>CM050889.1:95941250-100941250 GCA_027725995.1 Rhynchospora tenuis
GACTTAATAGACGTGGCTCAGGACTGGGTCCCTCCAAGTTGGGCTCTCCCCTCAAGATCCTCAGTGAACCCATTAAAGAAGTCATTCCTCAGGTATCACTGAAATATCAATATGCTGATGCTTCTATCCTTGGTCTTTTTGTTGTCTGCTCCCGAAGCTTTTGTGAACTTTCTCTAAATGTAGCAACAGGCTCTTAAAATTGTGATTTTAAGGTAACAATCTTGCGAGAGTTCTCAAATATGATAAAGAAATGTACCTAGTTGTAAAAAAGGTTAGTACTTGAAGAATAAAAAACAAATGTCAGCTTGTTGCATTTGCAACAGCATTCTTTTTGTGAAAGTGAAACCTTTTTACCTAGCTATGTTATGGTTCTAAAAACTTTATATTACTGTTGCAGTTCTATTTCATAAATGGGCGTCCAGCACCACATGAACTCAAGGAGCAATGCCTAATTGCTATTAATGAGATATTCACTGACCATGAGGATGGACTTCAACTTCAAGGTTGGTCATTGTTGGCATCTTGAATCAGTAAGAAGAATTATAGTATTCTGAGTAGGTGAAACCTTTAGTTTGAATCTCAGCATTTAGTATGGCACCAGTAAAATGTCCCATGTCTTGTTTTTGTTTCTTCCTTTTTATTGAATTTTATGTTCTGAAATATTTATATATCTCGAAAAATGCATTTTCAACTGATATCTGCATTATGCTGGTGAGGTTCAGTGGTGTTATGCATTAAATCTAGCCTCATTTGCTTCCATAAATAACTTTTGCAATAGAGTCTGATATTTGCATGAAATGGCAAATAGCAAGGTAGTTTATTCTATACGATGGTTACTGAGCACAAGCTATATTTGGTTCTTTTTTAATCAGATTTCAAGACTGTAACTAAGGAAATATGCAAGCTTCCTTCCTTCCTTTCCGTAGTTCTTTTCAAAAAGATTGATGTGGAATCTCGTGGTTTAGTAACAAGGTTTATCCACTATTTATTTAACTTAGTCACTTAATTTTTTCTTTACCTAAATTGAGTTTAAAATTATTATATGAATTTATTTGCTTTTCAGGAGTGCCTTTGTTGATTACTGGATCAATAAAAACATGATAACTATGGACATGGCTACTCAAATATATACAATTTTGAAACAGCCACATCAAAATTACCTTGTTCAGGTTTGTAGCATTCATCTCAATAATTGTTATTGGTCGAGGGGTTATTTATATTATTCACTTTTCCTTTAACACTTCAACTTTTTGCAATTTTATCCAGTGCTCAATTTTATTGAATCTTTAAGTATTCGATCATGTCATATCTTGATCAATTTTACACAACTGAGCTCTGTTGTTCAAGTCTTTTTATCTAATTATTCTCTTTTGTGTTCTTCAATAATTCAAAGCTTCAACTGGTTTAGGACAGAATTGAACAAAAAACTTGCAAAATAATTAGATTTAGCATCCAGGTTGAAAAAACTTAAAATATAACATTTGCATTGAACAAAGTATAAGTGTTCCTGGACCATTATCAGATCTTGATCCTGATATTTTTATCCTTTCTCCTTTCTATCTTCTTCACTAACACAGGAGGATTTCAAGCCGATCCTTAAAGAACTATTGCTTACTCATCTGGGTTTGGAATTTCTTCAGAACACTCCTGAATTTCAAGAAAGATATTGTAAGCCCGTGTTTAATAAGCATATGATATACATAGCAAAATAGCAATAAAATGGAAATATTAAGCAACTTCGTTTTCTTGTGGTGGAAGTTCAGAAATAAATTATTAGAAAGTAGGGAGAAACTGGTTTGTCCACTTCCAAATAAAAAATCTGGTCTAGTAGAAATCTGGTTAATGTAACTGTTCCATTCTGACTAAAATTCAGGGTTTCCTTTGTTCTGGTAAGAATAACAGATACACAGCTTCCTGTTTATGGGTCTAATTATGGTCAATTCAGTTGTAATGTCTGAAATTATATGGAATTGATGTATTATTAATTACCATAATATCTTGGCTGCAATTCATAAAGGTCACAAACTAACAGAAAAGTTTTAATCGAGTGGGTTTTGGTCTTGGGCCTCGATGTTTATGACTGGAAAACTTTACCACCTGAATACTTGACCTTGTATTCTGAATTAATTAACCTGCAACATTTATACCTGATGAAAATGTGGGGTGAAATCTGAAAGGGGTATAATTACTTGTACTTCATTCTGATTAAGCAAAATCGTGAATGCCTCCACAAAGGCAAGCTTGAGTAAATACAGCACATCATGTGCCCAACCTGATACTTGAAATCTTTATGTTGGTGTTGTAATGGTCGGAGTTAGATATCCCTATAAGACAAGAAGTTGAAACTACTGGGTTCTGGCAAGGTTGACTTTTGTCCAGAATATCTAGATTGTTCCAACTTTGGGAATCAAATTTAATAGATGAGCAATGCAGTAGAACATTAGTTTTGTAGCTTTAAGTGTTTGAATCACAGTAAATCCAGCTAGACCTTTTCAATTGTGGTTCTGAATTCTAATGCATTTAAATTTGATCAGCGGAGACGGTGATATACAGAATATTTTATTACATGAATAGAGCTGGGAATGGGCGTCTCACGCTGAGGGAGCTTAAACGTGGTAATTTAATTGCTGCTATGCAGCAGGCTGATGATGAAGAGGATATTAACAAAGTCCTAAGGTACCTATGCCTTTCTTCTCAGCTTATATTGTTTATACCTTACCATTGGTGTGAATTTTCAGCAAAGATTATACCTAATGGGAATGCCATCTCAATTATTTTAGATACTTCTCATATGAGCACTTCTATGTGATATACTGCCGGTTCTGGGAGCTAGATACAGATCATGATTTTTTCATTAGCAAAGAAAACCTTATCAAATATGGGAATCATTCACTTACATATAGGATTGTTGACCGGATATTTTCCCAGGTTTGTTGTGATTCATTCTTTCTATCTTTAGACAAGTTTTCATTTGTAATTAAAACATGATTTACCAGAATGTTTTTCTTTTTCCTTTCTCTTGCCATAGTATTTTTGGTTCATTTATAACTGTTGCTGTATTCACTCCTAATAGGTTCCGAGGAAATTTGTAAGCAAGGTTGAAGGAAAGATGAGTTATGAGGATTTTGTGTACTTTATATTAGCTGAGGAAGACAAACCATCTGAGCCCAGTCTCGAGTATTGGTAATCTCATGCTCTCACAATTGTCATTTTATAATATTGTCGAGTGTGTGTGTGTGTGTGTATTACTATAATATCTTCTTTGTTGGTAGGCTAAGTACTAAGATGTCCCTGGCCTGACTAGTCTTGGCATTTTCTGTTCCGTATTAATTCAATTTTTGAGAATGAAATTAACTGGGGCTTAAGGAGCCTGTAACATGACCCTGTGCCAATAGAAAGAGAAGAAATTCCAACTAGTGCTCAAACTAGCCATGCTGTTGAACTAGCCAGTATGTCCCAGTATTCTGTACAGAGTTTTTTATATAAACCTTCAGAATTAGCTGGATGCATTTTAAAAGAATTAGATATTATATGTAAATACAACAGTAAAGACTTTTGATGATTTTGCAGGTTCAAGTGTCTAGATTTAGATGGAAATGGGATTCTAACACCAAATGAATTGCAATTCTTCTATGAAGAGCAGTTGCATCGGATGGAGTGCATGACTCAGGAACCTGTACTTTTCGAGGACATTCTATGCCAGTTGATTGACATGATTCACCCTGAGGTTCCTTCTCTCTCTCTCTCTCTCTCTCTCTCTATCTCTCTATCTCTCTATCTCTCTATCTATCTATCTACCTATCTATCTGTCTATATCATTATTTCATGCACACAGCTATTAAGCATGCAACAACTGAAGAAATTATTAAATTTTGACAGGATGAGAGTCATCTGATATTAAAGGACTTCAAGAGATGCAAGCTTGCTGGGCATGTTTTCAACATAGTGTTTAATCTCAATAAATTTATGGCCTTTGAAAGCCGTGATCCTTTCCTTATTCGGCAGGTTTGTGCTCAAATATGTCTCGTGTTTACTATTTGCTGATTCCCTAACTTATCCATAGCTCTTTGCTATATACTTGTCTGGCTTCAAACCATTGTTTAATGTTGTGTGGTTGATCCTAATTTGAGAGCAGGAGAGAGAGGAACCAACTCTGACAGAGTGGGACCGTTTTGCCAGAAGAGAGTATATTCGTCTTTCAATGGAAGAGGACGCTGAAGATGCCTCCAATGGAAGTGCTGATGTCTGGGATGAATCACTTGAATCCCCTTTCTAGTCTTGAGTGGTCCGTCTTATTCTTTTTTCCCATCTAAACTCTTTACATTTATGAATTTGCACTAGCTCCAATACACTGGTTACGATGGCTGTTTACTTTTGGTGAATTGGATAATCGATGCAGAGTTGGAACTTAAAACTCAGTTTCTGAAGACTGTTGAATCTTGTAGCTAACTAATATTTTTTTTTTCCTTTTTTCTTTTGAGCACCAAACATCAAGATCTTCTAGCAGTCTAGTTGAATAAGTCTTGTCTAATATTTGGATTTTCCTTTCAGAGCTTTCCATGAAGCAGCTAGTTTACATGAGTGAAGTATCTTGAAGAAACTCTTTCAGTGATGATAAGGATGTGGTATATGGATATTATTGATGTATACATACTCTTTCTGTACATTTCCCACATCAGAGATGCTTTGGATCAAAAACACCACACTGGTGCAGGGACAAAATTATCATAATCTGCAAGGTACAAAGTGCATAACTGGGTGGGTACAGTCAAATTCAGTCAAACACATTATTTTTATTTTTCTAATCAGTATTTATTTTGGAGTTGCACCTTTGATTGTTAGGTATCTCTTTTCTTGTGTAGTGTTTTTTGGGTAGACAGTCGCCTTACAAAAGTGCCTTTATAGAAGTACTTTTCCTTCATTTTTTTTTTCTCTTTTCCTGATCGTTTATGGAAAGCAAGGAAATGTTAATTTGCCATTTGATATTTAGTTCGTTATATTGTCCCTACTCCCTATGGGAAACTAGACTCCACTCTACAAAACAAGTGTACTGTATAAATAATCTTTGCTGTTTGTTTTTTAATTCATTATATTCTCCTAGGTTAAACTAGACTCCACTATAAAATAAGTGTACTTTGTTAAATGTTGATTAACTAGCGCAACGTCATTTATTGATAATATTCTTGTAATTTACCATTAAAAATTGTTAATGTTCTTAACCTGACTAGGAACGCCCCTTTGTCCCTCATCTTCCCTTTCCTCGATAGTCATATTTTGACGGAAAAAAAAAAAACACTCTTTTTTTTTTTTACTTCTCCTTAGCTTTCTTACGTTATAAATAGTAAATTAAGAAAACAAAAGTAACAAAATATACTGCAAAAGTATCTTTTTTTTTTTTTTACATTTTTCAGGAAACTTCTATTTAGCACGTTAAATGAGACTGCGCATCAATAAGTATAAATATTTTTCTTTTCACGTGTTTCAACACAAAAGTTTAAAGCTCCCAACGTCTATATCTGCCGTGATCATCAAACAATTCATATCATATGAGGAAACCAATTCATACCGTAAATTACTCCATAATTAATTTCATATAATTTAAAAACCATCAAATGGCCCTTGTTCCCTCGTTTTTTGGGTTGTTGCTGTTTATTAGTAATTTTTTCTTTCTTTCAGGACCATTTTCTCATATCTGCTCACCGCTGCAATATCTATCATTTGCTTTCATATTTTTCTTTTGTCTGATTAAATGAAAACTTATTGCCATGATTTTTTTTTAGAATTACGCTTCATCCTATGTTAAAAGGTCAAAATTTTCTAAAAATTCTTCTTTGAAGAATTGAACGAGAATTAGCTGATTCTACCAATGAAAAGCTCAATGTTAATTAGGCATCATAAAGGAAACAAGATTAACAAGTTAACTATATATCACTCAATTCAGTTGCCAATTAACCAGCTTAACAACAAAATGAAAAAAAAAAAAAAAAAACTAATACAGTGCAGCTATACAATGTTTGGGGCTAATGGTTTTGTTGTTTTTGTTGTTGTTCTAGCGGTGTGTTTGGATGGGGTGAGAAGGGGTGGGAATAAAGAATAGAGGTCTATTCCCGGCCCAATTCTAATTCTAACAAAATGTTGGAATTGGAATTAGGAATAAGAATTGGCACGAGATTCTAAATCCGGCCCCCTATTCCTTATTCATATTCTTATCCGGCCTCTATCCAAACACATAATTTTAAAGGAACATAGGGACCCCGCAAGTTAAGTGCTCTATAAAAACCAAGTCTGTCCTATCTTCATCTTACCCCGCCCGCTCGAAAGAATTTATTTAACTTGATCAGAAGATGAATCGTACAAAGTCTAAGAATGTTCTCTCTTTTAATCTCGCCGAAAACGAATAACAAGGCAAGAGATGCTGGATTTGCTCAATCTATTGATAGCCTCCTCAGCTAAACACTCTGCTGCCCTCTGAGCATCCTCTATATGGTCCAATAAATGCATTACTTCTTGGTATCCTAGCACCTGAACACGAAATCCAAGGAAAATACTGTGAAAGACAGTAGAATACTTACAAAATTTTGTCTCATTAAATTTGTAAAGCAGTTTGGGGAGTTCTTGTCCTACCTTTTTTTCAATTGTGCTTCAAGGAAAATATTGCGAAGTCAGTAGATTACTTATATTAGCTATTAATTTTGTCTCACTGTTTAGAATTAGAAGCAGGACGTCTCATTAGTTTGCTGGTATATATAAAGCAGTTTGGGAGTTATTTTCCTTTTTTCAATTGTGTTTCAAATTTTTCTTTTGCGTTTTGAGATAGATGTCAACTGTAGACTAAACCACTTACCTCCCATACGCCATTACTAGCCAATATGATAAAGCTGGTATTGGGCTCCATCTTTTTAGTTTTTATGATCAGCTTCTCCTTGGGTGCCTCGTGTACTTCCTTATATGCAATGCATGGCATCAATATTAAATCTGCTCAATGCAATGTGTCATGTTTCAGTTTTTATTTTGACCAAGTTTAAAGTTCTACCCTTTCTTGTGAGTTAAAAATGACAAAAACTAAATAATGTAGTGAAAATCAGTGTCACTGTTGATTTTGCATTTATCTATTGTTAGTAGTCGTCTCATTTTTTTTTTTTTTGGAAGAGCATTCTTCTTCTGCTACACATTAGAGATCAATTTTGTAGCAATTATAACCAAGTAGTCCAGTTTTGCTTGTGATATTCGGATTTCTAATACCGTTTTGGAATGGTACCCTCAATAAAAGTTGATAGTTTTTGGATAAACTGGCCAGAATTAAATGCCATTTTGGCCCAAAGTCTTTGGCTGGAAATAAATCAATCTCAATTTTAGGAACGGGTATTACCTGAAGATTTGGGTGTACCAATCGCAGTTCCTGTGCTGCCCTTGCATAATAGTACTTCATATCCACCAGAACTTGCCACAACAATATCTCTATTACTTGACAATAACAATGTGGCAAACCCTCCATTTTTATCTCCTCTCTGACCATTGCCCAACTTTGAGCTTGATTTTTTGTAAGCTTTCTTTATTGCTTCTTTGACAACTCTCCTAACTTTACTCTGTCAATATAGAAGTCAAGTTATACCAGTTAACAAACCATAGAATTCTACAGTAGTGCCTAGGCAGCTAGATATGGTACCAGCCTTTTCATTTGTGCTTTTTTTTTTTTTTAACTTTTATGAACTCCTTTGGGACATCTTGATGTTTAAGGGATCATATGACATGGCAGGTAGTCCCAAAGAAGTTGAATGCCAAAAACACAAGAAAACAAGAAACAGAGGTAAGTTTGGTACCAAACTAAAAGCCAACAAATTTATTATTTGTAAAGACTGAAAGGTAGTTATATACTAATGCCAAAAGAAATTACTACAATTAATTGAATTAAACGGCAAAGGCATTAAAAAGTGAATAAGAGATAAATTTCTGATAGTTTATAGGACGCTAAGATACTTTAGGCTATCTTTTTTCCATCACAACTTATCCCTGACAATAAGAAAAAAATGATACAAAAAAGGTTATTTATTGTTGCTTATTTTTTACCTCATTAAGATTTTTGTTGTCCGGAAGGAGACGGGACTGGAGATGGTTAGCAGTGAAACCTTCCATTGGCTTGTCAAAAACACCAAATAGGCGCATGGGCATGTTATCCGTCTCCATCTTTTGCGCCACCACACATCCTTCAGACCCATCCTGGTTCTCCACACAGTAATACCCATAAGAAATTCTTACACCTCCTCTTCTATTCTCCATCTCTTCAAGCTTTTTTCCCTTCCAAACGAACCTTCCAACCTTCGTTTAAAAAAAGATGCGAAATTTTGATGTTATTCTCCCAAAGAATGTCAGTTCTTGCATTTGTTAAAGAAAATATAGTACCTTTATCAAACGTCGGATCACCATTGAAGCCATTGCCTAATTAATTTGTGTGCATGCTTTGGTTCCTACTGTGCTGCGTTACCACGACAAGGAATCTCTAATAATGGGGGGAGAGAAAAAGTTAAAACGATTTAACGGGAGGTATTTTTGCGCTTATTTGTTTTCTAACTTTGGCCGCCAATTATATACCATGCATGGTTGGATTTAGTCCTTGTGATTTGTGAACTCCGGAGTCGAGTCATGGATTTAGTCCTTGTATTTTTGCGTTACCAACTTAAGAGGTCCATTTCTTGATCCTTCGAATTAGCTAATTATCATGCATGGTGCACTAATTAGGCCGTGTAATTATTAATTAATTACAGTGTTGGAGTCTGCCACGCGGCTGTCCTATCCAACTGTCATTTCTCCGATAATTGGCTAATTGCCCAAATATAAAACAAAGGTCTGAGTGTCTGACTTACTTAATTAATTAATTTTCAAAATTAAAGAGACTAAATTAGTATTTTTCTTAAAGGATAATTTATTATTTTCGAGGGTCATAACATATTTTATTTTTTTATATTTAATTTAATTTTAATATGCAAAGATTAGGTTATCGTGAAGTAAAATGTATGAATCAACTTTAAAAAATGAGAAAATTTTTCTGTGAAATCCAAAACTGAGGAAATTGAGACCATCCAAAAATAAATCTTCTATTTTTGCCATCAAAAATTTCAAATTTCGTCTCTAAATACCACTTTGTCCTTTTAAATAAAAAAAAATTAATAGTTAAATAATAGAAATATAATTTTCTAACTATTATGCCCGCGCACCAAACATTAGAACCAACCGATCAAAATTCGATTGAACCCAATCTCCTCATCTGTTCTTCCCAAAACTGGATTTACTTCGCTCATCTGTTCATGCGAGAGAGAAGAACACAAGAATCGTCAATGTGTTAGATTATTTTATTTCTAGCCAAACTAAACTTGCGCAATAATAAGAAATCTATAGTGTTAATTAAAATCCGTGATCTCTATTTCAATAATTAAAAATAGTTTTCTATTATTACATTTTCTATAATAATTTTTTTTTTCTTTTTTTGTTTAAATATGATAAAAATAGTTATACCAATCATTATTTAATTTAAGAATTAAATATATTTGAAAATGTAAAGTAGTTCATGCTAAATTATTGCCATCTAAAAAAATATAGCACAACAAAGATGCGACTGTCATGACTAATAATCTAATATATTGTGAGCTGATTTAGTTTAATATTTATGGTATTGTATATTACAGTAATTGCTTAAATGTGGCTGTGAAGAGGTAACATATTTTGTGCAATAGATGTGATGCCTCTTATATTGGAATTGTGTTCTAAAAGTTATCTTATAGTGATTACTTTTATATGTTATATTTATGAATTGGATGTTATTACATTTTGTTCCATGAGTTTATATTCATATTTAGAAGTGTTCAAGAAGATGCTCTTGGTCTTGAACCGCAGAACTCTAAATAAAATGAATATATATCTCTAAAATGTTCACAGGTCTTGGATATTAGCAGGAACACTAATATTCCTTATAAGACTGTCGTGTTGATTAAAAGTACGTTGTAGTTCTGTAAACGTTGATAAAGGATTATCATTTAATAACACGAGTATATGAAAAGTTTCATATATTGAACAGACCTAATTGATAAAAATATTATATGGATTGTGTTTGTGTCATTAATATTTTTATCGTGTCATTAATTCTAAGATTGATATGATGTATTTTTTCACATAAGGAATATGCAACGTAATTATTATTAAAAGCCATTTGAAGCAAGTGGTGATAAAAGTAATAGTTCTTTGTATGTAACTTGTGTAGGAGGAAAATATATATATCAATAGCTAATTGCCACTCATTAATTGAGGATTGATATTATAAAGGGCCCCTTGGTAAAGTGAGATTATAAATGGATCCAATATAACTGAAGTGCAGTTATAATTATATAATCCTACTTGTTAGAGACCAAGAAAATATTATAATACGAGGATGACACAGTCCTACTTTGTATAATAATCACAATATCATATGGCAAGGAATAGACACAAATAATGTTAATAACATTACTAGAAGGATCGTGTTTCGTAAAAGGATTTGCTAAACATCTATATTATTTGGGTAGCTGTAATGTATGCTAGAGTACGGCTTACAGTTTATGGAATAAAATAATTATTCCATTGCCAACATAATATGGATCCTCAACATAGGTCACACCAACTGAATGGGAAACAAGAAATATATTTTCTATGTACAAGGTTTCATGTTGCATGAAATAAAGTACAAATAGAAAATTATATCACATGACGTGATTAACTAGCAAAGAATAAATTTATTAATATGTGCATATTATGAGGATAATATAAGTTTCACATATTATAATAATATATGAATATTATTATGAAATGTATAAATTTATTTGAAGCCCAAGCCCAATTATTTTAACAAATGAAGAAAGAAAGAAGGCCTTAAATTCTGGTCAGAATTTGAGCCAACTTTAAACAGAAAATTAGTATAGCAAACGATAACCATTTTGGGCAGATGATATATGAAAATTGTAGCCCTTGAAATGTAGAATCCAATGGTCCAAGTTTCAGGACGTTTGGAGTTTCCTACAGAGAGTTATCAAGATTTTAGTGCTGCAACGTCAGAAATTAAAGTGCTGTTTTAATTTCTGGTTAGTGGCTTTAAATGCTATACGAATTTGAGAGGTTTTATTCAGATGTTTTTGTGTAAAAACTGATGAGAAAAATAGAGAAGACAATTAAGTCTTCATGTGTTGAAGCTTTGTTCTTCTTTTTTTCTAAATACTTGTTAAAATATTCTATCGATTAAGCAATCGATTAAGATACGGGAGACGGAGCTAGGTGTTGACGGAAATTCGCTAGCACGGATTCGACTGTCATTCTTGTTTCGGATTCAAAGTGAACCGAAGAGGAATAAAGCTTCGTTAGAGACCATAGGTATGGTTCAACAATCATTCTTATATAAGAATATATGTGATTGTGATGCAAATAAATTAAAGGAAAGTTAGCAATAATAAGAACGATCCTAGATGTTATCGGTTAATAAAATTTTAAAATTATCCGATTCGCATCATGAAATCCTTCATCTTATAGGTGGTATTATTAGAAAACATTGCCTAATTATGATGGACAATTATGGTATTGTTTGGAAATCAAGTTTAGTATTTATATGTTGGCCCTCCTTGTATGAATGGGTTGGTTCCCAAGGAACGAGATAATTTACAAGTTTGTGATGCATACATGCATTGATAGCAACATTTCTAACACATCTCTATTATTCCATCAAATAGATAAGAGTTATAGCTCAAGTTTAGGCATTGACAATTAAGGGACTCTTGATTTTTTGAAAGACATTTCTCCCAACCTTGGTAAGTGCATAGGAGTATTACTAAGGTCTTGAGTTGACATCTGGATAAAAATAAGCTTCCGTATTTATGATTAATTCTAATAATATATGATTCACTTAAGTTGAATTTTAGTATAATTAAATTATAAATCTAACACAATGTACAGTATTTTCTTAATCAAGCTGTAATTATCTACACTAATATTACAATCATTATTGATTAAGAGCAATAAATAAAAACAATCGATGAAAAAGAAGAGGACAGTAAAACAATACAACCTTAAATTAATTGTATATGTACATCGAAGAACAAACTAATTTTTTTTCTAGCGATACTGTATGAGTTTTAAGGAAGAAGTTGAGAGATAAAAGGGCAAGTAATATTTTAGTCATAAAATTCAAAAATTGAATTTTTAGAATTTAAATATCATTTTAATTAATAAAAGGGATGATTTGAGGAGTAAATGACTAATATTAAATATTAGGAGGGTATATGACTGATTGAAGAAGATTTGGAGGATATATGGCGTATTTTTTTTCCTATTTTTTTAAGGATAATTCATTATTTTCGAAAGTTAGAACATACTTTATTATTTTTTTAATATTTAATACGCAAAGAATAGGTTATCGTGAATTAAAATGTTAGAATTAACTTAAAAAAATTGAAAGCCTTTTATCATCTCTGTAAATGTGGTGATTTGACGGTTAAGTTTACATATAAAAAGCTGCCGATTGCCGATTATACATTCATCCAAAATAGGATATTGGGCCGGAGTAAAATTACTGTTCATCGCAAATTTTGTTTGTAGAAGGCACAAAGCCCAAGAGTAACTCCCATTATAATATTTTTTTTAGCGCATCCCAGAATTTCCCTTTTTTTTATTATTATTATTTGCAGGACAGAATTTACTTCTCCTAATTTTGGTCGTTACTCTTTCCCTTGACCCTTCCCCGAACGCCTCTCTCTCTCTCTCTCTCCCCCCCCTGATCTTTTCTTTGCATTGCCGTGACCATTACCCTAGATCCGAACCCGCAGATCGAACCGCGATAACTCGCTAGAAGCGCTACTCCCTTGTCCGAGCTGACTGGACCTGGAGCTGAGGGCTATCGGATCTCTGAGTATCGCTTCCACCCAATTGGCGTGCGACACGGCCCGTTTTGGTTTGTATCTGACTCACCGATATTCTCTACTCTCTAGGTGAGATGTTGATCCTTCTGGATTGGTTTTAGTTAATAAAATTGGGGAGCTTAGTTAGAGTGTGTATTGTAGAAGCTTGTTAATGTACTAAAAGGATCTGGCATGAAAGGGAACTTTGGGTTCTAGTTGAAATGCTCGTCCAATGTGCTTCATTCGTCAATTTAATGTCGTGACATCAATTGATAGTCAACTTAGGATCTGGGGCAGTCAATATCAGTACCTTTATTTTTCTGCTAGTTGGATATTCCATTCTGACTTTTATACTTATCTCTCATGTCAGTCATGTTGATAATTCAATAGGTGTATATTATTTGTCATCAATTTTATTAAGAAAAAAATATGAAGCAAGATGCTCAAAACTGTTCTACATTAACATGAAATGGGTCATATCTTTAGGTAAAACAATATGAGTTTACTCTGCCTCAGCATTCATTTTGATTAGTATCATCTTTTGGCAGGGAAGACAGTGAAAATTGAAACGTTTGCAGATAAAAGTTAAATTGGGAGCTTTAGGGACCAAAAGAAGAACAGATGATTGAATACTTATATTGATACATACCTGAACTAATAATCTGAATTAAATTTGTTGTAGTCTACATGGCTTCAACAGTATCCACACCACGAGGCATGCCACAAACAGGTCGGCTAGGATCGTTGGATTCACCGCGCTCATGGGCATCACCAGCTCCTTTCAATGGGCCCGAAACTGACAATATAAGTAATGCTGATGAAGGAGCAGACCTATTATCTGTTTCCTGGAACCAGGATTATGGATGCTTTGCTGCTGGTACATCCAGCGGCTTCAGGATCTACAATTGTGACCCATTTAAGGAAACATTCAGGTGCAGTTCATTATGGGGTTTTTTAAGTTAAACTTAGTGTCCTTGTGATGGTGTATTTGCAACTAAAGTTAGCTTCTTTTGAATTGTTTGCTACCACCATCACCTGTTAGACTTCATTCATGAACATTTTTTATTCTGTTAAGGGTTAACATGTTTTTCTTCCATCTGTCTTCACCCAAAACTTTGGTCATAATGTACTCACCTTGAAATTCATGCATGCTGGTTTTCGCACAATAGCAAACAATTATGGTTTTTGCTTGCCTGATTGTGGAAGCATTTCAACAGGAGGGACCTGCAAGGTGGTGGATTTGGAATAGTTGAGATGCTTTTTCGTTGCAACATACTTGCTCTAGTGGGTGGTGGGTCCCACCCACAGTACCCACCGAACAAAGTGATGATCTGGGATGATCACCAGAGCCGCTGCATTGGTGAATTTGTGTTCCGGTCTGAGGTCCGTGCTGTGAAACTCCGCCGCGACCTTATAGTGGTCATCTTGGAACACAAGATCTACGTCTACAATTTCACGGACCTTAAATTGCTGCATCAAATAGAGACTCTGGCTAACCCAAGGGGTCTGTGCTGTCTCTCATATGACCCCAACACATCTGTTCTTGCATGCCCTGGGTTGCGCAAGGGAGAGGTTAGAGTGGAACACTTCGGACTGAAGGTCACTAAGTTTATCAGTGCACATGATTCGAATATTGCTTGTGCAACTTTGACTGTTGATGGGCTGCTTCTTGCTACTGCGAGCACAAAGGGAACGCTGATTAGGATTTTTAATACCTTTGATGGAACCAGGTTGCAAGAGGTACTATTTTTTGTTCTTACATTCTCTTTTTTGTACATAAGTCTTAGTTTATGTGAAAGTAGGGCTGGTTGTGTGTAGTGAGTGCTGCGTGTTGCTGAGAGCTTAATCTGTGACTTGTTTTGTAATGGAAGGTTTTTCTAGGATATAACTTACTAGGTTCTCTATTGTCAGTGCAAACTTTCTTATTGGGGAGTCACTTATCCTTCCTGTTGATTTAAGGGCTTATATTGGGGATTTTCTAGTATTGAATTTGACAGTAAAGTTGTTTATCTGGAATGAATTAAGGCCGGCTAAGTGGATTGCATGGTACTTGATCTTCTGCCAATCGTTAATACCTCATTCATGATAACTCTGCTAATGATTTTTGGAATGACCAAACTTCATACAGGTAAGAAGAGGATTGGACAGAGCAGATATATATAGCATTGCACTGTCTCAAAATGTGCAGTGGTTGGCAGTGTCCAGCGACAAAGGAACAGTGCATGTATTCAACCTCAGAGTCAGAGTAGCAGGAGATGATGAATCCAACCAAAATAAAGTTTCTCCTGTGGCTCGTTCTCCAGTGATGACTCATCAGAACTCCTCTAGTTCCCTTGATGCTCTCATACCTCAAAATACTGGGACCAACACCAGCTCATCACTGGCCTTCATGAGAGGTCATGATCTATTCATGCTACAAAACTTTCGTCTTAATGTTTTGCTCTGTATTTGAGGAAAAATTTTTGAGATGCCTTGTGCCTGAAAACTATGGTCATAATTAGGCAACACATAAAATGTTGAAAAAATGTTTTAATTGTGGGTTAGAAGTAAGCAAGCTTATATTAGGGCTATTTGTATGCACTTGCCATTTTTGGAATCTATGCGAGTAATTTCGAGTTGCATGCCAGGCAAGTTTTGTTCTTTCCTTTAGAAGCTTTGGATGTCTTATTTAAAAACTTTAGAATATAAGTCCCCTTATATTAAACTCTGCCTGCATTGTTTAATATAATCCGGTCCCAAGCCCGGGTAGAAGGAGGAGGGTTGTGATAGGGCCTGGTGAGCCAACTTAAAATCACAGCTATTTTTATGGAAATGAAACCCAAATAATATATAATTGCAATCTGATGTTTCTCTTTTACAACTTTTAGGTGTATTGCCAAAGTATTTTAGTTCAGAATGGTCTTTTGCACAGTTTCACTTGCCAGAAACTACACGGTATATTACTGCTTTTGGAGCTCAGAATACCGTGATGATCATTGGCATGGATGGAAGGTAACTCTCAATTTTACATCACAATCAAATACTGTATCTTCTGATAAGCCTTTTAAATACCCTCTGAAGGACAATATAGTCATTATTCTGAAAAATACCCAAGGACCTTTTAATCTTGTGTGGCAATCCATTTAAAATGAATGAATTAGAAAGGATTGTTATTTGGAATCTCATAAGAGATCTTATCTTCCTTAGATGGGACCTGTGAAGTTACAAAGGTGTCAAACTTTATCATTAAAAAAATTGCTTTTTTATAAATTCATGTGGTTTTCTTTTTTGTTTTATCAATCCAGTTTCTACAGGTGCTCTTTTGATCTAGTGAATGGTGGACCGATGGTACAGAGAGAATTTGTCCGATTTCTTAATGCTGACAGCCAGCGGCCAAAGCCCTGATGTTAATTCTATACTGGATACTGGATGCATCACAATCCCTGTAAATAGAAAGCTGATTACTAAGTATTCAAGTATGTGTACATATATTATGGATAATTGTAAATTGTGGGTTTATCGACTGTTTAAGTTTAGTTGTGGGACTAAATTTGATTAGTTTGGTTGCCTGAGATTTTCTTTCATCTAAGGCCTATTTCGGTAATTTTTCTTTCCTCCGAACTATTCTTCTAACTTGCGATTAATGGGCTAAAGTTTGACAAATTTTATTAAGCATCTTGTTCGACCGTATTCATTATCGTACCAACTGATTCACGTGCCCATTATGCCAAGTGTGATTTCAAAACTAAAATCCACGAGGCGATACTTCATCATTTAATCTACAAACCTTTTTTTAACAAAATTTTTAAGCGTTCTCCAGGTAAAATGTAAGATATATTTAACTAGCGTTGTATACGCGTTTCGCACGTGAGGTGTTATTGATGTCTGGCCAGTTAAGTTTGGAGGTGGGAAAGTGAAAAATAATACACGAAGGATGAACTTGATTAACATGATACATCTATCAATGAATATCATTTAAATTATGTAAATATTGATAGATAAATTAATATATTAAAACTCTAAAAAACATTAATTTATTTACGTAATTTTTGAAGACAATCAACAAAATTTAATACAAACAAATCTAGAAAAATCTTATAAACAACTAAACAAAGAGTAAACAAAAGTGGAAAGAAATGTATAAAAGAAAAACCTATATCACTTTGATTTCATATAATTTTTGTTGATTCATATAATATCATAAGAATATATTATTATAAGATAATTATAATTACTAATAGTCATATTTAAATTTTTCCTGTTATTTAAATATTTTAGGAAAAATGTTGTGTTAAAAATAATTTGTGTCTCGAAATAGAAAAAAATAAAATATTTACAATTTAGATGAAAAAAATAGCATTTTGTTACGCGCTTCACGCGTGATGTTTTGTTATGTTAATTAAAGAGGAGTAAAAAAATTAGATTGGTTTTCTTATGTATATAAAATTTTATAAATCAACAAATTTTGGAAAGGTTTAGAAACAATGAAAAATAAAATTATATTTATGAAACAATAGAATTGAATAATCAGATTTAGAAATTTGACAAAAATATGTTAGAACTCTTTAACTATGAAATTTTATATTGCAGGGTATTTCATTTTTTTTTATGAAGGATATAAAATTTTATGGTCAATTGAATTAATAAATGTCCTCAAATAATTTTAAAAACACCAACCATATTCCATATTTCATATAATTATATGATTAAATTAAAAATAGCTCAATGACACGATTGAATTTGTTATAAATCTTCACATCATTTATATAAAATTTCATACACTAATAAAGTTGTAAATATCTTAGAATAATTCAATTTTTGTGAGATTCAAAAAATTATTTAAAATATTTATAGGTTTGTAACTTTAAAATTTTACATCAATTAATTGTTCATATATTTTTTAGAAAGTACATAAATTTTCATAGCCAAATGATTTATTCAAGGCCTCCAAACAATTTTAGAAACTTTTATGCATATTAAATTTTATGAGATTCATAAAATTATTTAAAATATTTTCTAAGTCTATAATTAAAAAATTTTACATCTTTAAATCCTTTACATTTTTATAAGCACACACATAATTTTTCATAGTCAAATGAATTTTTAAATGTAGCTAAACAATTTAAAAACTAAACTATATTTAATCTGAAATTTCTGAAATGGAGGTGTCCATTGTTTTTTCAAAATGGAGATATGACTTCATCCAAAGTTACTGTAGATAATGTACCCAACATTGTAATATTGTTTGATGGTGTCGTTTGGGATGTATGAGAATTGGCCAATTTCCGGAATTGGCAATTCCATTCCCCAATTTTTCATCTAAACGGTTTTGGAATAGTCAATTTCATTTCTAACATAATTTTCAATAACACTCGTCCCAATAACACTTTTCTCTCTAATTTTCACATTTCCCAACGCTATTCCTAAACTCACCATCCAAACAACATTTCCAATTCTCGGAATAGTCAATTTCCACAATTCCTGTAAATAGTATTTTTCTCTAAATTTATACTATTCCTACCTTATTCCTAACCCATCCAAACGACACCAATATTTCAGTCCATTGTTCAATTCTCAATAATCAGTTTCTTAGCGCTCAACAGAATGCCTGCTTCATCGGATCTACTTTGTGGAATTGTGGAAACACGTGCATATTATAAAATCTGGTGAAGCACGGAATCACGGACCAAGAATGTTACGAAGCCCGGCGTGCGCGTTGTTTCATCGATTTGGTTAAAATTTATATGATAGATTTGTTTGTACATGTACAAGTACATCAGGTAGTTTATTTTAACTGCATGTAAATGTTAGAAATTAAGTTCGAAATCGATTAGTTCATTACATGAAAATAGAAAACAAAGTATAAACTAGATACGCTTGTAGAGTTACTATAACTTTATATTGTATGTTATATATGTTGAAATTAATGTAACTGACATTAGTCGCGTAATTTATTTCAATTAAATTTACTGTTCTTGATTTTACTTTATATAAGAGGTGGGTTAAGATACTTTGCTAATTAACAATTAGTTAGCACTTTGATTTTGAATTCTTCCTTATTACTATCTGAATGATTAATTTGAATGGCTGAATTATTATTTACATATCGAAATTAGAAAAATCAAATTTTGTATCTATTAAAACCTTTACTTTAAAATATAAATTTGTGTTGTTGGGTGGTCCAAGATGTATGAGATCAATCAATAAACTTTCTATGTGTTCAAAAGATAAGGACTATACATTAAGAGAATTAGAGATAATGATGAATGTGTTTGACCCAAAAATATTATGCCAAAATGCATGAATTAAATAACCTATTTTATGACAAATAAATTCAAGAAAACTCACAATGCCACGAAAAATACCAAACAAACTCCAAAAATTCCCAAAAAATACCCAAAAATCCCCCATGAATTATGTTGATTTATCATGATTCTAAAACCCAAAAATTATCTACAGAAACTCCAAAATTCTCAAAGAAACCCCAAAACTCTACAAAATTACCAAAAATAAATCCATGAGAAATTATCCAAAACTGTTTAAACCAAAAAATCCCTTATATTTTTTTGAGTCTACACATAAAATTTCATATGAAAATACCCAAGGGAAGGGCTTCAAACGATTTATTTCCATTTGGCAGCAATTAATTGATAGAAATTAAAATAGAAAACCAAGAAAATCCCTGAAAATTCCGGAATCCTTGGCGCGTGCACCCAGTTGCAGGGGATCCGGAGAGGTGCAAATGTCGCTGGATTTTAAATGTCCTTTCTCCCGCCTAAGGTATGCCTGCACCCGTTGCATGAACCGAAAGAACGAAATTCTGTGAACTCTCGCTGGCTCACGGAAGACCGAGTTCACGTACCTCTCACTCTCTCATTAAATCCGACAGGTGGGTCCCTGAGTGTCAGCTCCTTCTCCTTCCTCTATAAAAATGAAAATCGCGAGTTTTACCGCGTGAAGCCGGTGAAATGGGTGAAACTAGTACCTCCCGTCGACGTGGCCTCTTCTTCGACCACAGACGCCAAAACCAGGTGCCCACGCACATGGTTTTGCAAAACCATGCCCTAGCAGAGACCAAACCTAAGCCATTGATGGAAAATGGAGGGCGTTGATTGCTCTCGGGTTCAAAAGAGTTGCCCTAGCTCAAAACCTATAAAAACCCCCAAAATTGAAGCTTCAAAGGGAGGAGGAGGGCAGCTATTATCTAGGGTTAGGGGTAGCTACTGTAAAGTTGTTTAATTTGAGGTAATTAGGTTCGAATATGGAAGACATTCTGTCGAGCAGTTAAGAAAATAAAGAGGAAGGTAAAATTAGGTGCTATTTTCTTGTAATTGTTGATGTTGAAGTGAAATAAATCGATTTGACTTGTCAATTTGATATCTGATTTCTCCTTCTTCATTTGGCTCGACCACCAAGCAATGGTGTGCTTGAGCATGTGTAACATAGCTCCTTTGAGCCATGGTCTGAAGCTTAGCATCAGTCATGGTCTCTGGATGCCACTGGAAAAGATGCCATATGGAGGTTTGGAGCTCAGCTCCTCGTTCCATGTGGTGTTCTTGTGCTCGATATGAAAACAACCATGGCCATCATTTGAGGGTTTGTAGCTTGGCTCAACTCTCAGGTGGAAGGCTTCGAATTGGCATGGTATAGGTCCAGAGCTTGGCACTGGCCTAACCTTGTTCAATGTGTTAATAAAAGAATCAAAAACAACAAAAATAATGAATAAATGGTGTAATGTTCCTCAACCAGCCCTTTGTATATAATTTGCTCAAAATTCAGGACTTAAATGCTTAAAGTGAAGTGTGTTCTGCATTCCCTAAATTAGCTTTGCATTATCATGAAATAAAATGTGTATATGCATATTCACAAGTTCTGGCCAGCAATGAAATAACAAGGAAAAGCAGGGTTTTATTTGCATGAAAATATAAAAACAACCATGGACATCAGGTACAAGGTTCTATGGACAGCAAGAAGTGAAATTTTCTATTTTTGGGAATTTCTGTGATTTTATACGATCTTCCAAGGCAGCAGGGGCATTTTATGAAATAAAAAATGATATTCACAAAATCCTGGATTTTTATACAAAAGCGTTTACACAGAAAGTTTATAAATTTGTTTTTTGTGTTTTCCTACAAAGTCTCAGAATTTTAGGATAAATACAAGTGTATTTTCTCATTTAATGTCTGATTGGGCAGAAGATTGCATAATTAACTTAGTATTCTAATAAAAAATCGCTTTACATGGTCTTAAGTGCTTCCATTGTGCACATAGTGATCTTTGCAAATGATTTTGCAGCATTTAGTCAAGTAAAAATGAAAATCATCAGAAACAGTAAAGAAATTATGTAAATTGTAAAACAGAAAATTGAGACTAATGTGGAATAAGCTTCTTTATATCTTTAGGACGATTTAAACATCTAAAACAGTTCTAATATGACCTAAATTGAGCTTTAAAATAACCCCAGTTGCTGGAGGAGCACTTACAGGCAACTCAGAAGTTAAAATAAAAGACTTAAGTTACACACTCTGCCCCTATGGCTCTCCTACCAAACTGGAATGATTCAAAACAAAATGAAAGTGTAAACTCCATTAATTTGAGCTCCTAAAGTTATCTAAACAATGTCTGGCGCAAGAAGTCGCCTCTGTGGGCCCTACAATACAAACCCAGTTCAGTCCAATTTGAAGCCGAAGTGTCTCAGTCAGGTTCTCCTCCTTCCAAGCCTCTCCAACTAGAATTGATCTCTCCATAGTCTTCAGTGAATCTCCACGACTGCAAGAAACCTTCCACTGGCAGAGGTGGAGGACCAGATAGCTTCCAATGCCATTAATGGCTGGCCAAGCTCTCTTAAGTTCTATGTGGTGATGCAAGTTGCCACAGATCAAATGGAGTCCACCAACGTCTTCTCTTCTCCTTTACGATTCCAACGCACATTGGTTCGACGGGAATAGTGACCGGAGTCCTCGCAATTTCGCCGGCGACGAAGTAGGGGCTATTCTGCAAGATTTCCATCTCTGTCGGAGGAGAAGGTTTAAACGCGAGTCACTTCGATTTTCTGTGGCGAAATTGGTGTGGCAGCTCACGTCACTCGTCACACGGAATCCAGAGTCGAGTCAGCGTCATTCAGCCCAGTCAACGCCGCGCAATGGCCCAGTCAGCACTCTCTGTACACGTGGCCCAATCAAATGATTCCACGTCAGCTGAATTTTCAAAAATCAACTAAAAATAGTATACAACTCAGAAAAATTCAAATAAAATATCCATAAAATCCTAAAAATCTGTAGAATCTAGATTTACTGATATTTTAGTATGAAATTATGTTAATTAGTACCTCTTTTGTATTTTCAAAGTATTTTCTCCTTAAAATGAATTTTTATAAATTGTTAAAGATTTCAAAAACTCACCAAAATTCGTAGGAATCTCAGAAAAATTCAAATAAAATATCTAAAAATTTCTAAAAATCTAAATAAACCAGATCCAATATTATTTTCATATTTATTTTAAATAAATAGTTTCTTATTTTTGAAGTATTTCGATTATAAAAATCCAATTTTATAAACTGCAGAAAATAGTAAAATATCTTAATAAAATTTCAAAACAAATTTTAGGATAATTTCATAATTAAAATTGATTTTCTTACCAATTATTCCAAATCCCAAATAAAAAAAATCATCAAAAATCAAAATTGGAAACATATTAAAAACCTAATGCCAAAATCAAATTAAAGTTAAAAATATAATTCAAATAAAAAAAATCAATAATTAAATTCAAATTAAAGCTCAAAGAAAAGAAATTAAATTTTAAATTTCAAGAATATTAAATCCTAAATATTAGATCTTTAATAAAAATAAAATAATAATAAAAATCCAAAAATCAAGATAATTCTAAATAAATTAACATAAATCAACATAAACTAAATTAAATTAAAAAATCCAAATTCCCTTAATAAAAAAAATATTTATAATATTTTAAATAAATAATTTTAGTTTATATATGTCCTTAAATGCTTCAAATAAATAGCTTCGGATTTAAATATACTTAGATTTCCTCAATTGGGCCCCGTCCATCAAGTCTGGTGCCACCATTTGAGCCCGCTCCAAGCCATGAAATTAATTTAAACATAAAACCATTCAAATGATGACTTTTCTAGCCTATTACATTTAGTTCCTCGAATCTCTTAATCAGAGGTTCTCGTGGGAAACCACGGGGTAATTAACAATAGGGGCTTGCACCTATTGGAAAGAAAGGATCCACAAATTAATAAACCCTCGTGAGAATCGATTCTAGTCGATGCTCTCTGGTCGTTAAGAGGCATCAGCACCTGAACTCAGGCTCGTGAGGGGTGAATCTAAGACTTGTTCTCGTTCTTGAGGAAACCCTATTATTCTTCGAGAAATGACGAAAAAGTCACCACAGAATGATGAAGACATAACTCCGCATAGACTATGTCCGGGGAATTTAGGCATAAGTTTACGTTTTGGCTGAATTTCTAGAAGTTCAACAACAAAAGGAACCCTTTAAAAAAATGAATGTTAAATTTCTTTTCTTCAAATATATTGTATTCTTGTTATAGAGTTATTATTTCTTAAAAATTCTAATTTACCAATTAAAAAAATTATTTGGTCAGATCTCGAATGTAGGTAGATCAAAATTTATAACCAAACATGATGTCGATAATCAACACTTAAATTTATACCCAATTATACCCAAAATCAGTTGCAAGCGTACAACAATCGTCTAAGTATTATCGGGGTCGAACCACAGGGACGGAATATTCAAATAATTAAGTTTAATGAACCTTGATTAACTAGATTGAAGATATTAAGAAATATATTCGGAACAGATCAAAAGTAAATATTGCAGTAAGTAAAAGTCCTAAATTAAACAGTTCAATAAGTTAAAAGGATTAAAACACTAATTAAGAATTAGGGGTTGACTAGTAGCTAATGCTTTTCAGTTTACTCCAGAATCAGCGGCCCGCAGAGATCATCTGCGGCCCGCTGAAACTCAGGTCGCTGACCCCTTAGTGGGTCGAAGAAGCCTGGGGTCATAGACAACCCGCAGAAACCACCTGCGGCCCGCTAGGTTTGGCGCAGATTCGACTTTTTGCATATTTTAATTGTTGTTTTGTGTAGAGGATTAATCTTAACTAAGGTTCCTAAGTCCCACTTCCGTTTAAGGCCAGGTTTCCTATAGTTAACATTATTTCTCTCTAATTTAACCTAGATTTCAACTTCCGTTTCTTGGTCTAAGTTAAATTAGTTTATGCTTTATTACTTACGACTCCCTATACTTCCGTAATCGGGAAGGGTTTCAACTTCCGTTTCTTAACCCTAGCATGACCTTCCGGCACTAACTATCGTGTAAACCATACTTTTGTTGGAGTTATGTCCTAGAAGTCAATATTTAATGACTTAATTATTTAGTTTATGTTATTGATGATATTTGATCATTTGTTCCTGGATTTTATTATTGACAGTTCATTCAGGTTGAGGATCTGAATTGTAGATCACTGTATTTCATTTAATAGTAAATGACAATAATAAATCAAAACTGTCCATAGTCTTGATAATTAACAAGGAACATTAATTATCATATAAGACTAGCATGCAAGTTAAGCGATGATTAAGTTCTACAAATCATAAGTAAGGAGTTACTAACTTAATTGCATATGTATATGTTACTAGAACATAGTACAGGATATGACCCCGATGAAATAAATATATGGATTGTGTTAAGTGTCATTATTTATTTTATCAGTGTTTGATTCCAAGTTTGAGATGGTTCAGTTTTTCCACATGAGGATAGGTTCTATAAATATCGTCTACCGCTGATTCCTGATAAGGGCTGCTATACGGACTTTATTTATGTTCACTTGAATTGTGCGGGGAAAAACTGTTCATCAAGACAACCGTATGTCCCTCATTAGTTCACCTGGTGAGCGATGATATCTATTGGGCCCCTTGATGGAGATGGATTGCTTGCTAGCAACTTGTGCAATCATCTCTAGATCAAGAAACGTATAATCTGCAAGAATGACACATTCCTATCTTGGATTATACAAGGATATCATGTGACATAGGAATCAAAACAATAAGAAACTCATTTCTTATGCAGGATTAAATGATTGTATTAGTACATTATTCATTTATGCGAATTGGGAATCATAACGTGTTGCTAGATACCGCTTATGATTAATGGAAATAAATGATGATTTATTTTCCATGGCCAACATAGCATAAATCCTCAAAGGGTCACACAAATAGGACTTTAACCATACGTGCATTATTTGTTTATTTGTAGTAGCGAGTACTGCAAAAATATGATAAGTTGATTAATTAATTGTATACCGTTATGAACCGTTATAATTAATTAACTCAAATGGATCATATAGAAACAATATAATGCATATGCTAATTCCAAAATAATTATTAATAAGTTAATAATTAATTTCGTTCAACGTATATATTTATTATACTGAGCTGATCGGTCTTTTGTTTAATCAGTTAATTAAAAGCCCGATTTGAGATTAATTAATGGAGTGGATTAATGGGCTAATAAAATATATTTTGTAGCCCATAAACACCCATGAGAATGTTGGCCCAAAAGGGTAATTTTGTCAAGACAAAATTATGGAAAGAAAGCAAGGTTAGGAAATAACAAAATATGGCAGCGTTGTTTATGGAAACAGCGAGCCATAGATCTCTTGCTCTCTCCCTCTTATTTCTTGCGCAAGACACAAGAAATAGGCAGAAAATTTCTGCCCTAGGCGCCTCTCTCTCTCTCCATCTCTCAATAGCTCATGTGTTGAGCGTTTTTTTCTTCCCAAGTAAAATAGTTATTCGTGCGAAGAAAAATAAAAAGGGAATTAGCTATCGTCTTGAAACAAGCTAGCACTTGTTTATAGACTTTGGTTAATCTTCTAGGTGGACTAGAGGCAGCGAAGGCACGCATCCATCGACTCCAAAGCATAGGTCGAGCCTTCTAGTTACGATACTAGAAGAGGTATAAACTCCTACGCCTTCTCGTTTATATATTAACTGCTTGAATAACTAGATCCGTTAATCGTGCATGTTAATTGCTTATTAAATGTTAATAAAAATTAAAATTGCACAAGGACTTGAGTTCCTAACAGTGGTATCAGAGCGCTGGTCGTTATTCGAGTTTTTAATATTTTAAAATCGAGAATTAGTAATTAATTAAGTTAATTAGTGATGTGCATGCTTGCTGTTCTGGAAAAAGCTGTTTTTCTGTCTTGTTGCTTGTTTTTAGTATTGTAAAGCTTTCTGAAAAAATTTTATTTTTCATAGAGGTTGTAGATCTTTGAGTCGTGGTTCTTTTGGCGCTGGTTTCACTATTTTCTAAGCAGTTATGAATTTTTAGTGATTTAAACGGTGACGGTGCGCAGATCTGGAATTCTGCTGCACAGTTCTGTTTGTATGGCAAAAAGGACGTATTTTATAAAATAACTACCTGTATCTTTTTCATTTGAGTTATTTTAAATTTGATGCTCTTTCTGGATATATGTAATTTGTTGCATATTTCGGTTCTTTTGGACTTTCAAATGTGGAAAGAATCGAAGTCGTCAGATCTGTCTTGCTGAACAAGTTAGTTGTTTTTGGGCAAACTGGATTTATTGAAGGACTTTTTTAGGAAAGTATTTAAATAGAATTGTTCTATTTCGAATTAAGATTCTGTGAAAATTAGTTTCATAATTTTTCAATAAAGTTTGATACTTCAACTGGGTCAAATAGTTTCGGTCGTCAGTCTGTTTCAGAACAGGGCTTCTTGTTTGTTTGCCTTTTAACTTGATGATCTTGAATAGACCTTGGTATTTTTCTTTTCATGGTTAGATAGCCAACTGCATATGCTAGTTTTTCTATGTAAATTGTTTGCATGAAAATTGCATGTAAGATGATCCTACAGACCAAAAGGTTGAGATGAAAAACAGAAAATCCGATATCGGTGCTTCACGCATGAAATCTGGATTTGTCTTTTTTGATTCTCTCTGATGGTAAGTGATCTCTTCCTGAAATTTTTACTGGTAGTTAGACTCATGATGAGGAGTTTTCATGATTTATTTCATAATTTTTGGAGACCAAAAAATTTTGATTTTTCTCGAGTCCCGTTTAATATTTTAATTAGTTAAAATATTATTTCTAATTAATCAATTGGTTGAAATGTTAATTAGAATACTCCTTATATAACCTCGGATTCTGTTTTGGATTGTTGAATTAAATTTCAAAGGTTTAAACAAATAGTTGTAATGTTGAACTTCTTTGCATTTGGAAAAACGAGCGACGAGCATACACAAAGATTCTAATTAATGAAATTAATTAAGAACAAGTGAACCATGTATATTGTATATGTGCTAACTCGTTTTTGTAGGAGGATCGTGGGTTTCGTATGGCTCAAGATTTCAATGCCTTGTGGTTTGTAATTGTATGCATGTGTGAATGTGTGTAATGCGGCCTTTGGTGCCATTAATTAATTTTGATTAATTTTAATGTAACTTGTGAGGCTTGCATGCCCCTAAGGCCTAGGAGGGAATTAGGATTTTTCTACATGTATTTATTTCCATTAATTATAGGATATGATCAATATAATTAGTGGAAGGGCTTGATTTAGATTAGTCTTGCTACATGGAGATGAAGCGAAGACTGATATGCAAGCTGGAGCCATACAAACCCACAACAATGCTTGTGTTTGAGATGCTAATTATGTGAATGTTTGTATGCTATGAAATGTCATAGGATAGGTATGGGTGTATGTTGACACGACCACCAAACAAAGTCGCATAATGATTGTCCCAATTAATTTGATTAAGCCGACCGCCCTCCTTCTCTCTATCCCTTTCACGCCGTTTGTCTTCTCATGGCGCGGTCCGCCATAGCGGACGTCATGGTTGCCACTCGGAAGTCGGGGTACAAATAAGATTTGTTAGGAGCAAATAGAGAGAGGTTGCTTATCGATGGACCCAACAAGTTTCTTGGACATCGGGGCGAAGTTCGCGACGCGAACCAAGAATCATAAAGTTGTATGATTGGTTGGAGAACCTACCTTGTCTAGTTAAGTAGGGTGACGTGCCATAGCAGGCTCTACTTGATGAAAACGGGGATCTTGGAAAACCAACTACATTTGGGACATTAAATAAATGTAGTGGGAGTTTTGTTTATCATTTAAAACAAAACATTGCATAAACTAAAAGACCTTACATTGAAATTGTTATAGATGTTAAATGTGTTAATTTCGTTGCGATCAATCTTTGAAAAGAACAAACTCGTTTCTAAAGGTACTTACTTGGAGAAGTAGTACAGATTCCTAAGACATGTTCTTAGAGAAGAGAAACTTGAGCATGTTAATTCCCAAATTCTTCCTCGACCTCCCAAATGAAGCATCGCATGATGATTGATAGACTTTTGCGAAAAGTTCTTCAATGATAAAGCGGATGCCGATATCCACATTTTAAGATCTTTAGACCTTTGAATTAGAGAATTCACACGGACTAGATTGGCTCATATGCTCTCGTCCACTTACTCAAGAAGGAGTTCTTAGAGAAAGTAGATGTTGACTCAATCATTTATGATCAAGTAATGGAGCATGAATTGAGCAAGAGAGATTTCTTTCAAGAAGATACATGAATGTTCCATTGGCTTGCGAACCGAAAGGTTTGAGTAGCTAATTGGCAACTAGAGATATTGAGATCTCCAATATCAAGGATTGTTGTTATTGTCATGTAATCTCTCCCTAATTGATGAAGGATATAATGTTACCTTTCGCACACTTGTTGGTGCAAAAAGGTGATTAGTTAAGTATTAAAGAAATACTTGACTAAGGTATGAGTTGAAACTTCGATACCCTTATGTGACCGTGTGTCACATAAGATGTTTCATTTACCGTTTATTGAAGGTATTTGAAAGATTTTCCGAAGAACCATGATTATCGTGTTAGAAATGTTCTAACTCTTTGAGAGTATTTGTCGTTCGAATTATCTCGCTCTCTCTAATTCAGACTAGTAACTTAGTACTAGTTCATGTACTTGCATTTAATGAAATGTGTAGGCAATGAAGAATGAGAGAAAGTTTGAGAATAGTAAAGTAAACTCCGTATAAGAAAATGGCTTATTCGTTTAGATACGTAGACTTGTCTTTACTAATAGGAATTGTAGGTCGAGTACCTCATTCCTTATATCCTAAAACTTTATCTCTATTCATATAGATGATGGATGATTATGTTTTGTAAAAGACAAGCGATGTTCTTTTATTGTGGATTTGTCTATATGATTTCATGCTTATTGCTTGAATATGCTTGAAATAGATAAACAAAATTTGAATGACAAATAGGATACGTAAGACTTCACATAAAGTGTTTGACTTTCATGTGAAATAGCTGCTTAGTTACATACATAAACGAGAATCGCATTATGAGAGTCTACATAGCGTAGAACTCGTGGATCAATTCGATTGCGAATCAATTGAGATATGCGGATCATGTTTGTTAGATAACAAAAGCACCTTTGACCTATAAAGGTGGAAGGACGAGTAACTTGATTAGAACTTATACATGTCGATGTATATAGAACTATAAGTACTTGTGTAATGAAAGATTATTGATACTTTACTACTTAACCAACGATCATAATAGATATTGACGTATCTATTTGATAAGGTATAAGTATGAAACCTTTTGACAAGTTCAAAGTTGTTCAATAGTAAAGTTGAAGAAATCTTTCTACAAAAGGTATAAAGTCTTACAATGGATCATGGTAAATATCTAAGTCATATGATTTGATGTATTATCTAATGAATGTGAAAATAGTTTCATAACTCACTCTATTAGGAACATTATATTAGTATAGTGTGTCCAAGAATGGAGGTATCGAACTTTATTTGATATAGTTCGATCAGTAATAAATCGAATTGACTTAATCGACTCATATTAGGGATTTGTGTTTGAGGACAATGCTGTTTACACTGAATAATGTTCCATCGAAGTCCATTGAGAAAGAGGTCTTACGAGATTTGATCTCTAAGTACATTGTTTCTCAAGATTTGGTGTTAAGGAGCTTATTTCAAGTTTGTTGATTGATAAGCTTAGATCCAAATAGGGCACTTAATGTTTTGTAGGATAACTTGAACTGATCAAAAGATACTACTTATACGAACATGATAAGAACAAGGTAGTTGTTACTCATCATGACGTAGTCTTGGAGAAATAACTTTCTCAAGAAGAAGTAGTGGGAGTAAGGTGAGCATTAAAGAAGTTTATGCATCACTACAAGAAATACCTTATGGAAAAACTTGTCACTCCATATATGGTGCTTAGTGGGAGTAGAGCGAAACTTTATTCACAAACTGTTGTGATAGGAAGTGCGCTCCTTCCAATGAGAACTCAAATGTCTCACGAGCTGATGATATTTGAGAAACTCATGAAATATATTAGGATCAAGAACCTATTCTACAGATCGTTGTGGAAGAAGTTCATGAACCTCGAGCACTAATCCTACAAAAGGTCAAAGGAAGTGATTGTCTAACCGAAAGGTACATAGACATCACGATGTCCTCGTACTTGACATATGAGGATCCGTTGATAAATAAAGAAACGATGGAAGGACCCGATTCCACAAGTGTGGTTTAAGTCCATATGATCTTTAAATGTAATCCATATATACCAACAAGGTACAGACCTTGGTTGATGTTTATAAAGGAGTAATCCATTAAAAATATTTAGATCTTTAATGAAAGATTGACATGGATGATAGGTCGACTATATACAAAGCACAGCTTCTTGCTTGTAGCTATGTCTAAGTCGGTAGCTAGTTGACTATATACAAAGCACAACTCTTGGCTTGTAGCTATGTCTAAAGTCAATAAAGATCATTCTAGCAATTATTATGTTTCATATATATTGATATATGGAAATGCACATCCAAAAACTGCCTTCTTCGATCGAATGAAGGAAGAGGTTGTGTATACGATACAAACCGAAAGTTTTATGTTGATGTACTGCTAGAAACATATGTATGCTTCAAGGATCCATTAATGGATTGAAGCTAGTATTGTGGAATAAACATTTTGACAAGAAATCCAAGGAGTTGAATTTCGTCAAAAGCATCTTGTATAGACAAGAGATTCAGTGGGAGCACAATTGTGTTACTAATATTGTATAAGGTAACAAAATTGGGAATAACATTAAAGAAATGAATATTGTCAAGATCTCTTTGAAGAATGTTTTCTTAATGAGAACTTGGGCAAGATCGCCTAAATCCTAGAAAACAAAATCTATGGAGATAGATTATGATGGATGTTAGGTTTGAGCTAATGTGCATAAAATGATGTGGTGTTGTAGAAACATAAATGGTGGACTCCAAGAAAAGATGTCTAACCATGTTATATGGCATATACTTGAGTTTGACTCGGTGTGTAGCGACTCAATTCGAAAAGAGTGCACGAAACAGTTCGAGCATCCTTCTATTATGAGTTTCATTATGTAAGCCATAATTATGCACATGCCCCGATGTATTGTACCCAAGGAGTATGACAAGCAGTTGTCAACTGGATACAAGGAAAAACACATTTTGACAATAATCGGGAATATCCTCGAGTATCTTATGAGAAAGAGAGATATATTTTTTCGCCTGTTATGATGAAAATAGCTCATGTAAGTAGTTACACTGATGCTTATTTCAAAAGATTGATAAATCACAATTGAGCTACATATTTTGCTTAAAGGTGGTATTGTAAGTTTAGAAGGTGTTCTAAACAGGATATTACAACCGTTTCCGTCACCAAAGCGAAATGCATAGCAACTTGTGAAGCAACGAAAGAGGATAGTTTGGATCGAAAGTTCTCAGTCAAGCTAATATGGTTCTATGCATCTCGAACCATAGCTTAGTCTCAAAGAACCCAATATCGTATTGAAGGTCCAAATATGATCTATGACAATATCACTTGATCGCATATGATGATGATCAAGAACATATACGTAAGAATATATATATGTATTAAGTCAAACAACATGGATAGTTTCGCGAACACAGCGGAGACTCTAACATAACCTCTACCTTAAGCAGTACACGAGATGAAATTGTTCATCCATACGTAATGGACATATGAGTGGCTGGTTTTAAGTGTATTATTTTATGAGGTTCAAGACATATATATATGTAGATATATGACATCGTTCTCAATTCTTCGTTGGCTAGAAGTCACTATTGATTGACTCTAGGCCAAGTGGGAGATTGTTGGAGTTATGTCCTAGAAGTCAATATTTAATGACTTAATTATTTAGTTTATGTTATTGATGATATTTGATCATTTGTTCCTGGATTTTATTATTGACAGTTCATTCAGGTTGAGGATCTGAATTGTAGATCACTGTATTTCATTTAATAGTAAATGACAATAATAAATCAAAACTGTCCATAGTCTTGATAATTAACAAGGAACATTAATTATCATATAAGACTAGCATGCAAGTTAAGCGATGATTAAGTTCTACAAATCATAAGTAAGGAGTTACTAACTTAATTGCATATGTATATGTTACTAGAACATAGTACAGGATATGACCCCGATGAAATAAATATATGGATTGTGTTAAGTGTCATTATTTATTTTATCAGTGTTTGATTCCAAGTTTGAGATGGTTCAGTTTTTCCACATGAGGATAGGTTCTATAAATATCGTCTACCGCTGATTCCTGATAAGGGCTGCTATACGGACTTTATTTATGTTCACTTGAATTGTGCGGGGAAAAACTGTTCATCAAGACAACCGTATGTCCCTCATTAGTTCACCTGGTGAGCGATGATATCTATTGGGCCCCTTGATGGAGATGGATTGCTTGCTAGCAACTTGTGCAATCATCTCTAGATCAAGAAACGTATAATCTGCAAGAATGACACATTCCTATCTTGGATTATACAAGGATATCATGTGACATAGGAATCAAAACAATAAGAAACTCATTTCTTATGCAGGATTAAATGATTGTATTAGTACATTATTCATTTATGCGAATTGGGAATCATAACGTGTTGCTAGATACCGCTTATGATTAATGGAAATAAATGATGATTTATTTTCCATGGCCAACATAGCATAAATCCTCAAAGGGTCACACAAATAGGACTTTAACCATACGTGCATTATTTGTTTATTTGTAGTAGCGAGTACTGCAAAAATATGATAAGTTGATTAATTAATTGTATACCGTTATGAACCGTTATAATTAATTAACTCAAATGGATCATATAGAAACAATATAATGCATATGCTAATTCCAAAATAATTATTAATAAGTTAATAATTAATTTCGTTCAACGTATATATTTATTATACTGAGCTGATCGGTCTTTTGTTTAATCAGTTAATTAAAAGCCCGATTTGAGATTAATTAATGGAGTGGATTAATGGGCTAATAAAATATATTTTGTAGCCCATAAACACCCATGAGAATGTTGGCCCAAAAGGGTAATTTTGTCAAGACAAAATTATGGAAAGAAAGCAAGGTTAGGAAATAACAAAATATGGCAGCGTTGTTTATGGAAACAGCGAGCCATAGATCTCTTGCTCTCTCCCTCTTATTTCTTGCGCAAGACACAAGAAATAGGCAGAAAATTTCTGCCCTAGGCGCCTCTCTCTCTCTCCATCTCTCAATAGCTCATGTGTTGAGCGTTTTTTTCTTCCCAAGTAAAATAGTTATTCGTGCGAAGAAAAATAAAAAGGGAATTAGCTATCGTCTTGAAACAAGCTAGCACTTGTTTATAGACTTTGGTTAATCTTCTAGGTGGACTAGAGGCAGCGAAGGCACGCATCCATCGACTCCAAAGCATAGGTCGAGCCTTCTAGTTACGATACTAGAAGAGGTATAAACTCCTACGCCTTCTCGTTTATATATTAACTGCTTGAATAACTAGATCCGTTAATCGTGCATGTTAATTGCTTATTAAATGTTAATAAAAATTAAAATTGCACAAGGACTTGAGTTCCTAACAGTGGTATCAGAGCGCTGGTCGTTATTCGAGTTTTTAATATTTTAAAATCGAGAATTAGTAATTAATTAAGTTAATTAGTGATGTGCATGCTTGCTGTTCTGGAAAAAGCTGTTTTTCTGTCTTGTTGCTTGTTTTTAGTATTGTAAAGCTTTCTGAAAAAATTTTATTTTTCATAGAGGTTGTAGATCTTTGAGTCGTGGTTCTTTTGGCGCTGGTTTCACTATTTTCTAAGCAGTTATGAATTTTTAGTGATTTAAACGGTGACGGTGCGCAGATCTGGAATTCTGCTGCACAGTTCTGTTTGTATGGCAAAAAGGACGTATTTTATAAAATAACTACCTGTATCTTTTTCATTTGAGTTATTTTAAATTTGATGCTCTTTCTGGATATATGTAATTTGTTGCATATTTCGGTTCTTTTGGACTTTCAAATGTGGAAAGAATCGAAGTCGTCAGATCTGTCTTGCTGAACAAGTTAGTTGTTTTTGGGCAAACTGGATTTATTGAAGGACTTTTTTAGGAAAGTATTTAAATAGAATTGTTCTATTTCGAATTAAGATTCTGTGAAAATTAGTTTCATAATTTTTCAATAAAGTTTGATACTTCAACTGGGTCAAATAGTTTCGGTCGTCAGTCTGTTTCAGAACAGGGCTTCTTGTTTGTTTGCCTTTTAACTTGATGATCTTGAATAGACCTTGGTATTTTTCTTTTCATGGTTAGATAGCCAACTGCATATGCTAGTTTTTCTATGTAAATTGTTTGCATGAAAATTGCATGTAAGATGATCCTACAGACCAAAAGGTTGAGATGAAAAACAGAAAATCCGATATCGGTGCTTCACGCATGAAATCTGGATTTGTCTTTTTTGATTCTCTCTGATGGTAAGTGATCTCTTCCTGAAATTTTTACTGGTAGTTAGACTCATGATGAGGAGTTTTCATGATTTATTTCATAATTTTTGGAGACCAAAAAATTTTGATTTTTCTCGAGTCCCGTTTAATATTTTAATTAGTTAAAATATTATTTCTAATTAATCAATTGGTTGAAATGTTAATTAGAATACTCCTTATATAACCTCGGATTCTGTTTTGGATTGTTGAATTAAATTTCAAAGGTTTAAACAAATAGTTGTAATGTTGAACTTCTTTGCATTTGGAAAAACGAGCGACGAGCATACACAAAGATTCTAATTAATGAAATTAATTAAGAACAAGTGAACCATGTATATTGTATATGTGCTAACTCGTTTTTGTAGGAGGATCGTGGGTTTCGTATGGCTCAAGATTTCAATGCCTTGTGGTTTGTAATTGTATGCATGTGTGAATGTGTGTAATGCGGCCTTTGGTGCCATTAATTAATTTTGATTAATTTTAATGTAACTTGTGAGGCTTGCATGCCCCTAAGGCCTAGGAGGGAATTAGGATTTTTCTACATGTATTTATTTCCATTAATTATAGGATATGATCAATATAATTAGTGGAAGGGCTTGATTTAGATTAGTCTTGCTACATGGAGATGAAGCGAAGACTGATATGCAAGCTGGAGCCATACAAACCCACAACAATGCTTGTGTTTGAGATGCTAATTATGTGAATGTTTGTATGCTATGAAATGTCATAGGATAGGTATGGGTGTATGTTGACACGACCACCAAACAAAGTCGCATAATGATTGTCCCAATTAATTTGATTAAGCCGACCGCCCTCCTTCTCTCTATCCCTTTCACGCCGTTTGTCTTCTCATGGCGCGGTCCGCCATAGCGGACGTCATGGTTGCCACTCGGAAGTCGGGGTACAAATAAGATTTGTTAGGAGCAAATAGAGAGAGGTTGCTTATCGATGGACCCAACAAGTTTCTTGGACATCGGGGCGAAGTTCGCGACGCGAACCAAGAATCATAAAGTTGTATGATTGGTTGGAGAACCTACCTTGTCTAGTTAAGTAGGGTGACGTGCCATAGCAGGCTCTACTTGATGAAAACGGGGATCTTGGAAAACCAACTACATTTGGGACATTAAATAAATGTAGTGGGAGTTTTGTTTATCATTTAAAACAAAACATTGCATAAACTAAAAGACCTTACATTGAAATTGTTATAGATGTTAAATGTGTTAATTTCGTTGCGATCAATCTTTGAAAAGAACAAACTCGTTTCTAAAGGTACTTACTTGGAGAAGTAGTACAGATTCCTAAGACATGTTCTTAGAGAAGAGAAACTTGAGCATGTTAATTCCCAAATTCTTCCTCGACCTCCCAAATGAAGCATCGCATGATGATTGATAGACTTTTGCGAAAAGTTCTTCAATGATAAAGCGGATGCCGATATCCACATTTTAAGATCTTTAGACCTTTGAATTAGAGAATTCACACGGACTAGATTGGCTCATATGCTCTCGTCCACTTACTCAAGAAGGAGTTCTTAGAGAAAGTAGATGTTGACTCAATCATTTATGATCAAGTAATGGAGCATGAATTGAGCAAGAGAGATTTCTTTCAAGAAGATACATGAATGTTCCATTGGCTTGCGAACCGAAAGGTTTGAGTAGCTAATTGGCAACTAGAGATATTGAGATCTCCAATATCAAGGATTGTTGTTATTGTCATGTAATCTCTCCCTAATTGATGAAGGATATAATGTTACCTTTCGCACACTTGTTGGTGCAAAAAGGTGATTAGTTAAGTATTAAAGAAATACTTGACTAAGGTATGAGTTGAAACTTCGATACCCTTATGTGACCGTGTGTCACATAAGATGTTTCATTTACCGTTTATTGAAGGTATTTGAAAGATTTTCCGAAGAACCATGATTATCGTGTTAGAAATGTTCTAACTCTTTGAGAGTATTTGTCGTTCGAATTATCTCGCTCTCTCTAATTCAGACTAGTAACTTAGTACTAGTTCATGTACTTGCATTTAATGAAATGTGTAGGCAATGAAGAATGAGAGAAAGTTTGAGAATAGTAAAGTAAACTCCGTATAAGAAAATGGCTTATTCGTTTAGATACGTAGACTTGTCTTTACTAATAGGAATTGTAGGTCGAGTACCTCATTCCTTATATCCTAAAACTTTATCTCTATTCATATAGATGATGGATGATTATGTTTTGTAAAAGACAAGCGATGTTCTTTTATTGTGGATTTGTCTATATGATTTCATGCTTATTGCTTGAATATGCTTGAAATAGATAAACAAAATTTGAATGACAAATAGGATACGTAAGACTTCACATAAAGTGTTTGACTTTCATGTGAAATAGCTGCTTAGTTACATACATAAACGAGAATCGCATTATGAGAGTCTACATAGCGTAGAACTCGTGGATCAATTCGATTGCGAATCAATTGAGATATGCGGATCATGTTTGTTAGATAACAAAAGCACCTTTGACCTATAAAGGTGGAAGGACGAGTAACTTGATTAGAACTTATACATGTCGATGTATATAGAACTATAAGTACTTGTGTAATGAAAGATTATTGATACTTTACTACTTAACCAACGATCATAATAGATATTGACGTATCTATTTGATAAGGTATAAGTATGAAACCTTTTGACAAGTTCAAAGTTGTTCAATAGTAAAGTTGAAGAAATCTTTCTACAAAAGGTATAAAGTCTTACAATGGATCATGGTAAATATCTAAGTCATATGATTTGATGTATTATCTAATGAATGTGAAAATAGTTTCATAACTCACTCTATTAGGAACATTATATTAGTATAGTGTGTCCAAGAATGGAGGTATCGAACTTTATTTGATATAGTTCGATCAGTAATAAATCGAATTGACTTAATCGACTCATATTAGGGATTTGTGTTTGAGGACAATGCTGTTTACACTGAATAATGTTCCATCGAAGTCCATTGAGAAAGAGGTCTTACGAGATTTGATCTCTAAGTACATTGTTTCTCAAGATTTGGTGTTAAGGAGCTTATTTCAAGTTTGTTGATTGATAAGCTTAGATCCAAATAGGGCACTTAATGTTTTGTAGGATAACTTGAACTGATCAAAAGATACTACTTATACGAACATGATAAGAACAAGGTAGTTGTTACTCATCATGACGTAGTCTTGGAGAAATAACTTTCTCAAGAAGAAGTAGTGGGAGTAAGGTGAGCATTAAAGAAGTTTATGCATCACTACAAGAAATACCTTATGGAAAAACTTGTCACTCCATATATGGTGCTTAGTGGGAGTAGAGCGAAACTTTATTCACAAACTGTTGTGATAGGAAGTGCGCTCCTTCCAATGAGAACTCAAATGTCTCACGAGCTGATGATATTTGAGAAACTCATGAAATATATTAGGATCAAGAACCTATTCTACAGATCGTTGTGGAAGAAGTTCATGAACCTCGAGCACTAATCCTACAAAAGGTCAAAGGAAGTGATTGTCTAACCGAAAGGTACATAGACATCACGATGTCCTCGTACTTGACATATGAGGATCCGTTGATAAATAAAGAAACGATGGAAGGACCCGATTCCACAAGTGTGGTTTAAGTCCATATGATCTTTAAATGTAATCCATATATACCAACAAGGTACAGACCTTGGTTGATGTTTATAAAGGAGTAATCCATTAAAAATATTTAGATCTTTAATGAAAGATTGACATGGATGATAGGTCGACTATATACAAAGCACAGCTTCTTGCTTGTAGCTATGTCTAAGTCGGTAGCTAGTTGACTATATACAAAGCACAACTCTTGGCTTGTAGCTATGTCTAAAGTCAATAAAGATCATTCTAGCAATTATTATGTTTCATATATATTGATATATGGAAATGCACATCCAAAAACTGCCTTCTTCGATCGAATGAAGGAAGAGGTTGTGTATACGATACAAACCGAAAGTTTTATGTTGATGTACTGCTAGAAACATATGTATGCTTCAAGGATCCATTAATGGATTGAAGCTAGTATTGTGGAATAAACATTTTGACAAGAAATCCAAGGAGTTGAATTTCGTCAAAAGCATCTTGTATAGACAAGAGATTCAGTGGGAGCACAATTGTGTTACTAATATTGTATAAGGTAACAAAATTGGGAATAACATTAAAGAAATGAATATTGTCAAGATCTCTTTGAAGAATGTTTTCTTAATGAGAACTTGGGCAAGATCGCCTAAATCCTAGAAAACAAAATCTATGGAGATAGATTATGATGGATGTTAGGTTTGAGCTAATGTGCATAAAATGATGTGGTGTTGTAGAAACATAAATGGTGGACTCCAAGAAAAGATGTCTAACCATGTTATATGGCATATACTTGAGTTTGACTCGGTGTGTAGCGACTCAATTCGAAAAGAGTGCACGAAACAGTTCGAGCATCCTTCTATTATGAGTTTCATTATGTAAGCCATAATTATGCACATGCCCCGATGTATTGTACCCAAGGAGTATGACAAGCAGTTGTCAACTGGATACAAGGAAAAACACATTTTGACAATAATCGGGAATATCCTCGAGTATCTTATGAGAAAGAGAGATATATTTTTTCGCCTGTTATGATGAAAATAGCTCATGTAAGTAGTTACACTGATGCTTATTTCAAAAGATTGATAAATCACAATTGAGCTACATATTTTGCTTAAAGGTGGTATTGTAAGTTTAGAAGGTGTTCTAAACAGGATATTACAACCGTTTCCGTCACCAAAGCGAAATGCATAGCAACTTGTGAAGCAACGAAAGAGGATAGTTTGGATCGAAAGTTCTCAGTCAAGCTAATATGGTTCTATGCATCTCGAACCATAGCTTAGTCTCAAAGAACCCAATATCGTATTGAAGGTCCAAATATGATCTATGACAATATCACTTGATCGCATATGATGATGATCAAGAACATATACGTAAGAATATATATATGTATTAAGTCAAACAACATGGATAGTTTCGCGAACACAGCGGAGACTCTAACATAACCTCTACCTTAAGCAGTACACGAGATGAAATTGTTCATCCATACGTAATGGACATATGAGTGGCTGGTTTTAAGTGTATTATTTTATGAGGTTCAAGACATATATATATGTAGATATATGACATCGTTCTCAATTCTTCGTTGGCTAGAAGTCACTATTGATTGACTCTAGGCCAAGTGGGAGATTGTTGGAGTTATGTCCTAGAAGTCAATATTTAATGACTTAATTATTTAGTTTATGTTATTGATGATATTTGATCATTTGTTCCTGGATTTTATTATTGACAGTTCATTCAGGTTGAGGATCTGAATTGTAGATCACTGTATTTCATTTAATAGTAAATGACAATAATAAATCAAAACTGTCCATAGTCTTGATAATTAACAAGGAACATTAATTATCATATAAGACTAGCATGCAAGTTAAGCGATGATTAAGTTCTACAAATCATAAGTAAGGAGTTACTAACTTAATTGCATATGTATATGTTACTAGAACATAGTACAGGATATGACCCCGATGAAATAAATATATGGATTGTGTTAAGTGTCATTATTTATTTTATCAGTGTTTGATTCCAAGTTTGAGATGGTTCAGTTTTTCCACATGAGGATAGGTTCTATAAATATCGTCTACCGCTGATTCCTGATAAGGGCTGCTATACGGACTTTATTTATGTTCACTTGAATTGTGCGGGGAAAAACTGTTCATCAAGACAACCGTATGTCCCTCATTAGTTCACCTGGTGAGCGATGATATCTATTGGGCCCCTTGATGGAGATGGATTGCTTGCTAGCAACTTGTGCAATCATCTCTAGATCAAGAAACGTATAATCTGCAAGAATGACACATTCCTATCTTGGATTATACAAGGATATCATGTGACATAGGAATCAAAACAATAAGAAACTCATTTCTTATGCAGGATTAAATGATTGTATTAGTACATTATTCATTTATGCGAATTGGGAATCATAACGTGTTGCTAGATACCGCTTATGATTAATGGAAATAAATGATGATTTATTTTCCATGGCCAACATAGCATAAATCCTCAAAGGGTCACACAAATAGGACTTTAACCATACGTGCATTATTTGTTTATTTGTAGTAGCGAGTACTGCAAAAATATGATAAGTTGATTAATTAATTGTATACCGTTATGAACCGTTATAATTAATTAACTCAAATGGATCATATAGAAACAATATAATGCATATGCTAATTCCAAAATAATTATTAATAAGTTAATAATTAATTTCGTTCAACGTATATATTTATTATACTGAGCTGATCGGTCTTTTGTTTAATCAGTTAATTAAAAGCCCGATTTGAGATTAATTAATGGAGTGGATTAATGGGCTAATAAAATATATTTTGTAGCCCATAAACACCCATGAGAATGTTGGCCCAAAAGGGTAATTTTGTCAAGACAAAATTATGGAAAGAAAGCAAGGTTAGGAAATAACAAAATATGGCAGCGTTGTTTATGGAAACAGCGAGCCATAGATCTCTTGCTCTCTCCCTCTTATTTCTTGCGCAAGACACAAGAAATAGGCAGAAAATTTCTGCCCTAGGCGCCTCTCTCTCTCTCCATCTCTCAATAGCTCATGTGTTGAGCGTTTTTTTCTTCCCAAGTAAAATAGTTATTCGTGCGAAGAAAAATAAAAAGGGAATTAGCTATCGTCTTGAAACAAGCTAGCACTTGTTTATAGACTTTGGTTAATCTTCTAGGTGGACTAGAGGCAGCGAAGGCACGCATCCATCGACTCCAAAGCATAGGTCGAGCCTTCTAGTTACGATACTAGAAGAGGTATAAACTCCTACGCCTTCTCGTTTATATATTAACTGCTTGAATAACTAGATCCGTTAATCGTGCATGTTAATTGCTTATTAAATGTTAATAAAAATTAAAATTGCACAAGGACTTGAGTTCCTAACAACTTTAACTTTATTACTTAAGTACGTTTGGACTTAACCACCTAACAATCAAAAGACGTCTCTTTTAATGGGTGCAAGCAATTCAACTTAAGCAATTCAGATAGAGTAATCTAAGCAATTCAATCAAAGCATAAAACACAACATACAAACAAAGAAAATATAACTTAAAGCATATTATCAATCATAAACTTAAAAAGGTTCACTACTATGGCCCCTAATATACGACTACTCACGAGTATACATCATAAAACAACAAAAGGTATCTGAATAATAAGAAAACATAGAGAAAAAAACAAGATTACAACAATTGAAACCCAGAATCTCTCTTTCTGCCTTCTCTGCCACTCTTTCAGCGGGTTGCTGATGCTCCCTGCGGCCCGCTGAAAACCCTTGGTTGCTCTCTTACTTAGCAGAATTTGTCCTAAAACTCACGAACCCCTTTTCTGATCTGCTCTGGTGTTTATATAGGCGTGGGATGGCTCTAAAACTGTCGGAGACGTGGTTTTGAGGCGCCGGAAATAGATATGTCGGTGTAGAGGTGGGTGCAGAACTTGGTCAGGCTATTTTGGGCTGTCGGTTGCTTCTTCTGCGGCCCGCTGTCGAGTCCTGCGGGTCGCAGAAATCTTCTAAGCTGCCAAGTCTCACCTGCTACACGCTGAGTCTTCCTGTGGGTCGCACAAACCTTCGGTGGGCCGCAGATCATGATCAGACTTCGGTTTCCTCGCTTCAAGAGTGGCAAAATCACACAGATCCTGTACAAAATAAAAGTAGCCATAGCAGTACCTTGCTTCTAACCTAAATTAACAATTAAAACATTAGAAACACACATAATTAATGAAATTAAGTCCTAATATAAGCGGTATTTATATGCATAATTTCCGCTTATCAAAACACTTGGAGCTTTGTGCATGTCCATTTTCGGGTATAAAATAAATTGAAATTTGTTTCAAAAAAAAATTGAAATAAGTTTTAATTTATGTTTTCCTATCGAATGGTTGCGATAATTTATGGATGATCCAAATTGTCACATGCATCTTGGTACTTGCTATATTTTTAAACTGTTACAAAATAATTTTTTTGCAAAAACCATTGTGACTTCAGGACACATTTGCTGAATATATCATTATTTTTTTTGGATAACGTAAATTCGTATAACGTAAATTACATTTTTGATAATTTTATATTAAAAAATAATTCTAAACGTGGTCAATATTGAACGGGTGGCAATTATAAATCTAAAACGACTGGTCAATTTGTCTTGTATTAATAACATTATCAAAGTATAGTGATTGGTCGACTCAGATAGACACTGAAAACGTCTGTTTCCATGACAGTAATGGTAGTCCATACAGCACACTGCTCTTACAATACCACCAGTCTATGCAGGTAGGCCCCACAAGAATATTCTCTTTCATGTCCAATCTCTTTTAGCGCCAACACATAGAAAAACACATCTTTAAACGCCACAGAAGAACTTGATAAAGTCAAGCCCAACGTGGACGGCAGCAGTTTCCTATTTTCGGTAGCTTTTCCTTTCTCCAAGTCACTTTAACAACCATTCTTTTCTACCTTTTTCTCATTTTTCTCTGTAGATTACACGGTGTGACTTGTGAGGTGTGAGGTGAGGTACATCCAGTGAATTCTGTACGAGGGAAGAAGGGAAAAGGAAAACCTGTGAAACCCTCATTAATTCTCAAGCGCCATTTTTCAATCATAAGTAAATTTCCCTTCTCTTTCTTTTTTCTCGCTCTCGACAAAGAAACGACGTGTGCAAAAGGAGTAGGTTTTGTGAGACCCCCTTTCTTTTTCCCTCGCACACATGACACATCACATCAAAAAATATTGATTAAATAATTTATTTGGGGTTTCGCGCGAGAGAGGAGATTCTAGACCTATCTTCTTCAATCTTCAAGACTTCAACCTTCTCCACTTCAAAAATATAATTCTTATCTACTCCTCAAATAAGAAACAAACTCTCCTTTCGGCAAGAGAAAGAACATCCCTTTCAGTTTATTTTCAGGTAAGTTATTTAGTTTTCTTTCTTTCTTTCCATTGGAAAAGAATCTAATTCACTTCTTAATTTGGTTTACAAAGCATAACTTTGTAGTAACACTACTACTTGTACATTAACTGATGCTTGTAATGACATTTTGGGTTTTGGTTTCCTCGCAGTTTATTTGTTTGTAGAAACAGAGAAGAGAATTTGGTGAGGGAATTGCAATTGATGGGATCGGAGGGAACGGTGCTTGGCGCCTCTTCGGAGGTGGTGAAGTATGTCAAGTCTGAACAAGGGGAGCTTCTCACAAAACCATTTCTTGATCTGTGCAGGCTTCTTTTCCCTGTCATTGGTATGGGTTTTTCTTCCAATTTGATTGCTCCTTTTTGGGAATTAGTAATTGTAGTATGCTAATTCACATCCGTATGATGAACATGTTTGACTTTTTTTGTTTTCTTTTTCTTAATCTTGGAGTATTTTATACCCTGGGTAGTTGGGTGATTATCAATGGTCTCTATCTTAGATTGTGCTATTTTTTATTGTGTTATAAAACAGAGAATAGATTACCCTTGCTGGCCACATATCTTGCTTGTTTATTTTTATTTTTTTCTTGTTTAATGAATTAATGTCTCTTAGATTTTCTGTGGTGACAATTAGATAAGAGTTTGTATTGTTGTCTCAACAGTAGCTTTTCAAAAAAATTATTTTTTTTGCAGATTCTATTGTAAGCTTCCAATTTTTTCTTTACAATAGAAATTATCAGATCAAACAATCGAAATGTAGGATAGTCTCTCTTGCAATAAGCACTGCAATGCTGAAAAATAGCTTGTATTCATCAATTACATGTACTTTCTTCCGCCTTTATGAAAACGCGTGTGTGACTTTGATTAGTATGTACTACTACAAACTTCTGCAAACTTTAAGTCAGCTTACCTCATCTCCTGACATCAGAGCTCCTGTTGCCACATGAATTGAAAAATATTATGTTCCTTTTACAGAATGATCATGATCTGAATTTAAGGCTTGGTATGGCTAGGGAGTAATTTTTATTTTATTAAAAAAAGTTCTTTTAATCAATCTCTTATCTAATTAATGTATAAGTTATTATGTCATTATGTATGGGTAGGATCTTCTAAAATTTGTTATTTGTGTTTATTCCTACATTAGCAAATGAATGTTAAATGTTTTTAGTTATCCAGTTATCCTGTCATTACGTAGTGATTGTTAAATACATAATTTTTTTCTAGTTAAAGTTGATAATTGTTAATCTACTTCTTGCTTAATTAATGCATACTAACGTGTCATTATGTATGACGGAGGCTTTTAAATCCAGCTCTTTTGTGTAACTTGATAAATTAAATGTGCTATTTTTTTGTTCAAGTAGTAGTAAATTTTGGCTGGTTATTACGTAATTATAAAATTTTGATGTACGATTCAGCCTTTCCTTTGATTTTGTTCATTGGTTTACTAGAAAATATTTTGCACTCTATTGGATTGTTTCCAGTTAAGTAACTTGCCTATAAATTTATGCAAATTTGTCAATTTGATGTTATGGTGATTATGAGATTGATTAAGATTTTTCTGTCTAGATAATCTTGGACCAACATTGTCAGCTGTGAAGTGTGATGTAGGAAGCAATTTGTCGGTGCGCACTCTTAAACTTGTTTGATGCAATAATTAGTGATTTATTTATATGATGATGATATATAACAGATGTTATTCATATGATATTTTTTTTTTCCAGAGGCTGGAAGCCTTATACTCTTCCGATCCTTTAAAATACAGTCTCCTACAAAGTATAGTGCAAGCAGAAATTCAGGCCAAAACTGCCAAAAAACCATCTAGTTGCACTAATGGGCTGCTCTGGTTAACTAGGTGAGACATTGAAACATATATTGGTAAATTCTTAAAGGTTTGTTGTTACATACACAGCAAAAACATACAATAGATTAAAAAAACAACAACAACAACAACTAAGCCTTTTGTCCCAAACAAGTTGGGGTAGGCTAGAAAAGAAACCCAACAAAAGAACAAAGAAAAAGAAACTCTATGCAATATAGTTTCTGCAACTATACTGTTCCAATATATACTTGGCTCATATACTGTCTGATTGTTGGATTGCAAAGCAGTTCTTTAAGTCTCTGTGCTCATAAGTCACTAGAATTTAGTTTGGTAAAAGAAATTGGTTGACTATAAGTTTATAAGATTGTCACTTCAACGTGGAAGAATTGTACTTTACTCTGAGCATGGTGAAGTGAAACCATGCAAAGTGTCACTTAAATGATATTCAGTTTTTTTTTTCCCATCAAATTAAGATCATTTGAATGAATCTCCTGTTATTTCTTGCACAATTAGGACTGCAATTGTATTTCCTGCAAAATCTTTTATGGAGCATACATTATTAATTGCAATTTGAATCATGATATCTTGATTCTATTCTCAGGGCAATGGATTTCTTTGTCGAACTGTTGAGAAATGTGCTAGAGCATCCTGAATGGAGCATGACACATGCATGCACCATTTCTTATAACAAGACTTTGAAGAGGTGGCATGGCTGGTTGACAAGTTCTAGCTTTATGGTATAGTCCTTTTTTTAAGATTCAGATATATTAACTTTTCTTGAGAACCCTACTGGATCTTCCAGGACTAATTATTACTGACTTGCTGTGATAGTATAATAGTACCACACAACAGTTGGCATGTAACAGCCAGTTCTTTGATTTCGGTACTCTTTTGGTTGAATTAGTTACCGCTTAGCAGTATTAAAGCAATTAGTTAACAGTTTGGCTGCAAGTTTCTGTGTCTTTTTCCCCCGCATTGTTTTGTTTCCTGCATATTTGAGGACAGATGTGAAGGGATAATTTCAGAATTGTGGGTTATATGTAAATACGATTAATCTCATTAATTGCACAATTTATGAGCGTCTTGCTCCATACAGGTTCTTTCTTTGGGCTAAGTCATATAATAAGTTTGCAAAATTGAGCATTGTAGAATAATTTTTGAGAGAACTCCAAAAGATATCAGATTTTTATGTATCAAAATTTGAACAATGAAAGAACAAACGACTGTTTGCAGGTTGCACTGAAAGTTGTTCCTGAAAGAAAAAAAGTAATACAGATTTTGGGGGGTCCAAATGCAAATACAGAGATTGAGAGGTTTTGTACTCAGTTTGTTCCAATGTTGGAAGCTAACCACAAGTTATTGGTAAGTAGGCTCTTTTTTTTTTTTATCTGTGATTTTACTTTTCACTTACTAGGATGACTTGTCAAAAATTTTATTTTAGTCATCTGATTTCTATAGAAGTTTACCTTTGCTTCCTCGTTTAAGCACTCTAAGATTTCCTGTTTGTTAATCTCGCACCATATATTAGAAGGTCCCATGGACTTTGCATTGTATAACTAAAGCTACCAAACGGTGTTTATGATAATTTAATCCAAAAACAAAACAAAAACCTCGAGATCGTTTTTAAGTAATGAATTCAAATAGTTGATATCCTCTTCTTCATGAGTAACGTGTTTACATTCCAAAGTTCTAAACTTGTTTAATTTGTTTTGTGCATGATTAAGACTTAAGAGGTTGAATGTGAATGTAGAGAAGTGTAATTTGGTGCATTCATTTTTCAAGTAGTTTGGACATCTTGTTATTGTATAATAAGACTTGAAAAAAATATTATATATAGAACTGGAATGTAAATTAATTGACTCGAGAATAGATTATACTCGATGGTTGTGGTTTTTAAATGGTACCAGTGATAGTAAGTTGGCAATAGCAATCCTACTCAATAAAAACTGAAATTAATCGTTGCTTTAGTGCTGAACTGATGATCCTACTCAATAAAAACTGAAATTAATCGTTGCTTTAGTGCTGAACTGATGACTGTCATTTTTCTGTTGCAGGCTAGTTTTGGTCTTGACAACCTTAAGTCAATTTGATGTGAAAAAGACTGACTCATGAACTAATGGCATGCAAGATTTTTCATTCCCATGATTTTAAAAAATCAACAATGAATGTAATTAATCAAAGAGTTAGCAAATTAGTCTGTATTATCTTTGTACAGGCGTATAATCAATTAGTACTCATATTCCTTGAAAATATTTAATTAGTAATAATTATTTTAGTTTTACGTAGCAATATTGTTGTTATATTTATAAGCATTTTCACAACAAGACGGAGTATCGTAGAAGAAACACCGTAACTACGTCGGAAGAATATTTTCTGGTGTTCTTTTCACTTGACGCATTACTTTTTTTTTTTCGGGGTCAGCGGGTTTACGTATGATAAAACGATATTGACTTGGTCAAAATAACTTGTTGCTCTAAAATAAGAGGAAGTTAGCCCTTCGATTGAAGTAATAATAATATAAAAAAAAAACTGTGAAATGGCTCATTCAACAGTTAAAAAAGCTCTATTATTGAAAATGCTCGATAATATTATATTTGTGTGAGAGAGATTAGAAGACTTACTCCTCAATATCAGATTACTCAAGAGTCAACTTCATCGAGTCGGTGGAGGAAATCATAAGAATTTGACATGAAATAAAAGAAAAGGAATGAGACCGGGGCTAATTCAAAAGTCAAAACCAAATATTATATTATGGTAATTTCTTCTGTAGATATAAATTTTAAATCGGGCTTCAATTAATCCAGACCATTTATTAAAATTATGAAAAGAGATGAATCATCAGAATTCAAACCCGGTTTTAAATTTCTGTCCACCACAGAATTATCCATTTTATATTATTATCAGAACCAAACAATTTGTATTTTGTAACGTGATCCAAACTCAAAATCCAACCAGAAAACGAAAGGAGCAAACTCAGCAAAAGTTTTTTATATATTTTTTTAAACAGTGGTCATATTTTTTTTCTTTGTTTTTATTTTGCTTGAGAGCAGTGAAGCCCGTAGGCAGAATTCATATCTTCTTAGGTTATGCTCTGGAAATCCAGATCTGCTCATATCATAAAAAATTAATGGTCCATATTGCAAGTTGTCTAACAGTTTTACCTCTTCTGTTAAAAAATTAGATAGACCTTTGAATTGGTGTTCTTATAAGTAGTAGAGATAGAGATTATCCATAAAAATCGGAGGAAATAAATATTCAGCTTCTTCTCTTCCGTTCCTTTCACCAACGAAAACAAAACTAAAGAAGTAAAAATTCTTTTTCTCCCTTTCTTTTTACTGTGATTTTCTTCTGAAACGAACCCGTAATTCACATAGATGAGTCACTCTTATTATTTGGACCGTCCAACTACAAGTACTAAAAAATCTAAAAATATCGTACTGTTCAGTTCTAAAAATTTACAAGAATGATAACTGTCATCTGCAGTTTTACCATCCCTTGTCATCGCTTGGATAAAATGAACACATGAATAGACAAACTGAACATATAGATAATCAAAGTGAGCACATACAAACAAATAAGTTTTATCATTCTTGTTCATATTTTTATATGCATGTTCAACTTATTTTTATCATACTCATTTATTTGTAAATGTTTACTTTGATCATTTATATGTTCACATTGTCTATTTTATGTGTTCACTTTGTTCAAGCGATGGTAAGGAATGACAAAATTGCAGATGACAGTAATCAATTTCCAAAATTTATGCTAAACAACTTAATTTCTTACACTTATAAAATTGATTTTACTTCATGATACGTTTGGGATCTCATTATTGGGCCACAGAATCTGGGCCTAATATATCCCATGTAGTAATTTTACAACAAGACAGTTTTCCCAAGGAATCAGATCCTCTGGTCGGCGACCACGTGGTCGGCGCGTGATCCGGACCGTCTGATTTAATCTCAACGGCTAAAGGGAGCCCCGTGCATTCCACCACTCCCGAAAAAAAAAATTGGCCCGAAAAAAATGAACCGCTGAGATTAAATCGGACGGTTCGGATCACGCGCCGACCACGTGGTCGGCACATTTCTGCCGACCAGAGGATCCGTTCCCGTTTTCCCAAAGTCAGACTCAATCCAAACTCCAAAGGCCTTCAAATTACCTTTTTAATTCAGCCCAATAAGACCGCCGCCAGAGGAAAACCCCAAAAAGCTCTAGAGCGAGGAAGAGAGTTCGTTCTAACAAAGCAATCGCTGCTTCTAAACCCTAAACCTTTAGTTGTCACTTCCTTCTCTGCTCGTTCGATCCGGTGAGCGTCTAATCTCTCTCTTTTGTTCTTTCGTTTTACGTTTTGAAACGGTAATTATCTTGTTTCCAACTTATCAAATTTTTACTTTGCGCTGCTAAATCTTTCTACCTTTTCTAATTAGCAGCAAAGAATTACTGTACAAGGTAAATTAAACTGATGCTCAATATTTATATCCTCCTTTCTTCTTTGGCCGATAGTTGCAAGGCTTAAAAGAATCTATATAATCCTTTTTGTTCTTAAATTTTTTTAAGATGTTAATCTTTTGCTCATAATTTTGAAAATAGGAGCCTGGATTTAGCAAGATGTATCTGCAATACTACATTAACGAAAATGGGGATAAAGTCTACACCACCAAGGTACCTTTTGTTTTTTTTTTTTTTTCTATTAGATTTTCACTTAATAATGCACCCTATGCTGTCTCTATTTGCAGATAACACTCACGTGCTAAGATCTAGAATAATAACTTGCCTTATTCTTGCTTAATATTACCTAGGATTAATAACTTGCCTTATTCTTGCTTAATATTACCTAGGATTAATAACTTGCCTTATTCTTGCTTAGTATTACCTAGGATTAGTGTTATAGAAATATTTTTAAAATTCTTAATTTTCTACAATTTGCACCTCTGAGGTCTCTCTGTTAGTTAATGCTGAACTTGTTCAAACTATGATGAATCTAATTGTTTGATTAATAATGAACTGATTTAATGTAAATGGTTGAGCTATGACTTCCATAGGAAATTTAGATATTTTCACTTGGAGTGTTTGTTTTTAAATACGTACAAAAAGTTGGGTTCTGCAGAAGTGACAAATGCTGGTTTTGTTTGCTATATTCACAAAAATATGGGGGGCTTACATGCCAATACCACAATTGAATACTTGATTTAAGATGCCTGTAAATGTCACATCTTAAATTATTAATTGATCCTGATAGTAGCTTTGACAACTTGATATTAATGATATGTTTTATTTTGTATTTTGATTTGTTCACATGGATGTTTTGTATGGTTTTATCCCTTTTAATGTGTATTCTCCACATTGTATTGCAGAAGGAGTCTCCTCTTGGGGTAGCTACACAATCAGCTCACCCTGGTAAAAAGTTTATTACAGATATGTTGTAAAACTTCCCGTGTCTTGTTTATACTTTAACAATGACTTCATAGAACATTTTGCATATATGTTGGTATTCAACCTGAACCAGCTAGAGTGTTGGTATTCAAACCGGGCAGTGCCAGTTTGTTTTGTTTTAACTTCATTCTTCATTTTGTGGCTAAGAGCTCAATTACAAATTATAGTTACATGTAGAGCTCTTTATATATATATGCTCCAAACTAGTCATACATGTTCAAGAATTACGATATGGAATGCCATAAAGTTGCATATGTTTTTTGTATATTCCTTACAAGCTTATGCAAGGATTCTGATGCACTGACCTGCAACTCATAGATATACTTGTACCTTGATATATTATTACTGATGACACATTGTGTTAACATTTTCTGCATTTTTTTTCATTCTCATATTGTTGGACCAAACTGAAAAGAGAAGTTAATTAATTTCATTGCATTTCTGAAGTGCTATATATAATACTCAAATTTATGTAATTTTTGCTTGTAGCTCGGTTTTCTCCAGATGACCCTCATTCCAGGCAGCGGGTTCTCCTTAAGAAAAGATTTGGTTTGCTCCCTACACAGCAGCCCCCTGTCAAGTACTGAAGATATTTACCTTCACTGCACCAAAATCAACCAACTTTGATATTATGCACTGTTGTCACTTGTGTAATGCTGTTATGAGATCTTATGTATGCTGTTTAGTGGGTGATAGGTGGGCTATGTTAGTGATCTGGTTACATGCTTATGGTGTACTGCATTAATCTATTTGCATGGATTTACTTAAAAATGTTATTGTTATTAACAGTAAACAGAGGTAGTAATTAAATTGCTATTTAATCATTATATATCAGCTTTTACGTTTTAAGTTTTTATATTTTGTTATTGTTATTCTATTTTGGTAGCTATTACTTTTAGCAATGATTTACATTTGGTTGGTATCTTATTTGGATGGGATAGCTGTATGTGCTTCTGGTTCGTGAAAAAATGTTTTAATTTGTAACTAAGAATGTTATTGACGATAAACATTTTTACTTTAATCAAGTTGCTTGGACTTTGTCATTAACATATGTTGTTACTAGTGATGGTATGTTTAGATCTTCTCTTTCTCCGCTGGGCGATTGAACTCTCGTGATTTCTTCCGACCATCGGCGATTGATTTCTTTAATCAGATTAGAAATTATATACACCATCCAACAAAAAACCATCCAATACCATCCAATTGAACCAACGCCATCCAACAGGCCAAAAAAACTTTTTTTCCGCATGCTGACGTCAGCAAGACGCGTGCTGACGTCAGCAAAATTTTTTGACAAATTTCCGAAATTTTTTTTTACTGACGTCATCAAATATACTGATTTAAGGGTTCTGTTAAATGTCTTAAGGGTTCAGTTAAATGTTTTAAGGGTTGAATTAAAGTGTATAAGTGTTTAGTTAGATGCACCAATAATTTGAAATTTTAGTGTTTTGCGTTCAGTTAAATACTTTAAGGGATTATTTAAAAGTATGTATGTGTTCAGTTAGCTGCAGCAATAATTTAGAATTTTAGTATTTTGTGTTCAGTTAAATACGTTAAGGGATGAACTTAAAGTATCTATGTGTTCAGTTAGTTGCAGCAGAAATTTGATTTCGTAGTTTTTGTGTACAATTAAACTAGTTAAATAAAAAAACAAAATGAACAGATACAACAAACATAGCAAACATTTACAATAACAATATGAACATTTACAACAATAAACTGAACATATATACAAATTTCGTAAGTAAGAAATAAATGATCATATTCAACATACAAAGTGAAATAAATTATTGTTGCATCTAACTGAACACTTACACACTTTAATTCAACCCTTAAAATATTTAACAGAACCCTTAAATCAGCATATTTGATGACGTCAACACAACATTTTTTTCGAAAATTGGTCAAAAAATTATTGGTGCATCTAACTGAACACTTATATACTTTAATACAACCCTTAAAACATTTAACTGAACCCTTAAAATATTTAACAGAACCCTTAAGTCAGCATATTTGATGACGTTAGCACAAAAATTTTTCGAAAATTGGTCAAAATTTTTTTGATGACGTCAGCACGCATCATGCTGACGTCAGCACGCGGAAAATTGGATGGTGCTGGATGGTAATTCGGTGGATGGTAGATAGTAATTACCTTTGTTTGTGGTTCCCATCAGAGCCTAAATATTTGGGCTGAAAAACCAAACAGGCCTCTAAAATCTGAAATTTGGGCCGTATAGAAGTCTGAAAGGACCAATTTGCAAAATAAAATACATGCAAACTCATTCCACAAATCAGCCCTCGATCTCTTCTCCTCCTTTCCTCTTCCCATCAATCGATCAAAGTAGCTGAGAGAGAGAGACTGTGAAAACGACAAGGGTGGTTAGTTTAACAGCGGAGGCACAATGACGGAGGCGATGGTGAGGAAGAAGCCAGGGATGGCGAGCGTGAAGGACATGCCGCTGCTCCAGGACGGGCCGCCGCCGGGGGGTTTCGCTCCCGTGAGGTACGCGCGCCGGATCCCTAACAGTGGGCCCAGCGCCACTGCTATTTTCCTCACGGCTTTTGGTGCTTTCGCCTGGGGCATGTACCAGGTCGGCAAGGGCAACGCGATCCGTCGGTTAGTTCAATCATCTCTTATAAATCTCCGACTGTTCTTTTTTTTTTTGTTATTAATTTGAATATGGTTGGAGATGGATTGAGGGAGATTGATCTGTTGTTTGTTTTTCTATCTGTGATTCTAATTGTTGCTACAGTGATTATAATTGGGAGTTATTGTCTTTAGTTGAGGTAATTATTTGTTTAACTTAAATAAGGCTGACTCGGGACGCATTCTGATGTGAGGGCTATAAGGATTGAACGTGTAGTAGTGTGAATAATTTGTGGATTTTTTTCTGGCTGATTTAGTTGCAACTGAATTCAACCGTGTCCTTATAATTGCTTCAGTTTTTTAGGAGTTCTTTGCGGAGTTTATGATGAAATATATCAGTATAGTGAATTGGTAATATAATTTGGTTATGGTAATGCTGCTACTTATAATTGCATGAATGTCACACTGAGACTCCTGGTATCTGTAAACACATCACCTTACTTCTTAGATATCTGACTAAGACTTGTGATGAACTTGGTGCGTATTCACAATGCTGAATTGTTTCATAGTTGTGTTGTATTTAGAGAAAAAAAAACCATATTTTGGTTTTATTTATTCCATCTTCCCAATAACAGAATGTGTTAACATTGAGATGTATACTTTGACATAACTAATCCAGCTAGATAAAAATTCAGAGCAAATTTTACTAATTTTTATATGTTGTGACGGGGCTGACTTCCAAGCGGTCAAGGGTTCAAGGCTTGCATGCTTGTGATAGGCTTGGCGATTTAGTGTAGCAATCTAGCCATATACAAAAGAAATGATCAGGATGGGGGTGTCAGTTCTAGCCTACCCCAACTTGTTTGGGACAAAGGCTTTGAATTATTTTTTCCCCCTCTATTTGTCATGACTGAGTGTCGAGAAATTTATTGTAATTTTGGCCTCCGACCTGCAATACTACTGTATTCTAGATTTTATTGCAGTTTGGGTTTCTGCCTGGGGAGGGGTTGCTGTTCACATGATTTTGGGATAGAGTATCCGCATCTTGGGTGGATTGTTTGGGTTCTATTTTTGAATTATGACTAGACTTGCATTGCTGAAAGTTACTAATGGACATGGTGATTTTAGAGGTCAATATAAAGAATTATGGGTGTGTTTGGCATGCATGAGGTTAGTCTAACTTCTAGATTAGTAAACTAATTTGTTAACCTACAATTGCCCAAAAGTACTAACTTTAACCTTGATCCCACAGATTAGTGGTGTTGCCAAACACCCCTTATGTGTATATATTGGCACCCCCATGTGAAAATCATTTTGTGTACGTACGTAATTCTGATATCATTGTTTTTCATGTTTTAATATATGCAGTGCTATTAAGGAAGAGAAACTTGCTGCTCGCAGTGCGATAGTTCCTATACTTCAAGCTGAAGAAGATGAAAGGTGCACTCATTTTATTCTTGCCAAATCTTTTTTTGTTCCCTTTATTTCCTTAGAAAATGACACCCCATATTTTAGTACTTCTAAGCTATACCTTTGAACAGTCAAATATATGCCCAAAACTTCAGTGGTTTCTGTTTCTCCTGAGATGGAATTATAGTTTAGCCAAATATATTTGAATATTGGGTTGTAAGTTTACATAAAGCTTCTATGAAGAGGTATCAGTTAATATGGGATAGCAAATGTGATTAGTAAATAAACTCTCACCTTGATTGTCTTTTTTAGACATTATTTGCCACAATTGACTTGTATCCGTTGGCTGTAGTTTCTAGCTTGAGAGATTCGCAATGTTATTTTCATATAAAATGAACTAAGTTTGATTGACAAAGTCTTTTCTATAGCTAAGGACTAGTTTTATCTTCTCTTCTAGCTTCTTTTAATACTGCTATTAAACTGTCAAATTAAATCATAGGTTTGTGAAAGAATGGAATAAATATCTTGATGAGGAGGCCAGAATCATGAAAGATGTGCCAGGCTGGAAGGTAGGGGAGAGTGTGTATAGCTCTGGTAAATGGATGCCTCCGGCAACTGGTGAGCTCCGGCCTGATGTGTGGTAAAGCTGCTTTTGAGACTTTGGAGATGAGCTTTTTAGTCTCTCTTATTTTCGAATTGATCTGCACACAGCTTAAAACCTTAAATGTTGTTTTTTTGTGGTTTATTTGTAATAATTGACGAACTAGAACAGTTGATGATTATGTCTATTAAATATTGCTCATGGTGTTGGCTTGTGATAGCCCCTGGGCTTCTCTTGCGTTTTTCATTTCGGAATAATTTTGATATACATGTAGTAGCTTTGACAAAAAAAAAAGTGCTTCAGTTTCGTATGCAAGCTTTATTTTGAAGCCTTTGCCTATTTGCTACTAAGATTGTTGAAACAGACTTCTAAGCTGATTATCTTTCTTCTTTCTTAAGGTATCTTTTATTATCCTGATCTCCGACACTCCGACTACTTTCGATTATTTGTCATTTTATCACTTTTTTCTCTATTTAAGAACTTTGTAGGTTTTGATCATCAAGTAATGCTTTAGCAATTCCACATTTGCGAGGACCCTTGTGCAGTACATAAATGAAATTTGTTTCCACTAAATTAGCCAATTAGGACGTTGTTTTATGTGTATTCATCAAAAGGCAAAGCATGTTCTTAATAGTAGCAACGTTTTCATTCGACAGGGATCTATGTTGTTTGCAACTTTGAGCGATAACACTCGTTACTCGGGGTCCAAGTAATGTTGATTCTCTTTTTACTGCTGTTTGCAGCGAGTTTTAAAAAAAGTGACCTAAAAATGAGTGGTGCTGTGCCTTTGCAAAACCAGTTAAACTCTTGAATGTATATATCACCGTAGAAGTTTATGAGCGAGCGGACCTTTTTCTACTAGCAGTGCATTGTTACTTTGTTATAAATTTTGCCACTGCGGGGGGGAAAAAAAGAATCTAAGGCTATGCTCCATCACTGCTTGGACGAGGGGAGGATAATTTTCGTTGATTGTTTACTGGGACAGGTTTAGATTAGATTTTAAGTAGTCTTTATTTCTTTTTTGGTGGATATTGAACCTTTTCACTTTGTTTGCTATTTTGCTTTGTAGAGTCACTTTCTAGTGATCAGACCTGTTTTTTAGTTTTAATGTTTTGTTGGATCTCCTGCTTGGGGCTCTTAGTATCAAAAAAAAAAAAAAAAAAAAAAAAGACAAAAACAAAAATTCAAATTAACTAATTTACATGTACATTCTGAATATGTATCTGATAATTTATTTAAATAATTTGTCATATAAGTTGATTTTATTAAATGGATGTTTCTAATTTCTTTTTTTTTAAAACAGTAAACCATATTCCATGTTTATTTACCCGTGTATTACTATTTTTTTTTTAAATAACTTATATGTTTTTTTGTAGAATAATGAATATAAATCTTTTATTTGAACCCTAACATATTTATTGTACACGAAACCTTAGGTGGATCTCTAACGACCACTTGCTATCATACCTGATCCATCCGAATCAGATTTATGAAGATTGAAGAACAAACGTAGCAGGCTCAGAGACTTCCGGACAGATAAATCTGAACCTTCCGATTTGTTTTTCCCACCAGCCACCGGGTACCAATAGCTCATCGGCGGTAAAAGCCTTAATCTCTACCTTCCAAGTTTTCCAACCGAAACGCCGTTCCAGATTTTCATATCGCCAGCAATCGTCCCTCTCTGCCTCCTGGCCGCGGCGAGGATCGGTCCGACGATCCTTTCCTATACGCTCTCTCTCTCTCTCTCTCTCTCTGCTTCGCTAGTGTCATCATCCCCCCTTTCTCTGAAACTAAGCAATCAGGAGGATAGAGATGGCAGAATCATCTCAATCCAGAGGTAAGAAAAGGTCCCGTTCTGAATCCGAAGACGATCCTGATGCCGACGCTGCTTCTCTTCAATCCATCCAATTAGGCATGCTCTTTCTCTTCATTTTTATGTGATGTTTACTTATACTGTATGAGTAGTGCTTACTGACGACCTGTACTTTTAATCGCAGAGAATGATCTTACATTTACTGATACTGCTGTAGCTCTTCAGATGATGAAAGCACAATTCCCTAAATTAGATAAGGTGTGCACTCTATTTGAAATGTTTCGGAAATAAAGTTGAATGTCTGTTTGTCTCGTTTGCTCATATGTTATCATATATGCCAATTTAACATGAATAAGTTAGATTGACCAAGTATGGTATTTATCTTTTAGCTGAAATTTCTGGCCAGTACATACTGATTCTAGCACACAAACCAAACAGACCTCTGTAGTCTGTTATGAAGATACTTACATTTCAGATATTAATCAAGGAAAGGAAAATTTTGAACTATAAAACGATAAATTTAAAGGGCTAAATAATTTGAAAAGGAAAGCAAACAAAGTAAATAGTATATGTTTGGATCAGGCAGTATGGCCTGAGATTGAAACAGTAGTGAAGGTTTGCAAGTACTCGATGAATATACATAGAAAAAGTTATTGCTTGTAACATCTTTTTTTACTTTTGCATCCTATTATATGTGTCAGGTTGTGGTGAGGCCTTTCATTTTGAGGTCACAACTGTACAGCAGTGTCAAAGACAGGACTCAAGTTGATAGAGACTTGGAGGTTTATCATTTGATCCTTATTCGCATATATATTACTCAACTCTTTGTTTTTCAGTACTTGCTTATTAACCTCGCTGATGTGATTTGTGAATGCAATGCAGTAACTGATCGAAATCTTTCCTCCTTTCTTATTTCTAGTAGTCGTTGAAGAAAGAGGCAGTTGTACGTGTTTTTAAGTTAAACACCGGGAAGGATGACCATGCCATAATGTTCATGGATGATTATTTAGCACAGGTTTCTTTTATTTTTGGTTTGGTTTGTCGCTAATTTGGTTACATCATTTACTGAGCCATGTTGACATGCTTTTGGACTTGTGCTGCAATGGTACTTAATATTTCCTTTGCTTTCTTTCATTATTTTTACTTTCCTGTGTGAAAATGTACAGATGGAGAATGCTGTGAAGAGATATGATGTCAAGGACAAGGAGCTTAGTGAAGTTTTTGACTGGTTCAAGCAATATGTCATTAAATCTAAAACAGATGTTAGCATTTCCCATCCCGATCTGGTAAGCATTATACAATTCTCAGTCAAGGGCTTCTATTTGGTGTGCATTAGACAGAAATGTTTTATCAGTTGACTGGTGGAAAGAAATTAGGTTAAGTGCACATAGTTTTTCTTTCCTTTATGTTGTGTTGGCTCTAGGTGAGAGATATGCTACTCAAAATCAATCTGAATAAAAGCAAGAGAGACAGTAGATATAGATTTAGGTTTCACCACAGGATGCGTTTGTTAGAGAAGGGTTTGGTCAACTAATTGTAGTAAAAAAAGAACATGGAGGATTAAATGAATAAGTAGGTATCATGAACTTAGAAACATGCATTGATTTTGGAGTAACTATGCCCCAAGAACAAAGTGGTAATTATCAACATCACATCGAGCAGTCTTTAATAACAAGAATTTTTCCCAAACCGCTGAAACACCTTATGTTTAGTTCCAAGTTTTCTGGGCCACTGTATATAGTAGAAGGACTTGATAGATTATAAGGGGCATCTTATCATTACATGGATTTCCAATCTGTTGAATGGGTAGATATTAAATCGGCTCATTTTTTAGAACAATATTCTCTTCACTAGCAAAATCATAATATTTTCCTCAGCTATTCTTGTGCACTGCAGTGTTCCCTTCTATCAAATGGAGGTGATGTGACAGAGAAACATGTTACGTTACTTATCAATGCCGGTCTCCTTGTGAGTGTGCATATCCATTCAGCATGAACTATCCAATATTTTGCTGACTCATGCAATAATTTCAAATTAGGATTTATATAAAATCTTTTATTGATTTTTGTGATGAGCTAAAAACATAATTCGTTTTTTTTTATTTGATAGGAAGCATATTATTGTGAGCAACATAACCAAAATGTATAGTCCAAGTATGGGGACAGTATCTGATGTTGAATGGAATTACTTGATCCTTCTTTGGTCTTTGTTTTAAGAAAAACTTTTTGCACTTTGAATACTCGAATCTTTGTCACACATCTATGATGAAAATTTAATGACTGTCATATCATAAAATTAATTTTGTCTATAAAAAAATATTTATCTTTTGTAGACCCGTCAATTGATTGATCAGAATTTGTACTGGTTTGCGATTCCAAACATTGGTTCCATATTGAAGGGTCTTTCACAGGTATATTCTCTATTTTGATTTGTGATACATTTAGAGGAATTTCCTGAGAAATAGAAAAATGTTGGGAAAAACCCCAAAGTTACTAGGGGAAAAATTGTAGGGAAGGAAGGAGCTCCTGTCGCTAATAAATCAGACAAAGTACAAAGAGATGGTGCTAGCTAATTTAGAGAAGAAAAGATTGCGGCTATCCCCACTTGACATTCGTTTCCACATTCGAGATCTTATTGGGTCAGGTCTGCTTAAAACAGTGCAAAGCCCTATTGGGGTGCTTATTCGCTTATCCAGAGACTGACAGCTTGGCCAGGTTATTTATTCCAATTCTGTCCATAACTTTTCAATTCAATTAGTATGTGATGTTACTATTTTTGGTATTATTGTTGGTGTTATTGTTAACATTTTTTTGGTTTAATGTTTGTTCAGAGTTTTGAACGTTGAGTTCTTCTTACTATTATTTTTTTTCTAGATCAGAGATTATACTCAATCTAAGAAATTTGTATTATTTGGAGTACTTGATGAGTTAATAGACAAAAAAAAAAAGAAAAGCATCACAATTCAATTAGGAATGTTGTCTTGATATGACTCCATAAACAAAATCATTGAGAAATGATAATTGAAAGAGCAAGGACACTTGAGGGCTACATTTTTTGCCACTGTCTGCCAGCACCACATTTTTTGTGGGGTAGGTTTGGGGTTTTGGGATAGTGGGGGTTGGAAGGGGGTGCATTACTTGTCTATAGGCGATGACTATTTTCAAATAGTCCTTTATGCAACTGTATAAACAATGCAACAGAAGAAAGCAAACTTAGTTGATTAGTCATATAGCATGGTTTGGGGGCACTCTATCCAATGTTATCTCATCAATATTATTTCCAAATTCCATCTTCTATTTCCAAACTTCAAGAATGGAAAACTTATAAACCAATTTAAAGAAGTAAGCCATCATATTGTTGTCTGATGACCAAATGCCTTAAAATGGTCAAATTCCTCTTTATATGACCAAGATATATTTTAAATTATTCTTGTCTACTATTGTTATTGCTTGGTTACAAACTTGCTATGATAAATCTTTTGTTAAAATCCAGTCGCTTGAAAATTTGCTTAGTAAATCTATCAGCATAACTTGTTTAACAAAGTAAAGTTTCTGATTGTTTTTATGAAACTTCCGAAGTTATAATGTACTTTGAGAAAAGACACCAAGTCACTTTCAGAGGAGATCTTATTCCATAATCTTTGTTTTATCTTTTATCAGAAATAATTAGTATTTCATTATTCTTGTTTTTTGTATGTCCATTTTGGATTGCTTACCTGTTAGCTCTATTCTTTTGTCTTTTGCACATCACATTAGGAATGAGTGGGTTGCGCTGGCATAGCCATTTGCATCCCGAAGCAGAAGTTTCTCTTCTTTGTTGTTCTCATATGACAGGATAAAGTTTAAGCTGTCTCATGGCTGTTCTTTTCAAAATATTGCAAATGCAGAATTATAGTTACTCTAGCTATGTCCATTCTGTGATGTTGCATAATGTCTACCTTGTTGAGGATCTCTTCATAATCCTAAGTAATCATCCTAATAAGTAATTGTTAAAGTCTGGTCTGCAATTAATTCCATGATGTAACTTTTAAGCTGACATTGCCTTTTCTATTTTTCACTTTTCCACTTCTCAGTTTGATTATTATTTTGTTCAACTTTTTTTTTTATAGTTTACATAAAACAACTTGTGAATGTCATGATCGGAACTGAATGCATGGTGCTTGGGTGTGTTTGGCATTCATGTGAACAAGTTCATGAACAAACTAACATGCATGAACTAGTTGGTTTTTTGGGCAAACAAGGCTAGTTTTTGTTCCTTAAAATCTTAGAACTAAAATATTTCGTGAACTAACTATTCACATGCTTGTTCAAGGATATTCCAAACACACCCTTTTATTATCCTGACACGTTGATACCACGTTAGAAGTTCTTGCAGTATTTGCATTCCTCACGTCAGCTGAAAAATTAATTAAGTGCCCAAATCTACAACAAGTCACTAGTTGCGGTACATCCAGTTACATAAATCAAACATACTTTATGTAAGCAGCTGCATCGACCTTAAATTGAAATGACTAGGCTAAACATCAATGATTGAACAGATGCAAATATCTATCTTTCCTAGATATGCCTCAAGCACTGCAAGCTAAGTGTAGGTATCATTCTTTGTACTAAATTTGCTTATGTTTGAAACTGATCAAGTATCAGCTTCAACCACTTTGCCTGTTCTTTTGTTGGTTCTCTCCAGATCTTCTTTTGCATTTTCAAAACCGTTTATGCACAGCATTTGATCTAATTGAATCTTAAAGTTGAAGGCAAAGTACAACAAAATTGATTGAAATTAACGGCTGGTACTTTGGTGGCGGTGTAAGGATTAGTGCACGGTAATACTTGCTTTGCATAATTTATGGTGCAATTTTGTGTCTTGTTTTCTTAATTTTCGCAATTTAGTCTTAACACAGGCTTATCCTGTCCTTATATCAAAACCCAAGTTTCATCACATGATATTGACTTATATAAACCTGGGCCCCCACCAAGTGGTAAAGCACGGGTGAATACACTGTTGTTGCAATAAAATTAAGGCTTTAATTCAGCAAATTGCTTCGTTTGTCTCGTTGGGCAGCTTATCACTTGATACTAATTGTGTCTTATTATAATATTTATATTATTTCGCCATTGCTTCCCTATTTGGAATGTGGGTCAATGTCTAAACCTAAACAAATCTTGTAGACAACCGTTTTCCCACCTTTCCAAGGTATCTATCTGTTCGTCTATCTTCTTGATTAGCTTCGAACGCACGATCCTTGGAGCTCCTTTATTAATTATTGTTACTAGACTAGCATAAGATGTCTTCATATGTGGGCAAATAAAGAAAAAAAATAATGTTAGACAATAAAAATATATTGTTTAATTTATCAGCGATACAAATAGATTTGTTATTCAATTTGTTTCTATATTAGATGGAAAACCAAATAATAGTATTGCTTCGTCTGGCGATTGATATCCAACCACAGATTAAATCGATCAAACGGCAAAAATGCATGTTTACTATTTAGATCTAGAGTGTAACACCTATACGTTACGTGCATTTATAAGTAGTAGAGATGAGTAATTGACATGAACCCAAGGTTTGCCGTATCTTTTGTTCAAATCAAATTAAATGTAATTTTGTATATCATATACTTCCAATCTTTCGTTTTTGGTAGGTACTAGATGAATTTCAAATATTCACGGGCAGTATGCTACTTCAGGACTTCTGAATAAACTATACTTATTTGATTTTGGAGGTGACATGATAAAATTCCAAGAAAAAATGAATACCCTAATTTGAATATAGAAAATATATGATACATGGCTTTTAAAGAGGCCGAATTAACTGCTTGCAGTGATATTGATATGGCTGCCATCTACTAATATCTAAATAGTTTAATTAAGTATTAGCAAAGTTATAAATCTTATCTATTGTGCTTTAAGTGACAGTTAGCTCTGAAATTCCAATTGTTAACTTGAATGACGTATCAATCTTGTTATATATAATTAAATGTCAATCAAACACTCAAATTGCGTTAAAAATATTAACATTAAATACTGGATTGTCGATTTTGAAAAATAAAGTGTCAACCTGATACATAATAATTAATTATTCACTTATGTATACAGACAAGTGTTAGTATTGATTAATTAAACTGGCAATACATAATAAATAAACAAATGAACTTAATATAAAAATATTTGCAGGGGACAATCTCTTCCTAATTATTGGTTAAAAAAATAGGCAAGCCGGATCTGTTCTTCCAAAAGCCAGTGTCAAATGCCTTTCTCTGTAAATTTTAATTTATATGAGTATATTATTTATATGGCTTCTACAAACATGTGGTTGGATGGTAGGCCATGATTGGTTCTCGTTAAAGACAAGTTCATCGCTAACTTAGTATAAGAAAATTCAAGAGATCCTTTATATGATGTGAATAATTCCTGAAATTTTCACTAGCAGCTGACTTGCTGCAATTGCACGAGTCGAGCATTATAATTTCAAATGCATTAGTCTCCATACTTCCCTAAATAATGCATTGTTTATATCCATGTTCCAATACACTGCTGTATTATGTTGGTCACTGCAAAGTGCAAACATAAGTGTTGTCCGGATATATGTCCATTAGAATATATATTTTTTAAATAAAAATCAACTAAGAAAATGAAAGAATAAATACAAGACAGAACTACAAAGTTGTCACACATAATCAGAATCTTTAAAAGATTTCAGATGAAAAAAAAAAATACATTAAGGTTATAATTTAACATTATGTTTTAGATAGTAGAGACAAAATCTTTGTTATTAATCCACTTCAATTTAAAAATAGACGACCCGTTATGCCTGCCACTCCAATCAATTCCCAACAATTGGAGAGGATTTAAATTCCTCTAATTAGACTGGTAATAGCCAATGGGCAATGGGTGAGGGGTTCTGTAAAGAATTGGGGCTTTTATATTACAGTGGTTATATAGCTTTACTGCATTTGAGCTTCTATCCATACGCGTGCAAACATGGACTCTATTACTTAAGCAACAAAAAGGTAGGAATATATGTTTCAAGCGTCTAATCTTAGGTCTTCTACGTGTACAGTTATGGGAATGTTTGGATAGTAGCTCATACATGCTGTTTACTTTTATTTTACCTTTTTGTTATGTTCTATGGAAACCAGCCGTCCTGCATACTTGAATCAGAAAGAAAGACTTTATTTTGCTTAAAGAGAAATAAGATAGGCGGTTAATGCTTCAGTTGTGTATGGACCGACATTTCTCTTTTATTGGCACCTTTATCTTTTTTGAAAAGGATGGCCAGGCCAAGATTTCCAACATTTTAATTCATCAGTAATCATGGGCATAAAAAAAATTATCTTTACTCATTAAGGCTATTGAAATGAGAAAACAGTTGCAAAAGCAAGAAATTAAAATATTATGAGTTTAATTCTGAAAAATAAATTTTATAATAATGATTGTTAGAGCTTTCAATTTTAGGAGATCATGTCACTGCAGACGTTAATTTTAGCTCAAGTTTACCAATAGAAATTTCAATGTAGTAGTACGGATTTTGATGTGTTATGATGAACTTTGGTGTGCAAAATGACAAAAAATTTGGACAACAAATTCAATATACAGAAATTTTTCACCTAATATAATAGAAAAATATGCATGATTCATATTTAAAAAGTATCAATTGAAATAAACTTCGAGAAGTGTTAACTTTCAACGAAGTTAAAATTACCTAAAAATCATGATTCACACTTTCTTTCAAGAATCAATTGACATAAACTTATTTTATCCTCATAAGCATGAGCCTAGTATAAATTCAATCTGGTATATGATTTACACTTTTTGGCTATCGACGATATAGTTTTACTTATTTTATCGTATATTGAAATATATCCATCCCAACGCAACAAAATCAGCATTCGCAAATTAAAATCGATAGCAACGCATCTAAATGTGGGTCACCCAATACAGATAATCAGACACTGATGATATAAACCATTCCCCTGAACATTTATTTTAAATTATAAAGCTTAATAGCAACTTAACTGTAATTAATATAGAAGTCATTGAGTAAGTCTATAAAGAGGGACATAATGAAAAGTCACATGAGGTACAATTATAAAGAGGGAGAGAATATACTTGTATTTAGAAATCTTTATCAGAAGTCTTTTATAGTACCCGTACCAGCAGCAAAAATGGAAGGATTTGATTCTTGAGCAACCAATAAGGATTGTAGCCCGGAAATCCTATGAAGCAGACACAAGCCTTTTTAAATCATAGCTTACGAAATAAAACTGGGTCCACATAGTGCCACCAATGAATTTGTGCCTTGTGGATAAATATGTGGGTCCCACATTCGACCTTTTTGAGCGATCGTTAACTCGTTGTTGGCTAGGATTCTCTTTGTGGGTCCTGAATTTCCATTCCATAGCACGCAAACTAGGGAACCGCATCCTCTAGACTTCTCCAAAAAGAAGTCCAGTGGACTTCCTCGATGTGAACCGTCCGATCTAAATGGACGGTCAGATCTCAAGCGGATAAAAAAGCCATAAAAATAAGGAAAAACGCTTATACGCTCTTCGTATTCGTATTCTCTCTCTCCCCTTTTGATCGAGCATTGTTCTCCTTCTTCTCCGATAAATCAGTGCAAATCTCCTTTCTCATTAGATCGCAGAGCTCACTTCCGCCTCTTTTTTCTCTCGCTTTCGTGCCTCTCCTTCCTCTAACAAAATTCCATCCAAAGACGATGCCCGCTCTCTCTCGCCTCTCTCTCACTGGAGCTGCCAAACCCTAGCTTGAAGGAGGTCCGACGAAGAAAAAAGTCCTGACTATCTCCCTCTCTCGTTTTGCTTCGTACCATTGTCAAACCCAAGATTTTGTGCGTTTTTCATTTTTTTTGTGCAGTAGTACCGATGTTCACTTTTTAACCTTTACTAGATGACCTGAATCAACACATCGAACTGATTCTGTAACTGATGAAAGGAAAATTTAATGATTCTACATTTATCGTTTGGATGCTGATTCCTTGTCACGGTCAGAACACACTCACTCTTGCTTTTCATTGTAACTGCTAGCTCTTCTATATTTTTAGTCAATAGTTCACTTTTATTGGATAAACAATCTGATAAACAAAAAAAAAAAAAGACTTGTGAAGTACTATGATAAACAATCATAACAATTCCTATTTGACAAACAATCTGGCTGGACCTGACTAGCTAACTGAAGTTAGGGGAAGAATTTCCAATAACTTGACCTGACATTTCCTGTTTAGGCCTGGTCAATTGGACTCAAGAGCAGCCAATTTAACCCTTTGGATTTTACATGCAGTAAAAAGGAAAAGTGTAGTGCTAAATGCTAAGTTGATCATGTTGTAATACCAGACCCGATAACCTTCCGAGTCAAGGTTGATGTCTTTTGCCACTGATAAGACCTTTTAAGTAAATCAATTCACCTAGATACTGAATATAATCAAAGTAGTTAATATAAATTTGCAGGTACATAACTTGCAAACCTCTTCGTCTGCTGTGCCTGAGCTGTTCTGCTACATTTGACTTTGAACCTGTATCTAGTGTACTTGGTTTGATGACTCTAACACAGGCTTGGTTTGATGGTTGTAATCGTACCTTTTTTTTTATTTTTGGATAAACGGTTGTAATGGTACCTGTTTAGTATGTACCAGTTGTAATGGAGAGTGTACTATTAATTTCAAGGATGCTCTGGTGATTTAGTCTAGCTATGTAGTTATTTACCATGTTTTGTATTCATTCAGCTTTAACTTTCTTTCTGTAAATTTGTAATTTTGTAACAAAACTTTTTTGTTCAATGAAATTGTAGGAGAGACTCTCGTCTCCCTACCTTCAAAAAAAAAAGAGATACTGGCTTTGAGATTACACTTTTTTTGTCAGTTTTTTACATGTTATAATTTCTTTCTCTGTTTGTCAAATTTGGCCGCTAATTTCATTTGTATGGCTTTGCTCTCAATAGAGAATCTTAGTATTGACTGCTAATTTCATTTCTCAGTTTTTTTAACATGGCCGCTAATTATTTTACCGAGAGCGCTGTGGCTTATCATTTGTCATCACACGTGAGTCCTCTGGAGCATGGAAGAGTACAGTATGTTTAGAGGATGAGTACAAAAATTGCACACAATATAGTAGACATTAATTTCATAATTCCAAAGTTTCACAATGTATTTCGAGGAGGAGAATTAACTTACATATACTTTAACAAACGTTCCATCAAATTGACCTAGATATGCAATAGGAACTCTACAACACCAACAACAATTTTTTGTTTTGAAGCCAGTAATCTCCACTGCATAACATCGCTCATGCAAAGTTCTTTACCGGTGACCAAGCACAAGCATATGGACTTCTTAGTTCTGCCATGGTCAATAATACATTAAATAAACCATATGGATTTCTTAACCTAACCTATAGCTAGAGGACTATTGAGAGAATCAAGGAGCTGATCTTGGACGATAACGCATAAGAGAGAAACTGTATTGAGAGCAGTAATGACAAAAAATGATTTGTATTGATACATTAAACTTAGTAACAGAAATGATACACCAAAATGAGTACAAAGAGTTGAAAATAGATCCTCAAATCTCATATTCATTGTGCAAAATAAGGTGCTACATTCTCCTAATTCATTAATCAAGTATAAATCGACATCAGAATAGCTTCTAGTTATGTACAACCACCATTGATGACCAAAATACCCATGCCCCTATAATTATACATTCACCGGCTTTTTATAAGGAAAGAAACACCCCTCAATTTGCAGCAACTTTCTCCTTAGACTTCTTCTCCTCAGCTTTGAGGACATAATGCCTGATTACACTGAAATCAATGTGCAATTGGTTCTCCAGTACTCCAATTGACTCAGGCTTGGTGAAGAAAGTGAAAAGAAGGTAGATACCTTCCAAATAGATATCTTTTGTACCATCCTTGTTGCATTTTCTGGATGCTGTATGAAAGGGGCAGAACTGCTATACATACATACATATATGCATAAATCAAATTAACTTCCTTTTATAGAGATACAAGTACACATGCCCCACATACTGTCAGTTTCATTCAACCCATTATTTTCACATATCGTAACAGGAATTATTGAAACAAAAGTAAAAGGAACAAAGAATGCAACTAGAGAGAAATGATGATCAATGGACAGTAGTTCCAATTTGGGAAAAAAATTTAAGTTGCCCCTGATACTACCAAGTCTTTATAACTTAATTATTATTTAGTTACAACCACATAACCTTCTACTCTTGTAGAGAATAAATAAAGAAAAAGAAAAAGCAACAAGAAGCATGCACTGGACAAGATGAAATTCAGCCAAGCTTGCTTAGTTGTACAGAAAAAATAACAGTTAGTACATGATGCTTGTCTTTTATCAACATGTGCGAAGAGGAAATAAATAATTAATTCCCTCATACTAAGTTGCAATTGAACAATTGAACTCATATATTAGCTTAATGCAGAGACCGAGAAACTTGTCTTTCATCCATTTTACCTCTGTCGTTTATTTACACAACTTTGTCAACTCATTAACTCAAAATTAAGTTCTTACGATTGAACAATTGAACCAAAATACCATTAAATAAAGCAATGGATTGGGATTCGGGACTTACATGAAGGATTAAGGAGTGACCAGCCGGTGGACCACCAGGTTGCAATCAACGGAGAAATCGACGGACGGATTCACTGCGATCTAGGGTTTAACCAGATCGTCTCCACGACGCCTCGACGATCGCTTCTCGTATGTCCTTTCTTGCTCGTTCTTGCTCTATCAGAAGGAGAGAGATCTCTCCGTTCTCTCTCTCGCTTTCATTTTTTCTTCTAAACAAGCATGGTACGGTACGAAGGAAAGAAAGAGAGAGAATACGAATACGAAGAGCGTCTACGTGTTTATACTTTTTAAGGCTTTTTGATCCGCTTGAGATCTGACCGTCCATTTAGATCGGACGGTTCACATCCGAGGAAGTCCACTGGACTTCTTTTTGGAGAAGTCTAGAGGATGCGGTTCCCGCAAACTAGGTGGTGGTAAAATGGTTCTATTTACAAATTACAGGTACTAAATTTTAAGAAGTTTCCTCTTCTTTAAATGTAGTCATAATAGTCAATAGATATTGTAGGGGAGAACAATGGGAAGGAAGTAGTGATTCCAAGAAATAGGAAAATTAGAGGGAGCGTGAAGAATACTTTTGTTTTACTGTAAAAGGTTACATGTCAATTTCTTTGATCGTGGGCCGGTTAAATATGCCGTTGTTAGTCCCACAATTTCCTACCTTTTAGTGCCGTCCCGGGGGGGATGCATTAGGAATTTAGGATGTGTGATAGCAATCAATCAAATGTTCTCATTTTAAATTAGACATGACTTTTGGTGTTTTAAAAATATAAAGCATATCTTCAATATATGGATCAACCACACACTAGCTTACATCTTCAATCAACCACTGATTAACTTACGATATAGTTTTACTTCGCTCAATAAGCAATAAGTTTTAAATTTTTGATAATTATTTATCGGTTTTCATATTTGTCAAGTAAATTTATTGTGAACAAAAATCATTCTGGTAAAATATATAGGAACTATCGAAATTCTTATCGTTCATTTTTTTCCCTTGAGCATGTGCATTAAACTAAAAAGAAGATAAACAAATAGATCAGTGGAGTTTGGATGGGTGAGGAATAATTACTGTTTCAAATTTTTTTTGAGGGTCAATTATCGTTTCAAATTAGTAATTATTCTTAAATTGTTCTGCTAATCTATCCAAAAAATAGAAGGAAATAAATTACTAAAAATATTATTGGAAGAGACGGAGTTTTCATTTTCCACCAAAACGATGAAATTTGACGATAATTGATTTCCCGTACCCAATCTAACTCTTTTCTCTTCTTATTAGTTATGAACAAAATCACACACATTTTAATCTCTATATATGCTTAGATCGATAAAAAAAAAAAAAATCAATTCAAAATCATCTATTTTCTATTCTAACCACTAAAACGAAATTTCTTTTACGCTCCTTCCAATTAAAGCCTTTATCTTAATAAAGATTTACGCGATGCCAAAATCCAAATAACCTTCACCAAGCGCGGCCAAATCGTAGAAATCGGGGTGAAAGCGCCATAATACATACTCAAGTCAGTATAAAAGAGAAAATATACGGCCTTTTTCTTATTTGTACGCCATGTGGGGACGACAAATCTCGATGCATTTTGGATGTGTCACCATCACAAGTGTAACTGTTTAAGCATCAATTCCAGTTTCTACTTTCCAGGCTTCCCAGTCCCGTTGTTTCACTTTCCCAATAGTTTTCCTGCTTTTACTATAAGCCGAGTAAGCAGACCGGTCCACAAGAGTTCTTCCAGTTCTTCTACTCATATTACAGTGTAGTATTCTGTGTAGCAAATCACTGCTTCATGAATAATTTATTCAATTATGATGGGTTTTATGGATAACAAATCCAAGAAAATTTCATTTCATAGTGTGATTGTTACCCTTCTAATACATCATCGTTAATCCTGGAATAAAGCAACCGAGGGTAATAAATGTGGAGAGAACAAGGGTCAGAGAGCTAACTAGATTAGTGTGTCATATTCATTCCCCTACGTAAAGAAGCAGCGAATTCATGCGCGTGTTGACAAATTCATTGATTACACCGTCACCATTTTCTACAGCTATATCTTTTGCTACACGAAATTGGTGACGAGCTTTCCTGTGCTGCCTCATCTATTTCTGTAATAGGTATAATTTCTGATCACTTGCTACGCCCGGCGCATACACCGCTTGCATCATGGTCGGCAATCAGGAACCCAGACACCACCTAGACGGCTAGACGGTAGCGTTGTAACTTGTAACTAAAATTAGTTTTATGCCACCTTGAAGTTGAGAAATTAGAAAATTGCCACTCCAAAATTAAGCTTTTGAAAATTGCCACTCTAAATTTAATTTCATTAGAAAATTGCCACTTATACGGTATAAATCATCCTTCTTCATATCTAATTTTTCGTATTGACAAAAATACCCCATCTCCTTCCTCTCCCTTGCTTTTTATTCCTAAATCTGTAATGGTAAAAATTTTTTTTTGTGGTTGCCGATGTCGCAGTGGCCCAATACTTGAAATTACAAATACAAATCCGATAAAAAAAAATGTTATGAATAATTAGATGCATATATCTCTGCTGAAAAATTCAGATTAGGCTTTTTTTCTTCCGTACGATGTTCCTCGAACAATATTAAAAAAACTTAACAATTGAATATATAAATAAACTTGTTGTCTTTCCTGTTCTCATCCAGTGTTAAAAAAAAAATCATAGCATTTAATTAGAAGGGGCATTGGATCAGTTGGTGAAATAGTATAAAAAATATGCTTGATTACTATAGTAAAAACTGGTGTACAAATCGATAAATGGCATCCCAACAAGAAAATAATTTTCGTATTATTTTTCCATCTCGTGCAAGCTTAAATTTCATAGTTTAAAAAAATGATCCAGCACATAGTTAAAGAAACAATATAACGAATCGACAAGAAAAAAAATCATTAGAGACGGGAAGATGAGATGGAGGAGAGAGGGATATTTTAGTCAATACGTAAAATTAGATATAAAGATGAATGATTTATACAGTAGAAGTGGCAATTTTCTAATTAAATTGAATTTAGAGTGGCAATTTTCAAAAGTTCAAATTTGAGGTGGTAATTTTCCAATTTTCTTACTTTAAGGTGGCAAAAATCTAATTTTCCCTTTTCTGATGGATTCATGTAACTATTTTATTATTTTTTTGGCATAACATGAATTAGGTTGATATTATAATATTTGATCCATATGGTACTAAGTATTAGCATGGTCGATAGAGATATTTTGTAATTAGTATTTGTATTTTTAAATAAGTAGGCCCTACAAATTAATGTTAATTTAATTTTTTTTAGTAACATGCATCTTTTTGTTTATTTTAATATATTAATTGATTTATATTTATCTTGAGTATCTTATATAACTTAATACTTTTTGGGGATATCTCGAAACTTTTGATATATCTTATTTCCGCATCAAGCCTTAATAACGACAATCTTTAACAGAATCCTCGCACGCAGCTCATCATTTATCCTCCGTTGAAGACCAAAATTTATGATTTTATTGTCACCTTTCAAAGAAATAAAAAAATTGTAGCCACTATCCATCTTTCTCCAACTAACCATATGTTAATTTTTATGTCATGGGTTAAACAAGGAATAGTTCTTTTTAATTGTTTATGGATTTATGGATTGGAAGTACAATGATAATGTTTATCTGCAATTAAAATAAAGATATATGATGAACAGTAAATTCGACTAAAATTATCCTAAATAAATGTACAAAGCAAAAGGAGAATATTAAAGATTAATTATTGAATGTTGATGGGAAAATAAATAATATGTATTTTTGAACTTTTTGATGGAAAAATAAGATATTCTAGAAGTTAAATGGGTGTATGAGCAATCTGTTATTTGTGGTAACATTTCGTTGTTCTTTCATTATCCGTCAGATTTAATGCATAAGAGTAAGATATTTTTTAAATTGATGGTTAACAAATTAAGTTTGAATAAAGTTAATTCTTAACGAACACTAATGTGAAATTTTTTACAATATATGGCCATGGATACCCTTGCCAGGAATGGGGGTGACCATAATTTCCATGAAAGCGTTGTCTAGAGGTTGACACATGATTGGACTTTATATCACGCGTTTCAGAAAATTCTCCTCATTTACCCAAATTATATATAACTTAATTAGTAGCTAAACGGTTTATTTTCATATTCTGAGTCTTCTTAATTACTCCTTAATGCAATAGAGAAATAGATCTGCCCATGCTGAAAGTGAAACTCCAAATGGAGTGGCAGTGACAGTACATCTCTATTAAATTTGTTCCTTTTCTTTTCCCTGATTAAATTGTGTTAAGATGGCACTTTGTACTTTGTATATGCATTAACAACCGCTCTATTAATTGATATTTCTTTTTTCTTTTCCTGATTAAATTATGTAAAGAGAACATTTTATATACATTAATAACATGCATATTCTTACTTTTAAATTAATCTCATTCACAGCAAATATAATGAAGCACACATGAAAAAATTAATCAAATATATTCGTTAATTACTTATATACAAACAGCTAGAGCATGCATGGATAAGAAAAAAAAAATTCTTGTTGACGAGTGAATAAACAGAGGTTTTCTCTCGTTAGAATATATAATTGAAGGAAGAGATCCTAAATAAATCCGTTAGAATCTCCGGGAACAATTAATATTCAGATCATGCTGTAAAGACATGACAATATAGTAAGGCCAAATTTATCAATTACAAAAGGATACATCAAGAAGGATAGATATATAAGACATATTCCAGCAATATAGTTATAAAGTGTGGAAGAAATGATGGATATATATTTCTTGTGAGCATGGGTTTCCTCCAATCCAAGTTGTTCTTGTCGCACAAGCATGTATCAAAGAAAGATGGACCCTCATTCCCTAGGCCTCTAGCATCTCCTTCCAGATCATGATAACGACCTTTTCGACTTATTATACTTCCCATTACCCGTTAATTAGTTGCGCCTTTATATATATCACATGTATGGTGCTTCCACATTCCACACTCATCCTCTCGCTATATTACATGCGCCTTTATATACCACTCTAGAATCTAGACAACTAACTAAAAACAATCAAACGCTTTCCTATTCCTATATCTTTTTGTTCCTCTTCTTGTATTATTAGAGGTATGGGTCTAAGGGACATAGAGAATACACTCCCACCAGGTTTTAGGTTCCATCCAAGCGACGAAGAATTAGTAAGCTATTATTTATGCAAAAAGGTGGCCAATGAAAGACTCCTCGGAGCAACAATGATAGAGGTGGATTTGCACAATGTTGAGCCATGGGAACTGCCAGGTACTTAGCAGTTAAACTCAGTTCATTTGGTTTGTTGTTAATTAGTTGTCATACCATATGTCCTCATGACATAAATACAGGTAAAGTGTCATGTCACGGTAACCATACAAGATTCCTTTTATTTACACTATCATTTTTCTCTTTTAATATGCATATATATTTGGATGAGAAGCAAGGCCTCTGTTTGTTTTATCAAAGCAGACCTATCTATACATACGTTTGCACAAGAATAAATTATATGTACTATCATTGGATTATGAATACCACAAGAAATAACTGAAAGGACATAGTATATATATATATAAGAGCATGAAGGTGCACTTCTACTACTTAATTTGGTGATCTAAATCGACATTGTTATTTACAACGTATGCAAAAATGAACTGAACGTGTATAATGAATGTTGCCTTCTTATTTCTATTGACCAGAGGCAGCAAAGCTATGCGCAGACGAATGGTACTTCTTCAGTTTCAGAGACCGCAAATACGCAACTGGCTTGCGCACCAACCGTGCAACTAAGTCTGGGTATTGGAAAGCCACTGGCAAAGACCGTACCATCCGTGATCCTTCTTCATGCAACTCGTCAGTGATGGGTATGAGAAAAACACTTGTGTTCTACCGGGGCAGAGCCCCAAATGGCATAAAGACTAATTGGGTGATGCACGAGTTCCGACTCGAGAGCCCGCACCTTCCACCAAGGGTATGGCATCATCTTCATTTGGTTTCTGCCTTTCCTTTTTGGCAGGTTATTGGCCGGGTTATAAGTCATGACATCACCTATTTACCTCCTTAAGAAAGGAGAAAGGTTTAATGCATATATCCTAATATATAAACATGGATTATCCCTTGTTTAAGAGATGTATTTTCAAAGTCCCAATATAATATTGGCTCTCGCCGTTTGTTTGAAATGGCATGGGTGCCAAGATTTTCTACTTTTTTCTTAATGTGTCCTTAATAAGTTGATTGTTCTGTTGTTATCAAAACAGGAGGATTGGGTGCTGTGTAGAGTTTTTCACAAGAACAAGGCAGATGGAACGGGCTATTCACTTGAAACCGAAACCGAGGCACAGTCGAGTTATTCGACTTCTCAATTCGACACGATGCAGTATCAGTACAACGAGCAAATGAACTTACCGATGTTCACTAACACGCCATATCAGCATGCAAATAGCACGAATATGTTGATCAATTCTGGTGGATTCCAATATGGGGATGTGAATAACATCCCACCTATGTTGTGTATGGATAGAGGACCGAAAGAAGGAGACCGTGACTTTGGATTTTTGCTGGATTTAGGTTTGGACGGTCATGAATTGCTTGCTAATTTATAAAGGTCCGTAGTATTAATTTAGAAAAGGATCTGTTTGCACGACTAGTTCGTTAGAGGACACGAGTTTATTTGTCGTTTGTTTCGTTATATATTCATCTCTGTACATATTGTGTGACATCTGTACATATATTAAATGAATTTAGTTGATTGATTACGTTGTGTTAATTAACGGAAAATTACTTTATGACATATTACCAATCAAATTATGCTTGTAAAGTGAAAAATATATATATCTCTCCAAGCCTTCTAATTAACTCGTTGTCTTTTTGAGAGTTCTCCTTCACCAGGTCCAGAATTTAAGAGATGTCGCTTCCCACACAGGCGATTCTCAAGGCGATTCCCGGAGACCCTCTTCTACAACCACAGTTCACAACAACCAAGGAAGCTAAAATCATAGGTCCGTCAAAAGGAAACTCTCAGGTACGCTCACACCTTTCTGCTCTCAGAAAAGACAAGCTCAAAACCAGCGTTAAAGCCAGGCTAGAGCCTCTACTACCTTCTCCTCCCTACTCCCTATCTACTATCAACTTTCTCACCAATTCTTTCTCGGGAAAGAAACAAAACATCTTCACCATGCCTTCTGTCTTTAAGGCTGCTCAACTTTTCCACTCACGCACACATCCTCTAAAAAGTGATGCAAACACTCAAAGGCCTGTACCGCCTAAAACTGGTATAGATGACTCTGATCAGGGTTGGGAAAGAGTATTTTCTAAAAAGGAGAAGAATTTCTTTAAAGGCGCCGCCGACAAAAACCTTAACAACCTAGTACTCTCCAGGCTTGGCACACTTAAGAAGGCGAGAAAATGCTTTAATTGCTTCTTTTATGGCCATGCAAAACGTCATTGCAAACTCCCAAAGAGATGTATGGGTTGTTTTAAATTTGGCCACCGTGTCAGACAATGCCATGTCACTTCTTCTCCTCTTTCCAAAAACACAACAACTTCCGATGCCAACACTCCTCCATACACAGTCACAGCCGCTGCTAAGCCAACTTCGAGTCCAGTGCTACAACCAACTCATATTGATGATGCCAATTCTAATCCCCCTTTAAATACCAACCAAATCCATCCTCCTAATCACACTAAAGTCCCTCAAGCTTCACCCACAGATTTACAAATCGTCCTTTTTACGCCAAAACCCCCTCTCTCTTCTTCTGTTGCACCTAGCATGGCTGCGCATTTAGATTGGTTGACTATGCCCATGGCTAGTGCAGAAGAATTTGAACAGTTCCGCATCCCGGTACTCAGTGTCTACTATCCCCCACGCAATGGTCTTAATCAAGAAAATTTGGTGCTTGACACGGCAGCAATAGTCACAGTACAGGTGGGTGTGCCTCATCTGAATTTTAGGTTTAGAGTTGCCCAAGCTCTAGCAAGACGGTTCGGGGGCACATCACATGACTTCAAGCTTCATAACACTGATCCCGGACTGGGTGACTACTTGCTCTTATGCCCCTCTGAGGTTACAAAGAACTTTGTTTGCAACAGCAGCCCGATTGTTGTTGATAATATTGAACTACAAATTGAAACATGGGACAAAACTAAAGGTCTTGTACCAGAACCGCCCACCTTCATCAACAGAATACGTATCACCGGTGCACCTTTACACTTATGGAATTATCCGGATCTTTGCCTCTTGACCTCCGGCTTTGGAACTCCAATACGCATAGCTCCGCATTTCTCAGGCTCTGTGTTTACACATGTCACCATGCTAGTCAAAGGTGCACACCCTGCCAGGATACCCCGACAACTCATAATCTCTGAAGATCCCAATGCTGCTCTGGCAAGGGTGTTCCTACAGGGATATAGGCAGGTAAATCCTTATGAGGATAACCATCCCCTCGGGCCAGGCATGCCTTGGGTACCACCACCGCAACCACCTTCACCTAGCGATACTGAGTCCTTCCCTTTTGATTCTGACGGTTCTGAATGGTCGCAACACTCAGTCAACAGCAACAACTCAGGAGATTCACCTCCACCAAACAATGACCAGATTGACCAGATTGTTGACCCAAACGGACCCCTCCAGTTAGACTCCAATGGACGGTTCTTTTTTGCAAAGAGAAACAACGGCTCCTTTGACCATTCTCTGCCTTCCTTTTCGAATGTCTCTCGATCCCCACAATTGCATGACTTACAGTTCAACAATTTCCCAAATCCTTTACCCCTTTTTGTCCCCTCCGACATTTCATTACCATATCTCCCTTTCCAACAACTGACATCTGTTATCATGCCTTTTGACTCCCAGCTTATTCAGACCAGCCCACAAATTCCACAAAAGGCCCATATCACTAACTCAACTGAAGATTATCTCGGCCCAACAGTAACTGAAGATTATTTACCTCATTTCCTACTGGACCAGCCTATTTTACCTGTGCCCAATACACAAAGAACTGTGGAAGAAGCAAATTTCCAAAATGGCCTTATTTTTCTTGATGATTTGCCTCCACCGGGCTTCAGAGGGCCCCTGTGCATCATTCCAGAGCCTCACTCCCCGATTGTTTCCACTCAATCAGAGGGATTTGAGAATCAATTTTTCTCTGACCACCCCATACCAGCTACTTCTTCACTTGATATCATACAGCTGCCGCATCAATCTCCACCAGGGACTCCCACGATTAATTCTAATCTCACAATGGATGAAGAACAAGTTGCGGCTCAACCCAGAAGAAGCGCTAGGCTCAAGAATAAAAAGCCAATTCTCAACATCAAGCCTAAGCAAATTAAGAAACGCAGGGCTGCACCTAACAAGTTAGAATTGGACGAGGCAAAAGAACTGGATGATTTCTTTGCTGAAGATGGACCCCCCACAATGGCACAAGCTGAATGGCTGCTTGAGAAGGCATGTGTTGACATTAATGATGAAATTAGGGGTGTTCTGTCTCGAGCAGGGGTAGTATAAGGCTTCTGGGTTTTCTCTTTTCGCTTCAGTATTTTATGTTTACTTTTATGAAGAAGCTAGTTTGGGTTCAGTTAATCTTTTTTTGTTGGTTAGGATTGTTATTTTTCTTTTTTGGGTTCGCCTCTTTAAGGCTTAGTGCTGCCCTTTTTTTCTTTCTGCTATTTGCTTATGCTATGTACCCTCTCTTTTCTATTAATGAAGCCTATCCCTTCTATCTCTACTCTCTTCTTTTCTCTATCACTGATGTGCCTAATCACAGTACCATTTATGGATAGACCTTTCAATGTGATATGTTGGAACGTAAGGGGCTTGAATGAAAAGAATAAAAGAATAGCAATCAGACAGGCTATTGCTTTTGAAAAACCAGCTTTCGTTTGTTTTCAAGAAACAAAGCTCGACTCAGTTACAAATGGTTTGGTTAAAGAATGCTGCGGTGGAAGTCTCAAGGGCTTTACTGCAGTTGATTCAATTGCAACAAGAGGCGGCATTTTAACTGCATGGAATTCTACTTCGTTCTCATTATTAAGCTCTTTTGCTACTGCTCATTCTCTCACCACTGATTTCATCTCCAACACTGATGCTGCTACTCTAAGGTTAACAAACATCTATGGACCCTCAACCACGGAAGGAAGAACAAACTTTTTATGGAGTCTCTACAACTTAGCTCCGCCAGAAGGAACAAAATGGATTATTTGCGGGGATTTCAACGTCACTCTCTCATCCAATGAAAGATCAACAGGAACTTCTCTTAGTTCTCACTCTCAACTCTTCAGTCAAGTAGTTTCTGATTTGGAATTGTTGGATCTAGAGTTAATGGACAGAAACTACACCTGGTCGAATAATAGAGAAACACCAGTAATGGCTCGTCTTGACAGATTCTTGATTAATCAAGCCCTTTCGGATACTTTCCCCAATATTTCTCAGCAACCTCTGGCCAATACCTCCTCAGATCACACGCCGCTACTTTGTTCTCTACAACCTAGATTCGCAGGTTCAAACTTGTTCAGAATCGAAAACTTCTTCCTAAAAATTCCAGAATTTCAAGACTTAGTAAGAAATTTCTGGTTCACTAATGATTTTGCTGGTACACCGGCCTCTTTCGGAGCCAAACTTGACTGTCTGACAAAGGTGATTAGACAATGGGCGCTGGGCAGAACTTCTTCAGTTCAGAAGCAAGTTCAAATAATCACGAAATTTCTCTTCAAATGTGATAAACAAATGGAAACTAGACCACTCACAGAATTAGAAAAAGTTCTGAAAATGCTGCTCAAAAGAAGATTTGTAATTTTGGCTGAGTTTGAAGAGCAAATTTGGAAACAAAGGTCGAAATTCAAGTGGAATTTGGAGGGGGACAAGAATACCGCCTTTTTTCATGCTATGGCAACAAATAACAAAAGGAAAAATCAGATACAAAAGCTGCTAGTGGATGGAGTGGAATTAACAGATCAAAAATCAAAAGGTAGAGCTTTCTTCACACATTTTTGCTCTCTCATGGGTTCTGGCTCTAAGGCGCTACCAGTAATTCACTGGAGCTCGATTTTTGAACCATTACAAGATGAATTTTTTTCGGGTATGCAACAACCCATTTCAGAGCATGAAGTACTTTCAGCGATTAATTCTTGGCCTTGCAACCGCTCTCCGGGGCCGGATGGGTACACTGGTGACTTTTTTAAAGTTTTCAAACACGAACTAGTTCCAGAAATAACTGCTACCTTGAATGCAGCACTACATTTCTCATCTCTACATCCATTGAACTCATCTATCATAGCCTTGATTCCAAAAACAGAATGTGCAATTTCTACCAAAGATTTTCGACCGATTAGCATCATACACTCGATGCAAAGGCTGCTATCCAAAATTCTGACTGTTAGATTCACTCCTCTCTTTGAAAAGCTTACTTCTCAGAACCAAACTGGTTTTATCAAAGGAAGGTCTATTACAGAGAATTTTCTCTCGGCGCAAGAACTCACAATCTTTACAAGAAAAACAAAAACGCCGATGGCAATCTTTAAAGCTGATATGCATAAGGCTTTCGACACACTTAGTTGGGATTTCACTGAACAGGTACTCAAAGCTCTCGGGTTTCCTTCTACCTGTGTTAACTGGATTTTGAATTGCGTGTTGAGGGGTACTTCCAGGGTCATAGTTAATGGGATAGCAGGAAAACCGTTTACACTAAAGCGTGGGGTTAGACAAGGAGACCCGTTGTCACCATATATATTCATCATAGCTTTCGACCTTCTCTCAAAATGGATCACAAAGTTAACGCATGAAGGGATTTTTAAAGTGCCAAAGCCAGGGGTATATCCGTCTCTTTTCTATGCGGATGATACGATCATATTTTTTAAACCAGACCATAGCCAGGCAGTACTGTTAAAACTGATTTTCACAATATTTGGGCACTTATCAGGGCTAAACTTGAATCCTCAAAAATCGGACTTGATCACCATGAACACTTCTACAGACATCACGCATAGGTTAGCCTCTGTACTGGGTTGCAACATTGCTCAATTTCCAATAAACTATCTAGGATTACCTCTCTCCAACAAAAAGTTGCGCAAGAATGATTATCAAGGATTGCTACAAAGGTTCCAGAAGAAACTTATGGGATGGCGTGCAAATTTCTTCTCTATAGCGGGACGTTTGGTTCTGATAAACTCATGTCTGTCTTCCCTACCAGTTTACCACATGTCAATCTTTAACATTCCTCTTTCCATCCTACAAGTAATAGATAAACTGAGAAGGAATTTTCTCTGGCATGGTTCACAATCACAACAAAGAAAACTCGTCATGGTCTCTTGGGATTTAGTTATCAAACCTAAACAGTGTGGGGGCCTAGGTGTAATTGATCTCAAAGCCTTCAACCTCGCATTACTGTCTAAGTGGCTCTGGAAATGGTTATCTCCAAATTTTTCACTGTGGAAGGCGCAATTGATGGCTTTGTACCCTCAGCAACCTGATATATACCCAAAAAGCTCAATCCTTCACAAAACTTTGCTTCAAGCTTCATTCATCTTTCAAACTGGCCTAAACTTCTCGATTGGAAACGGTAAATCGGTCTTATTCTGGCATCACAACTGGGGTTTTGGTATACTTAAATTCAAGTTTCAGGATCTTTACTCCTTTGCCCTTGATGACCTTATCACAGTAAAAAACTTCGCAAATACCGTTATTAACCCACTGCCCTTGTTCAGTCACCACTTATATTCATCCACAATTGCAATCTCCCAGTTACAGAAAGTCATCACTATGCTTAACACCCTCAGACTTTCTAGTCAGAACTCACTTCAAACCGAACCTGACAAGCTGCAATGGAAACTAAAAGGTGCCACAACAGGATTTTCCACAAGTTCAATTTACAATTTCATTAAATCAAATCCGGTGCATTCATCTAACCTAGGCACAATCTGGTCACTCAAAATACAACCAAGGTATCAAGTATTCATCTGGAGAATGGTTCAGAACAAAATCGCCACGTTAGATAACCTACAAAGAAGAGGCTGGTGCTTGCCGAATAGATGTGTTCTCTGCTGTAACAACTCAGAATCAATAGTTCACCTTTTCTCCCAATGTCATTACTACTTGCGACTAAGATCACTGGTACAAAATGACCCCACTCTAGGCGTTTTAATTACTGGTGCCACCTTCCCACAAACTCCAACAGAACTGATAGAATTGACGAATGTAACAAGACAAACAAAAGAGATTTGGGCCACTGTCTTCTTCATCATATGGCGAGAAAGATGCAAGAGAATATTTACTGACAAAGCAGAACAACCTCCTGCTTTATTACAACAACTACTCACTGAGTGTACCTATACGTGATCTCTACTGTCTTGATTTGAATCTTCCACAAAAGCTACTGCAGAGCTTCACAAATTTATTTTTCTAGTTATTAGGCTATAGTTTTACTCTGTATTCTTGTTTATTTTCTTATCATTTCTTTTAATTTTAGGCTATTTAATGGTTAGTTAAATGCCACTTTTGTAAATGTTACTCTTTTTATAAAATTATTGATAAGATAGGGGCTTGACCCCTATTTTTCGTCAAAAAAACTCGTTGTCTTTTTCTAAAATTAGGAAAAGTCTGTTTTCCCTATAAGTTGATTTCGTTTCGTGAGAAATCAAAACTTTAATTTGGTTATAGACCACAAATTTTTTTGTTTGATGCAATACGGTCGAAATACGTACCTTTTCGTTTGTTAATTATTACTAAGGTACAATACGTACCGTTTCTTCTGCTATATCGCAATTCACAAACTGCCAAAACTTTGATGTAAAAGTTGACATCTCAGTGCAAGATTGTTGTATAGAATTATTGCATTCGACACTAGGGCTTGCTTCCCACGTTAATCTACCTTCATCCAAATGGTTCTTAATCCGCCAAGTGCTCTGGCTATACGTTAGAAATTAATCCAAGTGAAATCACTGATATTAATTGAGTAAATTTATAGGGAAAAGTCACCACAATCAGTGTTGTTAGCAAGACAAATTAATTTTTGTGCAGTACTATCCCGTGATGCATGACTATATATGGCTCCGCGCGCGCTTCCGGTACTGTAGCTGCTTTCCTATATATATAAAAAGAAAGGAAATTTAATATTAAAGATATGTCCACCAATGTTTCCTCCACTGAGATCTTCGCTTTCTGTAAGATATACTTAACATTTAACAATATTTAAATAAATTTTGAGAAGAATTGTCTATTTTAACGAATAGAATATATTCACCGATGATATATTGATTCGATATTTACAACTTTATATACAAGTCGTTTCTTGAAAATCTATATAGGTTATTTATGACACATACTTCCTTAGAAAAGTTAGCTAGTTATTCTTTAACATCGATCATGATATTATTAACAATAACTAGAGTGTTGTATGGAACTCACAATACCAACTATATATATATTAAAACATGTGACTCCGTCGTTTATCTATATAACGGATTCAATTTTCGTTGAACACGAAGATGAATAAGTCAAATTACTGATTGGACTATGCCTCTCTAAATAAATGAACTTAATTAAAAAAAAAAAGAAACTATATATACTACATTGTGAAAAGACAATTTAAATCTACTGCATGTCGCATTATCAAAATGACAAATTTTATTATTGTACGGCAGTTATTTTATCAATATTTATAACAACTAAATTAGCAGTATTTTTTAAGTGTAAAAACAACTAAGTACGTTGTTTAAGTAAAGACACATTTGACATTCGTCAATAACAGATATGTATTTCCACGAAATAACTCACTTTTGCATTTAAAGTTGGGATTTCAAATCACTATATATATTTTTATGCATAAATTAGGTAGTAAAATGATCAAAGTTGTGGACTTCTATTTATCTTTCTAGCTAATGGATTTTGAAGAACCTTAATTAGAGTTTGGACGGGAAAATTGTGACCAAATTAAAATAGTGATCGATGTGTCTAACTTATCACAACAAAAAATTAATTCTAACAATTGCTCTCCTAATTGAGGTAAAAAAAAATGTTTTTATTTGAAAGGCAATTCTTTTTGTACGCCCTTAATATGTTTTTAAGAGAAATTCTATAATAGATCAGTTTTTCAAGAGCCATTCAAATGCTAATTAATCACAGTAATTTACCATCCTAAATAATTCATATAAAATATTTTTTTCCATTACATAATTTCCCTTTTTTTAAAAAAATAATCAATTGATATATTGAAAAAGAAATAGCGGCCCGTGAAATCTCAGCCCGTATAGCCCATTATTACAGTTCCCGAAACCAACATGATTTTTTTTTTTTTTTTAATCCAAAAACAAACGCTCCTTTCGAAGCGTCGAGCAAAAAAATGCAACTATTCTTGCTGGCAAGTGGCAACCAAAGTTACAAGTGAAAACTAGTGTTGCGAGTTCAAAATCTGTGTATTCTCTCTTCCCTAGACCCTCGGCTCCCCCGTACCGGTTCTCTGGCGACCAGCGATCGGGAATATCCATACCAAGTCACGAGTCGCAACCCTTTGGGGATATCTGGTGGCCTTGAGATGACACGTATTTCTTTCGGAACCTTTCTTAAAAGGATTCAATCAAATAATCTATCAATTAAAAGCGTGACATTAAGCTCTTCCTCACTGTATGGCCCCTTCGTCTTATAAGGTGCCTCTCTCTCTCTCTCTCTCTCTCAAATTAGGTTGCGAGAATGCGAGACCTAACTTGTATTAACTGCTTCACAATCCCTTTTATTTTGTATTTAGACGCAATTTTGAACATCTTTGGGTGCTTGTTTGTGATTGTATGTAATATTGCGTGTACTTTTTCTATGCTTTTGGAAAATGTTATTGGTAATTTACTATTGTGTTGCTCTCTACGTGCTGTGTCAGTAGTAAAATTGACATGATTATGCATTTTCCAAAGCAAAAAGAACATTTAAACATTTCAATCTACAAGTTTCTTTTTATTATTAGATATGAGATGTGTTGATATCATCTATTGAAAAATACCTGAACAATCTCAAAGACAGCTTTCGTGTTAGTGTAGTGCTGTTTGAAGATCCATAGTTCAGTAAGTGCAAATTGTTGCAAATATTAAATTGTTTGGCGATTGGAGGGAATACATCAGATCTAGTCAAACTTGGCATGTAAATTGTTGATAACTTGATGCTATAGCAAATCTCTGCCAAAAAGAGTTCTGTTAGATATTTACATCTTTCTTTTTTAATGCTTTGTTCATCCTTTCTTCAGAATTCAATGGAGCATTTGCCAATTCCACCAGGCTTTACTAGACTTACTTCTTTCACTCTGAAGAGGGTCCAAAGGGATATTTCTGGGGCAGTTCCCGGACAGTCTGTGAAGTATGCTTGCAGTAGTGGCGACAAATTGAGGAAGTTGCTTCACGATAAACCTTGGGTTAACTACAGCGAGGTCCATACTATCTCTGACTCAGAGGAGGAAGATTTACCAGATGAGGTTCTGTTTCTCGCTGTTATTTCTGTATAACTACAAAATTAACTTGGGGTTGGGATCTGTGGACTAATTTGTTAAATAGTGAAACTCTTTTTAAATCATAATTTTTCTTGTGTATAATGTGCAAAAAGTATAGAGTAAATTCCAACTGTGCGATTTGAAAATTATGAGCTTTTTGTTTTTGCAGAACATGACAACATAAAATGGTAAGCATTTTGAGTTCTCAATTCTTCAAGAGTTTACTATTCTTTTTAACTATTTATTATTTTAGTTTAATCATCGAACAAGTTTATAGTTCTAGCCTGTTTTACACCAAAATATCCATCCAACTTGACCAAGTTTTTATGTAGTTCTAGTACTTTTGTGTTAAAATACATGCAGTATTGCTCCATAATCTCTATCTAACTTCTTTTTACTTTTCTCTCATAGAGAACAGCAGAGAGTCTTCCAAATGGAATTATTCGGGGCTGCCCTGACTGTGAAGACTGTCAAAAGGTTCTGATTCTGTGAATTTTTTAATCTTTTTTTTTGTTATTTCTTCTTTAATTTTTAATATTTACTTCCATAGAAATATTTTGCAGGTTATTGCAAAATGGAGACCTGACGGATCGTGCAGGCCTGTTCTTGATGAAGCTCCTGTGTTTCACCCTAAAGAAGAGGTTTTCTGCTCTTTTTTTTTTTTCTTCTTGTTTTATTTTAAATACTGGTTATCCACCAGTTTGATTAGAAACTAAAGTATAGTGGTGCCAACAACCCTTGTACCGAGGTGAAGCCTGAAAGTAACAAACTGCTTAACAGAAAGAGAAAAAAAAATTGCAATAGAAACCACAACAATGCTGACAACAGTTGACCTGATGGTCCCAGATCAATCTGACACTCATTGACCAAGTATAAAAGAATTCTCAAGTACCAGAATCAGAAATCTATTCAAAACACCCAGAAAACCATCTCTTCTTCGTGCATCAGACTGAGCCAGTGAGGTGATGTCTAAGGGTCTGCTCCACAAGATGGGAATCGAGGGAGAGGATGGAAGAAAAATTTCTTCACCTGCTCCACATTTCTTTTTTGAGTAAATGGATGGAAATGGGTGATAAGATCCTAGCTTTGAGGAAAAATTTTGTTTCCTCTGATTTTGGGGGAGAATGGATGGAAATGGAGAGACTTTTTCCAAAATTACCCTTGAATCCTTTGAAGCTTTCTTAGGTTGCTCTTTGAAAATAAGGATTTGAAAAAACTTAACCTCCATATCTACTTTTCTAAATCTGGAGCAAGGTTCATTCATTCTCTTCCCATTGCTTACCATTCCATTGCTTCCCTTCACCTTCCTTAAAAATTCTGGAGCAAGCCCTAAAAGTAATAACAACCATGGTATTGAGGTGGAATCTAAAAGTAAACTAACTTTCTTAACACAGTAACTTAATAGACCAATACAGAAAAACAAACTCATAGTAGAAACCACAACAATGCAGTTGACAACACTAGACCTAATGTTACCAGTCTAAACTGACAGCAGCGACCAAATTACCAAGAGTACCCTAGTACCAGAATCAGAAATCTAATCAAAACACCCAAGAAAACCATCTTATCTTCACACATCGGATTACGGAGCAGTCTTAGGTTTTCTCCAGACCTGAAGTCATCTCTGCCACCTCTACCCTTCCTGCAACTCCCCTTATGCTGGCCCTGTACCTGTGGTGGCAAAGCTGACACATCACATGCAAACACCAGCTGCAGCTTAAGAAAAGAGTCATTACTTTTAACTTTTACACAATTACACCAGAAACTATCCAACGAGATGATTGCCAACATGTTTCGAATAGTTTTATATTTGCCCTTCAAAACATAATTCTATTTCCTTCAGTCCAAATGATCAAATGTACTGCCCTTTTAAGTGATTAAATTAATTTTTTTCCTTAAGGTTGCCTAAGTAGGGGTTGTTTAGTTTAGTTTAGTTTTCCTGTGGCATTTAGTTCAAAATTTTGACACACCTCTTACATTAAAACTCCGCATCTATATTGACATCAGGAATTTAATAACCCTCTCAAGTACATAGAAAGCATACGGGCGATTGCAGAGCCATACGGCATCTGTCGTATAGTACCGCCATCCTCCTGGAAGCCCCCTCCTCTGCTAAAAGAGAAGAAACTGTGGCTGTGGGAAGGCTGTAAATTTAGCACTCGAACTCAGCAGATCGACAAGCTCCAAAACCGTAAAACCGTAAAAAATTGTCAGCCTCAAAATACCTCAGTAAGAAAGAAAAGGAGAAAGACTTTAAGCACGCAAGGAAACAGCAGTGACTCTTCAGAGACTGACGCTTCAATTCAAAGCCAGGTTGATGAACAATTTGGGTTCCATTCTGGCCCAGACTTCACTCTGCCGTCATTCAAAAAATATGCAGATTTGTTCAAAAAAGAGTACTTTCAGTCAGAAGCTGGCAGGCAGGAGTTTATTCCCTCGGTTGATGATATTGAAGGTGAATTTTGGCGAATTGTTGAGAAACCAACTGAAATGATCGAGGTAAACTACTGGGGAAAAAGAGACGGTAACAAGATAAAAAAAAAAAAAACATAAATGAAAATATTGGTTCTCACATTGATAGATTGCCCCTTCTTTTGAGCCTTGCCTCAATGCTTTTTGTAGGTTTTATATGGTGCTGACTTGGATACAGCTTCTTTTGGAAGTGGTTTTCCTAAAGCTGGTTCTAACTCGGGAAATTCAGAGTATGTGCAGTCTGGATGGAATTTGAACAACATTCCAAATCTTCCTCTTTCCGTGCTACGATTTGAAAGGAGTGACATATCTGGGGTTAAGATTCCCTGGTTGTATGTTGGAATGTGCCTCTCTTCATTTTGTTGGGTACTTTATCTTTAATAGCCCGGCTTTAATTGTGTTCTTAGATTTATTGTTAAAAAGGAGCAGTTTATCTATCAAGTTGTTCATTTATTTATTTCTTGATATACTTGTACTTATTAGCATGTTGAAGATCACCATCTGTACTCGCTGAATTACATGCACATGGGATCTCCAAAAGTATGGTATGGTGTTCCAGGAAATGATGCCCAGCAGTTTGAGGCTGTAATGAAGAAACACCTACCACATTTATTTGAAGAACAGCCAGACTTGCTGCATAACCTGGTAAGTACATGGGTTGCTGCATAATCTGCATAATCTGCATAACCTGCATAATCTTTTCAAATTATACTCTCATCACCTGTAATTTTTTCTGAAATATGTGGAGCAGTTAATTGTTGTTAGTCTTATTCCACATTCCACACTGTTCAATATAATGTTGCTGCTTTTTGTCAGGTTACTCAGTTTTCACCTTCCGTGCTGAAACGCGAGGGGGTCCCAGTCTTTCGTTGTGTTCAGAATGAAGGTGAGTTTATTCTGACATTTCCTAGGGCATACCATTCTGGCTTCAATTGCGGGTTCAATTGTGCAGAAGCGGTGAACATAGCTCCTGTAGACTGGTTACCTCATGGCCAGGTTGCAGTGGAGCTATACCGCCAGCAGAGGCACATGACAACGATATCCCATGACAAACTATTGATTGGTGCTGCCAATGAAGCCATAAGAGCCCTCTGGAATATTTATTTTATTAGAGAAAAATCCATTAACGGTGATTGGGAGTGGAAATGTTTCTCTGGAGAGGATGGCATCCTTGCAAAAACTTTCTATGTATGTCCGCTAGACTTTGCTCGGCAACCTCTATTGCCTCAATAGAGTTTGGACGAGAAATTTGATTTTAATTGATTTTCTTAACTAGGTGCGCAAGGAGGCAGAACAACTCCAGAGGAAGTACTTGTGCCCATCTCAGTGTAGAAAGATGGATGCTGAATTTGATGCTTCTGTGAGGGAATGTGTCTTCTGCCATTATGACCTGTATCTCTCTGCTGTTGGTTGTTCTTCATGTCCCAATAAGTATGCTTGTTTGATGCATGCAAAGGAGCTGTGCATGTGCGACTGGAGTAGCAAATACTCTCTCTTTCGGTACAATGATGATGAACTGGATCTTCTCCTCGATGCTTTAAAGGCCAAATTAAGTTCGGTCCATAAATGGGCTTTGAAATGTCTTGGGCTAAGTGTACAGCAATATCAAGTTCAAAAAGAGGAGGCAACTCCTGTCAATAGACCGATTAATAGAAGTGAAGATATGAGAGATTCAGCTTTGACTGAAAGCAGCACACAACAGCAAAATAAACATAGCTCTGGTCAAATATCATGTTGTGGTGAGAATAGTGGGATCAGAAAAAATGAAGCAGCTCCAACTGGAAATGATGTGGGGACAATCCCATCATCAATGGCCCAAAATTCTGATGGTGAGGTGGCAACTCCTTTTAATAGATCTACCAATGCCAGTGTCGAAACAAGGGATGCAACTGTGGCTGATACCGCATTACTGCAACATGGAGAAAGCTTGTCTGGCCAGATGTCAGGTTGCAATGAGAGTAGCTGGACCAGAGGAACTGAAGCAGCTCCAACCAGAAATGATGTTGCTTTGCATGGGGAGCCAAGATCATCAGCAATAGCCCAATATTCTGATGATATGCCTGCAGAACGACATTACCTTCCTCGTGTTGTTGATGTTGGACAGGGAAGTTACACTGTCGAGATTCTAGAGTATGGTACCATTATGCCCCTCGAACTCTGGTCGACAAGACAAGCAATATTTCCAAAAGGTAGTTGGCTTTCTTGATATATTATTGTTATTGTTTTGAAAAAAGTGCACCCTCAATTGGGTTTCTGTTACTCAACTGAGGCAAAAGTTTGAGCTCAGGTTAATATATTACCTTGTTCTGAACTTTGCAATTGTCACCGATGCAATCCCAAGTAAATGTTGAGGACCTTCTGTTTTAATGCTTTCATTAGTAAAATGTTGATTATGGGTGTGTTTGGTAAAACCCAGGAACAAAGGACAAGGATAAGGACAAGGGACAGCCTTGTCCTTGTTCTCTGTTCCTTGTTCGTCCAAAAAGATCGAATTGGGAACAAGGGGCTTGTTCCCTGTTCGTAACTTTTGATAGTTCGTTTGGTTCGCGCAAACAAGGATTGTTCGCGAACTAGTAGTTCCTCTCCTCTCCCAAACATGCCCTATGTTTACCTAACTTGCAATTTACTCTAATCTGAGCTACAGGATTCCGGAGTCGTGTGAGTTATTGGAGCGTTTTGCAACCAAATTCATGGTGTAACTACATCTCCCAAATCTTGGATGCAGGACTCATGGGCCCACTTTTTATGGTAGTCTGAATTTAACTTCATATTTTCTCTCGTGTTTATTTCAAATGTTTGTATTTAATTTATTATGTTTGAAAGCAGAGGAAGGCTATTCTTTTAACTGTTTGATATGCAGGTTTCTGTAGAAGGAAGTCCCAGTGAGGTGTTTGTTCATGTCAGTCCAAAGAGATGCTGGGATCTTGTGTTACAAAAAGTAAATATACTCAACAAGGATTTCTACCAAACCAACAAAAGGAGGCCAGGGTCAATTGATGGGCTAGAGTTGTTTGGTCTTTCTGCACCTTCTGTTCTTCAGGTTAGGAATTTCCGTCTTCCTTTCAATCCTGACTTGACAACTCTGGCTTACAATTTAATAATTGTTTTTACTGGTTTTTTGTTATTGTAATTAGGCATTGGAGGTGTTAGATACGAAGAGAGTGACCAAGTTCTGTCGCATCAAGGATCAATTGACTGGGAAGGGAACTTCAGGTGCAGTGGATTCTGAAGTGCATCAACAGAATTCCCTTACCAGAAGAACAGCTTCTGATGCTCCAGCCAGCAGTGGTCTCATTCTCCAAGAACTCTTCAAGAAGGCAAATTCAGAAGAGTTGCGTACCTTGGAGACTGTTTTTACAGATGATTTCCTTAGTAGCAATGGCAAACAGGAAATAGTTTCACTTCTCTCTGAAGAAATCAGATCCCGGCACCGTTGAAAAATATCCTGGTTCAGTTTTTCCACCTTATGGGCATTAATGTCATTTCAATGGGAATTGGTTTCTTTCTTACCTTGTGGCACTAATGTCATTTTTTCTTCAATGGCCCACAAATTGCCAGGAATTTCTGTAAAAAGAAAAGAAGGTATTACAAAAATATATAAGAAAAAGAAAAGACCATGATAGCCCGTGTTGGTACCAAATCAGTACATGGTACAGGGAAAAAAAAAGAAAGAAAAATTCTCTGCCCGTACTGGTACCACAAAAAACATGGCACTCACAGAACCCTGACCTAAATTGGTGCCTACATGGCCACCCCAAACCATGCAGAAGAATGCCAGTAATGTGGTCATCCTTGTGGGCATTAATATCATTACAGGTTGGATTTGATCTCTCTTGGTATCTGTGTTTATTTTAATCTCTTTTAATGCGGTATTTTGGTGTATTTGGAGAAAAGAGATCATGTAAATATGGTTTTCTGGTTAATACCTAAAGAATTCTTAGTTAAAACAATTTTTTTTAAAGAAAATGTCAAAATATATTCGGGATCTGCTAGTGCGATATACTAGATTCATATATATTTAGCTATTTTTGAATTGAAAATGAAATACTAGGATCATTTTCGCGATTGTTGTTTCTAAATGCAGAAATTGTTCCTTTATTGTGTTTACGAGAGCCATTTAGATTGCGAACGCCTGAAACACAAATTTGCCACAATTTCCTCCCGAGTTTGTTTCACAGAAGGTTTTCGTAAAATTTTCTCATTCCCTTAGCTAAGCTATGAGAAGAAACAAAGTTGTCAAATCTTCGATCTTTTTCTTCAAGATTGTTGAAATCGAGATATATTCACCTCATATCAATAACAAGGCCAGCCCTTTTTTTTTTACTCTTGTCGACTGGTCATGTGTTACTTTTCGGCCTAATAGTCTTATACACGTACATTTTGGACAATCCTGATACGGGACATTCCATATTTTGACACCATGCCATCCCAATCCACCAGGCGTGTAATTATGGACTGGATAATGGACCTACGTGTTGCGTTCTGCAATGTTCAGCGAAATAATAATGTCATCACGCGCTTTTAAGTTTCTGACGTCATCCTCGCATTCCTTAGAAATATTTACTCCCTTAATTATATATATATATACACCCTTAAGTAAAATAATATACTCTCTTATGTTATAATATAATAAGATACCCCTTACTTAGATATAATTACTCTCTCGAGACAAGTTAAATACTCCTTTAAAGTAAATTGATAAATGAAAACATATTTGATACTCCCTTAATACATCAAAAAGTGAGTATTTATACACAAGAGAGTATATATTTGTACAAAAGGAATTTAATTATACATAATAATACAATACTTATTTTTTTAAACATTTAGTATTAAAAAAATGTTTAAATGTGTATTAGGTGGCAAATATATTACTCAAGGGAGTATATATTTCATCCAAGATTGTTCAAATGAGCATTGAAGATACTAAGCGAGTATATACTTCTCCGTAAGGGAGTATATACTTCTTCATAAGAGGTTGAATATTAATTCAAGATATAAATTTCAGCCAATATTCCTAAAAAAACATTCAAGATACTAAAGAAGTATATACTTCTTCATAAAGTGTATATTTCTTCATAAGGGTTTCAAATAGGCATTCAAGATACAAATTTTACCAAGCTTAATTGTATATCAATAATATCAGCAAAATCAAGTTTAAATTATTATTCATTCAAACCAAACATAACATCATTACAACCAAGTTCATGTTGGAGTCATATCCTAGAAGTCAATATTTGATGACTTAATTTCTTAGTTTATGTTATTGATGATATTTGATCGTTTGTTCCTGGATTTTATTATTGACAGTTCATTCAGGTTGAGGATCTGAATTGTAGATCACTGTATTTCATTTAATAATAAATGACAATAATAAATAGAAATTGTCCATAGTCTTGATAATTAACAAGGAACATTAATTATCATAATAAGACTAGTATGCAAGTTGAGCGATGATTAAGTTCTACAAATCATAAATAAGGAGTTACTAACTTAATTGCATATGTATATGTTACTAGAACATAGTACATGACATGACCACGATGAAATAAATATATGGATTGTGTTAAGTGTCATTATTTATTTTATCAGTGTTTGATTTCAAGTTTGAGATGGTTCAGTTTTTCCACACGAGGATAGGTTCTATAAATATCGTCTACTGCTGATTCCTGATAAGGGCTGCTATACGAACTTTATTTATGTTCTCTTGAATTGTGCGGGAAAAACTATTCATTAAGATAACCGTATGTCCCTCATTAGTTCACCTGATGAGCGATGATATCTACTGGGCCCCTTGATGAAGATGGATTGCTTGCTAGCAACTTATGCAATCATCTCTAGATCAAGAAACGTATAATCTGCAAGAGTGACACATTCCTATCTTGGATTATACAAGGATATCATGTGACATAGGAATCAAAACAATAAGATACGCATTTCTTATGCGGGATTAAATGATTGTTTTAGTACATTGTTTATTTATGCGAATTGAGAATCATAACGTGTTGCTAGATACCGCTTATGATTATTGAAAATAAATAGCGATTTATTTTCCATGGCCAACATAACATAAATCCTCAAAGGGTCACACAAATAGGACTTTAACCATACGTGTATTATTTGTTTGTTTGCAATAGCGAGTATTGCGGAAATATGATATGTTATATAGCCTATAATCATATACAAAATTTATGCAATGAAGGAATATTTTTGTCAAGACAAAATTATGGAAAGAGAGCAAGGTTTAGAAATAACAAAATATGACAACATTTTTAATAGAAATACCGAGCCCTAGATCTTTTGCCTCTCTCTTCTTATTCCCTTGCGCAAGAATTAAAAGAGCAGAATTTTTTCTGCCCTAGGCGCCTCTATCTCTCTCTCAATAGCTCATGTGCTGAGCGTTATTTTTTCTTCCAAGAAAAATAGTTAATCGCGCGAAGAAAAATCAAAAGGGAATTAGCTATCGTCTCAAAACAAGCTAGCACTTGTTTATAGACTTTGGTTAATCTTCTATGTGGACTAGAGGCAGCAAAAATGTGCATCCATCGACTCCTAAGCAAAGGTCGAGCCTTCTATTACGATACTAGAAGATGTATAATCTCCTACACCTTCTCTTTTATGTATTAACTACTTGAATAACTAGATCCGTTAATCGTGCATGTTAATTGCTTATTAAATGTTAATAAAAATTAAAATTGCATAAGGACTTGAGTTCCTAACAATTCAAACATGCTAACAACTTAATAGACATTGCAACAACAAAGCTTCAATCATTTTAGTCAAAATCAAGGAGATATATTTAATTCCCTATAATGATGATTATACTGCCTTAATAAAATTAGTTGATACATGTTCAAATAAGAATTGAAGATACTACGAGAGTATATACTTCTTTATAAGGGATTATATACTTCTTCATAAGAATTCAAATATTCAAGATATAAATTACAGTCAAAATTCCTCAAATAAGCATTCAAAATACTAAGAAAGTATATAATTTTTCATAAGAGAGTATATACTTCTTCATAAAGGGTTCAAATAAGCATTCAAGAAACAACCAAAATTCTTCAAATAAGCATTCAATATACTAAGGGAGTATATCTCTACTACTTATAAATGCACGTTGCGAAATGTCATAACAACAATAATCAAAGGGGTTCAAACAATTGTTAACATCAATTACAAATCATTGATCTGTGCAATTTGATATGATGTACGATTTAGATTTGTATTTATCATAAAGAGTCAGACTTCTTGACAAAAAGAGGTCAAGTCGCTAGGTTGTTAACAAATTGTTAAAAAAATTTGTTAGTCGTGCGTTCGATTCTCCGCTTTCGTGCATAATTTTTTTTTTTGACATTTCTTATTTCGTGCGCACTACAGACCTACGGTAAAGGAAAGAGAAAAAGATCGATATCGAAAATATGTAGTCTATGATTTGTTGCGCAAGCGCAATTATGGAAATTATGCTAGGTTTGGTGCAGAGCAAAATTAGAAATTTCTCTGCCCCAGCTAAGCAACCATGCAAATTTTTTTAGGGTTTCTCATTTGTTCTAATTTCTCCCAGATTGAGCCGCCGTGTCTGGCACTCTTGAAGTCTCCGCTTCTCTTTCTTTTTGCTTCCTTTATTTTCTCTGCTAATCTTTCCATTGTTTGTTCCTTTTTATTTTTTTTTCATGATTTTGCTCTCTTTTATTTCTATTTCTATATATTTCGCTCACTTATTTTTCCTATTTTTTGGATAGACGATCCAAGTTCCATCTTCATTTTTCTTAATATCTATTTCTATTTTCTTTGCTTTATATGCTTTTTTTAACTGATTGGTGAATCTTGATATCGCCTTTCATCTTCTTAAAGTTCACAATTTAGGTGTACTAGTGGGTGCTCGCGCGTTGCGCGATTTATTTTTTTATTGATTGTTAATATGTCGATATTTTAATATTTTTGATAATATATAAGAATTGCACATCATGAAAACTCTGGCCTTGTCAAAAATTAATAAACCGTGAATTTGAATGGTCCCTTTTAAGTTAGTAAATTATGTAGTTGACATTTATAAACAGTGAGTCATATACGTACCAACCCGCTTAGGGTCCAATATATATGATGCATGGATCATAACTGATTAGATAATGATAATGCTATGTTTCTTGTTTGCTTCGGCACAAAAATTTGACAACAAATGCAAATGTTTTGCCATACGTCATGTCCTGCAAAGTTTTGTTTATTATAAGCTAATGTTAAGGTGCACTATGCAGTACAATGAAAAAAAAAAGTGAAAAACTTGAAGCTTTTGTGAATTTACTCAAATTGGTATAAGATTTCTTCCAATATGTACTTTTTATTCCAGACATGCCCTTGTAGAATATGAGCGAAAACTCTATGCTTATTGAATAAGTGAAAAAGAAAAATCCTGGAAGGTATTCATACCATTTAACAGATTGTCTGATAATGTTAATCAACCATAGATGTCAATAACAATTTTGCATAGAGAAGAAAGTTGACAACAAAAAAGAGAGAAAAAGAAAGAAGCAAGTACTGTTTTCAGAAGCACTAATGTTCTTAATCAAGTTTGGAAAAAGTAACAAAGAAGCGTACAATGCTTCAAAGGTAAAAATATAGTATATTATGGAAGGAAAAAAAACAATTAAAAGAAGAACCTTTAAAAAAAAAAGCCAGGTACACAGGCGATGAAGACGCTTTTCGTTCTGCAAATCAACAGAGAAATTACATCAAATGTAGCAAACACCAGATGAAAATATAATTAAATCAATTAATTCAAAAGAAGCAACCAAATGGAAAATGCAGTATTAAGTCGGAGAGGAATACTAAGACAGATTTAAAAATAAATAATTCCTCATTCTACAGCACCATAAAACGAAATTAGGTGATGCAAAGAAAACTTCAGATTAGTCATTATATCCGAGGAATATTATGTCTATGCTTAGCCTCAAACCTATTGCCCTTTAAAAGTTACGAATTTATAAGCTGTGATCTCTTGAATTTAAACATGGGAAAAGGTGTACCATTCACATCCATATTGTTGTTTTGATTAAATGTTAGAGTGCCTCTCTAGTTCATTTTCTGCAAATCGGAAAATAAAAGAGTACAATTATATTGTTGAAATTGACAATTATATCCTTGAATAAAACATAGGTCAAACCACAGTTGTTAGAATTAGTACCATCACTCAATGGTGAGAAGATTAAATGGGGTATGTGGTAAAGAAACGCATAAAAGCATAAGGTGATGATAATCAGACATCTCATGAGATGAAGCCTCTAAGTATACACAAAGAGTCAATAACGAACATGCTAAAAATAGCAAGTACCTCACAATTAAAAGGTCACTTGTAAGGATTGTCTAATCCAGTAATCCGATAAAACATGGAGTATATCAGCAGTAAATTCAGTGGAGTGCAATATTGATTGGTTGAGTACAGTAAGATTTGAAATATTTTGATGATCTAATCAATTGCAAATTTAGGTAATTTTACAGTAGAACAGAAGCCAGGTCAAATATTGGATAAAAATGGCAGAAAAGTTGCACACGATAGTGTTTTAAATTAATGGATCAGATTCATGTTCATATCAAGTAAAATTGGATAGAAATGGAAGAACCTGGCTTGATTAGAAAATCCATGGCTCATGTCTGGCTTCACTCATGTGTGACCGGGTAGATTGCTAGCTTTGTTTTGTAGTTAAAAATGCCAAAATAATATTGGAGGGGAAAAAACATAAAAGAATAACCTACTCATCACAGTTGGTATTGATCTCATGCAACAACAAAACAAAATTGGTGGTTAATTTAAGATTAGATGGCAATAAATCATCATTGAGATGTAAAAAGAAAAGTGAAAAGTGAAATTAGTTTCGTTTGATCCCTCAAAATAGCTGAACTCATGTAAGTAATAAGCTACTCAAACTGCTTAATCGTACAGTAAGGAAAACTCAATGAACAATTATACTTAGTTAGAAGTAACCATGAATCTAACTTTTTAGTCTGAACCCAAAGTAATTATAGCAAATAAAATACTGCAGAAGATATAGAAGTAGAAGGTTGTTTAACTGTATCTTAAGCTTGAAGTCGTGGTCACAATAATTTCCACATTCTGATTCATATCACACCACAACAGGTACAAACGACCGACCAAATGAAGCTTGAAGAGGCTGAATAACCTTCCTTGCCCAAGCTAGCACCAAACAGTCAACTTCCAGCCAAACTGGTACCCTCCTGAAAGAGGAAGAAATTATTGTATCGGCAGTCATGTACAGTGGTCATGAAACAATAGATAAACACAATTTGTGGATAAACACAATTTGGAGATAAGCAGTGGTACATGCCATATCACCATTCAAATCGATAAATACCAAGCTTTTAAAAAACGCCGTTTTTTCCGAAAAAAACGGTATTTTGTATCAAACCGCACGAACGTCATAGAAAAAAATGACAAAATAACGTAACGCGTCATTTCCGTTTTTTCACCGTTTTTTCACCGAAAAACTTGCGTTTTAACGGAAAATGGTAACATTAAAAAAAAAAAGACACATTTAAAGTGGACCAGAGCGCAAAAAAAAAAGGTCAACAATAATGAATTAATGATATATTGATATTATATGAAAACATGACCCAAAAGAAGAATAAAGTTTTGTACTTCAATATTATTTATTCCTTATTAGCTCCAATTCTAAGTAGGTATATAATACAATGACAATCTTAGTATCCGTATATAGCCACCGTTTTTTCACCGTTTTTTCGCCGAAAAAACGCCGCACCGTTAAATCAACCCCGGACCGTCATACCGAAAAAACCGTTTTTTAAAAGCTTGATAAATACTAATTAAGCTTTATCGTCTGCTATCAAAATAAAAGATAAAGAACTTGAGCTAATGACTCTTTTGCTCACAACGGTAAACTAAGAAAAGACTGAAATAATCTTTGTTTGCAAAATTCAGCAAGAGGTCGCGTGGAAATCGTCTAGAAAATTCAACAAGAAGAAGGTTTTAGGAAACATAACATAGGAAAAAAAAAACGAAGGCTGCGATTTTCATTTTTTAATCGCAACTGCACGGTTGAGATTCCAACAATTGAGAGGCTGTGATTTTCTTTTTTTCTGCTAGGATTGAAAAGAACGAAGAATTCATTTGGAAAAAAGAAAAATATAGGAAAGAGGAGAGGAATTGAGAGACTCACATATGCAACACATACGACTCTTCCCATTCATCAAGTCTTGGTCGTGGCTGAGAAATGTGAGGTCAGATCGAGAATTGTCGTGATCTGAAGGTGAAAAGAGGCAGCGACAGTAATCTAAAGGCGCTGATAGAGAGATCTTTTGCACGGAGAGAGAGAGAATGTAGGGGAAAATGGAAACGACGAGGTCAGACTGAAGAGGCGGAAGGCTCTAGAAGAAGAATCAATCGGACGATGGAGATTTCGCTCGGAGAATGGACGGTGTAGATCAAATTACTGTCGGAAGAACTGTGGATATACCATATACAGTCGTATCGGATGCAGATGCTATTCTCCGGATTCATGTATTGTCTTTTGATTGTTTGGCAAGAGGCCTATCTCGTGCATATGAAAGGAGAAGGCAAATCTAGATTGGTTGGTGGCCTTGCTCGAGTTATTCAATTTGGTACTGATCTTCTCACCCTTCTATTATTGACCTTAGTTTAATAACCTTCAGCATTTATATGATGGTCATCTTTTACATCTTTCAGGTTGGGATTTTTGCAATGGCCGATTTGCTGTTTAGCTACTCAATAAGGTAAAACTTTTTCATATTGGCTACTTGATAGCTCTACCGATTTCCAAATATTTGTTTTGTTTCCTCTTTCCATTTTTCATTGATGAATTTCAAAAGAAGCTTGAATCGAGGTACTCTTTTTATGTTTTTTTTTTTTTTCAAATGATCTAGAATACCGTAATAGATTTAGTGATTTGTGAACTCAATTTGTGTTCAAATTTTTGGGAATTCACCATTAAAGGATTTTCTTTGCAAATTTTGTTTTTATTTCTTCCATTAGGAATATTGTTATGTCCATTTTTTAATTTTTTTGCAATTTTTTTGCCACAAATATGATCTCATATTTTTCACGTTCATTAGCGTTCATTTGGATTTAAAATTGTTATCTATTTAAATAAAAATACAAAAGTAAATTCATATTTCAACAATTTAAAACATACTATTTGTTATATTTTCTATATCTAGATTACAATATTCAATCACAGATCGCAAATGGTTATAGTACAGCATTTGTTCCAATATTAGCATCTCATAATTTATGACGTTGGCCTTTTTTTTTTATTGATACTTGATAAAATGATAGTTAATTGCTTTTATATATCTATCATATTTTTTATTTTGTATTCTAAAATCAATTCCAATAAAAGTGCATCGGAATAGATTTGATAAAATCATTTTATTTTGTGAGTTATAATTAATATTTTATATCAATTCCTTGATTTATTTTCAATTCCTGGGGCATTAACTTTATACTTTCAAAAGTTAAATTTGTGTTAATATGAGTATGTCGTATCATCTTTCTAATATTTTCCTTCAATATGCTCTGGAATTTTAAGTGTGTCCTATGAAATGTTTAGTAGTGTCAAAAATAAGAACCTTCATCTACTTTTGTTAATATTCTTAAACAACTATCCGTAAATGTAAATACCAAAATATATAATTAGTTTATTATAGTTATTTTGGAAGGTAGGATTTCATTCGATATTAATTGTTTGTATTAATGGAAAAATGATATTGAATTAGAGCATATCGTGATAACAAATCAAGAAAGTCTTAATAGAATGTTTTTATATTTTATTGTCTCATATCTATATTTATTGTTTTTCTCAATTAGTTAGATTACATTATAGCTTTTGATTGATATTTCATAATATTTACAAAATAATTTATCAAATTACTTTTTAGATAATTAGATGATATGCTATGTTTGAACAATAATTTTTAATGTGAAGCAAAAAATAGAACACATTGCACATTTGGAAAAAAAAAAATTGTAAGGGGAAACAAATTTTGTACTGATCAATATATTGTTCACCTTAAATATTGAAAATAGACAACATATCCATCTCAAATAATAATTTCGCGTATTGACGTCAGCCCGCACATGCGGGCACTGCTGCTAGTACTTCCAAATAAGGGAGTATAAACTTCTTCATAAAGGGTTCAAATAAGCATTCAAGATCTAATTTCAAACCTGATCTGGTGCCGTAATCAGATCTTCTTCAACATGACTTCAAGCAATACAAAAACCTCATAAAAATCTCATCTGCTTCAAACTAGTGGTGCTTCATCGTGATCTGCTTCAAACATTGAAAATAATTCAAGATTTATAAAATTGATCTATTTCAGACATTGCCAATATTTGATTCGGAACAGAAAATTTTGATTTAAAATCACTACTCGAATGACAAATTAGCTAACACATATTCCTTATTCAGCATACTTAGATATATACTCACTTAATCAATATACTTCCATAATATATTTAGATATATACTCCCTTAATCAATATACTTAGATATATACTCCCTTATTCAATATACTTCCGCAATAGATATTATACTTACAATAAAATAAATAAATAAATATTAATACGCCAGGTAAGAAGATGGTAAAATAACTAATACCTATTCTTCTGTATTATATACTCCCTTCCATAATATATTTATTTCCTTATTGTAAAATACTTACACTGATACCTACACTGGTACAATATGATCCTAATAAATTTCAGTAATTAGAATAGATATTTAAATACTCCCTTCTATCTAAATAAGTGATTACATTTTAAAAATTAAATGCTCCCATGAATATAAAGAAGATCGATTGCAATGGCATTTAAATTAGCGATCTCGCTGATGTCACCATTCTGATAAAGATCAATCAAACAACAAAGTCGAGGAAAATGATCAAATAGCACATACGACCGTGGTGAGAAACTCGATTTCTTCAGATCTAAAAAGAAAATAGTACCTTAGTTTAATGATTCTAGACAAAGCTTGAAAGTGAAGCACAATCCCTCCCATTTTAGCTATCTTCTTAGCGATATCTTCCCAAATTCTCAGTCTTCGGCACGAGGGAGGAGGCAACGCTCTATCTTCGATGCGAGGAAGGTCCGGCGCTGCCAAGAGAAGAGAGATCGGATCTGGAAGGAGAGAGAGAAATGGAGAGAGATTCGGTCTGAGCAAGAGAGAGATCTGTCGAGAGCAAGCTTTTAAAAAACGGTTTTTTCGGTATGACGGTCCGGGGTTGATTTAACGGTGCGGCGTTTTTTCGGCGAAAAAACGGTGAAAAAACGGTGGCTATATACGGATACTAAGATTGTCATTGTATTATATACCTACTTAGAATTGGAGCTAATAAGGAATAAATAATATTGAAGTACAAAACTTTATTCTTCTTTTGGGTCATGTTTTCATATAATATCAATATATCATTAATTCATTATTGTTGACCTTTTTTTTTTGCGCTCTGGTCCACTTTAAATGTGTCTTTTTTTTTTTAATGTTACCATTTTCCGTTAAAACGCAAGTTTTTCGGTGAAAAAACGGTGAAAAAACGAAAATGACGCGTTACGTTATTTTGTCGTTTTTTTCTATGACGTTCGTGCGGTTTGATACAAAATACCGTTTTTTCGGAAAAAACGGCGAAAAAACGGCGTTTTTTAAAAGCTTGGTCGAGAGATATAAATGAAAGAGATATTTGAACGAGAGATCACGTGCACCACACGTGGATATAAAGAGGATACTGGGCTGGATGTGTAAGGGTCCGTAGGATGTCAACGACATCATCTTAAGAGGATGTTAAGTAGTATTTTCCCATTTTGGAACTTGTTGAGTTTAACGGATCAATATCCTCAAAAAAGCTGCAGAGGGCAGACCTTTGATCCGAATCGTTCGATTTAGTTTTGATGGGTAGATTTTTACGAATAGCATGTTCTACGGTTCAAGTATTAATCACAGAGCATCCATCATTGATCGGACGGTTCGGATCATACAGAGGATGTGAATTCAAGTTTAACATTACCCTCCTTACAGAGAACTTTGGTAGCAAAAGATCCAGTGAAATCACACCGCACCTTGCTTGCGCGAGTTGAGTGGCCGAAAAGTGATTCCAAATTTCCTACAGACGTTTGAATTTTGTTGATACTTCAAACAAGAGCGGAGGCAGAAATTTATTATTAGGGGGTCTATTTTCAAATTGGAGGGGCAAATAGTAAGATTTTTCTAAAATTTGGAAAAAAACACACATAAAATTTAAGCAATTTATGGAGCATAGGCTAGCCACCCTATGACTCCGCCCCTGATTTTAAATTAAAAAAAAAATTCTAAATAACGTTTTGAATATGAGAGAAGAAAAGTGGAACTGCGGAAGCAAAGAAAAAATGAGAAAGCTTAAGCGAGACGGACTCGGGGAAAATAAAAATCTAGTAAGTCCTTTTGGCAGCAGACATTTTGCTTCAAGGGCTATTTAGAGTCTTAAGTTTGGACGATGTCTCTCGGACAAAGCATCGAACACTTGGCATGCATTCGCATGAAGATAATAAGCCCACTCTACTAACCAACGGAAAAGCCGAAAGAAAGTCCAATGTACTGTGTTTTGACTTTTGAGTAAAACAAAAGTAAAAAAATATTAATCGATGTTCTACTAGTCAATGCCAAATTGCTAATTGCAGATGAATTTATTGAAAGCGAAGGAAGAAAAAAAAATATATATACAGATGTCTTTGTTTTTAGCTAGAAGTTGTAGAACAGTTAAGAAAAATTATTTAGGAAAATTATTTTAAGGTATTTTTTTTAAAAAAACAATCATATAAAAATTTAATTGGTATTAATGGTATTTCTGTCTATAATACTTGATAAAAAAAATTCGGATTAACTTAAGTGTTACCCAAACCATTTTTCTTTGACTATTATGTTGTGTCAGTAACTATAAATATTTTCAGATATGAATAATAAATTAATAATCTATATCCGCATTTTATAAAAATTCAGCTGCTCAAAGGCATCAGAAAAATCTTTCTAGAGCTGGACTAAAATAATTATTTCTTGACTAGATATATTATACGGATGTTAGTTGATTTTTAAGCCCGTTAATATTTTATTTATATTTGTTAAAACATGGCCCGCGGAATTTAATAACCATGATAGTGGTCCGGTTCCACTACTTAATTAGTCCCACAAGGAATACCAACATAAGCTCCACTTTTTGTAACGGCTATAATAACCCTTCTCGATTAACCTTAAATTATTCCTTGTCTATTCCTCTTATAAAATGGTCCACTGGCTGCTAAAATTTATTAAAATATTATTTTATCGTCCTGGTAACTTATTTCGTTTGGACGGTCTAGGAAATTTAAACATTGAAGGTCTCCGTGCTATTGGCATCACACAAAGGGTACTCCTTATATTATTTATTTTATTTTTATGTTTCCATTTTTATTTATTTTGTTTCAAATGTATTTAAGCGCTCTGTTATTTTCTATTAAAATTTTCTATTACTTAGTAGGCTTTAGAATATTCGAACTAGGATCGAATATAATTTTCGTTTTTTAGACAAAAGAATGATTAATAATTTTAGCGTTCTCCGTTTTATTAAATAAAAAAAAGAAAGGCGCTGGTGACCATACTTTTGTCACAGCGTTGCGGCTAAACCAACAAACATGGTTAGGTTAGGTACTTATAATTATTTGTCTAGATTCACAATTAATGGTCAATAAATCAATTCCTTCCCAATTAACAAACATGTTAGGTAACTAGTTACTTGTCTAGCTTCTCAATTAATGGTCAATAAATCAATTTCTTCCTAATTAGCAAACATGATTAGGTAATTATCTCCTGTAACTAGAAAGTCTAGGACAAGAATCATGAATGGGAACCATACTTGGTACACAAAGATAATTATTCCATGTCCTTGCTCACTGTTTCCATATACAGTCAAAGGGGAGCTAATTAGCAGTACACTAAGCGGACAGAATTAGATGTGTAATCAAAATTGGCATATGAGTAAACAATTAACATAAATCACTCGATGAGGTCCTTTCTTTTTGAACTTAGTGGGCCAGAATTGACAAAGGTGAACTTTAGAATTTTCATTCTGAATCAAAATTAACAATTTACTTTGTTAATTAAATCCGAGTAAATCACATGGCCGTTGTTAAGTTACAAATCTCCAAAGGTTATGAATGTGGGATTTATGATCTCTTTTACATAAATCTGGACCCAAGCTGCAAGCTCTGCAAGTGCCTCTTTTCTTGTCAAAAGTAGCAAAGGCTACCAGTTCAATTAGAAACGAAGAGTTCAAATTACAATCTTAAAGTCGTAGCTAACTATCATTTTATTTAACTACTACCTATACCAGCACCGTACCAGTAACTGACTAACAGGTACCAGATCCTTTTGGTATCAGTACTGTTACTAGTAGCTGTAACAAGCCCCTTAGATCCTATTTTGTATTTAATACCCAGTCACAACTTTTTTACTTACACATTCAGACACATAAACCCACTGTATACACGCCATATAAAGAAAAAATACATATATATTAAATCTGCGAGAAACAACTGGGCGCATTGTATGTGCCAATTGTCACTTAGTATTTTTTTTGAGTAATCAACAACGATGTCCTCTTTCTAATTTCTCCGCAGTGTGCATTAATGCACGGGTATTTTAAACTTTACATGGATACAAATTTATCTAGACATATGATTATTATATATTGTACTCTTTTCTATAAAGAAAAAAAAAAATAATCAGCTTACAACTCTTTACTGCTTTTGTTAAGCATTTCTCTTATTGATTGGGTAGTTCGTTCCTTGACTGATGGCTTGAGTTTACTAAGTAGATGTCTTCAATCAATATGATCAGAGTCTTAAAAAAGGATATTTGAGTTAATTTCCAACTTTCTTTGATTGATAATTTAATTTATAAAAGTGAAATGTCACAGTAGAATATCCATTTTCATTGTGCACGAACTAATTTTGGTTCGCAAACCATATCTGCGTTATCAATGTGTGCATTACCAATTTTATACACTAGTTTCAAAATAATGTCGTCAGGTTCGCAACTAATGTCTGCGTTACCAATTTTATGCACTAGTATGCGGCATGGTGGGAAAAGGATAAGAGCTAGAGAGCTGAAGAACCTACCAGCTGAAGCCCAGTCAAGGATTGCGAGTTCATCAGATTCGCCAGGCTCTGAGGATGACAATCAGTCAGGAATCAGGAGACAGGATTTGGGTTCAGGTGAGGCTTCAGACATGAACCCAGTACAAACCAATAGCCCACTGGTGGAGGCCATGCATCTTGGTACCGGTCCGATCATAGCTGCAGTTGGTAATGGTCATGTAGAAACTACCTCTGCTGTAGATGATGAGGGCCATTTTGGTAAGATCTCTCATATTTCAAATCAAGGGTGCACAAATATTTATCTCCAGGGCCCAAGAGAAGAAAGATGTCCGTAGTAAGAGGAAGAGAAAGGTGGCCTTTCTATTCAGAGAAGCACTGGAAAGAGAGAACAATGTCATGCCGCACTTAATTGATGGGTCAAGAAATGCGAAACTTCTGGTAGTTGAGCTGGAGTAGTCGCTTAGTAATAGAATAACAACTTTTTCTTGAATGTGATGTCATATTGTACTATAGAGGCTAAGGTTTACATTTTTCTTTCTATATGCTAGCTTAGTTTTAGTTTGGCAAAGGAAATGCTGTCAAGTTTTGAAATGTATATGATATACGAAATATGCAATATATAAGCTTTAGATGGTAGAATTATGTATGCTTTTTTTTTTAAACTTGTGTCTATAAATAGGCTTTTATGAGATTTTCACTGTATTTGACATGCAGAAACCACACAGCTCTTTCCCTCTCCCCAGCCCACAGTAAGCACAACATGACTGAGAAGTGAGAGCAGATGAATTATGTTTTAAGTGAACGATTGAGTCATGATAATTAACATAAGTATTATGAAGATCAAATTGAAGAACTATATCTCAACAGAAAAATTAATTAATGGTTGGTAACAATACGCTACATATTGTTACATAGAGGCTCTGACTTATAAATAAATAAATCTAATCAGTTATAATTGCAGTATCTAACTTACAAGAATTTTACTCTGAGATATGTTTAAACTAACTAATTTTCCCTGTGTCCCCAGAAGAAGCATTAGATATGCTTCACCGAGCGCAGGGATAGAATGTTGGTACAATATTTCGGGGGATCAGGCCCTTATCCGAGTTGTATTCGAGAAAAGCTGGATGTCATACCAGATCCAAATTAACACAACCAGCTTTCTTTCTCAGAGACTCGATTTTACGGCGTATCATCTTCTCTGACAACTTCAATGTAAAATGGTGTCTGCTGACGATAGTAGTTACCTCCTCCTGTGAAATCCCAAGACTCCTTCAAGTTAATTAGCATTGTATCTATGGTGTGTTCACTCAAATTGCTTACAATAATTAATCCATATGCAAACATGCCTTTTAAGATATAGTTTCAGGGCTAAAAGTGATCAATCTAGGTTCCAATTTAATCAGCCAGACTATTCAAGTGCAGATACACCGCATTCATCTCAAAGGAAAGACAATATGGGACAATGTTTTCCAAGTTGGGATGGAGGACCAACCCCCACCTTTTTGAGGACCACAGTCAGGTTCTCTGCCATGCCAAGGACCCCAACCAGAAGTCAATCTTCAGCACAAAATTGAACCAGAACATATGCGGGCAGCGGGGAATGATGCACTAGATGTCTTGGATAGATAGGCTGACCTCTTATAGCTTTTGCAACAACTGGTCTCAAGCTCTTCTCTACACTAGAGCAAAGGAGGTGAGGCTCTCACGCCAGGACAGTTCTTATGTCAGATTCATTTATGCCGGTTTGTCTCAGAAACTGGAGCATGGTGTTGGGTCAATCGGTCAGCCTCATGATTGGACGAGGAAATCTTCTGCAGGGGGGAGACGCTCGAGTATTACAGCTGGCAAAGGCTAGTGGTCTAGAGGGAATGGGATGAAGGGGAAAATATCAAAATCAAAATAGGGACGGAGGGAAGGCTAGAGGTGTGGAGAGAAGGATTTTGAGTTTTGACCAAGTTTGACCTGCGATGGGAGCGCAAGTGCAGCTGAAGGATACAAAATGAACGGATTGAGATAATAGATCAATAGCTCTTAGAAGTATAAAACTTTCCAAGCCTCCCATTGTTCTATTCGCTCATATTTGCTTCATTGATTCATTAATGAATAATCGTACTTACTGTACATCTTAAGTACAAGCTAATTGGGGCATATATTGCCATTTAGTAGATCACATAACAAGTCGTCTTGGCGAAGAAAAGGGCAAATAAGTTCTAATGTGGGTACATAAGGTTGCTCTTAGTATAGGACAACTTTTTCTCCAATTTCGAACAATCTTAACATAGGAAGTAACTAATCGAAAAATAAATTGCCGCTAGTTTAAGAATTGTGCCTATCCCAAACAACGACAAAAATGTGAAAAAAGAAAGAAAAGACAAGCACGAAAATACAAAGGGAATAAAAGTAATATTCGAGTCAAACGTATTTGTCATCAAACACGATTGAAATGTCAATTATTAAAATTTCAATCGGACAATCCAAACCACTCAATATGATCTCTATATGAACATATACTTGTAAACCAAATTTATATATTTTTTATTTTTTAACTATTTTTTTGAATTTCTTAAATTGGAGTGTCATAACTAATTCGATTGAGGATTTTTTAATATTCTAAAGAAAATGGTAAAAAAAGAATTAAAAATTAAAAAAATTGTTCTTTGAGAAGATTTTATTATGTAAAACAAATTGAATGATTCAGATCAGTCATTGTAATCTCAAAAGTTGATATTTAATTATGTTTGATGAGTGGACTGTCAAACATGAGTCAAGCAACTCTCAGAGAAAATATAAGTTGCCTGCAAATTAGAAACGCCGCTCTACTTGTAAATTGTAATTTGTGTAGACTTCCGTGAATTTGTTTTCCTATGGTCTTTTTGGCAGACCAGGAAAAGGAAAGAATGCCGTAGGCTGGCTACAGAGGAAGGAAATTGTGCATTGTTCTCCAACAGTTGGAGCCTTAACTATATGATTGTTGTAAATTTTTCGTATAATGATGATGAACTGGATCTCATCCTAGCTAGATGCTTGAAAGGCCTACATAGGTTCCAATTCATAAATGGGCCTTGATATATCTTGGGCTTAGTGTACAGTAATAATATTGCAGAGTTCAAAAAGAGGTGACTTTTCCTGTTAATAGATCCACTAATCACTAATGGCAGTGTAGAGATTAGATTAAGGATGCAACGGGTGCTGGTGCCGGATTTCAATCGCCACATAGACAAAGCTTGATGAAAAGGTTATGCAAAAAAAGAACTTTAGGAAAGATAATGAAGTCTGTCGAGTGAAATAAAGAGTATTTTTGTATAATCAACATTAAATTGTTCTCCTTTATATATAGACAAACAAACAAGTTGAAACTTGACGCAAAAGTCATGCTAAAAGTTCTTGTGCAGTAGAATGTACAACGTAGCTCTAAATTGAACTTTGGAATACATGTTTCATCAAAAACTGTGAGTGTACCAACTCGTGCATACATTTTCATTTCATGGTCAATATAGGGCGAAAAACAGAAAAGAAATATTCCACATTCTAGTTTCATAATTAATTTTTACTTCAACAATAAGTACACATTTTAGGTTTACGTAAAAGATCAATATTGTTCTTCACAAATGGAGTCTGACCTGTTCCGTTCCTTTCCCCATAGAATTGATCAGCAGCATGATAATTAAATAAAAGTGCACATCACGATTATGATGGATCATATATATTTCCGATCATAGGATTTTCTCATAGCTTCAGTAGCCCATGCATCATCTTATAGAAGAGCATTACTCTTAATATATTCCTTCATATCTGCAATTCAAAATGTAAAACAGGAAAAGGAAATATCTATTAGGCACGCTTTTGTGAGGAGGCAGTTTAAGTTAATTGTAGTCTAGCTGTCACATAAAGAAGAAAAGCAGTAGCTTCTAAGTTCTAACTAACTATGACCACTTTTGGAGCACAATATTCAGCAAGACAGAAGGCACCTCACAATTATTAAAGGTAAAAAATATATATGATTCCACTTCTTACAGCTTGCTGTATATGTATTTTAAGGTCATTTTCCTACACACAAAAAAAAATGTACATATTATATATAGCTCCCCACAGTCATCTAATTTGATCATTCAAGTCAATCATGTGCTAGTAATTGAAGTAGCATATGTGCATGCTTCTTAAATTGGTTTACATAGCTTTGTTTTCCAATTTTTAGACGAAAATACTAGCATGTAAAGGAAACAACAAAGTTTATTGATGCTCAATGAAATCATTATTTAAATGCTTTACATATGTTGAGTAAGTCTCAAGTTATATGCTAGTTTGCAATGAAGGGTGAGAAAAGTACATACGGAGACTATTATCCGCATCACACACACACAGATTATTAAAATAGAATTGTCTTATCCAGGAAAAAGTTCATTTCTGTTTGATTTCTCCTAAACATCTACCTTTTCTCTTGGCTACTCCTTATCTATATCAGTGAATTATACAATTGTATGCGTATTTTTATTCATTATGGTACAGGTGACGTATACTTAAGCCATTACATTATCACTATATGTTGATTTTAGGATTTATGATTTGTGCACATCTAGAAAACATCAAATTATTATTTTACCATGCAAACATGATATATATATGGATAACTCCAGAAAATTTCCCATGAAACTAGTAAACGATCATTAAATACCCTAAATTACGTGACCATACAATGCTCCTATATTTGATAATCTATAGCAATGTTATTTTATATGGATTTATAACTAAAGCTATATATATTACACAAACTATATTCTGTATGAGAAAACTTTGTAATAAAATAACACTTTTACTTGGAGTGTTATTTAATGACGTATTTATGGCTTTGAACGTTAATTAAATGGCATATATTTTAGGTTTTAAGTTAGATATATGCATTACATGGGAGCGAGGTTTTTGTTGGTACACATGAATTCATTCCCCTCACAGCAAATATACGTGCAATCTATACATAGTTAAAGCATGCATATGTAATTAATGCAAAGGCAAAAAAATGTTGTCTGTACAATGGATCTATATGAAGTACCTAATAATTTGCTCACAGTAATCTGAAAGACAGCATTAATTGTTGACAGGGCCTAAAAATGCTTAATCATTAAGTTGTTAGTCCCTCATTTTATGCCATCCAGCTGTAAATGACATTCTTTAGCAGCTACTATTATGTACATTCTTATTAATTATGAGAATGATGAGAAGGGGTCAATCGAGCGTTTGTATATAGATACTACTTTGTGTTGACATATGGAATCCCTCTTTAATGGCATTCTATGTAGAATTACCTTTAGTCTCTTCATTCATGGTTCCATAGTATGGTGTCCTAGTCATAGAGGAAGCACATCAATTCATCCCTAATTTAGTGGTGAAACAAAAACCTAAGAAAAGTAGTTCAGAGAGTTTGTTTGACAATCTTTTCAGACAGAAAATATGTGCATTAAAATTCACGGTATGTGGTCTTTTTTGTTGAATTAATCTTTTAAATAAACTTTTTTGTTAAGAAGAGGTCAAATAATAATATAGTTTTTATTTTCATTAAGAAAATTTCCTGTATGATTAATATATGGACTTTAGAGCTTTGTTTTGCTTTTCCTTAGGTATCTTCTGAAGAAATAAGTTAACAGCTATTGATCTAATATGTGTGGATACTAAATTGCCCTTAATTGTTACTTCAAAAGATATTAGAAAGTTTGAGAAGTACAGGAACTTGTTGATGTGTCCAATTTATAGTTTGTTTAATTGAAACAGTCCAATTAGAAATTACTTTTCAGTGTTGTAAAACGTTTAATCATGTTGTCCATTTGGGATAATCCATAGCTATCTCAGAAAGTAAACGGTATCAGAAAGCAAACGGTAACAGTCCAACTAGATGCCTTAGAACTCTTCCTTGGCTCTTTAGACTTTAGAGGTACATATGCTCCCTAGCTAGCTGATCTTCAACTAAGAAAAACGAGATATATATATATATGAAAACAAGAACCCCAAACCAGGGGTACCAATGCATTGGAGTAGATATATTAAGAACGTAATTAATATTTGCCCTGTATATATAGAGAGAGGGAAGCTTAAGGAGGGAGATGTATCACTGGAGAGGACACTTTCCAAAAAGCAAATTAAGGTATATCATTGATACTTTGGTATGAATTAATTAGTTAAATTCAAGGTATAGTAGAACAATTGAAGCTTCAAAAATGGAATTGATGCTGAGAAATATAATTCCCTTTCTACTAGCTAGCTAGCTAGTGCATGTGGTCGACATAAGCCCTCCTTGTCAGTATCTGATTATTAGTTATCTATTAGCTAGCTAATTATATAAGATTAGCATTTTCATCAGCTGCAAGTTGTCACTGGAGCTCATGCGTGCACCTTTCATATGATAAAGAGGGCACCTTGATAAAGAGAGCTTAATTTCTTTGTTAAATATATATTATTCTTGCTACAAGTGAACCTTGATCAAACTGTCTTTTATCCTTATTCTTGCACAGTATTTATATATACTTCAAGTGTAATTAACAATTTTATGGACAAATCCAATCCCCTATATATGCTTGTCAAATTTTAAACATCGACAAATGATCCTTTCTATAGGGAAGATATATGAACGCCATATTAAAACCTCATAAATTAAAACCTCTTTTACACCCATTTCGCTACATAAGGAAATCACAAGGGAAAACAATAGTAGCACACAAAGAAAAGAAAAATAGAAAACCAGCATACTTAATCTCACTTAATAGTTGGAAATTAAGCAATAGTGCTACTGTAAGTAATACAATCTATATATCTGCCTAAAAAAATTAATGTATATTAGGTGGTGCAGCGGGTTATTTTTAAGATAATATATTATTGGTTGACAAGAGTGTTATAGAGAAAATTCTATTGAAATTGCTACTTATTTGAAAACCAAAAACTTGGTGATTAGAACTTTAAAATATCGATCCTATGGTCAGCCATACTGTGCTTAGATAATCATATAAAACACTCCTGACGCAAAATAATAATAATAATAATAATAATAATAATATTGTAATAATTTCTACACAGCTCAAATATAATATGAGGACTTGTAACTTAGTATATACATTTAAAAAAGCATACTCAAATCCTTAATTTCCTGCTTTAGATTCATTAAGATATACTGATTGTCAGCAACTGATCCAATTACCCCATATCAACTGAGCGTAAAATATATATAACCGATCATTGCATAACATTTGGATATCATATGCAACTTTCCCTTCTCATTTTCTCCTCCAAACCAATCACTTGTTTCTAAACCATGTTTATATTAAATTATTAATTAAGAGTAGCAATTCTATATGTACATATATACGTAATTAGAACATTATTTTCCCGAAGAAGCTATTTTCTTTTAAAGTATACGGCTGTTGTTTAAAAAATGACATTAGCAGAACATGAATTCATATATATATATATATATATATATATATATATAATATAATATAAAGCTAAAACAACTATACAACATATATGGATATATAGTAAATTAATTAAGTTGATCGAAATAGGAACAAATTATATATAGATCACAATTAAAGCTAAATTTGAGTTTGAATTTATTCTATGTATATATTTATATTTCAAGATTAGAACTGACATTTGGTACAAGAATTTTAGCCATATCTGACATTCGGTACAAGAATCATAGCTCGTTCCAATCTTATAGTTAAACACATTAGGTACTCTTAGGTCGACCATCCCCTTAATGAGTTCGCAGAACGAACTCAATACTTTTATTAACATCTGCATGATGGATGAACCATGGCTCACGGCTTAGCCGAGTCCTAGTAAACTCAGCCAACTTCGATTAAATTTGGTAGGAATATCAAGCTGAATTTCACCTGAATTCCTCAATGGCAAGTGTTTTCATCGGATATTCAATTAAATTAGGTTCACTCGACTGTATTTTTATTCTTTTGTCAACGAAGTCAATTCTATTTTGGCCGATTCTGAGTTAGTTTGACCAAAAACATATAAAAATGTGTGTGCGTATATATATATATAATGGCTAATATGCTATCCATGTCACGTGCCATCTATTTTCTATTTACTCGTCTTTCAAGATTCAAAATTCAAACCATTCAAGTTGATCATCATATTTAAAAACACTTCGAGACCAAATTTTACATTTTTTCGATTTTTTTTTGCTATTTATTTTGATATTTGTCAAAGTGGATGGCCTGAAATATAATGTTTTTTTTTAAAATATCAAAATAAATAGCAAAAAAAATCGAAAAAAATGTCAAATTTGGTCTCGAAAGGTATTTCAATATGATGATCAACTTGAATTATTTGCATTGGTCATTTGAATTCTGAATCTTGAAAAACGAGTATATAGAAAATGGATGGCACATGCATGGATAGTAAATTAGCCATTAGGAAAAAAAAGTGAACATGTGAGAGATGATTACAGAATATCCTACATACATTATTCTTAGGAAAAAAAATGATAAAATATTTGGCTTATTTTTATTATTTTTTTATGATAAATCAACAACATCAGAACGGTGTTGGATAACGTTAAATAATCTTTCTTAATTATTTTGTATGTTTATATATTAAACCAGTGCAGACAATTAGCTCAAACTTTTGTTATAATTACTTTTTACTTACATTTATTGTGATCCTTATTTTTATCATTATTCTTCGTTGTTCTTCATTTGATGGTATTTAACTGTGACTCCCTCATTCGTTTTTTTGCAGCTTTTAATAATTAACTGTACAAATTTTATCATACATTTAAGTTAACAGGTTTCACAAGAGAATGCAAATCATCCATCAAACTTTAGTTTTATATTAAAGATTGAGGACCATATGACCACGTGTGTCAAGCAAACAATATTTCTGCTCCACGTAAATTCAATATTGTTATTAGAACGAGAATGATTCCTATTGCACTATCATATATAAACTAGAGAACAGACCGAACTGACATTTTACCTCATTTTTTTTTATTTAACTTTTTTTTTTGTTCAATTAGAACTTTGGTTTCACTTCTCTGAGAATCAATGCTTATTAATATTTTTTTAATTGTTGTAACTCTGCAGAAACAAAGAAAAAAACAAATAGGAAAATATTCGGAAGAGAAATATTGAAAAACCTCCACTATCATCATCGTTTTTTGTATTGTTCAATTACAACTCGTTTTCCTAATTGTTTTTCCTTTGTTTCTGCTGCAGAGTTACAAGTTACAACAGTTAAAATACTGAGAAGTGACATATAACATCCGCTGGTTCTTTAATACCATAAAAAGAAAATATTCGGAAAGAAGAAATGACAAAAATGTTGTTTAATGCGCAAATAGAAACAATACAAGAAAAGGCTGACAGAGGTGAGATCCTAAGAAGATATTGCGAGTAATGAACCATCAGCTCAAACACAGTATTTCCTTTTATTTCTCAACAGAACCATTACTAGCTACTAGAGATAAATGAAAAAAAAAAAAAAAAAGTAAGTTGTGATAAAAGTAAAAGCATAAAAGAAGCTCAGAAAAAGGTTAAAAAGACTACTCACCTTACTAGCATATCAGATCAGATCAAGTGGCATATAACCAGGAGTGCTACGCTGAAGTTGCACCAGTAGACGGAGGTGCATCTGAGGAAGACGGTACGCTTCCTCCCTGAGTTGGTTTCTTGCGCTTCTTCTTCTCATAACTGACTCCACGTGCCTTGGCCTGGACCTCACGTACCTCGCGAAGGTACAAGCGGACTGCCCGGGCAGCAAAAGGGTTTGTCTCAGGACTGCCTCCATTCTCCTCATGTGCAGCACGGAGGCGACCTATGAGAGCATCGAGTGAGCCCCATGCTTGCCGAAGTGGACATGGGCAAGGGACGGGAGGGTGCGGGAGGCCAAAGAAGGGGCACATTTGCACATGAACCTTTGTCTTTCCAAACTGGTCTAGGTAGCGGAGGTACTCGAGCACATGTGCGCCACTGCACTGTGCAAGAGAGAGGGGTGGCTGGTGGTTCTTCAGGTACTGGCCAAAGGTATTCCAGTCGCGCCGCTTCTGCGCCTCATAGCGGCTTGGAGACGGGGATTGTGACGAAGGGGAGGGGGCGGAGGATGAGCCGCTTGTTGTGGTGCTGGGTGGGATGATTGTTAGGGTTGAAGGAGAGGAAGAGAGCAGGGAAGGTGGAGGGATGGATGTAGATGCTGTGTTCTTCATGTCCATTCTTGGGTGGAGATGCTGTTTGTGTGCTTGTCGGCTGAGTGGGAGTCGACTAGTACCAGCAGGATTGGCCAATTATATATTTAACCCTAATTTTGGGGGTGGGGTTGCAATTTTTGTAATTCTAGTGTGACTGTGTCTGTGTGAGGAGAAAAAGGAGATGGTGATTGACTGATTGGTTATAATGGTCTTATGATAATTATGATGATGCTTCCTATCATGGAAGTGGGTGCTTCTCTTTTTTCCTGTTTTCTCCTCCCTCTATAGCTCTACTCGGTTCATATGCATGTATAGGTAGGAAAATAAAGATTCACTACCTGCCAGTACTTCACTGGGTACAGTAACTTTCTTACTATTATTGGAGGTGTAGATATCCTAGTACTGTACATAAAAATGTACAATCAAGGTCAAAATCAGAGGATCAATTCGCGATACTTACAGAAATATATATAAAAACAAGGAGGAGGCTTTCTCAACATTTTGATAGATTTAAGAAGAAACAAGAGAGTAACATCATTGACTTTCTCAACTTTCATCAAGGAAAGAGAAATCTAGGTTTGAGACACTGTATCCATGCTTCGGTTTGCTTTCCTGAATTGTTAAAAGGTAGTTTGCAGCTGGTTGGAAAGGGATCCTTGTGCAGAACTGGAATCGCCGTATGGATCGATCGTCAATTCATCAGGAACAAAATGCTTTCTCTAGAAAGGATTTAAAAAAGGACCAGGGACTTCAATTTTTTTTTTTTTCTTTTTGTGATTCCAATTCCATCCTGATTTTTTTTTTCTTTTTGTGATTCCAATTCCATCGTGATCATGCATCTGTAGCCTCTGTGAGAGAGAGGATATAAAGTAGGCGACAGAGATTGACAGAGAGAGGGAGAGAGAATAGGGTGGGGACTGGTACTGAGACTGGCTCCCCTTATGGAACGAACACCATTTCATGGTTCATACATGGACAAGAGGGAACTGTTACGTGATTAAATTTGATCTAGACCTTTTGTTTCAAACTGAAAGTCCGCGTCTATAATGACCAATTTATTATAATCCGTGTAATTTATTTAAAAAGGAATCATTCCGTCGATACTCAGTTACTCACCAAGGAGATTAGAGAGTACAGTTGAAGGCCAATTTCCCACAGGGCTCGTTTGGATGGGTTAGAAATAGAGTAAAAATAGCATAAATTTAGGTAAAAACACTATTCACATGAATTGTGTGAATTGGTTATTCCGGAAATTGAAAATATTATTTGGATGGTGAGTTTAGGAATAGTGTTGGGAAGTGTGAAAAGTAGAGAGAAAAGTGTTATTGGGAAGAGTGTTATTAAAAATTGTGTTAGGAATGAAATTGGCTATTCCAAAATAGTTTGGATGAAAAATTTAGGAATGAAATTGCTAAATTCGGAATTTGGCCAATTCCATTGCCATCCAAACGACACCTAGAGGAGTCTAGGACTTGTATGAATGCATGATACATGTGGTGGTTCAGTATGTCTTCGTTTTGGAGGATAGATTATGCACACCTCAATTTTAGTCAGTTGATTTGAAAATTAGAAAGAAAATTTTAACAAATAAAATTAAATAAATTTAATCACATCATTATTTAAGTCAAGGATGTAAATAGCAGCCCTATGACCACTATAGCGGTTTTACAATTGGTAGACGGCCGTTATATATGCTGCCGCTATATCGATGCTACTTGGTCTACTGCAATTCAAAAAATATATATATATATATATATCATTTAGTATTTTCTTTTCTTTTAACTAAAGGTATTGATAGTTGAAATATAGTAGCATAATTTGTAATTTATTGATAGTTGTATTTTTTTAGTATACGAACTACGATTGATTTGATTCAAAATTAATAAGTACAATTAGATTTGTTTATTTAATTAAAATAGAGAATCTTAAAATTTTATATATTGAATGAAACTATGAAAGCATGTAAATGATGTAATATGAATATATGATATTTAAGTTTGAATTAATGTTTGTATTTGATGTAATAAACAAGTATATATATAATTAGGCATGTCCGCTGTGATCCTATAGCTAATGGCCGCTAAATGACCGCTTTCACTATTAGCTTATTCAAAGTTTTGGCTTTCTTTAGTGAAAGTGGTAGAATGAAAGCTTTACTTTTATCCCAAAAAAATTTTAAAAGTAAATTAAAAAGTGAAGTTTAATTTGTGGACCTCTTGATAGATTTGTGAAGTTTTGCTTGTTCCCTAGGCATTAATTGCGTTGTTATTAAAAGTGGTACTATGGTTGTTAGAATTTTCTCTGTTCTGTTTTAGTTTGTATTGCTGCTGGGTAAGTGGCTTTTAGTAAGCTCTCTCTATCTCTAGGTTTTGGATTTTGAATTAAGTCATGAGCTGTGTGACTTAATTAATTGCTACTGCTAGCTTTTGCAATTTAATTTGTTTGAATCCACTCTTAGGGATTTTTGTCATGAAAAACTTGGAAAAAGTAAAATTGGTACGTATGTTCGCTTATATTAAGATAGATTCCACGTCATATCTATTCGAAAACAGTTTATTCACTGATGATAGATTAACAATTAATAAGCTAAATTAGTAATTGCTATATATCATGCGAGTAGCATCAAGTGTTATTTGAAAGGGAAGTTTTGTCGAACTAACCTGCCGATAATACAATAAGTACCACGCAAATTATGAGAAAGTGCGCTTTGAAAATATTTCTTTGTAATTTTATGTGGTCGGTTTATGGAGTGATCTGTGCGGTTAGTCATTAGTCATGTCTCTTGGTCTTGGATCCTCGGCTCGGCACATGATTAACGACACGGAAGAACATAGTAAATCCCTAAGGACGGTAAAAAGGTAAAATTTGTACTGTATTTTCTGAACTCTTTATATGCAACCTTTCATATGGAAAATTGACTTTAAATAAATTGAATATGACTCGCTATATAGTAGCCATGCCGTCACAACCGTATAAAATCCGAGAAATATGTGACAGTCACTCTTTCGCATTGTCGTTGATGACAACGATGAACATAATTATATAATAATAATTATGGTAATTTTTCGGTGGGCAGATTTAAATTCTGATCATTTATTTAGAGTTTTAGACTTAAATCCGATTTAAAATTTCTGGCAACAACAGTATAATTTACCTAATAATAATAATAAAAAGGAGGATTTTTGTGCCCCATATTTAAATATCACAACTTCACTTTTAATTTATATTTTAAATTTTGAAATTCGAATATCAAATCCATACTTCGTTGATTTTGTTCAATTACACATAAGCTGTAGAGCTATAATTTTAATTTGTTCTATTTCTACTCGTGTATAGTTAAGCAAGTCATGTTTAATTTACAAATAAAAAAATGATTTATAAATAAAATATTAGTAACTTATCATTTCTTACTTATGTTTCAATCCAACAAATGAAATTGGACCCAGAAGGAGGACCAGGATCCTCTGGACATTTTATTAAAACGTCCACTGGATGTTTGTTGATCCGAGCCGTTCAATTTAATCTCGACGGTTACTTTTTTTCGGGCCAATATTTTTTTCGGGAGTGTTAGAATTCACAGGGCTCCTTTTAGCCGTTGAGATTGAATCAGACGGTTCAGATTTAAAAAACATCCACTGGATGCCGTCCAGAGGATCTCGTTCCCCCAGAAGGAGGCCCCCCAGGCCCCGCGCCTCTGCCCATTCTAGTAAGACATCTCTGTCTCTCTATCTTGCAGACCTAATTGATTGTGCTCATTTTTTAATATTTGGAGCTAAATCATTTAATTTTGAGTTCATATAGAGAGGAGCATGCGTCTGAACAATGTTGTACTTGGTGCCCTACGTACACAGCTTTATGCCTCATACCGTGAGCAGAAAACATGTTAACTGTATGTGCTTGATTGTTTGTATCGATCAATAATTAACCCTGTATCACTGCACATTGCACAATGCCATTGGGTGTGGGACTCTTAAATTAATTAATAAACTAAAGACGAACTTGACTATGTGCAAAGATTTTTTTAGTATTCTCTTTTGTAAATTTAAACTATTGAATTCAGGCATAAAATATTATGTTATCAATGCATATGGACGATAAACTGTTATAAAATTCCGAGTTTGGAAACATAAAATTTTGAGTTTAGAGTTTAGATCTTTATTAATTCTATTTAATGTGAAACATAGTTATATGTTTTTTGTTCCCTTCAGGCAAAGCAGAACCTAGTCTTTCAACTTTAAATATCTAATAATTCTCTACTCAGATTTCAAGCATGTATCATTCACTCAGTCATCTTCATTATTATGTCAGCATTTGATTAAGAATAAAAATGTATCTAAATAATAGTTTGTTACTATAAGCATTTTTGTTGAATGGTTGCTCTAACGGTGCACAGATTTCTATGAAATGTTCTATATATATATAGGTCCCCTTGCACGCCGCTGCACGTTATAAGGAATCTTATAGAGAGGCAAAATCTTATTATCTGGTATAATATTAAATTTCATTTTGACACGTTTAAATTAATTTTTTTTATTTTGTCTTTTTAGTTACTCAACTAGAGAAATCAGAAACATTTTTTAATAAAATGTTGCAGATTGTTACCGGAAAAAGCATATTTAAAAAAAATAAATATTAGGATAAAATAAAATAGAATAGAACAAATTATAGGGTTAATATGGATATGAATCCAAACTAAAAGAAATAAAGTGAAATCGATTCAAAGGAAATTCAATCTATTTATCTAGCAATTACATAATCATTTTTCAGCATTATTTCTCTTTGCTCTTTTGATCAACCTAATTGTTAGCTCTGTTCTTTATATGATAATATGAGGACTCTTTGATTTGTTTTCCTTGGAAATCGTCTATCATCCGGACACAAAATGTCACATCCAACGATTTTTTTTTTTTTTCCATATTTCGCCAATCCAAAACCGGTACACAAATTTGCTTCGAATATGATGTCAACGTATACATCAGTGTTATGAGAGGACAAAAATAATAGACTAATCAACACAGCAAAAGAAAGTAGGGCACTTCGGATCTGCTAATTAGCTTAATTAATTTGGCAGTGATATTACTTTATTTTTATCTAGCAAATAGAAAAATAACATGTAAATGAACAGAATAAATGATAATAACGAACGCTGACAAAAAAAAAAAATAAGATGTGAATTAATGAACATAACACAATAATAAGAGCAATTACATAGCAAATAAGACCTTAAGTTTTGAAATGACAATACTTTGGAAAACTTAAAGCAAATAAGAAATAATAGAAGACTAAATTGCCAGCATTTAACATTGTAAATCTTGATTTTTTTTATGATAAAATTGGAGTCAAGTCTCCTAACTTATTTTCAAATTAAATATCTATAAATACTTTCAGTCGGATTCCGAACCTCGACATTTCACTCTAGATACATTGCTCTTTACCACGTCAATATTAAATTTCATTTAATATAAAAAAGAGCGATACTTTCCCATGCAATCAACACGGAATTACACATTTACACTCCATTCATTTTATTTTCTGTTAAAAGTCAATTTACCCGATTACCAACAAAATATGATTGCATCTCCTAATGAGAAATTTAAGTTAGAGTAAGGACCTATCAACTGACAATGGAGTTTTCAAGGAAAAAATTAGACAAAAATTATCTTATAAAGTGGTTAAGTATCAGTGTTTAAATAGTTGTCTCATCTTAGTCTCGTCTGATATTTAATCAAGGACCATTTGATTAGGACTACTTGCAAATTTTAATCTTTTAATGAAACATAACATTATCATAAAATTTTATCATTTAGCCGAATCCAATTACAGTACTTGTATGTTTTTGTTACCTTCAAAAGGCACTACTGAAAATTAAAATTGTAATAGTTTAATTATTGTTAACAATTGTTTAAGTTTTTTTTTTATAAAAAATTAGGTAGAGGACTTTACACATAATGGATTGCAAGAGAGACGCATACAAACAATCATACAAACAATCAAGAAACAGAAAACTGAGAAAAGACAAAGTTGGACATGTCAAAGTAAAGAGAGCAATAAATGGCTATGAGGCGAGGACCGGGATGCTGCTCTCGGTCGGAGTCTGACCCTTTTGACTATCTGCTCTCGCAAAGAGGAGCCATGGGAGAAAGGGAAGGGAAAAAAAGAGAGAGAGAACCAAACATGCACCTTCACACGCAAGTGAGTGTACTTGGTTCATTTCGTACCAAAAAGGAATAACCAGAAACAATGAAACTGAACATTTACTAGTTAATATGCAAGTAGTAAAGTACAGCTGTCATAAAAATGAATATTTAAATTATGGGTCCGAACCTGCTGCTAAACCTGGCCAGATCAATAGCAGGAACCGACCATACATTTGATTTTAAAATTTTAAATTGTATCGCCCGTATATAACGGTTAATTTGTAAAATTTGTAGTACATATGGACCACATGGACCATTCATGGAAAGTTAGATAATCTGAATTGGCTTGGCTATCGAATGACATGACCTTACTATCTAGACAGACATCATGAATTGGAGTAGAAGAAAATCCGCTTGAGTCTTAAGCATGATTTGCAAATAATAATATAAATATGCATGCTTTTAAGAATTTGCAAGACCTTGTCACGGTTGTTGTTAGACAAGTCGATAAATGATAACAAAAAAAAAAAATGTCCATTTGAGAATTACTTCCAAGAGCATTGAAATGGTGTGCTCAAAATTAATAGAGCTTTATTTTCAATCAATGAGTAAATTTTGGGGAGCTAAATTTATTGAGATAATTAATGACGGATCAAGTTTTTCAACTTAAAATATTTCAAAAGAATTTGTCAGTTAAATTTCAGATCCCTTTGAATCTAAATACAACTCTATAATATGAGTAATGCTAGAATCAAACACGTTTGATGTCAAACGGGATTCTAGACCCAACTATTGAAATTTCAAATCATCAATCCAAACCGTTCAATATGATCTTCATATTGAAATACTCATAGAGACAAAATTTATATTTTTTTCGAAATTTTTAACTTTTTTTTCAGATTTTTAAAAATTGAAGAGTCTAAAATTAACTAGATTGAAGATTTTTCAAAAATTCGAAAAAATAAAAAAGTTGATCTCCAAGAATAGTTCATTATGGAGAAAAAATTGAGTGATTCGGATCGGCCTTTATAATCTTAAAAATTGAGATTTGATAGTGTTTGATGGCCAAGTGTCAACATTTCATCTGGGACAATTTCAAGCTCGTTTCATTTCATTTCGTGTAAGCACCAATTTTGATTTGCATTCAGTTTGTGTATAGTTGGTATTGACATAAACTTTTAAACAAAAGAGCCACAAGCAGAGGGTGTTTGACATAATTAAGACTAATATTTACAAATAACTTTGTGAACATTCGTGGGCTGACACAATATCTTCTGGCTAAATAGAATCTTTAATGTACCATAAATATGTTACCGGACCGGTCCCGGAAGCATCACAAATTAAAAGGCTGGTTCCTGATCTCACGTCTCTGTCCCATCCCATGGTCTGATTTGATCTAAAAGTGAGCATAAGCGTACGCACACATTTTATCAATGCAGATATCTCCCTGCCATTGCACGATTGCAACCACGACTGCCCCCTTTCCTGGCCTTATCTTGTGTTCCTACATTCAGCTCCCATCCATAATGCCCATCCTTCACTGATATAGTAAATACCAGGTCTAAGACCCAAAAAAAGAAACAGAAAGAAAGAGTGAAATATACCAGGTCTGATTGTCTGTGGTGATCAGGTGTGATTGCAACCATATAGTGACTCCCTGAGTGTTCAGTACCTGGGCTTCTCAAAACTGACGAGCAGGAAACAAATTGGATGAAGCTTTACATGGAATCACTATAATCCTTGCAATAAATTGAAGTTTAACATTAAATCACTACACAATATCATCCTTGCAACAAGTTGTAGAGATTTGATTTCTTAGATCATACATAACCTCTTAGGGTGTGTTTGGCAATGCTCGTGAAGTTCTTGTTCGCGAACTAGGGACGAACTACGGAACCAAACATGCCACGAACAAGCAGTTCGTGCTTGTTCCTTGTTCCACCAAAATTTAGGAACTGCGAACAAGCAGTTCTTGTTCGTGAATTGTCATGTTCCCAACTTTACCAAACACACTCTAAAAGTTTTTAACTTATATCTGAATGAAGCTCTTTTGATAAATTATTTTTGAAAATTTTGACAACCATGAGAAAACTTTTTTATTTAATTTTGAAATCTGACACATATAATGTCATATATAGTTTTTTCTATCATATATCATTTTATATGAAAAATGATAAAGTCTGGTTGATGCAAGTATTACTGTTAATTAAATGAGTTGAAAATTACAACACTTGTGCTTACCATTTGTAAAATGGCAAAGGATAATCTAATTGTATAAAACTTGTGACATGGAACAATTTATAAGACTAACAATATAATCAACTTTTTTATTTTTAAATTTCTTTTAACTTAATTTAAGAAAATGTTGTCACAGTTCTCAAAATATCGCAATATTTTTTTTTTTTTTATAATAGACTCCCAAGAAGGGAGGCATGCATTCATTAAAAACAAATGCACAACTACAAAATCCAAAGTCACAACAGCGACTTAAACGAAACACAGCTAAATTGCTCCTTAAGGGAGACTTCTACTAACCTAGGAAATCAACAAATATTCATCCAACACTAACTAATGCAGCCAACCACAAGTTATTCAAAAAGCAGCAAAACACTAGATGTAATCAAACTACTAATTCCCTGCATCATCTCTCACCTGGCTCGCCTGCAGAACATCCATCTCCATGCCAGTAGAACCTCCTGTCCAAAAGAGATACAGACTAAATATAGACTAAATATAGAAACACAGCACAAAATATCGCAATGTTAATAAATCGTAACTCTTTATATATTGTCTTAATTGCAGCGTTTTTTCTGTTTTGCCCCAACTGCATGATGTTCGGATAGGAATGCAGGCCTTACAATTTTTAAGGGCGCTAGTTGAAACTGATAAATTTTAATAAATAATAAAAGACTGTTCAAGTCAAATGTGATATCTTGACCAATATAACTAGCAACGGAATATTTCACCTTATGTACATTACTCTTCTCCTTTTCTATGTTTTCATTTTTTTTTCTGAATTTTAATTTATGTAGTATAAGTTGACAGAAATCAGGCAGGAGATATATTAAAACAAGTCATAATGAGTCTGCTACAATTTTTTCCATACAAAAATATGGGGACAATGCTCTCAAGCAAAAAGCAAACAAACCATGGCGCGTTTGATATCATGTCTATCAGGACCATGACACACTGACATATGGCGTTCCCGTGTTGGTTCTCTGGACGGCTTAGATTAAATTCAAAATTCTTTATTTATTAAAGTACAATCTGAGTTTTCGCTCTACTCTACTCGGACAAATTCTGTACATAAATAGCAGCACATCCTTTGTCATCAGTAAGTCTTGAATCTGAAGGATAAATGGCCTGAAGTCAGTCCATCTTATTCCGTAGTAGGCCTCAGCCCAATTTGATTAGAGATCATTTGTCAAGGCCTATGCTAAAAAATCCTTCATGGTTTACTTATTAACATACGACTTAGTTAGCGCCTTAGCGGCCCCAGCAATCTCTTAATGTCAATTGTCAAACTTAGTGAAATAGAAATATTACAGCTTTCGTTCTTCTTTTCCTTTTCTTTATTAATTTCTTCACGATATCATGTATAATTTGTTCATTCATAAAGTTGAAAAGAAGCATGCATGAAGGTTATAGTGAAAATAAAGGAGACCACAACAATTTATGATCTATTACTAAATTCAACTCATTACCACAACCACAAGCGCAAGTCCTTCCAAAGATAATGGAAAAAAATAAATACAATGTGAGCTTAAGAAAGAATAAAGGAAGCTATATATACAGAAGAACATCTCGTTTTCTTATCTTACAATTATATCCACAGATAACAGTCCCCTGGAGAGGAGTGGATAAAATTCCAATTGATAACATTCCACTGCTCATATAGGAGCTTAAATCTACACTTGTCATATTACCTCGCCTTTCGGACTATATTCTCTCGCTGGCTCCGAAAGTGGCCCAAGATCTGTTGTGCCTGCAGCAATTTAGAATTTTTCATATTTAGATGTCAATAATCAAAATATTGCAAATTTCCAACTGAAAGTACCAAAATTTTGGACCTAAAAGCACATTTGTACTGTGAGAGCGAGTGTCAGTGTGTGGGAGTGCACCTGTGCGTGCGTGTTTCTGGCTCTCCCTTTCTCACTTCGCATCCTCTGGTTGTTTTTTTAATCTGAATCGTGCGATCACTAATGGATACCCCGTGATAAATACCAGATTGATAGGCCCGAAAAATCTGTCCATCAAAATTAGATCGGACGATTCAGATTACAAAACAACCACTGGTTGTTTTCTTAAAACAACCTGAGGATACAGATTCTTCCTCCCTTTCTCCTCCCCCAACCCCTTCTCTCCGCAGCAAAAAATAATAAAAAAAAAATCTTTCCAAGGAAAACCATGCATCTCAAATCATTGATGCCACCCATCAATAATAAAAACATCATAAAATCTGTACCAAAAACTACATATGCCCTCTAATAGTAGGTTTCATTATTACCCAACCATTACTCAGACATCAATAGTTCTCTATTTATTTAACAAAAGAACAACTAATATTAAATTAGAAGATGGCTCTTTAAACCTTGAAAACAATTGAATCAAATTTATAATGGTTTTATAGTTGTAACTTCTTTTTCTAGATCAGTTGGATTCTCTATACCACAGTTCCAGAGAAAAGATGAGGAACATCTGAAGGAGAGAAGTGTAAAGGGGCAAAATTTTGGATAATCAAATGATTAACATTCTACTGATGCAATAGGGCTAGCAGGCGTCCTGTCCAATTAGTGTAGTTTTCTAGGGATATCCAGGGTATTTCCCAGTGCAGGGGTAAAGGTGAAACTTGTGACAGATATTAGAAGTGATTATACACAAAGAGGAAATATAAAAAAAGAAAAGACATGATGGGAAAACTAAAACAAAACTGGAACTTGGACGTGAAGAAGTAAAGGGAACATAGAACATTGTTCTAACAAATAATTCAAAATGAATAACATAGTTTGAATTTACCTTCTCCTTTGCTCTAGGTGTACCAAATTGAGACAAGGCAATAAGAGGGGGCACCGCGCCTTCCTGCAAAACTAGGCTACAAAACTTGGTGCTATTGATAGAGAGCTGTAGCAAGGCAGATGCAGCATTCTCCTTCCCTCTCTGCGTACCAGTCTCCAAAGTCTCAACCAGCAAAGGAATACCACCTTCGTGAACAATTGCAAGACGACCTTCATGTATTGTCGATAGATTTGCCAAAAGCGCTACAGATTTGTCGACCATCCCAGTACCGGGATCCATCAGGTCTATCAGGTACCTTACCGCACCAGCTTGCACGATGCGTGCCTTGTTCTCATGGTGGATCGACAAGTTGAACAGTGCTGTGGCAGCATCCTTCCTCCCTCTTAGAGTACCGGTGCGTAGTAACTCGACTAATGCTGGGATAGCACCTGAGTTACCAACTTCTACCTTGTACTCTTCTAATGTAGAGAGGCTGAACAGGGTTGCAGCTGCATTTTCTTTGGCCACAGGTGTACCAGACTCGAGCACATAAATGAGAGGTTGTAATGCACCACCTTTGGCTATTAAAGCCTTGTTCTCATTATTAATAGATAGGTTAAGCAGAGCAGTCACTGCATTTTCTTGTACATCAGAGTATTCTGAATGAAGTAAAGAAATGAGTGGACGAATGGCTCCTAATTTGGCTATTAGAACACGATTTTCACCATTATTTTTTGAGAGAAGCCTCAGCTCATATGCACATGTAGCCTGTGTATCAGGGTTTGGGCCCTTCAGTCCCTCCACTAGCTTTTCTACATCAGAACTGGTTGTAGAATCATCATGGGTTATATTTGATGAGTTGCTGCGGGAAAAATTAGAAGAGGGTGAGGGTCCAACATCCTTACTGAAAGGGGAGCTCAGTTGGTCATCAAATTTACTTGCTAGAACATCAATGCTGGAGATAACACTTGAATTAGATCCGCTCCGAGTACTGGAACTTCTTCGATCAAGGGAATATGTGCTTTGCATTTGAAGGTGGCTGGTATAATAGGGATTCTCATCCTCTCTATCTACATCTGAAATCTCAAATTTATGTTGCTGTGCTCGATTAATAGGCTTAGCATTGGATCTGGCAGTTGATTCTCTACATTGCGAAGGACTTGCCGTGAATGGGCTCACAATTTCATCACAAATCCTTGACTCGAGAAACATGAAATTGTTTTCTTCACACCAAGTTGAGATCAATGCCTTGACTGTGTAATTTGAAACAAGTTCTGTATGTTGGATGTTCTGACGGGTCATGGGACAGATTCTGAGCCCGTTATCAAGCCACTTTTGTATGAAAGATCTCTCGAATGTTTGTCCCGAGGCAAGGATTACCGGGTCCAGCATAAGTTGAAGAGAAAGAGGGCACCTGAAATGAGGAGGTATTAAGACCCCATTTATGGAACTATATTTCTCTAATTTTGCTAGACAGTATCTGATATGCAAAACAAGTTGAATCATCTCATTTATCATGTCAAGGCTTTCAGGGTTATGCTTGGTTTCAAGCTTCAGTCTTTCCTTCTCAAGTGCTATGCTTTCCATCAGCAATTCCCCATTTGAGGCAAGACCAACAGACTCTGCTATCTTCAAAATATTTTCTACACTGGGAACAAGGTTATTGTTGAGGTCCTTCTGAGCAACCACTATCAGTTCTGATAATCCGTCCCGTTCTCTACATTTGAGCTCTCGCATGCATTGCTGAATTAAAAAATGGACATTAACAGCCTTTCCTACAAATGATCTGATCAATAAATGAAACTTGGCCCAGAATATACCACAAACAGTACTCAATTAAGTGCCTAATTACTTCTTTTCTCCATTTTTTTCCCTCTGAATAATGTGGCCATACCATGACAATTAACTCTATTTGAGCATCCAGATAGCCTCAGTGAGCCTTGTTAAGCCTTGATTGAGTAATGAAATGACAAAAGAGGTAGACAAGGGCAAAACATAACAAGCAATCACAAACATAAGTTTTGACCAGTACACACTTGAACCAGTAGCAACCAAAATGGTATTATCAGATAAATACAGCTTTTAAAATACTAGCAGCCAAAATGGCATCCCTAGGTATACCGCTTTTAAAATAGCAACAGTAATACACAATTAAATAGCACATGATGTGCCGCCTTGTTAGATCACTTCAAGTACCTGAGTAGCAGACAAAAGAGAAGGAAAGGAATAAGACGGCAGCAAATCACTAAAGAGTTGGCAAATGCGCGTCGCAGAATTGCAGATGCTGGATGCCATTTCACTGCTTCTTGTTAACTATGAAACAGAAAATTAAGCAAATGAGTCATTGTTTTTACTGTAATAAGTAAAGAACTAAGATAGAAGCCAAAAAAAAAAAAAAAAAAAAAAAAAAAAAAAAAAACATAAGTGAGAGAGCTCTTACACTATAGATCTTGCCGAGCCTATAAGGTCCTTTCTCTAAAAAATCCCGAGCCTCATTGACGACCGTGTCAAGCTCCTCAATTGCTGTCACCAGCCGTTCATCCCAAGGGAAGGGAGAACCAAATGCTTCATCTAGTATGCATTTTAAGGGTTTTAGCATGCCAGCAATGGACTTGAACTCATTTGACACTGCAGTTTTACCAGTATGGCAAGAAACTAAATGCAGAAGCCTTGATATGCTGTTTATTAATCCCCCTATATTTCTTCTGTCCATTTTGCCTACATCAAATAAATTAAAGTTTGTTAAAGTGAATTCTAAGAAATAGCAACTAATAAATATACAATTAAGTAAGGTTTAACAAATTCTGAGAGGATAAATTAACAAATATGAACTGAAAGATAAAAATGAGAGCTTAAATTAAGCAAAAAAAAAAAAATCCCAAATTAATCTGACCCTCTCGCAACTTCCCACAAACAGAAAATCTTGAACAATTATAAGAAGTGGAAAACAAAAGAAAAACTGTCTTACATTCTCCAAAAAAGGAAAGGAAAAGCTCAGATTAAGTACGGTAGAAAATGTACCTCCGTCCATGTACGATTGAAGATGAGAAGAAAATGTAACTTCGGGGAAGCAAAAAATTCGAGTGTAGTGGAGACTACTAGTTGCTTTTCGCAAACAATGCTTGAAACCCTAATAAGTATTTGCTTAGCCTCCACAGAGAAAGGAGAGGGAGAGAGAGCACCGAGGAAGAGAAGGGGACAAAGTTCCCAAGCTCGGGGTGGCAGGTAATGGCCCCACGGCTGTTTATTATTAAATAATATAATTATTGATCCGTTTCTTTATACAAGGTTAATTAAATGTTGGACATAAATTCATGTAATAATCAATTCATCTGGAAAAAATAATAATTCCTATGGCGGGATATGTTTTTTTTATGATTATGATTATATACGGACTTAAATTTAATAGTAGGCAGCGTTTTGTGACGGTAAAATGTTTATTAATTAAGTAATTATAATAAAAATAATTACTTGTCAACATCAAAAAAACAATAATAATAAATCAAGGTTTTAAAATGCGATTTATGCGGTTTGACGGTTGGGTGGTGATTTTGTATTATCGGTGATAAAACGGTAAAAAAACGGTTTATGCTGTGATAAAACGGATAAAACGGTAGTGCGGTATGTATCAAAACTACGATAAAACGGCGATAAAACGAAAAAAACGATGTCTTTTTAAAACCTTGATCATAATAAATAAATAAATAAATAAATACTTCTATTTTAATTAGGGAAATAATTTAGTCTGGAGCTTAAATCGGTTAGGCTCACTGACGAATTAGATCGACCTAGTGTCCAACAGGTCAGACTAGACAAGATTTGTTGACCAGCCGAACTTGGTTAGGTTTCGATTTAGTTTAGGGTCATGCATGCTTCATTCAATTCGATCAAGTATATTAATTTAATATCATGAGTACTATGCATTATTGAAAGTAGGTAAATTTATTTCGTCGCATGTTCTTTTAATTTCGAGTTTATTTTGATATTATGTTTTATTTGTATGAATTCAATATAATTTATTTGACACGTGTTATCCGATCAAATAGAAAAAAAAATTATAAATATCATTTTTATAGTTTAGATTTGTTGTATGTATAATTTGATAATTAATGGGTTATTCATCAAACAGTTGAGTTTCGATGGCACTTGACTAATAACTAGCCGTTATTTGAATTAGATCAATATTAATGCACATCGTATCTCAACTGTAAAGAATAAGAATTCAAATAAGTCTCTAACTAAAACGCAGTGCTCTTTCTTATTTTTTATTTTTATTTTTTCCTTTATACTACGTCCTACAATTAAAATTGACAAATTCAGTATAAATACTTGAGAAGTTGAGATAAAAGGCAATATAGTTATGCATTTTTTTTAAGCGCAATTAATGTACAATATGCAATATATAATTGCATTTGCATGTAACACACCCGACTAGTTTTTAAATTCTAAAACGCTTAAAATATTCTCGAGATATGAGTTGGTGTTATGCTCGTTAATTTTTTGTTGAAATAGAGTTGTTGTTATGTGTAAACTATTTCAATAAATATTACGACCAACTTTTTTTTTTTTAATGTCGCTGAGTGCTAGCTAGCTGTCATTAATTAAATACAAATTTTTTGTTTCATAAATAAAATAATAAATCAAGAATTAGACTATTAGTTGTAGGTACTTAAATGTTGTTGATATCTTATTATTAAAACATCCAGCAAAAGCCTATTCATTGAGACCATGAAGTAATCATATTGAAAATGACCCAAAAGCAGACAATGCACAAAGGAGCTTGATCCGGGCATCCGGCTAAGCATTAGGTTTCGGTTTCTCGACATATTTTTTTTTCATTTATTTATTTCATAAGTATGGTAATTGTAAAGAAAGTAAATAACACAAGAATACAAAAATTTAACGTGGTTCAGTACAATACGTACCTACGTCCACAACACACGCACACCTCTCTTTTTATTATTTTCTGTAAAACTTGATTGATACAATACAAGGAGAAAAAGCCTATAAATAGAAAAGATTTCTTGCACATCAAGTCACTCATGACTTGCACACCAAGTCAAGCGTTTCTTGTGCTCCAAGTCTAGCGTTTCTTCCTTGCCAAGTCAGGTGTCACATTAGATCCAAACCATGATCTTCTGTGACACCATATTCCAACACTCCCCCTCAAGTTGGCAGGTAGATATTTCGCATGCCCAACTTGCCAATTGCAGTATGAAAGATGTTACTGGACACTCCTTTTGTCAGTATGTCAGCCAGCTGTTCTTCAGTTCTTACATGAGGAATGCCAATAATTTTCTCTTCAAGATTTTGTCGAATGAAATGTCGATCCACTTCAATGTGTTTGGTCCTATCATGTTGCACAGGATTCTGAGATATAGCAATAGCTGCTTTATTGTCACAAAACAACTTCATCTCCTCGCCATCATAAAGACCAAGGTCTTTGAGTACCCTTTTAATCCACAACAATTCTTGAACACCCTTAGCAATTCCTCTGAATTCAGCTTCAGCACTAGACAGAGCTACTACTTTCTGTTTTTTACTTCGCCAAGTGACCAAGTTGCCACCAACAAAGGTGAAGTATCCAGATGTGGATTTCCTGTCAGTCACATCTCCTGCCCAGTCAGAGTCTGTATAGCCCTTAACTTGAAGATGATCATTTTTCTTGAAGAAGATACCTCGTTCAGGGGATCCCTTGAGATACCTCAAAATCCACATAACCGCTTCCATATGTTCTTCACTAGGAGCATGCATGAACTGACTTACCACAGACACAGCATAAGCAATATCAGGCCGAGTATGTGATAAGTAAATAAGCCTTCCCACCAACCTCTGGTACTGGTCTTTGTTCGTTGGTACCTGACCAGGAAGCACTCCTAGTTTCGTATTCTGCTTGGATGGCGTGTCCACAGGTTTGCAATCTAGCATCCCTGTCTCAGCTAGCAAGTCCAGTACATACTTTCTTTGAGATAGAGATATACCTTCTGTTGAGTATTATGTTATATTTATATTTTGTTGTTTATGGTATTTTGTTATTAGTAGAAAGTCTAGAGTCTATTATGTAAAAGAACAATTGTCTGATTATTATAAAAGAGAGCCTCCTGTACAGGAGGCCATAATCTCAATTTTTAACCTAAATAATCTTCTTGGTATCAGAGCCGTCTCTTTCTTCCGCACAAATCCTTTTTCTTTCTTCCCGCACAACTTTTCTCTTCCGCACAAACCTTTTCCTTCGTTTCTGCGCGTGTGTGCGGACAGCTCTTCGCGCGTGAAGACTTCTCTGCTCGCTGGGTGCGTGGACCGCGTGTAGACCGCGCGTGAAGGAAGCGTGAGCCGTACCTGTGAGCCGCGCCAAGACCACAGGTCTGTCTACCGTGAGCCGCGCAAAGACCGAACAGAAGAGGTGGTTTGATTGTTCGACTGCATATCTGTATGGCTTCCCTACACAGTTTTTGTTCTTTTTTTATGCCAATTGTGTTTGATAGATGTTGAAACCGTGATCGTGTTTATCCGCACGGTTTGTGTTAACGGAGAAGTAAATAAGGTGTGGCTGGTATTGGGAGATCAAGCACGGTATTAAGATGGATAAACTTCTTGCAAAGTTGGATCCAGATGATGTGAAGACATTGTTCGAGCTCGTGAAGGTGTCAAATGGAGCCGAGGCACATCAACCGTCAGAAAAGCTAGATCTTCCACCGGTGGAGTTGAAACTTGATGGACCAGCCACGTATCTGAGTTGGTCACGTAGGATTCAGGGTGCTCTGGCAGCAAGGAATTTGGAGAGTTTTCTGACAGGAGAAAAGAAAGAACCAGAAAAGAATACTGCTGCTTGGAATGAGTGGAAGACTACACACATGTTATTGTATACATGGCTTCTCAACTCAATGGTTCCGTCTATTGCTGTGACAGTAGATGGCATTCAAAGTGTGAAGGATATGTGGGCGAAGTTAAAAAGAATCTATGCAGGAGCTGAGAACAATATGCGGGTGTTCCAGATTGAGCGTGACATAGAAGCAGTGGTGCAGGGAGATCAGTCAATCCAGGAGTATGCCATAGATCTAGAGCGATTGTGGGCGGATTATGACTACTTCTCGCCAATGACATGCTGCAAAGACCCCGAGTGTAGGAGGGGGGAGAGAGATGCTCAGAGAAGGACTATGCATTTTCTGAGGAGGTTGAACCCAGTCTTTGAGCAAAGAACTGCAGTGCTACTAGCTCAGACGAAGATTCCATCACTGGATGAGGCCATTACGGCGATGATGCAGGAAGAGAGTCGCATTAAGCTGCTCTCAGATGCTAATGGTGTGGGTATGCGCTCAGCATTGACAGTCTCGAACTCGAGTATGACAGGAGTTCAGGGGGAGACTCGCAAGTGTTACAATTGTGGTGAAGTGGGTCATTTGAGGCCTGCTTGTCCTAAACCGCTCAAGGAGAACACTTTTGGTGGACGCTGTCTCGCACCTTTTTGGACCCTGATCCTCGGAAGGGAGAAATGACCGGATACTTCCTCGGGGGAAAAAGATATTGCGGACGAGATACCCCTCGATCGTTTCAAAACTCAGACATCGACACCCACCTGAAAAGGAATGTGGGTATTGACGTGGTTTCGAACCTCTCGAGAGTTTGATTGTTTATTGCAGGTTCTTTTTTTTCCAGTAGGCGCAAGCCCCTACTGTTAATTACCTCTGAACCAAGTCAAGAGAACCTCTAGATCGGGATAATCAATATACTAAGCATGACCGTTAGCATTTCAGCATTTTACTAAAGACACTTGACATTAGAAGGACATATGCAAAAGGTGACATGAATGGAGCAGATATCATAACCACGCAAAACATGATGCAAGGATATTTAGTTCATATTTGAGATTCCCAGATTTTCTGGAGCTTGGTTATTTGGCCCTATTTTTATACATTTGACAATCTTTGTTTTATTCTCTTCAAACCATACGCATTGTAAGTCTAAAGAGAACGGACATAGACGTGTAAAGTTTAGGTATTCTGATATATTAAAGCTTTAACTACTTCAACATATCAACGTATTTAAACTTTGGTCTGTTTGTTGACGTGTTAGAATCAGGGTTATCAGACGTTTCTGGAAACTCTGGTATTAAAGTACATAGAGGTTCCGGTCCTTGAACGTGTGCCGATTCTGGTCAACTATTGACGTGTCGAATTTCTGACCCTGTGACGTGCAAGAGTTATGTTATGAGACGTTTTAAACTCTGGTATTAAGGCGTGTTTAGAAATTCTGGTCACTTTGGACATTTTAAACTTTGGCCTTCTTATGTTATAGAATTTACCAAATTCTGATTTTCAGACGTATTTAAAGTTTGGTCCCTGGATTCTGGAGGTTTACATATAATTATAGAATTTTGTTTCTGGATTTGTATTGCTTTCGGATTTAGGTCCGGGTCTGAAGTTTGAATTTTCTGGTTTTGGATTTGATTTGTATTTCTTTTTGAACTTGGATTTAATTTGGATTTAACTTGGGGTTTGGAGCTTCTGGGTTTTGAATTTGGGTTTGGATTTCAATTTGAGTTTGAGTTTTGGATTTAGTTTGAGTTTTGGGTTTGGAGTTGGTTGTGAATTTGGGTTTGGAATTCAATTTGAGTTTGAGTTTTGGATTTAGTTTGAGTTTTGGGTTTGGAGTTGGTTGTGAATTTTATTCCCGGATTTCCCGGAAGTTTCGCATGAAATTTATTTTTTTACGGTGATTGCCGTTTTAATTGTACCTGCCGTCCAAATCATCTTGAGGTACCTGTTGTCCGAGTGTACCTATTGTCCAAGTGGTTAAGACACTTAAACTTTTAGGCATTTGGTGTTTTTAATGTCAACTTGGTCTTTAAGATATTTTTAATGACCTTTTCTAAGGGGAATTAACGGTATTGAATTAAAATCCCTTTTTCTTTTGGAATTTGGTGTTGAAGCCTCGTACAAAAATGTTCCTTGTAATTTTCTGAACATTTTGGTATTTTTTGGTAATTTTCTGACCCTTCTGGTTATTTTTAAAGCATTTTTGAAGTCTCAGCAATTTTAGAAAATTCTGATTGGCCAGAGAATTTCGTGTTTCGTGTTCTGGATGTCAGGGACTCGCTACACACAAGGCGCCACAGGGGATCCACTCAGGTCGCTGGGGTGAGTTGGTTGAGTCGGCTGGTCCACGCGCGCGTCTGTGTGCCGACGGATCTGGATCCTGACATTATGGGGCCCACTGTCGGTGGCTAGGCGTACCGTACGCCATGTTCATTGAGCACTTTCTTTTGATCTGTCGGAGACGAGCAAGGGGCGTCGATCTGCGTCAAGATTCGTGTTGGTCAAACATTCAACGAACCCTCTTCTTTTCTGTCTCTCTTTCTTTCTTTCTTCTTCGTCTCTCTCGACGAGAGGTTGACTTGAGTCAAACCTTCATGGTCGACTCGATCTCCGCGATGTGAGAGCCGTTTGGCCGGCGAGAGGTACCATTGAGGTCGCCGTGTCCTCCTCTTCCCTCCTCAGCTGGTCGATTGAGTCGATTCTTGCTGATTGAAGGCGTCGAGGTGTGTCTATTCTTGATTTGGGATTTTCCGATGAGGCGCTTGCAACCAAAATCAGCCCTTATGGAACCAATCGGCGGCTTGCCTGAGCAACCAGAGCGGTACCTTGGGTCAATTTGAGAGCCAATTCAAGGTAAAAGCCCCTAACACTTGCTGTATAAATTTGAGCCGTGATTCACTTGATTCCCTGTGATAATTAGGTCTGGATTGGCCATATAGAGGGTAATTAGTGATGAGGCTTTGTAGTAGAGGACCTTGATACTGTCTATTGAGATCAGAGAGGCTTCAGTTTGGTCATTTGGAATGATTAATTTGACTGGACTGGGTATTTGGTATTTGTCTTTTGTGACTTGGTTATTGGGTAATTTCTAATAGGATTTTGGCATTATGACTGTCAGTACATGGTGTAAGAAGAGGTGTGTGGGTGGCCTCATAGTCTCAATTTGGCTTTATAGGGTATATTGAACTGTGTTTGGGATTTGATGTTCTTGTTTGTGACTGTGTTTGGTTTTCTAGTTATTTCTGGCGAAATTTTGGCATTATGACTAAGCAATTAGGGTTTTGGCAAAGGTTTGGCTACACTAGTGTGGTATGATGGGCTCATGTAGTACCAGTATTGGGGTCAGGAGGAATTATTTCACTGGAGTTGGCTTTTATTTGTGGGATTTGAGTAATATATTGACTGTGGAATTGGTTATCACAGGAATTCATGTAATTCACTAAACTTTGGAACATAGACCAGCCCCTAAGTGGCTGCTCAGAGGCAAACACACCTATTAGGACTAATCCATGCCCCAATGAGAGCTCAAAATCATGGTTCAGAGAGAGATCAAAGGTGACTGCTCAAAGGCTAGCACACCTGTTGGTTTGACCCCTCTCATCCCCTTATACAGCAAGTTTTAGGAACTTGTACCCTTCTTCTCTTCAAACTTCATCTCTGGTTGCTCTATCTTTGCCACCTGGTTGCTGCATAGAGAAGAAGAAAGGGATTTTTGCAGGTATACTTCCTTATTATTGCACTTTTCACTTTTATTTGCACTTTTATTGGATTTAACAGAAGCTACCTAGTTTAGTTTTTTGTTTGTTTTCCATGCAAATGCAACTACAGATATATTAATATGTTTATTTAAGTGTTTACTTAGATGATTAGACTAACTAGTGGAATAAACATGCCTATAGATGTACTGTTTGAACATATGCAGCAAGAACAAGATGTAAAATGCATAATCATAACAATAACATAGAAGTAAAATAGATATGTACATAAAAAGCTTTATTTCAAACTATAGGATTACATTTTTGCTAATTACCTTGTATAAAAAGCTAACTAGTTTTTCTTTTTGATTTACAGAAATCGAATTAAGTTGAAAATTGGGCAGAGTTTCAATATAGCACTTTGCCTCCTCTTCTTCAGTCGATGGAGAGCTTGTTTTATAGCTGTAGAGGTTTTCTAGGGTTTGGTTTGAGGCTGCCACATGGCAATTTCTCAGAATTTTTGGGTTTGGATGAGGGGCTGAGATGCTTTGTGGAGCTTGCCGCCTCAGTTTGTGAGTCTTCTTTCACCTTCTTCTTGTACTGCTTGTTTACCTTGTCCAATCATCATTTGACATTTGGCATTGGTGTTGGTGCAGTGGTGAATTGGCTCAGTTCATTCTAGTTTACTTCAATTTACTTGTTGTTTGATGTCTTTCATGACAGGTGGGCCATGGGGCCACTTGTCATGTTGATTTGGGGACATTTGTGTCTTTCTCCTTCTGGATTGAGAGAGGGGTTGTATCTGGCGCCAAAACATGGCTTGGACAGTTAGCATCCATCTATGGTCTATGATGACTCAATGGTTTGGATACTCTTGTGAAGGTATCTCCATCAGCTGGTATAGCTGTGGAGGCTATTTCCTAGGCTGGACAGTGCATCAGAGGGTGTATGTACCTCTCCAGTGGTGTTTTGGCCTTGGATTAGCTGTGGCTTGCATTTGGTAACTTGTTGATGTGGCTTCTGGAGGGTGTAGCTGCCTGTGGGACCCACTGGGTCAGCAGGGTGGCTTCACTGCATCCAGCTGAGGTGTGAAAAAGATAAGTTTGATTTCTTTACTTATCCATCCTTCCAATTTTATCTGTTGTCTCCAGTTGATTTGATTTTGTTTTCTTTGCTTGATCCAGGTGGCATGATTTAATTGATGCCATTGGATGTTGGCTATTTTGGCATAGGCGCCTGGGGGCATGTCTGAGGTTTGGGTACATTCCCCACTGATGAAGGATTGATGAGGTATCATTCTCCTTCAGTGTATGCTTTACTGGATTTTTTGTAGCTGTGGACTTGATGATTTTGGTGTTTGAGTTGCCACCTGTCATGTTATATGACACTTTGGTGTTCACACTTGAATCATCTAGCTTGTATTAGCTATGATTGATGGTTAGTGATGGCTAATTGAGTCATTGATTTGATATGAGGCTCAATTGGGTTTTCTGTGGAGTATGAATTGCATTTTTGTGGGCAATTGTGGCTTGGTTGCTTGCAGATTTGGTGTTTGAGTCAACACTTTCCAATTATTTGGCAAGGTGTGCTCACACTGGGTCTGTCAAGTGATTTGTGTTGGTTCTGGCAGTGTAATTGGCTGTGACTTGTCCCAATTTGGTGCCTCCCCCATATGGCCAGTGATGAATTAAACTGGGCAGCTTATTGCCTTGTCATTTGATCTGAGGCCTTAGATGCTTTTTTGATACCAAGGTGCCATGGATTTCGTGCACACTTGATCTTTGGTCAGCATATAAACCAGCTGATTTTAGTTGCCAATCTCTGTGTGATTTCTGTATAATCTTCTGGAGAGGCAATTCCAGGGGCAAATGTGTCACTGAACATACTTCCTATAATGTTTTATGAGCAACATTCCCTTGTTTTTTGTGGGAAATGCCTGATCTGCCCATGGGCCAAGGAATGACACGCATGAGAAGCTTTCCCGGGTACAATCTGATGCTTTCCTTTCCCTTCTTGACCCTCTATGCATACAGATGCACAACTTGTGTGTATTGGTTAACATCTGGCCATTCTTTGTATTTGATGCACAAATGAAAGGCTGGATGTTCTTTATAGTTGGAAAGTAATAAAGGTATGATGTTTCCTAGCATTGTAGCATGTTTCTGGATCATGCTTTGGCTCTGCATATCATTTAATTTTCGTAGAAAGGAGAGGGACCACTTTTGTATCAATACTTGGTGATTTTAAGTGGCACAGTGAACTTCTCTTCTCTCAATTAACTTGTGCAGGTAATTGTACACTGCCTTCCACAGGGCTAGCGCCTTCTTTTCAGGCCTATAACCTGGGGGAATTCAATTCTTCTCCAGTTAACTAATTTACATGTTATTAGTTCTACTGGATGCCTCCATTCCGAGAGCCAATTATGCTTATAAGCATCTCTAACCTCATTCTTTCTATTTCTCATGCATGAGCAACACCTACACGCCGTCGTGAAGCTGTTCCCATCCACTACTTGAGCTGTAGTGACACCCATTATCTACACAGAGAGCCTCTGAGCTTCTCCGCCATGGCCATGGGTGCAGTAGCTTGCTTCAAGTCGAATTGAATCCAAATTGCTCGTCGTGCATCTTCTCTGAGCCTAGTGAAAGCTTCTCAGGTACTTAGCTTCGTCAATTCTTCCTCAATTTTGCATAATTTTGCTTGTATTTATGTCGGGTACTGATCCCCTCTCTTCTGAAATCAGGTGATTTCGTGCACCATTTCCAGTCGAGTCTGGTGTCGTTGTACTCGTGGGTTCATCGCCTACCCAGTGGTGCTATTTGTTTGAGCAGAGGCTGAGTGTAGCGACGGAGGAGATTTGACTTTCGTCGGAGAAGAGACTTTCTTCTCTTGGTCTGTACTTCTCTCTTTTTTTTTTGTTTTCCATTAACGAAAACTGTGGGACCACAGTGGCATCCAATGGGGTGGTGACACGTGTGGGGGTCTGAACTTGATTTGGGCTCAGTCGGAACCGTGTCGGGGCTGAGTCTGAGTTCACTGTTGGGTCTGAGTTGAGACTCAGTCGGGATTGAGTCAGAACTTGACTTGGTTGGGTCGAATCGATTAGCCATTTTTGGGCTGAGTTTGTCGTGGGCCGCTGTGGGCTGAAATTCTTGTGTGTAAATAAATTCGGCCTATTCATTTATGTATTTATGTATTTGTGTATGTTATGCATGATTTTGTACACGTATTTCGCACGTATTTGTCATGTATTTCACATGTACTTCACACATATATATTTTTTTGGACTTGTATGATTTGTGGGCCCGACCAAACAACTTATGTTGTAGCATTATGGTATTAACCCTTTTGATATACTTGTTAAGTCCAAAATCGTTTGCAACTGATTTAATTTGAACTTATCGAATGAATATCGTCAATCTCATTCGAGTGGCTCTATATGAGCGTTCCCTCATGTATCTTGACGTCTTCTGTCGGCCCATTTAAATTTGCCGAATTTTAGAGGCAAACAAATGCCCCCCACCAGAGTGAGTTGTGAAGCTTATGTGAACAATTCACTCTGGTGTGCCCCAAGCCCGATAGTACTCTGTATACTGTGTACATATCTTCTTTGGTTTCATTTGTATCCATATTGGATTTTATGTTAACTGTAGGCATTATGGAGCCTCTGGAGGAGATTTATAGCACTGAGCCGCGCTTCGGCATCATCAGGAGAGGAGTTTATGGTCCTTCCGACAGGGCTATAGATTCCTATATCGAGCAATACCTGGACCCGCAGAAAGTCTACACTCGATTGCATTCCCAGTGGAAGCGGGCCATCCTTCGAGGAAGGGATAATTTCCATGGGCTGTTGGACCGTCATAACAGGTCTTCTTTGCGACACCTGTACGAGTACCCATCTGTGCTGCCCGAGCCGACCTCTCATACTTATGAGCGTGATGATCGTCCTCGGTTCAAGCGTTCAAGTCATCTACTCAAAGGTATCTTTCTAAACCCGACTGGTAAAGAGGGTTCTTCTTCAGATTACCATTTATTGAGTATGGAGATGTTCGAGGATCAGGTTATCCCTTGGGATCCCAAACGCTTAGATGTTCTGGGTGCGCTAGAGTGGGTTCCGGGTCAAACTGAGTGGACCCGCTACGTTTTGGGTAGCATGGGACATGACTTGCGCAAAGTTGAGATTTTTGGAGGCGTATCATTAGCCTTGTTTAAGTATTCCTGGCATCCTATCATTTTGAGGGCTATGGCCACGAACTGGGATTATATCCACAATGTGTTCGTCTTGGAGGATAGGATGGCAACTATTGATTTTTATCAGATGGTACATTTGCTGGGGGTACCGTCTGACGGAGTATTTTATGAAGAGAGAGTTCCACCGGACTTTGAACTGTATGGCTTGGGTCGTAATGGGAAGAACTATCATCATGACTCCCTAAGGACCGTCTTTAGGATCTACCAGGAGATTGCGATGGTTCGTGCTAGTCAAGGACAGAGCCGGGATGTTCCGTTTAAGGACTGGGTTAGGTACTTCATTGACAGGGTACCTAGGAGGGACGCAGCTGGTTTTGCACCTCCACTTGAGCCTGTGCGATCGGGTTCTGACAGACCATATGATCCCGACCGGTGTGTGCCTTGGTCGTCTTTGAGTTCTCGTATTATGGACAACGAGACCATTTTGACCGCTTATCTGGCGTGGTGGATCTGCTATTTTGTGGTGGTAGCTGATCCTGTTGGGCATATCAGGCCTGGGATTTTCATCATTGCTAATACCCTGGCCCGTGGATATGGAGTTTCACTGGCATCTGGAGCCTTAGTGAATACTTATCGTGCTATGAGGGAGTTGACTTCTTCTAGGGATCCTTCGAGAGCACGTGTAGCTATGCCTTTGCACATTCTACATGGGTGGTTTCATGTTTACTGGAGTGACTGTTATCCTTCCTCTACTTCTAGTGAGTTCAGGGAGTCACTGCCAGCTCTGAGCCTGGTTGCGGGTTCGACGACTTGTCCTCCCGACCAGATTGCGGTTCATCAGTACTTTACTCGGAGCAGTCGCCACCTGGCTTCATATCGTCCTAAGGCCTTTTACAAAGATTGGCCTAAGGAGAAAGGGAAGCATTATCGTATTGAGGACCCTGTTGCAGACGCTCCTGGAGCTCGTCCTGCTTTGTGGGCTTCTCGTTTCTCACGCCAGCGGAGTTACATGCTTGGCATTCGTGAGGGATGTCTGTCTGTGAGGATGGGAGACAGAGTGATTCATGAGAGGTATAGTCCTCAGAGGTGTGCATGGCAGTTTGGGTATGATCAGGCAGTCCCTTCGGCTAGCGTTCCTCTCCGTCCCGTAGAGGCCACCATAGAGTCTTGTGCTGCTCATGGGATGTCCTCGTTGCGTTTTGGGACCGGTGTTGGGTGCATTGTTCCTCCAGCTACTCGAGTAGGCGAGTTAACTGTCGGTTTTGACCACTGGTTCCGGGGATGGGATAGGATTCCGCTTGCTCTAGACTTAAGTGTGTTGAAGAGCAAGATTTATCCTTCTCGCCGTGTTATCCCTTCGCATTTGGACTCTTCTCGGAAGGATCCTCGACCTTTGAAAGGCACTTTCGGGTTAGACAAGTGTCTTCACCCTACTGTTGGTCGTGTTGGGTATTTGGAGCCTCCTGCAAATGCTGGTAAGCTATATTTTTTTTTACCTTAACCTGTTCTTTTCTTCTGTTTATCCTTTACTTGTCTCATTGTGTCTTTGATTGCAGACTATAGAGGTTATAGGAGTCAGGATTTCAGGTTTGTGGTGGATGGGACTTACGACAACGAGGGTATCAGTTCGCCGGCCCAAACAGCAGTTCCTGATGATTTTGAGTACTTTGCTACCACCCCAGGTATTGATCTTTTCCTCCCTTTTCTGTCAATATTGGCAAGTATAGGGGGTATCATTTTCTAGTTTACTGTGTAGAGAGACCTTCTTTTATCCTTTCTCCGGAGTATTCTTCGGATCATATCGAAGAGGAAGTCTCTCAAGAGCCAGGGAAGAGACTTCGAGAGAGTCCTCCGTCAGATGAGGAAATGTCTCGATATGAGTTGCGGAGACGACTGGGAGAGAGCTCTTTTGATGCCGGATTCTCCATGGAGCCACCTTTATTCACATCTTTTGTAGGTATGTATTTTCTTCCCATTACTCTTTGCATATATATTTTTTTTGTAGAGTTTTAGGATTTGGTTTTGTTTCTTCATGCAGATGTCCCTTGTTCTGGATCATGGGGAAGCGCATTGGAGTCTCATGTCGGTGGGACAAATATTGTTCATGGTGCCGACATAGAGGCCGAAGACATTGATGTTGAGGAGGTGGAGATAGAGGATTTGGAGATTCCGTTTGAGGATATCTTGTTTCCAGACCCCACAGTTCCTGCTCCATTCATCAGGGACGATGATCTTTTCATTTCGGATGACTCTTTGGCCATCGTTCCTGTGTGGGGATGTGAGGGTGCTCCTTTCCTTGATATTCCTCGAGCATTCGAAGGCTCAGGTGAGGCATTTATCTTGTGCTTTCTCTGTTGGTTTGTGATAACTTTCACTTGGAGTCCTTAATGCCAAGTCATCCTTGTAGGTGACTTTCCGTTTCTCCTGACGGCTTTTGATGTTGACCTATGGACTTCTGGACTGGGACAGTTGTGCCGTTCTTATGGGCTTTCATCGCGTAGCTTTGTCAGCGTGAGTGATCTAGCCGGCGCTGTTCCTAGTGTAGAGTTAGAGGTTTGTGACGACATTCCGTCATCCTCAGGTATTTCCTCTGAACTTTGTGCATTTTATACGCTTTTAACTCTGATATTTCTTCGAGAGTTGTTAAGCTTAATTTCCTTGACAGGTGGGCATGTTGAGGAGACTGTACTTGGTGAGCATATCTCCTATTCCCTTTGTGACCCTGTCGGGCAGGACTTGGACATGATCATGGCATGTTTAGCTGAGGCGATGCTGAACCCGTCCGAGTGGGAGGCTATATTCTTAGATGCCATTCCTTTGGCTGTCGCTCCACCTTCAGCCATGAAGACAGAGGAGATAGACGTGCCAGGAGTTGATTCGTCGGAGCTTTTCTACTGCAGAGTTGTAGATGCAGAGACATCCGGCGGGACTGGTGTTGGACTTTCAGAGGATGATACAGACATACCGGCCACAGGGGTGGTCCTAGCTCTGCCGTGTCCTCTTGTTTTAGCCGAGAGTAGCGTAGGAGTCAGTGGAGACTGAGCTTGCTCTCATTTGATGTACTTTGATTTTAGAGTGGGGTTTTATGTGGTTACCCCTTGTATCTCTTTTATCGCACTTTAGGATTTAGTCATGACATTATGTTTGTCTTGTATGACTGTATGAGGCTTGTTGATTGATTTGCCTGCTTCCCCCTTTTTTTTGCTTTATATCTATGTGATATTTCATGCACCATTTGGCTTTCATGGGTTTAAACGCTCTTTTATGGCATTTTCCCAAGATCACGGAGCGATTGACGCCTGATCTTCACCTATATTTAAGTTTGGGATTTTGGCATCATGTCTTTCTTTTCTTTTCAAACGCCGCAGTGACGCTGCTACGCCTGCTTTGCTTTTAGGGTTTCTGTTTCTTCCACCCTCTCTTTCTTTCTGCCATGTCTGTTTCGAAACCAAAGCGTCTTAGGGATGCTTCTAGTTCTTCGGTGGCTGGTCCGGATCCAACTGTTCCTGACTGGTCTTTGAACCCAGGGAACCGTTACCTTTTTCGTGATGCGAAGGCCTTTGATTGCCATATGCGCAACACTGGCGGTGACAGGCGACCGGTGGCCGACTGTTTCTTCTTTCGTCTTGATGGCTCCCTTTTGGACAAGCACAAGGACTTGATTCATGGTTGGTTAGATGCCTGGAATCTTAGGGGTTTGACACTGCTTGAGCGGCCCTATCATCCCGCGATCGTGCGCCTATTCTATGCCAATCTTAGGGTGGCATATGATCATTTTGGGGTTTCGTCTGCTTCCTCCTGTTTGTTTGGTAGGGAGTTAAGCATCGGGGTAGAAGATCTAGCGGCCTTCCTTCGAGCTACCGAGAACCTAGATGGGTTGTCCGTGTATGCTTATGAGTACTGGCCTCAGGGCTTTGGGACCTTTGGAGCCTGCCGTCGCTGGTTCAAAGCCCGTCCTTATGAGAGAGGTGCAGAAGTCGTGTCTACTGAACACCTGCCTGCTTTTCATAGGTACGTTAATGTTTATAATCCTCTTAATTGAGCACTCCTGATTTTGCATTTGTCTACAGGATACTTTTTCTGGTTGTGACTCAGATCATCTTTCCTCAAGGGAGTCTGTCTAACCTCACCCGGCCAGGGGGTTTATTTTATCTCCGTCTCTTCATTCGAAGACGTGATAGACCCAATCTGGCTAGTTTGATTCTCCAGCATATGCATCATGCGGTGAAGTTTACATGTGGGTGTCTGCCCTATGGTCATCTGATAGAGGCTCTGATGAGGCGCGCTCAGATTCCCATGCCTGGCGTGCTGTGGGGCAATCCCGTATCTGAAAGAGACATTGTGTATTTCCGCAATCTTCTGGATGTTTTGCCATCTTTTGGGTGGGTAGGGGGTCACGATGGCCCTTTGATACCCGATCCAAATCATTTGGCGAATGGATATATTTTGCAGGAGAATGCTGCCGTGAACCAGTACAGCCCGATAAGAGAAGCTTCTTCTCCCTCAGATGACGGATCTGCCATTGGAGATCCTCCGCCGGCTCAGGTTCCATTGGACCAGCAATTTGAGGAGTTAAATGCACGTCTGGAGGCTATAGAGGTAATGCTTCAGTCACTGTCTGAGGCTGTTAACAAGTTGGCAGGGAGTGCGGCCTTGCCCCCTGCATAGGCGTCTCCTTTCTGTGCTTTGTCTTTTTGATGACACTGTTTACTATTTGTTGTTTTGATTGTTTAGTTGACTGTTTGTTCTTGTCGCTGGATTTTTTTTTGCTAATTGATTGTGGCTTGCTTGTTTGGGTGACGATACATCTGCTTTGGGGTAACTGCAGGGATGTATACTGGATGTATGCCTATGTAGGCGTGCATATACGCATTTGATCCTTGTGGATGTGTTTTCAGACCTCTGTAACCTTTTAGGCTGTAGTTTAAGTAGGGTCCATAAAATTATTGACACAGCCGGCGGGACTTATCATTTGTGCATATTATAGGAATATGTGTACACATATAACTGCCTGAGATATAGCTTTAAGCATGAACCATGAGGCTGTTGTTTGGGTATACGCATACGCTTTGAGAATATGTACACATGTATGCCTGTTTTGGGATAGGGTGTCAGGCGTGGCCCGTGGGACTTGTTATTTGAATATACGCACATATTATAAGGATATGCGTACATATATAGCTATTTAAGGTATAGCTTTAGGCATGAACCGTGAACTGTTATAGGAATGTAGGGCTGTTTAAGGTACAACCTAGGTATGAACTGTGGGTCAATATGAGGATATACGCACGCATTATAGGAAGATGCGCATACATATAGCTATTTGAAATATGGTTTTAGGCATAGGCCGGGGAATTTGTTGTCTGGATACACATGCCTGCTATGAGGGTGCGTGTATATATAGCTATTTGAGGTATAGCTTTAGGTATGAACCGTGGTGTGAATTTCTTTTATCATTTAGCATTGAGTGGAAAGAACGACTTATGAAGCCGTGAGGGCAAATCGTCTTTGAGATCCCTACCTTACTAGGGGACATGGTGGATTGGTGAGGCTCACGCCCTCAAATATGTTTCATGGGGTGTGTCCTCGGTGTTTTCAGCTACCCCACAGGTTTGAGCCTCCTCAAACACCTTTTCGCTTTCAGGAACCACGCAGGCTCCCTCATAAAGCAGATTTAAAATATTGGGTAAATGTCCCGTGGCCTGCGTATTCGAGAGCCACACAGTCTTTCTCAACACAAGTTAGGGCGTTAGACTTACGTCTTCAAGTGTCTTCTTTAGAGTTCAAGACATAGAACTTTTGATCATCCTTTTTAACAGGTGAGATGAACAGGCACCCGGTACCTTGTTTAAAGCACAAAGCACAAAACTCTGGACATCCTTTTATGGAAGTGGGGGATATATATTTTCTTTTGTGGGGATTTTATAGGAAGAATGCCTTAAGGATGTCCAGAAGGACAAGGCACTACCTTCATGAGTTTTAGACCAGTGGGACAAAGGGTTAAGATACCAAACATGAAGTATGGTGTCAGTTTGATGTCGGGGAGGTTCTTCTTTGTTTCCCCCTTTTGAGATTTTGCGTTTGATTTTGGATTTGACTTTGGTTTGAGAATTTTATTCAGGTTTAAGTTCATCTGGAATTTTTTAGTTGGCTTTGATTTGGTTTTAGTTTTGGTTTATCTCTCGCGAAAGGATGTTGAACCCACGAGATTTATTTAACTTGCTCCATCATTGGTTTGAGTGCTGTGGGTCTTTTCTGCCCCCAGTTTAGCCTTTCCTGATGGAATGCAGCCATCTTTCGACTTGCCGCATGTTGGGGTCTCTTTTGTTGAATTTGTGTGATTGGACGATCACGCAGATCAAGTTCTCTTTTGGCCGATCTCGCTCTGAGGATCTCGTCAGGGGATCTCATCAGGGGTGAAGCCCTTTGAGTTTTTTTTTTTTTTTTTTTTTTTGAGATTATGCGTGTATATATAGTTGTTTGAGGTACAACTTTAATCATGAGCCGTGGGATTCGTTTCTGGGCTGTTTGAGGTACAGCTTAAGCATGAACCGTGGAATTTGTTTATTTGGATATATGCATATATGTAGAGATATACACATATATATAGTTGTTTGAGGTACAACTTTGATCGTGAACCGTGGGAATTGTTTCTAGGCTGTTTGAGGTACAGCTTAATCATGAACCGTGAGATTTGTTTATTTGGATATATGCATATATGTAGAGATATACACATATATATAGTTGTTTGAGGTACAACTTTGATCGTGAACCGTGGGAATTGTTTCTGGGCTGTTTGAGGTACAACTTAATCATGAACCGTGGGATTTGTTTATTTGGATATATGCATATATGTAGAGATATGCATATATATATAGTTGTTTGAGGTACAACTTTGATCGTGAACCGTGGGAATTGTTTCTGGGCTGTTTGAGGTACAGCTTAATCATGAACCGTGGGATTTGTTTATTTGGATATATGCATATATGTAGAGATATACACATATATATAGTTGTTTGAGGTACAACTTTGATCGTGAACCGTGGGAACTGTTTCTGGGCTGTTTGAGGTACAGCTTAATCATGAACCGTGGGATTTGTTTATTTGCATATATGTAGAGATATGCATATATATATAGTTGTTTGAGGTACAACTTTGATCGTGAACCGTGGGAATTGTTTCTGGGCTGTTTGAGGTACAGCTTAATCATGAACCGTGGGATTGTTGGGTATATTATTAGGTGTAAAGGTCGACTTATGGGGCCACCGGGGCAAATCGCCTTTGAGATCCCTACCTTACTAGGGGACATGGTGGGTTTGTGAGGCTCACGCCCTCAGATATGCTTCATGGGGCGTGTCCTCGGTGCTTTCAGCTACCACGAGGGTTTGAGCCTCCTCAAGCGCCTTTTCGCTTTCGGGAGTCACACATGCTCCTTCATTAAGCGGATTGTATTTTTGGGTAAATTTCACCACGCTCCATGTATTCAGGAACCACACAGGCTCCCTCAATATGGAGTCTTTATTAGGTAAGTTTCACCATGCTCCATGTATTCAGGAACCACACAGGCTCCCTGATCGTGCGAGCTTATATACCCAAAAGTAACCTAAAAACAACCGCAAGCGCACGGTAATTCGTTGGTACAGTCGGGGTCGTATCCACAGGGACGGTAAGATGAGTACTAAACCTTACTTATTCACAAAATCTAGACGGTAAAAGGAAGAGTTTCGGGCTTAATCAACAAGTAACAAAAACAATAAACCAAAGATAAACAAAACAGCAGCAAGATTTGGTGTTTTTGGAGGTAAAATAAGGTATAAAAATGTCCTAGGGGTTCGGTTCCACCTTGGTTAGGCTTCGGGCTGTCAACGGGCGTCGCTCTCGCGCCGCACCGCCGACTCGTGCGTGCCTGGAGATCCTGTGCGACCGCACAGGGATCCCGTGCGACCGCACGACCCTTGGTTAATGCCGAATCGACACAATAACATGGTTTCTGGCTTGTGTGGGACAGATCTAGCCATACCTAATCTCCTGAACCTCAACTCTCGTACTTTTGGTCACAGAACCTGGCATGGAACCTAGTCTAAAGCCCCCATTAGGTAATTAACCCTCAACTTTCGTAATGTTGGTTTAAATACCTAAGTCCACTTGTTGGTTCTCTAAGGCATCTACTAGACTCTCGCCTAAGCAGAAATTTGTCCCTCTCGGGCTTAAATTGGTCACCTCTCGGCTCCTAACCTACCTTGAGCACTTATTTGGTTCAATTAAACAATCTACACCCTTGCCTAGATTAGATGTGGTCATTCACCTAATAGGAGGTTCAATCAAGTAATCAAACACAAACAAGCATAGTCATATAGAAATCAAACAAGTAGTACACAATAGAAACCAAGTATCAAGTCAAATCAACAAACCTAAACTCAGTTTCAACTAGCCCTAGAACATAACTAATCTAACCTAACATGATGCAAGAATAAACAACTAAAACAAGTAAAGCAAATGATACAATCTCCATGGAAACCAAAAGGGGAAGAGGAAGGCCAGAGCCCCTATTCAAGCCTCTTTTATCTTCTGGATTCGTCGGGAGGTCACTTGGGTGGAAGGATGAGGTGAAGGAGGGTCGAAATGGTGCTTTCCAAGGCGGCAAGGGGGTGGTGCGGTCGCACGGGACCCCTGTGCGGTCGCACAGGGGCCGCAGGAGGTGGATCGGGTTAGGTTTCGGTTGCGGCGCCGCCAAGGAAGAAGGGGGAAGGAATGATGCCCTAATTCGACACTTTAGGCGCCTTATATAGGGGTCGAGGTAGGGTTTGGAGCTCCGTGCGGTCGCACAAAAGGCCCGTGCGGTCGCACCAAAGTCATCGGCCCAAACTTGGATCATGTGCACCTCTCCATGGCCCAAAATAGGCCTGTGCGGTCGCACAGGGTCATCTGAGGCCTGATTCGTGTGTTGGTTCGTGCCGCATTGAGTCGTTTTCGCTCCAAATTAGCTCCAAGTCCCTACAAATCAAAATAAACCCAAGCAGTACCAAAATTCTACAAATACAAATAGAAAATAAGTAAAAGTAAATAAAATCAAGGGTTTTGAGTTATGATTTGGGTTAAAGTCCGGCCTAAAACCATATATAAATACGTGACATCACTCCCTCAATATGGAGTCTTTATTAGGTAAGTTTCACCGGTAAGTTTCACCAATTTTGTGTTTCACTGTTGTGAGAACAGTTGTGTCATTCCCTCGTGGGCCTCGGCCCAGTTGGCAAAGAAATCTTCTTCTGGACGCCATTGAGGTCTTGCATGTTCTGGAGGTTGGTTTTGGCTATAATATTTCTTGAGATATCTCCCATTTAGGACTGGCAATGGGTGTTCTCCATTTTCCGTGGCTAAAAGGTAGGCGCCTCCATCATAGACTTGATCAACTATGAAGGGACCTTCCCAGTTTGGCGCAAACTTGGGGCCGTGGTGTCGGCCAGTGATCGGTCGCCTTAATGCTAACACCAATTCACCTTTCTTGAATGCTCTTGGTCTTGCAAGCTTTTCATAGGCTCGTGTCATTCGAGCTTGATACAATTCCAGATTTTGTTGCGCAATGAGTCTTCTTTCGTCCATCCCGTCCAACTCTTGAAACCTGAGTTGCATTTGTTTGGTCATGGGGATTTCTGAGGCCATGGCTATTCTCAGTGAAGGGATTTCAACCTCAATGGGCAGGACCGCCTCGGTCCCGTATACCAAGGAGTATGGAGTGGCCTGAGTGGGAGTTCGGTGTGTGATCCTGTATGCCCAGAGTGCTTCTGACAGCTTGTTGTGCCAGTCTTTCTGATTATCCCCAATAGTCTTTCGGAGGATTTTTATCAGTGTTTTGTTGAATGCCTCGGCCAATCCGTTGGCTCTAGGGTTGTACACAGAGGAGTATCTCCACTCGATTTTGTATTTCTTGGTGAATTCATCAACTCTGGTATTCTTGAAGGCAGTTCCGTTATCGGAAATGATTTTCCTGGGAGTGCCGTATCTGTAAAGGATGTGGGTGGTGAAGAACTTTACCACATCTGAGGCTTTAACTTCCCTATATGACCGAGCCTCGGCCCATTTCGAGAAGTAGTCAGTTGCTGCCAAGATGAATCGATGTCCATTCGAGGCCGGAGGGTCAATGGGACCTATGATGTCTGTTCCCCAAATCTCGAAGGGCCATGACACCACAGTCGGATGCAGTGCATTTGGATGCTGGTGGATGAAATCCCCATGTATTTGGCACATATGGCATTGTCTGGAGAAGTTTTCGCAGTCGGCGATCATCATGGGTCAATAATAGCCCAGCAATTTGATATGGACCCGCATTCTGGAACCTGATTGGTGAGATCCACATGCCCCAGCATGTATTTCTTTCATCACTTGATAGCCTTCATTTCTGGTGATGCATCTCAACCATGCACCTTCGTAAGACCTCCAGTACAAAGTGTTGTTAACATAAACATATCTCAGAGCCCTTTTTCTGATTTGTTCTCGAAGTCCCTTGTTTGCAGGAAGCTTTCCTTGTTGGAAGAAGTCGAGGAAAGGTTTTCTCCAATCTTCGTCATCGGCATTTTCAATAGCCATGGCTTGAGTGCTTTCTCCCCATTTTTGTATGGTTTCTCCTTCCCATGTCGCTACTTCCATGAACAGCGTACTTTCCTCATTTTCCTCTAGAAGTTTTGGAAAACAGGGGGATAGTGACCTTCTTCGATGCACCAGGATTTGAATTTCTTCCTGATCGGGGTCACTGAGTTCATTGGCCAAGCGAGCCAGAGCATCGGCTTTACTATTCAAGGACCTGGGCACTTTTTCCAGTATAATGTCAGTGAACTTGGCCATAAGCTCGAGAGCCTTTTCATAGTATTTTACCAACTCCGGCTTTCGTATTTTGAACTGTCCCTCCAATTGACTAAGTATCAGCTGGGAGTCGCCGAAAACTTTCATCTTTTCAACACCCATATCCAAAGCCATTTCAAGTCCTGCAATGAGGGTTTCATACTCAGCTTCATTGTTGGTGCGTGGTTCTGTCAGACTCAAGGCATATCTGATGATCCCCTTTTCTGGTGTAACAAAGACCAAGCCTACCCCGGCTTGCCGTTTAGGTAAATTTGGCTTGACTGCTGGTTGAATGGAAGAAGACCCATCGAAATACATCTTCCAATAGCCTTCTTTAGTATCCGTATGCAGAGTCTCTTCATCTGGAAAGTCACATGCTAACGGGGAATCGTCTGGTATGGGGTGAGCGGCCAAGAAGTCAGCTAATGCTTGCCCTTTGATCGCCTTTTGGGGCGCATAAGTTATGTCAAACTCCATTAAGGCAACCGCCAATCTTGCCAATCGACCAGTGAGCATGGGTCGAGTCATGAGGTATTTCAGGGGGTCAGTTTTGGAGATCAACGTGACCTTGTGTGCCAGCATATAATGTCTGAGTTTCTTGATTGCAAAGACAAGGGCTAGGCAATGTTTTTCAATTGGGGTATAGGCGTGTTCCGCTCCTACCAGCATTCGACTGAGGTAGTATAAAGCATTTTCTTTTCCTTCCTCATTTTCTTGGGCAAGTAGTGCCCCCAGTGATCCGTCCAATGCTGTAGTATAAAGAATGAGGGATTTTCCTGGAATGGGCGCTGCCAAGACTGGTGGGTTCAGCAGGTATCGCTTGATGTCTTCAAACGCCTTTTGACATTCGTCATCCCATCTGAACGGGACATCCTTCTTAGTGAGCCTGGTGAATGGTTTGATTTTGCCCGAGAGATTAGCAATGAACCTTCTGATGTATGCCAATCGCCCCTGTAAAGATCTGAGTTGCTTGAGCGTCTTGGGAGGTGGCAACTCTTGAATGGCTCTGATCTTCTCTGGATCGATTTCTATGCCACGATGTCGCACCACGAAACCGAGAAATTTGCCAGAAGAGACCATGAAGGCACATTTCAAAGGGTTGAGTTTCAAAGTGTGAGCTCTCATCCGGTCAAACATTAGCCTAAGGTTGGCCAGATGCTCTTCGTGTGAATGAGATTTCACCACCAGATCATCGACATAGCACTCCACAACTTTGTGTATCAAGTCGTCGAAGATCTTGGTCATGGCTCTTTGATATGTGGCCCCTGCATTTTTCAACCCAAAGGGCATGACTTTGTAGCAGAAGATGCCAATTGGTGTGCGAAAAGCTGTATGCTTTTGATCACTTTCATCCATCTTGATTTGGTTGTACCCAGAATGTCCATCTACGAATGAGTACACCACATAGGAGGAAGTATGGTCCACTATGATCTCTGTCACAGGTAGAGGAAAATCGTCTTTCGGACATGCTTTGTTCAGGTCCCTGAAATCTACACAGACTCGAATTTGACCATTCTTTTTCTTGACTGGGACAATGTTAGCGACCCAATCAGGAGTTTCTTCTTCTCTTATGAATCCCGCATTGATCAGTTTCTTGACCTCAGCTGTCACCTTTTCCTCAAGTTCGACCCTCATTCTCCGGGGGCCTTGTTTTACGGGTTTGACTTCTGGATCTATTTTCAGTTTGTGAACAGCTACAGCGGGGTCCAGTCCTGGCATTTCACTGTAACTCCAAGCAAAGCAATCCCGGTATTCTTTCAGGAGCTCCGTCAATTCTCTTTCAACACCTGGATCGAGAGAGGTACTAATGAAGGTAGGTCGAGGATCCTCTTCAGTACCCAGATTTACTGGCTTGAGTTCGTCAATGGTATTTTGACCTCCTTCTTCCAATTCTTTTGGGGCACTTTTGGCAGCCAAGATGAACTGCTCGCCTTCCGCTATTTCGAGTTCGGTTTCGAGAGTTTCTTCTTCCTCCTCGGCTTCCGTTATAGTGACCCGGTGACAGGAGTATGAATCTTGGCTCGTGTCAGGTAGCTCTCCCCTTCTTCTTCTCTTTGTATAAGAGTGGGAATAAAACTTTTCTTTTTGACATCTATTACTTCGGCTCTCTGCACTGTAATAAGATGTCAGTTCTTGCAGCCCATGGATCTTTCGTCGGAGAATCACTTCCTTTTGTGCATTTTGTTGACATTCTTCTTGGAGCTTATCATTCTTTTTAAGTTCTTCCTCTAAGCGACAGACTGCTTCTTGTCTCAGCCGGTTTAGGGCGAGGATTTGATACTCATGATGTTGTTCCCTTCTTCGGAATATATCTATCTCCTCTTGGCACCTTTGTCTCAAGCTCTCCAATTGGTGGCGCAGACTTGAATTTTCGGCCATGAGAGAGGACATTTCGTGCTCGACCCTTTGATGGGATCGGAGCACATTCTGGAGTACATTTTGGAAGCACTCTTTCATTTCTTCGATTGAGGCCGCCTCTTGTATTGGTGGATTTCCACTGGGGTTGTTTTCCTGGTGGTCGGTTTTAGGATCCATGTTTTCTTTTGCTATTTCAGATATAGTGACCCTGTGGCAAGCATAGGACTGAGCATCCTCTGGTTGTGTCTGGTTTCCAGCAGAAGTGTCGGCATTTTTGGCCTTCCTTGCTTCTTGCCTGAGCGATTCTATTTCCCTCTGGTATGACAGGTTTCTCGGAGACACTTGAATTATTCTGTCCTTGTCCCTTTCACCAGTATCTTGGAGTCGGGAAATTTCTTGACGGAGCTTGCTGACTCGCTTTTGGAGTTCTTTTATCTTTTCTCGGCATGTCTGATTCTCTTACTCTCTTGCCGCTATTTGGCGACAAAGGTCTTGATTTCGGGAAACTAGACGTTCTATGGAGTGCTCTACCTCTTGTTGTGAGCGAACCATGTCCCGGAAACGTCTCTGGAGTATCTCAAACATGGTTATCTCATTGGAGGGTTGCCTCCTAGAGTTGTTTCTTGTCCACGTTCCAGTAGAGAAGACATGTCGGCATGTTTGAACTTGAGTGGTTTTGGGTGCCTTCGGTTTTGATGTCCCTGGTTGAGCCTCAAAGCCTAGGCCTCTGGTGTTGGCGGTCTTTCCATTGAGTTTGGTCACTTCATTGGAGTCGCCGTTCCAGAGCTTTTGGAACATCTCGATACGTCTTTTAGGGACAGGTTCCAGACAATGAGTTCGGTGGAACAAGCCCTTCAAGCGAGCATCAGTATTTCTTTGGAGTTTGAGATGCATTTTAGTTTCGCCCTCGTTTTCCTCCAGCCATCGCTTGCAGTCTTCGGGGGGAGCCTGATCATTTTCTGGATCGACCTCTCCTATCTTGACAAAGCGGATGCTGGGATGAATCACTGTTCCATGCTCCACTTCTTCGATTTTTGGTGGGACAGTGAATGTTTTAAGCTTGGAGATTCGCTCCCTTTCACGAGGCGTGAGGTCTTTGCAATGTTTCATAGGCAAAAACTCTACTGCCAGGGAGGTTTGACCATCTTTCTCGCTTTCAGAATCCTTGTATGTCCGGGCTGGAATATGAACATCATCTCCGACTCTTTCAGAGGACTCTGGTTCACTGTCACTTCCCCACAACATTTGGGCTGTTTGTGCCTTGATGGCTGCTTTGAGTACCACCCTTTTTACTGCCTCTCTAACAGCGTCTGAAGAGGCGGTATTCTTTGTGGATGCTGCCCCCTGTTCGGCCTTAGGCTGGTAATATTTTGCATCATCCAATTCGGCTTCGTGTGCTTCAAAAGGTCGGTCATCGCCCTTGATTACACATTGTCTGCCATCTCGGGTGAACTTGACACATTGATGTAGGGTAGAAGGGACCAAACCATTTTCATGGAGCCATGGTCTCCCCAATAGCGCCTTGTAGGTGGTGTCAGCCTCTATGATAAAGAATTTCACGGGCGTCACAATTTCACCAAAATCTATGTCGATGATAGTGGACCCCAAGGCCTTTTGGTATTGATGATTGAACCCGTGAATCCGGATTTTGTCCTTCTTGGTTTCTCTGATGCTGAGTGAGAGTTGAACTAAGGTTTTCAATGGCATGATGCTAATGGAAGACCCTGGGTCAACCAGAATTTTGTTGATCTTTTTACCATATATGACCTCGGTGGTGTAGAGAGGCCTGTTGTGGTCTGCTGTTCCGGCCATCAGATCTTCATCAGTGAAGGTGATATGTGGTTCTGACTCGATTTGTGCTACTTCCTCCCGGGCTTCTTGGGCAAAGTATGCTTGGAAACTGGCGGGGTTTTGTAAGGCATATATGAGAGATTCGCGGAGCTCTTGTGACACCATGAGAGCATCAAAGACACTTAGCAGGGCTGGTATCTTGCGCAAGTGTGCTACCACATTGTAATCACCTACGGTCATTCTGGGTCTGCTGCCATTAACCCTTACATATTCTTCAGCGGCTATCTCCTCCGGAACGCTCCGTCTGTTGTGAGGAACATCCCTCGGGGGTTGTCTTTCAAGTATTCTGGTGCCAGACCTCAAGCTGACATTGCATTGTCCCTTTTGTTTTGGTTGGATTTCGGTTTGAGCCCGTCGGGCCACCGGACTTGGTCGACTCGGGGGAAATGGTGCAACTTCCTCCTCTTCGATCTCATTTTCTTCAGAATCACTTCCGAAGGGCATGGTTGTCATTGGATGGGTAGCCATTGCAGTTGGCTCCTCCTTCGGACTGTCATAATCCGACTTTTCCGAGTCTTCCTCTTCTGAATTTTCGGGATCTGGGTATCAGGTCGTGGCGTGGCACTCTTCTCCTTCTGTTTCTTCATCTGAGGTCTTGCCATCATTATTGGGCCAGGCTAAACATTCGTCTTTGGAGTGGCCCCATTCTTGATGATGCTCACAGTATTTTTTGTATCCCTTGGGTCTTTTTGGCTTGTGGGCTCGTTCGACGACATTCTGGTGCTTTTGTGGGGCACTCTTTCTATATCTGTCGGGCTCTGTTTTTTCAAGCAGAGGTAATGCGGCTTATGAGGAAGTCTTCTTTTTATTTCTTTGGAGTTGGTCATGAACATGAATCCATTTTCGCCCTTCTCCATCTTACCGCCATTTGAGCCAGCTGGTGGGGAGTAGGTTTGAGTTTTGTCGCGTTTCTTTTCCTTTTCTGCGACTGACATTGGTGCCTTCCCTTTCCCAATAGGTTCGTTGTTCCTGGCTGAGGGTTGATGACCTTCTTGGATAGAAATGCCTACTTCCCTCCTCCTAGGAGGAGGTGGTGTCTCAGATGGCTTTTCCACCTTGTTTTGTCTTCGCCTCTCTTTTCTTCTGGCTTTGGCCTCGAGACGTTGTCCTTCAATGACACGAGCCAACTTGTGCTCTATTTCCATGAGCAACCTTCTATTGTCAGACCATTCTCCTATACTCATTCTTTGTAGCATTCGGAGAAGCTCAAGAATGATGTCATTTTGTCTAAGCACAGTAGCGAGGGTATTTTCTAAGGCGCCGATCTTTCTTCTAATCCTCACTGTTTCACTTTGATCAACTACTGGGTTTTCTTGCATTGCCCCCTGTCCATTGGCCGGGACAGGGTTTGATTGCGCTTGGCGAGACCGAGTACGAGTGGCGGGGCCGCCTTCTTCGGGTCTCTGATATTGCTGTTCATCACACTTCGGGGTAGCCTCGTGTCTTGGGCTATTTGCCCTGAGAGGGTAATTACCCTTCTGCTTTCAGGTCTGACTGGCATAGGCCTATCAGGACTGAAGGAGCGCCTGTCAGGAGATTTGTCTTCACCATCCGAGTCTGACTCTGCAACTGTGATGACACGAGCGGTCTCAGCTGTGCTTGTTCTTTTTGAAGCATTTTTGAATTTCCGTGCTTCAGGCAATGTATCTTTTTGGATATTTACCCAAATGGCCGGGTCATAGTATCGACGAAACTCTTCATCTATATAATGCCGAGTCCATTCCACCGGGACAAGGTAATGAGGAGATGGCTCGTGACCTTCAGTGCCTTCAGTGACTGAAGTCTGACGGAATTGCCGGAGGAGCTCTTCCTCAGTCTCTTTTCCTTCTGATTGACCTGGATAGACTAATCTCCTGACCCGATCATACTCCAGGTCACACACTTCTCTGCGAGACCTATTCCATCTCATCCTTTCCACCCATGGGAGCGGGGCGGTCCGGATTTCACTTTCTTGTCTCACAGCAGTTGGTTGGCGCGTCGTGGGCCAAGGATCAAGCACAAATGGTTGAAGACTGGTCAAATGAGGGTGTTGGGGCTCAAGTTCCTCATCACTGCCTTGCCATCCGACTGGTTCACCTGATTTTTCCACATTTTTAATCAAGTGACCCGTCCATCCAATCGGGTCTGTCAAGTCATGCTCATAATTTTCATCTGAGAGTTCTTCTGTTTCAGATCCTTCGGATCCCGAATCATCAGAGATGTATATTACTCTACAGGATTCAGATCCTTGGCTTTCTTCTGGTTCTTCTTCCTTTTGAGGAGGGTTAGAATGTGAAGGTGTATTGTCCGGCTGACCGGTGGAAGAAGTTTCCGCTGCCCCCTGTCTTTGGCGAGCGTCTTCTTCTTCCATGATTATAGCTTCCCTGGTTTGATTGACCAATTGGCGCACAATTTCGCTCAGATCTTCCAAGGTAAGTTCAGGATGGCCAGGGATGTTGGAAATGTGAATGTCAAGGTTCACCATTCGGACTTGCTGTCCTCCCAAATCTGCTGGGTTTACATGGTACTCGGGGTCCAATACAAACTCATAGTCATACTGGATCCCGTCATCTTCGCCATTTGGATCATATCTTATCCCCGGTTGTGACTGAGGATTTTCGGATTATGGGCCGGAAGTTGATGGCTGTGGCCGGAATGTTTCAGGTTGAAGTCGCGGCATTTCAGGTCGCAAATGTGATGTTTCCGACCGTGTCTGTGGCACTCCAGGTTGTGATTGAGGTGGATCTGATTGTGATTGTGATGCTTCAGATTCCTCTTGATCATCACTTGCCTTTCCGCAGGTAGCAGGAACCGACATTTCGAGAGGACTCACCTTTAGGCGCCTTGTTTTTCTTTTGATTCTTCCTCTTGTTTCTTCTTTGATAGACCAAGAGGGGTTTGGTTTCGACTGTGTCTTCTTCTCCCGGGAATTCACTTTCTTCGGAGAGATAGAAAGCCTCTTCCTCGTCAGTCAGCTGTAGCTCCCGCAAGAGTTCGCTGGTTGTCTTCCCTTCAGTGGCTGCTATAAGGGTTGCCAATCCTTCAGGGAACATTTCAGTCCATTCTGGTTGTGGTCGGACCGTCATGCGAGCATTTTTCTTGTGGCTTTTCTTTTCTTTAGTTCTACCACGAGATTTTGGAGAAGGTTCATCGTCATCCGTCCATTCCGCTATCTTAGCTGCGCGACGATTGAATTTTCTTTCCCTGGGACTTTCAGGTTCATCGCTACTAATGTAGCGGGATGACCCAGAAGGATCAGCTCTGGAGTTGTTATCATTGTCAGGTCTGAAAATATGCTGGGCAGTTTCTGCCACTTCTCGCATGCGAGCAGCCTCGGTAGGATGGTTGCGCACAAACCTCTCACGATTCCTTCTCCAGGTAGGATCAGGATCCGTAATGGGTTATTCTATGTACCGCATGAGCATTTGAAAATTTTCCGTTGCAAACCGGAAGAAGGCCGGCTCACTGTTTCTCAAGTCCTGAAGGTATGTATGCAAGTCAATGCCTTGGCGCCTTGTGATTCCCGTTCGGGCCACTGTTTCTTCGACCAAAAGGTTGGTAGGTCTACGTGGCTGGTCTCGGTTTGAACCGGAGGTATCGCCTCTACTAGCACCGGCATAGCAAGAGGTGCCAGAAGTATTAGCTGAGCTTTCGCCCTCACTGTTGTGGTCATTAGAGGGAGCGGAATTCCTCAAGTTATCAAAGTTTTCCACTACTTCTCTGATCCGTGCAGCTTCGGCAGGATAATTTCTTGTGAACCTTTCCCGTCTTCTTCTCCATGCCGGATCAGATTCGTGACGTGGGTGCTCTAGGAAACGAGTCCAGATCTGTTCGTGATTTGTCACGATGTCTAGAAATTCCGGGTCATTCTGGATTAAGCGGTTGATGTATGAGAAGACATCAGCTGTTTGATTTAGAGTGAGGCCTTCAAAGGCGTCAGACACATCCAAGAGCGGTTCTGCGGATCCAGGGTTTTCATCATAGAACACTCGCACAGGTGGGCCCCTGGAATCGGGATCCCCGGCATAAAACACACTCACCCTTGAGTATGTACCACTTGGATTGGGTACTTCTGATGTGGGGTTCTGTCGAGCTCTTCTGTCCCTGTTGCTTTGGGCACTTCTTGTTTGTTCCCCTCTATTTCGGTCATTGTTGTTGCTTCCTTCACCTCCATGAGAGATTGTATGACACGATGTCGAGGAGGGGTTGTGATCTTCGGTAGATGCGAAGATATATCTTGCAGTCTCAGCAATTTCTCGCACACAGGCGGCCTCGATTGGATGACTCCGCACAAAGCTTGCCCGATTCCGGGTCCAGACAGGACTAGGATCGATGCAAGGATAGTCCATATATCGCATTATCATCTGGAAATTTGTAGTGGCAAACCTAAAGAATGAAGGTTCTCTACCCTTCAGGTTCTGCAAACACATGTATAACTCAGCACTCTGACGCCTTGTGGCTTCTGTTGCTGTCACATGAGTTTCATCCAGGGAGTGGGATAGTTCATGAGATTCATTCTCATAGTCTGAATCATCATCCCAATTGACGCTGACATGAAGAGAGGTTCCAGAAGGGCCAGCTCCTGGGTTGCTGTCGTCACTATCGTCATCACTTGCAACAGAGGTTATGATTCTGTGGAAAGTGGCGGCTACCTCTTTCATATGAGCGGCTTCAGCTGGATGTTTCCTTACAAATTTCTCCCGCCTTCTTCTCCGAGATCGATCAGGGTCATGTTCGGGATGTTCCATGAAACTGGTCCACATTTCGGAGTTTTCAGTATTTTCTGCTATCATGTTGATGAACCCTGGATCATTTTGTTTCAAATGACTAAGGTATGCAACTACCCCAGCCGATTGATGGATAGTGAGGTTTTCAAGTGCAGGGGTTATATTCGCGATGAGATTTGGGTGATCAGGCCCTGCTGTGAGATATATACGTGCATTTGGATCCACGTCGTTGGGGCCGAGTTCACCTGGCCTTCGCCTAGCATTTCGCCTGGAGCTGGTCCTTCCTTGGGGTGATGGCGCTTGTGGCTCATTGTTTCTTGAGGCCGCTGATGATTCACCTTTATCCTTTTCATCATCACTGTCATCATCAGCAGTAATATGACGGCAAGATGCTGAGGGCGCGTCATCATCATTGTCTGAATCGGATACATACGCAGGAGTCTTTCCATTTCTCAACTCCTTCCGTACTATCTCAACAGCTTCTCTCTCGAAATCCTCGACGAACTCGCTAGCAAACATCGAGTGCACAGGATCCATAACATATTTGAAGGTCCTGGGATCGGAGACCCTCAAATCCTTGAGATAAGAGACGTAGAACTCCACTAGTTCCTCATGTTCACGTTGCTGAGAATCATGTAGTTGTTCTGATGATTCTTGTTGGCTCGTCCCCACTTGATTAGAGGTTTCCACCATTGGTCTTCCGGTTCTCACTTCCCTTAGATGTTGCCTGTAGCCGTACATCCATGGCTCTCGGTTGGTTTCTGGGGAACTGGGTTCTGGGGTGATTTCGCCTTCTTCGAGGCCGGTGCCTTCGGCCTCTTCTTTGAACATCCGCTCGATAGCCTCCTTTTCATAATCTTCCAACTCGGAGGAATCTTCAGGATTCAGCATGTTGTGAAATTCCTCAGGGGCTATCATTTTCAAGCTCTTGCGATACTGAACATATTCATCAATCAACTCCTCTCGGGTGGAGCATCCATTATCACCAAGTTTTGGACGCAACCATCGGCCTAGGCCTCCTTCAAAGAATGGAGTCTCATGCTGTGGTGTTTCACGTGCATCCAACACCTTGGCATGTTCATAAGCAATCTGGTCATTGGTCATGGCGGAGACTGCACTCACGCCTATCTTGTCCCATCCATTGTTCAAAATGATATCTACAGCCAATTTCCTCGTAGTTAGGAGCTCAATGCCATCACGATCTAAGTCAGTGACATTTTTTATGGCCTCGTCCACCTTCAACTCATCTTGGAATAGGTCAAAGTCCTGGACCTTCAAGTCCATCAAGAAGTCGATGTATTCTGATACTGCTTCGAATGTCACCTCTGGCGGTGATTCATCGTCAGAGTTATCATTGAAATTCAGAGCAGAGGTTTGAATTATGATCCTCTCGGAATCACTATCATTTTCCACCTCAGACTCGTCTGAAGCGCTTAGATATCGGCATGTCTCTGAAGTTTCCTTACTTTGGGGTTCTTTGAGTGATACTTTCAGTTGGTACTTGCCAACCAGCCATGCGGCCAGCAACTGATCGATATCATCTCCTTTCATCAGTTCGTGGATCCACCATATAGGATCCGCCAAGATTTCTGTCTCTAGCTCGGGGTGGAACACAACCGTGCGATACCAGGTGGCCAATTCTCGCCACTGTTTCCGAGCTTTTAGAAACATTCTCATCCTTTGTTGGGTGGGAAGTCCGCGAGGCTCTACCTCTTGGTAAAAGACATCATTTCTTGCAGCCGACCCTTCTCCTTTTAGGGGGGAAAAAGGAGTCACAGCAGCAGTTTCCTCTATTACATGTTTGTCCTCAACCTCCGCATCTTCTGGTGGTTGTTCGATGTCATCCTCAGCATTTTCATAGAAGTCGCTGTAATCTTCATTTCCATTTTCCTCACCCTCAGTATCAGAGGTTGCGAAGACACTACAGCATGCACCGGCGGCGCCACCGCCACCTCTTTCTTCATCACTACTGAAGTGACAATCAAAGTCATAGTTGTTATCCTGTTCATCGCGAGGCGGGCTGGTACCAGGCCATGAGTATTCATCTTCAGTGTAGCATTCCTCTTGTTCTGAGGTTTTAGTTGGGGACTTGACTGAAGTGGGCGCCTTTCTGGCTGCCATGGTTTCCCTATCTCTTCTGAGTCTTGTTGCATTTATGGCTTCACTCATTAGACCGGACACATGTTGGGCCAAAGTCTGTATCACAGAGGGAGGGAGTTCAGGTTGCCCTGCCTTGTCTTCCACAAGTAGGTTAAAACCCAGGTTGTTCAGATCCAGACCGCCATCCTCACTTTGACATTCTTTGGGGATTTCTACATACACTCTCCTTTCTTGTCCGTTGACGGTTACCGGAAGAATCATCAGTTCTGAGTCTGGGGCTCCAGGACCTTGAGTCCTAGAAGACTCTCCAGGTGTATTTGCCTGGGTGCCAGATTTTTTGTTTCTGTGACTTCTGTGCGTCTTCTTGGCTTTAGCAGGGATGGTCTCGGTTTGTGTTCCCCGAGATGACGATGACCCTGCTTGACCAGATTGTCCGAGCACACTGGGGACTTCAGGTGCTCTTTCTGAAATTTCTGGTGTTTCTTCGGGGACTTCTGGTGTTTCTTCTGGGATGTTGGGCACTTTGGCATCATTTTCTCCCTGGGTTCCATCCGAGATATGGCGACAAGTAGCCGTCCAGAATTCTTCGGATTCTGCGTTCTCACGCTCTTTCCTTCCCTGTACATCCTTCCAGGCCCTACCAGTAATTTTGGTAAAGTCTTTCGGGGAGAGAAAGTCAGCCAGGGTTGCTTGCCTTGGCCTCCCTTGGATGTATTGCTCCTCGGTCTCTTGAGGCGCAGTTTTCCTCCAGAACGGCCTATTATTGCTTGACCGTGCTATTGGGGCATAGTTGCGCTTTGGTCTAGGAGGCAACCTTGCCGGTATGACCACATTCCTTGGCACGATGGGGGTGATGGCATTCTTCCACCTGAGCCTAGGTTCAGCCTGGAGTATTTTCAATTTCTTCTTTGTGCTTTTGTTGAGACACACACTCCAAGTGGTGGGTGGTCTCCCGTCAGAACTGGCAGAGACACGATTTGTGCTGGCAACTGGAGTTCTTGTTGGTCCGGCATGGGGTGCTGGCTCTTGCCTAGCATCATCATGGAGCGGAATTGCACCTTCCTGGATTCTTTTCTCGATCCAGTCCTTGAAGACATAACAGTCTTCAATACTATGGCCCAAGACCCGATGATATGGGCAATAGTTCGGGTGATTGACCTTGTTTTCTTCCTCCGGCCTTTTGCACCTCGGGAGTCGTATCTCCAGCACTTTCATGGCTTGCTGAAACAACTTTTTAGTCTTTTCCTTCTTGAAGGAATACGGCTTGCTTTGCAGCTCCTTTAAAGTGGGTCTAGGAGCACGAGTCTGTGATGCGTCGTCTTTTTCCTCATCACTTTCTCCCCATTGGACACCGCCGGTGCCTTCAACCTGATTACTGGCCGCTTTCGTTTTCACGGCTTTGCTTTCAGCTTTCTTCGGCCTTTCCTTGGGAAGAGCATACATCAGATTGATGTCATCCTCCATTCCTTCGAACTCAATGATTTTAGTCACTAATCCTTCAAAGGTGGCAACATTATGTCCTGCCAGGAGTACTTTCATAGGTGGACGGATCCCATTCATAAGCATGCGGACCGCCTCCTTTTCAGAGATGTTTGACTGGCACCGCGTGTACATGTTTTCCCACCTTGCGACAAAGTCCGAGGCAGTTTCTCCTTTGTTTTGTTTGGTGTTGACCAAGCTGGTCAAAGTGACACGACGAGGTGTGACTCTAAACCGGGTCTTGAAAGCGGCGACCATTTCTTTCCAGTTTTTAATACTGTTTTCCTCCAATGAGGCATACCATTCAAAGGCTACCCCCGTCAGACTTTGAGGGAATTGCCTTAACAACCATTCTTGCTTTCTGGTGGTGTCCCCACAAGATGTCAGAAAGTGGGACAAGTGTTGATCAGGAGTCACTTTACTACCGACTCCTTCAAACGGTTTGAATTTCGACACAACATAGCCTCTCGGGTACTCAACCCTGTCAAACCTCTCAGGATATGGTCTTCCTGTGAAGTTGTTGGGGAATTGAGGTCCATCAACTCCCAAGTATTGGAACTTCTGCTCCATTTGCCTTCTCATATCTTCCATGAGGTCAATCGGGTCGACCTTGGAAGCATTCTTCTTATCACGTGACTCCTCGTCCGATGTTTCACGCGAGTCACGACTGCTTTTGGACTTTCTTCTCTTTTTGCGCTCAGACATCGGGTGTTTGGCACTCCCTTGTCTTGAAGGTATCGGATTTGAGTTGGGTCCCGTCCCTTTCTTGGCCATGTACTTTTGGATTTCAGCACAGGCCTCTGTTATACGGACATTGTCAGCTTGGAGCTGTTTCAGCTTCTTATCCTTTTCTTCCAACTCTTTGCGGAGCTGGGCAACTTCTTCGAGGACTTCATTTTCCTCGCCTATGCTATCATCAGAGGCATCACCCCTGTTAGAACCGGGATTTTCTCCTCTTTCTTCCTCTTCATCAGCGGAATGATCACTGGCTTGGTGAACCCTTTCTTCTGTGATGGGCTCAGGGATTCTAGGACGATTGTTTTTCTTTGGTGGGGCGGAGGCGGAAGCTTTGCTCTTCTGGCTCCGGGTTTCGACAGGTATACTCTCAGGCTGTGGGGGTTCCTGAGAGCCAGTTCCAACCATATGAACTTCAGTGAGGTCATCATCATGGTCAGCATCATCCGCATGAACATGGTACACAGACACAGATCCTGCACCCTTTCTTTTCTTGGGCACATGGACCTTCCTTCCTGGGGCTTGTGTCATGTATGACACAACATCAGACAATTCGGAGGTTTTCTTCCTCCTTTTGTTTTCCTTCGAGGACCTGGCGCCTTCCGGCTGAGGATCAGAAGCATTTTTAGGCTTCCGAGCATGAGCAGCCTTCCTCTTGGCTTTCATATTCTTGGCATTGGGCTTGAGGGGAGGGAAAGTGAGGCGATCAAAGACCGAAGGAGGTGCGGCCTCAACTTTCTTCTCCGGGGCACTGTAATCAGCATCCCCAATCCTGGTATCCTCATAGTAGGGGAAGCGGAGGCGCTGGAAGACCGGGAACCGGAGCCTCTCCTTGATTGAGGGCTTTTGGGTATTCTTGGTGGGTTTGGTGAAGGCTTTACGGGCTCCGCGGAGTTTCTTGACAATTTGATAGGTGGCATGGATGGCCTCCACAGCTTGGTGCTTCTTAGGAGTGGGGACCACCTCAACCTTCAGAGGAGCATACTGGGGCAGCTCCCAGACCTCGCGCAGGCGCGGACCGTCAGCATTTTTCTTAACGATGCAGAGAGGAGAGAACGCATTGTTAAGAGGTAAGTCGGTGTCGAATTCTTCTTCCTGGGCCAGGCGGAGGGCTTGGGACCTCGAGAGCCTGACTCTGGTTTCCTTCGCCTTCTTAGGGGCGAGGGTCACTTTGAGACGCTGAGCACCAGCCCCAGCCTTCTTGTTGAGAGAAACGGTTGCAGTCACGGGCGCTTCACCAGCAAGCGCGGTCAGAGGCACCTGGACAGGCACAGTGAGAGTCCCGGCCACTGAGTTGTTGGCCTTCTTGAGGTATGCACCGCTCACGATTTCACTCCAAGTCACCATGTTGATTTTGTTGGTTTTGATTAAGTTTTCCTACAAATAGAAAATACTTAAAGTCAACGTCAGTGTCTTTATATATTTTAAATGGATTTCATGTTATGCTAATATGCTATGCTGGTATGCCTGGTCTATTGATTATTCCCTGATGAGAGGAGAAAAATGTCCCACCGGGCGTGCCAGAATCTGTCTCGCACCTTTTTGGACCCTGATCCTCGGAAGGGGGAAATGACCGGATACTTCCTCGGGGGAAAAAGATATTGCGGACGAGATACCCCTCGATCGTTTCAAAACTCAGACATCGACACCCACCTGAAAAGGAATGTGGGTATTGACGTGGTTTCGAACCTCTCGAGAGTTTGATTGTTTACTGCAGGTTCTTTTTTTTCCAGTAGGCGCAAGCCCCTACTGTTAATTACCTCTGAACCAAGTCAAGAGAACCTCTAGATCGGGATAATCAATATACTAAGCATGACCGTTAGCATTTCAGCATTTTACTAAAGACAGTTGACATTAGAAGGACATATGCAAAAGGTGACATGAATGGAGCAGATATCATAACCACGCAAAACATGATGCAAGTATATTTAGTTCATATTTGAGATTCCCAGATTTTCTGGAGCTTGGTTATTTGGCCCTATTTTTATACATTTGACAATCTTTGTTTTATTCTCTTCAAACCATACGCATTGTAAGTCTAAAGAGAACGGACATAGACGTGTAAAGTTTAGGTATTCTGATATATTAAAGCTTTAACTACTTCAACATATCAACGTATTTAAACTTTGGTCTGTTTGTTGACGTGTTAGAATTAGGGTTATCAGACGTTTCTGGAAACTCTGGTATTAAAGTACATAGAGGTTCCGGTCCTTGAACGTGTGCCGATTCTGGTCAACTATTGACGTGTCGAATTTCTGACCCTGTGACGTGCAAGAGTTATGTTATGAGACGTTTTAAACTCTGGTATTAAGGCGTGTTTAGAAATTCTGGTCACTTTGGACATTTTAAACTTTGGCCTTCTTATGTTCTAGAATTTACCAAATTCTGATTTTCAGACGTATTTAAAGTTTGGTCCCTGGATTCTGGAGGTTTACATATAATTATAGAATTTTGTTTCTGGATTTGTATTGCTTTCGGATTTAGGTCCGGGTCTGAAGTTTGAATTTTCTGGTTTTGGATTTGATTTGTATTTCTTTTTGAACTTGGATTTAATTTGGATTTAACTTGGGGTTTGGAGCTTCTGGGTTTTGAATTTGGGTTTGGATTTCAATTTGAGTTTGAGTTTTGGATTTAGTTTGAGTTTTGGGTTTGGAGTTGGTTGTGAATTTGGGTTTGGAATTCAATTTGAGTTTGAGTTTTGGGTTTGGAGTTGGTTGTGAATTTTATTCCCGGATTTTCCGGAAGTTTCGCATGAAATTTATTTTTTTACGGTGATTGCCGTTTTAATTGTACCTGCCGTCCAAATCATCTTGAGGTACCTGTTGTCCGAGTGTACCTGTTGTCCAAGTGGTTAAGACACTTAAACTTTTAGGCATTTGGTGTTTTTAATGTCAACTTGGTCTTTAAGATATTTTTAATGACCTTTTCTAAGGGGAATTACCGGTATTGAATTAAAATCCCTTTTTCTTTTGGAATTTGGTGTTGAAGCCTCGTACAAAAATGTTCCTTGTAATTTTCTGAACATTTTGGTATTTTTTGGTAATTTTCTGACCCTTCTGGTTATTTTTAAAGCATTTTTGAAGTCTCAGCAATTTTAGAAAATTCTGATTGGCCAAAGAATTTCGTGTTTCGTGTTCTGGATGTCAGGGACTCGCTACACACAAGGCGCCACAGGGGATCCACTCAGGTCGCTGGGGTGAGTTGGTTGAGTCGGCTGGTCCACGCGCGCGTCTGTGCGCCGACGGATCTGGATCCTGACATTATGGGGCCCACTGTCGGTGGCTAGGCGTACCGTACGCCATGTTCATTGAGCACTTTCTTTTGATCTGTCGGAGACGAGCAAGGGGCGTCGATCTGCGTCAAGATTCGTGTTGGTCAAACATTCAACGAACCTTCTTCTTTTCTGTCTCTCTTTCTTTCTTTCTTCTTCGTCTCTCTCGACGAGAGGTTGACTTGAGTCAAACCTTCATGGTCGACTCGATCTCCGCGATGTGAGAGCCGTTTGGCCGGCGAGAGGTACCATTGAGGTCGCCGTGTCCTCCTCTTCCCTCCTCAGCTGGTCGATTGAGTCGATTCTTGCTGATTGAAGGCGTCGAGGTGTGTCTATTCTTGATTTGGGATTTTCCGATGAGGCGCTTGCAACCAAAATCAGCCCTTATGGAACCAATCGGCGGCTTGCCTGAGCAACCAGAGCGGTACCTTGGGTCAATTTGAGAGCCAATTCAAGGTAAAAGCCCCTAACACTTGCTGTATAAATTTGAGCCGTGATTCACTTGATTCCCTGTGATAATTAGGTCTGGATTGGCCATATAGAGGGTAATTAGTGATGAGGCTTTGTAGTAGAGGACCTTGATACTGTCTATTGAGATCAGAGAGGCTTCAGTTTGGTCATTTGGAATGATTAATTTGACTGGACTGGGTATTTGGTATTTGTCTTTTGTGACTTGGTTATTGGGTAATTTCTAATAGGATTTTGGCATTATGACTGTCAGTACATGGTGTAAGAAGAGGTGTGTGGGTGGCCTCATAGTCTCAATTTGGCTTTATAGGGTATATTGAACTGTGTTTGGGATTTGATGTTCTTGTTTGTGACTGTGTTTGGTTTTCTAGTTATTTCTGGCGAAATTTTGGCATTATGACTAGGCAATTAGGGTTTTGGCAAAGGTTTGGCTACACTGGTGTGGTATGATGGGCTCATGTAGTACCAGTATTGGGGTCAGGAGGAATTATTTCACTGGAGTTGGCTTTTATTTGTGGGATTTGAGTAATATATTGACTGTGGAATTGGTTATCACAGGAATTCATGTAATTCACTAAACTTTGGAACATAGACCAGCCCCTAAGTGGCTGCTCAGAGGCAAACACACCTATTAGGACTAATCCATGCCCCAATGAGAGCTCAAAATCATGGTTCAGAGAGAGATCAAAGGTGACTGCTCAAAGGCTAGCACACATGTTGGTTTGACCCCTCTCATCCCCTTATACAGCAAGTTTTAGGGACTTGTACCCTTCTTCTCTTCAAACTTCATCTCTGGTTGCTCTATCTTTGCCACCTGGTTGCTGCATAGAGAAGAAGAAAGGGATTTTTGCAGGTATACTTCCTTATTATTGCACTTTTCACTTTTATTTGCACTTTTATTGGATTTAACAGAAGCTACCTAGTTTAGTTTTTTGTTTGTTTTCCATGCAAATGCAACTACAGATATATTAATATGTTTATTTAAGTGTTTACTTAGATGATTAGACTAACTAGTGGAATAAACATGCCTATAGATGTACTGTTTGAACATATGCAGCAAGAACAAGATGTAAAATGCATAATCATAACAATAACATAGAAGTAAAATAGATATGTACATAAAAAGCTTTATTTCAAACTATAGGATTACATTTTTGCTAATTACCTTGTATAAAAAGCTAACTAGTTTTTCTTTTTGCTTTACAGAAATCGAATTAAGTTGAAAATTGGGCAGAGTTTCAATATAGCACTTTGCCTCCTCTTCTTCAGTCGATGGAGAGCTTGTTTTATAGCTGTAGAGGTTTTCTAGGGTTTGGTTTGAGGCTGCCACATGGCAATTTCTCAGAATTTTTGGGTTTGGATGAGGGGCTGAGATGCTTTGTGGAGCTTGCCGCCTCAGTTTGTGAGTCTTCTTTCACCTTCTTCTTGTACTGCTTGTTTACCTTGTCCAATCATCATTTGACACTTGGCATTGGTGTTGGTGCAGTGGTGAATTGGCTCAGTTCATTCTAGTTTACTTCAATTTACTTGTTGTTTGATGTCTTTCATGACAGGTGGGCCATGGGGCCACTTGTCATGTTGATTTGGGGACATTTGTGTCTTTCTCCTTCTGGATTGAGAGAGGGGTTGTATCTGGCACCAAAACATGGCTTGGACAGTTGGCATCCATCTATGGTCTATGATGACTCAATGGTTTGGATACTCTTGTGAAGGTATCTCCATCAGCTGGTATAGCTGTGGAGGCTATTTCCTAGGCTGGACAGTGCATCAGAGGGTGTATGTACCTCTCCAGTGGTGTTTTGGCCTTGGATTAGCTGTGGCTTGCATTTGGTAACTTGTTGATGTGGCTTCTGGAGGGTGTAGCTGCCTGTGGGACCCACTGGGTCAGCAGGGTGGCTTCACTGCATCCAGCTGAGGTGTGAAAAAGATAAGTTTGATTTCTTTACTTATCCATCCTTCCAATTTTATCTGTTGTCTCCAGTTGATTTGATTTTGTTTTCTTTGCTTGATCCAGGTGGCATGATTTAATTGATGCCATTGGATGTTGGCTGTTTTGGCATAGGCGCCTGGGGGCATGTCTGAGGTTTGGGTACATTCCCCACTGATGAAGGATTGATGAGGTATCATTCTCCTTCAGTGTATGCTTTACTGGATTTTCTGTAGCTGTGGACTTGATGATTTTGGTGTTTGAGTTGCCACCTGTCATGTTATATGACACTTTGGTGTTCACACTTGAATCATCTAGCTTGTATTAGCTATGATTGATGGTTAGTGATGGCTAATTGAGTCATTGATTTGATATGAGGCTCAATTGGGTTTTCTGTGGAGTATGAATTGCATTTTTGTGGGCAATTGTGGCTTGGTTGCTTGCAGATTTGGTGTTTGAGTCAACACTTTCCAATTATTTGGCAAGGTGTGCTCACACTGGGTCTGTCAAGTGATTTGTGTTGGTTCTGGCAGTGTAATTGGCTGTGATTTGTCCCAATTTGGTGCCTCCCCCATATGGCCAGTGATGAATTAAACTGGGCAGCTTATTGCCTTGTCATTTGATCTGAGGCCTTAGATGCTTTTTTGATACCAAGGTGCCATGGATTTCGTGCACACTTGATCTTTGGTCAGCATATAAACCAGCTGATTTTAGTTGCCAATCTCTGTGTGATTTCTGTATAATCTTCTGGAGAGGCAATTCCAGGGGCAAATGTGTCACTGAACATACTTCCTATAATGTTTTATGAGCAACATTCCCTTGTTTTTTGTGGGAAATGCCTGATCTGCCCATGGGCCAAGGAATGACACGCATGAGAAGCTTTCCCGGGTACAATCTGATGCTTTCCTTTCCCTTCTTGACCCTCTATGCATACAGATGCACAACTTGTGTGTATTGGTTAACATCTGGCCATTCTTTGTATTTGATGCACAAATGAAAGGCTGGATGTTCTTTATAGTTGGAAAGTAATAAAGGTATGATGTTTCCTAGCATTGTAGCATGTTTCTGGATCATGCTTTGGCTCTGCATATCATTTAATTTTCGTAGAAAGGAGAGGGACCACTTTTGTATCAATACTTGGTGATTTTAAGTGGCACAGTGAACTTCTCTTCTCTCAATTAACTTGTGCAGGTAATTGTACACTGCCTTCCACAGGGCTAGCGCCTTCTTTTCAGGCCTATAACCTGGGGGAATTCAATTCTTCTCCAGTTAACTAATTTACATGTTATTAGTTCTACTGGATGCCTCCATTCCGAGAGCCAATTATGCTTATAAGCATCTCTAACCTCATTCTTTCTATTTCTCATGCATGAGCAACACCTACACGCCGTCGTGAAGCTGTTCCCATCCACTACTTGAGCTGTAGTGACACCCATTATCTACACAGAGAGCCTCTGAGCTTCTCCGCCATGGCCATGGGTGCAGTAGCTTGCTTCAAGTCGAATTGAATCCAAATTGCTCGTCGTGCATCTTCTCTGAGCCTAGTGAAAGCTTCTCAGGTACTTAGCTTCGTCAATTCTTCCTCAATTTCGCATAATTTTGCTTGTATTTATGTCGGGTACTGATCCCCTCTCTTCTGAAATCAGGTGATTTCGTGCACCATTTCCAGTCGAGTCTGGTGTCGTTGTACTCGTGGGTTCATCGCCTACCCAGTGGTGCTATTTGTTTGAGCAGAGGCTGAGTGTAGCGACGGAGGAGATTTGACCTTCGTCGGAGAAGAGACTTTCTTCTCTTGGTCTGTACTTCTCTCTCTTTTTTTTTTGTTTTCCATTAACGGAAACTGTGGGACCACAGTGGCATCCAATGGGGTGGTGACACGTGTGGGGGTCTGAACTTGATTTGGGCTCAGTCGGAGCCGTGTCGGGGCTGAGTCTGAGTTCACTGTTGGGTCTGAGTTGAGACTCAGTCGGGATTGAGTCAGAACTTGACTTGGTTGGGTCGAATCGATTAGCCATTTTTGGGCTGAGTTTGTCGTGGGCCGCTGTGGGCTGAAATTCTTGTGTGTAAATAAATTCGGCCTATTCATTTATGTATTTGTGTATGTTATGCATGATTTTGTACACGTATTTCGCACGTATTTGTCACGTATTTCACATGTACTTCACACATATATATTTTTTTGGACTTGTATGATTTGTGGGCCCGACCAAACAACTTATGTTGTAGCATTATGGTATTAACCCTTTTGATATACTTGTTAAGTCCAAAATCGTTTGCAACTGATTTAATTTGAACTTATCGAATGAATATCGTCAATCTCATTCGAGTGGCTCTATATGAGCGTTCCCTCATGTATCTTGACGTCTTCTGTCGGCCCATTTAAATTTGCCGAATTTTAGAGGCAAACAGACGCGGACATTCTGGAGGCCGTGGTCGTGGTCGTGGCCGTGGTGGTGGTAGAGGAGGAGCCTACCGGGCAAATCTGATGGTAGCAGAGGAAGAAGAAGAAACTGGAGTGGTTTTTACTGAGGAGGACCAAGCGCTCTTGGAGGTACTTAGTCGGAAGCAGAAAGCAGCAAGCAATGAGGACAAGAAGGGTGTGACCGAGGATGTTTCCACTTCCTTCCTGTCTAGGGGTAACATTGCTACTTATGCTCATTCGACCCAAGGTACTAGTGATATACATGCTCTTGCCTCTATATCCACCACTAGGTCACCAGAATGGATAGTGGATTCTGGTGCATCCCGACATGTGACAGGTAATGCTAGTGAGTTTTCTTCCTACACTCACTTAGCAGTGCCTGAAAGCATTCAAACTGCTGATGGTACGACACAACCAGTGGTTGGTAAGGGTACTGTAAATTGTACTGGTTCTGTGACTTTGTCTAATGTTTTGCATGCTCCTTCATTTCCAGTAAACATTTTATCCATTAGTGCTATCATACTCCAACTAAAATGTGTTGTTTCTTTTGATATTCCAAAGGTAATATTTCAAGAGAAAGAGACAGGTCGGAGACTTGGGACTGGCACTTGGCGTAGTGGTTTATGGTACTTGGATCGTGAAGGGCTAGATTCAGCATTGATATCCGTGGTAAAGGGAACTGAAAAAATGGGATCTGAGATGAGCGTTGAGGATGTGTTGATACTTCATCACCAGCGCATGGGACATTCTTCTTTTAATGTTTTAAGTCGTTTGTATCCAGCTTTATTTGAAAAGGCTAATAAATCAAAACTTGTTTGTGATGCATGTGAGTTTGGCAAACTTACTAGGAGCTCTTATGTTAGTTCTAGTCATAGGAGTTCTTGTGCTTTTGACTTGATACATTCTGATGTTTGGGGACCTTGTCCCACAAGTTCTATGAATGGTTATAGATATTTTGTGTCTTTTATTGATTGTTTTTCTCGAGTTACTTGGTTATACTTGATGAAAAATAAAAATGAGTTGTTGGCTTGTTTCAAGGATTTTCATAGGTCTGTTCAGACTCAATATGGTGCTGTAGTGAAAATATTGAGGTCTGATAATGGGACAGAGTATACCAACAGAGCATTCGCAGAATACTTGTCATCTCAGGGGATACAACATCAGACAACATGTCCATACACACCAGCTCAAAATGGAGTAGCAGAAAGAAAGAATAGACATCTTCTAGAGGTGGCTAGAAGTATGATGATCTCCATGAATGTCCCGAAACATTTATGGGGACAGGCCGTGTTGACAGCTGCATCATTGATCAACAGGATGCCCTCAAGAGTGCTGGAATGGAAGTCTCCATGTGAGATGTTGAAAGGAGATAATACTGGGCTCCTTCCATTGAAGGTGTTTGGTTGTGTATGTTTTGTGAAAGACAACAGACCTTCTGTAGGGAAGCTTGATCCTAGAGCTGTGAAATGTATATTTGTGGGATATTCTGCTACACAAAAGGGGTATGTTTGCTAGAGCCCAGTGGAAAAGAGATTGTTTGTGAGTATGGATGTGCATTTTCGAGAATTTGAACCATATTATACATTGGAGGTGACTTCACCTTTTGGTGAAACATCTGATTCTGAGAATATGAGACAAGAGGGGGAGAATAGTGATAATAAGAAAGTAGGAACAATTCCTTTGTTAGTTCCTACGTTGGTTGAGGAAAATGAGATTGGAGAAGAAGAAGAGCAGGAGGATGAGGAAGTAGAGGAGAATCATGCAAATAACAGGATATCTCATACTGGATGTGAACTGCAAGTGTATACTAGGAGGCCGAAAAAGGGTCCCGTAAATGCACCAATAATACCACTCGTGCCATCAAGTCCCTTGTCTCGACCTACTTCGACTCTTGAGATGCCTACACCAACAGAATCCTCAGACTCAGGTGATATGAATCCTCCCTCTTCTCCTCACACTCCAATAACTTTAAGAAGGACGTCTCGCAGTAATGCGGGCCATCCCCCTGATCGTTATGGTTTTCCACATGATATTGCTCACTTTGTCTCATACTCTAACATATCACCAGTACATGGAGCATTTATTGCATCATTAGACTCTGTCACTTTACCTAAGTGCTGGCAGGTGGCTAAGGAAGATCCAAAGTGGAAAGCAGCTATGCAAGAGGAACTCGGAGCTTTAGATAAGAATAAAATCTGGGAGATTGTGTCGCTACCACCCGGTAAGAAAGCAGTTGGGTGTAGATGGGTGTTCACGGTGAAGCAGACTCCAGAAGGAAAGGTTGAGCGTTACAAGGCACGACTGGTGGCAAAGGGATATAGTCAGACATATGGCATTGATTATGATGAGACTTTTGCACCAGTGGCGAAGATGAGTACTGTTAGGACACTCGTCTCCCTTGCAGCGAATGGAGGTTGGAAGTTGCATCAGTTGGATGTGAAGAATGCATTCCTTCATGGAGATTTACAAGAAGAGGTGTATATGGAAATTCCTCCAGGATTTGGCACAGCTCAGACAGTGGGCAAGGTATGCAGACTGAAGAAGTCACTCTATGGGCTGAAACAATCTCCTCGAGCCTGGTTTGATAGGTTCAGGAGGGCTATGGTAGGCATGGGATATCGACAGATAAATGCCGATCACACTGTGTTTATTCGACAACATCAAGGACATATCACAATGCTTGCTGTATATGTGGATGACATTATTATCACAGGTGATGATGAGAAGGAGATTGCTCAACTGAAAGTGCAATTGGGCAAAGAATTTGAGGTGACGGATCTTGGCTTACTGCGCTATTTTCTTGGAATTGAGGTGACTCGTGGAGCAGAAGGAATTGTTCTATCTCAGCGAAAATATGTACTTGATCTTCTCAAGGAGACTGGCATGCTGGGGTGTAAGCCTGCAGTAACTCCAATTGACTCAAAACTCAAGCTGAGTGCAGAGGCAGGAGAGTCAGTTGATCGTGAAAAGTACCAAAGATTGGTGGGTCGGTTGATCTATTTGAATCATACTCGTCCCGACATTTCCTTTGCTGTAAGTGTAGTAAGTCGTTACATGCATGAGCCAAGAAAAGGTCATATGGATGCAGTGTACAGAATTCTGAGATACCTCAAAAGTGCACCAGGAAAGGGACTAATTTTTAGAAAGAATGATCATTTAAACATTGAAGGCTATTGTGACTCTGACTGGGCTAGCTGTGTCGATGATAGAAGATCTACATCAGGATATTGTGTGTTCTTAGGGGGCAACTTGGTTTCTTGGAGGAGCAAGAAACAGTCGGTTGTTGCAAGATCGACAGCAGAGGCAGAGTACAGGGCCATGGCTTCAGGAGTTGCTGAGTTGTTGTGGCTGAGAGCTCTTCTGAGAGAGCTTAAGATGAGCCGAGGAGACCAGATGAAACTGTGGTGTGATAACAGATCAGCAATCAGCATCGCCAACAATCCAGTACAACATGACAGAACCAAGCATATCGAGATTGATAGGTTCTTTATCAAAGAGAAGCTGGATAGTGGACTACTCAAGTTAAGTCATGTGCCGACAAGAGAACAAGTGGCAGATTGTCTTACCAAGGGACTTAGTGCAGAGGACACATCAAGATTATGTGACAAGATGGGCTTAGCTGATATTTTTCGCCCATCTTGAGGGGGAGTGTTGAGTATTATGTTATATTTATATTTTGTTGTTTATGGTATTTTGTTATTAGTAGAAAGTCTAGGGTCTATTATATAAAAGAACAATTGTCTGATTATTATAAAAGGGAGCCTCCTGTACAGGAGGCCATAATCTCAATTTTTAACCTAAATAATCTTCTCACCTTATTTCGTGCCACCTCTATTCCAAGAAAGTACCTCAAGCCTCCAAGGTTCTTCATCTCAAATTCCTTGGATAATTTTTCTTCTAAGTCTCGAATTCCTTCAGAGTCATCACCTGTGATTATCATGTCATCAACATAGATTATTAAGATAACAATCTTCTCTTTATTCTTCAAAAAGAGCAAAGTATGATCTGCATCACTCTGGGTGTATCCATATCCTTTCATGGCACTGCAAAATCGTCCAAACCAAGCTCTCGGCGACTGTTTTAGACCATACAATGCTTTCTTCAATCTGCACACAAGAGGTTGTTCACTTGAGTAACCATATCCTGGTGGAATGTCCATATAGATTTCCTCATCTATATCTCCATGTAGAAAAGCATTCTTCACATCAAACTGATGCAGAGGCCAGTCTCGGTTTGCTGCAATGGACAACAGAATCCTGACAGTGTTGAGCTTGGCCACTGGTGAAAAAGTTTCTTGGTAATCCACTCCGTAAGTTTGAGAATAACCCTTTGCCACCAGCCTCGCTTTGTACCTGTCAATTTCTCCAGTGGGCCCATATTTGATTGTAAATATCCATTTGCAACCTACCGCTTTTCTATCTTTAGGCCTTCTTACCAATTCCCAAGTCTCATTCTTCTCCAATGCATCCATCTCTGTCTTCATTGCTTCAACTCATTTTGGATCACTGAGAGCTTCATTCAGGTTTCTTGGAATATGAGCTGAGGCAAGAACCTTGTCAAATTCTTTCACTTGTTCCGGCATGTGAGACAAAGTCATGAAGTTAGCCATTGCATACCTGCCTTCACCACTTTCATCCGGTCGATATCTCTTCGGAGGTATGCCCCTGTTAACCCTGTGAGGCAACTGGTAACCAGGGTTAGTAGTAACAGGTTCAGAAACACTTACCTCTGACTCCGGAGTATGGTCATGTGGTGATGGAGGGGACTGTATCATTTCTTCATCTTCATCATCATCTGATGGACCCGGCCTTCCAAGTGGGTCCGTTTCTGGTTCTGAATCAGAAGAATCCTCAACCAACAACCCAGAATTCGGATCTAAATGATCAAGATTCGGACTGAACTGAGACATATCACCTCCTCTGTTACCTGAATTCGGACCGGAATGGTCAAGATTCAGACTGAATTGAGGTTGTCTTGAGCCAAAATCATCATCAGTCATTGCATCAAACCAAGATTCATTCTCTATCACTCTCTCCCCCTGAGAATGAGTCTGGTGTTGTCCAAAATACCCTTCATTTTCAATAAAAGTCACATCCATTGTAGTATAGATCTTTTTAGAGGTCGGATTCATACACCTATAACCCTTTTGATGTTGACCATAACCTATGAACACACACTTTTCAGCACAAGGATCGAGTTTGGAGCGCAGATGTTTCTGTATGTGGACATAGGCGATGCAACCAAACACTTTTGGTGGAATATTGAGAACCGAGGGTATTACAGTGTACGTGGAGAGTTTTTGTAAAGGTGTTTGAAATTTCAGGACTACTGAAGGCAACCTGTTCATTAAGTATACTGCTGATGTGACCACATGATCCCAATAAGAATAAGGAACATTATTTTCTAGCATCATTGCCCGGGTTACTTCTAAAATGTGCCTATTCTTACGCTCTGCTATGCCATTCTGTTGAGGGGTACCTACGCAACTTGTCTCATGGATAATCCCATTGATAGTGAAAAACTCTCCTAGTGTTTGTTGACAAATTCCCTTCCATTATCACTCCTAAAAACCTTGACATTCTTATCAAATTGATTCTTTATCATGACAATGAAAGACTTAATGGCAAGTGGTACCTCGCTTTTATGCTTTACCACATTAATCCATGTCATTCTAGTACAATCATCAACAAACAACACAAACCATCTATTTCCTACCAGAGATTCAACCGGGGAAGGTCCCCACACATCAGAGTGAATTAAATCAAAAGGATTTCTATTATTATCATCATCCACAATCTTAGCAAAATGAGCTCGATGGCTCTTAGATTTGATACAAACATCACAATCAAAAGTATCATTCTCAAAACCAGAAAATAAACTTGGATAAAGTTTTCTTAGGTACCCAAAAGATGGATGCCCTAAGCGTCTGTGCCACATCCAAATAGAAGACTTCCTACTCAAACTCGAACTAGCAGAAAGATGAGCTTGTCCAGCAGCCATGTCTTCTAAATGATACAGTCCTCCTCTTCTAGTACCACGACCAATAATCTCCTTTGTCATGAGGTCCTGAAACAAGCAAAACCTGGGATACATTAGTACAGCACAATTGAGTTCTTCACAGAGTTGTCCTACAGATAACAATCTTGTTGACAGAGAAGGGACCAAAAGAGTATTTGAGAGGGTTAGAGAAGGAGAGAATTGGACTTCTCCAGCCCCTGTGACTGGATAAACTTCTCCATTTGCATTGATAATCTCCCTTTTTCTTGGAGTTGATTCCTTTACCAAGTCCTCCTTCCTAAATGTCATGTGATCTGTCGCTCCTGAATCAATAACCCAAGTTGTGTTAGTACCAGATGATAAAACGGAGAAACATTTACCTTCTTGATTTTCAACCGGAGGCATAATTGACAGGTGTGCAGAAGTTTTCGGACCAAAGGCACTTGGTTTTAGACCCGAAACAGCTACATTTGCAGTTGGTTGGGCCTGTTCTTCAGAGACAGCTTCTGCTACACGTGCCTTGCCCTGTTTCTTCTTCTTATTCTCCTCCCACCAATCTGGATACCCAATTAATTTGAAGCACTGATCTACTGTATGCTTTGGGTTATGACAATGGGTGCATCCCCCCAATTTCTTGACATTATTAGGCTTCTTTTGGAGGTTCAAATTCTGTGCCTGAGTCTTCGCTATCATAGCCAAGGAATTATCATGATCCCCTCCCCCATTCAACATGACATTCTGCCGCCCCTCTTCTTTCTTGACTAGAGCAAATGCCTCCTCAACCTTAGGGAGAGGTTGCATCTGTAGAATGCTTGCTCTAATATGATCCAACTTGTCATCTAGACCATCTAGGAACATTAAAAGTCTATCCTCTTGTATAATTTTCTGGTATTTTTCAATATCAGTTGGACACTCCATTGGATTGGGTCTACGAGTATCCAATTCCTTCCATAACCCTTGAAGTAGGGTATAATAATTCTGAACAAGGTCACCATTCTGTTTTATCTTATTAAGTTTTCTCTTGATGTCCAGGATTTGAGACAAATCACTACCATCAAAGTAGTTGGTGCACACCGCATCCCACACCTCCTTTGCAGAAGAGTAAGGTAAAAAGTTACCTAATAGTGATGAATCCATAGCATTGATCATGAAATCTTTCACCTGAGAGTCGATTACCAACCACTGCTTATAAGCCTCCTCGTCTGAGGGCTTTGGCCGAGTTGATCCATCGAGGTGACCCAATCTATCCCGCCCGTGGAGCTTCATCTTCAACATCTGCGACCAAAGATAGAAATTCTTCCCATCAAGCTTGATCGACATTGCGGAGGTGAATCCTTCTTGGCTTTGGGTATTTGATGGAGGTCTCGGTTGTGTAAGCAACTGGGACAAGGTGTTGTTCAGACTCTGGATAAGAGCCATAGCATCTGGTGGATTAGGTATCGGTTCAGGTATTTTAGAGTTGGAATCATTTGGAGAACTCATCTTGTTTGGTCAGATATCAGGAAATTTCGAACTGAAATCTGTTATGGTGAAGGTTTTGGTAAGGTTAAGTCACGGAGTCGAGATCGTGATAAAGTCTGGTCGAGACCTGTGCAGTAACTCGCACAAGATCTAATGCAGAGAAGAAGTAAACCTGTGCAGTAACTCGCACAGGAAGACAGAACGGGATCGTAACCTACCGCTCTGATACCATGTAAAGAAAGTAAATAACACAAGAACACAAAGATTTAACGTGGTTCAGTACAATATGTACCTACGTCCACAACACACGCACACCTCTCTTTTTATTATTTTCTATAAAACTTGATTGATACAATACAAGGAGAGAAAGCCTATAAATAGAAAAGATTTCTTGCACATCAAGTCACTCATGACTTGCACACTAAGTCAAGCGTTTCTTGTGCTCCAAGTCTAGCGTTTCTTCCTTGCCAAGTCAGGTGTCACATTAGATCCAAACCATGATCTTCTGTGACACCATATTCCAACAGTAATGACTACCATGTTAGTTTCTCAATAAACTTGAGGTTACAATTACAGCAACGTGTGTCATATTTATTTGGTTGGCACAATTTAGACCCGGATGATGCAGATTGGGTTTGGTAGGAGGCTACCAGTGTCCTGGAGACCAATGTATAGAGAATTAGCTTGGCTCAATCCAAATTCTTCTAAGGATTAATGTAGATTTTATTTAATTAATTTGACAGATATCATTTTCTTTTTCTCGAGGATTTTGTTTGCGTTCACGACTTCATGGTAAAAAATACTCGAAACAGCTTGGTTTTATGTTTATCGGACCGATTTTAACTTCCGTAAAAAATCTTAATTTATTTAATTTTTGAAATAAACACTCAGTAACAGCTGAAATATTTACTTGAATGTTTTTAGTTTAATTTAAAAATCTCTGCTGAAATAATTCTTACTAATAAATCACTAAACAACTTTTCTAACAAAATTCTAACTCTTATAACTCTATTATCCGTCTCCAATAAATCCACGCTGTCATGGATATTAAACTGCTTTTGTTAGACTTCAATAAATCCCGGTTGCGTCAAGGATAGACAAACTTTTCTTCCCTCCATCCCAATACACGTTAAAGACAAGTTACTTTTGGGCTGCTGATAGCCTGCTGCCATAAAGAGGTACCATGGCCACATGGGACTAAAAATTTGGACACTGTTTTGCGAGATTTTTATGGAACAGAGCGGCAGAAGACTTTTTGCTATTTCGTTCATTATTTTGGAAACATTCATAGTTAAGCGAAGCAAAAGGCAAACCGATGTCAAAATGCAAATAGCAACCCTTTCGAAGAATGGCTCAGTGACAGGCTGGCAGCTTGTCACCTAAATTATATGTGTTTCCGACAATAAATAAATGAATTTGGGTAATGAATTAGGATTTTGCTTTTATGAATGGATTTTATTCGCTTTCTTTTTATGGAAAATTTAGATAGAGCCCGGATTTAAGAATAATTTGTTGTATCTTTTTTTTTTTTCTTTCTTTTCGAACTTAATTGAATATGTCTGGATGAGAGAAGAATATTGAATATGTCTGGATGAGAGAAGAATATTGTGATTATTAGCGAGTAGCGACTATTGTGAAGTTCGGATTTATTTAAAGGGAAAAAAACAAGTAGAAATAACGTTGTTTCGCTTAATCCAAAAATCAAAATCTATAGTATAATTAAGCCTCAATCCTTTACGATATGCGGAAATCTGAGCCCTCTATTTTTTCCGCGATCGATCGATCGATCTGATCCGTTTATCAATTTCTTTCGCGTCTCTTCTTCCTTCGCCTCTCTTTTCTTTTCTCCTCTCTCATCGATCTGAGCTGAGCCGAGCCCTCCTTTGCTTCCTCTCTCATCCGATAGTTTCGCCTCTCTTCCTTCGCGGTCGCCGCCTCCTCTTTGCTTCCTCCCCCTCGCCTCTCCTTCTCTTTGCTTCCTCTCTGTCGCCGCCTCCTCCGCTAACACCGCCTCACCTCACCTCAGCGACAGACCCTTCGACTACCTCTTTCTCCTTCGTAGAAAAAACCCAAACCTCACTCTCTGACTCCTCCACCTATTGGACTACCACTATGATCCTCTGCCTTCGACTAGCGCCGCGATCAACGCTCTCTCTCGATCGATCAATCACGACTCCTCCGCTTTCTCAAAAGCCCTAAGTCCATTGGGAATTTGGGACTGACCCTAACCTCAGCTCTCTCGGAGCTCTCTCAAAAGCCTTAAACCCTAACCGCAGCTCTCTCGGAGCTCTCCATAGGCTAAGTTGTCTCTCGATCGGACTAAGCTGAGGTGTCCGTGTCTTCCATCCTAATCATAGGTATCATGATCTCTCTCTTCCTCTCAATAGTTTAGTTGAAATTGCAAAAGTATTTTTTATCTCTACCTGTGCAAAAAAAAAAAAAAAAAACTATTCCGTTTTTTAGCTAATTTTGCATCAAAATAAGTTGCAATAGCTAACATGGAATTGGTTCTCTTAAGATTAATTGAAAAGTTAGATGTGTTCTCTTTCATTTATGGATTTAAATTCATATACTGGTATAGGACTGAAATTCATTTATGGGTTATGTAGGGACTGAAATTTAGTATGGCATTGAAATTCATATACTGGTATAGGACTGCACAACTATTCCCAATTTCTACTGGTATAGGACTGAAATTCAATCATGGGTTATGTGGGGACTGAAATTTTAGTTTTGGATTTTACATTAAGTTATGGACTGAAATTCATATTAGCATGCCAACTCCAGGAGTCTATTACGATTTAATAAGAGTAATATAGAGCACTCATGCCATTGTTGCAAAATACAAATCAAGTTCTTATAGTACAAACCAGTGCAAAATCTTTCTAATAATCATTTGGATTATAGTACTTAATTGTCTCATTTGTGTAATTCATTTTTTTTCTTTACAGTTGAAGGACATTTTGCAAGAGATTGCTTCCTCCTCCACCAATCTCACCTCAGCCCTCCTCTTTGTCGCCGCCTCCTCCGCTAACACCGCCTCAATCCATACCCCTTATTTCTCCTTTGTTTTCTCCATCTCCGCCAACACCGCCCGTCATCCATATTTAGGCTGAGGTGCAACTAAATATTTAGTCCGACATAAATATTTGTTATCTCAGTTTAATTTATTTCTGAATTTATAACCAGAGTTTCAGGAAATCCTATATAAGCTCAACATCATTTTACTAATAAAATACTTTTCAACTTTATTTATGATAGGAGTTGACATATGAACAGAAAATGCGTGGAATAGTATGGGGTTATGGCTATGTGTGCTGTTCATCAAACTGACAAAAAGAACTTATCAAATCTTATTTGAAGGATTGTAAGGTAACAACCCTTCCCTTCATATGATGCCCGTTACTTATCAAATCTTGCTTATATGTTAGAATGCTTCTACAAATGATGCCCATTACTTATTTTTCACTACTTGCTCCAAAAAAAAATAGAGACAGGTGTGATTTCTTTTAAATGCAAAAGAAAGATTGAATATCCAATTATTTATTTGATCTGAAAGGGACGCAAGCAAAAAATAAATCATAAGTTTAATTCTGCTTGCATTTCTTTATTTTGGCCATCTCTTTGTAAGAGTCCATTCTGTCACTATCAGAAGTCAACCATTGTACCTTTATACATTATTTTTTGTTTATTCTATTTAAAATAATAAAATTCCTTATTACCTGTTGAATTATATTTTTGGCATTTGCATGGTATTGATGTTTCAACATCTTAATTGGCAAAGAAAGTGACGAGGATTGCTGCTGCACTTGCTGGTATGTACCAGTATATGTCTACCCTTATTACTGATCACAAAAAGCATCAGTAGATTATATGTTCCCTTATTCGACCCTTTTTTTATTTGGCAGGATAATGTGATCGTGAATTCAGTGAACAGCTGTACACAAATAGTGTGGCTAGGCGTGCAATGCAGTGGGGGCCACCCATCGCCTAACCTCGGTGGCTTCCATGTGGCACCTGCAGAGGATGCCTACTTTGACATGCCCCTCGGATGGTCAGGCCACATCTGGGCCCTCCAGGGCTGTAACTTTGATGCAAATGGCAAAAGTGGTGCATGTGGACCGGGGACTTCGACGGCCTCGGCACTGCACCTGCTGCTACAACGGTGGAAATGGCGCTTGGGACCCAAACATCGCCTCTAAACCTACTACGACATGAGCCTGGTGGACGGGTTCAACATTCTGGTGTCGATGTCACCGGTCGGGGTGGGGGTCAGATGCAGTGTCTCTGTAATGATTTGGCTCAAGCTGATTCGTGAAGCCTCTGCTATTTAAATGTAAACACAGATCTTAAATAAAGCAAAGTGCAAAGTGAGAAAAAACTGACCTGTTGTATGCAGAGTCAAAATTTAATGAGGATCCACCAGCTGGATGTGTCGTGTATTGCTTTTAAGCTATTCACAATAAAATTTTTACAATGCAGATTCTGATTTTGATGATGCATTTGCTAGACGCATCCTGATATTTTAACAACGTATTTGCGAATAGCATCCCTCTTATTTTACAAAATAGGTGCTAATTTTTTTTATTACAAAGTTTGAAAGTATCTAAGTTTTTTGATAGGTTTTATATCTTTTTATCTGTTTTTTTTTTTTTTTTTTTTTGTAATCTGGACAGGTTTATAGACATCCATCTACAGTCGAGACAATGTTAAAAGTCATTAAGACATTCAAAAACAGCACTGGGCAGACAAGAAGCAGCAAGCGCTAAAATGCAATTACGTCTTTTTGAAGTACGTGTCTTTACTTTATTCATATATTTGTAAGTTTTACCAAAACTAACAATTCTGGCTGTATCCTTCAGATGTTGAGGAAGGAATTTAGTCAAGCAAGAATGCTATCAATCGCCCAAGCTCAGTTTTTGCAGGCTCATGATGAAATTAAAATGTCTACCTCCAGGCTCCGTTTGAAAGAGAGTGAAGATGAACCAAGTGAAGTTAATATTCTTGCCAGAGAGGAGCTGGTTCAACTCAACTTGCAATTTTCAAGTGACAAGTTCTTGGCTTTGCCTGCTCTGCATCGCATTAAGGGACAACTCTGTTACTTGAAGGTTGTTTAATCTTTTTTAAAATTATTATTTTTATTCTGTTTATTTATTGGTCATGCTTGGTAATTGTTTGCGACAAAATGCGTCTGTTTTTTCTCTTTTATAAGTAAGAAGTTAGATAAAAATAGAACCTCATTCTTACTAAATTCAAGGTATATCTTGATATTTATATTTTACTTTTCAGTAAACTGGAAGTTTCTGAGGAGTTCCTCTTCATAAAGTGACAGGGAATGGCTGATGCTTTTTTTTTTGTATATTTTGCATTAAGTTCTGATATAAGTTGATAGCATGATCTAGAATTTATATTTGCAATGGTTTTGTTCCATTTTTGACTTCCATCAGGGCTTGGTGCGGTGCAATCAGAAGGCACAGCCAGGGAAACTCACATTGACCCCTGGCACGGAAGATTTGACCGATCTAGAACCTTCCACCCCCGTTAAGGAAGAGTCAAAGGCTGAAACTACTGAAGAACCATGCCCTATTTGTCGTGAGAAGTTTTCTGATCAAAAAATGGTGTTTCAATGCGGCCTTTCACAGTGTTTTTTGCATTCTTTTAGTTTTTACTATTATTCTGCTCAAAATCTTGAAATTCCATCTTCAAACAGTGATGGGACATGGGAATGTAGTTTCAGAGAGACTGAGATAAGCACCCAGCTATTACAAAGAAATGATGTTGTAAAGATAGTACCAGGTGCAAAGGTGCCAGTTGATGGTGTTGTTTTAAAGGGGCAAAGTCATGTTAATGAGAGCACGCTCACTGGCGAATAGTTTAAATTCTTATCCATCTAAAGAAACCATAACGCAGCGAAGCTGCGACTACCATAACTAGTAACATATTAACATGGTATTACAACTCTTCATTCAAACGCACCATAAGAAAGTTGTCGGAAGTAGATATTGACGGGTGGGTACAGAAATAAGAAAGCCCATTAACGTATAGGCAACGACGGCGCTTTTTTACTCTTCTTTTCTTCATTTTGGTTCTTAGAAAAGACAGGCAATTTGTGTTAGACCATTTAATAAAACTTGTAGATTATCATACTGTCCATTTTCTTAACATTATAGTGATAGTATTATTTTAATTTAAACAATAATAGTTTCATAATGAAAATGCATTACATTATAGGAGCATTAAACCCTGCCACCATTTTAATTATTATTAGCCCATCGATTCACGAGAGAGCATTTATTTCAAATTTTCTTACAACAAAATCGTCAGTTTCAAACCAACCTTCAAAAAAAAAAAAAAAAAAAAACTTATCAACTGCAATGATAATTATTAATTTAACTATATTATTTTCATTTGGTATATTAGCAGTGCTGAGGAGTTTTAATATTAACTACTTTTTGAAGACATTTTTTTTTCCGTCACTTTGTCTGCAATTCTATTTCTCATACGATTTTTCGTTTTATTCCCTCCTTTAGTTTTGGCCAATGTTTTGAAAACCGGACCGGACCGGCCGGTTCGACCGGTTTAACCGTGAACCGGACCATAGTCCGGTCTATTTAGGACATAAAACCGCCGGTTTTTTTTTTACAGATCAGAATAGAATTAAAGCAAAATAATTGTGATCGTGGAGAATCGAACTTGGGTGCCTATGCTAGTAACCAAGAAGCTTTGCCACTAGGCCACACTTACCTATCCGATAAGTTTGACATTCAAATATATACATAATATATTAAAATGTCCGGTTTTGTCACCGGTTCGAACTGGCCGAACCGGTTAAACCGTCAAACCGATTGGTCAGCCGGTCCGGTTTTCAAAACATTGGTTTTGGCTTCTACTCAACTTTTTGCCTTTCTATTTTTTAGCATGCGCCAGCATCCTTTTTATTTTTGGTGTTCGCTAACACGAGCATCCTTTCGTCCTCCTGTTCCTTTGTCATTTAATTCTGCCCAGGATCTTTTGTAAATTCAAAATTTATCTTTTTTCAGTAGTTTTTTTTTTGTATTATGAGGAAATAACACTAGAAATTTTAAGTACAATATAAATACTAAAAAAACCTGATAATTAGAGTTTAACATTAAAATTTGAATATAAATAATTTATTAATACAGGCATATATCATCACTTGAAATTTGAACATCAACAACCAAAACGATAATAATTAGGTTATCAATAAGTTTGTTGTGAAAATATGATGATGTTAATATTTTATGAATAATATATCAGATGTATTTTCTAATAAATAAGCGATCATTATATTTAATACCAAATTATATTTGTATTTCCTAAATGTTGGATCCGTATTTATATTCGAAAATTAAAAATAAATCATATTCAGAAAATATAAAGAAAATCGGATGTAATTGGTAATTACTTTATACCATCCGCTTACAAACCATCCAACCATCCAATTGATGATGTCATCGTGTCTCCCCAGCGCCTCTTCCCATCGCTTGTTATACGAAGCGGGTTCGCATAAAAAATAGAAAATCCATGCGATGCAAATCGATCTTCTTCTCTTCGAAACCCTAACCAGTGCCGCAACTCTAATCTCATTCGATAGAGGGAGAGAGACCGGACTGGGTCGTTAAGGTCAGACGCGGCGACGATGAAAGGAGGCGTAAAGAAGAAGGGTTCGAGCACCTTCGTGATCGGCTGCGTGAAGCCCGTGGAGGATAAGATCATGGAAATCGCATCGGTCGAGAAATTCCTGCAGGAGCGCATCAAGGTCGCCGGAGGCAAGGCCGGAGCTCCCGACGACGCCGTCACTGTCACCTCCTATGGTCCCTCTCCAAGAGGTGAATCTCTTTCTCTTATTATTTGTTTGTAATTAGTGTATAACTAGGGTTTTGCTGATGATTCGAGGTTGATTTAGGTTGAAATTTCTCCAAATTCACACTTTTGTTGAGTGAGAACAGACTATCAGATTTTGCACGCCTGAGATTTCGTCGACGATGGCGTCGGAGCCCTAGTCTGAGTCGCGATGGCATTGACAAGGCCGATCTCGTGGAAGGAAGAGGCGAAGAAGAAGAAGGAAGATTTTATGGACATTCATGATTAGATGAAACAAGGGATAAGAATCATTTCATATGTATAAATATTCATTTAGATGAAACACAGGATCATCTTTATTAGTGTGTTTATTAAATATAATACAAGATTATTTTTTGTTGTTGTAAATGTTCAGTTAGTTGTTGATAAGTGATCATCTTATTTTTTAAATGTTCATTTTAGTTGCAATAGAGGATTTTTTTGTAGTTGTAACTGTTCAGTTTGTTGCAATAAGAGATCATCTTATTTTTCTCATGCTATTAAAATCTGATTCCTAATGGATCATCTTGTATCGAGCAAATTGTAAGGTTATTAAAACGTGATATTATGACTGCATCTAATTGAACACAACTAACTGAACATATAAAACTTTAAGTCCATCCCTTAACATATGTAACTGAACACAAAAATACGAAAGTTTATTTATGAGATATAACAAACTGAACACATACAAACTTTAAATTCAACCCTTATGTCTTTTAACTGAACACAAAAATCCGTCCATTCGATGACTTCAGTGCGAAAAAAAAAATTTTGAAATTTTTTTTTTTTAAAAAATTGATGACGTCAGCGCGCAGATAAGACTCCAGAATGGCGCTGGTCCAATTGGATGGTATTGGTGCATATCACACCTGGATATAATTTAACTATAATAATCATCGGTTATCTAATTAAATTAAACCCAATCCGTTTGCACATTTGCACCCATATATGAGGAGAAAGAGGGAAATTTTTGGGCCTGAAATCCACACAAAATTACGTCTTCGTCCAGCCCGTTAATCCATCATCCTAGCCCGCCAGTCAAAAAGTCAATCAAGCTTTCCACTTCCTTTTCCTTCCACCTTCCCCAAGCCTCCATCTTATCTCAGCCAGATCAAAACCCTAATCAAGTGGAAAAAGCTCCTCAACGGCGAAAATGGTGTGCATAAGGCAAGCTAGGATAGAGGACCTTCTCGCGATGCAAGCATGCAACCTGATGTGCCTCCCTGAGAACTACCAGATGAAGTACTACCTCTACCATCTCCTCTCATGGCCACAGCTTCTCTTCGTGGCGGAAGACTACGGAGGCAAGATCGTAGGTTACGTGCTGGCCAAGATGGAGGAGGATCCCTCCGAGCCGTGCCACGGGCATATCACTTCTCTCGCTGTGCTCCGAACCCACCGCAAGCTCGGCCTTGCCACCAAGCTCATGACTGCTGCTCAGAACGCCATGGAGCAGGTGTTCGGCGCCAATTATGTCTCTCTTCATGTCCGCCGCAGCAACCGCGCTGCATTTAACCTCTATACATCCACACTCGGGTATGAGATCCATGATGTTGAGGCTAAGTATTATGCGGATGGTGAGGATGCCTTTGATATGCGCAAGCAGCTCAAGGGTAGGAGGATGGCTCCTGCTTCCCACCACCATCACCATCACCATCATGGACCTGGTGGATGCTGCTCTGCTGATCACAAGCATTCTCATGCCGCTCCTGCTGCTGCTGCTTCTTCTTCGGGAGATAAAAAGGTCGACCATTTCGTGGATTAGTTGCTGTAATGGTTCCTTATCCTGCCCTGGTGTTTGTTTGGCTGGGAGATTCTTCTGGTTTTTATCTTTGTTACCATGTCTGTTAATTTGGCAATTTGACACATCAAGTGTGATATCTAGTGTTTGACAACTTATTTACCTTGATGTTTCCAACTTTGCTATTTGGGTAAAGATTTTGTGATACAAGGATCTAGACACCTCTTGATACTAATGTTTTTCCATTTTCTTTTTTCTTTTTTTTTTGTTTGGGATAGTGTTTGTGTGCGTAAGATGTTTCTGTCTTGAAAAATTAGACTTGCATTTTTGTGAAAACCTTAGCTTAGTCTTCCTGTCTGTTTAATCATCGGGCTCTTCACTGTCGTAAGCCAAATATATTTGAGTTACTGATGATATTTGAACATGGTGATGCTACTGAGTAATAATTTTACAAGATTGGGTAACAATTTGCTATCAACTTATATTGATTAATTTCATCTTTAATTTTTCCTTATCGAATTTGGTTGCATATTCTTCTGTTACTTAACTGAAATGAAAAATGTACTTGGCCAGTCTCTAATATATGTAATTCTGATCCATTGTTGAAATTCAGCTGATTCTTGCTATGTCTGGTCACCAAGATAAATTTGATACAGTATTTGTACTAACTTAGCCAAATGGAAATGAAACCTCAATTAAGTCTCAATGTAGAAATATGTGTTTTTTTAAAACCCTAATTGAGCTCAATTATGCTTTTCAAGGTTCTCCAACTTAGTTTAACTGAGCCTCAAATGTACAATTATGCCTCCTATGGATACTCTAATTTGGCATTTTTTTTTTTACTAATTGAATTCCAGATGTGCAATTATACATCCAACTGTTACTAGAGAATCGAGATCATCTTATCTAACAATTTCCCTTAATTTTGCAAGTTCACTTGAGCACTTTAAAATATAGAGGTTGTCAATGGGCAGATCATTTGAAGTTCAATTGCTCAAGTCTTAAGTCATCCTCTGTTCAAGTTGAGTTGTTTCAGGTTTGGTTCTCAAGCTGTTTGCATTTTGGGCTCGATTAGGTTTTAGGTCGGTTGAGTTGGTGATTTTGATCATTTCAGGGAATTTATTTCTTTCTTGGTGTCGGAGGCAGACCTCCAATTCATTATTTTTTGAAGTTGTCCTTGTAGCTTACCCCTTAGTTTCTACTTGCTAGTTCTATCTGCTCAGTTGAGGTTACTGTGGTTAGCAAAACTGATTTCCCTTTTGCGCATGGGATTTTCTTAGTCAGGTCTATGAGTGATTGGATAATCAGGTTTGCTGTATGAGTCATTCTGTTTCTGGTGACAAGCTGCTCAAAGGACTAAGTTGATTCATTCTTTCGGAGTTTGCCAGCATGTAAAATATTCAATGATATAAAAATAGAGGTATTGCTGGTGCTGGTACCATCATACCAGGAATCCTTCCCTGAGTAGTATCTTAGGTGTCCTAGCTTTTTTTCAAACGAGCAGGGTAACGCAATAATGCAATAACGTCCTCGCAAAACTGTCAACTGCTCAAATATATATATCCATTTAATTTTAGCTTCTTCGAACTTCATTTGGAAATTTCATTCATCAAAGAATAAAATTTCCGAGATGTTAATGGTACTTTACAAAAGAATTTCAAAGAATGAACCTCAAAATATACAATGCTAGTTGACTCGATGTATTAGCCCTCGTTCAGAAGTCAGGTAAGGTAATACGGCGTAGCAGCATCCAATGCCAAATAGACACGATTATTTTTCTTTTGGTTTCTCAGAGTACATTACTTTCTAGCTCAATTTTAACCTTTTTATTTTTAAAAAGTTTCTCTGAATAAAGTCCTAATAAATAGACTCGATTATAGTTACTCACCACCTACAATTTAATCAAGCAACTGTCATTATGTATACTGAAAAAGGCGTTGTAGAAATCTATATATACCCAAAACTTTAACAGCACGATGATAAAGCAACTGTCATTTTTCACTATGGTTTAACAGAACAATGATTAGAAAAGTATGTGGTTAAAGAGTGAACAGAAGAAAAAACATTAAAATAAATTTACATCTGCGAAACGTTATAGGAAGCCTCTTCAAAGGAGTTGGTAATTCCGCAAAAGCAATCTAAACCACATAATATTGTCAACGGATAGCAGGGTCCCTATATTTCCTGAAAAGTTGTTCAATGCCATCTGCAATTTCAGCGGGCAGCGGACGTGGTGTCGTGACAAATGCATCAATATCCTCCTTGAGCTGATCCACAGAGGTAGCTCCAATAATTGAGCTTGTTGTGAACGGCTGGTCACGCACAAATCCAAGCGCAAGCTGCACAGGAGTAATCCCATGCTTCTTTGCCAGCTCTACGTATTGACTAGTTGCTTCCTGAAACACACAAGAAGTGCAGGGTCTGAGTTTTCCCAGGCTGAACAATCCCAATTTCATTAAGCGTATTACAAATATGACCCCTGATATATCAACCATTTTCACGCTTTCACTTTTTGATCCTAAGGCATTCAAATCTGTGCCAGTTGGTACAGCTAGCTCAAACAATGGAAATTTAATTTCGACACTTGTCATCCTAAGTAAGAACTCTTAAAAAACACTTGCAAAAATTTTGGTGGGAAGAAAAATTCTGCAAATTTTAAAGTTAAGGATTAGATTTAGGGCTTTCTAAGGAAAACAACTTTTGGTATTGTTCATGTAATTTACTTCATTAATTTAACTGAATTTACTGTACAGAAGAAGCACCTTGGCTAACGATCTGTTGTATCTCTCCATGTAGCCTGGAAAGAGATTTAACCGGCTTCTCTGCGCAGCCTGGGAGTCATTGAGATACTTACCAGTGAGAACCCCACCAGCTAGAGGCGAGTAAGCTAATAGCCCAATGTTACAGTTTTTGGGATGACATACTTCCACCAGATCAACTGCACAATTTAACATATTGATGTTTGAATCAGGAGTGCTAAAATACAGCTGATCAGAAAGTTTAATACTTGAGACTTGAGAGTCTTTTTTCTTAAGTAATCAAAGGTTGCAGGGTTTGTATGCAGAATATGACTGCACGTAATGCAATCCAGTTGAAGATGTCCCGAACAGCAATTTTGGTCAAACATAGAAATTCACCCAATTAGGCCCAACTAAACCACAAAACCTAGCAACCGATTTTATACATGAGCACAATCCAACAAAAATATAAGAAGGCAGGCCTGATTGCCGATTCTGACATTTTTCTTTTTCACTAGAAATGCAAACAATCCAAATAAATTATGGCCTTAATAGAACCTAACATAGCCAACTTGATTTAAAATACTAAGCTATGATACCAAAAAAATTATTTGCAACCTAAAAATATCAAAATGGTCTGGTCTGGAAACAAACAAAACAAAAATCCAACATGATCCAAAGAACCAATTGCCACACTAAAGGGATTGACCGAAGACAGAGGACTGATCCAAAGCTATCCAGTGCGATATTGACCGATCATAAATGAACCGTATCTTTAGCTGGACTGCATGCTACTGAGAATTTGCAACGAGGAGATATAATTTAGAGCATAATGTAGATAGAATAAACCTTCAAACTTGCACCTAACAATAAGGCTATAGCTGTTCTGAATGCTAACTATTTTGGGAAGTCCAGCACTCCTTGCGGCATGTACAAATTCCATCACCCCATATGATGTCTCATTTGAAACTCCAATGTACCGAACCTCCATTAGTAATGAAGCAACATAAAGATAAATTTATTGCTTTTAATTTACTGCATTAATAAAGTCAAGTCTTTCCAAAAACAATAAAAACATAGTATTTTCTTTGCATAGAAAACAAAATACATGAAATCACCTTGCCAGCAGATATAAGCTCCTCAAAGGCCTTCAGTTGCTCCTCGAAGGGCACACTTGGCCTCCATTTTGCTGAATCATAAGAGAACTCCCCGAATAGTGGTACATATCTATCTGGCCTAAAAGTAGAATTTAATTTCATGAGAGAAATTTTACTCAAAATATTGAAACAACACGAATAAAAAGCTTATTTAATGAAAGACATGAGGTTAATTCACTTTTTCTACCAGAAAACAACAAGATAGGGGAAAAGTATGTGCTTATGTTGAAAACTTCTTTATTGAAAGTAAGTGTAAGATACAGATTGTTTATAACATTTTAATAGATGTATGCTTGTCATGGACTGTATCACGTTCATTTTCAAATTCTGTACAAGCATGAAACTTAGAAGCTATGGTATTGCTTGGATCAAGACCTGACTATAGCTCCTTCATATTCATAAAGGCATCTATTTAGAAAATACAAACCAGTGAATCTGGAGCAGATCAATATAATCAGTTGAAAGACGCATTAGACTCTTTTCTACACTCTCCTTTATATTAGGACCATCAACACGTAAAACATTCGCATTCTCACGTATGTAGCTCGATCTCTCGGAGTAACCACATACTTTTGTAGCCAAAATAATCTGTAAAATCAAGGATTGACAACATAGACACCGTTGTTTATGCAAATTAAAGTACTGACATTTTTTAGGTAAATGGACTTTATAGAATAAGAGGAAAAGAAATTCAGAAAACACGAAACTTAAAATAATATCAGATTTCATGCACCTTGTCACGTGGTTTAGACTTCATCCAGCTACTAATGTATCGATCTGTTGATCCTTGAGTTTCCTTTTTCATCGGGACTGGATACTTGACAAAAAGGAAGCACAAGAATTGGAAAACTTACATCAAAAGGGTGAAAAAAAAAAACCAGTACTTTGTAAAATATGCAAACTTAACTATTTGGTGAGGTTGTACCGCAGCTCTGGATAGGATAATTCCGAATTTATACCTTGTGCAAGAAATTTACTATGGTGCTACCAGTATTCTGGTACCAATTCTGCTACCTGATAAGGCTTGATGGTCTTTTTTCATTTTCCTAATTTTGAAATTAAATAATGTAAAGACCTTTTAATTTATATTAATTTTTCCGGTATTACGCTTTGCTACCCAGCCTTTAATTTTTTTTTTTTTTTTGGTGAAATTTGTATCAGATGGGGATAATATTTATGTTAAGTGCATTCATGAGCTACTATGAAAATCAAATGGGAACTTGATACTTCAAATTCAAGCTAGGCCCATGTTTTCTTCTTTTATATAATATAATTTGAAATGAAATGTATCATGAAATGAAATGGAAATATAGATTAATGATTGGATTTCAAATTTTATGAGCAACGTGTTTTGTGCAGGCCAGGTGTTCGATAAAAAGCCTGACAAAAAAAAAACCCAGTTAAAAGGAATGAAAGAAAAAGGACAAAAGTAAAGACTGACAGCTTCGGCTGTATCAATGGTATTAACACCATGTTCGAAAGAATAAGCAAGCATATCATGAGCTTCCTTCTCAGTATTCTGCTCTCCAAAGGTCATCTATATAGCAAATGCCATCATGTAGAAATTACAAAAGAAATTTATAAGCAGGAAGCATTAATGCAGTTATGCAGCTCGGGAAAACAAGCAAGGAAGAAGAAAGTACTGTGCCAAGGGTGACTTCGCTGACGACGAGATCAGAATCACCAAGAGTTTTGTACACCAACTGGTTCTTCTCTGCTAATATGGCTCGAACTGGAGGCGTCCGTAGCCTTGTGCGGCCACTCATGCATAAGCGGTACTGCTTTGGTAGCTTTGTCCCTGGTCGGACGATAGAGTGGATGGAAGAAGGCCCGGCCATGGATGCCGAAGCCATCATCACTTTTTTTTTTTTCTTTTTTTCTTTTCTGTTTTGTAAATTCTGGCGATTTGGTGGTGGTGAGGAGATAAGGCACTAAGACAGGCAGTTTCTCAGTTAAGCTTGCCCGCGGTTTTTAGAGAAACTTTTTAGACTACTAGTAGAGGTTTAAATATCTCGTTAAAAAGAAAAAGGTTTAAATATCTCAATCATGACTTTTTTTTTTTAAAAAAAAAACCTTAACTATAAATAATTTAAAACTTCAATAATAGAATGAGCTTTGTCAGATCATTATTATATTAATTTTTTGTTCGCATATGAAAACCTAAGACTTTTAATTTTGATTCGATGACATTTAATAGCTCGAAAAATCAACGTTCAAAACAATCTACATCGTTAAATTTCTACAAACTCTTGATTCCAATTCAAATAATATAAAAATATTAGGATTTTCTGTTATTCATAGAGAAATTAGAATGAAAATTATATCTATTCAATTTATATTGACATTTCAGTTTAAATTTTTGAGCTACTGAAGTTTTAAAAATTATAATGTCAACACTTTTGGATGCCGCAAAATGCCATGACTTCACGTTCATCGATTTTTTTTTTTCATATTTTAAAATTTAAATATCTATTCTCAACCGTTGATTTTTGTTCAATTTAACAAGCTATGCATTGCCATATAAGTTTTATAAATTTAGAATCGATTTGATACTCGATCAAATCGACTCCAAAATTGATAAATTTACAATTAACCATAATCGTTCATGGTTTAAACTCTTGAGTGAGTACCAAATCAACTCCAAAATTTTATAAAACTTACATGAAAATGCATTGCACATTAAATTGAACAAGATGAATGGTTTAGGTTTTGACGTTTGAATTTTAAAATTTGAAAATATAAATGAAATATGAAGTTGGGGTATTTGGTGGCATCTAAAATTGATGGCATTGAAATATTATACTCTTTTTTTTTAAAATTTTATTTCTTACTTATTTTGATTGCCAAATACTGCAATTCATTTCTTCTGAATATGTAGCCAAACAATTTGATCACAATGTGTTTTGACTCTGTTGCACGGGACGATAATCTTTTATGTCCCGCAGTCATGGACCTTAATATAACGATGATTATGGACAGACATGCCAAACAAAAGAAGACAATCACTAGTACGGATTGCAGCGCTTCTTCTGTCCGTCTGATCAATAATGAGTGCTACTTGATTAATATCGAGATTTATCGAAATTCGTATGGCTGTAAATTTTAACCGTCGAGTCCGTCTGATCAATAATGAGTGCCACTTGATTAATATCGAGATTTATCGAAATTTGTATGGCTGTAAATCTAACCGTCGAGATTAAATTGGACGGCCCGTTAATCCTCAAGAGAGCTCTGCAGACTGCAGCGCTGCAGAGATACTTTTCCTCACTAGCACATCCATTTTGTTACTTTTGGGCCCAAAAAAACCCACTTTTGGGCCCAAAAAAACCCACTTTTGGAAACTCAAGGCGACACTCTTCACTGGCATTCTTAGCCCAGTAGACTACAACTGCTCGTAGTGAAAGGAAGTTTAGTTCTAGCACTATTACAGGCAAAGTCGACGGTTGTCCACTGGCAACTCGCACTCGACCCACACCAGATGCGGTAAGTTCCCCATTCTCTCTCCCTCCAAATCCTTCCTTTTATCTTTTTTATTTTCCCTCCTTTTCTTCTCAAATTCTCGTAACCTAAAATAATTCCCTCCATTCCTGAATCCACTTTGCTTCCTCCAAAGTTCTCGACAAAGCTTCTAACCCTAATTTCGACTCAGTTTCAGAGTTCCAAGTGGCTAGGACAAAACCCCAAACTTCGAATCCTAGGTTGAGTGCACGAGTGCAAAACCCTAGTTTCCCAACTAGACGTGGGATTCTAGTGGGAAGCCATGTCTTCGGTTGTTGCTCAAGGAAAGATCCACCGGCTGGAGATTGAGAATTTCAAATCCTACAAAGGGTTGCAGACGATCGGGCCGTTTTGTGATTTTACGGCGATAATTGGGCCGAATGGAGCTGGAAAGTCGAACCTGATGGATGCCATCAGCTTCGTGCTCGGGGTGCGGTCTGGTCATCTGCGTGGGGCCCAGTTGAAGGATTTGATCTATGCCATGGATGACAGGGAGAAGGAGCAGAGAGGGAGGAGGGCATTTGTGAGGCTTATATACCGGCACGCTGATAATGGGTCTGAGAATGAGATCCAGTTCACTCGCACCATCACTGGGCAGGGTGGAAGCGAGTATCGAATTGATAATAGAGTTGTCACTTGGGATGAGTACAATGCCAAGCTCAAGTCTTTTGGCATCCTTGTCAAGGCTCGTAACTTTCTCGTCTTCCAGGTAATTATAATTGTTTTTTTCATGCATACTGTATTTAGTCTTCTCATGGATGAAATGTTCCACAGATTAATAGTAAATGAAAGTAAACTGAATTTTTGACAGGGAGATGTGGAATCAATTGCCTCTAAGAACCCCAAGGAATTGACTGGGTTAATTGAGCAGATATCGGGTTCTGATGAGCTTAAAAGAGAGTACGAGGATCTTAATGAACAAGTTGCAGCAGCTCAGTCCAAATCTGCACTTGTTTATAATGAAAAGAGGGGTGTTGTAGCTGAGAGGAAGCAAAAGAAAGTTCAAAAGGAAGAGGCTGAGAAGCATATCCAATTGCAAGAAGAGCTGGTATCACACTGACTATATTTATATCATCTTATTTTTACAATGTGAATATTTTACAATTGATGTTTGGATGTTGTGTTTCACTTTGAAATGTGCAGAAAGTTGTGAAGACAAAGCACTCTCTTTGGCAACTGTACATCTTAGAGAAAAAAATCGAAGAAGTAGAAGGCGAACTTGTAGATGAGCGAGAAGGTCTCGAGAAGGTGAAAGAAGAGCACAAGGATTGTGAGCATGAAATAGAAGCCAAGAAGAAAGAACAAAGTGTATACTTGAAGAAGATTCTTTCCTCTGAAAAGACTATGGCCAAAAAGAAACTTGAACTCGATAAGAAGGTGAACTTCATTTAGTTACACCTGTTCTCATATGTAGCCTCTCATGATGTAAACTGAAACTTTTTGAAGCACTAAGATATAATATCAATGTGTTTTCTATTTCAGCAACCTGAACTTCTGAAGGTTAAGGAACAGAAATCTCGCATTGAATCAAAAATGAAGAGCTGCAATAAAGAGCTTAAGAAAAAGAAGAAAGAAAAGGAGGAGCATGAAAAAGAAGTGGAGGAGCTGCGTGATGACTTAGAAGATGTGAAAAGATCAATTGAAAACCTAAATGATGAGGGCAGTACTAGTACGGGGAAACTTGAATTAGCTGGTGATCAGCTCCTGGAGTACCATCGAATGTAAATTCCAACTCAGGCTTGAGAATGCTGTTCTTTTTTATTTTTAATTTGTAAATTCACTTGACATTTTGTGATATATTCTGATAACAGTCAATGTTTCTGATATCTACCAGTAAATCTCACTTTATTGTGATATTTGCAGACTATACCAGACTGTCAAATGAGTTAGTACTGTGTTTATTGTTGTGAACTCACAATTTGGTGTTATTCTCAAATAACAGAAAGAAAGTAGAGTGAGTAGGACAGGCTTTCCCCTAGTGTTGCTTCGCGCGAAAAGTCTGATGGTTTAGTTTGCAAAAAGTCCTATTAAAGAAATGATTAATATAATATTAGTTTGATGCTTTTGTCTAATATGAACTTCCCTTTTGTGTGTTGTGCCAGTAAGGAGGAGGCAGGGATGAAAACAGCTAAGTTGAAAGATGAGAAGGAGGTATATGACAGACAGTTACATGCTGATGAAGAGGCTCTCAAGAACATGAATGAGAACATAGAACAGCTGTGGGATCGGGTAAAGGAGATCTCTTCTCATGAGAAGGAATTGCGTTCTAAACTTGACAAAATACGTAACAGCATCCCCAAGCATCGGGAAGACCTTGATGATCACAAAAGAGAACTCACTAGGATCGCTGATGAACGCAGATCTACTGAGTATGTTCATTATCTTATTGTATCTTGTGTTTAGTCTTGTTGCTTGTTCTTATTTAATCTGTTTGATTTCAGGACGAAGTATGACAAGCTGATGCTTCAAGTGAAGGAGAAAGAGGCAGAGCTGCGGGAGCTAAGAGCAGACAAGCATGAGAGTCAGAGAGATAGTCATCTTGCTGAGACAGTAAAGAGTCTGAAACAACTATTCTCAGGGGTGCATGGTCGCATGACCGAACTTTGTAGGCCCTCTCAAAAGAAGTATAACCTTGCTGTTACTGTTGCTATGGGTAAATTTATGGATGCTGTTGTGGTCGAAGATGAGAACACTGGCAAAGAGTGCATTAAGGTGCCCCCTCTAATTTGTTTTCTATTTATGTATCAATTTGTGTGGCTTCTATTACTTAGAACTTTAAACAATTTCTGACAATTGATAAATTGGCGTGCATATTATGCAGTATTTGAAGGAGCAGAGGAAGCCTCCCATGACATTCATACCTCTGCAGTCAATTCGTGTGAAACCTGTTATTGAAAGACTACGTTCTCTTGGCGGAACGGCTCGTCTTGTCTTTGATATCATACAATATCCTGCTCTTTATATAGTTCTGACCTTTAATTTATTTAACTCCCTAAATTTCAAGTTCTCTAGCAATATTATCTGACAAAATTCTCTATGGTTCACTTGCAATCCTACATTCTCTTTTTAATTCTGGATCAATCAATCAATAGAATCCAGTGATATGTCTGATCACACCCAGTATATTATTTTTCAAATTGGGCAATAAGAATGAGTCAAGTATAATGGAGTTTTGGGTTACACAAAAACAGCCAACTGGGTAATTTTATGTTCCAATGAACTTTTGGTATCAATCAAAACAGTCAATAGGTAGTTCTAACTTTGCACTGAAGTTTTGGTGTCAAAAGCCAGCAGCCAAATGGGTTATTGTAGCTTAATTAAGTCCATCTGGTTCTTAACTTCATTAGTTCCTTGTTTACTTAACTATGATTTACATATGACCGATCATTGGAGAAGGCTGTTTTGTATGCTGTTGGAAATACACTTGTTTGTGACGGCCTTGATGAAGCTAAAGTTCTAAGCTGGAGTGGCGAGAGGTATAAAGGTATGTTGTGCTTTGTTCACGAATTTGATTTTGAGTTGGATATTTATAATCTATCCTTGTAATTTGGGAACTTTTATGTGTAGTTGTGACTGTTGATGGTATACTCCTTACAAAAGCTGGCACAATGACCGGTGGAATAAGTGGTGGAATGGAAGCAAGATCAAATAAATGGGATGATGGAAAAATTGAAGGTTCATACTCTCTGTCTCTTAACTTGTCAGTGTTGCTTTATATGTTATGCTCGTGTTCCATTTTAAACTGTTTTGGTTTCTCTTTTGCTTGTTGTGTGACGAATTCTTAGCTGTCAAGAACAAAAAAGCCGAGTATGAAGCAGAATTGGCTAAACTGAAGTCCCCCAGGGAGCTACAGAGGGAAGAACTAAAAATTTCAGAAAAGATCACTGGATTAGAGAGGAAAATTCACTATCTGGACGTTGAGCAGGTATCTGCATTCATATTTCTATACTTTTGACTAGGCTTTGACTTTCGGCGCACACCAAGCAACAAACAAATGAATTCATAAACAGTATTGCTAATAATAAATATATGTTGCAGAAAAATGTTCAAGACAAACTAAAAAGGCTAGAAGATGAGAAGATTAATATTGAGAAGGAGATTTCTCGTCTTGAGCCTGAGCAGAATAAGGTAATTTTGGCTGCTTTAGATTTAGTTTGGTCTCCATATAACTTTTAACCCTGGAGAACACTCGTCTTGAGCCTGAGCAGCATACTTATTGTTGTATTTTTGGTTCTGCAGTTAGAGAAACTAATTGAAAAGAAACAGAAGGAAGCAAGAGTGCTGGAGAGAAAGATAAATGAGATAGTGGACAAGATATACAAAGATTTCAGTGTCTCAGTGGGTGTGAAAAATATTCGTGAATACGAAGAGAATCAACTCAGGGCTGCTCAGGAGTTGCAGGAGCGGAAGCTTAGTCTTCAAAACCAAATGTCCAAACTGAAATATCAGTATGTCATCCTATCTTTTCTGACGAGTAAAAGACTAGTTCTGAGAACATGATATGAAATTATACGTAAATTGTTTTGTCATTAATGTCTATTTGGATTGAAATTGCAGACTTGAATATGAAGAAAAGAGAGATTTGGAGACTCCAATAATGAAGCTTACTGCATCTCGTGATTCATTAGAAAGAGAGTTGGAAGGTCTTATGGAAAGAGAGAAGATTGCTAAGGAGGAAGCTAAGAATATCTCAGAGGAGATGGACAGATTAAAAATGGAGGCTGATGGTACTGTACTCTCTCTCTGTATCTCTCCCCCCTCACCCCGCAAGTACTAAAAAGGCTAGATCTTTCTAGATGTCGTATTTTTTGTGGCCTCTGGACTTTGATGTGCGAAGAAGTATTGAATGTGAAACAGCAATAATGTCTGAACTTAAGTTTCTTGTCATCTAGTTCTGAATTTGTAACGTTGTTGTGCTCATATTGCTTTTGATGCTAGTCCAAATATTTCCTTCTATCTTGCTTTATAGTAATTTACCTACTATTTTGTGATTGTAGATTGGAAAGCCCAGTCAGATGAGTATGATAAGGAGCTCGAGGAACTAAGAAAGAAGGAAGCCAGTATCACTGCAACTCTTGCACAGCTGGAACGACAAGTTAAATCTAAGGTAATTTTCCCCGTCATGATTAAGATGCATGATAGTTCAAAAGAAGTGAATCTAGCAAGTTCTGCAACCATTTTTGACTTAGGCAACAAGCTAATGAAAATGTTGTTGGAATGGGAATGACAGGAGTCTACTTTGGAGCAACTGAACCACCAAAAGCTGGACATACACGAGAGGTGCAAGATGGAGCAACTGGAGCTCCCGACTGTTGAAGATGCTATGGACATTGATGGGAGAACAACAATGGTGCTAGATTACAGTGAGCTGAGTGAGGCACAGCTGCGGGTCACTGGTCGAGAGAAGGTCGAGTCTGAATTCAAGCAGAAGATGGAATCACTTGTGGCTGAGATCAATCGCACTGCTCCAAACCTCAAAGCATTGGACCAATATGAGGTTTTACTTAAAAAGGAGGAAGAAGTCAGCAAGAAGTATGAAGAGGCTCGTAAAGAAGAGAAGGATATCAGCGACAAATTCAACTCCGTCAGGCAGCGGAGGTACATTCTATTCTTGAATCCTTTTACTTCTGATAATTTCTTTAATACTGCTTCCTACTTCTAAATATGGTTCCTTGTTGCTGCATGCATCTGTATTAGGTATGAGCTGTTTACCGAGGCCTTCAAGCACATATCAGAAAACATAGACAGAATATATAAGCAGTTGACAAAGAGCAACACACATCCTCTTGGGGGTACAGCATATTTGAATTTAGAAAATGAGGACGAGCCTTACTTGTATGGCATCAAGTACACAGCCATGCCCCCAACTAAACGTTTCCGTGATATGGACCAGTTGTCTGGAGGTGAGAAGACCGTTGCTGCTTTGGCTTTACTCTTCTCCATCCACAGGTAATTAATTAGCTGCATATTTATCAATATTCAGGATACTACTGTGATATTTGTTCTTTTTCAAATTTTCATTAGAGTTCTTTCTTGTGAATATTTCTTTTTTTTTTTTCTTTTATTTTAGTTGTTTGTTGCTCAAACAAATTCAATGCTTTTATCATTCTTGCACACTGTCATTTTTTTTTGGATTCATTCTGACCTGGAAAAGACAGTTTATAGTGATAGGACAGTTTATGAGAGGAGTATGTTGATGCACGACACCCACAGCAACTGACAGAATAAATTTATCATCTTTATACTAAAATTCTAATTGTATTCTCTGTTATCTACATACCTTGTTTTTTAAATTTGGCACACCAATAAAGCTAAACCATTAATTTCTTAAATTGCTCCATGGATGACTTATCCGGGTAGTCAAATTATACCAACTTTGATACGCAGCCTAAGTCATAGAGAAGTTGTCTAGCGTTTTGTTTATTCTTTTTTTTTTTTTTTATCTGTTGAGAAGTATTGTGTCGGCTGTCACAGTTGTTAAATAAGTTTGCTATCTATATAACCTGTCTCATAACAGGAAAGCACCAAGAACATGAAGTTGGATAAGGGACATCGTTTAATTTTGGCTATGATGTGATATCTATTGGTTCAAAACATGTTTTTTGTCTAACTAAAGGCAAAATGATCTTTTTGTAAATTTTTACTGAAATTGCGTTAGCTCTTCTTGTAGTGTGGTTGTTTGTTTGCAAATTTCACAAAGGGTGCTTTATGAAATTAGCTATAAAATATAGCGTGTCTATATATTTCTAAAAATATATATATATTTCTAAAAATATTCCATCACAATCTTTTAGTCCCTTCCATTTCTTAATGTACTTGTATTGCCAGCTTCCGGCCATCCCCATTCTTTATATTGGATGAAGTGGATGCTGCTTTGGATAATTTAAATGTGGCCAAGGTTGCAAGGTTCATAAGGTCAAAATCATGTGACTGGGCTAGAGGGGCAGATCCAGAGACATCAGACATTGGTCCTGGCTTCCAAAGTATAGTCATCTCTCTCAAAGACAGTTTCTATGACAAAGCTGAGGCCTTAGTAGGTGTCTATAGGGATGCTGATATCAAGTATGTGTACTACTTGCTCTCTTAAATTTCTTGGGCGTTTTCTATTTATCTTGTGTTACATTGAAGCTGATATTGATGTTTGATAATTTATTTGCAGCTGCTCAAGAACATTGACATTTGACCTCATGAAGTATAGAGAATAACGAGTACTCCCTAGTATTTTCAGTGTAAAAAAATCTTAGTCCCTAGTGTTAGTGCTGCTTTGATGTTGTAACTATTTTCTTTAGGTTTTACCAGTATAGTTCTAAGTTCTAACTATTATGCAGTTCTAAATGTCATCTGTATCGATATGTACTTAAATTGGTAAGTTGCTTATCCAAAGCCCTCCTACTAAATTTGGTGGCATGATTGCTTAGACTTGATTTTTACTAGGTTAAAATAAAATCAAATGTTGCTCCTGACAAGAGCACGGTAAGTTAGTTAAAATGCTCAGTGTTACTCTTGTGATGTCACTGTTATCATTTGATAATATTTGAATTTTGAAGTGATTATATTTGGAAAATTTAGAATGTAACGGGACCTACCATCATTCCATGTTAACATTTTTTAGTACATGGTGATTTCTCAATTTGCTTGTGAAGTACAATCTTTGGTTATTTGCTGGAACAAAATTGACATGAAATGTATAGTATGTATACAAAACCAAAGGTACAAAACAACTATACAGTGGGATGGGGGTGGGAATGCAGGAACAGATTATACAAAACAATTTTAGTTGTTTGTTGCTCCAACAAATTCAATGGTTTTATCAGTTTTTTCTACACCGTCATTCATCTAAATAAATATACATCCCAGTCCACGTCTGCCTGATGCTGGGATATATCTTAATTCTTGGATCAGTACATATTCCATCTCATCCTTCCAGTATAGATGTCATTTTGGGTGAGATTGCATGTTGATCACTTGAGTAGTAGAGTCTGTGTAGAGAGTTGGAAAACAAAAAGAAAGAGAGAGGTGGGATCGTTTTTCTTATTTCCAGTTCGGTCACTCTATTTTCTGTAATCATAAACAACACAATATTTTTCAATTTTGTCTGTCTACTTTTAATAATTCCAAACATTGTCTGAGCGGCAACGCCATTGGAAAAAAAATAGTTTGGATTCATTTTTACCTGAAAAAGGATTAGGTTAGATTTTATAGAGATAAGACAGAGTAAGAGAGAAGGAATATGTCGATGCTTGTCACCCACAGCAACGGACAGAATAAATTATATGATTCCAGTACTAAAATTCTTAATATTTTCTTTATTATCTATATAGATTGTGTTTCAAATTTTGGTGCAGTTTAAAAATGATTTTGTCACTGATCAAATATCAATAAAGCTAAACTATTAATTTCTTAAATTGCTCCATGGACGACTTATCACAGTAGTCAAATTACACCAAATTTTATACACAGCCTATCTAAATCTTAGAGAAGGTGTTATTTTATTTTATTTTTTTTCTAATTTTGATAAGTATTGTGTCAGCTACTTAGCTGTCACAGTTGTCAAATAAGTTTGCTATACATATAAACTATCTCATAAGAGGAAAGCTGCAAGAACACGAATTTGGTTAGAGACATCGTCAATTTTGGCTTTGATGTGACATCTCTTGGTTCAAAACGTGTTTAGTATTGTCTAACTTCAGGGGGGAAAAACAGTAGATGAGTCAGTAATTGGTAAAAACTCACTCACTTTTTACCATTTAATAATTTTAAATAAGTCTTAAGGAAAGGAAAACATACTGTGCTGGTGTCCTCTTGAAAGGAGAATTTGAGAAAGATCCATCTCAGTAAACGCGGAAGTTCTATTTACCTAAATGATCTTTTTGTAAAATTTTACTGAAATTGTGCTAGCTCTTATCCTAGTGGGTTGTTTGTTTGCAAATGTCACAAGGGTGCTTTTTGAAATTAGCTATAACATATAGTGTATATATATTTTTCTAAAATTATTCCATTGAATCTTTTGGTCCCTTCCATTTCTTAATGATGTACTTGTATTGCCAGCTTCAGGCCATCCCCATTCTTTATATTGGATGAAGTGGATGCTGCTTTGGATAATTTAAATGTGGCCAAGGTAGCAAGATTCATAAGGTCAAAATCATGTGAGTGGGATAGAGGTGCAGATCCAGAGACAGTAGACATCGGTCCTGGCTTCCAAAGTATAGTCATCTCTCTCAAAGATAGTTTCTATGACAAAGCTGAGGTCTTAGTAGGTGTCTATAGGGATGCTGATATCAAGTATGTGTACTGATTGCCTTCTTCAATTTCTTTGGCCTTTTTATTTATCTTGTGCTACATTGGAGCTGATATTGATGTTTGATAATTTATTTGCAGCTGCTCAAGAACATTAACATTAGACCTCACAAAGTATTGAGAATAACGTGGACTCCGAGTATTTTCAGTGTAAAAGAAAAAAAAAATTGTGTAGTCCCCAGTGTTAGTGCTGCTTTGATGTTGTAAATATTTCTTTATGTTTTAGTACTTAGTAGTATAGTTCTAACTATTATGCAGTTCTAAATGTCATCTGTATCAATATGAAATTAAACTGGTAAGTTGCCTATCCAAATTTTTCTTGCTAAATTTAGCTGCATGATTGCTTAGACTTGATTTTACTTGTTTAAATAAATCAAATGTTGGTCCTGACAAGAGCAAGTAAAAATAGTGAAAGTGCTCAGTGTTACTCTTGTGTTGATACGTTGTTATCATTTGATAATATTTTGAAGAGATTATATTTGAAACTTTTTCTATGTACAGGTACCCTACTGTCACGCCATGTTAACATTTTGAGTACATGGTGATCTCTTAATTGTGCTTGGGGAGTATTATAATCTTTGGTTTGCTTGAACAAAATTGACATTCATGTATACAAAACCAAAGGTACAAAACAACTATACAGTGGGATGGGGGTGGGGATGCTGGAGCAGATTATACAAGGGGATGGTAGGTTTGCTTTTTGATCTGTGAAATAATCTCTTTTTCTTCATGGTTCGATTGATGATGGTTATGAGCACCTTTCCTGGCTCGCTTATATAGTAGGAATTTCTGATGGTCTCTTCAAGCCTCTTCTCCTTCTGGATTAATACCCTGTACGAGCCTTCATCATCAGGTACAAACTCTTCCTTGTAGTTCACCTCCCATCCTACAACGCTTAGGTCCCACAACAGAGTCTCCCCTGGCTGATGCGATCATATTTCATGTCAAATTAAAGAGAATTCAATAATGGGTCCCTCTTTATATAAAATTGTTGGCTAATGAAGGTACTATTACCTTAGCAATATAAAATTCCAATGTTTCTATGCACCCGGCTCTCACTGAGACCTCAGAAACTTTGCCACTTTCATTTGAAAACTCTTTGTCGTCTTCCCTTTTGAAGCCTCCATATTGTATTGGTATATCCTCTGGTGCTATGTACCTATTAAGTAAAAATAATGATCTCACTGATAAACACAGTGACACAGATATATTTTAATTCATTCATTCAACTTGGGTAGAAACGGGCTTACTTGAGAAGTGTCTTCGTGATTTGGTTTGGTCTGACAAATATAAACTTGCTCTTGCTTCTTGTAGAGGTGAAGTGAGAGAATAAAGCATGATATGCATAGCTGCGGAACGATGCATTTAAGAATATCTGCAAATGATTTGAAAATATTTCATAAAGAAAAAAATAAACAAATATATGTAATAAGTACGATATGATTAGCTATATATAAGTTACATATTTTCATAAAATAAGGAGGAATGTTAACAGATCTTACATTCTTTGAGACAAACTCGGGATAATTGTCTTGGAGAATGGAAACAACCTTCTTGGTGGTGGTGCGAAACTCCTTCATGGAATGGCTAAGGCAGTCCTTTAAATCTATGACCTGCAGTATAGATGCCGTCTCCCCCGACTTGAAGCTAAGCTGCCTTATTCCTCTCTCCATGCACCGGACCCTCCATCTCACAAACTTCTCCCTTTTCTCCTCATCACCGAATGTGCTCATGTACAATTCCTTGTCTTTGAACGCCCCATACATATTGTAGCACACAGGTTGACCAGATCTGTCCTTCCCATTCATGAATGTGACTTTCTCGAGCTCTGGCAAATCCAGGCCTTCCTCGTTTAATATGTCATCGGCACCAAACTCTTCCCTCCAAATAAGGGTGTCACGAATCATGTCAAGGGCATCGGATACCCTGAACTCCCTGGCATTGAGGAACTTTAGGAGGATGACATCCGTTGATTCATGACCCCGGCTTGGTTTCAGTGGCACCTCCCATAGTTTGAAATCATAACCATCAGGGGATTCATTTGTCCTTGGGCTTATTAAACACATCTCATCATTTTCTGGAGAGTATGGGTGCGCCACAACTCGGCTGTTGCGTTTGTCATTGTTCTGTCCACCTCTGGGCTTGAGAAGTTGGTTTTTCACAATGGCCTCTTCCAACCTCACCTTCAACTCAAGGAGTGCTCTTCGCTCAAAGGGCCTGAGGTCCTCTTGGCGGATAGGCGAGTTCACAGCTGGTTCAGTTTCATCAGAGGTGGTTGATGATACCATAGCAACTGAGGAGGACCATTCACCTAGCGGTGCAAGCCCTGAACCTAGGATACTTCCTGTATGATTTAAAAGAAGCACCGGTTTAGGATATTGAATTTAGGTTTTCCTTGATGGTGCAAGACCTAAGGAAAATCACAGAATACTGACGTTCCGAATTAGGATATTTTCTTGGACCAGAACAGCTGTAACTTTTGATCTTGTCATATCCTTAATTTGCGTTTACAGAAGATGAATGGTGGGTAAAAGGAGTTCAACGGTTGACCCAAATTAGATCACGCCTAAAGATACAATTAACTATACAATTAACAGAAATTCAGATTAGGCCTACAACTACCAAATGATTAATCTATGAACACAAAACAAAGATATGGATATGATCATCACTTTCCTTTTTCTATAATTAGTGTTATTAATAGTGCCAAATAAAGCTATCTCTGCCCCAGTCAATAACAACAAACGTTCATAACAGATTGAAAAGCACAGAACAAAAAACACGACTTGTAAGGCCAAGATCCAAATCCATTTCCCTTGTATGTATAGACTTGAAAGCAGTACAAAGACAGAGCTTTAATACAAAACATGACAGACACAAGAACAGTTGTCTGGACAATGAAGATTTATGTCATTGCAATAAAAAGCACAAAACTATACCAAACTAAGCTTATCATTAGTTTACATGAGATTTTGCTGAAGAACCACCAGCAGAGTCAGTATAATCAGGTGGTGCAGGATGTCCTTTTTCCTCTGGAGGGTTATTATCTTCTCCATGAGTAGCTTTTGGTTCATTGGAGATGGGTTCAACATCAGTTTTAGGTGGATGGTCCAAGGTAATCTCTCCAAATTTTGAGAGAACAACATCGATCTCATCATGAAGATTAATTGCCTCAAATAACATGGCCTCATCATCTGCAGTACTCTCTATTATTCTCTTGATCACTGGCTTCACTTCTCTGCACTTCTCCAATATGCTCATTGTCAGATCATCGCCCTGGTTTGGGTTTTCTTTCACCTCAGAGGAGTTGAGAATGGAGGACAGGAGATCAACACTATTTCGAGCAAGCACAAGCGCTTCCTTCTTCTCTTCCTCTGTCAGCCCCCCACCATACCACTCTGGTACCGACGGAGCTGCGTCTTCTACAAAGTTTGTTTCACTTGTGGAAACGTGGAGTGCCGATCTTTCAACTTGCTCTATCATCTCTGCCATATTCTTTTCCTTCAAAGCCTACAAAATTCACCATGAAGTAAAAATAAAAAGCAAAAATAGGGAAAACAAGGGGGCAAAATGGTGCTTATGTAAAAAATGAAGTATTCGATTGATCATTGTTACAATATTGCCTAATCAGTTAAGTATAAACTAACTGCAATCACTAGACTCAAATTTGAGGTATGACCGCTAAGACTAACAAAATGTTTGTGTGTGTGTGTGTGTGTGCGCGCGCGAAAACAGGGAGGGGGGGAGTGCATACAATGCAAGTTTGTTTAAAAACCGGTAGATAAGCCAGATCGTCAGATTGACCCCAAGCATTGATCAGCTGCAACGCCTTCTTCCTAATAGCATACTCCATTTGTGGGTTCTCAATCAGCCTTACCATATCATCCAGCAACTTCTCTGAGGCAATCTCAGAGAAAACCTTTTCACAATTCATGGCACAGACCTCCAGGAGTTCGAGACTGAGGCTGATGCTGACAACACTGCGGCCAGCAATCTTTCTCTTGATAGCCCTGACTACCTGGGATCCGTCAAACTCCTCACTGTTCACCAAGGCGCATATCTTCAAGTTAAGGCCCCAGTTGGGCTGCTCAAGCTTGTCGCTTGTCGCCTCATCTACCATCTTTGCCTCCTGAGAAGGACCTTGAAGAATCTCTTTCATTTTGCCGCTTACAAGTCGGCCCATCTCAGCTCCACCACTTCTCAACCGCTCTCCCACCGGTTTCAACCGTTCTCCACCACTTCTCAGTCGCTCTCCAACTGGTTTGAGCCGCTCTCCTATTCCACCCAAATTGAATTTATCCATGATTTAACTTTAGAAGACCAATTATATGACCCCCTCGGCTGAGCTAGCTTTAAGTCTCAAGATATCTCAAGCAATTGAACAAATGGAAACCTATCTTTCACCAAAAGCCACAATGTTAAATGAGGTAAAAAAGCCTAAAAAGATAGATGCAAGCCAACAAAGTATTGGCATGTAACCATTAAACCTATACCAATCATGATACTTCTTGGGTTCTGATATTTTTAGGGTTTTGTCTCGTCTTAAGTTAAACCCTTAGCTATCTAAGAAAAACCCCACTACAAACCAATTGAAAAATGCCATTCTGTAGACAAAGAAAAGAAGAATAAGATAAAACTACAAAATTGGTTGATTGACCTTTATGACCTAGATACCTTTTGGAGAAATAACCAACAAAGTTTTCAGACCAAGATACTAATCTATGTCGGTACAGTCGGAGACATCAAATTTCTCCTGTCATTTTCCACTGATTCTATTTTTGGGTCGTCAATTTTACCAATAATTGAATTCCTTTCAGACTGTGGGCTTATCGATCAATAAGGAAAATTCATCAGAAATGGAAACTGCAGATAAGATCGGAGTATAGAAAGCGTATGTTTATCACTTAATTAGGAATGCAAAAGAGGGAAGAAGAAACGCACCTTATCCAATAGAAGGTTGAATTCAGACTCAAACCGAAGAACGAAGCTTTCTATCTTCTCTCACGACATGGCTGCTGCTCATAAGAAAGTGAGAGGATTGAATTTCCGACGCAGGATCTGTGCCGTTAAATTTAGATCTAACGGTTACCTGACTAGACGGTCTGGATTTTACGGACCCAGTTTAAATATTATCTGCGCCGTCCGATCTGATATTTATCTGGAGCATTTTTGTTCTGTCTATGGAATAAAATAATACTAGAGAACGGATTCCGCGTGTCGTAAAAAATTATGGAGTTCAGAACCTTGGGACTGACAGGTGGGGTACTGTCCTCTTGCTATGATACGATAGCGCAACAATGTCAGTGACTTCTCTTCAGAGTATTTACACAATAAATGTAACAGAGAATCCGATCTGGTACAGCGTGAAGTTAATAAATATTCAACGCTGACGACAGCCAGTTTCCACCACGAGTTTAATTTTAATAACCCGAGCTGTCTTTCATCAAAAAATAAATAAATAAATAAATAAGAGCTGTCCAAACTCCTCTTACAATACAATACAATTATACGAACCCCACAAAGCGCCAAGAACTGCCAATCGGCGTCTCACTGCCTCACTGGAACTCTTGTAGGCCCATGTGCTGTACAAATACATACATAGCTACTTCAGTTTCATCTTTCATGAAGACCTAATATGAGTTCAGTCATGGCCATCCGAACTTTGTTGATTGGTACGAGACCTGGATATTTTATTTTTGGAGATTAATCAATTGATTTCATCACTAAGACATTTCAAACACGGTGATAAGAAATAAATAAATATTTCAGATTCATATATTTGTGTTGATTAAAAATTATAATTTTTGATTAATTTGTACTTTTTTCCAATATTGCAAAGTCCACATGTTGCGATTGAAACAAAGTATTTTAAATGATACCATTAGTAGTGATGTCCTATAACTAGTAAAGTTTAACCATAATAAAAATAAACTAAGTAACATCCAACAGTACTATATATAATAATAACTAACTAAACCAAACTCCAAACAAAATAAGTTGTACAATGACATAAATGTTAAAATCAATATATTTTTGCTAAGATTTTGAATCCAAATACCTTTTTGTTGGTAGCTAATAAAAAAATTTAATCTTATTTAATACTTTGTTAAATATATTTGTTTTGCAATTCTGTAAGTTGATGAATGAGTATTACTAAAATTTATACTTTTATTGGATATTTGTATTCTGTAAAAAAAAATATACTTTTAAGTATTATAATAATCTATCCTAGATAAATAAACATTACTGATACAAATTATAATCAAAGACGTAGCCTACAGATCAATATAACGTCATATATATCATATAGAACAATAATTGCATACGAATTAAATTAAATTAAATATTTTTCCTCTACTAGTGCCCAAAATTCAACAACATACTTGGTGGAAATGGAAAGAAGAAAGTACTATTTATATTTGTTATTCTGACTGCCTTTTAAAAAAAAAATTCTAGAGCCAACCCTATGCCATCATGAAATAATCATGCATGGTTTATATCACGATTTATAGATCAAGTCTATTAAAAAATTTCTTCTAATACTGTTATCTGATGCAAGTCTCTCTCACCAGAGCCATCCTGTGTCGTATATAAATAGCAGTCGCTTTTGCGAATCATACAACAAGAACTATCAAACACTTGCTCGTAGCCATTGTCTTCTATTACCAAAATATGGCAATGGAAGGAACCACTACAGACTCTGAGCAGAAGATCAGCATACCTGAAGATTTGGCTATCAAGGAACCACTCATTGGGAAGGAACCTCTCTGTTCAAAAGACAGAAATGGATACTCCAATTGGATGGTTATCCTCAGCACGTCGGTCGCCGTGTGGGGTTCGTTCGTCTTTGGTGTTGCTGTAAGTTTTGTTAATTGCTAACACCTGTGTTTTGTTATTTCCTTGACATTGATTCTCTTGTATGTTTTAAACCTAACCTATGTGATATACAGTGACCTTAATTGTTAGCAAATTTTGACTGCAATTGTTCGTCGTGTTTAGATGAGAGATCAAGTAAAAATTTCTTTTTTAAGCTCTATATATATATATGTACTGTAGGATGGCGGGATTTAAACACAAGCTGATTTTCCCAAAAAGAAATATAAATAAAGGTAATTAATAACATGACAAGGACATGTTAATTAGAGTGTTTTGGCAGTGGTGAATTTATAGTAAATAACGTTTTCTATTAATATCCGTATTAGTGGTCGCATTATTCTTTTTCAGTATCACTCTGAAACATTTTTCAAATTGCCGAATTATACGGACTAATGTTATGCATCATTTATCTGATATATAAATAAACTTATGAATTATTTATTTATTTATAATAATATTAATACTTTTATATATTATCTATATCATTAGATAACGAATCCAAAATTATCTATTGTAACCAGATCACGGATTTCAAATATTGTCACATTTTTTCGGTAAAATAAAATCATGACAAATCATTCTCAAATAACATAACTTGTCGCTATATTTGTCATATCTGAACTGTTATAAAGTGATCACACGCTACAGTATTAAATTTTAGCATTTTTTTTATAGGACATGCAAAAAATATTAGTATTACACCGGCCAATGTTAGTAGTAGAGGACGCCTTGACATTGTACTAAACAGTACCACACTGCCTAGCGCAGCTGGTAGTAGCATACGTCTCTCTACAGAAGGCCATATGATTAATCCTAGATGGAACTGCAAAAAAAATATATATATATATAAATTTTACAAAAACGGTGATCCAAGTAAAACCGTTTTTCTGGTTTCCCAAAGCTTCTAAGTCGGTCTAAAGCATTCGAGTGTACCGACATAATTGGAGGTTTTATCCAAAAACAAAAAGAAAAAAAAAATAATTGGGGGCTTGGCAGAATCAAATCAACAATGATTCGATATCGTACATTTTTTAAGTAGAGATATTTTACGAATACACGCAGTCAGCAGAGTATTAATTTGTCTCATTCTATTTCTTATTCTAATGAGGACATCACGGTGGGTCCAATGGGATTTAAAATTTACGAATTAAATCATTTGAGGGACCAAACGGAAATTTTAATAGAGTTTTAGGAGCAGAGTAGTAGGGGAGTCTCCTCTTATTATGGGGACAGTTTGTATTCTTTGTTGTGCTTTTAATTTTTTACCAGGCCAATCATGAAAGATGACCATAATTAATTAAATTATTTAAGAAATTTAACATATTGTGAATAAAAATAATAAATTCACGCTCAGTAACACGTCAGCTTCCCACAAGTTTCACATGCTCACATGCATCACATGCAATACGCATCTACACAGCTGTAATTTTTGGACAACATAACATTGCATGTTCCATTTAAGTTACATAGGAATAAGATAAAAAAAAAAGCGAATTATGCTCTCTTATACAACTATAGAAAATACAAATGCACTCGATTTTATGGAATACTGGTACAAAATGGAAAGCAATAATATCGTGGTCAATCCTAGAAAAATTAAGAAAGAAAATGGAAGATACAGAAAAAAAAAATGGTAATCTTTAACTGAACTATTTTCCATTGAATCCCTTTGCAATGGAAAAGTGTATTCTTCCAAAATTTCTACCAAGAAAAATATTTTTATCCGTAATTAAATGTTGGGGTGAAACATCATGGATTATAAGAGCCTTACAGTTGCCAATGCTCATCTCTGGATGGAAGTGTATTTTTCTTTGTCATATTATGAAAATATTTGCTTCTCATGTCACCAGAAGTACTGCCATTATGTTGTACCTATCTTTAAAAATGAAATGTCTTTTACAGAAGTGGCTAAGGACATGTTAAATTTATTTATTTTTCCATGACAGTCTGCTTGACAGAGGTAGTTCTGAAATCAATGCATGTAGTGCAAAATTTTAATTGAAACTTTTATATTTTTCGCTTATAGGTTGGATTTTCTTCCCCCACTCAGGCTCAAATCAGAGAAGATCTAAACCTTTCTCTTGGCGAGGTATTTAGTCGTTTCACTATCATCCAAAAAATTATCCTATTAATTTTGCAAATCCATGATTATATTGAGAGGCCTGTGAGAAAATTTGAGATACTTATCTTGTTTAACCCTAAGGTTATCTCAATTTCAGTTTAATAATGCTTGTTTTTATAAGCTATGCAGTTTTCAGTGTTTGGTTCGATAGTGACACTTGGTGCCTTGGTTGGAGCTATTGCAAGTGGACATATAACTGATCTTCTCGGGCGAAAAGGGGTAGAATACGAATTAAAAATTTTCAAATAATTTTAATCCCTTTTTTGAGGCGGTTTTTGATAATTTGGCTAATCCAAGTTGCCCCTTTAATTCAGGCAATGAGAAGTTCATCTATTGTTTGCATTATTGGATGGCTCGCTATCTATTTTGCTAAAGTAATTGCACCTTCAATTTTTGATTGAAAATTTGCATGCTTTTGTTATATAATTTTTTATTAGAAAATTGGCATGCTTTTGTATTTTGATAGAAAATTTGCATGCTTTTGAATAATATAGGGTCCAGTATCACTCGACATTGGCCGAATTTGCACTGGATACGGAGTTGGCGTTCTCTCCTATGTTGTAAGTTGAATTCAAAATTAATGACACAAAAGTATAAGGGAATATTCTTGATAGTGCAAATCAAAGAAATAATTCATAGTGAATTTTCTTGTGGTAGCCTTCAAAAAGGAATTTTCTTGTGGCAGGAACAGACTTCATAAAGGGGTCACTTGTAGTTCCTTGGAGTTACTGAATATCACGTTCTCTTATGAAATTGATGGGTACTTTTCATAACTATGCTTATATTTTTTCAGGTACCAGTATTCATAGCAGAGATTGCACCAAAAACACTTCGGGGTGCACTTACCACACTAAACCAGGTATATGCATAACTAAAAAGTTTGTTTTTCTACCTTGAACGAATTTTTTAAATCTAACAAATAGTCAAATATTCGTTTCAGCTGTTTTGTGTTATAGGTCTATCAATGACCTATATAATTGGGATCTTTGTCACATGGCGCATGCTGGTACTGACAGGTTATACACTTTTCTTTTTGCTCTCATTGGATTATTCTGGGTTCAGAAATATGATCATTATACTAATATATACAAACTAATAAGGGAACTTTGCTCTTAGTATAGGTCTTATTCCGTGCATAATTCTCCTTGTGGGTCTCATTTTCATCCCAGAGTCACCTCGCTGGTTGGTAAGATCTTTACCTGCGATTCCAAATTATTGTACAGTAGTTAGAAAGGTGGGAAAAAGAAAAAAAGAAAAGAACCTGAATTGCAACCATACAAGAAAAGATGGTGTATTGTCCTGCTTGCTTGTGCAGAAAAATACAATTTCACCTATACCCCTGTTAAATATGAGAAACATCCTGTAATTTCCTGTCCATGAATACATAAACATGATAAGCTGCATCTCCACCCTCAGTGTTTGGACTTTCCATGTAGTAATGTTATTGTTTAAGTAAAATCGAAGAAGAGGGTCTACTTGATATTTGCAGTCGTTTGAAGAGTTGCGCATAAGAATAATCATTATCAGGAAAACACATGATGTTTTAAGGTGTTCAGATGGAGTGAACATATAGATATTGTTAAAATTAAAACTAATATTAGGAAACTGATGTAGGCAAAGGTAGGCCGACAAAATGAATTTGAAAACTCATTGATGGAACTTCGTGGCAAGGATGCTGATGTCACTGAAGAAGCAACAGAAATTCTGGTTAATACTCTGGCCCTTATTTTATGCAAAAATAACGAGTCGGTTTGCAAAGCTTTATCTTATGAACTTAACTATAAGCACAACTTCTATTCCCTGTGTAAACCGGTAACTACTTTAAGATCTCTTTTTCTGCAATCTAACATTTAACTTCTCTGGGTAAAAAAATTGAGTCAGGTTCCATTTCGTGCGTTTGTGTGTAATTGGCTTTTTTCATCTGTATGTTTGTCATTAGCAGCACATTGAACAACCCTATTGTGCTCATTAGTAAAAATTATATTGTGCGACAGGAATACATCGCAACGATTGACAGTCTGCCAAAAGCAAGGATACAAGATGCATTTCATAGGCAATACATTCGTCCAGTTACAGTAAGTTAAATTCTCACTGTTGTACCAAAAAATAATTGTACAATTTAAAATTTGATGATGCTGAAAGATCTAAGAAAAACAATTAGAGAAAGGATAACAATGATGACAAGCAGCAATACAATTCTATCCTGTAGTCACTACAGTTAAAATTTATAATAAGAATTTATCTTTCTTTTTTTTTCTTTTCTTTTTTTTTCCCTCCAGGTTGGCGTAGGCTTAATGTTCTTCCAACAGGCTGGAGGCGTAAATGGAATTCTCTTTTATGCAAGTGAAACATTTAAATCTGCGGGTAAAAAACTTAGAATTAAATCTTCAATACTTTATATTTTTTTTTTCCACTGATTTTTCCAACAGAAAGAAAACCCAATTCCAAAATTACAGTAGAGTTAGAAAAAGTGTTAATTTTTATATCGTAGGCTTTGCATCAGGGAGCCTTGGAACAATTATGATGGGATGCTTTCAGGTAATGAGTGTGAATATTGTCATTTTTTTTTTAATTTCATTTATTATATTAGTAACTCTTATATTTATGATTCTTTATCATAGGTACCTCTAACAATTTTAGCTGCAGTATTGATGGACAGAAGTGGAAGAAGGCCTCTCCTAATGGTACGGAAAAAAAGAAGCAGAATTTGCTGAAAACATGAATAAAATATTTTATACTTGGGAAAAAAAATTCTGTGCCTTGCTACTTGCCTGTAAAAAAGGGTCATATCAGACTTGACAGAATCTCAAATACGTATGATTAATCTGTCAACCTATGAAGATTTAGCTTCAAACTACCATAAATAGTTCCCACCCATTGAGTTCGTAGCTCATGGTCTTTATTTTGCTGCTAATCAAAGACACTCAAAATATTTATATAATTTATTTCCACACTGTTTGGGATGGATAAATGCATCGTATATACAGAAATGATATACTTAAATTCTAACAGCGGTCAATTCCTTGTTTCAGATTTCAGCTTCAGGAATGTTCTTAGGCTCTTTCATAACTGCAATTTCCTTCTTCCTAAAGGCATGTTCTTTTCTTTTAGATGCTCAATATTGCTAGTCTCCCTGAGAAAAACAAAAGCTTTTCTTTGCCAATGCACTTGAAGCAAATTATTTTGTGCTAGCAGAGTCATGGGATTTATCTGGAGCTTTCCCCTGGACTGGCTTTAACTGGTATTCTGGTATGTGGAGGAAAAAAAAAGTGATATTTAACATTTCTAGTTTAGAAGGCTCCTATGATATAAAAAAGAGGTGCTTGAAATATTTGACATGGAAGACCGTATATTATTAACATACACTGCTCTAATAAACAGGTCTATATTGGATCCTTTTCTATTGGAATGGGTGCTATTCCTTGGGTTATGATGTCGGAGGTAAAACAGCATTTCACCCTCTTAACTTTCCAAGTTTTATTTTTACTGGAAATATAAAACTTAGAGAAAACTCATAATAGGCGTTTGCAGATATTCCCGATTAATATGAAAGGAATTGGAGGAAGTTTGGTGACAATTATGAGTTGGTTTGGTTCGTGGGCAGTCTCATATTCCTTCAATTTTCTCATGAGCTGGAGTTCCTATGGTAAGTTCAAATCTTTTTCGGCCACTTGCAAAAATTAGGACAAAAAAATAGTTTTTTTTTTTAAAACATTAAAAAAAAAATAGCTTGTTGAACTGACAAGACACCATTTTTCCTGATATTGCTGCGAGTAAGCGATAAGCACAGAATCTTACAAGGATATCTGCTTTGTTATATTCTACTTTCAGGGACGTTCTTCATCTTCTCATCAATGTGCGCACTAGCACTAGTGTTTATTTTCAAGGTCGTGCCAGAAACTAAAGGCCGTACATTGGAAGAGATTCAAGCGTCCATGAAACCCACCACTCTTAGATAAATTTATGTTGTTTTTGTAATTGAGCCTCTAAAGAGGCATTGGTATAATTCAGGGATCTGATTGAAGTAATTTTACAAGTTGGAAAATCAGTTCAGTATTGTTACCTTTCCTATGTTTCCTAGCAGCACAGTTGAATGCAAAAAAAAAAAAAAAATAATAATAATAAATAATAATAATAATAATAATAAATAAATAAATAAATAATTAAGTAAATCACAGAAAAATCTAAGAACAACAATAGAAAAAAAGAAATGAGATCGAAGAATTACCAAAGAGCATCCATATTTGCAAAGGCTCAACTAATATATAATTTCATGTTGAAAATTAATAAATAAATGAGGTCATCACAGAAACCTAGAACCAAATTCATACTCGACCAAATAATGCATTGATTTTTCTTTTCTTTTTTCCGAAAATAGTAGGGAGTTCCTGTACCACTTTCTATTAAGAAAGTAACCCCAGAGTTTTACATCATATCAGCATCATAAAAAAAATGGGAAAAAGAAAAAACTCAATTAAGTAAAAACAGAAGAATATAGTAATCTTCAAACATGTGCTGATACTAACCCCTAACTAATCCACAAAAGTGATCCCATACACCTATCCCACAGAACAGAAACAGGTGCTGGTATGAACCACCTACCCGCTACCAGCATTCAAAATGATGCATTAATTAGAACACTGTTTTGGTTCATGTGTTGATCTAACCATCTGCTCATGTAAACTCTTTGACATTTCTATAATCAAAGTGAATATTAGCGGACCCAATAACCATGAAGACCACCTTCTATCACAAGTATAGCAGTACTGGCAGAAGATACAGTTCATGTCCAAACCTAGTTGCAAGAGGAAATAATACCCTAAACTTTTATACACCTAATTACACCAATCAAGCGTCCATTGCAATAGCTTCTTCTTCCAGAATCATTCGATGCAGCATTAAGTCCCTTTGAAGTGACAAAAACTCCTACAAAAAGAATATATAATTTTTTAAGGCTTAGAAATAATTTGAAAATCATCCTATAAAAAAGCAGAACCAGTAAAATTATAGGCCCAAAACAAATCAAATTTTGACATCTGTAATTTCCCATCACTTCATCTGGATACGCCAAGAAATATACTAAGCTCTGAGGGCACATCATGCTGCTTGGTCTGGCTCAGTTTTGAAATTAAATTACAAAACAACAAAGAATCACGAATAGCTTGATTACTTCTAAAATTTTACCTGCAACTGACGCTGACTAAACAAATGGAGGATACCATAATCAGAGGAAGCAACCAATTCAATCAACTTCTCACAAGTCTCCACTGAATCTCCAGCTTGTGAAAGATATCCTGCAACCTGCAGAGAGAGAGAGGGAAAGGGAGGATTAGGGGTTGGGGAGAGAAGAATACAGTAAACTTCAAACATAATTTTTAATGGGTTGGGAATTTGGGATCCATTCACAACAGAATCACTTGACAATCTTTACAACATTTTACAATTAAGTCAAACAAAATTTTTTTAAAAAATAGAAACAATAATGGGGACATGCTAGACTGCTAGTAGCTTTATATATTGATTTTGTGCCAAATTTTGTGTAAGTTCAGTGTCATTTGAAATTCCATCCAAGGCCATCCAAGTTCAGTGTCATTGCAAACTTGAAGTCATTCAATGAATGGTAAAACATGCATCACATCTTGTCAGTTTTCACATGCATGATAGGCATAATGTATAAGATCATCTTTCCAACTATTGGATTTCAAAATTTTAAGTTTTCTGACAGTTGGCAAAATTGTCAAGTTAATCCATTTTCAATGGATCACAAGGAATCCATTCAAGATCCATTGATTGTTGAAATAATAATTTCATGGTCTTTGTACAAGGTTATGAAATTTTGTGTCCACACTTCACACATAAACCCATTCAGTGCTAATGGTACAATCTCAGTCTGAAGTTCACCTGCATACAACGAAGAATAATTTCTGGTATGCAACATCGCCGACAAAGCCCTCTTACAACATGTATAGCGGGTGGTCCTACGACATGGTTACCATCAGAATACCATGCATCGATTCTTGAGATCTCCATTGCAACTCCGGATTGAAACTGATTCAGCTCACCTGCATTATGTCAGATTTCAGAAGTTGTCAAAGGGGGAAAAAGAGAAAAAAAAAAAAAAAAATGTCTCCCTACAGAAGAACATCATATGCTCCTACTGGAAGTCTTAAGTAAGACTAAAGGTTTAAAGAAGCATTTAGTGGTTCAGAAGCAATGACATGGTCAATAAACCATAATGCGAACAAATCTTTGAATCTAATTTTTCATATTTTAATCAAAATTAATAATTAATATGATCCAACTATGGTATATATTATATCAATCATAATATAAAAAAAAAAAAAAATCATTGGCGAAAGAGACTTTTAAGAGTTTGTTGTTCTTTTCTTTTATTTTTTTCTATGATGAAACAGAAGACAGAAATTAGAAATTCACGAACCAATAAAAACTAATTCATCTTGAGTCTCCACTAAATAGTACAAATGAGAACAAATTGAAGAAAATGCACTAGATTTCTCTATGCCAGCAAGGTCCATTATAATGCCGATGTATATTTTGTGTGGTACGGTTCAAGAGAACTACAAATTGCGATAAACTGTGATACTAAGAAGCTTGATAATACTATATAACTCAATTCAATTTTTTTATTTTTCAAGAATTAACCCAAACGTCCCCAATCCATTCTCCAATGTACAGGATATTCTACTTTCTAAAGCATCAACAGCTGGTTTCATAAACTTGCTACTGGAAACAGAGGGGAAACAAGAAGTTATATGTTTCATATGGATATAATATGAACTTGCCTGGACGAATATCCACAAAGGCTCAAAAATAAATAAATAAATAAAATAACCTTTGAACCCATCTGCCATAACAGTGGCTAAGAGGCCTCCATCATTTGCTTCATGAAGCCCTAGACCGTCACCTTCTACAGCCAGACACCTCAACATCACGTCGATACAAGAACTATCTTCTGATGAGATAGTTACATCCACCTACCAATATAAATTAAACAAAAAGAAAAAATAAATAAATAAAATATCATTGACAATAAAGTAGACATGTCTTATGAAAATCAAAAGAAAATTTGCAATTAAAACCCCCCACATTATAAAGAAACTGAGAGGAAAAGCAACAACAACTACGCAACCACAAAAATGGAATGCCAACTTATAAGGGAAACTAAAAAAAGATTTTAAGCTGTTAAAGTATTTTTCTCGTTAGTTGAATTGACAAATAGGAATCCTTAAACGAATATCACCCACGTCCCTTCTGCTCTAATTCTACAATCACTAATTAATAAAAATGACTAATTAAAATTTATTTTTTTACTAATGATAGGAAATTTGGAACTCTTTACTAGATGAGCTTTATTACAACTTAATGCTTCTGTCAGGCAATTTTGCAACTTGCAATTTCATTCTAATGGACCATAAGGTGGGGTAGAAGGGGAGGTGTGTTACATGTAACTGCCGGTGCAAGACCACTTCTTCACTAACAGAAGAGTAAAGGGCACTCGTCAGAGCAGCACAATGAGTAGCATCCGGTGCTACGCATTCCCTTGAGGGCAGGCACAGCATTGCAACTGCATGTAATTTTAGGAACACTTCTTCAGTGGAACTAAACGTGGATTCCTGAGCTGCACTCAACCATGGATCCCCTTCTCCTACACATCCAAATAAAATATAAATAAACAAGAACTTATTCTGATGCTAACACCTACACGTATGCACCCACACAAACACACAAACACAAAAAGATTTAAAGTAGGTAGTGCTAACTTACTAATCAAAAGAGGAAGAGCTGAACTCAAAGTCTGCCTGGCGAAAGCTATAGGGGCATCCTTCTCCTCTGATGAGATATCATCAGGTGAAACTGCCGCATTCTCAGACTCAGTTTTTAGCCACTTGCGGTAGGTAGCATCCCAAGAGTAGTATGCATGCTGTCAATTGCAACAAAATATTCACAACAATGTTAACCTTGTAGAATACATAGGGGGGCATTTGCAATTGGCACCCAAGAAGGGACTGCAAAAAAGATAAACAGCTAACTCATAATATCTAACATCCTCGCCTGGAAAACTAAGCTCCAGTTTGGCTGCATGATCTTTTCGAACAACCATGTGGGGAAAATAAAATAAAAGGGGGGTGGGAGGGCATACCCAATCTTCAAACTCATGCAAATTATCAGAAACATCAGGATCACTCATGGAGAGAAGATTATCTTTTGGCTGCTGGAGGGGCTCTGACAAAAACGCAAGCAGCTTGTGGGCCCCTATTGGTGTCTCAGGGACTCTCCACATGGATATCAATGCAAACTCTCTGAACAGTATATTGCTGAATCACCAGGGAATTAAACAAATTTCTCAATATTAGATGAGAACAGCAATTAAGATAACAACTATGGTTCTAAGAAATTCAGCACCACGATCATTTGCTATTTCAAATTTGTATACTTTTGATGCGTGGCTAAATGGGACAAATTGAGTCCTCAACTGGTGCCTAATCACCAAGACAAGGGCAAATATTACTTTGGTGCTAATAGTGGTAGAAACCATCAATTTACATACCTGTGCATGAGTGCCTTGACAAGAAGCATCACACTAATCCCTTCAAAATCTTTTATAGTAGAAGGAGGTGTAAAGCAAAGCCACTGAATAACCATTGCCTTCTCTAGAGACTGCAACCTATGATGCTCTGCTACATCAGCATCATTTTTACTTGGTTTTGTTTCCCTTGACCTCGAAAGAACTCTGAAAAAGTTAAATTATTTATTTATAACTTCTTCCAGTATTATGGTGCTAGCAAAAATACATTCAGAAATTATCATGTTGACAACAGATATCTGCAGATAGCACTCAGAGTAATAGATTTGCGATGAAAAATGTACATTTTACTAGTTTTTTAGCAATTGTTCTCTCCCTACCAATAATCATTTATATGATAGCCCAATCGGTATGTATATTCAACACAGAAATCATATTACCAGGCTAATTTCTTTCAAAATATTTAGATATCCACAGGAAATAATGTATTGATCAGTAAAACTGAAACATATAGTACAGAAAGAGGTGTGTATTCTGAGTTCTATAACCAATTAACTGATTTTAGCACAGTTTCAGTAACTACACTAAGTATATAAAGGAGAAGCAGAACAATGCAAAGAAAATAATCAAGCAATTATGAGTGCTAGACCAGCAATGGTCCACTTCCAGCAGGCATAAATACTGCAGAAGCAACCAATAAGATGCCCGATCAGAGACTGTAAAAACTTGCATAATTATTTTTATGCTTTCCCTTTTCCAACCGTTAGCATCCTGATGAGTACTAATACATAACATATCCCATACTCAATTTCTGAAAATACTGGCAGCAAGATGTGAGCAAATAAACAAACCTGTCAATAATCTCTTCAAAGCATGCCTTGTAGTTATCCTCAGAAGAGAAGGGCAGGTACTCCACAGCTGAAAGGAAGAGCTTATGTTTCACACTCATGCTGTCATTGAAAATATATACAAAGTCAATTTTAGTATCAATCAATTAATTATTTTATACAATTGCAATTTGTTAAATTATACAATTCAAGGTTTTGTCAGGATCAGCTTTGAAGGATTAGTTTTTCCTTTTATAGCCTGTCTTTCTACTTCATAGTTCATAGTACTTTGCATGGTTATTCCCCTAAAATTTGATTAGTTCAATCTTGTTTGATAGGGTTGAGCTGAGAACTTCAAATCCAATTATAACAAGACAATCGGAGTCTTTGCCAGAACCATTCTAAAGTACTTAACTAAAAGCACCAAAAGCTTGTAAAAGCAATGAAAGTGAGAGAAGACAAAAAGAGTAAGAACCTGCTATTTAATCTAAGTTCCATCATTTGAACAAATAAGTCAACACATAAGTGGCGTGCTAGTTGAGATGCATAAACACCAACCAACTCCTCATGTTGCTGTGAGAACAAGTACATCGCATACCTGAAATTCAGTCAAGCAAAATCAATCATGTTCCTGCATACCAAGTTTATCTGTACCCATTGCCTGCTTCACACATGACAATAGTAGATTTATTAAAGAAAGCGGCCTCTTATTATACCTCATCAATTTTTCATGCGTGAGGGGTTAGGTTGGGGCAAGGGTGGTGGAAGACCATTGATTTCTTGCTTGATTTCTAATAAAATAATACAAAGTGAGAAAAAATTGAGAGATGCTTACAAGTGAAGAATGCGGTCACCAATTGTTTCAAGCTTCTCCCTAATAACTTCCTTTAATTCAACATCAATGATGTATCTAAGAACAAGTACTAAGTGGGCTCCAAATCGCATCATTTCTGGGTCCCCTGATGGCCTAAATGAATCATAAATAATTCACTGTCAGTGGCATACCAAAGGTCAAACTTTGTCTTGTGGTTCTTAAATTCTTCACTGAGAATTAACATACTCCAATCAATGTTTTGCACAAGCGACCAATCAGGTATAGTGTTTGATCGAGGATTTCAACAAACATTTTGACCAAGGAAAGCAGTTCCCAGTGAATCATTAAGAATATTTTAGAAAAATGGCAAGAATCTGTAAGCACCTGAGATTATCATCCCAATCACTTTCTGAAGGGGAAATCCAAGACCACAGAAGATCTAGCAGGTTTGACACGTCTCCAAGCATCATTCGCATCTAACACAAGAAAATATATATCACTAGGTTTAAAATAAAATATGGTTTACATTGTAAAAGCTGACAAGCTTTTCTTCCAACAGAAGGATGTCACTTTTGGTGTGACTGGAACATGATAAACAATATCAAATACAAAATAAGGTGAGGTACATGTCATACCTGAATCTGACGATGTTGCTCTCGGCATGATCGAGATACAGCCTCATGAACCATCTCACTGTGTCAAACAGCGATGAGTTACTAAAACTTTGTTTTATTTTACATGCATTTCTTTTCTTTTACCAAATATTACATTTTACTTTTGCTGTTCATTTTGTTTCAATTTCTTTTCAACATTTACTTCACAATAGGTTGACACAATTATGGGGATTAGGGCTAAATTAGAGCTTATTGGTACCCCCACTATAAAAATTAAGACCAAGCTCAAAGCTAGTGACCGACTTCACATCCACTGCCATAGAAGTGATAGCATCAATTAGCCATTGTATGTGCATGGTCCGATCAATCAAAATTTGATTTTCATATCAGATAGTAAGGAGAAACATCTAGAAATCAAGGTACAAGCTAGCTATTTAATTCTGACCAAAGTCCCATAACAGCTATTGAAGCATCATGAAACTTTCATGGGAGCATGTTAACCAGAAAAGCCTATTGCTAACAACCATATACCTGGAATGAAGCTTCTGAAGAAGAGAAGCCATGTCACGTGGCTGTTGATCCAGAATCTGGTATGGCCAGCTCCCAGGGCTCACTGGTGGGACTGACATGTTCTCACTACCTCCTGACAAAGATCCACTCATTTGATCCTCATTTAATCTTCTATCATAATTAATGGCACCACCACCCTTCTGAAGCTGGGACAGGTGCAGATCTACTTGTGCATCAAGCCAACACTTCACCATTGCCCAACAAGCCGACTGAAGAAAAGTGAAGTATAGAAAAGAAGGTCAAGTCAGAGTGCAAACATAAAACAATCCCTTGTAGTTTTCAAAAAGACATGAAAACTGCATTTGGATATTACACATCAATGCTCATAATTCATTTGGGGTTGAATATTACGTAGAATGTTGCAAATGTCCTGAAGGGGCAATCTCTAAAACATGGACATGGAAAAGGTATTAGGATTCATGTTGCTTACTATTCTAATGTTCTCCTACTACAAAATAAAATTACCTAAAAGAAGATATCTTGCAGAAATATAATCATTCTCTACATATTGATATTATTGGTATACATCTTTTCAATGAATGTAAAAACAACATTTGCAACTAGTATGAAAACTTTGGAACAATCTTTGTGTTGCACTGAAAACTCTAACTTGTGAGCTGAAGTACTATCGATGCCCCTAATTTTATGACTAATAATGCTTTGAAGTACAATAAGAGTGGAATCAATGTCAGACCCTTGAAAGAAAAGGTTATTCTATGTAAAAAGGGGCAAAAAAAAAATACATCTGTTGCTTACAAAAATAAATTCATTAGTAAGAAAATAAATGGAGTAAAAAAAACATAAGAAAGTAAATGGAGTACCTCCCAATCAGTACAAATAGGCAATACATGTTTCAAGTTACTGCATTGAACTGCATAGACAGCTGTCTCATACTTTCCACCATCTTGCTCAGCAATTTTCTTCAATATAAAACAAATAAATGTGTGTGTAAGAGAGAGAGAGAGAGAGATCAATGTCACAAAAAAGAAGAATCTACTTGTTTAAATGTTTAATGATTTGCACCAGAAAGCCTATATACATTCTAACATGAACAAAATCACATTTGCTGCAATAATGACCTTGTCTTTCCCAGCGAACTTAGTAGCCTAATCTAAGACCAAGTTTATCACAAAAAATCCCAGGTGACAGAACGATTTTATGTTAAGCCTCAGGACTATCTGTGGTATTTTATAACCATTTTTTCCAGCATATTTTGGTTAGAAGGTAAGTCAGGACCAGCCAAATGCACCAAAACATAAAGAAACAGAAATAGTAAAATAAAGGACATTGCAGCAAAATAAAAACTGCTGGGTCAGTAAACAGTCTTGTGTGTTTGGCAAGAGCACAATACCACAATACAAATACGAGGCACAAAAAAAAAAGGATTACCTCTGATGCACAGAAGGAGGCCCATTTCCAGAGGCGAAGCTGGTGCCCTACTCGGCCTTCCAATTCAATAGCTTGAAGAGTTCTCGACTTCCCATTTTTCACCATGGCTTCCACAGAGGGAAAGAGGTCAATTCCTCTAAAGGGACAAAGTGTGGCAGCTCTCCATGCCTAAATCAGTGTACTCAAACAAATTAGCAGAATGAGATAATGCATACCAGTGGTCAAATTATACAAGAGGAACATACTGGTTCAGGTGGCAGAGTTGACCTGCACCTATTGGGTAAATCCAACAGGACTGGATCCAACTTGGCTTAGACTACATCAGATTAAGGTCAGATCCATGTCAAGATCTCTTGAACCATAGGCCGTTGAACTAAGCCAGCTCCACAGGTCCAGAGCTAATTAGAGTATACAACAGTTCTCTTAAATTAAATGTCCAAACTCGCAAATCAGGCCAAATTTGGATGATATGAAAACTTCAAAAGACATTAATTCAACATTACCTAGAAGTCTACAACAGAAAGCCTGTTGTAACTAGTACTGGGAAATGCCAAGCATCATAAAAAGGTATATAAACATGAGAAATACAAAAGAATGAAACATGCCTGGCCAGCAGAACGGCACAGCTCACAAGCTTCTTCTAACCTTCCTGCCCTCAGAAGGGTCCACACATCCTCCAATAATAACTCGTCTTGCTTCTGTACCTCCATGGAATAATAATATTAAGCTTAACAACATACTATTTACATAAACAGGCACACCTAATGAGACAGTACAACAAGAGGATGACTTGAAGAAATGCCAGGGCTCACAACATTCGAGTCTTCCCAGGTAGGATTGTAATGCTGGGACCCAGTACACATTGGTCAATTACAATTACATTTTGCCTGCTTCTCTTACTGATCCAATTTTGCAGTTGGTATTCTCCACTGACTAAATTAGGGCTTTATCATGTTGGATCTTTACACAACATAATAGTACCAGAGAGAAAAACTCAATGAAATCAAACAAAATGATCAAATTAGATAAAATTGCCTTGTCATCAGCAATGAGCTTGGCTTCTTCGCGTGTTGGGGCATCAAAATCCACATGTTGTACGACAGCAGGATCATAATTTTTTCTCCTCAGAAACCTCTGGGTGTGATGCCATACACCAGAGCTTGGGAGGTATGAACCAACATGGGACCCTCTTACCTACAACAGGACAAAAAAAAAACCTTTAATATATCAAGACATTGTTGAAATGTTATGTCTATATGGCAAAACATAATTTTCACACTTTTTACATTCTGACATGTAATTAACTATAACAACAAACCACAATGATGACCTTCAGAGAAATTAAATGGATCCTGATTCACAACTTCAATAATGTAAGTTTTGAGGAAATCTGAGATAAATAACTAAGCTTATCTTTTTTTAAAAAAAAAATTTCTAATTAGTACCAGGATCAAAATGACAGTGAAGCCTTCTTTAACTTAGTGATATAATAGGAGATGCATTACAATTTCCAGTCAAATTTTCTTAAAGTACCTTCTTCTCCAAATCAAGAGCTTCAGAGGTGAGCCCTTCTAGCCATAATACAATACGAACACAAGCCTCAGCCGTCAAATCTGTTCTGACAAACTGACATGCTTCTTGGTGTGAAGTCGGTGGTGACTGTTTGAAACAGCATTAGAAATTAAAAATCAATTAAACAGTTTTTAGACACTTAAAGAGGGGGAAAAAACAATAAAAAGATACGCTCCAGGATTTACGTTAGGGTTTAGAAGAGGATAATTTACAAAATTAATTTAATTTCTTCCTCTCTGAATATGGAAAGTTCAAGATGCAAGATTATTGCAACCCTGCTGTCAAAGTGGTGTTGATGACCTCTGATTTTTAGAATAAAACCAATATTGCACTTTATCATATGGGCCAATTAGTGATACACTCTCTGATTTAATAAAAGGTGGTATAAACATGTAATGCTTCCACAAAAGATACATTTATTGTAAATTACAAAAGTTAAATTGCAAAAAGGCCTGGTATGAAAAAAGTCAAAAACTCAGCGATTTTCAGACACTGACCTGTAGTAGTTCCTCAGGAAATTCATCAATTCCTGAAATATGTACACAAAATATATAAATTAGTATCAAATAATAAACTAACTTCAAAAAAGTATTCCATTGCAAGGAGCAAACATTAATATAGAAAGAAAAAAAAATACTTCAATTCTTGCAAACATTAATATAGAAAAATTAAAAATAAAACAAATCTACCCTAGCATCTTTGTGCCATTGCAACCTGGGCTCTTGCTTGAGAACTCTCCAAAACAAAATGCAAATGAAAATCAAAGAATTCAGAAGGCAAATGCAAACTGGTGCATTAATTCTACAAGGAAACCTACTGCATTTCAAAATGGCGCACCTTTACCAAAGAGGTACCAAAGCAGTGACCAAGATGCAGCCTCGTCAATTAAGAATTTAGCTTTTTGTCTCATGAACTTGTCTTCAACAATTCTGTGTCTTGTGCTACCAAACCTAAATTTCAAATTTTACAATTTTAAACCAAATGTAAAAGGGAAAAAAAAAATTGAAAGAATCTAAGCATTTGCACAAGTGAGTGGCTAATGACACTTCCTAGATTGCTTTCTTTAAATGCCAAAGCAAAGTACATATATAATAAATTTATAGATGCAACAAGTACCTGATTGATTCAGATACATCTCGGCATGTTTTCTCAAGTTGTAAAATCAAATCTTGAAAAGACATTAGACCTGCAATAAACCAAAATAAACGGGAATCAGATGGAAGTTCACCCAAATATTTAGTAGAGGATGGATGTACTAGTTGATCCCAAAAGAGTATTGAATGGTTCCAAGTAGCTTGTTTAGTTTCGAAAATAGAATGGTGTCTCAAGCCAGTAAACATAAACCTTGAAGAGCAGAGTCAAGAAGAGAGGCAAATAAACTAAAGGTGGAGCCTTCCTCTGATAGATCCTCTTCCTCGCTTTTGATTGGTCGAAGCGAGTGCCTTCCTGTCTGATGAGCAGGGCCAAAACTGGAGCTGAACTCACCAGCTGCACGACTATGAATAGATGCCCTTCTCATTGCAGAATTTAAAGGGGTATTTATATCCATGCCATCAACATCATCAGTCTCCAACTGAAAGAACAACCAAGTTAGGCAGAGACTGGATGCTTATTGACTAAGGAAAAAAACATAGCTCTATTTACCGTCCAGACTTATTCTAAGAGGGTGGTAATTTAGGAAAAATAATGTACTTGAAATCAAAGAAGAGGAAGAAATCATTCTACATTTTTTTGTAAAAGAGTAAGATAATTTAGGAAACATGATTGAACATCAAAATTTTTAAGAGACCAAAAAAGATCGTATAAAGAAAAAGGGCTAGAAGAATAATGGAATATCTATGTTGCCTCAGTCCAGGAATTTGCTTTTGCCCCCTGAGCGATAAGTTGCAATTCCAGTTCCAAAGGCCTTAAGTCCAATTCTCAGTTGTAGCAATTACAAAACAGTAATGATAATCCCTTAACTATTACTCATGGGAGGGATACTACTCTAAAAATGCAGTACCTCCTTCTTAATCTCTTCCAGAAGTAAAGCAGAATTAGGCCGCCTATGTATTGTATTTCCTTCGTATAAGAGACTTGCATCAGAGAATCTCGACACAGGGCCTTGTAGAAGGGGTGACACATTCGATGAGGGAGAATGCCTTCTCCTGTACCAATCCACATAGAAAAAATAAAAAGCTGAATCAAATCATGTCGCATTTCATTAAATGTAACAACGAAGTTCGTATACGAGATTTCCGAAAACAAAAAAGAGAAGAAAAAGGCGAACCTGTAGCGGCGGTACTGTTCTCTGTGAGTGTCGTTAGTGGGATCGAAGAGGCTTGGAGACGCATCGATCTCCATCTCCATCTCCGTTGCAATATAAAATTGGTAGTGGTGGTAGTGAAGAGTGGTAGAGCTGAGAGAGGGCTGGGATCGAGTGACGATAACGATTAAAACCCTAAACCCTGACGAGTGTGTTCGGGATGAATCGGGGGTGGTGCTCAGGTCAGGGTCAGGGAGGAAGGAGTTCCGGAGCGGAGGGGTCAGGTCAGATCTATTCGGTCTTGGTCTGGTTAGATAGTTATCCGCCCTTCGATTTAAAATTGTAGAGATCGTACGGCCTGCGACGTCCGTTTGATTATATTTTAGTTTCGGATCGCGAAGAAAAATAGGATACGATAATAAATGAAATAAAAGTAGTACGAAATTAAGCTTATAAAAAAATTTAAATTCATTACACTGATTATAAATTATATATTTTTTAAATGACATGAAATTAAATATGGAGCTAAATAACCAATTTATAAATTCGAATATATATATATACTTTTTATACGTTTTTTTTACTTAGGGACTCTATTTTCACAAAAAATTATACCTCAAAATTGGGGATCCTGATCCTGTGTCGCGTGGCACGCATGGAGCGCACCTCACGAACCGTTCGATTTTGATCGGGCGGTTCATTTTTTTTCGGACCTATCAATCTGGTTACATACATGGAGCTCCCATATCCATCAGATTCAGATCGGACGGCTCACAGCCCCCGCTACATGCTGTGCCGCGCGACAGCAGATCAGAATTCCAAAATTGAAGTGTTAGAGTTTCCATTTCTCTCCCAACCCTTCCCTCATTTTTATTAAAAAAATTCTGGAGCACAGCCTTAATTCGAACAAAATATTGAAGACTGTCATGTTAGTTATAATTCATACATCCTTACTAGCAATACTCTGTATACGATCATTGATTTTGATATTCTAAACAATCACAAAAGACAATGTTTAAAAAACGAGATTCAACGATGTATGTACCGCATATTTGTCGTATGAAAACTACGAAGATTTTTAATCTATATTTGAATATCGTTACTCAAGTGGTTTGAAATTTTTTTTAATCTCTACTCCTCGTCAATCAAAGGGCTATACAAAGTATACTAAAGGTCTATCCAATTTTGAGTCTAAAAATGTATCCAAATGCTATAATATACGATATAGACCATATATTTTTATGATATGATCAGATCAGTGGTCTTGATTTAATAACGAGATAAAAAATTTAAACATTTCATCTAAACCAAAGTTAAGCTTTTGCTAGAGCATGGTTGCGCTGTGTTAAATAAGCATAGCACGATGGTTCAATTCTCTGTAGGCTCATTTAGTTTTTTGTCCACACATTGGGTTCAATTTTGCAAATCTAACATGGCTAAACAGTGTGTTACCATTTAACCTTTTGAGCTACTTGTACTGTGAGTGACCACCGGAGGAAAAACATCCATTTTCTTGCAACCTCAAGCAGAGCTTTTGCCATCGACCTTATTTCTCTAAAAAAAATAAGGTCGATGGCAAAAGCTCTGCTTGAGGTTGCAAGAAAATGGATGTTTTTCCTCCGGTGGTCACTCACAGTACAAGTAGCTCAAACCCAACTAACGAGAGCTTGGTGGTAGCTTCTATACATTTGACACACGGGGCTGATCAACTCAACATCTGTTTTGAGGTGGTAAGGGACCGCGCCTTCTTTATTTGCAACTCCATTGGAGGTGAGGCATGCACAACTTGCATCAGTGTTGTTATAAACTTGTTACCAGAGTTGTGACGTATCGTACCTGCCTTGACATATGATTGGAGTTTCATATAGGGCTTGCCGGCTTTCAAGGACATTCTAACGCAATATTTTGAATAATTTAGATATGAATTATATTCTAAAACATATAAAACGCTTAAATATAGATTATGGTGATCAATTAACATTAAATTAGTCAAGAAACACTTAAAAAATAACTAAGACTCCAAATAAACTTCATTTGCATAATACTTCTTTAATTAGAACATAATATTTTTAATAATTAACATCTAAATTATATTTTAGAACTATAAAGAGCTTTGATATTAATTGTTGACGTCGAACTAAACAAATATAGCTTAAAATACCCAACTGATTTTTTAAAATAAACTTTAATTGCACATTATATAAATATTTCTTTTGTGTGTAACACAATATTTTGAATAAATGAGACCTGAACAATATTATATACCATATAAAGAGTTCAAATATAGATTATTATAATTAAGTGACATCTAATGGATCATGAATCACTATAAGGTTGAACTGAAGCTCTGAAATAAGCTTCCTTTGCATATTATATGCATATTTCTTTTTGTGTAATGCAATATTTTGAATAAGTAAGCTCTTAATTATATTCTAAACCATATAAAAGAACTTAAATATGGATTGTTATGATCAATTGACCTCGAAGGAATCAAGAATCACTTAAAATGCTCAATTAGAACTCGAAATATGCTTAATTTGTACATTATATGCATGTTTCTTTATGTATAATATAATATTTTGAATAAATTAGATCTAAATTATATCATATCATGGATCATATAAAGTGCTTAAATATAGATTTTTGTTATCAAATTACGTCGGACGAATCAAGAATTGCATAAATGCTCAACACATGCTCCAAATAATCTTCGTTTGCACATTATGTGCATATTTCTTTTTGTAAGACACAATATTTAGAATAAGCAGGGTACTAATTATATTTTAACTTATATAAAGAGCTTATATATAGATTAATATTGTGATCAAATGATATCTATTGAATCAAGAATCGCATAAAATGCTAAACTGAATCTCCAGGAAGTTTTATTTGCACATTATATGCATATTTCTTCATGTTTATTGCTATATTTTCAATAAATATGATCTAAACTATATTCTGGGCCATATCAAGAGCTCATATATAGATTATTGTGATCAATTTACGTCAAATAAATCAAGAATCGTATAAAATTCTCAACTGAAGCTCCAAATATGCTTTCAATAGAATATTATATGCATATCTCATTATGTATAATGCATTATTTTTAATAAGTTAAATCTGAATTTAATTTCTGACCATATAAGCAGCTTAAATCGTATAAAATTTAATTTCTTGACAATATAAAGTGTTTAAATATAGATTATTGTGATCAGATTACTTCACATGAATTCAGAATCGCTTGACTGCTCAAATAATACTCAGAATAAGCTTTATTTGAGGTTTATATGCGTATTTTCAATTTATAATGCAACATTTTGAATAAGTAAGATCTGAATTATATTGTACTCTACATAAAGACCTTATATATAGATTATTATGTTCAAAATGACTAAGAACGATTACAGAATCACTTGAAATGCTCAAATGAAGCTCAGAATGACCATTATTTGCACATTGAATGCATATTCTCTATGTATAATCCAATTTTTTTTTTAATAAGTTAGATCTTGATTATATTCTACACCATATAAAGAGATTAACTATAGACTATTATGAATAAATGATTTCTAATGAATCCAACATTTTCTTAAAATGCTCAAATGTAGCTCGGAATAATATAATTTTGCACATTATATTTGTATTTTATATGCATAATTCAATATTGTGAATACGTAAGATTTGAATTATATTCTAGACTGTTGAAGACCTTAAATAGATTATTGAGATCAAATGACTTAAAATTAATGCGGAATAGCTTGAAATTATCAAATGATGCTCAAAATAAGCATTATTTGCACAATATTCTATGTATAATCCAATATTTTTTAATAAGTAAGATCTGAATTATAATTTAGACCGTATAAAGAGCTTAAAATAAAGCTTATTATATTCTAATGAATCCTAAATTTGCTTAAAGTGCTCAAATGAAGCTCAGAGTAACATATTTTTGCACATTATATGCGTATTTTCTATGTACAATTTAATATTGTGAATAAGTAAGGTCTGAACTATTTTTTAGACCATATGAACCATTTAAATATAAATTACTGTGACCAAATGACTTCGAATGTGCCGAGAATCGCTTAAAGTACTTAATTTCTGCTTGGAATATTCTTTTTAGCACTTTATATGCATATTTTCTATGAATCCATTATTTTTATTAACTTATAATTAAATATAGATTAGTGTAATCAAATTACTTCAAATGAATCCAGAATCGCTTAAAATGCTCAAACAATACTCAGAATGAGATTTATTTTGAAGAAGTAATATCTGAATTAAATTCTAGAACATAGAAAGAGCTAAAATATATACTATTGTGATCAAATGACTTAGAATGAATGCAGAATTGCTTGAAATGCTGAAATAATGCTTAGCACATTGTATGAGTATTTTCGATGGATAATCCAATATTTTGAAGAATTAGGATATGAATTACATTGTACACCAAATAAAGTGTTATATAGATTACAGTTATCAAATGGCTTCTAATTAATTAATCCAGAATCGCTTGAAATGCTCGATCGATTCTCCGAAAAAGTTTTATTTGCAATTTATACGAGTATTCTTTATGTACAATGCAGTAATTTGAATTAGTAAGCTCTCAATTATATTCTAGACCACATAAACAGTTTAAATATGGTTTTTTGTGCCCAAATGACTTTGAATGTATCGGAATCGGTTAAAATATTAATTGTCGTTCATAATATTCTTTTCTACAATTTATATGAATATTTTCTGTGAATAATTCACTATTTTGAATTAGTAAGATTATAATTAAATTGGTGACCATATAATGTGTTTTAATATAGATTATTGTGATCATTTTACTTCAACTGAAACCAGAATCGCTTGAAATCCTCAAATAATAATCATAATAAGCAAGATCTATATTATATTGTACTAAAAACTTATATATAGATTATTATGCTCAAAATAACTAAGAACGGATGCAGAATCGCTAAAAATGCTCAAATGATGTTTAGAAAAAACATTATTTGCACATTATATGCATATTTTCTATGTATAATCTAATATTTTTTCATAAATAAGATCTGAATTACATTTTAGACCGTATAATGAGCTTAATTATAGATTATTGTGATCGAATAATTTAAAATGAATGCAGAATAGCTTGAAATTATCAAATGATGCTCAGAATAAGCATTATTTGCACATTATGTGCATATTTTCTATATGTAATCCATTATTTTTTTAATAAGTAAGATCTGATTTAATATAGATTATTATGATAAATGATTTCTAATGAATCCAAAATTTGCTTAAAATGCTCAAATGAAGCCTAAAGGAATATAATTTTGCAAATTATATGCATATTTTGTATGTATAATTTCATATTGTGAATAAGTAAGGTCTGAATTATTTTCTAGTCATATCAACCGTTTAAATATAAATTTTTGTGACCAAATGACTTCGAATGTATCAAGAATCGCTTATACTACTTAATTGCCACATAGAATATTCTCTTTTAGCACTTTATATGCATATTAAAATACTTAATCCATTATTTTGAATAAGTAAGATTAGAATTATATTCTTGAAAATATAAAGTGTTTAAATATTGATTATTGTGATCAAACTAATTCAAATGAATCAAGAATAACTTGAAATTGTCAAATAATACTCAGGAAAAGCTTTATTTGCAATTTTTGTGTATATTTTCAATGCACAATGCAACATTTTGAATAAGTAAGATCTGAATTATATTGTACACCATATAAAGAGCTTATATATAGATAATTATGTTCAAAATGACCAGGAACGAATGCACAATCCCTTGAAATGGTCAAATGATGTTCAAAATAACCACTATTTGCACATTATATGCATATTTTCTATGTATAATCCAATATTTTTTTAGTAAGTAAGATCTGAATTATATTCTAGACCGTAAAAACGACTTAAATATAGAATATTGCAATAAAATGACTTTAAATGAATGTAGAATAGCTCGAAATTATCTAATGGTTCTCAGAATAAGCATCAATGTATAATACAATATTTTATAACAAAAAAGATCTGAATTATATTTTGGACTGTATAAAGAGCTTAAATATGGATTATTATGAACAAATGATTTCAATGAATCCAAAATTTGATTAAAATGCTCAAATGAAGCTCAGAGTAATATAATTTGCAAATTACATGCATATTTTAAATGTATAATTTCATATTGTGAATAAGTAAGGTCTGAATTATTTTCTAGACCATATAAACCGTTTAAATATAAATTATTGTGACCAAATGACTTCGAATGTATCGAGAATCGCTTAAAAGTACTTAATTGCTGCTGAGAATATTTTTTTAGCACTTTATATGCATATTTTCTATGAATAATCCATTATTATAGATAGTATGATTAGAATTATATTCTTGACCATATAATATATTTAATATTGACTAGAGTGATCAAATTACTTCAAATGAATCCAGAATGGCTTTAAATGCTAAAATAATAATCAGAATAAGCTTTATTAGCAATTTATATGCGTATTATCATTGTATAATGCAACATTTTGAATAAGTAAGATCTAAATTATATTGCAGACCATATGAGAAGCTCATATTTAGATTATTATGTTCAAAATGACGACAAACGAATGCAAATGGCTTGAAATGCTCAAATGATGTTTATAATAATCATTATTTTTGCACATTATATGCATATTTTCTATGTACAGTCCATAATTTTTTAATAAGTAACATCTAAATTATATATTCTAGACTGTAAAATGACTTAAGTAAGATTTAATACATGTTATTGTGATCAAGTGACTTAAAATGAATGCAGAATAGCTTGAAAATATCTAATGATGCTCAGAATAAGAATTATTTGGACATTATGTGCATTTTTTTTTTGTATAGTCCAATATTTTATAATAAGAAAAATCTGAAGTAAAATATAGATTATTGTGAACAAATGACTTTTAATGAATCCAAAATTTGCTTAAATTGCTCAAATGATGTTAAGAGTAATATAATTTTGGGAATTATATGCGTATTTTGTATGTATAAGTCAATATTATGACTAAGTAATGTCTGAATTATTTTGTAGACATTATAAACCGTTTAAATATAAATTTTTGTGACCAAATGACTTCAAATGTATTGAGAATCTCTTAAAGCATTTAATTGCTGCTTAGAATTTATCTTTCTAAACACTTTATATGCATTTTTTCTATGAATAATCCATTATTTTGAATATAAAATATTAAAATTATACTCTTGACCATATAATATTTTTAAATATAGATTATTATGATAAAATTAGTTCAAATGGACCTAGAATCGCTTGAAATGAGTAAATAATACTCAGATTGGCAATTTATATGTGTCTTTTTAACGTATAATGCAACCTTTCAAATAAGTAAGATCTGAATTATATTGCACACCTTATAAAGAGCTTATATATAGATTTTTATGTTCAAAATGACTACAAACGAATGCAGAATCGCTTGAAATGCTCAAATGAAGCTCGCAATAACCATTATTTGCACATTATATGCATATTTTGTATGTACAATCCATTATTTTTAATAAGTGAGATCTGAATTACATTCTAGACCTTAAATAGCTTAAATATAGCTTATTGTGAACAAATGCTTTAAAATGAATGTAGAATAGTTTGAAATTATCTATTGATGCTCAGAATATTGCACATTATGTTCATATTTTCTATGTATAATCCAATATTTTTTAATTAAGTAAGATCTGAATTAAATTATTCCCCGTATAAAGAGTTTAAATATAGATTATGACACCGATCAGGTTGCCATGTCACTTGCAGAATCAACAAAAGATCCATGTCATTCATTCAAAGAACAGTCAAGGCTATTAATAAGTTAGTTGAGAGTAATTTTGAGTCTTTATTAGTCAAAATTGAGTTAGTGATCTGTTGTTTATTTTGTGCTATTTTTCTGGTCTTCTAAGAGTTTATTAATGTCTTTTGGTATTAGAAAAAGTAGTTGAGAACTTGTATTAATCAGTAGTAGCTTTTACTTGTAGTAAAATCCTATTAAGCTGAAAATCAGAATGTAATAGGAACATTATTGAATTATTACGAATTTAACTATTGAGTTGAGTTTCTCCTCTTTGATCCACTGTTGGGTTGAGTTATTACTCCTCTTCAAGTGATGTTTCAGTACGCTTGCTGGTTTCACTAAGTCTCCTATCTGAACGGCGTCAGATTATTATGAATAAATGATTCTTTTATGAATCCAAAATTTGATTAAAACGCTCAAATGAACCTCAAGATAATATAATTTGCACATTATATGCGTGTTTTGCTATGTATAATTCAATATTGCGAATAACTAAGGTCTGAATTATTGCTGACCTTCAAAAAAAAAAAAACTAAGGTCTGAATTATTTTCTAGATCATATAAACTGTTTAAATATAAATTTTTGTGACTAGAATCGCTTAAAATATTTAATTGTTATTCAAAATATTCGTTGTTTGCAATTTATAAGCATATTTTATATGAAGAACCCATAATTGTGAATAAGTAAGAATAGAATTATATTCTTGACATTATAAATTGTTTAAATATAGTATTATTGTGGTCAAATTACTTCAAATGAATCCAGAATTGCTTGATATGCTCAAATAATACTCAGTATAAGGTTTATTTGCAATTTATATGCATAGTTTTAATGTATAATGCAACATTTTGGATAAGTAAGATCTGAATTATATTCTACACCAAATAAAGAGTGAAATACTGAAATGATGTTCAAAATAACCATTATTTTCACATTATATGCATATTTACTGTTTATAATCCAATATTTTTAATAAGGAAGATTTGAATTACATTCTAAACAGTAAAAAGAACTTAAATATAGATTATTTTGATTGAATGACTAAAAATAAATGCAAATAGATTGAAATTATTCAATGATGCTCAGAGTAAGCATTTTTTGCACATTATGTGCATATTTTCTATGTATAATCCAATATTTTTATTAAGTAAGATCTTAATTATATTTTAGACCATATAAAGAGCATTATATAGATTTTTATGCATAAATTATTTCTAATGAATCCAAAATTTGCTTAAAATGCTCAAATGAAGCTCAGAGTAATATAATTTGCACATTTTTTGTGTATTTTCCATGTATAATTCAATATTGTGAATAAGTAAGGTATGAATTATTTATAGACCATATAAACCATTTAAATATAAATAATTGTGACCAAATGACTTCAAATGTATCGAGAATCAATTAAAGTATTTTATGGCTGCTTAGAATATTCCTTTTTAGCACTTTATATGCATATTTTCTATGAATATTCCATTATTTTTAATAAGTAAGATCAGAATTATACTCTTTATCATATAATGTATTTAGATATTGATTATTGTAATCGAATTACTTCAAATGAATAAACAATCGCTTGAAATGCTTGAAATTATTTTCTATAATTTTATTTGCAATTTATATTCGTATTTCAATTTCTGATGCAACATTTTGAAGAAGTAATATCTGAATTATATTTTAGAACATTTAAAGAGTTTAAATATAGATTATTGTGATCAAATATGATTTAGAATGAATGTATAATCGCTTGAAATGCTCAAATACTGCTTAGAATAAACATTATTTGCACATTGTATGCGTATTTTCAATGTATAATCCAATATTTAGAACAATTAGATCTGAATTATATTGTACACCAAATAAAGAGTTTAAATCTAGATTACTGTTATCAAATGACTTCTAATGAATCCAGAATCTCTTGAAATGCTCAACCAATTCTCAGAATAAGTTTTATTAGAAATTTATATGAGTAAATATTTTTTTGTACAATGCAATAATTTGAATAAGTAAGATCTCAGTTATATTCTATACCACACATGACACCAATCAGGATGCCATGTCAGGTCTTCATTCATCAAGAGAGCCATGTCAGCTATTCAAAGAACAGTCAAAGGCTTTTAATTAGTTAGTTGGGAGTTATTTTTAGTTTTAATTAGTCAAAATTAAGTTAATAATCTGTTATGATATTTTGTACTATCTTTGTGGTCATCTAGGAGGTAATTAAGTGTGTTTTGGGATTAGAAAAAGTAATTGAGATGATGTATTAATGGGCAGTGGCTTTTAAATGTAATAGATTGTTATATAAGCTGAAGATGATGATATATAAAGATTATTGAATTATTACGAATTTTACTCTTGAGTTGAGTTTATCTCCTCTTTTATCCACTGTTGGGTTGACTTCTTACTCCTCTTCGAGTGATGTATCGTTACGCTTGCTGGTTTCTCTAAGTCTCTCAATCCGAACGACGTCAACACATACCATTTGAATATGGTTTGCTGTAACCAAATGACTTCGAATTATCTAGAATCGCTTAAAAACTTAATTATTGTTCAGACTATTCTCTTTTAGCACTTTATATGCATATTTTATATGAATAATCAATTATTTTGATCAAGTAAGATTAGAATTATATTCTTAACAATATAAAGTGTTTAACTATTGATTATTGTAATCAAATTAATTCAAATGAATCAAGAATAGCTTGAAATGCTCAATTAATCCTCAGGAAAAGCTTTATTTGCAATTTATATGTGTATTTTCAATGTACAATGCAACATTTTTGAATAAGTAAGATATGAATTATATTGTAGGAGATGTATAGTTAATTGTATTTAAAATAACTAGGAACGAATGCACGAAATGCTCAAATGATATTCAAAATAACCATTATTTGCACATTATATGCATATTTTCTATGTATAATCCAATATTTTTTAATAAGTAAGATCTAAATTATATTCTAGACCGTAAAAACGACTTAAATATAGATTATTGCGATAAAATGGCTTAAAATGAATGTAGAATAGCTAAAAATTATCTAATGAATCTCAGAATAAGCATTATCTGCACAACATGTGCATATTTTCTATGATGGCAGAGCTTAAATATAGATTATTATGAACAAATGATTTCTAATGAATCTTAAATTTGATTAAAATGCTCAAATGAAGCTCATAGTAATATACTTTGCAAATTATATGCATATTTTAAATGTATAATTTCATATTGTGAATAAGTAAGGTCTGAATTATTTTCTAGACTATATAAACCGTTTAAATATATATTATTATTGTGACCAAATGACTTTGAATGTATGGAGAATCGCTTAAATTATTGCTGCTTAGAATTTTCTTTTTTGCATTTTATATGCATATTTTTATAAATAATCGATTATTTTGAGTAAGTAAGATTAGAATTATATTATTGTCAATAGAAAGTGTTTAAATAAAGATTATTTGCTATCAAATTACTTCAAATGAATCAAGAATCGCTTGAAATGCTCAAGTAATACTCAGAATAATCTTTATTTGCAATCTATATGCATGTATCATTGTATAATGCAAGATTTTGAATATGTAAGTTCTGAATTATATAGTACACCATATAATGAGCTTATATATGTAAGTGCTACAACAATTCTAGAATGCGGAAATAACCCAGAATCGTAAAATACCTCATGCCATCGCTAATTGAAATCGAGTGTTGAGCGGATGAACTTGAAACCCGCAAACCAAGCGCGTCTCCTTAGTCTCTGATATTCTCCATGTCTTGCAGTGAGAGAATCACTACAAAGCCGATATCGCAACCCCAACTGATGGTGTTTGACAGGAGTTAGTCGGCCTTGACTTGTTCCCTCAAGAAAAACCTTATGCTCTCTTTCTCTCTTGTCTAAATTTTGTTTAGATCTGAAAAAGGGCACTCACTTATACTCTCTGCCATCACAGAAGAGTATATATAAGGGTTCAAATCGCTCAGAAGATGCAAATTGCAACGTTTCACGAAAGGGTGCGATGTTCACAGTATTCTGTCTATGTGCACTGTATCTTAACTGACAGAATACTAATATATATAGATTATTATGTTCCAAACGACTAATAACCAATGCAGAATCACTTGAAATGCTCAAACGATGTTCAGAATAACAATTATTTGCACATGATATGCATATTTTCTATGTATAATCTAATATTTTTTTAATAATTAAGATCTGAATTATATTCTAGACCGTAGAAATATTTTAAATATAGATTATTGTGATCAAATGACTTAAAATGAATGCAGAATTGCTCGAAATCATCTAATGATTCTCAGAATAAGCATTATTTGCACATTATGTGCATATTTTCTTTGTATAATCCAATATTTTATAATTAGTAAAATTGAATCATATTCTAGATTGTATAAAGAGCTTAAATATAGATTATTGTGAGCAAATGTTTTCTAATGAATCCAAAATTTGCTTAAATTTCTCAAATGAAGTTTGTATTAATATAATTTTGCAAATTATTTGCGTATTTTCTATGTATAATTCAACATTGTGAATAAGTAAGGTCTGAATTATTTCCTAGACTATATAAACTGTTTAACTATATGTTTTGGTGACGAAATGACTTTGAATGTATCGAGAATCACTTGAAATATTTAATTGCTGCTCAGAATTTTCTTTTTTGGAACTTTATATGCAATTTTTCTATGAATAATCCATTATTTTTAATCAATAGCATTAGAATTATATTATTGACATTATAATGCTTTAAAATATAGATTATTGTGATCAAATTAGTTCAAATGAATCCAGAATTGCTTGAAATGATTAAATGATGTTCAAAACAACCATTATTTGCACATTATAAGCATATTTTCTATGTATAATCCAATATTTTTTTAATAAATAAGATGTGAATTACATTTTAGACCGTAAAGAGAACTTAAATATAGATTATTTAAATCCAATGACTTAAAATGAATGCAAATAGCTTGAAATTATCAAATGATGCTCAGAATAAGCATTTGTTTTGCACATCATGTGCATATTTTCCGTGTAATCCAATATTTTTATTAAGTAAGATTTTAATTATATTCTAGACCATGTAAAGAGCTCAAATATAAATTTCTATTGATAAATGATTTCCAATAAATAAAAAATTTTCTTAAAATGCTCAGAGTAATATAATTTTGCACATTATATGTGTATTTTCTATGTATAATTCAATATTGTGAATAAGCAAGATATGAATTATTTTATAGACCATATAAACCGTGTAATATAAATTATTGTGCTCAAATGACTTCGAATGTATTGAGAATAGATTAAAGTACTTTATTTCCGCTTAGAATATTCTTTTTTAGCACTTTATATGCATATTTTCAATGAATAATCCATTATTTTGATTTAGTAAGATTAGACTTATATCCTTTATCATATAATTACGCTGAGTGCTTAAAAATAGATAATTGTTATTAAAATGACATCGTACGAATAATGAATCGCATAAAATGTACAATAGATGCTCAAAATAATCTTCTTTTTATATTATATGCATATTTCTTTATGTATGACGCAATATTTTGAATAAGTAGGATATGAATTATATTATGGACCATAAAAAGAGCTTAAAGGTAGATTATTATGATCAAATGACGTCGAATGAATCAACAATCACATAAAATGCTAAACTGAACCTCTATAAAAGTTTCATTTGAACATTATATGCATATTTCTTCATATTTAATTTAATGCAATATTTTTAATATGTTGGATCTGAATTATATTCTGAATTCTGTCAAGAACTTAAATATAAATTATTGTGATCAATTCACGTGAAATGAATAGAAGAATCGATTAAAAAGCTCAACTAGATATCTAGTAAGCTTCATTAGCACATTATATGCATATATCATTATGTATAATGCAATATTTGTAGTAAGTTAGATCTGAATTTCATTTTAGACCTTATAAGCAGTTTAAATATAGATTATGGTTATAAATTGACGTAATTAGCTTAAGATACTCAACTGATGTATTTAAATAAGTTTTATTTTCACATTATATGAATATTTATTTATGTATAACACAATATTTTAATGAGTAATATCTTAACTATATTATAGACCATATAAAGGGCTCAAATATAGATTATTATGATTAAATGATATTTTATGAATAATGAATCACTTTAAATGCAGAACTAAAGCTCCAAATAAGCTTCAGTTGCACATTATGTGCATATTTATTTATGTGTAACTCAATATTTTGAGTAAGGAAGTTTTGGATTATATTCTAGAACATAAAGTGCTTAAATATAAATAATTGTTATCAGTTGACGCAAATGAATCAAGAATCGCTTAAAAATGTTCAACCTCCAAATAAGCTTTATTTGTGCATCATATGCATATTTCTTTATGTGTAACATAATATTTTGAATATGTTAATTCTTAATTATATTCTAGACTATATATTTAAATATATATTATTGTGATCAATTCAAAGGAATTAAGAATCACTAAAAATGATGAATTGAAACTCCAGATAAGCTTAATTTGCACATTATATACATATTTTATTATGTATAATGAAATATTTTGAATATGTTAGATCTGAATTATATTTTGAACCGTGTAAAGTGCTTAAATATAGGTTTTTATTATCAAATTGCGTTGGACGAATTAAGAATTGCACATGTTCTAAATAATATTCTTTTGCAAATTATATGCATATTTATTTATGTAATATACGATATTAGAATAAGTAGGATATGAATTATGTTATAAACCATATAAAAGCTTATATATAGATTATTGTGATCAAATGATGTCAGATGAATCAAGAATCACATAAAATGCTCAACTGAAGCTCCAGAAAAGCTTCATTTTGCACATTATACGCATAGTTCTTCATGTTTACTATAATATTTTGAAACATAGGATCTAAATTATATTTTGGACCATATCAAGAGCTCATATATAGATTATTGCGATCACATTGGATTGAATTAAGAATCACATAAAATGATCAACTGAATCTCTAGAAAAGCTTCATTGGCACATTATGTGCATATTTCTCTAGAAATGCAATATTTTGAATAAGTAGGATCTGAATTATATTATGGGCCATAACAAGAGCTTAAATGTAGCTTATTGTGATCAATTAACGTCAAACGAATCAAGAGTCATTTAAAATTCCCAAAGGAAGCTCCAATATGCATATTATAATGCAATATTTTTAATTAAGTTAGATCTAAATTGAATTCTAGATCATATAAGGAACTTATATTGACACGAATTAGTAAAATATAGTTTAAAATACTCAACTGATGTTTTAAATAACCTTTATTTTTGACATTACATGAATATTTCTTTGTGTATAACACAATATTTTGAACAAATGATCTGAATTATACCATAAAAAAGTTCTAATATAGATTATTGTGATCAAGTGATATCTAATGAATTATAAATCGCATTAAAGGCTGAACTGAAGCTCCAAATAAGGTTCTAATGCACATTATATGCATATTTTTATTGTGTAACGCAATGTTTTGAGTATGTAAGTTCTTAATTATATTCTAGACAATAGAAAGAGTTTAAATATAAATTATGGTAGTCAAATGACGTCGACTGTGTCAAGAATCACATAAAATACTCAAGTGAAGCTCCAAATAAGCATTATATGCACATCATATGCATATTTCATTATGTATAACGCAAATTTTAATAAATTAGATCTGAATTATATTATGTACCATATAAAGTGATTAAAATATAGATTATTATGATCAACTGACTTCGAAGGAATCAAGAATCATTCAAAATGCTCAAATGAAGCTCCAAATAAGTTTAGTTTGTACATTATATGCATGTTTCTTCATGTATAATGCAATATTTTGAATATACTAGATCTGAATTGAATTTTATACCATATAATGTACTTAATTATAGAATATTGTTATCAAATGACGTATACAAATCAAGAATCGCATAAAATGCTCAACCCATGCTCTAAATAATCTTCTTTTCACATTATATGCATATTTCAGTATGTATGACACGATATTTTGAATAAGCAGGATATGAATTATATTTTTGACCATATAAAGAGCTTATATATAAATTATTGTGATCAAATGATGTTGGATGAATCAAGAATCACACAAAATGCTCAACTTGAAACTCCAGAAATGCTTCATTTGCACATTAGATTCATTTTTCTTTATACTTAATACAATATTTTAAATAAGTTGGATCTGAATTCTATTCTAGGCCATATGAAGAGCTTAAATATAGATTATTATGATCAATTGAAGTCAAATTAATCAAGAATTATTTAAAATGCTCAACTGAAGATCAAAATAAGCTTCATTAGCACATTATATGCAATATTTTTAATAGGTAAGATCTGAATTTCATTCTATACCACATATAATGAGCTTAAATATAGATTATTCTGATAAATTGACTTCAAATAAATAAATTATAGTTTAAAATATTCAATGATGTTTTTGAAAAAGCTTTATTTTCACATTACATAAATATTTTTTTATGTATAAGTATAACATAATATTTTTAATAATTAAGATCTGAATTATATTATAGACCACATAAATAGCTCAAATATAGATTATTTTTGTTCAAATGACATCCGATGAATCATTAATCACTTTAAATGCAAACTAAAGCTCCAAATAAGCTTCAGTTGCACATTATATGCATATTTCTGTATTAGTAATGCAATATTTTGAATAAAAAGTTTTGAATTATATTTTAGAACATATAAAATGTTTAAATATAGATTATTGTGATTAATTAACATGAAATGAATAAAAAATCGCTTAAAATGCTCAAATGAATCTCCAAATAAGTTTTATTTGCACATCATGTGCATATATTCTTCATGTGTCACGCAATATTTTGAATAAGTTGCATCCTAATTATATTCTTGACCATATGAAGTGCTTAAATATAGATTATTGTGATCAATTTAGGTTGAAGGAATCAAGAATTACTTAAAATACTCAAGTGAAACTCCAAATAAGCTTAATTTGAACATTATACGCATATTTTTTTTATGTATAATGCAATATTTTGAATAAGTTAGACCTTAATTAAATTATAGACTAATAAAGTGCTTAAATATAGATTATTGTTATCAAATGACGTCGGATGAATAAAAAAATCACATAAAATACTCAACACATGTTCCGAATAAACTTCTTTTGCACATTATATGCATATTTGTTTATTTATGTAAGGCACAATATTTAGAATATTTAGGATATGAATTATATTCTAAATCATTTAAAAAGCTTATATTTATAAATTATTGTGATCGAATGACATCGAATGAATTAAGAATCACATAAAATGCTCATCGAAAGCTCCAATAAAACTTCATTTGCACATTATATGCGTATTTCTTCATGTTTATTGCAATATTTTGAATAAGTTGGATCTGAATTATATTATGGGCCATAACAAGAGCTTAAATATAGTTTATTGATATCAATTGATGTCAAATGAATCAAGAGTCGTTTAAAATGCTCAACTGAAACTCTACATATGCTTCATTAGCACATTATATGCATATTTCATTATGTATAATGCAATATATTTAATTAAGTTTGTTATGAATTTCATTATAGACCATATAAGGAGTTTAAAAATAGATTATGGTGATAAATTGACGTGAATTAATAAATAATAGCTTAAAATACTCAATTGATGTTTTAAGTAAGCTTTATTTTTACATATTCATGTCAAAAAAATATTTTCTTGTATTAAATTCCGTCTATACATTGAGTGGACTCTATTGCTAGTATTTTAAAATTAACGTGTTTTAGGCTTTGCTCCATAATTGAATTGAGAAAGGGAGAGGGGGGAATGAGGTGACAAATGGAGTAAATTCTTAAGCTAGTCGTGAACGGTTACTCGCTCCAGATCGAGAATCACAGGGATGAAAGAGGATTCGACGAAAGTGAGAAAGCGATTGATTTCACAAAGACTAATTGCTACACCCGATTTGGGGATTTCACAAATTCGGACCCTCCCCTTACTCCGTCTTCGTCTTCCTGGAGCACAGCCTTAATACCTCCAACGGTGTATAAAAATTACGGATTGATCGTTTAGAATTCAAGGAACTATACAAGAAACAACACTGCTAGCCTAGATAATTCATACAGTCATGATGTAATTCAGAATTGAGTTATTTTCTATTTTATGTGCACAAGAAAAATCACCATCACTATCTTTTTATCAAGCCCAGCTCCCATCGACCGTTACAATTATTTTGTGCTTCTGACACGCAATGACGTTTGCAAAGCAAAACAAAATCGCCAACTTGTCAACGACACTTGCAGGCCTGCAGCCATATCCACCACACACAGTCACACCGAAGAAAGCGATTCATATTTGTTACTTAGTTATTTTGATTAAATCAAAATGTATTTTGAATACTTAGTTTATGTGCATTTATATTTATTTATTTATTATAAGAAAAAATTAAACGTCATCTTATTTGTTATATCGGTGTTACGTAATCTTGATTAAACCAAAAATATATTTTAAATAATTGTGAAATAAATAAATTATTATCTTTTGAATTTATAAACAAGCCTCTAGAAAAACACGTGAAAATTGAATTATGCACGTATACTTGTTATATATTTAAAAAAAGGGATAAATTAAAGCCAGGTAGTTTAGATAACGATGACTTAAAAAAGAGAGTATAATACGCTTATACGCACACGGACATGATATATCGATGCAGATTAAATCCAGACCGTTGAACTGAGAAGTGGATGCGTTTAGTGCCGTCGAACAAGCGCCCTTTGTTGCGCCGAGGCCGCGTATCCGGATCCAGCTGCGACTTACCTGGCCGCCTTCGTGTAAAGCACCCCAATCACCTGTCATACGTGATCAGTCAAAACCCGCATTCAATACTAAAGAAAAAAGTACCCGACCAAAATTCTGCGGTAAGTATTTAATTGTTATATCTGTGGCGGTTTACTCACATATGGGACCATTGACATGATGCATTTTTTCCTCTACTGCAGTTAAGTTTGAGCGACAGTCTATTAGATCGCTGCATTGGCTACTATGGATGTAATTGTTACACGAGATCTGCCACTTATCAGGGATAAAAGACTACAGCACAGTGGCACCAATCATGTATGTGGGCCCACTCGCCTGAACCAACGGCTTTGAACACAACTACGTGTGAAAGCATCTTCACTCGCTTCCAGGACACATAGCACCTACTCATTCATTCCTATCTTCGGCATGGGTTGGATCCATCCCCAATCAACCCAAATTTAGTAAAAAAAACGGAAAGGCCTTCTAACGGGTTGTTGGATGCGGATCTGATGTTGAATTGTTGATCCGTTACCAAGCCTTGCTGTTGTCAAGTGGCGCTTAATTGGCTCACTGCTGTTAATTTAATACTACAGATAGCGATACACATAAAGTTACTGCATGTGCAAAAATATTTATAGCAAACAAGATTTGTTGTTTAAATATTCTAATTCATAATGTATACTACCATTTAATTTTGTCATAAATAGATATTCACCTGATATATTAAAGGAGCTAATTTAATAAATTACCAAAATATATACTGTATCTCCGCACTTATATTTGACCAAAATATTAATTATGTGCTCATTTGACATTCAAAGCATTAAAATATTATTAATTAACAGCTCACCCTAAGAATGTGAAAGGATAATATCCAATTTAATCAACAGATGGATGCGATATATTTAGGATTCTGAAATTGAATCCGAACTATATCAAGCTACTAAAAACTGGCCTATATATGATAGCTATCAGCAACGCGGAAAAGAGATAGAGGAAGAAAACTGATTCCTCTCCTCCCTGCTCCGTCCCTGTCAAGACAAATAAATATATGCTCTAAGCTAATCATAGAGAAGAGCATATATAGTCAAAAAAATGACTGGACATACTTCCTTTGAGCTCTGCACGGAGAGCCTTGGTTTCGAGAGCAGCGACGGCAGTGTCTGCGAAGGAGAAGAAGAGCTCGATCTGCAGCCACCGACGCCGAAAACTGAAGAGAAGATTATTGAGAATGTGCTTCGACGTCAAACTAAAGATGAAAGGAGAAGAGATGAAAGAGTTGAAGGGAAGAGGAGAAAGAGCTTTCCACCGCCACTGCGGTGGATGAGCACACATGAAGGCAAACAGAGTTCATACATGAAGTCGGAGCGCAAAGATGGACGGTTGATCTTGACCGAGGTCCGGATCGAACGACCAGAAGTATTCCAGGTTAGCATGCAGTAATCATTTTTTATTTGTAGTTTTGTACTACTAATTTGTTGTTTACACGTGGATAGCGACTTGTTACCCCATTCTTTCTTTGTCATTTCGATGCCATGCGGTTTGTTTTAAAACAATAGAAACAGATGCACTGTTCCCCATCAAAACATATCTTACAATGAGAATTACACCCCCTTAATTCTCCACAGATGGGGCTACTTATGGTACCAGTCCATATACTTGTACATCACTGCCCGAAACATGCATAAAATCCCCTCACATGTATTAAACAAAAACACATAGAAACCTATCATAACTAGCCGAGATAAACAGAATTAGCAGCCGAATCACTAAATGTGCAAATTTTGTTTTTGTTCCCCTCAAAGTTCTTCAAATTAGAATCCTATGTTGTCATTGGAATGACTTCCCCTACTGCAACTGATGCATAATCAGGTCACATCAATTGTGCTAGCAAGCCAATTAGTTGGAACTTTTTGTGTAAGGAGTTAAAATTTTTGCTTAATTGTTAATTTGATTTGAATACATTATACAATAGGTGACCAGGGAGAATGGACGGTTGAGATTTTCTGTCCCATGGACAGAAGAGAAGGTGAAAGAGGAGACAAGAGAAGAAGAAATGGAGCCAGTAAGGTGGGAGGGGTTTTGTAGCGCTCAGGGAGAATGGAGTGGTAACAGAATGCACAATTGGTGGCATCAGGGGTTCGTCACGACAGCATGAATAGCATTATTCAATGGCAAATCTGATGATCGATTTGGGTGTGTGACAATGTAATTGATCACTGCTAGTCTCTAACTGACGAATGACAAGGGATGGCCATGCCAAATTATGCATCCGCATGGTGGAGTATCAGATTTTAATCACATCTGGCAATTTTGTGAAGTATCAACTCTCAATTATTTATATCAAGTAAAAGTTGAAGTAGACTTTCACCTCAACTGAGAGCAGGATGCTGTTGTTGCATCGGTGACTAAATCGTTCATCATAATGCATCCGCTAGGAGTACGAGCCAATGGTACACTTCGAGTGTGTGTGTGTGTTGCGTGTGTGGGTTACTTAGTGTGTTCGTTTTTTTGTTACTGCTTATGTAAAGATTATTTTCTTGTCTTTTCTGATTCACATTTATTCATTAAAATGAAATGAAAAAAAATAAAGAGTTTCTTATGCATCAGAATTAAGGATTGAAGATTAATGTCGATTGGAGATGAAAGATGCAGTTAAACAACAGTAATCTTTTCTCTGCGGAATATGTTTACTGGTTCTTTTTGTGTTGGTGTCTCTGTGCTCAAATATGCTCTGCTGTGTGTAGCAATCTGGCACTACCAGTTATCAGTTCCAAGCAGATGCATAGTATTTAATTGCAGATGGTATGAAATTATTTTGGGCGAAAGCTGCTGCAAATTTATCTTCAAAGGCTATCACATCAGTTTTAATAATAAATGAAAAATAATCAAATTGAGAAATGATGCGTCAAATATATGGAAATAAACGTTAAAATTTTTATTTTCTGATTGTTTGACTTTCTGCTGAACTAATTTAAAGAAAATAATAATTCTGTCATGTGCATACATTGTGATAGAGATCGATTTTAGTGAGTTTTTAAAAGCCAATTTAAATGATTTCAGAATTATATTCGATTTTTGTGAGCAGAGGGGTTGAAACCGTCTGAGAAATTTGACCTAGTCTGCACTTCCTAAATTAATGGACTGCATGTCAAGTAGAATCAAATGAGAACTATTTAAATGCCAGTTAGGTACAAATAATCATAACATGACCCAGGAACGCCCAGATACGGAGCTTCTGTCATGTACCCCGAGACCCCAACTTGGTCAATTCAGAGTTTATTACTATTGCGTAATAACTTGGCAGTTGGCATTTGTCGTATGGTGTAACGGAACGCTAGAATGCTGGAATTATTAACACGACTAAACTCCCCCAAAGTGGTCAACTCACAGATAGTTTAGGGAGAGATGAGAAACAGTGACACCATGTGCACCCAGATCGTTCTCCATCTTCTCTTCTTCGTCAGTTCTCTCTTCTCGATTCCGGCCGCTTCTCTGTGCTCCAAGGATGGTCATGTTTCGTTCCTCATCTGATTAGTTTCTAATTCAATTTCTATTGTTAGCTTTTTATTTTGTGATCGTGTGTTTACTGTCTGATATTTGATAAAATAACCCTAGAATGGTTTTAATTTAATTAGGTTCTGTAGTGAGAAATATAAGCGAGATTCCTTCAGGCAACTATGGAAGAGACGGTTTATCACATATTACTGTTGCAGGTGCAGTTGCTCATGGAATGAAAGAGGTATTGCAATCTCTTCAGTTCTCAACATATTTACCAAATATGCCTCTTGATTCTCACAAAAGGAAAAAATTAAAGAGGGACGAGGGTACAAGTTGTCTCCTATCGCTTTGTAGATAGTGCCCTACAAGTTGCTCTAGGCTTTTCCCAGCTACAGTACTGTGAAAGAGAAATTTTATGCCCCAAATCCACCTTTACAACCGCAATTAAACTCCAATCTTTTTATGTTTACCTTTATGTTTACCACGAAGTATATAAGTTATAATTATATAATATAATAAGAATGCAGTATATATCTATGCTGAATGTTTTGTAACAACTTTACTGGAGGTAACCGACTTCGTTAGGCTACAAAATCCTGTTCCGAAGCTTTAATCTATCTGACCAAAATTTTATCTAAAAAAAGAATAAAATTCTGACCAAAATTTAACCTGATATGGATATGTTGCTCATTTTTAGGTCGAAATCTGGCTTCATACATTTGCACCCGGTGCAAGAACTCCAATACATAGGCACTCTTGTGAAGAGGTGTTTGTGGTACTAAAAGGGACTGGTAAATTGCTGTTGGGCTCCAGCTCTTCAAACTCTCCGGGGACACCACAAGAATTCAAAATCCATGTGAATAGCACGTTTTCTGTCCCAATAAATGATCCACATCAGGTAAAGATTGTTAATTTATTTCCTTGAATCCTGTGATTGCTGTACACCAACAGAAAACTTATATTTTTATTTTTTTTCCCCTTTGTGCTGAATCTCAAACATTTCTTATCCCGAAAAATCCCATCTATAGCAGTATAATAATGATGGGAATAAGGTATTTATTCACTGTGGTTATTTTTAAACTTTGGAGCTAAGTCTGCCTAATAATTTGTAGGTTTTGAACACAGATGAGCATGAAGATCTGCAAGTGTTTGTGATAATATCTCGACCGCCAATCAAATCGTTAGTAACTTAATTGTTAATTGCTCTGCATAGTTATGACTTATGAGTATGAATCCAACCTATCTATACCAATATACCCATCTTTGTTTGCAAGATTTTGTAATTTGTAGATGTAGCCCTTAATTACCATAAGACGTACCAACACCATCGGTACAATTTACTCAACATGTGTTATAACTTATAAGTTTTCTATTTGTAAAATTTTGCTCAATATCATTCATTTTATGTGTATTTTTCCCGACTGATGTTATATTATAGAAAATTCATACTTATAAAATTATTAAGTTCGTATGTTGATTATGCTGATTCTAATTGGTCTTTAATTACTGTATGATCGGCTGTGCAGATTTATATACGAAGATTGGAGTATGCCTCATGTTGCAGCCAAGTTGAAGTACCCCATCTTTTGGGATGAAGAATGCTGGGATAGTCATAAAGACGAGCTTTAACATGTCTATGCAATCTTTCTACATTATGAAATCAAAATTGTTGCTTTCTCATTAGCATCCTTGTACTGAATAATTTGAGATTGTATATTAATTGTTGACAAAAAAGTCGCACTACTATGACAATAAAAAGTACAAAGCATGTGCCATCAAATCCTAATTGAACTAGTTGGGGTCTTAAATAGATAGATATGACCCACAAAAGCCCAGTATAATAATCATAGTATAACGCCTAGAAAGATGAAGATGCATCTGGCATCTGTACCTGTACGGTCTACGGCGCGAAGCCTAGAAGGCTAAAAGTCTAAAACCATTGACGCAAATAAACCCCACCATGACCAAACCGGTCAATTCGAGGATAGTTCAGGGAGAGAGATGAGAGGCACTGACACCGGGTCCCGCCAAATCGCTCTTTGTCTTCTCTTCTTCGTCGGTTCTCTCTTCTCAACCCACGCCGCTTCGCGGTGCTCCCACGATGGTCCCTTTTCTCGTCTTATTAGTTTCTAATCCAATTTCAATTGTTAGTATTTTTGGTCAAGTTGGTGCCTCTGTGATATTTGATATAATAATTGCTTCAATGGTTTTAATTTAATTAGGTTCTGTAGTGAGAAATATAAGTGAGATTCCTTCAAGCAACTATGGAAGAGATGGCTTATCACATATTACTATTGTAGGCGCAGTTGCTCATGGAATGAAAGAGGTATTGTATAATCGTTATTAGAAGCTCAACATAGGTATGTGTGTTGGGCTGTACAAGTTGCCTCTTATCGTTTTGCAGATAGTGCCATACAAGTTGCTGTAGTTTTGCCAGCAACAGTACTGTAAAAGTGTAACCCAACTGTTCAACCACAATATCCAATCCCTGAGTTGTGTAAAATTATAAATATATATAATAAAAATACAATATCTAACTATGCTGGCTATTTTGTAACAACATTACTGGAGGGTAGCTGACTCCAGTATTGATAAAAAAATGACCGGATTGATAAAAATGTATTGCTACTTCTAAGGTTGAGGTCTGGCTTCAAACATTTGCACCTGGTACAAGAACTCCGATACACAGGCATTCTTGTGAAGAGGTGTTTGTGGTACTAAAAGGGACTGGTACATTGCTGTTGGGCTCCAGCTCTTCAAAGTATCCAGGGCAGCCTCAAGAATTCAAAATCCATGCAAATAGCACATTTACAGTCCCAATAAATGATCCACACCAGGTAGAGCTTGTTAACTTATTTCCAGTTTTTTCCCTTTTGCACTGAATCTTGAGTTCTCAACAATTCTTCTGAATCCCACAAAAATCCTATGTATAGTACAGTAATTATGATGGGAGTAAGGTGTTTCTCTACAGTTGTGATTTTTAGTTTTGGAGCTAAGTCTGCCTATTTGTAGGTTTGGAACACGGGTGAGCATGAAGATCTGCAGATGCTTGTAATAATATCTCGACCGCCAGTCAAAATGTTAGTAACTTAATTCTTAATTGCTATGCATAGTTATGCCTATTTTATTTGCAAAATTTGGTAATGTGCTACAGTAGCCCTTAGTTGCCATAAAACTTATCAATGCTGGCGCATTGAACAACGCACATTTTATTTAAGTTTAAATATTTGCAAACAATTTGCTTGATTTCATTCTTCATGTGCACTTCTCCAATAGATGTTATCGTAGAATTATTTTGGATTTATGCTTGAAGAATTCATATTCGGTAAAATTAACAAGCTCTGTTGATTTTGCTGATTAAAGTTGTTCTCTTAATTTTTGGCATTGTCTCGTGTACAGTTTTATATATGAAGACTGGAGCATGCCTCATGTTGCAGCCAAGTTGAAGTATCCCTACTATTGGGACCAAGAATGCCTGGATAGTCCTAAAGACGAGCTTTAAATGTCTATGCAATCTTTGTCAGGTTGAGGGGCTGATGTTTATAGAATCAATATTGTGGACTTTCTTAACATCCTTATGTACTCAGTTTGAGATTTTATAATGTTGAGACAACTATGACTGTTAAATAAAAGGGCAATATAACATGTGCCACCAAATTCTGATTGAACAACTTGGTCGTCCCGGTCTCAAATAGGTTCAGTGTTTGCACAATTGCACTGCTTTTTTTTGGGTGGTTTGTCTAGGCAGAAACTCAAATTATTTGCATCCCCTCCTTCGCCAGGCATTATGTTTTGTCGTATTTGGAATGTTTGCTGCTGCTTTTAATTATTGCTCTATATGCGTTGACTCCAAGTCCTAGCCTTAGCTAGAGATGAATATCATTAAAGAAGCATTATTGTGTTCGAAATGCCCTTTTATGCCAGGAGAAGTAAATCTCAAATTGAAAAGGAATTGTTTCAATTTTTTTGATGTTTTTTTCCCCTGTGGTTTAGTTCCTGATAATTGAGTTACACAAATATTTCTCTCAAAAAAGAAAGTTGCACAAATCTGATTAATTTTAGTTTAATTTAAAATGTTGTCCATTTGTGTTTTTTTTTTTAAAAAAAAAAAACTTAAAACAGAAACGTAATCTCTAACCTTCAAAAAAATATATGCAAAGATACAATGTACTCATCAAAATTCATTTGTTTACTGCACATCTCAACTGATCGAGTAAACTATTTATTTGCACTGTATTTCAAAATAAAACAACATACAGAGCACACCTGAGGCTTATTCAGAGATTAAAGCTTATTGACAGATTAAAATCTTATTTTTCCTTCGCGTTGTTACCAAATAAGATAAGTCAAGGACTCAAGGCAATCAACAGTGTGCATGGGGATAGCGTCTCTTGCACTGCATCAGACCAAATAAATAAATATAACAAAAGAAGCACATGTGTATTAAATATTTTTACCTGCTATTAGATCCTGCATAATATTGAAAACTACAGTTCCAAACAACATGCCATATATTAACTGATTTATTCTTCTGTAGCCCTTTTTTGCAGCTTAGGTCTTTATTTCTGTTACTTTGGTATCATAATAATAAAACTATTCAGGTCTAATGCTGGTAATTCATATGATAGTGTACTCAACAAATGTTTGCCTCTTCTTTTCTCCCATTTTTTCCCCCCCGACTTCCTGTGTTTGATGAAATAAATCACTTGAAAAACAGAGGCTAACTATTTCGATTGGGAGAAAAAAATGCGGGTGTAATTCCACAACTATTGTAGGAGTGGGTTAAAAATGAGATAAGAGAAAGACATACAAGAACAAAATTTTACATCAATGCAATCATGTGAGATATACACTATCCAAAACTGCAAATCCAGCCGCCACACCTCCTTCATTTGAAGAAGAAACTTTTGTGCGCATCAAGTATCCACTCTGCTCATTTATTATCACTTTGTCTTTGTTCCTGCCATGCAAATATGCAATGCACTTTTCAATATAGAATGTCCTAGTCAAATTCCAACGTGTAGTCTGGGTGATGTCAAGTCAGTGTAAACATTTGGGATCTGATGAGGACACTGACATATCAATAACAGAAAAAAAATTTGAAACATCTTGCCAAAGATCATAGGCAAACAAATTTACTAAGAACAGGAAGCTGTCAAATCATATGGATTGTACATTGATGTCTAAATTTAATAATCCTTTTGTTTTTTTTACCAACTATTTAAAAAGACTATCCCTTCTTCCTGAAAAAGGAATTTTATTCAGTCAAAATTCACGATAAAGGTGACCAGAATATATACCTCAAGTAGGCCGCATATATGCCGAGCTCAGAGATCGTCTTCTCCGTATGAGAAATTCCATCACGAATAAGATAAGAGAGTGAATCTTTCGGGAATATTCTCTGCATTAGTATGTATGCAGCAAGCCCATCATTTCCTTCATTTCTTAACTTTATCAACATTTCACGAACATCCGTTCCATAGATGTTGTTCCCTATATTAAAAATATATAAATATAAAAGCAAAGTCAGAACTTAATTATATGGAGATGCAGACAAAAGCATTATAACTGTCAAGACAAACAAAAATTCCATGAAGGTTTACAATTTCAAACTGGTCTGGCTTGGTATGGATATATACTAATACCATAACAGTCAGCATTGAACCATAAGTGCAATAGTGCTGATATCATTTATCAATTTTTTTTTTTTGACGATTATCTTTGTCAAAATTAGGGTTATATAATTCATAAACTACACCTCCTCCTTCCCGTTGGGGCTTGAGAACAAATAATTCAGGTTTATCCATAGCAGTTCTCACAATTTCGTCATTATCTAAGCTCCACAAACCAGCAAAGCATTTCCGTAATGTTGCTACATGATCCTTGTTTTCAACAAACCTATTGAAATTAACAAACGAGATATGATTGATAAGGCTGAACCAATTTAACATAAACCAAAAGCTTAGAAAGTTTCAGCTTCTAAAAAGTCAAGCCAGAAAATGCGGCTTTGCAATTCTAAATGGAAAGGTGTCTTTGCAACATACACAAAACATTTGAACATGAATACTGATTTGTATGGAATTTTGCAATGTGATATGGAAAATCAAGGGATATATTATAAAATAAAGCATCTAACTTTCTGATGCTACTGCCAGTTGTGGATAATGGATACAAACAAGTAATAAATAAATTAAAATATTAGATAACTATAACTGGCCTGAACAAGATATTCTTGACAAATAAGGGTATGACAGTATATAGATTGGACAAAGGTCTGCAGTAGACCAAAAAGGACTTTCAGTCAAGGAAAACATTATTACTATAAATAGTTTAGCTAACATCGATAAAGCTTGGTGACAGGTTTTTTTTTTTTGCCCCATCAAGAAGAATTTCATGGAAAAACATTAAAATCACAATATGCCCTTGCAAAAAGTCGAGCATCACATTAATAGAGAAACACCAGGAATCCCCTATAAAACAAGAAATATACCCTGTAAAACATGAAATCATCCTATGTACCCTCCTCCCTCTCAATTTAAAAATGCCTAAACTATGGCATCCACACACCGCTTCTAGTTTCAACATACAAACTGCAAGGAGAACGAGTAGCCCTTACATTTTAATTGCTGTCTTCAGTATCCATTTTTTTGAGAAGTGCTAAAAATCAATGGAATTCCTCTGGACTATCGCATAAAGAAATAAGGATTTAAAATATTTCCATTTTCTAGGGATATTTTAAGTGTTGTAGGGGCATAATAAATTTTTTTCCTAAAACACATAATGTTTGTTGCATTCCACTTAAAAGTGTTGCTTGACAATAAAAAGTGTGACGTCACCTTTCTAGTGTGTCAGGTTTTGCAAGTTCTTGTTGAATCTTTTTTGTTCCCACGAGATGATATGCTATGGATGGGCATTTTACTGCAGAAGAACTTTCAATCAATAGTCTTGCTCTCCACTCCTTCAAAATTCAGTTCAGAAAAGTTACCAAAATAAGAGGACATGTCAGACCACAGATTAATTAGGTATTTCAGTCTGTCAAGCACCATTGTCGAGAATTCACAATTTCAGTCATTGGTTATCTGGGATTGCATATTAAGTTTCAGTATGATAAAGTTTGTTGCAACTTCACTAAACCCCTTGGAAAAATAAACTGGTATCTTAGAATAAAATATTTATTTACCGTTTCAGAAGGATAATCATTAGGTGTGTACCCAGCTCTAAAGTACACCACTGCAACAGAATGTCCGTCTCTGAATGCAGAAACACGTAAATATAAAAAAAATTGCAGATAAAGTGACATAATCAGTGGCAAATTCTTATTTTTCCAAAAAGAATGAAAATAGAATTTAACATTACGTAAACAATATACATACACAACGAGTGTTCCATCAGGAAGCACACGACCTCGCACATCTATCTCTGCCAACGTTTTACGGATGGATGCAACACCATGCGTAAATTAAATGTTAAGGTAAAATCATATATCAGCCAGCAAATAACTACAGCCGAGAAACGATCCAAGGTCAATAAACTAGATCAAGATAATATAACCTCAACCCCACATTAAATTGATCAAGGCGAGAGGAATCTCTTCAAGGGAAGAATCAAACATGAAATACACGTACTTATCCCAAGATGGCAACTTGAATTATAATATATAAGTATATTCATCACTAAGAAAAGAAGGATATTTGTCCTTGAGAACAGTGCTGAGCCAATATTGATCATACATGTTTCTTTCTTCACCTTGAACCACCACCATAACAACAGCACTGGATCATGAGAATGTTAAGTTAATATTGGTTCTTCATAAACAAAAAACGAATCCACAAAGAAGAGTAAAACCCTGATCTTACCAACTGTATACACCACACCTTATAACAGGCCAGTCATAGCCAGTACTAGTAATATACCTAACTAAAAAGAGATATCCTTTTCTTACAGGGAAATATATCTAAGGTTAGGAAGTGCCTTGTAGTTACCTGCTAGCATTATACTCTGACCATGCTTTTGCTAATGCTTTAGCAAATTGATTCACAGCTGGGTTTTCAGGAACATTTCTAGAATCCAAACCAAGGTCCTTGCCATAATGCTCAAGTACATTCCTGCATGTTAAAAGGACAACTGCAAGAGTGATTTGAAATTCTAGGCCTTCTTTTTGATTAAAAGGAAAAGAATAAAATCTCAACATGAGAATGATGTTACTCAAATTTAAATTGGGCCATTTAAGTTCCAAGTTCTTGCATGAAGCTTTTATTAATGCAGATCATACTAAGGACAATGGTCATTACCCCACATGTATAGGCCCTCTAATAATATTGTAGGACGTCATTTTCATGTTTCTGGGTAAAATGCAAATAAACCCAACTACATTAATATTCTATTCCTTGAATTTCCATATCAGAAAAGGATGGCTGTTTTATTTTCAAAGATGTAACATATTGGAGTCTACAATGCTAGAGGTAAAGCTAAACATGATTAAGCTCACCTATGAAGATCCGCCACTAGCGAACCAAGACCAGGGAAAGAAGAAGAAATAGTGTTGAGTTCAATCTGATAAAGCATGTCGGTCTCTGAATCTACCATATAATCTGACCTGTGCAAACCCAGCCGTATTTCCTGAAAAAAGTCATTTTCTGTGGTGTTATCCCATCAAATCTTTATCTATACTACTTATAAAAGCATCAATCTAAGGGTGTAAACATTCAAACCAAGAGTGTATCCAACTCTTCAATTTAAAATCTGAGGCATTGATTATAAAAAATTATTCAATTTATGGACGAGATGACTCCAAAGGAAGAGTTAATTGGCTTTTGACCTTTCATTTGAGCGAAAAGTATAAGCGCTGAGTAGTACTCGGTTCGAGTCTTCCTTTAAACATTTTATTTTGTAATTATCGGACAAATTTGTGGGCACTTCCTCTTTTTTTTTTTTGTTCCTATCATCAGACAATTTTCTTTCCAACTGCTTAGTTTGCTCCGTCAAAACCCTAACCTCCAACTCTAAGGATGAATTTATTATTTGCATCTATACCAAGGGCAGAATTTATAAATTTAACTATTTATTTATAGTGGGCGTATTGATTAGGGCATAAATCAATTCCTTTTTCTCATTTAGCATCCGATTAATTTCTTTGGTAACTTCCAAAATTCTTAGTATTTCCCTGGTTGCGCATCAATCATATTCTCTATGTATATTTCGTTATATTCAAATATTCATCATTATATTTTAACACAAAATAATGACTACATAATTCTGTAAATTTCAACTTAAACCAACAATATCGATCCTAGGAACAAAAAGATTAAACTTGAAACAAACAATATCCTAGACTGCTTGCGATGGCATGAAAATGGTTCGAATGATGATATGGACGGTTCCAAATTAGTAGCAAAAATATTTTTTTAAAAAATACCCACACATTGGGTGGGCGCATTTGCTAGTTTCTTTAAAAGCATCTCAAACATGAAACCATCACTTTATGGCATAATTCTTCTACTTATTGAGTGCCAGTATATATATATTTTTTTTCATATTCCAATTGGATCTGCGCATATAATTACCATATTTTCTTTCTTTTCCAAAAACTGTTCCAATTAGATATTTAGCTGAATTGGAAGTAGGAATACTTTTGTCAAATATAATGCAAGTTTAACATCTAAAAAATCTGGCGTCATGGAACAGACCATAAACTACAATATAGTAGCTCACCTCCTTTTTATCAAGGGAAAGCATCTGCAAATGGATTTCCAGTAGCCTTCCTGTGAATTCATCCACATTTTTTGTTCTGAAAGAGAAAAAGAAAAATCATATGTTATTACCCTTGTAAAAGCGTCAAATTCAAATTTCAAAGTTTACAGAATCAATGCTTATAGAAGAAGAATAAACGATGCTTTTAGAGAAAATTCTTCCTCTTTAAGTAGTGCTCTGAAGTTATACTAGATCTTACCAGGTTACCAGCTGTTGTCATTCCATAACTTTACTAAATTAATTTTCTGGTCAATTCTTTACTTTTGATGTTGGGTTATAGGAATGAAGCACTAAAATCATAGCTCTGTAATTATGTTGCCTTCAATCCTGAGTTATACTCAAATGCAGGGATCTGCTTCATACGTTCTACATAGAAAATTAAATCACATACTGATAGGAGGAATGGAGGATAACCTTGACAAAGAATTTTGCAAAAAGTCAGCATCCAAGCTGACCCGATCAACCAACTCATTAAATAAAGGAGCCAACTCACAAGCTTGTCTCCAATAAGATATGGGAAGTGGAGTAGGAGTCAACGCAAATGGCGCATGCACCATGCCTACACCTGGTACCTTACCGGATCTCTGAAAACAATATTATCTGCAATTTAGTCCATTGGTTACCAAATAGGCCGAAACTTACACTTCTCATAATTTCCCATAAATTAGCATCCACTTAAACCTGTGCCAATCCTTATTGCATAATTACCCCCTCAATTCTAAATAAACTCACTGGAACTGGATATTCCACTGGTTAACCCAAAAATTTCCCATGATAATGCAATTAAACACAAAAAGAAGCCCAGTAAAGAAATGGCAGTGTGTCTAGGTACAAGCTGTTCAAGTATTATTTGGACAAATGACAATGGGGACGACCCATAATAACTTGTGTCATCTTAATTGTAGACTATAAGTTCTAAATATACTAGTCACAATAAGTTTACTAGGATTAAACAAACCGGCATGCTATTGTCATCAACTCAAACAACCGTAAACAAAAAGAAGCACTGAACATGCACGGCAACTTTAAAACTCACATGAAGTGAAGTAACCAGCAAGCATGAATTGAAGGAAAACGAACTACCACATCAAGTGAAGGAAAAAAAAAAAGTTAGTACCGAGTTGGAGCGATCGCCTACTACAAGACCATGAAGAGCACTCCAGACCAGCGCATCATTCACCACCTTCTCCAGAAACTCATCGCTCAAAACCTCGTCGGAGCCGCCAGGCTTCCAAGCGGCCAATTGGGAAGGAATCGACGAAGGCGCAAGGCTCATGGTGAAGCTAGTGTAGGGACAATAATGGTACTGCGAATAAGTGGAATTGAGAGGAAGAGATGAAAATGGATTGGTATATCGGGAGGGACGAGAGGTGGTGGCGGCTTTGAAAGGAGGAAAAGCGGAGGGAGAAAGGGAAAGGGAGAGGTGGGAGCAACCTACGCCCATTAAAATGCCACTTTTAAATGTCCTCCTATTATTTTGCGATCGTGATGCACTTGTATTGTATGGGGACTCGAAAAGAGTCAAGAGTGGATAATGTTTCTCTGTGGCCGAACGGATATCAAACCGTGTAGCGAGTCGATAATAGAGGGTCTCAGACTCTCAATTGCGTCTTAGCCTATGAAAGTATACATGCACGTCTGGCAGAGAATTTGGATACGACAAATAATAAAATTAGTCGTTTTCTATGTTATTTATTATTTATTATTATAGAGATATATATTTAAGATATATTCTGTTATGAACTAAATTTTGTAACTGAATCTAGATCATTCATTTAAATTTACAAACATAAATAATAACTAATTAGGATTTAAGTTAGGTTTATAATTTACGCCCACTAAAATTAGCCATTTTTTAATTATATCTCAACTATAAACATAATTGTAAATATTGATGTGACAATTGTTACATATATATTTAATTAAGGGTTAATTAGATTTATGTCACTGTGAAAATTTGAAATTAGTAACATGCCATTACTAAATGACAAATAAGTTTTATGACATTATTAAATAGTAAAAATTAGTTTTTTGCCACCAAAAAATTGATTTGCCAATTTTATCCTTTAAAATATGCCACTACAAAAATTAAAATTAGAAAAATACCATCACTAAATGACAAATTAGTTTTATGCCACTACAAAAAATTGAAATTAGAAAAATACCATCACTAAAAACAAATTAGTTTTATGTCACTGCAAAACTTTGAAATTAGAAAAATGTTTGTAAAGTTAAGAACACATATGTGAATGTATGTATTTCAATCCAAGGCCAAGCTACTATATTTATTTCAGTCCAGTCGAACATGAGGTCTGAACAAAACTAAAATAAATTATTAATTAACATAAGCAAATAATATAATCGTTTTAGCAATCTTGGGTTCATTCAAAAATGATATGTACCTGACGAATTAAGGGTCCATTTTAATCATTGCAACTTTCAAAATTTCAAATTCGAAAATTTTTTTTTAATGAATTTTGTATTTCAAGAATTTCAACTTCGAAGATCCAAAGACATACGTATCGTGAGAGATTTATTAAAAGCGCAATTTGAGAATTTGTTATTTTAATTTTTAAAAATAACGAGAGATTTCAAGTTGTCATGTTAAGAATTTAATCTTTTTAGGAATAAGATAATGGCACAAATCTAATTTACACAATTTGTGTTGGAGTTATGTTCTAGAAGTCAATCATTATCTGGCTATTTCTATGATTTATGTTATTGATGATGTTTTATCATTTGTTCCTTGATTTATTTATTGATAGATCATTCAAGTTGAGGATCTGAATTGTAAATCTCTATAGTTCATTTATAATTAAATTACAATAATAAATCTAAATTGTGCATAATCTTGATAATTAACAAGGAACATTAATTATCAGATAAGATTAGTATGCAAGTTAAGTGATGATTAAGCTCTACAAATCATAGGTAATGAGTTACCAACTTAATTGCATATGTATATGTATGGAACATAGTACAGGACATGGCCCAATGAAATAAACATATGGATTATGTTAAGTGTCATTGTTTATTTCATATGAGTTTGATTCTAAGTTTGAGATGTTCAACTTTTTCACATGATGATAGGTTCTTCAAATATCGTCTAACGTTGATTCTTGATAAAGGCTGCTATACGGACTTTATTTATGTTCTCTTGAATTGTGCGGGGAAAAATTGTTCATCAAGAAAACCGTATGTCACTCATTATTACACTTAGTGAGTGATGATATCTGTTTGGGTCCCTTGACGGAGTTGGATTGTTTGGTCAACTTGTACAATCAACTCTGGATTAAGAAATGTATAATCTGCAAGAATGACACATTCATATCTTGGATTATACAATGATATCATATGACATAAGAATCAGACAAGAAAATACTATTATTTCTTATGCAGGATTGACATATTGTAATGGTACATTATTTTTGTGAATTGGGAATCATAATGTGTTGCTAGATACCGCTTATAATTATTGAAAATAAATAGTGATTTGTTATCCATGACCAACATAGCATAAATCCTCAAAGGGTCACACAAATAGAGTTTTGACCATACAACGTATTAATTATTTGTTCATGACAATGGGCGTTATGAAAATATGATAAATTGATTAATTAATTATATACCGTTATGAACCGTTATAATTAATTAAGTCAAAGGAATCATATTGAAATAATTTAATGCATTTGCTAATCCTAAATTAATTATTAACAAGTTAATAATTAATTATATTCAACATACTTTAATTAGTTTGAGCCTATTGGGTTTCTATTTAATTGGTTAATTAAAAGTACGATTTAACTTTAGATGAAAAAGTGATAAAAGAAATTGATTTAATAGCCCAAGGGAAACACAACTTATAGCCCACAAAAGGCCCATTAGGTGGCGCCTAAGCTAAAGGCATACTTGTCCTCAAAAGTTTGGATGAGAGCTAAGTCAAGAGGTCTATTTAAAGGGGTCACTCTTGAGAGCCAACCCTAGCCTCCACACTTCTCTCTCTTCTCTCTCCTAGTCGCCACCATCAAGGGAAGAAGAAAAATTCAGATTTTCTTCCTCCTTTGCACTCTCTTTTCTCATCCATCTATAAGGTTCATGTGTTGAACTTATATCCAATTAATAAATAGTTACTTGATTGGAGAACGAGCAAGGATTAGCTATTCTATTTCCTTTGCTAGCATCAAGGAGAAGAGCTGGTTGATTCTCTTGGTGGACTCGAAATCAACGCCATCCAAGAAAGAAGAAGAGGTGTAGGGTGTGCACGCCACCAACTCCAAAAGCCGTTGGCTTTGTTACTATACAAAGAAAGATATATTTCCTCCATCTCCTTTTTGATGTGTGTGAATGCTTCTAGTACTAGTTTCTTTTGTGTTTAATTGTTAATTAAACTAAATGGCAGTTTAAAAATTAAAATTAAGCACTTTCTAACAATTTGATAATGACATAAATCTAATTAACAATCTAATAATGGCATATCCCTAGTTGATTATTTTTCACGGTGGCATAAAACCAATTAATTCTTAAATTAATTGCCAATTAAACAAACTTTCTTGGTTTAAATAAGCTTGTATTATGATGTCAGTATAATTGACTTTCAACTCTTTTGTAAAAATAAAAATTAAAATATAAAATATATTAAAATTGAAAATATAGACTTGACGATGATGGTTTGATAATATTTAAAAAAACTGTTGCAAGTTCTGACTGATAAAAGTCAAAATTAATTAAAGCTGCACTGCTGCAAATCATTATGTCAATGTAAAACCGAAGTAGGAGCTCACATAAACAGAAGTACAGAACACATTTAATTTTTTATAGGCAAAAATGGGTATAACCCCTGTAAACTCTAGAAACCGGATATAACCCCTATACACTTGAAAATTGGATAGAACACCCCGTAAACTTCAGAGTTTGGGAAATAAATCATTTCAATTAAATTCAATCATTTATTAATTAAATAAAAATTAATTTTTAATCAAATGACTAAACTGCCCTTCCTCTTTGCCGCTTCTAGTCTGTCGTTTCATTTTTTCCCTCCATTTTCTATCGTAGAATTACAAAGGAAATTATCTATATCCAATTTGATATTGCTGAAAATAGTGATTTTCTTTCTAAATCTCTAGGATATGCTCGTTGTCTCTCACACAGATACAACCGTTCCATTTTTACTTCTCTATTTGTTCTATAGCTTCTTACTTTCTTCATGACAAAAGGAAGTGAAAGTAATAATTTTCTTTTGGGAGTATTTCTCTTCACAAGTGCAGGTTTGTATTAACCGATCATTGAATATCGTTTAATTCTCACAAATAGATCTGCATGGGCATATAAAATATTTATGTGAAAAATTGTGTTTGATTTTTTTTTCTCCTCCACTCCGTTCAAATCAGTATATTAATCTGTATAGTTTTGGGCATTTTTTTATGTCTATTTGTGCATAGTCCTTTGTCTTTTTGTTGGTTGAACAATTGTGAGAATAGTCTGGTATTTTATGAAAAAAAATCTAGAAATTATATATTGATGAATTAAATTGATGGATATCGTTGGACTAGGAATTTGGTTGGCCTACTTTTCATATGAATATTTAATTTGAATTTCACCATAATATTGATTAATGTCATTATTAGAACTATTGCAATTATTACTTGAGCGTAATTTCTCAATCCACTACCATCTCATGTTTTGCTTTTTTTGCTATTAGTGCGGCATTCTCTCTTTATATTTTTACAACAAATACAATGGAGACAGAAAAATCAAACGAGGACTATTTTTCATCTGTGATCATTCAACAAGATTTATCTGAAAATGAAATTATGTTGACCAATTAAGAAACTCATCAGAAATCGAAGACTAGACGTAAAGGAAAAGAAAAATACATCAAGGTTCAAGATAAAATTCATATTCTTTTGTTTTATGTGAAACAAAATATTTAGAATCATTTGTATCTTTTAGAATTATTTTGTTAGTACCGTCTTCTTTAAAATTGTTTATTATAGATGCATATATAGATATAACTATAAGAATTAAATTAGATGACTTATTACAATAATTTTTGTCTTTTTTTTTTTTTCCGCGGCTGTCACACCCCGTATCCAAAATACGAGGCGTGAGGTGAAACAGTATCTTTCGCATCCATCCGACGGCCCGTCAACCTACGTCACAAGAAATAAAAGCAAACGGAGTCAGCTTCAAAGCCGAGTAACCGGTTATTTAACGACGCAGCTTCTCTATAATCAATTTATATAACCAAAAATCAATCGATCGGATTAATCCACACATCAATAACAAACAAATTAAATATATTTTACAAGATCAACGGGTCTAGATTTTCTCAATTCCACTTTCTCATATCACTTTTTCACTAGCGCGAATCCCTCTTTAGGCGATTCCGCTTCACAATCCATTCCACTATTCCATTTCACTTTTCCACTTCAATTCAAATCACAATAGAGACCCGTTGACTCGCAAAATATATCAATCGCAATTCTCATATATCCATTCAATTCAATCAAACAAGCAAAACGATATTTAAATCAATCAATACAAAAATTAAATTATAGAGAAGTCCGGTTACCTTATCAGCGATCTAGAATTATGAAACGACAATTATCTCGATGTAGAACTCAAATTTCAATCGGATGGATGAACATATTTTTAATCGGCACATAAATATAAATTCTGGATTATGGAAGAAGTATAAGGCCTCATTTCTCGGATGAGACAGAAGGGAAATTAAGGAATTACGAAAGGCAGGAGTCCGTGGAAAACAAGACAAATAATTAAAAGGTTGCTTTAATAATCGGTGAAACAGAGGAGCAGGGATTAAACGGACTTGAAAACACCAATAAATCTCATTTAAAAGGGTTATGCAGTTACAATAAAATATGGTTACCAAAATAATAATTAAATAATTATATTGGATGGGAAAGGATGTTTCATTAGTGGCAAAATAGGAAGTAGTTCTATTCTTGTACGTGGGCTATAAGCTAAATAAGTAAAAGATTCTTATCAACAGGGAATGGGAAATAATTTAGGGATCAAAAGATTTAATCGGTGAATACAAAAGGATTAATAATTTAAATGAAGAGTAAATCAAGACATACAACATGATGGGCTTTGAATTCAATTTCTAAGGACAGGAGATGATCACATTATAACTATATATATTTCCGCACGCATGAGCGGCACGTGCTTACTGTAGTAAGAACAGTAACCGATCTCAGCCGTCCATTGTGTTCCATTCCATCCAGTCCGTCCGATGTTGTCTGATCAATCCCTCCCTTCTGAATCATTTCGTTTTCTCTCTCTTTGTTTCATTCTTTCTTACCTGCTCTCCACGCAAATCCCAAGAGTTAAGATGGGTAGAGTGCCCATCTTAAATCTCAACCGTCTGATTTAATTTCAATGGATTTAATCTCAATGGCTAAAAGAGCTCCGTGAATTTCACCACTCTCGAAAAAAATTATTGGTCCGAAAAAAATAAACCGTCCAAATTAGATCGGACGGTCGTGATGATGAGATGGGCACTCTACCCATCTCAATACTGGTCAGGGTGGCTGTCGCCCTTCGCCATGGATTTCCGACTGTCTCCGATCTCAGATTGAAACACCGATTTTTTGAACGAGTAGATCAGTTTCTTTTCTTCTAGGCGAGTCCCATTTCTCTTCTCGGCTTCTCCTCTATTTCTCTCTTGCTCTCAGCCTCCGGTCTCCGCTCTCACCGTGGTTTTTGTAGGCGAGATCTGATTTGGCCAAGTAATCAGGCTCGAAAGCCAGTTTGAGCAATGGGTGTCATTCAACTTGAGCAGGGAGGAAGAAGGATACGGAGATGGCTAAATCGTTAAAGCTAACACCTTGCTACCCGCTGGTAAAGTACGTAGGTTTTCCAACTATTAACTAAAGCCAAGATACTTACTATTTGTCCTTAAACTATTTTTGTTTACTTTTTACAGCAGTGGCAATCCAATGCCTAAAGAGAAAAAAGGTTTTATGAAGGTCAATTGGAGCAGCTAAGCAGTTTTCAGATGCGAATCCATGATGAGGTAACTTTCTTTTGATTCCATATTCAAGAATAAATTAAAAAATATTTTTAATTAATTGACGACTTTTTATCTATTTATTCAGGAGAACAAGCAATTATTGGTGAAAATGGCTAGCTTGAACGACAGCTCATAGAAATGTAAGATAGTATTCTTTTTTTCTTCTTTTTTTTTTGTTGTATTTTGTATCAGTTTCTCTCTCTTTATCTTTCTATTGGGGCTAGAGTTTATGCTTATTAAAGGTGTATGTGAAATTTACCACAAAAATTGTTGGATCAGTGTCAAACAACAAATTCTTACTAATGTATTAGGACCGGATGTACTTGAAATTGTTGGAGTCAACTGATGAGACCGGTAGTAACTGGTTTTGTTGCTCCTTTTTCAAATCACAAAGACTTCTCCCAACATATAATATTTGTGCAAAGACAAATGCATAGCTTTGTTGATGCTTTTGAAGTAGATGGCTCCCCAAATGTCTTTGTCATAGCTTTATTGATGCTTTGTCTTTCCATTGATTCAGATTTTCTTCATCAAGCAGCAATCGTTCTACTGTTTCTTCTTTCCATTGTGTGGTCAACACCTCCATTGTGTTGGTGAACTCTCTCTTTGCCTTATATTTGAGTGTTTTTTCATATTCTGTTTTGACTTAGTGTTTTTTTTTTTTCATTTAAGATATGTCAGGTAAGAGGTAAGAAATGTGGAAGGGTAGATTAATAAGCTTTAAAATTGCTTGGTCAATTGATTGATTTGCTAGGGGGTTTCTCTAATTTTAATGCCATTGCAGACTCTTTTCCAATTAAGTCATGTTGTTGGTGTTTGATTTATATTACAATTTTAGTTTTGATAACAATTATGCTTTTAATTCACCGCAACTGTCAATTATGTGAGAGAAACTCAGTTTTTTTTTCGAAACAGTTGCATTACATATTATCTTTGGTAATTATCTCACTATTTCTCTCTTTTTCAGATCACAAGATGCAGACCTTAGTTAGCTCAAGTTGGTCCTAAAATTTTGGCTATGAAAGGTAATTAGATGCAAACAGTAATTAGAATCAGCAACTAATATTCATTCTTATTCAATGTCTTATGTTATTTACTATGTATTTTGTACAACAAAGCCATTGTATTTTTTTTATAGTTTCAATTGTGTTTATTGATTTCATGGTTGTTATTTTAAAGAATCGTTAAACGCTGTAAAATTTGATCAGCTGTTCTAATTGAAAATCTAACAATGGACATAGACTAATGTGTTATTGTTATCAGTTTTAGATCAGTTGTATCAGGGAAGACAAGGACGATATGCCCATCTGTGACCAAGGTGAGAAGAGCAATTTTTTTGCGGGCTTCCTCCTCGAGCTACTACAAATTATGTGGTTCCTGACCTTTTTTTCTTTTTTGTTCAAATGTGTAAGCAATCTATCCTACCGAAAATATTAGAAGGCAAATATATTTTGGTTTACGATAACTTATTCCTTTTTTATTCTACTAATAGACAAGCATTCACTTCATAGATAAAAAATTACATTTTTTGAGAGAAACTTGGTAGCAGCTACAGATAAAAAAAATTATTAGCAAAGTATAATTGCTTTTGGTTTGGACACATTGTTTCATTAGGTGATGCATTATTATGTAGTAACACAAAACCAAATATAATTTTGGCAGGTAGATGTTAGTAATTAATCGTTATTAAAGCAATTCATGTTTTATTAATCATGTAATTGTGTATGTTTCTGCGTTAATTTCAGATACTATGTAAGGAAAAGTTAAATTGAAAAAGAAAATTGTGTATGTTTTTGTGTTAACATCCAATAGTACTGATATGATTTTCTTTCTATTTTACATTTCTTTTCTAACATTATGAAAGGAAAAGTTAAATTGAAAGTAATTTCACTAAAATAGGAAAAATTAAAATGCGTGACAGAGACTACCAGAACTTTTTTTTAAAAAAAAAGAGAGGTAAAACTTTATTATTGATAGAAATTTTTTCGAACTGTTTTATCATGGTTATAAAACTAAACTTATTTAGTAATCGTATGGGGTCATTTTCCTTTAACCGTGTTACCTTTTAATTTTTATGTTTTCTTTGCGTTGAAGGTTTTTGAGCTGCTGATAAAGGCTGAACTACGTTTATCAGGAGATTGAGGCGGCTTTGATTTCGTCGAACGATGATCTGGCACGACTTCACATTGCTCTTTTGAAGGTTTTCATTTGCTCTTCCTTTTCAAATATTCACATTGCTCTTTGATGATTTAGATAGTCACATTGCTCTTTTGAAGAAGTAACAGAACTGGCACCTCTTTTAAACTAATTTAACTTAAATTTAAATTTTGGTTTTGCTTCTAGGTTCTTGCTGATATGACTAATGGTGGTGTTGACCGGACTGTAGAGTTCACTGGAAACATCAATGTCATGATTCAAGCTTTGGAATGTGTTCATGATGTACTATTCCACCTCTTTTACCAGCACACTACAATTTTTTAAAAAATTGAACCTGTACTTCTATTTCTAATTAATATTTATATTTTAGGGCTGGGTGTGGTGGTGTTGGTAGGCGTACCACACAAAGATACATTTTCTTAACAATAAAACACTCAAGGAAACCTTCTATGGCAATTACAAGACCTCTACTGACCATTCAGTTCAAATCGGCATATCATACCGAACAATAGTAGATGACGTATCAATTTGGTAACCCCCTCTATGAATTATTTTATACTGTATATTTAGTGGCAGTTTCTAATAATTTTCGTTTCCTCATTTCATCTAAAAAATTTGAACCAAGTCCGGATAATAGTGCATGACAGGTACATTCAAATGAAGGCATGAACTTCTTGGCATGTAATTTGGATGATATGTGGATTGAAATTTTCATTTGGTTGTTTTTCTGTTCTTACTTCTACTATTTTTTTTTTTTTCTGTTATTGATACCTCTAGAAATTATTCATATAATACAAGTGTGAAAAACTCTCATTGTAGGCCTTGCATTCGAAAGCCGTCCTCGAGCCTTGCAGTCATACTTTGGACTCCAAAATCAATTTGGTTGTACTTTACTGAGTTTGCTTGCATGAAAAAAAGGTTAATCAAGTAGATCCTATCATCACTTTTACTCGGTGTCTTTATTGATTCTCTTTTTTTTTTTTTTAAAAAAAAATACCTTGCCACATTTAATCCTAACAAACAATCGTTGATAGAATTAAGAATCAATAGATCATGTGATCTTATAATTCTAAAGTTGGATGATCTTTACTCAAAGGAAGACAAGCTCTTTGAATCAATAATAAATAAGAGTATGCTAGGTACATGTTTGTTTTTTTTTGCTTCCTCTTCTCATTGCAATACTAATTGAATGATAACCATTTTATTTATGTATAGATGACGGACAAGCTTTGTGATGAGCTAGCTAAGTGCCCATGGAAAGCAATTAATTCAGAACAAGCCAAAACTAATGTTTATAGTGAGCTCTTTCGATATCAAAAGATAATGAATTAAGCCTAGATGCAGAAAATTGATTATGCTGGTAACAATAAGGTTTAAATACTATTTGATAAATTAAATTAAAAATTAGTGGAGAAGCATTCAGCACATCTACCTAATAATATGTATGCTGGTTGGTATTGTTTCAATGCTAATTAATTAAATAATTGATTCGATCTTTCATCTTTATATTTATACTTTTGTAGCTTTTAATACTTTTAAATTTTTTGTGAGTTTTATTGCCTGCTTGGTACTATATATTTGGAGTTTGATTGTTGATATTGTTGTTACAAGTTTTTATCCTGCTTGTCTCATTATTTTTAAAATTCAAAGTTGCATGCAAATAGTCTAATTGATTCTTAATGATACTAACCTATCATGTTAATATGTCTTAAGAAAAATGGAATGTATAAAATGATGCCATATGTTTGGACATTGGTACTTAATGATACTAACCTTTCACAAAGAACTCTTTACAAACACACAATTACTCACGATCGTTTAACTATAACAATGATCAGAAATATTATGTGTTTGTTTGCAAAAATTTTCATAATATATCCGCACTTATTAGGAAATCATTTTATAACACTTCCAGATTGGGATGAATCGCGCAACGCGCGAGATTAGAACTAGTAAGATTTAAATACAGAGAGATTCAAGGAAGGAAGATAACTAACGAAATTGATTTTTTTTTTGAGGCTCTGTAATTTATAATCATGGAAGTACCTAAAAATGAAATGTTCATTCATAGGCCGGTTTACCATTTGGGTGGTAGATAGAGAGGTGCCAAACGAAAGGAAATAAAATTGATGCCACATAAGAAAAACGCAAAAGAAATTAAAAGAATCAGCAAAATATATTTTCGTACATTAGAAAATAGGAGAGACTAAAATATATCTAGTGAATACAACTCACCAATATGGTTATTCGGTCAATCATCTGAAAGGAAAGTTTTTAATAATTATCTATAGAACAAAAAAACAGTTTAATAAAATAATAATAATAATGATAAATTTTATATTAGTAAAATTACGGGGTGTTACAGCGGAAATGTGTCTCGTTTTAAGCTAAATGTTAAGTATGATGGAATCTTCAAACTAATCAAGAATGGGACAAAAAAGAAGTATTGTTTTGGCAGGCAAAGAACTATTTATATAAATTAGTTAAGCTTTGGTTTTCAAGAATGGTTGGAGGAAGTGAATGATTTATGTCAATTGGATAAGGACACTGAGTTGTCAATGTGTTATTTAGATGAGCGCACTAAGACTCAGTTATTTGTTCAAGTTGAGGATGATGATATGGGCAGTCAATTTAGATGATCAGACATGTAATTGTAGGGCATGGCAAGTTCAAGGCATTCCTTGTGTACATGTAGCAACTCTCATAGCCTCGATAAGGAATGCTAAATGAAAAATTATGTTAATTTGTACTTTACAGTTGATCGTTTTAAGACGGCTTATGCTATAAGCATACCGCCAATGCCGAGCAGGAATGATTGGGTGACAATTGATTTAGGCTACAAGATGCTCCCGCCAACACTAAAACGTCCACCAGGAATACCTCATTAAAGTAGTATCAGGCCTTCGAATGAACCAAAGAAGAAATCTAATAGGTGCACACGTTGTGGTGTGTACGGTCATTACAAGACAACATGCAAAAATGCTATTCCATCACAAGAAAGTGAAGGCACTTCTCAAATAATTAAAACAAAATATAAGAGGTTTGTTAATTTTTCATTTTTCTATCAACTTATTGTTTAATATTTTTCACTAATATTACTATATTTCATGTAGAGGTGTTAATACTGGTAACACTCGATCAAAAAAAAAAAGCATGTCCGACAAGCATTTTCAGAATCCTCCAACAAGAAGAATTCTAGAGGTGTTAATACTGGTAACACTCGATCAAAGAAAAAGGCATGTCCGACGAGCATTTTCAGAATCCTCCAACAAGAAGAATTCTAGCAGAAGATCAGTTAACAGGTTTAGGCACATTTAGTATCTTTATGGACCATTTTGTTAATTTCTTGGTTATGCATTTACTCATTTTTATATTAGTTGCTTTTATTAGATTGAAGGACTACATTAGAGAATCTGCTTCCAGAGAGATGATAGGATTTAGACATGTTTGTTAGGAATATTTCATAGTATGGTTTTGACCTAAATAATTGTTGAATTTATGTATTTTCTAACTTTATAGGTACTTCTATGCCCTTTTAGTTTTTATCAGAATAAATTTTGAATTTGGACAATTTTTCACGAAATTGGAGCGTTTAAGCGACCTGTTGAGCATTCTAAGCGGACGGACAAGAGAGGACAGCTGAAAGAAGTGACTGCAGACATATGAGCGGGCAGCTTGAAGACTAAGTGGGCCGCGAGCATGGAATCAGACGGTTAACATACGAGCAGTTTCTTCCAGCATAACTTCCTCACATGCGCTTACTCGACAGAAACCGCTTGAATGCACACGATCTTTTCACCAAGAGGTTACAAGGCAACAATATAAAAGGACTTGAAGTCGAAGAAGAAGGGAGTTCCGGAAAGAGAGAGAAATTCCACATAAAGATCCAGAACTACAAACTTCTGAGACTTCAGGCGATCGCTTGGCCTCCAGTTTGGCCGCTTGATGCTTGAAATCAGAGAAGGAAGTTGGAGGAATTCGAATTGATTTGTTGTAATCTCTTCTTTTCATTTATTCTTATCCAGATCTAATGTTTAATACATGTGTCTTTGTAATGATTTATGTAGGCTAATACAATTAGGGGCATAGTTGTGAACCTATGGTTTAAGTTTAATTAGTTTTTATTTGATCTTTTATGTTTTGATCTTTGTGATTTAATCTTACTGCTGTTTTGAATTGCTTTTAAGTAGATTTGGTAATTTCCTGTTGAGTTTAGGCCGAACTCAAGTCTAGGAGTTTAAACCCAACCAAGCTTGGACCAAATCCATAACAACTTACCCTTAGATGACAATTAATCGAAAGACGAAAGCCTAGATCATGAATCAGAAATGATGAAGTCTAATCTCAATATACGAAAGTTGAGAGATATCACAGACCCAGAGATCAGATCTATCGACACATAGTTAAGAAACGAAAGTTGACGCTTAGGGTAGATAGAGAGTTAGTTATAACGGCTAGTCGAATCTTAACCTATATGAAAGTTAGGATTAAGTACGGTTATCCGATTAGTTAACTTACATGAGAGACCAAATAGAACTAATGAGACTAATTAATTATCGTCTAGATTAGGAAAGATGCTTGAATTATTTGGTTGTCTGTGCAAACTTAGAAACAAGTAGACCGCCTGAGTCCTGTCGACCCTTATTGAACAAGCGGACTGCTACGAAAGTAGGTGGGTTGCTCGGATCCGGAACTTGACCAGAAGTTAACAACTCGATCCCCTAGTTTACAATTTCATTAGATTTTTATCTCTATTTGTCGTGAATTCATCAGTTTAATAAGTTTAATATCTTAGTTTCATTTCCATCACAAACTGAATTCTAATCGTTAAATCTTGTTATCCTCGTTTCATTTGACTTAGATTCTAGAACAAGCACTCTTTGTAATTGAACAACCCGTCCCTGAGTTCGATAATCCGACTATACTGATTAAGTTATCTTAGTGGCTGAGTCTAGTAGAAATTGGTTTTTATTTTCGGAAGGCTTCTCAAACAACGATAAAGTAAGGCCTCATCAATGTTCAATCTCCGTTTTGGATTTACATTAAAGATTAGTTTTAATTTTGTTATAATTTGCATTTGTATCGTTAAATTATATTGATGAATGTTTTTAGTTGAATAACTTGGGTGGAATTATGTGAGATTTTGTATCCTCAACTACTACAAATGAGACTTATTAGTAGTAGCATTCTGGATTCTACAGATCAGTTTTAACTGTTTTTATAATTCTGTACCAGATGTTGGTACGGTACAATTGCTGTCCAATAATGGGGAACGTCTATTTTTTTTTATGAAGTTCCCATCGTCTTCACCTATTCTTTGTCAAAGATGTAGCCACAAAATTGAAATGTCCCTCTATCTCATCTGAATCTTACCACCGAAAGAAAATTTTTAAATCATGGTGGTTTCACTATTCTCACCTATTTGTAATTTATATAAAAAAATGACAATAATTTCATAGAAGTTTCATAGAATATAGAAAACAATTAATTTCGTTAACTTTGGTCCTTCACAGTTCAGAGGATTACATATGCATTTTTTTATGTCTTTTCTTTATCTCATAGTCACATGATTCAACTTTAATTGAAAACAAGCCTCCAATTGCATACCATCTAATAAATTTGGATCCAATTTGAACTATGCAATATCTGGTTGCATTTGGTATCCCAATTTTAATATTCTTTGGCATTTCCTTATACTTGGTGCATGCAGATAAACGGAACTTTAGATTCGATATAGATAATTTCCTTTTTAATTCTACGCTGGGAAATGGAGGGAAAATGAAACGACAGTCGACAGACTAGAAGCGGCAAAAGAGGAAGGGCAGTTTAGTCATTTGATTAAAAAATAATTTTTCTTTAATTAATAAATGATTGAATTTAATTGAAAGGATTTATTTCCCAAACTCTGAAGTTTACGGAGTGTTCTATCCCATTTTCAAGTGTATAGGGGGTTATATCCGATTTGTAGAGTTTACAGGTGTTATACCAATTTTGCCTTTTTTTATATTTGACTTCTATTTGATTACTTCTGATTTCCAATTGAACTTGGGCCCGCTAAAGCTCCAAATGCATGCACTCTTTAAGTTTAATGTCCAGTCCCTCTCTCAGTCTCTCTCTAACTCTCATTGGATCCCCCATTCTCTGGAAGGGATAAGAATGCAACTTAGTTAGCTAACAGTCAAAGGAAATCAAACATAAAGTTGGGAGAAAACCATCACAAACAAACATTGCTCTTATGAGCTCTCCCAGCTAGCTATTTTGCAACAATTTGTAGTAGAAGGGTTGAGCACAATGGAAAGTAAGGAGTATCCAGGCAAGCTTACTCCCTTTGTTGGGTTAACATGCCTCGTTGCTGCCACTAGCGGCCTTATTGTCGGCTATGATATCGGCATCTCTGGTGACTAACCTTCTTGCCTTCCTTTTTTTTTTAATAAATTTTGTATGAGTGAAGATCCAGTCTCCATTATTGCTGCAATTATGTAACTTACCTAACTACTTATCCAACTAAGTCTGATATACAAGATATCGCTTTATTTTACATTTTGTCCTCTTTATTTGCCATGTTTTTGTTCCCCATTTTACATGAGAATTAAAAAGGTTCCTCGTTCTGCATATTTCGAAGGATTAGTTTTTGAATTTGTATATAGAGTGATGATTTAGTATTGCTGAAGCTGATCCAGCGTGCTTTAATTTTTTTTAAAATAATCTTCTTTTTTTAATTTCAAATACGTTTTCATATCTGTCCTCTTTTGGCTATAACCAACTTTATTGTATCTATACGTCACTTGCATAAAGTACTTCTTTGGGTATAATTCAAATACTTTCATTGTGTGTATCTATGATTCGTCTTTTTATGTGATTATAGTTTAGAAGTTCGCCTATCTGATTCCTTTTATAATTTATTATTTGTTTCACTTTGCTAGGCGGAGTGACATCCATGGATCCATTTCTAAAGAAATTCTTCCCTTCAGTGTATAGAAAGGAGAAGCAAAATCAAAACTCAAACCAGTACTGCACCTTCGACAGCCAAATTCTGACAACGTTCACTTCGTCGCTTTACCTCGCTGCTCTTGTAGCATCTTTCTTTGCATCATCAGTGACCAGGTTATTTGGGAGGAAGTGGTCCATGTTCGCTGGTGGCGTCTCATTCCTAGTTGGTGCTCCACTAAATGGCGCAGCTCAGGATGTGTTCATGCTCATTTTTGGTCGCATCCTTCTCGGCATTGGAGTCGGTTTCATTGTTCAGGTAGTAACACAACTCTTTTTTTACTATTATGCCATATGAGATAGAAGATATTTTGCTCAATTGTTGCCCAGCTAATAATAAATTGACACGTGACAAATTGCATATGTTGACTCGGATTTTTTAAGGATAGCAGTGATCACTGATCACTAGGCCTGTCAAACGTGGCCCATTTGCACGAAATGGCCCATATTGTTTTCTGTTCTGTTAAGCGAAATGGTACCGGAAACCATTCCGTTAACCGTTTCGTTTTCGAAACGGCACAAAATTCCGTTCCATTAACCGTTCCACTAACCTTTCCACTTCATAAATAACACATGAAACGGTTTGAAACTAAGCTGAAACGGTCGAAACAGTAAAATTTCAGATTTCGTTTGCCGTTTCGTTATTGAAACGAAATTGGAACAGCGGCTGTTATTCGTTTTGTTAGAAAAAAACGGAACGGCAACACGTGCCTCTCTCTTCCGTTGACAGGCCTACTGATCACTAATGTAATTGGGAGGTCAATTTTCTGGAGTTAAGAGCATTGTTCAGCTGTTTGGATCATTCTGGTTTGACAAACCCAATAGGTCTCTATCCAAATGAGTTACCAAAGAGCGGACAAAGGTTATAATTAAGTTGAATTTTTATGCATAGAACAATAATTGTAGGTTCCATACCACAATTTTTAATTCTTATCATGTTATCACCATCTTTCTAAAGAGTTCCAGTAGTTCTTTTTCGTTGCGCATCCAAATTGGTGAGAAAAGGAGATGCCATTGCTGCTACTTGATATTAAAATCATGTTTAAATACAGTTATTGCAATTATTTTAATCCGATCAGCCCCTTAGTACAGACGTGCAAATCTAAGCATAGTACAAAACCACGAAGTTTTAAACATAGTAATATAATAGGACTGTTGGAGAAAATGAATTCATTGCAGCGGGCCCATCCGAATTCAGATCCTGTGTCACGCAGCACAGCGTGTAGCACGGGCTGTGGGATGTCTGATCTGAATCGGATGGATATGGGAGCCCGTGCATGTAACCAGATTGATAGGCCCGAAAAATCGAACGGCTCATGAAGTGCGCTACACGCGTGCCGCGCGACACAGGATCCGGATCCCATGTAATGTACTATTTCCTGGACTCTCTAAATACAAATTTAAGAACTTGCAAAAGAAAAAAAAAACACATACACACTTTAAGTACACACAAGCATTTCCTTTTAAGTTTCAGAAGTCAAATATCTTACTTGTTTGGAGAAATATCTAGAAAGTTGGATAAACGATCACTTTCCCTTCTATAGGCGGCTTTGAAATTTCGCTCACTCTTCATTTGCTAGTACAAAGAAACCAGGTGTTATCACATCATCCACTGTTTTTCCATCCAATACCATCTAACATGTTTCAACAGGCTAAATTGGGCTTCAATCATGATTTTTCGCATGTTGACATCATCAAACCCGCGTGATGACGTCATCAAATTTTTTTCGGAAAAAAAATTCAAATTTTTTTTCCCTCGCTGACGTCATCAAATGGACGGATTTTTCTGTTCAGTTAGATGCGTCAAGGGATGAGTTAAACTTGTTATGTTTTCAGTTAGTTACATTTTAAAATCGAATTTTCGTATTTTTTTGTTCAGTTAAACACGTTAAGGGATGAACTTAAGTTTTATGTATTCAGTTAGTTGCATCTCAAAATTGAATTTTCGCATTTTTGGGTTCAGTTTAACAAGTTAAGGGTTGAATTTAAATTGTTTATGTGTTCAATTTAGTTGCAATAGAATTTTGATTTTGTAGTTTTTTGTGCTCTGTTAAACACGTTAAGAGATTAATTTAAAGTGTTTATGTGTTCGGTTAGTTGCAGTAGAAATTTAATTTTGTAATTTTTGTGTTTAATTAAACTAGTTAAGGGATCAATTAACATTGTTATGTGTTCAGTTAGTTGTAATCAAACATGTTTTAATAACCATGTAATCAAACATGTTTTAATAACCATGCAATTTTTGTAATCAGTTGTTAAGAATGATATCCATTATTGCAACAAACTGAACAATTTTACTTACAATGGCATCTATTACATAAATTAACCCAAAAAAATGCAGTAAATTACATTCAACTATTACAAATCGATTGCAAACTCGAAATTTATCTTCAAGCTCACGCGCACTAATGCACGAGTCCAAATTTCCAATGTAAACTCGAGTCATCCAAATTGAGATCTATAGAAATCATTAAGCAACCATATTAATATAAGATATAGAATCTGATGAAGGCTTAAAACCTAGGTCAAATAAAATAAAACCTATGAATTACCTCACTAGACGTTCGAGTAAAGCAAAGGTGTCGAACCCACAAGGACGGTTGAATACCAGACTTAATCTTTCTTAAAAGCTAGAGGATGAGTTTTTGTGTTTTTAGAAAATTAAAAGGTAATAATAATGGTAAAGGAAAAATAGGCAATTAAACAAATAATAAATAATAAAATATTTTTGGGATTATTTTTTATGTTTTCGAGACTCAAACAGATGCAATAAAATGTCCTAGGGATAAGTGTTCAATTAGTTTAGCTTTAAGACAACTCTATCACGATTTTCATCGAGACAGAGAGTCATTTCGGGGGGAAACAGAACCATTTCGGTGCGAAATAGGTTCTGTCCAGCGCCAAAACTTGCCTTAAACTTGTTGTTTCGACTTGGCAATTTTACAGGATACTTTGCGAAGGTTACTAAGCGACCAGACCCTAACCCTAACCTCAACTTTCGCTTCTTGGTTCTGGTTTGGATTTGATGTCGGGTTTTACCACAAAAACAACTAATCCTATACTTGCGTATTAAAACTAGTTTGTTTAGGAATACTTGAAGGGATTTCTAGAGATATTTAAGGTCCTGTCGGTGCAATAAAAGTTAGATCTTTCGATCGTTAACTAACCTACCCTTTCGAGTTTTGGTTTATCTCAAGTGCTTTAATCTATCAATTATTTGGTCGAGTTATATCCTATCAACGCTGCGCATCATCAATAAGCTAACTTTCAAGCAAACAATCAAATCAACCAAGCAAGTAATAATTCTCAAACAAGTAAATCGCAAAATATCAAAATATAATCATCAAGTCATAACAACATACTAAACTAATCTACTAACTACCCTAAGACATCATAAAACTACTCACTAATATCCATGACACAAACAACAATAAACATCATGCAAGAAACAACATACAAACCCATAGAAAAACAAGATAAAAGCATGAAAGAATAAACCGAGGTGTCTCTTTATGCAAATACTCGCTGATCAAGGGCAAAGGAATCGATGTAGATCTGCTGTGTTGCTGCTGTCGCCTCCAACACCGCTGGTCTGCCTCGAAATCCGTGGAAAAATGTCAAAAACGCAAGAACTTGAGGTCAAAAATGAATGGTAGAAGGTGGATCCCCTCTTCTGGAGGCAGAAACGTGCATAAAAAGTCATCCTAGGCGGCCAGGAGGCGGCTAGGGCAAAGGGGAGGCGGTTTGCACTTTCCTTCTTCGAAAATTACCAAAAACGCACTTTCCAGAAGTGCATTTCGCACCGAAATCCGTACATATCGCACCGAAATGGCAGCACAGCGCACCGATAGTATTTGGGCCGTAATTTCCTCATCCGGACTCCGATTTAGGTGATTCAAAGTTCGTTGGAAAGCTTAGGATGAGCTCTACAGTGCTATGGACCCATTTAGTCATTTTGCTTCTCCAAAATTCTCCTTTTTATGCAATTATTATGTCCAATCCATCAAGTTCCTACAAAACAAATCAAATGCCACGGCAGTACCAAAATCTAGGAAAACATAACAATTTATGAGACAATTTGTAATGGTTTGATCAATAATTAAGGGCTAAGTACGGTCAAAACATGTATAAAATATGAGACATCAGAATCCAAGGTGACAAATCATTAAGCAACCATCATTATAAACAAAACAAAAATTATAAACGTCATATTGAATTACTTTCCATATGACTACACTAGCACGTGACAATATCAGATTCAAAAACTCCCAGCCAAAATATACGAAACACCAGAAATTTATGCCAAAATCAAAATATATATTATGTTTAGTATCTGGTTGATTTACGTTGCATCAACCATCTTTCCCATTTCTGTCTATCAGATCTCAACAAAGTCAAAATTTGTTTTTTAATTAACGAAGAAATCCCAATCAAATGCTTTCTAAAGACATTACAAAGATACACATGAATGTACAGAGACCTGATTTGGATGGAGAGGAGAACGAAGGCGCACGACGAGAGAGACGAGGGGTGGAGAGAGACGGTGATGGGCGGAGATGCCAAAAATCAATCACAGAGAACACAAGACTCCCACAATCCTCCCTCCCTTTCTTTATTTCATGGAAAATAGTTTTGTACAATCAAATCTGTTACAAGAGCAAAAGTATTTCATAGAGAAGAGAAGAAAGACTTGTTATCCAAGTCGTGTATCTGCTGCCCTCTCTATTAAATTACCTTCCATTTATACAAGATACATAGGATATTGCAATAAAGGAAATATAATAAAGATACAAATCCTACAGCTATCTTATGGACCTTTCTATATCTCACGCCAACAGGAGAGAGCCGGAGGAAGAGGAAGTAGAGGTGCAGACCGATCTAGCAGTGGAGGCAATATCTGCGGTTAGGGTTTGGAGCAAGAGAGGGGTATAAATAGACAGCGAATATGGCTGGATCAGTTGCTCGGCCCATGAGAAAGATGCTGGCATGTTGAATGGTTGGATGGGAAAAGAGTGGATGATAGTAATCAATTATGCAAAGCAACAAAACATGGCAATCTACATTGCTCATGGGGCCCAATTAAAGAGACAATTTCCTATTTTTTTGCTCAAATATCCTTCAAAGCTAAACAATAATGTACTTCTCAAATGTCCTGTTATTGTTCGCATTGGTAGCTTTTGCATATTGTATCACATCTCAAATTTAACACAGTAAATAATTACAACATGCATTGTGCAGTCGGTTCCTTTATATCTGTCAGAGATGGCTCCGGCAAAACTTCGCGGTATGCTCAATATCACTTGTCAGCTTATGATCACTATCGGTATTCTCTCTGCAAATCTTATAAATTACGGCATTTCCAAGATAGAAGCAGGATGGGGATGGCGTCTCAGCCTAGCTGATCTTGCTGTTGTGCCAGCTTCTGTCATCACCATCGGTTCTCTATTTCTGCCAGACACACCCAATTCGCTCATCGAGCATGGCCATGATGAGAAAGCAAAAGAAATTCTTCGAAAAATTCGAGGCACCCATGAAATTTTAGAGGAGTATAGTGACCTTGTCGCTGCTGGACAGGAGTCGAAGAAGACGAGACATCCTTGGATCAATATTATGAAGCGGAAGTACCGGCCACACCTAACGATGGCCATACTGATACCGTTCTTTCAGCAGCTTACTGGCATTAATGTGATCATGTTCTATGCTCCAGTGCTTTTTAAGACCCTGGGCTTCGGCAACAATACTTCCCTCATGTCAGCTGTAATTATCGGACTTGTCAATGTGTGTGCCACTTTTGTTTCTATAGGAACTGTCGACAGGCTTGGTCGAAGACCGCTATTCTTGCAGGGTGGCTTTCAAATGCTAGCATGTCAGGTAGACTTCTGACAGTTGGCCCATATAATGCTTTTAAGTTACTCATTTTACTTTCTTTTCCTTCACCTCAAATGGGATCATTTACTATTTTATTATAAGCTGTTGACTGAAATTTTTATTTAATGCAAAAAGAAAAATAAAAAAAATCAGAGCTTCTGATATATGTGGTATTTCAAGGTTTTGTAGGAATGGGTAAGTTGTGTTGCGTTCTACTCAATTCATCTAACAATTTGCTTCTACTATCTAGATCATCTTGGGAACTCTGATAGCCATAAAGTTCGGCACCACCGGAGAAGGGACGATCCCCAGAACATATGCTGCATTCATGGTACTCTTTATATGCATCTATGTGGCAGGATTTGCATGGTCATGGGGTCCCCTCGGCGGCACACTTGTCCCCAGCGAGATATTTCCGCTCGAGATTCGATCTGCTGGTCAGAGTATTAATGTCTCTGTCAATATGCTCTTCACTTTTGTGGTGGCTCAGACATTTCTCCCCATGCTCTGCCACTTTAAGTTTGGACTTTTCTACTTCTTTGCCGGATGGGTTCTTGTCATGACCATTTTCATTGCACTCTTTCTACCTGAGACTAAGAATGTACCGATTGAAAAGATGATCCTGGTCTGGAAAGCTCATTGGTTCTGGAACAACTTCGTTTCAGACAAAAACGAGCATGTAAGCACCAAGGAGATGGCCACAATATGACCTCCGACAGACCCATTTCATCCAGAAGTTTTTCCTAGTGCAATTTGGAATATAATTGTCAGCAAGAAGCCAATTATGAAGTAATAAGTATAGGAGTAATTGAAAGCAATCATGGTGTTTTTATTATAGGTCAAGACAAATAGCAGTTGATACACATATCCTTACCCATGATAATCAGCAATCACACTGTCTTTATCATAAGGGTAAAGCGCCAAGGCCAAACTGACCATACCAATAATTAAACAATATACCAAACATGGGTTGCTAAATGGTACTTACAAAATATTCTCTTAAAGAGAGGACTAGTTCTTAAAGAGAGGCAGTAATGGTACAGTGAACGAGAGGTGGCGGCGGATTTGAAAGGAGGAAAAGCGGATGGAGAAAGGGAAAGGGAAAGATTGGAGCAAGCTACGCCCATTAAAGAGATATATATTTAAGGGCTTGTTTGGATGGTGTGGGAATAGTGGAAATAGTGTGAAAAAGTGGGAAGAGTAGGAAGAGTGGGAAGAGTGGGAAGAGTGCTATTCCTAGGTCGTTTGGATGGTGAGTTTAGGAATAGCGTTGGGAAGTGTGAAAAAGTAGAGAGAAAAGTGTTGTTGGGAAGAGTGTTGTTGGGAAGAGTGGGAAGAGTGGGAAGAGTGACTATTCCCACTATTCCCCTATTCCCACATAGAACCAAACAAGCCCTAAGATATTTTCTGTTATGAACTAAAATTTGTAACTGAATCTAGATCATTCGTTTAAATTTACAAACATAAATACATAATTAGGATTTAAGTTCGGTTTGTAATTTACGTCTACAAAATTAGCCGTTATTATTTAATTATATCTCAACTATAAACGTAATTGTAATTATTAATGTGGCAATTGTTACATAAATATTAAATTAATTTTCAATTAAACCAACTTTCTTGGCTTAAATAAGCTTGCATTATGATGTCAGTACAGTTGACTTTCAACTCTATTGCGCAAAAAAAAAAAAGTATAAATATAAAACATATTAAAATTGAAAATATATACTTGACGATGATGATTTGATAATAGTTTAAAAACAGTTGCAAGTTATGACTGAACTAAAGCTGCAAATCACAATGCCAATGTAAAACCGAAGTAGGAGCCCACACAAACAGAACACATTCAATTTTTTATATTTGACTTCTATTTGACTACTTCTGCTTTCCAAATTCCAATTGAACTTGGGCCCGCTAAAGCTCCATATGCATGCACTCTTCCTCTTTAATGTCCAGTCCCTCTCTGTCTCTCTCTCTCTCTCTCATTGGATCCCTCATTCTCTGGAAGGGATAAGCATGCAACTTAGTTAGCTAACAGTCAAAGGAAATCAAGCATAAAAGTTGGGATAAAACCATCACAAACCAAACATTGCTCCCATAAGCTCTCCTAGGTTGCTATTTTGCAACAATTGGTGGTAGAAGGGTTGAGCACAATGGAGAGTAAGGAGTATCCAGCCAAGCTTACTACCTTTGTTGTGTTAACGTGCCTTGTTGCTGCCACCGGCGGCCTTATTGTCGGCTATGATATTGGCATCTCTAGTGACTACCCTCTTGCCTTCCCTTTTTTTTTTTTTATCAATTTTGTATGAGTGAGGATCCAGTCTCCATTATTGTTGCAATTATGTCACTTACCTAACTACTTATCCATCTACTTATCCATATAAGTCTGATATATAAGGACATCACTTAATGTTCCATTTTGTCCTCTTTATTGGCCATGTTTTTTCCCCCATTTTACATGAGAATTGAGAGAAGGTTCCTGGTTTTGCATATTTGGAAGGAATATGCATCTTCGTTTTTAATTTCAAAACGTTGTCATATGTGCCCTCTTTTGGCTATTTACCAACTTTAATATTGTATACAGTCACTTGCATAAAGTACTTCTTTTGGTACAATTCATATACTATCATGGTGTATATCTCTAATTCACCTTTTTTATGTGAATTATATATAGTTTCGAAGTTCGCTTATTTGATTGTTCTTAATATTGATTATTTGTTTCACTTTTCTAGGCGGAGTGACATCCATGAATCCATTTCTAAAGAAATTCTTCCCTTCAGTATATATAAAGGAGAAACTAAATCAAAGCTCAAACCAGTACTGCACCTTCGACAGCCAAATTCTGACAACATTCACTTCGTCGCTTTACCTCGCCGCTCTTGTAGCATCTTTCTTTGCATCATCAGTGACCAGGATATTTGGGAGGAGGTGGTCCATGTTCGCTGGTGGAGTCTCGTTCCTGGTTGGCGCTGCACTAAATGGCGCAGCTCAGGATGTGTTCATGCTCATTTTTGGTCGCATCCTTCTTGGCATTGGAGTCGGTTTCATTGGTCAGGTAATAACAAAACTCATTTTTTACTAATTTCCCATAAAAGATAGAAATTATTTTGGCCAACTATAGCCAAGATAATAAAAAATTGACACGTGACAAAAAATGCATATGTTGTTTCCCAATTTTTAAGGATAGCAGTGATCACTAATGTAAATGGGAGGTTATTTTCTGGAGTTGAGCATTGTTCAGCTGTTTGGATCATTGTAGATTTGTAGTTTGAATTGGTATCCAAACGAGTTACTAAAGAGCGGACAAAGGTTATAATTAAGTTGAATTTTTATGCATAGGTGATAGTGATTGGACAATAATTGTGGGTTCCATAACACATTTTTTAATCATTTCTTTTTAACTAGTTCCTGTAATTCTTTTTCGTTACGCATCCAAATATGTGAGAAAAGGAGGTGCGATTGCTGCTACTTGATATCAAAATTTATGTTTACATACAGTTATTGCAATTATTGTAAGTACAGACATGCAAATCGAACCATAGTACAAAAGCAGGAATGTTTAAAAATTGTAATATAGTAGGAGAAAATGAATTCATTGTAGCGGGTCCATGTAATGTACCATTTCCTGGACTCTCTAAAATACATAAGAACTTGTAAAAAAAAAAAAAAAAAAGCACGTACCCACACTTACTTGAGTACAGACACCAGCATTTCCTTGAAGTCTCAGAAGTCAAAATATCTGACTTTCTTTTTGGAGAAATATCTGGAAAGTTGGATAAACGATCACTTTCCTTTCTACAGGCGGCTTTGAAATTTCGCCCACTCTTCAGTTGCGACTTGCGAGTACAAAGAAACAAAACATGGCAGTCTACATTGTTCATGGGACCCAACTAAAGAGACAATTTCCTATTTTTGTTCAAATATTTTTCAAAGCTAAACAAGAGTGTACCTCTCAAATGTCCTGTTATTGTTCGCATTGGTACCTTTTGCATATTGTATAACATCTCAAATTTAACACAGTAAATAATTACAACATGCATTGTGCAGTCAGTTCCTTTATATCTGTCAGAGATGGCTCCGGCAAAGCTTCGCGGTATGCTCAATATCACTTGTCAGCTTTTGGTCACTATCGGTATTTTCTCTGCAAATCTTATAAATTACGGCATTTCCAAGATAGAAGCAGGATGGGGATGGCGTCTCAGCCTAGCTCTTGCTGCTGTACCAGCCTCTGTCATCACCATCGGTTCTCTATTCCTGCCTGACACACCCAATTCGCTCATCGAGCGTGGCCATGATGAGAAAGCAAAAGAAATTCTTCGAAAAATTCGAGGCACCGATGAAATTTTAGAGGAGTATAGTGACCTTGTCACTGCTGGACAGGTGTCAAAGCAGATGAGACATCCTTGGATCAATATTATGAAGCGAAAGTACCGGCCACACCTAACGATGGCCATACTGATACCGTTCTTTCAGCAGCTTACTGGCATCAATGTGATTATGTTCTATGCTCCAGTGCTTTTTAAGACCCTGGGCTTCGGCAACAATACTTCCCTCATGTCAGCTGTAATTATCGGACTTGTCAATGTGTGTGCCACTTTTGTTTCTATAGGAACTGTTGACAGGCTTGGTCGAAGACTGCTATTTTTGCAGGGTGGCTTTCAAATGCTAGCATGTCAGGTAAGCTTCTGACAGTTGGCCCATATAATGCTTTTAAGTTACTCATCATTACTTTCTTTTCCTTCACCTTAAATGGGATCATCTACTATTTTATTATAAGCTGTTGACAGAAATTTTTGTTAAATAAAAAAAATTTTGGAGCTGATGATATTCTATAGTAGCATATATGTGGTATTACAAGGTTTTGTAGGAATGGGTAAGTAGTGTTGCACTCTACTCAATTCATCTAACAATTTGCTTCTACTATCTAGATCATCTTGGGAACTCTGATAGCCATAAAGTTCGGCACCACCGGAGAAGGGACGATCCCCAGAACATATGCTGCATTCATGGTACTCTTTATATGCATCTATGTGGCAGGCTTTGCATGGTCATGGGGTCCCCTTGGCGGCACACTTGTCCCCAGCGAGATATTTCCGCTCGAGATTCGATCTGCCGGTCAGAGTATTACTGTCTCCGTCAATATGCTCTTCACTTTTGTGGTGGCTCAGACATTTCTCCCCATGCTCTGCCACTTTAAGTTTGGGCTTTTCTACTTCTTTGCCGGATGGGTTCTTGTCATGACCATTTTCATTGCACTCTTTCTACCAGAGACTAAGAATGTACCGATTGAAAAGATGATCCTGGTCTGGAAAGCTCATTGGTTCTGGAACAACTTCGTTTCAGACAAAAACGAGCATGTAGCACCAACGAGATGGCCACAATATGACCTCCTACAGACCCATTTCATCCAGTAGTTTTTCCTAGTGCAATTTGGAATACAATTGTCCGCAAGAAGCCAATTATGAAGTAATAAGTATTGAAGTAATTGAAAGCAATCATGGTGTTTTTATTATAGGTCAAGACAAATAGCAGTTGATACGCATATCCTTACCCATGATAATCAACAATCACACTGTCTTTATCATAAAGGTAAAGCGCCAAACTAACCATACCATAAATTCAACAATATACCAAACATGGGTTGCTAAATGGTACTTACAAAATATTCTCTTTAAGAGACAAACAGAACTAGTTCTTAACTTCTCAGGATGAAGAAAGGTAAAAAGATATATCCTATAATGAAAATTGTTAAAAAAAAACGAAAAAGAAAAAGAAAGAAGCCAGTCAACTTGAATCTTTGGGAACAGTAGCATGAGGAGATCTTGCCAGCGTATTCCACAAAATATAGTCTCCAGAAGTAACCTTTAAATAAAAATAGCACCACATACCATTATTAGTGGCAGTTCAAAAGTTTTTAAAGCTGCCACAAATGAACATTTAGAATGACAAAGCAGCTAGACAATAAACAGCTATAAGAAAATCCCAAATGCGGATGAAAACTCGAAAGAAACAATAAATTAGAATGATAACAGTTTAACCTGTACCTGCATTGAATACTCTACTGGTGCTTTTACAACTGGATAGATACTAACTGATTTGTGATCAATTGTCAATCCTGAAAATGTGCCACCTGTCATCTTGAAAGATACCTAAAAAACCAGCATACACCATTTTTAGTCAATCAATTGCAAAAATTCCCATCATGAATGCACAAATATAAAAAAAAATGACGTACGATCTTAGCTGAATAAAGAAGTATCTATAATATTATTGCGACATGAGAATACACATCTACCTTTGCGTAGTTGAAAGCTGGCCAACATAATGGTTCCTCCAAATCAACTGCTTCTAAATCCCTATTAAGTTTCTCCATTAAAACATCCTCTACATTAACACTATTGTTTGAAGATTCTCTCTCTTCATCAGTATCCTCTGCAGCAGTGCAACCCAATACTGACTTAGAGAGAGAAGCGGATAAAGACTTATTCACCACTCGTGGGTGAAACCTCACTGTCCCAGAAAAGGTTGCGTCAACAGTTTTCCCTGTGATCCCCCTACCACTTGTCACTATTTTCCACTCTATCAACCTCTCTGTCATAGAAACAGTACCTACTGAGGGTGTACCATCAACAGACAGAATTCTCCTCCTGGGGAACGGCATTATGACGGTACAAAAATCCATGCAATAAGGAGATTTATAACCCTCCATTAATGTCAACCTAAACAAAAATTGACCACCGTCTTCAGACACCAATGACAGCTGGTAGAAACCTTTAACAGGTGCTGGATTGGTGGCATGGGAAACCTGATATCGAGCCAACACAAAGCTACCAACTGGTGGAGAGAAGATTATGGTTTGTTTATCCTCTCCATGATCTGAATACTGGGCACTTTGATGGACGGAAAGGATCTTGGCCTTAGCAGGTTTCACCCCGATAAGCGGCAATTGCACATCCGGTAACCCTTCTAGCTCAGCACGGCAATTTATTTGACCTGAAACTGAGAACGAATCCGGTATGTCTTCACGATCATATAGAGCAGCATTTATTGTTTCCTGTGTCATTAACAGCACTCTCTGACGACCCCTATAGAGATAGGGTTTCCAGGCAGGTTGACGAAGGTCAGCAGGTGGAGGATCGGCAGATCCAAACCCAGTTGTACGGATTGCAGCTACGTTGTTCTGGTTGAGGTCGACAGGTGTACCTGGTTAGATAATAAAATCAAAGTTAAACAACAAAAATAAACTCATTACCTCAAAGTCCTTCCTTTGCCACCATAATCATTGACTGATACTAAGGTAAAGTACATTCTGAAATTCTCCAAATAAGAATGGGGAATATTTGAGATTATTTCTCATATTTGTTAGGTCAAACAAGAGTACAGGACATTTCTACACAGAAATTTATAATTTAGCAGGCATGTAAAATAGAATCAGGATTCTCCAATATTCACTCTATTTTAAAATTAACAGAAAAATATTTTTAATATTTTCATATAATAAGTACTCTTTTAAAATATCAATTAAACCATAAGAATGACCAAACTATCCTTGATTTTCTGAATCCTATTTTGATTTCCCCAGTACATATTTGCTCTTATATTTAGTCAACATCTAATGAGAGGTAAGAGCAATTTTGAGAAAACCAAAATAAATAGTTTACCCACAACGGTGACATGCTAGTTGGATGTTATCTACAATATAGCAAAAACCTTATCCTTTGGTAATTGGTATTAGTTGCAAACAATGTAAATAAAGTGTAAATTTGGGGAAAAAATGAAAGCATTCATTTAAGTGAGCAAAATTAGACCTACTTACCATATGGCATAGAACCACTTATAAAGCCTCTGAGCAAATCCTTGTCAATGGGCTTAGTCATTGTTCTTGATGAATCCACCAAATTGGAACCCATTAATGTTGCAGCAGATGAGGCTGAAGCTAAAATGGGGACAGAAGTGGGTTTGGGTCGAGGTGCAACACCAATGCCAATACTACCTGTTAAGGTATCTAATAACCCACCAACAGCAGATGAAGAAGATGTTGCTACCACCTCCGGTTCAGATATTTCACCTGCTATCAGATCCCCTATTGCGTGTGCCACCATGAATGCCCTACAATCAAGATCGTTATAACAAGGATGCAATGACCAATATTTATGATGTTACATCTTCTTATTTACATCTTCAATTGATCTTTGTTTGTTTATTAATTACCATCTTTGTTTTTTCAGCAACTGCTGCAGGTCAATACAATATCACCAACATTATGATACTTAACCTGACAGGCATAGAATTGAAGCCCAAATTGGCAATGGTTGACTTGTATGGATATAGTGAGATGTATATAAAGTAGTTGCAATTTTTTTTAATGAACTTATATTACCCTGTGATGCAAGGGAGGCTGAGAAGGAGAGATGAAAGGCTGTCATGTTCTTTAACTGAGCCTCCACAATTGTTCCTTTGGTACAATCTTCTGTACTCTCTAATTTTCTTTGGCTCAACCAAAGGTAACACTAGAATGTAATAATTGCCACTTGTATGGACAATCACTGGCCATAGCATATATCCCTCAGCTTCTTCTCGGTTTATGTGAAGTGTGATAATATGGCGGGTGACTGGGTCATCAACCCAGGAATCTGAACCAGGAGTTGATGAGGCCACACGGATGCCAAAACCACGTGCAGAACCTTCCCTGAAACAAGAATATTTGGGAAGTCATTTAGGAAGGAATTTTTAAAGAAAGAAACAAATTAAAAAAGTCCAAGATGGATATACAGGAGAGAAACAATTACATTACTGATGATATGAAGCACTCAAACTTTAATAATTGCTAAAAAGAATAATGTGAAAATGAGAGAAATAACAACTTAAGGCTCTGATCGGAAAGGTAAAAAATGACGAAAGAATTGGAATCGGAATTCTCTTTCAGCGAATCCTCTGATCGGAACCCTCAAACCCACGAGAATTGATTTCGTTTGACGGGATTCCGTGGGAAAATTTCTGGGCTCAAATTCTTTCGAAAAACCAAGAATTTCGCACGATTTTGTTTTGGCAAAGAGAGGCGCTATATAATGGACCAAATTGACCTCATCTCTTTCTTCTCACCGTTAGCTCTCCCTCCTTTCCGTCATTAAGGGTAAAATTGTAAAAAATCAAGCGCTGAATCATTTCCTCTCTTTTCAGCAGGTTTTGCATCAGCAGATTTCAATTCATGTCAATTCTCTCTTATATTGATTCCGATCATGAGATGTCAATTGAAATCATCTCCATTGAACTCTTTTCTACTGAAATCAAATGAAATCCGATTGATGCACAGTTCCGATCAGAGCCTAACTGATTCTAATTTTCAGTACAAGTGGCAGTACAGTAAATTTGACAGTTTTTGTTGATCGGATTGATCAACTACTTTATGCAACAATTACTCAACAAAGCAGGAAAAAATGTTGTTAAAAATGCAATGTGGATTTTTCCTGGGTATGTATGCTGGGGATTATTATCAATTCCCCTTCTTAAAATATAGGAAAGAAAGACGAAAATCAGACCTTTGCTTGCGATCAGTAAAGGCCGCAGCGATCTCCAGATCGGACGGGAGAGACGCCTGAGTTGCCACTTCACCATCTCTTGCGCAGGCGGAGCGCCACCTCCTCTCCACCACTGGAAATGTCCTGTTTAAATATTTGGTGATCCAATTATTAGAGAAAAAGAACAAGAGAGGAAAGGGACCGAGGGAGGGAGAGAGATTTAGTACCTGGAGAAGGCGACGGAGTCATGGGGGGTAAGGATCCATATTGCTCTGATGCTACATCCCGCCATAGATATGGTTTCCTCAAAGGAGGAGTTTTTTAGTGGAAAAAAAGGAACTGGAGAGGTGACTGCTCTGACGAGCCTGACCCTGACGGAGATGGAAGTGTTAATTTCACAGGATAACCCTTCATAATTCTTAAAATAGTCTGATCGTTCCAAAATTTCATTTGTGATTTGTGCACCTGTTCACACTAGATCGGTGAAGTCATTCCTAATTTTTTTTATTTAAAAAGAATGTTTTTGTCATCCAATTTTTTCTGAAATTAAAGATAAATGCAACGGTTAGTTTAATGCTCTTGTCACTGAGTCACTTGCATCATTCCTAAATTTTATTTTATTTAGTTTCGATTTCTTTTGGAAAAAATAATAAGAACTCAAAATGAACAGTGAATTGAACGGCGTGTTTTCTGATATCTCATATTTATACTATTATTTTGGCCAGACTTTACATCTAAATTGTGACTGAAACCATTAAATCCACTGTGTTGTGTTCTACATTTGTCAAGATTGGGTACTGTCGTGGAATTTGTCTTGTTTTGCAGAAACTTGGTGGATAGGCCACAATAATGGTATCAAATGGAGAATCTACAAGAAGGAAATAATCAAAAGCAATTCATAGCATTGTGAAGCTTATTCTAAGCTTTCCAACGAGCTTTGAATCAACTCAATCGGGGTCCAGATGAAGAAGTTATGCCCCAAACACTGCGCAATGCTGGATGCACATGAATTCAGACCGCATTACTACCAATTCGGACCGAATTTCCATACTGGAAATTCTCTGTTTTCTCAATACGGTCCGAATTCCCTTGAATACGGTCCGTATTCCATACAAAGAAAGTTCTGTCGACTTTGGAAAGGAGTTTTCTCTTATGGCAAGATCTCTAATGCGATTGGCAAGTTGGGAAACACCTCTAGGGCGTCCAGAGACAAAAATGAGATCCAAGGTTGCTATATATACGTCTCTATTGCTTGGGGAGCACATCTTCTTCCTCCAGCCATCATTCTCCCACCTCCCACCACCGTTCTCACGCCGAAAGGCGTGGGATTTCCACTTTTCCATCAGCACTCGACCATGGCAGCGACTTTGGAGAGATTCTAGACGCGACGGCGGCAGTTTCAATCCAACCACGACTTCAGACTTCGGTTCAAATAGGAGTAAAGCAAGATATTGTTGTATCTCTTCCTTTTCTCTTATTTATTGTTGTCATGAAGTTTGTATCTTGTTTTTATTATTATTTATGTGTTGTTTGAGACTATGTTAGGCTAGACTTTTATTGTCTTAGGAGTAGATGTAGCTTAGGATTTGGTTCGTTATGTGATACTTGTTGTTGATTAGTAGTAATGCTATTTACTTGTTGGAGTTTTATATCTTATGCTTATGCTTAGAATTGATTATTGTATTGTGTTTCTTAATGGATGAATGGCCACATCTTGTTAGGACTAAAACATAAATTAATAATTAAAACTTGCACAAGTAATTCGAGATAGGTTAAAAGGCGAAAGTCAATCAACTTGTAACTGAAAGGTGAAGGTTTCTATTAGAACGAAAGTTTATAATAGATGTCTCGTAGAAAACAACAAGTAAACTCGAGTGAGTCTACCAACATCACGAAAGTTGAGGTACAATACACTTGATGAGGGTTAACACTAGGTTCTATACCAAATACCGTGTCCAATAGGCGAAAGCGGAGGACTAGGGAGTTTAGGTATGGCTAGATGGACCTTTAGCACAAACTAATCAAATCAACAAGCAGAACATAGAGTTTACACAGTGGAATACGGACCGAATTGGACACAATACGGACCGTGTTAGTGGGTCAGAATACGGAAGTGCTACGATTCACGACCCTGTGACCAATCCTAAGTGAAATCGAACCCTAAGGCATCTTTTATTGCATATTTTACTCCAGAAAACAACAAAAATATTTATTTTATTTGTTTTAGTCAATTGCATCATTTCTTCAATTGTTTCATTAATACCAAAACACCATAAAACTTTATTGTCTAGCTTTAGCAAATAAATAAGATTAGTATTCATCACCATCTCTGTGGGTTCGACACCTTTGCTTTACTCAAACGACTAGTCAGGTAAACAAGGTTTTCTTTTGACTCTGGTTTATACCTCGATCAAAATGGCGCCGTTGCCGGGGATGGCTGCATGATATTAATTCTTATTTTTAGTAGTTAAAGACTAGATTTATTTATTTTATCATAAAAAAAAAATAATCTCACTTGTATCACCATGTTTCACTCTTTTCAGGAATCTGATCAAGATATGGAGGACAATTGGAGTGAGCACGATGACCCTTGTACTTACCAAACGGAGCATGCACCACATGACATGATGGGACCCAATCTTTCCATGGCTCGACTAAAACATCAAGTTGATGCGGTGAACAACATAATAAGGGAAATGCGTGAGGAAAGACATAATGGCATGAGACATGCAGGCACTAGCTCATCACGAGCTGCACGAAAAAGGAATTTGAGCATGCACTTGGCATCTCACTCGACCACATGGCATGCCGAACGCCTTGGTGCAAGACCCACACACAATGCATGCAACTTTGGTTTGACTAATAACTCTTGTTTCTCTTGCTATAATGAAAGCATAATGTCTCGACATGACTCTAGGTCGAATTTCTTTTCTGAAACTTATAATTCTCAATTACCTTTGCAAATGTCACATGATGAATTAAGATTTGAAGATTTTATGGACAATCAAATAAAGAAAAATGAGGAAATTCTTGGAAGATTGAATTCTCTATCATCAAAGTTTAACAATCTTGACAAATATACTACACAAGTAGAAAAGATGTTTGAGAATGATATTGTCCAAGAGACGTGTTCCTCATATAGCTCACAAGATAAACAAAATGATAAAATGACATTGCAAGGTAATGAAGAATTGGAAAGTTTTAGTTCTCTAAAACAAATTGCAATTTGCTATGAGACTGATAGTGATGATGATACTCAATTTGAAACAAATGAAAAACAAGAGAAAAATGAAGAACCAAAGTATGTAGCACCTCTGTCTATTTCTCTCCCAATTTTCATTCCACTTAGATTAACTTATATTGATAAATCTAATGAGTTGGAATTGAAGGATCCTCCAATAGTTTCCATTGTTGATGAATCCGAGAAGAAGGAAGATGGTGATAACCCTCTCGAAGTCGAGGCATCCGACGCAACAAATGACAAGTTCACCAAATTCGACTTGAGCTCTCAACTTGGAAAATGCTTGAAGAATTGTGATGCGATGGAAGGCAATGAATCACAAATTAAGTATCACATCGCAATCGAGCGAAGCAAGATGACATCTAAACAAGGAAGCACCAAGCATGTTTCAAAAGTCTATCTCAAGTACTTTTGGGTGAATTATGATGCGTTAACCGGCCGTAAAGTGAAGATAAGATGAACACGAGAGGAGGTCAAGCTCGTGACCTAAAACAAGCGCTTCTTGGGAGGCAACCCAAGAAATTTTTACTTTATTATTTTCTATTTTGTTATCTTTATTTGTTGTTAAAAAAAAAAAAATCTCTCTTGGTTGGTTTGAACTTCATTGTTGGATATGCAGGTTTTGATTCGTTGTGGATGTCCTACTTGCAACTCGCGCTAGAGCACCACGGGTCAAGTAAAATAAAGCGCACGACCCACGCACGACCTCATGCGAGTTTCATGCCACAAGAAAATAGCCACAATGCTGCCACGTTGTTGCCACGATGTACTCACGCCGAAGTGCTACTACCCCACGCCAAATAGTGTTGAATTGATGTTGAAATCCATACCATGATCCTGTGAGTTTCATTTTTCCTCCTTTTTATTCTTTTCCTGTGATTGCATTGGGGACAATGCCTTGAATTAAGTTTGGGGGGAAGGAAGGAAAAATGAAACAAACAAGAAAATTTTGATTTCTGTCATCTCAATTTGGACCGTATTCCAGCGAATACGGACCGAATTCGTCTCTGAAAATTTTACAGAACATTTTTCACTTCTCAATACGGACCGTATTCCTCTGTCAGTTCAAAACAGCACTGATTTTACACTCCAATTCGGTCCGAATTCATCTCAATTCGGTCCGAATTCCTTGTTGAAATTTCTGAAAAGTCACAAATGCCTTTTAATTATTTTGAAATAAGTTAGGAGTATAATTAAGTGTACCAATGGTTTGTTTTTGAGAAAGTTCACGCTAAAGACCTTGAAATTCTTCAAAATCCATTAAAGTTCAATAATTTTCGAAAACTCTCGTTTGTTAAGAGATTTCAAACTAGTTTGTGTGCAATGGACCGAATGGATTTGAAATTGCATTTGATTGGATTTGAAAATTGGTTGCTTGATTTGCTTAAACATAAGTTAGTCAAAACTACAACCTTTCGCCGAGTGAACGGATTTATGTTTTACAAACTTTTGTTCAAAAAGAGTTTTTATCGACTTCGGAAATTATAAGATGGTCTAGACTTTTGGAAATCGTTTTTAATCTCTTGAATCACCAACAAGCAACCTTAAATTGAATAAATCTAAATAGTTGCGAAAATGAAGGTGCGAAGGGACTTGCAATTCCAAATAAAAATTCCACAAATATTGGAGGGTGGAACAAAAAAATTTCCATAGTGGACCGTGGCGGTAAGGCGTAAAAACCGGTCCGACCTCCCCAGTGCGTCATGTGCTGGTAGCTCAATCCAAGTCCCAATAGCGTAAAACCTTAAGTGATGTAAATCACCGCGACTCGACTTGCACGAAATAAATTGGTGAAAACAAAAAGTTTTGAGTTAGATTCATTATAAGATTTCCGACTTTGATAAATCTTCTTTACAAATTTTTGTGAGACATGGAAAAAAACGGGCGAATAAAATTAGGTTTGCATTTTGTTTGACAAAGGGAAGCTAGAATCCATGACATGCAATTAAAATTCTAAGGACCAAGAGCCACACGAATTGGCACGAAACGAACTTAACCCTTGTTTGAGAAAATCGATTGAACAATCTTGAAAGCGTGATTAACTTGCAATTTGGTACAATTAATTAAATTTCTGACTTACATTTTAGTTTTGATATAAAGTCTAGGTATAGTCTATTCTTCCAAATTTAGAATTTTGCTTGAGGACAAGCAAGTTTTAAGTTTGGGGGGATTTGATATCTCATATTTATACTATTATTTTGGCCAGACTTTATATCTAAATTGTGACTGAAACCATTAAATCCACTGTGTTGTGTTCTACATTTGTCAAGATTGGGTACTGTCGTGGAATTTGTCTTGTTTTGCAGAAACTTGGTGGATAGGCCACAATAATGGTATCAAATGGAGAATCTACAAGAAGGAAATAATCAAAAGCAATTCATAGCATTGTGAAGCTTATTCTAAGCTTTCCAACGAGCTTTGAATCAACTCAATCGGGGTCCAGATGAAGAAGTTATGCCCCAAACACTGCGCAATGCTGGATGCACATGAATTCGGACCGCATTACTACCAATTCGGACCGAATTTCCATACTGGAAATTCTCTGTTTTCTCAATACGGTCCGAATTCCCTTGAATACGGTCCGTATTCCATACAAAGAAAGTTCTGTCGACTTTGGAAAGGAGTTTTCTCTTATGGCAAGATCTCTAATGCGATTGGCAAGTTGGGAAACACCTCTAGGGCGTCCAGAGACAAAAATGAGATCCAAGGTTGCTATATATACGTCTCTATTGCTTGGGGAGCACATCTTCTTCCTCCAGCCATCATTCTCCCACCTTCCACCACCGTTCTCACGCCGAAAGGCGTGGGATTTCCACTTTTCCATCAGCACTCGACCATGGCAGCGACTTTGGAGAGATTCTAGACGCGACGGCGGCAGTTTCAATCCAACCACGACTTCAGACTTCGGTTCAAATAGGAGTAAAGCAAGATATTGTTGTATCTCTTCCTTTTCTCTTATTTATTGTTGTCATGAAGTTTGTATCTTGTTTTTATTATTATTTATGTGTTGTTTGAGACTATGTTAGGCTAGACTTTTATTGTCTTAGGAGTAGATGTAGCTTAGGATTTGGTTCGTTATGTGATACTTGTTGTTGATTAGTAATGCTATTTACTTGTTGGAGTTTTATATCTTATGCTTATGCTTAGAATTGATTATTGTATTGTGTTTCTTAATGGATGAATGGCCACATCTTGTTAGGACTAAAACATAAATTAATAATTAAAACTTGCACAAGTAATTCGAGATAGGTTAAAAGGCGAAAGTCAATCAACTTGTAACTGAAAGGTGAAGGTTTCTATTAGAACGAAAGTTTATAATAGATGTCTCGTAGAAAACAACAAGTAAACTCGAGTGAGTCTACCAACATCACGAAAGTTGAGGTACAATACACTTGATGAGGGTTAACACTAGGTTCTATACCAAATACCGTGTCCAATAGGCGAAAGCGGAGGACTAGGGAGTTTAGGTATGGCTAGATGGACCTTTAGCACAAACTAATCAAATCAACAAGCAGAACATAGAGTTTACACAGTGGAATACGGACCGAATTGGACACAATACGGACCGTGTTAGTGGGTCAGAACACGCAAGTGCTACGATTCACGACCCTGTGACCAATCCTAAGTGAAATCGAACCCTAAGGCATCTTTTATTGCATATTTTACTCCAGAAAACAACAAAAATATTTATTTTATTTGTTTTAGTCAATTGCATCATTTCTTCAATTGTTTCATTAATACCAAAACACCATAAAACTTTATTGTCTAGCTTTAGCAAATAAATAAAATTAGTATTCATCACCATCTCAGTGGGTTCGACACCTTTGCTTTACTCAAACGACTAGTCAGGTAAACAAGGTTTTCTTTTGACCCTGGTTTATACCTCGATCATTTTCACATACAAGTTTTGTTTGTATATGATGACACTATTTCGTACCTTGGTAATTGTACCAAATCGGTCCGGTTTTATACTTTAAATTTCTATTTTGTTATTAATTTTCTAGTGTTTTCTTAGGATAAGATACTACTGAAGTCCTAGGCTATTATTTCAGGTTAAGCATTGATCCCTTTACGACAACGGTGAAATTTGTCAAGAGGAGAAATTCATACAACTTTCAGCATCATTTCTGGGGACCACAGAGTCATTTCTTGGGACCGCAGAGAAGAGCCACAGACAAATCACCTCTGAAGCGTTGTGGACCACAGAGTCATCTCTTGGGACCACAGAGAAGAGCCACGGACAAATCACCTCTGAAGCGTTGCGGACCACAGAGCTGTCTCTGTGGACCGCAGAGATAATTCTGGAATGCAGTTTTTCAGCAGTTATTTTTGGAGGACGGTTTTGGAACTTTATTTTCCATCTTTTGGACGACCAAAACTGAAAGAAACCACCAAGGGTTGTCTATATAAACCCCTGGAACTTAAGAGAGAGAGGGAGGAACCAGATTAGACACAAGTTCTCTTGAGTTTGGAGGCCAAGGCGAGGACAGTGCCGCAGCCGGGGTCCGCAGAGACTTCTGTGGACCACGACAGAAGGGATTTCGACAATAATTCTCAAGCCAGATTCGAGTTTTCTTTGGTTGTATCATTCTTTATGGCTTGTTTATTATTTGATACGATTATAATGCTTGATTTAATCCTTCATTAGATACTTTAGGGCTTTGGTTGTATGGATTCATGGCTTAGATGAATACTTTTATGTAGTTTAGGTTTATTATTGACTTCTATGCTTTCTACTTGTGCTGTGCTTATTTCTAATTGGTTGCCTTAATTGCTTGATTACTTTAAGTACCTGATTAGATAAAGGCCTAATCTAGTTTGGGTCATGCTTGAATTAATTGATATCGGTTATTGCAAACAAGTAGGGTTGTAGGTTAGTCTCGAAAGAGAAGTTTCCTCTTTTACCTATGGACCGAAAGGAGTTGGTAAATACCCTAGGAATCACAAGTAGAACTGAACCGTCCTTAGTTAGTATCGAGAGAGAAGACTTAGGGTTGTTTAGGAATGATTTATATTTGACTTGAGCACTTAAATCAAGGACCGAGAGGTGAAGTTTAGGTACTTAGGAAAGATTAAAGAATTCACATAGAATTAAATGACAAACCGAATTAGATAAAGTTCAATCGAACTCGAGAGTTGATTGTAGAGAGAGATCTCGCAAAAAACGAACGAGGGAGACTAAGTTGTGTTGAAATACAATCAAGATCCTAAAACCTCTTAACTTATAGTTGAACTTGTAGTTTAGTTTGTTTCTTTAAATTAATTTGATTTTGTATTCCTTAAACCAAAAATCCCAAAAACAATTTGTGTCCCTCGTGTCCAATCAATTGAACTAAATAATACTAATAGTTGTAACACCGTCCCTGTGGGTTCGACCCCGACTATACTTAACATAGGTTGTACGCTTGCAACCGATATTGAGTAGAATTGGGTATAAATTTATTAGCACTGATTTCACATCAAGCTTTTTGGCGCCGTTGCCGGGGACGGTAACAAATATTGGTATTGCTTTAGTAATTTTGATTAGGCATATTTGTATCCTTGTATCTTTGTTTATTTTATCTTATCATAAAAAATCCAAAAATATTTCAATCACCATGTTTCGTACTTTTCAGGAATTCAAGCGAGAGAAGGAGGATGATTGGCTGGATGAGATGATCAACCACATGAAGACACGACTTGGTCTCAATTCGAACATGAGTCCAATGGAACATCAACTCAACATCGTTCAAAACACGATAAACGCTGCATGTGGAGAAATTAGAACAAACAACCAGAATTTCAGCAACCCCATTGGATTTCAAACGAACCATTTGGATAACAATAGGGAGATGTACAATTATAGTTTGACTAATTACTCTTCTTTTGCTTTAAATAATCATGGTTTAGAGTTTCAACCATACCATAGGTCTATTTTTTTCCTAGTTTTGATAGTTTCCAATCATTTACGCAAATGTCAAGTGTTGATTTAAGGTTTGAAGAGTTTAAAAGAAATCAAATCAAGTTAAATGAGGAATTTTTAAAAGAAATAAAGTCTCTATCATCTTGCATCATTTCTCTCATCACACATCATCAAAAGATGTTAGAAACTAAAAATTTCTCATTTAGGCCAAATGATGAACCAAACAACAAATTGATATTGCGTAGTGATTGTGAATTTGAAAGTTCTAGTTCCAAGAAGACCGAAATTTGGTTAGAGACCAACAAAATTGAAAGCAAACAAGTTGAGAATAGGGAGGTTCAAGAGGAATTTGATGAACCAATGTGCACACCACCTCCTCCCTATATCCCTCCAATTCCATTTCCACAAAGATTGATTAAGAATGAATTTTTCAAATCTAATGAGTTGGAATTGAAGCATCCTCCAATTAAACATATGAATGATGAACTTGAAGAGAAGAAAGATGGTGATGCAAATCTCAAGGTCGATGCATCCGACATGAAGAACGAAGAGTTCAACCAAATCGACTTGAGCACACTTAGAAGATGTTTGGAGAAGCTAGATGTGATGGATGACGATAAACCACAAATCAAGAATCACATCAAAATCGAGCCAAGGAAGATGACATCCAAAGAAGATGACTCCAAGCATGTTCCAAGGGACCCGTTCAAGTACTTTTGGGAGAACTATGATGCATTAAGAGGGAGAAAAGTGAAGATAAGATGAGCAAATACAAGGTGGTCAAGCTAATGACCTAAAACAAGCGCTTCTTGGGAGGCAACCCAAGGCCAAAAAAATTTCAGTTTCTTTTATTTAGTTTAAGTTAAGTTTAGTTTGGTAAAACTTATCAATCTTTGTAGTTGGTTCAGGTTTGAAGAAAGAATGAAAAATCAGCTTTTGGAAGCATCAACCACCACCACGAATTGTATGCAAGAGGTCAAGTTTGGGGGATACACCATGAAGGAGCATACAAGTCGTCTTTGCTAGTCGCACCAACCCCTACGCGATCTACACAATCACTACATTTATTTGATGAGTTTCTCTTTTCCTTTCTCTCTTTTAAGTTTTGTTTTCCTTGCATTGAGGACAATGCAAAGTTTTAAGCTTGGGGGGAGGATAGGACCTTGTATCTAGGATGCATCATGCATTTAGGGATAACTTTTCAAATTTCAGAACTTTTTCTGTGGACCACAGAACTATCTCTGCGGGCCACAACCACTCAGGGAAAAAATTACAGAGCTCTGTCGTGGACCACAGAGCCATCTCTGCGGGCCACAACCACTCAGAGTAAGAATTACAGAGCTCTGTTGTGGACCGCAGAGATCCACTCTGTGGACCGCAAGCCAAATATTGAAAAAATTCCAGTTCTGTCGTGGACCAAAGAGGGAGACCTGGGGACCAAATCGACTCAGAGGTGAAAACCTTATGTTCTGTCGTGGACCCCAGAGAAGAGCTCTGTGGACCGCAGAAAAATGTCTGAAAACTGAATTAATGTATATATGCATTTAGGACTTGCATAGTTAATTAATCATGTTAGGACTTGCATTTAGGAAGGTCTAGGGGATTAATTGAACTATTTGGCTTTAAGGTATGAATTGAAAAGTCTTGAAAATGAATTTTAACGTAAATTTTGAAAAATAAACCATGGGTAAACAAGCAAATTGTCTTGATTTCGAGGAAATTCTCTAGGTTAGGTGTAAGTGTCATGCATGAAATATCTGTCTTGAGTTAAATTTGAAAATTTGATAAGAGCATAACTGTTTTGATTTGAACTTTCGGTTAAAAGCAACACCACCCCAACATCAAATTCCAAAATTGTTGAAGATCGACTCTACCGACCCAAAAGAGTGTTTAGACCTAAAAATTAGTCATGTCTAGAGTAATTAAATCGCTGTTTTCAAGTTTATTAAAAAGAAAACAAAAAAATAAAAAAATAAAAAAAATTAAAAATATAAAAAAAATTATAAAAAGGGGAACTAAAAAGCGGTGCTCTGAAATGGACATTGCGGAAGGCTATAGGATAGTTTGGAGAAAAAAAAAAGTTCCATCATTCAAAAAGACGAGGAAAACCTCAAGTCTAACCCATACTTTTCTGGCCGACCTCTCCGCCGCGAGAAACCTCTCTGCCCCGGGAAAATTAATTAAGTATCCAACCCAAAAACTTTGGAGACGATGGGTGGGGAGTTGTACCCTTTTTTCCGCCCCACTTTAGTCGCTCTTCAATGCATTTTCAAAAAATTTTAAGCGGTTTAGTTCTCACAGGCAAGATTTAATTGTAGGTCTAGGCATGCCATTGCACAATAAGGCACGATAGGTTCTGTTTGCGTTGGTAGGGTGAGTATCCCGAACTTTCAAACTCAAAATGGTTAAATCTATTTCAAATTGATGAATTTAAGGATTGAAAAGATATATGTCATGCATGGTAATTGCAAATAACTTAGGGAACTAGTTGATTGAAAAGATAAATGATTGGAGACACTTGGTTTATGTTTTTGAAACCTTGATTTTTGACTTGACGGTTTGTATCTTAATGTTTGAACATGTGAAATTAACTCCCTTGATCTGAACAAAATAGAAATTTTAGGTATAATACTAAGCCCGATTGAACTCTTAGACAAGAGCTTTGCTTGAGGACAAGCAATGTTCAAGTTTGGGGGGATTTGATGACACTATTTCGTACCTTGGTAATTGTACCAAATCGGTCCGGTTTTATACTTTAAATTTCTATTTTGTTATTAATTTTCTAGTGTTTTCTTAGGATAAGATACTACTGAAGTCCTAGGCTATTATTTCAGGTTAAGCATTGATCCCTTTACGACAACGGTGAAATTTGTCAAGAGGAGAAATTCATACAACTTTCAGCATCATTTCTGGGGACCACAGAGTCATTTCTTGGGACCGCAGAGAAGAGCCACAGACAAATCACCTCTGAAGCGTTGTGGACCACAGAGTCATCTCTTGGGACCACAGAGAAGAGCCACGGACAAATCACCTCTGAAGCGTTGCGGACCACAGAGCTGTCTCTGTGGACCGCAGAGATAATTCTGGAATGCAGTTTTTCAGCAGTTATTTTTGGAGGACGGTTTTGGAACTTTATTTTCCATCTTTTGGACGACCAAAACTGAAAGAAACCACCAAGGGTTGTCTATATAAACCCCTGGAACTTAAGAGAGAGAGGGAGGAACCAGATTAGACACAAGTTCTCTTGAGTTTGGAGGCCAAGGCGAGGACAGTGCCGCAGCCGGGGTCCGCAGAGACTTCTGTGGACCACGACAGAAGGGATTTCGACAATAATTCTCAAGCCAGATTCGAGTTTTCTTTGGTTGTATCATTCTTTATGGCTTGTTTATTATTTGATACGATTATAATGCTTGATTTAATCCTTCATTAGATACTTTAGGGCTTTGGTTGTATGGATTCATGGCTTAGATGAATACTTTTATGTAGTTTAGGTTTATTATTGACTTCTATGCTTTCTACTTGTGCTGTGCTTATTTCTAATTGGTTGCCTTAATTGCTTGATTACTTTAAGTACCTGATTAGATAAAGGCCTAATCTAGTTTGGGTCATGCTTGAATTAATTGATATCGGTTATTGCAAACAAGTAGGGTTGTAGGTTAGTCTCGAAAGAGAAGTTTCCTCTTTTACCTATGGACCGAAAGGAGTTGGTAAATACCCTAGGAATCACAAGTAGAACTGAACCGTCCTTAGTTAGTATCGAGAGAGAAGACTTAGGGTTGTTTAGGAATGATTTATATTTGACTTGAGCACTTAAATCAAGGACCGAGAGGTGAAGTTTAGGTACTTAGGAAAGATTAAAGAATTCACATAGAATTAAATGACAAACCGAATTAGATAAAGTTCAATCGAACTCGAGAGTTGATTGTAGAGAGAGATCTCGCAAAAAACGAACGAGGGAGACTAAGTTGTGTTGAAATACAATCAAGATCTTAAAACCTCTTAACTTATAGTTGAACTTGTAGTTTAGTTTGTTTCTTTAAATTAATTTGATTTTGTATTCCTTAAACCAAAAATCCCAAAAACAATTTGTGTCCCTCGTGTCCAATCAATTGAACTAAATAATACTAATAGTTGTAACACCGTCCCTGTGGGTTCGACCCCGACTATACTTAACATAGGTTGTACGCTTGCAACCGATATTGAGTAGAATTGGGTATAAATTTATTAGCACTGATTTCACATCAGTATATGAAATAAGGAATGTTGACGAGCCTTATGAATTTTGATGAACCCACAATTGCGTTTTCTTTTTCTTTTTTGTGGTTGTTTTTTGTTATTATTATTATTATTATTGCATTAGAACTACTACATTAATATCACTTAAATATGGTTCATTGTGATGTTTTGACCTGATAATTTCTTAGATATAGAAAATACACTTGATTTTAGAACTTGAGTGTGCACTGAAATATTCGCTATTGTTAAGATAATTTCTATATAAGACTCAGAAAACGTTCCTTTCGTTTTAAAATCCTTTCTGTACTTTCTTCATTTGTCTTTATATAAAAGACTATACATTATTTAATATACCATTCGTCCTATCTCACCCAAAATTAATGTAGAAGTAGATCATTAAATATAAGGATGATTTAGGTTCATGCCACTCAAAAAAAATTGAGATATGTCGCTATCAAAAATTGTAATTTGAAATGTGCCATTGTTAAATTGTAATTAAATTTTTGCCACTATAAATCTAATTATTCCTAATTACAATATATATCAGTCAGTACCAATATATTTGAATGATTTTAACTCGTGTAAAACTTGCTAAATAAACGACCTCGATTAACACGAGGAGTACAGATCAGATTTCATCCATTATATACATGTTATTTTACAACTCAATCTATAATAGAATGAACAATTGATAACATCATTTCTAAAATGTTAACTGCTCTCTATTGAGAAGCAAAAGATCTCTTTTTATCTTCTATGTAAGCATAGGATCTCTCGTTTATATTTGATAAAGCCCTGGTTAGTGATTTAATAGGCCTCAAAATCCTCGACCTCTCTTTGTTCTTCATTTCCTCTTCTGAAGATTCTTTCTTTTCTTCTTGTGTCTCATACTTTGTGGTTGTAGAATTTACCACCTTGCCCTCTACAGTGTTGCCTACTAAAAGTTATCCAACACATGGAGAGTGAATATTTATACAAACAAAAAATGTGGTGAATATGAGCTTAGTGAAGGTACTTAGGACATGCATTTTTTTAAAATCATGACAACAAAGTGCAATATTTTGACCCTACTCAAAAAAAGCATATATTTTGACAAAGGACAACTTGGACAAGTGCATTTGACAAAACGTGCTTGTAGTGTCAAAATTTTGGTATAGTGGACCAGAAAGCTATGATACCAAGGAAAGTACATCAGCAATTTGACAATACTGGTTTATTTATTGAAACTACCAAATGCATTTTATTTATTTAAATCACTACCTTACCTTCCTCTTTGTGGATGTGTTCGTCTTTCGGCTTACCAAGAGAACTGTTGCTCCTCCCTTTGCTAATTTGTCGATGTTTGTACAAGGGAAAAGTTCTCACAAGAAAGGAAAGTGCCCGGTAACAGACGCCAACACAATTCTTTTGATCTCCCTTCTTTTCCATTGCAGTGTACGTATTGTTGAGAATAGTGCGCATTAGTTGTCTTGATGAAGAACCTTCATGATTCATGAAATGGAGGTTTTGCATATGATGCAAATACAAGATCATCGGAACAGTACAGATTCTCTCTTGTTATTGCAGCAAAGCATAGAGTGTCACGTAAGTATCTCAAACACAGGAACAAATATTAATATGCCTAGGCTTCCAGTCTACAATTCCAAATAAATAGGCTCTGATTGGGCGCATACGAATCAAGCAAATATAGTCAAGCGAAAGGAAATATCGTTTGAGAGCTACAAGCTTACTTCATTGTCATGACAACTACATGCCACCCCTATACATAGGCGGAACAACCTAACTTTGCTAAAAAAAATTATGCAAGATGGTGTACATCATTGTATGCATTAGTAACTTTCATAAATACTGTTACTATACCTTTTTTGGTTCAAGTACAAATGTACAATAGGTTTCTCCGATATTTCGACACATTACTGACTAAAATATAGTAAACGGAATTAACACTACGTGCAGTCTAGTAAAGACAAATCACCCAACCATTTGACAGTTAATGCTGACTCATCTTTTTCATAATTATGCTTTCTTCGCTACGCATTTTAAACTCACATAAAATATGGATGGATGAGAGAACTAACGTCTTCCAGTGCAATATTTATTTCAGTTCGAGAATTTCAAAGTATTTTGGTGAAAACGAAAACCATTTAAGTCGCGTAACCAATACCAGAATAAACAAAACAAATATGCATAATTGGGATCTACAAAAAAAAAAAAGAAAAACCTGAAAACCGGTTTTACCTTTGTGCAGCTTTATTAAGAAACTAAAATTTAACAGAGAGAAAAATAAAGGAAGACGAAAAACAACTCTCACAAACGTCTTTCAATCATTTGCCACAAAAATTTAACTGAGGTTGGTTTTGATCGCTTTCGTCCTTAGCAGGATGCTCTATAGACTATATAGCGCAAGTTTATTGAAGTATATAAGACAACTGTCATATAGCAGGAAAAGAAGCTAAAATATATAATTAACAACATCATAAATGTCAGATTTATATTACTAATGAAATGTAGTTCAGTGTCGGACATTGCAAACACTATGTTATAGCTTACTAACGCCAAAGCTGTACGTTAGTTGACAACAGGATTCTGCAGGTCTGGCACAGTTTCAACACACTCTACACGTTCATGATCACAGTATGAAAATATTGTAAAGTTTCCAGAACAATCCTATTCAAACCAGTCTTAGAAATTTAGCCTACAAATAAAAAAGCACAATAAAGAATCGATATACAGTAGCAACTCAAATTACAGTTAACCTAAATAAACAAGTGTACGAAAAAATGACCAAAACCATTATTCTTTTCAATTCCAATGGCCTTATCACTTAAACGGTTTGAATGTTGCTTGAAACAACCCTTGTTAATTGCTGATGTAAAAAGAAAACACTACAATTCAGTACAGAGAGAGTTTAGTACTGGACCAGCACGTCTACGGGTTCTCTTGCTAACCTTCCATTCTTCTATCAGCACTTTTTTTATCTTGGCACAGCTCGAGACAATAGTTGCTAAACCCGATGCGGTTATCAAAGGGCAATAAACCATGTTACATATCTCAAGCTCCACACAGCCCTTCACAAGGTGGGTCAGGCCAACATCTGTTATCTTTGTACATTGCGAAAGGGATAATTCCTTCAGCTTTGGGCACCCCTCAGCAAGCTCTGCCATTGCAATGTCCCCTACATTCTGTGGAAGGTATTGTTGTCATGTCTCAGACATTGCAAATGTTAGTAAAGTGCAAAAATGGTATACTTCATACTTCCAGATTTTAGCACCAACAATTCATAAGGAGCGACAAAAAGGTAGTACAATAAGCTCAGAGTCTCAAATTTGATTTATTTTATGTATTGTTACAATTTTTTTATTGCATTCTTAGGAGGTCATTATGTACAATAACTTTCTAATGTGTTTTTCATTGTTATTAACCTGTTCTCCCAATGGTGTCAGGATGACCTATTCATGGTAAGGTATCCAAGCAAGTATAGGCTACGCACTACAGAGTAATATATCCCAAGAGAATAATCTTCTTATTTTAAGAAAAGAATAATCATAATCTTTTAGCACAAACTCCACTGAGATAGTCATTACAGAGAAAGGAGCTTGGGAGAGAGAGAGAGACAGACAGACCAAGAGAACACTTATGTCCAAAGATATGAGGTCAGGAGAGCTTCTAGCAATCGCAGTCAATCCATTGTTTGTTATTTCATGACAGCCACTCACGCTTAAATGTTGGAGAGAGCATCCTTCAGCAATCGCAAATAGTGAGTCGTCATATATACTGCATTTTCATTCAACTCATTACTAGTAACAAAATGTACCGACAGATAATTAAATATGTTTCAACTGTCGAAAGGTGAGGGCTTGTTGCTTGTTGATACTAGCCATTTATTTTGGACCAATATATACAAAATTGTGTAAAAGTTGTTTGTTTGAAGTTCCAATTTTTCTTTATGGATAAACAAATAGAGGGGGTGCCACTCTACATGGCCTGCAACTTATACAGTTTTCCATTTCTGTGTGTGTGCATGAGTGTGTGTGTGTGTGTGTGTGTGTGTGTGTGTGTGTGTGTGTGTGAGAGAGAGAGAGAGAGAGAGAGAGAGAGAGCATAATATATGCAGTAATAATTGCACCTTTCACAGAACTGAAGGGCTAAATCAGTCAGATGTTTGCAGTTCTTCCCCACAGAGATTATTCCTTTACCTCCTATCTGTAACATATAGGATACCCTGAGATATACAACTTATTTCTTCCACAGTTATGCTAAATACAAATTGGAAAAGAAGGGAAGGCAGATTGAATGAACCTCATTACAGCGCCTGAGGTGAAGCTGCCTTAAATATCTGCAACCAACAGCTATCTGACAAATGGCATCATCATCAATTCTTGAACAATCAAACAAGTGAAGAGACTGCAAGAGAGAGCAGCCACGGCCTACTTCTATGAATGCATTTTTGAGCAACATAGAACAATAGACCAATGACAACTTCTGAAGGCCTCTGTTTAAAACATAAAAGTGGAAAAGAAGTACATTACAGTTAAAACTTAAAAACCTTAGTATCAACTGTTCTTGATCCTTTTTTTTTTAAAAAAAAAAAAGAAGAAGAAAGAGGGGGTGTGCCTACAACATTTTAGACACCAAGTCAACATTATATTTGGCATGAAGAACTCCAGATCAGTTTCAATAACAAATATTTTTAATTTCTTACACACAACCCCCCCACCCCCCCTATCATTATTGTTATCACTGTTTGTTTTCCCCTCCTACTGCTATTGCTTACAAACAAACCACCAGGCAATGTACTCTGATATCCTGAAAGCCTAATTCAGACATTGGTTTTATTTGTGGTAACATATATGCTAACACAACCCCCAAACTATACTATAGCAGTTTAGCAATATTTAGAAGCACTGCCTAAAATACTACATGGTTTAAAGGATAGAGAAAAATTAGCTTCCATTGAATATAAATAATACTGATATCAGGGCCGTTGAAATATAAATAATACTGTACTCACGAGCAAAATCGGCCAATTGATTCTAGAGATTCAATGTTTTGACAGCCATTTATCTCAACATGTTCCAACTTGGTGCAACCACGTGCAATATACTCAAGACTTCTATCAGTTATTAGGTTGCAGTCCGTCAGAACTAGTTCTCTCAGATTCTTGCATCCTTTTGATATTGCATAAAGGCCCCTGTCAAAATTTACAAATCAGAAATGATTATAGACGTTTAATGAAATTAGCCAGATTTTCCTGTCATCCTCACTGATGGCATCTGAATAAGGCTTTAAAATAGATGAGTTCTCATAGAGTCAAAACTACGAATCGGAAACCATTCCTTTTGGTTAAAGTAATCTCAGTTGAGCCTGATAGCAAGTCAGTAGCATTAAAAAAAAAACAACTGCTTTACATAGAATTAAAACACATAGAACACTCTGTACCAGCTTCATTTAATATTTTTTCGTCTGGGAGTCTTTAATTACTTTATCAGATGAACTTAGTATGCCTCAGCTAAAAAATGACAGTAAAACTAGATCAGTTCAGGTTATGGACTTGTAAAGCAGAGTTTCCCTAGAAAATAATTATAAAAAATAATGGAAATAGTTCACTACCCGTCAGTAAAACCTTGGAAGCTGTAAAGAGCCAGAACTTCCAAAGATGCACAAAATGATCCAACTGCTTGTAAAGCCAAATCACCAACATTGACGCACCGTAATTTCAGGCTTTTCAAGGACCTACAACTTTTCGCAATAGAGATTAAGCTTTCGTCCTTGATGGAATCCAATTCCACTTTGAGAGCAACCAGGTGGTGGCAATGAGATGCAACAGCTTGCAGGGACACATCAGAGATTCTAGGACATGATGATATTGCTAGAGACATCAACGAATTGGAGTTTCTAGCAAAGTCAATTAAACCTTTGTCAGAGATGCCATCACAACAATTCAGATTTAACTCCCGTAGTAACTTGCAATGTTGGCCAATAGCCATGAGCCCTTCATCTCCAATGTAACATCCCTACAAGAAAGAGATTAATGCATCAGCAGTTCATAAATCATAATAGAAGATACTCATTTAAAATAAAGGAAACGAAAACAACATGAAGTAAATAGCCCCGGATATTTCGCCGAAAGATTATATTTTACTTATGATTCAACAAAATTATTAAATTTCATAATCTTATGTCAGCTTTTAGTTCCTGTTTGGTACAAGCAAAATTGGTCATGCTACTGCATAAAATAGCAGGCAAACAAGCACCCAAAAGGCCACAATATTATATTTAAATAGAGTAATTGCACGTCTAACTTTAAGCATAAGGATATTGTATGACTGGTAAGGTTCTGAAATAACAAATTATTGTTGGTACTTAATAATGTGGTATTTTAAGCATTCTCTACTTCATGAAAAAAAAAAGACGCATTAAATAAAATTTGTACCTGAAGATCCAGGGATTTCAAGGCTTTGCAATTCTCTGCAATGCTTACCAATCCAAGAGAGGTAAGAGTAGGGCACCAAGTCAGGCTCAGATGCTCAAGCCCTTTACAACCCAGTGCAAGCAAACTCAAACCAGCATCAGAGATGTAATGCTGCACAATCCCAGTATCTTCAGCTGAGCTGGAGCTGCTTCCTGGCGAATTACGATTGCGGCCACGTGATCCACTAAGGCTATTTCTCTGAGTCAAAATTAAGTTCAGAAATATCATATGAGACGATAAGCAACTGAAATTATGCGCATGAGAAGGAATGTGATCTAATAATAATTGATAGCTATCAACATTATACTGTACTAATGTGCATAACAGAAACCCACAACAGTCATGAGAACAAGCACAAGAATAGGCCTAAATTAACCAAATTAAAAGCCACAATAACTTTGAGTAGCAACTACAGCATCTCACTAATTAATGGGTACAGCAATTTAGTGGCTTGGTAAAATCAGGTTACACCTAGGTTCTCCAACCTTCCTACATTATCAACTTAATACCCAATTAAATACATTTCCATCATAATTCTCCAATTATGTATGATCCGAACAAACTATAAAATATTTAAAACAAATTACCCTATGTTTAGACGGGGTGGAGAGGCCGGGAGAATAATAAGACGAAGACCGCTGTAGTTCGTCAATAAACACGCTTGTCAATGCAGTGAATCGTTGGATCACAGAAGCCAACAAGCGATCACCGTTGCCAGATGCGGCAATCTTGACCGTGCGTCGAGTTGCGCGGTCTATGTGGTTCCATTTGCGACAGACCAGCGCGCAGGAGTCCAAATCGGATTTGGATTCGACCCGCCGCAGGATCTCCAGTAGCACCTCCTCTGGTAGCACGGTGTTTATCAGATCCGCACCCTTCATTGAGCCGAACGCAGGTTGGATAAGGAGCTTGATTAGGTAGAAGGAAGAGCTCTGAGAGATGAGAGAGAGAGGGGCAAGAAAGAGAGGTGACCGAATAGGGAAGGAAGGAAGCTCCAATGGAAAAGCAATCTCTTTGTACCTGATACTGAAATTGCAAAAGTGCGCGGCACTTTTGTAATTTTTCATTCATGTGTTTATGTTATGACAACAATTTTTTTTACTACTAAAATAAGGAATTAACCATTTTTTTAAAGTAATAATTAGCGTAACCTTTAACTGAGAATACATTAACCTGTCATAAAATTAAAATGCATTAACCAATGGAAAAAAAAATAAATGAATACAACGATAGATAAGATTGACAAAAAAAAAATGGAACTGATATTTTGCAGGTAGAAGCTTTTGACTTAATAGTCAAAATTGACCTTTATGATTCTAAAATTCATGGTAAATGATCCCTTGTCATTTTGACTCGGAAGCTCTTGCTGATCATTATAACTAAATCTATACCATTATCGAATAATATGTTATGTTAAGAAATTCATAGAAGATGCCAATCATGTCATCTGTCCTAACTAAGGGTAATTTATAGTTTTAATATCTGGAAATCGTACTTGTCATTTTGATTTTTATTATTTTTTGCCCCCGGAAAGTGTAAATGTTGAATAGATCCCAAATGATTCGATATGCGTCAGGATCTTTTGTTCCATAAAACTGATTACCAACTTTGTTACTTCTAACTTTTATCTAGCTTGTCAGCCCCTGACCAGTGTATCTAAAAAAAACTTTTATTTCTGCATAAAATCTTAATTAATAAATAATCAACTTTAGTTAAATTAAATGGACAAAAGCTTTATTGCCTTTTTTTTATAATATGACTCCAAATGTATAGAGTTGCCTTTACTGATTCCAGTTAAGATCGAATATGTAACATATGATGTGATTTTAGGGAAAATAAAATTTTGAGATCAGTTTAAAATCCATTATTGACAATAATCGAGATTATATGCTATTACATTATGACAGCAGATATATAACGTATATAGAGGCTACGCTTGTGGACTATGAATAGGCACATAATGAAGACGTGCAAGATGATTCTATAGACGAGTTAGTTAACTGGCTAATTTAAAGTTTTGATTGCTATATGGAAAATGGTAAAATATTCCAGATAAATTTAAGTTGTATCAGAACATTTATTTGAACTTAAGTTTAACATATTAATTATACATTGAGCAACTCCGAACTTCATTAATAATAAATATTATCTTAATATTAAGCTAGGAATCAATTTGTATTTAACAACAAATGAATTAAAAAATAATGATCAATTATAATTGCGTCTGTACATTTTCTATTAACTCGAATTTCAGGAACCAGCTTGGAGCATGATTCTAAAAAATCACATTATGGACTTCCAATATTTTTAATTGTTGCTCATCAACTTCAATGCCATGTCAACTAGCGAGTCGAGGCTAACATCATGTTTGCTCAACCCGACACTGCCAGAGAAAATGTTAAAACATTCGAGCTCGGATGTTGTATTTGCCACGCGGTTCAGCTCACTGATCATTCCAGCTTCAGTAAACAGCCTCACATAGTTCTTGTGGTTAACCCTCATCATCTCAATTGTAAGCTCGATAACAAACCGCCTGATTCGCGGCACTTTGATGGACGGGTACTGGTAGCTTGCTAGTATTTGAACCAGCCTTGTCACTAGATTGATATCTGAGATGCAAGCATTGTGAAGCTCCTCATTTAATTCACGAGGACTTGTGAATTTAAGCATCTGAGCAGCAAGACCAAGAGATACCTCCACTAGTTTCACTCTTTCTGTCATGATGCCATTTAAAGCCTGACAAAAATTAAAAAAGAAAACATAAATCAAAAGAAAACCTAAGATAAAAAAAATTGTTTAGACCTTTCGTAAACTGAAAATATAAAGGGAAAATCTTGGATATTACTTACGTACCAGAGTAAAGCCAGCAAAGACAGTTAACTGGGCAGACTCCTCAAGTGAACCAGAAGCACACAAATTGCGCAAAATCCTAGAGGCATTGATAGATATGACACGGTCCTCTAGAGCCTCAACAAGCTTCACCACAACATTTTCTTCCTTGAGTACTCTTCTGCAGTTTTCTTTATTTTCTAGCACAAGCATGGCCAATGCCTCGCCCGCCTCTACTCTCACTGCATTTTGATCATGCGTGATACCTGGTTGGAGGAACAGCCTAAGCAACTCCTTCATCATCCCACCTGTACTTCCAATCCGTTCTCGAGCCACTCCGTCCATAGCCAAGTTTGTCAGAACCTATAATTTTATGCATATCAGTACCATTCAACAGAACTAAAAGTAGGAAAGAAAGCGAGCACCATATTAAAATTTGATCAACAAATTAATAGATAACAAAACATTCTGCAAGAATCCAATAAGTAGATAAAGATGAAATCATCAATAAGATTTTCTCAGTTTCCCCTCACAGTGATTTATTACATATATCGATCATTGGCGATTAAGTTGTTGAGACTGGTACCTACTGCCAACAGAGGACAGAATTGACGATCAGTACGCTGTAGTGCTGTACGCATCAGGCTATATTGCCTCTTATTATCTTAATCTGACCCGTACTAAAGATCCCCCTGATTTATTTGGGCCGTAATAGACTCAACTGGGCCCAAATAAAAAGGGAAATTTAACCAACTCCCAAGTTATCCCAATGACCCAAGTTAAAATATAGGACAGTCTTGGGTTAAACGGGCCGAATTGTTAATTTTGTTTATTTTATTTATTTTTGTGAAAAAGCTCACGAATTGTTGATTAAGGCACTAAACTAAATATAATGTGTTGATTATAACAATACCTCTAACCCCAGCCTCTGGAGTTCTAGATGGTCTCCTCCATGGCGTAGTACATTCCTGATATTGCTGGTGGTAAACACAATCTCAGATATTTCCCTCCGGAACACCAAGCCCGTTTGACCAGTTGTGCTAGCAAGCATCTTCACTAATTGCAACGATCTCTTCACTGCCTTCAAATGCATTCCTTGGCCAATGGTTGTGAAGTCAATTATCTTGTCGAGTAGACCCCGAGTGTTGCCGATCTTCCCACAGTTGTCATGATCGTTTGCTAATTTTTTCAGTATCAACAGCCCCAATAGATTGAAAGCCGAGAAGTCGTATTCATGTGTTCGGTTTGCAGGACCGGAGTATAGTAAAGAAGAGATAGACTCCATCGCTCCAGGGATTCCTGCCAGACGCAATGCATTCTGCTTCTTGCTGGCGAGCTTCGATACAATCATGGCTGCTGAATGTCTTATCTCTTCCTCAGATGGATTTTTCCAATTTAACATATCAATTAGTCGCTCAATTACAACCATTGATGTGCCAACCTTACGTAGCGTGCCATCAGAGAAGCGTTGATGAGTGGATAGTGCCAGTAAAATTCTTACACCAATCAATTGTTCGTCATGTGAGGTTGAAACAAGGAGCTCTTCTGCAAAGGTCACTAAATCCATTTTTAGCCCGTCAAAAATGCTTCCTGTCACGCATTTAGAGTATGCATCATAGAAGAATCTCCTAATTGAGACCATTCCAGATGGGCCAAGTTGACACTCATCATTCACTTGTTCAAGCAAGCCGCGGTAGCTCACTTTATATTCCCAGAATGCCTTCTCAGCAAGGAACAACATTGCCTCTGCAAATGCTAGACTGTAGAAGATATTTAAAGCAGAGTCTCTGTTGGTCCGGTTTGCCTCTCCTGACTCACCAAAATCCTGTTCGAATAGCCGCATCTGAGATAGAACCACACAAGCTGTGGCAGAGAGAAGCTGGAGCCAGTAAAAGAGCCTGCTAATGTTTCGTGAGATGAAGACCCAACTGGTATGAGGGAGGCGCTGTAGCTGCGGCATATGACATGCACCTCCAATGCACTTTGCTGGCCTTGATGGATCGCATCGGTCAAGTCTTTGACCGCCCTTCGAAAGCATGTCATTTGAAATGTTTGAGCTATTGCGTGAGAAGGGCTTGAAGATGAATTTGAAAGAACCAACAAGGATCCGGGACCTTGATTTGATCGCACTGATGCTGGACTGACCAGTTAAGGACCTATTTAACAAGAAAAAGCAAGGTTTTAAAACGCGATTTATGTTGTATGATGGTTGGATGGTGATTTAGATTTTATCGGTGATAAAATGGTGAAAAAACGGTTTATGTGGTGATAAAACGGATAAGACGGTAGTGCGGCATGAACCAAAACTAAGATAAAATGGCGATAAAACGGAAAAAACGGAGTTTTTTAGAAGCTTGAGAAAAAGAAAAATGTTTAATTAATGAAGATTGATTTAAAAGAGGCATATCAGCTTCACGAATTTAAATTCTTTTAATTAAAGAGATTAATTAAACTATATTGAATTATCCACTCGTTCTATGTAGACAATTTCAGAAATGCAGGTCTTTCAGGTGTGGAAGGTTTGTATTAGAAGGATATATAAGAAACCAGATTTAGTAGAATGAGCGAGCAGAACCAGATCGAGTTTGTCTATTTCGGCTGCAAATTCACTGCAAGGGACTAAGAATGGTGCGGTTAGTGCAAAATACAATATTTTGTTAGGGGTTGATGTACAAAGATAATGGAAGCTTGAAAGTTGAACTGGCCACTTCAATTAATGCGATGTGCCAGTTGAGCAACAGATGCAGTTCAGATGGAAAATTCAATAGGATAAAAAATGATTACGAAATGGGGACCGTTAGCCGGTTGAACATCTACTTGCTAAAAATGTATAACCCTGCACATAGTACTTTTGCCCTTCACGTTTATAAAAAAAGATTACTTTAGCGTTGATGTGGGTTATTATATTTTGATAGCTACCTACCACCTTTTTTGACATATATAGCATCAATTAGTTACCATATATCTTGCTACCTTTGACGTACGGTAGAAACTTGCATGCACTGGGAATTACCTAAAAGTTCATAGCGTAAATGCTTAATATATTATATCTAGTGAATAGTGATTTTTCAGTTGTCATGAGTAGAACAAACTTCGTCATAAAGACAGGATACTCATTTTGGGACATACCAAGTGGCTTGGTGCTGCCATTCAAGTTCGTGGCTCCGGCTGAAGATCCGGGTCCCTTCTATAAGCAAAATCACTGTAATGAACCAGAAATCTTTCTTTTCTAGAGTTATCGCAAATCCACCAAGCAGCACCACGGTGGCCCACACAAATCCCAGTGCACCTAGCCCACTAGCCGCCTTCTCCAAGACTGCTAACCTGAGAGCAAATATCGTTAGCTTCTTCTCCGGTGCCCTGTTATGAAGACCGCCACTATTCCTGGTAGATACAGGGCTTATATCATCTCCATTGCTGTTGCTCGGGTGTGGTGACGAATCCTGATACGGCTCGAAGGGCGACGGTAAGCTGTTGAGGCTTGTTTGGTCCATTATTTGGACTTTGATGCATGCGTCTTCATCAGCTTGGTTGGCTGTATTATGGGCCATAGAAGAGAAACTAGAGTGCACACTAAGGTCTAGCTATCTTAGTTGTTGCCTTGTTGATTGCTTGCGGAAGTTGGGTTTATGTGCAGTAGAGATAGATATCTCAGTTTTATAGCGAAGTTTGTGAAGGCGGTGGAGTTTGCGTGGGATTTTGGATTGAGGAAATTTCGGAAAGTTTTAATTTGGTTTGGCTAATTAGAGAGGTGATTGTCCCCAAGGCAAGGGATTTCAATATCTTTGGAAGGGCACCTCTAGAATTATTGAACCTAGAATTATTAATGGCTTTACCAAAAAAAAAAACAAAGAATTCATATTTAAGGAAACTTACATATATAAATGGTCCTTTTTTATATTTTCACCGTTGTAAAAAATAAGAAATAAATGGGAGCTTGTCCCAAATGATTTTCTTTTTTTGATAATTTTTTTCAATTACAGTATTACTAAAACTAAAGAGCAAAAATTATATGTTAACTTAAAGAAATTTACTTTACTAAAAACCTACTGGAAGCTGACTTGCATATAAATAAATTATAAATTAAAAAGATAATAGTTGAGAAATGATTGAAAAATGCCATCCAATTATTGTTGAGTTCTTCATAATAAAAATTTATTACTTTCTATAACCATCCTTTTTCTTGTATACGTTAAAACTTCGAGAAATATAATTTTCATTAAAAAAAATTGTTTGGTTACTTCGATTTGCACGGTGGAGAATTGGAGATCATTCAATGAAATTACATCGAAACGTAATATAGGAAACTTTGACGCAATACCGATAACATTATCCATATAAAGCTGTAAGTAGCTAAGTTCAAAATTAAGCTACTAAATAATTAATAACTCAACTTACACGGGAGAGAATGTGAATCTTGAGTAGGGTCTTTTGTCGTTTCTTGTATCAATGCCAATGCGTGTTTCTTGTCTCATGTGTGTTGTATACATGAAAGTTGAACAGCACGTACCGTTAATTATGAACTTGCGCAAGCATGAATCAATGACGTATGCTTCTTGTAAAATTGACCCAAGTTCCTCTCAAAACAAACCTTGACCATGACTTCCAATTTGGGATTGGTTGTGGACAAATCAATTGCGCGAGCATTAAGGAAGAATAGTTATCGCAATCTCCAAATCGAGTATTAAAAGTAAGACTTCTTTGTTTTTCACTTTCACCTTTTATTGATTTAAATTTCTGATATTGAAAATGTTCTCGGCCCGAAACGTACGAAAATTATTTGATGTTGTGCTATTTTTTTTTTGTGATATTGGCTACCTGTCTTTCATTTTAGTAAATTTGTGAAATCTATTTTATTTTTCAACATCACCGTAATTTGTTCAATTTCAAGCTGGGAAGATAATAATTATTTTCTATAATATTTTAAAAATAAATTGAAGAGAGCAATTTATATGTTAATAAAATTTCGACGTCGAGAACTAGAAAGAGAACATTTAATTTAAGAAATAAGTAAGAAAACTTAAGTACCAATTTTTCTTAATAAAAATACTTCGATGTGCATAGATTAATTGTTGGTGACAAAGTGTGCAACTTAAACTTAAAACATCGTGCTGGATAGTTTGGTAGCTTCGTCAAATTATGAGATGTTATATAGGAATTTTTTACAATGGAAAAAATATTTATTTCCTCCACATTTTCACATTAATCCTGAATGCTTTGAAATCTTTTTTCAGGTTAGCTTTCAGATGTGAAAATCTCATATTAAACCCTTTTTCTTTTTTTTTTGCTCATCCTTCTTCATTTTCCTTTTTCAGCATCCTTTCTTTTTTTTTTTTTTTTTTTGTTTGACATTCCCTCACTTTTCCATCATTTTTATTTCAAGTTTCAACTGGCAAAATTACTCTCCGCGATATAGAATTATATATGTTGGGAGACTTAGGCTCTCATCAAAATGATTTTTACGCGGGATGCCATTTCATTTGAATTGATTTTTTAGGATTTGGTTGGATTTAATTACATGAGAATTCCAACCAAATGATACCAAGTATGTTATTTTTGATCAAAAATTTTAAAATCGAAATGAAATTCCATATTAAAAAGTTATAGGACATCTACAAAAGCTTTAATTTTAGGACATCTACAAAAATCTTGACTTCCAAAGACTTTAATTTTATTTAGTGAGTATGAATTATACTTTGTTTGTGTTTTAGGACATCTACAAAAATATTCCAAAAAGAGCACAAAGCTTCTCTTTGGCAAGTTAAGTAATTAAGTCGTTGCCACGATGTAATATCTGAAACAATAGTTAAGAGATGAAGTAAAACGGCTTAAACATGTTTTTACTTCGCCAATTTTATACAGCAACTAAAAAAATTTTAATGAAGTCACGCCATCATATTTTTTCTCTTTTATACGAAAATACTCCTTATTCAAAGTTTTTTATTATTTAATTTAGTTAGTTTTAAAATCCTTTTATTCTGAATAATACTATAATTAATGAAATTTTCATAGTAATTTGCAAATGAAGATTATTACATCAAAATATATAAATAAAACAGAATACAATAAATTTTTGCTGTATCAAGTACCATCGAATGTATTATATTATATTCTTATAGTTTAAATCCACTAATGTTCATAGTCACAACAAAAACATACTATATCATTCTTGAGATAAAATCTAATATATCTATATGGGTGTGTTTGTTATGTATTGGAATAATGCTTATTCGGAACAAGATAATAAGCGTGAGAAACAAACATGGAAAAGGAAATCCTTATTCAGAATAAGGCCTATTCAAAGGCTAATTCTAATTCCACCCTTTTGAGAGAACAAGATGAATAAGGAAATAGAATTAGGGGAGGAGAGAGAAGCCATGTGCTTGTTCCAACCTTTTATTCAATCACGCATCCAAACACACCCTATTTGTTGAATTTTTTTGTTATCTTTATTCTAGTTGAATTGTTTTGAAAAATATCATTTTGCCTGTTTAATTTATCATCAAACACAACTGAATTAAAAAAAATGTTACTTCTTATTTATTTTACTTGCTAAACGGAGGGCTAAACTTTCAAAGGGCATATGCGCCAAAACGTCACTGTTCGGGACAACTGACCACTGACCAAGTGAGGGAATTGCTCCCTACACGCTCAAATTTTAGAGATCCACTCCTTTTAGACCATAATACACTTGCATTCTTTCAATTCACCCCCTCTCAATTCACACCCCAGTTGAAATTGAAGGGCATTTTCGTCATAAAGGAGTGCATCTCCAATTTGGTGGCCTGTAGAAAGCAATTCCCACCAAGTGACGGAACGAGATCCTCAGCAGCCGTTTAAAACGACTGCTGAGCGGTCGTTTGGTTTTTTTTTTGTTTTTTTTATTTTAAAATTTAAATGAAGAATCCAAACCGTTCAACTTGTTAAATTTTACCGGCGATGCGTTTTCATATAAGTTTTATAAAATTTGAAGTTGATTTGATAGTAGATTAAGCGGTCAACAAATGAACGGACCTGGTTAAATTAATTCTAATACATTCATTTGTTGACCGCTTAATCTAGTATCAAATCAACTTCAAATTTTATAAAACTTATATGAAAACGCATCGCCGGTAAAATTTAACAAGTTGAACGGTTTGGATTCTCCATTTAAATTTTAAAATAAAAAAACAAAAAAAAAAACCAAACGACCGCTCAGCAGTCGTTTTAAACGGCTGCTGAGGATCCGGTTCCACCAAGTGACAAGCGACTCAAATTTCACTTCCAGGGTTTTGGGCTTTTTGCTTGTCCGCCATCTCAAATTTCTCCATTTCGCTAGGGTTTTGACTCTACTCAAATTAGAGTTGCTAACATTTCTCCACACTCCACTCCATTTCACTGCGCTTTAGATGCGATTGGACTAGCAATAGAACTTTCTACTTTCGGCGACTGTTACTGGAGTCATCTCCAGTCCTTTTCACGGCGAGGTAAGCACCAAGTCATTTTTTTTTTCCTTTCTCAGATCCTCTTTCTGTTCTATTCTACCATTTCTTCATCTCACTTCTGTATCAATCCCATTATAAGTAAAGCGCCGTCTTGGGCGCTTGTTTACCTAATAAGAGTGGTGGGGCCCACACGCACGCTAATGGTACGAGTACAGTCTAAAAATGTAGCCAGTCGGGATATTTAATTTCCTTAGTTCAACATTCTGTACCTGGTTTTGAGTTTCGACGGCAGTAGCATAATTTAGGACATGGAATTGTGTATCAACCAAAAGGTTGAATTTTGTGAACTGAATAATGGAACTTTGAAATATTATTTGAGAGACTATCATTAATCTCACTTTTCTTGCTAAATTTTGGTCCTTTTTTTGTTTGGCATTTCATTTCCTAGAAATGCATAATTGAGATTGGCCAAGCTTTTAAATTTCCAGAAGGCATGGGAAAAAAAAAATTGCTTCTTTGAATTGTTACTGTTATGGAACTGATATTTGTTTTATATATTTGCCTTCAATTTGTGAAAGAATGCAAGCGGGGAGCATTACTTGTACCAGTCAGAGATTTGCACTGACAAGATGCCATTGTTCATCACAAGACAAGAAGGCTCGACTCAGAAAGTCAAAGGAAGAGAGACGTGCCATGGTTGAGACTTTCATTACCAAGTAATAATCTATCTTGCCACCTTTATTTTTTTTATTTTTTTTTCTTTTGGTTTCTCTGCAAAGAAGTAAAATGACTTGAATATAATGGGAAATACAAAGGTTTATATACCCCTAAACCGTCACCTCCTGATCTTTTGAGAAAACAATGACTCTTTCATTCTCCTATTAATGTTACAAAGTTTGTGGGGTAGGCTAAATAGAGCTTTTAAAATTAAGTGGAGTATCAAGGGTTGAGTGCATGTTTCCATGTTTTATAGGTATATTGAGATCTTTTCCAGTTTTTACTGGCATCCATATTATACTTCTGAAGTTCTGATTAATATGATCATTACAAATTGTTTCATCTTCTTTTGTAGTTTGCATGACTTATTGCTAGGTCGATAGCACATGTTTATTAAAAATTTAAAATTGCTATCTACTTTTTTTTTTTTTCCTTTCGTGACAGAAGGCAGCCTGCTGTGCTTCCTGTTTCATCAGTAAGCTAGCATGTCCACATGCAGAATTCTTTCCACTTAAACTACCCATACAAATATAAACCCTTTTCTGCACCGCTCTCAGACACAAATGCATCCCTGAATTTTAACTCATGTTTGGCAAGCATAGGATAGCAATGATTGGAGCTAGAGCCATTTTGCCTTTATTCACAATTAGATTCCCAACTCCATGGAACTATTTATTCCATTTGGGTCGAATAGGGAGGGAAGTGCAAAAAAGAGGAAGTTGACTGCAAATTTGTAACTTCATCCACTTTTATCCCGTTCGGCACCTATTCTAACTCAATTTTTAACTCTTCAATAAACCATTCAAATTTTATCTGGTTCGCCGCCTATTTTAACACAATTTCCCTATTTCTTTTCAAATACAATTTTTATCCCATCCGGCACCTATTCTAGCATAATTTTTAACTCTTCAAAAAACCATTCAACTTTTATCCTATTTGGCACCTATTTCTAACAATTTTTTTTTCTATTTCCTTTTTCCCGAGCAAGCCCAGAGTGTTTAATAAAAATCAATGTTCCGAGGTCTCTCTTTTAACTTATCTTTGATTATTAATTTTCAGTTACCGGAATACAAACAATGGCAGCTTTCCTTCTCTCAAACTCACTCAAAAGGAAGTGGGGGGCTCTTTCTACACAGTTCGAGAAATTGTGCGAGACATAATCCAAGAAAACAGAATTTTAGGCCCTGGAGACTTGGATATGCAATCTCTTACCTTAGAGGATGCTCCTATACAGCCTGAAATCTGTGAGAATGGTCATATTAATACTGGCACAGAGCTTCAGTTCAGAACTGGCAATGAAGAGAACAACATACTTGTGCAATCAGTAAATCAGGGTTCTGATGAGTGCTTGGAGTTGTCGGAGAAGAATTTGTTGGAAAATGGAAGCTTAAACTTGGATGTATCGAATGAGAGAAATTTTGAACAAATGAAGGTATTGAATTACAAAAAGAGCAGTTCAATAGGTGAGGAAGTTTGTATTAATAATACAGGAATAAAACCATCTGATGATGTTTTAGGAAGTGATTTTGGTGGAAATGGAGAAATCCAGGGCTCACTAAGGAACATGATAACAGAAAGCATGGATGAGCAAAAAATTGAAACTGATAAGGGGGAGATCGGTTATGTTTCAGAGGCTGATGGTACTTCACCTTCTAATGAAGTGATTAATGTTGACTCGGTTGTGGGGAACAAAGAAACTAGTGATTCAAGTGAAGGTTTGGAAGGGTCAAGGTCTGTTGAAAATGGAGATATCCAGGAGGCAGTAATGGAAGAGAGAATGAAAACTGTGGATGAGTCTAAATCTGATACTAATGAAGTGAAGGGTGAAGTTTTCAAAAGTAATGATAAATTCTCTGACGATAATAAATCGGAGAAGCCTGGCTCATTTTTGAGGCCCATGGATTTGAATATAGGACTTGAATTACCAAGTTCTGTCACAAACATGGAACTTCAGGAGTCAGTAGCAGAGACCATTGAAAAGTCAAATTCTGAAATTAAGGAAGGGAGAGGTGAAATTTTACAGATTAATGGTAAAATGTCACTTAATGAAAACAAGCCTGCTTCAAACATAGGGTCGGCAGAAACTACAGGTCCTGATGGTAGTTTTGAAATGGTCCGGGCTGTTGTTGAGGTAGAGCAGTTCCCATTACCACGAGCCAACAGTTCCTTGAACAGTGAGGATGATCGTGTGTCTGCTTCAGCTGGTGCAGAAGAAAAGGAAATGGTAATATTTTAGTTTCTTTTTGCCAATTACAATAACAATCAGTATTCCTTGGTGAATAGTAAAATCACAAACCTTTGTTTTTGTGTTTTGGGTTTGGAATTGTACCTATTTGAAATTTTTTCTGTTTTCTTAATTTTTTGATATCTTTCAGGAGTTAGTTGAAGTAAAAGCTCCTGCTGCTATCATGAATACAGAAATTAAACCTGAGTTTAAGGACCTAAGTTCTGGAGAAATCCTTGACGAGGTGCATAAAACTGAACATGGAGCTACAATGAACGATGCCACTAAAACTAAAGGGTAAGTTCTATTTCCTTTCTATTTATAGTGAGTTCCTTTAAATCAGAAAGCTGGCCTGCCATTTTTACTTTCCTCAATAAATAGAGCTTTGTTCAAAACCCCAAGTATACATTTATATTTGCTTACAGATAAAGGAGTTTGTTGGGGCAGCAGTCTAGTAATTTTGGGTGGTACTTGTCCAAGTACTGATGTTTTTGTCAGGGTAGCTGTTACCATTGTGTAATATTGTTTTTGTTGTTTGTGTGCTCTAGGCGGAAACTGAACCCTATAACTCCTATCAATGAGTACCTCCTACAGAGGCACGAATCTTATCTTAAATTAGATTTTCTGACTCGTGAGATTTCAATGGATGCCTCCAGTAACAGGGAAAGTGCCAAAAAGAACAGAGTAAAGGCTGAAAACAACCCCCTATGGAATACCATTCGAGCTTTCGTCACTGCTATCATCAAATTTTGGTCTGAGTGAAGAAGCAATTCTGCATAGGTAATTGGGGAGAATTGCTAATAAATTTACTTGAGGTAGAAAATGAGAGACTGCTCGTGTAATATAAATCATTTTTAAATGCGGAGTTGCTTTTTATGGCAGTTTTGACAAGTGTTTTATGTGATTTTTAAGATAGAGAATATCTTGATATGTTATACATGTAGGAAATATGTTTTGTATCTGTTAGGTTAAATCATCTCTAGAACCTTTTTTTTTTTTTTTGACCAAGTACTCAAGTAGTAGTGTTTTAATTCCTCCTTTTTCATTGTTGACTGCGGAGGCTACCGGAGATGCTACTATTTTAACAAACAACATTATGATCCATCTTTGTTTGTATTGTTGACCGTTACCTTTTTTTAGAAAGATTATAGAACAGCTTGCTGATGAAGTTCTCATTAATGTCTGATAAAGCTATTATTTATGTGAACTGCGTTCTCCAATTTTGCCTTTGCGGAAAAGGAAAAGTCGTCCAGCATTAACATACAGCAAGCATTTTATTGCATGGGCTTGCTTACAAGATCTTTCATACATCGCACATTTACTTGAAGCATTACATTTATTCACTAATGACATGAGCGATAAAGAATTATTTATGATATACATACACTAGATACAAACTGGGAGGCCCATCACAATATAAATCGAGACATTCTTAATTCTCACAATGAATTCAATTTGCTCATAGGCGCAAAATTTGCATATGTTTCTTACTTCACCCTCTTGTGAAGAACAAAATCCTATCTACTTAATTTGAATGGAAGGAAATTTGGGAGGCTCATGAGAGATCTTATTCACCCATAGGTTTACTAGCTTCATGATGTATTGACCTCCATGCCATATAACGGGTTTCATCTCTGCTTCAAATAATCAAGAAAGTAATAAATGCGATGAAGTCCTTTACTGAATATTGGAATAGCAGTACTGGTATTTACAACAGGTACATATATGCTTTTAGGTTTCAGATCCTCAGATCCATGCTACTATACGTGTTACAAACTAAATTTTTTTATCCATGCCACTAGAGGTCCACTGAGGTTGTTACAAACTAAACTTGTATCCATGCCACAGGAGGTGTTGCAAACTAAACTTCTATCCTACCAAACATGAGTTTTTCATCAATTCAGTTCTAAAATTCATAATCCAGTTTACCTAGTAACTTTTCATCAATTCAGTTCTAAAATTCATAATCCAGTTTGTTTACCTGGAAAGAGGGACAAAGGAAGAAGACACAATTTACAGAATCTTTTCTCTTTGTAGAGGTCATCATTTTGAAAATTGACTTCTCTTATTCTTTTGATTGATCCTGCAAGTGACTTTGCATTGAGTGCCCTTGCTGAGCTACCATTAGAGATTATCTCAAGGGCTATATCCAAGCCAGAAGTCCATGATTTGGTGCAAATATCCAAACAAACATCAAGTTCATTCAATCTGTTTTGATTTGATAAGAGTAAGAACAAGCTAAAGCGCCTAAGGGAGAGTTTTAGAATTTCTACAACACGGTATATCTCCCCAAGGGCAATGAAGTAATTTTCACCTGCAAGCCCAAGAAAAGAAATGTCTCAAACAACAGCCAAACACAAAACAATAATAGGACAAAATGTGATTACCACATAAGAAATAAATTGTTGTAATTTCAACAATATGAATAACAACAGTATGCATGCCGACACTAAGCATAATCGAAATATGTGATATTGATAATAACTAAAAAAAAAAGGTAAAGTAACAGACTAATCTGAATAAAATGAAAAGAGCTTTCAATAATAATGTCGTTCAGGTACTTGGACTCCATATAATGACAGTCAGCGACCCATTTATTGTCACTTCCAGTAACATTCTTCACATGCTTACAAGTTGGTTATATCTGGAGTCAATTTGTCTTTAAGATTGGAAAGGACACAATATGTAGTACAAGATTTCAGCTAAAGATGAATACCTGAAGAAATTAGCTTGTCAGACAGATTTGCACTGGAACACTCAGCCCAAATAGAAGCTCCATGTTTCAACTCTTCTGAACAGACCGAAATAAGACTATGCCATATGGAGATGTACACACTTATTCCCTCCATAGATGCCATTTCCAATACATTTACAGTGGAAAGACTATGTTTCAATAGGTCTAGTGCTGCAGTCAAGTTTTCCACTGCCTGTGTAAAGGGGAATCAAAAATAAATTTAGATTCTTATTTGTTAGTATAAATTCAAAATTGCAAGAAATCAATCCTACTAAAAAAATAAAACTGTTCACAGCAGAGTAACACACTTTAGATAAATTAGACAATGCTAACCATCATGTATAAAAGGCTCAACATGCGTCGTGTTTGTAACTAGATCCAATCTTAGGGCATTGTTTTGTTAACAAAAGGGTTGAATAGCATGAACGATCGGATAAATCACTTTGTTAATATACTTTGTTAATATTTCAACTCCAACAATTTTATCTATCAATTGCATAGATAGAAAATATGGTTTTTTCTTGCAAACTTGCCTGAAGTGTAGGTTTTTAGGTGCAACTTTTAAAGCCATCTTTTAAACATGATTCTTTTATATTAGAAAAGGCACGTACCAACAATATTTTGGTAGAGAGTTGATACTCTCTCTCAAAACTTTTGAGGTATAATTCTTCAGTGCTGGTTAGCAATTCATTAATGCATGCGTCCCTAGAACCATTTTCTGAGTTTAAAACTTCACTGGCATTCAAATTCAAATTCTTCAGTTCTCTATAGGCTTCCTGTCAATAAAACATAAAGACAACAATATAAATTCTCAACATCCAGCAAACAAGAAAAATAAGAAATTGTCGTAACATAGACACAGTTCCTTGCAGATGTATTTGCACATTAATAAAATTAGTGTTGAATAGAGGAAGCTACTAGTGGTCCTATGGCACCTGAATCTCCTTGTCAAGCCTTTTGTCATCATAGTTTTGTCCCACAAAAGAAATTACTTTGGATGCCTCCTGCATTTTACAAGTATTTTATCATATTAATAAACTTCAAAATTAAAATACAGAAGTATAAGGAACATAAAACCATTGTGGTCATTATTTGTATCAATATGTGTTGGGAAATATTATTACAAACTCTTGTATTATGTTGTCTCTGTATATTTTATATAGTTTAATAATTCTAGATAAAGGAAGCCCTTGAAGGACAGCTAACATGAACTAACCTTATGCCCCTTGATATGATGTGAAATTAGCAACAAAGAGCCCTCCTGCAGTTCCCTGTAGAACTTCAGTACCGAGTATATTGTTGATTCACTTGAACAGCTTTGATCTGTTTCATCCACAGCCTAAGAAATGGTTATTAGTTCCAAAGTTCTCTTTAGAATTCTACATAAAATGTATGAAATATTTCTGTTCCAACTTCCAATTACCATTTTACTATTGGAGGAAAGATCCGGTGAACTCGCTTTCTTCCCAAAATGGTCTGGATCAGTGTGAAGGCTCAATAAATCATCTTTAAGCTTAATAGCTGAAGAGCTAACTGCTTGTTTGTCCAATGGAGAAAATGAAGCCCAACTGTTTGTTGAATCCTGTTGAAGAGTTGCAAATGTTAATTCAGCCAGTGACACAATTCTCCTCCAGATGTCTTTCTCACTTTTTTGTTCATACTCATTTCCTTCTCTTATAAATTTTCTTAAAATTAACATAATAAATAGAAAGCACCTCTTTTAGTGGTGATGCTGTTAAACTACTGGTTATATCTGATGAGGCGTCCTTAAACTCCCAGGCCTCTTCGACAACTCCATTCTCTCCATTGGTAAAAGGGTCCCAGCTGGTGGCACTGTTCTCTGCTTTCCCCCCAGTGCTTCCTAAATTTGAGGTGAGATTCTTGGAGCCATTTGTCGTAATAACTTCTTGATCAAAGTCATTTCCATTTATCTTCAATCAATGTTTTAATGACAATTCAGAACATTAAGTGAAGACCAAGTTCACGGTCCAGTCTGCTTTGTTATGTGTCATCTTATCTATTCTTTTTATTGATAAATGCTTTTTAGAGGACAAATTTTTACAGACAACAATATAAGCAAACAACATAGAGAAATTCTTGAAGCCATGTAAACAATCTTCCATCTATCCTAAAAAGGCACTACAATTAAATTACAGAAAATCCTACACATTTAAATTCAAACATTATTATTTTTTTAATCTTCTGTGTTTTTTTTTTGTGCTAGGTTGCACAACAGAGGATCAATTATTTCATGATAATAATACAATTACTACAGATAACCACAACTGCACATTTGGTACCGTACCAGCATGTCCTGGATGCAATTTCAATTTTTGACAAAAAAAATAATACAACAAACGTAAAAAATAACAAAACAAACCTTGAGAGATGGAGCATTTCTCAATTCCAAGTTTTCATTCCCACCATGATTATTCAAAATAACCTCTTTGGCCACTTGAGAAGAAATTGACAGTGAAGCGTGAGAAAATGAATCAGAATGAGAAACAGAAACTGGTCCCAAATTTGGCAAAGTTTCAAGCTTTGTCTCTTCTTGCTCCAATTCTTCCTCCTCGCCACCAAAGAACGATAGTGGTATTGGTCCCTTCGGCTTCTCCCATTTCAAACTAGGAGATGCACTACTACTGCTACAGATGCCAGTTTTTGTACCAGTTGCAACCGGACTTGAGACAAACTCCCCCCATTCTTCTTCAAAATCAATTGGCCTCACATGCAAGTTGACACTGCCAAGTTTTCCTTGAGATATTTCATTAAACATGGAGGTTCTCGTACCATTTGAATCATTGTTGTTTGCTGGTGCTGCAACCGGAGTTGAAACAAAGTTACCCCACTCTTCTTCTTCTTCTTCTTTTTCTTCTTCAAGAATTATCCTTTCCTGACTAGGATTCTGTATGTTGTCTACTCTATCTTTTTTATCTGATTTCTGATGGATGGGAGCGAGTTCTGTGGTACCAGTTAATGAGCTGAAAAGGCCCCAACCTTTATTCTGAGCCAGACCCGCTTGTAATCCACCATTGTTCATTTGGTTAAAAATTGAACTAATATTAGAAGATACAGGATTACTACCACTAGCCTTGGGTTGAGATGCCCCAGGGCTTGAGATGAACACACCCCAATCTTCTCCATTCTGAGAGGGGCCCACTTGTAAGCCTCCATTATCAAGCTTCCCGCTCGAAATTCCAGGGGAAATTGTATGATTAGATGAACCCCCAAGCGGACTTGAGACAAACGATCCCCAATCATCTACGCTATCATCTGGTTTCTGAGTGGGACCCGCTTGTAAGTCACCAGTCCCGATCTTCTCACGAGGCGCAACTCGCTTTGATGCATACACAGCCCATTCATCCTCCTCTTCCTCTCCTTCTCCGCTTCGATCGTGCAATCCGAGCTGAAATTTGGTCGGATTTGGATACGGAATTGGAGTCTGAGCAGAATTGAAATAGGAAATTGAATGGGGATGGGGATTGAAAGAGAGATCGCCGAATCCGGCGAGCTGGTTCGCCGGAAGCATAGAGGGAAGAGATCGTAGAGTGGAAAAGTTGATGCTTCTCCTTCGTCTCTCCTTTCGGTTTCTAGAAAAGTTTCTGTTTTCTTCTTTTTAAATTTTTAGAAGCAATAGAAAAAAGTTGATTTCCGTTTTTGTAGAGGAATCAGCAGAAAACGATGGCTCAGGGGAGAATAAACTTCTGTGGACCTGGTGTTGACTATGATAGGTTGGGCCCGCTACATAGATAGCTTGGTTTCTATTTGGAACATGTCCAGTCCACATTTCATAGAAAAAATATAAGTCCAGGTCGAATGTGGCTGCCAGATCCTCCAGCGATTATCTGTGGCATGCATTCAAGCTGCAAACGAACCGATGGAACTAACTCTTCGAAATTAATTTGTTTATACAATCTAATTTAAATCGAGTAAAATTTATCAGAGTCGCATTCTTTTGAATCTTATCTAATTCGAAAGACTATCAATTATTATTTACGTATCTTACATCCTATATTTAATTGAATAAATAAAATTTAAATAACAAAAAATTATTCATTTAAAATTTAATTATCAATATTTTATTAATTTTATAGTAAAATCGAAAAAATATTATAATTATAGGCAAGAGTGATTTTTTATGTTAATAACAAGATAATAATAATACTATCAAGTATTTCAAAAAAAAAATTTATTTGATTTCACGAACACATAAAATATATTTGAGTTCCGTTCGAGTGCGTCAATCTAAATTTTTAGAACTCGAATTAAAATTTATTATATTCAATCATTTAATCAATCGATTTAAATTTGAGTTGTATTTGCACAGAACACAAAATGAATAGTTGAATTATACAACCCTATACCTGAAAGGGATCTTTATATTAGCGTGCTTGGATGCATGACAATAAGTGAATAGAAAAAAAGAGATTGCGAACAATGGAAATTGAATTTAACGAAAAAAATGTTTTTAAATATGAAATATTATTTGAATGGTGTGTGCAAAATTAATCTTCGGGGGGGGGGGGGGGGGGGGGGGGGGGGGGGAAAGTAGTTGAGAGAGAGACTTCAGACTCTGTTCACTTTATTCCATATTTTCATAAAAATAGCTATTCCGTAAGAAGAAGTCCTAGATGCGTAGTTACCAGACGTGTTTGGAATAAGTCCAAATCTGAGAATAGTCTTATTCTCGAAATCGTCCTACTTTAATCCCATTTAAGTTCTTAATAGTCGTCTGGTAAAGAGTGGAAAGTGGCTGGACGCTGGTCAGGCTGATTCAAACGGACACAGAAAAGCAATTAAGTGATCTTTGAACTTTTTTTTTTTTCCAACCCAGCCCAATTGTTCGTTTTTCAGTTTCTGGGCCGAGTTGCTATTGGTCCTTTATAAGAGAATTTAAAGTTTACACTACAGGAAGTCGGGAACTGATGATGAGAGAGAGAGACCGAAAGAGGAATAGAGGATTAGCAAATGCTTTTCCCAAATGTTACTGGATTTGTTCCAGGAAGAAATGCTTTTACTCGCAAAAAAATTCGGTCCGAGATAACATGTACCCCTACATGCATTATTGGACGAAAATTAATTTTCAATGATATTTATTATACCTATATTTTAAATATCCAGTCGATCTATATTCAAAACGTACATATCCTATCTAATAAAACATATATATTGGATAAAAAAGGAACCTTGAGAAGTAGGAGCTATCTCAAATCTTCTTTTTCACAAGACTAGCATAAAATGTCTTTATATGTGGGCAAATAAAAAAACAAAATAATGTTAGACAATAAAAATATATTGCTTAATTTACCAGTGATACAAATAGATGTGTTATTCAATTTGTTTCTATATTAGATGAAAAACCAAATAATAGTGTTGCTTCGTCTCGCGATTCACATTCAACTACAGATCAAGTCGATCTAACAACAGAAACACATGTTTACTATTTAGACCTAGAATGTAACATCTTTTCGATCCGTGTATTTATAAGTAGTAGAGATATAGATATACAAAATCGAGAAATAAATTGGAGCTAAATTTAATATGATCTAGCAGCTGGGTGATTAAGAAAAAATAGAAGAAATAATTGGAGCCAAACTAAAATTTTGTTAACTGTTGATGATGTTTACAGGGGCCACAATCGTTCCAGTTCATACTCTCCAGACTCATGAGCCATGACTCATGTTGTATTAAATTATAAAAAATTTATAAACGGAGGAAAGCATCCTGCTGGTCCCACACGGAGAATGCCAATTCACAATTTCATGAGATCAGAGAAAGAAAGGCCAAACCATCAATTTTATTTTCCGTTACTTCGCTTTGGTGCTAACCCACCACCTACCTTAGCCACAATCATTCCATTTTCATCAGAGCATACAACTTTCATCGGCACGGCATCCATAGTTAATTGCACGTGCAATTGTGCTCTCTTTACTTGACTCAGACGGCTTCAAGGATAAAAAATGTAACTTTTTATTTTTATTTTTATAGTAACAGACAGAAACTCAAGCGTTTTCATTATATTGGAACGACCAAATAAAAGGGTCTAAAAGTCGCTTTTTAACTGGTTTTGGATTTTAGCAATCAATTCTCGTGGCATATCCACATTGGCCGGGAAATGATTCATGATCCCACTCAAGTTGTACAAAATATAACTAAAAAATATAGTTGGTTTCTGACGAACACCAACATAATTAACTTTATTCATTCATCCCACAATTGCTGATATTTTGTTGAAATCAGTGTCAATTATCTATAGATTAATATGTTCTCTTTTCTCAGCCATATATGTTATTGTCATGGTGACATGGTGGCAAATAGCTAGTTTGCTTTATTGCTTATCACCAGCTACGCCGTACATATGATGCGGATTAGATGGGTGAGATATGGTTGAGATTGCAGCGGAGCTCTTTTTAGATGTGACAACATTATTAAATTGTATATTATGTGCCGTGGCCCGCGGAGAAACCAAGCAACTCTGAAATATTTTTCTAAATTATCCGTTTTTTTTTTAATTAAGGTGATTTATTCTGCATATAGCAAGAACTCAATCCGTTACCTTTAAATAAAGGAAAAATCAGCCATATACTCAATCCCAGAAATGAGATAATAGATTAGCTACAGGTGGATTAGCTAGAGATTAGGACCAGGCTTATTAAGCCTTTGTATATATACTTTTCTGTTCCTTTTTGTACCATTTTACTTTAATTTAATGAAAATGTTGTAGGGGCCACCCTACCCTCAAAAAAAAAAAAAAAAAAATTGCTGAAACAAGTGCATTAACGTATATTGTCTATGGATTGAACAAAAGCTCTGTATTTTTTTTCTAGTGTTATTTCTGATTCGTTCATGGTTTGATGTTGAGGTAAACCCCAAAAACTAGATGGATCAACCTTTTATAATTTGTGATCGAGAAAAAATGACATGTCAGTTGAAAAATGAAAATGGAAACCTCCTCAAGTATAATCCCCATGAGTTGAGTCTAGCCATGCATAAATGCAAGAACTCAGATATATATAACTCCAAGTGTTTTTGGATGTTAAACACCACTTGTAAATTGAACCTTGAAGTGCATCTATAAATCATGGTATCAAACTAATCTTTTTCCAGCGATTCTGTAAGAAAAGTTGAGAGATAAAAGGAAAGGGTATTTTAGTCTTAAAATAAAAAAATTGAATTTTCAGAATTTAAATATCGTTTAAATTACTAAAAAGGGTAAATAATTGTAATGGGAATGATTTGAGGAATAAATAGCTAATATTAAAGATTAGGAGGGTATATGGCTAATTGAAAAAGATTTGGAGGATATTGTTAAAATAAACAATTTACCATATCATTTCGGTGCGAAATGATATGGTTTCGGTGCGAAATCGGAACCGACCTAGCTGTTATGGAAAGGTTTGGAGGCCAAGTCTGGTGATTCTTTCCTTGTGCACGAAGATATTGTTTCCTAGTAATGAGATACGTGATATCTCTTAGGATTATTGCGGTTTTGGCGAGTTGCCTATTGTATCCCATGTATTTTTTCCTATTAAAACCAAAATCTCTCCTTGTAACAAATTATTGAGTGAAATAAAAATTGTGTGCGTGTGTGTGGAGGACGTAGGCACCAAGTTGGTGCTGAACCTCGTTAAAATCTTTGTCTTTTGTGTGTTTGTTTGTGAGTTCTGCCCGAAATCCATTGATTTCGGGTCTAAACTGTGTGTTTAGTTAGTATTTTGTGATATGGTATCAGAGCGAAATTGAGAGATGAGTACACCACGTGAAGAGAATGACACCGCGGCGCTGTTGGCTAAGTTAACGAAGCTTGTAACCCTTCAACAAACCCAGATGACTCAACTTATGAAGGTGCAACAACCGATTTCAAGTGGAGACTCTGTTCAGATCTCGACAACGGAGGCCTCACCAATTGCAGTCAAGCTAGATGGCACGAACTATAGCATATGGGCTCCGGTAGTAGAGATGTATGTGCAAGGTCGCAATAAGATGAGATATTTGACCGGCAATCCACCCCCTCCTAAAGAAGATGATCCTTCATATGATCAATGGGTAATAGATGATTCTGTGGTAAAAGGTTGGTTGATAAGTTCTCTTGACCCTAGTATTATGCCCAATTACATTAGGTGTAAGACTGCATGGGAAATTTGGAAAGTTCTAGGAACAACTTATTATGATGGTAGTGATGAGACACTTGTGTTTGATTTAAATAGAAAAGTATCTCGGTTGAGACAAGGGGATAAGTCAATTCAGGAGTATTATAACACCCAACAAGGTTTATGGAGAGAGATTGATTTTAGACGCCCTAACCCTATGACTAGTGCAGAAGATATAAAGAAATTTAATGAGTATGTTGAAAAGTCAAGAGTTTATATGTTCTTGGATGGTCTTAATGATTGTCTCGATAGTTTGAGGGCTAGGGTGTTGCATATGGTACCTTTTCCAACTGTGGAGGAAGCATATGGGGTAGTGAAAAGAGAAGTTGTGAGAAAAAATGTAATGGTTAAAGGGGATGAGAATTTTAACTCAAGTTCAATGGCTATGGTTTCAAAGGATTATTCTAGTCAAGACAAGTCGAGATTGAAGTGTTTCAATTGTGGGAAACCTGGTCATACAAAGGATAAGTGTTTTGATATTGTGGGGTATCCCGAGTGATTTAAAGGAAGAAAGGGAAAACCTCAAGGAAAAAACCAAGTGTATGTAGCTGTCTCCAAGGACAGTTATGGACAAGATGAGAGGACTATGGTGAGGACAGCAGGTGATACAGATCGAGCACAGGACCAAACAGCGGCTGGAAGCACACAGTTGTGCGTTACAGAAGGCGTTTCGGTCCGAAATCAGGCCATTTCGGTCCGAAATGGAGGCGCAGACAGAGATGAAAATGGTACAGGTACAGGTATAGGTAGCCAATCTGGTCCAGGTATGTGTTCTTTTTCTTGTGGTAATTTAGGAAGTTGGGTAATTGATTCTGGTGCAACTGATCACATGACCTTTGGAAAAGGGGATTTAAAAGAAATAAGAAAACCAAGGGTGGATAAGATTTATAATGCTAATGGAATAGATTACCCAGTAAAAGGTGGTGGAGATGTAATAACCAGTTCTCTAAGGTTAAATAATACACTACTAGTACCTTCCTTGGCCTCAAAGTTGATTTCAGTTGGACAATTAACGGAGGAACAAAATTGTGTAGTACTAATGTTTCCAACGTTTTGTATTGTGCAGGATATTCTCACGAAGGAGATAATTGGGCGTGGTACTAAGAAAGGACGTTTGTATCACTTAGAAGACCTTAAGGAAGGAAGAGTTAATGTGGTTTATGGATCGACAAAGGAGAATAATAAAGTTTGGATGTGGCATAGACGGTTAGGACATCCTTCTTTTAGTTATATGAAGAAAATTTTGCCAAATCTGTTTTCGGGTTTAGATATTTCAAAATTGTGTTGTGAAACTTGTATTAAGGCTAAAAGTCATCGTGTGCCTTATAATATTAGTTTGAATCAATGTGAGAAACCTTTTGATCTTATTCATTCTGATGTGTGGGGTCCTTCACCTATTGAATCTATAATGAGATATCGTTACTTTGTCTTGTTTATTGATGATTGTACCCGAATGACATGGGTTTATTTGTTAAAGAAAAAAGATGAAGTATCAAATGCTTTTAAATGTTTTCATAATATGGTACAAACTCAGTTTGGAAGTAAAATAAAAATGTTGAGAAGTGATAATGGAGGAGAATTTGTAAATGGAGTTTTAAAAAATTATTTTGAAGAAGAAGGAATTTTACATGAAACTATTTGTGTTGGGACACCACAACAAAATGGTATTGCTAAGAGAACAAATAAACATGTACTTGAAACTGCAAGGTCTTTGTTGTTTGAGAGTAAGGTTCCCTCAAAGTTCTGGGATTGTGCAATAACTATGGCTGTCTATGTCATTAATAGGTTACCTTCTTTAATAAATAAATTTCAAACTCCTTTGAGCAAGTTAGCTAAGTTTGTTGAAATTCCTTCGGTCTTGAGCTTGCCTCCAAAAGTGTTTGGTTGTATTGCGTTTGTTCATGTCCCTAAAAATCAAAGAACCAAGTTAGAACCTTGCGCAATTAAGTGTGTATCCTTAGGATTTGAAATTGGTCAAAAGAGGTATAGATGTTATCATCCTGAATCACGAAAGTGGTATGTTACCATGGATGTGACCTTTCTGGAAGAGGAATCTTTCTATAGACCGTATTCAAGTGAGGGGGAGAACAGAGGAGAAGATTTGTATGCAATAAATGAAAGAAACTTGGAATTTGGGTCAGATTACCCCTATTTCGGTGCGAAATCGACCAATTTCGGTGCGAAACCGAGGGATGTTGGAGAAGAGAGGGGCGTACTGGAAGAGCAAAATGATTCAGAATTGGAGTTGGGTGAAGAACCAACAAAGGTGGATGATCCAGAGGTAATACAAGTTGAAGAAGTGATACAAACAGAAGAAGTACCACAGCCCCAAGTGTCTCGTGAGAATATCCCAGAGGTAAGTAATTCTCTCTCTAGATATGTATTGCCTCTAAGGAGTAATCGTGGAAGAGCACCAAGGAGGTATGTTCCAGAAGATGAGACAAGTAGGGTTGTTGGATATCCAATTGCTAATTATGTTACCACAAATGAATTGCCAGAGCCTTTAAAGGAATTTAGTGACAAAATGTTGAATTTACCAGTGCCTACAAATGTCAATGAAGCCTTAAAGGATAAAAAATGGGTTAAAGCAATGAATATTGAAATGGATGCCTTAAGAAAGAACGAAACTTGGTCTATTGTGGAACTTCCAAAGGGAAAGAAACCGGTGGGTTGTAAATGGGTGTTTACCATTAAGTATGGTCCAGATGGAAGTGTGGATAGATATAAGGCCAGGTTAGTAGCTAAAGGGTATACCCAGACGTATGGTATTGATGTTAGAAAGTGTTTAATTTCGTTTTTGTGCCATCAAATAGCAAGAAACAACAACTAAACACAAGGGATCTAGGTTTCAACATCATTCACAAGCATTTCAAGATGAGAGTAGGAGATTTATACCTCTCTTTGTGTAGCAACAAAGAGGCTCGATTCCATGGCATGGGAGTCGATGGGGTGCTCTCCTACGCCTCTTCTTCTCCATGGATGGCGCCGGCCTCGAGTCCACCAAGAGAATCAACCATGCTCTTCTCCTTGGTGCTAGCAAAGGGAAGAGAATAGCTAATCCTTGCTTGTTCTTTCAATCAAATCACCATTTAATCTTTAGAATAGCTAAGCTCAACTCATGAGCACCTATAAATAAGCCATGGATGAGAGCTTGGAAGAGAGAAAACCATTTTTCTCTCCTTGGTTTTGTGGCGGCTAGAGAGGAAGAAGAGAGGAAGAAGAAAGGTGGCTAGGGTTCTCTTCTTTAAGTGGTCCTTAAATAGCCACCTAATCCTATCCAATTAACTTCCTTAATTACCAATATGCCACTCCCTTTATGGCTGGCCACGCATGGGCCATTTTGGGCCATTTGCTCTTTTCCATTTTGTCTCTTAAACACATTAAATCATATATTTAATGGACTAAGACAATAGCTTTTAATTTGGGCTCAATAAGGCTAATTAAGCCTATACCTTTTATATAATTCAACTAATTACATTAAAGTATGTTGAACAAAATTAATTATCAACTTGATAATTATTTTAGGATTAGTATATGCATTAATTCATTCTAACATTGATAACACTCATTTATATATATCTTTCTACCGGACTTTACCCTAAATTATAACTCAATACCTTTATTTTATGTTTATTTTAGTTTATATTTGTAGAATTTTGGTACTTCTTGGGTTTATTTATATTTTGTAGGGACTTGGAAAGAATTTGGTGAAGTTTGGTCCAGAAATCATGCACTGAAGCTTCCATGCGGCCTGTACCAGATTTCATACGGCCTGGATAGCACAAAACAGCAATATGGGCCAGATGACTCATTCCTGGCCCATCCAACCCGTACCAGAGCCTGTCCAGCCCGTATGAGACTCCAAACCCTAGCTCTATGCCTATTTAAGGCGCCCAAAGCTCAGTTTTTAGGGATCTCTCACCTTCTCTCACCTCAAAGGCGGCTCCCCCACCAAAACCTGATCCAAATCCACCTTTTTCCTCCTCTGTACGGCCTGGACAGGATCTCGTACGGGCTGGACAGAGGGTTATTTCGCCTGGTGAGCCAGATTCCGACCAGAGTTCGACCACCATTCGATCCAAGCTGCCATATCTCAGATCTAGAGGTAAGGAAGAGGCTTGAACAGGGGCTTTGCCTTCCTCCTTCCTTCTCTTTGGTTCCATGGAGATTGTATCACCTTCTTTTCTATCTTTTGATTGTATTTGCACTATGTTAGGCTAGATTTGTTAGTTCTAGGGCTATGTTTGAACCAAGGTTAGGATTGATGTAATGACTTGATGTTTGATTTCTATGGTATATCACTTGTTGGTTGTTTATTGTTTATGCTTGCTTGTGTTTGATTGATTGTGTTGAACCTCCTATTAGGTGGTGGCCACACCTAATTTTGGCTAAAGGTGTAGACTAATTGATTGAATTGAGTAGGCGACTTGAGGTAGGTTAGGAGCCGAAAGGTGACCAATTTGTACCCCAAAAGGAGAAGATTTCTAATTAGGCGAAAGTCGGTTAGATACCTTAGTAAACCAACTCGTGGACTTAGGATAATTAAGCCAACACACGAAAGTTGAGGGTTAATTAGCCTAATGGGGGTGTTAGACTAGGTTCCGGTCACGATACCATAACCAACATGCGACGGCTGCGGTTTAGGGAGTCCAAGTCCGGCTAGATCTGCCCCATACCTTTAGAAACCAAATTATCATGAATTGCACCATCAACTAAGGGTTGTATTGTATCAGTTTGTCCCTGTTCGGGCTGGATGGAATCCCGTGCGGCCTGGACAAGATCAAGCTGGTTCAGTACAAGTCAACGTGTGACGCGAAAGTGCGCACGTTGACGACCCGAAGCCTAACCAAGGTGACGACAGAAACCCTAGGACGTTTTATTACCTTAATTTACTAGAAAACCACCAAAATTGTTACTACTTTACCCTTGTTTTAGTTTATTTGCTTGCTGCCCTGTTTTGTTATTGTTCTAAAACCAAAACCAATTCAATTTTACCGACCTAGATTTTGTGAAAAGGTAAACTTAATACTCAATTGAACCGTCCCTGTGGAAATCGACACCCGACTATACCAACAAATTACCGTACGCTTGCGGTACTTTTTAGGTTGTTTTAGGGTACTATTAGCTACACATCAAACATGATCCTTTTTGATATAATTAATTATAACGGTTCATAACAGTATATAATTAATTAATCAACTTATCAAGTTTCGTATTCTCCAATACAAATAAATAATGCACTGTATGGTCAAAACTCTATTTGTGTGACCCTTTGAGGATTTATGCTATGTTGGCCATGGAGAATAAATCACTATTTATTTCTAATAATCATAAGCGGTATCTAGCAACACGTTATGATTTCCAATTCGCATAAATAGTGTACCGTTACAATATTTCAATCCTGCATAAGAAATATAAGTATTTCCTTTGTCTGATTCTTATGTCACATGATATCATTGTATAATCCAAGATAGGAGTGTGTCATTCTTGCATATTATACATTTCTTGATCTAGAGTTGATCGTCTAGTTTGCATGCATACGATCCAACTCCATCAAGGGGCCCAAACAGATATCATCACTCACTAGGTATACTAATGAGGGACATACGATTTTCTTGATGAACAACTTTTCCCCGCACAATTCAAGAGAACATAAATAAAGTCCTTATAGCAGCCTTTATCAGGAATCAACGTTAGACGATATTTATTGAACCTATCCTTATGTGGAAAAGGTGAACATCTCAAATTTAGAATCAAACTTATATGAAATAAACAATGACACTGAAAACAATCCATATGTTTATTTCATTGGGTCAAGTCCTGTACTATGTTCTAATAACATACACATATGCAATTAAGTTGGTAACTCCTTACCTATGATTTGTAGAACTTAATCATCACTTAACTTGCATACTAATCTTTTATGATAATTAATGTTCCTTGTTAATTATCAAGATTATGGACGATTTAGATTTATTATTGTCATTCTAATGAATGATCCACAGAGATCTACAATTCAGATCCTCAACCTGAATGATCTGTCAATAATAAATTCTAGGAACAAATGATCAAATATCATCATTAACATAAACTAAGAAAATAAGTCATTAAATATTGACTTCTAGGACATAACTCCAACAATTGATTATCAAGAAACTTTTTCTCCTGTTGCTAAACTAAACACAATTCGAGTATTGTTGTCTCTTGCAGCGAATCTTGATTGGCCATTGCATCAGTTTGATGTAAAAATACTTTTCTGCATGGTGATTTGGAGGAAGAAATCTATATGGAGATGCCACCTGGGTATGATAAGGTTGAGAGTCGAGGATATATGGTATGTAAGTTGAAAAAGGTCTTGTATGGGCTCAAACAGTCTCCTCGTGCGTGGTTTGGCAGGTTTTGTCAAGCAATGGAAAAGTACAACTTTAGCCAAGCAGAATCTGATCATACTCTTTTCTCCAAGATAAAGCAAAATAAACTAACAGTTTTGATTATCTATGTAGATGACATGGTTATTACAGGTGATGATGTTGAGGAGATAACTAGTCTTGAAGAAAATCTTGCACAAGAATTTGAGATGAAGAATCTTGATGGACTGAAATATTTCCTTGGAATCGAGGTGGCTCGGTCAAGTGAAGGAATTAGTCTGTCACAAAGAAAGTATGTACTAGATTTATTGGCTGAAGTGGGAATGTTAGAATGCAAACCAGTAGATAACCCAGTGGGTTCTGGTGTAAAGCTTCAAGAGTCTTCAGATCAAGTTCCGACTAATAAAGACAGGTACCAAAGGTTAGTTGGAAAATTAATTTATTTGTCACACACAAGACCAGATATTGCATATGCCGTGAGTCAAGTGAGTCAGTTTATGCATAACCCAAGTGAAGAGCATATGGAAGCTGTCATGAGAATTATCAGATATTTGAAGAGTGCCCCAGGGAGAGGTATTCAATTCAAGAAAAATGGACACTTAGATGTTATGGGTTATACAGATGCTGATTGGGCTGGTAATGTGTCGGATAAGAAGATCATTGAGTTAAAGTTTGTTAAATCTGAGAATCAACTCGCAGATGTGTTAACCAAAGGAGTAAATGGGACAATGTTCCAAGATGCAATTAGCAAGTTAGGCATGACTGATCTGTACATGCCAACTTGAGGGGGAGTGTTAAAATAAACAATTTACCATATCATTTCGGTGCGAAATGATATGGTTTCGGTGCGAAATCGGAACCGACCTAGCTGTTATGGAAAGGTTTGGAGGCCAAGTTTGGTGATTCTTTCCTTGTGCACGAAGATATTGTTTCCTAGTAATGAGATACGTGATATCTCTTAGGATTATTGCGGTTTTGGCGAGTTGCCTATTGTATCCCATGTATTTTTTCCTATTAAAACCAAAATCTCTCCTTGTAACAAATTATTGAGTGAAATAAAAATTGTGTGCGTGTGTGTGGAGGACGTAGGCACCAAGTTGGTGCTGAACCTCGTTAAAATCTTTGTCTTTTGTGTGTTTGTTTGTGAGTTCTGCCTGAAATCCATTGATTTCGGGTCTAAACTGTGTGTTTAATTAGTATTTTGTGACAGATATATGACTGATTTTTCCTTAAATAAAAGTCAGAGTCATTAAATACTCTTACTTTCTCGAAATTAGTCGATTTAATTATTAGACAATGTTCTTTAAATAAACTACGTGCAAAAATTATGTCATTATACATAATTCACACTTTTACAACAAGAATCACTGAACGTGATAAAATTTTACTGGTCGATAGAATTTTTTAGACTGCTATTAACAATTTCTTTATTATTCAGGTTATAATAATATTTTTCAATAGTGGATAAGTCGGGAACCAGCAAGCCTTGTTGGTGTGCAAATCGTTGACAAACAATTTCAAAAGATTCTTTTTCGGTCAAAAGAACTTGATCTAGATGATAATTATTATAATTCGAGAACCAACATTTGATTTAAAGAACGAAAAAAACATCACAGTTTTAGTCGATGTCACATGTTCAAAATCTAGTTGCAAGCATTTTTTATGAAGTATTTAAATTTAAAAAAAGGAAGGCTTGACTCATTCCTTTTTTTTTTCTAAAAAAAGTAATTATTAGAATTCTCATAATCGGTCTCTTTATTGTTAATTCCTTTACCGACACATCCGGATCTGTGAGCATAGCATGTGCTTGACAATGTCAAGATCGACATAAATTTCTTATAACCTCACAGACCGTAAACTATAAAATACGGTGAAAATTTAATATTAGCAGCACGCTAGAGCCTAGAGGCGTATGATGGTGACAAATTCATGTCGATCTAGAGTACCAACTCCTGGATGGCCTTTACTTTCGGAAATAGCATGAATTAAAATTTTTACATGAATAATTTCCTTGTACATGCAAGAAGGGCCTTCGGCGTTGTTGTAGCCTTGTAGGTGAAAAAGGCGACAAAATTAAGCTAAAAGCTAAGGTGCTTTTGGAATCTTTGGTGTTTTTTTTTAATGTTTTTCGTGTTTTCTTTTTCCGGAGAAAAGACAAATAAAACACGTTTAGTCGGATAGTTTTATTTTCACCTTTTTTGTTTTCTGAGCAGAGAAATAAAAATGGATTTACCAAAGCGGTGTAAAAACGTTATTAACATCTTTATTTGTTATCCTTTCTCTAACATGGACATTTTTAAATTAATATTTATGTATATTTTTAGAATTATAATGTATTTTTTAATGCAACTTGAATAGTACATTAGACTGTTTTAAAGCACTTGTTATATTGTGATTTATGGATGAATATATGAAATGTATATCGTGTTATCGTTTTATAGTGCGAATTTTCTATTAGCATAATCCATCCGTCTTAGTCATTCACATTGATCTGAAAATAATAATGTCACTAATACAAAAATATTAATTTTTCTTAAGTTCACGAAAAGAGAGTTGAGGTGTATGATAGCAATCAAAACAATGCTATATATACTGTTTAGTGTGGTTATTTATGAATATGATGTTAGGAAATGCTCATATTTTAATTTTAGATTAATTACAACTAATTAATCACCATTAACAACAAGCAAATCAATAGATCTAGTGCTAAAGCAATCACACATCCAATCAAGAGAGAAGGTAGGAAGAATTGTACCTCTCATGAAATCGCATTCATGAGGCTCGAATCCATGGCATGGGAGTCGATGGCGTGCCTTCTCCACCACCACGACCATGGTTGTGCCGCCGGCCTCGAGTCCACCAAGGAGATTAACCACGTTCTCAAGATATGTGCTAGCACACCCAAGAACAAGCCTAATCCCATTAGCTTTCTCTCTTCTAGCAATTAAATCTTTCATTTAAATGGAGAAGAGAGCTCAACACATGAGCAAAAGAGGGAGAAAAGAGGAGATTTGTGGCAGCCACAAAGGGAGGAAGAGAGGAGAGAGAAAGGCTAGCTCTTGGAGCCTCCAAAGGGGTCCTTTTATAGAGCTCAAACCCTAGGGAAAACTTCCCCAAAATTACACCTCTTGCCACCCAAGGGGCAGCCACGAATTGGGCCTTAAATGGGCCACTTCTCACACTCATTTGGGTCATTAATTCATATAATTAAAGTCCCATTAGGTTGCTCTATAATTGGGTTATATATTTTCCTATTAAATAACGGCCCAATTAATCAATATAACCATTTATATTGAAATGTGTTGATCTAAAATTAATTATTAACTCATTAATAATTATTTTGGGATTAGATAATGCATTAATTTATTTCTATATGATCTCTTTGACTTAATTAATTATAACGGTTCATAACGGTATATAATTAATTAATCAACTCATCATATTTTCGCAATACTCACTGTTGCGAATAAATAGATAATGCACTGTGTGGTCAAAGTCCTATTTGTGTGACCCTTTGAGGATTTATGCTATGTTGGCCATGGAGAATAAATCACTATTTATTTCCAATAATCATAAGCGGTATCTAGCAACACGTTATGATTCCCAATTCGCATAAATAGTGTACCGTTACAATATTTCAATCCTGCATAAGAAATATAAGTATTTCCTTTGTCTGATTCTTATGTCACATGATATCATTGTATAATCCAAGATAGGAGTGTGTCATTCTTGCAGATTATACATTTCTTGATCTAGAGTTGATCGTCTAGTTTGCATGCATACAATCCAACTCCATCAAGGGGCCCAAACAGATATCATCACTCATTAAGTATATTAATGAGGGACATACGGTTTTCTTGATGAACAACTTTTCCCCGCACAATTCAAGAGAACATAAATAAAGTCCTTATAGCAGCCTTTATCAGGAATCAACGTTAGACGATATTTATTGAACCTATCCTCATGTGGAAAAGCTGAGCATCTCAAACTTAGAATCAACAACATATGAAATAAACAATGACACATAACACAATCCATATGTTTATTTCATTTGGGTCAAGTCCTGTACTATGTTCCACAACATATACATATGCAATTAAGTTGGTAACTCCTTATCTATGATTTGTAGAACTTAATCATCGCTTAACTTGCATACTAATCTTTTATGATAATTAATGTTCCTTGTTAATTATCAAGATTATGGACGATTTAGATTTATTATTGTCATTCTAATGAATGATCCACAGAGATCTACAATTCAGATCCTCAACCTGAATGATCTGTCAATAATAAACTCTAGGAACAAATGATCAAATATCATCATTAACATAAACTAAGAAAATGAGTCATTAAATATTGACTTCTAGGACATAACTCCAACAATCTCCCACTTGGCCTAGAGTCAATCAATAGTGACTTCTAGCCAGTGAAGAATTTAGAACAATGTCATATATCCATATATATACATGTCTCGAACCTCAAAAGATATAATACGCTTAAAACAAGTTACTCATACGTCCATCACGTATGGATGCATAACTGCATCTCGTATACCGCTTAAGGTAGAGGTTAAGTTAGAGTGTTCGCTGTGTCCACGAACCTATCCAATTTTGTTTGACCCTATATACATATATACTCCTATATATGTGTTCTTGATCGTCATCATGTGAGATCAAGTGACATCGTCATAGATCTTAGTTGGATCACCAATTTATTATTGGGTTCTTCCAAGTTTAAGCTATGGTTCGAGATGCATAGAACCATATTAGCTTGAATGAGAACTTCTCGATCCATACTACATTCTTTCATTGCTTCACAAGTTGCTATATATATTTTGTTTTGGTGACGGAAACGGTTGTAATATCCCATTTAGAACACCTTCTAAATTTACAACAACACATTAAACAAAATATGTAGCTCAATTGTATTTATATCAATCTTTCGAAAACTAGCATCAATATAATAATTTATATGAGCTTTCTTTCATCTTGTCAGATGAAAAACATATCACCCTTTCTCATAAGATACTCGAGGATATTCTTGATTATTGTCCAAATGTGTTTTTTCTTTGTATCCAGTTGACAACTGCTTGTCATACTCCTTGGGTACAACACATAGGGGCATGTGCATAAGTATGGCGTACGTAATGAAACTCATAACAGAAAGATGCTCGAATTGCATCGTGCACTTCTTCTCGAATTGAGTTGCAACACACCGAGTCGAACTCAAGTGTATGCCATACAACGTGGTTAGACATCCTTTACAGGAGTCTATCTTTTTGTGTAACTAGAACACTTTGTCATTATATGCACATTTTGCTCAAACCTGACATCCATCATAATCTATCTTCATAGATTTTGTTTCCTTAGATTTAGGTGACTTGCCCAAGTTCTCTATTGAGAAAAACATTCTCCAATGAGATCTTGACAATATTCATTTTCTTAATGTTATTCCCAATTAATGTCTTGTATCTTGTACAATACATGTAACACAATCATGCTCCCACTGACTATCTTGTCTGTACAAGATACCTTTTTGACGAAGTTCAACTCCTTGACTTCCTTTTCGAAATGTTTATTCCAATTTCCACAATACTTGCTTCAATCCATTAATGGATCCTTAAAGCATATATGTTTCTAACAATACAACAAATCCTCGGTTTGTGTCAAATACACAACAACTTCCTTCATTCAATCGAAGAAGACGGTTTTTGATGTATCTTTCCATATATCTATATATACGAAATATAACTATTGTTAGAATGATCTTTATTGACTTATACACAGCTACAAGCGAGAAGCCGTGCTTTGTACATGGTCAACTGGTTATCGACTTAGACATAGCATCAATCATGAAATTGTGCTTTGTACATAGTCGACTTGCTATCCATATCTATCTTTCCTTTTAAAGATCTAAATGTTCTAGATGGATCGCTCCTTCTTGAACATCAATCAAGGTCTATACCTTGTTGTTATGTATATGGATTGCACTTAAAGATCATACAGATTCAAATCATACTTGTGGAATCGGGTCTTTCCATCGCTTCTGTATTTATCAACGGATCCTCATATGTCAAGTACGAGGATGTTGTGAAGCCTATGTACCTTTCAGTTTAGGCAATTCACTCTCGTTGATCTTTGTAGGATTGGTGCTTGAGGTCAACAAACTACTTCTACAACATCTTGTAGAGTAAGTTCTTGATCCTAATATATTGCACGAGTTTCTCGAACATCATCCATTTGTGAGATGTTTGAGTACTCTTTAGAAGCAAGCGTGCTTATAAACTTCTTCCTTTCACAACTGCTTGTGAGTTAAGTTCCGCTCAACTTCCACTAAGCACCATGTATGGAGTGACAAGTTCCCTATAAAGGTACTTCTTGTAGTGACGCATAAACTCCTTTAATGCTCACTTTACTCCCACTACTTCATCTTAAGAATATCATTCTTTAAGATTACGTTATGATGAGCAACAACTACTTTGTTCTTATCATGTTCATAGAAGTAGTACCTTTTGGCTAATTCAAGATATCCTTCAAAATAATAAGCGTCTTATTTGGGTCCAACCTTATCAATCAATCGAACTTTGAAATAAGCTTCTCAATACCAAATCTTGAGAAACAATATACCTAGAGATCGAATCTCGTAAGATATCTTTCTCAATAGACTTCGATGGAATTTTTATTCAGTGTAAACAATATTGTCCTCAAACACAAATCCCTTACATGAGTCAAACAAGTCAATTTGATTTATTACCGATCGAACTATATCAAACAATGTTCGATACCTTCATCCTTGGATACATTTTTCCAAATGTTCCTCATGGAGCGAGTAGTGAAACGTCTTTCATACTCTTTAGGCAATATATCAAACTACATGACTTAACTATTTACCATGATCTATTTTAAGACTTTTGCTTTTATTGAATAGTTTTTCAACTTTACTCTTGAAATTCTTTTGATCTTGTCAAAAGATTCATACTTATACCATATCAAATAGATACGTTAATATCTACAATGATCGTTGGTCAAGTGGTAAAGTGTCAACAACCTTTCAATTGCACAAGTCCTATAAGTCTATATACATCAATATGTATAAGTCTTAATAAGGTTACTTGTCCTTTAAACCTTCGTAGGTCAAAGGCGCTTTTGTCTTTTAACAAACACGATTCGCATGAATTTCAATTGATTTGCAATCGAATTGATTTACGAGCTCCACGTTACGTAGACTCTCATAATGCGATTCTTTGCAATCAAATTGATTTACGAGCTCCACGTTACGTAGACTCTCATAATGCGATTCTTGTTTATATTCGACTAAGCAACTATTTTACATAAAAGTCAAATACTTTATGTGAAGTCTTATATATTTGTCATTCAAAATTTGTTAATCTATTTCAAGCAAATTCAATTAAGATGCATGAAATCTTATACACAAATTTATAACAATAAGAGAACAACATTTCTCTATTACAAAACATGATCATCCATCATCAAATATGAAGATAAGGTTTTATAAGATGTTTGGAATAAGGTATACAACCTCAAATTCCTAAACAAACTCTTTACTTAATAAAGATAACTCTAAGTATTCAATGGTAGCGGCTTAGACGTATAAGCCATTTCCAAAACGGAGTTTACTTTACTTATCTCGAACTTTCTCTTATTCATCATTGTCTACACATTTCGTTAAATGCGAACACATGAACTAGCACCTAATTACTAGTGTGAATTAGAGATAGTGAGATAATTTGAACGACAAATATCTTAAGGTTTAGAACATCATGGTATTTCGGACAACCTTTCAAATGCCTCCCATAAATGGCAAATGAAACATCTCATGTGACACACGGTCACTAGTGAGTGTCTCAAATATTCAACTCATATCTTGGTGAAGTATTCCTTTAATACTTAACCAATTACTTTTAGCACTAACAAGTGTGCGAACAATATATCCTTTATCCATAGAAAGAGATTGTATGACAATATCAACAATCCTTGATATTGGAGATCTTAATATCTCTAGTTGTCAATTAGCTACTCAAACCTTTCGGTTCGCAAGCTAATGAAATATTTATCTTCTTATAAGAAGAGTCTCTTGGTTAATTCACACTCCATTACACGATCATAAATGATTGAGTCTATCTTTACTTTCTCTAAGAACGCCTTCTTGAGTAAATAGATGAGAGTGTAGAAGTCTAGTCTAGTCCTTATGAATTCTCCAATTCAAAGGTCTAGAACTTCTAAAAGGATATAAGCATTCGCTTTATTGAATAATTTTCGTCAAAACTAATCAATCATTGCGAAGCTATTTTCGGGAAGTTGAGGAACGTTTTTGGGATTAAACTTGCTCAAGTTTCTCATTTCCAAGAACATGTCTTAGAAATCGGTATTTCTTCTCCAAGTAAATACCTTATAAACGAGCTTGTCGTTTTCCAAAGATTGACCGCAACGAAATTAACATATTTAATATCTATAACAAATTCAATTTAAGGTCATTTAGTTTATGCAATGTTTTGTTTATGGAATGATAAACAAAAACTCCCACTACATTTATTTAGTGTCCCAATGTAGTTGGTTTTCCAAGATCCCCGTTTTCATCAAGTAGAGCCTGCTATGGCACGACACCCTACTTAACTAGACAAGGTAGGTTCTCCAACCAATCATATCAACCATATGACTCTTGGTTTGTGAATATCTAAGTATATTTACAAACTTCGCCCCGATGTCCAAGAAAACTTGTTGGGTCCATCGATAAGCAACCTCTCTCTATTTGCTCCTAACAAATCTTTTCATTTGTACCCCGACTATCAAGGTTGACAACCATGACGTCCGCTATGGCGGACCGCGCCATGATTGGCTATTGACGTGAAGGGGATAGAGAGAAGGAAGGCGGTCGACTTAATCAATTTAGTTTGGGACAAAAGCAATTACGTGACTTTGTTTGGTGGTCGTGTAAGCATACACCCATACCTACCTATGACAATTCAAGGCATTCACAAACAATCACATAACATAAGCATCTCAAGCATTGCCGTGGGTTTGTATGGCTCCCGCTTGCATTAATCTTCGTCGCATCTCCATGTAACGAGACTAATCTAATCAAGCCCTCCCACTAATTACTAAGATCCTATCTAATAATTAAGGGAAATAAATACATGTGATAAAATTCCTAAAACCCCGCCTAGGCCTTAGGGGCATGCAAGCCTCACAAGTAACATCAAAAATTAACCACTTAATTATCAAGGCACCTTAGGCCACTTTACAAGCAATCACATGCATTCACAACATTTTACAACACACAAGGCATTGACATCTTGAGCCATATCAAACCCACATCCTCCTACAAAACAAAGTTAGCACATATACAATATACATGATTCACTTGTTCTTAATTAATTTCATTAATTAGAATCTTTGTGCATACTTGTTGCTCAAGTTTTTCGAATGCAAAGAAGGCTTAACCTTAACAACCAATTGTTTAAGCCCTTTTAAATTAAATCCAACCATCAAAACAGAAAGGAGGGTATTTAAGGAGTCTTCTAATTAACCTTTCAATAAATTGATTAATTAGAAACTATTTTAACTAATTAAAATACGAAATTCGGGGTCCGGAAAAATTCAAAATAATTCGGTCTCCAAAAAATCCGAAATAAATCCAGAGAACTCCTTACAAAGATTGTGGTTACCTATAAAAATCTCAAGGAGAGATCAATTACCATCAGGGAGAACCAAAAAAGACAAATCCTCAGATTGTGCGCGAAGCACCGTTAGAGAAAATTCTGTTATGGGTCTCAACCTTTTGATCTGTATGATCATCCCCTTGATATTTTTTCAGCAAACAATTTACATAGAAAAATACTACATACAATAGGCTATCATTCCATGAAAAGAAAATCCACAAGTTATATTCAAGATCAACGAGATAACAAGCATTTAAGCAAGGTATCCTGTTCTGGAACAGACCGTCGACCAAAAAGGTTTCGCTCGGTTGAGGTATCAAATCTCAATGAAAATCTATGAAATTAATTTTCACAGATTCCAGACTTAAAGGAGAACATTTCCATTTCAACACTTTTCCATAAAAGTTTCTCAATAAGTACAGTTTTTCAAAACAATCAGTTTGTTTGAAAAAACAGATCTGACAACTTCATCACTTTTCATCCTTGAACGCCCACATAATATCCGAAATATGCAACAAAATTTACATATCCAGAAAGAGCATCAAGTTTAGAATAATCCTATCTAAAAGTTACAGGTACTTTGTATACAAACTTATTTGTTACCAACCACAACAACAGAACTGTGCAGCAGAATAACAGATCTGCGCACCGTTACCGTTTAAATCACTAAAAATTCATTTTACATCGAATTTCAATGATTCCAGTGGGAAAACAACCACAACTCAAAGGGCTACAACCTCCAATAAGAAGGAAAAAATTTCAGAGAGCTTTACACCACGAAAAACAAGCAACAAGACAGAAAACAGCCTTTCCAGGGCCAGCAAGCATGCACATCACTAATTAACTTAATTAATTACGAATTCTCACTTAATTAAGTGTGAAAAACTTTAAGCACGACCATAGCTCTGATACCACTGTTAGTAAATGCTCATATTTTAATTTTAGATTAATTACAACTAATTAATCACCATTAACAACAAGCAAATCAATAGATCTAGTGCTAAAGCAATCACACATCCAATCAAGAGAGAAGGTAGGAAGAATTGTACCTCTCATGAAATCGCATTCATGAGGCTCGAATCCATGGCATGGGAGTCGATGGCGTGCCTTCTCCACCACCACGACCATGGTTGTGCCGCCGGCCTCGAGTCCACCAAGGAGATTAACCACGTTCTCAAGATATGTGCTAGCACACCCAAGAACAAGCCTAATCCCATTAGCTTTCTCTCTTCTAGCAATTAAATCTTTCATTTAAATGGAGAAGAGAGCTCAACACATGAGCAAAAGAGGGAGAAAAGAGGAGATTTGTGGCAGCCACAAAGGGAGGAAGAGAGGAGAGAGAAAGGCTAGCTCTTGGAGCCTCCAAAGGGGTCCTTTTATAGAGCTCAAACCCTAGGGAAAACTTCCCCAAAATTACACCTCTTGCCACCCAAGGGGCAGCCACGAATTGGGCCTTAAATGGGCCACTTCTCACACTCATTTGGGTCATTAATTCATATAATTAAAGTCCCATTAGGTTGCTCTATAATTGGGTTATATATTTTCCTATTAAATAACGGCCCAATTAATCAATATAACCATTTATATTGAAATGTGTTGATCTAAAATTAATTATTAACTCATTAATAATTATTTTGGGATTAGATAATGCATTAATTTATTTCTATATGATCTCTTTGACTTAATTAATTATAACGGTTCATAACGGTATATAATTAATTAATCAACTCATCATATTTTCGCAATACTCACTGTTGCGAATAAATAGATAATGCACTGTGTGGTCAAAGTCCTATTTGTGTGACCCTTTGAGGATTTATGCTATGTTGGCCATGGAGAATAAATCACTATTTATTTCCAATAATCATAAGCGGTATCTAGCAACACGTTATGATTCCCAATTCGCATAAATAGTGTACCGTTACAATATTTCAATCCTGCATAAGAAATATAAGTATTTCCTTTGTCTGATTCTTATGTCACATGATATCATTGTATAATCCAAGATAGGAGTGTGTCATTCTTGCAGATTATACATTTCTTGATCTAGAGTTGATCGTCTAGTTTGCATGCATACAATCCAACTCCATCAAGGGGCCCAAACAGATATCATCACTCATTAAGTATATTAATGAGGGACATACGGTTTTCTTGATGAACAACTTTTCCCCGCACAATTCAAGAGAACATAAATAAAGTCCTTATAGCAGCCTTTATCAGGAATCAACGTTAGACGATATTTATTGAACCTATCCTCATGTGGAAAAGCTGAGCATCTCAAACTTAGAATCAACAACATATGAAATAAACAATGACACATAACACAATCCATATGTTTATTTCATTTGGGTCAAGTCCTGTACTATGTTCCACAACATATACATATGCAATTAAGTTGGTAACTCCTTATCTATGATTTGTAGAACTTAATCATCGCTTAACTTGCATACTAATCTTTTATGATAATTAATGTTCCTTGTTAATTATCAAGATTATGGACGATTTAGATTTATTATTGTCATTCTAATGAATGATCCACAGAGATCTACAATTCAGATCCTCAACCTGAATGATCTGTCAATAATAAACTCTAGGAACAAATGATCAAATATCATCATTAACATAAACTAAGAAAATGAGTCATTAAATATTGACTTCTAGGACATAACTCCAACATATGAATGAATGTAAAAAATGACCGCATAATCATATGGATGCATTAAATGCATCTAAATATACAAAACATTTTTCAGAAAATTATAAATTGATCTTTTTTTTTTTTTTTTCCAGCATTACTACATTAGTTAGAGACGTACGGCACAATGCATACGATTTATCTCTCTTTCCTTTCCAGCATGATGTGAGCCTATTTCATATACAAAACATTATGGTCTATGTTCTAAATTGTATCTCTACTACTTATAAATGCACGGATGGAAAAAATGTTACACTCTAGGTCTAAATAGTAAACAAGTGTTTCTGCTGTTAGATCGATTTGATCTGTGGTTGGATGTGAATCACTAGACGAAGCAACACTATTATTTAGTTTTACATCTAATATAGAAACAAATTAAATAACACATATATTTGTATTGCTGGTAAATTAAGCAACATATTTTTATTGTCTAACATTATTTTATTTTTTTATTTGCCCACATATGAGGGCATCTTACGCTAGTAGATAACAATGGGCTTGTTTGGATGGAGTGGGAATAGTGGGAATAGAGCCTCTTCTCGGAATTGGCTATTCCTAACACATCCAAACGATTTTGAAATAGCACTCTTCCCACTCTTCCCACTCTTCCCACACAATTTTCAATAACACTCTTCCCAACAACACTTTTCTCTCTACTTTTTCACACTTCCCAACGCTATTCCTAAACTCACCATCCAAACAACCTAGGAATAACACTCTTCCCACTCTTCCCACTCTTCCCAACCCATCCAAACAAGCCCAATCACCATAAAGTGTTTAAAAATCGCTTGGCGAAACTTAGCGCCTGCCAACGGTTTAATCAATTTACTCGTCATTTAATGGCGAGATGCCTTTGGAAACATTTTAAATGTGGTTCAAAGCCTGTTTAATCAGTTTTACAATCATTTATTTTATTTTTTTAAATAAATTGAAGTGACTTACACATTAATTAGAAGTTAACTTTAAATTTTATTTGCATGAAGAAGTTAAATTCAAACATCAATCTGAAATGCAGATTAATGTTGTGTAGTGTCATTTTTCATTATTAATGTTTAGTTCCATGTTGAGAACTATACAAAAAATAATAATAATAATAATCTGACAAAGAACAGCCACTTCCTGCCTGGACAACGACTTTTCATAATCAAATTCCTTGGGCTTAGACCTTACGATTCCAAAATTACAGTGCAATTAAACCGAAGAATATTGAATCCTGATGCAAACTCATTGATGATAGCTTTTGCTTAACTTATCCAAGGAAAGAAGGTTTTTTTTTTTTAATGAAAAGTATTGAAAACGAAACCAGCTGTCCGCGCATGATTTGTTTGACTGGTTAGTGCAAGCAAGCACTAACCGTTGGAGATGGTAAAGGACTTTCACTTCTTTAGTTCTTCTCCCATCCATCTCTTCAGATTCTACTCCTCTTCCTCTCCATTAAATTTTGAATAAATTCCTTTCCTCCTCGCCTCTTACACCTTCATTTTCCTCCCTTAGTAAGAAATCTTTTGTTTATTTACCATATGTGTATGCTTTTTAGCATGATACTCATATGGAAGAGTGATGCCCTATGCGTGAAAGGTAAACTTCAAATTATTACATTTAACCGTTAAATAGCAAAATTAAATTGTTCACGTTTTTTATTAATTAAATATAAAGAACTACGTCACATGAAATTTTCCATCATCTTTAAGCAGCGCACTAATACTTATTTTATTTCTAAGTTTAAGCAACACTATATATAATTTTCTTTGCAGGACGATTACCAAAAACTGCAAAATATACATGATCGTGACACATCACCCCATGTAATTAAATTAGAAAAGCAGACAGGACATAAAAAGCAACACCAAAGAAAACTTTTTTAGCTGGTCTAATATAATCACTTTCACAAATAACTCATAAGGTTGACTAACGTGCATAAACCCACATTATTGTTTGGGTCTATTTGACAATACACGTTCATTAAAAATCCAATTCCTATGAATAATCCTAAAATTAAACACTATCTATCATTTGCAGATTAACTTATATGATGATGACTTCTTGTCTGTTTGGACATAAAAGAATTATTAACGTGCTAAGGGTGTATTTAAAATAGTGAAGAGTTTGAAAATAATCAAAATGGCTTGCCTATTTAAATTTGGTACTCGGCACTAATCAATGCTGCAATATTGATTTCTAAATTTATTTTAGAATTGGAAAATTATATAATTACATTTATTATAATTTTACGTTTTTTACAATATCATTTTTTTTCCTTGAAGAAATTTGGTATTAGGTAGTTAGCACCAAAATCAGTCCAATTCCACAATGACCTTAATTCTACCGAATTAAGAACCACTTGGGAGTAGTGTTATTTTGGACCCTCTTAGGTATCAGATTCCCTGAGACGGACAGAACAATACACTATCAAGTAACACTCTCTTTAATCCCTAAAACGGGTAAAATATTGACTCGGCACATTATATCATAACTCCACAGACAGAGAATCAATGTCTCTCCATTTTGGAATGAGCAAAAGCTGAGTTATTAAATGTCATTCACCAGCCAAGCACACCCCACCTTTAAATTCCGACATACTTTCTCTCTCCTATCTGACTCTCTCTCTACCTCATTAATCCCTCCCACTCTCTCCACGCTCCGCTGAGACTCCAACCGCGCCTCTTCACTCTCTTCCCTCTTCCCTCAGGCGTCTCTCTTTCTCCTTTTCCATTCACCACCTTCTCTCTCTGTAATCACAAATATGACTTTCTGTGGGGTTTGAGGCACAAAAAGCCCTTCTCTCTTAAAGCCTGTTGAGCACGAGTGCTTATTACTGCCACGAGATAAAACAAATCCAGATACTCATATCTCTCTCTCTCATGGTGCTCCCCGCCTCGCGACGAGTGAAGCCTCTGGAGCAGGTGGGACCCATCTGGTTCTTCTTCGCCATCGCCATAACACTCTTCTTGGTTCTCTTCTGTATCGTCTACTTCGACTGTGGTGCGCTCTTAAGGAGTGATGGGAAGGTGCGGGAGATGAGGAGAGGAGTCGAGATAAAAAAGGCTCTTGAGGGAGTAAATCCGAGTTTGGAGTGCGATTGGTTGGATGGAGAATGGATTTGGGACGAGAAGTATCCTCTCTACAATTCCAAAGATTGTCCTTTTCTCGATTCGGGGTTCAGGTGCTCTGAGAATGGTCGAGCCGATGATCTGTATTCGCACTGGAGATGGCAGCCCAAGCACTGTGATCTCCCCAGGTCTCATTAATTTTCTTTTTATACGCTTTGTTTATACATGATTTCATATGGAATTTGGCCTTTTGAAATGTTATTGGTCGTTTCTAGTTTTGCTTTTGGGTGGGTTGGGTGTTGGTTTGGAATGTTTAAGCGAGATTATGGTCCTTTTTGTTGGTTCCTGAGGTACTACTTTTACCTGCTATGTTTTGTAACTCTTGCATTTTTTTTGGAGAGTTTATAATTGGAAATTACGAAATTTCTGGAAGAAATATTTGGCAGGATAAACAAGTTTTAAAAGTAGGAGAGTTTGAGACTGCTACTAGTTTCTCGTTGTGCTTTAATTAGTGTAATCGAAAGGTATATTCCAACCACAAAAAAAGTGTCATCTGCCCTTTGAAGATCACCGAATTGTTCTAAAAAAAGAAATTGATAAACTTTTTGGAGTTTTGAGAAAATTGATTTTCTTTTCGAGTCCCAAAGAAGTTCCTTAAAAGGTTCAAAAGGCTCAAAGAGAGGAGTCCGATTCTGGTGCCGCGCGGCACCCTTGCCGCGCACCCATCCGAGCCGTTCGATTTGATCTGAGCGGTTCATTTTTTTCGGGCCTATCAATCTGAGGTTTTGCACGGGCCACCCATCATCCATCCAACGGTGCAGATGTGCCGCGCGGCACCAGATTTGATTTCCAAAGAGAGCATTGAACTGATTAAACTGTGTGGCTGTTTTTTCTTGGAATACTCTAAGACAAGTTATTATTTATTCATTTATAAATTATTTGGTTTAGTGTCTCGAGCTCACATCCAGTGCCTTGTTTCTTATAGCAAAATTGGAACTTGGGGGGAACGAAATTGGAATTAAAAATTAGAAAAGTAGACTAAGCATTGCCAGGTTAGAAGAAAATGATAGTAGGAAACTTTACCACTTTTTTGAATAACCTTCTCAGTGTTCTTTGGGTACATATTCCCTTTACTTTGTATCTATCTTTGTGAGTTCTGTTTAGTTAAAATTGTTTAATTGTGATTTAAGACCCGGAGTTGGATATGTGTTGAACAAGGTTTGCACTTTGAAGTACTTGAGAAGCTTAGATGGTAATAATTATGTGATGTATGTAGAACTTAAAAAAGTATTTAAAAAGGAAAGTATGCACTGTTTATTAGCCAAGATTGCAAGAGCTACTACAATTATGCATAGAAGAAAAAACAAATAGCAAATGACCAGGTTTGTGTTAGTTTGTTATTGGCATCATTTTGATCAGTGGATTCATAAATGCAAAAGTAGCAGAGAATATCAGATCTAATAGGCTAACCAAAAAAATTCCTTTCACCTACACCCGTCCAACTTTTTGTTCTTTTGAGGAAATTATTTCCCATTGCTGTGTTATGGTTTGTCATGATATTTAGTTTCCCAAAACACCACTCTATTTGTAGATATCAATTTGGCCATGCAGTGTGTGGTCTTTTAAGTGGCAATGCGAGATTTTTATTGGTTTATGTGCATCCTGCTTTCTGTTTTAGAACTCTTTCATTTTTTTTTTCTCATCTTTGTACTAAAATTCTAACTATGCATTTTTGAATTTGACACCAAAATTTCTATGGCTTTGTTTTTAAATAAGAATTAAAACGTGCCAACTTTGTGTTGTTTATTGAAAATGCTCTACAAGTTTTTTATTAGCTTTACTATTGATCAGTGAATACATTTTTTTTTTATTTATTTGTTTCATTTTTGGTTGTTATATGATACTGTTATTGTACAATTATATTATATTATTGTATTATTTGGTTCATTTCAGATTCAGTGCAAAAAGGATGCTAGAAAAGCTAAGAAACAAGAGGCTTGTATTCGTTGGTGACTCAATTGGCCGTAACCAGTGGGAATCTCTTCTGTGTCTCCTTTCCAGTGCTGTCTCAAATAGATCCTCTATTTATGAAATTCATGGACACCCTATAACCAAGCACATGGGTTACTTGGTGTTTAAATTTAGTGAGTATAACTGTACTGTGGAGTATTACCGGGCCCCATTTCTGGTCTTGCAGAGCCGGGCCCCACCTGGCGTACACAAGAAGGTACACACCACGCTCAAGCTGGATGTAATGGACTGGATGTCTTGGCACTGGAGAGATGCTGATGTCTTGGTCTTTAATACTGGACACTGGTGGAATTATGAGAAAACTATCAGATCGTAAGTTCTGTTCATCATTTTTTTTTACTAATTTAGAATAAGCATTTTGTGATGTACATGCCATCTGAAAAACACCAACATAATGAAGATATATCCTATAGAATAAAACAACAGATTTGGTACACTTGTCATGTAAGACGGATCCGGCACCATCTGATCATATAAGTTGCTACAAATAATTCTAAATGAGAAGAAAAATATATACTGAATAGACAAAAGGAGATAAGGAATTGTCGATGTGAACATAACTGGTATCTATGGTAATGATCATGATTGAAAATGATACAGTCGCCTTTTCTTTGTTTGTTTGTTCTATAGATGATGGCGGTTGTTCGAGTATTTTTCTTTGTTTGATACTGCCCTTGGGTTGATGACAAATATGACCTCAATTGAAGTGGTCAGAAATGTTGGTCTCTTTAGTTGAATTTGTTTTTTGTTTGGTGTCAAGTACCTTTCTTGAAGCATTTTTTTAAGCTGACAAAAACATCTGCTTGGTTGTCCTTTTGCCTACTACTGTTGGGAAAAAAACAGATGTTAAGACTGCTAATTATCATCAAACTAAAATCTATCTAATCATTGCCCAGTTGGAATGTCAACTAAGACCTAATACAACCTAAGTACAGTTTGGGTGTCAACCACTCTTTTAGAATGGTGAAAGCTATGCATTTATTTGTTGTTATTGTAGTGTACCCTGTTGAGGTGAAAGCATATGGAAAGTTTTGCCCTACCAATTACCATAACTATATTTCTGCATTATGTTTTGGCGACAGTTGGGCAATTTCCTGGCGAATAGATAACATTTGAATTCAAATATAATATATTTCCTTGTCAAAACCAGAAACCTAATTTATCCTCTCAAAAACTTGGTTCATTTAGAACTTGTTTCTGTTATGTGTCACAATATGGGATCTTTCTAAATTGAAAAGTGAAAAACATGGATGAAATATTGTTTTTTCAATAAAAAAATGTGTAAATGTTCTTGTTTCTGTGGTTAAGTGCACATTCACAGAAGATTAATGCAATCTTTTTGGATAGATACAGGTCACCAGGATTAGATTAAGGCTCAGTTTTACTAAATTATGCTTTTGTACTGAATAGTGTGTAATTAGTTTCACAAGGTTAAATCAGTCACTACTCATGTGTCTTCATTATAGTTTTTTAGTTTTGACCTAATTGTTTATATATTATATGGGAAATATTCGATCATGTGAAAATAGAGGTTGTTATTTCCAAGAAGGCGATGAGGTAAAAATGGAGATGAATGTGGACACAGCCTACAAGATGGCAATAGGAACACTATTTGACTGGCTTAAAGCTGAGGTCAACAGAACTAAGACTCAAGTAATATTTCGCACTTATGCACCGGTCCATTTCAGGTTTGTATTTTTCTGTTTCTTCATTTGTTTAGAATATTTTCTAATGCAATTGTATCTTTAACTTTATGTGACTTGTCAGCAACTTTTGTCAACAACACATTGTAGGGTAGATTATTTGTAGTGTTTTCCATTCCATGTTTCTTGCCCGTCTGTCTCATACTGGACATGTTCCTGATTTTAATATTGGGATTCCTGTGGCTTTCATAATATTTGATAGCCATTTTATGCTTGATAATAAGCTTAATTTAAAAGAAAATTAATAAAAAAAGGTGCTAAAATCCTCCTTTTTGAAGTGCTAAACAATGGCTGTGACGTGCTAACCAATGCCTGCTCAGCATGACTGAAGTTAAAATGTAATACAATACTTATCATGCCTCATACATCATCAATCTGTTTTCCTCAGAGGCGGGAATTGGAAAACTGGAGGCAGCTGCCACCAAGAAACCACTCCGGAACTCAGTTTATCAGCACTTTCTCTTAAACCGTGGTCTCACCTCTTGAATCCTATCAGTAAATACTCCAAAAAGTACAACATGTCCAACCTAGATGTCCTTAACATAACTGAAATGACTGCACGAAGAAAAGATGGCCACCTATCAGTCTTCTACTTAGGCAAGAAAGGTCCGGCTCCTTTACATAGACAGGATTGTAGTCATTGGTGCTTACCTGGTGTGCCAGATGCATGGAATGAGTTATTGTATGCAATTTTTTTGAGACACGAGGTGAAAATGCATCAAAACGCTGTTCAAATGGGAAATAAGAGCATAAGAGATGGCAGATAGCGTTTTCATTTTTGTTTATATTTCTTCTTGTACTTTAATTTTGTGATGGTGGGTCTTTTTTGGGTATTTGTATTGGATTTGGCGGTACAAGATACAAAGATTTACTCGGTATAGAGGGGATATATAGAGGATTAGGTTTTATAGGTAAATCAAGCTTGTGTAAATACTATATACATACATGCAAAAATGCATGGTGATTCATTGAAACTGTGATGAGAAGGATGCTAGTCAGAAATCAGAATGGAAGCAATTTGTGCATATTAAAATAAGTGGTTGCATAGATCTTGATGTGGACGAACGACTTGGATTTATAGGATTTATTTAACCAAATAATGAAAAGCCGAAACTATGAATTAGTACTAAACCTAATAACTTTCATTCTGGGTGTCTACCAGTAAAGTACTCTTTTATATGAAATTCAGACTGATATAACTTCATAACCAGCAAATAAGTTGCTTCTAACGGAAAAAGAAAAAGCGTTTTCAGATGATATAATATCATACGTTATAACCAGCAAACTTTACAGATGATCCGTTTATGTTCAGATCAAATCAGAATAACTTCCTTTTTTCTTTTTGCCAATTAGATGGGTATGTAGGGGATCAGAATAACCTCCTAAAAGACAGAGATGGAACACATGTAGTTTAGTTTTTATTTGAAGGTCCACACAACAATTATAGTAGTGAAGTGCCATGGCTTTTGTGACAGCAGATGTGTTCTCTCGCTCCCTCTACCTTTTTTGGCATCTCATACCTGCCAGACTACCATCTCTCATCAGGAATTGGTACCATTAAATTCAGCACAGAATTTGTACATGTTGGTCGTGCCTCTTGTTTCTATAGGGCTCTGAACTCGTACACCAACTTTATAAAATTCAAAAAGAGTACTTGATATAATAGGGCTAATAGTTTCTCCTTGAAAAATAGAAGAGGGACTCCATGTAGATTCAATCTAGCCGACTGCTCATTAGTTTGTTAAATCAAATATATATGGGCTACTAAGTTGTGCACAGGAGAAGTGCAATCAACATGAATTAAATAGAACAGAAACATGTTCAAACTTAAATCTGTCATATGCAAATGCTATGAGACAATACTTGTACAAGAAACAACAAAAATTAACGATACTATATTATGACATAGCAATATCATAAAACACCTTTGTCAAAACATAAAATCCAATCTGAAACACACACTGAACTACTAGAAAAAACATGTCATGTGGTCAATACCCACTTGGCACCTCGGAAGAAAAATATCCTGAAATCACCATAAAGTTATGCCACACAAGATCCACTCACTACTTCCCCCACTAGTCGCCTCCATGCATTCACTGCTCTTTTAATGCTCCCATACACCAACTCCCACCACTTCTCCTTCCTTCCTGCCTCTCTGTCCACCTCCTCTCTTCATGTCCACCTCCTTTCCACCTTCATCCCTCCCTACTATCTCCAGTTCCACCTCGGCAGCTGGTGTCGGCCTCGGCTACGGCATTGCCATTGCCGTTGGCCTCCTTGTTCTCATCTCCACCATTCTTCTTGCCTCCTACCTCTGTGTCAGATCCAAATCCCCTCTTCCTCTCCCTTCTTCATCCCCTCTACCCCCTCCCCGCTCCTCACCACCACATTTCATCGTTGGTCTCGATGTGCATACCATTGATGCATTCTATCCTAAATTTGTATATCAATCCGAAGGCGGTAATGAGAAAGCCGGTGGTGATGATGCATTATCGGGGCCTTGCCCGATTTGCTTAGGAGAGTATGCAAGTGGGGATGTGTTGAGGCAGGGCCCTGATTGCGGGCATTGTTTCCATGCAGCCTGTGTTGATGAGTGGCTCCGATTAAGTGCCACGTGTCCATTGTGTAGGAGTTCACCGATACCGTCGCCGGTGGCCACACCTCTGTCAGAGCTCATTCCTTTGGCTCGGAGTAGGGGAAGGTGATTTGTTTCTTATTATTAAATATTTAAGTTTGGGCCAGATGTAGATTGAATAGGCTGTGTGTTAGCTGTAACAATTATTATATAGTTGATTGAAAATGGAGGGAAGTATTGGTTGATTTGTTGCTTATTTGTCATTTGACCTGGTTTGTGTGAAATGCGGCGGTAACTAATTTTTGTTTTCCTTTTCTTTCCTTTTGTCACCATTTTTTTTTATAGAGTTTTTTCGGTTGATATAGATTGATATATAATTTGTACGGATAATGGGAATGCAAAAAATCGGGATGAATTGTTTAGTTAATAACATGAGTCAAGTGGCATGTTAAACTCATGTTATTAATTCAAAAAACTCTATAAAAAAAATGTTGTCTTATCTAAGGGATGGGTAAGGTACGGATAATCTGTGGCAAGTAAGGTACGGATAATCTGTGTCGATTTGCTGTGGATTCACTATCAATGCTGTCTTATCTAAGGGACCCTAAGATAAGACAACTTTTTATTATTTTGTAGCAGTTGGCTCTTTGATTGCTTTTTTTTTAAATTTTTTTTTTTTAGTTATGCGTTGTTTGTATCAACTCTTTTGTTAATCATGGGCGAAAATGGAGTTTTTTGGGTCCTAGAGGGTTGACGAGTCGAACTGCTAGTTTTCGGATCCGAGATTTACATCTAGCTACTATGGACGTATTTGCCCAATTGATACATCCGAAGGTATTAATGTTGGACTTATTGGATCTTTAGCTATTGATGCGAGGATTGGTCATTGGGATCTATAGAGAGTCTGTTTTATAAAATACCTGAGAAACCAAGAAAAAAAGAAGCACAGATGGTTTATTTATCACCAACTAGAGATGAATATTATATGGTAGCAGCAAGAAATTCTTTGGCCTTAAATCGGGGTATTCAGGAAGAAGAGGTTGTTCCCGCTCGATACCGTCAAGAATTCCTGACTATTGTGTGCAGGAGCGGATCCAATGTATTAGATACCATGGCAAGTGCCCAGGGTAAAAAATTAAAATTTAAGAACCATGTATATATAATTCTATTCGGTGCCTGGGCTAAGAAAAAAGCAGTGCCTGGGCCCTAGCTGTGTTCTGTGCTTTTGTGCCTTGTGTTGGGCTTTGGGTTTAGAAAATTTTTACGATATGTGTTTTTCTCCACATTTCAGCAATCAGCATTTGGATTGTGCCTAGGCTAAACAAATTTCTTGGATCCGCCACTGATTGCGTGGGAACAGATTCATCTTCGAAGCATTTTTCCCTTCCACTATTTTTCTATTGGAGCTTCTCTTATTCCTTATATCGAGCATAATGACGCGAATCGAGCTTTAATGAGTTCTAATATGCAGCGACAAGCAGTTCCACTCTCTCAGTCCGAGAAGTGTATTGTTGGAACTGGATTAGAAGGCCAAACGGCTATAGATTATAATTATAATTATAATGTTTCTTTCAATAGGTGTAGAATAATTTTCCTTTTCCTTTTCAACAGTAGGCATAAGAGGGCTAGAAAAAAGATAGCTTTGATTGAATTGAATTTATACTTAAGAGAGGCAAGCACTCTAGTGAGTAGTGAGGTGAGTGATCTTCTCTTATTTATTCATGCGAACTCTCTAAAAACGTCGCTCCAGATTGGTTTTATGTAGATTGATGGTGATGATGCATAATCACCACCGGCTTTTTAAAACAATTTTGCGCAGTAAAAGAGAAGTAGAAAGACATATTATTATAGTTTTATGTAGTTACATGAGATTAAAAAGCAACTTTAGAACTAATAATTCTATAAAAAAATCCAAACAGAATAAAATTATTTGTCCCATTACCTGCCTCTCTCTCTACCCTCCATCTAAACAAGTGTTAGAGACTTAGAGGTTTTGTTAGTGAAGTTAAAAATAAGTAATTGCTATTATATATCTCTTAAAAGCACAAGTGTTTGATAGTAGTACTAGTAATTAAGTTGATAAAACTATATTGAATTAAAAGATCAAATGACTTTATGTATTATATTAACAAATGAAGTTATAAAGTATTAAATAATCAACGTTAAAAAAGAAACATTGATGAATTAACTTTGGTTATCTATGGAAGTAATTTAAGATACTCCACTAATTACCCCAAAAATCACTTCTCTATTTTGGTACATGCATTAAGACGGCAGTATATAGAAGAAGAATATATGTGATTTCACTAATTGAGATGCATAATGATGACATATGAGCCCATTTAACAAAACAGTACAGTTAAGATTACATAAATAATTTTCTGCTCAAAATTAATTATTAGGTTTTTTTTTTTTTTTCGTTTTTACAATACAATCTACATAAAACTATGAATATGAGGTGTTATTATAGTAGGGTGATTCCATCACAATGATTATAACTTAATTTTAAAAAATATAATTATTTATAGTGATGACAAAAATGTCATAATAATTCATTTCTTACTGTTGTTATTGTTACTATTATTATTATTATTATTTTAGCAACCCATGCAATTCAAATTTAATATGTGATAAAAATGATAAAACTTATATAAACGTGGCAGTTTAGTTTGAAAACCAATTCGGACTTTATGCAGATCGCAGATCGGACGTGATTTGAGGCTTTTAATTGGAAATCAGAAAGTGTCGGGAGATCTCCCTTGTTTGACCACTAAAATTGTGTGTTTTGGCACGACTAGTTAAATGGAGGAAGCATATTGCAACCCAATCCCGATGTACCCTTCCAAGTTCTTTAATTATATGCTTTGTTTACAAATTCCATGGTCGACTTTGATGCCGGATCTCCGGCGTACGATTTCTTATGCGAAAACAATTAAATAATTTTTAGATCGAATTGAAGCTGCACACGAGTCAAGCTGATTTCAATTTAAACTTGATATGATTTAGCTAGTTATATATATATATATATATATATAGAATATCTATTGTGAACCATGATGCATAGAGGGCCCCGTGCACCATGACCGTTTGATCAGTGATTTTGTAAATCGACAAATCTAAATTAACCAATCCAATATATATATTAAAATCTCATCGAAAACAAAATTTTATAATTTTTGAAATTGTTTTACTATTTTTTCCGAATTTTTTAAAACTTGACATTTTTGGACGATAATTCACTAATTATCGTCAAAAAACGGCAAGCTTTATAAAATACGGAAAAAATAGTAAAAAAATTTCAAAAGTTGTAAAATTTTGTTTTCGATGAGATTTCAATATATATATTGAATTGGTTAATTTAGATTTGTCGATTTGCGAAATCACCGATCAAACGATCATGGTGCAGGGGATCTTCTATGCATCATGGTACACAATAGATATTCTCTGTATGCATTGATGCACTGTAATTCATAAGAGATTGATGCACATGCGTCAATGCCTTTTTAGTTTCAAACTTGCTTTCTTTTAGTACCTGCGCTTTTCATTCATAAAATTGATGCACTATAGTGATGATTTTGTTATTGTAATTTGTGTTTTAGTTATTGTAGTTATGGTGATGATTTTGTTGTTAATTATTAAAATGTAATGTCTATTTGGATCATGCTCAAATGGCAAGACAACACCAAATAAAATTAACGGTATGCGGCAAATTTTAGGAAGATGCTATTAGCAGCTTATTTACAAAGGATTAGTAGCAAAGCAAATTCTCAAGGGATTAGTAATTAGAAACTGTTTCTATGTGATTAGAAATATTAGAGACAAGGGATAATATTTAGAGTCAAACTATTTTAAGGATATAAGAGCAACCATAACGCCAGAGTTTAATAAGTGGATATCTTTCTAACTGGTATGAAATGAATAGAATAAAATGCAGCATATAAGTAATAAATGTTTATAGGCAAGTTTTTTGAAACTTTTAAGTTCTTACGAGACACAAGCCATGTCAAATTGATCTTCGTCCCCTCTTCTAATCACTGCCTCAATCCTAAAAGAATTGTCAAACAACATCTTGTTTCATGAAAACCGACCAATAAAAGACCACCACCTCATGCCGTACCATTATCCGGTACTCTGACCATTTGAAGCCCATGCACCACAAATTAAGCACATTTTCGCCTTCTCCTATCTATTACAATGCTAAGAAACCTAATTAAGTTGATTTTCGTGACCGGAGATGGCCGAGAAATTTATCGGGTCCATACCCGTTGCCTACACGGACCCGCTAAACAAAAGCAAGAGAAGAGGTGGGGGAAATGGAGCGGAGTTCTTGAAGGCAGCGATTAGAGAGAGAAGCATGAAAAAGAGAGAGAAGCATGAAAAGAAGAAGAAGGGAGACGTGGGGGCCGGAGCACAGCGACTCTCTCACGATGGGAAATTTGAAGAAGAGGGGTTTCACTTAGTGAAAGTCAAAAGGGCCGGGCCGGATTTCAAATGACCGGATTCAACGGGTTTGATAGAATGGCCGGGCCGAACCGGGTTGAGACAAAGGGTTCAAATGGGACGGGTTAGGCAAGTTTATTTTTTGGAAGAGGAGACTGGCCCTTTGAAAACCCGGCCCTTCTAGGTCCTTGGCCCTTCTAGTCCTTCCAAAATAATAGCAATCTTTAATTATTTGTAATATTTTTTTAATCTCTATTGTCTCATCATGATGAAATAGTCTCACGATTAAAGGGTTAGGTCGGTCCTGGCCCTTCGAAATCCGACCCTTCGACATCCGTCTTTGAAAAAAATTAGATCCGGCCCTTTGAAAATCCGGCCCTTCTAGGTCCTTGTCCGTCGTAAATCTTTTAAAGGGCCGGTCCAGTCCGGATTTTAAGACGGTCTTTCAAAGGATGAGCCAAGGGCCAAGGATTTTTGGACTATCACTAGTTTCACTTCCTGGAATTTGAAGAAGAAAAGGAGTGTTTGCTCCCTCAGTGCACGATGAGAAAACGGAGAGAGGAAACGGAAAATTAAAGAAGTTAACGGAGAGGCGGATGCCAAACTCGTTCCATCAGCGACAAAATTTGTACCGTGGGATCTCATCAATCTGTCGATCGGACGGTTAAAAAACTTCAGCACACAGGCCCTCTATGTGCTGGAGTCTAATTTAGCCTATCTAATATATATATATATATTTTGAATGTTTGACAGAGGCTGTCAAAACAAAAGCATTTAGCTAGTTATAACTCGAAGCAAATCAAGTCTATGTTAACTATCAATTAAGCTCAGATTTCAATTTAGACTCAAATCGAACTAAAATTTTATAGAAACTCAATTATGATACTTATTTAATTAGTTTTATGCCAATACTTAAGTATAAATTTATTAATGTCCATTCCTTTCGAGATTATAATAGTTAAATTTTTTTATTGATTTAATATACAAAATTTAGAAATCGTAACTTTTTTTTTTCAGAGGATAGAAATTATACCTTATAAAACACATTATGTTGTATTAAATCTAGATAAATTAAATTGAATAAAATAATTACAAGTCAACTAATTTTGTGTTATGTCGAGTAAATCAACCAAAATAAATTTGAGTTCTGCGGAAACTTTAAAGAGGGGGTTAATTTCAAGTGTATCGGAGGGAGGGTCAAATGAATAATGCACATAAATTTGTTTGGTACTAACAATGGAATCCTATGACGTAGACAAAGCTATGCGAGGGCAATTACAGTCGCTCCTTACCTAGAAATATTTCAAAACTATCTCTTTATATTGTGTTGTGCCCGTCTAGAAATATATATATATAGATTGGCTAAAATGCTTTTTAAAGCATAGGAGGTGTATGCTTTAGAGTTTATGGCCGTTCAATCTAGTCAGGATTCGTGCCGAGATTAAATCGGACTACTCAGATTTAGGAGCTGAGGCATTGTCTCTCCGTTAATTTTAATTTTTTTTCTTCCGTTTGAGTCTGCCTCCGTTTCTCTATCCTCCTCCATTCCATGGTCACGGCGGAATCGCTAGCCCATTCTAATCTCGTGATAGATCGAAGCTCTCTCGCATTCCCAACCGCGTCACACCCTCGCCTCCCCTTCTCGTCGATTCGGAAACCTGAAGGCGATCTCTTCTCTTCTTGAGGTCATGTGGTGGCTGTCTCCTCAAAACCCTAGATGAACCCTCACCCCCTCCCTTCTCTTGCAAGCTGAGTAAATGCTATTTTGTTTCTCTCTTTTTTGTAATTTTGTCATAATTTGTGTGATTTTCTCAATCTGGTTAATTAGACGTGCATATTGGTTTATAGACAGTGGGTTTCAATTGATGTCTAGATAGAATACCAATATTGTTTGAACATAGAATTCCAATTTTGGTTCCCGAGCTAGTTTATATACAGTGGCTTTTTTGTAATTGATGGTAATTTTTAGAATTTAAGAATGGTAACAGGTTACTGGTTTCTATTGGTATATAGGGAATTGATAACAACGGGTTGTTGTGGTTTAATTAGTTGGTATTTTTTTTAGACAGGACTTGATGGTCTACCAAAGGTGCAAGATAATAATATAAAAAAAAGGAGCAAGCAACTGAAATCCTAGCCTATCAAAAACCTAACAACACAGCAGATCCAAATCTGCAAGCCTGAGGTAACGTTTTTCATGCAACACCTTCTGGTACCATCTAAATCATCCTTCGCTTATGGCGAAACACCTGATGGTTTCTCTCACACCATAGGGTCCACATAGACACCAGCATAAGTCTCTCCCACCTACATCTCATGTCACACCCCGTATTCGAAATACGAGGCGTGAGGTGGAACGGTATCTTTCGCATCCATCCGACGGTCCGTCAACCTACGCCACAAGAAATAAAAGCAAACGGAGTCAGCTACAAAGCCGAGTAACCGGTTATTTAACGACGCAGCTTCTCTATACTTAATTAATATAACCAAAAGTCAACCGATCGGATTAATCCACACATCAATATCAAATAAACAAAATGTAATTCACAGAGATCAACGGGTCTAGGTTTTCCAAAATACAAGTCCAATCCATACATATTCCTCGGAATCCCACGTCGGGCGATTCCGCAACCAATTGCTGGAAATCCCTATAAAGGCGATTCCAGTACCAAATTTCCATATCACTTCACATTTCAAAACACATATTCCATATCAAAACAAATCAAAGACCCGTTGACTCGTAAAGTACATCAATCATAGTTCTCATATATCAATTCAATCAAAATCAAACGATAATATCAAATCAATCAATCAATACGAAATTAAATATAGAGAAGTCCGGTTACCTGACTGAGCGATCCAGAAGAGTAGGAAAGTACTGAATTGACTTTTCAAAAGGTCATGCGACGTAGTGCTAGAATTCCAATCGGTCGGACGGATCAAACGGTCAGATAGCAAGGTGGTGACTGAGAGAGATCAAGGAATGAGTCGAGACTTGCCGGCTGGCCCGAAGCTTAGCGGGTCGGACTCGAAGCGGATTTCGGGTTCGGATCGGATTAGGGTTTGTCAAAAAGAGAGGGTAAAGTTCAGATCTGGTCATGGGAAGGTCACGGTGTGTGCTCAACTGCTCGAGACACACCGACGGAGGTGGGGCGCGGCTGCGGGGAGGTGGGGCCGAGCTAGGTAGGTGGTGGGGCGGATCTATAGAGGAGAGAGCATAGGAGAAAGAGGGAAGGAGAGAAGAGGGTAGTGTGGTGGTCGGGTTTAGGTGGTGGGGCCGGTTCTCCGACGTGGTGGAGGGGCGGAGAGGGGTGAAAGAGAGAGATGAGGAAGAGGAAGGGTTAATTAGAGAGAGTGAGAGAGAGGGCATCGGGAGAGAGAGAGGTGGGAGAGGGGTCACGGGTAGGGGTGGGATTTAATCCCCTTTTTTTTTTTTTATTTGGTACGGGGGTTCACATTCTTCCACCCTTAAAAGAATTTCGTCCTCGAAATTCAAAATGAGGTACGAATCAAAGGAGATGAACTCAAAATAACATCAAACGAATTATTTCAGAAAAACCAAGTCAGACAATAAGGTCAAGACACAAGAAAGATAATAAAAAGGGGATGATAACAAATTCTAACACAGAAACAAATAAGGTTAATTTCAAATTATTGGTAGCACCATAATATCAAAATTTATTCTTTCTTTAATGGTGACTAGTCAATGAAGAAAGTATAAATCTAATATCACATAAAATCAATTAACAAAGCTGATAGTCAGTCAGTTTGTTCGATTCTTGTGCTAACAACAGAAAAGAATTCAATCGAAGGTCTTTAAAATCATAGAGAATCAATTAGAAAAGAATCAAGTCGGAATACACGAAATAAACCCAAAAGAAACGAAAACGGACCCAAACACAGAGCCGAGGAACGAATGCTCTGATACCAAATGTCACACCCCGTATTCGAAATACGAGGCGTGAGGTGGAACGGTATCTTTCGCATCCATCCGACGGTCCGTCAACCTACGCCACAAGAAATAAAAGCAAACGGAGTCAGCTACAAAGCCGAGTAACCGGTTATTTAACGACGCAGCTTCTCTATACTTAATTAATATAACCAAAAGTCAACCGATCGGATTAATCCACACATCAATATCAAATAAACAAAATGTAATTCACAGAGATCAACGGGTCTAGGTTTTCCAAAATACAAGTCCAATCCATACATATTCCTCGGAATCCCACGTCGGGCGATTCCGCAACCAATTGCTGGAAATCCCTATAAAGGCGATTCCAGTACCAAATTTCCATATCACTTCACATTTCAAAACACATATTCCATATCAAAACAAATCAAAGACCCGTTGACTCGTAAAGTACATCAATCATAGTTCTCATATATCAATTCAATCAAAATCAAACGATAATATCAAATCAATCAATCAATACGAAATTAAATATAGAGAAGTCCGGTTACCTGACTGAGCGATCCAGAAGAGTAGGAAAGTACTGAATTGACTTTTCAAAAGGTCATGCGACGTAGTGCTAGAATTCCAATCGGTCGGACGGATCAAACGGTCAGATAGCAAGGTGGTGACTGAGAGAGATCAAGGAATGAGTCGAGACTTGCCGGCTGGCCCGAAGCTTAGCGGGTCGGACTCGAAGCGGATTTCGGGTTCGGATCGGATTAGGGTTTGTCAAAAAGAGAGGGTAAAGTTCAGATCTGGTCATGGGAAGGTCACGGTGTGTGCTCAACTGCTCGAGACACACCGACGGAGGTGGGGCGCGGCTGCGGGGAGGTGGGGCCGAGCTAGGTAGGTGGTGGGGCGGATCTATAGAGGAGAGAGCATAGGAGAAAGAGGGAAGGAGAGAAGAGGGTAGTGTGGTGGTCGGGTTTAGGTGGTGGGGCCGGTTCTCCGACGTGGTGGAGGGGCGGAGAGGGGTGAAAGAGAGAGATGAGGAAGAGGAAGGGTTAATTAGAGAGAGTGAGAGAGAGGGCATCGGGAGAGAGAGAGGTGGGAGAGGGGTCACGGGTAGGGGTGGGATTTAATCCCCTTTTTTTTTTTTTATTTGGTACGGGGGTTCACATCTCATAAGTGCATCGCACCTGGAGCAATTTGCTAAGAAAGAATAAAAAATCGTGGTTCTGTCCTGTGGCTCCAGAATATTAGTAACCTTGTGCAATAATTTAATTTCACTGTGATACTATAACGACGTAATAAGATCCGATAGACACTCTAGATAGTTCGGCAACCAAACTTGCATCCTTGTTCTTAGTCCATTTGAACATTAACATACAACTTAGACAATAAAAAATAGTGCAACATTAAAGAGGAAATGAGTTGAAACGAGAACCAGTATGGCTAGCAGTGGGCTTAATAAACCAGATGTACATGCATAGTGCTTAATAAACTATATTTACCATTGATTCCTAGTTTATTCAAACTTTGAAAATTAACCTCATCATGCAATGCAACCATTGATAGTTGTCGTTGATAAATTAGCTATTGCTTTCGTTTACCTTTTAATTTTGTTTGTAAACTGCCTATGTCCCCTTGGAATTAGCTAAGAGCTTAAACTTTTTGAGCCATTCCAAAGAAAAGAAATTTGTAAATCTCCTTGAAAACACTATGACCCCAAGGGTTATCTTTGCAAAAAAATCTGGTACAAGTGGATACTTGATCTCCCTTACTCAATGCCTATTTGAACTCTAGTTTCGTGCAAGCATTTGGATGGTACCGTACCAATTAGTTGTGGTATCATAACATCATGAATAGTACTGTATCAATTGGTTGATCATAACTATTAACAATAATTGTAGTGCTTACTGAGAATAAGGTACTGTACCAATTAATTGTAGTGCAAATTCTTCAGGTTTTTTGCAGCGCTAATATGCTCTTTGATTAATTTCAATTTCAGATTAGAGATGTCTGAAACAATGGAAAATTGCTGTTTTCAGCTGATTGGACGGAAGAAAGATGTAGTTTCTAGTGTTATTGTGGTAAATTAAGAGGGTACAAGTGAAATAGAATGTTTTAGTTTCAATTAATGGTTGTTTTGTGATGCAATGTAAATGATGTGTTCTTTTTGATGTGCTTGTACTCTGTAGGTGTTTGTTAAATAAAATTCAAGATTCATTTTACTTCGAAAAGCTTGATTGCATATTGTTAAATATTCTCATGTAAGTGCAGTATGTTGCACGTTTATAAGAACGTTATATTTGTTCCCTTTAACAAGGCAAATTTGAAGCATAAAGACAATTACATTCTCATCTATATGCATTTTACCTGCCCTCCAAAATGGCATTCTCATCTAACTAAATGGGATCAGCAAAATGACATGACATTACATAAATATACAAATTTTAACATTTCGAATTCATTAACATTCAGACTAACATCCAAACTTTATAAACCAAAATGGCATTTCACTGGTTTGTTCCTCAGCCCTTTTTCCTTCTTTCCTTTGACAAGTATCTATTTAAATGATTAGATAAACCATCTATTAATAAATTTTTATTAGTAATTTGAAATCAAAATGGAGAGATTAAAAGTTTTCAGCTAATTGCAATGCTTATAATTAAATTCAGGTGGTCAGGAAAAATTCATACAGAAATAATTGATACAGAAATAATTGTGCCCAAATTCATACAGAAATAATTGCAATGCTTACTATTGTGCCCAAATTCATACAGAAATAATTGAGAAAATTATTTAAAAATTAAAGCTGAGCGATGTACATGAAGAAAAAACCAATCAGAGAGAAGTTGAGAGGGAGATCAATTCCACCGTATAAATTACAAAGGATTTTAGCGCTGGACAGAAAAAGCACCAAATTGAAGAAAATCACCACATCGTCAAGGCCAATAGAAAGAGCACAAAGTAGAGGCTGAGAGAGAGGTGCCTAGGCAGTGAACGAGAGTTGCGATTGTGTCATGATCTGACTAAAATGGAAAAAGATTTGGGATAGATTAATAGAAGAGTCATATAAGATTTAGGATTTATTATTTCTAAATTTATTAATTGCTTAATTTGTTAGCAACCAAGGATATTAAAAAGAAAGAATTGTAAGAAAATCAATTAGTGAAAAATATCAATCAAAAGGCATCAGCCGTATTTTCTTTCTGTTATTTTCTTTTTCTTCTTCAATTATGTTATTTTCTTCAATTTATCTTTATTTTCTTTAATCTATCCAAAACACTTAAGTCGGACACGACAATTGGTATCAGAGCCAGATCCATGACTTACGAAGATTCATACATACAAATTCTGCGACAAGTTTATGAACGAATCAAGTCGATGAGAGAATCGATGGAAGTATTTCATGACGATTTGAAAGAGTCGATGGAAGTGTTGAAAAGACAACAAGATAGCATGTTTCAACAAAATCAAGCACATTTGGACCATCTTACAAAAAATTTTACAAAATTATTAGAAGTTATGGAAGCTGAGGAGGTATGGCAAGATGAAATTAGTGATAAGGGTGAAGAAATACTACAACTAGAAAAAGAACTACAAAATTCACCAACTAAACCAGAGCCAGAAGAAGTGAAGATATCACTAGACACCATCGTAGCGCGAGAATAAGACATTGTGGAGCAGAATTCGATCAAATCGACAACGATGGAGGATAATTTAAAGTTTACTTTTCCAAACTTCGAAAATAGTCGAGAAAACTGTGAAAATTGTCAGTTTGTAGGTCATTGTTGTTGGAGTTATGTCCTAGAAGTCAATATTTAATGACTTATTTTCTTAGTTTATGTTAATGATGATATTTGATTATTTGTTCCTAGAGTTTATTATTGACAGATCATTCAGGTTGAGGATCTGAATTGTAGATCTCTGTGGATCATTCATTAGAATGACAATAATAAATCTAAATCGTCCATAATCTTGATAATTAACAAGGAACATTAATTATCATAAAAGATTAGTATGCAAGTTAAGTGATGATTAAGTTCTACAAATCATAGGTAAGGAGTTACCAACTTAATTGCATATGTATATGTTATTGGAACATAGTACAGGACTTGACCCAATGAAATAAACATATGGATTGTGTTAAGTGTCATTGTTTATTTCATATAAGTTTGATTCTAAGTTTGAGATGTTCACCTTTTCCACATGAGGATAGGTTCAATAAATATCGTCTAACGTTGATTCCTGATAAAGGCTGCTATAAGGACTTTATTTATGTTCTCTTGAATTGTGCGGGGAAAAGTTGTTCATCAAGAAAACCGTATGTCCCTCATTAGTATACCTAGTGAGTGATGATATCTGTTTGGGCCCCTTGATGGAGTTGGATTGTATGCATGCAAACTAGACGATCAACTCTAGATCAAGAAATGTATAATCTGCAATAATGACACACTCCTATCTTGGATTATATAATGATATCATGTGATATAAGAATTAGACAAGGAAATACTTATATTTCTTATGCAGGATTGAAATATTGTAACGGTACACTATTTATGCGAATTGGGAATCATAACGTGTTGCTAGATACCGCTTATGATTATTGGAAATAAATAGTGATTTATTCTCCATGGCCAACATAGCATAAATCCTCAAAGGGTCACACAAATAGGACTTTGACCACACAATGCATTATCTATTTATTCGCAACAGTGAGTATTGCGAAAATATGATGAGTTGATTAATTAATTATATACCGTTATGAACCGTTATAATTAATTAAGTCAAAGAGATCATATAGAAATAAATTAATGCATTATCTAATCCCAAAATAATTATTAATGAGTTAATAATTAATTTTAGATCAACACATTTCAATATAAATGGTTATATTGATTAATTGGACCGTTATTTAATAGGAAAATATATAGCCTAATTATAGAGCAACATAATGGAACTTTAATTAGGTGAATTAAAGACCCAAATGAGATTGTGAGGTGGCCCATATAGGCCCAATTCGTGGCCTGCCATAGGGTGGCAAGAGATGTAATTTTGGGGAAGTTTTCCCTAGGGTTTGAGCTCTATAAAAGGACCCCTTTGGAGGCTCCAAGAGCTAGCCTTTCTCTCTCCTCTCTTCCTCCCCTTTGTGGCTGCCACAAACCTCCTCTTTTCTCCCTCTTTTGCTCATGTGTTGAGCTCTCTTCTCCATTTAAATGAAAGATTTAATTGCTAGAAGAGAGAAAGCTAATGGAATTAGGCTTGTTCTTGGGTGTGCTAGCACATACCTTGAGAACGTGGTTAATCTCCTTGGTGGACTCGAGGCCGACGGCACAACCATGGTGGTGGTGGTGGAGAAGGCACGCCATCGACTCCCATGCCATGGATTCGAGCCTCATGAATGCGATTTCATGAGAGGTACAATTCTTCCTACTCTCATCTTGAAATGCTTGTGAATGATGTTGAAACCTAGATCCCTTGTGTTTAGTTGTTGTTTCTTGCTATTTGATGGCACAAAAATGGAATTAAACACTTACTAACAATTGTTGTCAAGATAAGGCTCTTAATCTCGTCGAAATAGAAGGAGAAAATTTCTGCCATACGAAATCGAGTTTCTTGACCTCGATCCTTGAGGACGAGGATCTCATGAGGAGAAGGCAATGTCATGATCTGACTAAAATGGAAACAGATTTGGGATAGATTAATAGAAGAGTCATATAAGATTTAGGATTTATTATTTCTAAATTTATTAATTGCTTAATTTGTTAGCAACCAAGGATATTAAAAAGAAAGAATTGTAAGAAAATCAATTAGTGAAAAATATCAATCAAAAGGCATCAGCCGTATTTTCTTTTTCTTCTTCAATTATGTTATTTTCTTCAATTTATCTTTATTTTCTTTAATCTATCCAAAACACTTAAGTCGGACACGACAATTTAAGTGCTCCTTATCAGTTCTTGCCTCATCCCAATTTTTCACATTTTCAAATTCCAATATTACCCAATACCCCACCGAATATGCCAAACCCTAATATAACTTATGCAAATCACCACACCATGAACCCTAACCCATTTAGGAATGCTCCACATCAGCCACAACAGCCACCAAATCTACCGATGCCTAAAATTGAATTTCCGATATTTACTGGTGCTAATCCGAGAGCTTGGATTTATAAATGTGAGAGATACTTTCAACTTACACAAGTACTCGAAATCCATAAAGTTTTCATTGCTTCAATGCACATGCAAGGCATTTTTGAAACTTGGGTGCAAGGAATCACAAGACCTAATATGCTGTGGAGAGAATTTGTACAAGAAGTTCTAGAGAGGTTTGAAACCAAAAACACATTGGGATTAGTAGGGGAATTCAATAAGCTGAAGCAATTGGGAGATGTAGAGAGCTACAGAAACAATTTCGAGGAACTAAAGTTGCTACTTCTCAAAGATTACCCAACATACGATGAATCGTATTTCATTACCAGCTATTTGAGTGGGTTGAGAGAGGATATTCGGTTAAATGTGTTGAGTAGCAGACCTAGAACACTGAAAGAGACTTATGAAGCCTCTATTTACCAAGAGATGCTTATTGAACATAAGAAGAAGCAAAATTTTCGAAGTGAAATTCAAACATCTGCTCCTTGTGATTTCAATTCAAATAGCAATCATAATCTGAGTGCTCAACCTCATCCTACTGGTGTTAGAGTGAAAGAAGAAAAGAAATGCTATACATGCGGTTTACCATGGTTCCGTGGTCACAGGTGTAAAACTAAAGCTCTCAACATAATCACAGGAAAGGATGAACATGATGTTAGTGAACAATGGCCAGCAGAATTGGACACGGATGAAGAGGAAACGGTGGACCCAATGGAACTCTTACTGCCCCAACCTGCGAAAGAAAATGAAGAAGAGGTTAGAATATCTCTACATGCCATTGGAGAAGTTAAAAATATGGATTTGATCAGAATTAAAGGCAATGTAAATGGTGTGCGCGTTGTTGCCTTAGTGGACAGTGGTAGTACCCACAGTTTTGTAGATCCAAAAATTGTGAAAAATGCTGGTTATACTTACATTCAAACCAGACCATTGGAAATTACAGTAGCAAACGGAGATAAAATGCAATGTGACAAAAAGTGTGAAGGTTTCACATGGTCTATGCAAGGGGAACAGTTCAAATTTGATTTCAAGGTAATGGAGCTTGGTAGACATGAGATTTTTTTTTTTTTTTTGAAAAAAGTAGCAAAGCTACCGGTTTCATTAGAGAAACAAAATTTACAGCCTACTGTTTAAACAACACAACTCTCTCAACCACACTTTGGTCATCGCCACAAATCACCAAAATTAACCTAAATATCTACCCAAAACACTTAACCATCTCGTTTTGCAATACAGCTCAAACAAACACATAAGTCACAAACACTTCAGTGACACTACATTAACTAAAAAACTAAGAAGGTAGACATGAGATGTTGCTAGGTAGTGATTGGCTTAAGAAGGTAGGGCCTGTTCTGTTGGATGTGAACAAGTTATTATTAGCTATGAACAAAGATGGAAAAAAGGTAGTGTTGAAAGGAGTTAAAGATGAAGCTAAGGTGCATACAGTTGAAGGAGCACTGAACTTACAACATGCAGAATTGTGCACGCTTGTCACAAGGCATCAGGTAGAGACTAAAGAAGAGGTGAGAAAGTGCCTTACACAGCGTTCATGGTACTGTGGCTCTTTTGTTGTTAAGGAGAAGATGGGAGCTACTGCAAATCGGCTCAAGTTGCATCCTGAAAGACTAATCCACCCAGAAGTTGATAATTCCCAACTCAGAAAGGAAATCGGCAAGCTTCTGTTGGTTCCTAAATTGTCATCGATGGGTCCTGACGGGGAGATCTGGACAGAATTGATAGATGTGCTTGATCAGAGGATCAATCAATATGGGATTCCAATGGCTCCGGTGCTATTTCGCTGGTCAAATTTATCATTACAGGCTTCAATTTGTAAAGATTGTGTGTCTATTGGAAAGTTGTTTACCATGGAAAAGGCTCCTCGAGGTCAAGGAGCTTCTGAAGAGAGGGGCAATGTCACGCACGCACTTAACTTGTGATGAGATTTATGTTGGGCTGGTTAATGAGAATGGGCCTAAGTTGCTAACTATATTGAAGAATAATGGGCTGTCGCTGTGTTCTGTGTTTTCTTTCATTTACTCATTAAACTTACAGCTGTAATATTTTAAATAGGAAACTAGCTAGAATTTTGTATGCCACTAAAGTATATATAAGATGCAGGGAGCGCATCTGGGGGGATATTGAAAAACAATAATCAAGATTATTACAATTTTCATTCCTTATCTGTTATTCTCTTCTCTCTTTACGGTTCTTCTTTTTACAATTCAATTTTGCATCTGAATCTAATACTTACTCCACAAATTATTACAAAAACAACAAAAATACAATTTGGGACATCACAGATTGGGGAGGCAACGAAAGTGAGAGAGGCGGAGAGACGTGACCTAGGCTTTCTTTTTCTTTCTTTCAGAGGAATTTCGAAGGGGAGGCGAGGGTGTGACGAGGTTGGGAATGCAAGAGAGCTTCGATCTATCGCGAGATTAGAATGGGCTAGCGATTCCGCCGTGACCATGGAATGGAGGAGGATAGAGAAACGGAGGCAGACTCAAGCGGAAGAAAAAAAATTAAAATTAACGAAGAGACAATGCCTCAGCGCCTAAATCTGAGTAGTCCGATTTAATCTCGGCACGAATCCTGACTAGATTGAACGTCCATAAACTCTAAAGCATACACCTCCTATGCTTTAAAAAGCATTTTAGCCAACAATAATTATAAAGTAGGCTCACCTTGAGAAGTTTTAATCCAACAATTAGTTTTTGCTGGCTCCGCCTCTGTAATTACTTGATGTTCTTTAAACTGACGATAGCATCTGATGCCCATGAAGTTGAACAAACCATTGGGTGAGAAAATGTTTGTCACTTGTCAGTCATTGAATCGCACGGCCAACTGGTGTAAATTGACTGGGAGGGCCAATTCCGTACTGCTGGCCTACTGTACGTGTTGTTTTGTGATGTTACCCAGTCACCCAGAAAAAAAAAAAAAAAATCTTAATTCGTTATAGAGCATCCTCTTTCAAATATAAGGAGCTATATACTGGAAGAAAAATTGAAGGCATTGTGGACCTGCATTGTTGTTGCGGGAATGACAATCTCTTTAGCATGTTCTTCATGAAGAATGAGAATGGTAACGGAGTATTGAAACCGGTACATGCAAATCATGGGGCATGGCTTTTGGATGATGGGATCCAATTCGATTTGACTGGTAGTGTCTTTCCGAGAGCGTATATCTGTTTTAATTCACTATATGATTAGGTAGACCGTAGACATGATCTTCTAATTTACCTAGCAACATCTATTTTTTATTTTTATTTTTTTTGGTTTTCGGGTAATTGTGTTTTTTCAGCAAAATCATATTATTGGGCCTTTGTAGATGAGGTAAATTCTTTAACAATTACCATGAAATGAAACCTCAATCATTTCAAAACAAAATTCATTACCTTTTACCTTAAAAAGCCTAAACAAGTTAGGTTTTAGTGTCAGGCAATGGACTCCAACAGTAATCCGGGGCACAGCCGCCCAGCCAATTAGAAATCTAGTTATGCAGGCTTTTATCTTTCCTAAAAAGAGAGAAAATTCGACAAAGTATATTAGGGGAGATAAGGCCCAATGAGTATGGGTCGACGGACCAAATTCCGTTGCAGTCCAGATCTTTTCCAAACGATTGGTTCCCAATACACTGAAAAACAAAAGAAAAGGTAGTCACGTAAAAGGACACACTTCTCTGTGCAGTAAGGATGAGTATGCATTCATATCAAAAGACTAAAATGTTCTTAAATTTCAATTATTTAATTTGAATTAGTATTATGTATTAATAAGACGTTGTGACCCAATTATTGTTAATTATTAATTATTAATGATAATAATAAATTATTGTTATTATTATGAAATATTAATAATTACTTGTTTGACCAAAAAATATTATGCCAAAATACATGAAATGAATAATCCATTTTTATGACAAATAAATGTAAGAAGCCTAAAAATCCACGAAAAATACCAAACAAACTCCAAAAATTTTCAAAAAATATCCAAAAATCCCTTAGGAATTATGATGAATTATCATGATTTCAAAATAACAAAAATGTCAACAAAAGCCCTCCATTTTGCAAAGAAATCCCAAAATTCCATAAAATTATTAAAAATAAATCCACGAAGAATTTCACAAAATCCTTTGAACCATTAAATCCCTCATATTTTTCTGAACCTATCCATAAAATTTCATCATAAAATACCCTTGGGAAGGCCCTCAAATAATTTATGGCAGCAAAAAAATATATATATAAATTAAATGAAATGGTGAGAAATTTCCAGAAAAATCCAGAACTTGGGCGCGTCCAACCCGTTGCAGCGGATCCAGGGGAAGGAGAATGTCGCTGCTTCTTTTAAAATTTACGCGCCGTTACCTATAATTTGGGTGCACATGTTTCATGAGCCGATAGCACGAAAATTTTCTATCCCTCACTGGTGCACGAAGAACCAACTTCACCTGTTTGTCTCTCTCTCATTTAACCTTACACGCGGGCCCTCACTTGTCATAGCCTTCTACCTCCGTGGTAATAAGAAGAAACGCACGGTTTTACCGCGCGAAGCCGGTGAAAAGGGGTGAAACCTAGCTCTCCCGTCGACGTGGCCTCCCCTTCCACCACAGACATCAAAACCAGGCACCCCAGCCCATGGTTTTACAAAACCAGACCCTGAGTGCAGCCGCATCTGGTACATTGGAGAAGATTGGAGGGTGGCGATTAGCTCTCTGGCTATGGAGCGAAACCCTAGAGTGCTGACTATATATACACCGAATTGAAAGCAACAAAGGAGAAAGGAGGGTAGCCGCAAACTTAGGCTAGGTTTTAGATTCTGTAATTGTGCTTAATTAGAGTAGTGAGAATCAAATTGTGATAGGCAATTCAGCGAGCAGCTGTGTAAGTGAAAAAAAAGGTGACATTGAATAGTTTAGCATTGTAGTACTCTGTGTAAGGATCAATTAAATCAATTCAAGGCGTCAATTTGGTATCTTCCCCACTTCTTCTCCTCCTCTAGTTCAGCCACCAAGCAATGGTGTGACTGAACAGTTGAAGCATATGTCTTATGGGTCATGGTCTGAAGCTTAGGTCAGTCATGACCATAAGATGGTTAAACAGATGCCTCATGAAAGTTTGGAGCCTAGCTCCTCGTTCCATGGGGTATTCTTTGGTTCAAGGTGGAACCAGCCATGGCCACCATTGGAGAGCTTGTAGCATAGCTCAACTCTCCTGTGGGGGTTCCAATTTGACTTGGTTTAGGTCCAGAGCATGGCTCTGGTCTATTGATGAAGGTTTAAAAACCTAGGTCAAATAAATTTATACCTATGATTTACCTCACTAGTCGTTCTGGTAAAGCTTAGGGTCGAACCCACAGGGACGGATTAAATTGAATACCGGACTTTACTTCCTCACGAAAGCTAGACAAGACATGTTTTGGGATTTTATAGTTTAAAAGGATAAATAAATAAAATACAAGTAAAATAAATATTTTTGGTTATTTTTGGTGATTTATAGACTCAAACTAATGCAAATGAATGTCCTAGGGAAAAGTGTTCAATTAGTTTAGCTTTAAGACAACTCTATCACGATTTTCACCAAGACAGAGGGTCATTTCGGGGCGAAACAGATCCATTTCGGTCCAAAATGGGTATTGTTCAACACTAAAACTTGCCTTAAACCTTCTGTTTTGACTTGATATTTTTACAGGACACTATGTGAAGGTTACTTGGCGACCAGACCTAAACCCCAACCTCAGCTGTCGCGTTTTAGTTTTGGTTTGGTATGGAACCGGCTTTTACCACGTAAATAACTAAGCCTCAGCTGTCGCGTTTTGGTTCTTAGAAATTTAAGAATATTTAGTTGGATTTCCAGAGGTATTTAAAGTCTTTTCAGATCAATAAAAGTTACACCTTTCGGTCGTTAAACTAACCTCCTCTTTCGAGCGATTGGCTTACCTCAAGTACTTGACTAATTAACTATTTGGTTTAGTTTAATGCCCTAATAATGCTGCAGTTCATTAATAGGTAAACAATCAAGCAAACAATCAATTTAACCAAGCAAGATATAATTCACAACTAAATAAATCACATAGCATATCATAAATCCATCAAGTCATCACAAAATACCAAACTAATCTACTAACTACCCCTAAGACACAATAAACTAGCCTAACATGCAAGAAAAATAAGATACAAGCTCCATCAAATCAAATATCAAGAGAAATAGAAGGAATAAACCAAATATCGCTTCTAACTCGAGATACCGAACGTCCAGAGCCGTGGTTGGATTGTTTCTACCGCTGTCGCACCTACAAATTGCTCCAAAGTCGCTGGTGAGGTCGTGCTCTGCTGGGAAGGGTGAAAACTCGCGCCTTTCGGCGCGAGAACGGAGGTGGAAAAGGTGGAATTTGGTGTATGGAGGCTTGGATGGCCTTTCTGGAGGCAGAAACGTGCATATAAAGTCATCCCAGGTGGCCAAGAGGCGGCTAGGGCAAAGGGGAGGCGGTTTGCACTTTCCTTCTTCGAAAATTACCAAAAACGCACTTTCCAGAAGTGCATTTCGCACCGAAATCCGTACATTTCGGACCGAAATGGCAGCACTGCGCACCGAAAGTATTTGGGCCGTAATTTCTTCATCCTGACTCCGATTTAGGTGATTCAAAGTTCATTGGAAAGCTTAGGATGAGCTCTACAGTGCTATGGATCCATTTAATCATTTTTCTTCTCCAAAATTCTCCCTTTTGTGCAATTATTATGTCCAATCCACCAGGTTCCTACAAAATAAATCAAATGCCACGGCAATACCAAATTCTAGGAAAACACAACAATTCATAAGACAATTTGTAATGGTTTGATCAATAATTAAGGGCTAAGTACGGTCAAAACATGTATAAAATAAGAGACATCATCTATCCATGTTCAAAGAATGAAATAAATCCAAGAACAATAATAAAAAAAATAAATAAAAGGTTATGCTACCCCTAATCAACCCTTTTATCTGGAAATTTGCTCAACCAATTACATTCAATAATTCTAATGGACCTTATGTAAGTGTTTTTACTGCACTTGGACAAATAAAAGTGGAAATCATAGGAAACAGTAGCAAAATCACATATATATAAAAAAACAAAAAAAGAGAAAAATGCAAGTGGACTTACTCTTGCTTCCAGTGATGATTTGAGTACATAAAACACATCAAGCTTGACCTAAATCGAGCATCATAGCAAACTCAGTCACTGTAATTTCACTTACACGCAAAATGGAAGTTGAACAAAAACACAAAAATTTGGTGCTTTCTGCCCTTTGCTTCATACCTCAAATAGAGATGCTTCCAATCAAATCAAAGCCACAAACTAACTAAAATTAAGTTCCTAAAGCTATCTAAATGGTGTCTGGCACAAGAAGCTTGCTGCGTGAATCTCATAACACAAACCCAGATCAGCCCCAAGTAGAAGTATTTTGCCTCAGTCGAGTTCTCCCTTCTCCAAACTTTTCGGAATAAAATTGACCTCACTATCGTCTTTAATACACACCCAAGAGCGCAAAAAACCTTCTTCTGGCATAAGAAAATGGCCAAAGAGCTTTGAACGTCGTTAATGGAAGCTCGAGCCTTCTCAGGTTCGACATGGCGATATACGCTCCCAAAGCATGAATTAAGCCCACATACCTTTTCCTCTCTCCCCCACGATCTTAAATCACTAAGTCTCGACAGAAATGGTTGAGTGAATTGCCGTAATTTCGTCGGAAAAAGGACAGGGGTCTTTCTGCAAAAATCCAACGCTGTCGGAGAAGAAGGTGATTCAAACTCGCGCCATTTCGGACCTTCTGTGGCGGAACTCGTGTGGCAGTCGTAATCACTCGTTACACAGAATCCAGAACACAGTTAGCGTCTCCTGGCGTCAGCCTGACGTAAGCCAGCCCAGTCAGCGTCAATCTGACCTAGTCAATGCCCACGTGGTCCAATCACAATTTTCCAAATCAGCATATATTTCAAAAATTCATTAAAAATAGTAGGAAACTCAGAAAAATTCAAATAAAATATCTATAAAATCCTAAAAATCTGTAGAAACTAGTTTTACTAATATTTTAGTATGAAATTATGTCAAAATGTGCCTCTTTTATATTTTCAAAGTATTTTCCCTTAAAAATCGAATTTTATAAATTGCCAAAACTTGGTAAATTCACCAAAAATAGTAGGAGCCTTGGAAAAATCCAAATAAAATATCAAAAAATTTCTAAAAATCTAAATAAACAAAATCAATAGTTTTATATTTTTGAAGTGTTTTATTATGAAAAATAAATTATATAAACTCTAGAAAAATAGTAAAATATCTTAATAAAATTTTAAAACAAATTTTAGGATAATTTCATAATTAAAATTGGTTTTCTTACCAATTATTCCAAATCCCAAATAAAAAAATCAATCGGAATCAAAATTGAAAACATATTAAATCTAAGGCCAAAATCAAATTAAAGTTAAAAATCTAATTCAAATTAAAAGAAATCAATAATTAAATTCAAATCAAAGTTCAAAGAAAAGGAAATTTAGTTTTAAATTTCAAGAATTTGTCTAAAAGACATAAAAAAAGTTATCTTAAACTTTAAATATTAAATCTTTGAAACAAATAAATAAAAATAAATAAATAAATAAAAAATAATAAAATAAAATAATAATAAAAATCCAAAAATCAAGATAAATTCAAGTTAAACTTAAATCCAAATTAAATTCATCAAATAAAAAAAATCAAAATTAAATAATAATAAATAAAATAAAATGAAATAAATATAATAAAAAAATAATAATAATAGAAATAATTCTAAATAAATCAATATAAATTAAATTAAAGTTTAAACCCCCTTAATAAACAAAATATAATATTTCAAATAAATAGTTTTAGCTTTAGATATTCTTAAATGCTTCAAATAAATAGTTTTGGATTTAGATATACTTAGATTTTCTCAATTGTGTCCCGTCAATTAAGTCTGGTACCATCAATTGAATCTGATCTAACCCAAAAGAAACAAATCACTTTTGTTCTCAATTGTGCCCCCGTTAATTAGGTCTGGTGTCATCAATTGAGCCTTGTCTAAACCAAAAGAAATAAATTAATTGTTAAATACCGAAAATCATTTAAACAACGACTTTTCTAGCCTATTACATTTAATTTCGTGAATTTCTTAATCAGAGGTTCTCGTGGGAAACCACGGGGTAATTAACAATAGGGGCTTGCTCCTATTGGAAAGAAAGGATCCACAAATTAATAAACCCTCATGAGAATGGATTCTAGTCGATGTTTTCTGGTCGTTAAGAAGCATCAGCACTTGAACCCAGACTCGTGTGGGGTGAATCTAAGACTTATTCTCGTTCTTGAGGAAACACAATCACTCTTCGAGAAATGACGAAAAAGTCCCCACATTACTTTTAATTAAATATTATAAACATTATTAATTATTTAACAATAAAAAATTATTATTGATTAATTGTTTTTAATTTATTATTATTATTTTATTGTTATTATAAATAATTATATTACTTGTTAAATATTATTAATATTATTACTTAATTACTATAATTAATATTTATTATTAATTATGGTTTTTAATAATTATTGTTACTTATTAAATATTATTATTTATTAGCTGTTATTAATTTTTTGCTAATTATTAAACATTATTAATTATTATAAAAATTAATTATTATAAAAATTAATTATTAATGATAATAAAAAATCATTGTATTATTATAAAATATTAATAATTACTTTTAATTAAATATTATAAATATTATTAATTATCTAATAATAAAAAATAATTATATATTAATTATTATTATTAATTCATTATTATTAATAATTAATATTACTTGTTAAATATTATTAATTATTATTATTTAATTATGAATTATAATAATTCATCTTTATTATTAACTATGATTTTTAAATAATTAATGTTATTTTTTAATTATTTCTAAGGGGTATTATTGGCAAAAAAATTAAACGGGACCGTTACATAACTTATGCAATCTAAAGTTATGCATCCTTAAGGTGTCTTATGTAACGGGTGTTTAGTGACTTCAGGATGCATAACCCTCTAAGTCACAAACAAACGGCCCTATGATCTTATCTAAAGACGTCTTTTTCCTGGATTCTAGTCTGGAGACATAAATTACTTTCTTTCGATATTTACTTCCAGAAGAAAGTTGAGGACCGAATTTGTCAAATAGAATTTGGACCAATTCTCTGTTTCTGACTGTTCTTTTGTGTTCCGAAATTGTCTGATCGAAGTTTCCAAATTTCAACAGTGGGAAAACACAAGATATTTTTGGCAATTATGTAGCACAGACGTGTTTCAAAATAAGTATGGATATGGATACGTGCATGGCTGGCGTTGGTCACAGCAGTACAAAGAGATATATATACAATCAATTTTCAAAGAGGTTAACAATCAATTAATTAATCCAAAGGGGACACGCCTAGGACGCGCATAAGACAAGACATAAAACTCAACAATATATTATTCTTATTGGTAATTTTTTTTTTTGCTGGTTGTATTAATTGTTTCTAGTCGAATCTCATCATGATATCACATAAAATCAAACTAAAGATAACTGTTATTGCCAGATCTGTAAACTGTACTTCGAATTTTATACCTTTTTAGGTGATCAAAATCTATTTTAAGTTTTTAACCGTACCAAAGTGCTTTAGTAATAAAACATAGCAAAAATATATAAAACAATTTTATTTTTCAAACAAGTTATGTATTTTGAGTTAATTAATGGCAATGTCTAGAGTCGTGTCATATCCATTTTTTTTAAACGCCATGCTATGCATGTCATGTCCGTGCTGTAATTATCATGTACATAGCTGAGCTTTATGATTTATATATGAGTATGAATTTAACTATAAACACCACTCTTATTATGCATTTTTTTGGCTAATTATTCATTTTATATTTTTCTAGAACAAAGATGAGATCAAAGTCATATATATTCTTCTTATTTTGTTAACTTAATGCGGATGACGACTGGGAGAGATCACTGCTATCTATTACGGATTTTGTTCATCCTTGTCGGTCTTGTCATTGATTTTTAATTGCTTTCCTTCTTTTGGAAATAATATTTGTAGCTCATTGAGGTCAAAGCCTACTTAAGGGTGTTAGGCAATATTGTTCGTGTCTTCTTGTTTTTTTATTTTATTTTATTATAAGTTGGTAGGCAGTTCTTTCTCCGAATTGAGATCCAACATTTCCTTATTGAGATTTGTTGAAGTTTCATGTTAGGAAGATGTATGTATTTATCACCAGTAGTAGTGGAGACTTGATAGAATCCTTTTTTTATTTTATTTTACTAAACCAGCATTTAATTCGTTGGGTGTCACTGTCATCAATCAACGTTTAATCTTCTATGTGTAAACCAAATATTAATTCAACCATACTCACAAGTAATTTACTATCATCACGGTGCGCGCACAGGCGTTCATGTATCTGCACTACACTATATTCGTTTTCTTCCGAGCACATGTGTGGAAAAAGATGGCTATATAATGAAAAATTGATAACCCAGAGGCCAGGTGTCAAGCAAAGAGAGAGAGAGCACCTAGAAGCTCAAACCTTATTCAGCATTTGTGTGCTCTGAATGTGCATCTATTAAGTCTAGTTCGTATCTATCGAAAAGGGACTGTTTTGTTTAGCATTTAGGGAGTATAAACTAGTGCGCTCTCTCGCTTTCACCATTCCTCTATTTTTCAAGTCTAATGAACTGGTCTCCAAGCACAAAGCCAGGTGTCTCAAGCCTAGTCGTCTTAACTTTTCTATGGCGTGAAGTGCTTGAAACATTATCTTTTTAAGCTCTCAAGAGATAATTTCTCATGGTTTCCAAAAAGTTGCTTCCTTTGTTGCACACATCCTTAGCATAAAATTGACATTCTTAACCCTCGATTCCATGCCAACACGACGGAGGCTGCTAACAATATTAGTAAATTACGTTTCTTCGGTGAATGTATGATTCCATGATAAATGCGAATACATGTCATTGCCTACGTCATTGGCAATGCTGACATATGTAAATACGAATTCATTTGTGTCGGGTGCATGATTACGTGGACATTGGCATCTAGAGGTACATGCACTGAAAATAATATCTTGTAATGTATGGAAATTAAGTAATATATAGAAATGTATTCGATTCAAAGAAACAAGTATTTATTCCAATTCAAACGAATGTATACTTGTATAGATGCCAATGTCATAAAAAATATATAATCATAATACGTTCATGTTTTTGCATCTTGACGAAGTATTAAATAAACTCTAAACAATTGTAATTCAAAAAACATCATTGGTTAAATTGAACAAGATTAACAGTTTGAATTTAACTTTTGAATTTTAAATTGAAATATTGATAAAAAAATATGTGGTATCATGATGTCATAAAAAAGTGAGGGCATAGGAACTTCTATTTTTTTTTTTTTTTTTTTTTGCCATTATTTTCTATAGTAAGAAGGTGGTCGGATAATACATACGTATACTCTATTATATATATCTGTATCATCCTCCTCATTATGCAGATAATACAATGTTAATTCCATTTCATGAATTTTTCATTTAAAAATTTTGGAATTCTAATATATTATTTGTATTATAAAATAGCACACTTTTTTATTTTTATATTTAGGGAGATTCTGCCACTTATAAGCCTGATTCAAAGCATAGTTTGCGGGCCGAGTAATTAAATTAGTGAGAGCAGTTGACCGCATGGCAGAATTTGCCTTATATTTATAATATTTTTCGAATGAAGAACTTTAAACTTTACGAAATTTTCTCCAAATGAGGAAGTCGTCACAATGAGGGTGAACTCGTAATTATTCAATGAGGTTCAGTGAAATATTCTTCGTGGACGTGGCAGGAGAAAGAGCAACGAAATGCACTGACTCCATCCATCTCCATCTCCTCTTGGATTCAGAAAAATACATAATAATATAATTAACAAAGGGAAAGTTGTATGTGGTTAAATGTTGATTGTTGATTCATTAATTTCCTGTGGTGGACTGTGAAGTTCACTATTGGTAAAAAAATGTTACTGCTGTTGTTTTTCATCCAGGTCCATGAACAAGTACTCTAGATAGGGACGCTCATTTCCTAGTGCTACAGGTCGCCATAAAATTTATCTCGAGGATCTTTAAATATTGAGCATAGCACTCAGAAGTGAGAATGAGGATGGATTCGTCATTGCTATCGCTATCTTCATAAAAGTGAGTGCATTCATCTCTAAATTTAAATCTAGCGTGTATTTGTCTTCATCGGTGATAAATTTGATATGTGGTTAGATGTCAATTGATTAATAGACAAAAATGTAATTATTACTTTCCTTCTAAAATGAAAGCAAACAAAGCACTCTGGAAAATCATTACCAAATTTAACACAAATAATTGACGGGCCATCAAAATTTAAATGAACAACACTCGTATGCAAATGTGATAAAAATATTATAAACGCGTGATGTGATAAAAAATTGAGATCTCCAATATTTATATTCCAATTAGGGGTGAAAACGGTAACTGTTTTAATCGTTTTTTCGTTTCGTTTCATCCAAAACGAAACAAAACGGTTAATTTTAGTTGCGTTTTAAAAACGAAACGGTTAACGAAAGTTTGAAATGGTTTCGTCCCTATGTATTTTCATGGTATTTTCGTGATTTCAATCGTTTCGTCCAAAACAAAACGGTTAACGCAAGTGGTAATCAATTTCGTTTTCAAAACAAAACGGTTAACGCAACTGACTATTTTCGTGGTCGTTTTAGACGTTATGCAGCCCTAATCCCAATGAATATGCTCTCTGTAAGGAAAAAAAAAAAGGTCTCTTTCACATTATAATTTTTTTTTTATTTTCATGGTATTGAGTGGCACGATCACTAAGTACTCTCAAAAGTCGTATTATCAAATGTACCGAAACAAGTTCGTATATGAAACAAAGCTCGTATATTAATGAGGAATTGAGCACTGGCTTCAGTTAACATCAAAGAAACCCATGATTAGACCTGGCAATAAGACTACGTATTAACGGTTTAACGTTTCGTTTTGGGCCACGGAACGTTAAACGGATGGGGAAAAATGTTCCGTTTGGCCCACGGAACGTTCAACGGAAATGGGCCGAAATTTCCGTCCAAAAACGTAACGTAAACGTCAGGGCCCATTTACGTTTCGTTTATTTTCGTTTTAACGTATACTGTATACAAATACGGTATAGTATAAAATACTATACGTAGAGGTGCGGAGGCAACGAGGATAAGATGAGATATTTATCTCGAGCGCCGCTACTTCCCCTCTTTCTGTCGCACGCTTCCTCCCCTCTCTCTTTCTATCTTTTTCTGTGTCTCTCTCGCACAATGCCCATGACAATGGGCGTGGTGGTCGACGAGCGTGAGCTGCATGACGATGGCAAGGCAGATCGTCGTACACTGGTCAAGCCTTCAACAGTCATTTCTTCCGCCGTTTGTCTGTGAACTGTAGCTACTGTCAGTTGTCAATAGGGAACCATAGCAATGATGATTGATGATTGTGCTTTTGTGCTAGTATAGTTGTATATATAGATTGTGAAGGAAAAAATGGACAGAAAAAGTGAAAGAAAAAAAGAGATAAGAGACAGAGAAAGAAAGAAAGAGCGAAAGAGAGATAGAGGTGTGGCTGGTCGGAATTGTGTGACAGAAGCTTCAATTGGAAGAAGTGGTGGAAGCAAGGAAAACCGAGGTGTGGCTGGTCGGAATCATCATCTCTTAGAACGGAAATACAATTGTAAATCCTCTTTTCCTCCTTTGCCTCTTTTCTTTTATAAAATTATGTGTTTTGAAAAAAAAGATTTTTTGTTAAAATTGTTAAAATTGTGTTTTGTTCAATTTCTGGTATTTTTTTGTTCCAATTTCTGGTACTTTTTTTGTTCCAATTTCTTGTCCTATTAATTACTCAGCTATAATTAATAGCTGTAATTAATAGTGGTGACAGTAACAGAGATAGTACTAAAATAGTTGTAATCAATATGTAGTCTTAATAGCACTAAAATAGTAGTCATTAATTACAGAAGTATTAATACAAGTACTAATTAATGTTTGTCGTTAATTGCTAATCATTGCCTCTGTCATTAATTGCTAATGATTGTCTCTGTCATGAATTGCTTATTAAACCGTGTTTGTCTTGATCTTCTATGACATTGTTTAATGTATATACAGTAATATTGTTAACTAATTATAACTTTTATATTGTATCTATTAGTGGTTGATGATGGCCAATTCAGGGAGTGAATCTGAAGATCTCTCTTCTGACAGGTATGATACTAATAAATTTTTATTGATGCACCATAGTCCATAGAGGATATCAGATGATAATTATTTTTTAAATTGCTCTGTTATTTTATATCTTACATTGTAGCTTTGGATTAGATCCAAATTACACTCCAGAGGAAATCCAAAGAATTGAAACAGAAGCAAGAGCGGCTGATGGTGACACTCAAGCCCAACCAGCTGACACTCAAGTCCCTGAAACTCAAGTCCCTGAATCCACCAAAAAGAGAAAAAGAAGAGAAAAAATGACCTCTAAATATTGGCAGTATTACACAAGGGGTGAGACTAGAGAAGATGGTTTTTATGATGCCAAATGCAATTTCTGTGGCACAATTTATGAGATGGGAAATCAAAGGGGCACTGGTTCTTTGATCAACCATTTTGAAAGGTCTTGCAAGAAAGTGCCTAAACATATGAGAATGAAACCTAATGCTCTACAAAAATTGTTGCAATCTGGTACTACTATAGGTACTTCTTATCTCTATGTACATTTTTAAATTATATTCTGTCCATATTGTGTACATTTAAATTATATTGTGTACATATTTTAATTATATTGTGTACATATGTAAATTATATTCTGTCCATATTGTGTACATTTAAATTATATTGTGTATATTTTTAATTATATTTTGTACATATTTTAAATATATTGTGTACAATATTAATATTATTGTGTACTTCTATTTTTTATGCAGCACCAGCACTTGATGTGTGGGCATTTGATCAAATGAGATGCAGAAAGGGCCTTGCAAGAATGGTAATTGCCCATGATTACCCTTTCAATTGTGTAAACCATTACTTTTTGAGAGAATTCTTGAGAGATTTGCAACCTCAGTTTAAAGTACCTTCAAGAAATACTTTAAGGGCTGATTGTCTAAAGATTTATGATGAGGAAAAAGACATATTGTATGAATTGTTTAGCAAGTTAGATTGTAGGTTCAGTTTCACTAGTGACCTATGGACCAACAAGGGTAGAGATAGAGGTTTTATGGCTTTAACTTGTCATTATATTGATGATAATTGGAAGTTGCATAAGAGAGTTATTGCATTCTCCCCTCTGCCAAGTCCTCATACCGGAAAAAATATTGCTGATGCCATATATGAGAAGTTAGTGTTGTGGAATATGGATAAAAAGGCTTTATGCCTTGTACTTGATAGTAGTAGTGCTAATGATGCTTGCATTAAGGAAATGCTTAGTGCAACACCAATTATAAATACACTACCTGTTGATGGACAAATATTTCACCAAAGGTGTGCTTGTCACATTTTAAATCTCATAGTCCAAGATGGACTGGATGTTGTAAAGAATGAGATAAAAACTATTCGAGAGACAATGAAGTACATTCGTCACTCGCAATCAAGAATGGAGAAGTTTAAGCGAGCAGTAACTCAGGTTGATCAAATTAAACTCATTTTTATTTAAATTCATTGTTCAAAATGTTATTTTTATTAACTCAATTTGTTGTTTCTAATTTCAGGCAAAGGCACCCGATAAGAAACCTGCATGGGACGTCCAGACAAGGTGGAACTCTACCTATCTCATGTTGCATTTAGCCTTTGAGTTGAGAGATGCCATTGAAAGGTTTGCTATTATGGATAAAAATTGCAGTGATGTTTGTGAGATTGATTGGAACAAATTGAAGGCTTTACTTGATTGTCTGAAGGTATTCTATGATGCAACATTGACATTGAGTGGAACCAAATATCCAACTCTTAATTTGTTCTTTTCAGAGTTTTGTGAGGTGTGTTTAAGTATAAAAAAAATGAGCAATTCCACCTATCCATTCATAGTACAAATGGGTGTAGAAATGTATGAAAAATGGGACAAGTATTGGACTGGTGGTAACATGTTGCTAGCAATTGCTTGTGTGTTTGATCCTAGATCAAAAGTTGGTGTTGTTGAGTATTACATGAAGGAGATGTATCCTGATGACCATGAGGCATTCATGACCAGCTTGGATAATTGCATTCATGCATTATTCAAGGATTATGAGGAAGCACACAATAAGCTGTCAGGTGGACAAGTTGGTAGCTCATCACAAGTGAGGTTAAACTCTCAACTTGTCTTTATTTTATCTGAAAATGTGCATGTTGTTTATTGGTTTCAAAATGTGAATGATATACAAGTTGTTTACTGTCAATCTGTCGTGATGTACAAGTTATATAGTAATAAGAAAAATGCTTGAGAAATTTACTTCAATAATTTACTTCAATAATTAAATACAAGTTATATACATGCATGCATGCATGTCAGAGGCATACTAGTAATGTATGTTTATTTATTTTCTTTATCTAAATTAAATTTACTTCAATAATTATTTGCTTTATCTGAATTAAAATTTAAGTTGATGTTTATTTACTTACCAACTTCAATGTTTCTTTGCAAGGCAAACTAGTAGTGCATCAGCTAGAGTGAGTGAGAGTGACACAAGGACTGGATTGAAGGATTTTATGAAAAATAAAAAGAGGTTTGATCCTCCAAAAAATGAGTTAGAGGAATATCTAGCTGATGCATTAGATGAAACCAGCTTAGATGTTGAGTTTGATATCTTGTCATGGTGGAAATTGAAGGCAGCGAAATATCCAATTCTGTCTCGGCTTGCTAGAGACATCTTAGCTGTGCCAATCTCTACTGTGGCATCTGAGTCTACATTTAGTAATAGTGGTAGAACTCTCAGTCCAATAAGGAGCTCATTAAATGATGAAAGTATTGAGGCTCTTATATGTGCTCAAGACTGGTTGAGAGCTTCAATCATCGGTACGGTGATACATACTCTCATACAAAATTTATTTCACATATGTACATGTTAGATATACAATAACATCATGTTATTAACATGCCTCTTTATATTGTGCTATATGCAGAAAAAGGTGGGGACTTTGGTGAGGTGCTTTGGTCAATTGATGAAGCAGCACCGGATGCCGATGGCAGTACCACCAATTAGATGTATGCTTGGTGAGGTACATTTTGTATACCTTGTATTATAGCTTAGATGTATGCTTGGCATTTTGGATCCATAAGATAGTTCAAGGCAGTTAGGCAGCTTTATATTATGCTTGGCATTTTGATATTCTGGATAATGATGATTAACTCTTGGCTCCTTGGATCTCAAGCAGTGACTACCAATGATGATTAATGTGTTTTATGTTATTCTATTTAGCAATTGGCTGAGATTGGTAAAATTCTGAGATAGTAGCTTGAGGTGTGAGTTAGAGTTGCAAGTAGTTAATATTATGTAGTTGGCTTGCTTGCTTGTTGGATTATGTTGTAATTTGAAGTCTGGAGTTGTGTAACTCTTTGGCTCCTTGGATCTCAAGCAGTGACTTCCAATGATGATGAATGTGTTTTATATTGTTCTATTTAGCCATTGGCTGAGATTGGTAAAATCTGAGGAAATAGCTTGAGATCTGAGTTGATTATGTTCAATCTTTACAAACTTATTTGCTTTGCTTGTTAGTAAATTTGTAATGTCCGGCTTGCTTGTGGATTATGTTTAATATTATTTGGAACTTTATTTTGAGTGTTTGACACGTACTGTTGAAGGAGAAATGAAGCAATGTTTGCTTGTTTAGTAAATTTGTAATGTCTGGCTTGCTTGTGGATTATGTTTTATAATATTTGAAATTTTATTTTGAGTGTTTGACACGTACTGTTGAAGGAGAAAAAATGAAGCAATGTTTTAACGTATTTAACGTTTGTTACGTTTAAAAAAACGTAACATTAAGCGGAAGAAAAATGCTTTCCGTTTAATAAACGAAACGTTCAACGTAACAAAAAAATATTCCGTTATATAAACGTAACGTTACACGTAAGAGTCAATTTCCGTGCATGTTAAGAACGTTTGACAGGTCTACCCATGATAGTACTTGATTCTCCGTACAACAGTTTATAGGGACAATTTTTTTGATTGAATGTTTAATATAAGCCCAACATAGTACAAGGCCATTACTTTTAATTGTATCCAGGCCCATCTATCGCCAGGCCCGTCACTTTTAAAGGAGCTACAGCCCCGTTAGACTCTATTAATTTCTGCCGTTTTCTGAATTATGTGTACAATTTTTTTTTTTATAAATAGACATAGTTAAATTAGCACTTAATTAGTTAATTTTATATGACGATATAAGAAGTAAGACTTATAAACTTAATTCAGTGATATTTGAACGATAAATGGCAGTTTTGGCGACTGATTTGCGTTCTATTAGATGCGTAACGCGTTGAGGTGCTATTTATGAGGGATAACATCAATCGATGTAAACAAATGCGCTGCTCGTTTTTTGTTCATATTGTAATATTGAGTACCACACATGAATTATCATTAATTGTTCTTTTAGTGTGTAAATTGTTTTTTTTTTTGTGTAAATTGTGCTATCCTAATAAATGATCGAGATACGCGGTGTGATTTTGTCGGTCACCGAATTTCATTGCAGGTCGTTTCCGTATTATGGTCTGCTGCTCTCAATTCACATATGTTGGCGGTAACAAATAATTTGAACAGTCTGACTATTACATTTGTAATAACTAAAACTCTGTCAAAATCATCTTGACGGGACGATGAATACATTGAACAAATATCTGTCCAATAGGAACAAAATAAGAAAATTTAACGTATATAACAAAATTCTCGCCACAGAAAACAGTCCCCTCCGCCTTCTGGCCTCCAAGTGATTGGCACAATCAGCAGACTCAGACTACTTGTAATAATTGTTTGTACTCTTTAATTTTGGTTTATAAAGGTTGAAGGTCTCAATGTTCTATTGCACTGCATGCTGAGCAAAGCTCACCTCTCTTTCTGACTTTGATTAAAAATGAAAAGAAACGAAAAAAATATCACCTCTGTTCCTTTTTTTATTATTTTATTATTATTATTATTTTTTTTTGAAAACAGTTCAAGCCCGTAGGCAGATCACCTCTGTTCCAACCCACTTCTTGAACTCTGTTATGATTCTTACAGTTGAACTCCCTTTACTGGATATTGGACAAATAGTGGCAAAAAATATGTATATTGGTAGAACGCAAAGAATAATTAACATTGTATTATCTGCAATAAAATTTGTCAATTATAATTATTCTAGCAGTAAATCCCTTTACAGTTGAACTCCGCATTATGATTCATGGTACATTATAATTATTCTAGTTGAATTGACTTGTATATTGGAAAAAGAGAAATTAATGATGTGATTTATTGAAAATAATGTCATCTTTTCCTAGCTCATTGATAAGAGCACGCCACATTGCATGAAAAACGTACCAAAAGATCGAGTATGCTAAGTCGTTTTAAGTAAAAAGATTAGAAACACATCCTAACATTTTATTAATTCATTAAATATTGTTGTAATTTTAAAATCTAGATGTTTACGCCTTTAATCATCAATATAAGGAAAAATTATCTTTACACGCTTTGAATTTGAAAACTTGCTCCTTGTATAAATCATTAGCATCGAGAATGCCAGCTTTTGTTATATAAAATAAATTTTGTTAACTAATCTAAAATTGTAAAATTCAATTAGTTCTCTCCTAGTGGATTTGAATGGCTTTGGTTACCTTCTAATGGTTCAGCCGGGGGCATTTTATTTGGGTTTGATGCAGATAAGTTTTCAATCCAGGGTTCACTCAATATGAAGTTCTCTATATCGATTGTTTTAAAAGATAAAACTGAGAATATTGTTTTTGGGGTGACGGTAGTTTACGGGCCTACAAATAATAGTTTTGAGAACATTATTTTTTCAAGAATTAGTAGATCTTAGGCAAATGTGGAGGGGTCCATGGTTAGTTTTTGGGGATTTTAACGCCTTAAGATATAGAGAGGAAAAAAATTGTAATCATTTTAACATTGCTGGTTCAAGACTATTTAACAAGACAATAGATGATCTTGAGCTAAGAGAGATTCCTCTAATGGGTCAAAAATTCACTTGGTCGAACATGAGAAATAAACCTTGCTTAGCTATGCTTGATCGTTACCTATGTTCGCAAGATTGGGATGATTATTATAAAGATGGTATAGTTCAAGCTCTATCAAGATATAAATCTGATTATTCACCAATTGTGCTAACCACTGGCCACTCAGACGCTAATGCACCCTTATTTAGATATGAAAAAACTTGGAATGATGTAGAGGAGTTTAATAATTTAATGCCTAGATGGTGGTCACGATTACAATTAGGGTCTAATGTTGGAGTTGTGTCCTAGAAGTCAATCATTCTGGCTACTTTTATGGTTTATGTTATTGATGATATTTTATCATTTGTTCCTTGATTTATTTATTGATAGATCATTCAGGTCGATGATCTGAATTGTAGATCTCTATAGCTCATTTATTCTTAAATGACAATAATAAATCTAAAGATGTCCATAATCTTGATAATAATTAACAAGGAACATTAATTATCGGATAAGATTAGTACGCAAGTTAAGTGATGATTAAGTTCTACAAATCATAGGTAAGGAGTTACCAACTTAATTGCATATGTGTATGTTATAGAACATAGTACAGGACTTGACCCAATGAAATAAACATATGGATTGTGTTAAGTGTCATTGTTTATTTCATATGTGTTTGATTCTAAGTTTGAGATGTCCACCTTTTCCACATGAGGATAGGTTCAATAAATATCGTCTAACGTTGATTCCTGATAAAGGCTGCTATACGGACTTTATTTATGCTCTATTGAATTGTGCGGAAAAAAATTGTTCATCAAGAAAACCGTATGTCCCTCATTAATATACTTAATGAGTGATGATATCTGTTTGGGCCCCTTGATGGAGTTTGGATTATTTGGCCAACTTGTACAATCAACTCTAGATCAAGAAATGTATAATCTGCAAGAATGACACATTCCTATCTTTTATTATACAATGATATCATGTGACATAAGAATCAGACAAGGAAATACTATTATTTCTTATGCAGGATTGAGATATTGTAACGGTACATTATTTATACGAACTGGGAGTCATAACGTGTTGCTAGATACCGCTTATGACTATTAAAAATAAATAACGATTTATTTCCACGGCCAACATAGTATAAATCCTCAAATGGTCACACAAATAGAGTTTTGGTCACACAGTGCATTATCTATTTATTCGCAACAGTGAGTATTGCAGAAATATGATAAGTTGACTAATTAATCGTTACCGTTATGAATCGTTATAATTAATTGAGTCAAAGGGATCATATAGAAATAGAGTAATGCATTATTTAATCCCAAAAATAGTTATTAATGAATTAATAATTATTTTAGAATCAACACATATTCATATAAATAGTTATATTAATTAATTGGGCCGTCATTTCATAGCAAATGAATAGTCCAAATGAAGAGCAATGAATATGAGTTTTAATTAAATGAATTAAAATACCCAAAACAAATAGAGAAGAGGCCCAAAAGGCCCATTGGATTTCAGCTAGGGTATGTGGATGACAATGTTGTAAATAGGTGGAAGTTCTCCCTAGAGATTGTGTCTATATAAGGACCCCCTTGGAGCTCAAACCCTAAGGTTTCTCTCTCCTCTCTTCCTAGTCGTCATCCACCCCTCTTCTCTCTCCTTTGCTCATGTGTTGAGCTGCCATCTTCTCCACCAAATAATAGATTTTTGTTGCAAGAAGGAGGAAGCTATAGGGATTAGACTCAAGCTTTTGGTTGCTAGCACAACTATTAGGATTTGTGACTAATCCTCTTGGTGGACTCGAGGCCGGCACCATCCAAGGAGAAGAAGAGGCATATGAGAAGCACGCCACCGGTTCCAAACGATTTGGATCACCTCACGAATACGATTTCGTGAGAAGTATAAATTCTTCCTATCTTTTCTCATATGAATTGCGTGTGAATGGCCTTAAGCCTAGATCTATGGTGTTTAATTGATTGCTTGAGCTAATTGTTAGTCTTAAATTGAAAATTAAGCACTTCCTTCATCTAATAGGGCTAAAGGTTAGAATAAAAAAAATATAAAATTTTTAAAAAAAAGATTAGAGGGTGGGCGAAAAATTATTATGGAGCGCGCAAAAAGATTAAACAAGACAACCTTCGAAACCTAGATAAACTTCAACATATTCAAGAGTCACGAGATTGGACTCTTGAGGAAATTGAAGAATATATCAATATCAAACATGTATTAGATGAAATCTTAGATGAAGAACAACAATACTGGAATAGAAGATCTAAAGTACAGTGGATTCTGCATGGTGATAATAATACGAAATATTTTCACAAGATAGCCACAAAAAGACAGAAAAAAAATCTAATTCTAGGGATGAATATTGATGGCAGATACACTAATAATATTAAAGATATCGAACAACACATTCTTTCTTATTACAAAATTTATTTGGGGTAGAAGGTGAGAAGTATATAAATTTAACCACAGATTTTTGGTGCTCACAAGATAAAGTCTCAGAGCTAGATAATGCTCTTTTAACCCAACCTTTTAACGAAGATGAGGTGAGAAATGCTCTCTTAAACTCAGGGGCCGATAAAGCCCCGGGCCCTGATGGCATCCCTTTCTCATGTTATCAGAAAAATTAGAACTTGATTAAAAATGATGTCATGGCTTTATTTGAAGACTTTTACTTCCATAGACTAGATATCACCAAAATTAATAGAGCCATGTTATGTCTTTTGCCAAAAAAAAAGAGATGCTATTGAGATTAAGCAATATAGATCTATTAGTCTTATAAATTGTATTTATTAGTGGATCACGAAAGTACTTACAGATAGATTAACGCCAGTAGTAAATAAGCTCAGAGATCAATCACAAGCTGTCTTTTTGAAAGGTAGGTTTATCCTTGATAATGTAGTGTGTGGACATGAGATTATACATTCAACAAAAAAAGATAACAAAGAAGGCATCATTTTAAAGATAAATATGGAAAAGACATACGATAGAGTGAACTGGTCCTTCTTAAGAGAAACTCTTATATCTAGAGGATTCCATAACAAATGGATAGATTGGATCTCGTCACTCTTGATAGATGGACAAGTGTGTGTCAACTTAAATGATAACATCTCTTCCTATTTTAAAGTTCACCGTGGGTTAAAACAAGGCGATCCACTATCACCGATTTTATTCAAATTAGTGGCAGATTGCTTGAATCATATGATAAAAAAAGGCAGGGATCAGAATTTGTTAAGAGGACTAGGTCCCCATATAGATAATGGTTATCAATTGATAAACTTGCACTATGCTGATGATACAATTATTTTCTGTCCGGCAGATGAAAATATGATTCATGCCCTTAAATGGGTCTTTATTGGATTTGAGGCACTGTCGGGTATGAAAATTAATTATGATAAATACGAAGCATATTCAATAAATATTAATGAGGAAAGGGCTTCACATTTAGCTAACATCTTTGGTTGTCAGATACACAACTTCCCACTCACCTACTTGGGGATCCCATTGCGTTAGAAAAGAACAAGATACAAAGATTGGCAAATCATCTTAGACATTTACCAACGCAAGTTACAAGGCTGGACGGGATGTCTCCTTTCTTATGGGGGCAAAGTAACTTTGATAAATAGTGTGCTCTCTTCCTTGGCTATATACATGATGTCGTTCCATAGTATGCCCAAAAGAATTCAGCAACAAATAGATACTATTCGATCTAATTTTCTTTGGCATGCTGGAATAAAGAAAAAATATCACTTGATCAATTGGGAGAGTGTCACTTGCACTAAGGAACAAGGGGGGATAGGGATCACCAATCTAAAAAATATGAATGATGTTTTGTTAGGTAAATGGTGGTGGAGAATAAAAGATCCAAACTATCATGGTTGGTGGAAAGATATAATTGTTCATAAATATAACACCACCCTTGATATAAATAAGTGGTCCCCTTTTGGTGTTCTTTAAAAAATATAGAACATATAATTAAGATAAATTGCTCTTTTGTAGTTGGGAACGGTAATTCAGCGCAATTTTGGATAGATAAGTGGTGTGGCGATATCCCTTTAAGCATTCTATTCCCATCTCTTTATGATACCTGCACTAACAAATTGATCACTGTTGCTTTTGTCTTGAACAACCATATGAGATCCTTGCAATTCAGGAGGCAACTAAGCTATACACACATGTTAGAATTCGAGTCCTTGAGATATATGGTAGGGTCGTATTTCTCTTTAACCGATAACAATGACAAAATCAGATGGATGGGTAAACATAAAGAAAGTTTTTCCACAAGATCCTTATATCTCTGGCTTGATCATTGCGGGGTAACTAACGAGTGGGGGATGACTATTTGGAAAACAAAGGTTCCTCTAAAGATTAAAATTTTTTTATGGTTATTGAGCAAAAGGAGATTATTAACAAAAGATAACTTAGCTTATAGAGGGTGGACAGAGGACACATCGTGTGTTTACTGCCCGCATTTAGAGACAATAGTCATCTTTTTTTCAGATGCCCCAATAATAGATTAATTTGGTTATGGTTTTTGAAACAATTTGATTGTAATGTTGAGCCTTATTCTCTTGAAGATCTATTACGATATAATAACTCTTTACATGGAACGATTTTAGAAGCGTTCCAAATATGTTGTGGGGCAATATTTTAGATTTTATGGAATAATCGAAATAAGATAAGCTTTAACTCAGATAAGCACCATACATATAGATATATTGCTTCCTTAATCAACTCTTTGCTTAATCATTGGTCAGTTTTATGGAAACCTGTATTGAAGGAACAAGTTTTTGGGATGATCCCTGACGCTAGCGAGCTTCCCCTTCAATTGGATCAGGCTTGAAGAAATGACTGAGGTGGGACAACATCCATCTAGCAGGAAAAGGGGTGTCGAAGAATATAAAAATTTTATTTATATTTGATCTATTTATCATGTTGTTTGTTTAAGACTTTATTTGTGTTTTGAGTCTGTTCCTTGGGATTTTATGAGATTGTTGGGTTCAAGGATTAGACGTTAGGGGATAATAAAAGGAAGCATTGGTATCATATGCCGGTACTCGTGCAACTGGGAGTAGGGTTATTCGATTAAACTCTACTATTTTTGTATTAAGACTTTGTATGTTTTTTTAGCTTTCATTAATGAAAGTGGTATGAAAGTGGTAGAGCGTCAAAAGCTCTACTTGTTTCAAAAAAAAGAAAAATTCAATTAATTATTGTTTTACAATTTGCGCAAAATGAAAATAATCTGAAATGTCATAAGATCGAACGGATATGGTTTAATTTCAGTTTTTTTTTATGTTATTATAGTTTGTCCGTCTGCCCGATTACTAAGATCGTTTTATCTTCCGACTCTCAGCTCTCACTTTCCATTTTTTACTTGCAGAGTCCGAAAAAATATTATGTAATAGTAATAATGCCACCATTGAGATGTTTTCTAGCAACACTTGTACAGCAACATAAAAATCACTCTGAAGGATCTTAAATTCTTAATTGTTTTTTTTTTTAAATAATGCCACCATTGAGATGTTTTTTTTTTTTTTTTTTTTAAATGAGTTTTGATTATAAACATGTCATGGCGCCACTAGAAATGGCACTAGTAGGTTTTAGAAAAATAAATTATAAAAATAATAATTATAATATTTTATTTTTACAAAATAGTAACGCATGTGCCAGTGGCACGTTCAGACAAATGTGTTTTTCTTAAAATTAGTAATTAATTTTTTTTAAAAAATAATAAAATTTGAAAAGTAAATGTAATTTTTTTAAAAATAGTAACGCACCACTCGCAGTGGCATATTAAGATAAAATTGATTTTTAAAAATATTAATTATTTTTTGAAAAATAGTAATGACGCCACTGCGACTGGATAGGGTATAAAATTTAAATTTTTCCGAACTTGAAAAGAGCACATGAGAGTGTTGCATTGCTAGCCACCCCAGTCCCAATGGCGTCACTGCCATCGCGTCCTATCATTAGCGCTCTGACATGTTTAGTATTAAATAAAATTTTAATATTTTTAGGGCTTGTTTGGATGCACATGGGAATAGGGGAATAGAGCCTCTTCCCGGAATTGGCTATTCCTAACACATCTAAACGATTTTGGAATAGCCAATTCCATTCCTAACACAATTTTCAATAACACTCTTCCCAACAACATTTTTCTCTCTACTTTTTCACACTTCCCAACGCTATTCCTAAACTCACCATCCAAACAAAATTTTCTCTTCCCGGAATAGCACTCTTCCCACTCTTCCCACTCTTCCTACTCTTCCCACTCTTCCCACTCTTTCCAACCCATCCAAACGAGCCCAATAAGTCGATCAGCATTAAGTTGCCATGATCGATGATTAACAACAATAAGTAGGTTGAAACTGAACTAGAAATCCAATGGTTCCGGACAAATTTCTAGTTAAGCAAGCCAACAAATTAAATAGTCGGTTTTTTTGAAGTTAGACTTATTGATTTTTTTTAAGATAAGATAAGAGTCAAGTGCTCTAAGTTATTTTTTTTTTTTAAGGTTGGTTTGAAACTAACGATTTTGTTATAAGAAATTTGAAAATAATTGCTCTCTCCGTGAATCGAACCAAGGATCACTTAGTTGGCGAAATAGAGCGAAACCACTGGGCTGAACAACCCAGCTTAATGCTCTAAGTTATTTTAAATTTAAATGTCACAAAACACCTCTTACCGGATTTTGAAACTCGTGACTTCCAATAAAAATGCGTTATTTTTTGCCACAAGACTTATTAAATCCGTATTTTTGTATATTAATAGCAGTAATTACATGACAATTATGATGCCATTCGATTTTCGAAACTAGGTCAACGTGTCAAACTGGTTGAACCACCTCCGCTAGTTCGATGGGAAGGTTTAGTTTTCAGAACATATATATTGATCGACGGTTATATAATTCAAGTGATGAAGTATTAATTTTGACTTTGAAAAGATAACAGACTAAAATCGAAATAAGCACTATATATATATATATATATATGAACAAGGAACTTGTGAATTGTGAGCCTTTTCTTTTAAGTAATATTAAGTAATTATACAAAAATTTAGTGAAGATAGCTACTGGAAAATGGAAATCATGAATATACTTGTATATTTGACAAACCCTGAAGATTCATTAATAAATAATTACAACTTAACAGACATGCACTTTGTTCTAGCTATGAGCCTATGACTACACATGAGCATATAACACCATGTTATGGTGTCACATTTTTTATCTTATAAAGCTCTAATATAATATCCATCTTCTTATAAACAATTTACTTGTATGAATCGACTAGTGCTTCTTCGAAGCATCTGCTTTGTAGTTTGTACACCAACTTGGCTCTGATCATGCATATTTCATTCTTATGCAACTCGGAGTGTAATTCTTCGTCTTCTTTTATTCTCACATCTTCTTCGAATGGCGACTCACCTTAATTTATTCAATGCTATTTGTTCTTTATTCAAATGCTCTGAAGTAGGAAATAAGTAGTCTTTTCTTTTATATACAAGCACGCGGTAGCATCAAGCATGCACAGGCGAGAATGTCATTGGCAAACCATTCAGTGGCAGTGCGAACGGTCCAAACTCCATCCCGGACTCAGCTTTACCACCCGCCATAGTCCAACTGGTCAAGAGATAATTTTGCTTGTCAGAACAGAATTAAGAATAATATCTCCTAACAAGTGAATAGTACTATGAGTCTTGTTACCTGTATTTGGTGGTGAGATGATGAAGCAGGACCCGTATCTCCAACTTTGCCAGCTCATTGCCGGGACAAGAGTGGCTTCCATTTCCAAAGGGTAAAAATGTGTTTGGTTTTGGAGTTGCCTGTTGTTAAAGTATAAGAACTGGAGTCAGTAAATTGAAAACCTAAGATTTTGTAATGTTGGCTCAGTTATCAAGTTACAGGAATTAATTAATTTGATGTTGTTGTTGGCTTGTAGCTAGGGATATGCACCTTAAATCTGGAAGGATCAAACTTTTCAGGGTCCGAAAAGAAATCCGAACTGTGATGAATATTTCGAAAGAGTGGCATCACCTTCCATCCCTTTGGAATTATGTACCCTGAAATTCAACCATTGCAAGATTAATTTAGTACATAATGTTTTTACGAAATTTTTACATACAAGCATGTTTACAAGCACTAGTGCCCGCGTGCATCACTACATCTGCATTCATGTATGTACATATTTGTGCATAGTTTATATCGTGTGTATATATGAATAAGCCTATGTAGCAACCTTCGTACTCGACGTCTTCAACAGCTTCGCGAAATGTGAAAGAAATAACAGACGCAATTCTCATCGTCTCATGTATAACTCTTGTTGTCACGTCCATGCTTTTGGTATCAGCCCATGTCAACCACTTCTCCTCCTTTCGGTCTTCTTTGGTTCGTATGATTTCCTCCTGCTCCTCCTGTAGACATGACAGAACTTTCATTATATAATTTCCTAGAGTAAAAACAGGAGCAATACTGTAGTACACGCCTAACACAGTTAGACTCATGCAATCAAATTTCGGCTAAGCACAACTTACCTTAACAGCTTGCAGAACCTCAGGATTCTCGGCAAGATACTTGATGATCCAAGTGAGAACTGAGGCAGTTGTGTCTCTTGCGGCAAAGATAAGCCCGATGATGTTATCTGCGATCTGATCATCAGTTAGGGCTTCTTTGGGGTCTATTAAAGAGGCAAGTAAGCCTTTGTCCACCTCTGATTGTTGTTGATTTCTCTTTGAGGAAATAATATTGGCCACTATCTGGCCAAGTCGCTTTCGTGCCTTCATGGCTTTATGGAACAGGGTCCCTGGCAAGTTTATTGGCAGTGAATTGTAGCCCTTCTCAAGTGTGTAGTAGCATTGCTTCAATTCTTCCATGCAGCTCATCTCTTGTTTTCCAAAGATAGATCGAAGTGCCACGTTGAATGCGTACTGTACATGAAACAGAGTCAACCATCACATTAAATAGAGCAGAGCTTAAAGTGCAGTTGTTTCAACTGCTTTAAAAAGTAGTTCTAGAAAATATACAACTGTTTTCTGGTATTTTAAATAATTTTGTTCAAATAAAAAATTATAATTTTATATTTCTTTTTGTGTGCCAAATTTTAACAATATAGGAGTCTTTTATCTTATATATAACTAGTAATTTAAAGTGTTTTGATTCTTTGCTTGAATGACTTTTTTTTTATATATGAGGTCTATGATCATAAAGTTTAAATTGACTTCAATTTGATATACATCATTTCGTAATGATGAAAAATACATCAATGATTTCATTTTTTTGCTTCAATAATATATTGCTAACGATATCAAATGGATGTACTATAAAAGAGTTAATGTACACAAGATTGTACCAAAACTATATAGAAGAGATTAAAGTAGATACTTTCACTCTATTTAAATTACATATATATATCAAAATTTGGACTAATAAAAAAATTAGTTATTTAGACATTTTTTTACTGGAGGATCAATTAATTTCACAAGAAATAAATGTGTTACAAGTCTTATATTATGAGATTTATTCATTATCTTTTTGAGAGTGTTTTGGTCGGCAGGTCTGTAATAGAAATTGATATACAATAGCGAGTTATTTATACACAAGTTGGCAGCGAATTAAATACAAAGGTCAAAGGGGAATGAATAGTCCTCACAGTCTTCATCTCTTGGAAAGTGTTGACTGTGCGGCCCTCCAAAGATTGGAGCGTGGACAATGCAACGGCATCAATTTCAGCAACTCTGGAGCGGATAGCATCTGGCATGACTGCACGGAGCACTAGACGGCGGAGTTGGGCATGGTAGTCGCCAGCTCGCTGAAAAAAGATTGCTTGTCGCCCCAACATGCGCTCCTTACTGGCCGGATATGTCGGTTTAAACAGGTCAGCCCGAGTGACCAAGATGAACTTCGCTGCCTCTGGGCTAGACATCATGATGCAAGGATATCCCAAAATATGGGTCTTAAATATCGGGCCGTATCGTTTCTCCTTTGAGGAGAAGAAGATGTTCGGGTTTTTTGCAGAGTATAGTTGTAGGGTCTCACCGATGTACGGCATACCCATTGTGCCGGGTGGCAGCCGTTTGGCCTTGTCCCCTAGTTTAATTTTTGTATAGAAAGCATGGAATCCTATGGTTTTCAATAAACGCAAGAGATGGTAAATAATGCAGAGGAGGAGGAGGATGGCTGCAAGGTCTGCAAGCGGCATGTAGAAAATGTTCATTTTTTTCTTATTAATTTTTAAGAGATATATAGCAGAATTAGCAGCTTCTGAATTTGGGGTGGCTAGTGAGAGAACCCTGGTAACAAATGTCTATTTTTTTCTCTGGTTATTGGTTGTGTTTTAAGTACGAAATGGGTGGTATTTATAGGCTGTGATGGAGAAATATTTATTGCTGAGTGCCAATTGAGAAATCATGAAAGAAAGAGCAGAGACAGCTCAGCAACCCCTACGTAATGGCACATCCCCCCTGTCCAAATTGTTAAGTAATTACTGTGCTCCAAGTATTTAAATGGTTTAGATCACGAACGGATTGAAAAATGCAGACCAAGAAAGCGATAGATGTAAGAAATGTCAACATTAGGAAAATGCTAAAGGAAAAAACAATGTAAGAGAGGAGATCAGGTATGGAGAGCGAGCCACGTGTAAGATAACTGAAGATTGACCACGTTGCCATGGCCTGTGTGGGCCCACCGAATGATTATTTTTTCTTTGCATCGCAAATTATTTATTTGTTGTTTCGATACTGTACGTTTACCTCAATTTACATTCTGTGCACTCGCGTATATTAGTCTAGTAGATATGAGAAAGATAATTTAATTTCACATGGGATTGTGCCAGTGGATTGCAAGAAATTCCCGATAAAACGATGAAAATTTCCCCTCTTTCCCACGAAGATATTATTTTTTGTTCTAATACTTTTCCATTTCGACATGTCGATTGTTGGTTTCACCAGTGATGTATCCAATATGCTCCAGTTAACCGATACAAATACCGACGATGATTAATTAGGTAGTTGCATAATTAATAATAAAATGTATTGATATAATTGTACTTTCTTATGGATGTCAAGCGAATACTCATAAATTAAAAATCAATTGCTACTTTATTGAAAAGGATTGATATCGATTTGGTTGCAATTTAATTAGTGTTGCCTCTCGATCCAGTCACTACATAGATTTGCCTAAAATGGGCAAACCAAGTAAACAAGTGATGCACAATAAGCGGTCCTTTTAAGTAACCAAAGAGTAATGAAAACAAAATTAGCAATATATTACTCAAGCGCTTCGTTTTTGACTTTATTCAAACCGGAAACCGGAAACCTTATGCAGCCATTGGTATGTGACCAATCACAAGAATAATTGAAATAAAAATATACCAGTATTAAAAATCCAACCCAAATCTCTGCAGAATCAGTTTCTTACTTGAATAAAAAAAGTCCATACCCAAATAAACCCATGCGCATGCCCAGACTAGAGTCCAGAAAACCAGTTAGAATCTTGCCAATTTAATTTACTGTATGAGAAATTTTAGTATAATTCTGGTGGAAGGAGAGACATTATTTTAAGACTTTTGAATTTATCATTCTTAATATTTCATTATCTGACAGCCTTTCCATACAAAGACTCCATAGGTACTGTATAGACACACCTATGAACTTTCTAAACATCCTACACTTGTTACATGAGGGAACTGTTCTTAGGTCATTCTAACTTTGCAAATTACTCCCATTTTGAAAATTAAATCCAAAATATTCTTAATTTTAGATAAAAATACGCTTTTGATATATAAATAGTTGAGGGTATTTTGATCTTTGCACTTCAAATTAAATATGGGTGTGTTTTACAAAGTTAAAATGACCTGAGCAATTACCACGAAGGCTCTAGAAGCCTATTTAGGCTGTGCTCTAGATTTTCGTATTAAAGGAATGGAACAGAAAGGTAAGGTGGAGAGAGTAATGGAAACTCTTACATCCCAAATCTGGGGAGACAAAATTCAATGAAAATAGAATAAAATCTTTCCATTACTTCTATATCTATTAAATTCTGGAGCAGGGTAAGGGTTCAACTTCACCTTCCTTTCATTCCATCTCCTCCGATTTTTGGTTTTGGAGCAGACCTTAAAAAGGGATGAGAGGAGATAAGGGGAGGTAAGGGGATATGATCGGGTCTGACCGTAAGAAGTTACTTGCTCCAGAAACGAGAGTAACACGGGATTAGAGGAGTTGCGATGAGGTGAAGTCATTGAAAAAAAATGAATAGAACTTATTCTCAGTCTGTAATCCCAAAAATGGAGGTGAACTCTTGGCCTAATCTCCTTAGCCCTGCCCTCCCCTCCTCTTATCCCCACCAGTTAGATTCTGGAGCACAACCTAATGACAATTAGCACTCTTAATAGTCATAATTAACTGATATTATATATGAAGATTAAAACATGATCTCTATCTCTACCTAATACTTACTTTTACATTAATTATTACATTTAATTATTGGTATAATCCAAATAGAATACAAGCAAACGAAAAAAAATAAAAACAAATAAGAACCTATGCATTTAATTGTAGCACTTAATACTATGATTTTATTCTAATTTGGAGAAAATTGTGGTCAAAGCTTCCTAACTTTCATTTTAATAAAAATTAGAATACATGCCACTCTAAAATTTGAATTTTAAAAATACCACTATAAAATTGTATCTTTAAAATGTCGTTTCAAATCTAAAGTTAAAAATTTATCACTTATACATCCATCTATACCCAAATTTTTTAACTGACCAAAACACCCCTCTTTTGGAGTATTTTAAATGGACATATAAGTCACATATTTATAACTAAATTAGATATTTAGAGTGCATTTCTCAAATTTCAGAATTTTAGAATGGGCCTAATCTTAGATTAAATAGTCACTGTAAATCTTCTGGCTCGAACATATGACATTTACTTAAATTGCGTTATCATATATCGCTACATCAATTACTGATGTAATGAACAATTTATTTTTAGTCTTGGCCTTTTTTAGATTTAATTTACATTATTATTCGTTGTTTTGAATTTGTCTCGATAATCAAAATTGTTAATTAACGAACTGATAATTAATATAATTTTCTGTGAATTCTGTCAAGCGAATATCTGAAATCTAAAATTGTAAGTAAAGTGTATTTCGTAAATGAATATTTTATTTTAAGTGCAAAAATATAACTGACGGACATGAGTGATAAGCTGATAATTAATCCTGATTCAGTCTGACCACATTAATCTGATTGGACTTTAGTTTGACCGAATCTGACGCAAATCTGAATTAAACACACTTCACCAAACAACAAAGAGATCCAAGCACGCGACTGTTGAAGCGAAGGGAACAAGGACTGCATTTTAGAAGACAAGTGCATGGGTTAGAAAGCTACACGTACGTCAATTATGTCATCTTGGGGGAAAATCCGATTTAAGTGTAAACATTTTCCGAGCCGCACTCCACGCTTTCAATTTCCATCCACGTGTCCTCCTACTCGTTTAATCTTCTAAACTTCACGTGCCATAATTTTTCTTAAAAATATCGAGTAATTTTTTTGGAGATATAATTGATTAATTGGAGATAGATTAGATAGATGCATTTAATTACGAGACAACTCTTTTAGCAGTACATTCTTTTTCGAATTAAAAGGTGCAGTACATTCAATTTTTTTTTTTTTTAAGAGGTCGCCGTTATTTTTTTTTTCTTTGATAGGATTTGAAAGATACAAAAAATGAACTGTCATTGAAGTATAGATAATTTCATTTTTTGTTAAAAAATAAAACTTGTATTTTGTCCTATATATGCTATGATAAAACCTATTCAAAATAAATTTATACTAGCCATGATTTCGCGCTTCGCACGATAATTATTGTCTTAATCTATTGTTATGATTATTTAGAAATATTACATTGTTAGACATAATTTTTGCTTAAATGGAGTAAGCTTCTCCTTATCCAGCGCATTAGGAGAAATGGAGAATGTCTTTTCTCTTTTTCTCTTTTTAGTTCCTCTAAACATTTGCAAAGATTTATGCGCAACTCTCCATACAGCATAGAAAACACAAATTATTAATTCGTAACGAAAACATATAAGGCAAACATAATCGACAACATGAAATCATGGAATCCGGGTAAAGTTTAAGTGGACCTGTCAGAATTGTAAAACAGTGTTTTTGTGCAAACTTTACTGTTGTAAGTCAATAAAATAGTTCCTTTTAACTGTGTTACACATTAGACTACACAAAATGACAAAAAAAAAATCCTAAAAATATACTATAGAAAAACCCCCTGAAGTTGTGTAGTATACAAGATATAACACATTTTAAAAATGGATGAAATGTGAGTAGTCGTAATTGCGCGAACCTAAAGATTTTTTATTTGGTTAGTAATAAAGAAATATATTAATAAGTGAGATTAATAAAATTATCGCAGATTTTATATATAATTTATCATGATTTATATTTGAGATTTTCATATAATTTTATGTTCGTTGATTATCATCTTTTCATTCCATATTTACAAATACAAAATTTTTTTTTAAATTTATCAAAATTATTAATTTTGAGTATCTCGATTCCATTATTAATGTTAATTTGCATATTTTTCAAATTCTTCAACCTGGCCAATTGGATTTCGCTAAAATATTTGTAGAGCATTTATTAATTATCGAGTTATTCACAACATTGTGTGGTTTGAGTTTGAGTATTGTAATATTGTCACATGAAGTAATTTTTTTTTTTATTATGTAAGAACGTACAGTACTACACTTCACTCGATATATTTTTGTCATTTTCAATGATAATATTTTTTTTTCAATTTTAAAATTTATTTATATTTTTCAACTACAAATTATTAATTAATAAAAGACACAAATTAAATGCAAAAATAGAATTAGATATATGTTATTTTATTTATATTTCTTTACGATGCGCTCCTTTGTTCAATGTTTTGTCGTATATAATGGGTTTATCATTTAACAAACTAAAATTGAAAATAGAATTGTTGGTATGAAAATTCATAAAATTATCAATTAATTTTTATCGATATATTAATTTTCATATTCATTTTTTTTATTACTGTTGAATACCGTATAAAATTATCACACAGCTATAACGATAAAAAAAATTATATTAGTATGGTACTTTTAAAGAATATGTTGATGTTGTATTTGGTAATACAAAAAAGAAATTTGAGGAAGGTTCTACTACCAATATTTTGGTTGCCCTCAAATGCATACATTTTACTTTTTGGTTATGTTTTCAAATTTTCAAATTTAAATGTTCAATCCAAACCATTGATCTTATTTAGTTTATTGAGCGATGCATTTTCATATAAGTTTTGTAAATTTTGGAGTTTATTTGAAAAAATAACCAAAAAGTAAAATGTTGGCATTTACGGGCAACCAATATATTGGTAGCAGAACGTTCCTCTTTATATAAATATATATTATGAATGATAGTATAATATTTATCTAAATAATACTTGGAGCTAATTATAGTTTCAAAAAGATGAAGGACGTCCTAATGAAAATATACCCAAATAAAAGAGAAAAAAATAGCGTTCATGAGTCATGAATGATGGGCAGCTGTTGCGAAAGCGCCCATATTCACTATGTCGTGCATTGAAGATGTCTCTCTTATGAAAAGTAAAATAATTGAAACATTTCCAACAACCTACTTGTGCCTTATGATTTGTACATAAATTATACCTACGTATCCGTTACCCCTCTTGTAATATTTTGTGTATATCTCTCTCCCAATATTTGTTAGCAAGTTAATTATATTGTGTTCTTCTTTTCTTTTTTTTTCCCTAAAAAAAACATAAACCCACATTAATTTCGTAAGTTATCTACATAAATATCAATTTGTTCTTGGTTCTAAGTAATAGCGAATCAATTCAGGCGTACACCCTAACTAATGCATCATATGTATATTAATATTAACTGATGTAGGCAGGAGCAGGCATTTAATATATTGTAGTTGATTTCCTTGCAAGCATAATTGCAGAACACATAGATTATCGGAAATATGATGCCCCCCTTCAAATAATAATAATAATAATAATAATAATAATAATAATAATAATAATAATAATAATAATAATAATAATAATAAAATAAATAAATAAATAAATCGCGTCAAAGAAAAAAAAAAGTGGTAACCTAGTAGACAGGTGTCCTGTTGGGAGGTAAACTAGAAGCTCCAAATTTCAGCATTGGTGTGCTCTGAATATGTCTGTTGAAATTTATAGTTCGTATCTTACAAAACAAGATCTTTTTGTTTGGCATTCTATGTAGTCCATACGCTCTCTCTTTCACTCGTCACTCTTTATCTTTGATTCCTGTATCTTCAAGTCTAAAGAAAAACGCAGTCTGATGCCAGGTGTCATGAGAGCAGTTTCTCGCGCATCTTTCCCCGCTCGGCCCACATCGACTTAATTTATAATATTTATTTTTGTAATATCATATCCTAAAAGAATAACTTGTGATGAATTATGTGCGAACTTATATTTTTAGCAATAATTCCTAAGACTTCTGTATGTAATGATTATATTTTATTCTGCTTAATATAATTTTTTTAGTAGTAACCAGCAGCTCACACACTAATATGTGGGTAAAATTTAATAAACTAAAAAAATCATCAAAATAAAATCTATGACATTTAATTCAACAGAAGATTTTACAAAGTATCTATTATGCAAAAACAAATTGTCTCCTATTATATTTTTTTTGATTGGGTCTTCTTCGCATTTAATTAAGATTGACTAAAAAAAGAAATTATATCTGTGAGATAGAAAATAATTTTGTATTAGTATTCTTTTCATTCTAATATCAATGCTCTTCTTATTCTAAGCGAAGAGCTTAATTTTTTCATTCCGAGATTAAATCTACATCTTTGATCAAATTAGATTATAATTAATCAATAAACTATATTGTTTGTAACTAAAAAATTGGATACACTTTTGGACTCAAAATTAGATAGACCTTTGGTCAGGATTGAGTAGATTTTTGAATTGATGCTTTTATAAGTAGAGGGATGGAGATTGACCAAAATGTTTCTAATAATTTTACTTATGCTAAAATTTTCTTATAAATGTTAGAATTATATGTTTTTAATACCGACTTCAATTTAAATATACTTAATTTTTTTATTTCTTTTATTTTTATTTATTATTTAACTAAAGTTCATTATACAAATTAAATTTGAGTAATTTTTTTAAAAAGTCCCTGAACTTCATATGTAATCCAGTTTTGGTCCTCAAAGTTTGATTTGTCCTACCTTGACCCCTAATCTTCTCAATAGTCCAGAAATAGTCCTCCGTGAGAGCTCAGTGATGACCCCGTTTAATCAACGTTACTCTCCCTCTTCTATCTTCTTCTCCCTTCTTCTCCCACGAATCAGTACAGACCTCCTTTCTCGTTTGATCACAGAGCTCACTTCCTCCTCCATTTTCTCTCACTTTCATGCCTCTCCTTCGATCTCTGACGAAAATCCGGCCAAAGACAATACCCCTCTCTCTCGCCACTCTCTCATCTGAGTTGCCAAACCCTAGAATGAAGGAGGTCCGACGAAGCAAAGGTCCTGGCTATATCCCTCTCTCATTTTTCTTCGTACCAGGTTCAAACCCAAGATTTTATGAGTTTTTCATTTTTTTTGCAGTATTAGCGATATTCACTCTTTAACCTACACTAGATGACCTGAATCAGTCTCAAATGTTTAACGAACAAATAAATCAAGTACTACTGTTAGGGGTGACTTTTATTAGTATTATCATTATTTTATTTGAGGTCTAATTAGACAGTGATTAAAGAAAATTTGTCAACTTAGATTACAAATATAACTTTACAGTTCGGGCTTAGGTGGTAGTGGGGGTTAATTTGAGCTAATTGAGGCATAATTCTGTTCAATTGAACTGCATGAATTTTGCATAAATCCATGATTGCATAAATTTATTATTTTCTTTCCTTTTCCTTTGGATGAACCGCTGTTCCATAATGGCTATGCATGCATGAAGGTATTGTGCAAATATTCGTATTTTTTATCAAATTTCTTGTAGATTGTTATTGGGCTAAACATTTATTTTTTATTTTTTTTCTTGCATTAAAAAACAGAAGATGAGGCAGACGGAAATGAAGAAGATACAACAAATTGATATGGTACAATGAGATCAATAAGAAATCCAAGGAGAGGATCAGTTTTTAAGGAAGATTTTTATGTAATTTGCAAAATTGTATAGTTGGCTTGAATTATGGCAGAATTTTATGAACATTGGAAGAGACTTATTTTGTATAGCATAGTTGATAATTTGATATCTCATTTTGTGTCATGCTCAACTACTTTACTCGATTGGTTAACATACTACACGAGAAACTAGTCTTTGATGTTGGTTTTTTTTTTATCATACATTTTTTGTTTCCCTGGATCACACAATAGAAAATTAAACTGATTAATACAAGCTTGTCATATTAGGATGGGTCGGACTGTATTGCTGGTTGTGTGCTTGGCATATAGTGATACAACTGTCACTGATCAATACATGAGTATCTGACATTTCTTATATGCGCTACTCAATAAAACTGCTGTATAGAGTATACGTGCATATCATGCTTATAACATAAACAAAGATTTACACAAGTACAAAAATAAAGAAGTTGTAACGTATAAACTTGAGCCAAGTACATTACTAGCTGATTATTAGCAGAATGAAAGAACCATAGAACCTAGAGTACAATTTGATACTGTTTGTCAAAATTAAGAACATACAAAACCTAACCCATTCCAATCTTCTTCATTTCAAGATAGCAAAAATAAGAAGTACAATTATATATTCAAGTGTCTTAATCTTAGCGTCTTCTTCAATTCTTCCTTCATTTCTTTCTGTTGCTTTTTCATTTCCTCCAGTTGCTTAATCAAGAGAAAAGATAATACTATTAGCTTGTAATTATAATTCTAGATGCCCCTGTATTTTATTTAGCACATAAGAGATCTTACTTGAACATACTGGTACCAAATCAGGTCTGCAAACTCATTAATAAGAACTAAATCTGACATTTACAATAGAAGGTCATACCTTACATATTATGTATAAAAGACAACATTTCTTTACTCAGATTAACATTAAAAACTATTGAATTTTAATAGTTGTAATGACTTTTTAGAAGATATTATCAAAATGAAATTAATTTAGACTGTAAAGTGACCAAATTGACCCTAAAATAGAAATAATTTTTGTTTGATAAGATCAATTTTGTAACTAGTTTATATCAATGGCTACCTATCATAGAATTATAATGCTCAACTTCATTCAATTTCAGCCCGAAAATGCTAGGACAATATGCTAATATTAAAAAAAATATATATAAATATAAATAAGAAGAAAGTCAAATTAACCTGGCATCTTAAATCGAATTGAGAAGGCTATTAATCAGGAAGTCAAGCCTACTGAAGCACACCCAAGCTTGCCTTTTTCATTGAGCGATTTTTAACTAGTCCTCTATCATTAATAATTTAATAATTTGCAGTATCTAGGTTTTCCTCGAAAAAGAAAAATGAAGCTTTTTGTCCGGAAAGAAACTATCATAGAGAAAGATTACCGTACTGATTTGTGTGAAAAAAACTCTCATTGGGCCTCCTTCACTCTAGGGTTTGGCAGCTCCAGATGAGAGAGGCAGGAAAGAGGGGTATCGTCTTTGGCCGGATTTTTGTTAGAAATCGAAGGAGAGGCATGAAAGCAAGAGAAAAAGGAGGAGGAAATGAGCTCTGTGATCAAACAAAAAAGGAGGTTCGTACTAATTCGTCGGAGAAGAAGGGAGAATAAGATAGAAGAGGGAGGGTAACGTTGATTAAACGGAGTCATCACTGAGCTCTCACGGAGGACTATTTCTGGACTATTGAGAAGTTTAGGGGTCAAGGTAGGACAAATCAAACTTTGAGGACCAAAACTGGATTACATATGAAGTTCAGGGACCAAAACTCAATTAAATTTTGTTGAATCACGTCGCGATTGAACGATTAATTATTCAACGACACTTTGTTTTTGAATTGGATATATATATATATATATATAGTTTAGCTACGGTGAGTCGCGACTCACGGACCATCCAGTGAGTCTCGATCAAAACTCCTAGATCTAGTTCAAAATGACCGATCCAAACTGCCCAATATGAACTCCCTATTGAAATCTCCATGCAGACCAAAATTTTCATTCTTTTCGAAATTTTTTAAGTATTTTTTCGAATTTTTAAAAACTGCTGTTTTTGAATGGTTCAGAACTGATTAGATTAATGATTTTCTAAAATTTCAAAAAAATACTTAAAATTTAAAAAAAATGAAAAATTTGGTCTGCATGGAGATTCCAATAGGGATATCATATTGGACGGTTTGGATCAGTCGTTTTGAACTAGATCTAGGAGTTTTGATCGCGACTCATTGGAGGGTCCGTGAGTCGCGACTCACCGTAGCTAAACTCTATATATATATATATATATATATATATATAAATGGTCCATTATTAAATTTATCGAAACAATTAATTAAAAATAATATTAAAATTAAATTCACATTGATGTGTCATGTTTTTGTTGTATTGTCATAAAAGTATTGTATTGAACTTGTAACACCCTTGATTTTTTTATACGTATTTTACTATTTACTAAATAATTTGAACCATTTATATCTAGTATATATGTATGTATTTTTTTACTAAATATATATTTTTTAATTGATCAAATTTTGATTTTGTTTTACCGATGCATTAAATATTATTTTTTACTTAATTTATATATCATATGCGCATGTATACAACTTTTACTATTTACTATAGATTAATTGTATAATCATTTTCAAATCATTTTTTTTTCCTGCAACCGTAATTATAGCGGTTAGTTACTTAAATATAATTGCATGATTTATTGAACTTGGAGCCCACGCATTCTCTGCATACAAAATCATATTTTGATAACCATATTTTGGTAACCGTATTAATTTACCGTCTCTTTCTTCCAGAGCGTCATTTGCATCCTCCCTATATTTCTTGATTTACACCGTACCTCTCCCTAAATATCATATTTAAAGCCTATCTGAAAGGAAATAGATTTTTGTATTGAATTGATTCAAATGATTACAAGCATGAGAGTCTTTATATAGACCAATCCTAAAACTAATGATAACCATCTCCAACTATACATCTCCTACCAACTCTCTATAATCTCTATTGATATCAATCTCCAATCATCATACAATCTTAATATCTCCTACCTAACCAATCCTTAATTACTCTAACATTCCCCTCAAGCTTATCGTAGTGGCACACACGATTGAGCTTGCCATCTTCGAATGGTTCGATCCTTGTCGAAATTGAATTGCCAACTTGCATTTGTACTCCTTGAAAAGAAAGAAAGAAAAAGAATCGAGCTCTTTTGGCTCAAGAAGAAGAGAGAAAGCTCTTTTGGCTCATGCATGCTTTCACAATGACTTTTTGCCTAGCATGTGTTCTTAGCTCGTTTGAGCAATTGAAGTAATTTAAAAAAAAAAAAATAGGAGTTGGATGCTTGCTTGGCATATTGTATTTTCTTGAGAATTTCAGGGGCTATTTTTTTTTTTTTTTTAATTGGAGTTTGTTTGGTTTATAGGTAGGTTAGAGGTTTAGTGGCTGCTAATTCCTTTTGTACCTTTTCAGTTTTGAACTAAGGCTAAGCAATCAAAGCATGGTAACAAAATAAAATCGCAATGGCTCAGTTTTTCAAGGCAACATTGATTGAGCATAAACCTGCACCTCGATTCATTTAACCCATTTGATCTTCTTCACTGCATAAGCCTTTTCATAATATTTTGCTCTCTGATTTTTATACTACTCAACTGCAATCTTTACCAGTATCAAGAACATACGCTCATTGACCTGATTTCTAACAGTACCTTACCTGTATTGAGTTTTTTAGCATCAAACCAGAGATAACACCACTTGAAATCGTGTAGTTCCATTCAAGGACTGGAATTCCACCTTGCTGCTCCCATAAGTGACCTTTGTTGCCTTGGTTTTGCTGATTGTGCTCGCCAAGTGCTTGTCAACAGGGTTGCATCTTACAAAACGGGTTGGATCTTTGATGTGGCTGTCGTTGCTAGGTCTGAGGAGATTCATGATTGAGCACGTGAGCTGTTTGAAGCACCTCCATGGAGAGCTATGTCAGATCTGCCTTGTCATGGCCTGAGCATGGTGGCCGAATGAGGTTGTGGTTGTCGAAATCGCTGTAGGTGAGCGCCATGGCAGCAGATCGGTTCTTGTTGAAGCGGGTCTGACAGAGCTGAAGAGAAGGAGGTCGAGACTGCTCTAAGTGGGCCCGAACTCAGTGTCAACGGTCATGCGGAGTCGGAGGTAGTGCAAAGTAGCCCTAAGTGGTTCAGATCCGGGCGAGACGATGCGAGGCTGAGTAAGGCCAAATTCTAGGGTTTCAATTTATGCTTGAAGCAGCGAGGAGAGGCTCACTCGACGGTTGTTGCGACGCTCGGCCAAGAGATGGTGGCGCAGTGCGGCGCAAGGCCTGGCGCACGGCGGTCGTCGGAGGTGGCGCTATCTTGTTCAGATCTTAATTGAGAGACAGAATAGAGAGATCGAAAGAGGGAGAGAGACGAAATATGTGGAGAAAGGTTTGGAAAATGGGAATAAGGAGACTAGTAGAGTAGATCTAAAGTTATACTGGAATACGAAATGTAATTCTGGAATAAGAGAAACAGAAGACTAACTATTCTGATTATTGTGTGGAATAGGTAGGCCAGAAATTCATTATTCCTGGAATAGGCGTGAGCCTAATTCCAATATAGTTCTGGCTCAAATACCATGAAAGAAAATAAATTTTGTATTGAATTGATTCAAATGATTACAAGCATGAGAGTCTTTATATAGACCAATCCTAAAACTAATGATAACTATCTCCAACTATACATCTCCTACCAACCCTCTATAATCTCTATTGATATCAATCTCCAATCATCATACAACCTTAATATCTCCTACCTAACCAATCCTTAATCTAATTATACTCTAAATTAATGCAAATGACCATTGCATATACTTAGCCTTCTTTCCTTTATGTTGTCCCGATTATTATTTTCAATATATCTTTTATTTCCATATACTTCTTTGGTGAAGAAAGAAGATTTTTAGGCGTCATTCATTGTTACTTCAATTTTTTTTTTCCTTTCTAATATGAATAAATCTTTCTTTTATTTATTCGGTTTGTCTCTAATTTTGCACCATGTATCCCTTTCATCCCTTTTCAATATTAAAATCCCACATGCTTATTTTACCAAACTCCATTGAGTTATACTTAGCATCCCATTAAGATATCCGATTATACATCACTTGCTCCATACTATCGGTTCCACCTGATGGAAATTTTATTATCCATCCGATTGAAATTCGAATACTACGTCGTGGTCGTTTGTCTAAACTGCTCATTGTCAGGTAACCAGATTTCTCTATAATTTAATTTTCATATTGATTGATTTAAATATCGTTTGGCTTATTCGATTGAATTGATTTGATATATGAGAATTGTGACTGATGTATTTTGCGAGTCAACGGGTCTATGATGTGATCTGAATTGAAATGGAAAAGTGAAGTGGAATGTGAAATGAAATGTGAAGTGGAATCGCCTAGAGAGGGATTCGCGCTAGTGTGAAAGTTATATGAGAAAATGGATTTGAGAAAACCTAGACCCGTTGATCTCTGTAAAATATATATAATTTGTTATTGTTGTTGCTGTGTGGATTAATCCGATCGGTTGATATTTTGGTTACATAAATTAATTATAGAGAAGCTGCGTCGTTAAATAACTGGTTACTCGACTTTGTAGCTAACTCCGTTTTGCATTTATTTCTTGTGACCTAGGTTGACAGGCCGTCGGATAGATGCGAAAGATACTGTTCCACCTCACGTCGCGTATTTCGGATACGGGGTGTGACAGAACTGTACCAACTTCTCAAGATTCCTGATACAACATAATTATGGTACGATATGCCAATAGATTTTTATTATGACAATTTTGTATATCTGTCGTATCATGTCGTGTCAATAAGAGTGTGTGTCGTGTCAACACAAGTGTATGTGTTGCGCGGTTGTGCCAACACAACTGACATGACACTATATAAAATTGAAAAAAAATTAGTAGGCAAGTTCTATTAATAATCTTGATTTAGATAAAATAAACAAGAATTACATATGTTACATATGTTGCTGTGGAAGAATGGAATATACTAGATTTCAATCACATAAGCTGCAAAATTGACCATCAACCACCACACATTCAGTACGTGTGAGACCACCATCTTCTTCTCTCTCTTCATATACGTCGTTACACTACAACCTTAAGTTAAAACATAACGTCACTATACACGAGTCTAAGAACCTATCGACTTGTGCATGTGTTTCCTGACTACTACTCCAACCAATCGAATGGATCGAATCCTCTCTCAAATCTAGATTAATTTTTATATTTTGGTGGTACACTAAAAAATGCAAGTTTTAGATACGACGGACGATTTCTGAAAGGAGTATATACAGGAAGAGATCTAAAATAGATGGGCAGCTATTTAGATCCAGATACAAGCATTATACTTGCCACAGCAAGCAATTTGCTTATCTATTCAGTAGCAAAGCTTTGTTGTCCAGTAGATGATCCGTCTAGAATGGCTCTACACTCATTTTCTAACAAAAGATAAATAATTGTTGTGGACTCATGTTCCTAATATTTAAAAATTCTGATACTGTATAATAAAATATGGTAGTGTTTTAAAAAAGTAAATAAATAGTAAGAAACTAATTTTAAACTATTTATTTGTAAAATATTAGTTAATTCGAAATTTTCTATAGCACTTTTTGGTCAAATATACACGCGAGGCGTTTTCAATCATTACAGGCATACAAGTTGTCCAATATGATATTAGTAGTTGACTAAAAGATCGAAATAAATAAAGAAAAATTATACTTGACCAAAAGTAACTGAACCTAAGATTTGACTTTCATTCCGTTCGTCATTGGAGAGAAGAATCAGTACTGCTAATTGGTTAACACTGAGGACTACTATTTGGAGACGGGGTTGAAGCTAGAACAAGCTCTGACTTCTGGGTGCTACTGGAAAGCAACAATTAATAGCGAATAGAAGAGTGCCATTTGCTGAAAAAAGGTTGCAGCGCTATAAGTAAAATTATTAACTAATTAATGTACACTAAAAAAAGTACAGTTCTACGTGTACGACTGCTAGATTTGTCGTTGAGCACTGATTAAATAAATAATTAATCGATAGTTTTTTTTATGACTAGTTTACGACTGCTAGACAACAATATATTAAATAAATTATTGTAAAATTTTTAAATTAATAAAATGAAGAAGAAAATTAAGGAGAAACGCACAGTGTTTTAAATAAAAAGTACAAAAATCCAAATACATGCATGGGGCGATAAGATTAATTGGTAATTTTGAAGCCTTTTCTTTGTTTTTTACTTAGGCCTCATTAAGACCGCACTAATCTGCGGCAATATTATTGTTCAACCCTTCCTCCTCTGTCAAACTATGGGAGTGCAATGTGCAGATTTAATTAATTGAAGGGCGAGTGAAATCCATAATAATTTTCCCAGGTACATTACCAAAATAGGTCGCTGATAAATGGTTTAGTAAGAATGTAAGATATTAAGTTGCCATTTCCATTATATATTTCATATGACATTATGTATTATGCAAGATTGTAACAGAAGTACAGAACATATAACAATTCCCTCATATGACATTTTGGGTTCTGGTAGTCGTTAATACAAACCATTTGCCAAGTCCATAAAGTTACAAAATAAGCCAGATTATAAAAAAACTATTAGGCTGAAGTTGACAAAAATGAGAGTGATCATAACTAAATTATAATATCAACGGTCAAGTTCAGGGCCTGTCATTACCTTTCATTAATTTTATGCAAGTCAAACTGAATCAGAGGTACAAATAATAATTTTGCATGTGCATAACTTGCTGAAAAAAAAAAAAACAGAATACATTGTATGGAGAAGACTTCTGTTAAGGCAATTAAAAACAGAAACACTTTTAGGATGGATACAGGTCAAATCCCTTGAAAAGAGACACACTCCGTCTACATCAACCACATCTGACTTGTTGGTTTTCCCTCTCTTACCAGATCAAACCTTGGTGCCGACTGATACACATCCTACTTGTTAATTAATTTTAGCAGTAACATCCCAATAATATGTATTTGATGATGTAAAGTAGGGATGTAATCAATGGGCTTGAAAGATAATACGAGGTGCGACGTGGCAGGAGGAGAAAGAGCCAGGTAACTATGCGTTGACCCCTCTCTGTCTCCATTAGGCAATTAGGCAATGCTAATAAGTTAATTGGAAAACAGACAAGTCGTAGTTCTAGTCCATAGAATTGACATGTTAATTACAAATATTTACTGTGCTGGCGGCTATCTATACATTAAATATATGTTCTGCCTCATACATCAACTACTTAATTTACTCCTTTTATTGTTATATCCCGTATGTGCTTAATTTATTCTTGCTGCAACTGCTTTTCATGTGACTCTTTAAACTTTGGATACCTGGTGCTTAATTTTATTTTAGTTGGGAAAATATGAAACATAATTTTATATTTGAATTAAGTATAATGAAAATTTGCTTCGTAGATTTAAATCTCTTATCTCTAGGCACCAATGTTGTAACAGATTTTAAGGAAAATTCAGATAGTATCAAAATTAAACAAAAATAAAAAATAAGACTTCACCAGTCTTTAACCGTGTTCTGTCATCTAAGACACAAAAATCATCATAAAAAAAACTATTAGTTATCACTTCTTAAGGTACCACTTATGAAGTGATTGGCGTGCGATTAACTCCTTGTAATTTCAATACATAATATATCGGAATAATATTTTCGAATAAATTGTAGAAATGTAATGAGTATTTCGGACTATGGAAGTGTTGTTCTTTAATCTTTATTCCGCATCTGTCTTTGTCAAATGTATTGGGCTTATATTTATCACAAAATAATGCAACGGATAGTAGCCCACAATAAATTTCCCAATTAATGGGCCGATAATCTGTTGTAGCAAAATCAATCTCATTATTGTTACGTTTTTTTTGAAATAAGAGGCTACTTATTTATAGAGGTTTAGCCCACTCCGCAATTGGAGATTATTCCTCTTTTCCCGGCTGGTGCATTCTTCTACTAATTAATCTACTTAATTATATCTACTTAAACTGCCTCCAGCGGGAATTGAACCCGTTACCTCTAAGATAACGGCGGAGCCACTGACCATCTGTGCTGGACTCCACGTTCTCCTCATTATTGTTACGTAATTATTTTTTTTGTTTATTTTTCCTAGATGTAACCGTTGACAGCTCCTGACAACCTACTAAAAAAATAATAATATTCTCATTAATTAATGGGCACAAGGGGAATTAAATGGGTAACAATTGCTAACATAAAAAAATGAAAGGGCCAATTGGATTGGGAGTAGGACCCGACATTAAGATAATAAGCTTCAATAAACCAAAACAGAATAAATTGAATAATAAATATAGATTAACAGATAAGAGAATATATGGAAAATACGAAATGCCGTATGAATGTTTGGAGAAGAAACTTTGAATTATCTTAGAATATGTTTATTAAAGAATAAAGTGATTTGGGTGATCGCTTACTGAAAGAAAAAGTTTAAGCTAAACAGAGCTCTAAATCATGGTTCTGAAACTCGGAATCGGACCATTGGTCGAAGGAGTCGAATCGGATGACTCGGAAAAACTCGGATGACTCGGATCGGAAACTCGGATTTTTATGAAAAATGCTTTAAATATCTTTAAAAATAGAAAAAAATGAGAAAAAAAATTTAGAAAAATATATTTACACAAGAAATCTATAACATCAATGTTTGAAAGCGTCAAATTAACTAAAAAATAAAAACTAGAATATTAAATAAGTTTATAAAGACAAAAAGTTAAGATGATCATTGTATCTTCTCATTATACATTAAAAATAAATAAAATATAAATATTAGATAAAATATTAGACAAATTATTACCAGAAGCTATGACGGGCTGGTCTAGTGATTTCGCTGTCTTTAATATAGATATATTATGGATGATTTTGTTATGTTTGAATAGGATCAAATATAAAAGACACGAAGGATGATTTAATTCTAGCATTTGGGTAGGAAATTGATGAATTTAAAATTTTAAAATGACTACAAGTGCATTCATATGGTTTAAATTGACCTTATATAGCAAAAATACTAGGGAATGTGATTTATATATAATCGTATTGAAGTTCTACATGACAACCTATATAAATCCTGCCACATAAGATCGTGTACCCATCTCTTTCTTTTTCATCCCACCAATACTCTTCCGCCATGGCCGCACCACCCTTGCTCTCTCCTCAATATCATCTCTTAGAGAGACTTCGATCACTATCTCCCTCTTTTCTTACTCTTACAGAGTTCGTATGGCCTCCCTCTCTTCGATCTCACCTGTCTCGTGTGGTCCCCACCTATTTCCTTCGACCTCTCCTATTTATTTCCCTGTTTTTTTTAATTTTTCTTAGCGATTCCGTTCCAACTCGCCAAAAATCGACTCGTCCTCCGCCGAGTACGTTCTGACTCGGCCGAGTCGGCTCGGACTCGGCCGAGTTTTTAAACCATCACTGCGCCACTTTTCATTTATAGAAACGGTTTTCTATATGTTTTTAGCACCGGTTTGGCAGCGGTGCTAAAAATAGGTGGTGCTAAAGATATATAAAAAACCGTTTCTAATAATACCGTTTCCAAAAACTGAAAAAAATTCGGATTATTATTAGAAACGGTTTTTAACTAAAAACCGTTTCTAAAAATGTATTTTAGAAACGGTTTTTAGTTAAAAACCGTTTCTAATAATAATCCGAATTTTATTTTTTTTATTATTATTAGAAACGGTTTTTAGTTAAAAACCGTTTCTAATAATAATCCAAATTTTATTTTATTTTATTTTTTATTATTATTATTAGAAACGGTTTTTAACTAAAAACCGTTTCTAATAATAATCCGAATTATATTATTTTTATTTTTTTTTGGTTATTATTCGAAACGGTTTTTAACTAAAAACCGTTTCTAAAAATAAATCGAAATAAAAAAAACATTTTTATTTTGGGGCTAGCCCCATTTTTGCTAGCCATAAATATTTGTATCGATTTTATATACCAAACAGAATTTATATACCAAAAGAAGCAAACCATTCATATATCAAAATAACACATTTAATTTAATTAACAACAATTCATATAAAATTCATACACAAGTCATAACATATAAACTCATACAAGTCTACGCAAATATCCAAACAACTCATCAATAGTAAAGCTAAGCTCTTCATCACTATAAGGTTTAGGTGCCGGCTCCAAATCCTAGATTCAATTATCAAATTCAATTAGTAAAAATAAATCTATTTGGTTCTAACCTAATTCAATTAAATTTTAATGATTAAGAATAAACTTATTTAACCAATTGAATTAAGGACAAACCTAAGGATAAACCTAATTCAATTACCTTTTATTTAACCAATTGATGTTAATTGCATGTATACATGTATACATGGTTACCTTGAATTGAGATGGTTAAGTTGTAATGCATGTACTTTGAGTGTTAATTGATAATATATACATGTATTAAATTATTAAGGATAATATTGAACCTAAATCTTATAAACTCCAAACCCTAAATTCAAATTAAGTCTTAAACGATTATGCTAAGCATTATAATTCATACCTCTGGTATTTGATTGGATTGTAGGAAGTTAGACAGGATCATCTGCAAGTTCCTCATCGCATAAAACCCGCAGTCGATATTATTCGGTTGTCTTGGACTCTACAAGTAAGAAATTAATATTATAACCAATAAATGAAAAGTTAAATGAAACTATTAGTCGAGTTGTGTACCAGAATGTAGCGAATATTGAATTTCTGCCCCAATTTCAATCTGCTTAAAGCACTACAACATTAAAATATGAAGTAGTTAGAAGAATTAATTTATAGATATTTACTTACTATATAATAAATGTGTTGACTAAGACAACTTACCTGTTGTATGCTTGCATAATTGGGGAATCCAAGAAGTCGTTATTCAGAGAATCTGCAATCCACATCGTTCTTGTCGAGGGTTGTGTGATTATAACCACAAAATGACCCCTACAGTTACATATTAAACCTTATTAGTAAAACTAATATTAAACCGCAAATTCTAAATCTTAGTATCAAAATTAGAAAATTTGTAACAACTTGTTTTGATGTAGCAAAACATGATAACCGCTCTTTCTTTTGGCGAAGACCGTCGTCAAGTAGGTCAATGTGCCTGGAGGATCACTTTTCGCATGACTGCCCGTGTTTCTTTCTGGATCCATAAACCTAAAATCCTTGAGTTGCACCTCCTTACAATAATCCCTAGCCCACCTGCATATTGATTCAATTATAGCAATATACTATATTGTAATAGTTATCAATCGATTATTATTAAGTTGATAAAAAAACTTACATTGTCCAAACTTTCATGACTTGAACTATAAGCATTCTTCTTTTGAAGATGGCCTCGATGTCTGAGAAACTGAGAATGAAGCTCTCCAGTACTATGCAGTCGAACTTGGCATGAATTTCGAAAGACGATGCGGAAGGGTCCACCATCAACATATAGTTGTGCACCTCAGCTGCGTTAGGCCCAATTAGTTGCAATTCCTCCGGGGTGCAAAACGGGTCCCGCATTTTTGATTTTTCCGTCCACTAAGAACGCATCCGCATCAAAATCTTCGTCGACTTCATCCGGTTCCTCCTCCACTTGCTGCATTATTTTCTTTTTCCCTGTATTTTTCGCCAATAATGCAGGTTGTTGCGGTGTTTGCCTCAGAGACACCTTGAAATCAATACATTAGTCATTAAACCTTGCAATTCCTCCGGGGTGCAAAACGGGTCCCGCATTTTTGATTTTTCCGTCCACTAAGAACGCATCCGCATCAAAATCTTCGTCGACTTCATCCGGTTCCTCCTCCACTTGCTGCATTATTTTCTTTTTCCCTGTATTTTTCGCCAATAATGCAGGTTGTTGCGGTGTTTGCCTCAGAGACACCTTGAAATCAATACATTAGTCATTAAACCACAGTTTTCAATTTAATTAATACCAATTTAGATAAGTTTGTAAGATTTACCAATCTCGACAAATCGGTATCCACAAGAAAGCTCGGCCACCTTAGAAATGAGTTCACAAGCATACCGAGCCGGTCGTCTGAGTTTGGAGGTGGATAAGGTGGTGACGATTCATAAGCATGATGGAACACTTCTAGCAGCTGTACCCTCAACTCCTCCTTACCTAATGGCTCTCCGTGAACCGTCTCATCCATGGAGTTATGTGCAGACACTATAGCTCTTGCGACATAATTGATAGTCAAATTATCTCCTGGAAGGAAGAGAAGTGCTTCCATGGAACCCTGCAATTATAAACAAATAACAAACCTGATTAATTACATATGGTAAACCCTAAATTATATATATTAGCAAGCAATATTCTTTATACCTGAATACCAGGGCCAGGAATAGGATGTGGTTGATTGTTGCTACCCTGTGATGGCAAAATAAATGCTTGATTTGTTATTGGATCGTAGTTCTGTGGTGGTGGTTGCCCATGCGGCCACATCCACGAGAAGTTTTGCTCAATCACTCTAGCTACTTCCCTTTGAACTCTCTGATCGATTTCCGCTTGCACTTGACGGCTCACTTCCTCCTGCACTCTCCTATCGAGTTCTTCTTTGGAGTAGCCCTTGGATTTCCTTGTACCCTTGCCAAACACAGCTTTCACACCGGCAAAATGAGGGTATCCTCTCAACCTTCCTGAGTGCTCCTTTGTCCCAATGGCACTAGTCAAGATGTCATTCTGACGAGATGCTTTAAATTCACCGGACTTCGCAAAAGCAACCTGTCATAAAATAAATTCAAGTCGGTCTAAGTTCAATTCCTTGAATACATCAATGTCTTATTTATTTGAGTTATCACACGTACCGCTGTATCAATGACCATTGCAACCTTAGGATCTGTACACCTAAGTTCATTCGTTTTCGGATCCCTCCTAGCGCGTGCCCTGCCCCATCTGTAACTCCTGCTATCTACTTCCTCGCTAATGGCGGAGGTCGCACCATGGACCACCTCTCCTTTGTTCCAAGTCTTTTCTGCACTCATGTAACCGCCAGATCCGAGTGTGTGAGGCATGTCTTTCTTGGCGGCAATTCCTGTTATATCAAATTCAAAAGACTTGTTGTAAGTATAGCAAAAAAGATAAGCTATTGGTATGGACAAAAGACTTGTTTTCATACCTCAAACTCAGAGGATCCATAATATTCATCGAATGCTTCAAATTCTTCTTTTGCGATGTTATGTGCATCCCACTGCTCCTCTCCCTCTTTCGGATTTAACCTATATCTCTTATTCTACAATAAGAAGGAAGATACGTTGTAATTGAAGTCAATCAAGCAATTATGATTAGAAGTGATCCTAAAAACATAATCTTTTACCAATCTGCATTTATAAGCCCGCCATCTTGTGCTACACGCCGAAAGAATCTTCTTCAAATGTGGAGAGTCAGACGGTATATTCCACTGCGTGCATATAGCCGCTAACAAATCCATTTTCAACTCTTTTGGCACTGATGGCCACCTTTTATAACTGCATTAGAAACGATTAATATTATTATCAAATTCAAATTCATATAAACATCATTCGCATTCATATATTTACATTTGTACCTGATAGGAATCATATCTCTTGTTTTTAGTGCAATATTCCTCGTGAATTCAGTAGCGTTATCACCGGTAGGCACGCCTAACTCGTCGAATTTGATCTCCAACCCTTTTCCGACAGCTATCTTCTGAGCCGTCCTATTGCACTTTGCCGTTGATCTTTTTCCCCTTCTGCTACTGGATGTTGCATTCGAATTTGGCATCAATTCCTCATCCTCATCCAATACATTATCGCGATCAATATCGTCCGGATTCGACATGACTGCAAATTCAAAGCAAAATCATCACAATTAATTAATTAGGCAATCAAATCAATTAATTAGAATATCAATTCATAATCATCATAATAATTAACCTAAGTATACAATTCACCGTAAATATCAATCTAATTATACAAAATTAACTTAATTGCATGCATATAATCTAAGTATACAATTCTAGTATTTCATTGTTTTTTTAAAAAATTCGGCATAACCTCCCCTATATATGAGCATTTTTCCAAAAAAATCCCAATCAAACCCAAAACCAAATATTGCATCCAACATTTTTCACATGCATATCAAGACATTTTTCACCCAAATCCAAACCCAAATTAAATGCATATCAACATTTAATTTCACATGCATATCAAGACATATAAATAATTAACTATTTCATGTACACAAAAATGTTATTGCATGTATTCAAGTTACATGCAATTATCAATTCAAGGAATACATGCAATTTCTATTAAATTTCTATTAACCATCTCAAGTAATCCTCTTAATAACCATCTCAATTTGAGGTATGAAAACAATTCACATCAATTTGTATTAACCATCTCAATTTCAGTTAAATTTCTATTAACATCTAAATTTATCAACTAACATCTAAATTTACATTTTTATTGCGAGGATAAGTATTAAAGTAGAATAATTGTACCAATTGAGTATAGTTTAGAACTCTTGAAAAAAAAAGATAATGTAATGTCACGAAAGTTTTTGCCATTTTCTAACTAAAGTTTATAATTACTTAATTAATAACATAAGTGATTATTGTAATAAAATATTGAGTTTTCCATTAGCTAGCAGAAACGTGATAAGTTAGCATCAAATATACTATTTCCATTAGCCTAGCTACTCTAACTTGATGAATTGTACCAATTGATTTAATTAATGGTTTGCATGTACCTCTTTGAGAGATGCTTGCTGTTGAGACTCGCCGGTGCTGTCGGCAGTGGAGAGAGGAGCCGCGGGGTGCTGTCGGCAGTGGAGAGAGGTGCTGTCGAGACTCGTTGGTGCTGTCGGTGGACCAGCGGTGGAGGGGGGCGGGGAGAGGGAGGTGCAGCAGGGTGGAGAAGAGGGGGGCGGCGAGAGAGAGGTGCAGTGAGAGGGGGGTTTTTGGGACTTAGCCAAATTTTCGGAAGAGAGAGGGCAGAGAGAGATGAGGGGGGGGAGGGGGATGGCATTTAAAATTTTTTAGACGTTAGAAACGATTTTTTAATAAAAAACCGTTTCTAAAGATCCAACTCGGTTTTTTTCAAAGATCTTTAGAAACGGTTTTTTAATAAAAAACCGTTTCTAATTAACAAAATTTTTATTCATCTTATTTTTTCTTCATAATTTAATTTTCTGATTTTTTTTCTAATGCAAAATAATTATTTTTTGTATTTATTATTTTCGGATTTTTTATTATAATTACGAAATATAGAATGTAAATTATTAAAATTATTATTAAGTTATAATTTTTATATAATATATAATATAAAATAAAATTATACAAATTTTTATTGTGTTATTCAAGTTTTTTTTTAAAAAAAATATTAATGATTTTTAGAAACGGTTTTTAATTAAAAAACCGTTTCAAATAATCAATTTGAATTTTTCACTTGAATTTTTCTTCATGTTTTTATTTTCTGATTTTATTATAATGCAAAATAATTAACTATTATATATTTTTAATTTCTGATTTTCTATTAAAATTATGAAAATTAATATTAAGTTATAATTTTTATTAAATATATAATATAAAATAAATTATATACAATTTTAATGAGTTCTTAAAATTTTTTTTAAAGAAATATTAATGATTTTTAGAAACGGTTTTTAATTAAAAAACCGTTTCTAATAATCAATATGAATTTTTTCACTTGAATTTTCTTCATGTTTTTATTTTCTGATTTTATTATATTGCAAAATAATTAACTATTATATATTTTTAATTTCTGATTTTCTATTAAAATTACGAAAATTAATATTAAGTTATAATTTTTATTAAATATATAATATAAAATAAATTATATACAATTTTAATGAGTTCTTAAATTTTTTTTTTTAAAAAAAATATTAATGATTTTTAGAAACGGTTTTTAATTAAAAAACCGTTTCTAATAATCAATTTGAATTTTTTCACTGGAATATTTCATCATGTTTTTATTTTCTGATTTTATTATAATGCAAAATAATTAACTATTATATATTTTTAATTTCTAATTTTCTATTAAAATTACGAAAATTAATATTAAGTTATAATTTTTATTAATTATATAATATAAATTAAATTATATACAATTTTAATGTGTTCTTTAATTTTTTTTAAAAGAAAAATATTAATGATTTTTAGAAACGGTTTTTAATTAAAAAACCGTTTCTAATAATCAATTTGAATTTTTTCACTTGAATTTTCTTCATGTTTTTATTTTTTGATTTTATTATATTGCAAAATAATTAACTATTATATATTTTTAATTTCTGATTTTCTATTAAAATTACGAAAATTAATATTAAGTTATAATTTTTGTTAAATATATAATATAAAATAAATTATATATAATTTTAATGAGTTCTTAAAATTTTTTTTAAAAAAATATTAATGATTTTTTGAAACAGTTTTTAATTAAAAAACCGTTTCTAATAATCAATTTGAATTTTTTCACTTGAATTTTTCTTCATGTTTTTATTTTCTGAATTTATTATAATGCAAAATAATTAACTATTATATATTTTTAATTTCTGATTTTCTATTAAAATTATGAAAATTAATATTAAGTTATAATTTTTATTAAATATATAATATAAATTAAATTATATACAATTTAATGTGTTCTTTAATTTTTTTTAAAAGAAAAATATTAATGATTTTTATAAACGGTTTTTAATTAAAAAACCGTTTCTAATAATCAATATGAATTTTTTCACTTGAATTTTCTTCGTGTTTTTATTTTCTGATTTTATTATATTGCAAAATAATTAACTATTATATATTTTTAATTACTGATTTTCTATTAAAATTACGAAAATTAATACTAAGTTATAATTTTTATTAAATATATAATATAAAATAAATTATATACAATTTTAATGTGTTCTTTAATTTTTTTTAAAGAAAAATATTAATGATTTTTAGAAACGGTTTTTAATTAAAAAACCGTTTCTATTAATCAGTATGAATTTTCTTCATGTTTTTATTTTCTGATTTTATTATATTGCAAAATAATTAACTATTATGTATTTTTAATTACTGATTTTCTATTAAAATTACGAAAATTAATATTAAGTTATAATTTTTATTAAATATATAATATAAAATAAATTATATACAATTTTAATGTGTTCTTTAATTTTTTTTTAAAAAAATATTAATGATTTTTGGAAAAGGTTTTTAATTAAAAAACTGTTTCTAATAATCAATTTGAATTTTTTCACTTGAATTTTTCTTCATGTTTTTATTTTCTGATTTTATTATAATGCAAAATAATTAACTATTATATATTTAAAAACAAAATAAAATATCTTAAAAGTTCTATTAAATATTTAACTACTCTTGCAAGGTCTAAAAAAAATAAAAATGTATTAAAAATAATATCGCAAATTATGTTGACTCAATTTCCTTTCTTCTTTGGTGATTTTGGTCGATCTGCCCACACGCCTTCGTCTTGGCGATCGGCACGCAAATTAGTTTCTAACTCTTCAGCTGGTACCGGCGTTCCATCGATACCTGTGAAAAATAATATTACGTATAATTAGGTGTTGGGTATCAAATTAATTCAATAATATTTGTAGAATTTCATGGAATTATTATAAATTATTGAATATACCTGTCGAGAATGGTGCTATTTCATCGAATTGGTCATATTCTTCTTCGTCTATAACATCTTCAACACCAACGATGCGTCTTTTCCCCTGAAGTACCACATGTCGTGAGACGTCGGCCGGATCGGCAATATAAAAAACTTGCATCGCTTGTTTGTTTGCAAGTAAAAAGGAGTCGTATGAATATCCCAACTTTCTCAAATCAACGGTTGTCATTTGGAAATTTTTTTTCTTTTCTAACTCCACTTTGTAGGATCCATTTACAATCAAACACATGTATTCTAAATGCATTATAATCAAGTTCCCAGATTTCTTCAATCCACCCGTAATACGGCTCTGATGAGTTGCCATCACTTGATATTGCTTCTATTGTGACTCCACTGTTTTGTACTACGCTTTTGCCATCTTGTTTCTTTGTATACCAGGTAAATCCATTCAAGTCATACCCTTGATAGGTGTACACATTCGCATTTGGACCTTTCGCAAGGTATTTGACAGTTTCATTATCGGATGGGAATAGTCGCACTTTGTTTTTGAACCATTTTATAAAGCTTTTGTTGTGCTCCTTGGTGATCCAATTTTCATTTCTGTTAGGATTTTGTTCTCGCAACTCTGCTACGTGTTCTTCCACATAAGGGGCCACAACGGCGACTTGTTGCAGAATTTCAAGATGTGCTTTTTCTCTCCTTTCAAGGTCCACTGTAATTATTTTCAAACCAAGTATACCTTTCCCTAGGAGTCTACCTTCGTGTCGATTTTAGGGCAAACCAATAGGTTTAAGTCCATCAATGTAATCAGTATAGAAATCGATAACCTCTTCGGCCACATATCCTTCGACTATGCTTCCTTCGGGTCGAGATCTGCTTCGGACTAACCTTTTCAATTGGCCCATTGCTCTTTCAAAATGGTACATGTACCGCAAATATATCGGACCACACGTCTGAATCTCCCTTACTAAATGAACGGTCAAATGGACCATTATTACAAAGAATGATGGAGGAAAGTGCATCTCCAACTCGCATATGGTCTGATAAGCACCGGTTTCTAACTCTGTCAGTTTTTCAGGATTAATCACTTTGGAGCAAATTTCATTGAAGAAGAAGCACAACTTAGTGATGGAGTTATGAACTTTTTTCTTAAAACATCCTCGAATTGCAACCGGGAGCAATTGAGTCAACAACACGTGATAATCGTGCGACTTCATTCCAATCAATTTCATATCCTTCATCGATACCTTCCTTGAGATATTCAAGGAATAACCCGTTGGAACCCTGATGTTCTTCAAGCAATTCAACAAACTGAGTTTCTCTTTTTTTGTCAAAGTATAAACTGCATCGGGTAACCAATCCCGCCTCTTAATACTATCTGGCTGTGCAGCTAGTTCCAGTCGAATCCCCATTTCCACCATGTCTTTTCTCACATTGGCATTGTCTACTTTTCCTTGACCATTTAAAATCAAAGCAATCAAAGCTTCACATATGTTCTTAATGATGTGCATCGCATCCAGGCAATGCCTAACATCCAAATATTTCCAGTATTCTAGGTTCCAGAAAATAGACTTTTTCTTCCAAATGCCATCCGGGATTTTATTCGCAAATGGTTTGCCTAATGTTACTTTAAGATCCTTCACCTCCTCATATACTTGCCTTCCATTTCTTGGGATCCGTGCCCTTCGAGTCTCGGGTTTTCCATCAAATTTATTTTTGTAATCAGCCCGACGGTAGGGGTGATGACGGCTAAGGAACCTACGATGTCCCAAGTAGACCATTTTTCTACAATTTGATAACCATTGATAATGTGTTTCCTCCTCGCAAATAGGACATGCTTTTTCTCCTTTGTTCCTATAACCCGACAAGTTTCCGTATGCGGGAAAATCATTAATTGTGCAAAAAATCATCGCACGTAGTGTAAAATAACTATTCGAATAAGCATCGAATACCTCAACCCCTTTCTTCCACAACTCATCAAGGTCTTCTATTAACGGAGCCAAATACACATCTATATCATTGCCCGGTTGTTTTGGACCAGAAATGAGCAACGGCATCATCATATATCTTCTTTTCATGCATAACCAGGAAGGAAGGTTGTAAATAACCAATAAAACCGGCCATACGCTGCGATTGGTGCTCATGAGACCGTAAGGATTCATCCCATCCGTGCATAGTCCTAATCTCAAATTCCTAGATTCATTGCCGAAATCCGAAAAATAACTGTCTATGTTCTTCCACTGGGTCGAGTCTGCGGGATGTCTGATCATTGTATCTTTCTTTCTTCCTTCGGCATGCCACCTCAGTAGTTTAGCATCTCTTGAACTACCGAAAAGACGCTCGAACCTTGGTATTATAGGCAGATACCATATTGTTTTCGCAGCTGGCCTCTTTGTACAAGTCTCTTCATCATCCTCTAAATCATCGTCCCTTAGCCTATACCGTGATGCATTGCAAATTGGACATTTATGAAGATTCTCATACTCGTTCCGTAATAGTATGCAATCATTCGGACATGCTGAAATCTTCTTTATTCCCAAATTCAGAGGACATAGTAATTTCTTAGCCTTATAACATGTATCCGGCAATGTATTTTCTGCTGGAAGCATTTCTCTTAAAAGACCGAGCAAAGATGTGAAACTTTTATTGCTCCAATTATTCTTGGCTTTTAAGTTATACAGTTTAAAAACAATTTTAATTTTTGAGAATTTATCCTTATCACAACCGGACTATAAAGGTGCATTACAATTTTCATCAAACTCTTGAAAAATATCATGAACCTGATTATCAATAAAACCATCTGGTATTTCATTCATCAATTCATCCAAATCATTTTCTATATTATCATCATCACATTGTTGTTGACTTACATTTTCTCTATTTTCTATATTTTCACCCACAAATACATCATCACCCACAAATACATTCTCTACACTATTCTCCGAATCGGATGAATGAATGTTTTTCCTAACATCATCACGATCTTCTAACTTTTCCCCATGATAAATCCACCGTAGGTATTTAGGTGTTGTCATCCATCCACGCTCAATCAAATGAGATCTGACAATTTTAGTATCATGTCTTTGCAAGTTAACACAACGCTTACAAGGACATAGAATTCTGGGTTTTCCAGTTAACTTCCGATGTTCTTCAGCACATTCTATGAACTCTTCAAGAACTTGCCGAAAATCATCCGATATCCGTGAACTAAACATGTACATCTCCCTCTGATCCATCTGTGAAGATCACAATATATATCCAAAACTCAGGGTTTAATGTTATTAGGTTCAATTTATCACATCAAGTTTTCGGGCCGGTTACCATTCTAACCCACTCTTTGGATACTCTGTCTCATTAGCGAGCGTACGCTAGATGCAATGTAGTGTTTGAGAAAAATTCGGCAGCATTTCCCCTTATGTTCCCTGAATACGCCAACACACGATTGCTCGTGCGGACGCATTCGTGGGAACATAAGGAGAAATGCTGCCGAATTTTTCTCAAACACTACATTGCATCTAGTGTACCGCTCGCTATCCTAAATGAGACAGAATATCCAAAGAGCAATCCCAAAAAATGGGGACTATCCGAGGTTAATCCCTAATGGATTAATCTCGGACGGACACGACCTAAAATAGTTCAAATTCCGGCATTTTGGTCCTATATGACAATACATCTAATATATGCACATGCCAAACAATTAATTAATTAACATGCATGCTACAAATTGATAACTTAAAATTATGGAGGGTTAAAATAGAAAATTACCGAAATTCTCATGAAAATGATGATTTTCTCGCTTCAATAGAATCACCTTCCCTTCCACTTCCTAATTTATCAATACAAAATAGAAAATATCAATTACAAATATAAAAAATGGTTTAAAATATAAATAATAATTAAATCATAAAATTGATAAAAAAATATACCTCAAATGAAAATTTTTTAACTTCTATTCGCTCTCCTTTGCTTCCTCTATCGAATTTTCAATTTTTCAAAATTTTTCAAATTTTTTAGCTAATTTAAATAAGTGGTTTTGGATTGGTAGCAAATACTCTCGGTTTTTGTGGGGAAGAAATATTGATGCAACAATAATGGCTGGTAGGTAGGGAAATGAAGATGAAGTAAAAAAATGTTTTATTTTTAGAAACAGTTTTTTGTAAAAAACCGTTTCTAATAAGTTGGAAAAAAAAAAGAAATCTGTTTGATTATTAGAAACGGTTTTCTACAAAAAACTGTTTCTAAAAATACTATTTTTAGAAACGGTTTTTAGTAAAAAATCGTTTCTAATAATAATAAAAAAAATGAAATCGGGTTGATTATTAGAAACGGTTTTTAGTAAAAAACCGTTTCTAATAAAAAAAAATGAAATCGGTTTGATTATTAGAAACGATTTTTTACTAAAAATTGTTTCTAAAAATACTATTTTTAGAAACGGTTTTTAGTAAAAAACCGTTTCTAATAATCAAACCGATTTCTTTTTTTTATTATTATTAGAAACGGTTTTTTACTAAAAACCGTTTCTAAAAATCGTTTCTAATAATCTACAGTATTTTTTTTTTTTGCCAAATGTTTAGAAACGGTTCTCATAAAAAACCGTTTGTAAAAATTTAATCTGACAATTGCGAAAATGCCACTATCTATTATTAGAAACGAAATTCTTAAAAACCGTTTCTAATTGAGTGTTTCTAAAAATCATTTCTGTCGTAGTGCATGCTCTAAATCTCCGAATCAACTCATTAATTCTAGTAATCCTCAACAAACACACCCCGGGGCCAAACTCTGATTTTCATATACAAATCTGGGATAATCTAATTACACTACCACAAAAAAGGCTTTCTGTAACAAGCCATTTATAACGTTTTCTCTAAAACACGTTACAGACCAGTTGGCGGAAAAATCCTCATTTAATCTTTAACGTTTTTCATATATACACGTTATAAGAAGTTCCCGTCATAAAGAAAAAAAAAATGTCAGGCCTTCTGTAACGCCTTTTACAAAATAAACGTCACAGATCTGTGACGCCTTTTCCGTAAAAGGCGTTACAGAAGCTAACGGACCTTTTATGACGCTTATTCCACAAAAGGCGTCACAGATTCTTTCAGATATTTTTGGCCAAATGATTCCATGGAGATTATTTTAATATTATTAATACCTTCTGTAACGCCTATTACTTAAAAGGCGTCACAAATCTGTGACGTCTTTTTTGTAATAAACGTCACGGAATGTGACAATATGTGACGTTTACGTCATAAAAGGCGTCACAAATCCTCAGTAATTTGGAGAAAAAACCCCGATCGATTTCTGGCCTTTCTCCCTCCATTATTGTTTTCTCTGCCGCTGCAACTAACCAATTAAAAACCATTGAAATTCCATATTCAATTTCTCCAAAAAAATAGCCAAAAATATCGAAAAATTATTAAAAAATAAGAATTAGAAAGAGAAAGAGAAGGAGAGCATATTGAAGGTAAAAAAATTAAATTTGAACAAATTTTCATATTTCGTATTTTCTTGTTATTTTTATTTCGGTTTGTATTTTAAAAATAGGAAAAAATTAGAAAAAAATCTGAAAAAAATAAATTTGTAAAGAGAGATAGAAGGAGAACATAATAGTTAAGAGAAATTAAATTTATTTCTTTTTTTCTATTTTTTGTCTTATTTTATTTCGGTTTTCTATTTATTTATGCTTTAAATATTAATGAATACTTTGTTTTTGACATTAAATTTTCAGGTCTCATTCAAGAAGAAGAATTACATCACTAGGGTAGAAGAATTTCATCGTATTTAAGGTATTTTTCATAAACTTTTGGATTTTTTCCATTTTTTATTTCTTAATTTTGCATGCATTTAATAATTTGTATATGCATTTAATAATTAATGGTATTGTCATATAGGACCAAAAAAATATCGGAACAAAAATGCCAAATTTAGGTCGTTGCCCGTCTGAGATTAATCCATTAGGGATTAAATCTCGGATAGTCCCCATTTTTTGGGACTGCTCTTTGGATATTCTGTCTCATTTAGGATTAGCGAGTGATACGCTAGATGTAATCTGTTGTTTGAGAAAAATTCGACGGCATTTCCCTTTATGTTCCCCCGGATGCGTTCTCACGATCAATCGTGTGTTGGCGCATTCAGGGAACATTAGGGGAAATGCTGCCGAATTTTTCTCAAACAACAGGTTACATATAGCGTACGCTTGCTAATGAGACAGAGTATCCAAAGAGTGGGTTAGGATGGTGACCGGCCAGAAAACATTAATTACTAAATTGACTCATACCCTGACATTTTGCATAAATTTTTTTCTTGTTTAGATGGATCGAACGTGGATGTACTCAAGTGATCGATCAACATTTCTAAAAGGTGTTGAAGAGTTTATGCTTTGTGCTAAACAATATCTGAGAAAGATTGAAGATGAGAAAATTTGTTGTCCTTGTCGTTCTTGTCAGAATTTGTTGAAATCGTCTAATTTGGAAGAAGTGAGAGCTCATTTGATTAGAAATGGATTTCAACCGAATTATACTCGGTGGACACTTCATGGAGAGACTGGGATGGGACTTTTTAATGTTGGGACTAGTAAAAATGTATTTGATTCACAACATGATCAGGAAGAAAATGTATTATTGGATGATGAAAATGAAAATATATTTGGTGAAGGAAATGATGTATTTGGTGATGAAAATGATGTATGTGATAATGAAGATGTGTTTGAGACTGAAAATGTAGACAATACAGGATTGAATGTTGATTTAGATGAAATTGTGAATAATGTAGATGCAGACTTTGTTGATAATGTTGAAATTTTTGGTATGTTGCGCGAGGAAGATAAGATAATGTTATATCCTGGTTGTGAATTGTCAAAACTTAATGCTGTGTTCAAACTGTTTAATCTGAAAGCCAAAAATAGATGGAGTGATGCCAGTTTCACATCTTTGCTTAAACTTTTGCGTACAGATTTCCTTCCCAAAGATAATCAGTTGCCGGATTCAATATATAAGGCCAAAAAAATGTTGTGTCCTTTGAAACTCGATGTAGAGAGAATTCATGCATGTCCAAATGACTGTATATTATTTCGAGATGAGTACAAAGATCTGGATAAATGTCCAAAGTGTAAAACATCACGGTATAAACCGAGAGATGATCCGATTGAGGAAGGTAGTAAGGGACCAGCTGCAAAGGTTTTGTTTTATCTCCCAATAATTCTAAGATTTCAGAGGCTCTTTGCTAATGCGAAGGATGCCAAATTGTTGAGATGGCACGTGGATTGTCGGAAAAAAGGTGATGGAATGCTCCGGCATCCAGCAGATTGTCCGGATTGGACGAACATAGACGGTGCTTTTGAAGAATTCGGCAGTGAACCTAGAAATTTGAGATTGGGGTTATGCACAGATGGGATGAATCCTTACGGCAACATGAGTAGCTGTCAAACTACGTGGCCAGTCTTATTGTGTATTTACAACCTTCCTCCATGGTTATGCATGAAAAGAAGATACTTGATGATGCCCTTGTTGATTTCAGGTCCTAAACAACCAGGAAATGACATAGATGTGTATTTGCGTCCATTAATAGATGATCTTAAAAAATTGTGGAATGAGGGAGTGAAAGTATTTGATGCAAACTCTAGAACTGAGTTCAATCTCCGTGCCATGATATTTTGCACGATTAATGATTTTCCTGCATATGGTAATCTATCCGGGTACATGAATAAAGGAGCCAAAGCATGTCCTATTTGCCAGGAAAACACCCATTCTGTTTACCTGAAAAACTGTAGAAAAAATGTTTACTTGGGACATCGCAGGTTTCTTAGGAACCGCAACCACCCTTACCGTCGAGATAAGGAAAGATTTGATGGTAAAGAGGAGCACGACAGGGCCCCAATGTCAAAATCCGGAAAAACAGTATATCGACAGGTCAAGGACATAGAGGTCAAATTTGGTAAGAAATTTGCAAATGAGATTCCGAAAGGGATATGGAAGAAGAAGTCTATATTCTGGGATTTTGAATATTGGCAGTTTCTGGAGATTAGGCATTGCCTAGATGCGATGCACATAATCAAGAACATATGTGAAGCTTTGATTGGTTGCCTGTTGGAAATTCAAGGAAAAAATAAAGATGGCGTGAATGCGAGGAAGGACATGGTTGAAATGGGAATCCGTAAGGATTTAGCAGCACAAGATAAGGGTAATAAATAAAATTGGCTACCTGCAGCACAATTTAATTTAACCAAGGAAGAGAAAAAAAGCTTGTTGGGTTGCCTGAAGCACATTAAGGTTCCTTCGGATTATTGCTCAAATATTTCCAGAAAGGTGTCTATGAATGATAACAAATTGATCGGTATGAAATCACATGATTATCACGTCTTGCTGACTGTTTTACTTCCGGTCGCAATCAGAGGAATTTTGAAGGAAGAAGTGAGAAAGACTCTGACTAAGTTGTGCTATTTTTTCAATGAAATTTGCTGTAAGGTGATCGATCCAGTCAAAATGGACAAGTTGCAGCATGATGTTATTTCTACCCTATGCGAGCTGGAGATGTACTTTCCACCGTCATTTTTTGACTCCATGGTGCATTTGACCATCCATCTGGTTAGGGAGATCAAAATGTGCGGTCCAGTATTTCTACGGTACATGTATCCTTTCGAAAGAGCAATGGGCCAATTGAAAGGGCTAGTACGTAGCCGATCTAAACCAGAAGGAAGTATAGTGGAAGGATATGTTGCCGAGGAGGTTATTGAGTATTATACTGATTATTTGGAAGATGTTCAATCTATCGGCCTTCCAAAGTCTCGGCATAAGGGTAGACTTGAAGGAAAATGTACTATTGGAGCCAAAACTTGTAGAGTTGGTCTTGATACGAGAACAAAAGCACACATGAAAGTCCTACAACACCTTACTGTTGTTACGCCTTACATTAAAATGCATGTAGCCGAGATACGCAAACAACACCCATCTTACAATGAAAATGTGATTAATACAGAGCATCAACTAAATTTTGTGGATTGGTTTAAAGAAAAGGTAGAGTCCCAGTTGAAAGAAGGAATCGAGGTCAATGAAACCGTGAAATGGTTATCGAAAGGTCCTGATTCGGTTGTCGAAACCTACCAAGGGTATGACTTGAATGGATTTACCTGGTACACAAAGAACCAGGATTGTAAAAGCACCGTACAAAATAGTGGAGTGTCAGTTGTAGCTTTGTCTAGTAATAATGAAAAATCTGCTACTTATTATGGGTGGATTGAGGAGATTTGGGAACTAGATTATATGAAATTCAAGATACCCTTATTCAAGTGTGCATGGATCGACAACCTTCACGGTGGAGTCTAAAAAGACAAAAATGGGTTCATACTTGTGGACTTCAAAAAAAGGACTTATGGAGACGACCCTTTTATACTTGCAAATAAGCAAGCCATGCAAGTGTTCTACGTTGAAGATCCATCCGACAAGAGACGACATGTTGTCTTGTCAGGAAAGAGACGCATTGTTGGTGTTGGAGGTGTTGTGGACGAAGAAGCATACGATCACTTTGAGGAAACACCTCCATTTTCCACCGGTATCGATGATGCATCACAACCAGTATCGATCAGTCACAAGCGTGCAGACAACACAGAAGGCGTGTGGGTCAGTAAGCGAAAGAAAAAGAAGAAAGCAGATGCATAAGATATCCCATGTGAGTTACTATATATTTGATACTTACATTTTTCTATTATTTTTATAGTATTTGATACTTACATTTTTCTATTATTTTTGCAGGTCGTTAATTGGTTCAAATTTTAATAATATGTATTTTTTAAGTTGTAATTTTAGTGGTATTTTTGGTAATATGTATTTTTTTATTTTTAGTAATATGTACTTTCATTTTTAGTTATATGTCTCAATGTAAGTATTTTCATTTTTATTTTTTATAAATTTTTAAATGGAAATAAAAAACTAAAAGTAATTATTGAAATTAAAAAGAAAAACCAAATGTAATAAAATTTAAATGGAATTTAAATGGAAATAAAAACTAAAAGTAATTATTGAAAATAAAACCGATGCATAAAATTAAATGGTATTTAATGGTTGAAAATCGCTTCGGGATGAAATAATGGAATTTAAATGGAATTTAATATTGAAATTTCGCGTCGCGCTTCGGGAATAATTAAAATCCGCCAAAATCAAAAAAATTTAAAACCCTTCTGCAACGCCTATTAGGAAATAGACGTCACAGATCTGTGACGCCTATTTCCTAATAGGCGTTACAGAAGGTATTTTTTGATTTTTTGGTCAGAAAAAAAATAAAAAGGAAATATTGTCGAGTGTTTCAAACGAGAATGCTTAAACATATCGATGATCAAGATATACTCCTGGTATGTGATTTTCAAACTTGGTTTTTTTCTCAATATTCGATTTAATTGGAAACATATTGAAGTATTGGATAAATACAGGTATTGGATGATCGAACTTTCTAAAGAAGTTGGGTTCTCTAAAAGCATCACCATATGGGATCCGGATAAACTAGCTGAAATAACCTGGAAGGCCAACGAAGATTCTAATGTGAGTTACATGAAGAGGTCGTTCTCAGAGAATCCGGACTGCCAATACTTTGTTTTGCCGTATAATCAGGGGTAAGACCAATTATTAAACTCAATTATTAGTTTCCTTTCAATTCATTAATTATTAATATGTATTACAGGTTTCATTGGACAGTCATTGTTGTTGATGTCCACAAAGAGAGAGTATATTATGTGGATTCCTTGGTACACGACAATCCCATAGATCAATTAGTAATTAGGCCGTTTATAACAACGTAAGTTTTAGATTCTAAATAGACAATTTGATATTGTGGAAAATACTATATATATATAAATTATATCTAATTTAATTAATTGAATTGCATGTAGGGCATACAAATTTTACAAGATGGAGAAGACTGGCAAGGCTATACGTAAAGCTAATATATTCAGCTGGTACGAATTGAAGGTACGTAACGATATCTTATGGATTTAGGATTTAGAGATTAAAATTTCTGAAACTAGTCCAATTTTCTAACCAACTATTTGTTTGAATTGTGATTTTAGGCTCCGAAGCAAAAGGGCAATACAGAGTGTGGATACTTCACAATGTGTGCCATGAGACAATTATTATTCTATGTGAGAGGAGTCGGAGAACTACCCAAGGTATTGCATTTTGATCATATTTAGAGTTTAATAGTCGTTTACCAAATAATATAGGATTAGGGTTTACGGTTTTGGATTTAGGGATTTAGGGTTTAGATACAATTTGATGTGGCTTGTTTAAGGGTTTGATAATTGACAAACTTTCAAATAAATCCGGTGGTATAATCAAATAATTAACTTAGGCTTAGGGTTTAGGGTTTCATAAAAATCAAATAGTTTGGGAATTTATGATATCAACTAATATGATGTTTTCGATTGTTTTTGTTAAATCAAATATTGTAGCAAATCGATCCAGTTGGAAAACCGTTTACGAAAGAAAACATTGGAGAAGTCGTCGATGAACTTATGGAATTCATGTATTCGAATGTATTTGGATAACTTAATTTGTGGTACATTTGTAAATAAAATTGATATCTTAATTGGTTTTTTTTCATTTGATATGTGCTTGATATATATATGTGGATTAATGCATGATGAATAATGTGGGATTGATATGTGATCTGTTTTGGTACATTGAAAATCAATGTACCAGTTGGTACGGCTAGCAATATGGGGCTAGCCACAGAATATCACGTGTACAAAAAAAAACATTTTATAAATTTGTAACGTTTATTATTAAAAAACCGTTACAGATTTATGACGTTTATTTACTATTAGGCCTTACAAAAGGGTTAATGGGAAAAGGAATAAAATAAATAGAAATTATAATTCTGGAACTTCTGTAACGTCTATTAGAAATAGCCGTCACAGATCTGTGACGTCTATTTCGTTAAAGGCGTTACAAAAGGCAGCGTATAAAGAAATTTAAAAAATTAAAAGCAGCAATCTGTAACGCCTTTTAGGAAATAGACGTTATAGATCTGTGACGTCTATTTCAAAAAAGACGTTACAGATCTGTGACGTCTATTTTCTAAAAGGCGTTACAGATTCATAACGCTTTTTAATTTTGTGACGGAGGGTACTGTAACGTGCCCATAAACGTTACAGATCCCTTTTTTTGAACGTTACGGAACAGGAAATCTCGCGTAGTGTTAAAAGACGTTTCATTTCCAATGTGCTGCTCAAATGGAGAGAAAGCAATCTTCTGATGCTGCTCAACTTGCCAGTTATTTATGTAAAGAAATCATATTTCGGGCCAATACTTGCTTCTTTTTGAAAGCTTGAAAGTGCTGTCCTTTTCAGCGGAATTGATGCTTCTAGCAAGAAGTGTTAAGTGACCCTAAGAGGAAATTATATACTATGGAGTCGCATGTGCATAATATCAAAATAAAATCAAGTGCTTTTTCATCCTCAACTTGCTAATCAATTAATTAGAAAATACATCATTCCTAAAAAAAGTTCAAATAAATCGTATTTATGGCCAACACTTGTTTCTTTTGAATGCTTGAAAGAGCTATCCGTTTAGTGATGAACTGGTAATATTTGACCAAAAGAGGAAATTATGTACTTACCATGGAGTTGTACATATATTAGAGGGGCTCATCGTGTTTCGCTCAATATATGTATTTTTATTGTATTCAGTTTTATTTTATTCTTATAATTAAGTTATATATAAAATAAAAATAATTAAATTTAATATGGTGTGATTAGATTGACAAAAAAAATACAAACGCATGAGGATGAGGCAATTCTACTGAAGGAGGAGGATGATAAAAGAAAGGTGGAGAGGGACTCTATGAGCAACACAGAAGAGAGACGAAATTGAAAATAAGAAGGGGTCACAAAAATTAGAAACAAAACAATGTATTGCCAAATTATTGTCTACCGGTGAATCAGGTCAGTTTTATGAGTAATAATACCCGACACATAGATAGTTATAGAGTATTATGTTACAGAAATTGAAAAAATTTGTGTTTCACAAATCACAACGCTTGGAGTGTCGGGCTACATTTAACTATCTCTCTATATATATATTGAAAAGTAAGATTAATTCTAGAGACATAACAATATATCTTAGTATAAATAGGTGACAAATTTAGATATTAGATATTTCAAAGATATCTCTAGAAACTTTGGAAAATATCTAAAGATCTAGAGTTATCCATCCCTCTAGTATAAATAGGTTGCATTGGCATTCATTCGCTATCGAAGCCACAAACTAAATCTAAGTTCTCCTGGGAGATAGTGTAAGAGTGTGTAGTAGTTAGAGGTGTAGAAATATTTTTTGAGAAGTAAATTAAGTGTAATTTTAGAGGTATAATATTTGAATAGTAGATGTTTTAATGATATTTCGAGTAATAACAAAAAGAAAGTTTTAGCATAGCGCTCGCATCTACTTAGCATACATTATACTATTCAGCCTTTCAACTTTCTACTTTAAAAAAAAAAATTAACCTGATTAATTTTTAAATTAAAACCAGCGGTTAAGAGTAAAAAAAAGATTAATTATAAGAGTGATAACTTCATATGTTGACTAGAGATAATATTAAGACACATGCATATTGACCAGTCAACCACTTTGACTAAGTCGAAAAATTTAAATATTAATAACAAAGTTTTTAAAACATAATTAGGTAACTTTTTTGCCGACAATTTGAAGAAAATACGGCTGATTTACAACAGGTTTTAGGTCATTTCAAAATAAAAAAAAAATAAAGACCACACACGAGGAATAATTCATCATCCAATGGGCTCATGATAATGGTAGGATATTTCTGTGGAACTGCACCACCGTGTATATACTATTGCAACTAGCCCTACTAAGAAGCATGCTTTTCTTCTTAATAAAGTGATTAATTAAACTAAAGATGTATTCCACCAAGCTCATTATCCCATTTATAGCAGCTGATCAAAGGGCCATTGCGCTGTCTTTACTTGTTTTAGAAATCCTACAATGGATATTCGAAGAACATTTATCATATGTCCAACTAATTTTGGTCAATCATATTAAATAACTCGTTTTTGCATGGATCAAGATGTTGGTGGAGAGAAATATTATTCTGCATCGGCATTTCTGACGGAGTGCTTTTTGTGTAAATGAATTGATTAGGAGGGCTATCCGTTTACTTTATTATTTTTCAGCTATAATTAATTAATATCGTGATGCTGTCCCGTCAAACTAAGCCGAACTTTCTATATATGCTCATTAAGATCCATATTCTCAACTGTAATATGTACTTGTATGCTCATGACATAGAATGGACATGTATATATTCCGATGAGAAACGCACCATATTGAATTTCCAATTAGGAGAAACACCATGTCAATTTTAACTACGTACTTTAATATCTTGTAAGTTGTAATCAAGTAATTATAGTTCAGGTTTATCTTAGCAAGGTTGGTTGCCAAGTTAAATTCCAGGCAAGTATATCCGGTTAGATATACATATATATACGCACACACCAATCGGAGATCAAAAATAGCTTGAGTCTCAAGGAGCTCTAGTATTTAAGTGGAGTGTGTCTCAAATCTTAATATACAAAAACATTATCTCTTCTGCAACGACTCTAGTTGTAATACTAGTTATTATATGCTACTTATGAATGGAAGCTGCACAAGGTCGATGAGAATCCTTGCACCGGCAATAACCACCAAAGAGTCACAAACTAACCCTGGGCCTAGCCACGGTGGTGTTGGCCACAGATATAACAGCTGCGATGGTGCACACTACGGCATTTTTTTTTATTAACACCGGTTAAATCCATATTATTAACACCAGTTGGGCATCGGTGCTAATAATCAGTGGTGTTAAAAATATATAAAAAACCGGTGTTAAAAATTCGATGCTAAAAAACATCCGAATTGTTGGCGCTCAAAGGCGCGCAAAACAGACTAGCATTAGCACCGGTTATTAGTAAAAAACCGGTACAAAAAATATCTCATTAACACCGGTTATTAGTTAACCGGTGCTAAAGGTCTGTTCTAAAAACCGATTTTTGTTAAGCATTTTTATTCTCTTTAGCACCAGTTTTTAAGTAAATAACCGGTGTTAATGAGATCTTTAGCACCGGTTTTTACTAATAACCGGTGCTAAAGGTTGATGCCGATTAAAAAAAATATATATATTTTTTTCGGGCTAGCCCCATTTTTGCTAGCCATAAAATGCAATATACTGGTACCAGTATATATATCAATCATAATTCATGTATCATAATCACAATTCATATCAAAACTAACAATTAAACACACATAATTCATGCAACACAATGATATATATCAATTCATGCATCACCGTACAATATTCATATCACAATTAATACACATACACACATCACAATTCATATCACAATTAATACACATACACACATCACATATCAAAACTAAAGTTTCGTTAATGTCCTTTTCATCATAAGGCTTGCCCTCTGGTTGCACAGCCTGCATATTGACACTTTGTATAATTAGTAACCTAATCTTATTCAATTGAAGACAACATAAAATCTTAAACTCTAAAGATAACACAAAAGTGATTCATACCGATAGGATCTCCCCGGTCATTGCGCAGTGCGTAAGGATCTTGCGGAGCGATGTCATCGCATAGTATCCACAATCAGTGAAGTTCGGCTGTCGTGGACACTACAAGGAAAAAAGATAATACTATTAAGATTAAATTCAATAAATGAGATATGAAACTATTGTAAGTCCGAGCTATGTACCGGAATCATGTCAATCTGGAATTTGGGCCAGTCTTGACAAAGCTCTGCAACATTTCAATATAAAGTTAGGAAAATTAATTTGTGATTATTATTATAGATAGATAATGTATGTGTTGACTAAAACTCTAAACTTACTGATTGAATACACCTAGAATTGGGGATTGATAACTATCTGAATCGAGAGAATCAACAATCCATAGCATTCGTGTCGAGAGTCTAGCGATAATAACCACATAATGCGACCTGCAATTACATATCAAAGGACTTATTGGTAAAATTAACATTAAACCTCAAAATGTGAATCATAATTAAAGTCAAAATTAGAAATTTTATAACTAACCGATTCTGATGCAGTAAATATGATAAGGATGCCTTTTTTATATTTCTGAAAGTTATTCATCATGTAGGTTATTGTGCCGACATTATTGTTATCTACATCCGATGCCGAGCATCTTTCCGGATCCCAAAAAATGAAATTTTTGAGATAAGTGTTAACACACTATTCTCTACATCACCTGCATTGCATGTTATATTCATATTATGCAAATCAATTATATTTGGTTTAATTTAATTAGACATATTATATAATAATCAACTATTGTTAAGTTTAGAAAATACTTACATGGTCCAAACCTTCAAAACTTGAATGAAGGGCTCTCTTCTATTGAAGAAATGACCGATATCAGTAAAGTCGAGATGGAATGACTTCATTACTGTGAACTCGAAGTTACCAGCAATATCGAAATACGTCATTTCTGGATCCATCATCCGGATATAGTCATGTATCCTTTTTGCATTCACCCCCAAAATTTCCAATGTGCTCTCATCCGTTAGCGGTGCGCGCATCTAAAAATTGCCCTCGTCAAAGTACTCCTCCACTTGGAATTCTTCTCCTTCTTCTTCTTCTTCTAAATCCACTTGCTTTTTCTTTTTTTTTGAAGGAGATTGTAAATGTGCCGAAAATCGTTTCCAATTTTTCCTCAGTTGAACCTTAAAATCCATATATTAGTCATAAAATAATAATTTTCAATTTAATTACACAATATATATATAATTACTACAAACTTGTGAAATTTAGAATAAGTTATAAGATCTACCAATTTTGAAATGTCCAAATCGATAAGTTCCATCGGCCACCTTAGATATGAACTTTGAAATAAACCGAGCAGGTCATCTGCGTTGGGAGGTGGATAAGGTACTGGCGCATTTCTGAATTGATCGAAAACTTCTAGCACTTGTACCCTTACATCTTTCTCACCTAAAGGTTCTCCGTGAACCGTCTCATCACTGCTCGTTCGTCGAAACACTATAGCTCTTGCTACAAACACAAGAGTCGACGACCCTTCTGATGGGAGGAGGAGCAAGCATTCCCTTGGCCCCTACAATTATAAGCAACATCATGTTTAATGACAAATCATAAACTATATACTCGCAAGTAATATATAACATTAGCTCGGTGAAATTAACAAACCTGCAAACTATATTCAGGAACCGGGTGTGGTTGATTGTTGCTACCCTGTGAATGGAACAGAGTAGCTTGATTCAGTATGGGATCGTAAACCTGTTGTGATTGGTTTGTGATAACATCCGCGAGAAACTTTGCTCCATCTCTTCCCTTGCAGCCTTCACTTTCTCGTCCAACATCCGCTCTATTTCCTCGTTGGTGTACCGATGGGAGGCTTTCCTCGTATCCTTTCCAAACACTTGCTTCACGCCAGAATACACTGGGTAACCCCTTAAACGTCCTGAGTGTTCCGGCGTCCCAATCGAAGAAGTGAAGAGGTCATTTTGACGAAACGGTTGAAATGTACCAGAATTCAATTTCTCAACCTGTTAGAAAAGAAATTCATGTCATAATACTAAGTTGAAATTGTTGAATACATAAATTTCAAATTTATTTGAGTTATGACACATACTGCTGTGTCAATAACAGCAGCAACCTTAGGATCTTTACAGTGGAGTTCACTTGTTTCTGGATCCTTTGAGGCCCGTGCCCTACTCCATCTATAAGTCATGATGTCTACTTCTGGGCTAATGGTCGAGGTCGCACCATGGACCACCTCTCCCTCTTTTCATCTCTTGTGTACGGTCAAGTAACCGCCTGATCCGAGTGTGTGGGGCATGCCTTTCTTTGCGGCATTTTCGCGTCCTTTCTTGCTCAATTCCTATTAGCAAATTCAAAGGACTTATTAGTACAAAGAGTTAAGATAATAGTATTGACGAATAATTTTATATAAAATATGTTTTCATACCGCAAACTTAGGACTTTCAAGATATTTATCGAATGCCTCCCATTCTTCTTTCGCGATGTTAAATATATCTCATGGTTCTGGTGCACCCGCTTGCGGATTCTGCTTGTATTTTCGGTTCTACAATGAGAGGTAATTATAATTATTGAAACTGAATCAATCAATCATAATTTAAAGTGATGTTAAAAGAATAATCTCTTACTAGTCTGTCTTTCCAACCCCTCCAGATATTGTTACAATTTGTAAGAATCTTCTGCTTATGTGGGCATTCCGGCGAAAGATTCCACGTTCCAGCTATAGACTCGAACAAATCTTCTTTCAGCTCTTTTGGCACTTGATTCCACCTAACGTAACTGCATTTCAAACAAGTATTAAGTTCACATGCAAATTTATATATTGATATTATCCACATTCATATATATTGATATTACCTGAGAGGAATGAGATCTCTTGTTTTAAAATCACACCAACTCATGAATTCTCTTGCGTCATCACCTTCCGTTGGCCTTTATCGTTGAATTTGATCTCCAATGTCTTTCCAGCAGCTATCTTCTTTAATGTTTTCAAACATTTGGCCGTTGACCTTTTTCCCCTTCTGCTATTACTTGTTTGGTTATCCAGATTTGATGCGGCATTGTCATCCATACTCATCTCATTCGGGTCTGATACAGGATTCGACATGGCTGCAAATTCAATACATCAAATAGAACATCAATTCATATATCAATTTATATATCAATTTCTATATCAATTCAATACATCAATTAGAACATTAATTCATAACAAGTTAAAATATCAAATTAAAACATCAATAATTAAAAGATTAATTAAAACATCAATTCATACATAACACTAATTATAATATCAATTCATACATAACACTAATTAAAACACTAATTAAAATAAGTTCATACATAACCATAGCACAAACCATAACATAACATAAATCAAAACACAACCACAACCCTAACCCTAACCCTAACACTAATCATCCTCCTCTTCCTCCGGGACTCCCTCCACTGGTTCCTCTTCCACCTTTTTCCCCTTAAGACTACCCTCTTTATCCGAAGAAGATCGGCCACAACCCAATGGAAACCTCGTAACAGCGAAAACAGACCTCCTAACCGGAGGCTTGTAGAAATATCTAGAAGGAACATATATTTTCGTGCGCCTGGGAGGAGCATATATATTCTCCTCATTCTTCCTCTTCTCCTCATTCTTCTCAATTTTCACATCTTTCTCATTGATCTCCACCTCATTCTTCTTATCATTCTCCATCTATATTTACAATTTAATATATCAATTTATATATCAATTCCTATAAATTGCAATATATCAATTCCTATAAATTCTATCTATATTTGCAATATCAATTCCTATAAATTGCAATATCAAATAACCTATATTAACCTAAACTAGCTTTATCAAACACAATATCAATTTTCGGCCATATACATGCAATATCAAACACAATTTTCGGCCAAATATTCATGCATTATCCAAACAATAATTCCACATATAAATTCGGGTTTAACCTCACAATTTATCAAACACAATATCAATTTTCGGCCATATACATGCAATATATCAAATACAATTTTCGGCCAAATATTCATGCATTATTTAAACAATAATTCCAAATATAAATTTCAGCCAAATATTCATGCATTATCAATTTCGGCCGAAATAATTCCAAATAATTCATATATCAAATAATTCCAAACAATTTCAATCAAATTCGGATTTAACCTCAAAATTTCGGGTTTAACTTCAAACCCAAAATTGATACTCCAAGTGGCGGAGTAGAGAGGAGTAGAGAGAGTGAGGTTGTCGTACCTTAACTCGAAGTGGCGGAGCGGCAGCAACGAGAAGAGAGAGTGAGGTTGCGGCGGAGAGACAACGGCAACACCGATCGAGAGAGAGGTTGCGACGGAGAGACAGCGAGAAGAGATAGTGAGGTTGCGGCGGAGAGGGAATGAGGTTGCGGCGGAGAGATACCGAGAAGAGAGGCAGCTCGAGAGAGAATAGGGGAGGAAGAGAGTTTCGGACTTAGCAAAAAAATCGAGAGGGAATGAGGGAGAAGAGGGAATCGGCGCCTCTTTATTTTTAAAAAAAAATTGAATTCGATCTTTAGCACCGGTTATTAAGTTAAAAACCGGTGCTAAAGATCCACACGAATATTTTTTATTTTTTTTCGGAATATCTTTAGCACCGGTTTTTAACTTAATAACCGGTGCTAAAAATCACTTCAATTAATTTATGTTTTTTATTTAGTTTCTGTTTTTTTAAATATAAAATAAAATTATTTCTTAATTAATTTCTGTTGTTTATTTAATTTCTGTTTTTTAAATATAAAATAAAAATATTTTTTAATTAATTTATGTTTTTAAATATATTTAAATAAAAATATTTTTTAATTAATTTCTGTTTTTAGAAAATTTAAAATAGAAATATTTTTAATTAATTTCTCTTTTATTTAATTTCTGTTTTTTTATTTATGTTTTTCAATTAATTTCTTTTTTTATAAAATATGAAATAAAAATATTTTTTAATTAATTTCTGTTTTTTATTTAATTTCTGTTTTTTTCTTTAATTTCTGTTTTTTATTTAATTTCTGTTTTTTATTTAATTTCTGTTTTTTAATTAGTTTATATTTTTTAATTAATTTCTGTTTTTAATTAATTTCTGTTGTTTAATTAATATCATGAATAATATCAACATAATAAAAATCATATTAATCATATTATTTCAGATAACTATAAATATATTTACACACATAATTTTTTTATTTAAATTGATCAAACTCTTTAAATTTAATCAAATCAAACGTACAATAATTAAACTATATTTCTAAAGATAAATATATGTTAACCATATATCCAAAAATGAACATAATTAAACTATAGAAACATAATAAAAATATTCTTATTATAGATATCTACATCGAGCGAAGCTCGATATGTCCCTCTAGTATGTATACAAATCGAAAGGTCAAAATAAGTCTGTGCATTGTGCCCAATCTAATTTTTTAATTAAATTTGAAATGACCAATATGAATTGTTCAGTGTGGTCTTCATAATATTGAAATCTTATAAAAAAAAAAAATCAAATTTTATGTTGTTCAAAACTTTCTACTAGCTAGTGTGATTGTCAAATAACAATGATTTGTAATAATCTGAATACACTCTATCGAATCTACACAAAAACCTAAATACATGCCATTTTTTCAGTTCATTTTTTCAAACTTTTTACTATGTTATCAGATTTTCTTTATACTTTTTTTTCCTTAAAATTTACATTATTGAAGGAACAGAATAACTATATACACGCTAAAAGTACTTTTTATTAAATATAACTTCAAAGTTCAACTAAAACGTAAGAAGATGGGAAGTGAAGAGAATAAATGAACTGTGAGTCAGAAATCCCCTCCATTTGGAGGGATGCGACGCAATGGAGTCAGTACCTCGGCCTTTAAACGGCGAGGCCAGGGTGTTTTGGGTTTCAACTTTCAACTGCATAATAGGAACTTTTTAAAAAATTGAGCGCTCTGCCATGGAACATTTTTTTCAATGTGTTTTAAACCTTACTTAATCATAACAGTTAATTATTTTGAAGAATCGATATATTCTTTTAGTTCATATAATAAATTTGATATATCGGAATTTGACAAACTTATTAATAAGTTAGTTTTTGAAGTTTAGCATCCCCATTAATTTACAAACCCAACAGCGAATCTCAACCATACATGAACACAATCAAACACATATTCCGGAGAGCCTTTTTGGCGGGCCTAATTCGTCCCGCATCTTGAACGTAACTTTTGGTCTGTTAGGCCCACAGATAGGCCTGTTGATCTTGAAGCAAATCACTCTCAAATCCACCCCATTACCTAGAACGAGATCCTCTGGTCGGCAGGCCAGCTGGTCGTTTTTTATCCGGACCGTCCGATTTAATCTCAACGGTTAAGGATGTCCCGTACATAATACCAGAATTGACAGGCTTGAAAAAATAAACCGTTAAAATTAAATTGAACGGTCAAGATCAAAATAGACCTGCTGGTCTTTTAAATAAAACGACCAGAGTATTCGAGTCCCCCATTACCCGTTTAAACATTCCTTTTGGGAATGCAGGGAGTAATAGGCTGCACAAGTGAGCTGCGACGGATGTAGGCATGTAGCGATGGCAACTTTAACGGTCCCTTCTCAGAGCACAATATGCCTCAATATAATAATAACAATAAATTTTGAAATGGATGCAACAAACAGACTTAACATTACACATGAGATGATCGACGAACTAGCAAATTTGAAGTAAATAAAAAACTTGTAGACACGATAAAGTTAATAACGAAATTTTAGATAAATATTTTTTTAAAAAAAATGTGATAACAATGGTGTATACTACAGTTTTCAAGAGTTATATTACAAATATGTAAATCATTAAACTTGCATATAATGAAAAGAATCGCAAAACAAAATATTAAATTATTAATAACTAATGATCAGGCCATGAGAATAATAACAAAAATGATTTGAGATGAGCTAATATTGTAGATATACAGATACTAGCTAGCTAGTAATATCTGTACGACTGTACGTATTTTAACAATTTAGTAGTTTATTTGTAAATATCGACAAGTAGAAATGCAGAATTTCGGAAGGATGCATTCTCAAGTGTTTGCCTTCTTCTTCGAATTAATAGATGTCATCTTTGTGTTCCAGGAGGGTGGGGTCCGTTTCCTTATGTTCAAATGTAATTTTGAGGATTGTGCAGAGTGTTTGCCTGCTTCAAATTTTAGTTGTTGCAAAACACTTCTAATATGTTATATATACATGTTCAATAAGTCATCCTAAATTTCCATAAAAAAAAAGCAGTCCAAAATGTTGGAATGCTTAACTTATAACTAAGTTACTATATATTGGGCTCATTCCTAGGAATAGCCAATTCATGAATAGCCAATTTTTGAATTTTTCATCCAAACGGTTTTGGAATAGCCAATTCCATGTGGTATTTTTAATAAAAAAATAAATACACTCAGAAATTTTAATAAGAAAAATGAATTTTTTTTTTAATAAGGAAAAAGTCCTAACGCGTTTATGAGCACAGTTAATATCCGGTGTCCTAACGCGGTTCATAAACGCGTTAGGAATTCCTAACGCGGTCAACGACCGCGTTAGAAATATTGATCAAAATGATACTTATTAGAGAAAGAATGCAGTTTAAATGATTAACTTTGAGCCTCTAGCGGCCGTCAGAAATTGTTCCCCTGACTTCTTACTCTTTTTGGGCATTGAGATCTTCTGTTTCAGTCCAATATTCCTTCTAATGTACACTTGAATGCATGGCTGGTACTCTATACACGGCTATACGATCATAATACATAGAGGGACAAGTCCACGTGACAAGTGTTGATTCTCAAACTCTAACCCACCACCAACCCAAAGCCAATTGCCAGGAGCCAGAATTAAATGTTTTACCTGATAACAACAAGCATTACTCCTTATACCTTGCAAATAAATACACCTACTATCAATGACTGGATACCATATATACAATACATATTTCTCTCCTTGAACACTGTGTAGCATTTTGCAGGTCCCTTGAACAATGTGTAGCATTTTAAATAAATTTCGAATTTATTATTCTTTCTTTATTTCAGTGTTTGATATTATAAAATAAAGTAATTATTTGTAGTTAATTCTAATAATAAGAAAAATTAAGTAATAATGATATAGTATAAATAATCATATAATAAGAAAAATAAAGTAGTAATAATGATAATAATAATAATAATAATAATAATAATAATAATTGTCATATCCTAGCAAATTTGCGTACAAATCCTCAAAAAAAGCACAGCTAAAATAGAAATTGCCAAAAAAAAAATGCGTATAAATGAACTGCCATAAAAAAGGAATGTGTAAAATAAGAAAATCTGGTTTTAAAAAATCCTAAAAATACATGTAAAATAAGAAGGAGAGGGTTGGCCATATACTACACTGTGGACCGACCAAACATATTCAACATTATTAAACTCTTCTCTCTCTTACACAGTATTCAAAGAAATTAGTATTTTACTCAAATGTGTTCTTTCCAAGCCTTATTCCGTCTCCACTGTTAAACACGTGTTGGACCGATACATGCTGGACTGAAACAGAAGATCTCAATGCCTCAAAAAGAGTAAGAAGCCAGGGGAAACAATTTCTGACGGCCGACAGAGGCTCAGAATTAATCATTTTAACTGCTTTCTTTCTCTAACAAGTAGCATTTTGATCAATATTTCTAAGGCGGTCGTTGACCGCATTAGGAAGCCCTAACGCATTTATGGACCGCGTTAGGACGCCGGATATTAACTGTGTCCATAAACGCGTTAGGACTTTTTTCTTATTAAAAAAAATAATTTCATTTTTCTTATTAAAATTTCTAAGTGTATTTATTTTTTTATTAAAAATACCACCAATTCCATTCCTAACACAATTTTCAATAACACTCTTCCCAACAACACTTTTCTCTCTACTTTTTCACACTTCCCAACGCTATTCCTAAACTCACCATCCAAACAACATTTTTAATTCCCGAAATAGTCAATTCCTCCAATTCCTGTGAATAGTGTTTTTCCCTAAATTTATGTTATTCCTACCATATTCCTAACCATCCCAAACGACACCTAAAATTAGCCACCTACGTTAATATTCAACGAAGCCAGTTGTATAAACAAGAGACATGAGCTCAATATCAGACAACGTATAGTTATTGCAAACACTTCATTTTCACAACTATTAAACTATTAATTTTACAATTAATATAAATATTAAATAATGTATCACGTACGTACGCCCGAAAAGAAAATTACTCAAGGTTAGCTTAATATATACTAGCAACAGGTTTTATGGAAAAAAGAGTAAAAATGAAATTTGATCAAGCTGCAAACATATATCGAATTGATAATCTGAAAAGCAGATCTGGATAAATACAATACAAAATATGCATCTCATATATAGTTGGATCATCAAACCTACCAAATATATTCCTCAAAAAGTAGAGAGTATACGTACTAAACTATCTAATTATTCCTTAATTATTGCAAGTAATACTAACAGAACATGATTGGCGACCACCTAATATGAACCTAGGATACACCGATGGTAGCAGCCACATGGTATAGCTGGGAAAAATTAGTTTCAATTAATTATACATGCGAGGGGGTGTTTTTCTTTTGTGGATATCTAACACCAGCCCTAGAGCCAGAAAATATTGCTGGATTGTTGAACTTGTTGCTTGGATCTTCAATACTTGCCTGAACAGCAGAATTTTGGTCAATACGACTGGAATGACCAATACCCGGGGAATGGCCTGGCGATGTATTCAAAACCCGTCTTGTCACCATAATCATGCTTTTAGTGTGGCTTCCTTTGATCATAAGAAGCATGATAACAAACACTGTAAGAGCTGCAGCATGCCTAGTTCTTCTAGCCATGGATGATGAGACCGACGATGTATATAGATATCTAAATGAATAGATAGAAAAGATCGGTGGCTCTTGATGATAAAATCTTTGGGTATACGAGAACTGTACTAGTAAGGAATTGATGGTGGCCACATAGGAACACTCCACCTCCTTAAATACTGAGGAGTTTATCGTTAAAAAAAGAGAGGCTTAATACAGTATTAGTTCTAACTTTCTGAGTAGTGCATGGTTGATTGTAAGGACTTGTTATAGAATGTACTTTGTCCATCATGGATAAATCAAAACTTAACTTTACGCTTGTGGCAGGTTTTACAGACATAATAATTGGAAGAAAATTTCAATACCACAAGAATTTTATGTTACATGATACCATTAATATTCTTCATTTTCAATACAAATACGGGCACACACATTTCCTAATATTTTCTTTTAAATTTTCATTTTTTTACTAGATCAAGTAGTAAGAAACGAATGAGTACAATCAAAATATTATATATTAGTTAAACATGTGAAATTCTATAGTCAAAGCGATATGGATGGAGAGAGTTTCCATCAGATCCGATCATATCTCAAATGAAAACCCAAAACAACTATTCGAACCGTTCAATATGATCTTTACATTGAATGCTCTTTACTGACCAAATTTTATATTTTTTTCGATATTTTAGAAAATTGCTATTCTAATTAGTTCAAGACCTTTAATAACAACAGTTTTTTAAAATCTGAAAAAAAAAACTTAAAAATGAATAAATATAATTTAAATTTGGTCGGCAACGAAATTGCAATATAAAGATTATATTGGATAGTTCGGATAGGCCGTTTAAACATTTATATGGTCAGAGTTGATGAAGCCTTCCGTTCATATTGCAGATTGACCATAGTTTAACTCATTAAATATATTTATTTTTGACATATTCATAAAGACGATCGAAGTGAACTTCACAATTATATAATTTTACGTAGGTATATCTCATGCTAAAATTTTCAAGATCAGCATTCGACATTTGAGTTTAAATTTTAAAGTATGAATATATATAATGTTAGATTGTGTGGTATTATGTGGCATAATAGACTTATAACATTATATAACTTTCTTCATTTAATTTAATCAAAATTCATGAATGCTGTCGGCATTGATATGCCAATAAAATTAATTTCTGGCTAGAAAACCCCATCAACAAAATCATGTACAGCTTTAGCTAGCGCTAACATATAAAAGTATAACAATCCTTCGTACTACTCTCACACTAAAAAATTGACTCTGGACCTGTAATCCAAAAGCAAGTAATCCAACATTACTGATGAAAGCCCACTCGTATCGGATGTATACATGCTTTTTGAATAAGCTAAGGTAGGATATATTTCCAAAATAAGAATTAATAAATGCACCCCTGCTAAATATAGACTAATGTTCTCGGTGGAATAAATCTTTGAATTAATTGTGTTTTCCTTAGAGAAAAAGCATGACCTAGTAAGGACAATTGCATGTATATTGCATTTTCAGTGGGGTACTTACTCGTACTTATATTCTTTCATTAGGGTGAGCGCATGATATTCCATTCATGTGGCCAGGCTTGCTCTGAGATGTCCAAAGAATGTGATAAATTTACTTGTCAGGATCTGAATTAGTGGATGTCAATCAACTTAAGATGGTTCTAAATTTAGGCTATTTGCTTTTATTAAATTCAGATATTGTAAAATATACCATCACGTTCCTTTTAAATTACAATATCGCAGAAGCTACCGCATGATTTCCCAATTGCCAAACATTCTTACCGAACCAATCATTAAATAAAATTAACTTGATCTTAAACATAGTGAAACTTTATGGAACAAACTTGGTAAAAGCCCTGTACAAAATTCTAAGACCAATACAAATTGGTTGAGATGCACTGAATATAGAAGCACTTTATTTGTAATTTGTACGAATTTTGGATTTTTAACTATCGGAGCTAGTGACAAGTTGAAGAAAAAAAAGAAATTTACAAACATAGCGTGCAATAAAAACCGAAATTAGGGTAACAAATAGTTGTTTTTTACATTCAAGCATGAGGTATTTTTGTGTGAAAATCTGGTCGAATTCTCCCAAAATTGGAGTGGGGGAACAATTGGGACTTGGAAGTTGGGAGTAGACCTGGCAATAAGACTACGTATTAACGGTTTAACGTTTCGTTTTGGGCCACGGAACGTTAAACGGATGGGGAAAAATGTTCCGTTTGGCCCACGGAACGTTCAACGGAAATGGGCCGAAATTTCCGTCCAAAAACGTAACGTAAACGTCAGGGCCCATTTACGTTTCGTTTATTTTCGTTTTAACGTATACTGTATACAAATACGGTATAGTATAAAATACTATACGTAGAGGTGCGGAGGCAACGAGGATAAGATGAGATATTTATCTCGAGCGCCGCTACTTCCCCTCTTTCTGTCGCACGCTTCCTCCCCTCTCTCTTTCTATCTTTTTCTGTGTCTCTCTCGCACAATGCCCATGACAATGGGCGTGGTGGTCGACGAGCGTGAGCTGCATGACGATGGCAAGGCAGATCGTCGTACACTGGTCAAGCCTTCAACAGTCATTTCTTCCGCCGTTTGTCTGTGAACTGTAGCTACTGTCAGTTGTCAATAGGGAACCATAGCAATGATGATTGATGATTGTGCTTTTGTGCTAGTATAGTTGTATATATAGATTGTGAAGGAAAAAATGGACAGAAAAAGTGAAAGAAAAAAAGAGATAAGAGACAGAGAAAGAAAGAAAGAGCGAAAGAGAGATAGAGGTGTGGCTGGTCGGAATTGTGTGACAGAAGCTTCAATTGGAAGAAGTGGTGGAAGCAAGGAAAACCGAGGTGTGGCTGGTCGGAATCATCATCTCTTAGAACGGAAATACAATTGTAAATCCTCTTTTCCTCCTTTGCCTCTTTTCTTTTATAAAATTATGTGTTTTGAAAAAAAAGATTTTTTGTTAAAATTGTTAAAATTGTGTTTTGTTCAATTTCTGGTATTTTTTTGTTCCAATTTCTGGTACTTTTTTTGTTCCAATTTCTTGTCCTATTAATTACTCAGCTATAATTAATAGCTGTAATTAATAGTGGTGACAGTAACAGAGATAGTACTAAAATAGTTGTAATCAATATGTAGTCTTAATAGCACTAAAATAGTAGTCATTAATTACAGAAGTATTAATACAAGTACTAATTAATGTTTGTCGTTAATTGCTAATCATTGCCTCTGTCATTAATTGCTAATGATTGTCTCTGTCATGAATTGCTTATTAAACCGTGTTTGTCTTGATCTTCTATGACATTGTTTAATGTATATACAGTAATATTGTTAACTAATTATAACTTTTATATTGTATCTATTAGTGGTTGATGATGGCCAATTCAGGGAGTGAATCTGAAGATCTCTCTTCTGACAGGTATGATACTAATAAATTTTTATTGATGCACCATAGTCCATAGAGGATATCAGATGATAATTATTTTTTAAATTGCTCTGTTATTTTATATCTTACATTGTAGCTTTGGATTAGATCCAAATTACACTCCAGAGGAAATCCAAAGAATTGAAACAGAAGCAAGAGCGGCTGATGGTGACACTCAAGCCCAACCAGCTGACACTCAAGTCCCTGAAACTCAAGTCCCTGAATCCACCAAAAAGAGAAAAAGAAGAGAAAAAATGACCTCTAAATATTGGCAGTATTACACAAGGGGTGAGACTAGAGAAGATGGTTTTTATGATGCCAAATGCAATTTCTGTGGCACAATTTATGAGATGGGAAATCAAAGGGGCACTGGTTCTTTGATCAACCATTTTGAAAGGTCTTGCAAGAAAGTGCCTAAACATATGAGAATGAAACCTAATGCTCTACAAAAATTGTTGCAATCTGGTACTACTATAGGTACTTCTTATCTCTATGTACATTTTTAAATTATATTCTGTCCATATTGTGTACATTTAAATTATATTGTGTACATATTTTAATTATATTGTGTACATATGTAAATTATATTCTGTCCATATTGTGTACATTTAAATTATATTGTGTATATTTTTAATTATATTTTGTACATATTTTAAATATATTGTGTACAATATTAATATTATTGTGTACTTCTATTTTTTATGCAGCACCAGCACTTGATGTGTGGGCATTTGATCAAATGAGATGCAGAAAGGGCCTTGCAAGAATGGTAATTGCCCATGATTACCCTTTCAATTGTGTAAACCATTACTTTTTGAGAGAATTCTTGAGAGATTTGCAACCTCAGTTTAAAGTACCTTCAAGAAATACTTTAAGGGCTGATTGTCTAAAGATTTATGATGAGGAAAAAGACATATTGTATGAATTGTTTAGCAAGTTAGATTGTAGGTTCAGTTTCACTAGTGACCTATGGACCAACAAGGGTAGAGATAGAGGTTTTATGGCTTTAACTTGTCATTATATTGATGATAATTGGAAGTTGCATAAGAGAGTTATTGCATTCTCCCCTCTGCCAAGTCCTCATACCGGAAAAAAATATTGCTGATGCCATATATGAGAAGTTAGTGTTGTGGAATATGGATAAAAAGGCTTTATGCCTTGTACTTGATAGTAGTAGTGCTAATGATGCTTGCATTAAGGAAATGCTTAGTGCAACACCAATTATAAATACACTACCTGTTGATGGACAAATATTTCACCAAAGGTGTGCTTGTCACATTTTAAATCTCATAGTCCAAGATGGACTGGATGTTGTAAAGAATGAGATAAAAACTATTCGAGAGACAATGAAGTACATTCGTCACTCGCAATCAAGAATGGAGAAGTTTAAGCGAGCAGTAACTCAGGTTGATCAAATTAAACTCATTTTTATTTAAATTCATTGTTCAAAATGTTGTTTTTATTAACTCAATTTGTTGTTTCTAATTTCAGGCAAAGGCACCCGATAAGAAACCTGCATGGGATGTCCAGACAAGGTGGAACTCTACCTATCTCATGTTGCATTTAGCCTTTGAGTTGAGAGATGCCATTGAAAGGTTTGCTATTATGGATAAAAATTGCAGTGATGTTTGTGAGATTGATTGGAACAAATTGAAGGCTTTACTTGATTGTCTGAAGGTATTCTATGATGCAACATTGACATTGAGTGGAACCAAATATCCAACTCTTAATTTGTTCTTTTCAGAGTTTTGTGAGGTGTGTTTAAGTATAAAAAAAATGAGCAATTCCACCTATCCATTCATAGTACAAATGGGTGTAGAAATGTATGAAAAATGGGACAAGTATTGGACTGGTGGTAACATGTTGCTAGCAATTGCTTGTGTGTTTGATCCTAGATCAAAAGTTGGTGTTGTTGAGTATTACATGAAGGAGATGTATCCTGATGACCATGAGGCATTCATGACCAGCTTGGATAATTGCATTCATGCATTATTCAAGGATTATGAGGAAGCACACAATAAGCTGTCAGGTGGACAAGTTGGTAGCTCATCACAAGTGAGGTTAAACTCTCAACTTGTCTTTATTTTATCTGAAAATGTGCATGTTGTTTATTGGTTTCAAAATGTGAATGATATACAAGTTGTTTACTGTCAATCTGTCGTGATGTACAAGTTATATAGTAATAAGAAAAATGCTTGAGAAATTTACTTCAATAATTTACTTCAATAATTAAATACAAGTTATATACATGCATGCATGCATGTCAGAGGCATACTAGTAATGTATGTTTATTTATTTTCTTTATCTAAATTAAATTTACTTCAATAATTATTTGCTTTATCTGAATTAAAATTTAAGTTGATGTTTATTTACTTACCAACTTCAATGTTTCTTTGCAAGGCAAACTAGTAGTGCATCAGCTAGAGTGAGTGAGAGTGACACAAGGACTGGATTGAAGGATTTTATGAAAAATAAAAAGAGGTTTGATCCTCCAAAAAATGAGTTAGAGGAATATCTAGCTGATGCATTAGATGAAACCAGCTTAGATGTTGAGTTTGATATCTTGTCATGGTGGAAATTGAAGGCAGCGAAATATCCAATTCTGTCTCGGCTTGCTAGAGACATCTTAGCTGTGCCAATCTCTACTGTGGCATCTGAGTCTACATTTAGTAATAGTGGTAGAACTCTCAGTCCAATAAGGAGCTCATTAAATGATGAAAGTATTGAGGCTCTTATATGTGCTCAAGACTGGTTGAGAGCTTCAATCATCGGTACGGTGATACATACTCTCATACAAAATTTATTTCACATATGTACATGTTAGATATACAATAACATCATGTTATTAACATGCCTCTTTATATTGTGCTATATGCAGAAAAAGGTGGGGACTTTGGTGAGGTGCTTTGGTCAATTGATGAAGCAGCACCGGATGCCGATGGCAGTACCACCAATTAGATGTATGCTTGGTGAGGTACATTTTGTATACCTTGTATTATAGCTTAGATGTATGCTTGGCATTTTGGATCCATAAGATAGTTCAAGGCAGTTAGGCAGCTTTATATTATGCTTGGCATTTTGATATTCTGGATAATGATGATTAACTCTTGGCTCCTTGGATCTCAAGCAGTGACTACCAATGATGATTAATGTGTTTTATGTTATTCTATTTAGCAATTGGCTGAGATTGGTAAAATTCTGAGATAGTAGCTTGAGGTGTGAGTTAGAGTTGCAAGTAGTTAATATTATGTAGTTGGCTTGCTTGCTTGTTGGATTATGTTGTAATTTGAAGTCTGGAGTTGTGTAACTCTTTGGCTCCTTGGATCTCAAGCAGTGACTTCCAATGATGATGAATGTGTTTTATATTGTTCTATTTAGCCATTGGCTGAGATTGGTAAAATCTGAGGAAATAGCTTGAGATCTGAGTTGATTATGTTCAATCTTTACAAACTTATTTGCTTTGCTTGTTAGTAAATTTGTAATGTCCGGCTTGCTTGTGGATTATGTTTAATATTATTTGGAACTTTATTTTGAGTGTTTGACACGTACTGTTGAAGGAGAAATGAAGCAATGTTTGCTTGTTTAGTAAATTTGTAATGTCTGGCTTGCTTGTGGATTATGTTTTATAATATTTGAAATTTTATTTTGAGTGTTTGACACGTACTGTTGAAGGAGAAAAAATGAAGCAATGTTTTAACGTATTTAACGTTTGTTACGTTTAAAAAAACGTAACATTAAGCGGAAGAAAAATGCTTTCCGTTTAATAAACGAAACGTTCAACGTAACAAAAAAATATTCCGTTATATAAACGTAACGTTACACGTAAGAGTCAATTTCCGTGCATGTTAAGAACGTTTGACAGGTCTAGTTGGGAGCATGAAGTGGGCTTGACTAATCCTTTAAACTCAAGAGAAACTTTAGACGCACATTCTCCTGGGCTTGGTGTGACATTACTAGGCCTGTTGGGCTTTAACGAACTCAAAACTCAAAAACCTCCATCGCCGATTCGAACTGAAACACCATTTCGCGACTCACTGACGCAGAAGAAGAAGAAGAAGCTGGAGGGGCAACCAGTGAGGAACAGCAATGTCGTAACTCGATTCTCTTCTCTCCGCCACTTTCCGACCGTTCCATTCTCCTCCTTTTATTTCTCACGCAGTGCGCCACTTCTCTTACTCCCATCTGTGAGCCACGAATCTCTCTCCTAATTAAACTAACACGAATCGAACCCTAGCGCGGGAATGAGCATACCGGCGGAGAAGGAGCATTGTTCTCCTTCGAATCCCCCTAGCTCCGTCATAGCCGCGTGGGACCCTCGGGTTCTTTCTCTGCAACAGATTTTGGCAAACATGCCGTCCAATCTGGAGGAAGTGCTCTCATTCTGTGGCATTGATCCTCTCCCTGAGTTGGTGGAGGCCGTTCTCCGTCTCTCGTACTCCTCTCCTTCTGCTGCAGTGCGCTTCTTCCGCTGGGCTGGGCTCTCCATCAAGCACTCACCTAACTCCTGGAACCTCATAATCGACATCCTAGGGAAAAATTCCTTCTTTGAGCTTATGTGGGATACTATTTGCTCCATGAAAAAGGAATGTGGAGCTCTGTCTCTTGCCACCTTCGCCTCCGTTTTCTCCTCCTACTGCTCCCGCGGTCAATTCAAGCAGGCCATCATGAGCTTTGATGTCCTGGACCGCTACGGCATCCCTCGTGATGTTGTTGCCCTCAATACCCTCATCAGAGCCTTCTGCCGTCAGGACGGCCATACTGCAGATGCGTTTGAGTTTTTGGAGAAAATCAAGGGCACGATTTCTCCTGATGGGGAAACCTTCACTATACTGCTTGAGGGATGGCAGAAGGAAGGAAATGCAGCTTGTGCCAAAAGAACATTAGGTGAAATGGTTTTGTGTGTTGGCTGGAGGACTGAGAATGCGGCTGCCTACAATGCCTTTCTGCTTACATTAATTCATGCAGATCAAGCTAAAGAGGTAATCCCAGTCCTGAAAATCATGAAGAGCAGGAACTGTGCCCCTGGGATGAACTTCTTCACTGCTGCTCTAGAAGTACTAGTGAAAAAGAGAGACTTCGCAAATGCCAGTGCTCTGTGGGACATCATGGTGATAGATCTCGGCATTTTGCCTGACCTACAGATGTACCACTCTATGGTCGTTTTGAGTTGCAAGAGTAGTAATATTGGCTTTGCTTACAAACTTCTCGATGAAATGCCTTTCAATGGGGTGTTCCCTAACTCTTCCATCTATGGGGCCATCTTCAACTGTCTTGTCAGGATGAAGAATGCTCGAGAGGCAGAGAAGTTCTTTGCAGAGATGCGGAAGAACGAACAAGTTCCATCGGCATCCAGCTGTGCTTGTGCCATCTGGATGTTCTTCAAGGAGTTTAACCCTATGGCAGCACGGGAGGTGTGGAGATGTGTGGTGGAGGAGAAGGTTTCACCAGCAGATGATTGTGCCCAGGAGGTGGTCAAAGGTTTTTCTGACCTCTACCGGTTGAGTGACGTGGAGTGCTACATCGAGGAGATGCTTAGCATGGGGATTGAGCTTCCTTCAAATATAATTGAGAAATTTAAGGATGCCTGTCTCAAAAAGACTGGCAAGACTGACTTGTTTGAACGAATTGCAAAGAGGCTGAAGCTCTTGCATTAGGGCAGATATGTATCTACACAAAACAATCAGGTACACCTATAAGCTAGCTAACTGTTTGGATTTTTCTTGATATTGTTGTGTAAGACGGCTGGAAGGAGACTCCATACATTCCAATTTTGATGTATGAGGTTGTGAGTCTCCAATTTTGTGGGATCCCTTTTAGACAGCTTGATTATGTGACTCTAATCCTTCCACTGTGTTTGTGGAAAATTTTGGAGTCCATTAGTCCAACTTCACTTGTTTCTTTTGCATCTATTCTTTTCTTATTATGTGTCTTTGTTGAGTCATACCTCCTTTTAGTAACAGTGATCTTGCAGTAACTTTTAGTGGAGGATCTTTTCTACCTATAGTGAGTAAAATGTTCTGTCCTTTTGCACAATAGTCTTTTTTATCCCTGGATGTAATTTTGTCATCTAGAGCCTTGGATTTCCTTGTTAGCCAGAATTTGTTAAGCTGTTCCCATCTTTTGTTTCTAATCTTTAGTCCAGATAGTTTGGCCTTGATTTCATATAAAATCTGGCAATTTTTGAATGTCCATATTGAAACAACAAATAAATATTTTTGTTTGACATGGTTTTCGTTCTCACGTGCTGCTTTTATTTCTTGGTCCCACCAGAGGCAACCTGACAGATCGACTTGGTTATGATCAATTCTTTTGTCCAGCAGGTTGATCTGTCTAGGTTTTTTGACTTTGAGGCTAAACTGGCCTGTTTGATCCCAAGTAGTATCCTCTTTTAAAGTAAACTAGCTAAACTTCATATCAGGCAAATGCTTATCAAGCGAAATGCAATTAGCAAAGAAATTACAATTATTCCAGATTCAGCCAAAGATTCATTCTGACCCATTGGATATGCCATGGATTGACATGGGAGTCAGCTTAATTTTAAATAAAATAAAATGCGACCCGACCAAAAATGAACCTGATTAGATGCAGGTTATCTCCTTTTCCCTGTCCATGCTGTAATTGTTTTCTTGAATTGCCAGAATATTAGACAATTTGACTTTCTTATTTCAACCTTATGATTCAAAATGGATTTCCAATTCCACAGATAGCCTGGAAAAACAAGCAATTCACCCCACACAACAACACTTTTGAATCTGCCATATTTGCACAAGTTTTCTTATTTTTTTTATATATATTTTTCTTTTACAATGACCAAAAAATATATATATATATATAATTAAATACTGGCTCCACTTAGATTTTTCTGTCGTCGTCACTTTTCATCCATCCTTCCTCAGAAGTCAATGGCACAGTACCAAAGCTGTTATTTCCTTTTTATCTTTTCTACTCATATTTTTAGTCTCCAATTCTAGTACACCTAAGAATTAACCAGCAGGAATTGTACACGACTGCATGTTGATCTCCTACTAATGTCCATTGAATCCCATACTTGACACTGAGTCAACGTTGAACCAATGGTCAGGACAGGCTTACGTTGACTCAAGGCAGTTGGTATTAGAGTGGCATTCTTACACAAGATGACAAGGTTTGTGGATTTGTCAAATAAACTACCCTTCTGTCGAAAGCTTACTCACACTCGCACGCGAGGTTGTTTTACAGAGGCTTAGACCCATAGACTTGATAATGCTGGTGCATTACATCAAGATCTTCTTAATGAGGCTGGTTTTATTTGTCTATTTTCTTATTAAAGCTGGTATATAAGAGGATAGGTTACAATGTGAATGGTAGGCTAATAATTTTGTATTTAGTATACTACAGGTTTCGTTTGTTGCCTATAGGGGTGTGGCTTTAAGGTAATAGTTTTGGATTTTGAGTGTAGTGAACTTGGTCAAAATGGTGCCTATCTTCTGGAATATGGCTCCTTTATGGAATCTGCAAGACAGAAGGGGCACTACATAGGAGTGACTAGGGCATTATCATTAGTTCCAGGGTGCATGAAAACATGGACATTTTGACATCTTCAGGCCTAGTCTTGGCACCTTAACGAAGGCTTTAGTTTTAAAAAAATAAGAATAATGAAGTTTATATTTCGATTAGGTGCTGGTAATCCACAGAAAAGCAAAAGCTGAACTCATCAACTCATCAAGTAAACCTTAAAAGATGTATATACAACATTGGACTTGCAGTGCAACTAAGTACTTCATTTTAGCCTGTTCATTGTTGAGCGTTAGTAGTTGTTGTTCCACATATTATTTAGTCTGTGTTAGCTTGTTATGTCCACAATGGTCCTTAATTTAAGTGTGTATTACTTTAGTTAGATCAAGTAAAACATATTCAATTCACTCGGTCACTTTTATGCAAACTGAAAATTGTTTTGTTTCAAAAGACGAGACTCGGCAATGGAACTGGAAGTTTGATGAAGTGCCTCTGCATTTAGGTAGTGGAAAGGTTGGTGATCTGTTACATTTGCTGTTCTTTGAGAGAACTTGCAGTAATATAACCAATAATGAAACAAGGCATGTGAGAGAAACATCTGCAAGAATAAATAATAAACAATTGTAATTAATTTCTTATTACCATTTTACAGATAAATGGAATGACCAACGGAAGCTAGAAACTTTGTTTTGAAGCAACTGACTTTTCACATTACAAAACTATGAAGTTCAAGAAGAATATTATAGCTTAACGTCTACATCTACAACTGTGCAGAGCACATGCGACTTCAGAAAGAGAGGTAGAGGTTAATTTAAAACATATGAGCGGCTTAGCTTATAAAATTGTTCGTCAGTTAGAGATGTTAACTTCTGCACTTGTATAAGCTAGTTATGGACATGATCTGTTATATGAAGTTCCTATTCATGAGAACCTTTTTGGTAGGCTTGACTCTACTTTGCTTGTTTACCTGACCTAGCAAATTGGTCTTAGTTACTCGGGGCTAAAAATATGTTCACATGTTAAATTAAAGGCTAGGCTCTGACATCGCTAAAACTGTAATCATGGCAAGTTTGCTTAAGCCATTGTTAACTGTTTTTCAGAATCACAAACCAACTACTAGGTAAAATTGTTACATTTTGTCGTGTTTTCTCCATGCGTGATGTTTTATGAGACGTTACACAGGTTTATTTTCAAGTGTTTAAACAGGCTTATACCGTTTGCATATACATTTTTGAAACAAATTTCCGATCCTTTTAATTTTGAAATTTTCTGAACCTTTCAGTAAACTGTCAACTTTTACTCAACATGGGTATTATATTTGTATCATCGTACACTGTTTTCTTCTTATTATTTTATTTTTTTATTTATTTGCAGCTGTGTTTTAGCAATGAATTTTGACACGAAAAAACACCGACGTTTTTGTATAACACTACTGCCTTCGAATTATTAAAAACACTAGTTCAACATGGTAGCGCATAAATAACATCAATTTTACCATTATAAATTTTTTTTTTTACAATGCTAATACGCGAAACTATTCTCAAAATCCGGATTATTGTTCCAAGACATGTTCGTAAGTCAATACTGCACTATTATAATGAGTTTGGATATGGTGAAAACGATATGATGGACCTTAATAGATCTTAAATGATCTATCAAAATTGCTCAATGTGTGTTTTCATTTTGGAATCTCTTTACCGGTAAAATTTTACATATTTTTATTTTTTAAATATTTTTAGAAACTATTGTTATTGGAGGGTTTAGAACTAATTGAATCAAGATTTTTTTTTAAAAAAAAAATACTAAAAATATAATAAAAAAAAATGTAAAATTTGGTCGGCAATGAGATTATATTGAATGTTTTGGATTGGTCATTCGGAAGTTGTAAGATTAGATTTGACATAATCATCCGTCCACATCGCTTTGATTTTAGCATTGCTCTCATTATAATTATGAAAATCAATTACGAGTTAGAGACGATCATTTTATGTGTTTTTTTCCTTTTTATGTTCAAATAAGAGCTCCAGTCATGAAGAATAAGAATTCAATAATTTCCGTATTCTTTTTTAGATTCTCTTAAAAGAAATAGAGCCATCGCCACCCAATTTCAATTTTGTATTTACTCACTTAAACCCCTCACATTGAATTTTAGTTGTATTATTTTTTGAAAGAAACAGCCGATGGCAGAGTATAGAAGCCAATGTCAGTGTACCATTTCCTCTTGGTCTTGGACTTACCACTGCCTTTAATAAACAAACTATACAGTCCAATTAAAATTTATTTCCAATTAACAAAAACAAAACATACCACGTGTCGCCTTATATCCGCCTCTGCTTGCAACGTGTCTGTCTGTCCATTGTTTTTCCTTTCTTGTCACTCCAACCCACATCTCATTTCCCATTTTTCCCTCGAACAAATCGTCTTCGGATCCCAATCAGTTTACCCGCTACAATTAACTACCGGGTCAAATTAAAGATGAGAGTAGGTTAATGTCGAGCATGAGCATAGTGAATTTGGTTGCGGCCCCACTGTCAGTGGCTCAGATACCCTTCTTTCTGGGGCTGAGAGTAGCCACCCTAGCCGTGCTGGTCTGGTGGCGTGTAGTGAAGGCACTTTTCAACTTGCATATCCGTGTTTGTGTCAATTTCGTCGTGTTTTCCATTGCTCTGTGTACTTTACCCATCAGAGTCCTCACTGCTCTTGACAGACAGAGCAAGGTATGTTTCTGTGTTATTTCCAGGTTTGTGTAAAGCCTTGTTGACAATTGTCATGCATGCGGATCTTTGGTCAAATTAGTGACTGTAACAGTACACTTAAGTTTTTCATTGCAATGTTGACTCCTATACATATCCCAGTGGTGGTAAAATAAAAATAACAGTGGCAAATTTTTTTGCATAAAAAAACGAAAAGTAAATTGGGGGTAAAAATAATTGTGTAATGAGTCCTATACACGGAGCAAGAGTGAGAAATGTTGGGAAACTTTGGAACTTTCGGGTGGACATAATTTTGAGATAGTGTTTTAAATTTCACTTATTTTATTTTTTAATAAAAAGTAATGATGTAGTGCTTATTACGTAAGTATGGATTAATTTATCACTACGACAATATCAATTCAATTCATTGGAGCAAAATAGGATGCATCTGTCTCTGTGTGCGCTTGTGCGTGAGTACGAGGTGATACATGGCATCTTTTGATCTTTATTGTCAGGCTATTTATTTTATTAATGTTGTGTAGTTAGAGAGGCTTGTAATCCAGCTGCATGGCCATATAGAGAGGCTCGTCTCTGAAAATGATCAACTAGAGGAGAGATTGCAGCTGGCACAAAAAGACAGGAGGTTTATAGAGAAGATTTTTGATGAGATTGAAGAGGAACACGAGAAAGCTCTTTCTAGAATTGATCTACTTGAAAATGAGGTGATTGATTTAGTTTTCCTCTTAATCCCTTCCATCAATTAAACCACCAATATATCTTGATACCAATTCATTTCCATAACATTTTCAAAGTATAATTTCCATCACCAAGAAACATTTAAGAATAAGCCTTCAGATACCATATTTGTCATGTTAAAAAAAATCAATGTAAATCAACTGTAAGTCAGATTGCAAATCATATATAATAAAGTGAATTGTAGTAAATTTTCCTTTCAGGCAATGAGAGGTTAGTTTTATAATAAATTGCCATCTTTATCAAATTAGATGTGGAAATTGTCTACCTGTGTGGTTCAGACTGTGTCAAACCTGGTCAAGGTCAATTTAGGTCTCAAGATAATATAGGATTCAAATGCTTAGCTTCAAAACACCATTTTTATGGCTTCCAAGATTCTTGTGATTGTCTACCTGGCGGGTCTTTGTTGTCAGGTGAAGATTTTTGTGTGTGGGCAAAAATTTTAACAAACTAAAGAATTATCAAAACATCTAATAATTTTGTAAAGCAGATTGTCTTTGATTTTAGATATTTAGATTTCGTCCTGTTCGTATTAATTTAGTTTGACTAAAAAAAAATTATAAATATCCCTACTCATTATGATATTGAATTTTCAATCAGCTAGATATTAGGCGGCTAAATAGGGAAAGGTGATAAATGGAAAGATAGGAAGAAACACAATTTAAATTCCAACCAGCACCTTTGTTTAAGGAAATTGATTAGTGCCATCGCGCGCCATCGCTGTGGCGCGATGGTCTCTCACCCAGCGCAATTTTATTTCATACCTAAATGTTCAATTAGATAAGTACAAATGTTCCGTTATTTTAAGTATAAATGTTCAGTTAGTTGCAATAAAAAATATAAGTGTTATAAGCAAAAATGTTCATTTTATTAAGTATAAATGTTTAGTTTAGAAAGTACAAATGTTCAGTTGGGTGAGTACAAATGTTCAGTTAGTTGCAATAAAAAAATACTAATGCTATAAGCAAAAATGTTTATTGGATAAGTATAAATGTTCAGTTTAGTAAGAACAAATGTTCAGTGTAGTAATACAAATATTCAGGTTATTAGATATAAATGTTCAGTACCACTTTTCGGTTTTTTTAATAGGTGAGCGAAGGGGTCACGAACCGGACACAAAACACATGAAAAAATTAGAAGGGGTCATGAACCGGTCCGGTTCAAATTAAATTTTTTCCGACTATACCCCTGGGGCGTCTCTCTCAAAACTGACGCACAATTTTATATTAAACCATCAATTGATGCATTTAACTGAACACTTGTGATCATTAAATGAACACATTTTGTTATTAAACTAAACATTTGTAACAGACATAAATATTTTTGTTCAGCGATGGCTCGCGATGGTAAATCTGCCGATGACAGTTATCATTTCTGTTTGTTTAATATGTGCTAGAAAAAGAGCTTAACCAAGATTACATCTCCACCCTTCATCAAGTGAGATTATAAAAATCTATGGTCCATATTGCATGTAGTAAACATTTGTTTACTTCTTTGGACTCAAAATTGGATAGCCTTTCACCTTTGGATTAAAAGCTTTATAAGTAATATAGATAAAGTCAAATTTTGCCTTTACAAGACTGGTGTTCATACTATTGGTGGCTTTACCATTGACTTCCGATTCTTCTAATGGAAATCGTAGTTGGATGAGCTGAAGGAAGAGAACAGGAGGCTGGAATACCAGCAGGATCATAAGTCTGATGAGAGCCCCAAGAAGAAACAAACAAAAAGAAGTGAAGTACCTGATGGTAATGAAATTGATGTTGAGAGAGGAAGAAGAGTGGAGGCACTCTACAGGAGCTTTTTCAGCTCAGTACTTTCTCTGGTTGTTGGAATGGTAGTATGGGAAGCACGCAATCCATGTTCGCCTCTGGTGGTAGCTTTGTTCACTGTGGTGGGGATGTCACTGCACAGCGTGGTTGTGTTCTTCTCCACGATAAAAAACAAACCTGCTTCTGATGCCATTGCTTTGCTGTGTCTTAACTGCTTCATACTTGGTACCCTCTCCTCTCCAACACTTCCAAGGCTTCCCTATTTCTTGGCACAGCGTGCTGCGGGGCTTGCACACCGTATTTTCTCGTTTTAGTTTTATCCAAAATGAAACTCTTTTTATCATATCCTGTTAACATGCCTTCCATTTTCCTTTTTTCTTTTTTTTTCCATTCAAGTCAGTTGCAGAGTTGGTAGAATTTGTCAGTTGTATGGAAATTTCGTCATTTTGTTACTTGTATAGTTGAGTGATTCTAATAGTCCGCTACTCTTGTTCTCTACTATTTTTCTCAGTTTTGCCAAATTCTGCTATTTTTGAAATGTATCTATTCTAGAGGACATGCTTATGGTTGTTTCTTGAATGACTTATCAAGCTGTAAGCGGTGTCGAACCATTCTCGATAACAGGCGAAAATACAGAAAAACTGAATTGTATGGGAGCAAGTTTTTAATGAAGCGCGCCACTCAATAAATTATCTGATTGTCCAATCTTTCGATGGCAGATTGTTTGAAAAGATCACTATTGTATCATCGGCAAAAATTTTCCCTTGTATCCTGAGGTTGAACCACGGCTCACAAATCTGGCTCGGAAGTATTTTCTACTGATTAGATTGTTAAAACGTAAACAACAAAAGAACAACAATTGATCAAAATCTTACTGTAGTAAGCCGAAAGAAGAGACCGCCAGCAGAGTCTTTCCTGTACCAACAGAAAAGCAAGGTCCCAAAAATTGTACTAAAAATGTAGTCCTATATCATTCTGGAGAGGAATCTGATGGTGCCTGAGAGGTGGATGTGTTGGCCGTTCGCAGTGTAAAGTATCTGAGTTGGTTGCAGGAGACGGTAAGAATTTCTGAAATGTCATTATATTGTTAGTCGCTACTTCTAGAAATGTCGTCCCATGACTTGTTTGCTTGTACAGTTTGTTAAACGCCTTCCAATAGTTAAAATCAACTGATCAAATGTGTTTTTCATAAGTACTGCAATTACACGTCTTAGGTTTATGGTGGTTGACTCCGCAATCAAATCGGAAGTCATTCTTTTTTTGAAAAGTAGTAATTCAAAAAAAAAAAAAATGGATGTCCACCAGTTAAATAGTCAAGGTCTTTCTTTCAATGACTAACAAGCGATTGCTGTTTCAGAACAACAGAAAATCATATGGTAGAATTTTCCCCTTTAAACAAGGAGATAGAATTAGATGATTTACAATATATCCAGCGACTGTATTCAAACTCAGAAAAAGCTTATATCTGCCAATGCAGTGTTTATCGCCCCCAATATATCTTATTGATTCTTTTCTTTCCAATCATCCATATTCTCCAAAGTTGCACCTGTTATTGAACTTATTGAACCAATCTCTCATTGATGTGTCGCATTGACATTCAAATCACAATGTCTTTTTCTTGTTATAAATCGATCCTTTCAGTTCTTTAGTTTCAGTTTCTACTCCAAGAAAAATGTTTGTCTGAATTTAATTTGCATACAAAGAACAAATGCTCTAGCACCAATTTTCTAGTTCTGCTTTCCTTTTGCTTTGGGTTGCCATTATCCCTATTACTTTGTATGTATTCCTAAGAAAAGGAATTTGTTTGTTTGTTGGTTTAAAAGAGAGCATGGAAAAACTGTCAATGTAAGTTGAAACGGAATGGAGATTCAGTTCCAAAATGGCCAGGCAGTAGATATAAAGTGTACCAGCTTATACCTAAATCCTAGAAAGAAGCTTCAATTTACACCATTCTGTTCTCATATCAAGAAATCCACTAAAAACAGCTGTTAGTCTTCTAAATCATTACGTTAAAAAACTAAAAGCATAAGGAAACAAATATCATCACCGGCGCCGCTTCATCTTCTGACGAGCCTTAGGAGTAGGACGCGAATCTACAACTTTTTTTCCTATTGGCGTCTGTTCTTTTAACTGTTCCCACAACAATTTCCTATTTTCCATTTGCTCTCTTTTGCTTGCTCTTACCATTGCATTCTCCAGTCGACAACTCACCACATCCCATGATATAAGTTTATCCAAAAAGACTGACACGTAGTCCCCTCTTCTGTTCTGCAAGCACCAAAGAAAAGGAGAGCGAGAGGGGGAAAGAGACACACACAGGAGCGAGACAAAAGGAAAAAATAAAGTACTGCATTATTCACTTAAAATTGTAGAATTTACATGTCAAATTAAGCTAGATGCAGAAACATACCTCATAATCCATATGGTAAGCATGCTGATGGTTGAGTTCCCCATATTGATAAAAGAAAATTCATTAGTTTAAAAGTTTCTATAATTGTAAAGAAAATAAAATAAAATAAAATTGATCGTGCAGTTTTCTGAAAAGACTATGATCAGCCATTTTAAGTTCTCAATTCAACAAAATAATATTTTGTATAAAAAGTTCAATAACAACAATGACTGTAAAAATGTAGATCAAAACTCATAGATAAATTACAGCAATAAAATATGGACAGCAAAGTACCTCCCAAACATCAATGGCAAGCAGTGGCTGCAAGAAAATAAAATGTTCTTAGATCTAAGAGAATCACGGCCACTCAAATTATCCCATGTTTTTAAGTAGTGCACTAATTCTTTGTACCATGTTTGGAGGAAGAGGGAAGAAGGAATAAATAGCCTTATCCCACTATTTATCCCATGTTTGGTGTGGCTTATCCCCTGTTCCTTCCCCCCTTATTCCTTATGCTTGTGCAACCAAACAACCATTATAGCAGCCACAGAAGAAATTTCCGCTAAAAAATTAACCTCTTTTTTCCTTAATAGGGAACAACTTGAGAATACAATCTCACGGTTGAAGAATTTGATTATTTATGTACTATTCAAACATCAAAGGCATGATAGAGCATGTAATTAATTGCAAAAGAAATTGGTCAGGTCATAAGGAAAAAATTAATACTTACATAATAATCCCAAACAAGTGGACTGACAGCATTGGGGGTCTTTACGACCACAAGCCTTTTATCTTTTCCAGATGGACGGGGGTTGATATCATTTCCCACTCCCAATCTATGTGCCTTGTCTAGAAATAAAGTAAAAACAACAAGAGTAAAATTGAAATTAAAATTTGAAACGTCAGATGATTGATGAAAATGAAATTGAATGGATGAGTAAGGTAACTCATAACTAACAGGCTAGCCAAACCCAACCAGAACCAAATTGGGTAAGAGCAGCATTTTGGATTTGTTTCGCAAGTTCGTCCAAGGAACCAAAATCCCTCTCAATCATTTCGCTCAGCATCCCCGATGGATTACCACCACCACCAGGCTTCATGTTTTCCCAGAAAAAGTCGTGATTCCACACCTACCATTTCAAATACTAGTTTTCAAATTTCAACTTGTATTATTTTCATAGCAGAACTGTTTGTTAATTGAGGATTAAGACAGACCTGAGAAGCATGGACAAAGAATGGGAGTGGGTTTCCTTCATTGTAAGAGGTTAACACCATGTTCTCTAACTTCATCTCTGCAAACTCTGTGCCTTGTACAATAGCATTGAGGCTGTCCACGTGGCCTTTATGGTGTCTCTCCCAGTGGTATTCCACTGTCTCCTTGCTCATATGTGGCTCCAAAGCATCCTATTTTTGTTTCAATAATTATGAACCAGAAATATAGAGTTCAATTAAGAATTAAAAAAAAAAAAAAACTAAAAAAACACAGTAAAGGGAACTACGAATGGATAAGGAAGAGGCTTCAGCTTAAAAGGTTCTGGGTCCGGCTCAATTGGCTCGACTGGCTCGATTGGCTCGATTGGCTCGGCAGTGTCAGCGGTTGTGGTGCTAGCACAGTGAGCTCTCTGACTGGTCGAACATTTAACACGCTGTCGAGCATAATATCAAGCAGTTAGCCAACACGAGGAGTAAGTATGAGAATAAACCAATTTCTCACAACAAAATGGGTTAAAGAATCAACTAAAAGAGAGAGAGAGAGAGACAGACAGCGACCAGTGAAGAACTTCGCCGAAGCCAGGGAATAGTAAGGCCGGAGGAGGCGCAAGCAGTGGCTGGTTGCATTTCTTCCCGGGTCAGCTCAGCTGGGTTTATCCTCCTCTCTCTCTGTAACTAGTTTTATGGTTTTGTGAGGGTTTTGTACCTGGGCTTTGGTTTTTCTCTTTGAAAGATGTATATCTACTGTTTATATTATAAGGCTTGAACTGGACCGTTCTGGCCCATTCTGGAGACCTGTACTAACATGAAGATGTTTCATAATCCCAGAGTGTCATAGCATTGTTTTTAATTTTATTTTGCTTTACTTTTCCTCTACTCGTCGAGTTTAATTATTATATGCGAATAAACTTTGCTGTTAGCATACGTAAAATATCTTGTCAACCGTTTGTTGGGAAGATTCCGAACGTTTATTCGTCCGTCCCGCACCTAAAAGCATTGTACTAAAGTTAAAAGGTTTTTTTACATTTCATTATATTATATAAAATGAATTACTTTTCAAATATGCATTTTGAATAACAAATATTAATATTATATAACAGAGCGATCAGAACAAGTCTTCATATTTGCACATATGCGTTCAGTATGAATAGTTATGAATGCGTGGGCTTGCTGTGTGTTCAGAATTTTACCGAAGGCATACATTCAATGTTCAATATTGTTAAATATTTAAAGTGAAGAATAGTAGGGTTAATTTGTTCATTTTTAAACATGCAGGATATACAAATAAAAAATTCTAAGTTGCTTATCATCCTAGTTACAAAATAAGTCAAGAGAAAAGCACCGGCTCACAATTTTTTTTTTTTTAATAATTAACCAATATTATAGGTGAACATTAATGAGTTTCTCTGTGATTTTTAAAAAAATTAATGAGTTTCTCTGTAGTTCCATTATTGCTACGCTGAAGAGCATCTTCTGTTGAGCTTTTATTGGTACAATCAATTGCATCTTCCGATACGCTTTTGTTTGGTACAATCAATTGTATTTCTGTTACGCTTTTGTTTGGTACAACCAATTAATGCAACTTAAAAAGAACACCTACTTGGTAAGTGATAGAGCTCTAGCTTCCACAAATTGATTCAAGAGTAAATCAAAAGAAGCATGCAGAAACTCTCTCATTTCAGTTTTCTAACTGAAGAAAGCCGTGTTTTCTTTTCTCTTTTTTTTTTAAAAAAAAAAAAACAGTGATGACAAACTGTAGACACCGAGAACATTAAAAATCAACAGACTACTTGGCTAGTATAATATTCTAGTTCAAAAAATAACAAATTTTTATCCTCTACCCTCAGCTTCATCACATTCAAATGCTTATCCCCATTAATGTAGGGTAGCGAACTGCTGCTACAAATGATTTACTAAGTACAAATCACATGTCATGTCGGTATGACCCAGAAAAATTGGCCCCGGCAAAAGAGACAGATTAAAGCTACATAATTGAAAATGTACCCAATTTGTTGTTGTTGTTGTTTTTTTTTTTAATGATCTGGAAGCAGAAGTGTGAGCAGCTTGGTGAGAATAGGCACTTTCCTCATCTGACACCAGATGCTTCTGCTCTGCAAACATCACCCCGACAAAGTGGACAAACTCTACACAACATGAATTGTATTATTAAGCAAAGAAGAATACAATAACTATGCTATTTAGAAGATAAGATATGACAATTATTCATTTCTTATGAATGTCTTTTTTTCTTTATTGTAAAAAGTGAAATTTCGGGTTGACCATGCTTTAGTTATGAATATTAAAAAATACATATATAGATGTAACTCATATGAAATTATGTACAATAAACATAAGCCTATTTCTATGTATGAAAAACTCAAATATATTTTTCGGTTCTTACATTCTGTAAAATATCACCAATCTCCAAAGGGCACCAAATCAAGTTAAATTTGGCAAAATAAATAAGGCATGGTCAGACGGGCATATAAAGGATTCATGAAACAAACCTGTGAATCTCCTTAAGCCATTTATCTATACAGGTAAGATGAAACTCGTGACTGCAGGGCAGTACTCGCATGCAATCTCCTTCTTCATACTCCACAAGACATATGTAGCATCTAAAATTACATATTAGAGTACAAATTAAAAAAAGTGCACTAAGTTGTCAAATTGCTATTAGCCATAAAGACATGTTAGCCTCTGAATATACGAAAAAAAATAACAACTTTCTGTGCTGCAAGGATTTTCTTAGTTCAGCATTCCTGTAATAAACAGCATTTTGAACAATTTCCCTCTGTGATTTCTCACTGTATTCTATCTAATCCTCACAAGGAGTTCAATCAGAACTCCAAGTAACTGTTTTGTTGATTTATATTAATCGAGTATCTAATCATGAAATTGTGACCTTCAGCATACTAATTAAAACTAGCCTAGCAAAAATGGACATAACTGAATTAACTGGTGCACACATAAATAAGCCAACACAATTTCTGTGCAGAATGAAAAATCTAGATAAAATTTGTGCTTAAAGCTCAGAAAGAAGAAGAGGAAAGACATCATACTGTGCAGCCTCATCACAATGTTTAGCAGGTTTTCTGTACATCTTTACTGGGAGAGACTCAACTGTCTCTTTTGGTGCAGGAATTGATCCTATTGAAGAGAAGGAAGGCCTAGATGAAGACAAAACCATTGACTGTTGATGGATCTCATCCAATACCTGCCATAAAATTTTAAGCAATTTCATTTTCTTCTTATTTTTTCATAATTCCTAATTTGTGCCCCATCAAAAAATTTCAAAATAGAAGTATAAATGTTACAATTGATGGTATACAAACAATCAAAAGAGAAATACAAATACTGATAACCCCATAAACAAGCCAAGAGTCAGATCTAGGTAGTTTGTTTTCAACTGTCAGTCATTCAGAAAAAACTACCCTTCACTCAATCAAAGCATAACCATTCTAGTATTACTTGGTGTCATAAGCCTCCAAAAATGAAAGATTTTTAGTATAACTCAATAAACAAAAAAGTAATCAAGAACTGATGTCAAATGAACTGCTGCAAGCTTGGTCTAAGAAATAAGCTTTACCTCAAAAAGTGCTTCAGCTAACATTACAATTCTAGAAATACTGGCCCGGGTGCTTGTTTCATCATCAGGATTGCCAGACCTATTTCTTGTACGGCAAGTACACTGCTCGGTCCTGTGCCTTCCAGCAAGAATACATGATCTCTCGTGACCTGACAAATTCTCAAATCTGCTTCCTAGCCTCTGAAGAGCCCGGACCTGCTACCACACAGCATTAGGTTCAGTATAGTCATCGACGACAATTAAAACTGAAAACTTTTTGTAAATAACAAATCACCTGGGATCGTATCCTTCTTCTTCTCTCAAGAAAGGCTGACCTACGCTCTAATAAATCCTGATTATTTGCATCTGTATGCTGTGGATTTTGTGGCAAGGTCATCTCACCACTTTCAAATGGAAGGCTACTAGACAGTTCTGAATTCATCTCTGCAATTCTACTAGAGAAAGAACCATCCCTTCTTATTCCACTTGGAGCCCTTCTTGCATTGGAAGATGTTTCATCTAAAAGAACAGGTGAGAATAAACCATCAGAAAATGGTGTTCGCCTTAGAACCCTATCCCGCAGCCTTCCCACAGATAGAGTCCGGCTAAATCTTACACTACCCTCTAAAGTCTCCTGGTTTCCTGTCCTTCTATTTCGGGATGCATTTCTCTCAGAGTCTGCCAAATTCCTTTGACCCAGCCTTGCAACCATTTCTTCAGCCCTTATGCTGAAATCAGGTGTAGCATTGGTTTCGATAGGTGTCGTTTCATCTGAACTGCTTGTCGTAGCTTCTCTATCACAATCAGGAAGAGGAGTATTGCTTGAGTAAAAATTGTGGGCCGTAGATGAGCCTAAGCTTATGGCTCTATTCAACCTAAAGTTCACAGTGCCTGGGGTAATGTTAAAGTGTGCCCTTGGTCCATTTGCAGAAATGTTGGATGAAGCCCCGCCAGCTCCTGAGTTTGCTTGTAATGTACTGTCAAGTCTTTCTTCACTGGCTTCAACATTGGTAGAGTAGGAAATTTGACTTGAAGAAGGTTCAAACTTTTCACAATCAACCCCATTAGTCTTGGTTTTTTTCTCAACCTCTATATTTACAGGAAGATGGTTTGATGTATTGTTCGCTCCCTCATTTTTCTCTTCACACTGCAAAAGATATTAACATTGTTCAACAATACTAACAATCAGCATTGTTAAAAAGAATATCCTATTTAGTATGTCCAGTAGTTGCACAGAATTGAGTTTATGGAAAATTATGCATTAACGGCAGTTCCAGATTCGAACAAACAGCCTTTTACATGACTTTTGAAGGGAAATTAGTACAGGCTTAGGCAACAATCAATTAGCAGGGAGTCTACCCAATTTGTTTTGATTAGACACAAATAGAAGAGCTATTCTCTATTAGGAGAGCAGGTTGACCATGAGATAAAAAGCTATTTGTAACCAATGCCTGTCACTTTGTATAAAATGTGGATAAAAAATGCATCCAGCATTTCTCAAAAGACACGAAATCTTGTTCAAGTCACGAAATAAAACCAGTAGACAAAAAAAGAGAGCAGAAAAAAATATATATATATATAGCAAAAAGAGCAGAAAAATGGGGCACCTGTTGAGAGAAAGGAGGAGGAAAACCAAAGCAAGAGGAACTAAACACCTTCCCTATTCTACCTTTCTCTTTCCTTTCTCCTTCTCTCTCCCTCCTTGAATTCAAATCCGAACCAGACAGTGATGCATTCTTGCTACTCCCTGATCCCATCTCACCCTTCTCACTCTCTCATCCATCTAACTCCATTCCAACCTCCTTACCTCCATTTCAAATCAGGCCCAAATTCTCCTCTCCCTTCTCAGATTCGCTCAAACTTTTCTTCAATAAACAGAGGATTTCGTGCAGTGTAGCGGTTCTCCTTCTCTGATCTACACCAGCATTGGAAGTTTGGAACTGGTGAGAAGGAAGGAATTAATGAGCGAAAGAAGCGCCACCTGTTGCTGGCTTGTTGCTGGTGGTGGAGTGGGTTCTCCGCCTTGGGTTGATTTGATTAATGATTTTCTTGGGGCCTTGTGTTTGATTTGAATAATTATTATCTGAGAAGCAGTTAAAGGTGCTCTTGGTTTCTACGACCAGACTTTCTTATATTTCCTTTTTATTTTTTAGTTGGTTATTTCGAGAGCAAAGCAGCAGACAGTCGCTTGTTGCAGAGGCGGTACGCCCGCTCCCCTTCTCTTTTTGCCCCCCATTTTCCTCGGTTTGTTTGTTCTACTTCTCTCTTTTAGTATAATCCATCTAACAGGTTACTGAGCTTACGTCTAATGAACTGTTACATAAATGGTATATGTATAGAGATGTAGTAGATCCAAAACTACCACTCTATACCTTCCCTTCCTATGCAAGGATGATTTGGGTAGACATGGTGCATAGGATGCAGTGACGAAATTAAAAAAGTTTAAGCACTAGAGACAAGTGGGTTGGGATCATAGGGAGATTCCGTGGTGCATTATGAATAAGGTACAGCAGCGTGGATAGTGTCAGTGCCAATGGATAGATAGCCCTGTTATTTCATGCATGTGAACTGTGTATGGTGTTGACTACTGACAGCGGATTGAGAGATCCGATCCAGCACCGCTGTCCATCTTTTTAATTATGTTTTTTTAGTACTCTCTTTTTTTTAATAAAAATTTTCAGCGCTATAATGTTGGCATTATTATAAAATTAATGAAGAAATAGGCCTTCGCTATTTTGAAATCTAATATTCATTTGTTAACTTTTGTTTTTCGTTTTTCTTTTCCTCATTTTTTTATTTTTCTACCTACTTTTAGCCTCTGGTTTAAATTTTTTGTAAGAAACTTGTATATTTAATTTAATCCAAAAGATAACTGCTTTCACCTTATTTTTCTTAAAAAAAAAAAATGTTAACATATCCGACTTACCGCGAAAATGGATAAAATAATACAGTTTGAAAGCTTCATAGGCCAGAAGAAAATGGATGAGAAAGAAATTATTTGGGATGTGGCCCATACTATAGGACCGAGACTTCAAATTATCTTCAAATTATCTTACATTAATTTGGACTGGAGTGGCTATTTAGACAAGTTGGACTTGATCCCAACTTCCATGTTAATTTAGAATACTTGAGATGAGATCTAGTCCACTTGCATTATTCCCCTCAGTTGTATCACCATTATGTTATGACTTATGGCTGATTCGCATTCCTGAGTTGCGACAGCTAATTAATGGGCCTGATAATCAACTAGTTGGAACGACACGGGAATTTGTCAATGTATGTGATGCATTTTCGTCGTTGATTTCGTCATTGTACCAATATTGTTGTACTGCTATGATAAATATTGATACTCCAATGTGCGTATCAAGTATCAACCAGCCGATGTGAAATCATACCTGCGAATATCAAACAAGAAAAAAATAATGCAAGGCGAAATTTTGTTGGAGTTGCGGATGAGAAGTTACTGGATTTTAAATTTAGGAAGTCACGAATCATGAAATAAATGAAATGTTCGTAAGAGGTGGGGTGGAAAAAAAACGGATAAGTTCTTTTTATTGCGTTCACATCATATTTTTTGGAAAAACAAATATTCCGACTAATTACTTCAGACATGTTACTACGAGTGCTCAATCGAGTTCTGGTTTGAATCAGTTTATAGAAGTAGATTAGGCATGTTAATTGTATCTGTTTGTCATCAGTAAAGTACTTGGCACTTCCATGGTCTTTTTTTGAACGTATATATACTGGCAACTGATCTATCTATTTGGATGTAAATAAGTTTTTTTTTTTTTAATTCTAATTGTTTAGTAAACTTTCAGCTTGCTAATCTTTTGTGATCCCGTCAGTGATGCATTTCTTGTTAGTCTCAATTTTGGTAAGTTTGATGACTGATAAAATGGAGTATATACATATATAGTGAGCTTGACTTTAATTCTCCTCGAACTGAAATACTAATTCTATTGAGTTGGCAGAGTAGTTTGCATGCAGTCCCCAACAAAAGGAATCAGAGAACTTTAAAATTAAATTAAGGTCTATTTTTTTTTCCCCATAGGAAAAGCTATATAACAAACTGGTGAAAAAAAAAATTACAACTTTGAAAATAAAGCTAAAAAAAAAATAACATTGCAATTACAATTTCCAGCAACGCCACGTGAATATATACTTGAGAAAATAAAGCTGAAAAAAAAATAATATTTCGAAAATTGCTGCTCCAATTTGCAACTGCGCCACGCCAACATGAATGTATAGATTGAGCAAATATAAAGCTGAAAAATGATATGTTTCTTATTTTTCTGTCATCTAATTAACCAGATGGCCAGCGAATATTTTTTATGATGATTAATGAGTATTAAAAATAAGAAATTCCAAGTAAGAGAATCCCAAAATTTCTTCATAAGACGCACTTTCCCAAACCGCTTGTCAAAAACATATTTAATTTGGGAAATAATAGATTCTTAAAGTAACTACATCAGACATGGGGCAGTGCTTCGGACAACAGTATTTTAACTTGAAGCAACATTATTTTTCTTCCAAATGACCGAACTACCCTTCCCCTCCCCGTGTAATTGAAAATTGTATTTTATTAATCGTGAACTATTCGTGCATGAAGTCATAGATTGGAAAAGAAAAAAGTAGAATCGAATTGCAAAATATCAATCTACCATTCGAAATTAGAAAGGTAACAAAATGATTAATCTCTAGCCTAAAGGAATTGATATAGAATTTGTTTCGCTTGAATGAATCTGTCATTGTATATAGCAATAGAAAGATACATAAAAGGAGATCTGATTGAGAGAAGGGATGGAAAGAGAAGGTGGAGATGATAGATCATTGAGAGACGAGATATGATGGTGGGAGACCAGAGAGAAGGGAGGAGGGATTGAAAGTTAGTGGAGAGATTAAGTTGTTCTGCATTTTAGAAGGGCAAATTAGTCATTTCAGATAAAATATGTTGCTCGAAAAAAAAAAGCTTGTTGCCCAAAACACATCCCCAGACATGGCGCCCCTCACCCCCTAGGCCAATACCTTTCAATATTTTTGAAGGAAATTGATTATTGTCATCTACAATTTTATCATCATTTGCCATCGTTTGAACAAAATGAACACATAAAATATACATGGTGCACATATAAATGATCAAAATAAACATTTACAAACAAATGAGTATAATAAAAATAAGTTGAACATTCATATAAAAATCTGAACAAAAATGACAAAACATATTTATTTATATGTGTTCAGTTTGTTTGTTCATGTGTTCACTTTGTTCAGACGATGGCAAGGGATGACAAAACTAAAGATGACACTTATCATTTCTGTGGTAAGAGTTCAAAATATCAATGTACGTAGTTTTGAATTGGTGAGAATTCCTATGAAGGGAGTAGCTAGACACTGAGGTTAATTGAGCTAATTACTGTTTGGAAAGAGATAATCGTAAGAACATTTCTAATAATTGATAGAATGTATAAGTTTTCGATACGCATTCTCACGGGTGAAAAGAAGAAGGTTAAGTTTATAATAATAGATTACTAGCATCATTTATGGGCTTTCAGAAGTAGGTTATATATTATTAGTACCAAACGTTAAATAACAAATAGCGGGTTCATAGCGCATAATTTTAAGTCATTGTAGATAGTGAATAACAGCTATTTAGTTACCGCTATGGGGTCATATCAGAATGTATAAATATACTTGTTTATTACATCAGATATATATTTTAATTAAAAATTAAATATCTTATTATATTATATGCATACTTTAATAGTTTAATTTAATATATGTATATAAAAATACGGACATTATATGCAGTTCGTATATGCATATATTATATTCAAAAGATATGTTCGTAATACTAATATATATCAGCAAATAGCAAATTGCATAGCTACATTTCCCTAAAATACCACTAAATGCATTTATATGTTATTAATTTTCAATATTCTAGACACCACAAGAAATAAAACGCTAAAAAATAGATACTTTTTTAAGTAGTATTGCAGTATACTAATAAATACCACTATAATCAACACCTTTAGTTTAGTAATATAGCGATCTACCAAGTCACACCACCATAACGGCACTATTATACGATCATTGTGACCGCTATTTAATTCACTGATTAGTACATTCATGAATGTATACGTGCATATATATATATATATTCAACTATTCCTTTAATTGTATATATCTGCTTGATAACTATGGATATGAGTGTCTCATATTCTTTATATTCATTTAAGAATCCGAAAGTGGATTAAACTCATCAGTTAATACAAGGTCATATCAATTGAACTATATGAAACGATACATATCATTTAATACAAGAAAAGCATCACTGGACTTTGGTTCACAAGCACGGGTAGGGGAGGTGCAGAGAGAGTCTTGACAAACTTTTTGTGACAGTCAGAAATTTCTTGTCAAATAAGCTGCTACGGATGGGGAGGTGCGGAAAGAGTTTTGTTGAGCGATGAGGTGCGACGTGCTGATTCACTGCTAAGGGATTTTTCTCTTTACTCTGAGAGAGAACGAGAGACCGAGCTGCCAGAGAGAGTTTAGAAGGAAGGGACAGGGCAAACCAGGGGCGGATCCAATGTAGAGCACTCCCTGGCAAGTGTCTGGGGTAAAATTTTAAAAATTGATGAACCCTATATGTAATCTTGGGTTGTGCCTGGCAGGGGCGGATTTGGGGGGGGAGGGGGCGAGTGTGTGCCAGACATACGCTAATTTGATAAATTTTTACCTTAAATCTTAGTTGTGCCTACGGCAAAAAAAAATGAAAGTCCATGTTAATTGGACACAAAATGATTAGGTCATCCTTTCCTGCGTCCGGCAGGGAGTAATTGGACACAAAATGATTTTTTTACTTTGAATCGTGTGGCAAGGGAGGAATGGGAGAGAAAAATGGGAAATAGGAAATGAAAGAGACGAAAATGACATGTGGGACCTCTTTTAATTGGACAGAAAACTGGGCTGAAGTGGGCTTTTGTTATATAAATATTATTCTTTTTACTTCGTTTTTCTTTTTCTTATTTCATATTTTATCTTGAAATCCGGCCGGGCATCATTGCACCAATAGTCTTTTAGGTTACGTATTATAAATAATGATTATCTTAGTTAATAAGTACATAATTAATAACCTTTATACTAACTATAAGTCTATAATTAATATAGATCAATACAATAAAAAATTTTATATGTTATATTTTATGATTAATAGGTACTATGATAGTTGTAACTTATACAGATTGTACATAATAAAATTTTATCTTAGCTAATATGTACATAATTTGTTCTTTTAGAGAAAATTTAGAAGCCGAAAAATTAAAAATAAAATATTGCTCAAATATGAAAATTTTTGCTTATTATTTTGATACATTTCAATTTTAGAAACTTACTACTATAAAATAATGCAATATTAATTTTTGTTGTAATTTTTTTTTTTAGATTTTTGAACTTTCAAACTTACTACCTAAAATACTTTGCAAAGCTAGGAGGTCTATGCTTTAGAGTTTTAGACTGTCGGATTGCTTCAAAATTCGTGCAAGGATTAAATCCATCGGTCAATATTGATATCGCTGGCTCTTTTTCTCCGCTAGTTCTGAAATTTTCTCGATTTCTTTGTGCGTTCATAGAGTCCCAAAAATGTCAAACAGAAAGTTAAAACAAAAATAACCCCCTCTCTCTCTCTAAGCTCTTCCCTTCAAAAAATCCTAGCCATGGCGATCTTTTCCCTCTACCATGACCACATCGACCATGACCTAGACGCGACTCGCGTCTCTTCTCTCCTCTTCCTGTCATAACATCTCTCTCCCATCTCTCATCTTTCTAAATCGCAAACCCTTGGTACATTCCTCTCCTGACACCAAGCATCTCCATCACAAGAATCAAGCAAGCACCACTTGAACACTCAAAATCTCTTTGCTTATAGCAGTAGCAGGTAATCTCTCTATTCAGTTTGAAATTGAAGTAATACTAATTTGTAATCGCTAGAAGTAAAGTTTGCTTCAAGGAACCTAAATTGGTAGTCCCTACAAACGAATTTAAGATAATATGAACCTAAATTGCATAGAAATTGAAGAAATTTCATTTCTCGTTGCATTGGTATATCCAATTTTCGTTATATTGCATTGGTACAACTGTACAAGCATGATGCATGTAAAAATTCCAGTCCTGAAGCTTGATTTCTTATCCTTTTCCTCTTTCTTATTTATTTGCTTTCTTATAAGATTCCCAAGCTATTTGTTGATTGCATTAGTTGACTTTTTTTTTCGCAAATAGGAATATCAAGTTATTTTAGTGAATTGAAGCATTGTTGGATTTAGTAGTGTGAGGGACAGTGAGCTTCTTTAGGTGCAACATTTAATTCCGTCTTAGTTTTCATGATTATTTCCATATGAAATTATGAAGTGAGGACACTAACTCACATGGAGGTTTAGAGGGTATATTTTGAAATAAGAATTTAAAAAAATTACAAGAAGCACAAAAATCATAATGAAGAAAACAAAAAGACCAAACGTGCTCCATGGTAGTTTGGTTATAATGTATCTAAACCTGGAAGTAAAGTTGAATTAGAGTAAGTGTAACACCCCAGATTTTTTCTAATTATTGGTTAATTATTTTGATCGTATTTTTTTTATTCAAACGTATGTAGTTTTAAATGATATTTTAAAATTATCTTTGTCCAATATTTTATATATATTAAAATATTTGTTTTTTTTTACATGTCAAATGCCACCTGCTAATGTTTCTCAGAAATGATATACACCATCCATAAATTTACCATCCAACAGGCTTCAACAGGTCAAATTGGACTTCAGCCATCATTTTTCGCGTGAGGACGTCATCATTTTTTTTCGAAAAAAAAAATTTTGAATTTTTTTTTTGCGCTGATGTCATCAAATGGACAGATTTTTATGTTCAGTTAGATGCATCAAGGGATGAGTTAAAGTTGTTAAGTGTTCAGTTAGATGCATCTTAAAATCGAATTTTCGTATTTTTTTGTTCAGTTAAACACGTTAAGGGATGAACATGAACTTAAAGTATTTATGTGTTCAGTTAGTTGCATCTCAAAATTGAATTTTTCGTATTTTTGTGTTCAGTTAAACACGTTAAGGGATGAACTTAAAGTATTTATTTGTTCAGTTAGTTGCATCTCAAAATTGAATTTTCACATTTTTGTGTTCAGTTGAACACATTAAGGGATGAATTTAAAGTTTTATGTGTTCAGTTAGTTGCAACAAAATTTTAATTTTGTAGTTTTTGTGCTCAGTTAAACATGTTAAGGGATTAATTTAAAGTGTTTATGTGTTCAGTTAGTTGCAGCAGAAATTTGATTTCGTAGTTTTTGTGTTCAATTAAACTAGTTAAGGGATCAATTAACATTATTTATGTGTTCAGTTAGTTGTGATCAAATACGTTTTAATAACCATGCAACAAAGTGAACACTAATCAGTTATTAAGAATGATATCCATTATTACAATAAATTGAACCATTCTATTAATAATAGTATCCACTATTAATAATAATTTGCTTTCTGAATTAATTCAGTAGCATTTTGTAACAGACCTGAACCAATTCAAATCAAAGACAAAATCTATCAATATATTCCATGAATTTGCTTATCAATTTAAAAACTGATAAAACTAAAGAACAAAATTCCAACAAAATTTCGATCTTTGCTTTCACGTTATCGATCGTGTCACTGCTCTCTACTTCGAGGGTGATGGTCTTTCTTGTTAGTATTTTCAGAAAGATCTGCATCTTGTCCTGCAACTAGTTCCAATTATGCAACAATTAATTGTGTTAATTTAATTTTCAAAGTAAATCGGGGTGATTGACAAACAAAAAAGTTGTGGTTATCAACTTATTGTAATTCTCATTCAACACTTGCTACAATTTTCACCAAATAATGGACATAATTTTAACACTTTTCATCTCATTTCAGAAAGGTCTAATCAAACCGATGTTATTCACCATTAACAGTGATTCAACAAATTGTGTGTTATAGAGTAGTTTGTGTGGGGGACAGTGGGGAATGCGAAATCAAATATCAATGCACCTTTTTGAAATGACTAGACCTTTTTGATCGACGCCTCAGCACTGGTTTGGTATAGAGTAGGCGTGGGACAGTGGTGGCCATGGCAACGGTGGTCGGCGGTGGAGATCAAGAAAAGATCGAATCTTAGTTCAGATCTAGGAAGAGACGAGGTTTGTGTGCAATGGTGACAATCGACAATGAGAAGAGGCGGGATGAGTCGAACTGATGTCACTGCCTCTGTCGGATTTGAGGAGGTTTAGGGATGAGCAAGTCGCAGTTAGTACGGAGAGGCGAGAGTGCGGAGAGAAGGGACGGCTAGGGTTTGGTGGATATAAATAGACTGGGCCAGTCGTTGGGCCCAATCTGGCCTGTTAGGAGCCTGTGGATGATGTGGATGGTAATTTGAAGGGAGAATTGGTACCAATCATCCACTCTTTTTCCATCCAACCATCCAATGGGCTCCAAATAGGCTTTTATGGACCCAGCGCCTTGGCCCATCTCCATATATACTCAACCTCCAGACCCCTTCCAACCCTAGCCGCAGCAGGCGAAAACCTTCCTCCTCCTTTCTCTCTCCGCACTATCGCCTCTTCCCCCGTCATGCTTGATGGCTACGTGGACGGCTCAGATTCGATCGACGGAGATCTAACGGGAAACCTCCGCTACCTCTCCTCGCGTCGGCGCCGCTGCCAGTGACTTCGCGCCTTACCACCTCCGTCATTGCATTCCACTTTGGCCGCACGACCCCATGTCATATCCGAGCTGATCGCAGCCTTGCTCGACCTCCGACTTTACCTTGGCTGATTTGCCTCCGTTGCGTGCAACCAAGGCCATCTCCCGCACAACACTCCTTGGCTGATTTGCATTTCGGTCTGTCACTTCTTGCCAAGAGTTTGATTCTTTCTTGATTGAATTGTTATGCGTTGAAAATTGAAACCTAGTAAGCTTAACTTGAACATTTTCATCTTGTAAATGTCAATGTCACTTTCTTTATCTCTTCAAGTAATTTTGTGATGTGTTTAATTGATGAAATTTTGCATACCGCCCGATCTCCTTTTTCTTTCGATATAACACTCAATATAACAGCAAATTGGAAGCTAACTAATATTATGAGAGTCATTAGATGTAATGAGGGTTCATAACATGGTTTTCTTTTATAATAATAAACTTCAATTGACATTTCTCTGTTTGAATGTAAACACAATTATCCTTTACATTAGTTGACAAAGTAACTATGTCAATGCAGCCTCAGTGCGTGTCAAAAATTTCTTTTTCTTGTGATTGTGTCGAGGCCTTGGTGGATCCTCCACTGTGCACAATCCCACCATTCCTATGGAAAAGAAAAGCAACGCAATGGACTTGTGGCATCAGTGGTTGCAAAGGCAGCAGAACATGAATGCAATTTTATTTTACCTTGTGCATCAGTGTCAAAGTTCCATTTGTATATTGTACTTTAACCCAGAATAGTTACCACGATTTACATTGTCACATTTTTGCTTCAATTTTTTTTCATAATTTCTAGTTTGATTATATCTAAAGCGTGGAATATGCATGTAGGTTGTATGCAATGGAGAGAGGTTTACGAATTCCTGCCAACGAAAGCATCAAGACAACTAGCAATCTTCTCATCTCAAAAGTAGTTCTTCATTTATTCAAATCATAATATGTAATTTGTTATGAGTGATCTAGTTTTCCTAATGGATTAGTTAGTCATCATATTTGTTCACTTTGTTTATTGTAAACTTTAACTATATTGTTATATGTGTTCACTTTGTATATTGAATATTGAGTTTGTTCACTTTGTTTGTTGTAAATGTTAACTTAATTGTTATATTTGTTCATTTTGTATATTGTAAATGTTAACTACGAAATCAAATTTCTGCTGTAACTAACTGAATACATAGATACTTTAAGTTCATCCCTTAACGTATTTAACTGAACACAAAAGTAAGAAATTTCTATTTTCAGATGCAACTAACTGAACAAATAAAACTTTTAGTTCAACCTTTGTCGTATTAAACTGAACACAAAAATACGAAAATTTCATTTTCAGATGCAACTAACTGAATAAATAAAACTTTTAGTACAATCTTTGTCGTATTAAACTAAACACAAAAATACAAAAATTTCATTTTCAGATGCAACTAACTGAACACTTACGACTTTTAATTCATCCCTTATGGCATTTAACTGAACAAATAAACCAGTACATTTGATGACGTCAGCATCCAGAAATTTTCGAAAAAATTCCGAAAAATTTTTGCTGACGTCAGCGCGCGAAAAAAATGAGGCTGAGGCCTATTTCTGGCCTGTGGATGGGATGGATAGGAAAATGGTGGATGGTGTATATCACCCCTGATTTGAAGGATGGTGAGTAGTAATTACCAATGTTTCTTAATGTGTATCCATTCCCTATATTTGGGCCTTCATTTTATTTCCTTTAATTGCAATTAAAGAGTTCCTTTACCGTACCCATCCCCTTTTATTAAGCTATTTATTTAATTCGTTTTTCATTCATCGCTATTTTGATTACAGAATATCAACTCCCTTCGGTTATTATAACTGCCACATTTTGCGCATATGGCTCATCAAATTCTTTTAGTTATTTTAATTAAATTTCTGTCCAACAATTCCGATTAAGTGAGCAATAGATTTTTCTAGCGGGATAAATAAGTAGTTATTTCTTTATTGTCCTCATACAACCTTCCATTCATTAACCGTTTCATAAGCGTGCTTATCTCCTATGTTTAAGCAAGTTGTTTCTATACGCAGGCATTCCCAAGTCGCTAATATCACTAGTCCCTCTGTATTTTCCGATTATATCATGTGTCCCTAAATTAATTTCCATTTCCAAATTGATAAAGAATATTTGTATTTATATATCTTGTAGCCCATGCACCCATGTACCAATAACTGCTGTATATGATTCTCACCCTAGAAAGAAATCCTATTTTCCCACTTTTATTTAATTTCTCATATTCATCCCCATTTTGAGAAATGTCCTGTTCGAATAAAAAGTGATACTTGATCATCCATCTGATTGAAATTCGAGTTCTATGTCATGATCTTTGGTGTTTTATCGTTCGTTAGGTAACCGGACTTCTCTATAATTTAATTTTCGTACTGATTGATTTAAATATCGTTTGGTTTATTTGATTGAATTGAAATTGATATATGAAAATTGTGCGAGTCAACGGGTCTCTGATGTGATTTGAATTGAATTGGAAAAGTGAAATGGAATGTGAAGCGGAATCGCTGAGGGATTCGCGCTAGTGTGAAAGTGATATGAGAAAATAGATTTGAGAAAATATAGAACCGTTGATCTCTATAAAATATGTTTAATTTGTTTGTTATTGATGTGTGGATTAATCCAATCGATTGAAATTTTGGTTATATAAATTGGTTATAGAGAAGCTGCGTCGTTAAATAACCGATTACTCAGCTTTGTAGTGACTTCGTTTTGTATTACTTCTTGTGACGTAGGTTGTCGGGCCGTCGGATGGATGTGAAAGATATTGTTCCACCTCACGTCTCATATTTCGGATACGGAATGTGATAGTAAGTTTTATTGTTTCTAATTTTAAGTCCCACCTATACTATCGATACTAATAAATGTTCAATTGAACTGAACCCATTGATGTTGTAACAATTCATTTTTATACAAATTAACAAATTTATTCTCACACTAAACATTTTTATTCCTTGTATTAGAATATATAAGATGAAGGAAAAAGGAAGAAAGAAACCAGCATGGAGCAAACTGATGGTGAAGAAGGTGATGGAGGAGAAGATGATGAAGAAGAGAATGAATGAGAAGAATTGGTGATTAGTAAATTTTTTGGGGTCATATTGTAAAAATGACTATTGAAGTTAACTATGCCCTTTTGTTTCTTGCTTATATCAGTACCACACTTTTTAATTGTGATTGATCAAGTGAATTTGGTTATGTTATTTAATTGATATTGTTTGTACAGATGTCTAATTTAAGTTTGTTATTGAAGGCGAACAATTTTTGAAGCTCAAATGTGCAATTTAGATTGATCGTTGATTTCATGTAATTTGCGACAGTGAAGCCATTTTAAGGCTTAACCTAACAAGTAAATCGATCCCAAATGTCCTGGATGTACCAGCTTTTTTTTAGTCCCTTGTTACAGAGGCAGTGAACAAATACGCAAATATGGTAGAGGTAACTAGGTGCAGAGAGAGTTGCGAAGGAGATGGTTGTGAGGGTTTGGGAGTGCCACCATTGTGATGCGAGGGGTTTTTGTGAGAAGTGCGAGGGTTTCTTTGAAACTCAATGTAGGGAGCGAGATGGAGAATAGAAAGAGATGGGGAGAGATGGGAAACAGACATAATTTATTATTGTTTTTTTTTAGTAAAAGGAAACAGAGATGCAACAGAATAACGGAGAGATGACGGTAACTTTAAAATCTCAGCGCCGCAGCGATATAAATCATATCCATCCGATTCGATCTGTTCACGAATCTAAGTTCTGATTCAATGGACAAAAATGGACAAAAATTCTAAAGCATAAACCTCCTATGCTTTACAAAGCATTTTAGCCAATCTCTCTATATATACTAGAGAGCTAATCGAGCTTCGCTCGATATTTGACATACTAATAAATTTTAATTAAAAGGAACAAATTATAAATAAAATCGTTGGCAATTATTTTTGTTTTAAGTGGCTCTTCATTTGCATGGCTTAGATCATGAACTCTGATATGGTTTCCTTTAATTCTTATGTTTTTTTTTTTTATTTTACCAGTTGAAGCTGCAACAGTAGGAAATTTGCTTCATCTTTTGAGATAAATTAAATTAAAATATACAACAATAATTCTGATTGAGTTTCGCTCGATATATGAGTTTTTATTTACTTTTTATAATAAATTTATATGTAATTATTTTTTATTTCTTTTAGTTATGCAATTCAATTTTATTCATTTGCAACGGACTAAGAAAAAATTGTCTAAATTTGTGGATGGTTGTAAAATGATTATCAAAGACATGATGTTTTAAAAATAATAAGCTAATTTGTGTTGAAAATAATATTGTACTAGTTCGAATTTCGCGCGTTGCGCGATTCATTCTTTTCTAACAAATGTTGATGATTATTTGTGAATTAATATCTATCCACATAGCCATGATTTCAGACGAAGCGTGACAATAATTGTCTTAAGCTGATCTTTTAATCATTTATTTGTTTCATAATTTATCTTTCCGGTTGAGACTACCATCAATCATTGAAGTAACAAATGCACCCAGAAATCAGACACTATAGTTTACACTATTTACAGACGAATGAAAAAGAGAGCCGAGTTAGAATACACCATTTAGATTGTGCATTTCAGTAAAAAGATGGTTAAGATTAAAATACATAGTATCGCGCGAACGATGAAGTCAGACCATAATTTGTCTTGCTAATGAAATTAAGCATCGTTATTTGTGTTTCAGTATCTTTGCTAGTCATGTATACATTAATGCACTATATGATGCTGCTTTTCCCCCCTCGTGTATACATTTGAGCTATATGCTGGTGCATAATATGATGTTTTTTTTTTCTCCTTTATAGCCGCCTCCACCTGGCAAATACAAAGATCGAATCTAGGTGACACAAATAAAGTGCCATAGGATGCACAATACTTAAAATTAGAGTGCAATAAACCACATGACAGAGTGCACAATGAACCATATAAATTAAACTGGAATACACTAATAAGCAATTGGAGCAAAACCTTCAATGCACAGAAACTTCATTGAAAGGAATGTGCATCACAACATTTTCAGACTCGAATTTAAAAATCAAATAATATACTTCTTAATCTTTCCCTTAGGCTACACTGCTCCGGTCAATGCCATCAAACATTTCTTTACTCCTGCACTCAGCATGTTAGACGAAAATAGAGGTGGACTAAAAACATCAATGCATACGCTGTCCATTTAATTTCTTAGGATAAAAGAATCACAAATGGAAGTCACATTGTAAAAATTTCTATGACCTTGCTGCTTGCCAGTATGAAATAAACACGAATAATACTTGATTAAGATTCTGGCATATGTAGATACTATTTTCATCATAATTTCTTTTAGGATATGACAATTTTAAAATATTCTCTTATAAAATAATTATACAATGACACACATTTTTATCAGCATCAGATGATGGTAAAAAAATCAACTGAAAAGTTGGAGAAACAAAGAATCTAATGACATACTTATAATTAAGTAAACATCCTACTGGACTGAAATGCAAATCGATTCAGGATTTTACATTAAAAAAAAAATCAATGTTGCCTTATTACCTGATAAAAGTATGTAGAATATAATACCAATGGGCTTGAAAATGAACTCTTTGTGTCACAAATCAGGGCGTCTGTCAGTTATTATGAGTAATGGTTAGCTGCAACAAAGAATCAAGAAACAAAGCAAGCCAAATTTAAATTTCCAAATTATCATTAATTAATTAATGAATTAACTAAAAAATTGCAACTAATATACTTTATATTCAGGCTGAGGTTTTATTTTAACATTATATAGTGATTGAAAATTTATATACTGGTAATTATAGTATGCATTGGTTGGAACCAAGTTATGTATATTACCATTGTACCTATAATTACTATCACATGGATACCTATATCATCCCTTTTACCTGTCTTTAAATTCTACAGAGAACTCTCTAATCATCATGAATCACATTAACTCTAACTTGTTGTCAGATAAGACACCAAGCTTTAAGCAACATGAAACATGACAGAGCCAGATGAAATTGAATCTTTTTGCAAAAGAGAAACAAATAGAAAACTCTTTATATTGAGCCTTTTATCTATAGCAATCATGTATATGAGGCCCCAACCTAATTGTGAAATTAGATTTTTTTTTTTAACCCAATTTATCGCACTCAATCCAGACAAAAGAACATCTCAAAACAACATGAAACAAAAATAACTGCCAATAATGTACATGTTAACAATATAAACTACCACAATAAAAGAAACTAAAAAAATATTGTGGTAAAAATTTTGAACTGAAATAAATAAATTAGCAAACCTTCAAAGAACCCTCACGTATCAGATTAGCAGCATGCTTCCTCCACTTTTTTTTTGCTTCCCACGCCTCTCCTATTGTCATATATCTAGCACCATCTCTGTAGAAATTATTAAAATCATTAGAAATGAGCTAAGGAATAAACTTAAAAGGAACAATGTAATGCTGCCTTCGAAAAAGAAGAACATGGAACGATAACGAACTGGGTTGCTATCTAAAGATATGGAAAAAGGAAATAGAAGCTAGCTGCTGAATGCTCAGCACTTAGTACTCTAACTACGTAGATGAGACGAAGAAAACAAATCAATGATAACCTGAAAGAGGCACAGACCAGCTACTTGGACATGTAAACGACGGTGAGATAATGTCGGAGGTCCCAAAGCTCACCACCTCAGCGTGCTCCATGACGTCTTCTTGCTCAGCACCTAAATGTGCAACAATGAGAACCAAACAATCAATCAGAGCGTACGAATCAAAGCTAAATAAGGAATACAATACAGACTCGATAGAAGTAAGACTTAGCATCCTACAAAACTTTAGTTACTGGTAAACTAAAGCAGAAAATACCCTCAAAAACAAAATAAATACAAATGACCTAGAAGATTTAGCTGACATCAGCTCCCAAATATTGAAATTTCCAAGCACACAACCTGCAAAAGAAATAAGAAGCTGAAATTAGAGAACAAAGGAGCTATGGAAAGGAATGTATGCCTAAAATATGTTAAGAGGAAGATAAATTAGAGAAACCAGAGAAAAAAGGGGCCTAAGCTCATCGAAATAAAAGAAAAAGCACTATTTTTGTAGTATATATTTGTTTTTCTGTACCAACTACAACCTATACCTTTAGAAAATAGGGGACCTAATCTCCTCTGACGAAGCCGGCAGATTCTACGATCCTCAATGACCGACCATTGCATTGCCACTACCTCAGAAGGAAATAATTCTAAATGATTAGGATTAAAAGAGACACCAGCTCCCTGAATGCCGATTTTAAGGAAAATTGATTCAATCAATCATTAGTGATGCAGTCAAGCCCTAATGTATCCATTGTTATTTCAAATAATCTTGCACTTGTAATTTAAGGCAAATTGAACCATTAACAATACTAATCCAATCTAACCATTAACAATTACACAGCCACTATAAACCAATTAGAAAATTACAATAGATACTAAAGCAACAAAATAGATTGTTGCTACAATCTGCCCACGGGTATGAGCATTGACTCATGTTGTTGGTATGAAATCCTCATGAATCAATCAATTTCATTGTCCAAATCCCTATTTCACATGTCTCAGTTCCAAAATCCATTTAAAGTACCTCAAATCGTAGACCCCCTTACTCCCTGCTGGCTATTGTTGTTAGAACTCAGAAGCCCCAAACACCCAACTTGGAAGCTAGAAGGGAAGGAAAAGCAAAAGAAATCAGGCCAAAATCATTTTCGAAAATAAAGAAGTGTTGAATTTCAGAAAGGAGGTGCTGAAATTTATACCTGTCATCGTTGTTATCTCTGGTATCTCTTGTTAATATGCCAAGTCATCCACTGTTATATCATCCGCTAAACAATTTCCATTACAGAGAAACCCCAAATTGTGAAGTCAGAAGCGGCCAGAAGGAGAATGGGTCTAATATCGAAAAAATTGATAATTTTTTTTTTAAAAAAGAGTCACCTGGGAGGGCGAAGAGGAAATGTGAAAAGAGAAAGATTGAACCTAAGATCCAGTGTCTTAAGCTAGAGGCGACCACAAATCGACAGCAGAGAGGCAACCAAGAGAGAAAAAGATTGCTTGATCTCATCGCTCAGCTACTTGACCAAAGAGAGGGAGAACCATGAACCTCAAAAGTCTGCCTCAGATTGAAGGGGATGTGCCTGATTAAACTTTGTGGGGCGATCATGGGCAAGCACGTCGCACGGCTCCGCGCGAGGCCGACAGCACAGTCAGTGAAGCGTGGGGTGCGTACGGAGATGGCGAGGGAGAAATCGAGAGGAAAGAGAATGAGCCTGATCAGTGGCTGAGATCGATCAACCAAAACCAACGGCCACGATTATAGAACTGTTCTAACTACAGTAAAAACCCCTCACACGTGCATCTCATGCTCTCCGAGCTTTATATACTTCTAATTCTAATTCTAATATTAGAGTAGAATACTGTTGAACTTATTTAAATGAGTGAACCTTTAATAGCCAGCCTGATAATAGGCATCTTGCTCTATTTTGTTTTAATTATTGTATTTCAATAAAAGGAAAAGATTTTAAAGACATTTTAAAATAATTAATTATCATATTTAATTATAATTGTATTTTATAGCTTTTACTATTTGATTATTAATGCGTTTATAATTTTTTTTTCCTTTCTTGAAGATTTAGCTCTTTTGGGTATTGTTTTTATGGTGCATGAAAAAGATAGCTAACCTTATTTTTTGAAAGAAAGGAAAAAAAAATGATATGATCGGATAGTCTCGTATTTTAAATTATATTTTAATGTTCTGGAGATTTCTTTTCTGTTAATGCATTTATTTCCCTTTGATATCTCACCTTGCTATTTTCTATATACTGCATTTTCTTGACTGGCTTTGGTAGGTTTGTGCAGGAGTAATTTTATTTTATTTTTATTTGGTCAGATATATACTTGAGTTAATAGATACAAATCAATAGAGGCTGGTTATTAAGCACTTATCTTGATTTCAGCAAACGTACATTAATAAACTTTACATTGATTTAAGAATGCTCATAAGCAACCATAAATATCCATAGAGTTGCTCTCTACCACAGCCACAATCGTTGGAGGTATCAACCAATTTTAATACAACATACAACATGAAAAAAATAGTAAACTTTTGATTGCATAACGGATGGTGTTTAAATTAGACTTTTTTTTTTGTACAATATGTAAAATAAATGCACACACAGCAGGCACTAATTACACAACTTAAGTGTGCTAACAAAAATTAATATTTTTGCCGTAATTTGAGTTCTCCAACCTTCAATAGCATCATCAATGCTTTGCTCGTTTTCTTTATAATTGGCACCATTCCGTTTTTAGACTCGCTCAATCTCTTAAATACAGGAGAATACAAAGTAATGGACAAACAGAATGAAATTTCCCACTTAAATCAATTATAATTATAAACAAAATAGGTAACCTGCAGGCTACATGAGTATTAAATCCCTATATTTTCTTGGTTTTATTGTCTGATCTAATATGGCAGCAAAAGCATAATTCAGTTCAAAAATCTTTTCTCAGCTGAGTACAAATTTTAATGATCTTCTCATATGGTCTGCTAAAATGCACTCTTTTTAAGTGGTAGCCTAAATTAGATATGCACCAATAAAAAGATTGTGTGGAGTGCATTCTGTATGGAGACTTAGTATGTGTGATTTCATTCATACTCTCTTTGACTAAAGCAACTGACTAATATATACCTTATTATTAAGCAATAGAAATTTGATTTCATAAAGTTGATGGTCAGGCTTTGCTTCAACTGGAGATACTTTGCCAGTAATTTATGTTTGTTGATGTCGCTATTGCAAGTTGTTTCACTGGTGAAACCAACAGTTTTCTCTGCTCTCGGACTGAATCATCTCACCAAAACTCTTAATCTATTACAAAAATGTAACCACAAATTAATCAAATTCAATTATCATGCACTATATTGTTTACCTTATTAGCAAATTGTAATGTTAAGTGAAAAAAAATGTGCATATCTTAACAAATTTCGACCGATATTTATGGAGGAAAAAATTTAAAGAAATAGTTTCCGTTATGGTTAATAATTCTCAAAATAATTTCTTTTCAAACATTTGGCATGCACCAAATATGTGCCTGAGAAAATCCAAAAAATGTAAGCCCGTCAACTAAAAAAGTTAAGTCCATCAACTAATCTAACAATTCAAATACACTCTTACAAATAAAGACGGCATTCAGTGGCTTCACAATTAATCTTTCTCTACCAGACAATTTTGAAGCTTAATTTCCTCCTATTCCAAGCATGATTCTTACCTTTAACCCAAGAAAAGCTAAATGCAAAAACCAAAAAGAATAAGATCTTAACAACAGTAATGAAAAAAAAGAAAATCAAATCTGTAAGTGAGAAAGAGATCATTGCCATCACAATGAACCTGCGATAGCGAGAGGAGACTGAGAGTGGTCCTGGAGACCTTCTGTCAATCCAGATGTGTCATTCGATAGGGCTTAGTGGAGATCTGAAAGAGCTTGATACTGCTTAAAACATCAATAAAACATATTATAGATACACCAATAAACATTTCTGTAGAGAATTTCAACATTATGAACTACCTTTGCACCCCCCATGTAGTACGGTTCGACCAAAGTAGTGGTTCCAGATACCCAAAGAAAAGGAAAAAAAAAAGAATATAGAGCAAAGTTGCAGCATTGTTGTAAAGTTCACCATAGCCTATAAATAAACAGAAAAACATTAATCTCCATAAAATGGAAGATAATTTATATACTTTTCTATGTAAACAAAATTCAGGATCAAAAGGAACATGACAAAACTCTAACGCTGCACCTACCAGCATTAATGTCTTCACTGATGTTATGATCTGAGAAGCCTTACCTATCCCACCCCTTGAAGTTGAAAGAGAATATTTAACGAAATATTACAGCCATAATTGCTATAATAATTGACAAGAAAGTAGAAACGCCAAGTAGGATGAATACTAAAATAATTGGGAATTAAAAACACATTCATGTCTGTCTTAAATTCGTCTAAAAATGGCAAAAAGAGGCCAATAACTCAATTGGGCATGGACTGTCTGTCACACCTCTTAGATTTCCAATACATTTAATCCTTCATGAAACATAATAATTTAATTATTTGAAACAGAAAAAAGAAAATTAATGGAGGCCTCTCTAGAACTCCAGGGAATTCCTAAAATAGCACAACAAAACATATTTTTGAAGTTTTATGAAAATTGAATTGTGAGAAATTTAAATCTAAGAGGAATTTCGGTTGAATTTTCTATCAACAATATCATAGATGTTAACTATCAAGCATTAATTTCATCACTCAGGTTTGCTCAATAAAATAAATTTAATTCCACTGTGGAATTTCACATACTGGTTGCCAAAAGAAATTAAGGAGGACTAAGATATCAATCTTCATCTCTCCCCAGCCACCTAATTAATGAAGTATTAGATGAAATTCTAAAGTTGTAATTAGAAAAATGTCACTCAAATTCACCTTAATGCACAGATTCCCTCTTCACATCTACGGATATGAATCTTCGCAAGAAAAAAACCTTCTCCAAGTTGATGTCGCGCGCAGCTTTAAAACAGACACTATTATAAATAAAATTGTGTGGGTGTCAGACTTGATTTTTTTTAATTTTAAAACAGACACGGCAATCTATTTTGTATTGGCCGATACGTGCGGTAAAAAATTTTCCCAATATGTTACAGTGACTCTGTAAAAACTTTTTATGCCGAATTTTACCCACACCAGATTGACCCGTTTCATAAGTCGCACTATAATTGGGATCACGAATTTATTTTACCAAAATTTGCCATCCCTTTCCATCTGTAGCCCAGCGCAACCAAAAGGGAACTATCAAGCATTAATTTCATCACTCAGGTTTGCTCAATAAAATAAATTTAATTCCACTGTGGAATTTCACATACTGGTTGCCAAAAGAAATTAAGGAGGACTAAGATATCAATCTTCATCTCTCCCCAGCTACCTAATTAATGAAGTATTAGATGAAATTCTAAAGTTGTAATTAGAAAAATGTCTCTCAAATTCACCTTAATGCATAGATTCCCTCTTCACATCTACGGATATGAATCTTCGCAAGAAAAAAACCTTCTCCAAGTTGATGTCGCGCGCAAGATAGGAAGCAAGCTGATTCTGGGGTTTAGATCGGCAGAAGAAGAAGGAGGCGCGAGCAAGGACAACAAGAGAAGATGATTGAAGCCTTTTAGGAGTGGAATTGAGCGAGGAAAAAGGAGAGCAAGCTGCTCCTAAAGCCGAAGAAGAAGAGAGGCGGTGAAAATTTTCAGGTGGCTTGAGAGCTGGGATAGGTTGAGAGCAGAGAGTAGGAACAGGGAAATTATATTTTTTTTTCTGTCCCCTTTGGTAGCGAAGGGATAGTTTGGGAAGGGAGAGAACACAATAGGAAAATAAAGTCTGCGATGTCAATTAAGCAGCGTTTTTAAAACCCTACCGGGTACCGGAATTTACCGGAAATTTCCGGGTAAGGACCCGGTAGGAAAAGGACTCCAAAACCATATGGTCAAGAACCGGAGAAAACCGGTCAAAAACCGGTAAATTCGAAAATATCAGCTGAACCGGATTTACTCCTTTCTCCTTTCCCAAGAAGTAAATTCTCAAAAGACTTGTGAGTAGGGGGAATCGAACCCCAGATGGGTTCTATAGCAGGCAACAACCCAAACCAATGGGCCAAACGGCCATTTATGCATAAGGTTCTTGTTAAATGTACATATTATATATAACCAATACAAACCAGTACTGACCGGTACTAACCGGCATAAACCGGTAAAATCGGTAAAAACCGCATACCGCTGCCCTGGCCGGTTTGATGGCCGGTAGGGTATTAAAAACATTGCAATTAAGTTGAATTGCCGAAACGGGTCACAATGTTGACGAGTACATTCGATACAAATTTTTTACAGCGTTAAAATTTTAAAGATGTGGTACGTAAAAATTAAACTCACACAGCAACCAATCGCAAAATTATGTTTGCCGTGTCGTTACCCAATTTTAAAAATTGAATACAACACCCCCACAAATTTATCTATATTATAGATGCTACCAAAAAATGCTCTCAATACGCGGACAAATAAGAAAATAAAATATTGATATTATTTTTGTTTCATATATAACTTTATATGTTAGGCAATAAAGATACAACAAAATAATTTAGTCTTTCCTTTCAAATAAATAGCTGATTTGGTAGTAACTTAATTTTTTCTAATAAAAAGTCTGACCTTGATCTAGACCACTAATCAGATCAAATTACACAAATCAATGGTCCATAATTGATATAAGAATTGTTTACACCATTTTATATGACATGTTTACTCCTTTTATATAAATTGTTTACACCCTTCTCTATGTGCATTTATAAGTACTAGCAAAAGATGCCCTCAATATGCGGACAAATAAGAAAATAAAATTTTGATATTATTTTTGTTTCATATAAAACTTTACATGTTAGACAATAAAGGTACGGTAAAATCAATAATTTAGTCTTTCCTTTTAAATAAATAGCTAATTTGGTAGTAACTTAAATTTTTCTAATAAAAAATCTGACCTTAATCTAGACCACTGATCAAATCAAATTACACAAATCAATGGTCCTTAATTGATATAAGAATTGCTTAACACATTTTTATATGACATGTTTACTTCTTTTATATGAATTGTTTACACCCTTCCTATACGTGCATTTATAAGTAGTAGAGACTAGCAAAAGATGCCCTCAATACACGGGCAAATAAGAAAATAAAATATTAATATTATTTTTGTTTCATATATAACTTTACATGTTAGGAAATAAAGATATGGTAAAATAATTTAGTCTTTTCTTTTAAATAAATAGTTAATTTAGTAGTAACTTAATCTTTTCTAATAAAAAATATGACCTTGATCTAGACCACTGATCAGATCAAATTACACAAATCAATGGTCCATAATTGATATAAGAATTATTTACTCCTTTTGTATGGATTGTTTACACCATGGTTTTAAAACTCGACGATTCAAATCGGAATCGGCCCGAGTTGACTCGGACTCGGCGGCCAGCGATCCGATTTTTCGCGAGTTGGAGCGGATTTAGGTCGAGGTCGCCATTTATGTTGGTGCTCATCCATGGAGAGAGGTGAAGGAGCAAAGTAACACTAGAAAATGTTGCTAGGGTGGAGAAATTGAGTCAGATGGCCGGGGAACGCCATGGATACTCCTCACGAGGGGATTTAGGCCTTCTTTAGTGCTCTATTAGAAACATGGTGGGAGGGGAGGTGATTTGGGAATTGGGAACGGGAAAGACAATGAAGAAAGAGAAGGGACAGGAATGGACAGATCCATTTCTCCATTTTATTTATTTTTTTAATTTAAATATGATCAGACAGTTTAGATTAATTGCAAGCGAAATAATTCTACAACAAATTGATTCTTGATCCAAAAATCGATCCAATGGCACAAAAAAAAACTAATTTAGTTTTCTTCGATTCCAACTGATATATTACGGTGTTTTAAAAATATAATCATTAAAAACTAATTTTTAAAAAATATACTTTATTAATCGTTAAATCTCAACTTAATTGTTTTAAATTTTTATTTCAAAAAAAATAAAAGTTATATTATTTAATATTATTTAATATTACATTTGATTTGTTTTCTCTTCAAATATTTAAGTTATTTAATTACTTTTGAATAAATTATCTTTTTCTAATCTTTTACATAAATTTTCTGATTTTTAAGACATTAAAAATGATATTTTAAGATGTCACACCCCGCACCGAGGCACGGGGCATGAGGGTAGTGCGGTATCTTCTGCATCCATCCGACGGCCCGTCAACCTACGTCGCAAGCAGAAAAGGAACAAAACGGATGTCAGCTACAAAGCTCAGAAACCGGTTATTTAACGACGCAACTTCTCTATAATTAATTTATATAATCAAAGTCCAAATGAATGGATTAATCCACAAATGAATAATAATGACATGAACCACGCCTAACCTGACATCTACCCGTCCCACCTACTACCTGTGCACTGGTGTAGGACTAGTAATCACGGATCCGAGAATACGTCAACCTAAGGGACAAAAGCCTGTAAAGGTAGTGTCTGAGAACTAGGCGGATAACACCATGTGTTCAAGTTGTTCGGTCATTTGTATAAACGATAAATAATTCAATCAAAAATGAAATTAGATTATAGAGAAGTCCGGTTACCTGATTTAGCGATTCAGAAATCACGAACAATCCAAACGAATGCGACATAGTACTTAGAATTTCAATCGGCTTACAATCAAATTAGTTGATAATCATCTATACTAAAATAATTCATTTAGAGGAGATATCGGTTCATAGAGGCTAAAGAGAATTTCCGGATTTGTAAAACATAAAAGAAGTAAGGCATACGGCTTAATAAAGAAAAGACCAATCATTCATAAAAAGTGGACACGTGTATTTATCAAGCAGGAGGTGTCCTTAGAGGTGTCCCTTTTGGATTTTTAATCGGTGCAACTGGTGATGGTTTGGCTACAGAATTTTTTTTTTAAAATCACGGTCAACATCAAGTCAAAGATTTGACTAGTCAATGGGCCAAATTCATGGTCAACATAAGTCAAAGGTGGTCAAAATCTGGTGGGATGTTACATTCACCCCTCCTTCAAAAGAATTTCGTCCTCGAAATTCAAACGAACGATAACAAATCGAAATCAATTTGACAAGAATCAAATAATCAAATTTCAAGTGAATTGACACTGGACCCAAACACAGTCCGAGGAACGAATGCTCTGATATCAAAATGTCACACCCCGCACCGAGGCACGGGGCATGAGGATAGTGCGGTATCTTCTGCATCCATCCGACGGCCCGTCAACCTACGTCGCAAGCAGAAAAGGAACAAAACGGATGTCAGCTACAAAGCTCAGTAACCGGTTATTTAACGACGCAACCTCTCTATAATTAATTTATATAATCAAAGTCCAAATGAATGGATTAATCCACAAATGAATAATAATGACATGAACCACGTCTAACCTGACATCTACCCGTCCCACCTACTACCTGTGCACTGGTGTAGGACTAGTAATCACGGATCCGAGAATACGTCAACCTAAGGGACAAAAGCCTGTAAAGGTAGTGTCTGAGAACTAGGCGGATAACACCATGTGTTCAAGTTGTTCAGTCATTTGTATAAACGATAAATAATTCAATAAAAAATGAGATTAGATTATAGAGAAGTCCGGTTACCTGATTGAGCGATTCAGAAAACACGAACAATCCAAACGAATGCGACATAGTACTTAGAATTTCAATCGGCTTACAATCAAATTAGTTGATAATCATCTATACTAAAATAATTCATTTAGAGGAGATATCGGTTCATAGAGGCTAAAGAGAATTTCCGGATTTGTAAAACATAAAAGAAGTAAGGCATACGGCTTAATAAAGAAAAGGTGAAAACCAATCATTCATAAAAAGTGGACACGTGTATTTATCAAGCAGGAGGTGTCCTTAGAGGTGTCCCTTTTGGATTTTTAATCGGTGCAACTGGTGATGGTTTGGCTACAGAATTTTTTTTTTTTAAATCACGGTCAACATCAAGTCAAAGATTTGACTAGTCAATGGGCCAAATTCATGGTCAACATAAGTCAAAGGTGGTCAAAATCTGGTGGGATGTTACATAAGAAAATCCGAGTTTCCGATCCGAATCACCCGATTTTTTCCGAGTCATCCGATTCGACTCCTTTGACCAACAGTCCGAGTCCGAGTCCGAGTCCGATTCCGAGTTTCAGAACCATAGTTTACACTCTTCTCTAGGTACATTTATAAGTAGTAAGGATAAGGATAAGGATAAGAATATGATAACATACATATGTCAGGAAAATTGATTTGGATCAGATTCAATATATATAACATAAACGACAAAAATTGATTTGGATCATATTTATGGAATTTTACTAATGAACTTATATGTTGATTTTATTCCAAATATCAGTAAGGAAAATTTATTTCTTATCCAGTAACTGAACCATTCATGTCAGGAAACATGCACATGCCAGAGCAAGCCTTCGTATAATAGGTCCTATGATCGTGTAACTCATCATCTTATTTGAATAATATATTATTCACACAATTCCTTACATAAATTCATCATATCTTACAGTTTTCAAGACATTTTTTTTTTAAAAAAAAAAGACCTAGTAGTATACTCTACCACTAATTGTATTAGCGAAAAAAAAACAATCATACAAAGTCTTATTACACATAAATAAAAACACCCCCAATTCGAACTAGTAACGATATTTCCAAGACATTTCATAATATATCAGCGAAGAGTACAAATCCCAATTAATTTGTACAAAGCACGATTAAGTTTGCAGTGGTTTTATGATTACTTGGACTCCTGATGCAGGTTGCAAGGTTATGATTTCTGTGGGCTTATGCACGTAATTGGGAGATATACTAAAGGTGAACCTCTGAAGAAGCATGGAAATCACTGTCTTGGCTTGCAACATTGCAAATGTTTGTCCGATGCATACTCTCGGACCTGCGGTGAAGGATAGGAAAGCATTAGGATGCTTTGCAGCTTTGCTGAGTCCATTCTCGAAACGTAGTGGATTGAATTTGTCAGCATCTTGGCCCCATATCTCCTTGTCTCTGTGCAAAATTGCAATTAGGATAATTACTGTAGTTCCCTTCAGTAATTTTATGTTTCCTAATTCCATGTCTTGAGATGTTGTCCTGCCTACCATGCCAGCCGGAGCATATAGTCGCAACACTTCCAAAAGAACCAAATTGACCTTTACATCAAAGAAATGTAGAAATCCGAAAATAAATAACAATAGATTAATATCAAGAACGAGGATTATTAGAGGGATTTTTTTCTACATAATTGCTTTATTGGGGGAACTGGTAGACATAATTGAACTGGGGAGGAGATAACTTATTAGATTTAGGTAATTTTCTACATAATTGCTATCTGAAGTCCCAGTGGTTAGCAAAATGAACAAGTAAAAGAAAAAAGAATTGAAAAAGAAGATACTGACCAATTTTAGTTTGGACAACGTATCAGCATTTGGAGCTTCCATTCCGCACTCACTTAAAACCTCATCCCTCAGCCTCTCTTGCCAGTCATGATTTGTGCTTAAAAAAAACATTGTCCAAGTCAACAAAAGAGAGGTAGTATCATGACCAGCAAAGAAGAATGTCTTGCACTCATTTATTATTTCGTCCAAGCTCATATAATTTTCATCCCTCGTACATGTCTCTAGCAAAGTGCCGAGCAGATCATTTCCATACCCACCATCCTTTAAGTCCATTCTTTCATGAATTATTTGAACGAGATTTGTTCTGATAATCTTTTCTAGTCTCCGTCTAGTTCTGTTGTTGTTTGTGGGAAGATATCTACAATAGGATTTAGAAAAAAGAAAAAAAAAATGAAATGGAAGTTTTTGTCAACCTAAAATGCACAATGTTTGTGCTCTTCTTTTAGACATTGCAATATTTTGAGTATATATAGCATCCTTTTACCCTCAAACTTTACTAATATTTGCAGTTATGAGCAAACAAATTTGCAGTTTGGTGGCACGTACAAATTATCAAGGATTCTGTTCAACTCAAAACGCACTTAAATTAATTGATTTTTTTTAAACAATTTTTGGTGAAAGACGATGGTGCATATATACTTAAATCCAGGGACTTGAACTTGAAAAATGCTCGCATAAGCCATTTCTTGAAGCTTTTTTTGAGCAGAAACGACTTTTTTGCCCTTCATGTAGCTCCAACCAAAAGCTGTTTGAGCGATGATATCTGCCGTTAGCTCTTGAAACGGACCTCTAAGCTCAATTTCAAATTGTCCATTATTCTCATGTGCTATCTGATTCTGCCATCCTTCAATCATGGATTCAGTACATACGGTCATTTGCTTTGTCATCGCCTGTGATCAAAAGTTTAAATAGCGGATAGCAGGTTAATAGTGGACAACCTCAAGTCATAACGCATAGCGGATAGCTGTCGTTATGAGATTATAGTGGAATGTATAAATATACTTGTTTATTACATCAGATACATTATAGTGGAATGTGTAAATATCTTAATACATTCTATACATACTTTAATAGTTTAATTTAATATATGTAGTTCGTATATGCAAACATCATATGTCAAAGATATGTTCATAATAATAATTAATTAATTATATATCAGCAAATAACAAATTGCGTAGTTCTATTTCGCTAAAATACCACTAAATGCATTTATATGTTATTAATTTTTACTATTTAAGACACCATAAGAAATAAAACGTTGAAAATAGATATTTTTTAAGTAGTATTGTGGTATGCTAACAAATATCATTATAACAGCACTTTTAATTTAGCAGTATAGCGATGTATCAACTCACACCGCTATAGCAATGCTATTACGGTCATTGCAGCCGCTATTTAAATCATTGTCTATGATTAATATGAGATATTGGTGATATTAGATACAATAAATCTAAGAATGTGATGAGACTGATCGATACTTGTGCTTGTTTAATATATTAATTAATTAATTTAATTATTTATTGTTTTTTCATTATAATCGTATAGAGAATCTATGTGTTGTTAACAACTAGCACGGAATTAATATTGTTTCAAAATTTTTATACTATTTAATAGGCTTTACGTGTGTGTGTGTGAACTTTCACTACAAGAAAAGGGGATATAGATAGACTTTTACCGCAAGATTTTTTAGTTACCTTCACAATTTATGCTATTGGAAGATAATCCTGCAAGACACCTCTTTGATGTAGCTGGATTGAAATTTAAATTGTTCTATTGCAAGAGTTTTGTATATCATGCAAGGAATATTACCAAATTTAATTATCTACCAAAATTTTCTTAAATAATATAGCAGTGGCGACAATACAAATTTGGTAAAATTTTCCCTCGTTTTTGACAGCGCCAAAATCTATTGTATTATGATTTGTTGAATTTAAAATGGTACAACTTATAATGGATTTGTTGAATTTAAAATGGCCGTTGAAATCTTTATTTATTATACTTTTTTCATCGAAGGTACAATTGTTGAAGTTGAAGAGATGCATCAACTTCGAAGGACTAATAGTTTTTAAGATTTTCTTTTTTTTTTTTTCATTTTAAGATATGGATCATTGTACTGTTTTCGGTTTATTATGGTTTTTGTTGCCATTACTTAAAATTATGTTTTGTGTTTATTATAAATTGATTTTGATTATTAATAAATTCATAATGGTTACTATAATATGATTCTTTGTATCTACGTGTATAATATTAATAATATCTATTAATATTGTTTGTTATCATTTAAATTTTGATAGACGTTAAAAACTTCCTAGATTGTCACATTTTGTCTTGCAAGAAATTTCAATTTTCAATTAATTATTGTATTATAAAATAAAGAAAATCAAATAGCAAGATCATTTGATCATGCTAATTATTTAGAAAGGTGTAGCAAGGAATTAATCTTGGAAGACTATTTGATCATGCAATTTAAATAAAAGGTGTAGCGAGGAATTAATCTTGGAAGACTATTTGATCATGCAATTGAAATAAAAGGTGTAGCAAGGAATTTATCTTGCAAGACTATTTGATCATGCAATTGAAATAAAAGGTGTAGCAAGGAATTAATCTTGCAAGACTATTTGATCATGCAATTGAAATAAAAAAGTGTAGCATCTTTGAAAGACTTTTTTCTCATGCTATAGTTGAAACGAAAAAGTGTACTGAAAAATCTATTTTGCTAGACTATTTTTTATCTTTACCAACACACAAAATAAATCTATCAATAGCTCTCTGCAACACTGAGTTATGCAAGACAAAAGCAAGTCTTCCAAGAAAATTTTGCAAGAGTTTTTGGAGCATATTCAAAGAGAATCGTGTCTATCTAAAAGTCATTCTTGTTGTAGTGTTTTAACTTTCACTCGATCCAAATATTTAATAAGTATCCAATATAACTCACCGCCCATATTAAAATCCTTGAGGATATATACTAGCTAACCAATAAACTGAAATATAGATTTTCTTAGTGTCTCTAAAGAAAATAATGTCTAAATTTGAAACTAACTACACATGCCAGTCACAGCTTCGCTAAATTATATTTTTTTCGATTGAGAATAATTCAATATATTTCGTCAAACTTGCCAAAATTTCTTATGTAAAATATAAAAAATCTGCCATACAAACTTACCAAAATTTTTATATAAAAATCTGTTAGTTCAAAATTGGTAATTTTTGTCATATAAACTTGGCATAAATTTCCTGTCCAAGAAAACCTACAAAAGTAATTTCTAAGAAGGGTAAACTTCAGCATAAATTCAGATCGATCAATTAGCGAAAATTAGAGGGCTTAGATCGCATGTCGTAGGAGGAGATAATACTTTAATATTATAGATTACACATGAACTACTTTAGATTTTCCAATATATTAAATTCTTAAATTAAATAATGATTGGTACAACTATTTTTAATATATTTAACAAAATAGAAAGCAATTTTTAATTATAGAAAATGCAAAAAAAACTAAAAAATAAAAAACGCAATGCATAGCAGCACGGGATTTAATATATATCTTAGACTAGATATGGTAGTCGTAGCTTCATTGCGCTATGTAAAATATAAAAAAATTATCATAAAAAACTTGTCAAAATTTATAGACAAAATTTTTAAGTTCAAAATTAGTAATTTCTTCCATAAAAAGTTGTTATATAAACTTGACATAAATTTTCTGCTCAAAAAATCTTGCTAATATTAATGATTGGTACTATTTTTAATTTATTTAAAAATTATAAAAAAAAGAAGAAAAAAACTATTTTTTTTCGCTTTTCATAGCGGTCACGGTTTTTAATTAATACTAGACAATGCAATTGCAGCTTCGCTACGTTTGAAAAATAATTCAATCTATTTCGTCAAACTTGCCAAAATTTCTAATATGAAATATAAAAATTTCCAATGTAAAATATTAAAAATCGGCCTTAAAAATCTACTCAAAATTATATAGTAAATAAAATTTAAGTCAAAATTAGTAATTTATTCCATAAAAAGTCGTTATATAAATCTGATATAAATTTTCTTTAAAAAAAATGTTACTAATATTAATAATTAGGACGATTATTTTTAATTTATTTTTAATATATATCTTAGATTTTAGATTTAGATGACGGAAGTTTCTAAGTCTGATCATATTGCCCATTAATGTCAGAAAACTAATTAGGCCGGAGAGAAAGCTCTCGAACTAGCTAATAGCAATTACTTAATTGCACGCTCACGTACAGTACCCACCGTGAAATTTTTTTAATAAGCGTAAACATATTTTATATTTAATAATAATTATATAAAATAATAATTTTAACAATAGACATGTCGAATGGCACCGCCAAATTTATAAAAATTAATAAAATAACTTTTTTTAAAAAAAAATAGTAACATGCCACTCCTTCAGTAGTACTACTGCGACTGAAAAAAAATTATTTTTAAACCTCGTAATTAGTTTTCTAAAACTCATAATTATTTTTTTAAAAATAATAATGCGCCTGGAGTATCCAAAATTTTTAGAAATATAGTATTTTTTTAAATAGTAACGCGTCACTTCAATAGAAGTGTGGAAAATTCAAATTTTTTCAATCTCCAACAGCTGACAGAAGTGTATTTTATCGCTGGGCACGCCACTCCCAGCCCATTAACATTCTGACATGTTTAGTATTTACATTTTTTATTTTATATATTTATTATTAAATATAATAAATATGTTATGTTTATTTAAAAAAATTACGTACGGCAGCACCCACCTTGAGTTTATCAATGTTGAAAGCAGGGTTGATAACCCTTCGATGGCGAACCCAATCTGGACCATTGATCAGGGCTAAACCTTCACCCAGTAGGTTGTTCACAGCCAGGGGAACATGAGGCCTCTGGTAGAAACCCGACTTGTCAAAGAACACCTTCTTCACCAGATCCATGTCAGAAATAAACACTATCGGTTTTGGCCCGAACCAGCACAAGAACGTCTTTCCTACATTCAACTCAAAAATTAAAATGAACTGGATGTACATACAGATGTCCAAATTAGTTTCACATAATAACGCTTTTTTTTTTTCTTTTCCTTTTTTTTATGGTCAGTTGGCAGTCACCAAACCGACAGAAATTTTCATTAATAAAAACGGTACGTTAAAGATCAGGCGGTTACAAAAGGAAAAGGTGGTTTCACATAGGTCACAAGGTAAAAGTTTACTTCACAAAGCAAAAACTGGATTGAATTTTTCTGGAGTCTGGACTTAGCGAAACTCCAAGCTTGCTGCTACAGTCGCACTTTCAACTAAACAAAAGCAAATACCAGCTAAACAGAAATTTTAATCTAAAAATTATTTTATGTTGAAAGTAGAATGATCGTCATTCCAACAGTATGTAATTCCCTCTCTTTCATACGGACCAAATCAGAACAGAGGAATCACGGGGAAGATGTTGGGAATTCTGCTAGTGCATGTGGTTTTTTCTAGTCCTGAGTTCCAAATAGGTATAAACTTTTTACTCAGTAGACATGATTTAATGAAGAAAAACAATATCTTTTAGTTCAGACAAGCACAAGTACGTATACATACCATAGACAGACATCCATGTAAGGAAATGTGGGTAAATTCTTGGCGTGAAGTCATGGGAGTTGATATCCATAGTTATCCCAGCTGCACTCCTTTTCAAACTTAGTATCTCTTGAAAGCAACCAAACACGAATTTGTATTTGGGTCCGACTATCCCTTGCTCTCTATATTTTTTTGCCATCACGTATGGCCTCCATGAGAGAATTAGGAACAGCTTCAATAACAGCTGATAAATTATCATCACCGATATTGAACCCAACACCAATCCTAGGTACCCTTCCATAGTTAATAATTGGTATCTAAAATTAGCTAGAGTAGGTAGTTTTTGATGGACATCCACTCTTGAGTATACGTTTATATAGGACTCATAACAAAGAGAAAAATATTTTAAAAATAAAAAATTATAAATAAGAGGGCGGAAAGTGAGAGGAATACAATATAAGGATATAGCTAGGTGTCTGATAATACTTTCCCCATTCTAACTTCTATAATGAGTATGAAGCAGGAATATCCTACTGTTGACATCGATCATAAGAAGTGATGCCATATTTACATGATGAAGCCATGATATAATTTATGTTCCATGTAATATTTATGAGCTGAATATTAATTGAAGAAATTTTTTAACAAAATATGAATTAAGGAATTTCGAAGGTGTTAGAAATCAAGAGTGTTCAACAATACCGCAACAGAAATTGATTTCTAATTAAAGGGTTTAACTCATGCAACCAGACTTGTACTATATGTGCGAAGAATGACATTTATATCTTTGGAGATCAGAGTCATGACCTATTTTTTCGAAGGCCGTCAATGTAAGTGCTTATGTTTCAGGACTCAATACAACATCTTTCTAGAATAGACTATTAAAGAGTAAATGTACTCAACAATAGTATTATTTGTTTGGATTGGATTGTATTGTCTGTGAATTGTACATGGAATGGATTGGTTGTTGGTAACCCTCGGCAAAGATGATTCACGATCTGGACCTATGGAATGGAAAGGAATGGATTGCACTGATGATAAAACTGCCTAAAATTGTGCATGGTTAGATGTCCAAATATGGTGTTAGCTTTTGCAAATCCTCATTTCAAATTGTTGAATCTGTTTCATTGCACTTATATTTTTACCCGATTGATAACATGTTTCGTATATGGCTGAAACTTATAGTATTATGCAAAGTTATTTTCCAAAGCAGATTATTGTGTTTTTAGTTTATGAAATATGAAACTTAAGAGTTCGTGTGGCTGGAACTAAAATTCCCACTGAGATAAATTTTAGATATGGCATGGATCGAAGTAAGGACTTGTGGTAGGGGTAAATCAGTGGCAGTGCTTTGTGCTGGGGAAATTATATAATTGTTCACCACTTAAATTGATTGTGATGTAAAGTTGACTCATTGAAATTTATGTGCTATTTGTATTATGTTATTGGCATGCATATCACTTATGAGACTGCCTTGTGTACAAGGTGGTGCGTTGTAGACGGCAAGCTCTATGGCATGATCCCGTTACTGGGTATCACAATTTTGGAAAGGAAGATGTATAAAAAGGGAAATATAACGGGTACAAAGATTCTGGTCAGAACGGAAAGGAAGATGTATAAAAGAGATCCAGTCACTACAACAAAAAAAAATTTTGGAGTAACTCTATTAGAAACGGTTTTTAACAAATTCGTTTTTACAAATAACCATTGGCATTTTGGAAATTTTCAGAGGTCATTTTTAGAGACGGTTTTTTTTAAAAAAACGCCTCTAAACTTTTTTGCCAAAAAAAAAATGACAGTAGCCCATTAGAGACGGTTTCGATAAATAACCATCTCTAAAAATCAAATTATTAGAGTCGATTTTTTAAAAAAAAAAACATCTCTAAAAATGAACCGTATTTTTCTTCTTTTTTTTTTTGTAATTTAGTAGAAACGGTTTTAATAAAAAATCGCCTCTAAAAATGACCAGTAGTAGAGACGGTTTTTTACAAAAAATAGCCTCTAATAATGAACGAATTTTTCTAGATTTTTTGCACCTTTTTAGAGACGATTTTTAATAAAAACCACCTCTAAAACGACCAGTAGTAGAGACGGATTTTTACAAAAAACAGCCTCTAAAAATGAACAAACATTTCTGGATTTTTTACACCTTTTTAGAGACGCTTTTTAATACAAAACCGCCTCTAAAAATAAACAGATTTTTTTATACCCTCTAAAGATCAGTTTTCAAAACAAAGGGGCAGCGCCTCTTTCTTTCTTTCTTACTCGAAAACCCTCCTTCGAAAATTGCTAAGTATCACTGCCTCCTCTCTCCGAAAATTTCCTTCTTTTTCTTCCGCCGAACCCACTGCCTCTTCTCTCCTCCTCTCTCTTCCGCTGAACCCTTCTCTCTCACTCTCGATTGCTGCACCTTCTCTCGACTCGATCGCCACTGCACCTCTAACGTCTCTGCCTCCGAGCGCCACCCCTCTCTCTGAAGCTGCTATCTCGATCTCCTCTGCTCCTCTGCTCCTCTGCCAAGGTATAACCTCTGCACCTCTTTCAATTGTGCTTGGAATAAAATGCACTAAATTGTGCTGGATTTGTCTTCATTCATTATTAAATTGTGCTTGGAATAAAATGCACTAAATTGTGATGGATTTATCTCGATTAATATATGTTGTGAATATATACTCATGTTATATACTAATCCGTACAAATTTTTATGGCTAGCAAAAATGGGGCAAGCCCCAAAAATAAATTTTTTTATTGCGTTTTATTATTAGAAACGGTTTTTTATTAATAAAAACGTCTAAAATTCTGCATAATTTTAGATATCTTTAGAGACTGTTTTTAATAAAAAACGCCTCTAATAATCATTTTAAAAATAGTTTATTATTAAAAACCGTCTCGAAAGAGTAATAAAAATGTTTAAAATTCTGCATAATTTTATATATTTTTAGAGGCTGTTTTTAGTAAGAAAACCGCCTCTGAAAATGCATGTTTAAAGACGGTTTTATTTAAGAACTTTCTCTAAAGATGTTCCGCCTTTTCTGAGAAGATGATGCTTATTTTTAGCCACGCCATTTTTAGAGACGGTTTGTTATATATTTTTATCACCACCTATTTTTACAAACGGTGCCAAACCGTCTCTAATGATGTTTAGTGAAGAAGAAGCTGGTTGGAAGTATTATGAAGCGATGGTATATGGTTATCTTAATTTATTCTTAGGGACAAGAATAATTATGAGATGGAACGAGTTTAAGAAGAAATCAAATTGAGTGTGACTAGTACTGTAAACCATGCACAAACGACACGAAAGAGGTAATTTTCATTTTCGTTCCGTTCCAGCAAACGAAAACAGCAGCCGTTTCGTTTCCGTTCCGTTTCATTAAACGAAACGATTTTTCCATTCCGTTTCTGTTTCTTTTTTTATTTTCTATTGATTTCAGTCAATTTTCGGTAAAACGAAACAGTAACTTGTACCGCTGCCCATTCCGTTTTCGTTCAATTCTCAAAAAATAAAACCAAAAAACTCTTCAGTTTCTGTTTCGTTTCAGACGGAACGGAATGAAAACGTGCGAAACGGCACACTTTTGACAGCCCTAAGTGTGACAACCATGGGGGAAATTGACTCAAACAAAATGGAGAGAAGTCAGAGAATGAAGTGAACGGAAACATAATAAGGAGTGTTAGTTGTGTGTCTGCATCAGATGGGCCGATACAATTAAAAGATGACGGTATCTACGAAGGGGATAGCCGTTGAATCAATGACATGGTTTTCCTGATACGACAAAATATAGGATTTACAAAAAAGAAAAAGGGGAATTAGTAAATGTTATTTCTGTTTCTTTTACTTTCAGTCATTTTGTTTGTTATTAGGTGCGCCACCAGACAATGTATATCTGAAATCTCCATCTAAAATCTTCTCTTGTTATTTATCTCTCAATTTTAGGCTAGTTTTATCCGATTTTCCTTAATTTGTTGTATTATCTTGTTAAGCTAGCTCAACAGTCGAATCTTATGTAAACTTGATCGTTGAATCATATATATATGAATCTAGTTTTTAAATCAATTTATCTCAATTTCTTTCATATTTTTCAAATTTCACCTAAACCTAGCTTCTGTTTCTGGAGAAAGAATAGACAGTGAGCTGTTGATCAGTTTCGCTTGAAGATAGTGACATTCTGAAAGTGCATTCTATGACTAATATATATCTCATTAAATAAAACAGGGTTTAAGTCAAATTTCCGTCATAAATGCTCACATGCCTGCTTCACTCATAATCAAAGTAATAGCTTAATTACACACTTGCGTAGTATGATTTTATACCCGAACTTAGCGCCAAACAGAGTGTGTGAGTAGGGCTAGAGCAGCCTGGCTAAGGCACTTGTTTGACTCTATGGTTCGAATTCTAATATTTGCTAGTCGAAAGTGTGTGTGAATGGACCTACGGGTAATTGTCAAAAAAAATAATAATAATAATGAAACAGAGAAATATGGTTAAGGAATGCATAATTAAAGTAAGTTATTACTTTAATGAGTAAATTTAGGAAACAAACATAATAAATTTCTTAATTGATTTTAGGTGTATTTTTGTTATAAGACTGTATAAATATTGTTTGGGGCTACGACAAGGAAAAAAAATCTCGCAGCTCATATTTTGGCAGATCAGGCAAGAAGATCCGGGGGGGGGTTAATTTCCGTGGATATTGTAAGGCAGAAGATATAAGTCGAATGAATCTGATGTAGATAATCCTCTTTCTTTTGTTTCTTGGTTTTTTTTTTATCTCTCTGCTTAAGTATATTTCTTCTTCTAATTAGGTTTGGAGTCAGAAAATGGGGAATGGCGGCATCGGAGGCGATGAGTCCATGGGTGTAATTATTGGAGAGGTTAGCCGTATAGGTGGAAATTAAATGTTTATTTTATTTTATTTTGTTTGGCTCCAGATAGTTCTATCTATGGGATGATCGGTGGCTCATTTAATGTTAACTCTCTTTTCTTAAAATTTTAATGGTAGCCTAAGTGGATTTTTCTTTAAAAAGAATTGTGCTAAATTAGTTGTTGAGTTGTTTAGATCTCTCCGGTATTGGCGAAAAGTTAAGTTTAAAGCTGAGTTTGGTTTTATAGAATTTAGTGAGGTTAGTATTAACTCGAGATTTGTGATGGTGGTTTGGTATGGTATATTGAGATTAACACTTTTAAGTTAGATTATTAGTGCTATAATTATAATTAAATTATATTAATAAATAATTAATTATTAGATATTAAATATTATTAATTAATAATAAATAATTATTAAAAATAATATTTATTACTAATTACGAATTATTATTAAATATTATTAATGATTATTAATTATGATTATTAATATAAGATTAGCACTCACTTAGAGGCGGTGAAATCGCTAATCCATCTCTAAGCTAAGTTAGCGGATTAGCACAAAGTTAGCACTGATTTTAACTAACTTCAATGCATTTGGTGAGTTGAAATTAATAGGCACTAGCTCTCGTTAGAGCTAATCTCACCAAACCAAACGCATCGGTTTCAATTGTGCGGTTCCTGGAACGGATCAAACGAAAGCTTACATTTCTTTAGGGGTAAAGAGAGGAAGGAATGAGATTGTGAGGTGAAATTTAGAAATTTTTTTGTATTCAGATTGAAGAAAATAGAGAAGAAAATTTTTTTCGCGAGATCCGCAATTTTCTTTTATGTGCAAATTTTTTCTTCTCTAAATTAATGGAGAATGGAGAGTAAGAGAAATTATAAATATGAGACTGACAAAAAAAAATAAAATTATTTTTCCTTCTCCTTCATTATTCATTCAAACAAAAAAATGTAAATTTATTGTACTTTCCATTCCATTCTTTTTCTTCCCTTTTAATATTTTTTTTCCTTCCCATTCTATACTACTGAACCAAACGTAATGAAGCTCCTCGGATCTTCTTTGTATTCTTTTTTTTTTTTAAATAATCTACTTTGTACCTTCTACAATTAACAATTCGATACATTACGAATCACGGAATCAAAGAGAAATATAACCTGACAAACTTCAATAGAATTAAAACCAGATCAGATGACACCATTAATATTGTTTCATGAACAACTTGCTGCAGCTAGAGACAACAATCGCCATTTTGACATGACATTAGTTAATGATATGTATAATATTGCCATAACGATATGTTCTAAAGATTTTTTTTAAAACAGAGAAATATTCATTTAAATTTCTAGTAACATGTTTAACCGTTAATTCGATAAAACTATACCATCAAATGTTACTAATTCTCATCGATAAATCATACGTTTAAAAAGAGTTGATTGTTTTTTTTTAAAAAAAAAATGTCATTAGAATAGTTTAGAAATAAATAACATGCGTCATATATAGGAGAATATTGTTAACATTAATATTTGGCAAAATGTTCAAATATTTTTTTCACATATTTTTAATTATGGTTCAATACCGTAAAATAATTTTGACCAATTATAATACTACAAATATTAAATTAGCATGATATTATGGATAAGTATGTTAAAAGTATATTTGTTAGTGTATACAAAAAAAATTCAATGAATTAAAATATTGATTACTTTTGAGTAAATATATATATTGTATAAACAATGGCCTACTATTTAGATCGAAACATAATTTTTAGGATATAAGGGACCATAATGACAATATACCAAGTAAAATGGAAAATAAAATCAACACATATACATGGACAGCGACAGTGGAAGCCACCTAGGCTAAATTAACATTTCTTTTATGTAGATATATTATGCTGATCATGTAGAATTATTTACTTGATCCAATACACAAAATGGTATGCGAACTGATCGGCTCGAACCGCCCAATAAGCTTTGTGCTCGATCTCTACAGGTAAGTGGCACGCTTTTCCATAAACCATCTTGAAGGGGCTCATACCGATCGGCGTTTTGAATGTCGTCCGATAGGCCCAAAGCGCCTCATCCAATTTCGAGGCCCAATCCTTTCTCGTGCTACCCACTGTCTTTTGCAAGATGTTCTTAATCTCGCGATTTGAAACTTCGACTTGTCCGCTTGTTTGTGGGTGGTAAGGAGTGGCAACCTTGTGGGTAACTCCAAATTTCTTCAAGAGGTTATCAAATTGTTTATTGACAAAATGCTTACCACCGTCACTTATGACAACCTTTGGAATGCCAAAACGAGGAAATATGACCTTGTTGAAGAGCTTCTTGACAGTGGCCGAATCGGCGTGCTTGCTTGGAATAGCTTCCACCCATTTGGACACATAGTCAACCGCAACCAGAATATACTCATTCCCAAAAGAAGGCGGGAAAGGTCCCATGAAATCAATTCCCCATACATCAAAAATTTCTACCTCAAGGATCGCTTGCTGGGGCATCTCTTGTTGCTTCGAGATGTTCCCGGCCCTCTGGCACTGATCACACTTTAAGACATAGTTTCTTGCATCCTTGAAGATGGATGGCCAAAAGAACCCAGATTGCAACACCTTTGCTGCGGTTTTGGAGGTTGAAGCGTGTCCCCCATAAGCCGATGAATGGCACTCTCGAAGAATGGCTTCCACTTCCTCGCTTGGTACACATCTCCTGAACATTCCATCAACTCCTTTCTTCCAAAGAATCGGGTCTTCCCAAAAGTAGTATTTGGCATCCGCAAGGAATTTCTTCTTTTGCTGATAAGAGGCGCCATGTGGGAGAATCCCGTCTGGATTCTGGCGACCCGTCTGGATTGTAGTGCAGTTGAAAACCTGTTCTTGATCATTCCAGTCGGACCCGACTGAATCCGGACGGACCGACTGAACATGGACAGCAAGCAATTTCTCACCAGGAATGTCATCATTTATGGGCAGAGCTTGGTCCTTTGTCTCCTCAACTCGGATTCTTGACAAATGGTCTGCAACCAAGTTTTCTGTGCCCTTCTTGTCACGGATTTCCAAGTCAAACTCTTGGAGGAGCAGCACCCACCGTATCAAGCGCGGTTTCGCATCCTTTTTGCCAAGGAGATACTTGAGCGCGGCGTGGTCGGTGTAGACAATGACTTTCGATCCCACCAAATAGGGCCGAAACTTGTCGAGGGCGTAGACCACCGCTAGTAGCTCCTTTTCCGTCGTGGTATAATTTACTTGTGCTTCGTCCAGGACCTTGCTTGCATAGTAAATCGCGCAGGGCCTCTTGTTCTTCCTTTGCCCAAGGACGGCTCCGATCGCATAGTCACTGGCATCACACATCAACTCAAAAGGCAACGACCAATCCGGCGGTTGAAGAATAGGTGCCGACACCAACGCTTCTTTCAACCTGCAAAAAGCATTAACACAATCTTGATTAAAATCGAATTCTACATCTTTCATAGTGAGATTGGTTAAGGGTTTTGCGATTTTTGAGAAATCTTTTATAAACCGCCGGTAGAAACCGGCGTGACCCAAAAAACTCCTGATGTCTTTCACACATGAGGGTTGCGCCAACTTCTCAATGACTTCCACTTTAGCTTTGTCCACTGAGATGCCATTTGACGATATCACATGCCCGAGCACCACCCCTTCTTGCACCATGAAGTGGCATTTCTCCCAGTTCAAGACCAAGTTGACTTCCTCGCATCTCTGCAACACTTTAGACAAATTAGTCAAACAATGATCAAATGAATTTCCATAAACCGAGAAATCGTCCATGAAAACCTCCATGTCTTTTTCGATCATGTCGGAGAAGATTGCCATCATTGCTCTTTGAAAGGTCGCCGGCGCATTGCACAGGCCGAATGGCATCCTTCTGTAGGCATACGTCCCATAAGGGCACGTGAATGTCGTCTTCTCCTGGTCCTTCGGGTGAATGGGAATCTGAAAGAAACCAGAATACCCGTCAAGATAGCAAAAATAAGAATGATTAGCCAACCTTTCGAGGAGTTGATCAACAAAGGGAAGTGGAAAGTGATCCTTTCGGGTGGCACTGTTGAGCTTCCTATAGTCAATGCACATCCTCCAACCCGTCACCACACGAGTTTGGATTAGCTCATTCTTCTCGTTCTTGACCACCGTGGCTCCACCCTTCTTGGGCACAACATGAACCGGACTTACCCATTCAGAATCGGAGATCATGTAGATGATGCCTGCTTGGAGAAGTTTAAGACACTCCTTTCTCACAACATCAGACATGACCGGATTCAATCTCCTTTGGTGCTCAATGGAGGGTTTGTAATCCTCCTCAAGTAAAATCCTATGTGTGCAAATGCTTGGGTCAATCCCCTTTAGATCATCAATTGAGTACCCTATGGCTTTGCGGTGGGCACGCAATTCCTTCAAAAGCTTCTCCTCTTGCTCTTCATTCAAGTGTGCACTCACGATCACAGGGTATGTCTCATTCGGCCCAAGAAACCGATACCGGAGATTGGAAGGAAGTGGCTTCAATTCAAGCTTCGGCGGCTCCGGTGTTGAGTTCTGGCGGATCCGCTCCAATTCCGACGGGTCGTCAGAATCTCGGTCGGGTTCAGACACCTCAGCGGCCATCACACAATCTTGCACTTCATTTTCACACTCCTTTTCCACAGTCAATCCTTCCTCGATTTCAAGATCATAATTCCCAATGAAATTTGTATAAAACTCATCCTCAATCAGCTCATCCAACCCCTCCATAGAGAAACAAGTGTCAGCATAACTCGGTCCTCTCATGGCTTTCTCAATTTCGAACTCAACCACATTATCATCAACTCTCAAAGATATCTTGCCTGTCCTGCACTTAATAAAAACATCAGCGGTCGCTAGAAAAGGTCTACCAAGAATAATAGGTACTTCAGGGTCCTCATCCATATCCACAATGACAAAATCACAAGGAAAAACCAAATCTCCAACCTGAATTGGCACATCCTCAACGATACCCAAAGGTAACCTTACCGACCGATCCGCGAGTTGCAAAGTCATGCGAGTTGTCCTCAGCTCTCCTATGCCCATTCGATTGAAAACGGTCTCCGGCATGAGACTCACACTAGCTCCCAAGTCCAACAAAGCTCGCTTGATCTTCGCATGGCCAATCTTACACGGTATGGTGAATCTCCCAGGGTCTCCCAACTTAGGAGGCATCTTCTTGAGTGTGTAGGAGTTGCACTCATGAGTTACAGAAATCGTTGCACAACTCTCCAGTTTCTTCTTATTTGACAGGAGATCTTTCAGAAACTTGGCATAGGAAGGCATTCGAGTGAGCATGTCCGTGAAAGGAATTGAGATTTGAATTTGCTTGAGGATATCCAAGAACCTTCCATATTCCTTCTCTTCCTTTGCCTTGGACAGTCTCTGAGGAAAGGGGACGACTGGAGCATACTTGGTCGTCAAAGGCACCTCCCTTTTTCCTTCAGTTTCATTTCGGGCGGACCCGACTGAATCCAGGCGGGTCGTCGGAATCGGTCCAGTGGGCTCAACAGGCACATTTTCCTCTCTGGTCTCATTCTGTCGGGTCCGACTGTTTTCTGGCGGGTCCGCCTGAACTGGACCAGCGACCTCTTCAGGCATTCTTGGCCCGACATATTGAGTTCCACTCCTCAAACAATGAGTTATGGATTTGCATTCTTCCCTCGGGTTCACATCGGCTTGGCCAGGAAACATACCGGTTTTAGTGATTGTCCCTTGATTCTGAGCATTCTCCTCATTCTTGAATCTTGACACAAGGTATCCAACATCTTCCCTCAACTTAGACATCTCATCTCGCACCGAGAAATTAAACTTGCTCTGATCTTGCATAAACCCATCAACATTTGAGCGATATTGAGCCCAATAGCCCCCCTGATTGTTGATTGAAGAGCTATTGTTAAATCCCCCTCGGTTCGCCGGTGGAGCTTGAGTTGGATTAGCACTACCGCTAGGATTCCCATATGAGAGGCCAGGGTGATTCCTCTTGTCGCGGTAAGTGTATTGACTCGGCGGGTTGTTTGTTGGGAGATATTGCGGGGGTGCCATGAGAGCATTTACATCTGCAACCGGCTCATCTCGCTGCACCATATAGCAAGTCTTCGCTGTGTGCCCTTCCTCTTCACAGATTTGGCACTGGTTCACTGGCTCGGTCCTAGAATTCATGTTCTTCATCATGGTCGTAAGGGCATCTAGCTGAGATTGGAGGTGTGTGGTCCTGTCAACTTCTAGCTTTCCGCCACCACCACTACTTTTGCTCCTCACCGACCAATTGGTTTGGGCACTCGCCATGTTCTCTATCATATCCTTTGCGTCCTTGCACCCCATGTTAAGGAATGACCCACCTGCAGTTGAATCAACACTTTGACGGGTTAGATGAGTCAAACCGTCGTAAAAGGTAGTGATTAACCTAGAGTCAGCTATGTCATGGTGGGGACACATCCTTTGTAAATCCTTGAACCTTTCCCAAGCCTCAAACAAGTTCTCATCACTTTCTTGCCTAAAGGTCAACAGTTCTCTAATAATTTTTGCGGTCTTAACCCTAGGGTAAAACCGTTCTAAGAAAGCTTTGGTCAACACATCCCAAGACTCAAAAGGTTTGTCATTAAAACTGTTCAACCAATCGGCCGCCCTATCCCTAAGAGAGAAAGGGAAAAGAGTTAAGTGCGTGATTTCGGGTGAAACTCCCTCAGGAATCACGGTGGCGCAATTCCGCAAAAACAATTGCAAGTGTTGGCTCGCATCCTCCGATGGTGAGCCTCCGAACATGTCATTTTTGATCAGGGCAATGAGGGCGGGATTGTAAAAGAGATCCTTTGTCCTTGCCGCCTTTGGAGGTTTCACTCCGAGCTTGATGTTGCTAGCTGTTGGAGTGCTAAACTCCTTCAAGGGGCGGTTCTCAGCAGTTTCCTTCATCTCTTTCATGGCTCGCTCAAGTGCTCGTTGGAGCACCTCCTCATTGACCGGCACATCTTCCTCATCCACTCGGTCACCCATGAATTCAGACTCGGCTTGAACAAACTCCTCCTCCGAATCGCTAGGTGACGCTTCTGGCTGTCTCGACTCTCGAGATGGTGAGAGCTCCGAGGTTGTTGCTTCCTTTCCCTTAGGTTGACCCTCCAAGAAAAGAATGGTTGGAGGAGCAACTAGGGAAGAAAGTTGATGGCTCTCTTCGCGCTTCTTTCGCAATCTCGTATTGTACTCGTGCTCGCTGAAAGGTTGGATTGTCTTTTTCCTTCTTCCGGCCAGTGCGCACACCTACAATTTAAGAAAAAAAACGAAAGAAAAGTGAAAAGAGAACAAATTAAACCAAATAGAAAAAAAAGAAAAAATCCTAAAACTTGGTCACCGTCCCCGGCAACGGCGCCATTTTTGATCGGCTCGAAAACCAAGTCAAAACAAATACCTCAAACTACCGATCTAATCGTTTGTAGTAGTAGCTTAAGGGTCGAATCCACAGGGACGGACTGTTCAAATTCTAGGACTTAACTAAATCTAATTGGTCTAATTTGGCGAATAAAAGTCGGTGGTAAAAATTTGGGTATAAGTTTTCTTTTTGGTGATTTTCCGATAATAACTAAAAGTAAAGCGATTAAACTAAGCAATAAATAAAGAGTAACAGTTCTAAACAGTAGTAAACAAGGTTTAAATTACGAAATTCAACAATTGGGAAAAGTTAGGGTCAATTGCTACGGGTTCCTACTCCTGGCCGTGTTTGGACAGGTCCGACTGAATTCAGACGGATCCGCCAAAACACGCCGCTAGTGAAAATTGCTTTGTTAAACGTTCTAAATGATAAGCAGGTTCTCGAATTGGTCCAGGGCTTACAGCGCTAACTCTCGTTCTTGGCTTAAACAACTGGACTCAACTCTTCAAACCTCCTAAAAACCCTAAGTTTCAACTCTCGTTCCATGGCTTAGGTTTTCTAGGTTCGACTTTCTTACCGGTAGGACAACCTTCTTCTCTCGATCTCAGGTAGAGACATGTCTCTCGACTAAGTCCCGGGTTCACCTCTCGGCTAGTACCAATCCTAAAGCAAGTGTTTGTAAAATGGCTTAGAGTTTTGGTTCTTACTACCTAGCAAACTAGACTTGGCCACGTCTATTGGGTACAAACCATAGATCCAAGCAATTCACAAAGCACAAGATAAAACAAGACAATCAAGAAAGCCAAAGCAAATCGAATAAAACGTCAACAAGAGTAAATATCACATAGCTACCAAGTATCGGTTCCCTACAATTGCCCCTAAACTAAAAACTACTCACACATAGTCATAAAACAAGCACAAATCGTCATAAAACAACCACAAACAAACATGTTTACTGTATCAATACTCAAACCAAACAAGTATATAGAGATTACAACAATAAACGGTGCAGATCTGTAGCAAAAAATGGTTCAGGCGGGTCCGACTGTTTTCAGGCGGGTCCGACTGAATCGCCCGGCGGCTGCCTTTCTCCAAAGCTGCTCCAAATCTTGACCTAAACGTGGAATGATGATTTCTCTCTCTTCCTGGGTGCCTAATCAACCCAGGGACGCATCCCAGGCGCCAGCCAGGCAGTTTCCAAAGATGGCCTGACTTCCTGGACAAGAAACTGGCTTCCAAATCTGCTTGCTGGACTGTTTCTGGCGGGTCCGTCTAAATTCGGGCGGGTCCGTCAGAAACCAGGCGGGTCCGACTGAATCCTGGCGGGTCCGACTGAAAGCTGGCAGCAGCAATTTTCTTCGTTTTCAGTGCCCGTTTCAAGCCCAAAATAGCGCCAAATCTTCCAAAACCTGCAAAAAACAGAAGCAATAGCAGTACTACAAATCTAACACAAAAATAACATAAAATAAACTAAAAACACAACTTTTCGATTGGAAAAGGGGCCTAAATGGGGTTGAAATGTATGCATGAAAACCTCCTATCACGAACTGTCACAAAATATCCAAGATTGATGACGTCACAATGACATCACCAAGTCACTGTAGCAATTTGAGTATTGTTTGATGGAAAAGAATAGATTTTTTTAATAGAAAAAATAAAAAATGCTAATTTTTCATAGAAACCAAACAAGCATATATCATATATCCCATAAGGGTTCAAATGTGGAGAGATTTCTACAATACTATTTGATGATGTAAGCATGACATCAGCGATTCACTGATCTCCATTTTGCAGATCAATGAAAACCTCTATTTCTGAATTTAAAGTTAAAAAAAGTTTAGTTTTTCAATTTTGTGTCTCTTTACAAAAACATTTATTTATGAAACTCTATATGCATGCTCATGGAAATATGAAAGATTTAGGAAATATAAATTTTTTAAATTATAATCTTATAAAATATTTTAATTAATTTTTTGAATCTTATAAAATTTAATTTGCATAAGAGTTTTAATTTTTTATTTGTTGGGAGGCCTTGAAAAAATCATTTGGCTGTGAAAATTTATGTACTTACTCATAGATATATAAAAAATTTAGAGATATGAAATTTTATAATTAAAAACTTACAAAATTTTTAATAATTTTTTAGAATTCATAAAATTGAATCTTCATAATTTCATAAATGTCTTTAGATTTTTTTTTTAACTATTCAAAGGATTTATAATTTTATTAGTGCATAAAATGATCCAAAACTATTTTAACAAAACCAATCATTCCATAGAGTTATTTCGAATCTGAGAAGGATTACACTGCCTCTTCTTTTCACCGCTCCCAAATACCACAAATCTTTGACCATTCAATATATATTAATCAACAGTTATGATGTAACCTAGAAAACCAGCTTCTCCTTATTTTTTGAAACAAATAGCACACTTTTTTAATATAATAATAATAATAATAATAATAATAATAATTATAATTATAATTATAATGACTATCCTCGTCTACCATTATCTCTCTTGTTTCTCTACCTGCTACTTTTTATTATAGGAAAAACTGTTTCCAACCCTTGATGTTGCTCCGTTGCTCGTCCTTCTTCTAAATTGACATCTGGTGCCGCACGACACGGGTGCTGCGCACAATCCCAACCGTTCGATAGAAAAATAGTAAAATTTTTTAATAAAATTTCTAAACCAAAATTTATAGGTACTTTCAGAAATAAAAATGATTTTCTTTATCAAGTATTTTCCAAAACAATTGCTAGATTGCAAATTTTGAATATTAAGAAATTATTATAATTATTAAAAACCCTTTTAATAAAATTTCTAAAAATGATAAATTTATTAAATTCAGAAAAGATATTAAATTTATAAAAAATGTGTATGTTTTAAAATTAGGCATTTCCTTCAAGTTAAATATTTTTCTAAAAGAGTAGTGTTGATGGGGCACAAGATCAACACTACTCCCTTAATCAGAGATTCTCGTGGAAAATCACGAGATAATTAACAATAGGGGCTTGCGTCTATTGGAAATATAGTACTCACAAATTAATAAACTCTCATGAGAATGAATTATCGTCAATGTTCACTTGTCGTTAAGAGGCATTAGTACTTGAATCCAAGCTCATGAGGGGTGAATCTAAGGCTTATTCCGAAATCTTGAGGAAACCCAATCGTTCTTCGAGAAATGACGAAAAAGCTCATACACTTTATTGTCTAATTTGTACATTTTTATATAAGACAAAAATAATACTAATTATTTGGTTTTCTTATTTATCCAAATATTGAGGACATTTTTTTTATCAATTTTTGAGATATCACTCACTAGATAACAAGAATTTTTGTATGTATCATTAATTGTCCCAGCGAGATAAAGGGCTTAGTTTCTGAAATTAATAAATTCGGTTACTCTTCTGATAGATGATCTTTTTGTTAAAACTAATACCTTAAAATATGAGAAGATGAGATAAAATATTGCTCATATATTCAACCGAAAAACATTATAATTGTCATTCAAAAATAACTCTGAGGTTGCCTCGATACTAAATTTACTACTCTAACCTCGATATTAAATTTACTTAAATAGAGTAGTGTTGATGAGCAAAACCACACACGGAGAAAGAAGTGTTAAACAAAGCGCGAAAAAAAAAAACAAAAAACAAAACCAATCAGGATAAGATGGAATGCGGACGGATGGGAACACGAAAAAGCACAGATATTACAGGACACGGAATAAGACACCGGATTTGAATTCCATTTAGAGAATCAACTCTCAATCTAGCGACACCGGATATGAATTTCATTTAGAGAACTCTCAATCTAATGACAAAAAATAACACATTTTTATTTTAAGATAGTAAGTTTGAAATCTGTTGGGATGATACTTATAGACATTTAATTCCGAAATAAATTAAAGAGTTCGACATCTATCTTATCTTCAAAAAAGAAAAAAAAAATAAAGCGTATTTAGGGAAAATAGAAAATCATATTCTTCTTTATATTAAAAAATATTTTATTTAATCCCTGTTATTTTTAAAGTATCTATCGATTTATCTACTTCTAGATCTAGAATGCATCTTTAGCTCTGCATTGTTGACGGATTTGATTTGTAGCTGGATAACATCTCCGATAAAAACTGTATAAGTTTTGATTTTTTAACTGAAATGAAAAGTGCATTTATCAAAAAAATTTATTTTGACAGAGAGCGAAATACAAATGATTATTTTATGAAATTAATAAATATTTTTTAATTTTTGACAAAGAGTACGTAAAATTTCTAATCTATAATTTTTTAAATAATTTTATTTTATAAGATATCAATTTTTTTTTTTATTGAAGTATAAATACTTTTCTAAATTTTTAATGCATGGATACTTTTTCTATAGTATTCTTTAAAAACAACAATATTCATATAGTCTGGGGGGAAAAAAACCTACTGTAACGAAAACAACATCTTATCTTCTCAACACAAATAAATTAATGTAAACCGTTGGGAAGCAACGTGAATTGACTTCTTACTGTTGAACCTCAAATGATCCATGTGCACCTTATTGTTTAAGGGCAAATAGAAAAAATAGTAACAGTAACAATATTCATATCCTCTGGGAGAAGAGCCTACCGTACATAAAACAATATCTTATCTTCTTTAAAAAATAAATAAGCCTAAACAGTTGGAAAGCGACGTTGACACACCCATTCGATGGATGCCGACTAATTATTAAATCCTGACTTGCATTCAAAGTAGCAGTAAAATGTTATAAATCAGTTAGTTAGGAGTTATTTTAAGTCTTAATTAGTCAAAAATTTAATTAATAAGCTGTTATGTTATTTCGTGCTATCTTTGTGGTCTTCTAGAATGTTATTAATGTGTTTTGATATTAAAAAAAATTGTTGAGAATATCTATTGTGAACCATGTTTCATAGAGCCTTCTGTGAACCATAATCGTTTGATCAGTGAATTGACAAATTGATAAATCTAAATTAAAAAATCCAATCTATATATTTAAATTTCTTAGCAAACAAAATTTTTATAATTTTTGAATTTTTTTTTTCAAATTTTTTAAAACTTGTCATTTTTTTCTACAAATTAGTGAATTATATGCAAAAATGACAATATTTAAAAAATTCAATAAAAATAGTAAAAAAATTTTAAAAATTATAAAATTTTGTTCGCTATGAGATTTCGATATATAGATTGGATTGGTTAATTTATATTTGTCAATTTACAAAATCACCGATCAAACGATCATGGTTCACGCAGCCCTCTATGAACCATGATTCACAATAGATATTCTCTTAATATGTAATAGCTTTTAATTGTAATGGAATGCTATTAAAGCTAAAAATTAGAATGTAATTAAAAAATTATTGAAATATTTCGAATTTTACTCTTGAGTTGAGTTTATCTCCTATTTTATCTACTGTTGGGTTCTTACCAATTTTCGAGTAATATATCGTTACTCTCAAAGTCTTTCGATAGGAACGGCATCAAATATGAATTGACTTCTTACTGTTAAATCTTGGAATTGTTCATGTGCACCGAATTTTGAAAAATAGTAATAGTTGCACTCAAATTTTGAATAAACTGGATTTCATATCAATATATATAGGTTGGCTAATGTATGAATCGTCTCGTACTCCAAAGTTATTTTTTTCGAAATACAAAATTCAAACGGTTCATCCGAATAGTTCAAGTTATTCTCAATATTAAAATTATCTTGCAGACCAAATTCATATATTTTTTTTTTTTTGTCATCTATTATGATATTTCCAAAAAATACCATAATAGAAGAATTCAGACCCTCTAATTTGAAAATATCAGCATATACATAAAAAAAATGAAAAAAATATAAAATTTTTTCTAATGAGATTTCAATATGGATAACAATTTGAATGATTTAAATTGACTATTTGAATTTTGGATTTCAAAAACTACTTAGGAGTACGGATTGAGCCAATGCGCGCGCGCACACACATATACATTGAATGGATAAACACTTTGGTGTACGTATCACTCCCAACACACTAAAGTCATTTTCGAAATTCAAAAATCAAACGTTAGATCCGAACTATTCAAGTTGTTCTCCATAATGAAAAATCTGTGGAGACCAAATTTTACATTTTTTTTTGCTATATATTATGATCTTTTTACAAAAACAATACAATTAGAATATTTTAGGCCCTCCAATTTGAAAATATCATAATATATAATAAAAAAATTTGAAAAAGTGTAAAATTTGGTCTCTAAGAATTTTTCATTATGAAGAACAACTTGAATAGTTCGGAGTTCGAATTGACTAACTGAAGAGGCCACACAAATATTTGTATTATAAAATTTATTATATGTAAGTTTAATGAGGCCACACAAATTTTTAAATTGACATATAAGTCAAAATATTTTGATCTAACTTAGATCAAGTTTTGTGTGACTCATTTCTAACATAATTTTTTTTTATTTGTGCTATTATCATTTCTATTAGATTGTGACATTTCAAAACAAGTAAAATAGTCAAGATGAGAGCAGCATATAAGTCAAAGATATGAGATAATATGTGGTCTATTAAATATTTTTTTTTTCCGATCAGGTAGAAATATCACTTTTGTTTGGACTGAAATTTCAAGAAATTTTATTCAAAATACAAATAAAAGATAGACAAAATGAATAATGTAACATAAATATAAGAATGAAATAAAAATTAATACAATACAGATTCATGTATTGAGCGAAACTTGATGAGCACCAGTTATCTTATTATATCGGAAAAGAACGTGTTTCACCGAACTAATTCTTATTTTCAACGTAGATTGCCCGGTAAATATAATAACTGAAATATTTGAAGGATCTTGCGAGCTAATTAAACTTATTAAATAACACTATCATTGCTGAAGTGAACATGTTTTCCTTATGTAGGCCAATATAAAGAAATATTTTCCCCTGCTCCAACCTTTAAAAAAACAAGAATCAATTTCTAAAAAACACAAATTCAGAAAAATATAACTAAAAAGCCACCTAAAGATTTCTCGAATCCCTTGACCACCTATCACATTAACATGATATACCATCCCCGTCGATCATTTGGTTTGAGACCTCCAGTGTACAACACCTAAATTAAGTTGTGGAAAACAAGGTAAGGAGAATGAGTGAAAAAGAAGATAAAAAAGCTAATGGCACCAGCAGAGACACCTCTGCTGGTACAGGCACCAGTAGCGATCGCAAGACCGACATTAACAAAGAGAAAAGGAAGAAGACCGAGGAACTGGAGAAAAAGAAGGTACCACTCTACAAATTATTCACCTTTGCGGATGGTTTTGATGTGGGGATGATGGTTGTTGGTGCGGCAGCGGCCATGGCAAATGGGATGGCACAACCAATGATGACCTTCATTTTTGGTGATGTGATAAATGCGTTTGGAAGTGGTACTGATCAAAATGTTCTCCATCGTGTTACCAAGGCATGTATTGTTCTCTCTTTTCCTTTTCTTTGCAAAATATCATCTTCCCTTCAAGGCTGTTTGGCGAACAAATAAGCAATTTTATTAATCAAAGAAAATTTAACAAGGAGGGTTTGCAAGGTTGAAATGAGAAGCAATTTTATTTAAAATACTAGAGGCCTATATATCGTAGCTGCACCTATTTACTTTGAGTTCAACATAAATTGGATGGTCATGACGTAGTAGAAATAGTAATTTGCAAATGGAAACAAACAGTTTTTATCCATGAAAATCATGCTCTCAAGTGCCCTTGATCAACTATGCTCTGTTCCTAGAATCATAGCTAACATATAAAGTGCATTTTTGTAAACATTTTTAATTGATCTTGTTTGCTTTTCCGGAAGCTTATAGTTTAATTTCTATTTTGCGCTATGTTGTTTTAATTCCTTTTCAATGTATGCATTAAACAAAGTCTTTAGTCGCAAAGCAATATAAAACATCAATATTATAATAATATATTTAGCAAGTAACTCACTCTCCACGTAGAGATGTTGTAGAATTTACTTATAGCTTTCTCAAATTACCCAATATTTATCATTTCTTGTTTGAAATTGCACCTCAGATTAACCTGGTAGATCAAGATAGGGGTTCCTCTGTGAAATTAGGCTATTTAGCCTCTCGCACGGCACCAATTAAACATAGGAAAAATTAGATTTATGTGCCATATAAATTATCAATTTCACAAATACCATTATTAAATACCATTATAAAATTGCTAATTAGATTTAGAATACTATATTAAATTAGTTTTATTCCATTATTTTCTTACAATATTTAAAATTTCCAAATTACTCTAAACTCTAAAGAAAATTGTGGCGATGAAGAAAAAATCTACGAATCCACCAAAAAATTAATATAGAGGAAGTCGGTGATAATTCATGACCACCCAAAATGCACCTAATCCCAATCATCATTTTACAATATTACAATAATCATAAAACGTATCACTTTTTCCTCCTCAATTGTAATATCATGTTAAAAGTACATAAAGCTAATGAGTTCTTGTAGCCTAAAAAACTGTCAAGTGCATTTCTATGAACTTCCATTTCGGTTCATTTTTCTATTGACAAAATACTAATTTTATTGTGTGGCATAAATTTAATTTTCATCAGTTTATAGTGACATAAAACTTATTTTTCTTTTACAATGATATACTTTGAATTTTAATTCTTTATAATGGCATAAGTAAAAGGTATGAAATAGTCATATCAATCGACATATGACATAAAATTAAATTTTATTATTTTGCAGTGGCCAGAATAATAATTTTATCGTCTAATAATAATACATCTCTAATTTTAAACTTTCATAATAGCATAAACCTAAATCACCCTTAAACATATAATTTTCCCACTCCTATCGAACCATGATAAAAGAATTCAAATTACAAAGGAATATGTTTCGAGATCAATATGACAGTAGAATTACAAATAATGTAACCCCTTTTTTTTTCCCAAATTAGAACAAATTATCTGTACAAAATTATTGTTTGTAGCTTCATGTGCCATAGCAGCCTAATAATAAAATTTACTAGACTAATTTTCCAAGAAATCAAAGATTCAAACCTCATACATTTTTTAATTTTAATAAAATGTTAAATGCTTTAACTTTCATCTTTGTTTTAAAAAATGAACTACCTAATTGATTCATAAAATTTGAGGAAAATTTAGTCTGTTGTTCAGTACTCTTAACAAAAATCTTAGTTTATTATTATCATTATTATGTTGTTATTTGATAATTAATTTACTTCAGGTGATTCTGAATTTCGTGTATCTGGGAATTGCATCAGGCATTGCTTCATTTCTTTGTTAGTTTCTTGATTCCCTTGTCTTCCATTTTCATTTTATAATTTGAAATTAAAACATTAGTCTTATGTTTAGCGACAATTTACCAATGCTTAATTGTAACTCTAACAGCGGTGACATGCTGGACAATAACCGGGGAGAGGCAAGCAGCACGGATCAGAGAATTATACCTGAAATCAATACTGAGACAAGATATAGCCTTCTTTGATAAAGAAATGACTACTGGTCAAGTCATCGAGCGAATGTCTGGTGATACTTTACTAATTCAAGATTCCATTGGTGAGAAGGTATGACACTATACAAGTTAAATACCAACTAATTACCTAACAGACCTGTTGTTACAGCATATACTTACCATAGTTAAGAATTACCATTGAGCAAACCCTTATAAATGATTCTCAGTTAAGAATCACATTTATAATTACATCATATTATCTTTCAGTTTAACCTCAATTGCCAAAATAGTTGGCGCCAAATAAATAAAATTATCGAGGGTCGAGGGATAAAGAAGTTGAGCATGGGAATAACGATGGATAGTATCTTCCAGTTCTAAAATTAACTAATTTCAAGAATTCTCTGTTCAAAATAAATAAATAACCATGGATAGTTGATCCGAATTTCATCTCTCCTGGCGGGGGAATCCCCATCCCTTCTTCCAGGGAAAACCCTTTTCTCCCAGAACCCTCGCGAGGGCCCTCTCTGTCTCTTCCTTCCCGTTATTAATTTCTGCCAGTCCCATTATCTTCTCCCTCCCTAGTCCCTTCCCCTTTCATTTGATACTTTGTAAATTTTTTTTATGTTAACGGAAATTTCCTGCATTTTGGTGGCATTTGATCCCCTTTCAGATAGGAAAGTGCTTGCAGCTAACCACAACCTTTTTGGGGGGTTTCATTGTGGCGTTTGTAAGAGGATGGCTTCTGGCACTGGTGATGCTCTCCTGTATCCCTCTAATTGCGCTGGCCGGTGCAGTGGTCTCTCGAATAGTGTCTACGCTCTCCACACGTGCGCAGACAAAATACAGCGAGGCCGGCAATGTGGCCGAGCAAACCATTGGTTCAATTCGAACGGTACGCAAGACAAAAAAAAATTGCTTGATTATGACTAATTATTATAGAATTCGCGGATAACAAATAATACGTGTGATAACAGGTAGCATCATTCAATGGTGAGATCCGAGCTGTGACAATATACAACCAGCTCATACATAAAGCCTACAAATCTTACGTGCGAGAAGGAATGGCTACTGGGCTCGGTATGGGCTTGGTTTTCATGATTTTGTTCGGTACTTATGGGCTAGCTGTATGGTATGGCTCAAAACTGATAGTGAACAAAGGATACAATGGAGGCATCGTCATCAATATTCAGATGGCAGTCATGATAGGTGCAATGTAAGTTTAATCATATTCAAGTCCTTTTACCTTCGCCTGTTACATACTTTATTTAGCTTGTAACATTTTGAATTCCAAGTTCCAAATCCTATATGGTAATTTTCCTGATGAGAGTGGAAACATTATTCTGGGAAGTTCGTTATTATTTTAAATTTTTAATCCTAGGTCCTTAGGCCAGGCAAGTCCATGCATCACAGCCTTTGCTGAAGGCCAAGCTGCGGCATACCGAATATTGGAGGCCATCAAGAGAAAACCAGATATTGATGCGCTAGATACTACTGGTATTGTATTAAATGACATGAAAGGTGATGTAGAGCTAAAGGATGTGTACTTCAGTTACCCGGCAAGACCTGACCACATAATTTTTAATGGTTTCTCTTTAAATGTTTCAAGTGGCACAACTGTGGCCATAGTTGGAGAAAGCGGTAGCGGAAAATCAACTGTTATCAACTTGATAGAGAGGTAAACTGAAATTTCATTTGAAGCTGTTGCAGCCAAGTTATTACAATAACATCCAAGGCATACTGATCCAGTAAATGTTAAGTATTTTCCTGACTTAGGACTGGCTCATAGTAGCCCAAATAAATTCCTCACTAAACAGAAACAACTTATTTTGCTCTTTATATATATATATATATATATATATATATATAGCTCTATTTGAATGGCATGTTTGTTCTTTATAAGGTTCATAACATGAACTACTTATATTCGTAACCAAAGTTACTGGTTACAAACTCTGCTCATATCAAACTAGTTGTGATCAGAGACTGGAAACAGACTGTCAAATCAAGTCATGTTTACCAGTATAATATGTATGAACAAAACCTGGGCAAGTACATGAGATGGTAATTTTTCCATGGAATCATTCCTCGTAAGATTTTATTTTATTTGTGTACTAAATGCAGGTTCTATGATCCTCAATCTGGGCAAGTATTGATAGACGGGGTTGATTTAAAAACAATGAAGCTCGGGTGGATAAGAAGTAAGATTGGTTTGGTTAGCCAAGAACCATTGCTATTTGCTACAACTATTAAGGAAAATATAACTTATGGCAAAGAAGATGCAACTGTTGAAGAAATCAAGAGAGTAATCGAGTTGGCTAATGCTGCTAAATTTGTCGATAATTTGCCAAATGTATTGCTTTAATTAAAATTATCTAATTCTAATTTTTGAAGTTTAAGCTACAGATAGATATCTGCGTAATTACTTGAAAAATATTTAGAGGTCTGAGTTAAATGGTTGATCATATTTTTTTTAAAGCATGTGCTACTTAAGCCACCTTTTTTTAGGGGAATGTGAAATGTTGAGATTTTCCTGAGGAAACCAGAAATATTGATTTTCAAACAATTGAAATTTTTTACTGTTTGCTTGAAAACAATTACGTTTTAGCGAATAAGTAAACAGTTAAGCATGTCTAATGTACAGGAGAAATATGTTGATCGATATGCACCAAATGCAATGTCCACTATATAAACAAATGCATTGAAGTGTACAAATGACCAAACAAATTGAAAATGCAGAGTAATCTAATTAAAACATTCATTTATGTTTTTTTTTCTGTATTAGGGTATCGATACAATGGTTGGGGAGAGGGGAATTCAGCTTTCTGGCGGCCAAAAACAAAGGATTGCAATTGCAAGGGCGATAATAAAAAATCCAAAAATTTTACTTTTGGATGAAGCAACAAGTGCACTGGACCTAGAATCAGAGAGAGTAGTACAGGAAGCATTGAACAGGGTTATGTTAGAGAGAACCACTATCATTGTTGCTCATCGACTAAGCACAGTGAGAAATGCTGATTCCATTGCAGTGATACACCAAGGAAAATTAGTTGAACAAGGTTGATATTCAAATTTCTATATACATTTTAAAAGAACGCTTGATATTATTGGAGTAACACTAGAGTCAAATGTTTTTGACACGAGCCCATCAAACACACTGGATCTCAAATTTTGATATTACAGTAGTCTATCCGAACTGCTCAATTTCTTTTACTCTCCTTAGAGAGATCAAATTTTTTATATATTTTTGTCCTCAATTTAATTAGTTCTAGATCCTCCAATTTTAAAAAATCTAACAAAATAGTTAAAAATTTTGAAAAAAAAATGTAAAATTTAGTCTCCAATAAAATTTCAATATGAAGATCACATTGAGCGGTTTGGATCAGATGTCTGAATTTCAATAGTTAAGTCTGTCTCGGATCGATTTTATTATACAACTAATGTTACAACTCTAAACAAATAATTTTCAGGACCACACATGGAGCTGATAGAAAACACAGATGGACCTTACTCGCAACTAATAAATCTGCAGGCCATGCACCAAGATAAGTATGCATTGCCACCATCTGATGGTGAAAGCGAAAGGGAAAGCATCTCCTCACGTGGGAACAGCAATAGGCATTTTTTTGACGCCTTTGCAATGACACATGCTCAAGATTGCCCTGATACCACAGTGACAAAAGAAACTGAAGGTATTGATCAAGAACCAAATGCTGCCAAAAAGAAAGTACCTATGAGGCGCCTCTTTGAGCTGAACAAACCAGAGGCTTTGGTATTGCTTTTTGGGTCCATTGCAGCAACAGTACACGGCTTTATCTTTCCAGCTTTCAGCATAATAATTTCCAGCTCTATAAAGGTGCATTTTGTCATAAAAATTAACAGCTTTATAGCTTAATTAAAGTGTAGTAATTGATACGACTCATTCGAGTCTAACTCTGACAGGTGTTTTATGAACCGCCACATCAACTATTGAAAGATTCAAGATTTTGGGCCTCAATGTACCTAGTTCTTGGTATCGTTGCTTTCTTCACAATACCAGCTGAGTACTTCCTATTTGGTGTGGCTGGCGGAAAGCTGATTGAACGAATTCGGTCATTGACTTTTAAAAGAGTAATTCATCAGGAGATCAACTGGTTTGATGAACCTCAGAATTCTAGGTTCGTTTATTGCCTATTTTGTGTAAGAGTGCATTTGCAATATCATGCAAACCTGTGCGTACAGAATCTTGAATCTATTGTTCATTTCTCCTTGCATGTAGCGGGTCAATTAGCGCAAGGCTATCGACAGATCCTGTAAATGTGAAGAGACTTGTAGGAGACAACCTCGCAATGAATGTGCAAACTTTAGCAACTGTTATTTCTGGATTTCTTGTGGCCATTATTGCAAATTGGAAGCTAACACTTATTATACTTGTGGTCATCCCTTTAGTGGGTCTACAGGCTTACTTTCAAGTGAAATTTTTGAAGGGATTTAGTGCAAATGCCAAGGTAATTCACATATCTGGTTTCAGTTAGGTTACTTACAAATATTAGATAAGCTTATATCCCTCAAAAATGACTCATGAAAGTCTCACACAACCCAAATCATTCTGAGCTGAACTGGCCTGTTAAGATAAATTTTCGTTTCTGGAAGGTTGGGAAGTTAGAACCACGCCAACAATTTATTTTAAATAATTGAAAGGTTTTACAAAACATTTTAAGTTTAAAATTGAAGTGAGCCTATTAAATGATGATTGAAGCATTGAGGTGACTGTCAAGGACCTTTTCATAAGGGTTGGTACAATTTCCCTGAAACATCGTTTAGCATTTGTACTCAATGAAATAAATAAACTAAGATGAAAGTTCATGAATAATTAAATATGCATCTTTTGTGTAGACAATGTTTGAAGAGGCAAGTCAGGTTGCTAATGATGCAGTTAGTGGAATCCGCACAGTAGCATCATTTTGCATGGAGCAAAAAGTGATTGAGACATACAATAAGAAATGTGATGTACCAATGAAACAAGGGATTAGGTCAGGATTAGTCGGCGGATTGGGATATGGATTGTCCTTCGTGTTGTTCTATTTCAGTTATGCACTTTGCTTCTATGTCGGAGCAAAGCTTGTGCACAATGGTGAAGCGACATTTGCTGAAGTATTCCGGGTAAGTAGTTATGATATATGTCTGCTAATTTATATTTGTTTTACTATGGTTAGCAATTATGCACTTTAAAATCAACTTGTATTTCCTTCTTGTGGCCGATCGATGTACTAAACACTTGTACGAGTGAGGCAGTAGAATGTTTTTTTCTTTGATAAAAATTCAATTCAAAAAATAATTTACAAAATTGACAGAAAACTACATTGAGAGACATCAGTAAGACCATGCCTTTGAAGGAAAAAGTAGTAAATGTAGGATTTATTGACAAAGTGCATCTTGATCTTCCTGTAAAGCACATAGCTTGACCCTTCCAGATTTGTTTTGTTCTATTACAGAGATTATTTTTTTTTTAAGGTTTTCTATGCTTTGGTTCTATCTACAAATGGAGTTGCAAGGACAAGTGCAATTGGGTCTGATACTACGAAGGCAAAAGATTCTGCCACCTCGATATTTGAAATCCTTGATAGAAATTCAAAGATTGATTCAAGCAGCGATGAGGGTACAGTTTTGACAAATGTTAGGGGTGAAATTGAATTACAGAACATTGTATTCGCTTACCCAGCACGCCCCAATGCACCTGTATTTAGAGATTTGTCTATTTTTATTCCCTCTGGAAAGGTACCAATAGTGTGAAATTATTTTATTTTTGCTCTTTATTTTCTCTCTTCTGTTGCAACGAATTAACCTAGCAGCATTTATAAGAATGGATCCCAGATTAATACTGAGATGTACTTCAATTTACTTGGCAAAAACTTAGGTTAGGGCCTCAATCAACTGCCTTTTGGAGCCATAAGCCCAAACAGAATACCCAAAAATTTATAAGAATTTTATTGACTGGTACATTCATGTACATACCTGTATTATCCACATGGTATCACAATCCATGATTGCATAACATGTTACACTGACACAGTTTCTTTACTATCTTCTTATATAAAGTAGATGGTGGCGCTGGTTGGAGAGAGTGGTAGCGGTAAGTCCACCGTTATATCACTCCTTGAACGATTCTATGATCCTGACTCTGGGAAAATATTATTGGATGGAGTTGAGCTAAAAAGTCTACAAGTGCGTTGGCTGAGGCAGCAGATTGGTCTGGTGGCCCAGGAACCTGTACTATTTAATGAAACAATACGTGCAAATATTGCATATGGCAAACAAGGAGAGGTGACAGAAGAAGAGATTGTAGCAGCCGCCGAAGCGGCCAATGCACATCAGTTCATCTCGAGCTTACCTGATGGGTACAATACAATTGTAGGAGAAAGAGGTGCTGCGGTAACTTCTAAGCTTATATAACCTAATCACTATTATACATTAAATGGATTTTAACACTTTTATCCAGTGTTTAAAAAATCCAATCCTCATGCTTATGCAATGATTTAACAAGGGTGGTAGGTGGTAGAGCCAACGTTAGTGGCTCAAATGCAATCCTCTTTGATTTTAACACTATTATACAATGATTTTCTAAGGTTAGTGGCTCAAATGTCTGGGAACAGAAAATAGGGATAGGAGATTCCTGACCTTTCTTTGATAAAAAAAAATAATTAAAATCAAAGAGGCACTTGAAAGCATAAACACCCATGGAAATAACTGTGGAGATAATTGCAGGTATACAACTATCAGGTGGTCAGAAGCAGCGTGTGGCCATAGCAAGGGCCATTTTGAAGGACCCAAAGGTCCTTTTACTTGATGAGGCAACAAGTGCGCTGGATGCAGAATCAGAGCATGCAGTACAAGAAGCACTAGATGGACTGATGGTCGGTCGGACAACAGTGGTTGTTGCTCACCGTTTGGTCACTATAAAAGGCGCTGATATAATTTCAGTAATAAAAAATGGAACAGTAGTGGAAAAAGGAAGGCATGAAGAGCTCATCAGCCGTAGAAATGGGGCCTATGCTGCTTTGGCGGAACTCAGCATGAGCACCGCATAGTTAGGAAAATACCTACTTCGCTTCTTGCTGTGTAGTACAGAATACCTTTTTTTTTGTTATTTTGATAATACAATTTAGGAATAAGGCACATATATTTCAGGCCTTAATTCCTTATTATCAATTGGCAAGTAACTGAATTATTCGTGCCTTATTCCTAAATTCAGTTACTTGCCAATTGTTATTGGTGCGGCCTGAGAAATATTTGCAAACTGTTCTCACATTCATAAAACCTGTCACAAGGATAACATTGTTATTTTTGCACGAACTGCAGAAAAATAATTTAAACAAACAACAACATTAATGGTAAAAAATGATGACCAAATCAAATAGAAAAGAAAGAAAAATGTTGGAAGATTAGAAATGGCATCCTGCTTTATCAGATAGACAATAAGTTAAGAACCCGCTAATCTAACCAATTGATCATGAAAATAAATATAATTCCCTAATAATAAACGAAAATTACATCATAGTTAAGGGGATGTAAATATTGTCGCCGATAAGGAATGGCCAGGATTGGCAGTCTTACATTTTTATTAATTCTTTTTTTTGGAAGGCATGCTGGCCAAGAGCCAAACAGCAATTTGATTAAATTAGAGGAAAATTGTCCCGAAGGTTACTTTAAGCTTTATTAAATTATATAACATAATTAGTTCGATCTCAAACCCGGCCCATGGTATGAGCTAGGGACTGTTTATTATAAACACATGACTCTACTAGTGGTAACACGATGTACAGTCTGGAACCTGCCTGGTGCTGGAAGGTTGGACATTTGGGGAGAGGAAAATGATTTGGACAACTCCAAATTTGATCCGATCGAGCAATATCATATTTTCTAAATGACAATAACGTTTTCTCACTGCTCCAACAACATATTAATCTCAACAATCTTAGCATCAAGAGTATTTTAGTCCATAAGAGATGATAAAAGTTGTTCGGATCAAATTTAACGCTGCCCGAATCAATTCCCAGATGAGCTAGATTCCGGTGGTTTAAAAGCCACTGGTAGTGGACTAGTGGTATGTAAGAGTAAGACCTTAACCTTAAGCCGGTACTAGAACCACATGTTCCAAAATCAGAATTCTTCTGATTTCTTGCTGACTATGCCCAAATAATGGGCCTAATCTTCTGAAATTTCATCTGTTACTCTGTTAGACTCAAAAACCCAATTTGAAACCTAGGCCCAATAACTTTGCCTTTTCTCTCTGGATGGAATATTTTCGGAAATTCAACCCGAAAGCGGCTCTCCCTATCAATGCATCCATAAAAGTAAAAAATGCTAAGAGGAATAGGTGTACCGGTGCAGCGCCACTACTCTCCCTTCCTCCGCCGCTCTAATTCCTTCCCTCCGTATCTCCTGTACCTTCTTTTCCTTCTTCTCTTACTCGTTTTTATTTTTTTCTATAGTTGGAGTTTTAGTAAAGTACCGACTGTGGTGAATGTAGGATTTGCAAGAGTACCATGAGTGAGACACCAAAGCCCGTCCTTCCCAGCTTCGTCTCTTTACCAGACGATGATAAGACTGCGCAAAATCCCACGCATTCTGGTATTTGTTCTTTATATTGACTTTAAATAAATAATTTCTCTTTTTTTATCAGTTTAAACGTATAATTTCGTAAGCTATGCGCTGTTTAAATTTTTTTTTTTGACTGGGTTGTCATCACCTGCATTTTCTGTCAAATTGGGTGTTGATCTTAATTGATACTTAAACAATAAACTGGGGGAGGGGTGTTCAAACAAATTTTATTGTTTTGTTTGCACCTAAGGTTTTGGTGGTTGAGTTAGACGCTCTACCAGGGTTGGCTGAAATTGTCATGTCAGTACTAAGCACTTAATTTATCCTTGATAAATCCCAACTCCTTTTTTTTGTTTTTGTATAGAAGGTTTGCACTTAAATGGTTTGATTTGCAATTTTATCTCTATGTACTATAGTTTTCTTCTGATCTGAAGTTCTGTCTAAGATTAATTTTATTGTTTCAAATTTAAATTCTTGGTAGGATATACATTTCGACTGGTTTCCTACAATATCTTAGCTCAGGTATGTCAAGACTCTGAAATGTAGTAATTTAAGATGGAGATTAGCAAGTTATTTTGTTATATCCAAAGAAGTTTTTCCCTAACTACGTGAGTAGAAATTAATAAGTTGACCATAAATTTAGTCAAAAACTTCATGCCGTTAGTAATATAGGTAAGTAGAACTACACAAATAGTTGGCCATAAAATTAGTCAAAAACTTCATGCCAATAGGGTTTGTTTCCTCTTAGTCTTGCCTGCAACTGATTATATTTATGCCCTATTGCCCTTCTTCCTGAAATTCTAAATATCCAATGTGCATGCTATATTTATGAGAACTATAGAGGTGCAAGAAACTCTTGGAACATAATGAGCTATTCTTTTATACTTGAAAATACAGGCTTACGTGAAAAGCTCCTATTTCCCACACTCTCCTTCATCCTGCCTCAAGTGAGTATTCTAATTTTCACATTTTAGTGCGTCTAACCAGTAATTCTCTGATGATAAGGCACCATAAATTGTTTGTACAATAATGGAGTAACTATGCTTTTAAAGTTGTCCAAAGTGCTAATTTCTCTAATGCTTTCCTAATTTTTGGGGTTGTTAGGTGGAAAGCACGTTCACAGGCAGTTCTAACATATCTCAAGAACTTTGGTGCTGACTTCATTTGTCTACAGGTATGAATATCAGGCGATATTTATGTAAGAAATCATTCTCAGGTATGGGATTTTTTTTTTCCCGTTCATTTTTCTGAGTCATGATAGTAGAAATATCTATCTACTGTTGCAGGAGTTGGATGAATACAACAGCTTCTATAAGAATAATTTGGAAAGTGTTGGGTACTCAAGTATTTACATTCAAAGAACTGGCAATAAACGTGATGGTTGTGGCATATTCTACAAACAATCAAGGCTGGTTATTTCTAACTTTTCTTTTTCTTCTTACCATGGTATCCTCTTTTGTTAGATGAAATAAAATCCTATACCCTTGGAAAATGGAACATAAATGTTGTTCCAGACATTTTGTCATATACATGTCTTCTAATTTCAGATTCTTTTTCCAAGTTTGCTCGTCAGCTAGTGTCAACTCACTCTAATTAAAATTGTCTGCAGCCCTGTCATTTTCAAATTATCTTGTTCAAGTTGATGAAACAAAAATGTATAGCTGAGTTGGGATTATGGAGGGAGAAGAGGGAGCTGGGCTAGGAGAAACAGAAATTTTGGGGGGCAAAATATCTGATTGTAATATGTCAATCCTTTCTAGGGCCTAGAAAAATTATGCATCGTCATCTCAGAATTTTGTGGATTCTAAATCAACTCTACTACTTCCTGCAGTGCAGAAATGCTTTTAACAGAGGAAATCCACTATAATGACCTTGTAGACCAACTTGATCCAAGCAGTCTTAACCTCACAAAAAGTGAAGATGATGTTGCCAATGGCATCAACAAACTAGATATTTCAACTGATGGTATCCATATTCTCTCTCTCTTTAGTTTATAATCTAATCAATCATAGTATCATACTCTTTCTCTATTTAGTTTATAATCTAATCCAATTGAGTTGCTTATTTATCTAAGAGTTAACGGTGAAGAAGAAGGCTTCCAAGGGAGATCCAAATGATCCAACTGTGAGGCTGAAGAGGGATTGTGTGGGATTACTGGCTGCATTTAAACTTAGTCATCCTTCCAGCCCCCTCATTGTTGTTGCGAACACTCACATTTATTGGTACGTTAATACTTCATGTTAACATTCTATGACAAAATGTTGCTATAGTTTTATTTTATTGTATATGTAGGGATCCGGACTGGGCAGACGTAAAGCTGGCTCAAGCAAAGTATCTGCTGTCAAGGCTCTCCAAATTTAGAGAACTTGTATTGAGTAGATTTAATTCCATGCCTTCTGTAATTGTTGTTGGAGATTTTAACTCCACTCCAGGGGATAAGGTTAATTAGTCCCTTCCCAATTTCATCTTATCTTCAATAAGCTGCACCAAGAAGTAATTACTAAGCTTATTCATGGCTTCTTTTGGCTCTCTCCAGGTATACAACTATGTAGTTTCACATTGCTCTGATACATCAAACGAAGTGGCACCTATAGAATTATACAGCCTATATGGATCAAATGGAGGGGAGCCAGAGTTCACAAACTGCACCCCTGATTTCACTGGTACACTCGATTACATTTTTCTGTCATGTGATAGAAATTGCTTGAAACCTGTGAGGTTACTTTGTGTGCCTGGACCCGACTCCCCTGACGTAAAAGGAGGCTTACCAAACCACTTCCATCCCAGTGATCACTTGCCCATTGGCGCCGATTTTAAGTTTGTCTCCAGTTCTTAGCCGCACCACTTTGTAACTCTGACAATTATTTATCTATTTATTTTATGTGGATTATAATAGTTAGCGGGAGAACGTCGAGCATTTTTTTTATAAACCTGACTCCTGATATTGAACTCTCCCAAAGTTATAATAAAGGATTTTGCTCCAGAATTTTTCGTCATGGTTTGTGCTTTGTCTTTTGATGGTTAATGCTTTTAGCACTGTCATGTAACTCCTCTAGATCCCAACCTTCTCTAACTTAACCAAAGGAGTTTGGTGTTCTTGTTCTTTAGCATATTTTTCACTGTTATACCTGAGGGTGTTATTTTTGTACGTCTCAATTTGTTAAAAGGATGAATGTTTCCTCTAATATATATTTTTTAAAAAAAAAATAAAAAAGGGACCCTTTTGAACAGCAGAACGAGCCAATAACCTACAGAAGCAAAGGGTGTTTAGGGGGTTAAGGGCAGATAGAACTCATTAGCCTTCTTTATTTTATTAAAAGAACCACATTTGTAATGCTGTTGGCTTAAGTTGAACAAGCCATCTAGTGCTGCAGTTCTCGACCACATTTAATCGCTCCCAGTCCTCAAACTATAGTACTTCAGAGCTAATTCAAAAGGAGCACTGTAAAGGTTCAGAGAATATATAATATACAATCTTAGTTATAATTTATTTTAATCATATAATAGATTTATGACGATTTGTTGGTTCTTGCTATAATAAGACAACCCTGATTAGAAACAGGTTAGTTTACCATTAATTACACTACGACAGCCATTCTGTGGATGATATTGATCTTTAAAGTTGGCACTGGCCTGGACTTACCCATCCATGGGCTTCTGCTAAATCATAAAATAAACTGAGAATTACCTCAGCTTGCTCCAATACATAGATCACAAGAATAAAGAGGAGAGAAAATAACAATAAACTATAGATCACAAGAAGCTGCTAATGTTTTGGAATAATCAGAAAATATATACCTTATTAATCACTCTCAGAAACAGAATAGGTTTCTGGAAAACTAACAAAAGGAATTTAATAAATTTAGGAAAAAAAATAAAGAAATACATATATCTATCATCTATCTAACAAGCCCTTCTATTCTTATCTAAACTAATTACTCTTTCTTCTTCTCAGCTACTATGCCCTCAGAAATCCAGGATGATCCAAGAAGGGGCAACATTGTACAACCAGCTTCTATCAAAATACAAAGAGGGAGATTTGAAAAGTCGTTTTCAGATACCCCAAGAAATGAAGCAAGCACCACACCGAAGTAGCCACTGACGATAGTCGCGAGAGCAAGTGCTGACATGACAAAGGCCATGACCGATCCCTCACATCCAGGGGGGCACAATTTTGCCACCAAAACACTACATGGGAGAACCTTGAGGAATAAACCCGCCTCTGCAAGCCCCGAAAATATCAGAACATACAACCAATCAGGAATTCCAAAACCTCTGTATATTCCTTTAACAAATAAAGCATCTGAAAGCATTAGCATAGCCATGACCAACTGTAGTGTCCACAAGACTTTCCGTGGAGATGCTCTTTTGAAGTATTTTTCGTATACTATGCTCCAAATCAGCAAAGTTGCTTGGCCGATAACCTTGGAAAAGCCAATAATGGAAGAGTCGAGATTTAGATACTGTGTCTGGTAGAAAAACATGGTTCCCAGAAGGAGTGGAGTCACAGCATATGATACAGAAAACCACAAGAGTAATCGAAATATATCCGGCCGTTTTAAGGCAATGGTCAGCTCTGACAACTGCTTGCCAAAACCACCACCACTTGACGAAGATTTCGGTTTGTTATTTGGATTTGGTAGGTTAAGGGATTTCTCAGACACACAGACTGTAGTGCAGAATTGGAAAATTAAAATGATGCCATAAAAAAGGAACATGAGTTTAGGCGAGAAGCTTCTGCTGATGGCGATTCCACCGAGTAAGTTACCAAGAGCACCGGCTGAAGAACCAAACATCCACGCAAAGGATTGGAGCTGACCAGAGGAGGTGCTCGACTTTTGTTTCTGATGTTTACCAGCCTCTGCTACAATGGCATCATTTGCCACCTCAGCAATGGATGCTCCTAGATTACTGAGCAGAAGCAACAGAGTCAGAGCTGAGAAAGAGATCGCTGACCCAGGCCAAAGGCCTATTGCTAGCCATGCAATTGCCTGCAGGAGAGCTGCAACATGGTTTAAAATAAATTTTACAATGTGGAATATCTTTTTAATAATTTTAAGTGCTGAATCATAATAATAGGAATAATAAAAAGGGACGATTATATGGTTAAGTCTGGTATATATACTGATACCTAGCCAGCTAATAAGGTTTCTAATTGCATGTTCACTACCAGTTTGGAAAAGAAAATAAATAAATATCCAAGCTTTTCATTTTTCCCTCAGTAAGCCCGTCCTTAGTGAAATCCTTTGCAACACTATGATAAAACTGAAAAGAAAAAAACAAACAAACAAACAAATGCCATTCAGGAATTAGATCTGGCAGTCATCTAATATCTGATCCCAGGCCCATCTATGTAGAAAATATCCTACACCAATACTATCCTAGTTGCCTAGTACAGGGCCCACAGGCAGGCTCAACACGTCCCACTCTCTCTTTATTCAGACATCATACGTTTTCTTGGAATAACTAATAATTGAACTTATTATTCGCTGAAATTGTTTTGCAGATAAGGGATGAATAATTTTTTTTTTATTGCCTGTTCCAACCAGAACATTAGCTGCATCAGCTATTATCTCATTCTTAATCCAGTTATTGGCGTTAAGTTGTTATTGTTACGGAGACCAGCTGTCCAAAATGGTCTGAAGTTCAGAGAAGATTATGTCAACTTTTAATTAAAAAGAATTGAACATGTGGTCCAAACAAGCAATGAAACGTAGATATCAAGGCGTTTCAGTTCGGCCCACTAATAAAATCAAAGTGTGGCGTGAAACCAAGCTGCCTGCTACTTTATTGCTTTCGGTAAATCGATCCAAAAACCAAAGTGAAAGGTGACTTGGACCGAAAAGGGTATATTCTTTAATTATCTCTTTTCATTCTCGTCCAATCAGAAAGCTTAATCAACTTTACACATCCCAGAATTCTATGAAAACAAATAAAAGACACTACGAAAAGAAAGAAATAAAAAAAATCAAATTTAGCGCATTTCCCTCCCAACCAAGTCCAGCTCAACTCAGCTAACAAGAAGATCTCTGGGTCCCACAAATAATATAAAAAGCAACAGCATGAAAAGGACACGTCTACTTTCTCGAAAGTTTCTTTTTTGAATAATTTATCTTTAACAAAGTTGCTCCGCGAGAACAGCAGAACATTCACTGGATCAGATCCCGACAGAGGGGGAACTAGGGAAGGAACAGGAACTGGTCTCTGATCAGTGTTTGATCCAGATCCCAAATCCATTGACGAAAATGCAACAAACATAAGAGAGGGAAAGAAACAGAGACAAGTACCTCCAATGGCAACGTAGGGAAGGCGGCGCTGGCCATGTATAGGGACGGAGTCAGAGAGGAGGCCGTAGAGAGGCTTGGCCACCATTGGCAGATTAGCGGAGTTTTGAAGGAGCTGGAGAGAGGAAGGAGGCACGCCGAGAGCGTCTTTGAGGAAGAAATTGACGACCAGCCATGGGAAGCACCTGAATCCTTGCACCCAAAACCCAATCCCCACCATCCATTTCACCGGATCCATATAACAATCTCCAATTTTCCTGTCTTTCCCAGATTTTGTAACAATGATATGGAATTACTGAATTAAAAATGTGGATTGGAGAGAGAGAGAGAGAGAGAGAGGTTGATGCCTGATGGCGCTCTTTAAATAGGGAAGATTAAAATAGATGGAGGGGAGAGATTAGTAGAGAGAGGCTTGTGGCTCTTGGGCTCTAGAAAGTGTTGTGCTTTCTTTTTTTTTTTTTTTTTTTTTTTTTTTTTTTTTTTTTTTTTTTTGAAAAATACCCGTAGGCAAAAGTGTTGTGCTTTCCGTGGGGTCTCTCCGCAGTGCTTGATTTGTTGTGATCCTTTTTCCTCTCCTGATGTATTGACGAATGGACGCGTGGTCCTTTATTGTGGAAAAATCGCTTTCAATGAGCTTCAATCAGCGGTGGTTAATTGTTATATTTTAAGACTAAAAATGATGGCCTATTCATTGGTCTTCTGGTAACTTCTGCCTTGTGGCATTATTAATAATGTTATGAGATTACTAAACTAAATCAATGTGGACAGCGACAGGCTTAGTAAACGGGGCGGAGAAGACTAGGATTGCGCAAAGATTTGTGACAATAATGTTTGGAGGGAAAGATTATACCTTTGTCTTTCGGTTTGTCTGGATTGGTTGATTATCATCTCTAGTTCTCTACTTGTCAGAAAATTAATCTTGCACATTACTCATGGCCCCAAAAAAAAGAAATTAATATTGCACATTACTTATCAGACGTTAAGACTTTATAAAATATGACGATGACTAGTTAATTCAGTAGGAGTCCGATATTTATTATTTAAACGAAGACTGTACCTATTACTTTAGCCGGGTCATCAAAAATTTTAAAAAATATATAAATAAGGATGTGTGAGTGTTGAGATCGTTTAGTTAAATATAACCCGGCACTTCAAGCATTGTGAAATAGTATTATTTTTAATTTTTGTAACGTAATACTCTATAATTATCTATGTGTCGGGTATTATTGTTCATAAAACTGATTCGATTCACCAGTAGACAATAATTTGGCAGTACATTGTTTTGTTTCAGATTTTTGTGACCCCTTATTTTCATTTTCATCATTTCTCCTGTGTTGTTCAGAATCCCTCTCCGCCTTTCTTTTCTCCTCCTCCTCCTCCGGTAGCACTGCCTCATCCTCATGCGCTTTTTTTCGACAATCTAGCCCCACCATACTAAATTTAATTATCTTCTTTTTATATATAACTTAATTATAAGAACAAAATAAAAATTAATACAATAAAAATACATGTATTCAGCCCCTCTAGTTAAATATATAATGGATAGATTCATTTTAAGAAGTATCAATATGAGAATTACTGATTGGAAGGAGAAATTCATAAATCATAATTAAAGTTTTGTATTGACTATAGAAACATACGAGAAGTTATTAAAAACGAAATTAGAATTAAACCGTCTTTACCTATTACTTTCACCAACAAAAAAAATAAACAAAAAAAAAAAGGAAAAGTCTTGATAAATCAGATACCGCATTACATGATTAAATTTTCTTTGATTCGGCATCAAAATATCTGCCAAGTATTTTTCTGTCGGTAGAAGTTGCGGAACTCTTAACACAAATTGTTAAATCTTAACATTTTGATCTGCTTCTATTGCATAATGCGTGTACGACTTTCTTTAAAAGCAAATCATTATCGCATAAATTGAACAGGTGTCGTATGCAGTAAATCACTCTTCCGACTTATATAGATTTCCTTCTTTTTTTTCAATGGCTATAAAGGAAATCTTTTGCATACAACTGTGACATCTTATCTTCTGATATAAATATGTATACATATATTATATATATAGCTGGCAGGTTGAATTAACCACGTCGGTTTGCGTTGGTTCACCTTTCATTTCACACTTCTCTACGTGCCTAGATGGCATGGGTACAAAAATAAGACCATTTCAATTTTTCTCCCCGAATTTGCACAAGAGTTCCTACGATGAAACAGACACTAAAGAAGTTCAGTGATAAACCACCCGATTCGAATTTTGTTGTCATACTATAATAATAATAATAATAAATAAATAAATAATAAGTGTCTGATATCTACCTACAATACCTTTTTATTAAATAAAAATTTAACTATACACTGCATAAATTTGGACATTGTCATCTCGATCCCAACCACTCATTCTAATATTGTGAAAATGTCTTCCTGAGTGGTCCTTTCTAGTCATACGTCCCTTCTCCGCCGATGTTGAGGGAGACTGGTTGAAGTTTTGACGGCTGTACAGTCATCGATGCACAAAAAAAGAAAAAGGAATAAATGCAAATTTTGCAATGGACCAAATAACAAAAGAAATATGTCATTTTAACAGTGAATTTCCTCTAACGGCAATAAACAGTCCGACACTTATTGCAATTAAAAATGTAAAACCAGTCATGTACATTAAATACATCTTAAATATTTAAGATAGATTTATCATCAAACTAAATACAACTTGAAAACCGATTCATCATTCATTGAACGACTTAAAAGCTTAATATTACTATAATTTGAGAATCGGCCGATTATTCATTGACCGGCTTGAAAATAAACAGTTCAATTATGTAAGCACTAGATCAACCATTAAAAGAATATTCAATATGCAATAAATGTTAAACACCTGTCTAAACTATGGAAAATATATTGTTCTTTTACTAAAATTTTCTTTTGAATTATCCATTAGTCGTCAAGATTGCTGGGAAAAAATAGTTTTGAATATATCCCTCCCAATAATGGATTGGCGGACATTTTAAAATGCAAACATAAAATTCCATCGACTTCACCAGGTAATTGAAAAGATGCATTCATCCATAACAGCAATAATTCTACAAGCAAAAACTGTTTATGGATCAATAAGAAATTCTACTGAACCACTGATTTATCTGCAATAAAGAAGTTACAATATTCATGCGATAAAATAAGCCATCCATTGCAGGGTAATGCTCCTCAAGCTATCTTTAGCCCATGTTTGTCAAATTGTGACTGCCGATCCCTCAACCAAAGTTCATTCCCATATCTGTATGTCTGGGCATAAGGACAGACCACGATCGCATTCACTTTCAACTTGCCAACAAAACCGCAAACTGAAAGACATTGTAGCCCATTTGATTGCTTTTTTAAGTGGGAGCATGATTGCATTCACGTTCAACTTCTATCAAGTGAGCCTCCCTCCAACAGTACAATTTAGAAGCGCCGTTGTGCAGCCAAAATAGCATCATTGTTTTCTCTCCCATTTTCCCTCTCGCCTGGATTCCCTCTCTCTTCTCTCTCCTCCATGCCTCGATCTACCACCACGCCTGGGTCCATATCCATCAAAAGCCTGACCCAGTTCAGATTCACCAATGCTATTTGCATCACCAGAATCCCTGCTTCCACGCTCTATGCTATCTTCATAACTCATGGAGCCACGGTCATCAGTCCGGTCCCTTGACTGTAGAATCATTGTAGGTTGTTGGTTGAGGTATGATCGGTTTGATCCAGAGAGCATGACAGTTGGCATTGAAGAGGCAGTGGGTCCCACCTGACTGGCAGGGCCACTGTCATGGCCCCTGCTGCTTGATCTCGTACTCCCTTCCAGTTGTCCTGACCTCCCATTGTCTCTGTCTCTGTACCTATCATCTCTGTCCCGCCTAGTCCTACAGAAAAATTATAAAGTTTACAGTAGAATATTTGAATAAGTACACTGGTAGAAAGGATATGAAAAGATAGTAGTGAAGTCAAACCTGGCAGAGCCAGAATAGTCACGACGAGATGGCCTAGCTCCAGACTCGACTTGCTCCAACTCATGCTGCAGCTCCTTCTGCAAAAAGTGACATGCTAATTGTGTCAATTTCACAACTTCCACCACATTGCCAAATCCCAATAATTTATGTTTAGTTACATTTGTCATCTGCTATATTACCTGACTCATCTTTTCCCTTTCCAGTTCAAGATTAAATTGAAGTTCTCTGGTTTTTGCACGTTCCAGCTCTAATTGGTGCTGTCTTTCTATTTCACGCTCTGATTCAGCTGCTTTTTCCCTGGAAAGAGTTCAACCATAAGAATTCTCAAAAAGCAACCGTGCATGCATACTTCATTGCAATACAAAAGCAAGAAGTCAGCAAAAGAAACAACACCTGTCAAGCTCTTGTAAGAGTTCCATCTCTCTTGAAGTAACCTCCTCGAGATACTTCTGGCGCGCTTGTCTAAATAGGAGCTTCTTTTGTCTCCTAACCATTATTTCTTCTTTAAGTTTTGATCTTTCCCTGGTAAGTGTTGAGCAATATGTTAGCTAATCAGTACTAAAACATGACTAACAATATGGTATTGGTTGGTTACAAATTAGTTGATGTTAAAGTTTGCAAATGAATAATTGATTGGAATGCACTAAATCAAATCTTACAAGTCACGAATGCCATCCTTAATTTGCTGAAGTCGCTCATTAGGCCTCCTATCATCTTTCTTATCTGCCATGAATTAAATTTTAAGCCAAATTAAGTGGAAATAAGCCAAGTCCATAACATAAGAAAAGGAAAGGTTGATGTCATGCTTTTACTTAATAAAGGATGAGAATGAGTGGAGCAGCCCTCAGAGGTCTGCCATGATGTGTCTGTCAGTGCCTTTTCTTTTTGAAGTAATTCAATTTCAATCTCAGCTTCCTCCAGTTCCTACATTTTACATAGAGAGAAAGCATAAATTTGAAACCCAGGGATAAGACATCTTTTAAATAAAATATAAACAAAAGGTCAGTCCACCTGAGATTCCTGGTCAACATTTCTTAAGAAAAAATCAAAGTATGACTCAACAGAAGCCAAAGATGAAAGAGCCTGTTTAAAAGAAAGATTATATTAGCACATCATGCAATGATAAAGGTTGTTGATAATCGTCAGCATCATGCTCACTTGACTGCTCACCATCTACTTGGACAGTCTATAATATACCATACCTGAAGAACAGTCTCCCTAACACTTGTAAATCCAGGGTCGCTTGGTTTCACAACTGCACCAGTAGATAGGACTTCTTTCAAAGCCTATAAGATTAGATAAGTTTAAAATTACACAGCATGAGTATCTGAAAGAGAAGAAAAAAAAATGATTACAATCTTTTTCTGAATACCAAGAGCTTCAGAGACGAGAGGTGCTCACCCCTTTTGCACCAGATTCAGTTTTAAGTTGACTGAGAGCGCGGCATAAATCTTTCTCCATATCAGAAGTCCCTCCTATGTTGGCATAGAAAGGAAATCATGAGCCTTAACAACACACACACCCACATAGTAAAAGGAACGAAAAAAACGAAATACCTGTTATTGATGTGAGCATGCTTTCAAGTTTAATCCAAACAGCTTGAGGAATCAAAGAGATATCATCATCAGGTGAATAAAGGCATGCATTCCCCAAAAGCAATAGAGAAAGCCGTGTCAGGTGACCCCTCTCTGTTGTCTGGGAAAGGATACCTGCTCCCTGCAGAATTGTGTCGCTACTGTGGAGGAAAGATTGCAATTCCCTTCTCTCTATATATGGGACACATTCTGACAACAGTAGCATTGCACACTTCCTCAACTGCATAGATGGGTCAGTCAACCCTGTTTCAACCACTCTATTCCAGTTCTTTGTAGCCAAGACTGACACAATGGATTCAGTGTCAGCATTGCTACTGTTAACAATTTTTCTGAGCTGCTGTAATGCAACAGACCGTTGCTCTGGTTCAGGATGACTCAGCATAACACCAAACAAATCAGCCAACGAGGATACTGCCTTGTCGTCCTTGAGGTCAAAACAGTGCCTACTAACAAACAAACCAGAGAACCATTTATCAGTTTGACGCCGCAATGAGATTGTCGGAGCATGAAGACAAAAGCTCTTTATTAGAGAGCAAAGGCCACTGACCACAGGGACCAGAGAGAGCTCTTTGGGTAACTCAAGAATATAGTCAATCATGGCTGAAGCAACATACCAGCAGTGCTTTTTCTGAGATGTCAGAATAAGCACAACTAGTCCATCAAGAGCAGTAAACCATCCTTCAGACTCTATTGCAACATCATTTGTGGTTGTTACCACAAATTTTAGGCATTTAGAGAGCAGCATGCATTGTGCAACTGAGCGGGAGAGCTTCATTGCCAACTGATGGTGCAGCTTCCAGCTAGCCTCAACAGATGGAATAAGCTCGGAGACTAACTCCTCTAATGCAGTCGATAATTTTTCTATTTCAGGTTTTTTATCACTACTCTTTGAAAGCAGCAACAAATTTTGATCTGATGCACTTGATTTAAGAAGCAAGCTATCGTCATTTTTATCTGGCTTTCCCTCAAATGGGCCCTCAATACCAAATAATCTAAGGCTCTCCACTAACACTATATCACAACTATCTATGACCCTCTGGAAAGCACAAAGATAACTATAAAACGAATATGGTAGGTCTGCAGATTTAAATTCTGCAAAACACAACAGGGCCTTTAAGATCTCAGTTTGTCTTTTGAATGAAAGATCTGGAAAAAGAGTACCGAGGGTAAATATCAGTAATGACATCTCAGTGCCATCTCCTTGTGCAGCTTTGGATTCTGTTTTGTGGCATATGATATCAAACAATTCCTCAAATCCAATCATCTCAAAATCTTGGCTGATAGAGGGATCGGTAGACAGCTCTTCCTCACTAGTTGCTTTCTTAAGGAAATATGACACCAGTGGTTTCAGTACACAGAGAACCGACTCTAGGAATCCCACATCAGCATAAGAAGCCTTACACAAGGACACTAGAACATGCGCCACATGAGGCATTTCAGGCACGATTGCCTCCATATGTTCAGCAACCACAGATTCGAGTATGTATAAGACAGAGGCTTTTACATTGACAGCAACACGCCCCTTTAGGTAACCATCAAAAAAGGGCCACAAGCACATGTCAGAAAACCAAGAAAGGATATCAGGCACAGCACTGTGAGGGAGGCACCTTAGCTGCAACCCAATGGCCTCTAGAATGCTCTCTCCAAAGGAGTGGAAACGCTCACTCATGCTTGGGAAGAAGAGATGCAGATCTGGCTGTAGAGCCTCAAAAGAATCTGCATCATTTTTCTGTTTTGGTGCACCTTTCATCAGAGCAAGCTCGTCAGTAAACACAGAAAGCAACATAGTGAGCTGAGAGAAATCAGAGGTGAGAAACAGGCGCTCGCTCAAGAATCCCTTGGCATAATGTGCGACAGCCATCCAACCAAGGAAGCGAGAAAGTGGCTGCTTATATTGTACAATCTCCGGAATCTTCTCCATCCATGAAGAAGGTGGGACCAAGCTCCTGAACTGTATACCATCTTTCCCACCATCATCGCCAGAGGAAGCCATGACCAATTTCTCAAGTAGTATCCACCTCCTCCTAAACCCATGTAACCTTTCTATATCTAATCTTCGAGCATTCCCGGCTGTAACTTGCTGATAAAATGATGAAAGTTGTGCATTTAGGCTCTCAGCCGATTGCAATATAATATCAATAACATCATTAGGAGGGCAAAAGAGTTCCGTTGCTGAGTATAACAGAAACAGAAGGCTCTGTAAAAGGATCTCATGCGAAGAATGCTCTCCTATTTGAAACTGCCTAAGGATGAACGAGCACAACAAGTACTGGTTATTTCTAACCAGAGTTACTGCATCAGCAGACTGCATATCTGGCTCACATATATCTATGAAAGACCCCTGCTTGCCATCTCCCTTTACACTCTCGTCTTGCAATGAATCCCCAGAAGATGTTCTCAATCGATACTCACTTTCTAGTTTTGCAGCTTGCAACAATATATCTATTACAGCTTTGTCTCTCTTAGTTTCAATACCTGCTAGCACAGCCAAGTTGGGCTTTTTATTAGCATGATCATTGCTAAGCTCTAACAAGTCAGGTCCAGGTTTCTGAGTTAATTTTGTACGGAGTTCATTGATCTGGTTGACAAGCTCAGAGTTCAGCCTGAAGGTCGTGAGAAAGAAAGGATTCAGGTAGCATTCTGCAGCAAGAAGCAAAGCTTCTATTCCTGCTTTATGCCCTTCAGGAGTAACATCAGGCTGGTTGCATAGATCCAATGCTAAATGCTGAAATTCACTGGCTCTCGCCTCGCATTCTTGAAAGTTGACTAATTGAAGATAATCTGCTTGAGTGTTGTAGTAGTCGGTTGTAAATGAGTTATCTAGCTCAAAATTGACGGCATTGGATTTTTCATCTGGAAAGCCTCGGCTAATTGTTTCTCGGCTTATTTCTCTTGGATGTGTTTCTATCGAAGGGAGATTGAAACTTGTCAGGTTGGATTGTTTGAGGTCAGATGGGGCAAAAAAGCTCTGATCTGCAGGCTCATCAGTTTTAAGCCCAGGGTCAGAAGAGACAGAAGATGATGCTTGATCAATGTTGCAGTTTGCTGAGCTCTTGCATCGATCCACTTCAAGTGGCAATGGAATGTGCGGATCCAAGATTGAGAGAAGTGCACTATGTTTCAAAATAAAAGGTTATTAAAAGAAATTACCAAAAGAATTCAAAACTCAGCTTTAAGATCCGCATGGGAGGTAAAGAGAACTAGGGATTGGTGATGGTGATGGGGACAAATTTATCCAAGCAATGATAATAAGAACAACACAGGTGACAACAATTGTATCCACAATAATAGCAATAATACTATTGACAGCAACCATAAATTAAAAATAGTGATATAATAATAGAAAGTGTACAAGGTACTTGTTATTGATGATGATGGTCCTAAACAAATTATTACAACAGAATAAACTCTATCCAAATATTCAAATTATTAATACATAATCATAGAAGTATAATGGTATTATTAATTAAATGAATAATATGTCAATCTTATAGTCATAACAGAACCTTTTATGGTGATGATAAGATAATCATATGGCCTGCACTGAGTGACTGTTAAATGATTACAATCCCCATAAGTCCAATGTAAATGAAACAGATAAAGACAACAATAAACTGCTAGAATGAAATTTTATTAGGAACAACCTGGGGGCTACAGCTCCACGCCGCCACTCGAGCTCCAAAGAGGGTAGCAATGCTGGCTTTTTTACAGCAGCTCGGATCACATTAAGGGCAATGTCACAATTTTTCTCCTGTTTCTCCGAAAACATGGCAGTTACCCCTCCAAAAGCAATGGTGTTTTTCATAGGTATCATTGCTGGGTCGAGAAATGGTTCTAGCATCTCCACCAGGAAAAGCAACTTACTCTTGACTTCCTGAACATTTTCATGTTACAAGGATATTGCTAAGGACGCTGATGCAATGGACTGGGGTAGTAATGGAAATAAAGGAAAACAAGTATATTTATATATCAGACCTTATACTCTGGAAGGACATTATCCATATGACCTGATATTGCTAATATAACATACTTCAATGCAGCCCGAGATCGGCTGAGGGACTGCCGTGCTCCCTGCTGATTGATGCAGAATACAGACATTGCAATGACAATTAAATAGATTGAAAACTTTTATACTTTTCTTCATTGCTATTGCATCTGAATTGAGTATACAATTGGGGTGAAATATTAAACAACGATTACAGTAAAATAAACTGTAATAGTACCTTGCAAGAAATTAAAGTATTAAACAGTACAAATAAGGTACCTGGATGACAGTCAGAACTTCCCCCAAAACTTCTACAGCCAAATCTACCTGCTTGGAAAAAAATTAATAAATAAAACCATCAATAAGTATCATTTTCTGAGAAACAGGAAAAAAAAAAACAAAAGGGAAAACAGAACCATATTAAAAATACCTTTGCTATGATAACAGGTATCCATGGTGATAAAGGTCCAGAGCACAAATCAATCAACACACAAGCTGCCTTTGCCTGATGTTGAGAAAATGCAAAGCAGTCAACGTTTTACCGAAAGTTAAAAATGTAGAAAACTACGTAGCATACGAACTATGGCACTAGAAGATGCATCTAGATTTAATTGAACTGCATGCAGACATACGTGTGCCAAAGAATAAGACGAAAGGTATCCTGCACAGGCTTGGAGAAGTGGCTTGTATGCCATTGAGGATGACATCATAACAACCTGCAATTTTGAATTTCAATTCAGAACAATAAAATATAAGGCGTGAAGAAAAGGAATAATGGGAGTAACCATGAAGAATATGATGCAACAGACCTGAGAGAGAGCATGCTGTATTGAAGGTTGGCTCCATTGCCGAAAAGTGTCATCAATTTGGTCAGCAGAAAAACCGTACAGAGAAGGCCGAAGTGCTACAAGAATAACAGCAAGGAAAAATACAAACTATCTTAGTAAGTGGAAATTAAAAAAAAACAAATTGAAGATAAAGATAAAAACACACCTGGAAGCAGGGCTTGTACAAGAGGTAGGATAGACAAGAGGTCTGAGTTACTTTCAGCCAATTTCTCGCAGAGGAGAGGCTTTGTTTGTGAAAGATGGAAAGACAACAAAATTAATTACATAATCAATATTACACAAACAGACACACAGAAGCACACAGACACGCGCACGTCAAACACACAGACAGAAGTCTTACCTGGGCAGCAGAAGAATAAAGTACATGAAGAAGACCTTCTTCAATGGAAGATATATCCAAGAGATTAAGACAAGTTGCATCAGAACAACCTTCTAGGATCTTATATTCTTCCCCAAACAAACTTGAGTAGTCACTGAGATACGCCTGTCCTGCCATTTCATTTTTTGCTGCTTCATCAGAAGTTGAACCGGACACAAACTGCATCGGCTCTGTAAGGCTATGTAGAACTATTGCCACCTAAGACCAACATAAATTAATACAAGGTAAGCAATTCAAAAGGTACAACATAACAATAGATGGAAAGCAATGCGTATTCATTCCATAACCTACTTTTCGGCAAACAGTTCCAAGTTGCTTCTCTTTAAATGCTTTCCTTAGAAGAATAATAACTGCATCAGAACGATACACGACTGAACTAAAAGCAGGATGACCCAAAACTGGGCTTTTCCCCCTCCTTGGTTGCAGCTGAGCATAGAAGGAAAGGATTTGATGTAATAAGAGAAAATATAAAAAGCTAAACAAATTTTTAGAACAGAATATAATATACCAGTTCAAAATTGGATGACACCAGTAGGGTAGGAGTCGCGGATTGGTTTTTGGAGGTGTCAGAATCAACTTGACTAGGAAGAGTTTTCACACCATCCCTGCAATTTTCATTTCGTAAAAAGAAGGCAACACCTCTACATAGCCTGATCAATAGTCAACAATCATATTCATAAAATAAAGTAAAATAATGCCACCTCTCGTTTACAAGACTCAATATTGGAAAAAATGGTCCAGCAAGCATAGCAAAAAATCGCACAACACTCTCCATATCGTCAGTACTGCTACTAAGATCAGGCTGCCATCGGATAATAAGAAAAAAAAATATTACAAGAGTAGATTAAGTGAATAGAACTAAAGAGAACAGCATCCAAGTAGTGCGATGTGTTTACCTCTAGCTGGGGGAGGAAAGGTGCCAGTCTACCAGCAATGTCTTGAAGCAACTGCACTTGCAAAGCATTAGAAATTCCCAAAATTATATACTATAATACATAAAATTGCCATGGATAATTTTCACCCTAAGTTCGTCCACCACCCAGAGCAGGACAAATTTAAACCCTGTTTAGCCAAGTGCAAAAGTACGTGTGAAACTCGAACAAACTTAAATTTGAGCGGGACTCGCGCTTATGGACGAAATGCAGGATAATGTGCCATGCTTTTGCTTATGGGTGGGGCCAAAAGTTTCTCTTATGGTCCTCCACACTACTCACTACACATTGAAAAACATAAGTTACGAGAGATCAAGAAGTAAATTACTTGGAGATGCAAATCTTGAGCATCTTGCTTCTGTGATGTAATATGGGGCAACAAGTAGTTAATTACGGGCTGTAATTCAGGTTCCAGTCCAGGTACCGAAACTCCAATCAACTAATAAGTGTCAGACAAGTATAAAGTGTCAGAAATGCAAAGACAACGGAAAAAAAAATGTACATGTGAATGAAAAATAGCACCTGTACAAAGAAGATGGCAATAGGGTTTCCACGGAGGCAAGACAAGCGAACATAACGGCAAGGGGTGTAGTTCATGGGGTACAATATGTCACGCTTAGGAGCATCGCACCTTGGTTTTACCTTTACAAATGCCTCTGGCTGCAGCATAAGTAATTAGTTAATTCATTCCTTAGCTGCCATTGACACTCTTTTCTCTTATCATGGTCACTTTTAGTGGACAAATTTATATTGTTCAAATAAAAAAAACCACCTACTTTTACATGCTATAACACAGCAGCAATGGAAAGATATAAATTTCTACTATGAGAGCGACACTTTCCGAATTCAACTGATGTAATTATTAAAATTAAGGACCATTGAATGCGTCGAAGTGAGCACCATATCACAATTATCAATACAGTTTTGTTCTACATAAGTGTCATTACCAATCCACAAAATAAGTAAAACAGCTAGCAAAGACTAAGCATTTAAGAGCAGAAACCAGCTTGAAGTGAAAAGCTTTAAGACCTCACCTTGTAACGCAGTCCAGCACTGATCTCCCATTCAAGTACAGACTTATTATATATCCTTATGTGAGAAAGAAGACAAGGTTCCTGCATTCAAACAGTAAGTCAAACACGTTAAGCATTAAAGCAACACAAACAAAACATACAAATAGACAACAACAGAATTAAAAATAGAAGCTGATCAATACAAAGAGAACTGGAAAGGGGTCAAAAAAGAAGAGGGAGAAGAAGGAGAAGAGAAAAGGACGCGCACATGAAGTTCAAGAAGGATCCACTCCTTGGCGTTGGTGGCGGTGGACCAATGGGAGCGGAGATCGGGGTCCACAACATGGGAGGCCTTCTGGGAAGGGGATTCGCGTGACATGGCCTTGACCTTGAAGGGCAAGTACTTCAAGCCAGGCTCCAGCTCCGCCTCCATCTTAAATTCCAGTTACTCTACCTTAGTACTAGTGTAAGGGATGGTGCTGCTTGTATTCTGCTGCTCTGTGACTGTGATTCTAATTTACTATACTGATTTTGGTACAGGAAGGGTTGCCGCCGTGCTGCTGCTGCCTTTGCCGCTGCCAGAGCACCAGCGGACGGATTGAGCGGGCGAGTGACGCACCTGAGATTCTAACGGACCCAGGCCAGAAGAGCTCTTCTCAAGGTGGAAGGAACTAACTCTTCACGATTGGGCCGAACGAAGCCCGTAATTGTCTGATATGGTCTGGGTCCTGGAATGAACTGATTAAAGGGCTGATGCCGCTGATCACTTAGGGGTCGTTTGGATGGCACCGGAATAGCTTAATTATGAGAATAGCTTAATCCGGACTAAAAATTTCATCCAAACGAAAGTGGACTAAGATCGGAATAGCTAATTCCAAGAATAACACAATTTCCAACAACACTCTTCCCAACAACACTTTTCTCTCTACTTTTCACACTTCCCAACGCTATTCCTAAACTCACCATCCAAACAACATTCTTAGTCCCGGAATAGTACTCTTCCTACTAGTCCCGTGAATAGTATTTTTCCTCAAATTTAGTTCCGGATTAGCTATTCCTAGCCTAATCCCAACCGATCCAAACGAGCCCTTATAGACTAATAAAGGAAATTGATTCATACCATCCACTCTAAAGTCATCCAGCGTCATCCACAGCGCTCTCTCCCTTCCCCCTTCTTTATTTTCGCGTATCCCCTCCCCTCCGCACCCTTCCTCCTTATTTTTTCCGCTCTCTCCCTCTACACCTTCTCTTCAGCGAACCAGTGCGCTACCCTCCTCCCTTCCGCGTCTCTCATCCCTCCCTCCTCTTTCTCACCCCTGTATGCTTCCTACTTTCTCCCTTTTCTCTATCTCTATTTTCTTCTTTTTTTTATCTTATTTTCTTTTGTTTATTCGTTTTTTTCTCTTAAATAATCTTCTATTCTCTGATAGTTAATAATACTAAGAAATTTTTTAATACGCGTAAGCGTTCATTTTAGTTGTTATATATGTTCAATTAAGTGTTATGTATGTTCAATTTATATTCACTTTTTATCATTGGTACAAGTCAACATGTTTGTTACATCTGTTCAATTTATTTGTTATATCTGTTTATTTTATGTCCATTTTTTTCGTTTTGTACGAGTCCACATGTTTGTTATATATGTTCAATTTATTTGTCATAACTGTTCAATTTATTTGTTACCTCTGTTCATTTTATTTGTTATATATATTTTATACATGTTCATTTTTTCTTTTTTTGTATGAGTCTACATTTTTATTATATCTGTTCAATTTATTTGTTATTTCTGTTCAATTAGTTGTTATATCTGTTTATTTTATTTTATTTTATTATGTATGTTCAATTTTAATCTTGTATATATACATTTTGTATGAGTTCATTTTGTTTGTTTTGTGTGTTCACTTTGGTTATAATATATGTTCAGTTTATTTTTTATAACTGTTCAATTTGATGCTTTATGTTCATTTTATCTTTGTAACTGTTCACTTTGTTTTCCTATATGTTCATTTTTGAAAAAGCAAGGAGAGTTTACATGGTGGAGGCGAATGAAAATGAGGCTGAGATAGGAAAAAAGAGATTGAAAAAAGAGATTGAGTCGTAAGAAAATTGCGAGAGAAAACAGAAGCCTGGGTAGGAAGGGGAGGGAGGGAGGGGTAGAAGGGGTTAAAGGGGAGGGCGCAGAGAGAGGAAACGAGTGAAAAAAATGAGCGCGTTGAAGAAAAGGAGCGCACGGAGAGAGAGAGCGTGTGAAAAAATTATGTGGATGGCGCGGATGGCTTTTGATTGGATGACGGTTATCATCCCCGCATATTGAAATCACAACATTTTAGATTTTGTTAGAACTTTTTTCAGATTTTATAAAATTCTTAATTTGAATAATTATGACCCTCCAATAACGGATGATTTTAAAAAATCTAAAAAAAAAAAAATTTGAAAAAATATTTATTTTAGTCTCCAATGAAATTTCAATATGGAAAATACATTAAAGGTTTAGATCGGTTGTCGAAATCTTGAAAATTGAGATATAATCGTGACTCATCCTTCAACAGCAACTGATTTTAGTATACTATTGAGTCTGATAACTCTCAATCACGTTTCTTTCATAATTCTTGATTTGTCCACGGATAAAGAGTACAAGTTGAGTAAAACTTTTTTTTTTCATACTAAAAATTTCTAAGAATTGCTTTATTTTAACGTAGCCTTTACTTGTTAAGCTTGTCTCGGGGAATAATAGAAACCAACCTTATAAAAAAAATAATCTTGTTTATTTTAGTCCAAGCAATATCAGGTACATAAATATAAATAGACTAATAAAACGACACTATAAGCGTCAGAGATATGTTATATTTATAACAAATTTATTTGACAACGATCGAGAATAATTATCTCTACACGTACACATGAGGGAAAAAAATTGTAGATAGATAGCTCACAGCCAATCAAATTTCTTGCTATCTGAAAACATATTATTTATTTATCAGTTAAGTACTTAAGTGATATAAAACAAACCTTTAAATAATACAAACTCCGATTGTTTTCATGCTTATTAGTATATCCTTCCCCTCGAATAATCAACATTTGCTCAATGCATCACTGAGCAAACGCATTATCCCCTCATCGGAACAAACAAAAATGGATGTAAATATAAATGCGAATGGAATTCGCATGATTAATTTGATCGGAAGGGATGAGAGACGGAGTGATTTAGAATCTGTAATATCGTATTTTTAATTCTCGTCAAAAAGATGAGGGCTAGACCCTCATTTTTCTTCAAAAAAAAAAAAAAAAAAAATCTCGTCAAAAACGTCGACATTTAACGACAATAGATATTACGTGAGTTCACTGGCCAGTGATAAAATCACGCGAGTTTTCTTCGTTCTTCGTCGATCAAAAGATTTCTCTTCACAATCGTTCCTTTTCTTATTTTTTTAATTGAACTCTCCTTGATTCTTCATTTGTTCCGATTAGGGAGTATACGAACTACCGTAAATTTTAACAGAAAATGGAAGACGTTTTATAGGGACTACTAGTTTTCTTCAAAAAAAAAAAAAAAAAAAAAACAAAATTGGAACTACTAGTTAAGAACTTAAGATAATTTAAACCGTAACAGGACCAATAGTTGACGCATGACAACAGAACTCGAAGAATTTATTTTTGAAATTTTTTTATTTTAGAAATTCTAAAGATTTTGTTAATAGTACTCACAAAATTATACAAGATTACTGTAAATTATTGCATTGTTTGCAATTATTTTTTCATGGATTAAAAGCAATATACAACATCAGCCAAAAAAAAATATGAAGTCTTTCTCACTCTATACGTCTGCTAATGTTGTCACTTGGGGACCCTTCTCGTCTGCAATGCTGCCCGATGAATTGATTCGATAGCAGCCGTTGTATAGCCACAAGTTGAATGGCATTGGCAGCTTTCATTCGGAATGCGCCAGAAGTTACTTCTCCTGTTTTTGTGTCCATAGAAAGAAGCAACAGGACAAAGAGCCTGGCGGCACTCTCCGGCCACGCGCTATTAAACCCAAAACAAGAGAAAAATAACCAGCATTAGAGTCCAAATTCGTATCCTTAAGTCCTTAACCATTCGAAAGGGAAACAAATGCTATTTTTTCATTTGTCGCTAAAATTCTCCTTCCGAAATCCAACGGCGGAGATGATGGATGAAAGCGTTCAACGCTTTCGATCTGAGGAATAAATCCTTGGGAGTTAGGAACCAGGACGGCGAATGTTATTCGATTCGTCCCATCGAAAATGGTGGACCCCACATGCTGAAAATAGACTACAACTCCGTGTCTATGCACATCAGAAGAACTCAAGTGGAACCCACAAATACAATTGATTAATTTAGTTCTGGTACCAGACCAATCCAAACACAGGTCTTTTCAGAACCCTTTTTCCCTCTCCTCACTGTTATAAAAACTTGTCCGCCTCATTTGCTAGACAGGGAAAGGAGATAGCGAGAGAGAATCAGAGCGGACCCGGCGCTGCCTGCGCCTCACAATCAAATTCTTACTATACCACTTACGATTGACAACGTCAATTTCAAGTTTTCAATCCAAACCTAAATTTTGGGCGTATCGTCTTCAAAATTCAAGGCAAGTATCAATCAATAGTCTCAATTGTTGAGAGAACAATGGCAGGTCAATCAAGGAAGTGGATGATAGTGGTGGCTACTGTGTGGATACAGGCTTTCACTGGCACCAACTTCGATTTCTCGGCTTACTCCTCGGCTCTAAAAGCTGCCATGGGCATCTCGCAAGTCGAACTCAATTACCTCGCCACTGCATCCGACCTTGGGAAGTTGTTCGGCTGGTCATCTGGTTTGGCACTTTTGTATTTACCGCTTCCGGCTGTGCTCCTTATTGCAGCCGTTGCCGGGCTTGTCTCGTACTCTCTGCAGTGGCTCGTCGTCACTTCTTACATTTCTCTACCTTACATCGCTGTAAGTACCTTACCACTATTCTCTTGAAACAAATTAATTGTTTGTACAAAAAAAAAAAATCCACCTTCATTTATTCCATTAGAATGATGAGTTGTAAGTTGTAACAATTATGACGTTTCATGGTTTTAAGTCTACTTGGATTCATTTTTTTAATATTTTATACTTTAACAAAGACCTAATTTGGTAGCTTTAATATAATTAACAAACACATAATAGAAACGAGGGTGAAAAGTGAAAACGGAAAGACTAGATAGCTTATTCTAAGGTAGGCGTTTTGCTTTGAGGCCCAAAAATTCTGGACCACGTAGTGGGGTCCAGGTATATCCTTCCCCTTTTTTTTTATTTTCTAGGTTTTTCGGTATTTTGGACTTGGTATAAATTCCATAAAAATTAAAAAACGAATTTTTAGATTCCCATGGTCCAGGACTCTAGATATTTCTTCCGCCACTACCGGAGAATTTTAGGGAGAACTTTTAATTTGTAAGCACGATTTTTATGAATTACGAAAATAATTAATATGTGCTGGAAAGAGTTTATGCGCAAGAGGTGAAAAGAAATATTAGATGGAGTTTTTATTGGGTAAAATGCACGATGCACCAGATTGTACCTCCAGTTTATAATCGAAAGAAATATTATCCAGTCCGTCAAATAGTGATCCGTATTTGTGTCAAACCCATTAAAAAGTTGTGTCAGAATCATATATCATGTTCCCATGGCCCATGCTTTTTTATCATCGCCAATTTTTTTTTTTTAAAAAAAAATTGTGCTTCTGAGTACATGTTTAACTACTCTCTGAGATCCCATACCTATACTGATGCATCCCCAGCCGAAAGTACCCTATTGTTTTCTCCTTTAAAAATTTGTTTTCCCTTTATTAATGCTTTTATTTTCTTATAAAACTAATTGTTTCTTTGGTTATTTTATAAAACTATAATTAAACGTAAACAGAACGACAATGATAAGTAGAAAATGACAGCAACAGTGAGCAAATGAAACAAGCGTCCTTGGAACTGTTTTTTAGGCAACCTCATGGGACCCAAGTTGGACTTGGATACGGGATTCGCATTCATTCATAATCAAAGAAAGCTTAAATACATATATTCACCAAAAAAGAAACCTAGAGATTTGAAGAGACGTGGACAGATACATGATAGACCTGTGTACAATTCTATAGAAAAGATAGATTTGACCTCAATTGCTTTAGAAACTCTTCCTATCTTATTTCTTCTTTCAGAGACCAATCAAGCCCGACCGTTTTATTTTTTACTTTGAGCGATTTATTTTACACCCTATGTTATCTTGTAAAATCTCCTTTCGACTTGTCTTAGTTGTCTATACGACTCTTTCCTTTCTCATGTTTATTTTTTTGATTAAATGGAGATATCTTGTCTCCGCCCTTCCTGTATATGTTTTGAATGCATACTGTGTTTCCATATGCGCTGGTATATATTGATTGGTACGACATCATAATTCAATAATTCAGAACAGCATCATAATATTGAGAGAAAGGAGATGAACTGCTATTCTAATCCATATCATTTGATTGAAATTGTACAGTTTTGTACATGTGTTGCACAATGCAGCAATAAAAGTTCAGTAACCAATACTCGAACTACCATGATCTACCTGCCTGACTTAACTGCATATCATTTACTTTTCACAAGTCCATTTGAGATAAGTATTTCGCTTAAAATCTGGAAGGATATCTCTTGAATGTGAAGTGATGAGGAATTAAATGCATGGAATGGAAAATATAGCCAATGATTGGATACGGTAGACTGTTCAAAGCCCGATATGATTTCATCAGAAATTTGGTGATTTCAGAACAGAAGTACTTAAAAACTGATTTTGCCAGTAATTGCAACCAAACAGAATTGAATACTTCTGATGCAAACATAGTTTGGTAATATTTTTTCCTATTATCGCAAAAAGCGATTTTCGTAGCTGGTCTAGAATCAGGGTAGTATCCCGGCTGGTCCCTACTTAGTTTGAGCTGTTTGACTGAAGTTCAACTGAAATTAGTTTGGTACTGTTTTGATATCAATTCATATGATACTGGCATCAATGTTTGAAATTGAAGTCTTCACACACTTTAGCTCCTTACCTCGTACAGCTTTTTCTTTATTTTTTGCTTTCTATTACAAATTTTGATTGAATTAACATGTAGTTTACTGTCATTCGTTTGGGTAAGTTTAGGAACAGTACTGAAATCCAAAATTTATGTCCGTACGAATTATCACGCGATCCTTGTTTGACTGGTAAGTCCACCTACTATAAAGCAAGCAACTTATTACTAAGATTGTTTCATTGAGATCATAATACCTAGGAGGAGCTGTCATCATGTGCTTTTCATCTTTCTATTTTTCCCCTGCTTCTAGCGAATTCTCCACATAAAAAGTTTGCTTTTCACAAACAGTTTCTTATTTCACGCCACATGTCATGACATGTGTCTTTTTAGTCATCTTTTGATGATTCTAAAATAGCGACTTTCAAATAGTAAATCGACTAATTGACATTCTCTTCCGTGTCCATCGCAAACTTAGATTTGAATTTTATTTTGTACAAACGAATTAAATAATCAGATTAGATATTTTCGATGTGGAATGTACTGCGTTGATTTTTGACATGTTAATTCTGTATCATAACGAAAAATTGCTTAGAAGTACTACTAATGTGGAAAGGCAACAAATTCAGACATTATTGGATAACATTAGTTAAGAAGATTTTATTGTCGTGGGTTAAATATATGTGATATGTAGAGAAATTAGACTGCTAATTTTGGTTAAATGTTGGTAAATTGGAGTACCGTGACAGAATAAATATTGGGCCGAAATATATTTGAGGATTTTTTTACTTCCTGGTGACGGGCTTAAATTGGGTTTAGATTTTGCCTATATATAGAACTTTCACCAAAACTACAATACACACACTAAATGAATCAACTATTCCATTCCAAGTCCACCATAGTGGTCATTGCAATCTTGATTCAATACCGAAAAAATTATAACTAACTTTAATTAATTACGAAATTATAAAATAATCCGATTTTAATAAATTTTTTAAAACTGACCGTGCAGTTTCGGAATCTGAGATTCCGAAACAATTTCTGCTTAGTTTCGGAATCTCAAATTCCGAAACTAGCTAGTTTCGGAATCTCAGATTCCGAAACTAGCTAGTTTCGGAATCTGAGATTCCGAAACTAGAACTGCCGCCTTTTTTGAGAGAAAAAATATTAAAATTTTTTTTTTAATTAGTTTCGGAATCTCAGATTCCGAAACTAGCTATTTTTAATTTTTTTTAATTAGTTTTGGAATTTAAAATTTTTTTAAATTAGTTTCGAAATTCTAAATTTTTTTTAATTAGTTTCGGAATTCTAAATTCCGAAAATATTATTAATTTTTTTAATTAGAATTCTGAAACTAGGCGTTATTTTTTCGGCGCAATTTAATTTTTTCAATGTAGATACTTAGTTAAGTCTAGAAACTAGTTTAGATATGATTAGAAGTAAAATATATGTTCTAGAGTTTTATTTGTAACCGACCATAACTAGTATAAATAGTTGTCATGTGTATTGTTCATAGGTATACCAATGAGAATAAGCACCAAGTAAGAAAGAGCGAGAGAGTTAAGAGTGTATAGTTGTACTCCTTCAAGTTAGTAATAAAAGGAAGTTAGAGTGAAAACAATCCTCTCAGTTAATCCCATAGCTTCAGATCAATACGAGATAATACTCAACATAACACTTTCTATTGTGCTAGAGAGGAATGCCAAGAGGTTCATGCTATATGCAGACAGAAAACTTTCAAAGTAGATTTTGGAGGTTCAGAGAGCATTTTTTGGCCCCGAAAATGGTCGTTACGGGGTAAACCCCTGTAAACCTTGTAGATCTCGTCGCAAGCTTTCCGAAAAGTCATCATATGCCCAAAACGGACGTTCCTATCAAAAGTTAAGCCTCCTTGAAGTTATAGTGTTTCAAAACATCGATTTTTTTAAGTGTTTTCTTTCATCTTCTCTTATATGTATATATAATATGTTGCGCTACTCGTTGTGAATCATTATAAGCAGCCTAAGTTGAAGGGACACAATTGAGATTCCAAAACTAGCTAGATTCTCGCTCAAACGTCAGAAAACTTAATATTTTACCCTATTTTATTACTATACTTTACTTTTATTATACTTTATCATATAACACTACTTTATTACTTTTATTTTACTATTTTTACTATAATATTTTTAGAAAATTTGAAAATAATAACATAAATTATTTATTAAAACAACTATTATTAAATTTTCAAAAGTTATGTGAAATTTAAAAAAGTAACTGAAAAGTTAGGTGAAATTTAAAAAAGTTAAATTGAAAAAATTAAATTGCGCTGAAAAAATATGAAACACCTAGTTTCGGAATTTAAAATTCCGAAACTAATTAAAAAAAATAAAAAATAGCTAGTTTCGGAATCTCAGATTCCGAAACTAATTAAAAAAAAATTTAAAAATATTTTTTCTCTCAAAAAAGGCGGCAGTTCTAGTTTCGGAATCTCAGATTCCGAAACTAGCTAGTTTCGGAATCTGAGATTCCGAAACTAAGCAGAAATTGTTTCGGAATCTCAGATTCCGAAACTGCACGGTCAGTTTTAAAAAATTTATTAAAATCGGATTATTTTATAATTTCGTAATTAATTAAAGTTAGTTATAATTTTTTCGGGATTCAATAACAAAGCAAAAAAAAATTACTAAATTTCTTTCCACAAGGCTGAAGGATTACTATATGCAGTGTGGCATTTTGAATGCAGGTGTTCCTGCTGTGCCTGCTGGCAGGATGCAGCATATGCTGGTTCAACACAGTGTGCTTCGTGCTGTGCATCAGGAACTTCCCAATCAACCGTTCCATTGCACTATCCCTCTCCATCAGTTTCAACGGCGTTAGCGCCGCTCTTTACTCACTGATTGTATCCTCCCTCTCCTCCATCACCACCTCCTCAGCCATCTACCTTCTCCTCAATGCTGTCGTTCCCCTGATCGTCTCTGTTGCAGCTCTTCCCCCAATCCTCCGACAGCCTCCTGAAGACCTCATTCAACTGCCCTTTAACAATGCTTCACATGACACACAGCGCTTCCTTATTCTCCATATTCTCGCCTTCTTCACTGGGTTGTACCTTCTGTTCCTCAATTCCGTCTCCACTGATTCTTCAATTGCATCTGTTATCCTAGCAGGTGCAATTTTCCTCCTTATCCTCCCCCTTGCTGTTCCTGGGCTGATTTTCGCTCGTGAATGGGCTCAGCGAACTATTTACTCCAGCTTCCGTTTGGATGTCCCAGATACCCCTCCTTTGCAAAGTTTCATCATCAACAACAACAACAATGAGTTAAACAAGCCGTTAATTGCTGTTAGCAGTGAACGGATTGAGGGCAATGGTCATTCTGCACAAGAGAAAACTGAGTTCTTCAGACCAAAAGCATGGTTGACTGAATTTTGGTCCTGGTGTTACAACATACTAATTGAAAAGAAGAAGCTTGTGGTGCTTGGGGAAGAGCATAGTGCAAGGAGTCTTGTTGCACGTCCTGATTTCTGGTTTTACTATATTGCATACTTTTGTGGAGCGACAGTCGGCCTGGTGTATAGCAATAACCTGGGCCAGATAGCTGAGTCCTTGAATCTGGACTCTGACTTGACAATGATTCTAGCAGTTTATTCTGCCTGCTCCTTCTTTGGCCGTCTACTCTCTGCTGTCCCTGACTTCCTTAGAGGGTATTGTTCCATTAATTCTCTGTTTCTCTTTACTAAAAATTATTACTTATTTTCAGGGAACAAAAAATAATAATGCTTACATAAATATGAAATATTCTTGCATCTTTAGGAAGGTGAACTTTGCAAGGACTGGCTGGATGGCACTAGCCTTGCTGCCGACGCCTGTGGGCTTATTCCTTCTTGCTAAACTAGGAATCAAGGAGGCACTGTATGCAGGAACTGCTCTGATTGGGCTAAGCTCGGGTTTCATCTTTGCAGCTGCTGTATCTGTCACATCGGAACTTTTTGGTGCCAATAGCATAGGTGTCAACCACAACATTCTGATCACAAATATTCCCCTTGGTTCTCTCCTCTATGGTCAAATTGCTGCGCTTGTGTATGACTCCAATGGAACAAGCTATGGCCTCAGAAGCATTGCTTTGTTCCATGACTCCATAATAGTGTGTATGGGGACAGATTGCTATGCCATGACGTTTCTGATATGGGGTTCTGTCGCATGCCTAGGTTTGCTGTGCAGTATTATTTTGTTTCTTAGGACCAGATCAGCATATGCTGAGGCTGAGCGTCGTCGTCAAGCTTTCCTTGACTTTGCTATCTTTGAAGATTGATTTGGTCGAAATCCCCTTTTTGGTTAAATAAACCAAGGTTATACAAGTGTAACTCAAGGTAGGAAAGAGCATAAATTAGAGAGCGATCTGTGCTTAGCCACTTGGAGAAGGCATACAGGGGAGAAGAGGTAAATTGATACTTTTTTCATTACCTTTTTCCCCATATGATTAGGATATAAGATCTGTAGAGAGAAGGAAACAATTTTAGCAATTGAATTTTTTTTGTTCATTGTCGTACTTCTGTTACTCAATCTTCTAAATAATCCATATGCTGGTTAATAGTCTACTTTTGTTAAAAAGGTAGCTGATATCGAAATTCTGTAGTGCTACGGTTTTATTTGACAGGGGTAGTTAACAGACTTACTACTCTTCAGCATATTAGTTTGTTGTTTTGCTTTTATTCATTCAAGGGGTCAAGACTTTGAGTCCATTCTATTCCTCAAATAAAGAAATAATAATAATAATAATAAAATAAATAGGAAGGATGAATTCATGTGTTGGCATAGCCTTATTAGATGTTCATATAATATGCACTTTGGTTAAATGTCCAAGTAAATTTTACCCAAGAATCAAGGTTCAATAAAGTTGTCATACTTCTAGTTGTTGCAAGGTCAAATATAAGGAAAAATACACGGACTTTTAAGTTTTTAAAATAATAGATTAATGGTGGCCTTCCACATTACTGATGCATACTCCTGGTGTGTAGTGTTCCTTGTAAATCTACTTGTAGCCCTTAATATTATTCGAAATAACCTATATAAATGAGATTAAATTCGATAATTCCATGCAAAACGAAATTACAAGGATTGAGAAGCATATTTACAGGTACTGTTTTACATGCAATCACTCAATTATATGTAAATATAAATGTCTAGCTCGGCCTCTAGCTAGGCCAACTTTGCAGAAACAACTCTCCTGCGACCATTTGCCAAGTTCTCCCTTTCCATCTTAGTTTTGGCCGAAATAGCATTTCGACCAACTATTGGAGATGCAGCCTTACTGGACCAAACACCTGTAGTCACTGCCATGTCCTTGAGGTGCTGCAATCGTTCTAGGATCTCAACTACTGCTGGCATTCGTGGCCTATCCTTTGGGTTCGAGCTGATACACATCAATGCAAGTGCAGCAACTTCACGTGTGCCTTTTACAGAGTATTGACCGGAAAGCCTCGGATCCATGATACAACGGAGCCGTCGGCTGCTGGTTAAGTATGGCCGAGACCAGTCTACTAGCTTCTCTTCTGCTTTTCCTCGGGTTTTGTCCAGTGCCCTCCTTCCTGTCAGCAGTTCAAGTAGTACCACTCCAAAGCTGTACACATCACTCCTGGTGGTGAGGTGACCTGTCACAGTAATCAAATGTAACATGTAATCGAGGAATGGACTGCTAAATTATGTAAAATGTATTTACATTCTTTGTAGTCTCTACTTTTTTTCCTTCCTATTTGTTTTATGCAATTTACCAATTGCTGCAGCCAACTTCCAATTCTCTGAGCTCTAACTAATTATTGAGTGAAATATAGGAACCTGTCATGACGTATTCAGGTGCGGCATAGCCATGAGTTCCCATAACTCGAGTGCTAACATGAGTATCCTCTCCTTCAGGACCCATCTTTGCCAAACCAAAATCAGAAAGCTTTGCGCTGTAATCCTGCAGTGGTGAGCATTCACAAATCATTAATGTCCTCCGGACTAATTGTAATTTGAGATAATTAAAACACAAGAGGTAGCATAGAGCAATAACCGAGTCGAGTAAAATGTTGGAGGTCTTGAAATCACGGTAGATGACTGGTTTCTCTGCGCCATGTAAGAAGGCTAGCCCCTTGGCTGCTCCGATAGCTATCTTCAGTCTTGTTCCCCATGGTAATGTCGATGATGATAACCCTATGGCCATAAAAGAATCGGATCAACCACATCTTGATTATATATTTCTATACATAAAAACATTGCCAGACCATTCATGAAAATAAATTGTTAATTAGAAGAATGTAATTTAATAAGAGATTGTTACTCCTGAAGAGATGATTTTCGAGGCTGCCACGGGGCATGTATTCATAAACAAGGAGACGCTCCTCATTCTCACAACAATAGCCGATTAGTTTGACAAGGTGAGGATGCCTAAACTGTCCCAAAAATATCACCTCTGCCTACAAAATTTAAATTAAGGAACAGTTTTTTGTCTTATAGAAGTTAAATTTTAACCGCAAGAAATTGTTCTAAAACCTTACAAAACAATAATTTTTTTAATGCAACTAGCTTTGTCACTCACTATCCGGTGTATCATGAATATATTTTATTGTTGGATCCTTTTCAATCAAGGTTCAGACTCCAGAGTGTTGATGGCCATCTAATCAGAAGTATTGCTAATATTTAATTGTCATTAAAGTGCTATCTAGACAAAGTCAATCCAATTAAACAAAGACAAGACCCTCAAATATGTCAAAGACGTATCTGGCTGAGCCGAGGACTCACCTACCATTTATTCTGTATACATCCACGTAACCCACAAAATTTAGGTAAAAATAGTAGAGTATTAGACTTTGAAAGAAATCTTAACAAACACACATTCCTTTACGCAAATCTTGTCGGATACCTAATTATATAATTTATTATCCAGTAATCACATTCTCACTACGAACAGTTTCCTTACATTAAAATTATATAATCTTTTACAATGATCACAGGTAGATTTGTGTTATTTGATACTTACCAACCACTCCCTGTGGCCTTGGAGCCCATCTGTGTCGAGCAGTTTGACTGCAACCGCCTGAGCCTTAAGTCCCGGCCTCATCTTGTCATCAATATAACCCTTGTGCACTGTACCAAACCCCCCTTCTCCGAGCAAATAATTGTTTGAGAAATCGTGTGTGATTGCCCTCAACTCGTTCAGTTGAAACGCATATAACCCGGCTCCAAACCTGCCCGACTCCTCTATACTATCGCCATTGAACCGAGCCGACCCGGGGCTGCTCAACTCAGATGAGGACTTGAGGCGTCTAAAAGATGTCAACTCAGCCAACTTTTTCGAGAAGTCTGCCCGGGAGGGTCGGCACCTACTGAGATTCCCAATGACCACATGGTCTTCTACAGTGCAACACTTGCCGGCAGTTACCGGTTTCCATGGCCGATTTGCCATTCTCAGTGCTTGTGGCCTTGTGGCCTTGTGGGTTTGTTGAACAGGGTGTGAAGGTAAGAGGTGAAGGTAAGAACCCCGGAAATTAAAGGTGTGAATTAAGGGGAGCTAACCGCTCCAATATTCTTCCAACTGCTCTTAACCACTCTCCCAATAGAATGCCTTTATGCAATTTCTCAATTTATTTTATATACTTTGAAGGCTTACGTTACATGTTGTGTGAGACAAGACGGGCCACCTGGAGGGACCGTTTCTGGGTCCCACATATTTTACTCGTAGTGGACCTAGAAACAAAGGTCTGATTTGGCGAGACGGCATTGGCTAACCGTCTGCATTTAATTAAGAGCTCTTCAAAAATTAATGAGAGCAGCTTTATCTTTCTTTCTATTGCCCGCAACCTTTTTGTTCTCAAGCTTATGCTTTTTCCTAAGAATGTTGCGTGTGAATCAATTACAAACCAGACGATGGTTTCTGATATTTCATAGCGTGAGTGGTTAGTCAACACGATTCGAACTGATGGATCTATTAATTGGATGGATAACTTTAAATATTACTACTGAACAGTCAAAATTATTTACCCCTAGTCTACAAAATATAATATGAAGGCTCCCCTCTAGTACTTGCTTACCGGATTTGGTATTTGCCAATCGTGCCTAAGAAAAATCAGAAATGATAACTACCATCGTTAAAAAAACCATCGTTAAAAAAACCATCGCTTGCCATCGCTGTACAGAACATATATCTGCCACAAATGTTCAGTTTAATAATAATATGAGTTCAGTTTGATAGTCGAAAGTGTTCAATTAAATGCGTCAAGTAATGGTTTATTATATAGATCGCGCATCATTTTTGGAGAGAGGCGCACTAGGGGCAGAATCGGAAAAAAATTTATTTGAACCGGATCGGTTCATGACCCCTTCTAATTTTTTCATGTGTTTTTTGTCCGGTTCGTGACCCCTTCGCTCACCTATTAAAAAAACCAAAAAGTCGTACTGAACATTTATATCTGATAACCTGAACATTTGTACTAGTACACTGAACATTTGTTCTATATAAACTGAACATTTATACTTATCCAATGAACATTTTTGCTTATAACATTTGTATTTTTTTATTGCAACTAACTAAACATTTATACTCAATTAACAGAACATTTGTACTTACTAAACTAAACATTTATACTTAATAAAATGAACATTTTTGCTTATAACATTTATATATTTTATTGCAACTAACTGAACATTTATACTCAAATAACGGAACATTTATACTTATCTAATTGAACATTTAGGTATGAAATAAAATTTCGCTGGGTGAGAGACCATCGCTGAGGGAGCGCCTCAGCGATGGCGCGCGATGGTAAATTGGCAGATGGCGATAATCAATTTCCAAGAAAAATATTAATAATGATAATGTGACGTTCACTGTGATGGTGGAATTGACTAGAACAGTACACAACGAAAACATAGTGCTTGAAAATCAATATGATCGCTCTTGTTTGGAAAATAATATTACTTCCCTTTGAAGATGTCAGCTAATGTTAATATTGAATCTAAAATTAATATTACTTTCCAAAAAAAATAATCATTCAAAATTAAGACACTGAAATTACTGAGTTAATATTGTAAAATTAGCAAAACCGTAATTCAATTTTGATCAGTTGAAATTTTGATCTAATAAATAAGACTAGCTAGCTAGCTAGATAATTTTTCTTTTGTGATAAATGTTAAAAGTTCAATCTTATAAGTTCGATGGATTATATAAGACGTGTTTTAAGTTTCTAATAATTTCAAAAAAAAAATTAGCTAATTTATGTTTTAAATTTTGAATAATGTTGATTCATACGTGATAATTTTAATTTCTTTCCAAAAAAAAAATAATTCCGCTCACATCTGATGCTAGTATTGCCAAGGCCTAAGGATCAGCTATCCAAATTAAAAGGGGGGAAAAAACGTACACACATAATTGGACGTCCGAATTATGACATCTAATAATAAAGGTCAGTGGAGTTTGATATCGTACACAACCAAACCCAAAATTTGGAGGTAATATACATCAGTGTAACATTCATTTATTAAAACTTAAAAGGGTCTAGCCGTTGTCATGACTATGGAAAGAGTCAATTGCTCCCAAGAATGGAATTGAAGAGATATTGGATAACTTTTAAGACACAAGAACTATTTTCATAATTATTAATTAAATAACGACTGTAGAAGATTAACATTCGATCAAATTGGCAAGTTGGTTTAATGTACCACATATAAAAATCTAAATATATGCTAATATACGTCAAATGTGTGAATTTTGGGTTTGTATTTGAAGTCAACTTAATAGCTACAATAGGTACTTATATATTGACCAAATGAAAATCTTCCATAATTTTGTTTTGAATAACATACTGATGCTGCATATACTATATCAAATATAAAATATTCTTAATGTAATGAATTATTATATATCGAATGTAATAATTATGTATAATATGTGTTGTTCAATTTAAATTCAATTATATGTACACAATTGCATAAGATTTACCTTGAAAGGCTCCGTACATGCTATTTATTAGCTTACATTTAGTAAAACAATGATGAGAAAATTAGCATTAGCCATTTTTTGAACTAATAAAGTTTTGGACATAACAATCAGTTGTTTTTCTCAACAACAACAATTTAATCTGATCGTTTAAGATAATGCTTTCTGAATTAGCGGTGCGTTTCAAATTAGACTTAAAATATTTTCTAAATATAAACATTAAAAAGTTTGATCTCATTTTTATTTTCTTGCAAAAAAATATTGTTGTTATGGGTTTTGACTGCAATTGGCTCAAGCTCAGTCTACCGACACAATGCCGAAATACAATATCTAGTCCTGCCATAAAGATATTATATATAAAAAAAAAAAAAAATTAAAGCTACGTGGAGGAGGCTAATCGTGTGCCTTCACATAACTGAAGGAGTGGTTGGGATGGTGCTGACGTGTAAGGATATTCCTACTCCAAAGAGTTCAGTGCCTCCAAGAAGAATAATTGTAAATACTTGTATGGCGGGTCATTAGACAACATGAAAAAAGACCCAATCATAAAATGTCGGTAATTGTTTACTACCTCCAGCAATTTGCCATCCAAGCCATCCAGACTCGGCACTCTTTCATTTTTCCACACCCAACAGATTCAGCGCTCCTTTCAATTGATTCAAGCGCACCTACCTCTCACCCAGCAATCTGAGCGCGTCTCCCCTCCCTTCCTTCGCTCTTCCCTCCCTCCGCTCCCAGGCAAGTCTCTGATAAGCGATTTTTACATATACATTTAAACCAGATTTAGGACTTAATTTCATTGAAATATATGTGTTTTCTAACTGATTAATTGTAATTTAGGGTAAAAACTAGGTAATGCTATGGTTTTCTTTATTTTGTACAGAATCTACGTGATGTGGCTACTCAAGACGGTGAAAAGAACAAATCATGATTGGAGACCCACAGAAGAGCACAGCGGGTAGCAGGTGAGACTGGCGACACAGAAGATTTTCAGCGGGCCGCAGAACTCGACAGCGGGCCACTGAAAAGGTGAAACCGACATCCAGAAATAGATCAGCCAGTTCTGCACCCACCTCTACGCCTGAAAAGGTGAAACCTCACACGTTTTCGATAATTTTGGAGTTTCCCACGCCTATATAAGTAGCAGAGCACATCAGAAAGGGTATGAAGTTCGTGAGTTGAAAGTCAATTCTGCTTTTTGAGAACGCAACCAAGCGTTTTTAGTGGGTCGCCGGGAGCATCGGCGACCCGTTGGAATTGAGTAGCAGAGAGCAAAAAAGGGTGGAGTTCTGGATACAACCGGTTGTAATCTGATTTCTTTCTTTATGTTCTTTAATTACTTAGATACCTTTGTTTGTTTTGTTATGTATACTCGTGAGTAGTCGTTTATTAGGGGCCATAGTAGTGAACCTTTTTAGTTTATGATTGATAATATGCTTTGAGATTATTTTCTTTATTTGCATGTTGTGTTTTATGCTTTGATTGAATTGCTTAGATTACTTTAACTGATTTGCTTGGATTGAATTGCTTGCACCCATTAAGTAAGAGCTCGCTTAATTGTTAGGTGGTTAAATCCAAACGTTTTCAAGTAATAAGGTTAAAGTATGGTTAACACGAGAGCTGGTGTCAGAAGGTTATACTAGGATCAAGAAATAGAAGTTGAAGCCCTTCCTGTTAGAGTTATGTCCTTCGAGCCAATCATTTGATGATATTATATTTAGTTTATATTATTGATGATATTTGATCATTTGTTCCTGGATTTTATTATTGACAGTTCATTCAGGTTGAGGATCTGAATTGTAGATCACTGTATTTTATTTAATAGTAAATGACAATAATAAATCGAAACTGTCCATAGTCTTGATAATTAACAAGGAACATTAATTATCATATAAGACTAGTATGCAAGTTAAGCGATGATTAAGTTCTACAAATCATAAGTAAGGAGTTACTAACTTAATTGGATATGTATATGTTACTAGAACATAGTACAGGATATGATCCCGATGAAATAAATATATGGATTGTGTTAAGTGTCATTATTTATTTTATCACTGTTTGATACCAAGTTTGAGATGGTTCAGTTTTTCCACATGATGATAAGTTCTATAAATATCGTCTACCGCTGATTCCTGATAAGGCCTGCTATACGGACTTTATTTATGTTCACTTGAATTGTGCGGGGAAAAACTGTTCATCAAGACAACCGTATATCCCTCATTAATTCAACTAATGAGCGATGATATCTACTGGGCCCCTTGATGGAGATGGATTGCTTGCTAGCAACTTGTGCAATCATCTCTAGATCAAGAAACGTATAATCTGCAAGAATGACATATTCCTATCTTGGTTATACAAGGATATCATGTGACAAAGGAATCAAAACAATAAGAAACTCATTTCTTATGCAGGATTAAATGATTGTATTAGTACATTATTTATTTATGCGAATTGGGAATCATAACGTGTTGCTAGATACCGCTTATGATTATTGGAAATAAATATTGATTTATTTCCATGGCCAACATTGCATAAATCCTCAAAGGGTCCCACAAATAGAACTTTAACCATACGTGCATTATTTATTTATTTGCAATAGTGAGTATGCGAAAATATGATAAGTTGATTAATTAATTATATACCGTTATGAACTGTCATAATTAATTAACTCAAATGGATTATATAGAAATAATATGATGCATATGCTAATTCCAAAATGATTATTAATAATTTAATAATCAAGTTTTTTCAACGCATATTAAAGATATGAGCTAATTGGCCTTTTATTTAATTAGTTAATTAAAAGTCCGATTTAAGATTAATTAATGGAGTAGATTAATGGACTAATAAAATATGTTTTATAGCCCGTAAACACCCATGAAATTTCAGCCCTAAAAGGATAATTTTGGCAAGTCCAAATTATGGGAAGAGAGCTTTGTTTAGAAACAATCAATTATGGCAGCGTCGTTTATGGAAACGACCAAAACCCTAGCCTCTCCTCCCTTCCCTTTTTCTTCTGGCCGATGGCACAAAGAGAGGGCAGAAAAATTTTGTGCCTCTCTTTCTTGTGTGCTTCCCTCTCTATCTTGTGTGTTGAGCAATTTTTCGTGTGAGTTTAAGAGTTAATCGCGCGAAGAAACTAATAGGGAATTAGCTATCGTCTTAGAACAAGCTAGCACTTGTTCATAGACCTTGGTTAATCTTCTAGGTGGACTAGAGATAGCGAAGGTGCGAATCCATCGACTCCTAAGCAAAGGTCGAGACTTTTAGTTACGATACTAAAAGATGTATAATCTCCTACACGTTCTCTTTTGTATATTAACTGCTTGAATAACTAGATCCGTTAATCGTGCATATTGATTGCTTATTAAATGTTAATATAAATTAAAATTGCACAAGGACTTGAGTTCCTAACACTTCCCGATTACAGAAGTATAGGGAGTTGTAAGTCGTAAAGCATAAACTTGTATAACTTAAACAAAGAAACGGAAGTTGAAATCTAGGTTGTATTAGAGGGAAATAAGATTAACTATAGGAAACCTAGCCTTAAACGGAAGTGGGATTGAGGAGCTTTAGTTAAGATTAGTTCTCTACACAAAGTAACATTTAAAATAACCAAAAAGTTGAGTCTGCGCCAAACCTAGTGGGTCGCAGGAAGATCCTGCGGGTTGTCTATGATCCCAGCCTTCAGCGACCTAAGTTTCAGCGGGCCGCTGATTCTTGAGTAAACTGAAAAGTATTAGCTACTAATCAAACCCCTAATTCTTAATTAGTGTTTCAATTCTTTTAACTCATAGAACTGTTAATTTAGGACTTTTACTTACCTGCAAACCCTTACTTTTAATTTGTTACAAGTATAATTCCTTTTGTATCCTAATCTAATTGGTCAAAGTTTAATTAAACTTAATTAATTGAATATTTCGTCCCTGTGGTTCGACCCCGATAATACTTAGACGATTGTTGTACGCTTGTAACTGATTTTAGATATAATTGGGTATAAATTTAAAAGCGAAAATACCCCATCAGTCTCCCTTCCCTTCTCTCTCTTTTTTCGTGAGTTTCTCCTCCCTCCCTCCCTCCATCTGCTCTCTACTTTTTTTTTCTCCCTTCTCCTTTCCTTTCCTTCGTGCTATCGTGTATCTCATCTCTATTTATTATTTATTTTCCTTTCTCACCGGCCCTTTCTTTTTGTTTACTCCCTTCTATCGCATGTTATATGTGTTTAATTTATTTGTTATATATGTTCAAATTATTTGATATATCTGTTCAATTTATTTATTTTTATGTTCATTTTTATGAGTTCACGGTGTTTGTCATATCTGTTCAATTTATTGTTATTTATGTTCAATTTATTGGTTGTATCAGTTCAATTTATTTGTTTTCAGGTTCATTTTTTATGAGTTTACGGTGTTTGTTATATACGTTCAATGTATTGTTGTTTATGTTTAATTTATTGGTCATATATCTTCAATTTATTTATTTTTTATGTTCATTTTTTATGAGTTCACGATAATTGAAAATTAGAATATTTAATGGGCGTATATGTTCATTTTGTGTGTTATACATGTTTAATTTGTATGAATATATGTTCACTTTTATCTTTTATATGAGTTTCACTTTGTTTTATATATCTGTTCAATTTATTTGATATATATATTCACTTTGTTCTTGTATCTATACACTTTGATTCGTTGTTCATCTTATCTTTGTATCTGTTCACTTTATTACTAAATATGTTCATTTTAAGAAAGTAATATAGAGTCTACATGTTTGAGGCGAAGTGAATGAGACGGAGTAACAAAAAGAAGTTGAGTCTATGGGGAAAAAACAGAGACGAGAGGTGGAAAAAAAGGAGAGGAGGAAGGGGATGTAGGAGAGGAGAGGAGAGGAGAGGAGATTAGGCGGAGGAATGAGATGGAAATTGAAAGGAGAGGAGGAGGTAAGGCAAATGAGAAAAGCGGAGGTAAGGGGAAGGAGGAGAGAAGCCGAGAGGGAGAGAGAAGCGGGAAAAAAATAGGGGAGACGGAAGAAATTGGGAGAAAGAGCGCCAGAGAGAGGGGAAGAAATGATTGGATGATGCGGATGACAATTCGTTGGATGACGCTTATCATTCCCGTAAAATGTCTAATTATGAATACTCTCCCGTTCCATCTCCGGACCAAAATGGCAAAATCCTTTGCAGTGAACTGCACTATGCAGTTTTTCATCACAACTATCCAATCTAATCTTTATGGTTGAGATTTACGAGACATACGAATGAATTCGATATTAATCACGGGACAAACATCATTAATCGGACGGTTATGATGCAGAATTACTCTCTATAGTAATTGAAGAAGATATCGATTATTGCATCTCCTTGCTTCACCTAAACTCATCCAAAGCCTGATCTACCGAACCTTGTTTGACCAACCCGCTATATAAATTGCTACTGTCTCTTATCAGCACAATGGAATCTAATTTGTTTAAATGGGAAATTTTCATAATCTTCTAGATGTCATCAGCATTGAAGACCCAAGAGACCCAAAACCGAAAAGTCTCTGGCCCTGGTTACCAACAAAGATAGACGTCAGTTGAAATGAACTTCTTACTTTGGAGCATGCTTTTGTCATTTTGCTAGTTTTGTCATATTCATTGACAGCCTGAAGGCAACAAATAGTAAATTTTCTTTTCCTTTTTGTTTTTTTGTTACTTATTAGTTATTACTAAACTTCAATTGGAGTTTAAATTGACGACCTAGTTGAAGAGTTGTGTCGGCCCATGGGTTAATATTGATGGTAATTGGTAGAGCTAATCAATCAATATGTTATGATACAATGGGCCCAGGCCGAGAAATGAATGCTTTAGAGTTTAGACTAGCATTTATGCGACATTTTAAGCCTGAAATGCTTCGGTTAATCAATCAATCTGCCATGAAATATTTTCTTTTTCTTCAATTATATGTATGTCATCCGATTTAAGATTTTAAGGATGAACTCTCGTCCCATTATAGATGCATATCAGATTATCAGTTTGTCATCAAGATTGCCTCATGGAGGTATGATGTTATTCACAACCTATGTTGCATTGGTACGAGTACGGTGGTACGAAAAATTTCAAAAATCTCCGGTACGGGTACGACGATATATACATATTATTTGAATATGTTATTGATCTATAATTATATTATATTACAAAATATAATGTCTATAATATAATTTTGTTTAGCTAAGACTTAGAGTTTTGCACAAATAAATGACATAAACTTGGAATTTACACAAATAAATGACATAAACACTAATATCAACACGTTGACCGCTGACTGTTGACCATTGACCGTACTCGTACCCGGTACGGGTACGGCTGATGTTTCGAAGTACCGGGATAACATAGTTCACAACTGACTACTCCTCCCTCCTCTTTTCTTTAGTGGCACACTGTACTTTTTATGTTTTTTCCGTTGGTAAATAAATAAGTACCAATGACATGAATATCATTAAAACTAGCTTCTTGCACCTATTTTTACCCAAAAAAGAATATTGTTTTTATTGCTTTTGTAAGTCATTTTTTCTAGAATAATAATATTTGAAAGAAAAAAGGTCATGCTAGTCTAACATTATTTGTCGTTAGGAGCGAAAGCAAACAATATAATGACCGCTCACTAATAGTACTCCAATAGGAATACGAATAATATCTTGTTATTATTCTTTACATATATAAATTTTTTGAGGGATAATTATTTTACCCACGAAAATTGAAATTGTTCCTTACAAAACAATAATACGTCACGATTACAGTGCATTATCATATCCATTAATTACAATATCTAAACCTTAGAAAAGCTTTCTTATTATCATGTGTTTGGATGCATGCGAATAAGGGGATGGATAGGAATAAGCTTCTTATTCCTTATTCCGGTGTCAAACCAAACACCATAGGAATAAGGAATTTGGGCTAATTCCGGACCTTATTTCTATACCAACAAAACTAAGGAATAAGAATAAGGAATAAGGACAAGCACGAATTCCGAAATTCCTTATTCTTATTCCCTATTCCACTTGTATCTCACAGCTTCATTACATCTTTGTAGTTAGATTAAGCAATACTATTTGGGAACTCTTCCTTGGACGCTTCTCACTCTTTTCTTTCCTTTTTATTCAATTATGTTGCTCCGTAATTCGAAATCCAGCATTTCCTTCGAATAAGAATAATAGGCCTATATTCTGTATTCAATATCTGTTTGGAAACATTAGAATAGCCTTATTCTGGAATTGGGCTCATTCCCATCCAAACAGTCCCTAATATACAGCATACCGCGTAGGCTCACAGGAAAATGAAATGCTTGGTAGACTTTTACATTAAACCTTGTGCAAAGCTACAATTACACAAAAAATTGTAGGCTATATTATTGAAATAGAGTATACTTGTATCAATCTGCTATTGATGGGAGGAGAATAGAGAATTATAATTATAATAACTATATAAATTTGGAGGAGTAAATTTTATAAGAAGTCACTCTGTCCAAATTTAGTCACTAAACTTTAATTTGTCTTCCTGCAGCCATCAAACTTTTATTTTGTCCAAATTTAGTCATTCCGTTGCATCCCAATATTTTCCGTCTAATTCATCACTGCTGGGTTTAAAATTTGGGATGTGAATCAAATTATATTTCCTCTTCCGTGTCTCTCTCTTCGTATCTCTCTCAGAATCCTCTTCTCCTTTAATCAAACTCAAACCAAATTGACAAAATTCATGAACCATCTCCTCCATTAATTCCAGCTAATCTCTCTACCAAACCTGTCGATCCATCTCTCTTGCTTCTCCTCTTCGTTGCTCCCTCCACCGAACCCTACCTCCTTGTAGCACAGAGAACCGAACCCTACCTTCTTGTTGCACAATTTTTGGCTCTACCTCTGCAATAGAAGCCTCAAATTCATGAACGCTATCTCCATTATCTCCTCTGACGTTCCCATATAAAATTATTAATTAATTCAGTTTGACAATCTCTATTTACGACTCATGGGTATAGATAGGGTCATTTAAATACTAGCACCGGTTGGATTTACGGTTCCAGGACTTGTGCAATTAAATTTAGAGGGCTCAACGACATAGCTAAAATTATCACAAATTTGCCGAACTATTGTGTTCACTTGTACATCTTTCTAAATCTACTAACCCTTGCTAAATATTTTGCAACATTGACATGCTTAAGTTGATCTACGAACCTTTTAACCATGCTAAATCTATTAACTTAAAAACATTGACATGCTTCAGAAAAAATAAAAAAGAAGGATCGTAGCATTATGGTCCATCAAATTTACATAATGCAATCATACAAAAGATATAAAATAAACCAATATAAAGAAAAACAAAACCAATTCAAAAAAAGCACACTGGTTTGATTGCATTGTTATACAAGCTACAACTCATATTCGTAAAATTGGATTAAATTTTGATAAAAACAGAAACAGATCCAATAAACGTTTATTCACTTTGGTCCTCATGTTTCATGATATTTGTAACTTTAACCCAAATACCAGCAACTCATTCCCTGGAACTAGGATTACAACATTATAAGCACAAGCATTGGATTACAAGCATATTTCAAGCTCATCATTCCCTAGTACAGATGTGGTTTGCTCCATTTAACAAAAAGCACAATATATCAGAGTATATCTTGATCTGGATTCTAAACTGTTACCATTACAAAAAAAATAAATAAAAATAAAAATAAAAATAAAAAAAGCATTCAAGCAGAAAGCCTTCATCTAATACACATCCAGGGACAACTTAACATCTACTTAATTTTCCTTGTCATTGGAAGACACAACTCTTCTTTTCCTTGTAACCTGCACCAAATAGTCTTATTTAAAACAGATTCCACCATTATGCCTTAAAAGTATATCACATTTAAGAAAAAAATAGAGAATTTAATCACCTGTAACTTTTTCCCGGTGCTATTGGTAGCAGGCTCTGGTGGAACTTGTGCAGCTTTTGTACCATGTCATCTTTTGTTATGGCCTTTGTTGTTGTGACAGATTGAGCAAATTACATTCCTATATTTTTAGATAGCTTGAATTTACTCCCCATAACCTATGAGAAATCATCTTCAAGAATTAATCATCAAAAATCAATAAAAACATTCTGTTAAACATAATAATAGTTACACAAAATGGGCACTAAATGGAAGTATTGTTTGGCATCCAGAATAGACATTGACTTCCTTTCAGAATAGACATTTATGTGCTACGCAAAATTAAACAAAACAGTGCCTTCAGAATAGACATTTATTTGGCATTAATTATTTGAACATAGCTTTTAATTAAATAAAACAGTACCTTCATCATATGACATCTTTTAAATAAAATTAAGAGATATGAGACAACAATTGATAAAATTAAGAAATATAAGACAACAATTAAGACATAGTTTGCCTAAAATCTGATAAAATTAGATAAAATCGTAGAAATTGATATTCTTAAAGGGATTTCGGACATCAATTGATATTCTTCAAGGGAATTGAGATGTACCATAGCAGAAATTAGATAAAATTGTAGAAATTGAGACTTACCAAAGTTTGGCTCTTTATTGGGTTGCAATCGATATCTCATTCTGGCTACAACAGCTGCTCGACCTCACCAACTGAGGAGGGGAACCGAGAGTTCTTCTTGAGGGGGAGGACTGAAACCTCAGTATAGAAATGGAGATGGAGTCATGGAGACCACTTCAATGCTTTGTGATTTCGGTAGAGATAGAGAGATCAATAGGGTTGTTAAGGTTCCCGTACAGATAGAGAATCGATTGAGTTGTTAGGTTTCCAGAGTTCATCGCAAGAGGTGGAGAGATCGGTCGGATGGTTAGGGTTTTTACAAGTTATGGCAGGAGGTAAAGAGGATTTCGGTCGAGAGGGAGAGAGAGAACGAAAGACAAATTTGTGTGTGTTCTTTGAGAGATAGAGAGAGGAACGAAGTTTTTGAGAGAGATGACTCTGACAAAATTTTGCGTGTTCTTTTCAGAGAGATGAAAGATTGATTTTTTATTCGGATCACAGAAATTTACACCTAACGTTATGAATTAGACGGAAATATTGAGACGGTGACGGAATGACTAAATTTGGATAAAATTGAAGTTTGATGGTTGTAGGGAGACAAATTAAAGTTTAGTGACTAAATATGGACATAGTACAAACTTCAGTGACTTTTAAAAAAATTTACTCAAATTTGGAGGGTTGTGCATTGCGCGTGGGAGAGATCGGTTACTGTAGTTACCACAGTAACAGATCCGAACCGTTAATTCTGATCGGTAAAATCTTATCCGTTGGATCAGCATATTCTAGATCCTTCAACATATTCTTCTCCTCTCTCATGCTTTCTTCGTCTCTCTCCGCTGTCAGAGTTTGCGCACGAAGGGAAAGACAGAACACTCGATTCTTCTCTCCACCACCATGAAAGAGAGAGAGGTGGGAGAGAGAGAGTTTGCACAGAGTACCAACCTCTGCTCTCCCTGTCGATCGCGCGTGGATTCTTCTTCCCACCACCAGGCACAGCCACAGTGTCGATCCCCACCACCAGAACACTCTGATTTATACACGCCTCCCTCTTCTGTGCTGCCCATATCTTTACTCTCTCTTGCTCACTGTCCCTTCTCCTCTTTTTTCCTCCTTCTTCTTTCTGGTCCAGTCTCATGCCTGAGGTAATTTGCGAATCCTCTATCCTCCATTTCTCTTCTTCCCCTCTCTCTGTGTCTAACTTAAACGAGTCTTTTTTACACAGGGTTCTCAGTTTTTCCTCTCCATCTGATCTGATCACTTTTTCTTCAAATTTTCTGCCGATTTGAACTAAAGGTCAGTATACTGATATTGATTATTATCTTAATTGTTGATCTTTACAATCATATTGGAACAAGGTGCGATTTTATTTTCATGGTGTGATTTGATGGTTTAATAATGACAGTATTCAACTGGTATAATGAATCAGGGGCGATTTCATTTTGCTCTCTTGATTATTATCTAAATATGTGAAGTTTGTATTGAATATGTGATTTCTTGCCTTGCAGTACACTACTTTTCCAATGTACTAAATATGAAGTTCAATATTTAAAAATATCATTTATAACTATATATCTATGGAGTTTTTTCTTCTTTGTTTTTTAAGAAATTGATATTTGAAGCTTTGAATTCAGGAAAGAAAATTTTGTTCGTTTCATATCTGTATGGTATGCACCTTTTTGCTGTGTATGTGCTGCACCATAAAACTGCCCCAACTGCCTCATTCATACCTTAATGGATCAGTAAAGTACTAATTTATATACACAACCAGTGTATGCATATTACCAAATTAAAGATGAAAGAAATACATATCTACTGCATTAAGTGTTATTGGACAGTTTTTGCATATTCATGGTTGGATTAGGCATGGCGTTGTGCAAATTAGAAGTTATCATTGATGTACCTGCAATTCTTGCACTATCAGTTCCTTTGTATGCACTTTGATTAAACAAGAAGTTTGTATTTAGGTGGAGCATTTGATTCTCTTTTGGTCCTCATAAAAGGATAAGGTGGCTATTATTCATTCACTTCACTTGAATTTGTCTGAACTAAACAAATTGTAATTATCAAATATTTTGATTTTATATTGTTTTTTCAGTTTGTTTTTTTGAATAAAAGAAAGGGTCGAAGTGGTTCCTGATTTTATATTGTTTTTCAGTTTGACACTACCTACTACTATGTTGTTGATATTGGGCAAATGATTCAGAGATTTTGGTTTAAGACACCTCCTGAAGTGGTTCCTGATGTACCATACACTTTTGGGATCATTGGTAATCTCCCCCTTCCTTGCTCTCTCGCTTTCTATTAATTGATCCATAAGATATCTGAGATAAAAACTTTATTTTGTAAAAATATGTCATTTGGTTGGAAAAAGGTACATAGACAAAGAAAAAAAAAAAAGCACATCTGAAGAACTATATCGTCAAGTTTCTTCAATCAATTTTAGTGAATATTTTTTCTTAAAAGAGTTTTTGCCTGCAAATTAATATTAATAATCATGTTTGATACCATGGGAAGGTGATCTTGGCCAGACCTACGACTCAAATAAGACACTCTCTCACTATGAATCAAATCCAAAAACTGAGATAGTACTTTATGTTGGTGACTTTTCACATGCCGACAACTACCCTGACCATGACAATAACAGGTGGGATTCTTGGGCCCGCTTTGTGGAGAGAAGCACCACATACCAGCCATGAATTTGGACTGCTGGTAACCGTGAGCTTGATTTCTAACCTAGCCTTGTAAATAACATAATTTTCTTTTGATAACAAGTTGTAGCTGTTGTTTACAACTTAATACATAACCTTATCACACTCCAACCTAACAAATAATAATCACACTTTCCCCCACCATACTACATAAAAAGAAAGCCCTATAATTATTGATAATATTTAAAGAGTAAATCATGTTTTCTCTACAACTGGATGATTCAAATGCATGTGAATCATTAACAATTGTCAGTGTTAGAGTTGAAATTCATTTTTCAACAAATAAAAAATGTGATTTCTACTTTATCTGATAATTAAGAATATGCATTTGTGTTAGCTGGAAGTTTATTCTGTAAAAATGAAAAAAATAAATAATATTGGTCTTGAATGCAGGGTGAAAAGGAGTCATTCAAACCATTCAGGCACTGTTACCATACCCATACAGGACTTCAGACAATACCGCTCCATTTTGGTACTCTGTGAAGCGTGCCTCGGCTCATATCATTGTTTTGTCAATCTTATTCTGCATATGGTACAACCACCTTAATTAATTTTTTTTAGTTTTTTTAACAACTTTAGTTAACACTCTGGTGATATATTGTGCAAATGCTTTTTAAGTCAACAGTTTAAGAAAAAATTAATGTCAGTTTGCTCATATATGTGAATGGTTATGCTGATTAAAAAAAAAAAGGAAAAACAATAGTTACGATAAAGAGAATGCATTTTATCTGTTTATTCAGTGCTGATTATCTCTAATTTTTGGGTTTCTTGCTTAATTGATGCTTAATTAGGAGATTCTTAATTACCCAATTATTGATTGGATAAGGTCGAATCTTAATTGCACGATTGAGGTCATTGAGGTCATTTTCTTATGGCGTGAGCTTCAAATTTGGTCCAGATATTCGTTGCTAGGTATTCAATTTTAATGATTCATAATTATGCCAGAAATACTATAGTCATTATTTATGATTTTTCGGGTAATACTGAACTGGTTATGTTTAGAATGGAAATGCATCCTACCTCACTAATTTTTGTTAGAAGCCACTTTAAAAGTTGAGTTTCATATGTACACTCAAAGAAGGTTAGTCTCTCTCGATGCTATAGCTAGACCTGTGTGCAATTAATACAAGGTTAGTATCTTTCTCTCTCTCTCTTATGATCAAGAATATTTAGCTTCCGATTTGTTAAGTAAACTTATGATTAAAATACTAACTAGAGCCTGCCAGTATCCTAATTAGTAGTTGTGCTTAATTCATACTGAAAATTACAATAAAAAAAAAATGAGCTTTCTTTATTGAAAGAACTGAGTAGCATTTTTTGCACTCTGAGAAAAATGATATGAAACTAAAGCCAGTTTTGTAGTATTTAATTGTCAAAAATAGCCCTATGATCTCAATATTCTGGTCAGTTTATTTTGAATTGTACTTTTTTGGGATACTCAATACTATTCCGGTCAAGTCATTTACCGACTCTTGAGGTATTATGTTGTCAAGAAACTAATTTTTCTAATATTATTTAGGTTTTATTCACAAGATGTCTGTCAACTTTCAAGAAGGGATGCAGGCTCATAAAGTGATTTTAGCAATTTTATCTGAAGTGCATCATATGAGTCTTTCTTCTTCTTTTTTTTTCAGCTTATACGAAATTCCTTTAAATGTGTTTCTATATACTGTCTAGAAATATCACCAACTCATATGTGAACAACAAATGCCAGTCAAGTATGATATGGCATATACTTTTCTAAACAAAGTATGATATGGCATATACATGTCAAATGATCCTACTAATAAGCAATGAAATAAGAACAATCATTTTATTCTAATAATGATCCTAAATATTGCATGTCTGTTCGCAATTGGAATTGGTTAATCACAAGGTTGTCAATTCCATTTTATTCTAATAATGATCTTAAATATTGCACGTCTATTTGCAAAAAATTTCATAACATATCCACACTCATTAAGCAACGTGTGTGATTAGAACTAGTTTGAATAGAGATGAGTGTATTCCTTATTCTTTATTATAATATCAAAGTTTTGTTGGAATATGAATAAGGGTCCAAATAAGTCCAAATTTATTATTCTTGTGTTGTTTGGTTTTCACCGGAATAAGGAATAAGGGACCCCTTATTCCTTATTCACTCGACTTCCAAACACACCATATGAGAATATGATACTTTCGATCATTGCGCCTTGATTCTTAATTTCTTATCAAACAATTTAGATCATTTAAGTAAAATTTCATAAAGGCTGTATAAGCGAACAAGCAAAGAGATCGGGATAAAATTTCAAATAAAGTATAAATGCATAATGCATGATGTAAATTTCATAAAATGACTTACGAAATGGTTACACGATTAAATTAGTGGTTTGTTATGGTCATAAAGTTTATTGATTAATTTGAATATATGATCAAATAAGATTAAATATAAAATATTTCCTTCACATTTAAGGCTCATACCTAATTATTTTTTGTATTATAAATTAATTACATTATATCTCACAGTTTGACTTTAAAAAACTGTAGCAATGTAAAATAATCATCGATTCATCAGATATTAAGTAAAGCATGATATATCCGATTAAAAATGGTGCCATAGCAACTTTCAACAAATGAAATGATAAATTGAAAAGCAGTTCGAATGGGCTCAACCCACGGAATGAATCATCTGTTGTGGCTATGCGGTTGTGGCCAGGCGTACGGTAGCAGACCGTGTATGGTTGCCCCGTGATTAATATTAAATTCGTCGAAATTCATGAGGTTCGTAAAAATCCATCCGTCGAATTTCGATCATACAAATGAAAATCGGTCCGCGCTACATTGCAGCCACTATAGAGGAAAATGGTCCCTCAACCGTAATGTCAGGCACCAAGAATAATTTTATTTAAGAAAATAGAAGCACGGAAATTAAATTACTACGTTATTAAAAAAAATAAAGTACATATCTATAATAGCTCCCTATTCTTAGTAGTGAATTGACGTTTTCAGGTTTTCTAAGAAGAGACCGGTGAAGGCTATTTGACAACACAGACTTCAATGATCATCGATCTTTTACACGAGAACTGTTAGTATTATTATATGGTGGAGACATTGTTTCAGCGGGTCGCTGAAATGATCAGCGGGTCGCTGGAAATACAGACAGACTGGCACCCTTTTATGAAAGGATGCCTTATCTGTTAGATCTGAACGTCCCTTATAAAAGAGACGTTGCAGACTCATTTTGTACGGATTCTCAGACTCAGAGAGACAGAAGAAAGAGGGAGAGTTCCACCATCTTGGTCTTGTGCATCTATACAAGATCAAGCACTAGAGAGGAGTGTTTTGGTCACAACGGCTTGTCCTTGTGATCTTGCAGTGAGTCGAGGGCACTTGTACTGTGGAACCAAGGCAGAACTCGTTTGCTCAAACGTGGTTGCTGTCACTGGTGCAGAGAAGACGAAGGCTTGCAGTCCACTACGTGAAAGAGGTCACCTTCGATCCAAGGCTTCTGCATAACGGTATATCTAACTTTGTGCCTAGATATATTTCGTCCAAACTCTAACAGTGGTATCAGAGCGCCATTAAGGCCTCTTTTCGTAGGGTTTGGACTGTGAAGTCCTTGTCTAAGCCGTTTGTGTCGATTTACTGTTTTATGGTGTGATTTATACCCTTATAAATGATTAATATTGTTTTAGTCATTAGGGTTGATAAAAATAGTCTCAATTTGGTTGTTGAGGACCATAACTAGACAAAGAACACCATGATAATGCTTCTGGTACGAGGTTTAGGCCAGAAATGGCCAAAACATACCAAAGGACGTCTGGTCTGTCAGGACCAGCGAGTCGCAGATTTATTCTGCGGGCCGCTGGAAGTTTCAGCGGGTCGCAGATATATTCAGCGGGCCGCTGGAAATTAAGTCAGGTCGCTTGAGAGACAAGCTGGCCGCTGAAGACTTAGAGAGATCTCAGCGGGTCACTAGGAGAGCTAGCGGGTCGCTGATCCTGGACAGACAGAGATGTAAATGACACAAACAACCAGACTAATGCCCAATTAATATCAAATTTGAACAGAATGTTATCTTAGTGATAATATATGTCTGGTATTCCCTCTACCTTACCCAAATTTGACCTGGTCATGATGGTAGACACTTGGAGTGTTTCTCATGACATGAGAGAGATGCTTGAGCTTCACGATATCATGATAGTTCGCATATTAGACAGCACAAAGGGTGATTCTAGATTGGTAGACTATGTGTTCTCATCTAGTTTCTGATCCTTGGGCCGATTTGAGTTATGTAAGGGTATTGATGCTTAGTTCTTGTGATTTGATTGATTGTCTTAGACCTTCTTTTGGTCATATAGGCTAAGCTATATATATTTCTTAGGAATGACTCTAGATTCGTGCTGCGAGGTCTTAAAGTTATAACTGAGATGTTATGACTTATTTGAGAGAATGCTAACAGCATACATATTGTGCTTTGTCTCTATTGTATTTGTAGATACAATGTCGGCTAGCAAGAGCATCATTGCTGACTTGAACTCAGGGGAGAAACTGAATGACCGCAACTACGATGTGTGGCATCGTAAGGTTCAGTATCTCCTTGAGGACCAGAGTTTAGAGGAAACTCTCACAAAACAACTGACTGAGGCCGAGCTTGGGGACACCACCAAGGCTACGGCAAATGAAGAGTTCAAGAAAAAGGACCGTGCCGCTCGCGTGATGTTGCGGAGCAGCATGTCCAATGACATTCTTCTTCGTTTTGAGAAGTATCGCACCACAAAGGCTTTGTGGGATGCGATCAAAGTCCAGTATGGTGGTACTTCTACCATCCGCCTGCGCCAATTGACTCTTAAGTTCGATGGCTATAAAAAAAAACCCGATCATTCGATGCGGGAACATATTAATGCCATGGCGAACATGATTAATGAGTTGGCGCGTGCTGGTCATAATCTCACTGATGAGCAGCAAGTGCAGGCAGTCATTCGGTCACTCCCTCGCTCATGGGAGCACATGAGGGTTAACCTGACCCATAATGATAATATTCGCACTTTTGAGCAAGCTGCACATCATGTGGAACTTGAGTATGACCGGCTTATGGCAGAAAAGGCCGAGAGGGCTACTGGAGAGGCAATGATGGCTGCTGCCTCTAACTCTCAAAAGAAGAAGAATAAGGGAAAGAACTCTCAACAAGGGAAGAATGCAAAGTCTGGAACTGAGGGTGCTTCCAGTTCCAAGAAAGACAAGAAACGCGACAGGCGTGGAAAGGGAAAGGTTGAAAAGGCCAAGGGGGCCTGTTTCAATTGTGGAGAGTTTGGTCACTTCATTCGTGATTGCACGAAACCGAAGGTACAACTCTCAGTTTCAGCGGGCCGCAGGGATGTCCAGCGGGCCGCAGAAATTCCTGATTCTGAATTCTTGTTTAATGCTGATTTATTTGTGTCTAGTTGCTTTATGCTAACAGAAAACAATCCTGTTTGGACTGTTGATTCTGCAGCAACAGATCACATAGTGAGGGAACGCATGACATTCTTAGAGAATCGTCGAATTCCGGCAGGGAGTAGACGCATCTTTATGGGGAACAATAGTAGTGTGAATGTGCATGGCATTGGCACTTGTGAGCTTATATTCAGCACTGGTCGCAAAATTGTACTTCATGATGTGTTACATGCGCCAAATATTCGACGAAACCTTGTATCTGTTTAATTTTAGTTAAAACTGGATTTAAAGTTGTGTTTGTGGATAATTTTGTGAATTTGTACTGTAATGATATACTTGTTGGTGATGGTTATCTAGAGAACAAGTTTATGGTACTTAATACAATTGTTGGTTCTTCTGAGTGTAATGTATCTTCATCTGAATTGCATGTGAATGCTTCTATGGATTGGCATGCTAGATTGTGTCATGTAGGTCAAGAGAGAATGAATAGATTGGCTAAGGATGGATTCTTGGGTCCTTTAACCAATGTCTCTTTAATTACATGTGAGAGTTGTCTAAAAAGGTAAAGCCACACGCAAACCGTTTGGTAAGACGGTTCGTGCTTCATTTCCTTTGCAACTAGTTCATTCGGACATTTGTGGTCCAATGAATGTGAGAGCAAGGCATGGTGCCTATTATTTCATCACATTTATTGATGATTATACTCGCTTTGGTTATGTTTATTTGATCTCCCATAAGGTCTGAGGCATTGGAATGTTTTAGAAAATATCTTGAGATGGTTGAGAATCAATTAAACACAAGTGTGAAAACTCTTAGGACAGATCGAGGTCGCGAGTACCTTTCTGATCAATTCAAGAGTTTGTGTGATGAAAAGGGAATAGTACGTCAATTGACTACTCCCTATACACCTCAGCAAAATGGAGTTGCTGAGAGACGTAATAGGACTTTGCTTGAGATGATTCGATCTATGATGGCTCAGGCAAATCTACCAATTTCATTTTGGGGAGATGCGCTGCTTACAGCCACTTATGTATTGAATCGTGTGCCTTATAAATCTGTTACAACAACACCCTATGAGCTATGGTACGGTAGAAAATCAGATTTGGCTAATCTACGACCATGGGGGTGTATGGCTTATGTCCATGATTCATCTCATAAATATGGTAAACTTGGCCCTCGAGGACGGAAGTGTATCTTTATTAGATATTCTGATGAGTCAAAAGGGTACATATTTATTGGAGATAATCTGAGTGGGACAATAACAGAAATAGTGTCAAAAGACGCTAAATTCCTTGAGAGTGAATTTCCTAAGCGAAGTGAGGTTTCACAAGATAGAGTTCTGTTTGAAACGCTTGTTTCTCCTCAAAACATTCGTAACCCAGATTTAGAGGAGGAAGAGGGAGATTTTATAAGTCCTCCTCAACCTCCTAGGGTTAGCGATGTTGCAGAAACAATCGTTCCCATGGAAACAGATTCTCTGTCGCCCAGTTTGAGCGGGCCGCTGGTATTACCAGCGGGTCGTCGGGAATTTCTAGCGGGTCGCACAAACTTTGAGCGGGCCGCTGACTTGGAGTCAGAGACAGAATTTCCTGAACCTCGCAGAAGTGCCAGAGGACAAGTACCTCGCCGTCGATTTCAGATCGATGGGGGCGAAATATTCTTGGCTGCTCAGGATTGTTTGGTTGAACCACGGAATGTGCATGATGCACTTTCGAGTCGCCATGCTAAGGAATGGATGAGGGCAATGCAGGAAGAAATGGAATCCATGAGAAAGAATCAAGTTTGGGAGTTAGTTGATTTACCTCCTGGTCGCAAAGCTGTTGGGAATAAGTGGATTCTCAAAGTCAAGCGAAAGGCAGACGGATTAATTGACCGTTTTAAAGCTCGTTTAGTGGCAAAGGGATTCACCCAGATAGAGGGAGTGGATTTCGAGGAAACATTCTCACCTGTCGTGAGATTCTCTTCCATCCGCTTAATTCTGGCTATCGTTGCATCATTAGACTTAGAGCTGTTCCAAATGGATGTTAAAACTGCATTCCTCAACGGAGAGTTGGAGGAAGAGATATACATGGAACAACCACAAGAGTTTGTGGCTAAAGGGGAGGAGCACAAAGTGTGCAAACTCCGCCGATCCATTTATGGTCTCAAGCAGGCTTCACAACAATGGAATCTTAAATTCCACCGAGCCGTTTTATCAAACGGGTTTGAGGTGATGAAAGAAGATCACCGTGTCTATGCAAAGCGGTCCAAGAACAGTTTTCTAATCTTAACCTTGTATGTTGACGATATTTTATTGGCTGGAAATGCCATTTCTTTGATCGAGGAATCAAAGATGTGGTTGTCCTCCGTGTTTGACATGAAGGATATGGGTGAAGCTAGCTATGTGCTAGGTGTCAAGATAGAAAGAGACCGATCCAAGAGGTTTCTAAAGCTATCTCCAAGAAATTATTTAGAGAAAATAATTGAGAGGTTTGCTCTTATTGAGAGTAAACCATTTGACACCCCTGTTGAGAGGAACGCTAATTTGAGTTCTAGAATGAGTCCCAAAACTGATGAAGAGAGAGATAAGATGAAGAATGTGCCATACTTAAGTGCTGTTGGGAGCCTTATGTATGCAATGATGTGTACGAGACCCGATATTTGTTATGCGGTGAGTCTCGTAAGCCGATTTCAGTCTAATCCTGGACTTGCACATTGGCATGCAGTCAAAAGGATTATTTGGTACCTCAAAGGCACTCTGGACTATGGACTATGCTATCAAGGAAAGGATATGCATTTAGTTGGCTATAGCGATACTGACTGGGGAGGAGATCCAGATGAGAGAAAGTCCACCTCTGACTATGTGTTTAAGCTAGGTGGCGCTGTCATTTCTTGGCGCAGCAAGAAGCAGACATGTGTAGCGCTTTCCACTATGGAAGCCGAGTATGTTGCTTGTGCGAGTGCTGCGCAAGAAGCCATGTGCTTGAAACGGTTTTTGCATGATTTAGGGGTAGTCAAGGTTACTTCTGAACCTTTGACTCTTTATTGCGATAATACGGCAGCGATTGCGTATTCTCGAGACCCTAAGTTTCATGACAAAACTAAGCACATAGGCATGAAGTACCATTTTGTTAGAGACTTAGTGGAGCACAAGGAAATCATGTTAAAGCATATTTCGACTGGTGAAATGATTGTTGACCCACTGACAAAACCGATCAGTCGTGATCTGTTTATGAAACATGTCAGAGCTCTCGGTCTGAGGACGGGAGCGGACCGCTTGAAAATCAAGCGGGTCATTTTCAAGCGGGTCGCATGATTTCCTGGCGGGCCGCTGATTTGTGTAGCTGGCCGCTTGTACTGTTATTTGTGGACAGTTTATTTATGTATGTTTGTATGTGTGTATGAACAGTGTGATAATAATATGATTGATTGATTGCTGTTATCTTTATTCAATTTCATATTTATTTTGTTCATAAATTGTTAGCATTATGGTAGTATGTCATTGAGCTAGAATGGCTTATTTACACAAGCATTCGCCTCTGATGCATGGGGCATGCAGAGATGAGACTCTATCAAGCTATGTGCGATTAGTCGAGGACTAATGTAGCTACTTCTGTGGCCGAAGCTTGATGTCGCCTTAGTTTTAGACTAAGATGAGATTTGTCTTCTTTTAGGTGAGTCGGCATGAGTTGATCCTCACAACTCATGTAGCTCAAAGAGAAGCCAAGGTGAGTTTCTCCTTGACGCTCGTGGCAGCGGTCTTGTTGAGGATCTCAGGATAAGTTGCAATAAGTGTGGTCTAAACCATAGACACATAGATTGCAATTGGATCTTAACTTATACAATGAACTTGACATACGTCTGTGTTGATAGACAGTTCATTGTAGCACGTGTTTCATACCACGTGTGCTTGGCGGTGTTGGGAATTGAGTTGAGTGGTCCCAGGACCTATACCAGCTGTCTCCTCATAGTGTAAATCCCAAATACATACCCTTATGACTAGTGACTATATCATGAAGAGTACGGTCAATGCTCAGCTACTTTGGTATGTTACCTATGGCTATGTATGATTCGGTCTACCGGTGCATTACTGGGAAAGCGGTTGATTTTACTCGGATTGACATGAGTGCATAAGGAAGATCAATTTCAAATCGCACAAAGAGTGTTTCTTTATGTTCAGGATCCACCTATCTCGTCATATGGACTGAGAAAGGAAACATTTATGAAACTTAGATTGAAAGGGACTAAACATAGGCCATTTAGCTTGGTTGGCGATGTTATGTCTAGTGCTTCATTTGATAGATCTAGGGTATGAGTATATACATATAAACTGCTTATTTTAGAAAAGGGTCGATGCCTCCTGGCTGGCTTTAACTTAAGTTAAAGTTTGGCCTTGTAGCTCCCCCATGCAGGTATATGCGCCAGTTGCACGGTCCATTTGCCCGTATGAAGATAACACTGCTGCTAACAAAGTCTCCAAGAGGGAGATGTTAGTATTATTATATGGTGGAGACATTGTTTCAGCGGGTCGCTGAAATGATCAGCGGGTCGCTGGAAATACAGACAGACTGGCACCCTTTTATGAAAGGATGCCTTATCTGTTAGATCTGAACGTCCCTTATAAAAGAGACGTTGCAGACTCATTCTGTACGGGTTCTCAGACTCAGAGAGAGACAGAAGAAAGAGGGAGAGTTCCACCATCTTGGTCTTGTGCATCTATACAAGATCAAGCACTAGAGAGGGGTGTTTTGGTCACAACGGCTTGTCCTTGTGATCTTGCAGTGAGTCGAGGGCACTTGTACTGTGGAACCAAGGCAGAACTCGTTTGCTCAAATGTGGTTGCTGTCACTGGTGCAGAGAAGACGAAGGCTTGCAGTCCACTACGTGAAAGAGGTCACCTTCAATCCAAGGCTTCCGCATAACGGTATATCTAACTTTGTGCCTAGATATATTTCGTCCAAACTCTAACAAGAACCTTCCGGTGCTCTCGTGCATCAACAAGGAATTACTGTACGCAAGAACCATGGTGATGATCTCTAACTGGAGAAGATAAGACAATTAACAAAGTGAGAATCTTTTGTATTAAATTCAAAATAAAAAGTTAAGGATGCGTGCCTAATGTACTTCAGAAATTGATCCAATGACCTTCGTTAGACCGATAGCTCTAATTGTGTCCTAGAAGCGTCAAATAGTCTCACTTGCAGACACCATAAGATACCACATGGGTGTAAAATCATATTTAGATAGCTACTTTTATAAAGGCTCATTATATAAATTAGGGATCTCTAAACTTTGTTTGTAACTTGAGAGAAGTAGGAATTCGTTCTAAAAATTTAGGAGAGCAATAGATAGTTATTCTCTTGTAATTCTTGTAACTTGAGTGTTGGTGATTATGGTTTTATTCCCCTTAAAAGTTTTTCTTGAAATTTTGTTATGATTTCATTAGATTATATTGTCTTTTTCACGATTTCTAACAATGGTATCAGTGATTTTATTAATATCTAATTGATCTTAATGTTGATCTTTCATTTGTACAATTTTTATGCATGCTTAAAGACAATTGAATTAAGTGTTTATATACAATCAACAATATTATCCACAATGTTAAATATATTGACTACATACGTTGACAACATATGTAGACTACATTAGTTGACAACATATGGAGAGTACATATACTTAGATCCTCCTAAATGTTTAATTTTTTTTTGTACCTATGCTTATCAAGTTTATAGAATCGCCACTAGACACAGGAGAGACCTAATTTGGAATACAAGTGAATCTTGCTCAAAATGCTACAAGCACGATGCTCCACTTTTCAACCCAGTCGCTTCTTCCTCCTATACTAACCTCTTATGCAGTTCCAAGCAATACAACCAATTATCATCCCCATTTTCTCAATGTAACAAGTCGACATCTACGCCAAACTATACCTATCGTGTTGTATATCATAGCGGCGATTTAGTTACACACAAAAACCTTACCCAACAAACTGTCACCTTTATGACAACTTCTGCCAATTTTGTGGGGTTCCCAAAGGTAGTGTTCAGTTGCTCACATAACACAACTTGCACATTCAAACCCAAGGGTGCTGGTAACATCATGATAGGAGGAAGTCCTTTGTCTCTCATTTTACAACTAAGTTCATCCATTGAGCACTAGTTCTCGTACTGCTTGACTCTAAATAACTTAACCAAAATAATCACAAGTAGATAATGAGCAATTATCTTCGATATAAGTTGTCGTTTGGATACACTAGGAATAGGCCAATTCCAGAAATTGTCTATTCCTAGCGTAAATTTTTCATCCAAACGCAATTACCAATTTCAGGAATAGCACTATTTCTAATAACACTCTTCCCAACAACACTTTTCTCTCTACTTTTCATCCCAATAACACTCTTCCCGACGCTATTCCTAATTCACCATCTAAACAACATTCCTATTTTCGGAATAACACTCTTTCCACGCTTCCCGAAATCTCACTTTTTCCTTAAATTTAGTCCCGGAATTGCTATTCCTAGCCTATTCTCCACCCATCCAAACGACCCCTAAGTGACCTTATCTGGAATACAAGTGAACCTTGTTCAAACAATGAGCACAGTAGATAATGCCTCACAAAACTTTTACCTTTTAACACTACATGATATAACTGTCGGGCAAAAATAACTCCTTGGGTCCCATCAAAAGCTCAAGCATGTATGTAGATTTTGACTCTACTCTCACCATCCTCCCTTTAACAGTTCTTGAATTCTTGGTGGAAGTTCTAAAAAAATATTATTCTACCACAAGTTGAAGATGGACAACTTCCCTTATGTTTTAATAAGAATGCTAGGCCAGATTCCAATACCCAAACATTACTCTATAGCTTGGCACAACAATTGTAACTCTCAAGCCTTATAATTCTTTTACGATGATAAATTACCATGTGAGATGTCTCACCATGAAATCAAACGACGATCTGTCAATTTTCGGCAACATTGCTTAACATGACTTCCACATCGGATTTGATTTAGCTTCATGGAAAATCTCTTTTGTCATGGCTGATTGCATCAAGTATTGAGCGAATATATATGGGATATGGGGGAGGGGTGGATGGAGCCTGGCCTCTATACAGGGACGGATCTAGAAAAAAAATTTAGCCTGGGCACCATTATAATAATTTTTGTGTTTAACAATCTTTAGACACCAAAATATATTGTTTTAAAATGCTAGACATGTATACTTAATTAAATAATAAAATTTTGAAAATAAATAAAATAAATAATAAATTTAATAAATAAAATCATTCTAAACATATATAATTGAAATATTACAAAACACATCATCTTTTTTCATAAATTTAGTCATTTTTGCATGATCCTTACTTCTCTATCAATCTCCCATTCGACTTCTTAAACGAGTTTTAATAAATTTCATGATAGAAAATGCTCTTTCGACACATTTTCTGAATTTTAGCCCAGACACTATGATTTTTTTAATCTAGGCACCTATCAAATCCTACTATTCGGTCCTTAATTTTCCAAAAATGATCTCAGGCAAGTGCTTGGGTTCCTTCTATTTGGATCCGCCCCAGCCTCTATATGATTTGGATTTATAATTAAGAAGTTGTAATATTTTAGGACTAATATATAAATATATTTAGAAATTATGCAAAAAAAAAAATAGAGTGTATATCGATCCAAGCATGGTGTACAGTTCTAGTTATAATATTGAAGCGACGAAGTCCCAAAAAAAAAAATGATCAAATTAGTATAAAAAAAAAAATTCATAGCATTATGTTCTCTCCACGTGTGAAGATCTCAATCAGCACACCTTTCATTCGAGAAGACTCATCAGTAATTTACTAATTTTGCATTCTCCAAAACAACCCTCGTTATACCTCTACATTTGTTTGAAAAGAATTTCATGATGCGAACTTCAGCCTTGTAAATCCTCATTACCTTGTTCTTTCCGATCAGAGCAAATCCTGAAACGCAAATTCTCTTTGGCGTTTGTGCCAAAAGTCCAAAACTGAAAATCAACAACTCCAAAAAAAACTATCATAACACTTGATCCGTCCGGTTCGTCCCAGCCGAACCGTTCCATCACAGCCTGTAAAAACCCGGTCCGTCTGACAAAGTCGGTCGAGACTCGACACACGCACGACCTTGATCGGATCCATCCCGATTCTGCCTATTCACTGACGGAGAGGCCATGGACGGATGAACCCGTTGTTCCGGACAAAAGTCAACTTGTTCGACTGAATAAATTTTCTAGTCACAAACTCACAATTCACATAGCGTGCGTAAGAAAGAAGAAGAGAGAAAGAGAGGTCACCTCGTCTCGGTGCAAGCGCCTAATTTCTCTATTGGTCCCCACAACTAGAACCCTTTCTCTTCCGACTGTGCGTCACTGGCAACCTCCATTCCTACCCTCTCTTCTCTCTTTTAAATTCCTAGATTTCTCTCCTCCCTCCCTCCCGATCTGTCCGCCTTTGACGATCCGATCTGATGTCGTCGCGATTCTCTACAATTTGCCGAAGATTTCGAGCGTAATTGGAGACAATTTCACACTCGTACGCTGATCGACTTTCCTTGAAGAGGGATTTTTGGAGAAGTCAGTGATGTCGAAGGCCGTGTACGAGGGATGGATGGCGAGGTACGGTCGGAGAAAGATCGGTCGATCGTACATCCACATGCGATATTTTGTTCTCGAGTCGAGAATGCTTGCATATTACAAGAAGAAACCACAGGACAACATGGTAAATACTCGGAAATTTCTTTCCTTTCTAGTCTATGGATTTATGATGTTGTTTCTTTTCTAGTTCAGAATAGCAATTTTCAAAATAAACGTGTACTTCAGTTCTGACTACTTTTCACTTGACAAGTGTAGATGCCGATCAAGACTCTGGCAATAGACGGGAATTGTAGAGTTGAAGATAGGGGACTGAAGATGCATCACGGGAATGTATGTTCTGTTCTTATTGAAAATGTAGTTTCTTCTTAACAATTTCATTGATGTAATTTAGGCTGCCCGGTTTATTGGTAATCCCAAATGGTTATACCAATCTGGACTCTAGATGTATCAAGTTGTCTTTTTTTTAATCAGTCTGATTGGGTTCAGTGCACTTATGAATAAGAGTTACAAGATTAATTTTCAAAGAAAAATAATCATAATGTGCTGGTCCTTGTTAAATTTGGGCAAAAATAGTGGGTTGAATATGAGGTCGGTTTGTATAATTAGGGGTAACTTTGCGGGTGTGCAGTGTGCTTTGCTTTATTGGTGAAATAGTCCCTATCAGTCAGGTCTATCAGTATGTGCAGAATTTCTGTGTTGATATGGAATACTTGCTCAAGCTCCTGGTTGTCATGCAACATAATACTTTGTCCCTTCATGTTTCATTATTTCTTTCTTTACCACATACATATTTGCCTCTCTCTCTCAACTCATTACTCATAAAATGATGTTTTTATGGTTGTTCTTTTGTGTCAGACTCTGTATGTATTGTGTGTATACAACAAGAAAGAGAAGCACCATCGGCTTATAGTAAGTTCAACATTATTACAGTTTTGCTTAATTGCGGCTGCATGTTTTACAGTTACACTGATATTTTGATCTATCTTCATGTAGATGGCAGCATTCAATATCCAAGAGGCTCTCATATGGAAGGAGAAAATTGAACATGTGATTGATAAGGTTCACTCATACTCAATCTACATCAGGTTATCTAAAACTTGTTTGAAGCATATGTAATACCTGCTATGTGATGCTTTTTGACATTAGGAGGCTAGTGGAAACAAAGCAGATTCAATGATTCCTAGTAAACCTGAAGTGGAAAATGGAAGAGTTGGTTCTTCATCTGATCAGGACAGTCGGTAAAAGACTAGTTTCTAGTATTGTTTCTTATAGTTTCACTTTGTTATAGACTTCTGCCTTCACAAAGCCTTTATTTATTCCTACTTTCTTTCTGTAGGTATAGTGCCGAAGAGGAAGAGATCAGTCATCCTCCTCTGCTAAGGCGAACTACAATCGGAAATGGTCTGGACAATAAACATTTCAGTTCTTTCATGTTAGGAACTTTGCAATCTCAGTTTGAAACTGTATGAGTAGTTATAGTTTGTTTTGTGTTATTGTTTCACTTGCACAGGTCCGCCAGAGTCATTATATGACTGGACCAGAGATAATACATCATCAAATAGCGATCAGGTTTCTTCTAGAAAACACTGGCGCCTTGTCAGATGCCAAAATGGTAAGATAGCATTCTTATTACTTCAATGGTTGCCACTTGCCTTGCACCCAATAAACCCCTGGTTGTTATACATATACATAACAGGTAAATGGAGCTGTGGATTAACCATTACCGACCCCCATTTGGCTCAATAGGAAAGCCTGAAAATTAGATGAAACATGAGGAAAATCATATGTATAAACTATCTTATGGGGAAGCTCATAGTTGCATATTTGAATAAGATAAAGAAAGTATGGTTTAAAACTTACAAAAGTGCAGAAACAGCCTGTACTGCCTTATGTTAAGTGTTATGAGCATTTTATTTATGCTGGAATTTCAGGTCTACGCATTTTTGAGGAGCTTGTACAAATGGACTACCTTGTAAGATGATAACTTCCCCTTGAATATTGATCATCTATTTGTAATATTGTATAAATTTCCTGGGAGATTGCGAAACATTGTGCCTTTCAGAAATAGATCGCTGAAACTTTGATATGCCTTCTCTCAGAGTTACTGGACTTTTGATTTGTTCCAATTAAGATGCAGTGTCATCTTTTCTCTTCTATTACTAATGGAGTGTTGGTATCATTATCCAAGTCAGCAAAGAGTCCATCTGTGTGGCAAACTGTTAGCTTTGGAGGAAAAGTTGACATCGTGACTTGATTGGAATAAATCAATAGTCCAATGACTTGAGGGAACAAATCGAAGTTCGCTGACCAATTTGCGATGAAGAACATAGTTCAGCAACAGATTATCTGGTTCCAAATATTATAGTTAATGTTTCTTTGTTCTACTGTTTGTAATTTCTTTAGCCCAGAAGCTGTGGTAGATCAATGAAAGCAGTAGGTGTAGTAGAGGCTTCATGTGATGATATTTTTGAGCTAGTTATGAGTATGGGAGGGACCCGCTATGAGTAAGTTTCCTTTTTATTTTTCAGTTTCTAGTCGTCTAAGTTATTCCAGTGAGGTCTGTAGTATCGAGTTTGGTACCATGCAGGTGAGTAGTTTTGGTGTAATCATAATGGTATGCTAAGATTCCACCATAGGTATTGTGCTCATTCTTTACAAATGTACCTTGGCGGCTTGGCTTTTGTCGGTCTGTAATATAAACTTTTGCTGAATGTCTAATCTACTGGATGATGTCATGGTAATACTTGATAGAAATATATTGGCCTTTTTTGACATAGTTGATTTGCTTACTATGCTTACTACATGCTTCCTATTTGGTCATGGTTAGGTGGGATTGCAGCTTCAACTTTGGTAGCTTAGTTCAGGAGGTGGATGGTCACACTGCCATTCTGTACCATCGCCTTCAACTTGATTGGTACCCCATGTAAGTTTCTTCTGGAAAACTTCATAATAAAAGAGCTCAAGAGAAAATGGATCAATAAAGAAATTTAAATGCATGTTTTTAGTTTGATATTTAATTGTGGAAATTAAAATAATTGGCTTATTTTCTTACTTGTGTTGTTAAATTTTTGGTTTCTTTGTATTCTGCATCTGAATTCAGTCACTACTCACTACAATTATCCTGATTGTTTTTTCACTATCTATCTACATAACATGTTTCTGTCTGTTTTTCATAGCTAGCTAAATTTAACATTTTTACAGGATGGTGTGGCCGCGGGACCTTTGCTATGTACGTTATTGGAGACGCAATGATGATGGGAGCTATGGTAGGTGTTGAAAAAATTGTTTTGATGTCTTATTTGAATTTTTTATCTCTTATCTAATGGGTACAAATGCACTGTGCAGTGGTGTTATTTCAATCAAGGGAGCACCCAAACTGTGGCCCACAACCAGGATTTGTGAGGGCCCATATAGAGAGTAATATTCCTACTTCATCTAGGATTATTTTTTTTTATGTATTTTCATTTTCAGAGCAATTCTTTTTGGCCCTGTAATTCTGGACACTTCCTGCTTGCACTTGTACAAATAATATCACATGCACCTCCTGGAAACTACCAATCAATTTCTTCATAAAATGACTTGTTTTGCTTTGCTGTCTTCCTCTGAATAGATGAATCTAGGTTTTTTGGTTTCATAAGCTGAGTGTGTGAGGTAGGGAGATGAGGGGTGCAGGGTACATTGGAGAGTTGTAGACTTGTAGGGTAGAAATGATATCCCCCCCCCCCCCCCCCCCCCCCCCCCCTTCAGGGCTGTCCAGGAATGATGTAATTTTTGAGATGTTGCAAGGAAAACTTTTCTTCAATTCTTGTGCTCCTGGAACAATTTTTTTCTTTGTTCTTGTATGTTGATATATCGGTGGTCACAGGTGGTGGATTTAACATTTCTCCTCTTAAATCTCGGGATGGAAATAAACCAAGATCGCAAGTGCAACACCTAATGCAAATAGATTTGAAGGGATGGGGTGTGGGTTACCTGCCTTCTTTCCAACAGCATTGCTTGCTTCATATGCTAAATAGTGTTGCTGGTCTTAGAGAATGGTTTGCTCAGATGGATGGAAAGCCCAGTCTGCCAGGGATGCCAGGGATGCCTGTGATGGTTGGCATGCAGCCAAACAGGGCTCCTTCTAAAAGGAGCAGGAAGTTTCAAGAAGGTGCATCTCAGCCTGGGGATAATATAATTGCCCGCCCTTCCACTATGATGGATGAAGAGTCTGATGATGACGACGATCTCCCAGAACAAGAGCAAGAGGTTTCTGTTTTTATTTTTATTATTATTATTATTAGTATTTTTTTTTTTAAAGTAGTAGTCCAAAACCTGTACATGTTGATATCTTGGTAGTTATTATTCTTGATCAAACGATATATAAAATGTACTTCCCTTCCAACAAAATATAATATATATTAGAATCAAAAGAAGAAGAAATGTGTTCAGTCTGCTATAGATGGCTGGTGTGTGTATTTTTTTTTTTTGGTTATTTGATGATTGATTTTTATGTAAGTAATTTATAGCCTGTTTAGCCAGCTATTAACCATAATATATAAGGTTCATACCTAGGAAAATTGAGCATAAATGTCTGGTTTTAATATGATCGTTTAATAAAATTTACTTACTGTATGTACTTTCTTAAACATGAAGCAATATAAGCAGGCACATGGAGCCAGTAGAAGAGAACCAGAAGTTAAATTGATGAGTAAGTATTGTTCTTTTTGTCAATTGCATATTACTAATGTAGACCATATCTAAGAGAGATTCGTTCCTCTTGAATGATTGGTGAAGGTTTGGAAGAGGAGCCCCTAGAAAAGATTGATGAATCTGGTTTTTCTGGCAATTTACGAAAAGATGACAATGAGAAAAGTCGTGATTGTTGGAGATTACCTGATGGAAATAATTTTAGAGTCAGGAGCAAACATTTTGTTTATGACAAAAGCAAGGTTTCATTGCGTACTTTTTCTTGGTAAAATTCATCTATGCGATCTTAAATAATGTTTTATGAAATTGATGCAATTTTGATAAAACATGTAGATACCAGCAGGAAAGCATATAATGGAGTTGGTTGCAGTGGATTGGTTCAAGGATGTGAAACGCATGGACCATGTTGCAAGGCGCAAAGGCTGCGCTGTCCAGGTATGTGGCTGGACAAACAATTTTGTTTTTAATCTCATTCAGCAAAGAATTTAGGTTGTTTGTAAATTACTTTGAGATAATTCTGTTTTCTTTCTGATGTCTTGTCTTAATATAGGTCGCAGCCGAGAAGGGTCTTTTTTCACTGGCAATAAATATTCAAGTAAGTGTTACCACCTATGCACCATATTTATGCTAGTAATAAATGATAGATTAATGTACAAACTCTTTGTTCAGGTACCAAGTTCGACCTATTACAGCATGGTGTTTTATTTTGTCATGAAAGGACTTAAACCAGGATCATTACTTCAACGATTTGTGGATGCTGATGATGAATTTCGTAACAGCAGATTCAAAATAATTCCATCTGTACCCAAGGTTCTTTTATTTTCTTAGTTTCTGCCAACAACTCCTCAGCAGGAATTTTAATATGCTATCCTCCAACTTTGACATATGCATACTTTCACAGGGTGCCTGGATTGTACGTCAGAGTGTCGGCAGCACCCCTTGTCTATTAGGAAAAGCAGTGGATATCACATATATCCGCGGGCCGAGCTATTTGGAGGCAAGCTTTAATTTATGTTTACTTACTAGTCCAAAATGACATTCAAGGAGGAATATTATGATTATTTACTTCAATGGTATGTTTTGCAGATTGATGTAGATATTGGCTCTTCTACTGTGGCCAATGGAGTTTTAGGGTTAGTAATTAGTGCTATCAAGACTCTTGTAGTTGACATGGCCTTTCTCGTTCAGGTAGTTGCAAATTTTTGTCTCATATTCTTATTTGATACAATCAGTGAAACTTATATGGTACTAACATCTCCTTTCATTCTTTTCTGTTTTCTGAAAAAAAAAAATGATGAAAATATAGGCAAATACACCAGATGAGCTCCCAGAAAGGCTGATTGGTGCAGTTCGTGTATCCCATATTGAGCTGTCCTCTGCAATTACACCTGTACTGGAGGATAGCAATTCTGCTAGTTGACTAATGCCACTTTTGACAGTGTCTCCACATATGAAGAGATTATTTCTCCTGTAGATAACAATTCATGAATGTCTAGCTGCACGACGAGCCATAGAATAGTTTCTATTTTCCAACAATCAAGCTGGTGTGCAACTTCTACAATTTCAGAGGACAGATGGACAATACCTACATTAATATAGAAAGGTCTGACTACATGCAGCTTTTAGCTTCTTGATTTTGGCAGCTTGCGCATATTCCCTTTTTATCCTGTTGAATGATCAACTTAATTGTCTTGATTGAAGAGCTGCCTTGTATAATTTTTATAGGGACATTAACTAGGATATAGAAAGTTATACATATGTTGAAATTCTGTATCAGATTATCTAGTTTGTATTTACTTTATTTTTTGAGCTAGCTAGAGTACTTATCCTCTAGAAGTATCCTTCTCATTTCATTTAGATCAGTAAATAGATTATGTTAAATTTAAATTGATTGACTTATATATTTTGCTTTTACTTTTATTTGCATTGAATTCTTAGTAATGTCAACAAGGTATTTAGGTGGCCCCAATTAAAATCTTTTTTTTTTTCATGCAGAATTTCATTTGATTAGATTCTTTTATCAAAATAAATGCATTTTATTTCAATTGATCGGAATTTTCATGTTATTAGATCCAACAAAATCTTGATAAATCAATTCTAATAAAAATGAAATGAAATGAAATTTCACGTGAAAATCATTTTGATCGATGTAGTAATAATACACACAATACACAACTGCAGTCAAAATTATCATATGACTCTTTCAGAATTTACTTTTCCGTTTTCCCGGTTACCTTCGTCGGGTGCTTTTCAGGTTTTATTTTGTGCAACAGCACAACATTAAAATCGGGGATGATAAGATCATCTCCAATATTCTTCATCCTCATCATCCCCTATTCTATTTTTGGAATATGATTAATTAAGCTCTAAAACCTTTCTATTTTTGCTCTCATCCTCTCATCCCCTAAAAAATTGCCATCATATATCATCACACTTTCTATTTTAGTGCACTAATGGAATCGTTTAGCACTGGATCTTTCTTTAAATATATATGCTTGTGTTCTTTATGGAGTAATAATATGTAATTGTTCTAATTTATATTCTAATTAATATAAGTAATTGTTCTAGTTAATATAGTTACTTGTTCTAGTTAATATAAGTAATTGTTCTAGTTAGTATAGTTTATTGTTCTCTGTAATAAACAATTAACAATTATATCTTCAACAATTAGCTATAATATCTTCAATAATTAGTGCTCTAAACTAAAACAATTACGATAGGTGGCTTTAGTATATCCTCTACAAGTCGTGTAGTAATATCTTCAACAATTAGCTATAATATATGATGTACGGTTTTCATACTCGATTTCCAATCAGTTTATGTCCTAAATTAATACCAAATACAAGTGTTTTTACTTTATTTTGCTAATTTTAGGTTGTAGAAAGGTACAGCCGTAGCCCGGCAGTTTAATTTTCAGTTTCATCACATTTTGCGGCGCGACAACAGAAGAATATGCTAAGGAAATGAAGATTGTGCACTGGAACGGACCGCCCTGTCGGCAGGACGGACCGTCCTAGCTTAGAGGAGCAGACAACGTGGCATGAGCAGCAAGGACAAGTCAACATAGGCCGCCCAACCGGCAGGACGAATCGTCCAAACCACTCAACCAGCCCATGCAGCAGAATCAGCCAAGGCCAGGCTGGAACGAGTCGCCCCATCATCCAGGCGGACCGTTCCAGCAATTCCAGGCTCCAGCATTGCCCAAAATAGCAAGTCAATTTCTGCCTGTCGGTTCTTCCAAGTTTGGACCTTCCAGAAGCACGATTCCACGATCTCCACAAATAGAAACGGGTCTTCTCCGAGTATATAAGCGATGACATGTCTCCAGAAGCAACCATAAAGTCAGAAGTCTAGGTTTTAGCCTCTTTTCCAACTCAGCTAGGAGATAAACTGCTTGAGACTATCCAGCCTCACTGGAGCGCGGGGCGCCAGATATCAGACGGACCGTCCCAGACAGGTCAGAGCACAGAATTGTGGAGTTTCTAGCAATTTTCTGTTGTAACTTATATTTTCTCTTTTCTTTTGCCATGTATTTGATGAAACCTGAGTTATTTAGTATGAATTTACTAGAGTAGTTTAGTTTAGGGGCTATGGTTGAGAACCTTTTCTTTTATGTTATTTGTTGAGTCGAATCTTTAAGTAATTAGTTAAGTTAAGTTTTATGTTTTATCTTTTGTGATTTGATTGCTTTAATTTGTTGATTTGCTTCATTTAATTGCTTTAATTGATTATCTCGTCAAACAAAGTACACGTTTGATAGTTTGGAATTTAAAATCAATTGAATTAACTCAAAGCTTTTCAATAAAACACTTAGGTAGATAAAAGATCGAAAGATTGAATCAAAACTTGAGTAATCAACGTTTTTAGTTAGAATCGAAAGATAATAAGTTTACCTAGACCCAAAAGATAAACTAAACCCCCTAAATCAAGGAACGAAAGTTGAAGTTTAGGAGTTTAGGAGTTAAACGTTTTAAATCAAAAGAATTAACCTGAACGAAAGTTAGAGTCTAATTATTTGGTTTAGTAATCGTTTTTAACAACTTAAAACACTTAATTAATTATTTAAAGAGATGACAAGACAAGTATTGGCCTGTGGAACTGACCGTTCCAAAAGTTAGAACGGACCGCCCGAAAGAGGGCGTTCTAACCTAGAACGGGCAGTTCTAGTACGCCATCTGAAGTCCAGAATGGACCGTTGCCAGACATGGAACGGACCGTTCTACTTTTGACAAGTTAAAAAAATTGTTTGAAACCAGAAACCCCTAGTTTTATTAAATTGGTTTTTCTCCACGTTTTATTAATTAGGAAGCTTTTTATTTAGAATTTCTGAACTGATTTTATTTTATCTTTTAAGTTAATTAATTGTTTCTTCAAAAATATTTTATTAAACCTAGGATTTAATTAAGATTGATTTGTATAACTTAGAAATTGAATATTCCGTCTCCGAGGATCGACCCTGGGCTTACTCAACTATAAATCGTGCGCTTGCGATTAAAATTGGGTAGGATTTAGGTAAAAATTGGTATAAGCGAGAACTCATCAATATCTTGAATAATTAGTGCTCTAAACTAAAACAATTACGATAGGTGGCTTTAGTATATCCTTTGCAAGTCGGATGGTAATATCTTCAACAATTAGCTGTAATATCTTCAACAATTAGCTATTATCTCTTCAACAATTGGCTATAATATCTTCAATAATTAGTGCTCTAAACTAAAACAATTACGATAGGTGGCTTTAGTATATCCTCTACAAGTCGAGCAGTAATATCTTCAACAATTAGCTATTATATCTTCAACAATTAGTTATAACGTGGGAAGGAGGGATGGGGCAGGGAGTAAGCTAACATTGGAGGAGTTGGGAGGGAGAAAAATAAAGGGAAAGAAGGGGAAGGGGATGGAGATCTTGATAAGATTCCATAAACAAAACGGAAAAAATGAGAGAATGAGGTTGCGCTAGAATTTCAAAAATTGTCTTAGTCTTTAATACAAAATATGCTGGAAAAAATTAGAAAAAAGTTCAAGTGAGAAAGGAAAACACAGGGGAGAAGGAGATAAGTAATTAATGAGAAAATATGAGGATGAAGGGATGATGGAATCTTGGTGAGCAATTTCCCATTAAAATTGTTCCGCAATTATAGGCAACTTGCGGAGCAGAAGAAAAATATGTTGCAACCGCAGTCGGTCTATCAAGCATAAATGCACAATAAATTATGATTTTCTGCAGATGATATATCTGAATCCAGAGTGTTACCGATTAGAGGCTAGTGGGGTCCTTCAGGGCCTGCTCCAGAATAATTGCAACAGAGTGAAGTGATGGGAGAAGAAGGGAGAGGAAAGAAATACAAAGATATAAACATAAGTTGCTCCAGGATTCAAAGATGGTTAAGTTTTTTCACCTCACTTTATAAACATAATGATTAAAATATCCTTTCTCAATGCCAGTCTGGATTTCAAGAAAAGGGGAAAAAAATACCAGACTGAACTTCAGAAAGAATTATAACAGTACTTTTATTTATTTATTTTAAATAATACTATGCCTGAAATTTTGAACGAAGTTATTAACAAGTGTGGCTAAAATACATGCATTTATATGTGAATATCAACTTATCGAGGAACATATCTTAATACATACGATCAACTTGTAGGTGTGGTTCTTGTTGTTATATTGAGGATAAGAGTGGCCCACGAGTCTTTAAATATATACTAGGCATGGTTGTCGCAGCTTTGCTGCGCTATGTAAAATATAAAAATCTGTCGTAAAAAACTTGTCAAAATTTATAGACAAAAATTTGTAAGTTCAAAATTAGAAAGTCGCTAAATAAACTTGACATATATTTTATTTCCAAAAAAATCTTGCTGTTATTAATGGTTGGTACGATTATTTTAAAAAAAAATCTTGCTATTATTAATGATTGGTACGACTATTTTTAATTGGTAGGGCTATTTTTAATTCAAAATTAAAAAGTCGCTAAATAAACTAAATGGATCAGATCGATCGCGAAAAAAAATTGGACGGCTCAGATTTCCGCATACTTTAGCACCACAACATTTAATTAATACTATAGATATATAGAGAGATAATATATTAATGTGGTTCCTTGTTCTCTATATATATTTTATATATATTGAGGATGAGAGATAATATAACAGTAATATCAGCATTTATTTTTTCAGGGACAAAATGTTATTGTTAATTAACTTAAACAAGGAACTGTAAACCAGTATATGCATTTCTAGGATCTTGGTTTCCTTCCAATATTAATCAAGAAATTAAGAAACATATATAGAAAAAAAAAAAAACTGTTGATTTTATAACTCTTGATGCATATAAAAATAGTCTAAAAATATACATTTCTATGTACGTAAAATACAAAGACGTATAAAAACATTCCAATCAATCAAAAAATACTTCATAGTTGGAGGTATTTTCTACAGTAACTGGGCTAGGCCAGTCTTACGTCATCAAAAGAAATAGGATAAAGTATATAGAAGGAAAAAGCTACTGCACTCTCCACGTTCTCGACCTACTAATTTTTATTTTTTTTATTATTTTTTTTGCTTCTCTCGTGGATGAGAATTTTGGATAATATCAAAAATTGAGAGTGAACCAATACAAATTCATCCAATAAATATATATTGGACTTCAATAGCTACATGGAATTTGTGATATCTCCAATGATACGTGATATTTATGATATTTATTTATCGATCAATCAAATAGGCTAACAAAACAGTTCCAGTAACCAATTGTTTAACCCAAAAATATTATGCTAAAATGCATGAAATTATAACCCATTTTATGACAAATAAATCCAAGAAAGCGCAAAAATTCACGAAAAATACCAAACCAACTCCAAAAATTCCCAAAAAATACCCAAAAATCCCCCATGAATTATGATGAAGTATCATTATTTAAAAATCCCAAAAATATCTAAGAAACCCTTCATTCTCAAAGAAACCCCAAAATTTTATAAAATTACCAAAAATAAATCCATGAGGAATTTCACAAAACTATTTGAACCATTAAATTCTTCATATTTTTATGAACCTACTCATAAAATTTCATCCAAAAATACCCAAGGAAAGGCCTTCAAATGATTTATTGAAATTGGGCAGCAATTAAATAGTGGAAATTTAAATGAAATACTGAGAAAATCCCACAAAAATCGCTGAAAATCGGCGCGTCCAACCTATTGCAGCGGATCCGGGAGAAAGAGGGAAGGCGCTGGATTTAAAAAATTTACTATCTCATGTAAAGTCTTGGATGCACGTGTTTCATGAACCGAATACATAGATCTATTGTTGGCTCATAGGAGACCAGATACACCCATCTCTTTGGCTCTCATTAAACCTTACAGGCGGGGCCCACCTGTAAGGGTCTTCTTCTCCGTTGGTAAAAAAGAAACAGAAAGGAAAGTCGTGATTTTCTTACCACGAGGCGCCGGTGAAAGGGGTAAAATTGCCGTTCTCCGTCGACGTGGCTTCTTTCTCGTCCACAGACACCAAAACCACGCTTTCCCGCCCGTGGTTTTCCAAAACCAAACCCTAAACCAGCTGTTTCTTAGCCGTTGATGGAAGATGGACGGTAAAGATGAGCCCTCGGCCATGGAGTGAAACCCTAGGTCTCGGGCTATATAAGCTCAAAATTGAAGACAGGAAAGGAGGGGGGAACACCAGCCGCAAGCTAGGTTTAGTGTTAGAAAATCATAATTAGGCTTTAGTAGAGTGGAGAGAAGAGAGGCATTTTGACAAACAGTCGGGTAAGAGAAGAAGAAGGTAGATTTGAGTGATCTTAACTTGTAATTGTACTTATTCTCGTGAAAGAAGTTTGTTTTGGTGTTAATTTGATGCATTTCTGTTCCTTCCCTTCTAGCTCAACCATCAATCCGTGATATGTTCGACCCATAAAATATAGCTCCTATGGACCATGATCTGAAGCGCAGCATCAGCCATGGCCATAAGGAAGCTCAAGTGAGATTCTTCATGAAGCTTTGGAGCTTAGCACCTTGCTTCATGGAGTTTTTCAGTGCCATCTACCAAGGCACCCGTGGCCAACTCATGAGGGTTTGCAGCCTAGCTCAACCCTCCTGAGAAGGTCTTAGATTGATATGGTATGGGTCCAGAGCGCAGCACTGGCCCACCCATTCTCAATAAACAAAAAAAATCCAGAAATGGTGAATAAATGGTGTATCCCAATCAACCAGCCCTCTTTTCTGATTTTGATCAAAACACAGGGTTTAAATGCATAGTATAATATGTATTTTGTGCTGAATAAAGTTTTACTTTGTTACAAAACCAAAAACAATAATGCACAAATCTGGACAGAAATTGAAGTAGGTGAAAAATGATGTTTATGTGGACTAAAATGAAAAAATGATACATGTACAGCAGGTACATGAACTATTGGACAACAGGTATTTGATTCTCCAATTTTAGGAGTTTTCTGTGGTTTTATGGGAATTAAATAAGGTATAAGGGTATTATGTGACAAAAAATTGGAACATATAACATACTGGACCTTTCTGTAAAAATGCTTAAATACAAAGTTTATAAACATATTAGTAAGTATTTTAACTAGTTATATTTTAAATTTAGAAGCTTTTAAAAATAATCATTTGAGGTTTATTTCTGTCTCACTAATTTAGCACCAAAATCTTTGAAAATTCTAGTGAACTCGTAAATGTCGGGATAGGCATCGGATATTCTCTCATTTTGTAGTATTTCTAATAGCATCTCAGTTATGACATACATACCGTTTTACCTCTTGAATAAGCACGAGGGTTGCTAATGGACAGTTCATGTCCAACTTCGTTCAAAGATGAGGAATTGATGTCCATGATCAAGCCGAGTCCATTATACATAGTATTATCCAATCCATTCCAGTTCACCTTCTAACCAAATAAAATCCACAATTTGTCCATAAAATAACCATATGGATAAACTTTTTTATTTATTTATTTTTTTTTTTAGTGCATCGTGTAAAAAATCTCTCCAATAGTATTTTAATATCAATGCTATGCTCCAATAATTAAGGAAGTAATCACTAATTTTATCCAAAAATTTGAAACTTTTAATATTTGAAATTTTATAAACTTAAAATTAAAAAATTTTTAACTATTTAAAATTTGGAAATAGTTTTTAACATTTTAAAAAATTTAAATTTTCATAAGTTCTAAAATTTGAAATTCGAAATTTGAAATTTTGAAATTTCAAAAGTTTGAAGTTCAAAATTTGAAATTTCAAAAGTTTGAATTTTGAAATTTGAAATTTCAAAATTTTGAATTTTTGAAATTTGAAATTTCGAAATTTTGAATTTTTGAAATTTGAAATTCGAATTTTAAATTTTTAATCCGTATTTTGAAATTTGAAAATTTTAACAAAATCAACAACCATTAAAAACATACAAGTTTCACAATGAGATCCTATTCATATAGACGCATCGACACATCCATTCAAATTAAAATTTGAAATGCTGCTAACTAGTCATTTGAGGTGGAGAATTTAGTCAAATGTTTTCCAGACTTTCTTGCTATACCACCTTTCACGCGCGAAGATCTGTTCTAATTGATTAAAGGCAAATTCTTAACTATTTGTACTTAAGTCCACAATTCGTTTATAATTGTCCATAATTTATCCAAGCAAGACTTAATAATTGAATTTGAATTGGACTTCAATACAGACCAAAAATAGTCGAATTCATAAATATCCAATACTTGTCTAGTCTATATTTTCCGTTGACCGTCCAGTTCATTAGCACCTGCACGATAGACTGAGCCTGTAACGCTCCATTCCCATTAAATTATTGAAAATTTAGTCTGGGTCATGTCGAACTTCTTCACCTTTCATTCGATGAAATACGAAATAAGAGCATCTTCGTGCTACTTACAAATCAATTGTCAATGTTGATGTAAGTATTGCAATTCCGATTACAATAATGTGAACTAACTGCTAATTTAGCAATCTTGCGAAATATGTTATATTGCTGTTGTGATCGGTTTGCAACTAATAGCAAGTACTGAGAGCACCTCGACCCCAATAGTTGTAATAGCTTGTTACTTTTATACTATATAAAAAGTTTGCTTTTCGGATGAAGTGTTTTCGGATGAACTGAACAGTGATTTCGAGTTTCTATTTTTCACTCCGTGTAGCACTTCGTGCCACATCTTCTTTGTTGTACATAAAACTAGAGAATATCTATTGTGAACCATGATGCATAGAAGGCCCCGTGCACCATGACCGTTTGATCGTTGGTTTCGCAAATCGACAAATCTAAATTAACCAATCCAATCTATATATTGAAATCTCATAGAAAACAAAATTTTATAATTTTTGAAACTTTTTTACTATTTTTTCCGAATTTTTTAAAGCTTGCCATTTTTGGACGCTAATTAGTGAATTATCGTCCAAAAATGGCAAGCTTTAAAAAATTCGGACAAACTAGTAAAAAATTTTCAAAAATTGTAAAATTTTGTTTTTTATGAGATTTCAATATATAGATTGGGTTGGTTAATTTAGATTTGTCGATTTGCGAAACCAACGATCAAACGGTCATGGTGCACGGGGCCTTCTATGCATCATGGTTCACAATAGATATTCTCCATAAAACTATTGTCTTGCATAAGCAACATATTTGCCTACACAGCCACACCATAATGATTTTGATTTTCTGTTTTTCACTCTATGTATCATTGTGTAGTTTCTCATGTACAGCATGCACAGCTTATCAGGTTGCATGCGCAGCATATTAGCATACACAACCGAATTCAATCTCCACCTCATATTTCCTTGATAGTTTATGAGGTGCCATATGCATATGGATGAATGTAACGGGTCAGATACAAATATAATTTTCCATTTAGATAAATCCGGATGGAAAAGTCGCACCACATGCTACTTTGGAATGGAGGTACATAGTGCAAACAAAATACAACTAGTTCTTATTTCGCGCGTTGCGCGATTCGTTCCTATACGAATATGTTATTAAATGGTTTCTTAATGAAATCAGCAACCGTGTGGTCAAGATTGATAACTATAGAGCGAACATCGCACATATAATTTTTTTTTACGAAATTCAAAACACTATATAAAAAATATCATAAAAAATGAGAATACTATTGAAATATTATACAGAAAACTGCTATAAAAAATCCAGACCAAAAAATCACGCCACACCAAAAATCCAGCAACCTGACCACATAAAATCTACTCGAGTTACTGTGCTAACCACAGTAACTCACGCGGGGCTCACACCTCCCGCGATTTATATAGTTATAATGGGGCCCACCACCATTTGATAGCATATGAAATCTTCAAATGAGGTTGGTGTACATACCATTATTAGTGTGATCGATGCTTTGGATCATTTACACATCTTACAATATTCTTTCGGATAACACGTTTCAACTTTCAACAGAGATCCAAGCGTATGAAAAATGTTCTTTGCGCAGCATTTTTCTTTCTCCTGTATAATGACTAAACTACCCTTCTATCTCCTTATGCCTTTGCATACAAACCCATACTCTATTATTTATCCTATTGCGTAACAATAAAATATTAAAAAATTGCCTATGATTACAAATAAAAAAAAAAATCTCATATGGAACGTTTTGAGTTTGATTTAACCAATTCATCTTTCTAAATAATATTATCTCAAAATCATTCCTATAACAAAAATATGTTGTAATATATGCATTCTTTAAATTATATCAACCCTAATATATATAATAGTACAATTCATTTCATATCTTTCTAAACCCAAAAATTGAATAATTTTAAGTGAATATTATCACAAATCATTCCTATAACAAAAATATATTGTAATATATGCGTACTTTAAGTAATATCAACCCTAATATATGTAATAGTACAATTCATTTTATATCTTTTATTATGCTTAAGTATGCCAAATTTTGAAAAAAAAAAATCCTTGCAATTTCAGGTTTTAAAAATGTTCGAATAAGTATATATTTTTTTTCAAATTCTTTCGTAGTTAATGGTTTTTAATAATATTCATAGATGCATAGTATCTACCAATTTTTAGTTAAAAATTGAATTCAAAATTTAAAGACAAAGTCTACCTACAAATTAAACAGAAAAATAATTTTAGCCGCTGATAAGGAAAATTCATTTATTTAAGTAAATTTTACAAAATAAAACATGACATAAATTAATAACATGTTGCCAAAAGCAATGATGTTCTATCTTTTTCATTCCACAATTTCATTATTTCTTTCTCCCCTCTATTCTTATGAACAGAGGTCAGATTTTTTTGTTGCTTTAAGTTGTCTCTACGAAAAGCGATTGGAAAAATATTCTCTACACTCTCAGCTGCATCTATTGACATTCTATTTGCCTATCTTTTGATGATCGTCTTTTAAACTTTTCTCTCTTCGCTTTGGTGCTTTGGTTGTGACCTTGCTGTGCTTACCAGTGAGCAAGGAGGATCATTTGATGTTTCTGTACAAAGTATTTGTGCAATTTGAATTTAGGACCTTCCAAGGGCCAAGGCGGGTTAGCTTGGTTGCTTAATTGATTACTATTTGTTGACATAATTCTTATCTCTATAAAAATATTTTTCTGAAATATAAATGAATCTTCCTTAGTTGCAGCTTTGTCCCTCTTTTCTCCCTATGACCTTATTAGTCCAGTAAGATCAAAAGTTGATGAAAAAAAATTGACAACGCTTAATGAAAAAAATCAATTAGTTCTTCAATTTTTATTACAATTAATTTCAAAAATGCACCAATGAAAGTTAAATGCGATCCAATTTCCTTTCCTCTTCAAGTAATTCAAGGAAACTCATTAACTGAATAAATAATATAAATTAGACCACCATATACATACCTATGAAGTTATTAAGTTAATATACAACATAAATTAACACCTAGCCATTGCTATTACTATTTGTTCCGGCGGAGCCGGTGTTGAAAAATCTAGTTTACTATAGAAGTAGAACCTACAGTTAAATTTATAAGGATGGATATAATATAAATTAATCAGTTCCAAATAATTCTTAAACTTATAATCTATCACAATTAGAAGGACGGAGAGTCGGAGATGAGATGTTAGAGGTGAAAAGTGTTCCGCTGCCCGGATCCAAAAGTCGCGAACGGTCTATATTCTGCAGCCTCGGATCTTACCATGCGACCCGAACCGCTACTTTCCCGCCGAAAAGACGCAGAGAGAGCACCCTAGGCGCCGCGCGTTCCCGCTCTCTTGCAACCTTGCCGAGAAGCCTCAGATAAGAACTAAGTTCTTATGCTCTCTCTCTCTCTCTCTCTCTCTATCCATCTCTTTCTTTCATTAGAGAGCGTGCTAGAGTAATTGAGGGGTGACAGTAGAGGGCTGAGATCTCTGAGCTCCAGAAGGGGCGGATTTGGGTTCGATTGCAAGTCCCGATCCCCGAAACCGATTAACGATTCTCCCCATCTGAGCCACCCTCTCTATCTCTACTGGGCCCCACTTTTCTACTTCACCAGTTGATCCGCAGTCACAGCCTCTTTCCTTCCCCTCGTGCTAAAATAACAGAACGACATTTTAGTATTAATAGAACGTTTTAGCGTGAATTACCAATTTGTACCGTGTCAAAAGCAACGCCCCCTCTTTATTGAATTTTTGTCACAGCTCATTCCGATTAGAGCTATCTGATTGAGAAAATTCAATCGAAAACCACCTCTCTTCTGCTAAATCACTCAATGGCTAAGCACCAGAGCTCGCCAGAAAGTGCTTCTTCCCAGGACGCCAACTCACAAGATGCTAATCACACTCTTGAGGTTCTCCTCCTTCTCCCCCTCTTTCTTTTGTTTGTTCTCCTTTCATTTAATTCTTAAACTGAAGAGTTTAATAAGAATGGATCTATCAAACTGTAGAATGGATACTGGTAAGTGGGAGTAGATTGATAGCTTCTGAGTGAAGGAGATGCAATTTAGAAGGTAGAATATAACAAGTTTTAGATCTTGTTAGATGTATGTAGGGAAATTAATATGGACCTGATAGGAATTTGGAAAAAAAAAAAATGAAACAAAGTGGGAGATTGTTGCATTTCTTGACCTGCATTGCATGATTATTGTTTCAGCCATTCTTTGTTCTTCACAAGGCTCAGCCACAAGCAACTGTAGTGGAGAAGGTTTCCAGATCTGGGAAAGGTAGGAAAAAGGGTACCAAATCTTCTCCCAAGTCTCCAGAGAAGTCCAAACGGACAACATCTGATGAGCAACCCTCTAATACCTTGTACGAGCAATGGCGGTTCAAAGCATTCAATGAGATATGGTCCTTGATTCAGTCCAACATTGAGGTTTTACTCATTAGTATTTGAGTAATTTAATTTTCAACTACTCCTAGCAAGAGCATATTCAAATTATCAGGGAAAAAGAAACTCTGCACCACTGATTGTCACCTGATTTACAATATGAACTCCGTATTATTTCATGCCCGCATGCGTTGCTGGTTTCAAGATTAAAAGTCATGAATGATGGTTATTCCTAAATAATGTATTTGTAGAATAGCTCTCTTGCCACTAATGACCTTTTGGCAATAGGGTGTTGATATTGCTCTAAACAAATTAGAGTATTATTATTTTTTTATTTATCGTTCTATTTAATTGTGAATTAATTATTTTAGCATATAATTATTTTTTACTGATTCTCCTATTTAATTGTAGGGGGTCTTGAGAGATATCAACCTCAAGCTATTCAATGAAGTGCTCCAATGGGTAGAAGATTCCTTCTCAGAAATTAAATCCAATGTGAAATTAAGCTCATCTGAGATCCAGCAACCTTATCCTCTAGTAGCAGATACTTTATTCAGGAAAATACCTACAGCATTTGTTCTTACAAGTGAGTAATAACACTCACTAGTCTTGTGTTTTGCTAGTTGACCAAGTTTTTAGTCTAGAAGCTTTAAATTATTGAGGAAGTTGAACCCTGGACTTGTAGGGAAGATTTGAACCAATGTATAGATTCTGTGATATTATTTTTTTATTTTTATACTGGGAGCTTAGGTGGATTTAAACTCCTAGATAAGTTGCTTATGGAAATCCCCTAACTATCTGTTCTGGTACCATTACTAAATTATCAACAGTTTGATAATATTAAAAGCTCATATGATGGATTAATTAAGTTCTATAATATAGCTTTAATTATTGAATTCCTTTGTTTATCAGAAAATGCTGAGTTTGTTGATGACATACAAACATTTTGTGATCTTGGATCACATCTCAAGTCCAATAGATGCCATGTGGCCAACATGTCTGCTTTGGATTTCTCACTCAAGTATGGAATAGGTGGTTCTGTTAGAAGCTTGCTGAGGCAGCTCCATTCTGAGCCCCTTGACGTGAGTTGCATGCTAAATTAATTATTATATTCCTGTTCTTTCTTTTCTATTTTTGTTTGACAAACAATGGCAAGTAATTTTGGTGGTGTTTCAAAGTGCCATATGTAATATGTTGTTGAACAAAAACAATGATTTTATGTTTGGTTTATTGTGCAGGGGAAGATAGCGGATATGTTTACATTAGCCAAATGGTATTGCGAGAACAATAACAAGCCAATAGTTGTAATGATAGATGACATGGAATGTTGCAATGCTGATGTTTTGGGCAACTTCATCGCCATGTTAAGGTAAGAAATATCTATAACGGTCTGCATTAGATGAATGTATTTGGCAACTGTGAATCCAAGTTATCAAAATTTCTGTTATTGATATCTGCAGTGAATGGGTTATGAAAATCCCTATATTTTTCATAATGGGGGTGGCTACTACCATAGAAGCTCCAAAAAATATGCTACCATCAGATGCTTTGCAACACTTGGATCCATGCAAGCTCACTCTGGGCACACCATCAGACAGAATGAATTCATTGGTTGAGTCTGTTCTTGTCGAAGTATGCTATTGTTTCAGCCTCGGTCACGAAGTCTCGGTTTTCCTTAGAAATTATTTCCTCAGACATGATGGCACCATCACTTCTTTCATAAGCGCCCTCAAGGTTGGCTCTACTCTTTTATAAGTGCCCTAGATAATATATAAGTACATCATCTCAGTTTGATGTAATATTGATATTTTTTTTATCAAGAATTGAATTGAATGAAATTGCAATTTATCATTCTTACAGCTGGCATGTAGTAAGCACTTCTCATTGGAGTCTGTGAGCTTTTTGTGCCTCTGTATGCTTGACCAGGATTCTGAGGTTCTACTTTTTATGATTTATGTCCGCTTAATACTTCTTTGATTATACAGAAAGAGAAATAAAAAGAACACTATAGAAGATAACTAACATAATTGACCTCCCAAGCAGGAACGTTGGTCTGAAAAGTTTGTTTACTTGCCAGAATCAATGAAGAGATGCATCCTTAATCTTCATTCTTGCAAAAGGTAAATCCTCTAATATTGTAAACTTATGTGTGTTTTTTCCTGTTGGTTGATTGAAATTAATTTATGCTAAGTTATTATTGAAAACTACAGAGAAAAGAATTTGCAAGGTGATGTTGGCAGTATCATACAACTGTTGTCTGATCTAAAAGCCTCACAAAGATGTTGGAGCTCTGTCGTATTGGTATGCTCTTAACACATTAAACCATTTTACAAGAAAAATGTTCTTTTTTCTCACAGAAAATTGAAAATTGTTTTTTCTTCCTTGTATTATACACAGTGCTTGTTTGAAGTTGCAAGGCATAGCAAAATGCAATTTTTAGACATTTTCTGTGAGGCTACTGATCCAGAAGTGTACTGCATGAATAATTCAGACAATAGCTCAAAGGAACATTTTAAATGTAGAGACAAGAACTCAACTGAAAGGTCAAGCTCTGGAGTAGCATCACTAACTCGAGTGATTCATACAATAAGGTAACACACTTGGCCTCCAGTTTGATTTATCCGTATAGTATAAGGATTGTTTGCTTGATTATAGCAACTCCATCTGACTCTCAAGTGCTGTTACAACATACTGAAAATTTTGAGTTTGATGAATTTGATCTTTTTAGTTCTAGAATAATAAAAAAAAAACATCATATTAATTTATTTTTAGTGCCGTTTATATTTTGTTACTACATAATTGCTTCCCTTTTGAATTTTTTTCGCTGGATCAGGGAAATGCCAGTTGCAGCTCTGTCAAATTTATTGGATAAATGGAATAACCATACAGAAGAAATGACTGAGGTATGATGGCTATCGCTACTTCACTTCCACCAAGGAATGCTCTTACATTGTTTTTCACAGTTAATGTAGAATACAAAAAATATGGTCCTCGAAAACTACATGTGTGCTAAACTAAAGCAAATTAAGCTCTTTGATCAAATATCTATAAGATAGAAGCTTCAGTATGGATGAGTAAAAATTTGGCTTAAAAGGAAACTTCCTTTTAGCTTCTTTGATCATCCTTGCAAATTATTATCATTCTTTTCTTTTGATATCATAAAACTAGATAAATGAGGAAATCGAGAAGCTTCAGTCTCTCTTGGCCAGTGTGAATGAAGGCAAAGTCTATGAGGAAAACTTGCATAACATTAGAAAGTAAGTACAATCGTAAATTGTTCATCTTAAGGAAATACAATCATAAATTGTCCATACCGGCACACACCAGTATGGTGCTTGTATTAGCATTTAGTAATAGACTCTTTCATATAAAACCTGAAAATTGTGAGTTGGATGTTATCTGAAATTTTGGTTTCTTGGTGTATTCCTAATTAAACAAGAAATAAGCAACAAACAACACTCTGAGATTCTAAAGTTTTGCATTTAACATATGAATGTAGCAGGAAGTCTTTGTCTGTTCTATCAGGAAAAGGAAATTCACCAAATGAAAAGGTCGCAATGTTACTGGATGCCATGATAAGGTAGGCTGATCCATCTATACATGTAATCCGCTTCATATATTTCTACCAAGTGAAACGTTTTTGATTTAAAAGTATACGACAGGAAATATATGAAGTCAATAGAGTGCATGACTCTTCATGAAATAATTTGCTTCAGAGATGTTGATGTTCTTCGATCAGTAAGTCCTCCGACTCAATACATTGATGCATACAATTTTAAAATTCTTGATAAAATGTTCAACATAACTAATGTGACAAAATATTACCAGGCATTGATCGGAGATCCAAGGAAAACAATCCAGCTTGATTTGCTCAAGTGCCATAGTTATCTCTCCTGCTCCTGCTGCAGCTCAGATGCAAAGAGTTTATCTCCCTCCATGCATGATACATCTATTATGTAAGCTGTCTACAAATTGTAACTACAAGGGAACTAAACCTTTTCTTAAAAAAAAACACCAAAGGGCATCTAAATATCCTTAAATTTTGCTAAAACAGGGAAAACCTGTGGTGAGACTTCTTTGGTAATTTAAATTGAAAGGTTTTCAGGTATAAATTGGCACAAGAATATGGCGATGTCATAAATCTTTACGAGTGGTACCAGTCTTTCAAGACTGTTCTCAGTAGTGCCTCTCATACTCCTAGAAAGAGAGGTCGCCCATCCCCTGCATCAAAGAAAGCAAAACCTTCGCCTGCTTCAGAGACAGAAGCTCTAATTCAGTATATTATTTTTTTCAATTCCTAATTTCTTTTCAAGAGATGCCATTCTCATAAATCAGAAATAAAGCAAACTTGCAGTAACAGTAATTTTATTAACTGTAGAGCACGATTTTGTGGGGCTGTTACAGAACTCCAAATATCAGGACTGCTTCACATGCCAACCAAGAGAAGACCTGACTTTATTCAGAGAATTGCATTTGGTCTCTGAACGTTTTGCCTGGTTAAGTGTGTTTAGAGATTATGCCTGATTTGATGCAATATAGTTTGAGGCTAGTGTACAACTCCTGACATGTAAGCATGGGTTTTCTTCTTCCAAAGTCCATTATCTTCCTCAAAAGTATATAATCAGAATTTTGGAACATCGTGGTGTTGTTGCTGTTACAGTATAAAATTGAAGAAAAATCAATATGAATACAACATTTGTTCTTTTTGAGAAATTACTGATGGGGCATGCCAAATTTTAGCTTGTACTGTGATACTGTCTGCCTCCAAATAGTGGAGAAGTCGAGGATTAAACGAAGAAACAAGGTCTAGCTGCATGTCTTGGAATATCGAAGGCTTTAAAATAGATTTTGTAAATAATGCTTGTTCTTGTTTTGCTTACTGATGGGTTTTTTTTTTTTTTTTTTTTTTTTTTTGGTAGGGAGGGATCTTTTTTTTAGTTTTATCAGATCTCTTTAACTTCTGCTTTCTTTTTTAATTTTTATGGCTATCATCAAGTTTTAGTGCCTTACTAATATAGTGTTAAATTGTTCTTTGAAATAAAGTGGTAGGGATAACTTTTCTTTAGAGAAGCGGCCATTGTAATTTTAAGCTTATAAACACATTTTTCGCCAACATTGTTTATTGACCTGAGTGGAACTTTTTGATATGCTTGTAGTCATGGCGAGCCAAGGATGAATCATTACGGGGGTGAGGGAATGAGTTTATTAAATGTGCTTAACTTTGCATTTGATTTCTAAATAAGAAGGATATTTCATGTAGACAAATTATGTTTTACCATATAAAATACTTTTGAGTGCAGACGACCATAGAATTGAGACCATCTGACAAATTATTCTCCTCACATTAGTTTGACCAATTACAAGTTGCAATGATCCAAATGAGCTTGCAAATGTGACGGTCTCAGTTCACCACAGATTTGAAGACCGTTTTTCTCCGATGAGCAAACCCAACTGTTCATTGGTAGATCTATTAGTCAATAGACCTACAGCGCAAATCAATCCCAGAACCAGAGAAATTAGACATTTCAATATGCGTTTTAAATCCAAAGCATGCTCTTAGGACATTTACTTCAATTGTCATATTGCCATCAGAGAAATTATACTTGCACAATCTCATGGGACAAGTCCATTAAAGAAGCAAAAAGACTAGTCACAACTAAAACTGCCTAACATGCTAGCCTCAAATGCATTTACAAGATATTAGGAACCTGAGAAGCAAGTCTGAGCTGCAACTCCTTTATTTTGGAGCACAACTCAGCCTTCTCCTCTCTATAGCTCTGCAGAAGAAAATTCTTACCCTCCAACACTTCCTTCAAATCCCCTATCTCCTTCTTTAGCATCTCTACCTTTGCCTCATCCTGCAAACCCACTTCCTCGAAACAATTTCCATTCCCATTTGCATGGCCCATCAAAGGCCCAGCACAGTGGTCAGCAATAACCTTCCTCAGCCGTTGGATCTCCCTCTCCGAGGCAAACAGGTCACGATTCGCCGAATCAATTTGCGCCTCCAAGTTGGCTGAGTTTGCCATTTGGATACTGAGTGAATTCTTGAGTTCCAAGAGTTGAGATTGCATCTCCATTATCATTTCATCTCTCCTCTGCAGCTGTTGTCTAAGCCTGTGTATCACCTCCCTCTTGACATAAATGTCAGATCCTGATTCTGACAAGGATTCTGAGCTGACAGAAGGGTGAAATGACCTATGAGGGAGACCAAGCTGGTCAGGTGAGTTGGACCACATGATACCTTGATTGACCTCCATGTTTGATTTTTCAGCTGGCTGAATCTTTACCAAAGGGAGGGATCTCTCTACTTCTCGAGACATTGTTTTGATAGGTGGTGCCAGACTTGTTCCCATCTCTGTAAAAGCAGAACATGCATGTTGGATCTCAAAACATAATATGGAATTAACTAAGATGTTCCAACTAATAAATTTAGTTTAAGCGATTATGTGTTCTTTTTTTGCAGATATGGAAGCCAGATGATACCAGTGGCATTACCTGTACAATGCCACTACAAGTCACTGATGGAGGCATTGCTCATCCTAAACATAGTAACATTATTTTAAAATTATTTGCAGATAACTTGTGAAGAAGTTGCAAATAATTCATGAAGAGCTCCAAAAGAATAAATTTTTCATTTTGTTCTGTCTTCCAAACGAATAAATCATGCATTTCTCATATTCCAAACAGTGTTAAACTTCAAAATTTCATGATTTTATTGGAACAAAGTGCAAGGGGCCGCATTCATAGTTTGCGGCTAACCTTCTGTCTTCTTTTTGTATGCAAACAAAGAAAAAAGGTATATAGTTGAACCAATGTACTCAAAGGCCTTCAAATAGGCTCAGTACATGATAACAAATATACAAAGATAAGATGTGGCAATCTTTACATAGGATTTCATACTATTATGGATTAAATTTTATTCTATGTGGATCTCTTTTTCCTCCAAATTAAGAAAAATTTTGTGAACCCATCAATATAATATGGTACTCAAAAGGAATGTTTACCATATTATAAGAACAATTTTGTGAAGGATCCGCATTCATAGTTTGCGGCAATCTGACCTTCTGTCTTCTTTTTGTATACAAATAAAGAAACAGGAAATAAGTTGAACTAATGTACTCTAAGGCCCTCGGATAGGCTCACCAAATGACAATGAATATGCAAAGATAAGATGAGGCAATGTTTAAATAGGGATTTAAACTATTCTGGAGTAAATTTGTTCTACGTGTCTCTTTTTCCTCCAAATTAAGAACAATTTTGTGAACCCATCACTATAATCTGGTACCTAATCATAACAATAATAACAAATGATACCTGAAGAACATTGGTAGAAGTTGGCTCCTTGAGAATAGCAGCAGAGATCTGAATGCAGTACTCCAGATGTCGTCCGACCAGAATTTTCTCTCTCTAAGGAGGAAATACAAAAATGGAATGTTCTTAAGAAAAGGAAGCTATAATTTCCATGTTTTCAAAACCTTAAAATCTTGTATAAGCCGTACTATATCGAGTAAAAAACTAATTCCTATTCCTCAATTTTTAACAACTTCCCTTACTACCCTTCATTAGTTTTCAGTAAAGTATAAAGTTATGAGTAAGAGTGTAAGACAGATATCAGAGGAGTTGAGAGAAAATGTTACAGGAAGAGCTGGTACCTTTTGTGGAAGAAGTGTCATCATTTAACTTTTTGTTCTGAAAGAAATGATTGAGTCTGGTAAACCCAAGCCTGACGACCAGAGTACTAACCAAGGCACCACCAGCCAACAGGATCCAACTCGGCCCATCGCCATGCACCTGGATTAACGATTTCTGACCTCTCTTTGTGGTCCCATCCTCTTTGGATTTCATCGTATGATATTTCTGCAAGCGCTTTTACCTAAACCTGACAAAAGAAGGCTATACACAGATTACAAACTGACACAAGATTGCTTATCCAGACGCTATTAACCAGGTAGGAATTAAAAATAAAAAAAGAATTGTATATCATGATTAAGTGATCAATGTTTATTTGCATCAAAACAAAAGATAGTGCTCATACAAAAAGCTACATTTGTATTAAGGAACACAGGTAAACACTATAATAACTACAAATATTTATATGTTTAAAAAACAAAATAATTGCTACATCTATATTAAGGAACAACAGTTAGATACCAGGATTGCTACAAATAGTACAATATATGTTTCATATAATAAGGTTTAAAGATGACTACAGATATAACACATTAAACAATCTTCCCAACTATACTACGAAAGAGATACCCTAAATTTGTACAACCAGATCATGAAAAATACTAGCTTATTTTTTTGTGCCAAATTGATTCAACAGAGCCTAAGTATTTAATGCTTTCTAACCAATTTATTTGCACTAAGCTATAATCTGGCAGTAAATCAAAATAAACCTTACAAGAGTTACTTCTTCCAGCATTTCCTATTCCCCTTAATCGATAATTGAAATTAACATATGAACGGAAGTACAGAACAGCGATTAACTGCTAAACCAAAACCCTAAAACAAAATTATATTCCTCGGGGCATAGGAACCGCTTGTCTATTTGTAAAATCTGGGAAAACCGCACTATAATCTCTCAAATAAAAAATCAAAAGACATTAAATGAAAAGAAAAAGTACGGATTGGACAGAGGCTTACAAAACTAATAGAGGATTAACAAAGCAAGAAATAAACGAAGAAAGAGGAGAAAAAAAAAACCTCATAAATTGAAGACCTAGCTCGAATGTTCATCGATTCTCATCTCATCTCAACTCATATCAATCCTATCTCTTCTCTCTTCTCTCTCTCATATTACAGCTGTTGTCTATTGTCGTAGCGAAACCGAAACCGAAGGTGTCAGTGGTGGAACCGTTTCAAGAGAAAAGTAGCCAATGGCACTCGCTCTACGGTTACAGTCTCACTCTTTCCCTTGGTTTTCTATAATACAGCGGCTCTGCCTCAAAGAGAGTCGGAGAAACGGGTTAACGGGTCAATTGGGAAGGGAACTATCGGAATTCGGAAGGAAGTGTACTACACAGTGCACTTCACAGGCACGTGCGTGACACGCTTTTCCGGCACGTGCGTGCCACGCTATTATTAAACCTAGAAGTAGAATATATTTCTCAGCTTCCGTTTCTGCTGTGGCCTGTGGCTAGTGTTTTAAAAACGTTCCGTGTTGTGTCGCGTTCGTGACATGTCGTGTCAAATATGTTGGACAAAATTATATGTCATGTCGTGTCGAGTCGTATCTGAATTTAAAAGACGGACACGTTACGCCTCGTGTCTTCGTATCGTGTTGTGTTGTGTCTTTTATAGACGTGTCATGTCGTGATGTATTCAGATATGTTTAACTTTTTAACATAAATACAATTATTATGAAATTTAAAAATCATGTTTAATAAAAGAGAATAGCTATGGTGAACCATGGTGCACAGAGGGCTCCGTGAACCATGACCGTTTGATCGGTGGTTTTGCAATTTGACAAATCTAAATTAACCAATCCAATCTATATATTGAAATCTCATATGAAACCAAATTTTATAATTTTTGTAATTTTTTTGCTATTTTTTCCGAATTTTTTAAAACTTTCCGTTTTTGGACGATAATTTACTAATTATCGTCCAAAAATGGCAAGCTTTAAAAAATTCGGAAAAAATAGCAAAAAAATTCCAAAAATTATAAAATTTGGTTTCATATGAGATTTCAATATATAGATTGGATTGGTTAATTTAGATTTGTCAAATTGCAAAACCACCGATCAAACGGTCATGGTTCACGGAGCCCTCTGTGCACCATGGTTCACAATAGCAATACTCTTAATAAAATATATCAAAAATCTAAAAAATTGACGTGTTTTAAAATTGAATTAAAATATAGATTAATTTTTGAGAAAGTTTATTATGCACTACAGTGTATCGGCGAATCTGTGCACTGCCATCTGTATCGTTGGATCTGCGTTAAGATTCGTTCTGATTATGTCGCTGGATCGGAAAAATTTAGTTGTTCCGCGATTCTTATTCTGCTCCCCCCTCTCTCTCTCTCAACTCGATTTTCTACCGAACAAACCCCTCCCTCGCTCTCTCTCTATTCACGCTCTCATCTGCCATCCCCTCAAACTTGCCACCAAAACCCTAAATCGCTGCACCCTCTTCTCTCGATCGCACTCACTGAGCTTCTCCTCTCGATCTCACTCACCCTCTCTCGACTAAGATGCGACCTAAGATTTCTCTCGATCGCACTCACTGACTCATCTTCTCTCTCATCACTCTCTGCGTCTTCTCTCAATCGCAGCAACTTTGCCTCTATCGCCTCTCTGTGCAACCTAGGGTTTCGCCCCACCCATCGAAGCTGAGGTAACTGACTACCCTCTCTTTTTTTTCTCCAATTTTGCTGTAAAATAATGTAACTTCCAACACTGATCCCTCCTCTCTCTCTCTCTTCTCTGCTGAATCGTGTGAGGTGATCGGTGTAACCTTGTTCTTATGGATGGTCTGACAAGCTCTCTCAGGTATCTGATCCCCGGCTCTCTCAATTTTGGAGTTTGATTTTTCTTCTTGCAATAGTCGGATGAAATATTTAAGATTCTCCTTTTTTTAGTTTCAAATGAAATAGTTATGTTTGGCCTTCAAAAGTCTGTTGCTTATCAATAATTTTTAATTTTACTTTATTTTGTGCAAATTAGTAGAGGTACTGGTAACCAAATTCAGATGCTAATTTTGTTTGGTTTATGATGTGAACTTTAGTAGCTAGTAGCCTAGTAGAAAGATGATGGTACACGTTTAATTATGATGCAATACATTAGTGAATTTCACTACACTCAATTCGTCATTTTGAATTTCAATGCACTCTCCTTTACTGTTAATTTCTATGTTTAAGAGCATTCTTTATTTACTTTGTCGATTTCTATGTTTTGCAAGGAGCGGTAAGTGATGTTGCAGGAGATGTCTCAGGAGTTGAAGTATCTACCCCTCTGAATACTAACGGCTGTTTTGTAATTTTATACTACTGTGTACTTGGGGATAAGTGATTGTTACTTTATTTTTATGCAATTTCAGTATGGATGTGTGATTATAATGAACTTGTTATTATGTGTGAATATGGATATGAGTTAAAAGTGTTGAATGCATATGCACAAATGTCCAAAGGTTCAGATAGTTAGCATTGCATACAGCTAGTTCCCTTTCAACTTAACTGAAAAAAAAAGAAGTAAAAGTAAAGGTACTGACTTCCTGGATTGGTTCCAGTAGGATATTAGTATCATGCATGTACAAGTTTCCTAATAAAATTTAAAACAGTGAATTTCTTTTAAATAAAAGGCATCTGTGATCAAATATTCAACATATTAAAGACGTACCATTATCACATACAACTTGTAAGAAACACAAAAGAAAAAAATATTGCAAGTACAAGCTGAAAAACAAAAATTTGCTAATTATTCCCTCTGTCCAAATCTTATTCTTCAACCTGTCCTTCATCTGTATAAAACAAAAAGAAGAAAAAAATTACACAATACCTTTGGATATGTCCTAATCACTTTTTTGAGCTGCAATCTTCCAATTGAACATAGCAACTAAAACACCAATTAATTAAACCACAAAATTTTTGTTATCAATTTGCCTATATAGCAGTAGAAATCAGCAACTTTGTTACCATCCTTAGATTGCAAATTTACTATCAATTACAAAAGCCCAATGTTTATAAACTAGCTTGGAAACCATCTTTAGTATTCTATGTTCAAGCAATATTGGTATGCAAAGGTGAAATAGTTGAAATCCACTATCTATAAACAAATGTGCTCTTCTAATTAAGAAAATTGAGAAAATCACACAAATTGCGACAAAATTACAAATTTAGTACAAAATTGACCAGCAAAATTAATTATGCTTTACTAATGTTATTAGCACCATCCACTAATTGGTTACCAAATTTAGATAAAAATATATGAGTCACAAATTTTGCTTGCCGAATTACAGTAAAATCAATGATACTTTTACTTGCCTAATATAACTCAAACTCAAAATGCAAGTCTCAGAATAGTACAAATGCCAAAATAAAATATTAATGTACATACTTTAGGGAGATGGATGGGACCTTTCTGTTTGTTGCCGAGTCAAGGAAGAGCTCCAAGTCGAGGCTTGAGGGATCCTTTAGTGAGAGACAACAGAGAGGGGAGGAGGTCGACAAGAGAGATGGGCGGAAGTCTACTGAGAGGTCGATCTAGGGTTTGCGGCAGATCTTGTGACTCGTGGCTAATTGTTTCGATCCGTACGAAGAAGAGCAGACTTGAAATTTGAAGGAGTGAGCGAAGGGTTTGCTAGGCAGGAGTTCAGAGAAATTTGTTTTGAAATTTGGAGTGATGGGTTTAGGAGAAGAAAGATCAAATGCGAAGGAACGATATAAGCGTGAGGAGCAACGTTTCTAATCCAGCGACACCATCAACACGATTATTAAAGTGAATCCAACGGATCAAACGGCAGTGCATAGATGTCTCAATACACTATAGTGCATAATAAACTTTCTCTTAATTTTTTATTTATAATTTTGATGTGAAATATATTTTAAATTTTATAATAATTATTTTTTTTTACTTGGACCGATCATGTTTGAAAAAACATAGGCGGAGTTGCTATCTTAAAATTATATTAGTATACTTTTCATACTAATAAAATTAAAAATATAAAAATTAATGAAATTCAACTTAAAAAAGTAAACCTTTGGTAATCTACTAATTAAGATCTGAATGTATCAATCTTTTATTAGTAATTCTAACTATTTAAAGAGTGCTTTATTTGGAATTAAATCTATTCATAATCGTTGATTTAAGATTGAATTTATATCGGACAAGATTTATAGAAAAAATATATAGCATGTACATAAATGAGAAATCTATCATATTTCTATAACGCTTAATGTGCATCTCTATTTCGTGTTTGGCGTGTCTGTAATACTTGTCGTGTCCTTCGTGTCGTGTCGTGTATGTGTCTAGAAAATTCACGTGTCGTGTTGTGTCGTGTCTATTTCAAAGTTGAACACAACACGCTTTAGACACGACATATCTAAGTTCTCGTATTGTGTTCGTGTCTTATCGTGTCGTATCGCTTCCGTGTGGTGCCATGTTGTGCCATATTCGGACACGTGTTTTTTTTTTTTTAAGAACATAAGCGTGGGGCGTGGCTGTACTGTACCGTTAAACCCTCATTGTTAGTGGTCAAGCCGACCAGAGTGAGAGGCCCAGAACACATACAAATTGGTGCTATTTAGGAGCAATAATTATTGGGCCTGAGGTGGGAGTGGTCCTTTGTACGACGACAGGTGATGAATTAATGAAGTTCTATCAGGTTATTAATAAAGCCCAAGCATAGCTCCAGATTTTTCACATCGGAAGCCCTGAAATTGTATACGGCGTGGAAAGTGTTAAATGTGTAATAACTAATAACCATTCTGAAGAGATGGGCCAGCTGAAGATGCTTGGTCGAGAAACAGTGAGGAAAGAAATAAGAAAGACAAATGGCGAGATGACACGAGGCAGGAGAGAAAGGAACAGTTTAACTATAAAAAAAATCCTATACGACTTTATAAGAAAAATGGAGAAGAAAAATTATCTCCTGTCTTTCAATTGCGTATTTATTGTCCATACCACAAAAAAATAAAGTGTGTAATTAATTAATAAAATAATGTTTGTTAGCACAGTTTATCTACCTAGAGCGTGTGATCATGGCGCGACTCCTTTTTTAAAAAACTTCCACAATTTTAACTATTTTTAAAATTTTTAATTGAATGATTATTTCAAAATCCGAGAAACAATTCTATAAGTTTATGTCATTATGAAAAAAAATGACAAAGTTATTCTATACTTTCAAGATTTTGGTCACCTCTTATCATTTTTTCAATCATCACTTAAAAAAGTGTTTCAGTTACGTGTAAAACACGAGGACATGTTACTTACATTATATGAATTACGATACAATTATACATGACATGCTTTTAAACATTATATGCGTGTTGTTCAGATAAATGTTAAATCTATTTTGTATTCAATTATACTATATTTTCTTATCCACTATTTTATTTATTTAATGTTTAATAATGCATCAAATAATTGTCACTTCTAATGCAACTAAAATACATTTTTTTGTTAAAAAAATGGCATAATCACTATCTATATTAAATGAACTCCTCTTCTCACTTCTCCTCCCTCAATAGTTTCAATCCATAAAACGATTAAATATACCGTATAGGTCTGCCTGGGCTCTTATCTAGCGGTGTATAGTGCGGCCGCGTTTGCGCCGATTGCAAGTGGAACGGAGAGGAATTAGTTAGTTTGCTGTTGTCAGGTTTTGCCGTCCTTTTGACTTCCCTCCTACCACTTTCTGTGCTTTTATTCTTCCCATTGTCTTATCCTGCCTTCCATTTTACTTTCTTTTACCTACTCCACTCTGGCACCCCCACTTCCGTTCCGTAACTTCCGTTAAATGCTCCCCTCCCGTTTATTAGCAATAGTTATTGTCACTTTATTCAAAAATTAATAAATGAGAAGGGAAAAAGAGAGAAAAAATAGAACTCCATTGCTATATTAGACAGATCTCAGGCACGTGCGTCGTAATGGCGTTACTCCCACGCACTCTCTAGCCATCGACTCATCGCTGTTATATCCCGTACCCTCCCCACATCATCCGTTTCTCTTTTCTTTTTCCAAAAAATTGGATTACTATTATTTATTAAATTAAATTAAATAAATATATTATTCGTTCGGTTTCTCACTCTCCAAATTCCCTTTTCCTTCTCTTTCTCCTTCCCCATCCAGAGAAATTCTCGCATCAGTTAACTGAAACCACAGAGAATTCTCTTCGATTTCGGTTGAATTACTTTTCTGTTGCTCTACTGCTCCGTGAATTTTCTCTCATACGAAGAGATGGAGACGATAAAGAAGCAGGCGAGCAGACTAAGGGAGCAGATGGCGAAACAACATGTATCTATTTTATTACTCTTTACTATTGTTTTCATTTTTTTATTTTCTTTATCTTGGTTTGAAGTGAGAATTATAGAAATTTGGTGTTAGCTTTAAGCGACCTCTTTCAATTCTCAAAGAAATTTGGATTAGTGCTTCTTGAGAAAGTGTTTAAAGTTTGTTTTACTGAAATTATTTTGGATGATATGCAAAACAGGCAGTTTTGAGGCAATTCACTATGCGGTATAGCCAAGACCCAGCTCTAATTGATGAAGCTGAGCTTCAGTGCCACCAGAATCTACAGAAGCTATACAACTCCACCAAAGTAACTAAGGTATAGGCTTGTTTTCCCTACCAGAGACGTGCTATTTGTATATATTTTATTTTTTGTACTATTGCTGAGGTCAACGACAACAGAAGCAGAAGCAGTGCATGAATGAGGGTAGAATTGCAGAACTGACTACTGAGGCAGTACTTGTGATGTCAATTGGAAGATTATTCATAATTGTACTGTTGGGTATTCAGATGGACCATACCTGTTGGAATTCAGTAAAAAAATAGAGAATTCCCATACCTTTTTTCAGTTATTTGTTTTATTAATTTTTAGACTGTTTTGGTGCTTATATTATTAAATAACTGAGGCTTAGCTGTGCATGTATCTCATGAAGCTTAATTTTTTTTTGTCTTTTCAGCATCTGCAGAGAAATATAGTACGCGGAGTCGAAAGTTTTATAGCTATTAGCACTAAACAGATGGAAATATGTAATACTATTTTTTAACCTTCTGGAAATCTTTTATATTTAGCTCCACTATTATGTGATAATAACTGTTTTTAACAAACTGTAGTGAAAAGGCTAGCTGATGATTGTTGCAAGTACGGAAGTGACAACCAATCATCCAATTTTGCCCTCGCGAAGGCTTCCGTCGATTTTGGAACATCTCACAAATTGATAGAAAAAGAGAATGAAAATCTACTCAAAATTCTTGCGGATCAGGTTATTTGATGTCCTTTCTTTCGACTTTTTATGTATATATGTTTACAGCTCAAGGTTTTGGCATGTTTCGGCAGGTTATTTGTTAGTTATTATTATTATGTTCCAGTTTTGACTTCTGACCTATTTTCAATAAACTAGGTCTTTGCTCCACTAAGAGAGATGATAATGAGTGCTCCTTTGGAAGACGCTCGCCTATTGACATATCGCTATGAACGGATTAGACAAGATGTGGAGTCTCAGGTATGAACATGATGCTTACTAATTAAACATATGTTTGGTTGTTATTGTAAAATCAGCTTTTGCTTATACCCTATACTGTAGCCCCAGAAACTGATGCTACCTATGAAGGTTCATGTTTGTTGTAAAATCCCATTTGAGTTGTATTCTCACAGCACCAGCTTGTTAGTTGGACCATAACAGAGTGCAAGGCTCAGCACACACAAGAATAGCCTTTATGTTATCAACTTCTGTATCAGAAACTAATGTTTTACTTCTTGAGTTCCCTGTAGTTCTACCCCTTTATAAAGTGTTTGACAGGTTCTTGAAAAGCTGGTAAATTTATGTTCCTTTTGTCAATTAGATAGCAGAGGTAATGAAACGACAGATGAAGTCAAAGGAAGCGGGTTCAAATGATGATAGCGCTTCCAAACTGAAAAATGCTGAGATCAAGTTGACAGAACTGCAGACAACACTGTCAGCCCTCGGGAAAGAGGCAACAGCAGCCATGCTGGCAGTGGAGGCACAACAGCAAAAAGTCACCTACGAACGCCTTCTTGCCATGGTACCATGTGAATTTAGTATCTTTAAAATTCTGGACCATTGATAATGCCAGTCTCATATGGTAAAATATTTCTCAGGTTGATGCGGAAAAAGCTTATCATCAGAGTGCTGCCAGTATTCTGGACAAGCTTCATGATGAGGTACTTTGTTCAAATGAATGGTCTTGTGGAAAACATTTTATAAAAACATTTTTGAGATTCACTAGCTTTTGAAATTCACTAGACCACATGCCTCTGAACAACTAGCTTTTGTTGTTGAATACAACAGATGATCCTTGCAAAGGAGCAGAGTGATTCGTTGGCACAATCAGGGGAAATCGAGATAAATTCACAAACCAAAAGCATTACTGAAGGTCCTGGACCAATGAAGTCCATTCAAAATAATGGGAATGGTCAGACTAATGAGGGCTATGTTGCTGAGGTATTTTCTCCATTTTTGGCACTGATGTCATATTAGTTTGGGACTGCAGGTGCATTCTTAGGTTTTGTGCCTAAAATAATGTTCACTACTCATTTTCATATGTATTGCTTAAATACTGAGGTGCCATTTTAGACATCATTTTTTTTCCTTTTGATTTTATAGTTCGGTGATTGTGATTTGTGAATACCATTTTGCTTACATGAGAACATGTAAGAAGAAGAACTTTCTGATAAAGCATTGAAAACTATCCCAGGTCAAACTTATTTCTTAATGTGCACTTCTGGGCATAAAAACTGCCTTCAGCTTCCTATTTTAAATAGGTTCCTTATCCAAGTCTCCTGCAATCTATCTTTCTTTTTTGAAGGTGATTCATCCATTTGATGCGCAAACAGACGGTGAACTTAGTATTTCTATTGGTGATACTGTTGTTGTTTGTCAGGTACAGATTTAAATTAGCCCATAATTCCAAGGACTTTCTGGCTCAATTAAGTTCATGAATCACCTCAATTATTTTTCCACTTGAATGATTATACAGGTCTCAACTAATGGATGGTCAGAGGGAGAGTGCCAAGGAAGAACTGGGTGGTTTCCATCAGCCTATGTTCAGCGTAGAGACGAAGTCCCAGCCGGTAAAGTAATTGATTCTACTATGCTCACATAGTGACATGAGATACGGTTGATCTATTATATTTCTTGTTTTTCTCTCCTCGGCCTCTTTGTACAGCTGCCAGTCTATTCCTGAGTGCTTCCCATTTTTCTTATGAACCATTTTTCACTCTATAGCCTTGTTCCATGTCACTGAGGCTAGTAGTTTTGTAATTAAGGCATTCACATTGGTATTATTTGTACAGTTATATAAGACTGGCATTAGTTGTTCAGTCTAAATAATCTTGCGATTTACTTTTCTGGTTTCTGTTTGAGTAGCTAAATAGAAAGGATAAGTATTTCCATGTTTCTTAATTAGAAGCATGTCAAATTTATGTCCTTATGGCAGAGGAAGACACATTGAACTTGGAAGCTATTGAGATGCGCTAATAAATTTGAATTCAAATCTTGTGTTGCGCTACACCGTGTGTAGCGCACTCACAGGCCGTCCGATTTTGATCAGATGGATAAGGGAGCCCCGTGCATGTAACCAGATTCCTAAGCCCGAAAAAATGAACCGCCCGATCAAAATCGAACGGCTCGTGAGTGCGTTACACGGCGTGTAGCGCAACACGAGACCAGGGTCCAATAAATTCTAGTACAGCAGACCTGTATGACTTTATCACCTGACACAATGATATGGTAGAATTAAATGACAAATCTAGATTCAAATCTTTTGCTTATCGATGTCAGACATCCTCTGATAGTTGAAATCTTCTTATTTGGTAGGATACTCTAAGATCTGGTTTCCTGGAATGCAACAAAAGGTCGTATCCAGGGACCTTTTTGTTTTTTTTGGGGATAGACAACAAAATGTAAAAGATGTCAGAAGATAACGATCCAATTAAAATTCAGAACGTATCTCAGTGGTGCTTCCTTAAATCAATAGCCTTTTCTATTTAACTATTTTATTTTAATATATTAGACTGACTAAAATATATAAAAAAACAAACGAAAGAGACTACATAACACATCTGGGGATGAACTCTTAATACGTAAATCACAGCGTATAAGTACAAAGAGATGATGATACAGTTAATGTGTCCTTGTCTCGTACTCGTTTTATTTATTCCTAAAATATCATTGGTTCGTATTTCCAAGTATGCAATATTTTATTTACGAGGTCTGTTGTATGCAAATTCTTAAAACAAAATTAATTGAGAACGTATTTCCTGAATCCATTGTCGAATTTCTACTGGCATTAATATTTTTCGTTAATTTCAAAAATTTTGCTAAATTTTAGAATTTTTCTCTCATAAAGAAATTCCAGCACCATAATCCTAGACTCTAGTGTGTGCAGTGATTACTCATTTCCTCCGGTAATGGGCCGAGGACGTCTTTAAGTAGGGATATCTCCATTTTGATGTGAATTAGAGAGGAACTGAACCTCATTAATGGAGTTGGCAATCGCAGTTGATATATATGCCAGCTGTATGGCCGGATGGGTTCTCCTCTGTGTAACTATTGATAACTCACCTCACCTGTCAATACCTTTATTCCATTTTGGTCGAGACTGGTCTATTCATAGTCCCGCTCCCGCCTATGCTTCGTCTAGGGATCCTCTTTTGTCGATTTTAGTTTGGTTAGAAGAAGTTTACTGTACAAGTTGCTTTCTATCAACTTTTTCTTTAATTTTTAAAAAAATTTTACTCTTCCAACTTGAGTAAAATCAAAATCACCCATTTTTTGTTCAAACGCACCATTGTTATTATCTGACAAAAGTCATCAAAACTTTCTAATGAAAATATTTTGCTACTTTTATTTTTTTATTATTAGAAAAGCAAGTGCCGAGAGATTTTTTGTTTTTGTTTTTTTTTTTTTGAGAAAAAATGCCGAGTAAGTAGGTCCATGTAGATTCGACAGCGTCTTCGTTTAAAGATCACATGTGCCGTATGTTATAATTAATATTATTAATTATAATTAATGTGGCCTATATTATTAAATATAAACCAAGTTCATTTAGTATATTTAATTAAAGGGTGCATTGGATTTTGATGGAAAATCCAATGGACCAGATTCATTAATAATTTTGATCCCTTTAATTGCCTTAGTCTATTTAATCTCATAATTCTGCCATTAAGAAGCACCTTTTGCTTAAATTTCGCCCAAAAATAAAAATAGGCAGAATAGAGTGAAAACGCCATTTTTGCCATCATTTCGACTAAGGATAAATTAAAGAAGATCTGAATTTCCGCATAACGAGATGTCTTCTCTCCAATCCTGTAAGTTCTACTCACGATTTATTAATTTTATATGTAAAATACATGATCTTGGCTATTAATTAGGGTTGTTAATTAAGATATTATTATGATAAAATATTTTACGCCTAACATTTGGTATCAGAGCAGTATGTATTTTCATATAAAATTCAATATATAGTAATTTCGTATTTTACTAGAATTTTCTGGAATTTTACATATTTTTTCTGGAATTTTTCGTTATCTAATTTTATGTGATTATTACTCTGTGTACACTTTTGGAGAAGTGAATTGTTATTCTCAATAGTTAATTCTTCCTATATTTGATGCGCAAAGTACAGAGAGAAAGAAGTCTTGTGCGCTGACATTTCTGTGATATATTTGAGTGGGATTGAGTACAACTCTTTAGTATACTTCCTTGGTCCAAACTCAATCTTAATCTTTATTTTTGGCAACTATGGCCGCACTAGCTGAAAATTTCGGAACTTTCACTAAGCGGTGCATAGATGGTAAGGACCAGCGGTCATTATTCTTAGTTGCACAGAATCTCGATTATTTCATTTCTCCTCTTTCCTGTACGCGTCGTTTCTCTCTGGTCCCCTCAATTCAAATTAGGAAATATTATTTTTAATCATCATGTCTAGGATTTGTCCCACTTAGGAACGTTACTATTGGTGTTAATGTTTAACCAATCAGATCAGAGTAATTGAATCAAATATTTAGTATTCAATCACGTTACCTTATTTTACCTAATTTAAGTAAGGTTATCTTTTATTAATTTATGAAAGTTATCATATAATTTACCGTAATTATTTAAGTATAGTTTGTATATGATAATTTTATTAAGTATATGATTTTATATTATATATATCAAGTAACCCAACGGAACTATGTTATATATAATTTATTTTCATATAAATTTACTTTTAATATCTGGTCGTTATCAATTTGACAAACTTTAATTGTGACTGCCATTTTATTAAAAGGAACTATGTTTTACATTATGTCTATTGTATTACGATTATGTTTTACGTTTAATAAATTATAAATGTCAATTTTACCAACTTTAATTGTCAAATATAATTTATTAAATGAAATTTCGTTCAATTTATTTCTGCCCAACGGTGATATGAATTGATTCTTAATGGATCAACTATTAAACCTGAAATATTAATTGGCGTTTTATATTTCAGATTAATTAATTATTAGTCCCCTGATTATAGTTGATCTAATTTAATTTTATTTTATGTCTGTGGATTAGTTAATAGTAAGCATTATGTTTGTCATGAATTTTCAGCATTGAGCAATCTAAATAGTCAAATCAGTGGAATAGCAACATTGAATGGAACTAATTTTTCAACTTGGAAAGAGCAAATTGAGATTGGTCTTGGTGTTCTTGAAATAGACCAAGCATTACGTATGGATAAACCTGAAAAACCAAAGGATGATGCTGCAGATCAACTCAAAACTGCTTATGAAAATTGGGAGCGCTCTAATCGCATGTCTCTCATGATTATGAAAAGCACCATCTCTTTGGCAATTCGGGGAGGCATTCCTGAAAAGAATGCTGCAGGTGAACTCTTTACTGCTAAGGAATATCTCACTTCTGTTGAGGAGCAGTTTAAGAGTACATCTAAGGCTAATGCGAGTGCCCTCATAATGAAAATGCTCACTACCAAGTACAATGGGACTAGCGGTGTACGTGAACATATCATGATGATGAATGATATGGCCGCAAAATTGAATGGCATGGACATGGCAATTTCTGAAGGATTTCTGGTTCATTTCATTATGACTTCTCTTCCTGCTCAGTTTGGTCCTTTCAAGATCAATTACAACACGCAGAAAGAGAAGTGGAAGATGAGCGAATTGATTGCCATGTGTGTTCAAGAAGAAGAAAGGATTAAGACTGAAAAACCTGACTTTGCACATGCTGCCATTGAAAGTCCAAAACCGAAAAAGAACAATGGTAAAGGTAAAGATAAGGGTCAAACATCTGGTGTTAACAAGGCAAATGCGCCAAGTACAAAGCGTGGTCTTAAGTGTCGTCACTGCAAGAAACCTGGACACATGAGGAAGGAGTGTACCAAGTTTAGAGCATGGCTTGAAAAGAAGGGTAATGATTTAAACTATATGATTTGTGAATCTCTTTTAATTGATGTTCCCTTAAATACGTGGTGGGTTGACACTGGTGCCTCTGTGCACATTACGAACTCATTGCAGGGATTCCATTCCGTGACGATGCTGGAAAAGGGAAAAAGGAAGCTTAAAGTAGCTAATGGCTTAGAGGCTGAAGTGGAGGCCGTTGGAACTCTTCGTCTGGTTTTGAAGAGTGGCTTTATTCTCTACTTATATGATGTAGTTTATATTCCTAGTGTGATTAGGAATTTAATTTCTGTTTCTAGACTTGATGCTTGTGGTTTTATGTTTCAGTTTGGGAATAATGAGTTGAGACTATATCATAACTCTAAGTTTGTTGGTTCTGGATTGTTATGTGATAATCTATATAAATTATCTTTGGATTCTTCCTTTTCTGATTCTTTATTATCCCTGAATGTTAATTGTGTTGATCATAAACGTGGCACAAAAAGAAATCGTGATGTTGGATATTCTTCCAAATTATGGCATCGCAGATTGGGTCATATTTCAAGAGATAGAATGCAACGTCTCATTAAAAATGAAATTCTCCCAACATTAGATTTTTCTGATTTTGATAATTGTGTTGAATGCGTTAAGGGAAAATTTGTTAAAGGAAATAAGAAAGGAGCCACTCGAAGTGGGGGACTATTGGAATTAATTCACACCGATATATGTGGTCCTTTTCCCACTTCGAGTTTGAACGGACACAAATCATTCATTACTTTTATTGACGATTATTCTCGCTACGCTTATGTGTACTTAATTTCTGAAAAATCTGAAGCACTAGACAAATTTAAAATCTTTAAGGCTGAAGTTGAAAATCAGCATAATGTTAAAATTAAAGTAGTGCGATCAGATAGAGGCGGTGAGTATTATGGTAGGCATACCGACTTGGGTCAAAGTCCAGGCCCGTTTGCTTTGTTTCTTCAAGAATGTGGTATAGTTCATCAGTTCTCAATGCCGGGAGATCCTCGGCAAAACGGAGTGGCTGAAAGGCGTAATCGTACATTAATGGATATGGTACGAAGTATGATATGTAATACCACTTTACCAGAATTTTTGTGGTCGGAGGCTTTAAAAACAGCCACACATGTTCTCAATCGAGTTCCTAGTAAATCTGTTCCAGCAACACCTTATGAATTGTGGACTGGAAGGAAACCGCAACTAGGATACTTACGTGTGTGGGGCTGTCCTGCTGAAGCAAAAGTCTACAATCCACACATTAAGAAACTAGATCCAAAAACCGTTAGTTGTTCTTTCATAGGCTATCCAGAGAGGTCCAAAGGTTTTAGATTTTATTGTCCATCACATACCACTAGAATAGTTGAGACACGGCATGCAGTATTTTTTGAGAATGGCAACATTAGTGGGAGTAATGAAAAACGAACTATAAACCTCGATGAAGAAGACCGAGTTTATGTCCCAACTTCGGTCATTTCGGAGGCTACAAGTTCAGTTTCTCCATTATCACTAAATGAAGGTACTAATGTTACTAACAATGAAGAAGTACCTTTGCTGCCACAATATCAGCCTTTGCGCAAGTCGCAAAGAGAACGAAAATCTACAATACCTGATGATTATGTTGTATACCTTACTGAAGAAGGTGGCGATATAGGTCATGGAGATGATCCTATTTCCTTTAAGGACGCCATGAAGAGTGATAAGTCATCTCAGTGGCTGGAAGCCATGAACGATGAGATGAACTCAATGCAACAAAATGATGTTTGGGACCTTGTTGAGTTACCAAAAGATGTTAAACCCGTAGGATGTAAATGGGTTTACAAAACTAAAACTGATTCTCATGGTAACATTGAACGATACAAGGCCCGACTAGTTGCTAAAGGATTTACGCAACAAGAAGGTATACATTATGACAATACTTTTTCTCCTGTCTCAAGAAAAGATTCATTAAGAATTGTTTTAGCTCTTGTAGCTCATTATGATCTAGAGCTGCATCAAATGGACGTTAAAACTGCATTCCTTAATGGTGACTTGCATGAAGAAATTTACATGAAACAACCTGAAGGTTTTGTTGTCAAAGGCAAGGAACATATGGGCTGCAGGTTGAAACGATCAATTTATGGGTTAAAACAAGCTTCAAGGCAGTGGTATCTCAAGTTTGATGAGGTCATAACAGAATTTGGATTTAAAGAAAACACTTTTGATCAATGCATATATCTCAAGGTTAGTGGGAGCAGATTTATTATTCTTGTTTTGTATGTGGATGACATTTTATTAGCGAGCAGTGATTTAGACATGTTGTACGAGACTAAACGTTTTCTTTCAAAGAAATTTGAAATGAAAGATCTTGGTGAAGCCTCTTATGTCATAGGCATTGAAATCCACCGTGATCGGTCTCGTGGGGTCTTAGGTTTATCACAAAAGGCATACATTGAGAAAATGCTTAAGCGCTACAAAATGCAAAAATGTTCTCCAAGTGTTGCTCCCATTTTCAAAGGTGATAAATTCAGCAAGTCTCAATGTCCCAAAACTGAATCAGAACGTAAGCAAATGGAAGATAATGAGTATGCTTCGGTTGTTGGAAGCTTAATGTATGCTCAAGTTTGCACACGTCCTGATATTGCATTTATCGTTGGCATGCTAGGCCGATATCAATCCAATCCAGGTTTGGATCATTGGCGAGCTGCTAAGAAAGTTTTACGCTATTTGCAAGGGACTAAAGACTACATGCTTACTTACAGAAAGTCCGATAGCCTTGAGGTCATTGGTTATTCAGATTCGGACTTTGCTGGATGTGTAGACACAAGAAAATCCACATCAGGATACATATTCATGCTTGCAGGGGGACCAATTTCATGGAAGAGTGCCAAGCAGTCCTTAGTTGCATCTTCCACTATGCAAGCAGAATTTGTAGCGTGTTTTGAAGCTACTGGTCAAGCAGTTTGGTTGAAGAATTTCATACCTGAACTTCAAGTGATTGAGAGTATTGCAAGACCAATCACGTTATTTTGTGATAACGAGGCTGCTGTTTTCTTTTCGAAAAACAACAAGTCCAGCGGTGCTACTAAGTGGATCGACATCAAGTATCTTGTTGTTAGAAAGAAAGTCAAGGATAATATTATTGTCATACAACACATCAATACAAGAGCTATGTTAGCTGATTCTCTAACAAAAGCACTACCACCTACTCTCTTCAGAGAGCACGTAGCTAGCATGGGTTTGGTTAGTGAGTTATGATGTTGTAATGAACAATAGTGTATTTAATTATGTTATGTATTGAAGCTTCATTTATATATTGACTTTCTATGTTATAATGTTTGCTTATTTTTATGTTGCGCATTTATTAATATAAGCAAATATACTTATGAGGATCGAATGAATTTAATTAACCATTTGTTGGAAAGAATGCCACATCTATAATTAATAGGGATCAAATAACAATAATAGTTATTTTGATTATATTAGTTTAGTTTGGTATTTCTAACTGAACAAGGTTTAAGTTTTTATTGGCTAATTCAGAATTTGTGTTTCATTACGATATTTCATAGGCCAAGTGGGAGAATGTTATAATTAATATTATTAATTATAATTAATGTGGCCTATATTATTAAATATAAACCAAGTTCATTTAGTATATTTAATTAAAGGGTGCATTGGATTTTGATGGAAAATCCAATGGACCAGATTCATTAATAATTTTGATCCCTTTAATTGCCTTAGTCTATTTAATCTCATAATTCTGCCATTAAGAAGCACCTTTTGCTTAAATTTCGCCCAAAAATAAAAATAGGCAGAATAGAGTGAAAACGCCATTTTTGCCATCATTTCGACTAAGGATAAATTAAAGAAGATCTGAATTTCCGCATAACGAGATGTCTTCTCTCCAATCCTGTAAGTTCTACTCACGATTTATTAATTTTATATGTAAAATACATGATCTTGGCTATTAATTAGGGTTGTTAATTAAGATATTATTATGATAAAATATTTTACGCCTAACATTTGGTATCAGAGCAGTATGTATTTTCATATAAAATTCAATATATAGTAATTTCGTATTTTACTAGAATTTTCTGGAATTTTACATATTTTTTCTGGAATTTTTCGTTATCTAATTTTATGTGATTATTACTCTGTGTACACTTTTGGAGAAGTGAATTGTTATTCTCAATAGTTAATTCTTCCTATATTTGATGCGCAAAGTACAGAGAGAAAGAAGTCTTGTGCGCTGACATTTCTGTGATATATTTGAGTGGGATTGAGTACAACTCTTTAGTATACTTCCTTGGTCCAAACTCAATCTTAATCTTTATTTTTGGCAACTATGGCCGCACTAGCTGAAAATTTCGGAACTTTCACTAAGCGGTGCATAGATGGTAAGGACCAGCGGTCATTATTCTTAGTTGCACAGAATCTCGATTATTTCATTTCTCCTCTTTCCTGTACGCGTCGTTTCTCTCTGGTCCCCTCAATTCAAATTAGGAAATATTATTTTTAATCATCATGTCTAGGATTTGTCCCACTTAGGAACGTTACTATTGGTGTTAATGTTTAACCAATCAGATCAGAGTAATTGAATCAAATATTTAGTATTCAATCACGTTACCTTATTTTACCTAATTTAAGTAAGGTTATCTTTTATTAATTTATGAAAGTTATCATATAATTTACCGTAATTATTTAAGTATAGTTTGTATATGATAATTTTATTAAGTATATGATTTTATATTATATATATCAAGTAACCCAACGGAACTATGTTATATATAATTTATTTTCATATAAATTTACTTTTAATATCTGGTCGTTATCAATTTGACAAACTTTAATTGTGACTGCCATTTTATTAAAAGGAACTATGTTTTACATTATGTCTATTGTATTACGATTATGTTTTACGTTTAATAAATTATAAATGTCAATTTTACCAACTTTAATTGTCAAATATAATTTATTAAATGAAATTTCGTTCAATTTATTTCTGCCCAACGGTGATATGAATTGATTCTTAATGGATCAACTATTAAACCTGAAATATTAATTGGCGTTTTATATTTCAGATTAATTAATTATTAGTCCCCTGATTATAGTTGATCTAATTTAATTTTATTTTATGTCTGTGGATTAGTTAATAGTAAGCATTATGTTTGTCATGAATTTTCAGCATTGAGCAATCTAAATAGTCAAATCAGTGGAATAGCAACATTGAATGGAACTAATTTTTCAACTTGGAAAGAGCAAATTGAGATTGGTCTTGGTGTTCTTGAAATAGACCAAGCATTACGTATGGATAAACCTGAAAAACCAAAGGATGATGCTGCAGATCAACTCAAAACTGCTTATGAAAATTGGGAGCGCTCTAATCGCATGTCTCTCATGATTATGAAAAGCACCATCTCTTTGGCAATTCGGGGAGGCATTCCTGAAAAGAATGCTGCAGGTGAACTCTTTACTGCTAAGGAATATCTCACTTCTGTTGAGGAGCAGTTTAAGAGTACATCTAAGGCTAATGCGAGTGCCCTCATAATGAAAATGCTCACTACCAAGTACAATGGGACTAGCGGTGTACGTGAACATATCATGATGATGAATGATATGGCCGCAAAATTGAATGGCATGGACATGGCAATTTCTGAAGGATTTCTGGTTCATTTCATTATGACTTCTCTTCCTGCTCAGTTTGGTCCTTTCAAGATCAATTACAACACGCAGAAAGAGAAGTGGAAGATGAGCGAATTGATTGCCATGTGTGTTCAAGAAGAAGAAAGGATTAAGACTGAAAAACCTGACTTTGCACATGCTGCCATTGAAAGTCCAAAACCGAAAAAGAACAATGGTAAAGGTAAAGATAAGGGTCAAACATCTGGTGTTAACAAGGCAAATGCGCCAAGTACAAAGCGTGGTCTTAAGTGTCGTCACTGCAAGAAACCTGGACACATGAGGAAGGAGTGTACCAAGTTTAGAGCATGGCTTGAAAAGAAGGGTAATGATTTAAACTATATGATTTGTGAATCTCTTTTAATTGATGTTCCCTTAAATACGTGGTGGGTTGACACTGGTGCCTCTGTGCACATTACGAACTCATTGCAGGGATTCCATTCCGTGACGATGCTGGAAAAGGGAAAAAGGAAGCTTAAAGTAGCTAATGGCTTAGAGGCTGAAGTGGAGGCCGTTGGAACTCTTCGTCTGGTTTTGAAGAGTGGCTTTATTCTCTACTTATATGATGTAGTTTATATTCCTAGTGTGATTAGGAATTTAATTTCTGTTTCTAGACTTGATGCTTGTGGTTTTATGTTTCAGTTTGGGAATAATGAGTTGAGACTATATCATAACTCTAAGTTTGTTGGTTCTGGATTGTTATGTGATAATCTATATAAATTATCTTTGGATTCTTCCTTTTCTGATTCTTTATTATCCCTGAATGTTAATTGTGTTGATCATAAACGTGGCACAAAAAGAAATCGTGATGTTGGATATTCTTCCAAATTATGGCATCGCAGATTGGGTCATATTTCAAGAGATAGAATGCAACGTCTCATTAAAAATGAAATTCTCCCAACATTAGATTTTTCTGATTTTGATAATTGTGTTGAATGCGTTAAGGGAAAATTTGTTAAAGGAAATAAGAAAGGAGCCACTCGAAGTGGGGGACTATTGGAATTAATTCACACCGATATATGTGGTCCTTTTCCCACTTCGAGTTTGAACGGACACAAATCATTCATTACTTTTATTGACGATTATTCTCGCTACGCTTATGTGTACTTAATTTCTGAAAAATCTGAAGCACTAGACAAATTTAAAATCTTTAAGGCTGAAGTTGAAAATCAGCATAATGTTAAAATTAAAGTAGTGCGATCAGATAGAGGCGGTGAGTATTATGGTAGGCATACCGACTTGGGTCAAAGTCCAGGCCCGTTTGCTTTGTTTCTTCAAGAATGTGGTATAGTTCATCAGTTCTCAATGCCGGGAGATCCTCGGCAAAACGGAGTGGCTGAAAGGCGTAATCGTACATTAATGGATATGGTACGAAGTATGATATGTAATACCACTTTACCAGAATTTTTGTGGTCGGAGGCTTTAAAAACAGCCACACATGTTCTCAATCGAGTTCCTAGTAAATCTGTTCCAGCAACACCTTATGAATTGTGGACTGGAAGGAAACCGCAACTAGGATACTTACGTGTGTGGGGCTGTCCTGCTGAAGCAAAAGTCTACAATCCACACATTAAGAAACTAGATCCAAAAACCGTTAGTTGTTCTTTCATAGGCTATCCAGAGAGGTCCAAAGGTTTTAGATTTTATTGTCCATCACATACCACTAGAATAGTTGAGACACGGCATGCAGTATTTTTTGAGAATGGCAACATTAGTGGGAGTAATGAAAAACGAACTATAAACCTCGATGAAGAAGACCGAGTTTATGTCCCAACTTCGGTCATTTCGGAGGCTACAAGTTCAGTTTCTCCATTATCACTAAATGAAGGTACTAATGTTACTAACAATGAAGAAGTACCTTTGCTGCCACAATATCAGCCTTTGCGCAAGTCGCAAAGAGAACGAAAATCTACAATACCTGATGATTATGTTGTATACCTTACTGAAGAAGGTGGCGATATAGGTCATGGAGATGATCCTATTTCCTTTAAGGACGCCATGAAGAGTGATAAGTCATCTCAGTGGCTGGAAGCCATGAACGATGAGATGAACTCAATGCAACAAAATGATGTTTGGGACCTTGTTGAGTTACCAAAAGATGTTAAACCCGTAGGATGTAAATGGGTTTACAAAACTAAAACTGATTCTCATGGTAACATTGAACGATACAAGGCCCGACTAGTTGCTAAAGGATTTACGCAACAAGAAGGTATACATTATGACAATACTTTTTCTCCTGTCTCAAGAAAAGATTCATTAAGAATTGTTTTAGCTCTTGTAGCTCATTATGATCTAGAGCTGCATCAAATGGACGTTAAAACTGCATTCCTTAATGGTGACTTGCATGAAGAAATTTACATGAAACAACCTGAAGGTTTTGTTGTCAAAGGCAAGGAACATATGGGCTGCAGGTTGAAACGATCAATTTATGGGTTAAAACAAGCTTCAAGGCAGTGGTATCTCAAGTTTGATGAGGTCATAACAGAATTTGGATTTAAAGAAAACACTTTTGATCAATGCATATATCTCAAGGTTAGTGGGAGCAGATTTATTATTCTTGTTTTGTATGTGGATGACATTTTATTAGCGAGCAGTGATTTAGACATGTTGTACGAGACTAAACGTTTTCTTTCAAAGAAATTTGAAATGAAAGATCTTGGTGAAGCCTCTTATGTCATAGGCATTGAAATCCACCGTGATCGGTCTCGTGGGGTCTTAGGTTTATCACAAAAGGCATACATTGAGAAAATGCTTAAGCGCTACAAAATGCAAAAATGTTCTCCAAGTGTTGCTCCCATTTTCAAAGGTGATAAATTCAGCAAGTCTCAATGTCCCAAAACTGAATCAGAACGTAAGCAAATGGAAGATAATGAGTATGCTTCGGTTGTTGGAAGCTTAATGTATGCTCAAGTTTGCACACGTCCTGATATTGCATTTATCGTTGGCATGCTAGGCCGATATCAATCCAATCCAGGTTTGGATCATTGGCGAGCTGCTAAGAAAGTTTTACGCTATTTGCAAGGGACTAAAGACTACATGCTTACTTACAGAAAGTCCGATAGCCTTGAGGTCATTGGTTATTCAGATTCGGACTTTGCTGGATGTGTAGACACAAGAAAATCCACATCAGGATACATATTCATGCTTGCAGGGGGACCAATTTCATGGAAGAGTGCCAAGCAGTCCTTAGTTGCATCTTCCACTATGCAAGCAGAATTTGTAGCGTGTTTTGAAGCTACTGGTCAAGCAGTTTGGTTGAAGAATTTCATACCTGAACTTCAAGTGATTGAGAGTATTGCAAGACCAATCACGTTATTTTGTGATAACGAGGCTGCTGTTTTCTTTTCGAAAAACAACAAGTCCAGCGGTGCTACTAAGTGGATCGACATCAAGTATCTTGTTGTTAGAAAGAAAGTCAAGGATAATATTATTGTCATACAACACATCAATACAAGAGCTATGTTAGCTGATTCTCTAACAAAAGCACTACCACCTACTCTCTTCAGAGAGCACGTAGCTAGCATGGGTTTGGTTAGTGAGTTATGATGTTGTAATGAACAATAGTGTATTTAATTATGTTATGTATTGAAGCTTCATTTATATATTGACTTTCTATGTTATAATGTTTGCTTATTTTTATGTTGCGCATTTATTAATATAAGCAAATATACTTATGAGGATCGAATGAATTTAATTAACCATTTGTTGGAAAGAATGCCACATCTATAATTAATAGGGATCAAATAACAATAATAGTTATTTTGATTATATTAGTTTAGTTTGGTATTTCTAACTGAACAAGGTTTAAGTTTTTATTGGCTAATTCAGAATTTGTGTTTCATTACGATATTTCATAGGCCAAGTGGGAGAATGTTATAATTAATATTATTAATTATAATTAATGTGGCCTATATTATTAAATATAAACCAAGTTCATTTAGTATATTTAATTAAAGGGTGCATTGGATTTTGATGGAAAATCCAATGGACCAGATTCATTAATAATTTTGATCCCTTTAATTGCCTTAGTCTATTTAATCTCATAATTCTGCCATTAAGAAGCACCTTTTGCTTAAATTTCGCCCAAAAATAAAAATAGGCAGAATAGAGTGAAAACGCCATTTTTGCCATCATTTCGACTAAGGATAAATTAAAGAAGATCTGAATTTCCGCATAACGAGATGTCTTCTCTCCAATCCTGTAAGTTCTACTCACGATTTATTAATTTTATATGTAAAATACATGATCTTGGCTATTAATTAGGGTTGTTAATTAAGATATTATTATGATAAAATATTTTACGCCTAACACCGTAAAATTAAAATCAAACATGTTAATGATTAATGATTACTATTTATTTTCTATACAACACCGTCATAAAAGAGTGTTTTAGTTACATTTTGGATTTTAGTCAAATGAAAATGAAGCTTTCGAACGGGAGACCGTCAATGCATTTAATGCACGGATGATACAGATCGAAAGTACAGAAGATGATGGACGGCCCAGACTAGGAGCCAGCTACTCGTCATTTCCATGAGCTTGTGTATCTGATATTACGAGAGTGGAATTATTTAATTTTTTTTTAAAACAATAGAATATGCCTGAATTCAAAAAAAAAAAAAAAAATAGAATGTATCGCTCAAAAGCGACAATTTGTGAAACGGTCACAACAAAAAATTATAATCTTATTATCTCCTTAAGGTGGGAAACAACTTAAATTATGAACATATTCAGATCACATTAGACCATTCAAATTAAAAATATATATTACAAACTATATCCTGACACCTATAAAGAGATTTTAGATGGAGATGTGAAGTTCACACGTAAGCAAGTGATGGTCAATTGCCACAAATACCTTCGTCGATAAGCCAGCTGAAAAACGGCCTAGCTGATGTGACAAAATATCAATTAAAGAATACCTTAACTGATATGACGAAAAACTTGTTAGAAACCTACTTTTTGATAGAACGTCAGTCATAAAATGCTCTAGGTATATGACGAAGGGCTTGTTGGAAAAAAAAAAGAAAGACAAACAAACGCTTTCCATTGTGTCAGGTCCTTTTCAGGTTTATACGCAACTTAAATTAATCTACAGTTTTTTTGTAAGACTAATGACAACATGCTGAAAAATCATTTCTATAAGTGGTTTCCTTAAAACCGGTTAAGATTTTTTTATTTATTTATTTTTACTAACGATTCTATGTTTAGTTAAGTTTCAGGTGCTGTATTAGAGTTAAAAACATTCTTATAGATCCAGAAGAGGATGCCTGCGCTAGAACTCTCTTGGTGCCATAAAATATCATGATTTTTATTTTTGTTTTGGTATTTCAAAATTTTAAATCTAAATGCAAAGTAAACACACATCTTTTTTCCCATCATGAGATTTTACAATTGGTAAATTTTCTTAGAAGTCACTAAAATTTGTGTATAATCTAGGTTTAATCACTAAAGTTTCATTTGTCTTTATGGAATCATTAATCATTAAATTTTCAAAGAATCCAATTTTGATTACTCCAGCACAAATTTAAAACATATGCTGCACGTAGTAGAAAAGGAGACGTTTAACGTTGAATGTAATAAAGTTTGTTTACTAGACAACGCTTAACTTTAGAGAGAGAGGAAGGAGACGCTACAGATTTTTTTTTTTAAAAAAAAATCAAGACGGAAATGTTTGATTCAGGCTTTAGTGATGGAGTGATCACAATTGAAATAAAATTCAACATTGCTTAGATTGGTTCGATATTTTTTTACATTCAAAATTGTTTATTAGATTTAGTAACTTCCGAAAAAATTTAAACGTTGAACCTAATAAAGTTTCTCTGTTATATTTCACTTAATCCGTTTATCACATAATGCTGATTCTTTTGTATATTTCTATGTTGTAACATGGATTTATAATATTTTGTTTGGTGGGACTTAAAAAAACGATAAAGCCCATGTATGAATTCAAAAATTGCGCCGGACATTTCTCAATGAAATAATGATTTAATACTTATTTTCTAAATTTCTGGATAGAATAGTAACCCAACTACCCAAGGTATGTTACCTTCATTAGTAGATGCCAAAGTAAAGTTATTATAACATTAATAGTCAATGTTTACAAACTGACAAAATCTACCAGCAAAGCTATCAAACGTCTAACCTACAAACCAACATTCAACAAACCCCTAAAGCCTTCACAGGAAAAGAAAAAAAAGAGCCAAGTGATATTTCCATCATACAAAACTAATATTAATTAGCAACCTAAAGATCAAAGAGCATTATGTCAAAACAAATGTCTTGATCGCCCAGCAAGTCCTTATCTGTCTTCATGTCATCGTCTTCTCTCATCAGCTATAACAATTAAATTCCGACTAATTTTCCAGAAGAAATACATTCAGTACTAAAAAATTGCGAAAAACATATATCCGGCACATGTGCATTTCTGTATCCCCCCACCCAAAAAAAAAAAAGAAAAAAGAAATCTAGCTTATAGCCTAATAAATAATCGGAAGCTCCACCTTGTAAACTATATTTGCTCATAAAGTGAAAATGTCTTAATTTTTGAAAAAAAAAAGCCGAGCCAGTATTTATGGGTATATATGGTGTATTATGGTGACCTTATGAAAATTTTTTCCCAACTGGATGAAATAAAAATTTTATACTGAAATTCGTTCATACTTTATCGTACCAACAACTGACAAGATATTAGTAAATAATTATTTGTTTTGATCAAGTAGAATAAAATTTTTTTTCTTTTAGAAATTCATAAAAAATTATGTAGTGAAATTAAAAAATTATGATATATTTTATGAATAATGCTAGAGTCAAGTGTCAAACACCTTTAATTCTAAAGAGATTTTACTCTGAAGAATAAATTGAGCGGTTCAAATTTACCATTGTAATAATAAAAATTGAGATTTAATCACTTTTGACGGGCTCAAGTGTCAAATACGTTTGACTCTAGCATTATTCATATTTACTTAAATACTTTGTTTTAGATACTTCGGGATATATTAATCCTAAATTCAAGGGTACATTTTAGTAAAATAAAATATATTTATATTTGAAAATGGACCTATTTCTATTTACGAAAAAAATTCTTTTCGTGTTGCGGCTCGTGCAAGCTGGAAAATGCGAAGTTTAGGCAGAGAGAGGACGTCGGCTTAGCACGTGCAATGCGTCGCTTACTGGAGAAGACAGCACACTCTCCTCCCCAAGTCATCTATCGTCTCCTAGCGCAGTGACGAGCGACGACTGCCAGACTCCCATCCTCTCCAGTCGAATATAACCAGGAGAAATATCTTATTTTTACATGCAAACAGACAATTGCCGAAAATCAATTTCTTCCGACTTCCAGTAATATCATCATCATCTTTAAATTCCTTCAAACTCAGATCCTGTCCGTTGATTCCGATGATATGCCTACGTGTCGATAGCCAAGAAATCAAGGACGTATCCTGGTTATTGAAACTGGAGAGGATAACTCATGTTTCCAGCTCGTCTCTTCTCTCCCTCTCCTCTCTCTCACTGCCGCTCCCCCACTCTCCTTCTCTCTCTCACTGATTAATCTCCACTCCCTGAAATCTAGGGTTCTTTAGCTTTTCTTCAAAATTAGCGTTCGGATTCACCATTCCAATCGCATCTAACTCTTGCGGAGGTCGATCCGAGGTGCAGTCTCTTTTGATCTTTTACATCCTCTCTTTCTTTCCTACTTCGAGTGAGTTCAGATCAGTCGCTGAGGCCAATATTCCTCCATTTAGGTGAGAAATGTCAGGTGCATTTTGCACCTTTTGTATAATTGCTTAATAATTTGGTGGATGGATGCGTACAGTCTTTCAGAATTTGTGGTACTCTTTGTGTTGGGAGAAAACCCTCAATCCGAACTTAATTAAAGGACGGAAGTTAGTCCTTTGTACGAGCATTACTCATTTTGACAGTGGCTTCCTGTTACTGTTCTGAAACTGTAATTGCATGGTGCTGGTGTCAGCACTCAGCTTTTTATAATTTGCAAGTTTCATAAATTATGAAGACTTATTGCATGTGAGTAAACTATATCTGTTAGGAATTTGGGACTTATTAACAACCTTGTTGTTTTTCCAAGGATAGACATGTGTATTTCTTGCATATTTTATTTATTGAAGCTGATTGTTGCATTCTCATTCCGCACACAGGGCCTGACTAATTTTGAGCACCCATCCTTTTGAGTTCCTGCTAGAAGGGCATAATCTGCACTATGTCGCGCATTTACTAGATGAGCTGGTGTGGTTTTATTGTGCTTGGGCAGCTTATCAATGGGCCCAATTCTGAAGAAATGCCTGAATTTTCTGTTTCTTCTTGCGATTCTGCTTGTATATATACTCGGAGCAACTGCTATAAACTCAGACGGTATGGCACCTTACCAGTTTGTACCAGAAATTAACATACAGAGTAGCTAGAAAAAATGTGTAAAGGTGGAAAAAGGGGATGTGTTCATTGTTGTGGTGAATCTCATTGTTTAAGGCTTATCAAGCATCATTTCAACTTAACCCTAAGGAAGCCTAGAAAATTCAGAAAAGAAAAGAATAAGAATAGATAGCACAATCTCATTATTTTATTGAGATTGAGTTTTGCGCAGACTTCTATAACATACTGATTCCATACCACTAGTAGAATTGAACAGCAGGTTACTGGTGCCAGGTATTGTAGTCCTTGGTTTGCTAATCAAATTTGTGAAATATTTTAATTTATTCTGTATTTGCAAATCTGATATTTCAGGGGATGCTCTCCTTAGCTTTAAGACAGCAGTTATTGACTCAGATGGTGTATTCCTCAATTGGAGACAACAAGACTTGCATCCATGTAATTGGACTGGTGTGAGATGTGACATCCATAGCAAGCAAGTGGTTTATCTGTAAGTTCACTGAAGGGAACTAACTCATATAAGGATTAATAAACATTTCAGGTTTCATGCAATTACTTTTAGCATATTTTTGGGCATTCATGACATTATGAATCCATTTTGACACATCAAAATTTCAGGAATCTTGCCTATCACAAGCTAGTTGGTTCTATAGCACCAGAAATTGGGAGGTTAAGTAACTTACAATATCTGTAAGTACATGACAGTCTTACTTTTCCCCTAAAATTTTTTGAAATCAAATAATGACTGTAACAGTCATTCTATTGAATCTTATATATCAACGTGCTATAATTTCTCCAGGGCCTTACAAGGAAACAGCTTGTATGGTATAATCCCACCAGAGTTGGGCAACTGTACTGCTTTACAACATCTGTAATATTTTAACTTCTAAAAATTAATAAGTTTTGTACCGATGACCTTATTCAAAGTATCGTCCTTACATTGTTAAATATTAATATTTACTATATCATTACAAAATATGTATTCTAGGTACCTGCAAGGGAACTACTTGAGTGGAATAATCCCCCCAGAGATGGGTAATCTTTCAGTGCTTGAGACACTGTGAGTTCTCTTGTAATCTTATTCTCTTTAGTACATTTCATACTAAATGGAAGTTCTCATGTATGTGTTTATTTCTTTTAGTGATGTCTCAAGCAATACCTTGAGTGGTATTATTCCGCAATCTCTTGGTAACCTAACCAAACTCATGTCATTGTGAGTACTCTCTTCCTAGCACTTGGTACATATTTCATATTTGTATAATGAGCAGCATTTTGTATACTAGCATAAGATGCCCTCATATGTGGGCAAATAAAGAAATAAAATAATGTTAGACAATAAAAATATGTTGTTTAATTTACCAGCGATACAAATAGATGTGTTATTCAATTTGTTTCTATATTAGATGAAAAACCAAATAATAGTGTTGTTTCGTCTGGCGATTGATATCCAACCACAGGTTAAATCGATCCAACGGCAGAAACAATTGTTTACTATTTAGACCTAGCGTGTAACACATATACGTTACGTGCATTTATAAGTAGTAGAGATATGACCTTGGAGTTAACTTGTGCTTTTTTAATGCAGCAATGTTTCAATGAACTTCTTAACTGGAGAAATTCCAGCTGATGGGGTCCTCCTTACTTTTAATGAAACTTCGTGAGTCTTGTTTGACAACCTTTTGTTCATACCTCTTTTATCTGTGTTTTGCTATGGTCGGCCAACGCATTCTGAGCTTGTGTATTACACTATATTGAAACAAGAACTCATTGTGAATTTGATAATGGATTTTGTAGGTTTGTGGGCAATAAAGGACTTTGTGGGCAGCAAATAAATGTGGAGTGTAATAATGGCCCTCAATCCCAGTCTCGGGATTCTCAGCCACCTTCTGCAGGTACACTTCATGCAGTGTAACATCTTTATCAGGCCTCTCAATATTGATGTTCTATATTTGCATTACATGCATGTTTTGTGGTGTTTTTTATAATGTGCAGGGAACCTATGGGCAAAGAAGGCAGGTAAAAATTCAACAAGGCTGGTAATAAGTGCAGTGGCCACAGTAGGAGCTCTGCTCTTGGTGGCTCTTATGTGCTTTTGGGGCTGCTTTCTTTATAAAAACTTTGGTAAAAACGACATTCATGGCCTCCGTATGGATGTCAGTGGAGGTAACTTCCTCTCTAAATTTCTGTAGTTTATTGTTGTTGCATGTTTTGTCAAGTAATAAGGCTGTGAAAAGCATCATTCGCATTTGTGCGATGCTAGCAAAGCTTGACCTTCTTCCCGATCATAACTACATCTTTAGGATTTCTATTCTTGGATTGTGATATACATCCTTTGATTATTTTTTATAATGTGGAGAATGAATAACTCTCGCTTTCATTAAAATTTCCAATATAAGCTTGTAAAGATGATGACAATTAGATTTGGTCAAGAAATAAGTAGGCAGAGAATGGAAGCACTATTTCTCGTGTGAGCACAGATCTGTTTCCACCACTCTTTGTATGCATTCTACAAATCTAAAAGGCATGTATAACAAATAAAACACTCTTTCAGGTGCATCAGTTGTGATGTTCCATGGAGACCTTCCATACTCATCAAAAGACATCTTAAAAAAAATGGAGACGCTGAATGAAGAACACATAATTGGATCTGGTGGATTTGGGACAGTGTATAAGCTAGCTATGGAGGATGGAAATGTGTTTGCTCTTAAGAGGATAGTGAAAACAAATGAAGGCCTCGACCGTTTTTTTGATAGGGAGCTTGAGATTTTGGGTAGCATCAAGCATCGGTATCTGGTCAACCTTCGTGGTTATTGCAATTCTCCCTCTTCTAAGCTCTTGATCTATGATTATCTGCCTGGTGGAAGCTTGGATGAAGTCTTACACGGTGAGTAATCTTTTTTTAATTCATACAACAGATTGATATATCATACATTGTTAATTTTTTGCTGGTCTAACCTGCATTCTTTTCTTTGAGGATGTAGAAAAATCAGAGTTGTTGGATTGGGATACACGTCTAAACATAATACTCGGAGCAGGGAAGGGACTTGCATACCTTCACCATGATTGCTCTCCCCGCATAATACATCGTGATATTAAATCAAGTAATATATTGCTTGACGGGAACTATGAGGCTCGTGTGTCTGATTTTGGACTAGCTAAGCTTTTAGAGGATGAAGAGTCCCATATAACTACTATTGTGGCTGGGACATTTGGTTATCTTGCTCCAGGTATGGTACCTTTTCTTTGTTTGCCTGTTGAATATTTCTGGGTTGTTGGTTCCACATCTGCAGCTGCCCTATTTTAAATTTTATAAGCCTCTTTATTACTTGAACATACTTCTTCTGCTGGCCACATGGTTGTATTTTGTTGATTTGGTAGCTTGAACCTTTTGAATACTGTTGTTGCATTGCTATTGGTTGGAAAACAGTGGTTACAACTTACAAATTTATCACTGTGCAATAATCAATAGTATTATTCCTTTTCTTTTCAAAGAATAAAAAGGGAGAATTGAGATAATTGGTGGTACTTATGATTGATTTAATATAAAAAAAGTCGTTCTACCAGGAATTTTTATTGTGAGGGTCTTAACATTTGATATGGCATTTGACAAAAGGAACCGAATCCCTTGTTTTTGACTCCTCATTATCAACACTATTTTCCATCAATGATTCAAACTTGAAGTTCCCAATGGAAAATGTGAAGGTGAAACATTGTAAATCTTGAATTTGTCTTTTACAAATCAGAAATTGAAAAATTAACAGCTTCTGTGATTAATTTGGTGCATTGAGCTTCCCATCTTTTTATCTCATACAAAGTGATTTTAATATTTCTGGCATTAATCCATTCTGTTGAGATAAACAAGAGTAAGGGTTTACAGTTTTCTTTCTTTGCAATCTAGAATTTTATATATTATGAGTGCAAGAAAAAGGTTGGGGGGGGATGCTGTACGTCGTAGACACATGAGTGTTCGATTCTTGCTCTCTGAAACTGCTGTTTCAGTTATTATTCATTGTGATAATACATGGTGACATGGAATTCTCTTTTTATTGCGCAACTTGTTAGGTGTGATAACTTAAAATTTTCTATCTTGCCACTATATTGAGCTTTACCCTTTTACATTTCTTAGTAAAGCATCCCATATTGTTTTGTTGCAGAATATATGCAGAGCGGCAGGGCAACAGAAAAGACGGATGTGTACAGTTTTGGAGTGTTGGTACTAGAAATATTAAGTGGAAAACGACCCACTGATTCTGCATTTATTGAGAAAGGCCTCAACATTGTTGGATGGGTAAGATTTTCTGTTATTATTAATAATATATGATGTGCGATTAAAACTATACATGTTTTCTGTTTCCTATATCTCATGTAATGTACCATGATTAACTTTTGACACCTTTGTCGGAAATGCAGTTGAACTACTTGGTAGCAGAGAATCGGCAAAGAGAGATACTTGATCCAAACTGTGAAGGAGTTCAGATAGAAAGTCTAGATGCTCTTCTGTCAGTTGCAATTCAGTGTGTGAGCTCAGCTCCAGAAGACCGACCCACTATGCACCGAGTAGTGCAGATGCTTGAGTCTGATGTCATCACACCATGTCCCAGTGATTTCTATGATTCAGAGTGAATGCCCATTTGATGATTCGTTCATTCTTTTGCTTCTGAATTATGTAAATGCATTTCATCCCTGTTTTAATTTAGGTCTTCTCTGAGGTTACTAATGGGAGAGACCCTGCTTTTGGATAACATCCTATTGTCATCATGTGTATGTAATAACTCATCAGAGTAGCCCCCCGTTGCTTTACTTTTAATAAACAAAAATATCAAGCTTAACATGGTTCCTACATAAATTATTGAAGGTGAAAAGAGAAAATGTTATGAAGGCAAGTTGCTAGCTGCGCTCATGGCGACAGCAGAAATGTCAGATGGTGAATAGCCTTGTTGTTTTACTTTTGGTCTCATGGTATTAATCCACGTATTAAATCGTTTGATTCTGCAATTATGTATACAAACTACGAAGTAAACTTTATTATAAATTATTAAGGGGAAAAAATTGCAAACAGAATTGGAAATGTTCAACCTGTTGAGCAGAGAGAGGAATGCGTTTTAGGGGAAAGTTAGAAAGGAACTATTTATAGAAGGAATATTTATTTCTAATGCGGTGTAAAAAAATTATGAAGAGCTGGATTATGGAAATTAAATAGGGTGGAATATTGAGCTAATTTAAACTGTTTTCTAATTCTCTACAAAGAGCTGAAATGGTAAGGGAAATAAAAGTTCCTAAATGAACTACGTGGGAGTCCGGTCAGTGGTTCATTTGTTATCTCTAAGGGTGTGTTTGGATGGGAGGAGAATAGAGAATTTGAATAGGGATGAGTGTATTTCTTATTTTTTATTTTAATATCAAGATTTTGTAGGTATAGGAATAAGAGTCCGAATAAGCCCAAATTCCTTATTTCTATGGGTGTGTTTGGATGTTGTTGAAATATGGAATAAGAATAGGAAATTTCAGAATTCGTGCTTGTCCCTATTCCTTATTCTTATTCCTTAGTTTTGTTGGTATAGGAATAAGGCCCGGAATTGGCCCAAATTTCTTATTCCTATGGTGTTTGATTTTCACCGGAATAAGGAATAAGGGGCTTATTCCTTATTCCCGTCCCATCCAAACACACCCGAGATAATGGGTTCAATTCTCACTGGACGCGGAAAAGGGATAAACTCTAATTCACATAAGTAGACTATGCCTCTATAAATAAATGACCTTATTTCCAAAAAAAAAAAAAAAAAAATTACATTAATGGCGTCCAAAAAAAAAAAAAGCAAGACACATTAATCTATGTTTGATGTTTGATGATGCGTGATGTGATTGCACAAAATTCAAATCCTGTGTCGCACGACACAGCGTGTAGCATGTACTATGAGTCGTTTGATCTGAATCGGATGGATATGGGAGTCCCGTGCATGTAATCAGATTGATAGGTCCGCAAAAAATGAACTGTCCGATCAAAATTGAACGGCTCGGATTCACGCTGCACGATGTGTCGCGTGACACAGAGTCCGGGTCCGAATTGCACAGGGGGGCGACACTCTCTTTTTTTTTTAAAAAAATGACCAAACCTCTCTCAGCTTGTTTTTCTCAGATTTTAGCGCTGGAGGGAGGATATTTTAGACATTTAAAAAAAAATGGAGAGTGTACGAGCAAGTGTGGCGTGCGAGGAGCAATTCCCATGATGCGTCAAGGGTGAACCGCAAAGCATTGTAGATTTGTAGCAAAGAATCCGAACTTCAGATGCAATGTAACAATTTTATTGTAGAAGCGTACAAGCCTGAAATAAGAAAATTCTAGAAACCCATATTACCGTACAGGAGGGATAAAAAAGGGAAAATAAAAAATTGCAAGGAAACAAAGGGGCTCCGAAGCGGAGCGGGGAGAGAGAGAGATCAAAGAGTGGAGAGAGAGCGGATTAGATCAAATTGATCGGAGGTGAGAGGAGATGACGCGAGGAAAGCAAAAGATAGAAGCTCAGAAGCGAAACGCAGAGAAAAATCAGAAGGCCAAAGGCTCTCAGATCGAAGCTCGCGCCGTCGGCCTCAAAGTCCCTTGCCCCATTTGCAAGGTTATCTCTGTACTATCTCCCGCCTCTCTATGCTAAACTAAAATTAAACTATAATTACGTTTTTTTTTGGGGATAATTATAAGTCGATCTACCAGATTTTCTCTCTATGATTGGTTTCTCCTGAATTTTACCTCAATTGAGTATCTTGCATTAGTAATTTGAAAGCTTCCAGGTAATTTTGTTCTCGTTCTCAGAGATAAGGAATTTCTAAATTAGTATGATATGCTCCTTTACTGAAATAATCTGGTGAAGAAATTTCTTTTGCGAGTTAACCAACTTGATACTATTGTAATTTCTTGTTGCGTCTGTGTGGTCAAGCTAGGCATTGAGCCGGATAGTTGCACTTAAAAGATTAATAAAATAGGTAAAAATAACAATTAGGTGGTTGTGAGTAAGGTGATGAAGTAGGTTAATGTCTTGATAAATACTTAGTTGATCTGGGAAGAATTCAGGAGCATTGTGTGTATTTCGACCGTTTAACCATTCAATTTGGATTGCTCTTTGATTGCAAGAGGGTGCATTTTAACCAAAGAGAGCTCAGCTCCCTTTTTGAGGAAAGGGGTTCTTTCATATTATTATATAGCTGTGAATATAAAAATTATTGTGATGTTTCTTTGAGAAGTTTTTATATTTCTTTAAATAAAGTGATCTTGTGATTCTGTTATAAAGGATAGTACTATTTGATCTTTTGAAATTTTCTGTTATGCTACCCAGACACAATTCCCAGGCCATGTAAATATATGTCTGATATGTATTGATGTTGATATGCATACGATACACTTGGAGTAGGCATATGATATGTATCAGACATTCAGACACCATCTGGCATATCAAATACGTATATGTCAAATTTGGATCAGACACGACTAGGTTTTCTGCCAGATATGGTCGGAGATGCATGTCTGCACATGTGTTAGATAATGAAACAATTATTAAATATACACATATATAAGATGTATTATATCCGGAGTTTTGAAAAATACTAGTATCATTGTACCCTTGTTGTATGGAATACGAATCTGATATCCATATGTCCTGCATAGATACTATGTATCAATTTATCATTCACTAACTTTTCTAATATCAACTAGTTGTTAGACTTCGCATCAAACAAACATAGCTAGCATCAACCTAATGGCATCTGGCTTTTGATCAAAATTATGTTAAACTACAGACACAGTTTTGCGCAAAAGAAATTCAAAGTGCACTGTAATAGAGATAATGAGGTGTAAGCACTATCTATAGAATACGAGCTTATAGTGTAGTAAAGAAAATATTTCTTTTCTGAATTGGTGGCATATTTTATATGCAATATCGCATTGGAGAAATTTCGAACTTAAAATTTCAAATTGGTCCCCTCCAAAGTCTTTTTCTGGTTTTGGGCTTGGCTGATTTGACGTAACTTTGTCTTTTAGAATAAGAAACACAGCTGCTTATTATTTAAGCATGATGAGGAGGGTTCAAATTGTCTATAGTTTCCATGTGTTGATCATGCCTCCACTAACTAGAAAATATAATCTTAGACAATGTCTTTTCTCTATGCCACAAACCTTATTTTTCTCTCCTGTTTACGGAAATTACAATTTTCTTATCTTGTAGTATTATATGATAATTGGATTAACAATCCAGAATTTTCCGACTTGTTTGTAATTGTTATTTATTACTGCTTATTTCAGGTACAACTTGCAAACGAAAAGCAGCTGATAGATCATTATGGATCGAAACATCCAAAAGAGAAACCTCCGAGTCAATCTAGTAGTGGTTAATATTCAAGTACTTGAAACTCTGTTGTATCTCTTCTTGAATGACTCACAATGTGTGACCAATAATCAAGTCTGTATGAATTTATTGTGCTGAGTTAAAACTTTTGATGCTGCCCCATCCTTGTGAGAAAATGTCTGTTCAAAGTGCTTATAAAAAATTTAGAAAAATGTAAAGTCAGCTGGCTTTTCTCTCATGTTAGCAGTTTGTATATGAATGAACGAACAGATCTGTCTAAGTGGTTTGCCATTGCAGTGGAGTTTGGAAAATGTTTTTATAACACTTTTGGAATATATTTAGTTGTGGAAAATTTCAATATGTAATACTATCAGCTGTTGACAACCGTCCATGAATTTTTTGATTCAAGGATGCTATGGTTTTTCTGAGAAATGCCAAGCTGCTGGTGTTGGGCAGTGAAACGCATGTTTGTTCGATTTGGACTTTTTTCGGCCCAAGCGTTATGTACGTAATAAATTAGGGAAAGTTCTTTTCTTTTGGATGAACTTTTGCATTTTTGTTCGGAAGTTGCCAAACACACCATTAGATTTCCTTTTGAAATACCAACCAAAATTTAAGGGATCAGGAAATTCTGAAATCATAATTCATGATATGAAAAATTTGTCACGCATAACCAATTTGCATGGTACATAATAATAATAATAATAAAAATAATTAGAGATTGTATGTTGATTGACCTCATTGCGTTGCCAGTATGATTACGCAAACGAGTACAATCAAGATTTCGTAGTCAGCATTTACAGTATACGTATGCAATCTATATATGTTATCTAAATTAAACTTTTTATTAACATAAGCAGTCTGATACTATAAAATACATTTTTCTCTAATATGATCAAAATAAGAGAAGCAGAACGTAATCATTCCAACATCAGCATAAATTTAGATAAACATACATGGATATAGATAATAATAACATATCCAAATTAACATTGCATGCAGCGACCCTTACACACGTCTTACACAAAAAAAAAGGAAAAAAGAAAAAAATTAAAAGTACTTGTGTAAACCCCTATTTATAAAAAGCAAACACACAACACTAACATGTAATTAACAATCGCTCAGTACTTGGTGCAATCTGCTGGCGCAAAGGAGATCTCCCTAGAAGCCAAATCAAACCCGATGTGGAAGTTCTGTTGAGCAATGTTGCCAAGAATCGACAAATTATCACCAGAGATATCATTGTTTGATGTGATAACGAGACATGTCATTTTGTCATTTATCTTTCTGAAAGCATTGTAAGGCTTGAGAGTTACAGTAGCCTTGCCAAGCTGCAGAGTTATATCTGGATATACGAAATCTTCCTCTGCGTTGCTCTCATCAAAACATAGGGGCAAAAGCTTCTCGCTGTCTTCAACCTGCGGTAGATGAATGGTTTTTGCTAGAAGTTCCACCAAAGATTCAAGAACTGTCGAGTCAAGGTAGGTGAGAGTCGTACCGGAATCTACAATCATGTATGACCTCTCCATGGGACCCAGGGTGTTGTTTGTGCCGACAATTATACCGTCAAGTGTTACTGTGTAAAATGTCTCTCTGTCAAGATCTACAATTGTGGTCGTCTCTGCATCATGGCTGGAGATAATTGCATCAGATCCAAAGCTTAGTCGACTTGTGGTTATGTTGGTTGAGTCATAGGGAACCAAGCAGTATGAGAATCGGTGCTCTATGTACGAACCTAGTTGTGACACAAGAGATAAAGGACCTGCCCCTAGACCGACTAGACCTGCAGAATGGCGTTCAAACGTGCCATTTGCCACATGTGAGCATCCAAATGCTACCCTTGGGAACCCCACAGTGCTACCTGAAGTCGTATTAAAGGTGACAGTTTCTTGGGCAAGGTTGCCAATTGTCTGTGACCCATCACCGTACCCATATTGATAGATACATTTCGAAGCAGATGCCGAGTGATCACACTGAGAAGAAGGCAGTTGGTTGCATTGCTTGCTGCTGCATGGGAGGTTAGCATATGATGAGGAAGTGGCCGGGTTGAAAAGTGGGGCATCCTGCTTGTAGCAATCTTCACAAGGTTTGCATGTTACCCAGATAAGGTCACTCCCCGTGTCAGCTATTGCAATGACCTCTCTAGTTGGTGTGCCGAGGTGTATTGATACAAGATAATCAAAGGAGTTGGTAATGATATCCGTCTCGATTGGAGAGTTTGGAGTAGCAGGAGATGGAGTTGGAAACGGAGAGCCAGCGGGAGGGAGGTAAGGAATATTCGGGGAGTCCACTGGAGAGGGAAATGGGGAGTCAGAAGGAAGTGTATCTGGAAATGGGGAATCAGCCGGAATTAAATATGTGAAGTCTGGTGCAGGTGGAGATAGGGTGGAGTACTTTGCATTTGCAGTGCTTGACTTGTCGTTACGGAGTTGGGAGAAAAAGGTATGATGCAAGGCTGCAGCACGTGCATGGGATCGCTGCACTTCAGCATGGACGCGGTCAGACATGGAGAGTGTGGGGTTATAGAAGGGAGATTTGGGGTGGTCGCGATGGATTAGCTCCAATGAGAAACCAACAGCAGAAGCCGTGGCGAGAAGAGCAAGTGAAAAGATTGATAGGAAGGGGAAAAGAGTTGATGAAGCCATACGTTGCATAGGATTTGGAAATTAAGTGATATTTAGGTAATGTTTAATTCTCACTGGGAGGTGAATGCATGAAGAAAATGCCGTGTGTGGAGGGTGTGTGGAGGGTTTTATAAGAGCTCGTCCGAATAATATGAATAGGTGGTGTGAACAGAAGGAGATGAAAGGATTAAATCTAAAAGGATCTGAAGGGATTTGGGATTAATTTCATCAGATTCCTAAGAGGGTCTCCTTTCCTGTTATTTGTTGTTAGCATTTAGTGGTTAATTTATATTTGTAGTCGTGTTTTACGGTGCACTGCATCACGCAATCATGTGAAGAACTGATTCGTTGTACCAAAAAAAAAAAAAAAGAAAAAATCTGACAATGTGGACATGTATGCAATCATGCATATGCAGTATTTGATTTTTATTTTTTTTCAAATCTATTCCTCTTGTAGAAAATAGAAATATTAGTAATGTCTATTTTGAAAAGAATAACGAAACTATATATATCAGAAATTTAATCGTACTCATTTTAAGTTGCCAAGATTAGAAATCATACAAATCTGCATCCAACTGTTTTTCATTTAGAGCTTTAGGCTTGTTTGGATGGGTTGGGAATAGTGGGAAGAGTGGGAAGAGTGGGAAGAGTGCTATTCCGGAAAGAGGAAATATTGTTTGGATGGTGCGTTTAGGAATAGCGTTGGAAAGTGTGAAAAAGTAGAGAGAAAAGTGTTGTTGGGAAGAGTGTTATTGAAAATTGTGTTAGGAATGGAATTGGCTATTCCAAAACCGTTTGGATGAAAAATTTAGGAATGGAATTGCCAATTCCTAGGAATTGACTATTCTTACTTCATCCAAACGAGCCCTTACAGCATATATTTTATGTTTGTGAGAATCTCTACTGAATATATATTAGTTTTGAAACATAAATTAGGAATTATTTTAAAAAGAGAAATATTGTTGCACTTCTTCTTGTTGTTGATAAAAGCAGGACACGCAGAAAAAAGGAAGTTCCACAATATTTTCAATTATTAAATATAAATTTTTGATCGTAATATATATTATCGATCGAGAAGTCAAGCTCAATTCAGACATTTGTCATTTTCTCCTTTGCAACGTTACCAGCTAACTGTGAATCTAAGGAGGCTAAGGTATTGATGTCTTTATGAAATTGTTTTAATTAAAAACAAATATTCTTAATGTATTTTCATTGTTAGGAAAGTCCAGGAATCAACTTCAGTTTCAAAATATGGTTAAGAGAACGCTCAAAAAGAAATTTTATATATAGTAGAACGTTTGCTTAAATTACGGAACACGGAACACTTATTTATTTATTTTGTTCAAATTCCGCTGATTTATATGTCAATCCTTTAGTTGTAATATTTGTAATGTTGGATTTCAATATTTTTTTGGAAAAATCAGCCATATACCCCTCTAATTTTCTTCAATCAGCCATATATCCTTCTCTTTTTAAATATTAGCCATATATCCCTCAAATCATCCTTGCTATTTATCCTTTTTAGTAATTTTAATTATATATTAATTCTGAAAATTCAGTTTTTTAAATTGAAGACCATAATACACCTGCCCTTTTTTTTTCTCTGGATTCGGTCTGTTTCACCTTCGCCTAAACTTAGAATCTATTTGATATGAAAAAAATATAATATAGAAAGAAATCAATAGTAAAAAACGCTTGAGCAAATTCTTTTTGATAATGGCATCGTCAAAATTATTATAGCTCTTTTGCAAATAAAGTTCAACAATGAACGGCAACTAAACAAAAGGAGAAGCGTTCTTTCTCAGAAGTGCAAGAACCGTAAGCGTTCCCTGCTTATCACCTCTGTTAGTAAAATTTCAATTTATTTACGTTTGCAAATTTATTAATGTCACAATTATTGGTTGTAATAAGATTTCAAAAAGTCAAACGACAAAGGCTATCTATATAGTTTTGATACTGGTATAAGTACAGAACCCTTATTTAATTAAGTTACATAAAAATATTATCTTCAATTAAAGAAAAATGAAATAAAGGTTCCAATATCCAACCTTTGATTCAACATGTAAGCACCATTATTTTGTCATTGACTGATTGTTAATGCAATTCTTAGTTTCAAACAAAAAATTCATTATTTTTTTACCCCATCGAGTTTTCATTGGGAATTAAACTTGAAGGGGTTGTTAATGTATTTTGACTTACCGAGTTTCTATCTTTATAAATCAGTGATTTTTTGTCTTTTTTTTTTTCCTTCAATTGCAAGTATTGAAACAACAACGCCAAACAAACTATTCAATTTCTAGAAGAAAAGTTTATTTGTATGCTCATTTGTAAGAAGTTAAATTTGTGCCACTACTTGTAGCTACGCTCATGGAAATACAAGCACCAAATGATGAGTACTTCCCATCGTTGATTATTCATGATCAAACGAATCTTTTTAATGATTCTGAAACCGACCGAATCCAGAGAAAAAAAAAAGCGAGGGGTATTATGGTCTTATATTTTAAAAGCTGAATTTTCAGAATTAATATATAATTAAAATTACTAAAAGGGTAAATAGCAACAATAAGGATGATTTGAGGGATATATGACTAATAATTAAAAAGTGAAGGATATATGGCTGATTGGAGAAGATTAGAGGGGTATATGGCTGATTTTTCCTATTTTTTTTTAACTTTAATTATTTTATAATATCAGTTAAAAATTTGGTACCTTATTTCCTTCCGATTAACTATAAGATACTTGCGATGAAGACCGTAACACCTATAATAAGGCTATAACACTACAACATAGACTAACTATATATATAATAGCAGGGCATCTTTTCGGGCCCAAACGCGAATTCCATTTGAACCATTTAACTGGGCTACGTATCAGATGTCACCTTTTGTGAGGTAAACCCGGTTTAATTCCAATATGGCAATAACTGTCTTCTACTTTACTCTCTTTATTTGTAGAGAACAGTGGTAACGAAACAATTCGTGCAAGGAGAAGATCCAATCATCCAATTCCTACAATTTCGTCCTACATTTCACCGGAAAACTTATATTTTTCATTTGTACGAATCTAAGTACAAACTTTTATAAAAAAAACTGAGATCAATTGTGAGCTTATTTACTAATTTATCTAAAAAAAAACCAGCGATAGTAAAATATATTGAAGAATATATAGTAAAATAAATTTATCTAAAAAACTGAGGTCAATTGACTTTTATTTCCTCCAATTATCCTTTTTTATTACTTGAAACGACATCTTAATAAGTTAATTTAAACTTTATGTGACATATAATACGCTAAAATTAAATTTTTTATGCAACTTCAAACGATTTGTAAAGACGACTTCTGATATTAAACAGAAGCCAAAATAATTTCCTACAATGAAGTGATCTAGATTTCATCTTAATCACATTAATTACTGTTTGAAATATTTTTGAAGATCGTGTAGTAATTTTATTTAAGGAATAAAAACAACGTTTTCGTCGCTGGTAAAATTTACTTTCAAAAAATTTTTTAGAAATCGCGCCCTTTAATTTTCTTTTCCCGTAGATCTTTGTTTCTATAAAGAAAAGGTGGTCATTTGACCGAAGAAAAATGTATTCCATCAGAAGCGACTTGCTTTGTCTATCTGCAATATTTTTGAAGATTTTGAAATTTATATTAAAGGAATAAAATCAAAGTTTTATTGGTTGGTAAAATTTACGTTCAAAATTTTTTGTAGAAATGATATATATTTTTTTTCCAGCAGATCTTTGTTTCTAATGATGAAAAGGAAGTCAAAATGTCAAATGACCCACTATTTTCCAACAAATATCTTTGTTTATATAAAGAAAAGAAGATGCTGTATTCCAGCAGAAGCCACTATTTTCTCCTTTCCTTTTGTCTTTTCATTGGCATCCTGTTCAACAACTACCAAGTACCGAATTTTCCCCGAGTTTGCCTTACAGAAAGGAACAGTTCATCTAAACCAAAATTCCATCCTTTTTAGTTTAATTGACCTCTAATTCTAAACTTGAAAAACCACAAATCCTTGTTATGCAGTAGCATAGAAGAATGCAGTGCTGCTTCTGTTCCACTCCAAAAAAGAATAGGAGGTCTACTCTTAATGAAAACGAAGATGAAATATGGGAAACAAAAGAAGAGATACTGACAGATTTAAGTACGCTTTCTGCAAAGGAACAAGAGAAGAGATTGAAGAAGGCAAAGGAGGAGGAAGAAAAAGTGTGTCGACAGGCCGAAAGGGTCGTGGAATGGGTCAGAAGGGAATCCGCTAGATTTGATGCCTCCACCATTGATGGCTTGGTCTCGAAGGAAGGCCAGCTTAAGTGATGATCCTTTCTCGTAATTAAATTTTTATTAGCAGTTTGCAGTTGCAGTACTTTGCAGCATTTGGTTAAGGTATGCGATGTACATGAGTGGTTTTGTCATTTTGTGTTGAATCTCTATCAAGTGTTGTGGAAATTTGCTGGAACAAATCTATTTTCATTTGTTTGCATCATCAAGAGACGTATATTATAATGTTTATATTTTATTTTTAATCATTTTTATTTTTAAAAATAAATAATTTTTGTCCTAAATCTTTCTGTACGGTCCCTATCTAGCTAATGATATATTTCCTTGTTTTCTAATTTCTCAGAGCTATATTTTTTTTGCTTTTAAGACTTCAAAATTACACACAAAATTGTTACTTCTCCATGCCACATCTAGAATTAAATCTTTACCTTTCAAACCCGAGTGCAAAAAGCTATATATACTTAGCAATTAAACTAGCAGCCAAATCTTTCTCTAAACCCGTAGGCTACTATGCAAATTCTGTTGATTGCTCACTTAATTAGCAGTTAGCATGCATAATGAGATAATGTGAAAATTTTGTTTTGACCCTCATAAATGTAGAGAATTATGTTAGAGTCTTAGACATATAAATCGATTTTGCATTGCTGAAAATAATGGAAAATCTAATCTAATCTATGACAACATGAACGTGCTAATTTGTGTAACTTGCACGGTTATTCATCCAAAAACATTTCACTATCACAGAAAACTAATTAATTAGAAGCTGAGCTGCTGAGGTGACTCTGTTTCGTTTTCTACGTTGAAAAAGGTGTATCTTTTTGACGTTTTGCACAATTTATTTGTGAAAGTGCCGCTGCGCAGGTAGGCAATTTTGTTTGTATTTATTACTGTTTTTCCGTTTGTTATTGTCTTTTCCTTTTGTCTCCCAGGTAGCAGGTGCAATAATGTTTTGGTGGATTAGCATTTATCCAAAATATTTTTTGCGATTTAACGCTCTTTTTATGGAAAAACATTAAATTAGATAATAATTAAAATGTTTATGTTCGTTATTAACCATTAAAATTTTGGAAAGTCCATTATCAAATATTCAATTAATAATTAAAAATTGCATGAAGTTTTGAAAAACAAGTCACAGATAATGCAAACTAGCAATTAATCTATTGATTTTTGCGCATTACACTATTAACTATACTGTAAATGAAAAATCTAAACCGTCCGAGTCTCTAATTAATACATATTGCCAGTTTCCATTCGATGCCTGATGGGCAGAAAGGAACAAAATAGGAACAAAAAAGAAAGACGAAATGGAAACAAAATTTTTTCAAGTTCCGTCAGCTGTTTTTCAATTCATGTATTAACTATGAAGTCCATATTACAAATCCCATTAAAAAAACAAGAAAATAAAGTAAATTAAGAAATCGGATCGATCCCATGTATGATATATTCATATATTCCTAGGATGGAAATATCCTGCCCCACTCAGTTCGATTAGAACTTCATCTCTCTAAATTGCAAAAGAAAGCCCCGAATCGAGATCTCCTTCCTATTTGCGCTTCTCAATGTTCGAGTGTTAGATCAGTGCCCACTGGCGTTAACACAAACTTGTTTTTTTTTTTTAAAAAAAAAAAAAATCCAGAGAGCGTGAGATCGGTTCTTCCAAGCAATAAATTAATTGAGACTTGCAACTTGCAAGAGAACAAATAATGGCCATAAGCTCCTTAATTTGTTTACATGCCATTAAATCTATCTTTAAATAACATGAAGAAACTAATGCTGCCAATTGAAGTACTCGTGAAACGCCTAGAAACTCTCAATTATACCACTCTACAAGTACGCCTGACTCTCTTTTCTTCATCTCATCCAAAAGTTCTCAATTTTAGCAGTATATAGTATATACAAATAAATCAAACGTCTTCCATATAAAGTTAATAAATATGGCCAGGTTGTTCCTCTACATTGTCCTTGCCGTATTACTTGCAACTGCGATTGCTACGGTAGCTTGTACATCGGACAAACCAAAGAAACACTATTTCGGTTTCGATTTTGGACCACCAACCTTCTGTCCATCTTATAGAAAAAACTATACCTGCTGCTGGACATCAATAGCAAAAGTTGAAGGGTGTGCTGTCGATCTCATCAAATCTATCACAACATTCAAAGTAAGTGTAAGCGCAGACTGCTGCAAGGCAATCACTGATGTGAGTCGTCGTTGCTTTGACATTCTTGGCGGTCGATTTTTTTTCCCGTTGTATAATAACTGCTATCCAGAATTCTACAATGGTTCACGGCTTCATAAGTTAAAAAAAAGATATACAGCTGGCTCCTAGTAGGCTGAAATTAATTTCTTGATCTTTCAAACACAGTTCCACATTATTAACATACACACTTTTATATTTTCAAAAAAATGAAGTGAAAACGCATTAGCATCGACTCTATCTTGCATTCAAATAACATATCTGTTGTTATCACAAAACGAGTTGGTTTTTTTCAGGCCTGAGAAGAACCCAACCAGGATCCTAGTCCTTTGTTTTTTTTTCATAATATTTAACAATTTTAAAATTCAATTGTCCAATTCAAACAGTTGATTTTGTTCAATTTTACGGACGATGCGTATTTTCATATAAGTTTTATAAAATTTTGAGTTGATTTGATACTCGATTAAGTGCTCAACAAATTAACGAACCTGGTTTGATTAATTCTAATACGTTCATTTGTTGAGCACTTAATCGAGTATCAAATCAACTCAAAATTTTATAAAACTTATATGAAAATGCATCGCCCGTAAAATTGAACAAAATCAACGGTTTGAATTGGACAATTGAATTTTAAAATTGTTAAATATTATGAAAAAAATCAAGGACTGCTCTCGGCAGTCATTTTTTTGACTGCCGAGGAACCTGGTCCGAGAAGAACCCGTTAAGTTGATACGTTCCTGTTTTGTCCGGACTAATCGGAGAAGCCCAGAACCTAGCCCTATGGTCCGGCCACATTTTTAATTTAGACGATGGCCTAATAAGGTTTTACTGGGCCAGCTCCTTCTTTCTTGATCTGTAAACAAGAATTGCTCCGGACACTCCTGTGTTTGCAAAATACTCCCATTTTTTCAATAAAAAGACTTAAATGCCCTCAATAATCCTTTTGATCTGAAAACCATTTATCTGAAATGAAAATGTAGTTTGGTCTTAAATGTAACTAGTGAATGCATCGCGCTTCGCGCGATGCGAAGTTGAACTAAAGTTATCCATTTGATTCCTTTATTTATAAAGTTAACCTTTATAAATTCATCCATTTCAAAATATCAAAAATAACATCAATCTAAAAAAATAAAAAATCTACAAATCTAAAATATAAATAAATATCATTAACTTAAGTGAAAATTATAACTACTTCCAAAATTGTAAGTGCTTCCAATATTGTATCGTGCTATGTTGGATGAGTGATCAATTTTAATTTGTTTTATCATATTGGATGAACAAATGAAAATAATTTAGGCCTAAAACTGGCAAACAACACAGATAATTTATTATACATATCATACCAACGATGCTTAAACTATTTAAGCCAAGGAGATCTCTACCTGGTTTTCCCTTTCCACAATTACCTTAAAATGGGTCCCATCTAACCTGTCTTCAATAATTTATTCATTGTGAAAGCATAATTATTTCTACAACTTTTTAAAATGTTGTCCAGCTGATTTTCATAAACCATAGAGCAAATATTAATTGACCGAGTCACTTACATGTCCATGACAACATCATTTCCTGATCCAGGATAGCTCAAACTGACATCCCACTACCTAAAATATGCAGTATATCAAAATAAACTGTTATTTATATCAGATATACCAGTTGCTTGAGCTGAAGAAAACAACAGTTTCTGAATCTTTTGCGACATTGGGATCTCGATATATAATAACATTTGGAACTGAACTCTTCCTTCGGAACCTCCGCAGCTGAAAAACAGTATACGCGATGAATCTTTTCGATTGCTTTGATTCAAGTTAGAAGCACCTGTATTTTTTTTTAGATTTTAGGCAGAAGAGGTGATAATTCAAATGGCAGGACGCTTTTAAGGCAAAACGAAGCCTGTAGCACAGCATTGCCAAATTTTATTTTTGAACGAAAAAAATATGAAAGTAAATAGCAAAAAAAAATTAAGTAATTAAGCAAAACTTATATATAACTTGATTTGGAGAGGGAAAATAATTTTAAGGCTAAAAGAAGGTCGTAGCACAGCATTGGCAAAAATTTATTCCTGAACGAAAAAATCGAAAGAAAATAGCAAAAAATTCTAAGTAATTAAGCAAAACTCATATACAACTTGATTTGCAGTGGGAAAACGTTGGAATGAGTTATTTTTCCATGGGTAGTGGAAGACCATGTTTTACTGAATGTTAACACCATTTAGAGAATCAAGACTTTTGCCAATATTAAACCTACCAAAATAACTAAATCAATCTCTCTCATTTAAATTGTCAAAATCAACCTAAATAGATCAGATCCTAATTTATTTCTCAACATAACTCAAATAAGGAAGACATAATTTAAGAGACACCAATCAATGATAACCAAATTGAACATCGTAAGCAACTTTTACCTTATGAAATGTAAAATTTCTATCAACATGCTTGTTAGTGGCATTCTTTTGAATGACATGAACCTCTCTCCTTGACTCGTTGCAAGAAACAACTGAAGCTTGTGTCCATCTCTACTCTTCTGCCAGCAGAAAAACTACCTTTTAACCGTTTTTTCATTGTCTTTTCCTTCAAGCGTATCTTTCTTTGAATCTAGATCAATGGTCGTCTCAGGCTGTCTCAGGCTTCACGTCGTCGGGAAGAATATGAAGCCCCTGAAAATAGCAAACTTAGTTATCAGAATAAAAATATTCCAAATATTGCACCTAAAAAGTTGATTTTTTTAAAAAATTAATTAATTAGTTTGTTGTTGTCGTATGGGGAGGAGGGGCCAGTAGGCAGAGAGAGAAAGAGAGACCTTAAGCTTATCAGTATCTTGAGAAAATGTAAATGCATGTGAAGGCTTCAGCTTTTCACTTGCTTCCTGTTGGGAACAAAATAATTTTTAGAGAGCAAGCTACTTATACCAGGTAATTTTTATTTACTAATACACTCTATGAACTGGACATGAGATAGTGTGTGGTTTTAAAAATTTCACAGAAGTCCTTTACCTCGAAGAATTTGGCATGGATTCCATCCTTACTACAACCAGCAACTTGGCAAATGTATCAGATTCCATCATTAGCCACATCCTGAGAAATTCATAATATAAGAAGGGAACAATGAGATAAGAACTGATTTGCCAAATTAAAATTACTCATGTACATAATTACAGTCTCCGATCACAATTCTCTGGTGCCATGTGGCCATTCAAAAATTCAACTATTGTTAGGCAATCAAGCAAGAATAAACATTCTGTTAAGCCCATTTTCTGGACAGCTTGCATTGCAAGTATGGTGGCATTGAGTCCTGAATGAAGGGGGAAGGTTGCAGAACCACATATCGTATTATATTCTAAAGACCATTCCCATCTCGTAAGGGTAAGCCCATCCTGCTAGCCCTTCAGAGGTATGTGATCCGTTGATCTTGCAAGGAAACTGGTACGTTTGTTCAGTATATAAATTAGAGATTGAATCTCCAGACCCAATGATCTAAATTATATAAATCAAAGCTAATATACTACCACAATCAACAGTTGGGTAAACAAAATAGAGAAAGAAAAATTTTAAATTATATAAATCAAACAAAAGGGGACTACATTATAAGGAACAAAATAGAAGCAATAGACACGAAAGAGGGAAAAAAATAGACTGAAAATGAAGAGAAGCGGCAGATTTACTAACCCACAAAACCGATGCTGCGAGTTGAGCTCGGAGGCCATGGCGTTTTCCGAGCGAAGAACAGCAGCATAGCGTAGGGTTCTGCCTCACCTCATCTCGGAGGCCCAGTGTGGAGCCATAGCGAGAGAGATAAGGGGTAGAAAGCCGAGCTGTCATCCCTCTATTCATCTTTCTGAGCTCGCGCAGAAGAGGAACGAAAAAGAGAAGGATTTTTCTCCCTTCGTTGTCCAGCCGAGAGAAATGAAGAAAACCTAGATTCGCGCTAGACGAACCTTCGCGAGAGTGGAGAAAAAGGAATGCTCATCCTAGGTACGGAACTCCAGTGCAGACGAAGCGGAGACGAAGGAGCAAATCTGATCCATCCAGAAAAAAGATCGGACGGCTGGGAAACGCAGAAATAGAACAGTGTTTTTCAAGTTTAGAATTGAATGCTTTATAATGTTTTGCAAACTCAGGAGTGACCTGAGCAATTCCCACTGTAAACGAACCAAGTTACAAGGTTTTTCTCAGGTCTGGACTCTGAAGAAGTCGCGTGATGGAGGAATCAGTGAGAGGTTTATGGACGGAGGCGCGAGAGCTCATAAACCCTCTAGGCGCCGAATCAGGCGGGATCGAACGACTCGAATCACCTCCTTCTCCTCTCCAGTTCCTCCGCGACTTCGTCTCTCCCAACAAACCTGTGATCGTCTCCTCCGCTGCCACGCGTCACTGGCCCGCTATCTCCCGCTCTCTCTGGTCCGACGACGCGTACCTCTGCCGCGCACTCTCCGGCCGCTCCGTTTCAGTCCACTTAACTCCTGATGGCCGAGCCGACGCGGTCGTCCCTTCCCCGTCCAAAGACGGCCTATGCTTCGCCTCGGCCTTTGTACAGTCCATGGATTTCTCGGAGGCCTTGCGACTGATCGAGACCACTGGAGAGGATTCCTCTCCAGTTGTTGCGTACGCTCAGCAGCAGGATGATTGTCTCCGTGGGGAGTATGCGATCGTGGCTGGAGATGTCGATGCGCATATTCCCTGGGCTACAGAGGCGGTTGGTTGCCTCCCTGAGGCTGTCAATTTGTGGATCGGAAATGCTAGGTCCCACACTTCGTACCACAAGGATCACTATGAGAACCTTTATGCTGTCATTACTGGGGAGAAGCATTTTCTGCTTCTGCCTCCTACTGAGGTTCACCGCCTTTATGTTCGGGATTACCCAGCTGCTCGCTACATTGCCTCATCGAAGGTGAGATTCGTTTACTCATTGTATAGGCTGAGATTAGTTGTTTGTAGATTGGAGTAAGTGTTTGAAAGTATTCTTGATAGGAGAATGGAGGGGAGTTGAAGCTCGAGCTTGAATTGGAAGATCCTGAGACAATGGTTCCCTGGTGCGGTGTCGACCCATATCCAGCATCAGATGAGGCTGTTTCTGACCAGATTTCATCTTTCCCTCTCTATTTCAATGGCCCTAAGCCATTTCAATGCACAGTGAGAGCTGGTGAAATCCTTTATTTGTAAGCCCACTGATGACCATTTTGTACTTCTGATTTATGGCAATTGTTTTTTTCTAATTCCATAACTATCAATTACAGTATAATGTCATATCAGTATTTACTGGCTAGTGAAGATTCCAAACAGTTTACTATGCCTTTTTATTGATAAGTAATTGAACAATTTGAGATTGATTGAGTGTCAAATGCCAGACTAAAAATTACTGCCAAGCTCTGGTGTATGGTTATATAAAGCCAGTATTATTAAGTCTGTACCAGTTATACCATTGGAGAACAATGCCATACTTTCTGTTACAATTGCCTTATCTTCTTGTAGCTGAGTTGCCTTCAGCTTCAGTCTTTATGCATGCCAAAAGCAATTTAAAGAAAAATAGTCTGTAAAACTGGATCTTGCCATCTTATGAATAATTTGACTATAGGTTTGTTCATTCAAAGTGGTGAAATTTCGTTAGTGCAGGCCAAGCATGTGGTTTCATCACGTGACACAATCACCAGATGAGAATGGACGCACCATTGCTGTGAACTACTGTATGATCTATTAACCAAATCTTATTCTAATCCTCTATTTTCATTAGATGATCATTCTTGGATGCATATCAACACTTTACTGTTTTAAATGAGATTTAGCATGCAAATATTATTTGCCCAGTCCATTCAATTTGTACACTTTTTTGGCCTAGCTAGTAATTAGAGTTTTGCATAATGATACGTTCCTGTTGAATACCATAGCTGTGTTGTGTCTAAAATTTAACTATACCTTTTTATAATTTGTTGTCCTTCTAATAAAAGTTTGTTTAATTGGCTGTAGGGTATGATATGCAGTTTGATTTAAAATATGCATACTACAACTTTTTGCAATCAATCAACCTTAAGTGCCTTTCAGCAGTTGCTTCTACACAGGGGGAAAGGCATAATGCAAAACAAGATTGCAAAAGTTCTGATCCCTGAGTATCCTTTGCTTGTATTGAGTGTGCTTAGAGTGCTTCTCAGCTGAGAAATCTGGCATTGGAGCCAAACTGACATTTTTGGATCATTGGTGAGTTCAAACTAGATTTAGAATCATCTGAGCATGAAATACACGTTCAATTTTGGGTAGGGTATATATTTATGGTCATTGATGCAGATTATTGGATATAGGGCTGGCGGACTTGGCACATAATTTTTGAATTTATGTACTGAAGGATCATTGTTTGGCATTAAATAAGGCAGATAGGAAGGTGCTTTTTCTGTAACATTCACCGCATTACCTGTAGACACTACCTCATATTCATTCACATATTGTTTCCCGAGTTATCTTTGTTATCAGTTGAATTATATGTTTTTACTCCGGGTTGTCTTGTCCAAGCAAAATATATTTCTCGTGTTATGAAACTGTTATGCTGTAACATCTGGAGCATTGCTCAATCCTTAATAACTAATTTTGGTGCGAATGTGGATTGACTTCTTCCACTTTGGATGTTCCAACAAAACACAAAAAACCAAATCCAAAACGTTGTTTACCATTTGCTTGTTCCATTGATCAACAGTTTTACAAATTTGAAAAACGTTTAATTTGGTCTACACGTCCCAATTTGCAGCCCTAAGCGGCTTAAACCTTACAAAAAGCACGCGTCCCTGTCAATGTGTGCGGAAAGCACCGCTGATACAATCGATAAGAATTACAATGTAAATTTATTCTCTACCTAATTAATCTCATCCAAGATGTCATTTATTTAAATAAAAATACATAATTATGTGCATACAAATAATCTTTTACTCCAAACCCATTCCCTCTAGACAGAATATGGAGCCATTGACTATGTGTGTACTGAATTTTCACGTTCATGGCCAAGTCGATTTATTTAAGGAGATTATTATTTTACGTACTTAATGAAATTCCATAATTACTTGACACCAAAAATTATTATGTAAGAAAAGAAAATTATTTTAGCAGAACGATTGTAAACGATGCATATTGTCATTTGTTTGACATTCTCTCAAATGGCACTTATTCATCAACAAAATAACAGACTTGTGATTTGTGTATAAGAACTAATAGTGCTGCTTAAACAGGTAAAATGTCAAAACAGTATTACATGTTTAATATAGCATTGAGAAACAATAATAAAAGGCACATCTAGGAAAGATAAAAAGGGATAGTACAATTCCACAAAAGAGAAATAAAAGTCCACCACGTCACAACCTTGCCTCAACACTGCCCATGCATATGGAATATTCAAAATTCTATATGGTCTTTTGATCAAAAGAACGATGGATGATTGTAAGCTACTTAAACATTGTAATTATTGGTACCAGGAGGTGGATACTGGGTTCCACCAGTGCCAGGGGTTGGTACCTGGGTACCACCAATGCCGGGAGCTGGATACTCGGTTCCGCCGACACCCGGAGCTGGGTACTGTGGTTGAGTGGGGGGAAATTGTGGAGTTCCCATAACAACCCCATCGGCATATTGCACCCCGTTGGCTTTAGTTGCAGCAGTAGTAGGGGGGCTGGCAACGATATATGCAGAAATTGAGAGACACATGGTAGCGAGAGCGCATATAGCTGCACCGGCAAAAATACCAGGCTTTACAACATAGCATGCATCAAGGCTAGTTGTCTGGCCACCTGTGCCGTTCTTGTCAGCACCTAAGATGAATAATATTATTGATATAGCGAATGTGATCCTGCATTTTTGTGATTTACAAAACAAATAGTCATTACCATATAATTCCTTAAAAAAACTTTAAAAATACTACCAGGAGCTAGCCTTTTTGAGAGCTGCAGCCAATATATATGTATTAGAAAATAATGGAACAACAAACTTAAAATAGGTAGCAGCTATTGAACCAGAATGTGTCAATAAATCTTGTTCTGGTGATCCCCCTAATTATGATTTCTTACCCATATTTCAATCAGAACTAATATTTCTCTTTAAGTACTGTTTTAACATTTTAGGCAAATTATGGAGTAATGATAATAGAAATCAGGCTTATTGCTAATCAATAGATCATGAGAGTTTATCCCAGAAGTAATTTATCTGGAGAATCCAACTTACCAAGAAATTATTACAAAGATTAAGGTCAATGTTCGCTTAGAACCAGTAACAGCTGGTATGGAAGGATCTTTTTTGCAGCAGCCACAACAGCCACCAAAGGCGGTGATGATGATCTGGGCCAACACAAGGAACAGTGCTGCCCCTATCGCAAGCCCTAAAGCCGGGCTGTTTGGATATACACAACCAAAATCATAGATCAATACATCCGAAGCCTACAATGCAACATATAGATAATAAAAGATTATCAGTACTATTTAAAACATTCATAATTGTAGAAATATCTGAGGAAATTCCATTGATCTAGATAACAAATTGGTTAGCGGGCATCCATCAGCATGTACTTCCATAATATGGAATGTAAGCAGAGGACATTTGGAAGGTGAGAGCAGTGAAAGATATTTTTTTATTCAAGAGTTACAATTTGGGAATTATGAATGCTTAAGAATTCTTAAGTGATTATTATTCTAAAAATGTCATTATTTTCTTTTTGCAAGTTTTTTGGCTAGCCAAAGGAAATTTTTTTCTGCATTTCTATTGATGTATTCATGTATACAATATATATAATCTTTTGGATATACTACACTAGACAGCTATGCAATTTGAACAAAAATCAAAGGAAGGCCAGATGCAACACAGCTGCAACTGTTAAGAAAATGAGTACGGTACGTAATAGTTTTATAAAACATATATATCTGCAGAATACCGTATATAGTTTTATCAGGTGAACACTTACATTGATCTTAGTGACCTCAGCGGTGAATCCTAAAATGACACTGAACAAACCAAGAAATCCTGCAACTAGAGAAACAATTAATACTTGTTTTTCCATGATCTCTCTCTAGGTATCTCTCTAGCTCTCCTTTTCTTTTAGAAAGTAAAGCAATGAAGTCTCTCTCTCTCTCTCTCTCTCTCTCTCTCTCTCTCTGAAAGACTTAGTAGCCGCTACTATGAACTCTCTTTGAGTTGAGTGAGTTTAAAATCGACTCGGGTTTCCCTCTCTTGAAGTATCTATTATATGTCAAATAAAAGGGCTAGGTTGGCCATTATGTAAATGCAACGTAGTTGCCAAAATCGTGCTGGAAAAAATATTAAAAAAATAGCATAGGATAACTATTAAGAGAATGGAATTGCTTGTACTGGTGCCATCTCTTTTCGTTCCGTGTATTCACTTGGTCCCTACTAAACGTTTTGAATTGGTTAAGAAATTCTAAATTGTCATACTGTCACATATAGCGTCGACTGCAAATGATTCGGTGACATCATATACATATCTATATCCAATTAATAAACCAACGTTACATTTCAGAAAGCTCCTCTCCATATGATTTAGAAATGATGTCGTCTGATTTGCATGTTGGCAGTCTGAACATTTGTAGGTCATTAGTTGATTTGTGATGAATGTATTTATGCTATATTTAAATTCATGATTCAGGTTTATGTAATTAAGCCATGAATAATAATAATGTATAGAATAGGTGATAATTAGAAATTGGCGCAATATATATAACACGAGAGTCAAAGGGTATAAGAGAAAAAAATAAGATAAGATGATCTAGTGTAATAAAATTATAAGAAAGAAGATTTTAAATATTTATTCATGATGTTTTAATATTCAACAATGAGTATGAGAGAACGTACTAATGAAGTGATAGGAAAAAAAAAATAACTACGACAAAGATGCCTAAAAAACAAAAGAAAGGAGGACAAAAACGAGAGAGTGAAAAAAATTTGAATATTGGCATCTGTGAAAATTTTGCTTCATGTTATGACACGAATTTTAGTTGAGCGGATGTTATAAATTTAAACAGTATTGTGGAGCGTCTTCACTCTTCACCAGTACTGGTTTTTCAAATTAATACAATGAGTAAAACTTATGTGAGTACGTATTGATTCACAAAATTGAAGATGGAGCAATATGGAAGAAGAGAAGAATTCGCGAAGAGAGTGCTAAAATTGCTTTGAATAATATAAATTTATGAAGTGAAGACTTATGATCAAATGACTTAGACAAAAATGTGAATATAAAAAGTCACAAAGTAAAATAACCTGGTGGAGTTTTAAGTGAGATAAATTTGCAAGGTTGTCACAAACAAATATTGAATTTTGGATATTATGAGATAAATATACAATTGTGTGTAAATTATAGCTTTTGAAAATTGAGATATTAAAATCAAATATAATTTTATGAATTTTTATATACCTATTCGAGTATATATTGGATTTTTTAGAAACTTGTCGCGTGTAAATATTTAATATAATTTATAAACTATCTTAATTAAATCTAAAATTCAATACCAACAAGACATGGAATTTCTCTCCATTTTTAAGAATGGGGACTTCTATCGGACTGCATTAGGGTTTCATTTTCAAACCTAAAGTCAAGTTGACTTGAACAATGGACGCATGATGTAACTTTGGTCAGAGAAATCTGCGGCCGATAGTGCCGAAAACAGACAGAGCCATCCTACGTTCCTACCAAATTATTCCTCGTGGCTCGTGGGGGTCTTAATCAGGCGGGCTGGATCCCAGCTACTTAACGGTCTTCGCGTTCAGATTGAAATATTAAATGCATCTCATTTGTTATTGTTATTAACTTATTATATATAAAATAAAGGGCGAAAATCAATATATACATTACAAATAGCTCATAGGCCTATGACCCCTACCCACCCAAGCACACACACACAAACCCCACATGCAGAGCTCGTTTAATTATGAAACATGCATCATGTGTAGTTAAAGCTATAGCTAGAAGACCAATTTTATTTCGGTCAACTCTTAGTGCTTATTATATTTTGAATTACAAATTAATCGGGGTAATCAATTAATTGAAACATGAATTAATTTGTTATAGTTAATGGAACTGCTTCGTATACGTTCCTTTTCAAATTTGCCAAAAAAAAAAACTTAGTAATTATATAAGTTTTATTAGGGTCATCAGATATATACATATTTTTTTTCTGTAATTTGTCGGTTGTAAAAAGATTTTTTTTATTGCAAATTATAATTTCTGAAATTTAAAGGTGCATTTGGTAGCATGTAACGAGCACCACTAATCAGATCCATCTTAGTTCGATATATTTGTCATCGACACGACATAATATATACTAGAGAGGCGTATCGAGCTTCACTCAATATAGATATCTAAAATAAGAATATTTTTTTATATTTCTATAGTTTAATTATTTTCATTTTTTGGATATATGATTAAGATATTTTTATCTTTAGAAATATAGTTTAGTTATTGTAGGTAATTTGATTTGATTAAATTTAAAGAGTTTGATCAATTTAAAAAAAAAATATTATATGTGTGTAAATATAGTTATAGTTATCTGAAATAATATGATTAATATGATTTATATTATGTTGATATTATTCATGAAATGTAATATTTTTATAAATGATTTACATAAAAAAATATATATCGTAAAGTTTTGATTTTTTTTTTTCAATTGAATGAATTTAATTTATATTTTGTAAACAGAAATTAAGAATGGTGATAAAGAAAAATTAAGGTGGAGAGGAACACTAAGTAACACAAAAGAGATAGAGACATGAAGAAAATGAAAATAGGAAGGGGTCACAAAAATCAGAAACAAAACAATGTATTGCCAAATTATTATCTGATGTTGAACCGAGTCAGTTTTATGAGTAATAACACCCGACACGCAATTAGTCAAAATTATCACATTACATAAATCAGAAAAATACTATTGCACAACTATTTCACAATGCTTGAAGTGTCGGATGATATTTAACTAAAGAATCCCGACACCCACACATCTTTATTTATAATATTGATATCCTATGTGTCAATTAAGCACCGATGCTGAATTTTGGAACCCTAGTTATTAGTAGCTAAGCTGCTTGTAATTGCTTGGGGAATATATTTTAATTGATCCAAGTTCTAGTTGAGAACAATGAGAATCTCATTTATCAAAGAGAATCCATTATCAGAACATTTGGCATCTCATATTGAAATCATAATTGTTTTGAAAATAATTTAAAACCAAAAGAAAATATGAATTGTTGATTTAAGAATAGTAAATTTTTTTTACTTATTTTGCATAAAATCGAAAGGTGATGGGAGACAAAATAAATTACAGTGCAAATCAATCATAATACACAATTGATTTTGGTAATTGATTCATACCATCCATCCCAGCGTCATCCGCGTCATCCAGGCTCAGCGCTCCGTCGCTCTCTTTATTTCTCCGCACCCGACTGACCAGACTCAGCTCCCTTCTAATCCGAGCGCCTTCTAATCCGAACGCGTCTCCCCTCCCTTCCTTCACTTTTCCCTCCCTCCGCTCAAGTCTCCCCTCTCTTCTCTCCCTTCTTTCGTGAGTTTCTCATCTCTCGCTCCCTATTCCGCTCTCTATTTCTTTTTTTTTTCCTTTCCTTCATGCTATCTTGTATCTCATTTCTATTTGTTTTTTTCCCTTTCTCGCTGGTCCTTTCTTTTTGTTTACTCCCTTTTATCTCATGTTATATATGTTTAATTTATTTGTTATATATGTTCAAATAATTGGTAATATCTGTTCAATTTATTTATTTTTATGTTCATTTTTATGAGTTCACGCTGTTTGTTACATATGTTCAATTTGTTGTTATTTATGTTCAATTTATTAGTTATATCTGTTCAATTTATTTATTTTTTATGTTCATTTTTATGAGTTTTCACGGTGTTTGTTATATATGTTCTATGTATTGTTGTATCTGTTCAATTTAATGATATGTTTGTTCATTTTATTTGTTATATCTGTTCAATTTATTTTTTATTCTTATATCTTTTTGCTAAAGCATACGTTCTTTGTTGTATCTGTTCAATTTATTTGTTTTATTTTTTCATTTTGTTGATGTATTTATGTTCACTTTTATCTGTTGTCTGGATCCACGTTGTTTGTTATATTTGTTCAATTAGTTGTTATATCTGTTCAGTTTGTTGAGAATATCTGTCTATTTTTTTTTTCTTTATTTAACTAATATTTGTCTCTTTGTTTTTGTTGTCGTAAGTGTTCACTTTGTTACTGTAAGTGGTAGGCTTTAAAAAAATTAACGGGTTCAAGTGGTACTAATTTTTGTCAAAGAGGAAGAGGAAAGCGGAAAAATTCATTGGAGAGGGGAGAGGAGAAGGGGAAGGGAAGGAAAGGGGAGAGAGCGCGCGGAGAGAGGGAGGGGGCGCGTAGAAAAAAAAATTCAAAAAAATTTGTTGTATGGCGTGGATGTCTTTCCGCTGGATGATGGTTATCATTTCCGATTGATTTTTGTGCTGCTTAAGACCAATTTTTTTTTTTAAATGTAATCCATTATTTTAGAAAACAAAACTAAGTTAATTGTTCAAATTTCTTAGAACAAGACAAAAGAAGATGAAGGTTTCAAGTTACATTCTGAGAACAAGACAAAAAAGGAAAAAGGAAAAAAGAAAGGAAGTATTTGAATAGGCGTGAAGCGTGATCTTCATTGTATTTGTATGTCAACTGCATACGTAAGATATTTTGTGGTTCTTGAGAAATGATACATCATGTAGCAGTCTAATGCCAGCATGTTCCTACTTCCCTGTATGTTCGGTGTGTGTGTGGTCTGTCAGACCGACTCACAGTAGTGGCTTCTGGGTTGATAGGATACAGAGGGGAAGCCGAGAAGATATTGTAAAGACAGCAAAACTGGCGTATAATTAGGGTCAACAGTGACAAAAATGATTTCATGCACATGGTTTCCGAGATAAAACCGCTCAAGTCAACATAAAGGCGATCATTTAAGGTCAGATGAAATGATTTTGCGTTGACCCAAGATTAGTAAACGCGGCTTGAAGACGTGTCCCAGCATGGATAATAAATGATTTCGGTATTATTTTTTTTTTATTTAAGAACGAAATCAAATTACCTTGTGTGCAAAAAAAGTTAGTATAAATGCATGCTTTCTAATAAAGCTTACCTTTTTATTTAAAAAAAATAACATAAAGGGAACTTGAGGACTGAAGTTCTTTGTAGTTGTGCGGTACCAGAATTCTCAAATAGGGGATGCAAAATTATAGCATATTTTTTTAAAAAAAAAATTTAGGGGTGCCAAATAAGAATTTTATTAAATTTTAGAAACATTAATATAGAATTTTAAAACTTATAATGACCATTTAGAAAATTGAAGTATGCCAAGCACACTTTGAAATGAACTTAGTTCCGGCCCTAACTGTAAGATTTTTAAGGAAACGAATGTAGAAGACAAGTTGTCATAAAACAAGTTTGTATCAGAATATTTTTTCATGTATTGATAGTTTTTAAAACAATATAGAACAATAATAACGATAACAACAACCAGTCAATCACCACCATAGAAACATCATTCTTACGTTAAATGAAAATATCGACTATAGAAACTCTCTCCAAAGTATCCCAGACAAGACAGAAATTGTTTTCTTCAGTATTAGATTGATAATGTATATCCCAGATCATTTTTTTTTCTCAAAAGAATGAATGATCCTTGTCATTATTTCGTAAGTCACAAATTTTGGGAAAGTAACAATCAATGAGCAAACAGGTTTGGGAGAGATCACAATCAAGGAGCGGGTTCAAATTTCAAAATGAAAAGCAAAACCAAAGAAACAACTTGTAATTTAATTCCTATACAAAATTTGAATACATAAAATAAAAGAAATATAATTATTTTTCTACAGGCGACACCTTACCTTGTGGACTGTGTCATACCACACGCTTTTTGACATTGCCATTGACGTGGTTTTTTTTTTTTATATACATATTTTAATATGTCTGTGGGCTTCATTAACAAGACGTCCATAATAAATAAAATAAATAATAATGAGGCCTGAAATATTCTTAGGTCAAGTTATTTAATTAATGGGCCGACAAGTTAGATTAGAAGAGCCCATTCTCAGAACAAATGGCCTTTACAGAAATTGAACCCGTTGTCAAATAAACTCTTCATATAAACATCAGCACGTTTACAATTTTATATACCAGATTTTTCTTCAAATTCAAATAATAGTACATCAGGACACATTAACATCTCCGTGTTTTTTCTTATTACAAGTAATACTGATATTCATCATTTTAAAAAATTAAGAACATACAAGAAACTCAAACTTGTTTGTGATTTGTGCCTGGAAATAAACTCTTAAATCTGAAGCAATGAAACTAAAACAACCGACCTTACACTACCAGTAATTTGATATAAGAAGAGTCGTCATCACAATTAATTTAAGCAAATTTATGCATATGATTGAGTATTGTATCCATAACCCGCAGGTACAGTGCCAGGAGGAGGATAGTACTCTTGACCTGTCTTTTGTGGCTCAGAGACACCTGGCGGGAATTGCTGTGGGACAGCAGTCTGCGGCAGTTGTGGTGGAAGACCCATTGCAATACCAGCTGCTTGGGTGTTGTTGGAACTACTTAGAAGGATGTATGCCCCAACGCTTAGAATGAAGGTGGCCAATGCCAGAATAGCAGCAATTGCAAAACGGCCAGCTAATATTGTCGTACAGTTATAATCAATGTTACCATTGGTGCCTTTAGCTTCAATCCCAGCCCCAACGAGAAACATGACGAAGCATATAACAAAAGTTACCCTGAGAATAAACATGTTTATTTATAGTATGAAATTAAGCAACAATTGAACCATTTCATAATGTTATCAGAGAAAAAAGTAAAATATTCCCCAGATAGTTAATTGCTGATCATCATGTTGAAATTGTGTACCAGGAGATGATGAACATAATAATGGAAATTGTTCGCTTGTTCCCTCCTTGAGCGGGTCCTGCAAGTTGTTGGCCTCTTTGATTGCAGCAACCGCACCCAATAAAAACACTGATGATTATTTGTGCAATTAGAATTATAATTGCTGCACCTATCGCTAATCCTAATGCTGGACTGGTGCTGTGCACGCAACCATCAGTGTAAGTAATGTACAAGTCAGATACCTGTAAATAAATATGTAAGTAACACCAATCTATTTTACTCATTGGAAGAGCACTATTTGGGTTTGCGTCTTTTACGTCTGAGGAAACAACACAAAAGTTCATAAAATTACCGTTGTGAGAGTATAAAAAATATACATTGAAATATAACTAGCATTTTTTTCTACAACATTATAAAAGATCACAGGTATATAAAGTAATTTTTTTTCTTCTTCTATATATATGATGGTGAGTTGTAGTCTTATAGACCACATGAGAATCTTATGAAGTTCAATGATACAATTCATAAACTCAAGTAAGGTGGAAATCCAGCAAATACATTATATAAGCTCTTAATAGTTAATACAATGATATATAGATCATAAATTTGCAAAGAAACCAACATATTAAATGGAAAATTTAGATAGAAAGAGTGGGTGTGGGCGGGCGTAAATATGTATATAGTATTAATTACCCGAGTTCTCGTTGCCTCAGCTGCAAAACCTAGAACAACGCTTAGCAAGCCTAGAACACTGACGGCTATGGAAACTATTATGACGCTCTTTTCCAACGCCATCAATCTCTGGCAATAGTATTATCGCAATGAATCTATATAAGGATAGTATAAGAAATTGAATACGGGACTGTCTCTTTGTCCGTATATATAGAATGTCTGTATTATAGACTTTTGAAGAATGTGATACATAAATCTTATAACCGTACATTGTTTCTTGGGTTGAAATGGTCAAATGTAATTAAAAAATTTTAATAATACTGATTCACATATATAATGCTGGGTTGTAAATTAACCAGCTGTAAGCTTATCGTTGATCAGTTCTTAATTATTTAATTTTTTTGAGAAGTAGACTGATGGAATTTTTTGTGGTATTTTTGTCCTAAATAAGGGATAAAGTTGCATAAACTAATTTAGTCAAGAAATAATTGTTCTCCATCAATGTGCACTAGAAATCAATGTGCTCTGGTTTGGACACAGCTAGCTCTTGTGTACAAAATTAAACATGTCATTTTCATGCAACTCGGAAAACGATAGAACAGCTACACCAGTAGATAAAAGAAAAGTTACATTTCATTTGTTTTAATCATTTAAGTCTGGTCTACAACGATGCATATATAGACAGAAAAAACAATTCGTTCAATTTAAACAATGCTTTAGTAATTCTAGCAGATGATTATCAGTGGTTTGCTAATTAAATGCAGCAATCACTGCTCGGACCAAATTTTGTTCAAGCTAGAAATAAAATAGCTGTAGCTATAGCTCGATCATTTTTTTTTTCTCATATTGTATATTTTAGCTCAGTAGAAATTGGATATATATTTAGGTTGCTATGAATAAGTGTAATCTAGATCATGCAACTCAATACCTCAATTCTTAATGTTGACATACAAAATTAGAATACGTAGATCAATACAAATGGATACAGCTTCTGATATTGGAGATAATTAGTCAGGGATACATGTGTAAGTATTTTAAGCAATGATATAATTTTTTGTTAGTTTGATAACTAAGAGAACCAGCCCTTGGTCTAATGACAAAGAGCAAAACTTCTTTAGTAGAGGTCGAGGGATTGAAATCCGATTGGAGGTTTCTTGTGACGTTTAATTATGAAATAAGTTGGAGAGCTTGACCCCCATCTTATCATGTAAAAAAAAAAACATTCCTCGAGTATAGGAGGCTACGATGGGTTGATTTCCACAAAAAAAAAAAAAAAAAAAAAAAAAAAACTTGTGTTCAGAATCTAAGTGAGAGATCAGTTGTAAATATAAAATTTAAAAAAATGATCATCGTCATCAATTTCACATCAGTTTTTGTAAAAAGTTACTTTTTTATACGTAATTATATCCTTATATGTTGAGAATTAGTTTATAAAATACAAATATATATACTAATACTATGTTTACTCATTAAGATTAATAAATAATATATATGTAGCACTAAAGCATAATACGAAATCCCTCGCTTAGCATGAAAACATAAATACATGACCAGATCAGACAAATTAGTGAAAAGCTAAGCTATAAGGCTTAAGCGACTATGACATTTCTGATCCTGTCCTATTTTTCTGACATTAGTAAGAACCCATTTATTTTTAATGTTCATTTATTTATTATTTTTATTTTTTTGACACCTCTTATATAACCTGCGCGCCGAGACAAAAAATAAAAAAAATGTCTATACTCACCCTTGAGTATTGGACAATTTGTCCAGCTATTAGGTGTCATTTGTATTTTAGAAATAAGCTATATTGCTATTTGATATTTAATTTTGTGAAAGATAAAATTTGAAGCAATATAAAAAAAAAACATCGCAAATTAATTACAAATAAAGGGAGTTTGAGGACGAGTCCTTAGTCTGACGTACAAGTTAATTACACACTAGCTTAAGTCGTGTATAATTCTTGTAAGACGCTAATTATTTTCATTTATTTTTGGAGGGAAATTTTTTTTTCTTGAAGATTATATAAATCTAACAATATGTGCCAGGCAAATTAATTGAAAGGGGGCGGAGATAAAGCCCCCCCCCCCCACACACACACACACACACAAAAAAGAAAGAAAGAAAAATCCTTATAAGTTACAAAATATATGTTAGTCCCTTCAATTTTTTTTTTTTTAATTGCTAGTCCATAGCATATATGGTGACTCTGATCGACACTAAGTTTTATTTAGAATCCGACTGAAAAATTCAACGAAGCTGATTCATGATTTAATTTTGGGTTGAATTTTGATCAACAAAAAAAAAAAAATAATAAATTGGTTTGAATGAGTGTGAGGAACTGGTCGTTAGAACCTTGTCAATAGCTCAGACCGTGGCTACCGTCAAATGATACCGCAATTTGATATTTTGATTCTCCAGTAGGTGATGCGTTTAGAACCATTAGAGTTAAGAATTACTGCTTCTTAGTTTTACTAAAGACCAAAATAACGAGAATCCTTTTGTTAATTTTGTGTAAGGTCGCTCTTTGATATATCCTTTGTTTTTCTAACCGATTGTCGGCCATAATTTTTTTTTTATCAGTGGAAAGTTAGATATTCAATTGCAGTTGAATCAAGCTTTTCATATAGAATCTGTTTTTTTTTTCCCCTTAATCCTGACTGACGTGTGAAGGGTGACTGGGTGAGAAAGATTGATTAGCAAATTGGTCCATGCCTAGTGAAAGCCAAAAGGACCGGGCCGGATTTCAAAGGACCGGACTTGACGGATTTCAAAGGATGCTATATGTGGCAATCAAAAGATACTCATGTTCAAAGTCAAAAGTTGGTCATACGAAATCAAATGTTTGGTATTATGGTATGTCCAATAAAACTAGATGGTAATATCCAATACAAAGATCGATACTAGGATTAGGATATTTATCACGATAATTTTAATGTTTATATCATTTTTAATTGATGCAACTTTTTAACCGGCCCTTCAAAATAAAACGGACCGGACCGGACCGGACCGAGTCCTTTGATACCCGTCCCATCGAAATCCGTCTTCATTGAAAATTTCTAAGTCCTAGCCCGTTGTAATTCCTTCGAAGGGCCGGTCCAGTCCGGGTTGTCACACGGTCTTCCGAAGGATGGGCCAAGGGCCAAGGATATTTGGAATATCACTATCCATGCCTAATTGAGTTCTCACCAATAGGTCTTGAATTTTTTTTTTTTTTTTATTTTGTTAATAAACTAGACAGTGACTGTCTAGTCAAAGAAAGTAAAGAAAAGAAATGAAAGAAGAAAGAAATGCACAAATAAAAAAAGTATCAGTAGCTGTAAAACACAGCTGAACTGATATCGACCCCTAGCAGTTCTTCATAAAAAAAAGTAGCTTCACTGACGATCCAGTCATGGATGGCTTGAATCTGTCGATGTTCATTCCTGAAAACTCTGTTATTTCGTTCCAACCAGATTGCCCAGAAGGTGGTTGCGATCACTGTGGTGTGAAAAATGTTATGCTTTGCTAACTGGAATATCTTTACCATTGCTTTCATGCAACAGCTGTCGCAATTTACTGGTGTGATTCCAGTTGTGCCTCTGACTTGATTCCAGATAGCCTGCGTGACTGGGCAGTTGAAGAATAGGTGTGCAGAAGTTTCCAAGATGCTCTGATCACACAACCCTCCTAAAAATTAATATGCCTTTTTTGCAGTTGTTCTTGAGTGAGAACTCTTCCGTGAGCCAAAAGGATTAAGAAACAACGCAATGAAGGTGTTACCTTAAAATTTCAAATTGACTTCAGTGGAAACTTCAGTTTACCAGCCATGATTAGAGTTCGATACATTGAAGAAGCTGAGTAGACCCCATTTGAGGTCCAACGCCAGATTTTGCGATCAGGGACGTTGTTGAAACGAAGCTGAAGTGCCATTGAGAGTAATTCTGTTTGTTTAAGAGTAAGTGGGGCCGGCATGATTTCTGGTAATACATTTAGAGCATTGTGTAAGGAAATAATTAAACTTCCTTGGAGGCTGCAGATTGTCATCACCAAAGAAGAACATTGTCGAGCCGCCCCAATTGTCATACCAGAATAAAGTATCTCGCCCTGACTTTATTTCAGTTACAGCAGAAAACTGAAAATATTGTTGAATCGACATTAGTTCCTTCAAAAAAAAAAAAGAATCTAATTTGTTCCAAGCAATAGGTGGTATCTGTTGGTCCCTTTTTGCATAGAAAGCACGAGTGATTGTAGACCACTGTGAGTCTGGTGAATGATATAACCTCCACCACCAACGCAACAGAAGAGATAACTTTTGTATTTGGAGATTTAACAAGCCAAAACCACCTATTGACTTAGGCAAGCAAACACAAACCCATGCCAGTAGGGGTATGCCTGCACGTGCGGCATTTGCAGATCCCCAAATAAAGTTGCGTCTTATACGGTCAATAGCTTTAATTACCCAGCCTGGCAGTTTAAAAACCGACATAAAGAAAACCGGCATCGAGGAGATAACGGAACCTGCCAATGCACCTTTCCAGCTTTCTAATTTGCGTTGGATTCTATCAATCAGAGTTTGGAACGATGGCTGTTCTTTTTTGGATCCTGAATTTAGTACTATACTCGTGGTCGTGGAGGACTTGAAGCTCTCTAAAATTAGGGTGATATATACCATCCAGCATTATCCCATCCACACCATCCAACGGGTCTGGACAGGCCAAAATGGGCTTCAGCCATGATTTTTCGCATGCTGACTGTTGGAATTGTGTTCTAAAAGTTATCTTATAGTGATTACTTTTATATGTTATATTTATAAATTGGATGTTATTACATTTTGTTCCATGAGTTTATATTCATATTTAGAAGTGTTCAAGAAGATACTCTTGATCTTGAACCGCAGAACTCTAAATAAAATGAATATATAATTCTAAAATTTTCACAGGTCTTGGATGTTAGCAGGAACACTAATATTCTATATAAGACTGTCATGTTGATTAAAAGTACGTTGTAGTTTTGTAAACATTGATAAAGGATTATCATTTAATAACACGAGTATATGAAAAGTTTCATATATTGAACAGACCTAATTGATAAAAATATTATATGGATTGTGTTTGTGTCATTAATATTTTTATCGTGTCATTAATTCTAAGATTGATATGATATATTTTTCACACAAGGGATATGCAACGTAATTATTATTAAAAACCATTTGAAGCAAGTGGTGATAAAAGTAATAGTTCTTTGTATGTAACTTGTGTAAGAGGAAAATATATATGTCAATAGCTAATTGCCACTCATTAATTGAGGAATGATATTATAATGGGCCCCTTGGTAAAGTAAGATTATAAATGGATCCAATATAACTGAAGTGCAGTTATAATTATATAATCCTACTTATTAGAGACCAAGAAAAGATTATAATACGAAGATGACACAACCCTACTTTGTATAATAGTCATAATATCATATGGCAAGGAATAGACACAAGTAATGTTAATAACATTACTAGAAGGATCGTGTTTTGTAAAAGGATTTGCTAAACATCTGTATTATTTGGGTAGCTGTAATGTATGCTAGAGTACCGCTTACAGTTTATGGAATAAAATATTTATTCCATTGCCAACATAATATGGATCCTCAACATAGGTCACACCAACTGAATGGGAAACAAGAAATATATTTTCTATGTATAAGGTTTCATGTTGCATGAAATAAAGTACAAATAGAAAATTATATCACATGACGTGATTAACTAGCAAAGAATAAATTTATTAATATGTGCATATTATGAGGATAATATAAGTTTCACATATTATAATAATATATGAATATTATTATGAAATATATAAATTTATTTAAAGCCCAAGCCAATTATTTTAACAAATGAAGAGAGAAAGAAGGCTTTAAATTCGGGTCAAAATTTGAGCCAACTTTAAACAGAAAATTAGTATAGCAAATGATAACCATTCTAGGCAAATTATATATGAAAATTGTAGCCTTTGAAGTGTAGAATCCAATGATCCAAGTTTCAGGATGTTTGGAATTTTCTACAGAGAGTTATCAAGGTTTTAGTGCTGCAACATCAGAAATTAAAGTGTTGTTTTAATTTCTGGTTAGTGGCTTTAAATGCTATATGAAATTGAAAGGTTTCTTCTTATGTTTTAAAGGTAAAACAGATCAGAAAATTTGTGTACAAGTAAGTCTTCATGTGTTGAAGCTTTGTTCTCCTTTTTCTAAATACTTGTTAAAATATTCTATTAATTAAGCAATCGATTAAGATACGGATGACGGAGCTAGGTGTTGACGGAAATTCGCTAGCACGGATTTGACTGTCATTCTTGTTTCGGATTCAAGGTGAACAGAAGAGGAATAAAGCTTCGTTAGAGACCATAGGTTGGTTCAACAATCCTTCTTATATAAGAATATATGTGATTGTGATGCAAATAAATTAAAGAAAAGTTAGCAATAATAAGAACGATCCTAGATGTTATCGGTTAATAAAATTTTTAAAATTATCCGATTCACATCATGAAATCCTTCACTGACGTCATAAAAAATGCGTGATGACGTCATCAAATTTTTTTTGGAAAAAAAAATAGAATTTTTTTTTACGCGCTGACGTCATCAAATGGACGATTTTGTGTTCCATTAGATGCGTCAAGGGTTGAGTTAAACTTGTTATGTGTTCAGTTAGTTGCATCTTAAAATCAAATTTTCGTATTTTTTTGTTCAGTTAAACATGTTAAGGGATGAACTTGAAGCTTTATGTGTTCAGTTAGTTGCATCTCAAAATAGAATTTTCGTACTTTTGTGTTCAGTTAAATGCGTTATAGGTTGAATTAAAAATTTTAAGTGTTCAGTTAGTTACATTTGAAAATGGAATTTTCGTACTTTTGTGTTCAGTTAGATACGTTAAAGGTTGAACTAAAAGTAGTTAAATGTTCAGTTAATTGCATCTGAAAATGGAATTTTCGTACTTTTGTATTCAGTTAAATATGTTAAAGGTGGAACTAAAAGTGTTTAAGTGTTCAGTAAGTTGCATCTGAAATTGAAAATTTTCCCTTTTTTACTATTTTTGTGATTAAAATTGAAATTTTCCCATATTCCTTAAGGGATGAAATTAAAATACTTATTTGTTCAGTTAATTGCATCTGTAATTTGAACAAATTGATCATTTAATAAGAATAATATTCATTATTTCAACAAATTGAACAATTCCATTATAAATAACATCCATTTACAATAACACAAATCCTACAATTCCTTCTTCGATTTCTTCCGCACCACTCTGCACAAAACAAGAAAAAAAATGAAACAAAAAAAATAAAATTATTCTTAAGAGACATTGGTTCATACTGACAGCAAGAGCACAAATCATAAGAGTTACTCTACCTGATTCATATCGATTATCATGTCCAATTGATTGATATGCATCAAATGAATGGTCATTCTAGATAGCAATATCATATCCTTAACATAAATTTGCAACTACAAATTGACCACACAAGAAAAATTAAGAAATTAATAAAATTAAGACAAGCCTTATTCTAATATCGGAACTTTTGCACGAAAACGGAAAACAAAGGGAGGAAATTAAGAAATTACATACCTAGACAGACGAATAGTACAGAGAAGGGCTTCGATTCTGCGGTAGAAGGAGATGGAGAGGTAGTCGCCATGATTGAAACTCTTCTAAGAATCAAATCTTTATTAGACGATGATGAGAAGAGATGCGACGCGTTGATTCTTTGGTCAGAGGGTTGCCGCCGATCGGCTCAGATCTGTGGGAACGAAGTGGCGGATGAGGAGACCGAGTGGCGGAGGAGGATCGGCGGAGGAGGAGATCGAGTGGCGGAGGATGATCGGCGGAGAATCGTCTCTGTCGTGCAGAATCGCTTCCTGTCACCTATGCAGTGCAAAATCGCCTCTCACTCTCCTCTAGGCTACAGCTAGGATTAGAGTGGGAGAGGAGGTTTAAATAACTGGGCTAGTTGCTGGGTCAGTCGTTGATCCAGTAAAAGCCTGTTTAGAGCCTATGGATGACGTGGATGGGAAAAAGATGGATGATAAGTACCAATTCTTCTCTAAAACTAACGGGCTTGTTTGGATGGTGTGGGAATAGTGGGAATAGTGTGAAAAAGTGGGAAGAGTGGGAATAGTGCTATTCCTAGGTCGTTTGGATGGTGAGTTTAGGAATAGCGTTGGGAAGTGTGAAAAAGTAGAGAGAAAAGTGTTGTTGGGAAGAGTGTTGTTGGGAAGAGTGGGAAGAGTGGGAAGAGTGACTATTCCCACTATTCCCTTATTCCTTCGAGCATCCAAACGAGCCCAACGAAACTAATTTTACAAATGCAAGTCTAAGCTAGCTCGGCCTAAATAAGGTTGGGCTAGAGATCTGTTAAGATCAATATAAACCAAGCCTAACCTATACTACTACTACTAGCTTGAACCTAAAAGTAGGGAATTGTTTTGGGCTTATAGTGGGCTAGCTAATTCTACTTGATGTACCATACAACCAGACTTCACAACAAATTTTATTTTATTTTATTTTATTATTTTTTTTTTTGGATAACTGGAAATGGTTTTGATAGATACTCGCATAAGAATAGTATGCTACTAGGATTCGGCAATTTAGTGCCGTATCCCGTATCGGTCACGGATACGCGACGGATATCGCACTGCCTCCTAGGTATCTGAATATTTTAATCGATTTGACTGTCAGATACGGTCAACAATACCTTATAGACACGCGTATCTGGAATCAAGAGCGGCGTGTCGGATCAGAAATACTTAATTTATTTGATATTTGATTATTTTAAATTGTATTATATTATATAGGCAGTGGGATCAGGCACACAAAGAACGGGGAAAAGTGCCACTGCTACGCATACCACGTCAAGTTCGACCATCTCGACTACTCTCCATCATTTATGCCTTATATCCTATCTAAATATAGTTTACAAATCCCTTGTGGACGGACTAATATTTCATATCGAAACCGGACAAAATTATTGGGCCTGGGCTGTGTTAACCTGACAAACTTGTACATTTTTGTACGGACATAAAATGTCATTGTTGGAGATGTTAAATTAACATTGCTTAAGATTATAATATAATATTAATAACATTATATTAATAAGATTTATAAATTAGTTTTTTTATTACAACATATTTAAAATTAATTATTTTAATTATTTTATATATACTGCCGTATTCTAATTTTTTGAAAAATGGCGTATCCCCGCACCGCACCCTAGCAACATAGAAGGATACAAAACCCATATGGCCAGAGAAATGCAAGAATAGGAATCATAAATTGCGAGTTTTCAAAACTTAATTACATAATAATAAATCACGTTAAATTAAGTGATACAAAATTCAAATGAATTTCTTTCTTTGAAAATTTTTCAATTGATTGTAATATCTCCAATTCTTATTTCTCTTTTTTAAAAAAAAAATCTTCTAGGAACCCCCTCTTCCTTTTAAATTCATCGTCAAATTAACTCACCTCAATCTTCCACAATTAGGAAGAGGAATAGCTGAATTTTACCTCTCACAGTTTGTCGCTGCAGCTGATTAGTAATTGTTATTTTTCTTTTCTTACCATCAATTCTTCTTAATTTCGATATCTTATCATACTATTAGCGTGATACTATTATTATATTTAAAAGAGATCTCGAAAGCACAAGTACAGCAAGTACACACTAGCCCAAAACCATGGCATATTGTAAATTTTAGATCTGAAATAAACTATCAAAGTTATCAATATGATAATAAAATCGATCATTTTGTTACAAAAGAAGCTGAAAGTTCGAAATACCGTTCTAGCTAAGAACAAGACAAGAATAAAATAAAATAAAATAATAACAGCTTATGTATGAGCATGATCCTTTTTTTATATATGTCAATTGTATTAAATGAATAAGATACTTTGCGGCACTTGAGAAGTAGTAAATCATGTAGCAGTCTAATGCATAGAGCTGTCAACGGAGCATTCGTGCATGTTTTTCCGTGTCCGTTCTGTTTGGACGGAACGGACAATGGAACAAATTTCGGCATACGTTTCAAAAACGGAACGGATAACAGAATGAGTTTCGACATTCGTTTATATAGAAAATAGTCAATTTCAGCCGTTCCGTCCACGTTCCGTCCAAACGGAACGACTAACGAAATGTTGGTACATACCGTTGCCTGAAACGAAACGTCAAACGAAATTGATCATTCCGTTGCCGTTGGACACGTTTGACACCTCTACTAATGCAAGCATCTCCCTGTGCGTTGGGCGCGCGTATAGTCGGGTGAACAGTAGTAACCTCCGGGTTGATAGCGAAGCAGCAAAACTAGCGTAAAATTAGGGTCAATATCGGGGAAAATAATTTCATGCACATGGGTTTCCGAGATAAACCGCTCAAGTCAACTTAAGGGCTTAAGGCGATCATTTCGGGTCAGATGAGGAGATTCTGCATTGACTCAAGATTAGTAAACGCCGCTTTAAAACGTGAACCAATCAACCAACTACCAAGCGCATGGATGATCAATAATTTTATCATTTTCTGTTTTTCCGTAGAGAGCATATATATTCGAATTTCGTGAGGGGCAAAAAGGGAACGAATCCCAACTCTGTGAGGCGACAAAAGAAATTTCATGTAAAAATTATTTGATTATGCATCTCAATTAAAAAAAAAAAAACTTGAGGATCTAATTTAATCATTTCTAGCTTTCTGTTTTGACTTTTGACGATAACAACAGAGACGATCGAGAAATCACATGCAGAAGGCAAAATTTCAGAAAGCGTACCAAACCTATTAAATTGATGCGTGGAAGAGATGGGACTGCAGTTAGTTTGTGAGAAAAAAAAAAGAAAATACCATTAATAAGAAGTAAACACCATTTTTTAAGTATTATTTTATTTTACTTTATTTATTATTATTATTATTATTATTAAGGCTAGGTGGCTATCGCGCCACCTTAGTAATTTCATTAGTAAGACATTTTTGAACCTATTAAAGATATTAATAATAGAAACGCTTTTAAGGACAAATTTATTTATGTACTCGTTTCTTTAGGAATTAAAGACCGCGCGCGAGACCGGCAGTCATAATGTGCTTTGTCAATTGACCGAGGGAGGCGTCTTTCAAATGAAACATAATGAGATTTACAGCTTAATACCAAAGGGGGCGTTTGGTCGTGTAGTAAGAGGTTGCATAAGTTAAGGATGGGTAAGTGTTTATATAGTGTTATGTAATAATAGATGTTTGGTTGTGTAGTAAAAATGAGTAACTTAATGCATGCATATATTTATGTCAAAAGACTAAAATGCCCTTAAATAGTATTATATATTAATAAGACGTTGTGACATAATTATTGTTAATTATTAATTATTAATGATAATAATTAATCATTTTTACTATTATATAATATTAATAATTATTTTTAATTAAATATTATAAACATTATTAATTATTTAACAATAAAAAATTATTATTGATTGATTATATTCAATTAATTATTATTATTTAATCGTTATTATTAATAATTAATATTACTTGTTAAATATTATTAATTATTAATTATAATAATATTTTTAATAATTATTATTACTTATTAAATATTATTATTTATTAGTTATTATTAATTATTTGATAATTATTAAATATTATTAATTACTAATTATTAATTATTATAAAAATTAATTATATATGATAATAATAAATCATTTTTGTTATTATGAAATATTAATAATTAGTTTTAATGAAATATTTTAAATATTATTAATTATTTAATAATAAATTTTATTATTGATTAATTATTTTTTATTATTATTTAATGGTTATTATTAATAATTAATATTAATTGTTAATATTATTGATTATTAATAATTGATTTTTATTATTAATTATGATTTTTTAATAATTATAGTTACTTATTAAGTATTATTAATTATTTCTAAGCGGTATTGTTGAAAAAAAAATTAAAGGGGATGGGTGCAGAACTTATGCAACCTTAAGGTATTTTATGTAACGGGTGTTTGTTGACTTTTAAGGATGCATAATTTAAGTTATGCATCCTTTAAGTCACAAACAAACGGGGCTAAAAGATTTCTTCAAATTCCAATATTAATTAGTACATCGAGAGACGGTACAATATTTGTGTGTACTGTGTTTTCTCAATATATACAAGTTATACTGAAGTTTCATCATTTTAATAAATTAAGAACATACAAAAAAAAACAAACTTTGGGATTTTGTGACCTGGAAATATAAACACGACCACTGAAAATATAAACATCGACTTATATGCTTCCAATTTAATCAAACAACTGAAAATATAAACTCTCAACCGCGGAAAATATAAACATCGTCTTATATGCTTCCAATTTAATAAAACAAGGGGTTGTTATTGCAATTGAAGCTTGTTTACGCATATGATTGGGTATTGTATCCATAACCCTGAGGTACAGTGCCAGGAGGAGGGTAGTACTCTTGACCGTGATTGAGCGGTTTTTGTGGCGGAAATTGCGGAGCAGCGGTCGGCGGAGTTTGTGATGGTACACCAATTGCAATACCATCTTGATTGGTACCATTGGAACTATTTAGAAGGATGTATGCTCCAACGCTGAGAATGAAGGTGGCTAATGCCAGAGTGGCGGCAATCGCAAAACGGCCAGGTATTACAACCGTACAGTTGGCATCCACGTTACCATTCGCACCTCTTGCTTCGATCCCAGCCCCAAGGAGAAATATGACGAAGCATATAGTAAAGGTTACCCTGAGAATAAAAATGTTTATTTATAGTGTATGCAATTATGAAGTAATAATGTAATATATATAACGAAACAGTACAGTAAAGCAACAGACCATGTAACCATTTCATTATGTACTAAAACAAAGGGTAAAGTATTCTTCTGGTAGTTACTTATTATTATTATTATTTGAAGTAAGTAAATAATAGTTGTTTATTGATCAGGTTGAAACATTTGTGTACCAGGAGATGCTGAACATAATAATAGAAGTTGTTCGCTTGTTCCCTGCTTGACCGGCGCCTTTAGCAATCTGTTGGCCATTTCGAGAGCAGCAACCGCACCGAAGAAAAACACTGATAATTATTTGTGCGATTAGAACTAAAATTGCTGCACCCAACGCTAATCCGAATGCTGGACTGTTGTTGTGCACGCAACCTTCCCCGGTCACAACGTACAAGTCAGAAACCTGTAAATGAAAATGTTAGTAACATTTATCTCTTTTATTTATTAGAACAATATTATGGGTATATGTTCCTTTGCATGTATATGTCTCGAGGAAACAACATAATGTTGGTAATGGTGGAGGGAGGCTAAACTTCGGAAATTCTCTCTTAAACATACTCGATATTTTTTCCCTTACATTATAGAATATCATCTTCATACATACACACAGCGCGCGCATACTTGTGGTGAGTTCTACATAATATTGAATTAATTTGATGGCCATTACATCACGTTTTTTTTCCCTATATATATAAATTAAATCGATATTTAAACAGAAATATCACATAATTAGTTTTAATAAAATTATTAATAAATTTTAATATATATACAATATAAAACTATTGTTTTTTTTAATAAGAAGGTTCAAGCCTCCCAATTTATTTATTTTAATATCAATAAGAAATTCTGTAATCAGATTTCTAACCAGCAACCCTCAATTTATTTATTTTAATATCAATAAGAAATTCTGTCAGATTTCAAACCAGCAACCCTCAATTTCTTTGTATTAGTGACTGGTTTTCCTAAAATTCTTATTATTTTTTCTATATGATAGCAAGTTATAGATGGCAAGAGATCATCTTAAGAAGTTCAAAGATACAAATATAAAGTAATTCATAAACTCAAGTAAGATGGTAATTGGTCCAAGTGCGTGCGTGTGTGTGTGTATTATTGTAAGTTCCTAATTAACACAATGATATACATATATAAATCATTAATTTGCGAAGATACTGACACATTATTGGAACTTTTAGACAGAGAGAGGGGGAGAGGTGATAAATATGTATATTCTATTGCTTACCCGAGTTCTTGTAGCCTCGGCTGAATAACCTAGAAGGACACTGAACAAACCTAAAACGCCGACGATTATGGAAACTATTAAGACGTTCTTTTCCAGTGCCATCGATCTCTAGCAATAAATTAGCGCAATGAATCTGTATAAAAATAGTGTTAGAAGATGAATACAGGACTTTCTCTTTGTGTCTGTATAAAAGATTTAGCTATATTATAGCTCAAGTGAAGATATATATAGTTGATGATACAGGGATCTTATAATCCTACATTTCTTATGTGGAATGGTCCAACGAAATTCAAATACTAGGTTGTAAATAAGCTGTCAGCTCATCATTGATCAGTTGTAAACTAATTTTCTGTAAGTTGACTTAAGAAATATTTTGTGATTATTTTTCCCCTAATAATAATAGTTGACACTACTAGAATTTCGTTTTTTCGCGTCGGAACACCAACGTATTAGGGTCCCTAAATCAAGTAGGGACGCTGAAAGAAAAAAGCGGGCTAAAGGACTTTTAATAGACGTCGGTAGACTGACACACATTAGTTAGGACGTAAAAATATTCTAGATAGAGACTCCATCAATTTCTACGCATGGATGCACATAACCTGAATTTAATTGGCGTCGGTAGACCGACACATATCAAGACCAATATTTAAGATTAATTGTGGGATTAATTGTGGTGTTGCTATGATAGACCCATTACAAAACCGTCTGATAAGACTAAATTGGAGTAGTACAAATTCCGTTAATATTATTTCATTGAAATAAAAAATTTTCAATTCATATTTGCCATCAACCTGTCATTATTTTATCACAAATTGTGCAAACGTTTCCACATAAATTTATTTAATACATCGCGCCAAGTTTTTTACCTCCAAAAGTAGTTATCAAAATACTTCCGTAAAAATTAAATAAAAAAATATCTCAGAAAATTAATTACTTGTTTGGGAGTAGATTGACTCCCAGTCATAAGGGAATAACCTCGCACTCACATGTGCCATTTATTGCAAGTCCAAATTCCATAATTTTTTTGGATAATGGCGCCAAATTTTTGCGCCAAAATCTTTTTCACCCTGAAACTTCAAATTTTTTTCCCCTCAAAAACTTCCCCACTTCCGTCATTTATAGAAACCGAAATACTTCCAATTTTTTCTTATCCTTTATATATGCATTTTCATATAATCCAAATATAATTGGAAATGGTACCCTACAAATGTCACATCTTTCGTTAAGCCTGGTACTTGTTGCAATCCAAAATTTTTTAATCATTCAGTTATACGCCCCAATTATTAATTTGTTGTAAATTTGAAAATATATATATATATATTAAAAATGATGCATAATATACGGTACCTTTGGGCAGTTGTAAATAATGCGTCTAATTGATGTTACTAAATGTATAGTTTGAATAAACCAAATAACAATTTTGTATAGAGAAACTTGGTCGTAGCAACTAAGGTGAATCATAACTGAAATTCGAATTTATTATATATTTGAAAAAGTTCAATTTAAAGGCTCTCGAAATTAAACAATATTACGGTAAAAAAAATGATGGTTATTTGTGTCCTTTACTTTGTAATCCTGAGTGGGGTTGTAGTTTAGGCCAGGAAAAACTAAAGAGAATACAAATACGAACAGGAAATGCGGCACAAAAAAAATGAAAAAGCACTGAAAGATATAGGAAGTTTCCTGGAAATTTCCTCCAACTCATCTATACAATGAATCCTCTGCAATAGAAAATTTCAACCGTTGGATCTTAATTGGAAATCTAGCGTGACTCATTGTACATTAATCAGAATATAATATTTTTCTCAAATTCCATCTCCCCAAGAAATTTCGGCATTATTAGAACAGAAATTCCATCTTCCACTGAATATTCCATTTAGGTGCCGAAATTTCATCTCCGCTCAAAAACTCCCCCAGAATAATTTCATTTAGGCGCTAAAATTAGAAATTAGATTCTGAAATTGATCTCCCTCCAAAATATTATTCGCATCTTTCGCAAAACCGAGATGTAATTTGAAACAAATTATAAGCTGATGAAATTATTTTGTAATAACTAAAATAGAAATTATGATGACAAATGTATATTACTATTATATTACATATCTTAAAATAATAATTACCATTATACTAACCATATTACCATCATCATCATCATCGTCATCATCATCGTCATCATCATCGTCATCATCATCATCATCATCATCATCATTATTGATCTACTATTGATTAGGGTGATGATCATCATAATGATACTAATACAATTTGACTCTAAATACAAAGCACTATGCTTATGTTTTGACTTCGAATAAAAACTATCCCGCTGCTAATAAAAACTATCCCGCACTATGTTTCTCTATTTTGGATTTATTAAATATTTTCAATATTTTTATGTTTTAGAAAGTTCATAAAATGATATTTTTATTTTTGATTGCTTGAATATTTTTTTAATTTATTTTTCATCAAATTTTATATGCATGCTCAAAACTTTATAAAAAAATTGATGATATATTTTTTACTTTTTTCGCGTTTAAGATATGTTTACATAATTTTAATAGTTTAATATTTTCAACATATTATTATTTAGCTTTCACATTATTTAAAGGCTTTCCCAAATATATTTTATCCATCAAATTTATATGGATTCCCACGAGATAAGAAATTCAGTCATAACAAATTTTTATATTTAATAATTTCAATCTATTTTATACAAAATTTTTAATGCATTTTTAGCAATATTAAATAGTACTTTTTAAAAAAAATATAAAATTCCGTTTCTCATGAGTTTTTATGTATAGATTGAATTATTAAATGAGATTTTGTATTAAAATAAACGAATATAATGCTAAAATTTATTATTAAAAAAACTTTATTATAAATTTCCAAGCCTTAATTTGAGTTTTCAAAAGAGAATATGATGAAATTTAGTACAAGAGGATATTCTTATGAAATTTCACTTAATCAAATAATATATCTTTATATTTTGAGTTTCAAATTTTTTAAATTTTTTCTAGAATAAATTTGATATATTTCCAAGTCTATTTAAAGAATCAAAAGACCGACTTTAATCTAACATTTATCACGCAAAGCACGATATTATAGCTAATTACTATTAAATGGACACTTATATAAATTTGATATATAATTAAAAGATTTTTATTATTATAAATCAAAGAAAAATGAACATATTAAAATTAATCTATCTTACTTAACTATGTTCGTTCATTTTCAACCTATGGATCAAATATGAAATGAATTTCAAAATATGAACAAGATCAATGGTGTGGCTCTAGAACCCTCTTCATCTTACTTAAGAAGTTCGTTCTTTGTATTAAAATCTCGTTGAGAAATTAAAGTTATATGTATATATATATATATTTAAATTTCGTTAATTTTTTATTTTTTTATAATATTTTCAAATTGAAAGTTATTTAACTTTCTAGGAAATTTTTTACAAACTTATTAATTATATATATTAATGGAATTGACATATATTAATGAATGAAATAAATAACTTCTCGCTCATAAGTAAATAACCTCCCACTAACATGTCACGTTTATTGTAGGCTCAAATCCCATACCCTCCATTTTGCAATGTCTTCATTTGTTGATCTTTTCTCGAACCAAAAAGAAAAAAACAAAAATTGCTAATCGGCCACTTTTCTTATAAACAAGACAAAAGAAGAACAAACTGATAATATATTTATTCGTTTGAAATTTGATTCTCAATATATTGAAACAAGTTTAAAAAAATTATTTATCCCGTTGGTCAAATATATTTCAGAAATTAGAAACATGGAGTCATATATGAGTTAAAATGTCTTTGATAATATAAATATTGATATAAAATATTTAATTTTGCACCAAAATATAAGTAACAAAAAATTTTATTAAACTTTGTTAAAAAAATATCTCTCACCTATGCCGTCTACAGGAATCCAAATACTTGCGATTTGATTCTTAAATTCTTTCTTTCTTAAAATGTATTTTATTACGTCTAGATTTAACGTGTATCTACCTTTTGACAGTTCAATCGATTTGATTTGTGGTTGGATTTAATCAAATAGAGAAAATATATTATCATATGATTTTACATCTAAAATGGAAAATGCATTGATTAAAATAATAATTAATTTTATATTTTAGGAAAAAGAATATATGGAAAACTTTCATCACCTATAAATTTTCAAATATTTTTTTCTAAGTAAATTTATATTTTTATTAAATTATATATTTTCTATATTAATATTTTGATTTTTAATTTTTATGAAAATATAAATATTTCTTAAAATTTTTATCTACCCATACATTGAGTTGGCATATTTTCTAGTGGTGCAAAATATATGGTTCATCTGACAATTGTAAAATAATGCGTTTAATTGAAATATAATAAAAGATAGTTTCTAAGTTTAACAAAATAACAGTTTTGATGTGGCATTGAGTCATAAGGTGCTGTGTATAGAAGTTGTACGCACGTATAATAGCAAACGCAGCACCAAGAGCAACACAAAAAGAATCGCAGAAAAAAAGAAGAAATGACACTAAAAAAAAAAGATGCCAACTTGCCAAGGTCTCCAGCCGCACCCCATTTTCTAAATTTTTTCCCGGCTTCCTTTCCCTCTTAAAACTTTCAAGTTTTTTAATAAACTGCCAAACCCTAGCCGCACCCCATTACTCGAAACGTGCCCTAGGTATCGACGGTGAAGGCGGCTTGAGTGTTTCTCTAATCTGGATTCGCTTCCATTCTCCTATGCTCTCCGCCACTCTCGTGCGATCTGATGTAACTGCCCCCTCCCTTCGGCACTAACTCGTCAAAGGTGAGGATGGTGAGAAAATGACATCGCCATGGTGTATGAACGAATAAAGGTCTTTTTCTAATTTTTTCAGTTAACTCTGCTCTTCAATCTTTTTGTCATAAATTGTACAACTCTAACACTGTTCGATGAACAAGTAATTGAAATTCGTGAACTTCTATGTTTTAGGACGGTGTTGCCAAAACAGAAGTCTCCCTTGCATACACGACTCGTGCACTGGATGCAGGCCCTATAATTGCTTATGAAAAATTCCACGTTGATGATTCCATTAAGGTATACTATACAACCTCTTGGTCCCTCTTATTTTTGGGTGGAATTTCCTGTGCATGATGTATTTGGGTGGAAATTCCACGTTTATGATTCCATTAAGGTATACTATACAACCTCTTGGTCCCTCTTATTTTTGGGTGGAATTTCCTGTGCATGATGTATTCGGAGGTGAGAAATTATTCAATTTGTGCTAATTTCTATTAGTTTATTCCAAAATATATCTTGTCTTTTGTCAAGACTGTCACTATAAGCCAATTGATGAACGAGCCCTTCCCTTTATAACATTCTTATGAGACTTGCTCCTTATGCAGGCACCAGAATTGCTATCATTTTTCTTCGACTTAGGTACTGTTCTCCTTCTATTGGTCATGTAATGTACTTCCTTTTTTTTGTCTTTTTATTAAATGAAGTTTATATGTCATTTAAATTTATAATTTTACATAAAAATGATTCAGGCCTAAACAATTTCTGTTGAAATCACCCCTAAACACGTTCATAAAATTTTCACACTCCTTAGAATGCACTCTGGTCAATTATAATGTTGGGCACTTGCTTATTTTGGTTTAAACAGAGATTTTTTCTATTGTCATGTTCTCACCAAATTAAAATGTGTTTGGACAGCTGACTGTTAACAACTCATTAATAGGTTCTAAGCTTGTTATTCGTGAGCTTCCCTTTATTCTTTTAAATAGTCCTTACTTTTGAGATAATTCAGGCAAAGTTTCTTCAATTAGTCTTTAGCTATAAGTATGAAAGAATGGTGCTAACTGTTACTAATTGTTTGTTACAAATCTAATTCAAACTGTGATATTCCTGCAGTTGACCTTAGAAGAGTCTTGGCTATCCTTCGATCAAGAAGCACTAGTGTTGCATAACAAGGTATGCTTTAAGAAAAGAAAACATCAAATGAAGTTTTATAAACTATTGGACCTGATTGCACCATAATAAACAAACATTTGTAGTTAATATGAAATTGCACATGCCTATCACTAGTAAATTGGCTTCTGTGCCGCTCATTCTAAACTGATATATTCTTTTTCTTGGTTGAGTTCTTGTTTGAGCAGTACTATGTTTATAATAAATCCAGGATATGATTCCCTATCGTATGCACATAACTGCATTATAGTTCAATATTACTATCATGTACATCTCAATCACATCCATCTGGTTTGGACAATTTTTTATTATTTTTGTTTATCTTTTTTAATGGACTTTGCTTTGTTTTATGTTTTGGTCAATTTTCCAGCAACACAAAAGTTTTGCACTACTACTTATCGGCAACAACACTTCACAAGAGCCCACACAAAAAGAGGACTTAAGTGCAGCATCAACAAGCACTTTGCGCGAGCAAGCTTATTTGGGAGAATACACAGCTTTAATTACTAAAGCTTCGTGCGAGCAAACTAAGTTGCATGGTTATGAGAATTTTAGCTATGGCCATGGCATTGTGCTTCTTTGTTTTTAGGTGCAAATGTTTATTGTTTAGATTGATTTAAATCTGCATGCTCTTTTACTTAGAATTCTGATTTGTATCAAAACTTATGCAAGTTTGATATTTCTAATTAATGTATTTTGGATGATTTTCATTTCAATGCAATCTATGAATTCAATTTGATTATGTGCAAGTTTGTGTAATATTTTTTTTTATTCAATGTGAATATATGTATGCTTGTGAATTGAAAATAGCTGTGATAAATTAAAAAAATATGAATCAAACAGCGGTGGTACCTAATCGGTATCGGGAAGAATTGAATAGCTGTAAAAATAGAATTGATGTAGATATCAACAATTGCGTCGGTATAATGACGCCATAGATTAAAAAATAGCAACGCACATAAAACAATATATTGTGGGACCCAGACAACATATTATCAGGGTCAGTAATTAACGGCGTCGCCATGCTGACTGTGATCGAATGTGGGCCCCGCTGTGATCGAATGTGGGCCCCGCTAAACTCTGACAATATATTATCTGGGTCGTTGAGTAAAGGCGTCGGTAGACCGACATAATAAAATCTAAATAGAGACGCTCTTAACAGTGTAATCAGCGATCGGACGAGAAGACATACGTCGGTAGACCGACGTGGGTAAGAACATAATTAGGGACGCGCTTAAGTAATTCGCGTCCGCCCGACCCAGATGTTTATTATTAGGGGCTAGACTATCCGAGTCGCTATGATTGGGTCCTTAATTAGACGCAATGGGCTTTTCGTGTCGGAGTAGCGACGCCTATTGGCGTTGCAGATAAATGATATTCTAGTAGTGTGAAGTCGTTGCATGCAACTAATTAACTCAAGAAAGAATTTTTCTCGCATGATGCAGGCTCTAAGATTCTGCTTTAAAAGCTCCAATTTGGATACCACTAGCTCTTGTGTACAAAATTTGTCAATTTATAGATGTCTTACAGCTCGGAAAACGAGATGATAATCATCATATAACAATAGGAAAAAAAAAATAAAAATATATTGGATTCACAGTATGAAGAATAAAATGTATTATTGGATGATAAAAATGTATTTGATGATGCAAATGATATGTTTGATGTTGAAAATATGTGTGATGCTGAAAATTTAGATAATTCATAATTGAATGCTAATTTAGATGAAATTGTGAACAATGTGGATGTAGATTTTGTTGATAATATTGAAATTTTTGATATGATACGTAAAGAAGATAAGGTAAAGCTATATCCCGGTTGTAAATTGTCAAATCTCAATGCTGTTTTTAAACTGTTATAATATGAAAGACAAAAATGGATGGAGTGATGCCAGTTTCACATCTTTACTCAAACATTTGCATACAGATTTTCTTCCTAAAGATAATCAGTAGAGATGGCACGTGGACTGTCGAAAAAGAGGTGATGGAATGCTCCAGCACCCAGCAGATTGTCCGAATTGGACGAAAATCTATAGTGATTTTGAAGATTTCGGCTGTGAACCAAGAGATTTGAGATTGGGATTATGCACGCGGGATGAATCCTTATGGAAACACGAGTAGCCGTCAGACTACTTGGTCGGTCTTATTGTGTATTTACAACCTTCCTCCCTGGTTATGCATGAAAAGGAGATATTTGATGATGCCCTTATTGATTTCAGGTCCAAAACAACTAGGGAATGACATAGATGCGTATTTGCATCCATTAATAGATGACCTTAAAAAATTAGGGCATGAGAGAGTGAATGTATTTGATGCACACTCTAGAACTGAGTTCAACCTTCGTGCCATGATATTTTGCACAATTAATAATTTTTCTATGTACGGTAATCTGTCGGGGCATAGGAATAAAGGAACCAAAGCGTGTCCTATTTGCCAGGAAACACCCATTCTATTTACTTGAAAAACTCCAGAAAAATGAATTACCTGGGACACCACAGGTTTCTTAAGAGCATGGTAAGATTTGATGGCAACTACCCTTACCACCTATACAAGGAAAAAGTTGATGGTAAAGAGGAGCATGGCAAGGCCCCCATGCCGTCACCTGCGTCGGCAATATATCGACAAGTTAAGGACATAGAGGTGAAATTTGGTAAAAACTTTGCAAATGAGATTCCGAAAGGGATATAAAAAAAGAAGTCTATATTCTGGGAGCTTGAATATTGACATACTTTGGAGATTAGGCATTGCCTAGATGCGATGCACATAATTAAGAACATATGTAAAACTTTGATTGGTTGCTTGTTCGAAATTCAAAGAAAAACTAAAAATAGAGTGAATTTGAGGAAATACATGGTTGAAATGGAGATCCGACAAGATCTACCCTACAAGCTAAGGGTAAAAATCAAGATTGCACTACAACAATTACGTCCTTTAGCTAAACACAATTCTCTATTAATATGTCTTGAAAACTCTAGCAATTGTTTTTTGCTACACTAGTAGATGTCAAGCGATATGTAGTGTAGTAAGCCCTTATACATAGATTTTATAATTGTGTGGTGAATGTAAAGAAAAGTCTAGCAAGGAACCAATTCCTTGGTACACCTTTAATTAACTATTGCATGATAAAAAAAAAAAAAAATCTAACAAGCACTAATTGCTACACTTTTAATTTAATTATTGCATGATCAAACAAATCTAGCAAGCACTCATTGCTATACCTTTGATTTAACTATTGCATGATCAAAATAACCTTGCAAGCAAATTTCTTTGCTACACCTTTGATTCTAGCTAAAATTTTATATTTGTTCTCATTTGCAAATAATAAATAATGGTAAAACATAATGAAAACATAATGAAATTGCACAAAATTATGTTATTATTAATATGACAAGTTGATACATTACAATTTTATAATATCAACAAAAAAATACACATATAAACAAACTACATAATTTGACCAAATAACATGTATATACATATATATAGATTAACAACCCATGCAAGATCTTTGTGATTCAGCCGTATCAGATACTCTTTCCTTTAACACCAACCTACATCAACACTGACAGATCATTAATTTCCATGGGTAAGTGAAGGTTTCTTTGACAACAAAGAGAGAAAGATTTTCTCAGAACTCGCCAGATCAACAAGCACAATTTTTGAAGAACTCAACCGTAAAGGATTAGTAATTATACTGAAGTTAATTGATGTCCCTGTGCATCGAACTGAAATTTATCACCAGTGTAATATGTAAAGCTAGCTCTCCAAGCTTACCTTTCCTCTATGCTGAACTATGAATATGTACAAGCAATGACTCCTGCTGCTAGTCAAGTTCATTTCTACACAGTAAACAAAGACAGAAGAAGTTTAAACAACTGATTCTACCATAAGCAATATCCACATCACATATCTCCTCAAAATGAATCTTAAATTACAAAAGGTCTTACAAGGCAAACCCCGTCTACCGCTGCATAAGTTTGACTTGTGATGATAGTCCCTTAATTTTCATTTTTTTTTTTTTTTTGACAATCAAATCACCAAAACCAATTTGTGACAATTACAACAAGCTCCAAATTCCCATAACACTTCAAACTTGTGGGCAAGAAAATTAATACCACTAACAAATATTTGTTCTTATGAATTGAAGTATAATTTGTATCCTTAAAACTGTGTTTCATTGTCAATTTGTAGTTGCTCAAAAAATTTTATTCAGATTTTCTCTAGTATCATATTTATATACAAAAAAAATATAAAAATATATTGGTTTTTAAAGAGAAGATTCAGTAGCAATAACAAACCTAAATAAAAACAATCAAAGTTTAACCTGAGTTTTAGGTTCATCTTCCAAGGGATCATCATATCGATCTTCATCACCTGTCCCAGAGAAGCCTGTTATAGCATAAATGCACTATTAAGTATACATAGAAACATAGACAAATTAATTGAAAAGACAATTTGCTCGAGTACTCATGCAAAAATAAATAATAAATAATAATTAAAAAAGGGGTGTTAAGTAACCTATAGTGGAGAAGGTTGTTATTCAATGGACTTCCCAATAGATCAGCCTGTGCAATTCAAGAAAAGCTTTTATCAGCAAATGCAACTAAGCAATGAAACAATTAATTATCTAGAAGAATTCCAAGGGTGTCCAAAGTACGCTGGTCCCAATTAAGGGTTTTTAGATTCATCAACATAGTACGTGATGCATTTGAAACATTAGAATAGGATGCAGCTCTGTATCTGCCATCCCGAGTGGTACCATTGTGGCCACCTATCAGGTTCCAGATCATCCATGAGTCAATGGTACCGAATAAGGCAAATTAAAGTGTACCTCAAATAATATGATTAACTTGATCAATTATAACCTACGTACCATTATTAATTTCAGAAAACTTTTTCAAAATCCAACAACTTATAAAATGCAGTAGTATCAGCTGAAGCACACAATTTGAAGTATCAATTTCAACAATTCCTCTATGTACACTTAAGAATTGGCAAAACATCAAGGCATCCAAAGGACTGCTAAGTATTCTTTAAAATGTTATAATAATAGAAATAAAAGTAAAAGAAAATTAATATCGCTTATAAGTACCAAAGACCAGTCAGTTGGCACATATCAAGGGAGAGGGATTCAGTAAAAGAATTGCCATGCAAACCTCTGCACAAGTACTATTAAAAAAAGAAAGAGGCTATTAGTGTTGCACTCTATGTTACATGGACACGACATTTTCACAGCGTATCCCGTGTCCGACGTGGATTCTCGTGCGATTCGCACCCGACGCTCCACGTGGCGTGTCTGATTTTTTTAATAGGTTTGACCGAAGGATTCGGTCAGGACGTGTCGCTATAGACACGCGTGTCAATCTTCTGCGCGCAAAGAATAACTCGACCATGCACGCCATGTGCGTTCCGTCCGACTAATCTGTCCAATGAAGTAACTCACTACTTATATACCATCGTGTATAGAGGAGGAATTTCATTGTGGGACTAATACATCCACTTAAAAACCGGACAGCCGACACTGCTTATTGGGCTGGGCCTTTTATTGTGTTCGTATATAGGATGAAACTCACGACTCTCAATTGATAGATTTTAATCAATAATATTATTATTATTGGGCTTAATCTTTACAGCCAATATGAGATCACATCTTAAGGAAGGAAGTATGCAGAAATCACAAAATGTTCGAAAAAACTTTCAAACCTAACCAGTTAATTAACCCGCCGTGTGTTAATAACATTATATTAATAATATACATAATTAGTTTTTTAATTAAAAACATATATAAACTATAGAAATATATTATTTTTATTATTTTATATATACAGCCGTATCCGAGTTTTTTGAAAAAATGCCGTGTCCCCGCACCCGCAACGCATCCGACGCGACACCCGCACCCGCACCCAAGTAACATAGGTTGCACTTCATTCCAATATGCCAGCCTTGTGAAATGTCAATTCTTCATAAATGCTTCAGTAAAACAGATCATAAAAAAAGCCCCCAAAATCACAAGTACTATAGCAAAATGTAAAAGGTTCCTGCCGTCCTGTGAATTATTACTGATTTCAATCTTATAGCCCACAAGTAGTACTGATGAAAAGGTAGTCAATAGCTGGTGTTGTCTCTGACAGCCCATGATACAATAGAAATGAAACTAGTGAGATTAAAGCTAATAGGTTCGAAAAGTAAGCACGGTACTAAGATTCTTTGACATGGAGTACCTAATAGGAAGGAACAAGGTTTACCACAGTGTGTACGGTGAAAGCTTCACCTAGTTGAAGCCCAAAATCTTGGTGGTACAAACCCTGGATCCACAGCATGCAACAATATAGTACTGTATTTGCAAGGAAAAAATAATTATAAGACACATTGTTTTTTCTTGGTGCTCCTCTATTTCTCTTCTCAATTAATTGGACCATGATGAATCAGTTGCGTGCACTGTCATGTTATATAAATAATCTATTACTTTACCATTTTAGTCCTAGGGATGTAATTTGAGAGTTGATTTGTCAATTGAAACATAATAAGTTACATACTGATTTCCTCGAATAAAAAATTCTACTAGCACCAATGGCCTAACCCTTTGGAAAGGTAAAAGATTATTCTATAATCTGTATATATACTACTCTGCAATAAAAAAAATTCATATATACTACTCTGCAATAAAAAAAATTCATATATACTACTCTGCAATAAAAAAAATTCATATTTATTTTCCTATATAAACGCTTAAAATTAGCAAAGAAATAATGCTGCCAAATATTATAAATTCAACAAGAATTAGGTTTATGTGAACAAATAATCATCCTTTCTTACATTGCCACACTATAAGTTTGCTAGTATCCATTTATACTAAAGAAAAAAGTACTGTTATTCTAAAAACTAAGAGAACTCTCTACTCACTCAATCAAATATTATGGCATGAAGTCAAAAGGAAAATAAACAACAAATTCTAACTTTCAAGGGCATCATTCTAAAAAAATTCCCTCTCAAGCACACGATCGAACGTTGCAGCGATACTAACAGGTTCAGGAAACAAGTGGAAATGGAAAACTATATCAAGTACCTTGATTAGCCAATCCCACGATCAATTGAGAAGGAGAGACAAAATAGAGATCAATACCTCAGATCTTCGTGAAATTTCCAGGGAGATGAAGCGAAGAAATGGTAGTGGTTGTAATCGTTTAATGATAGCACCTGAGATCATTAGTTGTGGAGGTACAAGGTTCATTCTAGCGATTGCTCGCAATGAGTCAGCGATATAGTGCGATCCGTGAAGAAGACCAAGGGTTTAGCAGATCGAAACCACTGTAGCTAGGGTTTACCAAATCGCTTCGCCTCCACGATGCAGATCTGTCCTCTCTTGATCGATCAGAAGGAGAGCTCGATCTAGGGTTTACCATATCGCTTCTCTTTCTTTCTCGCTAGCTTTTCTTTGTCATCTGTGCAACGAAGAGGAGAGGTCGAGGTGGAAGGAGACGAAATACACAAATGTGTTTTTCTCTTTTTTTTTTTTATTTTGGAGAAGGATTTAAAGACCGAACTCAATTGGACCGTTCGTTTTGATCGAACTGACGAGAGAGTAAGTGCCACAGGTGTAGCACGCTACAGAGGATGCAAATGCGGTGAACGAGAGAAAAATAGGGGACATCATAATTTAATTTTTTATTTCTTTATATCTTTTTAATGGAGGCTAACTAGACTAATTTGATCTTGCGGCTCTGGTCCCAGTCACTCCCAATAGTGTTGCAAAGAAATGAAATTGAGAAAACAGAGCATAAGTCTAGCGGTTAAAATCTAGTTGTTTTTTTTTTTTTTTTATGTTGACAAATCAAAAGTCTAGCTAGAGAATCTTGCAATATATCTAATTGTTAGACTAAGTAAAAAGTCTATTAAGAAAAATCTATTTAAAGGTCCTTTTTCTTGTAGTGTTGGCTACCTGTAGCACAATTTAATTTAACAAAGGAAGAAAAGAAAAGTTGGTTGGGTTTAGGGTTCCTACTGGTTATTCCTCGAATATATCAAGAAAGGTGTCACATCCCGATCTGGAATGCTGACGTCTCCTCCGCCACGAGGATGACAAGTCACTCCCGTAAGGCTAACAGACATATAGTGGAATTTTTTTTTTCAATTCGTTTTTCCATTTTCTTGATTTCGGTCCAGAATTCACACAACATATAGATGAACAAACCATATTTCACATTATTACACACATTATTATACAAGATTTAGTACACACGAAATAAAAGAAAAAGACACACTCATGCTTAGGCTTATTATTTTTATTACAACCTAAGTCTGGTTCACTCATTATCATGCTATTTACATTTGTACATTTATTACAACCACCCTGCCAACCACTGACTACCATCCGCAATCCCGACTACAAGACAAAATACTATAGGACGAAACACCAGACACACTCAACATCATTACACCTCCGGGCAACGCTAACGATCCCAACGCTTGCGTTTCCGCGGAGTGATCCAGGACTCTGGTTCAACCTCCATCTCATGCGGCGGACTCAGAGGAGAAATCTCAAGGCACAAATACGCCAGTATATCGGGAAGTTCATTGATGTCTCATATTTTATATATATTTTGACCGTACTTAGCCCTTAATTATTGATCAAACCATTACAAATTGTCTCATAAATTGTTATGTTTTCCTAGATTTTGGTACTGCCGTGGCATTTGATTTGTTTTGTAGGAACTTGATGGATTGGACATAATAATTGCATAAAAAGGAGAATTTTGGAGAAGCAAAACGACTAAATGGGTCCATAGCACTGTAGAGCTCATCCTAAGCTTTCCAACGAACTTTGAATCACCTAAATCGGAGTCCGGATGAGGAAATTACGGCCCAAATACTATCGGTGCGCTGTGCTGCTATTTCGGTCCGAAATGTACGCATTTCGGTGCGAAATGACTCCATTTCGGTCCGAAATGCACTTCTGGAAAGTGCGTTTTTGGTAATTTTCGAAGAAGGAAAGTGCAAACCGCCTCCCCTTTGCCCTAGCCGCCTCCTGGCCGCCTAGGATGACTTTATATGCACGTTTCTGCCTCCAGAGCACGTATCCCACCTTCTACCATTCATTTTCCACCTCAAGTTCTTGCGTTTTTGACATTTTTCCACGGATTTCGAGGCAGACCAGCGGTGTTGGAGGCGACAGCAGCAACACAGCAGATCTACATCGATTCCTTTGCCCTTGATCAGCGAGTATTTGCATAAAGAGACACCTCGGTTTATTCTTTCATGCTTTTATCTTGTTTTTCTATGGGTTTGTATGTTGTTTCTTGCATGATGTTTATTGTTGTTTGTGCCATGGATATTAGTGAGTAGTTTCATGATGTCTTAGGGTAGTTAGTAGATTAGTTTAGTATGTTGTTATGACTTGATGATTATATTTTGATATTTTGCGATTTACTTGTTTGAGAATTATTACTTGCTTGATTTAATTGATTGTTTGCTTGAACGTTAACTTGTTAATGATGCGCAGCGTTAATAGGATATAACTCGACCAAATAATTAATTAATCAAAGCACTTGAGATAAACCAAAGCTCGAAAGGGTAGGTTAGTTAACGATCGAAAGATCTAACTTTTATTGCACCGAAAGGACCTTAAATATCTCTAGAAATCCATTCAAGTATTCCTAAACAAACTAGTTTCAATACGCAAGTATAGGATTAGTTGTTTTTGTGGTAAAACCCGACATCATATCCAAACCAGAACCAAGAAGCGAAAGTTGAGGTTAGGGTTAGGGTCTGGTCGCTTAGTAACCTTCGCAAAGTACCTTGTAAAATTGTCAAGTCGAAACAACAGGTTTAAGGCAAGTTTTGGCGCTGGACAGAACCTATTTCGCACCGAAATGGTTCTGTTTCGCCCCGAAATGACTCTCTGTCTCGATGAAGATCGTGATAGAGTTGTCTTAAAGCTAAACTAATTGAACACTTACCCCTAGGACATTTTATTGCATCTGTTTGAGTCCCGAAAACATAAAAAATAACCCCAAAAATATTTTATTATTTATTATTTGTTTAATTGCCTATTTTTCTATTACCATTATTATTACCTTTTAATTGCCTATTTCTAAAAACACAAAAACTCATCCTCTAGCTTTTAAGAAAGATTAAGTCTGGTATTCAACCGTCCTTGTGGGTTCGACACCTTTGCTTTACTCGAACGTCTAGTGAGGTATTTCATAGGTTTAATTTATTTGACCTAGGATTAAATTCCTTCATCAAATTGGCGCCGTTGCCGGGGACAGTGTTTGATATCGTGTACTTTTTCTAGTATTAAGAGGCTAGATTTCTTTTTATTTAATCATCCTCTTGTTTCCTCTCGTGCTGCAGGTTGAAATCTGGCAGGTAAAAAGAAAGGAACTCAAGCTCAATCTCAACCTCCTGTGCGCCGGTATTTTCTACGCGGATTGCAAGAGGATCCGGAGCAACAACCCACAAATTCAGCCCCGCCAGACCCCATTTCGGTCCGAAATCCCACTGTTTCGGTCCGAAATCGTCAACCAGAGAGGAAAACAGCGAGCGAAATGGCAGGAACTGGTGCACCTGTCGATGTAGCAGCAAAGGCAGAGTGCCTTGAGGCCTTGAGGATCCAGCTCGAGCAGAGAGAAGCTCGCATCTTGGCCGATAGGAGGCGCGTGGAGAATCAAAGGCGCGAGCTCGAAGAGGAGCGCCGCAAGTGGACGATGGACGAGGAGAGCGTCCATGGCAACTCTGATGGAGAGGATGCAACTGACAACCCCAACAAATCTCTCATGGACTATTGCGCGCCGCGAGTCAAGGACATTGCCGGGCCAGTGGTTATTCAAGGGGTTGAAGCGAACAACATGCAAATCCTCCCCGCCCATGTCACAGCAGTCCAACAGAACTCCTTCCATGGAGATGAACACGAGGACCCCCATGCACACTTGCAAACTTTTGTTGATTATGTTAGATTGATAAAAATGAACGGGGTGCCTCAAAGTGCCATTAGACTCATGTTGTTTAGGTTTAGTCTTAAGGATAAGGCCCAAAAGTGGTGCAAAACTCTCAAAAAGGGGTCAATTAGGACTTGGAATGAAATGACCCAAATTTTTCTTGAGAAATACTTTCCTGATGGTAGGGCTGACAAAATTAGGACTGAACTAAACAATTTCCAACAAAGTGATGATGAGTCCATGGAAGCTGCTTGGGAGCGATTTAGGGACTTAGAGAACTCTTGTCCGCATCATGGAATCCAAGATTGGCTTATTCTCAAAAATTTTTATAATGGTCTTTATGATAATATCAAAATTAACTTGGATTCTCTTTCAGGTGGTGGAAGCTTCTTGAAAATGGACTCGTTGCGAGGAAGAGACTTGATCGAGCAATGTGCAAGGCAATACAATTGGCTACCACAAGTCAACCAACGCCGATCAAGTGGCAAGCAACACGTGAACGAGATCTCAACGAGGGATAGGAGAATTGCCGAGCTAGAAGCGCAGATAGCCACATACCACTCTCTCCAAGGCTCTCATCTCAACTCAAACACATGTGGAGCTTGTGGCGAAGAAGGGCACACATCTCTAGAATGTCCATTGGCGCAACCAGAGAAAAAGGCTCAACAAGTCAATTCGATAAATGATGGTCAACAGTACCAATACATAGGGCCAAACCCAAATACTCTTCCCAAGAAAGATTATATTCCATTTGTTGTTCAAAAGTTTATGGATGATCAAGTGAAATTTAATCATTTTGTGGGTAAGAATTTGGATGATTTGAAAAATAATGCAGGTACTTTGACAAGGCTCGAGCGCATGCTAGAGGCACATCTCTTGAAGGAACAAGGAAAGATTCCGAGCCAACCGCAAGTGAACCCCAATGCCGAATGCAAATCTCTACACATCTTGCAAGTGCGGGCAAGTGAGGAGGAAGAGCCTGTTTTGGAGCAAATTCTGCCATTCCCACCACTCCAGGACGCTGCCAAGCCCTCCGGCCCACAAATCGGGTCACCAACAGCTCAACAATCTCAACCAGAGGCAGCATTTCGGTCCGAAATGACCCCCACAGAGCCCAAAAAGGTGACCCAGGAGGAGAAAAATGGGAAGAAGTCAATGCCAGAGGTCCCCTACCAGCCCCCATTACCTTTTCCAGGGAGGTTGGCCAGAGAAAAGAAAGTTGCATTGTTTAAGCGATTTCGGGAGATTTTAGAGGGGATTCACATCGATATTCCCTTCATGGAGTTGATTGCACAAGTACCTATTTATGCTAAGTTTTTGGTAGAGTTGTGCACAGGGAGAATGACATTTGAAGATGTCAAAACTTTGGCCTTGAAGAACAAGGTGCCACCTAAGCTCCCTGATCCTGGCAGGTTTACTCTTCCCTGCACAATTGGTAAGGCCACTATTGATCAAGGTTTGTGTGATATGGGGGCCAGTGTGAGTTTGATGCCCAAAACTGTCTATGAGAGAACTGGATTGGGTGAGTTGCAACCCACAACCAAGACCTTACAACTCGCAGATTCGTCAGTTTGTTTACCATTGGGGGAGTTGAAGGATGTGTCAGTTTCTGTGGGAAAATTTGTGGTTCCTTGTGATTTTGTGGTTTTGGAGATGGAAGAAGATAAGGAGGTGCCGATCATTTTGGGACGGCCATTTCTTGCCACTGCAGGGGTCAAAATGGATGCTAGGGATGGCACAATCTTGGTGAGAGTTGGGGGAGAAAAGCTTCGTTTTTCAGCAAGAGACATCACCAACATGAGCTATGACAAAGCACTTGCCGTCTCGCTCTTCGAGCACGATCAATTGAAGCCTTGAAAACAATGGGGTCAAGCTAGTGACCTAAAAGAAGCGCTTCTTGGGAGGCAACCCAAGGGTTTTTAGAGTTTTATTTATTTTTCGAAAAATCAAGAAAATACAAAAAAATTAGAAAATAAAAAAAATAACATAAAAATTAGTTGTTTAATATTTTTCTTGTGTTTCATGCAGGAAAAAAGAATCGATGGAAACTTGACAATGTAGCAACTCGTGCTAGAGCACCACGGGTCAGAAAAGGACAGAGACAGTGACCCTCGCACGACCTCATACGAGTTGCACTACATGGTGGGGCCGGGCCATCTCCTTCACATTGATTTGGTACAATTTTTACTTCCCTCTCCTTTATTTTTCATCTGTGATTGTGACGCACTGGGACAGTGCTTGAATCAGTTTGGGGGGAGGAAAGGAGATGGAACTAAAAATTTGTGTGAAATTTGCATCTGTTTCGGGCCATCTTTTCAAATTTTCTTCTTTATTTCGGTCCGAAATGGAGCCATTTCGGTGCGAAATTGCTCTCTGGAATTTTGATTGAAAATTTGAACTTTTGATTTCGATTTTTTCTGATGCATGCATTATCACTGAGAGGTTTGTATTGATATATTATTCACTGTTTCACATTAGTTTGAATTTTTAAAACGATTTTAAAAATATTTCTTAAGGATAAATGTTTGTTTAGGAGATTTTAGGTTGGTTTGTGCACCAATTGATCGGATTGAATGATTGTTTGAGATGATAGGACTTGAATTTGGATGCTTAGAATTGTCAAATCAGTTTAAGTCGATTCTCACAAGTTTTTGCCGAGTGAACGATTTTGTATTCTGTAAGCTTTTGTTCAAAGGGTTTTTTATCAAATTTAAAAATTATAAGATGAGTCTAAGTTGTTCTTGAATGCTTGAATCACCAACAAGCAAACTTAAATTGACTAAATCTAAATAGTTGCGAAAATGAAGGTGCGAAGAGACTTGAATTCCAAATTAAATTGAAAACTCCACAAATATTGGAGAAATAAAAATTCTATGTTGCTAGGAGCTCTGGCCCAAGTGTACCGTGGCCTTAGTCGTGTGACATAAGAATTAGATCTCCCCAGTGCGACATGTGCTGGTAGCTTATTCACAAGTCTCAATAGCGTAAAACCTTAAGTGATGTAAATCACCGCGACTCGACTTGCACAAATTCAAATTGGTGAAAACTTGAAAATTAGACTCATTATAGAATTTTTAGTTTTGATAAAACTTTCTTTGCAAATGTTTGCAACATATGAAAAAGAACGGACATTTGAAATTGAGATTGCATTTGGTTTGATGGAGTGAAGCTAGGGTCCTTGACTTGATTTTGAAATTTCATGAGAACTAAGAGTTGCACAAATAAATCAAAAAGAGAACTAAACTCTTGTCCTTGGAAATAATTTATTTGGCTTTATTTTTGACATGTGAAATTTTGAATAAACTTGATTAATAAATTTTCATTGCATCATTGGTTTGAGATACTTCATTTGTAGGTCTAAGTACAGTCTTACCCTTTAAGCTTAGGTTATTGTTTGAGGACAAACAAAGATTCAAGTTTGGGGGGATTTGATGTCTCATATTTTATACATATTTTGACCGTACTTAGCCCTTAATTATTGATCAAACCATTACAAATTGTCTCATAAATTGTTATGTTTTCCTAGATTTTGGTACTGCCGTGGCATTTGATTTGTTTTGTAGGAACTTGATGGATTGGACATAATAATTGCATAAAAAGGAGAATTTTGGAGAAGCAAAATGACTAAATGGGTCCATAGCACTGTAGAGCTCATCCTAAGCTTTCCAACGAACTTTGAATCACCTAAATCGGAGTCCGGATGAGGAAATTACGGCCCAAATACTATCGGTGCGCTGTGCTGCCATTTCGGTCCGAAATGTACGCATTTCGGTGCGAAATGACTCCATTTCGGTCCGAAATGCACTTATGGAAAGTGCGTTTTTGGTAATTTTCGAAGAAGGAAAGTGCAAACCGCCTCCCCTTTGCCCTAGCCGCCTCCTGGCCGCCTAGGATGACTTTATATGCACGTTTCTGCCTCCAGAGCACGTATCCCACCTTCTACCATTCATTTTCCACCTCAAGTTCTTGCGTTTTTGACATTTTTCCACGGATTTCGAGGCAGACCAGCGGTGTTGGAGGCGACAGCAGCAACACAGCAGATCTACATCGATTCCTTTGCCCTTGATCAGCGAGTATTTGCATAAAGAGACACCTCGGTTTATTCTTTCATGCTTTTATCTTGTTTTTCTATGGGTTTGTATGTTGTTTCTTGCATGATGTTTATTGTTGTTTGTGCCATGGATATTAGTGAGTAGTTTCATGATGTCTTAGGGTAGTTAGTAGATTAGTTTAGTATGTTGTTATGACTTGATGATTATATTTTGATATTTTACGATTTACTTGTTTGAGAATTATTACTTGCTTGATTTAATTGATTGTTTGCTTGAACGTTAACTTGTTAATGATGCGCAGCGTTAATAGGATATAACTCGACCAAATAATTAATTAATCAAAGCACTTGAGATAAACCAAAGCTCGAAAGGGTAGGTTAGTTAACGATCGAAAGATCTAACTTTTATTGCACCGAAAGGACCTTAAATATCTCTAGAAATCCATTCAAGTATTCCTAAACAAACTAGTTTCAATACGCAAGTATAGGATTAGTTGTTTTTGTGGTAAAACCCGACATCATATCCAAACCAGAACCAAGAAGCGAAAGTTGAGGTTAGGGTTAGGGTCTGGTCGCTTAGTAACCTTCGCAAAGTACCTTGTAAAATTGTCAAGTCGAAACAACAGGTTTAAGGCAAGTTTTGGCGCTGGACAGAACCTATTTCGCACCGAAATGGTTCTGTTTCGCCCCGAAATGACTCTCTGTCTCGATGAAGATCGTGATAGAGTTGTCTTAAAGCTAAACTAATTGAACACTTACCCCTAGGACATTTTATTGCATCTGTTTGAGTCCCGAAAACATAAAAAATAACCCCAAAAATATTTTATTATTTATTATTTGTTTAATTGCCTATTTTTCTATTACCATTATTATTACCTTTTAATTGCCTATTTCTAAAAACACAAAAATTCATCCTCTAGTTTTTAAGAAAGATTAAGTCTGGTATTCAACCGTCCTTGTGGTTTCGACACCTTTGCTTTACTCGAACGTCTAGTGAGGTATTTCATAGGTTTAATTTATTTGACCTAGGATTAAATTCCTTCATCATTCATCTAAATACAGAGCTAAAGTGGCATTGCAATTTAAACTCGGAACATGAACAGTGAACTGAACACAAAAACACTCAACAGTGGCCACCGACCGTCTCCTAACACCGTTCCTACGTTCCTGGAACCCTCAATAATGAGGCAACACATGCAAACAAAATTTCGGATGAGAATTTAATCTCAGTGCGGGTTTTAGTTCCAGTACGCGGATTCTTGGTACAAAAGGGTAACGGAATTAAGACCCTTCTTTAAAAAGTAGTTTAGAAATCATTTTAGGTTTTTCAAAACAAATCAATCATAAATAACCAATACCGTAGGCACAAGCCGCAACGGTCCGATAACAGGCATACTGCAATATGAAATATGCATAGATTCAAATCAAGCATAACTCGCCAGTTGTTAGAATTTAGTATACACTCAAGTTCTTTATTGGCCCAACAGAATCAGATAGAACTCTTCCCACACCATAGGTCCAACCCTAGGTACAGATTCTCATAGGGAATTTTCAGTAATTAAAAGCGCTAATAATTCCGACCGGGTAGGTGGCCAAACCGTACTCCAGAGAGTGATACTATCATTGTTATGCTATGCAGACTGAATAAGAATGGTCCGATTTAAATTCAGTTTTTCTATTACCATGATAATGCAATAAAATCAATTTAGGGAAACCATTCCAGTCCATTTTACTAGTCTGACGTATTCAAATGATTATCAATCGGAATTCTATGTCAGACTATGTTTAATTAATCTGGTCCAACGAACAATTTGATTCAACATGAGTTTAGTATATTTAGGGACCCTATCGTCTACATGTATCAGGGAAATGCATTATCAAAGAATGATCAGCATGCAATGCATAAATTTAAATGTACCGAAATTCGAGTTCTAACAAAGATTCCACGTATCCGCACCTTCTTTTGACTAGTGATCCGGGGGCACTTCAGTATTCGTTCTTGTTTACATATTACTAAATCAAATACTGTTAATATTTGTTTAACGGGTGTTTGACCCAAAAATATTATGCCAAAATGCATGAATTAAATAGCCCATTTTATGACAAATAAATCCAAGAAAGCTAAAAAATCTACGAAAAATACCAAACAAACTCCAAAAAATTTCCAAAAAATATCCAAAAATTCCCCACGAATTATGATGAATTATCATAGTTTGAAAATACCAAAAATATCAACAAAAACCCTAAATTTTACAAAGAAACTCTAAAACTCCACAAAATTACCAAAAATAAATCCATGAGAAATTTCCCAAAAATATTTGAACAAAAAAATCCCTTATATTTTCCTGAATCTACCCATAAAATTTCATGCAAAAATACCCTTGGGAAGGCCATAAAATGAATTATTTTTGCTTGGAAGCAAAATAAATGATTAATTTAAATGAAATTGGAGAGAAATTCCCAGAAAATTCTAACGTTTAGGCGCGTATAGACCATTGTAGCGGATCCCATGAGGAGAGTGAGGCGCTGGGTTTTGAAATCCCTCATCCCGCCTCAAGTTTCGCGTACACTCGGCTCATGCACCGCGCGCTTTAAGCTTTCACTGGTGTACAGAATACCGGACATACCTACCTCTCACTCTCTCATTAAACCCGACAGGTGGGGCCTACATTGTCAGCTCCTCCTCCTTCCCTGGTAAAAATGAAATTTGCGATTCTTACCGCGTGGAGCCGGGTGAAGGAGGGTGAAATCGCCGTCTCCGTCGACGTGGCCTTCTCCAAAGCCACAGACACCAAAACCACTTCTCACTGCCCATGGTTTTGCGAAACCAAGCCCTAAATCTAGTTGCATCTCGTCCATTGGAAGGAATTGGAGGGTGAGATTTGCTCTCGGGCCATGAAGAGATGCCCTAATCATTAGCCTATATAAACTTCAAATTGAAGCCAGAGGAAAAAGGGAGGAAGCAGCCGTAATCTTGTATTAGGTTTAGACAAATTTAATTAGCTCAATTAGGTGTAGGCAGTAAAGAGAAGGGGAGGCATTTGATCAAACAGTGTGAAAGAGTGAAGAGAGGTGAGAAATTAAGCAAATTGACCATGTAATATTCTGTGTAAAATGAAATAAATCAAATTGAAGTCTCAATTGAGTGTTTTTCCTCTTTCTCATCCTTACCTCGGCCACCAAGCAATGGTGTGCTCGAGTACATGCAGCACAGCCCCTTTGAGCCATGGTCTGAAGCGCAGCATCAGCCATGGTCATTGGAGGCCATTAGTGGAGATGCCACATGAAGGTTTAGAGCTTGGCTCTTCGCTTCATGTGGTGCTCTCGGGTCTAATATGAAATTAGTCCCAGCCACCACTGGAGAAGTTTGTAGCATGGCTCAACTTCCCTATGGATGGCTAAGTTTGACTTGGCTTAGGTCCAGAGCGCAGCACTGGCCTAGCCATGTTCAAAGAGTTAGAAAAATGCAAAAACAGCAATAAAAAAGCATGAATGGTCATGTTACCCCTAACTAGCCCCTCTCTTTTATTAATTTCGGCATTTGAATGAATAATATGACATGAGTTTTTAGGTTATTACCTCACTGTTATAGCAAAAAGATGCATAAATGTACATAGGTATGCAAATCTAGACAGAAATTATATCAACTAAGCAAATATTTGGTAAAAATCATCAAAATTGTTTTCTACTGTTTTAAGAGGTTTACTTAGGATTGTTTTGGCATCTGCAAGTGATTTTACAGCATCTGGATAAGTGCAAAAGAAAATCACCCAAAAATAGTAGCTCAATTACTAAAAATGAAATCTGAAAATGGAGAAAAGCGTAAATAAACTTTCTTTTGCTTACTATGTTGATTTGAAGCTCTATAAAAAGTCCAAATCGACCTTAATTGAGCATCAAAACAATCCCAGCTGCTGTAAGTTTACTTACATGCAACTCGAACATTGAGTAAAATACAAAAAAAATGTATACCTTCTGCCTCTTGCTTCTCCCACCAATTTCTGAGGTTTCAAACCAAATTAAATGAGTATAATAACTAAGTTTGAACTCCTGAGTCTATCTAAACGATGGTTGGCATCAATAGACCATTCTTTGGGCCCCACAATCGGAGCTCAGTTCAGCCCAATTTGGGACTGAAGTGCCTCAGTTGAGTAAGCCTCTCCCCAAGCTCTTCCACGCAAAATTGATTCCATAATAGTCCTAAAAGCATCAATAAGAGTGTATGAAACCTCTTACTGGCAGAGAAAGATGGTCAGAAAGTTCAGAACGTCATTAATGGTGGCTCGACCTTCCTCAGGTGCAATACGATGATATACACTTCTACAGCACGAATTGAATCCATAAATCGCTTCTCCTCTCTCGTACGATTCAAACGCACCTATGCTCGACGAAAGTGGGGGCCGGAGGCGTCGTAGGTCGGCCGTCGAAGAAGGAGGGGTTTTTCTGCAAAAATACCATCGTCGTCGGAGGGAGAAGACTGAGTTTGATTTTCGCGGATTTTCTATGGCTACTTTGGTGTAGCAGCTCACACCATTCACTACACGAAGTCCAAAGCAGAGTCAGCGTCCATAGCCCAGTCAACGTCCACGTGGCCCAATCACAATTTTCCACCTCAGCTAAAATTTCAAAAATCAATTAAAAATAGTATACAATTCAGAAAAATTCAAATAAAATATCCATAAAATCCTAAAAATCTGTAGAATTTAGATTTACTGATATTTTGATATGAAATTATGTCAATTTGTGCCTCTTTTGTATTTTCAAAGTATTTTCTCATTAAAATTGAATTTTATAAATTGTTAGACTTTAAAAATTCACTAAAATTAGTAGGAGTCTCAGAAAAATCTAAATAAAATATCCAAAAATTTCTAAAAATCTAAATAAACCAAGAGTTTTATATTTTGACAAAATCAAGAGTTTTATATTTTTGAAGTGTTTTATTGTGAAGAATAAATTGTACAAACTCTAGAAAAATAGTAAAACCTCTCAATAAAATTCCTAAAACAAATTTAAAGATATTTTCATGATTAAAAATGAATTTCTCATTATTTATCTTATATAACAAAATTCTAAATTCCAAATCCCAAATAAAAAAAATCAATCAAAAATCAAAATTGGAAACATATTAAAAACCTAATGCCAAAAATCAAATTAAAGTTAAAAATTTAATTGAAAAGAAATTAAATTTCAAATTTCCAGAATATTAGATCCTAAATATTAGATCTTTAATAAAAAATAATAATAATAATAAAACTTTAAAAATCAAGATAATTCCAAATAAATCAACATAAATCAATATAAATTAAATTAAATTAAAAATCCAAATCCCCTTAATAAAAAATACATAATATTTCAAATAAGTAGCTTTAGTTTTAAATGTCCTTAAATGCTTCAAGTAAATAGTTTTGGATATTCTTTGTTTTAAATATACTTAGATTTCCTCAGTTGGGCCCCGTCCATCAAGTCTGGTGCCACCAATTGAGTCCGGCCTAAGCCCAAAAGAAATAAATCACTTGTACCCTCAATTGTGCCCCCGTCAATTAGGTCTGGTACCGTCAATTGAGCCTGATCCAAGCCCTAAAATTAACTCAAACATGAAACCACTCAAACAACGACTTTTCTAGCCTGTTACATGCGATTCCTCGAATCTCTTAATCAGAGGTTCTCGTGGGAAACCACGGGATAATTAGCAATAGGGGCTTGCGCCTATTGGAAAGAAAGGATCCACAAATTAATAAACCCTTACGAGAATGGATTCCGGTCGATGTTCTCTGGTCGTTAAGAGACATCAGCACTTGAACTCAGGCTCGTGAAGGGTGAATCTAAGACTTATTCTCGTTCTTGAGGAAATCCAATCGTTCTTCGAGAAATGACGAAAAAGTCACCACAACGGGTTTCTTAAATCCGCTTGGTAAACTGTCGCTAGTTAAGTCTGCTAATTTATCGGTAACTGGACTTTACGTTTTGGTTCCAAGTCCCTTAATTACGTAATAATGTTTAATTAAGACTTTAATTATTAGTCCAATCGTCAGAAATTATGTTTAACTGTACGTTTTCTAATATCGAGCATCAGAAGTCATAAATTAGAAATATTATATAGAAATTTAGGAAACTCAATTAAAACATAACAGAAAATATAAATAAGAAATTCTTTATTTAATTTGCGAGATCAGATAGTCCGAATGATTTGCTACGTATCTGTTCTTTGAGAGTCAGACTAAATTTCATCATTTTCCTAAAAAACCCACAATTGTTAGTTAAACTAAGTACATTGTTTCCAAGTCATTTAATTTAACAAAATCCGTCATTAGCTTTATCTAAATCCGAAAGCTAATTAATTTCTGAAATTAATCTCAAATTCAAGCCCACAATGAATCTCGGCCTATATTATTATTATTTTTTTTCCTCGGCCCATAGGGAAAAATCCGACCACGGCCCAAAACAGAAAACAGCCCACAAAGCCATCGGGTTCAATCCAGTCAACCTGACCCAGTTGACTGGATCGACGCGTAACGGGTCCGCCAGAGATCCGTATCGGATTCGAAATCCTACAGTTAGCAACCCCAACCATTAGGCACATGTTTCATTCAGTTAAGTCCATAGAAATATTCCAAGCCCTTATAAATTACATCTAAGCCCACCAACTTTTATTAACCCCTACCATGTTATAAATAAGCCCCCAAAACTTTACATATAGGTCCAAAATTATTTTTCTTTTTACAGAACTACCCCTATTTTACACAAACAGGTACCAGTATGGTACAGACTCACTGTACCACCATTAAACTACTTCTACAACATGCCCATAACCCCTATATGCTTTCTAATACTTTAATTTTTGAAATTATAATATCATTCATAAAATAGAGTTATAACCCGACATAAACATGTATTCCTATAATTTGAAATTATGTACATTTTGAAATCCTTTCTATTGTTTTTTAACTCATGCAGTGACCTAACCCATGCTGAAACTAAAATATACAAGTATACATACATTCCAGAACATATATATGCATATGTTTGAACATATACTTAGAGCTATATATTGAAATTACTATCAAATGATTTTAAATGAGTATACAGTGTCTAAAATCATTATGTAATTACTCAAATCATATTACCAACTTCTAAAACATGCAGTTCAGTATATAATCATATATATATGAAACTCAAATGCTTTCAATAAATATTTCCTATGTGCATACTACTAACAGTAACCTTATCTACACTATAATTATGCTTTTATATAATTATTACCCAAGAATATGCATATATTGTCATCAAATCATCATCATTTCCCTACCAGAATTAAAGTGCATCAAATTATGGGCTCAGAACCTATCAACAAGCATTCTATTTCAAGTGTACCCCTAATTAAATACAAGTAACCCCTAACAGCAAAGTACTAACATCTCATAACACTAATTAGCCATCCTTAGTGCAACAGAAGTGCAATTTAGCATATCACAAGCACTGTTAGCATAACACAAACACAATATAAGCACAAATAACTACCCACAGCACAGCACACATCATATTATCTATAAATTAAGTTCCTAAATCAAATTAACAAAGCCACAGTAGAAGATATACCTTGCTCGTGGTCTTTGAGGAATCTCCTCAAGAATTCAAGCGTAACCAGTGCAAAGATTAGTGTCAAACTAATAAAAAACAACGCCAATTCCATAAACCTAACACTCACAGATAACCAAAATCGATGTCAATTCACACAAATTTGATATTAGAAATTCACTAGTTAAGGTTAGAGCATGTTACCGTTCTCCAGTGCCGCCTCAATCCTCCTGTCTCCTCCATCTGATTTCCTCCCAAATCCGAAACTCTAATTTATAATGAACTCAAACTCACCTATCTACAGAAGGAGGGAGAAGAAGACAAGACAGAGAGATGCAGTGGAGAGGGTGCATGCTAGCCACGTAGGTCTCCTCCATTACTCCTCTGACAATCACCATCGATAGAGGAGAAGGAGCGACTGCCTTCCTGTGCAAGCACAAGGAAGAAGCAGGAGGTGGCGACCACACAGAGGCCAGCTCATCGGCGCCTCTACTTCGACCACTCAGAGAGCAACAACAAACCAGAGGGAGATGGCCTCTAGCACATCTCGAGAGAAAGAGAAGAAGAGAAGAGCGGACAGATCGGCGAGACATAAAGAAAGAAACGAAGATCGCCTTCTCTCTCTTCGTTCTCTTCTTTTATTAAATTAAATATGGATCTTCTGAGACAAAAATGATGTGGCCATGTGTGTAACAAACAGCTGACAGCCAATTTTTGTAAATTAGCTATTTTCCTAATTAATTAAATCAAGACTATCCAAATATCAATTTCTCGTGGCAATCATACAGAAAAATCCTAAAATTCAAACTGAACATTTATAAATTCCAAAATAGAATTTTTCCACAAATTTTACTGTTAGATTTAATTTATTTCCTAAAAGTCAATTATAAAATTTCTTATTTTATTTATTGAACAATTTTCGGGACTTGGCTTAGCATACGTCAGTCACTAATGTTACAAAAGGTGTCCATGAAGGATAACAAATTGTATGGTTTGAAGTCACGTGATTATCACATTCTGCTGAGCGTTTTACTTTCGATCGCAATTCGAGGAATTATGAAGGAATAAGTGAGAAAGACCCTCACTAAGTTGTGCGATTTTTCCAATCAAATCTGCTGTAAGGTGATTAATCTAGAAAAAATGGACAAGTTACAGAATGATGTTATTTCTACCCTTTATCAGCTGGAGATGTACTTTTCGTCGTTATTTTTTGACTCTATGGTGCAACTGGAAACAAGAGACACTAACCAGAAACCATGTTATTTTTTACTCCATGTTATTTCTACCCTTCATGGGACCGGACTCTAGTGCAGAAATGTCGCTTGACAACAAGAGACACCAACTAGAAATCGCATTCAAGAATGTTTATTATTTATGTGTGGGTTATGCTTTCCAATGGGCGCAAGCCCCCATTATTAATTACATCGGGATGAACCACACAAACTTTCGATTAAAGGGCTAAAAAAAGAATATGCTAGGAATAAAGTCGTAAAATGGCTTAGTGTTGGAGTTATGTCCTAGAAGTCAATATTTAATGACTTAATTATTTAGTTTATGTTATTGATGATATTTGATCATTTGTTCTTGGATTTTATTATTGACAGTTCATTCAGGTTGAGGATCTGAATTGTAGATCACTGTATTTCATTTAATAGTAAATGATAATAATAAATCGAAATTGTCCATAGTCTTGATAATTAACAAGGAACATTAATTATCATATAAGACTAGTATGCAAGTTAAGCGATGATTAAGTTCTACAAATCATAAGTAAGGAGTTACTAACTTAATTGCATATGTATATGTTACTAGAACATAGTACAGGATATGACCCCGATGAAATAAATATATGGATTGTGTTAAGTGTCATTATTTATTTTATCAGTGTTTGATTTCAAGTTTGAGATGGTTCAGTTTTTCCACATGAGGATAGGTTCTATAAATATCGTCTACCGCTGATTCCTGATAAGGGCTGCTATACGGACTTTATTTATGTTCACTTGAATTGTGCGGGGAAAAACTGTTCATCAAGATAACCGTATGTCCCTCATTAGTTCAACTGATGAGCGATGATATCTACTGGGCCCCTTGATGGAGATGGATTGCTTGCTAGCAACTTGTGCAATCATCTCTAGATCAAGAAACGTATAATCTGCAAGAATGACACATTCCTATCTTGGATTATACAAGGATATCATGTGACATAGGAATCAAAACAATAAGATACTCATTTCTTATGAAGGATTAAATGATTGTATTAGTACATTATTCATTTATGCGAATTGGGAATCATAACGTGTTGCTAGATACCGCTTATGATTATTGGAAATAAATATTGATTTATTTCCATGGCCAACATAGCATAAATCCTCAAAGGGTCACACAAATAGAACTTTAACCATACGTGCATTATTTATTTATTTGCAATAGCGAGTATTGCGAAAATATGATAAGTTGATTAATTAATTATATACCGTTATGAACTGTTATAATTAATTAACTCAAATGGATCATATAGAAATAATATGATGCATATGCTAATTCCAAAATGATTATTAATGATTTAATAATCAAGTTTGTTCAACGCATATTAAAGATATTGAGCTAATTGGCCTTTTATTTAATTAGTTAATTAAAAGCCCGATTTAAGATTAATTAATGGAGTAGATTAATGGGCTAATAAAATATGTTTTATAGCCCGTAAACACCCATGAAATTTCAGCCCTAAAAGGATAATTTTGGCAAGTCCAAATTATGGGAAGAGAACTTTGTTTGGAAACAATCAATTATGGCAGCGTCGTTTATGGAAACGACCAAACCCTAGCCTCTCCTCCCTTCCCTTTTTCTTCGGGCGCAAGGCACAAAGAGAGGGCAGAAATTTCGTGCTCCTTTCTCTCTTGTGTGCCTCCCTCTCTATCTTGTATGTTGAGTAATTTTTCGTGTGAGTTTAAGAGTTAATCGCGCGAAGAAACTAATAGGAAATTAGCTATCGTCTTAGAACAAGCTAGCACTTGTTCATAGACCTTGGTTAATCTTCTAGGTGGACTAGAGGCAGTGAAGGAGCGCATCCATCGACTCCTAAGCAAAGGTCGAGCCTTCTAGTTACGATACTAGAAGAGGTATAATCTCCTACACGTTCTCTTTTATATATTAACTGCTTGAATAACTAGATCCGTTAATCGTGCATGTTAATTGCTTATTAAATGTTAATAAAAATTAAAATTGCACAAGGACTTGAGTTTCTAACAGTGGTATCAGAGCGCTGGTCGTTATTCGAGTTTTTAATATTTTAAAATTGAGAAATTGGTTAATTAATTAAGTTAATTAGTGATGTGTATGCTTGCTGTTCTGGAAAAAACTGTTTTTCTATCTTGTTGCTTATTTTTCGTATTGCAAAGCTTTCTAAAATAATTTTATTTTTTATAGAGGTTGTAGATCTTTGAGTCGTAGTTCTTTTGGCGCTGGTTTCACTATTTTCTAAGTAGTTATGAATTTTTAGTGATTTAAACGGCGACGGTGCGCAGATCTGGAATTCTGCTGCACAGTTCTGTTTGTATAGCAAAAAGAACGTATTTTACAAAATAACTACCTGTATCTTTTTCATTAAGGTTATTCTAAATTTGATGCTCTTTCTGGATATGTGTAATTTGTTGCATATTTCGGTTTTTTGAGACGTTCAAATGTGGAAAGAATCAAAGTCGTCAGATCTGTCTTGCTGAACAAGTTAGTTGTTTTTTGGCAAACTGAATTTATTGAAAGACTTTTTTAGAAATGTATTTAAATAGAATTGTTCTATTTCGAATTAGGATTATGTGAAAATTAGTTTCATAATTTTTCAATAAAGTTTGATGCTTCAACTGGGTCAATTAATTTCGGTCGTCAGTCTGTTTCAGAACAGGGCTTCTTGTTTATTTGCCTTTTAACTTGATGATCTTGAATAGACCTTGGTATTTTTCTTTCCATGGTTAGATAGACAACTGCATATGCTATTTTTCTGTGTAAATTGTTTGCATTAAAATTGCATGTAAGATGATCCTACAGACCAAAAGGTTGAGAAGAAAAATAGAAAATCCGATATCGGTTCTTCACGCATGAAATCTGGATTTGTCTTTTTTGATTCTCCCTGATGGTAAGTGATCTCTTTCTGAATTTTTTACTGGTAGTTAGACTCATGATGAGGAGTTTGCATGATTTATTTCATAATTTTTGGAGACCGAAAAATTTTGAATTTTCTCGAGTCCCGTTTAATATTTTAATTAGTTAAAATATTATTTCTAATTAATCAATTGATTGAAATGTTAATTAGAATACTCCTTATATAACCTCGGATTCTGTTTTGGATTGTTGAATTAAATTTCAAAGGTTTAAACAAATAGTTGTAATGTTAAACTTCTTTGCATTTGGAAAAACGAGCGACAAGCATACGTAAAGATTCTAATTAATGAAATTAATTAAGAACAAGTGAACCATATATATTGTATATGTGCTAACTCGTTTTTGTAGGAGGATCGTGGGTTTAGTATGGCTCAAGATTTCAATGCCTTGTGGTTTGTAAATGTATGCATGTGTGAATGTGTGTAATGCGGCCTTTGGTGCCATTAATTAATTTTGATTAATTTTAATGTAACTTGTGAGGCTTGCATGCCCCTAAGGCCTAGGAGGGAATTAGGATTTTTCTACATGTATTTATTTCCATTAATTATAGGATATGATCAATATAATTAGTGGGAGGGCTTGATTTAGATTAGTCTTGCTACATGGAGATGAAGCGAAGACTGATATGCAAGCTGGAGCCATACAAACCCACAACAATGCTTGTGTTTGAGATGCTAATTATGTGAATGTTTGTATGCTATGAAATGTCATAGGACAGGTATGGGTGTATGTTGACACGACCACCAAACAAAGTCGCATAATGATTGTCCCAATTAATTTGATTAAGCCGACCGCCCTCCTTCTCTCTATCCCTTTCACGCCGTTTGTCTTCTCATGGCGCGGTCCGCCATAGCGGACGTCATGGTTGCCACTCGGAAGTCGGGGTACAAATAAGATTTGTTAGGAGCAAATAGAGAGAGGTTGCTTATCGATGGATCCAACAAGTTTCTTGGACATCGGGGCGAAGTTCGCGACGCGAACCAAGAATCATAAAGTTGTATGATTGGTTGGAGAACCTACCTTGTCTAGTTAAGTAGGGTGACGTGCCATAGCAGGCTCTACTTGATGAAAACGGGGATCTTGGAAAACCAACTACATTTGGGACATTAAATAAATGTAGTGGGAGTTTTGTTTATCATTTAAAACAAAACATTGCATAAACTAAAAGACCTTACGTTGAAATTGTTATAGATGTTAAATGTGTTAATTTCGTTGCGATCAATCTTTGAAAAGAATAAGCTCGTTTCTAAAGGTACTTACTTGGAGAAGTAGTACCGATTCCTAAGACATGTTCTTAGAGAAGAGAAACTTGAGCATGTTAATTCCCAAATTCTTCCTCGACCTCCCAAATGAAGCATCGCGTGATGATTGATAGACTTTTGCGAAAAATTCTTCAATGATAAAGCGGATGCCGATATCCACATTTTAAGATCTTTAGACCTTTGAATTAGAGAATTCACACGGACTAGATTGGCTCATATGCTCTCGTCCACTTACTCAAGAAGGAGTTCTTAGAGAAAGTAGATGTTGACTCAATCATTTATGATCAAGTAAAAGAGCATGAATTGAGCAAGAGAGATTTCTTTCAAGAAGATACATGAATGTTCCATTGGCTTGCGAACCGAAATGTTTGATTAGCTAATTGGCAACTAGAGATATTGAGATCTCCAATATCAAATGTTGTTGTTATTGTCATGTAATCTCTCCTTAATTAATGAAGGATATAATGTTACTTTTCGCACACTTGTTGGTGCAAAAGGTGATTAGTTAAGTATTAAATGAATACTTGACTAAGGTATGAGTTGAAACTTCGAGACCCTCGTGTGACCATGTGTCACATAAGATGTTTCATTTGTCGTTTATTGGAGGCATTTGAAAGGTTGTCCGAAGTACCATGATTATTGTGTTCTAATCCTTATTAAAGTATTTGTCGTTCAATTTGTCTCACTATCTCTAATTCATACTAGTAACTTTGTACTAGTTCATGTACTTGCATTTAATGAAATGTGTAGGCAGTGAAGAATGAGAGAAAGTTCAAGAATAGTAAAGTAAACTCCGTATAAGAAAATGGCTTATTCATTTAAGCCACTATCGTTAGATACGTAGATTTGTCTTTACTAAAAGGAATTGTAGGTCGAGTACCTCGTTCCTTATATCCTAAAAACTTTATCTCTATTCATATAGATGATGGATGATTACGTTTTTAAAAGACAAGCGATGTTCTTTTATTGTGGATTTGTTTATATGATTTCATGCATATTACTTGAATTTGCTTGAAATAGATAAACAAAATTTGAATGACAAATAGGATACGTAAGACTTCACATAAAGTGTTTGACTTTCATGTGAAATAGCTGCTTAGTTACATACATAAACGAGAATCGCATTATGAGAGTCTACATAGCGTAGAGCTCGTAGATCAATTTGATTGCGAATCAATTGAGATATGCGGATCATGTTTGTCAGATAACAAAAGCGCATTTGACCTATAAAGGTGGAAGGACGAGTAACTCAATTAGAACTTATACATGTCGATGTATATAGAACTATAAGTACTTATGTAATGAAAGGTTATTGATACTTTACTACTTAACCAACGATCATAGATATTGACGTATCTATTTGATAAGGTATAAGTATGAACCTTTTGACAAGTTCAAGGGAGTTCATGAGTAAAGTTGAATAAACCATTCAAAAAGGGTATAAGTCTTACAATGGATCATGGTAAATATCTAAGTCATATGATTTGATGTATTATCTAATGAGTGTGAAAATAGTTTCACAACTCACTCCATTAGGAACATTATATTAGTATAGTTTGTAGAAGAATGGAGGTATCGAACTTTATTTGATATAGTTCGATCAGTAATAAATCGAATTGACTTAATCGACTCATATTAGGGATTTGTGTTTGAGGACAATGTTGTTTACACTGAATAATGTTCCATCGAAGTCCATTGAGAAAGAGGTCTTACGAGATTTGATCTCTAAGTACATTGTTTCTCAAGATTTGGTGTTAAGGAGCTTATTTCAAGTTTGTTGATTGATAAGCTTAGATCCAAATATGGCGCTTAATATTTTGTAGGATACCTTGAACAGACCGAAAGGTACTACTTATACGAATATGATAAGAACAAGGTAGTTGTTTCTCATCATGACGTGGTCTTGGAGAATAACTTTCTCAAGAAGAAGTAGTGGGAGTAAAGTGAGCATTAAAGAATATGCATCATTACAAGATATACCTTATGGAAAACTTGTCACTCCATATATGGTGCTTAGTGGGAGTAAAGCAAAGCTTTATTCACAAATTGTTGTGAAAGGAAGTGCACTCCTTCAAATGAGGACTCAAATGTCTCACGAGTTGATGATATTCGAGAAACTCAAGATATAGATGAGGATCAAGAACTTATTCTCCAAACTGTTGTAGAAATAGTTAATGAATCTCGAGCACTAATTCTACAAAAGTCAACGAGAGTAATTGCCTAACCAAAAGGTGCATAGGCTTCACATTACCCTCATACTTGATATATGAGGATACGTTGACAAATAATGAAGTGATGGAAGGACCCGATTCCACAAGTGTGGTTTAAGTCCATATGATCTTTAAATGTAATCCATGTATACCAACAAGGTACAGACCTTGGTTGATGTTTATGAATGAGTAATCCATGAAGAACATTTAGATCTTTAATGAAAGATTGACATGGATGACAGATCGACTATATACAAAGCACAGCTTCCTTGCTTGTAGCTATGTCTAAGTCGATAGCTAGTTGACTGTATACAAAGCACAGCTCTTGGCTTGTAGCTATGTCTAAAGTTTATAAAGATCATTCTAGCAATTGTTATGTTTCAAATATATTGATATATGGAAATGCACATCAAAAACCGCCTTCTTTGATTGAATGAAGAAACATGTTGTGTATATGATACAAACTGAAAGTTTTATGTTGATGTACTGCTGGAAACATATGTATGCTTCAAGGATCCATTAATGAATTGAAGCTAGTATTGTGGAATAAATATTTTGACAAGAAATCCAAGGAGTTGAATTTCGTCAAAAGCATCTTGTATAGACAAGAGATTCAGTGGGAGCATAATTGTGTAACTAATATTATATAAGGTAACAAAATTGGGAATAACATTGAAGAAACGAATATTGTCAAGATCTCATTGAAAAATATTTTCTTAATGAGAACTTGGGCAAGATCACCTAAATCCTAGAAAACAAAATCTATGGAGATAGATTATGATGGATGTTAGGTTTGAGCTAATGTGCATAAAATGATATAGTGTTGTAGAAACATAAATGGTGGACTCCAAGAAAAGATGTCTAACCACGTTATATGGCATACACTTGAGTTCGACTCGGTGTGTTGCGACTCAATTTGAGAAGAATGCACAAAACAGTTCGAGCATCCTTCTATTATGAGTTTCATTATGTAAGCCATATTTATGCACATGCCCCGATGTGTTGTACCCAAGGAGTATGACAAGCAGTTGTCAACTGGATACAAGGAAAAACACATTTTGACAATAATCAGGAATATCCTCGAGTATCTTATGAGAAAGAGAGATATTTTTTCATCAGTTAGGAGAAATAATAAAATAGCTCGTGTAAGTTGTTACACTGATTCTTATTTCAAAAGATTGATAAATCACAATTGAGCTACATATTTTGCTTAAAGGTGGTATTGTAAGTTTAGAAGGTGTTCTAAACAGGATATTACAATCGTTTCCGTCACCAAAGCGAAATGCATAGCAACTTGTGAAGCAACGAAAGATGATAGTTTGGATCGAAAGTCCTCAGTCAAGCTAATATGGTTCTATGCATCTCGAACCATAGCTTAGTCTCAAAGAACCCAATATCGTATTGAAGGTCCAAATATGATCTATGACAATATCACTTGATCTCATATGATGATGATCAAGAACATATACGTAAGAATATATATGTATTAGGTCAAACAACATGGATAGTTTCGCGAACACAGCGGAGACTCTAACATGACCTCTACCTTAAGCAGTACACGAGATGAATTTGTTCATCCATACGTAATGGACGTATGAGTGGCTGGTTTTAAGAGTATTATTATATGAGGTTCAAGACATGTATATATGCAGATATATGACATCGTTCTCAATTCTTCGTTGGCTAGAAGTCACTATTGATTGACTCTAGGCCAAGTGGGAGATTGTTGGAGTTATGTCCTAGAAGTCAATATTTAATGACTTAATTATTTAGTTTATGTTATTGATGATATTTGATCATTTGTTCCTGGATTTTATTATTGACAGTTCATTCAGGTTGAGGATCTGAATTGTAGATCACTGTATTTCATTTAATAGTAAATGATAATAATAAATCTAAATTGTCCATAGTCTTGATAATTAACAAGGAACATTAATTATCATAATAAGACTAGTATGCAAGTTAAGCGATGATTAAGTTCTACAAATCATAAGTAAGGAGTTACTAACTTAATTGCATATGTATATGTTACTAGAACATAGTACAGGATATGACCCCGATGAAATAAATATATGGATTGTGTTAAGTGTCATTATTTATTTTATCAGTGTTTGATTTCAAGTTTGAGATGGTTCAGTTTTTCCACATGAGGATAGGTTCTATAAATATCGTCTACCGCTGATTCCTGATAAGGGCTGCTATACGGACTTTATTTATGTTCACTTGAATTGTGCGGGGAAAAACTGTTCATCAAGATAACCGTATGTCCCTCATTAGTTCAACTGATGAGCGATGATATCTACTGGGCCCCTTGATGGAGATGGATTGCTTGCTAGCAACTTGTGCAATCATCTCTAGATCAAGAAACGTATAATCTGCAAGAATGACACATTCCTATCTTGGATTATACAAGGATATCATGTGACATAGGAATCAAAACAATAAGATACTCATTTCTTATGAAGGATTAAATGATTGTATTAGTACATTATTCATTTATGCGAATTGGGAATCATAACGTGTTGCTAGATACCGCTTATGATTATTGGAAATAAATATTGATTTATTTCCATGGCCAACATAGCATAAATCCTCAAAGGGTCACACAAATAGAACTTTAACCATACGTGCATTATTTATTTATTTGCAATAGCGAGTATTGCGAAAATATGATAAGTTGATTAATTAATTATATACCGTTATGAACTGTTATAATTAATTAACTCAAATGGATCATATAGAAATAATATGATGCATATGCTAATTCCAAAATGATTATTAATGATTTAATAATCAAGTTTGTTCAACGCATATTAAAGATATTGAGCTAATTGGCCTTTTATTTAATTAGTTAATTAAAAGCCCGATTTAAGATTAATTAATGGGCTAATAAAATATGTTTTATAGCCCGTAAACACCCATGAAATTTCAGCCCTAAAAGGATAATTTTGGCAAGTCCAAATTATGGGAAGAGAACTTTGTTTGGAAACAATCAATTATGGCAGCGTCGTTTATGGAAACGACCAAACCCTAGCCTCTCCTCCCTTCCCTTTTTCTTCGGGCGCAAGGCACAAAGAGAGGGCAGAAATTTCGTGCTCCTTTCTCTCTTGTGTGCCTCCCTCTCTATCTTGTATGTTGAGCAATTTTTCGTGTGAGTTTAAGAGTTAATCGCGCGAAGAAACTAATAGGAAATTAGCTATCGTCTTAGAACAAGCTAGCACTTGTTCATAGACCTTGGTTAATCTTCTAGGTGGACTAGAGGCAGTGAAGGAGCGCATCCATCGACTCCTAAGCAAAGGTCGAGCCTTCTAGTTACGATACTAGAAGAGGTATAATCTCCTACACGTTCTCTTTTATATATTAACTGCTTGAATAACTAGATCCGTTAATCGTGCATGTTAATTGCTTATTAAATGTTAATAAAAATTAAAATTGCACAAGGACTTGAGTTTCTAACACTTAGGTCGGAGTCGATTGACGTCACCAGACTTAATTGACGGGACTCAATCGAGGAGACAATGCTTTTAAAGAGATACACTTTCATTTAGGGTCGTTTTGAAGACATTCTTTCATTTTGGAGCATTTCATTTCATTATTTTGGAGTCGTTTGATAATTCTCGAGGCAACAAATGGCCTTCTTGTGAGAATGAGTTCCTGGAGCAACAAAATGACCTTATTGTAGGAACACAGTTTTATAATCCTCGGGGCGACGAATGGCCTTTTTGTGAGGATGAAGCTTTTACTGTTGGAGTTATGTCCTAGAAGTCAATATTTAATGACTTATTTTCTTAGTTTATGTTAATGATGATATTTGATCATTTGTTCCTAGAGTTTATTATTGACAGATCATTCAGGTTGAGGATCTGAATTGTAGATATCTGTGGATCATTCATTAGAATGACAATAATAAATCTAAATCGTCCATAATCTTGATAATTAACAAGGAACATTAATTATCATAAAAGATTAGTATGCAAGTTAAGTGATGATTAAGTTCTACAAATCATACGTAAGGAGTTATCAACTTAATTGCATATGTGTATGTTATTGGAACATAGTACAGGACGACCCAATGAAATAAACATATGGATTGTGTTAAGTGTCATTGTTTATTTCATATAAGTTTGATTCTAAGTTTGAGATGTTCACCTTTTCCACATGAGAATAGGTTCAATAAATATCGTCTAACGTTGATTCCTGATAAAGGCTGCTATAAGGACTTTATTTATGTTCTCTTGAATTGTGCGGGGAAAAGTTGTTCATCAAGAAAACCGTATGTCCCTCATTAGTATACCTAGTGAGTGATGAAATCTGTTTGGGCCCCTTGAGGGAGTTGGATCGTATGCATGCAAATTAGACGATCAACTCTAGATCAAGAAATGTATAATCTGCAAGAATGACACATTCCTATCTTGGATTATACAATGATATCATGTGACATAAGAATTAGACAAAGGAAATACTTATATTTCTTATGCAGGATTGAAATATTGTAACGGTACACTATTTATGCGAATTGGGAATCATAACGTGTTGCTAGATACCGCTTATGATTATTGGAAATAAATAGTGATTTATTCTCCATGGCCAACATCGTATAAATCCTCAAAGGGTCACACAAATAGGACTTTGACCACACAATGCATTATCTATTTATTCGCAACAGTGAGTATTGCGAAAATATGATGAGTTGATTAATTAATTATATACTGTTATGAATCGTTATAATTAATTAAGTCAAAGAGATCATATAGAAATAAATTAATGCATTATCTAATCCCAAAATAATTATTAATGAGTTAATAATTAATTTTAGATCAACACATTTCAATATAAATGGTTATATTGATTAATTGGGCCGTTATTTAATAGGAAAATATATAGCCCAATTATAGAGCAACCTAATGGGACTTTAATTAGGTGAATTAAAGACCCAAATGAGATTGTGAGGTGGCCCATATAGGCCCAATTCGTGGCCAGCCATAGGGTGGCAAGAGGTGTAATTTTGGGGAAGTTTTCCCTAGGGTTTGAGCTCTATAAAAGGACCCCTTTGGAGGCTCCAAGAGCTAGCCTTTCTCTCTCCTCTCTTCCTTCCCTTTGTGGCTGCAACAAACCTCCTCTTTTCTCCCTCTTTTGCTCATCTGTTGAGCTCTCTTCTCCATTTAAATGAAAGATTCAATTGCTAGAAGAGAGAAAGCTAATGGGATTAGGCTTGTTCTTGGGTGTGCTAGCACATACCTTGAGAACGTGGTTAATCTCCTTGGTGGACTCGAGGCTGGCGGCACAACCATGGTGGTGGTGGTGGAGAAGGCACGCCATCGACTCCCATGCCATGGATTCGAGCCTCATGAATGCGATTTCATGAGAGGTACAATTCTTCCTACTCTCATCTTGAAATGCTTGTGAGTGATGTTAAAACCTAGATCCCTTGTGTTTAGTTGTTGTTTCTTGCTATTTGATGGCACAAAAATGGAATTAAACACTTCCTAACATTTACAACCTTTGGGACAACGGATGGCCTTCTTGTGGAAACAATTTTCCTCAAGCTCAGTGCTAGGCTGATTTTATACTATGGTTTTGACCCAAATTGGCCCTAAATTATCCTTGAATTTATGTGTTTCTGACTTTATTTCATCATGTTATTGTTAGATATAGGTACTGCTATGCACTTTTTTCTTTTTATAAGGATAATCTTCAGATGAAGACGTTTTTGTACATATTTGAGGCATTCTGAGCGACCAAACAAGCACACAGGCGACCAGACAGAGGAAGACAATTGAAGAGCACAACTGCAGACGATTCAAGTGGGCAGCTTGCCTTGTGAGCAGACCGCTTGATGAGATTTCGACAGTTTTCAGAAGAGCAGTTATCCTCAGCATAACTTCCTCCCAGCGCCTTTACTTGATGAAAACTGCTTCTGTACTTGTAGTTGACTGAAGAAGGAGTTATGGAAAAGAGAGAGAAAAATCACCATAAGATATCCATGGCACCGACTTATGAGATTTCAGGCGACCCGCTTGACCTCCAGGTTGGCCGCTTGATGCTCGGACAAGAGAGGAAATCTGAAGGGTTTTGATTGGATTTGTTGTAATCTTTTCTTATCTTTCATTTATTCTCTACTGATGATTGATACTTGTTTTTTGTTGATGAATTATGTAGGCTAATATTGTTTAGGCGCAAAGTTGTGAACTTATGTTTTAGTTTGATTTGCATGTTTAATTAGTTTTTATTTGATCTTTCGTGTTTTGATCTTTGTGCTTTAATCTTATTGATGCTCTGATTTGTTTTCAAGTAGATTTGGTATTTTCCTGATAAGTTAAGGCCAAACTCGATCCTATGAGTTTAAACCCAACCAAACTTAGAACAATTCAATTGCACCTGATGAGGACTTACTCTATCGTTGTTTGAGAAGTCTTACCGAAAATGTTGATTTCTACTTTAATTCAGCCACTAAAATAACTTAATTAGTATAGTCGAGTTGTCGAACTCAGGGACAAATTGTTCAATTACACAAGCTTTCAAATTCAAGATTTTAATCAAATAAAACGAGACAAGTTGGGTTTCAAAAGCAAGGTTCCAACAATTATAAATATACTCTAAATTAAATACTAAATTATTAAAACTAAGGATTCAGGATAAGAACCGAATGAAATGTAAAACGGGGGTCAAGTTGTTGACTTCTGGCTCAGTTCCAGATACGAGCGACCCGACTACTTTCGTAGCAGTCCGCTCGTATCACTTGGTCGACCGGACTATTGTGATTCCACTTGTTTCTAAGTTTGCACAGAAAACAACCAAATAATCCAAGCGAGATTCCTAGTCCAACCGATAATTATACAAGTCTGATTAATTCTATTTGACTTCTGTGTAAATTAACTAACGGTTAACAATACTTAATCCTAACTTTCGTCTAGGCTAAGGATCAACTAGCTGCTATGATTAAATTTCTATCTACCCTAAGTGTCAACTTTCGCTTCTTTACTAATGGTTAACAAATCTGGTCTTTGGGTCTAGGATATCTCTCAACTCTCGTCTATTGAGATTAGACGTCATCGTTTCTGATTCATAGTCTAAGCTTTCGCCTTTTGGTTATTTGCTATCTAAGGGTTTGATGTTGTTGAATTGTTCTAAGCTTGGTTGGGTTTAAACTCCTAGACTTGAGTTCGGCCTAAACTCAACAGGAAAAATGCCAAATCTTCTTGGAAGCAAATCATTGCAAAGATCAAAATAAAAACTAATTAAACAAGCAAATTAAACTAAACTATAGGTTCAAAACTATGCCCCTAAACAGTATTAGCCTTTACAAATCATCAAAAAAACACAGCTATCAAACAATTGATCTAGATAAACAAAAGATAAGAAAAGATTACAACAATTCAATTCGAATCCTTTCAGTTTCCTTCTCTGTCCTGAGCATCAAGCGGCCAACCTGGAGGTCAAGCGGGTCGCCTGAGATCTCAGAAGTCGTAGTCCTGGATCTCTTATGGTGGTTTTTCTCTTTCTTTTCTAGAACTCCCTTATTCTTCGACTCCAGGCACTTATATAATGTTGCTTTGTAACCTTTAGACCGAAAGATTGTGCATACAAGCGGTTTCTATCGAGTAAGCGCATGTGAGGAAGTTATGCTGAGAATAACTGCTCACTTAGAAACTATCGAAATCTTCTTCTAGCGGCCCGCTTAAGTGGCAAGCTGTCCGCCTGAATTGTCTGCGATTGTGTCTCTTAGCTATCTCCTTCTGTCTGTCCGCTTGAAATGTTTGTCAGGTCGCTCAAATACTTCAATTCCGTGCAAAATCATCCAGATTCAAAATTTATCCTGATAAAAACTAAAAAGGCATAGAAGTACCTATATCTAACAATTATATGAAGAAATGAAGTTAGAAACACATAAATTCAAGTATAATTTAGGGCCAATTTGAGTCAAAACCTTAGTATGAAATCATCCTAATAGCACCAAACTATTAGATGACAATTAATCAAAAGATGAAATCTAGACTATGAATTAGAAACAATGAAGTCTAATCTCAATAAACGAGAGTTGAGAGATATCATAGATCCGAAGATCAGATATGTTAAGCCTTTGTTAAGAAACGAAAGTTGACACTTAAGTTTATTAGGAAATCAATCACAACAATTAGTTAGTCTTCACCTAGAACGAAAGTTAGGATTAAGTACAGTTAGCCGCTAAGTTAATTTCAAGCTTTTAAATTTCACCGTTTAAACGTCGTTATTTCGGAAATTTCGGTTTTCCAGATGAAAACGCACGAACGTTATGACGGTAGGTGAGAAAATAACGTAGCGCGAAATTTTCGATTTTTCGGCGATAAATCGGTAAATAAAATGCGTTTGACGGAGTGGAATCCACATCCTCTGCAGCGCATTGGATAGCTGCGGTTTCATCACAACCGTCTGATGGATGATGGGTGCTCCGTGAATAATACTAGATTGATAGGCCCGAAAAAAATTAACCGTCCGATCAAATCTCAACGGCTCGAAAAAATTCGCAGCTGGTAGCGCGATGCCGAGGATTCGGTTCCAGTGAAGTGGGTAATTGGGATATATAAAAATATTTTTTCAGCCGACTACACAGTACAGACAAAAAACCCATGCCCTCTCCCAATCTCTCTTTCCGCCATTACCAGGTTGCTCCTCTTCCGGTGGAGAGCTCCGTCGGAGGCTTGGCCCAATCCAAATTCCTCCGTCAATCGATCTCTTCCGCCACTCTGTTCCTCTGTACCGACACTCCAACCCGTTAAACCCTTCCTTTAGCCCATCTCCGGCCATCGATACCTTAAAGGGAAGGTTACACAGCATCGCATGAGAGAGAAGAAGCTGGTTTTGTGCTTGGTTTTTGTTGCGCAACCTTCGTTTGGTGAGACCAGCACTGAGCCGTTAATCCTTCTCTGCCACTATGTTTGCTCGCCCATTATGGTTCATTTATCTCACTCATCATGTTAATAAACATGGATTAAATTAATGTTTCGAGTTTTTATTGTTCCTTTTATATTTTTGTGAGTCGTATAGGCTTAATTGCACAAAAATTTGGTGTAGCCGTATAGGCTTAACGAGAAGTATAGAATTGTGAGTTTGTGATGAAAATCAGTTATCTATATCATTTAATTTTACTTGTTTAAGATCATTCATACATTCTAAGCGTGAACACTGTAAATCATGGTTGCATTTGATGATAATATATGGAATATGGTTGAAGTTTCATTAGCAGAACACTATAATTTTACTTGTTTAAGATCATCCATCCATTCAATAGTTGCATTTGATGATAAATTGATAATATATTGTATGGTTGAAGTTTCATTAGCAGAACACTGTAAATCATCTTGTCAAGTAGAAGACTACAAGTACAGGGAATTGTTGTATAAATCGTGAAATTGACTTTTTCTAGACTATAGGTTTAGATGAAGGATAATTCCATTTACTAGCTTAATAAAAGAGGTGGTTATTGCATTAGGTTGAGTGTACTGAAACAAGTTGTTAACATACTGATAATTTCATTTACTATCTTAATAAAAGAGGTTGTTACTCTATGGTAAGTTGTTAACTGATGCCAACAATACTGATTAAAATTGCATGCAAGAGCTAACATCTGTAACATACTAACATGCCAACAATATCATAGTTACTGGGAGGGGCTGTCATCGTAGAGAAAGTGAGGCACTATAAGAACACATGGACCAGCGCGCAAAAAATTAATAAAAAATGGTCAACAATAATGACATTATAAGAACACATGGACTAAAAAGAGAAAATGTTCAAGTGTTGCAGCTCAATATTTATCCTTGTTAGCTCCAATTCTAAGTAATTATAGTTTATCGTATAATGCAATAATAATTTTAGTATCTGTATATAGACACCGTTTTATCGCTGTTTTTTCACCGAAAAAATGCCGCACCGTTAAATCAACTCCGGACCGTCATATCGAAAAAAAACGCATTTTAAAAGCACATAGAAGCCAAATAGAACTAATTAGATTTGTATAATAATCGTTAGGATTTAGTATTATACTTGAATTATTTGATTGTTGTATGTAAAAACTTAGAAACAGGTAGAATCACCAAAGTCTTTTCGACCAGTATGTGCAAGCGGACCGCTATGAAGTTAGTCGGGTCGCTTGTGTCTGGAACTGAAACAGAAGTTAGCAGCATTGACCCCTAATACACATTTCATTCGGTTTATATCTTTATTTTTTCTGAATATTTAGTTTAATACTTTAGTTATTTAGTTTAAAAATTGTTTATAATTGTTGGAACTCTGCTTTTGAAACCAACTCTTCTCATTTCACTTGATTGAAGGATGTGAATTAAAACTTGTGTATTCGAACAATCCATCCTTTCGACCCCGAACTATATTCAATTGCAGTCATACGCTTGCGACACGTTTTTGAGTGTAATTTGCGTATATAAAAGTCCTGTCCCATTTAAGCCACAACAGTAAGACTTATTGCACACAGCTCAGTCCAAGGGAGATAAGTCTCTCGAATGTCGGGGCAACGGGAGGTCTTCTTGTGAGAGTCGGTTCCTGAGGCAACGAGAGGCCTTCTTATAGGTACACAAGACGATCAAAGTTTTACAACTTTCGAGGCAACAGATGGTCTACTTATGAAAGTTGTTTCCCGGGACAACGGATGACCTTCTTATGAAAACAATATCCTCAAGCTTAGACATATCGCACACAGCTCAGTCCAAGGTAGGTAAGTCTCTCAACTCTCGAGGCAATGTGAGGCTTTCTTATAAGAGTTGGTGCCTGGGGCAGCGGGAGGTCTTCTTATAGGAACACGAAACATTTTTCAATTCCTAGGGCAATAGATGACCTTCTTGTAGGAATTGTTTTTCTCAAATCTAGAAGTATTGCATACTGCTCAATCCAGAGAGATGAAAATTCACAACTCTCGGGGCACTAAGAGGTCTTCTTGTGAGAGTTGGAGGATTTTTGGGATGCTTGGGCAGGGAGGTCACCTAATGAGAATCCAATATTTTCAAATGTTTCTAGGGTACTTTCAATGACCATTAGGAAAGGAATTTTAAGTCTTTTGAGGTTGCTTTCAACCCTGGCGAGAGACTTTTCCTCAAATGAGGTTTGACTTTAGGTTTCGTATTTTGTCTTTTATACTTTTTCAAAGTTACTTTTGTTTGGGGAGCTCATGATTTATATGATTTTTCTTTTCTTTCTTGTTTCTTTTCCTATTTCTATTTCTTTTCAATTTGATTTTTAAATTCTTTTTCTATATTGGGAAAGTATTTATTTCGAAAGTAATTACTTTGAAACTATGCATTTGAAATCCCTTTTATTTGATATTACTTATATTTTCTTTTTAAAATTTCATTTAAGGAAGTATATGATATGTCTATTGGAGAATTTCATGAAGCTATTTTTTATAGGAAATTACTTCAAAGTAAGGAAATTTGGTACTTGAATTTTATTATAATTCTTTTCTCATTATTACTCCTAATTTCTAGACCTTACGATCTGAGTCCTATCCTACGGTCTATATTCTATCCAAATCCTACTGCATTTTCAAAAATACTTATTTGAAAATATTTAATTATGGAAAATAATTATTTCTTTTGAAAATTATTTGATTTTGAAATTACTTAGCTTTTTATTTCAAAGGAGTTTTATTTTTAAGATGTTTATTATAAAAGGTTTTAATACGCTTATTATTTTCATAGCATTTGAAACTAATTCTTATAGTGAGAATACTTCAAATCAATGATCTCTAATTATAATAATTATTTTATGATATTAGTATATTTATATTATTTAGATCTTAATAATATATTAATATTTCGTTCGTAATATGCGGGACGTTCTATTAAAAAAATAATAAAATTTCTAAAGATTTGAACTTATCTAGCGCCTCTCGATTGCTCCATGTCAGGCACATGATTGATGATTGAGTTGGCGTGCCATGTCAGCAAGGAACGACGAATTGGCAGCTATCTGGATTAGGCATTAAGCGTTGGGCTCCTTCATTTTATTCTCCGCTATTGGGCTCGCTTACATTTTTGGGCTTCCATGTGTGGACTCACTGCCGTATCAAATTGGTTTGGAAATCAGAAATTATATACACCATCCAACAAAAAACCATCCAATACCATCCAATTGAACCAGCGCCATCCAACAGGCCAAAAAAGTTTTTTTTCCGCATGCTGACGTCAGCAAAAATTTTTGACCAATTTCCGAAATTTTTTTGGTGCTGACGTCATCAAATATGTTGATTTAAGAGTTCAGTTAAATGATTTAAGGGTTCAGTTAAATGTTTTAATGGTTGAATTAAAGTGTACAAGTGTTCAGTTAGATACACCAATAATTTGAAATTTTAGTGTTTTCTGTTCAGTTAAATACGTTAAGGGATTATTTAAAAGTATGTATGTGTTCAGTTAGATGCAACAATAATTTAGAATTTTAGTGTTTTGTGTTCAGTTAAATACGTTAAGGGATGAACTTAAAGTGTCTATGTGTTCAGTTAGTTGCAGCAGAAATTTGATTTCGTAGTTTTTGTGTTCAATTAAACTGGTTAAATAAAAAAACAAAATGAACAGATAAAACAAACATAGCAAACATTTACAGTAACAATATGAACATTTACAACAATAAACTGAACATATATACAAATTTCGTAAGTAAGAAATAAATGATCATATTCAACATACAAAGTGAAATAAATTATTGTTGCATCTAACTGAACACTTACATACTTTAATTCAACCCTTAAAACATTTAACAGAACCCTTAAATCAGCATATTTGATGACGTCAGCACAAAATTTTTTTCGAAAATTGGTCAAAAATTATTGGTGCATCTAACTTAACACTTATACACTTTAATTCAACCCTTAAAACATTTAACTGAACCCTTAAAATATTTAACAGAACCCTTAAATCAGCATATTTGATGACGTCAGCACAAAAAATTTTCGAAAATTGGTCAAAAATTTTTTGCTGACGTCAGCACGCGGAAAATTGGATGGCGCGTAGATAGTAATTACCTTTGGAAATTGATTATTGTCATCTGCAATTTTGTCATTCCTTGTCATCGCTTGAACAAAATGAACACATGAAGTAGACAAGGTGAACATATAAATGATCAAAGTGAACATTTACAAACAAATGAGTATAATAAAAATAAGTTGAACATGCATATAAAAATCTGAACAAGAATGACAAAATTTATTTGTTTGTATTTGTTAACTTTGATTATCTATATGTTCAGTTTGTCTATTTATGTGTTCATTTTATTCAAGCGATAACAAGCGATCACAAAACTGCAAATGACAGTTATCATTCCTGGATTGGTTTTGGGTCGTAACAGATTGGGAGAGCGATAGTTCTTTTTTTATTTAAAAAAAAAAGGCTCTTACATCGCAAACTTATCCTTATCTATTAATCCTTCTCAAGACTTTACTAATTGGATTTGTACCAGACCGGTACAGAGGAATTAGTTTAATCAAAATGTCCAGAACCTATAGTGCCAAGGCCGGTACAAAGGTATTCATGGAAAGGTTCCAATTATATGCGCACATGTTATTATGTTAATAAGCCGAACTCCTATGGTGTACATAGTTTGTGCGTGCAAAATAAATATGAGACAATTACCACACGTTAGTGACTATCTTAGGTTTTCATGAAATGCGCAACATAAAGTAAGATTTAAGTAATTACTAGCATCCATTACTAAAGCCAGTATATACAAGGCGTACGCGAATATACAATTTCTAGTTCAATAGCAGGCCTTATATCCTAACTAGATGCATAGTTGCGGCTCCTTCGCAACCATGAGCTAGACATATTTTTGTGCATGACGTTGGAAGTTACGCAATGAAATGTGCCTGGAAGTAAAGTTAGCCAAAATAAATATCTATCAATTTCAGCTTGTATCTCAATACAAAAATTAACCATGTTTATCAATTTTTAGGAAAGGAGCAAAAAAAAAAATAATAATAAAAAATAAATAAACAAACAAATAAATAAAAAATTTAAAGAAAATACCAACTTCCACTTTCTTTTTATAATTTCGAATGGCGCTCTATATTCTAAATTTTTAGTTTCTTTTTTCTTAACGCGGCCTAAAACTGTACTGGGTAGAACAGCTTTTAAGTACGCAAATTTTAATTCTATGAATTTTTATTGGAGAAAGAAGTGATTTAATTAAATTGAATTAGTAATAAGAAACTCACAATTTAAAAAAAAAATGATTTATAACTATATGTAGAACATAAGGTAAAAAAAAATTATACATGGTTGTACAAATCAAAAGACAAGTAATTAATTGTTAATTGTAAATTATATGACAACAAATGGAATGATAAAACTGCAAAATCTAACTTAAACTACTACAATTAGCTACAATTGAATGCAAATAATACCAAACTAAATATAAATTGTTGCACAACGTAATAAACGTCATTTAAATTAATCCGGAATTACATATCAACATATAAATATAAAACTAACATCTACCCTCTCATATATTGAATATTAATGATTCATAACACAAAACAATAGATAGAAGGAACAACAAAGTAAAAAAATAAAAAAACGGAGGAAATGTGACTAAACAAAATTTATCATGATTTGAGATTTAAAAGATATATATACCTGTAAATGTTATATTATGAAGAAATCACGTGAACTATTCAATATTCAACTTCGCATTTTTACTTTTCTTTTCTCTTTACTACGGAGGATTATTTTTTTTAAAATTTAGTGTGGATAGGAAATGTGTGAATTTATAAATAAAGAAATTTCTTATTTATAACAATATAAGGCGCTTGGAATTATGGCGGTTTTATTAAAAAGAAGACAAGACAATTTTTTAAACCTCTTTTGGATAATGGTCGGCTAATTAATTTGGACGGTGCAATTATATGAATCATCTCCATTTCAATTACAACTTTTTGGTTACATTCATATGGTAATGAACACGGATCATACACATTAATTACACACCACATATGAAAAAACAAAAAGCAAAGGAAAATTAATTGGTCTATCATGGACCATGCATATCTTAAAGCAAAACTAATTTTAACTATTTCACACACGATATTTAGCTAAACCTGATTTTAATTAAATGTCATAAACCATTACATAATTTACATAGTTAACATATCCAAACAATTGAAGAACATGTCCATCTATCATAAACACAATAATACATGGCCCAGATTTAAAGCATCCAACGGCTGAAAACTTTTTTTAACACAATTTTTAGACGCAACATGAGTTCCCTCCATTATAAATTGCCAACTTTAACATGTATCCTAATTTGCATTATTTTGAAGTTTGACGTTAGAACAATCATTTGACAAGTGTATGCACATTGAGCCACAAGGTTATATTATAAAGGAAAGGTCATCTTTAACAGCCCTAAAGCATGACTTAGGTTATCATTGATACTGGTTTGCAAAGGCCGGTACATGGGACCAAAGAAACAGGTATTCGACACATATCATCCATAGTCTGTATTCGAACTCACTAGATAGACCCATTCCGAGCTCCACCGGAACAAATTGCTCTCGAAAAAATTGGCTTGATTTTTTTGTTGTGTACGTTGATAAAAACTAGTTTTTGATACGCGCTTTGCGCGTGAGGCATTATTTTTCCAGTTAAACAGTAACTTTCTTTTTAATGGAATAAAAGCCAAATCAGATGGCACCATTAATATTGTCTCATGAACAACTTGCTACAACTAGAGACAACAATAACCAATTTTAACATGACATTAGTTAATGATATTTATAATACTGCCATAATGATATGTTCTAAAGATATTTTTTAGAACAGAGAAATATTCATTTAGTAACATGTTTAACCTTTAATTCGATAAAACTATAACATCAAATGTTATTAATTCTCATCGATAAATAACATGTTTAAAAAGAGTTGATTTTTTTTTTTTTTTTTTTTTTTTTTTTTTTTTTTTTTTTGCAAAACGTCATTAGAATAGTTTAGAAATAAATAACATGTGTCATATATAAGAGAATATTGTTAACATTAATATTTGACAAAATTTTCAAATATTCTTTTAACATATTTTTAATTATGGTCCAATACCATAAAATAATTTTGACCAATTATAATACTATAAATATTATATTGGCATGATATTATGGATAAGTATGTTAAAAGTATATTTGTCAGTGTACACAAAAAAATTTCAATGAATTAAAATATTGATTACTTTTGAGTATATATATATATATATATATTGTATAAACAATGGCCTACTATTTAGATTGAAACATAATTTTTAGGATATAAGGGCCCATAATGATAATATATACCAAGTAAAATGGAAAATAAAAGCAACACATATACATGGACAGTGACGGTAGAAGCCACATAGTATAAATTAACCTTTCTTTTCTGTAGATATATTATGTAGATCATATAGAATTATTTACTTGACCTAATACACAAAATGGTATGGGAACCGTCACAAAATATCCAAGATTGATGATGTTACAATGACACCACCAAGTTACTATAGATAATAGCCCTCAAATTGTAGTATTGTTCGATGATTATCAACAACCGGCCTGCTTTATTATATTGTCAACATCCATAAATAAAAATGTTACCTAAAATATATTTGCTTATGGTCATTCTTAAGACAATGCAATAAATTTCAAATCTATAAATTAAAACAAAATTAATACCAAGACACCAACATAAATAATTATAAAATAATGTACAATGTATAATTATCACTAATAATATATCTATATAGCATATTCTAAAACAAAACACATTTTTTAAGCATATTATTTTGATTATAGAAAAATAGTCTTATAATATAATTATAATTTTATTAGACATGTTACAAATATAAAACCAAAGTTTATTATAAACCGTTATTCATCTCAAAAAATCCAAAATAACCAATCTAAAAAATTATAAAATATTTACAAATTCTAATTATAAAAAAAGGATATTATTGGATTTAGTAAAATTCGTAAGAATATCTATCAAATTTAAATAAAAAAATGATATAGAAAAAAACTTCCAAACAACTAAAGAAAATTAAAAAAATTCCAAAAAAAAGTACAAAATAAAAAACTATATCACTTGATTTTTTCTAATAGAAAAATATGTTCGTATAACATCATTATAATTAACAATGGCTTTATTATAATGTATTAAAATTGCTCATTAAGTAATCAAAGAAAGTAGAGGGGTTTCAAAATTTATATTTTAAATTACTCAATTACCCCATGCGTTGCCTTCATCTCCTTCTTTTATTTGATTTTATGTATGTCTCATGATTAACTTTTTTGTGTTGCATGTAATATAATGGATAGTTGAATGAGGTTTGTCACATAGGATAAGATATGATCTGCCTCAAATTATCTAAAAATCGTACATATGGACTGCTATTTTTTTTATTATTTATTATTTATTCATTGCAGATTGTTCTGTATAGGCTTTCATGTTGCAAGTTAAAATAAAATCTTATAACACACTCATTACACTAAAATATTATGCAAAATGGCCACAAAATAACAAAAAAGGTACTGTAGGAAAGCCTCCTGAAATTGTAGTATCTATTGATGATTGATGATTGATGATTGATGATATTGATGATTGATTCACTGAGTAAATAGGTTTAAAATAATTGGAGATGAGTTTTAAAAAATCATGAGCTGTATGTCAAATACCGCAGTCATTACCAACACTCACGGGTATCGTATCATCTTTGTATTGCAATTCTCATTTTCAGATTATCTACTCACACAGACGACAAATAAAACTACATGTGTCTTTACCTCTTCTAGTGGAAATTATAATCTATTTAATAAAAAAATCAGATCAAAACTGATGAAATATCTACCTCATAATATTTTTTATACTTTACAAAAATAATAGTCAACAGTCACATTTTATCTGTTGCGTGGTATTAATTTTCGTTTCCCACGTAAAGAAATGTGTACAGGTACATAATACTATCCAGTTTTATGATATGTGCGCCTTTTCAGCTTACCACAGACAATATTTTTTACTTTTTGCTCTGCTTTGACATGTTTAACAATAATGACACTTTGATTGAGAAAAAAATGAAACTGTTGAATAAACTACATACATTCAACAATATCATATATTGGATTGTTGTTTACATGCACTGTTTTTTTTTTCATCTTCCTTTTTGTTTTTGAATCGTTCAAGGTCACCTTGAGCCTTTCTTTACCGTTTGTCCTAAATGTTGGTTGTACCATGAAACTCGGTACATACAAATGTATGATTTACCTGTACACCAAACCAAATTGATAAAGAAAAAATGGTACTCTTAAGTAAATCATATAATGATACATTCAATAACATCATGCAGAACCAAGACTATCTACTTTCAAATGACTTTTTTCTCTTTTTATTTTTGAAGTATTTTAGGTAACCTGTTAGAATGAGAAATGCACTGCGGTTCTATTAAACTTCAAAAAAAAAAAAAGATAACATATCATGGAATGAAAGTTTAAAGAGTTGATAGAACAAAATCATGTTATTGTTGCAATTTCATGTATGATTTAAAGGACTGCAGTCGCTCTTGTTGTTGTTGCAATTTCATGTATGATTTAAAGGACAAATCATGTTATAATGGGTATGGATATGGGTAAAGAAAAATTTTCGTTAACTTATTGGGTACAAGTATGAATAAGGGCTATTTCTTACCCATTATCTAACAAATAAAATTTTACAAACATATATATATATATAATTATGTTATTAACATATTTCGTAAGATATGACATTAGTTTTGATCTTCATCAAAATTTATTTATGTTGATGAAAAAATTAATTTGCACTCTAATATATTATAATTTATAATTAGTTATATAGATTTTTTTAACGTCAATTGACATGAGAATAAATTTCATAATTTTTGTCATATTTAAAGTATTATTAAATGTTTATTTATTTAGCACATAATTTATTTTTGTCATAATTTATTTAGCATGTTATATGTTTTTATTAAATTAATAATATTATTAATATCCATTATGCACCATTATCCTTCCTTTATCATTAATTCTTAACAGATAAGGACATGGTATTTTTAATTGGTATGGTTAGGGTATGAGTAAAGAAAATTTTAATGGATATATATATGAAAAATACATTCTGTCGTACCGTATCCATTGACAGTCCTACAAGGAAGCAATGTTTTAAATACCCTACCTACAGGGTATTACCGGTTTAACCGATTATATCGGATTCAAAACTGGATGTCATTAAAAAATTTCAGAGTCATTACATCTGATATAAAATAAATTTATTATATAATCATGAAATGATGATACGACAACTGAGTAGTTGAATAAAAAAAAGCTAATATAGCATAAATTTATAAATACCATTTAATCATAAATCTCAAGAAATTTGACAATAAAATGTAATAAATAGACATTCAAATCGGACAAAAAATAAATGCTTTCAGAGTTAATTAGTTGAGGAAACTAAAATTACGATTACAAAGTTTAAAGTTTATTTTTATTTTGAATATAATTTTAGTTTTGCATGCTAATGGAAAAAAAAAACACTTCTGTTTTTTTTAATCGGAAATAAAACTACTGCATATTTCTTGTTTAGGATCCGTACTAATTTCAAAAAAAAAAAAAAAAAAATCCAAACACCTGTCATCTATGTATAGGACCTGCAAAAAGTAAACATTGGTTCCATAACTCTATATCACGTAATGCGTGGTTAGCCCAAGAAGTAGGTAAAAAGTTGATACCGGTTGCGATATTAATATAATTCCAGTATTTTTGGCTTTTGACCGGTATGATCCGAAACACATACATCATTGTTTATTGTCTTTTCCTACCAGATTGGTGTTGGTACCGGTAATACCCGACAAATCCGATATCTGATCCGGTATTTAAAATAGTGGAAGGAAGAGGTAGACAGACATTCTTTTCCTTTTTGGACGCACGGAGAGCGCAATTTAATTATATAACTCCGGGGCATGGAGGAAAAGGGCAGCAGTGTAATTGTAAAGTTAAACACTAAGAAGTAACCTTTTAAAACAATGCACCGAGCTTATCCGGTGGAACATTGCCCAATCTCTCCATGAAGGGACCCACTAATCGTGAAAAAGCCAACTCTGTGGGCATTAACCTGAAGACCCGCCACGATCAACTAAGAATGCAACTGACCCGCGACACTCAAAATTTATGTGAAATAGGCTTGAGCCTGTGACCGGACAACATTCTAGCGATTGAAATCGGACGGAGCGGAAGAGCACATCCACTGTTCATCCACTGCTCAGTGCTCACCGTATTTGGCTTTACATGGCAAAGATTACATATATATAAATTTGTAAGCCCTACTTGTACCTGTTCAGTTATCATATATCATATATCATATTCATAATAACAAATGAGGTATTATCGCAAATGAATTATTAAGTGACTGCTTATTACACTAATAATAAAAATAAACCTTTTGATTCTTCAAAGATTATCCTGTAATAAACAAAGAAATAAAGTCAGTAAATGGCATTGGATATGTTACTCTGGCTCAAGTCTCGTTTTCATTTCTTTCATATGTACTTTCTTTTTACTCGTCGCATATATTATAGGTTAAGCGTAGTATTACCATTATTACATGGGATTGATATTTGGTAGGCACACAATTCCTCCTAAACCTGACCACATGTCCCTAACAATTTTGCATCTTGACCCCTAATTCTTTAGCAATTTCAAATTGTATGGTCCTGATAAGATGATATGGTGCAAGGTATAAATTGGCAATTTCATATAACAAAGTTTACTAACAGGTCCCTGTAATGACCACAATAAAGAAAATGTAGTTTGCTACAAATAAAACGCCACTTTCATTTCAACCTGACCCAATAACATTTTTTTTTTTGCACTTCAGATCTTGTATTTCTATTAATTGTCATAAGCCAGGCAGGGAGCTATCAGAACTCAATTAAAGAGAAAACAAATACTGACAAGTGATGCGACTCAGTGAGACAATCTTAAGTTGTTCATATGTCTATAATTACAGAACATTTCTAAGATCTAAATACCAATCAAATGAATATATGTTGATCATAGTACAGTAAAATAAAGGGGTCACCAAAGACACTAGGCATTATATAAAAAAAATTAACAAGAACATGCTCTAAGTAACAAGCAAACCAGTGATTCATCTATTATTATTTTTGCAATTTAAACCCCATATGTTATCAAATCTCAAAGATCAACGAAATAGCCCACAGAATTAATATCATAGTTGAAAGAAACATCATTTGCTATTAGTAAAAGAATCTCATACTCAAGAATATGCTGAACCGTCACATAGTCATGCACTGGATTCAATTAATAAAGCTATCAGCCTATCACACATCAAGAACACTGTAGTTAACTAATAATATTATTTTGAATAAAATACAAGATGCAATGCAAGGCTATATACAAAGTCTTATGCAAATCGAGGTTCAAGAAACATCACAAGCAGCCTATATATATGAACCCTATATGATACATTACCCAAATAATCAAGTGCTAATTATCCTAATTAATACAAGAACAGCACAAATAACCAATCTGTGCTCTAGATGGTACTTTTATGCAAACAATTGGGTACTAGTTGGTCTAATTATTCCAAGAAACATGCAATTACTTCGGCCAGACCTAAATTAACACAATGCACACGTAATTAAGCCTTAAATTGCCAATTATAGCCCCTTTACTGTCTTAATTTGGGGTAACAAGAGAGAATCAACAGAGGTGACTGTGTCTCCTCCATTGATTCCTCTTGAAAAGAAAAGATCAGCAGAGTTGACTGTGTCCCCTCTACTAATCCCTCTTGAATCGAAGTGGTGAAGAAGTGGACTGTCCCCTCCTAGAATGCAATTTATACAATCCTTAATTAAATGCTACAGATATGGATGCTTGCTATCTATTGATAGATGCATAGAGCAGATCTTTCAAGTAGACTATGTCCCCTTGATTGATCAACCTCAGATGAAATGTAAGGTATAACATTCATAATTAGCTGACGCACAATATGCAGAGGAGATCTTTCAAGTGGACTGAGTCCCCTCGATTGATCAAAACCTCAAATGAGAGGTAAAAGAAAGACAAGAAGATGCAACCACTTAAAAGAAATGATCAAGAACAGAAAGCAACTTTAAACTAGCTCTTATCTAGCAGAATTATATCAAGCAAAGCAAATTTCAATCAATTTTATTTAAGATCCGATAAAACATCACAAATTCTCACCTTTTCTCTTCTCTGTCTCTTTTCCTTAGTCTAATCAAACCTCAAGCTGCCTCCTTTTCTCAGCTTCAAGCTCACTGCCTCTTCTTTCTCTCTCTACAACGATCTCTCTCTCTCTCTCTCTCTCTAATCTTTTTTGAAGAAAAACAAGGGTCAAGCCCCTGTCTTAGAATTAAATTAATAATAAGATGTCTCCCTCTCTAATCTAGTCTAAGGTGTAACTAGGCAAAACACATGTGCTCCTACCTTTTCAGAAATGTAAAATCAAGAAGAAGGGTCCTAATTACATTGTTCTAAGGGGTATATATAGGCATCGAGTACCTGTGGAATTTCTATTCTGTTGGAGCAGAGACTCCTCGCCAGCTGGGCGCCAGAGACTGCCTTTGACTCGTGTTGACCAGTCAATCACTCTTCATCTTCTTAGCCGTCTGATCAGTATCTTCATTCATCCTCTTCAACGGCTGTGATCTTTTCTCACTGGCCCAGACCAGCCTCCTGTTTTAGCCCGTCATGTTGGTGGGGCCCAGTGCCTGACAACCACAGTTTCCAGGCCAGGTCCTTATTGCTTCGGCCCTACTTCCCTCTTACACACTAGTGGGGCCCAGGTTTCAGTGGTATTGCTTCATCAGCCATAAATTTGATCTCACCCATCCATCGCATCTGACGGCTGGCTTGTTTTGAGGTCGTCGGAATTTCTAGAAGATTGGATTAGCTCACGAGGTGGTGACTGTTAGCAACTGAATGGGTGGTTGCGGAGACTGGGTGGTTACAGAGATTGGTTGGAGCTGGTCGTTGCAACGGTTGCGATGACGTCACCATCGCCTCCTCTTTCCCTCTCTTCTCTATCGAGAGTTAGGGTTTCTCTCCTTCTCTTCTACGATCTGAACGAAGGAGACAAGGCTGTAGGGAGAGGGCTCGCCACTCAGTTTGGATCTGATACAATGGGTGTACACTTCTCTTCTCTCTAATCCATCTGATCATCCTCAACGCACCGGATCGCAAAGGGATTAAACTTCCTTCCTTCAGTTCTTTACGCCTCAAATCTATCCAATCCATTTTCATCTAAACGGTTTGTATTAGTTGATTGGGATGAGTCGCCTGGTTCTCGACGCGGATTCATGCACCGCACGAGCTTTGGATTTGATCCTGCTCCGCACCTGTGGACCGGTGGTACACCAGCAGCAGTATAATTCACATATCTTCTTCATTTTTCATCCGATTTGGGCCTATGAGATATCGTTAGAATCTTTAGAAGATTTGACATCATATTCTGAATAATTTCATCCCATATCTCATCAATAAATTGAGATTTTCTTCCTGATTCGTAATTCACTAAGAAATTGGTCATCTTCATTCAGTCGTACTATTTTAGGGTTAAACAAGCATCAATTAAAGTTTGTGGAATGGCTTGAAGAAAAGATAGCTTCCCAGTTGAAAGAAGAATCAAGGTCAATGAAGCCATCAAATGGTTATCGAGAGGTTCTTATTTTGTGGTTGATACCTTCCAAGGGTATGACTTGAATATATTTATATCGTACACAAAGAAACATGATGGTAAAAGCACCGTGCAAAACAGTGGAGTATCAGTTGTAACTTTATCTAGTAATAATAGAAAGACTGCTACTTATTACGAATAGATTGAGGATATTTGAAAACTAGGTTACACGAAATTCAAGATACCTTTATTTAAGTGTGCATGGATCGAGAACGGTCATGGTGGAGTCAAAAAAGATAAAAATGGGTTCACGACTGTTGACTTCAAACGAAGGACTTATGAAGAAGACCTTTTCATACTTGCAAATAAGCAAGCACTGCAAGTATTCTACATTCAAGATCCGGCCGATAAGAAGCGGCATGTTGTTCTTTAAGGAAAGAGACGTATTATCGGTGTTGGAGGTGTTGTGGACGAAGAAGCATATGACCGCATTGAGGAAACACCTCTACTTTCCATTGATATCGATGAGACAACATAAACAGTTTCGATCAGTTACAGTCGTAAAGACAACACCAAAGACGTGTGGATCGATAAACGAAAGAGAAAAAAAAAAAAGCAGATGCATAATATCCCATGTGAGTTAAAATCGTATTTAATTTTAAATACATATTCAAAATGTGTATATTTTTTTAATATTAATACTTAGAAATTTTTTTATTTTTGCAGGTCGTAGGTCAAATTTTAGTTGTATTTTTTTTATTTTTATTTAGTTGTATTTTTTATGTAGTTGTACTTTTATTTTTATGTAGTTGTATTTTTTATTTAGTTATAATTTTTATTTTTATTTGGTTATAATTTTATTTTTATTTAGTTGTATTTTTATTTTTATTTGGTTGTAATTTTTTAAAATAAGGAATTTCATAGGACCTGAATCCTTGCTAGCTTTGAGTTTTGATTTTTGACAAAAACAACAGAAAGGATGGATAGGAAATGAAATACAGAAGACAAAATTTCATAAATCTTACCAAACCTATTAATATATTTGAACCTATTAATGCTGGATACCCCTATCGTTTTGCTTATGAACAGTAACATTTTTTTTTCGGTTTCAATTTCCGGTTTAATTCTGGTGGAAAGTCAGCGCTTCTTCCACAATGTCTTATACGCACAACCTCCCTCCCTTATTCGGTTTGGGTAACAGGTAACATGGATTTGCTAGGATCGGTGGTGACGAGAGATCGGTTAGATTTTCAATAGCCCAACATATGGTCTATTGTTTTGCACCAATTTTAGGCTGTGCAATCCATTCAGAAGTGGTGCCTTTGTTGTCATGGTCGCAGGAGATCACATAGTATAGATACAACAAAGTTTATTCGGTGACAATAAAATGGTTATTCCTGTATAAACATGCTGCGTGGTATTTATTGCCGTTACTTAAAAGTTATGAATTGGTCATATCACTTATATTTCATTGGTCCACGCTATTAAATTGTGAACCGAACCTTTCCATATTCATAAACAATGCAGATGGACAGTTTTTGGACGGCTCCTTCTTTCCCACTAGGGAAGAAAATGTTATGGGAAGACAAAAAGACAAAAAAATAATATTTTGAAGACCGTGTACTCATCAATCACAGAAGTTGGCAACGAATGGTTGCTCTCCTCGCCACGGCCAGTCCATAGAGATATGTATTTTTTTTAGGTTTTGTTAGCCATGCTTTGCCCATCCACAAGGAGGACGACGAGGTAGAAGGTAGCCTACAGGCTGGTGGTTTAGACGAGGTATATGCCCTCCTCCGCCTCCTCCTTCGCTGTCTCTGAATTCCACCTCTTCTTCCTATTTCACTGCTTCCATGTTGTCCGGCCAATTATCTTCTACCTTCTCAGCCTCCAAGTTCTAATTCCAGCGAGTTCGGATCTGTTGCCGCAGAGCAGAGGAGTGGATGTAATAAATAGGAATAGAAGAAGCTTGATGACGGTTTTCAGCGAGCCACTTGGTTTTCACAAGAGGGGTAATGGCTTGAGTTAGAGTTTTCTGAAAATAAGCAGTGAAAGGTGAGTAATTGACTTGAGGGAGTTCGCGAGGCACCGTCGAGCTCAGATCTGTTGCCGCGAGACTCACGACGGGGTTGCAAGGGGGTATGGTAGGTCGGATTGCACACGGGTGAATGATGGAGGTGGAGCTGTGTTTTGAGGAATGGAGACAAGGCATGGCCGTATGAGGGCGAGGTGGCTGACTGGGGCCGGTTCGGTGGAGGAGATAGGGGACGACCCAGCCGAGAAGGAGGGAAGAGGAGAAATGTGGGGCCGAGCTTGAGTGGAAAGGAGGGGTTGAGCTCAGATGGTGTGGTAGCAGTTGGGTCGGGGGAGGGAGGAGCCACATTCTAGCATGGTGGAAAAGGAGGAAGGGGTAAAAGCAGTGGGGAGGAAGGGTAGGCGGACAGAACAAGGAAGAAAGGAATGGATGAGAAGTGCGCTGAGGGTTGTTGGTCATGCTTCTGGGGACTAAGTCCCGGAATTTCCAATTCCAAATTAAAATTTTCTCATTTATTTATTTAGTCGATTTTAATTTTATATTTATACATTTAACATTTTATAATTTTAATTGTAGTACCGCCATATTAGTATATATTAGTATCAAATTGAAACGAATGTCATATTACTATATTTTTTGTGTGTACAAAATGTTTTTATTTCGTATGTCTATTATTAAAATGTTTTACCATACAACTTAAGTTATTTTAATTATTTCATCTAATTAATTTTATAATTAACTTATTATAATTATTATTTTTAAAATTCATTTATCATCATGATAGTTTTGTAATTTTATTTTATTAGTATGGTTTTATTTAGTTTATGTTTTCTATTATATCCATTGATGTTAAAATTCAATAGAAGTTTCACTAATTTTCATAATTGATTTATTTCAAGTTAAATTAATTTTTTTTGTTGGTTATTATCACAATAAATTAAAATCTGCATGAAGATTTAACATACCATCTAATTATATTTACAATAAATTTTATTGTTTTTATTAATTGGCCCTTATATTGTTTCACTAATTTAATATTTAATATGGTTATTCAATCAAATATAAAACTTTATTTAAGCTTTAGTTGATATTAAAACTTTTATAGACGTATTTGTTATTCTACAATTAGTTTATAGGGACATGTTTCCTCCATACCGTATTTAGTAGGAACTAGAGCTATACACTCATAGAGATAGCGGAAATATATCAAATAGATCTTATAGATCCTACGCAAGCGACTAGGTACGTACTTCTCTGTACAACTAATTAGCTCAGTAAGAACAGCTAGATTGAACCCATTCGGACTGTACAACTTTCTAATCCACTACGACAATATATTTGATTTTGATGAATCCATAATTGAAGATGATTAATACTCTGCCCACTGAGAAAGACCCCGTTACAGACATATATGATTGCTAAATATTTGTTTCTTTGGTATATAAATTATATTTTCTTTATATTGCCTTATAGTTATCGGTTCAGATGTTCACCGTTTTGTGCAAGACAATATCATTAGTGAGATATTAGCACAATATGTGATGTTATTTAAATTTCTCCTTACATGCTATTATGGAATCAATTAATTGAATTACCACTTTGAATTGTTGCTCATTCTTAGTTTGGTTGCGTATCTACCTTCTGACCTTCTAGCTTCTATGCTTAGAAGCATTTTGAAGAAATTTGAACTTTATGAGCCTATTAAATTCTCATATATTATTATCCTGAATCATCTTACATTAGTCTGGTAGAAGAGGTAGGAGAAGGACCAGGACAGAAGCAGAGCACAAGTAGTCATTGTATGGATGTGACTAATGATATATTGGACCGATATTTTTCTCTAGAGAACAAATGTCTGTCGTCCAATTATTATTTTTTTTTTTTGACGAACAAAAGTTGGTCATCCCAGTTTTTTTTTTTTCAATAACAGTGACTTACAAGATACTTATTGTGAAGTTAATTTTCAATAACATTTTTTTATTTGTCATTTGTCAACATTAGTTGCATGAACAAAAGTTAAACAACATGGAACTACAGCTGCTCTTCCTTACCCATTTTTATTCAATACATATCCTTTAGTGCTTCATGTTACTCACTCAAAAAAATAAATACATATATATATATATATATGGGGGTTGGTCGCGGCGAAGCCGCGACAACAAGTCCGCTAGTTGATGCGTTAAAGAGATGGATTATAGATAATTTGTATCATAATAGTTTTTCCACAATGTGTGATCGTTGTGGCAACCGTAATTTGTTGAGGAAAACTTACTTACAGAAGAAAAGAACCACGAAAACACCAATTTTGAATTAGTTTTAATTTCATTAATAAAATACTAATCAATTAATTAAAGATATTAATTTTAATAAACTCTCTTTATATTAAGGACATCCCCTTTAGGAATTGAAGACCGTGGTCATAATGTGCTTTTTCAATTGACTAAGGCGTCTTTGGAATGAAACATCATGATGAGGTACAAATTTATATCAAAAGTTCTTCAAATTCAAATAAGAGTACATCGAGAGACGGTACAATATTTGTGTGTTTTCTCATTATAAGTGATACTGATATTTCATCATTTTAATAAATCAAGAACGTACCAAAAACCAAACTTTTTTATTTTGTGACCTGGAAATATAATACTCAACTTTCAACCACTGAAAATCAAAACCATCGACAGTATATCCTACCAATTTAATAAAACATGGAGTTAATATGCAATTGAAGCTTGTTTAGGCATATGATTGGGTATTGTATCCATAACCCTGAGGTACAGTGCCGGGAGGAGGGTAGTACTCTTGACCATGCTTGGCCGGCTTTTGTGGCGGGAATTGCGGAGCAACAGTCTGAGGAGTTTGTGATGGTATACCCATTGCAATACCATCTGGATTGGTACCATTGGAGCTCTTTAGAAGTATGTATGCTCCAACGCTGAGACCGCCGGTAGCCAATGCCAAAGTGGCGGCAATCGCAAAACGGCCAGGTATTACAATCGTGCAGTTTTCATCCACGTTACCATTGGCACCTTTTGCTTCGATCATGGCCCCAAGGACAAATATGACGAAGGATATAGTAAAAGTTACCCTGAGAATAAACATGTTTATTTATTTATAGTGTATGCGCAATTATGTAGTAATAGATATAATCAAACAGTAAGTAAAGCATTTCATAATGGCCTAAACAAAGGGTAAAGTATTAATATTCTGGTAGTTATGTTTTTATTTTTTTTTTTAGAAGGGGACCTCTGGTAGTTGTTAATTTATCGATCAGGTAAAAATATTTACCAGGAGGTGCAGAACATAATGATAGAAGTTGTTCGCTTGTTCCCAGCTTCACCGGCTTTAGCAGACTGCTGGCCATTTCGAGAGCAGCAACCACACCCAAGAAAAACACTGATAATTATTTGTTCGATTAGAATTAGAAATGCTGCACCTAAAGCTAATCCGAATGCTGGACCATTCTCGTGCACGCAACCTCCCCCCGCCACAACGTACAAGTCAGAAATCTGTAAATTATATGTTAGTAACATTTATCTGATCTTTCACTGGTCATTAATTAGAACAGTATTATGGGTACGTGTGTACGTGTTCCTTTGCATGTATATATCATAAGTCCCGAGGAAACAACATAATGTTGGTAAAATATGGTGGAGGGAAAAGGCTAAACTTCGGAAACTTTCTCCTACGTACACATACTCGATATATATATATATATAATAATAATAATAATAATAAATGATAGAATATCATCTCCATACATATCTATACTTAAGGTGTGTTCTACATAATATCGAACTGAATGGCCATTACATATATATCCACGTGTTTTCCCTGTATAAATTAAATTTATTTCAACAGAAATATCACATAATTGTTTTTTAAAATTATTAACAAATCCTAGTATTCCATAATATTAAATTCTTATTCGTTTTTCAAATAAAAAGGGTCAAGCCTCCCAATCCGAATTTATATATCAACAAGAATTTTTTAAATAAGAAGGATCAAGCCACTCAATCTGATTTCAAAGTAGCAACCATTACTTCTTTTTTTTTTTTTTTGGTACACTAGATAGAGGCTATCTAGGAAGTACAGAAGGAAAAACAGAAACAACAACAAAATAAGAAAAACTGAAAAACTGATACTAAAAACTAAATATTAAAAAACCAAAAACTAAAAACTAGCAACCATTACTTAAAGTGCATTTTTTCTTTGTTACTAATTAAACCACTGACTGGTTTTGCTAAAATTCTTATTATTTAATTTGTCTATATGATAGCAAGTTAAAGATGGCATACAAGAGAATCTTAAGAAGTTCAAAGATGCAATATAAAATAATTTATAAACTCAAGTATGATGGGTAATTAATCCAGAAAGATATACATATATAAATCATAAATTTGCAACGAAACTGAAACATTAATGGAACTTTAAGACAGAGAGAGAGAGAGGAGATTAATATGTATATTCTATTGCTTACCCGAGTTCTTGTACCCTCGGCCGAATAACCTAGAAGGACACTTAACGAACCTAAAACGCCGCCGATTATGGAAACTATTAAGACATTCTTTTCCAACGCCATCGATCTCTCGCAATAAATTAGAGCAATGATCAGTATAAATATAGTATTAATTAGAAGATGAATACTGGACTGTCTCTTTGTGCCTGTATAGATATTATAGTTCAAATGAAGATATATATAGTTGCTGAGAAAGGGATCTTATTAATCCTACTCCTACATTCTTGTTTCTTTAGTTGAAATGGTCCAATGTAATTTAAATATTGGGTTGTAATTAACTTGCAAACATGCTGCCAACTCATCATTGATCGGTTCTTAACTAATCTTTTAAAGTTGACTTGAGAAATGTTTTGCGATTCTTTCCCTAAATAATAGAAGATGAAGTATTGAAGTCGTTGCATGCAACTAATTAACTCAAGAAAGAAGTTTTCTCCCAATTAATTTGCTCTAAAAATATGCCTTAAAAGCTCCAATTTGCAATGTTTTCAATACCGGACCGGGTACCGGAAATACCGGAAAATACCGGGTACCGAACCCAGATCCGGTATGAAAAAGCTTAAATATCGCTCTGTGTCTATATCAGAAAATATCGGTCAATATCGGAAATATCGGGAATATTGGTAAAATCGTGATTTTCGAATCTCAGTTTCACTAGGAAAAGGTGAAATGAAGGCCACTCCTCTCCTGAGGCATTTCAGTTTCCAACCCAACTCTTTCATCTTTTCCAAAGCAACACTTTTCTAATATGAACCTTTTATTTTTGACAAATTGCATCTCTCTTCTCTCTCTATTCTTATTTTATGTAAAATAGTCATTTTCCTACCAATTATTTCTAAAAAAAGATACATAGCGATAAAAAAAAAGAAATTTAACTATTGACTATAATTGTATTAATTAAATATGCAAAAGTTTTACTTATATTTTTTAAAACGTTTATGTATAATGAACTTATTTATTATCAAAATATTTATTGACGTTATCCGGTTTTCGAAACGGTTCAATCGGTTATACCTGTAAAACCCGTTTCCTTTGCTTCACTGGTTCAGTCTCTGGTAAGGTATTAAAAACATTGCCAATTTGAATACCACTAGGATCTTGTTTACAAAACATTTCAGTTTATAGATGTCATGCAACTCGGAAAACGAGATGTAACCATCTTAAAATAATAGAAAAACAAAATATTCTTCATTTGTTTTTATTAATTATAAGGCTAAATTACAACACAAAAAAACAAATTTAATCATTGTTTAGTAATTCTAGTGGATGATTTTCAGTGGTTCGCTAAATGCAATAACTACTACTCAAGCAAAAGCAATAGATAATTAGCTCCAATAATATACCAGCATGAGATATGCCTATAACTAATACTATAACATTAATCACATTTAAGCGTGATAAAATGAAAATGAAGAGCCCACAAAAATTAACAGCGTTGTTGCAGCACAGACAACAACAAATGAGATAGAAAAAAAAAAACATCACCTCACAATGCAGGCAGCAGCAAACAGGAACCTCCCCTCTGTGATGCTGGAGGAGAACCAAGAAGGCCGGCACATGAAAAAATACAAAGAAACAGATAGTCAAACAACAATTAATCGGAAAAATAAACACTATAATGAACATGGAATACACAATTGAGTTCATAGACAGAAAGTCATACCAAGAGGAAGATGACAGAAAGGCAGAGAAGAAAGGGGAAGTGACTGTAGGCAGGAGTATATAGCCCTGCGATCTGAGACAAAGGGGGCGTGCGCGGTGAAGCACAGAAAGGATGGGCACGAACAGCTGCAAGCATCCCGGAATAGAACAGGACCAGCACAATGCAGCAACACCAAAGAAAGAATTGAAATCGAGGACCACAGCACCAAGTGCAGGGACTCCATCGGATGGCGGCAAGCGTGCGGAAGCACGTCGCGAAGCGCTCGTGCAGCCACTTAAAATTCGCCGACGCACAGGCCGAAGGGACAGGATAGTCGCCAAAAGGAGGAAGAATGTGGCTATAGTGGCTGACAAGCTGCACGAAGACGCACAGACAGAGAAAGGGAGAGTACCCGGAGCTGACCATCCCACGAACCCTCCTTCAGAGCATCAGACGGCCAAGATGAAACAATCAGAACCAACGGAGCAGATTGAAGAACTGTGCTAACCACAGTAAAAGGGGGCGTCACGTGCATCGCACGACCCTCCAACTTTATATATGTATAATATCTCGATCATTTTTTCTCATTAATGTTGTATATGCTAGCTCATTAATTAGAATTGAAATGTGCGCATGTGTTAGATCCGTGTTAATTTTGTTCTTGCAACACACTATACCTCAATTCCGCTAAATTCTTCCACATAATGACATAACGTTGACCAACAGAATGAGAGTCATACGTAGATAGGCACAGATCGATACAACGCGCTTCTGATTTTGGAGGTTAATAGTCAGGGATTAGGGATACATGCACAAGTTTTTTGAACAAATGGAGAATTTACCCGATTTAAGCGTTTCAACGTAGGAGACTCATGATGGTTCAGAATCTAAATAAGAGATCCGTTGTGAATATTTCAAATTGAGTTTTTTTATATTTATATATGTTGGGACATATTCTTATTGCTTTTTGTTACATTTTAGTATTATATATACATATTATATCTGGTTTATAATATATATGAGAGTGGATTTCAACCAATTGACTAAATTCGCATTTAAATTCTATCAGATCTCAAATTTAAAAGATCCGATCCGAATTATTTAATGTGATCTTAATTAACATTATCTCAAATTTAATAATTTTATGAAATTTCACAATATTTTTTGAACTTAATGAAATTCTCAACCTAATTAGTTATGGAGCTCCAATAAGAATGATTTTTAAGAATCCAAAAAAATAGTTATTAAAAGATTTGAAAAAAAAATGCAAAGATTGATCTCTAAGGACATTTCAATATAGGTATGTTTGGGAATCCACAAACAGGGTTGTTCCCGAATGATGAAGGGAATAAATCCTAAGGTCAAATAAATTTAAGCCTAGAACTTAACCTCACTAGTCGTTAGGGGGTAAAACTTTAGGGTCGAACCCAAAGGATGGATTATGAGTACTGGACTGACCCTTTCTCAAAATCTAGACTATTAAATACCGGTAAATTTAGTAACCGAACTCCCAATAAAACTAAATACAAGATAGTAGATGATTTTGGGTATTTTTGGTGAATTGAGTAACTGAATTAAAAAGTAAATGCATCTTAGGACTCGGGTTTCACTTCAGTTTGGACCCAGCTACGTTGGACTCGACACTTTCGCGTCTCCTTCAACGAAGCTTGAGCAGCCACGCCACTGTTCGATTCGGATAGAGAATGGTTGTGTCAAAAATTGAACAAGTTGATACTTTTAAGCCTTGAGCTAGGGTTTGTTGGCTAGACCTAGACTTCTAAACCTCAGTGTTCGCCTGTTGAATTAGGGACTGGTCTAATCACAACCTAACCTAATGAGGATCGTTAAATCTCAACTTTTGGCATCCACTTAACCTATCCTAAATTCGTTTGTTGGAGTTCTTAAGGATATTTAGATGTCTTTTGAACAACCTAAAAACTACACTTTTGGTGTTAGTTAGTTTCCCCTATCGGATCTACAACCTATCCCGAATTCTATACTCAGATTGAATGTGTTTCCTAACCTTTTAACTTAACCAAATACGGCCGTACATCTAGAAGTAAATTAGAGATTCACAACAATTCAAGCAAGCACAAAATAATTCTCAACAAACAAATCTCAAGACTAAATATATCAAAATAGCCAAATTATAACATCCAAACTTACATTACTTCCCTACTCCTAAGACAAGATAAAACTTAGCCTAACATAGTTCTGTAAATAGAAATAAAAGGTGTAGAAATTTAAAGATACAAGCCCATAGAAACAATAAATGAAAGCATAGGAAGAATAAACCAAATACTCCTTCTATACTCGTCTCGCACTTTTCGAGTCCGCACCTCGGTTAGGATTTAGGGATACCTCCGTGGGGGTGAAAAAAATACGGATCAGATACCCCTCGAACTTCCTGGGATGCAAACATCAATACTCGCCTGACAAAGGATGAGGATACCTACATGGTCTCAGGATTTTTGCGAGTTTGATTGTTTGTTGCAGGTCCTTTCCTTCCAGTAGTAGGCGCAAGCCCCTACTGTTAATTATCTCTGAACCAAGTCAAGAGAACCTCTAGATCGGGAATGTTAATAGATTGGGCATATTAAATGTATTCAAGCTTGTTTGATGATTGCCTCAGACAATCATTTCTATAAACAGGGTGAACTGACAATGAGTGTGAATGAAGAGTAAGTGCCTATTATGACATGAATGCATATGATATGCAGCGGTGATGCAAGAAGAAGGTAGAAGAAGTTTCTATTTTAAATGCTGTGTAAACAGTCTTTCTGTATTTAAATGTGGTCTAGTAGATCATTAACCGATTAGGTATTAGATCATCTTTTAAGATTTGTTATCCCCATGTCCAAGAAGCATTGCGTATCTGGAGAAAACAAACATAAACGTGTAAAGTCTTGGCCTCTTGACGTTTTGAAGGTCCGGTGTACTGAACGTGCTGGATCTTCGGTGTTGCGACGTATCTAAGACTGAGGTTTGTTATTGACGTGTCAAAGCTGAGGTATCGAACGTGTCGAGAGCTCCAAGCATTCTAGCATGTAGGAACTCCAGTCCTTGAACTTGCATCGGCTTTGGTCGGTTATTGACATGTTTGAACTTTTAATCTTTTAGCATTTTAGGGTCTGGTTAAAGCGTTTTAAACCCTAGCGTTAAGATGTGTTAGAAAGTTCAGGTCACTTGAATTTGAGTCTTGTTTGCGTTTCTAGGACTTTGAACACTTTTGAGTTGAAAAGCCCCTGGCTTTCAGACGTTTTGGATTTCTGGATTTCTGGATGATATATGCTCACTAGATTTAGATTTGACTTCTAGGCTTGTCTTTTGAGTCTAGGTGTCTGAATATGAGTTTGGTTTTGTCTTTGTTGAGGTTTTAGGTTCCTTGAATTTGTTATCTTGGAATCTGGATTTTGTTTGAAGGTCTCTGAGCTTGAGAGCTGTGTTGAGCCTGTATGCGTATTTGTTTCGGTGTTTCTGGATTGGGTATTGGGTCAGGATGTCTGGCCAAGGGGCTCTTGACTAATTGAACACTGGGAATGTCGGTACCAAGTAGTTCAAAGTACCTGCTGTCCAAATGTACCTGTTGTCCAAGTATACCTTTTGTCCAAGTGGTTAGAGCACTTAAACTTTTAGGGATCTTGTATTTTTAATGTCAATTGGGTCTTTAAGATGTTTCTCGATAACATTTTAAGAGAAATTAATGGTGTAGAATTAAAATCTCCTCTTCCTTTTGGAATTTGGTGTTGAAGTATTATACAAAAAATGTTCCTTGTAATTTTTTGAACATTCTTGTATTTTTTTTGTAATTTTCTGACCCTTCTAGCTATTTTTAAAATATTTTTGAAGTTTCAGCAATTTTAGAAAATTCTGATTGGCTGGGAAATTGGTGTTTCGTGTTCTGGGTGTCAGAGACTCGCTACACGCTTCGAGCCACAGCAAATCCTCACATGTCACTGAAGTGAGTTGGTTGAATCGACTGGTTCACGCACACGTCTGTTCGCCGAACGCGTCTGAGTTCTGACATTGTGGGCCCCACCGTCAGTGGCTGGGCGTACCATGCACCATGTCCATTCACTTCTACCTTTGGGATCCGTTGGAGACGAAAATCGAGCGTCGATCTGCACCAAGATTCGTGTTGGTCAACAGGTCAGCGCTCTCTCCTCTTTTCTTTCTTCCTTCTTTCTTTCTTTCTTGTTTCGTCCGACGAGAGCTTGACTCAAGTCAAAGCTCTGAGGTCGACTTTATCTCCGCCGTGAGGGAGTCGTTTTGCTGGCTGAAGGTGCCGGAGAGATCGTCTCGCCCTCCTCTTCTCCTCTAAGCTGGTCGATTGAGTCGCCTTTCGCCAATTAGGGCTGTGGAGGCGTTGTCGTGTCTGATTTGCTTCTTCTTCTGTCGATTGAGAGCTTCTTTTATAGCTGTAGAGGTGTTCTAGGATTTGATTTGAGGCTTCCATGTGGCAATTCCTCAGAATTTTGGTTGTTGATGAAGGGCTGAGATGCATTTTTCTCCTTGCCGCCTCAATTTGTAAGTCTTCATGCCTTGGGCTTCTCTACTGTCTTGTACATCCTCCAATAGTCATTTGACATCTGGATTTAGTGTGTAGCAGTGGCCATTTGGCACAATTTACTTCAGTTTACTTGTTGCTTGATGTTTTCATGACAGGTGGGTCATAGGGGCCACATGTTTGCCTGGGGGCATGTTGTCTTCTCTTCTGGCTTGGAGAAGAGGTTGTCATTTGGCGCCAAAACTGGCTTGGACAGGTGTCATTGATCCCATGCTTATAGGGTTTCAATGGTCTGGATGCCCTTGTGAGAGCATCTCATCAGCTGGCATAGCTGTGGAGTCTATATCCTAGGCTGTACAATGCATACAGAGAGGGTATGATCTTCTCCAGTGATGCCTTGCCTTGGATTGGTTGTAGTTTGCATTTGGTAATTTGTTGATGTGTATTTCTAGAAGGTGAAGCTGTCTGTAGGACCTGCTGGGCCAGCATGATGGTTTCACTGTATCCAGTTGAGGTATGGAGGGGATAAGTTTGATTTCCTTCACTTATTTTCCCTTCAGAGACTATTGGATGTCTCTATTTAATTTGATTCATTTTCTTTTGCTTCCTACAGGTGGTAGGGTTTGATTGATGCCACTGGATGTCAGCTGTGTTGGCATAGGCGCCTAGAAGCATGCATTGTATATTGCATGTGTTGGTACATTCCCTCTGAGGAGAGAATTGATGAGGTATGGAGGCATTCTTGCCTTTATGGATTTTCTGTAGCTAAAAGCCTTGAAATTATGCATGTTTGAGCTGTCATTTGACATAACGTATGTCATTTGATACTCACATATATATTACTTGGCTTATTTAGCATCAACTGATAGCTATTGGTGATGATTTGGGCAAATGATTTGATATGAGGCTCAATTTGAATTTCCTGTAGCATGCAAGGTGCCTTTCTGTGGGTAATTTTCTTTACTTTACTTGCAGTCAAGTGTTTGAGTTGGCACTTTTCATATCCTGGCAGGTTGTGCTCACACTTGCCTTGTCAAGTAACTGGTGATAGTAGGTAGTGGTATTGGCCATGGCTTGCTCCAATTTGGTGCCTCCCCCATATGGCCAGTGATGAATCAATTCAGGCACATTATTGCCTTGTAATTTAAATCTGAGGCCACAAACCATTTTCTACATAGAGGTGACATACATTCTGTGTGTATTTGATCTTGGGCAAGCATGTAAATTATTTGATTTATGTTGTCCATTCCTTGTGCAATTTCTGTGTAATAAGTTGCACAGAGTGAAGAGAGGGGTAAAACTGGCATTTGTTGCAATTTATATCTATCATTCCCTTGTCCATATCTGGGAGTGACTGATTTGCCCATGGTCCCCAGGAATGACACGCATATAACATCAATTTCATGTGTATCATGATGCTATACAACTTAGTGATTTGGAGACATGTATTTGGTTTCATGTCTGGCTCTTTGATTGTAAAAGGATGGTCAGATGCACTTGCTAGTTTCTGTTGGGTGCATCCCCTTTTATATTGTCTCACATGAGGTTTCCCAGGCAACTAGAGTGCAGGTGCATCGCTGCCCTTGATTCAAATGTCATTTGCATCCCATGGTGGTGATCAAAAGAGGAGTGTACTCTCTCCTGTCAGCTCATCAAAGCTCCTGCGCCTTTGATAGGGCTAGGGGGTTCCTTTCCTCAGGTGTAGGATGGGGAGAGCGTTTGCTTTCTTCTCCATTTGGCCATTTGGCTTGCATCATTGTACTGGATGTCTCCGGTTGTTTGTAGTGGCATCGCTTTAAAGATACAATGTTCAATTTTTCTCTGTGCATATCTCTAAGAGCGTTTCTTAACTCTATAGAAACCCACAATTCTCTTGAACTCATGCATTTCTTCTTTCTTCATGCCTCGAGCTCGACAATTGCGACTGTCAATGGTGATACCCTTGCTCCGGCGAAATTGGGTAGTAAGAAAAGCACGACGAACCTTCCGTCTCACCATTGTAAGTATCTTTGACTGTTTATTTGTCAATAAATTCGAGGCATTGCTCACCCCCAAATTCATTCTTTGACTGCTTCTCCTCCCGAATTCTCTCTCCGCAGGTTAAGAGAGTACTCGAGACTGGTATCATTGAGCTCGTGGTGGTGTCGCCTGTACGACGATGCAACTATCTGAGGCAATGATGGCCTGTAGCTCTGGCGAGGCTCATACCTAGTGACGGAGAAGACGACTTTTTCAGGTTTGTTTTCTTCTTTTCTTTTTTTTTATTTCCTTTATCGGAAACCTCCTGGGCTAATCAGAGACTACCACCTGTCTTTTTCAATTAAAAGAAATATACAAATTCTCGACGGGGCCTGCTTGTCAGTGCTCGTCGCTGAAGCGAGTTGGGTGCTTTGTTGCGTCTGGACGCTGTCGAGTTGAGTCGAGACATAGCTGAGCCAAGCTGCTGTTGGGCTCGAGTCGCGTGCGAGTCTGGTTCGGATCCGACTGAGTCCAGGCTAAATCCAAAGGTATAACGTGACTGGGTTGAGTCAGTTCACTATCTGGGCTGATTTTCATTGTGGGCCGCTATGGGCCGTGATTTTGGGTTCTGAATTTATATAATTTGTTTGTAAATTTAAAACCCGGCCTGTATTTTTTTGTTTATGCATGATTTTATACATGTATTTCATACGTATTTGGTACGTATTTCACATATATTTCACGCGTATTTTTCATGGACTTGTATGATATTTGGGCCCGACTGGATTGCCGTAATATAGCCTTATCATTTTAAGTCTTTTTCTTTGGATTGATTAAGCCCAAAATTGATTGGAATTGATTCAACTTGAACTTATTAAATATATGTCGCCAATTGTCTCTCGAGGAGCTCTATACGAGCGTTCTCTCATGCATCTTGATGTCTTTTGTCGGCTTATTTAAATTTGTCGAATTTTAGAGGCAAACAATACTACAACTCTTCTTTCTAAAGGCAGTGAAATCATGCAGAGGCATGAAGGTTATCTCGTCTTGCTTCCGTTACATCAAAACAAGGTAAAGAACAGGGGTCTCAATGACAATCTCGTGGATAAAGGGTCAAAGCTAGAAATGGAGGCTAGGGTAAAACAAAAGATGCGCCTCCAAGGAGGGGAGAGCGCTTATATAGCATATCTTGGTCTCTTGGGGGCAAGGCTAGGTCGCCAGGTTGCAGGAAATCGCTAAAGGATAGTTTCCATCCTTGAAAGGTTGCCAAAATGGGAATGTCGGCAATCTGTCCGGTCCGAACGAGCTGTCGTCCGATCTGAACACAGGAAAGAGGATGAGAACTGCTGTCTTGAATTCAGTTGGTCCGAGCAGAGCCTCGAATGAAGGCTTGGACAGTGTCTCCAAGTGCTAAAATCCATCAACTAGCTCGAACATCCATCAAAATCATCTAAAACCCTGTAAAATGAGAGAAGACACGATGGCGGAGCCGAATCCTGGAAAAACACAGCAATTTGTTAAGCAATTTAGATGTTTGAGTATGAGTGCCAAGTACGATCCAAATACCAATAAATAGTAATGACATCACCGAACAAGAACAAGGAACTGGGTTATTCCAGTTCTCCCAAATTGGGAAATTGCCCACAAGGAATAAGAACTGGGTTGACTTTCCCAGTTCCTTATTCGGCCAAATACTTCCAAACATACCCAAAGTTTATACTGAAATAGTTCAAATTGATCATTTGAATTTTTTAATTGAAATATGACAGAATTTAATCGATGTTTCAAACATACCCAAATTTTATATTGAAATAGTTCAAATTGATCATTTGAAATTTTTAATTAAAATATGACAGAATTTAATCGATGTTTCAGTCAAACGTACTGTTTGGTTCATGACCATTCTCTTATAATATATTATTTTTTTCCCTCTTTAAGATTAATAGATAATGAGTATCTAGCCACATGCAACGCGTCATAAAAAACTATAACCTCATATTCATGCAATAATTTTGTCATAAATATATATATATATATATATATATATATATATATAATAACAAACTTTTGTTTCAATATAAAAATAAATGTATCATTGTTTTCCAAACAATGCATAATCAACCTCCCCATCAATGATCATCACGAAAACATATATAATTATATAATTAAATATATTGGAACAAATTAGTAAACTACTAGACTATAGAATTATAATAAAGCTTGCAAATTAATTATCTTATATTGTAGAATAGCGGATAGGAAATTTCACGTCCTATTTCATTGCCCGCAGACCTAGGTAAGCACCTTTTTATTTTTAAAATTATCTATTTATTGATACTTTAACTTAACCTGTGTTGGCAATAAAATTTGGTCATCTTAACTTGACCCGTTTATTATATGTTTTATTTTTTTTCATCTATGCTCACCTTAGCGAGTATCGGACAGTTTGGTCTGCTGTTAGACTTCATTGGCACTTTGGAATCAAGTAGCTAAATAATATTTCTTTTTTGCGACAGACTACTTTTAAAACAATAATAAATAACAATTTGCAAACGAGTAAATAAAGACAGTTTGAGGCCGTGTCTGTGCTCTGACGTCAAGAAAACTGTATTAGCTCAAGTCATGCATAATAATTTTATGACGTTAGTTGATTCAACTTCTTCGTGTGACCTGAATTTAATTTGATGTTACCAAGTTGCTGTCACGTAGTTTAAGTTTTGGATATCCTATCCATCACAAATATTTTCTCTCTTAGTTTCTCTTGTATAAAATTATGAAGACTGATTGCAAGGGTAATTAATGTATAAATCTAGAGGGCTTTATCAATTCGACTCCAATTTGGGCATGCACGTCCTGCACCCCCACTCAGTTGTCAAGTAAAATATTCCTTGCTATATATATCTTTCTAAATCCCATGTCTCTTCCTTTTTGTTTGTCCGTAGCACATATAATAACTCTGATAGGAAATAAATTTCATTTAGAACCCAACTGAAATATTCAATAAAATTTACTTTTTAGAAATTAATCCCTACAAAATAAATGTGCACATTTTATTTACCATTAATGACATAGCTAGGTGTGTGGATTTTTTCGTCATTTCTCGAAGAACGATTGGGTTTCCTCAAGAACGGGAATAAGCCTTAGATTCACCCCTCACGAATCTGGATTTAGGTGCTGATGCCTCTTAACGACCAGAGAACATCGACGAGAATCCATTCTCATGAGGGTTTATTAATATGTGGGTCCTTTCTTTCCAATAGGCGCAAGTCCCTATTGTTAATTACTCTGTGGTTTCCCACGAGAACCTCTGATTAAGAGATTTGAGAAATCATATGTAACAGGCTAGAAATATCGTCATTCAAATGATTTTGGTATTAACAAGCAGTTTATTCTTTTGGCTTAAACAAGACTCAATTGATGGCACCAGATCTAATTGACGGGGGCACAATTGAAAATAAAAGTGATTTGTTTCTTTTGGCTTAAACCGGACTCAATTGGTGGTACCAGACTTAATTGACGGGACGCAATTAAGAATGCAAATAATTTATTTCTTTTGGGCTTAGACCGGACTCAATTGATAGTATCAGACTTAATTGACGGGACACAATTGAGAATATCTAAGTATATCTAGAACCATCTAATTGAAATAACCAAGAATATCTAAAACTATTTATTTGAAGTATTTAAGGACATCTAAGACTAAAACTATTTATTTGATATTTTTAATTTTCTTTATTGGGAATTTTTAGATTTTTAATATGGATTTAATTTTACTTTGATCTTGATTTTTGGTTTGAAGAGAAGTTTTACAACTCTCGGGTAAGTTGGCTTCTGGACTCGGTGGATTCTTCGACTTAGAACGATGGAGATGACATGGCCTTTCATGGCCTTCTTGTGAGAGTTGGATCCTGAGACCATGACAGGTCTTCTTGTATGAACAAAGCTTTACTACTCTTGGGGCCTTTCATGGCCTTCTTGTAAGAATTGGTTCCTGGGACCATGACAGGTCTTCTTGTAGGAACAAAGTTTTACAACTCTTGGGGCCTTTCATAACCTTCTTGTAAGAGTTGGTTCATGGGACTATGGCAGGTCTTCTTGTAGGAACAATCCTCAATCTCAAACGTATTTACAATTCAATTTGAGAGAGGTAAATCTCTCAACTCTCGGGGCAACAGGAGGCTTTCTTTTGAGAGTTGGTTCCTAGGACAACGGGAGGCCTTCTTATAGGAACACGAGATAAGAATAAAATTTCACAACCTTCGGGGCCTTTCATGGCCTTCTTGTAAAGGTTGGTTCCCAGGTCAACGGATAACCTTCTTATGAGGGAAACTTGATCTTGGACTTGATTTCTTTTATTTTGATTTGAATTTGATTTTTTGACTTTTGGATTCGGATTTCACTTTTCAATTTAGATTTCATTTGGATTTAGACTTTTTCTTGATTTGAACTTATTTTATCTTCTCATTTGATTAGGGTTTCTTTTTTATTTAGATTTTGGTTATTTTATTTTTATTTTTATTGAATTTAGATTTCCTTTTTATTTGAATTTACTTTATCTTTTATAAAGCTTGCATTCTTCTTCTTTATTTTTTATTTAAAATTATGCTATTCTCTTTAAAATTTGATTTTTAACTTTTAAAGATTTTGTTAACTTCCTTTTACTTTTTGATTTATGACTGATTTTTTTTTCAAGTCTTTTGGATTTTTATTATTAAACTTCACATTTTTATTTTTTATTTTCTTCTTTGATTTGAATTTATTTTATTTCTTTTATTTTAAATTAGATTTCTTCTAGATTTGAGTTTATTTTATTTATTTCAATCTCTTATTGAACTTTAATTTGAATTAGACTTTGAATTTTTTTATTTGAACTAGATTTTAGATTTTGATTATATTTTAGATTTGGCCTTTAAATTGAAGTTAGCTTGAATTTGACCATCTATTTAATTATCTATAAATTCGACTTAGGAATTTTATTAAGAGATTTTGCTATTTTTTCTAGGATTTAATTAATTTATTATTATTTATTATTTTTATAACAAAACACTTCAAAAATATAAAACTCTCGATTTTTTTGTTCAAATTTTATATAAAAATATTATTGGATTCGATTTATTTAGATTTTTAGAAATTTTTTGATATTTTACTTGAATTTTTCTGAGTTTTCTACTATTTTTGATGAATTTACAAAGCTTTTGGCAATTTATAAAATTCAATTTTAATAAAAAAATACTTTGAAAATACGAAAGGAGCGAATATTGATATAATTTCATATCAAAATATCAGTAAATCTAGTTTCTACAGATTTTTAGAATTTTATGGATATTTTATTTAAATTTTTCTGAGTTTTCGGCTATTTTTAATGAATTTTTTAAATTTCAGATGATTTGGAATTTTGTGATTGGGCCACGTGGGAGTTGACTGGCTTCTGATGCTGACTCTATTCTGGATTTCGTGTAACGAGTGACGTGAGCTGCCACACTCTATCTGCCACAGAAAATCCGCGCAAAGTCGTGTTTGAACTCGTTCTCTCTCCGTCGACTGCGGGAATTTTGCAAAAAGGCCCTTGGTTATTCTCCGGCGAAATTGCGACGTTCCAAGCCACCATTGCTGTCGAGACTGGGCGCAATCGAATCGTGAGAGTAAGAGGAAGGTATCGGTGGGCTTCATTCTTGCTATGGACGCCTCCTCTGCCACGTGGCACCTGAAGCACCTCAAGAAGCCATTAATGGCGTTTGAAGCTTTTTGACCCTCTTTCTTTGCCAGATTTAGGTTATTTACACTCGTGGGTGTGCCTGGAAGACTACTGGAAGGTCGATTTTATTTGGGAGAGCTTGGATGGAGGAGATCCCAACTGAGGCACTTCGACCTCAATTTGGATCGGATCTGAGTGCAATGATGGGGCCCACAAGGGGTTCTTTAGATGCCAGAAATCATTTAGAGAGATTCAGAAGATTGGATTTACATGATTTGTGACTTCAATTTTATTCAAAACATGCCAATTTGATGGGAGGATGATCATGGCAGAAAACGAGTACTTTTGCACTTTTGTTTAACTTTAAACGTTCATGTAACTCAAGTTACAGTAATTGAGCTGGATTCAATACCCAATTTGAGTCCATTTGAACATGTTTTGAGTGTTTAGATCGATACATAAAATTAAAGCAAGTCTTTTTACATCTTTCTCAATTTTTATTTTTTCATTTCTATGATAATTGTCCACTGTTTTTGATGATTTCTGTTTGAGTTACTTAAATGCAGGAAAATGACTTACAACAGTCACAACAAGCATAAGGAATACATGTAAAACAATAAGCAACAATTTATATAAGATATTTATCTATTTTTATATTTTCTGTCCAATTAAACAATAATTGAGAAAACAACATTGCAGCAAGCATTATAACCACTAATCCATCATTAAGTGCATTATCTCTTTAAACAAGATGAGGGCATAACTTCGCTACCTTGGTTTTGAGAAATAACGGACTGGAGAGGGATAAAATCCCTCCCAGTTTGGGCATGAATTGACAAAGGGACATAGTCCCCGTCAGAGAGCAAGATAGACACCAAATTCAATTCAAATTTACCATATTTATTTATACACGTAGCTCTTACCAACAGAAGTCACTTAATTTTACCCCTTCTCTTTTTTTTAAATTGCTCGACCTAATGTCTCTCTCTCTACTGCCTATGCTCAGTTGAGCTTAATTAAACTGGCTAAACCTAATACACAATGACGGCTATCTCTCCTCCCTCTTTCTGAAGCTCGAAACTTGGGTTTATATAGGCTGGGACCTAGGGTTTTGCTTCCATGGCTGAGAGCTCATCCTCACTCTTCAATTTTCATCAACGGTCGGGATTCGACTGCTGCTAGGGCTTGGTTTCGCAAAACCATGGGCTGTGCTGTCTGGTTTTGATGTTTGTGGAGCGGAAGGGAGCCACGTCGTCGAGTTCCGTCGATTTCACCTCTTTCACCCGGCGTCAGCGGTAAGAATCGCGCTTTTCTTTTTTTACCAAGGAAGGGGATGGAGCTGACAAGTGAGCCCCCAACCCAACGGATAGTATGAGACAGGGAGATGGGCACGGCTGGTGTTTCATAAGCCGATTCTTATTTGATTTTCTCGTGTGCATGGTTCACAAAAATCAGGTGCATCCAAATTTTCCACGAGGCGTGGTAATTTCGCTGGGACAGCGACACACCCCACCCCCGGATCCTCTGCAGTGGGTCGGACGCGCAAAACTCCTGGATTTTTCTGGAAATTTCTCACCATTTCATTTAATTTATATATATATTTTTGCTGCCAAATGAAAATAAATTGTTTGGGAATCTTCTCTTGGGTATTTTTTTATAACATTTTATGGGTAGGAAAAAATATAAGGAATTTGATGGTTCAAAAGGTTTTGGGGAATTTCTCATGGATTTATTTTTGGTAATTTTGTAGATTTTGGGGATTTCTTTGCAAAATATGGGGCTTTTGTTGATATTTTTGGGATTTTGAAACTATGATAACTCATTATAATTCTTGAGGAATTTTTGGGTATTTTTTGAGAATTTTTGGAGTAGGTTTGATATTTTCCATGAGTTATTCGGGTTTCTTGCATCCATTCACCATAAAATGAGTTATTTATTTCATATATTTTGGCACAATATTTTAGGGTTAAACACTAGGCTTTGAATGATTCGGAGGAACCGGTAGGAAAAATAGGCTATACCGTGGCTAGCTGGCGTCACATGATACCCCAGTGAGATTTAATTTGATCGAACTGTATTTGATATGCTTTGACAGTATATAAAATTTTGCGCAAATTTTATACAGTAACCAAATTTTTATATAAAGTTTTCTATGACCAACATTGACTGTTGGTCATATATACTGTCATTTGACCTCAGAATTTTTTTTAACAGTAAAATTTGGATATTAAATTGCAGTTTAAACAGATTTAATAAACTTTTGAAACAGAAATCATTTTTTTATAGGCATGTGGGCAGAGAAAGGCGCAAATCAACCTTTAAGGGCTTAGGGCTATCATTTTAGGTCAGATGAGGTGATTCTGCATTGATCTATGGATTTTTTTTTTTTTAGATAAATAGAGATCATGTCTTCTAACTTTTTCTTTTTTTTTAAAAAAAAAAAAGTTAAATTGTTCTTTGTCATTAGATCAAGAGTTGGTTTTCAACCCAAGATTATACGCGAATTGAAAATATGAACCATGCATAAATGATCATTTATGTTATTATTTTCCACCTTTTCGCAGAAAATATATTCGAATTTCGTGAGGGGGGATGAAAAGAAAAGGGAACGAATCCCAATTCTGTGAGGCGCTATATAATGGATAATGCCTCTCTTAAAAAAAAAAGAAAAAAAAAAGGCTTAGGACTTATATTTTTTTAATTAGTATTGCGATTAAAGAAATGAGGAACTTAATTTATTAGCTCTGATCTTTTTACAGAAGGGTTACATGATCTTATATAGGTTTGTTGCTAACTGTAAAAAAAAGGTGCCTAACGTACCCAATTTGGTGCATAACGTTCGCTTACTATAAAGAAAAAAAAATTGAAGATCTACTTATGGAAAAATTTGGTCTCTTTTTTTCTATAATTACCCGATGAGGAGATTTAATCTGAGGCCAGTCCGTTCCTAATTTCTTTTTTGTCTTCATCAATTAGCTATCAATAACAGCAGAGACATTCGAAAGGACATTAAATGCAGAAGACAAAAGTTGTCATAAAGCGTACCAAATGTATTAAATTGCTGCGTAAAAGAGATGGATAACAGATAGTTTTGTATCCTTTTTTTTTTTTTCAGATTTTGTGATCATCGTAAGAACCATAATTATTATGACGGTACACTATTATGACAATGGAAACTATTATGACATTCGTTTCCAACGCCATCGATCTCTCGCAATAATATTATCGCAGAGGAATCTGTATAAGGATGGTATTAGAAATTGAATGTAGGACTGTCTCTCTGTCTTTATAGAATGTCTATATATTATAGCTCAAGTGAAGATAAGTCTATGAGGAAGGGATACATGGATCTTATAAACGTACATTGTTTCTTGGGTTGAAATGGTCAATTAAATGTAATTCAAATACTGTATACTGATTCACATCTATAGTGCGTGGGTTGCAAAGCAGCTGTCAGCAGCATATCGTTGATTCATGATTAATTAACTCTTTTTTGTGCAGAACTTGAGGAATGTTTTGATTTTTTTTTCCTTTTTTATTTTCCCTGATAAAAGGATGAATATATATAACTAACTCAAGACAGACATTTCTCTCTGAAAAATGACTTAACGCTGCAATTAATTTTGGCACCGCGCGCTAGCTCGTATACAAAGCCAAACAACTGAACAAGTCATTTTAGATGTCGAAATACGTCCAAAACATTTTGGATATTTGCATGTTAAATTTTAGTTTTGTCGTATTATATCCATGTATATGTTAAGAATTATTAGTTTGTAATATTATACGATTCCCCATTAAGATTAATATATGATTAATATATAGTATAATAGTAGTAAATAAAGCATCATACAAAATTACAACTTCATATATACCATGCAGTAATTAATCTTGTCTAAATCAATAGTAACAAAACAAATGTATCAACACACCACAACATGTGTTATAAAATTAGGAGAGCTAAATTACTACGCATAACACGGATGTGTTCATACTAGCTATACGTATGAATCCGAACAATTCAATGAAATGTACATATTAAAATCTTGTGAAAACCATTTTTTTTTTTACTTTTTTTAGTATTTTTTAATTTCTAGAAAATGTTATTTTCGGGCAAGTCATAATCATTAGATGAGCAGATTTTCCTTAAAATATTAAAGAATAGTAAAAAAATGAAGTTTATAAAATTTAGTTTTCAATACAATTTTAAAATGTATTTTCAAGTTGAGAAATTTAGACTGATCATTCGAAATTTTATTAGGTCGTACATACCAATTTGTTCTACTCGTAGTATTTTTAACAATCATTTATTTGTAACAATATCTAATAGCATAAATATTAACAAAAAAATTGTTTGAATATGGGGAAAAAAAAGTATATCATAATCATCCGTTAGCTTATACAAAACAACTACCCATCGATAAGAATGAAAAATAGATTTATTATAAGAGAAATGTCACGGGCCAAGCAATATCGATAGAATGTTCGGTCAAATCTGACTTTATCTCAAATTCGAAAATTTAAATGATCAATCTGGACTGTTTAGTATTACCTTCGTATGAAAATCTCCCCGCCAACCAAATTTTATATAAATATTTTTTAATTTTTTTTGGAATTTTAGAAATTTTGTAGATATTTTTTTTTACCATCTTCTAGATCTAATTAGTTTTGAACCCTCTAATAACAATTATTTTTAAAAATCTAAAAATAGAAAATTTGAAAAAAAAATATATATATAAATTTATTTGCAAGACACATTCAATATGAAGAGCACGTTGAGTATAGAACGGTACCAGAACTTTTGAATTTGATATTTAATCGCTGCAGAGCACATTGAGTATAGAACGGTCATCAGAACTTTTGAATTTGAGATTTAATCGACTGCAGTAAAATGATCTGTCAGATCATTTTATAAGTAGCATTTCTTATATATATTATAAACTAGCGGGTATGACATTTCTCCCCTCTGTGTATGACGTACCTAATAATATAAGAAACCACCCATTTATTTTCTTAAATTAATTAAATTTACTGACACCTCGCATAGGTTCGAAATCCCACTCAAAGATTTCAATCTCAAAAATAAATTAAAAGGCTCGACTTCATCTTTACCTGTGCGGTCGAAGGAAAAGTTCATACATACGTATTGGACAATTTGGTTGGTTAGGTTTCATTGGCATTTTAGAAACAAGTGCCCAAATTGATATTTCTTTTTTTGGCAGGCCACTATTTAACAATATATATTAAATAACAATTTGAAAATAAGAGTAAAATAAAGAGAGTTTTGAGGCCGAGTCTTTGCTCTGACGTCGAGCTTAATTAAGTCATGTATAATTTTTTGTATAATGTTAGTTTGAATAAAAAATTAAGTATTAGTGACCTTAATTTAATTTGATGTAACTAAGTTGCTGTCACGTAATTTGCGTTTGAATCCATCATAATATTTTATGTTTTTTTTTATAAATCGAAATTATAAATACTGATGGAAAGGACAATATATAAATCTAGAGATACAGGCGTACAACAATATGTGTCGGGTTCTATCCATTCGTACATATCCAGCATAAGTTGTTTGGTCTATTAAATTTTGACATTAGCTAGTTGGACAACAGTTATGATGCATTATAATGGCCTTATTTTTTTTATACATAATGAGCATCATCTTGTCTTTATTTATCATAGTCGTCATCTAATATATATTTGTTTTCTTGAAATTAGTTGGGAGCCCGCTAATATTCCTCCATTTTCATAAAAAGAAGTAAGATTCATCCCTCAATCTGTTACAACATGATATTCAACAAGTGAAACATGTAATTAACTAACCCCCTGCACCGGAACCAGTTTAGATTGAACCTGTGCCCAATTATTATCTGTCCTTCCAATTTCTATTAAGAATGAACTAATTAATTAAGTCATCTACAATATTACTCGCTACCTATGTCTCTCCCTTTTCGTTTGTCTGTAGCACATACGATGACTCGGATCGAAAGCAACTTTCATTAAGATATATTCTATCTGAAAAATTCAACCTACTGAGTTAGAATTTAATTTTGGTTTGAATGAGCGGGAGGAACCGATCGGAAGAACGAACCTTGTCAATATAGGTCAGACCATGGCCAGCGTCAAATGATACCCAATTTGATATCTTGATTCTGGACCACTATATATATAATGCGTATATTATAGAATGTTAAGATTTATTGCTAGTTAAAGAGCGTGATAAATGAATAATTTTGGTCTTGATCAAAATGTTTTCTGCACGGTATTTTATTTTATTTCATTTCATTTCAATTCAATTGATTTCTCAGGATTTTGTTAGATCAAATAAATAAAAATTCCAGTCAAAACACCGTTCATTTTGATTAGAAAACTTCTTATGAAATAAAATCTCATTTTTTTTTTTTCAAAAAAAAGAAGATTTTGATCAGGGCCTCTGTTATTTTTTTGGTGCAAGGTCGTTCTTTGATCATTTGCTTTCCAATAGGCAATCGGTCATAATACTGTGTCACTTGTCCTCGGAATTTCTTTCCAATTAGCAGTTTTTTCCTCATTCTCACTCGCGTACGAAGGAGAGTGAGAAGGATTGATCTGGAAGTCAGTTTATTGTTTTTTTTTTTTTCATCCTGACTCGCGTACGCTGACCATGGTCCGATCTATGTATTGTAAACGTGTCGTGTCGTGTTGACACGAGTTAATATTTTCAACGTGTTGTGTCGTGTTGTGTCAAATGAAGGAATTGGTTAACACGACATGCATTATGATATGACGCACTATAATACAAATGAAGAAATTGGCTAACACGACGTGTCGTGTCGTGTTGACACGACGTGTTAAAAGTGTCAAACCATATTATAATTTATTTTAATTTATTCAATTAAAATTCATCAAAAAGTATTTAAATATAATAAATTGTTGAAATTTCTTTTATTAAAATAAAATTAATGATTGAATAAAAAGATTATGAATGAAAGTTGTTAAATTTATAATATAAACTCAACATAAAGGGAGTGGCTAGTGTCCAATATATAGGACACATTCACTCATCCAACATGATAAAATATCAATTTCTGAGATTAAAATGGCTGATCCGAACCGTTTAACTTGTTCTCCATGGATCAAATTTTATATTTTTTTATAATTTTTTTTATTCTTTTTAAAAAATTTTAATATGTTCAATCTAAAAAGTTATTAACCTTCCAATTTTGAAAATTCAAAAAAAATATAGAAAAAATTGAAAAAAAAATATAAAATTTGATTTTCAAGAAGGTTTTAATATAGAGATCCAATTGAGCGGTTTGAATTGGTTGTTTGAAATTTTAACAGTCGACGTTCGGATCGTGTTTGACGTCCTATATGTTTGATTCTAGCATTACGCCAATATAATTTCATTAATTCTAAATAATATTAATTTTTTAACATGTCAACTCGTGTCACGTGTCATGTCATGTTGTGTCGTGTCGTGTCACGTGATAATTCGTGCCGTGTTAAGACGTGTCAATATTTAGAAGTCTCCAACACGACACGACTTTGACACGACACGCCGACACGCACGTGTTGTGCTAATTTCATAAACGTGTCGTGTCGTATCATTTTGAGAAGACTACTCCGACCTATATCTTTTAGGCCTTAAAAAATTATTTTGATATTTTTGTGGACCATGAATTAGGCTGTATGAGTTTAGAGTTCATGACCCAATTCAACATCAGATGCGATTACTTCTAGGTTGTATTAGTTTATTACTCAGCGGAGAATTTAAGCTCTATTTAGCTCTCTAATACTTCGAAACAGAGTTTTATGATTGTAAGGCTAGGATAGCTAGGCCTAAATTAGGACAATATGCATACATCTGTTAAGAACCATCCTAAACAAAGCCTACTTATACAGTTATATTGAATTGATATGGCTTTGCACCTAAAAATTAAGGAACTTGCTTGGGCTTTTGCTGGGCCAACTCTAACACCATGAAACTTTACAACAAGGATTAAATACTGATTTTTCTTTTATTTTGTATTTCGAACGGCGCAGATGATTGGTGACTCCACATTTTTTTTTCACAAGAAATAGATTTAAGTTCCACTAGATTAAAAAAAAAAGACTATTTAATGTTAAAGATACCGAACTACTTTTCAGTAAATAAGGTTTTTTTTTTTTGAAGAAAATAAGGCTTAATTTTTTGGAAAAATCAACTTATATTTTAATTCGTTTTGTCATAATCTTAGTGATATTTGTACTAAATTTATAAAATTTCAAAAGCAAAATTGTTAGTACACGGGTCCAAAAACATGTCATTTAGTATTAAAAATCAGTATCCAATGAATTGAACAAAAACAAACCTATAGATATATGCAGAGACCTTAATATAATTACTTTTATTTGACTATAATCTCTAGATAAAGACATAATTGTCTGGACCAATCATTATTCAAAACTCGCTAGATTACGTCACATATGAAATTTTGTTCAGTAGATATTGGAAATACTTTTTATACTTATAATATAAAGATATCATGTCAGTAAAATGCATCAGTGGATTCCAATAAGAATCATATTAAAATATTTTATTGACAATGCTTGTGTCTTGCCCCTTGCTTTCTAGTCATACATATAATATAATTAATTAATGTGCTGATAATAAGAGTGATTTATGCAACATTTTGTATAGTATATAATTTTTATTTCGTGATTAATTTGTGTGAGCTTGAATGCTTGATATATATATATAATGGCTAATGTGCTATATCTGTGGCACGTGCCACCCATTTTCTACTTACTAATTTTTCAAGATTCAAAATTGAAACGACCAATCCACACCGTTCAAGTTGATCATCATATTGAAATACCCTTCGAGACCAAATTTTACATTTTTTTTCAAAATTTTTTGCTATTTATTTTGATATTTTAAAAAAATATTATTTTTCAGACCGTCCACTTTGACAAATATCATAATAAATAGCAAAAAAATTTGAAAAAAAAATGTAAATTTTGGTCCCCAGAAATATTTCAATATGATGATTAACTTGAACGGTGGCACGTGCCACGGATAGAAAATGGGTGGCACGTGCCACGGATAGCACATTAGCCATTATATATATAGGATTGCTAATGCGCCATCGATGGCACGTGCCATCGATTTTTCATTTAGTCATTTTTCAAGATCCAAAATTCAAACGGTCAATGTTGATTTTCAGTGGCAGATAAAAATAATTTTTTGTCTCCACAATGTTGAATAATATTATTTTCATTCTTTATCAAATCTTTTTGAAATATTTCTGAATTTTTCCTAATTGTACGAAAGACATGTTATTATTTGCTTTATGCTTATAAAATTTATGAATTTCTTTGTACTTCTTGTACAAATACGTCAATCTTTTTCATATTTTAATTGTATTAAAATAGTAAATTATTTTCTAATTACATCTGTCTTATATCTAAATCACGAACTTAGACTTTGCTAATTTTCTTACAAGTACTTAACGAAAGAACTTCATTAAATTTTCCCACGTGAGTTTGTAAACCTTAAAATTGAATAAACTTCATGTGTTTGGATACACCGTTGAATAAGGCATAAGAATAAGGGATCTCGGAATGTGTGCTTGTCCAAATTCCTTATTCTTATATCATGGTTTTGTTGGTATAGGAATAAGGGCCTGAATAAGTCCAAAATTCCTTATTCTTGTGTTGTTTGGGTTTCACAAGAATAAGGAATTAGAAGCTTATTCTTATCCATCCCTTATTCTTACTAGAGGGATAATCGAGTTTCGCTCGATATTTGATATATTAATAAAAAAATTAATATGTTATTATTTAATAATATTATTTATAATTTGGTTAGTTTATATATATAATATAAGTTTGTTGTAAATTTGAAATGTCCATGCAAATAAAAAAATTATAAGTCTTGGTATTGTAGAATTATATAATTATATATAAATATGAAAATATTTGTAGTATTCAATGTAATAATAAATTTTAATAGCGATTTGTGATAGTGAACATCTATTATCTGTGTAATATAGTAATTTAAATTGTAATATGTTTATAGTTAGGTTGTATGTATTTAATAAATATTATATTAATTTAAATTTATGGCTGTAATTAAATCAAATTATAATCTGTGGTAGTGTAGAAAATTTAAATTATATTCAAATATGTTAATATGTTTCTTATTGATGAAAGTAATTTATTGAACAAATCTGACAATAAGAGAATAATGCGGCGAAAAAAATAGCAGAAAAAGAAAAATTAAATTAGAACTAAAGTAAGGAACAAATGAAAGATACATTGGTGATAGCATAAGATTAATAATATAAAATCCTACAGACAACATTCATCGTTATACATGTATGGAACATGTCGCCTTACCCATCAGCCAAATATTCTTCGTCATAAATATTGAATTCATCAAATAGAAATGTATTGTCTTCGTAAATGAATGGTGGAAGTTGGACCGTTGGTACCTAAATAAAAATTGAGCGGGAAAGATTTGTGAAAGATATGTAATTAAAGAGGAAAATTGAAAGTAAAAAGAACAAATAGCATATAAACATACTGGAACAATTTTATATGAATCATATGATGGTAAGCTTCTAGAAATTCAAAATACTGTACAGTGAAACATATGAATAGATATGTTAAGACAGCTATTTGATATTGGGGGATAATTGTGATTTTTTTTTTGACGGAACGTAAGGAAATAGTTATTTGAGTGGTTAATTTATATAAATAAAATTGGAAAATTTAAAAATAATGTAATAAATTAAAATATAAAAGAATATTGATAATATTTGAAAATTTTGAATTCAGTGAAAATGGAATATGTAACTGTAACGTAACGTAATAAAAACATTGGGTATGATTTGAAAATTATGAATGTGAATTAAAAGCGAATAAAAAATTATGATTAATATTTGGATATGTATAATGAAGTATATATTTTCTTCTATGACAAACGAAACAGATATGGTACAATAAATGATATATATTAAATTTGAACTATATTTTAGATACATTATATTAAGGTAAGCTGTTTTTAAGAGCAATTGGACGGGATCTGGAGGTGCCTACTCGACTTACTGGTGATTTTTTTTTGGCTGTGACTCCAAAGATGGAAACAACGGTGTAAAAACCTGAAGATAAACAATTTAGAATTTGTTGAGGATAACTTTGCACAATGGTCAAATATTTTTCTGAGCCCTCTTCTTATTGATTTAATTTGTCACTTTTGTTATATTATATGATCATTATCCTTGAGATGTAATAAGTACCAGTAATAGTCAATCTCTGACCATGCTTAAAAGGGAAATGAACATACCCATATCTGGTATAGGCCAAAAACTCAAAAATATCAAATTACATAGATGTATAATACTGCACAGTAAAAGTTGACTGATTTCAATTTTCTTATTTTGTTTTAGTTAGCATGCTTAGATATTTAAACTTGAGATTATTTCTCCAAAACATCCAATTAAATTATTTAAGAGAGCATGTGTGAAGGTTAACAACCCTTTTCAGGGACAAATGCCGAGGAATTTGGTTTGCATATGTACCCAAGACATAACATAAATTGCAAAGCATACTCGAATATGAACTAATTTCCATGGTGGTTGTAACAAATAGCAAAAGACAGTTCAGACAAAACCTTAGAGCTCAAAAAATCCCCCCCAAAAAAATATTTGATTGGAACCAATTGGTGTCTAGACAGAGAACAACCTATGATGTAAATATATAATAAGGTAGAAGATGAACATGAACTTCAGTTTCAGTTGGATCAGAAAGAAAATGTGAAAAATCACATAATTAAATTTCAGAATTTTTTTAAAACTTTTAAATAATTTGTGGGCCTAGATAATTTGTTTTTTAAAAAAGTATTTTCTTTAAAAATACGTGTTTCATTAGAGAAACAAATAGAATTACGAACTCCTATAGCATCCTATTGGTACTACTCTTACCAGCAAATAAAAAATAGCATTATTCACTTAAACCCCTCATCTTCCACCAATTAGACAACATACCATTATAAACATTCAAAGAGAAAAACCAATTATAGCACCGATATTCCACATCTAAGAGATCCGGTCAACATTATTAAATAACATTTAATAAGTGAATCACTACACCAATTTAGACTACGCCATAATAAAAGGAGGGAAATGTATCTCCCATTGACTACGCCAGATTAAAGGAGAGACATAATTACATTAAATATGGGCCCAGAATAGGGTACCAGTGGTATACATCACATATAATCTATATTATCATATTTATATTTATATAATTAAGAATGTTTTTTTTTCTCTTTTGGAGCACCCATCATCCATTTTATAGATTACTTAGGCCAAAATCAGAATTGTAAATCATATTGATCAGCAAAATTCAACATTCATGTAATTCAATTTTAAACCACAGGTATTATAAAGCAATTGTAATTAGCTATCAGGAAATAAGTGCACCTGAGCACCATCAACATTCCTTTATTTATTACAATTTTTTATTTTGATAAGCATTTATGACAAATTGAAGTGTAAAATATTGCGACACTATTCAGTATTCAATGATAAAAGGAACATCAATAAAACATAGTTAAGTGAATGGCAAGCCAAAGAGTCACAAACGTAATAATCTGTTATTGATTTTTTTATTATTATTCTTACAGTTTTATGAAGTGCCATAATTTAGTGGATACTTTTTATCGATTCTCAGCAACTTCACCTTTATTGCATTCAAATTAACTTATCAATTTCTTCTTCTTTTAAATATTTTTTCTTATTATTAAAAAAAAAAGAACCAAGTAGAAATTCCCCACCATTTCCATTCAACATGGAGAAAAGTTTATACATTAGCCCCTATTTCTCTATCAATGTATAGAATATACTTTTATCTAACTCCCCTTTAAACTTTCTAGTCTGCACTGACATCACACCGATTAGTGAACGCCTCCCAGGGCCGGGCCGGGTTCTCGGGAGGCCGGGTCTAAAAGGACCTGCTCAAGGGCTGGACAGGGCCGGACTTAGGGAGGCTTTTGGAAGGGCCGGGCTTAGAAGGGCTTAAATATGAAGATTGAGCCTAGCCCTTTTCAAGCCTGGCCCTTTTAGGCCCTCCGGATTTCAAAAGGCCGGGCTCGAAGGGCTTAAAGGGCCTGAAGGGCCTACGAACAAACAATATTTTTCTTAAAAAATTCGTTTAAACTATATTTAAAATATAAATATTTTATTTATAAAAGATAATAGAAATTGTATAAAATATTTAAATATAAATTGTAAATTTTATTTTTCATCTTTAATTTGAGTTTAGGACAGGTTATATTATAACGACATAGAAAAAATTTATAAAACTCAACTTTTGTTAATATATTAATGAATTAAAATAATTGAAAATCACAAATGCATGAAATAACTAACATTTTATGAGAAATATATATTGTTTTAACTTGTATTAGCATCAATATGTTAAAGAATTTTAATATTATTTGGAATAATCAGTTTAGATTGGATTGGATTTGATCAGATAGGGTGTAATCTTGAGTTGAGATTGTGTCTGATTCTTTATAAGTTTGGCATCTTTCGGCCCTGGCCCTTCGTAAGCCTGGCCTCTTTGGGCCCTGGCCCTTCCAAAGCCTGGCCTCCCTAGACATCTCTTCAGCTGAGATTGTGACCTGACCCTTCCTAAGCATGGCCTCTCTAAGCCCTGGCCCTTCTTAAGGGCTTAGAGAGGCCGGGCCAGCCCTTTGTTTCAGAAGGGCTTGGCCAGGGCCGGGTCAGGGCCAGACGTTTTTGGATGTTCACTAACACCGATGCATTAGCACTATGTAACCGTCGTCTTGAAGTTTATTCATTCATTTATTACATCAATTTGAAAACGAACAAAATAAATAAAATAAAATAAATTACATTCCAAAATAACTATGAAGATCCATCGAATTAAAACTGCAATGCAAGCCTGCCATAACCACCAACCCTGTAACTCCTTGACATCTTTGGCATCATGGATGATACCTGCTCCTTGACTTGTGGGGTCCACATGACTGTCAAATAATGCAAAATACTGTGAATTTTTCCTCCCAACGATCTCAAAGAGGTAATACCTTGACTATTTAAGCATGTGGCATTTCTATCTAGCCACAAAGTCCGCAATAAAATGCTGTTACAAATCTGGAATGCCAATTTTTTGGACTTAACGATTCCTTTTGTTCACCAAGAATGAAATTTCACTTGACCATAGTACAGTGAGATATCATGCATTTCTTAATGGTAAACTTTTATACCAACATTGTCATCTCAGCTCATTAGATATCTCTGGGGCAAATGTTCTTGGAAAACCTCATTTACCAGTGCATCAGCAGATTTACCATAACCCCTGAAACTGATGTTGCAACGTTCTCTCCATAAAACAAAGAAAGTCACAGCAAGAAAATCCTTTGCTTGGTTAAGCAGCATCCTGTTCTCATTAAATTATCAATTGTCGGCAGCTTATTTAGTAACATTTTCCAGATAAACTGTTGAAAAATAGAGATAAATAAGAACAATTTGCCTTAGAAATTTATCATCATTGGTTTTTTTATAGGATAGTCCTTCAACCTTTTATTTATTAAAAAGGGTTGCTACTTTTTTATTTTTTTACCGTTAGAGACTAGGTAACGGTAAACTCTTTTTTACCGTTACAACTTTGCCTATAAATAGGCTTGTATTTCTTCATGTAAAAATATAATAATTCAATTATTCCAAACCAATTAAGTTGTCTCAAAAATAACATGGTATCAGAGCGGTGATGATTTATTGTGAAATTAGCGACTCAAAAAGAGAGAAGCAAAAAAATGACAGAATTAGAGGCAACGCCACAAAATTCAACAAACCCGATTGAGTCACGAGCGACTGACCTGAGAGTCGTGCAAAGCTCATGGGCAGTCGACTTGGATGACATACTCGATTCAATAAATTCTCAAAACCTATGCAATTCTGAGCTGCAGTCTCCCTTTAGCTCAACGACCATAGGACATCAATCCAAGCCTGGAAATCAGGCGATGTTCGCCAATAATGAAGCCAATCCAAACCCTTATCTCGACCAAGACTGGCGCAAGGGAGAAAGGGGGAGCTCGATCGACAGACCCACACAGTGCGATCATTGTCAAAGGGCAAGCCACACGCTCGAACGCTGTCGGTTTCTCCACCCTGAACTCCGTGCAGTTGAAGGCAAGAGAAGGAAAAAAGAAGTTGGCCATGGCGTTAGAAAAGAAGGGAGGCGTGATTTGCGAAGGGGGGAGAAGAAGCGGTTTGGTTTTTCGACTGGATCTAACGAAAATGAACCCAACGAGGCACCTGGCTTAGCCAAGTCAATTGGATCAAGCTCCAAGTCGATGAAAGAGAGGCTTGACCAGATTGAAAGGCAATTAGCACAATTTCTCATCTCTTTGGGTTGCAAAGGTCCAGATCCTTTACTTTTATTTTCAAATGGGCTTGGTAAAACCCACGAGCCCAATCTTCATTCTTCAATTTCAATAAATGAAATGGAAACAAACAATATTGGTCTGACCTGTATGCGCACTCAAAATATTGATGACTTAAATTCGGTTAAGCCTATGCCCGGTCCGAATTTTGTAAATAAAGTAGATTTAATTAAATCTAATGTAGAAAGACCAACTGAAAATAAGTGTTTAGCCATAGGCCAATCCACTAGACTCGTTATTCCTAATTATGATAAGTGGGTTCTTGACTCCGGTGCAACGGACCACATGACGGGAAACAAAAATTTATTGAAAAATTACCGTCCAATTAATGGTGACCAATATTTTACCGTAGCAAATAATGAAAAAATTAAAATTAAAGGATGGGGTATGATTAGCATTTTACCCAAAATTTTTTTACAAGATGTGTTTTATGTTGAAAATTGTTCGGTCAATTTGTTATCAATTAGTAAGCTTTCTAGAGATTTGAATTGCGAAATAATTTTTAAAGAAAAAAGTGTTATTTTTCAAGATTTATTTTCAAAAGAAAAAATTGGTGAAGGTTTTCTTGAAAACGGTCTTTATTTTTTAAATAGCAACAAATTTGTTTTCAAAACTAGTAAAGATGAAGATTTGAGTAAACTTTGGCACAAGTGTGTTGGGCATCCTTCCGATAGAGTTTTAAACAAAATTTTTAATTTTTCTAATTTAGATTGTAGTATGTGCGAAACTTGTAAACTTGCAAAACATACTAGACCTCCTTTTCCAATTTCAAACTCTAAAAGTAATGATTTTTTTGAACTTATTCATTCCGATGTTTGGGGTCCGGCCCCTATAGCTTCTTACAACGATTTTAGATATTTCGTTATTTTTATTGATGATTTTTCAAAAACCACTTGGTTGTATTTGATGAAAAACAAAAGTGAGGTTTTCTCACATTTTCAAACCTTTGTGAATTTTATTGAAAATCAATTTGAGAAAAAAATTAAGATTTTGAGAACGGACAATGGTACCGAATATGTTAATCAAAATTTTTCTAATTTTCTTAAACAAAAAGGTATTTTACATCAAACTACTTGTGTTTACACTCCTCAACAAAATGGTGTTTCCGAAAGGAAAAATCGTCATCTTTTAGAAGTTACTAGGTCGCTTTTATTTCAAAATAATATTCCGAAATTTTTTTGGTCGGATGCCGTTTTAACCGCGACCTATTTGATAAATAGGTTGCCAAGTGCCATTTTGAATTTTAAAAGCCCTTTAGAAATTCTTTATGGTAGAAAATTAGATATTAGTCATTTAAGAGTTTTTGGTTGCAAATGCTTTGTGCACAATCAAAGAATTGACAAACTTGATTTTACTTCGATCAAAACTATTTTTGTTGGGTACTCTTCCGAAAAAAAGGGGTATAAGTGTTATGACCCTAAAAATAAAAAACTTTATATTTCTAGAGATGTTAGTTTTTTTGAAAATGAACCTTTTTATGAAAATTGCATTGAAAATAATGTTGAAAAAATTCTTCCAAATGACTTTATATATCCATGTGTTACTAACATCGAAGCAAGTGAGTTTCGAAGAGAGTCAAGAAATATTGTAGGTGGAGAATCACAAGAAGAAAGTGAAGAAAGCCTACAAAGTGAAGAAAGTAGAAATGAAGAACTTGAAGAAACCGAACAAGAAGAACTTATTGAAGAGGATGACGAAACTCAAGAGCAAGAGATGCCATTGAGAAGATCAAGTCGACAACCTCAACCTTCTACGAGATTAAGGGATTTTGTCACTTATTCGGTACAATATCCAATTCAAGATTATATTTCTTATGATAATGTATCTCTTGAACATTATGCCTTCTTAAATTCCTTGTCCAAAATTGAGGAACCAACCAATTATGAGGAAGCAAAAAAGAATCCAAAATGGTGTAAGGCAATGGAAGAAGAACTTAATGCCTTAGAAAAAAATCAAACTTGGGTACTTTGTGAATTACCAAAAAATAAAAAACCGGTTGGTTGTAAGTGGGTGTACAAAATTAAATACCATAGTGACGGTACCATAGAACGGTACAAAGCTAGATTGGTAGCCAAAGGGTATACCCAAACTTATGGTATCGATTACCATGAAACCTTTGCACCGGTGGCCAAAATGAATACCGTTAGGATACTTTTTTCCATAGCGGTAAATAATAATTGGACTTTGCATCAAATGGATGTTAAAAATGCTTTCCTTCAAGGAAATCTTGAAGAAGAGGTCTATATGTGTCTACCTCCCGGCCACAAAAAAGAAAATTTTACTAACCTTGTGTGTAGGTTAAAAAAATCTATTTATGGCTTAAAACAATCTCCAAGAGCATGGTATGGTAAACTTTCTCAATTTTTATTATCTTGTAATTTTAGAATTAGTGGAGCCGATAATTCATTATTTGTTAGACACAACATCAATGGTACCACCGCGGTTTTAGTTTATGTCGATGACATAATCATAACCGGTAACGACCAATTGGAAATTGAAAAAATTAAAATGAGCCTAAAACAAAAATTTGACATTAAGGATTTAGGCAAATTAAAATATTTTCTTGGAATAGAAATAGCTCATTCTTCAAAGGGGCTATTTATATCTCAAAGAAAATATGTTCTTGATTTGCTTAAAGAGACCGGTAAATTAGGATGTAAGCCGGCCAAAACACCGATAGATGTAAATGAAAAACTTGATAATGAAAAAGGTGAACCTTTAAAAGACATAAGTCATTTTCAAAGACTTGTTGGTAAATTAATTTACCTAACCGTTACGAGACCGGACCTATCTTTTGCCGTAAGCCAAATTAGTAAATTTATGCATGCACCTAGAACACCTCATTTAGATGCCATTAATAGAATATTAAGGTATCTAAAAGGTACTCCCGGAAAGGGAATTTGGATAAAGAAAAATGATACTAATGCTATATGTGGCTATTCCGATGCAGACTGGGCCGGGAGTTTCGATAGGAGATCGACAACCGGTTTTTGCACGTTTGTAGGCGGAAATATAGTCACATGGAAAAGCAAGAAACAAAATGTTGTGGCTCGATCAAGCGCGGAAGCGGAATATCGGGCTATGGCATCCACCGCATGTGAGTTGATATGGATCAAGCAATTACTAGCCGACTTGAATATCAAGCACAACGCACCAATGAAGATGTTTTGTGATAATCAAGCGGCGAGACACATTGCGGCGAATCCCGTCTTTCATGAACGGACCAAACACATAGAAGTGGATTGTCACTTTATTAGAGAAAGAGTTCAAGCCAAGGAAATCGAGACTCCATATGTCAAGAGTAGTGATCAATTGGCGGATATTTTTACAAAGGGTTTAAGCATCAAGAACTTCGAAGATATCTCTTGCAAGTTAGGATTGTACGATATTTACAATCCTAGTTTGAGGGGGAGTGTTGAAAAATAGAGATAAATAAGAACAATTTGCCTTAGAAATTTATCATCATTGGTTTTTTTATAGGATAGTCCTTCAACCTTTTATTTATTAAAAAGGGTTGCTACTTTTTTATTTTTTTACCGTTAGAGACTAGGTAACGGTAAACTCTTTTTTACCGTTACAACTTTGCCTATAAATAGGCTTGTATTTCTTCATGTAAAAATATAATAATTCAATTATTCCAAACCAATTAAGTTGTCTCAAAAATAACATAAACACTTCGAACCTCAGGGTCATGTTGAATGACCAGATTTGTTTCAGTATGATGCATTTTTGGATGAAAATGCGGAGTAGGAGTAAAACTGCCGAAAGAAGAGGCTTGTGACCTGGATTGAGCATCAAATTTAACTTTCTTATTTACAATGTAAATAAATTAAATATCTATGTTTTGATAGAAACAGAAACCTGCATTTGCATGTCTTAGAAGAAGCTGACTTGCCAACACCTTCAAGCTTTTTCCTGTAATTTTTGAAGATGGAGATTTTATTCTCAGATACATATGCAGAATTATCTAGATTTGCTTAAAAAATATTTGAGAAATCTATTTCTATGTACCTTGAATAAAAATAGCTTTTCTATGTATCATGAGTCGAGCTCCATTTGTAGAGGGAAGTACCATAAATTCTACAGTAAAAGACCTGAGCAACAAATAACTTATACAAAACAACGCACAATGTAATCAAAATGGTACACAGCAAAGTATCTCACAAAATATGGTATATATAGACATAAGAATGACACAACACCAAATAACTGCTATCAATGTGCATTAATTACAAAATTAAATGTATTTCAAATAATTAAAATTCCCTTAGGCATTGCACAACCTGTAATGCAAATTTCATAAAATTTAAATTGGCTATACACAGAAATTTAATACCCCTATATCATGCATAACTGAAATGCTAATTTCCTTTGTCTTCTATTAAATGCACAACCTAAATTTTTAAATCAGATATATCAGATGTACAATGTAATGGCAAACTTTACATTAGTGGCACACAATCTATATTGATTTTCAATTATACATTAATAGATAACGCACAAATAACAATTATATACTACATTTAATGCAATATCCTAACATTTAAATTATATAAAACTACGCATAGAAATGAACAGCTGGCTAAATAAACTACATTGTAGGATCCTTGACATTTATATCCATTCAACATTTATTTAAATATTTTGAATACATTTTTACAATTATGGTAGGATCTTTTTCATTATTTTTTCCTTACCAAATGGATCGAACCTTCCCAATTAATTTGACCAAATTACATTATGATATTCCACCTTCCCAAAATAAAACCAAATGAAAAAAATTTTATAAACATGCATCATTCTATATTATGCTAAACTCTTATATAATAAAATGTTAATTCAACATTATGCCCCTATTTTAATTTCTGCAAAAAAATCACCCTACAAATAATATATCAAATTAAATAAAGATAACAAAAATTCTGAATGCGTAGGAATCCCCAATTTAAATATTTCTCCTACTTGATATTTTTTTTTTTATGGAAGCAAATCTCTATAGAGTTTTTGGATCAAGCCCACGATAAGAAAAACCCAAGTAAATTCAAAATGTTTGCACCGAAGTTAATTAAGAAATTAAGAATCGTTACAGATGAAAGGATTTTTTTTTTTTTTTTTTTTGGTTTCATCTTTTTCAAACACTTCACTTTGTCTGATATCAAACAAAAATTACGACCAAAAAATTGCGTGACTCAATTATGAGGCTCTAAAGGAACAAATAATGTAAAAACATAGCTTACTGATTTTTAGGGTTTACTTCTTCCACCATTATGCCGGAAAATAGGAGAAATAGAGGGAGGAGGTGGGATCAGATCGACGAGAAAGGAGGGGTCAGGAGTTTCGACAATTAATCTCTTCCTTCCTCTTCTTCTTCTTCACTATGATAGGCATACGCTGGTACCACCGCAGGCTTCTTGTTTCAAGCGGCGCCGGACCAAAACCATCAAATTAATCATTTTCCGAGGGACGCCAAGTCAGCACCGTCGCCGATTCCCGAGGAGGAAGAAAATAAGAGGAAAAGGGGGCTGGTGGCTCCGATTCCAGGACCAAGCACAAAAATGCAGCAATGAGAAATTGGAACCGGATCCTCAGCAGTCGTTTTAAACGACTGCTGAGCGGTCGTTTTACTTTTTTTTTTTGTTTTTTTTTTAAAAATTTTAATGGAGAATCCAAACCGTTCAACTTGTTAAATTTTACCGGCGATGCTTTTTCATATAAGTTTTATAAAATTTGAAGTTGATTTGATACTAGATTAAGCGGTCAACAAATGAACGGACCTAGTTAGATTAATTCTAATACGTTCATTTGATGACCGCTTAATCTAGTATCAAATCAACTTCAAATTTTATAAAACTTATATGAAAACGCATCGCCGGTAAAATTTAACAAGTTGAACGGTTTGGATTCTCCATTAAAATTTTTTTTAAAAAAAAATAAAAAAAAAGAAACCAAACGACCGCTCAGCAGTCGTTTAAAACGACTGCTGAGGATCTCGTTCCATGAGAAATTAGAGGGAGGGGTCCTACGGACCTTTTTTCTGAGATCAAACCAAAAGAAAAATAAAAGGTCCAAGGGAAAGAATTTGTAATGCCAAATACTCTCCAAGTGTTGAAACGGGTTGCAGTGATGACAAGCAGAGACAACAACATAATTATATACACACAGTTTCATAACATGGAGCATCACAAATTAACCAATAATAAAAGAGTCACGTGTCGTATGCTGATTTAAAACACCCACACAAATTTATCTATATTTTTTATGCATCCAAACACACCATATAGATCCCACTATTGTTATTAATTGATTTCTAAGTGAGAAAAAAAATTAGTGAAATTTGAAGAATAAAAAATTATTAAGAAAGATTTAGTTGAGTTTTTCAAAATTTTTAGGAGATGTATGCTCATATCTTTTTTTTTAGTGACTTTATAATATAATTGTTAAAAATTAATTATTTAAATATTATTTATCAATTTATTTACATATAGAGTGGATTCTAACCAATATATTCACAATTAGCAACTTGAGTTTTTGCATATGGATGATAGATATGTGAGAATGATATTTTGTGCCCAATATTTTTGTTAACAAATGAATGTGCGTAAGTTGATGACATCTTCATGTAGTGGAAACAGTTTATAATGATATCGTGTAGAATGCAATCCGGCCTATATTTTCTTTAATTGTGTTTAATATTGTTATGGTGTTTAGAGATGATCAAACTAATTCTAAATTTTTGTTACCTATAACAATCAGAGTGTAACATAAAACAACTAAATCATGAAACATTTGTAAGAATTAATCTTACTTATGTTATAATGTCTAAACTACTTAAAAGCATAATACAAGCAACGACATACAAGAAAAAAATATTATATCCACAATTATATAACTCCCTTCAAAAGTATCATATTTGTTCATCTAATCGAGTTTAAATTCATATCGTTCATTTAAAATTATGAACATATATAAATAATGAATTATGATTCAAAATCGATTTTAAGCTTTAGTCCACCACAAAAATTAAAGAATTTTATTTTTTTAAAAAAGAAAAATATGAAATAAAAAAAGGGTATATAATGTGCTTCGGAGTATAGACTCCCCTTATATTTGTAGTTTATCGTCGGATCTATTTCCTATTAATCCTAGTAAACCAGACCATCAACTAACGTGTATATGTTCTCAAATTGCTAAGGTTATGCCTACTTCTTGTATTCATGTGCGTAGTGTTTCAAATTAAAGTGTACGACTGGCACTGATATATACAAAGTTTGACTACACTTTTCTAAAATACTCAAAAAGCGGAAAAAAAAAAAAAAACCTAAAATGAAAATGCACAATGCAAGTCTAAAAAAGTAATCCAACCCAATTTTTTCACCACGTAGCTCAAAGAAATATTATAAAATATCCTCAACATTTCCGATACTTGTATAAAATTAAAAATTAATCACACTACAAAACGTAATAATAAAGAAATAATTTTAATAAACAATATGTAAAATCTAAAAATAAATATTTAGCAATGTATCAAATATAAAATTAGTCACAATGCAAAATCCGATGAATAATTTTAATAAACAATAGTTAAAAATTGAAAATAAATATTCTACAATGTATGTCGTGGGCAGAGCCGCCGATTTTAGAATATAGTGTACTTATATATTATAATTATTTTTTCTTGATTCACTGTACTTATTTTTGTATGTTATCGAGTACATTTGAAAGAGATGAAAAAAAAATAATGACACAATCAGTTGATGGATACAAATATATAATACCCATAAATACCAAAGCAACTTTCTTAATCAAGGTTTATTGTTGACATTACTACGTATTTTTTAAAAAAAAATTTAAAAAATAATAATAGTTGAATCTCATGTTCCACAAGTTTTCTTTATCATGCGATAATAATTTGTTAAATTTTCTTCAATACGAATCGGTCAATTTAGTTTATGAGACTAGAAAACTAGAGGTGGCTTGCGAGTTTTCTAATTAGTAATAATATTAATTATTCGCACATTCTTTCGACCTCCTACAACTTCGATTTGTCAGTTTTCACCTGTATTGCATGCTATATTCTATTATTTTGGGGAGAAGAATTTGTTCTGCCTCTGGAAAGAGCATTCATGTTTATTATCAACATCAATAAAAAAATATGAATTGTTTTTAGGCATATATTTTATTCAAAACTTATGCATAGTATTCTCGGTTGTTTCGTAAAGGTGGTCTAGCTAATTCTGACTCTATCTTCGATTAAATTTCTTTTCTAACGAATTTTCTTATGTACAACGTGTTTTATGCAGATAATTACTTGATTGGGATAATTAGATAAGATTATTTTCAGAAGTAAGCTTTCAATGCAAAATGATGTTAGATTGATCATAAAACCAACTCAATATATAAAAAATGTGATATATAATTAGATAATTGTATATTTTTATTTTTTGGGGAGTAGTACTCTAGTACATTTCTTTTAATTAATGGCCAAAAATTGGAAAATGTTGATTTCCGATTAACTATGAACAAATTGAAAAAAAAAAAAACAAAGAAATGTTTCTTTCTCACTTTAGTAAGTAATGTAGCAAAAAAGATCGACGTTATTATTAAATATTCTCAATATGTTCTTTCAAATATCTATATTATTTTTCTCAACTAATGAGGATCAAGCTTATCCGAATTCTTTTTGCAAGTTCTTTTCGAAAAACTCACATATCTGTAAAGTTTTAGCTAAATCCAAACTCATTCTTTAACTTTTCTATCAACCTTTTTATTAATTAAAAATTAAAATAAATATAGAATCATTGCAACTTAATTCATAAGAAATTTGCCAACCGAATTTTGAATACGAGACCTCCACAAGTATTTTCTGAACTTAAGAAAACGATCGGAGAATTATGTAGCTAAAATTAAATCCACACACAGAGTTTCCGCCAGTAAATTATCTTTATATTTAACTAGGGCTAATCGATCGTGTTAGGAAGTGCTCAATTTTCATTTTAGAACTAACAATTAGCAATAAACACAAGATTAAACACATGGATCTAGGCTTAACGTCATTCACACACAAATTAATGAGAAGAAGGAGAAAAAATATTTTACCTCCCACAAAATCGTATTTGTGGGTAAATCAAATCTCTAGGAGTTGGTGGCGTGCCTCCTCCACCGTCTCCACCATGGTTGTGCCGCCGGTCCCGAGTCCACCAAAAAGATTAACCACGTTCTCAATGTATATACTAGTACATCTAAGAATAAGCCTAATCCCATTAGCTTTCTATCTTCTAGCAATTAAATCTTTTATTTAAGTGGAGAAGAGAGCTCAACACATGAGCAAAAGAGAAAGAAAAGAGGTGTTTTGTGGCAGCCACAAAGGGAAGAAAGAGATGAGAGACAAGGCTAGCTCTTGGAGCCTCCAAAGGGGTCCTTTTATAGAGTTCAAACCCTAGGAAAAACTTCTCCAAAATTACACCTCTTGCCACCCTAGGGGCAGCCACGAATTGGGCCCTTGTTGGACCACTTCTCACACTCATTTGGATCTTTAATTCACCTAATTAAAGTCCCATTAGTTTGCTCTATAATTGGGCTATACATTTTTCTATCAAATAACGACCCAATTAATCAATATAACTATTTATATTAAAATGTGTTGATCTAAAATTAATTATTAACTCATTAATAATTATTTTGGGATTAGATAATGCATTAATTTATTTCTATATGATCCCTTTGACTTAATTAATTATAACGGTTCATAATGGTATATAATTAATTAATCAACTTATCATATTTCCGCAATACTCACTATTGGAAATAAATAGATAATGTATTGTGTGGTCAAAGTCCTATTTGTGTGACCCTTTGAGGAATTATACTATGTTGGCCATGGAGAATAAATCACTATTTATTTCCAATAATTATAAGCGGTATCTAGCAACACGTTATGATTTTCAATTTGCATAAATAATGTATTGCTACAATATCTTAATCTTGTATAAGAAATAAAAGTATTTCCTTGTTTGATTCTTATGTCACATGATATCATTGTATAATCCAAGATAGGAATGTGTCATTCTTGCAAATTATACATTCTTGATCTAGAGTTGATCGTCTAGTTTGCATGCATACAATCCAACTCCATCAAGGGGCCTAAACAGATATCATCACTCACTAGGTGTACTAATGAGAGACATACGGTTTTCTTGATGAACAATATTTTCCCGCACAATTCAAGAGAGCATAAATAAAATCCATATAGCAGCCTTTATCAGGAATCAACGTTAGACGATATTTATAGAACCTATCCTCATGTGGAAAAGTTGAACATCTCAAACTTAGAATCAAACTCATATGAAATAAACAATGACACATAACACAATCCATATGTTTATTTCATTGGCTCATGTCATGTACTATGTTCCAATAACATATACATATGCAATTAAGTTGGTAACTCCTTACCTATGATTTGTAGAACTTAATCATCACTTAACTTGCATACTAATCTTTTATGACAATTAATGTTCCTTGTTAATTATCAAGATTATGGACGATTTAGATTTATTATTGTCATTCTAATGAATGATCCACAGGGATCTACAATTCAGATCATCAACCTGAATGATCTGTCAATAATAAACTCTAGGAACAAATGATCAAATATCATCATTAACATAAACTAAGAAATTAAGGCATTAAATATTGACTTCTAGGACATAACTCCAACAGATCGAGCTTCGCTCGAAATTTGACATATTAATATAATTTTAAAATGTTATTATTTAATAATGGTTGATTATGAAAAAATTGTTATGCTTACAATACAAAAGAGAAACGGAGATATGATGAAAATGAAAATAGAAAGGGGTCCCAAAAATGAGAAACAAAACAATGCGTTACCAAATTATTGAATGCCGGTGAAACGGGTCAGTTTTAAGAGCAATAATACCCGACACACAAATAGTTATAAAATATCACGTTACAGAAAATGGAAAAATTGTAATTTCACAATACTTGGAGTGTGGAATAACATTTAACTAAATGATCCCGACACTCACACATCTTTATTTATATTTTTTATATGCTTGAAATAAGTGCAATTGTTGTGAGAATTTATGATATGTAATCTACCTTTTCTCTGTTCAGAATATATACAGGAAAATATATATGTGTGTGTGTGAGAGAGAGAGGCAATAGGACAGATCACTACTAATTCAAAACATTTATTTGAGTTCACATAATTGCATTGATAGATCACATGCCTTCTTTTATATTCTTTTTTCTTTCAACATTTGTATTACCTAGCAGTATTTTGTTATAATATATTTCATTAGTATGGTATTCTCCAAGAAACCTTAGAAAAAGAAAAAGAGTTTACACAATTGCAAAACAAATGTTAACGCCAGTTTATTCTGGGCTATATATATTGTTGTAAATGTGACTTATACCAAATGGAACCTCTTCTAATTAAACTAAATTTCTTCATCATTTAATCAATGAAACACAGGGCAAATAGCTACAAAGTTATTCAATTTTGGATTACTTGACATCAATATTTCTGCAATTACATAATAATACTAATATAAATATAACAATCTTATTAATGTTCTCTTAACCTACAGAAAAGTGGCAAAGAAAAACAATTAGTATACTTTTTCTTTCCATGTTGTGCTATGTTCTTCATCCAACAAGGCAACAAGTGAATTAAAATGTCCATAATATGTTTTCTATTACATATATAGATAAAACGACATAAAATTTAGTATAAATTGAAAATCATTAGTCAGTGATTAATCAAATAAACAATTTTTATTCTGAAAAAAATAAATCAAATACAATAAAACCTGACATGATTATTCCACTTATGACACAGTTTCTGAGAACAACCTTATCATGAACAACAAATATCTTATAATCTCTTCAATGAAAACAATGAGAAAATATTGTTGATTTAGTGGTAATCAAGGGGAGCTGGCACCTCTTTAAGTTTTAGTCCATTGTAGTAGATGTCCTGCATTCAAAATAATTCAATTAAACCCAAAAAAATTCGGTTTAATATTCAAATGAAGGAATTGTTTAGTGCATCCATGATTATTAATCTTTTAGTAAAGGAGCTCCATGTAAGAACTTCCCAATATTCATTTCGGAAAGCCGATGAAATTGATATAAAAGGGGAGGTTAATTAAGTACCGAAGCGAAATGGTTGACGTCACGGTGGTGCGCCTCATCGGCACGAACAGCAATAACAACATCTCTGAGAGTGGCATCAGGTGCCAAGCGCCAATAATCAATTGCAATTGCAGGTGCTGGCACATTCTCTATCTTACCAGAATCCAGGTCCTTGAGATACTCTGTGTAGGAGTGAACTGCTTCCTCCTCCAAATAGCCAACCATTCTATGTGCCAGTCGGGGAGACAGTATATAAGCGAGCAAGTATGCATTGAAAAATATGCCTTGCACAGTGAAAACCAAGGCACGCTCGTACCAGCGGGGGTCTGAGACCTCCATAAATGTCATCAAGTGCATACGCTCATTTTCAGCTTCTTCCAGCAGAGCACGGATCCAGCCACCAGTGTGCTCGAATCGGCGGAGAGAGCGAAGGTGAAGATGCAATCCAGCTACCATGCCAGGAACAGCAGCAACTGTTTCCAGCATCATTGCACGACAGCCATACCTCCTCTGCAGGTGTTATAGATTTCAATTGATTATAATTTGCTGGTTTAATAAACAAGTTTTTCCCGTTATTATGGCATTGTACCATTAGAATAGTAACTCGAGTAGCTTAAATTGTACGATAAACCATCTCCAAATTTTCCAATGTTGAAAGCTCTATGACAAAATTATAAGCAGAAAGGGAGTTGGTGAAAAAGATATGGTAATGCATGAATTTGAATTTTTTTTATTTTATTTTTTTACCTGGAAGAAGATATCAGTGGGCCAACGGAGAGCCTTTACTGTCAAGCGCATCATCTCATCACCAAATGTCACAGGGTTGTGATGCTTGTCCAGGTCAACATTTGTGTTCGCAGTATAGGAATGCCAGGGCTGTTAATTTTTATTAACCAATATGTCACATTTGAAATTAATCACTTTTATTTTCCTTTAGATTTCTAAATGCATCTTTGCACCAGAATACGTTTTTTTTTTTTTAAAAAAAAAAAAAAAAAAAAAGTGACCAGAATACAGTTTTTGTTTTCAATTGAACAATTAACTTACAAACACAATATATATATCTCTTACGCTTTGGGAGTTTGGGTAGCCCTGAATTGATTTTCCATTTTCTCATTGATGGATCCATATACGAATTGTTTTATTTACACAATGAATGAATTATAGTTTATTATCAAGTTATGATCCAGGATTATATAACTTATATATCAGAAACCAGAAAACATTGGAGGGAAAGAGATATTATACCCGAAAAGAGGTCCACTTCCACTCGGTACCGTCATCCTTCACAAGCTTGTCGTGTTCAATGCCCCAATAGCTAGCCACTTGTTTCTCCCCCTTTTTTTTACCAGTGGAGGTGTTGCTGCTGTTAGCAGCAGTCTGTTGCGGCGCAGTCGAAAGCAACCGAAAACCACCTAAAGGGGCCCCATACAAAATAAGTGGAGAAGTCCCGAAAAGCACCGAACTAGCGGCCGCATTGGAGAGGAACTGTCCCCTGAATTGCCTCAGCAGAGATCCAGCGACTATTGAGGAATTCATGTTTAAATATTTCTATGAAAAATTCTGGGACCTGCTTGTACTTTTTCCTCTTTGTGTAATGCGATTATGAAAAGGGGAAAGGAGGTCGTTTTTATAATTGGGGGAGTGACAGAGGTTTAGGTGATTAATCAGGGTTAATTAACTCCAGTTTAATTTTTGCTAACGCTATGGTTACCGTTGAGAAAGTTGACATTCCTGACCTGCTAGGTGATAACTTCTACAAATGAACAAAGGATTATGCTTCTTGGCAGAATAAGGATAAAATTGTCAACCCCGCATGGTGCCGATACAATGAACAAGACTAAGCTGCATTTCAAAGACTGAAGTCTTTCTTTCTTAAAAATTAAAACTTCAGGTTTTATTGGTAATGGTCATCATCAATTGCTCCGTCCTTCTGGAGTGGGCCCATGACCCAGCAAACGTGCTGGAATCATCCTGTGGGCGGAACAAAAATTTTGGAATATACATTTAATTATTTGTTGAAAATTTCTAATTTTTACTAACTTCGAAAAGCCACGAAATAGTCATATCAATAATAAATTGATTTTTATGATATAAGTTAGCAAATTGATATATTGGCCTTTTGGATGAATGAAGGGTCGAACTGCAGTCAACAAATGTTGCTGTACAAAATATAAAGCAAAAAAAAAAAAAAAAAAAAAAAAAAAAACAGCAGCAAATATCATAAGCAACACCTGTCTATATATAACATAAAGGAAAAGGGTTTTTATTTAATTTGATTCAGCATGTTGGTATAATATTCATACTAAAATTACGGCTCACTGTAAAAATGAAGACGAACTATCTTATTAAGAAAATGTATATATATAATATACTTTCATACAAGCAAATGTAGCAAATTTAATTAACTAAATTTCTGTCTGTGACTTCTTTTTATGAGATGCAATAAATTTGAATCAATTTTTTTGGATTAATTGTAACAACTAACCTTATAAAATCTTTTCTTTTTTGTTCCTTTTTTTTTATACACACCAACCTTTTACCAAATCTAACTCGAACCAACTACACCAACGTGATCTGCTTGGAAAGATGAAGCATATAACTTTTTTTATGAGATATAAATACATTTGAATTTGTCTAACAAGTTTAGACATACTGATTGATAGGGCACGTTTTATTTGATGGTAAGCTGGAGACGATATTTAATAACTTGAAAAAACATTTGATTTTTGTTACAGGGCATTGACACAAATATTGTGTCTATACTAAAAAAAAAGAAACAAAAAACACACACACACACACACATAAGAGTCTCATTTATTTCCACCAGACTTGACCTCGTTTGACATTATGATGTAACCAGTATGCAATTACTACTTTTTTTAAATCAATAGTAACAAAACATGTGTATATATGAAGTAACAAAAGTCATTAATTACAACCAAAGAACAGAGCGAGGCGCTCAGGGGCAACAAAAGAACAAAATTATCGACCAAAATCTGAACATATCCATGAACCTAATATAAATACAACATAGAAATCACTGATCAGTGCCTAAGAGATCTTCATCTTCTCCAATGCAGCCTCATTTTCATGCTGCTTCTGGTAAGACTGTCTCCTGCACCCGTGCATACCCATTCTCCACCAAGCTTCCTGGTACAGATTGAGTTGACACAGTATCGTTTGCTGACAAGATTATTAGTTGTTCAGAGAAAACAGCTGGCCACCTGCCAAAATTTGGAACATACTCAAAGTTACATAATGAACAGTAAATCTAGTCTTTCCGGCACTGTCATTAAATAAAACTTGATTCCCTAACCAAACTAACCAGAGATCAATATTCCCTCCTGATTACAAGTCAAGGAGAAACACCGTCTATATTGAGCAGTGAGTATCTACAGTCTTTTAATGTATACAAAATGGCTGAAGTACAAGGACAATTACTTCTAAAATGCAGAATTTCAGAGTTTAAAATCTACGTACTGGAGATGTTTATTCTCGGAGAATTCCTACACTAAAATATTCGAAACTAGTATTACTGAAATCCAAGCAAACTCATACGCTGGCATGAAGATACAACTTTTTTGGAATTTGAAAGGATGCGAGAAGTTTTCATATTCGACTAGGAGAATTACAAACTTACAATTGATTGTTGACAATAATTTTATTTGAATTTATTGCTTTATTTCATCATTTAGCCACTGATTAATTGTATCCATCTAAGGATCTTTTTATTATTGTTCAATTAAAGGTGAGGGCTCGACCTTCATTTTTAATCAAAATAATATTTCATTGATTGTTGACAATAATTAGTATAATAAATAAAGCAACATCCTCACCAAAAATTGAAAGAAAGTAAAACAAAAAGAGAATCCGGAGAATATTTTATTATCATTAAACGTTCACAAAGACAAAAAGAATAAAAAGAAAAAAATATTAATATATTACAGAAATCAAAATACTTGAATGAGTTACTTTTACAATTTAGAACATCCCTCCTGTAATGTAAAACCTCTGTGAAAAAACCATATGGTAAATAACACGCTTCTCATTTTTTTTTATTTTTTTTTTTAGAATGAAAATTATGAGAAGAATGTCCGATTTAATGGTAATCGAGGGGAGCGGGGACCTCTTTCAGAGCAAGCCCATTGTAGTATATGTCCTGCATTAAAAATAAACCCATAAATACAAAAATCCCAATTTATTCTATTCTTCAGGGGAAAGAAAAAGTAATCAAGGAAGAATTATTCAGTGCATTCCTTTAAATAAATCTTTCATAAATGTAGCTTTATAGGTATGTAATGTCCTCTTCATATGTATTAAGTCTGAACAGTAATTTCGTTGGGAAAATAAATAGATAATTATGTTAAGATAAATAAGAGAGAGTTAATCATGTACCGAAGCGAAATGGTTGACGTCACGGTGGTGTGCCTCATCGGCACGAACAGCAATAACAACATCTCTGAGAGTGGCATCAGGTGCCAAGCGCCAGTAATCAATTGCAATTGCAGGTGCCGGCACATTCTCTATCTTACCAGAATCCAGGTCCTTGAGGTACTCTGTGTAGGAGTGAACTGCTTCCTCCTCCAAATAGCCGACCATTCTATGTGCCAGTCGGGGAGACAGTATATACGCGAGCAAGTATGCATTGAAAAATATGCCTTGCACAGTGAAAACCAAGGCACGCTCGTACCAGCGGGGGTCAGAGACCTCCATGAATGTCATCAGGTGCATACGCTCATTTTCAGCTTCTTCCAGCAGAGCACGGATCCAGCCACCAGTGTGCTCGAATCGGCGGAGAGAGCGAAGGTGAAGATGCAATCCAGCTACCATGCCAGGAACAGCAGCAACTGTTTCCAGCATCATGGCACGGCAACCATATCTCCTCTGCAGGTTTTATGGATTACAAGTTTTAATAAATAAATTAGTGCTGGTTCATTTAATGAATGATCAGATGCTATAAGGTCAGATAATAAAGCATGAATTTAAAGTTTTTTCTACCTGAAAGAAAATGTCAGTAGGCCAACGGAGAGCCTTGACTGTCAAGCGCATCACCCTGTCACCGAATGTGGCAGGGTCGTGATGCTTATCCAGGTCCAATGATGTATTTGCTGTGTATGCATGCCATGGCTGTTGTATTCAAACAATAATGCACAAGTTAAAATATTTGTCGGTCCATGTTACAAAACCTGAAGATAATTTGAGAGAGAAATGTTACCCTGAAGGAAGTCCACTTCCACTCGGTACCATCTTCCTTTACAAGTTTGTTGTGTTCAATGCCCCAGTAGCTAGCTACCTCCTTCTCCACCTTAAATTTACCAGTGGAGGATGGTTTGCTGCTTTTAGCTGCAGTTTGTTCTGATGAGGAAGGTTTGCTGCTTTCAGCTGCTGCAGTCGAAAGCAATCGGGAACCACCTAAAGAGATCCCATACAAAATAACTGGAGATTGCCCGAAAAGCACTGGACCGGCAGCCGCATTGGAGAGGAATTGACCCCTAAGTTGCCTCAGCAGAGATCCAGCGATGATAGAGGAATTCATTTTTGGGTTTTTCTAAAAGTGGCAGCTGGGAGTGAGTACTGTAGATCTTGTTTGTTTCTTCTCCTTATTGCAGTGGTGATTATGGAATGGAACAGGAACTCTTTTTTATAGTGTGAGAAGAGAGAGGTTTAGATTCTTAATCAGCGTTGACTAATTCATGTTGTGTATTTAATCACGCGATGGTTTGTGTATTTTACTTCTCTCGCCTACCGGACAATAATGTTTCTTCTGAAATTAATTACTTATTTAAAAGTGCCCTATTGGGAAACTTTTCGAATATCTTTTAAGACCGAAATATTTTTTTTATAATTTTATTACATGCTCTGATACGCGTAGACACGTGTGGACGCAAATACCCATTATTATTAAAGACACTTCTAGGAAAAATTAGGGGTAAAATAGTCATCACAGCACTAACTGAGTAGTACCGATACAATGAATTTGATTTGGGGAGAACCCGGGCACAGCAGCGGGTCAACGACTTCACGTTTTTGTTACTTCAAAATAGAATAAGAAGAAAAAATAAAAAGACTTAAGTTGTTGGTCATTGGTCATAAATTTTTTTATCTAAATTCATCAATAATTCCGTCATCCGTGTTTTCAGTGAAGTGGGCCCAGAATATAGTAAAAGAGCTGGAATAATCCTGTGGCATAACCAAAATTGTGGAATATTCATTTATTTGTTCAAATTCTTAAAATTTAAATAAATTCGAAAGCCATTTAAAATTTAACATCGATAAAAAATATTTTTTTTAATATACAAACAGCATAAATGATATATTGAGCTTTCCGTTGAATGAAGGGCCAGCTCATCATCAGAAAATGAAAAGTAAAAACCCCATTATGATGAAAAAACAACAACAACAATAAAGTGGAATGCATTAATTATGGACTAATTAATAATTAATTTTTATACTGTAAAAGATCTGGAACCCGGTAGTAAAAATTATGGCCTATAATTTATGCATATCAATCAAATAATACATGATTCGTTTAATATATATTACATAACAATACTTTCTAATATTTCATATTTGACTGTCATTTAGAAAAGAAAGTATAATCAATCTATATAACTAAAAACATGTTTTACAATGATTTAAAAGATGTCCAAATTATCAAATTATTCCGGTACGCGTACTGTCGGCCTTAACCCTTTTAACCCTCTTCAATATTTTGAATTCCATGTAATTTTTTTTTTTCACTTGACAAGAAACTTGTTATATCCGCACAATATTTCAAGTAATAAATGAATATAAAGATACTTTGCAGATCATGCAACTTCTATGGTTTATTTGTCAACAAATAATCAATGTGTCAATGATATTGTAAGATTTAGTTATCAACCTAAAAGCAATTATAAGCGAGGTGTTTAAGCGTATAATCTTTTAATCTACTATAGATTATTTTCCAAGTCTAAAATCAAGTTTTACCATGAAGCTAACCGTTAATAATTTCATTAATCAGTGTTTATATGACAACCTACAAGGATTCGTGCTTCAATGTATTATTTTTTTTCCCCGAATTAGTAATCATTTTGTGTGAACTCATTGAAATTTGGTTAACGGCTAGTTGAGCATAGGCTCTAAAATTAAAATGGAATCAATAGGAAAGGAATGATATGTCTTTTTTTCTTTTTAACAAACTTTTGACAACGGCTCCCAAATTTAATAAGAAAGGAATTATACCACGTCACCATGGATCAATACCGCATTAACTCCGAGAGTTATGGTGCATTACACTTATCCACGTCCAGCGTACTAAAAATGAAAGGGTACTGTGATACTGTCCTATTCGGTTCTATCGCAAAAATATATTCTGATCTTCTCTTATAAAACAAATAGAATTGTTCTACCAAAGAAAAAAGAAAGAAAGGAATTAAAATATAATAACAGTGTTGTTATATTATATTCAACAGTGATGTTATTCTGGGATATGTTTTCTGTGCTAGTGTGCTTTAATCGGTCTAGATAGAAGAAATAACAGGCACTTTGAACCGTATGATTTGATTCTCAAAAGTGAAACTAAAGTTCTTTGAATCACCGTAGTGTATCCCGTCCATTTATAAATCTACCACGGTTAATTTCAATTTGTATTATGATCTAAATTAAATGATTCAAATATATCCAAAACCTTCAATATTTTTCATTACTAAAAAGTAACGAATCCTACATGATATAGGGATAGGTGAGAATAGAACTCTTGCAACTAATATAGTGTCGGACATAACATTGAGTAAATAACACATACATAATTTATAACATAGAGCTTCTCTGTACTCTGTTCTCGTAGAATCATTGTTTCATTCGGACTTGCTCAATTCTTATGTTTAGATTATAATTAAGAAGGTAGAAACTTTCACACAAAAGCTTCAATATTTCACTTGACTAATGTATTTTTTACATTCAGATTATAGTTTTGACTTTTGAAGGTATAAACTTTTACGCAAAAGCTTTCCATAATTAATTATTGTCCATAAGTTCTCTTCCTAGGTTGGTCTATTTATTTTATGCGACCAGAGAGACCAAATATTCGAGCATGACAACTGACATAGTCTGATTCTCTACTCCAAATTTGCCTCTATTTAAGTTTTGGATCGTGCCAGTCATAGTAGATTTATATAATTTTTTTTTCCTTTTCTTTGAAGCAGCTTTGTACTTGAGTTATTTCCTAAGCGGGGAAATATTTTTCTGGTTGTAATGCAATTCATTAATCTGGAGTCCCCATCTAAAAACTACAAAATTAATTGGAAAAGAAGCAAGAGAACAAATGAAATGTAAAATTTATAGAAACAAATAGCATAAATATCTTTTTAAATAAACAAAATGAAAAATAGAATCAACCGAAGTCCATGTAAAATGTCCAACCGATGTAAGCACTGTCTCAAGGAGTTGAACATTCAGACACAAATAAATGCTTGGGCAAGATATGTAGGTACTCGTTATAGAGAATTTGAAAACTGTGTCTTAGTAGTGTGTAAATTTCACTTTTTTATATTACCGTAATATTCTTTAATATTGTTAAGATTTTTCGCAATATTATGGTTTCGAATCAAATTGAAATATATAATAATAGAAAATTAAGGGGCTTAATTAAAAAATCAATTAGGCTGGGCAGGCATCAGTTGCAATTGTTATTGACAACCGGATCTTTTTTTCCAAATGACAAAACTGCTCTTAAAGAGGAGATTGAACTAGTTAGTAATTAGAGTTTTGCTATGGTGAGTTGCAACTCATGGAGCCTTCCGTGAGTTGCGATCAAAACTGTTAGAAATGATTCGAAATGACCGATCCAAACTGTTCAATATGATCTCCATATTGAAATCTCCTTGCAGACCAAATTTTATATTTTTTCGGAATTTTTAAGTATTTTTTTCGGATTTTTAAAAACTGCTATATTTGAACGGTACATAATTAATTAGATTAGCGATTTTCTAAAATTCTAAAAAAATATTTAAAAATTTCGAAAAAATATAAAATTTGGTCTACAAGGAGATTTCAATATGGAGATCATATTGGACAGTTTGGATAGGTCATTTCGAATCAGATCTAACAGTTTTGATCGCAACCCACGGAAGGCTCCGTGAGTTGCAACTCACCATAGCAAAACTCTAGTAATTATATGCCTTATATCAGAATTAACACTAAGGACAGTTTTGTTCTTTGGCAAAAAAATATGTCGTATGCAACAAAATTCCGGTTGTCAATAGCAATTCCCCACATCAGTGGTCAGTGGTCACGCTTTCCATCCCTTATTTCTGCGGACTAATAAATTTGTAGTATTTCGGACAGCGAGCAGTATTTATACTACATTTTGACCCATTTTGACCCGCCACAACTGCACTACTCACTGCAATAGATCCAACAAAATGCTATTGTAGTAAATTCATCTACAGACTACAGTGCACTACAACTACATCCGGCTTTAGTATTGTAAATAGATTTTATTTTTCCAAAAAACATATTTATAATCTAAATTAAATCGATTGCTAATTTTTTGTCCCATTCTGCAATATCCAGCTCCGTCCCTAAATTTCTGTCATGTTGTCTATACAGTTCACTAATTTTATTTTTACTTTTTTTTTTCCGCTATGTTTGGATTGACAATGAATAATTATAACCTGGGTTGACGACTATTCTGAAACGTATTAAGTATTTGAAAGGGTTTAGAGGGATGAATTATTGTTCGAAATAATGGCTAAAGGCAAAAAGACTCATCATGTTCATATTCCTGTATTCCTAGTACTTTCTTATAATAACGGAGTATATGGACTTGATTTATCATAAAAACCTCCAGCAGGCCATCTTGGATGAATTAAATATTTCTGTTAACGGAGCTATTTCGGGTCCAGCGGGCCAAGCAATCTACATAGGAGCCTGCATAAAATACATGAACGTGACAAATGGCTGGGCTAGAACAGAAATGATAACTGCCATCGGCAGATTTACCATCGCGAGCCATCGCTGAACAAAAATATATGTGTCTATTACAAATGTTCAGTTTAATAACAAAATGTGTTCATTTAATGATCACAAGTGTTCAGTTAAATGCATCAATTTATGGTTTAATATAAAATTACGCGTCAGTTTTGAGGGAGGCGGCCCAGGGGTATAGTCGGAAAAAATTTAATTTGAATCGGACCGGTTCATGACCCCTTCTAATTTTTTCATGTGTTTTGTGTCCGGTTCGTGACCCCTTCGCTCACCTATTAAAAAAACCGAAAAGTGGTACTGAACATTTATATCTAATAACCTGAATATTTGTATTACTACACTGAACATTTGTTCTTACTAAACTGAACATTTATACTTATCCAATAAACATTTTTGCTTATAGCATTAGTATTTTTTTCTTGCAACTAACTGAACATTTGTACTCACCCAACTGTACATTTGTACTTTCTAAACTAAACATTTATACTTAATAAAATGAACATTTTTACTTATAACACTTATATTTTTTATTGCAACTAACTGAACATTTATACTCAAAATAACGGAACATTTATACTTATCTAATTGAACATTTAGGTATGAAATAAAATTGTGCTGGGTGAGAGACCATCGCGCCTCAGCGATGGCGCACGATGGCAATTTGTGCCGATGGCACTAATCAATTTCCGGGCTAGAATGTTACAATTTTATGGTGCATTATGAATAAATACATTACAAGGAACTGAAGGAAGTCGACATGCCATATTATTTTACCTGACTGCACCTTTTTCTTTTTTTCTAAACGTAATAACAAAGAAATACAGAAATCAAAACGATAAAATATACTGTGCATCATCTATATTCCTTTCGGTAGTATAGATGATGGATTTGCGCAATTAAAAATGCATGAAGTAGCTTGCTAGGAATCTTTGTCAATAAAGAGCAATTATGAACATCAAAAGTCAATAATATTTCATGAACAAGGTTATTTGACAACTACAAGTGTTCAGTTATGGAGTGCTAAGTGCTAACAATAGGATGATTCTAATATTTTCATCAATTTGAACTGCTAACAATAGAATGGTCTAATTATTTATCGTCTCATAAAAATAGAGAAAGAAACAGGAATTCGTTATTGCTCTGAGCACGGAAGGAGAAACACAGAGCATCAATCATGGCGACTGTGTGCCCTCCTCTTGGTTTTGGGGGTAAATTCTACACACTGACAGATGGGGTATGTATGAGAGAGAGCAGTTACTTTGGAGGTAAAGCAATACTTGACCAAAGTGTTGGCTATGCAGTTGTGCTGGGCTTCGGTGCATTTTTCGCTGTCGTTACTTCCTTTTTGGTACTTTTTTTGTGCCATGTATATTTTCATCTTCATTTTGTCTTTCTTATCTTCTATCTGTGGTAAACTAATAGTTACTTGAAATAAAGAATTCATGAAGTTAGGTGCATTTGTGGGCTCAGCGAAAAAGGTCTGGGCAACTATGGTTTCATTCATTACAAACTCTTTCGTATTTTAACAATGAATGTGAGCCAGCTTGTTTATAATCACCAAAAATTTATGAACATGCAAAATTCATTGGTAAATTGTCTTGAACCGAATTTTACTTTCCTTTAACTTGTAACCATTCGTAATAATTATTATAAAACTTAAATAACTTCACAATTTAATTTGCTTTTGAGTTGCTGCTATTTTCTATTAGATCCAACTAATTCATCTCTCTCTACTTACCGGCTTTATCCAATAATGACACAGATTGAACACTTCTTCCTATCTCTGAATTGTAGTTCTACATGATATATTATTGGTGTGACTTCTGATTGACTCCTTATGAAGAAAGGTCAATTTTCAGTGTTTTTCTTAGTAGCAAGTAACAGTGTTGTTGTCAATTTTCAGGTGTGGCTGGAGAAACGTTATGTAGGCTCAGTTCACACATCAGAGTGGTTCAACACAGCTGGAAGGAGTGTAAAGACTGGTTTAATTGCCAGTGTCATCGTCTCTCAGGTATTTAAGGTTTAGATTCTAATTAAACATAAATTTTTATCCAATACAAAATAATAAATGTGGCACTTGTCTTTTATATATTATACTGTTTCAGTGGACATGGGCTGCAACTATCTTGCAAAGTTCAAATGTGGCATGGAAATATGGTGTCAGCGGTCCTTTCTGGTACGCAAGTGGTGCCACTATACAGGTATATTTTATCAGAATACTCAAGGTATTGTAGGTTCTGTCGTCATAGAAATTTTTATATTTTAGTCATGTTTCCACTTGATTAGGTGTTGCTATTTGGTATCTTGGCTATAGAGATCAAAAGAAAAGCACCAAATGCGCATACAGTTTGTGAAATTGTAAAAGCCAGGTACGCGGAAACCAAAAGGACAATACAATATGTATTTTGAAATTTGAATATCTAGTAAAACTCAATAATTATTTTATATCTGCATCTTTATTCACAGATGGGGCACAGCGGCTCATATAGTCTTTCTTGTTTTCTGCTTTGTGACAAATATAATTGTTACCGCTATGCTTTTGCTAGGAGGCTCAGCTGTTGTAAACGCGCTTACTGGCATGAACATTTACGCTGCTAGCTTTTTGATCCCTCTTGGTGTGATAGTTTATACCTTGGCCGGAGGCCTGAAAGCTACCTTCTTGGCGAGCTATATTCATTCTGTTATAGGTTAATTTTGCATATATCTTACATGATCCAGAGTTTTTACAGTCTGACATTACATGATAAAAAGGTTCTACCAGTGAGTTCCATTACTAGATCATATATTTACTGACAGGTCTGATACTGCAATCTACTTCGAAATACTAAGGTCACCAATGACAATAATAATAATAACAACAACATCAGCAACAAAAAACCATAAATAAGTGATAATGTAGAAGTGATCATATATCCAAAAAGTGTTGGACATTTTTGCCCCTAATTATGTTCCTGATATTGTAAATATGTAATTATTTCTTTGTTTTTATGGCTCGCAGTACATGTGGTATTAGTGATCTTTGTATTTTTGGTCTACACGGCAAGTGAACAACTTGGCAGTCCAAAAACAGTATATAACCATTTGATGGAGGTCACCAATAGATCTCGAGTTTGTTCGGCTCCAATCTCTCACCAAGGACAGGCATGTGGACCCATTAGCGGGAACTACGATGGGTCCTTCCTCACCATGTTGAGCTCTGGTGGTTTCATTTTTGGCATCATAAATATTGTGGGAAATTTTGGTACTGTCTTTGTAGATAATGTAAGTTGCTTGTTTTTCTTTTCTGCTTCATTTTGCTTTGATTTATCATTTTTATCAATACCATTCATAACTAATACCTTCCCAAACTTACATAGGCTGGTTAATGAACTAATGATTAAAATAAAAAGGCTATCTTGTAACAAGAAATTATATATTATCCCCCAACACCTCATACCATAGGAATATTATACAAAAGGTAGGCTACTGAAAAGGAAAATAAACAGAAGATGGCCCATTTAATTAGTTTCAGTAAGTCTCAGGGTCCAAGTATTTCCTGGACTGAAAACTTTCTGAATTTTGGAGCTGAACCTTACTTCTTAGCAATATAAGTAAAGCTGAATGATCAGAAATATTAGTTACTTCAACGCTAATATAAAAAAGCCATGTCAGAATTTTATTGCCCTTTTGTAATCTAAGGCGATTAATGGACCAAAAAAATTTTATATTCCAATTTGCAGAATCAATGCACTTCAAACATTAAAAATTTATGCAAATTTGTAGGGATATTGGATTAGTGCTATAGCAGCTCGGCCATCTTCAACCCACAAGGGATATTTGTTAGGAGGTTTGGTCTGGTTTGCAGTCCCTTTTTCCTTGGCCACATCTTTGGGTCTTGGTGCACTCGCACTTGACCTGCCTCTCAATGCAATAGAGGCTGGAAGAGGGCTTGTACCTCCTGCCACAGCAACTGCCCTAATGGGAAAATCTGGTTCTGTTCTTCTTTTGACCATGCTTTTTATGTAAGATTTATCTCCATCTTAGTATATATGAGTACTATTCCATTTATTCTGACCAAGAACAGATTTTGGTATCAGAAAAGATTATGTAACAGTAAGTGTAAAGCAGAAATATAAGTATGCTTGCAATTGTACAATTTTGTGTCAATAAGTGTTAGGAAAAAATTATATGCATATCAGCATATGCAATTATACAGTAATTTTGAGCAAAAAATAAATAAATCAATAAAAACCAGAAATAATTATGATAAACTCAATTATTTTAATTCCAGGGCAGTGACATCAGCTGGTTCCTCAGAGCTGGTAGCTGTATCCTCTTTGTGCACCTATGACATATACCGCACATACATTAACCCTGAAGCAAATGGTAAACAAATACTCAACATCTCCCGGGGGGTTATGCTGGCCTTCGGTTGCTTCATGGGTGTACTTGCAGTGATGCTTAATGTTGTTGGTGTCTCCCTAGGGTGGATGTACCTTGCCATGGGGGTAATTATAGGCTCTGCTGTGCTACCAATTGCATTTTTGCTTCTGTGGCGCAAAGCTAATTCAATTGGAGCCATATTCGGCACCATTGTTGGCTGCATATTGGGTATCATCTCATGGCTTACTGTGGCAAAAATTTTGTATGGACGTGTCGACCTTGATACAACAGGTCGTGATGCACCAATGTTAGTGGGAAATTTGATGTCAATTTTGGCCGGGGGCTTCGTACATGCTGTGTTTAGTTTCTGGCAGCCCCAGAATTACAACTGGGAGACAACCAAACAAATAACAACAGTAGAGCGGGTAAAGGAGCATTTGCCAGATGAGGAGTTCAAGGAGGAGAAGTTGGTTAAAGCCAAGTGGTGGATCATTAAATGGGGTGTTGGTTTTACAATTTTGATCGTTATTCTGTGGCCGGTGCTTTCACTTCCTGCAAGTAATATCCTTTTCTTTTTACTCATTTCCTTTTCTAAGTACATTTTCTCAGCATTAAATAAATACTTTTTTTTCCAATTGATCAAATTAATGGGCATATAAAATTGAAAGAATCGACTTATGCTAACTGCACTTTTTTGCAGAGAGATTTAGTCTTGGATACTTCACATTTTGGGCGGCAATTGCGATCGTTTGGGGAACAGTTGCATCAGCTGTGATCATCATAATGCCATTGGTAGAGAGCTGGGACACAATCCAGATTGTCTTCGCTGGTTTATTTACAAACCAGAGGCTCTTCTCAAAGATTGATGAAATGGATACAAGATTAAGAGCGATCATGGGGGCAATTCCAGAAGCAGAGAAGTTGTATTTCTTAGAAAAGGAGAAAGCAAAGAAATTTGATTTGCTCATGAAGACTTATGGTGACGACCTAGCTAGTATGAAGGCAGAAGAGATAAATGTTTAATATTTTAGAGCTTGTATTAAAGATCATTTGTTTCTTTTTATTATTTTTTTTAAAAAATGAGCATCTGATTTCAGTAGTTAAAAATGTAGTCCATAGATTGATGTAAAAGTTATTTCACAAAGAGAGAGCTTAATTTAATCGATGCCATGTATAATGTATTTTGCTTCACGGCCTTTGGTACTTCTATTTTGTGAGATTGGGCATGCCCGCATGCCGACTTGGTATATTCTCAAATTCACTCCCCACTAACTTCTAACTTCTAAAATTAATGTTTATCTTGAATATTTTAATTTATCTGACGTAAAATCAAATTCACGGACATTATGATTTCTGTAAGAAAACAAAATAGAAAGAAATAACTTTTTATAAATATGCGTAGTTAGATTTTTTGTGAACAATTTTGGGCAACTGTGGAAAATTAATTAGTTGTTTGTATATCTGGGCTAATACCACTATTAAATATATTTTTTATCTAAAAGCCCAAGCAGACGCAACTCTGGTGGGGAGGTTTTGACTTTTGAGCAGTCCGTGTCGTCCTGGTCCTTTTGAGATAGTGATCTCAGAATATTGCATCTTCCACAAATTCATAGCATCTACCTTGGATTATTGGAAGATTATTCTGGACTGCTCGATTAATGTAAGATCTGTGCAGAGAGATTCAGATCCGTCTACTCCATTTAATCTCACATTCTTTCGTAGAAAGCTGTGCCGCAAATCTACTACAAGTTATGCAGCGGGTCTTGGAACCACCAAGCGGCAAGCACCGGGCTTTAAGAAGAAACGCTGCGCCAGGTCGATTATCTCGTGCTACAGTGATTCAGTGAACCGATTATCGCCGCCTGAGTTAAACTGATTCATTTTTTTTTTCCTTACCATAATGCATTTGTTACGTGGACCGTAGACAACGATTTGCTGCTATTCTAAGTTTCTAATTTCTAACAATTGAATTTGCAATTTACAATTAATTTTCTCAGAAATACGGCCAAAGCATCAGGAGGGGAACGTGGTGGGTCCCGGGGGAAATTAATTTCACCCAGTCAGCTTGCGCCATGTGTTTTGTTCGTTTTTCTGCGCATTTTCCTGTGCTTATTTTGGTGTGTCTGTCAATTTGAATCTGTTTTATCAATTGGATCATGCCTTAAATAATATGATCCAGATTTTCAATTCAGATAAAACCGTGAAAAAGTATTTAATGCCGCTTATTATTACAATTAGATGAAATTAATTTGGTTTACATAATGCATGATCTGAAATTGATGCATCAGCAAATTTGTGCAAAAATGAAATTTTTTTTTTCGGCTCAAAAGTCGGATACCAATTCAGGCTTTAAGAAAACAAAAGTAAAAAAATAATAATAATAATAATTACCTCTGGTTCTACTCCACACGGGTCACTGATACAATAAATAAAAATTAATAGGTTATAACCTAGGAAAAAAAAACATTTTGCGTCTTTTATTTGGAAAACAGAAAAGACAGGAAAAGAGGAACAATTTGGAAGACCAATCTCGGAGAATAGAATAAATTTAATTAACCCAAAAATATATTTTGGATATGAATTTTTAAACAATAATTGACTAAAACCCAACCTGATTTGTGTACATATTCTTCAGAAATGTTTGTGTATATGCAGTTGTAATGGTATTATTATATTAATCATAAATGGTGTGTTATTTTGTTATTTTATTTTTTATTAAAAATTGTTGTTTTATTATTGTAAACTGGAGTTCTTATAACTTATTTTTATCTATATCGTTGTAAAAAAAATTAAGGGAATTAAAAGAAAAAAATCGTAAGATCTTATTTTCTACGAAGGAGTACCTATTTTTTGGGATCTTATCATTTCATTATGCTGTTTTTTTTTTTTAGAAATGCCATTTCATTATGCTGTTATGACTTGTCTTTATATAATTTCTTGGTTACAACTTTTGAAATGAGAAACGGTAGCAACCAGAAAATGCATAGCTAGATAATCAAAACAAAAAGAAAATGTATTTCTAACGGCGAGATCAAGTGGAAGCATACTATTAGATTCTTTATGCATAAAAATGTCAGCAAATAACAACTTGCAGAATTTTTAAAATGATACGACTTTCTTGAAAAGGAATGATCTCTATTAGAATAGATCAAACATATCATACTTGAATTATTAATTCATTATAAGAAAATACAGAAATTTTCAAATATTTGTTGATAATTGATAGCTATTTCAATTTGTGCTTATATATGTATTTTATCAAGGGGATATTGATAAACCACAACGACGTTATAAATGTAATATCCGAGCTCTAAGTTTATCTGTGTTGAAATTTTATTTACTGCTCTATACTGCTCGGAATTTTAATTCTTTTCTCAAGCGATTCAGTTTCGAATTTTTCATCTAAATAAAAAATTCGGTAGTGAAACGTGTTCGTGATATTTCTTATTTTGTAAGGATATGCACGCATGCATGCAGCTTTAGATTTCATATGTTACTGAAGTATCTGTATGAGCATCCACGATAGTTATTAAAGATTTTGCAAGTTAATGCATAGATTTATGAGGTTTACACACGTGAAATCTGAACTTGCTTTATATTGTAAATTTAAAGTTAAAGTGCTACCCTGAAATTTGTAACGTGAAGTCGTGAAGAGGACTATTTCTATGGAATCAGATCCTCTGGATGCTTTTTCCGTGCACGTTTGGTGGACGGCTCGAGATCTGGACCGTCTGATTTAATCTCAACGGCTAAAGGGAGCCCCGTGCATTCCACCACACCCGAAAAAAATATTGGCCCGAAAAAAATGAACCGTCTGATTTAATTTCAACGGCTCCGATCGAAACATCCATTGGACGTTTTTAAAAAAACGTCCAGACGATCCGGGTCCCTATTTCTATTAATCTATCAGGGGTTAGAATTGATTGTTGAACTGATAATCTTAATAATTAACCTAAATAAATGAATTGAAAACAAAAATATATAATTAAGCATTGTAAATGTAATTGTCACGCCCTACCCCACATATTAAAAATAATATAGGATGTTTTCTTGTTAGTTTCTAATAAACATTTGAACTTTTAACAGCAGTAAATTTGATAATTGTTATCGAATTATATTTAATATAAATCAAATTTTAATGAGCTATTTATTTGTCAAAATATTTCAATCATAAGATCGTTTTTTTGTATTTTGCATTCGTACACTGATTTAGAAATGTTGCTTCAATTAGTAAGTTATTAATTCGAACTATTTCCACAACTCTTTCGGTAGAAATATCTTGATCAAATGAGAAAATAATAAAGTAAAAAAGAATTAATTTCTACATATATTCACTGTCAATACTTCGTCTTAGCTACTAAATTAGCAAGTTGGTGCGGGATTCGTGAGTTGACTTAGATTCTTTCTTAATTCTCTTCTTTTGTTGTCCTTTCATTTTGTTTTTAACATTAATTAATAAGTTGACTAAAACTATCCATAAGTATCGAATTAGCTTTTATAAAATTCATATTTACTGGCAGCCTTACTGTTCCAGCGATTGGGGTAGGGTTCTTGCATTTCAGTTTTTTATTAACTTAAACAATGAGAAATTTTTCGTTGTTTCATATTTCAATGAATATTTTACGTCCTTTTTTTTAAAAAATAAACACGTCTTTTCTTAAACTTACGGATTGTTAAAACCATTTATCTCTTTCACACATAAAAAATATGCTTCCTTCTGTTCCTCATATTTTTATTTCGACAATTGCTGAGAAATATTTTTGTTAAAAAAGTGAATAAATTGTAACACGGAAAACTCAGTTTCCCCGTATAAATAAGTTGCCACTCTCAATATATAGAAAAATATGTATACAATTAATCTCTTGATTGTTTGATTAGAGAAACTATTGTGTGCAGTTGTCGATATGAAAAATGAAGTTATATGCAAGATTGAGTCATCAACGATTCGATGAAAGGTAAATTTTGGACACCTCAAAAAAAAAAGGTAAATTTTGGCAGTTAGTGCCAAACTTTTCGAACAAAAACAATTCAATGAAAGGGGTTAGGCTGGACAAGCACCGTAGAATTTGAAATTGAAGCCAGCTGTCGTGTATAACACGTCAAGTATCCGAAAAGGTAAAATATATTAAATATTATTTTTGTAAGTTTAGTTGGCAAAATATACTGAAATATTATAAAAGAAAATATCTATTGAAATATAATTGAAGAAAACGTCAATTGTATAATACATCTCATGTCTGACTTTATGTATATTATGGATTTCACTCTTTTTATGACTGTCACTTGCGATCTCAATATTTATATGTGCATCAATATTGATGTACGTAATGACAGTCACGCTAACAAAAGACAAAAAAAAAATTTTCTTTCCGGACAAAAAAAAAAGAAAGAAATCATCAGTCCCGCCAATTTATCGCTTTTTAAACTATGGTGCTCCAAATTGATACCTCCGAATTATTGGTGAGATACGAATCCAGATCTAAATATACTTTATTCTTATTGCAAAGGTTCTACGGTTGGTGCAATTAATTGAGATTGACTATTTAAATTCGTTTACATGGTTTGAATCTTTCCGATACTCTCCCTTAATTTGGTGTTAAACCAGATCCGAATAGTATCCGTTAGTTTTTTTTTTTTTTTTTTTTAATAAGAGCTAGCTGTTCATATATATTACTTTTTTTGTTATCTCTACTTTCTGTATTTTATATTTCACATAAAATATTGAACTATATAACAAACTACAATATTTTTATTCAATTTTACTTGATATCAAGACCTTATAAAATTTGGTGATGTGAATGTCTCGAAATTAAAATTTCAAAATTTCAATTCCCATCAAACAAAATTCAAAATGCAGTACTTCTGTTATGAACGTGTAAAATTAGTAACATTGATCATAACCAATAGTTTTATGTTATTTATTGAATTTGAAACTTGTTATTATATATCTATATATGTGAAAGTAATTAATTACTCAAACTGGTAAATTATCACTGTATCGTAAATTATCTATTAAAATTACTCTGACAAAGATTAAGCACTTTGTTTAATAATCAGTTGAGTTTACTATTCAGTTGCATGGAGAAAACAAATTAAAGACAACGAAATTAATAAGGGTGGTCAACATAGCAATGCATGATCAAAGAATATTGGATTCATCAGTGTGTTTCACGTGGACCATATATCTATTTCCGAAGAAATTAGATGGATGAATAATAAAGGACCTAATTAACTCGCAAGTGTATTTGTTTTCTTTCTTTTAGAAAATTAATAATTAATGAAATTTTGCCAAAAAAATTAAGTGATGAATTTGATAAGTTATACTAGAACATAACACTTTATTTGACTGTACCTCTAGGTCTGCTCCAGAAGAGATTACTGGAAGCGAAGGTAAAGTAAGGCAAGGCACGGAAGAGTAAGGAAGATGAAAGAAGCTTAGATGAACGATGATGTCGTGCTCCAGATTCTAAAATCATGCATCGGAAGACAACCACAGTCATCTCCATCTCGGACGATATTGTCAAATGGGAAGCGAAAGATGAATTGGGAGGGCCCACAGTCAGAGAAAGAAAAACAAAGGGTACTTTGGGTAAAAAGTAAAATTCTCTGGAGTTTCTTCGTTACACCCCAAAATCGGGGGTAATCCATCTTCTCCGAAAATGGGCTATGGAGGAGCTCTGGTTTATCTGAGTTTCCGCCGATTCAACCACCATCAGCGACGGGAGCAGGTTACCTTCGTTACGCTACCTTACCTTCGCCCCGGTTCATCCCTTCTGGAGCAGACCCCTAAGATGAAAATGGAGTTTAAGCATCTACAATTTCAAGCATTTATAAGAGATCCCACAATCGAACTATAAACTCACGCTTTTAAATCGAAAAGTATTGTCCTTTGAGCGTTAACGTATAGCCGATTAGCCGCTATAGCAAATAATAATTATAGTCAAAATTTTGGTCTATTTGTTACCAGAATGCTTAGTCTATGATCTTTTAGAATTTCAATTTCCTATGAATCAAGAAGAACGGCAACACAAATCTCTATTTTGCTGATTTAGAATTTTTCCCTTCGTTACTGTCATTAGTTAAAAAAAATTATGAGTTGCCTGTGTTTATTGGGTTATAATTAGAGGATTTTGTTTTTGTTTTTTATTTTTTGTGTGCATAAACTGGGATGACTTCCGGCTTCAAGATTAAACTTTTTTAGATTTGACAGCCGTATATTAAATAACAATTTTCCGGCACCAAAATCTTATATTTTTGTCATGAAAATATATATACAACAACCTGATATAATAATTTCATGTACGCTGAAATATTTTTTTTTTAAAAAAAAAGACATATGATCTAGCAAAAATCCAAGTGTCCATATTAAAATTCGATGTTTTAGGAGAGCTTTGATGAGGTCTATTGAACAAACGTTCTCACGACAGCGAAAATTGACTGTCATTCTGTAAATGTCACACAATCTTTATAAAATGGATCCCATCATTGGACTTGAAACAAGTACAACATTTGTACCCCAAATGCCAATCTGCAGAGAGAAAAATCAATGGACTATATATAATAATGTCCAGTCTGGCAATCAGAATTTGGTTCCATAATATAATATTATCAATATTTTATTTCAACTACCCTTTGTGCATCCTGATTCGGTATATTCACGCCTGGTAATGAGGTTATCCAAAATTCTGCATCATATTATTATAACCCTGAAATAAAGCAGCTCCTATGAGGCAGATATATATGGTCAAACTTTGCCATCAATATTGACAATTGGGATTTGTTCTATGTACCATTGAATATATCGTACACCAAGGAGGCAAGGACTCTATTTTGTGGGACCCCTGGTTCAGTGAGGCACCACAAAGTGTCAAATTCTATACCAACACCACAAAATCTTGAATTCATGCTCATGCTTGTTTTCAAACAATAACAAAAGTAAACAATTGGTTCCGTCGCTTTTAAGCCTATCAAATTTAGAAATAGCGTAGCATTTTAAAGTTGAGAGCGACTTCTGGACCAATGAGGATACAGAATCCAACGAGCTCACCTCTAGAGATTCTTCCCAAGCGCTTGACTTTCGAAACTTTATATACGACTCAAGGAGCGTCTTTATCCTGTCATCTCTCACTTCCTTCTCCGAGCTAACAACTGTAAGGGAAGAGAAAGAGAGAGAGATCATGGCTACTGTGTGCCCTCCGTTAGGGTTTGGGGGGAAGTACTATACACTATCAGATGGGGTTTGTGTGAGAGAGAGCAGTTACTTTGGAGGCAAGGCGCTACTCAACCAAGGAGTTGGGTATGGCGTTGTGCTCGGTTTCGGCGCCTTCTTCGCTGTTTTCACTTCCTTCTTGGTACTTGCTCTGTTATTGCTTTAAGCCTTTAATTATTGCACACTTTTTGTCTCTTTCTTCTGTACTTCGTTTTGTCCCTTTTCTTGTTTACTTAATTAACTGGATGAAATGAAGCTGACTGTTGTTAGTCATGTGGGCCCGATTAACAATAATGGGCCTATATTCCAACTCCGAAAGCAATTTTTGAAGTTTTACATTTAAATTTTTCTTCTTCTTTAACAATATGTGTTCCGACTGAAAACTAGTTACCAGTTAGGAAACAAACTTAAAGAGAAATAGAAAGAAACAAGGAGGACTTTTTTGCTTTCATAGTTTCAGTTTTTATGTTCTAGATGAATGGTTATTTATTTAATTACAAAATGGTAGCTGTATATGTAAACAAGCTTGAAAAGCTAGGCTGGACATGTTGGCATTGTTTCTCTCTTTTTTTTAAAAAAAAAATATTAATAGCTAGTAAAACTAGCGTAGTACTTTTTATCCAAATTATTATTGAGGATAAGCAAATAATAGCTTTGTTTCAAGTGCTTGGATTTGAAACAAATAAAAGGCGGGGAAAGCTAATCAGTATCATTTATGAAAGATTCGTTAACCTCTTAGATAATTAATTAATTTATTGGTAAGGTTTTGCAAAATAGCCACCACGCCCTAAATTTTGCAAAAAGAACCCTATATTGTGAGGGGGATACTATAAGAGCCCTTACCGTTTATTGGGCTTTGACAGTGCTTATTTTAGGCTATCTAAAACAATTCCAGTTTTGTCAATTGTAAGGTTAGCGATATGTTGACGAGTTGGATACACTTTAGTTGATTCGTTAATTTGGGTTATTATGAATTATGATCTGTTTCTAAAAGCTCCGTCTTTAAACCAACTCAACCACAAGGAATATTATATCAATATATCTTTTTAAACATTTCTTTCACCGATTAGTCCATAAATTGTAAACAATTACTCGTATACGTGAATCAATTAGCGACAATTATTATGTTGATCAATGCTTATATGTTAAAGCATTATTTTTGTTTTATTGGTAAGGCTTGAAGAAAAACTGGCCACGACAGAACGCTACTTTGTTAACGCTCCTTCAGACTATCTCTAAGTCAAAAAATTATTTTTCTTTTATTTTATTATAGTTTTAAACTGAGCCAAACTCAATTTTGCATCATTGTTTGTCTTTCATCCGTGATTTGTTGTTTAGTTTAAACCTTTAAGGTATCTATAAAATATCATTTCTGCAGAAGTCATAACTGTATTTGATAACTAGTTAGATAAACTCAGTTATTCTTTACTTTATGAAGAGCTGCATCCTGGCTAAAAGGAAAGCAAATTCAGCTTGTAAGACCGGTTCAAAGCTCTTTAAGTTTTTAAATAAAGAAGATTGCAATTAAGTCCTTGACGGCAAACTGTCACAACAGGCCTTTAGTTCAAAACTAAAATGAAAAGAAAAATAAGTCTGAAACGAATTTGGATAAATGAGCTGAATGGGTTTGTACATCGATAAGAATTCTGCTATTTGATTTTCAGGTGTGGCTAGAAAAACGGTATGTAGGCTCGATTCACACATCAGAATGGTTCAACACTGCTGGAAGGAGCGTAAAGACTGGTTTAATTGCTAGTGTTATTGTCTCTCAGGTACCTAGGACTTAGGGTATAACAAAACCAATCATTATTCTTCAAAATTTTGATGAATTACTAAATGAAAGTTTTTATGTTCCTTAGTGGACATGGGCTGCAACTATCTTGCAAAGTTCCAACGTGGCATGGCAATATGGTGTGAGTGGGCCATTCTGGTATGCAAGCGGTGCCACCATTCAGGTACAAAACTTATTCAATATATACAGGATGCACTGTGTGTTTTAATTGTTTTGATATTAATATAAAGACACATTTTTCCTGAGCAGGTGTTGCTATTTGGTATAATGGCAATAGAGATCAAGAGAAAAGCACCAAAGGCACATACAGTCTGTGAAATTGTAAAAGCAAGGTAGAGAAAACCAAAGAACAAATACAAAATTATATTTCAGGAAATTTGGGAGATTTTATCATGATTAGAATCTCTGTATTTATACTGACAGGTGGGGCACCGCAGCTCACATAGTATTTCTCGTGTTTTGCTTTATGACAAATATAATTGTCACTGCTATGCTTTTGCTGGGAGGCTCAGCTGTTGTAAATGCACTCACTGGCATGAATATTTATGCTGCAAGCTTTTTGATCCCTCTTGGTGTGATAGTTTATACCTTGGCTGGTGGACTTAAAGCTACCTTCTTGGCGAGCTATATCCATTCTGTTATAGGTACATCAGTGCTTATATACTTGGCTTTCATGATTCCAAAGTCCAAACTGTTGTTGAGGGTTCACTTATTGAGCTTCTGGTACACAGATATGTAATACTATGTGAAACGTTAAAAGTCTTGCATAAAGACGTTAACAAACCAAACAGTTAAGGGAATATGTATAAAGTTAAAGCTGCTATCAGCAAGATAAGCTAAAGTTGGATGTAGTTATGTCACAAGTAATAATCTAAATTATCTAATATTGCCCTTTTTCAAAAATAAATAAAAGAACTTCCATCCAAGGATACCTTATTTTGCAATGACATTATTCATATTATTTACTCATCGCAGTGCATGTGGTATTGGTAATTTTCATTTATCTGGTCTATACGGCAAGCAAGGATCTCGGCAGTCCAAAGGTAGTGTACAACCATTTATTAGAGGTCACCAGCAGATCTCGTGTTTGTTCAGATCCAATCTCTCACCACGGTCAGGCTTGTGGGCCTGTCAGTGGCAACTACAAAGGCTCATATCTCACTATGTTGAGTTCCGGCGGTCTAGTTTTTGGCATCATTAATATTGTGGGAAACTTTGGCACAGTCTTTGTGGATAATGTAAGTTCTGTCTTTTGTTTTTTTGTTTTTTTTTCCTTTTTCTCTTCTACATTTCTAATTTTTAGTTCTGATGTTATCAATATAATAAATAACACCCTCCACAATATTATATTGTCAATAAAACAATTATCGAGGAGCAATATGCCAATTGTGGTTCTGCTCTTGATCCAGTTAGAATCTAAATAGAAAACTCAGGAATTTTATATAATGAACATGAAGGAAAGAATGGAGAGATCATTCCACATCAATCTTTCTTCCAAAAAAAGACAGAACAGAAAAGAAAATCTGCTTTATCATTGCCTGTAAGCATTAGCAAATTAATAGATTTGAATGCAAAATACAAATACTTGAGAAGTTTCATACTGTTGATTTGATACAGTGAAACACAAATATTCTCCTATAATACACTTTGATAAAGATAACGTATGGAAATTGGCTCATGGGAGTCGAACAAATCAAAATGTATTGCTAAAATAAGTTTGTCTGAAATTTTGGATGCTTATATTCTTTCATTTTTTTTTCCTTCCACCTCCTATGTTGATAGGCATTCACCTCCAGACCCTAGAAGAAGTACAAATGAAAAATTACCCAGTAAAAAATTAATTCTTTGTTTAAATTGACAAAACCAAAATTTTCAAAACTAAAGAAAAAGTGTTTGTTTTTTAGGGATACTGGATGAGTGCTATTGCAGCTCGTCCATCGTCAACCCATAAGGGATACCTGTTGGGTGGTTTAGTCTGGTTCGCTGTCCCTTTCTCTTTGGCCACATCTTTGGGTCTTGGTGCACTGGCACTCGACCTGCCTATAACTGCAGCAGAGGCTGGTAAAGGGCTTGTTCCTCCTGCCACAGCAACTGCCCTAATGGGCAAATCTGGCTCTGTACTTCTTCTAACCATGCTTTTTATGTAAGCTTTATGTCCTTCATTTATCTCATTTTTATTAAATGAGTATTTCATTTCTAATGCCCTTTGGCTTAGACAAGGATTCTTACATTTTATAAAAATATAAACATGAACATGAAGTCAGGTTTTGGGTTTGATGGTGTATTTGCTTTTTAATTAATATCTTAAAAGTTACATGTCTAAAAATTCCTGTTGTTCTAGGACAAATTATTGGTAATAATGACTCAAACGCAAATATTCTAATTAAATTAGCTGAAAGTAAAATTTCACTACTTGAATTCTATCAGGGCTGTGACATCAGCTGGATCCTCAGAGCTGATAGCCGTCTCCTCTCTGTGTACCTATGACATCTACCGCACATACATTAACCCTGATGCAAATGGAAAACAAATTCTAAAAGTCTCCCGTGGGGTTGTTCTGGCTTTCGGCTGTTTCATGGGTGTGCTTGCGGTGATCCTTAACAAAGCTGGGGTCTCCCTGGGGTGGATGTACCTCGCCATGGGAGTGATAATTGGCTCTGCCGTGCTCCCAATCGCTTTCATGCTCCTCTGGCGAAAAGCTAATGCATTAGGTGCTATGGTCGGTACCATCGTTGGTTGCATATTAGGGATCATTACATGGCTAACTGTGACAAAAGTTGAGTATGGACGTGTCAACCTTGACACAACAGGTCGCAATGCACCGATGCTGGCAGGAAATTTGGTGTCTATTTTGGTCGGTGGGTTTATACATGCAGTGTTTAGTTTTGTGTGGCCTCAGAATTATGACTGGGAGACAACAAAGCAAATAACACTGGTGGAGAGGATAAAGGAACATTTGCCAGATGAGGAGTTCAAGGAAGAGAAGTTGGTGAGAGCCAAGTGGTGGATTGTTAAATGGGGTGTTGCTTTCACAGCTTTGATTGCTATTTTGTGGCCCATACTTTCACTTCCTGCAAGTAATAATCGCCTCTTTTCTCATAAACTTCTATTTTGTAATCAATTGGAGTATCATTTAATTTATAACCTAATTGCTAACTAAATTATACCTAAAATTGTTTTCAGAAAGGTTCAGCCTTGGCTACTTCACATTCTGGGCAGTGATTGCCATTGCATGGGGCACCATTGGATCAGCAGTGATCATTGTAATGCCATTAGTTGAGAGCTGGGACACAATCCAGACTGTGTTTGCTGGTTTATTCACAAATCAGAGGCTTTTCTCAAAAATTGATGAAATGGATCTCAGGCTAAAAGCCATCATGGGGACAATGCCAGAAGCCGAGAAATTGTATTTGCTTGAGAAAGAGAAGGCAAAGAAATTTGATTTGGTCATGGAGGCTCATGCTAGCGATCCAGTTAGTGTTAAGGCAGAAGAGATGGATTTGTAACATGTTTGAATTAATGGACTGTCCCTTTGTGTTAAATTTCTTTCCATGTGCATTTCGAGGTCAATTTGGCAAGATAAACACTTGTTTATCATTTTGTAAGCATTCTTCAATATTCCCTTTGTAAGCTTTCAAGTGTTTGCAATTTGGACTCTGCTTTACTTTGTAATTAATGCCACTTGGAAGTTCATATATAAGATTGAAAAAAAATTTATTGTGAGACTTCCCCTTTGGAGGAAGAAGTAGCCACACAATGCATAAACGCTTTTTGAATCCGAACAGCATCATAGTCTCATAGATTTGTTTTAGTTAATTATCGGCGTGTCAAAATACCTACGAAAGAACTCAACCTGTGCAGCAGTGCGTATAACTAAGCTTCTTTTTGTTACCCTTTTGGAACTAAAATTCTCAAAAAGTAGGCAGTAAATTAAATTTCTTCGGCAGTTCTATTACTTGAAATTACAATTGCACGTAAGCAAACCGAATTAGCATATTAACAAGTTAAGATTGTCATGAAGTTCTCAAAAACAGTTTGTAATAGAAAAGGTTTCTAATCTTTTCAACCAAAATTGGAAAATACCGATCAAGTTCACAGAACAAAGACTTCTTATCTAAAGCAGCACAGAGTGCTCTACATATAGCAAAATTTGATGTCCTTAACAGCAACATAGATATAACAAGCATCCAAGATATAAGAACTGGGCAACCTAAAACACCACAAGAAATGTAAGTCAATGAGTAGATCATTTCTTCTCTTCCTTCTCGGCCTCTGCAGCCTTCTTGAGGCGGGCACCAATCTGGCGCTGGTTCATTTTCTCCACACGAAGCTTGCCATAAGCCCTGAAAGACTTCATCTCATCGGTCACCTTAACCAGCTCAACAGCGCGCTTCTCAGGTACAATGGGCATGTACTCTCCTGTCACTTGGGTGGCGGTGGCCAGCTCCTCAGGTGCAGAATCACCAGCCTAACAAAAGCCAAAAGAATACCATAATTAATCCATATATCAGAAAATAGCAAGCGCCTTAAACTAAAGACAACCAAAACCAGGCATCACAAGCTCCCAAACAACCCTAACCTACTCATTAATATATCACCAAAGATGAACCAACCACCTTACATGTCCATTCTTTCACCAGAATTTGGTTTTAGGTAACCAAAAGTATGGCAGGAATCATCCCAAAACACCAATAGCATAAAACATTTATTTACTAGTTCTAAAAAACAGTCAGAAAAATGAAGAGTATACCTTGAACTTGCGGTTCTTCCTTGGGAAGATAACAAGCTTAGCCTTGTAAGTCTTGAGGCGCTGAACATTAGCCTGGAGGCCCTCCAGAGAGCGGTTCTTCCTGCGGTGGTCCACTGATATGCCGATTGTTGGCGCCATCTTCTTCGGGATTCCTGCAGCCTACATTTTTCATTTAATAATATGATAAAATATTAGAACAATATGCAAGTTTTTTAAAAAAATGGTGGGAAACTATCGTTCTCCATTATGATACAGTAATATAATTCTACCTACATAAATACCATGGTAGACACCGATACCAGAAATTTAAAGTTTAGCAAATGACTATCTCTGAAGCTTCATAATAACCTTCGTGTGAATTACAAAGGTCTAAACTCTAGACCAACAAATTAAATTGACTTTTTTATGTACGCATCTAATTTTTGTTCGCAATGGTTTGCCATTTGTTTAAATGACATAGTATATTTTGGACCAATTAAGAAGGCACAACAAATATTATAAAACAAATCTGCAATCTAAATCCTCTAGAGAAATCATAAAACAGGATACCTTGAGCTCCTCAAGAGTGAAACCTCTGCCAGCACGGGACTTCATGTTGTACTTGAGGGTTTGGCACTGCACAATTGGGCGAAGTGGACCGGCAGTCGGACGTGGGAAAATCTTGACAGCCTTCTTTTGCCTAGCTGCAATTAGCAACAACAAATATAATTTAGACAAAACGATAGAGCAATGTCATGACAAATTGCAGCTTACAGAACAAATATGAAAATGCATACCAATGCGTCTCCTTGTCTTGCGAGCTGGCTGGTTGAACCAGGTACGGACATAGTTCTGCCAGTGCTTCTTGAAGTGGCCATTAGGGATCACATTGTTATGCTTCACCATTTTTACTTACCCTGCAGTCAGCTCAATCCTATTAATTCCACAAAAAATACATTTTTCTTATAAGAAATGATCATAGACTTCAATTGATCTAGCTAAAAAAAATAAATCCTGGTCAAATTCAAATGGTTCTAGGCTAGATGTGATTAATGGACTGAACAAACAATTGAACAATAACCAGAAATGAACAAATATTACGTATATTACAGTAGACATGAAAATTAACTCTAAATCTTTTTTTTTTATCCCAAATTACGCCTCTTCTATCAAATATGCTATCGAGTTTTTACAAACATTTGAAAGGAAAACACAACAACATTGTAAACATAACAAGAACACGAACACCAGAGAAGATCCTTCCGTAGAGAAAACGAAACAGAATAATCAAAAGTTCACTAAAATTGACAGATCTAGCGCAGGATACATACTTGAACGCCGGGAAGAGATCGGACACAGGTGTAGGTTTCGGCGCCGTCAGAAGAAAAGAAGTGGAGAGCGCTAAACACTAACTATATATAGCCGGAACTAGGTTATATGCTGAGCGGATTATATTCTGGGAACTTATGGATCCGTTTCAATCAATATATCAATGGACCCTAACCAGTAAGCTAAAAATCCTTTTCAGTTTGAACTTTACAACCCACTTTACTCGGCCCAAATATGATAGGCCCATAAAATCCCTTTATAGGCCCAAGAACCTTTGAACGATGATGCCAGTTGGACACAGTTCAGAAGAACAACTCTACGAGGATTCTCTGTGGTCTTAACAACTCTACGACGGTGCCAGAGAGAGAGAGAGAGAGAGATGGGGAAACCAAGAGGAGGTGGCGGAGGAGGAAGAGGAAGAGGAAGGGGAAATAGAGGGGAGCAACAGAAAAGTAGTGAGCCAGAGTTGCACGCGGCTGCTCGAGTCGGAGACTTGCAGAAAGTAGAGAGCATTTGCAGCTCAAACCCCCTCGCCGTCAACACCAGAGACCGCCACTCCCGCACCCCGTATCTACTTTCCCTTTTTACCCTTTTTCTTTATTTGTTTGATGTTTTGCCTAATATTGATTGTTGGGTTTGAGTTTAAATTTCGCTTCAAGGGTTATTAGGCTTTAGTGGAATTGGAACGGGTATTTGCACATAAACACAACAGTAGTCGTTGTTGTGTTTAGGTCCATGTGCATATGCCTGGCTCCAGTTTTTTGTGTGTAGAGGAAATGCTTCACGTGCCATCTATTCAAATATTGACAACGGCAAAGTTTCTTATCTAAGTAGAAAGGAAGATAACAACAGAACTCTAAAGCATATGAACCTGAGATATCTAGGATAATCAGATTGTCTGTACTTTTTTGTACATCTACCTTACAGCTTCAGTATGCCCTCAATTAGGTTTTTAATAGCTTGTCTGGTACCAACGAGTCACAAGTTTTTAGTTTGGATAGATTACAAGCTATGTCTGAGATTCTTAAACATGTCTGGCCAAGGGAAAAAGAAAAAAGGAAATCTCTGAAACCTCCAATAGAGGTTCAGAACAAATAACGGTCAGACACCCTATGTTGAGACTGATTGGCGAGCAGAGGAATACTAGGAAATACCGCAGTGTTATCCATCTCTTCTAGGTAGTGGGTTTTCCTTTACAAAGCCTTACTGGTACAGGAAACAGCCAGTATGACACAGGATTCTTTCAGTCCTCGTCAGGGGGTTTTCAGCATAGCTTTGACTGGTATTTATATTCAGTGCCTCAAGGATGCTCATATATGATTTTTGACACCAAATAATACCATTGCAACAAAAATATCTACCAGAATGTATGAAATGAAGACCCAGGAACTGATTTACATTTACAATTTATAATTAGAAAATAGAGCAATGGTAGCCGTTCCTTAACACCAGCTGTTACAAATGCAGACTCCACTTGGCAGCATGGGCTGGACACACCGATGTGGTACAATACCTATGCAATAACAAGGCCGATGTGGGCGCTGCTGCAATTGACGACACAGGAGCCATCCACTTTGCTTCTCAGAAGGGCCATCTGGATGTGGTCCGTGCACTCCACATAGCCGGTGCCTCAGTCAAAGCGGCAAACAGGAAAGGCATGACCCCTCTCCATTTTGCTGTTCAGGGATCCCACCTGGAGCTTATCAAGTATCTGGTTCGCAAGGGAGCAGATCTCAAAGTGAAGAACAAAGGAGGACAGACTCCGATGCATCTTGCAGAGAGTGATGAAGTGCGTGATACTCTTAATGAATGCGAGCGACTTAGAACTGAAAATGAGTCAAAACCTATTTTGGGTTCAAACTCATCTAACAATGACAGTGTCGGCCAGAGCAAGAGCCCTTTAGATGAAAAGGAGAAGGAAGAAGGAGAAATAGAAGCAAATGGGAAGAGAAAAGGGGGAGAAGCCTCAGAATCGAGTATCCCCGAGCAAAAGAAGCCGAAAATTTCTCTTCAGCACCTTATGAGTGAAGATGACGTTAAAGATGAAGAAGAGGAATAATGAAGAATTAGTTTAGGAAAAAGAATTTAGTTCTGAAGGGGATATGTTTTTCAAAATTAAATTTTCGAACTTCTGTTGTTTTATCGCAAGAAGTGTTAGTTTTTGACATGCAAAACACATGCTGAGAATATTTGTATTATTTTTTTGATCGAGTAGTATTTTGTATTATTATTTGTTTTAATTTTTTTTCTTTTGAGCATCAAGGTTGCCATAAAATATGGCATATGTTGTTACTGTATTGGAAGAGTCTGAAAATGAAGCCAACACCCTGACTTTTTTTCTTTTAGTAGTAGTTGAGCTTTTATACATCTGATCGGTGCAACTGGACCTCAAATTCTCTCGTACGTGGTAAAATTGAACCCCCTCCACATCAAAACCATAACGTCAGGCGTCACATTTATATTTCATTTCTCCCAAATATGAATGTTGCTTAAGAAAACAACAAAAGTTAGCTCAATGTTCAATCTGACTTGGTTTACCAGCAAAGCTCAAGTAACTGAATGTTTTCTGATAAATAGCTTGAGTATCTAGATTTCAGCAGGGTTCAAAGTAAACTTCTAGAACGAAACATCTATACAATACATCAAAATAAAACTAAATATCCAAATAACACATCAAAACAAAACGAAACATCCAAACAACAAATTTAAATAAAACAAAACAGCTAAACAAAAATTTAGATGGCAGCGATAGGCAGAGCATACTCATCTTCCTTGGGGGTATGTATGGTGACCACATCAGGAAGAGGGTTCTTCGGGCCATGGACCCCCTTTGGATCCCAATCAAGCATTATCCTCACCTTTATCCCCAAAACACCCTGCATTATTTGCCACCATTCAGTTTCAGTTTTTCACCTTAATTAAGCGTTATATTCAAATAAATTCATGAAAAGTGAAGGAAAACTACAGACCTGCCTAAGCAACACGTGCCTGACAGCCGAGTCAATGTACTCATTAACAGGCTGTCCTGAGGAGACCATATAACCATCCTTAAATTTCATTGACTTGGCACGTTGAGCCCTTAGCTTTCCACTTACAATGACCTACATTTACAAATACAATCATCAGAACACAGGAACAAAATTGACCATATATCTTTTGTCATGAAGCAAAATGGTTTGGTTACAGGGCAGACCTCGCAACCCTTGGCTCCACTCTCCATGACGAAACGGAGCACACCATAGCAAGCCCTGCAAAGGGAAGATATCCAAATATTAGTTTATAGCAGGAAACCATGTTTCAAAATTACCTTTTTCAAAAATATGAAATCACTTGAATTGAAAAAGGTGAGTAATTTGAGATGACCATAAAACTACACTACTTTCACCTGATAAAATAATATAATCAGATGCCAGATAATGAAGACAAGATAAAAACAAGAACAGAATTCAGTATTAGAATGACAGTAAAAGCTTTGATCCAACATTGCAAAAGGATCTTCAAGCTATGATTGCATCTCAGGTAATTTTATTTCTACCCTGACATTAATTTCTACATATGCATGATTCAACATGATTTTTTTTTTAAGCTTGACAGCAGCTGTCACGTAACATGACTCAGCATGATTTTAGAAGTTAAAATAATTACCTCCTAACAGCGAGGCCACCAAGGAGCTTGTAGCGAAGGGACTCAGCTTGGGCAATAGCACAAAGACCCCTGTTATTAACCTTCTCTGCATAGAGTTCCACGCCGCCTTCAGGGAACTTGAACCTCTTCTGGATAACTGATGTCAGCTCCCTTATCCTCCTCCCTTTGTCGCCTAAAAGATCAAATTAAATAGACTTCAGCACATGCTAAACACAAACACGTAATAACAAGTGAATTACAGGGAAAAAATAAATCAACTTCAGCACATGTGAAACACAAGCACATGATTTCAAGTGAATTATAGGAACAGATAATAAATTCCCAATAAAGGTGTAATTAGCGAGATTCAATGTTTCTACAATTGCAGTCAATATGTATTTTTTCAACACAAGTAATCCCAAACTACAAACTAAGAACTAAGCAGTTGTAGATCATACAATTAAGCTTTCCAATAAGGATCAATTATAATTCAATTTATTTCATACTGCCCTAAAAGACCCTTTTTTAAATTGAATCCTCTATTTCATTTAGCAATTCAGATTGGGTAATCTAGAAACTATGATATGAACCAAGTAACAGCATGGTTCTAAATTATCTTCATATTATAAAATTCACAATTCAGAGACCAAAGCCACCTATTTTAATTCTCATAGCTCTTCTAAAAAGAAAAATAATCTACTACACAATTTTTTTTTATAAAAGAAGGCAACCAATTTTATAACAAAAGACAAACAAATTACGACCAAATAAACTCTACTTTTATCCTACCACAGATCTACACATCGATCCAGTAATGACTCGCAAAAAAGAGCAAGGCACGAAGCACGACACTTGTCCAGTAACTAAATTTACCTCACACACAAATCACTGATATTTATAAAGGAATACAAGGACACATCTACTACACACATTAATCAGAAAGAAGGAATTACCAAGGACGTTCTGAGTCCTAGTGGCACGAATGATGATCTGAGTGGACATCGGAGTAACCCTAACCTCCACACCAGAGTAACCATCCTCTGCGAGCTCCCTCGTGAGAATCTCGTTCAACTCCGCGAAGAAAACTCCATCCGCAACAAACTACAACAAAATCACAAGCATCATAAAAAAACAATCATGACATTGACAAACCGGAATCGAATAGAGGTCTGGATGTGGATTGGAGATCTCACCTTCTTCTTCTTGCTCATGTTCGTCATGGTTACAGATCTGAGATGGTGCGGCGGCGGAGCTCACAAAAACCCTAGATAGATAAAGATGGCGCGCGATATGGAGAAAGAAACCTCCGGTTCCGAGTTATTTATCCTCGCCACTCGCTAGCGATTGATAAATGATGATAGTTTTGGACCAGAACGAGAATATTGGGCCTTAAGTTATATCGGGCCGATTTTACGCTCTATTATTGGGCTATATAAATCACCATAAGCCCATATAGGCCCAAAATGATTAACAGTCCCGAAAAAATTATAACTAACTTTAATTAATTACGAAATTATAAAATAATTCGATTTTAATAAATTTTTTAAAACTGACCGTGCAGTTTCGGAATCTGAGATTCCGAAACAATTTCTGCTTAGTTTCGGAATCTCAGATTCCGAAACTAGCTAGTTTCGGAATCTCAGATTTCGAAACTAGCTAGATTCCGAAACTAGAACTGCCGCCTTTTTTGAGAGAAAAAATATTTTTAAATTTTTTTTTAATTAGTTTCGGAATCTCAGATTCCGAAACTAGCTATATTTTATTTTTTTTAATGAAACTCATATTTTTTCAGCGCAATTTAATTTTTTCAATTTAACTTTTTTAAATTTCACCTAACTTTTCAGTTACTTTTTTAAATTTCACATAACTTTTGAAAATTTAATAATAGTTGTTTTAATAAATAATTTATATTATTATTTTCAAATTTTCTAAAAATATTATAGTAAAAATAGTAAAATAAAAGTAATAAAGTAGTGTTATATGATAAAGTATAATAAAAGTAAAGTATAGTAATAAAATAGGGTAAAATATTAAGTTTTCTGACGTTTGAGCGAGAATCTAGCTAGTTTTGGAATCTCAATTGTGTCATTTCAACTTAGGCTGCTTATAATGATTCATAACGAGTAGCGCAACATATTATATATACATATAAGAGAAGATGAAAGAAAACACTTAAAAAATCGATGTTTTGAAACACTATAACTTCAAGGAGGCTTAACTTTTGATAGGAACGTCCGTTTTGGGCATATGATGACTTTTCGGAAAGCTTGCGACGAGATCTACAAGGTTTACCGGGGTTTACCCCGTAACGACCATTTTCGGGGCCAAAAAATGCTGTCTGAACCTCCAAAATCTACTTTGAAAGTTTTCAAACCTAAACATCACATAAAACTACTTACAATTTTTTAAAAATAAAAAATTAACAGGGATGTTTGCATCCTTTTTTCTGTCTGCATATAGCATGAAAAGTGTTATGTTGAGTATTATCTCGTATTGATCTGAAGCTATGGGATTAACTGAGAGGATTGTTTTCACTCTAACTTCCTTTTATTACTAACTTGAAGGAGTACAACTATACACTCTTAACTCTCTCGCTCTTTCTTACTTGGTGCTTATTCTCATTGGTATACCTATGAACAATACACATGACAACTATTTATACTAGTTATGGTCGGTTACAAATAAAACTCTAGAACATATATTTTACTTCTAATCATATCTAAACTAGTTTCTAGACTTAACTAAGTATCTACATTGAAAAAATTAAATTGCGCCGAAAAAATATAAAACGCCTAGTTTCAGAATTCTAATTAAAAAAATTAAAAATATTTTCGGAATTTAGAATTCCGAAACTAATTAAAAAAAATTTAGAATTTAGAAACTAATTTAAAAAAATTTTAAATTCCGAAACTAATTAAAAAAAATTAAAAATAGCTAGTTAAATAGCTAGTTTTAATAAATTTTTTAAAACTGACCGTGCAGTTTCGGAATCTGAGATTCCGAAACTAATTAAAAAAAAATTTAAAAATATTTTTTCTCTCAAAAAAGGCGGCAGTTCTAGTTTCGGAATCTCAGATTCCGAAACTAGCTAGTTTCGGAATCTGAGATTCCGAAACTAAGCAGAAATTGTTTCGGAATCTCAGATTCCGAAACTGCACGGTCAGTTTTAAAAAATTTATTAAAATCGGATTATTTTATAATTTCGTAATTAATTAAAGTTAGTTATAATTTTTTCGGTTAACAGTCTGTACTGTAAGACTAAAACCCTCCTCTTTAGCTTCGCTGAAGTATTATCTGCAGAACACTCTTTGTAAACAGTGTAGTTTCCCCAAGCTCACACCATGGCCTCCCTCTCCATCTCTACTCCCATTAAACCCTCTTTTCTCCGTTCGACTCACCACCGAAGAAGCCATGAACCTCGACCCTTCTACGCCGCTCCTAAGCGTGCCTCTCCTCGCACCCAAGCTCTCTCTTCCTCTTCGCAGTTCGTGTCTCCATTTCTCTCAGCACTGGAGGCGCCTGTTAATTCGGGGATGGGAGGTTCTGATGCCATGGGATTGTTGATGGGTGAGAGAATATTGTTCTTAGGTGGCGAGATAACGGATTTGATGGCTGATGTGGTGCTTAGTCAGCTGCTATTACTGGATGCCCAGGATCACAGCAAGGATATTCGCCTATATATCAACTCGGCTGGTGGATCCCTAAGGTAATATTCAAATGGCAAATACAGAGATCCCATAATCATGTCCGGATATTCTTAATTGGTTCGGCCTAGCATTTTTTTTATTCAGTTCTTCTAACCAAACATTGTATCTTGAATGTTTGGGAGATTCGTGTTTAATTCAAAAACAAATACTATATAAAAAAAAAAGTATGTTTGATGTTTCATTAAGGTGTGAAAAAGTCTCGAATGTTGGGAAAGTTATGAGGAAATGGTCCATAATTGCCGTAATAAAATAATTAATATGTGTATAAAGATGGCAATAACTGAAATTGCACTTGCAGGCTACTACTGTTTTACTCTTTGTGATTGCTAAGTGAATATTGTCAACAAGGTTTTTACCAGTATTTTAAAATAAAGCTTCATCAAAGATCTTTCCATCTAAGTTTGCAACTTTGCATAATTATGTCTTTATGCAAATTTTTGCAAAGGCAAATTAAAATGGTAATATTGTAGTATTTTATTTCTTTTTTTTTATTAAACAAGCTGGGTTGGTCCTAAGGAGTCGCACTATTACTAGTTTCCTCACACTATTACAAATTTTTTTCTGTTTCTGTTGCATCATGCCATGGTACTCTAGATACCAGACCGGTCTCTTTCTTTTTTTAAAAAACAATCAGGGATCAAAGTCCCCACCATTTCCATTTAAAGAAGCAAAACAAATTATAATTGTTTATAGCATTACACACCGATCATATAAAACAAGAATATGAAAATGCACCAGCACACACCTAAATCTACCCACACAGTGTACCAGTGCCCATTATTGTCTATCAACTAACATAACTACTATACAATAGAACACTAAAGGTTTGCATCCAATCTACATAAATTAACATCATAATATAGACCACTAAAACCCAAAAGTTATAACAAGAGAACAAACCCGGTACAAAAGACGCCTATAGAACACAAATTTTATCTCTGACAAGGACCCCATTTCAAGTTGCAGAGGCAAATTTTCTATGGCTGGGATAGCCATCATCACCTTCTCTTGGAGCTCTGTATTCCATAAATTTTTCCAGTAGTGTAGCAAAGAAACTATAATAGCTGCAATTCCTCTAACTGTTTTCCTAGACTGAGAGGAAAAGCACATACGATTTCTCTCTTTCCTCTTTCCAGATGGTCCAACATATGGCACAATAACAAACCGTGTGTGCTTTTCCTCTCATTTGGTGTTTTAATGAATTGATCTTTATTCGTGCTTAACGATCTAATCTATATTCAAAGCCAAAAGAAGGGTGGTGACACTGAATGTACAGATCCATATTGGCAAGTAGTAACCTTGCTGATCAGGTCCTGTACCAATGCATCATTCTGTAAAGTAAGATATAACTTTTTCACTAGTTTGTCAATCTTCTTCTCATCTCAGAACTGATTTAGTTGCAATAATGTATCTGCAGAGAATGGGAGTTATAACATGATAAAGCTAATGGAGTTTCAGTTTCATATCCAAATTTTATATTGATATGGACTGTAGTACAACGCCCTTGGTGATTAACTATGTTAAAAGATTTTTTAGGTCCCAAATGTTTTGCTGAAAATCAAGATGGGACTAACTATTATGTTGTGGATATATTAGTGTATTTATTTCGTCTTTTTATTCTTTCCATTATTATTATGATATATTATCTTCCTTCTTTTCTTTTTGTGGTAAATGGTCGTAGGCTACATTACTTTAATTTAGTGGAACAAAAATCCACTGCCTCCACTGCAAGCCTTCTTTAACTGTATTTTCCATTGAACTTTGAGCTGATAGAAGCTTGGAGAATTTGTGTATATCAACCATAAGCAACTTCAATTTTTCTCTTGTTGAAACCTATGGGCACTTTGCTTTGCTTTGCTTGGGTGTTTATTAAATTCAAAGCGTTGTATGTTGAACAACAATTAGTCAATTACTCTCCAGTCCCATTTTTCAAAGTGAAATTGTTAGTTACCCAGTTTGGCTTAAATTTTATTACTTGAAAAATGTAACCAATAAAGTTTATTTAATTTACTTTAAAACCTCTCTTGCTTTATCTATTTGCAGTGCCACCATGGCAATATATGATGTCATCCAGATGGTGAAGTCTGATGTTTCCACAATTGCAGTTGGCACTGCTGCATCCAACGCAGCCCTAATCCTTGGGTCAGGCACACGTGGCAAGAGGTTCGCAATGCCAAATGCACGTATCATGCTCCACCAGCCAACTGGTAGCGCTAGTGGTCAGGTCAGGGCAGTTGAGTACCATGCAATTGAGCTCCTCCAAAACAAGAACAACGTCATACGTCTCATTTCAGGGTTCACGGGTCGACCCTTTAGCCAGGTGAAGAAGGATATTGACAGGGACTTCTACATGGGACCAGCTGAGGCAGTGGCATATGGGGTCATAGATGGAATTCTTGATGAGGATAAGATGATTCCCATTCAGCCAGTTGTGGGGCGGGTGAAGCCAAAAATCGATTATACTAAGGCTGCTAAAAATCCAACATACTTGAGGCCAGAGATACCTGATGATGAGATCTATTAGCCTGGCTGAGGTTTTTGTCTGTTTTGTTTTCTTCCTTTCTTTGGTTAGAAGAAGTGCCGAGAAGTTAGTGTAGCTGGATTATTATTTCTTCAAAAGTGTAATTGATGCTATTTAATTGAGCACAGTTTTTTTTTTTTTTTGAAAATCATTAATTGAAGCACAGTTTTGCATCAAGGTATATGCTTGTTAGAAGGAGAATGAAATGTTTCTTGTGGGTAGCAGTAGCTTTTCTCTGAACAGATTGCTTCCTCTGATGTTAACCATGTCACTCTGATATTGTAGCAAAATATAGCGATAATTTACATTCAGATTGGACTAGGCGTCTAGGTGTTCATCTAATCAGCTTTTCTACTTCTGTTAACCATACATGCAAGCAGTGCCTAGTGACCAGATTTGATCTTTGTGGAGATGGGAGAGGCATATGACCAATGTAGTTAAAAGTAAGAACGAAAAGAAAGTTTGTAAATTAAATATACATAATAAGAGTCAACCAAATATTCACAAAAATTAACACATGAGAGTGGCCCAATGCCTGATCACATCTGGTATGGCCGCACTTCAGATAGTGATGCGGCCACACCATTTGGTGCCGTCAAACTCAGTTTTCTTATGTTTTTTGTTGTGTGCTTTTTCCTCTATTGATAACATGCATATACGATCATTGTGCATGACCAAGCCGCCTGGTTCATCAGATAAGATTAAGAATTGAGTGGTGAGCTGCGAATTAAAATAACACGTAGTGCTGTTCTCGCTGTCTGATAGGTAAATATTGAACTTTTTATATAGCGCAATGAAATGTCTGCACCTGGAGACTGCTATGAGTTTAAAATAAGAGCAACTACAAACAAGTAGAAATTCAAAGGTTAATTCTACCAGAATAGCACCCACTTCCGTGAGTACGATAAAGAGCAATTCCTGAATCTCTGGAAGGCAATGAACGTCCAAAAACTAAATCAAATGTAAACAACAATTAATTAGTATAATGAAAAAGTCAAAACCCATAAAAGTAAATGCGACCAACTACTCCATTGCTCTTCCGGCCTTTTCATAGCTGGCTGGAAAGAAACTCCACGCCTAGAAAATGATGTGCATTTTCTTGACCCAGCCAACCACTTCTCCCAATTGGCTAGCCAACAAACCCAACCACTCATAATTCATAAAATTAAGTAAATTAAATACAAATTTGCAGTTCAGGCTCTGCAGTAAACTATTGCATGTCAGAATAGGAAATGAAAGTCTGTTTTGAAAGTATATTCCAATTTATTTACTTATTAATAACAAGTAATAAAACAACACAACTACCCTTTATTTCACTCGAGTCATTCTTTTTTTTTTTAACAACAAATCGCACTGAAAGAAGATGTCCCAATTCCAATTTACTTGGACACAGACAAGAATATAAAACCATGGATATCAATATCCCAAACCACAAGATAAATAACCAAAATCCTTGCACAATAAACAATTAGTAACAGATCGAATGATTAGCAGCAGATACTTGTCCCAGTCGAACCCTCAATCTTCATTGGAATCACCTCCCAGACCTTCACCTCACCGCAATTTCCCATCTTATTCGTCATTTTCATGCCATCCACCCCGATCCCCAAATCCAGTTCGTTGCCTCCAGTTTTCATGACCATAGTTTCAACTGTCACAGCATCAGCCTTCCGTGCCTCCAATGCCTTCAAACGAATCCTCTCAGCTCTCGACCCAATTGTCTGCCCCAAAATTGATGCGGCCAGAGTAAAAGCCATAGCTGTTTTCGGCATCAGAACAGACTTCCTTAACATGGCAATAAATGGTACAGCTGCATGTACTGCAGCAAACCATTGTAGTGAGAATTTGGCAGTGTGTTCTCTCCACACACCAAGTGGTATGTTTGCTGCCATGCCGAGTAGTGCAATTGCTAGCATTTTAGCAGGCAAGGGCTGAGGTCGAAGGTTTTTCACGAACTCAGTACGTGAAAGAGCTGCTCGCGCTGCCACCACAGCTGGAGGGCATCTGAGTTTTAGACCTGGTGGAGGTCTTATGAATTTGGTTACTAATGGGATTACCCCACTCACAGCACGATATGACTTTGCAATGGGGCATTGCCCTGTCTCTAGCCACTCGTTGCTCAGTGACTCATGTGATGACTTGTTGCCTCCATTCTGAAAATTATCAAATTAACAAAGATAAGGGAGTTAGATCTTGTTACGACCAAGCATCTAACTTGTTGCACCAGTATGCAAAGGTAGCCATACAAAATCAAGCAGCAGAGCTGCACAGTAGTTAAAATAGAACAAAAAAACAAAGCATACCTGAGAAATTCGTTCATAGTTAGATGCCTTTTTGTTTTGCTTATTCCACTTCTTCGAGAAAAAGTCAAACCCAAAAGGTCCGAACCCAGAGAGACTGATTGTAGCAGCTTTAGCAGCTAGTGGGTCAAACTGGGGACCTGCCTTGGTATTTTCAGTGATATGAGTCTCGTCAAACACAAATGATCTTCCTCCAAGTGGCACAACACCATTTTGGCCGTGAAATAGCCTAAATGCCACATCAAATTCAGGTCCATCCTCAAAAATTGGGCCTTTCGCTCCTCTAACCTTTAGAAATATGAGGGGGAAAAAAGAGATTAATTCTGACACATTTTCAATCCTTTTGATATTATGTTAAAATTAAGTAAGAAATTAAGAAATACAGAGAAGGAAAGGAAAGAACAGCACGGATTCCAGATGTACACAACCAACAACAGACAAAACTAGATATGCTATTGGCATCTGGTTTAATGATCTTAAGTTTCTAAAGGAATGATCAAAATGCTAGAGGTTGGCACCAAATCAGTGCCAATAAAATTAACTTTCAAGTAACTATTTTTATCACTTTCCAAATTCCAACTAATAAAACTAATTGATTGTAAATTTTTATACAAAATTACTATGCGCGCATAAAAGATTACCTTATGTTGATTTTCATTTCGTAAGCATCAGAAGCAAAACTAATAACAAATTAAATGCTGACAAATTTATCTTTGCATCTCTTAATGGCTATCAATATGAAGTCCAATCCCACAACTTCTCAGATATGTGTAATTTAGATGACATAAAGCAAATCAAACAGTCCTAATCAGTTAAGTTAAGCCTGAATAAATGTTTTGAAACCATTTGGCCATTTGGTACCAATGAGCATAGACATTGGGTTCTTCAAGTTTTTACATGTAAAACTACTTACAGGAGTAGGGAAGCTGGCAGAGGAGAAGGAAAAAACAGTAGGCTCATTGATGTTCCTCAGAAAAGGGCACCTATCAATTCCTTCTTGAACAACTGGATCATTTGAGCACCTGGCAAAAGGCAACTTGAAGATTGAATCCATACCAAGGTTGTTAGATAACACTGTAAACAAATAAGAAAAGTAAGCAATCAGTTATTCCAACAACAAGGAAAAAAGAATTCACAACTATGAATCTCTCGAAATAACTTAGACGAGGTGTAATTCAGTCAACATAAAAATAGCTAGAGGTATAATCTTCGACCACAAAGAGAAAATGCTGGTTTTCCAAAGAACGAAACAAACAACAGTAGTAAATTTAAGATTATTTTATGGAGTGAGTACATTTTCAGACCAGTTCATTTCGTCAATGGCGTTTAATTGCCTTCAAGGGTCAAAAGACAGACCAAATAAATAAACAAAAACAAAAGTTAGGTAGATCTGGGAAATTTACAAAATTACAATGACAAGCAATGCATTCCCAAAAATCTGTTTGAGGTAGCAAATTACATTTCTAGTTGTTCTAAATATCAGATCGAGCTTTAATTAATCAGCTCCGTCCCTCTAATTCTCCGCTAACACCAAATCACATTTCCCTTTCCCAATTAAAAAAGATGAGCAAAAGTAAACAGAAAAGGAGAGAACTCCTCTGACGAATTATTCAATTCAAGCAATAGAGAGGAGATGTAACAAGTGGATTGGAATAGAAGAGTACCTCTCTGGAAAGCGGAGCAGTGATTATTTGGAGCTCGTTGGAAAAATGGGAACTCAGCTATTGCGGGAATCGCGTGGACGACACGAGATATCGTCTCGACTTTCCCTCTTCGTACTTGCAGCCGGGTCCTTGACCGGATAGTACCGGTTGCCACACGCTACCTCACCGATTATTACCGGCTAATTATTTTATTTTTTGTGATAGCGATTATCACTTCAGTTAGTTGGCCGCCGCATCTTTGACCTTTCAGGCTCAGATTGGAGCAACATTTTGCACAAATTAGGATAATTGCACATTTGCACGTGCTGGATTACTGGATAACGAATTTTCTACGTTAATACAAGTAAAATTTTATGGAGATGGTCTGCGAACTGTAGATATAGTAGCTTAAAAGAAATGGTCTGTGAGTTTGGTGCATGAAAACTGGGTCGCTGTACGCGTTAGTTGGCTGAGTAAATCTCATGTCATCTCCTCAAAAAAAAAAAAAAAAAAGAGTAAATCTCATGTCACATGGTCAATAAAAAATGTTCCCACTTGAGCGCTTTCTTTATTGGTATAATGGTATCAGTATTTCTAATGACGTTGAAAATAATTCAAACGTTTCGTTTTATTTTATTTTGAAAATTAAATATTTTAAAATTCAACATGCATCAAACTAGCTAACACATCGCGCTACGCGCGATGAAGTTTTAATTTTTAGTATTTAGATGCAAATAGTTTTATAACAGAAGATTTTTTAGATTGTAACAAATGGAAAAAAGAAGGTGAAAAGGAAATTTATAGATGCTAAGCTTTTGTCAAAAATATCATGCGAAAGTCATAACATAAGATTTTTTTTGAGATTCACTGGGTAATTAACTTATAGATCGAAATAGTTTTATAACATAAGATTATTTAGCTTGAAACAAATGAAAAAAGGAAGATGAACAGGAAATGTATAGATGTTAAGCTCTTCTTGAATCAGCATCTTTGGCAGTTAACAGTACTAAAAAAAATAGCATCCTAACTGATTGCACGTTCCTCAATTAATTACTTGTTGTGTCTTAGCTGCTTGTTATTCTAGAAATTTATTCCGAAATATTAGTGTGTCCAAACTCACACCATTCTATGCGTAGCATTAGTACCAGTAATCATTTTTTGTACTTCTTCGAACAAATTCCAAGAAAAAGAGGTACTATAAAAATACAAACCAAAAGTACGGCATCATACCACCATATTTAAAACTGCACCGACAAAATTATTAGGAACTTTTAACTGCAGACGCTCTTCCGATTTAGGCCTGCAAAAAAAAAATAGACCGAATCACTTATCAGAGTGTAAGATTTTAGAAATACTTGCATGTGCGAATTTAAAAAAATCTATATTTAAAAGAAGAAGAAAAACTCAGATATCTCCACCTTCATGGCATATAACGACAATGCAAACACATTATTCCTGAAAATAAATAATATAACTTATCGAGGACTACATTTAAAGGGTACTCTGTGAATACCTTTAGAAGAAGTTATACTCTAACATGAGGCTGCATTTATGAAATTATCCTCATGGATTAATTTTTCATAAAATGTGGATACCGTACCTATTGTAATGAAAATCAAAGAACTCAATTTTTAATATAAAGAATCCCTACCAGGATGTCCAAAACGAATTTAATACGAAGCATCAATACACATATCTTTTATTTTTCTATGAGAGCACAGAGGACATTCTTGCAAAATCACCCAATGTTAATAAAATTCGGTCAACCAACTCATGACCAACAAACAATTCAAATTTGTTCGTGAGAAATTACTATGGAATTTTGTGACCTAATAGCATGCTTTCAAGAGATTCATTGACCTGAATATACTGAGAAATTAGTCCATTAATAAAGACACCCACTTGGGTTTCAGATGAGGCAAGGCCCACTCAAGCTCATGTCTAGATGAGTGCATGGAGTAACATATGGGAATCGGATCCTCTGGACGTCCATTCTCTGGACGTTTGGTGGACGTCTAGGGATCTGGACCGTCTGATTTAATCTCAACGGCTATAAGGGAGCCCCGTGCATTCCACCACACCCGAAAAAAATATTGGCCCGAAAAAAATGAACCGTCTGATTTAAATCGGACGGCTCCGATCAAGACATCCACTGGACGTTTCCAAAAAAACGTCCAGAGGATCCTGGTCCGTAACATATGTGCCATATCCAAATTCATCCCTTTATGCATCAGTTAGACTGAGATTCTCTGCATCCTTATGACCGAAAAAATTATAAATAACTTTAATTAATGAAGAAATTTTAAAATAATCCGTTTTTAATAAAAAATTTAAAACTGACTGCGCAGTTTCGGAATCTGGGATTCCGAAACTAATTCTGCTTAGTTTCGGAATTCCGAAACTAGCTAGTTTCGGAATCTGGAATTCCGAAACTAGCTAGTTTCGGAAATTGAGATTCCGAAACTAAACCATCCAAATTTTAATCGGTAACTTTTTTGTCCTGATTTCAAAAGTCAAAAATAGTGGCCGGAAAAAATTGATTATTTTACACTGTTCCTATTATTATTTTCATTTTTTTTTTGTCAGAACCGCCTGCCATTTGCTTTTGCTTCCGTGGTTTAATCCCCGCCAGCCACTGCTCAAGAAAATAAACAAAGGAAATGATAATTTGGGCAGTCAGTATTGCTAGGATATGTGTAGTTTCCATCAGCAACTATACTAAGCAATTTGAGTTCGAAATTTCTATACATATGCAATTTAGAATGCTATGTCCCCCATTAGGTGATAGATAGTGATAAAACAAATTAAGAAATAGATCCCGTTCAAGTAAAATTTCAGATGATTATGTTCCTTTTCTGTATTAGAAGCGCACTAATTAACGTGCAAAGAGATTGTGCACGGCCTTGTTTGAACATGGTGTATTTTTATATTTTCATTTTACTAATTACTTTTATTTAGATCAAATATTAATTTATAAAATCTGAACAATGACAGTGTCAATAATAATAGAATTGATATATCGGCTCTCTTATGATATTGCGGTTAATGATAGTTGCTTGTTAGTTAACTTTTTTTAATTAGCTGCTAAATCCTAGCCTTCACAGGTAGGATTAATAGCATTAGTTCAATTATTTTTAATTAAATATTATAAATATTATTAATTATTTAACAATAAAAAGGATGTCAAACATTATTTTTGACATTACTAATTATTTTTAATTATTTTTAATAATATTATAAACATTATTAATTATTTAACAATAAAAAATTATTATTGATTAATTATATTGAATTAATTATTATTATTTAATCATTATTATTAATAATTAATATTACTTGTTAAATATTATTAATTATTAGTATTTAATTATTAATTATAATAATTAATATTTATTATTAATTATGATTTTTAATAATTATTGTTACTTATTAAATATTATTAATTATTTGTTAATTATTAAATATTATTAATTATTTTCTAAGGGGTATTGTTTGAAAAAAGTTAAAAAGGATCGGTGCATAATTTATGCAACCTATTTAGGTTGCATAAGTTATGCATCTGATGAGTTTTCGCTTATATAAATTTTTACCTAAATCCTACCCAATTTTAATCGCAAGCGCACGATTTATCGTTGAGTAAGCCTAGGGTCGATCCTCGGAGACGGAATATTCAATTTCTAAGTTATATAAATCAATTTCAATTAAATTCTAAGTTTAATAAAATCTTTTTTGAAGAAACAATTAACTAAATTAAAATATAAATAAAATAAATTCAGGAATTCTAAATAAATAACTCTCAAAATAAATATCTTGGAGGAAAAACTTATTTGATAAAACTAGGGGTTTTCTGGTTTTTAAAACAATTTCTTTAACTTGTCAAAAGTAGAACGGTCCGTTCCATGTCTGGGACGGTCCATTCTGACTTAGGTTGGCACCCTGGAACTGGCCGTTCTAGGTTAGAACGCCCCCTGTCGGGCGGTCCGTCCTGACCTTGAAACGGTCCGTTCCAGAGGTCAATACTTGTTTTGTCATGCCTTTAAACAATTAATTAAGGGATTTAAATAGTTTAAACAATTATTAAATCAATAATTAGACTCTAACTGTCGTTCAGGTTAATTACTTTGATTTAAAATGTTAAACTTCTAAATTCCTAAACTTCAACTGTCGTTTCTTGATTTAGGGAATTTAGTTCATCTTTTGGGTCTAGGCAAACTTAATATCTTTCGATCTTAAGTTAAAACTTTAATTTCTAAAGTTCCGATTCAATCTTTCGATCTGTTATCTACCTAAGTGTTTTATTGAAAAGCTTTTAGTTAATTCAATTGATTTTAAATTCTAACTTTCAAACGTGTACTTTGTTTGACGAGATAACCAATTAAAACAATTAAGTAAAGCAAATCAACAAAATTAAGCAATTAAATCACAAAAGATAAATAATAAAACTTAACTTAATTAATTACTTAAAGATTCAACTAAACAAATAACATAAAGAAAAGGTTCTCGACCATCGCCCCTAAAACTAAACTACCCTAACAAATTCATGTTAAAAAGATCAGGTTTCATCAAATAAAAACGCATAAAAGATGGAAAATAAAGTTACAACAGAGATTGCTCAAAATCTTCCGCAATTCGTCGCTCTGGCCTGTCTGGGACGGTCCGCCTGAGATCTGGGGCGGTGCGCTCCAGTGAGGTTGGATCGTCCTGGCAGTTGTCTCCTTAATTGAGTTGAGAGGCTAAAACCTAGAAATCTGACTTTTTTTAAAACTGGAGACAGGCCATCGCTTATATAGCTGCTAGAAGGCGGTTTCTAATTGTAGAAGTCGTGGAAACGTGTTTCTGGAAGGTCAGGAATAGAAGAACCGACAGGCAGAAATAAGTCTGCTATTTTTGGCAGTGCTGGAAATACTGGAACGATCCGCCTGAATGTTGAGGCGACCCGTTCCAGACTTGGCCTTGACTTGGTCTGCTGCATGGGCTGGCTGACTGGTATGGACGATCCGTCCGACTGGTTGGGCGGCCTGTGCTGGCTGGTCCTTGCTGCTCATGCTTGGTTGTCTGATTTTCTAGGTTGGGGCGGTCCGTCCTGCCGGCAGGGCGGTCCGTTCCAGTGCACATTTCACCTTTCCTTCGCTGCAATCTTCTGTTGTCGCGCCGCAAAATGTGATGAACCTGAAATAAAACTTGCCGGGCTACGGCTGTACCTTTCTACGACCTAAAAATTAGCAAAATAAAGTAAAAACACTTGTATTTGGTATTAATTTGGGGCTTAAACCGGTTGGAAATCGAGTATGAAAACCGTACATCAAAATCCCCCAAGCTTGAACATTGCTTGTCCCCAAGCAAAACTCTAGACTTAGACCCCGACTTAGACCTAAATTAATTTCAAATATTTGTGCTTCTACAAGTTCTAAGGACTCCTTAACTTAATTTAAAAATTGTGACTTTGTTTCAAAGAGCAAATTGGTTAAAAAGATTTTCAATAAATTTAAACCAATTTTGTTTTGATGACTTAACCTTTCTCAAAACCAACCTAGGGATTTTCGTAGCTACTTTGTCTTAGAATTATTTCTCAAAGCATTAAATCAATTAATTTTTCCAAGTGTTTCATCAATTAAAAATCAAGTAGAAACGGGATCGAACCTCCTCAACTCAAATAATTTTTGATTAATCCTAAGTCGTAGTGCACAAGTTTATGAATTTTTAAACCACCAAAATTTTTGAAAACGCATTGGAGTTTAGTCTAAATTGAGGCGGAAATAAGGGTACAAATCCTCAACCAACTTCTCCAAAGTTTTTGGGTTGATACATTTATTTACAATTCCCGGGGCAAGGATTGTTTGCGACAAAGGTCGGCCAGATGAGTATGGATTTTATTTGAGGTTTTCCTCATTTATTTTTGATGGATCCATTTTTCTTTCCACACAAACCTATAGCCTTCCGCAATGGCCATCGTCAGAGCACCGCTTTTTAGTTCCCCTTTTTATTTATTTTTGTTGTTTTCTGATTTTTTTTTTTTTTTTTTATTTTTTTTTTTTTTATATATTAAAATTTTAAGACTTAAATAAACTTGAAAAACAATGGCTTAATATTTCAAAAACTTGTGCAAAACTTCTTACTATTAATCTAATTTTTGAGTTGAAGAAATGATCTTAAGTGATTTGAAATCGCTCTTTGCCGGTTCTAATCAACCAAATTAATTAATACTTTTGAAATTAATCACCCTAATGATCTAAGAAATCATCTATTGACTTTTTCGCACTCAATCCCTAAGTCAATTCAAGTTGGTTTTGTCAAATTCCTTTTGAAAAGTTTAAATCAGCTCAATTTCATCAAATTACTCCTAAAGCTTAGTCACAATCCTTAAACCTAGTTAATTAATCCCTAAAACTTATCTAAATGCAACATTAAATGATTAAAAATGCAATTCCTACATGATATTTACAAAGTTCACCTGTCAATCACACCTGGAACGGCCAGTCCTGATCTGGAACGACCCATTGGGGCGGTCCGCTCTGTGGTTGGGACGGTGCGTTCCAAGTACGACTTGCAGTTGAACTTGGGTGCTCTGCCTGGACTGGAACGGCCAGTTCAAAACTGAGGCGACCCAGTGGGACGACCCGTTCTGATGTTGGGACGGCCCGTTCAATTCAGACAGAAGCATGCAAAATGCAATGAAAATGCAAGTTTCCTAGATAAAAAACGCAAATTTTTCAATTTTTCTATCCTACCCCCCCCCCCCCCCCCCAAGCTTATCTAGTGAACTGTCCCTAGTTCAAAACAAAAGCAAGAAAGAAAATAAAGGAGAGAAAAATTAGAAAAACTCACAAACTTGGCCTAATTACTTGGTGGGTTGCGTGGAGGCGGTGTCGGTGGTCCGAAGAGGTGATCGGCGATGTTTTGGAGCAAGTCATCTTGGCGGGCGTTCCTCTCGTCTTGCTGCTGCCTCCACCTCCTATTTTCTTCCCTCTCGGCTGCAAGTTGTGCCTCGATGCGCTCATAGTCGGCCGAGAGGTTCCATTGAGCTTCGTGGATGTCTTGGAGAAGGCTCATGTAGGTAGGGTCGTACCCGCCTTGCCACTGGCCCGTGGGAGGGGCTTGCTGCTCCATGTGGGGGCCAAAGTAGTAGCCCGTGGGTGGCTCTTGTGGCTGGCCCATTGGTGGTTCGTTTGGGGCTCCCTCCGCCTCTCGAGAAGTGCCCGCACCCGCTGCCCTTGCCGCTGCCTCCATCTCGGCTATGCGGCGCTGCACCTCCTCTTGTGCATGGTTGATCAAACCCCCGTTCTTATCAACTAGAAGCCATGTTCTTGGGTTCTTAAGATCGATCCTTTGGTTGAAAGGCAAAGGGATGCGGTAGCGCTCATACTTGTACAAATAATCGTTGCCCACTTGCTCCAACATTTGCATTTCCACAAGGCTCCTCATATTCACTCGGTTGGGCCCTCCACTTGGCTCCATGGGAGATAACTCGACTTCACAATGAGCGATCAAATGAGACACATACCCGCCCACTGTAATCATCCCTTTTCCAGCCCTCAAGTTGTTGGCTTGGCGCTCGAAATGCTTCATCATGTAGAAGGCAAGGTTGAGAGATTCATCGCCCTTTGGATAGAAGATTTGGTTGAGGATGGCCATTTCTGCCTTGGTGACTTTGATACCCGATTCTCCCTTAGCAAAGATGGTGAGTGAAAGCATACGGTGGATGAACCGGATGGTGGGATGTTGGATGTGAGAAGATCGCCTCTCATTCTCCTTTTTCTTGTGCTCTAGAGATAACTCCTCCCACAAGTTCTCCTCACAATATTCTTCCTCGATCTTCCCATTGCCCAAACCGAAAATTTCAGCAAATTCCTTCTCATTGCACTTGTACTTCTTGCCTCCTATGCGAAATTGTAATACCCAAAGATTCTTCTTGATGTAGAGGTCAAGAGAGCACAAGAACTCCATGGTCAAGGCGGTATAGGCTGGGGCTCGGATCTTCCAAAATCTCTTCTCAAAACCCACGGCCTTGGTGAGGCGGTAAAAATCTTCCTTGATCCCTAGCTTATCAAGAATAGACAAGTCGATTGATCGAGTATTGCAAAATTTTTTCTGAAGAAGATTCTTGTACCTTTGCTTTGCGGTGCGGCCCTTGAGGCTAACATCAACCCCGTCCAATTCCACATGGGCTTCTCGAGCGGGACGTGGTGGTGCTTCTTCCTCTAACTCTCCCCCATCACTTTCTTCTTCCTCTTCAACCTCGTCATCATGGACATTTTCTCCATCATCCTCCCCATCATCACCATCATCGCCATTTCCTCCATCATCGTTTCGATCATTTCCTTCCCCTTCCCCCCCATTTCCTCCGTCCTCGTGCTCAAAATGCTCCCAATTTATTTCTTCTTGAGGATTCGGTTGTGGAGCTTGCTCTTCACGAGGTGGTGTTGGGTCTCTTGGTGGAGAAGGGGCAGATTCCGTCTCAGGTGGTGGCTGGGATGATGATGTGGCAGCCTTAGTCTTCTTCTTCTTCTTCCCAGTGAAGAGATTTTTGATCAAGGAGCCTAGATTCGGCGACGGTGGCTTGGTGGCATCAAGAGGGTTTGGTTCAGGTTCCATTGGGGCGGACCGTTTGAGATTTGGGACGGTGCGCCCTGAGTAGAACGGGAAGGTTTTGGACCTAGGACGGACAGGTTTCGGCTGAGGGTAAGGTTGGGACGGAGCGTTCCAGAGGTGGGACGGCCCGTTCAGATGGTTTTGGTACTTAGGAAAATTTTTGGTTTTTGGAGATTTGGAAAGGTAGCTCTCTGGAAATCTGGAGAAACTTTTGGGAATTATGGGACGGTCCGTTTGACTGTAGGGCGGACCGTTTCAGATGGTTATGGGTAAGTGGTTAAGGTTGGGTTAAGGACTGGGTGGGGCGGACCGTTCCAGAGTGAGACGGTCCGTTCCAGGTAAGGTTTTGGCGTGAAACAGTGCTAGTACTAGGGTTTGGTTGGGTTTTGGTGCATTGGTACCAGAGAAAGGGTTGGATGGGTTGGTTTGTACCAGAAACCAAAGAGAAAGGAGAGAAATGAGAGAACGATACCCGTGATTGTGCTCCAAACCGTGGGAAGGCGAGACGGTGGTGGTGGTGCCGCGAAATCCGAGTGAAATCGAGAAAACAGAGACAATGGTCGAGTCGAGAGCGTCGTGGAGAGTCGATCGGTGGTGGAGATGGCCGGAATGGGCAAGGATCGCCGGAATTTGGGTTTTGTGCGCAAGAGAGAAGAGAGAGAGTTTGGTTTTTGAGTTATAACGGTAAAAGGTGAGGGGAGCGGAGGGGTTTGAGGAAGAAGGGTTGGGTTATCGGGTCGGGTTTGGGTGGTTATTATTAGTGGGTGGTTATTTGGATCGTGCTGGTCCCACTGTCAGATTAAATTGGGGCGGACCGTTCCAACTATGGGGCGGTCCGTTCCAGTCGATGTCAGACAGTTGGTGTCCCTCCGTTCTGCCCTTGTCCTGCCCGTCCTGATGCCTTGGTCGTGCCGTCCTGTCGATGGGGCGGTGCGTCCTGATCAGAATCTCCCCCAAGCTTGCCTAGGATTGCAGCGTCTTTCTGCTCGAGTTCTGTAGTGGGGCGGTCCGTTCGGCCGGCAGGGCGGCCCGTTCCAATCTTCCTGAAACCCTGAAATTCAACAATTAAACTCAAATTAAGCCAAGTATTTATCCTACTCTTAATTTTTTTTTGTATTTTTTTTATTTTATCACTTTTTTTTTTTTTTCAATTTTTTTGTGTATTTTTTTTGTATTATTTTTTTTTAGAAAAGAAAAAGAAAGTCCTATTTTTCTTTAATCCTTGGGTTGCCTCCCAAGAAGCGCTTTTTTAAGGTCCTTAGCTTGACCCCGTATGGCTACGTCTCGGCGGTGGAGGGGTTGGTGAAGTACCAGATCTCTTCAACTCCCTCCCTTTCTATTCCTTTGATGTAAAGCTTGAGGCGTTGGCCATTGACTTTGAAGATCTTGTCCGATCTTTCCTCCGCAATATCCACCGCTCCAAACGGGTAAACCCTTTTGACCACAAAAGGTCCAGACCATCGGGACTTCAATTTGCCTGGGAATAACCTCAAACGCGAGTTGAAAAGTAGCACCAAGTCGCCTTCCTTGAAGTTTCTTCGTTGGATGTGCTTGTCGTGCCACTTCTTTGTCCTTTCCTTGTAGAGTTTGGCATTGTCATAGGCGTTGAGCCTAATCTCATCCAATTCTTGCAAGTCTAGAATCCTCTTTTCCCCTGCGGCTTTGTATTCCATGTTGAGTGCTCTTGTAGCCCAATATGCCTTATGCTCTATCTCAACCGGCAAATGACATGCTTTCCCATATACCAACTTGAATGGACTCATCCTAATTGGTGTCTTGAAGGCGGTGCGATATGCCCACAATGCATCATCTAACTTCAATGCCCAATCTTTTCTAGTGCTTCCCACCGTCTTTTGCAATATGTTCTTGATCTCTCGATTGGACACCTCGACTTGGCCACTTGTTTGCGGGTGGTACGGTGTTGCTACCTTGTGTGTCACTCCATACTTCTTCAATAGATTGTCAAATTGTCGGTTTATGAAGTGTTTACCCCCGTCACTTATCACAACTCTTGGGATGCCAAATCGAGGGAAGATGGTCTTTGTGAACAACTTCTTCACCGTTGCCGAGTCGGCATGCTTGCTTGGAATGGCTTTTACCCACTTAGACACGTAGTCTACTGCCACTAGAATGTATTCATACCCACATGAGGAAGGGAAGGGTCCCATGAAATCAATTCCCCAAACGTCAAAGATCTCCACCTCCAAGATTGGTTGAAGTGGCATCTCTTGTCTCTTGGAGATGTTACCAACTCGTTGGCATCGATCACAAGCCAAAACAAATTCCCTTGCATCCTTGAAGATCGTTGGCCAGTAGAACCCAGCTTGAAAGACTTTCGCTGCGGTTTTCGATGTCGAGGCATGCCCTCCATAGGCGGATGAGTGGCAATGAGCAAGAATTTGGGGCACTTCCTCCCTTGATATGCACCGTCTAAACACACCGTCTACTCCCAGTTTCCATAAGAATGGATCCTCCCAGTAATAGTACTTTGCATCTGCCAGGAACTTCTTCTTTTGTTGGAAGGAAATCTGGTAGGGTAGGACACCGCTTGCCAAGAAATTCGCAAAGTCAGCGTACCATGGTGCAGGGTCGGCTGGGGCGGACCGTCCCAGTGTGGGGCGGACCGTTCTGGAGGGCCGTTCAGCATCTGGCTGGGCCGTTCTGGACGCTGCTCCTGCCGGATCTGGGTCGTCAGGGTCTGGGGCGGCAGGGTTTTGGGGGGCCTGATCTGGAACGGCCCGTCCTGAGGTGGGGCGGTCCGCTCCATGGGTCCGTTCTGGGTCCGGTTGGGCCGTTCTGGACGCTGAGTTATGTGGTTGATGCGCGAAATCATGGCCTGGGGCGGCCCGTCCCAGTGTGGGGCGGTCCGTACCAGCCGTGACTGCCAGCAGTTGTTCATCTGGAAATGAGTCGTTGATCGGCAAGGACCCGGCACCTTTGTCCTTCACTCGCAGCCTGGAAAGATGGTCAGCCACGCTGTTCTCCGTTCCCTTCTTGTCGCGTATTTCAAGGTCGAATTCTTGCAGCAAGAGGATCCATCGAATGAGTCGCGGTTTGGCATCTTTCTTGGAGAGGAGGTACTTGAGGGCCGAGTGATCGGTGTAGACTATGACCTTGGACCCGACCAAGTAAGACCTGAATTTGTCCAAGGCATAGACCACAGCAAGAAGCTCCTTTTCGGTTGTGGTGTAGTTGACTTGTGCATCATCCAACACCTTGCTCGCATAATAGATCGCATAAGGCTTCTTGTCCTTACGTTGGCCTAACACCGCTCCAACCGCATAATCGCTTGCATCGCACATCAACTCGAAAGGTTCATCCCAGTTAGGTGGTTGCAAGATAGGGGAAGAAATAAGCGCTTCCTTTAACCTATTGAAAGCATCAACACAATTTTGGTTAAAATCAAATTCAACATCTTTCATTGTTAAATTGGTTAATGGCTTTGCAATTTTTGAAAAATCTTTAATAAAACGCCTATAGAAGCCCGCATGTCCAAGGAAACTTCGAACATCCTTCACGCATGTCGGTATGGTAAGCTTCTCGATCACCTCCACCTTTGCTTGATCCACCATAATTCCTTTCTCCGAGATGATGTGGCCAAGAACAACTCCTTGTTGTACCATGAAATGACACTTTTCCCAATTCAAAACTAGGTTAACTTCTTCACATCGCTGCAAAATCTTTGTTAAATTAGCTAAACAATGATCAAAAGATGTACCATAAACTGAAAAATCATCCATGAAAACTTCCATGTCTTTCTCAATAAAATCGAAAAAAATTGCCATCATGGCTCTTTGAAAAGTAGCGGGTGCATTACATAAACCAAATGGCATTCTACGGTATGCATAGGTTCCATATGGACATGTAAAAGTTGTTTTCTCTTGGTCAAGTGGGTGTATTGGAATTTGAAAGAAACCGGAATAACCATCTAAATAACAAAAGAAAGAATGCTTAGCCAATCGTTCGAGTAGTTGGTCAACGAATGGTAAAGGAAAATGGTCCTTGCGTGTTGCGGAGTTCAACTTCCTATAGTCCACACACATCCTCCACCCGGTGACGATCCTTGTTTGAATTAGTTGGCCTTCATCATTCTTCATGACGGTTGTGCCTCCCTTTTTCGGTACAACATGAATGGGGCTAACCCATTTGCTATCCGAAATTGGGTAGATGATCCGCGCTTCCAAGAGCTTGAACACCTCCTTTCTTACGACCTCGCTCATGTTTGGATTGAGTCTCCTTTGATGTTCAACTGAGGGCTTGTGGTCGTCTTCAAGGAGAATTCGGTGGGTGCAAATGGAGGGATCGATACCCTTGAGATCCTCGATTGAATAGCCGATTGCCTTGCGATGTACCCTCAACACTTCTAATAGTTGCTTCGTTTGATCTGCATTGAGGTTAGCATTGACAATAACAGGAAAGGTTCGATCAGGGCCAAGAAATTCATACCTGAGGCTGTCGGGTAGTGCCTTGAGCTCTGGTTTACCTTTCTCTGCCTGGCTATTGGGGCGGTCCGTTCCGATTTGGGGCGGTCCGTCCTGGTCGGTGCCGAGGCTCAGGACCTGGCTGGCGTCGTCAGCAGTCATCAGCTGCAGGCTGAGACGGTCCGCCTGGATCTGGGGCGGTCCGTTCCGACTGTTCCTGGCAGACAAATATTCAACGGTTTGGATGATTTCGTTGAATATAAGATCTGCCTCCTCCTCTTCAGGTGTGGCCGAGAAGGACTGGTACGCTTGGACAATCCGGGAATTGAAAGTCTCATCAATCATGGCATCCAAACACTCAATCATGCAAATAGAATCAACATGGTCGGGCATCCTCATTGCCTTTTCAACATCAAACTCGACTATCTCATCCCCAACTTCCAACGTCATTTTGCCGGTTCTACAATTGATTAGAACTCCGGCTGTGGTGAGGAAAGGCCTCCCCAAGATGATGGGGACATCCGGGTCTTCCTCCATGTCGACAACTACGAAATCACAAGGGACAAAGGCATCCCCGACTTGAATGGGTACATCTTCCACGATCCCCAAGGGCAAACGAACTGATCGATCGGCCAACTGCAATGCCATGCGAGTTGGTTTGAGCTCACCCATTCCCATTTGCTTGTAGATAGTTTCGGGGATGAGACTCACACTTGCTCCAATATCCAACAACGCCGTTTTGAAGCCCGCATCTCCAATTTTGCAAGGGATGGTGAACTTCCCGGGATCCTTCATCTTTGGGGGCATCTTCTTTGTAATCAATGCACTGCACTCACCGGTCAATGCCAAGGTACCGCACTCCTCTAAGCTTCTTTTGTTGGTTAAGAGATCTTTGAGGAACTTGGTGTAGGATGGCATGCGTGTTAGGAGATCCGTGAATGGGATTGTTATCTTGAGTTGCTTTAGAATATCCAGAAATTTCCCATAGTCCTTGTCTTTCCTGGCTTTGGCTAGTCTCTGTGGAAAAGGTACTTCAATGGCACGGTCACTCGGCGATAACCTTGCAGGTCTGCTTTCTGTGGTCGGCTCGACTGGGGCGGTCCGTTCCAATGTGGGGCGGTCCGTTCCAGAGGTCCGTTCTGGTTCAGGCTGGGTCGTTCCAGCAGAGTCTGCGTCCTTGTTGGTTGGGGCGGTCCGTTCCGATGTGGGGCGGTCCGTTCCAAGTTGTCCCGAGGACTGTTCATCTGGCATTTCCGGTCCGTTGTAGCTCGTTCCACTCCTCAATTTGTGCGTGATGCTCTTGCACTCCTCCTTTGGATTGGGTTCAGGTTGGCTCGGGAACATGCCGGTCTTGGTAAGTGCTCCCGAGTTGGCTTGAGAATCCCCAAGGTTGAGCTTTTCTATGAGGAGCCCAAAATCCTCCCTCATCTTCTTGATCTCGTCATGGACCGAGTAATTGAATCTCCCTTGGTTCTGCATGAAATTCTCAATAGTTCTTTGGTTGAGATTACCTTGGGAGTTGTTGTTGTTGATGGGGGGTTTTGGAGCTTGGCTAACTTGTTGTCCAGGATTGGCACACCCGCTAGCGTTTCCATAAGATAGGCCCGGGTGGTTGCGTTTGTCGCGGTAAGTGTAGTTGTTGGAGCTTGGGAAGAAGGAGGGAGGAGTGATCAGCGCATTGACTTCTTCGACTGGCTCGTCCCTTACGACCAAATGGCATGTCTTGGCCGTATGACCTTCTTCCTCGCAGAATTGGCATTGCTTGGCTTGCTCGGGCTTGGAATTCAAGTTCTTGATCATGGTGGTGAGGGCATCAAGTTGAGATTGCAAGTGGATAGACTTGTCGACCTCGATCATCCCTCCCTTCTTCTTGGTACGCACCGACCAATTCGTTTGAGATTGAGCCATGCTTTCGATCAACAACTTCGCATCCCTGCATCCCATGTTGAGAAAAGATCCACCTGCAGTTGAATCAATGTTTTGACGAGTTATATCATTCAAACCATCATAAAAACTACAAATTAATCTTGTGTCGGGTAAATCATGGTGGGGACACATTCTTTGCAAGTCTTTGAAACGTTCCCAAGCTTCAAACAAGTTTTCATCATCTTCTTGTCTAAAGGTCATCAATTCCCTAACTATCATGGTTGTTTTGACCCTAGGGTAGAACCTATCCAAAAAAGCTTTGGTCAATTCCTCCCAAACTTCAAAAGGTTTGTCATTAAAACTATTCAACCAATCTTCGGCTTTATCTCTAAGAGAAAAGGGAAAGAGAGTTAGGCGAATGATGTCGGGATCCACTTCTTCGGGGATCAATGTCGCACAATTCCGCAAGAAGTGTTGCAAATGTTTGTTGGCGTCTTCAAGTGGAGAGCCTCCAAACATGTTTTGTTGGATCAAAGCCACGATGCCTGGATTGTAGAATAAGTCGCGAGTTCGCTCGGCTTTTGGTGGCTTGACTCCAAGTCGAACATTGTTGGCGGTTGGCGCACCGATCGTCCTCAAAGGTCGGTTAAGTTCGGCCTCTTTGGCTGCCTCAAGTGCTCGCCGCAATGCTCGCTCGAGTTCGGTTTCTTCGGGGCGACCCCCGGCATTGTTGTTAACATTGGCTGCCATGGAATCGGTCGAGGTTGTCGGTGAATCGGGTTGTGAAACGCTTAGTTGTCGGTCTGAACCAGTTGAGGCGGTCCGTTCCAGTGTGAAACGGGCCGTTCCAATTGGCGTGGTGGGTGACTGCGCTCCAGACGAATTCCTGCTGCTTCGCTGATAGACTAAGCGAAACGGCGGGACCAATGAGCTGTCAACCTGTCTCTCTGTTCGCTCTGCTGAGTCTGGGGCGGACCGTTCCAAAATCGGGCGGTCCGTTCCAGATGAGGAAGTGCTGGGCAGAGAGTTGTTCTTCTCACGTTTCCTTGTTTTCCGAAGGTTGTAGGTGTGATTGCTGATGGTTAGCTTCTTCTTACCAGCCAGCTCGTGCTCCTGAAAGATTCAAAAACAAGAAAAAGGTGAAAAGAAAGAAAAGAATCTAATTAATATTGAAAAATAAACTTAGAAATCGGCACCGTTCCCCGGCAACGGCGCCAAAAAGCTTGATGAGTTTTCGCTTATATAAATTTTTACCTAAATCCTACCCAATTTTAATCGCAAGCGCACGATTTATCGTTGAGTAAGCCTAGGGTCGATCCTCGGAGACGGAATATTCAATTTCTAAGTTATATAAATCAATTTCAATTAAATTCTAAGTTTAATAAAATCTTTTTTGAAGAAACAATTAACTAAATTAAAATATAAATAAAATAAATTCAGGAATTCTAAATAAATAACTCTCAAAATAAATATCTTGGAGGAAAAACTTATTTGATAAAACTAGGGGTTTTCTGGTTTTTAAAACAATTTCTTTAACTTGTCAAAAGTAGAACGGTCCGTTCCATGTCTGGGACGGTCCATTCTGACTTAGGTTGGCACCCTGGAACTGGCCGTTCTAGGTTAGAACGCCCCCTGTCGGGCGGTCCGTCCTGACCTTGAAACGGTCCGTTCCAGAGGTCAATACTTGTTTTGTCATGCCTTTAAACAATTAATTAAGGGATTTAAATAGTTTAAACAATTATTAAATCAATAATTAGACTCTAACTGTCGTTCAGGTTAATTACTTTGATTTAAAACGTTAAACTTCTAAATTCCTAAACTTCAACTGTCGTTTCTTGATTTAGGGAATTTAGTTCATCTTTTGGGTCTAGGCAAACTTAATATCTTTCGATCTTAAGTTAAAACTTTAATTTCTAAAGTTCCGATTCAATCTTTCGATCTGTTATCTACCTAAGTGTTTTATTGAAAAGCTTTTAGTTAATTCAATTGATTTTAAATTCTAACTTTCAAACGTGTACTTTGTTTGACGAGATAACCAATTAAAACAATTAAGTAAAGCAAATCAACAAAATTAAGCAATTAAATCACAAAAGATAAATAATAAAACTTAACTTAATTAATTACTTAAAGATTCAACTAAACAAATAACATAAAGAAAAGGTTCTCGACCATCGCCCCTAAAACTAAACTACCCTAACAAATTCATGTTAAAAAGATCAGGTTTCATCAAATAAAAACGCATAAAAGATGGAAAATAAAGTTACAACAGAGATTGCTCAAAATCTTCCGCAATTCGTCGCTCTGGCCTGTCTGGGACGGTCCGCCTGAGATCTGGGGCGGTGCGCTCCAGTGAGGTTGGATCGTCCTGGCAGTTGTCTCCTTAATTGAGTTGAGAGGCTAAAACCTAGAAATCTGACTTTTTTTAAAACTGGAGACAGGCCATCGCTTATATAGCTGCTAGAAGGCGGTTTCTAATTGTAGAAGTCGTGGAAACGTGTTTCTGGAAGGTCAGGAATAGAAGAACCGACAGGCAGAAATAAGTCTGCTATTTTTGGCAGTGCTGGAAATACTGGAACGATCCGCCTGAATGTTGAGGCGACCCGTTCCAGACTTGGCCTTGACTTGGTCTGCTGCATGGGCTGGCTGACTGGTATGGACGATCCGTCCGACTGGTTGGGCGGCCTGTGCTGGCTGGTCCTTGCTGCTCATGCTTGGTTGTCTGATTTTCTAGGTTGGGGCGGTCCGTCCTGCCGGCAGGGCGGTCCGTTCCAGTGCACATTTCACCTTTCCTTCGCTGCAATCTTCTGTTGTCGCGCCGCAAAATGTGATGAACCTGAAATAAAACTTGCCGGGCTACGGCTGTACCTTTCTACGACCTAAAAATTAGCAAAATAAAGTAAAAACACTTGTATTTGGTATTAATTTGGGGCTTAAACCGGTTGGAAATCGAGTATGAAAACCGTACATCAGCATCCTTAAGGCGTCTTATGTTACGGTGTTTGGTGGCTTAAGGATGCATAATTTAAGTTATGCACCATTTAAGCCACAAACAAACGGGACCTAAGGGAGACACGTGAGTGGCATGTGAACAAGTGTATAGTAGCGTGTTGCATGTGAACAAGCGTATTCCGTACTTAAACATGATTGAACAAATTAAGTTGTTTTAGTGGGAATGATTGAATCTGAATTCATTGCATAAATATCAATTTATAGAATTAGCTAACTTAAGGTAAAATATGGACATAAATATAAGTATTCTTCTTTATAAAAAAATACCCTTAAGTATTTATAATGTTATTGTTTTTTAATTATATGAGGACGGTTTTTTAAAAATCATGGTTGCTTTTCTTAGCTTTTTTTTTTTTTCCCAAATTGACACTTCACATGTTTCAAAACTAAGGAGTACTCTTTTAAATAATTGCTGCATGGTTGATATGTTGCATTAACTAATTAATAATTAATAATGTTTATAATAATTAATTAAAAATAATTAAACTAATGTTTGAACAAGCTAATGTTTGACATCCTTTTTATTGTTAAATAATTAATAATATTTATAATATTTAATTAAAAATAATTAAACTAATGCTATTAATCCTACCTGTGAAGGCTAGGATTTAGCAGCTAATTAAAAAAACTTAACTAACAAGCATCTATAATTAACTGCAATATCATAAGAGAGCCGATATATCAATTCTATTATTATTGACACTGTTATTGTTCAGATTTTATAAATTAATATTTGATCTAAATAAAAGTAATTAGTAAAATGAAAATATAAAAATACACCATGTTCAAACAAGGTCGTGCACGATCTCTTTGCACGTTAATTATCATTTCCTTTGTTTATTTTCTTGAGCAGTGGCTGGCGGGGATTAAACCAAGGAAGCAAAAGTAAATGGCAGGCGGTTCTGACAAAAAAAAAATGAAAATAATAATAGGTTTCATCGAACATCACCGAACAGTTTAAAATAATCAATTTTTTCCGGCCACTATTTTTGACTTTTGAAATCTGGACAAAAAGGTTACCGATTAAAATTTGGATGGTTTAGTTTCGGAATCTCAATTTCCGAACTAGTTTCGGAAATTGAGATTCCGAAACTAAAGCAGAATTAGTTTCGGAATCCCAAATTTCGAAACTGCGCAGTCAGTTTTAAATTTTTGATTAAAAACAGATTATTTTAAAATTTCTTAATTAATTAAAGTTATTTATAATTTTTTCGGTCCTTATGACTTGCATACCAGTATGTCCTGGGTCAAATAAATAGAGCCTCATGAGGCTCATGTTCATTGTTACTACGTGCTTCAGAGAATTTCCTGGCCGGCCTTTCATTTACTTTAGGAAACCCAATTACCTGAAGGAAAAAAAAAAGTCATACAATGATAACAATTCTAGTATGGAAGACCGACAAAAATTGTTCAAATCAGCAAGTAAAGTCCAAAAGCAACTGCAAGCTATCCTATTTTAACATCAATCCATACAAATCTAATACCACTGGTATAATGAAATTACAATTTCATATCAATATTAGCTACAACACTTACATGGAATGGAGCAGACAAATCATTTGTGCAATATGTGAGATCAGCTGAAATCTGGTACGCTCAACTGGTCAATATAGATGCTTGACTGAAATTCCTTGGATATCCCAATTAATATCTCTTCTTGGCCAAGTAGGTCACATGAAAGATACACAACCTGTGCTTTTGGATGCATTTTGATGCAATTTTTCACCTACAAGTAATGTGTTCAGAAAGAAACTTAATTTGACACAACTAAATCCTGTAAACTGAATTTCAGAAGTTAGAGCTAGAGTATAAGTTAATCAATCAAGTCACTATATAAATGCTGGAGCATTTCAAGTTGTTTATCACAATTCTATACAAGTCTTTCTGGGTTGTACTTTGCTTAAATTAGGAAATGGACTATAAAAATTAAATATTTAAGTTTGACATTTTGGTATACGTTTGTCGAGATTTAATGCAGTAATGTAGCATACGTTTTCGTTTATAGTATATACTACAATGGTTTGAAGACTAAATGAAAATATGCAGACAGAAAAATTGTGCGCTATTTACAAAAGCAAGCACCTTGGCAGTTTATGCTGTAAAATCTTAATTTATAAATTTCCTTCAAATTGCTTGTCCATGAATTTATGAATTTTTGTGTGTTATTCATGTATTCTTTATCCCTTTGGTAGTTACTTGAAAAAGAGATGAATTACTCTCGTAAAATTGCTTGTTCAAGGCTAAATCCATACATATACTGACAGTATGGAGAAGAAGGGAGGAGAAAAGCAAGAGCCAAAAGAAAAAACAATATAGAAGAAGAGAAGAAACCTGATATATGAAGGTCGATTTTTGCCTCCCTAGTTTTCACCGTTTCCAAAGGCCGATATCTCACTCTGTTGGCAGTGTTGTCTCCAACTCCGCCGATGCCTCCCTCTTAAAGAATCAGAATATCACTTTCTCGAAGAAAGATGGAGAAGAAGGGAGCCAAGCAGACCAAAAATGGAGCTCAATCAGAAGAGGAAGACACGATCTACACGTCTGTACCATCGATATTGGCTATGGAGGCTGGAGACCTCAAAAATACAGTTGCAGACTGGTGCGGCGATTGCAGAGAGGCTGGAGACCTGAAAGTTTCATATGCAAAGAGGTTAATATGTAATTTCATGGAAAATATATAGGATGTCATCTGTAGGAGCAAAATTGCTGGCAATTAAAAATGAAGCTCTAAATTAAATATTTTTATTGTTCTCACCTGCAGGCAAAACTGAACCATCAGAGGAACAACAGAGACAGCAAGCTGATTGATACAGAACTATATATTCACTGATGATTCAAATGGCATTAAGTTTTTTTATGACTTAAAACCAAATGGCCATAAAAAATCATTAACATATATGAATACATGTTCAGATCAGCCAGCCTAAAAGTATGGTAGGTTGGTCTACCCCATCTGAAACGATGAGGAGAGACAACAGATTTAATGACTTTAAATTACTATATTGTCCTCCAACCCGGCTAAAATAAATTACTTTCCTTTCGTAAGAAGAGATCAGCATTTAATAAAAATCGCCAATTTTTCATGACCCAACACATATGCTTACATTACTTAATATACTTTTATATATTCTCAGATACTAACAGTAGTGTTCTATCATTTGAAATAAGATTAGAAAATATGTATGCAAAGGATAGAAATGGTACATGTTTTTTTTTTTTTTTTGGAAATACAGATATTAAAAGATTAAACAACAACATTCTCTGGCCTTCCTTTGTCTCCTTTTATATTGTATTGAACGTAATTGAAATGGCCCACAAACATTACCAAGACAAAAATATAAATTGAGTAACAATGTAATTTCATATGGGAGATGAGGTCTTTTCTTTACCTTTCAAAGAGGCAGCAGTAAACCCAATTTATACCAATTGTCCTTTGAAGCACATCCTTATTTGTTTGCCCTGTAAATTCAAATCACCAGAAATCATCAATACTGGAACTGAATAACACTCAGAACAATTGATCTTACCAATAGAGCCCATGCAGAAAAAAAATCTACACTCAAAGGGCACAAACCTATGATCTCCCCTAGGAACCCTGCTGGAAATATACCCTGGTCACAGCCCATGCCAGCAAAAGCGAGCATAATATCCCTAGATGAGAATATACTGACAAACAACCAAAAGAGACATATAAATCTAAAGCAGAACAGAATGAACAGGAGTGCGGCAAAGAGAGAACCACCTGCAAAAAAATAGAAAGCAAACCTGTACTCAGGGTATATTTGAAGAATTTGAAGAATTTGAAGAGTAAAAACTTGCGCTCAAGATATACAAACTTCTACAAACCTCTGCTGAAACATTTTTCATGTTCATGAATGAAGGATGATATACATCCTGCATGAAGAGAAAAAAATTATACAATTTATTGTACATAAAAATATTTTTACATGAAGCAAAATTTTCAATGTTGGGATCATTATGAAAATCTGGAAGGCAAACCTTGTGGCGTTGTAGGTTAACAACGAATTATACCAAAAGCATGGTTGAATTTCAAAAGACTTGGCTCAATATTCAGATTCTAAATGGAAAAAAGGAAAAATAAATTACCTGAAATCTAGCAGGGAAAAGCAAGAAATCGCACAACCTAGTAAAGATCGTAGTGCAAACATCATTAACCATTTTTGTATGATCTCTTTTATACATTTTATTTAAAACCAAAGTAAAAAAAAAAAAAAACAGAACACAGCAACAGGCACAACATCCTGACCACACCCAACCTTTTTTCCTAAAACTAAAACAAACAAAAACTAAAAGACCAGCCTGGAAGAAAATCAGATGCAAAAAACCTAAAAAGGCCCCTAAAAATCAACATAAAGCTCTTTCAATAACCCAAAAAAACACAACACTTGTTTTCTCACAACACAAAACAATTGAGCAGCACATTTTACTGTGAAGCAACAACCAAACAGTTCAGGATAGCAAAAAAGACCTGAGGCATACCTTGAAAAGCAAAGAACCGGCACCAGAAATAACTGCAACAAACCTGAAAAAGCAAGCAACAAATAGCTCCATGAGAGAACTAAGATAACTCATGCAAAGTACTGACTTGGGCACTCCCCAAATCAACAGAACAGCACCACACCAGCTCTAATACAGTCACACCAGAATAATGAAGAAAAAACTTAAGAAGCTATACAAAAATTAATGGAAGCATCAAGAAAAAAATAATCGAAGAGAAGAAGCAGTACCTAAAATCTGAAGATTCACAAATAACGACCTCACCTTCATGCATAAATAACATTTGTTCTCTTCCACTCAGCATATTGAACTTTTCCCCTGAATAAATCAGAAATGATAAGAAGAGGCATTACCTAAAGTCAGCCAATTTTTCGCACCTACCAATAGTAAAAAAAAAAAAAAAAAAAAGAAAATCGATAACAGAGAGAGCAACACCTGCAACACTATATCTCCTTTTGCTCTTCAAACTGTCCACATCTTCAATAAGCAAGGCCAGGAAGTATAAGCCAAAGAATCACAAGGATTGTGGCTGCACTGTGAAAAGGCCCAAACACCCAACCAAGTGGAGGCTGCAAGGGAATGAAAACCAAAAGAAATATTGTCAAAACCATGTGCAATCACAAAATTGTATAGAGAAACCAAGCTTTCAGAAACCTAAGCTTGTAGTCTTAAAGCAATGAGAATCCATTTTGACAGATAGACGAAGAAGAATGGAGATCGCTTGCCAAGGAGAGGCCATAGCTGCTCAGTTGCTAGTCTGGACAAACAAAGAAGAAGAAGAAGAATACAAAGATAAGGACAAATGAAAGAAAAACAAACCTGGCTTGATTTGGGGAATAAGTTCCGACCTAGGTTTCCCGCTTTATTTGGCGAAGCAGCAGGTAAGAGCAAGAGCAAGAGCAGAAGAAACAGGGAAGAAAAACCCTCGCAAGAGAACAGCGCCATTTAGATCTTTCTGGAGAAAGTATATGGTCGACCACGAGGTACAGAGAGGTAACCACTCTGGCCTGGAGAAAAGAGAGCAGCCAGATCTCCTGCGGCAGGGAAGGAATACCGAAGGGAACCAAAGCGGCTTTGAAAGCGCAATACTCAGGAAGGGGCTATGTTACATGGATACTTCAAAATATACAAGTATCCCGTATCCGACGCGTATCCGACGCGGATTCGCGTGCGATTCGGGTGCGATACGCACCCGACGCTCCACGTGGCGTATCTGATTATTTTAATCAGTTTGACTGAAGGATACGGTCAGGATTCGTAAGGATACTGCTTGGATGCGGTCACGATTCGGTCACAATACGTTTAGATACGTTTAGGATACGGGTGATATTTTTTTCAGAACATAAATTCGCTAACCCTAACTTTGCCGATCATTTTCATCTCTCTCAATCTCACACTACCTCACCGTCTCTCACCTTGTTGGCATCGCCCCATCGGCGATCGCCGTCTCCGTCGCACCATCCTCTCCACGCCTCTTACTGTCTCAGGCTCTCAGCACACTCTCTCTCTCTCAGGCTCTCGCACCATCCTCTCCGCGCCTCGCCGTCGCACCATCACTCTCTCTCAGGCTCTCACTCTGAGCGCCTCCGCCTCAGCGGCTCCGACTGAGCGCTTCCGCCTCAACAGCTCCGCCTCCAAACTCTCCGCTCTGCTAGTCTCCCCTCTCCACTACTCTCACCTCAGCGGCTCCGCCTCCAACCTCTCCCTCTCCGCTCCGCCTCCACCATCTCAGCTCAGATTTTGCTTCGCCTACACCAACCTGGTACTAATTCTTCTTCTCACCTTGTATGTCAATTAGTGTTTTGATCGGATTAAGTTAAGGTTTGGGATTTGGGGCTGTTCCTGATTGTGCATGACAGCATGAGGCATTTAAATTGAAATTTTGATCATAATGTAGTGTTGGTTACAGACCTGATATAATAATATTTGAGTTCTAAACAAGAAAAACTAGGCCAGATAAGGACTAAGTTAATTAATGCATCTGTTATCTTCCCCTCATTTTGCGAAACTAAGACTAATTAGGACTGAACCTTAATTAACCAGCAAGTTTGTGCAAGATTGAAGTCAGTATATTGTTATTGTTATTGTTTTGTGCATTTGATTTTTTAAAGTTTGTTCAAGATTAACTATATTCATAATTCATTTATTGTAGAACCATGACACAGAATTCAGCCCCTTCTTCACTTGCCGACAGTATAGCTAGTACTGGTTCAAGTGCAGTCAATGAATCTACCCCACTGTGGCAGTATGTGACAAGATTAGAAAGGGCTGGAGGAAACACAAAGTTCAAATGTAATTTCTGCAGAATGCAATTTACTGGATCATATTCTAGGGTGAAAGCACATTTATTTCACATATCAGGGGTTGGTATTAGAGCATGCAATAAGATTACAAAGGAGGAAATAGCAAGATTAAAAAAAATACAAGATGAGGTAGATGAAAGAGCAAAGGCAGCAGCACCTAGACAAGTACCACGACCCAGCGATGGGACAAACACAGCCCCGATCCCTTCAGAAACAAGAAGTAGAAAGAAAAGAGCCATGACACAGCTTGAGAAGACATGGGATGTGGCTACTAGAAATGCAATTGAGGAAGAGATTGCAAGAGCATTTTACACAGGATGTCCATCTTTTAATATTGCCAGGAACCCTCATTTCATCCGATCCTATGTCATGTTATCAGATAGTGGCTTGAAAGGATTTAAACCCCCCTCATATGATAAGCTCAGAACCACCTTGTTGGATAGAGAAAGGGTCCATGTTGACCGTTTGCTCGAACCAATAAGGAGTACTTGGACTCGAAAAGGTGTGTCGATTGTTTGTGATGGGTGGACTGATGTACAAAGGAGGCCTCTAATCAACTTCATAGCCATCACTGATGGTCTTCCAATGTTTGTAAAGGCTGTTAATTGCCAAGGGGAGGTTAAAGATAAGTATTTCATTGCTAAACTAATTAAAGAAGTAATTCAGGAAGTTAAACCCCAAAATGTAGTACAAGTAATAACTGATAATGCCCCCGTTTGTAAAGCAGCAGGGAAGTTGATAGAAGGCGAATATTCTGAAATTTTTTGGACTCCTTGTGTTGTTCACACACTTAATCTAGCTTTAAAGAATATATGTGCTGCAAAAAATACAGAGGCTAATCAAACTGTGTATGATGAATGTAGTTGGATAAGCATTATTTCTGATGATGTTTTTACCATTAAGAATTTCATTAATAATCATGCAATGCGATTGCATATGTATCATCAATGTTGTGACCTCAAGTTGTTATCAGCTGCTGAGACACGTTTTGCCTCTGTATTAATTGTGTTAAAAAGGTTTTGGCAAGTTAAGAGGGGTCTTAAAGAGTTGGTAATAAGGGAAGATTGGAATGACTATCAAGAGGATAATGTAGATAAAGCCAACTTTGTAAGAGAGAAGGTGTTAGATGAAACTGGATTTTGGAAGAAGATTGAGTTCATTTTAGATTTTACTGAACCAATTTATGAGATGTTAAGGATAGCAGATACTGACAAACCATGCTTACATTTGGTGTATGAAATGTGGGATGACATGATTGATAAGGTGAAAGCTGCCATTTATAAACATGAGGGAAAGACAGAAAATGAAGATTCTTCATTTTTTAATGTGGTGAAATCAATTTTGACCGATAGATGGACAAAAAGCAATACCCCTCTTCATTGCTTAGCATACTCATTGAATCCTAGGTACATATTATTTGTTAACACAGTTAACTTATTATTTGTTAATTGCATTGATTATATGATTTGATTTATAATTTCTGAAATAGGTACTACAATGAAAAATGGCTTGAAGATCATCCAAGTCGTAAACCACCGCATATGGACGAAGAGATATCAACATTGCGCAATAAGTATTTGAAAAGGCTTTTTCCAAATGAAGAAGAAAGGAAATGTGTGTTTGCACAATTTGCAAGGTAGTAGGTTACTCTTCAGAACCTTATTTGTTCTCAATTTCTCATTGTTATTGTTTAATACATTAATACAAAATTATTATTGCTAGGTTCTCTCGTTGTGGTGTTGGATTTGAAAATTTAGATTCTATCAATGATAGAGTAGCACTAGATCCTCTCGATTGGTGGGCAATTCATGGTGTAGTTGCACCTAATCTTCAGGTGAAAAAGCACTTCTATTTTATTTTTACTATTTCCCTTGTATTTGAATGCACAATTGCATATGCATGATACTGCATTTGGTAATGATTTAATTTTGTGAAAAATTACTTCTATGTTCTCTGGATACACTTGCAAATCTGATTTAATTTCATGATTTTTAATTAGGCATCTTAGAGCCATCTTTAGGTATCTTACCAATTCAAATGTGTCTTGTAATATTCAGGTATTAGCTTTTAAGTTGTTAACTCAACCATCTTCATCGTCATGCTGTGAAAGGAATTGGAAAACTTACTCTCTAATCCATGATGCAAAGAGGAATCAAATGACACCAAAACGTGCCGAGGATTTAGTTTTTGTGCACTCTAATTTGAGACTTTTATCAAGAAAATCTCCTGAGTACTTGACAGGGGAGACAATGTTTTGGGATGTCGGAGGTGATGCACATGAGCCATTTGATGGTGCCGAACAACTTACCGTGGCAGAACTTTCACTTGATGAGCCTGATTTTCAAAGAGTGGTGTTTCGTGAGGAAGTTAATGAAGATTAAATTAGTTTGTGCTATGTTTTAGTTTGTGCTGTGTTTTAGACGTTTGGTTGATAGAACTTTAATTTGAAGATTAATGTCTTTGTTTCTTATGTGATGTATGGTTCTTAATTATGTTGTATGTGTTACTGTTATTTGTATGGTACCTGTGTCATTCAATCAATGTGTCACTTTGTTGGATGTGCTATTGGGCTTTGGTTGTAAGTCGTAACTTGTATGGAGTTATGGAGACATGGAGTTAATTTGAACTTTGAAGATTTGAAGATTAATGTCTTGTGGTACTTCTTTTTCTCACAACGACTACTTATTTCTTAACTTCTTGATTCTTATGTAATACAGTAATACACTAATACGTACTGCTTTTATCTATGCTATGTGCTACTATTATGGAGTTAATTTGTATGGTACTTTTGTACTTCAGCACTTGTGTCAATTTTTTAATAGATATGAACTTATGAAGTTATGGTTATTACATGCACAAAAAAAATATATATAGATTGATATATAATGTGATTATTTAATTATTTTATATATACAGCCGTATCCGAGTTTTTTGAAAAATGTCGTATCCCCGCACCCGCATCGTATCCGACGCGATACCCGCACCCGCACCCAAGTAACATAGGGAAGAGGAAGCGATGGCTTAGAGCAGCAGGCTAGGCTACGAAGAAATGGAAGCGGAAAAACCAAAGCAAAACATGTAGGCAAGCGATAGTGGGAACGAAGGGCTCAGATCTAATCCATCCCGTGCATAACAGTAGCCCAACCGTTGCGATTCGATTTTATTGCTGCAGGAAAGAACAGTGATTTTCAGACTTGAAATTGAAGTACTTATAATATCAAAGAACAAAAAATATATTTATCTCCAAAAATCTTCGAGTCCAAACGTCATATCCTGATCATTTACGTTCAAATACGATTAAATAAGAAACATCTAGTAACCAGTCATACAATATTCAATACGTTAGCATTCGTTTTATGCGTGGATAGCATTTATTATTTAGAGTGCGACAAGAATGTTAAATCAAAAGGTGCGAAAATTCACTAATGACAGGTTATTCGAAATAAATATAATGCTATCTGAATTGTACAATATAAAGTTGTACTAATTTAAAAGAAGCTTAATTTACTGTTTCACTTACGTGAGAATTAGTATTGGCGAAATAACACTAAACCAGTTTTATTTAAATTGTAATTGAATGAGAATAATAATGTTATTCAAGAGATTGGAAAAAAGAAATTCGCACTTTATTTGTGACTAACTTTTCCTCTTCAATTTTCGTTGCGAGTGGGTATCTCCAGAAAATAAAGCCCAGTAATAGTAAGACACGCCTCTCAATCCAAAACGAGCCTCTAAAGTCATATAAAAACCCAAATATGGCCTATAATTTTATAGTTCCTATTACCCATAAATCTCCCATAATGGGCCAACTTTTATAGAACTTGATCAAATTTCAACCATTTAAACTTTTGACCAATTCACCAAGCAGGTCATGTGTAGGGGTGCAAATGAAACTCCATTTCAATTGTTGATCATTTCATTTCGTCCCTTTAGAACGGTTAAAGAAATTATTTTCTATTTCATTTTTTAAATGAAACGTTAACGAAATTGGTCTCTTTTATTTCGTTTATTTTCGTTTAACCGTTTTATGTCATTTTTTACGTATTTTTCATGTACTTTTAAAGTATTTATGAACAAATTTTGATGCACTGGAAATATTGCATAATCAAACTAGCCAGTTAATTATGCATGCAAAATAGAAAAATATGTATAAAAATTAATTATCAAAACAACAAATCGAACACAGTTAAACACTTTGATTGTTTCGAAATAGGAAAACATGTATAAAAATTATTTGTTAATTAATTAATCGTTCTGATCGTCTTTTGAAACAAAACGGTTAACACAAATTAATTTTTGTTCCGCAGCATAAACGAAACGGTTAACGGAAATGGATTGTTTCGTGAACGTTTTGTTGCGTTTGCATGCGTAGTCATGTACTATTGAATCAAAATATCCCACCTGCCATCCATTGGGTTCATACATGTCAAACGTGTACCTGTTTCGTTTCGTTTCAGTAGCAGAACAAAATCATTCTTCCGTTTCGTTCCGTTTTATATTTTTCATTACAATTCATTATTTCCGTGTTTTGTTTCGTTAAAACGGTATAATAATCTATTTCGTTTTTGAAAACGAAACCGAGTTTCTCTTCTATTTCCGTTTTGTTTCAGACGGAACAGAACGGAACGGAATGGAATGAAATAGAATGGAATAGAAACGTTTGGAACGGCAGAATATCGACGGTTCTAATTAACGTTTGGAACGGCAGAATATTGACAGGTCTAATTGGGTTAGACAACATCTTTCAGGTTAATTTTCTCAGAGATATATCCTAAGAGATAAGGCCCAAAAACAAGGGCCCACGAAATTTGGAAGGAACGTGACATTGCGGTGCTGTCAGGAAAGCAACACGCATCGGCTGGATCCATGATCACATGCTCCCACATGCCACATGCACATCGCTTCAATGAAAATTCGGTTGCCTCCCCATTCCCTGCCCCTATTTACCCATTTAATGCAATATATTGACTTAAAGCGCCTAATTTGATGTTGATCCATATCATGTACGATACTATTTTCTCTGTAATTTCGATTCACCCTTATCCAAACAAACTAGATTTGTTGAATTTTGGTTATCTCATCTCATTGCATGTGCTCTTCCCCTCTAATTATGATTGATTTTTAACCACGTTCCATGTTTAAAGTATTAAATAAATTGTTAGTATCATTAACTCTTTTTCTTAAAGAAATATTTTTATAGGGAGAGAGCAACCAAATTTTGTATTACCTTGATAAGTATTCTAAAATCCAAAATTTCAGCTATAAGCAATCGTATAATTTACCCAAGTACAGTGAACTGATGTGGTGATAGTAGCTCCAAAAGATGAACAAACATTAATTTTGTTATTATTCTTATAATTAAGTACCGTGATGATTAAAAAAACCAAATTTGTGATAATTGTGTTGTTACGGAGTGGCCTGGTGAGTGTACAGATCTATGCAATGCAAAAAAGAATCTCACCGACAGAACAGCCATGCAAATCTAGACATTTATTCTCACCTACCAGTGTCTTCACATTTAAAACTTTATAAATATTAACAGTAATAATAATGTTTTCTTTCACACATACTAGGTTCCAGGAGTACTATTTATATTCCCATTTATTCATGAGAGGGGCCAAATAAATACAGGCAAATATTTAAATCTCTATATACAGTAAACAATTCGGTGGACTATTTTTCCTGAACAAAAAAAAGGGGGGCAAAATTGTTCGACTCTGAATCCTCAGTGTTTCAATTATTTATATCAAAAGCGGCACGAGAAGGCACCGCCTGTTTATTTATATCAGATTGTTAGAAACACCAATTATAAAACTTTTAAAAAAAAATCAGTTCTATAATTATGATATATACTCTGCAAGACAATAAACTAGACCCGTCCTATCAATTTTGAACAGTATTTGATAGTTGTATTTTATTGGTTCCTTGCGTATTATATATATGTATTACTTACCAAAATGGAGAGAATAACTACCGAAGATATTATTATTATTATTAATACAAATCGGTCTATTACAAAATGCACATGCATTTATCGTCCAATACATATTTATTTTTTAGAAATCTAAATATACACTGCCAAAACCACTATTAATAAGCATTCGTAGTTGTTGCATGGTGCGTGTTCAATATATATACAGAGGAAGATGAGTTATAATACTTTGCAGAATAATCCTTTCTTTATTTCAATCAGGTTTTCAAAATCCGAGCATTAATCAATCAATCAAAACCGCGTTTAACAATTCATATTTCATTATTTCATCTATAGACGCGCACACTTTGGATTCATATTTAATTATTCGAATTTGCATTTTAAAAGTTCGATTTTAAATAAATTGTCAATAATATTTGAAAAATCTTCAGAGTATCAAAATTTAAAGTTTGGGTATGACATTAATTTCACTTAAAAATTTCAAATCGATCGAACTATTTAATTTATGTTTTGCGTTGATATACAGATTTTATTCTCTGCATCTGTTTTAGAACGTTAATTCAATCGAAATGTTTAGAACGTTGATTCAATCGAAATGTTCTTTGGACGATACAATCGTGCTACACATGCCACACAAATGCTCTCTGACCAGCTTAGTGCTCCAGTCAACATTTCTAATAAAACAGACCGGTTCGATGTCAAAGGTAGGCGCGTCAAAGCAAGTAGACAGAAAAAGTAGAAAAGGTAGAACACTTGCAAACAAGAAAGAAAAAAAATTAACCAGAACACGTCTTATAACAGTTATACTGCTCCTCTGCCAAACTCACAACGCCGTTGGTTTAATAGTTTTCCTTAATTGGACTGGTGCTACCCTTTTCTATCCAATCAGTAGATTTTAGGACTGCCTCACTCAATGAGATAATAACCGTTTGATTCGCCATTATGAACATTTTAGTTGGGCAGACGAAATTATTTGTTCACTTCGAATTTTCGGAATCACCACTAATTTAATTTAATTTATTGAAATTACCAAGCAGCATAATTAGCTACTATCTTGAATGGATGTCCACCTATTTAAATACCGAATAGTATTTCTAAAATAGCCGTTACCATAAATTAACGCTGTCTTCATAAATTCAAACAAAATTAAAAACGAACTATAACTTCGAAGTTCGAACCATGCATGTTTGCAGGCTTGCAGCATGGTCGAGAATAAAATGTTCTTATGCTCTGATCGAATTTTGTTTTTTTTTTTTTTTTTTTGCTTTTTTTTACATAGTCTGGAATAGAATCATATCATGCATTTGCTTTTTATTGCACGGAGACAACAAATTCAAATTTTGTCACAACGTTCATTCTCAATCTCGATAACAAATAGAACGACGTACTTGTCCTCTGTAAAAGTTTCTTTTAAAATTGATGATTCTAGAACAGTCCTAGTCGTTCAAATGATGATGTATTAAAAAGACTTCCCAAAGGTTATGCTCCTCAAAAAAAAAAAAAAAAAAAAAAAAAAGGTTATGAGTTAAGCACAAAGTAAGCTAATATTGTGACTTCTTTATTTTTTTAATGCCGCGATAAAAAAAATAATTTACATATCCGGTAGAATAAATTTGGGAGTAGGCATAGTTGGTTACTGTATATACTCGGACCTAAAACATTATGGGTAACTGATTCAAATAATTTTTTTTATAGATAACTGATTCAAACACCGCAGGAGCCAGAATGTGAATAATAATAATAATAATAATAATAATAATTTTAGACAGCAGATCTCACTCTTAAAAAAATTTACATAAAAAGAAAACATAAAAGGGAGACTTTTGGTGCGTGGGATTTTTTTTCTACTAATTTCGACGGAGGAAGACTTTTTTCTTTTATTTAAAAGCAAATGTTGATTTAGACCTACTTTGGTCCACTAGCAAGTAGTAACAGCTTTACCAGAGTAACCGACAGGTTGGAAGAAAAACGGGTAGTAATCCAGTTGGAACTTAGATACACCAGCAATTCCACCTTGGTCCCACCACACTTGACCTAGGGACCGGACCAAGCCAACTGAGTTTGGCCCAGATCACACAATGACACGACTAATTACTAATTGACCCATTTGATTGGATTTGGACCACTATAATATAATATCATTGGGTTTTAAATAATTAACAACTTGATGTTGATAATTTTGCTATAATTTTTTTTTAGAAGGTTAAAATTCACTATGCTTTTATAGTGAGTGCAGCACTGGTATAGTGAGAGATGCTTGGTGCATGGGAAGACGCTCAGTAGTCAGTACATTCTCCTGCTTGCACGTTAATCCATCAGTGTATCATGTGCTTTCAATGATATTTTACAAAAAGAACGTACCAAATTGTGTCGTATGTTACAAGCATTATTATTGGTAGTAGCAACCTATGAAATGATAATATAGGTCAATTGTGCATGTAGACTGAATAATATATACTCCACATTATTATACAAGAGCACCTCCATTTAATTGTAAATAAATTATATATAGTACTGATAATAATTATGACATGACATGTAATGAATAATAATAACGAATAAATTGCTAGTTTGCAAACTTAATTGATTGGCTGTTTATCTGAGGTTGCCACATAAAGTTTGCAATTGGCTTCCAATTAGCATTATCTATGACATTAAAAACTTGAAATTGCAAAATTACATTGTCACAGCCGATAATTAAATAAATTACAAAAGTGGTATGAGATTGCTTGAGAACGAATTGCTTAAGTTCCCAATGTGGCAATGCAGTCATATTCGTATTTTTAGATACAAAAGTGCCCTCACGTCTGGGCTTATCTACGATAAATTAACTAAATGATAGCGACACTTATGAAAAAAAAAAATGATTTTAATTTGAAATGAAACATTCGAGATGCAAATCATGCAATGTACTATATTTATTCATAGTTATACACTAGAAAAGTTATAAAATTTAATGCAATTTTTATCGTTTACCAAATGATTTGTTACAGTCCATCAAGCAATCTTTGGCGAAAAATCAAATGATGATAAATATTGTATGAATTATTACACAATTAATTGTATGAATTTTAATACGTAATAAATTTATAATGTCAACACCGGTTATGTCCCATAAATGGATTTTTTATTTTAGAAAAAAAAATTGATAGATTTGAAAAGGTTTATCGAGATTATAAAATGAAGCTGTTATTGATAAATTCCAATCCTATCATTTGCCGGCACTTGTGAAAACTGAAAAGATATAAACTTCATAAAGCCCCTCTAGTTACTTCATTGGAACAGCTGAGCAGGGGGCTGCTTTATTTGCACTTTCATGAGAAAAAGCAGGTGAAAAAGATACTTATTATGGAAGTAAATGTGAATTCAGGATAGGGACCATTTAGCAGCGCAATTGTTTATATTAAAGTCAAAATGAGTATTGCCTTTATTTGCATACCTTTTCACCATGACAAGCACATTGCTCAAAAACCATATATCTTTTGTTGCATCTGCAACAGATGGGACGACACTTCTAACGGGGAAAAAAAAATAATTCTAGCATATTATTTTTTTTACTGGCATACAAAAATATCTTACGTATCTAAATATTTTTTCGAATAAAATAAAGTGTTGCTCAATTAATCTACTTGTTACCTTCAAAAAATTAATCTACTTGTTAATTGAAAAATATAAAAAATATTTTTTTTAAATGTATGAGCCTTTTATATCATCGAAAAAAATTATAATGATATTCTAATTAACCAATTAACAGTTCTAAAATAGACATAGGTCTAAACTGGTTAATCAATTGATTAATTAGGCAAAAAAAATGCTTAACCAATTAATTATAATTTTTTTTTACAAAAATGCTAATCTAATTAGTTCCGAATTGTATAATAACAATAATTTTTAAAAATAAAAAAGTAAATGGTTAAAGGTTTCACTGAAAATCACATTGAACATTTTAAATTAGTCGTTTCAAAGTTCGAATTTCGAAGTATGGACATTATTTTTTTACACCGTAACCTATTTACATATCAAAACTTTTTATACATGCATCAATTGTAATAAACCTTTTTTTAATCCACTAAATATTAATATTATTCGTACTCTATTGGAATCTAGTACATAAGAATTAACATATAACTAGCAATTATCCAACAGGGTAATAATTTATACGATATAACTCGAATAAAAAAATTAAAATTATTTTTTTTTACAAAAATGAAATTTCAAATATCAATCCTAGCCACTTCTTCGGACACAAGCATATCAAAACTAAATTTTCATTAAAGGTCGCTATTTTCCATACAACAGTCTCTATTTCCAATTTTCCAGTAACGGCCTCTACAAGCCCTAGTACATATACGAGGTGGCTCAGCCGCTCAGGTGCCAAACAGTACCGACTATGAAGGACGGAGATACCTTTCTGGTATCGGCACAATCAGAGCCTTAGTTCACACGTTTGAGAGTGAACTAAATCAAGCATTCACAACTTTGTTGTGTCGGACACAAGCACCGTTGTACGCGGTACAATACGAGTAATAGTGCAATACGAGTTAGAGAAAGCAATCATAGATTCCTCTCATCCTACACTCAGCAGTCAGCTCCTTCTCAAAGAGCTCAGGCCTTAGGGGAGCATTGTTAAATGTATTCTGCATTTCTGCTTGCCTTTATCCATTTACGCAATAGGCACTCTGCTTTATTTAATGATGTTTCATTGTTTCTGTTTTGATGAGACTTGAGAGCAATGCTAATGGGCCCCTAAAGAAGCTCCCAATCAGTCAGTACTGCCACTTGGTTCGTTCCGTACAAACCATGTCACCAAGTTGTATATGCAGTTATGCACGGAACAAATGTTAGCCATTTTCAACTTTTACCTACATTTAATGTTTCTACATTTTGCGGCAAAAAAAAAAAAATTAAAGAAGTTGAAAAAGAGACTTAGAATCTTAATTGATAAAAATAATTTCTACATTAAAGTTCGAAATTTTAGATTCAATCTACGTCAGGTACCACGTACGTGAAAACTGATAGAAACAATACATGTGTTGCCAACTTGTGAACAAACCAAATTCGAAATTTTTAGTGATCTTAATGCAACGAGGTATCGGTATGTGATTACAAATAATATTATCAGCTTTGAGTTTGTACTTTCTTTTTCTGCATTCTCGATCGCAGTACCTAGTCTTTGATTATTTTAAAACATTTTTCTATGCTTGAAGATAACGGTTCTTTAACTCTTTTTGACTCGTATCGCTTTGGGATGAAAAAAGGATGTACCATTGGCATGGGTGATAGGGACCCTGATCTCGTGTTGCGCTACACGGCGTGTAGCGCACTCACGGCGCCGTGTAGCGCACTCACGAGCCGTTCGATTTTGATCGGGCGGTTCATTTTTTTTGGGTCTAGGAATCTGGTTACATGCACGGGACTCCCTTATCTATCTGATCAAAATCGGACGGCCTGTGAGTGCGCTACACCGCACAGGATTTGAATTCTAGGTGATAGTGGGCAGTGGCTACCAAAAAGTGGCAGATTCAGAGAGAAACAAACAAAGAAATAAAAAAAATAGCAGACACTTATTTTATTTTTAGATTACTAAGATTAAACAAATTTGACATTATAATGCTCAATTTATTAGATACTTATAGAAGGAAATAAAATATTTTTTTTAAAAAAAATTGAAGATTTTTTTAAAAAAAAAATTAAAGACGACCAGAACCTAGATTTGTTCCTTCAATTTTTTTTAAAAAAAAATTAAAGACGACCAGAACCTAGATTTGTTCCGGTATGCATTCTTCCATGCTGTCAAATGTAAAGCTTGTCAAAATGATTCACTGAAATATGTAAAGATGCGCTAACGGATTGACTTTGTATTTATCCTTAAAAAGATGCAAATACGAAGAAGGAAATCCTCAACCAATATACCTTCCTAATTCTGTTAAAAATTGTCCATGCTATTTCCCCAAAAGAGGAGAAAAGATCCGAATACAAACAAGGCAATCCTCAACCAATCCACTGCCTTGTTTTGTCAAAAAGATGCCCATGCTATTAAATGGACGTGGAGCACAGCGGCGATAACCAGGTCAAATCTGGTGTGAACAGCCGTATAAGCATTGGGCCCACAAATCATTACTGTCGTCTATGCTCCAAGTGCAGCCTAGAAAGTTTCCCCAACAGGCGGGAACGGGAAAAGCACCGACACAGTAAAAGGACAGCTAATAAAAAACAGCTCTCAATTTCGGTGAAACGGGTCAATTTATTTAGACCCCGCGTTTTCCTTTAATTATTTCCAATAACCAATAGATTCAATTTATCATTTGTTTATAAGAGAGAGAGAGAGAGAGAGAGATTGCGACCGAAGCAACCAGATCTGGGAAGAGGGTCTGAGATGGCGACTATTTTCTAACTTAGTCCACTATCTCTCTCTCTCTATCCCTCTCACTATATCTCAGCTCGCCACTCACTCAATTCCACTCTACTTCTCTCACCTCCTCTCTTGCTCCATTAGAGAGGTTGAATTGAGCTTAAAGAAAAGATAGCTTGGAGACGGAGAGAACGAGACTCACTTAGGTACTCAAATCTCTTCAAATATCTTGTCGTTTCTGGTTTGGATCTGGATTTGTCAAAACGAGTCATCGATTGATCTCGTTTTATAATGTTCATCTGATTTCGTAATATCGAGCTGGAAATCTGTGATGATTTTGTATTTAGGCTCATCAACTTGTAGTTTGTGCATAATTTTTGTGTTTTATTTCAACATTTTGGCAATTAGGGGTTTGTTTGAGGCTTTTTATTTCGATTCTATTGATCCGTTAGATTCCGTCTGAGAGCCTGATGGCTTCGTAGTTCGTACACGCCTTTTTCATTTACCATTTGAATTTGTTAAGAGATATTCTACGAGACTTTTTAGTATTAATGAGTAGGCATGTTTTAATTCTAAATTAGGTACTTTGAATTTATTATGAATGTTTATTTCCGTAGCAAGTCACGAGCCAATGCTTTGACTTGCTAAGTCGAGTTAGGTACAACTAATTAATTGTTTTGGATAAGCACTTTCTACATATAGCCAACTATATATCCCACTGTCTAGTGAAAGGTCCATTATCCTACAATTAGATCAGATCTACACGAATATTATACATTCAGTACGAACATTGGTCCTGATCCTTGCAATTCTCGATGCTTTGCTTACCAGAATGCATTTCCTATCTTTAAATCTGGCCGATCTAGTGTTTAAGGAACATTCCCAGAAGTTACACACTCCATAGAATTAGGTAAATGTAGATTGACAACGACTTAATTTGGGGACAAATAGCCTTATTTTTAAGGATAACCAGTTTAAATATCATATGGAAGTCACAATTAAGTGGTCCTACAACTTAAGGTAAGTCTTCTTTGCCTTTTTTATTTCTTTGCTTTTACTACCCATGGTGATAAAACTAAAGATTGAATAATCCAACAACTCTCTGTAGTACACTTTTAATAACAATCTGCATTATCGTTACTATATTTAGTCATTTACCTTCCTTTTTGTAGATCTGTGGTTAGGTGTGCCGCCTCTTCTTCTTCCACTCAAATTGGAATATTCATGTTTTTTGTAGACCTCATTTGAACTATCTTTGAGTAGATTACTTACTCATCACAAAGTGTTTCTACATTCTCCTTGCACATACTACTGAACATTAACTCTTATAAATCCAGACTTCAAAAATTTTATTATTTCTTCTGTTACTGTTATGCAGGAAACAACGGCAGGAAAGATGAAGGGTAAAGATTCAAAGTCAGGGGCTTACCCCAACAAGAACTCCAAAGTTGTTCCTATTACCTTGATGTTTATGGTATTGTGTGGTTTCTCCTTTTACCTTGGAGGAATCTACTGCTCAGAGAAGAACCGCTTCTTTAAGAAGGATACAACACCATTGATTCAAGGCCACAAGGATATGACAACTGCAGTTGCTCCTCTCCAAATAAAAGCTGTTAATTTTCCAGAGTGTGGACTGGAGTTTCAAGACTATACACCATGCACTGACCCAAAGGTACGTTGTTTTAAGAAAATTGAACTTTTGGTGCATAACATGGAATCAAGGATGTTTCCCAGAACATGGATATATTTTACAGTCGGTAGCTCTAACAGAAAGTGTGTCCTACCATCTTCTTACTTTTGCTTTTCAGAGATGGAGAAAATACGGTAATTACAGGCTGACATTCATGGAAAGACACTGTCCACCAGTGATGGAGAGGAAACAATGCTTAGTGCCTCCTCCAAATGGATACAAGCCTCCTATAAGATGGCCAAAAAGCAAGGATGAATGTTGGTACAGGTAATTAACATTAGAATACAAAAATTCCGAAGACTTAGTTGTAACTTCTAGTCTCCCAGGATAGTAGTGCCACTCAACTACAGGAATATCAAATATTTTTGGAACTTCTATTTTGCAATTGTTAAGTTGAAAGGGCTAAGATGTTTATTGGACATTTCTTTATCCTGGCTTTGCAGTGTAACAAATATGAATTGTTAATGAACTTTTTCAATGCTCAATTATATTATAGGAATGTACCTTATGACTGGATAAACAATGAGAAGTCAAACCAGCACTGGCTGAAAAAAGAAGGAGAGAAGTTCATTTTCCCAGGAGGTGGTACTATGTTTCCCAATGGTGTTGGTGCATATGTTGACTTGATGCAAGATTTAATTCCTGGCATGAAAGATGGCACTGTCCGTACTGCTATTGACACTGGATGTGGGGTAAATATCTCACCCTTTATTAATTACCTCTATATATTTGGTTTTCTTTAAGTAAACAGAATGGGCTAATAGTGAGATTTTAAAGATGAAAGGGCTTTATCTTAGTGCAGTTTACACAGTACTTGCTGCTTTGGCAATATCTGCCCTGTTTCCTTCATAGAACATTTCTTCTATATTAAATCAATCCGAAAAAATATGCTGTATTAATTTTGAAAGGTAGAAGAAAAAAGATCTACTGTGCAATCACGGTTTCAACTTATTCTACCTAAGACAGATGCGCTAGATTGGTGAATCTCTGAGTATCATGCTTATTTTCATTTCTCATTTGCTTTAGGTGGCAAGCTGGGGAGGGGATCTGTTAAACCGTGGAATTCTGACAGTTTCTCTTGCACCAAGAGATAACCATGAGGCTCAAGTTCAATTTGCTCTGGAGCGTGGGATTCCTGCAATTCTAGGCATTATCTCCACACAACGCCTACCTTTCCCATCTAATTCTTTTGACATTGCACACTGCTCTAGATGTCTGATTCCCTGGTCTGAATTTGGTAATGCTTCTCAACTTTTGGACAACTTACGGGAGAAATTAATTTGACAATTTTTCACTAGTTTTTTTCACCAAAGCTGGAAATATGATCCAAACGCTCTAGAAGATAAATCATATCCATTTATTTTATTCAGTTTCTTTAAGAAACCTTAGTCCAATTGTTTTCTTTTAATTCCACTATTCTTAAATACAAACCACTACATAGTACTTGAGTGCAGCATCTCATGGCATGCTATGTTGCTTCTACTCCTAAATATGAATGATTTCATTTTCAGGGGGTATATACCTGATGGAGATCCACCGCATCCTTCGACCTGGTGGGTTCTGGGTTCTCTCAGGCCCACCAATTAACTACGAAAACCGTTGGCGTGGCTGGAACACCACAGCTGCTGAACAAAAGTCTGATCTCGACAAACTCAAAAGGCTCCTCACAAGCATGTGCTTCAAGCTCTATAACAAAAAGGATGACATCGCTGTCTGGCAGAAGTCCCTTGACAACACTTGCTATGAGAAGCTCACCCCATCATCGTACCCACCGAAGTGCGACGACAGCCTCGATCCTGATTCTGCATGGTACACACCCATGCGTTCATGCATTACCGTACCTAACCCTAGGTTCAAAAAGCTTGCTTTAAAATCGACACCTAAATGGCCAGAGAGGTTGAATGTGGCACCTGAGCGTATTAGTGTGGTGCCTGGGGCTAACGCTGGTGGGTTCAAACATGATAACAGCAAGTGGAGGAATAGGGTCAAGCACTATAAGAGTTTGTTACCTGCACTTGGCAGTGATAAGATCAGGAATGTGATGGATATGAACACGCTCTATGGGGGCTTTGCAGCTGCGCTTGTGAAGGATCCTGTGTGGGTGATGAATGTGGTCTCATCTTATGGGATCAATACACTTGGTGCAGTCTATGATAGAGGACTTATTGGTAGCAACCATGACTGGTAAGAATTATATTCATATCTTGCTTAAATAGTATAATGGCAAAATAGTCTGGCTTATATTGGTGCCAGACTTGATTGGTACTTGGTAGTTGCAAATGAGAGATGTGTTCTGGTATAGGCTGGTTCATACTGGTTCTTGCTGACAGATACAGTTTGAGGACACATGAACCTTTGGAAGACAAAATTACTTGGGACTTCATTTCTTATTGCTATTTCTTTTGTCAATTATAGGTGCGAGGCATTCTCAACTTACCCACGAACTTACGATCTCTTGCATCTTGATGGCCTTTTTACTGCTGAAAGTCACAGGTGAATATTCAAACTTAATTCTCACTGTATTTTGATTCATTCAATTCATACCAATTTTAAGAAAACAATGTATTCCCATTTTGTTAGATGTGAGATGAAGAATGTACTGCTAGAGATGGACAGAATTTTGCGCCCAGCTGGTTACGCCATAATACGAGAATCTACATATTTCATTGATTCAATTGCAACTCTTGCGAAAGGCATGAGATGGGGTTGTCAGAAGCATGACACAGAATACAATGTGGAGAAAGAGAAGCTGTTGATATGCCAAAAGAAGCTCTGGTATTCTAAACAAAGCAGCAATGATGAAATAAAATCATCTTTTTAGTTTTTGGTTTCATCGCGTACATAAAACAGCAAGAAATACATCATATTTGTTCATGTGAAATAGGAAATTGACACAACACAAGGCCAGTGTCCCTCTAATTGGGTGGACAGGATTTGTTCTACATCGGTGATGATCGTAATAATAATAGAAAGATAATATCTTCAGTATAGTATTCAATTAGATTCTTGTTTGTCAAGTATTTTTTTTGGTCAGGGATATTGTGGAATAGTGAGTCAAACGTAATTCCAAATGTATGAGTCGTGTATTTGTGTAGGTAATTGCAATTTCTCAATAAATCTAGCGGCTATAGATGAGGTGTATTTGAGATAGTTTTTGATGTAATTTCTTGGATTATATCAATCTGATTAATTGCCTTTCGAAAGGTTGTAAGTCTGATTTAGCTCTTTTTTTATATATACAGTTTGTCTTCATCAGAATGCAAATCTCATATGACAAAATAGTAAATTTGAAGCAACACCAAATTTATCTTGCTGAAAGCAACGTTCGCAAGAACAAGGAATCCAATATTCAAAGAAAACTTTTCCGTCACATTAACAATGCAAAAGTTAAGCAGCGGTGGACTAACTGTAACAAAACAAATGATAAAGCAGTAACACCTGTAAGCAATTAGATAGTATCTGAATGACACCTCTTTTTCTGATTTTCTATTGAACTGGCAACTTCAAACCCAATTAGGTAATAAGTAATAACCATTTCTACAATGACAGGAAAATACACAAAAAAAAAAGTGAAAGAAAAAAAAAATCATCTCATGTTCACTTCTGTTTCTCTATCTACCTAGTCCTTCCTTCCCCTCAATGACTCCCAAAACACAGGCCAATTTCTCCTGGCCTCATTCCAGCCAATGAGCGATCCCTCTCTAAGTGGGTCCCAGCTGGCAGAGACAATCCCATAGGTAACGCCAAGCAAAGCACTCCCAAAGAAGATAAACGAAACCCCAAACGGAATCCACGTAGGCACATCAATCTTCAAACCCACCTTGAGATAATAGAAGAATGGGAAGAACAACAGCCCCACAGATAGAGGTATCCCGACCGAGAAACCAATCCTTCGCATCATTCGATCTGTTACGACTTGTGGTATGGTTGCATCCCTGTCGTCCTCGTCGTCCTTTTCTTCTAATTCCTTTTCTCTTTGGTACTCTTGCATCGCTTCTTTGTCGAATGGGAGCGGACTCTTGCGTTTCTTCCGCTTTTTGGTGGCGCAGAGCGGAGGGAGTTGGAAGCGTTTGGAATTGAGAGGGTTGATTGATGGAGGAAGTGGAGAAGCGAGTTTACGAGAGGAAGAGGAGAGGGAAAGGAGAGAAAGGGAGAGGGAGGCATGGGAGAGAGAAGACGCCATGGGAGTGGAAAGAGGAGTGACAGGAAAGACGGGTTCAGATTTCGGATAACAATAAAGAAATTTTTTACTTGTTTTCATTTTTCAGAGAGAAAAGGTATGAATATTTCCCAGTTGATAAAAAAGAGGCTTTTATCCTAAAAGGGCTGAATTCTAAGGTTGTCCTAGAAAATAGGCCTTGTTATATGGAGGCCTGTAGTACTAACTCTAAAGGCCTGTTTTCCTTTTTTTTTTTTAAAAGTTGTTGCACTTTTTGACAAACTCGTGTGTAAGATTTTAGATCAGGGTAAAATTTTTACTTGCCGATACGGTTGCCGTACTCAGTCACAACACGACTTGTGACTACAGACTACTTTGTGAGATTTGGTTGACAGCACACTTCGTATTCACAAAGAGTCACAGGGAAACAAATACAGAAAATCCTGACTACATAAAAATTGAGAATAGCGAAGGGGAAAAAGGGGAAGGAAAAGAAGCACCAGCGAACCGAAGCGAACCGAACCGAACTGGGCTTGCTCGTGTTGGTACCAATGGCGGCCGCTTCCTCGTCATCTCCGCCGTTTTCAGCCTCGACCTCAAGGCCTACGCCGTTGATTGAGGAGGAACTCAAGTTGGATCTTCTCAAAGAGGTCCGTTTCATCTAGCGATCCTTCTCTCGTTGCACAAACCTATTTGTTTTTCTTTTTTGGTTAACTCTTATTTCCCCCTTTTTGTGATAAAGGTGAGAGGGCATGAAGTTGCTATCTCCGAGCTTAATAGTATATCATCTAGTCGGGTTAGTCTTTGCCTCATCCATTTTAACCCTCTTTGGTTTGTTTGACTGTGTACCTATCAATTTGGGCGTATTACTTGCTTTATTTATACCAATTTGTATGCGTAATGTTATGGTGAATTGAGTGCTTATAAAATTTCACGTTCTTTTTGCAGGCTGTATACCAGAAAAGTGGGAACATTTTCTTCAGAAAAAGTGTAAAGTCAGCCATATCAGTTGAGCAGAGTATGGTCCTGTAAAATCATTATGTTTAAGCTATGTCTTTTGTATAGAACTTGTTATAGTGTCTAATTGGTATCTGCTTTATGGTTAGAGCAACTTGATATGGCAAAGGCACAATTGGAGAAGCTAAATGCAGCTAAATTTCTGCCATTTGATGTATTACAAGAGCAAACTGGTTAGCACTGAAGTTTCTGTATCTTTTAATTAGCTGGATGGTTGCTTCTGATATTTTAGCATACAGCAACTTCAAAATAGTAAGACCTTGCAATTTGTGTACTGTGATTGCCATATTTGTCACTTGCTTGATAACAAAAAATAAACATTTGCATAATCATTTCAGGCATAGTTTTGCCAACTTTTAGTCCCATTAAGATTAAAATCAATAGCCATGCATATATTCTAAGAATGTTCTGGCACTGAAAATAGTGTATAAGTATGTTGGATTATTGACAAAATAATTAGCAAATCAATAAGCTAATAAATAAATGGTCTTCTATGTCAGTTTGTTTATAAATTTTGGATGCAGATTCATTCCAGAACTTAACGTGGTAGTTTTTGTTTTTTTTACACTATGCTGTATTTTGACCTTTACAAGGCTATCTTTTATGCTGCAGGCTATGATGGATAGCTAGGCAGCTTGCTGTATTGAAACCCACTGTTTGAGAGATCACTACTAGGATAAAAGTCAAGTTTTCTTTGAGACAGTAATGTACTAAACATTATATGTTACAGGACATAAAAGAGTAGAGTAGAATTCAGTGTTTTTATTTCATTTTTAACTTTTTAGTGTACTGATCACTTGAATGCAAACTAGCCAGAGCTTAGTCTGAAATTGTCTCAGAGAAATGTTGTGTACTGGTATGGAAAAAAAAGAAAAAGAATCAACCAATAGATGCAGTACATAATGAATTATGAACTCATGTATTGTATCATGAAGTAATACAACTGGCACATAGAGAAATTCACAAAGTAAAGCAGTACTTATGTACAACTAAGGTCAAACTTTTCATCTCCAAACTTTACTGTCCTTTGAACAAAAAAGGTATATGGAAAGGACATCATGTACTCGGTTGCAAACAAAAGCGCAATGTGACAGGACAGGAAGGTTTCCTTATGTAGCGAACCTATTAGAGAAAAAAGATTAATTCAAATCAGTACATTGAAGAGACAAGGCTGTAAGAGAAGTATAACCTCAGGTCATTGTAAAAAAGAAACAGAAAAGCTTTTGGGTATGATGCAGGATATTAAATTAAGGAACTTACAGTCTAAAGAGTAGTTGGAATCTTATAGCGAGTGCGGAGGCCATTAAGAGATTTTTCAGTCGATTTTGCCAGGTCAGAAAAGGACACCTTGGACACTGTTTTCATTACCAGTAAAAACAAATGTGAGCAATTATTTTGAAGCTACGAAAATATTAAACCCAAACTTCAGATTAACAATTATATGGCACGTCATTGTTTTAGACATTTATTGTTAAGTATCAAGCCACTCAAGTTCGAAACTGGGGAAATAGAAATAAAAGTAAACTTATCATACAACGAGCTGCTGCTGCCTGAGCTTCTTCTATGAACTCCTTGTATGAATTCTGAAAGGCCGAGATAAATGTTTTAGTATCAGAAAATAAGAAGGATGTTTTTCAATAATTTATATCTTTGAAAGAAATTAATGTATGACAGTTAGCATAAGCACCTTGATAAGCTCAGTTTTTTCCACAATTCTGTCAGACATCTTCTTGCACTCTTTGTCAAAGTCTTCTGTCAGGTGAAGACATGCTTGTGTCTGAGTCTGTACAGACGAATAATGAAAGCAAGAGATATAAAATTTAAACTATTTGTTAAACATCTGACCAGTACAATTAAACTGACCCCAACAAAGAAACTAACACTTCGCATCTATAAAACCATGTTTATTTGAACCGCATATCTCAGATCTGACTAGATGTCAAAGCTATAGAAAATTCTTCATTCAGTAAAGGGTCTGAAAAACATGTAAAATGCATCACGATTTCATAAATAAGAGGACATAATACAGTTACTAGTAGAGTCGTTGTTTCTCAGTATCATAATCAAAGAGGAGATATTAAGACCTAGAATTACATGCGTGCAATTCTGCAATCATTTCTAACAAATTAGTTGAAATCATATTAACTTTTTGTAGATCTCGTATTAATACAGGTGCTAATTTTTAATCAGACTCGTATTAATACACTATATCAACATTTGTAAGAATCACGCTGATCACATCCAAAACTGGTAATAAGAACTTAAGATCTCTCACGTTCATGATTAAATCATCTTCCAGATTCAAAAATCTACTTCAATAGGAAAAGGGAAATTCCACACCACAGATCTGAGTGAAAAAAAAAAAAATCTATAACTACAAGTGGCACAATTGAGCATGAAATTCTTAACATAAAATAAGAAAACAAGAGAAATACAGAAAAAGTACCTTGCAACGCTTGGAGATCCGGACCTGAGAGGCATCAAACTCCTTAATCACATCAGCGTGGCACAGATCGAGCTGCCTCTTGAGAGACTCAGTGCGTGAAGCCACAAGGTTTCTCAGATCAGCGATGGAGCTCAGGTTCTTAGGAGACGAGACTGGAGACACCTTGAGAGTAATTGGAGTCGGAGGAGAGAGCATCTTCCTCCCTCTCTTCGAACCAGATGCAGAGGCGGAGGAGAGGAAGGCGAGAGGATCCATGGAGGGCGAAGATTTGGCTTTCCTTCCTCTCTGTTTTGGGGTGGAGAGATGGTTGAGGAGAGGAGTACCTTTCTTCACCTTCGGCTGGGGTTTTGCATTGGTTGAAGCGGATCTCTTTCTCATTTTTGAAAGAGTGGGAAAGAAAGATGAAACCTTCTGCTAAAATGAAGAATTCGAAAGGAGTGTGAAGATATATAGAGGCGGGCAGTAGGCTCCCTCTCCCTGTTTCTGAATAGATCGATTCGAAATTTTCAAATTTTTGTGGTTTAACATATTTTGAATGGAGCCGGTCCAGAATTCAATCTCTTTGAAGAGACCGGCTGGCCGTTAGATTTAGCAATCGCGAAGTTTACCATCTATGGTGCGAACGCTGAATTCTTGACCAGGTTCAGTCAAACATATGTTCTCTCACTCTCTCTCTTAACATTTCTGTTACGCCAGAAAATCCATCATTTTGGAGGGATTTATTTTACTACTAATTTCAAATAGCCTATTGTGAGTTCTCCTTCACCAGGTCCAGAATTTAAGAGATGTCGCTTCCCACACAGGCGATTCTCAAGGCGATTCCCGGAGACCCTCTTCTACAACCACAGTTCACAACAACCAAGGAAGCTAAAATCATAGGTCCGTCAAAAGGAAACTCTCAGGTACGCTCACACCTTTCTGCTCTCAGAAAAGACAAGCTCAAAACCAGCGTTAAAGCCAGGCTAGAGCCTCTACTACCTTCTCCTCCCTACTCCCTATCTACTATCAACTTTCTCACCAATTCTTTCTCGGGAAAGAAACAAAACATCTTCACCATGCCTTCTGTCTTTAAGGCTGCTCAACTTTTCCACTCACGCACACATCCTCTAAAAAGTGATGCAAACACTCAAAGGCCTGTACCGCCTAAAACTGGTATAGATGACTCTGATCAGGGTTGGGAAAGAGTATTTTCTAAAAAGGAGAAGAATTTCTTTAAAGGCGCCGCCGACAAAAACCTTAACAACCTAGTACTCTCCAGGCTTGGCACACTTAAGAAGGCGAGAAAATGCTTTAATTGCTTCTTTTATGGCCATGCAAAACGTCATTGCAAACTCCCAAAGAGATGTATGGGTTGTTTTAAATTTGGCCACCGTGTCAGACAATGCCATGTCACTTCTTCTCCTCTTTCCAAAAACACAACAACTTCCGATGCCAACACTCCTCCATACACAGTCACAGCCGCTGCTAAGCCAACTTCGAGTCCAGTGCTACAACCAACTCATATTGATGATGCCAATTCTAATCCCCCTTTAAATACCAACCAAATCCATCCTCCTAATCACACTAAAGTCCCTCAAGCTTCACCCACAGATTTACAAATCGTCCTTTTTACGCCAAAACCCCCTCTCTCTTCTTCTGTTGCACCTAGCATGGCTGCGCATTTAGATTGGTTGACTATGCCCATGGCTAGTGCAGAAGAATTTGAACAGTTCCGCATCCCGGTACTCAGTGTCTACTATCCCCCACGCAATGGTCTTAATCAAGAAAATTTGGTGCTTGACACGGCAGCAATAGTCGCAGTACAGGTGGGTGTGCCTCATCTGAATTTTAGGTTTAGAGTTGCCCAAGCTCTAGCAAGACGGTTCGGGGGCACATCACATGACTTCAAGCTTCATAACACTGATCCCGGACTGGGTGACTACTTGCTCTTATGCCCCTCTGAGGTTACAAAGAACTTTGTTTGCAACAGCAGCCCGATTGTTGTTGATAATATTGAACTACAAATTGAAACATGGGACAAAACTAAAGGTCTTGTACCAGAACCGCCCACCTTCATCAACAGAATACGTATCACCGGTGCACCTTTACACTTATGGAATTATCCGGATCTTTGCCTCTTGACCTCCGGCTTTGGAACTCCAATACGCATAGCTCCGCATTTCTCAGGCTCTGTGTTTACACATGTCACCATGCTAGTCAAAGGTGCACACCCTGCCAGGATACCCCGACAACTCATAATCTCTGAAGATCCCAATGCTGCTCTGGCAAGGGTGTTCCTACAGGGATATAGGCAGGTAAATCCTTATGAGGATAACCATCCCCTCGGGCCAGGCATGCCTTGGGTACCACCACCGCAACCACCTTCACCTAGCGATACTGAGTCCTTCCCTTTTGATTCTGACGGTTCTGAATGGTCGCAACACTCAGTCAACAGCAACAACTCAGGAGATTCACCTCCACCAAACAATGACCAGATTGACCAGATTGTTGACCCAAACGGACCCCTCCAGTTAGACTCCAATGGACGGTTCTTTTTTGCAAAGAGAAACAACGGCTCCTTTGACCATTCTCTGCCTTCCTTTTCGAATGTCTCTCGATCCCCACAATTGCATGACTTACAGTTCAACAATTTCCCAAATCCTTTACCCCTTTTTGTCCCCTCCGACATTTCATTACCATATCTCCCTTTCCAACAACTGACATCTGTTATCATGCCTTTTGACTCCCAGCTTATTCAGACCAGCCCACAAATTCCACAAAAGGCCCATATCACTAACTCAACTGAAGATTATCTCGGCCCAACAGTAACTGAAGATTATTTACCTCATTTCCTACTGGACCAGCCTATTTTACCTGTGCCCAATACACAAAGAACTGTGGAAGAAGCAAATTTCCAAAATGGCCTTATTTTTCTTGATGATTTGCCTCCACCGGGCTTCAGAGGGCCCCTGTGCATCATTCCAGAGCCTCACTCCCCGATTGTTTCCACTCAATCAGAGGGATTTGAGAATCAATTTTTCTCTGACCACCCCATACCAGCTACTTCTTCACTTGATATCATACAGCTGCCGCATCAATCTCCACCAGGGACTCCCACGATTAATTCTAATCTCACAATGGATGAAGAACAAGTTGCGGCTCAACCCAGAAGAAGCGCTAGGCTCAAGAATAAAAAGCCAATTCTCAACATCAAGCCTAAGCAAATTAAGAAACGCAGGGCTGCACCTAACAAGTTAGAATTGGACGAGGCAAAAGAACTGGATGATTTCTTTGCTGAAGATGGACCCCCCACAATGGCACAAGCTGAATGGCTGCTTGAGAAGGCATGTGTTGACATTAATGATGAAATTAGGGGTGTTCTGTCTCGAGCAGGGGTAGTATAAGGCTTCTGGGTTTTCTCTTTTCGCTTCAGTATTTTATGTTTACTTTTATGAAGAAGCTAGTTTGGGTTCAGTTAATCTTTTTTTGTTGGTTAGGATTGTTATTTTTCTTTTTTGGGTTCGCCTCTTTAAGGCTTAGTGCTGCCCTTTTTTTCTTTCTGCTATTTGCTTATGCTATGTACCCTCTCTTTTCTATTAATGAAGCCTATCCCTTCTATCTCTACTCTCTTCTTTTCTCTATCACTGATGTGCCTAATCACAGTACCATTTATGGATAGACCTTTCAATGTGATATGTTGGAACGTAAGGGGCTTGAATGAAAAGAATAAAAGAATAGCAATCAGACAGGCTATTGCTTTTGAAAAACCAGCTTTCGTTTGTTTTCAAGAAACAAAGCTCGACTCAGTTACAAATGGTTTGGTTAAAGAATGCTGCGGTGGAAGTCTCAAGGGCTTTACTGCAGTTGATTCAATTGCAACAAGAGGCGGCATTTTAACTGCATGGAATTCTACTTCGTTCTCATTATTAAGCTCTTTTGCTACTGCTCATTCTCTCACCACTGATTTCATCTCCAACACTGATGCTGCTACTCTAAGGTTAACAAACATCTATGGACCCTCAACCACGGAAGGAAGAACAAACTTTTTATGGAGTCTCTACAACTTAGCTCCGCCAGAAGGAACAAAATGGATTATTTGCGGGGATTTCAACGTCACTCTCTCATCCAATGAAAGATCAACAGGAACTTCTCTTAGTTCTCACTCTCAACTCTTCAGTCAAGTAGTTTCTGATTTGGAATTGTTGGATCTAGAGTTAATGGACAGAAACTACACCTGGTCGAATAATAGAGAAACACCAGTAATGGCTCGTCTTGACAGATTCTTGATTAATCAAGCCCTTTCGGATACTTTCCCCAATATTTCTCAGCAACCTCTGGCCAATACCTCCTCAGATCACACGCCGCTACTTTGTTCTCTACAACCTAGATTCGCAGGTTCAAACTTGTTCAGAATCGAAAACTTCTTCCTAAAAATTCCAGAATTTCAAGACTTAGTAAGAAATTTCTGGTTCACTAATGATTTTGCTGGTACACCGGCCTCTTTCGGAGCCAAACTTGACTGTCTGACAAAGGTGATTAGACAATGGGCGCTGGGCAGAACTTCTTCAGTTCAGAAGCAAGTTCAAATAATCACGAAATTTCTCTTCAAATGTGATAAACAAATGGAAACTAGACCACTCACAGAATTAGAAAAAGTTCTGAAAATGCTGCTCAAAAGAAGATTTGTAATTTTGGCTGAGTTTGAAGAGCAAATTTGGAAACAAAGGTCGAAATTCAAGTGGAATTTGGAGGGGGACAAGAATACCGCCTTTTTTCATGCTATGGCAACAAATAACAAAAGGAAAAATCAGATACAAAAGCTGCTAGTGGATGGAGTGGAATTAACAGATCAAAAATCAAAAGGTAGAGCTTTCTTCACACATTTTTGCTCTCTCATGGGTTCTGGCTCTAAGGCGCTACCAGTAATTCACTGGAGCTCGATTTTTGAACCATTACAAGATGAATTTTTTTCGGGTATGCAACAACCCATTTCAGAGCATGAAGTACTTTCAGCGATTAATTCTTGGCCTTGCAACCGCTCTCCGGGGCCGGATGGGTACACTGGTGACTTTTTTAAAGTTTTCAAACACGAACTAGTTCCAGAAATAACTGCTACCTTGAATGCAGCACTACATTTCTCATCTCTACATCCATTGAACTCATCTATCATAGCCTTGATTCCAAAAACAGAATGTGCAATTTCTACCAAAGATTTTCGACCGATTAGCATCATACACTCGATGCAAAGGCTGCTATCCAAAATTCTGACTGTTAGATTCACTCCTCTCTTTGAAAAGCTTACTTCTCAGAACCAAACTGGTTTTATCAAAGGAAGGTCTATTACAGAGAATTTTCTCTCGGCGCAAGAACTCACAATCTTTACAAGAAAAACAAAAACGCCGATGGCAATCTTTAAAGCTGATATGCATAAGGCTTTCGACACACTTAGTTGGGATTTCACTGAACAGGTACTCAAAGCTCTCGGGTTTCCTTCTACCTGTGTTAACTGGATTTTGAATTGCGTGTTGAGGGGTACTTCCAGGGTCATAGTTAATGGGATAGCAGGAAAACCGTTTACACTAAAGCGTGGGGTTAGACAAGGAGACCCGTTGTCACCATATATATTCATCATAGCTTTCGACCTTCTCTCAAAATGGATCACAAAGTTAACGCATGAAGGGATTTTTAAAGTGCCAAAGCCAGGGGTATATCCGTCTCTTTTCTATGCGGATGATACGATCATATTTTTTAAACCAGACCATAGCCAGGCAGTACTGTTAAAACTGATTTTCACAATATTTGGGCACTTATCAGGGCTAAACTTGAATCCTCAAAAATCGGACTTGATCACCATGAACACTTCTACAGACATCACGCATAGGTTAGCCTCTGTACTGGGTTGCAACATTGCTCAATTTCCAATAAACTATCTAGGATTACCTCTCTCCAACAAAAAGTTGCGCAAGAATGATTATCAAGGATTGCTACAAAGGTTCCAGAAGAAACTTATGGGATGGCGTGCAAATTTCTTCTCTATAGCGGGACGTTTGGTTCTGATAAACTCATGTCTGTCTTCCCTACCAGTTTACCACATGTCAATCTTTAACATTCCTCTTTCCATCCTACAAGTAATAGATAAACTGAGAAGGAATTTTCTCTGGCATGGTTCACAATCACAACAAAGAAAACTCGTCATGGTCTCTTGGGATTTAGTTATCAAACCTAAACAGTGTGGGGGCCTAGGTGTAATTGATCTCAAAGCCTTCAACCTCGCATTACTGTCTAAGTGGCTCTGGAAATGGTTATCTCCAAATTTTTCACTGTGGAAGGCGCAATTGATGGCTTTGTACCCTCAGCAACCTGATATATACCCAAAAAGCTCAATCCTTCACAAAACTTTGCTTCAAGCTTCATTCATCTTTCAAACTGGCCTAAACTTCTCGATTGGAAACGGTAAATCGGTCTTATTCTGGCATCACAACTGGGGTTTTGGTATACTTAAATTCAAGTTTCAGGATCTTTACTCCTTTGCCCTTGATGACCTTATCACAGTAAAAAACTTCGCAAATACCGTTATTAACCCACTGCCCTTGTTCAGTCACCACTTATATTCATCCACAATTGCAATCTCCCAGTTACAGAAAGTCATCACTATGCTTAACACCCTCAGACTTTCTAGTCAGAACTCACTTCAAACCGAACCTGACAAGCTGCAATGGAAACTAAAAGGTGCCACAACAGGATTTTCCACAAGTTCAATTTACAATTTCATTAAATCAAATCCGGTGCATTCATCTAACCTAGGCACAATCTGGTCACTCAAAATACAACCAAGGTATCAAGTATTCATCTGGAGAATGGTTCAGAACAAAATCGCCACGTTAGATAACCTACAAAGAAGAGGCTGGTGCTTGCCGAATAGATGTGTTCTCTGCTGTAACAACTCAGAATCAATAGTTCACCTTTTCTCCCAATGTCATTACTACTTGCGACTAAGATCACTGGTACAAAATGACCCCACTCTAGGCGTTTTAATTACTGGTGCCACCTTCCCACAAACTCCAACAGAACTGATAGAATTGACGAATGTAACAAGACAAACAAAAGAGATTTGGGCCACTGTCTTCTTCATCATATGGCGAGAAAGATGCAAGAGAATATTTACTGACAAAGCAGAACAACCTCCTGCTTTATTACAACAACTACTCACTGAGTGTACCTATACGTGATCTCTACTGTCTTGATTTGAATCTTCCACAAAAGCTACTGCAGAGCTTCACAAATTTATTTTTCTAGTTATTAGGCTATAGTTTTACTCTGTATTCTTGTTTATTTTCTTATCATTTCTTTTAATTTTAGGCTATTTAATGGTTAGTTAAATGCCACTTTTGTAAATGTTACTCTTTTTATAAAATTATTGATAAGATAGGGGCTTGACCCCTATTTTTCGTCAAAAAATAGCCTATTGTGACTTTGTTTGGGACCATGGTCCCTATTGTGACTTTGTTTGGGACCATGGTCCATGGTGCACCAGGTTTCAGAAATGGATCGTTCTTTTAAACAGTACACATTGGCATGAGATTTAGCGACTAGCGAGAATGTCATGTTCATTAATACGAGTTATAACCAGTCTGGAATTCAAATACGACTCCACTAATTTCAATTGTTAATAATAAAGGATATTTATTATACACTATCTAGTAATTTGATTCAGATACAGAACCCGTTCAACAGGAGAAGGAAACAATTAACACCAACTCTATGCTATCTTATATTTATACAATACCCAAATTCTGAATATACAACCTAGTTTCTGACAAGAATAATAAAAAATTCAAAATTAAAGAACAAACACTTTTGTCTAACACGGATATTGTAAATGGACCTATCAAGGAGCTCCGAAAAATGAAACAATGAAAAAAAATAATGATCGCCAGCTTCCACCATCAAAGAATATAAAATGAAACCCCTCCTATTCAAAACTGAAAATGAAAAGACAAAAGAACAGAACTTGTACAGAACTATACTTTGGCATTTTTCCTCACAGAATCAGTGAGATCTGACAATAACTGATATTGGGAGTGCACACAGGAAGGCTGAGAAAATGTTTATTATATAAATGGACAATACAAGTGGATTTCTCGAGTTAGAAAATTATTTCTTTAAGTACTAGAAGCACTAGCATGACGAAGCACATTATTACAAGGACTGTGGCACACATCACCATACCACCTTTCTTCTGTGTTCTCTCCGCCTGTAATATTAACAAATAATAGAGCTATTACTTCTTAAATCAACCCAACAACTTTGACATTTTCTATATCACCGTGTGATTTCTTTATATACATGTTTCTCATATCTACTTAGATTGTCTGTGTTTTTAATCAAGAGAGTAATATATCCAGTAAGAGGAATGAGAGAAGGATGTTTTGAAGGGAGAGAAGAGAGAGAGAGAGAGAGAACCTTTTGCAACTGCTTATATCCCTCCTCTACAGTAGAGGCAACATTCTGTATGTTATAATCAATCCGATCTATGATAGTACCCTGACACAAAACGAAATAGGTAGTCATGGTGTTATTCAATATATAACTTGCGTGCTGGGGAGCTCACTCCCATTGGCAATTATATATTGTAGAGTTCCCATTGAACTGAAAGTGCTGTTGAAGGGAAATAGTACCTGATCTATCACAAGGATAGAAAGATCTTTCATGATTTGTGCAAGCTCATTTACTGATTCAACCACCTAGTTGCAGGATCAACAAGAAGCGAGGTTTAATTTACCAGATCTTGACAACTTGATAGTGTGATTGTGCCCAATTTAAACTATTTTCCATTAATCACATGTTGAGTGAGCTATTTTAATTATCCATTTTAACAGAGTCAGAGTAGAAAAAGTACACACACACAGACCAGAAAATGAGATAAAGATAAGGAATGGCGACCACTTATGGCATACAATACTGCCGATATTACAAATTTATGTTGGTACCAGGCCAAGATCATATGGTACTGAAATAATAAGAACATTACACCACTACCCATTATATAGAATACTGACATGTGCATACCCATACTGACATGTGCAATCAACAGCCTACAGATTTTGGTGCGTGCATTTATTAAGACCTATACAACAATTATTGTTAAATGTACCTGTGTGATCTCCTTCTCCCTTTCTCTTGTAAATTCTTCTGATTTTTTTAACTGAGACATCTGGCGGTCATTAAAACCCTACAAAATGGAAAAAAAAAAGTGATCAGAGATTTTTAGATTCACTTAGAGGTTCATAAACCATAATTAAGCTATCTTGCTCATAGTACATTGGCAACGAAGATCATTAAGCAATACAAATTTTACAGAAAACAACAGCTTAAGCTAGTACCACATCTTCAAACTCATCTTCACCATCTTCATGAGATGCAGTTCGAGTTGCATTAAGGTCTATGCCAAAATCTGGTACACCATCCTGGCCCTAAAATTCAATCAGATACACAATCAATAAATTTAACGAAGTATAGAGATGACAAATCGGGGAAAAGAAGAACCCTACCAACGAGTGGGAAAAGAAAACCAACCTCCTTTAGTTGTCTGAGACGCTTTAAGTAATTGTTTTGCCTTTTACGGAACTCCATTGAGAGATTTTGTAGGTCACTTGCCAGTGATCGCTGCAGAAATAAAAATGTGTAACATAAAACATAATGTTAATAAATGACATTTTTCCAATACATGCAGGACAGAGAAACTCAAAGCTAAATGATTCAATTGGTAACCAAGGTACTGTAGCAATTAACACCAAATGCTGTAATCATTACTAAAGTAGCAAACATTGCCCCTCAAGAGATCCTTTGCTCTGACAAAATTGCATGCATCTTGAATTTATTTAAAAGCTTTGGGCTTTTATTTTTCATATAGGGTGTATCATTGAGAATTTAGGCAGGGTATCAGGAATCAACAGAGACTTCAACATTGAAATCCAGCAAACTTATCACAAAGCTTGACCAAAATCAACAGAATTTGGTGGCGTAGCCAAACAAAAATAAAAAAAAATAGATGGATGGCAATTAAAAGTTCAACAACCTGAACATTTTTACGAACACTAGAATCTTCAGATGGCACATTAGATGCAAGCTTCATTAATCTCTTTTCAGATCTTTTCAGCAAATTTGTTATATCTAGAGTTAGTTCCTCTATGGCATGATGCTCCTCCTTGCCATCTCCAAATGAAGGCATCAAGGCTCTTTCATGCACCTTTGACAATTCCACCATTTTCTTTTGTGCATTTTGTATATTCACAGTTATTTCTTCTGACAGGTCTACCCAAGCAGGTGGAAGCCCGACAACAGTATGCGCACTGCTACTGAAACAAAAATACGCTGTTTGATATTAAATTAAGAAAGCATTGAAGCAGTTGACAAAAAGCACATTACTAACTAAAGTACTTATCCTTGAAATTCAAAGGCTCTAAAACCTATTGGCATCATTTTATCCTAATAACCGTTAATGTGCAGTAGAATTGGGATGCTTATATTGATATTAAACTTATACAACAGCAACAACCCATAACAATTATCAAAATGGGAAAAAAATATCGATTAAAGATACGTTCTCCATTCTATTGGCAACTGATCAATGACCAATCAAGTTTCAAATTGCACTGAATTTGAATGAATGTTGACATATCTCCCATGTCAAGGTTGTCAATAAACATGTACCCCAATATCTATTAATCTAATACCTCCTCTGACATTAGTGTACCAGATTTATAGAATCAAGGAATGAAAAAAGAAAAGCATTAACTAATTCAAATTTCTCCACGAATTCAACAGTTGCCTGTTTATATAATTATGCAATAACTAGGCTGAGCTCGGGGGGAGCTTGAACCGTGCAATTGCCGCATTTTCACTAAATTACCACTCAGACCAGTCCATCTAAAGATAAATTTAGTCAAACCTGGAATTGGTGGGATCTTCGGTGCTGAGAGGAGCATACGACGGATTTTTCAGAAGCGAAGCACTGGCCATCTCCACGGACGAAGAGGGCCCACCATTGGCGTAACTGGAAGAGACCGTCGGGACCCGGACGCTCCGAAGCGCATCTCGGTACTTCCGATAGAGAGGAGTGCGATTTCTCGTCGCCATCAAGGGCTAGTCCTGGTCAGATCTGACCACTGTCAGATTCGAATCCAGGCAATGCGGAGTCGGATCCGCAGCATGAAGCGGCTGAGAAGGGTAGAATGGGGATTTTGGATGGTGTTTAGGAGTGAGAAGGGATTTGGATGGAAGATTGTCGGTTTGGTTGGAGAAATTCGGTCGGATTTTCGATCGGCGGGAGTAATGGCGCAAAATGACTTCTCTCTTTTGAGTCTTTTCGCACCAAAATGTTTTACTTTTACGTGGTGCTGACTAGTCAATGACGAATCAGGAAGCCATTCACCTATTTAATTATGATGACTCGTCTCCAGTCGACGAAACGGGAGATGTCCTTGATTTGGTTTTTAATTTTTCACCTAAGCTTGTTTATTTTACACTTTTGACGAGTTCATAGTACTGGATGGGATTGAATCATGAACTTCAAAAACTGTTACATAAAAATATATATGTTTCCTGATTTATACTACTATTGATAGAAAAATACTAGTGTCAAATATATTGGACGGATGAGTCCGTCCAATACGATCGTTATTTTTAAATCTCAAACGACCGATCCGAGCCGTTCAATAAGTTCTTCATATTGAAAACTTACAAGAAACCAATTTTTACATTTTTTTCATTTTTTTTACTTATTTTTCGTTATTTTAGAAAATTCATGATATAAAAGTTCTGGATCGTCCAATAATAACGATTTTCTAAAATACCAAAAAAATAGTAAAAAAATTTGAAAAAAATATAAAAAATGGTTTTTTATAAGTTTTCAATATTTAGAACATATTGAATGGTTCGGATCGGTCGTTTGAAATTTAAAAATATTAAAACGATCGTATTGTACGGACCTCATCTGTCCAATATATTGGACTCTAGCATTTCTCCTATTGATAATTATGATAGCAAATTGAAATTATTATTTTTGACAGCTCGATAAGATGAAAACAGTAAAATAAATAGAGAAAGAGTCAGATATGGTGTCACATCCCGGACATGATATGACAGTTTCCCGCCACGAAAGTACCAATTCCAGTACTTCCGTAAGGCTTAGGTCATAAATTAACCTATAAAAGACGCATATTTTTTTTTCTTTTTGATAATATAATCGAATATTATCAGCATGACGATAATATGAAAATATAAATGTAAATATAAGTAAAATAAACCATAGCACACCACATAAAAATATATACATAACAGTGACAAGTCCAGTACAACATCGACCACATCAAAATATGACTCATAAACTCCCGAACTAGAGTCTATAAACAACACTTAGTATAGTCCATATCTACACCAAGACCATACTAGTGCAAATCAAAAGTTGACTCTGGCCCGAACCTCTAACTAACTAACAAACTACTCAACCATCAACAACGTCCACCTCCTCCGGCTCCTCCTCGGAGTCGCTACTAATCACAATAACAGGAGGAACCTCCGGTGCAGGGGCCGGAGGTGGAGCAGGAGCTGGAACGGGAGCACTATGCTCTATGTAAAAGTATATACCGGTGGGAGCAAAAGAAATGTGGTGTGTGACATATGCCTGGAGGTGCGGGACATAAACGTGCTGGTGGAAAAAGGTGCCATCAAATACCGCTATCGGTGGGCTCCTGACTGGCCTGTGAGTCCCCTGGAACCCCCAACCACCGAGGAACATGCAAACAAAAATCAAGTGAGAAATAATATTTCTCAGAGCGGGTTTTAATTCCAGACGTGGATTTCTAGTCGAAATCTTCGTCCAGAAATAATACCCGTAATAATCAACATGAATAAAGAAATATAATAAATGAAGTAATATAAATAAGAAGAATAAACATAATGATTTCAGTTGCATACCGCACAACGAAGTAAATAGGGTCCGATCAGTACCATCTGCAACAATCATGCATGTAAACAAGTCAGAGATAAAGTCAAGCAAGTCATATCACAATCATATATAATCATAACTCACTCAGGTTTCCTAACCCAACCGGTTGGGCACACGAGGAAACATTTCCATAACCCACTGGGCACACGAGGGACGAATCCCTAACCCCGGGCACACGAGGGAATTCCATATTGAAATAGCGCTACCGAACTGGCCGAAGCCGGTGGCCGACCGACTCCGGAGAGTGGTTTGACTTTCATATCTTTTCCTTATTCATTATCAACTTGCATAATTCGGATCTGATATCTTTAGGCAAGACCGGGTTGAGCTAGAAGGATTTAGCTCTTCCGTTAATTAAGTATTCAAACTTGCCTATTACAATTCGAGTCAAGTGAATACGGAGATGGATTCAACATGAGTTGTAGTATCTGTTCCTATAATCTAATATGATAAATTCATAAATGCATAACAACGGGGGATCAGCATGCTTATGCATTAATTTAAAATTACCAAACAAGTTTCTATAGAAATCCACGTATCCGCACCTGTGTTTGGGTCAGTCGTCTCCTCAGTCCAATCCCCTGTAATTAATAAAAACCATTATCAATTAACTAACGGTTGTTTACCTAAAAAAAATGGTCCAGCTTAAGCTACCAGACTGACCAAAATTTTGTTAAGAAGTGTTCAATTTTGATTTTTGAGCCAACCATTTAGCCATAAACTCAATTAAACACAAGAGATCTAGGTTTCAACATCATTCACAAGCATTTCAATAGATGAGTGTAAGAAGAATTATACCTCTCACAATTGTTCTTGTGAGGCTCGATCCCAATCACTTGAAATCGGTGGCGTACTCTCCAACTTCGTCTCCCTTCCAATGGCGGCGCCGGCCTTGAGTCCACCAAGAGAATTAGTCACTAAGTCTAATAGTTGTGTTAGCAACAAAGACTAGAGTCTAATCCATTTAGTTTTCTCCTTGCACTAATCCTATTAGATGAATTTGATGGAGGAATGAAGCTCAACACATGAGCAAATGGAGAAGGGAGAAGGATGGTGGTGGCTAGGAAGGAAGAGAGAGAAAACACTAGGGTTTGCTCTCCAAAGGGGGTCTTATATAAATACAATCTCTAGAAAGCTCTTCCTTGTATTTACCAAAATGCCACCCACCTACCTAGCCGCACCATATTGGGCTTTATGGGCCTTTTCTCCATTTGTTTGGGTATTTAATTCCTTTAATTAAAACCCATTTTCAATGCTCTTCAATTGGACTATTCATTTGCTATGAAATGTTGGCCCAATTAAATAATATAACCCTTTATATTAATATGTGTTGATTCTAAAATAATTATTAAATCATTAATAACTATTTTGGGATTAGATAATGTATTAATCTATTTCTATATGATCCTTTTGACTCAACTAATTATAACGGTTCATAACGGTATATAATTAATTAGTCAAACTATCATATTTTCTCAATACCCACTATTGTGAATAAATAGATAATACACTGTGTGACCAAAACTCTATTTGTGTGACCCTTTGAGGATTTATACTATGTTGGCCATGAAAATAAATCATTATTTATTTCCAATAATCATAAGCGGTATCTAGCAACACGTTATGACTCCCAATTCGTATAAATAATGTACTGTTACAATCTCAATCCTGCATAAGAAATAATAGTATTTCCTTGTCTGATTCTTATGTCACATGATATCCTTGTATAATCCAAGATAAGAATGTGTCATTCTTGTAGATTATACATTTCTTGATCTAGAGTTGATTGTACAAGTTGGCCAAACAATTCAAACTCCATCAAGGAGCCCAGACAGATATCATCACTCACTAAGTATATTAATGAGGGACATACGGTTTTCTTGATGAACAACTTTTCCCCGCACAATTCAAGAGAACATAAATAAAGTCCTTATAGCAGCCTTTATCAGGAATCAACGTTAGACGATATTTATTGAACCTATCCTCATGTGGAAAAGGTGAACATCTCAAACTTAGAATCAAACTAATATGAAATAAACAATGACACTTAACACAATCCAAATGTTTATTTCATTGGGTCAAGTCCTGTACTATGTTCTATAACATATACATATGCAATTAAGTTGGTAACTCCTTACCTATGATTTGTAGAACTTAATCATCGCTTAACTTGCATACTAATCTTATTTGATAAATAATGTTCCTTGTTAATTATCAAGATTATGGACATCTTTAGATTTATTATTGTCATTTAAGAACAAATGAGTTATAGAGATCTACAATTCAGATCCTCAACCTGAATGATCTATCAATAAATAAATCAAGTAACAAATGATAAAATATCATCAATAACATAAACCATAGATGTAGCCAGAATGATTGGCTTCTAGGACACAACTCCAACAATCTCCCACTTGGCCTAGAGTTAATCAAAATGACTTCTAGCAAGTGCATAGTACTCAATGTAATATCCAAAATATACATGTCTCATACTAAAGCCTCAAAGTAAAAGATACAACTCAAAGCCACTCAGGCATACGCCTAATCCCCATGGATGCAACATGCAACTCATGTGCGGCTCGAGACAAAGACTTTGTCAGAGGATCCGCTGTGTTCGCGGCACCGTCCACCTTCTTGACCTTGATCCACCCGTCATTCATAAACTGACGGATAAGATGGAATCGTCGTAGAATGTGCTTGGTCTTTTGATGAGACCTAGGCTCTTTGGACTGAGCTATGGCTCCCGTTGTCGCAGTAGAGATCCACTGGACCCGAGATGCTTGGAACCACCTCCAGCTCGGTCAAGAACTCCTTGATCCAAACGCCTTCTTTCGCCGCTTCACCAGCCGCTAAGTATTCCGCTTCGGTGACGGAATCGGCCGTAGTTTCTTGCTTGGAACTTTTCCAACTTACGGCACTACCATTGAGCAGGAATACATAGCCGGACTGTGACTTAGCATCATCTCGATCGGTTTGGAAACTAGCATCGGTGTAACCACTTACAACGAGCTCTTAGTCTCCACCGTACACGAGGATGCTATCTTGTGTTCTCTTCAAATACTTGAGGATATTCTTGATTGCGGTCCAGTGTGGCATACTAGAATTAGCTTGGTATCGACTAATCACACTAATCGGATGTGCCACATCGGGGCAAGTGCATAGCATGGCATACATGATCGATCCGACCACAGATGGATATTGAAACTTGTTCATGAATTTCCTATTTGCATCTTCCGTCGGACATTGAGTCTTGCTCAAGAATATGCCATGTGACATAGGCAAGTAACCCTTCTTGGAACTAGCCATGTTGTGTTTTTCCATATTGGCTCAAGCCTAACAACCTCCTAGATCTATCTCTATAGATTTTGATTCCTAGGATGTAGGCGGCTTCGCCCAAGTCTTTCATTGAGAATACCTTCTTCAATGAATCCTTGACATCATTCAACTCGGGGATATCATTCCCGATCAAGAGTATATCATCAACATATATAACAAGAAATACGACCCCGCTCCCACTAATCCTCTTGTAAATACAAGGTTCCTTTTCGCTTTGAATGAAGTTCAACTTCTTGACCTCTTCATCGAAGCGCTTGTTCCAACTCCTCGATGCTTGCTTCAATCCATAAATGGACCTTTGAAGCTTGCATACCTTGTTAGCATTCTTAGGATCCACAAAACACTCGGGTTGTGTCATGTACACATCCTCTTCTAAATTGCCATTTAGGAAGGCGGTTTTGACATCCATTTGCCATATCTCATAGTCATAAAATGCGGCAATTGCTAATAAGATCCGAATCGACTTGAACATGACAACGGGCGAGAAGGTTTCTTCTAGTCAATACCATGAATTTGCTTGTAACCTTTCGCAACAAGTCGTGCCTTGTAAATGGTCAAGTTGCCATCCATATCAACCTTTCTTTTAAAGATCCACTTGTTCTCAACGGGTTTTACTCCGTTGGGAAGGTCAACCAAGGTCCAAACCTTGTTGTCATACATGGATTGCATTTCGGATTCAATGGCCTTGAGCCATTCCTTGGAGTCGGATTTCTTCATCATGTCATTAATGGTCAAAGGTTCGTCATTCGCAATGACGAGGACATCGTGCAAACCCAAGTACCTTTCGGGTGAACGACTTTCCCTTGTAGACCTTCGTAGAATTGGTGCTTGAGGTTCTTGAACTTGTTCCACAACGATTTGTGGAGTTGGTTCTTGATCCTCGAAACTTTGAGTTTCTTGAACATAATCGACTCGCGATATGTTCGAGTCCTCATTTGAGGGAGCATTTTCTTGAACCTCTTCCACAACGGCTTGTGGAACGGGTTCGGCTACAACCTCATTTGGAACCTCATTGGGAATAACTACATTACCTACTTGAGGCATGTCTTGTGGTGGTTCATAAATTTCTTCAATAACCACATTACTCCCACTACTTCTTCTTGCGAGAAATTCCTTCTCCAAGAACTCGGCATGACGAGCAACAACTATCTTGTTCTCGACACGGTTGTAGAAGTAGTATCCCTTTGTTTCCTTAGGGTATCCTACGAAATGACACTTGTCCGATTTGGGTCCAAGTTTATCGCTCACTAGTTTTTTCACATAAGCTTCACAACCCCAAATCTTGAGAAACATCATGTTTGGTTTCTTACCAAACCAAATCTCATAGGGTGTTTTCTCAACGGACTTAGACGAAACACGGTTTTGTGTAAAAGCTGCGGTCTCTAATGCATAACCCCAAAACGATTTAGGCAAATTGGTTTGGCTCATCATCGATCGAACCATGTCTAGCAAAGTTCGATTCCTCCTTTCGGATACACCATTCCATTGTGGTGTTCCGGCGGAGTGAGTTGTGGAACTATTCCACACTCCTTTAGATAAACACCAAACTCATGACTCAAGTACTCTCCTCCACGATCGGAACGTAAGACTTTAATCTTTCGACTAAGTTGGTTTTCAATTTCATTCTTGAACTCTTTGAACTTGTCAAAGGATTCGGACTTGTGCCGCATCAAGTAGATATACCCGTATCTACTATGATCATCGGTGAAAGTGATGAAGTATGAATAGCCACCACGTGCGCAAATGCTCATAGGTCCACATACATCGGTATGTACAAGGTCCAACAAGCCATATGCCCTTGTCCCTTTATTGGGAAAAGGCACTTTGGTCATCTTTCCCATCAAACAAGACTCGCATGTGTCAATTGGCTCGAAAGCGAATTGATCCAAGAGACCAACGGTTTGGAATCTCTTGATGCGCTTCTCATTGATGTGACCTAAGCGGCAATGCCACATCAAAGTTGCATTCTCTTGAGAAATCTTGCGTTTCCTATTGTCATTCTCAACACTCAAAATAAGTTCATTACAATCAAGCATATAAAGACCATTCGATAAATGCGCAACACAATAACGAACTTCATCACGAAACAAAGTCAAACACTTGTTTTTTATTACAACATCAAAACCATCCAAGTCCAAACATGAGATAGAGATAATGTTTCGAGTGATACATGGAACTACATAAACATCCTTGAGTTCCAACACAAAACCAGAAGGCAAAGATAATTTCACGTTCCCAACGGCCATAGCGGAGATGCACGTGCCGTTACCGACGCGGAGTTGAACTTCGCCTCTCTCGAGCCGCCTCCTATTCTTTAGTGCCTGCACATTTCGACAAATGTGAGCACATGAACCAGTATCAAATATCCAGTCATTGCTAGAGGTAGCGAGAAGGGTTTCAATGAAAAATATACCTGAAGTAGAAGGACGGACGGTTCCAGCCTTCTTATCAGCAAGGTACTTGGGGCAGTTCCTCTTCCAATGGTCCTTGTCACTACAATAGTAGCACACAATATCGGAAGTGGTCGGGTTCTTCTTCTTCTTTGAACCCTCGGGAGCTCCCTTAGACGAGTCCTACAATAGTAGCACACTTGTGCTTGACCCGAGTCCTACTTTTGGATTAAGGTCTAAGTCTTGACTCGCCTTGACCACTTGACCCAACTTGGACCATATGACATGACTAGAGCCTATCGTCTCCATTGATCATAATCTCTCATGCTTATTATCTTGATATCCATCTTAGACACCAAATATTTCTCTCACTTCAACTCTCCCCCTGAGAGGGATATTTGGTGGCTTGCAATAATGGTTGACTCTTGACTTCACATGTCCTCGACTTGAAGACATCTTGCTCCTCTACTCGAAGAACTCTTTTCTTGACCCATCATAGGCCACATCTTGATTGGTACCAAAGAACTCTCTCAATTTTGCTCTCCCCCTGAGAGAGATATTTGGTTACACATGCAAATCATCTTATTTGACCCGACCAGGGCCACGTTGTTAGACCCGACTTGAGCCTCTCGCTAAATCTAGCTTGTACCCATCTTCTTGACTCTCTGTTCGGACCGAATGGGCATTGGTTCGGACCGAACTGAACCTCAGGTATTAGTCGGGCTCGACTTGGACCCTCCTACCTGACTCATTTGAACCATCTTCATGACTCGTCTTGGGCCATCTCCTTAGACCTGATTTAGGCCTTCTCGTTGGACCCGATTTGGGCCCTTTTCTTGGACCCGACTTGGATCATTTCCTTAGACCCGACTTGGGCCTCCTTCATAACCCGACTTAGGTCACCTTCATGACCCGACTTGGGCCATTTGAAGTTCATTGATTGTCGCATTTATCATACCCAAAACCACAATTTACCACATAACCAAATTATTTCTAAGCAAGTCACCACAACATCACACCATTAATTGTCTGCTATACTACAATACACCTATCTGAATCACCACATTTTCTTTTTATTTCAACACAAAAAACAGTCTCCAAACCATGATTTCAGACTAAATTACCTTCAATTCGGACCGAACTCCCTTAATTTCGGACCGAAACATCCTCAGTTCGGACCGAATTACCTTCAGTTCGGACCGAATTACCCTGATTTCAGACTGAATTCTTATGATTTTTCACATGATTTGATTTCCAGATGATGCTTGACCCGTATACTAACTTCACAGACAATTATTTTGATATTCTAGACAGATCATGGTCACACAACCAACCAACATCAATTCTTGTTGATTTTAATCTCCTAGAACATAGAATATGTACCTTATTTAGTTGTGGTTCGACATCTCCTTCTTTATGGCTGTGGTTAGGCTCCAATCATCGCTCACGAGTCACACAACCCAAGCAACATCTCTGCGACAACTTCATACAATATGGATGGGCCACTCCATTTTTTCTTTTCACCCGAAATTTATTTTATTTTATTTTTTCTTTCATACATGCATGATACACAATCATAACATGGAAATAATTTTTTCTTCAAAATGACAAATTTCCAAAAATATGCATCGGGTTTTTTTTTCCAAAAATAAAAAACCGGCACAAATCAAAAAATGCCAATTCACGTTATTTGCCAAAACGGAAACAATTTTTCTTTCCTCTTTTTTTTTTTCTTTTTTTTTTCTTTCTTTTTTTTCCCTTTTTTTTTTCACCGCAAATTTTTTTTTCTCTTTCCTTTTTTTTTTCTTTCCATTTTTTTTTTCACCACGAAAATTTTTCTTCTCTCTTTTTTTTTTTTTTTAGTTTTTCAAATACCTTCGATCATGCACTTGCCATCAATCGCTCGACTCGAACGATACCTCCGTGACAACTTCATGCAATTCGGTAGCACCAACTTGATGTAGTCGATGCCCCTGCTTGTGCTCCAAAGTCGATGTAGAAAGCTACTCGAACAGTTGCCTATCTCCATACACCTTTTGGTTGAAGAAACACCCGCCTTGCACTTGCCTCGAGTCGTTGTTTGCCTTCCATCGCCTTCGTTTTGTCTTCCCATCTCGAAACCACGCTCTGATACCATGTTAAGAATTTGAGTTTTGGAGTTCGAGGAGGCACGATCCAAGTGTAACTGCACATGAACCGTGCCCCTTAGGGCTAGTTAGCACGAGGATCTCAGAATAAACAATCGCACAAATTTAATACAAGTGACACGAGAATTTAACGAGGTTCAGCACCAACTTGGTGCCTACGTCCTCCACACACACGCACACTCTTTTTATTTATTTTTCTGTAATAATTCTGAGATACATTATTTGAGGGAGAAGAGAAGAATAAATAGACATTAAGAAAATTACATAAGGCAACTAGCCTTTTTGGTAATAAAATTAATTCACACAATCTTGTCTTTATTCTTCTTATTTCCTTCTCTTCTGACACACATCAGATCCTCTTCAATAAGGCAACGCATCAATTCCTTAAGCAACATTCCTTTCTGGAAAAATTTGACAAAATCACATTTTAATCTTGCCAAATATGCTAGGTCGGCTCTCCACTTCGGACCGAATCACAACAGTTCGGACTGAACTCAATCTTGGGTCAGTTGCAGCTTTCTCTGTTCGGTCCGAATTGACCCTTGTTCGGACCGAACTGAGATGGGAATATTTCTTTGTTTTTCCAATTCGGTCTGAATTGATACCAATTCGGTCCGAATTGATACCAATTCGGTCCGAATTGATACCAATTCGGTCCGAATTACAGTCCGAATTACATGACTGTCATTTTTGTTGATCTGTTTTCTCCACACGAACTTCACGCTACATAATTCGGTCCAAACACACACATGTAGACATCATATATTTCAACAGGAATTTCTCTGCTACACCAGCAGTTAAGCTTGATTGGGATCTTTCAAATTAGTCTCCAAGGTACTGACGGTTTCTCTTTAATTTATGGAAAACCCAAGTTCCATCTTTTAATGATGCGCTCTGACATCATTTTTTTATGAAACAATTCCTACCATGAGAATTTCAATCATTTATGACATTTTTCAATGATACAGATATGAGATGCCTGGACGTAAATAAATTAATGAGAAACTCCAGCCAGATGTTCAAACAATCTGAAAAAATTCCTCTTCCGGTGTTGAAACTTCATTATTAGTTGAAAGTTTGAAACATCATTATTAGTTGAGAAACATCGGATGCTCCCATTAATAAGTGGGAAAATTGAACAGAAAAAACTCATCTATTTGAACAAATAGAAACAATCATTTCCTTTTTTTTATTATTACAGCTAAAATAAAGAGTGCAGGAGAGCATCCTACAAAACAAAAATAAAATAACTGAAGGAACTTTCTAATCCTTCGACTACAATTAATTGTCAAACCTAATACAAAAATAAATAAACAACAAGTCATCTAATTCTAACCTATACATTTGTCAAACCTAAATATTTTCTCTATTTCTTTTTGGAGTTTCCGCTAGCTCCTGGGTTCTGTAGATGTGCTATTATAGTGAGTACAAGTCGCTCTATTTCTTTGCTGAGTCTCTCGGTAGCTTCTGGTTCTGTAGATTTGTTGTCAAGTTAGTACCTGTTTACAAGATTGAAATGAATTTAAGCATTTTATTTGGAGAATAATAAGAGAAATAATATGTTCAATAATTCCACAAGCATTTTATTGTTCAATTACTATCACAGTCGAAACCTGTTTACATAAAGAGATTTAATTTACCTTACACAAGTTGGAATGTGAGACCGACCCTCCTTAACGGATGTGGCTGTAAATGTTAGAGGGCCCCACCACATAGGAAGACTTGGGTGCGGGTTTCTTTGCTTCTGGAACTCCAAAAACATTCCAAAGCCTGAGTGTCTCATCTCCTGAAGCTGACGCAACAGTGCATCCATCAGGACTCTACAATTTGCAAGATAAACTATGAACAAATGACACACAAGAAATGTACAGTGACGGTTCGTAATCATTAAGTAATGTGGGGTCTGGTTAATTGACTTGTTCATACCTGAGCCATGTACAGAACACGGGAGCTATGACCGGTCAGCTCAGCCATCTTAGTCATAGATGGATACTTCCACAGTGTGAGCTGATTCTCAGTATAGCCATGTGAACTCAACAACTCCCTTTCATTCTTGTTCCACAACAAGGCGCAAACCTGAGATCCTGTATCCACCGAACTTTGACAAGTCCCGGTGTTCACATTCCAGAATTTAATGCACCGGTCATTTCCACCTCCGCCTGATGCTAGTAGGTTGCTCTGGAAAGGAGACCAAGCAAGAGCCTTTACTGCAGCAGTGTGTTGAGGGAATCGGTGGATAGGGTTGGTTGTTGAAAGGTCCCATATGTGGAGAAGATTATCATTTCCACCGCTCGCAAGGTACTTCCCTGACCCAGACCATCTTAGACCACACACCTCACGGCTGTGGGCACGGAAAGTGCTGACCGTGTAGGACCGAGCTCTGACATCATTGTTGACAATTGCACCATCCATGCCACCGGTCGTCAGAATGTTGTTGTTCCATGCAAGGGACCCAACACGGGACTGATGAATCCCTCTAAGAGTTCTGACCTGTTTGAAGAAATCATGCAAATAATTAGCAAGAAGCAAATCTCAGTAGGACAGGAAAATGACATATAAGAATTGGTTTGGTAATCATTAAGATAAAAAATGACACAAACCAGCTTATTGGAGGTAGTATCCCACAGCTGTACATCGGACGAGGTGAGACCAATAGCTATGTGGCAGCCATCTGGGGCCCAGCTGACACTGGTAACAGGGCCAAGGTCATCATCAATTGTCACCAATTCAGAAGTAGACCCATTTGCAGCATCCCATAAGTAAACAGTGTTTTGAAGTGCAATTGATAGCACGTTAGCACTTCCCCAATCAAGCAAGTTAAGGTAGTAGTTATCCACTATATCTGGTGCATCTAACGTTCTCTCGGCTGACTGCATAAGTATAAAAGAGTAAGGATGTCATAATTCGAAAATAAGTAATCAATTTAAAGACAAATTGACAAAAGCTGCAGAGTGTTTTAGATCAAAATAAGAACCACCAAGGTACAATCACAGAGAAATAAATCCACACATTGCATAGAGGGGGATCAGCACGTTGCAGTTCGACACTAATCTAAACAGTTGCTAGACAAGGTAATTTTTTTAATATACTTGACTATACTAACGAAATCTATTGGCATGGTAGACTTGGTTATTAAAGACCCAACTGTATGGTAAGAAAATCTAGAAAGGGTCACAAATTAATCAATGTTAAGGAACAAAAATATACCTGAGGAATGTGCCTGCGCTGCTTTGCAGGTTGAACTTGAGTAGTAGAAGGGATGTCTGGCAGCATGTTGACCTTTTCTGGAGGCTTGTTGTGGAATGAGAGGATGCGTGTTCGCCCCTTGAGCATGGTATCAGCCAGAAGCTTTCGATATGCCTCTTTTGAAGGAGATGCCACTCCCATGTTCTCCTTGTCTCTCCTCGGCTCTGTCAGGAGGTACTGAGCAACGTCCATATCCATTGCAGACCGGTTCGGAATGAACCTGTCTCCCTGTTGTTTTTTTATTTGGGTAACAAGGAAAGATCCATAAGCTATACTGTAATCTAAAGCATATTATTTTATTATATATTAAAAAGCGTGGCCGCTATGAAAAGCGGCACAAATAGATTTTTGTTTTTTCTTTTTATTTTAATTTTTTTTATAGTTTGTTTCAAATAGATTAAAAATAGTACCAATTAAAAAGAATCGTACTAATTATTAATATTAGCAAGATTTTTTGGACAAAAAATTTATGTCAAGTTTATATAGCGACTTTTTATGGAAGAAATTACTAAATTTGAACATACAAATTTTTGTTTATAAATTTTAACAAATATTTTAAGACATATTTTTTATATTTCACATTAAATATATTTGCCATGTCTAGTAAATTGTAAGAGAGAACATGAACAGAAAAAGATTGATTAAAAGCAAACAGCTACAGAACGTTGGATGGACTGATGAACAAAGGGGTTTCTCAATGAAACATAATTGGACTAATTTTTGGAAAGGAATGGAAACTGTAAAATTATAAATTTAAAATTGATTAATTTTCTCCCTTCTTATGCTTAAATTTTAATTTTAACCACGTAACCCTAAAAATTACAGATTTATTCTAAATATAGATCCTCTAAATTACAGATTTCAAGAAACAGGACTAAATATGGATTCTCTAAATTAAATCTTTACACGCTCCTGTTCAATTTAAACTCTCTTATTTATCAAAGAACAAATCATTAAAAAAAAATCACTTTTCAGTAAAAAGAACAGATCCATCAATTAAATACAAAAAATTTTTAAAAATAAACTTTTCAGTAATTTGAAATTTAAAAGAATAGATTCTTACATAGATGTTGCGTGAAGAGGTCGGATAGATGGAAGAGTGCAACGGAGGGATGTACGTCCCTGGAGCGACATATCTTAGGGGGCGGCGGCATGCAAACCGGTTCTTTTCCGATGAAATTGAGAAACCTGAATCCATGGATTAAACAACAAAAATACCCGAAGAAAGAACGGGGACAAAAAGAAACAAATACTAGAAAAACTAACAAAAGAATTTAAATAGATAAAATAATCCTGCAATCAAGAGGTTAGATCAACAAAATAAAATAGTAATTAATTAAATATTAGATAAGAAGTGCTCAAAACACGCGAGGTCCGATGCTATCTCTGTCCCTCCAAAGCAAAGCTCGAAGGGAAGCTGAGAGAACTCGGAGAAGAGGTGCTTCTTCTTCCTTAAACCAGAAGAAAGCTATATTACGAGAGAACGAGCGAGAGAGCTATATTACGAGAGAGCGAGCGAGAGAGAAAGAGCGATTATTGTGAGATCAAATTAACCGAGCGAGAGAAATAACACATGGGAATGAGAGAACGGTGTTAGGGGTATATAAAGGAGTTTAAGGCGGCGCAGCAGTGTTATGGTTAAATTCAGTTAATAAAAAAAAAGCCGATAAATTTGGTACTAAAAAAGACGATAAATTCGGTTAATAAAAAAAAAGCCGATAAATTTGGTACTTAAATCGGATGGGTCCAGGGTCCATACAACGGCTAATTTCAAATTGGGAATCTAGATACTAGCCGTAAAAAGACACCGTTTTCGTCGCGTGTCAGTCGATGTAGCTTTGATTGACAGGCGGGTCCCACGAACATTAAAAAAGGAAAGGGTAAAATTAGGAAATTTAAGAATCAAGCAAAGCAGAAAAGGCCCAGAATAAAACTCATCTATTTGAACAAATAGAAACAATTATTTCCTTTTTTTTATTACAGCTAAAATAAAGAGTGCTAGGATAGCATCCTACAAAACAAACATAACAAAACTGAAGGAAGTTTCTAATCCTTCGACTACAAATTGTCAAACCTAATACATAAAAATAAATAAACAACAAGTCATCTAATTCTAACCTATACATTTGTCAAACCTAAATAATATTTTCTCTATTTCTTTTTGGAGTTTCCGCTAGCTCCTGGGTTCTGTAGATGTGATACAAGTCGCTCTATTTCTTTCCGGAGTCTCTCGTTAGCTTCTGGTTCTTTAGTACCTGTTTACAAGATTTAAACGAATTTAAGCATTTTATTAGGAGAATAATAAGAGAAATAATATGTTCAATAATTCCATAAGCATTTTATTGTTCAATTACTTAAAACCTGCTTATATAAAGAGATTTAATTTACCTTACACAAGTTGGAATGTGAGACTGACCCTCCTTAACACGGATGTGGCTGTAAATGTTAGAGGGCCCCACCACATAGGAAGACTTGGGTGCCGGTTTCTTTGCTTCTGGAACTCCAAAAACATTCCAAAACCTGAGCGTCTCATCTCCAGCCGCTGACGCAACAGTGCATCCATCAGGACTCTACAATTTGCAAGACAAACTTCAAACTCATCTTCACCGTCTTCGTGAGATGCAGTTCGAGTTGCATTAAGGTCTATACCAAAATCTGGTACACCATCCTGGCCCTAAAATTCAATCAGATACACAATCAATAAATTTAACGAAGTATACAGACAACAAATTGGGGAAAAGAAGAACCCTCCCAACGAGTGGGAAAAGAAAACCAACCTCCTTTAGTTGTCTGAGACGCTTTAAGTAATTGTTTTGCCTTTTACAGAACTCCATTGAGAGATTTTGTAGGTCACTTGCCAGCAATCACTGCAGAAAGAAAAATGTGTAACATAAAACATAATGTTACTAAATGACATTTTTCCAATACATGCAGGACAGAAAACTCAAAGCTAAATGATTCAATTGGCAACCAAGGTATTGTAGCAATTAACACCTAATGTTAATGCTGTACCCATAACTAAAGTAGCACACATTGTTCCTTAAGAGATTCTTTGTTCTGACAAAAATTGCATGCATCTTTAATTTATTTAAAAGCTTTGGGCTTTTTTTTTTAAAAAAAAAATATAGGGTGTATGATTGAGAATTTAGGCATGATATCAGAAATCAACTGAGATTTCAACATTAAAATCCAGCAAACTTATGACAAAGCTTGACCAAAACAACATCATTTAGTGGTGTAACCAAACAACAAATCAAATAATAGATGGATGGCAATTAAAAGTTCAACAACCTGAACATTTTTACGAACACTAGAATCTTCAGATGGCACATTAGATGCAAGCTTCATTAATCTCTTTTCAGATCTTTTCAGCAAATTTGTTATATCTAGAGTTAGTTCCTCTATGGCATGATGCTCCTCCTTGCCATCTCCAAATGAAGGCATCAAGGCTCTTTCATGCACCTTTGACAATTCCACCATTTTCTTTTTTGCATTTTGTATATTCACAGTTATTTCTTCTGACAGATCTACCCAAGCAGGTGGAAGACCGATAACAGTATGCGCACTGCTACTGAAACAAAAATCTGCTGTTTGATATTAAATTAAGAAAGCATTAAAGCAGTTGACAAAAAGCACATTACTAAGTAAAGTACTTATCCTTGAAGTTCAAAGGATCTAAAACCTATTGGCATCATTTCATGTCCAGTAGAATTGGGATGATTATATTGATATTAAACTTATACAACAGCAACAACCTACATAACAATTATCAAAATGGGACCAAAAAAATTCGATTAAAGATATGTCTCCACTATTGGCAACTGATCAATGACCAATCAAGTTTCAAATTGCACTGAATTTGAATGTTGACATATCTCCCATGTCAAGGTTGTCAATAAACATGTACCCCAATATCTATTAATCTAATACCTCCTCTGACATTACAGTGTACCAGATTTAGTATAGAATCAAGGAATGAAAAAGGAAAGCATTAATTAATTCAAACTTCTCCAGGAATTCAACAGCTGAGCTCAGGGGGAGCTTGAACTATCAACAAAAGTAATTTCCTGTACAATTGCCGCATTTTCACTAAATTACCACTCAGACCAGTCCATCTAAAGATAAATTTAGTCAAACCTTGAATTGGTGGGATCTTCGGTGCTGAGAGGAGCATACGACGGATTTTTCAGAAGCGAAGCACTCGCCATCTCCACAGACGAGGAGGGCCCACCATTGGCGTAACTGGAAGAGACCGTCGGGACCCTGACGCTCCGAAGCGCGTCTCGGTACTTCCGATAGAGAGGAGTGCGATTTCTCGTCGCCATTTATGGCTAGTCCTGGTCAGATTCGAATCCAGGCAATGCGGAGTCGGATCCGCAGCATGAAGCGGTTGAGGAGGGTAGAATGGGAATTTTGGATGGTGTTTAGGAGTGAGAAGGGATTTGGATGGAAGATTGTCGGTGTGGTTGGAGAAATTCGGTCGGATTTTCGATCGGCGGGAGTAATGGCGCAAAATGACTTCTCTCTTTTGAGTCTTTTCGCACCAAAATGTTTTACTTTTACGTGGTGCTGACTAGTCAATGACGAATCAGGAAGCCATTCACCTATTAATTATGATGACTCGTCTCCAGTCGACGAAACAGGAGACGTCCTCGATTTGGTTTTTAATTTTTCACCTGAGCTTGTTTATTTTACACTTTTGACGACTTCATAGTACTGGATGGGATTGAATAATGAACTCCGAAAACTGTTACATTAAAAATATATATTTCCTGATTTTATAGTATTGTTCATTTTATTTCCTGATTTATGATAGCAAATTGAAATTATTATTTTTGACAGTCAGGTGTGGGGAGCGGAATTTACTTTCAATTATATATAAAATGATAGTTTTATTTTCAAATCACTTTTTGTATTGACTGAAATGTTAATTTTATTCGCCTCCCATCCAAACACATTAGAATAAACTTAAATGAGAATAACTTTAATGAACTAATTATCTGATAATTATGTGAGGAAAAAAAAATCTAAATTTTGGTTTGGAATTTCTCCCAGCATAGCTCTAGTTGAGTTAAGCTTTGATTCGGGGGTTGCTTTGGACACTCCAATTTTCACTGGGTCTCTTCCAGTTACTGTTACGCCAATGGTGGGCCCTCACACTCTCCTGACTCAATTTGGAAACCGCCATATCCACGCACCACTAAATATAATCACCAAATTAATAATGGGGTGTGATAAGTGCAATTCCTAATTTTGTCATCATGTGTCATCCCAACTAAAAATGGAAAAGGTGTTAGAAGCTCTCTTTCCATTTTGGGCGCTGCTCTCTCCACTATGCTTCCCTCTCTCCACTAATTGATCCCTTATTAAAATAATCTAATCCCTTATTATACAATCTGATCTTTTATTAAAATAATCTTATCCCTTATTATACAATCTGATCTCTTATTAAAACAATCTGATCCCTTATTATACAATATGATCTCTCATTATAACAATCTGATCCATTATTATACAATCTAATCTCTTATTAAAACAATATGATCCCTTATTATACAATCTGATCTCTTATTAAATTAATATGATCCCTTATTATACAATCTGATCTCTTATTCTAACAATCTGATCCCTTATTATACAATCTGATCTCTTATTCTAACAATCTGATCCCTTATCATACAATCTGATCCTTTATCATACGATCTGATCTCTTATTATAAAAATATGATCCCTTATTATACAATCTCATCTTTTATTACAACAATATGATCTCTTATTAAAACAAACTGATCCCTTATTGTATAATATCTTATTATAACAATATGATCCCTTCTTATACAATCTGATCTTTTATTATAATAATATGATCCCTTATTATACAATCTAATCACTTATTATAACAATCTAATCACTTATTATAATAATTTGATCACTTATTACACCTAATTAATTGATCCCTTATTAAAAATAATTTAATCCTTTATTCGAATTAATTGATCACTTATATCAATTAATCAATCACGTATAATAATTAATTGACCCCTTACTGAAATAAACTAATTCATTACTCGAATTGACTGATCATGCAATTAACAATGTTAAAATATTTAAACAAAGAATAAATTTTCGGTCAGAGCAACTAAACAATCCCATATTAAAATGATCACTTTTATCAATTAAATGATCACTTATTATAATTAAATGATCCCTTACTGAAATAAACTATTTCTTTATTGAAATTAATTGATCACGTAGTTAACAATGATAATTAAAATAAAGAATAAATTTTCAGTTATAACAAGTAAGTAATCACTTATTAAAATGATCATTTATATCAATTAACCAATCCATTACATAAACAAATTGATCCTTTAACTGTAATTAACTTATCATGCATTCATAAGAAACATATTTTCGACTTGCTATAAGAACAAAGCAACTGATATTATAAGAACAAAGCAACTGATATTATAAGAAACATATTTTCGACTTATGCAGTTCCAATGATACCAAGGCTGTTACAGGGATTCAAATTATAGAAATTAATTTAATAAAGAAAACAAAAAAAAGAAAGATGGGTGTATGGGCTAAATTAGCCATGGCCAAGCAGCACCCACCCGTATAGGGTTTAGTTTATGTGCCTTCCCTTTGTTGAAGTGAGAATTTGGTACAAGAGCAATCACTTGGTCAATAGGTGCACCAGTATGCACATTCCCTTTAATACCTGAAATGATAATAGCTCAAAATTTAATAAACTTCCTTGATGGATCAGAAATTGTTTTCCAGTGTTTCTACACTTGATCATAATATAAAGGGTACAACAACAAATTAATCATATGCAAATAGCTTCTAAATTTTGTTAACCACCTAAATTAACAACTTAAAAACTAAAGTTCCTATTAGAAACAACAGCTAACAGCTTGATTGAGTCCGTATAAAAAGAATTTAACAAACAAAAGAAACAGACTGAGTTTTATGAACCACCTATATTACCATGTCCATATGATTACCAGATACACACCATGGTATTACTTGTCAGAACCACAGAGAGTATAGACACTAACATTACCCAAAAAGTAAAGTATATAAGAAATTGAAATTGCAAAAGCTGGATACTCTATGCAGACATGCAATTAATCAATTAGCTATGGCCAAGCATTCTTTAACTTTTTCTCTCTTTTATAATAATAAATTGTCCACCAAAAGCAATTGAGGTACATGCGTAGAGTTCGCACTACAACCCAACCTATGGCTAAGCTTCAAAATTCTAACATTTCCCTAGAGTGCTAATTACAGAAAATGGCATACACAAAAAAAAAAAACCATGTTGAACAGCCTTGATTGAGTCAAGTATGTCACGTTCATAACTTTGCAATCTTGAAGGTTACAAATTTCTCTTTGTAAATTGTGTCATATTAACTGTGTGTAAATACGACAGTAAAGTTGATTAAATCAGTGTCTTCCCCACTATTTTCATATTTACCTAAAAGGAAGTTATGAGTACTGAAATTTCATAGGTGTCGCATGTGTGTTTAATGTCAAACTTTGTGTAGCAGTAAAAGGTATAACAGCTTAGTTTAGACTATTTTCTTTTTCTTTGAGCGAATCTTACTGCAAAGAGTACAAAAAAAAAATTCTATTCTTTCATTCCTGATACAAAACCTTGTGAGCATAGGTGAAAATTTGACAAATTTTGTGCTATTGACAGTAAAATTTACAAAAATCAACATGACAATTTCATAGTAATGCCTTTCAAAATGAAATTCCAACGAATCAAAATGAACCTTTCAGGTTTTTTTTATACTAATTCAAATAGGTTTGAAAAGCACTCCCTATATTATGCGAACAAAAAATTGTAAGTTACCTTACATAAGATCTAATCATTTCCCTCCAGATCCAATTGTAAACAACTTGGTGCAAAGTAAATTACCTGGTGCTTGTTGAAGTGAAAGACCCCCTTTTTCCTTGCTTCATTTTGTCAAAATATATGCCCCCTGAATTGCTTCCCTCTTCACAAAACCTGAGCTTTACCCTCAACATGCTCGACAGTTCTTGTATGCAGTCCGGAAGAATAGTAGAGGCACTTTCTTAATTTAAAGAAACTGAACATTTAGACAAAAATAAGCATCACACCACTTGTACATCTTATCACTTACTATTATGCAATTAATCAAGGATGGAACTACCTCACACGATTAAGCATCTCCTTGTAATTCAAAATTGAATTCAACATTTGAATCTTGAGCTGCTCCTTGAACTGATTGATGAAGTTGTAGGATCTGGCATCAACCTCTTTTTTTTCTACCACCACATCTTTGTCTCGAAAGCTCCTCCTCTGCCTCACCTCCACCTCCTTACCGCCACTGACGCCTCCTACACTTATCATCTTTTTCATCTTCTTCTTCTTGACAATCGGTCATGATGACGCAGACTGACTCCTCCTGAAATGATTCTCACTACTACTGCTGGTAGTACCAGTAGCAGTAGTCTCAATTTTAACTTATTCATTTGAATTTCACCAGATCTGAAGTAATTTAAGTTAATTGACTTGAGACGATCTAGGATAGAAAAGGTACGTGCCAGAGGAGAACGTGAAGGTATCACAGTGACCTCACCATAGGTTGCATCGGATCCAACACTAGTCGAAATACGATGCTATTCAGTTTTATTAGGTTAGGGTTTGGAATTGAGGTCGGAGAAGAGGTGAGATAGTCGGCGGGAAGGTCGCCGAAGCGGAATCGGTGGAGAGGTGGTGCGAAGGAGAGGTAAGTGGTAAGCTCCGACGAAGAAAGTGGCAGAGGGAGAATCCGGGTCGCGACGTTTGTGGTGGTGGTGGGAGGAGAATGTCGCCGGAGACAGATTGTCGCTGGAGAGAATGTGTTATGTCGAAGAGAATAGTTTAGACAAATAGTTTAGATCTGAAAATTGAATAGACACTTGTGAGATCACGTGAGATGTACAATAATGGAGCGAAACCAAATATAACACGTGAGAGGATGACACGGATGACACTTATTAGGATGATCGTAAGTAATTCCCATTAATAATATCTTATAAATGCACTGCCAAATATGCTAGCTTCTTCATGGACCATATTCGTGCTTGTATTTGTTGTAAGAAAAAAAATTCAAAAATCTACTAATTTTAGTAAGGTGTATTTTAATTGTTGATTACTTGACCCTCAAAAAAATTGTTGATTACTTGATTTTATTTTTAACGGTGAATGAGTTTGGTGTGTGCAAATGCTGAAAATATATGTGATGCACAAGTTATTTTAGAAAGGTGTATGTTGTATGTTGTACAATTATTACTAGAGTTTTAAAATCCCCCCAGCGAATATATGCGTCCAAAGTACTTCCACTTGATTCGAAGATCTTTCAAATTAGTCAGTACTCCAAGGACAGCAGGTTCCTCTTTAATTTGTGCGAAAACCCAAGTTCTATCATTTTAAAGATGCGCTCTGACACCAATTTTCACCAAAATAGTTATTTTATTAAATTAGTTTGAAACAATTCCTACATCCCCCGGATCACTGTCATTCCTCCCAAGAGAATTTCAATTATTTATGATATTTTTCAATGATACAGATATGAATAAATAAGAAACTCTAGATGTTCTGAATAAATTCCTTTTCTGAGTTGAAACTTCATTATTAGTTGAACGTTTGAAACATCATTATTAGACTATTAGTTGAAACATCAGATGCTCCCAATAAGTGGGAAAATTGAACAGAAAATTACTCCAAAAACTCATCTATTTGAACAAATAGAAACAATTATTTCCTTTGTTTATTAATACAGCTAAAATAAAAGAGTGCAGGAGAGCATCCTACAAAAACAAGCATAACATAACAGAAGGAACTTTCTAATCCTTCGACTACAAATTGTCAAACCTAAATATTTTCTAACCTATACATAAAATAAATAAACAACAAGTCATCTATTTCTAACCTATACATTTGTCAAACCTAAATATTTTCTCTATTTCTTTTTGGAGTTTCCACTAGCTCCTGGGTTCGGTAGATGTGCTGTTATAGCGAGTACAAGTCTTAGCTCTATTTCTTTCCTGAGTCGTGTTAGCTTCTGGTTCTGTAGATTTGTTGTCAAGTTAGTACCTGTTTCCAAGATCGAAAAGAATTTAAGCATTTTATTAGGAGAATAAAGAAGTAATATGTTCAATAATTCCATAAGCATTTTATGTCTAATTACTACTATCACAGTTGAAACCTGATGTTTATATAAAGAGATTTAATTTACCTTACACGAGTTGGAATGTGAGACCAACCCTCCTTAACGGATGTGGCTGTAAATGTTAGAGGGTCCCTCCACATAGGATGACTTGGGTGCCGGTTTCTTTGCTTCTGGAACTCCAAAAACATTCCAAAACCTGAGCGTCTCATCTCCAGCAGCTGACGCAACAGTGCATCCATCAGGACTCTACAATTTGCAAGACAAGCTATGAACAAAATGACACACAAGAAATGTACAGAGACGGTTTGTAATCTTCAAAGTAATGTGGGGCCTGGTTTATTGACTAAGTGTACCTGAGCCATGTAGAGAACACGGGAGCTATGACCGGTCAGCTCAGCCATCATAGTCATAGATGGATACTTCCACAGCGTGAGCTGATTCTCAGTATGGCCATGTGAGCTCAACAACTCCCTTTCATTCTTGTTCCACAACAAGGCGCAAACTTGAGATCCTGTATCCACCGAACTTTGACAAGTCCCGGTGTTCACATTCCAGAATTTAATGCACCGGTCATTTCCACCTCCACCTGATGCTAGTAGGTTGCTCTGGAAAGGAGACCAAGCAAGAGCCTTTACTGCAGCAGTGTGTTGAGTGAATCGGTGGATAGGGTTGGTTGTTGAAAGGTCCCATATGTGGAGAAGATTATCGTTTCCACCACTTGCAAGGTACTTCCCCGATCCAGACCATCTTAGACCACACACCTCATGGTTGTGGGCACGGAAAGTGCTGACGGTGTAGGACCGAGCTCTGACATCATTGTTGACAATTGCACCATCCATGCCACCAGTCGTCAGAATGTTGTTGTTCCATGCAAGGGACCCAACACGGGACTGATGAATCCCTCTTAGAGTTCTGACCTGTTTGAAGAAATCATGTAAATAATTAGCAAGAAGCAAATCTCAGTAGGACAGGAAAATGACATATAAGGAATTGGTTTGGTAATCATTAAGATAAAAAAATGACACGAACCAGCTTATTGGAGGTAGTATCCCACAGCTGCACATCAGACGAGGTGAGACCAATAGCTATGTGGCGGCCATCTGGGGCCCAGCTGACACTGGTAACAGGGCCAAGGTCATCATCAATTGTCACCAATTCAGAAGTAGACCCATTTGCAGCATCCCATAAGTAAACAGTATTTTGAAGTGCAATTGATAGCACGTTAGCACTTCCCCAATCAAGCAAGTTAAGGTAGTAGTCATCCACTATATCTGGTGCATCTAATGTTCTCTCGGCTGACTGCATAAGTATAAAAGAGTACGGATGTCATAATTTGAAAATAAGTGATCAAACAGACAAATTGACAAATGCTGCAGAGTGTTTTAAAGACCCGACTTTATGGTAAGAAAATCTAGAAAGGGTCACAAATTAATCAATGTTAAGGAACAAAAATACACCTGAGGAATGTGCCTGCGCTGCTTTGCAGGTTGAACTTGAGTAGTAGAAGGGATGTCTGGAAGCATGTTGACCTTTTCTGGAGTCTTGTTGCGGAATGAGAGGATGCGTGTTCGCCCCTTGAGCATGGTGTCAGCCAGAAGCTTTCGATATGCCTCTCTCGAAGGAGATGCCACTCCCTTGTTCTCCTTGTCTCTCCTTGGCTCTGTCAGGAGGTACTGAGCAACGTCCATATCCATTGCAGACCGGTTCGGAATGAACCTATCTCCCTGTTGTTTTTTATTTGGGAAACAAGGAAAGATCCATAAGCCATGCTGTAATAAATTGTAAGAGAGAACAGGAACAGAAAAAGATAGATAAAGAAAGGGATCTTAAAGAAAAATTGATCAATTTAGGCAAAGAAAAGAAAACTTTGACAGAACGTTGGATGGATTTTTGGAAAGGAATGAAAAAATAATTGGACTAATTTTGGAAAGGAATGGAAACTGTAAAATTATAATTGATTAATTTTCTGATTTCCCCCTTCTTATGCTTAAAATATTACAGATTTCAACTGCATAACCCTAAAAATGAATTGGACTAATTTTAACTGCATAACCCTAAAAATTGATTAATTGGACTAATTTTAACTGCATAACACTAAAAATTGATTATTTGGACTAATTTTAACTGCATAACCCTAAAAATTGATTAATTGGACTAATTTTAACTGCATAACCCTAAAAATTGATTAATTGGACTAATTTTAACTGCATAACCCTAAAAAATACAGATTTCAAGAAACAAGACTATTGAAATATGAATTCTCTAAATTAAATCTTTACACCCTCCAGTTCAATTTAAACTCTCTTATTTATCAAAGAACAAATCAGTAAAAAAAATCACTTTTCAGTACAAAGAACCGATCCATGATTTAAAAAAAAAAAAAAAAAAACGAAACTCCTCAGTAATTTGAAATTCAAAAGAAGAGATTCTTACATAGGTGTTGCGTGAAGAGGTCCGATAGATGGAAGAGTGCAACGGAGGGATGTACGTCCCTGGAGCCACACCTCTTAGGGGGCGGCGGCATGCAAACCGGTTCTTTTCAGAAGAAATCGAGAAACCTGAATCCATGGATTAAACAACAAAAATACCCCAAGAAAGAACGGGGACAAAAAAGAAACAAATACTAGAAAAACTAACAAAAGAATTTAAATAGATAAAATAATCCTGCAATCAAGAGGTTAGATCAACAAAATAAAACAGTAATTAATTAAATATTAGATAAGAAGTGCTCAAAAAACGCGAGGTCCGATGCTATCTCTGTCCCTCCAAAGCAAAGCTCGAAGGGAAGCTGAGAGAACTCGGAGAAGAGGTGCTTCTTCTTCCTTAAACCAGAAGAAAGCTATATTACGAGAGAACGAGCGAGAGAGCTATATTACGAGAGAGCGAGCGAGAGAGAAAGAGCGATTATTGTGAGATCAAATCAACCGAGCGAGAGAAATAAGACATGGGAATGAGAGAACGGTGTTAGGGTATATAAAAGAATTTAAGGCGGCGCAGCCGTTAAATTCGGTTAATCATCAAAAAAAAAAAAAAACCAATAAATTTGGTACTAAAAAAGCCGATAAATTCGGTTAATCAAAAAAAAAAAAAAGCCCAGAATATAAAACACGGTATGGCTAATTTCAAATTGGGAATCTCGAAACTAGCCGTTAGAGACACCGTTTTCGTCGCGGTATGGACACAGAATAAAACTAGGAAATTTAAGAAGCAAGCAAATAGAAACAAGGCCCAGAATAAAACACGGTAACGGTATGGACACAGAATAAAACTCATCTATTTGAACAAATAGAAACAATTATTTCCTTTTTTTATTATTACAGCTAAATTAAAGAGTGCAGGAGAGCATCCTACAAAACAAAAATAACATAACTGAAGGAACTTTCTAATCCACTACAAATTGTCAAACCTAATACATAAAATACATAAACAGCAAGTCATCTAATTCTAACCTAAATAATATTTTCTCTATTTCTTTTTGGAGTTTCCGCTAGGCTCCTGGGTTCTGTAGATGTGGTATTATACAAGTCGCTCTATTTCTTTCCTGAGTTAGTACCTGTTCACAAGATTGAAACGAATTTAAGAATTTTATTAGGAGAAAAATAAGAGAAATAATATGTTCAATAATGCAATAACAGTCTAAACCTGCTAAAAAAAGAGATTTAATTTACCTTACACAAGTTGGAATGTGAGACTAACCCTCCTTAACGGATGTGGCTGTAAATGTTAGAGGGCCCCACCACATAGGAAGACTTAGGTGCCGGTTTCTTTGCTTCCGGAACTCCAAAAACATTCCAAAACCTGAGCGTCTCATCTCCAGCCGCTGACGCAACAGTGCATCCATCAGGACTCTACAATTTGCAAGACAAGATATGAACAAATGACACACAAGAAATGTACAGTGACGGTTTGTAATCTTTAAGTAATGTAGGGCCTGGTTAATTGACTATTTGACTAAGTGTTCATACCTGAGCCATGTAGAGAACACGGGAGCTATGACCGGTCAGCTCAGCCATCTTAGTCATAGATGGATACTTCCACAGTGTGAGCTGATTCTCAGTATAGCCATGTGAGCTCAACAACTCCCTTTCATTCTTGTTCCACAACAAGGAACAAACCTGAGATCCTGTATCCACCGAGCTCTGACAAGTCCCGGTGTTCACATTCCAGAATTTAATGCACCGGTCATTTCCACCTCCGCCTGATGCTAGTAGGTTGCTCTGGAAAGGACACCAAGCAAGAGCCTTTACTGCAGCAGTGTGTTGAGTGAATCGGTGGATAGGGTTGGTTGTTGAAAGGTCCCATATGTGGAGAAGATTATCGTTTCCACCACTTGCAAGGTACTTCCCCGACCCAGACCATCTTAGACCACACACCTCATGGTTGTGGGCACGGAAAGTGCTGACGGTGTAGGACCGAGCTCTGACATCATTGTTGACAATTGCACCATCCATGCCACCAGTCGTCAGAATGTTGTTGTTCCATGCAAGGGACCCAACACGGGACTGATGAATCCCTCTTAGAGTTCTGACCTGTTTGAAGAAATCATGCAAATAATTAGCAAGAAGCAAATCTCAGTAGGACAGGAAAATGAATAAGGAATTGGTTTGGTAATCATTAAGATAAAAAAATGGCACGAACCAGCTTATTGGAGGTAGTATCCCACAGCTGAACATCAGACGAGGTGAGACCAATAGCTATGTGGCGGCCATCTGGGGCCCAGCTGACACTGGTAACAGGGCCAAGGTCATCATCAATTGTCACCAATTCAGAAGTAGACCCATTTGCAGCATCCCATAAGTAAACAGTATTTTGAAGTGCAATTGATAGCACGTTAGCACTTCCCCAATCAAGCAAGTTAAGGTAGTAGTCATCCACTATATCTGGTGCATCTAATGTTCTCTCGGCTGACTGTGTAAGTATAAAATAGTAAGGATGTCATAATTCAAAAATTAAGTAATCAAACAGACAAATTGACAAAAGCTGCAGTGTGTTTTAGATCAAAACAAGAACCACCATTGCACACAGAAATAAATCCACACATTGCATACGGGGCTGCACGTTGCAGTTCGACACTAATCTAAACAGTTGCTATACAAGGTGATTTTTTGTAATAGACCAGACTATACTAATGAAATCTATTGGCATGGTAGACTTGTTATTAAAGACCCGACTGTATGGTAAGAAAATCTAGAAAGGCTCACAAATTAATCAATGTTAAGGAACAAAGATATACCTGAGGAATGTGCCTGCGCTGCTTTGCAGGTTGAACTTGAGTAGTAGAAGGGATGTCTGGCAGCATGTTGACCTGTTCTGGAGGCTTGTTGCGGAATGAGAGGATGCGTGTTCGCCCCTGGAGCATGGTGTCCGCCAGAAGCTTTCGATATGCCTCTCTCGAAGGAGATGCCACTCCCTTGTTCTCCTTGTCTCTCCTCGGCTCTGTCAGGAGGTACTGAGCAATGTCCATATCCATTGCAGACCGGTTCGGAATGAACCTATCTCCCTGTTGTTTTTTATTTGGGAAACAAGGAAAGATCCATAAGCCATACTGTAATAAATTGTAAGATTGATAAAGAAAGGGATCTTAAAGAAAAATTGATCAATTTAGGCAAAGAAAAGCAAACAGCGACACAACGTTGGATGGATTGATGAAGAAAGGGGTTTCTCAATAAAATATAATTGGACTAATTTTTTTAAAGGAATGAAACTGTAAAATTATAATTCATTAATTTTCTCCCTTCTTATGCTTAAATTTTTTAACAGCATAACCCTAAAAATAATAGATTTCAAGAAACAGAGACAGAACGTCGGATGGATTGATGAATAAATGGGTTTCTCAATGAAACAAAATTGGACTAATTTTTGGAAAGGAATGGAAACTGGAAAATTATAATTGATTAATTTTCTCCCTTCTTATGCTTAAAATTTTTAACAGCATAACCCTAAAAATAATAGATTTCAAGAAACAAGACTATTGACATATGAATTCTCTAAATTAAATCTTTACACGCTCCAATTCAATTATCTCTCTTATTTATCAAAGAAACAGATCGGTAAAAAAGAAAATTTACTTTTCAGTAAAAATAACAGATCCCTCAATTAAGATAGATGCAAAAAATAAAAAAAACCCTGAACTCTTATCAGAAATTAAAATTCCAAAAGAAGAGATTCTTACATAGGTGTTGCGTGAAGAGGTCCGATAGATGGAAGAGTGCAACGGAGGGATGTACGTCCCTGGAGCGACATCTCTTAGGGGGTGGCGGCATGCAAACCGGTTCTTTTCCGATGAAATTGAGAAACCTGAATCCATGGATTAAACAACAAAAATACCCCAAGAAAGAACGGGGACAAAAAGAAACAAATACTAGAAAAACTAAAGAATTTAAATTGATAAAATAATCCTGCAATCAAGAGGTTAGATTAACAAAATAAAACAATTAAACAGTAATTAATTAAATATTAGAGTAAGAAATGCTCAAAATTAACGCGACGTCCGATGCTATCTCTGTCCCTCCAAAGCAAAGCCCGAAGGGAAGCTGAGAAAACTCGGAGAAGAGGCGATTCTTCTTCTTTAAACCAGAAGAAAACAATTACGAGAGAACGAGTGAGAGAGAGAGCGCGATTATTGCGAGATCAAATTAACCGAGCGAGAGAAATAAGACATTGGAATGAGAGAGCGGTGTTAGGGGGTATATAAAGGAGTTTCAGGCGGCGCAGCGGTGTTAGGGTTTCAGCCGATAAATTCTGTTAATAAAAAAAAAAAGCCGATAAATTTGTTAATAAATCGGATGGGTCCATACAACGGCTAATTTCAAATTGGGAATCTCGAAACTAGCCGTTAGAGACACCGTTTGCGTCGCGTGTCAGTCGATGTAGTTTTGATTGACAGGTGGGTCCCACGAACATAAAAAAGGCAAAAGGGTAAATTAGGAAATTTAAGAATCAAGCAAAGTCGGAAAGGCCCAGAATAAAACACGATATGGACACTTAATAGGCCTTCCTCCTCGTACTGGGCTTTAAATCAGAAACTAGGCTCTCGATATGAAGGAAGCAAATGTAGCAATATAGCATTGAGGCCGGATTCTCTGGATTAATTTTTTTTGGTCTATCAATTCAAGTATTTTGCACGGAGCATCAATAAAAATTAAGATTAAATCAAACGATTCAGATCTAAAAACGTTCAATGGATGGCCATCTAGAGAATCTCGTTTCATGTAGCATTAGAACTTTTGCATTGTACAAATTAGCACGAACCCCCGAATTGTATTTAAATTTGGACAAAATCTTTCACTTTCAGTAATAGTAAGCAATGCCCATCTTCGGCCATTACCAATGTCCATTTTCTCCCATTTTAGAGAAGGCAGAATAGAAAGCAATTAGTTATGCTTTTTTAATTTTATGAGCAATTTATTCCCTACATGTACCTAATTTGGAATGTGTATGCCACTGACTGATATTTCTAAATATATATGTACATTGTACCCAATTTCTCTATCTTAAAAATGACGCTAGTTGCATGCATCATCCAATCAAATTTGTGGATAGATCAAATATTATGATTTAGACGTCAATTACTGAAACAATTTTGTACTAAGAAAGTACACTAGTGCTCTAATTTCAGACCATTCCTTCTTAACTAGTATGAACATTTTACTTTATCTTTTTATAATAACAGAATAATGTTATATCAAAATTTCAGCTTATACTTCATGTAGGTCTCTGGCAATGTAAATATTACGTTAGCATTCAAATTTATATAATAAAATTAAATAAATAGTAACATTTAAAAAAAATATAAAACTTATATAATAATGAATTTTTAATGTTTTCCAAATATAGCACTTAAATTAAGATAGAATTCAGATATTGGTGTCTGTTTTCTCAATGAAAATTCCTTTATTCTAATCATTATGTACAAATTCTTTTCCAAAACGACCCCTCCAAATGTTTAAAATAATACAGAGAGTACTTCAGGACGTCATTTATTAAAAAGAGCAGGGACTCGGGCACAATTCTGCCAAGTTCCTTCCCCGCACAGAAGCGAAAGCAGCTCGGGGGAAGCAGATAGCGGAACAGAAAAAGAGAAGAAACCACGACCACCGCGCCGAGATGGGGGACGGGCGCGGCGGTGGAGGCGGGGCCCAGAGGCCAGCGTGGCTACAGATGTACGAACTGGTGGGGAAGATAGGAGAGGGGACATACGGACTGGTGTTTCTGGCGAGAACTAAGAACAGGAAGGGATCCATCGCTATTAAAAAGTTCAAGCAATCCAAGGAAGGCGACGGCGTCTCTCCCACCGCCATTCGTGAGATCATGGTCTCTTTCTTTCTCTCTTTCCTCAATTAGTCAATTTCATCTATACTGAATTGTATCACTCTATTTCTAGTGGCTCAACCTAATTGTGAAATTGCACAGCTTTTGAGGGAGATAACTCATGAAAATGTTGTAAAGCTTGTAAATGTGCACATCAACCATACCGACATGTCACTCTACCTCGCATTTGATTACGCCGAGCACGACCTTTATGTAAGTAATGGCTCTTATAGTTTCTTTGGTATTTTTTATAATTGAGACCATGAATATAACTTTGGATGATCTTCTTCTATGACCAGGAGATAATTAGACACCATAGAGAGCAGCTTAACCTCCATCCCATCAATCCCTACACTGTTAAGTCTTTGCTATGGCAATTGCTTAATGGACTTAATTACCTACACAGGTGGTCCCTAAATCTGAACCTTTTTCCTTCTAAAAGTATTTTCCCTTTTATGCATATTTCATGGTTTTTGTGGTGCAGCAATTGGATTATACATAGAGATCTGAAGCCTTCAAATATTCTGGTAAGGACTAAGCCACTTATGCGTAAAATGTAATTCAATTTTACTTTTAATTCACTTTTGAGCACTATCATTTCTATTAGGTTATGGGAGATGGAGAAGAGCATGGCATAGTAAAAATTGCTGATTTTGGTCTTGCTAGGATATATCAAGCTCCTCTCAAACCGCTTTATGAGAACGGGGTAGCCTTTCTTTCTTTCTTTCTTTTTTTCCCTGCTGCTTGTGCAAATTTTAGATTCCAAAAATTTAAAACATTTGTTGCTTGTGAATGATTAACAATTGAGGTGTCAGGTTGTGGTAACAATTTGGTATCGTGCTCCTGAGCTACTGCTTGGCGCAAAACACTATACTAGTGCTGTTGGTATCCTTTTCACAATAAAACTTTTTATAGTTTTTGATATATTTTCCCATCCTCTCTAGAGGGTCCCAGTTCTTTGAACAGCTTTTTTCCCTTCCTATAGATGAACCTGTTTATTCTTAAATATAACTAGATATGTGGGCAGTTGGTTGTATTTTTGCTGAACTGATCACTCTAAAGCCCTTATTTCAAGGAGTTGAAGTGAAAGCCACCCCGAACCCATTCCAAGTAAGTGTAACTTCCACTTGACTTTTTATCTCCCAAGTTTTTAGTGCGGTTTGTCCTTTTCTTAATGTTGTTTTCTCGTCTGACTTATGCAGTTTGATCAATTGGACAAGATTTTTAAGGTTTTAGGTCAGAACATTTTATTTTGTTCAAATTTTCTTTTTTCTATGAACCCCTTATTAATGATGTTAAACTGATCTGTGTGTGTGAAATTTTTAGGGCATCCTACCACAGAAAAGTGGCCAACGCTAGCTAACCTTCCACACTGGCAAAATGACCAACAGAATATTCAAGGGCGGAAATAGTAAGTGCATTTAAGCACTAATGTTCCTACATTAGAGCCCTAGACAGTGCATTTTTTTTATTTGTTTGAATTACTTTCTTTTAATTTGCAGTGAGAACCCAGGCCTACATAATATAGTGCATATCAATCAAAAAAGTCATGCATTTGATCTTCTCTCCAAGATGTTAGAGTATGGTTTACACTCTTTTGGCTGGCTATCTCTTTATCTTTTTCTTTCATTTTCCCTTTTTAACTGTTTCATGGGCCTCAATGATATGTTGGTGCTTAGTTGACGGGCCAGCAGAAACAATACCAGTGTAATTTATTGGCTTAATCCTCTGACAGTGGCTGGATTTGACAACTCTGAGAATGAGGTCTGAACCATCTAATTGTTTGGTTCTCAAATTGTTGATATGTCGAGAGATAAATCAGGATTTTGGAATCTTTGGTGCTAATGCAAATTAGGGAGGAATAGATTTGTAACAAAAATGTAAAAACATAAAATAGATTGTTGGCGCTGTTCAAGGAGCAAGCTTAGTCTACATGGACAATATATTATAGCTTGGGCTGAGAGAATGGAAAAGAATGGTAAGCTGAACATAAAAGGGGTGTTTGGCATGGATGAGGTTAGCCTGACTTCTAGGGTAGTAAACTAATTTGTTAACCTACAATTGCCTAAATGTACTTATTTTAACCCTTGATCCCACTAATCTATGGTGTTGCCAAACGCCCCAAAAAGGATATAGAATGAGAGGTATTCTGTTATATTCATATTCATGAGGGAGAAATCACCTTAGATATTCAATCACATTGCCTATACAGATTTGATGAAAGGTTCAGATGCGCTGTTGAGATTGTCAAATTAGGCCATTGTCAAGGGATTCGAAACCCAATATCATGAATTGAATGAGTAGACATTGATTTTCTCTTCTTTCAATGTTAAAATAGTTTTTTGGTCTGACAGATATGACCCAAAGAAGAGAATAACTGCAGCACAAGCTCTCGAGCATGAGTAATTTACATTCTGAATCTTTTCCTCTACTACTTTTACAAATTACTTTTTTGTATAGGTTGATCTCTTATTGATTATTGCCTGCAGTTTCCAAATGAAAAAAGGAGGATAAAGGAACACATGAAATATAAATAATTGTATTTTTCAAGGATATTTTGGTCTTTCTAATTCAAAAGTTGTTATTGTTAATTAATCATATGTTTGCAAGTTTAATTGTACTTCCTTTGAAGAGGGGGTGGGGTAAGTATGAACTTGAGAAATCAGGGTAGAGTAGAGGTGTTTACTAGGAACTATTTAGGCTTGTTCTGAATGCAAGTATGGACACTTTTTCTCAGGTACTTCAGGACAGAGCCTTTGCCTGGAAGAAAGTAAGTGTCAATATCTTTTTTTTTTTTATTTCTATCAAGTAAAATCAAATTCTGGCATCAAGCTTTTTAATATATACAATTTTATGTCCACCATTAGTGCGCTTGTGCCAACTCAGCCAGGGGAAAAAATCATTGCTTACCCTGTTCGCCCAGTTGACACTAATACTGATTTTGAAGGCACAGCTACTCTCCAACCTTCTCAGCCGGTAATTACAAGATCTTTTTGTTTTTAGCCATGAATTAAATAATAATAATTATAAAAGTGGCATCTGTCAGTGTTATAGCTTAATCTTCTCAATGGAAAACTAATATTTACATCTTGTCTAAAATTCTGTTCTGTTCATAAACAATCAAGTAAGAAAAAACATAAAAAGCCTAACATCTGCAATGTTGTTTCTGATGCACTATTTTATGCTTTTTTTTTTTAAAATTACAGCCATCATCTGGAAATGCACATCCAGGTGGTGTAGCTGGTCAACAGATGGCTCAAAGGGGTGTTCCTAGACAGATGCAGTCCATGGCTGGCATGCCTAGAGTGGGGCCTAATGCCAGCATGGCAGCATTTAATGCTGCATCACAAGCTGGGATGGGTAATCTTAACCCTGCAAACCTTCCCATGCAAAGAGGGACAGGCCAACAACAGGCAAGCTATTTCTGTATCTGGAATAGACATATTAAAACATCTTATCCTGAAATATCCTCGTTTTATTTTAAGTTTGAGGAAAAGAAATATAGTTCTTACCAGAACACATTATTTATAACTCTATGGATGCAGCATGTCTCCCCTAGTTTTTTTTTATTTTTTATTTTATTTTTTTATGGAGAAAATTCACTATCATTCTCTCCCTTGATCTGTAGTATCTTATTAGGCCATCTTTAAATTATTTTTTTGTTCTATGGCGAGGTAGAATTTCAGTAGATTCACTTGTAAAATAAGAACATTGATGGTAGATTGTGATTACTTAATTTTTTTGTACTATGCTCTCACAACCTGAACGTACTGTAGATGAGGAGAAAGGATCAGGGGATGGGCATGCAGAACCAAGGCTATCCACAACAAAAGAGGCGTTTTTAACCTGCAATGGAAGTTGGAAATAGTTTTTTATTTGTAGCTTTTATGTAACCTATTGCTCTGTAACATAGTAGTTGTTGGCTTGTAGATGTAGCTTCTTTGTGCCATTAGTGAACTGTGTAAATTTGGCTAGTTCGCTTGACTTAATTTGAAGAGAATGAGATGAGAAATGCAATTTATCGATGTAGAACTTGTACAGTTGTACCACTTTTAAGTTTTAACTGAAAGTTACAACTCAAAACTAGTTGATGTAAGAGATTCGGAAAGAAGAACGTTGCTATCATCATTATGACTTCCCAAAAGCGTTTTATTATGATTTTTAATAATGCTTGCGAGTACCAGTTCTGTGCTAATGTTATAATGGATAAGTCACAAAAAGGGCATTTTAATAAGGAAGGCAAGTCGAGTTGCGTATAGGAATTTTTAAAGATGGAAATAATTGAAAAAGTACAATCACTGCGAAAGTTATCCTGTTTTTGAGCTAGTTGTTAGTTTGCTAGCTACTTGCTAGTCTCCCCGCACCGGGCCATACATTGGTAGGGACCATGACGCGCCCGTGCAATCAGTCACGAACAGGTGCAAGCATTATCTTTTATTTATAAATTTCATAGAAAATGATTTGCATCTCCGGATCTTCCTCAGGTGGTCGATAGAATGATATGTAGAAATGTTTTAAAATGTAGTTCATAGCCTACGGGCTGTTTCTACTCAAAAAAAAAAAAAAAAAAAAATGTAGTTCATGATTAGGCCGTTCCCTGGTAGTTGGTGCTATACGACGGGATGTGTAGATAATATATATACGGATGTATGTTAAGAAGAATGGTTCAAAACTTGCAAATTACATAATATTTTTCTTACATAACTTTGTTCCGAATAAGAATATAGGATATGGTATTCATAATCCGAGATTTTCAATAATAGAATGAAATCCTCATTTTATATACCTATCTAAATATTTTTAGTTTTTACTTAAAGAAAAGAATCACATTTTTTTTTTTTTTTTTGTCTAAATCTATAAAAACAACTTGCTTGTTCAATTCCCAATAAAATAGTAATTGAAACTTGAAAGTTTGCATATCTTCATTGAAACTTGCCATTTTCGATGAAGGATTCGTATGAGTTGTATTTTTTGCTTTAGCGTTTTCAAGCATAGGTTTGACTTTTTTCCTTTGTGCTTCTACACGGTCGATATCAGATCATAAACTGATTCAAGTATAATATTTCAAAGTAGTTACTGATCTGAGTTAGTATATATTGTTTCTTGTCAATCCAAACATAACTAATTTGATTTTACAAATAGGTTTTATTCAATAAAAATATAAGACGTGTTGTTGCTTACTTTGCACTTCTTCGCCTCCGCACTTACGGGAAATAGCCATACTGCTTATTTAATCATTATTTTTTTAAAAAAAAACAATATAATGTCTATAATTCAAAGATATTAATATTATAAATTAATCTCATTTAAAATTTTTATCTCATCCTATACTATTTTTACTCCACCCTTACATATTTACAAAATAAAAACTCTCTGACAAATTAATAATGTCTCCAACAACATAATCTTACCTAATCACATTCACTTAATGAAGAAAAAGTTTCAATGACATGCCAAAAAGGTAAAATGTAAAATTATTATATTATTCTTGACCATAATTGCCTTCGTTGTTAATGAATGAAATCTAAATATTTCATAATGTTTTCAAATCGCCCCCAGATCTTAGCTCGGACAAAATCCAAGCATCTGCAACTGCGATTCAGAAATTGTACCGTTGCCTTAATAAATGCAATGCCAAATCTTGTACTACTTTTGGCTGTATTTACTAAGGTTAAATTTATAATGATGTACCCGTCTAATTCCAACATTGTACATGATTCATTTATTTTATTTTTTATATTAAAACCCAATGTTCCTAATAAATGATATTCTAATAATTACAATTAACTAATATAAAAGAAAACAGTGTCTGCAATAATATTTACAAAAGGTTGATTTAATTTAATCTAAAAAATAACCTAGAGTGAAGTCAACGACAGATAACTAAGTGATAACATTTTTTCAAACCAAATTCATCAGTAAATAAAAAATTACGCAAGCATGTCACTGATATCAATACACTTGAGAGAGCACTGAAGCCGCTGCAGAACTTAAATTTCCTTCTCAGTCCCCTTCTCTCTCTCTCTCTCTCTCTCTCTCAAAGCGGTAGTTGGATCCTCTCAGACTGATAATCTCTCTCTTTCTCCCTGCAAAATTGGTCGGATCTTCCACCCCCAGGTTAGATCTCTAAAGCTATTTCCGTTCTCTTGATTTCCGCCTTTATTACTTCACAAATTTAGTTGGCAATTTCTTTTCTTTTAGTTGTTGTACTTGGATGCCTCGGTTTGCAATACTGTCCAAAAAATTGGTCTCTATTTTTAGAAATTTATTAGTTTTGTATGGGAAGAACCCACTTAACCTAGCCATCGAACCTACCATTTCCAATATTTAGTTTTTGCGCGTTTAGGAATTCCTCTTTTGATCCCTCCTTTCCATTTTCACACTACTATTGAGCTGGTTTTTTTGTTGAGCTCGAGCCCTAACTTTTCTTCTCAGCCCCTTGTTAAAAACCTTAGTAATCGTTTGGTGGCTTTGTACTTGGTCTCTTTTCCCAATTGAATTCCGACGATTGAGATCAAGCACTGTTCAGTGGAAGGAGTATTGGCAATTTATTTCTTTCACAAAATTAGTTTGTTTTCAATTTAAATTGAGTGAATATTTGTTAAGTGTTTTGCTACTTTATTGCTGCACAGGAGGCATCTCTGGGTTGATCTGCTACCTGAAGGGACGAAATAAGGTAATCAAGAAAAATTGAGTAAAAGATGTCATCTAATTCAGGGTTGACGGCAGAGGATATCCCAGAATCTGAGTTAGTTGAGACTACTAGTTTGGTTGTCAACAGTGGAGAAATAAGAAAGCTCAGCCTCGGTAGAACTTGGTCTATTCCAGTTAATAAATCTGGTGTGGGTTCGTCAAATTCTGTGCACGAGCTTCTAGAATGCCCCGTTTGTGCCAATTCTATGTACCCTCCGATTCATCAGGTAACGTTTTCCATGAATATTCCTGTTATTTTCAAAGTGCTGTGTCTGAAAAAAATTTCTAGTACAACTAGAGAGAGAGAGTAGTGCCATGAAAATGCAATTGAAAGCACAAGCTGTTAAACTTGAATCTCGTTTTCTATTGAATGTGCACTGGGAAAAATGCAGCAGTCTCTGTTTAGATGATTATCCTAATGTTTCAAAAGCTGTTTGATGAAGAATAGTGCTAAAATAGTGCTATTCTGAGTAAATTTGAAGAGTGCATTGGGAGAATGATAAAAGAGTGCTATAAGAGTAATGGAAGGGTGCTATTAAGAATAGTGTTGGAGCCTTTTGGATACATTTTGGATGAAATTACTGCTGGACCCTGGTATTCTTCCTTTATCTCATCTCTCTCACACTATTCGTACTTCAGTACTTCCTCTTGGAAAAGCAAAATAGCTCTCTTTGATCATTTATTGGATTTTGTTGAAACTTGTTTGGCAAAACTCCCCATGAAATATAATTCCTAATGCACTCTTCTGCTCTTTGAGCGTTATCAACAAATTCTTCATCCAGACACTGATGTTTTTGGACCTTCAGGCATCAAAGCCTCTATGAAATTGAATTATTTAAATAAATAAATGTCAATGTTGTAGCCAAATGCAAAAATCTAAGATATACTGAACCTCTTATCTATTTTCTCTTGCAGTGTCCAAATGGTCATACACTATGCTCAAGCTGCAAGGCTAGAGTGCACAACCACTGCCCCACCTGCCGTCACGAGCTTGGCAACATTAGGTGCCTGGCCCTAGAAAAAGTGGCAGAATCTCTGGAACTCCCATGTAGGTACCAAAGTGTGGGGTGCCCTGAAATATTTCCTTATTATGGCAAGTTGAAGCATGAGCAGCAGTGTAGGTTCAGACCATACAGTTGCCCCTATGCGGGGGCTGAATGCCTTGTCACAGGAGATATAGGGACTATTTTGGCACACCTAAAAGATGACCACAAGGTTGACATGCATGACGGGTGCACCTTTAACCACCGGTATGTCAAGTCGAACCCACATGAGGTTGAGAATGCGACATGGATGCTTACGGTATAGTAACTTTTCTTCCCCTCATTGTCACCGATATATTTCAGCACTGGTCATCATAGCATAGTTTGAACTTGTACTCAGACTGGATACTATGGTTTATTAGGTTTGGGTGTAAATAAATAAACCATAATTTTGTTTCTCATGGATCTACTAATGCAGCTGAGTACTTCACATTTCTTGATGTTGGTAATTTTTATAGTAAATTCAATCCAGTATAGCCCTATGAGACCTCAAAAGACAAAGTACAACCCTGCAAAACAAGAACAACCTCATATAAACCTTTTAAAGATGAAAAAAAATCGCAACCTGCCTTTCCTATTTCTAGTAAAAATTGCAATTTCTGCCTTATTCAGTAGAGATAAGTGGTGTGAAAGATGTATGTGTGATTCCAATGTTTTTACTTTCCAGCTGTGTAAAGGTTTTACATGATATTATAACATTTTCGCAAGGTGCACATGAATTTATCACTTTCCATGTTTATAAGTGAATTGCTTTTTGTCTGATTTTTCTGGTACTCAAAATATAATGATAGTTTACATGCTAATTACTTTCTTATCTGCATGCTAAATTCAAACTTTACCAGAATTTAGGTCGGGTTTCCATTTTTTTTTTCTTTTGTCTTACTCAACATTGTCGCTTGTATTGATAGGTTTTCAACTGTTTTGGGCAACACTTCTGCCTTCATTTTGAAGCCTTTCTCCTAGGAGTAGCTCCAGTCTATATGGCATTCCTTCGGTTTATGGGAGAAGATGAAGAGGCAAAGGGCTATGGTTACAGCTTGGAGGTTGGTGGCAATGGTCGAAAGTTGATATGGCAAGGGGTGCCGAGAAGCATCAGGGATGGCCACAGGAAGGTGCGTGACAGCCATGATGGCCTCATAATCCACCGTAAGATGGCTCTCTTCTTCTCTGGTGGTAACCGTCAGGAGCTCAAGCTCAGAGTAACTGGACGCATCTGGAAAGAGCAGTGACTGAGGCCATTTGTTGAGTAGAAACTTGTATGGGCATCTATTACATGCTTAGGTGGGTTTTCTATATGCCACTGATGATCCCTGGTCAGAATTACAAGTTATTTCAAGGAGGGTTTATGGATTTGCCACTTCCTGTTATAATACTAGTCTGACCAGTAAGCTTAACCCAATCTTAATTTGCCGTAATGGAAGTAATTGAGATTGCTATTTGGAATGGCTGGTTGAAAAAAAAAATAACAATTTGAATACTGATCACTTCACATTGCCTAATAAAGACCCTCTACATGACTTGTCATTCAAGATTGGTGGATTGTAGTTCTTGAGAAGTATCCGTGGCATTAATGTAGTAAACCCTTACAAAGTCATTAGCAATTGATGCCTAGTAAATGTAAAGCAAAAGTTTCTGTCTTTGATTAGTGTTGAAACTCAGCCACTTGCTTTGCTTGTGTAATTTAGGGGAAACTATAAACTACTATTAGGTCAATTTATTCTTCCGCTCTCATTTTAAGTCTCCCTTGACTTTCTTTCTATTTTGCTTTGGTTCAACAGTTTTAGCTACGACTGATATTGTTGTTTTGACCGGTACTTTCCAGTTTGTACTGGAGATGTCCTATCTTGGAGGTAGCATCGTCTGTGGTACACTGGTAGTCTGGTACCAATAGCGTAGATTGCTCGGGCCGTCGCCTGGAATAAATTTGTTGTGTAAGATCAATGATTTTGAATATACGGCTTCAAAGTTTAAACGGGATATGATTTTGAATATAGTATGAACCTTGTGCAAATAAATCGAACCTTGTCCACCAATGAGAAAGATCAATGTTGCCTTCTACTCGACAAATTTTATTTCTTAATAGTTAATACTATTGGGACAAATTTTATTCTAGTGAAAAAAAAGCCTACCGAATTTTATCTCTTAAGACTTAAATTTGGTAAAGACACATATAAATATCAATTTTATCTTAATAGAATATATTTACTCGTTGCAACTGACCTAAATCAATTCTCCATCCTATCGCATAGGAATTGTTGAGCGAGAGTCTCAAGTTGCATCTCGAATCAGATACTGTGGATACTTCTTTTAAAGTCAAAAAATGTTCATCACACGAAAAGCACACGGTAAATTTTCAGCATCGGTCACTGCAAATTGTCCGGGAAAAACGTACAGGAAAAGTAGCTTGATCCCGCTGTGTTGTCGCTCTCCATCAAATTTGCAGCATCGGTCAGTGTAAAATCCACGGTGGAAAAACGAATCTAACTAAGCCTCTGACCCAGAAGGAATATTAAATGCCAATCCAACGAATAGGATCAAAAGCTGAGAAGATGACTCAGAGCCCTCAAATCACCTCGCCTTTCCGAGGCCGAGGAAGAAGGACCCTGATCTGGTGTTGCGCTACACGTTGTGTAGCGCACCCACGAGCCGTTCGATTTTGATCGGACGGTACGTTTTTTTCGGGCCTAGGAACCTGGTTACTTTCACGGGGCTCCCTTATCTATCAGATCAAAATCGGATGGCCCGTGTGTGCGCTACACCGTGTGTAGCCCAACACAGGATTTGAATTCGAGGAAGAATACCTACGGACATAAAAAAACAAAACAAAAACATACGCACCCCAAACAATCAATCCCATTATTGACACCTGTCCATGAATTATATCTAATTAAAAATAACGAGAAATGCAATATGTTAGTTGAAAGCGATTAAAAATACCCACCATTCTCATTAGGATTCTGAAGTCAGTTTCAGACTTTTAGGAGCAAAAATTTTCCATTTTTCTTCGTGGAGATTTCTCAGCTAGTGTAAATCTAGTACCGATACTTACGAGGGTTTAATGGCACAAATTTTCAGTAATGCAAATATCATAATTTTATTTTTATTTAAATTTCACAATTTAAAATTCAAATCGTTGATATTCTTCAATTTTATGAGAGATGCATTATCATAAACTTTTTAAATTTTAAGTTTATCTGATGTAAAAAAAAAAGATAGTTCTAATTCTAATTAATTATAATATATTAATTTTTAAAATTTTCTAATGAGCATTAAAAAAACTCCAAAGTTTTAAGTAATATAGATTTCAAAAAGGAAAAAAAAAGAAATGAAATGGAAAAAAAATGGAGGAGGTTGATTTGTAATTACCTGTTGATGTGTGGATTATTAGACAAGTGTTGGGACCTACGCCGCAACTTGCGCTTAATTTACTCTCTTCCCGAATATGGATATTCGAGGCACGTGGGATATGATCATGTGAGAAGGAAGTGCAGATGTTGGGTTTGCGAAATAATGCACAAAATATTCGCCAAGTTGTATATCGTGTGCATCAGAACACAATGATCAATTGACATTTGACACTGACACCAAAGTAGTAATTAGACTATAACTCGTGACAATTAAGATAATGGGTTAGTGGATATGATATTGTCTATTTAAAATAAAATTTTAGCAAGACTAAAAAATGTTTTAATTTGCAGGATACTCGTACCAACAAAATTATATATTTATCAAAAAAGGACTCAATTTCATGCTTTTGGATTCCAATTCGCACGTACTTTTCTCATTTCTTAAGATTAGATATATAGGGATTTGAAATATATCCTTTTTTTTCTTTTGGAAAAAAGTTAGCAAAAATGCTACCATTTTCTTTTTTTGGATACACTAGATAGCGGCTATCTCGTAAAAAAAATGCTACCAGAGAAACGAAAGAAAGTTCAGTTACAGACTGTACCTAATCACCTCAACTAGACCTCGAAACCCATTTTATGCCTAGCACCCTCATACATCAGCAATTCAGCACACAAAGTCACAAACTGAGTCACAAGTCACAACGTCAATATATCCTATTTGCTATTTCTAGTTGTTGTGTTTGTGTATACTTATTCCTTACTAAACCGTCGGCCTATTGCCATTTGGCAGTATATTGATCGCCTCTTACCTGCTGTTTTGTCCGATCCTATCCATATATAGAATAAATCTGAACCGTTCGATTCAAAATCGATGGTATAATTAATCTATCTACACCCTTCAACGAATTTCTTACAATGGAGAGATGCCGAATCTCGTCTCGTCTACAAAATATGAAACAGCAACAACATTAAAATATGCTTTTCTCAGCAAACCTTCGTCCCGTCTATTCATTTCCACTCCCACTCCGCTCCATCTCTCCTTCTCTTCATTGGCCTTCAATCCAAACAAAACTTCTCTTCTTCCGCACAGGCCCGATCTCTACCCCTATCCGATCGCTCTCTAACATGGACGCAGTTGCTTCTGCCACGTCGGATGCCACGTCAGCGGGACAAATGGTGTTCGACCCTATTCTCGAAGAAGGCGTCTTCAGATTCGATTGCTCGGCGGATCACCGCGCCAAGGCGTATCCTAGCCTTTCCTTCGTTGATCAGACGGTCAGGGAGACTCCGATCAAGCCTGTTAGTTTTAAGGTGCCTGAGTTTGTCCCTCGTTTTGAGTGTGGGTATGGGCAACAGAAGGTGGAGATCAAGGTATAATAGAAGCTTATGTGAACTTAATAATGTACACGTGCTTTGTTACTATATTATTATTATTTTTTTGAGGGTCAGGTGGCAAATTACCACACCGACAGAAGTTACTATATTATTATTAAATTTAGATTCTTATTATTCTTTTTCTTTGTTGTGATTTATTGCTTATTTGGTAGTTCCCTGCTGGAACGTCTTTCTATGGGACTGGAGAAGCTAGTGGGCCGCTTGAGAGGACTGGAAAGCGGGTGTGCTTCTCTATATTATATATCTTCACATTTTGGACTTGTGTAAAAAAAAAAAAAAAAAAAAAAAAATCTTTCTAAAATTGTACGAGTTGACTGTATTGAGGATGATTGATGACTGTGCATTAGGTGTTCCCTTCTGTAAATATATAAAATTGAGATGATTCCTGATACCTGTTAGCTTGTAAAAATTATGCTGAATTTCCGCTCAATTTAATTCTTTACCTTTATGTAAATTATTAGATTTTTACATGGAACACGGATGCATGGGGTTTTGGCCCTGGGACTACATCTCTGTATCAGTCCCATCCTTGGGTTTTAGCTCTACTACCCGATGGGAAGGCATTTGGTATTCTTGCTGATACCACTAGGCGTTGTGAGGTATTGTAATTTTACCATCTAGATTTTTCTTTGCTATTTCATTTTGGCATTATTTTTCTTAATCCTTATAATTTTTCTTTATTGTTTGACAACTATTTTTCTTGGATATAATTTTTCTTATTGTTTATTTGTCAACAGGTTGACCTGAGGGAAGAAAGTACTATACGAATTATATCTGCAGCTTCTTACCCTGTAGTTACCTTTGGTCCTTTTGGGTCTCCTAATGAAGTGTTGACGTCTCTTTCTCATGCAATTGGTTAATTATCTCTCTATTCTCACTCACTCCCTTGCTGTTTTTATTATATATTGAGATCAAATTTTCTTTGTGTGTTACATTTTCACAAATTTGTCTTCCAATTTTACTTTTTTGATGGCTTTCTGGAATCACCATTGAATTGCAGGCACTGTGTTTATGCCTCCAAAATGGTGTCTGGGCTACCAGCAATGTAGGTGGAGTTATCTATCTGCTGACAGAGTACTTGAGGTACTAAAGGCTTATCACTTAAAGTTACTGGTTCCTTTCTCATGTTAATTTATTCTGACTTTACTAACTGGTCTTTCTACTAGAATGGAAAGCTATTAATAAAATCTTCTGAAATTTATTGATTTTCTTTCTGGTCTAGCTCTTATGCCTTTACAATTTAATTTTAATTGTCCTAGTACAATTAATAGCAAAATTATGTCGTCTTTGTTGCTTGCTTGGTGAAGTATGTTTCCCATTTTTATTTATTTCTCACACAGGTGGCAAGAACATTTCGGGAGAAAGGTATTCCCTGTGATGTTATATGGATGGACATCGACTATATGGATGGATTTAGATGCTTTACATTTGATAAAGTAAGTGCTTTGTTAAGAGGTTTGCATAAATAGTTCATCTAAACCAATTCTTATCATCATGACATTGATTTTGTAACTGTTAATTTGACTTAGATCTGGTAATCTTATCTTTTTTATTTATATTAATGCATCATATTTGTTAATTTTACAGGAGACATTCCCTGATCCAAAGTCCATGGTAGATGAACTCCATTCCATTGGCTTCAAAGCAATATGGATGCTTGATCCAGGGATAAAAAAGGAAGATGGCTATTTTGTATATGAAAGTGGCTCAAAAAATGATGTATGGGTACTAAAATCTGATGGAACCCCTTTTGTTGGTATGTTCTAAGCAATTCCGTACCTTCCCTTAGATCAATGGATAAAGAGTTTTGCAGGGTAAGTTTGCTGGTACTATTTTCATCTCCTTATTCATCCATTCCTTTTCCAGGTGATGTATGGCCTGGGCCTTGTGTCTTTCCTGACTATACCCAAGAAAGGACTCGTTCCTGGTGGTCCCAACTTGTCAAGGACTTTATAACAAATGGTGTTGATGGAATCTGGAATGATATGAACGAACCTGCTGTTTTCAAAGTAACTCTAAATTTTTAGATGTTTTTTTTTCTTTTTTTTTGTTGTTATGTATATTCTTGTTCGTATTTGGAAGTTTATAATTAAAATGTTGATGTTAATGTGCAGACTGTGACTAAAACAATGCCAGATAGTAACATCCACAGAGGTGATAGCAACCTTGGAGGTCAACAGAATCATACTTTCTATCACAATGTAAAATTCTTTAACAGCATCTCTCTTCATTGTTCATTTTAGGTTCAATTTCTTCACATTCCATTAAATGTTGGAGCCATCATATAGGTTTATGGAATGTTGATGGCACGATCGACCCATGAGGGGATGAAAATGGGGAGTACAACAAAGAGGCCTTTTGTTCTCACTCGAGCTGGATTTATAGGGAGCCAAAGGTATGCTGCCACCTGGACCGGCGATAACTTATCAAACTGGGAGCACTTGCACATGAGTTTGTCCATGGTACTTCAATTGGTAGGTTAAACCCTTGAACAATGGCCCTTAATTTTTGAAGTGAGTTATATAAGTATGCTTTAGTATAAATTCCTTTATACAAAGTGCATTATTATTCTGTAATGGTTTTCTCTTCTGTATCTTTTTTCTCAGGGCCTAAGTGGACAGCCATTGTCTGGACCTGATATAGGTGGTTTTGCAGGAGACGCTACTCCTAAACTTTTCGGGAGATGGATGGGAGTTGGTGCAATGTTTCCATTCTCACGTGGCCATTCTGAAAAAGGGACCACTGACCATGAACCCTGGTCTTTTGGAGAAGAGGCAAGTACAAACATTGTCCTCTTCGTGCTTTAAAAACTTAATTATGTTTTCTTATGTCTGAATGATTAAAGATCTGTCATGTAGTGTGAAGAAGTATGTCGTCTTGCATTGTTAAGGAGGTCTCGGTTGATACCACATCTATACACACTGTTTTACTTTGCTCATACAAAGGGCAGTCCAGTTGCAGTTCCCACCTTCTTTGCTGGTACTTATTCTTTTTCTTGCTATTTATTATTTGTTTATTTACCACTTTAGTAGAGCATATTTAATTTTGAGTTTCTTTTGTAGATCCAGAAGACCAAAAACTTCGAACTGTAGAAAATTCTTTTCTGCTGGGACCCCTCCTTGTTTGTTCCAGGTAAATATATCTTAATACAGACCTTTTTTTACCATTTAGGGGAGTACCTCTTCCTTTTTTATAAGATAAATTGATGATTAAATGAACTCAAAACTTATACATGAATCATGGCAGCACATTGTCTGATAAAAGTGCGCATGAGTTGTCTCATGCTATTCCAAAGGGCATATGGTTACCTTTCGATTTTGGAGATTCACATCCTGTAAGTTCAGACTGAATCCCTAATTTAAGATTTTGAGGAAGAAATTTCTCTTTAGCCATTTTATTTTCTTTAGTTTGATAAAAGGAAGTGTTTTGCTTTATTTAGGACCTCCCTATACTGTACTTGCAAGGAGGAGCTATTCTTCCTGTTGGCCTCCCTTACAACCATGTCGGTGAAGCTAATCCACAGGATGATTTGACACTTTTTGTTGCATTGAACAATGATGGTACTGTTTTTTCTTCACCTTTCTTGACAAAGAAAACAGTACCCTGGTCTTCTTACTTCAATCTGCATGGCTATAAGTGATCTGTTTTGAAATTCTCAAACAGGTAGAGCTCAAGGAGTGCTATTTGAAGATGATGGAGATGGATATGGGTACACTAAAGGAGAGTATCTTTTGACTCACTATGTCGCAGAAAAGAATTTCTCAGTTGTTACTGTAAAAGTCTTTAAAACTGAAGGTTCTTGGAAGCGGCCGGCACGTAGGCTTTACATTCATCTTTTGCTAGGAGGATATGCCATGGTTATCTTTTCCTTCTATTGTTCCTTGGTGACACATGAGAGGTTAATGAAAGGTTGAATTTGATTGTTCTTGTTTTCTGGAACTGGATTATTCAGGTTAGTGCAGATTGTGTGGACGGAGCGGAAGTGCAAATCCCTATACCTTCTACTTCAGAAATGTCTAAACTGATAGCAGCTAGTGAACAAGAGCATATGAAACGTTTAGGTAAAGTCTGTTATTTTAGTTTCGTCTTGTTTCTTATTTTATCTCGTATTTGTTGGTGATCTGGTGTGAAATATGACAAGCCAGGGCAGTAAAAAGAAATTATGAAATGACATCGAACTCGACACTTAGTCTTTACTTATATAAGGACTTAACTGATGTCAAGCATAGTGAGCATTGATTTGATTGTATATGCTTCAAAATTAGTTTCAGTGTTTTTCTTTGAATGAGTTTATTTTGTATTATGAATTATGCAGAGACAGTGAAGCCTATACCTGACATAGAAAAGCAGCCAGGACAGCAGGGGATTGAGCTTTCAAAGACTCCTGTTGATCTCAAGAGTGGTGATTGGTCCCTTAAACTGGTACCATGGATTGGTGGTCGTGTTATTTCCATGACCCATCTTCCTTCTGGTATACTAGTATTTCTTAAATAGTCTAGGTGACCACTTCATTAAGTCGTCCACAATTTTAATCTTGCAAAAACGTTTATTCCACAATGCAAAAAAATAATTTGGTTATATTAAGCTAATCACAACTAATAACTTCAGATATGCAGTGGCTACACAGCAGAGTTGAAAGTGATGGGTATGAAGAGTACAGTGGTACAGAATACCGGTCTGCTGGATGCACTGAGGAATATAAAGTTGTTAGGTAATTAGTTATAATAACTTGCACTTAATGAACAATTTGTTTCTTTTACATACCGGGGTGTCAAATTTTCGGGTCAGATTACCAATATTTGTTATACTTCTTGAACAGGCTGCCCTGCCCTGCCATCATGTCAGAACAATCAATTGAACCACCTCTTAACCTGTCTGGCAACTGATCAACCCAATCCAGCCCACTGATTAATTACCTATACCCATCTTTATGTAAAATATTGTTTAAATTTATTTATTCGTTAGTATTGCCATCAATGACGAGTTTATCCATGTGGTTTGTGTTGATTTATTTATGATATTATGTTATTTATAGAAGTCTAGGGACCTATAAGTTCAAATCTGTTTAATATAAGAGGGAGCCTCTCTTACAGGAGGCCATAATCCCTAACTTTTACCCTAATTCTTGTCTAAAACTACAGTTGCAGCTCCCTTTTACTTTTCTAATTTCCCTCTCAATGTTCTTACTTTCCTTACAGCCTAAAGAGGTTAGTCCCCCCTTAAACAATTATAAAATTCTTATAAAAAAAATGTAATCAGGTTGGGTCAGATTAAATGAGTCATGAGTCATTACTTATACCTGATCTGTTTATCAGTGGGTCAGATGACCTGAGACCCATACCCATGACCCACTAATCTATCTGGTCTGGGTCGAAAATATATCTGGCCAGGTCATCGATATTCTCATTTTCATATTATTAATTACTCACGACAAATATGTTTTTATATGTAGTGCTGCTAATGATTGTATTATAAGCAGAATTAGTTATAATCATTTTGTTTTCAAATGTTATAGGAGGGATCTTGAGCAGTCCGGGGAGCAGGAATCAATTTGCATGGAAGGTGATATTGGTGGAGGATTAATTATCCAGCGTTATATTTCTATTTTGAAAAATAACCCAAATATTCTTCAGTTTGACTCTAGCATCATTGCTCGGAATGTTGGCGCTGGTTCTGGTGGCTTTTCAAGGTTTAACTATTTTAGTGTTTCTCCACCTGACATGATTGGATATCTAGTCATGCTGACAACTACTTTTCAGTTCTCTTTTCTTTTTCCCCACAAATTTAATTTTCTATAGAAAGCAAGAAGTGCTAATGAACTGTTTTTTTTGGCTTTGAAAGGTTGGTATGCTTGCGAGTTCATCCCACATTCACTCTCTTGAACCCGACTGAAGTTATAGTTTCTTTCAAATCAATTGATGGATCCAACCATGAGATCTCACCTGAATCAGGGGAACAGTCCTTTGAGGGAAATCTCCGCCCAAATGGTAGCTAAGATTCATTTTAATAACTAAAATGGACACGAGTCAGTTTATTATGTTCTTACTATGGCTTGGATTATTGTAGGTGAATGGATGCTTGTGGATAAATGTGCGGATTTAGGCCTGATCAACCGTTTCGAATTGAGTCAGGTGAGTAAATGCCTGGTGCATTGGGGCCCAGGCACTGTCAACTTGGAGCTGTGGTCTGAGGAGAGGCCAGTCTCCGAAGAAACGCCTTTGAGAATTCTTCATTCTTATGAAGTCATCAAAGCAAGTAGCTAGACTACTAGCTTAGTTATTGCTTATTGTTTTAAAAAAAAAAATCTCCTTATTCGCCTCGATTAGAGGAGCCATTAGGCATGTTTGTAGCAATACTCTTTTTTATTTTTAAAAACCACTAGTGTTATGTCTACTGGAAGAATTATTAATTACTTGTCGCTGTTACTCTTTTTTCTCTGATTGTGTTTATTATGTAAAATCTAAGAACCCCTGCGCAATGGACTCACAATCTGAATCTGATTACCTATCTTGAAGTTTTTCAAGGCCAAATTATTTATTTAATAATACAAGACTAGCGTGGAGCTCCTGGCAAAAGCCGGCTTTCACATGTTCTTTCACGATAACTGGTGAATATATTGCTGATGGATTAAAAAAAATGTGTATAGTTTCTCAATTTTTTCCTGTATCAATAAATTATACGATACTACAACAATATGCAATTCAACTGTAGGAGTTACCAAAATTCATTTGCTACCCTTAACCACTAGTCTCCTTATCTGTTGTTCATATATCAATTGATGACAGGAGGATTATTTCAGGGTTAGTTTCTCTATTGGAATTCCCTTTGCAAATAGTCAGAGGCCTTGGAAAGTATGGCTGTTCTTTATCCAGGGGTAGCATGGCACATTTGTTCTTCAATAGTCTCCTAAGCGCATTTAACTCCACTGCCACTTCATACATGGTTGGTCTCTCTTCGCCTTTGAGCTCCACACATCGGCTCGCAAGATCTGCAACTGTAAACAGATGTACTTGTCCTACTTGATCCAGTAATTGGCCATCAATCACCTCACATATTCGCCCCTTTCGTAATGAACCAACAAAATGGGAGGCCAAGTTCCTTTCCATCTCAGACTTCCAAAAGGATAATGGCATCTGACCTGTCAGCATCTCCATCAAAACAACCCCGAAGCTGTAGACATCACTTTTCTCTGTTAGTTGGCTAGTGAGGAAATACTCAGGATCTAAATATCCTAGAGTCCCTTGGACGAGTGTAGTAATATGTGTTTGATTAAATCCAACCAATCTTGATGCTCCGAAATCTGATATTTTTGCCGTATAATTGTCGTCCAATAGTATATTTGTCGACTTGATGTCACGATGGATGATCGGAATAGCTGCTTTACAATGTAAATAGGCGAGAGCACTGGCAGTCTCGGTAGCAATTCTCAAGCGGTTTTCCCATAACAGTGGAGTACTGGCGTTTTCATGGATTTGATGGAACAATGTTCCATTGGGTATGAATTCATAGATGAGTAATGGCACTGGATCTTCTAAACAACAACCAAGAAGCTTTACCACATTCTTATGATTTATTTGAGAAAGTATTACCACCTCATTTATGAAATGTTCAATTTGGCTCTCATCCATGAGCTTTGATTTCTTGATTGCAACCACCTGTCCATCTGAAAGAAGCCCTTTATACACTGTACCATAACCACCTTTGCCGATCACTTGCTCTTCACTAAAGCCATTAGTTGCCTTCCTTAGCTCATCGATACTGAAAATTCGTGCCCTCTGTTTCCGGGTGTAGATACGTTGTTGTAGCAGCATTCCACCATTTTGCATAAAGTACTTCCGTCGGGTTTTCACAATCTTTTGCTTCTTTAAGATACAGTAGGTTAAGATACCTCCGCCAAAGAGAATAGTCAGAAGGACCAAGCTCAAAGCTGCAAGAAGATTGAAAAATAACGAAATTCAAGTCAATTGGTTAACAAGTTGTGAAAAATTTATACTTCTTGTCCAATTACCAAGTCAATTCAAATCAATAGCTGTACATTACTTTTAAATATACCAGTATTATATAGAATTGATAGATGATCAAATTACCAAGGCCAATTTCAAGGGCTTCAGACCGCTCACAACGACCTATTCCATCTCCCTTGGTACCATGGGGACATAGACATCGATATCCCCCATTGAAGTTTTCGCACTTCCACGTACAGTTGTGCTTGTCTGGGTTGCTACATTCATCAATGTCTACAATCCATTGGATCATAATTAGGATCCATCAACAACAATTAAGTTCATAATTTTGAAAACTGTTGGAAAATTTATAATTTTTAAAATGCAATAATTAAAATATAATTTGTACTCTACGCATATTGTATACATAAAGATTATAAAATTATATGCAAGTTTTATTTTTTATTAAAGGACTAAAAAATTACAATAGTCAATACTAAATTGATGACATAAATTGAATGGAAATTTATAAAATAAAATTTACTTGGTTTGAGAATACATAATCTAGATTGCAAAGTTAAGACCTTGTCAATAGTGATCCAAATCTAATTAGAATAGCTAAATTAAATTTAAATGTTAATCAATTGATGAAGTATCAATCTACCTTGGCATCCTCCAAGAACATACGGGTTGCCTTCAAAGCCATCCTTGCAGTTGCACCTATACCCTTTCCCCGTTTTAACATCGTAACAGGAACTATTCTCTCCGGCTAGGCAAGCATATCCTGGTTTACCCATTGCCGTTGCACACGATTCATTTCCAATTGCCCACTCCAACACCACTGGCCAGCTGGAGACCTCACCATCCCCAACCACATATTTGCTCTTAAACTGACTGGGGTCCATCTCACCCACAAAAAACTGGGTGCAGCCACTGATACCAGTCAAGCTCGAAGCAGTCAGGTTTTTAATACTGTATGGGGTTACATTAAAGCTCTTTAAACCCGCTGGGATGGATGATTGACAGCACCCAGCACCCATACACTTCCCATCTTTGATGGTTCCACTATTTGGACAGAAGGAGACGCATCCAGATGACCCATTAGTGATGAAGTTTTCAATCATTATGAAAGCGTCACAACCTAGTACAGTAAGTTTATTGCGACTGTGGGAGAAGGTGAATGGTGTGCCCTCCAGGTCCAGATTGAGGTCGAGGTCGTCCAGGTTCTGAACTTGTGTCTGGTTGTGACTTGAAGCCTGGACAGGGCGCTCTGCATGCTGATTACAGCGCCATGTAGTGGTCTTTCCCATAACTCGGATGTAGCCACCTTCAAGAGATATCTCGAGAAGTGTGAAGTTGCTCCTGCCAAGTGTGATCTTTGCCCCAGAATTTTGCTCAAAGTCACATATCACCTGGAGACCATAGAGGTTCTCAGAATAGCTGAAGGGAGCTGTTACATTCACGTCGCAATAGGTTATATCTCCATCCAGCACGTTATCACCCAATTGTTCGGCCCAGCAGATGGATGGTATGAACACAAGGTGAAACAAGAGGAACAGTTTTGATTGTAATTGAGCCAACAGGGTGCGCATGATTTCTGTAATTAGCACAGTCAGATAGTGACTTGGGAGGTAGAATGAAAATGGATTCTGGTGGGAGGGAGAGGTGAACCCTCTTCGTTTCCCTCATATATTAGTCAGTCAATCTTTGGTTTCCTTTTCATATAATAGAAAGGTGATTTTGTGCGTTTGTAGCCAGTCAATACTCGTTCATTATTTTCCATGAAAAATTCGAATGTCCGTCCAACTGATGCTTCCACAATGGACTTCTATATGATGAGTGTCGCTCAGGGACTCTAGCTTTAGTAGTCCCCACACACTTGGGTGAACCCCTTTTCATCAGTTGCAAAGCACTCCGGTGTTATTTTGACTCGAGATCTCACGGGTAGACCGGTTGAAATATAATTACACATGTTTGACATTTCATGGCGAACAAATTTTTATTTCGTCTAATATTAGTCTAGGTTTTCAGAGAATAAACGGCAGTAGGGTGATAACAGATGGCATGTGTAGGGTTGTTGGTTTCGCTACTTGTATATCCTTTTCTTTCTGAGTAATTTCCCCACACGTACATCCTCCTAAATTTTTTATTCCCATTCTACGTCTGAGAGTATAGATCTTACAGCACTGAAAACACTGTTCATTTCTTGACGTCATCAAAACTGAGATTATAGTATAGTATAAATCTTGATCCTATGAGGATAGCGAGGGCAAGAATAGAATTTAATTATTGTAATACAACTATTTTTTAGATAAAGATAGGATCAACTTTTTTACTCATTTTATAATATGAATTTTCAATTTTTTAATATTCACAGAAAACTTCGAGCCAAATTTCAAACTGCGTCTTTTTCTATGAAGACCGTAGCTCTTACGCACAACACTACCAAACAGCTAATATGTAGACCAACTGTTATCCTGCTGAGAAATATCATATATTGATCGCTGTCGGTTAAGTACTATGTGAGCGAGTGTTACTTATGCACAACACTATCAAGCGAGTTTTGGATTTTGTCAAAAAAACACAGCGTATTTCCTCCAGCAATCAACTCTCTCTCTCGAGTCAAGAGCCCCAGAGACAAGTTCGCTCAATTGTTGATGACCGTGCATACCTGTTCATTACAAGAGATAATTTCACAAAAAAATATTCCCAAAGATTTTGAAATTTCAAGATTAGAACTAGAATCATCATTATCTCCATTAGACCTCATCAAAACTTCATTTTACATGAAAATTGCATCCCTGTGGGAACTAAAAAAAAAACAAAAAAACAAAAACAAAAACTTTGCAATGAAAGCAGAAATAATCTAGGAAACTAAAGATTAAAAATGGCTTAAATTATATCCTGCTGTTAACAGGAACTAAAACATATGAAAGGCTTTATGCACATCTACATCTACAACATTCTCTAATTTACACATTCCCCTGTGTTTCTAAACCTCACCCTCAGCCTCAGCCTCAGCTAAGCTATCTCTGTGAAGTCCTGACATGAAAACTCCCAACCGCAAGGTATGTTGCAGAATCAGCCTATACAGGTTCTTCAAAACAATAACACTAGCCTTACCCGATCCCATCAAAATCACATGTGCAATTGTAAATGCTTCACCCTTCTCACATGCAAACTGCCACTCACGCATAGATATGGTGAACCAATCCTTCCTAGAATACAACGTCGCCTTTACCTCCACATACTCCTTTGTTTCTTCTTGATCCCCATTTAGTACCAGATCATACGGAAGTCCTGTTTCAGACAGTTCATTAACCCATCTCACCCTTTCGGGCCCAAGCTGCTCGCTGAAGTATTTGTATGCCACCATCTCACCAAGCCTACCAGTACGAAGGTTCTGTGCGTTCTCCTGGTTCTTCCTTTGGAATTGGTTCCTATCTACATCAGCTGGTACAACTACTTGGTTTTTAATAGTAGCATGGGTTGTTGAGACAGTGGAAGTGGACACCAGATGATTAGCTGAAGCATCAGACACATTAGTTCTAAGACTAAATGCTTGTACGTCAGGACTAGAATTTACACCAGGTTCATTTGAAAGGAGCTGCTTTGGTGCACTAGTTGATGCCAAATCCTTGTCAGTTATCCAATCAGCCTCAACCTCTATAGGAATGATTACATCCTTAACTTGATCATCATTTTCCGGCGACAATGGAATGATTTCATTTATAGCCAGAGGAACTGGCCAATTCAACCTCAATCCTGTTTTTGTCCGAGTATTATAATGGCAGGCTAGAGGGAGAGGATTCATAACAGGATTAATTTTGGGAGAGAGGACCCACACGGGGTCTTCTGCTGGAACCTTGGATATGTTCTGACTGTTTATCAGAAAGAAGTCAATTTGTTCGTTGGAGGAACCAGATTGTGCCATCGTTGTGATCATATGTAGGAAGTTAGCAAACTGCAGATCAGGGGACCCATCAAAAAAAAGCCGGGACATCTCCAGATACATCTTGTGTGAATCCGCAGTAGGAGTTAGGTACAAAATGTTATCCTGCAAAGAGATAGGGTTAACAAAAAAAAAATAAACAAAGAAGTGTGACAGAAGCCACTTTGGTCTTCACAGGGGGATGGCCATAAAAAATGCAACTGAAGCACCTGTAGTACTTCAGATGAGAGGCACCATTATGGGATTCCTCAAATATGTAGTTCACAGAAGCACGTTTAACAGAACAGAGTACAATGCTTAAATCTTAGTACTTCCAGAATCGAGCCTTTTAAGTACATATTAAAATTACTCAGATGCCGAAATTGCCAAATGGTTTCTAAAATGTACTTGAATTTATTTGGTTGAAATCCAATAACGAATTTCATCCCACTACGAGCCAAACCATATTCTCACAATTTGATTAGGCTTAAACAGGCTGGAAGATCTCACTAACATTAAGGCTGCATTATCTCACTAACAGCTTGTAGTAATTTGTTCAAGAAAACTTTTTACTAGACAAGCACATATATTTGGTTTTTTACCCAACATGTATACAAAAATAATTTGAAAACATTCAAGCTCAAGAAAACTCAATACTTGAAAGAAATTAAGAAGAGAAAAAAATCATGTAATCCTTATTGTGAATGACATTGGTTCATAAGATCTGTGTTTTCGAAGATGACCAGTAATGATGGAGAATGGGTCAGAGTAACAATCTTTTTCAAAAAGTTCCAGATACAAGTATTATGAAATAAAAAGGATAATCACGCAATTCTGAAAAGTAATTAAATTTCTGTCTGTCAGACGAAGAAAAAGACTTCCAACTGAAAACGACTCAACTCCGAGCCATTTATAAATATATATAAAAAAATTAGATTCTGATCTCCAATATAAATGGACAACCCAGCTAAAGGGTTATCCCTGCAATTGCCAAAACACAAGGACTACACTTTCCAAAAAAGAATAAAATTGCAAAGTACAGAAATTTCATATAAATAAGGAAAGAATTGCAATGAAAAACATTAAACTCAAAAAAACTTTTAAAAAGTTGGAAGGGTATTAACTAGAGATTATCATTAGAAGTCAGATGCTATTAAGGATTGTATTTATGTTGGTGTAAGTAGCATGAGGGCAACTTCAAAGATTAAAAGTTTTGCAAAAAGTATGAATGGAAGAACATAAGACCGCCAAGCCATTGAGGAAATAATATTCCTGAGGGCTGAGAAGGAATATCAGAGTAATAACAACCCCAATAACAATGATAATAATAACAAAAAATAATCATGACCATAATGGATGAACAACAAGAAATTATCAAGTAAAAAAGATTAAGTGATAGGAAAAACCTTTAGAATGGCAGAAGCCTCAAAAAGATCCTGCGATGTGCTTTCTAACTGATTAATACTATACTTGTAATACAGTTTACCAGCCACAATAACCTTTAGCTGGCTAAGTTTGTCCCTCTCGAGTTCCTTGAAGCTAACATATTTAAGGGGATGCGTCTTGTACAGGTATCTTTGCACATACGGGAGAACCCAATTTACTAGACAAACTTTCTGTACATCATTTACCAAATCATAGTGTACTACCTCACGTGATACTACCTGCTCAAGGAAAGCAAACAAAAGTCCAAAGGAAAAGTTAAGATATTTTTAACCTTCAAAACATAAGACAATTTGGAGTCCACATTTCCGTCCTATGAATTGCCAAACCTAAACTAAAAGTTGAGAACTTTCAAGAGAATAAACAAGAATGTAGTCCACATTTTTGAAATATCTATTTTTGAGGCAGCTTTAAATAAAAAAAAACACCTAAGTATTAAAGGCTCAGAAATAATCTCTACACACACCTTTGAAATAGCTTGGATGCCTAAAGATTGCATAAACGAGGCAATCTTTCCATTAGTATCACTCTCAAGTTGGGAGAGCTGCAGAAAGTTGACAGTCGAAACATTTTCAAAGTGTTGCATGAGCTTCTCATCATCAACCCAACAGGTCAAACCAAAAGAAGCATGAAGGGAAACCCACTTTCCTCCAACAGTTGGCAGTATCTTGTATTCTGCTTTGTGAAGCAACTCCTTCAGCTTCAAAATATCATCATATCTGGCCGTATTTGATTCAATGTCATTTACCCATTTCATAATTACACGAGCAACCTGTCAAAAGAAAGTAGGGCAAAATAAAATACTTCTATGCAATTATTTAGAAGAATACCACCCTTATATTCCATAAAAAATTCTAAAGTTGAGTAATTTATCTCAGGTAATCTCAAAGGACGTTAACTAATTTAATTCAGACTGTGTTGGTTCTTTAGTTTAACCACTATAAATATATGGCCATTTGCATGAATCTGAAACTTTATTACTAAGTTAGAATTCATAGTGGGATTCTCTACCAAGAATACAGAAGACACTTAAATCATGTTATACTATGCAAATTGCATCCATTAGAAAATGGGAGTAATTTACCAAATGAGATGCTTTTGTAGGTGAAGCAACGGTTGACAGATCCAGTAATATGTCAACATATTTCGCGAAAGGAGGAACATTAGGTACCCCACACCTTGTGACAAAAAAATCCTGCAGTCCGGGATAAACCGCTGCCAGCATTTTACAAGGGCGACGCTTACTCTTCCTTGCAAGAACAAGTTCTTTTGTCATCTCAAAACAGCCAGTAGGATCCAGCCAGTAGACCTCCTTTGCAGATAACATTTCACCTGGAGACACATCACTGGATAGCGATCCTTGAAATGGTGTGAAAATGAAAGTACTTCCCAGAAAATTTTGGTTTAAGCTTAGCATTGAATTGGCAATCCCCTCAGATATGTAATTGTAGAGCCTTGACATTTGATCAACACTGTAACATGACAAGAATGTGGAAACTTAAATTTCTAGGTTGTACAAATTCACATAAAATTTCTTCTTACTATTTTGTACAGCAGATACAGAGCAGGACCCACCAAAACCATACAGGACTAGTGCATTGCTTCTAAGTACAGTGCATTGCCAGATTTTAAACATTTTCATTAGATTTAATTTATCCTTGCATCTATGCCAGATTTCAAAAACAAACTAGTGAAAGAAAAAAACCTGGCAACCACTCATGCTTCAACTAGCACTGCCATTCTATCTGAATCCTTGGAAGCAGAAGAGATGCACACGAGAATAACAAAATGAAATTTCCCAACTCCAATCAAACAGTGCAGTGTGAGTTTTTCATATTGTCAATGTATTTGGTTATCCATGGTACTCAAGCCAGTGTCAACCAAAACTAAGTAGTTGCAAATAAACAAAAAAAAAAAAAAAGAAACACCGAGCATCCAATCATAACTCAGACTAGTGGATGTCATACTATCTGGTACTCCAAAACAAAAGGGATGTGCACTATAATAAATTAAACTTTCCTAACTCCCGGTAAATAAGCTAGTCCAACTCTCTAACATTTGTTTTGCAAAGACCATGCAAAAAGACATAAATCATGCATATATACCTAGCTTTAAAAGGAAGGTGAGTTTTGGCCCATAAGGTGAGTACTGACAATGCCTCTCCTCGTGAAACTTCAGTCTTAAACCCAATCTCCTTCAAGAGTGACTTGCTTGTGATCTGTGCAATCACAATCTACTAATTAGATATGAATTATGTGGTGCAAGCTAAGTAATGCCGATGCTCTTACAGAACATTCATCAGCTCATAGAAGAAGAGGCACAAAGAGACTTAACCTGTGGCAAAGCATAAGGTACATTTGCACCCAGAAGTGACCGCACATCTGCACAATCGTAGAATATATTGCCTGGGTAGTGAAGGTTTTCATCAGCGCTTGAAGCAACCCATTTTACCTCATGCAGGCTCTTCACAAAGGAAGACTGAGCACCAGACTTCTCATCACCCATAAACACCTTGTCACTGTAATTTTCATCCCAAATCTTATCAAGCACCTCCAAAAGATAGATCGAACCACTCCTATTCTTCTTGGAAGAAAGGACAGAAAGTATCCTGACCAACTCCATGGACACCCAATCAGTCACAACAGAGGAACAGTCAGAAAGAATTCTTTGGGTTTGAATAACTGAAATGAAATCAGTGACACCCAACTCCTTGAGAAAGTCCCTCCACTTGAGTGATCCATTTGGTAAAAATCGGGTACTAGGATGTGCCAGATAGGCCATATCAACTTCATACCAATTGAACTCCATGCCAATAAACCTCTTCATATCAACAGTTCCACCATATTCCTTGCCAAAATGGACTGGTGTGTTGGTCAGGGTAACATGACCAAGATTTGTAAGCAGCACAGGTTTATTGCGCAGTTCCAGTATTATCTCGGCCTTTTGAGACTGACAAACTGCACATGCAGACTGAAAATGGAGCAATATATACGCAAAATACTCCACCATCATCTCTTTATTCAGGCCAGAACCTATGGTGCTCTCAGATAAAGCTGGTAGTATATGGCTTTTTATAATTTCATGGGCAGAGAGCTTTCTTACTCCAATTTTGAGAAGCATATCTGTTAGATCATCAGCTCTTCCCTCATGTGCAAGGTATTTGTTTGAGCTCAGGGCAGTGAGGAGCAGAGGGTTAACAGTATGGAGACTGGCATAAAGAAGAGGGAATTCTTTCACTCCATACTGGTCCTCAAATCCCACACCAGACACATCACACGGCAACCAAACATGGCCTTCAGAAACCGAGCAGCGTGAGCCATCTGAAAGAGGAATAAATGGGATTTTCCTCAGGCCATCTAAAATATCACCTTCCAAGCTTGGGTCATCAAAATGCCTCATAGTAGAATGGGCCAGTAGTGCCGAGTGAAGTGTTACTAGCCAGGCTGATAGCCAATCCATCCCCAGCAAATCCTCAGGGACATCTTTATTATTGAATAATGCTGACATGGCATCATATAGAACTCTAGGTCCATTGTCATGAATCCCAAGGGCCCTTGCTAATGGATCAGATAATTCAATATCTCTGGACAGATAACCAAGACCCAAGGACTTCTCAAGCAGCACATCAGAAAATAACAATTGAACCTGCTCACTCCAGCCTCTTAGGACACGGAATGGAGGTACCATTTGCGATGGTCCTGGTTTATCCAAAATCATGCAACAGGCAGTTCGCAGCTTGGCAATAATCATGTGAGGGAGGCGAGCAAAAAAGCCATGGACCTCACCTACAAGTGGGACAAAACTCATGAAAGCGCTCACCGCCTTTCCAGGGTGGTCTCTAAAGCAAGGGAGGCTACAAAAAGAACCCAGAGCAGAAAGAAAGAGAGAAGGGTACTCGGATAAGAGCCACTGATTCCAAGCATTGTTGCCATCTACTTCCTCTCTGGAAGTAGGGAGGACAAAATCCCCTTGTAGTATGAATTTCAACCCGTAATTCCGTACAGGAAGAAAGGCAAAAACTGGCTGATGAATCAAAGATGGCCTGTAATTACCCAAGTCAACCTCTTCAAGAGTGAAGGCCATGGCAATTTCTGTTGTTTGCACATCAGGACGGACCATCCCACCAGACAGCTTCTTGCTAACAATTAACCAACTCATCTTATCACTCCCGTCAGAAATTCTAACTATGCCATGACCAAGGTACTGCCTTTTCATGGATCGATAAGTACCATCAATCATGCTCTTGAACTTGATACACTGGATTCGATGCAGGAAGAGAAGCAATGAGGGATGGAGGTCAGCAAACATTGACAAAATAAGCACATCAGTTTGACCTGTATCAGAATTTTTTCTGAAGGGAAGAACTATGCATGTATTCCAAATAGAGATATCATGGGTCCCACCATCTTCAGCAGGCAGCAAGCAGCTGAACTTGTTAATATCACGAGGTGAGACCACAGTGGGAAGCACAAAGCCAATCTGGCCTTCGGTAATGTCAAATTTGATGTGAAACCCATTAGAATGGATCTCCGGAGCGTCAGTTACCTGTAAAGAAACAGAAAAGATAGTGTCAGAAATGATTTCAGCAAGATTCATCTCAATCCTGCTACAGCATTGTGTTGATGAGGCAGTAACAGCCTATTGGTTGCTTTAACTGGCAACTAAGCCAGCAGCCCAGCATATGTGACTTATAAACTATAAAAAGCATCCAAATAACAAGTAGAACCCACAAGCACAATGCAACCTAGGTACTGCGTAGTATAACAATTATCAGGCTTCTTCTACAAAGAAATAATAACAAACAAAGCCACTTTCACAAACAGAATCCTTGCAGAAATTAAAGGTAGTATCACATAATAATAAGGTAAAATAAAGCATACCCGGAAAACAGATTTGAATCCAATGCCCTTGTTCCCAATATATCCCGCATTTGATCCCTTTTTTGTTGAATTCCCTACGTCACAGAGGGCCTTGATATTTTGAGCAGTGAACCCACACTCATTGTTCAGAACAATGATGCCAGTTTCCTGCAGGATGAATACCAGAGTAGGCTCCACTGACTGAGGATATATATTGTCATCAGCATTTTGGACCTAGATAGCAGAAATTTAAGAAGATCAATCAACACAATTAAATACTTCACTTAGAAAGTTACACTCTGGTGAGCAAAAAGTAACACTTCTACAAAACTTGTGAGCTACTGTTTATAAAAGAGAGCTTAAACCTGCCTGAAATATACCCACAATCATAAAATCAGTCATATTATAGTAGCCCAATTTTATAACTCACAGAAACAGAAGACTGAATTTTAACATGATGAAAATCCAATGTCAATGGTTTCGGTGCCAAACCAGCTCCACTGATATGTAATCTCAAAATATTATTTAAAATTGCATTCAAATAGAAAAACAAATTCATAAAATATATTATCAGTATCATTGGATATGTGCACTCGGAAGATAACATTGTTTTTACTTCATTTTGTTATGCATTAAGAAAACAAAATCAATGGTACAAATTTTGGTGATTTAGCCCTCCCTCAATTGTTATTGAAATGAGGTCAAAATAATCCTAAAACATTACATGCATTTATTTCAGATGATAAGCAAGAATAATAAAGTTGGCACTGTATGGCACTGATCACCATTGGCATCAAGTCCCTCTTGATATAGCCCAGCTTACTATAACTAGTACATTAGTCCAACAGAACGTCCAGGAATTCCCATACATAGAAAACACTAGAAGTACATGCAAAAGGCCCAAAAGACACAAATAAAATAAGTGAAAAAAGAAGGCTGAGTAGCAAGACCACCAGATAATTAACAACAGACTTACAAGCTCAAGGACGAGGTGTGAATCTTGGGAATATAGTTCCTGTGAAAGGCAATGGAGAGCTCTGCCAAGACGAGCATGCTGCTTCCTTAACAAGCCACTTTCAGGTGCATTCAGATTTGAGTCGAGACCAAACTCCTCGCGGCGAATGGTCTCTATGAAAGTAGATGCTTCCACATGAGCCTTATCATCTGTGTTAGGGAGTTCATCAACTGCAACTTCATTAGCATATGCTGCATTATCATTAGGATCACGTACATTATGATCCCCTGAGCCAGAAGTTGCCCCAAATTTGACTGCAGGGGCCTTACTTACAACACTTAAGATCCTGTTTGAGTTACTATACATATTTTTTTTCGCTAAACTAGGATTCTCCTTCACGTGGCCAACTCCACCAGTCAGAATGAAGTGACGGTAATCCTCAACCCACTCTACAAAACCAAGTGATAGGCCAATGTCATGAAGTATGAAGCGCTGCCGGCTCGTAAAGCACTCAGACAATAGGGTTGTGCAGACATCCTTGGTCACAGTTTTCAGGCCAGAAAGAAGGATGCTTGCCGCAAAAGGCCAGAACTCAGATGGCAAGAGGCCAAGGCAATCGAGTATAAACCTGGCAACAACACGAACCTTTGAATCAGTGTCAGCAATTGCTTGAGATGCATTTGTGTTAGCTTGATCTAAATCATCGGAGTCTCTTACTAAGATACCAGTTGCCCTCTCAGCATAGAGCTTAAGAAGGGACACTGGCATGCTACTCGAACCGCTATACTGGTACAACAAAGAAAGAAGCTTAACTGCAGTCCAGAATGGCGACAGTTGAATAAAAGCTTCTAGAAACTGATCAGCAGTAGCTGATGGTTCGACCCTAATAAACTTGCCATCCCTCGTTGCAATGCATACCAAATCCCCGAGAGAGCCCTGGGACAGATACCAGTCAAAGAATGAACCCAACGATTGAGCATATGCATGTTCCCAATGCGACCATGACATCAAATCTGAAAGAAATGGTGCCTTTAGAAGACACTTCAAGGCCTCACTTGAGGATACGGAGCTAAACTCAGAGTTTTGGCCATCTCGGTACATATGCTGAAGTAATAAAGTTTGGGAAAACAAGACGCCACTTGGATTCTCAGTACATTTAATTTTCTCGAGATCAATCCCCGACATATGAAAGCTCATTGTTGGAAACTGCTTCCTCAATAGAATGAGAATATCATTTTTGCTTTTTACAACTTCTTGTGAGAGTAACAATCCCAGTTGGCGCTCATGCATGGAGATGGGGGAGAAACAAGACTTGTCAACTTGCCCACTGAAAATACTGCGTAGCTTAGGAGGCAGTAGAAGAATATGCTGCTGCAAGAAGGCCAATAAATGCCCATGACCAAGAGCAGTAAATTCATCAACAGAGAACTGACTTGATACCCATGCTGCACAATCAAGTAGATACTTGACAGATAAGGCCCCATTTTGTACACAAGAATTGTTGGCTTCAAAATAGTTAATTATCCTCCTGATGATTTCTTCAATGCAAACCCCAATCGTAGAGGCAACTTCTGCAAAAATATAGATTTTAGAACTTTTCAATTGAATGACCAAAAAAAAAAAAAAAAGAAAAAAAAAATCTCTGAAGAGTGTTGGTACAACAGTTGCAACTAGACAGCTGGCTTCCCAACAGAATCCAAAAAAGTTTAATTTTTTACCTATATAATTAACTTTTCAAGTCAGACCAACCAACCATTATTAAAGGCAATGGAACTTCACATAATAACAAGAGACCAGATCGTACTCCAGTCTTGCATGAGTAGCAGAAACAAATGTAGAAGAAAACACAGACGATAGATACTTACGAATTTTAGTGACCTCTTTATCTTTATTTGAGGATCCAACCTCTATGAGCACATCAGATGGATCAGAACTTGCACCTGGACCTTCATTTTCATCAAGGGCTTGCATTGTATCATAGAGACTATCCAATGAACCATTTCGAATGGCATTCACCTGCATCATTTCCATATAATTCTAATTAAGAAAGATTTTCATTGACACACACAAAGTCTCCAAAACACACTGAAGCTAAAACAAATATCTAACCAAAAAAGATAATGATAAAATAAGGACACTACATATATCTAGCAAATACAAGTCGTTCAATTAGCAAAGCATTAAATAAGTCATGAAAACTGAAGGAATGATAGGAAGATACATAGCGACACAGAACAACAACACGCATCTAATATAATATGGAGAACACTCCAACAGCAGTTGGAAAAATATAAATGAAGGGATGCGTAAAATATATTGAAACCCATTATAAGGTACTAGAATAATATAATAAATCTCTGATGAAATCACAAGAAACCATTTATGTTACATGATACTAAGAAAGAAGAAATATGAGATCAATTTTAATGGAAAATGATTGCTCAACTGCTTGAAAACAATGCAAAGCCAAATATGTTTAAAGAAAACAATTTCAGGCAAAGTGCAGGAAGTAAAACTAAAAGAATGTGAACTCACAGCAACATTTAGCAACCCAATACAAGGGAATATAGAAAAAAGCCATTTCATCCTTTTACGATCCTTATTCTCAAGATTGTAAATGGTCTGCATCAACTCCACAACCTGCATAAACAGCACACATAAGGTCAATTGGAATAAAAAGAACTCGAAATCTAGGTTGATAAGTACAACAACCACAACTAAGCCGTTTGTCCCGAACAAGTTTGGGTAGGCTAGAAATGAAACCCAGCGAGAAGAAGGTCACCAAAGAATAAAAATATAGTAATGAAAAGTAATACTACTACTACCAATAATAAATAATAATAAATTCTACAATGTAATGATACCTCCGATATTGAGCGCATCCGACATGGTTCTTTCCAGATTGCAATAAACCTCTCTAGATCTTCCCTACATAATATAAAATGCTTCGAACTGTCAGAGGCAAGAAGCCTCCTCCTTTTGGAGGACTTCATGGACAGTGCGTCCTTTTCTGCTTCCATAGCCTTTCTTTTCCTTTCTTTCTTGCCAGTTCCATTTCCCTCAGACTTGCCTGATTTATGCTTTGGATCCGATTGCAACCTAAGCCGCGCTAATTCTTCAGTGGTGGAAGGATAGGGGCAAGTGCTCTTAGTATTCCGATCCACATTCACAACATTGTTGTTTTCTTCCTCATCACTCGAGTCAGCATCACTTCCTTCATCAGATGAAATAAAGCGGGTGTGCTTACCTTGAAATGTCTTGAAGGTAGAGGAGATATAACTGAACCGTTTATCAAGCTTTTCCTTCTCAGTACCAAATCTATTTATCTCTTTTGAGGAATCAGTATCTTCCTTATTTGTAAGTTCTCTTTCCTGCTTTCCGGGCCTTCTATGCTTTTGAGTCTCCAAACTGCTGTCAGAAAATTTCTTAGTTGATTCAGAATAGCCCATGCTCTCTCCTTTAGAAGGTCGTTTCTTATTGCCACTTGATTTTCTCTCTGTATTAGTATCATGGAATTTCTTGGTCACTTCCATAAAGGTCATTTGTTCTCCTCTCCTAGCCTCCCTTATATATCTTATAATGGCACTGCACAGAAAAAGATGGTATTTCAAGAAATTAACAAAGAAGATTGCGAAAAAAAATAGCAAAAAAGAGGAGTTAATAAAGTTCCATACGCACCCCAAATCCTTAATATGTACACCAAGCTTCTCAGCTTTATCAACCTTCTTCTTCTTTGCAATATAGGTCAACAGCTCGTCAAGCATAACAGACCGGTTAGGTTCATTCAAAATCTCTCCTAAAAAAGTGATGACATCCTCTGTGGTAATTTTAACAGGCATCTGACGATCAGGAGGCAGCGAGAAGTAACGAGTGACAACTGGGTGGCGAAGGAAAGGACCCAGCATGAGATTCTCGAACTGGTTCACACCCTCATTTTTGCATATCTCTACTTCCAATTCGTACAGTGTGACTATGCCACGAGTCATCACAAAGCAATGCACAAAATCACTTACCTTGTTATAAAATTAAAGAACAATCATCAGTAGTTGCTTCACATTTGCAAATTTGTGCTTGGTTGCTGTTAATGGATGAATCAGGCTTAATTCAAATATCAAATGTGATATTAGAAATAATTGGTTGGAATTGTTAAAAGAGCAGACAACCCATTTGTATAACTATTAAGTACATCAGCAGTAATAAGATGAAAGAAATTTCATCATCAAGGAAAGAACTTTGGATTATTTTTGTATGTACTACGGTTTCCAGTGAAATGGAAAGTGGTGGGGGAGTTTAACCCACTAATTTCCACAAAAAAAAAAAGAAAGAACTTGGAATAACTATTTAAGTACATCATCGGTAAATTGGCTTAAACTTTAACAGTTACAATTCTTAACAAAACTTATTAATGCCCAGAGTTGACCAATTTAGGGGAAATGTGTTTTTTTTTTTTTTGGAAATAAGTGGGGAGCACCCACCACTCTTCCAAAGTAAGAACATCCAGAGAAATATTAATAAACAATTGTCATTACAAACTAAAACAATAGAACCCCAAAATCAAACATCAAAACACAGGCACCTGCAAACTCTAACAAATCATCTCTACTTATTGAAACCTGAGTTGAAACCGCCAATCAATGATTTCAACTCACCCCCTAGAAACATGAACATCTCAGAATCAAATTCTACCTAGGCCCAAACTTAAAGGAAACAATACACCTCAACAACAACAGACACACTGCAAAACCAACAGATAAAAGTGCTGATCAAATATAGAAAAACAAAGGAACACATCTCCACCTCAATATTACAATAACATTTTTGCAAAAATACCCAGACTTCACAATTAAGATAACAGCAAAACATCTCCAACTTATTAGGGGAAATGTGTAGAGTATTATAGATATCAGATTATTAAATATGAGCAAACAGAAGAACTAACCCTGCCCTCGATTTGGAAAATCTGTTGGAGAGGCGCCACATCCTTCATTTGAATTCCTAGAGAGTCCCATGAATCGGTGCCTAACGAAGCAAGAACGTACCGTGCCACCTTATATCCTGTAACGCTCTCTCCAGCCGACAAGAGCTCCTTGTGCGCCTGTTTCGTCAAATCTATCGCCTGTTTGAGCAACCATTTCTGCGACTGCGAAGAACTTCCGATAGGGTTCGGCATGGAGTTCGGATTGGGAAGCGCAGCAGTGGGATTAGGGTTCGGCAAGAAGGCAGGGTTTTGGAGGAGAAGAGCTGGATTGGGTGGATAAGCGAGATTAGGGTTAGGGGTTTGGAATGGGAGAAGAAGGTTCAAGGGCAGGTTGGCTAGGAAGTTTTCGGCGAGGGCGGCGGCCCGGGCGTATGTGGAGTTGGAATCAGCCGGGGTGGCATAGTTAGAGGTGGATTCGGCGGCGGAGGACGTGGAAGGCTTGCCGCCATGGCCAGCGGCGTTCTGGCGGCGCTTCATCGTGACAAGCACGAGTACGACAAAGACAGGATCGAAAGAAAGCGGCGGGAGGCCGAAACTAGAAGGAAATATTTGCAGGGTAGATTGTTTTTTTTTTTATCTAAACCTGTTCCACTCCAGGTCCTATGCTCTCAGTGGGACGGTGCGACTCTGTTCTAGAGAGGCGAAGAGTTTTCCATGGAGACGAGAATTAAATGTTCCTAATGGTGTTACCCGTACGGTTAAAGACCAAGATCCAGCGTGTAATAAAAATTGGTTCGAACTTTTGCCTTTCGGAGAGGGGGACTTATCATTACGTTTGCTTGGAGGGTAAAGAGAGAGCGACTCGAATTTAAGCTTAGGGTGAAATAAAAAATAAAAATTTGTGGGTGTCGAGATCATTTAAGTTAAATGTAGTCCGATACTACAAATATTATAAAATAATATTTTTTTTTTAATTTTTGTGACTTAATACTCTATAATTATATATGTATCGGATATTATTGCTCATAAAATTGACCTGATTTATTTATCGGTAGACAATAATTTGACAGTACATTGTTTTGTTTCTGATTTTTATGACCCCTTCTTATTTCCATCTTTTTGTGTTGCTTGGAGTCATTTTTCCCTTTTTTTTTCTCCTCCTCCTCCTCCAGTATCACTGCCTCATCCTCATGCGCTTCTTTTTTCGTCAATAAAAATCTAGCCCCACCATACTAAATTTAATTATCTTCATTTTATATATAACTTTAATATAAGAACAAAATAAAAATACATATATTGAGCGAAACTCAATGAGCCCTCTAGTTTTAATATAAAGTATGAAAACAATGTATTTGGAATTGAAAATTGTACATATATAAATGAGACATAAGTAAAAGGAAGTCCCACGATAAGATACAGTCGCTTTAGTTGGTTGTGTCACTTTGGGGCAATAATACACTAGACAATTCTTCAATCAATCATTTGCAACAAAAAAAGATCACACCTCTTCATTTTCCCCCGCTTGAAGATCCATTCGGAGAATGTATCTCCTTCAATTTTCGTTTTCTTTCTATTCTTTAACAAAAAAGGAGGAGTTTGTTTTCTTCCCCCTTCCATACTTTTTTTCGTTATAAAAATATACAAGTACAAAGAAACATGTTCTGATCATTCATACAAATGTGGATCTATTCTTGTCACAAGCTTGATCTTGTAATTGATGAGTTTATTCATTATTGTTATGGAAATTAACTGGTATTCTGTAACTCGTATTCAAATAAAAAGAACTTATTAACAATATATGCCAAAAGAAAAAAAACGCCATGAATAAAAAAAATAAACGAAAACTAGTCAAGAAATTGTTAGGAAATGCTCATATTTTAATTTTAGATTAATTACAACTAATTAATCACCATTAACAACAAGCAAATCAAAAGATCTAGTGCTAAAGCAATCACACATCCAATCAAGAGAGAAGGTAGGAGAAATTGTACCTCTCATGAAATTGTATTCATGAGGCTCGAATCCATGGCATGGGAGTCGATGGGGTGCGTGCTCCACCATCTCCACCATCTATGGCCGCCTCTAGCCCACCAAGGACCCACCACCAAGCTCAAAGAGAATGCTAGTTCTCTTGAACCTCTTGCTAATCACCTTGCTTCTCTTGATTAACTATTTAATGGAGATGAAGAGAGGTGGGATGCTCAACACATGAGCTAAGAGAGGAAGGGAAGAGCCATGGAGAAGAGAGAAAAATCTCTCTTCTAGGTGGAGGCGCAAGGGAGGGGAGAGGAAGAGAGATGACGGCTAGGGTTTTCTCCCAAAGAGACCCCTTTATATAGCCAACCACTCTCATCCAATTTTCATACTATTTACAAGTATGCCATCCACCCTAAGAGGCCACCTAATGGGCTCTCTTGGGCCATCTTAATAAAAGGCCTTTATTCATTAATTCACCAATTAATGAATCTCCTTTAATTGTCTCTTCATTCTTCCTTAAATCGGGCCTTTAATTAACCAATTAAATAGAAGCCCAATTAGCTCAAACTAATTAAAGTAAGTTGAACATAATTAATTATTAACTCATTAATAATTAATCTATGATTAGCTAATGCATTATATTGTTTCCATATGATCCTTTTAATTTAATTAATTATAACGGTTCATAACGGTATATAATTAATTAATTAACTTATCACATTTCACAATACACATTATTGTGAATAAACAATAAATGCACCAAGTGGTTAGAATCCTATTTGTGCGACCCTATTTGAGGATTTATACTATGTTGGCCATGGAAATAAATCGTTATTTATTTCCAATAATCATAAGCGGTATCTAGCAACACGTTATGACTCCCAATTCGTATAAATAATGTACCGTTACAATATCTCAATCCTGCATAAGAAATAAAAGTATTTCTTTGTTTGATTCTTATGTCACACGATATCTTTGTATAATCCAAGATAGGAATGTGTCATTCTTGCAGATTATACATTTCTTGATCTAGAGTTGATCGTCTAGTTTGCATGCATACGATCCAACTCCATCAAGGGGCCCAAACAGATATCATCACTCACTAGGTATACTAATGAGGGACATACGGTTTTCTTGATGAACAACTTTTCCCCGCACAATTCAAGAGAACATAAATAAAGTCCTTATAGCAGCCTTTATCAGGAATCAACGTTAGACGATATTTATTGAACCTATCCTCATGTGGAAAAGGTGAACATCTCAAACTTAGAATCAAACTCATATGAAATAAACAATGACACATAACACAATCCATATGTTTATTTCATTGGGTCAAGTCCTGTACTATGTTCCAATAACATACACATATGCAATTAAGTCGGTAACTCCTTACCTATGATTTGTAAAACTTAATCATCACTTAACTTGCATACTAATCTTTTATGATAATTAATGTTCCTTGTTAATTATCAAGATTATGGACGATTTAGATTTATTATTGTCATTCTAATGAATGATCCACAGAGATCTACAATTCAGATCCTCAACCTGAATGATCTGTCAATAATAAACTCTAGGAACAAATGATCAAATATCATCATTAACATAAACTAAGAAAATAAGTCATTAAATATTGACTTCTAGGACATAACTCCAACAATCTCCCACTTGGCCTAGAGTCAATCAATAGTGACTTCTAGCCAGTGAAGAATTTAGAACAATGTCATATATCTATATATATACATGTCTCGAACCTCAAAAGATATTATACGCTTAAAGCAAGTTACTCATACGTCCATCACGTATGGATGCGCAACTGCATCTCGTATACCGCTTAAGGTAGAGGTTAAGTTAGAGTGTTCGCTGTGTCCGCGAACCTATCCAATTTTGTTTGACCCTATATACATATATACTCCTATATATGTGTTCTTGATCATCATCATGTGAAATCAAGTGACATCGTCATAGATCTTAGTTGGATCACCAATTTAATATTGGGTTCTTCAAGTTTAAGCTATGGTTCGAGATGCATAGAACCATATTAGCTTGACTGAGAACTTCACGATCCTTACTACATTCTTTCATTGCTTCACAAGTTGTTATATATTTTGTTTTGGTGACGGAAACGGTTGTAATATCTCATTTAGAACACCTTCTAAACTTACAACACCACATTTAAACAAAATATGTAGCTCAATTGTATTTATATCAATCTTTCGAAAACTAGCATCAATATATCAATTTATATGAGCTTTCTTTTATCTTATCAGATGGAAAAACATATCATTCTTTCTCATAAGATACTCGAAGATATTCTCGATTATTGTCCAAACGTGTTTTTCTTTGTATCCAGTTGACAACTGCTTGTCATACTCCTTGGTTACAACACATAGGGGCATGTGCATAAATATGGCATCCGTTATGAAACTCATAACAGAAGGATGCTCGAAATATATCGTGCACTCTTTTCGAATTGAGTTACAACACACCGAGTAGAACTCAAGTGTATGCCATACAACTTGGTTAGACATCCTTTCTAGGAGTCTATCTTTTCATGTTACTAGAACACTTTGTCATTATATGCACGTTTTCTCAAACCTGAAATCCATCATAATCTATCTCCATAGATTTTGTTTCCTTGGATTTAGGTGACTTACCCAAGTTCTCTATTGAGAAAACATTCTCCAATGAGATCTTGACAATATTCATTTCTTTAATTTTATTCCCAATTAATGTCTTGTATCTTGTACAATACATGTAACATAATAATGCTCCCACTGAATATCTTGTCTATACAAGATACTTTTGACGAAGTGCAACTCCTTGACTTCTTTGTCAAAATGTTTATTCCAATTTCCACAATTCTTGCTTCAATTCATCAATTGATCCTTGAAGCACATATACATTTCTAGCAATACAACAAATCCTCAGTTTGTGTCAAATTCACAACAACTTCCTTCATTCAATCGAAGAAGGCGGTTTTGATGTATCTTTTCATATATCTATATATACGAAATATAACTATTGCTAGAATGATCTTTATTGACTTATACATAGCTACAAGCGAGAAGCCGTGCTTTGTACATGGTCAACTTGTTATCGACTTAGACATAGTATCAATCATGAAATTGTGCTTTGTACAGAGTCGACTTGCTATCCATATCTATCTTTCTTATTAAACATCTAAATGTTCTAGATGGATCGCTCCTTCTTGAACATCAATCAAGGTCTATACCTTGTTGTTATATATATGGATTGCACTTAAAGATCATATAGATTCAAACCATACTTGTGGAATCGGGTCTTTCCATCGCTTCTTTATTTATCAACGGATCCTCACATGTCAAGTATGAGGATGTTGTGAAACCTATGTACTTTTCAGTTTAGGCAATTCACTCTCGTTGATCTTTGTAGGATTGGTGCTTGAGGTCTATGAACTACTTCTACAACAACTTGCAGAATAAGTTCTTGATCCTAATGTACTGCACGAGTTTCTCTAACATCATCCAGTAATGAGATGTTTGAGTACTCTTTAGAAGCGAGCGTGCTTATAAACTTCTTCCTTTCACAACTGCTTGTGAGTTAAGTTCCGCTCAACTTCCACTAAGCACCATGTATGGAGTGACAAGTTCCCTATAAAGGTACTTCTTGTAGTGACGCATAAACTCCTTTAATGCTCACTTTACTCCCACTACTTCATCTTAAGAATATCATTCTTTAAGATTACGTTATGATGAGCAACAACTACTTTGTTCTTATCATGTTCATAGAAGTAGTACCTTTTGGCTAATTCAAGATATCCTTCAAAATAATAAGCGTCTTATTTGGGTCCAAGCTTATCAATCAATCGAACTTTGAAATAAGCTTCTCAATACCAAATCTTGAGAAACAATATACCTAGAGATCGAATCTCGTAAGATATCTTTCTCAATAGACTTCGATGAAATTTTTATTCAGTGTAAACAATATTGTCCTCAAACACAAATCCCTTACATGAGTCAAACAAGTCAATTTGATTTATTACCGATCGAACTATATCAAACAATGTTCGATACCTTCATCCTTGGATACATTTTTCCAAATGTTCCTCATGGAGCGAGTAGTGAAACGTCTTTCATACTCTTTAGGCAATATATCAAACTACATGACTTAACTATTTACCATGATCTATTTTAAGACTTTTGCTTTTATTGAATAGTTTTTCAACTTTACTCTTGAAATTCTTTTGATCTTGTCAAAAGATTCATACTTATACCATATCAAATAGATACGTTAATATCTACAATGATCGTTGGTCAAGTGGTAAAGTGTCAACAACCTTTCAATTGCACAAGTCCTATAAGTCTATATACATCAATATGTATAAGTCTTAATAAGGTTACTTGTCCTTTAAACCTTCGTAGGTCAAAGGCGCTTTTGTCTTTTAACAAACACGATTCGCATGAATTTCAATTGATTTGCAATCGAATTGATTTACGAGCTCCACGTTACGTAGACTCTCATAATGCGATTCTTTGCAATCAAATTGATTTACGAGCTCCACGTTACGTAGACTCTCATAATGCGATTCTTGTTTATATTCGACTAAGCAACTATTTTACATAAAAGTCAAATACTTTATGCGAAGTCTTATATATTTGTCATTCAAAATTTGTTAATCTATTTCAAGCAAATTCAATTAAGATGCATGAAATCTTATACACAAATTTATAACAATAAGAGAACAACATTTCTCTATTACAAAACATGATCATCCATCATCAAATATGAAGATAAGGTTTTATAAGATGTTTGGAATAAGGTATACAACCTCAAATTCCTAAACAAACTCTTTACTTAATAAAGATAACTCTACGTATTCAATGGTAGCGGCTTAGACGTATAAGCCATTTCCAAAACGGAGTTTACTTTACTTATCTCGAACTTTCTCTTATTCATCATTGTCTACACATTTCGTTAAATGCGAACACATGAACTAGCACCTAATTACTAGTGTGAATTAGAGATAGTGAGATAATTTGAACGACAAATATCTTAAGGTTTAGAACATCATGGTATTTCGGACAACCTTTCAAATGCCTCCCATAAATGGCAAATGAAACATCTCATGTGACACACGGTCACTAGTGAGGGTCTCAAATATTCAACTCATATCTTGGTGAAGTATTCCTTTAATACTTAACCAATTACTTTTAGCACTAACAAGTGTGCGAACAATATATCCTTTATCCATAGAAAGAGATTGTATGACAATATCAACAATCCTTGATATTGGAGATCTAATATCTCTAGTTGTCAATTAGCTACTCAAACCTTTCGGTCACAAGCTAATGAAACATTTATCTTCTTATAAGAAGAGTCTCTTGGTTAACTCATATTCCATTTCTCGATCATAAATGATTGAGTCTATCTTTTACTTTCTCTAAGAACGTCTTCTTGAGTAAGTGAATGAGAGTATAGAAGTCTAGTCTAGTCCTTATGAATTCTCCAATTCAAAAGTCTAGAACTTCTAAAAGGATATAAGCATTCGCTTTATTGAATAATTTTCGTCAAAACTAATCAATCATTGCGAAGCTATTTTCGGGAAGTTGAGGAACGTTTTTGGGATTAAACTTGCTCAAGTTTCTCATTTCCAAGAACATGTCTTAGAAATCGGTATTTCTTCTCCAAGTAAATACCTTATAAACGAGCTTGTCGTTTTCAAAAGATTGATCGCAACGAAATTAACATATTTAACATCTATAATAATTTCAATTTAAGGTCATTTAGTTTATGCAATGTTTTGTTTATGGAATGATAAACAAAACTCCCACTACATTTAATTAATGTCCCTTAATGTAATGGATTCCAAGATCCCCATTTTCGTCAAGTAGAGCCTGCTATGGCACGACACCCTACTTAACTAGACAAGGTAGGTTCTCCAACCAATCATATCAACCATATGACTCTTGGTTTGTGAATATCTAAGTATATTTACAAACTTCGCCCCGATGTCCAAGAAAACTTGTTGGGTCCATCGATAAGCAACCTCTCTCTATTTGCTCCTAACAAATCTTTTCATTTGTACCCCGACTATCAAGGTTGACAACCATGACGTCCGCTATGGCGGACCGCGCCATGATTGGCTATTGACGTGAAGGGGATAGAGAGAAGGAAGGCGGTCGACTTAATCAATTTAGTTTGGGACAAAAGCAATTACGTGACTTTGTTTGGTGGTCGTGTAAGCATACACCCATACCTACCTATGACAATTCAAGGCATTCACAAACAATCACATAACATAAGCATCTCAAGCATTGCCGTGGGTTTGTATGGCTCCCGCTTGCATTAATCTTCGTCGCATCTCCATGTAACGAGACTAATCTAATCAAGCCCTCCCACTAATTACTAAGATCCTATCTAATAATTAAGGGAAATAAATACATGTGATAAAAATCCTAAAATCCCGCCTAGGCCTTAGGGGCATGCAAGCCTCACAAGTTACATCAAAAATTAACCACTTAATTATCAAGGCACCTTAGGCCACTTTACAAGCAATCACATGCATTCACAACATTTTACAACACACAAGGCATTGACATCTTGAGCCATATCAAACCCACATCCTCCTACAAAACAAAGTTAGCACATATACAATATACATGATTCACTTGTTCTTAATTAATTTCATTAATTAGAATCTTTGTGCATACTTGTTGCTCAAGTTTTTCGAATGCAAAGAAGGCTTAACCTTAACAACCAATTATTTAAGTCCTTTTAAATTAAATCCAACCATCAAAACAGAAAGGAGGGTATTTAAGGAGTCTTCTAATTAACCTTTCAATTAATTGATTAATTAGAAACTATTTTAACTAATTAAAATACGAAATTCGGGGCCCGGAAAAATTCAAAATAATTCGGTCTCCAAAAAATCCGAAATAAATCCAGAGAACTCCTTACAAAGATTGTGGTTACCTGTAAAAATCTCAAGGAGAGATCAATTACCATCAGGGAGAACCAAAAAAGACAAATCCTCAGATTGTGCGCGAAGCACCGTTAGAGAAAATTCTGTTATGGGTCTCAACCTTTTGATCTGTATGATCATCCCCTTGATATTTTTCCAGCAAACAATTTACATAGAAAAATACTACATACAATAGGCTATCATTCCATGAAAAGAAAATCCACAAGTTATATTCAAGATCAACGAGATAACAAGCATTTAAGCAAGGTATCCTGTTCTGGAACAGACCGTCGACCAAAAAGGTTTCGCTCGGTTGAGGTATCAAATCTCAATGAAAATCTATGAAATTAATTTTCACAGATTCCAGACTTAAAGGAGAACATTTCCATTTCAACACTTTTCCATAAAAGTTTCTCAATAAGTACAGTTTTTCAAAACAATCAGTTTGTTTGAAAAAACAGATCTGACAACTTCATCACTTTTCATCCTTGAACGCCCACATAATATCCGAAATATGCAACAAAATTTACATATCCAGAAAGAGCATCAAGTTTAGAATAATCCTATCTAAAAGTTACAGGTACTTTGTATACAAACTTATTTGTTACCAACCACAACAACAGAACTGTGCAGCAGAATAACAGATCTGCGCACCGTTACCGTTTAAATCACTAAAAATTCATTTTACATCTAATTTCAATGATTCCAGTGGGAAAACAACCACAACTCAAAGGGCTACAACCTCCAATAAGAAGGAAAAAATTTCAGAGAGCTTTACACCACGAAAAACAAGCAACAAGACAGAAAACAGCCTTTCCAGGGCCAGCAAGCATGCACATCACTAATTAACTTAATTAATTACGAATTCTCACTTAATTAAGTGTGAAAAACCTTAAGCACGACCATAGCTCTGATACCACTGTTAGGAAATGCTCATATTTTAATTTTAGATTAATTACAACTAATTAATCACCATTAACAACAAGCAAATCAAAAGATCTAGTGCTAAAGCAATCACACATCCAATCAAGAGAGAAGGTAGGAGAAATTGTACCTCTCATGAAATTGTATTCATGAGGCTCGAATCCATGGCATGGGAGTCGATGGGGTGCGTGCTCCACCATCTCCACCATCTATGGCCGCCTCTAGCCCACCAAGGACCCACCACCAAGCTCAAAGAGAATGCTAGTTCTCTTGAACCTCTTGCTAATCACCTTGCTTCTCTTGATTAACTATTTAATGGAGATGAAGAGAGGTGGGATGCTCAACACATGAGCTAAGAGAGGAAGGGAAGAGCCATGGAGAAGAGAGAAAAATCTCTCTTCTAGGTGGAGGCGCAAGGGAGGGGAGAGGAAGAGAGATGACGGCTAGAGTTTTCTCCCAAAGAGACCCCTTTATATAGCCAACCACTCTCATCCAATTTTCATACTATTTACAAGTATGCCATCCACCCTAAGAGGCCACCTAATGGGCTCTCTTGGGCCATCTTAATAAAAGGCCTTTATTCATTAATTCACCAATTAATGAATCTCCTTTAATTGTCTCTTCATTCTTCCTTAAATCGGGCCTTTAATTAACCAATTAAATAGAAGCCCAATTAGCTCAAACTAATTAAAGTAAGTTGAACATAATTAATTATTAACTCATTAATAATTAATCTATGATTAGCTAATGCATTATATTGTTTCCATATGATCCTTTTAATTTAATTAATTATAACGGTTCATAACGGTATATAATTAATTAATTAACTTATCACATTTCACAATACACATTATTGTGAATAAACAATAAATGCACCAAGTGGTTAGAATCCTATTTGTGCGACCCTATTTGAGGATTTATACTATGTTGGCCATGGAAATAAATCGTTATTTATTTCCAATAATCATAAGCGGTATCTAGCAACACGTTATGACTCTCAATTCGTATAAATAATGTACCGTTACAATATCTCAATCCTGCATAAGAAATAAAAGTATTTCTTTGTTTGATTCTTATGTCACACGATATCTTTGTATAATCCAAGATAGGAATGTGTCATTCTTGCAGATTATACATTTCTTGATCTAGAGTTGATCGTCTAGTTTGCATGCATACGATCCAACTCCATCAAGGGGCCCAAACAGATATCATCACTCACTAGGTATACTAATGAGGGACATACGGTTTTCTTGATGAACAACTTTTCCCCGCACAATTCAAGAGAACATAAATAAAGTCCTTATAGCAGCCTTTATCAGGAATCAACGTTAGACGATATTTATTGAACCTATCCTCATGTGGAAAAGGTGAACATCTCAAACTTAGAATCAAACTCATATGAAATAAACAATGACACATAACACAATCCATATGTTTATTTCATTGGGTCAAGTCCTGTACTATGTTCCAATAACATACACATATGCAATTAAGTCGGTAACTCCTTACCTATGATTTGTAAAACTTAATCATCACTTAACTTGCATACTAATCTTTTATGATAATTAATGTTCCTTGTTAATTATCAAGATTATGGACGATTTAGATTTATTATTGTCATTCTAATGAATGATCCACAGAGATCTACAATTCAGATCCTCAACCTGAATGATCTGTCAATAATAAACTCTAGGAACAAATGATCAAATATCATCATTAACATAAACTAAGAAAATAAGTCATTAAATATTGACTTCTAGGACATAACTCCAACAGAAATAATTAAGTTAAAAGGAATAAAAGATTTTGACATATATAAGATCTTACGACTCTTTGATATAATAACTAGTGCTATTTTCGCGCGTTGCGCGATTTATTCTTTTTTTTATTTTAGTGCTAATTGTTATTACTCACTTTCCAATCAGATTATAGAATTAATTTTAAATATTCATCCCAAAATATCCGATATATAGGGTAAACGTTAGGAATTTCTAATCAGATTTCATCATTAACACAAATCAAATAAAAGAAATTGCAACATGGGCCATGATAGTTCCAACGGAAAAAGAAGTATATGCACTCAGATTGTGCACTCTCGCTACAGGAATGAATAAATACATTAAGTCCATTTAAATCATAATTATTTAATTACTATACTTAACATGCATACATTTGTTCCATGATATAGCACACATCTCATGCCAGACCTACTCTAAACCTTAAATAATCCAGAGTCAATCCATTCAATTCTTTACAGCTAAAATCCTATTTAACCCAACTATACCGAACAAAAGCATCTTGCTGCATTTTCTTTATATAAAATATGCACCCATAGGCTAGCAGTAATAAAAGGAATTTAATTACATTGCCTGTTACTTCAAAAGTTTTTTACCAGAATCCAAAAATCGCAGACAATCTCCAGTACTACATAAACTTTAAAAATATTAAACCTGATAATTATGACCAATTTAAAATTTTACCCTACCTAAACAGAAAATTAGGATATCCTACTGCTGGCTCCCCTCCAATATTCATTAGTTTACCTGTCTAAAAGTGTAAAAATCCAAGTTTGTCTTTAACTTCATTCTTGCAAGCTGCTGGGCAGTTAGGTATGCATGTCGTGCCAGACCTTATCTCCTTGCATTGTTGGGCAACCATGTGCATCAGCAAAGGCTTCTCTTCTGACATAACTCACCACCATTCGAGGAAGTTTTTCCATCGTCGCTATAACTTGTGCAACCTGTTGCATCGCATGCCAAGAAGGTAAATTGTCAATATCTTTGCACGCTATTAAATTCACCAAAACAATACAATCAGCAAAAAGATGTGTGACAATATTTGGGGTTTGAGCTGTGTAGTTAATCACCATGGAAAAAAAAAAAGAAATTGCATTCATTTTCCATAAAAAATGTCCAATGTAGACTATTCAATATTTAATCTAAGGGATTAACAAAAATCAAAGGGCCAGATCCAAAGATGTACCAAAAAAATAGAAAAAAACTTAAAAATGTAAAAAATAACACAAACTTGCCTTGTTGGAAGAGATCAGCTGAGAATAAATTAACTCAGATCAGTGAATCAAGCCATGGATCGCAAGAAAAAGAACAGTGTTGGCTTCAGTTTCTATAGGAGGGGATTGAAAGGGATAACTCGCCTTCAGTTTGCATAGGAGGCAATAGAGAGGTGTCGACAGCAAGTATATCATATTATTTTAACAGTTTCCAAAAATACCCTTCTTCTCATTAAACGTAAGAAAATCAGTGCATTAACTATTCCTAAAATAAACATGATATTTTTGAAAAATAGTTTGTTATAACTTACCATGTATTCTGTTGCTTTTGCCCAAATATGCATGATAATTGATATATCTCTCCAAGTCCCTCCACCGAAACCTATATTTCAATAGCAAATAGACATTCAAATTCAGAGACATATGGAGAATAGTGAGATTTTGTGTCAAGCAAGAGTTGCAAGGGAAGAAGAGGTCTTTAAGGATGCAAAATGATAACTGAGTTAAATGATTAATAATCAAATATTAGAATGTAATATGTTGGAACCAGTTATAACATGGTTGCAGATTATACACGATCTATCATGCTGCCTTCGAATTATTATGCATGAACGCAAGCAAACTTTTTACATTAATATTCAACACAATGAAAAGATGGACCTTGCAGGCCAGCACGCTCTAACATCTAAAAGGAGTGATATAAAATATGAGTAATAAAAATTCTCATGGTAAATTCACTTGTCCCTTCTTAACTTTCATCTATTTCCTATAAACCAATCTAGTCGTTTATAGAAAAAACTATATTTTATACCTGTTATTTTAATCATTGTTCCCATCATGTTAAAGTCTCAATTTGGGGACCAGGCTGAGCCAACACATCACTTATGAATATAGAGAGTTAGTTATCAAAGATAACATGTGATGCGACTATGAGAGCACCTTATCAAGTATTTTATTTATCAATATTTCTTTCCAATAAACAGATAATCCTAACTTCTTCACTCTATTGCTACTACCTCTGCAAAATTTGAACCAGCAAGAGCATCCTTGAATTTATTCAAACAGACCAAGAATATTCTTAATCTAAAGTTGCAAGCAGTAGCAGCTTAGCCAATATAATGTAACTCCTGAAGTAATTAGTACTTTACTTATGAAATTATTCACCTATGTAAAAATTTGTTCAAAATTGGTTTAATTGATATGTCTAGTTAAATATCTAAGTTGTACCTTATCTGGCTCTCCAAACTTGCTCATCTAATTTTTCATTGATGAATCAGGTTTCAACAGTTGAGTATAAGCAGTAATTAGATCCATCATCCATGCAACTGAAATCATCCAGATAACACATGAGCTAATTACATATTATTAATTACTGTTGTCTATGGTTATCAAGGATATTAGAAAATCAAACTAAACAAAAGATTCTCCAGTTACCTCCTTCAGTTAAATATTGAACAATTGATAATTAAAAACAAACTTTTATATCAGTTTTGCTTGGACTTTTAGGTACCTATGAGGATTAATTATCAAGAGAAAGCACCATCGTACTGGTCTCTCTGGTCTCCAATTACCTCTTGATTTCAAGTTCTTTGAGGAACATTTAGATCGGCTGGATGCAAAACCTCCTTTTTTTATGCTACCTTTCTCTCATTCCCTGCTGCATTGCTGTGCCTCTAGCATCTCATCGTGGAAAAGTAATAAATTAATAAAGTAAATAGAAATCAGATAAGGAGCAAAACCAAAAATGGAGAAAGCAAGCCTGTACAGAATTTTTATACACAAATAGAACAACCAACTACACAATATATATAGCCAGCTTTCATAAAAATAACAAAATCACTTGAGTTCCATGTCCAATTGAAAAGAAAGAACAAAAACATTTGATTGAGTGTTTCGTTCTTACTTAAAAATTAAGAACACTATTGAAAATGAAGAAAGAAAAGAAAAGGGAGCAAAAATGGGAAAAGAAATAAAAAAAAAACCTCATGAAAAAAAAGAGAAGAGGAAACACGGAGAAAACTGAAAAACCCTTGTTTTTTTTCGGTCTATCCTCTCTTTCTCGCCACCCACTTTCTCTTTTTCTATTGGTTTGCTTACATTGTACCAAACCCGCACATATGGAATGGGAGCAGAACACCACGGGAGAAGGAAAAGGAAATGTGAGAGCATGAAACAAAAGACCACGACCACACACCTCATTCAGTCGGAACAGGCGTGGGAAGCCACGTCGCATTGACCAGGCGCAGCCATAGAGAGATCGACAGCGCAGAGAGCAGAATCACAGAGCAGGTGGCGGAAAAAAAGGCAGGTATGGAGCGAGTGTACGGCAGAGACGGGCGGACAGAGAATGGGAGAAAGGAGGTCAGCAGCGCTGTTTGCGATTGAAGTCGATAATATCTCCCCACTACTGCTGGAAAGCTTGATGAAATCCTCCACGGAACAGACGGACACGATCAACAGGGCCCGTTAAACCAATTGTGCGACCCAGATCAACCAGCACAAACCAACGGCCCAGATTTGGTTACTGTGCTTACTACAGTAACTGAAGGGGCGCATGTGCATCGCATACCTGTCGATCTTTATATATGTATAATGACACTAACATTTTCTATTGGGCCATGTTTGGAAGAATGATATGTTGAGAATTACTGAAAAATGAGGCGATTTCATTTTCAGGGCCAAATAATTTTGATCCTCCACTTATTTTCCTTTGCAAATAAGCTTTTGACATGAAGTAGCATCAGCCAAAACACTAATGACAATTCATTTTTGACACACAACAATCACAATTCTATGATAGGTGCCTTGTTGTCGGAGTTCGTATCATTTGAAGTACTTTATAATGGAATCAGTCATCTCGCAAGATCCAGACAGTTAATTTATATGAATAACAATTTTATACTTTGTGTTGAACAGCTCAGATCATGTCAACTTTAGTATTTCACATGTAATTGCAAGTTCTCAAGGGGGATGTATTAATTTAGGTAGAGGAGAGTTCTAGTGCCCATATTTTGAATGTCCCAAATGCCCCAAAATTCACTTTTTGCTTACTTTTTTAAAATATAAAATTCAAACTTCAAATCTAAACTGTTGATCTTATTTGATATAACGAGTGATGCATTTTCATATAAGTTTTATAAATTTTGAAATTTATTTGATACTCGATCAAGAGGCTAAAATATGAACAGGTTAGAATTAATCTATCAAATTTAACTAGATTCGTTCAATATTCAATATCTTGATCGATTGGAAGATTGTCCAGATTCTGAGCATATTAAAGCATTGTGAGCAATTGTGCATTAATTTTTAGTCATTTAATCACAATAATCAATATTTAACTCTTCATATAGTCTAAAATATGCTTATGAACTCACTTGTTCAAAATAGTTGGATTATGCAGTGCAATTACGCATATAATGTGAAGATTATGTAGATTGTGGGCATATTTGAGCATTTCGAGCCATTGTGCATATATTTTAAGTCATTTGGTCACAATAATCAATATTTAAGGTCTACATATAGTCTAGACTATGTTTATGAACTCACATATTCAAAATGATAGGATTATAAACTGCAATTACGCATATGATGTGCAGATTATGAAGATTCTGCTCATATTAGAACATTTCGAACGATTATGCTTACATTTGAAGTCATTTGATCACAATAATTAATATTTAAGCTCTTCATATAGTCTAGAATATGTTTATTGACTTACTTATTCAAAGTGATTGGATTATACAATGTAATTTAGCATATAATGTGAAGATTATTGCACATTCTGTGCATATTAGAGCATTTCGTGCGATTGTGCAATCAGTTTAAGTCATTTGAAGACAATAATCAATATACAAGCTCTTCCCATAATGTAGAATATATTTTTGAACTCACTTATTCAAAATGATTGGATTATACACAGAAAATATGGATATAATGTGCAGATTATGCTGATTATTGGTATATAAGAGCATTTCGAGTGATTGTGCTTTCATATTAAGTCATTTGATCACAATAATTACTACTTAAGCTCTTCATATAGTGTTGAATATGTTTATGAACTCAATTTTTCAAAATATTTGGATTATACACTGTAATTATGCATATAATGTGAAGATTATGCAGATTCTGGGCATATTAGAGCATTTCGAGCTATTGTGCATTCATTTTAACTCATTTCATCAAGATAATCTACATTTATTCTCTTCATATAGTCTATTTAGAAAACTTAATTATTCAAAATGATTGGATCACACACTGATATTAAGCACATAATGTGAAGATTATACAGATTCTGGGTATATTAAAGCATTTCGAGCTATTGAGCATTCATTTTAAATCATTTGATCACCATAATCTATATGTAAGCTCTTCATATAGTCTAGAATATGTTTTTGAACTCATTTTTTCAAAATGATTGGACTATACACTTCATTTACTCATATAATGTGCAGATTATGCAGATTCTGGGTATATTAGAGCATTTCGAGTGATTGTGCTTTCATTTTAAGTCATTTGACCACAATAATCTATATTTATTCTCTTCATATAGTCTAGAAATATGTTTATGAACTCATATATTCAAACTAATAGGATTGTACACTGTAATTACGCATATAATGTGCAATTTATGAAGATTCTTGGTATATAAGAGCATTTTGAGCGATTGTGCTTTCATTTTAAGCCATTTGATCACAATAATCTATATTTAAGCTCTTCATATAGTCTGGAATATGTTTATGAACTCACTCATTCAAAATGTTTGGATTATATACTGTAATTATGCATATAATGCGCAGATTATGCAGATTCTAGAGTTGAGCATTTCGAGCGATTGTGTTTTAATTTTAAGTCATTTGATCAGAATAATCTATATTTAAGTTCTTCATATAGACTAGAATATGCTTGTGAACTCTCTTATTCTGGGCATATTAGAGCATTTCGAGCGGTTGTACATGCATTGTAAGTCATTTTATCACAATAATCTATATTTTAGCTTACATATAGTGTAGAATATGTTTATGAACTCCCTTATTCAAAATGATTGGATTATACACTTCAATTTCGCATATAATGTGCATATTATGCCGATTCTGGGTATATTAGAGCAATTCTAGCGATTGTGCTTTCACTTTAATTCATTTGATCACAATAATCTATAATATTCTGTTAATATAGTCTATAATATGTTTATGAACTGACTTATTCAAAATGATTCGATTATACACATTAATTACGCATATAATGGGAAGATTATTCAGATTATAGGCATATTAAAGCATTTTGAGCGATTGTTCATTCATTTTAAGTCATTTGATCACAATAGTCTATATTTAAGATCTTCATATAGTCTAAAATAAGTTTATGAAATCACTTATTTAAAATGTTTGGATTATACACTATAATTAAGCATATAATTTGAAGATTATGCAGATTCTGGGCATATTAGAGCATTTCGAGCGGTTGTGCATGCATTTTAAGTTATTTGATCACAATAATCACTATTTCAGCTTACATATAGTCCAGAATATGCTTATGTACTTACTTATTCAAAATGTTTGATTTATGTATTGTAATTACGCTTATAATGTGCATATTATGCAGATTCTGGATATATTAGAGCAATTCGAGTGATTGTGCATACATTTTAAGTCATTGATCAGAATCTGCATAATATTTTTAAGCTCTTCATATAGTCTGCAATATGTTTATGAACTTACTTATTCAAAATATTTGGATTATACACTGTAATTAAGCACATAATATGCAGATTGTGCAGATTTTGGTCATATTAGAACATTTCGAGCAATTGTGCATTTATTTTAAGTTATTTGATCACAATAATCTATATGTAAGCTCTTCATATAGTCTAAAATATGTTTATAAACTCACTTATTCAAAATGGGTATATAATGGGTAGATTATGCAAATTCTGGGTATATTAGAGCATTTTGATCGATTGTGTTTTAATTTTAAATTATTTGATCACAATAATCTATAATTAATTTAATATGGACTAGAATATACTTATGAACTCACTTATTTAAAATTGTTTGATTATACGCTGTAATTACGCTTATAATGTGAAGATTATGTAGATTCTGGGCATATTAGAGCAATTCGAGCAATTGTGCATATATTTTATGCCATTTGAGCACAATAATCAATATTTAATCTCTACATATAGTTTAGGATATGTTTATGAACTCACATATTCAAAATAATAGAATTATACAATGCAATTATGCATGCAATGTGCATATTATGCAGATTCTGGTCATATTATAGCATTTTGAGCAATTATGCATACATTGTCATTTGATCACGATAATCAATATTTAAGCTCTTCCTATAGTCCAGATTATGTTTATGGACTTACTTATTCAAAATGATTGGATTATACTATGTAATTTAGCATATAAGTTGAAGATTATTGCAGATTATGGGCATATTACAGCATTTCGTGCGATAGTGCATTCAGTTTAAGTCATTTGAAGACAATAATCTATATATAAGCTCTTCCCATTGTCTAGCGTATGTTTATGAACACACCGATTCAAAATGATTGGGTTATATACTGTAATTAAGCATGTAATGTGAAGATTATGCTGTTTCTGGGCACATTAGAGCATTTCGTGCCATTGAGCATTCGGTTTAAGTCATTTGAAAACAATAATCTATATTTAAGATCTTCTCATAGTCTAGAATATGTTTTTGAACTCATTCAAAATGATTGGATTATATACTGCAATTAAGCAATAATGTAAAGATTATGCAGATTCTGGGAATTTTAGAGTATTTCGTGCGTTTGTGCTGTAATTTTATGTCATTTGATCACAATCTATATTTATTCTCTTCATATAGTTTATAATATGTGTCTGAACTGACTTATTAAAATGATTGGATTAAACACTGTAATCAGCATATAATGGGCAGATTATGCATATTCTGGGCATATTAAAGATTTTCGAGCAATTGCGCATTTATTTTAAGGCATTTCATCTCAATAATCTATATTTTTTTATCTCTTCAAATAGTCTAGAATGTGTTTATGAACTCACTTGTTCAAAATTATTGGATTATACACTGTAATTACACTTATAATGTGAAGATTCTGTAGATTGTGGGCATATTAGAGCATTTCGAGCGATTGTGCATACATTTTAAGTCATTTGATCACAATAATCAATATTGAAGTTGACTATGTTTATGAACTCACATATTCAAAATAATTGGATTATACAATGCACTTACGCATACAATGTCTAGACTATGATTATGCAGATTCTGGTCATATTAGAGTATTTCGAGCGATTAAGTATACATTTTAAGTCATTTGATATTAATAATCAATATTTATGCTCTTCATATAGTCTAGATTATGTTTATTGACTTGCTTATTCAAAATAATTGGATTATACAATGTAATTTAGCATATAATGTGAAGATTATTGCAGATTTTGGGCATATTACAGCATTTTTGTGCGATTGTGCATTCAGATTAAGTCATTTGAAGAAAATAATCTATATATAAGCTCTTCCCATAGTCTAGAATATGTTTATGAACTCACATATTCAAAATGATTGAATTATACACTGTAATTAAGCATATAATGTGAAGATTATGCTGGTTTTGGGCATATTAGACCATTTCGGCCATTATGCATTATGTTTAAGTCATTTGAAAACAATAATCTATATTTGAGCTCTTTCCATAGTCTAGAATATGTTTTTGAACTCAATTATTCAAAATAATTAGATTATAAACCGCAATTAAGCTTGTAATGTGCAGATTATGCAGATTCTGTGAATTTTAGAGTATTTCGTGCGTTTGTGCTTTAATTTTATGTCATTTGATCACAATAATCAATATTTATTCTCTTCATGTAGTTTATAATTTGCGTCTGAACTGACTTATTCAAAATGGTTGGATCACTGTAATCAGCATATAATGGGCATATTATGCAGATTCTGGGCATATTACAGATTTTCGAGCGATTGTGCTTTAATTTTAAATCATTTAATCATATTAATCTGTATTTAAGCTCTTCATATAGTCTACAATATGCTTTTGAACTCACTTATTTAAAATAAATTGATTATACACTGTAATTACGCATATAATGTGAAGATTATGGAGATTCTGGGGATGTTAGCGGATTTCGAGAGATTGTGCATACATTTTAAGTCATTTGATCACAATAATCAATATTTAAGTTCTTCATATAGCCTAGACAATGTTTATGAATTCAAATATTCAAAATGATAGGATTATACACTGTAATGACGCATAAAATGTGCAGATTATGCAGATTATGGGCATATAAAAACAATTCGAGCGTTTGTGAATACATTTTAAGACATTTGATCACAATAATCTATATTTAAACTCTTCATATAGTCTGGAATAAGTTTATGAACTCACTTATTTGAAATGTTTGGACTATACACACCAATTACGCATATAATGTGCAGATTATGCAAATTATGCAGATTCTGGGCATATTAGAGCATTTTGAGCGGTTGTGCATGCATTTTATGTCATTTGATCACAATAATCTATATTTTAGCTTACATATACTATAGAATATATTTATAAACTCACTTATTCAAAATGATTGGATTATACACTTTAAATACGCATTTAATGTGAACTCACTTATTCAAAATATTTGGATTATACACCGTAATTATGCATATAATTTGAAGATTATGCAGATTCTTGGCATACTAGAGCATTTTGAGCGGTTGTGCATGCATTTTAAGTCATTTGATCACAATAATCTATATTTTAGCTTACATATAGTCTAGAATATGTTTATGAACTCACTTATTCAAATTATTGGATTATACACTTTATACACATATAATGTGCATATTATGCCGATTCTAGGTTTAATAGAGCATTTCGAGCGATTGTGCTTTCATTTTAAGTCATTTGATCACAATAATCTATATTTATTCTTTTCATATAGTCTATAATATGTTTATGCACTGACTTATTCAAAATGATTCGATTATACGTATTAATTTCGCATATAATGTGAAGATGATGTAGATTCTGGGAATATTAGAGCATTTCGAGCAGTTGTGCATGAATTTTAATTAATTTGATCACAATAATCTATATTTAAGTTTTTTATATAGTCTAGAATATGTTTATGAACTTGTTCAAAATAATTGTGTTATACACTGTATTTACGCATATAATTTGAAGATTATGTAGATTTTGAGCATATTTGAGTATTTCGAGAGATTGTGCATGTATTTTAAGTAATTTCATCACAATAATCAATATTTAAGCTCTACATATAGTCTAGAATTTGTTTATGAACTCACATATTCAAAATAACAGGATTATACACTGCAATTACGCATATAATGTGCATATTATGCAGATTCTGGTATATTAGACCATTTCGAGCGATTGTGCATATATTTTAAGTTATTTCATCACAATAATCAATACTTAAGATCTTCCTATAGTCTAAAATATATTTTTGAACTCACTTATTCAAAATGATTGGAGTATACACTTCAATTACGCATATAATGTTCAAATTATGCATATTCTGGTTATATTAGAGCCTTTCGAGCTATTGTGCTTTCATTTTAAGTCATTTGATCACAAAAATCTATATTCAAGCTCTTTATATAGTCTAGAATATGTTTATGAACTCACTTATTCAAAATGATTGGATTATACATATTAATTACGCATTTAATGAGAAAGTTATCCATATTCTGGGCATATTAAAACATTTCGAGCGATTGTGCTTCAATTTTAAGTCATTTGATTACAATAATCTATATTTAAGCTCTTCATATAGTCTGGAATATGTTTATGAACTCACATATTCAAAATGATTGGATTAAACACTGTAATCAGCATATAATGGGCAGATTATGCAGATTCTTGGCATATTAAAGCATTTCGAGCGATTGTGCATTCATTTTAAGTCATTTGATCACAATAATCTATATTTAAGCTCTTCATATAGTCTAGAATATGTTTATGAACTCACTTGTTCAAAATAATTGGATTAGACACTGTACTTACGCTTATAATGTGAAGATTATGTAGACTGTGGGCATATTAGAGCATTTCGAGCGATTGTGCATACATTTTATACCATTTGATCACAATAATCAATATTTAAGCTCTACATATAATTAGGAATATATTTATGAACTACATATTCAAAACTATAGAATTATACACTGCAATTACGCATATAATTTTAAGTCATTTGATCACTATAGGATTATGCAGATTCTTGTAATATTTGAGCATTTTGAGCGATTGTGCATACATTTTAAGTCATTTGATCACTATAATTAATATTTAAGATCTTCATATATTCTAGAATATGCTTATGTACTCACTTATTCAGAATGATTTGATTATACACTGTAATTTAGCATATAATAATCTATATTTGATAATATGCAGATTATGGGCATTCAGTTTAAGTAATTTGAAAACAATAATCTATATTGAAGCTCTTTCCATAGTCTAGAATATGTTGTTGAACTCACTTATTCAAAATGATTGGATTATACATTGCAATTATGCATATAGTGTGCAGATTATGCAGATTCTTGGTATATTAGATCATTTCGAGCGATTGTGCTTTCATTCTAAGTCATCTGATAACAATAATCTATATTCAAGCTCTTCATATGTCTAGAATATGTTTATGAACTCACTTATTCAAAATGATTGGATTATACACATTAATTACGTATATAATGAGAAGATTATGCAGATTCTGGGCATATTAGAGCATTTCGTGTGATTGTGCTTTCATTTTAAGTCATTTGATCACAATAATCTATATTTAAGCTATTCATATAGTCTGGATTGTGTTTATGAACTCACTTATTCAAAATGTTTGGATTATACACTGCAATTACGCATATAATGTGCAGATTATGCAGATTTTAGGTATATTAGAGCATTTCAAGCGATTGTGCTTTAATATTAAGTCATTTGATCATAATGATCTATATTTAAGCTCTTCATATAGTCTAGAATATTGTTTATAAAGTCATTACATCACAATAATCTATATTTGAGCTCTTTAATTTTAATCATTCTAAGTCATTTCATCACAATATTCTATATTTGAGCTCTTTAATTTTAATCATTCTAAGTCATTTCATCACAATATTCTATATTTGAGCTCTTTAATTTTAATCATTCTAAGTCATTTCATCACAATAATCTATATTTGAGCTCTTTATAAAGTCTATAATATAAGTCAGATCTTACTTATTCAAAATATTGCATTATACATTGAAAAGACTCATATAAATTGTAAATAAATCTTATTCTGTGTATGGTTTTGGAATTTCAAGTTATTATGGTTTTCTTTAAAGTATTTTGTTCACAATAATCTATATTTAAACTCTCGACACAGTCAAGAATTACATTCAGATCATTCTTATTAAAAAAATATTAGATTATGCATAGAAATAGCACATATAGTGTTCAAATAATGCATATTTTGAGCATCATTTGAGTATTCAAGCGATTCTGCATTTATTGTAAGTCAGTTGATCACAAAAATCAATATTTAAACTCTTTATATAGTCTAGAATATAATTAAGATCTTTCTTATTCAGAATATTGCATTATACATTGAAAATACACATACAAATTGCAAACAAATTTTATTCTGTGTATCGTTTAGGAATTTCAAACGATTTTGGATTCATTTAAAGTAATTTGGTCAATATAATCTAAATTTAAGCTCTCTATACGGTCTAGAATACGATTGAGATATTACTTATTATGAAATATTGGATCATGCATAGTAATTATGCATATAATTTGCAAATAATGGATATTTTGAGCACCATTGGAGCATTTCAAGCAATTATACATTCATTCAAGGTTATTTGATCACAATAATCTATACTTAAACCTCTATACGGTCAAGAATATGATTCAGATCTTACTTAGTAATAAAATATTAAATTATATGTAGTAATTACGCATACAATGTGCAAATAATGCATATTATGAGAATCATTTGAGCATTTCAAGCGGTTTTGGATTTATTATACGTGTCAATTCTTATTATTTTTCTAGTATTCTTGACACGATAACACGATCATGTCATGCTAATTACGTACTCGTGTCATGTCGTGCCAACATGATCGTGTCATGTCATTTTTATGGGAGTTATGTGCCATTTTTATTTTTTTAATGGAGGCAAAAAATTTACTATACTAGTTTGCAAGGTAATAAAATTGAAAAAATAAAGCATAAGTCTAAGTCTAGCGGCCGAATTCTAGTTGCAATTTTTCTATGTTAACAAATAAAAAATCTAGGTAGAGAATCTTGCAAATTGCAATACATCTAATTACTAGAACAAGGAAAATCTATGACCTTCTTCACTTGTAGTGTAACCCGTGAACACGGGACCACTTTTTAGATAACTGGCAAGTGGCGACAAGGGATTCACACAAGCGCGTGTGGACTGTGGACACCAGCTTGAGTCACTCAACAAGAGTCGTCACATAGAAATCAAGTTGGAAGACTTGAATTTTCCACTCGAAAAGTGAAATCAAGGATTGACTGTGACTGAATACAAACGCACAAAATAGTACATTTAAATTTCCATAGGAAAAAGAAATTAAATGTTGGCTGACCAGTGAACACAAAAGCACAAAGAGGAAACGAAGAGGGTTTTACCTCTCTCCCACCGGATTCCACCACTCGCAAAGCTACCAGCCAGTGCTAATTACAGAAATCATGTTCGCCTTATCACCTCGATCACTATTCCTCTTGTTTTACCTTTTGATCATACCGTCAATCTGCTTGGCCAAACAATTGGATGGTTATGTGCAAGATAAAGATATACCCTATTGCAGCCAGATCGTGGAGTCTCCCTTCAGCTATTCTGACAACCACTATGGTCTCCAGGTGATTTGTGATCCTGAGCAAACATCTAAGGCAAAGATCACACTCGGCAAAAAGAACTTCACAGTTCTCGAGATATCCCGTGAAGGTGGCTACATCCGAATTATAGGAGAGACCACTACATGGCGGTGTAATCAGCGTGATGAGCGCCCTGTCCAGCCTTCAACTCACAACCTGACACAAGTTCAGTATCTGGCTGACCTCAACCTCAACCTGGACCTGGAGGGCACACCATTCACCTACTCCCACAATCACAATAACCTTAATGTATTAGGGTGCGATGCTTTTGTAGTGCTCGAAAACTTAGTCATCAATGGGTCATCTGGATGTGTCTCCTTCTGTCCAAATAAAGAAAGCATCAAAGATGGGAAGTGTATGGGTGCTGGGTGCTGTCAATCATCCATCCCACCGGGTCTAAAGAGCTTCAACATAACATCATACAGTATAAAAAATCTGACTGCCTCGACCTTGACTGGTATCAGTGGCTGCACCCAGTTTTTTGTGGGTGAGATGGAGTCCAGCCAGTTTAAGAGCAACTATGTGGTTGGGGGTGGTGAGATCTCCAGCTGGCCAGTGGTGTTGGAATGGGCAATTGGAAATGAATCCTGTGCAACGGCAATGGGTAAACCAGGATATGCTTGCCTCGGAGAGAATAGTTCCTGTTACAATATTAAAATGGGGAAAGGGTATAGGTGCAACTGCAAGGATGGCTTTAAAGGCAACCCATATGTTCTTGGAGGATGCCAAGGTAGATTGATACTTCATCAATTGATTAGCATTTAAATTTAATTTTACTATTCCAATTAGATTCGGAATCACTGTTGACAAGGTTTAACTTTGCAATCTTGATTACGTTTCTCAAACTAAGTAAGTTTTCTTTTCTAAATTTCCATTCAATTTATGTCATCAATTTAGTATTGACCATTGTAATTTGAGTCCTTTGATGAAAAACAACACTTTCATATAATTTTACCATTTTTATGTATATAATATGCATAATTAAAGACAAAGTTATATATAAATTATTGAATTTTAAAAATTATAAATTTTCCTAATAGTTTTTAAAATTTATTAACTTAATTTGTTGTTAATAAAAACTAACTTTGATTCAACGGATTTTAGATTTTGATGAATGTAGCAACCCAAACACGAACAATTGTACGTGGAAGTGCCAAAACTTCAAGGGGGGATTTCAATGCCTTTGTCCCCCTGGTAAAAAGGAAGATGGAAGAGGTCACTGTGAGCGGTCTGAAGCCCTTGATATTGTCCTTGGTAATTTCATTATCTATCAACTATATAATACCGGTATATTATCTATCAACTCTAAATAGTAATGTGCAGCTTATTGACTTGAATTGGACATTATTCATCATTTTTTTAACCAATTGACTTGAATTTTATTATTCTTTTCAATCTTCTGGCAGCTTTAAGCTTGGTCCTTCTGACTATTCTCTTCGGCGGGGGTATCTTAACCTACTGGGGCTTAAAGAAGCAAAAGATTGTGAAAACCCGACGGAGGTACTTTATGCAAAATGGTGGAATGCTGCTACAACAACGTATCTACACCCCAAAACAGAGTGCACGGATCTTCAGTATCGATGAGCTAAGGAGAGCAACTAATGACTTTAGTGAAGAGCAAGTGATAGGCAAAGGTGGTTATGGTACGGTGTATAAAGGGCTTCTTTCAGATGGACAGGTGGTTGCAATCAAGAAATCAAAACTTGTGGATGAGAGCCAAATTGAACATTTCATAAATGAAGTGGTAATACTTTCTCAAATAAATCATAAGAATGTGGTAAAGCTTCTTGGCTGTTGTTTAGAAGATCCAGTGCCATTACTCATCTATGAGTTCATACCCAATGGAACGTTGTTCCATCATATCCATGGAAACTCCAGTACTCCACTGTCATGGGAAAACCGCTTGAGAGTTGTTACCGAGACTGCCAGTGCTCTCGCCTATTTACATTGTAAAGCGGCTATTCCGATCATCCATCGTGACATCAAGTTGACAAATATACTGTTGGAGGACGATTTTACAGCAAAAATATCAGATTTTGGCGCATCAAGATTGGTTGGCTTTAATCAAACACACATTACCACACTCGTCCAAGGCACTCTAGGATATTTAGACCCCGAGTATTTCCTCACTAGTCAACTAACAGAGAAAAGCGATGTCTACAGCTTCGGGGTGGTTTTGATGGAGATATTGACAGGTCAGAGGCCAATATCCTTTTGGAAGTCTGAGATGGAAAGGAACTTGGCCTCCCATTTTGTTAGTTCATTACGAAAGGGGAAACTATGTGAGGTTATTGATGGTCAATTGCTGGATCAAGTAGGACCACTGCATCTGTTTGCAATTGCAGATCTCGCTAGCCGATGTGTGAAGCTCAAAGGCGAAGAGAGACCAACCATGTATGAAGTGGCAGTGGAATTGAATGCGCTGAGGAGATTATTAAAGAACCAATGTGCCATGCTACCCCTGGATAAAGCACAGCCATACTATCCAAGGCCTCTGACTATTTGCAAAGGGAATTCCAATAGAGAAACTAACCCTGAAATAAGCCTCCTGTCATCAATTGATATATTGAACAACGGATAAGGAGACTGGTGGTTAAGGGTCACAATTCACAAATGAATTTTGGTAACTCCTACAGTTGAACTGCGATTTTATTGTTGTAGTATCGTATAATGTATTGATTACCGGAAAAATTTGAGAAACTATACACAATTTATTTGTACCCGTCAGCAATATATTCACCAATTTTCGTGAAATGAACATGTGAAGAGCAATGCTGGCGTCTAACCGAGGTGGATGAAGAGCAACCATCCCGGCCAACCCAAAATTTCACAAATAGCGGTCATCTTAATTTATTTATTTTTTGATTGGCAGCCCGCCTATAGAAAAAAAAATAACTCATCATTACTATAATTTTGCATATACAAGCAGTCTCGGAAAACCATATACACTTACTAGCACTAGGAAAGCTTACAACACTTGTGAAAATAACTACAGAATAAAAGGCGCAAGGATTTGGTAATAATTTTTTTTTTTTTTTTTTTTTTTTTTTTTTTTTTTTTTGTGAATTACAAAACACACACAGATTTGTTAAGATTTATGAGTTTCACAATCATCGAAACAGATTATAATCCAAAAGATCATCTTATTCAGCTCAAAGGCATACAGAGAAAAAGTCAGCAACAACTGCACTAAAATTTAGAAACGAATGCATGATACCAATTTGAAATGGCTCTTAGTAAAAAAATTGATAGCTAAACCCAACTACAACAAAATGTGCATTCACTTGGCAGCATTTGAAGATTCTGCACTTGATGAGGTGGACGGACCAGAAGCGACATCCCTTGCACACTGCGACACATATGGCTTAAGCTGCCATACAGATTATATCACATGTTAATAAAGTAGAATATAAAGTTAAAGCTGTCAAAATTAATTTATAATTTTGAAACCTGACTGTCAAATGCAACCTGAAAATGGATGAAATTTTGACACAAGTGGCACCGTTCAGTAAACACTTGATATTTGTACCAGTCCATATTTAAAGGCGGCACTAAATTGAAAATCGATACACAACCTATCTAAGCCTAACAGCAGTGTTTATTAATATTCATCAATTTCTTAAATTTTCTAAATTTTGATTTGAGAATTTGTTGTCAAGATTCTCAAGTCAAAGCCACTATGAAATGAATCCCAACTCATTAACAACATGCATACAAATCCAATTCATATGAGATTTAAGGATTACAGAACTAATGCTACCACTTTCTTTTAATTTGAAATTTCTTCTAGTTTTTTTTTTTTTTTTTTTTTTTTTTTTTTTTTTTTGTGAATTCTAGATATCTAAGGTATCAAGGATAGATATACCTTGAAATCAGTCAAGTCGGGAACAACATAACGTGGTAACTTCTCATCCATTAATACGTATCCACCTGTTACATTAACAGATGACGATCAAATTAGTGCAATACAATCTCTAAAATTTATGCTTTGTAGGGATGGACAGACCAGGTACAAACTGAAAAAAAAACCTGCTAAAAGCCAAACCTTATCAGACCTAAAACCTTCTGAAACTTGGCGAACCAGAAAGAAATGGAAACATAAGTCAACCCAACCAACAGGAACAACATAAGACCCATGTCATATAACTTATCATTAAATTTTCTGCATAAGTTTAGCCTGGACAATCACCTAAAATTACCCAAATGCCAAATACATTTGAGCCAAAGCCAAGATCAGCCAAAGACCTGAAATAACAAAATCATAGAAACCCAAACTGCCCAACCCAAGGACCAGAACAATCAGAGACTGGATATTATGAAAACTGCAACCTGACCAGAACAGATACATCCAACATTACCAATTACCCCTTGAGCTTTAAGTAAGAAATCAAAAACTTGGGAACGCATATCAACTTAGGATCCACAACACAGGTACCAACTAGAAACAATCCTACTTATATGTACGACAGTTTAGGTAAGCGCAAGTTTGGCGTATCTTTTTTTTCATAAAGTCAAAGAGAAAAGTAGAACAAATGAACAATACCAATACACAAGAAAAGTCAGATATATACATGATCGCTGTACATTTACTAAAAAAATATCAGGAGTAAATCACAAAAATGAAATTGAAGTATACTGCCTGCATTAATTGATCATACTTAAAATTACATCCATCCTTTTATATGTAATGTGGCTAAATTTATTTCAATCAAATTGCCAACGACTGATTCCAAGTGAACACAGAAAAGTCTCAAACTTCTGATGGAACATACATGATCCAACTCAAATGTAATAATTAAGGACCAAATTGGGAATAACTTTCAAGTCTTAGTGAACATTAATATGTGATATTCCTTCGACCATTTTGTGTATTTTACTCAATGAGATAAATGCTAAACACATCATCTTCTTACTTATTGGTTTAGTTGATGTTACAGATACTGAGGCACCTTAAATAATCAGGATCAATAAAACATCTTAGTAATAGTAAGGATGCAAAAGCGTTCAACAGAATATGAATTTTTTTAAATTTTGGGTAGCGCTTCCAATTCAGATCCAACTCTGCCTTGTTACTGGAAATATTAAACCAAATGAAGAAACCTTAGCAACCTAGGTCAAAGACCCCATGTTACAATCAACCGTTACTCAATTGAATGTAAAAAAGGGAGAAAAAGGGAAAGAAACGAAAATCCTGCCTATGAAAGCCAGTAGGTTTGTAATACGCGCATAAAGTAGCAAAAATGCAGAAATAAGAACAAAGAGAAATTAAGTTCAGACCAAACCTTTACGAGTATGAAAACCAGTAGGTTTGCAATTCTTGCCCTTGTAGTAGTCTCTGGGACTTCTTTTCGAGGATAATATATTAAATGATGACGTGCGCTTCCTGCGCATTACCCTTCCTATTGCTGTTATTAACCCTAGAGGCATTATCTAGTCGACAACACCGACAACACCAAAGAATAAAAAAAGGGTTAAAGAAGACATTCTTGTCTCAGAGAATTAGGTGAAGCTGACTTTAGACATAAAACCCCAAAAAATATAAGTACTGTTAACAGTAATGCTAGCAGACCAAGTAAAGGTGAACTAAGAAACTAAATTAATTAATACCAAATTATCAAAATTTGTATACAATGCATCCGTGGTGTGGAAGTTAAATTAAGGGCTAAATTTGAGTAATGCCTGGTATAGTGGTATCACATAAAGAAAGCAAACAACCACGAGTTTGAATATGCTAGATCAGTGCCAGATACTGGTGTCGCTAAACAAATCTCCTCAAAAGAGAAGTTGATTGTAGGGTAAAAACCCCCCATTTGTCATGATTACTCGAGCAACCAATCAAGTACGGCGCTAAAGAAGTAGAAAATTGCACAGATGTATGAATTAGATCGAAGTTTATAACGGGGAAAGGGAAACGTATTACCTCGGGTCAGAGATCCTTGTTTACTCCGAGAAGGAGGCGGAGGTCGGTGGTCGGAGGGTTCTCGGAGCGGCAATACAAGGGGCTTTTTTGTTCTTTGCAGAATTGCAGGTGAGGGTTTTACATTTTAGTAGGTTTTGAAGGGATGGTGTCCTTCGTGTGTTGAGATTCGTGCTATCTCCATCAAAACCTCACTTCTCGTAAATCCAACAGCTGTGGGCGCCCCAGATGCTGCCTTTACTTTTTTCTCCATTTTATTGGAACGCAGGGTTTTTTTTTTTTTTTCCTTCTCCTTTTTCTCCTTTCAACATTCAATTATGGGCCTATTTTATATCGGAAAGCTGTGGGCTTTCTTTGTCCCATTTCAGGAACTGTTTGCTGGAGCCTGGAGTTGTGGATCATATTTGAAGTTTGGTAAAAATTTTGACAGAATTCTTCACAGAAGACTTTCTTAATTTTTCTTTTCATTTTATACGTCTATCAGATGTAATTGTTTAGAAGATGCAAAAATAACCAACCGGAGTTACATATGAAGAAGACTTTCTTAATTTTTTTTTTTTTTCATTTTGTACCTCTATCAGATGTAATTATTTAGAAGATGCAAAAATAACTAACCGGAGTTGCATCATGTCACACTAGTTTGCTTGATGATTTTACTGGCCAGGAGTTTACTTGATGCAAACATTGTCCCGTTGTGATACTATTAAATTTTCGGTGTCAGAATTAAGATATCAATAAGAATACATCAAGAATGACAAACACAATATTTGTATACTTTTTCGATTGCTCAATTACTGAAATTTAATTCTGTGATACGTGAGACAAGCTAAAACAAGTCTGCCATGCATGTTAGAAAATATTGCATTTCTAAAGTGAATTGTATAGTACGCCAAAAATAATACTACAACCAATGTCAAACTTGGATGTACAAGATCAATACCAACAAGAACTTTTTAACTCGTGGAGTCTAGCAGGACAGCTTTTGTGATTTTGTTATCACGGAGCGGAGGATTTCTTGTTAATAGTGATTATCAACATATAGGCATAACCGATCAATTATGCTGTAGAAGTAGAGTTCATTTCTATCTTTTCTTTTTCTTTTTCTTTTCTCTTTGTACAAGCAATGCAATTGGTAAGAAAATCGATAAATCATACCGAATGCGGAAACGTGTTAGGATCTCCTCTTTATTTTGGATTTCCTCCACATCAAGCCATCGCCGCTTGCTCTCGCTGCGCCATAGCCCCGTCTTCTACTATCGCCAGTGGAGATTGACAATAATCTCACACTATTCACAGTACAAGTGCCAAACTCGGCTTCTTCTCATCATCGGAATCCTTAATTCGACTAAACGAGAAGATCTCTCTAATGGTGTTTGATCCTCAAGGAGAAGAACAAACTCTTGGAGTATATGGTCTCTCTATGTCTTACCCTTATGTTTCTCTTCTGAGTTCTACTGAATAGTCTTGTTAAAAGATCAGAAACTAGTGTATATATAGAGCCACATGCATCTATTCATCAAGAGATGCAAATAGAAGCTGTCAGTCTGTGGTCCACGACAGAATCTCTGCGGTCCATATAAACGTCTCAACACTCCAAATTCCAACACAATGGAATATAAAAGAAAAAACGAAACATCTGGCAGAAAATCAGACTATTGAGTTATACTACTGAACCACAAGCAGTGAGATCAAATAACACAAATCCTCCACCCCACCTCCACAAAACAAAGAAAAGAAAATTGAGGGAAGATAAAATTTCTTATTTAAAGTCAGACTCGTTGCTAATTGGATCGCTATCTTTCTCTGAATCGCTCTCCACATAAAGTTTTTTTGTTGCATTGCCCCTCCTTGGCCTTCTCTTGGAGCAACAACAGTAACTTCCTGGATCTCATCATCCATATCACTAGAGGAATCATCCCCACCACCGACCACGTCGCTTCCTATCAACTGAGGATCCTCTCGTTTTCCTAAGCTTGGTTGTGTCTCTGCAGCACTTGCTTTCTGTGAAGTGGGCTCTCTCTTTCTACCTGCATTTGCAGCTCTGGGCTTGGCATTGATTTCTGCTGCTGGTTTTCTTTTCCTTCTCTTTTTCTCCTATATATATGGTTGGGGTGCTTCCACTAGGATCTACTTTGCCTGCCCAACAGAAGATTCTGCCTCCGTTTCTGCAATTTTTTAAAAGAAAATTAGACATGCAAAATTGAGGAATATAAAATATTGTAATTGTTCAACTTTTTTTTGCTTGGTGGATGACATTTAAAATTGGTGGAGAGACGCTCTATCCAGACGGGCCTTCCTTCAGCTCAAGCACCTCATCTTCATTATCATCCACTGTTACGAGCCTTGGTGGGTCGTAGATTATAGGGAGATTCAGGGGCAGGTTTGAATCTGCCGTGATTGCTTTAGAGAAAAGGGAGAAGAGAAAGATAGAGAGAAGAATACTTTTTATTAATTTCTGCTTAATTTCTCATACAATACTTCAGCTCAATATATGGAGCATTTCTAATATGGTAATAACTAAAATTACAGCAACAATTGTAAACTAAGGAAAGATGCATAAAGGAAAGGTACATAATTTATTTAAAATCAGTAGAATCTAGTATATCTGATTTGGATGCAAACTATAATCTAATTATATTCTAATATATTATTTCCTTTAAGGACACATAACATCCACACAACCACTTCAGTCTGAAATAGAGACAAGTAGATTTATTTAACAATTCAATAAATTGAATGTAATTGAAACCGTCATAGAAGAAGTTAAGATATCAATAATTACTCGGAAGAAAAAGAAAGACGATGACAATATCCTTCCTAACAGCAGCTCTCTTTTGAACATATTTAGGCTTAGGTTCTGATGGCCCGAGCAAATAATCTAAAAAAAGCAAGCATATTTCTAAGCAAGTGCACATTGAAAAGAAATTATTAAGACAAACAAACTTAGCACATTCCGGCGTCATCCATATGTTGACTTCTTTCAAAACTGCAGCTACACCTTTGGGCTTGGCATTGGTTTCTACTGCAGGTTTTCTTCCTCTTTTCCTTTTCTCCTGTGGTTGGCGGCGCTTTTACTAGGATTTGTTTTGTCTAACAGAAGAGGATTCCATCTCCATTTCTGAAATTGTTTAAAGAAAATTAGATATGTAAAATCAAGGAGTGTTGCTCAATTTTTTCCCTGCTTGCTGAATGATCGACTTTGAAAAAGGAGTTCTTGTCTTTTGCAAATAATCTCACTCGGAAAAAGCTAGACTTACAAGAAAATTTCTCATGTAAAATATTTTTTTTCTAATGATTATGAAGAGGCTTCTAAAACATTTTAAAGTCACTTATTTTTTTTACACCATATTACTTCACTTAAATGCATGGTCGATGAACTGAAGAATATTATTAAAATCTACCAAGTAACATGATTCAAAAAATTATCGTTTGTGAGTAATTTGTGTCACTATATATCGCACGTACGACTTTTTTTTAGTTGTACTTTTTATTAATAGCCAACTGGCCAGCAGGCTAGCACTTCTTACTTGAATACTGTAACAATGATTTTATATTTAATTTATGATATTTGAACTTTTAAGAGGAACATTAATTATTTGATAATTTTTTTTTTTTTTTTTTTTTTTTTTTTTTTTGAAAACTTGATGTCATTGCAGAGTTACTCTCTTGGTTGTGCTTGTTGAAATGCCCCCTTTATACAGTAGGCCACACCATAATTCTGTATTTTTTTTTCTCCCTTTGGTTTTTTCAATTTAATAGTTTTAATTGGGTATGTTTTATCTTTGTTTTTCAATTCGGTAGTATGTGACACCAGTTTTAGTGGGGGAATTTGGTTATTTTTATGCAATTGTATTAACTGTGTTGCCAAAAAAAAAAAAAACAAAAATGAAAGTCACCCATTTTATTCTGCGTCTCGGAATAAACACTGTACCAATCTTCATCAATGTGATATTGTGGTAACTGATAATATATAGACCGGAACTAAAGTAATAACCAATCAAACAAGATGGCCTGTATAAGCCGATGACAAGATGCAAAAATCTAACTCCTTTATAAACAAAACACATACAATTCCATATATTCTCACAAAAAATAAAAACATGAATATAAACGCTTGACCGTTGTTTGTATACAAAAAAGAAAAAAATCTCAAAAAGGAAAATAATTTAAAATAACCAACATTAACATAGCGAGATATATTGTTCATAAAAACATGATGCAATGTTAACGACCAACAATGTTCTTCTTAGCTTTCTTCTCTAGAGAGAAATGATCAGTACTAAGCTCAATCTCTATGTCATGGGATGCACCGAGCAAAATTTCTGTTTCTTCAAGCTGGTACTCTTGTCCCCATGGATGCTGCTTAAGTTTCCTAATCCTGTCAAGTTCTTCAGCGACTTTCTTCATGGTAGGTCGCTGTTCTCCCTTCATATGAAGACATTCCTTAGCAAGTTCAGCAACTTCCATGATCACTTCTATATCATCTTCACATCTTATATAATCATCTAGTAGCTCAATCATTTTATTCTCTTTCATAGCAGAGAGGAAACAAGACGAAAGACTCTTCTCTTCTTCCACAACATCAAAATTAATTGCTGGTTTGCTGGTTAGAAGCTCTAAAAGAACCACACCAAAGCTGTATACATCACTCTTGTCAGTTAGTTGGCATGATTGCATATATTCAGGATCGAGGTACCCACACGTTCCTTGCACAAGTGTGACGAATTGCACCTCATCTGTTGGGGCTAGTATTGATGCACCAAAATCAGACACCTTTGCAGTGTAATTTTGGTCCAAAAGAATATTTGAAGACTTCACATCTCCGTGGAAAATTGGAGGAGATGCTGAAAAGTGCAAATAGGCAAGTGCTTCCGCTGATTCTTGAGCAATCTTTAAACGAGTTTCAAGAGATATGTGTGATCCTTGCTTTTTGTAATGAATATAGTGAAATAGAGTATCATTTGGTATGAACTCATATACTAGCATTGGAACCTCGATTTCTAAACAACAACCCAGCAATTTTACAATGTTTTTATGGCTAATTTGGGAGAGAATAAGCATCTCTTTACCAAATTCTTTTCTTTTATTCTCATCGACTATCTTACACTTTTTTATGGCAACAATTTGGCCATTTAAAGTTCCTTTATAGACTGTGCCCTGGCCTCCATGGCCAATAATATTTGCACTGTCAAAATTATTTGTTGCTCGTTCTACTTGTTGCTTCGTGAAGATTGTAAAACCAAATCCCTGATTTGATTTAATCTTCTCCAACAAAATCCATCCTCCGTATTGATCAAAGTACTTCTTCATTACTTTAGAAAGTTTTATTCTTTCTATGACCACACATACACCGAATCCTATAAATAATAGGGCGACAATACCAGCAGAAATTCCTACAATAATTAATTGGTAGAAACTTGCTTTAATTATTTGAAGAGAAGTACGTACTAAACATTAATTGGTTCTAGTAATATCTATATATGATTCTATAAGTCTCAAATCTTATTTATAGGTTGGGAGCAGTATCAATACATGTCATATGAATTTTCATATATGTTTAATTTTGATTGATTTTCAGATAATTAAAGAGGACAATTATTTATGTTCCTAATTTTTTATCGAATGTGGTACAAGTGCCAGTACAAACAGTTATCTCAGATCTAATTAAATATCACGAGTTACCTAATCTGCTTAGCTCAAAGTAGATTTTCTGTCTTGCATGTATATAGTTGTACGCTTCAAGTTACAGCCTTACAGATTAATAGTGTTCCGTTGGTCGAACTTTGTGTGTTTAATCGACTTAAAAAGAAAAGAAAAAAAAAACAGTTGTTGGCTGAATTCTACTTTTTTGGTAAATCTAATTATATTTCTTTTGGTATAGTGTTAACTAAAACTTAAAATTTCTATTTAAAATATGTTTTGCTTTATTATAAAATATGACAATGTTTAGCCTCCATCAAGAAATTTAAAAGTCTTGAAAGTTGAATTTGGACGAATTAATAAGAATCAAACTCCAAATCTCCTCAAAGTTTACAATACATGCTCTTTTTTGGTGTGTTTGGATAGGCCGGGAATAAGGAATAAGCCACTTATTCCTTATTCCGGTGGAAAACAAACACCATAGGAATAAGGAATTTGGGCTTATTCGGGCCCTTATTCCTATACCATCAAAATCTTGGTATTAGAATAGGGAATAAGGATTAATTGATAAGTTGTTTAGATGGTGAGTTTAGGAATAGCCATAAAATATACTCTTTGTGGTTCAAGTAATTTGAAGTTCCAAAGATGTAAAATATAATCACTCTGTGGAATTAATTGATAAGTATATGATTGGCTGTCAATAGTCCGTTTTGTCGGGTGTGATCGCATGCATGTTGCCACCTCCAGCTAATTTGTAACAAATTCTTAGTTTGAGCGATCGGTGTTATTTGGATGCACATGGGAATAGGAAAATAGAGCCTCTTTCCGGAATTGGCTATTCCTAACACATCCAAACGGTTTTGGAATAGCCAATTTCATTCCTAACACAATTTTCAATAACACTCTTCCCAACAACACTTTTCTCTCTACTTTTTCACACTTCCCAACGCTATTCTTAAACTCACCATCCAAACAAAATTTCCTCTTCCCGGAATAGCATTCTTCCCACTCTTCCCACTCTTCCTACTCTTCCCACTCTTTCCACTCTTCCCACTATTCCCAACCCATCCAAACGAGCCCTATAATTATTATAAAGGAAAGCGAAATAATAGACATAGAAATACTCGACCCACTTCAGTCTGATGCAATTAATTAATTAGTCCTTCTCTGTCCCAAATTAATTATAATCTGAACGCAATTCTAACTCTTTATTTCCATAATTATAATTTTAGCTGATGCAATTCTACCTTTCCAATTGAGGCCCTAATAACAGCATTACTTTCTTCAATTTACCTTAAAAAAATAAAGCAACATACCTAAAATTACTGCCAAGTTGAGTTCGCATGTATTGGTAGATTTTATGCGCCAGCCGAGAGGACAGGAGCATTTATATCCTCCTTGGGTATTGTGACACTTCCCTGGCTTAGAGCATGGATTATGGTCGCATTCATTAATATCTATAATTAAACCATACCAGATAATTAGTATCAAATGTCAATTACTTACACCATCAGAGACAATCTCAGTGTATGTGAGAGTCAGATACCTTGGCAGCCTTCTTCAAGGTAAGGATTGCCTTGATAACCATCGGAGCAGTTACATAAATAACCTGGACCACTGCTGGAGTTCAAACATATGCTATATTCGCTTTTGCATGCGTAGGAGGATGTATTAGCATATGCAATGTCGCATGTTGTGTTTCCTATGGCCCAATCAATCCAGGGGCGGATCCAGACTTTTTTTTAGTCTGGGCATAAAAATAGTTTATTAAATTTAATTAAAAATAATAAATAGTATTAAATAATATTTTAAATATAAATTTTTTTTAACCTAATCACGTTGGTAATATTTCATTATTGTACTACAACCATACATACATTCTCTCTAATGTGATACAATATCTAATCTGTTGTATTAATTCCAAATAAGTAAATATTAAATTACTTCTACTATTTAAATCCATCTTAAATCTATTTTAAATTAAAATTTGTTTATTGTAACTTTACATCTTTTCAATAGATTTTCCAGAGCATTGCAATTAATAACGTGCTTATTTAAAAAATATTATTAAATAAATAATTTTACTAAATCAAAATAAATATTACATTTCTAAATTGATTTTATCATCATCAAATCAACATTTTCAATTAATTTTCAATCTATTAATGTTTTATGCGATCATATTACAAATAAATCAATCATTTTTTACTTCTACTATTTCAATCCAAATACATGTGACCACACAAAAATGAAAGATATTGGGCGAAAAAAAAAATGAAAGGACAATAAAGTACATGACATGCCTCGTGACCTGGTGCAACAAGCCGAGAAAAAGAAAAAAGAATAAAAGAAAGAGCTTAATAACTCATAAGCACATAAATTTATGAAAGTAAATTAGAAAAAAAAATGACCAAACCAATTCATTCTCGCCACGTCACCAATTCAATTCAAGCCTAGGCACCTCACCAATTTAAACCTGGGCACCCAACCATTTTTTTTTAATAACTGGAGTTTAATTTTTGTAAACCTAGCCTAGGCACTTGCCCAGGATAGACTCCACTTGGCTCCGCCACTGAATCAATCCAGGCTGTCGTGTTTTGGTGCAACAGCTTCTCAGTGGTGATGTAATCAGTGTTGAACATGAACCCATCTTCTTCAGTTAGCATTGCATAGCCGCAACGACTAAAGTTATACACCCGGGAATTGTTGTAATCCGTAGAAAACATAAATTCGATGTGGTTTGTTCCTTTGGGAATAGATATCTCGCAACAGCCAATTCCAGAGCAGGACCCATTAGTCAAGCTATCTAGGCTATTGCACCCTGAAACACATCCCCCTAAGTAGGAATTTTTACGGTAATTGGTAAAATTGATATAGCCAAGTGTATCACAACCAATGACCACGAACTTATTTTTCTCATGGTTAAACCTGAAATACTTGAGGTTCGCCCACCAATCAGTGTAATCGACGAGCTGTGTCGTGCTGTTGTAGCACTGGGAAGATATAGGCATGTCAACACGTGCCTGGCCCAGGGAGAGGCTTATATTCAGATACTTGTAATCACCTCGGTATGGAGCAAATGTACCATTAATTGTTTCATTGCACATAAGCTCGAAGGCTTTAGAATAGGAGCAGTTCGGGCCAATACCAAAAGGGTAAGGGATGGTAACATTACCACATGTGTCTTGGCATCCGGGTCGAATTATGTTTGCAGATGCGGCTGTTTTTGAGCTTAGCTGCAGTAGAAGAAGAACAAGAAGGTGGGATAGCACCACCACAGTGTGTGCGGCATGGAACCCTTGCAGGGAGTTCCTTCTGGTTTTGGGCATGACGGCCTTAGTGAAAAGAAAGCAACCGAGCGAGTAATAACTTTGTCTACTTTCTAAGTACTGGATGGATGCACCAATTATACGTACTGTGGACTGTGGTTGAAGGCTTGAAGCCTCTATATATAAACCCGGTCGGATGTGTTCTGATGATAAGTTGAGAAGAAGAAGAATGGAAGAGATAAAATAAAATAATCATTTGGTTTATTTGTTTTCTAACCAATTTTTATTTAACATTCTTAAAAACAATTAATAATAATAAAAATATTATAAAATAACTAATATTGTAATAATATAATATTATTATTATAAATAATTAATAATAATAATATAATATTAATAATCATTTATTTTATTTTTTTCCAACCAAATTTATTTAATATTCTTTCTTTATTCGTTTTTAAGATTCGGTATTACATTATTAATGATGATATAATATTTCTATTAAGAAATTAACAATATAATTAAACTAGACTGTCCGTAACCACTAGACTATGAACCAAATACAAACAAATTAAATTGAAGTATGCATTGAAGGTGCATAAAGACAAATGAAGTGTGCATGAAGGTGCATTGGGAAACGCGCGAATACAAATGATTTTTGTGACATATTGCAAAATGCCAAATTAAGTTTCAGTTTAATCAATTGGATTAATTCTTTAAATGATAAAAGACTAAGTAAATTGTCAAAAGTATTAACCAAAGATAATTAATATTAATAAGCAATTTCTAAAAAAAAAAAGAGCTCTATAAACATCAAATTAATGATAAGATCAGGACATTGAATCTAATTCAAATTAAGTTGTATTCAATAGGAAAAAAAATTTGGAAATTTATCACCTCATATTTATCATTATAAAATATTCATAATTGGTAACTTTAAGAAATAAATCCAATGCAACAGTAAAACTGAATCAAAATCGAAAAATTCTACTTTCTGTAGTATCTATAAATAACCTAGATAATTATAGCAAAATCAAAGCTTAAATTATACTAAGATTTCATATCAGATTAATTGAACTTAAATAAAAACCATTTATAATTATAACTCTATATGAGTTGCAGCATCTTTAGCCACAAAATTGATGTCACAAAAAATCCGAGGAAGGAAATTGGGGTAAAAATCGACTAAGTCGTTTATTGTACGCGTGGCTCCATCCCCATTTCCTTCTTCTCTCTCGGTTGTCCGCCGATCGTGCGATTCCTTCTTCTTTTTCTCCGACGAAAATCAGGATTTTAAAGAGAGGATGGAGTGAGGCACACCAATCACCTCACGCTAGTAGTTGGGTTCGATGATCTCTCGTACTTACGGGTGGAAGAAAGGGATAGGTCGAGTGGTGACGAGGATTGAAAGATTCGTGCTTGGAATCTCTAATGGTGAGTCATCTCTCTTCCCTTTTTCCGCCTATAAGTACCTCCATGAAGATGGGAGGTAGGTTAGCCGGTTTTTAAAATTTCATAAAAAAAAAGAAAAGAAAGAGAAAGAAAGAGGTAGAGGAAAAGGAAAGAGAGAGGAATCAGCATAGGGATCCAAGGTATGACCCTCTCCTTGTTTTGATTTTGTGGTTTGGACCGAGCTGCATTGATAGAATTGTTTAAAATTATAATTTAGAGTTAAACTCGGTTTTGAGAAAAAACTTGATAAAAACTGTGAAATGTAGTTTTGAATGAGTTTATTTAGGTCGAATTGTTGATCGATTAGAGCTATTGAGGATTAAAATTGTTGAGAAATGTAGTTCCAGGGGTATTAAGTCCGGTTAGTTGATGATACACAAAAATTTGTAGAAATGTTGAGGTTTGACCTCGGTTGGGCATGAAGAGATGTTGTTTGAGACTTGCTCTCGAGGTCTGTGTCTTGGTACCGGTCATTGGTACGCTGCCCTTGCCTCTGGTATCGATCTGGTGTAATGTTGAGTTGTGACAGGGGCTGATTTGCGAGAAAAAAATGGGTTTGGGGACCTATTTGTGAAAAAAAGGACCTAATAATAATTAAAAAGGGCCTTTTTGTAAATTAAAAGGGCTCGGTTGTGAAATAAAATGATTTGAGGTCCTCTGGAGAAAATGGCGTAGGAGATAACGGGTTGGATCCGGACCACCCTGTCGGACCCGTTACGGCTGGCTCAGGTCAACTGGGTCAGGTTGACCTGGCTCAGCCATGAAGGAGAAGGGAATTGGGCTGAGATTTTTGGATTGGGCTTAAGCGAAAAAAAAATTCCCTGGCCCAGTGAAAAAAAAAACTAAGGGCTTAGGTCCATCCGGATTTGTTGAATTGAAATTGGACTTAAAACTTAATTTATAATTAATTTAATTATGTGGGCTTAAGGTTAAACAACTAGTTAATTAAAGGAAAGGCCATTTCAATATGGGTATACCTTTAATTTGACGGTTTTCGGGAGATGATGTAAACAGTTCGAGTGAGTCAAGAACAGATACATGACAAATCACCGACAAACTGATCCCAACAAACAAAATCAAATAACTTTTAGATTTTCAAATTTTGTTTTTGTTTAATAATTATTTTCTGTTTTTAAATCTTGGATTTCTAATTTATAATAATAAACAGAAATAATTTTTGTAATTAAATAAAATATGTGTATATACATTATACTTTATAAATAATAAATCATGTATATATGTATTAGATAAAATAAATTAAATTAAAATAAATAATAGTAATTTAACAAAACCACATTTTTAGCTTAATTAGTATGATATCAACACCTTATAGTTTAATCTAACTAATAGTTAACTAGTCTTTATTTATATTCCCAACACAAGTTACGAGTTATGATCTAAGTGAAATTCAAGTAGTTTCGTAAAATGAAAGTATATAAGCAGATGCACGGTATTTATAGATAATATATTTCTACTCTGACTAATAATTATTAAGTACACATGAAATGATATGCAATTGTCATTTACTTTAATCAGTAATTGAACTAGAAATGTCTTAAGCAACTTAATTAATTAAGATAGATTTTAATCACAATTTATTAAATAACTAGAAAGTCAAAACCAATTATTAAATGATCAATTAAAATACTTAATAATATATTTCAAAATAAAATCTCTTCAATCAAGAATCCGAACTTAATTAAACATTCAAACCTACTTTAGTCTGATTGACCAAGTATGTCGGTATGGTAACCCAAGAACCACTTGAAAATAGATTATTTAGGTTTTGTCTTAAATACTCTACGTTACCATTAGATGGTCATCAAGATAAATTCTCTCTTTTTATAAAGGAATCAATCGAGGGTCGTTAATATGAAATTATCGAGATCAAGGACCGTCAAGCAGAAGAACTTCGGATAGGATGATCGTCAAGCATTATACCGAGGAACTACACTTAAGTCTGCTATCCAGGTGCGGACACGTGGATTTTTCTAGAGATCTGGTCCTGGTAATTTATATTAAATGCATAGCGTGTCGCTATCTGATTTGGATGTATTTTCCGTTGATCATATTAGTTTTATAGAAACAGATATTACAACTTATGACCTCATGTTTGAATCAGTCTCCTTTGATCAAGTCGTGATAAAAATGGGCAAGTTTTTGCCACTCTTTTGTAAATGGCCTGAACTATCTCAAGTTCAATCTAATCTTGCCTGGTAATCCTGCAAGCATGTAATCCTGCAAGCACGATAAAGAAGTCAAATATCACTCTCCGGAGTCGGTCGGCCACCGGCTTCGGCCAGTTCGGTAGCGCTATTAGAATATGGAATTCCCTCATGCCACCTGAAATGCCAGGTAAGGGAAAGGTTTCCTCATGTGCCCAGCCGGTTGGGAAAGGAAACCTGAGTGAGATTTTGATGAATATTTACATGATATGTTTTGTACATGATATGATTTGTTTACTGCCAGTTTCATGATCATGTCTTGATTTGTCTGCCTGCATGTTACTCTTTAGTATATTATGATGTTGATTGGTCCGTTCCTTCCCCGCTATTCGGTATGCAGTGGATGGAGATTTGTATTTCATTATGATTATTTTATTGACTTCCATCTTATTACTGATTTAATTAGTGTTTATATTGATTATACGGGTATTATTTCTGGACTAAGGTTTCAAACAGAAATCCACGTCTGGAACTAAAACCCGCACTGAGAATTTATTTGTCATTCCGTTCTTTTGTATATTTTTCCACAATGGATGTGGGTTCCAGGTTACAGAGACAGGCTCGATCAAGTCAAGTGAAGATTAAGCCAAATATCTTACTATTGAGTCATGGGAATCCATCATGGTAAATCATGGTAAGATTAAACTTGTACCGTATATATATAAAAAAAAAAAAAAAAAAACTGGTAGGAAAACGCCTTGCGGATACATAGAGATTGTGTATTCGCGGCGGGATTGTCACAACCTATGTGTCGGGATGTGACAATTTTTATGTTCAATTGTTACAATGTGCAACCAATTATTTTATTCGTATTTTTATTCCCAACTTCTTCTTCCGGTTTCTTCCAGCTCTCTGCTAGAAGAGTTATTCCCAGAAAATTTTCCTCTTCCCATCGTTATTCTTGTCTGTTTGGATGCCTCTTCTTCCGGGAAGAAGAGTTATGATCCTGGAAGAACCCTTCTTCCGTTCAATCCAAACAGATGCTCTAAGATTCGTAATCACTTCATTATTAATGTATATATGGTGTCGTTTGGATGATTTAGAAATAAGGTAGGAATAGCATAAATTTAGGAAAAATTACTATTCACAAGAATTGTGGGAATTGACTATTCCAGAAATTAGAAATGTTGTTTGGATGGTGAGTTTAGGAATAGCGTTGGGAAGTGTGAAAAGTAGAGAGAAAAATGTTATTGGGAAGAGTGTTATTGAAAATTGTGTTATGAGTGAAATTGGCTATTCCAAAACCGTTTGGATGAAAAATTGGGGAATGGAATTGCCAATTCCGAGAATTGGCCAATTCTCATGCATCCCAAACGACACCGTAGGTACAATAATTACGTACCTATGGTGGTGTAGAACGCAGTTTCAAACATTAATTCAAGTCTTGTTGAAAATAACTTCTATGTTTTATTAAATTAATATGGTTTAGGAAAAATCATATAACTTGAGAACATTTTTTAGTTAAACATTCAATGTCGTCTCTTGACTCTTGATGACAGAATCATACATCTATATAACCAAGTGACTTTCAGATGGCCTAAACACACTAAATATTGGTATCTTTTATAATTAGTTTCGTAAATGATTTTCACTATCCAATACAGTCTGGAAGACCTGAATCGTTAATTTTTCTAGGAGATCAAAATACTTTTGCTAAAATTTTTAAATTAGGTTTATTAATTATTCAGCAACTCTAACTTTGCGACGGCAAGAGTTTTTAAACCGACTAGTCATTTCGGTATATATATTAATATTCGAGGGGTATGAAAGTTGCTATTGTTTCTCTCACAATGTTATATCCCATGTTAATTTTTTCTATAATTAAAAGTTAATAGATTAATTATGTTTTGGTTTTTAACATATATAACTATTTTATGACAAAATTGATAGCTAAATTAATACAAATCCGACCATCAAAATTGATAGCTTCTCTTGCTATAGTAGTATAGTTGGAGTAACTTTTTTTCTTCAATTAGCATTTTTATTCATTAAAACAAATATTAGGGTTGAATTTTGCGGGTAAACTGTATATTTTGATAGTTCTTGTGTTTAACTGTCCGTCATTTCGAATATTTTTTTAGTTATATTGCGATAACAATTTGAATTTCATTTAAATAAAGTGACTGTCACAAAAAAAAAAAAAAATGATATCTGATGTATCATGGAGGAAGTATTACGCGTGGGTTCGCGCTAGTTGGGATATAATATATACTAAGAAAGCGATGCCTTGGTATGTCAACCAACTTAATTTTCCATCATTTTTTTACATCCTGGATTTACTTTAATCCATTCGATATTACTTTCACGTGATCTATTGATAAAATGACATATTAGGAAAGTGTCAACGACCTTGAAGAATGAATAAGCCCAAGGTATAGTTTATCAAAAGCATAAAAGAAAGATATCTTCAGGATCTAGAAGGGCATAGCGGCGTAACCTCACTTTAGAAAAACTTCCTGTGATCAAGCGAGCACTATTACTTTTTTAAAACAAGAGGTTATTATAAAAGGCTTTAGCCCACTCTGTAAATTAGAGTTTATCTCTCTTCTATATTTATTTATCTATTTACTTATTTATAGCTACATATTCTGCATCCAGCGGGAATTAGGAGATGCTTTGGGCAACGAAATTTTTTCTTCGAGTAACATATTTTTTTTCTAAATGTCTAAATTATCCTTAGTATCAATTAAGATCTATTACCTAATTTATTCCTTCACCATGCTTTAATTTTATTTCCTTAACCGTGTTTTTTTTTTTTTTAGATTTCCTCCTAAAAAAGAATGAGTAAATTTTTTCAGAGGTCCTTAAACTTCTATAATCCGAATTTGGTCATCAAAGTTTCATTTGTCCCTCCACAGCCACTAAACTTTCAAATACTCCATATTTAGTCCCACCGTTATAATTTCATTATAATTCTGTCAAAAGTAATATTGAGAGTGCAAATTGGAGTCACCAGCTAGATCCAACATTGTTCTTTCTCTCCCAGGCAGCAAATTAATTTTCCAACTTTTATAACTTTTCAATTACTATTTTTTTCATTATATTCATCAGTATTTAAGTAAATTTACTGATCAGTTGGATTTGTTAAACTTATCCACGACCGCCTCTTGATTCCTCGGTCTTAAGAAACTTAATCCTCAGCCTTCGATTATAATACATATAAAAAACAATTGCATAGTTCACTTAACTACAATAAATCAATTGAACGTTCAAAGTAAATATTATTAACAGTTTTAAAGCTCAAAGCTGAATACCATAGTAAATAAAACCATTCGATTAAAAATTAAAGTTTTAGATATTTTGTTTTTATAAGTACAGGAAATTGGCCTTTATATATATATTTTTAATAATTTAGGTATTTTAGCTGTTGTTTCTAATCGAAAATGATCTGGTTCAAAAGTTTTGAGTTGTTAGATAGGCTTCATCGATTTTGCAATTTGTTGTTTCTAGCCTCCAGATTTACTTCATGATACGCTGTACACAATTATTTGATTTGCAGATGGGATGAGACAAAATTTTTCATGATGCCACAAAATTTTTCATTTTGGGGAGTATACATAACAATGTAAATTATCAAAAGCCTCTACTTGTGTGACGTTGAGCACCAAAAGCATATACTATTATGCTAAAGCCGAAAAATATGATGGCTATTATTGAATTCCTTTTTATTAACAAAAAAAAATGAGAGGACAAAATAGGCTATGAATTGCAATTTGTCAAAATTCAGAAACCTGCTAGGTTATTACGTGCAGAGCTTTGATCAAGGAGTACCAAATATGAATAACCCAATTATAATTTTTTTGGACATGATCTTTTGTGGAATACTGATTATAAGGTAGTCTCCAGAAAAATTCAGCATTTTTCCAACATGATTGGGTCAACTTAGCCAAATGGAGCTAACAAATAAAAAGTGGGGTGTTCTCTTAATTATTGTCTTCTTTAATTAAATATAGTTATTTTTTGCAGCTAACAGTAAGGGCAAATTAATTACACCCCACTTATTTAAAATGCCCTTCTTGATTGTTATCTTATCTGACTTTACTAAACTGTTTTAACTATAGCATCCTACAAAGGCTCTATACAATTCAGGTCAGGAATATACGATATCATAGAAGCAGGGCAAACGCTATTTCAAATAAAAAATAAAAAAAAAATAGCGAGCGACAGAATTTAATGTTAGGGGACATGACATAAAAGAGGTGCCGATGAACGGAGGACCAGGATAACGGATGTTTGTTGATCCGGGCCGTTCGATTTGATCTCGACGGTTAATTTTTTTCGGGCCTATCAATTCTGGTATTATTCACGGGGCATCATTAATCGTTGAGATTAAATCAGACGGTCCAGATCCAAAAACATCCATTGGATTGCCGTCCAAAGGATCTCGTTCCGATGAACGGAAACCATGCAAATAATGGGACAGAGAAAGCAAAGGAGTGGATCCTTTTACTCTGCGGTCCGTTGAAAACGAAGCTGACCCATATTAAACCTAATTAACATTGATATAGCAGCACACCAACTCATAACACAAAAAATTATGACACAATCGTGTGCCATCAGTTCTATAGCTTTTCTATCTGCAAGTAAAATTCATAGCCACTCTACCATCACTTTCTAGAAATATGCGACACTGGAGCTTAAATTTCACCATAGCCGGTTCTCCATAACTGCATATATGATTTCTTTCATAGTACCCTGCCAAGTTGGAAGGAAAATACATATAATCAGAGATTTCACTGGTTTATATGTACAGCATATTTGAGGAAACACAATATAGAAACTTTTCAATAATTTAAGTAGGCAAATTACATCCATTTCTATGAATATGTTAATGCTTCATAACAATTGCAAATAACTCCTGCCACCTATATTTTTTAAATCAACCCTAACGTCCTTCTAAAATATGTATTTAACCCCCATATAAGAAAAAAATAGGAAAATCACATTAAATAATGAGCTTTGCTAGTGCAAAGTGCAAACAACAATCTTTTTTTTTTTTTGACCTGCAAACAACAGTCTGAAATCTAATACAAAAAGAAAATATCTACCTCCAATTAGAGTTGAATCCATGTTCCCATTGTTCCCAGTTATTCTTCTTTAATATACTTAGATCCATAGCATATAATCATATGCTCTACAATTATTGTCTGTCTTGACATGAAGATTTTTTTCCCCTATTTGCTTAAAACATAGGGTAAATTGGGAACTTTATTATTTTAGAAAATTATTAAGTTCTGTAACCCTAGTTATGAAATAGGGTTAAGGGCAGAACTTAAAACCTATACAAGAAGCTATCTGTAGCTAAGCCCTTTATCTTCTAATATCAAGCAACGACAACATAGCTATTGTTCCAAAGATACATAGAATTATCAAAATATAGAGTGTCAAAATACAGAAGGTAGGTTTATTACCGGAGAGTGATCCTTCAGGCCAAGAGATAGCACCAGCGGTCTGGTTGAACCGTAGCTACTGTTTATACACAAATGATGTGTTCAGTATTAGACATTATAATACGGGGTTCCATTTTCTTTCTCTAAGTAACCGCAAATAATAAATCCAACTGCTAAAACTAAATTTATGCTCACCAAAAAGAAAAAGCCTTGTCCACCAGAATTCTTCTTATTGAGTGAATCAATCACTTCATAATCATAATAAACTAATTGAAACCAGGTTCCAACATAAATCATTTTTGTTTATTTCAGTCTGATTTGATCTTGCAGAATAAAAAAGTGTCCTTCCTAAATTAGGGTAAACTAGTCAACATTTATAAGAATCTAACAGTAATCTCAATGTATGATTTTTATGAAGTAATCAATAAAACTAAAAAGTGTTGGAGTCATTAAAAAAGTATAAGCAGAAAGCATATAATGTTGATTGTTGCTTGAAAAAGATTGAACTGCAATCACCCAGAGAAAGAAAATACCTTATATGTTCAATCAGTTGACGAGCACATGCCACTAGAAAAGGCTGCATTAATGTTATTATATCCAAAATCACCATTTTGTTCCATAAAAAGGAAATGTAAAATTAAAAGGATTGCCAGGAACATACCTCATCTCTTTTACCAAAGATAACTGCCACATGGAATGTTGGATCTGTTGATACACTTTCCTCTTTTCTAAAAAAAATTCAAAACCAAAATAATGAGGTTAATGTATATGTAAGTAGAATTACTACTATTATAGCCTTTAAAATCACTGGCATGAAGAAAGACTAATTAATTCAGAACAGTATTGATCATACAGTCAAAGCCTTAATTTAACATAGATAAAGCCTTAATTTAACTTAGACAAGTGTACTGACACTGCAGTTAAATTTATACACCGCGCCAGAAAAGATCCAACCCATAGGGATGATATTGCATCTAAATTCAATAATTCATATAGTCCAAGCACGCACCTGGCATGCAATATTGTCCCCATACATCCAATTTGAGTGGCCATTACCTACAATTTCAATATATCAGTTATGTAGATTTTTAAGCCACATAACATAAAATTATTGAAAGAGTATGGAAAAGCAACTAACCATAAAACTATCATTGTACTTGCAAATCACTATATCAGTTTTATTACCCTGCAATGAGAAATCAAACAAATAATAGAAATTTTATATTGTTTATTAATAAAAAACAGAAAACAAAACATATTACTACACATGCTTGGCATAGGGGAGAAAAAGACCTTGATGTTTAAGGAAAAGGATTTGTGTAAAACAGGAAACTCTGTAGGCGACAAGTTGTTTGAGCTCATCTCCATGTAATTCCCAATTCTTGCTGAACTTGAAAACCTGCACACACCATTTAAATAGATCAGATTTACGTTCAATCCAATGCTCAATTTTAAGCATCTGATACTACTTTCAAGTATCTGAGAATAAATGTATAAATGGGTACTAAAAAGTAACAAACAGGAGTCCTGTACAAATTTTTTGGAAGAGAAGTAAATAGGTGTGAGTAAACATGGTTTTATAGTTCACTTGGAAGAGAAGAATAAAGGAGTGATTAGACCTAGTTTATCTTGCACAAACTAGCAATTGTAGGTACAATTATATCAAAGTGAGCTGTTTGCAAATATATGAAGCACATTTGTAAATAAACCGTACTCAGACTAATCAGTAACCCGATACATTTGGAAGCCTATGGTCGACTGAGAATTAATGAGGTGATCAGTGCTTGTTCACAGCATTACTACCCACATTTGCAACTAAACCCTTTCACTCTTCATCCAACAAAGACAAAGAGTCAATAATCCGATTAGTTGAAGTTACATCCTTAAACCCTAGTTATCATGGAACAATACATCCAATTACCAATCAATGATCAACACTGAACAATCACAAAAATTTTATTACTGAAACCCCTAATTTCATGACAACATTCAATTAACTATGGAATTGATAGTAAGATTTTACCACTTTTCAGACGAACAAAAGTGCTTGCTCCGTTAGCAGCTATTCTCTTCAATTCCTTTACTTGTCCAATTTGGGGGAAGCGGCCAGAAAGGAATAAAGGGATCTCTCAATAGAGAAGCGATTTAGAGAGGGGATCGGAGGAAACTCTAATGGGAGAATGAAAACAGAGTTTGTGGGAAGGCGATGAGAGTGTCAAAACTTGCCGTGCGCGAGGGGCGGGCAGCGAGGTAAACGCCCGAGCTGCTGTCCGCTGAGCAGAGAGTCGAACGGAGAGAGGGAAAAGGACGAAGATTGAGATGGGCCTTGAAACGGGGCTGAATGGATCTGGGCTTAAGACTTGCTATGGCCACCACGTGATGTTAATTTACAGCCTGATCTGAAGGACTAGGGGTGCATAACGTTCAAAACGGTCACGAAAGTGAGGACTTGCGTTAATCGTTTCGTTACTGCACGCAAATTTTTCACTACTTGCGTCTTTCGTTCCGTTTTATAAACGCAAGTAAATTTACTTGCGTTAACCGTTTCGTCAACCAAAACGGTTTGCGTTTTAAAAACGATTAAAACCGTTTAAACTTTGGGAGTTTGAAAATAATACAGCATTCAGTCCACTTAAATCAAATAAAGCACTACATAGTTAAATCAAATAAAGTAGTGCTTGAAATGAAATCAAGCACTACAGAAGTACAATTTCAACTGTAAACAACACAAAATAAGCCCCATGTCTTCTACATAGTTAAATACAACCAAATAAGCTCCATGCAACACAAAATAAGCCTCATGAAATACACAAAATAAGCCCCATGTCTTCATAACAGTAAGCAACACAAAAAACTACATAGCACCTCTAAAATAGTAAGCACTTCTTAGCCACTTTCTACATAACAGTAAGCCCCACAACTTGTACATACCTACATAGCAATAAGAAATAAGAAGTTAAGCACTAAATTATGCACTGAATTTATTTACTGTTTTCTTTTTAAAAAGTGCTAATTTTCAAGCATTAGTTTATCAAAAACATCAATTTTCATCAAGCTTTACCATTTTTTAATAGTCCCTTATTACAAACAGCCCCTTCATGAAACTAATTATAAATCCCACATTGAAAATTGGAAGTTTGATAAGTACAGGTATTTGGCAGAATTTCTCCCTTCATGTACCCTTTTATTTTTTCAAACACAAGCATGCACACAAACAACCTTCATGTACCCCTTTATTTGTTCAACAAACATAAGCATGCACACAAACAGATACCCAACATACCCAACAAGCATGTACCGGCTCCACAACACAGACCCAACATACACCCAACACAAACAGACCCAACATACCTGTATAAACTACCAAGGCACTAGCACAATGTAGTGCTTCCATGGGGTGCATCATCACCAGTTGGCCATAGTGTATCACCAAACTGTCCACATTCACTTTCAAAGTGATGCCACATTGAGCTTGTGCTCCTTTGATTTCCTTGCTTGTACTTCTTTCCGCAATAATTGCAGGAAGCATCAAAGGCGCCATCATCATCTTTGGTACCCTTTGTGAAATAAGCCCAGACTTTAGAGGTATGGTTATCCTCTCTAGGACCCCTTCTCTTTCTCTTTCTCTTCTTGGAGGTTTCTTCAGGTGCTGGTGTCTCCTCTTGAGGGCCATCGGCATTGTTCATGATCCTTTGGATTTCTTCAGGGGTTTCAAAGTTCAGACCTGGCCCCATGCTACAAAGTATATAAACTATATTACTAACAGCAACTGTATATAAACTATATATAATCTAATATCAACTATATATAAACTATATTACTAACAGCAACTGTATATAAACTATATATAATCTAGTATAAAGTAACTAACAACTATAAAATAAAGTAATATAAACTATATACTAATATAAAGTAATATAAACTAGTATATACCAGTAACTAACAGTTCAAGCATATGTATAAACTATATATATACTTTATATAATCTAAATTAACAACTACAAAGTAATATAATCAGTTTATACTTAAAACTATATAAATTAGTATAAAGTAACTAACAGCTAGACTAATATAGTAACTAACAACTAAAGTAATATAAACTATATACTAACTATAACAGGGGTGAGAGAGAGAGAGACAGAGAGATAGAGGGGTCAACTCAGCTGTGGAATAGAGGGGTTTAGTTGTACATTCGGCTGTGAGAGAGAGAGACAAAGATAAATAGAGGGGTGAGCTCATCTATGGGCTGTGAGACAAAAATAGACAGGGAGAGAAAGGGGGGGTTAGTAGAGCCTTCGGCTGTGAGAGAGACAAAGACAGAGAGAGATAGAGACATATGTAGGTGTGGCGGAGAAAGGACAAGGTTTGGTGATACCATCATCACCTCGACGACGGTGCTGCAGAGGCGTGCGAGGGTTTGGTGGAGAGGAGATGTGATATTAGATCGGCGCTGCACAGAGGCGTGCGAGGGTTTGGTGGAGACTGCGAGAGAGAGAGAGAGAGGAGATGTGACACAGATCGGCGGAGAAATGATGAACAAAACCTAATTTTTTGTCTTCCCCTTCGATGTCTCCGCCATCCCTCCTCTGTAATGAACACAATAGCAGTACTGTAAAATTTAAAACGAAATTGACGAAATAAACGATGACGAAACGGTCCTGTTTCGTTAACCGTTCCGTTTTGGGACGAAACTGGGTAAGGTTTTGCGTTGTCCGTTATATTATTTAAACGAAACCGAAATGCTTAACCGTTTCGTTTCGTTTCGGACGAAACGAAACGCAAAAACGATTAAAACGATTTTCGTTTTCAGCCCTATGAAGGACGAAGATATTCACCAGAACTATCAACGAATAAAACTACTACAAGCTTAAGTTAATTAAAAACGTTCGCTAATTTAGTATTAAAATTTGTCATATATAGTTCAAAATTACATATTCAAACAAATCAATCGATGATGCATGAGACGTCATTACACAAAACATGTTTAAAACATCAATTTAATTGTTCAGTTTTTTAATTTCTTTCATTAACTGAGTTTATACCCAAGGAAGAACAGCTTGAACGAATGATACCCCTTTTTTTTTGGACCAGTCGTACATTCTCATCAACCTGGTTTCTAGACAACCAAACATCTAATCAATGACGCAATTGCCAGTTGATGGCCGCTCTCTTTAGTACTTGTTAATTGAAAACCCTCCAAGAAAGTCTCATCTCCTTTTTTTTTTATCGATATTGCGAGGTTTTATCTAAATGTCAAAGTAAACTCGTGTGAGGTTTGCAAGATATGCCATTGGTGTATTTTTATCATATAGTACTATCTTAATTGAGTACAGTGCATGTGTATTTATTCTATAAAGTTGTAAACTTTAATGTAATATTATTAGTAAAGTTTACCCCGGTGAGTATTTTCTCAACCACTTTCAGATTTCAAAACTATGGTCTCTCTAGCTTTTAGATTTCGTCGATGTGACTTAGGAAAATTTCTGATATTATATTTTTAAACTTTTTCTAAAAATTCCAAAAATAATTATTGAGTTTTTATTGATATCAAATTTATCCATGAACTTAAATTTCTTAATTAATTCGAATGAGTGACTAAAATTTGATTGCATCATATTAACCGGGCTCAAATCAACATTTAATGCATTGTATATCCGAAGTCAAATCAAAATTCTAATGTTGTTTTATTCCTCACTGGAGGATCTCATCGAGCTTGGCCCTATACATAAATTTTTATTATATTAATTTTTGTTTTGTATAATTAAGTTATATATAAAATGAAGATAATTAAATTTAGTATGGTAGGGCCATACTGACGGAAAAAAGAAAGACATGTGAATGAGGCAGTGCTATCGGAGGAGGAGTAGAAGAGAAAGGTGGAGAGAGACTTCGAGCAACACAAAAGAGAGATGAAGATATGATGAAAATGAAAATAGGAAGTGGTTACAAAAATCAGAAACAAAATAATGCGCTGCCAAATTATTGTATGTCGGTGAATCGAGTCAGATTTATGAGCAATAATACCCCGCACATAAATAATTATAGAGTATAACGTTACAAAAATTGAAAAAAAATATTATTTCACGATACTTGAAGTGTCGAACTACATTTAACTAAAAAAATCCTGACACCCACACATCTTTATTTATATATATATATTTTTTTTGATATAATCAATTCTTGTGCTTTCAAATCTGCATCAATTGGTGGGTAGGTGAAGTTTAATACGCGTTTTTTACGCTGAAGAGGCAAGAATGTTACCGAAATCCGTTTAAGCTTATCTCTGTTTTTTCAATGTAACTGACGCATCCTCCAAATTAAAAACTTCAACGTAGTCGCTATTTGAATTTAATTTGAGTCTCCAGTCTCTATTATATATAGAAGTGTTGTACTCAACTACTCTCGGTTTGTCGATTACAAAATAATATCATTTGGCATTTAACAATCTTCTTTGAGCTTTATAGGAATTTATACGAAGAAGATGCATAATATGAAGACTTGGATAAAAAATTATTGCAAGATCAAGATCAAGTCTTTAGGGAGCTTGTAGGCTAGCTTAGACTAGGATAGAAGGTATATTTTAGTCCTTATTTATCCTTGAAATGATCTAGATAGTAGAAAAGCTCAAGAAACTAGCAAAAACCAATTTTCAGGGTCTTTGCGTCATATAACGCAATTTAGTGTCACACAACGCAAGTTTAGTTCCAACTTTTTCTGAAAACTGATTCTTGCATCACACAACACTCTGAAACGTTGTGCAACGCAAGACCAGAACGTTATACAACTCCCTTTTACGTCGTACAACGGCTGGCACTGTTATCCGTTTTTGAATCCTTGCTTTTGCGTCATACAACGCTCTGTAGCTTCGTACAACGCAATTGTGTTTTTTCCCTGACTCGTTGGAACACCTTCTTGATTTTTTGGCAAATAAAATCATGCGTTGTGTAATGTCCTTCTGCGTTATGTAACGCGTCTGACATGTGTCAGTTACCGTTTGGATTTTGCCCCCATGCGTTGTACAACGGGTCTTTGCGTTGTACAACGTTCTGACACATGCAACGGTCACTTTATCCGTTTTGTCTTTTTATCAACGGATATATTGATGCATTGTATAACGCTCCGAAGCGTCATACAACGCACCAGTATCTCAGACTGGTAAACAGCTCTTGACGAGCACTATATATTTCCACTCCTTGTTCTCTCTCTCAAGAGAGTCACACCTTGCAAAATTAGACCAGAAAAGATCCTTTGAGCACAGGGACATTCTCCCATTTGAGCTTTTCATAGCTAGATCACTTTGAGAGATATTGTAGCCATTTGAGTGCTCATCTCCCTTGAATAGCGAGGCCGTTGAGCCGTTAGAGCTAGGCCCGTAGTGCCACCCACCTTGAAGGCCTTTGTGCCGTTTGAATAGCGAGGCCGTTGTTGCCATTAGAGCTAGGCACGTTGTGCCACACTTGAGTTAGGCCGATCCACCTCGAGGTCATTGTGACGAGGCGATTCGATTCGAAGTTGTAGTCCCGTTCTTATTGGAATTGAACGGAGGGCACCCGTTTGGTGGTTGCTAAACTACTCCCGGAGACGTACGACTAAGGCTAGCTTTTCTCTAGCGGGTCGGAACTCCGTAATCATACCTTGTGTTCGATTCCTCTCTCTCTTTCTCTATTTATTTTCTTGCATATTTGAATTGCTTGTGTGTGATTGATTGTTTTGGGTACCAATAGACTTGTGCTAGGTAGTTCATACCAAAACCGGTCTAAAACCAACTAATCGCTTCCGCATAACTTGAATTTGGTTAAGCCGCCTACTTTACTAGGGACAACAAGAAGATTACTGAGCGTCATTAAACCGTTTAATTTCTCCTTTTCTTTTGTCTACACAAGAAAATTTCTGAAATTTAAAATTATTAAGAAGCTATAATTAGTTTGTATGGCTGTTTGTCCCTTTAAGTTATCACGTCACAATTATGGCCGATTAGTATGGTACGTATTTCAATTTTCAAAGACTTCGTTATTCGTTAGCTTATATTTTACTTGAAGAATGTTTAAAACTCAAAACTCGTTCTCGAAACATTAATGTTCATCGAAAAAGTTTCTTTCAAAACATTAATAACTATAAATCTAAAACTATTAATACGAAAAAGTAAACTATTATATGTGATTGTGATCTATATCTCTTGTTCTCTACATACATTAAAAAAAAATTATGATAGTTCATCGCTGTTATTAATTTGTCACTGAGAGTTTAAATACATTGACGTGGACAAAAACTTGTCGCTGATTTTGAAGCCATTTTGTCCTATAAAAATAAATGAAATGTTGGAATTTTTTATGTGCACTTTAAAAAAAGTATAATAATATGAGTCGCATGTAGGAAATTTATTTTGACTGTTGCTTTACAATATTGTAGTAAAAATTAAAAAAATGGAGATATAATGAAGCATGAAAAATAAAAGACCATTGAACCCTCCTCACTAAATATATATAACAGAGCAAAAAGGTCAGATGAAGAATGCGTTTTTGTTTATTTGATATAATTGATTTTTTTTACCATGTTAATTAAGGATATAGGTTTATTCTTTTTAATTAATCGAACTTTAAATTATTTTAATAGAGTTGAAATATTTAGTGGATCAATTGACTCCAGTTGAGATTTGTCGACGACGCAACCCACTGTGCGACATTATATTCTGTAAAAAAAAAATATATATATTCTGGATAGGAAATGTTTTGGCATTATTATTACTATTTGATTATAGGAAAACCTTTAGTATTGAAAGACATAATTGGTTGTCTGATTTATTGCATAAATATTGGAGAGGCTTGTACGCATAATATCTTTCAAAAAAATTGTTTAGCAATAAGCATTGATGTAATCTGGAATGGCGGCATCAACTATGGACGTTGGTACATTCTAATTTAGATGCGATAGTTTCAGATGATGGTTTGGAATAATCCAACGGTAATTACTGTGGTTAGAAAGACATAATCTCCGTTGAATTAACGAGGTTAACAGCTGGGGATGATTATCTTAATTCTCCAGCTCACAACATTGTCTACGCTTTACCATCACCCACTGCGTAAGGATAGAATATTATCCTCAACCTAATTTGCAATTTTAAATCCCAGTAGAAAAAGACCAGAGGCAAACATATTTAGCATAATCGATGATAAAATTCTTTAACTGTTTTACTAAAATTGTACTTGTTTTAATAAAAATTTGAAGGTTTCACATACATAAGGGAAGCGCAAGTGTATTGATGCAATTAATGGCATCCTTAAAAAGACACATAATTGAAGGTGTGATGTTTGCTCAGTAAAAACTGCTGTTAGTATTATTAAAAATTGTTGTTGTTGTTGTTGTTATATTATTAAATATTTAGCAAATTAAGGTTGAAATCTGAACAAACTTATGTTGTAAAGTTATTTGAGGTCTAAAATCATAATCAATATTCAATGAGCCACTATTATATTTGTTTCCTTCTTTTATCTTTTAAAACAAAATTATTTTGCCCCTTTCTTTTCCTGAATTTCAGGGTGAACACAAAAATTTCCTCACTGTTGCATATAAGTTTTGTGTCAGGAAAGATCAAGAAAAAAATCCAACTGAGTTTGCTTTTGTTGCCAGAGTTAGTCGCCGTTACAACAAACGGAAACAATTAATACCAATGGAGAGGATACATGCTAGGCTAATCGCTTATTCGCCTATAAATACGAACGAGTACTTACCCGTACTCCCACACTAGAACTCCATCTTATCCCTTTCTCCTTTTGTTGTGATCTCTGTACTTCTCTCTTCTCTGTCTCTCTGTTCGACCTGCGTGTGTATGGCAGATAAATTAAGGATTCTGTTTGGGAAGCGACTAATCAGTCTGATCCCATCCAACACTGCTCAAGGTTCTGTTCTTCCAGCCACATTCTCTTCATTAAGGTATTCTATCAGCTGATATCTTTGCTTCTTTTATTTAATTATATAATTATCTGAAGAAAATCTACAATAGGCTATGAGTAACCCAGTGTCTTACTTTGTAGCTAGCGGATCCAGTTCGTATGGTAGGACAGATTATGACTTTTCTTTATTCCTTTTGACATGAATCGCATGTGCTAATTGTAAAACAAAATTATTTTTCAAAGAGGCTTAATTAGCCTCTTTAATTTTTTTTTATCAATAAATACATATATATACTTTGTTTTGGATTTGAATTGATCTTCGAAAATATATAGTACGGACTAAGGAGTCCATCAGTAAATGCGAAATCACTTTGTTTTAAATAACAAATTAAAAAAAAAATACGTGTCCGTTAAATAAAATGAAAAACAAAATACAGGTTCTTCACCTTAAAAGCAACAGATGATACTCGAGGGAATATTTTATATTCAAATATCAACCTTAAACACTAGTTACATATCTTTCAGAAAGCCACTCTTCCGAAGTGACCATGAACTCAGCGTTCGTTCTTTGAACCTCAACTATTGTTTGTAATTTCTTAAGAATATGTAACGTTGATATCAAATTATTTGACATATGCAACATCCTTATAGTTTAGGCATTCTATATCAAATATTGTGCAATTTGGAAATCAATTGACCATCCGTCAAGCAATTAAAAGAAATTTACGGATCAGTTAGGTAGGTGGCGCAATCGGTGACTAAATGATTTTCAAATTGCATAAAAATTTATAAATATCCATTCTAAATTACAAAAAAAATATACATTTATAAGTTCATATCCTTTTATTTTAATAACTAATTATCACATGCCACGAATGTAAAAAACTAAATTAGGTCAAAAGAAGTTTATCAAATTAAGAAAAAGTTTGGGGTTAAATGGTCAAGACCCTCTCTATAGAAATTATAAATGAACACACCTACGTCAAGACTTTCTTTTCTCGTGGTGCCTTAATTTAATTCCCACCGTTCATTGTTATTTAGCATTACTTCGCAACAAGCTGGAACATGTGAAACATACATAGAAATAGTTAAGGTTTCCCTGATGTCTATATTTTAGGGAATGTAGGTAAGACTGAAAAAAGGATCGGACTTTTAACTCCATTTTATATTCCCAATCACGAATTGCTTCCTGTTTTGGTGTCAGTTAGTGGCAGGACGTTTTGGTGAAAGCTATGTTTCATCAACCACAGTTTTTATTCCACTAAGCATCAACTTGCTGAATATCAGTATAGCTTAGAAAGAATACAAAGAATTATTAATAATTTAAATGACAATGAATTGATTGAATTCTCTATTCAACTGAGTAGTGGAGACGGCAGTGTATTATATTTTATGTCTTATCATTATCACACCAGTTAAGCAGCCAGTAATTATTGATTAAAATATTCAAAGGTACTGACTTTGGCTCCTCTTTTTTCCTTAAAAAAAATTAGGAAAGGAGTTCACACAGCCACATACGACAAGAACATCGACGAGGCGGTGGTGCAGCCACCCGTGGTGCCGGACCATGTGATCGGAGACCAGCCAGAAACCTACTGGGGCCCACATCCCCATACCGGTGTGTTTGGACCCGCTGGCCGATACACCAGGACAACTCCGACAGCTGGGGCCCAGAAGACAGTGAACGATTCTTCGGTTCTGGACCAGACAGCCTGGTTCCGTCCCGTTGAAGGTGTCGACAAACCTACCATCCCTTGAACAACGTTATACTAATCTACTCTAATATAAACACTACTAATATATAGTTTCAATAAATAAGCTGCTGTTGTTGGATCTGTTGTGTAAAAAGTATGAACATATTGTTGGATGTATATATGCTCGCATGTATAAAGTGTGAACGTGTGATTAGCGTGAAGCTGCTATCTAAATCTTGCTTGTAATGTGAGGTGATTGACGGTTGTACCATAGCCATAGTAAGTTTGTTGGGCATTGATTGATCTTGCTTTCATTATTTGTAGAAAGAAAATTAGACGTCGGAGTTATTGGGCCCTTATGAAAAAACAATAATAAATTAGTGGACTTGTGGGTACCAAGATAGAAACAGCTCTTTTTTAAACAGAGAGTTGGGTCCGAGAGACTTCACTTCTTCAGTTCTTCTGTTTTCAAAATAAGAGGGTCCTTAGTTTTAATATCACTAATTTTTAATTCCACGAGTTATTATAACTTAATTTTTATTTTAATTTTATAATTTCAAATTTAAACGACAGATTTAAACCGTTAATTTTATCCAATTTCATGCGAGATTAGTCACATAAAATTTTATAATTTTTTGAAACTCATTTGATACTAGACGAGAAGTAAAAATATAAAATCATCAGCTTAAGTGCATCTCATGTTTTGTTTATCCATCTTATGAGTTTGAAAGTGCCAAAGCAAACAGTTCATTATACAGCGTTTTAAGATTTTTATGCCATGTTTACAATGGGGTCCGAAATCGATAATTACAGCGGGTGAAATGTAATGGAAAATAATTTTATAACAATCCTAGCTAAAATCCTATCCATTGGGATTTACCATCAGATACCGGTGGAGTTCAGGAATGCAGGACAATAGCACCTCTGTTTTAGGAAAGGAAAAAAAAAAAAAAAAAAAAAAAAAAAAAAAAAAAAGAACATTGTTGAAAACGAAAAGGAAAAAAAAAAACGTGTTTCTGATAATTAATTAACCGGACTGCACTTAATTTTCGGCTATTAATATTTATCAGTCTTATCAAATTTAAAAATAATAATAATAATAATAATAATAATAATCGGCAATCGCCAGCTTGTAGCCTTTATGGTTTGTTTATCAAAGCTAGCAAACTTACCACCCATTAGGTGGGTAAATAAAAATTTGAAAAAAAAAATATTAATACTTCATCAAAAATATAAATCGACATATCAATTATAAATTTTTTAATAAAAACATTTATTTTTTTATAATAAAATTATTTGAACAAATTTTACATATGTGGTCTATTTCCAAAATAGAAAAAAAAATTATTATTTTAAGGAGATTTTACATATCTGTTGTGCTTTCTTTCCAAATGCACCACATAACCAATCAATGATAAATTTCTTTATATTAAAAGTGAAGAGCCAAATAATTTTATATCCATCACTAACATCCAGCCATTGATTTACATGATCAATGGTTAAAATTACATAAAATAGTTTATAAAATTGCATAAAGTAAATAATTTTTTATATAACCTTCATCTACTTGTTTTAGCTTTTGAATACGTACTTTTATTTATAAAATAGTAAAAATAAGATAATGAGTTAATATAAAAAAAAAAAACGTCAAAGTAAACAGTTCCACACTTCCACTGTTAAGCAGTTCTAGATCTTATATGTCACGTACAATATGAAATTTTTATATACTTTTTTAACCTAAGATAGTTTATATGTATAATATTAACAACGATGCCGATTTGACAAAATCGCGAGCTTATCACTATGATTAATATAAAACAATGATTATGTGTTTTTATACCAATATCACCGCAATTAACAGAATTGACGTGATGAATTGTAGAGGTAACTTAGGAAGCTTCCTGGCACCTTCCTCTACGCAACTTAAAAATATTCGACGAATTTAATCCGTCATCTCTCATCTGTGACTGTGAATAACCTCCATTCGTCATCTCTGACTTTGTAAAATTTATTTGTTTCATTTCGTAACCTATCAGAAGTGCATTTTTTCCAAGATTTTTTTTAGATCAAACGCTAAGCCAATTTGCCTCATCTGGGTGAAAATGGATCAGATATATATTCATCTTCGTATGTTTTGTCTTAATTATACATATATACGCATACGAATATATGTTCGAATATGGATATGATTCGGATATTAATGGATACAGATACGAATTCGTATATTGTCGAATACTGTTATATTGTTACAAATACAAATATTTTATGAATATTTAAACGAATACCTGTAATAAACTAATAAAAAAATAAATAAATAAAATAATAAACTCGATATAATAATATGTCATCGTATGTCATCATATATCAGCTATATTAATCATATGTTATGGTAGTAAGTATCACAATAGGAAAAATTAATTAAAAAGATTAATTTCTATGTTGTTATCTTATCATTATACCAGCCCAATCAAATTTTGTAAGCGAAGCTATTAATAAAAGCTAAGTATTATTAAATCAAAAACTTCTCGATCGATAGCATTAGAAGAGCAACCACGAATCATCTAGTTTCATTGATTCTACTAGGGTGAAAAAGAATCGAATGTGGATCAGACAAGGATATTTTTTGAGTTTGCCAATGAAATTTTTAAAGTTATAAAAGTATCACCAAAAAATACTGACATTATATATAACGAAAAAGCTCAAAACGGAAATGCTCTAACACTATCGCACTGCCCAGTAATCATGATAATATATATGTAAAACATGAATTAAAAGTAGTTAAAATTTCCTTACAGCTTGCTTCTTTTACATAAAATAGCTTTCTTCACTGGTATGATAATCTTTTTATAAGTACAAATAAAATTATACAAACAGCTATAATCAGGTTTAAAAGAATAGCTACATCAGGCATTTGTCATAAAGAATCAAAGATGTCTCCTTGCATGTCAATATGTTCCTTGTCGGTAGGACTCTGAGAATTGGCACCAGCGGGTAACATTTCTGCAATGTACCAGTCAGTAAAAAAAATTATAAAAAAAAAGCACCATTCATGTTCAATTTACACTATAGATCCTAAAATTGTTATCATATAAATCTGGGAAAATTCTTAGTAACACAGGCAAGATTAAATCATGATGAAGATCCCTGCCAGAAGAAGAAGACGAAGTAGAAAACCTTGCAATACAGGTGCCCAAAGGACCAAATTAAGTTTACATAATATTTAGGTAATACTCCAATAGGAACGAATGAATAGTTCCATTTCTAATTGCCAGCATACCGCCTCTTGTGTCGGCGAGCCCTGTGGTTTCCATGTGAACTACGGATTTGCTTCCTTGGCTTATCCATGCTGCAACGGAAGAATAAAAAATAAAAATAAATAAAATAGCTAGAGGAGATTGCATTATAGCACTACATACTGGTGCCACAGAAGAAAAGAAAATTCTAAGAGCCAAGTGAACATACCAGAATAACTGAGACAATATGCAGTACAAGAAAAAAATCAAGGCTAGCAGAGCAGATGCAGATGCCTACAGGGGACGAGGAGATTACTAGTGAGTAATAAAACAGGGATACAATTGCGAAAAAAGAAAGATCGATATACTAAGAATAAATTGGTGAATGGACAACCAAAACATGGTTCGTACCATAAGCCAGACATGCTCCTTGGTTGCAAGCTTCTTCGCCAATTCATGCTTGTTAAGATATTCCCCTATATTAGCTTGAGCCTTCAAATCATAAAGAAACAACACATTAGATAAAATATATAAAGACCAGAATGAATCTTATTTTCCTCTCATTTTCAAACATCTTTTTCTGAAGAATCAATTAAAACTTATAGGCTGTGTTTGGAAGTTCACGAACCCAGAGGAACCATTCCTTGTTCGCAACTTTTGTTCGTGGCCTGTTCGCAAAAAAGGAAGAATTGAGAACAGGGGTGTTGTTCGCTGTTCACGAACAGCTGTTATGTGTTTTGTTCGCGTGAACTGGTGCTGTTTGCGAACAGCTTGTTCGTGGCATTTACCAAACACACCCATAGTGTGTTCATAGACTTTCTCTAAGAGAATGAACAAATCAAAACCTGGCGATAGTATGTGGTAGCAGATTCCAAGAAACTGGTATAGGTTTCGATGGAGAGTAGCATCAAAACTATGAGCTTTTCAACATAGGCCTCACTGAGCTCAGCAGATCGGTCAATATACAGCTCTAATATTTCCAACACCTTCTACAGTATCAATTTAAAGACAGTGATTACTTTTGATTTGAACCTACTTACAAGAAATATAAATGTTTGTTTATGTAGTTAACTACCTGAATGTGGGGAGAAGTAACTTCTTGAAATTTTGTTATATGAGGTGCAGTGATAATTTCAGCTGTCTCATACCACTCCGCTGATTTAGACCATGCCAATTGTATATATGGCTCTGTGTTTGTCTTCAGCAACATCCATTTCTTCTCTTCATTTCACATATGAAATACCCAAAAAAATGTCATCAAGATGTACCCACGGAATTATTTTTTTTAAAAGATTTTTTTAGAAACCAACGGAATTATTTGATTGATTCATTTAATTGCAACCAAATGGATTAATTGAGAAGGCAATATTTTAAAAAAAAAAAAAGCAAACATGTTAGATGAATAAATAACTTAAGTTGAGAAACCTTACAGTTTTTGCTGTCTCCAAGTGGGGCTCAGCCCATTTCTGTGCTTTTGATTTCTCTGTTGCCTGCACTTATTTTTTTGTAACGAAAAAAACCAATTTAAGTGTTGATGTTAATAAAAAGAAAAGACGAGAGCAAAATGCTAGGGGGAAAAAGAACCATTTGAATAAAGCTAGCCATCATAGGTATTCCATATTCATTCCATTCATCACACATCACCTCCTAGACAATAAAAAAGGGAAAAACTAAAACGAGGCAATGCTTTATGTATGTAACTATGTATAACTTTCTGGATCATTTAATACTAGTGCAAATCAATTACCAATTACCATAAAAAAGGTCAGTTCCGTTGCTAGCCAAGGCGGTAACCATGCACCATGTACCTACAGGATTTTCAAGGAAGCAACAAAATTATGCCAGAATATCATTAATGCTTCTTGGCGACATATCATAATTTATTCATCCAAGACAAAAAAAAAAAAAAGAAAAATCTATCTCTGAAAGAATAATATCTGGGATAACACTCCGATAATAAAAAGAAAATACCTCATGAAGTTGCTTTTGCAACACTGAAGTTTCTAGTCGTGCCCTCATTAACTCTTCCTGGTTAAAAATTTAGGAGGGAGGGTTATTAGTATTCCTTGATCTTTGGTGATACTAAGCTAGTACCCAAGTATAACAAAGAAATACCTCGGCAACTTTAAGAACATACTCTGTTTCCTTAATCCATTTCTTCTGCTCGTCGCTTGTCTTTTGGATCTGCAAACAAAGAATACAATCAAAAGTTAGCTCATATTATATGAATTACTCTGAGATATAATAAAGAAATGTCTCCATTTCATAGTTAGGTCAAGTATTTTTGGTATAGGGTAAATTATGCTACACTGCATGTACGATTCAAAGATTCTCATACTATCAAAATTTAATAAAGCAACAGTATCTACCAAGATTCATACCAATGCCGAGCATTTATTGATCAGCCTGACCATTTTAATCTACCTCCCCCTCCCACCCATCTCTGCAATTTTCATGTAAAAATGTTTTTTTTGACCATAGTTTAGGTTCAAAGTGAGTAGCACCTAAAAATCACCTGCCACAATGGTGCACCATTTAGGAAACAACGGAGATTACTAACCTAGATCAAAATGGTTTTTAAGTGGGATTTCATTTGATTTCTCAGGATTCTGTTGGGTCTAATAACATGGAAATTCCAATCAAATCCATTCATTTTGATTATTTATTTTTAATGAAATCCTGTGTAAAAAAAAAAAAGTGATTCTAATCAGGCCTTACAGATTTCAATTTGGCAGATAGTTCTCCTGTTTCGTACTCAGCCACAATTAATTGTATCTCCAACACATTTCTCTTCTTCTTTTGAGATTCTATCTCCTTTTTCAGAGCGTCAATCTCCAGAAAATATTATAAGAGTGCAAAGGCAATAGTAATTAATGGACTGATTATATAGATAGCTCAATAAATTACTTATTAGTGTATTTCTCCCAAGGCATGTACAGTAGAAATATTTGAGGTACTACTATACTAGCGTGATGGTGCCATATACTGGTAGCCAACAATCAATGCTAACCTTTGTACTATGTAAAGGAGTTATGCATAAAGAAGTAAATCTGAGCTAAGTTAACTGTTATGGGCAAAAGTACCTGTTCTTCTAATAGGATGGTTTTAGCATTGGCCTTGCTAGCAACATCAAATGGTAGCTTTTTCTACAAACCCAGAAGAAAAGATGAATGAATTGAAGGAAGTTAAGCTACAAGTTGAAAGAATTAATGTCGGTAAGGGTAACTGGGTAAGTAAAGATAGTATTAGTATACCTGAAGGGAAGCAATATCATTTTGCAAAGAGACAATGTTCTCAGACTTTTGTTGTATAGTTTTATCCAAGTTTGAAATAGCTCGATCCTTGTACTTGAGTTCCTTGGTTCTGTCATCTATGATGGACTCTTCACATCCCAGGTTCCCAACCCAGCAACAAATGATGTTAGTTATTAATTATGCTAAGAATTAATAATAATAGAAGAGGAAGATGATAATTACTCTTTATATTTACTTTTGAAAAAGAGCGTATGTTTGGCTTTGGAATTTGGAAAAAGAAGAAAAGAAAATAGGAAAACCTAGCACTTAACATTATTTCATATGAGAAATCAATCTAACCTAGGGTAAGGATCTGGGATCGAAGGTGATCCAATTGGAGCTTAAAATCCGAGTGGTCCACTCCAACTGAGGGCACATCAAGGTCTTGTCGTTGCGTTGGCGCTTCATTGTGAGGCGGTGCCGATGCAGCGGAGAGAGCCAGGAGGGGTGATACAAGAAACAGTTGGAAGGCCAGAGCTATGGCCTCCTCTTTGCGTATCTCCATGGAAGAAACAACAACAAAAACAAAAATCCTCCTCCTCTCCTTTTTCACTTTAACCTTTTTTTATTTCGTTAACTTTTATTGTATCTTACGGAGAAATTTCCCAAAAAAAAAAAAAAAAAAAAAAACGAATTCTTATATGTTCTGCTCCTTCAAAAACGATGAATAAGGACACTCGGGTGGTTTACAGTGATTGCTAACATTTAGGACGGTTTAGGATCGCATTGTTGAATCAGAATTCTTTTATTAGGCGTTGTTCTAGAACAAGGTACGGGGAGAACCGAATAAAGGGAGGGCTGACCAGTCTGACCGAGTTTTATTCTCTGCTCCAGAATCAAAATATTATTAGAAGGGGAAAGTGGTCGAACGGAAAGTTTTTGATCAATTGAGTGGCCGACGTTGATAAATTACAATCCTTTTATGAGTTGCGTAAAAAAGATTTTGATTTCCTTTTATATATTTTATAAGAGGTCAGAACGGAAAGTATAACTCCACATAACATGAATGACCAACGTACAAGTTCCAAAATTAGCAATATTTTTCTTTCTTTTTTCTAGCTTCCTTTGACCTATTTTTTTCTCTTGATTGAGGGATCACCCATTATGAATGCTTTTTCATTTCATGATCGCATCATGAATTCATGGTGGTTCCTATTTATTTCCTCAATCAGTTACTACTTAAATGTTCCATGTTTTGATAAAGTTACGCACATAATGAACGTATTATCATATGCTAAAAAATCGAGAATGCTTCAACATTATAACATTTTACGGAAAAAAAAAAGATAGTTGATAGTTTTGACTATATGATCAAATAAGAATTAAATTTAAAATATGTCTTCACTTTTAAACTCATCTTTAATTTTAAAAAACAATTTACAAATAAATTTGTATTATGAAAAACTACTTTATATTTTCACAATTTGAATTTAAAAAAAAAAACGATAGCAATGTCCTATTAATACACTAACAACTTTCAACCCAAAAAAAAAAGAATAATGATGAATTGAAAAGCTGCTCGAACGTAATGAGTTAAACCAACCAGATAACTCATAACTCCCAGGTATCAGGAGGCACCAAGAACAATTTGCATTTAAGAAAAATGAGGCACGGAAATTAAATTAATGCGTTGAACAAAAATAAAGCATATCTTTATATGATTTCAGCGATGAAGTCGATAGGTTATTATTTTATTAAAAACACTGACGTTTATTTTTGAATAAAAAAATCAAACATTTTCTTCACCAAAAAAAAATGAAAAAAAAACACTCGCTGACAATACTTTTTTAAAATTATAATTGCCCATGGGTGTCCTCTCAACACCGAAGGAGGCGACAAAAACAAAGACAACTGATCTCCGGTTTTTAACACAGAATCTTCCAGTGCTCTCATGTATCCAGAGTACAGGACAGCAACCATGATATCGGACTGGAGGAGATAAAACGATTAACAAAGTGCACATTGTCCTCTAGGCTGTAACGCCATAGGATATATAACAACCCCGGACCACACTATTCGTCTATTCCTCGTTGTACTCTCTCATACCTCTCTCAGCTATCTCCAGTTTAACTAATTATGGCTAATAAAGCAATGGTTTTGTCGTATGGGAAGCTCAAGCACCTAATTTGTCTGTTCCGATCCAGTATTGCAAAAGATTCTGCACCTCTAACAGCATTCACTCTTTCCAGGTATTAGATGTCACAACTATTAGTTGATTTTTGTTTTGTCTTTGAATGAAAAGATTGGTCATAACTATATACACAACTTAACATTACAGCACTTACTTAACCGATTTGAGGATTTTCATTAAATAAACTATTCTCTGTCTGCATCAACTTAAGCAATTAATAGATCAATAAATTGTCTAAAACGGAAAACCAATTAAGAATGGTTAAGTATTACAGAGCAAAAGGCCATCCTTCCTTAGGAACATTACATCTTTAAACTTCTAATCTTATAAATATTAAATGGGTTCAACTACTATTGATAAAAAAAATGAGGATCATTACTACAGATTTTTATTATTTTTTCGGCCACAATTTTGTAAATTTTCTTGTGTCTAATGCCATTTTTTCCTTCTTTTAGTGTGATTTCTAGCTCTCTGCCAAAATTTTTATTTTGAAGGTATAAATTATATAGTCCTCCTAACTGATGTTGTCTAACCGCCTATAATAACAAAAGTTTGAAGGAAAAATGGAAAATGAGAGTATTTCAGATCTCTGTATAGCATGACCGGACAACAGTGAAAAAAGAGGAATTATTTTTCTAAAAAGTTTAACTCATATATTTCATTTATTCCATCTGCCAATTGCTCCTTAATTGGGGTTATTCAGTGAACGTCGTACCTTGTTAGAAACTAGAAAGTCATGTTTTAACTAACCATTTAGATTATTATTATTTTTATTATTATTATTTTTTTAAGAATTGGTAGAGGTACAGCCATTTGGATATTTTGATTCCACTGAGCATCAACCTAAATTCTCAATAGAAGAGTTCAAAAGAGAATAAAAAATTGTCAATTTAAACAAACCAGACAAATCAGAGAAGCACCCATCTTTCTGCGACCATTTCATATCAGTAAACAGATCAATTCAAAACCAATAATAATATTAACTGATTTGGTATTTTCTGTATTATCTTTTGTTTCTCTGAATTAACATCAGGAAAGGAGTCCACACACACACAACCACCTACGATAAGAACATTGACGAGGCGATAGTGCGGCCAACCGTGGTGCCAGACAAGGTGATAGGGGAGCAGCCTGAGATCTATTGGGCCCCACATCCTCTTACCGGAGTGTTTGGGCCCACCAGCCAGAATGTCAGCTCAAACCCGGAAGGTGTGGCCCAAGAAACAGTAGTTGGTTCTACTGATCAGAAACCCGATGTTTGGTTCCGTCCACTTGAAGTCGCAGACAAGCCTGAGCATCCTTGAACTAATTTTATAATTACGTGTCAATTAAATGCTGGATGTGTTTATATGTAAACAAAAATAGCTACAGTGTCTAATATGGGTTGCCAACTTGCCATGTTGCTTTATTATATGGGGTAAAATGCCCTTAATTTGTATTATGTATATACCTACCTTAGTTCTGGACTGTGGGTTTCTAAATAGTTGTTCTTGCTGCCTAATAGTTTTAAGGAAGCTCTGTTGTATATATTAAGTAAAAATGAAACATAATGGCTCTCATTTTTATTATATAATACATGCATATATTTTAATCTAGTGCTGAATATGCATTAAGAAAATTCATATATTTGACTTTCCTAAAAATAACAAAAATAGTTCATTATTGACCCAGTAATTACAATCTAATTATTTTAATATAATTATTATGTTAATAACTGCATTTCAGTGATCTCCGTCTGAGCATAGCACTCACTATCCGGCAAGGATCCATAAATTAAGGCTAAATACGTATTTAATAGCTGCATTTCTTTCAATGTTTTTCTTCAGACGATGGTGATGCAAAAATTGGGCCTCAACGAGAGAATTTTGTTAACTTATTTCAGTTATTTGTGTCTTGCCAGTATATTACTATATTTTGCGTTTGATAACTACTCACTAGTCACTAGTCACTACTCAGCATGCCCGAATCACAATTTTGAAGTCTTTGTTTCGTTGCAATTTTTGTTGTTCACACTTCTTCTGTGAACTTATCACATCCTAACACTCTAATTAGGTACAGAGGATAATAGGATAGAGAAAGAATCACTAGTACAGCGATTTGTTACAAGTCACAACAAATGATGAATTTGCTTCATAGTACAACTAAAACGGGAAATTCAGTGCACAAAAATAGCAGGCTTGTTACAAAATATGAAAACGCCATAATGCCACTGCCACTTCAATACCAAAACCAGGCTTCAATTCAAAGTGCGCATAATATTATTGGTAGACATAATGCGAAAATGGAAACAAAAAACAGTCCTATTCTCCTGAGCACAACTAAATTATATTTTATCATAATTCATAATCCATTATAATAAACTTAAAATTCTGTATTTATGAACATAAACGAAGGTGCAGTACATGTTGTGATCATATAGGGGCATAAATATAAGAAAGAGCGAAAGGCAATATTAGAGGCCCATCAAGGGGGAAAAAAAAAGAAAAGAAAACTTAAGATGGAATTTACTAAAATAAAAAGGGTAAACAAATGACGTTGCTCACAGAAAAAAATATTCTACTTAAAAAAAAAAACTAAAATAAAAACATATAATAATAAAAAAAATCCTAAGACTTTTACAGTTTACTTAAAAAACATATAATAATAAACAAATGAGCTTGAAGTCATATGTTGCTCAATTTCATTTGTAGCTTGGCCCAAGAGAGTAGGGTGTAGGAAAGCCGGAAAGGACCATTAATACTAGATTATCAATTACATTTCCTAAACTATAAATTGGATCAAATTCTTTTTGTGAAATCCAATTTCCCTCAATTATTGTTCTTTTCCAAAAAAAATAAATAAATAAAATGTCTGGTATGCTTATTTCCAATTCAGTCGAATCTCACTGTGCTCCAACTTAGTACTGTTTTGTCCCAGTCCCAATCAGATAAAACTCAAAAAGGAAGAGAAAATTGAAGGGATTGATTATAAGAAAATTGAAGAGGGATGGTTGAGACACTGAGAGTGGACCCGGCCGCCGACCCCACTATTTCGAAAATAAAATAAGTAGTAATAAATCGCAGGTGGATTGAGAGAAAGAGGAAATAATCGCCGAGGCGGTTACACACTTACACTTTGGTCTGAGGTTCAATAATTAAAAACCTTTTTGAAAACACCAAACTCTTTCACAAAATGAGTACTCACTTAACCCAAACAAAACCAAAGATGGCTTCTTTCAAGAACCTCCCAAGAGAAGCGCCTGCTCTCGTCTTCGCTGCTCCTTCCTTCGCTGCCATTACCGCTGTGTCAGTCACTCTCCTCCTCTTCTTCGTCACCTTCTCCAGTCGTGCACCCCCTACTCTTCCTCCAGTCATATTCAACCCTCAACTAGTCATTTCCTTCTACGACTCCTCTGCCATCCCTTCTTTCTCTGTTCCTCAGAGTGATACTCTCGATTCAACTGAGAATGGAGAAGATGTAATTCAAGCGGAGAGAAATGGAGATGTCCAGTCGTGTGTTGATCTGTTTGATGGAATGTGGGTCTTGGATGATTCTTTGCCGAGTTATCTCCCTGGCTCTTGCCCCTTCATTGACGCTGCTTTTGATTGCCACACGAACGGCCGTAGAGATGCTAACTACACAAAACTCCGGTGGCAACCAAAGGGTTGCACTATACCAAGGTAATATTCTCTTGCTACATTAGTGCTCTCTGTTTTCCTATCTCCTAGAAAGCTTGGTTTTTATCTTTAGTATTTGTTTCTTCTTTCAAGAAATAAACCAAACTTGTTGATTTTTGTACATGAATATCTTGTTTACGCAGTTTTTTAGTTTGCCATCTCTTTGGTGATCATTTTTTACACAAATCCACTTTTGATTTTTTTTTTTTTTTTTTTTTTTTGGGTTTTTGGACAAAAATTGGTGGTAATTTGAATTTCTATTTTGAATTAAAATAGGATGAACGGGAGGAAAATGCTGGAATTCTTGAGAGGGAAGAGATTGGCATTTGTTGGAGACTCTCTAAACCGAAACATGTGGGAATCTCTTGTGTGCATGTTAAGAAACTCTCTTACTAAGAAGAGTACAGTTTTTGAGGCTTCTGGTCGAAGAGAGTTTAAAGCTGAAAGTTTTTACTCTTTCATCTTCACTGTAAGCTAGCCTTCCTTTAATCTGCTGTCAATTACATTTGTTCTTATATCATGTTTCCTCTTCTCATTAACTCAAAGCAAGAGTGAAGATGGATATCTTAAAACAGTTCATTGTTCATTAAGCATCAATTATGACATCAATAATAACCCAGGAGCACTAGAACAATACACTGAAAAATGTGCAATCACGATCATATTGGAGATGTGCAGTCCTTTTAATTATTTGTGGATAATTAGATTACTTACCTTGGTCTCCGGCTTTGGGCTGAATAGGAGTACAACTGCTCGATTGAGTTCTTCAGATCACCCTTCTTGGTGCAACAGTGGGAGATCCAGGACTCCTCGGGGAGATATCGGGAGACACTTAGGCTTGATAAGGTGGATAATTCGTCAGAGAAGTACAGAGATGCAGACATAATTGTGTTCAACTCAGGTCACTGGTGGACTCATGAAAAGACTTCCAAAGGGTATCTCTTACATGAACTTGTGCTCTAATATGTGTAAATTGCTGGTGATTAATTTACATTTTATCTATTTTAGGTTGAACTATTATCAGGAAGGTGATACGGTGCACCCCCAGATGAGCTCAGAAGAAGCATACAGGAAAGCACTGACGACATGGGCCCAATGGATCGATGCCAACATTGACCCAGACAGGACTCAAGTCATATTCCGGGGGTACTCCTGGACTCACTACAGGTGATTATTAGTTTATTACTTGGCAAATAAAATTACCAGAGAGGCATTCTAATTAAAAAATAAGGAAACCGTCTTAGCCAATAGCTAAATATTACAATTGAATTTTCTCAACAAAATGCAAGTTGTGCAAAAGATGCCCTATTCAAGGAATGCGAGTAAACATTTTTGCACACAATTTTTTTTTCTTGTGTTCCATTTGCTTAGAGTAGACAAGCAAAATGCCCCCGCAAATAGAGAAAAACAGTGGGCTTTGATTTGTTGATTTAATTTTTTTCTCTGGTGGCTTTCAAAAGAAACTAGCCACTAATCAACTGTTCTCTCTGTAGTGGTGGCCAATGGAATTCAGGTGGGAGCTGTGATGGAGAGATCCAGCCTATAACTGATGAAAGGCACCTAGCACACTACCCTGCTTTAATTTCGATCCTCGATTCGATTCTCCTAGAAATGAAAACTCCAGTTCTATATCTAAATGTTACAAGAATGACGGATTACAGAAAGGACGGTCATCCATCTGTGTACAGGTATCCAGAAAAGGAAAGGAGGCACAATGTGGTGCAGGACTGTAGCCACTGGTGTCTTCCTGGGGTACCCGATTCATGGAATGAACTACTCTATGCAATGCTCTTGCAGAGATTAGGTAGTGAAATAAGATCAGTTCAGTCTGAATAGGACCTGATTATGTAGGTCGTATAGCAGGAGTAATATGAATGTATAATGTGTAAAAATCCACATAAGCAGGTTTCTTTGGTTGAAACCTTCAGGGTAGATTAGTACAGTATAGAGAAAAAGAGAGTTTCAAGTTTAAAATAGAGTTGATGGAAGAAGTATACGTCTTATTCTTTGTCATCCAAATGTTTATCTTGAAATGTATTAATTTGCTCGACTGCTGCTATCTCTGCTTGTGATCGTTCTTCTGTTGGTACAATAGGCTTAGCTTCGAGCCTTCGATGCATGTGGTCGCATGACCAATAAAGAGTCATCTTTGAGCACTTAATGACACGTTCAATGAATTGTATTCAATATAAATGAATGGACAATCAAATTAAAAACATGCTAGAATATCTACCAAGTATTACAATTAGTCTCAATTTTTGAGAAACTTCCATCACGTTTGCTAACAAATAAATAATGATTATTCCAAAAATTCTAAGTTAAACAAAAAATAGTGTAGAAACTGCAGACCGAATTAAGGTGAGTTAAATTGCACCAATTAATATTATCACACAGATTCATTGCAAAGATCGGGGAGCACTTCAGAAAGCCTTTAAAATGAAGATTTTTTTCTTTAGAATTAAAAAACTCTTCGGCAACTCTTTAAGTTTTAATGTCAGAACCAAGAATGTGATTGACATGCTGAGCCACAGAGTTTGCAAGGCTATCAGCTGAATCCTGCGTTGCAGCCTCTGCATATATGCGTACCACATCCTCTGTGCCAGAAGGCCTAACAAAGCATCGCCCATGGGTGTACTTGGCTGCTCCAAATTAATTAGATTCCATAAGGTTACCACCAAGTACATAATAATAATACCAGAATTCTCTCTATGGCTTGAGCTTTCAGAGAATCATTTTGGTTGAACATAAGAAAAATAGTAAAACTTAAGAGATAATCACTTCTTTCTTATAATTTAAAAAGGACAAGTCACCTGTCTCTGTATCAATTAACTCTTGTAAAGCAGCTGGCTTCACAACCCTTGTCTCTGCATCAGCCGTCAGGATAGCAGTTCGATCTGCTACCTTTACCTGTGTATTGTTCATAAAATAAAGGTTTCAAGCGGGATTTGTATTGACTATGGAGCTTCCCGTGCCTTACATTGCAGTTCAGCAAATTTAATAAAGAGAGAGAGAAGCATGCCTTGAGTTGACGGCTTGGCAAATCTTGGTATAGATCGCACCATTTTTGGAAAGACCATCCTTTGTTGTGAAGTATTGCCTCTACCAAAAGCAACCCACTCAGTGCATCTCCTACTGCTTGGTTTATTAGTTGTGTCACTGCCACCAATCTCAATGCAGCCTTTTGCTTCTTAGAGCCTGCATAAATTATCATAAAAACATCAATTGCAATTTCCAATCCTTATTTCAAAGGGGCATTTAGGGGCACCACAAAACCAACACTTACATTTTTCTTCAGAAAAAGGAAAATGACTATGTTGAAGAAAAAGGAAAATGACTATGTTAAAAAATCTAGACCCATTGAAAGAATATTTTCTGTCTTTTTTCAGAGGAACTGTACTAAACAAAGGCTTGAAATCCAAAACCAGATATTTTCTTGTCTACAATCATAATTTTGTGGGTGAGCTGAAATTGACCACTTTACTGCTGATTATTATCAAATAGTTAATTCATGAATAGCTCAACAAAGGCATCCAAGACCCAAGAAGCTGCTATAAAAGCTCAATTTGGATAAGCGATTTTATTATAGCTCACTTGTAGCTCAGAACAAAGTGAAGCTCACTACAAGTCTACAGCTAACAGCAAATTGTCACCAAGGAGTACAAGTTTTAATTATTAACAGGCAACAATTTCAAAATCACCAGGCAAAGTTTGGATGTTAGAAATGTTGAAGTAGGAGATTAGGTAAATTTTACTGAAGAACCCTGAAAAGGCCGTTGAGAAGTAAACACAAGTTTAGTTCATTAGCTTAGTCAAGGAAGTGCACCTGGCAATTTTGAGCTAAGCTCACGATTCACAGAATCTAACTGAGACAAAAACTCCTTCGAGAAAAGAATGGTTCCGTGACCGTTTGCCTCAAAATACAAGCCAATATCATATTCCAATGCTTTCTCATGCAAATACTTAACCCCAGTCGGTGTAAATATCACCTCCAGACCCAGGTTTCTGAGATAATCTGTAGCAGCCCCATTTGCATACGCAGTTTGCACAACCCCTAGCCTTGCAGGTAGTTCCTCTAGAAGGCTCAGCTGTTCTTGTATAAAGATTGCAAAGAGGGAGAGAATCTTGTCACCATCTACTAATTCAATTTTATTATTGGAATTGGGTATGAGGCAAAAAAATACGAGCCGGTCAGCATCTCCATCCAAGCTTGCACACCTGAAATGCTAATATGAACATGGATATAAAAATATTTTATTTTGTTATGAATTTTATAATTTTCAGTTTTGTTTCTTCACTTGTCTATTTTTTCCTGTTTTTCTAGTAAGATGTAATCTTTGTCCATAGCTGACACCAGTTAATTTGAAAATTTGAGACTGGCCAAGTCCCACTTGGTAATGCAGGTACCAAACTGGCATGAGTAAAACTGAGGTCTAGAACTGAAAAATGTTTCAACCAGTTCTATACAGGTTTGTATCATAGTCATTGTGACAAGGAACAATGCATCTCACCTGATACCTAAGTCAGATAAGCTGAAACCACAGGGTGCAAACTTCTCTTTTTGCACAAAATCAGCACCACATCCTTCATTGAGTAGTCCCTCTCCTTCCTTACCAGTATTTCTGACATCTATCTCCAAACCTATAATGTTTTTCTTAATTTCCTCAAGTTTGGACCCACCAACACCATTGGCACCATCCACAATTAGTTTTTTTTCAACTGTGTCGAGATTCAGATTTTCATTTGGTGCTAGTTCCATCAAGTTCCTGCCACGAAAATCAATGTTCAACAAAATAAAGGAAATAACTTGTTTATGCTCTACCTCATTTTATTGACAGGAGGTAAATTGCCCTCAGTGTGCTTTGGCCTTTTTTTTATGATTGTTAGAACTGAATATCTATAATATAAGTACATAAAAAATTCAGACATGAACAGAAACCTAGCTTCTCTTGGTAACTTTATGTACCAGTATCAGCCAAATTCATAGTCTTGCATCAAAGCAAACCAGCAGTAATAATCTCTCTTTTTTTTTTTGGGTTTTCTAGGGTGGTTTTAAGTTGGGTTTTAAGGTTGGGGTTTCTTAAGGATCCAAAAGAGTTGTCGTCAATGTAATGAGGAGATGTATTAAAAGACAGCCAAACCATTTGGTAACACTATGTTTAGTACAGAACCTAAACTATAGATCTAGTCGTATAATTGCTCAGTGCCATTGCATAGATATGTCATATGGAGAAACTGAAATGAAACCAACCTGAAGGAGTTAGAAAGTTGTGCAAAATAATCAGATTCGGTAGCCTTTGTGCCATTGTTCCAACACCTAACCATCCAATGCAATTCTGGAGTTGTTAATATCCCCAGGTCAATTGCGACAGCACCAATAATAGAAGAAATGCCCTGGATCGTACAGAAAATAAACTTACTAAATAATCCTCTCATATCTAGAAAGCAAGGAAGCAATTCAAAATTTGCAAAACTGTTAAAAAACATGGACATATCAACTTCAGACACTATTATCATGCCCATTATGCATTCAGCAAACTACTCTTCTTTTCATTGCTTCATTGGCAGAGGTACAAGGACACAGAGGCACAGGAGATATTTTCAATGTATCCTAGTAAATTTCCCCTAGAAATTTCCAAAAAAATGACAAACTAAAAACAAATGACAAACTTGTTTTGCAGCTTCTAGGAGTGTTTCTCCTGTAGGTCTAGTATCTCTAGCAAGTAGAACCTCAGCAGATTGGCCGGCGCCTAATGTTATTTCCTCATCCTTTGCAAACTGAAGTACCAACTGCGAAAAATAGTTTTTCCATTTTAATATTACCATGGTAAGACCACAATGATCAAAAAGAGCCATGACTGGTACACACTGGCATTAGCAATATAAATCAATGACCAATTAGCACTGTCTGACAAAATTATAATGATGTGACTTGGTCAACCTGTATCAATTTAAACTAAATTATAGACAACATATAAACAGTTTATTTATTCTTTCAATAACCATTTTGTCAGTTGTCACATCACAAGGTGCATTGAAACAGCCAATCAAACTTAATTTCGCAACTAAATATCAATTAATAAAACATAAGCAGGATGCAAACTTGAGCAAGGGAATTGGGATCAGGGGCATTGGCAAGTGCATTGGCAAATGGCTCCCAAGACTGGTCCATCATGCTCCCATCTGGATCAGCAATCTTCACACCGTTATCGCACACTGGATTGTGAGATGCTGTTATTACCAGGCCCACCGTGGACCCAGTCTTCAGGGATCTCAAGGCCGCCACGATTCCCGCTCGGTGCACCGTTGAGCCGAGCACCGACCCATCCGATCTGAACCCGGATGTTCCGTACGAGAAGCTCAATCCTGTAGGAGAGAAAAGAGGAGATTATTGAGAATGGGTTGTAGATCTTAGAGAGAGAGAGAGAGAAGGAGAAGGAGAAAGATGCCGACCGTTTGGAAGAGGGAAGAGCGCAGCGGAGTCGAGAAGAAGAGAGAGCTGATCAGCCATGGCGCGAGTTCAACTTGGGAGAGGACAGATGCTTGTCTTGTGTCCGAATACTGAGGAAAATGGACAATGACAACCTTTAATTTTGACTTTGACCTTGAGTAGATGCTTGGCAGTTGGCACAATGGCGCTTTGGCAGCTTGGGTACAAAATGTACTGTTGATATCAATACACTTTACAAATAATAGATTTTTTTTTAAATAAATGTATTATATTGTTTCATACTTTCATATGTAATTTATTTTTTCATCGAGCAAAATAGTGATCTTATCATTTCTAATCAAATATAATTATAAACAATAAATTTTTGTAGATTACTAATATAATTATATTATATATTATTTGTATTGCACCAAATTTTTCTATTAGTAAAAATATTAATTTATCATTTTATTTAAAATAATTACATTTATATAGATATCACTGAAAAAAAAAACAAAATAGATGAATGAAATAATACAGAGATAATGTTACCATTTAAACAATTAAAATGCTATTCGGAAACAAAGTTATAACTTATAAATATTGTCCAAAACATCTCCTCTTAGTGGGTTTTGGTTATGTAGATTTTAACAAAGACGGATTCAGTGACTATGACTCTGTTTGGCTTCTACAATTCAAACGAAAAAAAATGAAGAATAGGTGGAGGAGGAGAAGGAAAAAAAAAAAAAGAAAAGGAAGACGGGTGTATTCATAGGTGTTGACTTTGTTTATTTGGTTGGTTTTATTATATTCCGCTATAGTTTTGTTTTTTTTTTTTTTGGGAAGAAAACTAGGGGTCAAGCCTATCTTTTGATTAATTTAAAAGTTTTAATAGTTCAAGTCTTTAGCAAGAAGCAAAAAGTCAGAAGCCAAAATTAATATATCTTCCGCTATAGTTCAACTTAGAAAACAATAAAATATAAAGTTACGATGCTATAGGAAAAAAAAAAAACAAAAAGAAAAATCTCAGTTGACAGCATCCATTCATCCTCGTATAAAATATCTAGGTAAACAAATTTTAATTATGAACATATCTTCTTCTCTGTCATGCCATTCTCTTCCACCAGTCAGCATTTTGCAAAAATCAAAGTTTTTATCTACTTATCCATCTATCCATTTTAAAGCACCTGCAAAGTATCATAGAGTTTATAAAGTCTTATAGAATGATAATTATTCTAATAAGTTTTATAGAATGCTTTCAGTTATAGATTTTGACAAGTAAATGACATTAAACAGTTTGGACAAAGTTATCATAAAACATACAAAAGTAAAATTTGGATGTTGTATTTCATTTATTTATAAATAAATATGTTTATAATAGCTCAATTCTATAGACACACACAGAAATATATAATTCCATATAGAATTAACAAATAGACATTTGTTGAATTGGTAAAGATGATTACAAATGAAATATATAGTCCCTAAAAAATCACAATCAAAATCCATACTACTCAAAAAAAAAAAAAAAAAATCAAAAAACCAGAAAATATTTCTATACTTTCCTTGATTTTAAGTTAAACAAGAAATTTCCTAACTGTCATGAAAGACAATTTTGTTCCCCGCTAAAAATATGGTCATTCCCCTAAAATCAAATCAATATTTATTTATAAGAACAATTTTGTGTGGAAAGAAAACGTTTTTAATCCGTTGGTTTATTTAAAGATTTCTTAAGTTTTAGTCACTTTTGTATTCGATTGTTCATATAATCCAATATTTTTATTATTGGACCAAAATCCAACGAGATCAATCTTGTTGAAAGATACAGCCCAAATTGATGCTTATACATTGAGGCCACACATATCCAGTAAAATAAATAGGAAATAATTTCACAGATATAGTTATACTAAAATTGGTTCCTCGAATGCAAAATTGACTCTTTGGAATTAAGAAAAGGAACATATTTGTGGGGTTTCCTGTGTCTCAGGTTTTTATTTGCTGGGATCTCGGCTCCGTCATTTGACGCTCCGTCTCCGCCCGCTTCTTTCTTCGTGTGTAAGTTTTCTATCATTCGCTTTTCGGAGTTCTTGCGATTAATTGAAGTACTCCTTCTCATTATGTTTGTTCAATCACTAGGTTTCCGATCTTTTTTTCCTTCATCTATTGGATAAACTTGATTTGATCATTGTTAAAATTGTACAATAATGGTTTAATTTTTACTCGTAGTGTAGTTAACTTTAATCCAACCGATTATCTGAAAACCTCTTGTTTCTGTAACTGCTCTTAGTGTAGTACTGTAGTTACTTCTACTTCATCACTATAGAAGATCAAGATTATTAGATCAAACAGAGATATTAGAATAATGGAAGAAAATATTGACTCCGTTATGCTTGTACCCTTTTTTTTTTTTTCAAGATAAGCAGTTTTTCTTGACTATATGGTTAGTTTTTTTTTTTTCCTCTTGTAGTATATGTTATTTACTATATGTATATTTTTCATAAAAAATGTAGCTCTTTTATCATAACATATATTTTATGACGTGTTATTTTGATGTATGACTATTATTTTGTTGTAAAATTTAGTTGGTCTTTTATGGGATGCAATGCCTTTATTTACTGATAGATTTTACCATATTTAGTCCACCTGGTCCTTTTGGATAAATCAAAATCAGTTTGTGATGTTCCTTTAAATGATTTTTTTCAGAAAGGTTTATGTTTAGTCGTTGGAATTAAATTCTTGCCTTTCTTGCAGTATCACAGAAGCAATTCTCTCACCATGTCAAGCTCTGGACTCCGTAAGAGGGTGACCAGGTCAGGCCAAGATGCACCTGAATCCACAAACAGACAGGAGTTTCCTGCCTCCCTGACCAACAGCGTGATTGGAGTTGCGAACGGGACCTTGGACCAAAAAGCTGGGGTTGCAAGCGGGACCTCAAACCAAAATTCTGGAGTTGCCAACGGGACCTCGAACCAAAACTCTGGGATTGCATACAGCACCTCGAACCTAAACTCCGTGATTGCATACAGCACCTGGAACCATGACTCTGGGATTGCATACAGCCCCTGGAACCAAAACTCTGGGTTTGCAAGCGGGTTCTCCAGCCAAAACTCTGGAGTTGCCAACGGGACCTCGAACGAAAACTCTGGGATTGCTTACTGGACCTCGAACCAAAACTCTGGAGTTGCCAACGGGACCTCGAACGAAAACTCCGGGATTGCATACTGGACCTCGAACCAAAACTCCGGGGTTGCAAGCGGGACAGCCAGCCAAAACTCTGGGGTTGCAAATTGCACCTGGAACCAAAACTCTCGGGTTGTAACCAGGACCTTGCTGCAAAACTCCGGGGTTGCAAGCGGAACCTTGAACCAAAACTCTGGGGTTGCCATTGGGACCTCGAACCAAAACTCCAGGGTTGCAAATGGGACCTCAAACCAAAATTCTCGACCCGACCAGATCATTCTAAAGAGTTGTGATGGTGTAGAGTTCAAGGTGCCTCTAACTGTGGCTGAACAGTCTGGAATGGTGAAAGCTGCGATGGCTGATGGGTTCTCTGATTGTATACCTCTGCCTGCTGTCTCAGCACCTGTAGTGGCTCTCATGATCACCTTCTGGACAGAGCACTCCAAAGAGTTCGCCAGGGCGTTTGAAAAGGAGTTCAAGGATCAGGAGAAGAAGTTCTTTGATGAGATGGATCAAGAGCTTCTTTTCGACTTCTTGCTTGCTGCTAATTACATGGATGCAAAGGAAATGCTTGACATCACGTGCCAATATATAGCAGAAACTATTAAGAACCTGCCTATTGAGGATGTCAGAAATTATTTTGGAATCATTAATGAGTTCATGCCTGAGGAGGAGCAGCGGGTCATTGAGGAGAATAAATGGGCTTATGAATAGTTCATATAGGAAATCAGGATGTTATCTTTTTGTCTTTATTCTTTTGAATTTTTGGTTTAAAGTAGCTTTTGGAATTGTTTGGTTTATGTTTCATGGTGTGTTTGTGGATAGGTTAGTATTAGTACTAGATTGGTTACTGAATCTGTGTGTCTTGTTCATGGTCGGTTATTTAGAATTGTTTGCTATCAGTTCGTTCTTTGGTATTTAGGCTCTGAAGAAGGGAACACAACACAAATTCAGTTATAAGATAGATTTGACATATTTCAAAGTAGCCCTTGTCAGCTAATCTTTCACAGTATGGCTTTACCAAAGCCAAGCCTGGCTGAAGGAGACCCTCATTTGGCAGTGCAGTTCTAAAGTGCTTATTGATATTTTGTTTGTTGGTTCATTTGAAAAGAAATATAGAAAAATGAAACATGTTTGGAAAAATTGCGCAGCCTTTTTTTTTGTTTTGTTTTTTTGAAGCAGAAGAGACATAGACACTAAACAGAGATAATTTGTCAATTTTTCAATAATCCTACCAAAAGAGAGATTCTTCCTGTGAAATAAGTTTTATACAATATTAGCTATTTTCTGTCTCTTTGTCATATGCCAAATAAATATTTTTTACATGGTAATTAAATTAATTAATTGTTAAATTTTATGTTTTAGTAAAAATTAGATTTGGCTTTAATCATTGAATCCCAAATTTGTCCTGCACCAACATAGAAAAGGTATGCTCTAGTTACTTGTTTTCAATTCATTAAAACAGTTTCCTGCATTTTGTTGTTTGTTTGTTAACTCTGGTTAATGACTGATCATGTTGACAAAACAACAGCAACCCGACCAAAGGCTAATTACTATCTCCGTAATGTGCAAGTTCGTTTAGTTTGTTCGAAAATAGACAAGACCATGAGGTAATTGATCATCTTAGCTAAATTTATCAGGACCAGGGTTTAAAATCAGTGCCTCTCTATTTGCTAAATATAGGTAGATGAGTAGGGTAACCTTTCCGAGGTTTTGTGTAGTAAAAAAAGGTTGAATCAGCCTTTCTTCTTAAATTAGTTCAAATTAGGTTAGAACATGGAACAAGCCCCCAGAGTATCTTTTGATGGAAGGAATATTGCTAGGTAAATTTTTTTTTTTCACTTTCTCTCTTCTTTCAATGGTAAACTTCACTAGTATGTAATTTCTTAACTAAATTTGGCTTTTTCCTGAGATATTGTATTTTGATATATTTCAGAACTTCTCTCGCACCATTTATAGTTCGTCAAGATACCATATTGGAAAACATGTCTCCTAAAATAATTCCCAAAGCTTCTCACAATGGCTTCTGAATTGCAATGGCTTCTGAATCAGGGCCTCCCCTGGATTTCACTTTGACAGGTACTGATTAAGTAGATTAACCATTACTGTGTTCTCAGATCCCAATTACAGTTCAATTACCTAGCTTGATGTTGTTTTCCTCAATTTCTGTATCGTTGCTCTTTTCAGTTCTCTTGCTTCTTTTGTATATACTATTTGAGTTTTGTCCCAGAGGCCTGAATCAATAAACATGAAATTTTCTTTTCCAGCATTTGTTTTTTGGTTGATTTTGTTTGGATTGTTCCTTATACCTCCGTTTGCTAAGGACCCCGGTATGAGTACTGGTACGGTCATAAACCCTGACTAGGTATTCTGGTGCAACATGTATATTACCAATTTACCATACAAGATGCTGAAAGTCATTTATTACGGGCTTTAGACGATAAAGTAAATTAATAAATAGGCCCACTTTCGGCCCATTTCTGTCCCTCATCTTCCTCTTCGATTATTCATTTCATTTCCTTCCACGACCGACGAAATCTAAAAAAGAAAACTGGAAACAATGAAACCCTAACAATGGCCGCCGCGCGTCACTTCTCCACACGTCTCTGTTGACGATTCCATAATCGAGTTCGTTTCTCTTGTAAGTTAACTTCTTGCTACCTTTTCTTCGTTCCTTTCGACTGACGTTGAGAAATCTCTGATTCGCCGTCTCCGGCTATCTGGTGCGGAGGCGGATCTTGTACTTTTTCTGTGCGATACGAGATGTAGAAAATATGAAATCTTTTGATTCTAATTTTTGTTTGTGACAAATTTTGAAGGTAATTGCAAGTTCATGGGTGCTCCTAAGCAAAAATGGACGGCAGAGGAAGAGGCGGCTTTGAAGGCTGGAATAGCGAAACATGGTGCTGGGAAATGGCGCACAATCCTCAGAGACCCTGAATTCAGTGAAGTTTTGAGTCTCCGATCAAACGTCGACCTCAAGGTTCTTTTTGTTTCTTGTTTATGTTTTTGGCTTTCCATTTGTGCATGTCAGTAAGATTCAAAAGTTCTTTCTGGTACTGAGGTGCCGTTATTGTAGAAGTAAAAGAAGAGTGAGACTGTATTATTGTCTTGTATTTGGCAGTACTAATTTAATTGATTATCTGCTTGTGGCCTCTGCTGGGTTTTAAAATAACAATAAGAAATGCTGCGGTATGATTGTGTATAAATTGGGACTGAGGTTTGAGTTGGTTCATAATTTTGGGGCAGGACAAATGGAGGAACATGAATGTGATGGCTAGCGGATCTGGGTCGAGGGAGAAAGTGAAGGTGTCCAACAAGAGGAGCCGCTCAATTGCAAAGCTTGACGATGAAGACATGACTGATGAGATGGCATTGAGCATGGATCTTGCTGGTGATATCAGTGATGATATCGCTGATGTTGTGCCTCTCGCAACAATGTCTAGCGAGCCATCAAGGTTAAATTTATTTCTGAATGTTTATATTGCAAAGTGCTTTTCTAATTGAATGATTTCTACATTATGCTATTGTATGGTGTGCTTTTAATCTAGATAGAAAAAGTACATTCAGGTGTGAACCATTTAATGATACCAATTATAGAAATGCTGACTTTTTGTTGGTTTTTTTATTCTCCTTTTCTAAAGAAATGTTTTGCTGTTTGTAGGCTAGATCATATTATAATTGATACTATAAAGACCTTGAAGGAGCCTAGTGGATCCCAAAAGACTACAATCGCTGAATATATAGAGGTATTGCTTGTATTTTCTGAACTTAATAGTGGATGTCTCCCTTCTCTTTGTCTCTCTTTCTGATGTGTTTTGTTCATTGAAGGAAAACTATTACGCACCACCAGATTTCAAAGATCTTTTGTCAACAAAACTGAAAGCCTTGACGTCAAGTGGTCAATTAATAAAGGTTACGCTATTAACTTTTGTATTTATACCCTCATGTTTCAAAGTTTTTTGGATGTGTTATTCAGACTGTATCCTGTTTTTTGTAGGTCAAGCGAAAGTATCGAATTGCCCCATACTCTTTAGAACGAAGAAGCTCCAAGATGCTGCTCTTAGAAGGAGCAGGGAGTCACAAAGAAGAGCCGCAATCAGGTTCCGACAAAGAAGAGGTTAGAATCAAAGTTCTGACAAGAGATGAGGTGGATTCTGAGCTGTTACGCATCTGGACGATGGACAAGGAGGCAGCAACAGCGGCGGCAATGCGTGCAGTGGCTGAGGCAGAGGCTATCATGGCAGAGGCGGAGGCTGCTGCCAAGGAGGCTGAGGCTGCAGAGGTGGAGGCTGAGGCTGCTCAGGCTTTTGCTGATGCAGCCAATAAGAATATTAGAAGTAGAAATGCAACTAAATATGTGAGTGCCTTTTAACATTTAGAGTACCTTTCAACATTTTTAATTTGTATTTATGTACATTAATGTATCTATGAATTGAACATATACCTTTGAACCTAAGGATGAATCGAACATATACCTTTGAACCGGGGGATGAATTTGTAGAAGTATTTGAATTTTTTCACCTGAAGTAGTTAGACAGTTGCTTTTAGGATAATTTATCAAGTAGACATTTCACTTAGCAGTTAGCAAATACTAATTAACTAATGCTTAGCTTGGTGTTTGGTCAGCCAAAAGCTCTCTCAATTTGACCAGAAAGTGCAGTACAAGTTGATTACAATAATTGCAGCTGCTGGTTAATTTTGAGAAATTGTGGCAAACAAGTAAGAAACAAAGTATGAAGCAAATTCAATATTATGGATGAATATAGGTCTAATCTGTTGCTTTCTTTTAAGCTCTGCCCTTGAATGACCTGATCTATAATGATTCTTCCTTCCTTCTAAATGAAGTCGAAGAATGAGGAAGATAGACGAAATTTTTGTCACGACTTAAGTAAACATTATTTGTTGGTCTAGGCATTTAATAAAGGAAAAGTTGTGATTATACATCTAACCAGTCAGTACAGATCAGTTTGTGTTTATTAGTTCCACATGAATAACACATGATTTTGCATTTCTGCTTCTTAAAACATGAATGTTTTTACAAGCATATTGATGGAAGCTATATTTGGTTTGTCATTTCTGTTGGTTTGGTTCCACATATGGGGTGGTGGATACATGACTTAATAATGGCAATATTTGGGGCCTGCATTCTTTATGGAGATGAAGATTTTGAATCCTCTTGATGAAGAGCTGATATAGGCATGATGCTGATACTGTATCTTTTGACACTTTTGTGTGCAGATTATTTCTAGGTGCTGATATATGGATATGGTCAAGTTTGTTGATGTTAATTTTGATTGCTCTTACCTGCGAAGCTTCTAGTAAATTCTGCTTTGTGGAAAGAAAAATACGTGACGAATGAGTGATGGACAGTATATGTACTTAGTATTCTTTTTAGTGATTTGTTTTTTCTTTACTTAAAACAATCAGATGTTATCCCCCGTATGTAGAGAAGATGGGCTACTGAATTGTAAATGTTGTATATTCGTTGTACATCTCCTACCTGCACGCATGGCATCAAAGTTGAACAAATATTGGAAACGATGCACATATGCTGTTTCACCAAATGCTACAGTCAAAGCATTTGTTAACAATTGATTTCAAATTATATAATACTATGTGAATTGTACTTGAGTAAATCGTATCCTTCTACTTTATTTTTTTCCAACAGAACATATCTGATACCGCTTCTACATTCTGTTTACATAAGATTTCGTCGTTAATCAAGTAAGAACTGTACTCAATTCTATACGCTATAAACAGAACACTCTTACTTACCCATGAGCGACAAAAATATCCAAATCTTTTATATCCTTGATTGCATCTTGAGCTGACCTATCGTTTGGGCCTTAAACAATACTCAACAAGAGCGCATACTACGTTAAAAACCTGTTGATGGTGTTCGCCAGTATGTTTGATGTTAAGCTCTGTAAATATATAAATAGAAAGTTGAAGAACAACAAGATTATTTTTCGGATACGATGAAATTTCATTTAAAATTTATTTCATATAACTAAACTACATTTTATTTAATTTCGCTCGCTAAATTATGATGTTTGTCTAAAATTTGATTGCTTCGTTTATTAATCCGTTAATTATTAAAATCTGTTCCGACGGTTACCCACTTTTAATCCCGTTGGATTTTATTGATTAACCATGTGAACTCGTGCTTAGAATTTTAAAATATAAATATACGAATGTGAAGGATCAGTTTAGTTAATTAGGCGGACCGCGGACGCATGCAATTTGTTTGGTTATTAGTTATTATATACAGGTCACGCTCTCCGAGCTTTATATACTTCTAATTGCTGCACCGATAGGTGAACAGGACAACAGGTGTATCTAGCTTACCTTCGTAGCAAACGCGTCAGCATCCGAGTTGTGCACACTTATCCTTTTGTTGGATGCTACAAGCAACACACATGTATTCATATTCACCTAAAAAATATAATCAATATGATACGATACCTAGTGTTTATATAACTATCACATGCAACACGGTAAGAGCATGCTGTTAGTGAGCTCAGCTTCACGTTTTTTTAAATATAAACAGACGATCAGCTATGTTTTATGTATACATACGTTTAGAAAATAAATAAAAAATACTGAATTTAAAAAATATTATAATCGATTAAAATATTTAAAAATTAAAACAGAAAAACAAAGAAGTTTGTCTACATCCAAAATTCTCGTAAGTCTATCCGACTTCCTCGCCACAAGATGAAGGAAGAAAACAAACGAAATACTATTGCTCGACTTTCCAAAAATCAATTCTCATTGAATCCGACTTATTTTTACTTTAATTTTGCTAATTTATATTTCTCCCATGAATTATCAACACCGTTTTTCTCCCGACCGGATTTGGTTCACCGTAAAACAAAAGTCATCATAATTTATTTGAAATTTAACTCTCTTAGGAGAATTTAGGGTGAAATTTTTTTGTTTCTCATAGGAGTCCTGAGGACAATCAGCACAATCTTTTGTTCATCTCTATCTCTACTCTTGATAAATGCATGGACATCATTTTTAATAAATGCATGGACATGCTAAATCTAGTGTATATTAATTGTAACATTAGCATCTCTGGGATCCCTTAATGGAATAATAATTATATAACTGAGAAGCGTGTAAGATCGACACTTGGACTGTTAATACTCCGGGGAAATTATTTACTGGAGGCCTGAGGTCGGATTTGTGTTATTGTGTAGTTCATCTCCAAATTTCTGAAAAATGCCTGTTGGAAAAAATGGCGATCTGGATCTCAGTGTTGTTGAGTTCACATGCTGGTAAAAGTTTATTGAAAGTCATGAGTCATGACAGATCTCGACACTACTTGACCACGAAATGCTAATCTTGGTGCTATTGATTGCCGAGATGTAACTATGTAAGAAGAACTATGTGGATGCTTGGACTATTATTACAGAAAGTACCAATGCAAGTACATATAGTGCTGATTAGCTCCATTTAAAGCTGGCGGTGGAAATTCTCATAACACTTTCTTCATTTTTACCGACCTGTCATGGCTGACAACATGAAGGACTAAACCTTCAAGTATCTCACCTAGCGCATTTATGTGATCCTTTGAATTATCAACAGAAAAGAGGGAAAAAAGGCATCTCTGTGAGCTTATTTCTTCTTTTTAACTAGGAAAAATTAAGTTGGCTGTCTATATATCCTTTACCATGACCAGATGGCCCACACCAGTACCTTTTAAAATCAGATGTAGTAGTTGTCAGATGATAGAAATTGAGGAATTGATCCATTACCTTGTAGAGATTAGCCACACATGGTTTATGTCAGGCATCCTTTCCTACAGAAAAGCAATTAAATCAGGTGTCGAGTAAAACTTGGGCTTGCCAACCCCCACTTCTGTTACGTCTGTCACACAGTTGTGATAAAAGAAAGAGTGTCTTACTGGCATACAGCAGGTTCTATAAACAATGCTTTGGTAGCACCAAAGGTAGACAGTACTAGCCTCATAGCATGTCAGTCTTATGCTCGTGTTCATTTAATCAGGTCTAATTCAGAAGAAGATCTGAAGAGCTTTTGGTGAAAAACAAAGCAAATTTGCATACCATAATCATCTTTTGCTCTATGACCATGACTGGTAAGTACAGCAGTATCAAGATGCCCATGCGGCTTTTGTTACTGATCATTAATATGTACAGCAGTATCAACCAAATAATGGTCATTGTTACTAGTCATTAATATGTACGGCAATATCAACCAAATAAATGGTCATTGAGAAATAAGAAGTAATAGAAGCCATCTCATTCATTGACCATCGTTGCATGCTAGCGAGAAGTAACATAATTTCAGTGAAACACATTTTACTAATCTTCTGGTAGACTGCTAAAATGCCAGACTTACTGATATCATAGCATGAGACAAAGTGTTGAATTTGATTAGCTCATAAGTTCAAATACATAAAGATCATGCACTTTCAATTTCCAGAGTAGTTCTTTAATTTGATCTTATTCAAACTAAATCTACTGTTTACAACCAGTAAAGGAAGTTATAGTAGGACCTCCAAACGCCAGGTTCATATCTTACAGTAACAACCACAAAATTCCTTTGGAGAACAGTAAGAATGCAAGATTTTCCATAGAAAAAGGTCTAATTTTGATTTTCAAAACTTTCGCCATTTACATAATTTGGACCGTCCTTTTCAAATATATATAAAAAAATGCCTAGACCTGGCACGTAATACAGTAAAAAGAAAAATTAAAACAGCAACAAACACGAACAAAGTAACACCGGATTAGCCTCCAAGCCTAAACATCAACTGCTGTCCAATGAACCAAGGTAGATACGTCTCTGTTCAAGTATCTAGTTCTGCTCAATTGTTTACAATTTTCACAAATCACCTCCAGTTTCATTAAACAGGGCAATTGAACCAACAATATTACAAAATTCCAATACGACCCTAGAAATTTGGAACTGGTTCTGGTAAACATCATCATCAACTAAAAGACGACATGCCAAAACACTCTTAATTGTTTGGATGTATGTACATTTGCGACATAATTATGTGATGATGTCACTGGAAGTAGACCCCCACCTCACTGATCCAGTAAGGGGCCCTGAATTCATCTAATACCATTGTAACATAAAGAATAATCATTTTTCGTTTTAGAATTGCTCCAATGACATAATTGGCTTGTTTAGGATTCAACATGTTACAAATGAATTTGTACACCTAGGCAATTATAGCTTTGAGCTGGTACAGTTGATTTGTTGAGCCTATTTATAAGCAAGCTCAAATATGGAGAACGTAACTTTTGAAGTTCCAAAATAGAGTTCTGCTAATCCTCTCAAATATGTCTGCAGAATTGAGTTGGGGAAGTTGAATGTGTGATATGTATAAAGTTTTATAGTTATGTTGGCCCTTAAGTATTTGATTACTTTTCTCTAAATTTAAATGCTGTCTAATTGATCACTTTTGAACAGTATGAACCAGAGCTGTTCCCTGGTTTGATTTATAGGATGAAGCAACCAAAAATAGTGCTTCTCATTTTTGTTTCTGGCAAGATCGTTCTAACTGGAGCTAAGGTAAGCTCTTTTTATTAATATGCTATTTCACATGAAAATAATATACACATTTATGTTAGATTTGAGACATCTTTGATATGCATTTGGATTAATTATTAGCATGATTTGTTTTATCATCAGTCATTTGTATGGAAGAACTTAGAATAATGAGAAATTGAAAGTAATATTTCCAACTTTTGCAGTTGTTAATAATGTAAGATTTCTGCCAGTGTTTTTTGTGTTCTTATTATTTTCCTTTATGCAATTTTTGTATTCAGGTGAGAGATGAGACTTATACTGCCTTTGAGAATATATACCCTGTGCTGACAGAGTTCAGAAAAGTTTCACAATGGTATGATTTTAAGCCTATACATGTCTGGATTCTTATGCTTTAGAATATTGATTCTGACAGCAGGGGCACTATGTATTTGTGGCATTCCCAATTTCCCAGCATCCATTTTACTATTTTGACGGAATCCGTTGGTGATCTATCTTATATTACCATCTGTGCAGTTGCTTCTGTGTAACTTCTGTGCATTGGACCTAATATTGTTCGTTTCACCTCACAAAGATTGTTTCAATGGACCATATAATATCTTTCTGATTTAACAAAAAAGAAATGCCAGTACGGCAGTACCCCCACGCGCACAGAAAACGGAGCAGGAGCACAGACCTAGCGGACAGATTACTATTTAGCCCTTGCATATTTTTAATTTGATCCCTACATTTCGGTTAATCTAAAGTGACACAATTTTTTAGCTATTAGAGGCCGCCATAGAATTTAGTATCTTAAGATACACGATACATAACTCACGATACGATACGATTCAATGCCCGATCGATACGTATCTTGGCCATTGTATCTCAATTACAGTGTATCTTAATGTATCTTAAGATACACGATACGTAACTTACGATACTAGGGTGTATCTTAAGATACAAAAGATTCGGTAATAGTCACTAATAATAATTTTCAATTATAAGTTATATAGATATAATAAAATATTAATAGAATAATAAGAACAACATTAATAATAATCATTTATACAAATTATATAGTATAATACTATACTATAATGATTAATAGTTTAATACTTTTCTACATATATTATACAATATAATAATTAATAATATAATTTATAAAGATTATAGTTTTATACAAAATAATATTTATAATTTATACAAATAAAAGTATATTCAGATTATGCAACATAATATTATAAAAATACATTACACTATTATAAAAAATATAATGATTAATTATTTATGCATACAAAAATAATTAATAATGAGTACAATTCATACAGATTTTACAGTGTAATATCATAAAATATAATTGTAAATGATTTATACATATTATATATCATAATATTTAAGTAAAATTCAATATTTATACACTATATTTAAAGATGCTTGAATTATCGAATGATTATAAAGATATAGTGTGATATGAGATTCTTTTAATGAAAATAGTTCAATACAAATTGTAATTACTTATTTTACATAATATTAAGGATAACTTAGTGTATCTTAAAAACGAATCGATACGATACACGATACACGATACGATACTTAATGTTACGATGCACGATACATTTTACGATTCAACTTCTATGGAGGCCGCGACTAAAACGATTTAAACGAAGGGGAAATGATTTGGGCAATTGGGCTCCCTCTCAAAAATGAAAATGATACTTCAGTACTTCACCATAAAAAAAAATTCAATGACCAATATACCCTCGATCCGTGCTAATGAACGTTCTAGACTCCCTTCTCCGAAGAACAGAAAGACAGGCATATGGGAGGTATATATTTGTGGATTTTCAGCTTGAAAGGGTTTGGAATTTACGATCATGATGGAGAAAGAAGGGACAAAGAGAGAGAGAGAATCAGAGACAGAGAGATGCTGGTCTTCTTGGAAATATGGTAACTCGGTCAATGTAATGGGATAACAGAGAAAAAAAAAAAAAAAAAAAAAAAGAGAATGAATGGTTTGGCTGATTGGTTAATCGTTATGTGGCTGCCATATGGGACCCATTTGTCACTCAAATAACCAAAGTCATTTTAATTATCCCATCAATTATTAAAGAGTTTGTAACCAGCTTGGACTCGTGCATTATTCACACCCATCCTTGAATATTTATTTGGACATAATTTAACACGAGATCGAGACTGCATAATTTCCCAGCAGCCCAAATAAAATAAAAGTGTAATATGCCTTTAAATATATCTGCTTACTTAATAGCCATCAAATTAATTTTCTAACTCTTATACTAATTTATTAGGATCTAGTATATTAAAAGTTCAGAAATTAAATAAATAACCTCAATTAGATTTTAATTAATGTTCTTTTCAAACAATTTATAATCTATTAAGCTAATTAAGTGTATATCTTGTGGGACTGTAGAGGCGAAACGAGAGAAGCATGAGAAGCATGGAGGTGAAAGAGCAGAGTAGATTGAGATGAGGTGGGATAATTAAAATAAGTTGGGACTATTTAAAGAAGTTTGGAACGTTAAATTAACGGAAACAAAGGGTATATTGGTCATCGAATTTTTTTTGGTGGTGTTGTATCAATTTGAGGGTTTCTAAATCAATTCCCAAACGAATCAATCTAAACTTTGTAAGGGAGTCCAAAATTTGACTCAAAAACTTTGGGAAAAATAAAAAAATGGGTTTTTTATGGGAGGTCCTGTATTGATCTGATATAATGAATTATCAAATCTCACAATAGTGAGATCCTATTTTCAAAATTAGAAGTTTTTTTTTTTTTGTGAAAGGCTGTAAATCCCGCAGAAGTACCAAATTCATTGTTGGACATCAGTATACAATAGGCGCAGACATCCTTTTTAGTGAAAGTAAAAAAAAAAAAAAAAACATTGGGAGCACCGAGATCAGCCGAAAATTGTTCGCTAATTTCACATAAGGTAGGATTTAGGTTGTTCTCAAAAAAAAAAAAAAAAAAAAAGATTTAAGTACACTTTACTAAGTAACGATATATCCAAAGTTTTAATTCATTAACAGAAACTGTAAGGATGAACTTTTTTTGAGAATGAAAAAGAGGACATCATGTTTGTTGCATAAACTCATCTCCACCATATGTTTGCATTTCTTTTCAGTTTTATCATGGGTCACCTTATAATCTGTTAATTAATATTTATAATACTAATTGCAAATCAAACTTATTATTAGGAAATAAAATAATTTATATAGTTAATAATAGTATCTTTCAGTATTATTTTTGTAATTAATATTAACAAGAGCGTGATACGCCTCTAGACTCTAGTATCAAATGTTGCCCAAAGCAAACTCCGTATCATAGCCTCACACTCACAGTCATAGGAATGTTTAATTGATTTTTTTCTTTTTTTTTTTTAAAAAAAAGAAATGTTTAGTTCCGCCGTATTAGAAATTTTAGAATGTAATGTGGGCCGTATAGCCCACAAAATTCAAAAACGAAATGCTTTCTCCTCTTCCTCTCCCTCGTATGGACCGACACTCCTACATAAGTTTCTTTTGGGAAGCACAACTGCACAAGGGTTCTAGCAAAAGAGTGAGAGGCGAAAATGGTGGAGGAAGAGAACACCTACGAAGAAGCGCGTAAGAAGAGAGTACTTGAAAACATCAAGCATCTCGAGGTAATTTTGAAAGAGGTTTTTGAGGTTCTTTTTAAATTCGTCGCAATGTGCAAGAAATGTTGTTTAATTAGTTATATTCTGTCGATCAACTCGGGTTTTGGAGAAAATGCGGGAACCTGAGCTTTCTTTCTCGAAAAAAAAAAGTAAATACCTGTTGATCTGGCTTGTATTACTGGCGATTTTGCAACTGATCTTGCAAAGAGAGATTGTATCGAAATGTTGCTTTGGGATTTATGTTTTACATCAGTGAAGTTCCTTTTTTCCTAATGATTTCTCATTATTAATGCCTTTGTTCTATATTTTTCAGAATTTGGGAATTTCAAAAATTTCCAAGAGCCTTTTGGATGTTGCAAAATCTGAACACAAGCGACTGGTATGTATTTTAATCAAAAGCATACTATAGATAGAAGTGTGTAAAAGATTTGGTACACCTCAAGTGGGAAAGTCTGGGGAAAAGAAAACATCAAGCAGATTGGAAATGAAAAAATTGTATTGAAAACACATTTTCTAGTTTTGCCATATTTGTTAGTCCAAATACATATAACTGTATAGTTATGGTTTGCGCAGTTTTACAATTTCATTTTTGTAAAGAAAAAATGAAAATTATTTTGTTCTTTTTATTTTCTTTTTCATACTTGTCAACTCCATAATTTCAGATTTCATATATCAATTTCTGAATCCATTTCAGAATTCTAGATCAAGTGAAAAATCAAAGAAGAAGTTTGAAGTTGTTGAAGTGAGACGTTCTTCTAGAGCTAAAAATCCTGTTTCTTACTCTGACCAAGTAAGTCCTTCCTAAACAATCTATCTGCATCCGCATTAACAGAAAGGCCTTTCCATCTTTTCTCTAAGTCAGCTAACTCTACCTATCAAATGTTAAGGAATCCTACATCCTTCTATTTGAGTGGTAATTGAAAGTAGTCAGGTTGGGAGAAACTTTTGTTTTTTGTTTTTTCTAAAAAAACAAAAGCAAGGTTTACCTGGCCCAATGTGTGGTGGAAACTTTTGTCTGGTTACTGCAAAGGTTTGGATCGAGCCATCTTGGGGGATGCCAACTGTATAATTCAGCATCCCATATCGTCCATATAAAGTGATTTTCATTTTCTTTAATATCTATTTAAATTAAGTACTGAATGCAAAATTAGCTTCTGATATGTCACAACAGTTTCAATCAAGCTATAGACTTTGCCAAGGCTGACTCACTGTTGAACTGAAACCTAAAACCTGAGCACTTAAAATGACCATTTTCTGACTATCCTGTGTGTGTTTTGAGTGCATGTTCTGTCTCTCATGTATAAATTGAAATTTTAAGCAGGTTGATGAGACAGAAGTCCGTTCATACCGAAAAAGGTGAAGAGTTTCTCTTGGGCTCTATAGTTTGTGTATATTTTCCTTATTCTATCCACTTACAATACTTGCAAAGGAGATGTGGTGCTTTTCAATATATGTAAAAAGTTCCTACCAGTTAGCAACTATTTGATGTAAAAAATATATTGTCAGATACAGACAGTAAGACTTGTATCTCTTATGAGTTATCTTTTCGTAATTTTAGAATGAAAAAACAACTAATAATAATTGAAGCAAATGTTGTAAACTGAAATGGGAACTGAAAGAAAGTTATGTCTGCTTGCTGTAAACTTGGTGTTTGTTGTGCCCATTTGAAAGTTACTGAAAGGATTTAAGGGTAATTGCAAATTCAAAATGTTTCTGCGAATTGCGTTTTAAACTTTTAATATATTCTACTGTGACAACAGCAGCAACAACTATGAAAAGCAGTAAGAAACTTAAAATATTTTGTTTTGTCAGATACTGTAGGAGCAATGAAAGTGGGAGAGAATATACAGGGAGATTCTCTTCTTATGAGGAACAAGCTCAAGCATATCAAAAAGCTCAGGATATCCAGAGCTCTTTAGATAACCCTTCATTTGTGAAAGCTATGGTTCGATCTCATGTATCTAGCTGCTTTTGGCTAGTAAGTCAAAGTTTTGGTTAGGGTGTAAAAGATTAGATATTTATCAGTTTCATCCATATTCATATCTGCAAATATACTGTGTATCCATAAATAAATTATCTGTATTTCTGTCCACCAAAAATAATGCTGAAAGAGATACAGATTTGTTGTAATTGTGAAAATAATGTGGATGTCTGGATTTTCCTAATCTGAAATAGAAGCAGGTGTGCTATAATAAGTATCTTATTTGCAGGATGACATCAAATTGTGTAAAAAAAAAAATTTCTGTTACCAACCATAAATTTTTTCTTTCTATATATACCATATTATCTTGTTGATCTTGCATGCCTCCATGTGTCATATTTTTAATATGTAGAGTTTGTCTTATAATTTGGCGGCACTAATGCAAATTTTATAATTATTTTTTTAAATTTATAATGTAAGGGCCTCCCATCACATTTCTGCAAGAAGTACTTGCCAGCAGGAGAGGCGACGATGGTATTGGAAGATGAAAATGGTGTGGAGTTTGATACAGTTTACATTGGGTCCCGCACTGGTCTCAGTGGTGGATGGAGGGGCTTTGCCATGCATCACAATTTGGAGGACGGTGATGCCTTGGTGTTTGAGCTGACTGCTCGTGACCACTTTAAGGTAGTGATCCATAATTTGTATAATAAGCTCAAGTGCTTGCCGGTAAAATTGGTTGTTACATTTGATCCATAATTTGTATAATAAGCTCAAGTGCTTGCCGGTAAAATTGGTTGTTACATTTGAATATCCTTAACCCGACTATTAGTTATGACTAATTGACTTGAGCATGTAAATGGGTTGCATAAAAGTTAAGATAATTCTGTTCTATGGATTGGTCTTAGACTGGGTCTGGTTGATTGTTTCGTCTACATCGTTGTTAATGAAAATTTTCTAAAGCAAGTTATTGAACCTGTTTTACCTGGACTTTTGATAATTAAGGGAAGTTATGAGTTATGACCTTTGCAAAATATATGGTAAGCCTTCAACCAAACAAAATGGATTTAACAAAAGTTAAAAAACAAAGAATTATGGTGGGTTGATTTGAACTGCTGGTATCTTATCTCGTTGAGGGGGCTGTCACCTATGATATGTGTTTTTTCCTCAAGGCCTGATGTTGAGAATTAAATTTTAATTAGGCCAACCATCCTTGGTGAGTGGTGAGAGAAACCGAATTTAGTTTATAAAATAACCAGATGTGATTTGCTTGGATATTCTGGTTTCTATCCTTCTGATTTTTTTTATGTAAAAAATAAAGAGAAAAGATTGATTTGATTATTGATTACGTGTTGATACAGATTTATATTGTAAAAGCACTTGAAGATCTAGTTGAAGATGCAGATGGAAAAGTTACTGGCAAGGGATTGAATCAAGTTATTGCATCAGAAATAGAGGGAGGAGAAGAGTGTGAAGAGAAGATTCCTGAAACTCCACGGTATGCCAAGAAGTCGAGGAAATCCAGGAAAAGCCGGACTTAGCAATATCGGGCTTCCATGATTTGCCGAGTCTCTGTTGTAATTATACAATGTTGTCTTGTTGTCCTACTTGTCAGGTGATTTTGGTTCTTTTTTAGTTATGGCCTGGCGCTTATTGTTGTGTATGTGTATCAGAATGCTCAACTGCTCAAGATATAGTTAACCATGATTTTGTACGCTGAATGGTGATTTCTGGATATATTGCACGCTGAATTGTTAACCATGATTTTGTCTTTTCTGGTGTCAACGTTTTTAGAAAACTAGATTGTGTATATATTGTGTGTTCTTTTATGCGTGCACGTGTTTCTGATGCAGTATTTGCTAACCAAAACATTCTAAATAGTAAATACCAGTGGATGCCAATAAATTGATTATACTTAAATTGAACATGCTTGATGGTTTGACTATTGAACATTTATTTGAACGAAAAATTAAGCATCAGCAGATGCTGAAGATTTAAATTGCTTTCGAGGACAATGTAAATAGCTAATGTGTATGGACCAGCCTGGTTCTCCTTTTGCCATTCCACTGAAATGAAATTACGGAAGACACTTGTATCAAGCATCTGATGCATTTAATAACATGAAGTTGCTAAAAATGGTTCAAGAGTGTAAACAAAAAAATAAATAAATAAATAAAAGATTTAAGCTGTGAAACTTAACAAAATTGTACAGGTGGATGGTACAATGCTGATTGTAAATCCAACTCCGACATCAAAGTCTATTACAACAGTAAATCATAACAAATCAAAATGAAACCTCAAATTGGCATGTCCTGTTTTCTTAAATTATCAAACCGTGCTCAAATGCAGTTCCAAACTTCCAATTACACTAACCCAACTCTTAATTGTTTCTCAATCTGATCCTCACATGTTAACTTACAACCAAAATCCAACATCATCTTTTCCTCACAAAGGAAAAACGGCATCACCATTTATCATGCCTAATAAAATCCTCAATCATCGCCATAAGCACGAAAGCGGTACCGCTCCTCATACGGTCCATTGAAGAACATATCAGCCTCAAGCCATTTTGGATACCTCACCAGATCCCCAGCCACAAACCGCATGTATCGGTCTCCTGATTTGGCACCTTCTGGTACGACTCGCACCTCTCCAGAGACAATGTAAACCTGCTGGTCCACTTGCCAGTCCCACGGGACCTGGCACTTCCCGGTCTTCCACGTGGACCAGTGCTCCACGCCTAGCTCGTCCAAACGCTCCTTCGAGACATTTCTCTCCACGCGCACGTTGTAGATCTCCTCCACCGATCGCCTGAACGTGACGCAAGCTCGCACGGCCAACTGCGGTGTCTTTCTGACAGGAGACGCCAAATGGAGAGAGCGGAGAGGGGTTGAACCGATGGAGGTGGTCGCCATGAGTGTATTTCTTGGGAAAGGTTTTGGTGGGGTTTTAGAAATTGGATGGGGAGGGATAGAGCAATGTCTTATCCGGTTCTACCCCTCTCTCTCTCTCTCTCTCTCTCTCTCTCTCTGTCTCTCTCTGTGATAATTGGAGACATTATGGGCTTTCTGATAGAAAGGTAGTCTATTCTGTTCGTGCAAGAAGCCCATGGGCCACGCAATCTGTTCTTTCGATCCTTCGTTCGTTCGATTGTCCGATTTTAGATCCATGCAGGCATGAAAATCGATAGAAAATTGCAAATGAATGGCTGAGATTACATTGCGCAAAAGAATGCAGAAATGAGGAGACTTATATAAAATGTTGTGTTCATTTATACTTAATAAAATGAACATTTTTGCTTATAACACCAGAAAATGTTCTTTTCTGGTGTTAACAATTCATTTGCTTATAACACCAGCAAAAATGTTCTTTTCTGGTGTTATAAACAATTCGCTGAACATTTTTTCTTATAACACCAGAAAATGTTCTTTTCTGGTGTCAAAAATGTTCTTTTCTGGTGTTATAGTTAACCATCATTTTATTAAGTATAAAATGAACATTTTTGCTTATAACACTTATATTTTTTATTGCAACTAACTGAACATTTATACTCAAAATAACGGAACATTTGTACTTATCTAATTGAACATTTAGGTATGAAATAAAATTGCGCTGGGTAAGAGACTATCGCGCCTCAACGATGGCGCGCGATGGCAATTTGTGCCGATGGCACTAATCAATTTCCAAAAGAATGTACCGCCGATTCAAGCTACAGAACCAGGCTCAAACGGACTCTATCAGAAAGAGAAAATACGGATGCGTTCAAAGTTCAAACTGTGTTAATGAATAATTACTTATCATTCTCACATGGTTCAGTGCACTTCAGATGCACTACCATGCTACCATCTCCCTCCATAAATCACAAGTTTACGGCAAACTATAAGTATAATTATCTGGGAGCATTAGGTTTAGCAAATGAAGAAAAAGAAATTTTTGTCAATTCAATCAATATGTATTGTTACCTTCTTTTAAAGATAAAATGGGACAAAAGAAGAAGGTTGTATTACATTCATGAGCTCCCTTTTGGACACAATTAGAGTAAACTGATTCAGTGGTTCATTTCCTCACTACATTGGCAGTCCTATTTACGAGAAATGTAAAGTAATACAAAGGCATAGAGAATTCAACTACCATTTCAGAGCTTGGCACGCATAGGATCAACAGGACTTTATGTAATAATTCTTAATCAGATGATTGAAGAAACATTTACAACACACTACAAAGATCCACAAAATATAGCGGCAACAAAGTAATATTATAGTTTTATAGTTAAAAGTCAACTTTTATCTTCTAGCCTTCTTCCAAAGGCCATACTTACTCTGCAAATATCCAAAAAAAAAAATGTCAGAAAGGAATGGAATAACAGAGGAAATGTATTGGAATGGCAAGAATACCATTCCAGCGTTGCTGAGTATGCAATAAACAAGAAACAATATCAAAAGCAGCAGTTAAAACACTTACTATAGATCAAAAAGAGGAGCCGACTGAAGTCGAACGGCCCGATGCCTGGATCTCATCGAGAGTACTAGCCAGCCAATCCAAGCCTTCATAGAGGCCGTCACCTTTTAGAGCACAAGTTCCTTGTATATGCCACACACGGTTCTTCAGATCATATAGCCCCAAACCTTCACATACTTCCATTGGGGTCAGTGCCCCTCTCTACATATGTGCATAATATAATAAAAAAAATTAAGGGAAATACTAAAGGAAACCAGACTGCATCAGAAGAACACTTCAGTCTCCAGTTGACAAATAAGAGAACAAAAGAAGAAAAATTAATAGAATTAATGAACTGTCAATAAGTTGTTCGTTGCTTCTCTCGATTAATGGAAAATTTCATTCAACAAATATAGAAAGTATGAAGTATATAGCAACATGACATACCATGTCTTGCTTGTTTGCAAAAACCAAGATGACGCTGTTCATCATGAAAGGATCATTTATAATAGCCTGAAACAGAACTATTGGGTGTTAGATTCCAAGTCTTCTTAACAGATGTACATCTTTCTTTTTTCAAAACCGAATTAAAAAAAAAGGAAAGGTACCTGAAATTCAGCTTTGGCTCTTCCAATTCGTTCTCTGTCTACTGAGTCAACTACATAGATCTGAATATCAACAGAAGTAATTCATTGAGCCCAGGTAATTACAAATAAAACATAGGGTCTTTCAGAAAAAAATAAAAATAAAAAACAGCCACTCTATTTATCTACAGAAAACACCCTTCTTTGAAGAAATTTGACCAGATTGCCATCACAACGTAACCTAATATTTTCCTTTTTGGCCACTGTTAGCTTTTTTCCCTTGGACAAAGTGACCATTTCCATATCATTGCATAACAGTATTAATCAAATTTCTTTGCATTACATCAGTATTAGGGTTAGGATCTCAAGAAATTGATACAATATATTTTTTTTTTTAAAAAAAAAAAAGAGAAGGAACTGAAGGTTAGAAATTCTAAAAAAAACCTTTTGTATTGCCCCCAATATGGTTAACAGCATAATTAAAAGAGCCTCTTTACATGTGTGTATAAAATCAGATGTAACAAGTGCCCCTGTAAGATAACAGCAAAATGTACAATGCCAGAAGAACAGCCAAAAAAGTTCAACCCTACTAATCCTAGGTTCTAAGGCATGCTATTCCATATTTGCAAAGTCAGTTAACAAATTAATTACAAAAATAAATTCTGACATACCAAAGCATCAGTGTTGCTGAAATAATGCCTCCAGAGAGGTCTCAATTTCTCCTGACCACCAACATCCCACACTGTAAATATTACATTCTTGTACTGTACTTTCTCTACATTAAAACCTGCAACAATGGTCGAACTAAATTTTGTTACATGCTAAGTTCTCTATGCATGAAAATATACAATTATGAAAACTTTGAAATTAGCGAGATTGAAACCTAAATTGCCAGCATCTCTTTTTTGTTCAATTAAACATCAGCAGGAGAGGAAAAAAAAAAGATTAAAAAGGAGATTAAAAGATGGTAACACCAGTAATTACTGACAATCTGGTATATCAAACCCTACAGGCAGGAGCTAACTTCAAGTTAATAAATTACTACAAAACTATATTGGAAAGCTATGTAATTTAGAAATATGAATTCTCAGCAAGCATCAAATAAAACAGAAATTGCAAACCACTTATAAATTTCTCTCGAATTACTTTCATTTCAGAAAGCAGCACATACCAATTGTGGGAACAGTTGACATGACTTCACCGATGTGCAATTTGTAAAGTATGGTGGTTTTACCAGCAGCATCCAGCCCAAGCATAACAACCTAAAACAGAAGTAAGAAAAAAGGGATCATGTCATGAAAGTAATTAGACATAACTTGAATTATCTAATCATATAGTAAAGGCTAACTAGATGCAAGCAGTAAACCATAAGATGCAACTCATACTCATGGTTTATTCTTTGTTATTTGAAGCAACTCTGGTGAAGTAAAGATATAATAAAGCAAGTGAATTCAAAGCACAACGGCCAATTTATCCGAAGAGCAACAACCTATTCGCATAATAATTCTGACAATTATTTGGGAGAAGTAATAACAACAACTCTTAAAATTTTTTTTGTACAATTATACTAAGCTAAATTGACAACAACGAAGTACCTACAGCAACTGTTTCTAAACCAAAAAGACCAAAAACTATCAATATTTAGCTAGCTTTAACAAATCAAAACAACCAGCCAAACACCTATCACATCGATGAACCCAATCATAAAGTCACATCGTAAAATAAAAATTCAATCTCAAAAAGAAAGGATCGAAAGACCAAACCCGCATCTCCTTGTTGCCAAAAAAGGCATCGAAAAGCTTGCGAAAAGCCTGACCCATCAGCCTCTGACTTCGCGCCTTTTACAATTCTTCTAGTTATGGATCTCCTCCTCCTAACGATCTTTGGAGAGATCTTACGAAATCTTCGATCGCTTCACCCGGATCTGCTTCGTTTAGCTCGAACAATTCGAACAAAGGCGTTCCTAAGCGAGTGATTGTGCGTACGATAGCATCCACTCTGAATTTATTAAGATAAAAATCGTGCAACTTATCGTGTAGCGGGTATTTTTTTAATCCCCCGATTAGGCCTGTTTAACGTATAAAACGGCAACGGAATGGGCCATTCCGTTTGCCGTTCCGTTTAAGAAAACGGTATGCCATTTCGTTCCGTTTTCCGTTCCGTTTAAGAAAATGGTATGCCATTTCGTTCCGTTATTCGTTTCGTTTGGACGGAACGGAACGGAACACGTATATTTACACTTAAAACTGCATGAAACGTCGAAACGGAAGCGAAATGGTCGTTCCGTTTACCGTTCCGTTTCGGTAACGGTATGGTAATTCATTCCGTCATTCGTTCCGTCCAATACCACGAAATGCAAAACCATACCGCCATTCGTTCCGTTCCAGCGGAACGTCGACGGTACGCGAATGGCAGCATACCGTCGGCAGGCCTACCCCCAATTGTCACAGATTAGGTAGAAGCACAGTGCTTTGCTATAGAGAAGTTAATAGAGTTCATATAAAACTAAATATAAATTCATTATCTGAGGATTCATCAGTGCCGTTCTTTACAATCCAATTGTAAATGGTCCTGATTCTACGAGGAAAGGTTATATGTACGATCCAATTATTTGAATATTAGGATCATAAAGAAGTTATTATAATAATAAAATATTAAAATTATCGATAGATATTTTATATTTAGATATGTTATATATCAAATTTAGTGTAATTTACTAGTGATATAATTGTTGATCAAGTTCTTTATGGGTAGTTTTTTTTTTTTTCCTAATCTAAACAATTGTAATGGCTGACCTCTCGATTTTCAAATTACAACATATTCGATTTATAAGAGATCTATTTTTAATAGAGCATATATTTAATTTTGAATTTTTTTAACTATTAATACATCTCACAGTTTTTAAATAGCTTGTGTTGTTAATATAAATTTTCCGATAGTATAAAACCTTTCATACATAACTTTTCACTAAAGTAATTTAAAAAGTTTCTATTTTTTAATAATATTCAAATTGTATTAATAGAAAAAATTAATAAAATTATACCCGAAATATCTTCTTTTCAGATACAGTGTTTAAAATTCTTTCTACATTATGGCTTGTTTTTAAGAAAATCAGGGGACACGCAAGGTCAGCAGTTCTTTGTTGCAAAACATCCGTCGCATATTGACTACTGTTTAAATTAAATAATCACAAACAGTCCATTTCACACTGTCAATACCTTTTTCTTTTATTTTCTGAATTTGTGCGTGTCATAGAAGTCTATAGTTTGGGTTTACGAAAAAAATAGAAGTTCTGGAATTAAATAATGTGGCGTTCGGGTTAAGCTATAAGCGACTGGCCTTCTGGACTTGGGTATATTCTTTTTTGATATGCACATTATCGACAGCGTGGAAGAATCATTACTGGGGAGCCAGATAAACTCTAATTAGTATCACTGCGAAAAACTTTTGAAAACCCAACCAATTTGTAGTTCTATTTTTTAGGAGGAACGTCGCTATTTTGGTTTTGTGTCGTCTTACCTCCTGATGGAGGTACAAGAACTGCTGGATCTCAACTTGGACAATTATCAAATTTAAGTCAGTTGAATTCAAATCAGATATGAATGTACTATAGGCGGGCCAGTATAATTTGTGAACTTAACTTCCAATCCTAATTCAGAAAGTAAAAAAAGAAAAATAATAACCGATTACGTTAATATTAAAATTGGGGGCCAAGGCATTTAAGCAGCTTTACACAACTTTTCACCTAAAGAGGTGTAGCTCAAGGCATTCAATTTTATTTTCTACAATAATTTCCATCAAAAAAGGAGGAAATATGCATAGGATTTCACCGTCAATTGGTTGCTGAGAGGAAAAACTACCCAAGGACAGAGACACCATTATGCAGTTAGATACATTTATTCCAGGAGGTGCCATGTTTTCCTTCCCAACTTGAGAACCTCTAAAACTCAACGGTCTCCTTCAGCAAGCCTACTTCCAATTGATAAGGGCATATATTTTGTGTTCCAAAAATGCCTTTACCAAGGAATGTAGATCTGATACTAACATGTTCCCTGGCCGAAGATGTCTGAACATGGACAGCACGTGAAGGTATGGGATCATTATTTTCATTGCTTAATCTGTCAAATAATTTTGGAGTAGAACCCTCAATAACAAAAGTATATCATGCATAATAAGTTTAAACTAGAATTAAACAAGCATTCATCGTATAACAATCTCTCAAGGATCCTTAATTTGGATTACTGAGTGGAGTGTGTAACTATAAGAGAAATATACTGGCCAAGAATAATTATCAGATTAACCAATTCAAATTGAACCAAATAGAAGAACTAAACCAGAAAAAAAAAAAACTTATATTATGATTCGCTAATCTGACCCTCACATACGAGTAATAACTTTTACTTGTTCTTCGTAAGATTTTAGTTTCAGAAAGCATGCATTTGATTTTGAAATCAGATGGCTTTTGGATTTGGATGAGATCTCAGAACTTAATTTGGAAACAAAGAAAATTACTCTATTCAGTTTAAACAAGACTGACCTTACTATCTCCTTTCCTAGCAAGGGACGCCTCCAAGGTCACAAGATGTGCCAATCTCTGTATTTCATCAAAATCCTCTTTTATCATTGCATCCTTGTTAAAAATAGCATCTGATATAACAACTGCTGAGGTCCCAGCATTTATGTATTTTCCAATTGATTCTGCAGATATAAATAATGGAACGTAATAATAAATAGAATGAAATTTGAGATCCTTATAGCCACTAAGGACTGCATCCTTAAACCATCATTGGACTTTAGTGGCTGCTTGCTTTATGCACACTCAGTATTAAAAATAATAACAATAAAAGATGAACATGACGTTAGTCAGTTACTGAATCCAAACAGTATAGTGTAGAAATTCTGGGCTCCATACCTAAATAAGGTAACTAGCATTGATGAGGAGTGGGGTGCGGGAATTGGTTGCACTGACCTGCAGTGATGCCTTGTGAAGCAATCATTGGTATAGTTGGGAAGGGTTTTCTAAGAGTAGAAATGTATTTTTCTCCACCTAATGCTGAAACTGGATAGATCTGTGAATGTAGAAAAATAATGGTTATTTTGCAATGTTTTATTTACAAAATATGCGTTACCCATTGAAACACTTACTAAATAGACAAACAGTTTGAACATGAAAAGAAGAGAGAATTTGAGTAGGAAAGTAAACCTTGACAGCTTCTGCTCCAGCATTGTATGCAGAAAATATCTGCAATTTGCCAACTGAGTTAACAAACCTAATAAAACAGCTTCAAAATTTGAATAATAAAGAACTAAAATAATTTAATAGAACAGGTTAAGAGAGCATCTGATGGTAAGATACTTCAGTGGGCGTCATTGCTCCTGGAATATAAAGAATTTCACTTCCTCGAAACCAGTGCAAAATTTCCTTAAAAAGAAGAACAATGCATGTAAGTTTACACATTTCATTTTAGAAGCCCCAAGGTACCAACATTAGTATGAAGAGATTGGAACTAATACTTCAACATTACACATTTCAAAGTTTGAATAGCAATGGAGCCATTCATTGTGATCTTACCAACAACATCAAGCATGACATGTGACTTTAAATTTTTTGAAGTAGCTGTCATGTCTATTTTATCAGTGCAAAAATGCTAAAACAACTTGGGTACGGGAGGACCATTCTCAGATATGCTATATGACATGATTATTATACAATCATTTCTGAATTAATCCAATATTATATCTAATATTTAGATTACAAACATGGCTGGAATGACATTAATGCCATAATCATGCTGATTTCACAAACTATTTTAGTTATCACAATTCCAGTACAAAAAGTTTTGTAGTAAACAGAACTCTTGTGCAGAAAGGATAATATAGAAAAATGTAAACAATTTTTTTTTCGTGTACCATGACTGTACAAGGGCTCATGAGAAATTGAGCCCCTGCCTTTTCAGCTTTTCTTGCATCCTCAATATTTAACACAGTGCCAACCTACAAAATAGAACAGTTGCCAAAAACATTAGTTCAGTGTTATTCTTCCTCGAAGCTAAAGCATTCCTTTTGACAATGCTCGATTTCCAATTTGTGCGGTCAACATGCATGTCTTGCATACCAAAATATATCTTTAACAGATAAAGGAGAACTACATAATCAAGTCAAGAGGAACAATAACAAATTTCGAAACATATGTTTTCCAATTGCCACTGGAAATATTGTGGAGTAAAAAAATCAAAATTATACTCTCAGAAGACATATTTTACCCCAAATTTCACTGAAGGATAGTCTTTGCAAAGCACCTTAATCGCCTGAGATTCAAGAAGAATTATGGAATGGATCAATAATCAGAAAATGCATGCAGGGTAAACAGGAAAATAAAAACATAATTGAAGAAAACACACCTCAAGAGCTCCTGGAGTGTTTATCACTATCTCCAGCTACAAAAGTGAAAAACATCAATATCAATATATCACCCTGAAGCACACGTAACCCTCTAGTTTGATGTCGTTATTTTTTAAAATGTTATAAAATCAATACATACGACAGAAACACCTCCAGCCAGAGCAGCATGAGCAGCCTCCACTGCAGTCTTGACACTATCAATTATTCCACACACTTTTTTTTTACCAAAGAGTAGTGCATAAAAGTATCACTCCAGAAGGGCTATTTGAAAAGACATATAACATTTGTGCATTGTTCTTAAGATTATCAGTTTATCACTGTGCTTTGCTGAATATGTGAATTGACTAATTGATTTATACCCTTAGACATATACTCAATGTTCATTTATAATAAGTGTTTATAAGATTCATTTCAAACCATGAGTATGGAAGTTCAAAAAAAATAAGTGTTTGCTTCGATTGACAAGTGTCCATTTACATTAGTCAAGTGTAGTGTGTATTATGCAGTAATCAAGTGGCATATTGACATTTGGATAATGAGTCTAAAGGTTGAAAGCAAGTGTACATTAGGTAGTCGCCAAGTGTAATTAATGGAAGGGAAAATGAGTTCATGAAAGCCGTTATCTATAGGAATAATAAATGTTCAATATATCCAGTTTCAATTTTCATATTAAGGTAAATTAGCAATCCAACTTAAATTGCGAATTTAGAGCGTCTAAAGCTGGAGAAAAGAGAATTACTTTTGTGCACGGAGACAAGCAATGACGCCAGCTTTGTGTATCTGGGTTAGGGTCTGGGGAAGTGCAGCTGAGGTGGCATGAAGAGGGTTACGAGAGGGATGCTGGAGAGGAATTGTAGTTTGCCGAACTGGAGAGGAAGGAGTACGTGGTGAGCGGGAAACGGAGCCGATGGTCCTCCCGCATTCCATGGCAGGAGGTTGCTACGAGGCACGAGCAAATAATATAAAAAGTGCTCTATCCACTCGGCGGCTCGGCAAGTTGAAATAAAAAAACGAACCGCTTTCGAGTTGCAGGAGATATTTTCTTTTGAGGTGTGTTTGGATGACAGAGGAATAGAGAATTAGAATAGGAATTAGTGTAATTCTTATTTCTTATTTTAATATCAAAATTTTGATGGTATAGGAATAAGGATCCGAATAAGTCTAAATTTTTTATTCCTATGATGTTTGTTTTTCACCGAAATAAGGAATAAGGAACTTATTTCTTATTTCCGGCCTATCCAAACACACCCCAAGGAGTTTTTCGGTACAACTCAGCAATAGCTTCCTACACTCTCTGAATTTGGAGATTCATTCCTAGACGAAAATATCCTATCCTTCAATTTACGCCTCTTAATTCATTCCAGTTTGTAATATTATTATAATAAAAAGGTATTTTCGTCCAATATAAGTGGATTTCCAAATTTGAGGAGTGTAGAAAGTAATTCCAGATACAACTCAGCTCAGGAGATATTTTCTAAGGCCGTATCAGTTATGGATCTGATGATCAGATCTATTCGTATTTTCTTTATCCGTTGAGATTTAATATACTCTTATCTTATTTTTAGTTTTAGTTATTATTTAAATAAACAAATAACAAAGATTATCAAATAAAGTTATAATTTATATAATTTAGTCCGAACAAATAACAAATAAATAAAAGTATCACCTTAGATGCAAAGTATATTGATATAATATTAGTTACTAATCAAGCAAACTAATCTAAGTAGAAATCAATTTAAACCTAATTATAAATATTAATAGTTAAAATTAATTACTACAACTTATCATATACGATTTTATATTTATTAATTGCTCTATAAGGTCATGCATGAAAAATAACTCATTTTATATTTATTAATTACTCTATAAGGTCATGCATGAAAAATAACTCATTTTATATTTATTAATTACTCTATCTCACAGCTTTACCTATAGGGTTAAAGACAAGAAAATTGTGTTCATTTACTCCATACGATTTTATTATTTTTAATAGTATCCGACCCGTTGTTGCTCAGAACGGACTGTCTGGTTGGAATAGCAAAATCCGGAAATTTTTGCAGAACCCGGAACTGGAACAGGTAAATCACCAATGTTCATATACATTTAACAACGGTCTAAAAAACGCTAAGAAATCAAAGCCAGAGAGCTCAAAATTAGCATATAGCACAAAAAATTAACAAATTATGCCTTGAAATCTTGAATAAATAGCACAATTGAAATAGTACGACCACACTAAAATCTAAGCAGGGTGTAACATTTATTACATGCGGCAAAAGAGATATATTATCTTATCATTTATCCACTTATCTACCACGAATTAAATTAAAGAACAAAAAGGAACAGGACTCAACTTGAGCATGAGTTTTACAGAAGAGAACGCTAATGCAATACAAGCAAAAAATATGCACCACAGCCTTTCTTAATCCAGATTAAGCATCATTATTGGAAGAAGAAATATTCTCATTTATACATATAAATAAAATAGCTTGTTCTAATTAAGCCTGCAGGAAGCTGGCATATTTCGCACCAAGAAATAGCCTCTGCACAGAGAGGAGAGCGTTCTTTCTCACCTCAGCATTGTCATGATTCATGAGCTTCATGACCCGATCCTTTGCCTTTAGGTCGGATGCCACAAGGCGCCCACCTGGGTGGTACTGGATGAACTGTGACAGATCATAACAGGCAACAGCCAATGCTGTTGGGTCGGTTGAGGTGTCCAGGATTGTCATTAGAACATGCAGTACCTGAACATTTAATAAAGAACAAAAAATTAACTTCTATTTATGAGCAGGAGGGACTTCGCCATCCTTGAAAGGAAAATCAAATATTTCAGAAGCCAGACATTAATAAGTGGCTGTGCCTCCAAATTGGAGCTAACAAAACTTATTAAACAACTGGAACAGCCACAAAATGTATATGGCCATCAGGAGTGGACACATTAGAGGACTTTGAACCTTGAAAAGAAGCATGATTAAGCTAGTTCATGGTCATGGTGTAGTCTTACATGAAAAGGTTTATAAGCATATATGTAGCTAGGTTACGTATGAAAACTGGTATATTGGCAAAGCATTATTTTAAGCTTCTTAGTACACTATGAATAGCAAAAATCATCTTGCCATCAATTTTCTCTCTCATCACAACACAGGATTCCTAGCACCAGTACATTACATTAGTATGCTCTGGTACTACTTTATGTACACCAAAAACAATCTCTGTCAATTCTATGTCTTATCTTACTGCAGGGATGCTATACTTGCACGGTAGACAAAGAAGGACCTAATCAACTTGTAAATTTCAAGAAGGCTTTGATTTTTTTTTCCCTTTTGCTTTTGGTGGTGCTCAATTTTTAGGCCTCAACTTACAATATTGTATAATATGCCAGTGAAGAATAAAGCACTAAAAGAATAAAAAGAAAAAAGAAAGGAAATTCACAATGATTCCCTAAGCCAACAGTAATACCTGAAAATCATTCTCTTCAAAATTATTTATATTTTCACGCCAAAATCCTGGGTCCTTGTGCATTGGAGACCAATCAAGGTGCCCCAAAAGGACTTGTTGCTTGTACTTGTCAAAGGAGCTCAGGCGTTTGATGTTGTCTTTGAGCCCTTCCTCCAGCTGATTAAGTGCTTCCAATAAATCCTACATTCCAGAAATGAATTCATAAGTTGAGAAGGGAGTGGTGCATTGGAGCCATCAAGCTCAATTAATTCAATATTATTAAAATAGTTCCTCGTACATCCATGAATAACAGGAGAAATGTCCCCAGTATATCTGCAAACATTCAAAAAGGATCTTCCAAATCCAGAATTTGTATAGGCACTGTGTCTACTACATTTGATTGCACCCATTGAGTTTTAGCTATCTAGTTGAATTTAAAACGAAAAGTTCTGAATGCAAATAAAACCTAAGTCATATAAAAAACATTTTTTTTAACATTTAAAGGATCTTAATGAAACAGCCAAGCTAAATACACCTGCTGCCTACATCAGGGGTTAATCCACTTTCAAAGCTACCAGATAATTCATCCTTCCTTTTCCAAATAACATGGCCCTCGTATGCCACTCATACATAGAGAAAAATGTATTTCAAATTGTATTAGCTAGCAAAGATATTAATATTTGCTAGGCAGCAGGCTGGAACAAATGAACAAAAAGCAAATTTAAAAGGAGACTAAATTGTTACCTCATCACTCCAAGCCTGAGCTTTTAGGCTTTGAACAATCTGGGGTAGCCCAAGGTCAATCATTTGGGCTGCAAATGCACTCTTTGGGATCAGATTTCTGAAGGTTAGCACCACAACTCTAACAACCTTCAACGTGAAAATATGTTCTCTTTTAATACATTGCATTACTTAGTCATTAGAGAAGCAGATCTAAAGCTGAGGTTTAAGTATTGTAACATTCAAAGTACCAAAGCATCCAATTCGACGAAAATTGGATCTGATATAAAATAAGATTTGCCAAATTGGCAAGTATAAAGCTAGCATGAAAGGTGCCAACACAACATATCATATTTAAGTTTCAACAAAGCAATTTTGTTATTATTACTTAATTTCAAGCTCCAGTCAGCCATACCTAAGCCTTGAAACTTGAATTATGAATTAACATTTAGTAAAAATATGAAGAAAAGAGGATAAGAAAAGCAGGGAAAAAAAGATCCTAAATCAGGTTAGCATTACAATGGTTCTCTTATCCAATTAAAAGTTATTAGTAACACAGTTACTTAACAAGGTGTCTCACCTTCTCTTTAGTAGATCCCTTGACCACATCCACAAGCCTAGGCATAACCCGGGTAGTTGACAGGTAGTCGACGGCTGGTTCAAAGTAAGACAACAGCCAGATGCATAAGCATGTTTCATAGAGAAGCTGCATCAAAAAAGAGAAAAAAGTGAGATTAATTTAACTGCTGAAGGTGACAGCATAATGACTTGTATCTCTTGGAAAGTAAAATGGAGTGAACTTATAAGAAATTATATAAAATTCTCATGCTAAAGTCTGCTCTTTCTGAAAATATAGATGTTTTAAATTGTCAAAGTTAAATTAAATTGTGACTAACAGTTGAATGGAGGTTGCAGATGAATGAGAAAAATATTGAAAGAGTGAAAAAAACACACAATGCACGCAAACACTGAACAACAAGAAAAAAATAACATAGAACAAAGAAAAAAAAAAAATACAGTATTTACTTTTTAGTTATACAGGTACATGGAACAGCATACTATATTATACAGTTTCAACGTGAGAAAATGCTTAAAGATAACAAAAGAAAAGACAGTCTTTATTTATTGTACCTGAATAGACTGCTGGTTGGAGGCAGGTGAGATCAGAGGAATCAGCAACTTCACACCATCGGCTTGAACAAACAAGGACCGAACCGGTGCCTCTCTTAGAAGAGTTGCAAGACAGTTTACTGCAATCGGGACGGAACGTGTGGGATGTGATGGGTTCCTCAGCTGTTCAAAGTGAGAAAATTTTCATGTCTGTCTGCCAAAATAAATCAGCAAAATACCACCTACAACCCTCTTCAAATGATCTATTTCATACTTATTCCAACACTATGTAGAGAACAGCAAGCAGGGACGAGGTACCATTGGATATTGTATTGGTTAATACAGGCAGACATGATTATACTTTCTAGCATATGTATTTCTCATTCGGCAGGTGATTCCAAGGAAATTTGTTTTATTTTTTTGCATTTTACGCAAGAATATGTACATTTCTCATAAGTTGTTGGAGTTGATCAGAAGTCACCTCAGATCCTCTAATGACATTTTAGAAAACTTGAATAAAGCCCCCCATATTCATCCAACAGTTACAAGAGATGTCTAAGAACTTATAGCTAAAAGTGAAATATCGAACCTGAGAGCACAGCCAGTCGACAAGACCCTTTAACACATCATGAATTGTTGTGAGTTTGCTTTTTGAATCTGATGATTCTTCATTCAACGCCATGCCATTGTGAACCTTTGGGCGCACACTGAAATGCCATAAGTTAGAGAAAATATATTATGAAAATAAGACACTCTACAGAGTTTTTCAGAGAGGTAGAAGCTACCCACGGGTGGAATTGAAAAGATAAATGTATTAGTACCTCACTATTGTTGACAGAATTTTGCAACTCTTCTCCTGTATGAACCAATTACCTTTCCATAGTAGCCTGTTAGATAATATCAAAGATGTGATTAATCATTGACTACACTATTTACCATGTAATTTAACGAAGAAGAAATAAAATGTAGCTTCTCGAGTTTTCTTTTAGTAATCCATGCTACATTTTCAAAAGTTACATGCACATGGTGTAAGGGGGTTGGTGTTAGAATAACATAAAAGCAAATATATGAGAAAATTTTTATTGATTGCTTGACAGAACTGAATTTTAAAGAGAAAAGGAAAGACAAAATAGAATACCTTAAAAATGGCTCATAGGTATCTTCATCTAAGAGGGATTTGTCGTGAAACAACCTGGCTCGCTTAGGGTTTGCTAAAAAAAATAAACAAGGACATAATTAGATGAGAAAATTTACAACAACTTTGCAATTTGGTAGACTTGCGGTACAAGATCAGTAGATGTTATACAGTAAAGTAAAAAAGACTTGTATTTTGTGCTTATTTCTGTTCACTAAAGTAAACAAGCCATGTGTCGTAATATAATAATTAGCCATGTATACTGCCAGTATTTACAGCTTTTTGGCAAAGCTTTAATTCTACATCCCTAAAACTTGATTCAAATACCAAAATTGATTTAAGCATTTAACTTTCCGTTGCCCTTTTGTGAATAGTTGATGGGTTCAGAAATTAAAATTTGATACAATAAAATAATCACCTGTGAGCATGTCATCAATAAGTGCTAGCACGTACTCCACAGTCTCTTCCTTAGAAATATTTCTTAGGATGTTCACGAAAACTCTAACATAAGCAGGTCCATCCTGAAAATATTTACATTAAAAGTTAAAAATTAGTTACCTAAGGAGTAAGGATCTGTTTGCTCTCTGTACTTGATGGCACTGGATTCACACAACTGAAGCTTGGTTTCTCACCTACTTTACGATTGCATTTAAGCTTGAATTGACCCTAACGTCAGTAACTAAGCAAGCATTTTAAGCCAACTTTATTGTTAAACTAAATTGCATGATTAACCCTCAGCAGAAAAAAGAAAAAGAAAAAGAAAAAAAAAAAAAACTCACATCCTCAAGCAAAGGAGCTCTTTGGTTTTCAGGCTTTTTGTCATATCGGCGAAGCAACTGGAGACTTGTGCTGTTGATGAGCTTGGTCGACATGTATGTCTCCCATGGTATGTCCCTCTTCAACACCTTCAATCATTCAAAAGAAACTATTATTTAAACAATGGTACCAACACAAAAATTATGAGGACAGAAACTCATAAATAATATTAGTTTCCAAGAAAAGATAAAAAAGGTAATTCGAATAATCGTTTGGTTGACAGATACAATATGGCATTGGGTGCATGTCAGAATGAAATTCAAAAGGAATCCAGCACCAAAACCATACCAGGTGATATGCAAAAAATAACCCAAGAAAATTATCTCTAATATACATTAATTGACATTTTCTGGAATGCTGGTATTCACTAGATTACAGGGACTGGACTGTTAAGCAAAATGTTAAATTATTTGCTAAGTTTGACGATGTTCGCAAAAAGTCTAACATATGGTACAGAGGCAATTCAAAGAAACAAAACAATATAAGCAAATGTGAGCATTGAATAAGCTACTATTTGTCGGTCATTTAAATAATACAACATTGCTTCTGAATCAATGTCCTTGTGTGTATACAAAAGGACACTAACTGGTGCATCCAATATTGCTTTCTCGATTCACTTTTTTGTACCAGTTTTCATCAAATAGAACATTCACAGTTGACGTTATTTTCCTCCCACGAATCAAGAAACTAAAGTATGAAAGAAAATGAATTAGATGACAGACCTGTTCTGTTGTGAGCTCAGCGCGATCCATAGCAACGGAAGTCAAACCTTCAAATTCGCCTCTTAATTGAGCGCCCTTAGATCTAAACTCACAGAAAGAAGATCACAGGAAAATATGATTAGATCTGTTCAGTAGAATGCAGAAGCGGAAGGGGAAATGGTAATTTTCAGTGAAAACTTCGGAAGGAAAATCGGAAATCTTCACCTGAAAGGAATTCGAATCAGGAAAAATTGTCTGGTGTTGGAGCTAATGAATCGGCTGTGAAGTGATAGAGAAATCAAGGAGATGAGGAGCCAATTTGACGGACAGGGTCAGGGTCAGTGGTATTTTCTGGAGGAAGAAGATGTGATAATGGATTCGGGTCAGGAAACTATTAGCGAGTCGGGTTCTATTTTGTGTCAGCAAGGAAAGAAAAATAATTGAGCGATGATATGGATCGTAGAAAAGTACAGATTCAGATCAGCTTGACAAATTTCACGATTATTGAAAAGATATATATAATTTTAAAATTTGATAATTGAAATACAATCTATATTATATGCACGTCGTGTTTATAATAAAAATAACGAAACTTTTTGCAAGTTTCATTGTCCATTAAAACAAGTCGAAAATAGAATGGTTCATTTTTCTTTATTTTTTATGATATAATAAACAATATTTAGATAGCATCAAACTTGATGCACAACGAATTTATGAGACTAACAGCATGCTTATAAAGAAAACATTCTTGAAACATATTAAGATAAAGTATTGTTCAGAGATTCTAACTAAAAATATATTTCATTGACATAAATTAACTCCATCTTAGACACCAGATTTTGTAATTTACAACTATTACAATTCGAGCTTTTCATATAATCATATACAAAATTAATATACAAATCGCATACATATGCCTCATGATTTCACCCCCACAGTATCTTAAATGCAATTTAAATTTATTGCAAAATTTTACACTCAACTATTGAACGATGCACATTCAATTTTCCCTACAATTTTTATTATAGTTTGATAATAATGCATCAAATATCGTTGGTTTGAAAGTGTTGAAAAATTCAATTCGCCTGATGAATGGTAAATATGTATCAAGTTCTATCAATTTTTGTAAACACAATATTTGCATCGCACGTATCACGTCTTTTAATCTTGAATTTAAAATTTATTTTTTGTAATTAATTGTAGAAAAAATATTGTCAAAATATCATAGCGGTTATATTGATATTTCTTTCAACCATGTTTATGATTTCTTTATTGTTAGAATTAAACGTAATAAAGAATCTCCACTCAGCGTTCTTTTTAACATGAAATGAGCGTCAAATGTTTAAACCATTCCGATTGCGAGTATTATATTTCGAACATATTATAAATTTTCTTCAAACGGCATTATTAACATATAATTCTAAATTTGTAATAGCACATCGGGGGCTTAAGTTGTTTTCAGACTTAATTTCACATTCGGGCTTAAAGCCTTAAACAAAGACCATGTTATTTTTCGAAATAGTTCACAAAGGCTGTCAAATAAATAAAACAAAGACCACGTTGAATGCGCGATTATAAAAACTAAATACCAATAACACGATACTAAAAAAAATAAGAGTTACTTATACAATCATAATAAAAGAAACGCTGATCAGATATATGCACATTTTCGAGATCAGATGGTAAAGGGGCTTATTATGCGATTGTGGTTAGCTAGTACGCTTCTCTTCTCGATTTGTATTTTTATTTTTTTTCATTGATTCTCCGCTTCAATGAAGATTTTTCTTTTATAAGGATACAAATTGCAAATTACCGATACGTCCTTGAAACCGATTTTCCATTAATGATAACGGGTGATATTTGACGAACGAAAATTCTTTCAATTATCTCAACCATCCAAACTTTTGATTGATTACAGCAGCATTGGACGAAATCAAAAGAATAGGAATATTTCCCACACAAGGTAAAACCATGAAAATTCAATCAAATATTGTTTAATTACGCAGGAACTAAATCCCTGCTAACAAATATTCCCAATCACTTCAAGACGATCTTCTTGTGAGTATAATTCCATGAAAGAGCAACATACACCAAGAAATTGATGGCACTGATCCCAGTCCAGAGCCAGAAATAGTAATTCAAATGCCCCATGTTCAAATCAGCCGGAAGCCATCCCATGCCACCACCGGATTTAGTAATCCCCGCAACTAAAGTTATTACGAAAGAATTCAAGTAATACCCAAGAGAAATCGCCAAAAATGAAAATGCTGAACATAGACTCCTCATGCTCTCAGGAGCCTCCCCATAGAAGAACTCCAGTTGTGCAATCCCACAAAAAACGTCAGACCAAGCAAGAATTAAAAACTGTGGCACCTGCCAGAGAATGCTCAAGCTTTTCTTGTCCTTGTAAGCAGACAAGCGCCAGGTCTCTAAGCCAGCAGCAGCAGCCATGCAAAAGATGACCAGGAAGCGGCCAATGCCCATGCGTTGGAGCTGCGTAAGCCCAGATGGATTTTGGAAACGTTTTCGGCAGATGGGGATGATGATCTGGTCCTGGATTACAACAAAGATCATCATGAAAATGACTTCGATGGAGCTGAGAGAGGCGGCTGGGATGGAGAGAGATCCGATTGTGGAGTTCATTAGGACACCTTGTTGGAGGAAGGTGGTTGCAGTTTGGCACATGGAGGCTGAGTAGAAGACGCACGTGAGCCAAATTGGGACCATGCGAAGGAGGATCTTGACCTCTTCGACCTGTGTAACAGTGCAAGAAAGCCAGGGTGTTGCAGGGCTGAGGTCTGTTGAGTATGGGTCGGCCATTACAGCTGCCTTGTCTAAGCACCTGCATAACACCAATTTAGTTTATCTGCATTGGGTGTCAGTATTACCTGTCTATGCCTGTATTAACTAGAGAACACTAGCATATACACCTTTGTCTGGCATTAGAGAACAGTGGATTTTAGTTTTGAACTTCTTTCTTAACTTTTATCATATTTTAACCTTTTCTTTTTACCATGTAGATTCACACTGCACATTATATACTAAACTCGCATGACCTGACTGGCATGGTAATATAAAATTCAGTTCTCAATGTATCTTAGATAAGCTTAGAGGCAGTTAATACCAAACGATGCAGTTATTTTCTAAAATAAAACTAGTTTACTGTTAAATAGAGAACCGACCTATGGTCCAGTGGCCGAGGACAACTCTCCTAAATAGAGGCTGTAACTTTGAAACTTGACAGGAATCCGTTGTGGATATTTAAAGTTTGAGGCTTAATTCCTATATTTTATCTAGTAAACAGAAAAATTTTTGTTAAACATAAGTTTGGAAAGTACCTGAACCCATCTGTATGGTCTAGCTTATGTTGCCACTCCGTTCCTGAGCCCATCTCTCCTTCATACAAGAGAGCACTATCCTTTGGTAACTCTAAATGCCTCTTTTTGAAAGCCACAACCAATACCCGCACAACACTTTTCAACGGGCTACCGGTTGGCATCTGGACCCGATAAGTAGGTGTGCCCACAAAAAACCCAACTGTGGCAACCACCAAGCAAGCCAAAGAGATACCAAATCCCAGTCCCCATGCAATGTTTTGTTGTATCCACACCACAACTGTACCCGCAATGAAAACCCCAAGATTTACTGCCACAAAAAATAGACTAAAGAATGATTGCTTCTTTTGGGCCTCATCTGGGTTTGTTTCATCGTATTGATCTGCCCCTAGAGGCATCAAGGCAGACTTGACACCTCCTGTTCCAACGGCAACGAGATACAACGCAATAAAGAATACAGCATATTGGAATTCGGTTGCAGCAGGACATGATGTGCCCTTGCACGAGGCAGGTTGGAGAGAGGGGATCACTGCTGATAGAGTTATTGTTAGCATTCCCTGCTCAGTGATAAAAAAAAAGGAGGTTACAGGATATAGAATAAATATGTGAGGAACTGAGGATTGTTATAGTACTGACTAATTATATAGTCAATTATCAGTGCATGCAGAAAGATAATTTTTTACTTATTCATACCAGTACGAATTGTGTGACTAAACTCTAAAGTTACCAGTAATCATAAGAATCAACTCAACTAGTGGCTTGGTAGATGCCGGTGGCTGAGTGGCTGGGTAAGACTATATGGCAATGGTCTTGTATGAAAAAATAAAGAACACAAATAATTGTAATCTTCTCTTTTCTTTTTTTGTTAATATAATAGCAGTAATTTGACATACAAGGAGATAGAGAATAACAGAAATGGCTATGGTCTTGTATTTCCCCAAGTACGTATCAGCCAAGAAGGCGCCTAGAACCGGAGCGAGAAAAGTGGTACCATTCCAAGTATCCACATTTGCAGCATTTGAGGCGGTAGTTCCATGAAGAACATCAGCAAGATATACTACCAAGTTTAGAGATACGCCAGCAAATGCTATACTCTCTAAGAATTCAAATCCTACATAAAGTCACAAAATGAAGTTCATGAAAAGGTTTTCTATCTTTTTGAGGACTGATTTTGTGTTTTGAGCTCAAATACAGATGAAGTGGAGATGACAACTGGCAGGCAAGGTGCCTAGTTTAATTAAATAGTCAGAAAGATAACTAACATCCAAATACCAAAAATTAAATTGAATGGTTGGAGAAAAATTGGGAACTGGCCCATATTTTTACCAATCATGCCTTGTCATGTGAAAAATTATTGCATGTGCTCAAGTTCAAGGGCTTTTAGTAATTTTCTCTCTTCAGTGTGAAAAGGCTTCTATCTTTTCTCATTTTATAGTGTGAAAATAGCTTTAAATCAAAGTACAATGTAATCTCTTTTGTTACAATGTAATCTCTTTTGTTTGGATGCATGGGAATAAGGCTTTGGATAGGAATAAGCCCCTTATTCCTTATTCCGGTGTCAAACCAAACACCATAGGAATAAGGAATTTGGGCCAATTTCGGGCCTTATTCCTATACCAACAAAAAGGAATAAGAATAAGGAATAGGGACAAGCACGAATTCCGAAATTCCTTATTCTTATTCCCTATTCCAACAACATCCAAACACGAATATTAGTTATAACACATACCTAAGACGATTGCTGGAGCCTTCCAGTTAAAGGGCTTTTGCTTTGAGCGCCAGCTCAGTGTATCCCCTTCCTCCACCAAGGCATTATTATCTTGGTAGCTCCAGGAAGGACTCTAAAGGGGTAAAAAAAAATATAAAAATAAATAAACAATCAATCATATAAAAATAAAAATAGCATTAACATTATTATTAGGCCACTGATTAGAAACATAAAATAAAACACCAAAGTCAATATCTTTCAAGAGACGTGCCCGGAAAAAAAGGGCTAATATATCTGAGTGATTCAAAAGCCAAATTTCAACAAAATTGTACCTCCACATTCACAACCTTTCAATCATATTTTCAATCTTCAGAAGGGCATACGCATTTCACTAAATGAACTCTAAATTTCTGACAACCATGAACTAGGTAATTGTGATAAGTGATAACTGTAATTTAATAATCATACAAAGAATGCAACAACCCAACAATAGAAAGTAGATTTATTGAATTTAGAGAGAAAGGAGGAGAACTTTTCGTTCAATTTTTTTGTGAGAGAAAAAGGAGAATAAACGGTATGCAGTAAAACTGAATAAAAACTAAAAATAAGTATGAGTAGATTGCATAATTTCACAGTTTGAAACCTCATCTACCATGGGCTTCAGCTCTCTTTCTCAATTGAGCTCAAGCAGCTATAAAAATCCAATAACTTTGACTTGGAAACAATAATGTCCAAATTGGTCTTGTAAAAGATATTCACAGATTCACTGTCACTTAAATCAAACAGAAAAGAGAAAATGAGAAAATTGTAGAATTGAAACCTCATCTAGTAGAGGCTTGTGATCTCCTCTCTCCATGGCGCTCACAGCATCTACTGGTCTCTCTCTCTGGACTAATAACAAAAGGGGATGGAAATGTCAAGGCTCAAATAGTGGAGGAAAGATCTTTAACTAGTCTACGCTCACCTACTTGCGGGAAATTATTATTTTAATTAAAACAAAGACTTTCATGCTCAACGCTTCAACTTCGCAAGTAAAATCAATTATTGCCTTATTGGCTTATCTGTTGATATAAGTTCGTTATTGTGATCTTTTCTGGCGCTGGAAATAGGTATTATATGGTCTTTTGGTGCTTACAGGTTACAGCTTACTGGATTAAATACCGAGGTAAGTGTTTTTCATGGAGGAGGCATTCAATAAAGACAGAGTGTGTCATTTAATGAGAACCGATGATATGTCGTAGAAAATCGGTTTGTTTTTTCGGTCACGTGGGTTTGAATGGAGTCTCACGTGCTATCTTGATCCTACTGTCGTATTCGTATTATGAAAAATTGGTTGGTTTTCATTTTCGCACTGTAGTGCATCCAACTAACACATTGTTATAGTGTCGGTCGAATGATTGATTTGTGCGAAATTAAACCTCGTCAATTAAGAACATTTAACCGTGATGTGAAGGTAGGCAAAAGGTTTCTACAATGGGACAGAATTTATTAATAATTTTACTTATTCATTTGTAACTTTTTCATTGCTTTTATTTGTGTTTGATAAACAAAAATTTTAATAAAAATTGACATGTAAAGGTATCATTTGTGAAAATGTGAAATAGATAGGTTCGAACAGTTTTAGGAAATTCACCTGATCGATTAAAAAAATGTTAGAATTAATGAATTATGCTCATGGAACATCGGATTAAGTTAGTTCGTATTAATTTTACGAAACAAATTAATAAATATTATATGATTGAGACGTATTAGTGCTTTCTGTTATTATAATTTTATGTTTTTAATAAAACAAACAAACTTTGATGATATGTAGAAATGTTTGTAACATTTTACTACTTTCTTTCAGTTTAAGTTGTCTGAATTAGAAATTAGGAGTCTAGCACAGATGGTCATCGGGCACCGGCTCCACCAACATACTCAACTCCTGCTGGACGCGAAAGAATAATAAATTTTATTTCACAGAGTATACTATATCTTATAAATAAATGGCCTTATTTCAAAAAAAAAAAATGTCTGAATTAAAATTCACAAATTCTATCGCCCAAATTTTAGAGGAACTTTTGATGTAAATCCTATTTCTTCTTCCCTCTTGCGATTAATACTTACGTGCGTTCCAGGATAAAATTGCAACCAGATGGGCATTCCATGTTATATTTGAATTTTTTATCTCTATAAATGCTTTAGGGCGTTATTATTATGATTTATAAAAAGAGCTAGTTGCACTATATGGAGGAGGATTTCAACGTCACAATTTTTTTTTTTTTGGGTGCTGCAAATGTTATAACTTCTTTTCTCATTAATATTTCAAGAATTTAGGTTTAAACTTCAAATTGGCATTTAATTTAACAAGCGAGATATTTCTTTATAATTATTGTAAATTTTGTAGTTCATTTAGTACTCGATCAAGATGTGAAAACATGAATACATCAGAATTGATTTGTCATAGTTAACAAGATTCGTTTATTTTTTATTTCGAGATCAAGTATCAAATGTAGTAAAAAAAAAATTATATAGGAACACATCACTTATAAGATTGAATAAATTCAACGATTTAGATGCGAAGTTTAAATTTTATGCTTTCAAATATTAGTAAAACTAGCGTTGTATACGCGCTTCGCGCGTGAGGTGTTATTGATGTCTGGCCAGTTAAGTTATAGCTACCCACGTTATACTATATCAGTGTTAATCTCGCGCGTTGCGCGATTCATCTACATCTATTTCGAGTATGAACGATCACGAAAGTATAAAAATATGTGTGATGCATTGTTTAATCAAAACTAACCAACATAAATATTATTAGGTGGATGTGTGACTGATTTAAATTGTCATTCATCAATCAATTTATAGAAACATCATAGAGCTACAACTGAATATAAATTCTCATACGAAAATAAAACCTGAGCTACGCAATTAAAGAGCCAGGAGGTATTGATTAAACTAAGGAGCCAGGAGAAGGAGCTCAGGTTTGCTTCTATGATGCAATAAAACCTGAGCTACCTCAAATTTTTTGTTTCTAAACTTATTCCCTATACATGTTTCTTAATTTTTTAGAAACAAAAAAACTTGAGGTAAAAAGTAACCCCCAAAGCTCAGATTGGCAACAGGTAAAGCTTCCTCCCATTTTTTGCTCCCCTCACCTCTCCTATCGTCCTATATCTAGCATCATCCTCTGCAGAAGTTAATAAATACTAATTATAAATAAGCTCAGGAATAAAATATTTCTTCGAAAAAATGCTCAGGAATAAACTAAATGAGGAACAGTGCAATGTTGTATATAAAAAAAGGAAAACATAAAACAATATATCAAGCTGGGTTACTGTCTAAAGATATAGGGAAAAAAAATAGCAGCTAGCTGCTCAACGCTCAACAGTTAATACTCATAGATAAGACGAAGAAAAAAAAAAATCGGTGTTAACATGAAAGAAGTGCGTAACAGCTAATTGGACACATAATCGACAGTGGGGCAATGTCAAATGACCCAAAAGCTCACCACCTCAGTGTGCACCTTGACATCTTCTTGCTCAGCACGTAAATGTGCAACAATGAATACCAAAGAATTGATCAGAGCCTATGTATCAGGCCTAAATGATGGATACAATAACGATTCAAGGGAGGCAAGGCATAGTATCCCACAACAGTGGTGAATTAAAGCAGGAAGTACCTCTATAAAAGACAATAAATTCAAATGACCCGGAACATTTAGCTGACAACAGCTCCCAAATGCTGAAATTCCCAAGCACGCAATCTGCAAAAGAGATAGAATCTAGATAAAATTCAACTGAAGATGGAAACAAAAACTTCAAATTAGAAACTTTTGTATCTTAAAACTTGAAGATAAGAAAATGAGCAAATAAATCACTAAAATACAAAAAAAAAAGGAAAGCATGACTTACTTAAATGAGAAAGAACAGAATTGAGGAAGCATGAGCCAAAGGAGCACCAGAGAAAAAAAGACATCTCCTGAAACCAACTGACATGAATCCCTAAACCTCAAAATAGTCTACTGTGCAACCTGCAAAGGAGGTAAAAATAACCCGATGATCTTAATGCAAACCAGAAGTTCTATTTTCCAACAAAACAAATGATTTTTTAGCCTTTAATAATCAAAATATCTAAAATATAATTTAATTAAGTAAGAGATGTGGTACCAAAATCTAAGATCTTGAGCATGAGAAGTTGAGAACCATCAGATTTGCCTCTCTCTTGTCTACACATATGAGCGATTTATCGAAATAGTCTATTGTGCAACCTGCAAAGGAGGTAAAAATAACCTGATGATCTTAATGCAAACCAGAAACAAACTGCATTTAACTACCATGATGAAATGGTAAATGGAACAAAATACAAAAAAGCCGGGTGGCCGTAATGTGGAACATAACCTAAATCTAAATTATCCCTAAAAAACAAATGCCTTATTAAAACCAAATAAAGCAATAGAAACAAATTTAAAATAGAAAATATTAAACCTCAATGCCACATTGATCAAACCAGACCAGAAATTCTGAGGGCTCTTTTTGGATGCTGAAATGATGGCAACAAAATCAAAATCGCTTCCAGGTCCGTCAATGTCTTTCCCTCTAGTGCAATAAACAACAGATATCCCTTTTGGGTATGCCTCAGCAACATACTTGCACAGTTCAACATCTAGTGCATACCTTCGAGAATAAATTGCATTTACATAATTTTGTATTACATAGAGGATAAAAAAAAAAAAAAAACTAAACAATATGTTAAATTAGCCTTTGGGAGTGTTCAGAAAGGTTGCTTCAGATTACAAACTCTACTCAAAACCTTAAATAGAAACATAATTATTAAAAAACCCACTCAAATGTTAGCAGTAGCTTAAATTCAAATCGTAACGTACCTGAACTCCTCAATATAGGGAGCGGAAAGTTCATCATCTGTAGCAGGTCTCAACCCAGTGCACATCTAAATTTACATTCAATTTTAAAAAACAAAATTATTTAAAAATATTGTGTTAGCTTATCACATAAGCATACATTTTGCAGAAACTCAACTAACAATCAGTAATAATTATCAAAGCCAGAGAGAGACTGTACTTGTTTGATATGGTCAACAGTCGCAACTTGAGCACTTCTTGGCTCAAGATATTGGTTCTTGCCAATTTCTCCATGTGCTGTTATTATAACCTGTACAGGTAAATGACAATGTATGATATAACCTCAAAATATCCTAACTCCTCACACATGTCACATGTGTGATCTAATCATGTATGATCTAATAGAAACTAAATGGCAATGCCAAATGATACAGTAACATACCAGCAGACATCTATATCTACTGGAACAGAAGGGAAACACTTTTAACTTATACTGGTCTGATAGATAATGAATGTTCTGGTACAGAACATATCAGTACTGGTATGCTCATTAGTAGCAACCAGATTGTATAGTTTATGATATTGAATATGAAGCTGAAACTCACATCTCCACTTCTGTCAGGCAATTCAAGAGTGAGAAGGTGTGCCTTGTTGTGTCTAGGAAAAGCTTCAGAAGCTGCAATATCATATAATTTATCATCTCCAAGAAGTGTGCGTATATCTGCATACAGAAGTAGAATTAAAACAACATATATATACAGTGCTTAGAAAATCAGCATGCAATAAAGACAGTCAGCGGTACAATTTTTATTTTGGGTGCTTGAATAATGAATAATTGGAATTATATTTACAATTAGATGAGAGAAGAGAATTAACCAAAATTGGTATAAAAGCTTTAGTCCCACAATTCTTGATCAGACATTAGTTCTCCAAAATACATCATACCATTTTGTACCGTTTATACCTGATCTTCTCGTCTTTCACTATCGCCAATAAAAATAGGCTGGACAGCAGTGGGAAGAGTGAAGATCTTCCCTCGAGAAATATCTTCAGCTCTCTTCTGTAGGTCGGGCTCAAAAGGGATGAGGTTGTTGCTCTGATCTCCTGACAAAGCCCAAAAATGAAAATCTTGCTACAATAAAAAAAAAAAATTTCTTTCAAGAGAAATCGTAGAAGAAAGGTAAGAAATTATAGATGAGAGAAGAGAATTGATCCCTCACCCAACAGGTTCCGGCCGGGTCTGGTGGATCTGCGCCTGGAAACGCCAACGCAAGTAAACCCGCCGCCGCTGCGCTGAGTAACGTCTTCTGTTTTGTTTTTGTTTTGGTGGAGAAGAAAGGAGGGATACTGTAGCTAGGTCGAACCATTGAAGACGAAAGAGGAGCAAAGATCACAGGGGCCAGAAGATTCGGAGAGAGGAAAATGAAAGGGGGAGAGAGGGGCTCGCCTGATGAAAAGAGATAGTAGAAAGGAAAAGCGGCGGGCATATCGAAGAGCGACGGACAGATCGAGATGGAGTGTTGATCCGACGGACATGATCACCAGCTAAAATCAACGATCTGGATAAATCTCTGCAAAAATCTGAAACAGTACTGTAGAAAAGTTTCCTGAGATTATAGTATTTTTAGATAGATAAAATCGTGACATTCGTGGTTAAAAAGAAAATTGTAACGGTGGAACCCTCCACTTAAAAACAACTTCATTGTCATTGGCGAACAACAAATTGCTTCTTTAATTAAGGCCCTGATCAATATGATTTTTACTTGGGATTTCATGTCATTTCATTTCAATTGATTTCGTTGGATTTTGTTAGACCTAAATACATAAAAATTCCAACCAAATGACATTAAATTCTCCCATTTTGATCAAAAATTTTCCAATGAATTGAAATCCCACGTTAAAAGAAAGGATTATGGTTAAAAAAAAAAGGATTCTGATCAGGGCCTAAGTAAAATGAATTGTAAAAAAGTAAGACAAAATTATAGAATTATTGTTTGTGTTATTATTTAATCGTGTATCAATTTCATAAAAAAATTAAAATTTATTTGATAAATCATCGGATATCGTTAAATAAACTATGACAACTTTTTAAGTTGGCTGTTGCATGAATAAAACAACATCAAATTTTATCATTTTTTAAATGATTATGTATTGTATAAATTACATTCCAACCATCGAGAGTTAAAATTATAAATTATTTTTATGGTCGTGTAGAATATTAAGTTAAATTGTTATCAATTAATTCCTTTTCTTTTATATGAAAAGAATATTCTCCAATTGATAAGGCTAGAGCAACGTTGACTACTACGGAACTGCAAAATAGGCCACATTAAAAGCCCTTAAGACTGGAGCTCTTAGCCCAAATCCAGATCCTCTGGTCGGCACGATCCGGACCGTCTGATTTAATCTCAACGGTTAAAGAGAGCTCCGTGAATTCTACCACTCCCGAAAAAAATATTGACCCGAAAAAAATGAACCGTCTGATTTAAAATCGGACGGCTCGGATCGGACGCCGACCACATGGTCGTAAAAAACGTGCCGACCAGAGGATCCGGGTGCCTCTTAGCCCATAGATCTATTCGTCTCGGCCCAAATCTCTCAAACTGTGAACCCGTAAAACCCTAAGAACGACAAACTCGGAAAAAGAACCTAGAACTGACTCAACTAAGCGTAGCCGAGGGAGAGAGAGGATGCAACGAGGGAGCGCCAGTCTCGTCCGCCGTTTGTTCACCTCTTCCCGTTATGCTCTTGATGCACCACCTGTTCGACACGTGTATTCAGCGGCATCTCCAGTGATTTCTCCCAAATCACTTCCCATTTGGGCTAATTGTATCCAATCCAATCGGCAGCCCCCAGGTTCAGGGTTTTCAAATCCATCTCCTTTCGTCAATGTAAGTTTTTGTTGAAGGGACTTTTATATTAGAGTTTGAAATTCAGCTTTTAATAGTTGCATTTATTGAGAATTGGAAATTGAATCCAGTGGATGCAAGTGAGGGACTTTGCGGCGAAGGCAAAAAACAGATCCAGGGCTCCACTTACACCAACTGTCTCTAAAGTGAAAAAATACAAGCTCAAGGCTCCCTCGTAGGTTTGATTTGTATTACTTTTTCAATTGTTTTTGCTGATAGTTATTTCAGTGGGGTGGTTATGTGCTTTTCAATTCATTTATTTTGGTTGGGTGTTAGGTCATTCAAGTTTAGATTTAGGACGATGAAAGATGGCCAGATCAGGCGTTGGAGGGCTGGAAAGCGACATAATGCTCACTTAAAGGTGCGTGAATTTTAGTTTTGCAAATTATGCTTCTGTTAGTTTCATTCTTTTGAAACTATGGTGTCAGGTATAAGATAGTCAGTGGTATGGTCTGCTTTTACTTGAGTGAATTTGATCATGAATGATTTTATTGGGGAAGGGTTTAGGGGATGTTGCCATGTTAAATTTGTTTTGAACTCAACTATATTATTGATTCTCATTTCTGATCCTAGAACTAAATGCATGAGTTTTTTTAGCAGATGTTTGGTTAAAGTTTGACATAGTAAGGTTAACACGGACTAACCAATTCAAAAATATGTGAAACAAATTATTTTAGACATGATTTATGCAAAACCAAGATTAAGATACTGGTACAGTCGTACAGGTATGCAATCAATCAGGATTGCACAAACCAAGGCTCTAAATTGTTATAGCTTGTTAATATAATCGGCAGCCCCTTACTGGTATGTCATTACTGTTACTAATGAAAATGAAGAGAAAAAGGAAAAGAAAATTATAAAAATAAATCAGACACCTTCTGGAGGTCCAGTTGTTTTGCTGTCACTCAATTTAGACCATATTTTCTGTCAACTGAAAATAAGACCTCGACTAAAGCACTTTGGAGTTTGGAGAGATAAAAACATGTGAGAAAAAAAAGGTCAAGTAATGTTGTGCGCCAGTATTTGATTGTAATATCTCATACAAGATGAATCTTACCTTTTCTTGCTAGAAAGGACTTAGTGAACTTTTACTCTATTCAGGAATTTTAACTCTATGAACCACTACTGGAAATGGCCAAAGGCTGTTTGAATGTTCTTTAGTCCGTATATATATTTTTTTTCCCTAGTGTGCTTCCTTTACACTGTAGTTGCAACTCAGCAGATCGGATTAATATTGTTATAAATAAATCTGCAGTCCAAGGCAGCAAAGAGAAGACTACGCCAGCCAGCAATTGTTCATGCGGCTTATGCCAAGGTCATAAAAAAGCTTAATTTTTGCGCATGAAATGGTATGTTAAATCTCATTCATGTGTACTGAAAACGAATTGTAGTAGCTTTTGCATGGAAAAGATGCAAGAGACCATTTTTTTTTAAAATTCTTGTCATGAATTTTTTCTCCTTCCTTTTATGTAGTCATTCTGTTTTTTTGTGGATCCAAATACAGACATACTCTGAGTGAACTTCGCACCAAATTAATAATATGGATATATCTTATCTAATTTTGGCTGATTGTACTCCTTGAATAATGGGATTTATATGACGAGTTTGACAGTGTTTCTAAACTGAAGAAAAAAAAAAATGTATGTATTTTGTTGGAAAGTTGGGCAACTTTTTCATCAAACTTTGTGGAATCTAAGTGTAATTTGATTAGCATCAATGTTCATTTAATTTAGTGTGGTGAAAGTTTAAATTCGTTTGAATTTTGATGAATGGTAAAGATGCAAATAAATCTCATTGTTAGACGTCGCAATAGTTTATTTAACATTGTAGCTACCAATTACCATTTAGGTAATCATTTTCAAAACAGTTTAAAATTGCAGCTACCGATCACCAGTACCAGTTAGGTCATCATTTACACACGTATACGACTACAAGAAAATGCGGAGAATGGCTTCTTAGTGGGGCTAGCTGACTAAGTCTAGATCCTTTGGAGTAACATGTTACAAAGTGGTAGGGATAGGCAATTTTGAAATTTATAATCGGTAGTCAAAATTCTATCCATTTTAGTGAAGAACTGCGTATGATATGAACTCTATCTGACATATGTGGTTCTCTCCCATTCTGAGGAAAGAAAATTGTAGTGGTAGTACACTTCTTTTAGAAAAAGGGGGAGATTTCTAATGGAGATATTTGCTGGGCTGGTTCCTATGCACGATGGACTGAACAAGCAATTGCACCTTGTTGCTGGACAAGTTTACATATCAATATATCATGATCCTTCCTATCCGTTCACGTGTGTGCAAATAATAAAATGGTAACTAGCTCATCAGGTGGGCAGTCCCAATCAGCCGACATTGAACGCCGCATGATTACTTCCTCACGGCGGGTAAAGACCCAAAACAAAAAAGCGAAGATTATTACGGAAATTTCCACTATCAGTTTAAATGCCAAATAGGATCTATTGGACGAGACAGCAAATTACCCCACTGCTGACGTCAGAACCAAGCATTTAAGCATGATTTGAAATCCACGCCTTGTTCCACACATAGGCCATGAGGTACATATTAATGTGACTGGCAGAGCCAAATCATTTTCCGCGCTGCAAAATGCAACGTTGATCTGACTTTTTGTTTGCTTACAGTTACATATATATATGATATATGTTATGATATTAATGTGTATTTCAAGCATTGTATGATTTGTATCCATGGTAAAATTGTTCCAAGAATATTAAACAATATGTAAAATAAGCAACTTGTAGATTGGTTAAAGACTCGTAAAATTGTAAGAATAAACTGTCAACTATTCCAGGATAAGATCATATAACTAGTGCGAACATCCAAATTAAAGCTTAATAAATTAATCCAAACCATCCATAAGAATAATTTAATCCTAAGAGACTTTTTTTCCCTCTAAATAAAGCTTAATAAATTATGCATATAATCAGCCTTTAAACCCTTTAAAACATAAATTTTATGCATATATTACATTACTAGTCCGTTTGTGCTTATGCACCCAGGGGTGAAGCTACATGCTTCTTGGTGGGTCTTGGGAACCACCTGAAACAAAAAATTATTTGAGATAGTAATGTTTTGTAAATTAAAAAATTTTAAAATAAGAATGTAAGGACCCATCTTAGAAATTTGAAGGACCAAGGTAGACAGGTCGTGTTTGATTTGAATCGCATAATAACTCTTGAAAAATTACGTAGAAACGCATATCGCATCATCCTTTTCTATGCAATGAAACTTATTTTGGCAAAACTTAAAACAAAATGGGAGATTCTAAAATGAATGATTGACTTATAGCATATATATATATAGAAAGAAAAGTGTTCAAACTTCAAAGAGAATCCCAATGAATCTATTATGCAAAATTATCATAAAATGAAAACTTGTACATAATTATTGTATGTTTTTAATTTTTTAATGTCTTGAATTATTATTTTGGATATTTGATATATTATTTTAGATCTTAGAATGTTATTGTAGGTATATTTTATTTCTCATCAATTTTTCATGTTACATGATTTTAGAATTATTTATTTGATAATTATTGTTATATAAGTTTGTATTAGACATTATGTCGTACATACATTTTCAGGAATGTATATATATATATATTATATAGAGAATGACTATACTACTATTCCTATGTAAACTGCTCTTGTAGGCTAGATTTTTAGATCATTTGATCTCTTCAAGATCCGTGCGATGATATGAGGGAATGGCTCAGATGAAGGCGCTGAAACTCTCCTTCACTTTATTTTTTTCCGTCTCTCTCTCCGTCTCTCTGTTAAACTCCCGTCTCTCTCGCATGTCTAAGTCGCGCCTCTCTCTCTTGCAACCTATCGATCCTTACAAAAAAAAAAAAGCGCTCAGCTGATCGAAAAGAAAATGCTGCCGTAAACCTAAACTCTCTCTCAGGTCGCAACTGTCGCTTGGTCGCTTGCTCTCTCAGTGCAAACTTCAACTTTCGCCTGCTCTCAACTCTCCCCCTTCCCCCGCCTCTGCTTGGCTCGCTCAGTGCATACCTTCTACTGCATGACTTTCTCAGTTGGACATCTCCATTTGCATCGAGGAGTAGTTGATTGACGACCCTCAAATTGAGGTAATTTCCTGGTTTTTTTTACGTATCTTGAATTTGTTAGTATGGCTTAGGAATTTGATTTCTCAATTTAAAGAGTTCAAATAGTTAATGTAAGGCCAGTGCGGAATTTCATTGAGCACCTTGTGGGCATCAGTTTACATAATTAGTTTTATTCAACCTCTTTTAACATTTTACTTCTCTAATATTAGGTTGTATCAAAGCTATGGTGAGCCCTTATCGGCTTATCCTCATACCTTATCCTACTGATTGTACAAATTTGGTATGAGACATGTGATATACCATACATGGGATGATGGGAACTGGCATATATGGGTCTCGGTTTCACAATTTACAGTAGATGCAGATCCGTTTTGGGCAGAAACTATGGCACTGGTACAAGCTCTGGAACATAGTGAGGAAGTGATTCCAGGGAAAAGGAAGTGGGTGAACTTATAGCCTTTTCTATAAACCGTATAAAATTATAAAAATTGCACTCTTCACTTTAAGTTTGAATATTGATTCATTCTTTTAGATCGTGATAGTCATATGGATCATGCTCCAATCAAGAGAAGAGGTTGTGCTTATTGTGGAAAAAGGAAGGCTCATAATATCAGGACATGCCCCAGGGTATTAATCTTATTGTGGAAAAAGGAAGGCTCATAATAGCAGGACATGCCCCAGGGTATTAATCTCACAGTATAGCTTTTTTAGCTTAGTTTTTTAATATCTTTTTAGGATTGAACTAATTATCATTTTTTTTTTGGAATTGCAATATAGCGACTGAAAGAAGAAGCCAAGAGAAAGAACCAAAAAGACGTCAATGAAACTGGTGGAAATGAGAGTAGCAAAGATGAGGCAACAAGTGAACATATGATGAAATGATGTTAGAGAGAATGTCTAAAGACAATCATGCTAATTCTGATCTTTATTAAGAAAGTTTTCATTTTTATGTTGTGATTTTTTTTTTTTGTTCTTTTATCTAATATAAGCCAACTAAGACAAAGGCTTTAAAAGTTTAAAGGATATGTAATGTTTTGGTGTGTAAAATTGTCTTAACTGTTTGCAGTTCTATTGTGCATATTTATTTGATGTGTTGAATTCCCTAAACGGTTTTACTGTAATGAGGTACAGGTACAGGTATAAGTGCAAGTGTTATTGAAGATGGCAAAGTTTGGTATGAACTATGACAGGAGGTGTTATTTTGATTAGTTGAATGCATATATTGCCGAATTTTTAATTGTGATAAATCAAGTGATGCATATACTGAATTGTTTTCAATTTTAAGTTTGATATAAATTGTTCTCATTTGTGTTTGTGTTTTCAACTTTTCATATACCAAGTGATATTTGTTATGTTAATTGTTCACCCGTTCCTCTTTTATTTGAGCTTTTGTAGGTCTTGGTACATGTAAGAGCTTCTTTACAATAATAATTATCAAACCATATGAGTGTTTCATGAGTTTCTGGAATATGAGTGTTTGAATTTTAAAGCCTGTTTCATGAGGTACAACCGTACAAGCATAGACATCTGGAACATGTCTTTATCATATCAATTATCAAATTATATCTTCCATAATTTAGCTACTTGGTACCACCAAAATGCTCCCCGCTAGAAATCCCCTAAAAAAAAATGAACAATTAACATCTATAATAAGGCTTGACAACATGCATTTAATTAATAAGAATAAAGCTACTTCTTCTTAATATTACTGAATCAAGCTCCAAGTTCAACAATTTGTTGATGTAATATTATAAATTCAGTCTTTTTATTTTTACAATTCATCCATTATTCAAATTTCTGATGTACAGTTTGAAAGATTCAAATTACTTGAAAAAAATTCACACAGTTGATGCTGTCAAATATAGAGGACAGAGGGAACAATTTCAGTCCTGTTCAATACCATTAGGTTGTTCAGATAATTCAACTTATAAGGTACTGACGTAAGCGAAAAAAAAAGATGAAAAACACTAATTAAATGGTATTAGAAAGGGCCAATCAATTCGACAAAAGTACATGTCACACAAGGCCGATTTGGACAATCGTTTTATTGCCTTGGGTTCACCTAAGATTTTATGGCGAGATGGGGAGGCAGCGAGAAGGGCGCCGATCAAGGGAGAGCTTTTTTTTGCCTAGGGATTTTGTTTGAGAGTGTTGGAATTAAGTGGAGAATAATGTAAAAGAGTTTTATGCTATAATGTGAAATAGAAAACTCATGAAACTCATATATTGATGTTAGTAGTTTTTTATTCATCATGGCATAGAAACTAATACACGTTTTCTTCCATTTAGTGTGGATGTTTTCTTTCTCATAATGACATATTTTTATGTCATGTAACTCAAGATTGAGGCCTATATAAGAGGCAGTCTTGTAGTTGAACAATATGAAAAAGAAAGAGAAACATATAAAGAGAAAAGAAAAATCCACCACCATACACCACTAAAATCATCACTCAGGGCTAGTAGATTATGGAATAGCGGGTGCTTCTCTTGTAGTTGCACTCCACACCAGCGAACAATTTTCACGACAAGAGGAGGAGACGTGAAGGAAGACTTGCAGCTGTTGTGACACGCATAAGAGACGAAAGTCGTAAAAGAAACCGCTGAGATCTTTTCCGCTGTGCTAGAACGGTATATTCGAACTTATTCTTATATTGTTATTATGAAACCTTCAATTGGTATCAGAGCCATAAGGCTTCTTTTCGATTTTATAAGTCTCTTAATTCTTGTTTCGATCTAGTTTTGCTGATCTGGTTTTTATTTTTTGATTAATGGTGATTCGAGACTGGTTGAAGTGCGATTTTCTATGAGCAGCAATTATGTCTTATTTTTTTAAGGATAATTTTCACCCTATTACGTATGTCAAACAGACTTGAGGTCTTCATGAAAGTTGTAGAGCTCTGAGTTAGCTTTCCGAATCATGTAAGAACTTGTCGTTTGGACTAACGGTTAGGAAGATGTGGTCTAAACAAGACAGAAAGGTCATGCTGTCAGAATACTGACACGTTGCAGTCCAACCAGCAATTGAACTGAGCATTTGTGGTTTCTATTAATGTCCTGAAAATTTTTTACTTGACATGGTTGGATAGGTCTTTGTGTTACCTTTCCAGATTGGGTTAATAAAATTTTTAAGGATAAGAAATTAAAGAGATATGTCGGTTTTATTGAAGAGTGTTCACTGCTTGAGTCAGTGAATAATAATTTTTTTTTTGTGCTTTATGCTATGAGGACTGTTTAAATTTATCTACTATTAAAAATTAAACATATAAGTACCAATAACAAGTAGACTAGATTATGTATGTGGATGAGTGTGGATTTGGAGTTTTGGTTTCTCGTCTACGTTCAAGGATTTTGTACTAATTGTATCAATCAAAAGCAAAATTATCTTGTTCACGGGTGATGATTGGTTTCCATAGGTTTTCTTTCGATCTTTGTGGCAAGTATGATAATGTTATTTGGTTAATATAGATTAGGTTGCAAGATCATAATATTTATGCTAATATGCATGCATATGCATTTTCTTTGTTGTGTTGTCTCTATTTTAGATTAAGATGTCGGCAAGCAAGAGTATGACTTCTGACCTCATGACATGAGACAAACTCACCGACAAGAATTACGACCTGTGGCGTTGTAAGATGGAGTTACTCCTCGAGGTTGAAGATTTGTGGTTTGCTGTCACAAATTCAACAGCTGAGCTTGCCAAGGATGCAGATCAAACTGCTTATCAGGCTTGGAAGAAGAAGGACAAAATAGCTCGCATCACAATGCTAAGTTGTATGTCCAGTGACATTATGTTGCGCTTTGAGCGGTACCGTACGTCCAAGACATTATGGGACGCGATCAAGCTCCGGTATGGGGGCACGTCAACCACTCGGCTGCGTCAACTCAATCTAAAGTTTGACAGCTATAAGAAACGTGCTGAGCATTCTATGCGAGAGCACCTTACAGCCATGGCAAACATGATAACTGAGTTGAAGAATGCAGGCCAAAGTTTAAGCGATGAGCAACAGGTGCAAGCAGTAATCTGTTCGCTTCCAAAGTCGTGGGAGCACTTACGGGTTAATCTGACGCACAATGATAGTATTACAACTTTTGAACAAGTTGCTCATCATGTTGAACTTGAGGAAGATAGGTTGAATGCTGAAAAAGGCACTGAAGAAGCATTCGTTGCTTCATCGAGTGCACATAAAGGAACCAAGCGCAAGAAGGGAAAGTCTAATGACCGTTCCAAGATCGATGACAAATCCGATCGTGGAAAGAATAAAAGCAAGGACAAGCGCAAGGAGCGCAAGAGAGATATGTCCGAAGTCAAATGCTACACCTGTGGCAAAATGGGACATTTTGCTCGCGACTGTGCGCAGGCAAATGTATGTATTTCTAGACCCGTATCCGCTTTTGTTTCTAGTTGCTTGATGTTAGCTGAAACGGTTCATATTTGAACTGTAGACTCAGTCGCAACAGACCATATAACGATGGATCGGAGTTCATTTATGGACTATCGTCGAGTTCCATCTGGGAGCAAGCACATCTACATGGATAATAATAGCATTGTTGCTGTCCTTGGGATTGGAACCTGCAAAATTCGTTTCCATTCGGGGAATGAAATGTTATTGTATGATGTACTTTATGCACCTGATGTACGGCGATGTCTTGTATCTGTTCTTGTTTTATTACGTAATGGTTATAGATTGGATTTTGTTAACAATTGTGTGACTTTGTATCATCGTGAAAACATTATTGGTTATGGATATTTGAATAATGGTTTTATGGTTCTTGATACAATTTCTAATTCTTTGAATGATAAATCTTCTAGTTCTTTTGTGATGTCATCTGCAATTGATGATAATGAAATGTGGCATGCTAGATTGTGTCATGTTGGGCAAGAACGAATGAACCGTTTGGCTCGTGAAGGACTATTGGGTCATGTAGCCAAGGTTAATCTTCCCACATGTGAACACTGCTTAGCAGGAAAAGCAACATGAAAGTCTTTTGGTAAGGCTAAGCGCGCCACTACACCCTTGCAGTTAGTTCATTCGGATATTTGTGGTCAGATGAATGTGAAGGCGAGACATTTATAGATGACTATACGAGATATGGTCACGTCTATTTGATAGCCCATAAGTCTGAAGCCTTGACTTGTTTCAAGAAGTACATGACAATGGTGGAAAATCAATTAGATAAGAGAATAAAGACTCTAAGAACAGATCGAGGTCGAGAGTATCTCTCTGAGCAATTTAAAATCTATGTGATGAAAAGAGAATATTTAGACAATTGACAATTCCCGGCACTCCGCAACAAAATGGTGTAGCGGAGAGAAGAAACAGGACATTGCTCGAAATGGTACGATCAATGATGGCACAAGCAAGCCTACCTATATCATTTTGGGGAGATGCTTTGCTTACGGCAGCCTATGTATTGAACCATGTCTCTTCCAAGTCTGTGACGACTTGTCACATCCCGTCCTTGAATGTGACAACTTCCGCCACGATAACACAAGATTAGTATTATCGTAAGGCTTTAACATAAATCATAACCTAACATTGACGTCCATTTTTTTTTTTTCAAAGTATATCAATGTGATAATAAGTGATTTGAAACATATCAAGCAAATCACAAACACAGGCAATCGAAGTCCAAATCCACAACTATCACACTAACATATAAAATACATATGCTACACTGTCACATCATCATCATCAAAGACCGACACGCACATAATAAAGGACCACAACCCTGAGAATGGACTCTCTATCTACAACACTTAGTCTAGCTCACATATGAACAAAGTCTAGACTAGTGTACCAAAATTTAAGTCCATCTCAACCACCAAAACAACCCTAACAAGTCTCAAGACACACAAACACACACACTACTCCAAGATGATGCCCTCATCATCGGAGTCACTCACAACTATCACAAGGGTGGAAGGTATCGAAGGCTCTGGAACTGGAGTTGTAGCAGGCGCAGGAGCTGGAGGAGGAGTATACTCGAGATAAAAATATATATCGTCAGGAGACATAGAAACGTGGTACGTAAAGAAAGTGTGCATATGAGGAACAAAAGTATGAAGATGAACATGCGAGCCATCAATCACAAAGAGCGGAGGACCCCTCAGCGGCCTGTGTGTACCCTGGAACCCCCAACCAATCGAGGTACATGCAAAACAAACGGAGTGAGAATAAATTCTCAGTGCGGGTTTTAGTTCCAAACGTGGATTTCTAGTTGAAATCTAAGTCCGGAATCAATCCCGTAAAAATAATATGAAAACAAAATAAATAGGTAAATATTTAATTAAATTAATTTAAGAAAGATTATACTTAAAATATAATGCAATATAACTATCTAGTAACCTACCGTACAACGAAGTAAGACTGGATCTATCAGCACCATCTGTATAACACATGCACAACAGATAAGTCAAGAAAAATCAGTAAGGTCTGATCCGTCAAATCATAAGTCATATAAAGATAATTAAATACACACTCAGATCTCCCAACTCAACTAGTATGAGCAGGCGGAGAGAGATCTTCCCCAGACAGGGCAGGCGGTAGAGATTTAAAAATCCCGGACCCTGACAGGCGGTAGAGATTCCATATCTGTATAGTACTATCGAACTAGTCAAAGCCGGTGGCCGACCGACTTTGGAGAGTGGTTTAATTTCTTTTAAATTCCATCAATTATTATTAACTTCACAAGACTTTCAGAATTCATTATAACAGGCAATAATTATTAATTGAACCGATACGATGCAGTTCAAGTAACCAAATGATAATCAAACTTGCCAGATTCATCAATATTCAAATTTCCAATAATGGAGACTTAATTCAACATGATATCTTTATTTGAGTTGTAATATATGTTCCTAAAACTAATATGATTGATAATTAATGCATTCAAGTCGGTTCCCAACATGCTATGCACTAATTTAAAATTACCGAACTATAATTTCTATAGATATCCACGTTCCGCACCTTTATCGGTGTCTGCTTCCGCTTCTGTCCAATTCCCTGTAAAAATAAAAAACCGTTGAGAATCAACTAACGGTTTCAAACAATTAGTTATCTAACTTAGAAATTCAAATTTCCTAGTACCCCACTAAAAATAAAATCCTCAAGTTATTTGATGATATTAAATGATATTAGTTATAGTAATTGTTTGTATTTTCAGTAGTTCTTCAAATTCTATTTATTATTCAATTTATTCCTCATTAGTTATTTTGTTATGATTAAATAGATTTATGTTGTTGTTTTCTTTCATTTTTATTCAATTTGTTCTTTATTACTTACTTTGATATAAGATTTAATAGATTTTCATTTTCTATTATTATTCCGGTTATTACTATTTATTTTTATTTAAACTATTTAGTAAATTTTTTTTAAACTAATTAGTAAAATTAAATAAATAAATTTATTACGAAAATTTAAATTTTTAGTAAATAATTTCTTTTCTTTTCTAAATAAATTTTAAATTAGTTAACTTTATTTAAATAAAATTTTATTTTAAATTAGTTTTAATTAAATAAATTAAATTAGTTTTAATTAAATAAATTAAATTAGTTTTATTTAAATAAGTATGTTTTTTAAAAAAAATTATTTAAATCATTTTTTAAATAAATTTTATTTGAATTTAGATTTTTATTAATGTTTTTTTAAACTTATAAATTAAATAATGAAATAATTATAAGAGAAAATTATAAAACATTTAAACTCAATATAAAATATTAAAATTCAAGATTAAAATTAATTTTTTTAATTGTTGGGATCAGAAAGTCGGTGATTTTGTATATGTTCTAGATTTCACTCGGACTGTTCTCATCATCTCCCGAAACCGACTAATTAAAGGTATGCCCAAACGTATTGTTGGCCTTTCCTTTAATTATTTTATTTATTAAGCCACATTAGTTTTAACTTAATCATAGATTAAGTTTAATAATTATCTAATTATTAAATCTAATTAAATTAGATTTAAATATATATAGGTATCGGTTCAACTCCATAATTTTTTTTTCCTTCGCACTGGGCCAATAGAGAGAAGACCAAGCTTCTCCTTTTTTTTTTTCCCTTTCTTTCCCGCAACAAAGCCCACGCAAAAAGCCAGTCCAAAACGCCCTTCAGGCTGAGCCAGGTCAACCTAACCCAGTCTGTCGAGTCCGCACCCCTTTCCGACAGAACCCGATAAGCACAGGAACCCGATCCGATAACTCAGCGAAAATTTTTCCAAAATAACCTCAGATCATTTTATTTCACAACCAAGCCCTTTTAATTTATTTTTAGGTCCTTTTCTTCACATTTAGTTCCTTTTTCCCTCACGAACAGGTCCTCAGACCCAAAAATTCTCACAAAACAGTCCCTGAGACTCAGTCGCCGTACCAGACGGTACCAGAAGGGATACCAGTGACACAAGAACAGGTACCACAGGTTTAAACACCTGTATACAACATCACAAACATAGCCCCATTGACAGTTTAATAAAAAACCCAAGAATTTCATCAGATTAGCACCATCCCAATCAACCCGAATGCTCATACCTTAATAATACCTGTTACAACCCTAATCGCATCAAACATCTCAAATTTCTAACCTAAATCCATCATTTCAAAGCATTTAAAAGATTCATCTCCCACTGTTATTAAGCAAAACCCCATAGTTAACTGTTAATACTCGATTAAACCCTAACTATCAAAGTATACACATATCCCTCAGATTTCTTTTGACAGTAAGCACTCATACCCGTAACTAAGTTCATAACAACTATCAAACATCACTCAAACACTACTATCGATCTCAGAAAAATTATCCTAAAATTCCCGAGAAAAATCTTCAAAAATTCAAAGAAATCAAAACAGAGGAGACACGACGTCAATACCTGCGATCTTCAAGTTTTTCCCCGCTCTACCCTTCTCTTCCTCTCTTTCTTTTCCTCTGGTTTCACCTCAAGCCAACCAAACCAACAATAACAGGAAAAATCCCCTTAAATACCCCAAAGCCAAAGAAAATCATAAAATAAGGAAGAAAAAGAGAACAACGACGATTTACCCATCGAGACTTTTACCATTCTTAAAGTCCACCTCGTCCAAAATCTGCGTGAATCGGATAAGAACGAAGGAAAGAGGGGGTACATGGTGGAGGAGGATTGGCCAGCCCCAACCTTTTTGCTCCGTCTCCATTTCAATTTTTACTGTACCCATAGGCGAACGAAGGCCAAAGAGAGTGATCGGAGAGAACGAAGAAGAAGAGAAGAGAGAAAGGGAGAGTAACAGCGGCGAAAAGAACGGAGAGAGAAAAACCCTCTCTTCGTTTAATTAAAATTTTGTTTTTATAAATTTTTTTTTTAACTCTTCGGATCCTTTGTTGCACTGTGTGGCAGAGTTTATATAACTAAGGATGCTGCTACTCATATAAATTGTTGATAATTATTATTTCATTTAATTTTTGAGTTAATTTAAATGTTAGATTTGATTTTAATTAAACTTTGATTTTGCTAGAATAATAAAATATGTGTTTAATTATTTCATAAGATCAAAGATTTCAAATTCGAATCGATTTATGCATATGAGTTTTGTATAAATTTTAGATATGACTTAATATTTGATAATTTCAATTTTCTTAATAACCTTTCTATTTACCTAATAAATTCTAGAGTTGCTAATTATGTTACACGACTACGCCATATGAACTATGGTCAAGCAGAAAACCAAGTTTGAATTATCTGCGACCTTGGGGTTGTATGGCTTATATTCATGATTCTTCTCACAAATACGGAAAGTTGGGTCCTTGAGGAAAGAAATGTATTTTCATTCGTTACTCGGACACTTCTAAAGGATATGTGTTTATTGGAGAAGATATAAATGGTACTGTCACAGAAGTTGAATCGCGAGATGCTACGTTCTTAGAGAATGAATTCCCTAGTAAGAGGGAGGTTGTAAGTGACATGCGACTGTTTGAGACTATTTCTATTGATAAGAACATACATAACCCAATGATTGAGGAAGAGGGAGGATTAAATAGTAGTCCTCAAACTCATAGGGTTAGTGACGTTCAGGAAGAAATGGTTCAGCAAGTCAAAGAAGTCATTCAAAATGTGCAACCTCGCCGTAGTGTACGAGAATCAATACCTAGACGTCGATTTGAAATCGAAGGTACTGAAATATTTCTCACTGCACAAGATGGCATTTTGGAGCCAAGGACCGTGAAAGAGGCACTTTCTGGTCCGGATGCAAGGGAATGGTTGGCTGCAATGCAAGATGAAATGAACTCGATGAAGATTAATCAAGTTTGGGATCTAGTGGACTTACCGCCAGGGTGCAAATCAATAGGAAACAAATGGGTTCTTAAGATCAAGCGCAAGACAGATGGTTCAATTGATCGGTATAAAGCTCGCTTGGTTGCCAAAGGGTTCACCCAAGTAGAGGGAGTCAATTACGAGGAAACATTCTCTCCAGTTGTGAGGTTTTCCTCGGTTAGAATCATTCTCGCAATAGTCACATATATGGACTTAGAATTATATCAAATGAATGTCAAAACTGCTTTTCTCAATGGAGAACTAGAGGAGGAAATCTATATGGATCAACCCATTGAGTTTGTTGCAAACGGAGAGGAGCACAAAGTGTGCAAACTTCACCGGTCCATATATGGCCTCAAGCAGGCATCACGGCAATGGAACCTCAAGGCTCATCAAGCCATAATATCAAATGTCTTTACGATGATCGAGGACGACCATTGCGTGTATGTAAAAAGGTCCAATAATAAATTTGCAATTATGTCTCTATATGTGGATGATATCTTGTTAGCGGGAAATGAAAAGTTGTTGCTAGACGCGACAAAGAAATGTCTCTCTTCTACTTTCGACATGAAAGACATGGGTGAAGCTAGTAGCTATGTGCTAGGCGTAAAAATCTCAAGAAACCGTTCTAAAAGATTACTTGCATTATCGCAAGAGACTTACATACATAAGGTACTTGAGAAATTTCGGATGCATAATTGCAAGCCGATTAGCGCCCCTATGGACAGGAACATACATTTGAGTAATACCATGTGTCCCAAAACAGAGGGATTAAAGAAGAAAATGTCACACACACCATACTCAAGTGCTGTTGGGAGTTTGATGTACGCTATGGCTTGTATGAGACCCGATATATGCCATGCAATGGGCGTGGTAAGTCGATATCAATCGAATCCAGGACCGGAACATTGGAAAGCGGTCAAGAGGATTATACAATACCTCAAAGGTACGACAGATTATGCATTATGCTACCAAGGCAAGGACTTGGACCTAGTCGGCTATAGCGATGCTGATTGGGGTCGTGATCCAGATGATCGCAAGTCTACATCAGGATTTGTCTTTTTATTGGGTAGCGGGGCGGTCTAATGGAGTAGCAAAAAGCAAAAGTGTGTTGCTTTAAGTACTATAGAGGCTGAATATATAGCATGTTCAGAAGCTGTCAAAGAGAGTATTTCGCTACATCGTTTCCTAAATAGTTTAGGAGTCTTCACGGTTCCGAAAGAGCCATTGAATAGTGATATCATTATTATTTGTAGGTATTTGGACCATACTTGGCACTTAAAAGATACTCAAACCATTAAAATGCTTGACAGTTTATCATGTTTTCCCAGGATTTGGCTATGCCGTCGTGTCTTCTCTTATTTTACAGGGTTTTAAGTGATTTCTATGGATATTCGAGCTCGTAGATGGATTCTCAGCACTCCAGCATGCTAGACGACTCATTCCTAGCATGGAGCATGGCTAGATGGCTCATTCCTAGCGCATGACACCTCTATCCAGCCTCCACTCGGACTGATCGACCTGCTGTTCGACCCGAGTGGATCTCTGCTTGGACTTGGCATGATACAGAGCCACGGCCACCACTTTTCTCTGAGCGCTCGGTCCGAATGGACCCTTGCTCGACCCGAGTGCTCCACCGATCGACCCAAGCAGCGCTGAAGTTGGCATCTCTCTCCTGGTTAGTGCTCGGACCGAATGAACCCTTTGCTCGGGTCGAGCAGTGCGCCGACTGATGATGTTTTGGCAACTTTTCAAGGATGGAAAGTGATCTTTTGGCAAGATTTGGCCGACCTGGTGCCCTAACTTGCTCCCCAAATGCCTGAGATGATTATAAAAGGCAGCTTCTTCTACAGAGGCTGCATCTTTGGTTACCCTAGCCTCCAGCCACGTTCTAACCCTATTTTGACGCGACGGCAGCAAGATAGAGTTGGAGTCACGCCTTGCAACACCCCATGGCCCTAGAAGACGATTATAAGCATAAGGAAGTATTTGGTTTATTCTATTATGTTTTCTTCTCTATTTTCCATGGGCTTGTATCTTGTTATTTCTATATCTTTTGTTATTGTTTGTGATAGTATGTTAGGCTAAGTTTATGTAGTCTTAGGAGTAGGAAGTAATGGATATTTGGATGCTATGACTTGAATTGCTTGTTATGATATTACTTGAGATTTGTTTTGTTGAGTATTATATTTTGTTGCTTGTTTGAATTGCTTGATATAACCTGACTAACTTCTAGATGGTGGCCACGTTTAGTTAAGTTCCAAAGTTAGGTTAGTTGAGTTAATTTAGATAAGCATTTGGGATAAATCGTAGATCCGAAAGGGGAGATTAGCTAACACCAAAAGTGTAGTTTTTAGATAAGTCCAAAAGACATCTAAATATCCTTAAGAAATCCAACAAACAAGTTTAGATTAGTTAACACCTATACCAAAAGTTGTGGTCTAACTAATCTCATTAGGTTAGGTTGTGATTAAACCAGTTTCTAGTCCAACAAGCGACAACTGAGGTTTAGTAAATCTAGGTTTAGCCAACAAACCCTGGCTCAAGTTGTAAAGTACCAAAATCAACCAGGTCAGAATACTTTTACTCTCTGTTCGGACCAAGTAAGGTCTTTGCTCGGACCGAGCAGAGAGTAATTGCTTAGAGCTTTGCTAATTAAGTCATCAAAAGTGATAGATTAATGGTTCTAAGTCCAAACTGAAGTGAAATCCGAGTCCTAAAACGCCCTTAATATTGTTAAAACCCCAAAACCTTTACATTGCTTTTTAGGTTGTATTAGATTATTTTAGATAATTAAAATACCCAAAAACATCTATTTTATTGCATCTCTAGATTTCTCTTAATCTAAAATTCAACCAAAAATCATTTGTCTAGATTTTGAGAACAAATAAGTCTGGTATTCATAATCTGTCCCTTGGGTTCGACCCTAAAACTTTACCGATAACGACTAGTGAGGTTAAGTCTTAGGTACAAATTTATTTGATATCTAGGTTTTACGCCTTCATCAAATATTTATTGTGATAGTATGGCTGCGATAGCATACTCAAAGGACCCTAAGTATTATGATAGAGCCAAACATGTTGATATTAGGTATCATTTTGTGAGACACAAAATTGCACACAAAGAAGTAAAAGATTGAGTACATGCCTACTGAGAAGATGATAGCTGACCCTTTGACAAAACCCATCGTGGGGAATGTCTTTACATCACATGTGAGGTCACTTGGTCTTCGTAGGATATGATGAGAATATGTTGTATTGTGTGCATGATTTGAATAAATTACATAATTAAAAGTTCATGATTTATTTGCTATTGAAATGCATTTACTTTATTATTCAAATTTCTGTTAGCATAAATATTTTCTTTGGTAGTATGTCAATAGGCTGAGATTGGCTTGCTCACACAAGCAATCGCCTCTAATGTCAGGGACATGTAGAGATGAGATAGATTGTTTTGAGCTACTGGGTAGCGAAAATGATCATGTATCGCCTTAGTGGAAAACTAGGATGAGACCTACTTAATGGTCGTTGTAAATTATTTCCACAATGATTTACATAACCTATTATGAGAGCCGAGTGAGAGTCTCCTTGACGCTCTCGGAGCGTACTTGCAAGACACTCTAGGTTAAATATAATGTAATGCAGTCTAAACCATAGATGCATGATGTATAGTTTGGACTGATGCTCGTACGGTGTAGAGTGACGTACATCTGCTAGAGCAGATTATCCACCGTGGCACGCTTTCCATATAGCGTGTGTATAGCGACACTTGGGAAAATGAGTTGAGCAATCCCTGCCTCCTCATTTGTGTGAGACCCAAGAGAGTGAAAGTACCCGTATTACCTTCAACTATATCATGAAGGTTAGAGTTAATGTTGCTACTTTAGTATGTCCTGTATGGTCATGTGATATATATGACCTACAACGGAACTGCTAGGAAAACAGTTGGTTCTAATTTGAGTGATTTTAGTTTGTTGGGAAATGAAATCAAGATTTGCACATTCTTTTCATTAGTGATTCACCGCGGCTAATCTTATCTGGGATAAGATTAGGAATACTTTTGAAACTGTGAAGGTAAAACATTGTCCTAAGGGATTGGAAATGTTTTATCGGTGCATGAGATTACCTGGGGTATGAGATATACTAACTTAATTGTTGAATAAGGGTTAAGTCCTAAGCTGACTTTAATCGATTTCTAGTTTAGGAATACCCGCATGCAGGTATATCGCTTGGTCGCACGATCTATTAGTCCTTATGGAGAGTTGGTACGATTTTGCAATAGTCTCCAAGAGGGAGATTGTTGGAATTAAGTGGAGAATAATGCAAAAGAGTTTTATGCTATAATGTGAAATAGAAAACTCATGAAACTCATATATTGATGTTAGTAGTTTTTTATGCATCACGGCATAGAAATTAATACACGTTTTTTTCCATTTAGTGTGGATGTTTTCTTTCTCATAATGACATGTTTTTATGTCATGTAACTCAAGATTGAGGCCTATATAAGAGGCAGCCTTGTAGTTGAACAATATGAAAAAGAAAGAGAAACATATAAAGAGAAAAGAAAAATCCACCACCATACACCACTAAAATCATCACTCAGGGCTAGTAGATTGTGGAATAGCGGGTGCTTCTTTTGTAGTTGCACTCCACACCAGTGAACAATCTTCATGACAAGAGGAGGAGATGTGAAGGAGGACTTGCAGCTATTGTGACACGCATAAGAGACGAAAGTCGTAAAAGAAACCGCTGAGATCTTTTCCGCTGTGCTAGAACGGTATATTCGAACTTATTCTTATATTGTTTGTAAGATTATTTGGCCATATTAAGAAACAATATATTTGTGTGGGCAAATTCTGCTTGGTTTCCAAGTCAATTCAGATATGGTAATAGCTAAACGTGGCTGTAATTAAAAGCAAAATTTTGTACATGGATGTGTTGCCTTTTGTAGGTGGTCATATTTAGAAACAAATCTATATTGATGATGGACCAATATGGTGTTGTTTGCGTGCCAAGAAGCCCTTGGTACTATATATACGGGGTTGGTCTCCAAGGGACAAGATAACAACGAGCACTGCTGCATACATGCGTTGATAACAGCATCTCTGCCCCTCTTTCTAATACTTCCATCAATTAGAGAGAGATAGTGCTTTGCTTTAGGCGTAAGGCATCAAAGGGCGTGTCTTGATCCTTTGGAAGACTTCCTCCCAACCTTGGTGGTGCTCTCGTGACACTAAGGACTTCAGCAATCAATTAAACGCGCTCAACATCAAGATCCAAGTCATAGCGATGGAATTAGGTATGCTTCCGCTCTTATTTATGTTTATTTTGTGTTTTGGAACGATACGTTCCAACTACTGGTTCTACGAGTTCTTGTTTTTCTGGGTTGCATTTTGACTTGCTAGAATTGTTATTCCGTTTGGCTTTAAAGCAAACCCAACAAGTGGTATCAGAGCCACTCGTCGTGAGCCAGTAGATTTATACAAAATTTTGGATCTTGTTTGAATTGATTTGGCGATTGGTTAAAAAAAAAAAATTATGATTATGTTTTTGCTAATCAAGATATTATGCATATTTTTTTTTTTCAAGTTTTTTTTTTTTGGAAACTAGCATGATTTGGTAATAACAATTGGAATATTGTTAATTAAGAAACTTTTTTGGTAACTATTTTTTTTTAAGTTTAGATTTGGATTGTTTTTGGTAATTAGCATTATATGGCAATTGAACTTTCCAATTTTTTTTTTTGAACTTCTTTCAAGCTTAACTTTTATTTTTTTTTTATGATATATTTTTTATATATATAAAAAAAAATTATATATATTAAGTTAAGTTTTGAATAAAGTTTGATACTGACCTACTAAATTAGATGATTTAGAATTAGAGTAGATATTCAGATTAGGAGAGAAATCTTTAGGATTTCTCGACTTAAGAATAAGACGATTTCTTCTACTATATCTACGGTCCATTAACGATTTGTTTCACTCCGAGACGATCGTTCCACTTCAGTTTTGGTTGCAAACTTTTAGGTTATGACCAGAATCGAGTTGTGGGCTCGCTAGATGCCATAGCGACATGCTAGGTAAGATTTGTATGGTTTTATTAGAAACTGACCAAAAATTTGGTTTAACAATCCTCTTATATGGTTTGTACAAGTTTTGTACAGTCCGTTTTTGTTCAGTTTTCTCTCCTCTTCTTATCTCTGCCGTGGTTTTCATTAGTAAGAGCTGTAAGCGTTGGATTACACCATGTTGTCATGAGGACAAGTTCTGTCGCAGAAAATAAGGTCGGCGCCTAAGTGTCCATATGACCCTGACCTTTTCTGGGAATCTTGCCTGGATGTGGTGTAATTTCAATGGCTGCTGGCTGAAGAGGAAACCATCGCTTTCTTTTCTTATCTTAATGTAATGCATACTAGTTTGTATGGTTACATATCTCTATGGTTCTCCTTCTGGTCTCTTTAGGTAGTTTGTTACTTACCAAAACAAACTACATAAGGTTTAGTAGTCTATATAAGTATTATATGGTCTATTTTATTTGTATGTATACCTTAAGGTTTTGCAACCGGGTCTTAAATCTAAGTCATCCTAGGTCAGTATTTGGTTAGACTTTTCATATTAAGATTGATGTGCATAATGAAAAGTCTAAGTTTAGGTATACTTTAAGTCCAATATAAAGGTATTTGAGTTGTATTTAATCGTTGAGCCAGCTGTAATGTCATCCCACCAAAGTGGGCTCTCACATTAATGGTTGTCTCAAGTGTCCAAATACAAGTGTATTAAGGTGCATGTAACTTTTAAATCATGGATCGGCCCAAAGGAAGGACATGATTTAAAGGGCTACATGTACAATGTTTTGGTAGTATCAAAGGGGTAATGATTATAAGGTTTTACGTGTAATCAATTAATCGGCCCAAAGGAAGATTATTTGATTGACATGTTCTGAATCGTTACATTTGGCCTATGTTGCTTGGGTGCGGGTGCGGGTGTCGCGTCGGATTCGTTGCGGGTGTGGGGATACGGCATTTTTAAAAAAACTCGGATACGGCTGTATATATAAAATAATAAAAATAATGTATTTCTATAGTTTATATGATTTTTTATTAAAATATTAATTATATATTTATTAATATAATGTTATTAACATTATATTTTTTTAGAAAAACGTTATTAACATTATATTGTGAACTGTTCATTATGGCTTTCATATCTGCCGAGTGCCGACTAGTAGTGATGGAGCCTACGGGCTGTTTGGATTCAAAAAAAAAAGACTAGTAGTGATGGTATTCGTTCACCTACCCCCCCCCCCCCCCCCCCGCCTGGATTTGCAGCAGAGAGTTCTAAGTGGCACACATCGGACAGCAGCAAGGCCCAGCCCAATAAGCAATTGTTGTCCGGTTTTTTGCTGAGATATTAGTCCCACAACGAGTTTGCATCAAACATAGAGACAATATATAAGCCTTGAGTTGCCAGGAGTCGTTGAGTTGGACAAATAGCGCATGCTGCGCGTGGGGAAGTTGGTTAGTGCGCGCTGGACCACTTTACATGGCAGGATACGCGTATCCATACCGTGTCTTTGACCGAATCCCAGAGTCAAATTGATTAAAATATTCAGACACGCCACGTGGCACGTCCGACGCGAATCGCACGCGAATCCGTGTCCGACACGGGACACGCCAGTAAATTGCCGCACCCGTGCAACATAGCATTTGGCACTACACCTAGTCAATTGAAGTTTGCTCGGAGACTCCAAAGAGCACTTGCAAATGAATAAAGACTAGTAGATGGGATTTGGACCTTTATATTATGATTTATTGCTATACAATTTAAGATTAATGTAAGTGCATATATTAAATATCAAGCATCTTTAACATTCTAACTTAAAATTTAAAATCTCTCAATTTGATATGATCTTGACCATGTATTAAAGACTGATAATCCCATTGAGGTCAAAAACACATGTGTCTTATGATCATTCTTGAGAGAATTAAGGGACATTGTTTCTAATTTCATTAAGGCTAAAGGATTCATATGAGGAATTACTGTTTTGCATGAATGAGATGGTAATCAATTGAAATCTGTCAGGAGACTCCAAAGAGCACTTACAGATGGATAGTGGTTACATTTGTGTATTTCATGGCAAAACGTTTAAGTTCCTCAATATGGTTAAGAATTCTTGGAGAAAATTTAGAAAATGTATCTGCTAAGAAGAAGTAGGTATTTGAAGTCTATAAGGAGACTCCAAAGGGCACTTACAGATGGACAATAGTTACATTTAGACATTCATTGCAGAAACACTTTAGGTATCTAAATAAATATAAAATCAACATAAGGGAGTACATTTGGAGATATTATGTTTATGCTTCAAAATTATAAGCACTAAAATATATCGCAAGATAATAAGGTTATTTAGTGCTTATTTTTCTTCCTATTTGGTTCAAGATGAGTTATGTAACCCTCATTAATCTCAACTTGCATATGGTGAAGGAAGAAAATAAAATTGAAGATAAGACATATGATACTCAAGTTGATTTTGAATCCAAGAATATAAGAAAATTAGAAACATAAAATTTAAGAATAAAACTGCAATTTTGAATCATAAAAGAATCCTAATAAAGTTAAGGCTTAAAAAACTGATTGAAAAGTCAGAATCTGAGGGGTATTTCTTCTATGAAAATAAGAGCATTTAAGAAAATATTATACTTGGGGTACCAAGAATAATATTATGCTCCTTGCTAAAGTCTATGCATAAGTTGTTTTTATATAGATAGTGGATTGATTCGGATGAAACTTCCCACATTTGTATTTATAGGATTTCCTATGATTGTTTTAAGTCAAATTGATGTTGAAAGATACATTCATATAGCGATGACAACAAGACAATCAATTTTGGAAGCTATAATGTCCATATTTTGTTATTTAGTAATGGATCATATTTGGACATACATGAGACAATTATAATTTCATTTTAATGAAATTTCAATTTTATCTCAAATCAACAAATAAGAAATTATTTGTTCATTTAAGAATGAAAATTTGATTTTGTCTCATGGTCCAAAATCAGATAGATTCATTTCTTCTTCAGTTTATAACAATCTTATAGGGAAATAATAGCTTATATATAAGGAAATTCTATAAAAGATACTAATTTTTTATGCATAAAATTGAGAATTCATGAATACTTTGGCACGAAAAGTTAAGTTGTATCTCTAAAGGAGATAATATATTTTTGTGCAAAGTTAAAAAGTTCTCACGAATAGCAGTTTGTATTCTATATCAATTAAAGGCAACTATTATAAAACCCATATAATATGTAGACTGGAATGTCCATAATATTATATTGGGGATATCTAACAAAACTCGGTATAAGCCACATGAGTAGTTAGATGAAAGGATAATTAGTTGCTTTGTTGATTATGCCAAAAGATCTAGGAATATCAAAATTATTATATCCCATAACTTAAGTTTTAGAAACTAATAAAAATAAGTTCTTTGAGGATGTTTTGGTTGTGGGGGGAGATATGACACATTATGATATTATCTTCAAACAAGAAACTGAGAGCACTAATCTTTGTGAACTCAATCAATACAGTGCCCAGGGTTGATCCTGAAAATGATAATGATTCTTTGTGGACTTAAACGGATCGTTTGATTAAGGAAACAGATCATGTTCCAGATCCTATGGACTTAGACTCTGGAAATAATTAAGTTGAAGATAACAGTGTCATTGAACAACTACAACCACCTCAAGAACTTGTGCTTACAAAATCTATAAGGAAGAAAAGACGAACAATATCGGATGATTATGTTGTCTATCTTCATGAACATGAGTTTGAAACTCATAAAAGTGGATTGATGCCATATGAATTTCTTGTGTGACAATAATATTTGGGACTTAGTAACATTGCCTTCAGGTAAGAAACTCATTGGTTGCAAATGGATTTTTAATACCAAAAGAGATTCTAAAGGCAACGTAAAAGGTCATAAGGTACATCTTGTCACTAAGAACTTCACCAGAAAGGAATGAAGTTACCATAAAGAGACTTTCTTTCTAGTTTTACTAAAAAACTCTTTTGAAGTAATCATGGCACTTGTAGCACAATTTTGAATCTCGAGTTTCATCAAATAGATGTTAAGACTGTATTCTTCAATGAAGACATTGATGAAATAAGGTGCAACCATCCCACTTTGAATCGGATGATATAAATAAAATGGTTGCAAATTTATGTCTATTTATGAACTCAAAATAGGTGTCTCAACAGTGATATTACAAATTTCATCAAGTGATTATCTCATTTGGTTTTGAGATAAACTTGGTTAATGATTGTATATATCACAGGTTCAATGGGAGTAATATTTTGCATTATGATGATTTACTACTTGAAATGATATTATCATGTGTACTGGGCCTCATGGTTCTTGGGCCTTTAAACAAGTAATAAAAATCAATTAGGCTCTCAAGTAGTATGATAAGATAAAAATTGAAACTATTGGATACTATGTGATTGAGGTATATATATTTTTTGTCTTTACTATACCCCATATATGTTGAAGTTGGAAATAAAAGTGCTCCTTATGATTTAGTTATAAGGAATTTGATCTAAGTTCGTATGCATGTGGATAATGTATACATAATAAAGATGCAAAGTCAGTACCTGCACAATATGAGTGCAGAATTATGGAATGCAGCCAAATTTAGTTATTGGATATAACTATGCACTTACAGTTCAGATGTCAGAAATAGGTTGAGGTCTTTTTTGGTGTTCTGACTTCAATTTTAGTGAATGTCATGATAACATGCTAAAGAATAATTCCATTTTTATGAAGAATGTTAAACGTATGTGTACTAACATCTCTCACAATGGAAATAAGGCTTTGATATGTTATAAAACATTCAAATTTGGGGAGTATGATCATGAATTTTGTCACTAGGCTGCATATGATGGATGTTGTTTAAACATCACAATGGATATATTGTGACAATAATCATATACTCCAACAACAAAAATTTCAATAAGTTAAGGCACATAAAACTTTAAGTTTCTGGTTGTAAATAAAAGAGTTCAGAATGATTTAATGTCAATCTAGCACATTAGAACAAAACTCCATAATTGCATATCTGCTCATAAAAACTTGAAACACCCAATTTGGTTACAAAAGCATGTTGCTCCTGTGGGTGCTAATTCAAGTTGAGGGTTTAAGACTTGAGTGGGAGTTTGTGTTCAGTGGGAGTGCATGATTGGACATATATTCAGTTTTCAGTTTATTCAGCATGTGAAGAATTTCTGCAGAAATGATTCAGTTTTCAGCTTTTAGTTCTCATTCTGACTCTAAATTAAGTTGACCTCACTTCAGTTTTGGGCGACCAATAAAAGTTGGAAATAGACACGTGGCAGTCACACTTGCGTGTATTTTCCATACCACTTACACACATCTAAATTCAATGTCATTCATTTATGATGGTATTGTGATCATTGTGGGTTTAGTTACGACGGCTTTACAGGATTAGAAGCCTGTAATGACTATAATGTAACGAAAGCTTCAATGGTCTTTTATCGTTATGAATGATGGACGGAATTAGAGGCACAAAATTTATTACCATGGAAATATGAGCTCATTAAGTTAAGGACTTTGGATAACACTAAGCATAATAGCCCAAGTGGGAGATTGTAAGATTATTTGGCCATATTAAGAAACAATATATTTGTGTGGGCAGATTCTGCTTGGTTTCCAAGTCAATTCAGATATGGTAATAGCTAAACGTGGCTGTAATTAAAAGCAAAATTTTGTACATGGATGTGTTGCCTTTTGTAGGTGGTCATATTTAGAAACAAATCTATATTGATGATGGACCAATATGGTATTGTTTGCTTGCCAAGAAGCCCTTGGTACTATATATACGGGGTTGGTCTCCAAGGGACAAGATAACAACGAGCACTGCTGCATACATGCGTTGATAACAGCATCTCTACCCCTCTTTCTAATACTTCCATCAATTAGAGAGAGATAGTGCTTTGCTTTAGGCGTAAGGCATCAAAGGGCGTGTCTTGATCCTTTGGAAGACTTCCTCCCAACCTTGGTGGTGCTCTCGTGACACTAAGGACTTCAGCAATCAATTAAACGCGCTCAACATCAAGATCCAAGTCATAGCGATGGAATTAGGTATGCTTCCGCTCTTATTTATGTTTATTTTGTGTTTTGGAACGATACGTTCCAACTACTGGTTCTACGAGTTCTTATTTTTCTGGGTTGCATTTTGACTTGCTAGAATTATTATTCCGTTTGGCTTTAAAGCAAACCCAACATTGTTATTATGAAACCTTGAGAGAGAGAGACAGAGATGCAATGAGAGATCCATTTGCGATTTTGGGAAGAAAAGCTTGTGTCGAGTCTCCACTTGAGAAGAGAGAGGCCAAGCCAGTGCTTTTGTTTGTCCAAACGGGGATAGAAGGATTGAAATATCACATTATCACGAAGACGAAGGGAATTTCACGGAGAGCGAACAGAAATAATTGAAGTCAGCGCCTCTATCCCATCCATCCATTGAAATCTTTGCGCGGATCTTAAAGAAATCTAACTGTCCAAAAATCTAGCCTACAAGAACAGTTTACATATGAATAGTAGTATAGCCATTCTCTATATATATATATATATGGACCCTGCTGACATGAATTTCTAGCTACATATGGAAGAGTGAATACAGTAGACCATGTCAAAAAGAATTAATTCCATCGTTAAACTTTAATGGTGTGTTTTCTTGTACAATAATGAGGCAGATAATGGAGAATACAGAAGAGTGAGGATAGTTTTTTTTTAAAAAAAAAAAAATAAAGAGTAGGAATTATTTTTTTATTTTTTAATGTTGCTTAAAATATATAATTATTCTTTATTTTATCTCTTTCATATACCTTGTTTTCTTTGCAATAAGAAATAAGATTTATTTGTTATTCTTTTGTGTGTTGTGCACACATCTTGATATACACAGCTTTATTTTTATCTTGTCAAACCAGATGATAAAATCTCAGCATAATACGAAATTAATGTCAGACCAGACGGCAGTCGTTCGATATGCGCTCAAATATTTTGGACAGTGTTGTATGTAATTGAACCTAACATGGTTTTTTGTACTATATCAGACCGCACTCAACTACCCCAGTAAATGACGCGTACATCAACGTGAAACCCGAAGGATCCAATCCAATACTTGGTTTGACCGGACTCAATCAACTCGACTCCCAATTCCCAAAAAGCAACATGCCGAAGTCTTTTTCTCTTCAGCCCAACCCAAGACAGCTTGCTACATCTAGGTATCTTGTACTAAGATATTTAAATCAGTAGCAAGCTTTATTGCTTACATTTGTTGGGAAATGACAAGCTGTTACCTAACAAACAAGAATAAAAATACCAAGTACCTCCTTGATTGGAACTCAGATCACTTATTTTATTTTATGCTAAACTACCCATAAAGTCAGATAACTTTTTTTACACTTTGGATGCCAATATATTCTATAATTAATGCTTGAATGACGTATGATCTGGCTGAACCTTTCCTTTGACTAGGATCATTTGTAAATTAAAAGTTATAGGCTTATAGCATTGTTTGCAAATAATGTTTTATATCAATTATGGAAAAGTATTTTTTGGACTCTCTTTGGAAAGCAGGCAACTCAATTCGCATGTCAGAAGACCCTAGTTAGAAATGAAAAGACGTGAAATATATATAATGTGTACCCAGCTAGTTGAGTCACATCGATCCAAATTGGATGGTACATTTTTGTAGACAGGACGAAGCTTCTGTTCTCTCAGCTTTCTGTCCCATCATGGCGTTCTACGCTATTATTACACACTGTTCCGTTAATTAACAACAAAAGGTAAGGAAGAAAAGATGACAAAAAATTTTACCCGACTTCCTTTGGATACTTTTTCTAGTTCAATTCAGATATCCTAATTAACGAAGAGTAAACTACTCCCAATTATATTAACAGAGAGATAATACAGATGTCCCTTGTAAGGCTGATAACATCAGGTTTCAGGTCTATTAAATAGTGACAAGCGTGTGTTGATCTGGCTAATTAATGCATTATGCTTATTATTTGTCTCTGCAGTTATATAATACAAATAAAATATATACAGCAAAAGGTTGCATATGCAGTCCTCTCCGGTGTAAAATGTCCTCTGGATTCAGGTAATTAGGTAGCAGCAGAAAATTGAAGAATGAAGGATTCATGATCTTTAATTAGTTAGTAGAATGAAGATTTAATTTGCTGCCTTTTTCTTATAACAGTGGAGACAAGTCTTGTTCTGTCAATCGCTGCATATTCTTTTTTTAAACCAACCATGAATTAAGATCTTGTGATCTTACCTCTATTGTATCCAAACATTTTCTTACGGACCCTTCTTAATTTATTCCTCCATATCATCTGAACAAGCTAAATGGGTCCATGACCTTCTCTCCGCTCTCTTCAACTTGTTTTACATCTGTTGGCCCTTTATTGGATAATATCAAGCTTACTGGGTTTGGTTCCAACTCCGTCAGACCCCAAAAAAGCCCCTCTGCGGCACCCACTTCCACAGCTTCTTGCTTGAACAGCACATCATTTGGCATTCTCAACATGTTAGTCATCTTATTCAGTTCATCCCGAGCACTCGGTAGAATTTGAATTGGATTATGGTTTGATGGATTAAGAGAGAGAGATTTTGATAGATGTCCCCCACGGGTAGAACCCGCGAGTGTATTTCTATGAGTTGGCCATGGATGGTTGTGCTCAGAGGTGTAGGTAATCACAAGCATGTTAGGGTCTGTGCGGCTGCGCTCAACCTGCTTCCGTGCTGAACAACCCTTTGAACTGCTACATCTGTAGTATCCCCTGAAATTTGTAGAGTAGAAACATCATTAATTAGATTTTGTTTTTTTGCTATTCGAAAATTGCAAAGTTCAAGCATTATTAGAATGTTTTTTTGTTATTCTCACCCGCTGTAATTGCATCCTTAACATGCATATATGTACCGTGTATTGCATTTTATGCGGAACTTCTTTTAAAAATCTTACTAAGATATATAGCTAACCAAACAGCGTCGTATTTAAGTACTTTTGATATTATTTTCTGTTTGTATTTAACCCAAGGATTATGATATATGGACAACAAACTGATCATTTTGAGTTTGTCAATTACAACTTACCATTGAATGGATCAATAAAGTGCATTGGTTTAGTCAATGTTTGTAACAACAAAAGTCGCAGGTTCGAAATCCGACTAGAGATTTTTTATAGACATTTAATTTAAAAATAAATTAGGAGGCTTGACCCAATTTATCTTCAAAAAAAAAATGCGTGTAACAAGAGGAAAAACTACTATAGTCCTCTTATATAAACTCTTAAGTGATTAAACCACCACGTTAACATTTAGAATTGATTAGTACTTTTTACTTTGTATTTGCAATGAAATTCTAAGATTGTTGTTTTGACCACAATTATGGCTAACATCATAATTAAATAAACTTCACAATTGTATTCATTCTGTGTATCGTATGTGCAACGGTGCATGTGTATATAATATATGTTTGTGGGTGAGATGTACCTGGGGTAAGGAGAGCCTTTGATGGGTTTCTGGCCATACTTTCTCCAAGCCCAGAGATCAGAAGGAACAACCTCACTTCCATTAGTTGGCCTTCCACTTGCTGTAGGTGCACTTGAACTCGGAGCTGCAACTGGTGCTGGAATGCACACCACCTTCTTTGCTTGCCCTTTTCTGTGCATGCTATGAACAACTATGTGTTAACCCCATTGCCTCTTAATTTCCTTTTGTAGAAAACAAATCTTAGCTCTAGCTCTCTTTGCTTAAGAGTTGGAGATATGTTTTGAAAAGAGGATAAGCATGAACCGTGTGAAAGGACAACATTGCTATTATATAATTTTACATTTTAATTTTTTTTGGGATTGGTTCCTTTATTTATAAGAAAACTAATACAAAAATCATAGCACTAGCTCTCGCATTAGTTTTCATTTTGAGAAAGGAAAGAAAGACACTATTCACCATATAATTGCCCCCAATAAAAATAAAATTGTAATTTTATAAGAGAAAGAAAATCAACATAAAAACAAGTTTTGTACTAGCTGCTGCACAATATATAAAGTGCTGAAAGAAAACAACCCCCCCCCCCCCCCCCAAATAAAGAAATTTAACCCGAGATATATTTAAAAAATCTGTATACAATAATTGTAATTATGAAAAAAAGAAGATTTATTACGAAACCGATGAAATAGTTGACAAAGTAAATTGAAATAAGCAAACAATATGTATGTACAAATTTAGATGACACTATAATTAAGTAAGGGGCCTAACGCCTTACAGAGGAAAAAGAGAGAGAAATTAGAGATGGCAGGATTCATGTTATGAGCTCATGACGTTATCATGCAATGAAGGTATTTTATGTCTTTGCTTGAGTCGAACCTGTTTTTCTTTATTAGTTTCCTCCCGGTATTAGAATAACTGCTCAGCTAATTTGCATTGCTCTATATTAAATATTGCATTGTTCTTAAATTTATATATGTCGGGTAAGAACTTCTGAATTATATATGCCACAACTCAGACATCAAAGAAGTACGTACTTGATGGACTTGAAGTAGCTAGAAATTCTTATTTTTCTTTTTTTTTTAAAAAAAGAAAAAGTTACTCCATATATTATATATCCATTTTTTGAGTCTCTCCAACTTCAGAAATAAGTTGATGTTCGCACATTAAAAAAAAAAAAAAAACCAAATAAGATGAACCAATTAAGGAAGAGAATTCCTTTTAATTAGTTTTAGAATATAAGAAGATTAGTAAAAAAAAAAAAAGTTGAATTTCTTAATTCTCAAATAGTTTTTTTTTTTGTTTGTTAATTCTCAAAGAATTCCTTTTAGTTTGTAATGATGGAGAGACATGAAGACGCTAGTTGGCTATATACTTACCTTCTCTTAGTTCCTGGAGTACGTAATGGAGTTGCTACTGTTGGCCCGGAAGCCACTCCTATGTTGTTTGCCATGTCATCGCTAGCTATGGCTGGAGAAACCCTAATCTGATATGGGGATCCTTTAATTTCCTCAAATAAATCTCGATCGGGCAGTTCGTCGAAAGGAGCATCTCCTATACCCACAAATGGGTCTCCAAAGCCATTAGAGAAAGAAGCTCCTTGCTCTGTCAATGAAGCGGGACCAACAGGGAGGTGCCACATGGAGGATTCTGGTCGGGCAGCTGGTTGTGCGGCGCGAATTACGTCAGAAAGGTCTCCTTCCCCGGCAGACAAGCCAGCCTTCTCCCAGAAGAAATCGCACATGGTTTTATCTTGAAAATCTTTTGTGTAATAGACTAATAGAGATAGATGCCGCTTCAAAGAGGGGAATTGACCACTGCATAAGGGTTTGAAGTTCGAAGGTTGAAAAATTAACTTTCTAGCTTTGTGGCATGCATATATCTAAAGTGGCAATTAAAATGAACGAAGGGAGGAGAAGAGAAAAGAGTGTGCATTATAATAATGAGCTTAAAGAACGCTGACTTTCTCTGCTAGTGTTGTTTATTGTTACGCAACAAATTACTGGACTAGGACAAAAGAGGTTAGGGAGAGAAGGGGAGAGAGTGGTGAATCGCTTTTCTTTTTATATAAAAGGTGATTGCATTTTTGGGGAATGGTTGCACTTGCACCAAGGCCCTGATCACAATGATTTTTACTCGGGATTTCATTTCATTTCATTTCATTTGAATTGATTTCGTAAGATTTCATAGGATTTCATTAGACCTAATTACATAGGAATCCCAATCAAATGACATCAAATCCGCTCATTGTGATCAAGAATTTTCCAATGAAATGAAATCAATTGAAATCCTACGTTAAAAAAAAAGGGATTGTGATCAGGGCCCAAGTCTATCTTGCAATCAGGTCATGCACGAGTGGGAAGTTCGCATTCTCTGCTTTTAGCCTTTTACTTGTTTTGTGCAATATATTATGCCATATTATTTGCATGTGATGGGTTAAATTTTTGGGACCGAAAAACGTTTAAAAAGGAGTAAATTAAATAGAATAACTATGTACGTAAGATCCTTTTTGAACCTTGACACTGTTTTATTATTCTATTCACTATAAGACATTGACTGCATAAAATATTTTGACTTGTTTCACTTATATTCTCTGAGGATATCTTATTAAAAATGTGTATGTAATATACAAAATTCTTATCTTTTTCAAACTAATATATACCAACTGACAAGAGTACCATGTTTGTTGTGTACTGGAAATTACATATCTATGAATGGCTTTGATACAAAACATATATGAGTTTTAATACTCTACAAATTTAATTAAAGGTCTCCTTTTAAGGCCTAAATTATTAGTGCGATTTGCCTGAATTTGTTTCATTGTTGCTGTTGCGCTATAAATTTTTGTTAAGAATGTCCAATTTTACCAACAATCTAATTACATGCTTAATACTAAAAGTTATATTTATTATTGAGTAAGTCTCTAGTAAATTTGAAAAAAAAAAAAATTGAACAGACATTCTAACCAGATGGTAATTATTTAATGAGAAAGCTTTCTAGTAATGATATTAATTATTATAATTGGTTATATACATAACTTTAGGTAATTTGTCATGGATACATGGACTCAAATCTAGATCCTTCATTCTTAATGAGTGATTTAGATTTAGGCCCATGTAAAAAAATATCCATGGAAAAATTACCCTAACTTTTATGATATCTAAGGAGTAAGGAGAATAAGGATGAGTAAATAGTAAATATTTTTTTCTCATTATATTTATAGGACCAATTAGAAAAAATGATTCAATTTAGTTTTTGGATATTTTCTTAGTTTATCGGACGGTCAAAGTCAATTATAAGTTTTACTCAAAAAAATTAAAAATTGAACTAACAAATCTCTTAAGCATACGCCAACAGGCATGTTGTTTATATAGATTTCTCACCCATGTTATAACGTGAATACCATTGGCGACAACTGAACAAGATGCATGCATTCGTGTCCTTTTCATGTCTTGGGATGACCATCCTGTTCAAAGCACACACCCCAAGTTTAAGCAAGAGCTAGTCTGAAACAAAATATCAATTGTACTTTTTCTTATTTGGCATAATGTGTGATGATTATTTTTTCCTTTTGAACTAAATGATATTAAATTATTTTTATTCTCGCACACACGATGACCCATTGACCCAAAGTTTTACGGAATTTAAACTTATAATTACTAGGTGGTATATATCATTCATTATCTAAGTAAACACCTTATAAATAAAAATAAATTAATTAAAGAGCATTTTCTATATATTGTGGACACCTTGGTGTCGTTTAGATGGGTTAAGAATTGTGTAGGAATAACATAAATTTAGGGAAAAATACTATTTACAGGAATTGTGGAAATTGGCTATTTCTAGGAATTGGAAATGTTGTTTGGATGATGAGTTTAGGAATAGCGTTGAGAGGTGTGAAAAGTAGAGAAAAAAGTGTTATTGAGAAGAGTGTTATTGAAAATTGCGTTAGGAATGAAATTGGCTATTCCAAAATGATTTGGATGAAAAATGTAGGAATGGAATTGGCCAATTCCTAGCCAATTTTTAGAAATTGGCCAATTCCATCACATCCAAACGAGAGACCCTTATATATATTTTGTGCTCATTTACTTATTGCTCATATGGCGGATATAGCTTTTGGTCCTTAATAAGCGTCATATCCAATTCGGACAAATCGGCTGATAGAGGTGGGATTGGGAAAATATCCAATTATTATTTTGCTAAAGATCTGGTTTTGGGTTACCATAAATTAATAAATCCCAAATTGTGAATGGCTTGTCTTTTTATAGCTATACAGCCGCGCTTCAGTTAATTAAAAGAACAAAAAAAAAAGGAGAAAGGGTGATCAAACTGCCTGCATTTCTTTGTTAATTGTTTTGCTTCTCGGTTCTATTGATTTTGCATGAAGACAAAGCACAAGGAGACATGATCAATTAATGTATGTATAGATATATAGAATTGAAGATAAACAACCAACCCTTTCCCTTCCTTCTCCATTCTGTAATTTTCATGCACACCTTTTCCTAAATCTGAGAGAGGGAAGAGAGAGATTTTGTGTGCTGCTATCTGCAATATTCTGCTAGTGCTCTTTCACTTTGTAGAACAGGGAACTGCAAAAGCAAGCATTCTCTTTCTTATTTTTGTGAAATGAAAGAAGAGGCGGCAAGTAGCCGCATTTCTCGGCTTTGAATATATCTGAGTTGAGGTGTCGTTCTCTCCTTCTCTTCATTTATAATTGAAAGTACCTAAACAGAAAACTCACTAAAAATATAAAGAAAGAAAGAGAAACAGCGACAGCCAGCCAAACTACCAGACGGAATGATACACAATAAAACTAATCAAAGGATCAAAGAAAATCAAGTGCTCCGCAATACGTAAATGCTATGTCACATCCTTGATTAAAGATTCCATTTGTGTATGATTGCTATAAATCATCAAACAATACTATAATGTTGGGTACATTATCTACAGTAACTTTGGATGAAGTCATATCTCTATTTTGAAAAAACAATGGACACCTCCATTTCAGAAATTTCAGATTAAATATAGTTTAGTTTTTAAATTGTTTAGCTACATTTTAAAATTCAAAAATTATGTGTGTGCTCATAAAAATGTAAAGAATTTAAAGATGTAAATTTTTTTAATAATAGACTTAGAAAATATTTTAAATAATTTTATGAATCTCATAAAATTTAATATGCATAAAAGTTTCTAAAATTGTTTGGAGGCCTTGAATAATCATTTGGCTATGAAAATTTATGTACTTGCTCAAAAATATATGAACAATTAATTGATGTAAAATTTTAAAGTTACAAACCTATAAATATTTTAAATAATTTTTTGAATCTCACAAAAATTGAATTTCAGTAATTTCATAAATGTCATTAGGTTTTTAATTATTCTAAGATATTTACAACTTTATTAGTGTATAAAATTTTATATAAATGATGTGAAGATTATAACAAATCCAATCGTGCCATTGAGCTATTTTTAATTTAATCATATAATTATATGAAATATGGAGTATGGCTGGTGCTTTTAAAATTATTTGAGGACATTTATTAATTCAATTGACCATAAAATTTTATATCCTTCATAAAAAAAAATGAAATACACTGCAATATAAAATTTCATAGTTAAAGAGTTCTAACATATTTTTGTCAAATTTCTAAATCTGATTACTCAATTCTATTGTTTCATAAATATAATTTTATTTTTCATTGTTTCTAAACCTTTCCAAAATTTGTTGATTTCTAAAATTTTATATACGTAAGAAAACCAATCTAATTTTTTTACTCCCCCTTAATTAACATATCAAAACATCACGCCCGAAGCGCGTAACAAAATGCTAATTTTTTTCATCTAAATTGTAAATATTTTATTTTTTTCTATTTCGAGACAAATTATTTTTAACACAATATTTTTCCTGAAATATTTAAATATGACTATTAGTAATTATATTTATCTTATAATAATATATTCTTATGATATTATATGAATCAACAAAAATTATATGAAATCAAAGTGATATAGGTTTTTCTTTTATACATTTCTTTCCACTTTTGTTTGGTTGTTTATAAGATTTTTCTAGATTTGTTTGTATTAAATTTTGTGGATTGTCTTCAAAAATTACGTAAATAAATTAATGTTTTTTAGATTTTTAATATATTAATTTATCTATCAATATTTACATAATTTAAATGATATTCATTGATAGATGTATCATGTTAATCAAGTTCATCCTTCGTATATTATTTTCTCCTTTCCCACCTCCAAACTTAACTGGCTAGACATCAATAACACCTCACGCGCGAAGCGCGTATACAACGCTAGTTGTATTTATTTCAGGTTACACATATTGAGTTGCGCTTTCAATATTGAGGTGACACATATTGAGGTTTTGCTTATGATTACGATCATAAATTCCCTTATTATATTTCTGTTATGTCTACGCTACGCACGATCGGAGTTCCAAATTAGCATTAGAGTTTTGAATAATAATAAGGAATAACAAAATAAAATATTAAAATAAATCACTCAATTTATGATATTACGTTCAAACATATAAACACATTAAAAATTTTAAATTAAAATATGAATATTTATACTATAGAGTATGTACGTCGATTAAAATACATTTGCCGTAATAAACAATTGACCTTGATTAATTATATGTTTCCTAGGACTGTCAATGATATAAGTTCACTTAGATATTCTTGGTGCGTCCAAAATAACGTGTGCCGAATAAGATATCTTTTGTTAGCTTGTTGTTCGTACCTCAAATGTAGACTGCCCTAATTCAACGGCGTCTATCTTTTCGTCATTAGTGCCTTGTACCAACACAAATAAAGAATAATCAAAGTAAAGGAAACTATTGACTAGTGTGATGTGTGCAACTATGTATGCAAGGCACCCATTCTGCAACTATATCTTTTCGTCATTACTTGATCAAGTCAAGTTGCAACTATATATGCAAGAAATGAAATTCGTTTACATGTTTAATTACGCATACAAATATATATATATATATATATATATATATACACGAATATTGATAGTCATAAAACTTGCACACATATAGGAAGCACCGGATCCTGCGATGAAGGATGCCATATTGGTAGGACTTCTGTAATTTTTTTTATATTATATTCTAGGTGTGGCAATCACCACTCTACCTCTATATAAAATTATGAATTTGATATCACCTTCCGCTGATCAGAACATTCTACTAATCTGGACAATTCCCTATGGGGCATTTGGATCATCTAAGAATAAAATAAAGATTAGCTATTCGAAGTAAAAAATATTATTCCTAAACGATCAAGAATAAGTTTTTTGAGATCTAGAGTGTTGTTTTTAAGTTATCCAACATCCGGCTTAAATTTTTATTCATAGGGTGTTTGGATCATCTTTTTAATTCGGATTAAAAAGTGGTCCCAACAACTTCTTAATCTACGTTAAGAAGATGATCCAAACACCCTAGGAATAAAAATTTAATCCGATGTTGGATCACTTAAATATAGCACTTTAGATCCCAAAAAACTTATTCTTAATCGTTTAAGATTAATTTATTTTACTCCGAATAACTAATCCTATTTTTATTCTTACACGATCCAAACGCCCCCTATAACATTAAGGTTTATGTTGTGCAAATATAAACAGTCCTCTAAACACGTACATCATAAGATAGAAAACTCTTATCTATGATATTTATTAATTAAAATCCGTGACTGTTGTGTTTATAATTTAAAAGAGTTTTTCTCTTTTTGCATTTTTCATAATTAAAAATACTTTGTTTTGGTTAAATATTTAAAAATAGTCATACCAATCATTATTTAATTTAGAATTAAATATATTTGGAAAACTAAGATAGTTTAAGTTGAATTATTGTCATTTAAGAAAAACATAGCGCATCGAAACTGCGATTGACATGCTTAGTGTTTAAGTCATTCGGGCATAGAGAACTGACTCTTGACATAGTGACAAGAGCAATGCATTATCACTTGATGTCACGAATACGTGACCCGGTTAGAATTTTTTGTGATATTTAATTTCAAAATAAGCGGAGGACTTTACTTCTATCTTATCTTAAAAAAAAAAAAAAGTTCCGGCTGAATTAATTATAATTTAAGTTCTGAAACTTGACCGAGAAAGAGCGCCTATTATTTTATTTTTTTTAATGAAAATAAGGGTCTTGTCTCTTTTTGTAAAAATTATAGTGAAAAATAATATTTACGAAGAAAAACCACTTTGCGAGTGGGGATAAGAAGGCCTGAAAAGAAAAACGGTAAGAAGAAAGAAGAAAGTAACAAAATACTAATGAAAGCTATGCCTCAGAACCGACCAATCATAAAAAACATCTGTGATGGGCTCCTGGTGATATATTTCTGTACAAAATCCGAAATCTGTTACATCTTTCCCTCCAGAAGACAAAGAAAAAAATTGCAAAAAATTATTTTTATCCACAACTCACGCAACAATACAACTGTTGGCAAATAAGAGTATCAGAAAATTCCACTACTTGTCCATCTAATTAATGACTGTTTCGCTGTTAAGTTTCTCGAAAGGTTTCAAATAAAACCTAACAAACCAGAATAAATTATAAAGATAAAGTGATGTCCCACCAGATTCTAGCTCCACTGGGATACGACAACAGCACGAGGAAATCATAGTCATAACACTGTTTCTTAGTAGTAAATTCTTACTTACACCTAAAAAAACCTAAAATTATGTTCCCTTGTAGAATTATGGCTAGGGAGAGATACTGAGGATGGTTTCAGCTGGTAATCGTTCTAAGGTCAAAAACAATTGGAGTTATATATTTAGCATATACTCAAATTTACCTCAGAGAGAGAGAGAGAGAGAGAAGCAATTCTTATTCTTAAGAAAACAAATAAACTGATAAACACAAAAGTACGCAGACGTGTCATATAATACTCGTAATTTTTTTCTGTTCAAAACTGTGATGAGGCCCCCACAAATTTGGAAATTTTGGGACTTGATTTGTCCTACATACACCGAAAGGAAAAGGCTTGAAGGCCTTTTAAGCGTTGTCTTAGTTGAAACAACAGTGCAATGCCAATCTAATCATACAATTATTTGTTCATTGATTGCACCCATCAATAGCTTTGCTATTGTCAGGAAGCACATAGCCGAAACATCAACTCCCACTCCCCCACTCTCCAAACTCAAAAAAAGAAAGATTTAAAAGAGCAAAAGCAATAGGTGGTATAAAAGTAATAGGTGGTCCTAAGCCTTTACAAAGAAAGCAATGACCTTATAAGGTCGAGTGCTGAAGCTGAGGAAAATCAAGTCAAAATTAAGTCAACAAATTAAGCTCATTTGTCAGATTGGGCTTATAAATAAGTCAAACCATATTTTAGAAAACATAAAGACTATATTTTATCAAAAATATTTTATGAAGAATTATTGAATTAATGATGTTTATTACATAGACAACTGGTAGGTTAGTTTTAAGGGCATTGGTATTAGTATGTACAAAGAAATGTGCCGTACCGACCTGGTACCAACATGAACAGGGATAAATAATAATTATACTCTCTGTTTAATAATATGTTTCCTGTTCAATAACAATAAAAGCATGAAGTCTTACAGTACTCGAGTTGCCATAAGGGACCCATAAACTAGCCCTTGATGCAAAGCCAGAGCCAGCCACACTGCACGGGACCCGCGCACCGGGTTCGAGCACCATCATTGATTCGACGGATTTGATTAGATGTTTCATCAAGGGTCAAAATCTAAGAGAATGAATGAATGATAGAGATTTACAAACACATACTGCGTGTGCATTTTTCCGTTGCTTTTGCCTCTTTGAGTGAGACTGAGAGAGATAGAATACAGAATCTTAGTCTTTGTAGTGGGATCCCCCCAATTCCACTAAAACACTAAGTACCCAAAAAGCATTTGCATGAATCCCCTTCACTTGTTCACGCACCCATGTACGTCCTCCATTATTTTCATGAATTACATAACCATGCAATCTTGGAATTGGCTTATATTGAATTTCATGTTTTTATTTTGTTATTGTTATTTTTTTTAGCTTTTGCTAGTATGCTGGTAGCTGTTGTTGTTTGCAAGAGGTGTATTTGATTTGTGGCCAGTGTTTGCCATATGCTTACTGGCTCGATGAATTTCATGTAATCATTTATTTTCTTTCAATGAATTAGGCATTTGGGCATTTCAGAAAAAGGAAATTTTCATATGTATTACGAGGTAAACGACACAAATCAGCTTCAACACACAGTTTAATTTTCCTTCTGAATTCAACCTGCCTAATAAGCTAGACTTGGATTCTATTGTTTTGCAATTTAGAACCATAGCAGAAAATACCAGCTGAAAGTTCACTGGTTTCTTTCCTGAGATGGAATGATGTGTTGGGTCAGTGCATCCATGCAACTGAGATAGAGAGAGAGTGACAGCTTTAGAGAAAAGTTATAAAGAGGAGGAACAGAGACCAAATCCAGAGCAACAGTCAGGACCAAAAACTCTATCGTGAGTTCTTATTGGGCACACTATTTCTCCCTCTCTGGTCACTACAAGTGAACCAGTTAACGCTTGTGCGTGTGTCAGTGTGTGAGATTTGTCCTTACTCCTTACTATCTCACAAGTGGGTTTCACAGGAGAATGAATTGGTTCCAGTACTTCAATTTTGACCTCATGGGCTCAAATCAAACTAGGAAACGGGATAATATCAAAGGAGAACAATTTTTTTAGATGGTTTCTTTTTAGAATACTGATGTGTTCCCACGTGTTTAGATGTTTAAAATTTTATAATATTGAGGGGCATACTAGTATTACGTTCGAGGAAAATGAACCAATGTCAACTTGGACACCAATGACAAAACCGGATAAAATGGTGATCTTGAGCTCAGTGCGGCCAAACCTTGAGGTGGTGGGGGCCTCAACAAAGCTCTAGACTGTTGTTAATATAGTCTATATTTTAGTAATAAAGTAATCACTGATATTTGAAGTAAGTCTTACTTTGCATAAGTTGTATTTCAAATTTATTTGGTTACAATGCGAAACTGGTACATATCCAGCGCCAAGCGATCTGATATTCTACTGACCGAATTTATAATCATTGCTTGCTCTGAGCAAAAGATTACAATATAACTAGTTCGCTACGAGTATCAATAACCATCGCTGGTTAACCATTGCTGGACATGACATCTGGTACGTTATAAACACCTATTTGACCCAATCAATAAGAGGTAGAAGGCAAAGAATCTGCAGCAGAAATTTTCAACAAGATAATGATGAAAAGAGATTGAAATGCGCGCGTTGGCCCATCCAATCACATAATAAAAGTTTTTCGCTCCTTTTTTTGACTTTTATATACTCTTTTTCTTAGCTCCACTAGATGGCCAATTGATTTTACAATGAACATGAGATTAAATTGACTACATGCTATAATATATAAGAAATGAAAGATGTGAGACTATAAATGATCATCGACGGGGACTTAAAGAATGGTGAATTATTACATTATCATGATGAGGCTAGCATCATGATGTTGCTTGTTTGCAGTCTTTGGACAATTCACTAAATTGGATTATTACAGCTGAGAAACTTTCTAATGATAAGTGGGTCAAGGGATAGCACCTAGAACTATTAAACCAGCAGAGAATTTGAGATATTGACTAAAACAGGACAAATTGCTACAAATTGGGTTTTACAAATATGAACAAAAGACAAAAATATGTCCCAATTATATACTTGTACAATATACTTTTTCCTCTAGAACAATAGTGCCAATTGTAAGGTTTCATTTGATGATAAATGAAACGGGTAGAGACTCAAAAGCTGCCTTTCTTTACCAAAAGAAGAATTACAGTTTTAAGTAAATTTTAAAACGTACCTGCTTTTTTACCTCTGTAGAGTTTCAATGGACACCTAGACTGCTCAATTTACTTTCCTGTTATATGAGAGTTCATCATGAGCAATTGAGGGGATCAGGGGAAGAGATATTTAGAGATTCACGTTTATTCTCTGATGGGTAGGTTCCGCATTGTAGAAATTTTTTGTTTAATTATTTATTCGGCAATCGCTGGTCAACCTTAAAAAAATAATTATTATCGGTGAACTAGCGTTGAAAAGTAGTGAATTCTGTCCGTGAACTATAGAGATTAGAGAACAAATGAAGAAAATCAGGGAGAAGCCGGACAAGTCCAGAACCGAACCTGTTCCATCCTTCTTTTTTTCCTTTTCAAAGAACCTGCTGCATAGTTGCATGCTAAATCACTTTTAGGCCTGGATGGATAAAGCCTGTCAAATAACCTCCTATGAAATAAGACAATTTGGGTCTAATTGGTTACGCCGATCTAGTGACATGATTAGCATATTGGATAGACTATTTTGGGCCAAGCCCAATATTGACGAGTCCGAATTTTCTAGATCCGTTCCGACTTCCATCTTCTCGCGAAAGAGCAAAGAGAGAGAAAGATCAGAGAAAGGGGAGAAGAGATGGCAGCAGTGGTGAGAGGCGTATTCAAGGCGATCAAAGAGAAGGGGATCGGAGGTTTCTTCAGGGACGTCCGCGATGAAGGCTATCTGTACGATGAATTCTCTGTTCCTATAAATCTTTTTTTTATTATTTTGGGGGTAATTCTTCAAAACACAAGTGATTTCTAACTACATAGGAACCTCCTCTTTCTCTCTTTACTCTAAGATGTAACCTGACACGAATTATTTTACTCCTGAGATACTTTAGTTGAGAACTTGAGATTCATCAGTTGGCTATGTTAAAATGAAATGTTGATTTAGGAGCTTAGGAGCTAGGGTTTTTTTTTAGGCTATCAGATTAGTTCACGTTGGTTTGACCTTTGAGTTTTTGCTGTAGATGCAAACTTTACTTCTTTATTTATTTATTTTTTTTCTATGGTTTAGTATGATATCTAAATGTATAGTTCTGTGTCTTTTATGAAATTATCATGGTAGGTTAGAAGTGAGCTTAAAATAGATATAATTTAATTTTCTTTTCTTTTATTTATTTACTCTTATAGTTACTTGAATTGCTAATTTACTGAAATAAATGTTCTGTGTGGACTGTGGACTCAAATTAACTGCACACTCTATAATACAATATGATATGTCCTCTCCATTCTTCCAATATCCCCACATCAATGCCAACAGATACCAGTTTAATACAAAACAAACACACAATACATTGGAACATTCACACCATTCATCTGAAGAACATCCAATTTCTTTCATTGAGCTTCAGTCCTCTAAGGCACTAACCTCTCTTCTGGTTTATGCAATACTTCTTGGCCTTGCTTCTTCTGGGCACCGTACCAGTATCCTGCTTAAGTTTGTGGAGTTGGCAAGTAAATATCCGTCAATATTCATCAATGATTTCCTAATAAATCTCAGACACACTTTCATCAACGGAATTCATGAGTATGAGTAAATCAATGATATAATAATACTACTGAATTATAAGCACAATCCATGGGTATCAGAAACAAGTAGCAAAATTAATTGCTGTATCAGCAGTCGGTACAAATCAACACCATTGAGTTTGTAATTAGCATTGATATAATGAAAAGAGCTCGTATGCATCTGTTTCACAATGAGGCAACCCCGCCCATTCTCTTTGGCATCTAGTTCAATCTGATGCATGAATGTTATAGTTTTGGCATATGTTGTGAAAGTTCCAACTTTTTTCACCAAGTTGACTGTTTTGGAATGATGGTGTGATAAAACTAGTCAGATGAACTCAAGGCTTGAACGTAGTGACGTGAATATAGTACAATAATCTTTTGAAAGATTGTTTTTATGAAAATGTGGGCGTACCTAGTAAAGGAAACGCACTTGGTAATCTGATTACCAAATGATTTTTCAGATTTTGAATTTTTTTTATTTTAAATAACCATTGAGCTTCAATAACTGTTAAGCCATCTTATATCATATTTTAGTTTGGTCTTCTCCTGATATATGATTTTTGCCTTTTCCAGGAACTGTATCTTTGATGGAAATCTATTGTAAGTACAATCTAATAATCTCCCCTTTTCCTTGAATTTTCATATTGGAATAGCAAAATGCAATTTGTTGCACCTTTCCTATTTGGATGAAAAAAATTTCATGCTGCTCATTTGATTTGCCAGGCAAACAAAAATTCACGGCATTGGTGCTACCCTTGTTGGAGTAGACAAGTTTGGAAACAAATATTACGAGAAACTGGGTGATACTCAATACGGTAAGCATTTCTCAGCACTTAGGCTTTCTTATCATGGTGCTCCTCGTGGTTTAGGATTCTGGTGGAAGCCTGTGCTGTTAGATATCACCAAATTAGTATACCTTGATACTTTTCCCATGGAACATATGGGACTGTTGTTATTCTCACACCCCACAAGTGAGGGAAAGGTACTGAATTGTGAAGAACAAACTGAGAGAGAGAGAGAGAGAGAGAGAGAGATTTCAGATTAGCTGCCCCCAGATCTCCATTTTTTCGCATTTCACTATTCAATGCTTATACTTTATGTAATACAGGAAGGCACAGGTTTGTAGAGTATGCTCAGAAGAGCCGTTACAATGCATCACAAGTGCCCCCGGAATGGCATGGATGGCTTCATTACGTCACCGACCATACAGGGGATGAGGTTGGTTTCTATTGCATAGCAATACTTGCTCTTCCAGTAATTCAAGAATCAGTTTTTCAGTGTTCATTATTGCTGACCATATTTGTTTTCAATGCAGCTGCTGATGCTGAAGCCAAAGAGGTATGGTGTAGAGCACAAAGAGAATCTCTCTGGGGAGGGTGAGGAATTTATATACCATTCCAAGGGACACGCCCTTAATGCTGAGCAGAGAGACTGGACCCGGTACCAGGCCTGGCAGCCTAAGAAAAATTGAATTCTTTTGCGTCCTGTTCTGCTCGCCATGAGATATGACGCTTTGCCCTTTGTTCTTTCGTTTTGTTTTTTTTCTTCCTTTAACAAAAGGTTGAAGTAGCATTCTGAATAATTGTATTGGATATCTGTAAACATCACTGAAGTTATATACTTCGGTAATGCTTCTTCTCTGTTTGTTTTTGTTTTGCTCAAATTGTTTGATGCATTGTGCTTGCTTCTTTCAAGATGTCTAGAATCTAAAACCTTACTAATCTTCTGAAATACAAGCATTTGCTCTTGAATATTGTAATTCTGATGAGAATCTTTTGGTGAAGAACCCGCTGTTCCACATGGTATGTAGAAGGTAGGATAAGATGGATTTACTTTAATGATACTACTACATTAAAATTGTGGGCATAAATATCGCGAGAGGTCAAATTGAAATGAGATTTTACGAGACCAATCGTAGTAATATCATGGAAAGGTTGAAAATTAATCATTGATTTCTTTAGTCAAGTTGAAGAAAGTTTTTGTGTTGAAAAGCTTTCATATTTCTTAATTAGGAAATAACGAGACCGATCCACCAAAACCGTCCCATTGTTTTTTTTTTTTTTTTTTTTTTTTGATATGTTAGGTAGCGGCTACCTAGAGAAAACTGTCCCATTGTTGTTTTTAACATTTTGAGCATAGGATTGAAGTCGCTACAAAGAAAAAATTCTTAGCATCCGTAGCTGCTAAGGAAATATAGAGAAGGTAAGATGGGATCGATTCAAGAAGATTTTTTTTTTTTTTTTAAAATAGACTCCCAAGAAGGGAGGCCTGCATTCATTAACAAAATGCGCAATCTACAATATCCAAGTCACATACAGTGACTACAACGTAATCCAACAAAACTAAATATGCTCCAGTAAGGGAGACTTCTACTCAAGAACAAACTTAATATCACAGCATCCAAACAGAGACATCTAAAGAAACAAATCAAAAGAAACTAGCTACTGAGAAGCTGTTCCAACACCTTGTGCAGCCTGCAACACCTCCATCTCCATCCCTGTAGAAGTGCCTGTCCAAAAACGATACAAACTAAATATAGAAGCACAAAGATTTGCTGCACAAACCCCAGCATTATCAGTAAATACCCTATTGTTCCGTTCCTTCCAAATGACCCACATAAAAGCTGCAATATAAGTTAGCACCGAGTTCCTATTGGCTGCAGGTAGCCTAAAACAATAATCCCAAATTTCCCCTAAAGAATTACAGTTTATAGAGCAACCCCATTTATTAAAGCGATTAAAAATAAGCCAGAAGATGTTAATAAAAGAACAATTTACAAATAAATGATCAATTGTTTCTTCGGCATCACAGAAAACACAAATGGGGTCCACCTGACAACCTCTTACACCTAGAATATCCTTAGTTAAAATCTTGTACTTAAAAGCTAACCAACAAAACAGTATAATAGCTGCCTTACCTACCCTAAAAGTATAATAGCTTATATAAAGCCAGAAACAATAATACTTCTACCATTTCGTTCGATTTTTTTGGGATCGTATATTAAATCATCTAAAAGCGTTAATTCATCTGTTCCCAAAATATAATTATTTAAACTGACAGGATAATTTAGAGATTTAAAAAATACATATTTTAGAAATGGCAACAACTTGTAGAATTTTGTTGACGATCAACTATGGCGCTGCGGCATGTGCAAAGGACCCTAGTGTCCAACAGAGGATATGTATGTTAAATTTGTAGCATTTATTTTGGTCATAATGTTGATTGTACAGTTAATATTTTATTTTCATTATGGACTTTATGATTTTGGACTCTTAAATATTAAATTTACAATCATTCACCTGGAATTGTTTTTCAATTGGATGGTCTTTTAATTTTTTTTTTTAAAGCTGACTATAATTTACATGCTGCAACTATTTTGCAAAAAAAAAAAAAAAAAGGACATAATTTTTAATTCTTTTTCGCTTGTTGGACTCTGAAGGTCTTATATTTTATGATTTTTGTCATAGTAACCTCTAATCCGATATAAATTATTTCTCGATTATTTTGCCATAGAAGCTTTCTTAGTTCCTATTATTTTCAATCAGTAAAGTATACGCGTGTAAATCCAAACTTGTCGCTTGGATCTCTCAAATTCTCGGCCAGTGAGCTTAGATATGTATTAATCTTTCTTTTTTTAAATAAAGAAAGTAAAGTGTTGAATTTTTTTTCTTTCTTTTTAACAACAGACATTCAGCGTCTACCTTCAATAGACTATCGCAGAATAAGTCAAGTTGCTTGACTCGGTAAGGCGTACTATAATAATAATATATTAGTGTTTTTATTAATCTTGGTTAAGCGTATAAACAAAGAATTGCTAATATTTATGATGCGTCGTATGATTAAACTAAATATAAATATACGACAAGTCCTATTATTTTTGTAGAATGTTTAAACTATATCATTTGTTTATAATTAATGGGTAAAAAAGAAACAAAGATCAACAGTCTGATCAGACCAAATCAGGCTGGTTTTGGATGAAATTTTACTAGATTAAATCGGGCTGGACATTTTAAATCAAATTATCTAAAATTTTAAACCAAACCAATATGATCTAATATTCTAATTTATTAACGATCAAACACGCGAATCACATGCTGGGTTTGGATGAAATGAAATTCCATTTTTTTCATGCAGCCTGAGCCGGATCCGGATCCTGTGTCGCGCGGTATACGTGTAGCGCACCCCACGAGCCGTTCGATTTTAATTGGGTGGTTCATTTTTTTCGGGCCTATCAATCTGGTTACATACACGGGCTCTCATATCCATCAGATTCAAATCAGACGGCCCACAACCGCGCTACACGCTGTGCCGCACGACAGCAGATCTGAATTCGCCTGAGCCCGCCCAAGGCATTGCCATTCCTGGCTCACATGTCCCTGTCAGTCGCTCTGCCACTCCAATTAAACACGTTAGTCAGTAAGCGAAATAAAAGCACAAAAAGGGCAAAAAGAAAAAAAGAAATACTCAAACCAAACTCTTGTAACTGCCACTGTTCCCAATTCTCCGCCTTCTTCTAAACTGTTCGAGAACTGAGGTCTCTCCCGCGCGGTCTATAGTGAGCCACGTCCATCGACTTCATGGCCTCCGACCTGGAGCAACCTAAACCCGTATCCTTCTCCGACGAGGTTTTTCTCTTCTGCTAATTAATTGCGAAATTCTCTCTATTTCCATTTCATTTCTTTTGATCTTCGTTTTATTGGTTATACTTATATGAACTAATCAGGTGAGGGAGGCTGAATTGGATAGCGCAAGAGAGCCTTTAATCAATCGCGGTGCTCATGTTGAAGAGAGATTCTCTGTTTGCGCGGCGATTCTACCGTGAGTTGTTTTTTTCTATTTCACAATCCTCAAATTTATGTGAAAATCTTTAAAATTTGATCAAATGAGAATTCTGACAACTTAAATAAATAATGACATTTATGCCCTCGATGTTTAGTTTAGTATTTAATTGTGTTTTGTGGCATGGTTGGTGCAGGTTCTTATTTCCTGCTTTAGGAGGGTTGCTTTATGGCTATGACATTGGTGCCACATCTGGTGCTACAATTTCATTGGAGGTATTTTTGGCGTCAGGGAATAGATTACTGGCATGAAATTGTAAATGCCAGAGGAATTGTTCAACTTAATATTATTTTTCTTTAGTGGTATGTTTGATTTTTTTTTAAATTGCATTAAATTTTCAGTCACCCTCACTGAGTGGAACAGAATGGTACGACCTGTCATCATTGGAAGTTGGTCTTGTGGTAATTTCTCTCTCGTTTGACTTGTGTAATTTTTTTAATTTTAATTAACATTGAAGTTATGAACCACTATTTCTTTTTATAATGTCAGGTCAGTGGATCTTTGTATGGTGCCTTGATTGGTTCTGTTTTGGCATTTACAGTTGCAGATTTTCTAGGTTATTTTTCAAACTAGTTTTAAGTTCTTCACTTCAAGTATACATTATTAGTTGAAATGTAGAGATATGTATTAACTAATGTAGGACGAAGAAGGGAGTTGATCTTATCTTCTTTGTTGTATCTTATTGGGGCTTTGCTGACTGCATCTGCACCATATTTTGCTGTTTTGGTGGTCGGCCGATTTATCTACGGATTTGGAATTGGTTTGGTAAATGATCTGATTAGTTGGTATTTCTTTGAATATAATTACTTTTGGATGACTTTAATTCCAAGCACCATAGTCTATTTCAGGTGTTAATGGATAGTTTTATGCGTTCCCTTTTTCTAGAATAGTTTTTTTTATTTTTTGTTTATGTTTTAGGCTATGCATGCTGCTCCCATGTATATTGCTGAGACCGCTCCAAGTCAAATACGTGGCACTCTCATTTCCTTAAAGGAATTCTTCATAGTAATGGGAATGCTTGTAAGTTCCAACTGAAATAACTTTCACATTTTTTACGAGTATATCTACAGCTGTAGCTTCCGGAGCTCTATTTATGAAAAGGGAAAACTTAAGTTTTCAATATATGTTTTCTCTGAAAATTTGCAAAACCACTGTGTTGTATATAGAATTGCCAAAAGGACAAGTACAAGAGCTGCCCTTCTGTCAGAGAAATTGAGAAGTGCCCTGTAGTATATAATCCTCTGATATTGTTTGTGTAATAGGCCAAGAATGACAAATAAACATAGTTTTATTATATGATCCACTTTCTTAAAAGGCATAATTTTGTATGTATTCATGCAAAAGCCCAAAATGTGATGTGTCACACTCACAGTTTTAAAGACATCCAATCTAACTACTCCACCAAGATGTGCTTCATCAATTTCAACAGAACACCACCCTTTTTGGTAATTCAACTATTGTATGACTAGCGTAAATAATAGTGATGTGTATTAAACTAACAGAGTTTGGTGGTGGCCTAGTAATGGTAGGTGTGACAATAGTAATGGTTGCAGATTATACATGATATTTTGAGGGGTGTTTCAGCCATTTAATTAAATTATTGATTTTTTTCTATTAAAAATATTGAACTAATAGAAAGGGTTTATATCCCTAAAAATTAAGTTTGGTAATGGAATCACAAATTCTCCCTAAAAAGGAAGATGTTTCTTTGTCGTTTTTCCGACTTCACAATGTACTAACTTTATCTGTCAAGTGATTATTATTGGATGTGGTTCTTTCAAGTAGATAACTTTCTTTCTTTCCAAAAGTTGCAAAATAAAGGAAGATGGTTGAGAAAGATTGTGTTTATTTTGGTTATTGTTCATTGCCATTTTGTTGGGTTATAAAGGATTTGAAATGCTTTAGTTAAAATAATAACATAGGTGGCCCAAGCAGAGTCCTTCACAAAGACAAAATAATACGATTATTGATTTATTCAAAGATATAGAAAATGGAGGTCCAATATGTCATGAATCTGCTTCTATGTCGCACATAGACTTAGGCAGTGAATAAACATTTGGAAAAATTAAATAAGCATTAATTTTCTCTCTTTTTTTTTCTGGAGGAAGGCAGGAATATGAAAGGGTTGTGGGTTGAACATAGGGCAGTAAGAATATTTTGGTCTTTGTTTGTAAAAAATGTTATTTTTTAAGTAAATTCCTCCAACAGTGTAGATTTGTCTAACAACTACTTATTATGTTGTTTTATTTTCTAAGGATAAAACAAGGGCTATTTTGCAAAACTTTCTTTTGACAGATGTGGATTCATATGGAGTTTACTCAATTCTTTTCCATTCATATAATTTGCTTCTTTATTTGGAATTTCTCTAGCAATATAATTCCTTGAAAAGCAGTTTTACCAAATTATGTATCAAATGGATAGTATCTATCAGGTCTAGGCCATTCTTATACCTCACCCTTGCATATTATAAATAGATAAAACTTTGTGCAGCTTGGGTACATTTCTGGCAGTCTGTTTGTCGACCTTGCGTCAGGGTGGCGATACGTGTATGCTGCAAGCGCACCCATATGTGTAATTATGGCAATTGGCATGTGGTGGCTTCCGCCATCTCCTAGGTGGCTTCTGCTGTGCGCTATACAAGGAAAGGGGAGCATTCCAGAAGCCAAGGAATTCTCTCTTTCCTGTTTGTGCCGGCTCAGGGGCAAGCCGGTTGATACTTCAACAATAAACCAAGTTGATTTGATATTGGCTGAGTTATCCTATGCTGATGAGGATAAAAACGTCAGTTTTACTGAGATTTTTCAAGGAAAGTGCCTTAAGGCCATGACTATTGGCTGTGGTCTGGTGATTTTCCAGCAGGTTTGTATAATGTTTCTCCTTTCAATTTGAAACTGTATTATTTGTCTATTGGTGTTGGAATTGCTGGACCGTTTTAAGTATTCACTTTTACTTCTGAAGTTTTGATATTTAGGAACTTTTTGTTTATTGCTTCTAATGCAGGTGACTGGACAACCAAGCGTGTTATATTATGCCGCAACTATTCTCCAGGTACTTGAATACAGTTCGATTCTTATTTTTTATTATTCGATGGCTGGCTAAATGGCAGAAGTTTTCATTCATAAAAAAGTATTACAAAAGATGATACTTATTTTTGTTAAAATACATTAATCAGATCATACACATAAATAAAATTGACTAAATTATTGTAGTTTTTTGTCGCTCTTGACAGAGTGCAGGATTTTCTGCTGCATCCGATGCTACCCGTGTATCTGTGCTTCTTGGATTGTTCAAGGTAAAACCTTTTTATCATCTTTGCATTCTTTTTTATTCTTTTTCTGTTGTTAAAAGATGGTGGTCCTTTTGTCTAATTTATTTCTGTGCACAGTTAATTATGACTGGAATTGCGGTTCTAGTAGTAGATAAGCTTGGTAGAAGACCTCTTCTTCTTGGTGGCGTCACTGGCATTGTACGTCTTTTTAACATTATGAACAACTGCTGCCAACATAAGCTGCATCAATGTAGAAATTAAAATAACTATTTACTGATGCAGGCAATATCACTGTTCCTGTTGTCGTCGTACTATACCCTGCTGAAGGCAATCCCTGCAGTGGCTGTCGTTGCACTTCTCCTCTATGTGGGCTGCTATCAGGTAAATTATTTGTTAATATAATCGAATTTCAATTTCAATTCAAATTCAACAGTTATCTATTTTATTAATATAATCTAATTTGAATTATTCAGCTGTCATTTGGTCCAATTGGATGGCTGATGATATCTGAAATTTTCCCTTTGCGCCTGAGAGGTCGTGGCTTGAGCATAGCCGTCCTCGTGAATTTTGGCTCTAATGCCCTTGTGACTTTTGCATTCTCACCCTTGGAGGTAATTTTCTGGTTTTCTGTCGATTACATACGATATATATCATCTCAATTTTAAAATATATTTGAAAGATAAAATCATGGTTCGTGCAATCCAAATATGACTACATTGGTTTTTCTAATCCTGAACTAAATTCCTACATTACCACTTCAAGCAAACTTTGTAGATCACCGACAATTTCTTCTTGCTTGTTTTAACTTTTCACGCTTGAGCTTAGCAAAAACACTCAGAAGGTCATTAGGAGTGATATATCACTTTTTAGTTTTTGATTTTCACAGCATTATTCTAATTGACTAGTGTTGTTGCAAATAATGGGGAGGTCCTTGGGCTATTTGCAGAATGTGTATTGTTGGGGTTTATTGGCAAATACAGGGAATTTTTTCATAGCTCTCCCTGTAATTCTATTGTATTCTTTGTACTTTTTCTTTGCTAAGTGGGCCATTATTTCGGGCCTCCACTTTCCAGTCCATCTATAAAACATGTGCGAGAACTTACAAAATCTTAATGTTTCCTTTTCAATCTATTTGATAACAGGCATGGGTAGGGACAGGAATCCTTTTCGCGGGATTTGGTGTTATTGCCATAGCGTCTGTCCTCTTCATATTTTTCGTAGTACCTGAAACCAAAGGCCTCTCTCTTGAGGAAATTGAGGCCAAGATATTATAGGATTTTTTGTAGTTTGTGTAAATGTTTTACTAAAATAAATGCTGAATATTGTTGTGTAGTTTATTTGGATTCAGAAGACTAGTGTTTTCTTTTTCTAGGTGCGAGATGTCAGTTAAATGGTCGGTACCTAACTTGCATGTGCCATCTGTAGTTTGGTATCTCTACCAAACTGTAATATTTTTGTCCCATGTTCTTTCGTGTTTCTATGATAGAAAGTTAGAAACACATGGATAGCTTATATGGACGCGTAGACATGTAGTCATTGAAACACAAGTCTTTTGAGAAATGCTAACTATCGCTTAAGAAGGATCGCCTGTCATAATCTTACTTCTGTAAGGCTATTGTTTGGCTTGACCTTGGACGAGGAACATCAGAAGTAATGTACTTATATGAAATAAATTTTCAATAGGTACGGATACAATATTGATAAAACTAATTCTTAACAGGTAAAAGTATAAAAAATAACTCCACCTAATCCATACCGATCCATTAACATTCCTAAAGTACCTATAAATTTTTTTTTTGTACTAATAGCTAATTTCAGATTTGTTCTTAATAAACGAATGATTGCATTCTGTCGTTGGTAAGAAAGAGTCAGCTCAAATCTCAAAAAAAAAAAAAAAAAAAAAAAGAAAGAGTCAGCTCAAAGAGAGAGAGAGAAAAAAAAAGCTTTCTCATCATCTTAGTTATAATAAATAAGCCAGCTTTCATTGTATGACAAGATGCATCATTTTTTTTTTAAATAGTCTGACTGGCTTTAAGAATTTTTTTTTTCAATTATTCCTGTGCAACCAGTATGAATAGTTTCATAAAGGATAAATAGCTCAGAGAACTAGGGAAATAGACTTGAGCAGGCCATCATGTGGAAATATTTAAATTTGAATCATAAATATACTGAAGAGCGGAGCCAGTGGATAGAAGAAGCTTGGCCCTTTTAAGATTTGACTTTTTTAACTACTGAGTTAATTTTGATATAAATCATTGATTATGTGTAAATATAACCACCTTCCCAAACTAAATTTAACACCTTTGAAATCTATTTCTAACTCCGTCCCTGAAGACCAGTAAAGTAAACAAATTGAAAAAAGAGGTAAAATAATAATCTCAGATCAAGCAACATGTCCAATCCGTAATTTGCTGGTCTCATAGGATCCATGAATTCCTAGGGATCCTTTATACGCGTGTGCAGAAAGTAACTAATACGGAATACCATCCATATATAAAAATGCTGAAGTGGTCCCAGCAAAAACGAAACAAACACGATCATGGCTGCCAATCTGATTCTCTGCGACGTGCTCTGTATAGGTAACCGTGCAATATACCTCTCATCACCTCGCACGTACTATCTAGAAATCTTGGTTCCATGAAGTTATGATTTTGTGTTGTAGTCGTCTGGCACATGAATCGATAGAAAAAGAGTAGCATTCTGATGTAGAGGGCTAATATGTATTAAAAAATAATGAAAGTGCCTCAATTAAATGATGTTAAAAATAAATTGTTCGGTACCATCACATTAGTCCCACCACAGCACATATCGATGAAATGCTCATATTCCTCAAATCATGCTGTTCCTTCCCCTTAATCAGCGCCATGTTGGCTAATGCCCAATCCCTATGCAACTATAAATTAAGCCGCTAAGGCGCAGGTTGGCATTGTTTTCAATTTGATAGATATAAAATAAAATATAGATTTTCAGAAAAGAACAAAACCCGCCAGGGTTACAGCTCCAATAACGGCTGTGCACATGCAAAAACGACATTTGTACTAATCTTGTTAGATCATTCCTTTCCTCGAGTGTAATTCTGTTCCAAATACTAATACTAGTACTGATATGATAATTACAGATTAAGATATAAAGTAACTGTTAATTTTACAACCTTACTAAACTAACGAATATTTAAAATTAACACATCAGCTTGTAATTAGTTTGCAATTACTAATTACATGACTTTAAAGTTTAAAATTCTAAACACAAACTTACTCTTCAAATATGTTTTACAATAACGCTGAGTTGATATAAAATTAATTGAAAAAGAATTACTGTACTGTGTGGGAAAAAAATATTTTTTGCAATTGTTATGATGAAGATGCTCTTACATAGAGGCTAGAGGTGGCCTTTTTATAAGTCAAAAGAACATCAACAGTTCCAATGAGAAATTGAGAAGTTGAAAGATTTCCTCTGTGCACAATTACGGTGTTGCTTGCTTCATGGTCATCTTATTTAGGAAAGTTTTTGTTCAATTCCCAATAAATAGTATTAGTATGCATTTCATGGTGGAGATTTTTTTTTTTTTTTTAAGAAAAACTCGGTAGATGCTACCAAGTTGAATTCATGGTGGAGATTTGAGGGACCAATTATAGCAGTGACCGGGTTAGTTTTAACTAGATATGGCAGTTGCAGTTTCGCTGCGCTATATAAAATATAAAAAATTTATCGTAAAAAACTTGTCAAAATTTATAGACAAAAATTTGTAAGTTCAAAATTAGAAAGTCGCTAAATAAACTTGACATACATTTTCTTTCCAAAAAAATTTTGCTATTATTAATTATTGGTACGACTATTTTTAATTGGTACAACTATTTTAATTGGTACGACTATTTTAAAGAATCTTGCTATTTTTAATGATTGGTAGGACTATTTTTAATTGGTACAACTATTTTTAATTGGTATGACTATTTTTAATTCAAAATTAAAAAGTCGCTAAATAAACTGAATAGACCAGATCGATCGCAAAAATTGAACGGCTCAGATACCGCAAAAAAAAGCGGCACACAACTTTATTAGTACTATAGATTTGAAAGAGTGAGTTGAGCTTGTGTGAGGGAGTGGATTAGGTATGTAAGAAGAGTGCTCCTCTACACGCTTCAGGCTAGAAATACACATGAGATAAAATATGTGATAAACCACGTCAAATATGTATGAAATGAATATCATTTATTTGTTCTTTATGATTTATTACATTTCTCTAAGAAGCTAGAATAATGAGCAATTAGACAAATAAACTTATTTCACTGTTCATCCATATTTAATGCGCTTCCCCTATTTTTCATCTCTTTTTTCATCCTTGTACAATCAAAGACCGAAAAATATTTATGTTAGGTGTTGTCTCTAATAAGGTAGGCGACTTAACCAAATTCAATGATTAGCGGAAGCGATTAGTTGGTTTTAGACCAGTTTTGGTATGAACTATCTAGCACAAGTCAATTGGTACCCAAAACAATCAAGCACACACAAACAATTCAAATATGCAATAAAGTAAAAGGAGAAAGAGAGAAAGAATTGAACACAAGGTATGATTACGGAGTTCTGACCCGCTAGAGAAAAGCTAGCCTTAGCCGTACGTCTCCGGGAGTTTCGCAACCACCAAACGAGTGCGCTCTGTTCAATTCCAATAAGAACGAGACTACAACTTCGAACCGAATCGCCTCGTCACAATGACCTCGAGGTGGATCGGCCTAACTCGAATGGAACAACGGCTTACAATAATGGCACAATGGCCTACACAAGGTGGTGATTGATGCCATCATTATTTGTTGATATTTGTACCGTACTTGGCACTCAAATCATACTCAAACCCTTAAATTGCTTGACATTTTGCCTTGTTTTCCCAGGATTCGGCTATGCCGTCGTTTCTTCTCTCTTCTTTACAGGTTTTGATGACTTTTGGCGATATTTGGGCTAGTAGATGGATTTCCAGCACTTGCAGCACGCTAGACGACTCATTCCTAGCATTGGAGGCTCACTTCGGACCTCACCTCGGACCAAACTGACATCAGTTCGGACCGAGCTCTCTCCATGTCGGACAGAAGTGCCACGACAGTGACCAGCCTCGGACCGAACCATCCCTACTTCGTACCGAACAGGGCGCCGACTCAGCCAATTTGGAAGGTTTTCATGCATGGAAACTCATGGATTTGGTGGATTTCTTTCTCAGACGCCCAAACCTCTTCTGCAAGTATCTGGCCACGCTATATATAGCCCCTCTCTGCTACAGGAAAGGCTCTTTTGGAACGCTAGCCTCCATACACCTTTCCTAACACATCTCTCACGCTTAAGTCATCCTTGACCTAATTCTTGAAGCGACGGCAGCAAGAAGGAAGTCTCAACCATGTTTTGCAACACCCCACTGCCTAGGAGTTTGAAGATCAAGTACAAAAGGAGCATTTGGTTTATTCTCCTTATATTTTTATCTTTTCTCATGGGCTTGTATCTTTATTTTATTGCTATAATACTTGTTGTTTGTTCTATTAATATGTTAGGCTAAGTTTATGTTGTCTTAGGATTAAGGTAGTAACTTAGGTTTGGATGTTGTGATATGACTTGATATGTTATTATATATTTTATGACTTGTTGTTGCATTTAATTGTTATTGCTTGATTTAATCTGTTTGTTTCTCTCCTATTAACTTCTAGCTGTACGGCCACATCTAGTTAAGTCCAAAGTAGGATGAACAAGTAAGAAAGAGTTAAGTATTTGGGATAAATTGTAGACTCGAAAGAGTAGATTAGTTGACACCAAAAGTGTAACTTTTAGATAGTTCAAAAGACATCTAAATATCCCTAAGAAACACAACAACGGTTGTAGATTAGTTAGATTCTTTACCAAAAGTTAAGGTCTAGTTTGTCTACTTTAGGTTAGGCTGTGATTTAACCAAGGTCTCGTCCAATAAGCGAAAGCAGAGGTCTTGTCCCTTCGGTCTAAGCCAGCAAACCCTAGCATAGAGTATAGATTGGCATAGAAAGTCAGTTCACGCACCTTTGCTTGCTGTTTAGGTCGAAGTCAGCGTACTTCGGACCGAACTGGACACAGTTCGGACCGAAGTGAGGCTAGTTCGGATCGAACAGAGGGGCAAGTGTTTTGAAAATTTAAGTTTGAGCACGAAAGTGTCTTATCTAGGTTTTTGATTTCCAAACCGAGGTGAAACCTGAGTCCTGAGACGTCTTTTATCTTGTTATAAAAATCCAAATTCATCCTTTAAGCTTATTTTAGTATTTAGTTAAGTAATTCATTAAAAACACCCAAAAACATCTACTTTATTGCATTTAGTTTGGTTTAAAGTTTGGTCACTTGATTCACTTGAATTTAATTGTCTAGATTTTGAGAAAAAGTAAGTCCGGTACTCATAATTCGTCCTTTGGGTTCGACCCTAAAGCTTTACCCTCTAACGACTAGTGAGGTTGAGTCTTAGGTATAAATTTATTTGACCTAGGGTTTAATTCCTTCATCAGTGGTACTACGGCCTAGCTCAAGCGGCTCAACGGCCTCGCTATTCAAGGGAGAGGAGCACTCAAGTGGCTACAATATCTCACAAAGTGATCTAGCTATGAAAAGCTCAAGTGGGAGATTGTCCTTGTGCTCAAAGGCTCTATTCTGGTCTAATTTTGCAATGTATGTCTCTCTTAAGAGAGAGAACAAGGGGTGGATATAAATAGAGCCCGACTAGAGCTGCTTGAGCTAAAATCGATTTTTTAAGTTATTTTTGAAGCTCCTTGATTTTATCCTCATACTCACCCAATTTAGAAGTAAGCTCATCTACCTTGGTTTTTAGGGTCTCAATCATGTCGGCTTTCCTAACCAAGGCACCATGGGTGGTATCAACAATTGAGTTCAACCTATCACAATTAACACAAGTGGTTGGACAAGTTGGTTCTTCATCACTCTCACTATCATCACTAGTAAGGAAATCATTGAGAGGTAGATATACCTTAGTAGAGCTCGGCTTTGGTGAAGCCGGTGGAGAGGATGGTGGAGAAGATGATGAGGATTGAGGAGGTGCTTGTCTCGCTTGATGTAGGGGATGAACATATCTTGTCCCATTGTTGAATTCGGCGAAAACCTCCTTCACAAAATCATCATAAACGTCATCCGTTGAGAACACCGTCTTGTCCTCAATGCCTATCAAAGCAAAGACCTTGGGAGAATCCGAGTCGGATGAGCTAGTGTCGGCATCAGATTCGGCTCCCACACGGCATGAAATGCATGAGCCTTTGCCCTTTCCCTCTTGTGCTTGTGGTTTGACTTGTCGGTTTGCATTTGAGGAGAAAGTTTGGGGCATTTGTGCATGGAGTGTCCCTCTCTATTACACACAAAGCACAACTCCCGTTCATCATTGGCTTTCCTCTCCTTGTTGAATTTCTTCTCATGCCTGACAAACCCACGAAACATCCTCTGGATCATCATCTCTTGCTCCATCTCATTGAGCTCATAGAGGTTGACCGGTGGTTGATGTGAGTGTCGATGATGAGAGGAATGAGAAGAGGAGGTGGAGTCGGGATCGCTTGTGGATGTCATGGCTAGGGTTCTTGGAGTGCTCCCTAGTTTTTCGAGTTGCTTGAGCTTCTCCTCAACACATCGGAGCTCGGTGTACATTTGATCCGGTGTATACTCTTGGTCCATCCAAATCAAGGTCTCAAACGTGTCGACATGAGCATCCCATTCGCGCCTTCCACTCAAAGCCCTCAACATTTTTCCTATAATCTTGCAATTTGTTAGGTACTCACCTCCATTGGTGAATTCATTTTGGATTTGTACAAGTCGTGTGTACATATCCGAAATGGATTCACCATTCTCTATGTGAAAATTCGCAAATTTAGATTATAACTCATACAATTTTGAGTGTCTAATTTGCGAATTGCCCTCATAACGGTTGAGGAGAGCCATCCACATATTGTGTGCCAAGTCAAAAGAAGTAAGGGTCACACCAATGGACTCATGGACCGAGGCTAGTATGGCATTAACCGCACGATCATTGGTCTTTTGGTTATCTCGGGATTTCTTGGTCAAATCGATAGAATCGGGCTTATATTCGACGGTATACCTATTTTCTACCATATGCCAATATCCTAAGATATTGAGGTAGTTCACCATGCATCTCTTCCAAAAAGAGAAATTTTTACAATCTAAGCCTAGCTTGGCTGGTCTCTCTACAAAATTGGCCGCCATTGGACCAAAAAACCGTTGATTAAGATGGCTTAATCGCGGTTCCCGCTCTGATACCACTTTGTTGTCCCTAATAAGGTAGGCGGCTTAACCAAATTCAATGATTAGCGGAAGCGATTAGTTGGTTTTAGACCGATTTTGGTATGAACTACCTAGCACAAGTCAATTGGTACCCAAAACAATCAAGCACACACAAACAATTCAAATATGCAAGAAAGTAAAAGGAGAAAGAGAGAGAGAATTGAACACAAGGTATGATTACGGAGTTCCGACCTGCTAGAGAAAAGTTAGCCTTAGTCGTACGTTTCCGGGAGTTTCGCCACCACCAAACGGGTGCGCTCCGTTCAATTCCAATAAAAACGGGATTACAACTTCGAACCGAATCGCCTCGTCACAATGACCTCGAGGTGGATCGGCCTAACTAGAATGGAACAACGGCTTACAACAATGGCACAATGGCCTACACAAGGTGGTGGCACTACGGCCTAGCTCAAGCAGCTCAACGGCCTCGCTATTCAAGGGAGAGGGGCACTCAAGTGGCTACAGTATCTCTCAAAGTGATCTAGCTATGAAAAGCTCAAGTGGGAGAGTGTCCCTGTGCTCAAAGGCTCTATTCTGATCTAATTTTGCAAGGTATGTCTCTTTTAAGAGAGAGAACAAGGGGTGGATATAAATAGAGCTCGGCTGGAGCTGTTTATCAGTAAAAACAGCCTCAAGCGTTACACGACGTTACATAGCGTTATACAACGCTTGAATATGGCCGTTAAATAAAACAAAATTCGACAAATCCGTTGAACTGTCAGAAACGTTATACAACGTTTCTGAAGCTTTATACAATGTTTGGGACAGAGAAAGTCCAACGGTCAAAAGAAAATTGTCAGAAACGTTATACAACGCTATGAAGCGTTATACAACGGAACAAAGGCCAAGCGTTATATAACGTTATGAAAGTTAAACAAAACTGACTGTAACGTTAAACAAAAATGACGAAGCGTTACACGTCGTTCCTCAAAAATCACCCGAAATTTCCAGAGAGGGACAAAACCCAAACGTCATATAAATCTACGAAAGCGTTATACAACATTTGGTTTTTGTTCCGATGTACAACGTTATGAAACGTTATACAACGCACTGTCAGCAGTGCTTTCAAACGCATTACTGAAAGCGTTACACCACGCTATGAAACGTTATGCAACGTTTGAGAGAAGAAAGTTGCAGACAAAACCAATTTGAGGAACGACCTATAGCGTTATACAATGCTTGAGCCAGAAAACTGGATTTTGCTGGAATCTTGAGCTTTTCTGCTATCTAGACTGTTGTCCTTAAGTACGGCCTAGAGGGGGGTGAATGGACCAGGATCCTCTAGACGTTTCTTTGAAACGCCCAGTGGTAGTTTTTGATCGGAGCCGTCTGATTTAATCTCGACAGTTCATTTTTTTCGGGCCAATTATTTTTTTCGGGAGTGTTAGAATTCACGGGGCTCCTTTTAGCCATTGAGATTAAATCAGACGGTAAAGGTCCCAAAAATATCCACTGGATGGCCATCTAGAGGATCTGGTTCCGGGGGTGAATAGGCACAAATACACACAATAAACCGGTTTGGACAATTTTACGGAATAACTTAAAATAACAATTCTATGATTCACACAAGCAAGTAATAAGAATAAACACGCAAACTTGATTACGGAGTTCCAACCCGCTAAGAAGTGCTAGCCTTAGTCGTACGTCTTCGGGAGTTTCGCTACCACTCAAAGGGTGTGCTCCGTTCAATTGCAACAAGAACGTGTCTACAAATTCGAACCGAATCGCCTCGTCATAATAGACCTCGAGGTGGATCAGCCTAACCCAAAGGAAAGCACACACAAGCTTCCTACAACTCAAGATTGATGCTAACAACTAAAACACTCAAAGATTCTTGCACTAATGAACTTGGAGTTTGATTGAGGCTAACTAATCTCAATGATTTTGCTAAAAAATGCTCAAACAAGTCAAGTATGAGAACTAGCTGTTTGGAGCTCAAAGGCAAGTGTTTTGCAATAGATTCAACAGATTTTAACAGCTCAAAAATGGCTGATATATATATAAAGGGCGTAAACAGCTCCAAAACAAATTAATTTCCTCTAGGGCGTTACCTAACGCCAGCAGCGTTGTGCAACGCCCAAATTACCGTTATAAATTCCAACGGCTAGTTTATCTAACAGCTGTCACTGTCAGAGCGTTGTGCAACACTATACGGAGTTACACAACGCTGGTCAACCAAGAGAGAGAAACGAAAGGCTGGTTTGACCAACTAAGCCTGGCGTTACACGACGTCAGACACCATCACACAACGCTGAGCAGAAGCGTTGCACAACGTTTCAACACATTATGCAACAGATCAAAACCAAAACGTTATACAACGTTCTGTAACGTTAAATAAATCTGAGCTGAGATTCACCCCAAAACGTCCAGGGAAACAGAACTAATCCGTCGTATAACAGAGGCAAACGTTATACAACTATTAGTTTTTGGACCGTTGTACAACGCCAGGGAGCGTTGCATAACGCTTGACTGGGGGAAGGCATTGATGCAGCGTTGCCTGACGCTGGATAGCGTTGTGCAACGCTGTTTCACAGCTTGTCAGAGATTTTGCAATTTCCAAACGAATTTCAAACGAAATAAACTTGCGTTGTGTGACGCTATATGGCGTTAAGTAACGCCTGCCAGTAAATTGAGCATTTCAAATAGCAAATTGATTGGGATTAGTTTAGATTGAAATAAACCTTAAATTAATGACTCTAACTGTCCTATAAATATCTCTTAATGCTCCACAACTTGTGCAATTCATGCCTTGAGCATTTCTTCAAATAATTGTCTATAAATCACTTAAATTGAGATGTTAGTATTGGTTTGGTGTTGTTTTGCAAATCGACAAATAACTGAATAAATTGTTTAGTCCAACAATCTCCCCCTTTTGCCGAATTGCAAAACAACACCGAAGTAAAGCATAATATTTAGCAATTGATAGCAAGGACCTTTACTTCAAAATTCTCCCCCTTTTTGCAATAAAGGGCGTTTTTTGGTTAAAAACCCTAAACCGCTAAGGTTCAAACCTACCACAATTCAATTACTCCCCCTATCTAGAATAATTTTGCACAATAATACAAGGATTTGGAGGGAGTTAGGTCTATAAACTAAGAGATATTGAAAGAAAAGTAATATGCATGCATACAAGAGACAAGATTAACACAAACATAATATTAATATCATATAACCAAATGAGTTCAATACATGACTCATAAACACATCATCTCAAAATAAAGATAAGATACTGCCAACATATCACAAACCAAATGATAAAAGCTCATAGCCATCAAAAAGACTAAAATAACCGAGACTAGAAAGTCCAACATAAAAGCCAAAAGACAAAAAGAAAAGAGAAATAGGCTAGGTCTCGGCATGTCAATCACTCATCTTCTTCTTCATTTCCGCCACTTCCCGAACCCTTTGACATGAGCTTCTTGAAGTTCAAATCCATTGAGGCCCAAAATTTATGCAAATCCTCTTGGTTGCGAGCAACACTTTGCTCCAACTTATCAAACCTCGCATCAATCCTTGTGTTCAACGCCGCAAACCTCTCATCAATGTAGGCGGCTACGTTGGCATCAATCTCATGGGATGCCGCCCGTCCTCCGGGCACATGCAACGGCTCATTGCTAATTTCTTCATATTGATTCACTTTGGCATTTGGACGGAAGAGATAGGCATTGCGGTGGAAAGGACCGGGCACAATAATGTCATCGGTGGTAGAGACCCACCCAGTGCTCTTGAGAAACTTGAAGAGGTTCTCGGACTCGCCAAACTCATCGGCGTTGGTCGGTGTGCCCCAAATTGGCATGTTCAAGTCTATGCCTTCTTGCATGAGAATGCAAGTGATGATGTGAGCATAGGGAAAGCAAGACTTGAACGAGGTCTCGGTCTTGTACATGTGAGCGAGGATAATGTGAGGGATATTGACTTGAGGATCCGTTTCCAAAATGGATCGCAAGAGATATACCGCAAACCTTTCCACATTGGTTTTGACGGTTGCCTTGGGGGTGATGATGTTGTTGATGATCAAGAAGAGAAGACGATGAAGAGCCGGCAACTCGATGGCGGTAAATTGGTTAGCATGGAGGTTGCACCAATAATAGAAGAATCTATGGAAATCCTCATAAGGTGGAAGAGTTTTTGGCCAAGTTCCGTGAATGTATATCTCTTCCCCTTCATTATTTAATCCCAAAAGCTCACTTAGTCTTTCCCGAGTAATCTTAATGTGCTTTCCAAACACATAAGAATTGACGGTTGGTATACCATTTTCCCATGTCACACTCAAGTTAGCATAGAAGAATTTAATCATTGTTGGGTGGTACTTTTGATTGCATGAGAGTAGAGCCGGGATATGCCAAAAATGCAATTTTTCCTTTATCCAATTCCACTCACGGGTTCCCAATCTCTCATCTCCACAGGGATTTTCAAAGTAAAAGCAATCGAAACATTCCCTTTTGGCTTCAAGAAAACCTTGTCAATTCCTATACCCGGTCGAATCATCAAAGAGAAACCGATTGTCCGAGGTTAAAGCCCAATTAACCATGGGGGCAACGGCTAAGGATTGAGGTACCGGTTGCACAGTTGGGTCAATTTCCATGTTGGTGCCTGAGGTTTGGCCTTTGGTAGCGGTTCTAGACCTTTTGTTTGGCTTGGTGGGTGCCATGAAAAATTGAGAGAAGAGTATCCAAAGTCAAACCTTAAATTGATGAGAGGAAATGGAAGAGAAGCCCTTGGAGAGGAGAAATCCAAAACCGATTGAAGATCCGACGGTCGAGTTGCCGGAAATCGAAGAAGAGGTTGAAGTTAGGGTTTTGGCGTTTTGAGTGAAAGAGGAAGAGAGAAGGGATATGGCTAGGGTTAGGTGAAAGAGGAGAGAAAGAGTAGTTTGGAGGTGGTCTTGGATGGAGAAGAGAGTGGGTATTTGAGGAGTATTGTGAGGTGGAGAGTGAAGGGGTGTGAAGGAGATACAAGAAAAAAAAATAGAGAGGCCTCTGGTTGCTCTCGGGTGGAAGTGAGAGAGGAAGGAGAAGAAAGAAAACGCAATCGACCAAATAAACTTCCGTAGAGCTTTACCTGACGCCAACAGGCGTTGTACAATGCTAAGCTCCGAGAGAATAAAATTCAAAACTAAACAATACTGTCAGCTGACACTGATCCACCGTTATGTAACGCTATTGATGGGCGTCACATAACTCCAAACAGCGTTGAAAAACGCTTCAAAGAAATTTCAGACCAATAAAGAACGTTAGCTAAAGCTGGGCGGCGTTAAGCAACGAAAAAGAAATCAAGACTGATTTTGCAAACGATTTTAATTCCACGTTGTATGACGTTACTGTGCGTTGTGCAACGCTGTAGATAACGTTATATAACGTTTTAAAACAGAAAACCATAAATAAAGAAAAAATATTTAAATTCAGTTTTGAGACAAAATAACGCAAGGAGCGTTGCACGACGCTAAATGGCGTTATGCAACGCTGGTACCAGAAAATTAGATTTTGAATAGAAAAATCCTGAAAAAACCAATAAACCAATAGATTTTTTAAATAAGCACCCAAATAACATCAAAAGATAGCTGACAAACAGTATAAATAAATGAATGCAAGGATATGATATGCAAGAAATTAAATAAAGTGCAAAAAGCACTTTTCTTGAGCCATAAACACAAACAATCAATCAAGAATCATAACTCGATTCTTGTAAATTCTCCCCCTTAAAATTTCACTATAAGAACCGGAAAAGATCGAATGGCTAATCAAGCCTCACTAGAACCGCTTCCATTAGTTGAAACGGGTGTGGAAGCGACTTTAGAATCCAAACAACATTAGATGAACCGGGGGTGTTGTTCAAATTTCTAAACTTGCATTCTAATGAGATATGGTCATTCTTTCCACAATAGTTGCAACAACCAATAGTCGGCTTGTTCATTTGTGTGCTATCTCTAACAAAATGAGTTTCAAAATCACGCCTAAGCTCTATGGCCCTAAGCTTTGGATCATTAGAAAACGAGTTTGATTAAGGACTCTTGAAATTTCGATTTTCGAAATTCCTATTTTGGTGTTGAGAGGCATTACCATTTTTTCAATTTCTTTGAGGTATATTTTGGGCTCTAGAATTCCTATTGTGAGTGTCACTATTTCTATTTTGCCCTTTGTTGTTGAACACATGAAAACACCCATCGGGACCCTTGAAATACAACTCATTTTGAACATTTTTGGAATCCCGATTGTTTCGGAAATTCTTTTGTGGACCCTTAAAATTCTTTTGACCAACATTGAAATTTTTTTTGGCACTATTGAAATTTTTTTTAGAACCATTGAAATTATTTTGCCCTTGCCCGTGTGATTTCCTATAGTTGGTGCCTTTTTGAAAATGCCTCCCATTCTTTGTTGGGCTTGTTGGGTTCTTGACATAAAAGAAGATTGATTCCCCTTTTTGTAACCAAGTCCTGATTTGTCGTTGGGTTTTTGACCCACATACAACTTTTCAAGGTTCATCTTGGTGCTACATGAAGCACTAGATGAGCTTGAAGCCCTTTCAACATTTTCCAAAGCCTTTGTCTTGCTCAAATGAGCTTGACATTTTTCACAATCATTTGATTTTTCAAGTTCCTCAATCATATTCTTGTACTTACTTACCAAAGCTTCAAGATCATTGACCTTAGTCGTCAAAAGACTAATTTGCCCCTTTTGACTTGCAATAGTCTTAAGGGACTCATCAAGACAATCATTCAACCTATTAAATTGAGAGTTTGTGTCATCATTCAAGAAAGGTTCTTTTTCATTCTCATCATCACTATCATTATCAAGATAAGAGTTTAGAAATACCATATCGTCAACCTTAGGAGCTTCATCTTGAGTGGGAGTCGAGGTAGAGGTTGAGGTTGAGTTTGGGACATCATCCACACTTGTCTTGCTCAAAGGATGCACATAGATGTTGCCTTTGTTGAATTCTTCAAACGCTTCCTTCACTAAGTCATCAAGATCACCATCCACCGACATCACCACTTTGGCCACCATTGCAAGGTTGTCAAAGTCGACTTCTTGCTCCGAATCGGATTGGCCGAATGAGCCTGTGTCGGACTCGCAATCCCATGTGGCTTGCATGAACTTTTCCTTCTTTCTCTTGCTCTTGAAATGACTCTTTCTTGACTTGTACCGGCCATCATTTTTCTTCTTGCTTCCCTCTTCACTCCTCAAGTGCGGGAATAGCTTCAAGCAAGAGTACATGGTATGCCCTTCTTTTTGACACACGAAACAAAGAGCACAGTCATCATTTTCAAGTCTTTCTTTATTGAAATTACCTTCAAAGATCATGATGGCCCGAAACATCTTCGAAAGCACGGCTCCTTGTTGTTCCTCATCAAGGTCGATAATGCCCTTGGTTTTGTCACTTGAATGGTGCTTTCTCCCTTGATGGTTGTCATGATGAGAGTGCCTTCGGTGGTCGGATGATGAGCCACTTTCCGTTGCCGACAAGGCCATCGACTTGGGCTCATACTTCAACTTTCCTTGTTGCTTGAGCTTTTATTCCACACATCGGAAGTGAGTGTAGATGATCTCGGAAGTAAGATTGTTGTGCGACCTTTGTTGTGTCTCAAGATTGGAGATGAGGTTGTCAAATCCCGATCTTCCCTCCAAGGACCTAAGCATAATTCATATAACACGGTTGTTAGAGGGAGTCTCTCCAATGTTGGTGAACTCATCGAGCAATTGTATAAATCGTGTATACATCTCCTCGATGAGTTCATCATCCTTTATGTGGAAATTATCTAATTTAGACTCCAATTCGTATTGACGAGAGTTCTTAATTAGAGAGTTTCCTTCATAACGGTTCATGAGAGAGACCCACATATCATGTGCAATCATAGAATTACCAAGAATAGGAGAAATTAACTCATGGACCGAGTTAAGAAGCACATTGACGGTATTTTTATTTTTTGTTTTCTCTAATTTGGACTCTACGGTCTCTTTGCCGTCACTACCATACTTTGGTGAGTATCCCTTGTCAACTACATCCCAAAGCTCAATCAAGTTAAGGTATACAATCATGCATCTCTTCCAATAACGGAAGTTCTTGCAATTGGAACCAAATTTGTCCGGTTTTTCAATTACCCTCGAAGCCATTGGAAACCGAGATTATCGCAATTAAGTTGGCCTCAATCTTGATAACCCCTCCTCTGATATCACTTTGTTGTCCCTAAGTACAGCCTAGAGGGGGGTGAATAGGCACAAAATACACACAATAAATCGGCTTGGACAATTTTGCGAAATAAGTTAAAATAACAATTATATGGTTCGCACAAGCAAGTAATAAGAGACACGCAAACTTGATTACGGAGTTCCGACCCGCTAGGAAGTGCTAGCCTTAGTCGTACGTCTCCGGGAGTTTCGCTACCACTCAAAGGGTGCGCTCCGTTCAATTCCAACAAGAACGTGTCTACAAATTCGAACCGAATCACCTCGTCACAATAGACCTCGAGGTGGATCAGCCTAACCCAAAGGAAACACACACAAGCTTCCTACAACTCAAGATTGATGCTAACAACCAAAACACTCAAAGATTCTTGCACTAATGAACTTGGAGTTTGATTGAGGCTAACTAATCTCAATGATTTTGCTAAAATAATGCTCAAACAAGTCAAGTATGAGAACTAGCTGTTTGGAGCTCAAAGGCAAGTGTTTTGCAATAGATTCAACAGATTTTAACAGCTCAAAAATAGCTGATATATATAGAGGGCGCAAACAGCTCCAAAACAAACTAATTTCCTCTAGGGCGTTACCTAACGCCAACAGCGTTGTGCAACGCCCAAGTTATCGTTATAAATTCCAACGGCTAGTTTATCTGACAGCTGTCACTGTCAGAGCGTTGTGCAACGCTATACGGAGTTACACAACGCTGGTCAACCAAGAGAGATAAACGAAAGGCTGGTTTGACCAACTAAGCCTGGCGTTACATGACGTCAGACACCATCACACAACGCTGAGCAGAAGCGTTGCACAACGTTTCAACACGTTATGAAACAGATCAAAACCAAAACGTTATACAACGTTCTGTAACGTTAAATAAATCTGAGCTGAGATTCACCCCAAAACGTCCAGGGAAACAGAACTAATCCGTCGTATCACAGAGGCAAACGTTATACAACTATTAGTTTTTGGACCGTTGTACAACGCCAGGGAGCGTTGCATAACGCTTGACTGGGGGAAGGCATTGATGTAGCGTTGCCTGACGCTGGATAGCGTTGTGCAACGCTGTTTCACTGCTTGTCAGAGATTTTGCAATTTCCAAACGAATTTCAAACGAAATAAACTTGCGTTGTGTGACGCTATATGGCGTTAAGTAACGCCTGCCAGTAAATTGAGCATTTCAAACAGCAAATTGATTGGGATTAGTTTAGATTGAAATAAACCTTAAACTAATGACTCTAACTGTCCTATAAACATCTCTTGATGCTCCACAACTTGTGCAATTCATACCTTGAGCATTTCTTCAAATAATTGTCTATAAATCACTTAAATTGAGATGTTAGTATAGGGTTTGGTGTTGTTTTGCAAATCGACAAATAACGGAATAAATTGTTTAGTCCAACATAGACCATTTCAAGGATAAATGAGGACTAAAGTAAACCTTTTATCCTAGTCTAAACTAGCCTACAAGCTCCCTAACAACTTGATATTGATCTTGCAATAATCTTTTATCCAAGTCTTCATATATTGCATCTTCTTCCTATAAATTTCTGTAAAGCTCAAAGAAGATTGTTAAATGCCAAATGATATTGTTTTGTAATAGACAAACCGAGAGTAGTTGAGTACAACATTAGGAACTCAAGTCCTTGTGCAATTTTAATTTTTATTAACATTTAATAAGCAATTAACATGCACGATTAACGGATCTAGTTATTCAAGTAGTTAATACATAAAGGAGAAGGCGTGGGAGATTTATACCTCTTCTAGTATCGTAACTAGAATGCTCGACCTTTGCTTAGGAGTCGATGGATGCACGCCTTCGCTGCCTCTAGCCCACCTAGAAGATTAACCAAAGTCTATAAACAAGTGCTAGCTTGTTTTGAAATGATAGCTAATTCTCTTTTGATTTTTCTTCGCGCGATTAACTATTTTTCTTGGGAAGAAAAAAATGCTCAACACATGAGCTAATGAGAGAGAGATGGAGGCACCTAGGGCAGAAAATTTTTGCTCCTTTTATTTCTTGCGCAAGGGAAGAAAAGGAGAGAGGCAGGAGATCTAGGGCTCGGTGTTTTCATAAACAACATTGCCATATTTTGTTATTTCCAAACCTTGCTCTCTTTTCATAATTTTGTCTTGACAAAAATACCCCTTCATTGTCGAAATTTTCATGTATGATTATAGGCTATACAACATATTATATTAGCCTATTAATTCACTCCATTAATTAATCTCAAATCAGGCTTTTAAATAACTAATTAAATAAAAAGTCAATTAGCTCAATATAATAAATATACGTTGAACGAATTTAATTATTAACTTATTAATGATTATTTTGGAATTAACATATGTATTATATTATTTCTATATGATCCATTTGAGTTGATTAATTATAATGGTTCATAGCAATGTATAATTAATTAATCAACTTATCATATTTTCGCAGAACTCGCTGCTGCGAATAAACAAATAATGCACATATGGTTAAGGTTCTATTTGTGTGACCCTTTGAGGATTTATGCTATGTTGGCTATGAAAATAAATCGCTATTTATTTCCAATAATCATAAGCGGTATCTAGCAACACGTTATGATTCTCAATTCGCATAAATAAATAATGTACAAATACAATCATTTAATCCTACATAAGAAATGAGTATCTTCTTGTTTTGAATCCTATGTCACATGATATCCTTGTATAATCCAAGATAGGAATGTGTCATTCTTACAGATTATACGTTTCTTGATCTAGAGATGATTGCATAAGTTGCTAGCAAGCAATCCATCTCCATCAAGGGGCCCAGTAGATATCATCGCTCATCAGGTGAACTAATGAGGGACATACGGTTATCTTGATGAACAGTTTTTTCCCGCACAATTCAAGAGAACATAAAATCTAGTCCGTATAGTAGCCCTTATCAGCGGTAGACGATATTTATAGAACCTATCCTCATGTTGAAAAACTGAACCATCTCAAACTTGAAATCAAACACTGATAAAATAAATAATGACACTTGAGTACTTGACACAATCCATATATTTATTTCATCGGGGTCATACCTTATACTATGTTCCAGTAATATATAGATATGCAATTAAGTTAGTAACTCCTTACTTATGATTTGTAGAACTTAATCATCGCTTAACTTGCGTGCTAGTCTTATATGATAATTAATGTTCCTTGTTAATTATCAAGACTATGGACAATTTCGATTTATTATTGTCATTTACTATTAAATGAAGTATAGTGATCCACAATTCAGATCCTCAACCTGAATGAATTGTCAATAATAAAATTCAAGAACAAATGATCAAATATTATCAACAACATAAACTAAGAAATTAAGTCATTAAATATTGACTTCTAAAATATAACTCCAACAATTTAGTCCAGAGCAATCCAAATTACCGGACTGCCAACATGATATTTTTCATCTTCGGATTTTGCCCCTGTTTAAAGTGTTCAGCGTCTTTCGTGTTTTCATTTGTAAATATAAAAACACAGAATAAATTTGAATTAATTTAATATTCAAATTTATAAATCATAGCATAAACTTACGGAAGTTTAAACATAATGCATATTTTTATATTTTACTTTTGAAAAAATAATAAATAATCTCAACATATCGTGCTATAAATGGCGAACAGAACTGGATTTTTTTGGTTCCTACGAAGATTGTACAGCCTAGTGCTAGTTATGTTTGCGTGTCAACTGTCAAGCATCGGTGATAAGGAACGTCCTTCCGGTTATTATTAGATCGAAATAGACACGTTGGACTATGTCAATCATAATAGATGGTTTAGCTATGAAGTCTTTTAATTTTGGGCAATTCTCTGCATATCTGAATTTAATTCCGTCATAAATTACCCTCCGATATTTTTAGTTTAGAAAGCAACCTTTTGGAACTTTAAATTTGTGATAGGATCTTTTTCGAACGTTTTTTTTTTTTTTTTTAACACATTTGGTTTTTTGTTTTATAAAAAAAACTTTAAATTGGTGATGCATCCTTTGCGCAAAAATGGCGGCCAGCAATATATAACTTGATATATCGATATGAAAATAAAGATTTGATATTTATATTTTACTGATATTAACTTTTATGGATTTTGATAATTTTACAGTTTTCATTGTCGATGTAAACATGAGTGATGTGTTTTTTTTCATGGTTTCTTTACTTTTCTAAAAAAGATTCAGGTAACTCCATATTTAATAATCAATATTTATAATTCATAAGATAAAACAAATTCATTAGACGTGATTGTTAATAATATTTATACTTGTACATTTATTTTGTGTGTACATTTTGTTGTCATGGACACCAAGAAATTTGTACAGATCCGCTTTTTTTCATTTAATTAATTCGCATTAAATTGATTTCAAAATATTGTAGACTTTTTATACAAGTATTACAAGCATGTGAGATGACATCTAGTCCTATGTAAGTTACATTTATATTTGGTCAAATTTTGTCGCAGACAAAATTTCTAGACCTGACTTAAATCTAGTTTATTCATTTGAAAAATTATGCACGAATATGATTATTTAGGACTCAAGTACGTTTTATAAGTTCAATCCTCTATAGAATTATCCATTTTGTTTTTATTACATATTTAAAATAATGACATGATGGAAAAAATGAACATTTTGATCGATCCTCAGATCTATAAATAAAAAATAATAATCTTAGCTATTTATTCTGGGATGATTCTCTCGAAACAAAATAACGAAACACCAAAAAAAAAAATTTACGTACTACATTTGCGTCAATTAAATAAAACAGTAAGACGTCAAATAACTCTACCATCCTCTAGTAAAAAAAAAAAAAAAAAAAAAAAAAAAATCTACAATAAGCATTCGTAATTATCCGGTCATTCTTACTTATATTTGAATATTGCTCCTTAAAATTGACGATAAAAAAAAATAATTAACAATTCGGGCATTAGACTTTGTGAATACGGGAGGATATATTTTGTTTTCTTTTTTAATGTAAGACAAGCTCCGCTATGGACATGCGCAAAGGAAGTCAGAACTGTGAGTGGTCGCTCTTTTATTTCTCCTTTTTCTTGGGGCTGATCTGGACAACAAACAATCTAGTCCGAGCAACATTTTTAAACTTTTATGACTAAAATACCCCTATTTACTCTATTACCCTATTTATTCTATTATATTGTGTTTCCTAAAGTAATTTAATAACTTTCTTTAATTATAGTGTTCAGAAATTAATATAGAATAATTAATTAATGGATATATAAAAAATATATATTTGATAATTTATTTGTCCAATCATTGGGTGTATATGTTTTTCAATCTCCTAAAATCCATGTGGCATTTTGTTATGATTTTTATTTATTCATTAGAACAAATTTCGACTGATTAAGAATCTTCTTTTACCGGTGGTCAATTTGTAACCTAAAAGGTCAAAATTCATGTTTAGCTAATATTACAAGATTGAGACTCCGAAGTCATCGAGCAAAGATGTTGATTCTTTGGATGTAAAAGACAAGTATTTATCTTTTTATTCAATTCATTCCAAATCTAAATTAAAATTCTCATTGTCAAAAAAAGAAAAAGGATTGAGTAAAACAGTTGTGATATCAAAGATCCATGTGTGATTGATGAGAATCAGTAATTGATATTGAAAATAAATAAATAAATAAAAGTTGTCAACCAAAAAAAGAAAGATGTCAAAGAAAGCAAGGAGAAAGATACGAAGTTAGAAGCGTAATATTGTCATTTATAAAATATTTTGTTGCTCCGATCAATTTATTTGTTGTCCGGATCAGCACCCCTTTTTCCACTGACATTCAAAATGGTCGTTTCAAACTTGATGACGCTTCCCACACAAAAAAAAAAATCCATTCCGTTAGTACTTAGTAGGCGCCAGTTGGCGCTTTCATGTCTACTAAACCGCAAGAACAGCGTAAAACTAATTACAGCAACCACATGGCTAGTTTCTATTTGATATTTGTTTCTATGGACTGTGCGAGTTAATTAACCAGACTAACTAAACGAGTCCACGGATCATTAATCAGCAAGAAGACATTACGAGATGAGACCATTCTTCTTTCTGAGCTTAAATACTCTTTTTGTCAACTAATAAATTCACTCTTTTGGAGTAAGGGTAACCTTACTCTGCTCCACGACAAAACAAAATGAAATATTTTTTTTTATTTTCAGAGGATTTAGTAAATTATGTTCTAAAAAAAGGAGTGTTTGTAGGAAATGTTGACGTTAATGGGTAGCCTGCAGTAAATAATTTAAGTGGTGCATTGGAAATATTTTTTTTTTTGTGTGTGTTTTAAAAAAGGATAAAGCTACTTTGAGGAGAAAAGCTAACTACCTGAAAAAATGTATTTTCTTTTAAAGTTAAACTCCAGTTATTATTTTAATCTTTTTATTATGAGTTTGTTTTCCAAAACAAACTAGTGCTTTCCATCTTTGTTATGCTTTAAAGCCGTGAACCTTTACTCCTTACGCATCTTTCTTAGCAATATTTACTACTTACACGGAACATATTTGTTTAAGACTTTGATGTAAATAATTTAATCAGATTATTTTTCTTTCACACGTATGAAAAACATTCTGTGAATTTTATTAGTATATTTTTTATGTAGCTTTGTACGAGTTTCCAAATAATTTATTAGTTAAAGTAGTCCATAGTTTAACTATTTAAAAAAATAAGCTGAAAAAATAGTTTTAAAAATGAACTTTTTTTTAAAATAATATATAAAAAAACTCATTTGCATGACACAATTAGAGTGGGAAGATTGCACAATGGAAGACATTTAAGCCGTTTTTGTTCAACCACTGTCCTTTCCATGGCTATATCATATATGTATCGCAACATTTAAAATTGTACATGTTGTTTGTATAATTTACTCAAATAATAATTCAGAAAAAATATTTCAGAATATTTGAAGGATCATTCTTTTTGAAACGGTGCTCCAGAGGATCAAAATCCTCTGCAGTGCTGCTGCCGGCATCGATTTCGTCCGAGCCGTTCGATCTCATCTCAACGGTTAATTTTTTTCGGGCCTATCGATCTGGTATTTTTCACGGGGCACTCATCATCCATCGCGCAGCCGTTGCCAACCGCTGCGCTGCTGCTGCTGAGGATTTCGTTCCGTGCTCCAGGAGCAGGAACAACTTCTGTTCATTAATTCTGTTATTTTATCTTCGGCAGTACTTTGCGCAATCTTTCTTCCCCAGTCCCCACTCCACTACCCCACCAACCGTCAAGTATTATTAATGAAACTAATGAATGAATATTACCAAAAGAATAAAGTAATAAATTCGGTGCTTGCTGGCCTCCACGAACTCCCATTTTGATCTTTCCCTTAATCCAATCCCAATCCCAATCCCATTCCCAGTCTGGCTGATTCCTTGCCTTTCCTTGCACGACCCAACCTCCTTTCTTCTTCCCCATAGCATTTCACCTGCATTCACACCTTTCTTTTTTTTTTGTTCACTTCCCTTTTTATCGCTAGAAAGTTTCCCGGTTTTGGTAATGGAGTGGGCTTGTTCTCCGTTTCTACATTACTAGTAGCTCAAACTCTGTTTTTATCTTTTTTTTTTATTTCTTTTTTCACTTCTCTGATCTTCTTCAATTTTACCCTATTACTCTTACTAAAAAGTCGTCAACTTTTCCCTTGTTTTCATCATCTTTTTCACAATTACCCAGCAAAGACTAGCGTCATCATTGCTTCTTTGTGAAATTGTACCTGTTAGTCAAGTGCTCCACTAAAACCCCATTAACTGTCTGCGCTTTAAGCTCCACACTTTTGCATTCCTTTTCGTCTCTTTACTCTCTCCCACCCCTTCTTACCTTTCCATGAATTCCCAATTTTTATCATATATGGTTTAAATTTTGTCAACCTTTCCACTGAATTTTGCTGGGTTTTACCAATTTAGTCTAAAATGGCTACACTGGAGGATTTAGGAGTGTCAGCTTTTATAAACATAGTGAGTGGATTTGCGTTTCTACTTCTGTTTGCTGTGCTGAGAATTCAGCCTGTGAATGACAGAGTTTACAATCCAAAGTGGTACCTCAATGGGTCAAGGACCCGGTCCATGGCACATGGCATAAGCAAATTTGTTAATTTGAACATATGGACTTATTTTACATTTTTAAACTGGATACCTGGTGCATTGAGGATGAGCGAAGCTGAAATAATTCAGCATGCTGGGTTGGATTCTGCTGTTTATCTTCGAATTTACATTCTTGGGTAAGTGAATAATTTATTATAATATTATTTTTTTTTTTTTTAATTTTGGGGTTTATAGAAAATATTGCTACACCTTCCTTTAATATTATGCGCTTCTTTTTTTTTATTTTTTATAATATTTGTGGTGGTGCATTGGAGTGAATTTAGGAATTAAGAGAGATTTTTTTTGTTGGTTTGGAATAATGATTGTTTGTTTTCGCATAAATTGGCTTCTTTTTGTATTCTTTCTACTTTTTACAACATGGCTGGTTCTCTTGATATCGTTGATACTTCACATAATTGTGTAATTTGGGCTTAATTGAACATTATAAAAGTACAAGCTAGTTGAAAGAAAACAATTTAAATCCCCACATTATTTTAGTATATTTACTTGAAACAAAAAACCTTTAGTTGGCACCTTATTGTGCACTGCATTTTTTCCTCATTACTTGTACCAAGCTCAGTCAGGTATGTTTAGAAAACCTTATGGTAATTTCAATTTGCAGCTAGTATGTTTAGAAAACCTTGGGATTATTTCTGACATATTTATATTTATTTTATTGACAGTTTGAAGATATTTGTACCAATCACACTATTAGCTCTCATGATTCTTGTACCAGTAAATGTTTCTGGTGGCACTCTATTAAATCTGAGAAAAGAAGTAGTGTTTAGTGACATTGATAAGCTCTCTATATCCAATGTTAGCCCCGGGTCACAAAGGTAGTTTCAGAGAATATTGGTTTATTAAGTTTATATAGGGATATGCTTGTTGCTGAGTCCATATCTGTACCATAACATAATAACACAAGTACTCCATTGTTTTTTTGGACCTGCTGATAACACAATCAGATTACACATTACTGTTTTTAGGGTTTTATTCTAACATGATCTGAACCATCCAATTTTTATCTGCAACCACGTGCAATAGCATGATTGCGCCACTCTATGGATGTGGATGTGGAGCTGTTGCATTGCTATCGACACACTATTTCTACTTTTTCCAATTCTACCCCTTGAGTTTTCCACCGTACACTGTCCAATTGGAGCTTAAAACAGAAGATAAAATTTCAGCTCAAAACAGAATATCGTACTAATTATGGTTTTTCCCTTATTTAATTTTAGATTCTTTGTTCATTTGGCAATGGCATACATATTCACATTATGGACATGTTACATCCTGTACAAAGAGTACAACAATGTGGCCTTCATGAGATTACATTTTATGGCCTCACAACAACGGCGCGTCGACCAATTCACTGTTAGTACTTAACACATATATCACATTTCAATTTCAGTTCCTATAAATACCATTAAAATATGTTTTAATAAATTGTAAATTATAGGTTGTAGTAACAAATGTACCACATGTGGTGGGTCACTCAACAGCTGAGACAGTTGATGAATTCTTTCGAAGAAACCATCCTGACCACTATCTCACTCAACAGGTATTAATTAGTTATATTATTTTATTGTTGATACCACTAGTTTAGTATCTTTTTATTGTTGCTAATGATCGCTTTTTTGTGTCTAGCCTGTGTATAACGCAAATAAATTTGGTAAGCTGATAAAAAGAAAAGAGAGGCTTCAGAATTGGCTGGATTACTATCAGCGGAAATTTGAAAGGCATCCTGGAAGGAGACCAACCACTAAGGTACCTCTTTAGTCTTTAAAATATCTTCTAATGCTAGTTTGTACCAAGTTTTACAGAAAATAAGCTGGATTTTTCTTTTAACACGAAGTTAAGCTGATTTAAACTGAGAGTGGTTCTTGATGTTTTTGTATTTTGGCTCTGATAGTTCATCTGTCCTGTGCCTAACCTCTGCGATTAGTAGAATTAGTAATATATCTTGACTAATACTGCACTCAATATCCAGTATTATTTGTATTTCATTATAGGTTGGTTTCCTGGGCTGTTGTGGAAGAAGGGTAGATGCCATTGACTATTACCAAGGAAGGATTGATGCCCTTAATAGAAAGGTATTTTCTTTGACTCTCTCTTTCGCAAAATGATTTTTCTGCCAAATTAGCAAAGGCAAAGCATCTGAAAGGGCCTGAGATACTTTTATCCAATGTACTTCTTTCTTATCGATTATACTATTCTAAATGTATATTTTTATGTATTATTCACTAGTATACAATATGATTTCTGAATTCTGATCTGGATCTAATGTTACATGATTTATGTGGCATTTTTTTTTCTAAGACTTTTTTCTCAGTGAAGCTACCACATCCAAACTGATGGCAGTTTACCTGTACAAAGAGGCATTACCGCATTAGTCAAAAACTAACATCAGTGTTTTTTCCTCCACTTTGGTAGATATCGTCTGAGCGTCAAAGAGTGCTAAAAGACCCAAAAGCCATCATGCCGGTATCTTTTGTAAGCTTTGACTCTAGATGGGGTGCAGCTGTTTGTGCTCAGACCCAACAGAGCAAGAATCCGACACGATGGCTGACAGAGTGGGCCCCAGAGCCGCGAGATGTTTACTGGCAGAACCTGGCTATTCCCTTTTTTACCCTCAGCATACGCCGACTTTTGATATCCATCTCTGTGTTTGCCCTCATCTTCTTCTACATGATCCCAATTGCATTCGTTCAATCGCTTGCTAATTTGGAAGGCCTTGAGAAAGTTGCACCTTTTCTCAAGCCAGTCATAGACATGTATTATTCTTTGCTGTTCTTTTAGTTACCCTTTTGTTGCCCTATACCCTGAGAAATCTTTTCTGGAATAGCAATAAAATCTAACTATGAATTATGGCATTTCTTTTCCTCATAATCATAACCGACTAATGGTTTTTGTCCTTCTTATATTTTTATTTGTAGAAAGGTGATAAAGGCATTCTTGCAAGGGTTTCTTCCAGGTCTGGCACTGAAAATATTTTTATTTATCCTACCGGATGTGTTAGTGCTGATGTCAAAAGTTGAAGGATACATATCACTTTCCTCCATTGAGAGAAAGGCAGCCACAAAGTATTACTACTTCATACTCGTCAATGTATTTCTTGGAAGTATTATTACTGGAACTGCTTTCGAGCAACTCTATTCTTTCCTCCATCAACCTCCTGAACAGTAATTCTCTCTCTTTAATCAGCTTTGGCCATCCTGGATTTTAGTACCCTACCTGTTGTACCTCAAAACGTTTTAGGTCATTCCATTCCCAACCTATGTAAACCAATTTCTTGTTACTATATTTCACTACTGTAATCTTTTGAAATTTCTGTTGATATCTGTCAGAAGACTAATGTCAAGATTGACAAACTCTGATAAGCAGTGCTCTAAATTGGTTACAGTTTGCACTGGTTGACTTGCAATCTTTGAATGTTCACTACTATTAAACTCATGACATTTGTACTTAAACGTCATTATAAAAATCCATTTTTGCATGTAAATGTTTACAGAATTCCAAGAACAATTGGTGTGTCTATTCCAATGAAGGCCACATTTTTTATGACATACATAATGGTTGACGGCTGGTCTGGTATTGCAAACGAAATACTCCGCGTTAAGCCACTAGTCATTTTCCACCTGAAAAATTTATTTCTGGTGAAAACTGAGAGGGACCGGGAGAGGGCAATGGATCCAGGCAGTATCGGCCTGCCAGAAAACCTGCCTAATTTGCAGCTGTATTTCCTTCTTGGACTTGTTTATGCTGTTGTCACTCCAATTCTCCTTCCCTTCATATTGGTTTTCTTCGCATTTGCTTTCCTCGTGTACAGACACCAGGTTAGTTGAATATTTGCCTTGTAAAGTGGGATACTATTTGGTGGTGAATTTGTTGCAATCATATGTATGGCCGCCTATTTTGACATGCAAGGGATCCGATGCCAAAGACTTGGATGTAATCAATATACCTCTATTATATAAACATATATAATGGGTAACGGCTAGCAAGAACTTGGAATTTGGAAATACTGACATATTCTTGATTTTTGGACCTCTTTATTGAAGAGTACAAATTGCATACATGTATCATATTACCTTTGTGTGTGGTTAATTGGGAAGGCAGAAGGCTTAAAGTTCTGCACACATATTTGGCGAATTATCTTTTGGAAATAATTCAGTACCATCCTACTCAAGCTATTAGGCATTTACCATTAAGTTCTGTTCTAACATTTGAAGATTCAGAGTAGTTCTGAGATCAAGTTTCATGGGCACTGGCATTGGATTCCTTCTTCTTGACCAATATGATACACCAGTAACACCAGTACATTATGCACGCAAGTAATTCGTTTGGTTAGATGTTGTTAAGTTTGATATGTGCAAAGATGCAATGTTTTTAGTTCATGAAACGTAACTCGAAATTAAAATAAAAATGTCTTTCGCAAATTAAACCTAGTTATTTGTATAAGGCAGTTTTCAGCAGAAGCTTTTCAGTATTTTTCTGTTGTCAACACAATCGTATATTTTGCTAGTGTCTGTCTAATTGTTTCATTTCTTTTTTCAGATTATAAATGTGTACAATCAAGAATATGAGAGCGCAGCTGCCTTTTGGCCATTTGTGCAGAGTCGCATCATAATTGGTCTTTTAATCTCCCAAATTCTTCTACTTGGATTGCTCAGTACCAAAAAGGCTGCTAATTCAACACCTCTGCTGATTTTCTTACCGGTGTTTACAATTTGGTTCCACTACTATTGTAAGAAACGATTTGAACCAGCTTTCCGAAAGTACCCCTTAGAGGTTAGTTTCCTCGTTAATTGGATTGATTTGTGCATATAACATACTATAGTAGTTATAAAATTTCTGATAAACATTGCGATCCCATAACCTCTCTCTCTCTCTCTCTCTCTCTCTCTCCAGGGAGCAATGGAGAAGGACATATTGGATAAAGCCTCAGAGCCGAACTTTAACCTAAAATCATACTTAGCTGATGCATATTTGCACCCAATATTTCATGAATTTGAGTGTGATGAAGAAATGGGAGAGGTTATAGCAAGCAAGTCTGAATATGGGCAGGAATCGCCTTACCGTAGTGAATCTGTTCCCTCTCCATCTCCTCCTCACTATGTCTATCACTATGAATTTGAACCTTAGATTTTTTTTTTTTCTTTTTTTCTTTATAAATGCTGCTAAGTTTTCTAACCGAAGATTGGTTGATAGATATATTTCTAGTCTCACCTTTTTCAAGTGTTTTCATTATCATGATAATGGTTTGACTAAATGTGTAACTGTAACATGTAAATGTTAGCACTATTAATTTAGCACCATATGCATGTGATTTTTTGAAAATAAGCAACTTATCCTCGGGATCATGGAATGTTTTGATAGTTTGTACCAAGGCGATGTACCGAACTACCAATCATGGTCCGAACAAATAGATTTGAATTGAAGTAACATGAAAGAGCCTGCTTGGCTGGACTATATCCGATTATTTGAACAGAGTCAAACTAATATGAATCTGATCCATCCTGATTGAGGCGATTCGTAATTGATATGACTCAAAAGTTGGATGTTTCAAAACCTGATATGATCCAAATTCACATCGACTCGAAATCTGAAGTCAGATGATCGACAAATGGCATAGTCTATCCGAAATCCAACAATATTTGCACATGAATGACTCAAAATCTGCAAAATGACTTGAACCGGTGACGATCCAAATTCAACCCAGCACAAATCTGAAACAGCCGTGACCAAAGTGATCCAACACCAACAATCCCGTATTAATCCAACTAAAACAGCACCATCCCTGATCCTTCGCTCGATTTAACTTAACAGCCTCTGTGGAACCTTTTGTTAGTATGCATATTAGTTCGATTTTTGTTCAGAAATTATATACACCATCCAACAAAAAACCATCCAATACCATCCAATTGAACCAGCGCCATCCAACAGGCCAAAAAAGTTTTTTTTTTTTTCCGCGTGCTGACGTCAGCAAAATTTTTTGACCAATTTCCGAAATTTTTTTGGTGCTGACGTCATCAAATATGTTGATTTAAGGGTTCAGTTAAATATTTTAAGGGTTGAATTAAAGTGTATAAGTGTTCAGTTAGATGCACCAATAATTTGAAATTTTAGTGTTTTCTGTTCAGTTAAATACGTTAAGGGATTATTTAAAAGTATGCATGTGTTCAGTTAGATGCAACAATAAATTTATAATTTTAGTGTTTTGTGTTTAGTTAAATACGTTAAGGGATGAACTTAAAGTATCTATGTGTTCAGTTAGTTGCAACAGAAATTTAATTTCGTAATTTTTGTGTTCAATCAAACTGGTTAAATAAAAAAAACAAAATGAACACATACAACAATCATAGCAAACATTTAAAGTAACAATATGAACATTTACAACAATAAACTGAACATATATACAAATTTCGTAAGTAAGAAATAAATGATCATATTCAACATACAAAGTGAAATAAATTATTGTTGCATCTAACTGAACACTTACACACTTTAATTCAACCCTTTAAACATTTAACAGAACCCTTAAATCAGCATATTTGATGACGTCAGCACAAAATTTTTTTCGAAAATTGGTCAAAAATTATTGGTGCATCTAACTTAACACTTATACACTTTAATTCAACCCTTAAAACATTTAACTGAACTCTTAAAATATTTAAGGGAACCCTTAAATCAGCATATTTGATGACGTCAGCACAAAATTTTTTCGAAAATTGGTCAAAATTTTTTTGCTGACATCAGCACGCGGAAAATTGGATGGCGCTGGATGGTAATTCGGTGGATGGTAGATAGTAATTACCATTTTTGTTTCTGTATTACAACAGTCGAGTATATACGGACTAATAATTAACAAAACAGTACATTTTAAACCTATACACAATTCGGCCCTGAAGAGGGACAAGGCCCATGTGAGGTTTGGACCCGATAAGAAACGACGATTGAATGGCTTGGAAAAAGTGCAATATTACAACCGAGTTGTTATTTCCGAAAAAATTATAAATAACTTTAATTAATTATGAAATTATAAAATAATCCATTTTTAATTAATTTTTTAAAAATGACTGCGCAGTTTCGGAATCTGAGATTCCGAAACTAATTCTGCTTAGTTTCAGAATCTCAAGTTTCGGAATCTGAGATTCCGAAACTAGGAATTGCCTAGCGCGAACCTCTTCTCTTCTCTCTCTATCCCTCTCATTTTTATTTTATAATTTATTTATTTATTTAATTTATTTAGTTATATTAGTTTAATAATAGAAAAAATAGGAAAAATATTAAAAAATATCAAAAAAATTATAAAAAATCAGTTTAAATTCTATTAATTAGGATAAATATATTTTAGTAAATTTTATATTTTTTACATGTTATAATAATCGTGAAAATAACAATAATAATACAATCCTAAATTAAAAAGTAGTACATCGAGACGTAGTCCATTACAATAATAAGAAAATTAAAATAAAGACATTAATCTAATTAATAGAGCTAGAAGAGACGATAAAAGTGTGTGGACTTTTTCGTCATTTCTCGAAGAATGATTGGGTTTCCTCAAGAACGGGAATAAGTCTTAGATTCACCCCTCACGAGTTTAAATTCAAGTGTAGAAATGCTTCTTGACAACAAGAAAACATTAACGAGAATTTATTCTCATGAGGGTTTATTAATTTTGTGGATCCTTTCCTTCCAATAGGCGCAAGCCCCTATTGTTAATTACCCCGTGACGAATCACGAGAACCTCTGATTAAGGGATTCGAGAAATTATATGTCGTAGGCTAGAAAAGTAGTTATCTCGATTTTATTAAACTAAACTCAATTGACGTTACCAAACTTAGTTGACGGGACGCAATTGAGAATATAAAAGACTTAATTCTTTTGGCTTAGATCGGTGTCAATTAACGGTACCAAACCTAATTAACGGGACCTAATTGAGGGCATTTAAAACACTTTATCTAAAACTAAGTCTTGATCACTGAGCAACTTATAAGACTATAAAAGTTTGATTTGGTAGTTCCTGGCTATTTGGCAGCTTGGGGAAACTAAGTCTTGGTCATTTGGTGACTTAAAAGACTAGGAAAGTTTGATTTAATAGTTCCTGGCTATTTGACAGCTTGGGGAAACTAAGTCTTGGTCATTTGGTGACTTATAAGACTGGAGGAATTTGATTTGGTAGTTCCTGGCTATTTGGCAGCTTGGGAAAACTAAGTCTTGGTCATTTGGTGACTTATAAGACTGGAGGAATTTGATTTGGTAGTTCCTGGCTATTTGGCAGCTTGGGGAAACTAAGTCTTTAGATTTTGAGACTTTTGGAATTTCTTCGACTCGGGGCGTGACTTTTCTTCGACTGAAGAGGTTTCGGTTTGACTTTGGTTTTCGTGTTTTGACTTTTATATTTCTAAAATTTCTTTACTTGGGGAATTTGTGATTTTAAATTTTCTTCTTTGTTTCTTCCTTTTTCTTTTCTATTCCTATTTCTTTTATGTTTCGTATTTTAGTTTATTTTCTATATTGCGTTTACTTTGAAAGTACTTAATTTGAAAATATGTATTTGGAATTCTTTTTTTTTTATTCGAAACTATTTTACCCTTTGACCTAAATCCTATTCTATCGTGCTTCAAAATATTTTGATTATAGAAAATAATTCTTCTCTTGAATATTGCTTTATTTGAGTATACTTAGCTTTTGTTTCAAAGGAGTTTTGTATTAGGAAGGTTTATCGTGATATTCTTTGTAAGAAAGATTTAATATGTGTATTATCTTTATAGTATTTTGAAATTAATTGTTATATGGGAAGTATTTTTAAATCGACGATCTATGGACTATCCTAGGATACTAGTCTATTAATCTATTTAATATCCTATTAGTATCTTTATTTATACTTGTGTGGGGCGTTCTATTAAATAAAATAAAGTTTCTAAGAGGCTTGAACTCATCTGGCGCCTTTTGCTTTGCTCCATGTCTCTACGTCAGCCAGGGAAGGCGATGTGGCACGCCATGTCAGCAGTAGGGATGGATGAAATGGTTGCTAATTGGACTCGACTGGACGCCGGGGAATAGAGAGGGAAAATTCCAAATTTTCTTCAAGTGGGCTAGCACCTCTCCTATGATGGGCTTCGTATTGGGCTGTATTTCCTTAGCCCACATGGGTTTCGTCCCTTCTCTTACCACCCTATTACCTATTTGACTCACTTTGACATGTACCGCTATACCAACTTCAAGACCGGTACAAGTTTATTACAATCGGTACATGAGCAATTGGAAATAACACTTTGATTGTTCTATGAGACTAATTAACACTTTCACAATTAATCCATATCAGAGCACTATCAGGGCATTGTCACAAGTATTACCTATATGTCAATTTACATGGATGAACAATAGTTTAATCATTTTTTTTTTTTAACAAGTTGGCATCAATTCATTTAGGAACGTATTCAGACGAATGAGCATTGTTAGGCATATATGTCAAACAAGATTATATCATGGGAACCTCATGGCGATGTCCTCTGTATACTTCGTTTGGCTATATCTTAGGCAATTACTCACATGGGCATATCAATTCACAAATCATTTCTAGGACATGTACATATATCAATCAAATGTAGTCAAACGTAATTATTACATAAAATGTCGACTAATTAAATAATAAAAAAAGGAACCTTATTCTCTTCAGTTAAACCTGTAACGAGATAAAGAGAATGAATTAGTATAAAAGAAATGGAATGCAAAGAAGATCATTCATTCTTTATTGACTAACAGAGCTCTATATATTTTTTACCCGATCCAATAATCTCCCTTTTTGCATATATAACCCCACAATTTATGATTTTCCTAATACTTAATGAACTTTACTATTTTCTATTTACACAAGTCCGTAGTGCATCTATTGAGTGCTGGTAATGAACTGCATTATTTTCTTTTCTTACAAATAGCAATGTACTATGATCTTTACAAACAAATCCTTTGCTTTACCTTTTATTCAAATGTTACCTATTTTCCCCTGATTTTAATATCTATGATAGTAACCGTTCAGACAATAATTGATATACTGGTTCATGCTCTGACTTCAGATTATAGCAATTACAAGAATGCTTCACACGTGACCAATTTGTAACAAATAGAATCACTTTTCTCATTGGGCCAGTTTCTGACTACTAGGCTTAGGTTATGACATCTATTCTGTAAAAAAAAACCCTCTTTTTATTCAACTTACCATATGAGCATCAAAGTAATACCAGTATAATTTACTGGTCATGACATACTAAAATCATAAGAGAAGAGGTACAAAACATATTTATACAGAGACCTTAGATTTCTTGTATCTTTCTTGAAGTGACAGTGACAGAGGGGGTAACACACCACATTAACACAAGACCCTATATTTCTTGTATTTTTACTATAACCGTGACAGTATTTCCAAGAAGCTTTGTATCTTATATTTGTTTCTCTACAAACTGAGTGCACATGAAGAAATGAGTACACAGCATGTTTACAGAAGGCTATCTATTTCTTGCATTTTTGTACGATAATAACAGAAAGGAGGGGAGTTATACTTTCTAGGTACATGATATAACTGATAAGCATCAAAGAATAGCAGATTTATAAAATACCCTAGCCATTCTAATGTTCACTTCTTGTTTTCTTAGGCCAATCCTCAATAAAGACTTAGCAATTCCATGAGCAATAGTGCATTTATATCAACAGTTTGCAATATTCCACTGATTTGCAGCAAAGAAAATTTAGACATTAGGACCCCTTTGAAACATGTTCAATTTAATCTGGATTAAGAAAAGAGTGAGGAGACACAAGCTGTCATCAGCTTGCTCTTCACTCTCTTAAAAGGCAACCAATGTTGTCATCAACATGGTGCAGAATTTACTAATTAATTACTTATACACTAAATGAACCACATGATCAATGTGAAGACTCATACTTTGCAGAACCTTAATAGTTCAAGAATCGATTTTTGTTACCTAATTAAGGAAATTTTGGCATTATAACCCCATGTCACCAGCATTTTTGACCAATTTGGATTGTAAAAGAGAATAGATATACAAGTTGTCATCAACTTGATATCTATTGTCTCATAAAGTGGCATCCAATGTTGTCATCAACATGGTGCAGGATTCAATTAATTAACTACTTATACCACAAACTAACCATGTAATCAGCATAAAGAATTATACTTTATAAAACGTTAACTATTCAAGACCCAGTCTTTATCACTTAACTAAAGAAATTTTGACATTATGTCTCCATGAAAGCTGTGTTCAATTTAATACAAATAGCGAAAGAGAAAAGATGACCAGGCTGTCCTCAGCCTGCCATCTGATCTCTCATGACATGGCACGCAAGGTTGTCATCAACCTGGTGCAGAGTTGAACAAGACACATCAAGGAGGTGTCATCACTCTCCCTATGCGAGCTTCACAAGAACACACTCAATGCTGTCATCAGCAAGGTGTCAGATAAGTATCAGCTCAAAGAGTTGTCATCAACTCTGAGCAATGTCGGAAAGGAGCTCAACTAATTACTTGTTGTCAAATTAGCAAGGACAATCAAAGAAAAGGCTCATCAAGTTGTCATCAACTTGGAGCAGAGAAACAGGAAGGAAACAAAGAGAAATTAAGAGAGGCGAAGGACATCAGCAAGAAATCACCAAATTTGTTCATAAAACAGAGTTGATTACAAAGATACTACCTTTTCTTCACTGTTACAAAGCTTCCCGAGCTTTTCCCTTCTCTCTAGCTTCTTTCTCCTTCTCTTACCAGAAAACTGGACCTTCTGCCAACAATGGCGCTCTCCCTTTCTCTCTCTATTTTTCTATCTAAACTATGCAACTCATGCACTAATTCCCTATTCCTTGAATTGACCAAGCCCCCGAAATTGCTATCTAACCCCCTATTTATAGGCAGTGGAGTGTGTACCTCTGTGTAGAGACCAGGCGACAGCTGGTGCTAGCTGTCACCCCCCCTGTTGACCGGGTTTGACCGATCAAATAGCAACCGTCCAGTCTTCTAGAAGTTGCTGATGTCGACTGTTGACTTTGTTGACCGGCCCAGCACCATCTCATCTCTCTTCGCAACTTCTGGATTGGTGGGTTGACTTTAGATTTGACATTTGGCGGCCCCTGATGGCCCAGCACCATTCCTCTTTCTCGGCCCAATAAGCAACGCTTTGGTGGCCGTATTTACTGTAGCAGTGGCCTTACTCTCTCTGTCTTTGGTTGCACTGACTTGTGGGACCCGCTGTCAGGCCCTTCTCTTCCGCCATTTTTGTCTCTTTTCATTTAAACTTCAAATCAATCTCATCCCCTCATCTGATTTCATCAATCTTGGGGTCAAATCGCACGGCTGAGAGTAGCCGCACCCACCTCACTCTTCTCACTCTCCACACCGTCTCCACCAATTCCTTCTCTTTCTCTTTGATTGAGATCTAGGGTTTCGGTTTTATCGACAACAAAAGTGAAGGCAAAGGGGTGAGAGTGGGTGACGGGGTGTAGCTCACGGCCGTTGTCTCTCTTCTCAGGTGGTTCTCCTCTCTATTTTCTTTTCTTTCTCCCGATTTCTTCTTCCTCTCTCTTTTTTGTTCTGTGTCGATCTCGTCGAGAGAGAGACGAAGAGAGAGGGGTGGATGAAGACGAGAGGCCAGCGATCGACCTGGATCCTCTGCAACGAGACCCATCCGATTGGTCCCCACTTCGTCTGTACGATCTAGATCCGACGCTCCACGTCATTTCTGTTTGTACCTCCCTGTTTTGTCTCTTAGCGCCTCAAATCCGTCCCTTCCTCTGTGATCAAGCGGCTCTGATGAGCCTAATCGGTAAAACCGAGTGGTTCATGGGTCTACGGTGGACCATTGAGTCAGAGTTGGGTCTAGTCCGGTTTGTGCACCATTTGTGAACCACCAATCTTTAATTTTGCGCAATTCTTTCCTCTTTCATTCAAATTGTGCAAATTATATATCGTTACGACGCTTGAATCACCCTCTATCATATTGTGTATGAATTTAACACCTTTTCCATGTAATTTTGTAGGTCTTTGGTGACTCATTTGGGGCTTTTTGTCGAGGCATCTCAATCATCACTTGCTAGCCATTTGAAGGTAACCTTGGGAGTTGCCTTCCTTCTTTCTCCTTGAGTTGCTTGAATGTGGTTGTATTGAGATGTATTTGAGATGTATTTGAAGATATATCAGAATTGTATTTGAACACAGTGTGACGCTTTGATTTGTAAAGCCTTGATTTGTATTATTTCTCTTGAATCCACTTTTGTCTACTGCTTGTGACATGTGCATGTCTTGCATGATTGTTTAGGCAAGGGCTCGGCCTTTCGCTTATTTGTGATATGGACTTGATAGAGTAGGGCTCGGCCCACTCAGATTGAGTTCATTTATGTTCAAAAATTTCGGAAAACCTCCCCGGTACAGGGGAAACTCTGCCAAATTTTCGCCAGAATTTTAAAACACCCATTGCACTTGTGGTGAATTTTAAGGGTTAAACAAAAAGTTAAACCCTAAACACTAATTTGATTTTCTTTTGCCTTCATACTTGTCGGCCATTTGACACGCTTTATCCCACCATTTAGCCTCAACATCATCTGCATTTTTACATGCTTCATCCCACCATTGTTCTTCCTCTGTATTTTTAGATGCTTCACCTTCCTCTACGTCTCGAAAGTACTCAAAGTCTGGAACATCGTCATAGTCTGGAATCTCTCCCGCTGCTATTTTACGTTGTCTCTCTCGTTCTTGTTCTTCGGTGCGACGAATAATTTCTTCGATACATGCTGCATTCTCTTCACGAATTATTCTCACTTGTTCAGCTCGGTGTCTTTCTTCTCGTTCCCTTTCCAGTCTTTTACGCTGTCGGTATTCCTGCCATTCTTTTTCCTCCCCGCCATTTACGTGCCAGTTGTAGTGCATTTTTAGAGACAAATCGTAGTATGGTTCAAACACATTGTATTCAACACTACGAAAATATTTTAGACACGTTGCGCTCCAGTCTCCTTTTTTTTTTGTTTTGTTGTTGAGAGTAGAATGCATGAATGATGACCAGTACTCACGCATAATTGAATCTGGAGGGACTGGCAGTATATAGCGTTTGTTAGAGTTTGAGCTATTTCCTTTCTCCATGGTGGTGAACTTCTTAAGGAGAGAGAAAATGGAGGTTTGTTTGTGTGTCTGAACCTTGGTAGTTTTATATAGATGAGTTGAAAGATAATTGAAAAAATGGACGTTTTCAGACTCTCTCAGAGCACACATGTCCTATTCGCAGAGGTCACAAGCCATGCAGACAACTTTTCAGGCTTTCTCAGAGCACGCCTGTCACTATTTAAACAGTGTTTCATCAATTATTTCGTACGAAATTTTGAATGTTGTCTGTTATGATCGAATTCTCAGATTCCGATCAAGAAAAAATAATTAAATATAATATTGATTTAACCTCGATTTGACGCGCACTTTTGATTTTGTCTGTCAATTTCGGATTCTCAGATTCCGATCATAAGGGTTATAAATAAGTGATTCGTCTCTCAGTCTGAGAATCATCTATCATTTTCACACATAAATCTCATATCAATTACAAATATGAATTCCATTCGTGTTTTCGTTAATCAATCTCCTTATAATCAACCAAACAATTTCAGTTTCGATGCATCTTCACGAACTGATTATGAATCAATCAAAGATACAATTTTATCTTCGTTAGGATATTATCGCGGACATTACAATTTGAGAATTGTTTCCCGTTTTAATATGATAATTGAAGGAAGGTTTCAACAGATGCAGTTGCCGGTGAACTCGGAAGATGAATGGCGTTATGTACAACACGAGTGCTTCGGAACAAGACGGCTACAGGGACTTGAGCTGCACGTTGATTTGCTTCCAGCTAATGTACAAGGTACATTCACTCATAAAAATAGTAATTATTCATTCACGTGGATTTTGAAGCATAAAGCTAATATATAATAGCAAAAGCTAACGAGACCATTTCTAATATGCATGCCATTATTATACATAAGTATTTAATCACATACATATAAACTACCATTAAGTGCCAATGTCCTCAAATTTGAAAAACGTGATATGTATGGTTTCGGTTTTAATGTTTCGGTTTTAACTTCTAATAATCTTACATGAGTAAATAAATTGTAAAATTAGACATTAAATTGATATGTATTATATTTAGAAAAATGACAATAAAAAATAAATGATATGTGCAAAATAATAATTATTTATATAGAATTATAATATTTGTTTTATTTATTTTTTACTTAGGTGGATATTCAGATTATAATTATAATTATAATTATAATGAAGAAGCCATTAATTATAATTATAATGAAGAAGTCCATAATGATGAACAAGTTCAATCTAGAACGTTGGATTGGGATCCTTGGGACCCTAATAGTATAGACCCTCATAGTTCACAACAACAACAACAAAAACAAATGAATTATGAATACAATAGTAGTAGAAATGATTGGTTACCTTGGGAACAACCAGAGGACAGTAGTAGACAACAAGAGGGAGGAGAAGAAGAAATTGAACAAGGAGGAGAAGAAGAAGAAGAAGAAGGAGATATAGAGCAACTTGACGAGGCATACGACCGTGGGCCGGATAATGAGTCGGCATATGCCACAGGCGAGGACTTCACTGACGAAGAGGCATAATTTTTAGAGTCACAGGGTTTGGACGAACAACATATGGTTCTTAACCGAGGTCAAGGGTATCATGTTATTGGAAGAACAGACACTTACCATCCTGTTCTCCAATTTTTAGATTGCTCTGAGTATAGAAATTCTATTCCAGAATCGTCCATACCACAAAATTCGGGGCCTTTAGCTGAAGGGAATATTTTCTACTCTAAAGCACAATTACAACAAGCTTGTAATAATTACTCCGTAGAAAATAATGTACAACACAAAACCACTAAAAGTACGCCCCAATTGTTGAGTTTACATTGTAAGGTATACTCATGCAAGTGGCATTTGTATGCCGATACAGAAAGGGAAGGTCGATTTTGGAAAATAATTAAAAATGAACATGAACATACATGTGTGAGAAGGTTCGGAGAATTCACACATGATAATCTGACGGCGACAGTTATTGCCAACTGCATCAGGAATGCAGTAAAAAGAGATCTTGGTATTTCCATAGAGGACGTCAAATCTATGTTAGAGCTGAAATATCCAAATGTCAAACCGACTTATCACAAGCTTTGGCGTGGTAGAGAGAAGGCAATCGAGCAATTTTTCGGGTCGTGGGAGGGCGCATACAACGAACTACCAAGCCTTTTGTTGGCCATTCAGGGGACGACCCCAGGGACTGTTATCAAATGGTTGGCTCCAACTTGTGGCAATCCCAACAGAGCTATGTTCCTTGCAGCAGCGTGGGCATTCGGTCCTTGCATCGCAGCGGTGCCATACCTTAGACCAGTTATCAGCATTGATGCGTCGTTCTTGTCGGGTCGCTATAGGAGAAAATTATTAGCGACGGTTGGTTATGACCCAGAGCAGCGGTTGGTTCCGCTAGCATTTGCATTAGTGCGAACTGAGGACGAAACTTGTTGGGGTTGGTTCATGAAATTTCTCAGGGATTATGTAATTGGGGACGAGAAAAAATTTTGTGTTGTTTCAGATTGCCACTGGGGAATAAGGAACACGTTCAAACGCCCTCAATACGGATGGGAAGAGAGTGCTAATCCTTCGTATGCTGTGCATCGGTATTGCATGCAGCACGTTTGCGAAAATTTGTTCAAGGCATGTGGTCGAGATCTATCTGTGGTGGAAAAATTTAGAAGTAAGTTGGCAAACAAGAAAAAACCAAGGGCCTATGAAAGAATGTGGAACGAATTAAAATTAACACACCCTGAAGCGATCACATACTTGACAAAGTGTGGAAAAGAGCATGAACAGGATGACAGAGAGCCTGCCAAGCCTGAAAGGTGGGCACAGACGTATGACGGTGGTCCTTGTTGGGGGCTTATGACTAGTAATAGATCAGAGAGTCTGAACAGTAGATACAAGGCTGAGAGAAGACTCCCAGTTGTTGGACTGGTCGAAGGGACTTGGTACAAAACGGTCTCGTGGTTTAATGAGAGAAAACTCCTATCATTTGAGAGAAATGCAGAGGGAGAGCGATGGCCAAAAACAATTCAAGAAAAGATTTCCAAGCGTACTCTAAAAGCAGGTACCAAATTTAATTACTAATAATTATTATTTACATTTTATTTTTAAAATAAATGTATAATCATATTAGTTCATATTTACAGTTGGAATAAACGTTGTGACCATTGATCAAATCCGTGGGGAATTCGAAGCTCAAGTGCCCTACGAGAAATCTGAGCCAGGTGTAACGTGGAAGTACAAAGTTTTAATCAGACGAGCTTACCAACCAACTGATCCTCAACTACCCACCAGGCGTGCCGTATGCCAATGCAGAAAGCCACAACTGACGGGAATACCGTGTGTTCATGTCATTGCAGTCTGCAGTAAATACAGATGGGAAGTTGATGACTTTGTAGATGATAAATATAGCACGGAGAATATGCTCAAAATATGGTCATTCGGTGAATTTCACTGCTAGGAGACGAAGAGAATTGGCCTGTTTACGATGGACTCTTGATTTATCCTGATAGGAGAATGATTAATCGGGGAAGGCGCAAGAAGGACCGTGATTGGATGTGGATGGATGCAATGCGAAAGAATAAAAATAAAAGAAACAGAGGTAAGGAACCTCTTACGACTATGGAGGACATTCAATCCGGTCGCCGAACCACCAGCCAAAGGACGAGAAGAATAAGCACAAGGAACTGAGCTCAATCATCTGCACGAGAAAGAGACGAAACTTCTAGGACGGGGGCTAACACGTCGAACGATCCAGTTCAACCAAGCCGGATTTCCATTAGTACAGATCCTCGCACAGAAAGTCGTCTCGGTCTAGGAATAGAAGGTCTTCAACCACGTCGCAATTCAATAAGCTCGGACCCACGATCCGTTTCAACACGATATCCAAGTCAGCAGGTATCAAGTAGCAGAGGAGGACGGGGGCCAACAGAAAGTACAAGCAGTGCTGGGGGAAGAGGAATACGAACAGGATTTGCCAAGCTCGGTGCGCGAATCCGTAACAATATGCCAGGATGGGGAAGATAGTAATATTTGTAATAATATTTGTATGAATGTTGTAATATTGTCAAAACATTATTTGTATGAATGTTGTAATGTTGTAATATTGTCAAAACATTATTATATCATGTAAAAAAATAAAAAAATTATATTATTATTATATATCACATATAAAAGAATTTTTTCTCATTTTTTCAAATTTTTACAATATTTTTACGATATTTTTTCTATTTTTTCTAATATTAACCTAATTTATTATGCAATTTTGTACTATTGTATCATGTAAAATAATAAAAAATTATATTATTATTATACATAACATATAAAATAATTTTTTAATGATTTTTTCAAAATTTTTCAATATTTTTCCTGTTTTTTCTATTATTAATCTAATTTTGAAAGCAATTTTCTATTATTATAACATGTAAAAAAATATAAAATTTACTAAAATATATTTATCCTAATTAATAGAATTTAATCTGATTTTTTATAATTATTTTGATATTTTTTGAATATTTTTCCTATTTTTTCTATTATTAAACTAATATAACTAAATAAATTAAATAAATAAATAAATTATAAAATTAAAATGAGAGGGACAGAGAGAGAAGAGAAAAGGTTCCCGCTAGGCAATTCCTAGTTTCGGAATCTCAGATTCCGAAACTGCGCAGTCATTTTTAAAAAATTAATTAAAAATAGATTATTTTATAATTTCGTAATTAATTAAAGTTATTTATAATTTTTTCGGTTGTTATTTGTTAAGTTAAAACCTAATAAAGGCTCGATCGACTAAAAAAATTAGAAGAGATGAGGACAGCCTGTAAACATTTCAGAGGGCCAGAGGGGAAATATAAGCATTCAGTTATATAAAAATAAAAGCTTTTGTCAACATTTGGTAACACCCTTTAATTCATGTTGTTTGTGTAATTATGTATATAATTCAACAAACTTGAACTTGTTCTTTTTGACAAGTAATTTGTCTATAGCTTAAATTTTTCACTGTTGTACAGTATATTGAATACTTCAATGAGGCCTCGAACAAGATTTGTTCTATGAAGCTTGTTAAAATAATCAACAACAACAACAATAATAATACTTGTTCCAAATAAGCTTGTTCATCTAATTCACGAACAAGCTTGAGAGATTTAAACTCCAGTTGATGCTTGCGGACAAGTTAGGAGAGTCAAATATTGTATAGAATAACTAAAACTTAAATTTAATAAAATTTAAATATTTTTTACCGTTAACCACATGAAACTTTTATTATTATTATTACAACGAAGGATAAATGAAAAATGTCGTGTTGAGTGGTCGAATTTTATTAAATGAAACCAAATCTGCATGGTTGTATTCAACATTACTCCCTAGATCACTGGTTAGTATTCCAGATAATCTTTTGAAAGTCAAAAATATATAGGTCGATTGGCTTTTGATTGGTGGCGAATAACTCAAAATATGATTCAATATGTACTTTCTTTACTGGTTAGATGTGGCCTTCCGAACTCTAAGATGCTGGTGATGAACATGACATATAAACCCCCTATGGAGGCATTGGCCCTTCATCTGCCAGGAGTTGATTTGAGTAATTGAGTGGTGCTGGGATGATAGCAGTGAATCGCATGAAGGAAGCAACAAAGGAAGCTGACAAAAAATTAAAATAACACACGAACACAATCACTCCTTTTAATCTCCCATCCCTCCCTAATTTTATTAATTCAAATATTTGTTTTTCTGATAACTTTTCTCATCCTAATACATCACCTATTTATCAATAGAGAGAAGGAATACAATCTTAGAAAATCAATTACATATCATATACATTGAAGGTGACCTGATATTTCGCAGGAAACAATCAGCAGCAACAATTAAATGAATCCCTCAAGATCACAGCGCCATATGGTAGAGACTATAACCAGGTTGTGATGTTGCCTTCATCAGAATATACAGTTGCCTAGCTTAATTTTATTCTGACAGAAACAGATCAAATTTACTTTCTTTATTTTGTTGGGTTACTCCCGTATGGAAGTTTATTGATTTGCATTTGAAATGTATGCTTCGTGATTTTGGTTCTTTATGTTTAGAATAATTGGTCGATGATGTAGTTAGGTGCACTACTGCACTGTTACCTTGATATGTTAAGTACCAGTGCCTCAGTGTTTCATTTTGTGGAACCTGTTCCCTATCCAGCTATCATTCTTCTTTCCCTTCCCGATCCCACTCGATTCCCTTTTTCCTTTCCGAATTCCGATAGAGCACAAGAGAGGGCTCAAATTCCCTCATGAGGAGCTGCCGTGGTAATTTTCCCGGCCTCCGGACATGATTTCTCCACCATAGAAACCTCATCAAGTTTTTTCTGTGCTCCTTCACCTCTCTTCATGGAAGGGCACCACCATTAATGGTTGTCTCAAGACTTTCAACCTGAATCCATTCCAACTCGTCAAAAACCGAATCATTGGTCGCCGAGTCTGAGTCAACTTGGCCCGATTCCGAATTGACTCGCCGAGTTTTAAAACCATGGTTGGAATAGAGAGATGGATGTATGAACATGCCTGTCAACGGTCAGAGACACCATGGAACGAATAACGAAACCAATCTTGATTTCGTTTCAATAACGAAATACCAGATTGTACTGTTTCTACCGTTTCAGTCTCATTTCAAACCGTTTTATGTGTATTTTCTAAAGTGGAACGAATAACGAAACGGAATTTTGTACCGTTTCAAAAACGAAACGCTTAACGAAATGATATTTTGTACCGTGTTCCTTAACGGAATGGCATGTTCCGTGCATTTCGGCCACGTTTGACAGCCCTATGTATGAGTCTTACTTTTCAGTAATGAAGAGTGGTGGTCTGGTGGAGGTATTCTCCACTTGTTTTCCATAAAAAAAAAATAAATAATAAAAATCAAAATTATTCCAAACTAGTGAAAAAGGTAACAGTATCAATATTCACCTATTAGTTCTTTATATGCAAATTTATATCTTTTCCCCTAGTTTTAAATTAAATCAACAATTTATTTACCTGCCGGGTAAATCTTAGAGTCAAGGTTTGTCAGTGCTCAATCATCCTGTTATGGTCAGAATTACGTTAACTCGAACTCAACTTATCTGTAATTTGTGTCCCATCTGATCAAAACGTCTGGCTATAACTCAAGACGATTCGAATCCAACAGTCTACAATTTGTGCCGAGCTGAAATTGGACAGTGGACAATCCTAAATCTTACACGACGATAACTCGATAACTTAGAAATTGATGTGAAGCCGAGCAACTCCAAAACCGAATTGAGCTAATATGAAACAATTCCAGATCTGAAAAATGATATGAAACCAGACAATTCTATTATTCTAAATCAAACTGACTCAACCAACACACCGTGACATGAAGCCGACAGTGATTTAAAATCAAAAGAACCAAAAACCTGATTGATTCCATGAATGATTCTAACCCAATTTGACCCGCTTTTATTGTCGCCTTCAATTTTCCTGCTAGAGTAATAAATTTAAAAAATTGCACATGTTCTATTCTTCGTGAGGAATTATCATGAGATCAATTTAATCATTCATCTGTATAACAACTAGAAGGGCATATCGAGTTTCGCTCGATATAGATATCTATATTAAGAATATTTTTATTATGTTTCTATAGTTAAATTATGTTCATTTTTGGATATATGGTTAAGATATATTTATCTTTAGAAATATAGTTTGGTTATTGTAGGTTTGATTTGCTTAAATTTTAAGAGTTTGATCAATTTTAAAAAAAATATATGTGTAATAGTTATCTGAAATAATATGATTAATATGATTTATATTATGTTGATATTATTCATAAAATGTAATATGTTTATAAATGACTTAAATAAAAAAATATATATCATAAAATATCTGATGTTTTTTTTCTATTTTCAATTGAATGAATTTAATTTATATTTTGTAAACCGAAATTAAAAATGGTGATGAAGAGAGAAATTAAGGTGGAGAGAGATTCTAAGCAACACAAAAGAGATGGAGACATGATGAAAATGAAAATATGAAGGGGTCACAAAAATCAGAAAAAAAACAATGTGTTGCCAAATTATTATCTGATGTTGAATCGAGTCAGTTTTATGAGCAATAAAACCGACACACAATTAATTACAAAGTATCACATTACAAAAATCAGAAAAAATGATATTGCACAACTATTTCACAATACTTAGAGTGTCGGATGATATTTAATTAAAGAATACCGACACCCACACCTCTTTATTTATAATATTGATGACACGTACAAAACTTTATCACAAGTAACCAGACCATGACAACCACTGTCTTGCAGGTTGCAAGATGCTCATTTAATGTTTATATATTCATTATTCAAAAAGGAACATGTGAGACAAATATGACTTGAGAGTTTTTTGGGAAAAGTGGGTTGAAATGCTTTCAATTTGTATGCCTCTATTATACTTTTTCACATTTTGAATTTTTTACATCAACTTATAAACTTGAAATAATAAGATGAATCATTTTTTTTTTGTGATTTATATTACTTTTACTAAATAAACATATACATTTATGACAATTCCACAGTGAAGAAAATTGTTCCGTCCTTTTATGAATAATTAAATATCATTTGAATTTAAGTTAATTAAAACCACTATCATTTTATAATCGCAAGTTGGAAGAAAAATAAGATGCCGAAGAACAGAGCTGAAGGCGCATATTCTATTCTGTGGCGCCTAGGATCATGGGAAATGGGACAAGAGGCAAATGATTGGATTACACATTTACACTATGTATATAATGTATTATTTAAAACTATCCCAGTTTTTGGTAATTGGAAAAGTTCATTGTATTTTGATCTCGTGTATATGTTACAATATTCTACCGTATATTCTTCATACAATGCTTACGAGTTTTAAAGCGCAATCCATATCAATAAAAAAATTACTTTGGCTTCTAAAATTTATAAAGTCATTATTTTTAATTTTAATTATATTAAGAATATTATTACTGAAATTCTTTCGGTTGGGGTTATGGGAGTCATTCTTTTATTTTTAATACATATAAAGTTATTTATATAAATACCTACCACACATGTTGCCAATGTGTAATTGTGCATTGCATCGACCTAATAAAACAAACGAATAAATAAATAAATGTGCACATATATTAGGAAGCGGTGGCTTCTCAAAGGTGGCACATGCCAGTGCAATGCCATTGCGATTGAAAAAAAAAAAAAGGGTGGGGTGGGGGGGAAGGGGAATAACACACACAAAAGCACAAACAAGCTAGAGTTCCAACAGGAAAGGAAATTGAAATGTCAGTTTCTGACTTTCTGTAAACTCGAAAAAAAAAAAAAATGACAGTTTATGTTGGTTCGCAAATTCTATAATGCGGCCTTTGAGTTTCTTAAGTAGTGTGACCAACATTCACGCCTCAGACTGCCTCTTCGGTGTTTATAGAACAGGTCCAGTTATAAGTTTGTTGAAAAGGCATGACAGATGTCAAACCGAGGAATATAGATGCTCTGAAATCAATGTAGCTCGCTTTGCTGATCTTGGAGAACACGAAAATGGGTACTTCAGCCTGCGAGCTTTCATTGACAAAAAAAAATAATGGGTACTTCAGATTGGGAACTTCAAAAGGCAAGACCATTTGATCCCCGAACTCACCATCCCCGTAGTGTATAAGACAAATGTATGTATTTTGATTAGGGTCGTATTCTGATCCTCTGGTGGGCAGATCAGTGCGGATCACCTGGTCGGCACGTGACCCGAGTCATCCGATTTTAATCTCAACGGTTCATTTTTTTCGGACCTATCAATCATGTCTATTATGCACGGGGCATCATTAACCGTTGAGATTAAATCAGACGATCCAGATCAATACGGATCAAGTGGTCTGCCGACCAGAGGATCTGATTCTCTCTCCAGACAGCCAGACTACAGCTTGGAGCGTACCATTTAATATGCACCGTAATTTCTTATGCGGCAAATTTGCAAGAACTTCAACGAAAATCTATAATGCGCAAGAATTATTGATAACCAAACGATTGTAAATCATTGCATCATTTATATTAGACTATATAGAATAGACCAATATAATTTTTTTGGCACATTTGTACATTGACCCATGTTAAATTTATTAATATTTTTAATAGAGCACTATTCTAATCTTTTGATGTATATATTGCTCAGCTTATAATTTAGATGTAACTAACTCTTCGTCGAAATGTTTGGCTAGAATTACGAGCAAACCAGGTTTGATATTGATTGGAATTCACAGCTATCTTTAGGAGAGTGATTTGACTCTAAACTAAAATAATGTCTTGAGACTTACAAGTATGAATATTAGTAACAACTAACAAGTAAAGCAAATCATGACCCGAGCGATTTCACTTAATTTATAAAATCATTTCATTTTGAGTTTCATAATCAAGTTATTTTGATATTGACCAATGATTCAACACGAATTCTTTTTAGGATATTTGCAATTATTTTACATGACTTATCTAATTAATTCCTAAATTTATCGACTCAAAAAAATTAATGCGTTTAATTTTCTAAATGAAACGAGATCGAACTCTACCAAACCAAATAATTTTATCAACTAACTTGATTGCTAACTAAGTCCTTAGTTACTTAACCATTTATTTTGATTTTCGAAAACGCATTGGAAGTCGAACTAAAGTGGGGCGGAAAAAAGGTACAATTCCCCACCCATTCTATTCCAAAGTTTTTGGATTGATTAATTATTATTTTTTATTTACGATTTTCTTTTCCATGGGGAACTGATTGTTTCGTGACAAAAGGTCGGCTAGGAGTTATGTGGTTCAGATTTCGTTGGAGTCTGGGTTGTAAAAATCGTAGGTAAAAAATTAGATACAAACCTACTACCCACCTTGCTCTCTTCACAAGTCCTATTTTTAAGATGACACTTTTTTTGCCATATAGTCCTATAGCCTTCCGCAACGACCACCTATCAAAGCACCACTTTTTAGTTCCTCTTTTTAATTTTTTTTTTCAATTTTATTTATTTACAAGGGAGTGTATTTACATCTTCGATTTTTAATAAACTTGAAAACAAAAAATAGTTATTCAGCTCTAGACTTAATTTCTCATCTCCTTGGTCAAATTGCTCTACCGGAAAATGCAATTATGCAGTATATACAATTCCTAAATGAAAGTGCACAATTTCAGCTATTAGTTCCAGTTCTAGCTACCCACTAAAAATTTCAACTATCCGTTGGGGCTCTTGGTGGGCCCCCGAAACTAGGACTGATAGAAAATTAACACCTAAAATGCATGATGCAAACTTAGATACAAATTCCTATTCTCTCTCCAAAATTAAAACTTCGCATTGTACTCAATGCAAGGAAAACAAAATTTAAAAGAGAGAGAGAAAAAAAAAACTCATCAAATTTTTGTAGTGGTTGTGTCCACAATGAGAAAAAAGTCGGCTCCGTTTGCAGGTGTAGGAAATATTAGGCGATGACTACTTGAAGAGCATCCAAAAGCCTGGCCTACTACTCATCCTTCTTGTTGGGAGCTGCATGATGTTGCTTCTCTACACCCATTCATATAACAGCTTACGTTGGTCAATTAATATGGGTCGTCCTAACCAATTGCATTGAATATACATAGAAAAGAATCAGAAAACACGGTCAGATACTGTTCAAAACTTATCGTGGATACATGATTTTTTTAACGGAATTGCTTACCATCATCCTATAGGATTCTATCATCCCCATCATCTCCAGCGACACGTTTAATGCTTTCCATTTTCGGAAAGAATATATCCAGCATCCCATCCCCATAAACGGAAAGTATTAAACGCGTCGCTCTTCTCATCCAGAGTCTACGCTTTTCTTCCCCCATCCCATCTTTCCTTTTATGTTCACATCTATGCTCTTCTCATCTCAACTCTCTTATGCTAAGTACTGTAGTTGGTTTAGTATATTCCGTAGCAATAGTGTGTGCTTCAATAGTTAGTTTTATATCTTCAATGATAATAGTTTCAACTTCAATAGTTAGCTTAGTAACTTCAACGATAATAATTTCAACTTCAACAATTAATTTTGAAGTTAATAGACTAACTGTTGAAGGTGAAACTATTACTCTTGAAGTTAATAAGCTAACTATTGAAGTTATTGAGCTAACTATTGAAGTTACTAGGCTAACTATTGAAGTTGAAACCATTATACTTGAAGTTACTAGGCTAACTATTGAAATTACTAGGCTAACTGTTGAATTTACTAGGCTAACTATTGAAGTTAATAAGCTAACTGTTGAAGTTAAAAGTATTACTCTTGAAGTTACTAAGCTAACTATTGAAATTACTAGGCTAACTGTTGAAATTACTAGACTAACTATTGAAGTTACCTAGCTAACTATTGAAGTTGAAACTATTACTCTTGAAGTTACTAAGCTAACTATTGAAGTTACTTAGTATCTTCAACAAAAATATTTTAGATTCAGCAACTAAGCTAAGCAGAATGGAAATGGCGCAAGTAAATAGGGAAAGCGCAAAAAAAGGGAGAAAGCGCAGACTAAAATGGAAAGGGCGTTAGAATCGCTATGACTAAAATGGAAAGGGCGCTAAGAATTTCTGTTATTAATGAGCGGATGATGGGGATGATGGATCTAGCGGATGATCCTTATCAGGCCTGTTTTTTTAATGTCCAAATTAATCTGACGTTCACAAAAATTCAAAATGACATAATTTTCCGACAAATTTTTAAATTCTAATTAGGTTCAACAAACAAATGGAAAATGATTTTGGGGGCAATATGTGCATGTGACATGTAAAAATATAAATAATTAGTTCATTTTCGCATGCAACAATTTGAAAAATCTCTAATTTATATTATTTTTCTGATATATCTTTTTCAAAAATTTTCATGACCGGCAAACTAATCATTTGCCTCTTAAGTGACAGACGCTATACATTGTCCAAAGAACGAATTTAATTTGATGGACTGTGCTAGTATTATTGTCGTAATCAGTTTGAATAATAATTAATCATTAATTCATTCACGTTCGTTCGTTCATGTATCAAAAAGAAAAGTAAATTTCTTAGAATACTAGGATCTCATTGTTAGTATATAATATATTTGAGTGTGATTCGGATAATATTTACTTATAATGCAGATTCTCAAATTAAATGATCGATTTTAGTAATAAATTTAATGATAATATACACTGGAACACATATGTATATTATTTTATTATGCATTTATTTGTATACTCGTGTTTCACGATAAATATCGATTTCAACAATATTTATTGCAAAAAACTAAATTCTTTTGGAAAGATTAAAATCCAAGTTTGTTATTTGTGCCCGATAATTTTGGAATAGTTACTGAATAGTTGTTAGCATAATTCTTTTTCTCCAGAAGGAGTAAGGACCAGAAACACAAATACCCAGGGGCGGATCCAGTGGGGGGCAGCGTAGGCCTGGCATATGCTGTAAATAGGAAATTTTAATTACTGATATAGAAAAATTTAGTGTAAAGTACTTATAATTAAGAAATGGACCTACGCTGTTCAAAGCCCAACTTAGCCCATTGATATTAACTTCTCTTCTCTCTTTCTGGATCCATATCAATTATTTCCTCAATCTTCTCTGACACAAACACAACAACACGGCGATAAGTGATGAGTCGATGACTTAACCTAGCGAGTAGCGACCTACGGCTGCTTGTGTGAGGCGACGACCAGCAACCGGCGAGGCGGTGAGCCGGTAACTAATCCTTTACACTTGGTCACCAGCAACCGACGACGGGCGTCGATCAGCGGACAGACAGGCTACGGCAGTGGGCATAGATATGTATGATTTTTTAGGTAGTCGTAGAGCTAAATTAAAATTAATGGAGATGTAACTTCTATGAACTATGTATTAGAAATATAATGTAACCTTTTGGTTTTAATATATATATGATGTAACTTTTAGGTTTAATACATATCTGATGACTGATGTAACTTTTGGTTTTAATACATGTCTCAATATCTGATGTAACTTTTGGTTTGAATTATGCTTATAATTAGTGATTGTTATTTACTTATTTGTAAGTACTTTTTTAATATTTATTTAATTCTTCATATATTGTATATTCTACTACTAACACTGATATTAGGAATTTAAGATGGAATTCATGGATTTTGATACAACGAAGGCATGCATTGAATCAATTATCAAGGTTTGTACTGTGTACTTCTAATAATTTCTAATAAACAATTATGGGATTATAATTAGTAAATAACTTCTAAATCTTTTCCTGTGTTTCCAGTGGTGTTTGCCCTTGAATGGATGCTCTCCCTAGTAGGAGCTTAAAAATTACCGGTACCAACTCGGAAAAAGGCTAAATGGACCATCACAAACCATCTAAAGGTCAGTCCTTCGAACCTTGGCCTACCCCGTCTCTAAATCCTGGTTCCGCCCCTGCAAATACCTATACAAAATTAACAATAAACAGTAAATCTTGAGCCTGAGTGCTGCTCCTGGTTTAAAAGTGCTGCTTCCGATGGATCTGCGGGCCTCATTGTTGGAGTTATGTCCTAGAAGTCAATATTTAATGACTTATTTTCTTAGTTTATGTTAATGATGATATTTGATCATTTGTTCCTAGAGTTTATTATTGACAGATCATTCAGGTTGAGGATCTGAATTGTGGATCTCTGTGGATCATTCATTAGAATGACAATAATAAATCTAAATCGTCCATAATCTTGATAATTAACAAGGAACATTAATTATCATAAAAGATTAGTATGCAAGTTAAGCGATGATTAAGTTCTACAAATCATAGGTAAGGAGTTACCAACTTAAATGCATATGTATATGTTGTAGAACATAGTACAGGACTTGACCCAATGAAATAAACATTTGGATTGTGTTAAGTGTCATTGTTTATTTCATATGAGTTTGATTCTATGTTTGAGATGTTCACCTTTTCCACATGAGGATAGGTTCAATAAATATCGTCTAACGTTGATTCCTGATAAAGGCTGCTATAAGGACTTTATTTATGTTATCTTGAATTGTGCGGGGAAAAGTTGTTCATCAAGAAAATCGTATGTCCCTCATTAATATACTTAATGAGTGATGATATCTGTTTGGGCCCCTTGATGGAGTTTGGATTGTTTGGCTAACTTGTACAATCAACTCTATATCAAGAAATGTATAATCTGCAAGAATGACACATTCCTATCTTGGATTATACAAGGATATCATGTGACATAAGAATCAAACAAGGAAATACTTTTATTTCTTATGCAGGATTGAGATATTGTAGCTGTACATTATTTATGCGAATTGGGAATCATAACGTGTTGCTAGATACCGCTTATGATTATTGAAAATAAATAATGATTTATTCTCCATGGCCAACATAGCATAAATCCTCAATAGGGTCGCACAAATAGGACTTTGACCACGCGTGCATTGTTTATTTGTATTGGAGAATACAAAACATGATAAGTTGATTAATTAATTATATACCGTTATGAACCGTTATAATTAATTATATCAAATGGATCATGTTAGAAATAAATTAATGCATAAGCTAATCAAGAATTAATTATTAATAAGTTAATAATTAATTATGTTCAACACTTTAATTTATTTGAGCTATGTGGGCTTCTAAATTAATTGTTTATTTAAAGGCCCATTGTAAAGGATGAAAGAAAGAGCATTTATATGGATCATTAATTAATGAATTAATGGCCCATTTAGCACATGAGAAATTGGGCTTCATAGCCTATTAATTTTCAGCTAGGGCAAGTGGCAAAGTTGTAAATAGTGGCAACTTAGGATGAGGATTGGTTGGCTATAAAAGGGGGTCTCTTTAGAGAGCCAACCCTAGCCTTCATCTACGCCTCTCCTCTTCCCTTCCCTTCTTGTGCGTCACCAAAAGAGAAGAGAGAAAATTCTCTCTTCTCCATGGCTCTTCCTTCTCCCTCCATTGCTCATGTGTTGAGCTCCTCCCTTCTTCTTCCTCCATTAAATGGTTAATAGAAATTAGAAGTTGGTAGAGAGGATTAGCTAGGAGCTTGAGAAGAGCTAGCACTCCTTCAAGCTTGTGGTCGGCTCCTTGGTGGACGTGAGGCGGTTCGAGGTGGTGGAGAGGCGGTGCAAGCACGCCATCGACTCCCATGCCATGGAATCGAGCCTCTTTGTTACTACACAAAGAGAGGTATAATTCTCCTACTTGTTCTCATTGTTTTGATGTGTGATTGCTTTAGCACTAGATCTATTGATTTGCTTATTGTTAATGGTGATTAATTAGTTGTAATTAATCTAAAATTAAAATATGAGCATTTCCTAACACCCATCACGCAATAAATTCTTCCCACTTACTTCCATATTCGTTGGAACACTGAACACTCAGGTAGTCTAGTTAGGTGGTACGAGGAGCTTTAATGGCGACTACCAAACTATTCCTTCAGGCTTCAGTTCTCCCTGGCATCTAATGTAGCATCGTATGGTCGTATTCCTTTCAGCAACCCATAAGTATGGATCTATCCAACTCCCAATGTTTTAACCGAAACTTTAACTGTATCTAGGCTGCGAGCAGTTAACCATTTCACCGTTTTTCATTTCGTTTCGTCCTGGCGAAACGGTTAATGAAACCAAATTCTATATCGTTCAGTTTAGCGAAACGATTAACGAAATTAAAACATGTTTCGTCTCTATATAAATTACGTATAAATTACGTAATTTTCGTAAATTTTGATTGTTTCAGCATTGCAAAACGATAACGAAATTAAAATCTGTTTCGTCACCGAAACGAAACGGTCAGCGAAACACTCCATTTTCGTCACCATTTCGAACGTCATGCAGCTCTAACTGTATCTCTGTCTCACCTCAGCAACCCATAAGGTCATAACCTATGTTACTTGGGTGCGGGTGCGGGTGTCGCGTGAGATGCGTTGCGGGTGCGGGGACAACATTTTTCAAAAAACTCGGATACGGTTGTATATATAAAATAATATATTTCTATAATTTATATATATTTTTAATTAAAAAAACTAATTATGTATATTATTAATATAATGTTATTAACACACGGCGGGTTAATTAACTGGTTGGGTTTGAAAGTTTTTTCGAACATTTTGTGATTTCTGCATACTTCCTTCCTTAAGATGTGATCTCATATTGGCTGTAAAGATTAAGCCCAATAATATAATATTATTGATTAAAATCTATCAATTGGGAGTCGTGAGTTTCATCCTATATACGGACACAATAAAAGGCCCAGCCCAATAAGCAATGTCGGCTGTCCGGTTTTTAAGTGGATGTATTAGTCCCACAATGAAATTCATCCTCTATACACGATGGTATATAACTAGTGAGTTACATAGGATGTATAACTAGTGAGAACACGCAGAGGCAATACCTGCACATAAAGCTTCATAACATGACGTCACCAAAGTTCATTGTAAGCCATATAAATCTTGCTATATACATCCTTTTTGTTCTGGTTGAAGCTAAAAACTTCAATAGACAAAATTCTATCTTTTCACCACTGTTCTCGTACCGAAAAACATATAATTATATTATTTTTTCACAAAACACAACCTTAACAATGACTTTGGAACAATTCGACGTACGAAGGCGGCAGTAGATGAGTTACAACCACAATTTTAGACTGATTCTAGACGAAAAGCATTAGATATCTCTAAAAAAACAACAAACATAACTTATGTTAGTTAATACCGACGCAAAGTTTATGTCTAACCAACTTAAAAGGAAAAAATTAAGTTTCATATCAACTGCAGTCTTACAAGCGACATTTGAGGGTTAGGAAGCTTAGATACGACCGTCTAAACCCTACACGACACCTACCAAAGTAAACAAGTCGTAACTCATGATTCGGGGCACAATTTGGATCAAACAAGTCTTAGTTCTACCCACAATGAGATTGCTTTGACGTAAACCGAAAAGCTTACATGTGAAAACACGTGGTGACGGCCAAGGGCGGAGCCAGGACAGGGGCCTTGGTGGGCTTGGCCTCCCCATATTTTTTAATTTAACTTCTTATCACAAGCTAAATTTAATGAAAGTATTAATAAATATGTAGAATGGCCCCTTCAAAAAAGTAAAATTTGCATATTGGCCCCACTCAAATTTTTGTTCCTAGCTTCTCCCTCGGTGACAGCGCTTCTTGAGCCAAACTTGTGAGAAAGTCACTCCATGTACGATTTTAATTTTTATTGCTAATTAATAACCATTAACAAGTAACAAAGGAGTAGATATAGTCATTCAAGCACATTAGCACACAAATGAGAAGGAGGAGTTGATTACCTCTTCTAATCTAGTAATTATAAGACTAAATTCAATGCTTTGAAGTTGATGGCGTGCTCACCACCACCCCCACCATCTTGGTCTCGAGTCCACCAAGGAGTTAACCAAAACCTTGAGGCCTATGCTAATAAGCAAGAGGTTAAGGCAAATCCCTTCTCTTCTTCTCTAGTTCTTCTACTATTTAATTATTAATTAAGAGGAAGAGAGAGGTGCTCAACACATGAGCTAGAAAGAGCAATGGAGGAGAGGACAATTCTGAAATTTTTCTTCAATTTTCGTCCAAAATAGGATGGGAAGAAAAAGGTGCAAGGTGGTTTCTCTTCCCAAATGATCCACTTTTATAGACTAACAACTCTCCAAACAAGTAGTAACAAATTACAACTATGCCACTCATATAGCTGCCCATAAAATGGGCCTAAATGGACTCCATCAATTGTTTAATCGGTCATCTAATTCAATTAATTAGTGGTCCAATTAATTGCTCTCAAGTTGGACCTTTAATTTACCAATTAAATAAAGACCCATTGGCTCAAATTAATTACTTTAATTAATTCATGTTGAACAAAATTAATTACCAACGCCTTGATAATTATTTTAGAATTACCATATGCATTAATTTATTTCTATATGATTCTTTTTGAGTTAATTAATTATAACGGTTCGCAATGGTATATAATTAATTAATCAACCCATCACATTTCCACAATACGAAATGTTGTGAATAAATAAATAATGCACGTATGGTCAAGTCCTATTTGTGTAACCCTTTGTGGATTTATGCTATGTTGGCCATGAAAAATATAAATACTGTACTATTACAAAACTTCAATCATGCATAAGAAATAAGTATCTTATTGCTTTGATTCTTATGTCACATGATATCCTTGTATAATCCAAGATAGAAGTGTGTCATTCTTGCAGATTATACGTTTCTTGATCTATAGATGATTGCACAAGTTGCTAGCAAGCAATCCATCTCCATCAAGGGCCCAGTAGATATCATCGCTCACTAGGTGTACTAATGAGGGACATATGATTGTCTTGATGAACGGTTTTTTCCGGCACAATTCAAGAGAACATAAATAAAGTTCGTATAGCAGCCCTTATCAGGAATCATCGGTAGATGATATTTATAGAACCTATCATCATGTGGAAAAACTGAACTATCTCAAACTCAGAATCAAACGCGTATGAAATAAATAATGACACTTAACACAATTCATATATTTGTTTCATTAGGTCATGTCATGTGATATGTTCCAATAACATACACATATGCAATCAAGTCGATAACTCCTTACCTATGATTTGTAGAACTCAATCATCACATAACTTGCATACTAATCTTATACGATAATTAATGTTCCTTATTAATTATCAAGATTATGGACTCTTTAGAGATATTATTGTCATTCTAACAAATGATCCATAGAGATCTACAATTCAGATTTTCAACCTGAATGATTTGTCAATAATAAACTTTAGAAATAAATGATCAAACGTCATCAATAACATAAACTAATCATAATAGCCATCAATTGATTGGCTCAATGGACATAACTCTAACAAAACTAAGATGAACCCGAGATCCTAGGGCCTTTATTTGCATATTTTATACTCTACAATCTAAAAAATTATTTACGTTTTTACACTTTAGATAATTGTGTCCTTAAACTATAAAATTCTCAAAGAATTGTCTTGTTTAGTTTTGGTGAAGAAGTAAAATTTGGTAATTATTCAGCTGTCCTTGTGGATTTGACATCCAGTTATACCTAACATCAGTCGTACGTTTGCGATTTGACTAGGTAGAACTAGATTTATTTTAAAGTTTGTCTCTGCCACGAACATAATATAAAACAATTAGAGTTGAAGGGATGAGTAAGCGCTGAATGGGAGGTACTGGATGAAGATTACAGACATAAATGGAAATGGATGATAAGGATGTTGTTACGTATTCCGAAAATAAAAAATAAAAAGATAACACATCAATTAGGATGATGATAAGTAATTATGTTTTTTTGGCGCACAACATTATAAATTATAAATGTTATGTAATATTAGGTGAACAATGTACCATACTGTTTCCAGTGGCGGAGATACGTGTTAGCAATGGGGGTCAAATGTCCCTATTAAAAAAAAAAAATTACTACCTACCATATAAAAAAATGCAGTTATAAACTGAAAAATTTAATGGGTATAACAATTGAACCCCATAAAAATTATACGCTTTTTCTATTGGTTGAACCCCATAAAAATTATATGCTTTTTTTTTTTTGTTGAACCCATATAAATGTATAGATGTATGGTTGTCATATCGTTATTTGGGTGAAGTTAATATTTTGTTTATAAAATATAGAAAGATCTTGAATGAGACAAAAAAGTAAAGTTAACACCTTTTTGTATCTCATTTCCCATTCCATTTCCAGCGCACCATCCAAAAGTCCAAAACCCATCTTCTTTTTTTTCCTCATCTTTTCTCTTGCGAGTCCGCGACCTTGTGGCTTGTACAAGAGTTTGGATCTTTCTAACAGGTAAGATCCTTTAAATCTCTAGATAAAAAATAATTTTAATTTAGTTGCAATTTGGCATTAATTAATAGATACTTTAACTCTTACCGACTCGGCTTGGCAAAACCTAGAAATTTTATATGTGATTTTTTCTTTTGGATCTCCTAAGCTTGTGATTAATGAGCATAAATATGAACTTTAAACTAATTAGAACTGAAATTTATTCTTACCCTTTTCAATTTCTAGGACTATGAATATAGAATTTATTTTCGATGTGAGTAACGTGTTCTATTTTATATTTTAATTTGTCTATTGATTAATGATTAGTAAGTAGTAACTTCATTCCTCTTGATATCTTTTTATTAGAAATCTTATGGAGAAGTTTTTGAAACGAAAACAACCACATGATGGTTCTAGTTCATCTACCTCTCAAGCTCCTAAACGGGCTCAAATTAACCCTAAAGATTATCCTACCGATCCTGCAAAGCGTCCAAAGATTTTCAAGTATTATCCGAATGAAAGAGATGGAGTTCGAAGATAAATAGAGGCCCAAATCAACCAAAAGCATGCAAGTTTGAACAGATTGATATAGGAGGAGCGTGGCGAAAGTTTAATCCTAAATGGTATGATGATTATGCAGAGTGGCTGGAATATAGTGAATCAAGTCATAAGGCATATTGTTTATGTTGTTATTTATTCAAGGATAGTAAGAAAGGGTGCAACGCTTTTACAGCAGAGGGTTTTCAATATTGGAATAAGAAAGAGAGGTTAGATAGACATGTTGGCGGGCCAAATAGTTTTCATAATCAAGCAATGAAGAAATGTGTGTTGGAATTGTGTTCTAAAAGTTATCTTATGATGATTACTTTTATATGTTATATTTATGAATTGGATGTTATTACATTTTGTTCCATGAGTTTATATTTATATTTAGAAGTGTTCAAGAAGATGCTCTTGGTCTTGAACCGCAGAACTTTAAATAAAATGAATATATAACTCTAAAATGTTCACAGGTCTTGGATATTAGCAGGAACACTAATATTCCATATAAGACTATCGTGTTGATTAAAAGTATTTTGTAGTTCTGTAAACGTTGATAAAGGATTATCATTTAATAACACGAGTATATGAAAAGTTTCATATATTGAACAGACCTAATTGATAAAAATATTATATGGATTGTGTTTGTGTCATTAATATTTTTATCGTGTCATTAATTCTAAGATTGATATGATATATTTTTCACATAAGGAATATGCAACGTAATTATTTTAAAAGCCATTTGAAGCAAGTGGTGATAAAAGTAATAGTTCTTTGTATGTAACTTGTGTAGGAGGAGAATATATATGTCAATAGCTAATTGTCACTCATTAATTGAGGAATGATATTATAATGGGCCCCTTGGTAAAGTGAGATTATAAATGGATCCAATATAACTTAAGTGTAGTTATAATTATATAATTCTACTTGTTAGAGACCAAGAAAATATTATAATACGAAGATGACACAGTCCTACTTTGTATAATAGTCATAATATCATATGGCAAGGAATAGACACAAGTAATGATAATAACATTACTAGAAGGATCGTGTTTCGTAAAAGGAATTTGCTAAACATCTATATTATTTGGGGTAGCTGTAATGTATGCTAGAGTACCGCTTACAGTTTATGGAATAAAATATTTATTTCATTGCCAACATAATATGGATCCTCAATATAGGTCACACCAACTGAATGGGTGATGTCTCGTATTTTTATACATATTTTGACCGTACTTAGCCCTTAATTATTACTCAAATCATTGTAATTGTCTCGCGAATTGCTATGTTTTCCTAGATTTTGGTACTGCTGCTGCTTCTCCATTTATTTTGTAGGATTTCTTGGAGATTGAAGACAAAACATGATAAACGAAGAGGTTGGAGCAAGATCATATGCCAGACGACTCATTCCTGGCTCATATAGACGTGCTATGGACCATTGGAGGCCGAAACAGATCGAGTATTGAGCACGGGCCTTAGTCTCAACCCAATTGGTGGGTCCAGAAGTGCATTTTGGAGCCATTTCGGTCCGAAATCCTTCCATTTCGGTCCGAAATGCGTTTCTGGAAAGTGCGAAATTGGCATTTTTCGAAGAAGGAAAGAAATAAACTGCCTCTCCTTGACCTAGCCGCCTCCTATGATGATATATACACGTCCCCTGCCTCTAGAGGGGGATTCTACTCTCTAGACCTATTTTCCACCCTTGTGACTTAGCGTTTTTTAGTGTTTCATTGATTTTCCTTGGAGTTCTTGCGAGTTTGGAGCAGAGCAGCAGCAGACGGCGAGATCTACATCGATTCCTTGGCCTTGGTAGCGAGTTACTTGCATAGAGACTATTGGTTTACTCTTTTTATGCTTTTATCTCGATATTTCATGGCTTGTATCTTGTTTATTTGCATGTTATTTATTGTTATGTGTGTTATGGATATTAGTGAGTAGTTTTATTATGTCTTAGGGGTAGTTAGTAGGTTAGTTTGGTATTTTGTGATGACTTGATGGATTTATGATATATTATGTGATTTATTTAGTTGTGAATTGTTGTTTATGCTTAGTTAAATTATTTTTTTGATTGATGTTTACCTTTGGATGAATCGCGACTTCTTTAGGGCATTAAACTATAAACCAAACTTGTAATTGATTAAGTACTTGAGGTAAGTCAATCGCTCGAAAGAGGAGGTTAATTTAACGACCGAAAGGTGTAACTTTTAATGATCTGAAAAGACTTTAAATACCTCTGGAAATCCAACTAAATATTCTTAAATTTCTAAATACCAAAACGCGACAGCTGAGGTTTAGTTATTTACGTGGTAAAAACCGGTCCCAAACCAAACCAGAACTAAAACACGACAGCTGAAGTTAGGGTTTAGGTCTGGTCGTCAAGTAACCTTCACATAGTATCCCATAAAAATATCAAGTCAGAACAGAAGGTCTAAAGCGAGTTTTGGGACGAAACAGCATGGATTTCGCATCGAAATCCAAGCATTTCGGTCCGAAATAGGCTTCTGTCTCAGTGAAAATCGTGGGCAGAAGTGCTTTAGAGCCAAACTAATTGAACACGCAACCCTAAGACATATTTTTGCATCTGTTTGAGTAAAAATAATTTGAAAAAAATCACCCAAAAATATTTTATTATTTATTTACTTATCTTATTACTTATTTTTATTATATTTTACTTGATTGCATCTTATTTCAAAAATCATACAAAATTCATCTCTCTAGATTTTAAGAACGATTAAAGTCCGGTATTCAATTAATCTGTCCCTGTGGGTTCGACCCTAGAACTTTACCATAACGACTAGTGAGGAAAAGTTTTAGGTTACAAATTTATTTGACCTAGGTTTTAAGCCTTCATCAAATTGGCGCCGTTGCCGGGGACGGTGTTTGATATCGTGTGCTTTTTCTAGTATTAAGAGGCTAGATTTCTTTTTATTTAATCATCTTTTTGTTTCCTCTCGTGCTACAGGTTGAATTCTGGCAGGAAAAAGGAAGGGAGTCCACTCTCAACCTCCACCTCCTGTGCGCCGTTACTTCCTACGCGGATTGCAAGAGGATCCGGAGCAGCAGCAAGCAGTTTCGGCCCTGCCAGTCCCCATTTCGGTCCAAAACTAATCCATTTCGGTCCGAAATCATCAACCAGAGAGCCAAACAGCGAGCAAGATGGCAGGAACTGGTGCACCTGTCGATGTAGCAGCAGAGGCTGAGCGCCTTGAGGCCATGAGAATCCAACTGGAGCAGAGGGAAGCTCGTATCATGACCGAGAGGAGGCGTGTGGAGAACCAAAGGCGCGAGCTTGAGAAAGACAGGCGCAGATGGACGTTAGACGAAGAGAGCGTCCACGACAACTCAGATGGAGAGGATGCAGCTGACAATCCCAATAAATCTCTCATGGACTATTGCGCTCCACGAGTCAAGGACATTGCCGGGCCGGTGGTCATTCAAGGAGTCGAAGCAAACAACATGCAAATCCTCCCCGCCTATGTCACAGCAGTCTAGCAAAACTCCTTTCATGGAGATGAACATGAGGACCCTCATGCACATTTGCAAACTTTTACTGAATATGTTAGATTGATCAAAATTAACGGGGTGCCTCAAAATGCCATTAGACTCATGTTGTTTAGGTTTAGTCTTAAGGACAAAGTCCAAAAATGGTACAAAACTCTCAAAAAGGGGTCAATTAGAACTTGGATTGACATGGCCCAAATTTTTCTTGAGAAATACTTTCCTGATGGTAGGGCTGATAAAATTAGGACTGAACTGAACAATTTTCAACAAAGTGATGATGAGTCTACGGAAGCTGCTTGGGAGAGATTTAGGGATTTAGAGAACTCTTGTCCACACCATGGAATTCAAGATTGACTTATTCTTAAGAATTTCTATAATGGTCTTTATGACAACATTAAGATTAACTTGGATTCTCTTTCAGGTGGTGGAAGCTTTTTGAAGATGGATTCGTTGCGAGGACGAGACTTGATCGAGCAATGTGCAAGACAATACAACTGGATGCCACAAGTCAACCAACGCCGATCAAGTGGGAAGCAACACGTGAACGAGATCTCAACGAGGGATAGGAGAATTGCCGAGCTAGAAGCGAAGATAGCCACATACCACTCTCTCCAAGGCTCTCATCTCAACTCGAATACATATGGAGCTTGTGGCGAAGAATGGCACACATCCCTTGAATGCCCATTGGCGCAACCAGAGAAAAAGGCTCAACAAGTCAATTCGATCAATGGTGGTCAACAGTACCAATACATAGGGCCAAACCCAAATACTCTTCCCAAGAAAGATTATATTCCATTTGTTGTTCAAAAGTTTATGGATGATCAAGTGAAATTTAATCATTATGTGGCTAAGAATTTGGATGAATTGAAAAATAATGCAGACAAGGCTCGAGCGCATGATAGAGGCACATCTCTTGAAGGAACAAGGAAAGATTCTGAGCCAACCGCAAGTGAACCCCAATGCCGAATGCAAATCTCTACACATCTTGCAAGTGCGGGCAAGTGAGGAAGAAAAGTCTATTTTGGAGCAAGTTCTGCCATTTCCACCTCTCCAGGACCCAGCCAAGCTCTCTGGCCCGCAAATCGGGTCACCAATAACGGAGAAATTTCGACCAGAGGTGCAATTTCGGTCCGAAATTCCTCCATTTCGGTCCGAAATGACACCCACAGGGGCCAAAAAGACGTCCCAGAAGAAGAATCCTGAGAATAGATCGACTCCAGAGACACCCTACCAGCCCCCATTGCCCTTTCCAGAGAAATTGACCAGAGAAAAGAAAGTTTCCTTGTTCAAGCAATTTTGGGAGATGTTAAAGGAGGTTCACATCAATGTCCCCTTCACAGAGATGATGGCACAAGTGCCCATTTATGCCAAGCTCTTCAAAGAATTTTGCACAGGGAAAATGTCTTTTGAAGAGATCAAAACGGTGGCTTTGAAAAACAAGATGCCACCCAAGCTCCCTGACCCAGGAAAGTTCGCACTTCCCTGCACAATTGGTAAGGTCACTGTTAATCAAGTTTTGTGTGATATGGGAGCCAGTGTAAGCTTGATGCCTAGAACAGTTTATGAGAGGAGTGGATTGGGTGATTTGCAACCGACGACCAAGACTTTACAACTCGCGGACTCATCAGTTCGTCTTCCATTGGGGGAATTGAAAGACATACTAGTTTTTGTGGGGAAATTTGTGGTTCCTTGTGACTTTGTGGTTTTGGAGATGGAGGAAGATAAGGAGGTGCCGGTAATTTTGGGATGACCATTTCTTGCCACTACAGGGTCAAAATGGATGCTAGGGATGGCACGAATCGTAGAAGAATCTTTTTTTTAAAAAAAAAAAGGATAAAAATAAAACTATCGTTTGGCACTCCTGAATGGCCCAAAAAAAAATTGCACTGCAACCAATTAATTTTTTTTTATTTGTTCAAATAAAAATATAAAAATAGAATAAGATAAAACGTTTTTTTTTTTTCTTGTTGGGTTTTACATTCAGCTTAATCCAACTTGTTTATAATTAAAAATTTTGTTTTTGCTTGTTTGTTTGTTTGTTTGATCACAAAATTAGTAATAAATCAAGTTTACTTTTTTTATATATTCTAATTTATTCTTTCCTTTATAATCCCTTCGTCTTCAATACCTGACTTGTTAGTAATATGGTGCTCAATAGTCGAGGCAGTGCTTACAATTTCCGAACGAATACCAATACTGTGCTCTAAGTGCACGCAAAACTGTATCCAGGAGTCAAAAAAAAAAAAAAAATGTGTACACTAACACGATGAATTAGACAGAACTCGAGGGGATTTTGACGGAAGGACCAAAATCGGACAAAATTAAAGTTGAAGGGTTGTGGAAGGACAAATTAAAGTTTAGTGACTGAAAATGGACAACCTATGAACTTCAGTGACCTCCCAGAAAATTTACTCTTTTTTTTTTCTTGTTGGGTTTTACATTCAGCTTAATCCAACTTGTTTATAATTAAAAATTTTGTTTTTGCTTGTTTGTTTGTTTGTTTGATCACAAAATTAGTAATAAATCAAGTTTACTTTTTTTATATATTCTAATTTATTCTTTCCTTTATAATCCCTTCGTCTTCAATACCTGACTTGTTAGTAATATGGTGCTCAATAGTCGAGCCAGTGCTTACAATTTCCGAACGAATACCAATACTGTGCTCTAAGTGCACGCAAAACTGTATCCAGGAGTCAAAAAAAAAAAAAAAACTGTATCCAAAGAACGGCTAGTTTTAAATCCATTTCTTTTGGTTGCCATTTGCACTTCAATCTGCGGTCTTTATAAGTGCACTCGCATGCGCAGAACCATTATAAAACACACACTCACCACCTCTTCCCTCTCTTTCACAACACACAAACACACCTGAGAAGCAATGGAGACCGATGTATCTAGTCGCTTCCCCTTCGTCTCTCCCAAAATGCCCCAATTCCCTCCCTTTTACTGCCCCAAATCAGGCATTTACGCGAGCAAGCACCCCAAAAGAGCACTACCACAGGACCCAAATCTTGATTTGGTCTCGTTTCTCTTCTCTCACCGACACAGCGGTGACCGGGCTCTAGTCGATTCCCGTACCGGCGACTCGATTTCATACACGAGTCTCCAGCCCTTGGTCGATTCCTTCGCTAACGGGCTTCGAAACATGGGAATTGGTAAAAACCAGGTGGTTATGATTTTGTTACCGAATTGCATCCTCTTTCCTGTCGTGCTACTAGGTGTTCTACGAAATGCCTCTGTCGCAACCCCCATGAACCCACTGAACAGCATAGAAGAGATCAAGAAGCAATTGGACTCTTCAGGTTCACGCTTGGTTCTCACCTCCATCGAAAATGTGCGAAAGATCGAGTCTCTAGGCGTTCGCGCAATTGCAATCCCTGAAACTTTACACTATGACCCAAAAAGTTTTGAAATTTTCTACAGAATTATGAATAGTGATCCGATAAACGCACCCAAAACCGCAATTAAGCAATCCGACCCGGCAGCGATCCTTTACTCGTCAGGTACTTCTGGTCCCTCTAAAGGGGTTATTATAACGCACCAAAACCTCATCTCCATGGTCGAATTATTCGCCAAGTTCGAGGCCTCGCAATACAATGATGATAGTTCTAAGAATGTGTACCTTGCACTGATACCAATGTTTCACATCTACGGCATGTCTATTTTCTCAATTGGGCTGTTGTCTCTGGGTACATCGGTGGTGGTCATGAAGCGATTCGAGCCCAAGGAAGCTGTGAGAGCAATAGAGAGGTATGGAGTTACGCATCTCCCGACTGTGCCCCCAGTAATGGCCGCTCTGGTTCGCGCAAAGCGTGACCTTGGGTGTGATTTGGGTTCCCTAAAGCAAGTGTCAAGTGGGGCCGCTCCTCTGAGCCAGAAGTTGATAGACGAATTTTTGGGGGCTTTTCCACTTGTGGATTTTATTCAGGTATTTTTGGAGTTCCTTGTCATTTCTGTCGTATAAAATTTTTTGGACTAATTAGATTCACTATTTGTTATGTGGACCACATTGCACCCATTTCTCTCCTTTATTTTTAAAGTTTTGGCCTTTTCTGCTGTTGGTCTTGTGGTGTTGCTTTTAAAGCACTTTTAGGCCTTAAATATTATATTATACCAACAAAAAGCTATTATTCTGGCCCAATAGAAAATAGCCCTTTTGCTATTGTAAGTAAATTTCAGACCCTGCTCACCAAGATGCTTTACAGCCACAAAACTTTCAAGTTGTTTTCTCTAAAGTCTCAAGTCTTAACACGTAGATCTTAAACAGCAAGTCAGCAACAATACCGAAATATGTTACTTAGTTCTGTTTTTGCTTCTTTTGAGAATCATTACTTTTCTTTTCTGACATTTTGAAGGGAACATCTAGTAAAAGTAATGAACAAACAAATGAGAATTTTGATAATAATTGTTTGTTCATTACTTTTACTAGATGTTCCCTTCAAAATGTCAGAAAAGAAAAGAAATAATATTTACTAGATGTTGGACCTGCTAATAATAATATTTCATAATTAATAGATAATAATATTTAATAAGTAAAAATAATTATTATTAAAAAATCAAAGTTAATAATAAAAATTAATTATTATAATTAATAATTAAATAATAATAATAATAATTAGAAATAATTAATCAATAATAATTTTTTATTATTAAATAATTAATAATATTTCAATTATTTAATTAAAAGTAATTATTAATATTTCATGATAATACAATGATTTATTATTATCATTAATAATTAATTTGTATAATAATTAATAATTAACAATAATTAGTAATTAATAATATCTAATTATTATTAATACATAATAATAATTAGGTCACAACGTATTATTAATACATAATAATAATTCAAATTTAAGGGCATTTTAGTCTTTTAACATGAATATATGCATGCATTAAGTTACTCATCCTTACTACACAACCAAACACCCCAAACACCCCATAACTTGTTGTCATATAAGACAAACTAAATGAATGATAACCTTCCATCAAGATGCTTGTGAATAGAAGTAGCACACATTACACATATCATCAAATTGCCTTGCCAACAAGCAATTCAAAATAAAAAAATTTCTTTTACTGTACAGCAATAATTTATTTGATATAATCAATTTTTTTCATCAGGGTTATGGCATGACAGAATCAACTGCAGTTGCTACACGTGGTTTCAACACTTCCAGTTGCAATAAGTACACATCTGTAGGTCTACTTGCTCCAAATATGGAAGCCAAGATTATTGACATAGAAAATGGAGTTTCTTTGCCTCCTGGCTGTCACGGTGAACTACTTCTGCGTGGACCTGCTATCATGAAAGGTTTTTACTCTGTCTCTAGCAAATTCATGTTCATTCCGGTTAAATCAAGTCGGATTGATATATGATATATCATCCAACAACCAGGTTTAGATTTCAATTGGGTTCTGCCTTGAATGGATTTGGGTTTTGGGTAATCAGTTCATGGGCCTTCGGTTCAACAATTTTGGTCCATTAAATTTGTGGGTTTTAATTTTACGATTGCCAAGATAAGCAGTTAAGAGCCATACCATTTTGGTGCTGGCTGGTTTTGTTACTCTGTTGGATTCCTTCATGTTACTTGCCTTAATCAGACCTTCATTCGTGCTTTGAAGATACAGAAGGAAGAATGCAAAATCCATTCTGAAAAAGGAAAAAGTAGAAATTATATGTTGTAACATAACACCTTTTTCCCTCTCCTTAAAAATTTATAGGGTATTTAAACAATGAGAAGGCTACCTCTGAAACAATTGTAAATGGTGGCTGGTTAAGGACCGGAGATATTGCCTGTTTTGATAATGAAGGTTATTTGTACATACTTGACCGATTGAAAGATACAATAAAATACAAGGGTTTTCAGGTACTATTTTATTTTATTATTTAAATTGGTAAGTAAGACAAGAACTGCTGTCATATCTCCAAACTCATTCCCACGTTTGAAATTAGAATAACTTTCTCAATTGATCCACATTTTATCCTAATTATATTTCAAGCTATCAATTTTGCAATTGAGCGTTAATTTATCCTGAAAACTGAGTAATGACTAACAATGCAGTAGCATTTTCGTATCAACAGAGACTAAATACAGTTTTGGTGCTATACTATCCACTGTCTATTCAGTATTCTGATGCTGTACTGCTTATTAGTAATGCTGCGTACCCAGCAGAATTATGTTTCTCTCTATAAGGTGTATAATCTGATAATGACGAAGCTACACTGCAAACAACTAATTTATCTTGCTCCTCTCTCTTCTTACACAGATAGCTCCAGCAGACCTAGAAGCATTACTACTTGTTCATCCTGATATAACTGATGTTGCAGTTACATCGTGAGTGTAAAACTTTAACTGGACCCAAACTTCATTTCTTCAATACGGTACACATTGTATAAACTGTTGCTTTTGTTTATATATTATAGGGAAGAAAATGAAGAAACAGGAGAAATACCAGTGGCTTTTGTTGTACGAAGAAGTGGGATCTCTCTTTCTTCTTCTGAAGTTATGGATCATGTCAATAAACAGGTAAATTACATATTTGTTAGTTTGTTTATAATTTAAGAGCCTGCATTATTTCTTTTCCCCCTTTATTCCCTTTCAGTTAGCTATCTAATATTCAGAAGCCAAAATTTTGGGCAATAAAAAGATCAGAAAATCAGCCAAATGACGTTTAATGTCATAAATACGCAAATTAAACCTTTTCAAAGTCATAATGTGTAATATACTTTGAAATCACTTCATCCATAGACCTTGATGTTTGTCAGCTCATATCCAACATAAACTTTATACATTTCATAGTATTGCCTTTTATGGTGCCATAGCCTTTTCTTAATTGGCATTAGTATCGGCCTGGCATTTTGGACAATAAATTTGAGAATGACTGTATGAGTTTTAAATTGAAAACTTTTATTAAATTATCGGTTATTTTTTTTTACCTTTAGAGAGCGCCGCTTTTTCAGACTGTATCAAGCTTTAAATTTGAAATTCAAAAGGCTGTTACGAATCTAATATGTCTGAATGCATATTTCATTTTTTTGCTTTGCAAAAACAATACACGATTTTTTCTTAATAAAATTTACCAATTCAGTTAGCTTGTCACATCTTAACTAAGAAGATTATAACGCAATTTTTGGTTATCGAATTTTCTGAAAGGACACAACTTTATCGGAAACCTTTTGGAAGGTCTTTGTTTAACGACAAATATAACACATCTTAAATATAATGTTTGTAATTTGTAAATGAAATTTTTGTTTCCTCTTTTTAATCTGGTGTGTGTCAGTCGTATTTTTAAAAAGAAATGCTAAGTAGTCATTCTCACTTTTTTTAGGTGGCTCCTTACAAGAAAGTAAGAAAGGTGGTATTTGTGAATTCATTGCCAAAATCACCAACAGGAAAGGTACTTAGAAGATTATTGAGAAGTAGTCATGGAAGATCCAAAATTTGAATCTTCTTTATTGAAACATAATTTGCAAGGGTTGGAAATTTAAAAAAAGAGCTATGCATGTCGAAATTTTGCTCTCTTTCTTTTTGTGGACTATGAAGTGGTAAGTTGGAAGCTGAAGTCTCACCTACGATAAGATATTTTATTTATTCAAATTTTGAAATATAATTGTTGTTGGAATATAAATTTATGCTAGTTGATATACTTAAGGGAGTTTATAGAAAAACAGAACCATGTGATAGATAAGTTTTTGGATTAATTTTCTTTGTGGTACACTACTAAGCGTTGAATTTGTTTGAATTTTTCCTTCAAGCAAAGTAGTTGACAAAACATGCGCAGAGTCTGAAATCGGAAAAGGTATATTCCTTCTACGGTGCTAGAACATTTTCCAACCAAACAAAATTGAATAATCGTATTGCGAGTTTTTGTTTTTTTTTTTAAAAAAAATGATAATTACATTATTAGTTGTGCTTAGGGTCTTGGACCACACTATAGCAGTATACAAGGAACAGATTAGGAAAAATGTTTTATCAACATTCTAGGTGGAGAAATAGATGGAGAAAATGTTTTATATAACTTTTATTTAATCGAAGACAGTTGTCATGTTTTTTCTTTTTTGCAAAAATTCTAAGACACTCCTATACAATAATATAAATCATGTTTAAAATGTTTAAAAAGTAACTCTTTGTTTTTTCTTTCTTTTTTGACCGTATTTATTTCTAAAGAAAATGGCCTGTTTCAACATTTTTGTCATGCTTTTCAGAGACAACCTTACTTTGCTTTCACCATCAATATTAATTTTATAAACAAATTTATGGCCTTTAACAGTACGGTAGAATAACTGGAGCATCTCCATTGCGTGTAGACCGGGAGAAGATAGAATTGTTCCATGTTGTATTGTATGAATTCTTTGTGGCTCGCGGTCAATTGATTTGTGAAGCGAGTCACTACTAGCTATTTGAAAATTTAACATAAACTACTAAACTAAGTCAACGACGAAGAATGACTTCAGACCCTTGCAACATAACTTTCGCTCCATCAGAATTGCCAACAGAAGAAACGTTAAACCATGAGGAAAAGAAAACGATTTATATTTTTGCCTAGAGATTTTGGTCAGAGCCTCAGGTTGCTATGTTAATTCCTTATATTGCAAGGGTCAAGGATGCACAAGCTATTGCAAAGGAATCTGATCCCGGTAGAGTTAGAGCCTCAGACAATTTTTCCAGTGATGCGCTCAGTTAGTGAGACATACACTATCAGTTAGTTTCAGAAAACATTCTCCTTATTTTTCTTAACAGCTGCTGCTTATTTTTATTATTATTATTATTTTTTGTAGATGTAAAGTTCCACTAGGAAAAATTCGTTTAATACAAAAAAAAATAGATTAATGGAATCTCAAGACTCATGTCACAATGAATTGAGCAACAATATGTTAAAAAAGGAGGATGTTGGGTTCAACAACACTGGTGGATTAAAACAGTCGAATAATTATGGACGCAAAACAAAAAAGATATATACTTTCTCAAAATTAAACTTCTAAGGAAAAAAATCTATTAATATTAAAAAATTAAAACTTAAAAGTAATTATTGAATATTGATCTCAATTTGCGTCTTAATAAATCGGCTCCTTACTCAGCGGAACTAGCTGTACAAAGCAAAACAACTCACTTGCCACAGAAAAATCTACTTTATTTCGTACCAAAGACTAGTCTATTAATTACTGTTGGCAACAACTCAAACAAACGACCAGAAATTTTGGTCCAACTAACAACTACTAGATTTAGTTCAACAGCACAAGCACGGATGTCAGTTGAGTGTCCATATCCTTAGTCAATGAAAATTAATGTTTGTATAGAAAACATTTTCTTGTAATATTTTATTGGCTTGGAACTCTATTCAATTTTAAACAAATTGGTTGACCTTTTCTTTGATGTTCATCTAAGGCCTGGCTAATTTCTAGAACTGAAATGACCTATTAGGCTTTATAATATCCGTTTGTTTTTAGCTTGACGAGCGTCACATGAACAGTTTATGTTTTTCTACTTTGAGCTCTAATCCCATTGTCCACTTAATTAATTAATACGCAATCAAAGTTAAACGTATGGATGATATTGAATGATCTCCATATATCACCAAGTTCAATTACATTAGTGTTTCTGATGCACTACCGACTAATCAGGGCGGAGCCAGAATTCTGGAAAAGGGGGGGCAAAAAGTTGTTATATTAAAATTTTTTATTTGTGAGGAGAATTTAATAATTGAATAGAATATTATATAATTTTGATATTTTTTCAGGGGCTAATTTGAAAATTTAGGAGGGGTTCCTTTTTCTCGACCATGCTGGACCTATTTTATAAAGGATTTTATTTGTCTTAGAAATTTCATAAAAGGCTCAGGCCCTCTAAATAAGCATAAAAAGCCTAGGCGCAAAACACGTGTCTAATTTTTCTAAATGCTAGGCTCCAAAACAAATTGTGCGCTGTTTGCTTGCATTCTCTGCCTTAAATTATATTTAGTATAAATAATTATAGCTTATTTCATGAAAGTTGTTTTAATAAAATATGAGTGAGATAATGTTGTGTTAAAATGATGTATAAATGTACCCGTCACAAAACTATGCATATTAGAAGGATTTAATGTTACAAGATTAATGGATAATAATTAAATTGAAAATTCAGAATTTTAATATTCGAAAATTTCGTCTATTTACATGTAAAAGTATGTCTATGTAAAAATTAGTGGATATGAAATAAATTTTAACAAAAAAAAAAAATCAGAAGTTTGCAATTACATGAGTATGTATATTTACTTGTAAACAAATGTCTATTTGAAAATTAATAGATATGAATCATTTTGAAAATTAATGTAATGACAAGTACATGTGCAATTATATTATTTTTACATAACATCATGTCTCTTTTCTCAATTTATATCAAAACATCTTTATGGTATTAAGCACAATGGATACATTTAAAAAAAAATAAATAAATAAAAACCAACAAACTAGACAAGTGCCCAGCTTGCTTTGATGCCTAAGATTTTCTGAAATTAAGGCGCATACGCATAGAGATTTTATAACTAATTATTATTTAGATTATTCATAAGTATTTGGACTAGGCATGTGGAAAAGGGGGGCTCAAATATAAACGACAGGGGTGTTGGAGTTATGTCCTAGAAGTCAATATTTAATGACTTATTTTCTTAGTTTATGTTAATGATGATATTTGATCATTTGTTCCTAGAGTTTATTATTGACAGATCATTCAGGTTGAGGATCTGAATTGTGGATCTCTGTGGATCATTCATTAGAATGACAATAATAAATCTAAATCGTCCATAATCTTGATAATTAACAAGGAACATTAATTATCATAAAAGATTAGTATGCAAGTTAAGCGATGATTAAGTTCTACAAATCATAAGTAAGGAGTTACCAACTTAATTGCATATGTATATGTTGTAGAACATAGTACAGGACTTGACCCAATGAAATAAACATTTGGATTGTGTTAAGTGTCATTGTTTATTTCATATGAGTTTGATTCTATGTTTGAGATGTTCACCTTTTCCACATGAGGATAGGTTCAATAAATATCGTCTAACGTTGATTCCTGATAAAGGCTTCTATAAGGACTTTATTTATGTTCTCTTGAATTGTGCGGGGAAAAGTTGTTCATCAAGAAAACCGTATGTCCCTCATTAATTTACTTAATGAGTGATGATATCTGTTTGGGCCCCTTGATGGAGTTGGATTGGTTGGCCAACATGTACAATCAACTCTAGATCAAGAAATATATAATCTGCAAGAATGACACATTCCTATCTTGGATTATACAAAGATATCATGTGACATAAGAATCAGACAAAGAAATACTTTTTATTTCTTATGCAGGATTGAGATATTGTAACGGTACATTATTTATACGAATTGGGAATCATAACGTGTTGCTAGATACCGCTTATGATTATTGGAAATAAATAACGATTTATTTCCATGGCCAACATAGTATAAATCCTCAAATAGGGTCACACAAATAGAGTTTTAGTCACACAGTGTATTATCTATTTATTCACAATAATGGGTATTGAGAAAATGTGATAGTTTGACTAATTAATTATATACCGTTATGAACCGTTATAATTATTTGAGTCAAAAGGATCATATAGAAATAGATTAGTACATTATCTAATCCCAAAATAGTTATTAATGATTTAATAATTATTTTAGAGTCAACACATATTGATATAAATAGTTATATTAATTAATTGGGCCAACATTTCATAGCAAATGAATAGTCCAATTTAATGCATTAGCTAATCATAGATTAATTATTAATGAGTTAATAATTAATTATGTTCAACTTACTTTAATTAGTTTGAGCTAATTGGGCTTCTATTTAATTGGTTAATTAAAGGCCCGATTTAAGGAAGAATAAAGAGAATTAAAGGGGATTCATTAATTGGTGAATTAATGAATAAAGGCCTTTTATTAAGATGGCCCAAGAAAGCCCATTAGGTGGCCTCTTAGGGTGGATGGCATACTTGTAAATAGTATGAAAGGTGGATGAGAGTTGTTGGCTATATAAAGGGGGTCTCCAAGAGGAAACCCTAGCCGTCATTCTCTCCCATCCCATGTGCCTCCTAGCTGCCCCCTTTTTCTCTCTTCCAAGCTCATGTGTTGAGCACCCCACCTCTCTTCCTCTCCATTAAATAGTTAAGTAGAGAAGCAAGGTGATTAGCAAGAGGTTCAAGAGAACTAGCATTCTCTTTGAGCTTGGTGGTGGGTCCTTGGTGGGCTAGAGGCGACTATTGGTGGTGGAGGAGGCGGTGCAAGCACGCCATCGACTCCCATGCCATGGAATCGAGCCTCTTTGTTACTACACAAAGAGAGGTATAATTCTCCTACTTGTTCTCATTGTTTTGATGTGTGATTGCTTTAGCACTAGATCTATTGATTTGCTTGTTGTTAATGGTGATTAATTAGTTGTAATTAATCTAAAATTAAAATATGAGCATTTCCTAACAGTGGTATCAGAGCTCAGGTCGTGCTTAAGGTTTTTCACACTTAATTAAATGAGAAATTCGTAATTAATTAAGTTAATTAGTGATGTGCATGCTTGCTGGCCCTGGAAAGGCTGTTTTCTGTCTTGTTGCTTGTTTTTCGTGGTGTAAAGCTCTCTCAAATTTTTTCCTTCTGACTGGAGGTTGTAGCCCTTTGAATTGTGGTTGTTTTCCCACTGGAATCATTGAAATTCGATGTAAAATGAATTTTTAGTGATTTAAACGGTAACGGTGCGCAGATCTGTTATTCTGCTGCACAGTTCTGTTGTTGTGGTTGGTAACAAATAAGTTTGTATACAAAGTACCTGTAACTTTTAGATAGGATTAATCTAAACTTGATGCTCTTTCTAGATATGTAAATTGTGTTGCATATTTCGGATTTTATGTGGGCGTTCAAGGATGAAAAGTGATGAAGTTGTCAGATCTGCTTTTTCAAACAAACCGATTGTTTTGAAAAACTGTACTTATTGAGAAACTTTTATGGAAAAGTGTTAAAATGGAAATGTTCTCCTTTAAGTCTGGAATCTGCGAAAATTAATTTCATAGATTTTCATTGAGATTTGATACCTCAACCGAGTGAAACCTTTTTGGTCGACGGTCTGTTCCAGAACAGGATACCTTGCTTAAATGCTTGTTATCTCGTTGATCTTGAATATAACTTGTGGATTTTCTTTTCATAGAATGATAGCCTATTGTATGTAGTATTTTTCTATGTAAATTGTTTGCTGGAAAGATATCAAGGGGATGATCATACAGATCAAAAGATTGAGACCCATAACAGAATTTTCTCTAACGGTGCTTCGCGCACATTCTGAGGATTTGTCTTTTTTGGTTCTCCCTGATGGTAATTGATCTCTCCTTGAGTTTTTTACAGGTAATCACAATTTTTGTAAGGAGTTCTCTGGATTTATTTCGGATTTTTTGGAGACCGAATTATTTTGAATTTTTCGGGCCCCGAATTTCGTATTTTAATTAGTTAAAATAATTTCTAATTAATCAATTTGATGAAAGGTTAATTAGAAGACTCCTTAAATACCCTCCTTTCTGTTTTGATGGTTGGATTTAATTTGAAAGGGCTTAAACAATTAGTTGTTAATGTTAAGCCTTCTTTGCATTCAAAAAAAACTTGAGCAACAAGTATGCACAAAGATTCTAATTAATGAAATTAATTAAGAGCAAGTGAATCATGTATATTGTATATGTGCTAACTTGTTTTTGTAGGAGGATGTGGGTTTGATATGGCTCAAGATTTCAATGCCTTGTGTGTTGTAAAATGTTGTGAATGCATGTGATTGCTTGTAATGTGGCCTAAGGTGCCTTGATAATTAATAATTGATTAATTCTTGATGTAACTTGTGAGGCTTGCATGCCCCTAAGGCCTAGGCGGGTTTTAGGATTTTATCACATGTATTTATTTCCCGTAATTATTAGATAGGATCTTAGTAATTAGTGGGAGGGTTTGATTAGATTAGTTTCGTTACATGGAGATGCGACGAAGACTAATGCAAGCGGGAGCCATACAAACCCACGACAATGCTTGAGATGCTTATGTTATGTGATTGTTTGTGAATGCCTTGAATTGTCATAGGTAGGTATGGGTGTATGCTTACACGACCACCAAACAAGAGTCACATATTTTGTCCCAAACTAAATTGATTAAGTCGACCGCCTTCCTTCTCTCTATCCCCTTCACGTCAATAGCCAATCATGGCGCGGTCCGCCATAGCGGACGTCATGGTTGTCAACCTTGATAGTCGGGGTACAAATGAAAAGATTTGTTAGGAGCAAATAGAGAGAGGTTGCTTATCGATGGACCCAACAAGTTTTCTTGGACATCGGGGCGAAGTTTGTAAATATACTTAGATATTCACAAACCAAGAGTCGTATGGTTGATATGATTGGTTGGAGAACCTACCTTGTCTAGTTAAGTAGGGTGTCGTGCCATAGCAGGCTCTACTTGACGAAAATGGGGATCTTGGAATCCATTACATTTAGGGACATTAATTAAATGTAGTGGGAGTTTTGTTTATCTTTCCATAAACAAAACATTGCATAAACTAAATGACCTTAAATTGAAATTGTTATAGATATTAAATATATTAATTTCGTTGTGATCAATCTTTGGAAAACGACAAGCTCGTTTCTAAGGTATTTACTTGGAGAAGTAATACCGATTCCTAAGACATGTTCTTGGAAATGAGAAACTTGAGCAAGTTTAATCCCAAAATCGTTCCTCAACTTCCCGAAAATAGCTTCGCAATGATTGATTAGTTTTGACGAAAATTATTCAATAAAGCGAATGCTTATATCCTTTTAGAAGTTCTAGACTTTTGAATTGGAGAATTCATAAGGACTAGACTAGACTTCTACGTTCTCATGCACTCACTCAAGAAAAACGTTCTTAGAGAAAGTAAATATAGACTCAATCATTTATGATCGAGTAATGGAGTGTGAGTTAACCAAGAGACTCTTCTTATAAGAAGATAAATGTTTCATTAGCTTGTGAACCGAAAGGTTTGAGTAACTAATTGACAACTAGAGATATTAAGATCTCCAATATCAAGGATTGTTGATATTGTCATACAATCTCTTTCTATGGACAAAGGATATATTGTTCGCACACTTGTTAGTGCTAAAAGTAATTGGTTAAGTATTAAAGGAATACTTTACCAAGATATAAGTTGAAACTTTGAGACCCTCACTAGTGACCGTGTGTCACATGAGATGTTTCATTTGCCATTTATGGGAGGCATTTGAAAGGTTGTCCGAAATACCATGATGTTCTAAACCTTAAGATATTTGTCGTTCAAATTATCTCACTATCTCTAATTCACACTAGTAATTAGGTGCTAGTTCATGTGCTCGCATTTAACGAAATGTGTAGGCAATGATGAATAAGAGAAAGTTCGAGACAAGTAAAGTAAACTCCGTTTTGGAAATGGCTTATACGTCTAAGCCGCTACCTTTGAATACGTAGAGTTATCTTTACTAAATAAAGAGTTTATTTAGGAATTTAAGGTTGTATACCTTATTCCAAACATCTCACAAAACCTTATCTCCGTTTCATATTTGATGATGGATGATCATGTTTTGTAATAGAGAAATGTTGTTCTCTTATTATTATGAATTTGTGTATGAGATTTCATGCATCTTAATTGAATTTGCTTGAAATAGATAGACAAATTTTTGAATGACAAATGTGTGAGACTTTACATAAAGTATTTGACTTTTATGTAAATTAGTCGCTTGGTCGAATATAAACAAGAATCACATTATGAGAGTCTACGTAACGTGGAGCTCGTAAATCAATTCGATTGCAAATGAATTGAAATTCATGCGAATCGTGTTTGTTAAATGACAAAAGCGTCTTTGAACTACGAAGGTTTAAAGGACAAGTAACTTGATTAAGACTTATACATATTGATGTATATAGACCTATGGGTACTTGTGCAATTGAAAGGTTGTTGATACTTTACCACTTGACCAACGATCATTGTAGATATTAACGTATCTATTTGATATGGTATAAGTATGAATCTTTTGACAAGATCAAAAGAATTTCAAGAGTAAAGTTGAAAAACTATTCAATAAAAGCAAAAGTCTTAAGATGGATCATGGTAAATAGTTAAGTCATATAGTTTGATATATTATCTAAAGAGTATGAAATACGTTTCACTACTCGCTCCATGAGGAACATTGAAAAATGTATCCAAGGATAGAGGTATCGAACATTGTTTGATATAGTTCGATCGGTAATAAATCAAATTGATTTGTTCGACTCATGTAAGGGATTTGTGTTTGAGGACAATATTGTTTACACTAAATAAAAATTCCATTGAAGTCTATTGAGAAAGACATCTTACGAGATCCGATCTCTAGGTATATTGTTTCTCAAGATTTGGTGTTGAGAAGCTTATTTCAAGGTTCGATTGATTGATAAGCTTGGACCCAAATAAGACGCTTATTATTTTGTAGGATATCTTGAATTAGCCAAAAGGTACTACTTCTATGAACATGATAAGAACAAGGTAGTTGTTGCTCATCATAACGTAATCTTAAGGAATAACATTCTCAAGAAGAAGTAGTGGGAGTAAAGTGAGCATTAAAGGAGTTTATGCGTCACTACAAGAAGTACCTTTATGGGAAACTTGTCACTCCATACATGGTGTTTAGTGGGAGTTGAGCGGAACTTAATTCACAAGTAGTTGTGAAAGGAAGAAGTTTATAAGCACGCTTGCTTCTAAAGAGTACTCAAACATCTCACAAATGGATGATGTTCGAGAAACTCGTGCAATATATTAGGATCAAGAACTTACTCTACAAGATGTTGTAGAAGTAGTTTGTTGACCTCAAGCACCAATCCTACAAAGATCAACGAGAGTGAACTGCCTAAACTGAAAAGTACATAGGCTTCACAACATCCTCGTACTTGACATATGAGGATCCGTTGATAAATACAGAAGCGATGGAAAGACCCGATTCCACAAATATGATTTGAATATGTATGATCTTTAAGTGCAATCCATATACATAACAACAAGGTATAGACCTCGATTGATGTTCAAGAAGGAGCGATCCATCTAGAACATTTAGATCTTTAAAGGAAAGATAGATATGGATAGCAAGTCGACTATGTACAAAGCACAAGTTCATGATTGTTGCTATGTCCAAGTCGATAACGAGTTGACCATGTACAAAGTACGGCTTCTCGCTTGTAGCTGTGTATAAGTCAGTAAAGATCATTCTAGCAATAGTTATATTTCGTATATATAGATATATGGAAAGATACATCAAAATCGCCTTCTTCGATTGAATGAAGGAAGTTGTTGTGTATTTGACACAAACCGAGGATTTGTTGTATTGCTAGAAACACATATATATATGCTTCAAAGATCAATTGATGAATTGAAGCAAGTATTGTGGAAACTGGAATAAACATTTTTGACAAGTAAGTCAAGGAGTTGAATTTCGTCAAAAGCATCTTGTATAGACAAGATATTAAGTGGGAGCATTATTATGTTACATGTATTGTACAAGATACAACACATTAATTGGGAATAAAAAATAAAGAAATGAATATTGTCAAGATCTCATTGGAGAATGTTTACTCAATAGAGAACTTGGGTAAGTCACCTAAATCCAAGGAAACAAAATCTATGGAGATAGATTATGATGGATGTCAGGTTTGAGCAAAATGTGCATATAATGACAAGGTGTTATAGTTACACAAAAAGATAGACTCCTAGAAAGGATGTCTAACCACGTTGTATGGCATACATTTGAGTTCTAATCGGTGTGTTGCAACTCAATTCGAGAAGAGTGCACGATACAATTCGAGCATCCTTCTGTTATGAGTTTCATTACGTACGCCATACTTATGCACATGCCCCTATGTGTTGTACCCAAGGAGTATGACAATCAGTTGTCAAATGGATACAAAGAAAAACACATTTGGACAATAATCAAGAATGTCCTCGAGTATCTTAAGAGAAAGAGTGATATGTTTTTCATCTGGTAAGATGAAAGAAAGCTCATATAAATTGTTATATTGATGCTAGTTTTCGAAAGATTGATATAAATACAATTGAGCTACATATTTTGTTTAATGTGGTGTTGTAAATTTAGAAGGTGTTCTAAATGGGATATTACAACCGTTTCCGTCACCAAAACAAAAATATATAGCAACTTGTGAAGCAATGAAAGAATGTGGTATGGATCGTGAAGTTCTCATTCAAGCTAATATGGTTCTATGCATCTCGAACCATAGCTTAAACTTGAAGAACCCAATATTAAATTGGTGATCCAATTAAGATCTATGACGATGTCACTTGATCTCACATGATGACGATCAAGAACACATATATAGGAGTATATATGTATATAGGGTCAAACAAAATTGGATAGGTTCGCGAACACAGCGAACACTCTAACTTAACCTCTACCTTAAGCGGTATACGAGATGCAGTTGTGCATCCATGCGTGATGGACGTATGAGTAACTTGCTTTAAGCGTATTATATCTTTTGAGGTTCGAGACATGTATATATATGGATATATGACATTGTTTTAAATTCTTCATTGGCTAGAGGTCACTATTGATTGACTCTAGGCCAAGTGGGAGATTGTTGGAGTTATGTCCTAGAAGTCAATATTTAATGACTTATTTTCTTAGTTTATGTTAATGATGATATTTGATCATTTGTTCCTAGAGTTTATTATTGACAGATCATTCAGGTTGAGGATCTGAATTGTGGATCTCTGTGGATCATTCATTAGAATGACAATAATAAATCTAAATCGTCCATAATCTTGATAATTAACAAGGAACATTAATTATCATAAAAGATTAGTATGCAAGTTAAGCGATGATTAAGTTCTACAAATCATAAGTAAGGAGTTACCAACTTAATTGCATATGTATATGTTGTAGAACATAGTACAGGACTTGACCCAATGAAATAAACATTTGGATTGTGTTAAGTGTCATTGTTTATTTCATATGAGTTTGATTCTATGTTTGAGATGTTCACCTTTTCCACATGAGGATAGGTTCAATAAATATCGTCTAACGTTGATTCCTGATAAAGGCTGCTATAAGGACTTTATTTATGTTCTCTTGAATTGTGCGGGGAAAAGTTGTTCATCAAGAAAACCGTATGTCCCTCATTAATTTACTTAATGAGTGATGATATCTGTTTGGGCCCCTTGATGGAGTTGGATTGGTTGGCCAACATGTACAATCAACTCTAGATCAAGAAATATATAATCTGCAAGAATGACACATTCCTATCTTGGATTATACAAAGATATCATGTGACATAAGAATCAGACAAAGAAATACTTTTTATTTCTTATGCAGGATTGAGATATTGTAACGGTACATTATTTATACGAATTGGGAATCATAACGTGTTGCTAGATACCGCTTATGATTATTGGAAATAAATAACGATTTATTTCCATGGCCAACATAGTATAAATCCTCAAATAGGGTCGCACAAATAGGATTCTAACCACTTGGTGCATTTATTGTTTATTCACAATAATGTGTATTGTGAAATGTGATAAGTTAATTAATTAATTATATACCGTTATGAACCGTTATAATTAATTAAATTAAAATGATCATATGGAAACAATTTAATGCATTAGCTAATCATAGATTAATTATTAATGAGTTAATAATTAATTATGTTCAACTTACTTTAATTAGTTTGAGCTAATTGGGCTTCTATTTAATTGGTTAATTAAAGGCCCGATTTAAGGAAGAATAAAGAGAATTAAAGGGGATTCATTAATTGGTGAATTAATGAATAAAGGCCTTTTATTAAGATGGCCCAAGAAAGCCCATTAGGTGGCCTCTTAGGGTGGATGGCATACTTGTAAATAGTATGAAAGGTGGATGAGAGTTGTTGGCTATATAAAGGGGGTCTCCAAGAGGAAACCCTAGCCGTCATTCTCTCCCATCCCATGTGCCTCCTAGCTGCCCCATTTTTCTCTCTTCCAAGCTCATGTGTTGAGCACCCCACCTCTCTTCCTCTCCATTAAATAGTTAAGTAGAGAAGCAAGGTGATTAGCAAGAGGTTCAAGAGAACTAGCATTCTCTTTGAGCTTGGTGGTGGGTCCTTGGTGGGCTAGAGGCGACTATTGGTGGTGGAGGAGGCGGTGCAAGCACGCCATCGACTCCCATGCCATGGAATCGAGCCTCTTTGTTACTACACAAAGAGAGGTATAATTCTCCTACTTGTTCTCATTGTTTTGATGTGTGATTGCTTTAGCACTAGATCTATTGATTTGCTTGTTGTTAATGGTGATTAATTAGTTGTAATTAATCTAAAATTAAAATATGAGCATTTCCTAACAAGGGGGGCTTCAATACAAGTTAACTAATCTTACTCAAAAAACTCAATGTAATTTTTTAAAAAGTTCAAATCACGGGAGACATTGCCCATTCCCGCACCCCTACTCCCTCCGCCCCTGCGACTAATTCAAAAGGGACGAGAAACCCTCACAACAGAATATATCATTATTTCATATAAAAGTGCTGATTTAATCATTTTTGTGTCAATAAAAAAGATAAGATGATGTGGATAATCCGCTCTTAAATTTATTCCCAATTATACCTAAAATCAGTTGCAAGCGTACAACAATCGTCTAAGTATTATCGAGGTCGAACCACAGGGACGGAATATTCAAATAATTAAGTTTAATGAATTTTGATTAACTAGATTAGAGGTATGAAGAAATAATATTTGTAACAGATCAAAAGTAAAGGTTTGCAGATTAATAAAAGTCCTAAATTAAACAGTTCAATGAGTTAAAAGGATTAAAACACTAATTAAGAATTAGGGGTTTAACTAGTAGCTAATACTTTTCAGTTTACTCCAGAATCAGCGGCCCGCTGAAACTCAAGTCGCTGACCCTGAGAAGGTCGCAGAAGTCTGGGATCATAGACAACCTGCAAAAACCTCTTGCGGCCCGCTAGGTTTGGCGCAGACTCAACTTTTTGTATATTTTAATTGTTGTTTTGTGTAGAGAATTAATTATAACTAAGGCTCCTCAATCCCACTTCCGTTTAAGGTCAGGTTTCCTATAGTTAACATTATTTCTCTCTAGTTCAACCTAGATTTCAACTCTCATTTCTTGGTCTAGGTTAAACTAGTTTATGCTTTATGACCTACGATTCCCTATACTTCCGTAATCGGGAAGGGCTTCAACTTTCGTTTCTTAACCCTAGCATAACCTTCCGGCACCAACTCTCGTGTTTACCATACTTTAACCTTATTACTTAAGAACGTTTGGATTTAACCACCTAGCAATCAAAAGACGTCTCTTTTAACGGGTGCAAGCAATTCAACTTAAGCAATTCAGATAAAGTAATCTAAGCAATTCAATCAAAGCATAAAACACAACATACAAACAAAGAAAATATAACTTAAAGCATATTATCAATCATAAACTTAAAAATGTTCACTACTATGGCCCCTAATATACGACTACTCACGAATATACATCATAAAACAACAAAAGGTATCTGAATAATAAGAAAATATAGAGAAAGAAACAAGATTACAACAGATTGAATCCAGAATCTCTCTTTTCTGCTCTCTGCCACTCTTTCAGCGGGTTGCTGATGCTCCTTGCGGCCCCTGAAAACCCTTGATTGCTCTCTTACTTAGCAGAACAACCCTAAATCTCACGAACTCCTTTCTCAATTGCGCTCTGGTGTTTATATAGGCATGGGATGACTCCAAAACTGTCGAGGACGTGTGATCAAGGCGCCAGAAATAGATGAGGCGGCGTAGAGGTGGGTGCAGAACTTGGTCAAGTTATTTTGGGCTGTCGGTTTCTTCTCCTGCGGCCCGCTGTCGAGTCCTACGGGTCGCAGAAATCTTCTGTGTTGCCAAGTCTCACATGCTACTCGCTTGGTTTTCCTGTGGGTCGCACAAACCTTCGGTGGGCCGCAGATCATGATCAGACTTCAATTTTCTCGCTTCAAGAGTGGCAAAATCAAACAGATCCTATACAAAATAAAAGTAGCCATAGCAGTACCTTGCTTCTAACCTAAATTAACAATTAAAGCATTAGAAACACACATAATTAATGAAATTAAGTCCTAACTCCTAATATAAGCGGTATTTATATGCATAATTCCCACTTATCATAAGACTTCTTACATGTCTGTTGTAGCTTTTATATTAATCCTCTATTATCTGTAACAGGTAAAAAAAAATGGATTATAGATTTTTTTTTCCTGATTATGTATAGAAGTAGACTATCACAAAAAAAAAAATCGCACGTTTTGTCATATAATTATTATATCTTAAATTTTAGCTTCTGAATTTTACCATTAAGAAGGCACAACCGCACCGCCGTTTCTTCGAATCCGAATCTGGTGTCGCGCGACAGCGCGCTACACGCTTTTTCAGCCGTTCGATTTTTATCGGGCGGTTCAATTTTTTCGGGCCTATTAGATTCACGGGGCTCCCTTATCCATCAGATTCACATCAGACGGCCCACGTCGCGCGCTACAACAGATTTGGTTTCCCGTTTCTTCTTATATTCAATAAAACAACGATATGTTAGATTCCATTAGTATTATTTTTTTTTCTTTTAGGTTGATTTCAAAAAAATTAATTTCGAAACTAATAAGTAATAAGAAAATGTTGGATAATAAATAAATTAATTATAAGGGATAAAAAAAAAATGTAAGATCTGGATTTAAGTGAGTGGTGCATAAAGAGGGCCCACAAAACGTAGATCTCATGAGCCTACCCTACGAATCCAATGGAGTTATTAGTATCAAACGGCAGAGAGTCCCGTGTCCATGTTCACACGGTCTTCTCCCGCCACGTGTCATGTTTGTACTCGACCCTCTGTCAACCATTTTGTATGTCTTGTTCTGCCAAGTGGATGTCGGGGCCGTACCACTGTATCAGACGCGGCTAGAAATAAGATGGAACTTTCCTGCAAATTTTTTTTTAAAAAAAAATTAGAAAGACTTTCAATTTTCAAAAAGGTTCACTGAATAAAGAAAGGAAACTAGGAAAGACAATTTTGATAGGCGTACAAATTTAATAATTGCCGAACTAGCGAACGTATTAGTTGATGAAATGCGGCCTTGCAACAATTAAAATTTTTAATTTGGTCTTATTTCATGATTATTTAGGATTGTAAAATAATAATTATTTATCAGCTATTTAAGCTGTTTTTTATTTAATCCTCGTGATTCCTCCTGTATACAGAGTAATAATATTTAGATGGATTTCAGATATGTTTTCATGGAAACTTTAAATCAAGTACATCAATGAATTTTAAAAGAAAATCCCTTGCGCGGAAGATGATACGAAACTATAGAGGTTGGTATAGTGGAATTTTAATTTTGCAATTAATAATAAGATTTAGCATCACGTTTGCTAACTTTTGTTAAATTAATAATGGCGTGAACATATATATATTAGCATTAAAACATTGTCTTCTGGAATGGAAAGCTAAATCGCACTTTATGCTATTATGGTGATGTAGTTCTTTGTGACCGTTCTTTTCTTTTCTTCTTAAAAAAGTACTTGCTACTAGAGGCCGAGCATTCTACTAGTAAACTCTCGATTATTTGTAAATTCATGAACTACATAAATTTAAAAAGTTTCACAAATAAATCCTTAATGCTGCATAAACATAAAAATGTTCTAACTCCTTTGGTTAACTTCTACTTATAGATCAGGGGTGCAGAATAAGAAAAATGATTTTGTGCATTTCTCAAATAGATTTTAGATTTAGGTTTTCAAATTCCTTCTTACCTTTAACCAAAATTAAGCGAAACTGCACAAAGCATTTTAACCGAAAAAACTATATATTCAATTTTTTTTATTAAGAAAGAGGAAGGTCTCTGCTATCTAACTTTTTTTGAAATTAAAGGTGTACTATATATTCAACTTAAAATTAGTGAATGATAAAAAAGTTCTATAAAGCAAAAGTAACCATATACTAGGTCACGATTTAATATATCTTATTACTCCTTATGTTTGTTTCTTTTACTAAACTTCGATGATTTATAAAAACATTTATAAATGATGTAATTAGCAGAATTAAATAAATAGTAATTTTGAATTATATCTATAGGATCAAAAGTTGAAAAATATTTTGGATAAATGACATGTTATTTCTAGAAGATGGTGTTCAAAATGGACATTTTTCCCTCCAAATATTTTTTTATATATTGTTACATAAGCACTTCATAATCATTTTTTTTTCCATGCGATGAGATTTGTTGAGATAACTCAACAATATTCATACATTATTTAAATCAAACACCATAAACATTTAGAAACTTGAATTTTCAATAAAGTGTGTTATAGACATACGGTCAGCTCTATCGCTTAAATTTAAACTTTTAAAGTAATCTGAGTTTCATTTAATATTTTATTTAAAATATTAAAATTAGATTTTTGCTACAATTTCTTAAGACGTTTTCTCCTAAAGTAGCATGCTGCTGCTGCACTCGTCAATTTCGACATTTGACATTTTTGGCAGTTAGTTAATTTGCATTTAACAGATCAGGCAGATGGAATACTAATATATGCTGTACATAGTTCACACTTCACCGATAAATACATAATACAAAATAATATACAAAAATAATTTTTGTATTGGCAAAAATTGTTGACAATTTGCGTGTAAAATGTTCTCGGCTAGGGACATCATTTTTCAAAACTAAATGTAAAATTCAAATATTATTAATTTATATAAATACCAAATGTTGCAAATTTCAAATAATTAGCAAGTGACAAAACATACACCAAAATTAAAATATTAGTAATTTTGACAGATACCAAATGTGTATCATAAGATTAATACACAAATATTAAATTTCATTTGCAATCTGTATAGTATCGTATAACTTTTGTTCCATAATTTTCTGTTCCTAAAAAATCTCCGGTGATATGATTTGTGACATATCAAGACTACCTATCCTTTAATGAAAACTACTTAGAATACAATTCTGCAATTAGTCACCTTCCTTTGAATCTTACACTAAACTAATAACGTGGGGCCAATGCCTAATTTTTGTATTTCACTATCCAAAGTAGAGGTGCCCGAAATAACTACAGAAATCCCCCTATATATATATACACACACACACACCAACAAATCACAACAAACTGTGGCGAGATCTTTTTCTCAAGTTTTAATTTAATTCCGCCAATTCTCTCTCTCTCTCTTCTCCATTCCTCCGCACGCCTAAATTCTGACATGGCTAGGAAGCGCCAGGGTGGCGGAAGTGGGAAGAAACAGCAACAGGGACCCACACCAACGGTGGATCTGACGACCACCGGAGAAACTAATCCGGCGGTGGTCGAGGCGGCGCCTCCGCCGCAGGACCGACCCGTGCGCGTGTACGCTGACGGGATCTTCGATCTGTTCCATTTCGGACATGCACGCGCGCTCGAGCAAGCCAAGAAATTGTGAGATTTTTGTCTTCCTTTTGCTCTGACAATTTTGCCTTTTGTGTTTCATACATGCTTCGGACCGCTAGATCTGTTCAATTTTGAGCTGTTTGTTCATTCGTGTGGGTAGTTCATTTCTATGGCGTACAATTTCATAGGTGATATTTGTGATCCAAATTATGAAAAAGATCAGAGGTGAAATGCGTTGTAATGGTCATGAACGTTCTATTATAAAATTACAGAAAGTACTTGTGACTTATATATGACTTGGAGTCGAGCTCTAAATTCGGTAACTTCGAGTCAAGCTCTAAATTCAGGGCTCTAACATCTACGGAGAAGTGCTTTTCTGGTGAATTGGTCTAATTCGGTCATTTTTTTTCCCGACGAAAGTGTATCTGCAGTGCAATTTTTTGCTCATTTCAGGAGTATTAGAACACTCTTCCTTGAAATTTTATTCACTTTTGAGTTGCTAGGAAAACAGATCTCCGTCTATTTGCAAAGAGTAGTTTTTGTTTTTTCAACCCCATGTTTTCCGGTGAATGGTATCTAAGTTTGTTTTTCTTTTGGCCTCAAATTAGACCTTGAGATTTTACTCAAGAGAGTATAATTTGTTTCTCAAAAGGTATTTTTCACAGCTGACCTAATGTTTTCTTTTAATTGTATAGGTTTCCTAACACATATCTCCTAGTTGGGTGTTGCAATGATGAAATAACACATCGACTGAAGGGTAAAACCGTTATGACTGAGGCCGAACGCTATGAATCACTTCGTCACTGCAAGTATGTATTCTTTAACTATTTATTTTATTGTGTTGCCTACTGTAAGCTGATTGATGACCATTATTCGAGGCTTATGTGCTAGAGATAAGGATTAAATGAGACTAATTTCAGTCTAAATAGGATATTTACTTCCGCAATCACAGATTTCGGGCTTGTATTTTTTTGTTATGCACATAACTTTGCTTTCTTATAAGTTCTATTCTGTTTGTTTTTTAGGTGGGTTGATGAGGTAATTCCTGATGCACCATGGGTTGTCACGGTAGAATTCCTTGACAAGCATCAAATTGATTACGTCGCCCATGATGCACTACCGTAAGTTTATGTTTCATGAATAACTATTATTTTCATCTTTGTCGCATAATAAATCCTCTTTTATTATAATAAACTATATAAAATATCTGTTCTTCTGTTTAACTTGTTTTGTGCTTCTAATTCCTTCCTATCTAGATATGCTGATGCAAGTGGTGCTGGAAATGATGTCTATGAATTAGTATGTTCTATCCTGTAACCTGTGGTTTGTACAAATTGTGCTTTTGAGGTTTTACTAACAATGAATTTGACTTCGTTAACAGGTGAAGAAGATCGGTAAATTCAAGGAAACTAAAAGGACAGATGGTGTTTCCACATCAGATCTCATAATGAGAATCTTGAAGGATTACAATCAATATGTAATGCGAAATCTGGCACGTGGGTACTCGAGAAAAGATCTAGGCGTCAGCTATGTAAAGGCATGTGAAGTATATTGCACTTTCATTATATCTTTTCATATGGTGAAATGTATTTCATTAATCGTCATGTAAAATTGAGCTGTCTTTTCAATGGAATTTTGATTTTGATTTTTTTTTTATTGTTATCGGGGAACAGGAGAAACAGCTACAAGTGAATATGAAGATAAACATGTTGCGGGAGACTGTGAAAGCACATCAAGAAAAGGTAGAATAGACCTTAGCTTAAATCAAACTGGAAAAGTTTGCTACTAACTTTCTATTTCAGTCTAGGTATTGGCAGCAGCTGCCAATCAATCTAAAAGAAAACTTTCTATTTCATTCTAGTATCCAGTCTACTTTCTTTTTGAATTTAGATTTAGTAGAATTACTATTAACTTTGCATAACACATGCTGTGCAGTTGCAAACAGTGGCCAAGACAGCTGGGATGCGACAGGAAGAGTGGGTCGTAAATGCTGATCGTTGGATTGCAGGATTTCTTGAAAAATTCGAGGAAAGATGCCACATCATGGTGAGCCATCTCCGCCTGACTGTGGGCCTTCTGGCAAATTTTAGTTGAGTAATTATAAATATGGTTTGATTATTCTGACATACTGTTAATTTCAGGAAACTGCAATAAAGTGTAGAATTCAGGAGAAGTTGAGAAGGCAACCAAGCAAAGGGAGCATGGAAGATCTCCTATCAGAGCCTGTTGCTGCCTAACTTCTATTCTCTAATAACTATGGAAACAAGGAATTTATTATAGAGACCCCCTTAAAATTATAGTCCTGTACAAGTTACCCTTTTGGAAGTATATCTTGTAAGAATGTATTCTGAACCTTGCTCTAGTGAACTGTTTTAAAAGAATAGCTCTGGGAGGGGCTATTTCTTTGAGTGGAATTCGTGAAATTTTGTCGCAGTAAATAGATAATTAAGGAAACTTGAAGCAGCTATAAAAAAATGTCTATAATGGAGCTGCTGGATGATTAGTAAGAACCATTAGTTGGTATTTCTTTGACAGTTGTATTGGATTCTTTCAGGCGTGTATGGTTTCAAATATGCTTAATATCATTTGATGCACATTTTGCATCATTTCCTTGTGTGACTGTTTGTCAAAATTTGATGTATTTCATGATATGGTTTGGGAGCAATACAAGTCAGTGGTATCTTTCAGTTGTGCCACTTTTGGATACAAATTGCCTTTTAGAGTACTCTTTTGCACTTAAAGCAATATCTCCTTTTGATATTCAAAAAAAAAAAGGAAACATGTAAAGGAGAATCTCGCGTTTACTTTTACTATTTAATTTGCATATTTCACCAACTATCAAACACAACAACGGAAACATGCTATGAACTATCCTGAAAATTAGTTGGATTATCTGTTCCATAATATCTTGTTGATAGAATGTTAGGTACTGTGAACTTTAGTAACAAGGGTTTGTAACGGGAATTATTATTGGGCCTTTAGGTACTTAAATTAAGATTCGTATTCAGGTCCAAAAAGATATAACATAATTCACAAAATCCGAAGTATAATTGATTGGGACGCTACATAGAAAAGCAAGGTGGAGGAAGAAAACCAGAAAACAAAAAATGGGGGGAGATGAAACTATCCCAAATTGTGTGAATGGAAGTCCAACGGATATCTCTGTCATCCTCCCACCACACCTACGATCGCAAGAAAGATAAAAACAACGACAAGTGATGCAATTTGCGGAAGATATTTGATTCTTTTAAAAGTCGTTGCTTGAGCTCCTCCACCAATCCCTTCCTCCAACCAAAATGGCTTCCTTCTCTGCCTACGTAACTAAACCCCCACTATTTACCATCAATAATTACCCCAAGTTACCACACCCGAAAAAAACTTCCTCACTGTTCAGAGCATCCCCTATTTCCTCTCTCAAAAAACCAATTTCTTGCCATTTGGACTCAGGCTCTCCTCGCTTCACTAGTAAATTTTCAATGCCCAATTACGGTTTTGGGCAAATGAATTATTTTTATGGTGCTAATAAACTCAATGAAGGTTTAATTCTCCCAAAATCAGCTGGTACCGACCAAGGACAACCTGCATTCAGCTTCTCCATAGTGAGTGCAGTCGAACTGTTTGATTCATGGTCTTTTTTGTCTTGAACCATCAATGTTTTGACAAATGTACAAGCTTATATACTGGTTCTGCATGTCATGACTTCAACTCTGTAGGTTGTCAAGATATTGCATTTGGCGGTATCTCTCGGCATAGTCCTGGCATCTGACAAGCTCCTAAAGAAGGCATTTGTTGCAGCCTCTATCAAATTTCCAAGTGCACTCTTCGGCATGTTTTGTGTGTTTTCTGTTCTCATGATTCTCGACTTGGTGGTCCCCAAGGCAGCAACCAGCCTGATGAATTTCTTTGAGCCTGCAACACTTTTCATTCAGCGGTATTTGCCACTGTTCTACGTGCCTTCATTGGTTGTTCTTCCTCTGGCAGTACGTGACGTACCTGCTGCTTCTGGCCTCAAGATTTGCTTCATCATAGGTCTGTGCTATGTACACTGCCTGCCCAAATTTAATAAGTAATAAATGATTATAGCTGAAAGAATGATAAAAGGGCTGATTACAGGTCTACTGATAGTTGAAGAGTTTTTAATTACATTTTTTTAAAAGCTTTTGTACTAGATTTTCTCCTTCTTTCCTGACTTGGAGATCTAATGGGCTGAGTTTGAGGTGAGACGTACCAGTCAGAGCTTTCTGTACATCTATATATTTAAAATCCAAGAATAATCTCAATTTGGTTAGATTATTCAAACAAATGTGTTCAATTGTATTTCTTCTGAATTTGGTTAAACATAAAATATATCTCATTTATGACTTCAGACGCCTCAGGTCTGTAATTTAAATTGATTTAAACATACTGGAGGCCAAGTTTTTGAGGCAAAACCTCCTGTCTGAACACCTTTGGGCCTGGTCAGGTCAGGGTAGACCTGGTTGTGCCATTTTGGGTAGAAAATTAACATACATGTGCAGGATATCTCACTGATTGGCACTGGTTGAAAATGATACAAATGACAAAGATTCCTCTGTATTGACTTCGTTATTTGCTTTTTTCAGCTGGTGGTTGGTTAGCCTCAGTAGCTGTGGCGGGATACACAGCTCTAACTGTGAGAAAAATTGTCAACACAGAGATGATTCCAGCTGAGCCCATGACAAAACCATCTCCTTTCTCAGTTGTAGAGCTATGGGCTTGGGGTGCAGTTTTTGTTTCCTCTTTTGCCCTTGCATATTTCCAGCCAGCTGCTCTTGGAACCACCGCGAGAACCTGTCTTCCTTTCTTACTTGCTGCCACAGTCATAGGTTATATGGTCGGTTCGGGGTAATAACCTTATTTATACACATACGTTCTTCCAACTAAAACCAATTTCAACATACAATTATATACATCTTAAAGTGTGCAAGTAAAAAGGTGCATTAGGAACTACTGAAAGCTGAGCTGTGCCTAACTAATAGTAAAAGTTTCTATATACAAAATGCCACGTTTTGTGTTTACAAAATTACAAAGTACCTTGAAAGTATAATTTACAGATTCCCCTTTCTCTTTCTTAGGTTGCCATCTGAGGTAAAGAAAGTATTTCATCCTATCATCTGCTGTGCTCTTTCAGCTGATATAGCGGCAGTAGCATACGGCCTTGTATCTAAGTCAGGAGTAGATGCTGTTTTAGGTTTGTCACTCTCAAACTAACACACACTATTGGTTCAGTACACACTGCTAAACCATTTTTCATTTTTATGTTAGGTTTTACCATTTTTTTTTTCTATTAAGGCTCATTCAGATTCTATTAGTGAACACTTTAATCTGAATCCTTCTTAGTTATTTACTTAACTGTAATCTTTTGTTATGTAGGTGATTACTTAACAAAATCTTCATCAAATCCTGGAGCGGGTGATATTTTAATGGGCTTCCTTGGATCTGTTATTATCTCCTTTGCCTTTTCAATGTTCAAGCAAAGAAAGGTTTATGTTTGATATATTCCCTAAACTTCTTAAGGCTTCAGGATGAAATGATGACAATTGCAATGATTATAACAAAATTTTCTTGGATTCTAGCTTGTCAAAAGGCATGCAGCTGAGATTTTCTCATCAGTAATAATTGCGTCGGCTTTCTCGCTCTATTCTACAGCCATAATAGGACGTTTAATTGGGCTTGAGCCAATACTTACCATATCAATTTTACCGAGATGCATTACAGTTGCACTTGCCTTGAGCATAGTTTCCTTCTTTGATGGTAACTCCCACCATGCACTTTGCATTCAAAATTAATTTCCTTTCCAGGATTTTTAACCCTTTTCTCTCTGGTTCTAATTTTTTTTTTTACTGTTTATGTATAGGTGTAAATGCATCATTAACTGCGGCTGTGGTGGTTCTGACTGGTTTGATTGGTGCAAATTTTGTGCAAGCAGTGATGGATAAGCTAGGTTTAAATGATCCCATTGCTAGAGGAATAGCAACAGCATCAAGGTACAAAAGAGTAAAATTAAGATGCATAAAAGTTCACAATCCATAAGTTGCTTGTCTGACATGCTAAGTTTTTGTTGTTGCAGTGCGCATGGGCTCGGGACTGCTGCTCTATCAGCCAAGGAACCAGAGGCTCTCCCATTTTGTGCAATTGCATATGCACTGACTGGTATATTTGGTTCTTTGATTTGCTCGGTACCGGCTGTTAGACAAAGCCTAGTTTTGATAGCTGGTTAGATTTTTTGAGGTTTCCTTGTATACATGTCATATATTCTTCTTTTCCTCTGGACATATTTTTTCCTCTTTCTGTGAATATTTCAAGTTAATTGCACATTGGCTTGTTGTATGTATGAACTACGAGATTATACTGCTCTAATCTGAAATCCCGATTATTAAAAATTGCAATATTTATTTACTAACAATATTCGATATTTTTACCCTTCTTTTTTTCTTTTGCTAAAATCAGGCTTTTCATTTTCATCTTATAAATCGTCTTCTTGGAAAAGCTTCCTGTGCTAACCCTGAAAATGAAAATTGAAAACTTGATCTTGGCATTCCCTCAGGAATTCAAGGCAAGTGAACAACAAACATACCATCTTTTGTGAATCTCAAAGCAGATTGGCCACCTAAAAAGCTATCTGTGCATCTTCTGAACGGTCTGGATGATGTCCACCTGAGTCTGATATCTGGGAGGATGCGGACTCGAAAGCCTCTAAACAATTTTAAAAGTCTACTTTCAGACACCCAATATTAAAATAATGATGATATTAGAAACACAGTACTTACAAAATTTAGTGCTACAATCTGACTTTATTATTAATATTTAAAAAGTCAAAAACACAATTTGTTGAATCTAAACAATTGATATTGTTCATTCAAATATATATATGGTTATGTAACTTTTGATAATTTTTATTTGTTTTATAGTAGATTTTAAGATGCCATATAACGAATATATTAAAAGTGATTATTTAAGAATTATTCATTTTTGACCACTTGATTTAGTATAAAATAAATTAACAATAAATTTAAAATTTTATATAAACATATCTCTCTTGAAAATATTCAATATCTATGGTTTGAATTCAATACTTAATTTAAATTATCAATTATAAAAAACCAGTTTGTGGCATTAAAATGGCTCTATAGTGTTGAAAATTTTTATTTCACTAACGTATTGATGTACTTTCCTCACAGAATAAACAGGTTCAAAATCCCTTTCAATGGTTAATTTGACAGCCACTCTCAAGCGTGTAGGTAAAAAAATGGTATTTCAAATCGTTTAACAAGCACATAAATAAGTTTGTTAAACCAATCAATTGAAATATTGAATTACAGAATTAAATTGGATTCCAATCACAAACCAGACCCACTGCGCCAATCACAGAAAAGAACCAAGCGACTCCATTGGCTACTTTCTTTGTTTTTGTTTTATTTTTAATCATTCCGTTCGGAAAAATTCTCCAAAAGCCCCGGTAACTTCACTTCGCAAAGCACCTCTATCTCCCAACTAATCGAATCCTCGTCTCACTTCCCACTCAGTTCCCACTACACTAGTCACCACTCACCAGTGTCCAGTGAACTTGGAGTCTGGAAGAGCAGTAGAGCACACTACCAAAAGACCTGAGCTGAGCATAGCAGAGCTCCAAATGCGGAAGGAGAAAATGGCAACGGGAGTCGGAGCAGGAACAACCTACAGCATGGGGCTAAACCTACTCCTCCTCGTCGCGATGGTGGCCACCAACATTCTCTCCCTCTACCACCTCTCCTCATCCCACCGCCTCTTCTCCTCCCCCACCACTCCTCCTCTCCCCCTCTCCTCTTCCTCCTCCTCCGATCAAGCCCCCGAACACCTCCTCCGCCAACTCCACACAATCCGCGCCACCATGTCCCATCTCTCCCACCTCCACACTCACCCCTCCGACACTTCCTCTTCTTCCTCCTCCTCTCCCCCTCCTCCCCCAGAACTCCTCCTCCTCTCCCGCCTCTCCGCCATCTCCTCCGCCTGTGCCTCCCACCCCACTCTCCTCCGCCAGTACATGAACTACACTCCTTTCTCCCCTTGTCCCTCTTCCTCCTCTTCCCTCGCCGAATCCTTACTTCTCCGCGGGTGCCACCCCCTCCCTCGTCGACGCTGTTTCTCTCTCTTACCCACCTCCAATCCCTCCTCTCTCTCTAATACCCAAGATCCCAACTTCTTCTCCGTCAGATCTACGCTTGATCTCTCCGTACCTCAACTCCTCCGCCTCGCTCGGATATCCGGCGCTGCGCCGATCAACCTCGCCTTGGATGTCGCGGGAGGAAGCGGATCTCTTGCGGCCGCGCTCCGTAGTGCTTCCAACACTACAGTACTGACGACTACACTCAATCTCGGCCATCCGTTCTCTCAGACAGGAGATTTTTTTAATAAGAAAAAAAAATAGCTCAACAATTTTAATAGGAGCACAGCTAAGGTTGAAGTTTTAAAAAGAGCACCATAATAGCGCCTTTTTAAATGTCGTAATAATGCTGGCGCTGTAAGGAAAAGGACGAGTTCAGAAAAGGAGCGAAATAATCTGTGTCAGACCCCATTTTTTTGGTCTTCACATGAATATTTTTGTGTCAGACCCCACTTTTGTTACCATTTGTTACCATGTTAAATTAGGGATGTAGGTAACACGTGTATTATTCATACTGGTATAGTGCACCTCAAACTTATGAGTACCTCAATAGAATCCATGATGCGTGTGTGTTTTTTTTTTTTTTTTTTTTTTTTTTTAACCATGAGACTAAAAGGTATACTGCACCTCCAACTTCTGCAAATTTACCCATGATGTGTTTTTTTTTAACCATGAGACTAAAAGGTAGAACCTAGTTCTTAAAGAAAAAGTTAATTAATCCGAGTGCCCAATATAAAAGTTCTTGATAATCAAGTGTTAATAAAGTTTGAAGGAAGGTTTTGAAGGACAAATGATTTTGGTTCTTAAAATAATTAATGACTAAAATAAATTAAAGAAATTTTTAATCAATGTGTTGTAATGAAAATTATAAAATTGTTTATGACTTTAGTTTTGGAGACATTAATTTATGAACTAAACCAAATCGTAGTTTATTACTATATCGTCTTTAATAAAAAATATTTTCATACTTTCGATCTCTAAATACTATGTATTATGCTCTTGATTTGTAAAATAAATTAATAATGAATATTTTCTTCATCTATAGTTATGCAAAAAAAAGGAAAAAAACTTTTTATAAATTATAAATATTCATATATAAGATGAGGACTTTTAAGTTAAACGTCTATTTATTTTACGAATTAAATATAAATTAACGAAACAATTCTCTTTTGGATATATTTCTCTGGAGTTAATTTCATGATCAGGTAGCAAAGAGGAAAATAAATGATTAAAAGCATGGTATATAGTTAGAAGATGCTAAAACCAAGCGATATACAAAAGTATATATATAGTTGGAAATAATGAGACAGTCATATGTTCTGTTTGAGTTTATCAAAAATGAAAAGAAGAAACAATAATTCATAAAATATGAATTATGAGCCAGTATTTTTTGAACTGCACTAATTTCGTAGTAAAAGAAAATAAATATTAAAGCTTTAGAACATGTTAGTTTCGAAAAGTTCTTCAGGGACAAGTTAGACTAGGTCCCAATATCGAGAACAGGAATACACGTGTTACCTCCATTATATGCTTCCCTTCTAATTACATATAGTAAAAAAAAAAAAAAAATGAAATGTGACTTCTTCCCATATTGACAACAGATAATGACTGCTCCCCATGTGCATGACAAATTGACAATGAAGACACATGCAAGGTCAGGTAAAAAGAAAAAGTAGGTACTAATTTTTTGGACTCTTTCTTGTAGCGCCAACGTGAAGGGCGCTATAAGGTTTATTGTGCCTTTCAAAAAGACGTTATAGGACTGAAATTATAACGCCATTTAGAAGGGCGCTGTTGTGGTGCTCTTTTTAAAACTTTCACCTTAGCTTTGCTTCTATTAAAATTGTTAAGGGATTTTTTTTCCTTATTAAAAAAATCCCCTCAGACAGCCGCATCAAGAGGTTTCATTCCGCTACATTCTCCCTTGCAATCTCGGTTTCCGGTCCAGGACGGAGTGCTAGACCTGGTCCGTACGGGGCACGCCGTGAACCGGTGGATTCCGATACCAGTGCTCGAGTTCTTGGTGTACGACGTGGACCGGGTGTTGCGTCCCGGAGGATTGCTCTGGATCGACCATTTTTTCTGTAAAGGTGTCGATCTGGACCCGGTGTACAAGCCGCTCGTGAGCCGATTGGGTTATAGAACAATTAAGTGGGCGGTGGGGGATAAGACGGACGCCGGCGGTGTTAAGAACCGGGAGGTGTATCTCACTGCTCTTCTCCAAAAACCCTTTGCCGCTTGATTGCAATCCAACGGCTCAGATGCATTGTTTTTTATATTCTTTTTGGAGAATGATGTTAGTGCTTAGTTGTTGTTCATTTTTTATGATCGTCTCTATTTAAACGAAGTGTTGTAGTTTCAGGATAACATATGATGCCGTAGCTGTTTAAGTTCGAACAAATTATGGTTATACCAATTGCAACATTTTTTTTTTTTTTTTTTTGAAACAAGTGAGCCTTTTAACGGCTCACCACTCTTTTCATTAAAACGAAAAAAGTAGTTCGTTACAACACTCTCTCAATCATCACCCTCACAAAGCCTTTCGCACTGGCATCACAATCGTAAGGTACCAGTGCTCCAACGCTATCTCTCCTTATTTATTACATCACCAAACATAGCCATAAATTTATTCATAAAACAAGCAAACAAACACCATTAACTAAATTAATAATTTTCTTCCTCAACCCAAGAGATAAACAGCATAGCCTCTCAAGTTGTCCTTCTTTGGTAGCATCGCTATCAGACCCCTGCATGGATCCATGTCTCCTCCTCGGCTCCGCTACCCGTGAGCTCACCCCCAGCAATCTGCAATGGCATATTCTCAAGCGATGGCAGCCACTCCGCCACGTGAGTCTTAATCTCCTCTGACCATAGACCTGACCAATAGTTTATTAAAGCCAATATCTGTGAGGCTAGATATCTAAATGAATGAAATGTTGTATTTTGAAAACATCTTGCATTTCTATCTTTCCATACACACCACATGGCACCACAGCATATAATAGTAGCGACCTTGCTTTGTTTGTGATCTAATTGTGAAATCCATGCTATCAAGCCCTCAACGGATGTAAAAGAAATCGTTATTTGGAATTTATCTAATAACCATGTCCACATGACCATCTGGTGGGAACATTTGAAGAAAAGGTGGTCAATCGATTCTAGTTTTTGACAATAAACACATCTTAGGTCTCCTTCCCATCCCCTCATAGCTAAATTATCTTTGGTTAGCAATCTTTTTCTACATAAAAGCCAAATAAAAATTTGTATCTTAAGAGGTACTTTGATTTTCCATATGGGAGCATAATTATTATCTTGAACACCTCTATTATCTAACCAGATATACATCTTTTTTGTTGAAAATTTACCATCTCCATTTCCCCCCCACGAGATCAAATCAGACTTGGGCTGTAGAGTAAAACATGAGACTATCTGCTGCAAGTTACACAATTCATCTCTAAGATTTATAGATAATTGTCTATTAAACTGTAAATCTAAGACTCTTCCTAATATATCAGCAACTGTAGCATCTTTATTAACACAAATATCAAAGAGTGTTGGAAATATTAATTTTAGAGGTATCTCACCACACCATCTGTCTAGCCAAAATCTAATACTTGTCCCATCCCCCAGCTTGAAGTGACATTGTAGGTCAACTATTTGTTCCAATCTTTTTATTTTCTTCCAAAAAGGGGACCAACGTTGTTTATTTCGACTTTTGTCATACTTAATCTTTATGATATCTTTCCACCACCCCTTACTTAAAGGATCCTTGTATTTCCAAACCCATTTACTCAACATAGCATCGTTCATGATTTTAAGGTTTAGTATGCCTAACCCACCCTCCATCTTAGTTCTACATACCACCCCCAGCTGACCAAATGAATTTTTTTCTTATCTTTTGCATGCCACAGAAATCTTGACCTTATTCTATCTAATTGTTTAAGCACCGAAATAGGAATCTCATGAAAAGATAACATATAAGTTGCAAGTGAGTTGAGAACACTATTAATTAATGTTAATCTCCCTCCATAAGATAGAAAGTTACCCATCCAACCTTGTAATTTTTTTTGAAATTTATCTATTATATTTTGTCAGTCAATCTTTTTTAACTGTTTCCAATGTATAGGAATCCCTAGGTATTTCAAAGGAAAAGATGCTACTCTACAACCAAAAATATCGGCAAGCGTTGTGGCCTCAATATCATCTAAATTAATTGGATAAAGTTCACACTTTGAGAAATTGACTCTCATACCTGCTAATGCCTCGAACCCAATGAAGGCCCATTTGACTGCCTGCATAACCAAACCATCTGCTTCACAAAAAATTATAGTATCATCAGCATATTGCAAATTAATTACAGGCTGTCCATTATCTATTGGAGGACCCAATCCTTTGATTATTCCCCTATCTCTACCTTTTTTTATAATTTGGTTTAGACAATCTGCTACTAAGTTAAAGAGTAGTGGTGACATGGGATCCCCTTGTTTAAGCCCTCTATGCATGTAAAATAATTTGACATTTTTCCATTTATATCAACACAGACCTGACCCCCAACTAGAAGTTCCTGCACCCAATTAACCCATTTATTGGAGAACCCTCTAGATTTAAGCATTTCAATTAAGAAAGTCCAGTTAACTCTATCATAAGCCTTTTCTAAATCTACTTTCAAAACCACTCCTTTTTTCTTTGAAATCTTTGTGGAATGTAAAATTTCAGATGCACAGATCACATTATCTAAAATGAATCTTTCTTGAAGAAAAGCTGCTTGAGATTGATCTAGTATTTTGTTCACTATAGGAGATAATCTAGAGGTCAACACTTTAGTGATCCATTTATAAATACAGTTCAACAAACTAATAGGCCTATACTGTTTAATCTCTATAGCATCTATTTTTTTTGGTAAAAGGCATAACATAGCTTTGTTTATCCGAGACACATCTAGATCGTGGTTAAAAAAAGCATTGAACAAACGTATAATATCTTCTTTTATCATATGCCAATATTTTTGGTAAAATAAAAATGTCATACCATCTAGCCCTGGACTTTTATCTCCTGCAGAATCAAACAATGCATCTTTTATTTCCATCTCACTGAATGATCGAGTCAAGAGAGCATTGTCAACATCTGAAATTTTTTTATCATTAGTCCAAAAATCATTATCAAGGCAAGCAAATTTATCACCATAATTACTGTATAAATTCTTATAGAAATTTAAAATATGTGTTTCTATCTCATCTATTTCATTTGTGAATCTATCATCAATTTTGAGACCAAGAATCATTTTTTTCTTCCTTCTAGATGATGCTATGCAATGAAAATATTTTGTATTATTATCTCCTTCTAGTAACCATTTACTTTTTGCTCTTACACCCCAATATTTTTGTTCGGTCTCATAAATCTTTTCTAATTCACTGTTGAGATCTACATACTTTATACTTTCCTCAATAGTCCACTCTCTCTCTTCTCTAATTTTTTGTAGGCTATGTATCTGCTGAAAGTTGTTTTGTTTATCTTGTTTTGTTTTTCCATAATAGTTTTTTACCCAACCCCTTATTTTTCTCCTTAGTTCTTTCATATTAGAAACCCAACTTTTCGAAGCACCAATTCTGTGATCTATATGTTTCCACCAACGAGGTAATAATCTACAAAAATCCTCATTTTGACACCATTCTTGTTCAATCCTGAATCTATGATCGTTCTTATTAACTAATGTATCTGTATTAAGCAAAAGAGGTGTGTGATCGGACTTGAAAGTTGGTAAGCACTTAACCATAGCTAAGGGAAACTTATCTGCCCATTCTTTAGAGTATAGAAAACGATCAAGTAGTGCATGATATCTAGAACTAGACCAAGTATATTTTTGTCCCGAATTAGGATAATCTTGTAACTCCAAATCATTGATCATTTTGTTAAAAATTTTTCCTCCTTGAATATTGAAATTATAGCCACTTTTTTCTCTTCTGTATCTGATCATATTAAAATCCCCAAAAAGTACCCATGGTCCACCCCAAAGATCTCTCAAGTTGTAAATTTCTTGAATAAACAGAGGTTTAAGACTATATTGTGTAGGTCCATACACCACCGTAACTCCAAACTGAAAATTATTTCTCTTGTCTTCCATTATCATAGACAAAGAGAAAACGGAATGTAAAACATGGACTAGTGCAAATCTGTCAGAATGAAAACCGTACAAAATTCCCCCCGCAGTTCCCCTAGCCGGTAGTGAGACCCAATCAAAATCATGAGGAAGAAAAGAATTTATAAATCTATTAGCATACTTCATCTTTTTTGTTTCTTGAATACCTATCATATCTATCTTGTTATCTCGAATCATTTCAAGAATTAATTTTCTTTTAATATACTTCCTTAGACCCCTCACATTCCAAGATAAAATATTCATTGATCACATAGAGTAACAACCCTGCTTAGAATTCTATCTACTTTTTCTCTTTTATCTTTATCTTTTTTACCAAATTTAGTGCCATATTGTTTTTTAAAATTCATCTCCTCAATCACAGAGTTAAATTGTTGCTTAGATAAAGATCGTAAAAATTTGACAATGTCAATACTCTCTTCAGTGGATTCAGCTAATTTTAGATCGAAGCAATTAAATAATTGAACAACCTCAGCATCCGATAATTGTTTAAACGGAAATTTATCAGTAAAAGAAGTTTTACCAGATTGTTTCATCTCGATCTGTTTGGACTTGATTCCCTCTGCCTTGTCCTGTATCTTCTTTTCTGGGTTCTTGAGTTTCTGACGAATGCTTTGCCTTGTGCTCTGGACTGGAATCATTTGGTTCAGTGGTTCCACATCAATCGGCTGGTTCAACAGTACCAGACTCCTATCTGCCGACTCAGTCTCGATTGCATCGTTCAGCTCTTCATCCCCTTCCTTTTCTTTCTCGCCTTCACCTTCATTTCCGAGAGGCACAGTGACCATGAGAGGGGCTTCAACAGCAGCTCCGTTTCCGTCTCCACCACCCTCCCCCTCCTCATATAGATCATCCTCGTCATAGTCTTCCTCCTCTCCTAACTCGCCATCCTCTCCCATCGCCGCATCGGCTTCAGGTTCCTCTTCTTCACCTCCGGCCGGCGGGTCTTGCCTTCTCACCCAGACTCTTTTGCGCTTGCCACCTTCTCCTTTTGCTCCTCCTGGCTGCTCAATAATGAATCGCACTACACACCAACACCAGCCCCCCCTGTCAGTTCGAAACCTAATCGGCATCGACACTGGTATTTCTCCCTGGTTGCGCACACCAATCCTGATTTTAGCCTCCTTGAACGATGTTCTGCCTTCCGTCGCCTGATCGAGCTCTAACAACACCCCAAAATCTTCAACTAGTTTCTCAAATTCGACCCGGTGCCAGAGTTTAATCGGGAACCCTAGCACCCTGACCCATGTGCTCCTCAGCCTCAGACCGTTGGTGGCCGCCTCGTTCCAGGGTTGTGCTCCTATCTCCCTGTCTTCGATTTGAGCAACTCCTTCTCTCAACACCTTCTCCCTCCACCACGTTGGACCCTCGACCAGCATCCTTCCCTCATCATACTTAGACACGCGGCACGGGAAGGCCGCGATCTGCCGCACACCCGACAAAAAACGCTCTCTTCCCCATCCTTCGCCGTCTGTCAAGATAACACTACGCTTGAAGGCTGCTACCAGCTCCATGGATGCAGGTGAGTCATTGAAACGCTTGAAAGAACTCATTTTTTGCTCAGTTTGTGATTTGTGAAAAGAATCCTGTGGATGTTGTTCTGGTGTAGCGTTGTTTGGTTTTTTAAGCACTGGTTTTAAGTAAGAATCCTTCTTTTGGAATTTGTTGCATTCCCACGATCTATGGCCCAGGCTGTCACAGGCAAAGCAGATCTCTTTGTTGCGACAAGAGTTTGCTTGATGCCCAGGACAGGCGCATTTGAAGCAGATTGGATTTTTCCATGAGCTTTTTGATTTGATTTCAGCAATTTTGGCTCTAATTCTATCCTCTTTTGTTTGAATTTTTTTCTTTTTTTCACTTGGTTTCTCATGGATCTGGATTGGTTTTGAATTTGACACAGCATCTTTGAAAGATTTCCCTGCCGCTACCCCTTTACTATCTCTGTCAATTGATTGATTGTGGTTTGCAATTCGCTCATGAGATTTGCTTGCGATAAATCCACAGGAGATGGATCCATCGATCTAACAGGCAAGATATCGCCCAGATTTATACCAATTGCAACATAAGTGTGAATGATCTATAAATTTTAACATATGAGATCAGATGAGAATCTATTTTAATTTGAATTTACTGCAATTGATGCTTATGGATGAAAATGTCAGATGGTATGGCGTGCCGTGAGGTGATTGATGGCTTAGTCCGAGACCAAAATGCTTCCAAGTTCCAAAGACTGTTATCATAAGTTCGGACAACAATTAGTGTTTTAGTGACTTTCAGAAATCACTAGGAATGTTCTCTGACTTCGTTCCCAAAAGAAAACTATCTATCAAAGCAAAATATAATTTTCAAATGAGACATTTCTTTATACTGAAAATACAAGTATATCAGTCAAAACCTAGTTTACATAAACAATTCCTAAAAAAAGTGTGTTATAAACAACTGGCAAATGCATGGAAAATTTTTATAAATATCATTCTATGAGAATATTTTTTAATATTTCAATTCAAATGCGTTTGATTAGTAAAGTGTTCTAATCACAATACGATAAATTCAACATATAGGTTATAACTTATAAATAATCTATGAGTTGTTTTATTTGTAGAAATTTTCAGAAAAAAAAAATTACAATTTATTTTTCGATTGATATTATGTATTTGTGCTATGATTAGTTGGGAGTAAACAAAAATATAATGATAATAACTATGATAAAAATATGATCTATAATGAATCTAAATTTCATTTGTATTTATTTCTTACCATGTATTTTTTTATGCATTGTTGCTATATTTCTAATTCTAGCTCAATCTAGATGAAAGGTTTAAACCTTTTATCTCGTTATTAAATGTAGACCACTGATCTGATCAGATCATAAAAATCTATGGCTTGCATCGTATATTTAATATTTGGATGCATCTTTGGACTCAAAATTGGATAAACCTTTGGATTGATGTTTTTATAAGGAGTAGAGATAGAGATATTTTTACTACTTATAAAAGAACATATGCATGAGCTTAAAAAAGTTAAGCGAAGGGTGTAAACAATTGTTTACTTTATGAATATTAGTCATTGATCATGTAAATTAATGGCTGGGTGTTAAAAATTGATATAAATTTAACATCCCTTCACTTTTAATAAAAAGAAATATATGTTGGATTGGTTGTGCACTAATCAAAATAAAAAAATTATCACAAAATTAGTTATGCACAGTGTTTGAAAAGAGAACACAACACATAAAATTTTTTTATTAAAATAATAATATTTTTTCGTTTTGGAAATAGAATATCTATATTGAATTTTCTAATCTGTAGTAGTTATCTACCCACTTGTGTGCGGTTACAGTTTGCTAGTAATTAACAAAACGGGCCTGATAAGGATCATCCGCTAGATCCATCATCCCCATCATCCGCTCATTAATAACAGAAAAACGCGTGGAGAAAACGCGTGAATCATCCTAGCGATTTCTAGCGCCCTTTCCATTTTGGTCCGCACTTTCCCCCCTTCTTCGCGCTTTCCATATTTACTCGCGCCCTTTCCATTCTGCTCAGCGTCATCCTCTAGTTGTTGAATCTAAAACTATTTTTGTTGAAGATACTAAGTAACTTCAATAGTTAGCTTAGTAACTTCAAGAGTAATAGTTTCAACTTCAATAGTTAGCCTAATAACTTCAACAGTTAGCTTAGTAACTTCAATAGTTAGCCTAGTAATTTCAACAGTTAGTCTAGTAATTTCAATAGTTAGCCTTGTAACTTCAAGTGTAATAGTTTCAACTTCAATAGTTAGCCTAATAACTTCAACAGTTAGCTCAGTAACTTCAATAGTTAGCTTATTAACTTCAAGAGTAATAGTTTCAACTTCAATAGTTATTTACTAAGCTAACTATTGAAGATATAAAACTAACTATTAAAGCTAAAACTATTATTGTTGAAAATACTAAGTTAACTATTGAAGATATAAAACTAACTATTGAAGCTAACACTATTGCTATGGAATATACTAAACCAACTACAATACTTAGTATAAGAGGGTTGAGATGAGAAGAGCGTAGATGTGAACAGAAAAGGAAAGATGGGATGGGGGAAGAAGAGCGTAGACTCTGGATGAGAAGAGCGACGCGTTTAATACTTTCCGTTTACGGGGATGGGAACGCTGGATATATTCTTTTCGAAAATGGAAAGCATTAAACGTGTCGCTGGGATGATGGGATGAGAGAATCCTATAGGATGATGGTAAGCAATTCCGTTAACAAAATACTTGTGTCTCGATATATTATCGTTGAAATACTAAAAGCATGTATACTATAAACAATATAATTAAACCATGAAATGATTTATGCTAACGAGCGCAACAGAGTTGCATTGATTTAAAAGTTATGTTACACACTTACACTTTAAGCATATCAGATATATCTTTTTGAAATGATAGATGCATGAACTATATTACGATGAAAACAAATAGGAAAACCGATTGCATATTCGTATTGATGATGTGGCATGGTTAAAATATCTGAAGACTTAATCCTTTTATATATTATTTTATAAACGAGTTGGTTTAATATTCAAGTAATATAATCCCTTAGTTATTTATTTAGCAGAACTGCGAAAAAGTGTATGTTTGTTTTTGGCATTGCACGGAACTAAATCGTATGATGTGTTTTAATATCTAACTAAGAAGTTAGAACACTATAGTTAAACGTTCCATAATGAGAAGTCATCTATTAAAATATGATTATGATTGGATGATTAGTGTCTAAATCGGGTAATCCCACATATAGAACGTGTTTTGAACAAATCCAAAATGATAAATATAAGAAAAAATTTGATTCATGCCACTTCAAAATACACAAATTTCAAATATGCCATTGCAAAACAACTAATTGTACAAATGCCACTATAAAACTACCAAAATTTGATATATGCCATTATTTATTAATAAAAACTGATTATTTCTTAAAGAAATTATAGTTTAATGTCAGATTTTTTAAAAATCTCTAAAACACCCTTAGGAATCAACATCATCTAATTTCCTTGATACTCTGCCAAACAGCAAGAAAATTCTTGTGTTCTTTATGCGTGATTTTCTGGCTTGTTTTTTTTTTATTTCCCGCTTTAGTTCAAAAGAAAACCAATTATAGTTAGGGATGAAAACGGTGCAGATAAACTCCGAATCGAACCGCATCTGAATCCAAAAAATGAGCTTAAAATCTGAACCGTATTCGTATCCGAACATATCAGTATCCGTATTCGTATCCGACAAAAAAAAGTGGATGTGGATATAGTTTGACCACTATCTGAATCGTTCGTATCCGCATCCGACAAAAAGATCCATTATCCGGTCTGTATTTGATCTTTATTTGAATCGTTTTCGCTCTTAATTAAATCAATGACATAAGAATTAATTTAATTACTCCTTTAGTACTATAGAAAAGACTTTTGATTTGATAAACTAAGCTTTTATTAGTTAGATTGGCTTATAATAACATTTTAGTTAGACTAATAACATAATATGATGATAATATAAAATTAATTAATTATTTTTTCTTAATTTATATATATTTGTTTTAATATCTAAAATATATCCGTATTCGTATCCATATTCCGCAATATCTGATTAGTATTCGTATCAGCTTAACATTTAATCTGTACCCGTATCCGAACGTATCCGTATCTGTATTCGTATCGGGAAAAAACAAAAGCGAATGCGAATATTATTTGACCACTATCCGGTCCGTTTTTATCGCTAATTATAGTCCAAGATCTCCAAAGGAGAACAGCTATCGTCCAAGAAAATTCTTTGATTCGCTAATCCTGGGATAAGGAAGGGCTGCTCCTAGGAGGGGGGCATGGTTTAATGGTGCATGGGCACAGGCCTGTCATTAATAATTTTGCTAAAGGCATTGATATTCTTCCACGACATAGGTCTGTACAGTTCTTAGCAATTTCAACCCACTAATTTCAAGGTTAAAACGACATCTCACATAGATTATCAATTAACTTGAAATAATATAAAAATAATTTAATATTTTGTGATGGTATATGTTCAATTTAATGCATCATAGTGATATTCAAAAGGGTATTATGGTCATTTCAATTCTTTGGTGGCATGAGATCAATTTTTATTATTTTGTAATGGCATAAAACTAATTTGTTGTTTTGCAATGGCATATCTCAAATTTCTAACTTTTTCAATGACATAAAACAAAATGGCCCTAAATATAATTATCGTGTGAGAACTTGAGAAGAAACCAGGAGACTTTTTCTTGAGACAGAAATCGAAAGGCATTATTGCTGAGAGAAGGTGATGAAGCTTTTGGATATCTACAAAATATTGTAATCACCATTTGTCGTAAATTAGAATTTCTCCCGTGGCATCAAAGTTGAGTAAGTTAAGCAAATCATTTAATATGGTCTCCTTTCTACCTCTTGCATTCTCTTTTATTATCTCGTTATTAATTAATTTATTTTTTCGGTATTACTCTTTCGCCTCTAGGGAAACCACTTAATCAAGCTTAATGAAGCATTATCATAAGCATAATTATGTGTGATTAACTGATTATACATGTGACTTTAAAGCATCATTGGTCAATTAAATAAATTATTGTTTACAAATTACAATGTATATTTTGTTATTCAATTGCAAATTCCTCTTCCAAAGCTGCAACAGTTTGTTGATGCTCTGCCGAAGATAGAAAGTTGGCTATCAAAAGAAACTTTAACGGGTCCAGATGTTGACCGATTATTAAATAAATCGCGCTAAAATAATTAGTGATATCAATATTAGTATTTCACTAAAATTCTCATTACTATTTTATTATCGTCATTTACAAATAGAAAGAAGGAAACTATAAAAATAATTTATACTGAATAAGTATAGAATGAAATCTAAAGGAAATACCAGAATTAATTAGTTATTAACAATAGAATAAACAAATTCACATTCTTTGCCTGACCTTGCTTGCTTGACCACTCTTTAAAAGCAACAGGATACTTTCCAATTGTAGGAAATTATTTTCTGGACCATTTATTTCATGACACGCGATTAGATGGGTACAGGATTTGATGTTCGCTTAAAATAAAGGTAAAACTCAATACGAACCATCCGATCTGAAAAGGCTTGATTGAACGGTTTAGATTTGCATATAACTATCAACAAGTTCTAACAACTGGAGAGGAACCGAATCTCCGTATTAAACCTCGTCAAAGATTATTATTATCCGCTAACTGACAAAAAATCTAACAGCGCGTAGCTAAAGCAGCAAAGCCGTGCCACTTTATTAGACCAAAATTCTAAGGTACATAGATATCTCTCTTTCGGAGATTCGATTCTCTTTTCATTGTTGAGTTCATCGAGACAATCGGAATTGAAAAACCAAACCCTAGGTGCCTTTCCTTTTCTTTTCTTTCTCGAATTTTATCTCTTCTGTTGGCTTTTCAAGCACTGTTGACTGGTCTGAGGCGTTCAATTGGTATTACAACTATCAGGCTCTCTATTCTTATTTCTTAGTTTGTTTGATTAAATATGTTCGTTTCCTAGGTTAATAGTATCGTCGGAGGCTGTTGTTTCCGTTGTTGTTGTTTTTTTTTTTTTTAATTATTGTTTTGGTTGTTGTTTACCCAATCAGTCTTGTTGTGCTTTACTTGATGATGATACTCCTCTAAAGCTCAAACCTAAAAAGGAGGTGTTGTTGGCCTAAAAAATTAGCTTAGGTGTAGGAGAACTATTTTGATACCTTTCCCCCTTTTAACCTGAATATAATCAGTTCATATTTTCAATTCATCTGTACTACAATATCACCAAATATTATCTGCAGCGGTGAGCTGATTGCTTGCTTAGAAGAAATTCAGAAAAATTTTCTCATATCTTTTTTTTTTTCTTTTTCTCAATTATCACGCTAATTTTTTCTATGCAACAGGAAAGAAAAAGGTGAGAGACAAGGTCTTGTCAAAATTGTTATAGAATGAGTGACGGCATGGCAGATAAAGTAACAGCCTTGAGGCAAAGATTGAAAGTAGGTGGGGCTGAGGTTGGTCGCAAGGTCACAGCGAGGATGTCTTCCATGAGTGGCAAGCTGCGGGAGTTCTTGCAAGGCCCGAATGAAGCAGACCAGATAGTTGAAAATGCCACGTCAGCCAACCTCTCCAGCCCAGATTGGTCGGCCAACCTCGAGATATGTGACCGAATCAATACTGGCGTCATTACTGGGGTCGAAATAATTCGTGCAGTTAAGAAGAGGATTATGATGAGTCAACAGGCTACGGTGCAATATCTGGCACTGGTTCTGCTTGAGGCAATTGTGAAGAATTGTGAAAGGGGTTTCGCTGATGTGGCTTCTGAGCGTGTGCTGGATGAGATGGTGCGGGTCGTTGACAACCCAGAAACTGTTGTTAGTGTGAGGGATAAGGTTTTGGCTCTTATTGAGGCATGGGGTGAGTCTGGGGAGGAGTTGCGATACCTGCCCATGTATGAAGTGACATACAAGGTACCATACTAATTGTGATATATTTTTTGGTTCATTTTCTTTTTTATTTATGTGAAAGAAAGACAATTTTAACTCAGATCAAGGATTACTTATTCCAATGTCGACATGTCACTGGTTGTGTTCAGTACCAGAAGGGATCGTGCATTACCAGTACACATTTTTTTGGTGCCTAATTGCACAAAGGAGACTTAATTTTAGTGTGGTCCTCATGTTCTGTGTAACAGAAAGGGCACAAAACATTTGCTTAAGATTGAAGGATTTCCAATTTGGTGCTGTACCAGAAAGAAATTGTTATTACCTGGTTGTACGTTAATCCTTTCTTCACATATTGGAAATGAATCACTTAATGTAGGTACATGAAATTGTGCGATAGTGTTTTGAGAATGGATAGGTGATTGTAAAATTTAATTTTTGCACAATCGAATGATCATTGTACCTGTACATGCTGACATGCTTGCCATCTACATTTTTCTTAGAGCTTGAAATCGAGAGGAATTCGATTCCCCGGAAGAGATGATGAGAGTCTGGCTCCAATATTTACCCCTCCCCGTACTATCCCAGAAGTAACATTACATACTGACGCACCATATCCAACAAGTCATGAAACACCACCTGTCCCTAGTTTTACTTCTGAGCAAACCAAGGAAGAGTTTTCTGTGGCACGCAACACAATTGAGCTTCTTTCCACTGTGCTATCTTCTTCCCCTCAGAAAGATGCACTAGAGGTTCTTATTTTATTTATTTTTGGCTCGGATTTTACATGTAGTTCCGTGGGCATTAAAGATTAGACCTCAATTTTTCACCAAGAACCAAAACCATGGTATGTACCTGTTACATTCACAAATTTCCCAAGTACCAAAATAGTATTGCACCTGTTAGTTGTTGGTTGTTTTCCTTCGCATTTATTTGGTTAATTGAGGTTTTATGCCTGTAACAATACTTGACGGACTATCCTTTTTTTACCCTATGCTTTACACAGGATGATCTAACAAGTACACTAGTGCGACATTGTCACCAAAGTCAACATACAATTCAAAAAATAATCGAGTCATCAGGCAGTAATGATGAGTTTCTGTCGGAGGCCTTAAACATAAATGAGGAGCTACAGAAGATTCTCTCAAAATATGAAGAACTGAAGAAGCCTCAGACAGTTCAAGCTGAACCTGAACCAGCCACAATACCTGTCGTGATTGAACTAGATGTACCACCACATGAAACCCTAACAATAAAGCCAGCCAGCACGGGTCAGTCAGATGGAGGTGATCAGGGCATGATGCATCATAACGATGATTTTATCTCCCTTTGAGTGTCCGTGTGTTAATGTTGGTGGTGGTTTGATAGTTATATACATGTGTTGACTTTAGTATTGATTAGGTTTGTTTGATAGTTATATACATGTGAAAGATTAGCATGGTTTTTCATGTAGAAATCCTGTGGCTATTCTAGAGAACAACTGGGATTATCTTGATTACTGTAATATTTGTATATATCGTCTTCCTAACGCATAAACACATGTTCTTATGAGATCTTATTATTGGGTTGAAGATACTTCGAAATGATGTTGATTAGAAAATAAATTGTCCTGGGTAAAATTATTACGAAGTAAGGCTCTAATTTTGCAGATGGATTTTGTTAATTGCCTTAGATAATGAAAATGCAAATCTAGTTCAGAATCTGTAGCGAGCAAAGCCGTTGTTTCAGAAAGAATAGGCTCATTAACAAATGACACCATAAACTATTGGGCCAGGCCGCTGTTAGGCTCATTTACATTGGATCTGCTTGATTGAATGTTATTAGGAGCGCACTAAGATATTATTTATTTATTTATTATTACATTATTTTTTTAGGATCAGCTCTCTAAAACTGGAGATGCAGGGATCATAGTTAATTAGACAGAAGTCACAGAACTCGAATGCTATTTCAAGGCACTATGTGTCACTGACTCACTGTGTTTATAGTATTTGTGTAACGCATTTAACAACAATTATTTCAAAGTTAGTGAGAATTTGTAATTACTATATCCTAATATGGATGAATTACCAAAGATTATTAGCTTCATATGCAAGTCTATACAACATGTAAATAACTATCCGGGTCTTATTTTTTAAATGTCTCCACACAAATTCTCATGCATTTTTGACGCAGTTTTCAGACCCCGAGAATGTAAACTCTTTGTATTTGCCTAAATATTACTTGTAGATAAAAATACAAATATTTTTTTAAAGTTTAAACTGGGATAGATACCTACCTTTTTCAGTTCAAAACAAGTAGTTGACACGTACTTCAAATTTAAACAAAAATATTCTTAGCAACTATTATTAATTGTTTTGAACATACGTTGTTCTCGATCTTAACTAAGAATGCGTTTTTCAGAAAGAATTTAATTATTAAGCTTAAATGTACATTTCATAAACCAAAATAAATACCTTTATTTTAGTTCAAAGTAGTTTTTCAGCTTAACAAGAGTTTTGGGGCTAAAATAGCAAAATAATTTTGAAGGACTGCCAAACACTATTTTAAACTTTCTCAAAGGCAAACTTGTTTTAGCTAGATGAGTATTTCAATCAAATTTTTTTTTTTTAGTAGAGTATTTCAATCAATTAAAATATGCATTCGTTTGAATTGAAATAGATGATTAATTTTTATTATTTTCAGAATGCTTGGAGTTAAAATTCTTTTTCTTTCCGCATCGACATGTGCTACATTTGTTACTCAAGAATGGCAGAGATTACAAAAATTAAAACCTGAATGTTCACATATATTTTATTTGAACGGACGTGACTAAAATTTGTCTCCAAGCCTAAATATATTCAATCATCCGAATTGTATTTTATTAATGGGAGGATCAGGTCAAAGCAACACAAGATGCGAGCCGATCATCTGACAGTTCATACTCGTTGGTTCTAAATGTGCCTTGAATCAGGTGGTCACGAATTCATCATGACCAGATAAAAATTAAAAACAAAAACAAATTAAGATTTCATTGCCAGCATTGACAAAGAACCAAAACGAAAGTTTCATCTACTTAGTTGTGCAACGCATGTTGCATGCAATATTTTTTTATAGTCGATTGCGGATCTTCAAATGTTGTTAAAGTTACATAAACGCACAAAAAAGATGGATTGTAAAACATGTTCGTGGTCGTATGCTCGTCTCCCTGAATCCTATTTAGCATTTAACTAATTCTATTTCTTTTTGTGTTGATTGTGTTTTAAATATATTCTCCCACGATAATGGAGATGTACTCTTATATATGCCAATTTTTTAGTCCTGTTATATATGTTTGATATCTCATATCAACGTTGCTTAATTTAACCGTCAGCCAAGGCTGTAACTTCCATCAATTTTTCCCCAATTTATTATTTTTCCTTTTACTATAAAACACATATAGCTATAACTAGGAGAAGTAAACTATTCCCTTTATGCATGTCGAATTGGACCTAGATGTAATACTTGATGGATATATAGACGAGATTCAGTACATAATTCCGGGAAACAAATGTCTCTCATTTCCTTTTCTTTATTAAATAATAAGTGTATATATATTTTTAGTGGTTGATATCTATAAAAATATTAAAATTCTTCCATCATTTTGTCCTTACAATTACAATTTAAGTATTGTTTTGAAAAGAAAGAAGGAGTTTTCCCCTTTTTTGAAATTAAATATACATAAAAAACAACTCGTAGTTAGATTTCTCCTAGTTAGATATCGAATCTGCGACATCCGCTTATAATGTGTTGAAAAAACTAATTTTAATGTGATCATTATATTGATATCAAATATTTGATAAGGTACATGGTTTCGTCAAACAAATTTCTAGCTCTATGTATAGCTAAATGTATGGCTAACAAAATATTTTGCAGTGAATTAAATCAGTCAGATTCAGGAACGAACACATGACAATGCCATGGTTTTGAAGCCGTTTGCAGCTACATGTAATTTAACAAATTAGCCATTACGCATTGTTACTTGTTGCCATGTAGGGGAATTTCTCTAATGATGTCATGCAAATTAATCCTTAGAAATTGGGGTGATTTGCCTATTCCTATTTGTAACTTAAATTTTATCTTCGTGTTATCGTCAACATTGCAGTTGCGTTAATTTATTCTTCATCAACTACCAAGCGTTCCTTTTGTTAAAATAACAGAATAAATAAATAAATATAATAGAATAACTCCTAGAAAATTCCTTGGACCCGTTTCCTTTATGTGTGTGTGTGTGTGTGTTTCATATTCAATTTTGTAAGATCAATTGTTTACCTATGCAAATTGTATTATCACATTGGTCTGTGCCTCGGTGGGCAGTTAAAAAAAATTCACATGGTATTAATCAAATGCCTTAAGAGACTTCGTTTCTCAAAAAAAAAAAATAATAAAATAAAAAAAAATAAAAAAATAAATAAAAAGAGCAGGAGACTTAGACTTTTGTTGGAATGATCTACACATGAGATTTGATTTGATTAGAAATGATTTTTCAGGATCTTTTTTGGATCTAATAAAATACAAATTCTCATCAAATGATATGAAATCAATTTATTCCGATCATAGAATTTCAATAATATGAAAATTCCATGGAAAAAAAATTATTCCGATCAAAGCCTTATTTTGCTCAAGTCTCTCATAAGATCCTATATATAAGTGAGACTAATATTTCGGTGCTTATGTTCTTGCTTTTCGTCCAAATTGTTAAAAAGGACAATGCTATTTTGCGTAAGATTTTTAATTTTATGTGAGGTTTGGTCCTATATTGTATTGTATATACAGCCACCTTATTTAACTACTAAGTAGTATATTGCCTATTAAGAAATTTCTCGTATTAAAATGTTAAATGGAAGTTTTAAAATCCACTACCAGCTGAGAGTTGTATATATAAAAAAGGAAAATCTTAGGCTCTGGTCGGAACCGGATATTTAACACGAGAAATGAAAACGAAAATCACTTTTCTCCTAGGAGACGGGAGAATTATCTTCTGGTGAGAATATGTGAGAAAATTTTGGCCATGTGAATTCTCATCCAAAACCAAGGAATTTTACTTGAATTCTTTTATCTTCTTTTCCTTTCTCACTTGGCTCCGTTTTCAATCAGAGTCTTAATCCTTTACTCGCAAACAAAGAATGCTAAATTTGTCAATTTCTCAATGCTTTACTAGCAAAAGCGAAGGGAGCTCATTGGCTTTCATTTTGTTCTACAAGTACATACAAAAAAAAAATAACAAAATGTACATGTTACTTGTACTAACCAATACAGACGCTTGATCAACGGTTAAGTCTTTTATATAGTATTTATATTGACTTGTATTATAAATTTATGATAAAACATTCTTGTGAGCTCACATTCATTTGACCCGTAAATAATGTAGTCTTTTGTGGGAGCTAAGTGGTTGTCCATAATTCTTAGAGAAAATTTAATTACTAACAGAAATATTGACAAGATCAGTTCAAACATTCCCCTTGGATCCAGACTGAACACCAATGATCAGACATCTGCGTCAAAGAAAATAAAAATAATTGAATTAGAGAAACCGGCATTGACACAGGGAACTAAGATTTGCTTGAAATTTGAAGAGAGACACGGAAACGAGTTTCGCACATAATAGCTCGAAATTCCAAATTCTGACCATTGAACGGATTATGCTAGCATTGAAGAGAAGAAAATTAGTGCAACGCTGGAATATGCGTGGTTATAGTGGTACCTTACAGAACAGAATACACATCTGCAGTCAACTTCATACCAAAATGAAATGGAAATCATTTACAAAATCAAATGATGAGGAAAGTATACTTTATTGATTGGAATCAGGCATCTTATTTAATATATAAACAAATATACGAAAAGGTAATGAATAAGATCCGAGAAAAATTAATTGAAGTACAAGTTTTAAACAGAACTCTATTTATTGATTGGTAGTCGATACCAAGAATTTCTAAAAAGCTTTATACCTAATAATTCAACAAATTGATAAAATTGAAGCTTTAAACAGCAGCTTGCTGTTCATCGAGGTGAATTTCTGAGAGAGGAAAAAAAAAAAACACTAAAGAATTTTAGCAGATGGAGTTATTATGGCAGCTATCCTACGTCGCAGTTTTTTTAATATATTATTAATATGATATAGTACATATTTTCCCAATTTTATATTATTAGTTTAATATATTACAAATATGATCTCGTACATTATACATAAAATTTGCTCTCAAAATTATAGTAAACTACAATATGTATAATATATATAATTTGTGGCCATAATTATTGTGATAAAAAATGCAGCACAGATAGAAAAACGATAAATAGGTTACTTTTTTCTGCCTCCAGATTATATATATTTTCCTTGCTAGAGTCTAATCATCAATAGAAAGGTATTGCTGATTGTAATATACAGCAACAAAGTTAGAAATAATCAAATGATTCGTAGTAATAACTAGTGTGTTGTTAATTCAAGGTGCATTTGATACTAGTTTGTAGCTGACTAAATTAAGTTTCATAAGAAGTTTTTTTTTTTTGGGTGCATTTCATACTAGTTTGTAGCTTATTAAATTAAGTTTCATAAGAAGTTTTTTTTTTTTAAATAAAGAATAAAAAGCATGACAGCAGCTGTCAAGGCAAGTTTTCATAAAATACTTCTTTTTTTGTTTTTGGCAGATAGATAAAATACTAGATGACATAACAGCGCTTCTGTGATTTTACTATTATTATTTTTTGGCTAACTTTGGATATGGTAGTTGCCATAAATTGATTCACAGAGTGGATCACATGTTTGTAAATTCAAGTGTGGTTCAGCAACATACGCATCCCGATTTTGTTATTGTTCTGTGATAGTTGGGATTGTATGAATTCTTGTTGCCCTCTAATTATTGATGATGTTTGAGTTGTGGTGCTTTCCAATTTTTATGCAATCCTATTACATATTTATTTATAGGAATTCCTGATACAGAGATCTGGCCATTATTTTCACATCCTTTCAAAATTATTGGAAGCTGCCAACCACTGAATATGACTGTTTCACATAAAACAATGATAGTTCTATCACTTTTGTAGATCTTAAAGAAGTTCAAAATCAAATCACGCCACAACTTAATCTTGATCAGATTCATTTGCATTTTACAGTGGTTTATTTTTATTGACCTTTAAATTTAATAAATTATTAAATTAAAATCATATTGCAAGAAACACACTATTTTCTGTATTACAGTATTATTCAAACACACAGTTAGTCATTTTTCCTTGGTTTCAATTTATTTAACTAGTAAATGTATTAACAATGAATCGCATTACGTGAAACAATTTTTGCTTTTCGAAACAAACATAATTTATGCAATTTATTAAACAATGAAATATTAAACTTTATCAACATTAAAATGAATTTCTAAATAAACTAATGATAGCTTGGCCAAAACTTTGGAAAACAAAAATCATGAGTTGCTTTCAAGTAAATAAAGTATGCAATATATGATATTACTCATTTGAAAGTTCGGTAATTGTTTTCAGTTAGAAAAAAAAAACAGTAAGTTCAGCAATTTTAGAAAAAACTCTTTTGTGTTTGATCGGTATAAAATAATATCAGAATTTGGAAACATGCACAGTATCATAAAAAAATAAAAAATTAGAGGCGTTTGCCCTCTTCAAAAATAGAAGAGGATTAAATTTTTTGAAGAGAAAAAATTCTTTTGTTTTTCCAGAATAAACAAAATTTACGAAAAGCTGTAAGTTCTAAAACGGGTGAATGTTACTCAAAAACACACAAACTCTCCAGTGACCAAACCCCCACGAATTAAGTTATTGCACCAAAATATTGATGACCCTTACAGTAAGTAAACTATCTACTTTTTATAATGACTGGTAATTCTATATTTAGACACGGGACATCTCTTATTGCAAATAAATTATCTTTAACAAATATTAGAACCGATTTAATGGCTATAAAACGTCAATTTTTACTTATATTTCAAAATTAAAAAACTCAAACGTTAAATTAAATTGTTAATTTGTTCAATATCATAAGAGATGTGTTACCATAAATTGGCAATTTCTAGGGTTCAATTGGTACTAAATCAAGAGATTAAAAAAATTAATATATTTAAATTAATCTATCATGATTATCTAAATTCGTTAGTGATAGAACCAAAGGATGTTATCTATATGACAAATAATATATTTTTAATTTTCATATATTATTTGAAATGACTTGTACAGATATTCATAATTTATCATTTGAACTTCATCAAAACTCTTATTATAAAATCTGACTGCTGTCGTTCGTGAAGGGGCCTGATCAAAATGAATTTTATGCGACATTTCATTTCATTTTATTTCATTGGATTTTTTTATGAAATTCCGTTGAGTCTAATAACATGGAAATGCCGACCAAATGACATCAAATTCATCCATTTTGATAAAAAAAAATTCTAATAAATTAAATTGAAATGAAGTACGATTCTAAGAGAATGCTAAGCAAATGCCATTCTGATCAGGCCTAAAACAGTGCAGTCAATTACGTTTCCAGTGTAAAATTCTCATCCTGGGATCAACGGTGTGTCAATTCGTTTACCCCATCCCCATGCATACATTTCTCTATTTGCTAAAGAGGAGCTCTGCGCCGGCTTGCCCACAGGAATATGAGTGGGTCCCACTTCTAAGTCCGACGTGAACCCAACGATTTCGTGGCCTCGCCGCTTCGTGCAAAGAGTTAGACGCACGACGCCCCAGTTTGCATTTTTCTATTGCGCTCTCTCCCATCTTGTGTGGCGCAGTGGCGGACCTATGGCTAGCCATAAACTAAGCAATAACGGGTGGCCGTACAAATAGTGTACAAAGGCGGACGCAAAGAATCCTTTCACAGAAGAGAGAGATTAATGACGATTGGGGCATTGCAAGAAGTATAAATAAGTACTGCTGTTTTGGAAAATAACGATACTGCCATTAATTGGTTTTCCTTTTTATTCTGAACCAATCTTTACTAACCACCTAAAAGTTAAAAGTTAAAAGTTAAAACATAATCATACGGAAGGTTTAAAAAAAAACTGACAGAAATTTTAAATCAAGTTTAAATTTGCCATATTATAACTTATAAGCAAGGATGACAAATTCAATTGAACCAATGTCAGAACAACAGATGACCCTTTTCATAATAAGGTCAGTAATTGGAATGACTCAATTAGTTGATTGCTGAAATAAAAGTGATAATACCTGTCTAAAAAAAAAGAAATAAAAATGATAATAGAGAGCAGTTTTAATCTAAAAAAACAAAAATCAGATGATCAATAAAAGATCAAATATAAGTAAATACATTTGTAAATACATTTCCGGATTTAAAATGACAAATAATCGATGTCTGATAGACTGATACTTGATTTCATAAAATATTACTTACGAAGAAAAATCTCTATCAACAAGATTATTAATTACGAATCATACAGAATGCTTAACGAGATAACATTACTAGTTTCAATGTTACTGATAGTTTTATTCCTGCGAACAATTACATAAAACTTTATTAGTTAATTTATTAGCCTTATAAGTATATTCAATTAAATTATACCTACTAGAGCTAATTTTTTTTGTTTGAGATATACATCCATGTTTGTAATAAAAAAATGTCCACCTACCTTGTGTTTATTTATTTTTTAGATACACCAGTATTTTTGTATCAAGAATCTATCAGCTTTGAGTTATCTATGACTTGATCTCAATATTGATATCGAGAAGTTTAAATAGTACATACGAATTTTGAGGGGAAAAAAATTGTGATTTGTTATTTTAAAAAATCATTGTCATGTATTCAAGTTCATATATATCTAATGAAATTTTGTGGCACTTTACTAAATAAAAAGTTGTCAGTATCTTTCGTAAATTTAAAGTTTCGTTGCATTAGCTATTTGATTTTCTATTTTTTCTTTCCTCCCGCGCTGATCAGGATAACCGATAAAATATTTTAAATTTTACGACAATTTCAACCTTAAACCCTTTCCGAAAAACCTTTTAGCTAATTGGATCTAAAAAAATAACCTTACGACCCGCTGTAGTTCTTATGTTCTTTGATTTATAAGAGCAAGTTTCATTATTAAGTCACTTCAAAATGTCTTGTGATAGAGAATATGCACTTCTTACCAAGTTCCCTTCCATTTTCTTGCAGTTATTTTTTTGCCACAGTTTATTTCCATTTTAAACAGAGTTAACCAAATTAATGATGATGCTAATTAACAATCAAACATGTGATTCCAGCTGAAACGTGGGGGTAAAATTGGAAATCCCTTGTTAATTTGTTTAAACACCGAGGCACGGCCGACCCGCTCGGGTCCCACAAAAGACATTCCTTTAGCCACGTGGCACACCTTATATACTCGGCTTATTCATCTCTCATCTCTCTCCTCGCGTCAGCTGACCCAGAAACAGAGCAAAAAACCTCTGTTTTCTCTCTTAAAAACCTACCATCTCCGTCCCTCTCCTTATAACAAGTTTGTTTCTTTGAACTTTTTTCTGCGGTCGCTGACAATTTTTAAGCAAGTCGGAGTTGCATTCTTCGAAGAACTATTGGTACTCCACATCTTAGATGTTCTCCACTGAACAGAGCTTGCCATCTAAGGTGTGGAGATTTGCTTTATAACATAGAAGAAGGTTAGATGAGAAGAAAGTTTTAACCAGCAAATCTGTCTTTTGTCTGGGTTTGGATCTCAGCCTAGCTCAGTATCAGATCATCATGATCTGATTTTTCTAACTGGCAAAAAGTCAAAGTTCCACCCAAGATCAAACAGGTGAGAGATTTTACATTTCATTTCTTTTCATTTTTTTCACAAGCACACAAGTACATTTCAATCAACATTGTTGTTTCTTACCTACTAACCTCCTAACAAAATCCCTCTTTATTTTGTTTTGCTCCAATGAAAAAGAAAGAAAGAAAGAAAGTAGGAATCAAGAAGAAGAATAAGAGAGAATCACACCATCATGGCTTCGAAAGGGATACTAAAGAAGCAGCCAAGCCGGATACCATCAAGTGCCGGAAAGCCACCTCTTGTACCACCACCTCCTCCACCAACAGTTGTTTTCGGCCGCCGAACTGACTCGGGCCGGTTCATCAGCTACTCAAGAGATGACCTTGACAGTGAGATAAGCAGCGTAGACATGGACTATCATGTGCACATCCCGATGACGCCTGATCATGATCAATCGATGGATGACATGGATCCTCATAAGCAAGAGGATCAGTATACAGGCTCAATATTTACAGGTGGCTTTAACTCGGCCACAAGAGCGCATGTTATGCAAGATTCGCATGGAAGTGGTGGACATGTGCAGATGTCGAATGCCGGTTCAACCTGCATGCTCCCGGTTAGATACTAAACCATACATAATCACCTGATAAATCTGAAATTATCTAGAGTAGTTGCATTTAGTGCATAAAATCCCATGGCAAAGCGTATAAACTATGGTTATAGAAAGAGAAAGAAGGAACAGGGGGAAAAAATATGCCAATAAGAATTTATTGTCTAGATTTATCAATAATCATCTGTGAAATCAATTATTCTAGAAATAAATTTTCACATTTCCTTATGACATTCCTTTGTGATATAGGAAGAAATTGAAAAAGTTTCAACAGAAGTAAGGTCAAAGAGTTTTCCAAGTCCCAATTATTCTTGGTTCATTTTAAATATTGTAGTTCTTATTAGTTAAGGATCTTACATGGACAAACATATTTTCATTCGAAACATATGGAGAGTTTAAGTTTGGCTCCTAACGTCAAATAGAAACTTCCAGTAAAGGGTGTGAAAAAGAAAAATTAGGTGAAAATTTTGTTTTATGACTGATAAAGCAAAGATCATTTGCAAGATCTTTTATTACAAAGATGCAGTTTAGAGACTTCGTAAACTACATCAATCTATGATTTATGTGCCTTAATTCTTCGTCTAACGGGCAACAAAAGAATTCTAACATTCTAAATCTCGACCGAACCTGACAGGGATGCGACGGGAAAGTACCACGCAACAACAGGGGTGAGGACATTGTACCTTGCGACTGCGACTTCAAGATATGCATTGACTGCTTCAACGACTCAGTGAAGTCTGAGGGAGCAATCTGCCCGGGCTGCAAGGAGCCGTACAAGAACATCAGCTGGGAAGATGTTGTCAGTGCCAGCAATGAGGCAAAGGCCCTATCTCTGCCGTCCACCATGGGCCCTGGCAAGCTCGACAGGCATCTTTCTCTAGTCAAACAGTCAAACCATAACCAGAGTGGTGAATTCGACCACAACCGGTGGCTATTTGAGACCAAAGGTACTTATGGGTATGGAAATGCAATTTGGACAGATGAAAATGGGGAAGATGACAATGGGAACATCCCGACCGGACATCCCAAGGAGCTTGTCGCAAAGCCATGGAGGCCGCTCACTCGAAAGCTAAAGGTGCCAGCAGGAGTTATCAGTCCATATAGGTATACTAGCAGACACGTTATTTTTTCTTTGATCTTAATACTGTTAATCAGCACTGAAATTATAATTGAAATATATAGGTTGTTGGTGTTCCTTCGTATAGTTGTCCTAGCCCTTTTCTTGATGTGGCGTATCAAGCACGTGAATGAGGATGCCATCTGGCTATGGTTCATGTCAGTCATTTGTGAGCTCTGGTTTGCCTTTTCCTGGTTGCTTGACCAGCTGCCGAAGCTCTGCCCAGTTAACCGTGCCACTGACCTATCTGTCTTGAAAGAAAAATTCGAGACACCTCGTCCCAATAACCCGACAGGGAAGTCTGATCTACCAGGGCTGGATGTATTCGTCTCGACTGCAGATCCTGAAAAAGAACCTGTCCTTGTGACAGCTAACACTATCCTCTCCATCTTGGCAGCAGATTATCCAGTAGAGAAACTTGCTTGTTATGTCTCTGATGATGGTGGGGCCCTTCTCACTTTTGAAGCTATGGCTGAGGCAGCGAGCTTTGCACAACTATGGGTTTGTACCTAATTAATTGTCCTAAAAAATAACATATTATTAGACAATTTTTACTTCTTCATAAACAATAATTTCAGCAACCTAATGACAATTTATGTAAACAAAAAAAAATTAACATATAGATTTAAATTTACTAAAAGAACCAGATGGAATAGAGATTTCATTACTGCTGCATTGACAGGTGCCTTTCTGTAAGAAGCACCACATTGAGCCAAGAAATCCTGAGAGCTATTTTAGCCAGAAAAGAGACCCATTTAAGAACAAGGTCAAGTCAGATTTTGTCAAAGACAGGAGAAGAATCAAAAGAGAGTATGACGAGTACAAGGTTCGTATTAATGGGCTGCCTGATGCAATTAGGCGCCGATCTGATGCTTACCATGCAAGGGAAGAGATCCAGGCCATGAACCAACAGAGAGAGAAGGCGAAGGCAGGAGGCGATGAGGTGATCGAGCCAATAAAGATAGCAAAGGCGACATGGATGGCTGATGGAACCCACTGGCCAGGCACCTGGCTGCACCCATCCCAGGACCATTCCCGTGGCGACCATGCTGGCATCATTCAGGTAAATTTGTGTATTTAGTGTTGTGACATATCAGATATATTTCAACATTTGTCAGGATTGAATACACAGCTCTTATTGCTGCCCACCATTTAATAAAAATTATTAGAACAAAATAAAAAACAAAACAAAACATATATCTGAAGAAAGAAGTTTTAAAGCAATATTCACAAGAAAGAAGGCGGAATCTTCCTTTGAGATGAAGATTGCCCATTAAAATAAAAATTAACATTCATTTGAAATCAATACAGTAAAAATGTTTCTTTATAAATGTGAGAGAAATGTTACATGACTTCTCCAAATTGATCCAAGAAAAAATTGCATAATAGCAGTCACAGTTTTCAATCTTTACAATATATAAAACAGTTAGGTAAAATAAATTACCTTTCTAAATTTGTTGCTATTCTCAGGTTATGTTAAAGCCACCAGCTGACATGCCTGTCTACGGTAGAGGAGAGAAATCTCCAATTGACTTCCATGATATAGACATTCGTCTGCCAATGCTGGTGTACATGTCCCGTGAGAAGCGTCCTGGCTATGACCACAACAAGAAAGCCGGTGCCATGAATGCCCTTGTTCGTGCTTCCGCCATATTGTCAAATGGTCCTTTCATTCTCAACTTGGATTGTGATCACTACGTATACAATTCCCTTGCTTTTCGGGAAGGATTGTGCTTCATGATGGACCGTGGCGGAGATCGCTTGTGTTATGTCCAGTTCCCACAACGGTTCGAGGGGATTGATCCCTCTGATCGGTATGCAAATCATAACACTGTGTTCTTTGATGTCAACATGCGTGCCCTTGATGGTCTTCAGGTACTTTGCCAATTCATTTCTAAAATCATGTTTAATATACACAAAAAGAAAAGATTATTAGAATATACAATTTTAGTGCATCAACTTTTCTAAAGCTTTTACACAAAATAAAGATGATTAGAATATACAATTTTAGTGCATCAACTTTTCTAAAGCTTTTACTTCAGTTTTTGAAGAACTTCTTTCAAATAAAATAACCTACCTCTTTCATCCTTTTGAAATAAAATAACCTCTAATTTCTGTTTTTCCCTAAGTATTATTTAATCAGCAATCACTGTAATGCTAAACTGAAAGTCAGTCTGTTTGATTGGCTTCAAATCTCAAGCAAAACCGTCCAAACTACGCAAACTCAATTTTAGCTTTACAACACATCTGAACTCATTCAATATCCAACAGGGTCCTGTGTATGTGGGAACGGGTTGTCTCTTTCGCCGGATTGCGCTGTACGGGTTCGACCCCCCAAGATCCAAGGACCGGTCATCAGGTTTATTCAGTTGTTGCATACCACGGAGGAGAAAGGCGTCAGCCTCAGCCAACTCTGAGGAGACAACTGCTCTCCGCATGGGTGACTTCGACAATGATGATATGAACCTTGCCTCCTTCCCCAAGAAGTTCGGCAACTCATCTTTCCTTATTGACTCCATACCGGTCGCTGAGTTTCAAGGCCGGCCGTTGGCTGATCACCCCTCAGTCAAGAACGGCCGTCCACCAGGTGCCCTCACTGTTCCCCGTGAGATGCTTGATGCTTCCATTGTTGCTGAGGCCATTTCTGTCATCTCTTGCTGGTACCTTTTTTTAAATTTTTTTATAGAAATATACAATGAAGTACTTCTTCCTCAGCAAGACCCATTTTCTTTCTAAGTTTTATTCTAATTTTTTGTTTACTTTCCATTTATTATGTTTCCTCGATTAGTAGGTTAAAATATATTTTCTTTTATAGCTTTTACTTGAGTTAGTATCTTAACACAAGCTTCTTTAGTTCACCGTGTAAAACCTAGCCCCCTAGAAAGAACAATGAAATGCTCATCCTTATCATTAAAACAACCATACATTCCTAGTCCAAATAAAAAGGTCCTAACTAAGCTAGTTCAAATTATGAAACAGGTATGAGGAGAAGACAGAGTGGGGTACACGTGTTGGCTGGATTTATGGTTCGGTGACAGAGGATGTGGTCACAGGCTACCGCATGCACAACCGTGGCTGGAAATCAGTCTACTGTGTGACTTCTCGTGATGCCTTCCGAGGGACTGCACCAATCAATCTGACAGATCGTCTGCACCAGGTGCTGCGATGGGCCACTGGCTCAGTCGAAATCTTTTTCTCGCGCAACAATGCCTTCCTTGCCTCCTCGAAAATGAAGATTCTTCAGCGCATTGCCTACCTCAACGTCGGCATTTACCCATTCACCTCCATTTTCCTGATAGTCTATTGCTTCCTCCCTGCACTATCGTTGTTCTCTGGCCAGTTCATTGTCCAAACCCTAAATATCACTTTCCTTGTATATCTACTGATCATTACTGTGACCCTGATGCTCCTCGCGCTGTTAGAAATCAAGTGGTCAGGAATTGCTCTGGAAGAATGGTGGCGAAATGAGCAGTTTTGGCTAATTGGAGGCACCAGTGCGCATCTAGCAGCAGTTGTGCAGGGTTTATTGAAAGTTGTGGCCGGAATTGAAATCTCCTTCACACTCACATCGAAGTCAGCTACTGATGATGAAGAGGACGAATATGCTGACCTCTATGAAGTGAAATGGACATCCCTGATGATCCCACCACTTGTTATCATCATGATCAACCTCGTGGCTATTGCTGTTGGTTTCAGCCGAACTATCTATAGCACAATACCACAATGGAGCAAGCTTCTCGGTGGAGTGTTTTTCGCTTTCTGGGTGTTGGCACATTTGTATCCGTTTGCAAAGGGTCTCATGGGAAGGAGAGGAAGGACACCAACAATTGTTTACGTATGGTCGGGACTTGTGGCCATTACCATTTCTCTCCTTTGGATTGCAATCAAGCCCCCCTCACTTCAAGCTTCTAACCAAGTCGGGGGATCTTTTACCTTCCCTTGATTCAATTCTTTGGTTTATTGTACCCAAGGTAAGAACAAAGAGGGAATGATGGAAGGGGAAAGCTGAATTACATAGAGTGTTTAAATTCTATTTGCTAGTTTGTTTTGTTTCTTTGTCTCGTGGATAGGTTTTTGATGCCGAATGAAGTGGGAAAACAATCTTTCGAGTTTTCATTAATATGCACACCAGTTTAGAAGAGGTTGTCTGATTCTTTTGCACCATTTTTTGAAGTCGGGTGTTCTAGATACCAAAAGATGTGTAAAAAGTACAATGGTACATTTAAACAATATGTTCTTTACGATGTTAATAATGATTCTTTGAAACAAACTACTGAAATGATTAGAATGTGGTTTATTTTTATCTAAGTGATATAGTTTGTTTTCTTATCTTTTCTTAAAAAAAAAATTAAATTAAAGATAAATCAGATATAGCATCTTACCACACTAATTAATTGTTCCAACGGAAGTTTCAGTAGGAGTCCAAGATGTCCACTGAAACAAACAATCAATAGAAATAATAAAATATTGTATAAGAGAGATACCAAAGAAAAACAATCGTGAAATATACAGAAGATAAGTATTTAAAAACAGTGGGCAGAAATTTAAGGAAAGACAAAAAAAAAAGTCTAAGGTAAATGCTGTAAAAATTGGAAAGCTCCAAGAATAATACAAAAAGGCCAAATCAAATCAGAATGCAGACCAAAAAAAAAAGATTTGTTTGCACCATGCACGGCTTGCATCTGCAGCAGAGTTCATAATCTGCTTTAAATGAAAAAGAGAAATTAATGATACAAAGGCAATAATTCCAATGAAGATTCAGATGCTGGAGAAATAGATAGGAAAAAGATTAACTCAATGTCTAAACCAAAATTGGTAACAAATTATAAGCAAAGAAAGAAAAAGGGAAAAAAAAAAACAAATGAGGCAGATATTAAACGTGAAAAAAAAATGACAGCTAGTAAAACAAAGAAAATACTGCATGAAGGCAAGAATGGGCCACACATACTAATATGATTGCATACACAAAAAACAATTAAATCCGAACTACAAACACAAGAACCAGAAAGTCCACATCACAATCCAAATCATGGAGAAGAGAACCTCCATAGCTTTAAAAACAAAATAGCAAGCACACCAAGCAAGAATAAACCTGCATGCAGCCCCAGCATGAAAACAGATTGTACTGCAATCAATCAGCGACTAACTGAAAGCCACAATAACCACCCAAAGATTAAGCTAAAATTTTCAAATGGAAGGCAATTAAACCTATTTAACTATCTGTATAGACCCCCGGAGGCACCCGTGCGTAGCGGAATTCTCAACCGCTTTGAAAATACAAGGAGAGCCAGAGGTAGACCAAGATTGACTTGGGAAGAAGAAGTAAAAAGGAACTTTAAAGAATGGAACGTTTCCAAGGAGTTGGCGTTGGATAGGACCGCATGGAAGCTAGCAATTCACGTGCCGGAGCCATGAGATGAGTATTGTCTTAGATTTGTAGGTTGTATTAGCTCTTGGCTTAGGTGTAGGTCTTACTACTACTACTACTACTACTACTATTATTTATTATTATTATTACTATTATCACTACTACTTTATTTTTTATATATTATTATTTTGTTAGTATTATTAGCCCTACTTTTTACATATACTTTTTATTTTTCGGTGACTTGGTGACTTTTGTTAGGTTTCTTTTCTAGCCTACCCCAACTTGTTTGGGACAAAAGGCTTAGTTGTTGTTGTTGTTGTAATAAATGATTGATCATATTGTTGTGAGCCATGTACTAAGAATTCCTAAGGGTCTATTTTCATGTAACAGTTGCTAAACTTTAGGCATTAAAATACTGCTTGGACTGTCAAATTATGCTGTACTGGACCTGAGTCTTTCTCGAAAATTCATACTCCTTTTTGGGCTCTAACATGCTTTGTCTTATTTAAGCCTTCAAATACCAGTTCTTTGACAACTGCAACCTTCTATACCTCTAAAAATTTAGTGCTTATAAGAAAGACCCAGTGCTGGTACTGAAAATTTAGTATCAAAAAGCAGCATCTGCACAATTTCGTCCAGAACACAGGAAAAGGATAGAGTGACGAGAAGTGCAAATAAATGGGAGCAAGGAGCATACTATCCAGAAGTCAGCACATGATGAGTAACCACGAGTTGCATGTTGAAGGCTTGGAACAGCACCTGACCACTTCCTTTAGTGCACCTAAAATAACGATGCTATAGTAATTAATACTTAATTGGTAAGACACTAAGAGTCGAACACTAAGAAAAGTTGTCTGCGACAATGTTTTCCATATATAAAATGGCTATAATTATTACAACATTATTTTTTTCTATTTATAAGATGGCGTGTAGCAATTTATTAGATGGCATATAAATGTTGCTCACCCAGTGAAACGGATTGTCATCAGACATTCAATCTCATCATGCTTAATTCTTCTCAGACAACTTCCATGCTTTTATATTATTGTTTTTTCTACAGACGATATTTTTGTTCATAAGATTTGACAAGTTCAAGTTAAATAAATTAACTATTTCGTCAGCTTCATCAGCTTATTCACACATTTCTTTAATGCTAGTTATAAATACACTGACATGTCAGCTCACCCTTGCAGCACCAGTCTATAGAAATTCCAGTAACAGAATTTCAGAAGTTCAAATTAATGTCTCAATGTCAGATATATTATCAACTAATTGAGCCATCCAAAACAAGGAAAAATAATAACAGTATATCACCACCCAGTCAAATATTGTAACTTAGTACATTGCAACCCTCACAGATTTACAGGTCAGTACAGAAGTAACAGATACTAAATCTGGAATCACTCTGACATAAATCAATAATGTGGCCAAGTCATATACATTACATACAGTGGCGAGTAGATAAAAAAAATAATAAAAATCCAAGAATAGAACAATTAAACACTCACTTCCTGTTCGGTATTATCGAGATTTGTGAAGGGGAACCACTCACTGGTAACACTTTGCAGCTCTCTGTCTGTCACGCCTGCCACTTGTTCGTAAAAATGCCCCAGAGAACGAAACGCATCTGCATAATTGAGATTGAGCATGGCCAAACGCAAGTAACTCTCAGCCGCTTCTCCTTCCGCCTTCTCTCCCCTCTTCCATAGAACAGACCCTACGAAGTAGACTAGGCTAGTGAGGTGCGATTGAAAACAAGTGGGTGGTTTGAATTTTGAAACATTGGCAACTAGTTAGATAGCGAAAGTGGAGGGAAATAGAGCTTTGGTAACGAATGAAATGAGGAAGTGCGGGAGCACACAGTGGTGGCAAGAGAAGAAAGTTGAGATTCCTCGGAATAGTTACAGCCAGGGAACAAGGGAACTGTGTCAATTGCAACATTAAATCGACCCGACAGCGTGGCGGCGGCTTGGTCCATGGGTTCAGTTCGTTTGGGTCTTGGGAGAGACCAAGTACAAGTCGGATTTACTTGCCAGTCCTTTTAAAGAATGTCGGATTCACAGGTCTTTACTCTTTACAATCGATAAATTAATTTTTGTTAATTTATTCTTAACCAAAGTACACAGCATCTATACTTCAGCGGTTTTCTCAAGGTAATATTTGCTAAAACCACTTACAAGCCTAATAGAATAATTCACAGGTTTACTCTTTATCCCCAATTGCAAGCATATCCCAACTTCAAAAACAAATAAAACATAAAATTATTGGCAACTTTTTTTTTCACTTGACACAATTTAATCGTACAACAATAAACCTAATACGTTTGAATTGCTACAGCAAACACCTCCGAAAATCCAACAAATATGATGAAAACACTATTGCGGAAACCAGATAAGATTAATAAAAACAGCATCGTTACACATCTCAAGTAGAGGCTTAAGCTCGAGTAGCAATAACACATAAATACTTAAAAAGAAATAAAATAGTACAGAATCAGCCTCTAGAACTAAGCAGCTGAGCCTCACTAAATGCCATCCAACAGATCTAAAAAAACTGGCCCACTCAAGGCTCTACAACAAATTCTTCTTGTTCTTCTTTTCTAAAAGAGCTGTTTATGAACTTGTAAAATGGCCACGCAGGTCAAAAGCAAACACCTATTTTTTGTTTTTATGCAGCAACAAGGTCAGGCGTCTCGGCTTCAACAGATAGCAATGCAGTATGAACCTTCTCAACCCAAGCATCGAGCCGTGCTGTCAGAGATTTTATCTGAGGGATTCCCAATACCCTAGGTTGTACCCATGACACGTGCACCGTACCCTCAACTTGATCAATTATTCCTTCTATTAGATGCACCTGCGCATGTGGATATGTTTCATTAGCATGTATCATATTTACTGTGAAGCATTTGGAAAGCAGTTATTAAGAGTCAAAAGAATATTTACCGAAAGACTCTTCATCAGAAGATACTCGACATCGCTGATGGAGAGCTTAGTTCTCTCAGCAATCACACTGAGTGGAATGGTTCTGTCTTCTGATGGCCGGCTATTAAAATATAAATAATAACAGATCAGAAAGTCATTTATCAAAAAGTTCTAAACAGTACATACTGATACAAGAACCAAGGAACCAGGAACAACACACCAGATTCAGTTAAGTGCTTCAGTAGTTGAACAGGACAAAGAGAAGGAAAATAAATAAAAAAGCACAAAAGTTAAAAAGGACTCATAGGTATGAAAAAAAATGATATTAATACCTAAAGATGATTTCCATCAGGCAGAGAATGTTGATCTTTTCGAGAAGCTTACGCTCATTCTGTACCAGTGCAGGTTGAGAACTCAAAGCTGCATTGTGCACCTGACACAGTTCCTGGTACCGTACCAGGTTGCCTGCATTGAATGCCTGGAGTATGTGGTATACCCACTCAACCCTTGACCCTATTAGAATGTTTATCTGTATTATACACGCACAATTACAAAAATAATGAGACACTACTGAAAAGTTAAAGAGAAAAATATCCTAATTAGAGGAAAGGAGGGATCCTTGTTCTTATACTTACAATAGGATGGGCTAACAACTCGCCAAAGTTGTAAATGTTGTCCCCAAGTAATGCAGCAAGAGATAGGTCAAATGCCAAGTCCTGGTACGATCATGATAATTTTAGAATATTTTAGCACAAAACACTCATACTAGAAACTTATCTTTAGAACAGAAACTAATTCAAACTACAAAACATCCATATATTTATTACTTGACTTCCCATTAAGGAAGCCGCAGGAGATATGTTACACAATAAATAATGAGATTTAACAACTATGACGAACTTAAATGTTTCAACTTTCAATAAATGGAAGGAAAGTTTTGTGAGAATGAATTTTGAAGGCTGAAAATGATATTCCAATAGTTTTGATAGGGAACCAAAAATGAAAGGCCAGCAAAATCATACCAGCTTAAATGATTCAGAGAGGGATTCTACTGAGGTGTAGGCCAGATAAAGAAGGGCACTTTTGTAGAAGTCTGCAAACTCCTGACGGGATTTGTGGTACTGAGAAGAGATCCAATAGAAACTTGCATGCACCGAGGGGTCGACATCTGTCATGCTATCTAAAGTGCTCTTGCCTTCTTCTAGAAGCTTCTTACAATCCTTCTGTTTTCCCATCTCCAGATAGAGCGCTGCTATCTGCATCTTTACATAAAGCACCGGCTCTTCAACTCGCAGCTCCCGAGTTTCACGAAGTTTTTCAATGACCCCCTCAAGATAGTTGATTGCTGAATCTTTGTCTGTGTATTGACGAGAAACTATGACAGCAAAATGCGCGAGCTTGAGGAGGTTGATTTTTGTTTCAAAATCAGAGATGAAGTTGTTGTAGAGCTGTATCAGGGCATCTCCGGCCTAAAATAAATAAAATGACTTTTATGCAAACATACAATTTACAACTATATTTGTAAAATGTAATAACGTAATATCAGCCCTATTTAGAACAAATATAGGTGATGTTAATACAAATCCGGTTCACTTAACCACTCTATGAGGTCAAACTGTTTGACGCTGTCCCTCCTCTTTTCCACTACTACTTACTCAGTTAATGCATAAAATAATACTCTGATAAAGCAAAAACTACGAGAAAGTTTGAATAAAATTGGGATCGGGTAAGTAGACCGATTAATAGGAAGACGTGAAATCAGAGTAATGAATCTCACAAAAAGTAGATTTTACAGGACTTGAACAAGGACGCACACCATCATTTGACAACCATGACAGCCCACAGAGCAATCATAGTAATAGAAGAGTTAGAATCATTCATATGTTCTCTGTAGTTTTAGATATGATTCTATCAAATCTGAAGCAATTTGAAAACCTATTGATCATCCAACAAGGGATTTGAAAAATGAACACATCTGTTTTTATGTCTTTGATCAGAGACCAAGCAAGTCTCGAATTATATTAAATTAGTTGAGACACCACCTATCTAAACTAAATGGACATTTCTGCAACTCTAATTTTTAAGTTTTAATAAACATTTTATAGGTTCTCATGGTTGTCAAACTCCTTTGACAGTAATTATATTGCTTTGCACTTGAAGTGATCCGTAATAGTTAGCAGAAAAAGGCTGTTTTCATGCAAACTGATCCAAAGTTTAAAACTTTGCCAGGCCTAAACCAAAGAATGCTATCAATAACCATACAACTAAATACATTAACCTGAGATTAAGCACTACAATTATCATAATAAATCTGATACAAATTACAATTTCATAGGTCAAAGGGAATACAACAACTGCAACCTACCCCTTGAATTCGAACAAATATAGAGAGCTTCAAAAGGTCCCACACAAACTCAAATTTTAACATATAATCCAGCACCGCAAAAGGAAAAGAAAAGCTCTTTCAATTTTACTTCAAATCAAATAATGACGAATTACAAAAATGAGAAAACCATAAAACCCTACGGTTCACCAAAATTCAGAGAAAAAGATACCAACCTGCATTACAGCAAGCGTGACGAACTGCTCGAGCTTGAGCGTGAGCTGGTGCCATAGCTTCTGCTGATACAAGTCAGCGAAAGAATTGTACCACTCAGCCAACTCCGGATGCGACTCTCTCTGCGACTCGAGGAACTGGAGCGCCATTGTAGACAACCGAGCGAAGGAGGAGCGAGGAAGAGTTTTATTGATCTGGTTCTCTCTTTTCTTTTTTCTTGGAGAAGAAGAAGAGCAAGAAAGCGAGTCGGATCGAGATCTCAAGAGAGAGAAAACCCTAGCTTAGTTGGGCTTTCGGGTTAAGTTAAAGAGGTTTGATCCGTCCGATTCCTTTCGTGTGCCTCAAGAGATGATGATTTTGTCTTTCCAGATATGCTGGCCGCTGGGTTTATCTTAGCCCAATGTGAGATTTTTTATTTTGGGAAAAGGTTTTTATGGACCTTCTATTTTGCGAAAAAGGCCGAAACAAAATATAGTATAGTAGTATATATATAGTACGAGAATTTCTGCTAAAATTTTTAAATGAGTGCGTTTGGATAAAACAGTTGCATCTTATACGAAATATACGCAGTATTTAAGATTTTTATTCTGCTCATTTTGTAAAATTGAGTATTCAGATCTATAAAAGTAATCATCTTATGTTATTTTTATTGGGTTGATATAGATATTTTATATTGATTAATATTAGCACTCGTAAAACTATATCGAATCCGGTTAGAACAACAACTCAATATTATTAAGAGTAAGGTTTCGTTGCCACACAAAAATGTTACAAATGTCACACTTTAGTTTTTTATTTTTAATGTAAAATTTAAAATTTTAATCATCTCATCCGAATAGTTAATCTTGTTCGTTTTAACGACAGATGCGTTGTCATATAATTAAATAATTTTTAAGTTAATTTTGATGCTTGATCAAGAGGTTGAAATGAATGAATCTAAATAATTATAGTAGATTAATTTTAATATACTCATTTTTCAACCACTTGATCAAGCATCGATAAAGTTCAAAAATTATAAACTTTTATGACGATACATCCATCTCTAAAATGAACAAAAATCAACGGTTCAGATTGGACGATTGTATTTTAAAATTTAAAATACAATCGTCCAATCTATGATATTAATTAGAAAGAGTGAAAAGCAGTCATAAATACTTTTTTTTTAATATTTTTTATAGTTTGTTTAAAATAAATTAAAAATAATTGTATTAGCGAGATTTTTTTGACAGAAAATTTATATCAAGTTTATATAGAGACTTTTTATGGAAGAAATTACTAGTTTTGAACTTACGAATTTTAACAAGTTATTTCATTAATATTAGCAAGATTTTTTGGACAGAAAATTTATATCAAGTTTATATAAAGACTTTTTATGGAATAAATTATTAATTTTGAACTTACAAATTTTTATCTATAAATTTTAACAAGTTATTTCATTAATATTAGCAAGGTTTTTTGGACAGAAAATTTATATAAAGTTTATATAGCGATTTTTTGTGGAATAAATTACTAATTTTGAACTTACAAATTTTTGTCTATAAATTTTAACGAGTTTTTAATTAATATTAGTAAGATTTTTTTGGACATAAAATTTATGTCAAGTTTATATAGCGACTTTATACATAAGAAAATACTAATTTTGAAGTTACAAATTTGTGTCTATAAATTTTAACAAGTTTTTTAAGACAGATTTTTTATATTTTATATTAGAAATTTTTATATTTTACGTAGCACGGCAAAGCTGCGACTGTCATGTCTAGTACATAAAATAGAGGAACAAGATTTCTAAGTGCTAAAAACAAAATTGGTGAAGAAGAATACAAGATAACAAAAGTGGACGAAATCAAGTGATGCATGACAAGCAGCTTTTATATTTACAGACCGGTCATTACGTCAGAAGACTATTTTCTCAATATGGCGTCTCAGGCCTTGTTCCATAAACAAGAGGGAGAAAAAAGTGTTCGCCCTCAAATTAGGGGATAACAAGATTGATAAAATTTTTATACAGAGTTTATCTCCATTACTCTCCAATCACTCAAGTTTTCATTGTGTTTTTTGAATTTGGGAGCAGGTAAACTTCTTGAGCGGGAAAAGAGCAGTAAATCTCTTCCCGCACTCATCTCCATTCTGTTGGAGTTATGTCCTAGAAGTCAATATTTAATGACTTATTTTCTTAGTTTATGTTAATGATGATATTTGATCATTTGTTCCTAGAGTTTATTATTGACAGATCATTCAGGTTGAGGATCTGAATTGTAGATCTCTGTGGATCATTCATTAGAATGACAGTAATAAATCTAAATCGTCCATAATCTTGATAATTAACAAGGAACATTAATTATCATAAAAGATTAGTATGCAAGTTAAGTGATGATTAAGTTCTACAAATCATACGTAAGGAGTTACCAACTTAATTGCATCTGTGTATGTTATTGGAACATAGTACAAGACTTGACCCAATGAAATAAACATATGGATTGTGTTAAGTGTCATTGTTTATTTCATATAAGTTTGATTCTAAGTTTGAGATGTTCACCTTTTCCATATGAGGATAGGTTCAATAAATATCGTCTAACGTTGATTCCTGATAAAGGCTGCTATAAGGACTTTATTTATGTTCTCTTGAATTGTGCGGGGAAAAGTTGTTCATCAAGAAAACCATATGTCCCTCATTAGTATACCTAGTGAGTGATGATATCTGTTTGGGCCCCTTGATGGAGTTGGATCGTATGCATGCAAACTAGACGATCAACTCTAGATCAAGAAATGTATAATCTGCAAGAATGACACATTCCTATCTTGGATTATACAATGATATCATGTGACATAAGAATCAAACAAGGAAATACTATTATTTCTTATGCAGGATTGAAATATTGTAACGGTACACTATTTATGTGAATTGGGAATCATAACGTGTTGCTAGATACCGCTTATGATTATTGGAAATAAATAGTGATTTATTCTCCATGGCCAACATAGCATAAATCCTCAAAGGGTCACACAAATAGGACTTTGACCACACAATGCGTTATCTATTTATTCGCAACAGTGAGTATTGCGGAAATATGATGAGTTGATTAATTAATTATATACCGTTATGAACCGTTATAATTAATTAAGTCAAAGAGATCATATAGAAATAAATTAATGCATTATCTAATCCCAAAATAATTATTAATGAGTTAATAATTAATTTTAGATCAACACATTTCAATATAAATGGTTATATTGATTAATTGGTCCGTTATTTAATAGGAAAATATATAGCCCAATTATAGAGCAACCTAATGGGACTTTAATTAGGTGAATTAAAGACCCAAATGAGATTGTGAGGTGGCCCATATAGGCCCAATTCGTGGCCAGCCATAGGGTGGCAAGAGGTGTAATTTTGGGGAAGTTTTCCCTAGGGTTTGAGCTCTATAAAAGGACCCCTTTGGAGGCTCCAAGAGCTAGCCTTTCTCTCTCCTCTCTTCCTTCCCTTTGTGGCTGCCACAAACCTCCTCTTTTCTCCCTCTTTTGCTCATGTGTTGAGCTCTCTTCTCCATTTAAATGAAAGATTTAATTGCTAGAAGAGAGAAAGCTAATGGGATTAGGCTTGTTCTTGGGTGTACTAGCACATACCTTGAGAACGTGGTTAATCTCCTTGGTGGACTCGAGGCCGGCGGCACAACCATGGTGGTGGTGGTGGAGAAGGTACGCCATCGACTCCCATGCCATGGATTCGAGCCTCATGAATGCGATTTCATGAGAGGTACAATTCTTCCTACTCTCATCTTGAAATGCTTGTGAATGATGTTGAAACCTAGATCCATTGTGTTTAGTTGTTGTTTCTTGCTATTTGATGGCACAAAAATGGAATTAAACACTTCCTAACACATTCACCCTTTCTGGCTTATATTATAGACCTATAAAGTGCTTAAATAGAGATTATTGTGATAAATTGACGTCAAAATAATGAAGTATAGTTTAAAATTAAAATAATCAATTGAGGTTTTAACAAAGCTTTATTTGGACATCATATGCTTAATTTTTTACGTATAACGCAATATTTTGAATAAGTTAGATCTTGATTATATAGTAGACTATATAAAGTGCTTAAACGTAGATAATAGTGATCAATGTTAGGAACTCTAGTCCTTGTGCAATTTTAATTTTTATTAACAATTAATAAGCAATTAACATGCATGATTAACGGATCTAGTTATTCAAGCAGTTAATATATAAAAGAGAACGTGTAGGATATTATACCTCTTCTAGAATCGTAACTAGAAGGCTCGACCTTTGCTTAGGAGTCGATGGATGCGCACCTTCGCTGCCTCTAGTCCACCTAGAAGATTAACCAAAGTCTATAAACAAGTGCTAGCTTGTTTTGAGACGATAGCTAATTCCCTTTTGATTTTTCTTCGGGCGATTAACTATTTTTCATGGAAGAAAAATTAACGCTCAACACATGAGCTATTGAGAGAAAGATGGAGGCACCTAGGGCATAAAATTTTCTGCTCTTCTATTTCTTGCGCAAGGGAATAAGAAGAGAGAGGCAAAAGATCTAGGGTTCGGTGTTTCCATAAACAACGTTGCCATATTTTGTTATTTCTAAACATTGCTCTCTTTCCATAATTTTGTCTTGACAAAAATATCCCTTCATTGCAGAAATTTTGTATATGATTATAGGTTATATAACATATTATATTAGCCTATTAATCAACTCCATTAATTAATCTCAAATCAGACTTTTAATTAATTGATTAAATAAAAGACTGACTAGCTCAGTATAATAATTATATGTTGAACGAATTTAATTATTAACATATTAATAATTAATTTGGAATTAGCATATGCATTATATTGTTTCTATATGATCCATTTGAGTTAATTAATTATAACGGTTCATAACGGTATACAATTAATTAATCAACTTATCATATTTTTGCAGTACTCGCCATAGATTATTTCGATTCCATTAGAAATGAGCGTGTGGAACGAACAGAAATAGAATCAGGTCGATTCCCGAAATGTCTTTTTGGATCTTCCTCAAAGTCCCGACTATCCGCGGAAGGTGAAAAGCAGATGAATAATAATCTGTTTCCGGAAAAATCGAAGAATTTCTTGGGAATCCTACAAGATCCATTCATTCTTTTTTCTCTGACAGATGGTCAGAACTTTATCTGGGTTCGAGTCCTACTACAAATAAACAAATAATGCACGTATGGTTAAAGTCCTATTTGTGTGACCCTTTGAGGATTTATGCTATGTTGGCTATGAAAATAAATCGCTATTTATTTTCAATAATCATAAGCGGTATCTAGCAACATGTTATGATTCCTAATTCGCATAAATGAATAATGTACTAATACAATCATTTAATCCTGCATAAGAAATGAGTTTCTTATTGTTTTGATTCCTATGTCACATGATATCCTTGTATAATCCAAGATAGGAATGTGTCATTCTTGCAAATTATACGTTTCTTGATCTAGAGATGATTGCACAAGTTGCTAGCAAGCAATCCATCTCCATCAAGGGGCCCAGTAGATATTATCGCTCATCAGGTGAACTAATGAGGGACATACGGTTATCTTGATGAACAATTTTTCCCCGCACAATTCAAGAGAACATAAATAAAGTCCGTATAGCAGCCCTTATCAGGAATCAGCGGTAGACGATATTTATAGAACCTATCCTCATGTGGAAAAACTGAACCATCTCAAACTTGGAATCAAACACTGATAAAATAAATAATGACACTTAACACTTTTACTGTTCGTATAAGATGCAACTGTTTCATCCAAACGCACTCATTTATTATTTTAGCAGGAATTCTCGTACTGTCTATATGTTGTATACTACAAACAGCTGTGCACACCTAATGTGTGGCGAACTTTAATACATAAAAATATTATTTGACATGGATATATTGTCTATTTTCAATATTTAAGGTCAACGTTGTATTGATCGCCGCTGAAGATGATAGTAGTATTCATCAATTTAAACAAATAGAATCAATAAAAATAAACACGTGAACAACTGAAAAAATAATTCGATAAAAATAAATATGTTTCTCAATGAAAAATTTCACATAAAAGTATATCATCTCAAAAATAAGAAAATAATACAACATGACAAAATTCTTAAATCGTTCTTGCTCTACTGTTGTAACGGACAATGATCATACTCAAGATGGAGACTTGTTTTATAAAAAAATTAATAAAAAAAATTAGGATAATTTTATATGTTGATTGTAGAACATTTAAATTAATACATATTTTATTAACATTTAAATTCTTAAGATTACTATTGTGATCTATTTTTTTTTTTTTATGTGATCTTAGATTTTTCTTGTTATTTAGAAACATATGAAAACCGAAGGCATGTATGGTGCACCCAGTTATATTATATGATTTTACATTTTCTTACTGTATTCGAAACATATGTATCTTTCAATGTAAATTGAAACCAGGGATAATATATGGTAATCTTTTGGTTGCGACAATAATGTTTGTTGTATATATGTTGTTTCTTTCATTAAAAATTTAATATCTCTTTTGTACTTTTTAATGAAGATAGAAGAGAATTTGACATAATAATAAATATGAAAGAATTTGACATAAACAAATTTCTCGTAATTTAAATATAAGCTCTTTTTGTGGTCTAGAATGAAATTCAAATCTTACTTATTAAAAATATTGCATTATACATTATACATAATGATGTATGCATATAATGTGCAATTGAAGCTTATTTGGAGGTTCAGTTGATCATTTTAAACGATTCTTGATTCATTTGACGTGAATTGACCCAAAATATTCTTGATCATTCTTGATTCTTGATTCACTGTAATATATATTTAAGCTCTTGATATGACCCAAAATATAATTCAAATCCTGTTTATTCAAAATATTGCATTGAACAAGAAGAAATATGCATATAATATGCAAATGAATTTTTTAGAGCTTCATTTGAGCATTTTATTTGATTCTTGATTCATGCGATGTTATTTGATCACAATAATCTATATATAAGCAATTTATATGGTTTAAAATATAATTTAGAACTTGCTTATTCAAAATATTACGTTATACATAATATGCATATGATGCAAAAAAAAAAAATTATTTGGAGCTTCACTTGAGCATTTTAAGCGATTCTTGATCCATTTGACGTCAATTGATCATGATAATAATATATATTTGAGCTTTTTATGAGGTCTAGAATATAATTCAAAACTTATTCAAGATATTGTGTTACACATAAGGAAATATGCATATAATGTGCAACTGACAATTTTTTGGAGATTTAGTTTTTTTTTTTTAAACGATTCATGATTCATTAGTCATCATTTAATCACAATAATCTATATTTAGGCTCTTGATATAGCCCAAAATATAATTCATATATGGTTAATCAAAATATCGCATTAAACATGAAGAAATAAAATATATGCATATAATTTGCAAATAAAGCTCATTTGGAGCTTCAGTTGAGCATTTTAGGTGATTCATGATTAATTTAACGTCAATTGATCACCAAAATCTATATTTAAACGTTTTATATGGTCTAGAATACAATTGAGATCTAAATTATTCAAAATATTCCGTTATACAAAAAGAAATATACAAATGATGTGCAAATAAAGCATATTTTGAGTTTCACTTGAGCATTTAGGCGATTCTTGATTCGTTCGACATCAATTGACCACAATAATCTATATTTAAGCTCACTGTATAGTTTATAAAATAATTCAAAACTTACTTATTCAAAATATTGCATTGCACAAAAAAAAAGCATTTAATGTGTAACTGAAGTTTTTTTTTTTTTGGAGCTTAATTAAAGCGATTCATGATTCATTAGACGGCAAGTGATCACAATAATCTATATTAAGCTCTTGATATGGCCAAAAATATAAATTTGGATCCTACTTATTCAAAATATTGCATTAAACAAGAAGAAATATGCATATAATGTGCAAATGAATTTTTTTGGAGCTACAGTTGAGCATTTTATGTGATTGTTGACTTACCCGAAGTCATTTTATCACAATAATCTATATATAAACTTTTAATATAGCTAAAATATATTTCATATCCTATTTATTCAAAATATTTCATTAAACATGAAGAAATATTCATATAATGTGCAAATGAAGCATTTTTAGAGCTTCAATTGAGCATTTTATCTGATTCTTGATTAATCAGATGTCATTTGATCACAATAATCTATATACAAGCTCTTTTATATGGTCTTGAATATAATTCATACCCTCCTAATTAAAAATATTGTGACGTCTTACATAAAGAAATATGTATATAATGTGCAAAAAAAATAATATTTGGAGCAAGCGTTGAGCATTTTATGCGATTCTTGGTTCGTCTGAAGTCTTTCGATAACAATAATCTATATTTTAGCACTTTATATGGCCTAGAATATAATTCAGATCTTAATTAATAAAAATATTTCGTTATAATCTAAGAAATATGCATATAATGTGCAAATTAAACTTATTAGTAGTTTCACATGGGGCATTTTAAACGTTACATGATAAATTTAAAGTCAATTGATCACAATGATCTAAATTTAAGTATTTTATATGACTAGAATATAATATAGATCAAACATATTGAAAATATTGTGTTATACATAAAGATATATGCATATGATGAGCAGATAAAGCTTGTTTGGAGCTTCACTTGAGCTTTTTAGGCGATTCATGATTCATTTGACATCAATTAATCACAATAATCTATATTTAAGTACTTTATATGGCCTATATAATTCAGAACTTACATTGAAAATATTACATTATACGTAAAGATGTATGCAAATGATGTGCAAATAAATCTTATTTGAAGCTTCACTTGAGCATTCTATAGGTCTAAAATATTATTCAGATCTTAACTATTAAAACTATTGCATTGTAACTAAAAGAAATGAGCATATAATATGCAAATGAAGCTTATTTCGTGCTTCAGTTGAGCATTTTAAGTTTTTCTTGATTAATTTTATGTCAACTGATCCCCATAATCTATGCTAAAGTATTTTATATGGTCTAGAACTTAATTCAGATCAAACTTATTTAAAATATTACATTATACATACAGAAGTATGCATCTGATGAACAAATAAAGCTTATTCCGAGCTTCACTTGAGCATTTTAGGTGATTCTTGATTCATTCGACATTACAATAATATATATTTAAGAACTTTATATGGTTAAGAATATAATCAGAACATACTTATGCAAAATATTGTGTTATACATATATAAATATTCATATAATGTGAAAATAAAGCTTATTAAAAACATTTGAGTATTTAAAGCTATACTTTATTCATTCAACGTCAATTTATCACAACTATATATATTTAAGCTCATTAAATGGTCTAGAATGAATTTCAGATCTCACATGAAAGAAATATGGCATTTTACATGATGAAATATGCATATAATGTGCTAATAAAGCTTATCTGGAGCTCGACTTGAGCATTTTAAATGATTCTTGATTTATTTGACATCAATTGATCACAACAATCTATTATTGAAGCTCTTGATATGACCCAAAAGACAATTTAGACCGTACATAATAAAAAATATTGCATTAAACATGAAAAGTTTGCATGAAATGTGAAAATGAACCTTTAATGTTTAATGCAATAAAACATGATTCACATTATAGGCGATTGTTGATTCACATTATAGACCCACCAAATAAAACGTGGCTTCGCCACTGAATGTAAGGTTAATTTGAGCTTCAGTTCTCTACTAAATTTTATTCATGATTCGTTAGACATCATTTAATCACAACAATATATATCTGTGCTCTTTATTTGGTCTATAATATAATTATGATCTTACTCATTCAAAATATTGTGTCATACATAAATGAAAATATTCATATAATATTCAAATCAAGCTCATTTAAATTATCAGTTGAGTATTTTAAGCTATAAATGACACTTCAACATCAATTTATAACACTAATCTATATTTAAGGCCTTTATAGGTCTAAAATATAATTCAGATCTTAATTATTAAAATATTGTGTTATAACTAAACAAATAAGCATATAATATGAAAATGAAGCTTTTTTTGTGCTTCAATTGGGTATTTAAAGCTTTTTGTTGATTAATATTATGTCAACTTATCACCATTATCTATTGTTAAGTACTTTTATAGCCTAGAATATAATTCAGATCAAACTTATTCAAAATATTGCGAGAAATATGCATTTAATACAGAAATATTCATATTTTGTGCAAATAAAGCTTATTTCGAGCTTCACTTGAGCATTTTAGGCGATACTTGATTCATTCGACATTACAATAATCTATATTTGAGCACTTTATATGGTCTAGAACATAATTCAGAACATACTTATGCAAAATATTGTGTTATATATATAGAAATATTCATATAATGCGAAAATAAAGCTTACTAAAAACATCAGTTGAGTATTTATAGCTATACTTATTCATTCGGTGTGAATTTATCACATCTATCAATATATGGCCTAGAATGAATTTCAGATCTTACTTATATGAAATACTGTGTTGTACATGATAAAATATGCATATAATGTGCTAATAAAGCTTATTTGGAGATCGAGTTGAGCATTTTAAATGATTCTAGATTTATTTGACGTCAATTGATCACAACAATCTATATTGAAGAAATACATATATAATATGAAGAAATATTTTGCAGATAATATTGAAGAAATAAAGATTTAATATGAAGAATTTATCAATCTATAATATGAAGCTCTTGATATTTCGGAAATACAATTTAATCCTACATAATGACAATATTGAATTAAATACGAAGAGATACACATATAATATGCAAATGAAGCTTTTCTGGAGCTTCAGTTGAGCATTTTATGAGATTCTTGATTCATACGACGTAATTTGATCACAATAATCTATATTTAAGTTATTTATACGGTCTAGAATATAACTAATATCCTAGTTATTCAAAAGATTGTGTCATACATAAAGAAATTTGCATATAATGTGCAAAAGAAGATTATTCGGTGCTTGTGATGAGCATTTTAGGTGATTCTTGATACGTCTGACGTTATTTGTTGACATAAATCCATATTTAAGTACTTTACATGGTCTAGAATGTAATTCAGATCTATCTTAGTTAAAATATTTCATTGTACTTAAAAGAAATATGCATATAACGTGCAAATTAAGATCATTTGGAGCTTAACTTTCGCAATTTATGGGATTCATGATTTCTTTGACGTCAACTGATCACAATAATCTATATTTAATCATTTATGCGGTCTAGAATGTAAATTAGTATATGCATATTATGTGCAATTTGAAGGTTAGTTTGAGCTTCAATTCTCTATTTACTGTGATTCACGGTTTGATATACATCATTTAATTACACCAATCTATATCTGTGCTCTTTATTTTTTCTATAATACAAATCAGATCTTACTAATTCGAAATATTGTGTCATACAGAAATAAATATGAGAATTTATACTGTGAACCACATGATGCATAGAGGGTTCCCTGCACCATGACCGTTTTGATTGGTGATTTTACTAATCGACAAATCTAAATTAACCAATTAAATCTATATATTGAAATCTCGTAGAAACAAAATTTTCTATTTTTTTAATTTTTTTTTAAAACTTGTCTTTTTTTTTTTTTTTTGCTACAAATTAGTGCTAGAATATTTAAAAAATGACAAGCTTTAAAAAAATTCGAAAAAAATGGGGCAAATGAGGCATGATTCTTTTCCTTGCGTATGTATATACCAACATCTGATAAAATAGCATGTAAATATCGTGAAATAAACCTAATTTATTCAGAAAGCGATAATTTTCCACAAAATCAGACATGATGATGTCATTGTTGATTTGTTATCCTATTTATTCGGATCCTTAATTAATTGCTTTACAAAAGAATCGAAGCACCTTAGGTAAATATACTTGAAAGAGAAAGCAATCAACGTATAAAAAAAAAAATATATATTCAAAATATTCTATCAATATTTGTTGCTTTGTTATCTTAATGTACACGAATCCTTAATCAGTTAACAAAAATAAACAAATCGCCTCGAGTATATAAATAACATTTGTACAAGTAGAAATTCAACACCTTCTTTTTGCAATCAAAATCAAGTTCTGCACCCAAAATCAGTAAAAATGAAGGTTACCATCAAGCCAACGAACTCTTCGTCTTCGCTTACTCAGTTCACTATAGACCTTGATGAGCAAACTACCGTGCAGGACCTAAAGAATGCAATCAAGACTGAGACGGGAGTCAACAAAGAAAATCAAAGTCTCCACTTTGGCAGTCTATGGTTGGATACTAATAAAAAGAAGCTCACAGAACATGGGATCACAGATGGATCTGTCATAAAGCTTACTTGTTATGGTATGGGACCTGCGTGAAGAAGCTTCCTGGCAGTGTTTGATGCACTAGGCAGTTCTACAATAGAATAAAATAAAATAAAAATTGTGAGAAAAATAAAAAGAAGTTAACGATTAATAATAATTTTTGTGGGATTTAGCTTCTTGTTAATCGTTTATTTATATTCTATATTTTGTCCAACCCGCCTCCTTTTTTTTATGATGGCAATTGTTTCCTGTTTTCATAAGATAGCGTTGATATTACTATAACCTTGATGCCCGGAACAGGTAGTTTAAACTGGTGGTTAGCATTCTTTGTGCGGTTTTCATTTTAGTTTGTTTCCTCTTCGTTTGTTGAAGATGACTTTTAGGTTTATAATTTCTTCATCCGCCAAGTGTGCTGAATATTAAGCCAAAAATTTTATATTTAATCTCTGTTTATTCAAATTGTAGATCTATTACTGGAAATAATTGGGCTGTCGTATACAATTTGAAATATATGGACCATCTTTAAATTATCTTGCATAAGCAGGGAATTAAAGGATCAGCTAAATATATGCCATAAATATGGACCCATCCTCTTTCAAAATAATAATAGCAGCAGAGCCCACCCAATGTGTGGGCAGACTCTAATATGCGATATGTGAAAATAAAAATTTTATTTGACAGAGATATATTGATTATTTTTTTCTTTTATTTTTTTAATTTTTAATTTTTATTTTATTTTATTTTTTTTTTGCGGACGAAGTCCTTAGACAGAACCAATCCCATATTTAAGGGAACCTAAATACTAGAGAAGTTAAATTAATTGCAAATATAAAAGAAAATGTGATGAAGTTAATAAGAACTCACAAATGTGACATCTAAAAGAAAGATTTAATGTAAAAATTTCCATCAAGACAAAATAAAAACTTGATAAAGATTCAATGGGCTTCGAATAATGAATTGCTGTTCATTTATTTATCTCTACAGTTTAGTGATGCGCGTTCAAATACAAAAGCCATCAGATATTCTGAGTTAGGCAAGTTATCTTTGTTATTGCTGCGACATTTACCACATAACAATCTTTCCATTTTAGTCGATTCTTGATTAATACAACATCAATTGATCACAATATTCTATATTTGAGCTCTTTATATGGTGTATAAATGTAATTCCGAGCTTATTCAAAATATTATGTTACACATAAACAAATATGCATATAATGTGCAACTGGATCTTATTTGGAGCCTATGTTCTTCATTTAAAGAGATAAAGAGATTCATGATTAGACATCATTTAATCTCAACATTCAATACTTAGGCTCTTGATATGGCCCAAAATATAATTCAGATACTACTTATTCAAAATTTTGCATTAAATATGAAGAAATATGCATATAATGTGCAAATAAAGCTATTCTGGAGCTTCAGTTGAGTATTTTATGCGATTCTTGATTCATCCGACGTCATTTGATCACAATAACCCTATATTTAAACTCTTGATATGGTCCAAAATATAATTCAGATACTACTTAATCAAAATATTGCATTAAACATGAAGAAATATGCATATAATGTGCAAATAAAACACTTTTGGAGCTTTAGTTGAGCATTTTAGGCGATTCATGATTAATTTAACGTCGATTGATCACCGCAATCTATATTTAAGCATTTTATATGGTCTAGAATATAATTCATATCTAACTTATTCAAAATATTTCATTATACATAAAGAAATATACACATGATGTGCAAATATAGCTTATTTTGAGCTTCACTTGAGTATTTTAGGCGATTTTTGATTCGTTCGACATCAATTGACTGTTGGAGTTATGTCCTAGAAGTCAATATTTAATGACTTATTTTCTTAGTTTATGTTAATGATGATATTTGATCATTTGTTCCTAGAGTTTATTATTGACAGATCATTCAGGTTGAGGATCTGAATTGTAGATCTCTGTGAATCATTCATTAAAATGACAATAATAATTCTAAATCGTCCATAATCTTGATAATTAACAAGGAACATTAATTATCATAAAAGATTAGTATGCAAGTTAAGTGATGATTAAGTTCTACAAATCATAGGTAAGGAGTTACCAACTTAATTGCATATGTGTATGTTATTGGAACATAGTACAGGACTTGACCCAATGAAATAAACATATGGATTGTGTTAAGTGTCATTGTTTATTTCATATGAGTTTGATTCTATGTTTGAGATGTTCACCTTTTCCACATGAGGATAGGTTCAATAAATATCGTCTAACGTTGTTTCCTGATAAAGGCTGCTATAAGGACTTTATTTATGTTCTCTTGAATTGTGCGGGGAAAAGTTGTTCATCAAGAAAACCGTATGTCCCTCATTAATTTACTTAATGAGTGATGATATCTGTTTGGGCCCCTTGATGGAGTTGGATTGTTTGGCCAACTTGTACAATCAACTCTAGATCAAGAAATGTATAATCTGCAAGAATGACACATTCCTATCTTGGATTATACAAAGATATCGTGTGACATAAGAATCAGACAAAGAAATACTAATATTTCTTATGCAGGATTGAGATATTGTAACGGTACATTATTTATACGAATTGGGAATCATAACGTGTTGCTAGATACCGCTTATGATTATTGAAAATAAATAACGATTTATTTCCATGGCCAACATAGTATAAATCCTCAAATAGGGTCGCACAAATAGGATTCTAACCACTTGGTGCATTTATTGTTTATTCACAATAATGTGTATTGTGAAATGTGATAAGTTAATTAATTAATTATATACCGTTATGAACCGTTATAATTAATTAAATTAAAAGGATCATATGGAAACAATTTAATGCATTAGCTAATCATAGATTAATTATTAATGAGTTATTAATGAGTTAATAATTAATTATGTTCAACTTACTTTAATTAGTTTGAGCTAATTGGGCTTCTATTTAATTGGTTAATTAAATGCCCGATTTAAGGAAGAATAAAGAGAATTAAAGGGGATTTCATTAATTGGTGAATTATTGAATAAAGGCCTTTCATTAAGATGGCCCAAGAAAGCCCATTAGGTGGCCTCTTAGGGTGGATGGCATACTTGTAAATAGTATGAAAGGTGGATGAGAGTTGTTGGCTATATAAAGGGGGTCTCCAAGAGGAAACCCTAGCCATCCTCTTTCTCTCTCCTTGCGCCTCCCTAGCCGCCCCCTTCTCTTCTCCCTTCCAAGCTCATGTGTTGAGCATCCCACCTCTCTTCCTCTCCATTAAATAGTTAATTAGAAGAAGCAAGGTGATTAGCAAGAGGTTCAAGAGAACTAGCATTCTCTTTGAGCTTGGTGGTGGGTCCTTGGTGGGCTAGAGGCGATTATTGGTGGTGGAAGAGGCGGTGCAAGCACGCCATCGACTCCCATGCCATGGATTCGAGCCTCATGAATGCGATTTCATGAGAGGTACAATTTCTCCTACATTCTCTCTTGATTGGATGTGTGATTGCTTTAGCACTAGATCTATTGATTTGCTTGTTGTTAATGGTGATTAATTAGTTGTAATTAATCTAAAATTAAAATATGAGCATTTCCTAACATTGACCACAATAATCTACATTTAAGCTTACTATATAGTTCAAAAAATAATTCAAAACTTATTTATTCAAAATATTGCATTACACAAAAAAAATATACATATAATATACAACTAAAGATTATTTAGAGCTTCAGTTCTACATTTCAAGCGATCATGATTCATTGGATGTCAAGTGATCACAATAGTCTCTACTTAGGATCTTTATATGGTCCATACTATAATTTAGATCATACTTATTCAAAATATTGCATTAAACATGAAGAAATATGCACATAATGTGCAAATGAAGCTGTTCTTGAGCTTCAGTTGAGTATTTTGTGTGAATCTTGATTCATCTGCCATCATTTGATCACATCAATCTATATTTAAGCTCATGATCTGGCCTGAAACATAATTCATATACTATTTATTCAAAATATTGCATTAAATATGTGAAGAGGACAGTTTTTTAGAGCTTCAGTTGAGTATTTTATGTGATTCTTGATTCATCTGAAGTCATTTGATCACAATAATATATATATAATCTCTTTATATGGTCTAGAATATAATTTGTATCCAAAAAATATAAAATATTGTGTCTTATATAAAAAAATATGCATATAATCTGCAAAAGAAGATTATTTGGAGCATGTGTTGAGAATTTTAAGTGATTCTTGGTTCATTTGAAGTCATTTGACAATAATAATCTATTTAGCACTTTAAGTCTAGATTATAATTCAGATCTTAATTATTAAAAAATTTCGTTATAATTAAAGAAATATGCATATAATGTGCACTTTATATTTTAAACGTTTTTTTTTATAACTTTAACGTCAATTGATCACAATGATCTAAATTTAAGAATTTTATATGACTAGAATTTATATTAGATCTAACTTATTGAAAGTATTGCGTTATACATAAAGACATATGCATCTGATGTGAAAATAAAGCTTTTTTCGAGCTTCATTTGAGCTTTTTAGACGATTCTTGATTCATCTGACCTCAATTAATCATAACAATCTATATCTAAGCATTTTGTATGGTCTAGAATATAATTAAGAACTTATATTGAAAATATTACTTTATACATAAAGATATATGCATATGTGTGGAAATAGAACTTATTTGGAGCTTCACTTGAGCATTTTAGGTGATTTTTAATTCATTCGACATCAATTTGACACAATAATCTATATTTGAGCACTTTCTATTGTCTAAAATATAATCCAGAACTTATTTATTCAAAATATTGTGTTACACATAAAGAAATATGCATATAATGTGCAACCAAAGCTTATCTGGAGCTTCAGTACTCTATTTAAAGCTATTGATTCATGATATTCAGGCTCTTGATATGGTCCAAAATATAATTTAGATCATACTTATTAAAAATATATTGCATTAAACATGAAGAAATATATAATGTAAAAATAAAGCTTTTATGGAGCTTCGGTTGAGTATTTTATGTGAGTCTTGATTCATCCGACATCAATTGATCACAATAATCTATGTTTAAGCTCTGATATGACCCAAAATATAATTCAGATACTAGTTATTCAAAATATTGCTTTAAACATGAAGAATTATGCAAATAATGTGCATATAAAGATCATTTGGAGCTCCGGTTGAGTATTTTGGGTGATTCATAATTAATTTAACGTCATTTGATCACCGTAATCTATATTTAAGCATTTTATATGGTCTAGAATATAAATCATATATAACTTATTCAAAATATTGCGTTATACATAAAGAAATATACACTTGTGCAAATAAAACTTATTAGGATCTTCACTTGAGAATTTTAAGCGATTCTTGATTCATTCGACATAAATTAATCACAATAATCTATATTCAAGCACTCTATACGGCCTAGAATATAATTTATAACTTATATTCAAAATATTACTTTACACATAAAGAAATATGCATACAATGTGCAACTGAAGATTATTTGGAGCTTCAGTTCTGCATTTAAAGCGATTCTTGATTCATTAGACGTCAAGTGATCACAATAATCTATATCTAGGCTCTTGATATGGTCCATAATATAATTCAGATCCTACTTATCCAAAATTTTGCATTAAACATGGAGAAATATGCATATAATATGCAATGAAGCTATTATGGAGCTTCAGTTTCGTATTTTATGTGATTCTTGATTCATCCGACATCATTTGATCACAATAATCTATTTAAACTCATTATATGGCCCAAAATATAATCATATACTACTTATTCAAAAATATTTCATTAAACATGAAGTAATATTCATATAATGTGAAGACGAAGGTTTTTTAGAGTTTCAGTTGAGCATTCTATGTAATTCTTGATTCATCCAACATTATTCAAACACAACTATCTATATATAAGCTCTTTATGTGTAAAATATAATTCATATCCAACTAATTCAATATATTGTGACGTCTTTACATAAAAGAAATATGCATGTAACGTGCAAAAGAAGATTATTTAGAGAATGTGTTGAGCATTTTATGCTTCTTGGTTTGTCTGAAGTCCTTTGATCGTAATAATCTATATTTTAGAACTTTACATGGTCAATTCAGATCCTATTATTAAAAATATTTCATTATAATTTAAGAAATATGCATATAATGTGCAAATTAATCTTACTAGGAGTTTCACTTGGGCATTTCAAACGTTTCTTGATAAGTTTAACGTCAATTGATCACAATGATAAAAATATTTAAGCATTTTATATGGCTATAATATACACATGATGTGCAAATAAAGCTTATCAGAAGCTTCACTTGAGCATATTAGGCGATTCTTGATTCATTCTATACAATTGATCACAATAATCTATATTTAAGTACATTATATGGTCGATCATATATTTCAAAACAAACTTATTCAAAATATTGCGTTACACATAAACAAATGCATATAGTGTGCAAATGAAGATTATTTGGAGCTTGAGTTCTGCATTTAGACATCATTAAATCACAGTAATTTATATTTAGTCCCAGGATATAATTTAGATCCTACTTATTCAAAATATTGTATTAAACATGAAGAGATATGCATATGTTGTGCAAAAGAAGATTATTTTGAGCTTCAGTTGAGCATTTTATGGGATTCTTGATTAATTTAACGTCAGTTGATCACCCTAATCTATATTTAAGCATTTCGTACGGTTTAAAATATAATTCAGATATAAATTATCCAAAACATTGCGTTATACATAGAGAAATATACATTTGATATGCAAAGAAAGCTTATTTGGAGCTTCACTTTAGCATTTTAGGCGATTCTTAATTCATTTGACGTCAATTGATAACAATAATATATATTTAAGCACATTATGTGGTTTAGATATAATTTAGAACTAACTAATTCAAAATTTTATGTTTCACATAAAGAAATATGCATATATATAATGTGCAACTGAAGATTATTTAGAGATAATCATTTGACGTCAACTGATCACCATAATCTATGTTTAAGCTCTTGTCCAGAATATAATTCAGATCCTATTTATTCAAGATGTTACATTAAACATGAACAAATATGCATATAATATGCAAATGTCCAGAGCTTCAGTTACTCTTTTATGTGATTCTTGATTCATCCGAACGTTATTTGATAGCAATAATCTATATTTGAGCTCTTTATAAGGCCCAAAATATAATTCAGATTATACTTATTCAAAATATTGCATTAAACATGAAGAAATATGCATATAATGTGTAAATGAAGCTTTCGTGGAGCTTCAGTTACTCTTTTATGCGATTCTTGATTCATCCAAACGTTATTTGATAACAATAAAGCTCTTGATAAGGCCCAAAATATAATTAAGATCATACTTATTCAAAATATTGCAATAAACATTCAGAAATAACAATATAATGTGTAAATGAATTTCATTGAGCTTCAGTTGAATATTTTATGTGATTCTTAATTCATCCAACTTCATTTGACGACCATAATCTATATAGAAGGTCTTTACATGGTATAGAATATAATTTATATCCCTACTTTATTTCAAATATTGTGTCTTACATACAGAAATTTGCATATAATGTGCAAAAGAAGACTATTTGGAGCATGTGTCGAGCATTTTATGCAATTTTTTATTCGTTCTTCGTTATTTGATAATCATTATCTATATTTTAGCACTTTATATAGTCTGGAATATTATTCCGATCTAACTTACTCAAAATATTGCATTAAAAACATAAATATGCATATAATATGCAAATTAAGCTTATTTGGAGTTTGCTTGAGCATTTTAAGTGATTATTGATTCCTTTGACGTGAATTAATCATAATAATCTATATTAAAGCACATCATATGTTCTAGAATATAATTAAGATCTTACTTATTCAAAATATTATATGCATATTTTCTACAAATAAAACTTATTTGGAGCTTCACTTGAGCATTTTAAGTTATTCATTTGACGTCAATTTATCACCATAAAGAAATATGCATATAATCAAGATCTAACTTATTCAAAATATTGTATTATACATAAAGAAATATGCATATGATGTGCAAATAAACTTAATTGGAGCTTCACTTTAGCATTTTAGGTGATTCTTGATTCATTTGATATCAATATATCGTAATTATCTATATGTAATCACTTCATATGATCTAACTGTCTAGAATATAATTGAGAACTTATATTCAAAATATTAGGTTACACATAAAGAAATATGCATCTAATGTGCAGCTAAAACTTATTTGGAGCTTCGGTTCTGTATTTAAAGTGATTCATAATTCATTAGGCATCAATTAATTACAATAATCTATATTTGAGCTTATATATGAGATATAACATAATTCAGATCTTACTTATTCAAAGTACGGTGTTATACATAAAGTAATATTCATATGATATCAAAATAAAGCTTATTTATAATATCAGTTGAGTATTTTAAGCTATACTTGATTAGTTCGACGTCAATTTATGACAATAATCTATATGTAAGCTCTTTATAGGTCTATAATACAAGCCATATGTTACATATTAAAAATATTTCGTTATAACAAAAGAAATAAGCGCATAATATACGAATGTAGGTTATTTAGAGTCTAAGTTGAGCATTTTAAGCGTTTCTTGATTAATTTAACGTCAATTGATCACTGTAATCTATATTTAAGTATTTCATATGGTCAGGGATATAATTCAGTATTCAAAATATTGCGTTATACATACAGAAATATACACTTGATATGCAAATTAAGCTTATTTGGAGCTTCACCCCCATTTCAGGTGATTCTTAATTCATTTGACGTCAATTGATCACAATAATCTATTTTTAAGCACATCAGAACTAACTTATTCAAAACATTTTGTTACACATAATGAAATATGCATATAAATAATGAGCGACCAAAGATTATTTGGAGTTTCAGTTCTTCATTTAAAATGATTCATGATTCATTAGACGTCAACTGGTCACAAAATATAATTCATATTCTAGTTATTCAAAATATTGTATTAAACATGAAGAAATACGCATATAATGTACAAATTAAGTTTTTCTAAATAATCTTTAGTTGTATATTATATGTATATTTTTTTTGTGTAATGCAATATTTTGAATAAATAAGTTTTGAATTATTTTTTGAACTATATAGTAAGCTTAAATGTAGATTATTGTGGTCAATTGATGTCGAACGAATCAAAAATCGCCTAAAATACTCAAGTGAAGCTCAAAATAAGCTATATTTGCACATCATGTGTATATTTCTTTATGTATAATGAAATATTTTGAATAAGTTAGATATGAATTATATTCTAGACCATATAAAATGCTTAAATATAGATTGCGGTGATCAATCGACGTTAAATTAATCATGAATCGCCTAAAATGCTCAACTAAAGCTCCAAAAGTGTTTTATTTGCACATTATATGCATATTTCTTCATGTTTAATGCAATATTTTGATTAAGTAGTATCTGAATTATATTTTGGACCATATCAAGAGTTTAAATATAGGGTTATTGTGATCAAATGACGTCGGATGAATCAAGAATCGCATAAAATACTCAACTGAAGCTCCAGAATAGCTTTATTTGCACATTATATGCATATTTCTTCATATTTAATGCAAAATTTTGAATAAGTAGTATCTGAATTATATTTTGGGCCATATCAAGAGCCTAAGTATTGAATGTTGAGATTAAATGATGTCTAATCATGAATCTCTTTATCTCTTTAAATGAAGAACATAGGCTCCAAATAAGATCCAGTTGCACATTATATGCATATTTGTTTATGTGTAACATAATATTTTGAATAAGCTCGGAATTACATTTATACACCATATAAAGAGCTCAAATATAGAATATTGTGATCAATTGATGTTGTATTAATCAAGAATCGACTAAAATGGAAAGATTGTTATGTGGTAAATGTCGCAGCAATAACAAAGATAACTTGCCTAACTCAGAATATCTGATGGCTTTTGTATTTGAACGCGCATCACTAAACTGTAGAGATAAATAAATGAACAGCAATTCATTATTCGAAGCCCATTGAATCTTTATCAAGTTTTTATTTTGTCTTGATGGAAATTTTTACATTAAATCTTTCTTTTAGATGTCACATTTGTGAGTTCTTATTAACTTCATCACATTTTCTTTTATATTTGCAATTAATTTAACTTCTCTAGTATTTAGGTTCCCTTAAATATGGGATTGGTTCTGTCTAAGGACTTCGTCCGCAAAAAAAAAATAAAATAAAATAAAAATTAAAAATTAAAAAAATAAAAGAAAAAAATAATCAATATATCTCTGTCAAATAAAATTTTTATTTTCACATATCGCATATTAGAGTCTGCCCACACATTGGGTGGGCTCTGCTGCTATTATTATTTTGAAAGAGGATGGGTCCATATTTATGGCATATATTTAGCTGATCCTTTAATTCCCTGCTTATGCAAGATAATTTAAAGATGGTCCATATATTTCAAATTGTATACGACAGCCCAATTATTTCCAGTAATAGATCTACAATTTGAATAAACAGAGATTAAATATAAAATTTTGGCTTAATATTCAGCACACTTGGCGGATGAAGAAATTATAAACCTAAAAGTCATCTTCAACAAACGAAGAGGAAACAAACTAAAATGAAAACCGCACAAAGAATGCTAACCACCAGTTTAAACTACCTGTTCCGGGCATCAAGGTTATAGTAATATCAACGCTATCTTATGAAAACAGGAAACAATTGCCATCATAAAAAAAAGGAGGCGGGTTGGACAAAATATAGAATATAAATAAACGATTAACAAGAAGCTAAATCCCACAAAAATTATTATTAATCGTTAACTTCTTTTTATTTTTCTCACAATTTTTATTTTATTTTATTCTATTGTAGAACTGCCTAGTGCATCAAACACTGCCAGGAAGCTTCTTCACGCAGGTCCCATACCATAACAAGTAAGCTTTATGACAGATCCATCTGTGATCCCATGTTCTGTGAGCTTCTTTTTATTAGTATCCAACCATAGACTGCCAAATTGGAGACTTTGATTTTCTTTGTTGACTCCCGTCTCAGTCTTGATTGCATTCTTTAGGTCCTGCACGGTAGTTTGCTCATCAAGGTCTATAGTGAACTGAGTAAGCGAAGACGAAGAGTTCGTTGGCTTGATGGTAACCTTCATTTTTACTGATTTTGGGTGCAGAACTTGATTTTGATTGCAAAAAGAAGGTGTTGAATTTCTACTTGTACAAATGTTATTTATATACTCGAGGCGATTTGTTTATTTTTGTTAACTGATTAAGGATTCGTGTACATTAAGATAACAAAGCAACAAATATTGATAGAATATTTTGAATATATATATTTTTTTTTTATACGTTGATTGCTTTCTCTTTCAAGTATATTTACCTAAGGTGCTTCGATTCTTTTGTAAAGCAATTAATTAAGGATCCGAATAAATAGGATAACAAATCAACAATGACATCATCATGTCTGATTTTGTGGAAAATTATCGCTTTCTGAATAAATTAGGTTTATTTCACGATATTTACATGCTATTTTATCAGATGTTGGTATATACATACGCAAGGAAAAGAATCATGCCTCATTTGCCCCATTTTTTTCGAATTTTTTTAAAGCTTGTCATTTTTTAAATATTCTAGCACTAATTTGTAGCAAAAAAAAAAAAAAAGACAAGTTTTTAAAAAAAATTAAAAAAATAGAAAATTTTGTTTCTACGAGATTTCAATATATAGATTTAATTGGTTAATTTAGATTTGTCGATTAGTAAAATCACCAATCAAAACGGTCATGGTGCAGGGAACCCTCTATGCATCATGTGGTTCACAGTATAAATTCTCATATTTATTTCTGTATGACACAATATTTCGAATTAGTAAGATCTGATTTGTATTATAGATAAAATAAAGAGCACAGATATAGATTGGTGTAATTAAATGATGTATATCAAACCGTGAATCACAGTAAATAGAGAATTGAAGCTCAAACTAACCTTCAAATTGCACATAATATGCATATACTAATTTACATTCTAGACCGCATAAATGATTAAATATAGATTATTGTGATCAGTTGACGTCAAAGAAATCATGAATCCCATAAATTGCGAAAGTTAAGCTCCAAATGATCTTAATTTGCACGTTATATGCATATTTCTTTTAAGTACAATGAAATATTTTAACTAAGATAGATCTGAATTACATTCTAGACCATGTAAAGTACTTAAATATGGATTTATGTCAACAAATAACGTCAGACGTATCAAGAATCACCTAAAATGCTCATCACAAGCACCGAATAATCTTCTTTTGCACATTATATGCAAATTTCTTTATGTATGACACAATCTTTTGAATAACTAGGATATTAGTTATATTCTAGACCGTATAAATAACTTAAATATAGATTATTGTGATCAAATTACGTCGTATGAATCAAGAATCTCATAAAATGCTCAACTGAAGCTCCAGAAAAGCTTCATTTGCATATTATATGTGTATCTCTTCGTATTTAATTCAATATTGTCATTATGTAGGATTAAATTGTATTTCCGAAATATCAAGAGCTTCATATTATAGATTGATAAATTCTTCATATTAAATCTTTATTTCTTCAATATTATCTGCAAAATATTTCTTCATATTATATATGTATTTCTTCAATATAGATTGTTGTGATCAATTGACGTCAAATAAATCTAGAATCATTTAAAATGCTCAACTCGATCTCCAAATAAGCTTTATTAGCACATTATATGCATATTTTATCATGTACAACACAGTATTTCATATAAGTAAGATCTGAAATTCATTCTAGGCCATATATTGATAGATGTGATAAATTCACACCGAATGAATAAGTATAGCTATAAATACTCAACTGATGTTTTTAGTAAGCTTTATTTTCGCATTATATGAATATTTCTATATATATAACACAATATTTTGCATAAGTATGTTCTGAATTATGTTCTAGACCATATAAAGTGCTCAAATATAGATTATTGTAATGTCGAATGAATCAAGTATCGCCTAAAATGCTCAAGTGAAGCTCGAAATAAGCTTTATTTGCACAAAATATGAATATTTCTGTATTAAATGCATATTTCTCGCAATATTTTGAATAAGTTTGATCTGAATTATATTCTAGGCTATAAAAGTACTTAACAATAGATAATGGTGATAAGTTGACATAATATTAATCAACAAAAAGCTTTAAATACCCAATTGAAGCACAAAAAAAGCTTCATTTTCATATTATATGCTTATTTGTTTAGTTATAACACAATATTTTAATAATTAAGATCTGAATTATATTTTAGACCTATAAAGGCCTTAAATATAGATTAGTGTTATAAATTGATGTTGAAGTGTCATTTATAGCTTAAAATACTCAACTGATAATTTAAATGAGCTTGATTTGAATATTATATGAATATTTTCATTTATGTATGACACAATATTTTGAATGAGTAAGATCATAATTATATTATAGACCAAATAAAGAGCACAGATATATATTGTTGTGATTAAATGATGTCTAACGAATCATGAATAAAATTTAGTAGAGAACTGAAGCTCAAATTAACCTTACATTCAGTGGCGAAGCCACGTTTTATTTGGTGGGTCTATAATGTGAATCAACAATCGCCTATAATGTGAATCATGTTTTATTGCATTAAACATTAAAGGTTCATTTTCACATTTCATGCAAACTTTTCATGTTTAATGCAATATTTTTTATTATGTACGGTCTAAATTGTCTTTTGGGTCATATCAAGAGCTTCAATAATAGATTGTTGTGATCAATTGATGTCAAATAAATCAAGAATCATTTAAAATGCTCAAGTCGAGCTCCAGATAAGCTTTATTAGCACATTATATGCATATTTCATCATGTAAAATGCCATATTTCTTTCATGTGAGATCTGAAATTCATTCTAGACCATTTAATGAGCTTAAATATATATAGTTGTGATAAATTGACGTTGAATGAATAAAGTATAGCTTTAAATACTCAAATGTTTTTAATAAGCTTTATTTTCACATTATATGAATATTTATATATGTATAACACAATATTTTGCATAAGTATGTTCTGATTATATTCTTAACCATATAAAGTTCTTAAATATATATTATTGTAATGTCGAATGAATCAAGAATCACCTAAAATGCTCAAGTGAAGCTCGGAATAAGCTTTATTTGTTCATCAGATGCATACTTCTGTATGTATAATGTAATATTTTAAATAAGTTTGATCTGAATTAAGTTCTAGACCATATAAAATACTTTAGCATAGATTATGGGGATCAGTTGACATAAAATTAATCAAGAAAAACTTAAAATGCTCAACTGAAGCACGAAATAAGCTTCATTTGCATATTATATGCTCATTTCTTTTAGTTACAATGCAATAGTTTTAATAGTTAAGATCTGAATAATATTTTAGACCTATAGAATGCTCAAGTGAAGCTTCAAATAAGATTTATTTGCACATCATTTGCATACATCTTTACGTATAATGTAATATTTTCAATGTAAGTTCTGAATTATATAGGCCATATAAAGTACTTAAATATAGATTATTGTGATTAATTGATGTCAAATGAATCATGAATCGCCTAAAAAGCTCAAGTGAAGCTCCAAACAAGCTTTATCTGCTCATCATATGCATATATCTTTATGTATAACACAATATTTTCAATATGTTTGATCTATATTATATTCTAGTCATATAAAATACTTAAATTTAGATCATTGTGATCAATTGACTTTAAATTTATCATGTAACGTTTAAAATGCCCCATGTGAAACTACTAATAAGTTTAATTTGCACATTATATGCATATTTCTTAGATTATAACGAAATATTTTTATTAATTAAGATCTGAATTATATTCTAGGCCATATAAAGTGCTAAAATATAGATTATTGTTATCGAAAGACTTCAGACGAACCAAGAATCGCATAAAATGCTCAACGCTTGCTCCAAATATTATTTTTTTTGCACATTATATACATATTTCTTTATGTAAGACGTCACAATATTTTTAATTAGGAGGGTATGAATTATATTCAAGACCATATAAAAGAGCTTGTATATAGATTATTGTGATCAAATGACATCTGATTAATCAAGAATCAGATAAAATGCTCAATTGAAGCTCTAAAAATGCTTCATTTGCACATTATATGAATATTTCTTCATGTTTAATGAAATATTTTGAATAAATAGGATATGAAATATATTTTAGCTATATTAAAAGTTTATATATAGATTATTGTGATAAAATGACTTCGGGTAAGTCAACAATCACATAAAATGCTCAACTGTAGCTCCAAAAAAATTCATTTGCACATTATATGCATATTTCTTCTTGTTTAATGCAATATTTTGAATAAGTAGGATCCAAATTTATATTTTTGGCCATATCAAGAGCTTAATATAGATTATTGTGATCACTTGCCATCTAATGAATCATGAATCGCTTTAATTAAGCTCCAAAAAAAAAAACTTCAGTTACACATTAAATGCTTTTTTTTTGTGCAATGCAATATTTTGAATAAGTAAGTTTTGAATTATTTTATAAACTATACAGTGAGCTTAAATATATATTATTGTGGTCAATTGATGTCGAACGAATCAAGAATCGCCTAAATGCTCAAGTGAAACTCAAAATATGCTTTATTTGCACATCATTTGTATATTTCTTTTTGTATAACGGAATATTTTGAATAATTTAGATCTCAATTGTATTCTAGACCATATAAAACGTTTAAATATAGATTTTGGTGATCAATTGACGTTAAATTAATCATGAATCACCTAAAATGCTCAACTGAAGCTCCAAATGAGCTTTATTTGCAAATTATATGCATATATTTTATTTCTTCATGTTTAATGCGATATTTTGATTAACCATATATGAATTATATTTTGGGCTATATCAAGAGCCTAAATATAGATTATTGTGATTAAATGATGACTAATGAATCATGAATCGTTTAAAAAAAAAAAAAAAAAACTAAATCTCCAAAAAATTGTCAGTTGCACATTATATGCATATTTCCTTATGTGTAACACAATATCTTGAATAAGTTTTGAATTATAATCTAGACCTCATAAAAAGCTCAAATATATATTATTATCATGATCAATTGACGTCAAATGGATCAAGAATCGCTTAAAATGCTCAAGTGAAGCTCCAAATAAGTTTTTTTTTTTTGCATCATATGCATATTATGTATAACGTAATATTTTGAATAAGCAAGTTCTAAATTATATTTTAAACCATATAAATTGCTTATATATAGATTATTGTGATCAAATAACGTCGCATGAATCAAGAATCAAATAAAATGCTCAAATGAAGCTCTAAAAAATTCATTTGCATATTATATGCATATTTCTTCTTGTTCAATGCAATATTTTGAATAAGCAGGATTTGAATTATATTTTGGGTCATATCAAGAGCTTAAATATATATTACAGTGAATCAAGAATCAAGAATGATCAAGAATATTTTGGGTCAATTCACGTCAAATGAATCAAAAAATCGTTTAAAATGATCAACTGAACCTCCAAATAAGCTTCAATTGCACATTATATGCATACATCATTATGTATAATGTATAATGCAATATTTTTAATAAGTAAGATTTGAATTTCATTCTAGACCATAAAAAGAGCTTATATTTAAATTACGAGAAATTTGTTTATGTCAAATTCTTTCATATTTATTATTATGTCAAATTCTCTTCTATCTTCATTAAAAAGTACAAAAGAGATATTAAATTTTTAATGAAAGAAACAACATATATACAACAAACATTATTGTCGCAACCAAAAGATTACCATATTTTATCCCTGGTTTCAATTTACATTGAAAGATACATATGTTTCGAATACAGTAAGAAAATGTAAAATCATATAATATAACTGGGTGCACCATACATGCCTTCGGTTTTCATATGTTTCTAAATAACAAGAAAAATCTAAGATCACATAAAAAAAAAATAGATCACAATAGTAATCTTAAGAATTTAAATGTTAATAAAATATGTATTAATTTAAATGTTCTACAATCAACATATAAAATTATCCTAATTTTTTTTATTAATTTTTTTATAAAACAAGTCTCCATCTTGAGTATGATCATTGTCCGTTACAACAGTAGAGCAAGAACGATTTAAGAATTTTGTCATGTTGTATTATTTTCTTATTTTTGAGATGATATACTTTTATGTGAAATTTTTCATTGAGAAACATATTTATTTTTATCGAATTATTTTTTCAGTTGTTCACGTGTTTATTTTTATTGATTCTATTTGTTTAAATTGATGAATACTACTATCATCTTCAGCGGCGATCAATACAACGTTGACCTTAAATATTGAAAATAGACAATATATCCATGTCAAATAATATTTTTATGTATTAAAGTTCGCCACACATTAGGTGTGCACAGCTGTTTGTAGTATACAACATATAGACAGTACGAGAATTCCTGCTAAAATAATAAATGAGTGCGTTTGGATGAAACAGTTGCATCTTATACGAACAGTAAAAGTGCTAGATACGCAGTATATAAGATTTTTATTATGCTCACGAAATTGAGTATTCAGATCTACAAAAGTAAGCAACTTATTATTTTATTGGGTATATATAGATATTTTATATTGATTAATATTAGCGCTCGTAAAACTATATCGAATCCATTTAGAACGACTCAAACTCAATATTATTAATTAAGAGTAAAGTTTCGGTGCCACACAAAAGTATCACAAATGTCACACTTTATTTTTTTTAAAATTTAAAATTTAATCGTGTGATCTGAATTGTTGTTCATTTTAATGACAGATGCGTTGTCATATAATTTAATCAAGATATTGAAATGAATAAATCTAAATAATTATAGTAGATTCATTCTAACATATTTATTTTTCAAATACATTTAAAAAATTATAAAATTTATGGCAATAAATCCATCTCTAAAATGAACAAAATCAACAGTTCGGATCAGACGATTATATTTTAAATTTAAAATTAAAAATAAAGGGTAAAATGTGACATTTGTGGCACCATAAAAATGTGTCACCAGAACCTTAGCTCTATTATTAAATTTAAACTAGTTAACACTTTTAATTAAGATCCTTTTAACATCAGAAAAACCCTCTTAAATAACATCCGTTCATTTAAGTTCGGACAGTCCAAATGTAAAAAGAACTTATTATTCATGGGATGAATAATTTTAAAGCCGCAGATACGGACCTAATTTTAAGCAGGCAAATTTGTTATTCGTATTTTACTGTTTGATGCTACTAGCCTACGAGTCTTCAACTTTACACAATACACGAAATATAGGAACAAGATTTCTAAGTGCTAAAAACAGAATTGATGAAGAAGAATACAGGATAACAGAGAGTGGCCAAAATCAAGTGATGCATGACTAGCAGCTTTTATATTTACAAACCGGTCATTACATCAGAAAATCATTTCCTAACTCAGTATGCCTCTAATGGGCAGCAAAATCTATATATCAGAAGTACATATTTCAATAAGCAAAAGAAACAGTGCAGAATCCATAGAGAGCACGGCTTTAAGTGAAATTTGCAATTCTTCAAGCATGTTGATCTCCTGAAGCTATAACCACCGTTGAAAAACTATAACAAGATAGGAAGAATTTGTATTAATATAAAACTAGCTAGTTTGTACTATAGTTAACACTCCAGCCCAAGAGAGCTATTGGCAATAATCCATTTAAGCCGACACAAAATTAATCCCAAATATTGCAACTCGGCTAAAAATGAGCCAACAAAAAGAAAATTAAAAATCATCAGCAGGTATCCAAACCAGTACAGGTTCCATCAGTCCCCAAGAAACAAAAACATTGGGCATAGTACCTTCATATCACTGGATCCACAGGAGACTTCATAACATGTTGATGTATATTGAGTAGTTAAACTGTAAAATTTTTTTTACTCATTTTCTTTGGAATATCAGCATAGAAGCATAGAGAGCTCAAGCAACACATCTGCTGAGGAAAGAAAAATACAACTTCAGTAAGTTGAATCAGGACAGCATGGAATTACCATGACTTTTATATTATTTAGGAATGAAATGGAAATAACTAATTGCCTCAACTACTATGGTTGCCATGGTTGAGAAAGAGATATATAATCGCTGGAGGCACTCAGTCCATTGTTTCCATAGATCACAGAGTTGAGGGTATCATACTGCCTTGTCACAGATTCATACAAGGCCTGTGAAAACACCTCCTTACCCTGTTAATACGAAAAAACAAAAAATGTCCAAAATTAAAGCAGTATTACATATAAAACTATTTGCAATCCTACATTAACATACATCCCCCCCCCCCAAAAAAAAAGAAATTCCATACAGAATTAAAGATAGGAATTTTTTGTGTATAACCTAATTTAAAATGATAAGCATCTTAAATCTCATACTCTCCAGGTTCTAATAGTAACTCAACTATCCCTTCATGGTTTGAATAAAAAGGACTAGCTTGGTACTTTTTCTGTAAATATGAGACTCCTCTTTTGCAGGGGAACCCCACAAATCTTTCAAAAGGAACAACAAGACTTCGTGGCCGAAACTAACCTCTTCAATGTCCTTGCAATGGGAAGTAACCTGCTTGAAGTTAATTTCAGGGCCAACAGACAAGCCAACTCCATGGAAAGATATTTTTCTTCTCTCCCCAATTTGCTTCTCGACCTTAAAAAATCAGAATTAAATTAAAAAAATATTTGTAGAGAAAAGAAAAACTCATTACAATTACTAAATTAACTTTTAGAAGGGATGAATAAAATTACCTGGGGGGGAGGAGGCATGACCTCATAACATAGCAGCGCAAGAGGATATATATGCCCCGGTACATTGCAATGCTCAACAAGTCTTCTCATGTTGTCGGCTGATGAAGCATCAAAAGGGGCCTGTCCATGTTTAAATTATTTCCCCAAAATCGATGCAAGTTATTGATACCGGGCCTGTAATATATACATGCATGGTAAAAACAGAAACTAACCGGATGCCATTCTCCTGTTACAGGATCGGGACGGTCCCTTCCACCACTTGGTGCTATCCATACTATCTGAGATCCACCTCTGTTGCATTAAATAAAAAATTATTTCAGTTTCAACCACGAGAACTACATTATATTAGAAAATGCAATTATGCGATTGGTTTATATATAAATTAGGTACTTCCAAACAGTAAAAAGAAAAGAACGTTTCTGCAGCACTTTGATAATATCTAGGAAATATGTAAATATTTCCCATGAACCCACAGCAAAAGAAACAAACAACAATACAAACCATTTAAGAGTTGAGAACTGATTTAAAAAGAACAAAATTGACAAGAAAATAGAGTTCAACACACAGCAAATTACCGTAAAAGTAAAGCCATTTCCTTCAGACTTCTGGTATTTGCTCTCCTCTTCATCTCAGATAGCTCAGGTTCGTCATCCATGTGTTTCTTGGAGTAAACACATATTAGGTTTCTGGTTTCAAGAACAATTTTCAGCTCGAATTATAAACCCCCTCAAGCTCACAAGTCATTAGAGTTAGACACGAGAATTTGGAAGACACAAAGAGAAAGAGAAACCTTCCCATACTGAAGGGCTTGCAAAGCAGATCTGTAACAACTCGATCACCAGCAACGAAAAACTTCATTAAAGAAAATTTACAGAAACTTCAATTGATAAAATAAAGGAATTCTACAGAAACAATAATTGAATAAAATAAAAAAAGATAAATTAAATTTGACTAACAATATTTTCAGCTATTTGAGGATAAGCTCTCTCAAGTAAGAGAGCAATGATGGCTGGATCTGCCTCGGTTTGATGGTTTGACATAAGAATTATGTTATGACCCTGCAACCATTAAAAGTTATACACACACAGATAAAATACCCAGGGATGTCCTGGTTATGCAACTAACAGCCTTAACAAAATTGCCCTCAGGATTTCTATTCCTTCAACCAGACTCACAACATCTTTTTTAATCGTCCAAGTGGGCCATTCTGTTAATAAAGTTGTTAAAATCAAACGAACAATTTATCCAATTGTGGATAATACAGTCGATACTATAGAATCACAACACCATCAATCTCAGATCTGGAATCAATCTAGAGCACCTTAAGGAATTTGTTGCTCGTTATTAGTACCAAATCTATAAATCCTTGACTTAGTATAGGGATATCTTAGAAAATTACATTTGGGCATGATGGAAAAATTATCCTGATTAGGAAAGTATTAGTAAAGTTTGACTGCTTGTTCAAGTATAGTGGTTTATTGACAATGGGGGCTTGACGGAATATAAAACAAAAGCTCAGGGCCTTCAATGCACAGAAATAAGTCCAAGATCTTAAAAAAAATGCCTAATCAGGGACCATACAGGCATTCACTCTAAAAAAACTTGAGATCGCTTTACATTAAACATATCTAACCTGCTCAAGTTTTTGTTCCATTTCTTGAAAGAGATGAATGTTGCCAACATATGAATTCCTGCTTATATGACAACACGTTATCCAGTAATTAAACATTAACTGTAGAATAGACCCTAGACGAGCAACTGGGTAGGCATTTATAGTTACTTTGTTTAAAATATGTCCCTTTAAAAGATTGCACAAGTACTTCCGGTCCACAGAAATATGACAATTCAAAGCTAGCGAAGTTAAGAAGTATGTAATGTCAAAATTATATTTAACATTTTAATTTTTGGTAAAAAAAAATCAACTAAAGGAGAATATTTTAAGGAAAAATAATCACCTGAAATTTACTAAAGGTCTGATATAATTCTGACCAAACATATAGTAGTCAAAAGGTTCCCTTATCGCTCTGTGAAGAGGAGGAAAGACATAAGGATTCTACAAGAAAGAAAATTGTGTTGTTAACCAATATATATATTAAAAAAAAGAAACAAGCAGCCACAGGTACGAAAGTACATATGCATATAAATTAGCAAGAAGCGCCAAACCTCTGCATCTAACAGCATACGATCAAATGCAACGGCCATATTAGTGCGTATAACCTCATGTGCATTTGGATTCCCACTTTGCAAAACCTACAGGGATAAAAGCTATGATGTCAAATGTAATGCTAGATACCTAATTCTCTTGTATAATATTTTAAAGCCAGAACAAGGTGTTAAAACCCCCAGGAAGACCTACCCCAACGAAATCAAATTTTATATGGTTCAGGACGTGGTCAGTGTGCTATTAAATCATATCCCCGGTGAGCTACATATTATGCACTGAGAGGAATAAAATAAGAAATTACCGCATTTTTGTAATTGAAATAGAGCTCTTCTAGGTTACGGCCAATATCGGGAGATAGCTTTCCACTCTCAACCTTTCTTCTAATATATAGAAGCAGCTCTACGAAAAAATGAAAACAACAATGGTATTTGGATAATATAAGAAACTAAAAGAGTAAATAGCAGATGTCAATCAGCCGACAAAAAGCGAGCACTCAAAATGGTACCAGCTCCTATACAAAGCAGGCTTATGCTTAATCCACATGCCTCAGTAGAAGCTTCATTTAAAATTTCTTGGTATTTTTTTTCTCGATTATACGTTACAAGATGAGACAAGACACTCTAGCACTGCTCTACGATTGAATCTGGTCTTAGGGTCTAAAGTACCATCTAATACAAACTTATTCCTTATTGTCCGTACTAGCTCCACATAAATGAAATCAGCACAAATATAGTAAAAGCCCATGTGCTTCTGCATAAGCTGCATTACCAATTCTTGATTATTTTTTTCTTGGTGCTCTATTATACTGTATTTACATTTTTTGGTCTTACTACCAAAAGTACACCTAAGGTAACTTCTTTCTGTTGTTTACAGGCATAATCTATAGCTGAATAAAAAATTTACAGTCTATTTCAAAGTTACTACCAAACCTAAATAGAGGAACCAATATAGACAAGCACTAATAGGTGATTATCAAAAAGATTAGGGGCAATAAAGAACACGGATTCTCATGTTCCCACATACAGGGAAAGAAACTAAACATAAATATAAAAAGAAAAAGTAAACTGTTTCTATGTCTAACCTTCACCCGACTGAACCTGGAGAAGTGGCCGAGATCCCACCTCCTCTTCAGCCCCCATATCAGAAGCAAGAAGCGCTCTTCTCCCGAACTTTCTTCTCGCACAAATAACACTTGACGATTCAGCCCCTCCTCTTATCCCTATTTTCAAACTGCGGCTCCAAGAAGCCGACCGTCCCAGCCAAATGTCAAATCGAGGAACCAAACCGGAGCAAGCGCCGGAAGCGGAGGCAGAGGCGGAGGTGGCGACCGGAGATGCTCCGGCGGCCGAAAGCGGCGGCGGTGGAGAAGGCGAGGAGAGCATAGGAGAGCGATGGGAGATGGTGAAAGGGTTCATTGGAGAGAGATAGAGAGGTTCAAGGAGCAGCGCTTAGTTAGGTTTTTTCCTTTTGTTTTTTTTTTTTTTTTTTTTTACACAGTGATTTGAGCGGAGAGATCGGAGGGCTGTTAGATGCTGTCAAAGAGAAAGGTCGAAGGAAAAGAAAGCAGTGAAGGATGGAAGGTTGAATTTTATATGTCACTCATGTCATGTTGCTGCGCGTTAATTGGTCCGGTATAGTTGTAGGTTTCTTTGTGGCGAGTTTTATCTGTTATTTTGTGTAAGAAACCTCTGTCTGGGTGGAGCGGCTTGATTGTGGGCACTGTCGCTCGTTGCATTGACCTGCGATCCATTCCTAGATATTGGGATTCACGAGATGAGTTCTTTATTTATCTCAAAAAGGAAAATGAGTTCTTTTCTCGAAGGGAGGTGACCGACTCCGGAACGAAATTTGATATTTTCCATATATATGGACAGGAATGGATAATTGATTTTTGTCAATATTTTAAAGGATGAATAATGGATAAATTTGGAATTTTAACGGTAACATTTTTACTAAATTTAATTTTTCTGAAAATAAAATTATTATAGATACGTTGTTGTTCGTATGATGTGGTCAAAACTAAACATTTTGTTTTGAAAGATGGACGTATAAAATTTAAAAAAAAAAAATCATGATTTTATTTTCAAGAGATGCCACTCTTTCTATATGACCTCAAAACTACAAATTTGTTGCCATCTGATTTTTTTTTTTCTATTTTTGTTTGCCACGCATGCTAACTATTACCCAAAATATATCCGTCTAAGCCTCGTTTTGCTTATGCTAACCTGTGTATTTTTCTTCAATAGCAAAAGATGCTTCTAATTTATGGACAAATAAACAAACAAAATAATTAATATTATATTATTTTATATATAATTATACATGCAATAAATATAAGTGGCTCATATTTTATATAACAAAATTATTTGAAAAAAATAGAGAAACGATTAATATTTTTAGAATAAATAAAACATTTTAAACAAATTAATAAAACAATTACCTCTAGGTCTAGGTAATAAAACATTTTTGCTCTCTTCTTTTAAAAAATAGAGAAACAATTAATATTCTAATCAATGCTCTTTCAGTTTTAGATGTGAAACCAACACTTAATATTATTTCGTTTGATAATTGACATCCAACCGCAAATCAAATAAATCGAACGACACGAAAAGTGTTTACAAATTAGGTTTAACTAGCTCTACTTTGATAAGGAAAGTGAATAGGGACTCAATACATTATCGGGCACGGGTGTCTATCCGAGATAGAATGAAGGACCTCCAAATTTATAATTATTAAATCGAGTATTACTCAAATGCCAGTCAATTTTTATAACAGTGTTAATGGACTGATCATCTGACAAGAAAAATGAGTACTAAATCTATTAAAAGTTCAACTTACAGATATTTGTAAGACTCGAAATTTGGGCCGTATTCGTACAAATATGTTGGGAGGTCTTTTTATTTGTCGGTTAACTGTACAGAGATGGTCCATTGATATAGTAATGAAATGCGTAAACAGCGGCTGTACCAGGCGATTTTTTTTTTTTAGTTTATTCATTTTTGCTTAAAAAAGCCCTAGGCGATTCGATTAGTCAAAAGCATTGTTCAGCGTTCAATTGCAACATGAATTACAGAGAGAATCGGCAACATAACAGCCGATTCAGTTATTTGTTAGTGACGGAATCAATGATAAAACTAAAACATTACGATGTGACTGGCATGGACACGTATTAGCAATCGTCTTCAGAATAATAGAAGGAAATAATATACTACAGATAACGTCGTCAACGATGAGGACTCGAGAGCTTTAATTAAACAAAATTTTGAATTCAAATGAACTCAAATAACAGTTTAATAATTGCTATCGTTTATTTTTATTTTTTTAATAAAGAGCCCATCGTTTTCTATATAGAATTCATAATACATTAAAAATGTCAGAAATAAGTTTCTTCATCGTTTATTACTTTGTTTTCGTAGCCTTCCGATTTATTTCATCTTTTCTCTTAATCTTGACCAGATGATTTATTTTTATTTTTTAAATTTTTTTATTACTCATATGTCGTGTTTCCCTATCCTTATTTGAAAATAAATATATATACAATATAAACAATAAAATTCTTAAAACCTTTTAATATTAATTATTATATTATTCTACCTAGATTAATTATCGTATAGTTAATCATGATGCTTACAATTGAAGAAACGTGATTAACGATATGCTCCAGAATTCGGAAGATGAGGGAAAGTGTTGGGATGTAAGAGAAGAGAGATACAACATTACAACCCAAATTTTAGAGTGAATCAAATTTACACTGTTCGTTTTTTTTTTTTTTTCACTATGTTTTTCCTCGTTCCCCTCTGTTCACCTCTGTTTCCTTCAAAAAAATTAAAATGCGGAGCATGTTACAATCGTGGACAGTGTTCTTGAAGCCTAAAGCATAGGCAATCAGATCATCATAAAAATACTATGCAAAAAAAAAACCCTATATCATGTTATTAATTAATTTTTTATCATGCATTCAACAGTCTTTCCCAATTTTAAAATTGTATCCCCTTATAATTCAAATGTTGACATAGAGCATTTAGTTTTCATAACAGAATTATATACATATACATTTGGGCCTGCGTGACTTGCGCATGGAGCACTGTGGGTAAACATAGTGCTTTGGATCTTCTGTGACGCATGTTTTTTTGGAAAAAATAGTATTTAAGATTTTATGTGGCAGTTTTCATATAATATTTGAATAATATTCTCAATTTTTATGACATTTTTTATAGAGCGCAAAATAAATCGCGCAACCATCTAATAATATATTTTAATAGGAATGAATCGCGCAACGTGTGAGATTAGCACTAGTCTGTCTAAATTTTTGAAATACCGAGGCCATGCAATGGTAGTGCATAAAATATTTTTTCATGATTAAGCATTTCATATTTATCTTTCTGCAATAGAAATGCAATCAGGTATTGATTATACGTCAACAAATATATCAGAATCGATAAACTCCAGGAAAAAAATATTTTATAAAATAAAATATTCTAATACTATAAAAACGAAAAGAACGATCCAGATGTTTATACAAATAAATATTTAAATATAACCATTCTTCTCGCCAATGTGTGGAGACATAACAGAATTAATCTACCTCTAAAAAGAGGAGTCTCCAACGAAATGAGGCAGGAGAAAAGTAGCTTTGTTTCATTTACTTAGTAGTTTTAGTAGTTTTCAGTTTACAGATGAAGAAGACCAGTTTTTATGGCATTGGGATCCAAAAGGTTTCTCAGTTTCTTCAGTTTATAATTTTTTTAATTTCGGTGGGGTGTCTATTAGAAAGCATGACACCATTTGGCCCATCAAAATTCCTTTAAAAATCAAGCTTTTTTACTTGGCTGGTGCTACATAACAAAATTTTAACTAGAGACAATTTGATCTATAGAGGTTGGGTTGGAGACTCTAGTTGTGTTTTTTGTGGGGCCCAGGAGTCAGTTGATCATTTATTTTTGCATTGTCCTTATATTACTAGCTTTTGGACCTTTTTCAATATTGTGAGAAATGATGGAACTATTATTCAGTTCGATTCATTTCCTTATGTATGGAAGCAGTGCATTTCTTTACATACCTTAGACAAAACTAATACTATTACTATTTTAGCTGCTGCTATTTGGTCAGTATGGTTAGAAAGAAACAATGCAATTTTTCAAGGTACAGCAATTAGGACTCCTATTAACACTTATGCTACAATGTTGGCTCTTTATCACTTTTGGACAGGTGGGCCCGCACCCTTTGCAGATCAGTTGAGGAATGCACAAGTAATTGTTGTCCCTACTGATGGTCACCTGGGCTCTGGACAAACTGGTACTAAAGTGGTACAGGTACCTGATGTGCATGATGTGGTTCGTGGACCAACAATTGGCAATAATGCAAGGAGAGCTAGCACTGGTGAGGATGATGAGGACCTACTTGGGGATTAGTTTTGATTTTCCAAGTTTGGTTCTGTCTGTAATTTTCTAGATGTTATTTTGTTTAGCGTTGTTGCGAATTTTATCTGTTGTTTCAGGTTTGGATTTTGTGGCTTGACATTTTTTTATGGTGTTGGCCACGTTTTTAGTTTAGGTGTTGTTGGATGTATTAACTCTCCTTTGTTAGTAATTTTCTCAAGGATTCCCTACTTGGGAATCTGTTTACTTCAAAAAAAATATATTTAAATATAACCGCAAATTTTTACATAGGCGCGTCTCAATATGGGCCAGTTGCAAACGATCTAATTATTTTTTTTTTTTCAATGCTTTGAGTTTGACGGCATCATGGCGAAGACGAAAGAGCGGCATGGGTGCCTCAGCAAAACGAGGCACACGCTTATGCCCTAAAATCCACAAAGAAAGAAGAAACAAAATAAAGATATATCAATAAATTAAATGCTAGTGTATATATCGCAACAGAAGTTCTTTGTACAATTGTACTATATCTTATAATTTCCGTTCGAATGGGAAAGCTTCAGGTTTTAATGTAATGATGCGAACTAATTTTATTGAATAGACACACACACACATTCACCAATCACTACTGCCAAATTATTTTCAATGTGACCTCTTATGATTCCAATTGAGTCTTTAATATATCATCCATGGCATTTTTCTTAAATAAAACGTGTTAGTTTCAAAGGGATATTATCATCAAACAATACTCCAATTTGAGGAGCATTTTCTACAGTGTTTTTGGATGACGTCAGCAATCAATCTCAGCGGTCCATTCCGTCGATCAGATTCGTTATTTTCTCCGCCGTTGATACGCTCAAAGAAATCGTCTCTCTTTCAATTCTTTTCTCCATGCTCGCCTCTCTCTCTCGCCTCCTTCAGTCCTTCCTCTTTCTCGCCTCCTTTAGTCCTTCCTCGAGAGAGAAGAGATAAGCTAAGGAAATAGAGAGGAGGAGGAAGGGAGAGAGCAAAAGGAAGAGATGGGTTCCCTTCGCCCCTATCATGCAGGCCCACTACAGCAGTTCCCAAATTTGTGGGCTAGAGATTCTCGCGCGTCAAAAATTTGATCGATCAAGAGAGGGAAGACTAAAGAGGATGGATTGGGGAAGCGTAACGACGGAGGATCTGATCGACGGCTTGATCGACCAAGTACTCTTCATCGATCAAAAGAGATTTTTCTTTTCTTCTGTCAACATCTAGGGTTTAATTTGTCTGATTTTGTATTGTGAAGGTGTTTGGTTAGAGAATTCGTTGGAGTAAACCCTAGACTTGGTCAGTTTGGTTTCTGTATCTTGATTTGGGGATAAAGATGGATTTGTGTACCCTCAATTTAACACGAGTCAAACCAAGAACACAAAATACTGGTAAACATTACTATATAAGATTTGACTGATACAATAACAGGCTCCAACATTCTCACAGGTACATTTTAAAAGGGTTGGGATTCCGATGACGATGAATTACTTGAAGTTAATATTTTGTATATGATGCCAAAAGGTTTTGTCAACTTAGAAAAAGGCCTGTAATCTATTTTCTTGGCCTTGTGGGTTTTCATGCAATGCGAGTGTTGTTGGTATTCAATCAAAGGCCAACCAAAATGAGATGTTTCAAATTTCAAGTTGTTTGATGCCATGTAAAACATGCATGAAGTTCATTATTATTTGTTTGCAAATTATAAGTTATTTATACAATTGTCAAGTTTATCAAATTAATCCATTGTTATTCGTTGATGAATCAACTCAGCAACTTTATTAAGAAAAGGATTTCAATATACTTTTAGGAAGATTAAGAGCACACTGATCTACCATTATTCAATCTGATGAAACATTTTGAGACCTTCTTAATCTTTTTAATGGCCATTGTGCATAATCCAAAATTCGTGAAAATGCAGGGTTCCGGTGGATCCTTTAGAATGGCAGATATCTCAAGATACAGCTAATAGCATAATTGCATGCTTGGCAAATACAGTCGGAGCCACAGAATCTGTATTACGAGTTGCTGCAACTGGACATGACAAGTGTTTATTCGTCAAGGTATTTTCTTTTGGCATTTTAGCTACCTCAAGTGAGTTGAACTCTCTAAGCATATCTGAATAAACTATTGTTTATTAGTGCAAGCATTAATCACCACGCACATAAACTTTAAAACAAAAAAAAAACTATTAATTAATTCTCAACAGGAACTGATATATTAGACTTACAGGTTATGAACAGCTATGGTGTCATTTATGAGGAGGGTATACATATTGCACTTGGAACGTGATTTCATATGCTTCTTTGTGGGAAATGACTTTCTTCCTCACATGCCTACTTTAGAAATTTGTGAGGTTAGCCTTTTTGTTACATGTTTTAGGAATATTCTGGTGTACATCCGTTTGAAAGTTGAAACATTAATTTATCAATCAAGGCCCCATTTAAAACACTGAATTATCATTGTAGTGGTAGTAACCAGAGGACTCTTTCTTCCTTGCTTCTCTGTATTACATAGTAGAGAAAGTCTAGCGAGCAATTGCTAAATTAGATTAGATATACAAAAAAGAGAGCTGCATTAGTAATTCTTTATGTTCTAGAGGGCTGTGCAGAATTTTTCCAATATTCTATAGAGGCACACAATGCATTTTTCATTTGTGAGGTCATATGTATATGTGAACATTTTGCATGTGTAGTTGTCCAAATTTTGAAGTGACTTTCTAAAAATTGCATCTAATCATATTATCTTTCATGTTGGATGTGCTAAAATTTCCAGGGTACAATTACTTTACTAATGTCTGTGTACAGAGAAGAATTCAGTAATATGGGTAGCTACCTTACTGATTCTGGCGAGGTAATATTTTATTGGTCTTTAGTGTTTCAAGAACAGATGTAGTCTACTGGTCTGCAAGTTCTCAAACAACAAAGACACCAGTCTACTATTATATTTTTAAGAGTTTTGTGTAATTGAGTTTGTGTTAAATTTAATAATATTATTTTTTTTTATCTTCATGTTTGTGGAATTCCTGTCTGTGATTAGCAATATGTTCACATCGATTTGAATTTGATATTTCTTGTATGATTTAGGATTTAGTGTTGAATAAGGGGTGCGTTCATGTATTCAGGTTTTATTGGATCGGGTGGAGCACTTTATACAAGCAGTTGCTGTATATGAAGATGAAATTTTTAGAAAACGTACTCGAATTCAACAGGTTATTGCCTATTTTACTTGCTAATAATAAGAACGGTTTACAGTATGTTTCTTTTTTTATATTAAATTATTACAATTTTGAGATATATTAAATAGGCTATTGAAAGGAATGAAGAATCTAAGCTTGGTGTTGGGGCAGTGGAAAATTCAGAGGCAAAAGTTGATAGGATTCTTTCAATTAAAACTTATTTAGTAATCACTATCCTTGAAAGTTTAAGCTAAATATACAGGTAGGAAGCATTACCAATTACGAGTACATTTTGGATGCTGGTGACTTATGTGGAACTGGTTCTTCTTGGATTAAAAAACAGTTGTCTTAGGATTGATTCTAATTACTAAAGATTTAATACAGGTATGGGGTTTCTGAGGAAGCCGATTGCCATCTTAGCTGCACTCTTGACTGGCTTGAGTATTGCATTGCTTAATGACAGGAAGTGATACTGTCAGGAAAACAATGCCTCACGCGCGACATATAATTATAACATCTTATCAGTAGTGTTGGTGTAGGGAACAATTTTTTGTACCTACCAGTGGCATTGTGGTACTGAGCATTGTTCTTTTAAATTTGGATAAGCTTTAGATCAGTTTGTTTCGTCTGTTTCATATAACAATTTGTTAACTGTCTTATGACAGTTTTACAGATTTAACTGGAACGGATTATAGTGAAGGTGCAATTGAACTTGCAAAGAAGCTTGCTATTCGTGATGGTTTAACCAACATAAATTTCTTGGTGCGTAAAAATTCTAACAAGTATGAACTACAGTAACTTGAGAATTTATGGTTTCAATTCATAGACTTTATGTACACATAGAACAAGCACAGAAAATAAAGATTGGTTATAGACTTTGCATATGCCACTGCCTGGTGGCTGAGCATGCTTTACTATCCAAAAATTTCTTGCTCTGCAATTATTTTGTACTAATGGTGTTTTTTGATTGATTAGGTTGATGATATGCTTGAGACTAAGCTGAACAAAAGATTCAAACTTGTCATGGACAAAGGTACACTGGATGCAATAGGTTTGCATCCAGATGGACCTGTCAAGAGGTAACTCTTTACCTTTACAAATAATCCAGTACAAAATAATTATTTTTACTGCTTTCACGAGTTGGATGCAGGTATATAGGATCATTGTGGGCACTTTAAGTTAAGAATTTTTGTGTCAAATTGAATCTGAAAAGCCAGATTAAGGTAGCAAACTGGCAGAATTGACCTGGTTTTAGTCATTGCTCATTAGACTTAAAAAATTTTCAATTCTATCAGGTATCACTTGCTTCCTGTCCCATTTTAATTTGGGTTCCTATCGTGGTTGTGTATCATATCAGTTTGGGCATTATCAAAGGATATGGGGTCATGCACTTTTCTGGTCAAATTAGGTAATATATGCTTTTCTAAAAAAAGCATTGGTGAAAACAGATTTTTGCTGCATAAGCTTTTCAGGATTTTTCGCTGTTGTGTTTACAGATTGAGTACTTTGATATGTAATGAACTTTGATGTTTAATAGATGCCTAAGGACTATTTTGCTTTACAACAATGGACTTTGATTTATGCAACAATGTACACAACGGACGCATATATTATGTTTTGCTCAATGTAAGCTTTCAGGGTTAATTATCTAAATCTCCCGAATCTGGAAGAACAATGCCTCACGCGCGAAGCGCGTATCAAAAGCTAGTTATTATTATATTTGACCAAGTTATAGATACCTCGCAACCTCACGTCCTCACCACAAACCTGTTTTACACGGGACTAGATCAATTAAACAAAGCCGCCGTTTCAAGAACTCCTAAGAAAAAAGACAAACCAGTAAACCACAATTTATTTTACCAATCAGTGAATTTACACAATCAACGCCGGTCTTCGCAAGATACAGTAACATGCCAAACCTCCAGTACCACCTTACAAGTCGTCGGATCATAATTGAACGAGCAAGATTAATGAGCTACTAGATGGAAGTTTCCTCCACAAGTCGAACACGGTTTCCGTAAAATATCACATCCAAATATAAGAATTTCCTAATAAAGTCTTCATGACTGGTCAACCCACAGTGAAGGTCAATAATCTGACTTTGAATTACCAACCACACGATAACAAAACTATTTTCGAGTACATGTTGGACACCCCCAAATCTCATGTTCTAGTAAGATTCACTGGAATAAATTCTTTCCACTACGTTGGGTGATCATTTCTACTTTACGCTATATATTTTTTTCTTTAATTTGCTATCTTACTTTCCAAATTAGTATAAATATTTTTTTTAAAAAAAAAGGTTAAGTCCAACTAATTTTCCAATAAAGATACTATGCAATTAAACAATAAGCATCTACTAAATGTTTTTTTGGACTATTTGAATGATAGCAATATCCGAAAAATATAGCGTTGTTTTTAGAATTGATGAAGAGCATCTAAATAAGATCGACGTCAAAAGTTCTGTTCTCAGTTGCTCTCGCTATTGTTTGCAGCATAATGTTGTTTTCCATATGGAATCGAGTCCTAGTTCAAATTTGATCACCACTATTACAACATATTAATCTAAAAACATGTACAATTTCGAAAACAAGGTTGTTTTTCTCAAATTTAATTCCACCGGTCTGACTACTATTTAAAAAAAAAAATGTATATATGTACGTCAGTGCTATCCTCATGCATTCAAAACATACCCCACAAGTGATTAGATTTTAGTTTTTAGATCTTGATTTTAATTACAATATCTCTCATTATAATACAGTCTATATTTTTCTCTTACAAAAATGCAAATTTTCCATCGGTGTTTAATGGGAAAAAGATGCACTATTTAATTACTCATATGGCATAAAAAATAGTGTCATTAGTTTTGAAATAATATATAAAAATTTTAATGTAAAGTAGCTGTATATTCAAAATCTAAATTCCTTATTACAAAGTTTACAACCGAACGATTCATTGGCAAACTTGTTTCCGCAATTAAATCATCGATCCCAATTCCTAAAATATTTTTTTAAAAAAAGGAAACATCGATCCCGCACCCATAAAATCCTATCCGTTCGGGAACTGAGTCAGCGGTCAATGAGAAATCCAATCAACTGCTACAGTCTCTAACAAGCGGGTCCCAGTTATCGTGACAAATGACCCCACCGGTCGGCGACAAATGGAGAAATGGATGGGTACATTGCGTGTGGCAATTACTGAATATATCTTTCTAATCACGCACTCCACGCGCTGTACGCTCTCAATCAAAAGAATCTTGATTAATTGGACGGCCGAGATTTATCTCCCGGCGCTTTACGTTGTAGAAGGTTTCGCTGACCCGTCCGATCGGACTAATGTCGCCATCAGCGCGTGTTTGCTTTAGGAGCAAGAAAACAAGAACTCTGATTGGGATTGACGAGACAAAAATGGAAAGACCCGGTTCATCCGTTCATGGTAGACCAAAATGCTTCTGCTCGAATGCCGACAAGGCGACAACAGCATTAAATCTTGTCGCGCACGTTTACGAGATAAAACGGGCGTACCCAAGAAGTCTTTGGGTGTGAAAACCGAGTGTATATGCTATTTGTACTCCCGAATTTTGAACCGCCTTACTCTCCTCGCTCGCCTCTCCTCTCAATTTCTCGATTTTCTCCCAAAACCAAGGGTTTGCTCGAAACCTCAAGCGGCGACCTTAGAGAGATAAATTGATCGATCCTAGAGAGAGATAGCACGAGAGTGAGAGGTGGGACCTACTTTGCAGAGATGAACCGTCGGATCAGCAACTGCGCTAGGTAGCTTTCTTATAATTTTTCCCCAAATCTGAATTTTTTTTTTAGGATATTTCCTCATCGGGTTGCTTTAAATTTTAGTTGTTTATGGTTATGGTCGGTGTTAATTTGGTGTTATTGATCTGATCTGCTGTGCTATTTATTGTTATTGATCTCGATCCATGGATTCTGTTGGTGTTTGACCTAATAGTTTTGGGAATTTTGGGAATTTTTTGTCTGAGGGGCTAGAAGGCAAAAATTAGTGCCACGATATGTTCAATTTTTATTACTAGGGCTTCATCTGTTGTTTTCTGGTCTGTCGCTTACTTTGTAGTAACACAACAATTACATAATTAATTGCAAATTAGTTTTCCTGTTTCTCTTGTTATGCTATGTCTACAAAACTGATTGCGTACCCTTGACAAACTGATAAGGATGTTGATTTTTTGTTGCATATTCTTTTTTTGTTTTGCGACATGGGTAGCAAAAATGATACTTATTAAAAAATCAGTCTGTAATGGAATAATTTTGATTGACATCAAAACACACATGGGTAGCAAAAATGATACTTATTAAGTGTTGTTTTATTGTTAATCAGAAACTTCACTTCTTGATTGAATATTTCGATAGACGCATTTACTTACTATTTGTAAAATTATTTCAGGGTTACTGTGCTGTATCTCTCTTCAAGCCCGAGCTCAGTTGATTATACCTCATGGCCTAATACTGTAGATTGCCTTACTTATTCTAGTTAAATTAGTCTAGTGGAGGCTAGTTTCTTCTGCTACACCTTTCTCTTTTCTCTCTTTCTTATATTTTCTGAAAATGGAGTCCGTCACCGAAAAGGCATTGGGTAATAAGCAGTGCATCAAAAACCGTGACATCTCTGGCAGCCTTAAACGAAAACGTATTCCATCTGAACAAAACCTTAAATCCCGCTTGGGCCGTCTTATTAAGAACAGTTATCACAACTTCATGTCAAGTGGCTTGCCAAGTCGTGTGCTTGTTCACCAAGATGGCAGTTGGGTAGATTTCCCTGATGAGATTGTAAAATTAGCTCAATCTGACTTCAAAGGCAAGAAGGCGATTACTGAGGCCGAGTATGGAGATCAAATCTTGCTTCTGGATTTCGTCCACATGGTGTCTGTGGACCAAGAAACAGGTGCACAAAAGCCGATTGCATGGATTGATGAAGAAGGAAAATGTTTCTTCCCTGAATTGTACAATCTTTGTGGCCATAATGGCATAAACACTACTGATGCGGGTCATCCGGATGCACCGGAAAGCGAAAGTGAGGATGAAAGCTCTAACTCAGAGAGAATATTGGTTACTGAGAACAAAAGGGTCAAAACTATTAACTGTGCTGACACTGTTGAGACTGTTGGAGAGAATGACCCATGCCCACTTTTCCCTTTGCATGAGAAATCAAGCTTAATAAACCAACATGTGGGATATGCTGTGAAAAGCATGCTGCTAAAGGGATTGGGTGCAATCATCACCGAAAAGGATATTCTGGCTATTGGGACCCCACTGCCTGATGATACGGGTCGAGCTCGTTTCAGCCTATTCCAGAAGGAGGTGGAGATAATGAGGACTGTTCGAGGAAATGCTAATGTGAGGTATGCGTGGGTTGCGTGTTCAAAGGAAGATCTGGACCAGATGGTGACACATGGCAATTTGCAGCTTGGGAAACCTCTCAAATCTCCTCCATTTGGTATCGGTACACATCTCGCACCGGCCAATTGTTCTAATATCTGGTATGGCTTTTCATTGAGTTTATTGTTGAAGTTCCTATTTGTTGGTTTTGGGTATGCTATTGATATCAAGCAACCAGCAGACCAGCTTTTCTTTTACCGATACTGAACATGATCATCATTTTCTGTGAGCTGTCAGGGTCTGATTCAGTTTATTTTTTATTTATAGCTTAATGTGTTATTTGATTATAAATCTATGTATGTCCATAGAAATTTGGTCTGCATATGGAATTCATTATTGGTCATAGAACTGTTTGAGACCTTTGAGCTGGATATGGTGAGTTTTATTAGGTCATGGTTAAACAATCATAATCATCTCGATTTTTTCCCCTTCTCTTGAGGGATTCACTTTTATTATTACGACAGACGATACTGGCCTGACCAGTTATTTGCCTTGTTGACAGAACCACGGTACAATTGGTTCTGCAACTGTTTCATCTCTGACAGAGAGCAGGTCCTCGCTGGGCCTCTGAAGAATTGCTGAAATCTCTCATCTCTTGATAATATTCGTGTATTTATTTACTTTATATTCTTGACATTCCAATGGATAAAGTAATAAAATACAAGTCATGTAACTAAATTAATTATCCTGTAGTGCTAGCTACTCTGATGGTGATGAAAATGGTATAATCCGCATGGTGCTGTGCCGTGTCATTATGGGTAACGTGGAGGTGATTCAAAAGGGATCAAAGCAAAATTCCCCTGGCGATTCGAATTTTGATAGTGGAGTAGATGATATCACTAATCCAAAACACTATGTGATTTGGGATATGCATGTAAATACGCGCGTGTTTCCCGAGTTTGTAGTCGCAATCAGAATGCCGTCCCGAGCCAAAGGTTTAAAAGTCTTCTTTTTCAAAATCTTTTCTTCTACTTTTGGATTATCCTTTTATTATCGTCTTTATTTTTGGAATGGCATGGAGAATATCCTATTTAAAGTTATTGAATATTAGTTTGTAATTAGTGAACTCTGTTAAATATAGAATGTGTTATTTTCAAAAGGGCAAATTCATGGTAATTGTCTTTTTTGTTTTTATTTATATTGATAAAATGAAATTCGAAATGCATATTTGTGAAATTAGCTTTTCTGGTATCTAATTTTAAATTAACTGATATAGTATGTTATATTTTTAAATTCATTTTCAGACATTGTTGCAAGCAAATTCCTTTTACTTTGTTGTGTATTTCTAGTTGTGTTAGTGCTTAGAATTCTTTTGGTTTGGTATCTGTGTGCAGAAAGTTTGGTTGTGAGAGACAGCGAATCTAACATATCCGTGATCACAAGTTCTAGTGTTCCTGTTAGTGTGCTTCAGGTGTGTAGATTTTGTTGATATTCTTTGTGTGCTCCTTTCAATTACGTTGTGGAAATCATTTTTTTTTTCCAAAGCATTTAGTAGCAGCAGACATGAGCTGGAACAGGCAAATCTCGCAGGGAGAACTTGTATCTCGTCGTGTCTGTTTATGTTGTGTCTAATTTAAAATCATGAAACAGGAGAAGTCATCGGCAATGGCGGAGCATTTGAATACTCCTGAGCTTGGTGGGGCCCAAAGAGCAGCCCCGACTTCACCTTGGATGCCTTTTTCTATGCTTTTTGCGTCTATTTCTACCAAAGTCTCCCCCGAGCACATGGATTTGGTCAACACTCACTATGAGGATTTCAAGGTACGTCACTGAAATTCCCTTTTTGCTATGCAGTCCGCAATAGGAAGTATGTTCTATGTCTGTCACAGTAGCCCTGACATGGGCCAAGTGAAAACATCAGGAGAGAATTGATCATACATGTCAAAATAATATCTTATTATACTAATAAAAAATTGATATACCTTATTTTTCTTATGGTTAACAGTTTTATATTTTTTTGAGCCTCATGATTACCTGATCATATATTTGGTAGTTGTTTGGTTCTAGTTTATTATGTTTAACATAGGTTGAGACAAGCCTGAAACTCACCTATATTACATATGTGTCTTATCTCTATGGTGCGAAACATGTGGTTCTCAATTTGTGTTTATAATCACAAACACCAATGCATTTGCCTGAGTTTAGACTGGAACCCATTTGGTTTGGACACTTTACTAGTGGTACCTGAGAAGTTAAATAGTGCTGGCAAACGTGCACCCATCTTGACTGCTGTGAAATCAATTAATATGTGGGCTAAAATTAGAATACGATCTCTTGTTGGTAAAGGGTCTCACTCTGGCTGTCATATCTGGATCCTACTTTTCCGGGTAGCACCAGAAGCATGTGTTGGCTACTTTTTGCCATGTTATGGTAGGGACCTAATAAATGGTTTATATATAGTGCTTAATATTTTGTATACAATTTCTTGTCTATTGATAGAACAAAAAGATTAGCAGGAATGACTTGATCAAAAACCTGAGGGATATAGTCGGGGACAAGCTACTCATATCAACCATTATGAGGCTTCAGCATAAAGTATGTTCTTTTGTTATATATGTAACAATTATTATATATTAGTCCATGTATCAACTTAAATAAAGCTTATAAATGATGTTCTGAGCAGTTGCCAAGAGTTGAGGGGCAAGAGACTCGGGGACTGTGGGCCCGGATGTCGGTGAAGCCTTGAATTGGCATGGAGTTGTAAAAGAAGAATTAAGGTTCGTGTCAGTGGATGTGTAGTCTGAGTGGCTTTTGTTCGGTTTTAATAGTAGCTGTTTCTCTGTGTCATTGTAAGGTTGCCGACTCTGAAAACATTAAACTCTGTTGTGTTTTGATTAGGGTCTCTTATGGTGTACTTTTATGACTGCTTGTTTTGTATATTGAACGTGTCATGGATAATCAATTGTCGCTAGTATTTCCAACTCGAGCATTATTCATCTGTCAGCGTCCTTGAGAAATCAATTAGAATAGTCTTTGGTCATAGAGACTTACTAATCACACAAGAAGAAATTGTTTGTGCTACCGCCTATTTCTGACCCTTGGTTCTAGAAGCTTTGTTAGCAAGATGTTAGGATGACGTGCAAGCACGCTGCAATGATTTGACTGAAGCTCATGGTGTTGACGAAGAGTTCATTGGTCGAAACATTTTGTTAAAATGGAAGCCGGATGCAGCACTTTACAAATATTTTGAAGCAAAAGGCATTCAATTACGGTGATTATGTCTTAAATTAATAGCAGGCTTCCAATGTACTTTTTGACAATTCTCTCCGGTGGCGTGTAAAGTCTAAACCATATGTTTTCGCTGTGTTCGCTGTGTGATCTTACTCCGTGGAATTCTATCTCCACAATTTTGCTCCTGCGGAACTGGAGTACCAAGAAAGGCACAACTAGAAAAGAAATAGTAGTATACAGCAGAAAAAGAATAGTCAAATTGCTAAGTTTTTGGCTCTTGAACTTTTGTAACGGAATTAATGACATTTTGAAGTGTAAACTAAAACATGTTAACGCACAAAATCTTGATCGGTCTTTTATATAGGTGCTTGCGAGTATGCAATCCTAACCCCAGAATTACCGTACAAAAGAATTATATTCCCCAAATATATGCATTTCCAAGGAAGGGAAGGGGGGGGGGGGGGGGGGGGGGTGTGAAGGCTCAGCTTGATCAGGTAATTCTATTAAGTCTCTCCCTTCGAATCCGAGAAGAGGTAATCCTTTTCTCCTAGACTCCTATGATTCCATTGGCGGATCGACACCACTGGATGGGTCCCAGCCAGGAGGCTTAATGTCAGGCCAATCTCCACGACAACCCAACCGAATGTAGAGGCTCTTCTTACCTGTCAAAAAACAGCTTATCAAAGAGTTTTTTTTTACCTTTTGATTAAGAAAAAAAAAATCATTCTAGCACTAGTAACACCAAACAACTGATGTTTTGGATAATATCATCTGTACAGGCTCGATACGCTAGAACTATCGTTTAAACCATCATTTGCCTATACAAAAATGAGGCTAAACTAGGTACTGTGAATCTTTGTTTATTTGGGGAAACTAAGAATAAAGGCATCGGTACTGTATTGCCATGTTTACAAGGCTATGCACAAGAGATCTTACTTCCATTTATTTGTACATATTATTTTGTTCTAGCTGTAATTGTTTATATGAGAGAATAAAACAGGGTACCTGTAAGGTTTTTATCTGACAAGGTCAACTGTTTTAGAGCACTGAGACAGCATTGTGCTACATCACGCGTGTAGTCTTTGTCCCAGCCACCAATTTTCACGACGACGTCAGCATTTGTGTAAGCAACACTCCCTTCTTGCACATGTTTTCTAGCCTCCTCCTTTGCCGATGCTTCATCTATAATATTTTTGTTTCTCTAATTACTAATTGATCTATATTTCCATGTAAAATAAACAAGTGGCTAAGTAAATAGATGAAATGATCTTGCCTGGAGCTTCGGATTTGGAAACCCATACAGAGAACCCCGCATGAATATGTCGCCACCTGTCAAATCTACTGGCAGCTCCATGTTTACCCCCAAGCGTTGCAACTACAGCTCTTGCCTGACTGTTATTAGGTAAATGGTAAATAGCTACTGCATTAACTTAATCCCCAGTAAAATAGAAAAAAAAAATTTCAATGCCTTAACTGGGATAATAATTTCCTTTAAATTAATAATGTTTCAATCGGCATCCTGCAGTACCACTTATAGTTCATGTAAAGTAGAACTTTTTATTTAGCACTGGAACACAATGATTATTGCTTAAATTTGTCAGTCAGGCTCAGGTACAATAGTTCTTAAACATGCCACAATGCTGGCACTAGAACTAAGGATTCAATTGATGTGATACTGGAGAGAAACTGGAAAAATATCATGCAAACCTGCTAAGATTTTGTAAAACAACACCCTCAGCCTCAGCTACAGAATCAGCGCCTTCTGAGGCCACCCCTGAAAGTTTTGTCGAATCATTTCCTCTTATCTCAATAAAGCATCAAATCATGCATCTCCATCAATTAGACTAAATCTCAAAAGCCTTGATAAAATGACAAACTCATATACCCCACCTCCCTAATTTCTTTTCAAATATCCAAAAACCTATTCATTCATCTCGTTACATAGAAACAAATGGTGACAAAGATAGGCAGTTTAGAGGTGAAAAGGGAAGTTGTAGGAGAGGATATATTATGTTCTTTTCATATAATATCGGATAGGGGAAAGCATGATATGCCTTGTTATGCAGTGGCATAAGTGCATTTTGACCTTTTACAGGGAGCAAACGTGAATTTGTCCCTTATTACTTCACTGATATATTTTGGTTTATACCAAGAGGTCCAATACAGGAATACATGTTTCTGCTAATATCAAAAGTTCAAAAATAAGCATACATGAATCAATGGATTGCTGAGCATATTGTTCCAGTAGTTCACTTGTTGAAAGAGGCATATATCTGCAGGCAAGGAGAGAAACCATGAATTTCGTCTTCTATAAGAACCTTTTTCATTTTTCTCTTTTTTTTTTCATAACAGAATTTCCATCTTATCCAGTAAAAATATCAGAATATCGAGTTTGGCCTGCTAGGAGATTATTTACATCTGAAATACAATAAAAATATACAAGATACACCCCTAAAACCATGCGTCATATCACCTAAACACCTTAAAACGACCAAAGATTTGATTCATCTTCAACTACAAAAATTATTTCACAAGCAAGCTATATAATGACATATAACGCTTCCATTTTTTTGTGTTTGAGTTTTAGAATTTTGGTTAGTAAAGTATAGGAATTTGAGCCTCCTCTCATTTATATTAAAAAGCATTATATATAAATTAGTTCTGATATTGTGTTGGACAGGTCGACTCATGATTCATCAGATCATTGGGTTGGAGATACAAGAGAACTTTTCTCGTCTTGCAGGGCATACATGAATATTTTTTTTTAATTTTAGCCTATCTTGTTCTTTAATGCAACACAAACCTTGTATACATACCCAATACCAGTTGCTATTTCTTTAGCAACAGCCTCATTTATCTCAGTAGAATCCCCTATGATATAAATGGAGGTTCCTTTCAATAATTGAGAGATGCCACGTGTAAGGGATTCCCACGATTCCAATATATCTGGCCATTTCAAATCGGGATTAAATTTCTTCAGATTTACTACCAATTGCTCCTCATCAATGTACCTAAATAATCCGGAAGGAAAAAAAAGATCAGGCAAAAGAAAGCCCTAATTTTCCCTGTACATAAAATCTAATAATTTCCTTAATGGATTTCATGACTGAGGACAACCTTGCATTCAATTGGGTCCTAAGTGCCAACAAAAAAGAAATAGAGCTTGTACCATACCAGTACTGGTACCAACCAGGTTAAAAAAAACCCATACCATATTGTTTCAGAAGATTTGACCCGTTCGAACAGTTGTTTGACATCAATAAGGGTTTTGAGAATGCCTGCAGATTTAGCCCTGATTAACAGAGCAGTGTCATCTGCATCGACGAATACATCACTGGAACTTTCAACATTTAATGATTTGATATCTAATCTCAGTTCAACTTCTCCACCAGTGTCGGAGAACTGTATACAGTTATAAGACGTAAGAACACACAAAATCAATCTTTATGGGTCTAATTAGTAATCTTTAAAGACAATTAATATAAGTTATATAACTCATGTCAATTTGCCGTGAAAATTGCATGCATACAACACATATATACCAAAAATTGTCCATTTAAGTAAGGTCATTTTGTCTAAAATATTTATGAAAATTTTTAAGACCTCGTAATTCTTGGAATCAGCTGGAGCTGAAGAGAGATGCTCGCTTGAAACGGATGGAGGACGTGGCAATATGCCGCCAGAGCTTCTCCAATGGAGAAAAAAAGGAAGCTTGCTAGACCTGGTTGTGAGAGAGACACTGAAGCGAGAGAGGGAACGGGTAGATAGAAATAGCGTTTTGTTAGGATTTTGAGGTGGCAAGGTGGGGCAATATAGTAGAGAAGAAGCCATTTGAGCGAATGCTTGGGAGTTGGGAGTGACGAGAGAGCGAAATAATAAAAAGGATAAAATGGTATAAGATCATCTCCTTTTCTAGCAAAAATTTTTTCTCCATTTTTTAATATTTTATTCTGTAGTTGAAGCGCTTTTATATAATTTTTTTCAACAGTTAAAGCCCGTTTACAACATGCTTTTACTACATTTTATATAAAGCCCTTTTTCGCTCTCAACACGAATACTTGCGCGATAATAATTTCAGAGAAACTCGCGCAAAATTCTTTTGCAACGTAACATCTGATTGATATGTATAAAGAAGAAGGTACACATATCAACAAATAGCAAGAGTAGTTATTACCCGCTTATTCATTGTTCGTTTATAAAGCAACCCAAAACTGCAAAAGAAATTATCATTTTATTTAACAAGAATGTAAGTTGCAGAAGATAACAGCAGAGACAATGACACAAGGAAATTAATTGACAAGTAAGAAATAGCTACAAATAGCAAATGTACAACTAAAAGGGATACCTAGTTCTACCAGTCCCCTGTCCCAATTGGGACAGTGCCGGGAACCTAAAAAGAATTACAAGTGGAGGGTGCGAGCGCCTAAATTTTTGCACTCGGCACAAAGAATCAGTTATATTTAACCCCAATTACCTAGAACCTCTAACCATATTAATGTTCCTCCATCTTCTGTAGTTAGAAGAAGTTACCTATAAAGAATTCTTTATGTTTGGTTAGCAGTTTGTCCCATTTGACAATCGAGGGCCTCTGATTTTCACGCGAATGGGTCTTGGATCAGTTGTCCTATCGTTAGCTCTGGTGTTATTGGTTATGTCACAGGGCTTAGACTCAAGATGGTAAATTCCATCTCTCTTTTCAGTCTCGTCAGAACAATATGCCATGAGCCGTTTCTTCAAAGGCATTTCTGGAATAATAGAGCCAGATATTCCACTGTTGCTTGAACTGAATTTCCAATTGGATTCCTCTAGTTTTGCATTGATGGGCCTCGATTCACAAGTCGTCTTCTTCAAGCGTTTGAAAACCTGGTAGGTATAAACAAATTTAGACATCCAGAAAGTGGATCGAGAACCAATATAAACAAATGTAAGCCTACAAATAGCCTAGTAGCTTAAGCATTTGACCTCCAAGAGGTCATAGGTTCAAGCCCCCCGGAAAAGGGAATAGAATGCAGAACTTGTGAGCCTTATTCATTTGCAGCTATCTAAAAAAAAAAAAAAAACCAGACTGCTACCGCCCATCTAGTTTATGCTTGAAGGAAAAATGCAGTTTGGGATCGATTTAGCTTTGTAATCTACCAGTTATATAAAATGAGAGAGAGGAGATTTGACCTGCTGTTCAGGAAAGCACAATCTGACATCAGGAGTCTGTTCAGCATGAACATTAGACCTTCGTCTAACCCTAAATACTTCTGAATCAGAGTCATCACTATCTCCAATACTCGACATGTTGACATTTGATCCACCATCGGCAAACTTAAAACTATTAACTGGAGAAGTTACTGGCAGAGGTTCACATTTGACATTATCATATGTGCACTTCCTGACTGCAAACCTCTTTGTTGCATCATTCTCATCAGAATAACCCTAAAAAGGAAGGTTTTGACAGCAATCAAAAGTCAATTTCTTAATATTTTTCCTCTGCAAGGAGAGGACTAAAAGTTTTAAGGACTAAAATGTATTATTTTACATTCCTACTGAGAAAAATATATTGAAGCTACTTACATATGGGTCAGAGTTTTGCCCTGGCCTAAAATCCTGTGTAGCTGATCTTGGGGAAGATTGTTTGTCCATGTTATTTTCCATGCTCTCCTCTCTTTTGATACCCTTGGTTTTGTTCTCAACATGTGGTGCATGCCCATTGATCACAGCTTCAGTCTGGACACACAAATTATCTCTACATTCTACTTCCTGTATGTGGACCATTAACCTGTCTTCCTTTTCAAACTCTCGACAGATTGCATCAAGTTCTGATACATCTTCTCTTAAGTAAAGGTACCGATTATGCCCACAGGTGCATCTCTTGAATTCATCCTCTAAATTGTAAAAAAAAAAAAAAAAAAAGAAAAAAAACAACAACAATAATAAACAACTCATCCAGCATTCGCACAAAACAAAATAAGGTTGCCTACTATAAAATTATTCTGAAGCCGAGGAGAATTTGGTCATTAAATCACATTTTATGCCAATTGTTACATAAATTTATATTTACTTCAATCTGCATCCCAAAAGGTGTGAAGACAAGTCTTGAAGGTTCCAAGGCAAAGGAAATAATAACTAACATATAAAATATGCAACATCATATATAATATCATCATAATATTTTTCTTTCAATTGAAGTCGCAATTTCTCATCACCATCATAATGATATATCTTTTTTTCTTGTTCTCATTGAATACATACCATGGCGGAGACATATGGGCTCCAAGTTGCAGTCACACCTAACATGAGCCACATAGCAGTCACGCCGGCAGAGACCACATAGCACCACCAGATTTACATCTGAGTTGTGGCAAACTTGCACACCCATCGTATTGAGAAGAGACCGAGCACTTTCCACTGACCTCATTAATTGCACAAAGCTGGTCTTCACACACCGTTGAGAGTGAAAATCCTCTGTGTCAAGTCCTGCAGTCCTCTTAGACAGAAGTGATGCCTCTTGGCAAAGTAATTCTTCATGAGGAAGTAGAGGAATTCGGTTCAAGAGGGCATAACGGTGGCTAGCAACCTCACCCATAGGAAACCAATCTCCCATTGCGAAGTTCACTGCTTCCCCACAATTGAAACCTAAGCAAATGCACATCAGAGATGGCAGTCATTATTTAATCTCAAATACATGTTAGATTATTTATTACTAGACAAATTGGCACTAGTATTACCATACCAATCACAACTCATGACCGGAATCATATGCCATGAGAAAACAAGGTGGACTGGACCAGTAATTCAGAACACATAATACACCATCATTGCATACTCAATCTCATATCCCAACAAAAAAGGAAGAATATGATACCATTGCTAAATCCTGCATGGTATGCACGGGGGAAAGTGATGACAAACTCTCCTGGCCTCTGTACGGCCTTGTAAACTGGCACCCCATGATCTAAGAGAACTTTTGGAGGAAACATAGTCGTTTTCCCAAGAAGAATATCAAAGGCTGCATCTTCATCTCCTTGGCCAGTTAAAATCTCCTGGTTGTACACATATTGCCGTACCACTCTCTCAAATCCTGATGCAGCTTGACCTGGCACGCCATACCAGGTTTTAGCAGCTCCACAATGCTGGTAGTTTATGCTGTTTGGTGTGCATATGTCAAACAAAGCAAAATAAATTAGTTCAAAAGGAGAAGGGGCATGCCTTGCTTGGTTTTAGGTTGGAACTACTACACTACCAAACAGAATAAGGTATGCACTGATATAAGGAACAACAGATGTGTTTTCTGAGGTTACCTGTACAGATAGTGATCTTCAACGTGCCACGCAAACATACTAAAGAGCATTCCTATATAAAGCATTGGATCAGTCACTCCCTGCATCAGCAACAGAAAATAACTCAATGCAAAAAATAGAGAGGCAAACAAATAAGATGAAAAGAAAAAATAAATGCTAACTTACAGGAATAGCTGTTCGGAGAAGTCTCAGTGTAGACTTTGGAAGCCTTGAAAATTTCTGCATATCAGATGCAAAGTGCATCAGAACTACAACCAAGCATGCCCTGGTGCCAACAAAACGATGCACCATTTTGGGCAACTTATAATGCAATTATCAGTCAGAAAAATTGAACCTAAACAAAACTCTGACTTCTATTTTCAGGGTATACACCCCCACTATGGTATGATTATTTAGAAAGAGTTAAAGAAAGATAGGAGGTCGGATAAATATAAGCTTTAAAGAAAGAGGCAAGAAAAGTAGTAATTTCAAATTTTCTTAAAATAAATTAATGGGAGAATTAGACTGAATATGTGTTCTTTGGTATGGATTAGAGGCGTGGGGAGATGTATTCAGAAGACATACCTTCAGATTCCAGTTACTTTGGCCTAGGGGGTCTTTAGGGGAAGAGGAGAATGCACTGCCGTCAACATCACATGCATACTCGACAGAATCAATTTTCCCGTATGCAATTTCCCGCCAGAATTCCTCTTCCAAGAATTTGGCTGGGAGATTGCATGTGCTGGAGTACCTTCTTGAATATTCCTTGTTCGCTATCTTCTCAAACTCCCGAAAAGTATACTTCCTGGAAAATTACATGCATTTACATCAAGTTGTTACCATTACATAAAGAACAGGATAACCTCTTACGCCAGTTTTCTTCAATCTTAACATCCTTTTCCTAAGATTAAACAAACTCAACAGGTCTCCCATCGAAAACCTATATGGTAGAGACTATCAAAGGGGGGATTATAAGGACAACAGAATCTGAATGAACAATACTATCAAATGTTCTAGTAAATAACTGTTAGGTGTTGCAGCTACACATACAATGAAAATCCCATCCCACGTCCCCCAATGGAAAAGAGAAACAGAGAGAGAGAGCGCAAAAGAAAGAAGAAGAAAAAGAGATGCTGCTCAATAAACTAATGCCGGGAACCACAGAGCAATACAATAAAGCATGTTAAAATTTCTGTTAAGAGTAAGATAAGAAAGACAAACCTTCCACTCATGAAAAATGTTACTGTGTCATCCATAGCCCACTCAGCAAATCGCAGGGGCTGGACCCGTGTGGTAAACTTAAATCCAGCCTGTTCCTTCGTTAGTACTGCACCAGCCGGTACCGAAGCACTTACCGGTGACACAATTTTGCATATACCTAAATAAAAAAATCAGACCAACATGAATAAGCACTTGAGATGCATCCAAATCACAGGTTAGCACCTATAGATTATCATCCCAATTAGCATTTACTACATTGGCATAAAATAGGTACAAGCTTAGTTATGCCCTGATCAAGACTACCTATGCCTTGAATTGATTTGTAGACCCTACAGCTCAATATCTGATGTACCAACCATTTGTACATAAGCACATGTAAGTGCAAACACTAGCATGCAGTAAAACAGCAGTAAGAAATAATAAAATGCTGTACCATATGTTGCTCCAACTGGAGCGATTTTCTGAAGATACTCCAAGGGGTTTTCAAATTCCTCCTTGGTGGGGTGAAAAACTGGACATTCTGGAATCTTTTCAAGCCAATCCAAATTCTCCATCTCGAATTTCACTACATTATGCTTCAAAAAAGCATCTTTGACATTATTACCAGCCCCATTAAAAATTGCGTTGCCACCGCTTCCTGGTATCCGGGCCCCACAAGCTGGGACCGACCTTAAGGCATCCCCACTGCTTCTAGAAGTGACTTCCATACCATGAGAGAATTGCATTTTCTTAAGAAGTTTTTGTTTTAAGGTTTCTAGGCCATTTCTGACCTCAGGTGTGAGTTGTGTCCTTCCTTCCACCTACAGGGAATATTTGTGAGATAAAAAAGTTAAAAAGATGAAAGAAGAGTATCAAACATTGTTTGCGAGATGGAAACATATTAAATTTATATAATATCATAGAGGTCTCCAATTTCTCGAAGTACAAATATGAAACACATTAATTGTTCCCAAAATTTCTATTACTGTGATCATACAATCATAATTTCAAAAACAGAAGTACAACACTAAAGTCATGATTTGGCTTCAATTGCAAAAGTACCGACCAGCATTTGTATTTGCAGTTATGTCAATGTTATGTAAGAATTATGTTTGGGATATACCTAACTTGTTATTACAGCATATTTTCCTAACTTTTTATATAATCTGGGGAAAATACAATTGTTAAATTTTTGGGCGACTGGTGGAAAGAGAGCATATTTTCCTAACTACCCAAGTTTTTAGTCAATAAGATATTGAAACTAAGCTATAATTTGGTAATGGCGATGAGAATTATTGCTCCAAACTTTATTGAAGCAAAAAGTGGGACCCAACTCAACTCCCATGTAGAGAGGAGAGGCAAGCTTAGTGATTTCAAAAAAGCAAGGTTGCAATGGTAAAATTCTCCTTGCAATATATGACCAAGTCAAAATAAGTAAGAGGAGAAAAGTTCCATCGTGGTGGGCTTTGGATCCGATAAAGACCGCACCGCGACTTGGAAAAGAAAGACAAAAGAATTGAAAATCACTTGGATGCTATTGACGAAAATTATTTCTATAATTACTGGCCAATTTCTAGTGTGGTTCTAGAATAGTCCGAAGTTTTTTCTGAACTCTTATATATAGAATCTAGAATTAAAAATTGACGCGTAACAAAATATAGTGGAAAATTCTTAAGAGCACCAAAAGTAACTCGAATTTTCGAAGTTTCGAAATTCTTAAAAAATCTACAGAAAATTCTTCGAGACTTCTTTTTTGTTTTTAATAAGAAAAAAAAAAACAAGCGCTTACGCGTCAATGCTTTCATACTAGTCAGCATGGGAAAAGAATCAAGCCGACGCGAATGGAACAGTGCGAATTTTCGTATTACAACCAAATTATCATTAATAGTTAAAAATTCAAGCAAAAAGTCTTAAAAAATATAAAATATTATTACACAAATAGGGAAAAAAAATACCCAAAACAGAACAACAAGTTTTATCTAGCAAACCGAGAAAAACAAAATGAAAATGCAAGTCGCATGCGAAACTGATTTTAAAAAATTACAAGTAAATTGCAAATTGCGTGGACAGGCACATTAAAACAGAGAAGAAAAAGGAACTTTTTCCAATATAGAACAAAAAATTTGTCTAATTTTAACAAATTAAAACCCAAATTTTGCAGAAAACAAGGAAACATTCAATAATTCATAGAGATCTCCGCCACTTACCATCTCATACCGATCTCCGATCCCCGAGCGTTCCAACACGACCGAACCTTCGAATTCGCGAATTTGTATCCTGAAGTCTGAAGAGGAGGTCAGAAATCGACCAGCATTACCCTCTCGGCGCCAAATCAACGGGAGATCCAACGAAACACGCCTCCTCTCCACGCAATTTGCAACAAGGAAACTTCAATTAGGAGAACCTTTCAGTTCTCAGCGATGTAAGAGAGCTCTCCGGCGGAGCTCCGACGAAGAGTTGGTGGTTTGTGGAGAGAAGAGGGAAAGAGCGACCGAGAGGGAAGAGGGAAGAGACAGGGAGACGGTTGGGGGAATCAAAGAGAAGCTTGGGAAAAAGGAGAAGGTAAAAGAGGCCTGGTATATTTAATAAAGAAGTTACGGTATGTTTTAATAGGAAATACATTTTTGGGAATGAACCCTTGAAAGGTTTTAAATGCCATGTCCCAGGGAATATTTTTACTTTCATTTTGTACAGTTATTTGTTTTATAATCATGACATTATTATTTTTTATATTTTATATTATAAAAGTATATTGATTATTTAAGTATTAATTTGTTGTACAATTTTTAATTATCCTTAAAAGAATTGATAAAACTTAATCATTAATTTTACGAAAGTGGTTAATGGATAAAGTTACTCGATAAACAATTTGTATAGAATATGAAAAACCAAATAGTGCATAATATCACTTTTTCAGACTAATAATTGTGTTCAGAAAATCACTGTTATTAAATTTAATTTATACGTCAATATAATATACCCATTTTATGAGTAATACTCTCGAAATATTATTTTCTGAGTCATATGTTATTCATGATCAGGTCACTTTTGAATTCAATTATCAAATTACCAAAGTTAGATATAAGGAAAAAGAATATATCATTAGTAGTAATTATTTTAATACAACGTTTATTTGCTAAAGAAGTAACATATAGAATTATAGAGGTTTAATAATATATATAATAGATTTACTATAGTTGTAACGTACTAAATTTTGTTTACTAATAAATGAAAGTTGAAAATATGGTCATTGATGGGCCGTATTCTGAGCATTGATTGTACAAAATAATGGTAACATAATAGTATTATTATTAAATATATAAATATCTACATATGGACTTATATAGTAAAATGTGTGAATAAATTAGAAACCAGAAATTTGTTTCTAAATTTCTGATACGATTATGATGTTTAAAAAAAGATTCTGCAAATAACTTTTAGAAAATTAAAAATATACATAGTAGAATAATAATCAATGAGTTTCAGACGCGAAGTAATTCGAGTGGCACGATTGGAAAGATGCAAATAAGGAAATTTGCAAGGTCAAAACAGGAGAGATTCCAAAAAGGGCAACGCCTGAATTAAATAAGGAGGCGCCAATGGGTTGGAGACTTGGAGCCCTGGAGTTGGAGGGAGAAAAGGTAGACGGTAGTTGATACTAGATAGCTTGTTCCACCAAACGTCGTCTCTGTCTTGTTCCGTCTCTAACGGAATCACGGGTTAATTACTAATTAGCCCGTCTCTCCGTTTATCTTTTATCGAATTTACTAATTAGCCCTGATCTATTTCTTCTCGTTCATAATCAGATATTACAATCTGTGTCGTAATACTCCATATACTAAAATAATATTAGAATATTATATGTACTTTTTATTTCTTCTTAATCTCGATATTTTATTTTTCCCGAAGCATAAAATTTCGGTGATTAAATTTATATTAACTTTTTGTTGTACATCTCAAAATTAGTTATTTATTGCATAATAATATAAGATAGTCACCACTTGTTTGAAGTTGATATATATTTTATTAAGGGCTTTGATCGTAATCGTTCACGAGTGCCAATGAATTAATTTTTTTTTAAATGAGTGATTGAAATTAAAGTCCGATTCAGTAATTGATCCTTATGGTAGAATTCCCATAATAGATAAGGAAATAAGGTCAAGTTGCGTCGGTCAAATTTAGTTTCAAAGTTAGATATAAAAAAAAATTAATTAGAACTATTTGAAAGAAGTAGTACATTTTTTTTGTCCGTTGAAAGAAAATTTAAAAAATATAATAGCTTCATGAAAGTATTCTTCGAATTTTAAATCAAAAGAAAAATTTATGATGAACAAAAGGATAATTTAAGTCCAAAATTACGCGCCAAGTTGTAGAAACTAGAAGCTTCGGTAGAGCACGAGGGCGTATTGGTAAAATCAACCTCAAACGGAACGGAGATTCGTTAGAGAAAACGCGGAACAGTAATCCTTCGGATTTACCGTCATGAAAAGCGCGCTAAGGCAGATGTCTCGCGGTTAAAAGGAGAGCTAACCGCTTTTTCATTGGATTCGTGGGCAGTTCTCTAGGGAAACCACCCTGCGTCAGAATTAAATTAACGGACAAGAGACAGCCATGTCTAACCACGTGTCAACTCTCGAAGCGATCGGTTGTCAATCTAACGGTCCAAAGTACGAATCGTGTCAACGCACGGCGGCGATGGGATACGCGGCTATCGTACGGTTGGACCTAGTGGACTGACTAGTCGAGGGAACGGGGATAGTCGGGTTTTATTCTAGGCCGAAGCAAAATTCTACGATTTTTATACATAGATTTATAAGAAGAATCTTTTGACGACGTGGCTCCAAGTGGTGAGGTAGTAAAAATATGTAGAAATCTTGGCGTTGTAGTGGGATCTATGATTAGCTGGCTTTCTTTTCTGGCGGTCCCAACTTTCTCACTATCAAACTAAGCTACTCCCGGAACCATACTCTATAATGATGTGGTCCCACGTGTAAATGACTTTGATCGTTTAACAGCTGCAGTGCTCCAGGTGTGACCAATAATTTTCAATTAGCTTTTCCATCACGGGATGCCAGGGTGTAAGGTCACGAAACCGTCCCAAACTTTCCTCCAGATCTCCTGAATCCGTTTTAATGTGCCAATTCGTGCACTGTAATCAAATTTTCGAAGGACGGTGGGATTCGAGGGAATGCTGGGTATTTTTTTGAAAGTGTGATCCCGTTACATGTGCCTTGTTTTATTATAACCACAGAAAAACTATCAATATTATCTACTTGACCGTTCATAATAATTTTCACTTGAATTTCCTTATCCTGTTATTATTTGTGATGATTGATAAAAGTCAATGCTCTCAGTAGTCGTTGACAAATTATTATTTGTTTCCTCGGGGATAAAAAAACAAATTATTATTAGGCCCTTTCATGTTTGCGAGAAGGCCTGCACAAACTTGCAAGCATCGCAGCAATTATGACAATTATATTTGTCGAGTTGACATGTAGGTTGGAACTTGGAACGGCTCTAATTATTTTGTATTCAAGTTGCACATGAAAGGAATCTCTTTTTTGATTAAAAGAACTGTAGATAAACGGTGAGCTGTTACTTAATTCCGTTGATCTTTTTTCCCCCTTTGCTGAAATAAGAAACAAATAATATCCTTTGACCTTTTTTCTCTCTATCAAGAATAGTAAAAAAATAGTGTTCGTAGAGAGAGAATATATTGATCCTGAAATTATGAGATAAAAATATTTTGCGGATGAAAAAGTATAAAGCCGTCACAGTTATTTTTTCCTATCAGGCCCTTTCGACTGGACATGGAACTACGGTAGTTAGTTCCATAGTTCTTTTTTTCTTTTTCAATAAGATGAGATTTGATTCAGAATCTTTGCCTTGATTTTATGATGCTTCTAGTATAGAGCTATATCCGAAAGATATGATACCGATCGTATGGAGGCGTTGATCAATATTCGTTAATGATTAGTTTCACTTGTATTTTTATGTCAGTATTTTTCTTATCTTTAAGTGATGCGTTAATAAATTTAACAATCACCAAATATAATAGTTTATGATTATATATTAAATGAAACGTTAAGCAACTTCTATATGCATAAATTATTTGACGATACTGCATCCCTTAAATATTCGACTTGTGAGATAACAAAAAACGATCAAATAACATCAACAATAACCAAAAATTGAGAATTTTCATATAACAATAGTTTCAAAATAGTCTCCGAGATCGAATTCTTAGTTGCGACGCAATAACAAATCACCAACAATTTTTCATCAATGATTACGAAACTATCAAAAATTCTAATTTTGTCTTTGGCTCACCCGTCAAAATAATAGCATCATCCTTATCATCAGAATTCCCATTATTATTATTTTATAAAGCAGCAGGTGCAAAATATTTTTTATTCTTATATTACCCAATAAAGTAATAAACAAAGACAGGTGTTATACGGCGAATGGGTTGATTGACTCTTATTAATTTTCCAAATTCTATTATTGTGTGACAATTTTTTATGTATTTATAACAAAAACTTATGGGTATTTGAATTAAATAATCAAACTTTTGAAAAGAATTCTATGATTGACCTTCGTACTCTTCTCAAGCAAAATTCAAATTTTTACCTTCACCCTATTAATAAGTCACTAGATAAAAAGGATAATACTGATATCCATCTGACTAAATGCAGTATAGATCGTAAAAATGAATAAATTAATTCGGGGTTGCTTAAATGCTTCGCAAAACACATATGTATTCCGTACATTGTATATGTTTTCGAATTTTTTCAAACAACCAACTCAAACTGCTGAATATATCATTTCATATTTAAAAATTTTAGAGTCATTATTTTTTATTTTTTGAAATATTTTAGTATTTTCTTTCAGGTTTGTAGAGAAGTTTTGATTTAATTAGTTCTGGACCTTCTCATCGTATTTTTTTTTATAATGAATAAAATGAAATAATTCAGATCATTTTAGCAATCCCTAATTCATTTTATCTACACTTCTATTTTGGAATCCACAAATTCTCTCTGTTTTGTTCCTGTGTTCGCATAGAAATCTTTAAATTCTGGATTTAACGTATTTTCAGACTTGTCTATAATTTTTTACAATGAATCTTTCATGATACTTGTGACATCGAATACGATTTTTTATTTCATTTATATAATTGAACATTTTTAATTTATAATGAATCTTTCATTTACATATTTTTTACAATGAACTATTTTCTATTTACATAATTGAACATTTTTAAAAGACTTGTTTCTAAATCGAGCGTTAGACGGTTTAAATACATATTTTACTTATAGTGGCATTCAAACAACTACCTTTTTCTCTTGTGAACCCAATCAAAGAAGCTTTACAGGAGAGATTATTTAATTCTTTCCCTCCCACAACTATTTGGTTTTAGTTGTTTAATACCAATCTCTGTTGGCAAATAGTTCCACCAAACCCATCAAACTGCTCCGCACAAACACTTCCCCCACTAAAAAAACAAAATAAAGGGACTTGCTTCGTGCATGCTAGATTCATATAGTACAAGATCAACTTGTCCTCACTGCTTTCTCACATCTCTTTATTCGTTCCCTCTCTTTTTTTTTTTCTACATTTATAAATCTTCTCGTACGCTGCGCGGGAATTGGGTCAAAGAGGCCAACGACCCTTCGACCAGATGACCACAATAACTCCAAACGGTTTGAGTTGGTCAACGAAAACGAGTTTGAGTGAGTCTTGGAAATGCGGAGTGTCGGCCCAGCCGTGTCTTTATCTCAGCCGCTTGTCCAGATTCAGCTTGGCTTGGATCGGCTCCATCTGCATTTCTTTTAGTAATAGTAGTGGATTAAAGTTAAAAGTAGATTCCAAATAGTCAGTGGCAAATTGGGAATGGATCAAAAAGAGTAAATTTTCTGTAGCAACTACCAAGGGACCGCATAGACACGTGTGAGCCCGCAAAAATGCTACTCGTACTTTTTGAAATTTTCTATAAACATGTTTTATTGTTGGTTATATTAATAAATAGATTACTTTAGAACTTATTGGACTTAATTGATGCCCATATATTTTATTGAATAATTATAATTTTTTTAACAGTGGCCTGTTTTGTAATTAAGATTTTAGGAAACTAAGCTTGTTCTCTCCCACTTATTTTTCTCCGATACAAGGGGGAAAAAAAGAGAGAGAGAAAATTAAATTTGAATACAAATCCATGCCAACGATAGAAAAGTTTGTTCCCGGTCTAACCTAGAACACAGAATACATTCTTAGTCCTAACTAGAAATTGAAAATTTGTACCGGATCCAAGCTAAGGATGGAAAACTTGTGTTTGACTCCAAGTTTTAAAAAAAATAGTTGTACTTGATCGAGGTTAGGTAAGAACAGAGTATTTTCGCGGGTGGAACTGTTATTATCGAAAAAAAAATCATTTTGGCCTTGATTTGGATGATAATTTCGTCCTCCATGAAAGGTCAGCGGCACGCAGTACGATATTCAGATAATAATTAAAAAAAAATAATCCCAGTAAATTTTATATTCCAACTGCAAGCTAACTTTTGGGATATTAGTGAAGTTATTTTTATGTCATAGAATGTTTTTCCCCCTATTTCTCTACAGAATGCAGGGGAAGACAAAACGGGGCATTAATTTTATATTAATTTTATCAGCAATCGGATTATCGGACATACATGCACATGGTAAGAATGGAGGACAGTGTCTCTTTTTTAAATTAAAATTATTTTTCACAATGAATTCATTTTAATTACCTCCGCAAATTATGAAAATTACTTTATTATTTGCTATCATAATCTAATCTATTTATTTGAAATCATTGTAAGTAATAATCCGATTATTTAATATGGTTCGCATCTTCCTTCTATAAATTTTTGGGGTCAATACACCTTTAATTTTTCAATAATTCCATGCTGAAATATCTATCAAATAATAAAATGTGGTTTTTGGACGAGTTGTTTTTCTTTATCAGAGTGCTGATACATAAGTCCGACTTGAGCTTATTTTATTGCTATTATTTCAACAAGAGCGTTAAACACATACATTTTATCACACGTAAGGAATATTTCAGAAAATCAAACATTGTAATTGCAATGGTTCACAACTTCACACAGTGCCCACGCTCGATTGGTGTTAAAGAGCATGTGAATCAGCTGATGGCAGTACCTCTTGATCAAAGTTACGTGCATAAATATACGAGGCTTTATAGTTCGACCTTCCTGTTGAATGAGATTGACTTATTTCAAGTAAGAAATATATTATTCTGTCAAAAAAAAAAAATTCATTTTCTTTTTCGATCTTTAAATTTTTGCCTCCTTTTTATTGATTTTTGGAGACGATGTGTCACGCGACTATATCGTATCTAACATGTCGAAATACATTATACGTGGCATTCTGTATGTACCAAAAAATAATACACCAAATTACAGGTGTCCTTAATTTTACTGTAAAAAAAATAAAAGGCAGAGAGTAGGGGATTCTCGCTAACACTTACAGTGCACATCACATGGGAAAGTGGCCCTATCGCTAAAAAAATACACATAAAGTAGCAGGATATCATTCCAAAACCACATCAAAACTACAATCCGACTGAATTTCCTTAAACAGTTAAACCATGAAGGCGATGTGCTTTTCGTGGCTTTCATTCGGTTTTAGTCATAAGAGTCGTGGCTTCATGTGACACATCGAAGAACTTGTGACTCCTAAAAAGCTGATATTCTAAAATCTCGTAGTTTTTTTAGCTCAAATTTCAGTACCGTACAGGGCCTTTTTTTTTGTAGGAGTAATCATTCGGCGATTGTAAAAAATTGCAATTAACAAATGGAAGGTTTCGAAGAGGCTAAGAGAATTAATGATTCCATCAATTAAAACAGTGATGGCTAGCTAGAAGTAGTTCTGTTGTGTACTTTTCACCGAGAGAAGAAACGGAAATAATACGTTTACAATGAAGGCGCTACGCAATAAGCATTTACTAAATAAATTTACCATGAATTTCTTTTGTTGGACGAGATAAAACTATTATTTTTTTAAAGTATACAGCGACAGATATAAGAGCATTTTTTATCTCCGTAGTTGGAATACATATTTTTTCTTTTCTCTGTCCCACCAATATCACAGCAGTTTTAGCAATTATTTCTCGACCAATTTCAAATTATATTTATTATGGAATGCATTCTAATCAATTTATGTTCTTGTTTATAATTCTAATATATTTCTGTTATGTTTTTACAGTTTAGTTGTTTACATCGTGAAATTGACATTTGTAGAGTAAGTACAAATTCGATGCGATACTTTTAAGGCATTGTCGCTCCGCTAAAATTTAAAACTTTATATCAATAATAAATTGTTTGGTGCCAATAATGAACATTTTTGTATTTTTTTTATAAGAAACACTTGTTTTCTAATATAGTATATGTATCATAAACTGTTTTTTATAAATTTATTTCTAAATTAAACTTGTTATCATGCTCAATAATGCGTAACCATATAGCATGTGGCGTCATAAATTAAGTATTTATTTTTCTATTCCCGTTATTTAATTGTTTAATATAAATATTTTTTTACTTTTGAATATCTGACAATGCCATACTTTTTTAATGCATGCATTTAGAAGGCCATGCTTTTTTTTTTAATTAGTTACGAAGAGAAGGACATGCTGAACATCTAGATTTATAGAGCTGCAAAATGTTGGAAAAAGGTTTTTCCCAGTACATAATAAGAGGTTGGGAATGCTGCGCCCTGTCCCCTGAACATATATATGTATTATAAGCCCAGGCAGTATTTAGAATTAGTTGTGTTAAATAATTAACGCCAAATTGTTAAAATCAGATAGACCACAAGAGAAAAAAAAAAGAAAGTTTGTCATATAGAATCCGCTATGACTTATTATTCCAGATTTTATATCGGAGGGCCCAAAGTTAATGATTCTTACCACACACGTTCAGGATTTTGAGGTCTGACAACACTGAGTTAATGATTCTTACCTCATCCTGTATGGAATTCAGTCCCCACGTCAGATGACACATAATATATTCAAATTAGGAGAAATGACGAAAACTTCCTTTCAACTTTGAAGAATCCTGTGTGGACCCTCATTTCATTTTACCTTGATCTCTCTAGAGTCTTCAGTCTAGTCCAAGACCCCCAGACCCCAGTGTCCTTGGAACCGTGTTCTCGTGAAAATAATTAATGTCAACTCTCTGTTTTTTCTCATTTGAGCATTCATTTTTCTTGTTTATTTTTTTTATTATTTTGTAAGAAATGTCCGTAGCCCGTAGGCATCATTAAACAGAACTAAAAGGTAAAATTATACAAAACTTACAAAGTACAAAATTACGTTTAAGTTACAATAATAATAAAGGAAAATGTACAATCAGATCAACTAATGCTAGCCATTGTCTGTACAAAGTTACGTCCTATATGAAAATTTTGACTACCTGATATTATTTGGTCCTTGAAAATTCTTCATGAAATCAAACTTTTTACTTAGTTTGTTGCGCCGTATAATAAGATTCTGATGTATAATCTAGCTTGTAGGGTCGGATAGGATCTATCAATTTTTATTTATTTACTTTTGTTGGTGCGTGCCATTAATCTGTGAATCGTTTGTTTCTATGTTGTACTTTTGTACAAGTTTTCTGAAGGAATTTCACACTTATAATTTATCATAGAATAATTACTCTTAATCTCACTTCCTTAGCGTATTGTTATGCTAATATTTACATTTACCGTAGGTATGTAAAAATAATACTCGGATTATTTTAATAGCCATTTTAGAATGCATTGCTACCTACTTAGATTCTACCTATTATTATTATTATTTAAAAAAAAAGAACAGCGATATCATCACATCAATACTGTGTAAATAATTCTTAAAGTCATGCATCCAGGATGACTTTCGTACAAATATGTAATGTTAAAATATATTTATAATTATTATAAGTATTAAAATATTTAATGTAAACGTTTACATTAATATGCAATATAAATTATATTTTAAACGTCAGATTTTATTTTTTTTATGATCGTTAAGATTGTCCAATTAAATATTTAATTAATAAAAAACAGCCGACATTTACAACGAAAGAACTTAATTTCTTCTTTTTTTTTTTTTTAGTTTTAGAAAGAACTTAATTTTATTCTGTACTGGTTTTCCACAGAATTCTTTCTGCTCAACTAAACGATACCTACATCTCTGCGATTTGCTTATTGGTTCGGTTAAAATTTTTATATTCAATTTTCTACTAAAAAAAAAAGTTCCCAACAAAAAAGTCTTCACGTCATTTATCCTCTAGAAAGACAGGAATATACTTCTTAATGACAACAGCAAAAGGATTAGGTTTCATGCATCATCTCGTGTTATTTATGTCTCGGATTATTTTTGTTGAAGCCTGACAGCTTGAGTTTTTTTTTAATTTATTTTTATTTTATACGTACAATTCTGTCCATCCCTAGTACGTCAGGTACTTTGGGATGATAAAAATCAGTGGCATCTCCGGTGATAAAATATAATTATCGAGTATGTCAGTGGCAGATAGCATTTCTTATTTTCAGGTTATATATGATACTAATATGTTGATGTTAATTTAGTGTACTCAGACGTCCCATTTTACCATTTTAAAAGAAACAACATTTATTATCGGAGTTGGTACTGGCGTCAAGTTGTCTGGAAAAGAAACAGCTATTTTTCTTCCCTCCACTTAAAGTAACTTATTATTTTTTTTTTTTTAAAAAAAAAACTGAACCATCACACAAACTGCACAAGAAAGAGCGGACAGCATCTCTAGAAAATTAAAGAAAAAAAATAAGACGACGAAAAGGATATCTGGTAAGCGACCCATGACTTGAGTTGGAACTGGTTTGAAACTTTTTTTATTTTTAATACTGACAAAATATATAATAATGTAAATTCCTCCTATCATCATCTTTCTGCTACTTTTGGTAACGCAATCTTTTATAGCTATCCTTTGTACTTGCGCACATTTGAGTACAATCACCTTTTTAATATTGTACTAGTACTAATTTCGTGCGTTTCGCGATTCATTTTTATACGAATATGTTATTAAATGATTGCGCAATTTATTTTACGCTGTATAAATACCATAAAAAAATGAGAATACTGTTCAAATATTGTATGAAAACTGCCACAAAAGATCAAGCATCACAGAAAATCTAAAGCACTGTACTAACCACAGTGTTCCACGCGCAACGCGATGACCAAAATGTATATATGTATAATACCCTGGTATAATTTGAATCCATATTTTTTTTTGGTGGTATATATCTCTTGAAAAAATTAAGCACCGCAGGCAAAAAAAAGAAAAAAAGAAAGAAATCAAATGACAAGCCTTTTTTTGCGACATGTCGTGAGGTTCCCTTTTTTTTTTTCTTGGTCAATGATTTTGGTTTCATAAATATTCAAATAAATTGTGTTATAATATTTTTACTCAAAAAATAACACGTTGACAGTTGTTCCATGCCACAAGTGCTTGTATTGTCAAAATTATAACTAGTATCACAAGCTGAAAACATTCATTCACATTATTGATTCCAATCTATCATCGAATTTTTATTTATTGGTTATATAGTAAACGTATTTTGGATTTTATCGTATTATATGCACAGGCATTATTTGTTACGTAGCGCAAAATAATCGTTTGACTCTCTCATGTATATTTTAACAGACAAATATTAATAAAATAATTTACACTGCCATAATATGTTACCAGTTACCAACCAAATTAAACTGAGTATATATACTCAGTTGTGAATTTGCAATTTTGCACATATCAAATTTACTAGTCTGAGATTACAGAAATTCACCAAATTAAATTTTAGACCCAACAGACGTCGGATGTTTCTGTGTCCCATTAAACCAAGCCAGTAAAGAGTGTTGTTTCGATCTGAAATATCCAATATGTGAACTAACTCTTTTTAATTAATTATTTATTTATTTATCTTTCCATTTGAATGACAGAGTCCAGCTCTAAAATTTCAGGTCAGAATAAAAACAGATCGAAAAGTTATTATTATTTCTTTTAATGGGATCGGTGGCCGGTGGGAACTCACTCTTGCAAACTGCTAATTCATGCTATCCACATGAGTGACAAGAAGCAAATCCACAAAGTTTAATTTGATGGCATTTAGTGTGCCCCACGAGATATGTCTAAATGTCTCCGGCTCACGGTGGCATCATATCATATTCGTATGATATATGGTTGCCAAATATGGTGCCTAAAAAGATATTCCTCTGGAGTTGGCTTCAAGTAAATGCCACATGCTAATTTCCATTTCCTCCTCAGCAGTCAAGACCCCTGATGAATTGGGGTGCTCAGTTTGTTCTTTTGAAATGGTTATATACTTTTGTTTTTTTATTTCATAAAATTCCAACTGGAGCTAGTATAGATCCACTTGTCAATATAGAATTTTATTTTAGTTGGCCACCGACAATTAATAATTATTAAATTGTAGAGAGAGTTTTATTATTGGTCATAAATTTTTCTTTTTTGGCTCGATTAAATTTGAAAAACCAAACTATTTAATTCAATTAATTCCTTAAATTACCATGATTTAGTCAATCATTATCCAAGGACTTAAATATGATGATGCGGCGCAGTAGCAGTACATGTGGAGCTGACTTAACACATGATTTTTATATATATGATGCGCCACATGACACTAATATGATGACTATCAGTGTTAGGATGATAGTATGACACCCCAATGACCCCATTCACTGTCTTTAACCAAACGAGGATCGTATAATCCAATTGAACTATATGCGATAATTTAGATAATTGATGGGCCCACAAAAATATCAAGGATCTAATTATATAAAAAGTAGCAATTTCAAGAACTAATAACATTCTGCTCCCTTCCTACTAGTCAAGACCAAACATTACATGTTACTATTGCTGGTGTTAAATAAAGGGTTGTTGCAAAATCAAGTAAAGACTAATATTTTGCTTTATGCAAAATAAGTAAGACTAAAGAGTTCACCTATTTCACTGTCACTCATTTGTATCTGAAAGTCTTGTTTTGGAAATTGTAGCTCATTCCTTTCAAAAGGAGTTTTGATATGGAATGATAAATATTCTCTATTTTTGGACAGGAAATGCTCTAATTGAGTCAGTTAGACCAACTCCACACCTTTCCCAAGCTACCGATTCTTTGACCAGACACTGCCTCAAGAGAATAAAGACCGTTTATATGGATTTCGTGGCATGTACATGTGGGACTAAAAAGGCCCTTGTGGAGACCTTTTTAAAAAGGAAAGTTTCATACTTTTGGGGCCAGAAACAACTGCTTGAAGTTGCCAAAAAGCATAGGCTACAAACTCACAAATCTTGCATCTATTCCCAACATCACCTCCAGCAGACCAGCACACAGTACGCACACAAGAAGGTGGAAGATTCACTATAGAATTTTCACCACGTCTTGGTGTTAGCGGTTTGATTCCCTGTGGCAGTCAAGATGACAATTGATAGACTCATTCATCTTGATTTCAACACTTATACTTTTTTTTTTCCCCTAGATGTCAAGCATGGACACTTTCCATTGCACGTGACATTCTTTTTATTTTTTTAATTTAAAAATTTAAATATGACTATCAGATCCAGAATTTTGTGACGACCTCCACACATAGCCCATTTGTTTTATTATTAATAATTTATTATTATTATTTTGAGTTTGAACATGTAACCTTTTTAATGGGAAAAAATATTTATAACGATCTTAGTTATCAACGATAATGAAGTTAAAAAAAATAATTAAAGAATCATGTAACGTATTAGGCCTTAATAATGACGGTCCATGACAAACTAATTTTAATATTTATGGGGTCAAATACGAGTTTTCTCTAGAAAAATAAACATGTACCAATAATATTACACACATGTATTATTTAATAACTACATTGCAAGACGATCCCTCTCTGTAGGTCTGCCTATATGTGATTGTATAGATAATTTGTTCTGATAGGATAATTAGCCAAAAGCACAAATATTCCATAATTAAATGTAAAAAGGTATCGATTTTTCGTCACTGCTTTTTCCTTGTCCGTTTCATTCTTACATTTTCTATTCTTTTCATATTGAAGGGATAGAATTTGTAAATTGGTTTTACACTTTCACAGTTTCACTAGTGCTAGAAGAATCAGCGGAGGATAAAAAAATTGGAAGTCCAGCAGCACAAGTTTGGGTTAGAAAGATTCCTATCCAAGAATGCGCTAAAAACGAAAAGCGCCACATACAAAGAAGCAGTATCTCTGTGGAATAAATTTGAGCCACAAGGCAAGAAAACAACACCAATTCTCTATCCAACGCACACCTGCTTTGTTCTTTCTCGTGCACACAACACGAACCTGCAGAGCTGGGTCTAGATGCATGTGTGGTCCAGCATGGAGAACAAGGTAGGTACTCTGGTGGAATAACCACTCCTGGAACTGTTGTACGTGTTAAGTTATGCTTGGTGGAGTCGGTGTTAGTGTAGGGATAAATTAAACCTTTTTATTTTTATTTTACTATCGTATTTTTTTTGTTGTATGCTGTTTTTCAGTGGGATATTTGAAACAGTGGCCAGATTGTTGGTTGGTTGAAAGTGAGTCTAGGATGTGGCTATTCGTGCTGCTATTGTCAGGGTTAACTGCGTGACCCTGTCTCAAGGGTAGTTAGGTGCACAAATTCAGTACCAGAACCCTACGAGGCTACCATCAAATCTTCTATTTCGTATATTTTTATTTTCCTAAAAAAAAAAATTATAAGGAACTCAATGAAACGTTTTTTTTTTTTCCACATGTTTTCGTTGTAACGGAAGTGTTGGTCTATTTTGACGGAAAGCCTAGTTTCTAGAACAGATATATTGTTTGTCATGCACCAGTAGCACCAACTTTATAAATTGCGGCATCTCCTTAAAGTTTATTTTTCTTTTAGGAATTATGATAGGCACAAAACATACATGATTTCCCTTCCATTTTGCTGCGTTAACCCCCTGATCGAAGCAATGAGAATTCACCTGAATGAAAAATGGAATTTTGAAGTTTGTTGATTCTCTCAATTAAAGAAAGAACGAAGACAGCGAGAAATTTTGAGAAGTTGAATTCATATGAAGAATCATTGTCAAAAGTAAAGATATTTGACAAAAATTCACTTCTTGTTTCCAACAAGACTCGTTTTCCCTTTCTTGTTCATTGCCGTCACAAATTATTATACTACAAATTGTCCATCAGTCATCAATGAGAACCAGATTTCGTTATTTTTTTTAACCAAAGATTCTTCTCTAAATTTATAATAACAAACTCTAGTAAAATTTACTTGATAATTTTATTAAGTTAGGAGGTATATATGTCTCTTACAGTCTTTCATCATCAACTGCATTCTGATAAATAATAAAATCAAGTTATTTATATCTTCTATTTTATCCTCTTAAAACGAAGTGACCACCCGTAGGAATTGGCTTCCATCAAGAGGGCAAAAACACACTACAGATGTGGATTTGATCATGGCCTTCTCACATAAGAACCCACATATATGGTACTTTACCGGACTTCATGGGCCAAAACCCCCCAAAAAATTAGGAGAATAAAAATTACGAAATAATAACTCGCCGTTGTCTTTGTTGTTATACACTTCTACTTTATATTATATTTTCACAAACATAAAAGTACTCCTCGCTAAGTAGATCATTCACATTAAAAAAAAATAATGCCAAATTAATATATGAAAGATTCTTGATAAAATATAAATGTAACCAAAATGATGTAGACCTAAATTTAAAATAAAGTGTATCTATATTTTGTTAATATATAACCTCAGTATCTATATTTTGTCAATTTAATTAGTGTTATAAATTATAATACTGATTCCTCCTGTCATAAAAGACTAAAACACAAAAAAAAAAATAAGAGAAAATTGATTTTATGTCACTTCAAAACATAAACTCATCAAGTAGTGGAACATAAATAAAAATCTTCGATGCAGCCAATTTTGAAATGTATCTTGGCTAGGAAAAGGCCTCCATAAGAAGGCACAGACGTTAGGTGGTTGACTTAGTTGCATTCGACGGGGAAGAAATTGAGAGAATAAGATCTCCGTACCACATTTTTGGGCCACAATATGAGTCCTAAATTGTCCAAGGTACACAGAGAGCACAATTATTGTTGTCTGTGTGCATGTTTCCCAGATTAGAGCTTGAGACATAAGACCTTATGATATTAGAAATTTAGAATCAGCATTGGCGATTCCAGTAACATCAGTATTTTTCCCATAATTGACGATCGAGCTGCTTACCATGTCCCAGGGCTCCACTCTTGGGTCGCTGGCGTAATAAAGAGGGGTCCAGCGTTCCCCTCTAAGCCAGCTGCGTACCAAAGGAGGCAAGTCATATGTCAGTTCTAAAGTGAACCTGATCCTACAGAACCCGGGCTGCTCGGCACAGACAACAGACAATATCTTGCCGCGACTCTTATTATCAACCCACAAGACAAAAGTCGTACCATCCTCTGCTCTCAGAACTAGGTACTTGCCAACCAAATGGAGGGGGATTCGAATAACATCGCCGTTGGAGAAATGCTGGATGGTCATTGAGTGATTGAGTGAGCATCTGCAATGTGGTTGAGTACACTGTCTAGCGGGCCACAAAATTGGCAGGAACTGTCAGGGCAGAAGAAACCATCTTCTTTTGGTATGATCCAACCACGCCCCTCGTGGCATGAGTACTGATCTGTATACTTGGTCGCCTTTTCTTTGTTCAAGCTGACTACAGAGCCCTCAGTGGTGCAGCAATACCGGCACTTCTTGCAGTGATGCTCGTAGCATCAAATGCATGTTTGATGTCACCGAAAACACTGGATACGAAAACAAAGTTATCATAGAAGAAACTGTAGGTAGTATCATTGTATTCTTTGCAATTGGATTTGCTCGAGTTAATTTTGTGCATATTCGGTTTCTGTGTTGTCAGATGTTGACGAAATTGTAGATTTGTGCAATATTTCATTTTTGGGGTTCCAATTAAAAATTTCAAGTCGCAGGTATATTTCAAAAGCATCTAAATAGAATGTTGATTGAAGCAAAATTATAAATTGACTTTACAAGAATGTCTTAATGGATTTTGTTTCTTAATCTTGCCAATGAAAATGCTTTTTCTTTAACTGAAAAAGTTGCGAGTTTCACTGAACCTAGATAAAATAGAATAGTTTACATTGTTGCAAATTTGAGCTATTCAGTATCAGTATCAATTAATTTTACATGGTTAACTAATCTCTCTACTTATTGCACTGCTGCAAATTGTGCTGAGGTTTTTGAGCTAAACTTATTGTTGATGGATAAGGATTTTACGTTACTAGAGAAACAATTCATGTAAAAGTGAATTTTGTTTTCTGATAAAACAAAGTTCAAGAACTTGTATTATCCACACTAATTATGATGCAAGGCTTATTATCTCGTTATAACTGTATGTAAGTTCATTAACAGCAGTACAGCACTGATTATGTATTGCATTCAACAATTAATATAAGTGTCGCTCCTGTCTTGCATCTGGATTGCTTGCTTTTTTTTTTTTTTTTTTTTTTTTGGAGATAAGTGGGGAGCGCCCACCACGGTTCATTTTATTGAAGAGCAACCAAACAGAATTGTATCCAAAATTCATATTACAAGTACACGACAAAGAATCTTCCTACATACAATTGATACCTAACACTAAAAATCAAAATAAAACGCAGGAGCCCCATAAACTGGAACCATTCTGCCTTTTCATCAAAACAGCTGGTATCTCTGTACCTGTACCAACCCTCTTACCAGTATCTCATCACCACACATATAAAAGACAATTATGCATCAAGAACAAAAATTCAACCAACAAAAAACATCACAAAATTATGAACAACAGGAAAGAAAGCACATTAAAGGGTCATTGTCAGCCATCTTTTTTCCAAGGAAATTGCTTCTTCCCTAGAATTCTACACATGCCAGTATTGACATTTGCAGTGATTTGCTTGATTCTTCCACCTCCTGGCCCTCTATTAGTTGCTCAGGCAGCACCAAAAGCATAAGCGCCATACTCCAAATCTGCTCTTTCAGCTTCTCTGTCCACAGACCTTGCCAATAACCCATCAACCCTTTCACGGCAGTACAAAGTAAAAAGGTAGAGTGAGGATATGCTTTGTTAAAACAAACATCATTTCTTTTGTTCCATAAAATCCAACATATTGCTGCACACCAATGCAAAAAGGCATTTTGATTATCAAGGTTAGTAGCAATGCTCAGTAAATCTTCCAGTGAGCAAGGACAATTGCAATTGAACTGATCTATAAACCAGAGCCAAACAAATCTATTGTGTTCGCAATTAAAAAACAGATGATCAATTGTTTCAATATGATTGCAATAAACACAGAAGGGGTCACCATCCTATCCTCTCATAATGAGATTATCTTTAGTCAGTATGCTTCTTTTGGTCAGCAACCATAAAAATATTTTAATCTTTGATGGTATTTTAAGTTGCCAGATCAAATCAAAGTTTATGCTAACGACCCACCCATTCTCAAGCCATCGATAAGCAGATTTAACCGAGAACTCCCCTTTACTAGATCTGCTCCAGAATATTTTATCAGAAGAAATCTGAGACAAAATATTTTTTAACTGATTCCAATCAGCCATTTGTACCCTATTTAAGTTCCTAACAAATGTAATTGATCTACTAGCATCAGGCAAGGCATCAGCCACACTAATACCCTTCTGATTACAAATTTTATATAGAGAACAATATTCAATGGAAAGAGGTTTATCTATACACCAAGTATCTTCCCAAAATCTAATTGATCTACCATGCCCCACTTGATATCTGCAATTAATATTAATAATTTGTTCATATTCCTTCACTTTTTTCCAAAAGTAAGAGAGGTCAGTTCTTCTGCTATCTGTTCCAGAGACGTATTTGAACAACAATATGTCCTTCCACCAGCCTTGGGAGCAATAATTTTTCAATCTCCATAGTCACTTGCAAAGTAAAGCTATATTCATTGTTCTCAAATCTAATAATCCTAGACCCCCTTGATCCTTACTTCTACAAACTACTTGCCACTTAACTAGGTGATATCTTTTCTTAGCCCCTGAATTCCATAAAAAGTTGGCTCTTATCTTATATATCTGTCTCAAAACAGTACTAGGCAACCAATGAAAAGAAATCATATAAAGAGCTAAGGCTGATAACACGCTCTTAATAAAAGTGACCTTGCCTCCATAAGACAGGAGTGACCCTTGCCAACTTTGTAATTTCCTTTTCAAATTTATCTAATATGTCCTGCCAATCTTTAGTACAGAGTTTTTTCCAGTGAATAGGTATACCAAGGTAATGCAAAGGAAAACAAGCAACTTGGCAGCCAAAAATACTAGCCAGCTGCTGAACTTTATCTTGAGTTATATTAATACCATACACTTCACTTTCGTGGTAGTCAATCTTCATCCCAGATAATGCTTCAAACCCAATAAAGCCCATTTTAGAGCATGCATCATCTTCTCATCAGCTTGACAAAACATAATTGTGTCGTCAGCATAATGCAAATTAGTCAAAGGCACACCATTATCTATAGGTGGACCTAAACCTCTAACTATGCCTTGGTGTTTAGCCGTTTTAATCATTTGATTAAGGCAATCAGCAACAAGATTGAACAATAAAGGAGAGAGTGAGTCCCCTTGTTTGAGCGCCCTTTTTACTTGAAAATAGGTGCTTCATTTTTTCTTAATTATTGGACTACATGTGCACCTTGTATTTGACCATAGGTGCTTCATTTTTTCTTTTATGAATGAATTGTCAAATTGTTATATGATTTTCTAATATCTAACTTAAGGAAACGGTATGAAAGAAGAAGACATGAAGCAAGCCAATGAAAAGAAAGAAAAGACAGTGAGCAAGCTTATGGAGAGGAGACCAATGAAAAAGATGATGAAAAGAATTGTTTATTAGCTAATATTCTGGGTTGATTTTGTAAAATTGATTCTGTTATAAATTACTGGGATTGTATGTTTTAATTTAAATTAATGAGATTGTTTTCACATTTTGCTCGCTTTGTTATTGTATTCTTTTTGCCGAAATCATAGTGCACTTGTATTCATTATTTCATTATGTTTATATTTGTTATATTGAATGTCAATACCATGTTTGCTTTATAAACTTATATATGGTACCAGTCAAAAAGGTAATGGTTGGATATAGGTACAAAGTAGATAACTATTATAAATGATACATATTGTTTAAATTATTATTAAATGAAGTAGTTGTTTGTCCAAATTAGGTCTGACAAAGATCCAAATGATACCTATTGGTTTTGTGTAAACGAAATAGAGCAAGGTCAATGATACCAAGAAGCTAGCTTTGGTGAATGATACCTATTGGTTCTGTTGGGCTTTATGTACTTGCTGGTACTGCACTGTTATTTCTACTTCTCTAACGTTTCAGGAAGCATACTGAACTTCATTGCGAGAAGCACAGTTAGATTCAAACAATGTAACGATGATTTGTACCAGCATAATATAACAGTCAATGTGCCTAGCATACTGTCTTCTTTGTGCGGTATTAAAAAATAAAAATAAAAAAGAAAAGATTAGTTCTTAGTAAGCCATGAATACAATATAACCAATAACCCATTACACTAAATGTGCATAGCTTAAAGTATGTAATCAAAATACAAAATAATGAGAAGACATCTAATCATCTAAGTAACACCACAATCCCTGCATTGCTAGCTCCAAATCCAGTAGCTAGTTTATCCCCTCCAATTGCAGTGGCACTTCTTTCACCACAACAAACCACCATGGCAAGGTTAGTATTGGTATTCAACCTATGTAATAATAAAGACATGAAAAAAGTGAGAAATAGAAAAGTAACAGATGAATTTTCTTAAAACAAATGCTTATTATGAAAGAAGCAACTAGTTTAGAATGACAGCAATTACCAAGGTTTTTTAAAAAAATAATAATAAACTTACAATGCGCATAATTTATCATAAATTAACATTAAAAATATCTTCTAAAATCAAACTGGCACATGTTATTGGCTCATGACCACCATGATCCAACAAACTCAATAAAATTGGACAACATAGATGTTATGCTTCATATAACATTACTTTGATAGTTGCAGAATCAACGATAAAGAAGTTCCAAAAAAATTAATTAAAGAATCATATAACATATAAGGCTATATATATATATAATATAACGGTCCATAAAAGACTAATTTTAATATTTATGGGGTCAAATACGAGTTTCCTCTAGAAAAATAAATATGTAGGAATAATATTACAGACATGTATTATTTAATAAACTACATTGGAAGACATCTCTCTATAGATCCGCCTACATATAATTGTATAGACAATTTGTTCTGATAGGATAATTAGCCAAAAGCACAGATATTCCATAATAAAATGTAAGAAGGGATCGATTTTATGTCACTACTTTTTCTTTATTAGTTTCCTTCTTTCATTCTATTCTTTTCATCCTGAACCTGAAGGGATAGAATTTGTAAATTAGTTTCACAAGTGCTAGAAGAATCAGCGGAGAATAGAAAAATTGGAAGTCCAGAAGCACAAGTTTGGGTAATTGGGTTACAAAGATTCCTATCCAAGAATGAGCTAAAAACTAAAAGCGCCACATACAAAGAAGCAGTATCTCTGTGGAATAAATTTGAGCCACAAGGCAAGAAAACAACACCAATTCTCTATCCAACGCACACCTGCTTTGTTCTTTCTCGTGCACACAACACGTTTAACCTGCAGAGCTGGGTTTAGATGTGTGGTCCTGCATGGAGAACAAGGTGGTACTCTGGTGGAATAACCACTCCTGGAAGGCTGGAACTGTTGTACGTGTTAAGTTATGCTTGGTGGAGTTGGTGTTCCTGTAGGATAAACCTTTTTATTTTTACGTTGTATTTTTAATTCCAGTGGGATATTTGAACAGTGGCCAGATTGTTAATTGGATGACCATCAGTGCAGGATGTGGCTATTCGTGCTGTTATTGTCTGGCAAAAGAACAAAAGACACCATTTATTACTTGACTGCGTAACCCTGTCTCAATGGTAGTTAGTGCACAAATTCAGTACCAGAAAGTCCAGAACCCTACCAGGTTGTCATCATATCTTCATTTCACATAATTTTATTTTTCTAAAAATTTTAAAAAAATTATAAGGGAATTCAATAAAACGCTGGTTTTTCACCTGTTTTCATTGTAAAGGAAGTGCAGGTCTATTTTGACGGAAAGCCTAGTTTTTAGATCAGATATATTGTGTGTTATGCACACCAATAGCACCAACTTTATAAATTACTGCAATTCCTGATAGTTTTCTTTTAGAAATTATGATAAGCACAAAACATACATGATTTCCCTTCCATTTTGATGCGTTAACCCCCTGATCGAAACAATTCTGTTCATCATCAATATATAACCTCCGTATCTGTATTTTGTGTTATAAATTATAATACTTACAAATGTTTCTTTCCTCCTATCATAAAAGACCAAAAGACAAAAAAAAAAAAATTGCATTATAATACTTACAATTCTTTTCATCACCAAAATATTTTTGTAGGTATTCTTGACAACTGCTATTAAGGACAATTACAAAACTAAAAGAACAGAAACTAAACTGTTTCAGACTTCAAAAGTTGCCAATTAAAGTTCTCATCTGAGGAACATATAAAGGATTTTGAATTCAGGATGCCACAAAAAACCACACACATAACCAACTGTCCTGTTTTACTCCAAGAAAACAAGCATGCCCCCGACACACACAAAACCAACCGTCTACCAAGCAATGGCCCCAGGCTTCTGTCCAACAGAATCCGAGTTGCACAAAAATATTGTCTAGATGAAAAGAGATTAAAATAACCATAATGTACAAGACCAAATCAAATAAGTTGGACCTATGCAAACAAATGTACCAAATCAAAGGAGTCTTAAAAAGTAAAATTATTTTCATATCATGAAGGCCTTTTTTCAGCTTAACAACAAACCAGTTGATAGAGGCATCATGCCAAAAGCTCTGTCAAGTGCATCCACATAATCCCACACATACATTTAAAGAAAACATAATACTACTTATAAAGCTAATAAAAAGTACATCCACATAATCCCACCCATACATTTAAAGAAAGTATCATACTATATCTTAAACCTGTATTAAAAAAAATATATCTTCAGTGCATCCAATTTTGAAATATAGCTCGGCTAGGAAAAGGCCTCCATAAGCTAGCCAAGACGTTAGGTGGTTGACTTAGTTGCATTGGGCGGGGAAGAAATTGAGAGAATAAGATCTCCATACCACATTTTTGGGCCGCGATACGAGTCATAAAATGTCCAAGGTACACAGAGAGCACAATTATTGTTGTCTGTGTGCATGTTTCCCAGATTAGAGCTTGAGACATAATAAGACCTTATGATATTAGAATCAGCATTGGCGATTCCAGTAACATCGGTATTTTTCCCATAATTGATGATCTCGTTGTTTACAATTTTCCAGGGCTTTACTCTTGGGTCGCTGGCGTAATAAAGAGGCGTCCAGCGTTCCCCTCTAAGCCAGCTGCGTACCACAGGAGGCAAGTCATATGTCAATTCAAAGGTGAAACTGGTCCTACAGAACCCGGGCTGCTCGGCACAGACAACAGACAATATCTTGCCGAGACTCTTATCATCAACCCACAGGACAAAAACCGTACCATCCTCTGCTTGCAGAACAAGGTACTTGCCAACCAAATGGAGGGGGATTCGAATAACATCACCGTAGGAGAAATGCTGGATGGTCATTGAGTGAGCATCTGCAATGTGGTTGAGTACACTGTCTAGCGGGCCACAGATTTGGCAGGAACTGTCAGGGCAGAAGAAATCATCTTCTTTTGGTATGATCCAACCACGCCCCTCGTGGCATGAGTACTGATCTGTATACTTAGTCGCCTTTTCTTTGTTCCAGCTGACTACAGAGCCCTCGGTGGTGCAGCAATACCGGCACTTCTTGGAGTGATGCTCGTAGCATCGAATGCATGTTTGATGTCCCCGGAAACACTGGATACGAAAACAAAGTTATCATAGAAGAAACTGTAGGTAGTATCATTGTATTCATTGCAATTGGATTTGCTCGAGTTAAGTCTGTTTGATATATTTATTTATTTATTTATTCCCCGACAACATAGATCGGTGCCATTTGAATAAATATGAATATGAAATTAGGGTTGTTGATTTCTGGCAAGACCCTGATGAAACGGTATCAAAGGACACCAGAAAGCATAACACAAGCAAGGCAGGTATAGCAGATTGTTCCATTCTAATTGGTTGTGTGTGCGTTACTTCAACAAACCATCCGTGCATTTTGTGTTTTGCTACTTCATATCAAATCGTCCTTACATCTTTGTGTAATTCACATATGAGAATAAATAATTACCAAAAGATGGTCCTTGAGGTTGAGGCACAAATTAGGAAATCAAGAGAGGTGAAACTTTCTGAATGAGTTTCATATAGAATGTAGGCAGGTGAACAATTGGTATGAATATATCAAAATCTGGTTTCCTAAGTTGAGAAATGAGAAACAATGCTAATGTAGTAATTTATTTATGCCAATGCATTTAATCATATAGGTAACCAGAAACAATAAGTGAATGGAAAGAAAAATATATTTCAAAAATAGGTCCTGAAAGGGGTCAGTATATATGGGATTGGGATTAAACCTGAAAGAGAGGATACAATTTTTCAGGTTCTTCTCTTCTAGGTCGAACTCGTTTGACGGGGGGACGGGGGGGTCCAGTACGGAGTTGTTCTATGAAGCGCTTCCTGGCTTCGAGGCTGGCCCTTGAGGCTTTAGCGATGAATTCTAAGTAGGGATCCCCTTCTTTCAGGGGACCCCTCATCCGTGGAGGCGCCTCCGCAGAGATCGATGTCCCACGCATGGCGTCATTGAGCGTCTCCAACGGCGCGACAGTTACGGGTCTAGGAGCAGAACGTGGAGAAATGGAGGAGAAGGAGAGGGGTTTGCTGAGAGGGGGAAGATCAGCACGTGAAGAAATGGAGGAGAAGGAGAGGGTTTTGCTGAGAGGGGGAGGATCACTGCCATCCATCGGAGAGAAATCGGAGAAATTGGAACTAGGTTAGAGTTGGGGACTTGGGGTCGACGACATGAAACATCTCATCATACTATTATTATTATTATTACTAATTAAGTAACTAGAGTTTTTAGATATACCAGGTAGAGGCTGCCAAATTATAAGTAAGTAACTAGAGTTATTCCCTGAAAAAAAAAAAAAAAAAAAAAAAAAAAAAAAAAAAAAAACGCCTCTTCCTGGCCCTTCCTGAGCCGTTTAATCAAAATCACCGTGACGTCATACAATATTAAAATTTTTGGAATAAATAAAAATATATACACCCTTATATAAAAATAATTAATATGAATGAGTTGGATCAACCTTTAGTCCATTATTACTTTCGCATTATTTTTTTACTTCGAATGGCTGCAAATATATATTTACCGTTTATTTTTTTAATTTTTCTTATTTATTTAGTTATCTATTTTTCGTTGTAATTGAAGTTCTTGGTCATCTTTCTCAGGTCGTCTTATTAGTTATTAGAGAATTTAAAACGTTCTAAAATTTCACTACTTTATTTTCATTTCTGGATCAGTATTGCAACTCATGCTTTTCGTACAAAATATGATTTGGTTTAGCTGGCTTATCCAATTGCAACTGATAGACATGTTCTTTTTTTCTTTTCTTTTTTTTTTCTTTTCTTTTTTTTTCTTTTTTTTTTTGTATTTATTTTTATAGCAAGGCATAAGGAACTTCACAATATTACTTTAGCTGATCCCTACTGGTTATTAAGCTCACAGTGGAACGATAGTTGTTAAATGTATTTGACTTATTATTCATTATTGATTTCGATAAATTTAGTGTATTGTAAAAGATAATATTTTCATTATTATGTTATGTATAATTGAGATTATTATATTTTTTAGTTCTATAATTTAATTTTATCTATTTGGAAATGACTACAAAATTTTGGCTGAATTTTAAATTTGTTAATTTTATTGAAATGAGATCGTTAGTTTCCCAAACCAATTAGACCATACAACGGAGAGGTGTGATATAATGATGTAATCTAAAAACGAAGAGTCAAAATAAGATGTAAACAATATACAGAATCAACATATAGTAAACTCAAAAAAAAAAGTATAATGTGTCATGATATTTCTATATCTGAAACGTCATTAAATTCTTTAATTTTTTACACGTTTTGTTATTAATTTTCAGTCAGAATTCTTAAATGCTAATCCCTATATGGCAAGCTTTCATTTTCCAATTAATTTAAAATCCTTGTATCCCTGATTTAATGCAAATTCCAATAGACCATATAATAAGGCTCTTTATGCGTTTTTTTTTTTCCTGCTACCGAAATTTATCTCTATCTCTTTGATACCCTTCTTTATTAATAACAACTAGAGGGCTTTGTCGTCGCGGCTTTGCCGCAACCACCCCCATGATTTGTCCATGGCTGCTCTTTTTCCATTGAATTCTTGTTTCTATAGATCGTCTGATGCCTTTTACTCCATGAATTGAGGCACATTCAAGTTAAAAGAACAATACAATTAATTAACTAAAGGAAAGAATAAGTATTTCTGAATCAGTTCTTGAATATGATATGAAAATAAAGAATAGAAGATAATTAACGTTCATTATCTATTATCAAACAATACTACAATGTTGACATTGTAGATATGTTGACATTGTAGATAACATTGTACATTATCTACAGTAACTTTGGATGAAGTCATATCTCCATTTTGAAAAAACAATGGACATCTCTATTTCAGAAATTTCAGATTAAATATAGTTTAGTTTTTAAATTGTTTATCTACATTTAAAAATTCATTTGACTATGAAAAATTATGTGTGTGCTCATAAAAATGTAAAGGATTTAAAGATGTAAATTTTTTTAATTATAGACTTAGAAAATATTTTAAATAATTTTATAAATCTCATAAAATTTAATATGCATAAAAGTTTCTAAAATTGTTTGGAGGCCTTGAATAAATCATTTGGCTATGAAAATTTATGTACTTGCTCAAAAATGTATGAACAATTAATTGATATAAAATTTTAAAGTTACAAACCTATAAATATTTTAAATAATTGTTTGAATCTCACAAAAATTGAATTTCCGTAATTTCATAAATGTTATTAGGTTTTAATTATTCTAAGATATTTACAACTTTATTAGTGTATGAAAATTTATATAAATGATGTGAAGATTATAACAAATTCAATCGTGCCATCGAGCTATTTTTAATTTAATCATATAATTATATGAAATATGGAATATGGTTGGTGCTTTTAAAATTATTTGAGGACATTTATTAATTCAATTGACCATAAAATTTTATATCCTTCATAAAAAAAAAATGAAATGCCCTGCAATATAAAATTTCATTGTTAAAGAGTTCTGACATATTTTTGTTAAATTTCTAAATATGATTACTCAATTCTATTGTTTCATAAATATAATTTTGTTTTTCATTGTTTCTAAACCTTTCCGAAATTTGTTGATTTATAAAATTTTATATACGTAAGAAAACCAATCTAATTTTTTTACTCCTCCTTAATTAACATAACAAAACATCACGCGCGAAGCGCGTAACAAAATGCTAATTTTTTTCATCTAAATTGTAAATATTTTATTTTTTTTCTATTTCGAGACACAAATTATTTTTAACACAACATTTTTCCTGAAATATTTAACTATTAGTAATTATAATTATCTTATAATAATATATTCTTATGATATTATATGAATCAACAAAAATTATATGAAATCAAAGTGATATAGGTTTTTCTTTTATACATTTCTTTCCACTTTTTGTGTAGTTGTTTATAAGATTTTTATAGATTTGTTTGTATTAAATTTTGTGGATTGTCTTCAAAAATTATGTAAATAAATTAATATTTTTTAGAGTTTTAATATATTAATTTATCTATCAATATTTACATAATTTAAATGATATTCATTGATAGATGTATCATGTTAATCAAGTTCATCCTTCGTGTATTATTTTTGACTTTCCCACCTCCAAACTTAACTGGTCAGACATCAATAACACCTCACGCGCGAAGCGCGTATACAACGCTAGTTATTATTATTACTAATTAAGTAACTAGAGCTTTTAGATATACCAGATAGAGGCTACCAAATTATACAATAAGTAACTAGAGTTATTCTCTGAAAAAAAAAACCCCTCTTCCTGGCCCTTCCTGAGCCGTCTAATCAAAATCACCGTGACGTCATACAATATTAAAAAATTTGGAATAAATAAAAATATATATACCCTTATATAAAAATAATTAATATGAATGAGTTGGATCAACCTTTAGTCGATTATTACTTTCGCATTATTTTTTTACTACGAATGGCTGCAAATATATATTTACCGTTTATTTTTTTTAAAATTTTTCTTATTTATTTAGTTATCTATTTTTCGTTGTAATTGAAGTTCTTGGTCATCTTTCTCAGGTCGTCTTATTAGTTATTAGAGAATTTAAAACGTTCTAAAATTTCACTACTTTATTTTCATTTCTGGATCAGTATTGCAACTCATGCTTTTCGTACAAAATATGATTTGGTTTAGCTGGCTTATCCAATTGCAACTGATAGACATGTTCTTTTTTTCTTTCTTTTTTTTTTTTCCTTTTTTTTGTATTTATTTTTATAGCAAGGCATAAGGAACTTCACAATATTACTTTAGCTGATCCCTACTGGTTATTAAGTTCACAGTGGAACTATAGTTGTTAAATGTATTTGACTTATTATTCATTACTGATTTCGATAAATTTAGTGTATTGTAAAAGATCAGATTAGAGCTGCTGCTTGATTTTTTCAAGTTAACTTCATTTTTTTTTCTCTCTTTTCCAGCAAAGGAAAGAGGGACATGAGAACAATGATTGAATCGGTTGATCCTTGACGAGAGGAATAACGTTGAAATGTCAGTTTTCAAATTTAACCGGGACATTATCATAACAAGTTATTAATAGATATCATAATGCTATTTTATTGAGAAGCCAGTCTGATCATCAATTAATAAATAAATAAATCAAGAAATGACTAACGTGTAGTATAACTTGATTAGTGCATGCGATTTTTATTGTCCCATGTGAAATATTGATTAGTGCAAGTGAAACATTGGACGATATTAATGATTTGCACCACTATAATAGGACATTAATCCAAAAATTTTGCTTAATATTTTAAACAACGAAAAATAGAGAATTTAGTATAACTTGAATTTTAATAATATTTTGGGAACCTAAATAAAATTTGATGAAATAAATAAATATGCTATCCAGAAACTCCTCGAGAGAACTCTTGCAGTCCATTAAATGTTGGTTTACTTCCTCTCTAAATTTGTCATGTATCATTTTTAGCCTCGCAGCTTGTCCTGCATTATTTATTTTTTTTATTTAAAAAAAAAAACAGTCAAAACAAAATTTTCTCATATGCCCTCGCCAAAGTGAGATATAGTCATAAAACATTGGAGTACCTTGGAATTATTAGATAGGATATTGTTATATAGTTGATTTAAGAAACCTTTGATTTGAATAGTTAAGTTTCTAATCATAAATACATTCTTACGTATTCTCTTGCAACTGGAGTTCAGTATCCTTTAGTTGCTTTCCAATCTTCTCAGTGGCAACAGAGAGTATTTCAAAGCTCCTTTTGTTTGTCTGCATCTTTATCTTGGATTTTAGTTTTCATAGAACGATGGCTAGGGTAGCATACAAACACTGTTGTAAGATAAATTAAGAAAGATTACTAACTGAAATCAATCTTCAACAAAACACTGCCCTCCGAAGAGACCTACTTGAGGTTGTGTTTGAATGTTTCAGATGAAAAAAATATGTATTCTCCAAGACAAAGACCTTGCCAACAAATTATCTGGGAATTGATTCCATGTCCTCAGATCCATTGCTTTCTTCTCTTAAAAAAGAAAATGGTAACACAAATTTAAGATCATGAACTGTTTGAATTGCGGAAATGGAATGACAAACATACAGTATTGAGAGATTAATACCAGAGCTACCATTTGGGAGTAGGTGGGGATAGTCCTGTGGTGCTCCTTTTCGCTCCTTTTTTCACTGCTTTGGCCATAGTTCTTGTGTTGACTGGTGAGGAGTGTTCAATGGGGGTCTTTGGAGAAGAGAATAGCTTCTCGATTCTTCTATAACCTATAATTTGACAAATGTTGTTCCTTAACTATGATTTTCGATACCTGATTCAGCACCTACCAGTCAGATCAGGTACCAATAAAATGCAGTGTTGTATTGAATTGATGATTCATCAAGGATCAATACTAAATTGGAGGATCATCAATAGAAGAGATCGCAGGGTGCAAGTTACATGCCGTATCAGCTGGATGTATTAGCATAATTCACATGTGGATCTGTACCTTTTTTGAAGAAGCCATTTGCATCTATGTGCTCTGTCTTAATGACTTCCTCTGCGGTAGAATGAGATCGCATTCCAGTATCTCTTTCAACCTCAACTTCTGGCGATTTTGTTTCTGACACGACACGACCGTCTCTAGTGTCATCCTGAAATAAATTAAATTAAGGAAAAAAGTATATATTAAAAGTCGAAGAAAACTATAACCTTCATAAAATGAGCAGAATTGTTGTTGGATTAATATTATAATCACATTAGTCAAAGGGCATTAAGTACATAACCCTAATTTATTTGGGAAAAAAAAACACATCTAATGCATTTTTCCTATTACACAATGCTAAGAATGACACTGTAACATAGACAATGCCTAAGAAATGTATTTAGATGAAGCTTTTATCTGAATCTGAACCTGAATCAAACATAGATATGTAACTGTTGAAATATGATGCCGCAGAAGATCGTTCCCGGGATCAGATGCATGGCATGGAACGATACGGGTTGTGCCGCATAAGATCGTGCTCTGGATCGAATGCGTGGCACTAAACAATTAAGAGCAAAAGTTGATCAAAGTGAGACATTAAGGAAAAGAACCGATCACGAATACCAAGCCCAACAAGTAATTTGGCAAGTTGACATTTTCAAGTGTGTACATGTCAACTTGAGGGGGAGTGTTGAAATATATGAGGTCTACATGTGTGTGTATGGACCGAATGGTATAACGTGAAGTTAGTGTGAAGAAGGCGGATCAACGCAAGCTCTGTTCGGACCGAGCAAGGATGGATTCGGACTGAACAAAGAAGACAATATCACTGCAGAGATGTAATTCGGACCGAATTGGTATCAATTCGGACCGAATTGAGAAGTCAGAGAATGAGGTGTCATCCAATTCAGACCGAATTGGGTCTTGTACATGTCAACTTGCCAAATTACTTGTTGGGCTTGGTATTCGTGATCGGTTCTTTTCCTTAATGTCTCACTTTGATCAACTTTTGCTCAATCAAGAGAATGTAGAATGTAGGCCGGTTTCAGAGGACCCCTCATCATCCGTGGAGACGTCTCTGCCGGCGCAGAGATCGATGTCCCACATGTGGCGTCAGATATGATATTGGGGTCGACGAGACAAAACAATTCACGGTACGACGAGACGACGCTCAGATATGATATCAATATTATAAATAAAGATGTGTGGGTGTCGGAATCGTTTAGTTAAATGTCATCCGACATTCCAAGCATTGTGAAATAGTTTTGAAATTGTAACAACCTAGATTTTTATCAAATCTTGTAAAACTTTTTTTTTATTCAAAGTATTTATTTATTATTATGTTCTTTATTTTTTTATTTTGTTTTGCTTAGAATTTTATGAGCGTTTTAATGTTGCATTTAAGATATCATTTGGATCTCTTTGACATTAAATATTATATTCGAGAAATTCAAGCGTGGTGTACTTGTCCGTATCCATGCACCATATTATTAAACTTCCAATTAGTGTCGTTATTAATCTTTCGTGTTTGCTGAATTAGAAGTGTTTGTGAGCGGAATCAATAACCGTTTATTTATATCTCCAATGTCATATTCTAATTCCATTACTCACTTTTTTTCCCACACCGCTACATGGGCGGTTTCTCTTTGCTTATTAATTTATCTATTAGCCATATTAGTCCAACAAATAACCGACTAAATCGGTTATGATCCAAACAAAAACACCAGTGGATACATCCTTTCATTTATTACATACAGAGGAACATATCGAGCTTCGCTCGATATAGATATCTATAATAAGAATATTTTATTATGTTTCTATAGTTTAATTATGTTTATTTTTTTGATATATTATAAAGATAATTTATCTTTAGAAATATAGTTTAATTATTGTACGTACTTTGATTTGATTAAATTACAAATAAAATTTAGAGAGTTTGATCAATTTAAAGAAAAAAATTATATGTGTGTAAATATAGTTATATGAAATAATATGACCTATATTATGTTGACATTATTCATGAAATGTAATATGTTTATAAATGACTTAATAAAAATATATATATCGTAAAAGATCTGATGTTTTTTCTATTTTCATTTGAATGAATTTGATTTATCTTTTATAAATCAAAATTAAGAATGATGATGAAGAGAAATTAAGGTGGAGAGAGACTCTAAGGAACACAAAAGAGAAATGAAGACATAATGAAAATGAAAATAAGAAGGGGTCACAAAAATAAGAAACAAAACAATGTGTTGTCAAATTATTGTCTGCTAGTGAACCGGGTCAGTTTTATAAACAATTATACCCGACACATAAATAGTTACATAGTGTCACATTATAGAAATCAGAAAAATACTATCTCGCAACTATTTCACAATGTTTGGAGTGTCGAATGACATTTAACTAAAAGATTTCGACACCCACACATCTTTATTTATAATATTGGTTTCCTCTATGTTTCATTTCCAAACTTCATTGCACTGCTCTAAATTCAATTTTGTCTACTCTGTTTCCTTCTGCGAGTCGAGAAAATTCCGAAGTAGACCTCAAAGCCTCATTTTAGTGGTACTTTCAACTTCATTATCTTTTACACGTTTCTTTTATTGGTTACTTGGTAACATCAAATTTTTATCATCTTAAATGGTCCCGTTGGCATGTCCTTAATAAAATATTTGGTAAAATTCTCATGGTTCTGGTTTTAAAATTTCATCAGATTCTATAACCGTATAAACCCTTCTTTAATTGTTTATAATTATTTTTATATTTATGAAGTATTTCGTCTAATTTTTGGAAGTACTTACAGTATATTATGTTAGACATTCATTCCTTTTCTACTTGGTTTAGAAAACTTATGTATCATCTTTTTATTTTGTTAAATATAATATTTTCGGTCAAAACCTTGGTACGGTGTTGATAGATCTCTTTATTAGATTTCTATTAATCTTTGTTACTATTATAAAAACTATATTTTAAATATATATATATATATCATTTCTTAGGGTCTTTTATTTCATCTTTGACAAAAACTGCAAGTGTCTATTAGGATTCTTAATATATTTTATGTACAAGTTCCTATTAAACTTTCTGTAAGTTTATTGTTAGAACTATATTTCATTATTATTATTTTGATTTCTGAATTCTTTTAAAATTGATGCATTTGATTAAGGTTTAATTTGGCCTTTAATATTTTAGTTCGAAATTTGGATTGGTGACATAAGTTAGATGATTAATTAATACTAAATTAAATATTATTTAATTATTGACGCTAGGAGTAAAGGATCGGACGTTTAAGAATCGTAGTGGCTCAAAAGTTAGTTTGGATGATCGCCAGTGAGTTCGTCTTCTTGTCAGGTGCGGGTTTCCGGACTTATTTGTAAAGTTATTACCTATTTTATTGTGCATATTATTTTTCATAAATTGTTATTGCATGGCATGTCGAATCGGTCACGTTTTGGATAGTGATTAATATTCCTTTTTAATTGTTGAAAATCTGCTTGATGGGATAAAGTTTAGTGAGCATGAAATTGCATCATTAATATACATGGCATAAAATGTATGAATGCATGCGCATCTCATAATTGTTAAGTTAATGAGTAAAGACAATGGATATTAAAGTGGTAAATGTTAAGTGGAAATGATAAATGTTAAAGTGGAAGTGGTAAATGTTAAAGTGGAAGTGGATGATATCCGTTGTACAAAGTGTTTGGCCTGAGGGCCCTAGTATTAGCGCGCTCCCCAGAAGTTATCCGTTCGCGACGGATAAGTGGGCTTCCTGGGTTAGTGGAATTGTGTTAAACAAGTGGGCTTGGTATAAGTGGGACGGTTTACCAAGTAGAAATAAAAAGTGACAATTGACTTTTTGGGTTAGCTAACGAAGGAACTACTTGCTACCCATTATTAGCGAAACTTAGAAAATGATATATTGGATCATGCATTAGAAAGTTAAATATTTAATAATGGTTGCATATGAGATTTATTTGCATTTTAATTATTATACAATGAATAGTCTTTGCACTCTTGTTGAAATCTGTACTGCATTTAGTGATGCACCATGAAATATGATGCCTCTTACACTGTATATAATTATGAGATAGAGATACTTGATCATGTTGTCAGTATGTATTTGGTAAAGTTTTACAAATCTCCGGACTAGAGCTGAATACCGCACTGAGAGAGTGTCCGATCTCTCACCCGTTTCCGTTTTAATATGGGTTCCAAGTATTGAAGACGATGAGTTCGAGCTTTTGCAAGAAAAGAGAGAAAAATAAACGGGTCGAATAAATGTCATTAATTGTATTGTTCTATTTTGTTTAAATATTTTGATATATTGAACTAGCTTGAGAGTATCGTGTTCATCTCATATGTTAGTCCTTGCCGTTTGTCAAATTCTTTTCTTATTGAATAAATAAAGTTTTATAGCATTTTATGTATGAATTATTGGTATGTATGTGATGTTTGTTTCCCCTTGCATAGAAATACGCGGCGGGTTGTCAAGATGCACTCACGAGTCATTTAAAAGTGACTCGGGGAGTGACAGAAATAGCATTTTTTTTTTCTGTAATGTGATACTCTATAATTATTTGTGTGTCGGGTATTATTGCTCATAAAACTGACCCTTTTCACCAACAGATAATAATTTGGCAAGACATTATTTTGTTTCTGATTTTTGTGACCCCCTTCATATTTTCATTTTCATCATACTTTCATCTCGTTTTTGTGTTGTTTAGAGTCCCTCTCCACCTTAATTTCTCTTCATCACCATTCTTAATTTTGGTTTACAAATATAAATTAAATTTATTCAATTGAAAATAGAAAAAAAATATCATATCTTTTACGATATTTATATTTTTATTTAAGTCATTGTCTCGCACCTTTTTGGACCCTGATCCTCGGAAGGGGGAAATGACCGGATACTTCCGCGGGGAAAAAAGATATTGCGGACGAGATACCCCTCGATCGTTTCAAAACTCGGACATCGGTACCCACCTGAAAAGGAATGGGGGTACTGACGTGGTTCCGAACCTCTCGAGAGTTTGATTGTTTATTGCAGGTCCTTTTCTTCTAGTAGGCGCAAGCCCCTACTGTTAATTACCTCTGAACCAAGTCAAGAGAACCTCTAGATCGGGATAGTCAATGGATCAGGCATAACCGTTAGCATTCCAGCGTTTTACCAAAAGACACTTGACATTGAAAGAGCACATACAAATGATGACATGAAAGGAGCAGATGCAAAAACATGATGCAAAGAAATTTAATTCATATTTGAAATTCCAAGATTTCTAGGATTTTGATCCTGAGTGATTATCATTTAATCCTATTTAATCCTATTTTTATATATTTGGCAAATTTTGTTTTGTCCCCTTCAAACTATACGCATTGTAAGCTCTTAGAGGATGGACATAGACGTGTAAAGTTTCGGTATTCAGATCGTATTAAAGCTTTAATTATTTTTTTAAAACCTCAATTTATCAACATGTTTAAAACTTTGGTCTGTTTGTTGACGTGTTAGAATCAAGGTTATCAGACGTTTCTGGAAACTCAGGCATTTAAGCATGCAGAGGTTTCGGTCCTTGAACGTGTGTCGATTCTGGTCAACTATTGACGTGTCGAATTTCTGACCTTGTGACGTGCAAGAGTTAGGTTATAAAACGTTTTAAACTCTAGTATTAAGGCGTGTTTAGAAATTCTGGTCACTTTGGACATTTTAAACTTTAGTCTTCGTATGTTATAGAATTCACCAAATTCTGATTTTTAAACGTATTTAAAGTTTCGTCCCTGGATTCTGGAAGTTTGTATATAATTATGGAATTTTCATTTCTGGATTTGTATTGCTTTTGGATTTAGGTCCGGGTCTTGAGTCTGGATCTTCTGGATCTAAATTTGATTTGGATTTTCTGAGCTTGGATTTAATTTGGGTTTGGGTCTTCTGGGTTTTTGGATTTGATTTGAATTTCTTTGGAATTTAATTTGGGTTCAGTTTCTTGGATTAATTTTCTGGATTTGTGAATTTGATTTGAATCTGGATTTTTGGGGTTGGGTTTGATTTGAGCTTGGACTTGAGTTGTCTGGATTTGAGTTTGAGTTTTCCGGATTCGGGACTTAATTTGAGTTTGGGTTTCGAATTCAATTTGAGTTTGGATTTTGGATTTAATTTGAGTTTGGATTTCGGATTTGAGTTTGGATTTTCTGAATTTTTGGATTTAACCTTAGCTTTTCTGGGTTTGGGATTTGTCTGAGTGTTTTGATTTGGCTGCGGGTTTTATTCCCAGAATCCTAGGAATTTTACACAAAATTTGCCCTTAACGGCAGTTACTATTTAATTGTACCTGCTGTCAAAGGGGTTTATACCCTTACACTTTTATGCACCTTTTTATTGAATCTTGATATAATTCAATTTTTGGGTGTTTTTACATCATTCATTTTAATCATTTTTCATGACTTTAATTTCAATTCTCTTTTGGCTTGGGAATTTGGACTTGGAGTGTTACAGAAAAATGTTCCTTATGGGCTTGTTTGGTTGGGTGGGAATAGTGGGAATAGCCACTCTTCCCACTATTCCCACTCTTCCCACTCTTCCCACTAACACTCTTCCCAACAACACTTTTCTCTCTATTTTTCACACTTTCCAACGCTATTCCTAAACTCACCATCCAAACAACCTAGGAATAGCACTCTTCCCACTCTTCCCACTCTTCCTACTCTTCCCACTTTTCCACACTATTCCCACTATTCCCAACCCATCCAAACAAGCCCTATATTTTTCTGGACATTTTGATATTTTATGAGAATTTTTTGGACTTTCTAGCTATTTTTAATATATTTTTTTGAAGTTTCTGTATTTTAGAAAACTTTCACTGGCTGCTGGTTTTGGTGTTCTGTGTTCTGCTTGTCAGTGATCCGCCCCATGGTTTACGCCACACGTGATCAAACCATGTCGCTGAGGGGATGACTCGGCTAGATCATTTGGCTCACGCACGTGTCCATGCACCGAGTTCTCCTGGATTCGTCTTGTTCCGACATCGTCTCCCTCCTTTGACTTGAGCTGTCGACTGGACAGCTCCAGTAATTTACCGCTGACAAGCTCCGTGGCTTTCCAACTGGTCCGTCGCCGTGGAGCGTCATAGCGATCTTCCGAGTTCAATGGTGCTGTTCATTTGAGCTGTATCTCCTGGCGAGAGGGACTTCGGCCATGTCTCAGATCGGGTCCGACAACGGATGGGGACGACAATTCACAGGCATAGACGGCGACTTCCTTGCCAGAAATGGCTCACTCAGCATCCAGAAGGTCCCGTGTGGTAGTGTATAGTGTCAATTCATATTGTAGTTTCTGCTTTAAATTAATTTGGCCATGACTTTGATCTCGGGTCTGATTTTGGTCTGACAAGACTTCGTAACTGTACCCAATTAACTTTGTTAACGAATATTATTCTTGGTTTATTCTTGAGCATAATTGAGATAACTTCTGTGTTATTTTCTTGACCCTTCTAACTTTGATTTGCTCCAGTCTGGTTTAATTGAATCATGGGACATCAACTCCAGACTTCAAATTTTGACAAGGTTTGAGCTTGGTTTTCTCCTCAACTATCACACTTTTTACTCACAATTGTACGTCTAGGTTTGATCAATGGGTCAAAGTTGTCATCAGCTTATACTCTTTTCTGCTTTTGAAATATATGTAGCGGAGTCAGATTCATGTTCCATTTATTTAATCATTTTACTTTTAGGTTCTGTTTGGAGATTATTTTTCTGTCTAGTCAACAAAAGTCAAGTAGTCCTTTGATCAATCAAGTTTATCTCTGTCCAGAGGAACATGATGCTCGTTGCTGCACACAAGGGGTCATATGTTTATTCACCTGAATTTAAATCCAAATCAGAAACTAGAATCATTTTTATTCTCATATATTGGCATACTTTCAAGTTTGATTTTCTCATCAGTTTTTTTGCACGTATGTGAATGCAGCCTAGGGTCCAATACCAGCTCGTTTTTCAATGCAGTATCATAAATGCAGATTAAAAAAATACAAGTGCATCGCAATACCAAAAATATTGGCTTATGTGACCTTTATGCTTACTGTTTTTGAATGTAAATCTCAAAGTAATGTTGTTAATACCATTCAAGGTCACATGACCTTTCTTATTGACATTATAGGCTCATACTAAACATTTTTTTTTAATATTGGCTTATGAGAACCTGGATAGGTAAGTATGCTGTGACTGAAAATAAGACCATGCAACGGTTTGGAATAACCCAATGTTAACATAAATGGAGATCGACATATTACTTTGTAACATCCTCTTTTTTTTTATAACAGAATACAAATATAAAATAATCTAAAAGCGTATATGATTTTGGAAATTTATTCCTAAGATTTAACTGAAAGCTTATGTCGAGTTAAAATAGAATAGAACGTTTATTATGTTTTTAGTCCCAAAAGGGCAGTGGAGGTTTTTTTTCATTGTAATCCCTGAATTTAATAAAAAAAAACTTCAGTCGAAATCACCCATGTCTTAATTTATTACTCAAAACAGAAGTTGGATCAAGCTGTGGGGGTGGAGTCTAAGTCACACACCTCACGATTAATCTAATCTCTATTTTAGAGAGTATGACAAGGCCCGGAATTTGTTTCAACAGCGTAACCTTTATTTTTACATGAACTAGTGAAGAGGGGTAAAATGGGAAAGTGCAACAATAAATACACTACGGTTCCAAATTTCTTTTATCAAGGGACATAGAAAGTAATTGTATACTAAGGTGTCAAAACATGCAATATACTTTTTATTACTCACTATTTTATTACCAAGATTAAAAGAAAAAAAGAACTTATGTTATACGATTTATCATTTCTAGCAGAATAGGGTAAAGCATAATGCAGATGATATAAACATGAATGCGTGTATTCACCCTCTTTTTTTTTACATCAACTTAGATACTGAAGATTCATGACTGACAATGACCTAATTACTTAAACTCAAATCCATTCATTTTTTTTACTGACGTACAAGATGCATTTCTTTATTCGGTCTTGACACCTATACTTTTATTTGACATAAACCATAATAAGGCCCAAAGTTTATAACATTATTTTTATTATTATTTCAGCCCACTTAAACCTCTGTTAGTCATTTAATCCATAAATTAGGCTAAATCATGGAGACGGAGTCTATTGTCACGCACTCCATGACACAGTCCAATTTATAGTTTAAACAAATCAAACTAAAGAAAAAGCAAAACCGAGTTATTCTCGTGCTATGACAACTTAGACAAACACCTTAAACATACTATTTTAAATGCAAAATAGATGCGACATAATACTCTTATACATTCATATTTCTGAATTAGAGAATCCACATGGTATCTCTGGAGACGGAGTCTATTGTCACGCACTCCAGAGAACCAATGGTTCATCTTTCCGAAATTTGAACAAAAAAGGAAAGAGATGCAGTATGTGATTTCATGGAAATGATTGATTTTTTTAACTCAATCTCGCTAAAACCTTGTTCAATGTTGGTGGAGACGGAGTCTAATGTCACGCACTCCACCAACACTGTCCTTGATTCTCGCAAGAACAAGTGTGAAAAGAGATGAATAAAGAAAAGAAAGAAGAAAAGCTTCAAAGAGATATGCATGCTAGAAGTAAGAACAAAAATAACAATGCACACTGATAGGTATAAAGTATAAAGCATATTTTTACTGAAATTGGAGGCCATTACAAGTTTTTCTTTTTACCTTAAAACAAAAATCTACAGCAGTTTAGCAAATAATAGAAAAATGGCCTCCCCTTTTTAGAGGAGAAGATGGTGTTTTATAGGAGATCTTCTAGGGTTTTGCTCCTGTTCCATGTACCATGTGGCGTTTTTCAGAGCTTTGATCTTATGATGAAGGGCTCAGATTTAACAGGAGACTTGCCGCCTCACTTTTGTAAACCTGTATTCACTTCTTCTCTCACAATTTAATTATACTATCCAATGGGCATCCGACATCTGGCAATTGGAGCGTTGCAATAGCTCAATTGTTCAATTTTTTACTTTTGTTCACTTGCCAACATCAATGGGTATGACAGGTAGGGCCTACATTCTTATCCTTCTCATTGCGTATGGGCTTGGGAGAGGGATCATCTTTGGCGTCATGTGCTCAGGAGCATGTGTCACCCATCTGTGCATGTATAGGCAGTGGATGGCTCAGATGGTGTGGTGAGGGTATCAAGCTCCAAGTTCACAGCTGTGGCTATGTCTACTGAGGATGTTTTTTTTTTCTCTCCATTCCATTTCATTTTTGTGTTTCTTCATTTCTGGAACCATTGATAGTGTGCCCATTCATGTAGCTTGCTGTTTGTGCAAAACAATTTACTTCAGGCCCACCAGTCAGGAGCAGCATTGAGCAATGCAAGGTGAGGCATGTATTACCTTCCTTCGTATCTGATCATGCAGTGTGTGCACCTTCACATCGTATAAACTTTGATTTTATTTTTCTGGAAATTGAATTAAAAGCCAATCTGGGGGTAAAAGGGGAATTAGGAATATATAAATGCGAATTCTGCATGCTTCATTCTTTTGTTCCTTCTATAAATTACAGATTTGCCCATGGGGCCCACCAAAGAGAGCTCATGCGTTGCATCTCAATGATTCATGCTTCCAAGTCCCTTTTCCGGCTTCTTTTGGCAATATTTGATGCAATCGAGCATTGGGAGGATGCATCTTGATTTATCATCTGACCATCCGATGCATGATATAGGGTGAGATGTAAGCTTCTCTCCCAGCGGCATGCTTCAATTATACCTTCACACCTCAGGCCTTTTATCATCTCCTGACCAGCATTTAATGCTGTGTACTATGGAGAATAAAGCAATCACACTTTCCTTTATCCAACGGCTACAATCCGGAGGGGTGAGCTTACCTCCTCTCCTGCCAAGGGAATCTCCACAGTAGTAGGCATTCTTTTTCAGAACATAGGCAACAGGGAATGTACTATCCTCTCCATTCGTTCTTTTCTTTCTCTTTTATGTCCTTTGTCACACTGGACTCCTCCAGTAACGAGTGTGTTTTGGCTTTTTGTCAGCCCATGCGTCCATCTCCCACTTTGAATCTCTTTTGAGCAGCTTTGAACCTTGCTGGGTGCATTTTTTCATTCTATCATCCTTTAGACATCTCACAGAAGGTTCTTCACCAAACTTGAAGCCTCCTGTTGAACCCTAAAATATTGTCATATTTACATAGTGAACCATGATGAATTTCGAGACCATGATAAGCAAATGGATTGGACATTTGAGACGCAAATAAATTTCCAAGGGTGGCTTGAAATTTTTCACGGATTAATCGGGTGATTATATCAACAGTCCAAAATTCCAAAATCGTGCCAAGACAAGTGGTGCCATATTTTCACATCTATGTTGATACTAATATTAACATGATATCATGTTAATTTGGTACATAATATTCATTTGGAGCAATATGGATCCATGGAAAACACAAACCATGCATTGAAGTACAATAGATGAAATAATTATATAGTTTCATGTATATTTATATATGAAATTATATGGTTATACATTATATTCCAACAAAAATGTGAAATTTGCATGGTTATGAATGCATCAAGATTTGTGCAACAAGCTTAAAGATTGGACTGGATCAAATAATATTCAGCTTTATACGATGACCCATTTCCTTCCAATATAAACGACGAAAAAAAAAAGAAGAGAAAATGGGCCATACAAATAAGAGCAGCCCAGGTTACAAATACAATCAAAAAAAAAAGAAGGAAAGAGGCGGCCCATGCGACATATCGGCCCAGACAGTGTCTCCTTCTCCTTCTCCGTTCCTTCGTTCTTCTGACGTGAGCCATGACGCAAGAACTGAACTCCACCTCTCCACAGCAAGCTGCTCCAGTACTAGTTCTTATCCATTTCCTGTTGCTACATGATGGCAAGCGAGAATCTCGCAGCTCTAGTGCTCCAATTAAACTCATCATTGCTCAATTGAACCCAGTCATTTCCGTGATCCCTGAAAAATCGCGACTACCTCTCACTGCTTCAATACCCGACATAACCATTAATTGGAGTCCAATTAGGCATGACCAAGAGGAGAGAATCTCGTGTCTGACAGCAATTCCCCGTCCTTGCTCTCCAGTGGACTCCGGAGGGAAGTGGTTCAATTGCTGTGAAGATCAATGTTGCTAAATTATGAAGAGTGAAGCTTAATTGGTTCAAATCCATGGTCAATCCATAATCAGGGAGTATTAGTGAAGGTGTACAGGTCATTAATTAAGAGAACCAGTGAATCAAATTATCGTGACAAAGAGCAGTTGCAGACAAACTAGATGCCATATCTCAAGATTAAAATTCTAAAGAAAACAGTTAACTAATAAATAATGGCATCCAAGGTTTCAATTGAGAAAAAAAATAATAATCACTATGGGGCAACTTTAGCTGAGAATACGTAATTTTGGCTCTGATGATACTCATATGCAAATTAAAAGAGAAGCATGAAGAAAAAAAATGAAAGCAGGTATGGAATTGGTTATAACTTGGGTTACTGGAGTCACAAATGCACAACAAGTTAAAACTGCTTGAAACGCAAAGTAGTAAAAAGCTGGATTCATGTTGCATTTTTCTTTGCTATGGCCAATTCTAGGAAGCAACAAAAAAAACTGTGTGAAACCAGAAGCTGAAGAGATCTAGAACAAACTCCAATACCCAAAATAAGACTTATACGACATATGTTTGATCAATGAATTCAAAAGAAGAGAAGGATTTGGCAGTGACAAAGTTAATTTGGTTCAGGGAATTGCTGACCTTCAAATCAACTGGGAAATTATTTCACTGGTGGCAGTCACAAAGTTCATAAAATTGGGGATGTTAAAATTAAAAATTGTTTCATTGATAAGAAGAACCAAGGCCTGGTGATTGAAATGGAGAGATTCTAAAGAGCCTAATTAAATTCTGAACAGTGAAGCTTTGTGCAGAAGAGGTGAAATACCCAAAATAGGCACCAGGGGTAAAGATGTAAACTTGCCTCAATATATTGATGATTATCGCCATCTACAGAAACCAGCCTCATTTCTCTATAAAAGGAGACCAGAAGCCATGAAGAAGAGAGGAGAGAAACCAGATATCATCCTCACGCAGAATACATCAAGCACTTGCACACCGTTGTAAAGAGTTGTGAGAAATTCAGAAGATAGTCAATCTGTGTTAGGATAGCTACTTTATAAAAAGAAAAACAAAAAAAAAGAGTGTTAGTAGGAGCAATAGCTTCATATCTTCAGCAGTAGTAGGCAAGCACTTGTTCTACTCTTCGTGTAATATATTTGGTGAAGTAAGAAGTATCTTTAACTCTCTTTGCAACACATTCTTATTTTCTGTTTCACTTTTCTTACACATATATTAAGGCATCTGGTGGCACCTATATCTGTAAAAATGTAGGAAATAACTAAAACTTGCAGTTATGTAAATATGTAAATAAACTAACCTAGCAGTAAGATAATATATGCACTTATCCATATATAAAATATGCATTTACATATAAATATGCATCTACACATAAAATAAATGATTTAACAGATTATATATATATGCATGGGCATAAAAAAATATATATAAAAAAAAGAGTGTATCAATAGAAGTACTTATCCAGTTCAGTTTCTTCCTTGCTTACTTTTCTTTTGCATCATTTCAGCATAATGGAAAAATGTCATGAATAATTAAAGTCAGTAAGTAATTAACATTAGTAGATCATTTATATATACATTAAAAAAAAGAAAAACGACAAAAGAAGGACAAAGGACAGCAGGTATTGATAAAGGACAGCAGGTTTGAGACACACCTCGTCAATGCATTGCAAATCAAGGAGGCAGTCACCGTTATCATTGTCTACATCATGCCAAGGAGCAGCCCTTGCTTCTAGGAGTTTTACATGCCAACCAGGGGATGTACCATGCCTCAAATGATGCAACCATCATGCCAACATATCTCAAGTACATCACCAAATCATGAAGGAGAAAGGCAGGAAAGAATGAGGGAGTGTATCAGCCCTATATCAGAATGATATTGGATTGATGCTTTACCTTCCTCATCATGTTTCTGGTCTGTCACCACATTATTGCAGTCCCTGGAGAGCATTACATTATCAGCCTAATCACCATGGCTGAGAGCATGCTACACGGTCTCTATAATGCAATTGGTGGATCAGACACATAGGAGAGCGTGTGAGCATGTCTTCAATTGCATCACCAAGTCCATCATTACTGAGAGACAGTAACAACTAAGACAAGCTCAATTATTAACTTGTCACCTTGGCCACATTAAAGTTGGAGAGAAGTTCATGACCAGAGGTATTTTGCAGTCAAATTGGCGATTCAAAGACCTCTCCGTATATTCCACCATGCTCTCAGACCCACCACCTTGTTGTCATGATCAATAGGAGGTTGCAACGACCAACTCCTTGCCATGGCGGGTCTGGACTGAGGCAAAGCATCACGTTGGAGAGTTTTATCAATCAAATTGAATCCGAAAAAAACTTCTAGCATCCACCACGACACTCTCTGATATACCAATTCGACCTGAAGATCACTAGAAACCTGCAATCATCACCACTGCCTTCTCAAAACCCTAGCCGATTTGGGGGGCGACAATTACAGTGAAAGAGAAGGAAAGAAGCCCGAATGATGGATCCCACGACCTCAAGAAAGCCCCCACGACGCGATTTGACCCTAATTCTGGGCATAATGGTGGTCCGTCGAGCTTAATCGAGCGACAATGTCGTTTGCGTCGTCGTCGGAACGGAGGAGGAAGGAGAGGAGAAAGAGATCAAGACCATGCCCTGTCTGGACTCGGCGCATGGATAACGTTCAAGACCGTCCCTGTCGACCTTCGGTCCACAAATTCATTCGATATAGACCGGGTGCACGGGAGGAAGAGAACAGATTTTATAAAAAAAAAACATCCCTAATTGGACGATTTGCTGTGGCATGCTCGTGTGACGAATTATTTGGTGTGGCGATCAGCTAACATCCGATATGAACCAACCACGAACTGCCACTTGTCGCTTCGTTTGACCAGGGAAAGTCGCTGATGACTCTTCTCTCCGCTAACTTGGACCAACCAGGAGCCACCACGTGTCTCATATGCTGATGTGGTGTGATTCTATTGCTGGAAAATTCAAAAATTTGTAGAAATTCAACCGTAACTCAGAAAAATCCAAAACAAATTTCTATAAATCCAGAAAATGCAAAGAATATTATCATGCCAAAATCATTACCTAATTCCTTGCATAATATTGTCAAATCCAAATTCCAAGTTCCAGCCAACCACAAATTACCAAATCACCCTATGATTTATCCAAAAATCCAATAAACTTCAAAAATTCACTAAAAATCATAGGAAGCTCAGAAAAATGTGAGGAAAATTCCTACAAACTCAGAAAAATGTGGGGAATCTATTTTGCTGATCATCATCACCAAAAAAACCTACCAAAAATATTAAGACCATTATTCTATTTGCAACCCGACAATCAGAAACCCTTTTGGCTCGAATAAAAATGACTCGAAGGCCTTTTGGCTCGAATAAAAATGACTCGAAGGCTCATAATCAAAATTAAAGGAGGCATGGACAATACTTCAACATGGAGAAGATCTCGTACTCACCTAAGGCATTCAAGTAATCTCAGAAGAAAAAGAAAATAAATAAAAAACAATGGGAGAAAGAGACCCCTTTCACCCAATCGGGAGGATCCCCATGTTGCATAAAATAAAATAAAAATAAAAAACAAACTTCTCAAGCCGAGCAGATCGCAATAGGAATACCCCGGTGATCAAGAGGCCTCATTGAAACAAGATGGTTCAAACCAGTGGATAGTCATCATTATGACTGACGCGGAGCAACCGAAGATATTCAATACTCTTGAAATGAGCAGGAGCACTGTCGAAGAGATTTAAGCTCAATGTTGAGAATCTGATCTCAATATTGTGAGTCTGGTTGAATTGCGACTCGCTAATCAAGGCCGGCTACAACGAATACCAAAAGCAAATAATCCAGGATGAGACCGACATCAGGAACGTCGGATCAAACCCGGATCGAAGAATTCAAAACATAAATATCTCCCTTTGGTGCTTGAGGAAACTAAAACTGAACGATCCGGTCAGGAACCGGATATCACTTCCTTCATCTGACAATTGGTTAAGACCCGATAGCTGAGGCTACGCACCCTGTTCGAGGACCAACTGTCACTCTTCAATGGATGGTTAAGGACCCATAACTGAGGTTATGTACCCTGTCCAAAGACCACTGTCTCCATTCAATGATTGGTTAAGGATCGATAGCTGAGGCTATGTTCCCCGTTTGAAGACCAATCATCTTTTCATCAACGATTAGTTAAGGACCCATAACTGAGGTTATGTACTCTCTCCGAGGACTAATTGTCTCTATCTGATAGCTGGTTAAGGACCCGTAACTGAGGTTATGTACCCTGTCCAAGGACCACTGTCTTCGTTCACCGATTGGTTAAGGACCCGTAACTGACGTTATGTACCCTGTCCAAGGACCAATTGTCTTTCTTCAACGGATGGTTAAGGACCCATAACTGAGGTTATGTACCCTGTCCCCAGGACCACTGTCTCCACTCAACGATTGGTTAAGGATCGATAGCTGAGGCTATGTTCCCCGTTTAAGGACCAATCGTCTTTTCATCAACGATTAGTTAAGGACCCATAACTGAGGTTATGTACCCTTTCCGAGGACTAATTGTCTCTACCGATGGCTGGTTAAGGACCGATAGCCGAGGCATCGTTCCCTGTCCTAGGACCAACTGTCACCCCGCACATGAGAAGGCCATAGGGAGTCCGACTCATGTAGCACCCGCGCGCACCTTTATTTTTGACACAGACCCGAGGGTGGTGTCACGGCGCCTACAAGCCAAACGGACGGTGTCGTTATTTCAACGGTTCGGATGGGAGCCGAACGGTCTATTGACATCTGACTGGGCACCAGATGAAGTTCAAACGCTTTGATTGGACGTAGCATTGATGTGATATCTTGGCTAGATACCTTGTATCACTTCAAATGTTTTGAATGATAATTGGATCGTTTATCCAATATCCTGATTGGCAACCAGATATCAACTTGACGTTTCGAGTGGCAGTCGAAACGAAGATCAACGCTTCGGATGGAAGTCGGAGTATTTATCTGATACCCTGGCTGAATACCAGATATCTCTTTAAATATTCCGAAAGAAAGTCGAATCGTCTCTTGAACATCTGACTGGCGACAGATGTTTTGCTGCAACGCTTCAAGTAAACAGCTGGATCATTTGCTTGACACCCTGGCTAGAAACCAGGTATCAAGGCAATGCTCTGAATAGTAATTGAATCGTTTCTCACCGTCTGGCTGGCAACCAGACGTCTTTTTCAACAGTTTGAGTGGCAGTCAAACTTCATCGGTATCTTGGCTGGCAACTGGATATCGTTTGTAGGCTTTCGGATGGCAACCGAAATGAAGATAAACGTTTCGAGTAAAAATCAAGTTATATTTTGGTGGATACAAGGTATCACCTTAAATGGCTCGAATAATAACCGAAACGAAGGTCAACGCTTCGAATAAAATCGGGTTATATTTTGGTTGGATACGAGGTATCACCTTAAATGACTCGAATAATAATCGAATCGTCTCATTTGAACGCTTCAAACTAAGGCTGAACCGTTCACGGATACCTGCTTGACAGATGTCTCCTCAACGTTTCAAGGAACAATTGGATTATTTACCTGATGTCTTGGCTGGCCACCCGGATATCAATGTGATGCTCTGAATGGTCATTGAACCGTCTCATCGTCGTTTCGGAATAGCCGCCGGAACGTACCTCAACGCTTTGAATGGAGTTTGGACCATTTATTCGATATCCTAGCTGGATATCACTCTAAATGTCTTGAACAACAATCAAACCGTCTTTTCAAGATTCTGGTCAAGAACCAGGAGCCATTTCAACACGCCGGAAGGGAACCGGATTGTGTCTCTGACATTGCCAGATGTCACTTTGACAACGCTTCCGCTGATAGCCGAACCGTTGAAGATATCAAGATTAACGAGCGCCAGATCGTCTTTTAATGCTCTACTCCCACGTGACGAGCATTTACCCGCAGTCAGGTTAGACCAAGGGGCAGTCTGCCTGGTTAGCACCCGCGCGCACATTTGACGCCCAAAAGTTTAAAGCCCGGCGAAGTCATCGACATCTACAAGCCCACAGGCCCGATGTTAAGCGTAATGTCTACAAACTCCGCGGCCTAAGAGTCCGACATTATCGAAGAAAAAGAAGAAAAAGAAGAAAAAGAAAAAGTCTATAAAGATCCTCAGCACCAAATAAAAAAAAAAAGAATCCAGAAGCCATCATGACCCGATTTTTGGGAATTTCAAATACCCGCTTCGGGAAGTCCATGCCTCAAGCCGTAAAATTCAAATTCAAGAGCCTAAAATCATGAGCCACCCCGATAATATCTAAAGAGTCATTATTCAAGAGTCAACCATTCCTCACATCACAAGAAGAAGTCACCGAAGTCCAAGCAGCAAAGATCAACCAAGACATCTCCAAATCATAAGTCTTAAAGACTGCTGTCCTTACAATACCGAGTCCATTCAATAAATAAATACAACACTAACACTGCATAATAATCATGGTAGTAGTAATAATAAAAAAAAACACAAAAAAGATGAAAATGCATGCTAGGATAACAAATTGCATATTTACAATTCCCTAATAGCTTATGATACATATCCTTTGATTTTCCCGATCTAGAGGTTCTCCAGACCATGTCGGAGGTAATTAACAGTAGGGGCTTGCGCCTACTGGAAAAAAAGGACCCCTCTCAAATAATAAACCCTCGTGGGAACTCAAGACCGTACCGTTATTTCTCCTCTGGGAAGTATCAGTATCGGCATTCTTGAGGCTCGCGAGGGGTATCTGATCCGCATTCTTTTCCCCCTCTGTTTCCTCTGTTGTGAAATTCGAGGGCCGCGAAAAAGTGCGAGACAGGTTCTGGCACGCCCGGTGGGACTTTTTTTCTCCTCTCATCAGAAGAAAATCAAAGGATATAGTATACAAGCTTAGGGAATTTGTAATAAATTACTGACGATAATCTTCAAGATTTTATTCTTGTAGGAAATGGCGAACACGAACAATGTTAGAGCAATCACCGACTTTGGACTTGTTCCGAGCACATTGATGATCGGGTCCATCCCAATCTCCTTTCCGATGATGCAAGTGACCCCAGACGCTCATTTCACCGTCAACAACTCCATGGTGGCAAACATGGAATATGCCAATGCCGTCTCGACCTTTATCTTTGGAGCAAATGACTATTTTGCAGAACCTCAAGACGAAGGACTCGCTGCCATCATCAAACCGACACCCAAACACACGATAATGGAGAACGGTTCACAATCTCAAGATTTACAAGTACATCCGTTTGGGATGCTGTTTCAGGCAAATGTGCCAACGAAGGACTCTTTTGAGTCACTTCAGATCGTGAAGGAAAAGTCATCCGAGATGCGGAATTCACCTACTCATTGTAAGACGGTGTTGACTCCAACACTTGTCCAATCTGAAGAGGTGACAATTGTCGCAATTGTCCAGAGCGCTTGCAATGCAGTCAATAGAGAGGAGGATGAAGGGACGCCTCAGAAACCAAAGACTCGTGTGTCTAATAAACATGCCCTTCCAACCGCAAAATCGATAACTTCGCTAACAAAGAAGAGGCAAGCGGGGGCACTAGACCAAAACTCATATGACCACGAGAAGCCGATATCTCCAGATAAAGAAACAAAAGGCCAAATAAAACATGCATTAAAAGGCAAAACAATCATTATTGCAGAAGAAGAGAGTGTGACCAAGCCATTAGCCTCGGACGGTTCGCAAGCTAAGCCGAAAACTATAAATGCTCCAACCAAAAGTGTTAAAGGAAATTGTCAGCCTAAGAAGAAACCAGTTATACGACAAAACTGAAGGCCTGAAGAAGTCGAGCAAAACCTAGAAAAATCTAATGCCAAAATGGAAGAAGCCATCGATGATGAATTTTCACCGATCACTTTCACCAAGGATGATTTCCTCAAAGCGGAGACATTTCATAACAAACCGTTGTATGTCACAGGAATGTCAAACGGAATTAAGATCAATCGAATTTTGGTTGATCCAGGATCGGCAGTTAATATTCTTCCACTGGAGTCGATGAAATACTTCCTACTTGATAAAAGATCCTTAAAGCGTAGTCAACCAAAGATCTATGGGTTCAATTCACACTCCCAGAAAGCACTAGGGGTGGTTACCTTGAAGTTCCAGTTCGAAAAACTTGAAACATATGCAAGACTTTGTGTCATAAAGGCCAGCGTGTCATATAAGGTACTATTGGGCCGACCTTGGTTGCATGCGTACCAATTGATACCTTCTACCTTGCATCAATGTATCAAATATGTCAAAAATGGAATTAGTGAAGTGATAAGAGGAGAAGAACATCCTTTTTCTATTCATGAAATGGGACTTCTAGATGCAAAGTACTTCACACCTAGGCCACCTCTGGGGGCAAGCTCTCAACAAGGATCATTAGATACCAATGATGAACCCTCGAATAATAAAACAAACTTTGTGAAAGCCAACGACAATGCCAAAGGCGTAAGTGAAAGGATATCTGCTAATGCCTGTGACAAGCCTCATTATGGAGTATCCAAGGAACATTCCGACAAACTTGAAATAATGACTCAACCTCTGAAGAAAAGGCGGATATGGAGAGAATCATGTCTGATTGAATCTGTTTCCGAAAAATTCTCCTGGGAGCTTGCATCTAAAAGATTGAACCAAGTTGCTCAGACAGAGGCTACATTTGTACCAACGGACCAAGCAGACACGGAGATCATCCGAGATAGCCATCTGATATATCCGGGGGGCAATGAGTCATGTTGCATGATTCATATAAGCGATTCTGATTTTGAAAACAAAGAAGATGTGACACAAATTTATGCTACAGAAATTTTTCGGTCGGTTCAAAATGAAGGCAATGCAAATCCCTTGCTTGAAAGGCCCAACACTTCACATCTAAATCCTGGAGCAAGTGAAACTTCACTTTCGTGCCATAACCAAGAAATGGGGGCAGATAGAACTCCACACTTTTTAGATTGCCCTCACAAGACAACAAGGTCCGCATATGTGTCAAAGGATGAAAGGCAGGAACATGCACTGCATGACCACTCTGACATCGACTCCGACGAGGATTCCTTTACAGTATATGCCATTGGGGTAGATGATAATACCCAAGAAGAAACTACACGAGACTGGAGTAGTGATACAGAAGAAATCTTACTCGTGGCAATAAAATCTGAGGAAAGTACCCTCAAAGAGGAGAAATTCCAATCTCATGAAAGTCTGGTGTATGGGGTAGACAATGAAATTCGAGAAGGGAATATACAGAGTTGGAGTAATGAGACCGAAGAGGTTGAACCTGTGACGGCAGGATTTGAAAACATCTCCTCTGAAGAAAGCGAGGCGCAAGAAACCTTAATCACCAACGTTTGTGGTAAACAACAAACCTTAGAAAGCCTTGCTGCATGTTTAGAAGAACAAGAGCAACAGATCATGATGCTCCATCAAAGAAATAAGGAGATGCATCGCAAATGCAGAAAAATGAATCACATGATAAATCAAAGAAATGAAAGTTTGCAGCAGAAGAATGAAGAGATACACCGAGAAATGGAAAAGGAACGCTGATATTAGAAGATTGCTAGGAGATTTGCAGGGGGCATGTGATGACTCCCCAATCATGTCTCAAGAGCAATTTAAGAGACTAGATCTCGAAAGAGGCAAAGAAAAAACGGTGGATGTTCAGATGATCCGAGAGGAAGAAAGGTCAATGTCAAAAGAGCCCGAAACTACTAGAAAATACTGGAAGGAAAGTGTGTCATTAAGAAAACGGAAGAGTAAACCGTACCCTTTCCGACGAGACAGAATTGTTGAGATCTTCAATCTAGCCATGGAGCACGATTTGCAATTACCCAAATGTAAACGGCCCGAAGAAGAACATCAACACGACAAACCCAATTTTTGCTTATATCATAGGATTATTGGACATACACTCAAGGATTGCTACATATTCAAAGATTGGGTTGAAGATAAATTCATGAAAGGCGAATTGCACCTCCCAAAGCACGTCCTACAAGATCCAACACCCCACAAATGATGGCGCAAAATCTAATCGGGGGCAAAAAAAAAAAAAAAAAAAAATCGCGAAAATCACCACGTTTTATGATTGGCATGTCAACCTCTTCAACTTCGACAATGGAACATGATGATAGGTATTGCACATCGGATCGCAAATCCCGCTTAATTCTTATACCAAATCCCACCGGTTTATATCAGACCAATCAACCGTGAGTCTGATATATCGACCCAGCCGAGACCGAAAACCTCAACGTCTTCAGTCTGAGACATCTACGATCCATCGGTTTATATCAAACCAATTACCGTGAGTCTGGTATATCGACCCAGCCGAGACCGAAAACCTCAACGTCTTCAGTCTGAGACCTCTACAATCATCGGTTGATATCAAACTAGTCACCGTGAGTCTAGTATCTCGACCCATTCGAGACCGAAAACCTCTACGTCTTCAGTCCGAAACCTCTACGACCATTGATATCAGATCGATCACCGTGAGTCTGATATATCAACCCAGCTGATATCTCATTTATTTGTTGGTATTTAGACCGTACTTGGCACCTAAATTTGACCCAAACCTTGTTATTATTTGACATTTCCTCGTGTTTTTCCAGGATTCGGCTATGCCGTCGCTTTAGTTCATTATAATACAGGTATTGATGAAGAACAAGAGGAAAACAGACTCAAAGAAGCTCAGGATGCTTGTAATCAGGCCAGACGACTCATTCCTGGCGCTAGGCACACAATCCAGACCGTCATGCGGGCCACATGCCACCTTAGACGCTAAGTCCAGGCCTCAGTTCGGGTCGAACACCTCCAGTTCGGACCGAACCAGGCTCTGCATCGGACTTAGCCATCTCAGCGGTTCACTTCGGACTACATGTAGCCAGTTCGGACCGAAGCCCATCCTGTTCGGGTCGAACTGGTCACAGCAGCTCCCATTCCACTCCAGCCCGAAGCCATTCTGCTCTCCGGGTCGAACTGACCCCTGGCTGGCCCCGAACTGACAACTTTGGCATGTTTTTCTACATTGGAAAGTTGATTTCTGGAAGATCTTCTGCCCTGGACGACCTAGCTTGTTCTCCAAGCACCTGAAGCTTCTATAAAAGGTTCTCTCTGCCCTCACGGCAGACTCTCTTGGCTCTGGACGAATTTGGCACACTTTCTTGGAGTTCTTCACCGATTCCTGTGATCTTTCAACTGTTTACGAAGCGACGACAACGAGCAGTGCGAGATCTGACATCCATTTACCTTCCCAGTTCTAGATAGAGAAGTTTAAGTTGCAAAGTAGTAGTTGGTTATTTCTTTTGATGCTTTTCACTTCTCTATTGATGGACATGTATCTTTATTGCTTTATTACTGTTGTTATGTGTTGTTTTAGTACGATGTCTGAGTAGTTTACTTTAGTCTTAGGGTAAGATGTAGCTTAGGTTTAGTTTGATGTTGTTGTTATGAGATGCTTGATATTTGACATGCTATTTTTCTATTTGAAATTAATTGCTGCTTAGTTGATTGCTGTTGTTTGATTTATCTTGCTTCCGAATCTACTGCAGGGTTTGGTTAAGTTACAAATTTAAACGAACGATAGATGTAAGCTAGGTGTTTAGGTTAAGCCTTAGATCTGAAAGGATAGGTTAGTTGTGCTGAAAGGCAGAACTTCTGAACTACTTGAAAGAGTGTTTAGATAACCAAAGAAAACAAGTAGTAAAACCCTTGTAAACTTGTACCAACACGAAAGTTTAAGTCTAGTGAACTTGGGCGAGTTTGGTAGAGTCTTGTACTAGTTTCTGGCCCGACAGGCGAAAGTTGAGGGTTAGGGATTGTAGTACAGCCAGTCCAGAGTCGTGGCATTGTCAAAGTCAAGTGTACCAATCAACAACTCAAATCCACGCCTTCAGTTCGGACCGAACTGGTCTGGTTCGAACCGAACTGAAGGTAGGATTTTCAGGTCCTCGAATTAATTGTGAAAGCAATTAATTTCGGTTTCTCTGAAAGCTAAACCTAGCGAAATCTGATCCCTAGGACGCCTTTTTATCATTAGAAAAACCACAAATTTATCCTTAGTTTGTTTAATTGTTTGAGTTTTGTTATTAGAGTTCAAAATCCCCAAAAACATCTACACTCTTGCATCTTAATTTTAGTTCTTTATTTCATTCAAAAACATCCCTTTTTACCTGTCTAGCTTTTGAGAACCAGTGAGTCCGGTACTCAGAAATCCGTCCCTTGGGTTCGACCCTAAACCTTACTCCAAACGATTAGTGAAGTTAGGTTCTAGGTACAAATTTATTTGATACTTAGGGTTTAAAATCCTTCATCAAATTGGCGCCGTTGCCGGGGACGGTGTTGATATTGGATACTTGTTGTAGTATCAAGAGACTAGACTTTTCTTTTGTTTTTCTCATATTTGCTTTCTCTCTATTTTGCAGGACTGGCAGGTAGGAAGAAGGGGCCCCGATCAAAGTCCCAACCTCCTATTTTGCGTAGGTATTTTCTCCGTGGGTTGCAGGAAGATCCAGAGTTGCAGCAGGTCGAATTTCTTCGCGTAATCAACCAAGCGCAGCAACCAGGGTCCTCTTCGACCTCCAGTTCGACCCGAACAGCTCCAGTTCGACCCGAACTGAACCCAGTGCAGAGAGAAGCAGGAGCTACCATGGCGGCGAACAACCCTCAAGTTGATATCGCGGCCGAGACACAGCGCTTGGAGCAACTCAGGCTCCAATTAGAGCGAGAACGACGAGAATTCGACGATGAGCGTCGCAGATGGACCAATGATGATGAGAGCGTCGGGAACAACTCTGATGGGGAGAATGACAACCCCAACAAATCTCTCATGGAGTATTGTGCTCCGAGGGCCAAGCACGTGGCAGGGCCGGTTGTGATTCCTGGAATCGATGCCAACAACATGCAGATCGCCCCCGCTCACGTGACTATGGTCCAACAAACCCCGTTCCATGGGAACGACCACGAGGACCCCCATGCTCATCTTCAAACTTTTTTTGATTACACTAGACTTATTAAAATGAATGGGGTCCCACAACAAGCTGTTAGACTCTTGCTGTTTAGGTTTAGCCTCAAAGACAAAGCCCAAAAGTGGTACAAAACTTTGAAAAAGGGGTCGATTAGATCTTGGGATGACATGGCTCAAACTTTTCTTGACAAGTACTTTCCAACTGATAGGGCTGACTCAATAAGGAGGGAAATTACAAACTTTCAACAAAAAGAGGATGAACCTATGAGCGATGCTTGGGAGCGGTTTAGGGATTTAGAAACCTCGTGCCCCCATCATGGGATTCAAGAGTGGTTGATAGTTAAAACTTTTTATAACAGTTTGTATGATAATATTAAGATCAACCTTGACTCTCTTTCAGGTGGAAGTTTCCTACGGCTTGATGCGGCAGCCGGAAGAGAGCTACTTGACCGGTGTGCGAGGCAATACCATTGGATGCCGATGGTTAGCTCTCGCCGACAAAACCCGAGGCAGCAAGTACACAACGTCACAACCAAGGACGAGAGGATCGCCGAACTCGAGACGGAGCTTGCCGCGTTTCAATCCGCACAAGGCTCGCATCTCAACAAAGGAGAATGCGGATGTTGCGGCGAGGAGGGGCACACTTCCGTCGACTGCCCTTTGGCTAAACCCGAGACCGACAGTCCTCAAGTCAATGCTATTAACGGGAACTTTGGTCAAAAATACCCGTACACCGGCCCAGGCCCCTCAAATTTTAATAGAAATAATCAGTTCACCAACAATAGGGACCAGCCATTTCAAAGGAAGTCCGCCTTTGGCGAACTTACTGAACTTGTCCATACCTTTATGGCCGGCCAAACTAAATTTAATCTTGAAATTAAGTCTGATGTTGATGAACTGAAATCTAACACAGGGGCAATAAAGAGGATGGAGCGCTTGCTGGAGGCACATCTCACCAAGGAGCAAGGGAAGCTACCAGGGCAGCCTCAAGTCAACCCGAATGCCGATTGCAAGGCCCTCCATGCCTTGAGAAACGGGAAGCAGTATGAAGACCCACCCATGCCGGCAGAAACAGCTGATCAACCCTCAGTTCGACCTGAAGCAGACCCAGTTCGGGCCGAACCAGCTGATGAAGGGCCCATTTTGCAGCAGATAGCACCATTGCCGCCCCTCACCAGCCCAGTTCGACCCGAACCCTCTCCTGTTCGGTCCGAACCAGAGACTGAAGGGCCAGCCAAGAGGCCTGTTCGACCTGGACCCAAGATTGTTCGACCCGAACCACCTCCAGTTCGGTCCGAACCAAAGGTGCAGGCTGGCCAAAACAGAGAAAAGAGCGCCCAAGTCACACCCGCTTACCAACCTCCCGTCCCATTCCCACAGGGGTTGAGAAAGAGCAAAGAGGATGCCCAATTCAGGGCATTCTGGGAGATTTTGAAGGAGATGAAGATCACGATCCCCTTCATGGATGCGGTGACACAAGTGTCGGTATATGCTAAATTTTTAAAGGAATTATGTACTGGAAAGTTGACTCTGGAGGAGTTGAAATCCGTTGCTTTGACACAAGGGAGCAGCGAAGCTTTGAGGAAGATGCCGCCCAAACTAGAAGACCCGGGGAGGTTTGTTCTCCCTTGCGTCATCGGAAATGCCATCATCAAGCAGGCTTTATGCGATATGGGGGCCGGCGTCAGCCTCATGCCCAAGGCGGTCTATGAAAAGGTAGGGTTCGGCGAGCTAAGCCCAACAGCTATATCTATCAAGCTTGCGGACTCCACAGAGCGATTACCGATAGGCATGCTCAAGGATGTACCGGTGCAAGTCGGTAAATTTTTAGTGCCGGGAGATTTTGTGGTCATGGACATGGAGGTAGATCAGGAGGTGCCCATCATCTTGGGGCGCCCGTTCCTCCGAACTGCTGGGGTCTTGATGGATGCCAGAGACGGCACGATCTTGGTCAGAGTGGGGGAGGAGGAGCTTCACTTCTCCATCAATCATGCCATGAAGTTCCCAAGCTCCGCCGACACATGCTTTAGGATCGAGGTGATCGAGCCAACGATTGAGGAGACTCTTGAGGAAAGGTATGAGTCTTCTCTCCATGATTACCAACAGTTTCTTTCTGAAGTACAGGAAGCAATCGAGATCGAGGAATCGATCGAGGCTGAGGAACTAGATGAAATGGTGGATCCTGCCCCTCCGTTCGGACCGAACCCAGACGCTTCGGGTCGAACTGTAGATAGGGAAGAGGTTCATGGAGATCAGTTCGGGTCGAACCAACCCAGTTCGGGTCGAACTGGAGGCAACCAGATGGAAGATGCAATGGCTCTGGACCTCTCCAGCCCGAACCAGGCTAGTCCAGACCGAACTGAGCCTCCAAAAGTTGAACTCAAGCCCCTGCCTGCCTCTCTCAGGTATGAATTTCTCGGCCCGAATCAAACATACCCTGTTATTGTTAACTCTGAATTAGATGCAGGGCAGATTGAGAAGTTATTGACAGTTTTGAAGTCTCATCAAGATGCTATTGGATACTCAATAGAAGATTTGAAAGGGATCGACCCCGCTATTTGCACTCACCGAATCCTCATGGAGGATGACCACAAGCCATCAAGAGACGGGCAGCGAAGGCTCAACCCAATTCTCACCGAAGTGGTCAGAAAAGAAGTGCAAAAGCTCCACGATGCGGGGATTATTTATTCGATCTCGGATAGCAAGTGGGTGAGCCCGGTGCACGTGGTCCCCAAGAAAGGAGGCACGACGGTGGTCAAGAACGACAAGGACGAGCTGATCCAAACGCGAGTCGTGACCGGGTGGAGGATGTGTATAGACTATCGCAAGCTCAATGCGGCGACTAAAAAGGATCACTTTCCTCTCCCTTTTGTTGACCAACTTTTAGAAAGACTCGCTAATCACTCTTTTTATTGTTACTTAGATGGTTACTCAGGTTTCTTTCAAATACCCATCCATCCTAGCGACCAAGATAAGACCACCTTTACTTGTCCTTGGGGTACTTTTGCCTATAGACGTATGCCTTTTGGTTTATGTAATGCACCAGCCACCTTCCAGCGAGCCATGATGGCTATTTTTTCGGATTTTATTGAAAAAAAAATGGAAGTGTTTATGGACGATTTCTCTGTTTACGGTTCTTGTTTTGATTCATGCCTTGCTAACATCTCTAAAATTTTGCAGCGATGCAAGGAGGTCAACCTGGTGCTGAATTGGGAAAAGTGCCATTTCATGGTGCAGAAAGGCGTAGTGCTAGGCCACGTGGTGACATCTCAAGGGATCGAGGTCGACAAAGCCAAAATTGAAGTGATTGAAAAGCTAGAGATCCCTAAGAATGTCAAAGATGTCCGAAGCTTCCTTGGACATGCCGGATTCTATCGCCGATTCATAAAAGATTTCTCTAAAATAGCAAAGCCATTAAGCAATCTATTGATTAAAGACTGTGAGTTTATTATTGATGATGATTGTATTAATGCTTTCAACAGGTTGAAGGATGCCCTTGTTTCGGCCCCAATCTTACAACCGCCGGATTGGTCACAACCATTCGAGCTCATGTGCGACGCGAGCGACTATGCGGTTGGAGCTGTTTTAGGCCAAAGGAAAGACAAGAGACCTGTGGCCATCTACTACGCGAGCAAGGTGCTTGATCCGGCTCAAGCAAACTACACGACCACGGAGAAGGAGCTCCTCGCTGTTGTATTTGCCCTAGACAAGTTCAGATCCTATCTTGTGGGCTCTAAGGTGATCGTGTACACAGATCACGCCGCGTTGAGGTACTTAATGAGCAAGAAGGATGCCAAACCAAGGCTCATAAGGTGGGTCCTTTTGCTTCAAGAATTTGATCTGGAAATCCGAGACAAGAAAGGAACAGAAAATCTAGTGGCAGACCACTTGTCTCGGCTGCATTGGAAAGAAGGAAAAGGTGAAGAATTGCCGATTGAAGATGCCTTTCCACATGAAAATCTCATGAAAATCGACCTCAGTTCGACCCGGACTGACCATGGTTCGGACCGAACTGACCTCAGTTCGGGGTCACCACCACTCACTTCGGGGGACTTGGCCCTCACTTCGGATCGAAGAGGCGGCAGTTCGGACCGAACGGAGCTTAGTCTGGAGCTGCTGGCCCTCATTTCGGGTCGAATGCATGGTACTCCAGACCGAACTGAGCGCAGTGATGAGGATTGGATGCGGCTTGCAAGTGAAATCCTGGCCTTTGAGCACAGTTCGACCCGAACTGGGGGTGGTTCAGGCCGAAGCGACCAGCCCTGGTATGCTGACTTGGCCAATTATCTTGCCTGTGGGATTTTGCCCCTGAAATGACTTGGCAGGAGAAGAAAAAGCTCAAATCCGACGCCAAGTTCTACTTCTGGGATGAGCCGTACTTGTTCAAGATTGGAGTAGATGATGTCTACCGGAGATGTGTCCCTTATGAGGAAATTCGGCCGATATTGGCCGGGTGTCACTCATCTGCCTATGGGGGCCATGCCTCCTACTCCAAGACAGCAGCCAAGGTCCTGCAATCAGGTTTGTTTTGGCCCACTCTTTTCAAAGATGCACGTTCTTTTGTACTTTCTTGTGATCAGTGTCAAAGGACGGGGAACATATCCAAGAGGAATGAGATGCCACAAAACCCGATTCTTGAAGTGGAGATCTTTGATGTGTGGGGAGTGGATTTCATAGGCCCTTTCCCGAGCTCTAATGGGAATGAGTACATCCTAGTCGCCGTCGACTATGTCTCAAAATGGGTGGAGGCGATTGCATGCAAGGCAGCTGATGCTAACTCGGTTGTCAAGCTCTTCACCAAGATAATTTTCCCTCGATTCGGAGTTCCAAGGGCAGTCATAAGCGACGGGGGAAAATATTTCATCAACCGGACCTTTGACAATCTCTTGAAGAAGCATGGAGTCACCCACAAGGTTGCTACACCCTATCACCCGCAAACCAATGGGCAAGTGAAAGTGTCTAATAGGGAGATTAAGAGCATCTTGGAGAAAACTGTAGCCCGGTCTCGCAAGGATTGGGCCAACAAGCTAGATGAGGCTCTTTGGGCCTATAGGACAGCCTTCAAGACACCAATAGGCATGAGCCCCTTCAAGCTTGTCTATGGGAAGCCATGCCACTTGCCGATTGAGATTGAGCACAAGGCATATTGGGCCACGCGCGCTATCAACATGGATATGCTCAAAGCCGGGGAGAAGCGCATACTAGATTTGCATGAATTGGATGAGGCATATTTCAAGGAGAGACTTCAAGGAAGGCGACTTGGTGCTCTTGTTCAATTCACGACTTAGGCTTTTCCCGGGCAAGTTGCGATCTAGGTGGTCGGGGCCATTCCGTGTGGTCAAGGTCTACCCATTCGGCGCCGTTGATATCTGTGACAAGGATTCGGAGCCTTTCAAGGTCAACGGGCAACGATTGAAGCATTACATAGCCGATGAGAAGATTGAGGAAGCCTTTGTTCTTTCTCTCTCCGAACCTTACCAATCCAATAATTAGAAAAGAGGTGGTCAAGCTAGGGACCTAAAACAAGCGCTGCTTGGGAGGCAACCCAAGAGTTTATTTTTATTTTTAGATTCATTTCACTTCTCTTTTTCGTGAAAAAGACAAAAAAATTAGTGAGAAAATTATAAAAATGACGAGAATATTCTTTGATGGGATGAATTGTGATTCTTTTCAGAGCAAGTTTGGGGGGATCAAGGAGAGCAGTTGGCGCTAGAGCACCTGGATTGCGAAGAATCCCTGTACGACCTCAAGCCAGCTGCAAAGGTCGAAGTAGCCAGCCTCAGTTCGACCTGGAGCCAGCAAATTCGACCCGAAGGAAGGATTGGGCTACGGAACAGGATGAGGGGCCAGTTCGGTTCGAAGACATACAGTTCGGTCCGAACGGAGCTGTTCGACCTGGACAAGGTGGAAGGCGAGGAAGGGTTGAGTTCGGTCCGAACTGGTTCTGTTCGGTCCGAACGGCGAATATTGGGCTGAAATTTTTAATGGGACCCAGGCCCATTTTCTTATTATTTCATTTAAATTTTATTGGGCCTGTTTTAAATCTCCTACCCGACCCGTTAAGTTCCCAGCGTAACCCCCTCCCCAAACCGACCCGTCTCCCACTCTTTCCTTTCTCTCCCACTCGCACCCCTTCCCCAAGTCGCGTCCCTTCCTTTCCAAACCGAAGCACCCCTCCGTAACCGACGCCTCCCTTCCCTATTTAACCAAACCCACAGATCTATAAGCCATTTTACTCGCCTCTTCTCTCTCTCTCACAATCTCTTCTCTGATTTCAGATTAGAGTAAGCATTTGCTCAAGAAAATTCAAGCACGTTCCACGAAAAATTCTTCAAAGTTGTCGGATCTTCGATTCGGTCGGCTCTTCTCGCTCTCGGGGGCTTAACTGGTCTTCTCTAGGGTTCCTTCGACAACCCTAGGGCCTCTCTCCGCTGGGTTGCGCCAAAACCTTCATCTCACATCAAGGAAGGCCGAAGTAGGCTCTCTTTCTCTCCTTGGAGGCATTGCTGGAGTCACGTCTTCTCGTCTCGCACCTCTCACCTCTCAACAGGCCTTATTCTCGCTGCCACAAGTCGAGTACCCAACTTTCCAAGCTTTTCCAGGTGTTATCACTTTCTCTTCTAATTTTACTACTTCCTTGTGGTTTTAACGAGGTTTGTGAGTCTGTTTGAGGGTCTGTACCAGCATTTTGAGCACTATAGCGAGGTTTTACCAGTATACAGATACTGTGCAAGGGATCAGGCCAGAGATTACCAGTACCTCCTCTTCAGTTCGACCCGAACGGCCTTCTATTCGGTCCGAACCGAAGGTACCCAAGTCCAAAACCTCTACAGCCTTCCTTCAGTTCGGTCCGAACTCACCAAGTTCGACCCGAACTGAGGGCCTGCCTTTGCTGCTTCGACTCCACTTCGACCCTCCCTTCGGCCCGAACTCACCAAGTTCGGTCCGAACTGCACTTCGACTTAGCAGAATTCAGTGCTATTCTCTCACTCCATCATGCCTAAGACGCGCTCTAGTTCCAAGGGTGATAAAGGGGCTTCTTCTTCTCGTGCTCGTGCCCCTGCCCAGCCAGTTCCTCCTCCTCCTAGACCAGCCGGGCCCTCGCATCCCATGCAGAACCACCCCGACTTCCAAAGGCACCCAGATGCCCATACAATCGAGGAGGCCATGACGTTTGAGATCCCGTGGAAGTTCCAGTATCTGAATATCATGAAGATGAAGGACCGGAAGTTCGAGCACACCCGGTGGATGGACCTAGCAACACTTGAGAAGTTTGGGGTGGCTGAAGAGTTTCTCGAGCTCACCACCAAGATTGGCATCACTCCTGCCTTCTGGACCCACCGTTATCTCGCCTACACCAAGTTCACTTTGGAATTTCTGAGTTCTCTATCTCTCATGGAGGAAGGAGGGACAGACATCATTGTCTTTCGCCTCGCCAATGCCACGCACAAGGCTCGCTTACAAGATGTGGCCGAGGTGTTTGGGCTTGAACGAGACTGTCCAGTGGAGATTCTTCCATATGACCGCGACTTGACTAGCGAGTCCATTTGGATCCGCATTGCTGGCCATTCCCAAGCCCGGAAGTCCCGCTTGGTGCACCACCCAACTCTTCGCATCCTTATGCGCGCCTATGCCTCCCAAGTGTTTTCTAGGGGCGAGACGGCCAATGTCACAAATGACAAGGAGTTGGGGCTCATTTGGTACTCTCTTCAGCCCAGCCCTCCAAAGATCAATGTGGTGAAGATGATGGTTGAGTTTTGGCTCTACCAGCGTGACCGTGTGCCCAAGGGGAGTATCACTATGGGTGGGTATGTCTCTCTTCTGGCCACTCGCATGAACCTTCCACTACCTCCCAAGTCAATTTGTGGAGGCTTTTCTCTCTACGACGAGTGGAGGTTCAAGCAAGCCGGTTTCATCGAGATTCTGCCCAATGGCAGCTTTGTGTGGCTCCGCAAGAATGGGAGCAACTTCCCTCTCCCCTATCCTCACAAGCTCAATCTCCGCCGCCGCGACCTATGGCTTATCCCTACTGACTACAGCCCTCAGCCAGCCGCAGCAGCAAGGGGGGAGGCAAGCTCTAGCCGGGCAGCAGTGACCGAGCCCGCTTCTATGCCAACCGACCAAGGGGCTGCAGCAATGGACGAGGGGCTAGCAGCAGCAGAGGACGTCTTCTCCCAAGCACCACCGTGGGCCCTTGCTCTTCGCGACATGATGGGTAATCTCACTACCCTCACAATTGACACAAGGGATGAGGTGCGCCGGAACACGGCTGTCCAGCAAGATCATGGCATGCACCTTAGCCGTCTCTCTCACGAGGTGCAGCAGTACGGGCGCCGCCTCGACCGTGTTGCGGACGTTGCTTACGACAACAACTTCTTCCTCCGCAACAACTACTGGCCCGGCGATGAAGATGACCCGAATTGGGGCTCACCGGTGCATTCCATCCACAGCACCGCGTCCTCAGCCTCTTCTTATCACAGCCCACCAGAGATGGAGCAGCCGCAGCAGCCATGGCACATGGCTTGGCAGCCCAATCCTCATTCTCGGCCGACCAAGACCTCCTCCATCCCTTACATCTATCCCGAGCAGGATTTTGATGTGCCGCGCCCTTCTCCATCGGACCCGGCAGCTTACCCCAGCCTCGTGCCACCACCGCCGCAGCAGCCAGCCGGACCGGAAGATCCCTTCGGGATTTTCCCTCCTCCTCCCTACTAGTCAGGTACGCCGCCTTACCCTCCTATTTTTATTTCTTTGTGTGCATGTCTAGCAGCGAGGACACTGCTCTGTTCAAGTTTGGGGGGGGGGGCGTATAATTGTCGCCGATTGTTTGTTGTTTCTTTTATTTCTTTTCTGGGTTTTCGGACGATTTAGAGAGAGGAGGGGTAATTTTTTTCGAACTTTTCTGGCTTCAGTTCGACCCGAACTTCCTTGGTTCGGTCCGAACTGGGGTCATTTAGGGGCTCTACACTGCACCACTGCTCCGTTCGACCCGAACTAGCAAGTTCGGTCCGAACTGGGTACTTAGTCGTTTTCTGGAAATCCCACTGTCACTTCGGTTCGAACTGGTCCACTCCAGTCCGAACTGAGGGTCAGTTTTACACGATTCTGTTAAAGTTTTGTTGAAAATTAAATGCTCTTGCCCTTCTCTTCTTTTCTGACTTTCACTGATTAAAATCACACACTTTTAAGGGCCTTTCCTTTAGAAATCTCAAGTACTTCTGTTTGTTTAGAAACCTGAATTTAACTTGTGCACCAATGGACCGAAATAGTGAGTTAAAGCCTTGATAGGACCCGAAACCGGATGCTTAATAATTATCAACTCAATCTAAGTCGATTCTCACAACCTCTCACTGAGTGAACTATTTCTAGGTCTTACACTCTTTTGCCTAAAAGAAAATTTAGCAACTTTGGAAATTATAAGACGAGTTAGATGGTTTTTAATGCTTGAATCACCAACGAGCACTTAAACTGGTTGAAATCTAAATAGTTGCGAAAATGAGGGTGCGAAGGGACTTCAATTAATCCAAATTAAGAAATGATAACAAGTGTCACTAGGAGCCCTGGCCCAAGTGTACCGTGGCCTTGGTCGTGTGACAACTTGTTTGATCTTCCACAAATAATTGGAGAAAGGATTACGAAAATTGCTAGGAGCCCTGGCCCAAGTGTACCGTGGCCTTGGTCGTGCATTTATTTGTTTGATCTCCCCGGTGCGTCATGTGCCGGTAGCTCAATCCAAGTCTCAATAGCGTAAAACCCTAAGTGATGTAAATCACCGCAACTCGACTTACACATTTATTTCTAAATTGGTGAATTGTTGTTTATCTCTCTCGTTATAAAATTCTCGGACTTGCTAAGTTTCCTTTTCACAAACTTTTGTAAGACATAGAAAGGAACGGGTGAGTGACTTTGAGGTTGCATTTGATTGATGGAATAGAAGCTAGGGCACTTGATTGGCTTAACTCTCATTAGGACCAAGAGTTGCATGGCTTAATTATTAGGACACTACACCCTTGTACTTGATGAATTCTAACTGGTTGGCTTGATTTGCTTGTGCGATTGACTGTGGGCATTAGTATTTGGTCTCTAGCATAACTTCGGTTTGGGTATTTGTTTTTTTTTAAGTCTAAGTATAGTTGAACTCTAAGTTTAGGCTCTTGCTTGAGGACAAGCAAAGTTTAAGTTTGGGGGGATTTGATATCTCATTTATTTGTTGGTATTTAGACCGTACTTGGCACCTAAATTTGACCCAAACCTTGTTATTATTTGACATTTCCTCGTGTTTTTCCAGGATTCGGCTATGCCGTCGCTTTAGTTCATTATAATACAGGTATTGATGAAGAACAAGAGGAAAACAGACTCAAAGAAGCTCAGGATGCTTGTAATCAGGCCAGACGACTCATTCCTGGCGCTAGGCACACAATCCAGACCGTCATGCGGGCCACATGCCACCTTAGACGCTAAGTCCAGGCCTCAGTTCGGGTCGAACACCTCCAGTTCGGACCGAACCAGGCTCTGCATCGGACTTAGCCATCTCAGCGGTTCACTTCGGACTACATGTAGCCAGTTCGGACCGAAGCCCATCCTGTTCGGGTCGAACTGGTCACAGCAGCTCCCATTCCACTCCAGCCCGAAGCCATTCTGCTCTCCGGGTCGAACTGACCCCTGGCTGGCCCCGAACTGACAACTTTGGCATGTTTTTCTACATTGGAAAATTGATTTCTGGAAGATCTTCTGCCCTGGACGACCTAGCTTGTTCTCCAAGCACCTGAAGCTTCTATAAAAGGTTCTCTCTGCCCTCACGGCAGACTCTCTTGGCTCTGGACGAATTTGGCACACTTTCTTGGAGTTCTTCACCGATTCCTGTGATCTTTCAACTGTTTACGAAGCGACGGCAACGAGCAGTGCGAGATCTGACATCCATTTACCTTCCCAGTTCTAGATAGAGAAGTTTAAGTTGCAAAGTAGTAGTTGGTTATTTCTTTTGATGCTTTTCACTTCTCTATTGATGGACATGTATCTTTATTGCTTTATTACTGTTGTTATGTGTTGTTTTAGTACGATGTCTGAGTAGTTTACTTTAGTCTTAGGGTAAGATGTAGCTTAGGTTTAGTTTGATGTTGTTGTTATGAGATGCTTGATATTTGACATGCTATTTTTCTATTTGAAATTAATTGCTGCTTAGTTGATTGCTGTTGTTTGATTTATCTTGCTTCCGAATCTACTGCAGGGTTTGGTTAAGTTACAAATTTAAACGAACGATAGATGTAAGCTAGGTGTTTAGGTTAAGCCTTAGATCTGAAAGGATAGGTTAGTTGTGCTGAAAGGCAGAACTTCTGAACTACTTGAAAGAGTGTTTAGATAACCAAAGAAAACAAGTAGTAAAACCCTTGTAAACTTGTACCAACACGAAAGTTTAAGTCTAGTGAACTTGGGCGAGTTTGGTAGAGTCCTGTACTAGTTTCTGGCCCGACAGGCGAAAGTTGAGGGTTAGGGATTGTAGTACAGCCAGTCCAGAGTCGTGGCATTGTCAAAGTCAAGTGTACCAATCAACAACTCAAATCCACGCCTTCAGTTCGGACCGAACTGGTCTGGTTCGAACCGAACTGAAGGTAGGATTTTCAGGTCCTCGAATTAATTGTGAAAGCAATTAATTTCGGTTTCTCTGAAAGCTAAACCTAGCGAAATCTGATCCCTAGGACGCCTTTTTATCATTAGAAAAACCACAAATTTATCCTTAGTTTGTTTAATTGTTTGAGTTTTGTTATTAGAGTTCAAAATCCCCAAAAACATCTACACTCTTGCATCTTAATTTTAGTTCTTTATTTCATTCAAAAACATCCCTTTTTACCTGTCTAGCTTTTGAGAACCAGTGAGTCCGGTACTCAGAAATCCGTCCCTTGGGTTCGACCCTAAACCTTACTCCAAACGATTAGTGAAGTTAGGTTCTAGGTACAAATTTATTTGATACTTAGGGTTTAAAATCCTTCATCACCAGCCGAGACCGAAAACCTCTACGTCTTCAGTCCGACACCTCTACGATCCATCAGTTGATATCAGACTAACCTCCACTAGTTTGATATTTTCACCCTTTTCGAGACCGAAAACCTCTACGTCTTCAGTCCGAAACCTCTACAACCCGACGGTTGATATCAGACAGATTAACGCCAGTTGGATATCTTCACCCATCCGAGATTGAAAACCTCTACGTCTTCAGTCCGAGACCTCTACAATCCGCTGGTTAATATCAGACTAATTTTTACTAGTTTGGTATCTTCACCCCTTTCGAGACCGAAAACCTCTACGTCTTCAGTCCGAGACCTCTACAATCCGCTGGTTAATATCAGACTAATTTTTACTAGTTTGGTATCTTCACCCCTTTCGAGACCGAAAACCTCTACGTCTTCAGTCCGAAACCTCTACAACCCGTCGATTAATATCAGACAGACCGCCACCAGTTTGGTATCTTCACCCATTCGAGATTGAAAACCTCTACGTCTTCAGTCCAAAACCTTTGCGATTCATTGATTAATTAACCGTCAACACTTCACAAATTATGGAGCAAAGCAATACCTAAACAATCACTGGGATTATACACAAAAGAACCACCATACGAAATATTCCAATGTCCAACAAATCCAAGAAGTCGACATACCAATAGTTTTTGACAAAGATTACGAAGAAGAGACCATGCTACAGTCAAGTGGTGCAGATGACCTATACGAACCAAATGACTATCACAATTATGATTATGGTTTCGAACATGAGGACTCATCACAGATGGTCAGTGGTCCTGCCGTTATCCTAAAGATAACGAGTTCGATTCCTACCGAACGATGAAAAGGGTTAAGTTCTGTTTCATTGAGCGAACTATACCCTATTAAAGAAAATAAGGAATGACAGCTGAATGGTCCGATAGTACATCATCGCGAACAAAAAAAAAAAGAGTGTTTTGATTTTATTTGCAGGTACATGGAGTAGCTAGAGCTATATGTCCCTAAAGGAAATAAAAGGGCGTCTTGCTTTATAGCAACATAAGACGTTTCTTCCACCAAATACATATCCTAAGCACCACAAAAATCCACAAGCCTAAATTCCACCTTTAAAATGGTCAATTGTTGGAGTGAGCCATAAATCAACCAACATCGGTGAGTTCATTATACCGGCATAAAATAAGGAATGACAGCTGAATGGTCCGATAGTACATCATCGCGAACAAAAAAAAAAAGAGTGTTTTGATTTTATTTGCAGGTACATGGAGTAGCTGGAGCTATATGTCCCTAAAGGAAATAAAAGGGCGTCTTGCTTTATAGCAACATAAGACGTTTCTTCCACCAAATACATATCCTAAGCACCACAAAAATCCACAAGCCTAAATTCCACCTTTAAAATGGTCAATTGTTGGAGTGAGCCATAAATCAACCAACATCGGTGAGTTCATTATACCGACATAAAATAATGAACAGGGTTTTACATACTTTGTCCCTAAAACAAAATAAAGGCACTACATGAAAGTAAAATAAATGGAGAGATGGGCTAAAATAATATTTTATTCATGAAATATGGATGATACATTTGAAAATTACATATCTTCAAAAAAGCTCTTAATGATACAAGAAGAAATCTCAGAGAAAGCACAATTCACCAATGGGAGCGCTTGTTCTATTAAACTACCCGAAATTCTCTCAAGATCAACAATGCTGCAATCTCCGACACTAGAGATGATAACAAAGATGAGGTTGTTAAAGGAGAAATCACCAGGCTGAAGTTCGACTGGGATCATGCCCATGGGAACAACAACACCTTCTGAAGTTGATGAAAGAGGTGCTCGTACCAGAATGAGGAGACTGATAGGCGTATAATACTTTTCATGAACGACTGCTATAGCAGGAAAGATTCTGCAAAGAAAGCAGCCGCACCATGGAAAAGGCATACCACCTATGCTTCCTAAGGAGACCTCACTTCAACGTGTGAAACGTTTGAGCAAATTGTGCGTGATGCCCAGTGATACATGTCCCTCGTTCTCCAACATTAAGAAAGATACTGGGACCAATAATGCAAAAATCTTATGGGTAAAACAGGAAGAATCCCGAAAATACCCTAAGGTTACAAAAGGCATTATGAAGCTTTAAGATCTTAAAAGACTAATTTGGGAATCTTGAGGGTATTATCGGTGTTTCTCATACATTAATGGATTAATGAGGAGAAAGAAAGAGATGGTAGTAAAATAAAGAAGAAGGTTCCTATATATAGGCTCGGACGAAGCCTCATTGTGCACAACCGAACGAAGAAAGAATATATCCGAGCCTGATTCCAAGCCTTTGAGATCACATGGCAGCAAGCAAAGATGTGACGTGAAACCGATGGTGTGTTTGAAAACTGGTGAAATTAAGTGGGGGCACGGTACGAGATTGACCACTGAATAAAAGAGGGCGGAATCTTTGGCAAGCGTGCGCGCGTGGTCGAGTAGTAACATCACACTTGTCAGCAAAAAAAGGGGGCATCGTATTTCGATCAAGGACCCGATAAATGACAAAGCAAGCAAACTGCACGATTACAAAAGAAGTCATGGCAAGAAAATAAAATGTTAAGATCAACGGAGCAAAATTTTGGCACTACAAAGCACACTGATATAAGATACAACATGACGATAAATTCAGAAGGATCATATGGCGGTGCTCTTAAAAAATCAAATTCTTGAGAAAGATCAGTTCACAAAGAATAAGGTTGACAATATGCATTGCGAAAAATGACAATATTTACAAGGAGAAAATGGCAAACGGCAATGCACCAGAGCAGGTTGCTCCCACAAGATTCTCCCAACCCGCTCTGGTGGGGGGCATTTGTTGAACCCTAAAATATTGTCATATTTACATAGTGAACCATGATGAATTTCGAGACCATGATAAGCAAATGGATTGGACATTTGAGACACAAATAAATTTCCAAGGGTGGCTTGAAATTTTTCACGGATTAATCGGGTGATTATATCAACAGTCCAAAATTCCAAAATCGTGCCAAGACAAGTGGTGCCATATTTTCACATCTATGTTGATACTAATATTAACATGATATCATGTTAATTTGGTACATAATATTCATTTGGAGCAATATGGATCCATGGAAAACACAAACCATGCATTGAAGTACAATAGATGAAATAATGATATAGTTTCATGTATATTTATATATGAAATTATATGGTTATACATTATATTCCAACAAAAATGTGAAATTTGCATGGTTATGAATGCATCAAGATTTGTGCAACAAGCTTAAAGATTGGACTGGATCAAATAATATTCAGCTTTATACGATGACCCATTTCCTTCCAATATAAACGACGAAAAAAAAAGAAGAGAAAATGGGCCATACAAATAAGAGCAGCCCAGGTTACAAATACAATCAAAAAAAAAAAGAAGGAAAGAGGCGGCCCATGCGACATATCGGCCCAGACAGTGTCTCCTTCTCCTTCTCCGTTCCTTCGTTCTTCTGACGTGAGCCATGACGCAAGAACTGAACTCCACCTCTCCACAGCAAGCTGCTCCAGTACTAGTTCTTATCCATTTCCTGTTGCTACATGATGGCAAGCGAGAATCTCGCAGCTCTAGTGCTCCAATTAAACTCATCATTGCTCAATTGAACCCAGTCATTTCCGTGATCCCTGAAAAATCGCGACTACCTCTCACTGCTTCAATACCCGACATAACCATTAATTGGAGTCCAATTAGGCATGACCAAGAGGAGAGAATCTCGTGTCTGACAGCAATTCCCCGTCCTTGCTCTCCAGTGGACTCCGGAGGGAAGTGGTTCAATTGCTGTGAAGATCAATGTTGCTAAATTATGAAGAGTGAAGCTTAATTGGTTCAAATCCATGGTCAATCCATAATCAGGGAGTATTAGTGAAGGTGTACAGGTCATTAATTAAGAGAACCAGTGAATCAAATTATCGTGACAAAGAGCAGTTGCAGACAAACTAGATGCCATATCTCAAGATTAAAATTCTAAAGAAAACAGTTAACTAATAAATAATGGCATCCAAGGTTTCAATTGAGAAAAAAAAAATAATAATCACTATGGGGCAACTTTAGCTGAGAATACGTAATTTTGGCTCTGATGATACTCATATGCAAATTAAAAGAGAAGCATGAAGAAAAAAAATGAAAGCAGGTATGGAATTGGTTATAACTTGGGTTACTGGAGTCACAAATGCACAACAAGTTAAAACTGCTTGAAACGCAAAGTAGTAAAAAGCTGGATTCATGTTGCATTTTTCTTTGCTATGGCCAATTCTAGGAAGCAACAAAAAAAACTGTGTGAAACCAGAAGCTGAAGAGATCTAGAACAAACTCCAATACCCAAAATAAGACTTATACGACATATGTTTGATCAATGAATTCAAAAGAAGAGAAGGATTTGGCAGTGACAAAGTTAATTTGGTTCAGGGAATTGCTGACCTTCAAATCAACTGGGAAATTATTTCACTGGTGGCAGTCACAAAGTTCATAAAATTGGGGATGTTAAAATTAAAAATTGTTTCATTGATAAGAAGAACCAAGGCCTGGTGATTGAAATGGAGAGATTCTAAAGAGCCTAATTAAATTCTGAACAGTGAAGCTTTGTGCAGAAGAGGTGAAATACCCAAAATAGGCACCAGGGGTAAAGATGTAAACTTGCCTCAATATATTGATGATTATCGCCATCTACAGAAACCAGCCTCATTTCTCTATAAAAGGAGACCAGAAGCCATGAAGAAGAGAGGAGAGAAACCAGATATCATCCTCACGCAGAATACATCAAGCACTTGCACACCGTTGTAAAGAGTTGTGAGAAATTCAGAAGATAGTCAATCTGTGTTAGGATAGCTACTTTATAAAAAGAAAAACAAAAAAAAAGAGTGTTAGTAGGAGCAATAGCTTCATATCTTCAGCAGTAGTAGGCAAGCACTTGTTCTACTCTTCGTGTAATATATTTGGTGAAGTAAGAAGTATCTTTAACTCTCTTTGCAACACATTCTTATTTTCTGTTTCACTTTTCTTACACATATATTAAGGCATCTGGTGGCACCTATATCTGTAAAAATGTAGGAAATAACTAAAACTTGCAGTTATGTAAATATGTAAATAAACTAACCTAGCAGTAAGATAATATATGCACTTATCCATATATAAAATATGCATTTACATATAAATATGCATCTACACATAAAATAAATGCATTTAACAGATTATATATATATGCATGGGCATAAAAAAATATATATAAAAAAAAGAGTGTATCAATAGAAGTACTTATCCAGTTCAGTTTCTTCCTTGCTTACTTTTCTTTTGCATCATTTCAGCATAATGGAAAAATGTCATGAATAATTAAAGTCAGTAAGTAATTAACATTAGTAGATCATTTATATATACATTAAAAAAAAAGAAAAACGACAAAAGAAGGACAAAGGACAGCAGGTATTGATAAAGGACAGCAGGTAAAACAATGGACAGCAGGTTTGAGACACACCTCGTCAATGCATTGCAAATCAAGGAGGCAGTCACCGTTATCATTGTCTACATCATGCCAAGGAGCAGCCCTTGCTTCTAGGAGTTTTACATGCCAACCAGGGGATGTACCATGCCTCAAATGATGCAACCATCATGCCAACATATCTCAAGTACATCACCAAATCTGTTGGAGTTATGTCCTAGAAGTCAATATTTAATGACTTATTTTCTTAGTTTATGTTAATGATGATATTTGATCATTTGTTCCTAGAGTTTATTATTGACAGATCATTCAGGTTGACGATCTGAATTGTGGATCTCTGTGGATCATTCATTAGAATGACAATAATAAATCTAAATCGTCCATAATCTTGATAATTAACAAGGAACATTAATTATCATAAAAGATTAGTATGCAAGTTAAGCGATGATTAAGTTCTACAAATCATAGGTAAGGAGTTACCAACTTAATTGCATATGTATATGTTGTAGAACATAGTACAGGACTTGACCCAATGAAATAAACATTTGGATTGTGTTAAGTGTCATTGTTTATTTCATATGAGTTTGATTCTATGTTTGAGATGTTCACCTTTTCCACATGAGGATAGGTTCAATAAATATCGTCTAACGTTGATTCCTGATAAAGGCTGCTATAAGGACTTTATTTATGTTCTCTTGAATTGTGCGGGAAAAAGTTGTTCATCAAGAAAACCGTATGTCCCTCATTAATTTACTTAATGAGTGATGATATCTGTTTGGGCCCCTTGATGGAGTTGGATTGGTTGGCCAACATGAACAATCAACTCTAGATCAAGAAATGTATAATCTGCAAGAATGACACATTCCTATCTTGGATTATACAAAGATATCATGTGACATAAGAATCAGACAAAGAAATACTTTTATTTCTTATGCAGGATTGAGATATTGTAACGGTACATTATTTATACGAATTGGGAATCATAACGTGTTGCTAGATACCGCTTATGATTATTGGAAATAAATAACGATTTATTTCCATGGCCAACATAGTATAAATCCTCAAATAGGGTCGCACAAATAGGATTCTAACCACTTGGTGCATTTATTGTTTATTCACAATAATGTGTATTGTGAAATGTGATAAGTTAATTAATTAATTATATACCGTTATGAACCGTTATAATTAATTAAATTAAAAGGATCATATGGAAACAATTTAATGCATTAGCTAATCATAGATTAATTATTAATGAGTTAATTATTAATTATGTTCAACTTACTTTAATTAGTTTGAGCTAATTGGGCTTCTATTTAATTGGTTAATTAAAGGCCCGATTTAAGGACGAATAAAGAGAATTAAAGGGGATTCATTAATTGGTGAATTAATGAATAAAGGCCTTTTATTAAGATGGCCCAAGAAAGCCCATTAGGTGGCCTCTTAGGGTGGATGGCATACTTGTAAATAGTATGAAAGGTGGATGAGAGTTGTTGGCTATATAAAGGGGGTCTCCAAGAGGAAACCCTAGCCGTCATTCTCTCCCATCCCATGCGCCTCCTAGCTGCCCCTTTTTTCTCTCTTCCAAGCTCATGTGTTGAGCACCCCACCTCTCTTCCTCTCCATTAAATAGTTAAGTAGAGAAGCAAGGTGATTAGCAAGAGGTTCAAGAGAACTAGCATTCTCTTTGAGCTTGGTGGTGGGTCCTTGGTGGGCTAGAGGCGACTATTGGTGGTGGAGGAGGCGGTGCAAGCACGCCATCGACTCCCATGCCATGGAATCGAGCCTCTTTGTTACTACACAAAGAGAGGTATAATTCTCCTACTTGTTCTCATTGTTTTGATGTGTGATTGCTTTAGCACTAGATCTATTGATTTGCTTGTTGTTAATGGTGATTAATTAGTTGTAATTAATCTAAAATTAAAATATGAGCATTTCCTAACAGTGGTATCAGAGCTCAGGTCGTGCTTAAGGTTTTTCACACTTAATTAAATGAGAAATTCGTAATTAATTAAGTTAATTAGTGATGTGCATGCTTGCTGGCCCTGGAAAGGCTGTTTTCTGTCTTGTTACTTGTTTTTCGTGGTGTAAAGCTCTCTGAAATTTTTTCTTTCTTATTGGAGGTGGTAGCCCTTTGAATTGTGGTTGTTTTCCCACTGGAATCATTGAAATTCGATGTAAAATGAATTTTTAGTGATTTAAACGGTAACGGTGCGCAGATCTGTTATTCTGCTGCACAGTTCTGTTGTTGTGGTTGGTAACAAATAAGTTTGTATACAAAGTACCTGTAACTTTTAGATAGGATTAATCTAAACTTGATGCTCTTTCTAGATATGTAAATTTTGTTGCATATTTCGGATTTTATGTGGGCGTTCAAGGATGAAAAGTGATGAAGTTGTCAGATCTGCTTTTTCAAACAAACCGATTGTTTTGAAAAACTGTACTTATTGAGAAACTTTTATGGAAAAGTGTTAAAATGGAAATGTTCTCCTTTAAGTCTGAAATCTGTGAAAATTAATTTCATAGATTTTCATTGAGATTTGATACCTCAACCGAGTGAAACCTTTTTGGTCGACGGTCTGTTCCAGAACAGGATACCTTGCTTAAATGCTTGTTATCTCGTTGATCTTGAATATAACTTGTGGATTTTCTTTTCATGGAATGATAGCCTATTGTATGTAGTATTTTTCTATGTAAATTGTTTGCTGGAAAAATATCAAGGGGATGATCATACAGATCAAAAGGTTGAGACCCATAACAGAATTTTCTCTAACGGTGCTTCGCGCACAATCTGAGGATTTGTCTTTTTTGGTTCTCCCTGATGGTAATTGATCTCTCCTTGAGTTTTTTACAGGTAATCACAATTTTTGTAAGGAGTTCTCTGGATTTATTTCGGATTTTTTGGAGACCGAATTATTTTGAATTTTTCGGGCCCCGAATTTCGTATTTTAATTAGTTAAAATAATTTCTAATTAATCAATTTGATGAAAGGTTAATTAGAAGACTCCTTAAATACCCTCCTTTCTGTTTTGATGGTTGGATTTAATTTGAAAGGGCTTAAACAATTAGTTGTTAATGTTAAGCCTTCTTTGCATTCGAAAAACTTGAGCAACAAGTATGCACAAAGATTCTAATTAATGAAATTAATTAAGAGCAAGTGAATCATGTATATTGTATATGTGCTAACTTGTTTTTGTAGGAGGATGTGGGTTTGATATGGCTCAAGATTTCAATGCCTTGTGTGTTGTAAAATGTTGTGAATGCATGTGATTGCTTGTAATGTGGCCTAAGGTGCCTTGATAATTAATAATTGATTAATTCTTGATGTAACTTGTGAGGCTTGCATGCCCCTAAGGCCTAGGCGGGTTTTAGGATTTTATCACATGTATTTATTTCCCGTAATTATTAGATAGGATCTTAGTAATTAGTGGGAGGGTTTGATTAGATTAGTTTCGTTACATGGAGATGCGACGAAGACTAATGCAAGCGGGAGCCATACAAACCCACGACAATGCTTGAGATGCTTATGTTATGTGATTGTTTGTGAATGCCTTGAATTGTCATAGGTAGGTATGGGTGTATGCTTACACGACCACCAAACAAGAGTCACATTTTTTGTCCCAAACTAAATTGATTAAGTCAACCGCCTTCCTTCTCTCTATCCCCTTCACGTCAATAGCCAATCATGGCGCGGTCCGCCATAGCGGACGTCATGGTTGTCAACCTTGATAGTCGGAGTACAAATGAAAAGATTTGTTAGGAGCAAATAGAGAGAGGTTGCTTATCGATGGACCCAACAAGTTTTCTTGGACATCGGGGCGAAGTTTGTAAATATACTTAGATATTCACAAACCAAGAGTCATATGGTTGATATGATTGGTTGGAGAACCTACCTTGTCTAGTTAAGTAGGGTGTCGTGCCATAGCAGGCTCTACTTGACGAAAATGGGGATCTTGGAATCCATTACATATAGGGACATTAATTAAATGTAGTGGGAGTTTTGTTTATCTTTCCATAAACAAAACATTGCATAAACTAAATGACCTTAAATTGAAATTGTTATAGATTTTAAATATGTTAATTTCGTTGCGATCAATCTTTGAAAAACGACAAGCTCGTTTCTAAGGTATTTACTTGGAGAAGTAATACCGATTCCTAAGACATGTTCTTGGAAATAAGAAACTTGAGCAAGTTTAATCCCAAAAACGTTCCTCGACTTCCCGAACATAACTTCGCAATGATTGATTAGTTTCGACGAAAACTATTCAATAAAGCGAATGCCTATATCCCTTTAGAAGTTCTAGACCTTTGAATTAGAGAATTCATAAGGACTAGATTAGACTTCTACACTCTCATCCATTTACTCAAGAAGACGTTCTTAGAGAAAGTAAATATAGACTCAATCATTTATGATCAAGTAATAGAGTGTGAATTAACCAAGAGACTCTTCTTATAAGAAGATAAACATTTCATTAGCTTGCGAACCGAAAGGTTTGAGTAGCTAATTGATAACTAGAGATATTAAGATCTCCAATATCAAGGATTGTTGATATTGTCATGCAATCTCTTTCTAGGGACAAAGGATATATTGTTCGCACACTTGTTAGTGCTAAAAGTAATTGGTTAAGTATTAAAGAAATACTTCACCAAGATATGAGTTGAAACTTTGAGACCCTCACTAGTGACCGTGTGTCACATGAGATGTTTCATTTGCCATTTATGGGAGGCATTTGAAAGGTTGTCCGAAATACCATGATGTTCTAAACCTTAAGATATTTGTCGTTCAAATTATCTCACTATCTCTAATTCACACTAGTAATTAGGTGCTAGTTCATGTGCTAGCATTTAACGAAATGTGTAGGCAATGATGAATAAGAGAAAGTTCGAGACAAGTAAAGTAAACTCCGTTTTGGAAATGACTTATATGTCTAAGCCGCTACCTTTGAATACGTAGAGTTATCTTTACTAAATAAAGAGTTTATTTAGGAATTTAAGGTTGTATACCTTATTCCAAACATCTCACAAAACCTTATCTCCGTTTCATATTTGATGATGGATGATCATGTTTTGTAATAGAGAAATGTTGTTCTCTTATTATTATGAATTTGTGTATAAGATTTCATGCATCTTAATTGAATTTGCTTGAAATAGATAGATAAATTTTTGAATGACAAATGTGTAAGACTTTACATAAAGTATTTGACTTTTATGTAAATTAGTCGCTTGGTCGAATATAAACAAGAATCACATTATGAGAGTCTACGTAACGTGGAGCTCGTAAATCAATTCGATTGCAAATGAATTGAAATTCATGCGAATCGTGTTTGTTAAATGACAAAAGCGTCTTTGAACTACGAAGGTTTAAAGGACAAGTAACTTGATTAAGACTTATACATATTGATGTATATAGACCTATGGGTACTTGTGCAATTGAAAGGTTGTTGATACTTTACCACTTGACCAACGATCATTGTAGATATTAACGTATCTATTTGATATGGTATAAGTATGAATCTTTTGACAAGATCAAAAGAATTTCAAGAATAAAGTTGAAAAACTATTCAATAAAAGCAAAAGTCTTAAGATGGATCATGGTAAATAGTTAAGTCATATAGTTTGATATATTACCTAAAGAGTATGAAATACGTTTCACTACTCACTCCATGAGGAACATTGAAAAATGTATCCAAAGATGAAGGTATCGAACATTGTTTGATATAGTTCGATCGGTAATAAATCAAATTGACTTATTCGACTCATGTAAGGGATTTGTGTTTGAGGACAATATTGTTTACACTAAATAAAAATTCCATTGAAGTCTATTGAGAAAGACATCTTACGAGATCCGATCTCTAGGTATATTGTTTCTCAAGATTTGGTGTTGAGAAGCTTATTTCAAGGTTCGATTGATTGATAAGCTTGGACCCAAATAAGACGCTTATTATTTTGTAGGATATCTTGAATTAGCCAAAAGGTACTACTTCTATGAACATGATAAGAACAAGGTAGTTGTTGCTCATCATAACGTAATCTTAAGGAATAACATTCTCAAGAAGAAGTAGTGGGAGTAAAGTGAGCATTAAAGGAGTTTATGCGTCACTACAAGAAGTACCTTTATGGGAAACTTGTCACTCCATACATGGTGTTTAGTGGGAGTTGAGCGGAACTTAATTCACAAGTAGTTGTGAAAGGAAGAAGTTTATAAGCACGCTTGCTTCTAAAGAGTACTCAAACATCTCACAAATGGATGATGTTCGAGAAACTCGTGCAATATATTAGGATCAAGAACTTACTCTACAAGATGTTGTAGAAGTAGTTTGTTGACCTCAAGCACCAATCCTACAAAGATCAACGAGAGTGAATTGCCTAAACTGAAAAGTACATAGGCTTCACAACATCCTCGTACTTGACATATGAGGATCCGTTGATAAATACAGAAGCGATGGAAAGACCCGATTCCACGAGTATGATTTGAATCTGTATGATCTTTAAGTGCAATCCATATACATAACAACAAGGTATAGACCTTGATTGATGTTCAAGAAGGAGCGATCCATCTAGAACATTTGGATCTTTAAAGGAAAGATAGATATGGATAGCAAGTCGACTATGTACAAAGCACAATTTCATGATTGATGCCATGTCTAAGTCGATAACAAGTTGACTATGTACAAAGCACAATTTCATGATTGATGCCATGTCTAAGTCGATAACAAGTTGACCATGTACAAAGCACGACTTCTCGCTTGTAGCTGTGTATAAGTTAATAAAGATCATTCTAACAATAGTTATATTTCGTATATATAGATATATGGAAAGATACATCAAAACCGTCTTCTTCGATTGAATGAAGGAAGTTGTTGTGTATTTGACACAAACCGAGGATTTGTTGTATTGTTAGAAACATATATATGCTTTAAGGATCCATTAATGGATTGAAGCAAGTATTGTGGAAATTGGAATAAACATTTCGAAAAGGAAGTCAAGGAGTTGAACTTCGTCAAAAAGGTATCTTGTACAGACAAGATAGTCAGTGGGAGCATGATTGTGTTACATGTATTGTACAAGATACAAGACATTAATTGGGAATAACATTAAGAAAATGAATATTGTCAAGATCTCATTGGAGAATGTTTTCTCAATAGAGAACTTGGGCAAGTCACCTAAATCCAAGGAAACAAAATCTATGGAGATAGATTATGATGGATGTCAGGTTTGAGCAAAATGTGCATATAATGACAAAGTGTTCTAGTTACACGAAAAGATAGACTCCTGTAAAGGATGTCTAACCACGTTGTATGGCATACACTTGAGTTCGACTCGGTGTGTTGCAACTCAATTCGAGAAGAGTGCACGATATAATTCGAGCATCCTTCTGTTATGAGTTTCATTACGTACGCCATACTTATGCACATGCCCCTATGTGTTGTACCCAAGGAGTATGACAAGCAGTTGTCAACTGGATACAAGAAAAAAAAAACACATTTGGACAATAATCAAGAATATCCTCGAGTATCTTATGAGAAATGGTGATATGTTTTTCATCTGACAAGATGAAAGAAAGCTCATATAAATTGTTATATTGATGCTAGTTTTCGAAAGATTGATATAAATACAATTGAGCTACATATTTTGTTTAATGTGGTGTTGTAAATTTAGAAGGTGTTCTAAATGGGATATTACAACCGTTTCCGTCACCAAAACAAAAATATATAGCAACTTGTGAAGCAATGAAAGAATGTGGTATGGATCGTGAAGTTCTCATTCAAGCTAATATGGTTCTATGCATCTCGAACCATAGCTTAAACTTGAAGAACCCAATATTAAATTGGTGATCCAACTAAGATCTATGACGATGTCACTTGATCTCACATGATGACGATCAAGAACACATATATAGGAGTATATATGTATATAGGGTCAAACAAAATTGGATAGGTTCGCGGACACAGCGAACACTCTAACTTAACCTCTACCTTAAGCGGTATACGAGATGCAGTTGTGCATCCATGCGTGATGGACGTATGAGTAACTTGCTTTAAGCGTATTATATCTTTTGAGGTTCGAGACATGTATATATATGGATATATGACATTGTTTTAAATTCTTCATTGGCTAGAGGTCACTATTGATTGACTCTAGGCCAAGTGGGAGATTGTTGGAGTTATGTCCTAGAAGTCAATATTTAATGACTTATTTTCTTAGTTTATGTTAATGATGATATTTGATCATTTGTTCCTAGAGTTTATTATTGACATATCATTCAGGTTGACGATCTGAATTGTGGATCTCTGTGGATCATTCATTAGAATGACAATAATAAATCTAAATCGTCCATAATCTTGATAATTAACAAGGAACATTAATTATCATAAAAGATTAGTATGCAAGTTAAGCGATGATTAAGTTCTACAAATCATAGGTAAGGAGTTACCAACTTAATTGCATATGTATATGTTGTAGAACATAGTACAGGACTTGACCCAATGAAATAAACATTTGGATTGTGTTAAGTGTCATTGTTTATTTCATATGAGTTTGATTCTATGTTTGAGATGTTCACCTTTTCCACATGAGGATAGGTTCAATAAATATCGTCTAACGTTGATTCCTGATAAATGCTGCTATAAGGACTTTATTTATGTTCTCTTGAATTGTGCGGGAAAAAGTTGTTCATCAAGAAAACCGTATGTCCCTCATTAATTTACTTAATGAGTGATGATATCTGTTTGGGCCCCTTGATGGAGTTGGATTGGTTGGCCAACATGAACAATCAACTCTAGATCAAGAAATGTATAATCTGCAAGAATGACACATTCCTATCTTGGATTATACAAAGATATCATGTGACATAAGAATCAGACAAAGAAATACTTTTATTTCTTATGCAGGATTGAGATATTGTAACGGTACATTATTTATACGAATTGGGAATCATAACGTGTTGCTAGATACCGCTTATGATTATTGGAAATAAATAACGATTTATTTCCATGGCCAACATAGTATAAATCCTCAAATAGGGTCGCACAAATAGGATTCTAACCACTTGGTGCATTTATTGTTTATTCACAATAATGTGTATTGTGAAATGTGATAAGTTAATTAATTAATTATATACCGTTATGAACCGTTATAATTAATTAAATTAAAAGGATCATATGGAAACAATTTAATGCATTAGCTAATCATAGATTAATTATTAATGAGTTAATTATTAATTATGTTCAACTTACTTTAATTAGTTTGAGCTAATTGGGCTTCTATTTAATTGGTTAATTAAAGGCCCGATTTAAGGACGAATAAAGAGAATTAAAGGGGATTCATTAATTGGTGAATTAATGAATAAAGGCCTTTTATTAAGATGGCCCAAGAAAGCCCATTAGGTGGCCTCTTAGGGTGGATGGCATACTTGTAAATAGTATGAAAGGTGGATGAGAGTTGTTGGCTATATAAAGGGGGTCTCCAAGAGGAAACCCTAGCCGTCATTCTCTCCCATCCCATGCGCCTCCTAGCTGCCCCTTTTTTCTCTCTTCCAAGCTCATGTGTTGAGCACCCCACCTCTCTTCCTCTCCATTAAATAGTTAAGTAGAGAAGCAAGGTGATTAGCAAGAGGTTCAAGAGAACTAGCATTCTCTTTGAGCTTGGTGGTGGGTCCTTGGTGGGCTAGAGGCGACTATTGGTGGTGGAGGAGGCGGTGCAAGCACGCCATCGACTCCCATGCCATGGAATCGAGCCTCTTTGTTACTACACAAAGAGAGGTATAATTCTCCTACTTGTTCTCATTGTTTTGATGTGTGATTGCTTTAGCACTAGATCTATTGATTTGCTTGTTGTTAATGGTGATTAATTAGTTGTAATTAATCTAAAATTAAAATATGAGCATTTCCTAACAAAATCATGAAGGAGAAAGGCAGGAAAGAATGAGGGAGTGTATCAGCCCTATATCAGAATGATATTGGATTGATGCTTTACCTTCCTCATCATGTTTCTGGTCTGTCACCACATTATTGCAGTCCCTGGAGAGCATTACATTATCAGCCTAATCACCATGGCTGAGAGCATGCTACACGGTCTCTATAATGCAATTGGTGGATCAGACACATAGGAGAGCGTGTGAGCATGTCTTCAATTGCATCACCAAGTCCATCATTACTGAGAGACAGTAACAACTAAGACAAGCTCAATTATTAACTTGTCACCTTGGCCACATTAAAGTTGGAGAGAAGTTCATGACCAGAGGTATTTTGCAGTCAAATTGGCGATTCAAAGACCTCTCCGTATATTCCACCATGCTCTCAGACCCACCACCTTGTTGTCATGATCAATAGGAGGTTGCATCGACCAACTCCTTGCCATGGCGGGTCTGGACTGAGGCAAAGCTTCACGTTGGAGAGTTTTATCAATCAAATTGAATCCGAAAAAAACTTCTAGCATCCACCACGACACTCTCTGATATACCAATTCGACCTGAAGATCACTAGAAACCTGCAATCATCACCACTGCCTTCTCAAAACCCTAGCCGATTTGGGGGGCGACAATTACAGTGAAAGAGAAGGAAAGAAGCCCGAATGATGGATCCCACGACCTCAAGAAGCCCCCACGACGCGATTTGACCCTAATTCTGGGCATAATGGTGGTCCGTCGAGCTTAATCGAGCGACAATGTCGTTTGCGTCGTCGTCGGAACGGAGGAGGAAGGAGAGGAGAAAGAGATCAAGACCATGCCCTGTCTGGACTCGGCGCATGGATAACGTTCAAGACCGTCCCTGTCGACCTTCGGTCCACAAATTCATTCGATATAGACCGGGTGCACGGGAGGAAGAGAACAGATTTTATAAAAAAAAAAAACGTCCCTAATTGGATGATTTGCTGTGGCATGCTCGTGTGACGAATTATTTGGTGTGGCGATCAGCTGACATCCGATATGAACCAACCACGAACTGCCACCTGTCGCTTCGTTTGACCAGGGAAAGTCGCTGATGACTCTTCTCTCCGCTAACTTGGACCAACCAGGAGCCACCACGTGTCTCATATGCTGATGTGGTGTGATTCTATTGCTGGAAAATTAAAAAATTTGTAGAAATTCAACCGTAACTCAGAAAAATCCAAAACAAATTTCTATAAATCCAGAAAATGCAAAGAATATTATCATGCCAAAATCATTACCTAATTCCTTGCATAATATTCTCAAATCCAAATTCCAAGTTCCAGCCAACCACAAATTACCAAATCACCCTATGATTTATCCAAAAATCCAATAAACTTCAAAAATTCACCAAAAATCATAGGAAGCTCAGAAAAATGTGAGGAAAATTCCTACAAACTCAGAAAAATGTGGGGAATCTATTTTGCTGATCATCATCACCAAAAAAACCTACCAAAAATATTAAGACCATTATTCTATTTGCAACCCGACAATCAGAAACCCTTTTGGCTCGAATAAAAATGACTCGAAGGCCTTTTGGCTCGAATAAAAATGACTCGAAGGCTCATAATCAAAATTAAAGGAGACATGGACAATACTTCAACATGGAGAAGATCTCGTACTCACCTAAGGCATTCAAGTAATCTCAGAAGAAAAAGAAAATAAATAAAAAACAATGGGAGAAATAGACCCCTTTCACCCAATCGGGAGGATCCCCATGTTGCATAAAATAAAATAAAAATAAAAAACAAACTTCTCAAGCCGAGCAGATCGCAATAGGAATACCCCGGTGATCAAGAGGCCTCATTGAAACAAGATGGTTCAAACCAGTGGATAGTCATCATTATGACTGACGCGGAGCAACCGAAGATATTCAATACTCTTGAAATGAGCAGGAGCACTGTCGAAGAGATTTAAGCTCAATGTTGAGAATCTGATCTCAATATTGTGAGTCTGGTTGAATTGCGACTCGCTAATCAAGGCCGGCTACAACGAATACCAAAAGCAAATAATCCAGGATGAGACCGACATCAGGAACGTCGGATCAAACCCGGATCGAAGAATTCAAAACATAAATATCTCCCTTTGGTGCTTGAGGAAACTAAAACTGAACGATCCGGTCAGGAACCGGATATCACTTCCTTCATCTGACAATTGGTTAAGACCCGATAGCTGAGGCTACGCACCCTGTTCGAGGACCAACTGTCACTCTTCAATGGATGGTTAAGGACCCATAACTGAGGTTATGTACCCTGTCCAAAGACCACTGTCTCCATTCAATGATTGGTTAAGGATCGATAGCTGAGGCTATGTTCCCCGTTTGAAGACCAATCATCTTTTCATCAACGATTAGTTAAGGACCCATAACTGAGGTTATGTACTCTCTCCGAGGACTAATTGTCTCTATCTGATAGCTGGTTAAGGACCCGTAACTGAGGTTATGTACCCTGTCCAAGGACCACTGTCTTCGTTCACCGATTGGTTAAGGACCCGTAACTGACGTTATGTACCCTGTCCAAGGACCAATTGTCTTTCTTCAACGGATGGTTAAGGACCCATAACTGAGGTTATGTACCCTGTCCCCAGGACCACTGTCTCCACTCAACGATTGGTTAAGGATCGATAGCTGAGGCTATGTTCCCCGTTTAAGGACCAATCGTCTTTTCATCAACGATTAGTTAAGGACCCATAACTGAGGTTATGTACCCTTTCCGAGGACTAATTGTCTCTACCGATGGCTGGTTAAGGACCGATAGCCGAGGCATCGTTCCCTGTCCTAGGACCAACTGTCACCCCGCACATGAGAAGGCCATAGGGAGTCCGACTCATGTAGCACCCGCGCGCACCTTTATTTTTGACACAGACCCGAGGGTGGTGTCACGGCGCCTACAAGCCAAACGGACGGTGTCGTTATTTCAACGGTTCGGATGGGAGCCGAACGGTCTATTGACATCTGACTGGGCACCAGATGAAGTTCAAACGCTTTGATTGGACGTAGCATTGATGTGATATCTTGGCTAGATACCTTGTATCACTTCAAATGTTTTGAATGATAATTGGATCGTTTATCCAATATCCTGATTGGCAACCAGATATCAACTTGACGTTTCGAGTGGCAGTCGAAACGAAGATCAACGCTTCGGATGGAAGTCGGAGTATTTATCTGATACCCTGGCTGAATACCAGATATCTCTTTAAATATTCCGAAAGAAAGTCGAATCGTCTCTTGAACATCTGACTGGCGACAGATGTTTTGCTGCAACGCTTCAAGTAAACAGCTGGATCATTTGCTTGACACCCTGGCTAGAAACCAGGTATCAAGGCAATGCTCTGAATAGTAATTGAATCGTTTCTCACCGTCTGGCTGGCAACCAGACGTCTTTTTCAACAGTTTGAGTGGCAGTCAAACTTCATCGGTATCTTGGCTGGCAACTGGATATCGTTTGTAGGCTTTCGGATGGCAACCGAAATGAAGATAAACGTTTCGAGTAAAAATCAAGTTATATTTTGGTGGATACAAGGTATCACCTTAAATGGCTCGAATAATAACCGAAACGAAGGTCAACGCTTCGAATAAAATCGGGTTATATTTTGGTTGGATACGAGGTATCACCTTAAATGACTCGAATAATAATCGAATCGTCTCATTTGAACGCTTCAAACTAAGGCTGAACCGTTCACGGATACCTGCTTGACAGATGTCTCCTCAACGTTTCAAGGAACAATTGGATTATTTACCTGATGTCTTGGCTGGCCACCCGGATATCAATGTGATGCTCTGAATGGTCATTGAACCGTCTCATCGTCGTTTCGGAATAGCCGCCGGAACGTACCTCAACGCTTTGAATGGAGTTTGGACCATTTATCCGATATCCTGGCTGGATATCACTCTAAATGTCTTGAACAACAATCAAACCGTCTTTTCAAGATTCTGGTCAAGAACCAGGAGCCATTTCAACACGCCGGAAGGGAACCGGATTGTGTCTCTGACATTGCCAGATGTCACTTTGACAACGCTTCCGCTGATAGCCGAACCGTTGAAGATATCAAGATTAACGAGCGCCAGATCGTCTTTTAATGCTCTACTCCCACGTGACGAGCATTTACCCGCAGTCAGGTTAAACCAAGGGGCAGTCTGCCTGGTTAGCACCCGCGCGCACATTTGAAGCCCAAAAGTTTAAAGCCCGGCGAAGTCATCGACATCTACAAGCCCACAGGCCCGATGTTAAGCGTAATGTCTACAAACTCCGCGGCCTAAGAGTCCGACATTATCGAAGAAAAAGAAGAAAAAGAAGAAAAAGAAAAAGTCTATAAAGATCCTCAGCACCAAATAAAAAAAAAAAGAATCCAGAAGCCATCATGACCCGATTTTTGGGAATTTCAAATACCTGCTTCGGGAAGTCCATGCCTCAAGCCGTAAAATTCAAATTCAAGAGCCTAAAATCATGAGCCACCCCGATAATATCTAAAGAGTCATTATTCAAGAGTCAACCATTCCTCACATCACAAGAAGAAGTCACCGAAGTCCAAGCAGCAAAGATCAACCAAGACATCTCCAAATCATAAGTCTTAAAGACTGCTGTCCTTACAATACCGAGTCCATTCAATAAATAAATACAACACTAACACTGCATAATAATTATGGTAGTAGTAATAATAAAAAAAAAACACAAAAAAGATGAAAATGCATGCTAGGATAACAAATTGCATATTTACAATTCCCTAATAGCTTATGATACATATCCTTTGATTTTCCCGATCTAGAGGTTCTCCAGACCATGTCGGAGGTAATTAACAGTAGGGGCTTGCGCCTACTGGAAAAAAAGGACCCCTCTCAAATAATAAACTCTCGTGGGAACTCAAGACCGTACCGTTATTTCTCCTCTGGGAAGTATCAGTATCGGCATTCTTGAGGCTCGCGAGGGGTATCTGATCCGCATTCTTTTCCCCCTCTGTTTCCTCTGTTGTGAAATTCGAGGGCCGCGAAAAAGTGCGAGACACCTCCGTCAATGGCGGGTGATGGTATTCGCCTCCCTTCACCAAATTGGATGAAATTGGTGATGAAACCCTCTAATTGAAGTGCCAACGACGCTCCTCAGGTCATTTAATCAGACTTTTATCCACTAATTTGTCATAGCAAATTTCCCTAATTTGCGAGCCAGTGGCTTATATATCCAGATTTACCATATTGTAGGCTCTGAAGGCAGCCGTGTCTGGTGTCGACGGGATCGTGGTGAAGCCACCTCCATAGCGGTCCAGTTGGTTTGAGCTGCGGTGGCATGTAGCGCCGGCATGAGGCGGACCCCTAGCTAACGGTCGAGTTTCTTCTTTGGTGTGTACTGTTTTCCTCTTTTCATTTTCTTTTCTTTTCTGTTAACGGAAAGGGGGGGTCCCACGGGAATAGGCCAATGGGCGTCTGACACGTGACGAGTCCGTAGCTGACTTGGTCGAGTCAGTTAGGCGGTGAGGAGTTCCCCTCTCCGCGAGTCTGTTTCCGCATCTGGGCTCATCAACGAAGAAAGTTTGGTCTAGGTCGATTTTTTTAGTCAGGCTAAGATGGGCTGGATTTGATCCGAAATGGCCCAATTTGATTAAACCGTATAGGCCTGCTTTTTGGTTAATTGACATAGGCTTAATTTTAATCCCATTTTAATTATCCAATATGCCAAATTGATTTGATAACCAGCCCAAATCACAATGAATGAGCCCTTTGTATTGTCTCGGGGTAGAGTCGTCTATACTTGTCATAATACCAGACCTTGCCTGTATGCCGGAATTTCGTACTGCTCCATTTTTAGGCAATTTGACTGGTGTCATTTCTTTCAGTCAGCATGGCATGGAATTTGACATGAAATTTAGTTTGAGCCTTTAAAAAAAAATGTACAATATCTACCCTTTACACAATCTTCATTTTTGGGTCCTTTCATAATTAGTCAATTAATCAATTATGTGGGCATCGGCATATTTCACATAATTTAATTAATTGATTAATTAATTATTTTGTGGATTTGTGGGTTTTGTTGTCTGCATGTTGGAACTCCCGCCAGTTCAGATGGGGGGTTGTTATCGTGAATTTTGTTTCACTATGTGCCACTTTCCATTTTTTTTTTAGGTCTCTCCGCTGACATCTGACAACTTGTCATATGGCAAAATTTGGAGGCAAACAGTCATTTATAAACATATTACATTTCATGCATAATAGTAACATAATATAAATCATACTATTTTAGATAACTATAACTATATTTACACACACACATATATATTTTAATTGATCAAACTCTTTAAATTCAATCAAATCAAAGTATGTACAATAACTAAATTATATTTCTAAAGATATATATTAACAATATATTCAAAAAATGAACATAATTAAACAATAGGAACATAATAAAAATATTCTTATTATAGATATCTACATCGAGCGAAGCTCGATATACCCTCTACGCTCGATATACAAATATAATAAGTACCATCTTATATGGAGACATCTCGTGACATCCCACGGAAGGCCCAATAAACGATCACGTAATTTACACGTGACCAGATACGCTAATTTCAAATTCTGAATCGTCTCTCTTTTCAGATCTGAAAAAATATCTTCTCTTTGACAGTGTCGACTCTCTCTTTCTCTCTCTAGCGAATTCTTCTATCTTCGCTCAAATGGAAGCATTCCCTCTATGACTAGAGCAATCTCAGCCCCTCTCTCTAGCAATTTTGCCTTCAGCTTCTCTTGATCAGATCAGATCGAAATCTGTATGAATCGTGTTCTCCATCAAATTCTCCATTGAAAATCGATATAATACCTTAGTCTCGACTTTATATTACGAATTTGACAGCAAATACATCATTCTTTTAGGTATTGATCTTTAACTGTTAGTCTATCTCAATCTTGTTCAAGTCAGATCACAATAACTTTATTGCTTTTGGAAATTTCAGTTCAGTTGTTTGATTTGTGGTTTTGTTGTGTTCAATTCTCGATTCTTTAAGGTACTGGTCTTAATTTTGATTTGAAATTGGAAATAGGCTCAGATTCGATCTAGTTTTTCAACTTTGTATGAAATTCAATTGTCTGATGTCAAAACAATGATTTACCAGCTTAAGAGGAGTATGTAAATACTCATAAGGGACTACATATATTAGTTTGAGGGAGTACATATTGTTATCTATCTGTTATTGATTTGCTTTTTGTTCGTTTCTTTTGAATTTTTAGGTCTGAAAGCTTTATCAAAGACATGGATGAAACTGGTTGGACAAAGAAGATTGGTGACAATTTGAAGCATATATGATTACGACACCAAATAAGCATATATGAAACTGGTTGGACAAAGAAAATCACTTACATTATTTATAACTAGGATCAATTTCAATTTTTTGATAATTCTTGTTTGTTTTTTGTTCATTTTTCTTTTCTGTAATTGTGCATGTTTATATCTATTTGTTGCAAGTGTAGTTATCTTAAAATAAAAGAGTAAATATATACTATAAAGGAGTATATACTGTGAGGGACTAGCAAGACATAGAATAAATAATGATTTGATTTGAACATAGATTTTTCTATAAGGGTGTAAAATATATATAATAAAGGAGTATATATATATAAGCTAAAAGGGAGTATATATAAAGATGATACATTATTACTCGGTTATGAATGTGTCTTGCAGAAGTGTAGTTATTCTAAAAAGAGAGTAAATATAAATTGCAAAGGGAGTATATATTAGCAGTTAAGATTTGCAATCATATGAGACTCGTTTCAAATACCAATAGTATAGTTTCATCTATAAGTGTGATTAATTTACGTTTTTGACAATTATTCTTTATTTGTCTTGAAGGTGTATTGCATTATTTAGTTGATATGACATTATCAGGTTAATTTTGATCTTTTATTTACATATAAGGGAGTATTTATTTACTATAATGGAGTATTTAAATGTGTATTCTGATGCTTGGCATTTAGTTGTAGCATATTATTCACTCAGGTTTTCATGTATTTATTTATTCGTATATAGGGAATTATTTAATAATATAATATGTCACGAGAGTAAATATATTGTGCAAGAGAGTAAATATATTGAATATATTAAGAAATTTACAGAAAATATTATATATTCACTATTGTTGGTATAAAATGTATAGATTAAGGGAGTATAAATGTAAGTACGTTGGATAAGGAACATGTATTAAGTATTGTGGTGTTATTCCAGATTATATCTATTATTTGGTATTGAACACATTTATTAAGGGAGTATATATTCTAAAATTGCACAATTTTTCTTTTGCAGATTGATGTAGGTGATGATAAGCGCGTGGTTGCTTATCATTTGTTATTAGACCCTATAAATTAAGTGAAGTCTAAATTCCGGGATGTAGTGAATGTGTTCTCCTTGACTTTGACTGAGATGACTAATGGTTGTTGTTGCAATTTCTATTATGTTTGTTAGCATATTTGAACTTGGTTGTAAAGATTTTATGATTGGTTTGAATGAATAGTAATTTGAACTTGATTTTATTGTTATGATTAATATATAGTTAATTTGATTTTAATGTTGGTGGCTTATTTGAATAAGCTTGGTGGAATTTGTATCTTGAATGCATATTTGAACCCCTTATGAAGAAGTTTATACTTCCTTATTAAGAAGTATATACTCCCTTCGTAAATTGAATGCTTATTTGAAGAATTTTGCATGTATCTTGAATGTTTATTTGAATCCCTTATGAAGAAATATGCACTTCCTTATGAATAAGTATATACTTCCTTAGTATCTTGAATACTTATTGGACGAATCTTAGCTGAAATTTTTATATTGAATATTTGAACTCCTTATGAAGAAGTATATACTCTCTTAGTATCTCTAATGCTTATTTTAATACTCCATATACTCCCTTACGAAAAAGTAGATACTCCTTATTTGACGAATCTTGGATGAAGTATATACTCCCTTATGAAAAAATATATACTCCCTTAATTAATATATATGTCACCTAATAAATATTTAAGCACTTTTTGAATACTAAATGTTGAAAAAATAAATACTCTACAATGAATGTTTATTTCATCCCTTCTGAAGAAATATGTACTCCCTTATTCTATAAATTTACTCCTGCGCAGTGGTGACGTCAGCAACCTAAAATCGCATGATGACGTCAGAAATGCGCGTGATGACGTCAGAAATTCACTAAATGTATGAAGATTGTGCAGAATGTAGCACGCAAGCCCATTGTTCAGCCCATAATCATGCGCGCTTGATTTGTTGGGATGGCAGGATGTCAAAATGCTGGGATGTCCCATAGCAGGACTACCTCTAGTATATATAAGGTGAAAACAGAAAAACAATCAGTAAAAGCCCAAAATTGCGTTATATAACCTAACGACATTTTAAGCCCAATAGTATTTGAAGCCTGCTACAAAATGCGTGTTTTTTTTTTGTCGAATAAAAACCCAAACAAGTGACATAGTTGTTTCCATCCGTCGTTTTTTTCCCGTGCAAAACCCGTCCCTCCGCCTCTGCGTCTCTCTGGTAGGTTCCTCGGAGGGAGATCTGTCCGGCGATAACTCACTCTCAATAATTTGCTACTGCTTTTAGTTAGTTTGATTGTGAATTTAAATTCTGAATTTCGACAGTCTTCAAGCCGACTACTTTACTCTGGCTATCGTCTCAAAGCAGTTCTAGGCTGAAAATTTTTGAGGTATACCGATGATTTCTTTTCAAACCCTTAGATATATCAGTTGGTAGTTCCCCAGAGTGATTCTATCTTTTCATATTTTGAAATGAACTCTTAATTTTTTAGTTGAAATTACGATATCGTAATTTCGAATCTTCAAAATTAAGGCTGAAATACGGAATATCGTATACAGAACGTCACAGGCGATCCGATATCAGAACAAACAGGTAAGACCCACAATCTTCCTTCTCTCTCTCTTCCGCCGCGCTCCATTCAATTTTATTCACTTCGCCCAACCTCTACCCATTTCTCTCTCTCTCTTACTTCCGACACTAACCAATTCTTCCCCAACTCCTCAACCCTCCAGCCGCCGACTACTACCTCGTAGCAGCGCCGCTAGACACCTGTCGCATTCTCCGCTCCTTTTGAAGGTGAACATTTATCTTTAACTCGATCTCTTTAAAAAGGCGAGATCTAAATCATTTTTTGTTGTGGGGGAAAACTCATCATCTATCATTTTTTGGTATCTGGTATTTTCTGGGGTTGTTGTGAACCAGACTGAGAAAAATTGGTTGGTATTTCCTCGATTTAAGCACTGGATTTGGGTGAAATTCGAATATTACAATGAAATTAGTTATAGAAATATGATGCTATATTGTAATATGTAGCATGGACGACTGTCAGAATTTGTGTATAACTCGGTCCCAATTTAAACCCATAATCAAGTTTGCACCTATTTCTCACCGGTATCGCAATTGTTTGCTCCCAAAATAATTATACCAGCATATGTTGAGTTAATTTCTTTTACTGCAATTAGGATTTAGGATGGTTAAGATGTGAAATATTCTTCTTGTTTCTTTTATAAAATAGGTGATTTACATTATTCCTCGGTTGAAGGCATGAAGAGGGGTTATGATGAATCGACATCGACATCTTTCGGCCCGCCCCATTCCAGAGCTCGATTTAACTCCTTTGGTATTCCGCTCAAATCTCAAAATTTCCACCTATTTCTAACTGGTGTCACATTTTTTTCTTCCAAGATAATTATACTAGTATAGACGAAGTTTAATTTCTTTTATTTTGAACTGGAAGGGTTATGAAGCAAAACATTCTTCTCGTTTTTTTCCCTAAAAAAAATTAGGTGATTCACATTATGGGGAGGACGAGAGCAGTAGAAATGCAAGGAAAGTAGCAGATCACTACAGTGCCAGATCGAATCAGACTCTTGAAGAGAGAGAAGCCAGTCCCATTATACATTTAAAGAAGCTAAACAATTGGGTATTAAAAAATGTTTTCATTTTTCAGGGAGAGGAAACTAGTTGTTTAATTACAGGGGAAATTTTGAAGCTTTAAATGAGCATCTGGTATTTTTAAGAATTTTTCAGTTCGAGGGCTAAGTCGCTGCCAATTTTAAGTCAATAACCTTCAAATTCTAGATATACCTTTCTGGATTAATCTTAATTTAAACTCTGACAGTTTATTTTTTTTAATGTTCTTATTAGATTAAGAGTGTTCTTATTCAGCTATATGCACGTGCTGGAGATGCAGTCCTTGATCTTGCTTGTGGCAAGGTCTACTTTTTGTACCCTAAATTTGGATCAATCTGATAGTTAGTATTCACACTTGTTGTGTAGCAGAATAGCCTTAACTATCTGACTTATGTCAATGCATGTTAAATCATGCGTATGATGCAACTATTGCTATGTAGGGAGGTGATCTTATTAAATGGGACAAAGCAAGAATTGGGTATTATGTTGGCATCGACATTGCTGAAGGATCAGTACGTGCCCTTGTAAATAAATTTCATGATTGAGCAACTGAAGATATTTTTTTTATCTAAAGTGTAAATGTTTATTTGTTTAGATAAAGGATTGTAGAACAAGGTACAATGGTGATGCCGATCCACAACAGAGAAGGAAGAAATTTAGCTTCCCTGCTCGCCTTATATGTGCAGATTGCTACGATGTAATTTTGAATCTTTTCATTTTTGTCAATTTTTCCAGGGAAAATTGCAATTTAAATATTGATAATGAATGCGTGTTATATATTCACCAACTAAATAATGTATGAAAAGAAAAAAAAAAAAAAGCTGAAGGTTGTCTTGTGTCATATCAGCTTCATTAATAGACATGCTCATATTGGTGATGTTACATTATATCTCTTACATAAGGCCTCTCTTTCCTCGTATCAGCTTCATTAATAGACATGCTCGTAATGGTGATGTTGCATTATATCTCTTACATGAGGCCTCACTTTCCGCAAGAGTAATTTGTTTTTGTTTCTTAAAAAAAAAATAGGCTAGGCTGGATCGATACCTGGATGATGATGCACCTTTTGATATTTGCAGCTGTCAGGTGTGTATAATAAGCACCTATATAGTAGCCTTAATTTCATTAATAAAGGGAATTGAACTATGTCTATAGGCATGAGTTCACACACTCTCCTAGCTCAAAAGGCTTCTGGACTTCATGGGTGTTTTGTTATAGAACCTTTGTTTGGATTAAAAATGAATTATACTGATTTAGGATGACTTCTTTCTTTATGCAAGTGTTTTTTAGTTCTTTTATTTGTTTGCAGCTCTATTTTCTTTATTGGAAAAGTTTAGTATAATATGGCACTTTTAAGACTGCAAAAAAGATCTTTCTTAAACGCTGAAATATTTTGGTTGGTTTATCAGAAAAAAAAAAACATGTTTTGAGACAACAGAATAAGTTTAATGAAGTCCAGAAACTAATTGGGTCAGTTGACTGGTATTCTTGTACAGGACCAATATTATTTCTCCTTACAAAGTATGTTATTTACATGTAGTTTGCTTTACACTACTCATGGTCAAATGAGGCACGCGCGAGACAGGCTTTAGCAAACATATCGGCCTTGCTTCGGCCAGGTGGAACCTTTATTGGTACCATGCCCGATGCTAATGTTATTATTAAAAGGCTCAGGGAAGGTAAATAAAAATACATTTTTTTTTCACATCTGTACCAGTTTTGGTGTTATATTTCTATTCACCTTTGACCCAATTTCATATGATGAGAGTCGCTGTGTCATATACTGATAGTCTGGTACTTGCTGATTGTACCAATATGCTTTGGTCTAAGGAATGAGCACAAACTGACATGGATGTATCGATGTGTTTTGTAGCTGAAGGATTGGAGTTTGGGAATAGTGTCTACTCCGTAAGTTTTGATGAAGATTATCGTGATAAGGTGAGAACCCTTAACAGTATTTGAATTAGTTTGAGCCTAATTTCTCGTTCTTGTGAGATAATAGTAACAATTAGGTATAATGTTTTGGCTTTTGTAGAAGTTCCCATCCTCGAAGCCTTTTGGCATCAAGTACAAGTTCCATCTAGAGGTAAATAAATTTAGATTAGCTTTCTACTGTCTTGCTATACGACATGGCTTTTGAATTTTTCAATGGACACAGGATGCTGTTGACTGCCCAGAGTGGATTGTCCCTTTTCATGTTTTTAAAGCACTAGCCGAGGAGGTAACACAGCAATAATGAAAATAGTTGTATTTTGGTATTACACTAAGGTTAATATGAAATATTTATTTACTTTATCTTAATTTCCTGTCAACGTGCAGTATGATCTAGAGCTTGTAATGACAAAGAATTTCCATGAATTTGTAAATGAGTATTTGGGGAAACCAGAATTTACAGAGCTTATGCGCAGGCTTGGTGCCTTGGGGGATGGCAAGCAAGATCATAGTGAGTCAGCTCTTTTGGAATCTAGTTGTTGCCGTTATTTTTTAGGCTTTTTTTTTGTATTTTGCAAGCTTTATTAGATGGCCAAATAACGCTTACAATTTATTTATTTTTTGTGTATTGATTGGAAACGTATGTCTCAGTTCTCATCTTTTAATGGCTGGGTGTGGTTCTTCTATTGTCATCTTTTAAGTTTGTGGGCTAGGATGGAAAAGAGAAAAATGAGAATGGTGGGCTTTTGCTAATATTTGATGCAAGGGGTGAAGTGGTAGTAACACAACCTTCATAAGCCTGTACCATTCCATAGCATATTTGCTCTTAGATTACTTTTCCTCTATGCACTTATTATTAAGTAAAATTTCAGAAACACATTAGGGAAAAAATTTAATACTGTTATACTACCCTAATAATATTGCACCGGTGTTCGACATACTACCAAGTTCTGGGTACTATCACAAGCACACTAAACTCAAAAAATTTGTGGCATAGCAATGGGTCTCCCTCGTACTTTATTGTGTCTCTAGATTGTGCCATGGAGCATTATGATTCATTGATCAGGTTTCTGGGTTATGTGCAAAAGCCCTTCTTTTAGTAGACCTGAGAGTCATTTTGGACTAACATATTACATTTTCAGGCACACTATCAAAGGATGAGTGGGATGTTGCCTATCTTTACTTAGCCTATGTTCTGAGAAAGGTATTTGACTTTGATGACTTGATTTTTAAATTGCTTTACATGTGCTTCTAAGCACATATATATGCATTTGTGGCACTCTGCACCTGCTGCCATTTTGCATATTTCATGTGCGCCATCTGATCAAATATTCAAGCCATATTTTTGGTCAGACCATCACTTTGGCGGCAGCAATGCATCTTTTGCATTTTATCTTATTAATTTCTGTGATGGTTGTGTATATAAAAAATGATAATTATATAGAGAAGTATAAAATCCCCAACCTAAGTGGAAAATCCGAAGCTGCAGAAAAAATGTATATTGAAGAGGAGGACATTCTTGCTTACTATCTTAATATCTATTGACCTTCTGGTAACATGGTTTTGTTTCTTACAGAGAGGCCAACCACCTACAGAGCGTAGAAAGAGAGATGCCAATAGAGGAAAAACGCATATTGAAGAGGATGACATTGAATTCCTTGATACATAGCCATGAGCACATGACCATGCATTTTAATGTATTTCACGAATGCATCTTGCCTTGTCATGTGATCTGAGTTCCATTGATGGCACGAGCAAGAGCATACTTCAAATACATCTGTTAAGATATGTCGTGTTATACTTGAGATTTCTTAGTAGAATTGACAGGCAGCTAATATTTTGCTAGAAATAATGAGTCTTCAATTTGAATATGTTGACAGTTCATATATACCTGATGTAACAAAACTGTAAGCAAGTAGTATCATGTTAGTTGACATTTACTGTTTGTACCTTTTCCTGGAATTATGAAAGTTTTGAGACGTAAATTCGAACCTTTCATGGCATGTCAAAAGGAACAGTCTGTGAACTCCACTTGGTAACAACAATCTCTTATCCCCATGGTACTCATAAGATGTCTATTTGTATTGACTTCAGTACTTCTTTATTGAATTTTTTTTTTTTGGGGATATGACATAATAAGGCGTAGTAGTTGTTGGTGGTGTTGTTGTTGACATGAGAGAATATTTTTATCTTTTTTTGTCATGACAGAATATTTCTATCGTATTAATTCGGAGTGTTGCTCCTATAGAAAACCATGTAAAAAATATCTTGTTACTTTCTCCCGGTATTGCGAGAACATACGAAATAGTAACTCGGGGGAAAAAAATACAGAAAGCAAAGGGCTTGGAGAGTATCAGAAATTAAGATCCCATTAGAAGAGTAATTGTTATAACCTTTCAGTTGGGGCACATACTGGTATCTAAGTTATGGAGTGCAATACAACAGGTTACAATAATTAAAAGTCAGTAACATTAACATACATATAATGAGGTGGCTTAGATTCCCTCTCTTTTCTATTTTGTTGGATGAATGGTTCACATGCATGTGTTATGGGCATTAACAAAAAAGCACGCCATTGGTGGCTGAAGGCATATGGGTCAAAGTTCATTGGCCCACTACCGCCTCAAACCAATTAAAAAAAAAGGAAGGGCCTCTAGTGATGGCAATAATCTGAAAGTCTAAAACCGTTGCACTAAGCAATGAGACAAACAAATAAAATCAAAACTTGAGTCTGATTGTTGACACTCTGACACACAAACACACACACGGGCCGGAATTAGTTGAATGGTGTTAATGCTTTGGTTAGAATGCCAGACAGATAAGCCTAGTTCCTACTTGACAAATCACATCCAGCTCATTTTTTAACAACAACCACCACCTCTTAAGATAATCTCTCTCCCCGCACGCATTAGCTCTTATCTTTGATTGAAAGGTGCTTATGTCAAAGAAGGATGAATAATTGTAGTATACAGATATGGTTACGAACTTACGAGACCTACTTGCTAGATAATAGATATTAATTAGTTTGTTAGTACAGGAAGTTGATGAACGTTTAGCATGTGAACTGGTCTTAACTCTTAATTACAGTCAGAGCAGACTGTTGGAGAAATTTTAATCTGAAAAATCCAGCAAAAGTGAAAATTATGCTTCGGGTTTTAAACATTTGTTACTTTTGATGAGATATATATATATATATTTTTCCCGATTATGACCCCATTCCAAAGCAATCCATAAAATAATCTACATTCTCTACCAAGCCAATCCATAATGGACATTTTCAGACCAAAAACTTTTTAGACAATCTCAAAAAAAAAAAAAAAAAAAATTATAAGTTGTATAATTGCAAAGAGAGTAAAAAATTTTCTAGATATTCTTGACAACTGCTATTAAGGACAATTACAAAACTTGAGTATCAGACCTAGAACTAGCTAATACCAGCAGACCTACCTAGACAAGAGAAGCACAGTTTTACTCTGTTGAAATTGCGTCAGTAAACAAAATTAACTGTTTCAGACTTCATAACTTGTCAATTTTACAACAAATTTGAAAAAGGTTGAAAAGTGAAACCCAACTTTACTTGAAGGAGTATCATTTATACTGAGCCACTTTTCCATCACTCATGAATTTTCCTAGAATCATATAAAGTTGTTCACCAAATCATGTACCATTACAACTATTATAAGGTGTCAACCATGACGAATAACTGATTGACTGGCCAGAAAACATTCTGAAATATCACAAAAGGCGCATCTGATAATTAAAGGCTGAGATGCAGATGTGATGGAGGCCGACATGGTGGTCATGCTTGTAATCGAAGCCACCGTAGGTGCTAATTATTTTTCTCTCCTATATCCTCGTCAGTACTGCGAGCAATATTATAGTTTTCTATTTTTTTCCTTTTTATGTGATGGAAAAGAAATTGCATAGATTTGAACTTAACGAGAGTTCGTGAACTTAACTGCACAAACCACAATATCGGTTTTTAATAATGACATATAATCATGCTTTTGATTTACTTGAGAAGTCAAATAACTATTTTATTTTTTTAAAAAATATTTTTGTATTCCATTTTAAGAACTTTATTTTTCTATAAATTCATTTTGTTCAATAGAAATTATAATTCGATGGAGTTATTACTATTAAGATATAACATTTACATAGATGCAAGTTTAAGTCGTAGTTTTCAGCCGAGGAAAACAAGAAAATTTGTAATTTTTTTTTTTCCAGCAAAACGAACTCTCATCCTTCATTATACAAGATTATTTTATCATACGTCCGATTTTCTATAGTAGATAATATAAATATAAATTGATTTCACAATATTAAATTTGAATGATATTTAAACATGAGAGTTAAGTACAAATAGTCGGCAACTTTGCCATTTTTTCAAAAGAATAAATTCCTATCCAGCTGTGAGCACAAGATGAATAACATCTCTTATTGTATGGACTATGTCTCTCTAATAGGTGACATCTATCTTTTTCTAAAATAAAATTGAATTTTCGCACCCTCAAAAAAAATTGATTTTTAATTATATTCCGCTGCTTCAATGATTTTATGATTTTCTATGACTGTCTTTGAATTAACAAGAAAAGACACTAACTCGGATTCGCGATTATTTCAACATAATTAGACATTTGAATTGTTAAACACCTCTTCCAAAAAAAAAAAATCAGTAATTCGTTGGTTTGTTATTCTTACAAAAATTTGAATAGCAATTTATCTAAAATTTCGAATCCGCACTGTTTCTGCTATTGACACTTCATCCAAACATACCACATCTAGATGAATCCAGATCCTGTGTCGCGCGGCACGCGTACAGCGCGGGCTGTGGGCCGTCTGATCTGAATCTGATGGCTATGGGGGCCCCGTGCATGTAACAGATTGATAGGCCCGAAAAAAATTGTACCGCCCGATCAAAATCGAACGGCTCGTGGAGATGCGCTGTACGCGTGCCGCGCGACACAAGAGCAGGGTCCCATCTAGATTGTTAGCTTCCACTAAAAAACAAAGGCAAACCAAAAAACTAAAAAAATGAAATGACAACACATACAAGAGGCTAAGAACGAAATGCTCGTGAACGGAAATCCAAATGGGTACGGTTGGTATTATGTCTATGTTATGTTGTTGTTCTCTCGAGTCGGTACTATCACAAGCGACTCAATAACGACCATTGCTATCCCCACTGACCGTCTACCAATGGGGTCCCTCCACGTGGTACCGTATTTAAATCCCTTTCCTGAGACGGGACCGTTGCACTCGGCACTCGCTGGTTGGATAATGAAAGAAGCTTGTTTTCTACGCCTTTCCGCCTCCTGTCTGGTGGGGCCCGCGTCCCAGTAGCCTCAAAATGGGGAAACCGCCTACGATATTAGGCGGCTGGATACGTCCAAAATTGACAGCAATAGTGGATACACAACTTTTCTGTGACGCATGCAAAGTGTTATTCCGTGCATTAGGTCACTGACAAATGAAAGAAACATCAATTTTGATATTAAAGTATAAAACAACATACTCTAGTTTCAGTGGCTGTTGCATTTGATCTGTATTGTAGTGATACTGTTATTTATTTTATTTGTTTTATTTTGGAGTACAATCAGTGGCTAGTGTATATGTAATTAGTATATGAAGAGACGAACAGGGCCAGCTCTTTATAAGTAGGGCCACTTAATTAGTGTCAATATTCCCTTTCTTTCTTTATTGTTCTCTACTGGTTTGTTTTTTTCAGGTGGCTGTATTCCTTCCTTCCGTTCAAAGATATCTTGGTATAGCCGTTTTATGCGCAAGACAAACATGCTTGTGACTGGGACCATGATAACAGAAAAAAAGAACTTGAATGAGGGGTTGGATTTCTTGTGTTGAAATGTGCAACAACTCAAAATGAGTCCAAGATATTAACAAATTTAGGAATGGGGACTTTTTCAATTTGAAGAGAAATATTTCTATTCTAGATGACAAATATATGCCGAATTTATTTAGATAATTATTACAAAGGAACAAAAATAGGAAAATTATTTGGCTCATCCGGAGTATATTATTTATTAATTTGTTTTTGGACTCGCAAACTGCTTCAACGTGCTGGTATAAATTATATGTTGTATATTTTTTTTCGGTGAAACTAAATTATGTTCTATCAAACACGATTCGTACGAATGAAAGATAATATGACACAACAAGAACATATGGATAATAAATAGAAACTAGAAAGCATCTCTTATCTCTAAATATTATAAAAAAGAGTTTAAAAAATCGAACAAAATCAATCGAAACAATAGTATATACTTTTTAAAGCGAAGGTTCTATGGAACCTAAGTTTTGAATTATTTTTTGGGAAAGCCTAACAATTCCTGTAATGATGGCATGTTTATGAACAATTTATTCAGTTAGTAAACTTTTATTTTTGAAGAAAACAATGGATCCATTCTGAGATATTTATTACTTGCTTATTCTTTTTTTTAATCTAATAATCTTAAATAGATTTAAATTTTGTAACTTGTAAGTTACTAAGTTTCCATGAGAGGTAGTCGGCAGATCATTAAATTCATAGATTGAGTGCATAGACCGACAAGTATATAGGTCAATGGCCAGTGCTGTATTAATTAATGACCGAGAAAAAACATGCACATGCACATGCAAACCAGAAATTCAACAGATTGATAAAATATTTTGGAAAGTTGATAGTGCAAATTCATTGTTAATGATTTTTAGCTTGGAGGACTAGAAGGAAGAATCGAACAAAGTTGGTATGGAGCCCTGGAATCCGTTTTTCTTTTATTTTTCTATGATTGATACTACAAATAAAGATTGTTCTCTTTTGTTTTATACATTTCTTTTTTTAAAAAAAAAATGAAAACAAATGGGTGGTATAGAAGACAAGCCTCGATATGCGCATCCTTTCAGATTATATGGCATTGTTTTGTTCATATCATTTATTCTATAATTTTTATTTTATAGTAGTACTTTCTTTTACGTAGAATTACATTATTCTGAACTGATTAAATTAAAAGAAGATGGATGCTATCAAAGTTAAAAGCAATTATAAATTTATAATAAGAGTCTAGGTGATCATATTCGTTTAAGAGTTTTTTATTTACCACATTTCGGAGATAATGCAGCACTTAATTTTATTGGAGCGTTAATGCACAACAGCGACCGCCACTTAACTAAATTAAAGAGCAGAGAAAACCGAAAGTATGCCTAAGACTTGTGGTTAGGAAAAAAAATAATAAAACCGAAAGAAGCAGTGCAGGTTCTTATGCGGCGAGGATGAATAACGGTTTATATGAAGATTAAGGATCCAGAGTCTTATAACAGTGAAAGTTTGTACTATGTAATCCATAAAATTTCTTTGAAGTGGATCTCAATAGCTCCGTATAAAATAATAAAACCGGAATGAATATCACTAGTAATTCATAAAAATTATTTAGAATGATTAGCATTCATATAAAATAAATAAAGTTGTCAAAACATTTTCTGAAGTTATTTAACTAACCTATTCATCACACAAATTAAGCATTATCTTATTATTAATTAATTTTAAAAATACAAAACTATTTTTTAAGTAACCATAAAATCATGTCGAATTTTAATTATTTTTGTCAGATTTTTAATTTTTTTTCGACTACCATTCTTGAAAATCAATATTTATCGTCCAATACTCATGCAGTATGTGATCCGATGCGCTATTCTTCTCAAATTTCATACAAAGCTATTGAGATTAATTTCAATTTTTTTATAAATTCAAAAATCGTATATAAAAAGCTACTGAGATAATATATCAAAAATTTCTTTATAATTTCAACGATGGCAGGAGAATAAGAAGTCGTCAGAGAACATGAGGCAACACAGATATCAATGCCGAGTATGTAACGAAAAAACTGATCGTTTAAAAGGAACCTGGTTCAAGCGTGTCCAAGCGTCACTGTCTGACGCGTCAACTACGCCACGTTTGGTAGAAATTTTTCCTCAGCAACGAATTTACGATTACACCCTCCAAAGTCCTAATTCTATTTACACAAGGTATTTAAATTCCCAGGATAGCTTAATGGCAGCTTCAGGTCTATCTTTTGCCGGTGATTAACGCGTTCAAAATTAAACAAAATGAGCAGTGAAAAATAAAATAAAATGAAACCAATAAAATTTCAAAAAAAATAAGAAGGAAAAGACAATGTAAACCAGCTGGACATGCAGTTGTTAATATAAAATATTTTTCGATATGAAAAAAATCTGAATCTTCTTTGGTCCTTTCTCTTTAATTACCTCTTTCATATGCAAAATACTGAAACCGAGAGAGTGCCAAAGAACTAGTAACAACTAACCGAGTGCTATATTTTGACTATCAGTATAATAATTGTAAGATTTAATTGTTTAATGTTCAGTCTAACAGAACAAAAAGCTAAATATGAACATATTAAATTATTATCTTCTCATAAAGTTGATTAAATATAATTATTTTGCGGACTCTTAATTTGTTCTTACCAAACGCTAAACTTTATAATTTTTTTTTAGGGCCAACATTATAAATTTTTGTATATACGTATCAATCGTAAATAAAAAATGAGATAATACTGGCTTCCATGTTTGAACTTTGAAGTTTAGGAAAAAAATTAATGAACATGAATTCATTTCTGGTGTCCGACTGCATCCTTTTCATTTCATTTCTTTTATTTCTTGTAAAATATTGTTTGCGTCATTTGTTAATTAATAACATACCGGAAAGACACGATAAAATAGATAAACTTGTAAATTCATGAACAAATGTGACAGTAGCAGCTAGATAAATGAATTAGCAGCAATAGTGTAAAAAGAAAAAAAAAATATTAAAAAACTTAGTGCCTTGGATAATAAAAAAATATATATGCTCGCATTACCAAAGCATTGGAATAATTGTCGCTGACTGTAATATATCATCCAATCCGTGTTCAGCTCTACTCCCACTAGGCACCCAATTCTATGATAACATATTAAATAGCCCTGGTGTTCATTAGTTGTCAACAGGACAAAGTAATCTAAACATATACGCCCCCACTGTCAGTGCCACAACTGCCGCCATACTGTAATACACCAAGTCCACGCAAAACGTCCTCTTGAGCCTTGCCACCTAAGATTTATAAGCTACCAAGAAGACGAAAACAAAGAGACGCGATAGAGATAGTGAAACGTCTTCTACACGCACGCACTCAATTCTTCACACAGAGATAGAAACACATACTACAAATTACAAAACCAAACATCTACAATTCTCCACTGGAATTGCGATAGATAATAAAATCGGACAAAAAAAAATGTCCCATTTTTTGCTTGGGGTGGTGATGGCCGTCGTGGCGGCGGCGACCACCGGCGCCGCCTCGTACACCGATGATCCTCAGACGATATCCTTCGACGAAGGTTATTCTCACCTTTTCGGAGGTGAGAATTTGATCAAGTCGCCAGATGGGAGAAGCGTTCGTCTCAAACTCGACCGTTACTCAGGTATTTGATAAGACGAGCTGGTTGATTAATTAGCTTATTATCGATTGGATTTGATTAGTGTGAGATTTCAAGGGGATGATGTTGGGTTGTCGTCTGTAGATTGTGAATTTGAAATCGGATGTTTTTGTTGGATTTTGTTTGAATTAGGATCGGGGTTTATATCAACGGATGCTTATCAACATGGATTCTTTAGTGCTTCGATCAAGCTTCCAAGGGGGTATACCGCTGGAGTTGTCGTGGCTTTTTATGTAAGTTTTCTGATTGATTATTTTTTTTGCATATATTTGTGATTAATTTTTAAGTAGAGCTATATTTACAAATATATTTTTTCTGATTTTTGCATGCTTGTAAGTTGACACAGACTATTGTCTGTGAAGAAACAGAGCGCTGTTTTGGTTTTAGTATAACATAGGTTGTAGTCTGAAGATTAATTGTAAGGTTTATTTAGAAAATTTTGGAAACGGAAAATGAATAAAAAATATTAGTTACTGTATTTAACTTGTGGATCATTTAACATCCCATGCCTAATCTTAATTTAGTATGCGTTAGTTAAATTGTTATATATCGTGTGTTGATTTAGTTGGTGGTTATTGAATTTGATAATGCAATACTTGATTAAGATGAGTATGAATTTGTCCATGAACGTCAACATCTCTTATTCAATTAATTAGTTGGTCGGAGTTGTGGAACTTAATTAAGAATTTAATTTGTGGATGTTTCTTTTGGACTCAGCGTCATCTCTTTATAACTATTCCATTCACATTAGGATAAAATCATGTTGGATAATACAAAAGAAGAAAGTATACATCACATAAATGAGAAGATATATTTTTCAGTGTAATACATTTCAGCAATTGGAACTGTATTAATTGAATCTCTATGAAAGCCTCTTTATTTTTGTGTAGTGATTAATCAGGTGGCTTGGGATGGACTTATGGAAACCACTTTTGAATATTTAATGTAAACTCATGTTGAAAAAGTTAAAAAGGTTTTAAAAGTTGTTTGTCTGATGCCTCAAGTATGGTAGAATAGACAAATATTTTGTTGGGTATGGTAGGAGGGACTCATCTGTCACATGGCTTTTTACCTTCTCCGTTTGGTATCCATTTACTTATTTTAATTAGAAAAATGTTTTGGCAAACATGGAAAAGTAAAGAAATTAGTTTTCACGTACCTAATCAACTAGCATAAAATTTTCTTTTTAGCCGAATTATGTGATTTGTGCATCAATTTGGCTTACCAGTATATATTATATGCTGCTCTTTACCAACTGTATATAGTTTGATTAAGAGACATGCAACTTTACAAGAGTGTTGTAGTTCACGGTTTTGTGTATCCCTCTTCTAATATCTTTAGTAATATCTTACTTCATGTGTTGACAATATCTTTCTTTCCAAAGAAAAGATGAAATAAAAATCGAAGCGACGGGCAGTATTTTACTGGTTTGTGGTTGATTTAATGAGTAGTAAAGTTTTTTGTTTCCTACAATGCCAAGTAACACAGTAGTATTACTTGGTTTGGTTCTTTACTAGTATTTAGGGAAATGTATGTAAAAGCTATTGTCTGGAGGTTACCGTAGCACTTCCTTTTACTTTCTCTTTCCTTTGACTTCTGTTGCGACTTAGTGGACCATTTTCAACCAAAGCAACATAAGGAAATGGGTCAATACCTAGTTTAAAATTTAATTATAATAATAACACACATTTGTTTATAAGCAGTGTTTTATATTAGAACTTCAATAGTAGAAAGATCTCTTGTACAGCAAAAAAGGGTTGGCCACCCAACAAGCACATGGGAACTACCTCCTGCATACCGTACCCTACCTAATATAGTATTGTATTAAGTACTACCATAAAGCACTGATTGACCAGTCAATGATTAACTGTAGATAATTCCTTTGGTTAATTAGCGATTTTTTAAAAAATGCAGCCGGAATTTCTATCTTAACTATATTGCTATTGCAGTTATCAAATGGAGATACTTTTGAGCATAACCATGATGAGCTAGATTTCGAGTTTTTGGGGGAGAGAAAAGGGAAGGAGTGGAGAGTACAGACAAATGTGTATGGTAATGGTAGCACCAGCAGGGGCCGAGAAGAGCGGTATCTGCTCCCATTTGACCCATCTGAGGAGCCACATAATTATTCTATATTATGGACCTCAAATAATATTATGTACGCACTCTTATCTTTTTTCTTTTTTTTTTGCAAAAATTCAATTGAAATTTCTTCAGTATGATTAGACCTTTCAATATTGACCTGGATTTGGAATTAAAACCATTGTATCTATTCCACAGATTCTACATTGATGACATACCAATAAGAGAGGTAATTCGAAACGAGGCAATGGGTGGGGACTTTCCATCTAAGCCAATGTATGTATATGCTACTATCTGGGATGGCTCAGCTTGGGCAACAGAAGGTGGCAAGTATAAAGTTAATTACAAATATGCCCCTTTTGTGTCAGAATTTTCAGATTTAGTCCTTCGAGGATGCCGGGTAAGTAAAATTCGTCAAGTACCATCTATTGAGGATTGTGCCGAGTCTGAGGTGGATTTAATGACCGAGGAATTTGCTATCATGACTGCTAGAAAGCGTAATGCTATGCGCCGGTTTAGGGAGCGGTACATGACATATACTGTTTGCTATGACACTGTTAGGTACTCGTCAATTTTTCCTGAGTGCGATAATAGCATTATAGAGAAAGAGAAATTCTGGGAGTGGGGTGAGTCGAAGGTTGTAATGCATCGACGTCGGTCAAAGAGGAAGGGGCGGCCGGGGGTGAGCACAGGGTTGAGACGTCAGGCTGAGATGTAAATATATTTGGGGGTACATTTTGGGGTTGATTGTCAATAAATTATTCATTAATATATAGTTGATAGATTTTTCTTCCTCTTCTGATGTCGTTCTCTTCCTTAGATATCTGTGTTGTCTATTGGCAGGATTGATAACAACCAATCAAAGTGCATGTGAGTAGGAATTCAGGCTTTTTCTAACTTTAGGTTTGGTTTTGGGCTGATAGATACATTGATTGATTAATTTACTTTTGTGCATAAAGGTTAGGTTGGGTTCACAGGAAATTTGGACTGTTCCAGGTGTATTTGTTATATACAGAGAAAAGGATTGGTGCATCAATTTAATTATTTTTTTTCTTTAAAAGAGTTGCTGGTTTTGGTTCCTGGTGAAATGTTTGTTCGACCTGTGAATCTTGAAAAAGGTAATGGCTTAATTGCAATGGCGAGTGGGATAATTATTAACCTGTAGAGGTATCCATGCGTGCAAAGATTTTTGTGTTTTAACACACAGTTGTATGTACACAGAGCAGCAGAAGGAAGCAGGAAATGACAATTGACTAACACAGAGGTGCGATCGGACGAAACAAATTTAATAAGGCCTGCCAATGACTGCAGCAGTGCAGCATATATCATCTTTTCTAAAGACATCGCATCGAAAAAGGTGTTTGTTAAAGGTGATATTAGAGAATCTATATCCTCGACTACAATAAAAATTTCATCTAATCACTTCATAGAAGTTCATATTTCATTTAATTTCTCCAAAAATTAAAAAGTCCACGAAAGGAAATTCAATGCTTTAAAATTAAAAAGTCCAGGAATTTTTCCAAAAATTAATAAGTTCACTTTGCGTATTTCCACTGTACATCCATTTTTATATAAACCACTCACCTTTAAATTTTAGATATCAAAATAAAACCATCAGGCATTCTCTATATTGTTTCTTTATATATACTGAAAATTATGATGTTTCAACTATATTTGATTGACATCCGGCATTTAAAAATATTCCCTAATGTCTGAACTATTTTTGAACGCTGAGATGAAAATTTTTGTACTCAAATTTTTAAAAAATGATAATATATTATATGCATGGATAATAAAAATATATAGACCCTACTTGCTTTAACTTGGGAGGCATTTGTGGAAATATGAAATTTGGAGATATTTGATCACTCAAAATGCATTATACCAGAAAGTTTTTTCAAGAAAAAAATGAGTGAAGAATTAAAAAAAAAAAGAAGCTATGTTGAAGGTGCAACTGCTAGTTTGAAAAGTACATTTGAATTAATAACATTAAGTACAAGCATGTTGCCATCTTGGAGAAATTATTGATCTAAATATGGTAAAGGCATGAAGCAAATAACTTGATTTTTGTTTGATAAAAAAAAAAAAAATCAGCAACAGAGAGTTCTCACAAAGACAAATAAATAGTAGATTCTATTCTTTAAGCTAAATTTAACTACGGTGGTATGTTTGTTTATCTCATAGCTGTCATGTACCACCTATAATTATTGATGCCGACGGTCTAAAAAGAATTAATGATCTCAAAGATTCTATGCTTTAAAACTATTGTTCTAGAATCGCTTCACTTTATATCACAACATTTCTTTAATGTAGTTACACTTTTCTCTTTAGCGAAAATGAAAGATGTATGTACCGAATTCTATAATCTCTTCGTAGAACTCAATCATGATTCTTTTACAATTTCCATCTCTCTTTATATGGAAATGGAACCTTTAGTTGGATTTGGTATTTATGCCTTTTGAGTTTTGACGTTACAATGGCCTAACTCGGAAAATGGAACAGAGACGGCCTTTTTGGACCGTCTTTAGTCACAGTTTTTAAATAATTCTTCAACTTAAGTTATCTTTAACAATGTTTTTGACTGCCAATTGCCAAACCACTCGTAAACAAATCACCGGTTATCATAATTTTTACCTCAGCATATAAATTCCAGTAATTTAATTTTTCAATGCACCTCTTTTTGCCCAAATATATTCGCACACATTTTTACTTTGTAAAAAAATGATTTCCTTCAGTGCAACTGGGTAGTGCTTTGGGCAACCTATTTACTTAGAGCAACATTTAAGGACAACAATACCCTCATAAAATCAAGCGACATTTTGTATAATTTAAAAGAAGCAAATTATTTGAAGGATAAATTAGTCAATTTTTAAATAAATCATGTTGCTCCAAGCAAAATGACTGATGCCCAAAGCACTATCCAGCGCAACTCTTTTGACCAAATGTATTGATACACTCTTTTACTTTATTTTTATTTTTATTTTTTGAAAAAAATGCTTTCTTTCCACTTCGAATGTGGATAGAAAATTAGAAATGATCAAACGGATGTTTCCGAATTCCGATGCGACATCCAATTTGGGCCTCAACGGAAATTTGGGCTAGTAATTAGAAGAATAACTTTGTCCGAAAAAATTATAACTAACTTTAATTAATTAAGAAATTATAAAATAATCCGTTTTTAATGAAAATTTTAAAACTGACTGCGCAATTCCGAAACTAATTCTGCTCAGATTCCGAAACTAGCTAGTTTCGGAATCTCAGTTTCCGAAACTAGCTAGTTTCGGAATCTGAGAATCCGAAACTAGAACTGCCAACTTTTGTGCGGGAAACTAGCTAGTTTCGGAATCTGAGAATCCGAAACTAGAACTGCCAACTTTTGTGCGGGAAACTAGCTAGTTTCGGAATCTGAGATTCCGAAACTAGCTAGTTTCCCGTCTATTTTGTCAGAATTTCACTATTTAATAAATTATTTCAATATTTAATAAATTTCACTATTTAATAAATTATTTCACTATTTAATAAATTATTTCACTATTTAAATTTTGAGAGAACAAATATTTTTAAATTTTTTAAATTTTATAATTTCACTATTTAACTTTTTCAATTTAACTAGGCCTTTCATATTTTTTCAATTTAACTTTTTTAAATTTCACCTAACTTTTGAAAATTTAATAATAGTTGTTTTAATAAATAATTTATGTTATTATTTTCAAATTTTCTAAAAATATTATAGTAAAAATAGTAAAATAAAAGTAATAAAGTAGTGTTATATGGTAAAGTATAATAAAAGTAAAGTAAAGTATAGTAATAAAATAGGGTACAATATTAAGTTATCTGACGTTTGAGCGGGCCCGCTAGCTAGTTTCGGAATCTCAATTGTGTCCCTTCAACTTAGGCTGCTTACAATGAAAGAAAATATTTAAAAATCGATGTTTTGGAACACTATAACTTGAAGGAGGCTTAACTTTTGATAGGAACGTCCGTTTTGGGCATATGATGACTTTTCGGAAAGCTTGCGACGAGATCTACAAGGTTTACCGGGGTTTACTTTGTAACGACCATTTTCGGGGCCAAAAAACGCTGTCTGAACCTCCAAAATCTACTTTCAAAGTTTTCAAACCTAAACATCACATAAAACTACTTAGAATTTTTTAAAAATAAAAAATTAATCATAAAAAAGAGAAATGTAGTAAATCAAGTGACTTCCAAAATCATTATAGTTAACAGGGGTGTTTGCATCCTTTTTCCTGTCTGGATATAGCATGAACCTCTTGTCATTCCTCTTTAGCGCAATAAAAAGTGTTATATTGAGTATTATCTCGTATTGATCTGAAGCTATGGGGTTATATATAACGCGCAAATTCTAGTATCGGAATCTGATTGAAAACTGTTTAAGCAGTGAAATAATTGATGGAACACTGTTTAAATAGTCGAATATTAATTTTGATATTAATAAAGTAATATATAATTTATTAAGTATTATAAAACAATAATAAAATAACAATAAAATAATAAAAAAATAATAATAAAAGGTTAATAAATGTCGGAAAAATCGCCCATGCTAGTTTCGGAATCTCAGATTCCGAAACTAGCTAAAAGTTGAATAAAATAATAATTAAAGTTTGATGAACGTCGAAAAAATGGCCCATGCTAGTTTCGGAATCTCAGATTCCGAAACTGCGCAGTCATTTTTAAAAAATTAATTAAAAACGGATTATTTTATAATTTCTAAATTAATTAAAGTTAGTTATAATTTTTTCGGTAACTTTGTTTCTTCTTCCTGGCCCAATTTAGACCCATTAGATATCTCATCAATTATTATCGGAAAATACTTAACACAATCAACCTTCTAGCGCAATCAAACAATCACTCCTCGGCTCACCCTCTCTCCTCACCTTCACCCTCATCCTCACGCTCTCCCCTCCGATTACCTTTCCGCGCTACCCTCAGCCTCACATGCGCAAAGACGTCCAACCCTCATTTCTTCCTTCGCGCGGAGACACGCGATTCTCCTCTCTCGCTCCACTTCTTCTCTCATCGGGTTCTCTCCTTTCTCTTCTCTTTCTCCTTTCTTCTTTCCCCTTTCTTCTTTCTCTGAACATTTTTCTTTTCTCCTTTTTTTTTCTCCTTTCTTCAGATCTGGTTCTTCTTTCTTCCTCTCTTGTGATAATTTTTCTTTTATCTCTTTTTTTTTCTCCTTTCTTCAGATCTGGTTCTCAGGAGATTACGGAGTAATTAAATATTACGAACGGAGTAAATAAATAGTATAAGAGAGTAACTAAAATAATACAAGGGAGTAAGTTATAACTCTTCGTATAACTTTATTAGGGAGTAATTAAACACAATGAAGGGAATAAAATAACTAGTATAAGAGAGTAACTAAAATAGTACAAGGGAGTAAGTAATAACTCTTTCTGTAACTTTATTAGGGAGTAATTAAACACTATGAGGAGAGTAAATAACGAGTACAGGGGAGTAACTAAAATAGTACAAGGGAGTAAGTGATAACTCTTTGTGTACCTTTATTTAGGGAGTAATTAAACACTATGAAGGGAGTAAATAACGAGTACAGGAGAGTAACTAAAATAGTACAAGGGAATAAGTAATAACTCTTTGTGTAACTTTATTAGGGAGTAATTAAACACTATGAAGGGAGTAAATAACGAGTACAGGAGAGTAACTAAAATAATACAAGGGAGTAAGTAATAACTCTTTGTGTAACTTTATTAGGGAGTAATTAAACACTATGAAGGGAGTAAATAACGAGTACAGGAGAGTAACTAAAATAGTACAAGGGAGTAAGTAATAACTCTTTGTGTAACTTTATTAGGGAGTAATTAAACACTATGAAGGGAGTAAATAACGAGTACAGGAGAGTAACTAAAATAATACAAGGGAGTAAGTAATAACTCTTTGTGTAACTTTATTAGGGAGTAATTAAACACTATGAAGGGAGTAAATAACGAGTACATGAGAGTAACTAAAATAGTACAAGGGAGTAAGTAATAACTCTTTGTGTAACTTTATTAGGGAGTAATTAAACACTATGAAGGGAGTAAATAACGAGTATAAGGGAGTAACTAAAATAGTACTAGGGAGTAACTAGTAAGTTCAAATCTGTAGTTTATTTGAGAGGGTAACTACTGACCATAAAGAGAGTAAATTATTAGTAAAAGGGAGTAACTACATAATATGAAGGGAGTGACTAATAAGTTCACATATAAAGAGAAAGGGGCGATAGGGTAGGGAGGCGCTAGGGGACAGAGGCGTTAGTGGAAGGTGCGCAGTGGGAGAGAGGCGCGAAGGGAGGGAACGTGACGGGACAGAGATGCGAGAGGGAGGGGTGCGCTCGTATCGCGTGAGGAAGAGAGGGGAAAGGAGGGGAGGGGAGGGGAGGGGAGGGGAGGGAAAGGGTGAAGCGCTCTCACGTGCGGACGCGGACGCGTTTTCTATTTTTGGAAAGGGAGAGTGGAGCGTTTTTTCTATTTTCGGATGTTGATTGCGTGATTGCCTTAGGAGGTGATTGCAGTTAATTATTATCATCTGGGTTTCCGAAAGATATCCTGCGGCGCAGCTGCTTCCAAATGAAGGAAGCCACTCGGTGTCTGCCAGCTGTATTTCCAACTTTCCATTCTTGCCCTCTGAAGTCCCAACGGCTAGTTCTCTCGCCAGAAAACGGCTACATTCAAATTTTACCGTTGTACCCTCTCTCCATTCTTATAAACCCACCGATCATTCATTCCTCATTCTCTGTTTCTTCTCTTTCGGCTACGCCTCTCAAGACCTAATCTCTCTCTCTCTCTCTCTCTCTCTATCTCGGAAGAAGTGCAGTTGTAGAATGGAGACACCATCCTCGCTCAGAAAGGCATCTCAGGGCTCTACCACCTCTTGTAAGTACGAAGAACTTTCTTTAATTTTTGTTTTTCTCTTTTCCTCAACGGATTCACAAAAGATTTCCTCAAATCTCTCTACTTCCAGTTCGAATTTTAATATATTGTCTATTGTGAAGAGAAAGAGGCCAAGAAGCTATTTTTTACTTTCTTCTTCCTTTTTGCTCCTTTTTCTCTACAAAATTATGGAAAGCTCTGAACCCATAACAATCTATTTTTAATCAAATTTCAATAATCGGTCTCTTCGTTTCCTCTAAGTTGATATTAAAAAACCCCCAAATCTGTGTATCTATCTCGAATTTCAATTTGTAAATATCTTTCTCTCTCATCTTGCAGACAAGATGAAGCAAGAAGGCAACAAGGCTGACCGCACTGCTTTGATTGACATCACAAATGATTCTCCAATTGTGGGTCTTGCTACTGGGTCGGCTTCCTTCATGAAAAGCCCCATTAAGATTAATTTCACCCCCGGATCTGGTGAGGCAATCTTGCGCAGCCAGGTGAAGACTCTCCTTCAGAAAATAGAAGAGAAAGAAGTGGGACCCAAGATCCCCTCTTTGCCTCACCATCTACCTCCCTCAAGATCAGGAATTCCAGGGTTTGCACGCTCTCCAATGCAAATGCTTGCACCAACTCCAATGAATACACCTCAGATCCCTCAAATTCCAGAGGATCTTGAGCAAGGTTTTCTCCATCCGCCACCACAGGTTTGCAAGAGCCTTTTTTTCTCATTAAGTTTCTTCTAAGTTTGATTTAATTATGGAATTGAATTTTAGTGAATTGCCGTAAGGAATGTCTTGGGAAATACTTTAAGTTACTTGATACTTAGCCTTTATAAATCCAGTGAAATTTTTTTCAGGTATATCATTATGCATGCACAGTGTTTATTTCTTTTGGGGGGTGGTTTTATTAAGCCTGATAAGTTTTATCATATCAATATTGTTTTCAATCTTTTGTTGAAAACTTAACTCCAATTATTTCAACTTAAATTACAAACACATCAATTAAATGCTGCTTGTCACCAATACTGAATTCAATCTAATTTATATAATCTTTCAGATTATGTCCCCAGTTGTGCAACATGATGAGCCGCTTGGCTTGTGTGTCCTGAACCGCGCACTCCTCTTCGACTCACCAGACAAAAATGAGGTCTCTAGTGGCAGCACCGGATCTACCATCACCTCTGTAGCATACCAAGAGAGTGTCTCCTCCAATGGCTGTTTCACCATCTCCTCTGATAGAAGCTCGTCTATTTGGTCCATCCAGGGTAACGCCAGCAATGCCAGTACCAATAAAGGAGAAGAAATAGAATCTGAATCTGATGTGGAAGAGTTGTGCAAAGGGTTTAGAGATATGGCAGTGGCTGGAGGAAAGTTTGAAGGGAAACACACCAGGTTTGTTTACAACAGTGATGGAGAGATGGAAAGAGAGGAGTGCAATGAAAATCGTGCAGCAGTGTCGCCAGGTGTTGTAGTGTTGAAGGGTCTACCAGTGCCAGAAGGGAAGCATCTTAGGTTCCAAGAGGAGGAAGGGGAAGATTGAATTTGATCTGATGCATTTAAGTGATAGGAAATTTAAGAGGTGTCAATCCCTGACACGACAATTGGTGGCTTATTCTCTTGAATTGTTTCAGTGTGCTGAATATGGTTCTTTCGTTTTTTTTATTTAGTTTTTGGATACGTTTCATTTGGGCTTGGGAATAGCTAAACTTGTTATTATTGAGAAATGTGAAAAGTTCATTTGTGTCCACCTTGGCAATTAATAAAACTTCTGATCTGAGTATGGGTTCATTTGTGTTGTTTTATTTTGTTAATGTTGTACACATTCCGTTTTTCAGCTTAGAGATCAGGCAAAGTGAAAGAAGCTAATGCTTTCTAGCTATGACCTGGATCTGCCTGTCTAGATACAAATCTTTTAAATTTTTTTCGACGTTTTTGGAAAGCAAAACAAAAAAAAAAAAAAAAAAAAAATCCATTTTTTTAGTCTAAATTAAATATTTTGATTTAGTTGGCTAACGTTGTGTAACAGCACGAATTTAAAAGAAAAAAAAAAGCCAATGTAGACCAGTATATTGCAGAATAGAAAACCAAAAGGGAGCGTACAAAGGGTCGAAATGAATAAAGACGTGCAGGAAAAGCACAGATACAAGGAACCGACCTTGAAGTCGACTTTTTTTAACACATGTACATTTCAGAAACCCATTTTACTATAAAACAAAATTAATCTCACACTTTACAATTCTCAACCAAATCACAAACAGAAACAGAGACAAAAAAAACTCACCTCTGTTTAAAAAAACAGAGAAAGAAACTGTACAGAACTATATACTAAGTTGGAAAAAAGACATCAAATAATGCCGCAATTTATCACTATAATTGCCTCCCATTAGGATTTGATGTGCCCGGAGCTGGAAGTTTCCCAAGTGCTGATTGAGTTGGTGGGGCTGGCAACGCATATATGAGCTGAGATGGAGAGCTCTCAATTAATCCTGCCACTCCAGCTGCTGATGTTTGTGCATTTGATGGAAGGAATAAGTCGTGCTTTTGGTCTTTGTACGCGCTCCATACCTTTTTAATGCAGGTTTAAGCATCAAACATCTTATCCAAACCAAATATGAGAAAACTTCACATAAACATACAAGCAATTATGGACTTACAGCTGATGAATTCAATATTTCACGAACTTTGGCACAATGGGCACCTTCCGTGGCAAAAGCATGTAGTACCTGAAGACAGAGTGCTTGCTTTTAACAGTGCATGATAATAAGGTACTTTCTTCTAAATGTTCTCCCAGAATTAGCTTTTTAAAACAACAAATTATCAAGAAAAGGGGCTTGTGTACCTCAACAGCAAGCACTCGACCAATAGAAGCCTCAGATTCATTCCATTTCATTTGGGCGCAGAGGCCTTGCTTTCCTCCAGCTCTCCAGTCCAATATTCCCAGTAATATCTCCACTAAGCCAGCCCTATTTCATTACATAAAATAAGCTTAAATTTTTGGCTTCACAAGACAATATAGTATGAAGGTTTTAGTTATACTTACTTTAAACCTTGCGCAACAAGAGCATCTCTAGCTCTGTTGCCAGCAGCAACTACACGTTTGAGTGTCTCCAAGGCTAGTATGCTTCCTCCTTGCCATCCAATGGCTTTCATCAGCAAAGGTACCACCTAAGCATTACATAACCGACAAAAAGAACCAGTTAGTTATTTTGAAATTTCTTCTCTTGCCTTTATAACTTAAAAATCCTCCTGGACAAAATTCTTAAGGTTAATTTAAGAATTCCGCTATTAATATATCAATACACTCCAATAACTATTTCATTCGTATTTTTTAAGGCTGTATAATCATTAACTAAATTGTAGGGACGTAAATCTGTCTGCACCACACAAATTCATAAATCAAATAGTGCTGACATTACAGAACAATCCTATATTATCCAACTTTTGCAACAAGTACAGAGTACTATTTTGCAAATTATCAATAAAATATAATAATAATTTGTGTGATGCATATTGGAACCTGAGGAATTCCTGAACTGGTGGTTGCCATAGCCTCTGCACAGATTGTGCTGGATGCAAGCTGGTGCAGAACCCGCAGGATGCTAAGCCGGACCCGTTCCTGTGGGGTGGGGCCCGCAGGTTCAGTGGGCCCTGCTTCGGCTCCATCCTGGCCATTCGATTGAACTGGACTCCCATTCTTCACCTCTGCTGACGCCATCACCTCTCTTTTCCCTTCATCAGCCATGGCAGTGACCAGCTTTGGCACATAGCCAAGGTAGCCTACATGGTCTGCCAAGGCTGGGTGGACTCGGAGCAGGGAGACGAGTGCAGCTGAGAAGAGCAAAGGTAGCTCAGGATCAATGGCTTGTGAGAATTCATAGTGTGTAGCTGCGATGGAGGAGAGGTATTGGTCTAGAAGACCTTCCAAGAATCTCTTTGGATTTCTCAATGGGAATTTAGGGTCCTTCAAGAAGAGCCTTACATAGATACCTCCAACCTGCATGAGATGAGATGAGATATCAAAACGTATTCAAAATATGAAGTACTTGGAACACAATGAACTCTGGGCAGTTTTATATATTAATTCTGGAAGTCTAACTTCCCATCATAATTCTGCATTTGAGCACTCACAATCAAGGAAGCTTAAACTAGACAAACTATAGCAGAATGCATCATAAGATATCAATTTGTTTACCGTATTTAATACATATTGATAGAAAAATAACACAACTAACATCCCAAAAGAAAAAAAAAATGAGTCAGCATATAAAATATTTGGAATGGAATAGGCAGCCAAAATTATCAATCAGATTATACCTGTGGTTCATCTTTCATAACGTGTTGGCCAGATGCCTGTTCAGGTACATCCCAATCCACCACACGACCCTTCATTTGCTCCTGATAGAGGTCAGCCGCCAAGGTTGATAGCTGTGCACATAGGGAAGACGACATGGCAGGGGTCCACACAAGCTCAGGGGTCTCAGTTGTCCTCTCAAGGGATGCCACGACTGCCTCACCAGGACCATCTCTGACAGCTGACACCAACCCATCAGGGAGGAACCGAGCCAGAGTAATTGCCACCCTGGGTCCATGCATCGGCTGGCCCATCAGCTTGCCCAACAGGGATGCAGCTGCAGCTCGTTGCTGCAATGGAACTCCTTCTGAAGAAAAAGAATTACAGCAGTCTCAGTTTTCCACGCTAATGGACCAGAAAAAGGTACAAGCTTCATGGTAGAATCATCAATATTAATTTTAGTACCATCTGAAATTTACCTTGTGCGGGTAATATAAGCTCAAGAATATAAACAACACCACCGTGCTTGGCAGCAGCCCATGCAAGCTCAGGTGAGCTAGCAAGGGAATAAAGGACAGCAAGGGCCCCATCTCTACATGTAGGGTTGCAATGAAGAAGTTGAAAGAGAAGGATTAGGCTTGATCTCTCCCCAACCATAGCTTCTACACACGCTGCATGCTTAGTTAAAAGAGAGAGAACAGTCAAACATATTTGAAGGATTTTGCTCTCAGCTGATACAGGTAGAGCAAGGCAATCAAAGAGTGGAACAAGTTGATCTTTGGTAGAGAACACAGCTGCCACACTGGGGTTGCTCGTGACTAAATTCTGCAAAAAGAAAAGAAATAACACTTAATTTAAACAAAATAATGAAATACATGTGCCTACAAAACTGGTGCTAAGGATAGAAACGCACACAGAAATCATTCTTAATTGATGTACACTCAACTTATGTCAAATATTTTAATTACAACAATAATAACACTATACCTGAAGTGACATCAACCCCATCTGAAGGTTAGTTATTACTTCTGCTTCCTTCGCCGAATCATGACCATTCGGCGTACTGGTTTCAACACCAGATGTATCAGTTGCATCATTTTCGTCTAAATCATTTTCTGGTTCTGATTTCAGGCTCCTCCATGAAACAACAAGCTCTGAAATAAACCTAAGAAGGGACGCACAGAAGGCCTCAGGCTCGCTTATATCATAATCAGGTTGGTTGTTGTATACCCGCAAGTATACATTTCCAACATGAAGTTCTTTAGACAAGGATTCATATGTGAAGGAAAATGACTCTGTAAGGTCATATGAGCCATCAGGGCGTTGATTTGCACGCTGCTCGTCAATAAACTTGAGCAGCTCACCTCTTGTGGAAGAGTTCCATATGATCTACAATGTCAGAATATACCAGCACATTCTTCAGCAGATAAATCTTGGATGGTTATCTAGAGGTGCTAGGAAAATAAAATGTAAATTCTATATATAGTTTCTACAAAGTATTGCAGTACCTTGTAAATGTTATAACTGTTATTAGTTTACAATACATATTTAACACAGCTACAGCATCTAGAGGTGTCTTTGTTATTATATTATCATATTGACACTTTACATAACCAAACCATAGTGCAAAATGAATTTACCTCGGGGGATTCCAAATTAGCATTGAGATTTGCAAGTAGGTCTTTTGACGTATGCCTTTTGAGCATTGCTGCCAGCTTAGGAGTAAGCAATGCTGTGAGTGCATTATTTGCAGCCTGGTTGTACGGGATCAAATCCTCCTCATCAGAGGAGCCACAAAGCCATGACAGAGCCTGTGTCGCCAGTGTTGCATGGGTATTTTTTGCAATTTGTACACTGGCACCAACTCCGTGGGCATTTGCTTCGCTCTCTTCTGCCGTTGAATCATATTGTAATAGTAGAGGCAACACATACCTTAGAGAAAAAGAATAAGAAAAATGATCCATCAGATATACAATCCAAGAAACAAGTACGTAAAAAATATATAAAACTCAAACAATTCATTAATAACCCCAAGTTACACTTAATTATATTGGAAAAAGCTAATTAATCATGAGTTGGTTTTATCTTATCTAGAAAATTCATATGACCACAGCATATTCTTATTTTCATTGAAAATAAAGTAGTTCATCTGTAAGTATGTCGAAATGGTAAATCTATTTTGCCTTTGTGACATAAAATCTTTCAGAACAATCACATAATTTATGCTTTTAGTTCACAAACAGTAACATAATTTCAGCTTTTCTTAGAGCTTCTGTCAATTGTGCTGGTCTTATACTATTAAAATTTTGCACATTAATTTATGAGCAGAATGTGACGAGCCCATACTGTACTATGATTAATTGAAAATAAATTACCATAGGAAGCCAGCGCTTAGCAAAGCATTCTGCAACTCAGCTGAAATAGATAGATGAGCTGCTGTCTGGAGAGCTGCATCCACAGCTGAAGGAACGAGTTCCAACTCGGTGGAGTGCACAATATCCTCGACAAGGCCACCACATCTCAGAATTTCTTCACGTCCTGACTCAAATTGACTCAAAACTGAGAGTGTATGCATCACATTTGTGACAATAACAGCAGCAGGCTCCGTTGCTGGGGTTGTTGGGTGAACAACAAGCATACAACGGGATAAGAGAGTTGCTAGGAGAGGGATTCCACCATCTCTAATTAATTCTTCACCGTTAAGCTTAGATGCAGCACAGCTGTTAGAGAGAGAGAGAAAGAGATCAGCAAAACGGGTTTGGTCTCAGTCAAGATTTCACCTCTCAGGTTCTCCCACAAGAGAGGCAGACCTTGTACATCACCATGGACTGATTAATCATATAGGCATAAAAAAATATATTATGTGCAAAAGAAGTTCATTTGGAACCTATTGATTCAAACGGCTACCAACTACTCAACAAGCACATATCACATATTTAGCGCACTGATTCGGGTACTTGAGAAAACAAAAAATACACTTACGTGAGCCAGACCAGCTCAGAAGCAGCAATGAGCAGTGGGACCCGGTCAGAGGAAAGGAAATTGTTGTCATCTTTCTCAACTGTGACAGAACTCAGCAACATGGGGTAGCCTGCATACTTGAATGGCTCCAGAACATCTCCATACCTCTTATACAATATACATTGAGATTTTAACAACAGCAATAGTCTCCACAGCTGTGGCCCTTGTAAACCTTGCATGGTTGCCTGCATTTTTATTTTAAAAGCCAAAAATCAGAAACTTTTTTTTATTTAAAATATCAATAAATTCTTGATACAACATAACTTATTTTACTAGCCAAAAAAGAAAAAAAAAATCATACTCTATGGTTATTAAGTTTTTCCAACCATCAACAAACCAGTCAGGAGATGTTTATTAAAGAAGACAAGATATGAACAAGAAATACCACCTGACACCTAGCAAAATAAAACTTGGATGCCGCTGCATCCATAGAAACCCGAGAGGTAGCGATGATGCCACCAGGAAGCTCGTGACAGGAATACACAATTGAAATGAAGTAATAAGAGAGCAAAGTTGGTTTGCCTTGGAAAATGTTAATTAACCAGAGTTGCCTTTTGCAATATTACAGAGTAAAAAGATATAAAATAGTGGATCAGTTGCGGAAGAAGAGATATTTTCAGCTCTCTTTCAAGATATAAGCATAAAATGGGGAGGAAATTTTGGCTCAACTGTTTCAAATGCTTTTTTTTTTTTTTTTTTGCATCTTGATGAAATGCAGACAGAATTAGCTTTTTAGCCTCCACTTTTTCCATAATTAAGTGCATATTTTCAAGCAATCCAAATGGACTTTCACAAATGGTCCTTCCAAAGATGCTATCTTAGTTTTGTCTGTCCAACCGATATTTTTCTTTTATGTCCATATTTTCTCAACCCTATTTAGAAAACAATTTTTGCTGCCACTAACTAGTAGATGATTACATATTTAGTTTTGCATATGTGCACACAGCACACGCACGCATGTGTGTGTAAAAGAGAGAGAGAGAGAGGGTGTGGGACGAACCTGCAGACGCTCATACGCCTTCTGTACCGCGACAAACTTTTCCCTTCCCTCAGGATTTTTGTCAGGATGGTACCGGATTGCCAGCTTGCGATACTGCCTCTTTAATTTCTCCTCATCAATATTTTCTATCCTCCTATCAGATGAACTACTCCCACCACTGCCATTCTCATTAATTACAATTTCCTCCAGTGATATCTCCAATATCTTACATGCCTCCTCTTCTGACAAGTCCATTGGCCGCCGTGTCAGCTCCTCACGCCACATGACAAGAAGTGATTGAAGGAACTCAACATGCTCTACAATTGGCCAGTTTGGGAACCGAATTTCATCACAAAGATTACGGAGGTAATAGCGGTGGCACCACATCTCATCCTTCAGATTGGGGTAGGTTACAGGAGGCATAGGAGCATAGTCATATAGCGAGTGACAGTGTTGGGAAAGCTTCTGAGGGAAATCGCCTAGGTGTTGCAAAACCTGGTAATAAATAAGTTAAAAATCCCAATCAGATTCCAAAGAAATTAACAAAAGCATGATTTTGCTTACATGAAATCTTAAAAAAGAACCCTGCTGTTACTAAAAAATAAGATACAACTCGTGAATCTGAACTCAAAACTCCAAAATTTTCAGCACCATTCATCCACGCAAAAGTTGTACTCATAAACATTAATTTATGCAATCTGACCTTTAAGAACAACTTCTTATTTTGGTTATGACAAATTTTTTTACATCCTGATTGAACAGACTAATGTGTTTTCACAATGCATCTAAAGAACAAAATTCTTTTCGTAACAACAAATAGGAGTAAATATTTTAATCCATGAATCAGATTACATATGCATTAACAGGACTATCTCAATCAAGATATGCAACTATGGAACATTACATACGTAGGGATCATGATAAACCCGGTAATCTATCTAGGGAGTACCTGACGAATTAGATTCTCAGCCCGCATCTTGTGGGTCCAGATAATCTCTGGGGTATCAGAATCTGACACCATGGCAGAGGCAAAGGTAGCAGGCCCACTTCTCTCCAGCACATACAGCAAGGACTCAGGAAGTAGACCCCCAAGCACACTCCTTTTGGCAAGAGGTAGAGAAGCAGAGACAGCAGCCTCCTCTCCTCCATGAAATGCCTGATGGACATGCGTTGCAGCAAAAAGCTGAGAGATGGAAAGGAGGTTCGATCCAGGGTAGGCTAGAGCAAAGTAGAAAACACCAGTGCTGTAGAGGCGAATCATTGCCTTCGGGTTTCTAGTGACAATCGATTTCAGAAGAGATGCAGCTGATTCTACAATGCTTGGTTCATTTGTCAAAATAGCCTGAAAATATATATAATATTTTTTAAGTGCTAATCTTTGAGTTTTGTAATAATAAAGATATTGATCTTGCATTCATGCATTATCTCGGTTCAAGTCACACCAAGATAGGCACCCACAACTTCTACACTGAATGATTGTTTATTCCTTATTGTTGTTTCATGAATAAATTCAGTCTATTAGGGAGTTAAATTATAAGATTATAGGAATGAGTTGTAGCAACATATGCAACCACTAAACAGACGAGTGACATACATAACAGCTTGCAAATGCCAAAATAAATGTAATTACAGCATCTATGTATAATACCTGAGCAACATGAGGAAGACACCTTGGGCTGGATAAAGCAAATTTCACAGCTGGAGTTGGGGTCACAATTTCGCCTGCATCATCCAGATCTGAATGTGCTGATGCCATACTATGTAATATGGACAATGCTGCATCCCCTACCTGGAAAACATTAAGAAGACACAATAGAATGTAAATCTGTGAGGGAGCATATTGAAAGCTGAACACTACAGATTATCATAGAAGATTTTTGAATCATCAGGGTAGTGTAACCGTCTAACCGACAATGCCAATTAGATCTCAAAAATACCATAGTCTTGTTTATTTATTTCCCTTTCCCCTCATCATATTTTGAGGAACTCCAACCATACTCCCACCTAATATATTATGTAATAAAAACTTATATTATGATGCAAAGAAAAAGAAGGCTCTTTATGCTGTCATCATACTAATTTGTATTATACACTCAGCATAAGAGTAGACAAAGTATGCAGCATTAAATCGCAATTGTAATTGGTAAAAACTATGTCAGTGAAAGTTTTAACAGTTTACCATAAGTACATTATTTTTTAACAAACACAAAATCACCTGAGTTGGGGTTAAAACAGGAACTTTTGAGGCAAGGGCCCACCGCAACTCACGTATATCTCTCAACTGTTTCCAGTCGGCCATACCAAAGGTCCAACATTTTGTAGTCCAGTCAATAGACTTTTTAGACCACAACCGCCTCAATGCATCTTTCTCAAGTGGGCCAACTCGGTTGCCATCATTATCAATGATCATCCATTCTTTCTGAGGCTCCATGAATGCGGTTGCAGCTATCAGGTTGGACTGTAGAGGGATGGAGGTTCTCTCTGAGGCCTCATGGGATGCTGTTAGGAGATCTACTGCCAAAGCAACACCTCGGACCTTCACACAGTCTTCCACATTTTTCAGATTTTTCGTCAAGGCCTGGAAAAAGAATAAACAATTTCCAAAGATACTATTATGGAATTCTATATATAAAACATGCAAATTTGAGAGCAGTAACATCTTTCGTGGTGATGGTAATTGTAGGATACAACAACTCAATGATCAAGAAAATGAAAGTTGATTTGAGTGAGAAGTTATTTATTTATTTTAGAGAGAGAACAATAGACGAGGAATATTGAGATCTCCATGTTGGTTGCCATTACCATAATTAAACTGCTTTAGAGGCTTTCTTTCACTCAACTTGCAATCCATTTCTTTTTTCTAAGGAATTGCCATAGCACTTTTAATAGTACTCATTTTCATATTCATCCTCTGTTTCAGGTTAAACACCAGATAGTTATGCCTACTTACCTTTAATAGAAGTAGCAGTCGGTGCCTTAATGCTCTATCATTTGTTCTATCAAGCAGTACCGTTATATGAGCAGTACCCTCAAAAGGCCCAATAATCCCATGATGCTGCTCATACACAATAGCCATAGCTCGCGCACATAGTTCTCTAACCTGGGACCCTCCTCCTCCACCAAATCCATCTAACCTCCCAATGTCACACCAATCATCTGACGAACCCAACTCATCAGGAATGGCACCATCGACCTTTAACCCAATATCAGCCTCACATAAAAACCGATGGTAGAGAGCCCTGAAAAATGCAACAGGGTCCCGCAAGTAGCAGCTACCGCTCTCCAAGAACAGGCGAAGGTAGTATTGTCCCACACAGACCTCTTTGGAGAGGCTGTGATAATTAACATAGAATTCAGAATAGTTCCATGAAATACGAGGTGCATTGGTGCTCTCCTCGTTAGCTGTGCTACCAGTTACAATATCCTCTGTTCTTTCCTTCTCCACATCAAGGTTGTGTACCTCAGCTTGCAAAGCTTCTCTCAGCTCCTGCCTGGTACGTTCGTTCCATATCAGATCAGCTCGGTTGTGGTCCAAACCAAATGCCTTCCAAAACTCATGCCAGTTGCAGAGTAGCCTGCCAGACCCCACCGGGGTGTTCTCAACCACGACTTGAGCTGGGACTGGCATGTCAGCGTTGATTGAGCCAGAAAGGTTTGAATTATTGTCAATTTCTGTGCCGATTAGCTGCATTGTGTTATCTGCAGAATAAATACCATATTGCTCAGGGTACTGTGGGTCAGTATTCGGGATCATACTGGGATAAGCATTAGGGTAGTACCCATACTGCCCAGGATGAGCAGTACTGGGCTCCTGAACAGGAGGGCCCATGTAGTCATGAGGAATTGTAGCTTCTTGGACGTTTGTGACATTGTTTGCATTGATGTAGTCATTGTTATTATGAACCTGGGGTGAAAAGCCATGCTCTTGTGCATTGGCTGCAGTCACACCTCTACTGACCCGGGCCCGTTTCTTCTGTTGAAGTATCCTCTTTTGCCTTCTACTCAATGGTGCCTCATCATATTGACTGTCAGGATCATCCATGGCATCTGACCGTGTGTGCAAATATGCAACAAGTCCAGGCGGGAGGATCCGTGACAGCAATTCAAGGGCTGGCTGGTATGAGTCAGCCCACAATGCCACGAGCTGGCGGCTGACATTCCGTCTCTCACCAGCTGGTAGAAAAAATGCATGCAATAAGTGCCGCAACAAAGCACCATCTCGTAAAGCTGCATCTCTCATAGATTCAGCTGCAATTGCATCTTCCTCTGCAATAGTTCGCATTATGACTGCCACAGTTTCACGGACACTCTCAGCTGGGTGACCAAAAAGTGCAAACAGCCGGCGACGAAGGCCAGCCACCTGGCGCAACAATTCCACAAAAGTTGCATGCTGAGTTGTCTCACCATATGGTTCACATAGCATGGCCTCAAAGACATCAACAATCGCCATGGACAGTAAAGGAGAAACCGAAGATGGTTTTAATCTGTTAACCAAAATAGCCGCATAGCTTAATTCCGAAAAAAGCATCGACTTAGTATGCATGTATGTAGCATGCCACTCTCCTTTTGAATCAGTCAACATCGTATTCTCACCAGGACCACCTCCGATAAGCATCGCTACAAGCCCAGCTGCTTCAGCTGCGACCCCTTCAGACCCATTTCTAAGTAAGCTCATTATGCGGGTTACTGCTGCAGGAAACGACATCACATGAGAGGCCGCATTTCTTGACGTGAGCAGCCGTCTCAGGCATGAAATAAAACCTACAATTGTAGCTGCAGCCTTTGGGGAGGGAGGGGGCAGTGGTGGGGCCTCTGGAGGGAGGTTAGCTGCATTTGCAGGAAGCATTGTTATTATAGCCATAAGTACTGCTTCTGGTACCTCTATTGTGGGAGGAACACCACTATAGGAGATACATGCATTAAATTCTCGGATTCTGCGCCACAGTCGGGCGCGTGAGCCAGGGACAGAGCCACCCTCTGCAACTGTATCTTTTGCAGCCGCACCAAGGTGCTTGAGATGCATTGTGGCAGTTTCACTATCAGCTACTCCACGGAGTAGTGTCGGGATTTGAGCTCGGCCACATGGAGGGTCTATGCGGTGACCTGGCATGGTTAGCCTTGGAAGGACTGGGATAGGGCATTGAAGCTCAGTTTGTAATACATCACGTACTGTCGCGAGCAGACTATCACGTGATGTGCTAGCATAAACCTGGATGAAGTTTTTTTTTTTAAAAAAAAGTATAGAAAAAAAAATAGAGAGATCCTTTTTTAATCAAAATTTTAAAGATTTGAAGAAGCAGACCTTTATTTAGGCCCTGTAGATAAATTCAGGTAAACTTACATGAACCGGAGAACCGTCGTTGAACTCAATGGCAAACATCTGTGGTTCTTCAGCAAATCGAACAAGAGCACTCACAGAAGAAAGAGGCCGAACAACAACAGCCTGCAAAATGACACAGTTATCAAAAAGATAAGCATAAACTGTGAATTCCTTATGCAATTAGCATCCAAACATTTGTCATCTTTCAATCTGACTGCACATTTTATAGGATTTGGTAGATAAATATCTCTTCAAACAGCTACGTAAGATACAGGAGACAAGATAGGCCCTTGTCTCCTAAAGCTTACCTTGCACTGTAGTTACTCCCCACAGGTAAGGTTACAGAAAAGATTGACAAATTGGGGAAATAGGGGAAAAAACAGACTTAGACTCAGATGCAGAGTTGTAGCATTAGTCCCAATATGTAGCACATTTGGTTTAGAATTGCCAAAACCAAACAAATCAAAAATCAAGTACGATGAGCATTTGTACCTCATAGTTATCAGGACGCCTTTCAACGATAGAGAGTTTTGTCAAAACAAGTTGACGTGAAACTGAGTCACCATGCTCTCCCAGGCCTCCCTTGGGCCCCACAGCCAGGCTCAAGCTTTCAGTGTAAGCAGTACCATGTGCAGCGGTTCGCAGTCTAATAACTGACCATTCTCCATATGGTGTCTCATTAGCTCCAACCGCATCCTTTGCTGAAATGATATCAAAGTTGTGAAGTTCAGAACATTGCAGGTGCTGAACTAGGAATTGAAATCTGGTATTGTAGTTTTCTGTTGATATTGACTTGTAACTATAAAAACACACATACCCCTTTTAGCAATAAAATCAGATGATGTCATTGATTGTGATTTGTCGACATGAAGAGTTAAACCTACCATTGATTTTGCTGTGTTTATCTGCAAGAAATAATATGATCACTGACTCCCAAACATAAACAGTAAAAGGAGAGAATAAATGGGGATAAAGATCCATGTGCATATGTGAGTGTTCGGGGGTTGGGTTAGCGAAATATTAGGTCCAGAAAAAGGAACTGTACTGGTACATTCACAGGCATCTACAGTTGTCTCATCTTTCAAACCTTCTTCGATTGCAAGTACAATACCAAAACTTCATGTTACAATCAGCAATGTACAGGCAAGTCAGCCATATGAACAAAGGAGAATAGTATAAAAAGTACCAGATGAGAAATAATCCCGGTATTTGTGGCACCTGATGATGCCATAAATGCTTTCCATTTTCGGCCATACATAGGGCAGAGGACAAAGCCGCCTCCTTCCTGGCTTCTCTTGCCATAGCTATCGGCCAATACTATGACAGCTGGTGAATCCATATCTCTAAAGTCCAAACACCATCTCATGTCACCTGATAGCCCATCAAGCAGCTCAACGCCAACTGATGTAACCCTCAATTTCTGCAGATAAAATGTCATCATAATTAAATTACCACACATTAGATGACTAATTGACTATCTAGATAAAATGGATGCACACACAATGTTTCTACTAAAAGCAAAATCAAGCCTCAAAAATGATTTCAATCCAAACTAGCTCCAAAACTATTGTGAATTTGATATCCGGAGGAACACATTTTCTACTAAAACCCCAGGGAGCACCTGGTACCTTCTTAAACTGAAATTATTAAAAACTTGAGCTTTAAGCACTGACAAAACCAATGATCAACCAATGCTATGCCATGACACACCAAGCAACCAAAAAGCGCCCATCTTTGTAAACACCACAACAATTAAACGGTAGACTTACATGTGGGGCCCACTCGGCAGTTCTACGGCGCAGATGCAGCACTGAGAACTCCATTGCAGGGCCGCCAATCCTTTGTCGGCCCCACTTAATCCTGTGCAGCTCAGTTAGAATCCCAACCCTCAATGGGGACGAGAATCTGACGGCTCTGAATTTCCCTTTCCCATCTGTTCTCACACTCACTGAGAATTCCAACGGCGCGGATCCTGCCACGTCGTCCCCGCGCACAGGGGCCGCAGCCTCGAAGTCTCCAGCTGCCACATCGTACGAGTTGGTGACAGCGAGGGTCGTCGGATCCAGGGTTGTGATGCTGGTTCCAGTGAGGCAGAGAATCCGCTTGTAGCGGCCGCGCCAAGAGTGTTTGACCACCATGTACCGCGCGAGGTACTCAGGTTCTTCGGACACGGCGGAGGTCCCGGACGCGGCAGGCCCCGATGCACGAGGGGAGGCGGGAGAAGGATCGGACGGCGGAGAAAACGCCGCGTGGCGGCTGGGGTAATCCATAGGAGAGTCGAGAGATTCTAGAAGGAAACGGCGACGATGCTGGGGCCAAGGGAAGGGAAAAGGGAAGGGGTGGGGCCCACGGGACTGAGTGGCACCCAGTGCGCCCGATCGGAATCCAGGGCACGGATTGTAAGATTGCTGGGGTAATAGATTTGGAGAATTCGGGAAATTTTCGAGGGGTGATTGGGGAATGGGGAATTGGCTGCCGTCGTCGGCTCCGGCGTGGGTCCCGGCTGCACGGGGATCGAGAACGAGAAGAGACTTCTCGTGTCCCTTTTTCTACGACGTGTTTATTTATTTTCTTAATTCTTTTTTGTTTTTGGGGAAAGGGACTATTTCTATTTGGGATTTTGTTTTGAGTCTGGGTTGTTGTGTTATCTCAGAGGTATAGTATAACCCGAATTTTGTATTTGCGAAGTGCGGGTAAAACTTTGTTTCTCTGTATATTTGTGAGTTTATTATCTGCTTGACCATTTCTGTGCGTGTTTCTCATGATCGTTTTTGCAGTTCGATAATGCAAAGAAAGTAATATTAGATTTTCCTGTTACAATGTTTTTATTGGTTGCAAAAATAAAAATAAAAGAGGGAAGTATGAAGATTCTATCTTTTTGTGACTGAAATGAACTTCTGATATACGTTTGAGGTGAAAGAAAATTCAGGGAGTCATCGAGGAAGGGTTGAGAATATGGGATAAAAAAGAAAGGAAGTGATTTTTTTTTTCTTACCTTTTATTTAATTATTAAAAATGTTGGTTTGGAATTTTTTCTCTAGATATAAAAATGACTTACTTATAAACTAACTAGATTGGTTAGTTGGGACTTAGTCCGAACTTAAAATTGAAATAAATTGTTTAAGTTCGTGAGAAACTTAATTTTGATTTATAATAGTGTAAATTGAACTTGTAGTTATTGGCACAATATTTGCGGGTTTTATTTTTTAGCGATAAATTCAGAATTTTGGAGCTAATTTTTGTTAGTTTGGATATATGGGAAACAATTATTTGTAGTGTATTTTATTTGGGAGTTTAATTAAGCCTGACGATTATTAATGTGCGCTGATAAATTTGTTCTTTTTATGTATTTATTTTTATGTATCGTATAACTCTATTGCTTGCATAAAGGATGAAATAGTGGATGGTAAACTGGTGATATTACATCGCAGCCTATTTTGACCGTCCATACGAAACAAACAGCATCCAAATAGATCCTCCTTATTTTTTAGGGAAAAACTATATCCTGCTACAATATGTAATAGTAATACACTACAAATGTAATTCAGTATATTTATGTAAGAAAGTCAATGTGCTTTATTGAACTATAAATGGTAATTGTTTCTTGTTATCCATCCAAATGTCATCTAAACTCTTCTTTATCTTTCTTTCAGCGTGATTTGTCCCTCCCTTCTTTCGGCGTCTCATCTCCCTCCCGCCCCTCCCTCTCGTTAGCGTTCTCGCCTCCTTTCTCTCCCCTACCTCCCTCCGTTTAGTCTTATTCTTATCCATCTCCATCTTTTCTGGATACTTCTTACTCCCTAAATGTTCAGTTTGTTTCAGTAAAGGAATGTCTAATATGCGTAGGTGTTCAGTTAGTTATAACAAGTATCTAGTATCTATTCAGTCAGCAATACTAAAGTAGTATCCAATAAGTATGTATGTTTACTTTGTTTATTATATATGTTCAGTTTGTATGCGTATATGTTCACTTTATTTTTTTTGGATGGCGTGGATGGCATTTTGTTGGATGACGGTTATCATTTCCGACTATAAATTAATTTATTGCAAATGTAGCTATTAACCGGGGCGGAGACACTAGGGGTTAGATTGGGCTTTGTCCCCCTTTGCTCCAAAAATAATTAAATTTTAATTTATATTTCCTTTAATATTTAGAAAATTTCTATAATTTGCTGCCTGGTAAATTATGAATAACTTAATTTAGGGAAAAAAAGGCCCCTTTTATAAATAAGTTTTCATTTATTTGTTCAATCTTCAAAATTTTGCCCCCCTTACAATAGTTTTCATTAAAAATTTCACGTATGTCTGCGAATTCTTGCCCTTCATGACTGGAACTGAGGTCTGAGGATGACACAATTACACAAACTAACAAAAGAAACATACGGATCATATCGTAAATGCACTTCGTTATGCTTTTGCACCAAATCTGATGTATGTAAATGTGCAGTGACGGAATTTATATATGCGAACTTCATACTCAGAAATATATATATTTATTTATTTTTATTAAAAGGCCCTTGAGAATTTAAATCATACTCACAAATATTTATACTTGCTTGTATGAACTTTTTTATTTTTACGTCTTGATCCAAAAACTAAGATATGCATTTTAAGCATTAGATCAGATGTGGAACTTGCGTAGATAACTTCTTGTGTGCACATATGATGAGAATATATACACGTGAGCTTTTGACTTTTGAAGTGCATTGAGGCGCAAAAAAAGACATACATTTCCCGAGTACCGAGACGTATCTATATTATGCATTATATATGCAATAACAGAACTTTTTTTATATAATACTTGATTTATTTTGCATAAAATTTTAAAGTTAAAATAATTGAACTATAAGGAAGTAAACTTCGTAGCACAGTTTGCACATTTTCTTAAACAAGTTCAAAAATTTTGGCTCATAAACCAATTAAAATACCCAATAACAACACATAAAGGTTGTGTTTGGAAAGGAATAAGTTTAGGGGGAATAAGTTATGTCATGCTAAGGAGCTTAATTTATTTTTGTTTGACTATGCAAATTTGAAGAATACGAAGATTTTAAAAAAGAAGGCTTAAGGTAAGGAGGTTTATTTCACCCATTTTGGTGGCTTAAGTTAAGGAAGCTCATGGAGGCTTATTTTTGCCTTTACTAAAATGGTGCCTGATGACACTAAGGAATAAGGATGAATAAACTTCTTTTTCTCTTCAAGGAAGCTTAAGGAGACTTATCAAACGTTGCGAACATATTTAAACAAAAAAAAAAAAAAAATTGTCGGAGTCGATATATCCTTTTGAGTATGCACAAATTAACCATTGCATATTTGATAGTAAATTAGTACTTTATCGATCATTCGATTGTATCTGTTTTAGCACAAAACTTAAGATGAGATAAACTGATAAAAAAAATATACTAATATATATACACAAGTGTAGTAAATTAAACGTAACTACGTAAGTTTTATTTTTGTGTAAACTGGCACAAAAAGGAAGGGAACTCCAGACTCTAGTTTGAATCGTAGAAGTGCTCTCAGGCCAGAATTGGTATTGACTATCCATGGTTTTCCCATCCAGCGCCATCCAAACTCAGATTTTTCGCGTGCTGACGTCATCAAAAAAATTTTGACCAATTTTCGAAATTTTTTTAGTGCTGACGTCATCAAATATGCTGATTTAAGGGTTCAGTTAAATGTTTTAAGGGTTGAATTAAAGTATGTAAGTGTTCAGTTAGAAGCAATAATAGTTTATTTCACTTTGTATGTTGAATATGATCATTTATTTCTTACTCAGGAAATTTATATATATGTTCAGTTTATTGTTATAAATGTTCATATTGTTATTGTAAATGTTCGCTATGTTTGTTGTATCTGTTCATTTTATTTTTTTATTTAACTAGTTTAATTGAACACAAAAACTACAAAATCAAATTTCTACTGCAATTAACTGAACACGATGCTTTAAGTTCATCCCTTAACGTATTTAACTGAACACAAAAAACTAAAATTTTAAATTATTGGTGCATCTAATTGAACACTTATACACTTTAACTCAACCCTTAAAACATTTAACTGAACCCTTAAATCAGCATATGTGATGACGTCAGCACCAAAAAAATTTCGGAAATTGGTCAAAATTTTTTGATGACGTCAGCACGCGGAAAAATGCTATTTTGGTCTGTCCAGGCCTCTTGGATGGCGCTGGATGGGAAAACATTGGATGGTGTATATCACCCCTGGTCTCTAGTGATACTCCAAAAATCCTTGGCCCTTGGCCCATCCTTTGAAAGGTCGTCTTAAAATCCGGACCGGACCGGTCCTTTAAAGGATTTACGACGGACAAGGACCTAGAAGGGCCGGATCTAATTTTTTTCAAAGACGGACGTCGAATGGCCGGATTTCGAAGGGCCAGGACCGACCTAACCCTTTAATCGTGAGACTATTTCATCATGATGAGACAATAGAGATTAAAAAAATATTACAAATAATTAAAGATTGCTATTATTTTGGAAGGACTAGAAAGGCCGGGTTTTCAAAGGGCCGGTCTCCTCTTCCAAAAAATAAACCCGCCTAACCCGTCCCATTTGAAACCTTTGTCTCAACCCGGTCTGGCCCGGCCCTTCTATCAAACCCGTTGAATCCGGTCCTTTGAAATCCCGGCCCTTTTGACTTTCACTACTGGTCTCAGGCAGAGGCATGGAAATAATCAAGCGATTGTGTGGGCTCGTAGTTTTAATTCCCAAAACGGGCCTTGGGCCATAGGATTCCATAGCTTTGGAACACAACCACAGTGACCCGCTAGACAGTTTCTCGGCAAAAAGAGCTACAGTGAATCGGAGCTACCTAACAAATCAGCTGTTTCGTTAACCGTCTCTAACTGAAAGATCAGACCCTGCTTCAAAAATTCTCACTCTTCCCACAGCTCTAGTTTAAGAAGACCGAACAGAGAGATTCGAGATCTGATAGAAAAAGATCAGAGCAAGAAAGCGAGAGCGAGAGAGAGAGAGCATGGAGAGGAAGAGGGAGAACAGAGGAAGGTTCAGACTCGGGTCAGAAATGGAGGTGACCAAAGCTGTGAAGAGATTGAAGCCTGCTTCGGAGATCAAAAAATCCCACTCCGACAAGTGAGTAGACTGACTTCTTCCTTTTTTCTTGATGAAATTCTCTAGTCGTATTTTACCAAAGTAGATTCTTTCTCGTCTGGTCGATCTTAATTCAGAGCAGTAGAATATTCAGCTGTTCATTAGATACTGATTCTTTCTAATCTTAATGCAAAATTTGCATATAATGCATTTCTAATTTTGTGTTTGAATGACTTAAACTGTTCTTGGTTCTATAGTATTCATCTAAGTTTCTTTTATGAATTTTCTATATAAAGTTCCTCCCTTTCTGAATTTCAAACCAGGAAAGTTTTATTCTTGGTGCATAATAACGCATATAAAATATAAATAGAGCATTATTATTATCATGCTTAGTTTTCTGGTATAATTTAATGCACTGAGCACTCAATTTTTTTATAATGATCAGTAATCGTTTATAATTTTCTCCATAGACTTAATTATCTATTACTGGGTTTAATTGACAATGCATGTTAATTTGTTAATTCAGGTGCCAGCCCAATTTCTTTGTACCAGCAATTGGTGAGCCTTTTGTGAAATACAAGAGGCCAAGGTACGATTTTGAGAAGTGGGATTGGATGCTCTTTCAATGGCCTCATGACAGGGCTGATGGTATGAATTCTTTCTGAAAATTCAACATAGGATGTCATTCATCTATGGAATGAATTAAGGCTAACAGTTCAGAGTTTCCTGCATTACCTTTTAGTTCCAGTACTGTAAGTGTTGGCCCTACTGGCTTATGCTAGTTGTACTGCAACTTTACTTAAAAGTCCCTTGACATAGTCGTTGAGTTGAATCTGTTCACTATGACCATACCAGCCGCATGGTTCATTACCTCAGCCATACAAGGTCATTTTTAGGCTCCACATCTGTACCCTGTAGGATGTATTTGGATCCAATCAGTCAGCATCTAGATAAAGAACAGCCACTAAAATCTTTGGTACCAAAATAGCCAAGGTCAGGTATCCTGTTTTACTGGTACCAGATTTGCAATCTTTTTTCTTTGCAAGAACAATGCAATCACCAATTCACCACAAACAGCAAAAAAAATTTTGGGAATATATTACAGCAAGTTAAATCTAATTTTTCTTTTTTTTTTTTGGATATTTCTTTCAGCTAATTTTGAGATGACAAACACAGACCTAGATGCTTCATTTGAGGCAGACAAGAAGAGGTTTGAAGAAATCATAGAGAGAAAACAAAGGCAAGTAGAGAAGCAGCATATAGAACCTCCATTAGACAAACCTAACGATTCTGGAAACTGCACCCAGAATTTTGCTGGGAGACTATGAATTTTGTCTCACGGATGCTTCTACCTAGATTTGATTTTGTCATCTAGTCTGCTGTTACAGATTTGACATTATGTCACGGATATGTCAAATAATGTGAACAAATTAATAGTGCTCATGGTCTTAAATCATAAACAATTTTCATTTTCTTTTCCCAGCTAAGTGCATATATAAATAGTTTTCTTTTTTGTTCGACAGAGGAAAACATTGTGTATTCTGTTGTACATTTTTTTTTACGTAAGTGAACATAATTTTGAATTGATTTTTTCTGTTATTTTAGTCAGATCTTTCAGAAGGCTACTAGCTTTCATCTTCTTCTTTTGTGCGCTGTACATTTTCTTAAGTAAGAGACGCAAGTTTTGCACTGCTTGCAAAGTAGGCTAGATACCAGGCTCTTAATCCAGGGACATGTCAGATTTGCTACATTAACAAACAAATTGTTTTTAATTAATCATAATAAAATACAAAATATCATTAAAGAGAAGCAAAACCCATTATGATATTTCATGATTAAACTTTAAGACTGCTGACAAGATAAGAACCGTGGAAACCATGATACTTGACGTATACGGTATACCAGCTTATCTAAGCTTACTCTTGCAATTTTTATATTTTAAATTTGGGGATGCCTATAGTTTTTTTTTTTTTTCTCCTTCACTGATACAAAATTAAATTGATGGGTTGGCCTACTCCTGCTACAAAAAGCTTGAACCATATGTATATTAGTAAATTGAGAAAATCATTAAAATAATCGTTGTACTTGTGAAATTGCTTCACGAAAGCTGGCAGCTAAACTCTAGGTGCAGCTTTTTATATACATAAAAAGAAGAAAAAAAAAATAATGACACACACCTTCATAATTAATATGATAAAAAAAATTGTATTTCATCTTATAAATCTGCTTTAAATGCTTGCTACGTACTCGTGTGACCTAGCGTAGATAGTGTTAGAAAATAGAAGATCAATTAATAGAAATTGTCAACTACCAGACTGAAAAGAGAGGTCTATATCAAGAAATAAATCTCCATAACTGGGGAATTAAATAATACCACTATATCGGATTCTCAATCTGCCAAGAAGCGCCAACAAGTGCAATGAACTGAAATCATGAGCTATAAGTTGGATCACATGCTGCGTTTGCATGTCTCAGTAGCCTGCATATGCCATTTTCTCCTACGCTCACCATATGTTTACTAGTGTGACGTTGATGTAAGCATGTTATTGAGTCTTAAACTCTGAATGTCTAATTTCACGAGTTGCTTTACCAACGTAACTTTTTTTATAAACTAAAGTGCGTGCGACTGTGCGAGTGTAATATTATATATTAAATTATAAGACTAGACATTGTATATTTGTATTTGCATTATATATTATTTAATCAATTTCAATGTTCTTACTATCTTGTTTAGAATCCCATATATGTTTATTGTTGGAATTTTATTTATGTGGCTAATATTATTAATTTTGGATCAAGTTCATTTAATGAAATTAACTAAAAGGTGCATCAAAATTTGATGGAAATTCTGATGGACTAGATTCATTGTATTTGACCCGACACCCAACGGCCCGTTGGTCTAACCAGCAACCCGCCGTTCAGTTTCAGCGACCCGCTGGCCCAGCCAGTGGAGAACTACTTCACATACTTTTTCTAACATTACATAATATCAAATTTAAGAAACGCCTGAGGATAAAATATAGCAATGGTTCGCCTAAGCCAGCATTCATGCATCGCACCTTAACAAGAAGCTCTTCTTAAACTTTCTTTTCAACATATCTAGGAGGCAAGTGAGAGCTTGACAATCTCCTGGAAGAAAAGAAAAATATCCAAAAAGACCAAAATGCACCTATTTTCTATCAAGTGTATTTTAGTCTTTTTTGTGACAAAGGGGAAAATACCGTCCACGGGAACATGTTAGAAAAAACCGGTCACTGAATATTCATTGTCAAATCCTCTCTTGCCACCATTTTAATTACAAATTTAAAAGACATTGTACCATGAGCATAACACAACAAATCATCTGTGAGAGCAATCTGTTGATAATTATAAGCACAAGGGCATGGCTTAGACTTACCATTGCAAACACATTATATTACATACGGAGTGGGCCCCATGGAGCCCCTGTCAGCACGAGGTGCCACACCAAGTGCTGTGCTAATCTGCTGCATAGTATTGCAAATGTGATTATTGATGGCAGTGACACTGGTCAGGCTGATCTTGGATGGCAGGTCTGCACTGACGAGGACCTGCGCGCCCAGAGTGAGGAGGCAACCGACGGAAGGTGTCGAATGTCCAGCCTGGTCGCCAGAGACCAAACCAACAGTGGTCTTTCATTTAGAGGTAAAATAGATCAAGCAGTAGAATCAACCAAACATGCAAATAATACTCAGTAGATAAACCACAAGTCAAGTATCAAGCCATAAACAACATAACATCAAATTTTGACATGTCATGTCGTATCGTGTCAAATGAAGGAATTGGTTCATACGACACGCGTACCTAATGACACAACACATCTAACACGACGTGTCATGTCGTGTTGACACGACGTGTTAAACGTGTCAAGTCATATTATAACTAGAGGGGCAAATCGAGTTTCGCTCGATCTATGAATTCGTATTATTTCTTTTTATCTTTTTATAATTTATATGTGTTTATCTTTAGATCATTAGTTAAGACTTGCTTGTCTTACGTACAATTTAGTTATTTCATATTTTGGTTTAATTGTAAGATCACTTAAAATGAAACCTTTAGATATGTTTGTCTTCCCTGATCTACACTGAAATGACGAAACGATTTTTATTTAGCATAAATTTCTACCTAACTTAGTCCTTATAGTTGAATTTATGCTCCATAATTGAAATTTGTTTTTCTGCTTGTATAGAAGGTTATAATATTATGTTTTAAAAACATATATATTAGTCAAAATTATATAAATAAAGAAGCGTACGTACTTCATAAAATTTTCTTATTTGCAACAAAGCATTGGTCATGCATAAATATAATCCGTAAATCAATATATTTTGGCTTGTAATATATATCCCCAAATCCGAGCATTGATGCGATAACAAACAAACTTATTACAACAAACAACCAATTAAAAAACCTAGATAGGATCAAAACTGTACGTCCAAGCTAACATCCGAGGGAGAAGCTGCAACCGTCACCACTGTGCCTTGCCATGGACATCTTGTCCTTTTCTTCTTATTTCATTGTTTGGTCTGAATTTCTTATGGTGATCTTACTTGAACTAAATGGAACCATCAGGGAGGGTTAAATTGGTACATAAGAGGTTTGCCACGACTCAATAGGATTAACACACTAATTATATATTTCTTAATGACATCAAATAAAATGTAAAAAAGACAAATAAAAAGTAGGCAAGTAAATCCTTTTCGTATCTAATGTTGGTAACCAAATTGAAATGAAAAAAGTTTAAACCTATGATGGGTTAGAAATCAAAGTCCATAGATTCTCAATGCTACCAGTTATGGTATTGAAACCATGATGCATATATAAATCGTGCAAATTAGCAGCTATTGTCTTATTTGTTATGAAAATCAATTTAAGAAACAAAAATTATACTGATTTACTATTTTACCAGTATAATATAGAAAGAAAATTTCATTTCTTATTTACTGAACCTAATTGTTTAAATCACGTGTTGATGAAAAGTTAATCTAGATGATACTACCTTCTTAAATGTAATCATCCAGTGAGTCAACTTTGTCCACTAAGACAACAGTATAGAAGCCAGATGAATGTTTTCATTCACAACTGGGCACTGGCCCACCTTGAGATCAAGAGGTTACAATGCATCCCTAGAATAATGCAGAAATTAAAATATTATTTCAACTCCTTTTGTCAAAAGTAGCTTTTTTGTGCAACTCTTTTCTAATAGGAAAATTTCAGCCCATTTCCTTCACCATTTGCTTAAAAATGTTGAAAAAAATGGTTCTTTCATCTCCAATCTTTCCTACTTAATAAGACATGAAGGAGTAGAAACACTTGGAAAGGAAATCAAATGGCTTGCATAAGAGTTCATATCAGTAGTGCCCAGGCATGTTAAAGTTTAGCAGGTGCAAAATAAACTTCACAAAAAAAGATTGAAAATAATAAGAATAAATAAGCAACCAACCTGACATCTATCAAGAAAATGACAAATTGAGACCTAGAGAGAACATCTCCTCTCACTATTCTACGAAAAATAATACCAGATGTGATAATTAATCTCCTTCTTCCTCTCCTTCTTCCCTATGATAGAAGCGATATATGAGTTTTAGCAATTATTAATCTCCCTGTACATAAAAGAAAAAAAAATAATACTTTTAGCTCAATCATTTAAAATTTTATTAGAATTTTGTGCATTACAAAAACATCAGCACATATGTCTGTGGTAATAAAGAATATAGATAAGAAAGCCACAATTTGAAAGGTACAAAAAAAAAATCTCACATACAATCATATATATAGAAGAAATAATAACAGATCCCAAATTTAATGCATTCATTAGGCCAATAAAAAAATAATTTTAATGCCCTTAGGGCATGCTTAAACTGTAAATCACAGCTCACCATATTTACTGACCTAAGCTATTTCACATTTATTTCAATTAAATCATTAATATCAGTATAAATAAATAAACCATATACAGACAAATAAAGCAGCTTGGGTATACACAGATACCTCCTCTATATCAGGCTGACACATTACAAATTTCATTTTGAATATATATTTCTCAGAGCATTGAATTGTAAATGTTGGTATGATAGTATTTGGGCTCAATTTCATTTCCTATGACTTATCCTGATAATTTAATTGAGGCACCAATATATATCCTTCCCTTTCTATCCAATATTTGAAGATATTTTTACAATAATGATAGGATCTTTTTCATTAATTTTTCCATTACCAAATGGCTCAAACCTTCCCAATCAGCATGTACACATTACATTATGATATTTCACGCTTCCCAAATTAAAACCAAAAGAAATAAATTCTTAAGCATGTATCATTCTGTATATGCTAAACACTAATATAGTAAATAGTTAATTGAACATTATGTACCCTTTGTTATTTTTTGGCCAAAAATAAACGCTTCTAAAATGATTATAAATAATACTGTCTTCTTGAGGTTTTAAGCTCGTGCCATTAGGTCCCAAACACACTAAAAAGGAGAAACCCAAATATATTGAAACACATAAAATAATTAATTAGCAAAGCTACTTATTTTAGAAGATCCACTAACCTCTTATGTGACGGCAGCAATCTTTCTAATTTGAAATCATATGTATACACACACACAAAAATTTGAGAATTATTTACAACAAAGCCAGCTGTAACACCCCGACCTGAGGGAATGACACCTCCTCCGCCACGAGAACAGTTTTTCACTCCCGTAAGGCGAACAGACAGACAAACTATTTTTTTTTATTCCATTTTCTTGATTTCGGCCCAGAATTCACACAACATCACAGATGAACACACCAAAGTATGTTACATTATTTCAAACCACTATTTACATAAGTAGTTTTCAACAAAAGAAAAGCAAATCACACCACACTGCTACCAATCCCGGCTTATTCATTTACAAAGGACTGGTTCTCTCAAGCTCGCTATATACATATACTACAAAAGAAGTAAGAAAACCACCTGCCTTTCTTGAACGCCATGACCACTATCCCGAAATAAAACTCAAATTCAAAATAAAAGAAAACCAACACGAAGACCGATACTGCCCAAAACCACTAACGGACATACCAAAGAAAGCACACACACACTGAACAATCCTAGAAGAAGCTAGCGATCAGAACGCTTCCTCTTCCTGGGAGTTAGCCTCTGGCTCTGGCTCAACCTCAACCTCGGACGCTGGAGATGCAGGAGGCATCTCAAAATACAGATAAGCCAGTACCTCGGGCAACTCATCCAGACAGATACACAAAACAGCTTCACAATTCAAACTTGGGATCCGTACCGCAAACTGAAGGTAACTACACTCTAGAGTAGCAATAGTACTACGCCTCACTCCATTTCGCCTCTCCTGGAACCCCCAAGCGATGAGGACACATGCAAAACAAAGCACAGAGTGAGATACAATCTCAGTACGGGTTTTAGTTCCAGTACGCGGATCTCAGTACGAACCGTGTAACGGAATCTATTCCCCTTTTTTAATAATGATCAACAATGCTTAGATTATTTACAGAAAATTTCAATACCGTTGGTACCAGACGAAAGGGTCCGATGACCGGCATACTGCATCATGAATATGCACAGAAACAACCAAGCATAATTATTTCACGGTAATTGCATTTAATCAAGCTCTTATCGGCCGATCAGATTCAGAAAGAACTTTTCCCAAACTGATAAGCGGGTTTTATACATATAAATATCGCTTATATTAGGACTTAATTTCATTGAAATATATGTGTTTCTAACTAGTTAATTGTAATTTAGGGTAGAAACTAGGTACTGCTATGGTTTCCTTTATTTTGTACAGGATCTACGTGATATGGCTACTCAAAACGGTGAAAAGACCAAGTTCTGATCATGATCGGCGACCCACAGAAGAGCACAGCAGGTAGCAGGTGAGACTGGCGACACAGAAGATTTTCGGCGGGCCGCTGAAAAGGTGAAACCGACATCCAGAAATAGCTCAGCCAGTTATGCATCCACCTCTACACCGACTTACCTATTTCCGGCGCCTCAACTCACACGTTTTCGATATTTCTGGAGTTTCTCATTGTTAGGAAATGCTCATATTTTAATTTTGGATTAATTACAACTAATTAATCACCATTAATAACAAGCAAATCAATAGATCTAGTGCTAAAGCAATCACACATCCAATCAAGAGAGAAGGTAGGAGAAATTGTACCTCTCATGAAATCGCATTCATGAGGCTCGAATCCATGGCATGGGAATCGATGGCGTGCTTGCGCCGCCTCTCCACCACCTCGAATCGCCTCACGTCCACCAAGGAGCCGACCACAAGCTTGAAGGAGTGCTAGCTCTTCTCAAGCTCCTAGCTAATCCTCTCTACCAACTTCTAGTTTCTATTAACCATTTAATGGAGGAAGAAGAAGGGAGGAGCTCAACACATGAGCAATGGAGGGAGAAGGAAGAGCCATGGAGAAGAGAGAATTTTCTCTCTTCTCTTTTGGTGGCGCACAAGAAGGGAAGGGAAGAGGAGAGGGGTAGATGGAGGCTAGGGTTGGCTCTCTAAAGAGACCCCCTATTTATAGACCACCCATCTCTCATCCACACTTGTAGCTATTTACAAGTATGCCATCCACCCTAAGAGGCCACCTAATGGGCTTTCTTGGGCCATCTTAATAAAAGGCCTTTATTCATTAATTCACCAATTAATGAATCCCCTTTAATTCTCTTTATTCTTCCTTAAATCGGGCCTTTAATTAACCAATTAATTTAGAAGCCCACATAGCTCAAATAAATTAAAGTGTTGAACATAATTAATTATTAACTTATTAATAATTAATTCTTGATTAGCTTATGCATTAATTTATTCCTAACATGATCCATTTGATATAATTAATTATAACGGTTCATAACGGTATATAATTAATTAATCAACTTATCATGTTTTGTATTCTCCAATACAAATAAACAATGCACGTGTGGTCAAAGTCCTATTGTGCGACCCTATTGAGGATTTATGCTATGTTGGCCATGGAGAATAAATCATTATTTATTTCCAATAATCATAAGCGGTATCTAGCAACACGTTATGATTCCCAATTCGCATAAATAATGTACAGCTACAATATCTCAATCCTGCATAAGAAATAAAAGTATTTCCTTGTTTGATTCTTATGTCACATGATATCCTTGTATAATCCAAGATAGGAATGTGTCATTCTTGCAGATTATACATTTCTTGATCTAGAGTTGATTGTACATGTTGGCCAACCAATCCAACTCCATCAAGGGGCCCAAACAGATATCATCACTCATTAAGTATATTAATGAGGGACATACGGTTTTCTTGATGAACAACTTTTCCCCGCACAATTCAAGAGAACATAAATAAAGTCCTTATAGCAGCCTTTATCAGGAATCAACGTTAGACGATATTTATTGAACCTATCCTCATGTGGAAAAGCTGAGCATCTCAAACTTAGAATCAACAACATATGAAATAAACAATGACACATAACACAATCCAAATGTTTATTTCATTGGGTCAAGTCCTGTACTATGTTCTACAACATATACATATGCAATTAAGTTGGTAACTCCTTACCTATGATTTGTAGAACTTAATCATCGCTTAACTTGCATACTAATCTTTTATGATAATTAATGTTCCTTGTTAATTATCAAGATTATGGACGATTTAGATTTATTATTGTCATTCTAATGAATGATCCACAGAGATCCACAATTCAGATCCTCAACCTGAATGATCTGTCAATAATAAACTCTAGGAACAAATGATCAAATATCATCATTAACATAAACTAAGAAAATAAGTCATTAAATATTGACTTCTAGGACATAACTCCAACACTCATGCCTATATAAACACCAGGAGTCGACAAAAGGAGAGAGAGAGAAGTTCGTGAGTTTAGAGCCATTATTGCTAATTGAGAGCACAGCCGAGGGTTTTCGGCGGGTCGCCGGAAGTATCCGCGACCCGCTGAAAGAGTAGCAGAGAGCAGAAAGAGGAAGATTCTAGATACAAACCGGTTGTAATCTGATTTCTTTCTTTATGTTCTTTATTTACTTAGATACCTTTGTTTGTTTTGTTATGTATACTCGTGAGTAGTTATTTATTAGGGGCTATAGTAGTGAACCTTTTTAAGTTTATGATTGATAATATGCTTTAAGTTATATTTTCTTTGTTTGTATGTTGTGTTTTATGCTTTCATTGAATTGCTTAGATAACTCTATCTGAATTGCTTAAGTTGAATTGCTTGCACCCGTTAAAAGAGACATCTTTTGATTGTTAGGTGGTTAAGTCCAAACGTACTTAAGTAACAAAGTTAAAGTATGGTTTACACGATAGTTAGTGCCGAAAGGTCATGCTAGGGTTAAGAAACTGAAGTTGAAACCCTTCCCGATTACGGAAGTATAGGGAGTCGTAGGTAGTAAAGCATAAACTAATATAACTTAGACCAAGAAACGGAAGTTGAAATCTAGGTTAAATTAGAGAGAAATAATGTTAACTATAGGTAACCTGGCCTTAAACGGAAGTGGGACTTAGGAACCTTAGTTAGGATTAATCCTCTACACAAAACAACAATTAAAATATGCAAAAAGTTGAATCTGCGCCAAACCTAGCGGGCCGCAGGTGGTTTCTGCGGGTTGTCTATGACCCCAGGCTTCTGCGACCTTCTTAGGGGTCAGCGACCTGAGTTTCAGCGGGCCGCAGATAATCTCTGCGGGCCGCTGATTCTGGAGTAAACTGAGAAAGTATTAGCTACTAGTCAACCCCTAATTCTTAATTAGTATTTTAATCCTTTTAACCTATTGAACTGTTTAATTTAGGACTTTTACTTACTGCAATATTTACTTTCGATCTGTTCCGAATATATTTCTTAATATCTTCAATCTAGTTAATCAAAGTTTAATTAACCTAATTATTTAAATATTCCGTCCCTGTGGTTCGACCCCGATAATACTTAGACGATTGTTGTACGCTTGCAACTGAATTTGGGTATAATTAGGTATAAATTTAAGAGCGGATTATCCACATCACAAACCATAGGTACAACCCTAGGTACAGATTTCAGAGGGAATTTTCAGAAATAATAGCGCTAAAATCCTGGCCGGGTAGGTGGCCAAACCATACTCCGGAGAGTAACACAATTCAAGTGTATATTATGCTATTCAGACTGAATGAGAATGGTCCGATTTAATTCAAAGTCAGATTCTTCGATTACAAACGAAGATTATGCAATATAGTCAATTTACGGAAACCATTCCAGTCTTTGAGATTCTGACTTAAAGTTATCAAAGAAATGATAAGTCAGATCCATACTAATTACTAATCAAACGAACAGTTTGATTCAACATGAGTTTCATTTATTCAGGGTTTCTCAATAACTATATGCATTAAATGCAACCGTATTTTCAACATGCTATGCATGAATTTAAAGATACCGATATCCGAGTTTGAACAAAGAAACCGCGTAAATTCCGCACCTTGCTGCTTACTGCTCCTTTGGAGTTTCAGGGTCCGTGCCTGTTCACAAACCACAGATCAAGTACCGTTAATATTTGTTTAACGAGTTTCCTTAAATCTGAGTCCGGTTTCTAACGTTTAACCGTGACCATTATAGTTTGGTTTTCCAAGTCCTGTGTTCGCAGAAATTTTGTTTAAATTATTTTAGTTATTTTTTCAATCATCAGAATTATGCTTAACATTTATTTCCTAATATCGACAGTTAATCATCAGAAACAGAATACAGAAATATCAGACAGAATTAGGAAATCGTTAAACACAATTAAAACACTAATCAGAAAAATATAAATCATAATTGTTTTATTTTAGCGGGATCAGAAAGTCTGGTTTATTTGCCACAGTATCCATTCATTAATTACGCAGACTATTATCATCATTGTCCTAAAAAGCCCACAGATTAATATTAGACTACAGTTAGTCTATAACAAGCTCAACAGAATCTGTCATTAGCATACAGATATTAGATTTTAATTGAATCCGAAAATCTAATCTTAATTACTTTACAATTAGCCCACAATTAAATTTATTTCCGAAATAAATCAAGCCCACAGAAAAATCCAGCCCAAAACCTTTTTCTCTTCTTTTTTTTTTTTCTTTCTTTCTTTCCAGCCCACCGCGGAACAAACAAAGCCCAGTAGAGAAGCAGCCCACAAACAAAACCCAACACGCCAGCTGACTCACCCCAGTCAACTGGACTCGGTTGATTGGGTCAGTCTGTAACGGGTCCGACGAACAGTGTTCAGATCCGATAAGTCCGCCTCTTTTGCAATTAAACCCCTAACAATTTCTAAGCCCTTCTATTTTTCACAAAAACCCACAGAATTTCTTATTTCCTTTCTCTGTCACAATTTAGCCCTCAGATTTTTCTATTTTAGCCCTTAGGAAATTATTTTCCTTACAAATTAGTCCCTGAGCATCGCCAGGTATACCAGAATGGTATCAAACCGCCAGAGCTCATACCAGTGACTGGTACCAACCTTCCAACAGTCACAAATCACCCTTTTATGCATTCTACATGCAAATTATATGCTTATAAACCCTCAGATACATCAGTTTACACCTTATATACCCGAAAATGCACATTTATGCACATAATAACACCTGTCCATGCTTTTCCTTTACTGTCATCAACCAAACATGCATATATGCATCTTATAATCCCTATTGCTTCATTCCAGCCATCAATTAACATGTTTATATTCATTTTAGACTCAGTAGTTGCATAATACCTCACTAACAGTTAATATAATCCATGAAACCACTATATACCAGTTATATAATTATGACAGACAACATCAACAAGCTTAATATGCATAGCTCATCAATTAACAGTTCCTATAGCTCATCAAATAACCATATAATCATAACAGATAGCCTAATATGCATTATATTACTGCTATAACTCAAATACATGCAACTATACACAACTATATGCATTTATTCTCCACTGTCATGCAATATGCATACGAATATGCCTTAATTTCCCTCAGAAACCCACATTTAGCCTCAGATTAGCACAAATCATCACTGGCTTTATCAAATTCATGAAATCATCAAGCAAAACCAACAGTAAACTCTACCAGATCAGACTACAATTAATCATTAGCCTAATTAGTTAAAGTGAACCCTGTTAACAAGCAAATCGCCTCACCAGATGCTATTGCCACAGTTAGAATTACCACAAACTGAGATTAAATCAAAGAGAATTAGCACCAAGGCCAGGGATATACCTATCTCGTGAGATTTGACAAATCTTCTCAGGAACTCAAGTACAACCAAAGCCAAAATTAACGTCAAGCTTATCAGAAATAAACTCAAGTCCATAAACCTAAGACTCGCTGAAACAAGAAATCCATATCAATTTCACAACAATTGATATCAGAAAATTCAAATTAGAGAGGAAGAAGTGCCATTACCGTCTCCAAGCCGTCTTAACCTCCCTTCTCTTCTTCTCTCCGATTTTCCCCAATTTTTTGAAACCCTAACTCGGCCCTCTTGATAAAGGAGCTTACCTCGACGGATGGGGAGAAGGAGACAAGGCAGAGAGATGCTGTGGAGGCGTGCATGACAGCCACGTCGCCCCTTCATAACTCTCCTGACAGCCCGCCATCGATCAAAGAGGAGAGGAGATAACTCCTCGTGCCAACACAGAGAGGAAGAAGGAGATGGCAGCTATCGAGAGGACAACTAGGAGGCGACCGAAATCAGAGCCAACCAAAGCTCGACACAGAGGAAAGAGTTCGTGGAAGAGCTTCGAGAAGAAGAAACGAAAGAAAGAAGGACAAGTCAGAGGAAGAAGAAGAAAGAGACGAATGTCTCTCGATCTTTTATTAAAAATTATCCAGATCTTTTGTGGCAAAACTGTGTGGCTTATAGTGTAGCAATCCACTGACATACCCTTAATTCTAGTTATTATTCCTCAAATAAATTAATTAATCTATTCCAGAAATCAGATATTCGTGGCAAATATACCGATAAATACCATAATTTAAACTGAACATTTCCATGTTCTCAGATCAGAAAATCCCGCAACTTTTACTATTGCAATAATTTATTTAATTTAATTTCTTGATCATACCGCTAGTTATTAGTATTTTCAGACAGATAAGGACTTGGTTACCATACTACGGTCACTATTGTTACACCAGCCCTTTAGGAATTTCAACAAACATCTTATGTGCATCAAAAGTTCACTTATACCATACATACCATCAAGTGTTTTGCTTACATTTATGGATTTCGATAAATTCAAATGCATATCTAGACCATTGAATTTTTGTCAGAACAAAAATGATAACAATAAAAATGATAAATGAAAGAAAATTATTAGTATATAAGCTCTAACTCAGCAAAGGGAAAAAAACTATATGCATCCCCAACACGTGTTGTGTCAACTCGTGTCGCGTGTCGTGTTGTGTCATGTCACGTATCAATGTTTGAAAGTCTCCAACACGACACGACTTTAACACGACACGTCGATACGAACGTATCGTGCTAATTTCATAAACGTATCGTGTCGTGTCAACATGTTCGTATCGTGTCATTTTGGAGAACACTGTACCCTATGTGCATTTATTTCCAATTAAACTCATTTATTTTTTTTTGGAAAAAAATTGAACTTCAGGCCACCTAAATTTCTCGGCGGCCGTTCTCGATTCCTCACCATTTTCAACCGCAATTTTTCTGTGCAATCCTGCGAGTCCGGACCCTTCTCCACTAGTCCACACTCAATATTTGTGAGAACTTTAATCAGTTGCTTGAGAAATCCAGCAGGACTTAATCTACATATTGATATTCCAAATCACAAGTATTAAACCTGAATTGAAGTTGCTAGTCATGAGTATTAAAATTGTTGTTTTCTTATGTAATTTTTATTGAAACATTTTTATTAATTGGGAACTTGGATTTCCTTATTGAGAGAGAAAGATATATCGCTGTATGCTGCCGTAGTAATATGGCTGGGACTTGAGACTTGGACTGTATCTATAATTTCTGCCGCGCTCCCATAGAACGGAACAGATAGAGATTAGAGTCTCGTTAATCGGTGAGGGTATTTTGGTCAAAATAGAGAATTTGGCGTATATTGCTAACTGAAATCGTGTAAAAAGCAACTCCCGCCCCGTACCCCGTCTCTGATCTCTCCTCCTCGCCCGCCCTGAAATTTTGAATTCTTTCTCTGCGCTATGATCTCGGGAAGGAAACGCAGCGGCGCTACACCACCCAAGCCCAACTCTGTTAAGCGATTCCAACTAGGCACCACCTCCTCCTCCGCTGCTGCCACTCCACCAACTCCGGAGGCCATGGAGGAGGAAGCGATGGACGTGGACGTGTTTCCTGACGAAACCCTACTGAAGTACGAAGAGGCGCTTCTACTGCTTCAAGATGAAGTGCTCTCTTCCCAACACTCCAAGTGGAGCCGACCTGCCCTTTTGTCGAGCTACCTGTCGTCGTCAGAAAGCATCAGTATTTGTGCTTCTAGCTTCATTATTTATTTATTTATTTATTTATTATTTTTTTAGATTTTGCGGTTTATTTTTGTTTGTGGAAATGCAGTATTCCAGCAGCTGGAGATTGACTACGTTATTGGTGAGAGTCACAAGGAGATGTTGCCTAATTGGACAGGTCCTGCTGCAATTCTTCGAATTTTTGGCGTCACCAGAGAAGGTAATCATTTCACATCCCCCCCACTTTAAGCAACTGTAGGAACATTTTGCCCTTTCAGTTACCCAATCCAACAAATCATTTCAACTATAAGATTAAGGGCTGTCTGTGTGATACGTTAAACAACTTCTGCTTCGTCAATAAAGTTAACAGTTTCACTAGCGTTCTTGTTTGTTAGATAAGAGGGTTTTGTTTGTGATACTAAAATTTGGAAGTCTTTATTCCCTACCTTTTCAACTGAAAATACCTTATGCTGAACCCTAGGGGCTCATCTTACTAATCAGGAACCAAAAATAAGTATTAAGTGGATTATTTTTTCCCTAATTATTCCAAAAAATAAAAGAAAATAATTAATCCAAAACTACAAGGGGAAGGGCACTAGATCTTCGATTTGATCCTCATGTAAGGTAGTTCAGATTGTCTCAAAGTATCTATTTATATATTATACATCCTGAGATGGGATTGAGCATTCACCAGTAAAATATCTATGATACAGCCGTCTTACTTATTGTCAGAATGTCAGCAGTTTTACCTCGCTGCAATATATAGTTCTTTATCATTTCTTGCCGACCTTGCTGTTAAGGCTCAATGTTAAGCTTGCCATTGGGTTACAGGTAGAGGGAATGATCTATTACCCTAAGCCTATAAATATCTTTTCAAGTGAGAATCTGTTGTTTTTACAGGTCATAGTGTGTGCTGTCATGTGCATGGATTTGAGCCATATTTCTACATAAGCTGTCCGCCTGGCATGGGAACCGATGACATCTCACACGTCCATCAAGCCTTGGAGGTACTTTGTGCTAATGACAACATGATTGATTCATACATAGTGTCTGTCCATCACATCCTACTTTTGTGTTGATATATTTAATTCGCAGGGGAGAATGAAGGATTCATACAGAAATAGTAATGTGCTGAAATTTGTTAAGGGGGTTGAATTAGTGCAAAAGAAGAGCATCATGTATTATCAGCCTCTAAAGTCGCAGCCTTTTCTAAAGATAGTGGTTGCATTGCCAGATATGGTTGGTTGCTGCCGTGGTAAGTTGGAGATAAAGTTCGAAGGTATTCCAAATTGGCCCTTAATGTTAATGTCGTGGTCAGCATGGCTTCAAAATAATTTCTCTCGTTTTGGGTGAATCAGACATGTAAACTTCCAACTTTTAACTTTATTTTTTTTATTTAGGCTTCATTTGAGCTTCTCTACTGTACAACTGATAGGACATTTTGTAGAGATTGTACTAAAGACATGGAAAGTTATAGTACATTATGGAAATATTGTCAAACCAGAAAAGCAGAGTGTCTACGTAATAAAAGAATATCGACAAGGTAGAAAATTTTATATCAAATTAAATACACAAATTGATGAATTTATTTTATATTTACAGGTATACTTGAGAGGGGAATAACAATAGACGGCCTTGGTTCAAAGAGTTTTGTTACATATGAAAGCAATATTCTTTTTGAACTCCGTTTCATGATAGATTGTAATATAGTAGGTGGAAATTGGATCGAGGTCCCTTCTGGCAAGTACAAGAGAAGTGCTAGGATTTTGTCTTACTGTCAACTCGAAGTTGATTCCTTGTATACTTTTTCTATAATTGGCATTTTGGAAGTGTTTGCTGAAGAGGCACATATATCAACTAAATCATCTGAGGAACTTCAGGAAATGAAATCCCACATCTTTTACAAGACCCCATATTGAATTTTAGCAAACTCAAACAGGACTTGGTCTGACCAGTACTTCCATCTTTTGGGCACAACCAATTGCCAGGTTGCACAAGAACTGGTTTGTGTACTGATCATGACTGATGCTGAACCGGCAAGCAGTTTATCTCAGTACTTGTTTTGGAAACCACTTCTTCAAATTGGCCCATTCTGTATCAACTATATGATTCTCAAATGTCATTTCAGTAATATTTGTAAACAATTTTTGTTCCTTAAATGTTCTCAAATGTCATTTCAGTAATATTTGTAAACAATTTTTGTTCCTTAAATGCACTTAAAAGATACTCAGATTTGATAAGCCATGCACCGGACGGAGAGTACTCAAAAATGGCACCATTTCGTATTCTGAGTTTCGATATAGAGTGTGCAGGCTGGAAGGGTCTATTTCCAGAACCTACTCATGATCCTGTTATTCAGGTTAACTAATTAGATTTATAATATTGTATTTTAAAATGTATTGCTTTCGTTTCATGCTAAATTATTTGGTTTTTTCTTCTATGTTTTGAGTAGATCGCGAATGTGGTGACTCTGCAAGGTTGTAACCTGCCGTTAATACAAAATGTCATGACTCTGAAATCATGTTCACCGATAGTTGGAGTTGATGTGATGTCATTTGACACCGAGAGAGATATTTTACTTGCTTGGAGGGTAAGTTATTTACTTGGTGAATGATTTCCTTTTTAGTTTTGAGAATGATCTGTTGTAATTTGTTCATGAAACTGTGTAGGATTTCATCCGTGAAATTGACCCAGATATCATAATAGGATACAACATCTGCAAATTTGATCTTCCATATCTTCTCGAGGTGCAATTTCTCAGCTCTTTATTAGCATTATTAATTTATTATGCATATGGCTACAATATAATAGTGTTATTTCTCTTTTATTTTATGTCTGTTTTAATAGAGAGCTGAAGTGCTTAAGATAGCAGAGTTTCCAATCCTAGGTCGGATTAGAAATAGTCGAGTTCAGGTTCGTGATACAATTTTTTCTTCGAGGTAACATGAAAAATTGAAACTTCTCACTTAGTCTTAGAAGAAATCTGGTTGAACTATTCAAACTTTTTAAGTATTAGTATCATAAGTTGTTCTTGTTTGTGAGCTTAAATCATTATATTGGAGGATTGCTGCTTGTACTTGGTCTTTTTTTTGGCTATCAGTAGGACAAGGGTAAGTAACAATTTAATACTCATTTTGTCTAAGCGGTCCTAAAGTAAGATCTGCAAATTTAAGCAAAGGTTTTGTCTTTCTAATAAGCATTATATTCTATCTATTTTTACTCCCATTGTTTCTCAATTCCTCACAATAGAGTTGTGGAATTAATCCAGGCAGTACGGTGTGCATAAAAGCAAAGAGATAACAATCAAAGGAAGAGTTCAATTTGATCTTCTTCAGGTTAAGTTCTACAGTGTTTCCTTAGCAGAACATTAATTATCTCTTTATGTCCATCATAAAAAAAAAATTATCTCTTTATGTCTTAATTCTTTTGTTTCCGGCACAAAATCGTAGGCTATACGAAGGGATTACAAGCTTAGTTCCTACTCATTGAATTCTGTGTCTGCAAATTTTCTAGGAGAACAAGTCAGTCTCCAATACAATTATTAACTGCTTTTCTTTTATGGTGTTCTTTGTCTATTATTGAATAAATATGTTATGTGTTTTCTTTCTGTTTTCTGCAGAAAGAAGATGTTCACTATTCGATAATATCAGATCTTCAAAATGGTAATGCTGAGACAAGAAGACGCCTCGCTGTCTATTGCTTGAAAGTAAAGTGCTTTACCCTAATTATCAAATTATACCTGTTCCACAATTTATCTTCGTTACGGTTTCTGAATGTTTTCATACCAATGAATGTTTTTGTTAATATTACAATTCCAGGATGCTTATCTACCACAGCGTCTCTTAGACAAGTTGATGTATGTATATAGTTCTGTTGAAATGGCAAGAGTCACTGGTGTCCCCATCTCATTTCTTCTATCAAGGGGTCAGGGCATCAAGGTAAAGGACTTTATGCTTATGGCGACCGAGAAGTACATTATTCTACTAATCTGACATAGAAAAATGATTTCTGTAGGTTCTCTCACAGCTCCTGAGGAAGGCAAAACAAACAAACCTTGTTGTACCAAATATCAAAGGTCAGGGTTCTGTTTCAGACAGTTTTGAGGGAGCAACAGTAAGTTTTTCTTTTCTTCCTTCATTTTCTTTTTAATTTTGTAGTTGTCAACCGCTAGCTAAATTTACGAAGAATACTGGGATAATATTATTTCTTGTAGATACTCGCAGCAATAACATTAGCACTTAATTTTGGTAGGTTTTAGAGGCAAAGGCTGGATTTTATGAGAAGCCTATTGCTACTCTTGATTTTGCTTCATTGTATCCTTCCATTATGATGGCTTATAATTTATGTTATTGTACCCTTGTAAGTAATTCTACAACTTGATTCTTAATTTAATTTAATTCTGTTAAGAATAACCAATTTATTCACTGAAACTGCTTTTATGTTAAGGTCACACCAGAGGATGCTCAAAGGCTAAACCTACCACCTGAAAGTGTTCATAAAACCCCTTCTAATGAAACATTTGTCAAACCTGACGTGCAAAAGGTAAATAATGCATAGTTTCTTTACTCTAATTTACATCTGGGAGGATCTAATATGATTGAATAATTTTCCATTTCATTCTAGGGCATACTCCCCGAAATTCTGGAAGAACTAATTGCCGCCCGTAAAAGGGCCAAAGCAGATTTGAAGGTACGCAATGATGAATGAATATAGTTAATATGCAATTTTGTAATTCTTAACTTATGATTCCTATTTTTTGTTCCCCGTACCTGTTTAGGAAGCAAAAGATCCTTTTGAGCGAGCTGTTCTCGATAGTCGCCAGTTGGCCCTGAAAGTAATCAATTATTATTTTTTTTGTTTGTACTATTTGAAGAGTCAAAAATACTAATTGTTCTTTTGTGTAGATAAGTGCAAACTCAGTTTATGGCTTCACTGGAGCAACAGTTGGTCAACTGCCGTGCCTGGAAATCTCTTCTAGTGTTACAAGCTATGGTAATTTAAATTTTAAAGAAAAAAATTGATGCCCAAGACCTGGCAATACATGCTCTGATTAATTGTTCTGCTTCGTTGTTTCAGGTAGACAGATGATTAAAGATACAAAGAAAATTGTGGAAGAGAAGTTCACCACTATGGCAGGATATGAGCACAATGCAGAGGTAAGGATTACAAATTTACAAGAATAATTTCTGAAGTTACTTATGAGTGAGTTCTTGATCATGGATTTTGTTAGGTTATTTATGGAGATACGGATTCTGTGATGGTACAATTTGGAGTGCAAACTGTAGATGCTGCCATGAAATTAGGAAAGGAAGCTGCAGACTCAATCAGTGGTACATTTACTGAGGTACGCCCTTTGAGTAAAACATTGAATATTACACAAAATTCTTTTGTGGCAATTCTGCAATTGCAAGTTTCGGGTACGCAAGGAAAGATTAATTCATTATGTGCATAATGCAAATAAATAGATGCAGGCCTTTGCTGAAAATTATAGTTAACAATCTACTGTTTAGTTTTCCATATGTTCAGATTTCGTTGGAAGGGCGCATTCAATTCTATATGTATTGTAATTTAATATTTTTTTTTTCCAAAAATTCTAATTAACCTTATTTTAAGTAACTGTGATTCTTTTTACCTCTTTGAAGCCCATCAAATTGGAGTTTGAGAAGGTATATTTTCCCTATCTACTAATTGGCAAGAAGAGATACGCTGGCCTGTACTGGACTAATCCAGAGAAGTTTGACAAGATGGACACCAAGGGTAAGAGCTAAGCTGTTAGTGTCAATATCGGGATATGGAACTAAGAGTCCATGTCTTACCTGTTAGTGTAAAAAATTGTAGTTTTTACCTAACAGAAAAGTGGAGGCGAAGTCAGCCAAACATGGTCAACTACCCTAGGCAATCAGGAAATACACAAGTTGCTTGAGTTCAGTTCAGTTGAGCTGCTCGGATGGAAACTTAAATGGTCTAAAATATATTTAATATTTGACAGACTACTGTTGTTCCATTTCAATACATAAAATGGTTGTGAATTTTGTTATTGCCAAAAAAGTTTCTATTTTGGCTACAAATATGAAAAAACATGTTATATATGCAATTGCAGCACACTTATGTCTGACTCGCAAAGAGTATATTGAACATCAAATAAATGAAATTATAATCTATCTGTTTTGGTGCTCAGGCATAGAAACAGTCAGAAGGGACAACTGTTTATTGGTGAAGAATTTGGTTACCGAGTGCCTTTACAAGATATTAGTTGACAGAGACGTACCGAGTGCAGTACAGTATGCGAAAAATACCATTTCTGATCTTTTGAAAAATCGGATAGACTTGTCTCTCTTGGTCATAACAAAGGTGAGACTTTTATTTTGAGATATGTAAAAGGATCTTAATCAATATTTCTGATTTTGGTATGATGTAGTTACTGTCATCATACTGCAGGGTCTAACAAAAACAGCAGACGACTACGCAGTGAAGACTGCACATGGTGAACTTGCTAAACGCCTGCAAAAGGTACAATCTCGATATTGATCTCTCTTTCAAAACTTTAATAAGCATAATTTTTCTACAAGAAACTTACGAAGATAATATTGTGTCAAAGCAGTTATTTAATAGGAAATACCGAAATAGTATGATTAGGCCTATGTATTAGACAAATTTTCTCACTTGTTAGTTCAGGGAAGTATCACTTTATAATTTTGAACTGAAAATCAATAGAGTGAAATTGATTTGAAATGTTTCTCTTGTCAAACAGAGGGTTGCTGCAACTGCACCCAATGTTGGAGATCGTGTCCCTTATGTAATTATCACTGCTGCTAAAGGGGCCAAGGTATGGTCGGAGTTTCTTTATTCACACTTTCCCAAAAAGCGATCTTTTGCAATTCCATTTTATAATTCATACTTTTTGCACATTAAAATTGTCCTTAATACACAGGTTTATGAAAGGGCAGAAGATCCGATCTATGTGCTAGAGAATAACATCCCGATAGATCCTCAATATTACCTTAAAAATCAAATCAGTGAAGTATGTGTATTGTTTGCTTAGTTTGTTGCTTTATATATATAAAATTATGAAGCATATCCTAATTAATGACTCTGTGTAAACAACTGTAGCCACTTTTAAGAATTTTCAAACCAATTCTAAAAGATCCAGAGGAGGAGCTTTTTCATGGAAGCCACACTAGAGCCGTTTCAATGTCAACTCCTTCAAATAGTGGGATTATGAAATTTGCAAAAAAACAACTTAGCTGCCTTGGTTGCAAAGCTGTTATCAGGTGATCCGAAACTTGCATTTGCTTTGCACCTCTCCTTTCTTTAGTGTCCTTCTATCTAACTGAACTTATCCATATTTATTTCCATAAATTATTATCTGGGTTACATTTTGGTCACGTCAGTGGTTCAAACCGAACGCTCTGTTCACATTGCAAAGGAAGAGAAGCAGAGTTTTATTGCAAGACAGTGGCAAATGGTAACTTTCTTTTCCTTTTCTTGTCCAAGTGAAAAGCAAAATGGCCTTTTTAAGTGATGGTACTTTGAGCTTTCTTGTATTTTCGTATAAATGGTTTTTTCTTTGAAGGCATGGTGATGATCACCATAATGCGAATTTTCATTACATAAAAAAGTATCATGCATATTTACATTGCTGTTACAGAAAGCGTGGAAAAAACAAAATAACAAATAAAGAAAACATCCTAACCCTAAGGTAGTTCGGCCCTATGCATATTTATTGATATTTGCAAAACAGTGTCAGAATTAGAGTTGCTATTTGGAAGACTATGGACTCAGTGCCAAGAATGCCAAGGCTCTCTACACCAGGATGTTCTCTGCACAAGGTCTGTGTTTCTTACTTCTCTTGCCATATTAGTCATGTTTTGATTCAAGGATGCTAAACTCTAGCATCTCATATTTCAGATACTTCCACATAACGGATGTGTACTTGAATGTGATAAATTTCTTGCTAAACATTGAGATTTTACTGCTAATTTAACAAGCCAATGCTTTTAATAAATCCACATTGAACTAATATCAAACCAAGTGAAGCTATGTGGACTAGGACTAATATATATAACCTAATTTTGCTCTTATCGGTTGGCTCTTTACTGTCTTAATATGTAAAAAAATATTGTATATTTTTATAAAAAGAAGGAACAGATGACCCATTTATATCTGATCTTTAATTGTTTATTGTCTGAACTAGTTGTGATTGCCAAATATTTTACCGAAGGACAAAAGCACAGAAGGACATGGCTGAGGCTAAGTTGCAACTTGACCGATGGAACTTCTAGTTTTCGAGGTGATATGAGGATACTTCGTTTGTTTGGTTTATTGGATCGACCGACGACTTAGTCAGCGGAAGCAAGTTGAGCTTGGCGGGACAAATTATCATTTTATGGAAATCTCTGTTCCTAGCTTAGCAGGACAAAATTATCATTTTATAAATCATAATGAAGTTTTAATTCAAGAGTTTTTGTGTAATAATTGCCTTTGTAGTTTGCAATTTAGTTCTGACCATGCTTCTTTTTTACTTGACGGGAGATTGGTTTGTATATCTTATGGTTCTGTTGCTTTACTATATATTGCAAGCCCTAGGAGATCCAAAGCAAAGTTTTTTCTATCGTTTGCCAAGAAGCTCGTGTTGTTAAAACGGATATATGTAGCATTATGGCATGAAGATCATATTGTCGGCCTCATTCCTCTTTTTTCGTTTCCTTTTTTTTTCTCTGTGTTGTATGTGGTGATTTGCGAAGAAATATTTTATTTGATCTGTTTTGATACTATGTTACTTTGTTTTTAGGGGTTAATAGTAGTGAACCAATTTATGTTTATCCTGTGATTTTTATCTTTGGTTGTTTATTTACTATGTGAAATATGTGATTGCTTAGGTAGAATTGATTATATCAAGTAGATTAAGGTCGTATCTAGTATGGTAATTATAATCTATATTTTTGCATGAATTGATTAAACTAATTGAGAATTGAAAGTAGCCGAGAGATGAAATCAGAACTAAGTAGTCGAGTGGTGAACTCTTCTGGTAACGAGAATTGTTGCAATATTGATAGGTCTAATCAACATACAAAACTTAAGATGAGATTAAACTGTAGTAGTGGAGTTTGAATTGTAGAAGTGCTCTCAGGTAGAAGTGCTCTCAGGCGGAGAAACAATCAAGCGATTGTGTGGGCTGGTAGTTTTAATTCCCCAAAACGGGCCTTGGGCCATTGGATTCATTCCATACCGGTATGTTTGGATGATTGAAGAACTAGTAGTTCTTGAACAAGAATTAGGAACTAACCTATTAAAATACAGAATTTGTTGCTATCATCCACTCTTTTTCCATCTTAACCATCCACAGACTTTAAACAGATCAAATTGGGCCCAGTAACTGGCCCAGACTATTTATTTCGCTTCAAACCGTCTCTCTCAAAACCTAGCCGCAGCCATACGAAAATCTCCCATATCAAATTGCGTCTTTCTCCCTCCGCCTAGGCCACTCTCCGTAGCCTTCTGACTTCTCTGCCTCTTCTCTCAGTATACTATTTGACCTCGTTGAATCGGTGGTGCTCGCACGGGTGGAAATCGCACACCAAGAAAAAGAGCCTCGCCGGGAAAGGTGGAGATGTTGCGCCAGCGGCAGAGGCGGAGGTGGTCGTCCGATAGATCCTGAGAAGAATGCAAGGAGGGAAAGAGACGATTGTCTCGCTGAACAAGAATGTGGGGGTTATATGACAGGATCACTGCTTCCTTCTCTTCGAAGAGCTTGGCAAGCACGATGGATGGTTGCAATGCCTAGAGGTTGGTGCTTCTTCATCTTCTCCCCTTCTCATTAACATTTCATTTGTTTTATGGTTGCACTGAATTTGGATCTGAGAAGCTGAAGGGTGATTTTATATAATAATCTAGACCCGATTAAATTCCCTTTTCTTAGCACAATAACTAGTAATTTGTTTTTTTTTGTTTTTTTTTGTTTTATAAAATGAAGTTGTAGTTAATCTAGGATTTCTTTTCAGAACGAGTCAAAATGGGACGACCATAGTTCCTATGATGCGAAAAAGGTGCTTTTATGTTTTTAATTCAACTGGAGATAAGATAAGATAAATTGTTTCCATTAACAACGATGATTTAAAGCTTCTCATGACAAAAAAAAAATAATAATTTGTGTGAATAATGAAGACATTAGAAGCTTGGTGTAGGCTGTCAAATGGCAACTGAGCACTTAGGAAAGTGCTTTCGACCTCTGGATCAGAATATGTTCTTTCGACTTCAGAAGGAAAAGTAAGGATTTGGTAGTACTACCGAACGTACCAGTCCATATATTTCATTGTATCTTGATTTATTTAGTAGTGTCATACATTTTAATAGGACTGATGCACTGTCTGGTTCATACTGGTACACTATTTTACTGGCTGGCAAACACCTCTACTGGCACCACCGAGTATTAATTTTTCCTCTAATTTGTAGATATTCAGATGGATGCAGAAGCAATGATGGTACATTGCAGATGTAGATGCAGGTCGAAATCCTGTTCAAGGACATGGAAGATAGTGTTATCACCTGTTCAGGTGAATGCAAAAGCAAATGTCTTCAGGATATTTCTTGCATGATGCGGAGTGCAAGAACAAAGGAAATTTGAATTCTCAAGGCTCAGCCAATGAACAAAGGAAAATGAAACATATTGTTAACATTTGTTATTTACATGTTCTATTAGTTTTTTTAATGGATCATCTTGTATCACTTTGTGTTCATTTTGTATGTTGAATATGATCATTTATTTCTTACTTAAGAAATTTGTATATATGTTAAGTTTATTGTTGTAAATGTTTGTTTTGTTATTGTAAATGTTAACTATATATGTGTTCACTTTGTTTATTGTAAATGTTAACTATATTGATATATGTGTTTACTTTGTATATTGAATATTGAATATGGTCACTTTGTTTATTGTAAATGTTAACTATATTGTTATATGTGTTCACTTTGTATATTGTAAATGTTAACTACGAAATCAAATTTCTGTTGCAACTAACTGAACAAATAAAACTTTTAGTTCAACATTTGTCGTATTAAACTGAACACAAAAATACGTAAAATTTCATTTTCAGATGCAACTAACTAAACAAATAAAACTTTTAGTTCAACCTTTGCCGTATTAAATTGAACACAAAAATACGAAAATTCCATTTTTAGATGCAACTAACTGAACAAATAAAACTTTTAGTTCAACCTTTGCCGTATTAAACTGAACACAAAAATACGAAATTCCATTTTCAGATACAACTAACTGAACACTTACGACTTTTAATTCAATCCTTATGGCATCTAACTGAACAAATAAACTAGTACATTTGATGACGTCAGCATCCAGAAATTTCCGAAAAAATTCTTAAAAATTTTCGCTAATGAGACTGAGGCCCATTTTTGGCATGTGGATGGTGTGGATGGGATAATGGTGGATGATATACGGGATAATGGTGGATGGTGTATATCATCCATGATTAAAATATAATTTCTCTCTCCAAGTCCTTGTTCGTGGGCTTGTTCCATCTTTTTTCTCGAAGAAGAACAAGCCAGCGAACAGCCTATTCACGAACTTTTTTTTTTTTTTTGTTTGGGTTCCTTCTTGTTCGCGTAGTTCACAAACATACCTACATTTTAGATTTGGAACACAACCAAAGTGACCCGCTAGACAGCTTCTCCGCGAAAAGAGCTATAGTAAATCGGAGCTACCTAACAAATCAGCTGTTTCGTTAACCGTCTCTAACTGAAAGAACAGACCCTGCTTAAAAAATTCTCACTCTTCCCACAACTCTAGTTTAAGAAGACCCAACAGAGAGATTCGAGATCTGAAAGATCAAAACAAGAAAGCGAGAGAGAGAGAGAGAGAGAGCATGGAGAGGAAGAGAGAGAACAGAGGAAGGTTCAGACTCGGGTCAGAAATGGAGGAGACCAGCGGTGTGAAGAGATTGAAGCCTGCTTCGGAAATCAATGAATCCCACTCCGACAAGTGACTAGACTTACTTCTTCATTTTTCTTGATGAAATTTGCTAGTCGTATTTTACCAAGGTTGATTCTTTCTCGTCTGGTAGGTATTAGTGTTTGGATGGGTTCTTCTTCCAGGAATTGCGCTCTTCCAAGAATAGTCCTAATTCCTAACAATCCAAACAACCCCAAGTAGAATATTCAGCTATTAGATACTGATTCTTTCTAATCTTGATGAAAAATTTGCATATAGTTTGCTGCTAATTTTGTGTATATATGTACTTAAACTGTTCTTGGTTCTATAGTATTCATCTTTTGCCAGAAACAAGTTGAATGGACCAGATTAACTATGGAGTTGTCTAAGTTTCTTTTATGAATTTCTACATAAAGTTCCTCGCTTTCTGACCTTTAAACCAGAAAAGTTTTCTTCTTGGTGGATAATAACGCATATTAAATATAGACAATTATCTGTTACTGTGTAATTTAATGCACTTATTGGAGCATCCTTTTTTTGTAATCCTTTGTCCTTTTCTCCATAGACAATTATCTGTTACTGTGTTTAATTGACAATGCATGTTAATTTGTTAATTCAGGTGCCAACCGAATTTCCTCGTACCAGCAATTGGTGAACTTTTTGTTAAATACAAGAGACCCAGGTACGATTTTGAGAAGTACGATTGGATGCTCTTTCAATGGCCTCATGACAGGGCTGATGGTATGCATTATTTCTGAAAATTCAACATAGGATGTCCTTTTTTTCTGTATTTATTGAATGAAATAATGCTAACAGTTCAGAGTTTTCTGCATTACCTCTTAATTCCAGTACTGTTAAAAGTGTTGGCCCTACTGACATATGCTAGTTTTACTGAAACTTTACTTAACAATCCCTTGACATACTCGTCATGTTGAATCTGTTCACTATGACAATACTAGTGACTCAAAATACCGCATGGTTCATTACCTCAGCCATACCAGGTCTTTTAGGCTCCACACACCTGTAGGATGCATTTGGATCTGATCAGTCAGCATCTAGGTATAGAACAGCCACTAAAATCCTTGGTGCCAAAATAGCCAAGGTCAGGTATCCTGTTTCACTGGTACCGGATTTGCAATCCTTTTTCTCTATATAAGAACAATGCAATCACCAAACAGCAAAATAAATTTTGGGGATAAATTACAGCAAGTTAAATCTGATTTAATTATTTCTTTCAGCTAATTTTGAGATGACAAACAAAGGCCTAGATGCTTCATTTGAGGCAGACAAGAAGCAGTTTGAAGAAATCATAGAGAGAAAACAGAGGCAAATAGAGAAGCAGCAGATAGAACCGCCATTAGACAAACCTAATGATTCTGAAAACAACATCCAGAATTTTCTGGGAGACTATGAATTTTGTCTCACGGATGCTTCTACCTAGATTTGATTTTTTCATCTCCTAGTTTTCTGTTACGGATTTGACATTATGTTATGGAAATGTAGAATAAGGTGACACATTAATAGCGTTTGTTCAGAGAGAGGTCAATCAAAGTCTTAAATCCTAAACCACTTTCATTTTCTTTTCTCGGATTGCATAAAAAAAAATAGTTTTTTTTTTTTTTGTTCGACGTAGGAAAACATTGTGTATTCTTGTGTTGTCATTTTTATAGGTAAGAAATCATAATTTTGAATTGATTTTTGCTGTTACTTCTGTCAGATCTTTCAGAAGGCTAATTGCTTTCATCTCTTCTTTTATGTTGTGCATTTTCTTAAGAGACTCGAGTTTCACACTCCTTGCAAATTAGGCCAGATACCAGGCTCTTAATCAAGGGACAATGTCAGATTTTTACTAACTAATCATGATAAAATACTAAATATCATTAAAGAGAAGCAAAACCCAATATAGGTTGGCATTGTATGATATTTTCATGATTTAACTTTGAAACTGCTGACAAGATAAGAACCCCGAACCATGATACTTGACGTATACAAACTTATCTAAGCTTACTCTTTCTCAGTTTTTCTAGTTTAAATTTGGGGATGCCTATAGTTTTTTTTCCCTTTTCTGATACACAATTAAATTGATGGGTTGGCCTACTACTGCTACAAAAAAGCTTGAACGTATATATATATTAGTAAATTGAGAAAATTATTCAAATGCTCCTTGTACTTTTTAGAACTTGCTTTAATGTAAGCTGGCAGCCTAAACTCTAAGCATCTTTATATTAAAAAAGAAGAAGAAAGTAATGACAATTAAACCGTCGTAGTAATACGATAAAAAATAAATATATTTCTTCTTATAAGTCTACTTTAAATTAATGCTTGCTACTTTCAACTTAGTGTTGATTGTTAGAATTTAGAAAATAGAAGCTCAATTAATAGAAATTGCCAACTACCAGACTGAAAGAAGAGGTCTTTATCAGGATATAAATCTCCATTAATGGGGAAATAAATAATACCATTATATCAGATTCTCAATCTGCCAAGAAGCGCCAACAATGCAATGAACTGAAATCATGAGCTATAAGTTGGATCCGATGCGGCGTTTGCATGTGTCAATAGCCTGTATATACCATTTTCTTTCTCCCACACTTGCCATATGTTTGCTACTGTGACGTTGATATAAGCATGTTATTGAGTCCTGATGTCATATTTCACGAGTTATTAACATAACTTTTGTATAAAATGGTGCGTGCGTGCGAGTGTAATATTATCCTAAGTTATAAGAGTAGACATTGTATATTTGTATTTCCATTATATATTACCTAATCAATTTAAATGGAGAAATGCTAGAGTCTCATATATTGGACGGATGGAGTACATCCAATACGATTGTTCTCACATTTTTAAACTTCAAACGACTGATCCGAACCGTTCAATATGTTCTCCATATTAAAAAATTTATAAGAAATCAATTTTTATATTTTTTTCCAATTTATTTTTACTATTTTTTAGGTATTGTAGAAAATCATTAGTATTGGACAATCTATAACTTTTATATCATGAATTTTCTAAAATACCAAAAAACAAATATAATTAAAAAAAAATGTAAAAATTGGTTTCTTACAAGTTCCAATATGAAGAACATATTGAACAGTTCAAATCGATCGTATTGGATGGACCCATCCGTCTAATATATGAGACACCAGCATTTCTCATTTAAATGTCCTTACTATCTTGTTCAGAATCCCATATGTTTATAGCACATTAGAAGGTTACGGACTGAGTATGGTTGTATGGCTACATAAACCTCTATCTGCCTATTTGGTGACAAGTCGCGTACTGTACATGCTGTCACCCCACAGCATTGGTTAGGCAGTACGGTAGACAGATTCAGCAAAGACCCCAAAGGAAATAAATGCAACAAACATAAATAACGCCAAAGTATTAACTCCATTCAACTAACCAACATTAAATTCATAGGGCACATCCTCAGAACTAAAATAATTTAAAAGTCTACAAGAAGCCAATCTATGGCAGAAACAAACAAAAGAGGTTCTGACATTGTCAGAGAAAGAAGTCAATTCCCGAACCAACACCCCTTGAACTAGGGTCACATCTGGTTCGCTCTTGACTCCCTCCGCAACCTCGTTCTCTCTCTAGTTCCACTCCAACTAATACACAAATTTTATCACTTAAAAATCTAGATTATTACATAACATCAAATTTAACAAACTCCTGAGGATTAAATATAGCAATGGTTCGCCTAAGCCAGCATCGCACATTAACAAGAAGCCCTTTTTAAACTTTTTTCTACATTTCTAGGAGGCAAGTGAGAGCTTGACAATCTCTGGGAAGAAAAGAAAAATATCCAAAAAGACCAAAATGCACCCATTTTTTTTTATCAAGTGTATTTTAGTCTTTTTGTGATAGTACAAAGGGTAAATAACCATCTACGGGAACATGTTAGAAATAATCTGTCACTGACTATTCATTGTCAAATCCTCTCTTGCCACCTTTTTAATTACAAATTTAAAAGACATTGTACCACGAGCATAACACAACAAATCATCTCTGACAGCATTATGTTGATAATTATAAGCACAAGGGCATGGCTTAGACTTACCATTGCAAACATATTATATTAGCTATGGAGTGGGCCCCATGGAGCCCCTGTCAGCACGAGGCCCCACACCAAGTGCTGTGCTAATTTGCTGCACAGTATTGCAAATGTGATTATTGATGGCAGTGACACTGGTCAGGCTGATTTTGGATGACAGGTCTGCACTGACGAGGACCTGCGTGCCCACAGTGAGGAGGCAACCGACAGACGATGTCGAATGTCCAGCCTGGTCGCCAGAGACCAAACCAACAGTGGTACTGGCAGCTGGGGAGATAACGAATCCTGAAGGAAGGAGGGGTATGAAGGAGGTGTCTTCACCATTCATGACTGCTTTGACGGCATCTACCTCGACAGCAGCGTAAACGACAAGCCCACCACCTTGGAGGTGAGTACTGCTCTCTTGTATCAGGAGCCCCACATTCTGTGAGGAGTTGCTTGCAGCCTGCTGTCAAAGGAATTTCATTTATAATTAGTGGAAAATGTAATTATATTGGTTTAGTATTGAAGTTGCTGTTAACTTGCTGTAAATCCCAGGTTCTGATACTATACTGGTGCATAGTCGGTTGGTGCGGACGCTTAGTATGTGCCTGTCTCCAAGTTTGCATGTAAGGGAAGATAATTTCTGTTGATTTTCTATATTTTTAATTTGGTTTGTATTGAAAATTACTAGGTAAAATGCACTGTGTTATTGGTTCAATTTAAAGTATTCACAATGCCAGCCTTTGCATTGCCAATGCAACATAAGGTACTTTCTTATTCTTTTTCAGTCTACATTGAGTACAATAAAATTGATTCCTTCCAAAGTTCCTAACCTCATTTAATATATATGGAAACTAACTTTTATCATGTATTAAGTATAAAAAAATCAAAAAATAAAGAAAGAAAACTAGCAATTTCAATGTTGTCTTCCACGAGCACACATAAAAATACTAAGTTAGAGGACCACATATCAAACCAGGTCAAACTATTCTTTTCTTCTAGATGTCCATGATCCAATAATGCAATTAACAACCAAAAATGACAGATCATTTTAGAGAAATAAAAAATAAGTCTGAAGTTGGTAAATAATAGCAGTACTAACATTGATTCGCAAAAGTGAGACACAATTCCGGGGATGAGATCCATTTGCAATATGAGCCACCTCCTGAAGAGAATTCCCGCTTGAAAGAATATCAATCTACAATACCATGCCAAGCAATATAAATTAAACCTTCAGATAAAATTAGTTAATTGATTTATACATCTACATGACAGAAATTATTATGCATCTCAAACAAAGACAATGGACATTATAACTTCAATATATTTTCACATAAAGTGAATGACTTAGTCCTCATATAAATTCTAAATATTCCCAATAGATGTAGTCTACTGCCTCCCACACAGTGAGGGGCGTGGCTTAGGCCCTTCCTTTGGTTGCAAAGTTTTCCAAGGTATTATGGTTATATCAACACAACGGTAACAGTGGTAGATAAACTCTGGTTGTTTAACAAAACACGTATGGGCATTTTCTAGGAACTTTCTCATTAGCCCACCAATATTTTCTAGGAACTTTCTCATTTTCTAGGAACTCTGAGTTTTCATTGCATTTAATTCAAGCAAATGAGGTTCCAATTTCCAAATATAATAGCTGGCCATAATTAAGTTCAGGGTGTACAAAATTGGACCCTAAATATAATTAGTAAATTATTTTTTCTCATTTTAATTAACACCATAACATACTTTTCAGAATTCAAATCAGATTTCTACCCTCTTTATATATTTGCTCTTAAACTTTTGAAATTATCATCCCTCACAGGTGTTCTTAATATCAAAATATCTTAAGCCTCGAACTTGAATCAAACGGGAGTTCCAAACTAAAAGCTATGTCTACAAACTTCAAATAAAATTTTTTGGACTATTATAAGATATCAAAATTGGCATTATAGATGTGATTCTAGCTATATAGTAAATACTTTATGCTTTAAAATGCACATTAGAAATATTTTCCAATAAATTAATAATAACCCAAGTAAAATTGTACCTGAGATCGCCTTTGTTCATCAGTTAAGAGTTCAAACACTTGAAGATGGTTCACAGGAAGCCAGGAGGTGGAAACAGCAGTAAGGATCATACCATTTGGCTGGCCAGGTTCAGTGCATTTGCGTGTTGTAACCCGAATTGTATCTTCAGGAGATTCAGACAATGCAGTCCATGATTGGGTAGCAGAGGCACTTACATTTGCACAAAAGGTTTTAATCATTCTCTGTGAGAGTGTCATCATGTTCTTCCTTCCTTCTAGTGATGAAATCACTATAAAGATAATAATGAAGAATTAATTAGTTGATCCCAATTAAACTTCCAACTTGATTAAGTTTGACAAGATAAGAAATGCGTTTTAAAACTTCCAACTTAAGTAAAGCAACTAACAATTAAATATAAAGAAATGTAGTTTATTTTGAATATTTTCTCATGAACCAGTTTCATAGATTGCCACCTTGAATTGTATGTATTGATCCCAAATTACCAACTTATGATAAGGTGATTATTAGTTGACTGACAAAAGAACCAGGCTAAAGATATAATTTGTTATCCTAGAGAAGTAAAAGTTTAATTGTTGGAAAAGATTGCAGTCACACAGCAAATATACCTCCAAGTTCAGAAACATTCCTAGCCATAAGGCTTGCAAGGCGCTCACATTGCCGTTGCAAAAGAGAAGCCCAACGGTTTGCTCCAAATGCAGATCCACTTCTCACAAATTTGCTAAACGTCGGATTCAACGGCTTATCCTCCACCTCACAGTGCTCGACCCATGTAATCTGTATAAGCAAATGAAAAAAGCAGTATTAAGTATAATATAGTCGTTGTTTTTTATGTCAAGTGGCAAAAGCAAGGAAATAATTAACAACTCGCATTCAAACAACCAAACTGAATTGTTCTCTTTAAGAAACATATCAATGCACATGAAAACTAATATACTGTCTAACCCAAAAGCAGTAAGCAATTCTGTGTACCCAAAGGTTTTGCTTTCATTTTTATTATTTTGTCTCATTGAATCACCAAGTAGCAAAAAAATCGAAGAGATGAGAAAACTTACACTGGCATAACCATTAGGCATATCTTGAATAATGCAACCAGAAGGGCGCCTTCGGTTTTTCATAGCGGTGGTCACAGCATAGTTATTGTCAAATCCATCCGCAGGAAAATCTACAATTGTCCATGTCCCTTCTTGCAAATTTTGTTGACAATATCGGAAAAAGACGTACTCACGCGCCGGCACAAGAGGAGATGGGAACTGCAGCTCAGCATGCATCTACAAATGATTGAATGATTAAAAGTAGAAAATGACCTGGAGAATCTTAAAAAATAAGATAATAAAACTAGCTGGCTAACTGACATCAAATGCAGCAATCAGAAAAGCAAATAATAATAATAATAATAATAATGAAATTAAAATGATTGTAAGCAAAACTACCAAAATAAGTGATCCACTAGCATGTCCTGATAGACCAGGGCTAATAACTTGCACTGTCTTTGCACGAGAAACAATCGAAGGAAACAAATCCACCCATTTGTTCTACAACATATCAAAAAAGTTAATACAAAGTTAATTGGCAATGCTATATATTGTTCCTCAGACTAGTCAATGTGTAAACTTACAGCATCCAAAAATGCATCCACTAATGTGATGCTATTCATGATCACAACTGTACTGTCTCTTGTCACTTCTGTGTACATAGCCACATCATGTTGCTTAACATCAATTGGCCAATGGAAAGCCTTTTTATATTCTTCAATGTCAAATATCTGTGTAGACTCAGCACCCTCTCGAGGGACCCACAATGGGCAATTGTGATGGCAGAGACTAATGAGCTCACTGGCAGCTGTTCCAGCAAGCTCAAGAATGAGTGGCTTGTCTTGATCTGATACAACTGGGCCCATGAAGGCCATGGTGTGGCCTAACGCGATTGATGGGGCTGGCATCATTAGTCCAGTGTTGCAACCATTCATCATCCCCTGCTGGTCGAAATGCCTAGGATATATGCTCATGTCAAGGTCAAGCTGAGGCAGTATGAGGGGCATACTGGGCCCTAGAGGTTGTATCAATGGCCGGCCAGTATACCGAGAGGCTATGCATGTTAACCTTTCAAGCTGCATTTAACAAAAGATTAGATGTTTGGCTTCTTAATATAAACTAGAAAGTTATCTATTTGTTTTAGATTTGTTCTGAATTCTGAATATAGCATTGGAACAATAGTGTAATAATTAAAATAACAAGGCCTGATTCAGAGATATCATCTTACTGTCGCATACATATTATGGGAAGTTGGAAACACTGACCAGCATTTATCAAAAATTAATTTTCCCTACAAAATAGTTTAATTGTTTTTGATAAAATATGCAAGTACCTCATCTTTAAGGCGTGCATTCTCTATGCGTAAATGCTGCTCGTCGAAAGAAACCTCTCCAAGAACGGCCGGACCACCACAATTTGGACAAGCCACATTCCTTATTGCAGCTTGAAGCCTGAAATTTTCGTTTTTCAGGCTCTCATTCTCAGCACGGAGTATTGAATTATCGGCCCGGTCTTGTTGGGCCTGTAACAGTTGAGCAAAAATTAGTAACTCTAAAACTTCGTCAATGGTGCATGCACGTGCGGTTCAGTAGCATGCACGAACGCGTGCCGAAATTAACACATGCAGTGAGTAAGAAACATACTTTCATTTGGGTTCGCCGGTTCTGAAACCAAAACTTGACCTGACGAGGTGAGAGTCCAAGATCCCTGCTCAGCTTGAGCCGCTGCTTGTCATCTGGGTGAGGGCACTCCTTGAACAACCTATAGATGGATATTAAATTTTGTTTTCTTAATACTGTGCAAAAGTGAAAAAATAATAATAATAATAATTTTGCTGGCCCTATATATTTAGATAGATCAACTTATATATCTCACCCTAAATTGTAAAACTTCCATTTAGCGGAAACAACAATAATTAAAGACTGAAATTAAAAGAAGCCCATTTCCATAAACATTCATGCATTGCATTTATATGTATATCATCAAGTAATTTCCTTATTTATCTTACCAAACAGTATGTCAATATATCCAAAAAAAATGGAATACAGAAAAAAAAAGTTTATGAAAAATATTGTAGAGCTTACGATTCCATCTCTTGGATCTGGTGGGCAGTGTGCCGGTGGTAGCGCTTCTTCCTCTTGTCTCCAGGTTGAGACGACTGAGACTGCTGTTGTTGGTCTTGTGGCAGTTGGAGTTGCTGCTTCTGATCTTTCTCTTCCTCCTCTCCAAAGCTGCAGAAACCATCCACATTGCCACTTCCAGACCCGCCACTAATCTCATCTTCTTTTGCTGATTCAGTAGCTACTACTGAGGGTAGGTCTTCCTCCTTCTGCATTGTTTGTGGGATCATAGAAACTTCAATAAATAGTGCAACTTGTGCGAGACTAAATATTCAAAAACTTGTTAACGAAAAACCCTAAAAATGGAGGAACAAAACAAAATAAACGTGCGATTTGTCTGCGTGCATACGTAGGGTGTGTAATTTGGGAGGTGGTGGTCGGTAGGATTTTTTATCTTATTCTCAGATTTTTTTTTTATTTGAAAAAAGGAAAAGGGAATATTTGAAATTCGGAGGAATATAGGTAAAATAACAAAACCCCTCTTTCCGATCTTGCTCTTTCTTCTAAAAGGGAATACTTACAAAAGTGAGAGATATTATGGTACAAAAAAGGGAAAAAAAAAGTATAAGCAACAAAATAAGAAACAATTAACACTTATCCATTATTAAAAACTGAAAAGTGTGTTACCAAAAAAAGTTTGCCCTACACATATTCTAAGAAAGAAACTTTATCGAACGAGGAAAAAATAATAGTAAAAGTGTAAAACCAATACAGAGAAACAGATCAGCTTGCCTGACCAAACCATCTCCTCTCACAAAAATCTTAAAAAGAAACAACTACATTGCATGTGAAAAAATATGATCACTTCAAAACCTAGTAAGTATAATACTCACTGGAAGCAGAGATGGGAAAGCATGAAATGGCATTGAGTGCAAGTAGCCCAAACCAGAGCTCTGCATTTGGCTGGAAAAGAGAGAATCCGATGAGGTCATATCTGTTGTAGGCAGCACCTGACAATCTCCATACATCGTTCCTCACTTGAGCTCTCGCCAATCTCCTCTCACTTGTACAATCCTTTTCTAATAACAAAACACCATGTGCAAGCTTTGTTTAATCAGAACCACTAAAGAAATGGAGGAGGAGAAACAGAAGGGAACTCTCTAGTGAGAGAAAGACAATAAATAGGAGAATAAATACCTTGTCGGTAGTTCTGCGTCAGACGAGAGATAAACAAACAGGAGAGAGAGAGAGATATAGAGCGAGAGAGAAACTGGAGTACTGGACTTCCCCCTCCAGTGGGTTTTCTTTCTCTTCTAGCAAGACAAAACGTTCGTCTTCTTTCCTCTCTATCTCTATATTCGGAGTGCGAGTCTCTCTCTCTCTCTCTAAACTATTGCCATTACTGCGTAATTACTGTCTTTTTTATTTTTACCGTGTGGGGAAGGAGGGGCAAGCGGCTAGGGCTTTAACTCCGCTACAGTATTCATTGTAAACTTGGTCTATAACCCACCATAAATTGGGTCCCACATGTCATTGTAATGGTGCGCCAAACACCTAGTGAACTGAAGTTGTATTACCGCCCCGGGATTAGAAACGGATACACTGCCAGCAAATCCGCACAAAGTCTGACCGCCACGTGTCAGTCGCCTTCTACCTCGCGGGGGTTTCGTTAACCTTGAACCAATTTTGTTGAAAAAAAATATTTATAAATCGAGTCAATCTGTTGATTTACAATGACCCATTATATCCCGTTACACACTGTAGGCACATAAGCAGAGAGAAAAGTTGGTCACTGAAGTCAGATGCAACACCAAGTCAAAGCCCACAGTCTCTCTTTGTCTACGCTTGGCAGCATAATTTACGGATTTCCACGGAGACTAATGAAACCGTCCAGGAGGTCGATCGGATGGTTGTGTTTAACTGATGACTTCATGTTTTGTATCATTACCGTCCTTCTGGGGGGTATGTTGGTCGTGTATTATTTTTATTGGATTCCGGGTCAAGAGGGATTTGACTTGTGCATTGTCATGTCTATCCTAAGATTTTTCTTCGGTGCGGATATGGAGCACCAATCTGCATCCCTGGTTGTGCAGCACTTAGGCATATAATCACAAAAAATTGCAAGATAAATAGATCATTTGTATTGTAATACATATATGAGAATTAAGACATGTAAAATTAAGTGTTTAAGTGTTAATATGTTGTGTCGATGTCAGTGTTACTTTACATGCAATATTTTCTCAAATTAGACATTCAGTACTCAAAGTCAAAAGTTGTGACGTTAGAATATTTCAATTTGCGTTACGTATTTTATTAAAAAAAAAAACATGTAGCATATAAATTTCTCTTCTCCGCAAATATTTAAATAAAAATAAAGAGAAAAAAGTCTTTCAATTTTCTCTCCTTAATTTGCTCCTTAAAATTTATCTGTCAAAGATTGTACCTCATTGTCTATAAATGTTAAAATAATTTGTGTTAAACCTCAACTATAGACTAATTCAGTATAATACGTAGATATTACTAAACACAATTAAGCAAATATATATTATCATTACGGAAAACATGAGCAGATCAAGTTGAAGCTACTTTCTTTTTAAATGTGGTTCAAATAATTTGTGATGCATTGTAAATTTGTAAGTATTGATTTATTTGATTTCTATGGCGATCATATATTGAAATTTTTTTCTAAATGAATGAAGGTATTTTTTTTTCCACTCTTTGGCAATTTCTTTTTTCTTTATAGGAGAAAGATAAGTTGCCACATTATCGAAGGAACAACAAATGTAAATTACTGAACGATATAACAACCAATATTTATCTCTGCTTATTCAAACTGTTCCCAAACCAAATCCTAGGCCCATAAGAAATATAGTCACGCATTTTGTATTTGCACTTTACTCATCTTTATTACAACCAACGGGTAAAAACAGAGTCTAAATTGTGCTTCACTCATTGGGTGATTATTAGCAGTTGCGTGATATAACAATAATAAGAAAAGTGCGTATGTTAAAATTAATTAATATTTAATTAATACTCGCTCTTGAAATGAGGATCAATTGATCCCGATACGTCTTTCGGAAATTCGGCAATCGGCATGTTTGACCCTCAATTTTTTTCCCTGTTTGTGTTGATAGAAGAGCAGAAGTGAGCATCCATAAATAAACAACATTTCCAGGTGCATGTACAGCATGGATATATAGGCATCAAAGGTAATTTTACGTTAATATTACGAATAAATTTTCATTAATTATTGGTCAAGGCAAGCTCAAACATACAAACTAATTAGTTGTTTCGTTGCTGGTGCTCCTGAACTATGGCACTGTTTTCATAATTCATCAGCACGGAGTTCCTATACATCAACTAGGTTTGCGCGTTCAATTGGCCCGGTCTCGGACTGACTCTTTTTACTTTTAACAAGTCATCCGCATCATGTTTGACGAATAAGGTAGAGAAGTAAAAAAAAAAATTATTACCATATATTGAGTATGAATGCGCCAATGCGGGCAGGTAAAAAGAAATTTTCATCGGTAATTTCGAACTCGTTACATATATTATATTTGTACTTCAAAAATATTTATGTGAAGTTTTTTTAATTGACTATTTTATTTTATAATTTTTATATATTTGAAAAAATATATGTAGAATATTTCATATAGTTTTATTTAATTAGTAACTCATGTTCTTTTTAAATAAGGAGACCAACAAAGGAAATGACGTTACACGTTACATGCATCTCTATTTGCACAAAATCTAATCGTTTGCCACACGTGTTACTTAGAAGATTTAATTATCTCCTTAAAACAACTATTCAAATTCATCGCTACGATTTACTTTTTTTTTTTTCCCAATTCTTGATAGCGGCATCAAGTGAAGATTGACTACATTTACTAGATTAGCTCTCACAACAACAGAAATTTGCCCGGTGCACTATATATACACTACATATGTACATATACTACTTTTTGCAATTAACACTATATATAAATTCCATGAAATCGTCTTAAGTTTTTTTTAAATTTTTATATGTCAGGAATTATCTAAAGTTGAGCGTCTCTTAACCAGCACTTGCCAAAACAAACGAGACGATACCATAAACTATATGTTGGGCAGTATTTGATGTAAACATAATTTACCGGTAATTAAAATACATGCTTCATGATCAACCAGATATTTTCTTACTACTATCTATTTACGATGACAGAAAAAATAAATAACAAAATGATATAGCATAAAAAAGAGAATTACATTTTTGTTATTTTTTTAATCCCCAAAGGTCATGTACTCATGTGCATGTCAAGCCAATGCGAGAAATGATCGCCGGTTTACTCTGTGTTGCATGTAAAAAAATCTAGTTGTACCGAGGAGTAAATATGCTAAATCCCCAAGTAAATCTGGAAGCACATGATTTTTAAAGAAGAATTAATGCAAATGATGTACATGAATAGTACGAAACTCCTTGTTCTTTAATAGTCTGCCTATGTTGACCCCTCGCATGTGAGCATGCACATGTTCTTCTAATAAATTGGATGTGGTCTCTTGCAAAGGTATCAAATTTAGAGATCATAAGTTCCTCAACTAAGTTCTTTATCACCATTTAATAATTATGCGTACAAACGCGTTGATATTGAATAGTGTTAGCATTTGATTTATGCTTTTACTATTCCATGCACTGTTCGTTTCATTTCTTTTCTATTTCTATGTTTTTTTCCTAATTAAAGACATCATTATCATGAATCGTCAGCTGTTTCGCTTGAACATATATAGTTAAAACTTAATTGGTGTCCAATCTTGAAATGCATTTGCTTCTTCATCATTGTAATAAGTTTTCATTCACCGGAACATTGAAATTTTCCTTTTCTTTTTACCTGAATTAGATTTTTAGGTAACAGAAACTTTCTTTCTTTTTATTTATTTGTTGTTTTGGAACAACGCTTTCTTTTTTTTTTATTTTAAACAGGCATTAATTAAATTATATGATTAGCTACAGTAAAGAAAGGGTCTCAGACTTTTTTAAAAACTTTTGATTTCGTATTATCATGCAGTGGAAAACGTCGAATTTTATTTAATGGATATATAAGATTCTAAATAAATAATAAATAAATTGCTAAATTTATAGGAAGAGTATAATTTAAAATTGTAGTCCCAATCAAACGTTATCAGATACAATTTAAAAAGTGAGGCATCTTTAGGCTTTGGACAGCAAATAGTTTCACCGGCCCTTATCTTTTTATTTATTTATTTTTTAAATAAAGTGGCGAGTCAGATCTTGAACAACCTTGTATGAGTCGGTACTTGAAATACCGGCCTTAAATGTGCTCTACTAGAGGTGGTAAAAGTGGGAGAGAGGAAAAGAAACTAGATTACATATTTACATGCTCCATAAACTTATGAAAAAAGAAGGGAAGTAAAACATCTCACATCGTTTATCATCCAAACTTTGTGTGTGTGTGTGTGTGTTCCTCTAGAATGGAGCAGAGAGGACGTGAATGATATATACATTTTTACCCTAATCTTCCCCTTTCTTTTTGTTGCATGGAGCAGAGAAAGGGTCAATCACTTTTTTTTTTTTCCCAATCTTCTTTTTCTTTTTTGGTTGCGCCCGGACTTAATGGACCTTGTTTGTAATTTGAAGCTTCTTTTTCTTTTTATTTTAGTTTACGTCGACATACTTCGTCTTCCAAAAAAAAAAAAAAAACTCACCCTTTCTCCTCCCCCCCCGCTTTGCAGAGCAGACTTTATTACGGTGCATCAATTTTTGGAGAGGAGAGGGAGGGAGCTAGGGGAGGTGAGTTTAAGCAAGAGTATAAATTTAATCTGCAAATAATTAATTTAGAAAACCTCAAATTTAGGAATAACAGCTGCGGTGCATCATGATTCATGAGGCACTAAATCTTTTAACAATCGTAAATTTTTTGTTAGCTAAAATAAAATATAATTTATTTGCTTCAATCTACAAACTGAAATTTCATAGTAAACCAAAATTTATATTTTTTGAGATTCTTTTACTATTTTTTGCAATTTTTTAAAAATTATCATTTTTTATACAAAAATAGTAATACAATATTTCCAAACATTGTAAGTTCTCAAAAATACGAAAAAATAGTAAAAATAATTTAAAAAAATTAAAGGTCGGTTTTTTAGAGATTTCAACATATATATAGATTGAATTGGTTGAAATTTTTATGTTTTGAAAAAAAATATGGCAAATAAAACTCCATCACGATGCATTACTCGATTTGACATGTGACACGCTGACACTTTTTTTTTACTCCAGTACTTCCTTCACCTTTCTTCTTTTTTTTTTTTTTCTCTTTTTCATTTGAAAATATTACTGGAGTAAATAACAGTTCTGAAACGGCCGGATTTTTTACTTTTATATTTTCTACCATGAAATTGACATGGGTAAACATTTTACATCAAACTTTTGTGAATTTCAAATATGTATATTACTTTGCAAAAGCAAAATGCCGTCGAATCGAATTTGGCATTTTTGCCTAGTGTGCAACGAGAGGCTAACAAGATGGTTGCTGCCGGAACTTAAATGTTGGAGTGCAGCCACAAATTTAATCTCTAAATTCAACAAAAATGTACTCTTGATGTAACTGCTATTTTATATGGAGATATTTCACCTTTCGGATTATTCACCACAAAAAAAAAATATTTGTTTATTTTTTTCCGAGTGATACCTCAGGACTCTTCAATATGTTTTGTGATATAGTGTTCCCGAATACTTAATTGGGACAATTATCTTTCTTGAACTCCTCCAAATGTTAATCTTCAATTATAATTGTTAAATCTAAATGAAATAAAGATCAAGTATCGTTGATTTTTATAATGTTATTATTGAAAAATACTAATCCTCTAATTCCCAAATAAAATATAACTCAAATTACTAATAGCAAATTGAGTATCAGATCTGTATTAATATCGATTTATTAACAATGTGTAAAATAATCTGGAGAATACGAATATATGATACATTTATTAATATCAAAATTGATATTAAAGAAATGTACACTAAAAGTTCATACAGAAGTCGAGTATAATTATAATTAAAATTATTCGAAGCAATGTAATTATTTCCTACTAATTATAAGTACTTAATATAAATGTTTATAATAAATTAAAAATAAAAAAACGAGTTACATTATTAGAAAGTTTATTTAGAAAATAATTGTCATAAAAACTAAAAAAAAAAAATCGGAATACTGTAGTTGCCGGTTTCAGACATTACCCCTTTGCATTTTTCCGGGAAGCTAAAATATATCGAGTGGATCCAGAACAACTAAAAAATATAACAAAAAAAAAAAATGACTTCCTTCCTCGCCTCCTCGCATCTCACTCTACTCTCGCGAAACCCTAATCGTCGATCTCCTCGGCTGCTTCGTCAATCCAAATCACTCTCCTTTGCAAAAAATCGTCACTCTACTTCTCTCTCCTTTTCCATAGCGTCCTCTTCCGGCGGTGGCGGTGGCGTCTCCGACGAATGGGGTGAGAAGTCGACATGGGAGCCACCGGGGCCTCCGAGCTCAGATTTTCCAAAGAACGATGACGAGTGGGGCCCCGAGACAGATTCTGGGAAGAAAACGGTTCGTATTTTTAGTACTTGAAAGCATTAATGACGTACTTATTATTATTTTCTTGCTTACTCACCCAATTATTGAATTTACGGATTCCCATATAGAATTGTATTTTTCTGGTTACATAGTACTGGTAATATCAGTACCCTTCCTGACACTAGTACAATAATCAGGAAAAAAAAAATGCTAAATAGAACTACAAAAAAAAAATAATAATAATGAACAGAGAAATCTGTAGGATTAGTTTCAAACCAGAAAATGTGCTATATCTAATAATTGATCACCTTCTCGGTTTAACAGATAGAAATAACTGACGAGTGGGGTGAGAAGACTGATCTGGAACCTGAACCAGCATCTGATCCTGATCCACCTAAGGATGAGGATGAGTGGGGTAATGGTACCATCCCTGCCACATCAGCAGATGAACCTCCTGCAGAAGATGACACTGCAGAGGAACTCAGGGACCTGAAGCAGTGCATTGTTGATAGTGTGTATGGAACAGAACTAGGATTTCGTGCTTCACCTGAGGTTAGGGCTGAGGTTTCAGAGCTGGTTAACCAATTGGAGGCTGCAAACCCAAATCCTAACCCTGTAGAAAAACCTGAACTCCTTGATGGCAACTGGATCCTTCTGTGAGTCAATTTGAATTTATTTTAAAGCTAATTATCATAATGGGGTAGACCATTATTAAGCCATACAAGTATTATGTTGTACCTGTGTTTTTAAAGGTTGAGCATCGTATTGCTTTTGCACATTTAAGAGTGTTCTTATACTTGTGAGTTCTATCTAAGCTTTCCTGCCAAATAAAGATTATTATGTGGGTAAATGCCAGTTCCTGTTGTAGTCAATCAAGTATGTTGCAGCGTACTTCGTTTTTGTCTAGAATGAATATGATATCTAAGTATCATTTAGTCCATTAGCAGTAAGCACTGACTTATGAAATTGAGGACCAATAAATTAGGGACAATGATTGGATTTCTGAGTTCTGATAGTGACTACTGTGGTTGTCAGTTGTCAAATTGCTTGTGATATCTTATATTCTGATATTTGGAATGAACAGGTACACATCATTCTCAGAGCTCTTACCTCTTTTAGCTGTTGGCTCAACTCCATTTTTGAAAGTGAAAAAGATATCACAAGAAATGGACACAAGTACAAGAACTATAATTAATGCTACCACACTCACTAGTCCCTTGGCATCATTTTCTTTTAGCGCTTCAGCCTCCTTCGAAGTTAGAACCCCTTCCCGTATCCAGGTAATGTTTAAAATAAGTGCACCTTTATTGTTAGAGTGCTAATGTCATATGTAGGGAATCTATCCTTGTTTTCAGGAAATACCCATGGTTTTTGTCATTATGCAAACTCCTCTTTTTAGATGAATACAGAATTTGAGTCTCCAGATTATCCTTTTCTTGCATAAGTTTTGCTCTTCAAACTGTATATGAATAGTTCCTTCGTTAATTATTAATTTTTTAAAAGAATAAATTAGGAATTTAAGGATCTGGGTGTACAGCCAAGAGGCAAATATTTTGATGATTAGAAATTTAGAATGCTAAAGGAAAGACAAGTACAACTGAGGAAACATTTGATTTTATTATTTTCATACAAGATTTGAGTTGGTTAATTTTACTTGTGAATTGTGTTATAGTTAGGTAAGCTGTCGATTGTTACCTTATATATTAGCTGGTTCCTGCTCATGTTAACTAAGGGTCTTGTTCACAAATACTGATTAATTGTAATATTTGTCATCTCTGCAAATTCTGGAGTTCTAGTTTGTTTTGTATTGCAATAGGTCAGCCCAACGAGAACCAAAATCTGGAAGAATGTGACTCAGTAACACATTATATTAATATACCAAGTTTTCCTCTACCTCAGTACAAAAGTACTCATTATATTTTTAACTTTTTCGTATTAATTTATTATTTTCTTATAAGAAGTTTAAATGGTATTAAAAAATGATGTTTTGTTTACTTTTTATCTTTAAAAGGTCGAATTTAAGGAGGGAACATTGCAGCCACCCGAAATTTCTTCGACCATAGATTTACCAGATCAAGTTGACATATTTGGTCAGAAGATAAGCCTGGGACCTGTTCGACAAGCTCTGAACCCATTACAAAATGTGTTTTTGAATATTGCAAGTGTACTTTCTGGGCAGCCACCTCTAAAACTGCCAATTCCCAGTGGAAACAGAGCTGCGTCATGGCTTTTGACTACGTATCTTGATGAAGATTTCAGGATTTCAAGGGGAGATGGTGGTCTTTTTATCCTTGCTAAAGAAGGGAGCCCATTGCTTGATCAGATCTGATTAGAATTTGCAATTTCTACTTACATGAGACTGTATATAGAAAGATAATTGAAATATTGCTTATTTAATTGATGGGATCGAATTTTGCTGCTCTTTTATTTTATTACATCTTGTGACTGAAGATTAGGATTTTGTCGCAATTATTATTATTATTATATTAATTAGACGAATATTCTCATCAATTGGTTGGCAACGAGGTGCTTGGGTGTAACAGGTCTTGCAGGCCTTTATATAAGACGATGTATGATTGCATCAGTCTGCCTGTTCTTAGATCATAATTTTAAGTTTAATCATACTTTGGAGTTTAACTTAGACAGTACCTCGGGTTATTATTATTTTTTTATCCCTTTCGAAATAGGATGCTGGTCTTCAAATGAATATTATTTTTGTCCCTTTCAGATAAGATATACAGAGGAAATGAATGAAATTTGCTTTTCTTGCATACTCGGTCGTCCCCAGAAATCGTCCCTGAAAGGTTTCGGTTATAGTGCACAATCAATGAAAAAAAAATGTTCACTTTCTAAGTCGGTTTATGCGATTTCTATTCACACTGCCAGGCTTTAACAGCACACCGTTTTCTTTTAGCACCATTGTAGCATTTCAGCACTGACAGCATGGCAATAAAGGAAACTGAAAGAAAAAAAAAAAAAAAAAGAAAAAAGGAAGCAGCAGCAACAGAAAGGCATTTTTCTTCTTTGCACCTTTTTATTACGGATGCATCATAATTTTATTTTGACGAGTAATAAGAAATATTTATAGTCTTATTCACCACTTAAGTTGTATAGGGTACATCAAATCTTAAAAAAAAAAAAGAAATATACAGCAGAACTCCTTTAGATGTTGGAAAATCTACTAGTATCTACTGATTTTTGTTTTCTTTTTCTCTATGGAGAGAGAAAAGCTGGACGAGGTCAGCGATTTACTTGGACCTCCATTCTCCAAAATCTACTTTGTTCGTACATTTTGATGGGCCAAACTAGGCCATGACAGTATGACACCCTTTCAATGTAGAAGTTATGAAAAATCCTCTCTGGGCCTAACACCCCCATTTGCAGTCTAGCACCATCGACAATGGATCTTTCCTCACGCTTCCAGGGTCACATCCTCTGCTCACCAAAAAAGGTGAGCAGGGTGCTCACTTTTAATATGAACCGTCTGATGGATTATGGATGGCCCGTGAATTATACCAGATTGATAGGCCTGAAAAAAAATTAACCGTCCGATCTAAATCGAACGGGTCGGATCGAAAGTGAGCACTCTGCTCACCTAAAAGGTGAGCAGAGGATACGGGTCCTCACGCTTCCAGTCTTTACTCTCAACTTTTCCTGCCTCCTGCTCGCGCTTTCTGTACTTCAAGTCTTCAACTTTGTAAAACCTCGTTAGAGCTCTCTCCCTTCGTCTCTCGCATCTCTACTCACCGCTCTCGCCTTCCAAACTGTTTTTCCCACACAGCATAGCCACTGTTTTTCCCACACAGCATAGCCACAAGGGGACAGACCTACGCTGACTTGACGATTGACGACCTCTCGTACTGCCTACTGGTAAGCCCAGACTGACACTATGCTTTCTTTTACAATAAACAAATTATTGAGATAAGATAGGATCATAGGATATAGGATAAAATTAAATAATTGTGCACTCCTATTTGTAAGAGCATACGCTAGAAGTTTTAGCATGCACTGTTATATATGGTCCGACAGCAAAATAATTCATCTAAAAATTTTGTTTTCTGTAAGTCCTAATTTTTTTTTCTTTTGCTTCAATTAAATCAAATGGTCCAGGTGCAACAAATTAATACACATCTACCTTGCAATTGTATGCAGCCACTTTCTATTGGAGCTGTGCGAGTAATCGCTTTGATAATAAAAAAGAGACCAGGCTTCAATCTTTCGGTCATTTATCACAATCACCATTCTCCATTGCTTTAATAACTAATTCACCATGGAGGGGGAAGGAATAGATGAGCAGCTGACCCTAGAGAGAGTATATGCTCGGCTTAAACCCTTCTCTATCGACCTCCTCGAGTTGCTCCAAAACCCTAAGAGGAAAAGGAGTGCATCTGCCTCCTTCCTACTGGAGATCGCTTCATTTCTCCGCCGTGCTCCTGCCTCAGCCTTGCAACCTTGTTTCGAGTATGCCCTTATTTTTCTTTGTGATTATTAATAATGTTCATTGCATCTTTACAGGTACATGTATATGCAGTAATATAGTCTTATTTTTACAACTTAATTTGCAATAACCGTTTCAATACAGAAACTCAAGTTTGTGCCTGGTGGAAATAAACTTTGGAGTTTTATTATCATGGAATCGGTCGTATGTGTTTGATAACTTTCTCTGGTTTAAATGCTACAGCTATACATTGTTTCCATTACTTCTCCTGCTGGATGCAGCTGTGAAGTGTAGGCATGATAAAAGGGTTAATGGGGGAGAGAGTACTGGTGTCCTTGAAGTAAGTGATGGCATCGCTGAAGGTGTCTTAACGTGTATTGAAGCACTTTTGAAGAAATGCCATCTTAATTCTGTCAATCAGGTGCTTATTATTAAAATGATTTGAGCTTTCTATTTTAGTGGTTATCAATGATAATTATTGGACAACTATAGCAGCTGGCCTGTTTTAACCCATACCAGACCTGTCTGGTACAAAAGTATTGTACTACTAATTGCTCTCGACCTCTGGTACCTTTTTTTCTAAGACTTTTATGTGTTTGTTAATTTCACATGTTTAACTTAGGAAGCCACTGACGGTGCCATATGATTTATTGATTGATTTGTTGAATTATGTAGATGGTTATGATACTGAAGAAATTAACTTCTGGTGCAATGCTGTCACATACTGATGCATCAGAGGAGTTCCGCATTGGCATCATTAGATCTTTCAAGGCCATGCTTTTAAGGATGCAACCCTGCTCTGACTCATTCTGTGCATGCAAAAGGTTGGTTGTACCACATACAGCTGTGGAAATTACTCGTTTGAACTTTAGCCATTCAAGTAGCAAAAGGTATGGCAGCACAGATTCTCAGGAGTGTCTTCTTGCATTTCTTCAGTCTCCTGATGCTTCTGCTGCTGTTGGCCATTGGTTTTCGCTTCTTCTCCAGGTATCTATTCTTTCTTGTTCTTGTTTAGAGTCTGCTCTTTACTTTTTGCTGGGTTTCTTTTCTAGCCTACCCCAACCTGTTTGGGACAAAAGTCTTAGTTTGTTGTTGTTGTTTTGAGTCTACTCTTTATTCTTTGGCTATCTCACTAATGGAGGCTGCTGTTGATGTAATTCTTTTTTAGGCAGCAGAGATGGAGGCATCAAGGGGCCATCATGGCAGCTCAGTACTTAGAAAAGAAGCTTTTCTTTCACTGCGCATGCTTATTGCCAAGGTAATTATTGAAATTCTACCACCTCATTTTTGCAGGAAACCTCAAAAAAAAAAAATTAACCAGTAAAATAATATACAATTTATAAAAGAGTAATGGGATATGATCCACTCTCTACATGTACTATTGATTGTTGGTTGGTTAAGTGGTTTTCACCAGGAAAAAAAAAAGAAAAAAAGATAGTGCCATTGACATATCTTTTTAATCCACTGAATTTGTGTGGATTATCATTATCAGATGTACACGTCTTTAAATAGGTATTAAGAAGAGAAATATAAGCTCAGTAAAATGAGAAAGTTGTTTTTTCAACTCATGTTCATGTTTAATGCCAGGTTGGCACAGCTGATGCTCTTGCATTTTTTCTGCCTGGTATAGTCAGCCGTATTTCAAAAGCTTTATATGTATATAAAAGCGTGATGAGTGGCGCTTCTAAAAGCTCCATTGCTTTAGAACATGCTATACTTGGTTTGACAGAGTCATTGATCATAGTCCTCTCTGACAAGGAAAGCTTCCATGAACTCGGTTCATCACACAACACGGAAGATACATCTACTGAATCTGTTCTGGATCTGCTTCGACATATGCCAACTTCTCTGCAAAATCAAAGTAAAGACAAAGGTGCAGGTTTAGTGCGTCAGCCAATCATGGAAGACATGAGAGGTTCAATGACTTTTGTTGTTAAGAGAACGAAGGAGTGGATCCATGAGACAGCCGTTAATGTAGATAAAATGCTATCAGCTACTTTTCCTCATGTAAGGCCTTGTTTGGAGTTAAGTATAATAGCTATATTTTTTTGGTTAAACAGTAGATCGGACCATAATGCTGAATTCTTATTTCTCTAATGGGAAGTACATTTGGGGAGTAATCAGGGATGCAGAAAACTAGTCAAGTTTGAGCCTTGGGTCCTTGCAATATTCTTATTGGAGTTAGAGCTAAAAACTTTATTGTTTTGTTGTTTGCTTATTTAATTTACTTTTGTTTGGTTATTCCAATATGTGGGAGGGGAATGGGGGTCCTAGAAATAGGATAATGTGGTCCCTTATTCCGCTCTTGGTTCTAATTCTGATTTTTCTTTAGTGGACCAAGGCTTTAAATTAAGTCCATAAACAATTTAAAGTTTTTTTAATCATCTCTGTTTCCTGGTTGATGAGTCTACAGCTGTGTACGCATCCATCAGAGAAGATTAGGAAAACACTTGTGGATGGCATTAGAGAGCTTTTGTCTTTCTGTAGAATGACTCTCAGCGGTAGCAAACTCCTGCTTTTGGTGAGCATAAAGAACTCTTCATAGCATCTGATTATTTGATCAGACGGAATTCATAATAATTTTTCTGGGTTATCTTTGACAATGACAGGAATGTTTGTGTTTGCTGGCATGCGATGATGCAGTTACTGTGTCAGAGGCTGCACAAGAATCGCTTGAGTCTTTGTTAAGTGGTGAGAGTTTCTTAACAGAACAAGAGATTTCTGATATTTTTACAAGGTGTGTGTGCCTCATTGTTCTTCTCAAAACAATAGCTTGCTTAGAGAGATCATTTTTCATCTAACCTGTTGACAACAGACTTATGGATAAGCTGCCAAGGCTGGTACTTGGGAGTGATGAAATAGTTGCCTTGTCACATGCAAGGAGACTTCTTGCCTTGCTGTTTTATGCAGGCCCCGATTTTCTGGCAAACCACCTTATTAGTTACCCAGTAAGTTCATTTTATGTCTATTATGATAATCCTTGAGTTGATGTCCTGTTTCTGTTATTAAAAACTTATAGTTGAGATGATATTAACATATTTTAAATTGGAATTACAGACCAACGCAACTCGTCTTTTTGATTGTATAGGCCTGTCATTGAGCCCTAATTCACAATTCTCAGGCTCTTTTGATAGGCTTATGTTTGGAAAGCCTCTTTCAGCTGGATATCTCCTCTCTGTTGCAGAGTTGAAAGCTGGACCTGGCTTTAATAGGTTTGTGGACAACCGCTGTGGATTTGAGGGTGCACCAGTAACTGAAGTCGATTGCTATTTGCAGAATATTGGAGATGGTAGCGATACATCTTATGAGCTTCCGCATTTACCACCTTGGTTTATCAGCCCAAATAGTGAAAAGCTATACCATGCGCTTGCTGGTATACTTAGACTCGTTGGTCTATCAACTAATGCTTGTTCTTCAGGTTCGTCTCTGAAACACATATGTACATACACATACATGCATGTAATGAATTTACTTGTGCTTTTCAAAATATTTCATGTACACATCTGCAAATGAAAATCGTCCCCCACCTGCCTCATGTTAGAATCAGAAATATATTGGTATATTTTCCTATGCATAGCAGGAATGGGCTAATTTAAGAATTTGTTTGAAGAAGTGCAGAGAGATGAATTGCATAGGAGTTGTTTCCTTATTTGTAGGTTAAATTAGATATATTGTGGTCTTGTAGGATGTGAATTAAATTTTCATGTAAAATTATGTAATTCATGTAAGCTAGTAACTAAACTAGAACTTCTTTTATAATAAATATTATTTATGTCTTTTAACAATTTTCAGGCCAAAGTGGTAGAGTGAACTTGTCGATTCTAGTGGATGTCTTGCTTGACCAATTCAGAAAATTAGTCTCTGAACTTCGGACAAAAGATTTTAACCAAGAGGAGTTTCACAGAAGTAGCTTGGGTCAAGTAGTACGTGAAACTAGTGTGGCTGTTTGTATGCTTAATGAAATGATATATGGTGTGTCAAACCAGGCCGTTAATGCATCTTCTGGATTCTTCTATAGAGAAAAAGGACTAAAAGTTTGGAATGTTAAAGAAGGGAGGGTTAGCAGAGACCAGATCATACAGTGCATAGGGAATGCACTCCATGAATACATGGCCCAAGAAGTGTGGGACCTACCTATCGACGAGGGAGGCGAACTGGATCTTCCCTTGCATTTATTTCATGACGTTAAGGCACTTCACCAGGTCGCATATATTTAATTTATCTTGTACTTTTGTGTAGTTAACTTTGCATTTCTTAACTTTGCATTTCAAAACTTATGCAAACTCTCTTTGTGGTGGTATTTTCTTTTTTATTTATATATATATATTTACTAGCTTCCTCAAATGCTCTTCATGTTGACATTTGCCTTTTTCTTTTATATGGTGGCTAGCTTCCTCTTCATAAATTTAGTTGTCCCATCATTCCTTTTAAGGAAACATGCTATGGAGGGCAGCTTCATTGCCTTTTTTATTTTTATTTTTTTTTTGGAGGATGATTGGGCATCTTTTGTAATTCAGAAAAATGAGATAGTTTATGATGTTCCTCTTATCTAGCGGGGGAGCAGGTGCTTCTGTTGGTGATAGGATGGATATGTTTTACTCCATCAGGCTGTGTGTAAATTGCACCCTTTTTAATTCTGGGTGTCTCATTTGTTGTGTTCTGCAGGTTATAATAGAGGGCATAGGGATATTTGGCATGATTTTAGGGAAAGATTTTACCGACAGTGGATTTGTGCACTCATCTCTGTATTTACTTTTGCGTAAGCTAATCTCTTCATGCAATGAGATCAGAATAACTTCTGATGCTGTCTTACGATGCCTTTCTGTCTCCAGTGGCTGCATTTCTGTGAGTTAATACTTCTTGTTCTTACCTAAAGTACCTGATAAAAATGCTTTGCAAAATTCCTTCTGCATGGTTTGCACCATTACTGATTGGTTTTTTAGAACTGGATTTACATTTTAATGTAGCATAGTTCCAATCCACTAACATTACCACATTGAGAACATTAGTAGAGAAAAATTCTTGTAAATTGCATGATCGAACTAAGATTCATCTGAAAACAACAAGAGAAATCTCCTGTCTGTCATTTCGTGTTGAAATTTTGTGTGGATGTTTCGTGTGGATATAGAGATTCTGATACGTCTGCTGTTAATGCAGGTAGGGCAGTTTGTTGTCTCCAATGCAGATTACATAGTGGATTCTTTCTGTAGGGAGTTGCGCCACTTGGATGTAAACCCACATGTTCCTGATGTTCTTTCTTCTATGTTGTCTTATATTGGTGCTGCTCATGATATTCTTCCCCTGTTGGAAGAGCCAGTACGCCTACTTTCCTTATTAATTTTCTTTTGTGTTTTAATAGAATCAGTTATTAGTATTTAAATTGGGATTAGAATCTGTTGATAATGGCTTCACCTAATACCTTGACAGCACTTTCTTAAATCAAGTCAAAAATGTTTCCAAAATTGGAATTAAGTTTATAAGCATGTTGTCAGATGTATTTAATTGTTCTGTATCAATTTCTTTCAATTTCAATGTCATTTCTATCAGATGTTGTTAAATATAGGCCAGTCCTTTTATAAATATGGTGGTAATATCATCAAATTTCATGGTTCTCAGCTGTTCTTGATATGTGTAAAGTGTAAAAGATTTCAAAATATAGGCCAGTCCTTTCAATTTCAATGTCATTTCTATCAGATGTTGTTAAATATAGGCCAGTCCTTTTATAAATATGGTGGTAATTGCATCAAATTTCATTGTTTCCAGCTGTTCTTGATATGTGTAAAGTGTAAAAGATTTCAAAATTATAAGTTGTTTTTGTATGGTTTTCTCTAAATTAATGCTGGTTAGTTCTACCAACAATTTAGAGTAGCACTTTCATTAAAATTTATTGTCGTTTGATAACTTTGTTTTTTTAGTAATGATTATTGTGAGCTGAAAACAATTTTGAGGCATAATCCTGCTTTCACAGATTTGTGCGACTACATCTTATTGTAAATTTGTTTTGCAAAATCAGATGAGAGCTGTTTCTGTAGAGCTGGAGGTACTTGGTAGGAAAAAGCATCCACACTTAACTGTCCCATTTCTGAAGGTAAACCACGAACCCAACATATGTACTTTCTATTTTCATTCCAACTTTTGCAAATGGCCAATACTTTTACTACTGTGCAGATCCAGTAGGGGTGTGAAGGGGGGCTTGGCCCCCCTAGCATTTCAGTTTTGCACTAATTATTTAGGCAATTTAAATATAATTATGTATAGATATAACGATTTGCCCCCCTTCAGATCATAAATTGCAAATTAGCCGTCCTCAACTTTTTTTCCTTAGCTCCACCTTTGTTTACTAGAAGGGTACTAGGCTACTAGCATACTTGCATACCAAAAGTCATTTGGAAGTTCCTTGCTTGACAGTTTTCCTCATCTTAACTAAGTTGAAGTAATTTTGATTTAAAATGTTGATGTTAATTTTGATTCTGAAGTTATAGTATTCCATAGGCTGTCAATGAGATTGCCAAGGCTTGTGTGCGTGAGGCCAATGGATTGCCTACGAAAGCAGAGTCTTTTTTTGAGACTGTGAATTCAAAAGTTTGTGCTATTCAGAACTTGGCTGGGGATAATTGTGAGAAATTTGGTAATTATCATTCTTTGAGACCGTGATCTTTCTCTCTATATTACCTTTTATTTATCTAAACAAACCCTAGAGACCATTGGAATTTGGAACTGAAGCAGCTGTTATTTTTCTGTATTGTGTTTCAACGTATGTTGTATCAGAGATGTCTGATGGTTACGAGAAAGAACACACTACCTTGGAATATTGGGAAGATCTAATGTGCAAGTTAAATGAAACAAGGAGATACAGACGAATTGTTGGATCTTTAGCTGGCTCTTGCATGCTAGCTGCTGCTGCTCTTCTATCTTCTCTCTCTGAACCAGCATGTCTTGTTTCCTTAGATATTGTTCAGGTACTAAATATGCACACGTTGTTTTTGTTTGTTGCAATTTCAAGGATGGGCACGCAATACGATGATGTTAATACCCAAATTGCATTGGTTTAAGTAGGTTCTAGAGTTGTTCTTATGATTTAGGAGCTCTATAGCTGTTTGGGTAGGGTATCATACTTAGGGCTGAGGAGAGCATTGTATTTTGTTTCCTGGTTGAGAGTTTAGTTTAATAAATTCTAGCATCTCTGTACAGAAATGTACTGGAGTGTCTACTTGACAGGCTAGTGACCATCGGATTTGTGTTACTGGCTTGAAAATAGTATTTATTATTTTTACTTAAGATACTCGGTTTATGCTAATTATGGAGCTTTGTGAGCACAGAATGCGGTTGCCTCCATTGCTGATGTGGAGGCTGCTTTTAAACATGAGAAGGAAACAAAAGCAGGGATTCTGAAGGCAATTGATCTCTTATTATTGAATGAATTGGAGGATAGAGAGGAGGATGAATCTGATGAAAATAGATTGCTCCCAGGCATGAATAAGCTCTGGCCATACTACATTATTTGCCTCAAAAATAAAATTTCAGTTGTAAGTGTTACAATTTTAGATGTACCTGTTTTTCTGTTGAGAAATCCCTTTTCATGATGTGTTTAGTTTATTTTCCAATTTTGGAATCTTTAATTTTTGTTGTAGGCTGTGGTCAAGAAATGCACAAAAGTGCTGAGCAAATCAGTAGAAATATCTGGTGGAGACTTTTTTGTACGCAGGTTCCATACAGATGGACATACAATCTGGAAATTATTGACGCTATCACCATTTCATAGAAAACCCAATTCTTCAAATGCTGACAAAAACCTAATTCTCCTTCCCTACCGTGCCCACCCTATCTCTGAAGAACCAATGGCAGAGGTATCCAGTCAGAAGATCCAAGCTGCAGTTCTAGATATGATTGCCGGTTTATCCTTTAACAAGAGAAGTGCTGTTGCTTTGGAATCAGTGTTAAAACGGGTTGCTGGATTGGTGGTTGGTATTGCTTGCAGCACGATGAGTGGTTTGAGAAAAAGTGCTTTGAATGCATTGCTTGGTCTTTCAAATATCGATTCGGACCTTGTTTGGCTTTTGGTAGCTGATGTATACTACAGCTTAAATAGAACAGATGTGCCTCTACAACCAGACCAAGGCCTGCATGGGATTACTGAGCTTCTGCCTCACCCAGCTACATCCAGGGAGTATTTATACGTACAATATGGTGGAGATTATGTTGGATTTGATTTGGATCCCAAGGCTGTTGAACTTGTATTCAAGTCGCTGCAAGAATGAACTGCAGAGAGTTGTTTAAATGCAACATACTTTTGGTATTTGTCCTTATTTTTTTTTCCTGGGTGGCTGAGATGGTGTGTGTAACGCTGTCATATTTTGTATAGATAACTATTTGATCAATTGTCATAGTTTAGATAATTCTTTTGTCCGTTTAATTATTGTTGAGACAATTTTTTTTATTTCTTTATTAAAGATGTGTATATAAGAAAAAAAATGAAAAAAAAAATAGGAATAGATTTTGATTTGATCAAGTCATCATAGATTTGGCGGCCAAGTAATGTTTGACTTGGTGCCCAAGTAATATGTGTAAATTTTTACAGTTATCCTTATCCCATAACAAATATAATTGAACGTAGATGAACATAAATAATGACTTTTCCTTGCCAACTGAAAGAACGACGCCTTTACGGAGATTTGCAGTAGAGTAGGTAAATTTTTCTTTTGTTTGAAAATGTAGAGAACTTTCATTCACTTTTCATTTTTTTCCTTTTTGGGAAAAATGTCTACGTTTCATTTGTTGATGGAAGGAGCGGCGAGATAAGATAACAGTAACACCCACTAGTGTTTTTCGGATCCTTGCGCACCTTGCTATGCCCAAATTAATTACGGCCCGTTATTTCTATTTCTAAACCCGTTTCCGTTAATCCTTCTTCTAGGGCCGAAAAAATTATAACTAACTTTAATTAATTTAGAAATTATAAAATAATCCGTTTTTAATTAATTTTTTAAAAATGACTGCGCAGTTTCGGAATCTGAGATTCCGAAACTAATTCTGCTTAGTTTCGGAATCTCAGATTCCGAAACTAGCTAGTTTCGGAATCTCAGTTTCCGAAACTAGCATGGGCCATTTTTTCGACGTTCATCAAACTTTAATTATTATTTTATTCAACTTTTAGCTAGTTTCGGAATCTGAGATTCCGAAACTAGCATGGGGGATTTTTTCCGGTATTTATTAACCTTTTATTATTATTTTATTGTTCTTTTATTATTGTTTTATAATACTTAATAAATTATATATTACTTTATTAATATCAAAATCTATATCACGTAAAAATTAAAAAATTTAAAAAATTAAAAAAATTACTATTCTTGACGAAAAATTTTTCAAATATTACAAAATTAATATTCGACTATTTAAACAGTGTTCCATCAATTATTTCACTGCTTAAACAGTTTTCAATCAGATTCCGATACTAGAATTTGCGCGTTATATATAACCCCATAGCTTCAGATCAATACGAGATAATACTCAATATAACACTTTTTATTGCGCTAGAGAGGAATGACAAGAGGTTCATGCTATATCCAGACAGGAAAAAGGATGCAAACACCCCTGTTAACTATAATGAAAGTCACTTGATTTACTACATTTCTCTTTTTTATGATTAATTTTATATTTTTAAAAAATTCTAAGTAGTTTTATGTGATGTTTAGGTTTGAAAACTTTCAAAGTAGATTTTATGTGATGTTTAGGTTTAAATATTTTCTTTCATTGTAAGCAGCCTAAGTTGAAGGGACACAATTGAGATTCCGAAACTAGCTAGCGGGCCCGCTCAAACGTCAGAAAACTTAATATTGTACCCTATTTTATTACTATACTTTACTTTACTTTTATTATACTTTACCGTATAACACACTACTTTATTACTTTTATTTTACTATTTTTACTATAATATTTTTAGAAAATTTGAATAACATAAATTATTTATTAAAACAACTATTATTAAATTTTTAAAAGTTAGGTGAAATTTAAAAAAGTTAAATTGAAAAAATATGAAAGGCCTAGTTAAATTGAAAAAAGTTAAATAGTGAAATTATAAAATTTAAAAAATTTAAAAATATTTGTTCTCTCAAAATTTAAATAGTGATTAAATAGTGAAATAATTTATTAAATAGTGAAATTTATTAAATAGTGAAATTCTGACAAAATAGACGGAAAACTAGCTAGTTTCGGAATCTCAGATTCCGAAACTAGCTAGTTTTCCGCACAAAAGTTGGCAGTTCTAGTTAACTAGCTAGTTTCGGAAACTGAGATTCCGAAACTAAGCAGAATTATTTTCGGAATCTCAGATTCCGAAACTGCGCAGTCAGTTTTAAAATTTTCATTAAAAACAGATTATTTTATAATTTCTTAATTAATTAAAGTTAGTTATAATTTTTTCGGCTTCTAGGGTTTATCGTCTCATCACATCACTCGTCCCTTTTCGGTTTCTAATCTCTCTCGCTCTTCCTCATCCATGGCGGCACCAACCGTTGAACTTGGCGCCAAGGGATTCTCCCTCTCCTCCACCACAACATACTCCGCCGCCAACTCGCTCGCCCATGTCGAGATCGACTCTTCAGCTCTCGACAAGCTGAAACCTTCTTCTTCTTCCTCCTCTTCTCTACCCCCTTCTCTTACACCATCTTCAAATTCTAGCCCTAGATTCCTTCCTCCGGTCCTCGCTCGTGCCGCCATTGTTGTGTTCTTGAACAAGCTTCTTTCTTCAGACTCATCAGTGCGCCGATCCCTCCCTGCACTGCTCCAGCAATCCCTTGCGCTCTCCTCTGGCTTTGAAAAGTTAGATTTCTCATCTCCAGCTTCTCTCCTTCATTCTCTCTGCAGTATAACCAACAAAGATGTTAGCACCGTGTCAGCTTCTCCTGAAGAAATTGGGTTTTTCGAAACCTCCTCATCGGCTGAAATTGCCATTGCTGCTATCTTGGACTGCTGTGCAACTGCCCTCATTCGGGTTTCTGACGCTGTCGCAGCTCTGTCATGTGAGGCAGGTAGGGCTGATCCGGCAGCATTTGATTTGCCAGTGTCAGGTGATGGGTTCTCCAGGAAAGATGAGACTGATGTGGCTGCTGACATTAAGATGCTTCTTTTTGGATCTAAGCTTGCAGGAAAGAATGGTTCGCCGGTATTTTTGCAAATTCCTTCTTCATTTGGTCTTTTTAGAGAGGCTGTTAGGTCTCTTCATGCATGTGTGCGCATAGAATTGAATTCATCTGTTAAATTGAGGAAACCTACGGAGGATGGGAATTATGGCAAAAAGGCATCAGTGGTTGATTTGGTTTGGTTTCTTGCAAAACCTATGAAATCCATGGCAGAGAGTAGTTTCAAGAGAGCTAAATTGAATATTGAATCAATTGTGGATGAAAAAATTCGATCAGAAGTTGAATCCTTGTTTAACAAACAGTGTGTCAGTGTTGATGGGTTCAAAGAGACCTTTAAATCAGTACTTGATAATTATATGGAAAGGAATGATAATGTTGCCTTTTTACAAGGGGTTTATGATCTTTTGGTTAAGTTTAGAGAGATTCTTGCTTGGGAGGCAGCATTGGCTCTCTTCTCAATTGAGATAGATGATTCTATAGAGAAAAACCGAGGTGATGCTTTGGTAAATGCACAGCCAAATGGAGAGAATGCAAAGGGGGATAAGAAGGGAGAGAAGAAGAAAAAGAAGAAGACATTGGGGAAGGGCACTTCTGCTATTTTGCAACTTCTCACTGACCAAGTTGCTAATTGTAAGGAGGTTTCTGGTGACAAAGTTGCAACTTCGGTTGAGTGGGCTGGGGATCTCTCTAAATATTTCGACCCAAGGGATAGTCGGCTTGAGATTTTAGTAGCAAAAGTAAAAGAAATTGTCGAGAGCAATGAAGTGAGGAGACTTCCAAAAATTCCAAAGGTTAGATTTGCATATTATTTTTTACTTGGAAAAAAAGGAGTAAAATTTGGTATTCATGAAAACTTAGAAGCAATTATCTGAAGGGGTGCTGGTTATTTTTTTTTGTTTCTATGATTCTATCTAATTATGCATTATAAATGAGAACTTCAATAATTGTTTAGTAAACTGTTTGCACAAATTAAGTACCATCTTTCTTAATCTGTTTACACCAACTCGAGTCCATGTTGTTGCTAACTGTATGAAGCACTTGGGGGCGTGTCGAAAACAAAGTTAGCAATTATTTTGGGCTAATATCTCTTGTAGCTTTCAAACCTGCATTAACTATGGTTATAATATGCCATGATAAATCATAGGAAATCCAAGTACAAGTGTGTTTGAAACCATGCTTTATCTAAAATTATCTGTTAAACCATTTCATTTTGAAGATATTTTTTCATAAAAAATTAGATTATGGAACTTTAATCAATCACAGTAACTCAATGATTAATAATTCAATCATCTTTGAATCATTTTGTTCAAAAACTACAGTTAGCTGAAAATCATTGTACAGAACAGGCCCTTAATTTTTATAAAATCTGTGCTCTTAACTTTGTATTACGTGAAGGAACTAGATTTGAATATCAGTGCATCTCTCTTTGTATAATGTAGGGTACCCGTGATTTTGCTGGTGAACAAATGGCGATTAGAGAACAAGCCTTTTCTACTATTGCCTCGGTGTTCAAAATGCATGGAGCGGAGGCGCTGGACACACCTGTTTTTGAGTTGAAAGAAACACTAATGGGCAAATATGGGGAAGATTCAAAATTGATTTACGACCTTGCTGACCAGGTTGTTACATTGTATATACATAAATTTCTTATTACATGTCTATTTAATATAGAAATAATTAATTTTTCGTCTGTCATTGGTTATTGGTTCTGATGACTATTTTACACTGATTGGTATCTTCATTCTAACTGATATCCAAGATACCTACTCTAGATTTTAGTTTTTTGCAATTTATGATCCATCCAATTATGATCAGCTTGCAAACCTTTTCCTTGAATTAAATATGCCATAAGAAAACGGGAATAAATTTAGCACCGTTGGAATTATATACCACTTGATCTTTCTCATTATTTTGTTGGCTGTAATTACAGGGTGGTGAGTTGTGCTCTTTGCGATATGATTTGACAGTACCATTTGCACGGCACCTTGCAATGAACAACCTAAGTGCGATGACGCGATATCAGATATCTAAGGTGTATCGAAGGGACAACCCATCGAAGGGTCGGTATCGTGAGTTTTACCAGTGTGACTTTGATATAGCAGGGCAGTATGAACCAATGTTGGCTGATTTTGAAGTTATTGTGGTTTTAACCCAGTTACTCGACAAACTCGACATTGGTACCTATGAGGTTAGCTTACTTTCCGTTGTTATTTATATTTAATGGCCTACGTATCAGTTACATCTTGAGATCTCTATGGTGATTTTTTGGCATGAAGGTTAATGTTTTCAAACTTTTGTTGCATAAGTTGTCTCTTTCCATACATGAAAATTCTCTACATTCAATTTAAAGGCTAATTTTAATACTTCAAAAATTGATCATTTTGATAATCATTGTTCCTCGTAATTTCAGATAAAATTCAATCACAGAAAGTTATTGGATGGCATGTTAGATATCTGTGGTGTACCTGCTGAAAAATTCAGAACTGTGTGCTCCAGCATTGACAAGCTAGACAAGCAAACTTTTGAGCAAGTGAAGAAGGAACTGGTATGCACAATTCCTTTAGCATGGCATCACACTGGTCAGCCTTTGCATACTTGTACTAACCCTGAAATAACTTGTACTAAATACTAATATTTTTTTTTTCAATTCATTGCAATGTTGGAACCTAGGTGGAGGAGAAAGGGCTATCTGTTGAGACAGCTGACAGAATAGGGGCAATTGTGAAGAAGCGTGGACACCCATTTGAAATTTTGACAGAACTGAAAGCAGAAGGGAGTAAATTTTTGGAGAACAGTGGGTCAGTAGCTGCGCTAGGAGAATTAGACATTTTGTTTCAGGCTCTAAAAGAAGCTAACTGCCTTGACAATCTGGTTTTTGATCTGAGCCTAGCCAGAGGGCTGGACTATTATACCGGGGTTATATACGAGGCTGTCTTCAAGGGGACCACTCAGGTATTTTACTCGTTTATGTATTTGCTCCCGTAGTAAATCTTTAGATTATTAATATGTTGTAGGGATCAGATTCCAAGATTACATTACTACCAATAAGCAAAACGTAAAAAAATATGGTATGATACATTCCAACATGCTGTGTAACATTCATTTTTTATGTATTCCAAGTTCTTCAGCATGAATGAGTTTTCTTTTTTTTTTTTTTCTTCTTGTCGAGGCAGGTTGGTTCAATCGCGGCTGGGGGACGGTATGATAATTTGGTAGGCATGTTCAGTGGAAAGCAAGTACCAGCAGTAGGTGTTAGCCTTGGAATTGAAAGGGTTTTTGCTATTAAGGAGCAGCAAGCAAAGGACAGAAACCAGGTAAACATTTCAGTCATCTTTCTTTTTAGATAAGTTGGATGCTGTTGTGTTGGCATATAGCCCGTCAAGCAGCATTTTTGGAAAGGTTTTCCACTTTTCCTGCCCAACCAGATTAAGCTCTCAGTATTAAGTTAGTTCAAAACAAATGCTGGACCAGCTGTTCCCTTTTTTTTTTTTGCTAATCCTGTAATGGATAAAAGTTTGCGAGCAGAGTCCAAACTGATTTGCATAATTTTAGTTGGGTTGAGTGTGGTTGTAATTTAGTTATCACTCATCCTAACCATCAAATTTTAATCTCTCTCTTTACATCACTTGTAGGTTGTACGTGCAACAGATACACAAGTTTTGGTCTCCATTTTGGGTAAAGATGTGATCTCAGCCTCAAAGCTGGCAACACCTTTATGGAATGCAAATATTAGTGCTAAAATGAAAGTTTCAAAGAGAGTTATGGATCATATCACATTTGCAAAACAAAAGGGTATCCCGTGGATGGTTCTGGTTGGCGAATCAGAATTAGCAAGTGGGGTGGTAAAATTGAAGAATATTGAGTTGAACGAAGAAATTACAGTATCCAGAGAAGATTACGTTGAAGAGCTACGAAAAAGGCTTTAGTGCTGCATAGGAAGAAGTGATTGATCCGTAAGTTTCATTGTTTATTATTGAGTATGTGTTGAATTTTGAAGTTTATAATTAACAGTAATTAATGGATGTAGCCTTGCAGATCTAGTTGTGCTTGTTATTTGATTAGAGTTTCTTATAATAGTCTGTCTTGTCGTTTTTTTTTTCTTTAAAGGTTATAAACTCTTTTTAAAAAGCTCATGATTATTATTCTTTCTTTTCTGTAATGAAAATACCAAATTGGTATTTCTGTGTTATAGCTTTGACATTGTTGTCAAGAAGTCTTACTGCATTATCAAAATTCAGTGTTGTAAAAATTATTGATGGCATAAATAAAAGTTTGGTCTGCTTATTCCGTCGGCAGATCTTACATAATAACATTATATGATTAACTTTACTTTTTGTCTTGTCTTTTGGCGGAGCTCTTTTTCTTGGTGGTAACATTGGACTAATGGACAAAACCTTAAAAAGGACTGAGAGTGGCCTTCGCATTTTATCGAAAAAAGAAAAAGAAAAAAAAAAAAAAGAGTGGCTGTAAACATAGAACCAAAAAAAGTGAAACTTGTGATGCTATGTATTCCAGTGCATTACAATGATTTATAAGATGATCCCATGCTTACAGCATCATGACACTCCAATAAACAAACATGAAATGATTGTTGGAGAGTCGGTATGATTTTCATGCAGTATAAACAAAACATGTAACGAAGTCGCCTACAATTTGACTCTTTGTACATCCTCTTTCAACCGTACTATTTGACATGCTAAGTAACCAACCTCTGACTCTTTCTCAACAATCTTTGAAACTCTAGTAAAACTGAGTATCAAACTATACCTACCTTTCTAAATCATCAGTCAATGTTTGAAGACTCTACGTTCACATCATACAAATATTCTAATAGTAAGGGAGAAGCGGGCTCAATTTGAAAAGGGTCGAAACACAAACCGTTTCCCTCCTTTTGACACGAATCAACACTAACTAATGTTTCTTGCTGCTCATATTTTGGTTCACACAACCCAAGTTCAATCTCCAGGCTTTCGAGCCAGTCTTTGCTTTCGTCAGTTGCTGTCTCATTTTTCTCGACAGCAAGGGACTCCCCACAATCGCCTTCTTCAATCATACTCCAAAGTTCGGGCTCAATCATCATCTCAGGAATCTCAAAAATTTCATCTCCATTCTCTTCACTGTGACGATTTTCAACTGTTGCAAATGAAAGTGAAGAAGAGCATCTTGACAAAGCAGAAGAACTTGATTTATGTTGCAGTTCTAATTCGCTTGTATCATCTTTGGGCTCCCTTTGTACCTCAGTTGTTTCAGTAGTTTTGTTTCTGTTCTTCTCTCTGTCTTGAGGTCGTAAATGTTCAGAATTACAGTGAGATTCTATCGAGGAAGATTTTGGCTCATCTGCTATCTTGTGATCTCCTTTATCCCATTCTATTGAAGAAAATTTTGGCTCATCTGTTATCTTGTGATCTCCTTTCTCCCGTTCTCTCGATGCTAATTTCTTCTTCAAGTATGTGTTCCAGACATTCTTGATCTCGTTGTCAGTTCTGCCAGGCAGTCGTGAAGCAATTCTTGACCATCTAAGGGAAAACTCAATGTTAGTAATAAAAAACAAAAAAAAAAACTCAAATGCTAATAACAGTGAGAGAACAATATATCAACTTATTAATTATAGTTTAGCATCATGTACACTTGAATGTAAGATACTTATTGAGAATTTATTTGGAAACATTAGATGCCCAAGTGAGTTGGCTGAGTTACTATAAATTACTTGTTTCCAAGCAAGGCATGAAGTTTTATGATGGTCTCCTCTTCTTCTTCAGAGAAGTTTCCCCGCTTGATATCTGGACGAAGATAATTAATCCATCTCAGTCGACAGCTCTTCCCACACCTAAGCAGACCTAATGTAAAAAACAAAATTTACATATATTAATAATAACTCTGCTTTTTTGGTTGCTAAATGTTGGAATAAATAGGATAAAGCCCAGCTGAAATTAAAAATCAATACTAAAACACATTAACAATATTCAATTTATTCTGTTAGCACTGTCCAATCCCATTAAACAAAAAAAAAAAAAAAAAACGAATAGTCATTACTGTTAAAGCCATAAGAGGAAAACATGATGAAAGAGGATTACCAGCTTTTTTAGGTAAGGCACGCCAATTGGCATGCCCATATTTTTGAATGTAAGAAATTAGCCTCAAATCCTCCTCAGGGGTCCATGAACCCTTGTTTAATCCAACCTTGTCACAGCACGGTGCCCGGCCCTTGCCCATGGTTAACCCTCAATGCTAAATTTTAAGTACTTGAGTTTAAATTTAAAATTGTAGATTGAAGAGCTAGTGACTTCATACATGTGTGTGGGATGGGGATATATATACCAGGACAAAAAAAGGAGGTGATTTTCTGAAAGTGATGTTTCTGCCAAAAAATTTGGGTCTATATAACTTTAGAATCTGTCTTTACCAACCCCAACTCAAACGCAAGATTTGTTGACATATGGCACCAGGAGATACAGGAAATAAATTTTTGCTGTCGTAAGACTTCTGATTATTTCCATATATCATAGAAGAAAAACAAGAAATAGAGAAGGTTTCATTTGTGTACTCTCTAAAGTTTGATTCGGTACCTGTTATAATTTTAATTTAGTTTAATAACTTAGCCAACTCTTAAACCAATAATTACAGTAAAGAAGCGCCAAAATTTCCAAATATCAAGAGAAGAATGGTCTCAAAGCAAGTTATCAAAAGAAAGTATAGGTATGGGTTCATGTACATCTCTTATTTTCATGAGTTCTAGTTGAATACCTTTGAAAAATGAATAAATGGCAAAGGCTAACTACCATTGTGGGTTTCCCAAATCTATTCATAGAAATTTCAACTGTAGATTATTTGAACTATGGTATTGTCAAGTATGATGCCCATGAGAGAACTAACTTCTACGCTGGTACTATTTATACTTGACTGGTTGACCTAGTAATTAGGATTGGATGCCTATTTATTTGATAAAATATGTAATAAAAAGGTAAGCAAAAAAAAAAAAAAAAAAAAAAAAAAAAATCTGTGCATGAGAAGATAAAAGTAATTGAAGGACATTTTTTTTCAACTCGTAAGGAAGCTTGATAGCCTTGAATTCCAATTCCTAGGCTTCTGAGGTTGTTGCAGTTGGAAATTTTCATAGGGTTGTTTGTGCCCGCTTACTTTCTCTTTTGATAAATCATTATGGTAAAATTGTTTTGTTTTTTTCTCTCACTCTTTTTTTTTTTTTTTTGAAAAGGTAATCAGACTGGAATTCCTATCTCAACCCCCCTAGGTTGGCAACCTCAGAACCAAAAAGGTAGGCGACCAAAATTATAAGTCAGTGTTTCAAAAGGTAGTTCAATTGTTCCTACAACTATCAATTTTTATCTCGAATAATGAAAACTGCATGATAACGTATTGCTGTTTTGATATCTTTTATCCTAATTGAATCTAAGTTGTAGTGATGCACAAATTCATATTATCCGCTCCTTTTTACTTTTATTGCACGAGTAGAACGTAATAAATACCTAAACTTATCGTTGTCAATTTAAGTTGAAGTTAGAGAGACAAAGTTAAATATTAACATGATGTGACTAAAGATGCCAAACTGGAGCGTTTAACAAGTCTGTCTCCGGTCACTGCTTGAAAAAGATATGTCTGTTTTTGGTGCTGTATGATTGTTACCTCTGGTAGTATAAAACTGTTATGTCATCTTCACTATCATAAATACTCGATCTATGATTTTAATTTTAAGACTGCAAGAATGTTCTAGACTAAAGAATATGTAGCGTGATAGAAGAAATCCCTTATGCTCTGCTTTTTTTTAATCCCTATAACACGACTTGACGCTGTCGTTAATTATTAGCAAATTATTTGAATATGGATTATCATTCTCTCATGCACCACACATGCACACATTCAAGCACTCGTGTGGACAGTACATGAAGCAGATAGCAAGCTCAAAAGATGGTAAAATTCTTGAGCTGAATAAAAGCTTACTTTTATGAAGAGCATGTATTCATTGTGCAGGTTCAAACCAGAAGTATGGAGATAAAAATAAATAAATAAATAAATAAATAAAAAATAATAATAATCTGTGAAACATTTGTCAGGAAGGTATGTAAGAAACCCATTTGGGACAAGCTGAGGCTTGTTATCAATTTACGATCAGGAGCTCAGAGAACCTCAAAATCAACCTTGTACAAATCATATTAGTAACTTATTAATAATATATATACCTGCATAAGCAAATTTGTACATTTCTTGTGCTTCTAATATGCCAGCCACATTCCTAATTGTTACAAGCCAAGCAGACGTGGAAAAACAGAATCCATACAAACGGTAAATCCAGATATGCAAATATTTCTTTTGAGGTGTCACTTTTAGTAAAAACCCCTTAAACAAGCAATCAAGAAAGGAACAGAGAGCATCACAAGCAAAATCTAGGGTCAAATTTTTGTTCTGCTACCTATTTTTTTTTTAAAAAAAAACATTATGTGCTGGCTCTAAATCTGATGTTGCATCTATCGAGTATCTGGAAGTCTTGACCTGTTCTGATATACTGACACAACACTAGGCTAAAGATACACTGCTAACTGGATGACCTAAGTTGACCGGACCCTACTTAATTTAGTGGCAGTTCAAGGTTATTGGAACCTAAACCAGACTTGATTGTGAGGTGCATATGGCTACACTTGACAGTCGATTCAACATGGCGGGTCCGATTTGAGATTAATGGTCCCAGGTTCCATGAAGTGTTCATAAAGATGAAATGCACATTATTTATCAATAAAACCAGAGAAATGACAATTAATAAAGTAAACCCAATAAAAAAAGGAGCCTCCCTGTTTTGCTTCGGTGAAAGGCTTCAAAGTTGTAAAAAAGTTAGTACCAGCCACACATATCGGCTGATTTCAAAATCTTGCAAGTGATATCAAACGTGGATAGATTGCACCATTATTTTTCTCATAGAATGCTTTATGTTTATTCTTTGAGAAGTGTCTTCATATTCTAAGAGGTAGCTTTCAGAGGATATAGAATGGTTAGCATAATATATATACAGTACTAGGTTGGGGCCATCCGTGGGTGCCTTTAGGGTGCATATCGTTTTCATGCTTGTTTCATTGTGCTCGTGTGAGTGACACTAAGCAGGTGTCAGCATGATGAAAATTTGCCATTTCTAATCTTCATGGGTTAATAATTATCAAGGACAGTAGGTACCAAGTAAACAGGTTCTATTTGAACGAAGTAAACGTACCAAGCCAAGTTCTTCATGCCAAAATGGTAATTTTTATGGTTGTGGAATATCATATTTTTCGGTTAAAGAAATCTCTTCATTTGCACCCCTTTATTTACTTCTAGTCTCATTATAATAGAAAATGGATATAGTTGATACATAATTCAAAAAATAAGTTAATTTTATTAAGTTATGTTATATCAACGCTTTGGTCTCTGAAGAAGGATCTTGAGCTGTAGATACAAATCAGCTAGACAGTAAGAAATTTAATACAACACATTCCAACCAACAGTTAAATTCCATATCCACATGTTGGGCCTACTTGATAGGCTCGAAGTAAGAATTTCCTGGGCTTCAGACAGCACACTGCACAGCTTACAGCCTTACAGCTTGCTAATTCCTAACACAATTGGTCGCTCCAAAATGGATACTCTAAAAACTTTTTAAATTGTCAGGAAGAGAGTTATTAATAGTTTACTACCTTGTTTTACCTTACTGCAGATGATAGAACCTAATTGTGCATCACTCTCAGAACAACAGTTGTCAGATTTCAAGTCAAATAGAACGGTATAAATTAACTATACATCTCTGCTATGAATTTTTGGCGCAGTATTCAGTCTGATACATCTCTGCTATTGCACTCATTGTGATATAAAAATTTCATCATTATCTCATTTCATTACAGAAAACAACATAAACCAAGACCAATTTTAATGTTGGTTGGATTAACTGCAAGTTGATACAAACCAAGACGACTGAAGAATTCGTTTGTACCTGTATGAAATCACCTATCATTCTTTCTCACAAACTATTGAATTAGCTATTATAATGTCTTCTCCACTGTATCTACACCATAAGTTCAAGCAGTTCCAACAATAAATACATAAAGTTATCAAAAAGGAACAGAAGTAAAACATATAAGAACCTATAAGTTCCATCTTTTCTATACACAGAACTAATGCTTTCAAACACACAAGAAACTATCAAAATGGTACCAAAATACAAAAAAAAAAGAAATAAAAATAAAACACAATACACATTACCCAATTTGCACCTGCAATCCCATCATGGCCATGAGTTATCAAAGGCAGCTGCCGTAATTGCATGCGCAAATTCCTGAAAGTTAATCTGACCATCTCCATCAGTATCTGCCTCCTTAATCATACCAGTAAGCTCATCAGCAGTTAGCGCATGCCCTAATTTCGCCATTGAGTGTGCCAACTCAGCAGCTGTTATAAACCCATTACCTGTTCATAACACAGAATAATAAATAAATTAAAAAAAGTATCAAGCAACATCAATAAACAGTTCTTTTTATCCAATAGTTAAAAGTCTAAATTGATAAAAGTTTCAATATTTGTCAGATTAAGCTAACAATACCATCTCGATCAAACATCTGAAACAGCTGTTTCAATTGATCCTCAGAGTAGGGGCAATTGTTGGAGAGGATCTCAGGCGAGACTAATGTGACAAATTCAGAGAACTCAACGAGACCATTCGAATTGGTGTCGGCTCGTTGGATCAAGGCATCCAGCTGGTCTTGGGTCGGCTTCAGGCCAAGAGATCGGAGAAGTGATCTGAGCTCCAATTGCGTCAAGCTTCCATCGTTGTTCCGATCATACGATCTAAATATTTCTCGCAATTCAGCGAGCTGTTCTTCATCTAGGCTTGATCGATGCTCGTCTTTGCTTGCGCTCATCGCTTCGATTAATTTGATGAAAATGCAAGGATTAGAGGGTGATTAATTTGAGAGCGATTTAGGTGAAATGAATGCTTTCGAAGAGAAGGTGTGATCGGAAATGGAGAGAGGGATGCAAATGTCAAAATTGGGAGAAATGGCGCTGTCGGAGGAACCAGTCGGCATCAGCGATTTCTCGTGAGGAAGAATTAAGAACGATTGAACGATTCAGTGATGAAGGATAAATGCGAGTCGAGTCGTTTGAATTTTTCAGAGGAGAGATAATTAATTTTAATTTGGAGAAAGGAAAAAAAAAATTTGGAATGTGCAAGAAAAGGGGAGATTTAATGCTGCTCTGGTGAACCCGTGATCGTTGCCTACACGTCGGCTGGCGCCGTTTAACTCGAAATGGGCTTTGTAATTGATTGTTTCAACCAAACCTTCTCTAGAACGAACTCTAATAAATTGTGTCCACTGTATTTGTCCTTTCAATTTCTGTATGTACTTTTCTTTATATACCAATGTTGGAAGTATAGTGTACTTTTACTTCTACGATTGATGGTTATATGTCCTCTGATTTTAATTTTATTTTCGACTTTCAAGTATCTCCGTCCTACTTATAAAGTGATGACGAATGCGGATGTTGTAATTACAATTTCAGTTATAGGGAATTCAAGCAAAATTAATTACAAGAATGAAATGGTGCATAAATAATAATTAAATTACTATATGGCAAAAAAAAAAAAAAACTGATCTTTTACGCTTGCAGTGATGGAGATACTTCTTGTTTTCACAATTCAATCTTATTTGCCTCGCAGCATATACATCATCACAATTACAAAATATTCTTATTTTTGCATTCATAAAAAGTTACCATGATGCATAGTTTATTTATTTTCCCTTTTTTGTAAGTCAACGTGTTATCTTATCGGACGTGTTTGTGGATGCCAACCGTCTACTTAGAATTGCTCTTACCAAATTTTTATCATTTGTGATTTGTAATGCATGATAAGTATATGAGTGTTAGTCAGATAAGCTCATAGCACCTAAAACTAATATTAACGCAGGTAACGGCATCAATAACCCACTTGAATTTTTTTCTTAAAAAAAAAAAAATCCCGTTTTTGTGTTTTCGGATAGGGGTGTTGGACTGTTGGAGTGACCTGAGCACAACTAAAAGGTTTTTATTTAGAAGAGAGATTCAATTACCTCAACTCAAATAGAAACCAAAAAGAGAGAGAGAGAGATTCAAATTTCAGGCTTTTAGGGGTTATAATGTAATATAAAGACAAATAGTAAGGATTTGTCAAAAATATTCCTAATATGTTCCCCAATCAAAAAGACAAACTCCAAGTAGCTTTTGTAAAAACTTGTGGGTGTTAGATTTTAATCCATGACATCCAGATCATAGAATTCAATAAAGTTTAGTTATTAGTAGCAAATTATAGAGTCCATCATCATACAAAAAATGCATGCGTTACTCATTATAATGAATAAAGTAAACCGAATAACTGGGCTAGTAGCCTAGTATTGATATATTTTGATGATTGATTAAAATCTTATGATTCTGACCCTGTCACGTCCCGCACCGACAGGTCGCGGGCGCGTGAGGGTGGAGCGGTATCATCTGCATCGATCCGTCGGCCCATCAACCTACGTCGCAAACACAAGGAAATAAACGGATGTCAGCTACAAAGCTCAGTAATCGGTTATTTAACGACGCAGCTTCTCTATACTAGTTGATATAGCAAAAGTAAACAAAACCGGATTAATCCACATAACAAAAGTACATTTTACGAAGATAATCGGGTCTAGATCAGTCAAATCAACCACAAATAAGGTTCCTCCCCATCTCGGGGATCAGAACCCAAATCAGCCAGGTTCCTCCCCATACCGGGGATCAGAACCAAACCCCTGCCCAGACTCGGGGATTAGGGCTCAAATTCACATGCACAAACAAATTCAGTAATCCAGTTTCTAAACCCGATATTCCGCGAAACATACCACAAACAAGCATACACATACAAGCAAAGCCAAAGCGATAATCAAATCAAGCAATACGAAACTAAATATAGAGAAATCTGGTTACCTGACTAAGCGATCCACAAACACAAGCAAATCGAAACGACTATCCAACAGGACTGCGACGTAGAACTCGAATTCCAAACGGCCGACTATCCAAAACCAAGACAGTATTCAAGAGTGGCTAGGGAGAGAGAATTGACTAAATGAAATGAATAAGGCTAAAGGTTATTTATAGTGGAGGCCACGGCTGAAATGTTAAATATTATATTACTTAGTCACTAAGAAAGTAAATATTTATGGCTTAGGGGCTATTTTCGAAGATAGTTGTGGCTATTTTGGAAAATATTTTTTGGCTTAGTGGCTAAGAAAATAAATATTTTTGATAGGATATTTTCATGTGGATAAGATCAAATAGATATTTTTAAATGGATAAGATCAAATGGATATTATATATTATCAAACGGATAAGAATGAACATTTTTCAAATAGGGCCTTAAAATTTGAAATATTACAAACAGATCCTAAAATTTAGGGATGTTACATACCCTGTGGCCCATATTGTCTTCATTTTGTTATTTTTTTTTTTCATGTTCTTCTTCTCCATTGTTCTTTAACTTTAATCATGCCTGGTTGCCTTCCCCCCCCCAAAAAAAAAGTATACTTGCATTGTCTTTAATACTTTAAACTCTTAAAGCGATATTGATTTCTAATTACTTTTTAGGTGATAGGCATTTTTACTTTTATGCCCGTAATGTTGTCATGGCGTCAAAACAAAGTCTCCTCACAGCCAATTATACTCGAGTGCTCATAAATCTTTCTTTTGAAATTTACAGCTAATAAGACAGAAATATATTTTATAATTGTAATCTATTTTTTCCTTAATAAATTTACTAAGGTTAACCGGATAGAATAACTTACCAAATATAACAAGTAAATAAGAAATGTTTAGTTTCATTGTATGACTTGATTATTCTTACAAGATTTTTTTTTTTTTTTTTTTTTTTTTTGAACGAACAGATCCCTAAGAAGGGAGCCTAAATTGAATTAGAAACAGGTACAAACCAACCTGAGCAAGTTATCAGGCGCACAACAGTAAAGAAAATTACAACCAAACCAAACAACAAACTCCTTTTATGAATTAAAGCTCAAACCAAAAGAAAAAACGAGAAAACCCAACAACTATAAAATGAACTAAAGCTTTAAAAAAAACTGTGTTAAAAGGTTTATCATTTAGTAAAAGAGAAAATAGAAAATTAAATTATAAAATGAACTAAAGAAAACAAGTATCAAAATTATAACACCAAGAACAAAAGAAATATTCCCACGGGTTTCTTTTTTTTTAAAAAAAAAAAAAAAAAAAAAAAAAAAAAAAAAAAAAAACAAACAAACAAACGAAATATTTCGGACAAAAAAAAAAACTAAAGAAACTAAAATGCTTAACGGCCCCACCCCCGCCCGTGAAACACGTTAAGAAAAGGACGTCCCCACTCCCCAGTCACAATTAGTACAAATTCGATCGAAGCCGTTGATTTCCCAGCTCCAAATCAAAGAATTCATCCACATACGTTCATTTAACAATCCTGATCAATCAGTGTGTGCAATTAATCACAACCGTTTATCTTCAATCACGGATTAAGAATTTCCTCTCAAGTCTCACCACCCATTCGTTACCTCCATCGCTCCGTCTCTCTCTTTCATAACAATCTGCAACTCACATTTATTCACTGAATCAACCTTTCAATAAATACAAACTCTCCCTCAACCCCTCTTCCCATCACATCCCATTCTCTCTTTTTTTCCAACAATGCAGCGCCAGTCAATCGGGTCGCCGTCAAGATCTCACGCCGTCGCCGGAGATGCCGCTCCGACAGTGCCGGAGGTGGAGGAGGTCAAACCAGAGAAACCCATCAAACCCAGCTATACAACAGAGAGAACTGTGCATCTCATTCCTGTGCTCACTCTGCTCTGTCTTCTAATTCTCTACCTCAATTCCCACGATCCCTCCACTACAGGTCTCTTTCCTCTCTTTTTTCACTAATTTTCACTTATTCTAGCCTTTGTTTCTCTCTTTCTTCTCATCTAATTTCGACCTTTTCCTCACAGATTTGGCAAATTTTGATGGCGCATTGCCTTTTATCCACCCCAAAGGTACTGCTCAGTTAATTATCAAAGTTGTTATTATATATCTATTTTAACTATGAAATTTTTCTGATTTTGTAATACTTTTACTATGACATGTCAGTGGTTACTGAAACGGGGAGGTATGAAGGTGGAGGAGTGGGAGCAATCGTGAACCACCGTGGATTGAAGGCGGATCTCAAGCTCCGAAACCGAAAACTGGGATCCGATAAGGAGTAAGCATCCGCAAAGGACACCATCAGTAAATAGCCGTTGTTGCCTCTGTGGAAAGCTGTCTGTGTTAATGCCAGTTGAAAGAGAAGAACGAGAAAGTCGGAAAGGGAGATTAAATTATGGATTTTGATTAATTAAGTTTAGTTTCTTGTTAAAAGAGAAAGGTCGTACTGTTTTGAGACCGTTATAGGAGTTATGGTCTCTTGTTTTTATTGTTAATTTAGAAGGGCGTTTAAACTGACAAGTGGGGTCGAGCATTTAATTTAATTCATTGGTGCCAAACTTGTCATTCTTGGAAAGTGGATAGTTATGTCTGGATGCATTGAGGAGTGTGGAGCCTTGCAGGAATCGAGCTATGAGCTGGATCCAACTTGATGCCAGCATGGCTAGCTTTTGTTATTGTTCTATATGTGGCGGTAATTGGTGTAGTTGCTTGTGCGAAGGTTACTTTTCAGTAATCGGGGACAATTAATCAGAATATGTTTTGTTAATCTTATTGAAATATGGAGTATGTACCGGATGATATACACTAAATTCATTTTATTCACCATTGGGCTCAGAAATATTTGTTTAATTTTATTGAAATCAAGTGTTTCAATTGGCCAATTCATCCTGGTACAAAGAAGAAAAGACGGCTTTTGGGCATACAGATGGAGGTTTTTACCGAGACTTGTCAGTATGTTTTGTCACAATTACCTACATAGTCTTTTGCCATAGATGGTCATAAAACAGAGAATGCTTCGTACGCCCGTGCTACTGACAACTGGAGGTCTAGAGGCAGCGAGACTGAGCTAAGATGCTCTCCAGTTTCCTTGGAATGGTCGCAACCAGTAGCTGCGATCCTTGCGGTCAGTTGCGGACTTCAAAGGCATGAGAAAATGTTTTCGTCAAGTTATACACTGTAGCATAGCTCTTATATAATTAGGTTTAATATAATAAATTGAACTTCGCTAAATAACAAGAGAATCTAATGAATGTGGGGGTCTGACCACTTTTTATCAAACAGTTTTGCTCATTCTTTGAAATGATCGTTGGTGTCTGCGTGCTCTTTGGAGAAAAGCAAGATAAAATAAAATAATAATAATAAATAAATATAAAAATAAAACACACTTTATCTTTGTTCTACCTTAATCAAGTTTGATTTAATTGAGTTTTGTCGAATCCAACTTATCGAACAAGAGTCCTACACGAGCTAAATTAATATAATTTTATATACATTTTAATATTTAAAATAAGCACAGTGCAAATTAAAAATATTTATAACTACATTATATAACAAATTTATTACTAAATTTATAATTTATACAATACAATTACACATCGCGTTCATTTCAAATAATATTCAAGCGAGCACACTTAATCACAAATATAAATCAAACAAACTAATTTTTAAGAAAAAATCTAATAGATCTTGAACGAGTCACGAACCAGAAATTTTTTACCATTCCTAGTTTTGCCTTAGTCAAGTACCTTACTGTAAGTTTTATCTTCTTAGGAGCTAGCTTTATAATGCCCTTGCAACAAAATTATGCTGAAAAGCGAAATAGATACATCTATTGGAGAGGTGTCTCACACTCTGTACATCATCCATATAATAGATGGCGCACTTATTAGCTGCATTATTATCTTCACCAACAAACTAATTTTATTTTTGTAATTTCTTAGTTGAATGTTTAAAGCAAATCCATATTCATACGACTCATACCTCGATGAATTTTATTCTATAGTCTGTCTTCCTTGAACTTATAAATTAAAGAAAAAGAAATTTATTTTACTATAGTCCATGCAGATAAAGAGTCGATAATATGGTATTCTTCAGATGCCACAATGCATGTTTTAAAATTTTTCTTTTTATTGTCGGGTTCGTTAGGTTTACAATGATCGAGGTGATTTCTGTATTCTATGGTGAATCAAGTTTACAAGTTCCTTACAAACATGTTACTATGTTAGCACATTCGAGCTTGGTGTTTAAACGTCACCAGAAAGTTTTTCGTTATAACTTGTAAACATAAAAGGTGAATTTTATATTGGTAATTTATCAGGCCTAAATATTGAAAATGAAATTTATGAAAAATGTCATGCACTATCCACGAGACGGGGGGAAAAATACAAAAGAAATGAACTGGGAAAAATTACTTAGCAAACAGAAATTCCTTCTTTTCCCATGGGAAAAAGATACTCAGCATGCCACTACTTTTGCATCAAATGAGAGATGGGATTCGGAATCCAGTAGTTAAAAAGTTTATTATTACAATTACAAAAGAATGAATTGCAAGAACAAATAATGTTTTGTGCATTATAAGTAAAACTATCACATAGATTATAAGACGTCCAAGAGAACTTTTCTTCAGGTTGGTTCACGCCTTTATTGCTCGACGATAGCTTATAAAATGCCTTGCATACTCCTTTTCACTCCATGCTAAACGTCCAAAGAATAAGAATGCAGCAGCAAAAAATATTTTTTTCAGAATTCTTAAATCTCAGAAATTTGTAGTTTGCTGCTGTGCTTGGAGTCTCTCTTCATCTGTTTTTTGTGAAATTACTGCCTACAAAAAGTTGTGGAAAAAATGTTATGTATGAAAAAGGGTGTGTTTTCTAAGCTTGAAACAAGAAATAACATAAACAATTAAACATAGTGATTTCGGAAAATACAAGAAGATAACTGTTTTTTTTTTCATTGGTAAACATGATTGTCAGTATATTACTTCCCATAATAAGTGTTTCACTGGTTCATATAAAAAAGCAACAAAGGGAAAAGGCAGTCAAGTATAAGGGTTCAACTCCATAACCAATATGTACATGCTTTTCATATGCAATGGAAAGTGGTGGGAGTTTACCCCACTTATTTAAAAAAAATAAATAATAAAAATAACTAATATGTACCAACTGGCCTGGTACCGGTACTGAAACTATCAAATCAAATAGAATCCCTATTATCAAACCAAACACCTTTACTGGTCTGGTATCAAATCAAATAGAATCCCTATTATCAAACCATACACCTTTACTGGTCTGGTACTGATATGACTTGATCAATTCTGATAACAACAAACCAATAGTGACCAGTACCAGAATTGGTTCTATACATTGGTAACTGCTGAAATATCTTGATTAGAGAAGCATACCAGATCGATAGAACAAATTGGGCTTAGATCGAGGCTGAGTAAACTTCCAACTGTCATCATCTAAGGACTTGACTACTTTGTCCAGTTCTTCCATTACTTCTGATCTCAAAGCTACAACAGAACCAAAATGGCATTAGTTACAGACTCTCTAAGTTCTAATACTTAAATCAGTTAGTTTATAAGGGTAATCGATGACATTTTTCAGAGGAAAAGATTGTCCCTTTTATCAGTTTCTTCAAATTAGTCTTCTTGAGGTGTTAAGGTTTTAATAAATTTAAGGAACTTGAAGAATTTGGAGGGGTGAAAAATGAGATAAATAAAAGACGAACCAGCGAGATTTTCTTCCTTGCGATCGATAGCAGCGACGACTTCGAGATTGTAGTGGAAAGTGACGGAGTCGTCGGCTGCCACTCGTCCTGGGGTACTTCCGCCTGTCGCCCCCACGCTCGTCGCCGACACCGTCGATCTCGCCGGAGAACTCATTATTGCGCCTCGCGATTTTTGTTTAGATTACCAAGTAAATACTAATTTAACGGATAATGTTAAATCTCAGAGGGCGGAGCGGGTTTGGAAAAAGAAGGGAACTAGTGGCAGATAGAGAGATAGAGATGCCTTAAATAAAAGACTTGCTGGTATCACACAATTTACAAGTAGATGTAAAATATCATGTTTTTACCGTTGTTTTTTCGGTACGATGCATCATGCTGTGCAACACATTTTCAACGAAAAATGCAAACTAGTAATTTTATTTTACTTTATTTAAAATTACTATAAAGCCCAAAATTAATATTATTTAAAGTTCGGTTTGTAGGAAATTAAAAAGCTAATAAAGCAAAAAAAAAAGTCAATCTCATATTAATTAGAATTTATCGTAATTCGTCAATTCTTGATTATATACAAATTGTATTGTACATTTTGCGACTTTCATGTGAATAAAATAATTGGATTGATTTTGGATGTTTTGTCATGGACCCATTATTTCAGCCCGATCTGAGACATAATAAATCACAAACCGTTTACGACATTTGAAAAAAAAAATGTATTTCAGCTTATATAAAAAAATTCCTCCTGTAAAATATGCTTTTTATTAATTATTGTTTTCCGTCCTATGGAATTTCAATTCATGCTTTTCAGGTTCAAGAATTTCGTATTTATACGGATACCTCAGCAAGCCAATAGCAATATGTTAATCAGCGGAACATTTAAAGCCCATATTACTTTCTTCAGAGAGTACCTAAATAAGCCCATAAACTCACGAACTCGAAAATCTTAGGCTTTAGCGACTACATAAATAAGCCCACTATTCTAAGCCCATACAACTTTGTTAGCTCAACTCAACTCTCCTGCTCCATCATCAGGCATCAGTCCTAGCACGAAACAGAGCGACAGAACCAGCTTAGGTCAGACCGTCAGACAGAGAGAGAGAGAAACAGAGAAGACAAAAGGGAAACGAAAATGGGGCGAAAGGCGAAGGTGGAGTTCGATGAGGCGGCGCCGGACATCGACCTGTCGAACCCGTACGGCGACCCGGTGGCGATGCTCGACTACCGCGAGTACCTCGTGCGCGAGAAGTGGATCAAGATCGAGACCGCCAAGATCCTCCGCGATCGCCTCCGCTGGTGCTACCGTGTAGAGGGCGTTAACCACTACCAGAAGTGTCGCCACCTCGTCGAGCAGTACCTCGATGCGACACGCGAGGTCGGCTGGGGCAAGGACGCTCGTCCCATGGAACTCCACGGTTGGTTTCCGATGCTAAAATTGTTTGTTAGATCTGGTTTGTAGGATTTGGGTTAGTCTTGTGTTGATCTGAAGTCTGAAGTGGCTCAATTTTGCTTGGTTTGATTGCAGGTCCTAAGAAGGAGGTTGATGCTGAGTAGGTCCCATTCTGTTGATGCCTCTTAGGTGAGATGGTTTCTTCAATTATATTAAATTTCTCGTTAATTGTTGTTGAGGTCTGATACTGGTACTGGTACAGTTGATGGCTGAAATATTGGTCTTATTGAGTCTAAACTAAATATTTATAAAGGTTCATTAAACTAGATAGCTTGTAGTCTTGATTGATGGCTGAAATAAAATACATGCAAACACCAATTTTGAGCTCATATGGATTAACAATAACCTTTGTATAAACAATTAGCACAAAAAAGTAGCTCATATTTTGGAATTGCAGTTGTAATCAAATTTATCTTTCAATTTAGTTTAAAGTCAAGTGAGCTTCAATTGTTAGCACTTGTGCCTGTCATGCGTGCTACACTAAATTCGTTATTTAATTTATGAAACTCACATGTTCTTTATCAAAATGCATTCAATTTGTCTAAATTCTGGAAGTGAATTTGTTCTTAGGTTGTTCTCCTAAAATTGTCAAATTTTCTATCTTGTTCTTGGAGTATGTGTAGTTGTGTGCGTAGAAGCATGGTATTCTTGTAGGATTTAACTGATAACCAGTGGTTGTTGCAATGGCAGAAAGATCATTACCCCAAGTTTGTGTTTTGTATTGAATTGTCAATTTTAAAAATGCCGTTAAATGTCGTAATAGTTTAGTAAGTTTTTATATCTGAGAATAAATTATTAAATTCAGTTTAAATTGAAGTAATTATACTGCTTTTATTTATTTGGGTATTTTCACTGAAGATTGTTTAATCACCTTTGTTTTGCTCTCAATGTCAGGTGATCAATCAACGGCATTATGGTACATCGTTGAAGTGGATCAATTAGTTGCATCTCTTCAAGTCCTTTTGTTTTTGTTCTTTTTTTTTTTTTTTTACTTACCATTTTACTGAAGCTTGTTTCTGGAACGGCTAAATAATGTATTGTCCAGAAGTACAGTCACTCTCTAGACAAGTATTGCCATGTTTGGTTTGAAACGGAAAACAATGTTATTCTGGTTGCAAATTTTACTTTCCCAAGTGTTATTATACTCTGAACATTCAACTAAGTGATCAGTGGGATGTGTTGTGAATTGCTAACAAAGGAACACCGTAATTAACTTGTTGATTTTCTTCTTCGGGACCTGCTTTATCAAAAGGCTTTTGATTCCCTTAAAAGATCGTGAAAATTCTTTTTGTCGTGGAGCCAATATTGCGTTCAAAGAAAAGGCAAAGAGGAAAAAAAAGAACAAAAAAAGAAAGCACATCAAACTCTAGTACACAACACGTAGGCCCTGATCACAATCCCTTTTTTTTAACGTAGTATTTCAACTTATTTCATTTCATTGGAAAATTCTTGATCACAATGAACGGATTTGATGTCATTTGATTGTGATACCTATGTAATTAGATCTAATGAAATCCTAATGAATGTAATGTCGAAGTTGTTCTCGTTCCTTCCAACTTCGGAAAATATTTGTCGGAGCATGATAGGCAATTAAACAATGGCATACAAAGTAAATTGCTTCGCTTGTACAATATTCAAAATTTTCATACAAAAGTGATTCTTTGCTAACAAAATTTAAAAGCAAAATTACTTGTCACTCTCTAGGCAATGTACTGCCTTTTTGGTTTGAAACGGAAAACAATTTTATTCTGGTTGCAGATTTTACTTTAAAGTGTTATTTTCTAACTAAGTGATCGGTGGGATATTTTGCTGAATTAAAATCGAAATTCACATGGCTCGACACTCAAGGTACACCGCTACTTGCTGATTTTAATCTTCCAGACCTGTTTAAGGATTTTGATTCCATTGTGGCAATTCTGTTTTGTCTTCAAGCAAATATTGCGTTCAAAGAAAAGATAGGGGGGGGGGGACGTGGTAGCCGGCTCGGGGAATTATCCTAAGTTACGTTGAAGTATGTTGTTCTCGTTCCTTCCAACTCTGGAAATATTTGTCAGAGCATGATAGGCAATGTAACAATAACATACTAACAAGTTTGCTTCACTTGTACCATATTCAAAATATTCATACAAAAGTGATATTCTTTAACAAAATTCAAAAACAAAAAACCAGTTTTGACTGCTCATGGTAATTTACAAAATTGTAAGTATTGAACATTGCAGAAAGTACTTGTAGAAAACATTAGTGCAACAGAATACATTTATATACAGTCTAAATCTACTGTGCCTCCCCGGTATCAAAAGACTGCAAGAGTAAACCAGTAATAGCATTAGAGCTGGCAAATTTTGACTTGATCCAAATTCCAAAGTACTCAACTGAACCTCACCTGAACCCTAGCCACAACCCACCCAAGATTGAAACGCTAAAAACAGAACCTGAGCCGAGCCACAGAGGAGCCTCGAACTCTGAATTTTCCAGAAATCATTGCCAAAGTAGAGTAACCCAGACTAAAATGACTGGAACCCAAATTTCCCGTCAGCAACAATCTGAACCACCTACAGAAGACCAAAAGCGCCAACTGAACCTGAATATGACCTAAACCTTAAAATGAACTAACCGAGCTATGACAACTCCCCCCTCCCTCTCCAGAGAAAACGATAGCCACCTCTAACTTGACGGCTGTAAAGGGATTTGATCACACAGAAACTCTAAGCCATAAACCCAAGTTTACATAGTTGGAATTCCACACAGTCAAGGTAGTAAATTACCATGAGTTACAATAAACATCCCAAAATTATAGCATTACTAGCATATATATAATTAGGCCTTCGGATCTGAAGAGAGAAGTCCCATTTGTTCGGTCAAATTCTTCAAATTCTGACTATTACTGTCATTTTCATCCCACAATCTCATTTGCATCTGGCTCACCTCCATTTTAGTCGAATCAACCTCTTCAGTCTCACCAGATATCGGGCTCGACTCCAGAAACTGCTCCCAGAATGGGTCAATAATCCCAGGAAGCCCTCCATTTTCATCGTACATCAGCTCATCAGTATCAATCTGCAGAGCATCGTCTGACTCCTCAGGTATTGGGTTCAGGAAGTTGCCCTCTGGACCTGGTAACACAAATTCATCTCCATTGCCTATCCCAACCTCAGTAACTATATCTTGCAAATCAGAAAATTCTGGTAAATTCGAAAGGTTTGGACTGGGCAATTGGTTTTTAACGGGTGATTGGATCTCAGGAGCACCAGTTGCGGAGGGAGGACACGTGGCAGAGAAGGCTGAGCTTGCAGTCATGCATGGAACCTCTGAGAGAGTCACACCTGAAACACGGTTAGGTGCCATCTCAAAACTGGAGTTCTCCAAGAGAAACCCAGAACTGTCAGGGCTGTTGGTGAAGCTCCCGACTCGGGTTGTAGGGTTTGTGTCCATGTTCATGATTTTCATAAGCATGGCCTTGGCAGCCTCGTTGATCAAAGGCTGGTATTTTATTATCTGGCCATCACTGCTGCCAGTGGCAGTTTCATCGACACCACCTTGTTTAGGAAGGCGGCGTTTTTTACTGCTAACTGTGATCCGACGGCTGGGATCATTTTGTTGCACAAATTGTGCGAGGAAGCCTGGGCTCTGCATGGCCTTAGCTAAGAACGACATCATCTGCTGCTGGCGCTGCTCCATACCCTATGTACAAATCAGGGCAAAGAAGAAATATAAATTAGCTTATTAACTGTAGTATATCAATCTACAATCATAGAATTATGCGCTGAATATAAAATACTTCTCAATATTGTAAGAAGATGGAACAATCATGTAATTGTAAAATACTTAAAACCCATGCAGAGCAGTGCACAGACAGTATATAAACAGATCGCAACAAAGTTTTAAGTTGTCAATAATAGAAAAGAAATTATATTATCAATAACCTTCTTACAGAAAAATAAATATATAAAAGAGACAACAAGAGAGGTGAGAAATAGTGTTTGAACTTCAGAAAGGATTTCATGTCCAAGACCAAGAGGTTGGAGGATGGAGGCTGTGGTTGTCTGGGATGTGCAACTAAAGAGTAGAATGATTTTCCTGTAATTCATTGAATATAATACAGTCTGTGGTCCAGATTTGTTCTGTGAAGTTAGGACCTTCCAGTTTTTCAAAGGATTGCTCATTTGAAAGAGTAACAATTGACATTCTTGGTTTCTGATACAAATCCATTAAACTCTAGTAACTCTTCGTACTAGAATATACTTACCTTGACCAATTAGACAGATTCAATTTCTTGATTATTTCCCCATTTTGGGTATATCCTCATTTTTCGTGAAACTTCAAACAAAGGTTAATGCAATAATCATGAAGGCTTAATATTAAAGCTCAGCGGAGATCAAAACTTTGTTAAAAATCAAATCATTTTCTATCCAATGACAAAAAAAGAAGCATGAATATCTGTTCCGTACTATAGGCTGATTGGAAATTGGTTCCATATCAAAGTTCTATCATTCAGGATAGTTTTTCACTGCTGGTTAACAAAAGTTAAATGGTCTTAATGCACTTTTTAAATTATTTAAACAAAATATATGGTACTAATCAGGTGGCGTATGGGCAAATATGTACCTGAAGTCTCTTCCCTAGTGTTTGAAGCTGGTGATCAGTTGTCTGCTGCTGCTGCCTGAGGCGAACCAGCTCTTGCATTAGGACATTTTTGTCCCTTTTCAGACGTTCTATTTCCTCTTCTAAACCAAACTTGCCTACCTCAACACAAGAGGCCACGCTAGGGTTTTGAGGTGGGGTTTGATGGTGTTGTGTATGATTAGTGGTTTGCCCAGTGCTTGAAGAATGAGATGCTTTTCTCCTGGTGATGGTTTTTAAAAGGTGCTTCTGTCCCCGTAAAAAACCCTCATTAGCAAATTCCCATCTATCAGGGTCTATCTTTCTAAATCCCTACAGAACCAAAGAGATTTTTTCTTGTTAGAGAATGCACATCAAACTGATACAATCAGATAAAGTACCGTTCAAATTTCTGGTGCATATAAAACCCTAATTTATGAAAACCGTATTTGACAATTTTATTAAGCTTGAACTTGTGGTATTCAGTCTCAACTCACTAGACTCCATTGTTTTGGAAACTGACCCCTATTAACATTCAAACTAGTCTCAGTTTACCCACAATTGTGCAATTTTATAAATGATAAATTAGTTCAGTGGCTTCCTCATTAATCAATTGTTAGGGTATAGAGATCATAACTCAGTAACATCATCTGATACAATCCAGAGGTTTTTTTATGAACTCATAATTTCAATTGAGTCTGAATTGATTCGTAAACACAAATTTAGGGAACAGATATTTGAATTTCTTAAATCTAATGTAAGATTTATTGAGATTTAAGGCAGCACTAATTCAATAACTAAAACCAAAACCCTAGTCCCTAGTACAAGTGTACAAAGCAAAGCACTGCCAGATGGGATATGAGGTTTAATCCATATTAAACTGTATGTATCAAGATGCATACAATTTTAACCTCCTAACCCCCATATCTAAATTTTGGTACAAAAAACAAAATCAATTAAAAAAAAAAAACGCTAGATTAACAAAACAGAGAAACTTTACATAGGTATTGAGCTGGCGAACAAAGGAGGAGAAGTTATTATGCTTGAAATACTTAGGCAAAAGATCTCTCGCAAACTCAGGTGTATTCCACACTACAAAGCTGTTGTTACCCGCGCCCCAAGAAACAACTGCATCAGTCGACGGATCGTCGACCATCTCGTACGTCTTGCTGAGAAACGGCGGCGGACCGGCGGCCAACGCAGCCGGAGACGGAGTGAGTCCGTTCGCCCCCGAGCCGGAGCTCGGAGTCGGAGATGAAGCGTTGGAATCCATGGGAGGAAGGAAACAGAGAATTAGAGAGAGAGAAAGGGATTAGGGTTTTGATTGGAGAGTGAGGTTAATTTGTTTGATTTGATCAGAGAAGGGATGGGTGCATTGGATTTGGAGGAGAAGATACAACGACGATGTACGGTCGTACAACTAGGGATTGTATTGTTTTTCCCATCATTTGTTTTCTTTTGTTCCTCCAATTTTCTCTTTATCGACTTGCTTTAATATCTCTCCAGTGTGTGGAGGAATGGATGGATTCTGTGATTTTTGACGTATTAGATGGACGTTTGTTGACAGGAGAGTGTGACGTGGCTGCATCTGAACAATAGTTTTGGTTCGTACAACTGGAGATCAGTTTGTAGTACACAGCTCCAAAGGATATTCGTTATATCCAATTTTTTAGCAGCTATAACTCACAGAATTTGAGTCAAATTTTATAAATTATTAAATTAATAACTAAATATTACATTTCGAAAGATAATGAATATGAGCCAGAATTTGAAACCTAATTTTATTAATGATGTAATATATTTTTCAAGAATTAATTTAATATTTATAGTTATCACCAAAATTGAAAACAGAATTTCAATAGTAAATATTTTCCCATACTTTGTCTCGGAAAAACAATTGTTGAAAAGAAAATTAACATTTAAAATGAGATAAATTATGGAAAAGTTATGGTATTCGACAACTTTGAACATAAATAAATATTTCTTTTAATGCTAAAGAACTACATAATTGTAAACAACGTAATTAATACCACATTATTAGTGTAAAAGAACATAAAGTTGCATTATTTAGTAGTTATGTCGAACTGCACATAAAATACATTTTCTCTTAATTATAAGGGAGAAGCATGATACATGATATGGAAATAAAAAAGAATCAAAATTGAAAGGGTGAGAACATAGCTTGAATTAATATATGGCGCACAGAATTACGAATGTCTCGTTTAGTTTAGATGCACACACAAGCGATCCTAGTTGAGTTGCAGAGTTGGTAATAATTGTGTGTTGCTTTGTACCGGGCTAATGCTGCACCGGGCTGGAACGAGATCCTCTGGACGTCCATCCTCTGGACGTTTGGTGGACGTCCTTGGATCTGGACCGTCTGATTTAATCTCAACGGCTACAAAGGAGTCCCGTGCATTCCACCACACCCGAAAAAAATATTGGCCCGAAAAAATGAACCGTCGAGATTAAATCGGACGGCTCCGATCAAAAACTACCACTGGACGTTTGAAAAAAACGTCCAGAGGATCCGACTCCGCACCGGGCTGGATGTTTTACACTGTGTACTTGGCTTTTCTTCTAATGAAAGAGAAGTGGTAGGGGAAAACCCTACTTAGTTCCAAAAAAAAAGTGATCCTCGTTGAAAATTTCAATTGAGTAACATACCAGTCGGTTCAGAAAAGTTCCGTACTGTTTATTGATTTTAGATATTTAGTAAAGTTTGAAGTCAACACTGGCACTGTTTTGATACAAAGTAGTAACTAAGTTTGTCAGGACTTCGTTTTGGAAAGAAACACAGAAAAAAAAAAAAAAAAAAACTTAGCGCTCCTAGGTACTTAATTAAGGATTTCAAGTAGGTAGAATTTAAATTAATGAAGTCATCCGTACGCCGATCAGACAATCTGTAAGATAACATGCATGCTCTTTTAAAAAAGTAAAAAGCGTCCATATGTTGGAATAATTTGGTTACGTCAACTGAGATGCTAAAATTTTCAATTAATATCAGTCCGACTCCAATAATCTTCTATTATCCTAATTCTAATCTAGAAGGTCTCTGCTCGTTACGCGCCTTATCGGATTCAATCAGGCCGAACCGCTCGATGGCAGGCCTATTTCAATCCGATATTTTACTATAGGATACATCCAGCTTTGCTGGATACAAAAATTTTTATTGACATTATAATTATTGAATTTGTTGTAAAAAAAACCGAATTTCATTTAAATTGAATGTCTATGAAAGACCCTAGTCGGATTTCGAACCTGCGACATTTCACTCAAGATGCATTGCTCTTTGTCACTAGACCAAGAGTTAGTTCTTAAATCAAATTTCATTATACAAAATTTTCTTAAAATTTTAATATTAATTATCTGTGCAAATGATTATATTTCAAGTTAGATTATATAATATTATTTTAATTTTATAAATTATATTGTAACGACTGTATTGCAAGTTAGATTATATGATATTATTTCAATTTTAAAAATTTATTGCATAGGAATTTGAAGTAACAGTTGAAGAGGCAAAATAACAATTACGTACGAACTACTTTAGATTTTTCAAATTTATTTATTTCTTAAATTAAATAATGATTGGTATAACTATTTTTAATATATTAAACCAAAAAAGAGAAAATTATTTAGGCCCTGATCACAATGATTTTTACTCGGAATTTCATTTCATTTTATTTCATTTGAATTGATTTCGTAAGATTTCATAGAATTTCGTTAAACCTAATTACATAGGAATCCCAATCAAATGATATCAAATCTACTCATTGTGATCAAGAATTTTCCAATGAAATGAAATGAATTGAAATCCTACATTAAAAAAAAAGATTGTGATCAGGGCCTTATAATTATAGAAGATGCCAAAAGAAAAAAAAAATAATTATAATTATAGAAAATGCGGCCACTATGATGAATTAAGTTGGTCAGGACCCATAGACGGATTGGACGAGACCGAAAAGTCAGGCCAATTCGATTCGGTCTGAATTATTTTTTTATTTTCGCCGTCCATTTCTATTGAAATCATTAAACATAATAGAAACAAAGCATAAGTGTACGTTAGATCAGTATTACTATTTAGTATTTATAGAGATCGGTTGCTACATCCTAGTACCAGAAACTGGTACACAGCCACACAAACCTCCAAAGTCCAAACACATCCACCAAGCACAAAAACGAACATAAAACGATAAAAGGCCCTCCACAATCGGTTAGTATCTTAATTTATTATCGTCGTTGGTTATCCTTGTTAATTGCTATTGTAACGTCTAAGCTTATTTTATTTGCATGTGTTTAACTAATGGTTAGTTAATGTTGTGATATATTTAACTTTTAAATTAATTTAATATAGTGGAGGTTTTTATTTTTATTTAGCATTGCATAATTGTATTAAAAATACTTATAGGGTCGTTCGGAATCTTCGGACGAGTACTTGTACTTCTGTCAGTACTGCTGCAAAAGCTAGATAATTCTAATTGAACTTTGTGACAATAACCTTATTATTGATATTAATTTAGATATTTGACAGATTTGCCCGCTTTGTGTTACACAAACCATGGTTTAAACCAGGATGGTTGAAATTCAGAATCGATTTTTCTATCAGCTTGAAGGGCACCAAAATAAATTTGATCAAATCAAATTAATTATACTCAAGCAATGGCACAAAGTACTAAATCTCCCATAAGTTTTATTAGGAACCATCAAAACCTATTCTTCAACATTCATATCAACTCAACCAAATTTCACGGTACCACACTATAAACATCATAAACTTGAATCAGTTAGTCACTGCACATTTTGCCATAAAAAGCTGTCGCATTTCAAGCCAATAAAGGTGCGCTGGAGGAAGAATCTGAGAAATTAGCAATTCCCTGTAGCATGCGAAGGATCTCTGATGAGTCCTCCAAGTAGTACTTGGCTTTGCTGGGTTTCTGGCCCATGGTACAGGCAAATACCTCTGCCACTGGGGATAGAAAGGGCCCCGCTGCCGCAGCCTGGTTTATGACCTCGAACATGTCCTCGTCAGACCTGTCATCGCCGATACAGAGAACAAAGTCAGCTCTAACACTTCTCTCTTCCAATTCTGACAGAAGCCGCTCTGCCACCAGACCTTTTGTTACACCCTGAATAAGTAAAGATGTCTATTTAGTTTTGTGAGAAATATGATTTATTCTATAAGCTATATTAATACATGCCTCTACAAAAATATGATAAGTGTATCACTGAAGACATCTAATCAAACACCTACATCCCTATTTTCCATTTTTTAACTGCTTTTTAGGCATGGTTTGTTTGTAGTTTGCACCAAGGTTCTCCTATCTTGACAGAATCTAGAGTGTAATTTAAATAGCTTTTGTGAAATAATCTTTTCATTCAATTTCAAGGGACTTGAGGCCTTAGAGGCCTTGAAGGAATGGTGATGAATGTAGCTCCTTTCTTCCCAACAAGCTGGTAATTATTTTGCCCCAAATGTTGAAGTCAGGGAAAACAATGGACTAAGACGATTCTTCAAGTTTAAGGCTTCAATATTCATAATTTAACCAATCAGTAAAATGGTGGATGGTGCTACTGAACATTATCAGCGACGATTTATGATGGCATGAGCACCAGTGCAGCACTGCACTAAGAAATCTCAATACCATAGAATGTGTACTGGTACCTGGACTTGGGTAGCTCACATTCCAGCATGACTACCGGAGTCAAAATATGGTAACCGAAGATATTATAACTGGAAATTGTGCCTGCATGTACCTACTAGTGAGGACAAGAAAACTGACCTGAGGCTTGACCTCAACACTACGGGGACCAGTTTTAACAATAACAGGCTCGTTCGAGAGAACACTCTCTAAATGTGTCAAAAGCTCCTTGGCCTGACATGATCCAAAATCTGGATCTGCATACTGGTACTGCCACACAAGTGCACTCTCTGTGGCATCTATGGCTGCTCCATCAGTTGTCTCAGTGTACAGTTTCATGATTGGCTCAGCTATCTGTTTCCACTCAAAACCAATAATGGGTACAGTTGTTTCCCATTCCGATTCTTTAGTTTTCCTGAAAATATTGACAATTCCTAAAAGTTAACACCTGAACATTGTATATTCGATAAGTTACAGTTAAGCTACTGTTGTATTTCCTGATTGTTACATGCTTATTTAATACAATAAATTTGTTGTCAGGATATGTACTGCCGTACTGGTATGTTCCAAGCAGAAGCCCAAGGAGTAACCCCTGCCCTTTGTTTGATTCCATTATACACTCCTATATGGGGCTCATGTTCCATCGGTGATAGTACAGGATACTTCTATAGCTAGCTAATTCATGAAAAATCCTATTTTTGTTCTTCTTTCGGTTTCACATTACTTTGAATTTTTGGTTGACATATTATTTTTCCAAAAACATTTTATAAAAGCACCAAGTCATTCATTGTAAAGGTCAAACTAATGCTGCAAAATACTAAGGTGCTCTGCTGCTATGATAATCCATACTCAAGTGTAAAAGAAAATACCTTATCAAATAGCCATGCTCTGCTGCTATAACAAGGCGCTCAGCAAAGGAGAACCAGCGGCTCATTGTTTCCTTATCTAGCCCACTGACAATATACACAGTATTGTGTGGGTCTCGACACAAGCTAGTAATTACCCTTAAAGCCTCTTCTGAGGGTCCCTTGTTGACAGAAAACTGGGGCATCAGTGCCCCATCATAATCTAATAAAATAGCACGATTTCTACACCTTCTATAAGCTGACACAATGTGCTCCACTGAGAGCTTTCTGAAGTTTGGGTCAAGAGCTACAACCCGATAAGTCAAGCCAAACCCGACACTCCAGCACCTCCTCTTGCCATGGTCCTTACATGCCCTCTCCAAATCTTGTACATAGCTGTTTGCCCAATAACTCACGTCATGAGTGCTCACATATCGGTAATTCTTTTCATGCCTGAGTTGTCTTTCCATATTGCCCATACAAAGTGCAGAATACATTGCCTCTGAAACAGATTCAACATTCCAAGGGTTCACCCGAATGGCACCACTTAGAGAAGGTGAGCACCCAATGAACTCTGACACCACCAACACACTTTTCTTTGGGCTTAACGGGTCTACACCCAACACCTGATCCAGCCTGCAATTGCCATGCCGGGATATTGTGTATTCGTAAGGTATCAAATTCATACCATCTCGTACTGCTGTAACCAAACAACAGTCAGCTATCACATAATAAGCTACTTTCTCATAAAACTGAAGCGGTTTGTCAATGAGCACAACTGGATCATATCCTGGCAACCCGAACTTCTTATTTATCCTTTCAACAATAGAATAAGTTTCCGCTTGTACCTCCTGCACATCACGGCCACGTCCTCTTGCTGGGTTGGCAATCTGGACCAGCACCACCTTTCCTCTCCAGTTGGCATGCTGCTCCAGCAATTGCTCCATTGCTAAAAGCTTCAAACTAATCCCTTTAAAGATGTCCATATCATCAACACCCAACAAAACAACAAGGTTTTTGAAGCTTTCACAAAGCTCAGCAGCCTGCAATCCAGTTTCCTCATGATCCATTACCTGTTTCAACTGCTCCATGTGAATCCCAACTGGTAAAATCTTAATATTAACAGTACGGCCATAATACTCAACACCAATATAACCCCTTTTTGACTGGTAAGTCACGCCGAGTAAGCGGCTGCAACAGGACAGAAAATGCCGGGCGTAATCGAAAGTGTGGAACCCAATAAGGTCTGCATTGAGTAAAGCTCGCAAAATTTCATCTCTAATTGGAAGTGTGCGGTAAATCTCTGATGAAGGAAAAGGACTGTGTAAGAAGAACCCTAATTTAAGCCGGTTGAACCTTTTTCTTAAGAAGGTAGGCAGTACCATTAGATGGTAATCATGTACCCAGACAAAATCCTCCTCTGGGTTCAGCACCTCCATGACCTTATCAGCAAATATCTTGTTCACCGACACATAAGCCCGCCATAGAGACTGGTCAAATCGACCACCTAAGTCAGGAGAGAGAGGTAGCATGTAATGAAACAGTGGCCATAAATACTGTTTGCAAAAACCATGGTAAAATTTGGAGAGGAGGTCAGCTGGTAGAAAAGCTGGTATGCAATTAAAGGTATCGAGTAGTATTTGTGCCACCTCATCCTGTTCTCTTATGTCAACTTCTTCTCTTAAGCAGCCAACATAAGTGACATCTAAACTGTCTTCTAAGCCATCTTTTAGTTGTAAAAGGAGTGAATCTTCATCCCAGGTGAAGTACCACCCTGTACCATCTGTACGACGATGGGCCCGTACTGGAAGTTGGTTGCTCACTATGATAAGCTTTTCTCTTTGGACTGAAGGTGCATCTGAAGCTGCACTGCTGGCCGGATATTCTTCTTCTAATTCAGAGATTATACCAGCTGCTGTCATTACTCGGGTTAAGCGCTTGCTGACATTGCCCACACCAGTACTGGTACCAATTTTCGGTGAGTCACAGGAGATCAGGTCTAGTAAGTTTGAATAGGATTTTGAGACCATCTTTTATTTCTTTTCACCTTTGTAAGTTGTGCATAGATTAGGGGCTTCGAGAATGTCTGCAGACACACAGAGAAGTCTACATTTTAAACATATAAATAAATAAATGCAAGTGAGATGATCAGGTCTTATGCAAATTAAAGTAAATTAATGTCTGACAGTAATAAAAATTATTGGCAAGGAATTAGTTAGTACTTAGTAGTAATCTTTGGGTCATCTATAAGAATGACTACAATTTGATATAGCAACAAATTCAAATTCGCCAAAATAAGTAATTTTCATTTATCGCCAAAAGAAAATGATATCCATTGGCTTCTGTCTGTTAGGTAATGGATATACAATTTGAATTAAATTAATAGATAGCAACAATAAAGTTGTTCAATTTATTGTCTTTAAAAAAAATATGGGAATTGGAAGGTCAAAATTAGTTTAGAAAAAGGGGAGAAAATTTTGCTTTTGCCATGCATGACACAGTAAATTCAGAAACCAAAAATAGAAGCAACAATTTAATCAGACCACATTCCGTGACACTATACTAGACAAAAAGGGTATAAGCACTGTCATACTCCAATTTGATGTACACGACAAGCACTAAACACTTGAGTTATCCCTCTCGACTTCTCTAAACCAACTAAAATCGCTAAAACCCAAATATCAGAAGTCTAAACAACAAGAAATTACTAAAAAGAAAAGAGGAAGAGGAAGAGGAAGGGGCTTTTAATTACCTCACTAAGACGAAGCACTGTGCACGAAATATCAAAAATCGCATGTGCTGATTAAGTAGAATTGTATACGAGAAACAAGCACCAACAGCGGTGGTGTGTGATAGCCAAAAAGAGAGAGATAACAAAGAAAAGAAGTTACCTTCTTCACTTTTCCTTCCTTCCTTTTCAATAAGAGGCGTCAGACTAACGATGGCCACAAAAGAGGAATAGAGAAAGAGAGTGAAGAGGGAATCGAAGAGTAGAAAAACAGAGAGAGAAGAGAACTGTGCTGATTCTTAATTCTCCATCGTATAAAGAGGGGGTGGAGAAAGGGACTGTTAACCTTGGAACTAGCGATCCATCTCAATTCTATTTCTAAATCTCTCTTTTTTCTGTTGTGTGTGTTTCTCTCTGTTTCGGTGTCTCGATCAGATAGCACTGACAAACGGTGGAGAGAGAGAGACGAATGGAAATGATTCGCCACCTTTGAATGAGAGTGTGGGGCACAACTACACAAGGTAGCGTATTTCCTTTTTACAGGTCTCTTAATAATTCTCTGTACTTAATTATGTAGCGGGTTTGAAATCCAAACAGATATTGACCTGCTATAGAGAGCATGTCTAGGTATACTTCACAGGGGAACTTATCAGAGAATCCTGGCACCACTATATCTTTCTGCATACCTCCTTTTTTTTATTTTCTTTTTTTCATTTTTTCTTGGAGGGGATCATGAATTACGTTCCCCTATGTAATATTTCACCATAGTAAAGAGTTGCAGAATTTTTTAATGTTTTCAATGGAAGAAGATATCTCAGCGGCACCTGTTATGAATTCTTGATTATACTGTGAATGTGAGCACAATTTTGATATGTTTTGGCTTTCTGACGGTGAAGGTGGAACTTGTGGATTGTGCATTCATTGTCTGGAACGAGATTTTTTTTGTCTGAATCGTCTGATTTAATCTCAACGGCTAATGAATACTCCGTGAATAATATCAGATTGATAGACAAAAAAAATAACCGTTGAAATTATATCGGACGGTTCAAATTCAAAAATGACCAGAAGATCCGAGTCCTCCATTGTCAAATGTGAATTACTGAATTATGATGTACACGGAGATTACCCAACCGACCTCATAATTGAGAGAATATGCCGATGCATTTTACTGGCTGGTTACCGAATACTGATGAGTGGTTAAGACTGTTTTACAGTGAAGGCTCAATAAAATAAAATAAAATAGAAGGTGAACGGAAGAAAAAACAAGAAATGTCAGTAATGACCGAGTGCATGTTGCATAAGTATGAACTGAAAAAAATATTTTTCGTCAGTTGACTTCTACGCGGCGTAGTTGGGATTTTGAGTCAGCGGAGTTCATAATTTTTTTTAAAAAAAAAAATATGTGTATGACATAGTATAATAATGTAACGTAAAAAAATGCATCAGAAATCATATATATATTGTAATAACAATAAGAGATCTAAAATAATATATCAAATATACAAAATAATAATTCAGGGATGAAGACAATAAAAAAAATACAACAATTCTCTATCAATTTTTATTTTCTCATAATTTTACATAATAGGTCCATTTGAAATCTCATTGAACACTTTATTTTCAATATTATAGATATAAAAAGATCGGAGGAGTTCGGCCACTATCTAAAGCACAATATTTCGAATCTTCTGCGGCGCTCGAATTTTTTTTTTACAAGAACAACGTTTAGGATTTTATGTGGTAGTTATTATATAATATCAGAATAGTTTTTTCAATCTTTTGTGGTAGCTTTTGTCTATGGTGTCTTAAAGTTCACAAAACATTATATAGACAATTTGGGCAATGCGCGAGATTTGCATTAATATATATATGCTACTAATAATCATTCATCTATATATCTCTCACTCTATTCTAAATTTTTTCTAAGAAGATTCATTGCGAAGAAAGGAAAAAGACGGTTCATTATGAATGAATGCTACACAGGTCCCTATGCGATTTTTTTAAAAAATGTTATGCAATTCAAATTAAATGCAACGTGTCTATTTGGGTCCTTTAAATTTCTGAAATAGATCCCTGACTTTTTTTGAGTTTTTTCTTATTTACGGACAAGCACAATATCAAGTAAATTAATTTTTTCATGTGTATCCCTAGACCCACCAAACAATACATACCTTCGCCTTGCTTCTACACCTGTTGTATTCATTTGCTTGCCATATATTCCAAACAAAAATTATATTAAAAAAATTGGACAAAATAAAAAAAATATTATGTCGACATAACAATATTATTACGATGTATATATCAGTTGATTCCTTTCCGATTAACAAAGTTATTTATAGAATGATTGCGCCAAAATATACACACATTGAACAAATTGTTATCTTATATTTTTTCACAGAATTGCACAAACTATTCAGGTTCAGTTCAATAAACATAAGTTTTTGTTATATTCTATCTATAGGTAATTAAATATGTGGTTACAACACAAAGACAAACATTCAATGCAAGAAAATCAGGGGACATTTCAGGCGTTCTTCAATTTCAATTATTGCGTGCTTTTCTTGCTTCTCACGTGTCTGGTGGCTCTCGCGTCTTTTCTTTCTAATTTGTCTCGTACCTCTTCCCTGACAATAGCATGAACAATCAACTGTATAATGTTGTACTAGTAGTCAGTCACACAAGGGACCACCAATAATTCACAATTTTATTTTCTGGTAACCCGTCTCTGTAAGCAATCATTTCATGAAAGAAGCCTTAAGACCAAGTTTCTTTGTAAATGTTACTGCTTCTCTAAGGGGAGCAACTAAATAATCCATAGAGATGTTCAATAAATCACGAGGTTGTGTTCTAATTAACTAGCAAAAGATACGGTAAAATCAATATTTTAGTCTTTCTTTTTAAATAACTAGCTTTTTATACGCGCTTCGCGCGTGAGGCATTGTTCTTCCAGAGCCTAGAGAGTTCTTCATCCTCCCGCCGCTCGTTTTTCTTTGCCTGCAGTTTGCCATATCGTAAAACAAAACCCATGAAAAAATATTTAAGTAATAGATAGAAAAATGTGAACAGCAGGAAAAATAGAGGACTAACGGTGCTCCAAGTGCTTCTTCCCATCTCTCTATCAATCTTTTTCCGTCTTTCTCCTTCCATACCAAATCCTGAAATAAACAAAATCTGGCAAGAACCAAAACAAAAAAATGACAAAAAAGAAAGAGGAAAGAGCAAAGGCTATGTAATCTAAACCCTAAATCCAAATCCGAGCTCACCTGGTTTAATGAAATTGACAGTTTCTCAGAAAGCTTGCAGAAGGCAGGGGCAAATGACATATTTCTCGTCTTACAAATATTGCACATTCAATCCTCAAAATATTCTGAAAGTTGTTAATGTGTATACCTTTAGGAAATGGTGCATGGTGTTTCCCACAGTGTTTCTTCACAATTTCTACATCATCAGAACAATCAGATGATCCTCCAAGTATGTTCCCCAGAATAATGGCACTGCTCCATCAGCATCCTAAAGAAATGGGGAACAAATAATTAAAATGGCCAATCATTAAACTTTTTTAAGTATAAAGCTTGAATAAGACTAAATATTTATTGAGACCAATAAGATGTCTTAATAAACGCAGAAACCGATGACAAAAAACAAAACCAAGGGAGAAAATAAAATCAAACTGGAACAACACCAGAATCCAGTTAGATTTAGACACTGTAATGGCAATGTAACTGTTTATGCAATAACAACTGAGGGCTCGTTTGGATGGCAACGGAATAACTTAATCCTGAGAATAGCTTAATCTCGGACTAAAAATTTCATCCAAACAGAAGTGGACTAAGATCGGAATAGCTAATCCCAGGAATAACACAATTTCCAACAACACTCTTCCCAACAACACTTTTCTCTCTACTTTTCACACTTCCCAACGCTATTCCTAAACTCACCATCCGAACAACATTCTTAGTCCCGGAATAATACTCTTCCTACTAGTTCCGTGAATAGTATTTTTCCTCAAATTTAGTCCAGGATTAGCTATTCCTAGCCTAATCCCAACCCATCCAAACGAGCCCTGAGTGCTCAATAAACAACATTTTCAGGCATAAAAACACTATTAATGCAAAAGACCACCAACATATGAAGTTTTCTCTAACCAGAAATGTATCTAATGTACTTACAACTGCAATGAAAATAGAATTGGAGCTGCTATCAAATAGAACAAATGCAATTTCAGGCATAAAAACACTGTTAATGGAAAAGACCACCAAAATATGAAGTTTTCTCTAACCAGAAATGTATCTAATATACTTACAGCTGCAATGAAAATAGAATTGGAGCTGCCATCAAATAGAACAAATGCAAATTTTCCGTTCAGATCCCTGACAACTTTGTCTGCAGGATAAGATCCTCTGTCTCTCAACGTTCGGTATGCTTCAATAATAATGATGTCATCAGTGGCACTTTTGCCTAATCTATACTGTTGTTTCTGTAGAGGAATATTTATGAGGGCTCCTTGGAACATGCAAAATATGTCATCTACTGATGCAAATAATCTGAACAAAAGAAAGAGAAAATGTTATCTATATGACGACAACTTCAATGGTAATTTGCACTTAAAGATAAAAAAAAATATTATACTTAATTGGGTCTATTATATTACAAAACATTGAACAAAATTCCTTCAATTAATGTTTTTGGAAACAAATATCCTATATGTAACTCTTCGTTAAAAGAATATGATATGGGGAGACTCTACCAATGCATGCTAATATTACAGAGATCAAATAGACAAGACTCAATTTCAAGCATATGCACTCAGTAAAGATCTTAAATTAGACTTATCTGCAGTTTTATTACAGTATTAGCACTGTTGACTGGTAACTGTCGAAAGTTTGGATCAATAAATCAAGACATGATGCACCGTGCATGCTTATGTATGTAATTAATGAAGAACAATGCCATGGAAATTTTGGCATTTGCCAACCTGAAAGTCTAAAAAGTGAATAACTTTTGGCATTTGCCAACCTCTAAATATCTTGTGATTGTTCGTCAATTTTATAATCCTGCATTTAGCACAAATCATGCTTAATGCATGAATGGAGATTTGTGAAAATAACCAAAGGCAAAAAAAAGTTGAGACTATAGATAAAACCCAACTAAGTTACTTCACTAAGGATATTTTGTACGACTAACAAATTTAAGTAAATCTTTTCACCTAAAGGAATAAATTTTAACACCAACAGATATTTAGACAATGTGGAACGCTCCATCGAAACCCTAGAATCTACCTCGCGATTGTAGAATTAAAAAAAATCGAATCCACAGCTTTGAGGGAGAGAAGCCAAAAAAGAGGGAGGGGGAGGGAGAGAAGTGTCATTAATTGAGGGAGAGAAAAATAAAAAAAGGGTACCAAATCCTAGTGAGCTTCTTGGCATGGTCTTCTTCATCCTTGGTCTTCCTAGCCTCTTCCTCCACCTCCTTGGCCATGCCAGCATCGGCCATGAGAGTAGCAAGTACCTTTCCATTGTTCTTGAGGCCCAATTGCCGAACAATCATCCCAGAATGTTCAATCACCTTCACGATGGGAAAAATGATGCACTTTCCAAACAAATAAATTTTATAGATCTTGTACAGTTGAAACATACCTAGCCTAGACATGAACTTCAAAAATAGTCTTTCTATGTTTCATATACCAACATATTAAAGCGTTCTTTAGTTCCTGACCATTTACATTTCTATTTGCAAACAATTTCCAATCTTCGTAGCACTCATAGGCAAACCTGTGTAAAATGGTGCTTTATTGTAGAAGCAAGGTCGAAATATGAGACAACTATGGTTATATCAAATATTTATATGATTGGTTACAATGGTTATATTGCAGATAACAATTTGTAATTACATTTTCCACAAACCAAAACACTGGTTGACTGAGTAGTTTTCATACCCAAATCCAGAAACAAATAAATGAACAAACAAAATATAAAAATTGGAAATTTAATTTACCACGCTATCTGATGCATCTTGCTCAATGGCTAGATCACGCAAGAACCAGGTGGCACTCTCATGATCCGCCACCTCATTCTTCAAATCCAGCAGCTCAATTATGAGACTCTCATCTCTTGTGGGGTCCACAAACACCTCATGTTTAACAGTTTAGGGTTTCAGTAAAATATGAACAGACCAAAAGTCCAAAACAATACTCATATATCACTTATCCAAAGTTCTTATTTTGTACGATTAAAGTACTTCTAATACAACTAACAAAATTCCCAAAATGTTATTACAAAAATATTTAGCTAGGCAAAAAAAAAAAAGAATAACATAACCGGAAACACCAGCCAAGATCAATAAAAGTAAGTGGCGGTGAGGCATAGTATAGTTCGTAAATATCATCTAAAGCTATGTAACCGAACTCAAAACATAGTTGGTAAGTGTCATCTAACGGTGCTGGTACCAAACTCAAAATATAAAGCACCTGATGATCAGGAACTTCACGAATATTGCTCACATCTTGCATCAAGAGAAAACAAATACAATTCAAAGTACATCAAAATTAGCGTACTTCTTTTAAATTAGTATACAGATTAACTATGAATTAAATAAAAAGCAGGGTTTAATTTGAAGAACTTGGCCTAAATATACAGAATAAAAAGAAGGGTTCTCATGCCAGCATCGGCCATGAGAGTAGCCGTCCCTGAGCACCTTGCCGCCGAAGATGAGGTTGATGCGGGTGGGATGGCAGCCGCCTCCGTTGGAACGGCGCGCCACCTCCGCTCGGAGCATATGGACCTTCCAGGTGTTGAGGGAGACCTCGAGCGAGCCCGTCCAGGCGCCAGCGAGCTCGAGCTTGGCCATGGGCGGAGCTTCAGGTGGTGGTGGAGGTGGTTGCGTGGATGAGTGATCCATGGAGAATTGAGAAACTTGTCTTTATTTGATTGATTCGGAGAAGAAAGAAAAGAGAGAGAGAGGAAAAGAGGAAGGCGGAGAGTCTCGGAGAGATGGAGACTTGTTTGATGAAAACAAATACACGGTTGAGATTGAATCCATCAAAAATAATGGAAATAACAACGAAGACTGATGCGGAGATCAAGTTGAGCGCTAACTTTTTGATGACGTCGTTAGAGTCACTGTAGTAAATATACCTCACATTGGAGTATTTATAGAAGTATTTATAGATAACTAATTTGGTAGTAACTTAAAATATTGGCAAAATCAGCCATATACCCTTGTAATCTTCTCCAATTAGCCATACACCCTCTTATTTTTTAAAATTAGTGATTTACCCCTCTAATCATCATTAGTATTGCCATTTACCCTTTTCATTAATTTAAATGTTCCATTTATTCTGAAAATTTAATTTTTGAAATGTAAGACTAAATTGCCCGTACTTTTTCTCTCCCTAGATTCCCCGTCCAATATATGATGATCATCTTTTATACGGAAAGATACAATACTTATACACTATAGAAATAAGAAAGAAAAATGTTGCAACTTTTTGAATCATTGCTCGGATATTCGAACTTCTATACCAATTTCCTTATATTTCCCAAGTACACCAAATTACCTATTATCTTACATTTACTACTAGCTAGCTTATGTTTCTTGACTTTCGAAAATTCAGTGTACAGCCAAAAAAATATCAAAAGGACAAACAAGTATCTTTAATCTTTAACAAATGCAAACAAAAAATACTGAGTTTCTACTAAAGAGGTGAATAACAAGAAATACAAACCGGTAATCTTGTCATTCTGAAAATTTTCTGTTTGCTAAATACTAAGATTTGGAGATGAAAAAAAAAAAAAAAAACTTTGTTTGCAAGTGCAGGTTTGGAGATGAAATTCTAAAGAGAAGGGGATTTAGCGATTTTCATAATTAATTTGGCCTTGATTTATTTCCATAAAGGATGAATCATTAAGAAGGAAAGCAAGAGAAAAATGGCAGGGATATTTTCGTCCCTAAATTTTAAGAAAATAAAATTTTGAATTAATATATCATTTAAATATTGAAAAAGGTAAATTGTAATACTAATGATGATTAGAGGGGTAAATCACATTTTAAAAAATAGGAGGGTATATGGCTGATTGGAGAAAATTAGAAGGGTATATGGCTGATTTTGCCTAAAATATTCTAATAAAAAGTCTGATCTTGATCTAGACAACTGATCAGATCAAATTACACAAATCAATGGTCTAAAATTGATATAAAAATCGTTTAACACCATTTTATATGACATGTTTACTCCTTTTATATGAATTGTTTACATCTTTTTTATAGGTGCATTTATAAGTAGTAAGGATAAGGATAATGATAAATCCGATCGGAGGCTCCTGAGCCCATGATGGATCTGGAGTGCACGGGCCCGTTATCCTTCCACCATTGAGAACGATTAAAAGAATTAATTCATATTTATTTTGATAATACCTACCTCATAGAATTAAAAGAAGCAAATTTTATAGTCTAAATAGGCGTTTGACAACATCATAAATTAGTGAGATCAAGAGTTAAAATTAGTATATTTAAGAATTTTTTTTTTAAATCATGACAAACTCCAAACCAAACCTCCACCCAACCAGAAATGGAAATACATCTCTGAAGATTCAAATCATTTTATGGACTATTTTTGTAGTCAACAAAGATCAATCAAGCAAGCAATCCTAGCAGTGTGCAAATTCTTTAGAAGATCTCCAGCATTGTTCTTTTCATATCTAGAGTTTAGAAGCACAACTTTTCTGACGGACTCATAAGGCATTGGCTATGAAATTTTTTTTGTTACTATAAACCATACTATTTCTTTTTTTGACAGTTTCATAAAGCATTTGCTATGAAAAGTTTTTTGTAAAATATACTTGCATTCCTCATAAATTTTCTGTAAAAAACTTGCTATGAAAAATTAGGAACTTGCTTGTATTTGATTCGGTGTACAATTCAGCATTACCGCACACCTATTGAATTTGAGCTCCAGCAAAATTGTCTGCAAAAGTCATTAGTGTTATTCTAGATTAAATCTGAGGTGTTTACAGTGCCCTAAATCAATAAACGTGAGTGTAAGCTTGAAAATGGAGAATCGAAGTATGGAGGTTCAATAGACATCAAGACAAAAAAAAAGTTTTAGATATAATTGTACAATTTTTTGTGTAGCAGTTAATAGAAAATTGTTCAATGATCACAACCATGCATGGAAATGACAATTTGACACCAAAAACCAACATGAAGTTTTGGCCAGCTAAGAAAATTCTAATTAAAACCAAACTTTTTAAGTAATAATTTTTTTGTAATTACAAAATTTTGAGATATTAAAAGGTAACTTAGTAAGTTGTCTATTTTTCTTATTCTCATTAGATAAATTATCAACTCTTAACTAAATTTTGAGTTGAAAACAGGTTCTAGACTTGTGGCCCAGTATGGTATATGAAATGCTAGGAGGGCCCACTTTCGATTTTTACAAGCCTTATACATCTAAACAACTTACAAAATAACTTAAAACAATTAATGCATCATAACCTTTTTCCAATGTGCCCATGTACTACCACGATGGAAAGAAACTAAAGAAAAAAAGGACAATTACAATTATTAAGAAAATTCTTTATTACTTTGTAAGGCACCGGACTAGAATTTGGGGATTCGTGAACAGGTGGCCTAAAACCAATGGCAGATTCGAACGGTATGTGGCAGTGCATAGTAGCGCAAAGAGTTGGTGGAAATGAAACTCTGATCTAGTTCAAATCTTGAGAGACATATGGATAGTTGGAAGATGAGGTTTGGGACATTTCAGATATCTAAAATTTTAATAACATATTTGAAATTTAATATGTTTTTATTACAAAATAATGACATATTACAAATTTGTATAGTTTTGTGGTGGCATATTTCGAATTAGTTGTTTTGTGGTGATATTTTTTAAAATGAAGAGTTTTGTAGTATGATTAATCAAATTTTTTCTTTAATTGTATTAATAGATGTCATTTTTTGGTTTTCTCCAATATTTATACGAAAGAGCTTATTTTTCTCCATTATTATGCATGCTATCATTTTTGTTTTTTTTAACTTGAAATGAACAGATGCATTTCCTTATGAAAAAGAACAGAAGGGTCATCGATATCACGCTTTTGATGTGTCAGTCTTTACAACGCCAACTGTCAAAATGGTAACACAATTTAAACAAAACATGATTTTCATGTCGGGAGAGTATCTAAAATTTTCAAAAGTGATTGTTAACACAATTTGAAAAGTATTGGTTTGGGCTACGACTTGCTTGAAAAAGTGTACTGGGCCATGCACAGATTTTAGAGATCTATTGCAGATCTGTTGCAACTCTGGCACATTATGAGATCTGCTAAGATAAACAGGCAAAATCCTTCCAGCCACTATCGAAATCCGTCACTTTGATATACAAAATATATCATCAACGAAATCTCAGTCCAACTCTTATATGTTCCTAGCTCCCAACCGTATATTATGATTCAACCCTTAGTAATAGTACCTTTAATAATACAGGCAAACTGAACAATTGCACAGAGCCAACATAACAACATGAAAACATGATGTAGCAGCAACAGACCAACAGCAACGCGAAACAAAGATTAGGAAAAAGGAACCCCAAAACAACAAATCAGAAGGCCAGGATTGGAAGCATGAGAGGAAGAATCGAACAACTGGGATGCACAGGAGAGGAAGACAGAACTCCAGTACGCTGGAAAACAGAGAGTCGTCAATGAATTAATCACCAAGGCAGTCCCTGACCCGTAGCCGAACCCCTGATGATCTTGTATTGCGTTGCTCTGAAAGGGATAGGCCGATAGGGTATTGGAAGGGAATAGGGTATTGGAAGATCTTGTATTGATACTATATAGTATATGTTGTATAAGTACCCCCATGAGCAATCTGTACAAAAATTTAGCCTATTATTGTACCAAAATTTATATTGCTGATTTATGGACCTTTTTTTTGGACTGATAGTTCATTGTTGTCATAAGCTATTCATACAGCGACCAATATAGAATCGGTTAAACTCTCAGTTTTGAACAAAATAAGAACAAAGAAAAAAGTAGTTAAGGCTTCCCATTACAATAAAATCAGATCAAGACAAGTATGAAATGACAAAACTTAATGGATATCCCTTTTCTAGCAGTGAATTAGCATGTCTCGCATGCCCAATTTGGTGATATACAATCTCAAAAAGTTTTAAACGCAGCCCATTAAAGGTATTAAGTATGATTCCTCCCCAAGTAGTTACTGATAATGACCAATACGTTTGAGAAAAAGCTCACCATAGTGTTAAGCAACAATACATACTTAATCCTTTATAATGTTTTCAAACTAAGATAGCAGCTTCTGTAAATGATGGCATTTATAATCAATATTTCAGTAATCCAAACTGCTAAATTCGCTCAAGCAAAACATTTATGTACATTGTAAGTCAATGACCAGCGACTTTTGTGTATTGAAAGAAAGAGATCGAAGAAATAATAAAGAAAAAAGTCAGACAAGCTCCACATCACAAGTTGATATCTAAAACCAGAGAAGCACAACATCGCAATCATATGATAACGGAACAAGATGAAGAATCAACAATTGGGACAAAAATTCAGGGTTCGGAACAAGTTGATATCCTTCATGTACAATTGTACACCAATGAACTAGGAAGGGAGCATTTCATATTATGTTTTATATTTTGGTCTTTTTTTGTATAAATTAGATAGTGGCTATCTAGTGAGGCTTTAAAACAAGCCAAAGAAAACAAAGAGCATTTTTATTGGAGTTAAAAAATATCATTTTTTTTTTTTGGATAAACTAGATAGTGTCTATCTAGTGAGGCTTTAAAACAACCTCAAAGAAAACAAAGAGCATTTTTATTGGAGTTAAAAAAAAATATCATTTTTTTTGGGATAAACTAGATTGTTTTTATTTTGGGTTTGGAATTAATTAAGTCGAGGATGCCAAGTTGCCAACATAAAGCCAAACCCAATTGAAGTATATAATCGGTACCGTGGCACACCCGGATATGACCCGTTAACAATTCAAATGGAGTTCCTTTGTTTTGAACCCCCCTTTTAAAGAAAAGAGCATGACAGTCTGACTTGTCCACAATATTACTTATATCACCCAGAGGATATGAGAACGCACCAAAGCAGGAATTTTCAATCCATGACCTGTCAATTATCATACCATAGCCCTCCAAAAAAACTTTTACCTTTTTACAAAGAACAAAAACAATTTTATGCATCAAAAGGATGCCTCATTGACTATTGCAAACAATATCTTACATTAAGGTAAGAAACCAAATCCAGTACATTTTAATTTTTAAACAATCACAATTGTATTTATGGATTGATAAGAACTGTCATCTGCAAGACTGCAAAGATCTAAAATTTATGGTCTAAGGAAATCAAATTCTAGACAATGCCTTTCTGTATAGTGTATTACAGATTCTACCAGAATGTTCTTATCTTCCTGATAAGCATTGTTTTCGTTTCTCTGTGCCTTTTGCAGAAATAATAATTAACTTTTTTTTTGGAGCATGTCTAAAAAATCCATGCAAAAACTGATGTCGCTCAGTATAACAACAAAATAAACCTGGATCAAAGACAATATATGTACAGTAATCATGTTTTACTTAGTTATTACAGAGGAACAGAAGGCAAAGAGAAATAAGTAGGCATGCATCAGTTTTAGAAGTTGCAAGTTTTGCACCTTTTTATTGCACAAAACAGGTCCATGGAGATTTAAGTTATTGGCAAAATTTTTAGCAGAATAAAAGTTGTTTCAACTTCTCATCTGGTTCCTAAATCAAAATTACAAGCAATCCAAAAACTAACAAGTATCTAGAAGTTTCATCCACAATTTACAAAATAAATAGATACCAAGGGTTGTCAATGAACACCAACTTAAAAATTGCCATTCCACCATTAAAGCATTCTCTCTGAACAGTATCCAGGCAATGGATGGTAGAACACATGTAGAAAGAAGTACCAATATAACATAAACAAGAAAATGTCTGGGATCGCTACAGAGGAAAGAGTACAGGCCATTTAGTGGTCGGCTGCCAATTAGTGATGGTCATAATCTTACCTGATCTCAAAACATCAGAAAGGCTAATGCAGGTTTCTCGTTTTATCATTAAAGAAGTTTACAAGTAACATGCGACACTGTTGCCAAGTTGCCAACTTGTAACATTACCATTTTAATATCTAAAATCAGTGACTAATAACCAAGAAAAAAAGACTGCTAAAAATCACAAGACAGCAACAAGCCAACAAAAAGAAAAAAACTTGATTCAGATTCCCTTGATTGATATATAAAATGAAAAAAGAAACAACAAAAAAGGCCTCTCTAGACCACCAACCCCTACCAAGCACAAATTCATAGTATTCATGTACCTATCAGTTAGAGCATCCACCTCAACTCGGCCTTGCGCGATTAGCATTACGCCACTTCAGCCTTATGGTTATTGCTCTCTCCATTCTGTCCACCCTCATTGTGCACAATTGTAGAGAAGAAATCTGTTAACACACTTTCATAGCTCGGCATCTTAGCATACCCAGGAAAATAATTGATATCAATTATGAGATACCGATTTCCAACTCGAGCATCTCTTATCATGTCAAAGTTAAACAGCCTCAATCCCAATGCCTTTCTTAAACCACTAGCAATCTCTGTGACAAAACTGATCGGGGGCATCTGAGCCTCATCCAACCGGGTCAGCTCCTCCTGGGGGACACCTAGCTGTCCTTTTGTGGTCACGTTGGAGATCTGAGAGAAAGATACTGACCCTTCGGCAGGACATTCTAGGTTTTCCTTTGACACGTCCGGCAAAGATCGCCGTTTTACACAAGTGACATGTGTCCCCACAACATACACCTTGAAAATCACCCCACCATGGTTAACAAATTCTTGAAGAACCAATGGAGGTTTGAGTTTGCACAAACCGTCTCTGGTAAAGACAAGGGATATCTTGTGAGAACTGGCCGTGCCATCAGCCACTAATGGTTTTGCTATAATTGGAAATCGGAGGGCTCCAACCAAACCTGAATCAGCTAAGGCGCCGGAGTCGTACACCACGACTTGGGAGGGTATACCAAATGTATCACCTGAGGCGGAGGTTGAGGTGTCGAGCTCTGATACGACCTGGAGCATCGAGATTCGGTTGTGCAGCCTCTCAATCGCATCTAGAGGGTCGATTATGGGAATCTTCGGATGGACAGCTGAGAACTCATCTAGGTTAGATCGCCATTCTTCGCCAGAGAGCTTGTGGAGCACGCAATCGAAAGGACCTTGCGATAGAAGCGATTTGGTTGGATCGATCGGTACAAGGTCGATGCCTCGCGAACGCGAGAGAGAAACGAGCGAGGGTTGGATGAAGCTCTTTTGCTTCTTCTGCGCTAAGGCGTATCCTATTGTGAACCTTCGAGAAGGATCTTTCCCTGTCTCCATGGCGAAATCGAGAAAACCTGTTTGTTGATTTCTTCTCTGATTGGGGTTTGATCTTGAAGGGAAATGTGGAGTTAATTAGAGGAATTGAAGAGATAAAGAGAGAATACGAATTACCATATTAACTAACGAGTAAATAGTCGAAACGAATTGCATGTAATGAAAGAGAGAATCGGAAGAAGAAAGGAAAATTGCAAGAGAGAAGAAGAGAGTAAAACAGGAAGAGAGATAGGGTCGTCTTTATAGCTTCGAATTTTCGGTCTTCGATCACCAACCGGTCATTACAAAGGATAACTCTCGGTCTCAGAAACTGCCGGTGGGACCAACAATAACAATTTAACTTACGGTGTTTGTGACATTTTGTAGACCGGGTGTAGATAAGGGTTGTGAAGGGAGACTGGATAGAGTCGAGCTGGTGCGGCGCTCCGGTAAGCGGGATGCAAAGGATCATCCACGTGGCATATTCTACTGGGTTTGTTACGATGCGGTGCAAATGGACGGTGGGATAGGCGATGACCTCATCTGACGGTGAATGAAGCTTCACGGCTTCACCTTGGTGACAATGAGGGGTGCGATTTGGTAGTATAAGAGGAGGCGGGTGGGGCAAGAATAGGATTCGGTCAGCCACTTGATTCACTTTACAAATCACTCCACCATATGATGTGTATCCAATTAGGTTGCAGTGCGTGGCGCGTTGATGACCGTCCGAGTGAGATTCAACTATTCAAGGGATGAGGGGAGATCAAATGAGATGAGACGAGAGAGAGCGTCCGGATGTGGGCCTAAAGAACTCGAAAATTTTCCATCTGGACTGGTTTATGGATAGTGTGGTGCATTTTGTTTCATAAATATGAATGTATGATTTGGGAAAAAAATACCGATTGGTGATTAGCTTAATCCTCACAAAAAAAATATGATGATTACCTTTGCACTTCAGAACTTTTACCTTAGGCTCAATTAGAAAATTACATTTTTATTTGAGGGAAAAAAATGAATTTGTACCCTTCAAATTTTCTTAATTTTTTTTTATACAAGTGGGGAGCACCGCATCTTCCCAGCAAGAAAAATAATACCCATATATCAATTTAATCTTTTTTAATTTATATATATATTCCTTAAATTCTAGCTATTGATCGTAAATATTCACACTTCCACTTAATTTTACTGATAACTTTAATATTATAAAACATTTATTTTGATCTTGTTCCTTAGCGTGCGAGATGGCTGTTCGCAATGACAGTCTGGGACCAAAATTACTATGACGTCTTTTTTTTTCTTTTTTTTTTTCCCAACAGAAGAAGAGAATGAAACTGTTGCTAGGAGTTTTCAAGAAGAGGAGGGTTTCTAGTGTCATTATTTTTGGATGTCAACAAATATTACAATTTTTTTATCAATATTTTAAAATTCAAATGTTGATCCTGTTCAATTTTAACGAGTGATGCATTTCCATATAAATTTTATAAAATTTGGAGTTTATTTGATACTCCATCAAGAGATCAACCCATAAACGAATCTGGATTAATTCCAATACGTTCATGATTTGACATCTTCATCGAGTATCAAATCAATTCCAATTTTTATAAAACTTATATGAAAATCTATCGCTCGTTAAGATGAACAAGGTCAATGAATTAGATTAGCCGTTTGAATTTTAAAATTTTAAAATATTGATGAAGTATGAAATTGTGGTATTTGATGGGACCAAAAAATGGTAGCATTAGAAACTTACTCTTTCGAGAATGGAGGAAGAGGATTTTGATGTATTAAGTGATTGCAGAAAATTGCAAAATAATCGAGTTGTCAAAAATAGATTTCTTATTTTCTAATTTACAATTAAAATTTAAATTAGCATCTGCCATGGGAGCACATCACCTTATCAATATCAAATTTCACATCTCCCAATAATGAACGTTATCATTCAAAAAAAGAAAGAAAAAAAAAAGAGGTTTGCAAATGAACATTAGTCTTTTCATTTTTAGAAAGAGAATATTTTTTTTATAATTTTATTAAAACTAAATAAAAGATAAAAATCCAATTTTGTTAGCTCCCTCCAATCAGAGGAGGGAGTAACAGAGAATTTTAGGTCGATCTCTATCCTTTCTATCAAAATTCTATATTGATATTTATTTAAGATATTAGTGTCATAAATATATTATTGATCCTGACATATGCAAATTTTATATTAGTCTGCCTTCGTGTTCTTAAAAAACTAATTTTGTGTGTGCATTAGTCTTGTAGCTCAAATTCTGCTTCCACTCCAATCTCCATGGCTCCATCCTTCTCTCCAATGGTAACATCATACACGATAACGTAGGCAACTGACGAGGAAAAACTTTATAAAAAGTCCAAGAGTAAACTCAGTGCATAGTTTGAACTAAAACGATGACTTGTAAAATAAAATTTATTTCGTTCGAAAATTTGAACTACGGGATGTATTCCTCAATGCTAATTGTTTGAAACATCTTAGAATGAAAATATAATTTCCGCAATTTATAAAATTTATTTTAGATATATTAGATAGAGGTTACTACAAAACCAAATAAAAGAGATAAAAGAAACTACATAATGCTAAGATCACCGGTTAACAATATCTTATAAAAAGGGCGGCCTTCTGAACAATCTAATCATGCATCGCTTGTACTGTCTTTACTCTGTTTCTGAAAATTCTGCTGTTCCGTTCGATCCAAATGCACCACATCATAGCAGAAGCCAATTTTACAGAGTTAAAACCATCAGGTCCACGTACTGAATTACAGAGCAGCTCAAGCAATCCATGCACATTTTTATAAAATTGCACATCCCACGATAGCAATGTATTTGCACACTAAATTGCGGCTATTTAGAAGTGCCAATATATTTGTAATCCTACAAAATTAAGACCTTATAAACCTATCTCATTTTGTACAATATTCTTTGGAATATATCGGTAGCTTGATCTACACGATTGATATGCTAATCTACTTTACTCGTAGAGCTAGTAAATTTGTATAATGTAGTTTCACATTTTTTTTTAAGAATCATTTACTTTCACATTCAGGGAAATTATGCGCCATGCACAATTTTTTGAAGTTCTCAATCACTGTTCTTCATAATTCTGAACGAACTGTAAATTATCTTATATAAAAGATTAATTTCACTGTAAATTTGTATTAAAACAGAATTCTTGGACCACATAGGAAAATTTTAAAGAATACACGTTCCACAAAGCACAATTTCTGAGTTCCGTATGATCTGCAGTAAACAAATATGCAACAGATAAGAACACAAATTTCAAATAGTCAATTAATCAATAGTCAAACCCAGTAGTGGAGCCCAGTAGTGGAGATTAATTATCAAACAGAGCGAGATAATTCGTTCATAGAAAATGAGAGAAAACTAACAAAGAAACCTTAGTGGTGCAAGTCCAATATTCTCTTTAATGAAGATACCGCAAGTATATGCATTATTATAAGAGACGTTGCAAAAGCAACCGAGCATATCTTATCTCGAATTGGATTCCTTTCCTTTCTCCACGCTCCGTTTTGGGCCATTCAAATAATTTAATTGAGCACCTAAATAGCCAAACATGACCTAAATATATTACGACAAGAATGAATTAAATAGTTATATTGGTTACAGTTAGTTGCATTTGAATATTACGATTGAGTGCCTAAATGATTGGTCCTATGGAATAATAAACAAAAAATAAATGCATAAATTCTCGAGTTTAGTCATTGTCAAAACAGAAAGCCGCGTACCTTCTAGCTTATTACACCAGCAGGTAGTAGTTTTAATTATTAAACTATTTTAATTATATATTTTGTAGAAAATTTTATTCAAATTTCGGCAGTATAATTAATGTTCACACTTTTTATGCACAGATAACAAATTATGTAGAATTGTTTAACATAATTTATTTTACTTTGTGCATAAAAAGATAGTAAATTATGCACTTCACGAAATTTGGAGGAATTTTTCTGGATGAGAAAAAGATAGTTTCCTTATTTATTTATTTATTATTTATTATTTATATTATTAATTGATGTAATACCTACTTCTCCGCGACTCTTCATGAATGAGTGGATGATTCATTCATGGCCGGATTGAGGAAATCGAGAGCATTCAAATATAACGAGCTAATCACCCAAATCAAATGATATAACAATAGTACATAAAGTTTTACAAGCGATCTATATATTAAGAAAAATACGATATAGTTTTTGGTTTAATATAAATTAAGAGCATGAAAAAAACAAAGCCAACTTCATGAATGCTAACTAAATTACCCTACTTTTTATTTATGTTAATTCGAGCTCTGAAGTTACTTGATTACTTCTTTGATTCAGGAATCAATGGCTACAAAAATAATAATTTTTCATATCTGGATACTAATATATTTCTAGGTCAGGATTTTCCTTAAAAAAATTTAGGTCAGCATTATTCTGCATATAGAAAGCCGCCGACTATAGGACAGGTAGGTTTTGCCGAAAATACATTCTAAAATATTTAGGGGTATTTATATTAATTAAAATTTTCAGATACATTTAAATTTAATGGATGGAACTGCACAGCATTGGAGTCCAGCTAAGAGCTTGAGAATGCCACACTTATTTTTAGAATTTTTTATGGAAATAAGAGTTGTGAACTCATAAAATTGACTTTATAATAAAAAAATAGGCCAATTTATGCAAGCCTACCCAGGTAGGAGATTAGCATAATGCGTCGCATCAACCTTTCTTCATTAATTATTATTTTGTTATTATTTTATCTTTGGCGCATCTCTCCAATAGCTTCAAATTCAATCCTATTGCCGAAATTTGAAATGGAATAATACAATGTGATTTGTTTTTTTGACCTTAGAATCTGAGCTGCTAGGCTGGGTAGGTTCTCTTTGCCTCTTAATATAATAAACATAATTGAGAAAAAAAGTCGCTACAAGATTCCCCACTTTGAACTGCGAATGGATATTTATAATTCGACAATTCAAATTGAACATATTCGAATGAACTTCATATGAAACTTAAAAGTTATACGAAAACTTATTTAGTTTATATATAAATATATCCTAAATGTTATCCATTTAATTTAATAGATCCATATTTGAATCTTATTGAGCGGTAAATAAAATGTTGAATTACAGCTAGAATTTTATTATCGTCATGCACGAAATGGACGTCTTGTAGTTAGCTTAAATTGAAAAGTTATACTTGTGTTCTATTTATTATTTTTTTTTTTGTAATGTGAAATTATTATAATTTTATTCATATAATATATATATTTTCTGATTTTTAATATAGCAATATAGGATCTAAACTATAATCCAAATTCGATTTAAAATGTTCTAAAATAATGGATGCAAATTTACATATAGATCTTCAAATTTGAATAATTAATATATTAACTCACATGTGTATCTCTAACATTTTCATGAATTTGTATTTAAATTCATCCAATTCGAATCGGATTCATTGACAGGTCATATGCTCACATTGCACCCCATCATGTAGATCTCTAACTTCTTTTCGTTTTTTTTTTTAAATTTAATCGACTCCTTAAATTAGTAAACCGGTTCAATCTTGGCTTTCAGCCATATTAATAAGCCATAACTCTCTGGCGCATCGAGTTCCGAAGTGGCGTTCAAATAACGAGGAACATGACAAGGTCATAATCAGAAAAAAGAAAGGAAAAGGACAAGGTGATAAATGATAACGCGACACCTGTAATATAAGTGACGATTAACGAGTGACGACTGACTTACTGCACGATTATTACAATGAACCGCGCCACGTCAAAATCATTGATCGAGCACAGTTTAGAACAATTTTTGAGGCCTCTCCAGGCTCATGAAAGTGGGCCACGGTTCAATTGCCTCAATTCGGCCCACTGAGACTTAAAAATGGAACTGAAAACAATACTTTTAATCCTGGAAGCTGGAGTAGAGTGCCATTGTGCCAATGGTAAATTGGTAATAACCCCAGAACTCAACACCATCATGGATTCAAGCCAGGTATGCGATATATCACCATACAATTATATGTATGATAAGATTGCAAAAAGTAGAATAGGATTTGGTATGGTTTTCTTACCTGAGCAAGGGATGCTGTATTGCTGTTTCTAGTGACACTGTGACACTTGTTCAAAAAATTGACCATTACCTTGTCAAAACTCAAAAGGAGAAAGGTAAATAAAGAAGTGTGTCAATCCACAATCGATCTGTTTAAGATTAATTCGTAAATAAATGAGTTGAATATATATAACTTCAAAACCTTTCATATATTATACATACATATTTTTAGTGATTTTTTCCAACTATATACAATTTAAAGGATTTAAAAAGAAAACAATATACAAAAAAACACTTTAATGAAAACTAACATATTTATTGACTATTCAACCTATTTCTGTATTTAAAAATTTTTATACAAGAAATTAACATATCAATGGAATGGGTTGAGCTGTTTACCAACCAGGTCGGGTATGAAAATGATTTTTTTTTTTTTTTTTTTGACACATGACAGATTTGATCGAATACGACTAGTTTACAAAGTATATAAAATAATAATGTATTCCATTGTTAAAAAAAATAATGCATATCCAATCTGACTTAGCCCATGTATTCCATTATCAAATCACGAAAAATGTACTGAGAAACATTATCAAATCGGCCCATATACATTGCCCCATATCTAACTACCGACAACAGCATACCTTTCCTCGAAATAAAGTGCCATTCGGACTTCTCCAGAAATTAAAACACCATTTTGCTGGGCTAAATAAGCCAGTCAGATCTGAATGGCAACAAGCCGACAAGAGATAACAAAAGAATTGTTTAAAGATATAATTTGACAGAACTATTTCCACAATTCGTGTTGCAATCACTCAGCTTTTGTTTGAATATCGGGTCGGTCAATACACTTTAATTCTTCTAATTAGGTTACGTTATATGTAAATTGTTTATCACAAAACACTAACTTTTTTTTTTCCAATAACACAGTATAGTTATTTCTTAGGTCCTTACTCTAACATTTCCAAATATTTGTTTGCCAACTTCCCAAAAAATGCAATCAATAAACGTGCATTGACTTAATACTAAAGTGTATATGAACACAATAGCCAAGTGTGTTTTTTGAGGAGTTTGGAAAATCAAAGTTGTTCCTTGACTACTGTTGAAATGCTTTTGATCTGGCCAGAATCATATAATGGCTATGAGCAAGCGTATTTTGATTGAAATAGACGTGTATATCAAATTCAATTGATAACTGTGCAACAACACAATAAGCAAGTGTACATTACAACAATATACACAGTGAAATAGTTCAACAAAATTTCACTATCGCTGCTGCTTCTCTTCAACACTCGTTGCAAAAGCCCTTTTATCTGATAGTAATATTATTGTACATCAGAATATTTAGGGATGCCTATGAAGGTGGTTATAAGGGCAAGGACTCCCTTCTCTCTTACCTGCTCGGATGCTCCCATCTGTACCACCTCCCATTGCTGTCCACCAATATTTCCTAGACATTTTCCGTAATTTTTCTTTTTTAATTTCATGGCAATCGCTTCTACCTGGCTAAACTGGAAAGCTGACTTATCAAATTCTCGGAATAAAATAACGAATTAGCTATATAAGCCCTTTGCTAACATCATTGAATCGTCTAGTTCATGCATGGTTATAGTTTATCCTTACATATTGAATAAATGTAAGTCAATTTACTGGTTTTTGAAAAGGGAAATGTCCAGCAACTGCGTTTACTTACTGATGCCTCGAAGAAACTTACCTTAAATTAAGAAAAGACGAAGATTCCCTTACTTTCCACGTGTTAGTATCTAGCGTCTTCTATGTGTGTAATTAAGTCCCAAAGAATACTGATTTGCCACCGGTTTTACCCAGTTTATATATTATTTTTATTTTTTTACAAGATTAGCCTTATCCAGTTGTCCTTATACGTTGTACTCTTAAGATAAGATTAGCACTCGACTTTTATGTTTATATGATTAGCCTTATCTTCTTCACCAATAAATATGTTCCAATCTTTCCAATCCACATGGGTGGTTCCAAATTTGACCGCTTATTAGTTATTACTCTGCAATTAATTTTAAGTAGGAACAACGTCTTTTCTACATTTCTTATCTCGCATCTAAAAATATTTATATTAGATGCTAAATATGTTTATTATATTGTGTACAATCTGTTACAAATATGTTCATACCATACATTCAGTAGAAACAAATTCCACGAGGAAGTATAAACATAATTATCACTTCTCATTTGCTAAAATTTATAGCGTCCACGGTGCTAATACACTGTATTTATTTAGAAAAAAGGAACTGAAATGCTAACAAATAATCTTTTTCTCGATTGGTAGAATGAATAATAATTACAAACATACAGGATACGACATTACAATACAATACCCCACTATTATATTTTATTTCGAAAAGAGGAACAGCAAATACCAACCAACCCTCATATGTTAGAATAGTTAAAATTATAAACATCCAATATACGACAATATATAAATAAACGTCAACTTCAAATTATGTAAGCAATGTATATTATATTATTATGGACCTAAGGAAGGATATATTTAATAATGACTAATAATTTTCGACATTCAATATACGACAATACAAAAGACGTCATCACCAAATACTTTAGCGATACTCCGATGCCTTTTACATTATTGTGGACCTAAAACAGAATATGTATTTAATAAAGCAGAACCAAAATCTTACGTCCAAAAAAAAAAAAAAAAAATTAACAAAAGGTACTACCATCTATAATTGAGTCATGTTATGGATCTCGTTCTCTGTTGGTTAATTGACTATTTGACACGCAGTAAGTTCATGTCACAAGAAAAAAAAAGACAGTCCAGCTCCCTCACTGATATTTTCCTCTGCAAACATAAACTAAATCAAACTACCTCAATAGTCAAGATATTTATATTTTTCTCCAGTGACACAAACCAGCTCCATAATTTTCCATCCTTTAATTTACAATTTTAATTTCCAGCGAAAAGCTCCATTGAACTAGACAGTCAAAAACGTCCTAGTCAAGAGTACCACCAAACCTGACACCAGCAAACCATCCATCAACGGTGCAAATTAAACAACCTTACATCATACATCTCTTTCCCCTTCTCTCTGTGGTGGCAAGTAGGCCTGTTGCTCTCAGCCTCAATATATACTGAAAATCAAACATTGGTCTCTGCCTTGGGTTTTATTAGACTCCACTTGCCTCTCTCTTGGCTTCTTTCGGTTCAACCTGTACATTCTCCTTCATCACAGCCCTTCGTTGATTGTCAGAATCTCTCATCTAACGGTGGAGTTGAATCAGGTTTTGTGTTGTCTGATTCATCCTCTGCTTCCCACAGGAAATGTGCATATGAACCAAGCACATAGCTGCATATTGTCCAGAGTTGAAGTTTCAGTACAGATTTTGTTAATACAGCTAATCGTCAACTTGATTCTTTATTTTTTTTTTTTCAAATTAGTTCTGTTTAAAAACCAATTTGAACAAAATAGTATAATTCTGTTCGAGATTAGTATCATTTGTTTTCGAAAACTTGAAATTTTTTTTTTTTTTTTCTATTTGTATCAATTGCTTGTGATATATAGCACACTTTTCAGTCCTGTCCACATGAAATGCAGTTGCTAATTATAACACTATAATTGTCCTGCCTGTTGCACTGCAGCTCTTTGAACCTACATATATAACTCTTATCCCTTTTTTTATTTTAAATATTTATAACTCTTTCCTTAATAAGAAGAAAATGGAGAAGTATGGTCTTTTCTTCCTACCAGAAGGAAAAATAATACCGTGTTAGCTGAAATTGAGCTCATATTAAATAAATCTAGAGGTAATTTTCAATTTGTTTGTCCAAACTATTTGATAATGTTAATAATGTGGAAAAAAATATATCATTTAAATTTTCGTCACTGTTCTCATTTATTCCATTAATATCAGTACTTCAGTTGTCCATTTAACAATTCAGCACGTCTTAAATTTTCCATTATAAATTGAAACTGCAAATGAAGATGTACAGAATTATTAGTTATCAACAGTTAAATATAAGCAGTTTTTCATTAATCATTGACTGGATGACTGCAAATGAGAATCAGACTGTAATGCAATGGTGATAGAGAAATTAAAACATTGTCAATTACCAGTCATTAGGAGAGGCCTGAACGGCTCTTTCCATGTACACCTCTGCTCTCTCCTGCTCCCTCTCTGTTTCCCAAATCAGCTTCCCATATAGCGCCATCACCTCTCCATTCTCATCTCCAGTACCACCTGCCACTATGGCTCTCTCGTAACACTCCATTGCCCCTTTCACATCCCCTTCCACCTGTAATTAAACGCATTTCATTAATTTCACAAACAAAACAATTCGAATCTGGCTAATCATTTCAAAACACATACCTCGTGCAAGAATTTGCCATAATTGGTCAACACAAGCGAGTTCCCTGGATCTAATCTGAGCATTTCTCGATAGTATTCTTTAATCCGCTCGTTCTCTCTCTGGTTCTTCTTCTCTGGCACTACGATCTCCGTCTCAGACTTGGTTCTTCTCAGAACGTAGTCGGTTCCGTTCTGAACCCGATCTCTCTCACCCGATCCGACGTGAACCGCCATGCACCTCCTCTTAGAGAAGCTGATTCGCGCGCCTCGTGTCTGGTAATGGAGAGAACTGGACCGAGCAAGAGATCGGGTTTCCATTTTGGGGTACTGGAGAGGGTGGTGGGAAGAAATGATGGAAGGCATGAGATATCTCTGGATGGTGCGCTCCTGGTTTATTATATAGGCTGCGCGATTTTTCTTCTCTCTTTGGTCACTGGGCCCCACAGTGGTAATTTTCACCTTTTACTGTTTTACATGGTATGACTTGTGAAAGCAACGAGGGAAAAACAAAGGAAAATATACTAATATAGTGGACTAATGGAGTAGACTAGTAGAGGCGCGTAGTGAATGCCCACGTGAATTCGGCATGGGGCTTCTGGAATTGTTGGAGCGACACCTGGCGGGAGTAGATGCGTGACTGGGACCACCAGCCCACGGAAATGGCGCGGAGAGTACCACGTTGGACAAAGTGGGCTCCACTAATTAGTTAGTTTTTTTATGCATCCGGTTTACCATTTAATTTCTGATCTGACGACCAATTATGTATATTTGAAAATATTATACACACATTTAATGGAAGATAAGATAGCAGAGGTCCTGACGTGAAGTTACCTTACCTGGGCTGTTCTATTAAAAATTTGTACATTTTATAAGGTAAACCAATCTTCAGGGAATTGCTTCCGGCACTCTCAAAAATTAGAGATGCTCTTCATATTTTCAACTTATTTCAAACTAGGATGAATTGAAATATGTAAATTGAAAGAGTGAGAAGGGCATTTTTATCCAAGACCAATTTTTGAGAGTGTAAGAAATAATTCCCAATCTTCAGAGGTACGAGAGCCATCCAATGACCAAAAAATAAAAGTAAAATAATAATAATAATAATAAAATGAAAATAAGAGACATTTTATTTTATTTTGAAATATCCATACAGTTAGCTTGTGAGATGTTCGCTTGTCGAAATTCAAATTTCGACAAATGTTAAGTTGTCATCGTTTTGGTCGTTCATTACTTAGGAAAAACATTAAAGAAAAAAAAAAAGATTAGATCGTTCACCAAGTGCCAGGCAAAACAAATTGCACGACAGAAATCAAGCGCTAATTCTTATGAAATTTCTAAGATAAGATATGGAATTTTATAAGAAACAAGGAAAACTCATCGAGCTTAGCTGGATAAATGAATTTTGATTGTATTATTTTTTTATTTGTTCTTACAATTAAGTTATGTATAAAATGAAGATAATTAAATTTAGTATGGTGGGATATATTGACGAAAAGAAGGACGAGGGTGAGATAGTGCTATTGAAGGAGGGGGAGAAGAGAAAATGTGGATAGGGACTCCGAGTAACAAAAAAGGAGATGGAGACATGATGAAAATAAAATTAGGAAGGGGTCACAAAATTAGTAATAAAATAATACGCTGTAAAATTATTGTCTGTCGATGAATTGGGTCAGTTTTATAAGTAATAATATTCGACACACAAATAGTACGTAGAGTATGATGTTACAGAAATTAGAAAAACTGTTATTTCACAACACTTGAAGTGTCGGACTACATTTAAGTATTTAACTAAACGATCCCGACACCCCCACATCTTTATTTTATAAGAAATAAGAAATATGCATTAATTATCTTAGTACGCCAATGCTAAAGTTTAATGATTGGTAAGATTCAAATCGCTTAACTAGATATGCATATTATTTTTATTTTTTTTTACATACTACAAACTAAAAGTCAAATTTTATAATTGTTTAAATTATTTTTGGTATTTTCAATACGAAAAATCAATTTTATCATACGGTCTAAGATTTAAATTTTTTTTACAGATGTGGTTATACGTACGAAAATTTCAATACAATTACAACTATACAATATCTGCTTGTTTACGTTTCTAAACTTAAATTTGATAAATTTTGAAGCCCAATTTGGGTCCTGCCATCATGGACTAATTTGACTGAATGAATTAGTTAAAACCAAAATCCATACTTAACCAGACGACATCACAATTCATTAAAAAGTGAATTGGGTTGGAACTGGGGTAGGTTGAATATGTTGGATAATTTCTTTCACTTTTTTTTTGGGTACTACACTAGCTTCGAATACATCTATATGTTTTGGTTACTAGACATACTTTGTGTTACTACCAAGTATGGTAGTGGGCTTAAAGCAAGTAAAGTAACAACAATAATATAAAGATCAACTATCAAACTCTTTTTTCATGTTCCCAAATGGATTTACATCTCTTAAACATCAATACGGATAAACCCTAGTGAGAAATGCCCAAAGAGCCGACCCCCCTTCTACCCTAAAGAGGTCTATTTATACTAGTCTAGAGGAACCTTCTAGTGACGTCAGCCCTGTCAGAAGCCGGTACGCTTGTCTGCTGAGCTGTCCCTCCTGTCTGTACGATCACAACCGTTGTCCCCTCTCGAGGATCTCTCCTGGCTGGGGCGGAATGGAAATGACTACGCTGCCCCTCTTTTCCCCTTTATCCAGGCTATCCGAAGTGGGCTAACACATTGAGTCTTCTTTCTGGGCCTTTTAGGCCTCGTCTCGTTTCCCCACCTATTGGGCTTATTGGGGCAGGTTGGTATTGAGCCCAACGGGTGAGTATTTTAGGGCCCTATCACCTGCCCCCAAGCTTTTAGTGAGTAAGGCGAGGTGAAAGCTTTTAGTGTAGTTGAGATCTGGGCTCACCACGAGGGTGGTTTGGGACCCTATCACCTGCCCCCAAGTTTTCAGTGAGCAAGGCGAGGTGAAAGCTTTTGATTGTGAGCGGGTTGAAAAAAGGCCGACGTAACTCCGCGGGCGGTTCGAAATTCCCAATATGGTCTCTAAGTAGGCCAAGTCAACGATTCGGCCTCCTTCGAACAGGTGTCTTCAATAGTGGGGGACACGTGTACAATGCTTTATGGGCCTTGGGACCAAGCGATACCTTCGAAGGGACGTTTGGTCGAGTCTTTTTGGCGGGAAAATCGAACCGACGCCCTGTAGATTTTCTGATGATTGTGTTGCCTCGGGTTTCCCCCCTTCTCTTTCATATATACTCTTCAGTCGCCGTTTTTCTCATCATTTTCTTGCTCTCGAGATCTTCTGCTTTCTCTCTTTCCATAGATAATTCAGTCTCACTCTCTTCTCTTGCAAGCAGTTAGCGTTCGCCATTCTTCCTTCGGATCTCTGCTTTCGGTGAGTATCTCCTTTTGCTTTTCTTCTTCTGTTTGCTTCTCTTCATTCCTCTATCTGTTTTGATTTTCCCTTTATGAACAAAAAACTTGACAGCCATGGCGTCATCATCTGCTCCCGCTCGTAACGAGGGTTGTGAGATTCCTAAAAGTCCCCTCCAGATCATCGCCAATCCTTCTTCAGCCGGGGCTTCTGCTGGATCCCCTGCTGGCTTCGCTGCACCTGGAGCATCCATTCCGCCGATGATTCCACCCCGTGGCGCCGAGCCGTCCTCCAAGGCGGAGCCTAACAAGAAGCAGCGTAAGATATTAGCTAGCAAGAGCAAAGCCAAGGAGAAGGTGGCGGAGCCAGCTAAGAGGCCCGCTAAGGAGAAGACCCCTCCCCTGCAAAAGGTCCGAGAGGTTCGTAGCAGAGGTTGGGGGGAAGGGTGCGCTATGAGCGATTTTCGCGAGCACATGGTCTCGCCCTCTGGCATCAAGTTTGTTGCCGCAAAGAAAGAAGATAACCCAACTGCGACCGAACGAGGGGTATGTCTGTTTGGTCGAACTGTGCGCTGTGGCCTACTCGCCCCCTTCAGCGAATTTCAGGCGTCTTTTCTTAAATTCGCTAGGATCCCGCCGGGTCAATTGCATCCCTGCGCCTGGTGTTGTATAAATACCTTTGATCTCCTCATGCGCCCGGATCAGTTAAAGGCGCTGGATTTGCCTGTCCGCCCCGCTAGCTTGGAATTGCTGGGTCATTACTTTGATTTCTTTGGGACCTCGGACTTTTGCAATTTGAGGATGAGGACGCCAAGTATCTTCCACCGCCCTGGGAAGATCTCTGATTGGCAGAGGCAGTTCGTTTTTGCCTCTAGGGAATTGTGCACTAATCTTAATATTCCTACAGAATGGAATCAAGATCTCGCCGGCAAGTGGACTCAACTCCAGCTTCCCCGCCCTATCGATCAAGCTGACAAAGATTTTGCGAAAGCTCTGGACGCCAAACTCTTTGCCAAGGGATCTATTACCATAGCCTTTAATGGGCGATCTCTGGAAGCCTACCCTCTCATGTTCAAGAAAGTTGAGAAAACCGACGACGAAGAGGAAGAGGGCGACACTGAGGAGATCGGCTCTTCTAGTCGAAAGTTAAAGAAGGCTCCTGTTTTGAAAGGGCGGTCTGCAGCAGGTGAGACCACAGAATTTTTTGCACCCAGGCCTTTCGCTCCTGGTATGGGGAAGCCCCCCGCTTCTGTTGTATTTAATGTTCTCTCCTCCTCTGGATTGTTAGGTTATGTTGGTGGTGGGTCGAGCTCAGACTCGGATGAACCCGCGTTTACCTCGAGGCGGCAGCCGAAAGTCGCGTCGCGAAAGCGGGCTCGCTCTCCTGAGTCCGAGGAGGAATTCGTGAGCGTTGAGGACGATCCCGCCTGTGATGGCGAGAGGGATAGGCTCCGCTTGGCCAGAATTGCTGCGAGGGTGAGCGGACAAATCCCTCCTGATCAGGTGCCGCCGAGTGGCTGTCCTCCTCTGCCCAAGCCTCACCCCGCTCGGTTGGGGTCCTCTCTTGACTTCACTTCTCTGGGGGCCACAGCGTCTAACGACTGGCGATCAGCCAGAATCAATGAAGTGAAGGGGCAGAAGGATACCTTCACAGCCTATGTCCCAGGCTACAACGCTGTTATGGCGGGATCAGCTGATCGACTCGACCATCAGCGATATGCAGCCGGGATAAACAAGATATCTGTCCCACGGGCTGTTGCCTTCGAGTGTGCCGGGCTAGACGTTGAGAACAGCCTCACTCTCATAAGCGAGCACGCCTTACGGGTTGGTAACTTGGCCTCCTACACTTTGGCTCAGTACCTCGACCTTCGCCATAAGGCTGACCAGATGACTATGGCCGCTGCAGCTCAGAACACACATTTGCGAGAGGAGCTTGGCAAAGGCAAAACCCCCCTGCTCACTGCGGAGAGTGCTCCTAATGCGGTCGTGGAAGAATTTTTGTCGAAGCTTGATCTCGATCGCCTGCCTTCTCCTCTTCGGGAGAAATATGATAGTTTTGTTGAGGCCATCGCCTCTCTTTCCTCTCGTTGCGAACAGGCCGGCGCAGAGGTTCTCAAGGCAAAAGGGGACGTGATGATTCAGGAAAGCGCTTCTCAAGCTTTCCAGCGGTATTTCATTAACACTCGTGATAGGATAGTTCTTTTGGAGGATGAGGTCGACAAGAGCAAGAGGGCCCTTGATTCTACTCGATTAGAACTTTTCTCGGCAAAGTCCGCTTATGAGAGGGTGCGGGATGACTTGGGCGGACTGATTCTTGAAAAGACCAAGCTGTTGGCTCAGGTGGACGAATTGAATCTCAAAGTGGAAAATTTGTCGTCTGAGGTGTCCAAGCGAGCTGACCAGCTTGCGCTGCTCCAAAAGGACTTGGAAACCCAAACAAATCGAGCTGAAGCCGCTCGAAGAGATCGAGATGATTGCCTTTCCACTATTGAGGTGGAAAAAAGGAAGGTGTCGGAGCTAGAGGCGGCGTTGGCTCAAGAGAAGGCCAAGAATTCTCAACTCGCGGATCAAGTGAACATCTTGATGGAGAATTCTCCTGGTATTGAGGGACCTCGCCCCGTTCCTTATTCTGAAGCCGCTCGAATTGGTAATGAGGCTATTGTGAATTTTTTGAATTCTGAGGGCTGTGTCCCTACAATAGCTTATCGTTTGGCAGGCCGCCTCCGCTCTACTCTGAAGGATCAGGCCACTTTCTTGAGGCACTTTTTTCCTTTCACGCTGGCCAACGTCGGGCTGGAAGGCAAGACGCCCCTCGAGCTGAAACCCAGGGACTGGAGCGGATACCGTTGGGACCCTAACACCAGCACCATGTATGATCCGGCAGGCAATGTCTTCGACGGAATGCCCAGACTCTTTAAGAGGCGTAATCCGCCCAAGTTCGTCTTCCCGCCGGATCAATGGCCTGACGAGATCGACCAGCCCGAGTTGATAGAAGAGGAGGAAGAAGAAGAAGAAGATGAAGAAGAGTAGTTGTTTGCTTTCCTTGATTTGTCGCCATATACTTGGCGTTTTTAATGAACTTGTTATCTTTTGCAATTTCTTTTGAAGTACTCGCGTGGTCGAGGAGATGTGTTTATTAATGTGATGATTTAGATGCTTTTTTAACAAATCAGCTACATAATTGCTTGATTTTTATTTTCTTCTTTGTTGTCTGAGCGTCACTCGACTTCTTTATTTCTGTCCGCGCTCTTATCGTTAGCATTTTAATGCCTTTATTTTAACAAGCGATGTGCAGTAGTATCACGCACCCCGATCAAGCGTCGCTTCGTCGCGTTACTAGTCAAAGCCTACTTGACTCATCTTGAGTGAAAATTTGATTGGGCTTCAAGCTTTCCGCCCTCAGCGGATTGTCACTGAGTTAACTATTTCAGCTGTTTGGCTAAAGTCTTAAGTTTATCAGCGATATTAGATTTTATCAGTCGGTATTATTTTCAAGAGAATTTCCACAATATACTTCATTCCTTGATAATATTTCTGATACATTACTCTCTAAGCACTAACATTGATAATCTTTAGTCACTCTTCCCTTATACACATTTTTTTACAAAAAATAGATTAAAAGGTACTACATCTGACTTAATGATTATCGAAGTTCCAGTAGAGCCGCCCTTTGATGATCGAGGCGGAGTTATCTTGAAGTCGTCCTGTTGTTGGGGTCGGCTGATCTTGAAGCCGCCCTGTTTCTATTCCGGTGACTGGAAACAGTCACCGTTTTTCAGAGACATACCCAGATTATGCAGGCGAGATCACCCTGGCGGGGACCCTGCCGTCACATTGAATGACTTCTCTAGGTTGGGAGCTGCTAGGATTCCTGGGAAAAGGATTTGACATCGGCAACTCCCGTCTCTGTCTCATCCCGCTACGTCGAGGAGATTTGCTCGTACGATACACCTTCTCGACGGGGCGGGTTTGGGTTTTGAACGATTTCGGCACCTTGACAGAAGAACTTCTCGCCGGGCACTACAACTACTCTATATCAGCTGTCTCACTCCCTATGTTACCAATATCCTTTATTCTCTTGGCAACATTGGGAGACGAGCCGAGCCGAATTGTGTAGTTGTGGCGCCGGCTGCAATGCGCCGGATCGTTCGGGGGTAACAATCGTCGAGGACAGCTGATTTCTGGATCTCAGCTATCCTACGAGATTTCCTTCCCCCAATCAGCTAGCCTACGAGATTTCCTTGCTCTTGTCTCTCTTCTTCCTTCCCTTCTTCTTCTTTTTTCTCATTGTTTCCCCTCTTGCTATCTGAAAAGCTTTCGGAAGTTCGTTCTCTTTTTCTTTGTTCAGGGAAGACGAACGAATTTTGCTGGAAGGATGCCTTTCTAGCGAGGGGTTGAGGGGGTATTTATAGGTGCAACATGCTACCTAATTCCAGCATTGCTTTAATTTTAGCATTTATGTCCGACGTTTCCGTACCCTAGATATCCGGATTTTCCGGGATTTATGTTGGAAAACCCCCGGTCAATAAGGGGCATTTAATTTCCGTATTACCTACGGTTTGTGGTTGTCAGGAGCTTTGCAGCCTTTGACTGGTTTGCAGAAGATTTGATTCTTCTGTCCTTACTCAGTTTGTCGTGTAGGCGCCAATTTTGTGGAGAATATCCAGATTGTCGCCTAGTGATCCCGCCGCTCGTTCGCCTCTTGTCAAAGGCGAGGTTAAATCTGGCTGGTGGCGGGTTCACCTGCCATCTGTCGCGCTATGGCCCATACCGCATCAGCGGGTATGTCGATGATGTCGCTCAGGCGCAAGGGAATCTGGCTTGAAAGGCGAGGTGAAGGACAGTATTGATACGAGGATTCAACGGCTACAGTATAACCCATGAACCCTTTCGCATTATGCATTAAATGCCTTCTGAAAAGGTGTCTTGGACTCTGCCCCATTATTTCATTTCGGTCATGATGGGGGAATGCCTTGGATTCTGTGCCTGACTTATATCCTTGAGGTGACGCTTCGGATTCCGTACCCACCGCCTCATCATGAAGGGGCGCTTCGGCTTCGGCATCCGTCCTTTGATCACACCTTCTGGTGTTCTATAAATATGACTTGCGTTCTTCGCTATTGTTTACCTCCTCCTTCCTTACTACTCCCTCCTTAGTTTCCCTTGACATTAATGTAATGGCCTTTTCTTCTTACTACTCCCTTCCCCCCTCTGATAGTGTAGGGGCCGAGAGCCATTCGTACCGCGGGATAGTACTTTATCATCCCGACCCCATTACGGCTGTCGACGTCGAAGCCGCCCTCTTGGTTGTGGAGCCCAGCTTCCGCTGGGAAGTAAAAAAGATGTGCTCCAGGCGGTTTCAAGTCTGGGGGCCTCCTGACTGGGAGGCTCGAGCTTTAGAGCTTGCGCATGTCAAAGCGGGGCCATATATTTTCATGGCCTCCACAGTTAGTAGCCACAAGACTCTTCTCCAATCCCGCCGGTTATGGAATTCCTCTCCCCCAACCCCGCTGGTGAAGTACTGGGTTCGTGCAGTGGGACCCCCCGTAGGCTGGCTGACGGGCTTCGCCGCTCGAGGCCTCTTCCCCTTCGGCCTTTATGTGGCTGTTGATCCTGCTACCCGGGCAGGGGTTGAAGGACGATGGGCGCGAGCTCAGGTAGCCGTTCCCAACAAGGAGGCTATTCCCCTGTCTCTCACTTTTTTCCGTGCAGGACCCGTCGGGTCTCTTCACGTAGAATGTCTCCCCGTCTGGTACGCTATTGAAGGGGAGGAATATGAAGATAGCTTTCTACAGGCTTTGCTCAGTGAGCCTGTGGAGGCCTATAGCAGCCGACTGGTGGAAGCGAGGCGGGCTCAGCTACTGGCGGAGGCTTCGTCTGGGTCGAGCAGCAGGCTGAGGATGATGGGGAGCCCTCAGTGAACTCTTAAGACCCCTACTCTCTTCTCTCTTCTTTTTTTTTTTTTTTTTTTTTTTAACTTTTTCTGGCATTTTGTTGTATAAAAACTAAGTTAAGAAGAAAGCTTTGCAGTATGATGTGTTTCATTTTACTTTTCTTGCAACGAGCGCGACGCGCTTTGATACTAAGTGCGCTGCCTCAGGCGCGACGCGCCTCGACATGCAAATTAGCGCTAAGCGCTGACGACGTTAGCCTCGACGTGCAAATTAACATCGCTTAAGTTTAATTTGAAAAATAAGTCTTTAAATTTACTCATAGAATTTTATGGATACATTAATCTCTTTCTCTAGCCAAAACGGCGAGACAACATCTGCGGATTTAGCCTAGCTATACGACATGCGCCGATCAGCCATCTCTTGGCTTCAGTGGTGTTCCTTCCGTTCAGTTGTTGGATGGGAAGGAACTTATCCTCATGTGTGAGATCATTCTTGGGGTTGATTCCCGGGCGTTTCATACTTACTATGACGCCCTTGATGTCGCGTAGCCAAACACATCAAAAGTTGGCCGGGCAGGTTACTGGAGATTGGCCAGACTCTTAGTCGTGAGTCGGACTGATCCGCTTCGCTGTTCAATCCGACAGTCAAGGTCTGGATCAATGACCTCATAGAAGAGCTTTTGACTTGCCCACGGCGGGTCTGTCACTCTCGGGGTAAATTAGATCTTTCTGTTAATTAATTACTTATTCAGCTATTCTACGAGATTGTCCTTTATCTCGAATTCTCAATAATGCAATTGATAGTTGTCATAATGCATTATTGACACCTCTGTTCTCTTTCTTCTGCAACTTCGTTTATCTGAGATACTCTTTTCTTTATGCTTTTCAGACTTTTAAACGAATGCCGCTCACGCCTACCTTGTGAGTAAGCATGTGATTTATGTGATGGTCACACCCTTTTGATCGGATGTGATTTACATGGTAATTACTAGTTCTGTGACCCGGATACCGACGACGTTAAACCCAACCGTCTAGTTAGCGTGGGTGTTAAAAGATTGACTTCGATCGTTCCCTTGACACAGGTGCTAAGTTCTGGATTCGATTCTTCCCTTGGTGTAGGTACTAAGATTCATAACTTCCCTTGGTGTAGGTACTGAATTGTGAATCCGATTCTTCCCTTGGTGTAGGTACTAGGATTCTGAATCCGATCCTTCCCTTGGTGTAGGTACTAGGATTCATGGCTTCCCTTGGTGTAGGTACTGAATTGTGAATCCGACTCTTCCCTTGGTGTAGGTACTAGGATTCTGAATTCGATCCTTCCCTTGGTGTAGGTACTAGTATTCATAGCTTCCCTTGGTGTAGGTACTAAATTGTGAATCCGACTCTTCCCTTGGTGTAGGTACTAGGATTCTGAATCCGATCCTTCCCTTGGTGTAGGTACTAGGATTCATAGCTTCCCTCGGTGTAGGTACTGAATTGTGAATCCGACTCTTCCCTTGGTGTAGGTACTAGGATTCTGAATCCGATCCTTCCCTTGGTGTAGGTACTAGGATTCATAGCTTCCCTTGGTGTAGGTACTAAATTGTGAATCCGACTCTTCCCTTGGTGTAGGTACTAGGATTCTGAATCCGATCCTTCCCTTGGTGTAGGTACTAGGATTCATAGCTTCCCTTGGTGTAGGTACTGAATTGTGAATCCGACTCTTCCCTTGGTGTAGGTACTAGGATTCTGAATCCGATCCTTCCCTTGGTGTAGGTACTAGGATTCATAGCTTCCCTTGGTGTAGGTACTGAATTGTGAATCCGACTCTTCCCTTGGTGTAGGTACTAGGATATTTAATAAAAGGAGCTTTCAAGCTTCCTCTCTTCAATTGCATCTATATTTCTAATTAAGCTTTTCAAACTTCATTTGTCATTACTTAGCCCAGTTTCTTACAGAAACATATTAAACAAGCGCAGCGCTTGTGGTTGCCAACTAGCTGGCAACCTTGATTGAAAGTAAAGACAATGCAGTAAAAGGAAGATACAACGGAATTCACAGTGGTGCAAACCTAGCGGAGAGCTTCATGGGTAGAATTTGCGCAGGTCCGACGCATTCCATGAGTTCGCTAATACCTTACCTTGTGCATCCTTCAGATAGAATGCTCTTTCCCCGGCCGACTTCACAATCTCAAAAGGACCGTCCCAAACGGGGTCCATCTTGCCAATGTGCTTGCCTGCTGCTGCTGCCTTTCTTAGCACTAAATCACCAGGCTGGAAATGTCGCGGAGCCACCTTTTTATCAAAGGCTCTTCGCATCTTTCTTTGATATTCTGCCTGCCGAGCCGAAGCTTCCTCCCGGAGCTCGTGAATTACCTCGAGCTCCTCCATCCTGCGCTCGGCATTCCGTTGGGTGGAATAGTTGATGGTGCGGAGTGTCGGATGGACAATTTCCATAGGAATGACAGCTTCCATCCCATAAACCAGAGCATAGGGTGACCTTTCGGTGGCCGATCGCGGGGTGGTGTTATAAGCCCACACCACCTCGCTGAGATATTCAGGCCAAGTGTTTTTAGTTCCTTCTATTTTTTTCTTCAACCCCTCCAGAATGGTTCTGTTTGATACTTCCGCCAGTCCGTTGGATTGCGGGTGGCACACAGATGCAAAATTAATGTCAATGCCCAGTCCACGGCAATAATTCTTGAAGGGTGCTCCGGTAAACTGACGCCCATTGTCAGTGATGATGGCATTCGGAATTCCATACCTGTACACTATTTGGTGCTCCAGGAAATCTGTGATCTTCTGGGAAGTAATAAGGGATAAGGCCTTGGCCTCGATCCACTTAGTGAAGTATTCCACTGCCACCACAATGAACTTGAGGTTCCCTCTCGCTTGAGGGAAAGGGCCGAGTATATCCATTCCCCAAATGTCAAAAGGCCAGGGGCTTGTGATTGGCTTCAAGTGGTTAGGCGGCATGTGACTAATTCTTGCATGAAATTGACACTGTGCGCATCTTCTCACCAACTCTTCCGCGTCCCTTCTCAAAGATGGCCAGTAATATCCTTGGCGCATGATTCTTTTTCCCAAGGTGCGAGGTCCTTGATGGCTTCCGCAAATACCTTGATGAGTTTCTTTCAACAGTTCATCAGCCTTGGCCCTTCCGACACAAATCAACCAGGGGTGGTGGTATCCCTTTTTGCATAGCTCCTCTTCAATTATTGTGAATTCCAAGGACCATCTCTTGATCTTCCTCGCCAAGTTCCTGTCTTGTGGGAGAATCCCCTTGGTTAAGTACATCCAAATTGGTGAGTACCACTCTTCCTCATGGCGTGTCTGAAAGACAACCATCTCGAGTAACTGAATGCTGGGCGAGGGGATCTCCAAGACTATTATGGGACGCTCCTTGTCCAACTCGCTCTTGGCTAGTTTGGACAGAGCATCCGCGGTCTCATTCTCTCCCCTGGGGATATGCTCAACGAGAACCTTATCGAAACCGCCGATGAGCTGTTCCACCTTTCTCAGGTATTTGATCAGCGTTTCGTCTTGAGTTTTGTACTCTTTGAGCACCTGATTCACTACCAGTTGGGAGTCGGACCGGATTTTAATGCTCTTGGCCCCGGTAGCCGCAACCAACTGTAAACCCGCGATGAAAGCCTCGTACTCGGCCACATTATGGGATGGGTTGAAGTTCACCCGCAAGGCGTACTTGAATCTATCCCCATCCGGGCTGATTATTTCCACACCTAAACCGGTGCCCTTGTCAGATGACGCTCCATCCACGTATACCTCCCATACCGACTCTATAGGGGTAAAATCTCCACTAGTCCCTTGTACAATGAAATCTGCTAAAGCCTGACTTTTGTAAGCCGTTCTGGACAAATAGGTGATGTCGAATTCTGATAACTCAATAGCCCACTTGAGCAGTCTTCCGGCGACGTTGAATTGTCCTAACGCCTTGCGGAGTGGCATAGTGGTCACCACACGAATGGGGTGAGCTTGAAAGTAAGGACGCAACTTCCTAGCAGTTACCACAATTGCAAACGCATTCTTCTCAATCGTCGGGTACCTGGTCTCGGCATCCCTCAGCACTCTGGATACAAAATACACCGGTTTTTGTACACCTTCTTCTTCTCTAACCAGAGCCGTGCTGATAGCCTCCTCATTGGTGGCTATGTATAAATATAGTGGCTCACCATTTATGGGCCTGCTAATTATGGGCGGGGTGGAGAGATATTCTTTGATCTTTCCAAAGGCTTCCTGGCACTCTGGTCCCCACTCGAACGCTTGCGTCTTCTTTTTAATGAGGTCAAAGAAAGGCTTGCATAGCATAGCAGACTGCGAGATGAACCTGCTGAGTGCTGCTATCCTACCGGTGAGGCCCTGCACCTCCTTGATGGAACTAGGTGACTTGAGATTTATAACCGCTTGGCATTTGTCGGGATGGGCTTCAATACCGCGCTCGGAGATGATGAACCCTAAGAACTTCCCACTGGATAAGCAGAAGAAGCTCTTTTTAGGATTGAGCCGCATTCCTACCTGTCTCATTTTGGCGAAGACCCTTTCCAGATAGGCGACGTGATCGGAACCAGTGCCGCTCTTAACAACCATGTCATCAATATACGCCTCTATTATTTCTCCCAACTCTTCCTTGAAGACCTTGGAAACCATTTTCTGGTATTCCGCTCCTGCGTTCTTGAGGCCGAAGGGCATGACCTTGTAACAATACAATCCTTCTTCAGTAACGAAGGAGGTTTTTTCTTCATCCGCCTGACTCATCCTTATTTGATTATAACCGGAGTAGGCGTCCATGAAACTGAGGTACTTGAAGCCGGCTGTGGAATCGATCATGGCATCGATGCTAGGTAATGGGAATGGCGTCTTGGGGCTAGCCTTGTTTAAATCGGTGTAGTCTATGCACATTCTCCACTGTCCATTGGATTTAGTCACCAATACCGGATTAGCCAACCACTGCGGATACTTGACTTCCCTTATGGCCCCAGTTTTGAGCAGCTTTTCCACTTCCGCCTTAATTGCCCTTCTCTTCTCCCGACTTTGTTTTCTCTTCTTTTGAGTAATCGGTCTCATGCCTGGCTTGGTAACAATTTGGTGCTCGGCTATCTCCCTGTCTATCCCGGGCATAGCCTCACCCTCGCAAGCGAAAATATCGCGGTTTCGCAAGAGGCATGCCTTGACCAATTCTCGGTCCTCCCCGGGTAGTACAGTGCCAATCTTGGTGATCTTGCCATCTCCCAGGTCAAACTCTTCAGTATCTTCCATGGGACCGCCTGTGGGTCCAGCGAGGTTATGAAGCAAGATGTTTTCCGCCGAGTCATAAGACTCCGTTCGTTCACTTGCGTGCTCAATTTGAGCCACATGCTTAGGAATGGATGCCTGATAGCAAGTTCTGGCTACTTGTTGCTCGCCCCGCAGAGTCCCGACTCCGCTCCGATTGGGGAATTTGACCTTTAAATGGGGTGTAGAGGCTATGGCTCCGATGTCATTCAGAGCTTTCCTACCCAGGATAATGTTATACGGAGAAGGAGTGTTTACAACCACGAAACTGACTCGGGACACCACATCCCTTGGTGATTCTCCGAAAACAACTGGCAGATCTATAACCCCCAAGGGCATAAGCTGATCGCCCGTGAAACCTGTGAGTGGCGTAGCCATAGGTTTGAGAGGATGGTCTTGCAAATGCAACTTTTTTAAGGTTTCATAGTAGATGACATCGGCAGAGCTACCCGTGTCGATCAGGATTCTGCCTACTCGCGTACCATTTACGCGTAGCATTACCACAATAGCGTCATCATGAGGCAAATGGATTCCTGCATAGTCCTCCGGCCCAAAGGTGATACGCGTGTTTGCCACCGAGTTGCTTTCTCCTATCTGAAAGACCTCCATCCTCGATGGGTTGTCTAGGTTCTTGGGGTAAGCGTATCTCCTTCTGGCCCTTTCTGAATCTCCCCCTGCGGCAGGTCCTCCCGCTATATACAAGACGGGTGCCGGGGAAGATCGGGGATTATCTTGGTCGGCATTCGGAGGGGTTCTCTGTCGGGTGCGCTCCGCTTGCCTGTCTCGCATACGGCGTCCGTAGTTGTTCCCTTGCCTTCCCCCTCTATTACCCCTTTCTCCATTATTCCACTGGGGGGTTTCCAAGTACCTCTCAAGCACCTTAGTGTTTCTGATCATCCTTTCAATTTCATCTTTCAACTTGATGCATTCGGACGTGGCATGGCCGTATCCATTGTGATATCTGCAGTATTTGTTTCTGTCACCCCGGTTAGTTTCTTCCCTAGAAAGTGGCTCGGGTCGCTTAAACTCCGGGTCATCTTGAACAACCTGCAGCAATGAATCGGTTGAAACCGAGAAAACATGATAATTAGTGTACCCTTGCTTATAATCCTCTCCCGTGGGAGGAAATCGAGGTTGAGCTACCACGCCTTTATACTTGTTGAAAGAACGACCCCGCCGATAAGGACGAGGGGGAGTATCTCGGCGAGTGGACGGGGGCGTACTTCGCCTATTAGAAGGAGAAGCGGGTCGGGGATAACGCCGGGGTCGATCAGGGCTTTTGCGCGACACTCCTCGGCTGGCTGGTTTCCCCGCCACTGCGGCATCTTCCTCAGCTTGCAAGGTTTTCTCCGCTGCCGTTCGGAATTCTGCAAACGTCCTGAAGTCTTCTTCTACTGCTCTCCAGCGTAAGGCACTTCCTTGCCTTAAACCTTGCCTCACTGCGGCTAGGATGATTCCGTCGTTGTAATCAATAGTTTGATTCGCCTCCTCAGCGAACCGGTTGAGAAACTTCCTTGTTGATTCCCGCTCGCCCTGTTTAAGACTCATTAGATCTATTGATCTTTTGGCTGGCGCCCAGATGCTTGGGAATCTCTGCAGAAATTGATTCTCTAGATCAGCGAAGTCCCTCACTGAATTGAAAGGTAATTCCGAGAACCACTTCCATGCCGATTCCTCCAGGCATGTAGGAAAAACTCGACACCAAATGCTTCTATCCAAGGTGGAGAGAGAGATTCTGGCCTTGAAACTGGACAGGAATTCCTTTGGGCATTGCAGGGTCTTGGTGGAGAACTTGGGGAGATTAGTGAAACCATTAATGTTTATCGGGTGATGATAGAAATGGTTTGGGAAAACTCCCCTTGCCGGGGAACATTGCCTTCGTCGCCCCAAATCAGGTGTGTCATCGTGCCACCTCCTCCGAGGGGAATGAGTGACACTCCCCGTGCTATGATGGCTGGGCGAGCGGATTCGTTCTTGTGTCTGGATAAAAGGAGCCCCAGACGGCATTCCACCTCCTACGAATGGCGGGACATATTCCTCGTGCGGGATCGCATGGCCCTGTGGATGAGGGAAGCACGAAGGGGTCCCTTGGTAATGTTCTCCTCTAATGCCGCCCATGTTACCTTCATAAAGGGGTGGTCGAAGTCCCGACCTAGATGGAGCCATGCAGGCTTGCTGCGCCGGCAGACGCTCGCCAGGTTGCTGCATGATATGAGTCGGTATCGGAGCGACATTATTTCCCAGCATGGGCGAGGATAAGGATAAAAACTGTCCCCATGATTGAAGCATATGCTGGTCCCACATCTGCCGGTAGGGGTCCGCTGGCGCAGATACCGTGGGCCAGGCAGTAGGCATTCCTGATCCAATCAAGGGAGGTGGTGCTGCAAAACCAGGCTGCATTGATCCCGCATGCATATGTGAGGAGGGTGGTCTTGCTGGAGGCGGCTGGAAACCTGCCGAAGTTGGTCCGCCCGTAAGGATCGGCGTGGTTCCAGACGGGGTCGGTCCGACAAGAACGGTCGGAGTGACTCCCGACGAAGCGAGGCCATTGAGGGCGCTCGAGTTGACGGCGTTCGCTCCCGACGGTCCCGCGGTCTGAGGGGTATAGACCGGCTGGGAGTACCCGGGGGGAGCGGATTGACAGCCCGCCAGGTTCGTCGGAGTGAACGGCGGATTTGGTACCGCTGAGGCGGTCTCTTGCGGGATCTCTTCCACTAAGAGGTCCGGAGGCATCCCGAGAGGAGTGCGCTCGCCTTGCGCAGAGGTTTGCGCTTGGTGATTAGGTGAATCTCTTGCCATGAAAAAGTCGAACGAGAGTCGTCTGGGTTCTAAACTCTTCCCGCGATCTGGCATCAGCTACTCTTCCTTGCTTGAGGTGAGCCCCACGGTGGTTGTTACTACCAAGTATGGTAGTGGGCTTAAAGCAAGTAAAGTAACAACAATAATATAAAGATCAACTATCAAACTCTTTTTTCATGTTCCCAAATGGATTTACATCTCTTAAACATCAATACGGATAAACCCTAGTGAGAAATGCCCAAAGAGCCGACCCCCCTTCTACCCTAAAGAGGTCTATTTATACTAGTCTAGAGGAACCTTCTAATGACGTCAGCCCTGTCAGAAGCCGGTACGCTTGTCTGCTGAGCTGTCCCTCCTGTCTGTACGATCACAACCGTTGTCCCCTCTCGAGGATCTCTCCTGGCTGGGGCGGAATGGAAATGACTACGCTGCCCCTCTTTTCCCCTTTATCCAGGCTATCCGAAGTGGGCTAACACATTGAGTCTTCTTTCTGGGCCTTTTAGGCCTCGTCTCGTTTCCCCACCTATTGGGCTTATTGGGGCAGGTTGGTATTGAGCCCAACGGGTGAGTATTTTAGGGCCCTATCACTTTGTATTCAGATTGATGTACAGTATTGTTAGTATGAGTGTGAAAATTATGATAGATTCATCTAAATTGCCGTGCGGAGATGGAATGGATGTGGGTTAGACAATTTGTGACCTATGATCCAATTTGATTTTCTTGATGCGGAGGCAATCGTCAATTTTTTTTTTTTTTTTTATCTAGATGAAAATATCAAAATATGACCTAACACGACCCTTTTTTATCAAGAATAATTCGGTAATAATTGAATCGGATACGGATCAAATCTTTCTGATCCATAACATGACTAAACTACTATATCGATCTAATTTGAGCAATTGACATCCTCATCGTCAAAAAATAAATAAAATAACAATAATAATAATAATTATTTCTCCTACACCAATGTTCTTTTTTTTTTTTTTTTTTTTTTTAACAACAATGTACAAAAGCAGAAGGATCCCAATTGGGCAACTTCTTGATCTACTCCAAAACCTCCATCCCCAATCATTCTTTGCTACATACATAGGAGACGCAAGTGCTGACTTATTTGACTAATTCTCATGTCCGTTGTACCTCATAATCATGGTGGGCTCCAGTGTCAGAGTTCAGACCATGTTTGGTCCGTACATTGTTTGATGGGTCCTCTTCAGTGCGCATATATATATATTTTATTTTCTATTAGTATCTTTGATTGTCATTTTCAAATTTCAATTGACGTAAAATATTATTTGTCCTTTTCGGTAAAAAGATAGTAATTTAATTGGCATTGTCAAGCGTACACTGTCAAAACATAGTTTTTAAGTATATGTTGAAAATGATTAATTGGCAATTTTTTTATTATGCACCATTAATTTTGGGAGATATTTTACAATCATTTTTTATTAATTTTCATTTATTTTAACTTTCTAAATCTGTATGTAAGAACTATTTACAAATATTATGTCAATTTACTTTCTCAAAAAAATTGTCTTTCTTCTATTTCTCTTCCTTTTTTTAAATTCTAACAATTTGTATGAGAGTTAGACGAGCATATATTTTTTTTTCTAGCTCAGCCGATTCTCATCTCCATACAAACATTAACAATCTTACATTGTCTTGATAAACATCATGAAAAATATAGAAGATTCATTATGTTGCTACACACATATATATATAGAGAGAATGGATATAGAACACTAATGTGTACGGAGACGATCCGTACATAGTGTTCTAAATTCGTGCCGTGCCGTGTCGTGCCGTGTCAAACACGCCGTGTCTGGATCATTTGTCGTGACGTGCCGTGCCGTGTCTAAATGTTTCACGTGCCGTGTCGTGCCGTGTCTAAATTCTAAGGGATGGACACGACACGCCTAAGGACACGGCACGCCTCGTGTCCTCGTACCGTGTCGTGCCGTGTTTTTTTTACACGTGTCGTGCCGTGTCGTGTTTGAATACGTTTGAATTTCACAAAACATAGTCATATACTAATGTTTAGGGATGAATTTGGAATTCAAATTATAAAATTATCCTAAAAAATAGATAATATAAGAATTTTCTTGGTATTTTATAAAATTTAACATTTTTAACCATCATTATAAACTTGTTGTGTCTCTTGGGTTTTGTCGTGTCCCGTGTCGTGCCGTGTCGTGCCGTGTTTCGTGCCGTGTCGTGTCGTGTCTTGGAAATTCACGTGCCGTGCCGTGCCGTGTCTATTTCATCAAAGTCGGACACGACACGCTTAAGACACGGCACGCCTAAGTTCTCGTGTCGTGTCCGTGTCCGTGTTTTACCGTGTTGTACCACCTTCGTGCCGTGTCGTACCGTGCCGTGTTCGGACACGCCGTGCTTTTTTTAGAACACTATCCGTACACATGAGTCGTTTTTCGAGATCCAAAATTCAAACGGCAGATCCGAACAGTTCAAGTTGTTCTCCATATTGAAAAACCCTTGGAGACCAAATTTTACATTTTTTTGAATTTTTTTTACTATATATTATGATATTTTCAAAAAATACTACAATTGGAGTATTTCAGGCCCTTCAATTTGAAAATATTATAATATATAGTAAAAAAATTCGAAAAAATATAAAATTTGGTCTCCAAGGGTTTTTCAATATGGAGAACAATTTGAACGGTTCGGATTAGCCGTTTGAAATTTGGATCTTGAAAAACGACTCATGTGTACGGAGACGATCCGTACACATCAGTGTATCTTATCCATTCACTATATATATATATATATATATCCCACTTTGCCTTTTATTATTTCTCAGTTTGTGCCTATTTCCTTCTTTTCATTCCTGTGTTCAAAATTGGCAAATCATATCTGAGATAAAGTTTACATATTTCCGGAATTAGCCCCAAATGTCAATTTGTGTAAAGTAGCTTTTGATTTAATTTTTTAGTCATTTTGGATTTCTAATTGTTCGATAATTTCTTAAGTCATTAATTACTGTCATATTAAAAATGATTTCTCATGATGGGTGTAAAGTTTGGATTTCTAATGGTTAATTAGTGTTAAAAATAATTTCTTAAGTCATTAACTAGACCTTTCTCTTCCTTAAAGACAAGCACGCTGCACGCCGGTAAGAAACTATTTCAGATAAGGTTGGTAGTTTGAATGTTTGATAAGTGTAAATTCAAAAACTAAAATTCAAATTACTTCACTGCACATAATGCGGCCATTACTAAATACTAACAAAAATTACATTGCTAGCGAAAGGACGTGCATTTCATCACTCAAAAAAGGACCTAGTACATTGTACCAGTTGCAATTCTGTTAAACTAAAAAACAGGGTATTCCATGTAAACTTCCAATCCATGGTATTGCGGTTGTGCTTTTTCCTGTATAATTGATTGCGATTGAACGCAGAAGGCAACAAAAGAGCAAAACCTGCTAACTCATAGCTGTATAACATGAGTCGTTTTCACAAGTCAATCATGTGCGGCTAACATTAAACCTGGGCAAATATGGAAGAAAATTGCCTAATTTGCTTCAAATTGTTTCCTAACTTTTCTCCCATTTTTCTAAGATTCGAATAACAAATTATTGCTTCAAATATTACAATAGTTCAATCATTTAAAGCTGTTGAAGCTATATTACTGGTCATGGCGGATCGTTATAAGAAATGAGGAATTTTATTTATTTATTTTTAAATTGTGAAATATGTAGCTTTATTTTCAATAGAAGAGCTAATCGAGGTTCGCTCAATATTTGAAATCTTAATGAATGATTTAAAAATATATTATAGATTTAAAATTTGTAACTGATAGTAACTGAATCATAACATATTTAAATCTATTTACCTGCCAACGAAGAGACAAACAATTAAATACTTATGAAGTTTGAGAGAAATTCAAAGAGACGGACAAATCTTTGTGATTTAGTTTAAAAATGAATAATAAGTAATAAACAAAATATAATCTATATATAAATATGAAATTGAAATGATAGAGAAGAGAAAGGTGGAAATGTACTTTAAGCAACACAAAAGAGAGATGAAAACTTGATAAAAATGAAAACAGGAAAGGGTCACAAAAATCAGAAATAAAACAATATACTGCCAAATTATTGTCATCTTTATGAGCACAACATTAAATGTATATTCCTGAATAACGTAATTTTTCAGTTATCAAATCACTTCATTTTACCAAGCTCATATCTTACACACAAATAGTTACAAATTATCACATCACGAAAAAAAAAATACTATTTCGCAATGCTTGAAGTGTCGGATGGCATTTAACTAAAGTATCCCGACATCCACATATTTATTATAATATTGATATTGATTGATTCCTGGTCAATTTTTTTAGTGTATATTTTCTTTATTCATTACACTAGAATCTGTTTTCTGATCAATTAATTATCCATGTGCGTTGGTAATAGGGCTTTCTCACATTTTTCTAAAATCTTTGACAAATTTTATGGTGGTTAAATGCTTTGCTCATATTGTTTGATAATTCAAAGTCATTGAATGTATATAATTGAGCCTAATATGTATACATATGTGTGAAACACGTTCGTAAGATTCCATGTGGCATCCAATGTATATGAACTTCTGATGCTACTCTTAGTCACTAAAATAGCACTTATTAGTTCCAGTCCACCCTCCACCCTCTTCTCACTAACTTATCTAAAGTGACAACTGAGAACTACTTTTGTTTGGTTTAAAAAAGAAAAGAAAATTACTTCTATGATAAACTTGGTCATGACTGGCCAATCGACAAATTGACTAATTGCCACTGAAAAGTACAACTGAAGAAAACTACTATTTTTGTCAATTTTCTCTTAATTATTCTACCTTTAATCCAGAAGCCACTTATCCTTCTTTTTTCTCCTCTTTTAATCACCACTTATCTCTCTACAGTAACTTTGCTGCTGGTTATACTTATTTATATTGATTCCAAGATCTGAATTTCAGTACTGGATTCGGCTGGTCAGCTGATTAATTAGATATTTGATAGACACTGTCAGATCAAATTCGAAAAAAGGAAGAGAAGTTGATGTAATGAACAGATCCGGTTAGTTATGAAAGATATATTCTATATGTTTAACTTTTTTTGTTTTTTTGATGGTATTAATATTATAAATAAAGATGTGTGGGTGTCGGTATCTTTTAGTTAAATGTCATTCGACACTTCAAACATTGTGAAATAATTGTGAGATAACATTTTTCTAATTTCTAGAATGTGATATTATGTAACTATTTGTGTGTCGGGTATTATTGCTTATAAAACTGACTCGGTTCACCAACAGACAATAATTTGGCAACATATTATTTTGTTTCTGATTTTTGTGACCCTTTCCTATATTCATTTTCATCATGTCTTCATCTCTCTTTTGTGTTGTTTAGAGTCTCTCTCCACCTTAATTTCTCTTCATCGTCATTCTTAATTTTGGTTTACAAAATATAAATCAAATTCATTCAAATGAAAATAGAAAAAAACATCAGATTTTTGACGATATATATATATTTTTATTTAAGTCATTTATAAATATATTACATTTCATGAATAATATCAACATAATATAAAACATATTATTTCATATAACTATAACTATATTTACACACATATAATTTTTTTTCTTTAAATTGATCAAACTCTTTAAATTTAATTAAATCAAATCAAAGTACGTACAATAACTAAACTATATTTCTAAATATAAATTATCTTCACGATATATCTAAAAATGAACATAATTAAATTATAGAAACATAATAAAAATATTCTTATTATAGATATCTATATCGAGCGAAGCTCGATATGTCGCTCTAGTGTACAATAAAATTTATTATGACAGAATTTTTAAGAACTGCGCACATCACTAAAATGTATTTTAGATTTAAGATATAAATTTTTTTGAAGGTTGGTTTGAAAATAACGTTTTTTTATAAGAAATTTGAAATAAATATTCTCTGCGTGAATCGAACCAAAGACCAGGTTGGCGGAACAGAGCCAAACCACATGGCCAAACAACGCAATTCTTGAATATATAAATTTTAAAAAAACCTTGGCTTCTTATGGTATCCGAATGGTCCTCTTAATTGAAAAACAAATAAACAATTAATCTATAATGAGTTATTTTTATATAAAAAAAATTTACAAGCTTAAACTACAAAAAAGAATCGGCTAGTTGACGCAATATAAGATGCAAAGTGTGCGAATTATACTTTTTTTTTTAAAAAAGAAAGAAAGTGTGTGAATAAATTATGTGAGGCATTTTTTCCCCCTAAAATAAGAGTATGTGATTTTGTGAATAGACCACTTGAGTATTGATATTGATTTTTAAATGTACGTCTACTATACTAGATTACTATTAAAACAACTATTCAGATGAACTTGCTCCATTACAATGTTAATGGACCAGGTTAGTCAGTAAACAAGCCAACTCAATTTAAAATATGCGTGACCGAACTCGATTAGTACAGGTCACTCAGTCTACTACTTTGACAATGACTCGTATAGGAAGTAAAAATAAAAAAGTTAATATTAAAACTTACTTTTACCTTCTCTACCGCAAAAGAACTGTTAACAGGTTTGCAGCTTGGAATGTAAACAGGTTGCGACTGAAGCCACCTTTAAAATCTTATCTTTCTCCATTTTCTTTTACTTTTAGTAAACAAAACCATCATCACACAATATAATCACAAATCGTGTCATATACAAAAAAACAGGACAGGATTTGAGCCAGTTTCGAAATTCGTACAGTCGTTTCTGATATCATTTAATCCCAGAGGAAGTTCAGTCAGATTTGATTGGATCTGGTGGAGTTAGGAAATAAACACCCAGAAAATTATATATGTAAATTTTTTTTTTTTTAAAAAAGAAAGACAAGGGTCAAAGCCCTTATCTTTTAAAATAAACAATTATATATGTAAAATTGAGGAAGTCACTATGTAATTTTTCATTCTATCAATGTTTGAGCTTATATACGTAACTTCAGTACCAAATTGGGTAATGGCATATATTCTCTTAAATTCTTTCTATGACAAATTAATAATATAAATAAAGATGTGTGGGTGTCGGTATCTATTTTAGTTAGTATTAGTGCGACATGCCATCAAGACTTTTGATTTTTATGCTCCGACTTAATCTAGTCCGTTCCTTTAGATGTATGTTAATTTTTTATGTGTTACTTATTGTGTTGTCATATGTGTTGCTTAAAGTTGTGTTATCTTTATGTTGCATTATTGAGATCCATTTTGATTATACTGCGTCATTTTTGTCACATAATTTATTTCAATCTCTCTCTTAGTTGTTTCTATGAGAAATAATGGAACAACGTTCTTTATTTGTGATAGTTAATTATAAAACATTTCAACATATGGAGATATAATTTATTATTTATATCATGCCAGTTATTACAATTTAAATTAATTACAAACATAACATCCTAATTACAATCAACATTTATTAAATGATAACATACTTAATTTTTATTACTATGTCAAATATCGAGCGAAGCTCGATTAGTCGATTAGCCACTCTAGTGAGGATAATTGAGCTAGTTAGGTGATAATTACTTTGTAACTCTTCAAGCTTGCTTGACATCACTTTTTGAGCATAAGAGAGGACTACAGAGCCACTAGTAACTTTATTTTTATTTAAATTATAAAAAATACTATCATATATTTTTAATATCAATTTCAAATAGATAATATTCTCTTCATATTTATTTTTGTATTCATTTCTAAATTTTAAAAAAGTTATATCAATATTGGTTGTTTATGGAATAAAATTGTGTCTACAATTTAATAAAATATATGAAGTGAAAACAATTATTTTATTCTCAATTGGATAATATTAATTTTGAAATATTAAATTTATAAAATTTCAATAGCGTTTCGTCATTTCTTATTAAATTTTGCTTTCTAGCCTGTCTATAAATATTACATTGATTGGTTCTGCACTCAATTTTGGGGTTGAGTCATTTTTAAATTGTCCTAACAACATGGAAATAAAATATTCTCTTTCAAATTAAATCAAAATGTAATTTTCACCAGTCATCGACGAGGGTCAGACTAGCCCAGAAGAACTGTACCATACTCGAATTGACAGCGTTACAAAGTAAATTTAACCAGATAAAATCTTCCAAGAATTTGAGTTGCTTTCAGGTGGGGCCACCAGCATTTGGGTACTTATTAAGCTGCCTACTTTCTATTGGTTTGGTATAAAGATTAGTCAGGTCCAGAAGGTAACCTGTCTTTGATTCAGTTCTTGCGGCTGGTTTTGGATGCTTTTTGTATTGTTTGTTTCTGTAGTGATAAGCCATCACAGTCGTGTTGGGATTTCGAATTTGGAAAACTGTTAAGGAAAAATATTTGGTGAGGGAAACTGTTTAATAATCAATGGGCAAATAGAAAATCCCTTGATCTTACAATATTCCGTATTGCATGAAGCATTATGAACTTATCAAAATTAATGTAGGAGTTGGACGGTTGGTTCATTTCAAAGGAACTTTAAAGGTGTTAAGAGCGTGAGAACCCATCCTCTTGTTTAGTCGAAAAATTGTACTACACTTAAAAGTTAACAATAGAGGTCTAGTATTCGAAATCTGACTAAAAATTTTAAAATAAGTCGGAGGATATATTTTGGCTTCGTCATATTATTATTATTATTATTATTATTAACAAAAAGGAGAACGTTGTTAAGAGCTTGGTTTTATTTTACTGCATAATGGTATTAATAGAGCAACTCGTGCGTTTAACTTCAGAATAGGTTTAGTGGAAACAAATGAAATAATTAGTTGTTGCATGCTTAAGTCTTGATCAGTATGAAAACGATAGACAATAACACCAGTATACCATTTTAAAGAGTCAAATCAGTCATACTCAAAATTGGTTTTCTTAATTATATTTTACAGTTTGAAATTTGTCATCTTAATATAATAAAAATGTGTGGATGGGTCGAAAAAGTGCAATTAAAATGGTGCCTTTATCGACATCATTATTAAAGGATGCCGTATAGATAGGGGTGCAAACGGCATGCGTTTGCCGTTATGGCACCACGTTAGGCCGAAACGGAACGGTAAATGGCAGCGAAATATGTTTCGTTTCCTTAACGAAACGGCAAACGGCACAGCGAAATGGAACGGTTAACGTGTTTTAACGTGTTTTTGTACATGCCGTTTACCGAAATCATTTCGTTTACTAAGTGGCACGATTAACGGTACCGAAATCGATTTCGTTTCCTTAACGAAATGGCAAATGGAACGCCCTGTTCCATGCCATTTATCAACGTTAGGCAGGTATACATATAGAGAATGCCTACATTTAAAGGATGTCATATAATATATCTCTTCACCAGAGGATGCTAAGGATCATGCATCCAAAATGTGCCGAGGAAAAAGTGTGAATATTCTATGAATAATATTAATTTTTTTTTGAAGGTCGGTAAACCGACAATTTTTATTAATAAAAAGCAAACAATACAAAGTATATATGGAAAAAAAAACCAATAAATCATACCATTATCAACTGGTATGTTACACAGAAAAAGAAAAAAGAAAGATCCAGCAGACCGTACCAGTTTAATATTGGCACATGGTTCACACAATCCGACCTAACTGGTATAAACGATTCTCTTCAAACCAAGCAGAAAACGCCGACTCCATGGATATTCTCTCGACAGCCACCAAAGCCACCAACCTTCCACCACTGCAGCGAAGCGAAACCGCATCAATGGTCCACTTAGCGAACCTATCATGCCTTTCCTATATCAAGGGCCATGCCTAACTGGTACCTATTGAATCACTGTTCCACGTCGACTAACAGAGACAAATCTCCACCCGAATCAGAAGAGCACAAAGCGGGGAGGCACACCACCAAAGTTAGTGACCGACAATGGCTCAGTAACACAGCTCCGCACGCGACCGTGGCTCAAAACCAGAGGCTTCTACATCACACCAAGCATAACTCTCCTTCAACATCACGGTTCACTAAACCCAGCAGTTCATGACATCGAAGCCCAAAACATTGCACCGTGGACTCCTTCGACCTCATCACCTCACTGTGCACGTCGCACGAAGAAAGAGACCCATCGAAGAAAAAGACGACATCGTGTCACACAGATCTGTTCAGACCCGGCAGTGAGAACAGCTCAACTTGAGCATGGATCAGACGCGACCCAAGACAACACCAAGCGAACAAGCCCCTTTCTGCCATGGCCATCCTGTGCACTGCACCTCGATAGCGCACCCACGACGGCCGTGTCGCAAATCTCGGTTGCCCTGGCGGCCGTGCTGCACCTCGACTGCACACTCTCGACAACCAAATCACATTTCCACGACACACGACTCCCGGCGCTCGAGCCGCCGAATCAACAGATCACCGCCTTATATTGGTTGTACTTGTAGCAAAAGGGGGAGAAAGGAACGAAAAAAGAGTGGGGGGAGGTCGGCGGCGGCGGCCTCCCCGTCTAGGGTTTCAGGAGGAGGGGTTTTTGGTTCTTTTTTTTTTCGAAAGAGCGAAGGGGTCTATCGGGAATTGCTTCCTACACTCCCAAATGTTGGAGATGCACTCCTCTCGGACAAAAATACCCTTCGCATTTCCAACTTATTTCAAACTAGGATGAATTGAAAGATGTAAATTGAAAGAGTGAGAAAGGTATTTTTGTACCAGAGGAGTGCATCTCCAATTTTTGAGAGTGTCGGAAGCAATTCTCGGGTCTATCGTATGCCTCGCAACGAAACTTTTACTCTCATAAATAATATTAATTATTTTGATTATAATTTTCATTTCATAAATTATTGAATATTTATGTTGAATTCTCTTCTAATGTATACATTTTACATTATATTCAATATATACATTTTATATTACATATTACTATATTAGTGATATAAGAGGACCAATATTTTAGATACCACATCATTCACAAACAAGGCTCATGATGAGCTACCTGTACATGCGACAAAAATTCAGCCGACAATAGATGGAAAGACTAGAAATATTTGGAGCATGAATTTCGTTCTAATGAATTATCCCTACTAATAAAAGTACCGGTCCAAAGATGTAAAAGTTTCAATTGAAGGGTTTATCGAATTCCTTTTATACAATCTGCATCATTGATTTTTATACAGTGGCTCATATGTTAACTCCAAATAAAAGTCCAAGACCTTGGTATCAAATGGAAAAAAGTGTGCAAATTCATTTTTCAAAAACAAGAAAATAAATTATGGACTATTTATCAAATGAAAAAAGAAAAAATCATTAATTATACATCATATCAAATGCAAATCTCCATTTTTGTTAATTAATTCCATTCAATATTCAACATTATGCTAAAAAAATAATAAATTAAATCAGAGCATGTCTGTTATGATGACACACATTTAGATGGGCGCTTTTTCTAGTAATGAAAAAATTTTCTTTAGCCTCACATGTTGACTTGAAATTAAATTTTTATTTTCTATGTTAAAAGATTTACTATTTTTTTTCCTATGTAGGAAGATGCTATGCAAAAACAATATTTTTTAATGGATCGTGTTAAGTGTGACTAATTTTTTAGTCAAAATAATCAAGTGAGTGATTCTCTAGATGGATAATTCTCTTCCACAAATAATGAATAAACAATTTACAGTCTTCTTTACCTTAAAAAAAAACAATACTAGTAGAAGAGCAATAACAATCAATTTTTTTTTAAAAAAAATAGCACCTTGTGATATTACGTTCTATAGTTTTAGATTTAAAATTTTGAAATTTAAATATATAGCTAACTCTATCAAAAGTTTTGCATTTTTTAGATTTATTATATTTTTTTCTTTTTGTGGGGAAGATTATTTCTTACTGGAAACTCTAGATTTATAAATCAATAAATTTCTTCGTAATACAAAAGATAGTAAAATATGTAAAAATATATATCTGATTTTTAGCTAGATTGCTATGAGATTTTTATATAAGTTTCCAATTGAAAGACTCAAACCTACTGCTTAAATTCCCAAATTATATTACCGGACGATTGGAAGGACATACATACTACCTCAATTTATTTATTTAATTTTTTTTCTTTTAGGGTGCATTTGAATTTTTTCGGTGTCTTGGTGACTTTTGCTGGGTCCCTTTTCTAGCCTACCCTAACTTGTTTGGGACAAAAGACTTAGTTGATGTTATTGTTAGGGTGCATTTGGATTGCTTAAGAATAGTATTAGTTATTCAGAATAAAAAATATTATTTCTATACAATCAAAAATAATTTTTTTAGGATTTAGAATGCTAATTTAAGTTATTAGTAAATTTGATCTTCTCCATTATTTTAAGAAAATTAAACAGAATTATAATAATTATAATTATAATTATCATTAATAAATATAAAAATAATAATAATTATTATAATTTATTTTATAATTATAATTAATCATACTATTATATTTATTATTGTAATTTTAATCACAATTAATGTTATAATTATTAATAATTAATATTATAACTATAATCAATAAATATAATTAATATTATAATTACTACACAATAATAATAATAATAATAATAATAATAATAATAATAATAATAATAATAATAATAATAATAATAATAATAATAATAATAATAATCACTTGAATTGTTTTTATTGATTTTTTAAGGGTGTCATGGCAACAAAGTTCTCTAACTCAACATTATGTCAAGTTAGAGAAGTAGAGTGAAGTTAGTGAAGAAAGTGTTTAAAAATCATTTTAAAGCCATCAAATAGCAATAAACACTAGAAACATTAGGATCTAGGCTTAAGACCATTCGCACGCAATTTATGAGAAATGTGTAGGAATAAATATACCTCTCACAATTAGTTCTTGTGAGGCTCGAATCCAACGGCACTTGGAGTCAGTGACGAACTCTCCACGTCTCTTTCTTCTAGCCTCGAGTCCACCTAAAGGTTTAACCAATTCCTCTAATGTCTATTCTAGTAAACAAGAGGAAAGGGCTAATCGTTTGTTGCTTATATAGGCTCAATCCCTAGAGTACACTTCCAACTATTTACAATCTTGCCATCCTACCTACCATAGCCGAAATGGGCTTCATGGGCCTCATTTTGGACTCTCATCTTAGCACATTAATTCCATTAATTAATGGGCTAACTCAATTACAATTAGAACGGGCTCAAATTGGCTAATTAATTAAAGCCTATATACTTCAATATAATTCATATAATTATATTAAATATTATTGAACACAATAAATTATCAATTTCTTGATAATTATTAAAGGATTAGCTTATGCATTAATTTATACTAACATGATCATTTTGTTATAATTAATTATAACGGTTCATAACGGTATATAATTAATTAATCAACTCATCAAGTTTCGTATTCTCCAATACTAATAAATAATGCACTGTATGGTTAAAACTTTATTTGTGTGACCCTTTGAGGATTTATACTATGTTGGTCATGGAAATAAATCGTTATTTATTTCCAATAATCATAAGCGGTATCTAGCAACACGTTATGACTCCCAATTCGTATAAATAATGTACCATTACAATATCTCAATCCTGCATAAGAAATAATAGCATTTCCTTGTCTGATTCTTATGTCACATGATATCATTGTATAATCCAATATAGGAATGTGTCATTCTTGCAGATTATACATTTCTTGATCTAGAGTTGATTGTACAAGTTGGCCAAATAATCCAAACTCCATCAGAGGCCCTGATGTGTGAGCTAGTATACCCAAAAGTAACCTAAAAACAACCGCAAGCGCACGGTTAATTCGTTGGTACAGTCGGGGTCGTATCCACAGGGACGGTAAGATGAGTACTAAACCTTACTTATTCACAAAATCTAGACGGTAAAAGGATGAGTTTTGGACTTAATCAACAAGTAACAAAAACAATAAACCAAAGGTAAACAGAACAATAGCAAGTTTTGGTGTTTTAAGAGGTAAAATAAGGTATAAAAATGTCCTAGGGGTTCGGTTTCACCTTGGTTAGGCTTCGGGCTGTCAACAGGCGTCGCTCTCGCGCCGCACCGCCGACTTGTGCGTGCCTGGAGATCCTGTGCGACCGCACAAGGATCCCATGCGACCGCACGGCCCTAGGTTAATGCTAAAATGACACGAAAACTCGGTTTCTGACTTGTGTGGGACAGATCTAGCCATACCTAATCTCCTGAACCTCAACTCTCGTAATTTTGGTCACAGAACCTGGTATGGAACCTAGTCTAAAGCCCCCCATTAGGTAATTAACCCTCAACTTTCGTAATGTTGGCTTAAATACCTAAGTCCACTTGTTGGTTCTCTAAGGCATCTACTAGACTCTCGCCTAAGCAGAAATTTGTCCCTCTCGGGCTTAAATTGGTCACCTCTCGGCTCCTAACCTACCTTGAGCACTTATTTGATTCAATTAAACAATCTACACCCTTGCCTAGATTAGATGCGGCCGTTCACCTAATAGGAGGTTCAATCAAGTAATTCAACACAAACAAGCATAGACATTAAGAAACCAAGCAAGTAGTACACAATAAAAACCAAGTATCAAGTGCAAACAACAATCCTAACCTCAGTTTCAACTAGCCCTAGAACATAACTAATCTAACTTAACATGATGCAAAAACAAGTAAAAGAAAGAAAGCAATTTGATACAAACTCCATGGAAACCAAAATGGGAAGAGGAAGGCCAGAGCCCCTATTCAAGCCTCTTCTGACTTCTGGATCTACAAGGAGGAAGCTTGGGTGGAAGGATGAAGTGAATGAGGTCGAAACGGGTGCTTTCCAAGACGGTATGGAGGTGGTGCGGTCGCACGGGACCCCTGTGCGGTCGCACAGGGGCCGCAGGAGGTGGATCGGGTTAGGTTTCGGTTGCGGCGCCGCCAAGAAAGAAGGGGGAATGAATGATGCCCTAATTCGGCACTTTGGGCGCCTTATATAGGGGTCGGGGTAGGGTTTGGAGCTCCGTGCGGTCGCACCGAAGGCCCGTGCGATTGCACCAAAGTTATCGGCCCAAACTTGAGTCATGTGCACCTCTCCAAGGCCCAAAATAGGCCTGTGCGGTCGCATGACATTCCTGTGCGGCCGCACAGGGTCATCTGAGGCCCGATTTGTGCGCTGGTTTGTGCTGAATGGTGTCATTTTCGCTGCAAATTAGCTCCAAGTCCCTACAAATCAAAATAAACCCAAGCAGTACCAAATTTCTACAAATATAAACAGAAAATAAGTAAAAGTAAATAAAATCAAGGGCTTTGAGTTATGATTTGGGTTAAAGTCCGGCCTAAAACCATATATAAATACGTGACATCAAATTCCCCCAAGCTTAAACCTTGCTTGTCCTCAAGCAATACTCTAAACCTAGAGGTTGGACAATACCTAAATCTTAACTCAAACTCTTTGAAGGCCTACAAGTTGCAAAGTCAATTCAATTGATTTGATTCAAGTTTCATACATGAGTTAAAAGAAGAGTGGTTGTGAAATTTAGCTCAAGAATTTATACTCAAAATTTTCTAACAATTGGTTTATGCCACACTTGGTCCTCAAAGGCCGAATTTTCAATCTCAATGACCCTAGCTCCTCTATGATAAACAACATGCAAGACCAAGGTTGTTTGTCCGTTCTTTTCCATACACTACACAAATTTGTAAGAAATATCTCTAGCGTGTCAAAACGTGGGGAGTCTTTAAGAAATAGAAGAAAAAAGAAATAAAAGAGAGAGGGAAAAGATAAAAGAATATATTGCCTTGAGATTTTTCTCTTTGTTGTTGTTTTTGTTTTTGTTTTTGTTTTTTTTTTGTTTTTTTTTTTTTGTTTTTTTGTTTTTTTGTTTTTTTTTTATTTCGCAAGATACAATTTGCCATTGTGGCAGCCAAGAATTTACATAAAAGAAAAGGAAAATAAGAAAATAGCAAGAAGACTCAAAATACACGCTAAAGATATCCTTTTGAACAAATCCATGTAGGGCACAAATCCGTTCACTCGGCAAAATGTTATGGTCTCGTCTAATAGCATTTACCACTGTAAAAGCAACCAATTTTTGGGTTTTATCCATTTGAATTCAAATCTCTTTTGGACCGTTTGTTTCAAAAACCAATTAGGAGAACACCTCAAGTTTAAATTCTTGCAATAAATCTCACAACCAAATTCAGTTTAAATCATGTATCAAAACTCAGACCAAATCAACAAATTACCTTTCAACTTACTTACATGCAAATTATATGAAGTTAAATGCAACTAAAATGATGCAACCACGTGCCAGGAGGGCTGTGCGGTCGCACAGGCAAGCTGTGCGGTCGCACAGGGGTGTTTGGGTACAAATTCAAGTGGCAGTGGGCTGTCAGAGGTGCTGTGTGACCGCACAGGGACTTGGTGCGACCGTACAGGCCCTCTGACAAGCGAAAATATGCCATGATGCAGTCCTAGATACAAGTTTTCACGAAATTTCTTCAATTCTCCCCCCCAAGCTAAGTATTGCAGTGTCCCCAATGCAAATACATCACAGAAAAGAAAAAAGAGAAGGAATTTGGAAACATACTGGATCAGCCGGCAGCGGATAAACCGCCACCGGCCATCTATTGACGACGACCGTGGGAAGGGCGAGGCAACAACTCGTACACCACTTGCTCCACAATATCAAAATGGTCTTCGTGACATGTTTCGTTGGGAAGCAGTGTTGTGCAGCGCTGAGTCGGTGCAGATTCGTTGCGGCAGCGGTGGAGCGGTGTGCGACGAGCGGCATAACTTGCGGCGGCCTTCGGCAAGGGCTACGATTGTCCGATAAACTCCAAATTTGGACAGGAGATGTAGGGAGAGATGCTTGACAAATGTGGCGAAACGGTTTTGTTTCCGGCCGGCAAGTTTTTTGAAATGCAGCGGGACAGCAGCTGCTTGTGCGGTGCTGAAAACCACGGCCTGAGACTCTGGTGCGACCGCACAGGGTGGTGGTGCGACCGCACAGGGCTCAAATTCCTCAAGGGTGCTCTCGGGTTCATCAATTTTCATCCCCTGGGGTCCTGTGCGACCGCACAAGGATCTGGTGCGACTGCACAGTGCTTTAGGGCCCTGAAGCAGTGATTTTCGGCCATGATTTGTCCATCCCAAGCGTGCTTCAATAGTGACTTGGTTGGGTTTGTTGTGGCAGTGCAGCGTGCAGTGTGCGATTTGCGTTGTGCGGATCGGTCGGCTTACATGAGGTCGTGCCGAGTCAAGTATCCCTTGTTCTTGACTCATGGTGCTCTTGCGCAAGTCGCCCGGGGGATATCCGCAACCACTAAAATCTGAAACTCCATAACAAACAACAACCAATAGACATTAAATTTTCACCAATATTTTTTTGCATTTTCAATTTTTCAAATTTTTTTGTGTTTTTCAATTTTTTAAAAACATAAAGTAAATCCTAACAATCCTAAATTACCCTACATATTTTTTTTGTGTTTTTTCAAATTTTCCAAAAATAAGAAAATGAAAGGAGAATGGTAAGAAGTCCTTGGGTTGCCTCCCAAGAAGAGCTTGTTTAAGGTCCTTAGCTTGACCAACTCTCTTGTTATCTTATCTTCACTTTGCGCCCATGCAACGCATCGTAGTTCACCCAAAAATGGTTGAGCGAGACCCTTGAGACATGCTTGGTGTGCTCTTTCTTGGTTATCCTCGTGGTTGGTTCGATTGTGATGCAATACTTGATGTGAGGTTTGCTGCCCTTCATTGCATCGGTATTCCCCAAGCATTCTTCAAGTTGAGGGCTCAAGTCGATTTTGGTGAACTTGTCATTCGTCGCATCGGATGCCTCGACCTTGAGAGTTGTATCACCATCTTCTTTCTTCTCGAATTCATCATTGATAGGATCTATTGGAGGATACTTCAATTCCACCTCATTAGATTTGTCAATGGGAATTAATCCAAGTGGAATAGTAATTGGAAGGACATGGGGTGGAGAGCCTTGATCAGCCTTGTTTTTGGCTAGCCTTTGAGGAAATGGCAAAGGGGGTATGAATCTTGGATCGGGCTCCATCGGACCTTGTCTTTTAGCCATTTTCTGCCCCTGTGCGGTCGCATGAGATTTGGTGCGGTCGCACAGAGGTTCAGCTTCCTCTAGTACATGGCATGGAGTCGCATGGGGCTCAACTTGGGGGCCAATAGCCTTGGTGCGGTCGCACAGGGGCTCTAACTCAGCTGAATCGGCCGAATCGGCCGGCATTTGCAGTTTTTCATGGCTAGTTCCACTCCTGAGTGTTATGACATTAATTTTTCCCCTGGGATTCACTTCTGGCTGGCTGAGGAGTTGCTCGGGTGCCCTTTGGCTTGGCCCCGCTTGTTGGGCAATGCATGCCTCCATCATTTGCTCTAACCTTGTGATAGACCTCAACCTTTCATCAAGTTTATCCAATTTCTCCGCCACCGAATAATTCCACTTGCCTTGTTCATGCATGAAGTTCTCAACAACGGGAGCGACATAGGGCACAAATGGCTTCCTTTGAAAATTTGGGTGTCGGTTGTTGTCAAATGTGACATTATGGATGGTTGTGGCATTGCTGGATTGTTGGCCTTGAGCGGGTTGTTGGGGCCAAATCGGTGGTTGTGCGACCTCACAGGACATTGTCTGTTGCTGGTCGGCCCAAACAGTGGGTTGTCGGGGCCAAATTGGTGGCTTTATTGCATGAGTTCTTGCCTGTGCGGTCGCACAAGAATCCTGTGCGGTCGCACAGGTCTGCACTGCACTGTCGGCGCGTTGCATGTGCCAGCCTGAGCGTTGCTTGGTCCAGCCTGAGGGTTCCTTGCACCAGCCAGCGGTTCGAGTGTCATCTTGCATAGCCCATGCGGTTGCTGCTTCATGCTCTCCCCATTCTTCTCCATATGTCGAATTTGATATACCCATGTTGTATGGCGAATGGCTCGAGTAGTGGGCATGTGAATTTTCGTGTCGACTCCATCCTTCCTTGGATTCTTCCCTTCTCATGTTTCGCTTGCTCTTCAATTGGTTCTCCAATCGACTCACTTTTCTCTTCAAATCTTCAATTTGAGCTTGTCTCATCAAGCGGTCGACTCTCTTGTTGAGTTGGGCCAAAGAATCTTCTTCATCACTCCAATAATCCTCTGTTTCTTGCTCAAATTCCTGAAAAGAATGAAACATGGTGATATGAAGTATTTTTGTTCTTTTTGATTAAGAAAGAAAATAAGATAAATGATACAATGTCTAGTCTCTTGCTACTAAAGTAAGTTCTAATATCAACACCGTCCCCGGCAACGGTGCCAAAAAGCTTGATGTGTGAGCTAATATACCCAAAAGTAACCTAAAAACAACCGCAAGCGCACGGTTAATTCGTTGGTACAGTCGGGGTCGTATCCACAGGGACGGTAAGATGAGTACTAAACCTTACTTATTCACAAAATCTAGACGGTAAAAGGATGAGTTTTGGACTTAATCAACAAGTAACAAAAATAATAAACCAAAGTTAAACAGAACAATAGCAAGTTTTGGTGTTTTAAGAGGTAAAATAAGGTATAAAAATATCCTAGGGGTTCGGTTCCACCTTGGTTAGGCTTCTGGCTGTCAACGGGCGTCGCTCTCGCGCCGCACCGCCGACTTGTGCGTGCCTGGAGATCCTGTGCAACCGCACAGGGATCCCATGCGACCGCACGGCCCTAGGTTAATGCTAAAATGACACGAAAACTCGGTTTCTGACTTGTGTGGGACAGATCTAGTCATACCTAATCTCCTGAACCTCAACTCTCGTAATTTTGGTCACAGAACCTGGTATGGAATCTAGTCTAAAGCCCCCATTAGGTAATTAACCCTCAACTTTCGTAATGTTGGCTTAAATACCTAAGTCCACTTGTTGGTTCTCTAAGGCATCTACTAGACTCTCGCCTAAGCAGAAATTTGTCCCTGTCGGGCTTAAATTGGTCACCTCTCGGCTCCTAACCTACCTTGAGCATTTATTTGGTTCAATTAAACAATCTACACCCTTGCCTAGATTAGATGCGGCCGTTCACCTAATAGGAGGTTCAATCAAGTAATTCAACACAAACAAGCATAGACATTAAGAAACCAAGCAAGTAGTACACAATAAAAACCAAGTATCAAGTGCAAACAACAATCCTAACCTCAGTTTCAACTAGCCCTAAAACATAACTAATCTAACTTAACATGATGCAAAAACAAGTAAAAGAAAGAAAGCAATTTGATACAAACTCCATGGAAACCAAAATGGGAAGAGGAAGGCCAGAGCCCCTATTCAAGCCTCTTCTGACTTCTGGATCTACAAGGAGGAAGCTTGGGTGGAAGGATGAAGTGAAGGAGGTCGAAACGGGTGCTTTCCAGGGCGGTATGGAGGTGGTGAGGTCGCACGGGACCCCTGTACGGTCGCACAGGGGCCGCAGGAGGTGGATCGGGTTAGGTTTTGGTTGCGGCGCCGCCAAGAAAGAAGGGGGAATGAATGATGCCCTAATTCGGCACTTTGGGCGCCTTATATAGGGGTCGGGGTAGGGTTTGGAGCTCCGTGCGGTCGCACCGAAGGCCCGTGCGATCGCACCAAAGTTATCGGCCCAAACTTGAGTCATGTGCACCTCTCCAAGGCCCAAAATAGGCCTGTGCGGTCGCATGGCATTCCTGTGCGGCCGCACAGGGTCATCTGAGGCCCGATTTGTGCGCTGGTTTGTGCTGAATGGTGTCATTTTCGCTGCAAATTAGCTCAAAGTCCCTACAAATCAAAATAAACCCAAGCAGTACCAAATTTCTACAAATATAAACAGAAAATAAGTAAAAGTAAATAAAATCAAGGGCTTTGAGTTATGATTTGGGTTAAAGTCCGACCTAAAACCATATATAAATACGTGACATCAGGCCCAAACAGATATCATCACCCATTAAGTATATTAATGAGGGACATACAGTTTTCTTGATGAACAACTTTTTTCCGCACAATTCAAGAGAGCATAAATAAAGTCCATATAACAGCCTTTATCAGGAATCAGCGTTAGACGATATTTATAGAATCTATCCTCATGTGGAAAAGGTGAACATCTCAAACTTAGAATCAAACACATATGAAATAAACAATGACACTTAACACAATCTATATGTTTATTTCATTGGGTCAAGTCATGTACTATGTTCAATAACATACACATATGCAATTAATTTGGTAACTCCTTACCTATGATTTGTAGAACTTAATCATCGCTTAACTTGATACTAATCTTATCTGTTAATTAATGTTCCTTGTTAATTATCAAGATTATGGATATCTTTAGATTTATTATTGTCATTTAAGAATAAATGAGCTATAGAGATCTACAATTCAGATCATCAACCTGAATGATTCAACAAATAAATCAAGGAACAAATGATAAAATATCATCAATAACATAAACTATAGAAGTAGCTAGAATGATTGACTTCTAGGACACAACTCCAACAATTAGTGCTAACATCACTAACTTTAAATATGTTTGGTTACATGAGGTTTGAAAGTTGGAGCTCTAACTTGAAGTTAGAGCTAACTTGGCTCAACCAAACATAGCCTATGAGAATTGACTTCTTTCATTTCACTTTTACCTCCTCCATTTCTCTGGTTGTGTTCCTGGTAATCTCTTTGACTTCTCATATAAAATGAACATAAAAGTTATGAGTTTTGGAATTGACTTCCATGGAGGTGTGAATGGCATGGTACTTAGGGTTCTTCAAAATGACACGGCACGATACGATTGTGTTATTGTGTCGTGTTGAGAATTTTGAAAAATTAACACAATTTAAGACAAAACGATGTGATACAGAAATGACACGGACATGAAGTAACACAACAACATGAATTTAATATTTAACATTATCATAAATAACATCATAGTTAATAACTCATAACTACTTCATCTTTTAAATTATTTTTTAAACGGTTATTTAAATGGCTTTTATATCAGTGTTTAATCACCGTACTTCCTTTTTTAATGTCTATTTAAATTTATTTTAACATTTTATTTTTTTTAATATGGCCAAACAACATACAAATGCGTTAGAAATAAATGAAATCATCAATTAATATTTTAACAAAAATATCCTGACAATTTTGTTGTTACATATATTTTGAATTTGTTAAATAGTCAAATAAACCGACAATATTTTTTATCCATTTTAATATTTTAACAATTTTTAATAAATATTTATTAAAAATAAAGAAAATTTTCTGGCACGACTTGACACTGTTAACACGCCGTGTCAAGACGACTGTCGTGTCAGAATATATGTCGTTTTGCCTCTTCTTACCACTCGGTACGACATGACACAACACAATTAAAAAAGTGATTATAAACCCGACACAACACGAAACTCTTAACACAATTATTAATTGTTTGAGACGACACGACATCCAATCAACGTAAATTGTACTTATGAAGGAATTCAATTGACATGGCATTTTGTAGTTCTAGCCCAATAGACAGACGGCCCACCCAGTGTTCTGCTGCGCAAAGTTGGTTTACCCTTTTCCGGGTTAATTAGCCCAATACAATGTCAACCGAATTACAATTGTGTGTGTGTTTTCTTTGTGAGAATTGTTCAAGACAATCAGAGGCAATCAGATATTTATTCATAATCTGGCACAACTAGTTATTTATTCACAAGTCCAAATTCGATCATAATCTGGCACAACTAGTTATTTATTCACAAGTCGAAATTCGATCATAATCTGGCACAACTAGTTATTTATTCACAAGTCGAGGTAACAATAAACAAAGTTGAGCGGAGCCATGAAAGGGGAAAAAATGTTTCAACCCGATCTCTAAGGCTCATTTTAAGATTATTCATAATCTAGATTTTACCACTCTTTAATTTCAGACAAACAGGGTATTAGTATAACCTGAATGCCATTGTTCTCATACGCTTCTACTACACAATTACGATAATATAGTTACATCAGTTACTATTGAAGGTTAAACTGTTCGGTATCACATCAAAATGCTGCAACCAACGATTGAAATTGAGTCATAGATTCAGTGCTATCTCCATCCTCGTCGTCTCCAATTTCCCACAGAAACTTGGCATGGGCTGCAAGCACCATACTGCACAATTTCACATAAAACATTCGTTAGGTATATAATAATATAACTCAGTAAATTATACTCGGAACTAATTACAATCACAACATCCAACTGTTAAAAGACAAGAATATTCCTCTTTACCTCTTTTAGAGAAAGCCCGATCTTAACAAAACTCTCCAAATAAAATTACTCCAAGGACTAAAAATAGCGAGGTTTTTTTCTTTTTTGAAATCTTAAACCTTTTTGTTCTGCCGCAACTAAACTACTGTTCAATAAAACAAATTAGTTGATTTCTGTTTCTGACAATTGACAAACTTCCACAACAGATGTTTGCTGATATTCAGTTCAATTATCCACGCCGCCTGATCAGGAAGCCTGCTAACAGTTTAGCAAGATGTACAGAGTAGGAGATCAGCTGTAGACTTGTAATACGTACCAGTCATGAGGTGAAACCTCAGTAGCTCTCTGCAAGTAGGCCCCAGCTCTTTCCTTCTCTCCGTAGTTCTCCCACACCAGCATTCCATACAGCATCAGCACCTCCCCGTCTCCAGGGCTCGCCAGTATTGCTCGGCCGTAGCACTCCTCTGCCCCTTTCACATCTCCTTCAACCTTCCAATTTCATAATTAAATAATTATTTATGATCGGCGATAGAAAAAATATCAAAAATCACAACTCAATCTATAACCACTAGTACCTCATGCAAAAACTTTCCGTAGTTTCTCAAAAGCAGAGCATTCCCCGGGTCGGATTTCAGCAACTCCTTATATCGGCCATGGATCTGTCGGTTCTCACTCTGATCACCGCTACCTCGGCCTCCTTTACCGCCTCTGCTACGGTCGCCCCCGTTCCCCATCCCGCCTCCATAAACCTCTCTCTCTTCCTCTTTCATCTTTTCCCCTGGTTCTTCTTCAGTGATCATACCTTGCACAGTAAATGCTCGGGTCTTCAAGTTCAAATCCACCATGGCATTCTCTTCATCTTCCTGGATTGGCAAAGGAATCAATGGTGCCGGTCTGGTACCAGTTCCGATCAGATCAGCCTCCGATCTAGCTCGCCTGAGCACCTGACCACCTCTAGGCACCACGTGGCACTTCGTAGGCCGAGGCGATGCCAATTTCCCCACGCTAGTGCTCCGAGGAAACCGAAACGACCCCGATCGAGTGTGGAACGAGCCGGATCGGACGAGATCGGACGCCTCCATTTGTCTTTTTCTCTAAACCCAGTTGAACTGATGATTATCGCTTCTTTATTTTTTCGTTGATTTTGCATCCATCTCCATATATAGCGCACAAGTCAGAGATCTGACTCTTTGTTTCTGTGGGCCCGGATGGTTATGGATTGTTCGTCGGTTTAGATAGACATGGTTCAAGCAATTTCAGGCTCAAGTCACGAGAAAGACGGCTTGGTGTAACCATTGAGAAAGCGCCATCTGGACGAGGTTCACATGACGGATGCGTCGCTGGGGGGAACGACTTAACAAGCGGCGCGTCCTCCTGTAATCTGGCGTGGAGGCGACACGTGTGGTGTGTTTCACGTGAATCTCATGGGGAGAGCGGGGGAAACGGCGTAGACTGTGCCACGTCGGCGGGGTCTTGGAACATTGTATGGTTTTGTGAGTGTTTGCTGGTTTGTGTAGATCCAGTACGCTGCTCATGGTTTTCTAAAACTGTTCATTTCATCCCTTTGACGGTTTTAATTACTTTAGCCCAAAATAAATGGGCTCTGTGTGAACTTTAATTGTTAGTTCGTAGTTGGGCCTAATGCTTTTTATAAGATGTTTGAATTTGATGATAACCACCTAGAGAAGAAAATTTTGGATGTTTTAGTAATAATTAGTTATCATTAGTGAAGGCTTTAGAATTAATTATCACTGGGTCTCATGCTTCACTTATTCAGTTCATCACTTAGGCCATCCGTTCATCTTGCCGAAGTAATGGCAAGCAGGCGACACACTATGCAGCAGTTCATACACAACAGCTTGATAATGCTTCACCGCAATTCTCTTGTTTGGTTATTTTGTAGCTTAGAACCATTATCAGTCGTAGTATCTTTAATTTCTATTGTGCTTGATTAATTTGGTTTGAATTAACTTTGCTAATATTCATGATGCCTGATACTGAAAAAGCAGTTCGTTAATTGTAAAGTTTGAAACTAATTTACTGCATTTACTGTATGTGTGTTTGGAAGTAGCATGAATAAGGAATAAGCTTCTTATTCCTTATTCGGGTGAAAACCAAACTACACAAGAATAAGAAATTTAAACTTATTCGGGTCCTTATTCATATTCTAACAAAACCTTTGTATTTGAATATGAAATAAGGAATAAGGGTGTCTCTATTCAAATTCCCTTATTTCTTATTCCATATTCAAATACCAAAGTTTTATTAGAATATGAATAAGGGCCCGAATAAGTCCAAATTTATTATTCTTGTGTTGTTTGGTTTTTCACCCGAATAAAAAATAAGAGACTTATTCCTTATTCACGCCACTTCAAAACACACCCAATAAGCTACTTGTGGTAACCGACAGTAAAGCTCTTATAATTTTAAGAACCTGATAAGTCAACACAGACACAAAGGCCCATGCTAACTTGCTAAGTAATTGAATGACGCATTTAAGACGCGCTATTATAATTCCCAACTTGATATCACGATTCAACCATACCGCCATGCACACTGATAGTCTGATGCACATGACCAAAACGGAGGCCCCATCTATATTTATAAAACAAACATCCATTTCTTAATTAGCATGCATATATGTGCCCTTTAACACAGAAAGAGAGTAAACACAAATTACAGAAACAAGAGATGAAATGTAGGCTTCAATTCTTCTTTCCGTGTACACTGTGAACTGGAGAAGAAATTTTTTTGCAAAGAAGTAAATTTTCGAGGGAAACGCTTTCCCTCCGCCAAAAGTTTTTCCCCTGAATTTATTGACATCCAAACATGAGAAATTTCCGATTTCCCTTCCCTTTCCGTGTTCCTTCATATGATTCCTAACAAAACAGACTTTTAAGAAAAAAGCTCATAGGTAATAAGATTGTAAGTAGAAAAGTCACTCTTACTCTTACTAAACTTCAATGTCATTCACAGAAAAATTCAAAGTCGATCTTTAAACAAAAATAAATGCCATGGGACATTTTATTTCGGAAGTCAACAAAATACAGAGTCCGAGAATGGGGAATGATGCAAGTAAGAGACCATTAATAACATTTCACAACTTGAGTTCATTATATTTCACGTGGAATCTACAAAATAAAATGAATATTAGCTAATTACGCATATAATGGACAAACAATACAAATTCTAAGTATTATTTGATCATTTCAAGAGAAATTGTTTTTATTCTAAGTCATTTGATCACAATAATCTATATAGAAGTTCTATATATAGTTAGAATATGATTCATATCTTACAAATTCAAAGTGTTGCATTATACATTGAAAATACGCATATAAATTTCAAATAAATCTTATTCCGGATATCGTTTGGGAATTTTAAGTGATTCTGAATTAATTTAAAATAATTTGATCACAATAATCCATATTTAATCTCTTTATGCTGTTTAAAATATGTTTCTAACCTTGCTTATTCAAAATGTTTGGATTATACATAGTAAATACAGATATAATGTGCAAACAATGAAAATTGCGAGCATCATTTGAGCATTTCAAGCGATTTTGCATTCACTTTAAGTCATTTCATCTCAATAATCTATATTTAAACTCTTTATATAGTCCAGAATATGTTACTGATCTTACTTATTCTAAATGATTGGATTATACGTAGTAATTACGCATATAATATGCAAATAATGAATATTCAGGGCATCAATTGCACATTTCAAGCGATTTTGCATTCATTGTAAGTAATTTGATCACAATAAAATTTATTTAAACTCTTTATATAGTCTAGAATAATTGTGCAATCTTATATATTCAAAATGATTACATTATAAATAGTAGTTACACATATAATGTGCAAATATGCAAATTCTGAGGATCATTTGAACATTTCAAGCAGTTTTGCATTCATTGTAAATCATTTGATCACAATAATATATATTTAAGCTCTTTAAATAGTCAAGAATATGTTTCTGATCTTACATATTAAAACTAATAGGATTGTATATAGTAATTACGCATATAGTGTGCAAATAATGAATGTTATGAGCATCATTTCAGCATTTTTAAGCGATTTTGCATTCATTTGAAGTCATTTGATGGAAATAATCCATATTTAAGCTCTTCATATTGTCTAGAATATATTTCTGATCTTACTTATTCAAAAATGTTGGATTATACAAAGTTATTACACATATAATGTACAAATAGTGCAAATTCTGAGCATCATTTGAATGTTTCAGGCGATTTTTTATTCATTTAATGTCATTTGATCATAGTAATATATACTTAATATATATATATAGTCTAGAAAATATTTCTGATCTTACTTATTAAAAATGATTGGATTATATATTGTAATTATCCATATAATGTGCAAGTAATGAATGTTCTCAGCATCAGTTTAGCATTTCAAGCGATTTTCATTCATTTTAATTCATTTGATCTGAATAATCTAGATTTAAGCTTTTTATATAGTGTAGAATATGCTTCTGATCTTCTTAAAATGATTTGATTATACACAGCAATTACGCATTCAATGTGCAAATAATACAAATTTTGAGTACCATTTGAACATTTCAAGCGGTTTTGAATTCATTTTAAGTTATTTGATTACAGTAATCTTAATTTAAACTCTTTATATAGTTTACAATATGTTTCTGATCTTATTCAAAATGATTGGATTGTACACAGGGGCGGAGGGAATAGGGGTGCGGACATGGGCCCCCCCGTGAATTGAAATTTTAGTGACAAATATCCTTAAAATACATATTAACTCAACTAATATGGCATTTCAGCCCCCCCGGTCTCTAAAAATGAAAAGGCCAGAGTCACAAAAAAGCCTAGTTACACAATAAAAGTCCAGTCACACAAGGTTTAAGTGTCTAAAGCAATGTTCAAAATCCCAGTCCTGAATGCTTTAGTTAGCATTTTCGTTTAAATCAAAAGATAATATATAATCTTTTTTAATTTTTGGACCTATCACCTATGTCAATTGTCCCCCCTATCTTTAGTTCCTGGCTCCGCCCCTGATTGTACATAGTAATTTCGCATATAATGTGCAAATAATGATTATTAAGATCATCATTTGAGCATTTCAAGCGATTTTGCATTCCTTTTAAGTCATTTGATAATAATAATCTATATTTATGCTATTTATTGTCTAGAATATATTTCTGATCTTACTTATTGAAAATGATTGGATTATACAAAGTAACATTGCATATAATGTGTAAATAATGCAAATTCTGAGTATCATTTGAATATTCCAAGCGATTTTGCATTCATTTTCAGTAATTTGATCATTGTAATCTATATTTAATCTCTTTATATAGTCTAGAGAATATTTCTGATCTTTCTTATTCAAAATTATTACATTATACATTGTAATTAATTACGCATATAATGTGGAAGTAATGAATACTTTGTGCATCATTTCAGAATTTCAAGCAATTTTGCATTCATTTTTTTAAGTGATTGAATCATTATAACCTATATTAACGCTCGTTATACTGTCTAGAAAATATTTTCGATTTTACTTCTTCAAAATGATTGGTTTATACATTGTAATTACACATATAATGTGGAAGTAATGAATGTTCTGACCATGTTTTCTGCATTTCAAGTGATTTTGCATTCAATTTAAGCCATTTGATCACAATAATCTAGATTTATGCTCTTTATATAGTATAGAATAAATTTCTCATCTTTTTTTTGTTAGAAAAGTTAGCAGCAACTGCTAAGTGAATAAATTTCTCATCTTACTTATTCAAAATTATTGGATTCTACACAGTAAATACACATATAATGTGCAAATAATGCAAATTCTGTGTATCATTTGAACATTCAAGCTGTTTTGCATTCATTTTAAGTTATTTGATCACAATAATCTATATTTAAGCTCTTTATATAGTCTAGAGTATCTTTTTGATCTCATTTATTCAATATGATTGGATTGTACACAGTTATTACACATATAATGTGCCAATAATGAATATTCTGAACATCAATTGAACATTTCAAACGATTTTGCATTCATTTTATGTTATTTGATAACTGTAACCTATATTTATGGACTTTATATAATCTAGAATATATTTATGATCTTAATTATTCAAAATGATTGGATTATACATATTAATTACGCATATAATGTGTAAATAATTCAAATTCTGAGCATCATTTCAGCATTTCAAACAATTTTGTATTCATTTTAAGTAATTTGATCACAATAATCTATATTTAAGCTCTTTAAGTCTAGAATATGTTTTGATCTTATTCCAAATGATTGGATTATACAAAGTAATTACGCATATAATGTGAAAATAATAATTACTCTGAGCATCATTTGCGCATTTCAAGCGATTTTATATTCATTTAAGTCATTTGATGACAATAATCAAGATTTAAACTCTTTTTATTGTCTAGAATATGTTTTTGATCTTGCTTATTAAAAAATATTTGATTATACAGAGTAAGCATACAATGTGCAAATAAGGCAAATTCTGAGTATCATTTGAACATTTCAAGCGGTTTTGAATTCATTTTAAGTAATTTGATCACTGTAATCTATATTTAATCTCTTTATATAGTCTAGAAAATATTTCTCTTACTTATTCAAAATGATTGTATACAATGTAATTATAATGTGGAAGTAATGAATGTTCTGATCATCATTACACAATTTCAATCGATTTGGCATTCATTTTTAGTCATTTGATTACTATAATATATTTTTATACTCTTTATATTTTCCAGAAAATATTTCTGATTTGACTTCTTCAAAATGATTGGTAAACATTGTAATTACACATATAATGGAAGTAATGAATGTTCTGATCATCTTTTCAGCATGTCAAGTTATTTTGCATTCATTTTAAGTCATTTGATCAATACAATCTACATTTCAGCTCTTTATATGGTCTAGAAAATATTTCTAATCTTACTTATTCAAAATGATTGGATTATGAATTGTAATGACAATCTAATGTGCAACTAATGAATATTTTGAGCAACATTTCAGCATTTCAAGCGATTTTACATTCATTTAAAGTCATTTGATGACAATAATCTATATTTAAGCTCCTTATATAAATTAGAGTATCCTTCTGATCTCACTTATTCAAAATGAATGGATTATTGGCAATAATCTATATTTAAGCTCTTTATATAAACTAGAGTATCCTTCTGATCTCACTTATTCAAAATGAATGGATTATACATAGTAATTATTTGAGCAAATCATGATTATCCTGAGCATCATTTGAGTATTTCAAGCGGTTTTGCATTCTTTTTAAGTCATTTGATAACAGTAACCTATATTCATGTTCTTTATATAGTCTATAATATATTTCTGATTTTACTTAATCAAAATGATTGGATTATACATAGTAATTACGCATATAATGTGCAAATTACACAAATTCTGAGCATCATTTCAGCATTTCAAGCGATTTTTCACTCATTTTAATAATTTGATCTCAGTAATCTATATTTAAACTTTTTATATAATCTAGAATATATTTCTGAACTTACTTATTCAAAATTAATGGATTATACAAAGTACTTATATAATGTGCATGTAATTAATGTTTTGAGCATCATTTCAGCATTTCAAACGAATTTGCAACCATTTTAAGTCATTTCATCTCAATAATCTATATTCAAGCTGTTTATATAGACTAGAATATATTCATGATCTTACTTATTCAAAATGATTGGATTAAACTTGGTATTAATGCATATAATGTGCAAATAATGAATATTCTGAGTATCATTTGCGCATTTCAAGCGATTTTACATCCTTTTCAAGTCATTTGATCACAATAAACTAGATTTAAGCTCTTCATATAGTCTAGAATATGTTTCTTTTCTTACTTATTCAAAATGATTGGAATATACAAAGTAATTATAGATATAATTTGCAAATAATGCAAATTCTTAGTATCATTCGAACATTTCAAGCGGTTCTGCATTCATTTTAAGTTATTTGATTATAATAATCTTTATTTAAGCTCTTTATATAGTCTAGAATATATTCTGATCTTACTTACTCAAAATAATTTGTTTGTACTTAATAATGAATATTCTGAGCATCATTCTTGCATTTCATACGATTTAACATTCATTTTAAGTCATTTGATCAAAATAATCTATATTTAAGCTCTTTATATATTCCAGAATATGTTTTCTGATCATAATTACTCAAAATAATTGGATTATACATATTAATTACTCATATAATATGCAAATAATGCAAATTCTGAGTGTCATTTAAACATTTCAAGCTGTTTTGCATTAATTTTAAGTCATTTGATTACAAAAATATATATTTAAGCTATTTATATAGTCTATAAAATATTTCTAATCTTAGTTATTTAAAATGATTGGATTATGCATTGTTATTAAGCATATAATGTGTAAGTAATTAATGTTCTGAGCATTACTTAAGTATTTCAAGCGATTTTGCATTCATTTTAAGTCTTCTGATCACAATAATCTATATTTAAACTCTTTATATTGTCTAGAATATGTTTCTGATATTATTTATTCAAAATTACTAGATTATACATAGTAATTTCGCATATAATGTGCAAACAAATGCAAATTCTGAGCATCATTTGAATATTTGAAGCGATTTTCCTTTCATTTTATTTCATTTGATCACAATTATCCGTATTTAATCTCTCTATATAGCCTGGAAAATATTTCTGATTTTAGTTCAAAAAAATTGGATTATACATTGTAATTACATGTGTAAATGTGCAAGTAATGATTACTCTTAAGTATCTTTTGAAAATTTTAAAGTGATTTTGCATTCTTTTTAAATCATTTGATCACTCTAATCTATATTTAATCTTTCTTTCTCTTTTCTTTTATCCCATATTGAATAAAAGAAAATATTTCTGAACTTACTTATTAAAAATGATTGGATTATATTTTATAATGACGCATATAATGTGCAACTAATGAATATTCTCTGCATCATTTCAGCATTTCAAGTGATATTGCATTCATTTTAAGCCATTTGATCACAATAATATAGATTTAAGCTCTTTATATACTATAGAATATATTTCTGATATTACTTATTCAAAATGATTGGATTATACACAGTAAACACACATATATTGTGCAGATAATGCAAATTCTGTGTATCATTTGAACATTTCAAGCGGTTTTGCTTTCATATTAAGTCATTTGATCACAATAATCTATATTTAAGCTCTTTATATAGTCTAGAATATCTTTCTGATCTCACTTTCAAAATGATTGAATTGTACATCGTAATTACACACATAGTGTGCAAATAATGTAAATTCTGAGCATTTCAAGCGATATTGCATTCATTTTAAGTCATTTGATCTCAACAATCTATATTTAAGCTCTTTATATAGTCTAAAAATTTGTTTCTGATCTTATATATTCAAAATGATTGGATTATACATTTTAATTACGCATATTATTTTAAAAATAAAATAATATTCTGAGCATCATTTGAGCATTTCAAGCGAATTTTCATTTATTTTAAGTCATTTGATCACAATAATCTACATTTAAACTCATTATATAGTCTAGAATATGTTTTTGTTCTTATTTATTCGAAATAATTGGATTATGTGCAGTAGTTATGCATATAATGTGTAAATAATGAAAATTCTGAGTATCATTTGAACATTTCAAGAAGTTTTGCAAACAATTTAAGTGATTTTATCACAATAATCTATTTTAAACTCTTTATATAGTCTAAAATATGCTTCTGATCTTATTTATTCACAATTATTTGATTGTACATAGTAATTACGCATATGATATGCTGTAAATAATGAATATTATGTGCATCATTTGAGACTTTCAAGCGATTTTGCATTCCATTTAAGTCATTTGATAAGAATAATCTATATTTATGCTCTTTATCTAGTCCCGAATATGTTTCTGATCTTATTTATTCAAAATGATTGGATTATACAAAGTAATTACGCATGTAAAGAGCAAATAATGCAAATTTTGAGTATCATTTAAATATATCAAGTGATTTTACATTCATTTTAAATAATGTGATCAATGTAATCCATATTTAATCTCTTTGTATAGTCTAGGAAATATTTCTGATCTTAATTATTCAAAATTATTGGATTATACATTGTAATGACGCATATAATGCAGAACTAATAAATATTCTGAGCATCATTTCAGCATTTCAAGTGATTTTGCATTCATTTTAAGTCATTTGATCACAATAATTCAGATTTAAGCTCTTTACATAGTCTAGAACATATTTCTGATATTACTTATTCAAAATGATTGAATTATACACATAAAATGGGCATATATTATGCAAATAATGTAAATTCTGAGTATTATTTGAATATTTTAAGCGATTTTGCATTCATAAGTTATTTGATAACAATAAAATATATTTATGCTCTTTATATAGTTTATCGTATGTTTCTGATCTCACTTATTTTAAATAAAAAGATTGTACATGGTAATTACACATATAATGTGCAAATAATGAATATTTTGATCATCATTTGAGTATTTCAAACTATTTTGCATTCCTTTTAAGTCATTTGATAACAACAATTTAAATTTATGATCTTTATATAGTCTTGAATATGTTTTTGATATTAGTTATTCAAAATGATATAAATAGTAATTACACATATAATCTGCAAATAATGCAAATTCTGAGTATCATTTGATTATTTTAAGCGATTTTGCATTCATTTTAAGTCATTTGGTCACAATAATATATATTTATGATCTTTATAAGCCTAGAATATGTTTCTGATCGTTATACATTGTAATTACGAATATAATATGCAAATAATGCAAATTCGGAGTATCATTTGAATATTTCAAGCGATTTTGTATACATTTTATGTAATTTGATCACAGTAACCTATATTTAAGTTCTTTATATAGTCTAGAATATATTTCTGATCTTACTTATTCAAATTATTGGATTATACACAGTAAATACGAAGATAATGTGCAAATATGGCAAATTTTCAGTATCATTTGAACATTTCAATCGGTTTTATCTTCATTGTCATTTGATCACAATAATCTATATTTAAACTCTTTAAATAGTTGAGAGTATTTTCTGATCTCACTTATTCAAAATTATTGGATTATACATTGTAATTACGAATATAATGTGCATGTCATAAATGTTCTGAGCATCATTCAGAATTTCCAGCGATTTTGCATTTATTTTAAGTCATTTGATCTCAATAATCTATATTTAAGCTCTTTATAAAGTCTAAACTATATTTCTGATCTTTTTTATTCAAAATGGTTGGATTATATACAGTAAATACGCATATAATGTGCAAATAACTTGAATTTTGTGTGTCATTTGAGCATTTCAAGGGATTTTGCCTTTTAAGTCATTTGATAAAAATAATCTACATTTAATCACTTTATATTGTCTATAATATGTTTCTGGTCTTACTTATTTAAAACGATAGGATTCTACATAGTAATTTTGCATATAATTTGTAAATAATGCCAATTCTGAGCATCATTTGAGTATTTCAAATGATTTTGCATCCATTTTATGTCATTTGATCAAAATCATTTATATTTAAGCTCTTTATATAGTCCAGAATATGATTTTGATCTTACTTATTCAAAATGATTTGATTATACATAGTAATTACGGATATTTCAAGCTTGAAAGTGATTATACAAGTAATTCAAAATCTGTGTATCATTTGAACATTTCAAGCGTTTTTGCATTCATTTTAAATCATTTGATAAAAAATAATAATCTATATTTCTTCTTTTTATATAGTCTAGAGTATCTTTCAGATGTTACTTATTCAAAATGATTCGATTGTACACTATAATTATGCATATAATTTACAAATAATTCAAATTCTGAGTATCATTCGAACATTTCAAGCTGTTTTGCGTTATTTTTATGTCATTTGATCACAAGAATATATATAAAGCTATTTGTATTGTGTAGAATATGTTTCTGGTGTTACTTATTGAAAATTATAGGATTATACATAGTAATTACGCATATTATGTTTCAATAAAGCAAATTCTGAGCATCATTTGAGCATTTCATGTGATTTTGCATTCATTTCAAGTCATTTGATCAATATAACCAATATTTAACCTCTTTTCATAGTCCAAAATATGTTTCTCTTCTTATTCAAAAAGATTGAGTTATACATTGTTATTATGCATATAATGTGCAAATAATGAATATTCTGAGCATCATTTTTGCATTCCAAGCGATTTTGTATTCATTTCAAGTCATTTGATCAAAATAATCTGTATTTATCCTCTTTATATTGTCTACATATATTTCTGATCTTAGCTATTCAAAATGATTGGATTATACATAGTAATTACGCATATAATGTGCGAATAATGTAATTTCTGATATCATTTGAATATTTTTAGTGATTTTGCATTCATTTCATTTTAAGTCATTTATCACTGTAATCTATATGTAATCTCTTTATATAGTCTAGAAAATATTTCTGATCGTACTTATTCAAAATGAATTGATTATACATTGTAATTGCGAATATAATCTCGAATTAATGAGTGTTCTGATCATCATTACAGCATTTCAAACAATTTTGCATTCATTTTATGTCGTTTGATCAAAATAATTTGTATTTAATCTCTTTATATTGTCTACAATATTTTTTTAAACTTAGTTATTCATAACGATTGGATTAAACATAGTAACTGCGTATATAATGTGCGAAATGCAAATTCTGTAATTTTACATTCATTTTAAGTTGTTTGATCACAATAATCTATATTTAATCTCTTTATATTGTGTACCATATGCTTCTGATCTTGGTTATTCAGAATGATTGGATTACACATAGTAATTACGCATATAATGTGTGAATAATACAAATTCTGATCATCATTTTTGCTTTCCCAGCGATTTTGCATTCATTTTAAGGCATTCGATAAAAATATTCTGTATTTAATCTCTTTATATTGTCTACAATATGTTTCTGATCTTTGTTAATGTGATTTTGCATTCATTTTAAGTTATTTAATCAAAATAATCTATATTTAAGATCTTTATATAGCCCAGAATATGTTTCTGATTTTTACTTATTCAAAATGATTGGATTATACATTGTAATTACGCATATAATGTTCAAATAATGAATATTCTGGGCATAATTTGAATATTTCAAGCCATTTTGAATTCATTAAGTATTTTGATCACTGTAATTTATATTTATTCTTTTTATATAGTCTAGAAAATATATTTGATCATAATTATTTAAAATTATTGTATTATACATTGTAATGACGCATATAATGTGCAACTAATGAAAATTCTGAGTATTATTTCAGTATTTCAAGTGATTTTGCATTCATTTTAAGTCGTTCGATAATAATCAAGATTTAAGCTCTTTATATAGTCAAGAATATATTTCTGATTATATTCATTCAAAATGATTGGATTATACACAGTAAATACACATATAATCTGCAAATAATGCAAATTCTTTGTATCATTTGAACATTTCAAACGGTTTTGCATTTATTTTAAGTCATTTGATCACAATAATCTATATTTCAGCTCTTTATATAGAGTATCTTTCTGATCTCACTTATTTAATATGATTGGATTGTACACAGTTATTACACAAATAATGTGCAAATAATGAATATTCTGAGCATCCTTTGAGCATTTTAAGCGATTTTGCATTCATTTTAATCATTTGATCAAAATAATCTGTATTTAAGCTTTTTATAGAGTCCAGAATGATTCTGAGCATTTATGTCATTTAAGCATTTTAAGTCATTTAAGTCATTTTATTCAAAATGATTGGATTATACATTGTTATTACGCATATAATGTGCAAATTATAAATATTATGACCATAATTTGAATATTTTAAGAGATATTGAACTCATTTTAAGTATTTTCATCACTGCAGTCTATATTTATTCAAATTGATTGGATTATACATTGTAATTACGCATATAATGTGAAATTAATGAACGTTCTGAGCATCATTTCAGCATTTCAAGTGATTTTGCATTCATTTTAAGTCGTTTGATCACCATAATCTATATTTAATCTCTTTATATTGTCTACAACATGATGCTGGTCTTGCTTATTCAAAATGATAGAATTATACATAGTAATTACAAATATATGTGTGAATAATGCAAATTCTCTGCATTCTTTGAGCATTTCAAGCGATTTTGCATTAATTTTAAGTCATTTGATAAAAAAAATCTATATTTAAGCTCTTTATATAGTCCAGAATATGTTTCTAATCTTACTTATCCAAAAATGATTGGATTATGCATTGTAATTACACATATAATGTGAAAATAATGAATATTGTGAGTATCATTTTTGCATTTCAAGCGATTTTGCATTCATTTTAAGTTATTTGACCAAAATAATCTATATTTAAGCTTTTTATACAGTGTAGAATATGTTTCTGGTATTTACTTATTCAAAATGATTGGATTATATATAGTAATTACGCATACAAATAATGAATATTCTAAGAATCATTTATGCATTTCAAGCAATTTTGCATTTATTTTAAGTTACTTGATCTCAATAATACATATTTAAGCTCTTTATATTGTCTATTATATGTTTCTAATCTTGCTCATTCAAAATGATTGGATAATACATAGTAATTACGAAAAAAATGTGCAAATAATGAATATTCTCAGCATGATTTCAGTATTTCAAGAGATTTTACATTTAATTTAAGTTATTTGATCACAATAATATATATTTAAGCTGCTTATATAGTCTATATATGTTTCTGATCTTACTTGTTCAGAATGATTAGATTTGTACATTGTAATCATGGTTTTAAAACTCGGCGAGTCAACTCGAAATCGGCCCGAGTTGACTCCGACTCGGCGCTCACCGATTCGATTTTTCGCGAATCGGGACGGATTTGGGTTTAGATCACCATTAATGGCGGTTTTGTTCAGAGAAGAGAGGTGAAGGAGCACGTATAACACTTAAAAAGGTGGTTAGGTTGGAGAATCGTATCAGGAGATAAGAGAAAGCACCATTCCGTCTGCTCGCGAGGGGGTTTGCCTATTTCCGATGCTCTATCGCAAAGGAGAGGGTGGAAGGCGAGTGGGAATGGGAAAGATAAAAGAAAGAAGGGGAAGGGGTCTGTACCGGAGACCTCCATTTCCGATTTTTTTGTCCATTTTTTCATTTAATTCAAATCAGACAATCGACATTATTTAAGAAGTTCCATATTTTAAAAACTAAGTGATACTTGATCCAAAAATCACTCAAAAAACATAAAAAAATTGATAATTTTGTTCTCTACAATTCTAACTGATACATTAAGGTGTTTAAATGAATATATCTTCATTCAAAAATATATTTCTAATTTTTTTCTATTTTTATTTATTTTTAAGACATTAAAATTAAATTTATAAAAATCCAAGTTTCCGATCCGAGTCATCCGATTCGACTCCTTAATTCAACATTTCGAGTCCGAGTCCGAGTCCGAAAACCATGATTGTAACTACAGATATAATGTACAAATAATATTTAGACATCGGTAATATAATTCACAACTTGATGTCACGATTCTACATTATGCGCTATATACGCATCCGTACATACGAAAAGAGTCGACGAACTCAACTTTACTGATAGACAACGTTACATTAATCCCTTCGTTTTTTATTTTCTTAGGTATTATTTTAAAAAAAATATCAGCACTTTTATGTAAAATACTTTATTTTATTTTCTTTCCAACTCGTCAATTTTTTCAAAACGCCCTTAATTAATGCTTTCCTCGAACTCATAACAAGTAAGCTACTAAGCTGTCTAATTGAAATTTCCACTCTTCTAAGTTCGGAATATTTAGGGATGTGCTTCCGAATTTTGCGTAGGTCGAGGACTCGAGGTAATTGAGGAGAAAAGAAAGGGCAACAATTAAAAAGCCCATTAATTTACTGATAATTAACTGTTAAGAAGAGAACAGAGAAAACTTGTTTATTTAACTTTTAAAAAAATCCTTTTTCTCTATTTAAAAATATATTGAATTTAACCTCCTGATATATATTTTTTTGATATTGATCTTTTCCAGAGCTCGAAACCCCTTAGCAAAAGCTCATTCATCTTGCCTAGCAAGATTAATTAATAGCATTTTTTCATGGTATATTTCCAATAACAAGAGAAACAGATATTAACAGTGTTGATGAGGCCCTCCAGTCTCTTCTCGTACTATTCTCACTTGCAATTGATATGTGAGATCCTGTATGAAGTGTATTTCAGGGGCAACCACCTCAGCCTAAATATCTCAAAAATAGCCCGTCAGTTGGATTGGTACAAAGCACAGACTTACACCATGAGTCCATGACTGGTACAGCAGCACAGCGTGAACACAATGATGGTATTGTATGAGGAGAGAGTGCATACATGATGAAAAATAATGGAGAGCATAATTCACATTGATATAAAGATTGAGTCATGATATAATTGCTTAATAACGCTACAACAGTTCGAACGAAAATTTCTGAGCTACTTACTAGAAATACTTATCATTTAAACATTTCATAAGGAAAACATGAACTCATGGACACTACCCAAGGTTTGTTGGGAACCGGTATTACATCTGTACCAGTACACACATATGCAAGTTTGATAACTTGTACTATTTTTTTACCTGCAATTAAGTTGTAATCAATTCTTAAATTTCATCAAAACTTCATCACTCTCCACGAGGAGCACTTCATCCCAACAGACACAGGATATCAGGATCTAAGCAAGACCTGAGGTCCTTTATCTATATATACTTGTAAGAATTAGATACAGAGCCCACCTCAACTTAACAAGAAAATATCAAGAAAAAAAAAAAGATAGTATGAATAGAAGTTCAATTTTTCTGCTATTTCTTCTTATTGTTCATGTTTATTTGTTAGACATTAATCTGGCTGAGCCAGCCCCTCGAAAATTAGCCTTGTCCAGCCCTTGGGAACCTATCCGAAATGTGTCTGACCCAAAAGTCCAATATGTGGGCTCGTAAGCCACCTCTCTCTCTCTCTCTCTATGTTTCATAAATGGAAAAATAATCCTTTTATCAAAAAGGTCAAAATTTGCGGTTCTGCTTAGTCTATAAAGAAATTAGCATGAAAGGTTCTGGTCTTAGTTCATAAAGCATCATTACTTTAACCATTTCATGGAAAAATTATATGAATCACAATCACTATCTGAAATTTTTGTGCACGTACCATACTAAAGGAAAGATAATGGCTTTCTGATTTATTTTATGGAAGTTTTCATATGCCCTTACTAATTGTTTCGATTGTAGTATGTCCGGATGCTTATATAATGAAGTCATATTATTTTGCAGCTATGCTGTTTCAGAGTATGACAAGACTGCAACATCACACCTCCAGTTTATAGAAGTGGTCAATGGATCGACACTGTGGATATCCTTTCAACTCCGTGCACAAAAAATTTGGGAGATCTGGCTGACAGCAACGAACTGCAGCCGGCCTGGTCCGCCCGGCATATACCAAGCTCAAGTTACCGAGAACCTTTTCCCCCCAAAATTTGGCGACATTTCCCTAAATTTTAATTTTCTTTTTAAATCATGATAAGTTATTGAGAATCATCTCAGGAAGCTATGTATGGTGTTACACTGACAGTCTGACATTAATTTTTCCTGAACTGTGTGGCAATGTTTGATTAAGTTACTATCTGATACTTGTTGTATGCTGAGAGTACACATAGAAGTCAGTATAAAAGGAATTTTTACCCAATTTTAATTTTAATGCTATTTACTCGCATAATATAAAAAATGATATTTTTCACCATAAAACTTACCATGGCCTTAGACCTAAGAAAACTCATTCGATATCAACAAACAACTGTTGCAAATTAATGCCATGAGGCATGATAACAACATGGTAGAGGAAAGAAACGGTACCAACTTGTAGCTGTGCTTGATCACTATGTTATAGTCCCGGGCCAGAGCAGTGATTTTGAGAAACAATGGGAGCCGTGTTGTCCCTCAATGGAAGGGAATTGTAAAAGCACATCAAAAACGAGAAATGAGATGGTAAAATAAATAATTAATGCCCACATATATAATTGACTCAAAATTAAGATGAAAGATAGCACTTCACTGACACAAAATTTTTAGACCAATCAAGTGATTTAAAGAGAGATGGGAGAGTGTTAGCCAGTCACGGGAGACATCCGGTTAATGTATCACAGGAAAGCTGCAGCAGAATAACAACCCAATTCACCTGACCAATGTTGTTAGCGCAAGTGTATGAAGGGTACCACTGGTCCCCAAACAACCTCAGCCAATAGGACATTAGATCTGTCTTAGCCAATAGGAGAATAGATCAGGAATCTTGTATTAGATATATAAGGCCTGTGAGAGGCGCTGTAAGATATCAATCTATACACAATTCAATGAAACAGTGTTTGAAATAGTTTTCTTTACATTTACTGGTATTTTGTTACAGAGAGAAATGGGTATACAACTTTTTGGTGGTCGTTATGAGACCGTCAGAGCTTAAGAGTTTTGCTGGTGGTCGAAGTTCCAAGTGAAATGAGACAACAAAACGCGGTGTGTTAATTGCTAAAGAGAGGCCATGAGATTGATCCCCGTTGGTCAACTCAACACTCACCTGAAACCAAAGAAATTGTAAAAATAAAAGTGGTGAAGACTGAATAGGAGGAGGCGATAAGGCGGAACACCCTAACACCTTACACTTTGCTCCAAAAAATAAGCGGAACAGGAAGGAAAGGAATAGGAGATGTCAGGAGAAACAATTTACACCCAAAATTGGAAGTTAAAAGGACTTATACGGAGTTGTTTTGCTCATTTTTCTTTTTTTGTTTTTTACCCCTCATTTCCTCACATTATTTGGAGCAGGAGCACTTTGGCAGAGAAGGTCAGTTCCCTACTTCCCTCTCCCTTCCCTTCACACCGGTAGTCCGGTTCACTCCTAGAGCAATCAGACTCTCGTATTTGTTGCCCTTCACACCGGTAGTCCGGTTCACTCCTAGAGCAATCAGACTCTCGTATTTGTTGTAAATGGTAAAATAAAAAAAAACTGTTAATTTGTTATGGTACTATCATACTTTTCTCGGAAAAAAATATAAATTAATAATAAGTTGCGGGTAAACTTTCAGAAAAATTAATTTGCTAATATTATTTTTTCATCATAAATGTATTATGTTGACAATTTAAAAAAAAAAAAAAACTGGTGAGGATTTTTGCAAAATGGATATATTTTGAGTGGCCAAAATTTTCAAACTAAGTACAAAAAATTCGTTAAGACATGAGAAATTTATGGAGTTGGTAACTTGGACATCCTGCCAATTAATATTTTTTTTTTTTCAAAATTAGATTGTTGTGGGTGTGGAATATGCAAAGTGGTCAATAAATGTGAAAGTTTTTCAATATTTTCTAGACTTTTCAAATGTGATCGAGGACAAATTCAATACATAGATTAAAACCCTTAAAATTGATAATGGAATTAAATTTGTCAATTAAAGTTCTCATATTTTTTGACACCAAAAGTTATATATATCAAATAATTTGCGTTTGTACACATGAACAAAATATAACTTTTTGAAAGAAAAGCCAACATTAAGCTAGGTTGTTCGTTTCGCTTTATTTCGCCAACCAAGTGGTCCTTGATTCGATTCATGGAGAGAGTATTTATTTTCAAATTTCTTATAACAAAATCGTTGGTTTCAAATAAAGAAAGAAAACCAATATTTGCTTAAAAGAATAGAGCACTTCTTTTTCACAAATGCACAAAATTAGATTTGACGTAAGAATCATAGTTCTCTAAATAAGATGTACTTTAAAAAACCAAAAAAACTTTAGAATTGTGAATATACTAACTACAATTTGTGGTCATCTACATGTTTGAAATTTTTTTTCCAAAAGCTTAAGTAAGCACATCGCCTGACTATAACTTCTATTTAGCGCTAAAGATATCAATGTCGACTCTAGATTTAAACTTTTTAACAAGTGTTTCACAAAATCTGCGAGGTCAAGTTTAGTTGTAGTTAAATGTAATTAAATCAAACCAATTAAGCAAGCATATTATGAAATATGCCATTACTGATAAAGAAATTTAAAATAAACGATACTAGTTATTTGCAAAAAAAAAAAGAAAAAAAAAAGAAGTGTATATACGATGTAATTTTGAATGAAAAGGTAAAGATTTCAATACCGACCGGATTTCATACAAGTTTCCATCTGATTTCCAATAATTTTTGAAAATTTTCAGTATTCTTCTGAAGGAAGTGCTTAATTTTCATTCCAGAACTAACAATTAGCAATAAATACAAGATTAAATACATGGATCTAGGCTTAAAGCTATTCACACACAAATTAATGAGAAGAAGGAGGAAAAACGTTTTACCTCCCACAAAATCGTATTTGTGGGGTAAACCAAATCTTTAGGAGTTGGTGGCGTGCCTCCTCCACCGTCTCCACCTCGTGCTCGGCCTCAAGTCCACCAAGGAGCCCAACCACCATCTTTTCTTCTTGTGCTAGCAAGAGAAGGATGAGACTAATCCTTTTGCACTTCTCTAATCAATCAACTAATTGAGAGGTATAGATTTGTGCTCAACACATGAGCTAAAAGAGGAAGTAAAGAGCAAATGGGAAGAGAGAATTTCTCTCTTCCTTGGGTTTGGGCGGCGGCCAAGAGAGGGGCAAGAGAGAGGAGAGAGAACTAGGATAGGTGAGCCTCCATCTAAGGTCCTTAAATAGAGCTCAAACCCTACCTACTCTTCATGGGTATTTACCATTTTGCCATCCCTATAGGCCAGCCACGAAATGGGCCTTTATGGGCTCCATTTGTTGCTTAATTTAGTCTCTAATTCATTTAATTAAAGACCCCTTTAATTACTCTTTAGTTGGGCTTTCAATTTACCAATAAATAAAGGCCCAATTAATTAATATAACTAATTATATTAATATGTATTGAATTAACTATCAATATCTTGATAATTATTTTAGGATTAGTATATGTGTTATTTAATTTCCATATGATCTCTTTGATTAAATTAATTATAACGTTCACAACGATTTATAATTAATTAATCAACTTATCATATTTTGCATTCTCCAATACAAATAAATCAAATAACACACCGTGTGGTTGAAGTCCTATTTGTGTGACCCTTTGAGAATTTATGCTATGTTGGACATGGAAATAAATCATTATTTAATTTCAATAATCATAAGCGGTATCTAGCAACACGTTATGATTCCCAATTCGCATAAATAATGTACCGTTACAATATGTCAATCCTGTATAAGAAATAATCGTATTTCTTCGTCTGATTCTTATGTCACATGATATCATTGTATAATCCAAGATATAAGTGTGTCATTCTTGCAGATTATACATTTCTTGATGTAGAGTTGATTGTCTAGTTTGCATGTATACGATCCAACTCCATCAAGGGGCCCAAACAGATATCATCACTCACTAGGTATACTAATGAGGGACATACAGTTTTCTTGATGAACAACAATTCCCCGCACAATTCAAGAGAGCATAAATAAAGTCCTTATAGCAGTATTTATCAGGAATCAACGTTAGACGATATTTATAGAACCTATCCTCATGTGGAAAAGTTGAACATCTCAAACATAGAATCAAACTCATATGAAATAAACAATGACACATAACACAATCCATATGTTTATTTCATTGGGTCAAGTCATGTACATTGTTCCAATAACATACACATATGCATTTAAGTTGGTAACTCCTTACCTATGATTTGTAGAACTTAATCATCACTTAACTTGCATACTAATCTTTTATGATAATTAATGTTCCTTGTTAATTATCAAGATTATGGACGATTTAGATTTATTTTTGTCATTCTAATGAATGATCCACAAAAATCTACAATTCAGATCATCAACATGAATGATCTGTCAATAATGAACTCTAGGAACAAATGATTAAATATCATCATTAACATAAACTAAGAAAATAAATCATTAAATATTGGCTTCCAGGACATAACTCCAACATCTTCCTCTTATTACCGAAAATTGTTGCACCAATCACCATTCGTTTTTCTGTGTACTCCGTATACCGGCCAGTACAGTCTGATATCCAATTTTCTATTATTTTTTTTGGTATTTTAGAATTTACATGATATAAAAATTATGGATCGTCTAATAACAACGATTTTCTAAAATACCAAAAGAATTTTAAAAAATTGTAAAAATTGGTTTCTTATAAGTTTTAAGAGGAGGTTTCTAGTGCCCACATTTTGAATGCCCCAAAACTCACTTTTTGGTTACTTTGTCAAAATATAAAATTCAAATTTCGAATCCAAATCGTAGATCTTATTTGATATAACGAGCAATGCATTTTCATATAAGTTTTAAAAATTTTGAAATTTATTTGATACTCGATCGAGATATTGAATATTGAACGAATCTAGTTAAATTTGATAGATTAATTCTAATCTGTTCATATTTCAGCCTCTTGATCGAGTATCAAATAAATTTCAAAATTTATAAAACTTATATGAAAATGTATCGATCGTTATATCAAATAAGATCAATGGTTTGGATTCGAAGTTCGAATTTTATATTTTAAAAAAAGTAAGCAAAAAGTGAGTTTTGGGGCATTTGGGACATTCAAAATGTAGGCACTAGAACCATGCTCAAGTTTCAAATATGAAGAACATATAAAATGGTTCGAATCGGTCATTTAAAATTTAAAAATGTGAGAACGATCATATTAGATGAACCCATCTGTCCAATATTGGACTCTTGTATTTCTCAAATATTTTATGCCAATTTAGAAAGAGGTTATGTTTGAAGCAATCTGGCATTATTTTTTAGAGGAAGGTTCCGCTACCAACATTTTGGTTGCCCCCAAATACTAATATTTTGCTATTTAGTTATTTTTTCAAATTTTAAAGTTTAAACGTTAAATAAAAACCGTTGATCTTATTTAGTTTAACGAGCGATGTGTTTCATATAAGTTTTGTAAATTTTGGAGTTTATTTGATGCTTGATCAAGAGATAGTAAAACAAATAAACCTGGTTAACTATGATAGATTCATTCTAATACGTTCATGTTTTAGCCTTTGATGGAGTACCAAATAAACACCAAAATTTGCAAAACTTATATGAAAACGCATCGCTTGTTAAACTAAATAAGATCAATGGTTTGAATTTAAGATTTGAATTTTAAAATTTAAAAAAGTAACTAAATAGCAAAATGTTGGCATTTGAAGGCAACCAAAATATTAGTAGCAAAACCTTCCTCTTTTTTATGTAGAAAAGTGCCATTCACAGCAAATTCAAAATTCAATCTTAACCGTATAATAAATGCCACGGAACATTTTCAATCTTAGAAGTTAGAACTTTAAAAGTCAACAAAAGTACAGAGTCCTACAGGTGTCCTGGAGTATTTAATGAACGCCATTAAGACATCATTAAAAAAAACTTACAACTAGATTCCACTAATTAAATTTCACAACATGAGGTTTGAAAAAACAGTCCGATGCCTAAATCGACTCAAGTCAACCATGCGCCAAATGCGGGGCCCTGTCTGCGATAATTACTCTTTCGGAAAGGATGCGGCTGTCGACGGAGTATTTTAAGATTAGCAAGGTTATAGTGACACTGTTTTGAATGTCACATATTATAAATTTGACAAAATCGGATATAAACCCCTCAAATCCTGTCCAATCGGAAATAAACTCCTCAAATCTTAAAATCAGATATAAACCCCTCTAATCATTTAAAGTCCAGATATAAACCCATATGATTAATTTTAATAATATTTTAATTTAAAGAAATCAATTTTTAAGATTTTGGACAATAATGCCCATTTATCCTTTCTTTCCGTCAAATCTGCTCTTCGCTATTGGTCTAAAGCATATTTTATAAGTGAATAAATTTAATCATTTAATCATTTAATCACTGTGTCTATTTGTCCTTTCTCAGTCTGGGTTCGTCCTTTTTCAGTCTTGACCCAGACCATGGTAACCCATTATCACTTGTTGGTATTTATATTTTATCTTGATGCTAGTCTCAAGAACAAAAGGACCTTCAGCTAGGTTGACATTTACTTAATTTGTAAGAAATCAAACATGTTTTCCAACCTGTTTGGGGCTCAAAAGTGATGTAGTCTTCAAATTTTCACCCTTTTTTTTTTTCATCATACAAGATTACAAACTCGTGATAAATTTGAGTTCAAGGCTAAACCACACTGGCAGTCTTTGATTTCAATTAACGAGCCTCAAGGTAATGGGTATTTAGTTCGAGTTTGAGTTTTTTCTTTCGATCTATTCACAAAGAGCCAGTAACTTATTTGTCTGCTCAAAAAACAAATTCGTAGAGAAAATGCACTTTAGATTTAGTAATGGAGCCTAGAGTTGAGGGAGAAGGCCGAGGGCATAATTGTCTGAAATTGTATTAATTATTTTTTTATAAATAAATTATCACTAAAAGGGTTTATGTCCAACTTTAAAATGATTAGAGGGGTTTATATCTGATTATGAAGATTTGAGGGGTTTATTTCCGATTGGACAAAATTTGAGGGGTTTATATCTGATTTTGCCTATAAATTTATATCTTATATCAATATTTAAAATTTTTAAAATTTAAATGCTAAATTCTAACAGTTGATATTGTTTAATTTAACGAGTGATATCAATATACGTTTTATAAAATTTGGAGTCAGTTTGATACTTGATCAAATGGTCAACAAATGAACGATCTAGTTAATTATGACAGATTAATTCTAATACGTTCATCATTTGGTCACTTGATCGAGTATCAAACCAATTGTAAATTTTATAAAACTTATATAGAAATGCATCACTCGTTAAATTGAATAAGATCAACGGTTTGCATTCAGCGTTTGAATTTAAAAAAATTAAATATTGATAAAATATGAAGTTGTGGCAACTTGTGATATCCAAAAGTGGTGGCACTGAAACCTTGCTCAAGATGAAATGAGTCACAAACACACAATTGTTTGCTAATAAACAAATTTCCTTGTATTCATTCTTGTAACTTCTATTTTCTTAGGTAATGTTTATAAAAAAATAAAGAAAAGAAATATATATATCAGCACAATGATATATTTATAAAAATAGCTTTGTTTTTTTTATTTATTTTCAACTGTATCATTTTCTCAAACAGGCCTTAATTTTTTACTTAACCTAAAGTCTTGAAATCGCAACCACTTAGCTGTCAAAATAGAAATTTCGTTCTGAAGTTTTTTTAGGACGTAGAAGCTTCCAAAATTTTAGTAAAAAAGTGAAATGAGAAAAAAAGAAAGGAAAAATAATTGAGTAATGATAAAGTCAAACGCGTTTGACACTTAAACCCGTCAAATACTATCAAATTCAATTTTCGCTATTACAATGACAAAATCGAACAGTTCAATTTATTCTCCATAATAAAATCTCCGTTGAGGTCAAATTATATATTTTTTCGACGTCTTTTACTATTTATTTTTTATTTTAGAAAATCTTCAATCTAATTAATTCTCGACATTCTAATTTTAAAAAATCTGAAAAAAAGTTAAAAATTTTGAAAAATTGTAATATTTGGTCTTCAAGATAATTTCAATATGAAGATCATATTAAACAGTTCAGATCAGTCATTTAAAATTTTAATAGGTGCGACTAAAATCACACTTGACATCAAACGCATTTGACTCTTGCGATATTACTCAAAATAATTTTTCAAAAGGGCATTCATTTTACGAGTTTTAATTTTTACAGTGACGATAGGGCCAACTCTTCTCCTGACAAATTAATTACTCTCTAAGTTCTAACACATCCAAGTCCTCAAAACTGAAAAAATAAATGTGATCAAGCAACGGAACTTATTGCAAATAATATTTTGTTCCTATATATTTCTAGGATTATTGATTGACGTGCAAAAACAGAATAAAACACAATATAACCCATTAATCAGTGCATATATATAGCGAAAAATTAATCACTTACATGAACGATCGATTGTATCAAGTGAAGCCGCAAATTGATTCTCATGGTTAGACACGTCACTTATTAAGGAAAGTGAAAGAGATCCTTAGCAGCACTAAAATATTTTGTATTCCAGAGTAAGATCGACGGATCGTTGAAGAGATCATTCTTGATCACTTCGTATCTATATTGTATTATTGTGTAGGCGAGGCCAGAAAAAATTGTATTGGGGTTCAAGTACAATATTGATTGTTAATTTTTATAAGCATAATTATATATTTAGCTGTTTGACCCAATTTTATGACGCCAAAATCATGGAAGTAATTTCATGAAGCAATAAATGCATGGGATTTGAGATAATTCATAGAAAATACCAAACAGACTCCAAAAATTATGAGAAATTGTCCAAAAATCCATTAGGAATTATGATGAATTATCATGATTTCAAAATCCCAAAAATGACAACAGAAACCTCAAAATTTGCAAAGAAACCCCCAAAATCCATAAAATTACCAAAATAAAACCATGAGAAATTTCCCAAAATCCTTTGAACCAATAAATTACTCATATTTTTCTTTGTCAACCCACAAAATTTCATCCAAAAATACCCTTGGGAAGGCCTTCAAATAAATTATTTTCATTTTGGCAGCAAAATAAATAGTTTATTTTAATTGGAATGTCGAAAAATCCCACAAAAATCAGAAGAAGTTGGCGCGTACATCCCATTGCAGGGGATCCAGGGAAATAAGTGATGTCGCTGGCTCTTAAAATTTCTTCTCCCGCCTCACGTCTGCTTGGACATGGTGCATGAACCGAAAACACAGAAATCCTTTGATTTTTCGCTGGTGCATGGAGAACCAACCCCACGTCTCTGTCTGTCTCTCACTTAATCCGACAGGTGGGCCAGCACGAAGGGTTCGTCTTCTTCGACGAAACAGAAGGAGAAAGAAGGGAAATGCGAAGAGAAAGATGGTGTGGCGCTGGCAACTGCTGTAACTGTCGACTAACCTCCCCTCAACAGAATTCCGTTACTCCTTTCCGGAATGACAGTCGTCATAGCTGTCGGATGAGAGTTCGTTCCCAAGGCAATGATGACAGCGCAATAGCCCATAACTGCCGGGTCAACCATCCTATATTTCTCTGTTGACCACAGGAGAAAGCATAGACTCCTCACCTTTTAGCCGTTGGATAGCCTGTCGATCCGTGTGCTCCTCAATTGGACGGCCAAGATCAATTGGAGCATCCTCCTTCTTGAAGAAGCCACTGAACATTGAAGGCTATAAATACCCCACGGCTTGGAGAAGAAAGGGATCTCTGGTCCGAAAGATTGACTACACACACATCTGAGAACCTCTAGAGAACTTCTCTAGAGACTTCTAAGCTCACACACGCAACTTAGGCTAGCCATTAAAGAAGTTTAGGTAGTTAGATTGTTTTAGGAATTTCATCGAATAGCTGATAGGCATAGAAAGAGAGGTAAAGTGAAGAGCAATTGAGCTTCTCTGATTTGTTGTAAACAAAAGGTAAGACAGAGGTAAGGGTAAGGAAAGGATTGTAGCTTGATTTTGTGAGAATTGAATGAGAATTTTGGTGAAATCTTGCTCGAATTGACATTTTATAATCTGTTTTGATAAAAACTCGATTGATTAATCCAATTAATATACTTAATTAATGGTGGTCTTGGCTGGAGTCTCTCCATGCTCTGACTGGTTACTTGGCTTCGATTGGGGTCTCCCCAATTCTAGCATTTTACCTCGGCTGGTGTGTCGCCAGTTCCCGGGTAGCATCTCCCTCTTCGTGGTTTCAGCCATGGAAAGGAGACCTCATCAAAACAAAGAGAGGGGGAGATGCTGCCGGATTCTTGACTGGAGATCCATGATTTTGACATTTAATTTTCATGCGAAATTGTCTTTTGATTTGGATGCATCTCTCATATATATTGCACCTTTCTGTAATTGATTTTACAGCAATTAGGCAACTCAAATAAGGAATCGTCCAAAACAGTGGCAAAACTCCATAAAAATGAAAAACAAAAGTTGAGCAACATACACATAAACTCGATCTCACATGCTATACTGATTTGAACACACAAAGCACACTTAGTTGAACCTAATTCCAGCATCAAAATGATTCCTTTTGCTGTATAACAACTTACAAGTAAGTTAATAAAAAAAAATCGAAGCATCTAAAACATTAGCCTCTTCTGCCTGGTGTTCCTCCAATCATTTGAGGCTAATAAAAGTTCAACCAACCATACCATTGTGCTCCCCCCACTGCCACGAAGCTATAGAACCTAACATCACGAGTTATGGTGGTCCAAGCTGTCGGAATTTCACCGGAGAAACTCGACAGAAGCCATGGAGGGGACGAAGCGGATTACACCAAATTGAAGGGTTAAAAGACAAATTAAACGCTCATTTCTCTTCTCCTCTTTCTAGAGATTCTTTTGAACTCGTTTGGGACAGCTAAAGCGGCCTAGTTCGCCGGAAAACACGAAGACAAGAACTCCAGGGACTAAATTGAATAAAACTGTAACTCAGTCAATGGGAATTAACATGCTCATGATGAAATGGGTGCGATTCCATCCAAACTGAGACCACCACCGTGTTCTTCTCCTCCGTACGAGACCGAGGAACTCTGTGTTGGCGTCGATAGCAGCCTAGATCATCGATATCCCATCGACAGAGGAGCAAAATGCAAATAAAGAAAGTTGAAGGGTCGCGTTGCAAAATTCCTCTCCTTCAAAGGAAATTTCAGCGCCGAAATTTTGGTGATCTTCTGTGGCAAGGAGCGTGCGTCACCCTTGGTCACTCGCTACACGAAAAGGTAGCGCCTTCAGGCGCTAGTCAGCATCCACGTGGGAGCCCAATCAGCCCATTTTGTATACGTGGCCCAATAGGAATTTTCCTAGCCAGCATAAATTTCGAAAATTAATTAAAAATAGTATATAACTCAGAAAAATTCAAATAAAATATCTATAAAATTCTAAAAATCTGTACAAACCAAATTTACTGATACTTTGATATTAAAATCTTTCAAAATATTAGTCTTTTATATTTTTGAAGTATTTTCATTATAAAAACTGAATTTTATAAAGTAATAAACACAATAAAACTTAAATAAATCTTCTATAAAATTCTCAAACAAAACTTAAGTAGTTTTAAAACAATCTTCAAAGGACTATTTTCAATTAAGTACTTTCAAATTAGTATTTTCAAAAATGTAAAAAATGAATTTTAAATCTTTGGATTTCTAAAAAATCAAAATAAAGGAAATATAATAAAATCACTAAAACCCAAAGAGAAACATTAGAAAATTAAAAGTCAAAGTGCCCCTTAAGTCAAAGCCAAAACCTCTTCAGTTGAGGAAAAGTCACTACCCGAAATCAAGATCAAAGTCGACATAAAGTCAAAATCGTTTTTTTCAACAGCGGCCCAACATAGCCCTTGAAACCCAAATCTCTCCTTTGTTCCTGCAGCGACTCACACGGTCCCAGGAACCAATTCCTACAGCGACTCACACAGTCCCAGGAATTAAAATCCTTCCTTGTTCCTACAGCGACCCACACAGTCCCAGGAACCAATTCCTACAGCGACTCACACAGTCCCAGGAATTAAATTCTTCCTTTGTTCCTACAGCGACCCACACGGTCCCAGGAACCAATTCCTACAGCGACCCACACGGTCCCAGGAATTAAATCCTTCCTTGTTCCTACAGCGACCCACACAGTCCCAGGAACCGATTCCTACAGCGACCCACACGGTCCCAGGAATTAAATCCTTCCTTGTTCCTACAGCGACCCACACAGTCCCTGGAACCAATTCCTATAGCGACTCACACCGTCCCAGGAATTAAATCCCAAATCTTTTGTTCTTATAAGCCGTCAAAAAGCCAAGAACCATAAATCCAAATCCTTCATTTTAAATGCTCTCAACAAGGAGACCAGAACCAATTCCTATAGCGACTCACACAGTCCCAGGAATAAAACCCAAAATCTTTTGTCCTTACAAGTCATCAAATGATCAAGAACTAACTCCTACAAGTCGCCGAAACCAAGTTATCATCCGAAACCTCCCCGATAAAACAAATATAAATAAAAGTCTTAGATAAAGTGCTTTAATATCCTCAATTGGGTCCCGTTAATTAGGACTGGTACCGTCAATTGAGTCAAGTCTAAGTCAAAAGGAATAAATTCTCAATTGTGCCCCGTCAACTAAGTTTGGTAACATCAATTGAGTTAGTTTAAGTCAAGAACAAAACGAGATAATAACTTTTCTAGCCTACGACATATAATTCCTCGAATCCCTTAATCAGAGGTTCTTGTGATTCGTCACGGGGTAATTAACAATAGGGGCTTGCGCCTATTGGAAGGAAAGGATCCACAAAATTAATAAACCCTCATGAGAATAGATTCTCGTTAATGTTTTCTTGTTGACAAGATGCATTTTAAACTTGAATTTAAGCTCGTGAGGGGTGAATCTAAGGCTTATTTCCTTTCTTGAGGAAACCCGATTATTCTTCGAGAAATGATGAAAAAGTCCACCCAGATTCTTTGGCACGCCCGGTGGGACATCTTTCTCCTCTCATCTTTGGGATTCGAGGAATATAATGTATAGGCTAGATACGTTGTTTCTTAAAATTTCAAATCTTCAAATAAACGCTACTAACGATAACGTTGAGTTATTTGTTGTTGTAGGATTGAAATGGCATTTAACGCAAGCGTTGAGATGAGCAAGCCGAGCGGGATGTTCACCATTGGGGCCGTCCCTATCCGCTTCGACAACCAATTCATGTTCGGGGGCATGCCCTTTGGATTTGCTTATGTACCTCTAGTACATGGCAAGGACGGGCAAATGGAAATCGCCCGTGAAGATGAAGACATCAAGGGTATTGAAGAGGTTGTGCCCGAAGTGCAAGTAATGAATAGTGGAGATGAGTGGACCCTTGTCCCACGGAAAGAGGTCTATGAGGCTCCAATAACCTCACCAAGGAGGCGTCGACCCAATCGTCGCTCTCCTCAAAAGAAAAGGGCAATTAGGAAGGTTTATGCTCCAACTGTCAACAGTGCAAGAACTCTCAAAAAGATCCAAGAGGCATATCAACGGGAATTGGAAACCAAGCCTAATCTCCCAGTAAGCAACCCTTTCACGCCACTTCGGCTGGTTAAGAGAAATTCCCCAGTGGTCGAGTTGAAAATGGTGGAAGAATTTCCTCCCAAATACCAAGCACGATTCAGGGGCATAAAGCCTCAAGCAAAACAATCAATCAAAGAAAGACTTGTGTTTCCCCAAATCCCGACCCATGAAAGATTGGAATCAATGAAAAGTAAAAAAGGACTTAAGAAAGCATGGGTGCCAAAGGATAAAACTCGCTTGATGGTTGAGATGGCTAGTCAAGAGCCTCCAAATAAAAGGGGACGCATGGTATGGCGAGAGAAGAGACCGGCCATTCATGCTCATGTCAACATGGTAGAAGTTGACAAAAGGTTTGAGATGCACGCATTTGTGCATATGGCTAGTGACGAGGAAATCCCTGTGGTTCGTCAAAATGGCAAGAATAAACAAGATGAGCCTTCAATGAGTTATCAAGAAAATAAGAAAGAAAAAGATCATGCTAAAAATGATCAAGGCAATAGTGATGATGATGGCCGATGGGCTGAAGGAGAGAATGCTCGATTGAAAAGCATTTTGGAAATGAATGAAAGGAAGATCTCTCAATTGATGCATGAAAGAGAAAAAGAAAGAGATATAATAAAGAAAATGTACAAGTTCTTAGAAAAGAAGAACATATTGGGAGAACTTGAGAAAGACTACTCCTCGTCCTCAGAAGAAGAGAATAAATATAGAGGGAAAGTTTTTAAAGAAAAGAAAAACAGAAGCAAGTATGAGTCTTCGGACAATGAAGAAGAAATGAACAAGAGAAAACCTCTCAAGGAAAGGAAGAGTAGAAACAAGTATTACTCTTCAGATGAAGAAAAAGAAAGAGTAGAAAGAAGACTCTCTAAAGAAAGGAAAACTAAGGACAAATATGGGTCCTACAAGGACGAGATCCCAGGGGCAGGATCCCGGAATGGGGCAGAAAGGTCCGAACCAACAAAACAATTCATCCAAGAAATGATAAACCAACAGTTGCAAGCCTCAGGTGCGGGACACTTGGTTAATGCTCGAAAGAAATGTGGTAGGCCTTACCCAAAGAGGTATGAGCATGTGCAATACCCGTCCAACTATCAAGTGCCGAAGTTTAATTTGTTCGATGGCACGGGTGAAAAGAACATCACCCCCGAGCAACATTTGGTGCAATTCAGAAATGCATGTGGCAATACTTCTCACGATGAAGCCCTTCTCTTGAAACAATTTTCCCAAAGCTTGACTGGTCCCGCTTTTGAGTGGTATTCCTCATTAGAAAATGATTCGGTGGAGTCATGGGATGAGATGGAAGAAATATTTCGAGCTAAGTTTGCTATGGTGGCTCGAAGGATCACAATGGCCGATTTGGCATGTGAAAAGCCTAAACCAGGGGAGGAAGCCCTCGATTACATTAATAGGTGGAGAAACTTAAACATAAGATGTACCCACCAAATGCCCGAAAGTGAGGCTGTGGAATTTTTGTTGAGAAATTTAGATGATTGGATACAAAGGTCGCTCTCTGGTAGTGACATTTATACCTACGAGAACCTTATTACACGTGTGGCAAGGGTAGTGCACATGGGGCCGCCAAAAGAGACATCGTCCACTTACAGTCGAAATGATCAGAAAGGAAAGAGACATGAAAGAACTCATGAGGCCCCTATGAGTCGAAATAATCGGGGCAACAATAATAATAGAAGCAATCACCCCGCTGAGAGTTTGGCCGAGCGACTGAGTAGGCCATATTCGTTTAAGAAGGAAAAGACAGAAGCGCTATTAAAACAAGTGCTAGAAATGAGGGCCATAGAATTGCCACCGTGTAAAAGACCAGAAGAGCAATACAAGACCAATGATCCAAAGTATTGCGCTTACCATCGAGTGTTGGGGCATCCAACGGATGATTGTTTTAAGATCAAGGGAATAATCGAGGATATGATCAAGGAGGGGTACTTGACCATTCCCGATACATTCAAGCAAGATCCAGCATTACATGCCCAAACTTATGCGGTTGTTAGAAGAAGAAACTCAAACAATGAAGTCGAGTGCAATGTGATTCGATACGTGGAATCTGAAGAGACAAACAATCATGTGTTTAAGGCTTCGGAGTCAAACGCGATTCAGATGGACTCCCCCACCCAAATCACTTTCACAGAAAATGACCTAGCACTTGGCACAATTTACCACAACAAGCCGCTACACATTTCGGGAATGTCCAATGGAGTATGGTTAACCCGAATAATGGTAGACGCAGGGGCATCGGTCAACATTATGCCACTAACAACCTTGAAAAGATTAAACTTTGGAGAAAATGACTTAGTTGATGAGAATGTCTATGTCCACGGGTTCAATAAGGAATCTGAGCGTGTCATGGGGGCTATCGTGATTCCTATGAAGTTTGGGAGACTAGAAACATGGGTAAAATTTCAAGTGATTAAGTCAAGTACCACATACACAGCCTTGTTGGGACGGCCCTGGATACATGAGAATTACTTAGTCCCATCGACACTCCATCAATGTGTCAAGTACATTCAGAATGGTATGCAAAAGACGATCAAGGGTGATGTACAATCTTGTGAGATGGACGAAGAGGTGAAAATGCATGGCTTTGAGCCATTAGTGGCAATGATAGGACAAGATGGTGATGAAGTCCCCCATAATCATCAAGATGACCCGTTCGCTGGGATAAGTGATGAAGAGATGAGCGGAGGAGAAAAAGAAAAGGAATGCATATCAAAAGATGATGAGTTATCAAGGGTGAAAAGAGAATTAAAGGAGATACAGAAGAAACGGGAGGAAGAAGCATCATTATGGACGGATCTTGTGCACTTCCTTCAAAGAAAAGGGTTATATGATGAATTTTTCAATGCAAAGCATGACTTGCCACCTAAAAATGAGGAGCTCATCAAGGGACCTTTGAATGAAAAAGATGAAGAAGGCCTGCCAAAACCAAAAGTAGACAAGGGGGAACCAAAAGTGGCATTCAGAGAAGATAAAAAACTCAAAGGAACATCGAGTGTTGGGTTTGAAGAAAGAAAGGTGACAATGGCCGATTTGCTACATGAAAAATCGAGAAAAGGAGAAAGCGCTTCCAAATATGTCAATAGGTGGATAAAAATGAGCATTAAGTGCGAATACCAAATACCAGAAGAAGAAGGAGTTGGAATTTTGTTGCGAAATTTAGAAGCATGGATACAACGGCATCTCATTACGGCCGACATCAACTCCTACCAAAAACTCATCGAAATGGTATGCGCGTTAGAAAGAGTAGGACCTCCACCAGAAAATCACTTTTCGAATGGCCAAAAGAGAAGAAGTGAGGGTAAAAGGATGGCCCCGGCACGAATGGTCGCAAGCTCAAATGCACCAAAAGCCAAGGGTAGCTCCAATAACAATCCCAAACCGCTCCCGTCATTAGCAACATTGACAAGCAAACCGTATTCTTTCAAGAAGAAGGCAGTTTTAGAGCTATTTTGCGAGTTCAGGGACATGTTCGAATTACCACCATGCAAGCGCCCAGACGATATGAAAAAGTCAGATAATCCTAATTTTTGTGTCTATCATCGAATCTTGGGGCATAGGGTGGAAGATTGTTGGGTGTTTAAAGATTGGATTGAGGAACAATACCGAAAGGGCATATTATCTCTTCCTGAACATGTCCTCCAAAGGCCTGCACCGCATGAGTAGGATCTGATCCTTTGTTATAAGATCTAATGTACCCAAAACCCCAAAACCTAAAACCACTTCAAGTCGTTTGTTATCCTATTTACCAGTAGCCTGAGATGTTATAAAGTTTTGAATCATTTCAACCAAACCCAAAAATTCATCATAAATAAATAAATACCACTACCAAAACAAACCTATAACCATAACCAACAAAAAATATATGATATGCCATGAATAAAAGACCTCAATAGGTCTTGAACATACTAAAAGAATAAAGTCGGCCAAAGCCTCAATAAAAGATTCTAAAACCTAAAACTACAAAAAAAAAAAAAAAAAAAAAAAAAAAAAAAAAAAGGATTACCTAAATCCTAAAACCCCACGTGCACTGCGCCAATGCCGTGTCAATACGCCAATGCTGATTGAGAGATATTAAAATGAGGGCCTAAACCTAATGAGAAGGTGAGGAAGAGAGGGCGAGGAAAAGGGTGACTTGCCTTTTGGCTCCATGAGTTAACCCTTCCATAAAGTTTCCAACTCCACAAAATCCACTAGCCAAATAATGTAGTTTGATAGGAAAATCGTGTTGAGGAGACCTGTGTGGTTTCTGAATGCACAAAAATAAAATTTACCCTACAAATTCGCGGTCGATGAAGGGACTTTCGGGTCCCAGAGAACGCGAAGCCGTGTTGAAGACAGCCTTTGTGGTTCTCTGAAAACACCTATGCCTAATGAAGAAGCCTGTGTGGCGTCTGAAGGCATTAAGGCACCGCCCTATGAAGTTATCTGAGGGCACCCATCCCCCACCAACACTAAGTCAATGTGACTTCTTTTGTCGACCACAATGTCGATCATTAAATATCAAACAAGCACAAAAGCTTTGTATTCGATATTTAAAAGTATAGTAGGCGATAAAGAACCTAAATGTTCGCGCCTTTTATATCGACCTCAATGTCGAAAAGACACTAAAGAACCTCAATGTTCTAGTTTCTAAAGAGTCAACCTCAATGTTGACTCATAAATATCAAAACGAGCATAGTGCTTTGTATCTGGTATCTATAAATATAGTGTGCAAAAAAGAACCTCAATGTTCATGACTACTATATTGACAATCAATGATGGAACCTGACAAGTCAAGAGCCAACAATCAACCATGCTGGGGCAAGAGCTGATTATTAACCCTATTGAGATAAGTGCCTGCAACCAACCACATTGGGGCAGCCACACAGTACAAGAAAGAAGCAAAGGCAAAGAGGAAACAAAGTGAAAGAGAGGTTTCATTCATTAATCGAAAGGGATACAAACAGTTTGAAGGAAAATGGTACAACAAGCAAGAAAAAGGAAAAACCTACTACAAACTAAAGAAAACATAAAGATACATGTGCATGAGGCACAGAGAACCAGAAGGAAAAGATCCCTGCTATTCCGGGACCGCAGCCGCTGCAACGCCGCTTCCTAGATTGCTAAGAGAAGCGGTGATGGCTTGGAGCATCCCTTCTATGGCCTCCAGGCGAGTGCTTAACTCTCCAAAGCGCTGGTCGATAAGAGCCCGAACTGAAACTGGGGCAGGGGCCTCAAGAGCCAAGGCGGCAGAGCCATCATCAGGAGGTGGAGAAGCTATCCTCACGGGGCTATACTGGTTAGGCTCAGCATTAGGAGCCAAAATGTATTCATTAACTGGTTGGTTGGGATCTGGGACCAACATATTCATTGAAGACTCCACCCATCCTGTGCAATCAAACAAGTCAAGGAGGTTGCGAGGATATGCAACATGAGCCTCGGAGATAGGATTTCCCCACAGCATTTCTGGGATGGGGATATGTGCACGGCACATAAGAGCTTCTATGAGGTGGCCATAAGGCAAAGCTCTGTGACTGCGAGAGGCCATGGCCATTTGATGCATATGGAAGATGATCATGTGACCCAGATTGATTGGGTGGTTCCTCAAGATAAGATGGCGAAGGTAGAATAGACTCCCGGGACGAGCATGGTTGGATATGACTCCTTGAGGAAATATGATGTCATTGATTACCATGAAAAGGAATCTGAAAAGAAAAGAAGTTAAAGAAGAGGAGAAACGGAAAAGAATATGAGAAAAGAGAAAGATAATAAAGGAAGTACCTATGAAGAGCGGGAAGATGCTCAGTTGAGGTCATCTCAATGTCACCTTCGGCCGGAACGGCCCTGAACCAGCGAAGACACTCCTGATAATTGCCAAAACCTCGTGGCCAGCGATGAAAAGCGTATGTAGTGGAGCCAGCCAACGTGTTTGAAGCCTGCAAGAATTCGGCCAGGCTCTCAGCAGTAATGGTCATAAATTGACCAAAAAGATAGGAGGTGGCCGAAGGATTGCCATAGTGATCATAAGAGATGCGTAGGTTGGCATAAAATAGGCGAGTGATGCGGGGATGATAAGGGTTATCCAGATCGACAAGGCCATGAAGACTCCAAGAATCAAGCCAACCATGGATAAGATTGATATGCTCTACTGGGATACGCCTCTGGTGACGAAAGAAAAAGCACTCAGCAACGGGTCGCTCCTCACGGCCCATGTCATCATTATAACTGTTGAAAGCCGCCTCATCACGAAAAAGGTAGCGGTTTTCTGGGGCAAAGGACCAGTTTGGCACGATGGGGTTAATGCACAAAGAAGAGGAACCCATAGTGTTTCTTGGACGCTTGTGAGCAGACATGTTAAAGACACGAAGGATATGGTGTTGAAGATGAGATGAGAGGAATGATATGAGGCCCTGGTTTATATAAACTGCTGGAGTCAGGGACGTTACTTGCTAAAGTAGTGGAAACGTGCAGCATAAAGGTGTAAAAAAAAAATGGAAATGGTACATCGTGGGAGAGAAACTGCTTGTATGGTTGATTATGCGCAATAACTGTATAATAGTCGAAGCACATAAAGAGCCAGAAATGCTTGAGGACCAAAAATTCAAATTAAAGACAGCGACAGGCCCATACGAGTCCGGGCCAAAGGAAATACAGGAACGGGCCAAAATACCCCAGCCTAAATTGAGCCTCGGACTTGTGTGCAGCCCAAGTCCAAATGAAGTGAAAGAAAAAATAGAAGTTGGAGGGAAAAAGACATTCGCCTTCATAAAAGCAAGGCATAAAAGAGAAGTCCTAAAGCACGAAGGCTCAAAACCAACATGTGTCGACACACATAAAGACAGCAAACAACAATAGCAAGCAGCAATGAATGCAAGAGGATAAACAAGCAAGCGTGACAATCAAAATTTCACAACAAATACTAAAGTCCCACACCCATATCCATAAACCAAGAATAAGTCATGACAAAAACCACTCAACCATGCGAAAGGGGTCAAGAAGAGAGGCCACTGGAATCGCTTGTTCCCATTTCAGAATTGTCACAACCAATTCCAGTGGGGGGCATTTGTTTGACCCAATTTTATGACGCCAAAATCATGGAAGTAATTTCATGAAGCAATAAATGCATGGGATTTGAGATAATTCATAGAAAATACCAAACAGACTCCAAAAATTATGAGAAATTGTCCAAAAATCCATTAGGAATTATGATGAATTATCATGATTTCAAAATCCCAAAAATGACAACAGAAACCTCAAAATTTGCAAAGAAACCCCCAAAATCCATAAAATTACCAAAATAAAACCATGAGAAATTTCCCAAAACCCTTTGAACCAATAAATTACTCATATTTTTCTTTGTCAACCCACAAAATTTCATCCAAAAATACCCTTGGGAAGGCCTTCAAATAAATTATTTTCATTTTGGCAGCAAAATAAATAGTTTATTTTAATTGGAATGTCGAAAAATCCCACAAAAATCAGAAGAAGTTGGCGCGTACATCCCATTGCAGGGGATCCAGGGAAATAAGTGATGTCGCTGGCTCTTAAAATTTCTTCTCCCGCCTCACGTCTGCTTGGACATGGTGCATGAACCGAAAACACAGAAATCCTTTGATTTTTCGCTGGTGCATGGAGAACCAACCCCACGTCTCTGTCTGTCTCTCACTTAATCCGACAGGTGGGCCAGCACGAAGGGTTCGTCTTCTTCGACGAAACAGAAGGAGAAAGAAGGGAAATGCGAAGAGAAAGATGGTGTGGCGCTGGCAACTGCTGTAACTGTCGACTAACCTCCCCTCAACAGAATTCCGTTACTCCTTACCGGAATGACAGTCGTCATAGCTGTCGGATGAGAGTTCGTTCCCAAGGCAATGATGACAGCGCAATAGCCCATAACTGTCGGGTCAACCATCCTATATTTCTCTGTTGACCACAGGAGAAAGCATAGACTCCTCACCTTTTAGCCGTTGGATAGCCTGTCGATCCGTGTGCTCCTCAATTGGACGGCCAAGATCAATTGGAGCATCCTCCTTCTTGAAGAAGCCACTGAAGATTGAAGGCTATAAATACCCCACGGCTTGGAGAAGAAAGGGATCTCTGGTCCGAAAGATTGACTACACACACATCTGAGAACCTCTAGAGAACTTCTCTAGAGACTTCTAAGCTCACACACGCAACTTAGGCTAGCCATTAAAGAAGTTTAGGTAGTTAGATTGTTTTAGGAATTTCATCGAATAGCTGATAGGCATAGAAAGAGAGGTAAAGTGAAGAGCAATTGAGCTTCTCTGATTTGTTGTAAACAAAAGGTAAGACAGAGGTAAGGGTAAGGAAAGGATTGTAGCTTGATTTTGTGAGAATTGAATGAGAATTTTGGTGAAATCTTGCTCGAATTGACATTTTATAATCTGTTTTGATAAAAACTCGATTGATTAATCCAATTAATATACTTAATTAATGGTGGTCTTGGCTGGAGTCTCTCCATGCTCTGACTGGTTACTTGGCTTCGATTGGGGTCTCCCCAATTCTAGCATTTTACCTCGGCTGGTGTGTCGCCAGTTCCCGGGTAGCATCTCCCTCTTCGTGGTTTCAGCCATGGAAAGGAGACCTCATCAAAACAAAGAGAGGGGGAGATGCTGCCGGATTCTTGACTGGAGATCCATGATTTTGACATTTAATTTTCATGCGAAATTGTCTTTTGATTTGGATGCATCTCTCATATATATTGCACCTTTCTGTAATTGATTTTACAGCAATTAGGCAACTCAAATAAGGAATCGTCCAAAACAGTGGCAAAACTCCATAAAAATGAAAAACAAAAGTTGAGCAACATACACATAAACTCGATCTCACATGCTATACTGATTTGAACACACAAAGCACACTTAGTTGAACCTAATTCCAGCATCAAAATGATTCCTTTTGCTGTATAACAACTTACAAGTAAGTTAATAAAAAAAAATCGAAGCATCTAAAACATTAGCCTCTTCTGCCTGGTGTTCCTCCAATCATTTGAGGCTAATAAAAGTTCAACCAACCATACCATTGTGCTCCCCCCACTGCCACGAAGCTATAGAACCTAACATCACGAGTTATGGTGGTCCAAGCTGTCGGAATTTCACCGGAGAAACTCGACAGAAGCCATGGAGGGGACGAAGCGGATTACACCAAATTGAAGGGTTAAAAGACAAATTAAACGCTCATTTCTCTTCTCCTCTTTCTAGAGATTCTTTTGAACTCGTTTGGGACAGCTAAAGCGGCCTAGTTCGCCGGAAAACACGAAGACAAGAACTCCAGGGACTAAATTGAATAAAACTGTAACTCAGTCAATGGGAATTAACATGCTCATGATGAAATGGGTGCGATTCCATCCAAACTGAGACCACCACCGTGTTCTTCTCCTCCGTACGAGACCGAGGAACTCTGTGTTGGCGTCGATAGCAGCCTAGATCATCGATATCCCATCGACAGAGGAGCAAAATGCAAATAAAGAAAGTTGAAGGGTCGCGTTGCAAAATTCCTCTCCTTCAAAGGAAATTTCAGCGCCGAAATTTTGGTGATCTTCTGTGGCAAGGAGCGTGCGTCACCCTTGGTCACTCGCTACACGAAAAGGTAGCGCCTTCAGGCGCTAGTCAGCATCCACGTGGGAGCCCAATCAGCCCATTTTGTATACGTGGCCCAATAGGAATTTTCCTAGCCAGCATAAATTTCGAAAATTAATTAAAAATAGTATATAACTCAGAAAAATTCAAATAAAATATCTATAAAATTCTAAAAATCTGTACAAACCAAATTTACTGATACTTTGATATTAAAATCTTTCAAAATATTAGTCTTTTATATTTTTGAAGTATTTTCATTATAAAAACTGAATTTTATAAAGTAATAAACACAATAAAACTTAAATAAATCTTCTATAAAATTCTCAAACAAAACTTAAGTAGTTTTAAAACAATCTTCAAAGGACTATTTTCAATTAAGTACTTTCAAATTAGTATTTTCAAAAATGTAAAAAATGAATTTTAAATCTTTGGATTTCTAAAAAATCAAAATAAAGGAAATATAATAAAATCACTAAAACCCAAAGAGAAACATTAGAAAATTAAAAGTCAAAGTGCCCCTTAAGTCAAAGCCAAAACCTCTTCAGTTGAGGAAAAGTCACTACCCGAAATCAAGATCAAAGTCGACATAAAGTCAAAATCGTTTTTTTCAACAGCGGCCCAACATAGCCCTTGAAACCCAAATCTCTCCTTTGTTCCTGCAGCGACTCACACGGTCCCAGGAACCAATTCCTACAGCGACTCACACAGTCCCAGGAATTAAAATCCTTCCTTGTTCCTACAGCGACCCACACAGTCCCAGGAACCAATTCCTACAGCGACTCACACAGTCCCAGGAATTAAATTCTTCCTTTGTTCCTACAGCGACCCACACGGTCCCAGGAACCAATTCCTACAGCGACCCACACGGTCCCAGGAATTAAATCCTTCCTTGTTCCTACAGCGACCCACACAGTCCCAGGAACCGATTCCTACAGCGACCCACACGGTCCCAGGAATTAAATCCTTCCTTGTTCCTACAGCGACCCACACAGTCCCTGGAACCAATTCCTATAGCGACTCACACCGTCCCAGGAATTAAATCCCAAATCTTTTGTTCTTATAAGCCGTCAAAAAGCCAAGAACCATAAATCCAAATCCTTCATTTTAAATGCTCTCAACAAGGAGACCAGAACCAATTCCTATAGCGACTCACACAGTCCCAGGAATAAAACCCAAAATCTTTTGTCCTTACAAGTCATCAAATGATCAAGAACTAACTCCTACAAGTCGCCGAAACCAAGTTATCATCCGAAACCTCCCCGATAAAACAAATATAAATAAAAGTCTTAGATAAAGTGCTTTAATATCCTCAATTGGGTCCCGTTAATTAGGACTGGTACCGTCAATTGAGTCAAGTCTAAGTCAAAAGGAATAAATTCTCAATTGTGCCCCGTCAACTAAGTTTGGTAACATCAATTGAGTTAGTTTAAGTCAAGAACAAAACGAGATAATAACTTTTCTAGCCTACGACATATAATTCCTCGAATCCCTTAATCAGAGGTTCTCGTGATTCGTCACGGGGTAATTAACAATAGGGGCTTGCGCCTATTGGAAGGAAAGGATCCACAAAATTAATAAACCCTCATGAGAATAGATTCTCGTTAATGTTTTCTTGTTGACAAGATGCATTTTAAACTTGAATTTAAGCTCGTGAGGGGTGAATCTAAGGCTTATTTCCTTTCTTGAGGAAACCCGATTATTCTTCGAGAAATGATGAAAAAGTCCACCCATTAGCATAAATTACAATTTATAGGGTCAATATATAATTGAATTATTTTATATTTTGATGGGGTCAACTATGATATTTATAAAGAAAAAAACCTATATAATATAAAAAATATGTTGTAAATATGTATAACTACAAAAAAAAAAAGGGGTGACATTATACCCCATTTAATGAATGTGGCCTCGCCTATTTACTCATCATAATGTACATGTACACTTGATCGATACAGGTTATTGTAGCTATAATTGCATTTCATCAACCAGAGATTCAAGCAATGAGAAGGAAATATTGGGATTTGGCATACTAGCTACTTAACATGCAGGTTGCTGATTTTCAGTTAAAATAACTACATGCAAAAACAGTAATTGGAGAAAGTAAAAAGACAGAAGCACGAGGGAGATATTATATAATGCCACAGTGCTTGGAAACAATGAATGACTTAACATCGACTCAAAGAAGTAAACTCCTCGAGATCTTCCATCTTAAACATACATATATGTTCCAAAAATCCATGATTAATTAAATAACAAAACAGACTACAAATTATACAATTAATTCTGTCAGATACCTCGAGATCTTCCGTATATCTTTAATTCAACAATAAAAATATCATTATTCATTACTTAGCATTTCATTTTGGAAGCAACACCAACTAAAGTCCTAGAGAATTTCAAGATCAACAAAAATAGAAATAACGATCAGGATTGCTAGTTTGCTACTTATCAGCTCAAATAATAAGTCTTAGGAAAGATCTGATGGGCAATGTGGAAGATTCATTTGCCTGAAAAAAATTAAAATAATATTAAATTTTGAAAAATTACTGAAATAATCAAAATTTTAACAATAGGTTCGCAATATCGTTCTTTGAAAGAACGATACTGGCCTTACCTACTTTGATTTCTTTATTAATGTAGTTTTAATATTTTAAATATTTTTTATGTAATTTTAATATTTGTATGATTTGGTAGTGTTGATATGTTTTTTCTTATTAACTTGTATTATTTTGTCTTTTCAATATGTTGCATATTTTTTTCCACCATACTTTATTAGTATTTGGACTATGATTAAGAAATAACATTCATAAAAATAAAAATAATATTTTTTTTAAATAAATATAAATAATATTTAAACATATTAAATTATAAATAATGATTAAAATGTAATCTATATAATATCTAAGCATATTAAAATATCTAATCTATACATTTTTTTTTCATCTCATCTCCATCTCCATCTCCACTCTTCGATTAATCTCTCTTCCATCTCTCTATGTATACTAGCCTATCTTTTTTTCTACTCTCTTCTCTTGTCTAGTAATTATTTTTATGTTAATTAAAAATTAATTAAAGTAGTTTTTATGTTATTTTTTATTTTTAGATTCAAAAACTTTCAAAGTGGATTTTGGAGGTTCAAACAAGATTGTTTGGCCCGAAAATGGTTGTGGGTAAACCTTTAGATCTCATTGTGAGCTAGCTTTCCGGATTGGGGTCATACGGCCTAAATGAACGTTGCTATCAAAACTTATGCCCTTTTGAATTTCTAACGTTCAAAAAATATATTTTGTGTCATTTTTCTAATATTTTCTCCATTTTTTATTTTATGTGATATATATATATATATATAGTTTTGTTATGGTGAGTTGCATGCAACTCACAGATTCTTCCATGAGTTACGATCAAAACTCTTGAATCTGATTCAAAATGACCGATCCAAACCATACAGTATGATCTTCATAATGAAATCTCCTTCTAGACCAAATTTTATATTGGTTCGAAATCTTTAACTATTTTTTTTTTGAAATTTTAGAAAATCGTTAATCTAATTAATTATGTACTTTTCAAAAATAGCAGTTTTTAAAAACCTGAAAAAATACATAAAAATTTTGAAAAAAAATATAAAATTTGGTTTGCAATGAGATTTCAATATGGAGATCACATTGGACTGTTTGAATCGGTCATTTTGAATCAGATTCAAAAGTTTTGATCGCAACTCACGGAAGGCTCCGTGAGTTGCAACTCACCATAGCAAAACTATATATATATATAGAGAGAGAGAGAGGTATGCTATGGTGCATCACGATGTATTTAGGCTTTTGTACATCGCGATCATTATCCGTCAATCGTTTTATAAATTGACAAATCTAATTAAACCAATCCAATATACATATTGAAATTTCATAACAAACCAAATTTTATATTTTTTGAAATTTTTTTACTATATTCTAAAACTTTCCTTTTTTGGGTAGCAACTAATAATAAGGAAATTCCAAAAATGACAAGTTTTAAAAAATTCGAAAAAAATAGTAAAAAATTTTAAAAAAAATATAAAATTTGGTTTATAATGAGATTTCAATATATAGATTGGATTTGTTTAATTAGATTTGTTAATTTGTAAAACTACGACAAATATGGTCGCGATGTACGAAAGCCTCAATACGTCGTGATGCACCATGTCATTTCTCTCTACTCTCTCTCTCTCTCTATATATATATATATATATATATATATATATATAGAGTTTTGCTAGGGTGAGTCGCGACTCACAAAACCTCCTGTGAGTCGCGCTCAAAACTCTTAAATCTGATTTAAAATGACCGATCCAAACCATCCAACATAATCTCCTCATTGAAATCTCTATATAGACCAAATTTTATATTTTTCTGAAATTTCTAAGTATTCTTTTGGAATTTTAGAAAATTGCTGATCTAATTAATTATGTACCGTTCAAAAACAGCAGTTTTTAAAATCCGAAAAAAATACTTAAAAATTTCGAAAAAATATAAAATTTGGTCCGTAAGGAGATTTCAATATGGTGATCATATTAGATGGTTTGGATCGGTCATTTTTAATCAGATCCAAGAGTTTTGATCGCGACTCATGGAAGGATCCGTGAGTCGCGACTCACCGTAGCTAAACTCTATATATATATATATGATAAAGGTTTAAAACCTAGGTCAAATAAAATAAAACCTATGAATTACCTCACTAGACGTTCGAGTAAAGCAAAGATGTCGAACCCACAGGGACGGTTATACTGAGTATCGGACTTAGACTTTCTTAAAAACTAGATAGATGAATTTTTGTGATTTTAGAAATTTAAAAGGTAATAATAATAATAATAGAAAAATAGGCAATTAAACAAGAAATAAATAATAACATATTTTTGGGATTACTTTTTATGTTTTCGGGACTCAAACAGATGCAATAAAATGTCCTAGGGATAAGTGTTCAATTAGTTTAGCTTTAAGACAACTCTATCACGATTTTCACCAAGACAGAGGGTCATTTCGGGGCGAAACAGATCCATTTCGGTTTGAAATGGGTACTGTTCAACACTAAAACTTGCCTTAAACCTATTGTTTCGACTTGACAATTTTTACAGAGTACTTTGCGAAGGTTACTAAGCGACCAGACCCTAACCCTAACCTCAGCCGTCGCCTTTTGGTTCTGGTTTAGATTTGATGTCGGGTTTTACCACAAAAACAACTAATCCTATACTCGCATATTAAAACTAGTTTGTTTAAGAATACTTGAATGGATTTCTAGAGATATTTAAGGTCCTGTCGGTGCAATAAAAGTTAGATCTTTCGATCGTTAACTAACCTACCCTTTCGAGTTTTGGTTTATCTCAAGTGTTTTAATCTAATGATTATTTGGTCGAGTTATATCCTATCAACGCTACGTATCATCAATAAGTTAACTTTCAAGCAAGCAATCAATTCAATCAAGCAAGTAATAATTCACAATCAAGTAAATCGCAAAATATCATAATATAATCATCAAGTCATCACAATATACTAAACTAATCTACTAACTACCCCTAAGACATCATAAAAACTACTCACTAATATCCATAATACAATAAACAACAAATATCATGCATATAATAAAGATACAAGCCATAAAATAACGAAATAAGAGCATATAAGAGTAAACCGAAGAATTCCAATACTAGTACTCGCTATCTCTGGCCTAGAAATCGATGTGAATCAACGTGCTGCTGCTGCTCCCTCCAAAAACGCCAAGAATTCCCAAGAAATCAATGGAAACGCTCCAAAACGCTAAGTAAGGAATGTGGAAAATGAGTATCGAAGGTAGAATCCCCGCTTAGGAGGCAAGGGACGCGTATATGTACCCACAGGAGGCGGCTAGGGCAAGGTGAGGCGGTGTAGATCTTTCCTTCTTCGAAAATCACCTAATTTGCTCTTTCCAGAAATAGATTTTGAACCGAAATGGAATCATTTCGGACCGAAATGGCACTCTGAAATAGCTAGATGGGTTGAGAATCAGGCCCACGCTGGAGATATGGCTCGTACTAGGCTCCTGTGGTCTCAAGGCACGTCTGTGTGGGCCAGGAATGAGTCGTCTGGCTGAGAATGTGGTCCATCCTTCACAAATGTCGCGTCTCGTCTTCAATTTTCAAGGAATTCTACAAAATAAAATAAGAAGCACGGCAGTAGCAATATCTTGAAAAATATGGCAATTTATGAGACAAATTATAATGGTTTGATCAATAATTAAGGGCTAAGTACGGTCAAAATACATATAAAAATAAGAGACATTAAATCCCCCCAAACTTGAATCTTTATTTTTCCTCAAACAATAATCTAAGCTTAAAGATTAAACAGTACTTAGACCTACAAATGAAATATCGCAAACCAATGATGCAACAAAAATTTATTAATTGAGATCATTCAAAGTTTCACAAGTCAAAAACTAAATAAAGCAAATTAAAAATTAATTCCAAAGATAAGGGTTTAGTTCTCTTTTTTGTTTAATTTGTGCAACTCTTAGTTCTCATGAAATCATAAAATCAAGTCAAAAACTTTAGCTTCACTTCATCAATTCAAATACAATCTGAATTTCAAATGCCCGTTCTTTTTCACACGTTGTAAACAATTGCAAATAAAGTTTTATCAAAACTAAAAATTTTACAATGAGTCTAATTTAATTTTCACCAAATTAAAGGATACTTTTTTTATTTAGTGCTACCAACACATGACATGTTGGGGAGGTCGGACCGGTTTTTACGCTTTACCGCTACGGTCCACTGTGGAGAAAATTACGCCTTACCGCCACCACCCTCCAATTATTGTTTTATTTTATTTTTATTTTTTTATTTTTTTTGTTTAATTTATTGCTTGTTGGTGATTCAAGCTTTCAAGAACAACCTAGACTCATTTTATAATTTTTTAGAGTTGATAAAAATTATTTAAACAAGGATTCACAACATACAAAATCGTTCACTCGGCAAAAACTTGTGAGAATTGACTAAAAATGAATTGATAATTCTAAGCATCCTAATTCAGGTCATATCCTGTCAAACAATCATTCAATTAATCAATTGGTGCACAAACCAACCTAAAATCTCCTAAACAAACGTTTATCCTTAAGAAATAATTTTAAAATTACTTTAAAAATTAAAACAAGTGTGAAACAGTGAATAATATATCCATAGAAAACTCACAGTGATAATGCATGCATCAGAAAAAATCGAAATCAAAAGTTCAAAAATTCACCCAAAATTCCAGAGCCTGATTTCGGGGCGAAATGGCCCCATTTCGGACCGAAATGGAAAAGAAAAATTCAAAAATGGTCCGAAACAGAAGCATTTTGCCCAGAAATTTTTAGTTTCCTCTTCTTTTCCCCCCAAACTGATTCAAGCACTGTCCCAGTGCGTCACGATCATAGAAAATAAAAAATAAAGGAGAGGGAAGTAAAAATTGTACCATATCAATGAAAAGAAGATGGCCCGGCTCCACCATGTAGTGCAACTCGTATGAGGTCGTGCGAGGGTCGCTGTCTCTGTCCTTTTCTGACCCGTGGTGCTCTAGCATGAGTTGCTTCCTTATCATGTTTCCATCGATTCCTTTTTTACCTACATTTAACAAAATAAATAAATAAGCATCTATTTTTATGAAAATTTTTATTTTGCAATTTTTTTTTGTATTTTCTTGATTTTTGAAAAATTGAAAGTAAATTAAACTCCTAAAAACCCTTGGGTTGCCTCCCAAGAAGCGTTTCTTTTAGGTCATTAGCTTGACCCCTTTGTTTCAAAACTTGGGTTGATCAGGTTTAGAGAGCGAGACGGCAAGTGCTTTGTCATAGCTCATGTTGGTGATGTCTCTTGCTGAAAAACGAAGCTTTTCTCCCCCAACTCTCACCAAGATCGTACGATCCCTAGCATCCATTTTGACTCCTGCAGTCCTAAGGAATGGGCGCCCCAGAATAATTGGAACATCCTTGTCCTTTTTCATCTCCATGACCACAAAGTCACAAGGGACCACAAATTTGCCCACACAAACTGGCACATCCTTCAACTCCCCCAATGGTAAACAAACTGACGAATCTGCGAGTTGTAAGGTCTTGGTTGTGGGTTGCAACTCATCCAATCCAGTTCTCTCATAGACAGTTTTGGGCATCAAACTCACACTGGCCCCCATATCACACAAACCTTGATCAATAGTGGCCTTACCAATTGTGCAGGGAAGAGTAAACCTGCCAGGATCAGGGAGCTTGGGTGGAACCTTGTTTTTCAAGGCCAAAGTTTTGACCTCTTCAAATGTCATTCTCCATGTGCACAACTCTATGAAAAACTTAGCATAACTAGGCACTTGTGCAAGCAACTCCATGAAGGGAATATCGATGTGAATCTCCTCTAAAATCTCCCGAAATCGATTAAACAATGTAACTTTCTTCTCTCTGGCCAATCTCCCTGGAAAAGGTAATGGGGGCTGGTATGGAACCTCTAGCACTGGCTTCTTCCCATTTTTCTCCTCATGGGTCACCTTTTTGGGCTCTGTGGGGGTCATTTCGGACCGAAATACTGCCTCTGGTTGAGATTGTTGAGCTGTTGGTGACCCGATTTGTGGGCCGGAGGGCTTAGCAGCGTCCTGGAGAGGTGGGAATGGCATGACTTGCTCCAAAACAGGCTCTTCTTCCTCACTTGCCTGCACTTGCAAGATGTGTAGAGATTTGCATTCGACATTGGGGTTCACTTGCGGTTGGCTCGGAATCTTTCCTTGTTCCTTCAAGAGATGTACCTCCATTATGCGCTCGAGCCTTGTCAAAGTACCTGCATTATTTTTCAATTCATCTAAATTCTTAGCCACAAAATGATTAAATTTCACTTGATCATCCATAAACTTTTGAACAACAAATGGAATATAATATTTCTTAGGAAGATTATTTGGGTTTGGCCCTATGTATTGGTACTGTTGACCACCATTGATCGAATTGACTTGTTGAGCCTTTTTCTCTGGTTGCGCCAATGGGCATTCTAGAGATGTGTGCCCTTCTTCGCCACAAGCTCCACATATGTTCGAGTTAAGATGAGAGCCTTGGAGAGAGTGGTATGTGGCTATCTGCGCTTCTAGCTCCGCAATTCTCCTATCCCTCGTTGAGATCTCGTTCACGTGTTGCTTGCCACTTGATCGGCGTTGGTTGACTTGTGGTAGCCAATTGTATTGCCTTGCACATTGCTCGATCAAGTCTCTTCCTCGCAACGAGTCCATCTTCAAGAAGCTTCCACCACCTGAAAGAGAATCCGAGTTAATTTTGATATTATCATAAAGACCATTATAAAATTTTTTGAGAATAAGCCAATCTTGGATTCCATGATGCGGACAAGAGTTCTCTAAGTCCCTAAACCTCTCCCAAGCAGCTTCCATGGACTCATCATCACTTTGTTGGAAATTGTTAAGTACAGTCCTAATTTTGTCAGCCCTACCATCAGGAAAGTATTTTCTCAAGAAAAATTTGGGCCATTTCATTCCAAGTTCTAATTGACCCCTTTTTGAGAGTTTTATACCATTTTTGGGCCTTATCCTTAAGACTAAACCTAAACAACATAAGTCTAATGGCACTTTGAGGCACCCCATTCATTTTGATCAATCTAACATAATCGGTAAAGGTTTGCAAGTGTGCATGGGGGTCCTCGTGTTCATCTCCATGGAAGGAGTTCCGTTGGACTGCTGTGACATGGGCGGGGAGGATTTGCATGTTGTTTGCTTCAACTCCTTGAATGACCACCGGCCCGGCAATGTCCTTGACTCGTTGAGCACAATAGTCCATGAGAGATTTGTTAGGATTGTCGGCTGCATCCTCTCCATCTGAGTTGCCATGGACGCTCTCTTCGTCCAACGTCCATCTGCGCTTTTCTTCCTCGAGCTCGCGCCTTTGGTTCTCCACACGCCACCTCTCGGCCAAGATACGAGCTTCCCTCTGCTCGAGTTGGATCCTCAAGGCTTCCAGGCGCTCTGCCTCTGTTGCTACATCGACAGGTGCACCAGTTCCTGCCATCTCGCTCGCTGTTTCTCTGGTTGATGATTTTGGACCGAAATGGGGTCTGGCAGGGCTGAATTTGCTTGCTGCTGCTCCGGATCCTCGTGCAATCCGCGTAGGAAGTACCGGCGCACAGGAGGTGGAGGTTAAGAATGAGCTCCCTTCTTCCTACCTGTCAGAATTCAACCTGTAGCACGAGAGGAAACAAAAAGATGATTAAATAAAGAAAAATCTAACCTCTTAATACTAGAAAAAGTACATGATATCAAACACCGTCCCCGGCAACGGCGCCAATTTGATGAAGGTTTAAAACATAGGTCAAATAAAATAAAACCTATGAATTACCCCACTAGACGTTCGAGTAAAGCAAAGATGTCGAACCCACAGGGGCGGTTATACTGAGTACCGGACTTTTCTTAAAAACTAGATAGATGAATTTTTGTGATTTTAGAAATTTAAAAGGTAATAATAATAAAAAAAAAAAGGCAATTAAACAAGAAATAAATAATAAAATATTTTTGGGATTACTTTTTATGTTTTCGGGACTCAAACAGATGCAATAAAATGTCCTAGGGATAAGTGTTCAATTAGTTTAGCTTTAAGACAACTCTATCACGATTTTCACAAAGACAGAGGGTCATTTCGGGACGAAACAGATCCATTTCGGTCCGAAATGGGTACTGTTCAACACTAAAACTTGCCTTAAACCTATTGTTTCGACTTGACAATTTTACAGAGTACTTTGCGAAGGTTACTAAGCGACCAGACCCTAACCTTAACCTTAGCCGTCGCCTTTTGGTTCTGGTTTAGATTTGATGTCGGGTTTTACCACAAAAACAACTAATCCTATACTCGCATATTAAAACTAGTTTGTTTAGGAATACTTGAATGGATTTCTAGAGATATTTAAGGTCCTGTCGGCGCAATAAAAGTTAGATCTTTCGATCGTTAACTAACCTACCCTTTCGAGTTTTGGTTTATCTCAAGTGCTTTAATCTAATGATTATTTGGTCGAGTTATATCCTATCAACGCTACGTATCATCAATAAGTTAACTTTCAAGCAAGCAATCAATTCAATCAAGCAAGTAATAATTCACAATCAAGTAATTCGCAAAATATCATAATATAATCATCAAGTCATCACAATATACTAAACTAATCTACTAACTACCCCTAAGACATCATAAAAACTACTCACTAATATCCATAACACAATAAACAACAAATATCATGCATATAATAAAGATACAAGCCATAAAATAACGAAATAAGAGCATATAAGAGTAAACCGAAGAATCCCAATACTAGTACTCGCTATCTCTGGCCTAGGAATCGATGTGAATCAACGTGCTGCTGCTGCTCCCTCCAAAAACACCAAGAACTCCCAAGAAATCAATGGAAACGCTCCAAAACGCTAAGTAAGGAATGTGAAAAATGAGTATGGAAGGTAGAATCCCCGCTCAGGAGGCAAGGGACGCGTATATGTACCCACAGGAGGCGGCTAGGGTAAGGTGAGGCGGTGTAGATCTTTCCTTCTTCGAAAATCACCTAATTTGCTCTTTCCAGAAATGGATTTCGGACCGAAATGGCACTCCGAAATAGCTAGATGGGCTGAGAATCAGGCCCACGCTGGAGATATGGCTCGTACTAGGCTCCTGTTGTCTCAAGGCACGTCTGTGTGGGCCAGGAATGAGTCGTATGGCTGAGAATGTGGTCCATCCTTCACAAATGTCGCATCTTGACTTCAATTTCCAAGGAATTATACAAAATAAAATAAGAAGCACGGCAGTAGCAATATCTTGGAAAGTATGGCAATTTATGAGACAAATTATAATGGTTTGATCAATAATTAAGGGCTAAGTACGGTCAAAATACATATAAAAATAAGAGACATCAATATATATATATATATTATATCTACCTTATAAATTATGGCTATTATAGGAAAAAATTAAACAACTATAAATCAAACCAAAATAAATAAATAAATAAATAAATTTATAAAACATAAATAAATGTTTTTTTGAAACAAATATAAAATAATAATTAATCCAAAACCATGTCGAATTGGAGGAATGACTAATATCGGTAAACATACATTTTATTTTTTGTGTCTAATACATTGAATGAATTTCATTATTATATTGAATATAAAATGACTATCTTATTTTTGAAAATGATTTATATTAGAAAATAACCAATTATTAAAAAAAAAATAATTTTCAACTATAGGAAATAATTAAACTACATATAAGTGTTAGGAAATGCTCATATTTTAATTTTAGATTAATTACAACTAATTAATCCCCATTAACAACAAGCAAATCAATAGATCTAGTGCTAAAGCAATCACACGTCATGAGAAAGCAATATTCTTGACTGCGGTCCAGTGTGGCATACCAGGGTTAGCTTGGTATCGACTCGTTACACTAATCGGATGTGCCACATCGGGGCGAGTGTATAGCATGGCATACATGATTGATCCGACCACAGATGGATATTGAAACTTGTTCATGAATTTCCTATCTGCATCTTCCGTCGGACATTGAGTCTTGCTCAAGAATATGCCATGTGAGATATGCAAGTAACCCTTCTTGGAACTGGCCATTTTGTGTTTTTCCAACACCTTGCCAATATATGCATCTTGGCTCAAGCCTAACAATCTCCTAGATCTATCTCTATAGATTTTGATTCCTAGGATGTAGGCGGCTTCGCCCAAGTCTTTCATTGAGAACACTTTCTTCAATGAATCCTTGATATCATTCAATTCGGGAATATCATTCCCGATCAAAAGTATATCATCAACATATAGAACAAGAAATACGACCACGCTCCCACTAATCCTCTTGTAAACACAAGGTTCCTTTTCGCTTTGAATGAAGTTCAACTTTTTGACCTCTTCATCAAAGCGCTTGTTCCAACTCCTCGATGCTTGCTTCAATCCATAAATGGACCTTTGAAGCTTGCATACCTTGTTAGCATTCTTAGGATCCACAAAACACTCGGGTTGTGTCATGTACACATTCTCTTCCAAATTTCCATTTAGGAAGGCGGTTTTTACATCCATTTGCCATATCTCATAGTCATAAAATGCGGCAATTGCTAACAAGATCCGAATTGACTTGAACATGACGACGGGCGAGAAGGTTTCTTCATAGTCAATACCATGAATTTGTTTGTAACCTTTCGCAACAAGTCGTGCCTTGTAAATGGTCAAGTTGCCATCCATGTCGACCTTTCTTTTAAAGATCCATTTGTTCTCAACGGGTTTTACTCCGTTGGGAAGGTCAACCAAGGTCCAAATCTTGTTGTCATACATGGATTGCATTTCTGATTCCATGGCTTTGAGCCATTCCTTGGAGTCGGATTTCTTCATCATGTCATTAATGGTCAAAGGTTCGTCATTCGCAATGACGAGGACATCGTGTAAACCCAAGTACCTTTCGGGTGGACGACTTTCCCTTGTTGACCTTCGTAGAATGGGTGCTTGAGGTTCTTGAGGTTCTTGAACTTGTTCCACAACAGTTTGTGGAGTTGGTTCTTGATCCTCAAAACTTTGAGTTTCTTGAACATAATCGAATCGCGATATGTTCGAGTCCTCATTTGAGGGAGCATTCTCTTGAACCTCTTCCACAACGGCTTGTGGAACGGGTTCGACTACAACCTCATTTGGAACCTCATTGGGAATAACTACATTACCTACTTGAGGCATGTCTTGTGGTAGTTCATGAATTTCTTCAATAACTACATTACTCCCACTACTTCTTCTTGCGAGAAATTCCTTCTCCAAGAACACACCGGTACGAGCAACAACTATCTTGTTCTCGTTGCGGTTGTAGAAGTAGTATCCATTCGTTTCCTTAGGGTATCCTACGAAATAACACTTGTCCGTTTTGGGTCCAAGTTTGTCGCTCATTAGTTTCTTCACATGAGCTTCACAACCCCAAATCTTGAGAAACGTCATACTTGGTTTCCGACCAAACCAAAATTCATAGCGTGTTTTCTCAACGGACTTAGATGGAACACGGTTTAGTGTAAAAGCTGCGGTCTCTAATGCATAACCCCAAAACGATTTAGGCAAATCGGTTTGGCTCATCATCGATCGAACCATGTCTAGCAAAGTTCGATTCCTCCTTTCGGATACACCATTCCATTGTGGTGTTCCCGGCGGAGTGAGTTGTGGAACTATTCCACACTCCTTTAGATAATCACCAAACTCATGGCTCAAGTACTCTCCTCCACGATCGGAACGTAAAACTTTGATCTTTCGACCAAGTTGGTTTTCAACTTCATTCTTGAACTCTTTGAACTTGTTAAAGGATTCGGAATTGTGCCGCATCAAGTAGATATATCCGTATCTACTATGATCATCGGTGAAAGTGATGAAGTATGAGTAACCACCACGTGCACAAATGCTCATAGGTCCACATACATCGGTATGTACAAGGTCCAATAAGCCATTTGCCCTTGTCCCTTTATTGGGAAAAGGCGCTTTGGTCATCTTTCCCATCAAACAAGACTCGCATATGTCAATTGGCTCGAAAGCGAATTGATCCAAGAGACCAACGGTTTGTAATCTCTTGATGCGCTTCTCATTGATGTGACCTAAGCGGCAATGCCACATCAAAGTTGCATTCTCATGAGAAATCTTACGTTTCCTATTGTCATTTTCAACACTCAAAATAAGTTCATTACTATCAAGCATATAAAGACCATTCGATAAATGCGCAACACAATAACGAACTTCATCACGGAACAAAGTCAGATACTTGTTCTTTATTACAACATCAAAACCATCCAAGTCTAAACATGAGATAGAGATAATGTTTCGAGTGATACATGGAACTACATAAACATTCTTGAGTTCCAACATAAAACCAGAAGGCAAAGATAATTCCACGTTCCCAACGGCCATAGCGGATATGCACGTGCCGTTACCGACGCGGAGTTGAACTTCGCCTTTCTCAAGTCGCCTCCTACTCTTTAGTGCCTGCACATTTCGACAAATGTGAGCGCATGAACCAGTATCAAATATCCAGTCATTGCTTGAGGTAGCGAGAAGGGTTTCAATGACAAATATACATGAAGTAGAAGGACGGACGGTTCCAGCCTTCTTATCAGCAAGGTACTTGGGGCAGTTCCTCTTCCAATGGCCCTTTTCACTACAATAGTAGCACACGGTATCGGAAGTGGCCGGGTTCTTCTTCTTCTTTGAACCCACGGGAGCTCCCTTGGACGAGCCTTGGGGCGTCACCGGGCCTTTGCCTCTCTTGTTTCTTCGGGCTTTTTTCTTGATCTTCCTTCCCTTGTCATTCACAGCAAGAACATCCTTAGACCCTTTCTCTTTCTTAAGACTCTCCTCAGTTTCCATGAGCATGTTTTGGAGATCCTCCAAACTTTTCTCCATGTCATTCATGCGGTAGTTCACAATGAACCCCGAGTAACTTTGAGGAAGAGAGTTGAGAATAAAGTCTTGGACAGCCTCCGGTGGGAAGGGCGTGTCAAGGCTTTCAAGCTGTCGAAACAACCCCGCCATCCTCATGACGTGTGGGCCAACTTCATGACCCTCCGCCAAACGAGTGTTGGCGACGGCCTTGATGAGTTTGCCCCTTTCGGTACGAGCTTTGGTCTTAAATGTCCTTGAGAGACGAGAGATGATTTCAAACACTCCAAGACCACTATCAATGTACTCCTTTTGGAGCTCATTGTCCATGACCGCAACATTCAAGACCGACATCTCAATGTCGTCCATCAAGTGCTTGTCATAGTCTTGCTGCTCCTTTTCAGGAGCAGTGCTCGCAGGGGGAGCGGGAATTGGAGTGGTCAAGAGATACTCCTTCTTTTCAAACCTAAGGGCAAGCCTAAGGTTGCGGTGCCAATCCAAAAAATTGGCACCATTGAAGGCAAGCTTCTCTTTTTCAAGAAGAGAACGTAGCGTAAAAGACGGGGAAGACATCTACAATAATATCAAAATTTAAGGTCATTTAGTTTATGCTTTTTGTTTTAACTTCCATAAAGTAAAACTTCCACTACATTAAATTAATGTCCCTAAATGTAATGGATTCCAAGATTCCCATTTTCGTCAAAATAGACCTGCTATGGCACGACATCCAAAATGACTAGACGAGGTAGGTTTTCTTAACTAATCATACAACTTTATGATTCTTGGTTCGCTACGCGAACTTCATCCCTATGTCCAAGAAAACTTGTTGGAATCATCGATAAGCAACTTCTCTCTATTTGCTCCTAACAAATCCTTGCATTTGTACCCCGACTATCAAGCTTGACAACCATGACGTCCGCTATGGCGGACCGCGCCATGATTGGCAATTGACGTGAGGGGGATAGAGAGAAGGAGGATGATTTAACTTAATCATAATTGGGACAAAAAACAATTTATGTGACTCTTGTTTGGTGGTCGTGTAAGCATACACCCATACCTACCTATGACAATTCAAGGCATTCTCAAACAATCACATAATCATACACATCTCAAACATAGTCGTGGGTTTGTATGGCTCCCGCTTGCATTAATCTTCGTCGCATCTCCATGTAACGAGACTAATCTAATCAAGCCCTCCCACTAATTACTAAGATCCTATCTAATAATTAAGGGAAATAAATACATGTGATAAAATTCATAAAACCCCGCCTAGGCCTTAGGGGCATGCAAGCCTCACAAGTTACATAAAAAATTAACCAATTAATTATCAAGGCACCTTAGGCCACTTTACAATCAATCACATGCATTCACAACATTTTACAACACACAAGGCATTGACATCTTGAGCCATATCAAACCCACATCCTCCTACAAAACAAAGTTAGCACATATACAATATACATGATTCACTTGCTCTTAATTAATTTCATTAATTAGAATCTTTGTGCACACTTGTTGCTCAAGTTTTCCGAATGCAAAGAAGGCTTAACTTTAACAACTAATTGTTTAAGCCCTTTTAAATTAAATCCAACCATCAAAACAGAAAGGAGGGTATTTAAGGAGTCTTCTAATTAACCTTTCATCAAATTGATTAATTAGAAATTATTTTAACTAATTAAAATACGAAATTCGAGGTCCGAAAAAATTCAAAATAATTCGGTCTCCAAAAAATCCGAAATAAATCCAGAGAACTCCTTACAAAAATTGTGATTACCTGTAAAAAACTCAAGGAGAGATCAATTACCATCAGGGAGAACCAAAAAAGACAAATCCTCAGATTGTGCGCGAAGCACCGTTAGAGAAAATTCTGTTATTGGTCTCAACCTTTTGATCTGTATGATCATCCCCTTGATATTTTTCCAGCAAACAATTTACATAGAAAAATACTGCATACAATAGGCTATCATTCCATGAAAAGAAAATCCACAAGTTATATTCAAGATCAACGAGATAACAAGCATTTAAGCAAGGTATCCTGTTCTGGAACAGACCGTCGACCAAAAAGGTTTCACTCGGTTGAGGTATCAAATCTCAATGAAAATCTATAAAATTAATTTTCACAGATTCCAGACTTAAAGGAGAACATTTCCATTTCAACACTTTTCCATAAAAGTTTCTCAATAAGTACAGTTTTTCAAAACAATCAGTTTGTTTGAAAAAAACAGATCTGACAACTTCATCACTTTTCATCCTTGAACGCCCACATAAAATCCGAAATATGCAACAAAATTTACATATCCAGAAAGAGCATCAAGTTTAGATTAATACTATCTAAAAACTACAGGTACTTTGTATACAAACTTATTTGTTACCAACCACAACAACAGAACTGTGCAGCAGAATAACAGATCTGCACACCGTTACCGTTTAAATCACTAAAAATTCATTTTACATCGAATTTCAATGATTCTAGTGGGAAAACAACCACAATTCAAACCTCCAATAAGAAGGAAAGAATTTCAGAGAGCTTTACACCACGAAAAACAAGCAACAAGACAGAAAACAGCATTTCCAGGGCCAGCAAGCATGCACATCACTAATTAACTTAATTAATTACGAATTCTCACTTAATTAAGTGTGAAAAACCTTAAGAACGACCTGAGCACTGATACCACTGTTAGGAAATGCTCATACTTTAATTTTAGATTAATTACAACTAATTAATCCCCATTAACAACAAGCAAATCAATAGATCTAGTGCTAAAGCAATCACACGTCATGAGAAAGGAAATAGAATCATTATCTCTCCTTAAATCGTATTAAGGAGGTTAGATTCTAAGCGTAGGAGTCGGTGGCGTGCCTTCACCTCTTCCAAGTCGCCGGCCGGCCGCCTCGAGTCCACCAAGAGATTAACCAAGCTCTAGAAGATTCGTGCTAGCGATTCAAAGAGAGCAAAGCTAATCCTAAGGTTTTCCCTCTTCCAAAGCAATTAACTAATTAATTATTAGAGGGAAATTTGTTCAACACATGAACTATGAGAGGTAGAGAGGAGAGGAAGGGAGGAAGAAATTCTGAAATTTCTTCTTCCTTGGGTGGATTTCGGCTAGGAGAGAGAGAAGGGAAGAGAGCAATGTGACGGCTAGGGTTTTCTCCCAAGAGACACCCTTATTTATAGTGCTCCAACCCTAGGTCTCTCATCCAAAAGGTCTTGGACATAAATGCCCCTCTCCTTGCCGAAATTAGGTGGAGGGATTATGGGCTCCAAAGCCCATTAATCCATCTCTCATGTTGCTCCTTTCATACACCTCAAATCGGGCCTTTAAATAACCATTTAATTTAGAAGCCCAATTAGTTCAATTAATTAAATATGTTGCACATGATTAAATATTAACATATTAATAATTAATCTAGGATTAGCAAAATGCACTAATTTATTTCTATATGATCAATTTGATTTAATTAATTATAACGGTTCATAACGGTATATAATTAATTAATCAACACATCATTTTTTTCGCAATACTCACTGTTGCGAATAAATAAATAATGCACTGTTTGGTTAAAACTCTATTTTGTGTGACCCTTTGAGGATTTATGCTATGTTAGCCATGGAATTAAATCGCTTATTTAATTCCAATAATCATAAGCGGTATCTAGCAACACGTTATGATTCCCAATTCGCATAAATAATGTACTGTTACAATATGTCAATCCTGCATAAGAAATATTAGTATTTCCTTGTCTGATTCTTATGTCACATGATATCTTTGTATAATCCAAGATAGGAAAGTGTCATTCTTGCAGATTATACATTTCTTGATCTAGAGTTGATTGTACATGTTGGCCAACCAATCCAACTCCATCAAGGGCCCCAAACAGATATCATCACTCATTAAGTATATTAATGAGGGACATACGGTTTTCTTGATGAACAACTTTTCCCCGCACAATTCAAGAGAACATAAATAAAGTCCTTATAGCAGCCTTTATCAGGAATCAACGTTAGACGATATTTATTGAACCTATCCTCATGTGGAAAAGGTGAGCATCTCAAACTTAGAATCAAACTGATATGAAATAAACAATGACACTCAACACAATCCAAATGTTTATTTCATTGGGTCAAGTCCTGTACTATGTTCTACAACATATACATATGCAATTAAGTTGGTAACTCCTTACCTATGATTTGTAGAACTTAATCATCGCTTAACTTGCATATTAATCTTATTTGATAATTAATGCTCCTTGTTAATTATCAAGATTATGGACATCTTTAGATTTATTATTGTCATTTATGAACAAATGAATTATAGAGATCTACAATTCAGATCCTCAACCTGAATGATCTATCAATAAATAAATCAAGGAACAAATGATAAAATATCATCAATAACATAAACCATAGAATTAGCCATAATGATTGACTTCTAGGACATAACTCCAACAATAAGAAGTTCAAAAAATAACCAAAATAAAAATAAAATGCAGTAAAAACAAATATATAATACCTCTTTCACCGGTAAAATACAGTATTATTTAAAAAAATTAAAAACAATCATATTTAAACTCAAAATGCGTTAAGGCTAATATCGCTCTTTCTAAGAACGATACTTTCTTTGAAAGAATGATATTGCGTACCTATTGTAATTATTATGATTATTTTAATTATATTTTTTAAATTTAATAATATTTTAATAATATTTTTTAATTTTTTTGGTTCATTTGCAATCCAGCACAACAGAAAGACCACGGGCCTAGAATGGAAATTTAACAACGGAAATGTTTATATCATCGTTTGCAGAACCAAAACGACTCGAATATATATTGTTTAATTAAGTAATTTTTCACTTTAATTAGAGAAAATATGCTTTCTTACATTCTTCACTGGCTCTTACAAGAAGCACTATATATATCCAGTCAGTTTTAGGTTTCACAATAATGTGTAATAGACATTAATTTATGCCCGTTCACAAAAATCAACATTATTATTATTTTTTTTCTGAAACAAGACAATTAATTTATTTAGAAACATAGTCGTGGAATGCACAATTTATCTACATAGCTTGTAATTAGTTTTCCAAGTGTTAGCATGATAAAAATATGAAAAGAGATCTAAGCATTCAAGGCAAATGAATAGGCTAACTAAAAAGAAAACGGTAGTTCATCACCTAGCTAGTTTCTGTTTTATTTAATTTGTTGTCCATTATTTTTGAAAAATCTCATAATGAAACTTTTAAATGACAATTTCTAGATAGCCGATATCTAGTATATCCAAAAAAAAAAGAAAAAAAAAAATCGGCAAAGGCATCATATCATAGAAGTATAGAAAAATAGAATTTGAAAAGTATTTAGGCTCCAATTTTGCAGATGAGCACTACACATCAGAAAAATTCTAAACATTACCCGAGAACTGTCGTAACATGTATAATTTAATTTTTTTAAGATAAGATGGCCGGCTTTAGTCTTCCAACTTATTTCAAAGTCAAGTTTCAAATCTAGGACCTTGAATGACATGATATGATCATCTGCAGTATGTTCCTCGCCACATGGGGGACTAGAGGGGGCATTGTCCCCCTATGCTCAAAAAATTGTTTAATTTTTCCATGTATTTTCATTTGTCTTTAGAAAAATTATATAATTTGTCCCCCTAATTAAATATAAACCATTAATTTGTCTCCCTAATGGATAATTTCTGGCTCCGCCATGCCTCGTATATGCAAGGTTAATCACAAGTATATTACAATGAAGGCCGACGGGCCTTCACCACTCACAAAAAAAAAAAAAAAAAAAAAAAGACAAGTATTTTACAATGAATAGGGATCGGAGTGGGTTTTCCCGCTTGTTTCAAAAAAGATCACGATCGATCGAGTATATATTTTATTTTCCTTTAATTAAGATTGTAATCAAAATGCTTTAGTATTGATGTTTTCAAAAAAGATTACGATCGATCGAGTATTTTATTTTCCTTTAATTAAGATTGTAATCAAAATGCTTTAGTATTGGTCAAAAGTCAAAACATCAACGCTCTTTACGAGGGGCGCTTCATACCAAGCCGGACGCCATACACTAGGATCCAATCAAGATCAGAGGCCCTGTAAACTATATATATACGTATGCAGCACCACATAAACCCATACAAAGCTCAGACTTTCACCAACCTTTAAAAAAAAAAAAACAGCATGAATAAAAGTTTGTTTTCTCTTCTTTTTATTGTTCATGTTTCTTTCTTAGCCATTAGTACTGCCCGGCCAACCCCTCGAAATTTAGCCTCGTCCCGCCCGTGGTATGCTTTATTATGGGGCGGGCGTCGGTGTCGGCACTCCATTATTAATCGAATAGTCGATGGCCGGCCCTTTGATAGTTCAGAATATCGATGACCCTAAAGTCCAAAATATGTCCTCGTAAGCTTCTCTCATTATCTCTCTCTTTCTCCGCATGTGTTCTATGTTTTGTAAATTGCATAATGGATCAAAAAGATATTTCACTGCTGTACATAAAGTGATTAATTATTCTAAAGTTTTTAGTCTAGAAATAGATAAGTTATCCATTTTTCATTCTCAGAGTCACAGACTGATGGTAACAATTATTGATGTCCAAAGCTACATCTGCCATGCTTATAGAAGTGCATGGTTAATTATCCTGCCGTGTTTATTGAAACTCTAATTTCTACCAGGAAAAAGAAGAGTATTTTCTCTAATTACTGTTTTTATTTTCAGTACAAATATCATGTCAAAAGAGGAAAGGCTATGGCTTTTCTGTTTTTTCATGTCCTTATTAATTAATTCAATTAAACATTTAAACTATATCCGGTATTATATTGTTCTTTTTTTTGATAAATTTTATTATATGTTCAGTTGCTTACATAAACTATCTCTGGCAGTTATGCTATTTCAGAGTATGACAAGAGTACAGGATCATACCTCGAGTTGGTAGAGGTGGTCACTGCAGCGACATTTTATGTATCGTTTGATGATTCCCGCGCTCAAAATATATGGCTGCTCCTGCTCAAGGCAAAGGACTGCAGCCAGCCCAGTATTCCACCTGGCACATATATGTCTCAAGTTTACGAGAACTTTAATCCCCCCCAATTTGGCGGCAATTACCTAAGTTTTGGTTTTCTTATGGTGAATCACTACTAGAATTTTGATATTTTTCATGGGACTTTGCATGGGTATGCATGAACCCATGATTATTGTAACATTATAAAAATTTAGATTTTTAAATTTGTATTTTGATTCGAAAAAGTCGTTAGAATATTTCTTTTTAATTAGAACGTAAAATTTATTTTTGGGCTTGCTTGAATCGGATTCGTGGGAAACCAGACCATTAAGGCCCTTTTTGTGCGCAGCTTAGGCCGGGCCTCCTCTCCTCTAGCGTTTGCCATCTTTGATTCTCAGCTTTCGGATCCTGATAAGCCCCTGGTCAACTGTTTACTGTCTTTGTTCTCACAGGAAGCTAACCAATGCTACAAACTGATCCAAGTTGCAAATTTTTATTCTGTGTATTCGCGAGGAGCTGGATGAGAAGAAACTCTCATGTCTTGTTTTGCAATAGAGATGAGATTTAACCATCGACTATAACCCAAAAGGAACTAGATTTCGTAAACAACATAGAGGAAGAATGAAGGGCGTATCTCGTCGAGGTAATTCGATTTCTTTTGGCAGATATGCTCTTCAAGCACTTGAACCTGCCTGGATTACAGCTAGACAAATAGAAGCCGGGTTCCAGAACTTCAATCCAGGATCATGCCTGGGCTTAGTTCACATGTTCCTGCTTAGTTCGCATGCATTCCGGGTATGTGGCAAGCAAGCAAGAAAAATGTATTTTCCAGAGTTACGATATCCAGTACTACTAGCTCTTTACTTTAAGGCGGTCTTTTGACAAACGAAAGAGATACAAGATTCCATGCTAGTTTCTCATTTATTTAAATTGAAAAATGCAATATTCCCGTAATTAGAGCATCTTTTTTACCCTAGAGCTATATCCACGGCTTGGGGGGGGGGGGGGGGGGGGGGGGGGGGGGGGGTGGTGTGGTGACTAGTGTTTTTTTTTTTTTTTTTTTGAAACAAGGGTGACTAGTGTTACACAGAAGTCATGGGTAATCATTGTTCCGATACAACACTGTGGGCCCTCTGGCTGGAACGAAATAACAGGACTTTCAGACGAGAAGCAAGAAGGATGGGAGCTATCCAATACTGGATCATCACTGAGGCTACTCTCTTCATGAAATTCTGCTAGCCCGACGATTACTGCTGCTCTCTTTTTTTTTTTTTTTTTTTGACTTTTTCCCTTTTTAGTTTTTTACTTTCTTTAGGTAGCCTCTACCTAGTTCTCAAAAAAAACAAAAAAAAAATAATAACAATTCGAATGAAATTTCTGTAATCCTCGAAATACTGATCATTTAAACATTTCACAAAAAAAAAGCTCATGCCTGAGCGAAAATAATTAAAAATACATCAAAGCACTATACTATTAGCATAAAAGTTTTGCAATCATTAGTGGTATATATCAAAGCTTCCATAAACAATTTGAAACTCAAATAAGAAGATATAAACCATTAGTAGCAATAGTATATATAGAACTTTTTCATGTACGTGCAAAATATTATAATACTGGATCAGATCTGTTTTCACTTAGGCCCTAATCAAAATCCTCTTTTTTTAACATGGGATTTCATTTCATTAGAAAATTTCTGATCAAATTTAACGGATGTTGTGTCATTTGATTGGAATTTTTATGTTATTAGATCCAATGAAATGAAACAAAACGAAAAGAAATTTCAAGTAAAAAACATTTTGATCAATGGCTAACTCGTTATGCCTAAATATAAAGTAAGAAAGCTGACATCCTAGTTAATATATCCCAACTGCATGTACAGAATGAAAATATTCGAAAAATCGAAAAAACATCATGTACTACTGTTTCCATTTGTCACAAAGTTTTGGAAACTTACATTATCACCATTTTAATAGGCAGTGCCATGGGAGTACATCAACATAGGATTGAGGAGGATTTAGAGGCTTTCAATTTTGTGGATGACCACTATAAAACAAAAATTCACAATATCATGGACGCAACGCAAGGACTGTCGGGAAAAGGTACATCTGTACGAGTGGCACACCTATGCAAGTTTGATAACTAGTACATTTTTACCAGCAATTAAGTTGAAATCAATGCTCAAATTTCATCAAAGCATCATCACGCTACGAGGAGCACTTCATCCCAAAAGACACTGTGTATCAGGATTTAAGCAAAACCTGAGGTCCTTTATCTATATATATATATATATTATATATACTTGTAAGAACCAGATACAGAGCTCACCTCAACCTAATAAGAAGATATCAAGGGAAAAAAATAGTATGAATAGAAGTTCAAATTTTCTTCTTTCTTCTTGTTCATGTTTATTTCTTAGCCATTAATATGGTGAGCCAAGCCCTCGAAAATTAGCCTTGTCCAGCCCTTGGGAACCTATCCAAAATGTATCTGATCCAAAAGTCCAATAATGGGCTCGTAAGCTCCCCCCCCCCCCCCTCTCTATTTTTCATAAATTGCAAAAGAATCATTTCATTAGAAAATTTACAGGTCTGCTTGAACTAACGAACTAAGCAATATTAAAAACTTTTAAATTTCTCATTTCGCAAACATATCATACCAATCATTCTTATAATAATGCATAGTAAAGTCCATCATTTTCCTGCTCTCACAGTCTGAATAGTCCCTTACCATTAAACCTCCTTAGTCCATCTTCTCTTTAATTAATTATATAATTAGTCTATAAAGAGATCAGTATTAAAAGTTCCAGACTCAGTCCACAAATCATGATTACCGTTAGCATTTTCCATGCAAAAATCATATAAATCAGTAGCTGAAATTTTTGTTCACGTATGGACGTACCATACCAAAGTACATATAATAGCTTTCTGATTTTTCATGAAAAGTTTTCTCATGCCCTTATTAATTGTTTAGATTGTCATATTTTGCAGCTATGCTGTTTCAGAGGACGACAAAACTGCGCATCACTCCTCCAGTTTATAGAAGTAGTCAATGGATCGACACTATGGATATCCTTTCAGCTCCGTGCTCAAAGATATGGGAGATCTGGCTGACAGCAACGAACTGCAGCCAGCCTGGTCTACCCAGCATATACCAAGCTCACGTCACTGAGAACCTTGCCCCATAATTTGGCAGCATCTCCCTAAATTTTAATTTTCTTTTTAAATCGTGATAAGTTAGAATTCATCTCTGGAAATGTACGGTGTTACCTTGAGATTATTTTTCTTGACATGTGGAGCAATGTTTGATTAAGTTACATTTTAATACTCGTTGTATAGTGAGAGTAAACATAGAAGTCAGTAAAAGGAAATTTTACTGAGCTGTAATTTTTTTATTTTTTATTTTTTGAAAACAAGTGGTCGCAGACCACCACTTTTGTACTGCGAGAAAAAGAACCCAACAGTTTTTACAAAATCCAGTTGCCAAAAACAAACAAAACAACCTGCACCGGTACCTCCTAATTTAATGTACCGGTGCACCATTATTATCTATGGAATATAACAACCCAATTAGCGGTATTACAACCCAACCGAGCTGTAATTTAATGTTATGTACTCGCAGATAATATAATATTTTCCACCATAAAGCATAACATGGCCCTTAGATCTCATAAAACTTATTCGATATCAACCAAAACTGTTAAAATTAAAGCCATAATTCCAACATGGTAGAGGAAAGAAATGATACCATTATACCAAGTTGTCGCTGTGCTTGCCACTATGCTTACAGTCCTGAACTCCTGGGCCAGAGAAGTACTGGTATTGTTCCTCAATGGGAGCTGTGGTGTTGTCGCTTGATGGGAGGGAATTTTATGAGCAGGTGACAAGCGAGAAAGGAGATTGGGGCAAAAAAATTGCCCACATATATTGACTCAAAAGATGAAAAGAGAACTTCATTGACACAAAATTTGGGACCAATCATCGAAATTATAAGTAATTGAAAGAGAGATGGGAGAGAGAACAAGGAAATGGGTACCAACTTTTTGGTCCGCATTATGAGACCGCCAGAGCTTAGAGTTTCGTTGGTGGTCGAAGTTCCGAGTGAAATGAGCCAACAAAACGCAGTGCGTTAATATTGCTAAAGAGAGGCTATGAGATGGATCCCCGTTGGTTCCTCCACACTCACCTGGAAGTCTGAAACCAAAGAAATTGTATAAAAATAATAGTGGAGAAAACTGAATAGAAGGGAGGCGATCAGGCGGAGCACCCTAACGCCTGACACTTTGCTCCAAAAAAACAAGCGGAACAGAAAGGTACTGAATAGGAGAAGATGTAATTAAAAATAAACAAATTTACAACCAAATTTTGGAAGTTTTTTTTTTTTTAAGGTAGGTAGACGATTGTCTAGCCTACAATTTCATTGAACAGGAAAAATCCGTACATAAAAAAAAAATAGTTTACATTTTCATTACAAACTACCCTGAAATGAATCAGCGAAGTGAAAAAAACGTGAGTAAATAACTAAATACATTAACTCACTCCTAGCTAGATAGAAACAAGTTAGCAATTTGCTATCCAAAGCTTAAGATCTGTTTTAATCCTTCGCACCGTCTCATTGACATTTGACTCCTCGAATATAGCGGCACATCGCGTCTTCCATATGTTCCACAGAATTGCTATCCATGTTGGAAGTTAAAAGAGATCAAAATGTTTTGTACATGGAATTTTATTTCATTTGAATTGATTTTTCAGAATTTCGTTGGATCTAATTACATAGAAGTTCCAAACAAATGACGTCAAATCCGTTCGATTTGATAAAAAACTTTCTAATGAAATCCTAGGTTAAAAAAAGAGGGATTTTGATTAGGCCTTAGTGCCTTACAGAGATGTTTTTCTCTTTTTCCCTTTTTTCCCCCTTTGTTTGTTTACAGTATCTGGAGCAGGAGCTCTTTGGCGGAGAAGGTCAGTTCCCTCTCCCTTCCCTGCTCCTAGAGCAATCAGACTTTCGTATTTGTTGTGAATGGTAAAAAAATATATAATACTTTGTCATGAACTATCACACTATTTTCGGAAAAAATGATAAATTAATAATAATTTGTAGGTAAACTTTCAGAAAAATTAAATTGCTACTTATTTTTTTCCATCATAAGTGTATTAATTTGAGAATTTAAAAACAAAAAAATTAACTGGTGAGGATTTTTGCAAGAAGAATTATATTTGAATGTCCAAAAATTTCAAAGTACAAAAAATTCGTTTAGGCATGAGAAATGTATGGAGTTGGTAACTTGGACATCCTGCCAATGAGAATTATCTTTTTTTGCAAAATTAGATTGTTGTGGCTGTGGAATATGCAAAGTGGTTAATAAATGTGAAAGTATTTTTCTTATTTTCTAGACTTTTCAAATATGAATTATATGATAGAGGACAAATTCAAACAAAGATTTAAATCCTTAAAATCGATAATGAACCTAAATTTGTAAATTAAAGTTCTGATCATATTTTTTGACACGAAAAGTTATATATATAAAATAATTTGCGTTTGTGCTCATGAACAAAATGGAACTTTTTGAAAGAAAAACCAACATTTGCTTAAAAGAATAGAGCACTTCTTTTTCACAAAAGCTCAACATTAGATTAATTTGACGTAATAATCATAGTTCTCTAAATATAAGATGTCCTTAAAAAAAAAAACTTTAGAAGTGTGAATATACTAACTACAATTTGTGGTCATCTACATGTTTGAATTTTTTTTTTTTTTCGAAAAGCAGAAGTAATTAAATAAGCACATTGCCAGACAATATCGTCTTTTTAGCGCTAAAGATATCAATGTCTACTCTAGCTTTAAACTTTTAACAAGAGTTTCACAAAATCTGCGAGGTCAAGTTTAGTTGTAGTTAAATGTAAGTAAATCAAGCCAATTTAAGGAAGCACAATATTAAATATGCCATCACTGATAAAGAAATTCAAAATAAACGACATAGTTATTTGCAAAAAAAAAAATAGTTAGTATGCTTAAAAGTAGAAAAACTGATAGATAACATACGATGTAATTTTGAATGGGAAAGGTAAAGATTTCAATACCGACCGGATTTCATACAAGTTTCCATCTGATTTCCAGTAATTTCTGAACAGTATTCTTCCTCTTATTACCGAAAACTGTCGCGCCAATAGCCATTCAGTTTTCTGTGTACTCGATATACCGGCCAATACGTACGGTCTGATATTCAAAACACTAAAAAGATTAATAAATGCGTCGTGTTTGCAAAGTGCAAATAATAATTCGAAATTAATTGCAATTTTAGCTCGATTTAATCTAAATATTTTATGTCTATTTAGAAATGTTATGTTTGAAGACAATCTTTTATTATTTTTTACTAGCATAAGATGCTCTCATACGTTGGCAAATAAAAAAACACAATAATATTAGATAATAAAAATATGTTGTTTAATTTATCAGCGATACAAATAGATGTATTATTCAATTTTTTCTATAATAGATGGAAAATCAAAATTTACTATTGTTTAGTCTGGCGATTAACATCCAACCACAGATCAAGCCGATCGAATGGTAGAAACTCATATTTATTATATAGACCTAGCGTGTAATACCTCTTGGAATGCGTGCATTTATAAGTAGTAGAAATAAAGAAGTAGAAAAGTTACGCAAGGCAGACGCGGAGTTAGATGGAACCAATGGAGTGCAATGTCCCCCATAAAATTTTTCTAATTTAGCATTTTTATACCTAATTTCTATGGTTTTATTGATAATTTTGTTAAAGAAACACTATATGACCCCCATAAAATATTCCTATAATTGTATTATTGAATCCATAGTTAAAAAGTATTAATTTTAATATGATAATTCTATTGATATAGATAAATAAATTAATTATTTAGTCGTAAATTATTTTGGTGAAACTCATTTCAAAATTTTCTAGCTCCGCCACTGGCGAGTCCATTCACAATTCACAGCAAATTCAAAATTCAATTTTAACCATATAATAAATAAATGCCACGGAACATTTCTATCTTAGAACTTTAGAAGTCAACAAAAGTACAGTCCTACTCCTACAGTGTCCTGGAGTATTTTATGAACGCCATGAAGACACCATTAAATTTTTTTTTCAATTAGAACTCACTAATTATATTTCACAACATGAACTCTACAGTATACAAAGTCCAACGCCCAATAATAAATGAACGCAATTAGTAAATCGTTACTCGAGTCAACCATGCGCCAAATGCGCGGCCCTGCGATCACTTTTTAAAGGCTGCGACTGTCGGCGGAGTATTAGAGGATATAAAATGAGTCACCGACACACAAGTATACTATAAACAAATTACCTTATATTCATTCCTTACTAACTTTTTAATTTTCTTAGGTCCTGTTTTAAAAAAAAAATAATAAAGAAAAGAAATTATATATATCAGCGCAATGACATATTTATAAAATATCTTTATTTTATATTTATTTTCAACTGTATCATTTTCTCAAAAAAAAAAACTTTTATTTTTTTACTTTACTAAAGTCTTGAACTCGCAACCACTTAGCTGTCAAAATAGAAATTTCCGTTCTGAAGTTATTTTATGATGTACATGCTTGTGAAATTTTAGTAATTAAGTGAAATGAGAAGAAAAGAGAGGAAAAATAATTTTTAAAAAAAGCATTCATTTTACGATTTTTAATTTTAACAGTGACGATGAGGGCCAACTCTCCTCCTAACAAATTAATTACTCTCTAAGTTCTAACACATCCAAGTCCTCAAAACTGAAAAATTAAATATGATCTACTACCAACGGAACTTGCAAATAATATTGTGTTCCTATTACTAGGATTATGGATTTTTTCTTTTTTTTTTTTTTTTTTTTTTTTTTTTTTGAACACACAGTAGGGGAATAACCCCACCACTTTCTATTGAAGTAGAAAGCAAAAGCGTACAGATTACCAAACTTATTCCCTCTCTAGGATTATCGATTGACGTGCAAAATCTGAATAAAACACAATATAATTAATCAGTGCATATATAGCGAACAATTAATCACTTACAGAAACGATAGATTGTATCAAGCGCAGACGCAAATTGATTGTCACGTTATTAAGGCCAGTGAAAAAGATCTTTAGCAGCACTAGAATATTTTGTATTTCAGAGTAAGATCGACAGATCGTTAGAGAGATCATTCTAGATCACTTCATGCCTATATTGTATTATTGTGTACATACTCATCATAATGTACCTGTACACTTGATACAGGTTATCGTAGCTGTGTGTAATTGCATTTCATTTTTTTTTTTTTTTTTGGAAATTAGTGGCTATGCGCCACTACTTTTTTATTATGAAAAGTAATTAAAACCCAGTGACAAAGCAATGTAGAAATCCTTTTCAGCCATACTCAGCTGAGTGTAATTGCATTTCATCAACCAGAAATTGGACAGAGCAACATGCAGGTTACTGGTTTTCAGTTAACATAAATACTGGGAAAAACAGAAATTGGAGAAGTAATATGACGGCAGCACGAGGCAAACACAAGAGATCTGCTGATGCACTATTGATAATTCAATAGAGCAATTTGAGATATTATAAAATGCCACAGTGCTTGGAAACAATAAATGCCTAAACATTGACTTAAAGAAGTAAACTCCTCGAAATTTTTCATCTTAAGCATATACCAAAAATCCATGATTAAAAAAAAATAGACTTCAAAATTATACAATTCTGTCAGATACCTCGAGATCTTCCATCTTAAATTCAACAATAAAAATACCACAATTTACTATTTCGCAGCCAAATTAATCCTAGAGAAATATCAAAATTAACAAAAATAGAAATAATTTCAGGATTGCTACTTTGCTACTCATCAGTTATCAGCTCAAATAATAAGTCTCTGGAAAGATCTGATGGGAAAAGTGGAAGATTCATTTGCAACTAATCCAGCACAACAAAAAGCCCACGGGCCTAGAAAATGAAATTTAACAACGGAAAGTTTATATCATCTTTTGCAGAAACAAGACGACTCGAATATCTAGTTAAATTAATTAGTTTCTCATTTTAATGAGAGAAAATATTCTTTCTTATGTTCTTCAGTGGGTGTTCTAACAAGGATGAAGCACTATATATATATATCCAGTCAGTTTTACTCAGCGAGACATAATCGTGAAATGCATAATTTATCAATCTTCCACTCTCAGTGAAAATTGAATCTGTTCTCTCTAAAAAACAACAACGGAATCTCAGACCATCTGTGATGGCACGGACTCCCACGTTTTATAACCAACATTGGTGTAGTATTTATCTACGTTAATTACTACGTAGCTTGTAACTAGTTAATTTGCACGTGTTAGCATGATATATGTATGAAAACTGAAAAGAGATATCTAAGCATTCACGGCAAATGAATTGGCGAACTGAAGAGAACACGATAGTGCTTTCTGATTTATTTAATTTGTTATCCACTTTGAAAAATCCCATAATGAAATTGTACGTAATAGACATAGACAATTTCTAAAATGCCTCTATCTAGTATATCGAAAATAAAAACTTTAAATAGGCACAGGCGTCATAGAAGTATATATGGAAAAATAGAATTTTAAAAGGATTTAAAGGCTCCAATTTTGGAAATGAGCACTATACATCAGAAAATCATAAACGTTACCGAAGAACTGTTGTAATAGCTAGGTACAATTAATTGAAAAGAGTACAAATTGGATGACATGATATGATGTGCAGTATATGCAAGTTTAATCACCAGTTTATTTACAATGAATAGTAGTGGAGTTTCCCCATTTGTTTTAAAAAAAAATGGTATTTTGTTTTCCCTTCAATTAAGAGTGTAATAAATGCTTAAATATTGGTCAAAATACCAACACTCTTACGAGGGGCGCTTCATACCAAGTCAGACACCATACACCGATACACCGGGATATAATCAAGACCAGCAGGAGTCCTGTAAACTATATATATGTAAACTTACATACAAAGCTCAGACTTCACCACCTCAACCTAATTAGAAGAAAACAAAGAGTAAAAAGACAGCATGAACAAAAGTTTGTTCTCTCTTCTACTTATTTTTCATGTTTCTTTCCTGGCAATTAGTATTGCTCGGCCAAGCCCTCGAAATTTAGCTTGGCAGAGCCCTTGGACAGATATTCAGGATGTCTCTGACCCTAAAGTCCGAGATATTGGCTCGTAAGCTCTCTAGCTCTCTCTCTCTCTCTTTCTCTGTATTATATATGTTTTGTAAATTGCATAATGGATCCAAAATATAGAATTTACTGTTGCTAACTTAAGCTATAGAACAAAGCGATTAATTAGAACTTTAAATGCTCATTTTACTCCCAAAAAAAAATAGGTTATAATCATTTCTCATTATTAGATTCACAAACAGATAATTACAATTATTAAAATGCAAACTTCATTTCATGTAACATGTATGGTTATCATGGGATGTAGTGTTTTCTTGTTGTTTTTTGTTTAAATGTCATGGTGCATTATACAAAACATTGGGGGGGGGGGGGGGGGGGGGGGTGGTTTGAACCCCTATTTTCATTCAAAGAAAAATGTCAAGGTACATTGAAACTCTTTAACTTCTAGGATAAAATGGTCCAACACTACTTTACCATTTTGAAAAAAATCATGTCAATAGCTGAAATATTGTTTATTGAACAAACAAAAGAAATTGAATAAAGAGGGATGCCATGCCCTTATTTTGATGAAACTTTTTTCATGCCTTATTTTTTTAATTAATTCAATTATAGTGTATTAATTCAGTTGCATTCATATATTATTTCCGGTAGCTATGTTGTTACAGAGTACGACAAGACTGCAGAATCACACCTCGAGTTTATAGAGGTGGTCAATGGAACGACATCTACATTGTCTTATAATCCCCAATTTGATACTATGTGGAATATCTGGCTGAAGGCGAAGCCTTGCGGCCAGCCCGGTCCACCCAGCATATATTATGCTTTTATTGTTGAGCACTTTAATTCCCCTGGCGGCGATTACCGAAGTTATCATTTCTTTGGTAAGGTGGAATAGGTTATTGAGTCTTTCAAATAACATTAATGACGTACGAGACTTGAGAATTCATCTCTGCACCACAATGCACGGTGTGTTTTTATCTCACTAGTTATTTCCTGCTTTTGGTTGAATAATAAAGGGCTCTGATGGAAGGGATGTTCTATCAGGGTTCGCTAGGTATAGGTCTTTCTATTTTTCACTGGAGTCTGGTGTTCACTATTTATTTCTGGGTTTTCTTATCTGAGCATGGATGTGTACCAGTTGCTGGAACCGGTATAAACTTTGTAATTTTTTTTTTCTTTCATAATGAAAGTGATGGGTTTGTTTCATCACTTATTTCCAAGAAAAAAATCATATGGTGCTTCATTGGGATTATATTTGAACTGTGGAAAAACTAATTTTGATTAAGTAACTACAGAACAGTTCATAAGGCTGTGCAAAAAAGATAAAAGGATCCTTTTTAATAAGTTTCCCCTTTTACTTTTTTATTCACAGATCCCCATTGACATAATTCGTTATCTCTGTGTTATTTCGAAAATAGTGTACAACCGAACATGTTTGGAGTACGTTAGCGAATATTGTACGTATAATCGCGCCCGCTTTTAATTTTTGGATTGTTTAAATACATTATTGTGCTTTTGGCAGCCTTCATTATGACTATCATGCTGCAAAATGGGACAAAGTGGAACATGAAAGGAAAATCAAAGTATGGCAGGAATGTTTTGAACTCTTGTCTGTAACAACATGGCTTAATTGCCTAACACTTGTGCTGAATTACTTTCCTGATCTTATAATGAACATTTATAGAAGTTCTTTTTGTTCAAATTAATGATATAATTCGAAGATCGAGCTACGTTCATAGGATAATCATGTGAGTCCCATGATTTTTAAAAAGCATCGAGCCATGCAGCATCATTTCGTGTCTTTTGGGAATCAAACTCCTATGTCCGTTTCTGTAATATTAGGCACTAAATGTTGATTTGCTGAAAGAAAATCGCCACCTCCGATTTAGGGGTGAAATTTATAGGAACAGAGGAACTCAATCCCCCCCCCCCCCCCCCCATATTGTCCTTCATATTTCTTTTTTTTTTATATACTGACAGCGGATACCACTACGAGCAGGGTAATATAGTAATATTATATCACAGAAGCAAGGTTAAACTTCAAATCTGAAACAATGTACAACATGTTTTATACGTTTCCTTCACCTCCCTTTCCTTTCTATTTCTTTCTATAATTCCATCACCTACTCTTAAACTTCTCGAGTAAAGCCTTAAGAATTTAAATTAACTACAGGGAAAAGCTGTAATTGGAGAGAGTAAAATAACACTACGATGAAACACAAGAGACCTGCTGACACAATATTGATAAGTGCAATCAGATTTAAGAAAAGTCATAATAAGATATAAATAAACAACCAAGCTCTATGTAAGATGCGCGTCAAGAAAGGAAAAAATAATTTTAGATATTAATCATGTTATAGATGCTACCGTGGTTCGAAACAATGAATGCCTAAAATGTACTTAAATGAGTCAACCCTTAGAGAATCGAGATCTTCCATCTTAACCATACCAAAACTCATGATTTTTTTTTTTCAAAAAAATTATACTACAATATACAATTCAGTCAAGATCTTACATCTTAAATTCAATAATAAATAGCACAGATTAGCACTCTTTTTTCTTAAGCAACTAACCGAAATCCAAGAGAGATCAAGATTAACAAAAATAAAAATAATTTGTGGAGTGCTACGCATCAGCTGAAATAGTTTTGAGGACTGCTACTCGGTCACCATACACCTGGATCTAGGCCAGAGGTCCTGTAAACTATATATATATTATACATTAATGTAAGCACCGCATAGTCAGATAGTCCTGTATATAAGAAGAAAAGAAGGGGAAAAACATAGCTATGTTTAAAAGTTTGTTTTTTTTTTCTTCTTATTCTTCACGTTTCTTTCTAGGCCATTAGTATGGCTTGGCCAGCCCCTCGGAAATTAGGCTATGGTCCTTAGATACCTATTCAGAATGTCTCCGACCCAAAAGTCCAATATATGGGCTAGTAAGTCTCTTCTCTATCCTGTAATCTAAAAAAAAAAAAGTCTCTTCTCTATCCTCTGTTTTATTTTTGTAAATTACATAATAGTCCTCTATCTAGCAATTAGTTAACAGACTTCTAATTTCTCATTTAGTGCTGAAATATATGACTTCTTTATTCCTTTATTTTTTCTTACAGTCAAATTGACCATTACAATCATTTGAAGTGCAAAACTTCTTCAATAACAGAGCATCATTACTTCTACCATTTTCGGTGCACAAATCATATGAACCAGTGCTGAAATATTTTTTGGAATACCAAATGGTACTAAGGGCCGGAAAGATCATGGCTTTTCTGATTTCAACGAAAATTCTTTCATCCCATTGTCAATGAATTCGACTATAGACACTATAGGATGTTCTGTTGCTTATGCAAACCCTCTTTGCAGCTATGCAATTTCAGAGTATGACAAGACCTACAACATTACACCTCGAGTTTGTAGAGCTTTTCAATGGATCGACATTCTAAACAAGTGAACATCTCTATAATTCCCTGTGAACAAGATATATGGTTGCTCTGGCTGAAGGCCAAGAACTGCAGCCAGCCCGGTCCACCCGGACCCGGATCCTCTGGACGTTTTTTTAAAAACGTCCAATGGATGTTTCGATCGGAGCCGTTGAAATTAAATCAGACGGTTCATTTTTTTCGGACCAATATTTTTTTCGAGTGTGGTGGAATGCACGGGGCTCCTTTTAGCCGTTGAGATTAAATCAGACGGTCCAGATCTCGAGCCGTCCACCAAACGTCCACGGAAAAAGCGTCCAGAGGATCTGATTTCCGGTCCACCCAGCCTATACCAAGCTCAAGTTTACCAGAACATAAATCCCCCACAATTTTGGCGGTCATTACCTAGGATATGGTTTTCTTTTAAGTTGTGATAGGTTATTGAGTCTTTTGAGTAAAAACTGACAAAAGGTGAGAATTCATCTCTGGAAAATATTTATGGAGTTTCATTAGGATTCCTGATCTGCGCTGCTTGTTTGACTACAGTAATTAGCTAATTACGTAGCAGTTCATACAAGACCTATATATATTAAGGGCTCGTTTGGATGGCACCGGAATAGTTTAATCCTGAGAATAGCTTAATCCCGGACTAAAAATTTCATCCAAACAGAAGTGGACTAAGATCGAAATAGCTAATTCCAGGAATAACACAATTTCCAACAACACTCTTCCCAACAACACTTTTCTCTCTACTTTTCACACTTCCCAACGTTATTCCTAAACTCACCATCCAAACAACATTCTTAGTTCCGGAATAGTACTCTTCCTACTAGTCCGTGAATAGTATTTTTCCTCAAATTTAGTCCCAAATTAGCTATTCCTAGCCTAATCCCAACCCATCCAAACGAGCCCTTTAAGAGATAAAGAGATTACATTTATAAATTTCCTCTTTTATTTATGATCTCCACTGATGTCCAAAAAGTTAATTCGTTATTTCTATCTTATATGTATCTATATAACATTGTATTTACCAAAAAGCTTCCTAGAGATCGAACCTCAGTGAAGCTTCGAGTGCAGGTCTTCCAAGCGTCTTGTGGGAAAAAAAAATCAAATCCTCCAATTCACCCACACACACACACAATGTTGTGTGTGTGAGGTCACAGACTCGCGTTGTGCGCATTAATTTTACATAGTTCACGATATAAAAAAAATAAACAAAACTTGTTTTATGCTTAATGGGCCCTTAAATGTTTCAATATAGAGAGTCATATCGACGCATGCATTTCACCTGTTGAACACAATTTGAACAAGGGCATTGAAACCTCAGCAAGAAAAAAAATTAATAAACATGAAAAGGACTTCCTATGTTTTATGCTTAAATATCCTTTATAGAAAAACAACCTCATAACGAAACCACCTCCAAAAAATAAAAAAGAAAGTTTGATAAATAAAAAAAAAAGCACTTCAACTTTTCAGGTCATGAATATATCTTGCACAAACATGGATATATAACTAAGACGAAGTGTATCTACAAGTAAATAAATAAATAAGAAAATGAAAGTATTTATATAATTTTTTTGCTCTGAACACTGGGATGTTCGACACGCAAAATACGTGCATATAGTGCGAGCGGCCACCAAGATGGTTATGTGAAGGGCATCAGAAGGGGGCAGCCACTAATGGTTGTTATTGTTTAATGACAATGAAAGATATCCTTAACAGCACTAGAATACTTGTTACTTCGATCAAAGTTTTAGGCAGAAAGCTAGAATGCTAGGTTGTTATTGTTTAATGACAATGAAAGACATCCTTAGCAGCACTAGATTACTTGTTACTTCGATCAAAGTTTTAGGAAGAAAGCTAGAGAGAGAGCATTCTAGATCTCTTGATTTTTTTTTTTTTTTTTATTAGTACGTCTACATATTACATACACGTCCTCGTGCGGTCGTGCCTATTTACACTTGATACTGGAACTCCTTCTTCTTCTTCTTCTTCTTTCTTTTTTTTTTCTTTTTCTCGTTTTAAAACAAATTAAAGAGTTAACAAAAACAAATACGAGCTAGTCAATGCAGTGACTCAACATTTCGTAACTGATGTGTTTGGATGGGAGGGGAATAGAGAATTTGAATAGGGATGGGTGTATTCCTTATTCCTTATTTTAATATCAAGGTTTTGTTAGAATAGGAATAAGGACCCGAATAAACCCAAATTTCTTATTCCTATGGTGTTTGGTTTTCATTTGAATAAGGAATAAGGGGCTTATTCTTATTCCTATGGCTTCCAAACACACCCGACGATATTCATTTCATCGCTCTCTCCCTCTTAATTTATTATTCTCCTCTAGGGTGTGTTTGGATGGGAGGAGAATAGGAAATTTGAATAGGGATGGGTGTATTTCTTATTCCTTATTCTAATACCAAGGTTTTGTTGGAATATGAATAAGGGCCCGAATAAGCCTAAATTCCTTATTCTTGTGTTGTTTGATTTTCACCGGAATAAGGAATAAGGAATAATCACCTCACTTCCAAACACATCATACGGCGTGAGTTCAAACAATCACTACACCATAAAAGATTATTAACACCGCCACATTAGCACCGGTTTTTTTAAAGGGAAAATCAGCCATATACCCTTGTAATCTTAGGGTCTGCTCCACAAGATGGGAATCGGGGGGAGAGGATGGAAGAAAATTTTCTTCACCTGCTCCACGTTTCTTTTTTAGAGTAAATGGATGGAAATGGGTGGTAAGATCCCAGTTCTAAGGAAAAACTATGTCTCCTCCGATTTTGGGGGAGAATGGATGGAAATGGAGAGACTTATTTTCTTTCCAAAATTACCCTTGAATCTTTTGAAGCCTTTTTAGGTTTCTCTTTGAAAATAAGGATAGTATAGTAATTGTATGCATTAAAAGAGATGTGACCAAAATTAACCTCCATATCTACTTTTCTAAATCCGGAGCAAGTTTCATTCATTCTCTTCCCATTACTTACCATTCCGTTGCTTTCCTTCACCTTCCTTAAAAATTCTGGAGCAAGCCCTTAGCTAATTGGAAATATCCCCTTCTAATGTTTGAAATTGGAAATATCCCCTTCTAATCATAGTTACTATAGAAATATACCTTTTGATTGTTTTTAATAATATTTAAGACCTGAAAATTCAAATTTTAGAATTATGGACGAAAATACCCACAGGCTTATGACGATTGATCTCCCCACGATTTTCTGCCTGATATTTTCCCTCCAAAATGATAAAAACGACGATATATTCCTTCTGACCAAGATTCAACCTATCCTAACAACTCGTACACTCTCTCTCGTTGCCAACTGTTGTTTCAAATCTAAAATATTATACATTTGTCGATTATAGCTTTTTACTTAATTAAATTTCTCGGTCAAAGCTAGCTTGACTGATACTGATATGTACCAGAGACTCCACTAGTTTTGGCAGTATATTAATAATTTATAATTTTGAGTATTTTTATGAAGATAAAGAATACATTAGTGTCTAAAATCAGTTGGCTACATTCTGACAACAATGATTATTTGTTGCATTTACTTATGAGATGTGTTTATTTACTATTTTCTGAATGTGCCTATTTTCTGGGTTATTCGTCAACTTACATTTCGGTACTGCATTTCCTTATTCTTCTTTCTTTTTGTTTTTTTTATTGCAACAATATTTTTAGTGTACACTTGAATTCGTTTCATTTTTAGGGATTTTACTGGAACGACGGTGTGTCAATAAAGAGTGGCTACTTTTGATGAATTCGTATATGCTTGGATTAGGTATTTAAGCGTATTTATATTTTTATAAATTTAGATCATAGTGAAATTTACTAGCATGTTATTAATTGATATTAGAAAATCCTTTCGAGAATTTTCTCAGACCAAACAACATTTTCCATGTGATTCTCCTTGACATGCTTAATTTTTGTGCACAAAGCCTTGCTCTAGGGACCGAATACAATACAAAGGGCTTGTTTGGTTCTATGTGGGAATAGGGGAATAGTGGGAATAGCCCCTCTTCCCACTCTTCCCACTCTTCCCACTCTTCCCAACAACACTCTTCCCAACAACACTTTTCTCTCTACTTTTTCACACTTCCCAACGCTATTCCTAAACTCACCATCCAAACGACCTAGGAATAGCACTCTTCCCACTCTTCCCACTCTTCCTACTCTTCCCACTTTTCCACACTATTCCCCCTATTCCCATCCGAACCAAACAAGCCCAAAGAATAATAGCAGTAAGCATGTTTGAAGAGGTACCAAGCGAATGAGGAGGAAAATATTGCTTCTTTTTCGTATTTTAAAGGAAAGAAATCGGACCAGAAATCATCAGAAGATTGATCGTCAAATAGGCCAGGGGTGTTTTCGTCTATAATTCTAAAATTTGAATATTCAGATCTTAAATATTATAAGAAATAATCAAAAGGTATATTCCTATAGTAACTGTGATTAGAAGGGGATATTTCCAATTTCAAACATTAGAGGGGGATATTTCCAATTAGCTAAGATTACAGGGGTATATGGCTGATTTTCCCTTTTTTAAAAACCGGTGTTAAAAATACACAGTGGCAATTTAGTTATTGTCAGAGTTTCTCTTTAACACCGGTTTTTTTAGAAAACCGGTGCTAAAACATAGCTGAAAAAAAAAAGAAAAAACCGGTGCTAAAGACTATATTTTTAGCACCGGTTTTTTAAAAAAACCGATGCTAAAGTGTAGCAGAAAAACCAATTTGTTTTAGCACCGGTTTTTTTTTAAAAACCGGTGCTAAAAATATAGTCTTTAGCAAAAGAAAAATGTTTTTTCTTTTCTACTAAACGTTAGAACCAGTTTTTTAGAGCAGCTGGTGTAAATGTTTCTCTAACTTGGTGCGTGGGCTACAAGCCAAATTATATAAATTCTATAATGAGATATACACAAAAAGAAGCAAGGATATTTATAATAAAAGAAAAAGTCAATAACAAAACTTGGAGGACAAACATTGTACATGGACCGGCAAGCAAATTTAAATCCGTAGCAGCAAAAAGGAAACACAAATTAAAATAATTCACATAATCAGATAAGAGGAGACGCAAATGGGGCAGGTAACCTTTGATAGCAAAATAATTATTAATGAATTTGTAAAGCAAATCAATAATAAAGATTTCAAATATCACATAATATGCAGTCTTTAAAATTACGAAGTTAGGGAATATAATTTGTGCTAATATTCTAAAAGATACAAATACTATTTGGAAATATATAGGTCGGTTAATTGACTTCAGTCAAAAACAAAAATAAGATGCAAATAGATATGAATAAAAGGACATTGGATTTCTAATTTGTGCTTGAAAGGGTTATTTGGGATGGGAGCAACGATATATACATGGGAACATCCAACTAATGATTTATTAACGAGGAAGATTCAATGGAAATTTAAGGGTGTGTTTGGTTGGGGCGAGAATAAGGAATAAAGGTTCTAATTCCTTATTCTTAGGAAATCCAAATGGAGCATGAATAAGGAATAGAGCCTATTTCTTATTCCGGTGTCAAACCAAACACCATGGGAATAAGGAATATGGGCTAATTCCGGTCCTTATTCCTATACCAACAAAACCTTGGTATAGGAATTAATTAGGAATAAGGATTGGCACGAGATTCTAAATCCGGCCCTCTATCCTTATTCCTATTCTTATCCGGTTTAGATCCAAACACACCCTAAGAGAATAAGAAAATAATTTTTTGGGAAGGGACAACAATAAAGAGACTATCAAATGCGAAGAACAAAAAATGATGTTGGATGATTGTAGTCATACTGCTATATAACAAAAATAAGGAAAAAAATAATTTAAAAAATTACGGGGGTGTTACAATATTTGAGTTAAGCACAGCGACCATAGAGTTTATTGTTAGTACAGAGTTTTGTGTTAATATCATGCCTGTTGTTAGTCCAGAGTTTATATTTATGAAATTTTGAATCTACAAAAATCAGTCAAACGGTGCTTGTAATTCAGTGCATTTCAACAAAAGAAAATAAATAAAAATATTTGTAAGAAGGTTAACGATTTAGAATTGATATATAGTTACCAAAATTAACCATTCGAAAAATTTATTAAATGTAAACATGCATGAGTTTTTAAAATTGAACTCTTTTAATGCAATGTTAATTAAATTTCTACATTGTGGATATATTTCAATTATATGCATATTAATTCAATGCTGACTATTACCCAAAAAATAATTAAATTGTAACATTGTGAAATTTTGCTATCAGCTAAAAGTAAGCCGTTTGAATTTTTTTTCTCTGAGAATTTTAATAATAGAAGTCATGTCACTTAATTTAACAAATCTTATCTGAAACTATAACCAATGAAACAATAAAAGTTGAAGTCATGGAATTTTGAATCATAATATGTTTGATTAACTTGAAAAAAATAAGAATGGTTGATATATTTGATTAACTAAATAGCGTGATCAAGGAATTAAATCAGGAATCGATAATTTTATTTTTATACTAATCCAAATTTATAAGATAGTATTAAATTATGAATAGAATTAAATATATAGTACAAGAAGTTAAAAAACATGTAATTTAACTTTTAGATACCCAGTATAATTGAAATTGTAAATGTTGAAGCTTAAAAAATAATATTTGGATATTATAACATCAAATCCTATTAAATTTGAGTTCCTATTATATCTGGATCGTTGGATGAGGAAGATCAACTTCCAAATTTCTATACCGTTTGATCAAAATCTGGACCCCCGATGAATTTCCTCTCTTCATTTATTCTCCACGTCTCCTCTCTCTTTCGCTCTTCGTTCTTCATCTCCCCAAAACCCTAACAACACTGTCGCGTTGTCGATCTCGACCTGAGAGGTCGAATTTTGGCGATGAACTTGCAACGAAGAAAGAACTTCACCATCGATGCCTTCAAGCACAAGGTCGAGGTCGAGGAACTCTATCTCTTCCTCTACCTCACCCACACCGGTAGTCGTCAGCTTCACCCAACCTGACCGCCACCACCCCTCGTGCTCCGCTCTTCTTCTCCACACTCGATCCCACGTCCGATCCCACCACCTCGGAGCGCTCCGCCTTCTCGCAAACCCTAGCACCACCTCACCCTCAACCGCTCCACCACCTCTGATGCGAAAAATCCTAGTACATCTGATGGAGTCGCAATGTTCGTTGGTTTTCACACTGATTTTGATTTGATTTTCTCGTATCCGATGACAAGCTTAGTTGTAGTCTCTGCCTCTCTTGGTACGAATTCTTCCCTTAAGTAATTTGATCGAAATTGAGAAAATTTGTAATGCCTTTTTCTCATTGGATGGGCATTAACAGTTGATCATTTTATTTTCTGGTTTTCATCAATAGATGAGTTCTGAAATCTGGAATTTGGAGGAAACTGATGATTTTGTTCCTTCTGGCAACTAGAAGGTACTCTTTCTCATCCATTTTGATATTCTTCTTTTCCTTGTGATAGATAATTTCTCGAACTTTTTTTTTACATATATTGCCTGAATCAAGTGACAGATAGGTTGTATATAAACATCTTTTTTTTTTTGAAAAAAAAATTATCTATATATTCAGTTCCAGTTTTCTTCATTTACTTCACAGGAAGATAGCCAGAAGACAGGAAAGAAACCTCAGTTCCAGTACAACTTTCAATGCCGTAAGTGACTATTGAAGTTGATAGAAGAAGTTAAGTAGGGTCTACATTTATGGGTCTACATTTATCTTTGCCTTGTAATTTGTTCTTAATTTATTTCTTGTTTAATTGTATGTTGATGAAGTTTGAGCAGACATGAAATAGATATGGATAATTTATATGTGTTATTACTTTGTTACTTCAATTTTGTATTTGTTCGTTATATTTGCATGTGTTACTTTTTTTTTATTTTGTGTAATGTATGTGTTAATTACATATCTGAAATATGTGTATATATGATATATATTATTTATGGCCGACAATAGTGGACGATAGAAAATGACGAAAAATTTTCAACTCTTCAACACCGATTATTAGTTAATAACAGGTGGTGCTAAAGATACCTCAACAAAACATTAAAAAAAATAGTATATTTTTAGCACCGGTTTTTAACTAAAAACTGGTGTTAAAGATGTCATCTTTAGTACCGGATTTTAGTTAAAAACCGGTGCTAAAGATGACTTGCATTTTTTGGACGAACCTGACTTGTTTTTAGCATCGGAATTTTTAGCACCGGTTTCTTATTTATTTTTAACACCACCTATTATTAGCACCGGTGTCCAACTGGTGCTAATAACCTCTGTTTAACCGGTGCTAAAAAGAAAAAATGTGGTAGTGAATAAGGATATCTTTCTAGTGCTGTGTTAAAATCAACACAATATCTCGAGATCTTCCATCTTAAAATCAACAATAAAATAGCACAAAATAGCACTTATTAGCAAAGTCAGAGGCTTAAATAGTGGATAACCGATCACAATGGACAAGATCGTGTCATGGCACAATTATACATGTTCAGTACATAATATACAAACCCTTGATTCAAAACTAAAAATCATATTACATCACATGCTTGTTCAAATTATATTCCATAATATTCTATTATTCAAGAAAAACCTGAGGGTCAATGTGTAATCAGTCAACTATATTTTCAGGGATGTTCATTTGCAATCCAGTACAACAAAAAACCATGTATATAGCGTGTATGCCAACTATAAAATAAGAAAGCACACATCCTAAGACATTATTGCACTTGAAAGTAATTACAAAATTTAGGTAGTGTTCGAAAGTGGAAGTGAGGTGAACAAGGATAAATAGATTATTTTTGAACAAGAATAATGAATTATGAATAAGAATTAGAATGAATAGTATATTCATGAAATAATAATTATAAGGACAAATAGGTATAAACAAGTCAGGTCGCCGAGAGTGATTACCTTTACTTGGTTAATGCTGCAAAATAAGTTGCCAAACATTGACAATCTTCAAAAAAGAGGGATGATACTGGTAAATTGTTGTTCGTTATGTCAGGTTGCTTGTGAATCCTCTTCTCACCTCTTTACCACTTGCACTTTCTTCACCTCAGCTCTGTTACCGGTTCTCAACCATTCTGGAAAGCAATATCAATCACTGCTATCCTTGCTTGAATTACTTACTAACAAGCGCTTTCCAAACAAAGTTGCTGTTTTATTTGCCTTAACCTTCTTCTGGGCTTGGAAGGAACGTTGCTCTAGGATTTTTAAAACTCTTGCTACTCCCTCTTGCTCAATTGCTTCTCTGGTCTGGCATGATTGGAGGTTTTATCAAATTTCAAGGCGATAAGTAGCTGCTACCTCCTAGCTTTGTTTTTTGTTATTTCTCCTCTTTTCACTTCTGTCACCTACATTCTCTTTTGCACATTTTTTAGATAGTTTGGTTGAGCTTTTTTGCTTTTTATGTTCGTTTTTTTAAGCTTCATAGCCTCTCGCTATACTTTGTAACTTTAATTTATCAATGAAAAAGTTTGGGGCCTGACCCCTTCTTTTATTCAAAAAAAAAATAGGTATTGTTTGGATGGTTGTTGAGAATAAAAATAGAAAAAAAGAATATAATAATATTTTTATATTTTTATTTTAATAATCATCAATATACACGTATACATTCAATGCTTATCAACCGAATTTTTTAATGTTTTTTTTCCAGGGTCAACACACAACAGTTCTCTTGTTCAAGTAGTTCTGCCATTTTGCTCGAACTAGCTAGAATAAGTGGTTGAATAAGTTGTTCATCTTGTTCCGAAGAGTATTTGGTAGAACTAGTTTTGCTTATTGGCGAACAAGGCTGTTCGCAAGGCATCCAAATACATCAAAACAGATAGCACATCATCTGTGCTACAGTTCAATTTTGTTACAAAATTTTGAAAACATCCATTACAAAAATTTTAATAGGCAAAGCCTATGTTTTTAAGTACAAATAAAAAAAAAAAGAGGATTAAATGTCTCCAATTTCGTAGATGACCACGACCCATCACAATATTTGATGCAATATGGCACCGTGCACACTTCACAAAAAGGGGTATAACTTTTGATCCGACCGTCGGATCGGGCTGAAATTTTGACAGGAGCTCCGCGACTCAGATTTGCGATTTGCCAAACTACGATTTGCCAAATTGTCAGCTCAGATTTGCGATCTGAGCCTTCCTTCATGGACTTTTGGGCCTTTCTTTACAATTTGAACAATTTCTAAGATTGTTTTAGTAATTTTTATGTATTCTGTTTTTCTAGAGTTTTGTAATTGCTATATAAGCAGCCGTCATACTTTCTGGAAGTCAGTTATGTTATTTTGAGAATTAAACTTATTAAAAATCGAGAATCTATGTGATTTTCAACAAAAATCTCTCTTTTTTGTTCTTTTTCCATTATCTTTCTTTGTAATTCGTGCATCAATATTCTTGACACTACCCAGGAACTGTTGTAATAAATTGGATGGTAGGATAACTGCAGTTTGTAGGTCATATACCCAAGTTTGATCAGTAATTAATATTTTTTTTCTACCAGTAATTAAGTATATAATCAATGCTTAATTTCGGTCAAACCATCATCATTCTTTAATAGGAGCACTTCATAGCTAGTCAGGCATAATACACACACCAGGAAGATCCAATCAATAATAACAGAGGTCCAGTAACTATATATATACATGCAAGCACCACATAAACCTCACCCTAAATAATAAGAAGAAATCAAGAGAAAAAAAGATAGCATGAATAAAAGTATGCTTTCTCTTCTTCTCATTGTTCATGTTTACTTCGTAACCATTAGTATGGCTGGGGCAACAGCCTCTCCACAGATAGACGACACTTGGTATCCTATTCAGAATGTTTCCGACCCGAGAATCCAATATCTCGGCTAGTAAGCTCTCTCTTTCTCTACATATAAATATATAGGTTATCCATTTATCATTCTAAGAGTCAAAACTGATTATCACAATTTTGAAGTGCAGCACTCTTGCTATACTTCTAGGAGTGATGGTTATTCCTGGGATTTTATTTTTCCGTTGGTCATAGTATATTGAAACTCTAATTCTTAGCAATGTCCATCATTACTTTACCATTTTCAATGCAAAAATCATACACTAAAATTTTGTTCACTTACCAAAACTAAAGGAAAAGGGTACCGTGGCTTTCTGATTTTAATGATAGTTTTCTCATACCCTCGTTCATTAATTCAGTTGTATAATATATATTCAGTTGCTTACATAAACCATCTCTGTCAGCTTTGCTGTTTCAAAGTATGACGAGACTGCAGTATCACACCTCGAGTTTATAGAGGTGGTCAATGGATCGACATTATATCCCCATGAGCAAGTTATATGGTGGGTCAGGCTGAAGGCGAAGAACTGCAGCTCACCTGGTCCGCCCAGCATGTACAAAGCTTTCGTTTCCGAGGACTTTTGTGCCCCCCTACAATGTCTAGATCGCCTACATTTTCTTAGTTTAGAAGAGTTGTTTTAGATTATTGAGTCTTTGGAATAAAATAATTGACAAGAGATGAGAATTCACCTCCACAACTATGTATCGTGTTTCATTGGGACTTACTTTTTGAACTGTGGAGCAATGCTTAGAGTCATTACAAACATAGTAGTTCACAAGACCCATGTAATAAGAGATGAGCGATTTTCTTTTATCAATTTCCACTTTTTTTATCCTCACTGATTCGTTATTCGTTATTTCTGTCTTACTTCAATAACAATGTGTTTACCAAAATTAGCTAGCTACACGGCCCTCACAGAATATAGAAGCTTTGGATCCCGGGCAGGGAAGCATCTCGTGGATCAGCGCATTGACCTCGAAAATAGGATACTTAAATTATTCACCAAGTTTGGATATTGCACTGGTGTTACGCTACACTGTGTAGCACAATAATTCGGACCTTTCAAAATTAATCTACTGATCTCTATTTTTTATAAAAAAAATTGAGACAAATGAGAGAGAACCGTTAGATTGATTTTGAAAGATCCAGATTGTTGCGCTACACGATGTTGCCCTACACCGGATTTGCTCTGGATATTGTGCGATGATATTTTAATAATTCAACAGTTACAAGATGCATACTATCATAGCATTGCTCTTGTGTCTGTGTGCGCGTGTGGGTTTATGTTGATTTTTAGTGGTGGTTTCAGGAATGAAAAGGAATATATAAATGTTTACGTTTTGTATATTACTGATGAACGCATGCATACGGTTATCTTTTAAAAACACCTACGTCCAGAAAATAGACATAGAAAAGCAAATGTAGAATTAAATAATAATTGGAAACCAGCAATACTGTTGTCATAATTGGAAACCAGGATACTGTTTGGTACGCTGGCGAGCACAAGCAGAATCCAAACAAGGAACAAAAATTCACGAACAAGGGAACAAGAGTTGAATCCCAGTTCTTAATTTTTCGCGAACTACGAACAACGAACAACGAACTTCTTGTTCACCCTGTTCGTTGCTTTTGCCAAACATACCATAATGAACAATATTGGCAAGTCCGCAACTAAACCGTCCCCTCTTGCTCCCGAAAAGTAAAGAAAACAGAAGAATATGAAATAAATAAATAATAATAATAATAATTGAGTACAATTGCTCGGCGAGGAGCTTGGACACGTCTAAAATAAGCCCTACTCGGACATGGACAAATCCACAACAGAATTGGAAATACATTGAACACAGAATCAGACACCATGAGCCACTTGGACAAGCCTGGGTCACGTCCGAATAAGTTTGAGATATGCTACAGAATGACACATATATTGTTATAATCAGAGGCCCCTCTTTTTAAAAATTTTTTATTGTTTAAATACATAATTGTGCTTTGGCCTGCATCGTTGTAAGAATCATGGTGCAAAATATCAAAGAGAGTCTGGCAAGATGTCGAACATGAAAGAAACTCAAGTATAGCAGGAATGCTTTGAACTCTAGTTTTGTTAGAAACTTGGGCAAACTCAATTCATCCTAGGATGAACATATATATAAGTAATACTTGTGCAATCAAACACACCATAAAATATGTATAACTTCTGCATTTTCAAATAAATTATATAACTTGAAACAGCTGGGTCCATAGTGGAATCACGTACATGATTGTTGAAAACTACTGCTTGTGCAGCATCATATCATGTCGTTTCGGGCAACAATTTCTGTATCTGTAATACATACATAGTTCAGCAACATGGAAATCTAACTAGATCTTCAGCATCTCTCAAGTTTCAGCCCAGCTCAAACTTAAGCCTCACCTGATGTCATATGTATCCTTTATGCAAATAAGTTTAAACCATTCCATCACTAAAATACTAACTGGGTATAATAGATCATCTACATGGAAAATAAACTACAAAAGATTGGTTTAAAAAGCTGAGTTAAGGAAAGAGAATATTGCAGGGCTGATCACAGCATATTGCATAATTCAACATCTGTTTTTTAAAATTTCAACAACTAACATAATGAAAAAAGTATATTACAGAAAATGAAAAAAAAAAAAGAAAATCTACAAACCTTGTGGTAGGAACAACAGAACAGAAGATTACTAATGCTTTTTTATTTTCAATCTCGAGGCAGATATGGTAGCTTTATTTTTAACCATATCTTGGTTAGATGCTCTAATTATGAAAAGTACAGTCTCAAGCAACATGCCACAAACCAATCCTAGTATACCTCCCGCAGCATTCTACAGAAAAATTTAGAGGAGAAAGTTTGAGAACACATCTTAAGCATTCATGAAATTATCAAAATACCTAATGCGATGCAAAGTTTGAAATCTAGGTTTCACTGCTGTTGGTTTTAAAAAAATAATATGTAAAGTTTGAAATCTAGGATTCACCACTGTTGCTTTCAAAAAAATGATATGTTTTATATAATTATATCCAAAGTAACCACCAAAGCCACTTTGAGAGTCTGATTGCATCTAATTGAAAAAATAAATTAGGCATCTCTAAACTAACTCAACAGACCGTTTTCATAATTTTGGTTGCTTATAACAGGATACCAAATAAGAAACTTTCTTAGCAAAAGTGAGGGAAAACTACCATAACAGGGTTGTGATGGAAGAGGGCTCTAAAAGCGGCATAACCAACCAAGTAGCCTGTGAACATTAGAAGCACAACATGTAACCCTGAAAAAATAAGTAATGTTAAGTACACTTGCCCTAACAATTTAAAAAAACTATCGTCTAATATAAGAAGCTTCATGTATGTCCTATGACCTACGAGCACAATTCCCTTTGGCAGCATTAAATCATGCTTTCTCCATTACTTCTTGACATTAAACATGCCCAAATGTGCAACAGTTCCTTGTCATTTGTGTAGCACCAGGGTATCTCATCTGGTGTATACCAGTAACGAGCTACTAGCTTAGAACGTGTGTGTTTCCAAGTTGACTTTTGTTTAATCAACAAAACAGCAACAAGTAATGCACAAACTCTACAATTTCAATGTTAATCTGGCTGCCCAGGAAAACATGCACATAACCCAGCTCTATTGTCACTCACAATTCAAGAAAATTTTAGATAGATTAAAAAATTTTCCTTACCAAAACCAATCTGATCCTTGTAAGAAGAGAACGGCTCTGTATTATCCTTTTTTGGAGTAACATCTTTTACTAACTCGGCATATTCCCTTTGCTCTGCCAGCTCAGCAAGCTTCTTCAGCCTCGCCTTGAGCTCCTCACTCTAAATTCAATATGTCAATATATATCATAACCAATTGGGAAATTTAGAACATTCTGTCAAAGACATCCAGAAAATTAAAGAAGCCTTCTATGAAATCAATATAATGGATAGGCACAACTACTATTGACAATTGAGATTTGAGAAAATAAGTACATGTATTTTGCAAAAAAAAGATATAAACTTTGAATAATTAATCATAAATCCCCTCTTAGATAAACAAATTCTAGCCTACAATATTGCATATACTCATAAATAAAACAAAAATGAGCTTAATTTCATAAGGTTTCAACAAATTTCGTAAGGATATGAATTCGAACCATACCTTCTCTCGCGGCTTGGGGCTGGTGAAAACGAAATCTGATCCATCTAAAAGGAGGCGAAGCGACGGTCGAGATGAAGCGGGGAGAGCAGACCACACAGTCCTAAGCGACTTGTAAGGGACTGAGCTGAGAGTTGAGAGAGAGCAAGCGAGGTCGCGGAGTTCGTCCGAGAGGTGGTCCCGGTCGCCGGACGCGGCGACGAGGAAGGATCGGATCGGGTCGGTGCTGGCGATTACCAATCCGTCCGACATATTCGTTGGTTGAATCAAGTCTGTTTTGAGTTTGAGAGAGATGGGCTCTAAAAAGACTAAAAGAGGATGACAATTCTTTTGCTAAGACTGAGATTAGCTTTCATCTAGGCCTGGTTTGAATTGTACATGTTCTTAATGGGCCTTGGGCTCTACATCAACAACGAAATTATTTGATAGATTACATGGTATTGGTACCTTTCAGATTAACTAAAATTACATATATTTTGGTTTGTAATTTAGTATTGAATATATGTTCGTTGTATCATTAAAAACTTTTATATAATCATGGTATTGTTTGCTATGTATCAAGAATTTTTTAAATTGATTCTGTCAAAAATATTAAACATTGTTGGAAATATATATCGTACCACGTGGTTTTTGGTAGCCACCATGTATAAATATGGAACAACCTTAGAAGTTGATTTTTCGTATTTTATTTTAAATACTATTAATGATATGGATCAAGGAAAAGCGAAAGAAACAAATTGTGGAAAAGATGGACCGATAGAGATAGTGGATGTATGAATTGCCAAAAGGTGCTTTCTGGGATGACTTGACACCAATAATGGTGAACATTGTTGGGGACTAGACTATAGTTAAATAAGGTGATTAGTAAATATTCTCAAAGTTAGTTTTGCATTTCAGTTTTGGCCAGAATCGGGAGAGAATTTCTAAGGCCCTGATCAAAATGATTTTTACTCGGGATTTCATTTCATTTGAATTGATTTTGTAGAATTTCATATGATTTCATTAGACCTAATTACATAGGAATTTCAATCAAATGACATCAAATTCACTCATTGTGATCAAGAATTTTCCAATAAAATGAAATGAATTGAAATCCAACGTTAAAAAAAAAAGTGATTCTGATCGGGGCCTAAAATATCCATGGACAGCAGTTCAGTATCAAAGCGCACGAAATTCACTTTATTTTATAAAATATTACTATTACTTTTTTCTTTTCTTTTATATTGTAATAAGCATGTGAAATGGTTTCTTTCTTTAACTTAAATAGTATTTTCCTTTTTTTTATAGCAAGCTTGTAGGAACTATTCTAATTTTCAATTCTCCAATTTGAGTTCATTATATGATGTTTTCCTTTTTTTTTTTAAATTAAGAAAGGTGAGGGTATAAACCTCCAATCATTAATCAGAGTAGAAATTACATGATTTGGAATCTCTTCGATGTGAAACATATATAACTGTTATCAATTGTAGGTCCAGGTTTTAAAATGATAGTTTGTCCACCTTAAATAATTCCCATTTATTATCCTATTTATTATCATCACATATATCCTTTTCATACTTAAAACAAATGATCGAGCATCCATCTGTCTGCTTTCTTGTTTCCGTTTGAAAATCTGTATTTTTTCTGGATCAGATGTAAACCCAATGAATCTCAGAAGATTCCGGTTTGTTGTACTTTTCCTTTTTTAACTTTTCATAAAATTTTAACATCTTGTTAGAATAAAGGAAAAAAAAATGGAAGGGAGAGATACTTTTCATTCATATTCTTTTGATTGAATATTTCATAAAAATATAATTAATAAAGATTGCTCCTTAAATTTTAAGCGTTATATTTTCTTATCAACTAAATTGGAGTGAAATAGGAAAACAAAATATTCAAATTAAAAAAATGTAAAATACGATAACTTTTCAAATTCTTTCTTATCCTTCTACTAATTAATTTTCTTTTTGTTCATAACCAAGCATAATATACAAAAATAGAAAAAACTCATTTTGCTTGTTTCCCTTTTCCATTAGTTTTCTTGTAACAACTAACCAACCTATCGGATCGTTTCCTTACAGCGCTAATATTGGAAAAATTGAACCTTTCTGACATCGCCCGATAACTGAAACCAAACTGGGTAGTTGGGCATTAAAACTTGGAACATAGAAGAGCAGATGAGAAGAAGACTTGCTCTTGTGCGGCGCTGTTGTGCCGTTGACTTCTGAGTCCAATTTCTTGACCCGGAATTCCATTTCATTGATTCAAAGGTGCAACTAACCGCCATTAGGGCTGTGCAACTTACACCTACCTCTTTCTCGACAACCCGCTTTTGAATGACGTCAAATTTGGTGAAATTATTTTAAAATACTTGCGTGTTGGATAAAAATTGTGTAAAAAAAACCCCCACAGATCAAAGTAATTCTATTTGGTGAAGTGAACTTCTTTTATATAAAAAATTATAGTATGTGTGCATAATAAAAAAAAGGTAATCGGATGGTGCATAATTGTTGAAAGATCTTTTCAAAAAAATATTGAAATTCTATGAAATTCTTTGCAACTAGCACATAATGGCTACTGAAACCTGCTTTTGAAAATAACGTTAAATCAAATGATGCTCTTTAATTATATAATACGCGCGCGCACACACACACACAAAGAGTTTCCATACTTAATAAAATGTAAGCTTACCGTAACTTTTTAAATGACATCGAATTCAGAGGTAAAAGTATTAACACTTATGAAATGCAAGTTGCTCATAGCAGAAAAAATATTGAGAGTATTAATAACATGTATGTATCTTACATAATCAGATTAAAAAAGTAAAATAGCTGAACGGAGTTGTCATGTGGCATGGAGAGGCACTTTCCTCCGATCTCCCAATCAATTATTTATTTATTTTTCAAATATACTTGTGTATCTATATATTGTAAAAAAAAAATTGCTTCTTATTCAAAATTATTTTTTAATTATATATCATTAAATATTGTCCTATGGCATATGCAGGGTCTGATCTAGATACTAGTATCACACTAAAAAAATGTAAAAAAGAAGAAAGAAAGATACTAGTATCAAGAGGATTGCGTCATGTCATATGTCATAACTAATTAATGTTTTCGGTTTAGACGGTTAGTTTGCCAAAAGGTCAATTTCAATAAAATATGTACTCTAAAAGCACCACGTAGATTAGTAGTTCTTCACATTCCCACATCAACAACCAAATCACTGTTCCTCTATTATGGAGATTTTTCCCTTTATCTCATCTTTTGAGTATTAATTCCATCTTCAAGAGTACAATAGAACTTCATCAGAAAAGGAAGAGTTAATGAGGACAGCGAAAATTATAGCGCTATGTGGTGGCATGACAATAAATGTAAGTAGCAATTTCAACAGTGCAAAACTTCACAGCTCACATCTATTTAATAGCAAAATGCGCGTTCTAGTAATTAAAAAAATAATAAATAAATAAATAAAACAAAATGCCCGTTCTATTTCTCACTTTGTCATACATATAAACTTTTCTCTCTACAGCAACATAAGCGAGCTAGAAAAATTAATGGAGTTCAAATAGTGTACCAATAGTTGATACTTCATATTAATTCATATAATTATACATAAAAATATAAATTGAACAATCACGTGGATACACAATTGAATAATTAACACATTTTATAAGGTCAAATGTGATATTTCTTTTAGATAAATGATATTATAATACAAAAATATTACAATGCAACATGTATACGTAAAAAAGATTGGGGACATTTTTTTATTTATTTATTTTTTTTTAGAAATACAAGACAGCGGCTATCTGGCTATCTAGCGGGATTGGAGACTTGAAACCCATTCCATCAGTATAGATTCACCGATTGTGCAGCGGTATCCACATGATTGTTCAAATTCAAGAACGAGCAACTCAATATTTTCTGTTTCTTGCGGGGTTAAATGTGTACTTTGTAATATAATTATTTATCCTCTTTTGTGGTTCAGTCGTATACACATGTGCAAACAAACAAAGGCACCGTGATTTTTAATGAAAAATGCTATTTAATCAATTGAAAAAACATGTCAGCACCACTGAGCAAGGTGCAATGGCACAGTTTAGTCGCCGTCAGCATCGACACCGTTCTCACTAACGCCGGTAGCCAACACGAGGCTACGAGCAAGCAACATCATGCTGACAAAATGATCCCTGCAACTTAAAAAAAAATGCTAATAGATAAATCTTCATTCTTGTTAGTCCCATTGGACATTTGACATTAGGTAAAAACAAAATTAATGAAGTGAGTCAAAATATGTCAATTATGGTAACACATACGGGATGGGTGTGTTTCTTAGTTATTATTTGTGAAATGTATTAAATTAATAAATGTGCTTTGTGTTCTCCAACGACATCCGTAGGAGTGGCTCTATTGCAACGATGCCTGTGATATTGATTATTGGCTTTGTTGCAATGATTCCATGTAGTGTTCTAAAAAATATCACATGACGTGATATGATACGAAGACGGTATGATTAGACAAGATACGGACACGACACGATATGAAAACTTAGACATGTCGTGTTCTTAGAGAGTAATGTCTGATTTTGATGGCATGGACCTTATACAACACAACATGAGAATTTTTTAGACACAACACAAAAGCCATGTCAATTTTATAATGAGGACTAAAGATGATAAATTTTATGAAATAACCACAATATTCTTACATTGTCTAATATTTAAGGATAATTTTATAATTTAAATATCTACTCTATCCATAAAAATAAGTATATAATCATGCTTCATTAAAATTCAAACATGTTCAGGCACGACAGGGTATGGCTCGTCTAAGGAAGACCCGGTACAATATGACACTAGACATGAAGCGTGTTGTGTATGTCCATCACAATTCTGACATAGCATAGTACGACACATGAAACATTTTAACATGTCGCGACATATGATTTGAACACGATTCATACTTAGAACTAGATTAACTAAGTACAATCCACGAAATGAGCAATCCGTGCAATCCACCAATTTTCACCCTCACCCTCATGTCGCTTCCATATCCTTACCTTTCTCTTGTCCCCCTTCCCTGTTCCTTTACCTATGTCAGCTACCTCTCGCCATCCACTTGCCATCTCTTCACCCTTTCCATAACCCGGCTTCCTCCCCTATCACCCCTTCTACCTAGACAGATTCTTTTTTAATTTTCCACCTTGTATTTTAATTGTTCACCTGCACATTCTAATTGTCCATCTTTATATTATGTTATATTTAGATTGTCAACCTTCATATTATGTTATATTTTAATTGTCGGCCTTCATATTGTATTATGTTCTAATTGTCCATATTCATATTAAAGCATTTAAAGCAATTAAATACCAATAATGGCCAGACTTGACCGATGTCAAATAAATTAACAGCAATTGGTCAAATATGAACTAGCAGACATAAACTTCACTTGGTCAAATAACAGAGAAATACCAGTAATGGCCAGACTTGACCGATTTCTCATAAATCAATCTCTCTCGGATGCTTTCCCAAGTATCTCTCAAAAACCTCTGGCGAACACTTCTTCGGATCATACACCTCTTCTCTGCTCTTTGCTTCCAAGATTTGTTGGCTCTAATCTGTTCAAGCTTGAAAAATTCTTCCTCAAAATTCCAGAATTTCAAGATCTGGTAAGAAACTTCTGGTTCTCTAATGACTTTGCTGGCACTCCGGTTGCTTTTGGGGATAAATTAACAGCTCTCACAAAGGAGGTTAGGCTTTGGGCTTTGGGAAGAACTACTGCAGTTAAGCAGCAGGTTGAAGTTATCACAAAGTTCCTTTCAAGATGCGATAAATGGAGATCAGGCCTCTGACAGAACTAGAAAAAGCTTTGAAAACGTTTCTAAAAAAAGATTTGTGGTACTGGCTGAGTATGAAGAACAAATCTGGAAGCAAAGATCATCTGTTAAATGAAACCTTGAAGGTGACAAAAATACAACATACTTCCATGCTGTCGCCACCAACAACAAAAGAAAGAATCAAATTCAAAAATTGGTGGTGGATGGTTCGGAACTCACAAATCATAAATCAAAGGGCAGAGCATTCTTTGTTTTCTTTTGTTCTTTAATGGGCGCTGACTCACAGCAATTGCCAACAATTCATTGGAACTCTCTTCTTCAAACCTCAGAGTCGGCTTCAGATTCTTTTGCTCAACTACAACAACCTATAACTCATCATGAAGTTATTTCTGCCATTGATTCATGGCCTAACAACCGTTCACCTGGTCCGGACGGTTTCACAGGAGACTTCTTCAAGGCTTTCAAGAATGAACTTGTGCAGGAAATTACCGAGACGCTAAATTCAGCGCTCAGGTCATCTTCATCTCTTCATCCTCTAAATTCATCCATCATTGCTCTCATTCCGAAAACAGAACAAGCAACTCAGCCGAAAGATTACCGACCAATCAGCATCATTCACTAAATGCAAAGAATTCTTTCAAAAATCTTAACTGTCAGACTTACCCCCATCTTTGAAAAGCTCATCTCTCAGAACAAAACTGGTTTTCTCAAAGGCAGATCGATTACAGAGAACTTTCTTTCGGACAAGAACTTATCACCTATGCTCACAAAACCAAAACACCAATGGCCATCTTCAAAGCAGATATTCACAAGACTTTCGACACTCTTAGCTGGCAGTTCATTAAACAGGTACTTCTAGCACATGGTTTTCCCTCAACTTGCGTGAACTGGATATTGAATTGTGTACTCAAAGGAACCTCAAGAGTCATAGTTAATGGGATTGCAGGTAAGCCGATAACCTTAAAACGGGGAGTCAGACAAGGTGACCCACTATCGCCATATATTTTCATACTAGCTTTCGACTTGCTTTCTAGATGGATCTCAAGGTTAGTCAGCGAAGGTATTTCCAAAGTTCCAAAACTGGGGGTCTTTCCATCTCTTCTCTATGCAAACGACACAATTTTCTTCTTCAAACCAACCCATAGCCAAGCTGTCTTAATCAATCTACATCTGACAATTTTCGACCATATCTCGGGGTTACACTTAAACGCTTCTAAATCAGATCTGATCACGATGAATCCTGACACAGCTTTAACAACTAGGATGGCCACTGTACTCAGCTGCAACATTGTGCAATTTCCCCTCACATATTTGGGTCTACCACTTTCTTGCAAGAAACTAAGAAAAAACAACTTTAGTGGATTGTTGCAGCGCTTTCAAAAGAAACTCATGGGGTGCTACTCAACTCTTGCTTGTCTTCCCTGCAAGTTTACTTTATGTCAGTCTTCAAAATTCCAACCTCTGTCCTGCACAAAATAGACAAACTAAGGAGAGATTTCCTCTGGCACGGCAACCACTCAGGTCAAAGAAAGTTGTCAATAATCCCATGGGACATGGTTATCAAACCTAAGCAGTGTAGAGGCTTAGGTGTCATCGATCTCAAAGCTTTCAACTTAGCTTTACTTTCTAAATGGTTATGGAGATGGTTAACCCCAACTCAATCTCTCTGGAAGTCGCAACTGTCAGCCTTATATAATCATCAACCAGCAATTTACCCGAAAAACTCAATTATCCAAACTTCATTGCTAGAGGCATCTTTTCTGTTTCAATGTGGTCTGTCTTTCTCAGTTGGGAATGGTGAATCTGCCTTATTTTGGCACCATAACTGGGGTCTGGGATTACTCAAATTCAGATTTCATGAGCTTTACTCTCTTGCCTTAGGGTCTGCTCCAGACGAAGGGACTCGGGAGAGGAGTAAAGGGACTCGGTACACTCCAAATCGGAGAGTAACCGATCTCTCCCTCTCGCTGTCTCTATAGTACCCTTCGTTTCCGTCAATTTTTCCCTCTGGAGCAAGGTACTCGCGCTCTCTCTCCCTTCCCTTCGCTCCGAGTACTCCCTTCTGGAGCAGAGTCTTAGAAGATTGCATTACAAACAACATTTTTACAAACAGTATTACAAATCCATTGCCACTGTTTAATCATTTGCTGCCCCACAACTCAATTGCAGTTTCTCAGCTGCGCTCTGTCATTATCCTCATAAATACTCTCAAAGTTACCGATCACAACTTCCTCTCAGCAACCTCAGACTTGCCTTTGGAAACTACAAGGGGCTTCAGGCATTTTCACCACAAGCTCAACTACAACTTCATCAAATCTTTTCCAACTCACTCATCCTACTTACCACGCTTATGGCCGCTCAGGATACCTCCGAGGTTTAAAATTTTCATCTGGCGATTGTTACAAAATAAATTAGCAACTTTAGACAATCTACAGAGAAGAGGTTGGTGCTTACCAAATAGATGTGTTCTATGCTTCAACAACTCTGAATCAGTTCTTCATCTTTTCTCACAATGTGATCTCTTCTCGAGTCTACGATCTCTGGTACAGAACTACCCAATGCTGGGTCCTTTTACTGCCGGTACACTTTTTCATGAGAACCCACTCTTACTGGTTCAATCACCTGATGTCTCCAAACAAACAATAGAAATTTGGGCGGTTGCTTTCTTCGTTTTATGGAGAGAAAGATGTGCACGCATGTTTTCTGACAGGTCAAAACAGACGACATCTTTACTGCAAGAAATACTCTCTGAATGCACTTGCCTGCAGCTTGCAACTGCGACAGTAACAGCAATAGCGCCCACACTCTCAGCTTGAACCTACTCTCACCTCTCTGATTCACTTTTGCCAGGAATGACAGAAGCCTAACACTTCGATTATACTATTTTCTTACTTTTAAATTTTTTAGCCTTTAATTTTTTGGTTTTTAGTTTTTAGTTTTCTTTTCGGCAATTTACCTTCCTGTTAAATGCCAACTTTGTAAAGTTTCTTCAATTTTAATATTAATGAAAAGATAGGGGCATGACCCCTATTTTTAGTCAAAAAAAAATGTTATACTCTAATTGTCCAACTGTTGTGTGGACGAGGATGAGGGAGCAAGATGTTGGACGCTGGCCCTCATTCTAATTGACCAACAATTGTGAGGGTGAGGGTCATGGAGGAGGTTGTCAAGCGCGCATGTACTCATATCTTTTTAGGCCGGTGATTACATTAATTTTTTAGTAATGGATTGTGCGAATTACTTAATGAGCAGATTGTCATTATCAAATCTGGTATAGAACTCTAGTTCCATTGCATCTGTGTGGACATATTTAATATTAAAAATTTGATTAAATAACATTATTATTACAATTATAGATATAATAATATTTTCTTAAAAATCACGACAAAAAGCATTATTTTGATAGACAAAGAAACATTGAATGTGCCATTGTCCGTATCTCCAAATCAGCGCATGATTTATTGAAATTATTTATTCACGTGTATCATCGAAATAATGCGTCAAATAATGTAGCCAAGTGGGAACTATAATCACAGGTGTGATGATTAATTACAACAGTACCGTGAAACCAAAAAAAAAAAAAAGAAAAATTGTATCTGCAAGCGCGCATAACTTATGCTCTCTGTATGTCCAGTTGGATACACCAAGTATTTTCAATATTATGAAGACAATTTTCAACTGATTGGGACATATAAATTTTCAACTGATTGGGACATATAGTAAATTAAAATGGTGATTACATAAGCTCAGGTTTTCAGACTGAGCTAAGAAATAAATCATTACAATGTTTTACAAACTTACTAATCCGAATGGCAAGTTGGGTACTATTGGTACCCAACTAATTAAGGCCTTTTGGTACCTGATAGCACCTGCTAGGTGTGAAAGACACCAATCCAGTTAGATTGAATGCGATTGAAGTCTTGTATGTTTCTTGATGTACCTTTGCATTATTGGCCATGTACCGAGAAAAAATAAATTTTATTTGAGGAACTACAGAAATCCTCTTATTATCTTTTCCAATTCTTCTGGATGTCGAGATGTCAGATGTGCCCACAAATTATTTACTCTCGCTGTAAAAAATTATTCTTGGGAAATTATAATTGGATGCCCACTTACCCAGGCAGGCACCCAGCTCACCATTTCTCGCCATTGATTTCTTTTTTATTTACTTCTGTTGCGGACATGATTATGTGGCTAACCGTATGGCGAACGATTTTTGAATATGAAACGGGTCGAAGCTAGCATTTCCCTTATCAAACACATTGAGACACAAAGAAATGACGAAGCTATTAACATCTGGATAAGAATCTGGTACTCAGTTGCAGCAACTCACTCAAGCCCTCTCATTACTTGACTTACCAGCTCCCTCTTCAAATAATACACTCCCTGATCAAATGCATCTTAAAGCCTCTACCAGCAAGTTCACATCCTCCTTTGTTTACAATTTCATCAACCTTTTTCCTAAAGTAAACTCAGATATTTACCGAATCTGGAACCTCAAAGCACCGCCACGGGTCCTCTCTTTTGTTTGGCTATTGCTTCATAATAAATTGACAACAGTAGACAACCTGCAGCTAAGAGGTCTGACACTGGTTAATAGATGCTCTCTGTGCCGGTTCGCTTGTGAATCTGCTATTCACTTGGTAAACCACTGCCCGTTCTTCTTGGAAACAAAAAACCTTGCTTTTAATGCCCTCTCCCTCACTATGCAATCCTCTGCACAGACCCAGTCCTTACGGGTAGACAAAAACTTCTCAAGAAAGCTTAGAGAGATTTTGGCCATCACCTGCTATTTTACCTGGCGAGAGCGCTGTAATAGAATTTTCAAGGGTCGCTTATGCTCTCCCTCCTCTACTGCTAGTTTAATTTTGGATGAATGGCGCATCTTAAACCCGGATTAGTTTTTCTGGTTTTCTTTTCTTAATTCCTGTATTTTTTTATGCTTGACAGCTTTTGTTAGTTTCTTTTTCTTTGTACGAGTTCCCAGCTTGGGAACTGAATTTCTTATTTTATTTTTGCTTGTTTTTGTAACCTCCTTAATTTCAATGAAAAGGTAATGGGCTTGACCCATACTTTTACTTCAAAAAAACATCTGGATAAGAATCGAATCTGAGGTAGCGAAAGGGAATATTCTAGCCAAATGTGTCGCGAATGCACTCCAACAAGAAGTTGCCGAATTCTCGGATTCTGGTAGCGATTGCGTTATGCCGTTATGTAATGTACTCGTGCTATATGAGTCGTGCATAGTGCATTATTGACTCCTTGGTAGCACTAGTAATCATTTTTAAATGCTTACTTACTCTAATCCCCATATAATTAAATTTTCTTGAAATTATTCAAATAGTACCGGATACAAATCACCACATCGTCTCCATATCAAAATTTCAATAAGAACTTCCTTTAGTTTGATTGATTTTTTTTCAATTTTCTGATAACTCTTTTTTGAAGAAAGAGAAATGTCTTTACCATTCAATTTTTTTTTAAATTAAAGGTGCATGCAGTACTTGAATCATTGACTTTTTAAAAACCAGTCTAGTACTCTTACCACTAAGTCACTAGACATATACAATTTTCTAATAACTTAAATTTAAATTCTAGATTTTACAAATTTTGCAATTGATGCACCGCTTGTCCAACAAAATTCGCTAGCAGTTTAGGATTGTCATATCAAACTTTTAGTATGGATTATGAATGAAAAAGTAGAAACTTGACATACCGAATTAAGTCATAACTGACTATTAGCTCATTTCTGAAAAAATCCAGATAAATATAGTATAATTGGTTTTATATAAGAACTTCTTGTCGGGCAAGGTCTAGTTAGAAAGCAATACGAATATCGAAAAAAAAAAATTCAATGTGTGACATTCTTGTTTTCCAGAGAACTTTCTTCACTTTATTTTCTCTTTAGTCTTTGCTGTGAGTCATTAAATATTTGCAAGTCAACTACTTCAACAAATTTACTTTTGGTTTTTGCATTTTGTTTTGCAAATAACAGGCAAATTCTGTTTCATTTTTGCTTCCTTGGTTAACTTAAGCAATTTGCTAGGACAGGGAACATGTAAATGAATCTAGAATTTTTTTTTTTTTTCCCCTTTTGGTCTCAGTTCAGTCAGTTGTTTCGTATAATATAGATACCATGTTCTATTTGACAGCCACTGTCAAATTTTCGAAAAAATATAGATACCATGTTTAGTTATGATTTCGTAAGAACTTATTTGATTCTCAAAATAGTAAATATCCGTTTAAATAAGCTGGTTTTGGTCCTTACATTTTCCATTATTGTTTGAAATTCTTAATCAGATCTAATTTGATGATAGCTGAACTGCTACGAGTAGCACGACCGAGGTCGAACTAAACGTTTATTTTTTAATTTCATATTACAAATGACTAATTCAAATTGTTCAATATATTTTTCATATTGATATCTTGTTGGAAACAAATTTATATATTTTTAAATTTTTTTCCTATTTTTTCAGATTTTTGGAAACTGTTATTATTGAAGGGTCCAGAATAAATTAAATCAAAAATTTTCTAAAAATCTAAAAAGATAGCAAAAATTTTTTGAAAAAAAATAAAATTTTGTTTCCAATAATATTGCAATATGAAGAAGAAATTGAACAGTACGTTGGATCAATTTTTTTGGAAACAACATTCAAGAACGAATGGGTAGCAAGAAGCCCATCCATATATGCTACGTGTAGCGTTCTAGCAATTCATCAAATTTTGCAACACATGTTTTTAGCTAATGAAATAGCTTACTTCTTGTTAAAAAGTTCTTTTTGAAAAATTACCTGCAATCAAATTAATGAAGGAGAGCATCTCAAATTGATACTTGTGATTACTTGTAAAATATTTTGTTGTCCCTTATTTAAAGCCATCGGTTTTCTGATGGTTTTATGACGGTAGTTTAAAAAAATTCCTACCTAAAAATCATTTTTTGGGTCGAGTAGGAAGAGAATAAAGAAAAGTTCAATTGCAGGGTGTTGGTTTGCTAGAAGGGAACAGGTGAATTAAACAATGCATTTCACATAGAACTTATTCTTAATCTAGTCGAAGATAAAAAGTCCTCAAAAATTGACAGTTCTATTAGTTTATAGACTGCGTCTCCTGTGACAAAACTCCCTTGTATAAACGGAGAAGGATAAACAAAGGACCACTCCTGTTATCCTAATTGTTACTTTTAGCTATAATAATTTACACAATATTTGCAATTAAATAAAGTTATAAGGTTCCCACTTCAAATGACGTTGCCGGACCTAGAAGGCTTGTTGGACGGACGGACAGAGGGAATGCCAGGATGGCAGCCGGCAGGCTATACATGCTTGTTTAAGGAATGTTAACTTATTCTGAAAAAGTAAAAAAAAAAATTGTAATTTTCCTTTTTTTTTCTAGGGTTGTACTTGCAAAAAAGAGGGTCTGTTTTCAATACCAGCCAGTACTGTTTTTGATAGTCTTAAACATGTTATAGTTTAACTTAGGAGTCTATTTGTCTTATTTTGTTAGTTGTTATTCAAAAAAATAGACATAATCTGTTGTTATAGATTTGCACTTTGTTAAATCCACCTAGAAAATTGGTACAGGTTGGTACCAAAGGAGTGAGAAGGGTTAGTTGCTGAGGAGTTGAAGTTTCTTTTACTTTTCTGTATCTGTAATAAAATACTTTGTTTCTGTAATGAAACCGGTAGCAAATGCTATTTTTTGTTAAAAATAAATAAAACTATAAGTTAGGTAATAAATTAGCCTCTAAGGCTCTGCTTCGTAATGGAAGCTAGGAAAGTTGGAGTATAAGAGGTTGAAAATCATCTTGTCCTTTTATATATATATATATATAGAGGATGTATATAGAACACTGATGTGTACGGATTGTCTTCATACACATGAGTCGTTTTTCGAGATTCAAAATTCAAACGGCCGATTCGAACCGTTCAAGTTGTTCTCCATATTGAAAAACCCTCGAAGACCAAATTTTACATTTTTTCAAATTTTTTTACTATATATTATGATATTTTCAAAAAATACTACAATTGGAGTATTTCAGGCCCTCCAATTTGAAAATATCATAATATATAGTAAAAAGATTCGAAAAAATGTAAAATTTGGTCTCCGAGGGTTTTTCAATATGAAGAACAACTTAAACGTTCGGATTGGTCGTTTGAATTTTGGATCTCGAAAACCAACTCATGTGTACGGGGACGATCCGTCCACATCAGTGTATTTTATCCATTCACTATATATATATATATATAGAGGATGGATATAGAACATTGATGTGGACGGATCGTCCCCTTACACATGAGTCGTTTTGAAAGATTCAAAATTCAAACGGCCGATCCGAACCGTTCAAGTTGTTCTCCATATTGAAAAACTCTTGGGGACCAAATTTTACATTTTTTCAAATTTTTTTACTATATATTATGATATTTTCAAAAAACACTACAATTGGAGTATTTCAGGCCCTCCAATTTGAAAATATCATAATATATAGTAAATAAATTCGAAAAAATATAAAATTTGGTCTCCGAGGGTTTTTCAATATGGAGAACAACTTGAACGGTTCGGATTGGCCGTTTGAATTTTGGATCTCAAAAAACGACTCATGTGTACGAGGACGATCCGTACACATCAGTGTATTTTATCCATTCACTATATATATATATATTTTGGACGATATGCAGAGGAGGTTAATTTTTTTTCAGGAGTCAAAAATTCTTTATACCTTCGAATTTCAAGTGTAGAGGAGAAAATATGTTTCTCTTGTAATATTTTCCCTGTCGTCTCATATCTTCTTTTCAAAGTTGGAGAGCATAATCTAAGAGTTCATACCAACTTATTGATTAATTCCTAGTTTTAATTTGACTGATTTTTTTTTGTTCCAAATTTGATCGATAATGAGTTACTTTCGAAATCAACCCCTGCTATATTTCTTCTGATAATATTCTTATCAGAAACACTGAACAAATTTAAATTTTTAAATTTAAATACCAATATTATTTTTTAAAAGTACGGGCTAGATAAATTAAGAAAAAAGGACGAACAAAAAAAAAAATCCGCAGAACTAATGGTTTGGTGACTAATATCCACCGGTCTATACACTATACAGTGGCCTGTAATCTTTACTTGGTACCAACCTCTGTCTCTCTGTAGTGCACTGCTAGTTAAAAAATACAAATAGTCTGCTGTCGTGATGTGTATGAAGAAGATTTCGCTGTTAAGAAACAAATTTTCAGTACTCAAACCTTTATTACTACATTACTAGTTTACTATATATGTCGCATCATTTATCATTCTAATTTATCTACTTTATTAAATTGGATGCCCCGATTAGACATAATTTTTTTTTTTTTTTGAAATCCCATGAAATAAATGGATAAATACAAGAAGAAAAAAAAAGTAACAGTATCAAGATATCTGCTCCCACGCCTATGCCGAGGTTAACCAAGCGATGATAGGAGCACAAATTTCTGCCATCACCGAGGGGGCAAATTTGTAATAGTTGATATTTTGTAAGTTTTATGTTTTGATGCCTCTAAATATAATAAAACTAAGCTAATCTTGTTTAGAATTTGTAATCGTTGACTTTGGGAAGACAATTGGTACCATTCTTGGTATACCATCGCTTTGCAGCCACTCTCAAGCATTTCTAAAAAAAAAAAAGACTTTGCGAAGGCAATTGTGTTCGCTAAATTCAACTTATTTTGAATAGTCTGTGTACGTTAAAATCTGCTGTAAAACTTTGTTGAACTTATTGTTTTATTAAATTTCATTTTTTTTAAGTAATGCGTAATATTCAATTTAATTTTGAATATTGTCACAATTATCTAAAGCATCTTTCTTATCCGGAGTATTTTAAACTTAGCTGCATGGAAAATTAACTTTGCAATCATGTTCAATCCAAAAACCTGAAATTTCCTCATTGCACACCAAAGATATATTTGTATTTTAATCATAATTCTAGACCTAACCCGGTATTACCCGATATAATAAAATAATATTAATACTTATTTATCAAATTGAGTTATTATATTCAATACCAATGAGTATTTTTTTGAAAGAAAGTGAAGTCAGCAATCAATGTGAGAAAGAAGCCAGGCCAAGAAAGAATATTATTGAATAATACAATGCACATCACTGATATGGAGCTTTCTATCATTGTTTGTAAAAAGTGGTTATGAACGAAACTATATGTTGGGTCTATAGACTTGGAGTCTCTAATTTTCTGGAGAAGAAAAAAAATCTTCTGCATTAACAATTTAGTGATAAACTCCGCGTATATAACAGCTCATCTTCACAGTGTGAGAAAGAAAAAAGAAAAATAAAAATAATACACCTATTGACATTTACACCTTTAGTCTTTAGTCTGAAACGCATTTATGTAATTCCATTTAGTATATTGCAAACGTACCGTCATAAACACGCGAGGTTAGAGCTCATATCGTGTCGTGTTGACACGAGTTAATATTTCAACGCATCATGACGTATCGTGTTAAGTGAGGGGATTGGTTAACACGACACACATTGTGACACGACACGTTTAACACGACATGATGTCGTGTCGTGTTGACACAACGTGTTAAACGTGTCAGATCATATTATAAGTTATTTTATTTTTTTGGCTAAAAATTCATTAAAATTACTTAAATAATTTTAAATTTTAATAGAAAAAATTTCATAAATTATTTTAACTTCATATATTAAAATAAAAATAATGATCGAATAAAAAATCATGAATAAAAGTTATTTAATTTATAATATAAACTTAATATAATTTAATAAATTCTAAATAATATTAATTTTTGTTGTGTCAACTCATGTCACTTGTCGTATCGTGTCGTGTCTTGTCACGTGTCAACTCGTGTCGTGTTAAGACGTGTCAATGTCTCATGTCTGTAAATCTATAATACGACACGACTTTGACACGATAAGCTAACACGCACGTGTCGTGCTAATTCCATAATATGTCGTGTTGTGTCATGTCAACACCCATGCGTGTCATACCAACACGCTCATATCATGTCATTTTGGAAAACAGCAACTTCCATTAAAGGAAAAACTTAGAACTTTAAAAATAACTCCTTTTCTTTTACGAAAGCATCCCGTGACATTAGAATTTCAGTATTTAATTAGTATAAGTCAATGTTAGTTAAAAAAATTTAATTTAAAATAAACATTAATTTTTGTATGATAATTAAGAACCAAGCCTTCCAATCTATTTTAAATGTTTATATTCATTAAGGATCCCAGCCGAGTTAAACCTACCGAGAATAAACATTATATGGCATCATAATTAACAAATCTAACTTATATCCACAAGTCACAATGTACTACAAAACTGTCAAATTATTTAATTTTACACAAAGGCTAAAAATTAAAATCTCAGACAAAAAAAGAAGAAGAAAGAAAGAAACAGAGGAAATAAAAAAATTGCTAGTCATACATGCGCGGTATCAAGTTCTGCCACTTCAATTGAACTCAGAAAAAAAAAATGAAATTTTCATTAAAAAAAGGGGGTATGACAACATTTTCAAACTGTTTATAGAATGAAAAATTTTACAGAAGGCGATACTTTTAACTGTTTATAGAATGCAAAATTGAACTTTTAACTTTTCAAACTGTTTCTAGTTACATTTTCAAGCTTTTTAATGGAAAAAAAAATACAAAATTGAACTTAAGGAGATACTTTTTAACTGTTTATGGAATGCACGAAGGTACTTGGTTAATCTGAAAATGCAACGCTCCAGGTACTTCTCAATTTATATTTTTCCCTAAGAAAAAAAAACTAATATAATTGGTAACCACGGACAAAAGGGAGAAACCAAGAAAGAGATGCTTAGCATGTCGAAATCAATGCATGTCAAACAATTGACAAATTGAAAGCTCCGTAGGAATATGGCGTGAGCATGACAGGTGCACAATGTTGGTCGAGGTAAATTAAAACAATATTTAATATGAGCAGATACTATTTACTCCAGCCATTTTTTTGAAACGAAATCTGATACCTCGCAGCAAGGGTACCGAATCCCTACGGATGATGGGTGGTCCGTGAATAATACCAAATCGATAGGCCCCAAAAAAATAAATCGCTGAGATCAAATCGAACGGCTTGGATGGGTGCGCGGCACTAGAATCGGACTCATTTTTTGGTCGGTAATTTGAATTACAAAAAAATCATAGTTCTACAAGGTTGCTTTTTGTTAATCTTTCTCATTTGAAATAACTTGCGAATAAGATATTAGCGAGGATATATTGTATATTTCTAATTAAATTCAGGAGCTTGACCTCTCTTTCATACTTTGCCCAAAAGGGATTTCATATTAGTTTTCGGGAATTTTCTGATGAGAATTTTTTTTTAATATTTGTCTTTAATTCACTCATAGCTAGAAAATTATGAAAGAGAGGTCAAGCCCCTAGCTTTTATTAGAGCAATAACGAGTAATATTACAGAGGACGGTAATAAAGTGAAATAAAAAAGGGGGGCAAGAAACACATCTAGCTGGTCTGGTCTAGCCAAACAACAACAGCTAGATGTTTCATAATAATTAGGGTTCTATCATATTGGCAACAAAGCAAATTAAGTAAAAGATATATAGACAGCTTTCGAGATACAAAGAGTTCCCGATTCATTTTGGTTTTTGAATATCCACATAATTAAAAACATCTGTCGCTTTGATTCAATAGATGTCATCAATTAGTAAAAGATGTAATTGCTATTGTCGAAACCGGAAAGTATGTTCACATAACCCACCACTACTGTGATATAGATTGATTATTGGAATAGCTCATCATAAAAAAAAATTTCGAAAGGGTCCATGAATATAAGTTTGCTATTATAAAATTTTATAACGATTTGAATACATGAACATAAATGACCTAGAGGTAACATATTCATTTTTCGCAAGACACGAAAAAAGTATAAATTGTATTTCACACAATGACTACGTCTTTCTAAATTCTTATTTTTTTAAAAAAAAATATAAAATGTTGGCGGATAGGAATTGCAGCGAATCAAAATTGATTTACCACAGACATCATTTGAAGGAAAAAAAATAGAAATTAAATTAAAAAAAAAACTAAGAAGGAACCACTTGGAAATTCGCAACATATAAAATGTACAAAATGAAATCTGCGGGAAGATAAGCATCTTTTTCTTATAAAACATATATAGGACCAATACAATTTCGTCGACCAATGCATGCCTTCCAGTACGTCTCATATATGTTATGCTAGAAATATATATGCATGTGTGAATACATCTCACATACTGAAAAAGACAAGTGTTTGAATAAATTAAAACATGTCTTGTACTAGCAGTACAAAAAAATTTGTGCGTAGAAGGTATTATTTTGTATCGGTATAATTTCATTCGGGAACCCCGTAGAACGTGAAATATATATTAACCTACAAAATCGACAAATCAATGAAGTTACCGTCCGTGCTTGCCCAGGACCAGGAGTCATATCACCGTTCAATAATTTAATTGATATCATGTGATTTTTTTTTTCTTTTTTCTCAAGGATATTGTATTATCTCTAGCGTGAATTATTGCCAGCATAGATGGCGATACCTGCGCGCTGCAATAAGATTCCTACCGTATAAAATTTGAAAAATTATTTAAAAAATATGCCACGTCGATTCCTAAAGACAAGCACTCCCTTATATAATTATGATTTATCTAAAAGTGGCAGATGATTAAAAAAATAAATAAATAACGTGTGTGATATAAAATAATGTGGACAAATCGGTCATTAATTGAAGTAGTCTTTAGTGATTAATTTTAGTTGTTCTGCAAAAAAAAAAATTAATATTAAATATCAGTTAAAGTAAAAATAAAGTCTTGGTAACATTTTATAGCTTTAGGGGGATATGTATCAAACTTGTTATCTTATATGGGTACCGGTCCTATTTCACAATTTGAAGGTCATAAGTGATATTTTGGGTCTCTGATATTACAGACAGACGCAAGTTTTATTAAAAAAAAATATTAAACATACCATAAGAAAGATGTACATCTATTTAAATACAAGAACATTAAAACTATTTGGCAACCAAGTCTGATCTCCTTCTAGGCGTTTTTATCCATTTGATCTCCTGAACTGTTATAAAAATAACTGCATGAAAGATGTATATCCAGGGGCGGAGCTAGAAAACTTTTATAGAGGGGGCTGATTTAGAATTTTTTGATATTGGGGGGGCATATTGCACTATACCATATTATTTTACTAAAAATTAGCTTAAAAATTAAGGTCAATATTGCATCACAGGGGGGCATATGCCCATGGTAGCCACCCTATTGGCTCCGCCCCTGTGTATATCCGTTTGGATATAAGAGCATATAAAACTACATTTCTACCAATGCGGGTCATCTTCTAGGTTCTTTCATGCGATTTGATCTCGTAAACTAAAAGGAAACTTTTGATCCGCAAAAATTAAAAAAACCATTGATGAAAAAGATGTAAATATCTACTGGATAATCTCTATCTAGTTTTGTCTAAAAAAGAAAAAGATGGAAATATATTAAATTTTAATAACATCAAAATTATTTGTTAAGTAACACCTGTCTACCATCTAGCCTAAAGAATCTCAATATCTCATGACCACCATAACTGTTGCAATTCCTTTCGATCTTTTGAACTTAAAATGAGTTGCATTCCTTACACCGGCAAAAATGCATATGAAACATTTTATATTTATAACAAAAATAAATTTATTCTACGAACGGCATTAAAAAAAATTAGACCTATAAATTTTTTTGCGAGGATTTTAGGCCCACATTTTTTGATGCATTCAAATGCCAACATTTCACTCTTTATTTATCTACACTACTTATAAAAGCATCTTAAAAAAATGTCATAACAATTTCACAGGAGGGGTTCAAACATTTGTTAACATCAATTATGGACCATTAATATGTATAATATGATTAGATCTGTGGTCCAGATCGTGTATTCAGATAAAAGGTCAGACTCTTTGATAGAAAAGAGTCAGGGGTGTTAAAAAAATTATTTTTTGGAAAGATATCTACATGTATCATTAGAATATTCAACTAAATATTTTTATTGCTTACCATTATTTTATTTTTTTATTTGCTCACATATTGAGGGTATCTTTTTGCTGGTCTTTTCAAAATGTTTGATTCAAAAGTCGAATTCAACCATTAATGTTACTTAATTTAACAAGTGATGTATTACCATTTAAGTTTTATAAATTTTGAAGTTCATTTTATACTCGATCAAAGGCCAAAACATGAACGTATTAAAATGAATCTATCATATAGTTAATAAGGTTCATTCATTTTTCAACCTCTTTGATCCAGTGTCAAATGAACTTTAAAATTTATACAAAAAATTTATCCTCATTAAATTAAATAAATTAACGGTTTGAATTCGACATTTGGATGAAATTTTTTAAAAAATAATTAAAGACCGAAATGTTGGTATTTTGGCCACCCAAAATATAAGCACGGCCGGAACCCTCCTATAAATTTTTATAGTTTAATTCTCGTGTGATCATTTATCAAACAGCTTAAACAAACTTTTTCTTAAATTTATATATAACGGATTAACGTTACGAATTAATTTTAGTGTCCAAAATTAATTGAATTTAATTTTTCTTAATTAGAAAGGATATTATTTAAAAAGTTATGATAAAAGCCCCTGAAATACTACATTGTTTCTTTGAAATATTAATATTCTTAGTTTAATATCAAATTCAAAGAGTGCTGGATTGATTGGAGCATATATGTCGTCGAATATGTACAACAAAGCATTATGACAATGCGATTGAATTCGTCGAACATGTACAGCAAAACATTATGACAATGCGATTACTTACAAGAAAATTATTAGAGAGAGGAAACCAGTACTCATTGTACTTAAAATCAGTCCGATGGGCCTCCTGGACAATCAGTTATCCATTTAATTATATATTTGATAGTAACTATTACGTTGGCTTGACACTTGGTAGGAGTTGATCCATGAGTAAAAAAATTATTATATACTCAAATAAACTGATTGGAAGGTCTATCAATTCAGCTTGATGTTGATAGAAATCAGACCCTCCCTCTGTTGCTATGATAGGACCACAAAATTTATTTACAAACAAAAAGGATGTGCATAATTGTTACAAAAAAAAAGGAGTGCACCAATATTAATTATTATACTAAGATTGAGTCCAATTCAACTACAAGAAAATAAATTATTTAAATATTAAAATATGGACCATATATTGATAGCAGTTTAGTAATTAATATTGGGGCGGAAAATGTTTTCTTTATTTTTATTTGTTTATTTATTTACTTTTCTTTGTTTCTCTTTCCTCTGGGCTTCCTTCGGTCAAATTACGCTACTTTTCTTTCCCTCTCTGTCTCACTCTGACTTATTCCTCTCTCTCTAAAATCCCTGAGATGTTATGGTAGCCGGTGGTAGTTAGCCGTATATCCCAGAAGCAATGCTGGTTACTACTCTTTTCCTACCCAACCTATCTTCCACATTCAATGCCGTGATCTTTTGCATATAGCACCCCATATGTTTACGATTTTATAAGTTACAAGCAGTCGCAGTCTGACAGAGGTCACAGAGCAGACTTATTTTCTGTTATCACCCAATTTTCTTATATTTTTACATTAGGATACATTTTTGGGTCTATTTGGAAATTAATCCAACTTTTATACTAATGCAGTGTTTAATGTTATCATGTCCTTGAAGTTTAGTTAAATTTCCATTCTCTTATTAATCATAAAAATTTTTAGTTCTCTCCTAGACTAAAATTGAAACTGAAACACAGTCCAACCTCAAAAGGTAGTAACTAGTAAACAAAGGAGTTTACTTTTGAATAAAGTAATAGAAAGTCGATTGTGGCAACAGGTATTTGAATGGAAATGTTCAAATTTCGTAGTGCGATAAATAGTCAAAATGATATTTAACTTTAAAGGTATATTATCAAAATGATATTTAACTCTGGAGGTTAAAATATTGATATATAGTAGCAGTGCTGATTTCCTGCACCAATTGTGAAAAGCTTCTTCGACATAAGTTTATCACAGTTAGATTTATCTTTTGTAATTTTTATTTTGTTTATTATTATTATTATTTTATTTTTTTTGACAACTCAGTAAAAATTACACAAGATAAATGTATATAAGATATTTGTTACTTGTTGAAGCTGAAAATCGAGAGATTTAAAAATAAGCACGAAGTTGTATCACCAGAATTGTCAACAGTCAACATGCACCCTGCATTTTTCCACAATCAATTATAGTTAATATCACAAGCAAAGCCTTCCAATCAAAATAGCAAAAATATGTTATATATTTTATATTTTCTAAGTTGGAAAAACAAGGCGGTTATTGAATTCTGCTGGTTCTAAGAGTTGGACTAGCTGATTAAATTAGCAAACGTGTCCGACATATGTATAAGCATATAGGCATATATTCTATTTGATCTGAAATTTCAATAAATAATTAAATAAATTAAATATAATGTTTAGTTCATTGACACGAATTCATGCAATTTCACATTTTTTTCCCATCACTATAAACTAAAATTAGAACCATATAATTCAACTTTAAAAAATACACAGAGTAGATGACGAGTCAATTACAAATTAAGCTTTTAAATTGGCACTTAATTAATATGTGGAATTCCATAACCATGAACTAATTTCATAATTGTTAAAATTGTAAGGAATAACTCATAATTTAAAAAATGATGGAATCTGCTGGGGTCTAATATCATGACACTATGAAAATTAAAATAACACCCAAAAAAATACATTAGAGACACATTCAATTCATAAGATTAATAATATAGCTATAAATAATTAAAGATTTCTTGACTTAATTTCGAAGACTGTAATTAAGACCATCAAATTAATAATTAATAGTTTTGAACAAATACACATCCATAAATAATTAGCATAAATTAAAATTCAACGGGTCTTAACTAGACTAACCAGCTACCTCAGTTCTGTATGGCACATACGTAGAAGCTGTACCCAAAAACTGTTACCTGTGTAATTATATAATTTTTCCCACAAAATCAAAATGTACATATTTTATATGCTGGCCATCTCAGGTTAGCAGCACGCAGCTACCCACCACCCATCTTCTCATCTTCCCTCTCTCCTTCTACCCCCACGCCCTTTGAATGCCTTTCTTCCCTCCTCCCTTTATATACTCCTCTCTCCTACCCCCACCTCTCCAAACATTCCTCTAACCTCTCTCTCTCTCTCTCTCTCTCTCTCTCTCTAACTCTTAGACACACAGACAGAACATTAATTAGTCATCATGCCGCAAGCACCGCCGGTATACGAGAACCCAAAACCAGTATGTGTCATGGATGCGTCGGGAGCACTCGGTCAGACTCTCGTTGAGAGGCTCCTAAACCAGGGATACACCGTTCATGCGGCCGCCTCTAAACAGAGTACGCCACACTCCTTTCTAAAAATACAAGAACCTGTGTATGTTTGGAACTTGTACCTTGCCTGATTGGTATAGTACCAGTATACCATTTCTGGTTTCCTAACTTCAACCATGTTTATGTAAAGACTGATGCGGGTATCAAGTACTGCAACCTTTTGGTACATCTGTTGTGTTATAATACCTAATTAATTGATTTTTCAATGAATATAAATTTAGGTGATTTGAATGGATTGAAGAAGTTATTGGGCAATAACAAACAGTTGAAGTTGTTTCGGTTTGACCCCTTTGATTATCAGAGTATCGTCGATGCCATAAAAGGCTGCTATGGTCTCTTCTACATGTATGAGGCATCTCAAGACCAATCTACTTATGATGTGAGTAAATTTAATTTATTAGATACACTGAGGTGTTACTAACTTACTATTAGAAGGAAAAATAATACTTTTCAGGTGGTTCTATTGAAAATTCTTGAATAATCATAATTTTTACTAATAACTAAGTAGAATTTATATAACTGTCTAAACTCTGAGTAAAAAGGTTTTCATCTAATGATCAGTTTCAACTTTCCATTTCAAATTCGTTTACATAGTTAATGTTTCTGAGCTGGTAATATTCTACATGTTTGCTGAAATTGGGGAAAAAGTACTTTTATGAGTTGGGCTTATTTAATGTCACAGCTGGTTATTTCTCTTTGAAATTTGCTAATATTTCCAAGCATTTAAAGTTGCACATGGCCACGAGTCAGCAAACAGTAAATTTTCTGAAAAAGCAGTAAAAATAACTAAAAGTGCACCTTTTATTGAACACATATGATATAACAAACATGGGGACTTCTTCTTTTATAAGAAAAAAATATTAACTAAAATGAATATGAGTGAAATAATTTTTGTTTTCAAAAATTTATAGGAGTTAATGGGGGAGGTGGAGGTCAGAGCTGCGCATAATGTGATCGAGGCTTGCGCACAGGTGGAAACCATCGAACGGGTCGTTTTCACATCGTCGGTAACTGCCGTTGTCTGGAAGGAAAACAGGAAGTCATCGGTGGTCGTCAATGAGAGGGATTGGAGCGAACCCAATTTCTGTCGCAAGTACAAGGTAAATATATCAGTTCCTAAGTTATTAACCATTTGAACTTGAAATTGTTTGGTTTAGAGATGCATGGTGTCTCGTATGTGCCCAACTTCGCTGTAGTATGGGTCTTCTGAATCAAGATTTTCTAATTAACATCTAATCATACCGAAAAGTTCGGAACTATAATTTGTCTTTTTTTTTTTCATATGAGATGATTTGGTGGGTGAACTGTTTTGGATAGGATTAATTTGACAAACTATGTAGCAGACCCACCACTTTTGTTTTAAATTTTGAATTCCAAAAGTTAAAAAGGTAGCATAATCAAGGAATATTATTATTATGTTTTATCCAAGAGCCCAAGAGATACAAAGACCAAAACGTATTGAACTTTTCAAATCACACGCAACTTCAAATAAGAGAAATTTGACACTACTAGATTTCAACCAAAAACCAAAGACATTTCAAACCGTTGTGCAAAAGTTGCTAGAATACCCCGTTAGCTTGCCCCCTGAGTAATAAGCGGCAGATTAATTAGAACCAACGGAGTCAGGCTAAATATGAGTATTAAATTAGTTAAATATGATCTATTTGTTAATTAGATGATTTAGATTACCTACTTATCACATTCCTTGGAAAACAGGTAGTTAGATTACCTTTCCAATACGTATACGCCACATAACTTCTATGAAACTCCTATGTAGCAAGGAGTATGTTATTTTGTTTCCCCCGTATTATCAGATATACAAGTGATAAACAATACCCCTTAAATAAAAGAACTTGGGTTAGTAATTTGTCTCTAATTTGCGTGCTTTTTTGTTGATTTGCCCCTAGCCAAAAGCCCAACTATTCCAAAGTACAATGTCATTGTACAAGAATAGACATGAATAAGGAGATCCCATTTAAGCTCTTTAATTATGTTAACAACAAATTGTCACAACAACACATTAATGGAGTGCTATCTGTTTGCATTAAGCGTGATGCAGAACAATTTTCTGTAATTAGTTTGGACAAGTACAATCCGTACAAATTTGATTTGATATATTTGGGTGAGGTACAAAACATTTGGAGGGGTTACATGATGAGTGCCACAGAAAACAACCACCAGTGAAGAAGTCTTTTTCATAATAAACTAGTCAGTTAATTAGAGCTATCAGAGATTCAGAGCTTCGCATCTAACAACAGCTTTCAAAACACCAAGTAAAAAGTGCCTGCCAGATTTCTCTCTTCTGTTCTTTTGTAGTTGAGTACAAGTTTACCGGATTGCCAATCAAATGGTCCCTTATTCTAACCATAGACCATATCTCATGAGATTATAACGTTAGTTAGAAACAACTGGGAGAAATATAATAAAAAGAAAATAAAGAAAATCAAGTACAATATATATAGAAAATAAGATTCTCCAATCTCAAAAATCAGTTCTTGTCAGTTGTTTCTAATTAACAGTTTCACCGCGAATAGGGAGCTTAGCTGTCAGTATACAATAACCTATTTTTATTATAATACTAAATTATACATGGACTAGTCACGAGTTATACCCAGTCGCTAACACTAACAGTATGACCTCAAAATTGAATGCATGTCTCACATGCTTAATTTTAAATTTATAAATAAAATAATTGGATATTCAGATGAGATTTTTGACTTGATTCTAACCATCTTTACTTGCAAGTTGCACCCTTGAAACAACGTAAATCTCCTAACCTCCATGTGCTCCATTCGGTTCAAAATTATTTTGTATATGACAATATTTTGTTTGATAAGAAAAAGCCAAAAGGTTTCCCTAAATAAATGGAATGAAAGTACTACAGCACGACATCAAAATATTTGCATTTTTTTTTATTAAATGGAAAATGATATATATTTATTTTATATTGAAAGGAAAATACCAATTTACATCCAAATAAGGTAGGAAGCTTAGACCTGTTATGTTCATATCTCGTGGATCAAATATGTATATAACTTGTGGCAAAAGTATTGATGTGACAAAATGCTACTATCTAACTTTGCATTTATTAAAGGTGTTGACCTCCTGAGTTTTACAGAGTATAGACAGAAGGATAAGCTATCACTTGCCTAGAGCAAGCAAACAGCTAACCCACATAAATTGTTCTGATCAACTGTTGCCATCAACTATAGAAAAAAAATAAATCCGATTCCATACATGTTTTGTAATCCCATTTTTATGGATGAAATCAAACATCTTGATTGAAGAACTTTAATGATCTAACATTAACAGAAACTCCCCTTCTCAGTTATCTGGTCCTCTGTGTGTTGTATCGTTATGATTTTACCAGAATTATTTTTTTTATTTTTTTTTTTTTATAGCATGCTTCATCCAAGTCAAATTTACTCTTTTTAGTTTAAGATGCGAACAATGGCCCTTGCACAGCTTTCTAATACTTTTGTTTATTTCTTAACCTAACATTTTTTTTTCTCATCCAGCTATGCCATCAACTATAGAAAAAATTGAATCCGATTCCATACATGTTTTGTAATCCCATTTTCATGGATGAAATCAAACATCTTGATTGAAGAGCTTTAATGATCTGACATTAACAGAAACAATATTCAGTCCCCTTCTCAGTTATCTGGTCCTCTGTGTGTTGTATCGTTATGATTTTACCAGAATTTTTTTTTTTTTTTTTTTTTAGCATGCTTCATCCAAGTCAAATTTACTCTTTTTAGTTTAAGATGCGATCAATGGCACTTGCACAGCTTTCTAATACTTTTGTTTATTTCTTAACCTAACATTTTTTTTCTCATCCAGCTATGGCATGCTTTGGCAAAGACTCTTTCTGAAAAGACGGCATGGGCATTGGCCATGGATCGGGACATCGATATGGTATCAATAAATGCTGGCCTCGTGACTGGACCTGGCCTGTCAGCCTCCAATCCTTACCTGAAGGGTACACCAGAGATGTATGAAGATGGTGTACTTGTGACAGTCGATGTAGATTTCCTGGCAGATGCACACATTGCGGTATATGAAACCCCTTGTGCCTTTGGTCGGTACCTCTGTTTCAACCATTCGGTGTGCCGACCAGAGGATGCCGTCAAGCTGGCGCAGCTGCTCGTGCCTAAAGCCCCTTGCCCTCCACCAAGGTATATTTGATTTTCAAAATATACATGTTGTTTGCTTAATTACTAATTGTACTTTCGGTTTTTTTTTTTTTTAAAAAAAAAAATCTAGTTATGCTAAACTGTTTTTCTCTCTGTACTTATTATACTGCAGCGATGAGTTAGGGTTGAAACAGCAGAGGATCCAGAACAAAAAGTTGAACAGAATAATGGCGGAGTTCGCTCAAGGAACACATTTGGAATTGTACGAGTAAAAGAAATATATTCTTTTTTTTTTTTTTTCCTCCCCTTTTTCTCTTCTTATTCTTGAAATTTGTTCATAAATGGCGGTGCTTTTCAAGTTAGGAGAGTGGATTGTATTATTTTGTGCATGGCCAATTTGCCTCATGTATTTAGTGAGTTCTTATTTATTAAAAGTGTTCAAGGAAATGTTTTATTACCTATTATTTTGTAAATAAGTATTATTCATGAAGTACCATTCTTTTAATCCCTTACAAAACAATCTTTAGTATCTTCGTTAAAAACAAGGGTTATAAATCAACAAGAATTACGCTCTATTGAGAATGTTCTATCTTGACAGTTTTGACAAAAAAAAAATCTCAATTACTTTAATTTTCAGAAAATAGAAAATAATTTATGGACATGTTTCTAACATGATAAATTAATTGTTCATTAAACTTCATGTATGTTAGGATATCATTAAATATTCATCAAAAGTTGTAAAATATGGATTGTTTCAATTGTTCAATTTATGGTGAATGTAAACTCACATTCAAATTTAATCATTTTTTTTTTTCATATGCGTTATATGCAGATAGTACATGGCGCATTTCAAGTATCAGGCTTTGAAATTTAGATTGTTCTTAATAATTGTCAATGAATCTCACCTAACAACAAGTGAGAAAACCAACATTTGTGTTTTTTTGTAGTTTAGAACTATCAATCTAACGACCACGCTGAAGTCATGAGAAAACCAACATTTGTGCATTATATAGGTGCATGTACTAACACATTGCTTGTCATTGAGGCGTGCAAGATTCTAAAATTGTCATTTTGGTATCAGCCAACTATACAAAAATTGTGAGTATGACTAGAAAAGTCACCTGATCTGATCAGCCTAGTGCTCAATTGGATTCTGATTTTGGTATCATTTAGTTACCCTTTTCCTTTCCGTCTTCAAACATTGTTAATTCAATTTCTGAGGCTTTCCGTCTGGAAATGTTGTTAATTCCATTTCTGGGGCTTTCGTTTGATTGTGTTCATTTAGTGTACCACACCAACTTCACAAAACAAAACACAATTCGGCATGTTCACACAGGTAAACAGAGAAGATGCTTTGTAGCTCTGGAAAATTCCATCAGAAGGCTACAGGAAAAAGAAAGCTTTCGAGATAGCTTGTCAGTAGAAGTGTAATAAATAGACGGATATAAATTATACCGAAATTCTTTCAAAACGAATTACAAAAAAAGCAGTGAACTTGGATTTTTAGGTTGCTGTCGTCCCTGCTTTGCAAAGCAGTTACTCCTTCTCGGTTGTTTGCTAAGCCTGCATGGCGTTTTGTTTTATTTTAAAATTTCTGCCACAACTACCAACCAATTCAAACCACCAAATAAATGAATTCTGCAAACAAGATCTAGGAACGACTAAAGATGTCTAATAAAATTGTGTTATTAGCTACTTGACATTGACGTGTCTACTTTGTATGGTTTTTCAGTACAAGGGTGCTTCGCTTTTATACTATAATTACAGACACTGTGTGACAGTGATACAAACAACCAAGCATTCTGTAAAGGCTACGTGCTGAACATGCAAACACACAAAAGTATTACAAGAGTTAAGGGCTTTTATCGTACTAGACTGGTGTAGTATTCAAGGCTCAAGTGCTAAAAGAGATGGAGACAATACTAGAAAGCTTGAACTTGCGAGGTTTCTTGGAGTTCAGAGGCTCAAACACCACCTCTGTATTTGGCTTTACTGCAATTTCCTTCAACTCAGAAGAGGAAGAACCATCTGATCTATAGTCTCGAGTTGAGCACACAATTTGAGTCCTTGAATTCCCTGAATTTATCATTTGCACCAAAGGCATCATTACCTTTTCATTATTATTTATTTATTTATATTAGGAAACATAAAACTCATCTTCTTTGGTTGAAAATAAACAGGTTTCTTGACAAATAAATCCAATATATGTATAACTGAATACTAGAGCATATATCTGAATCGTAAGTTCAATCAATAATTAATTGCAAAAATGATGACAACTGAAGCAAATTAAATTTAGTAAATTTAGAAGTCACTTTCAAACTTTAGGCTGCAATGTTAGGTTGATTGATTGCTCAAAGTTGAGAGTCTATCTGGGGCTTGCATTGATTGAAAAGTTATTGGAACAATGAAGAATAGTGCCAGTACTCCGGTAAGAACATATTATGTAATGACACTGTCATTTAACACAGAGAAATAAAGTACCTAAACCAAGAAGAGACGCCTTTTGGACAACAATACGGCTAAATTTTGATCTCTTTATAGATTGCAAGGCTGCCATGTCACCATGATGCCCCTTAAATTCTATAAATTCACCAAGAACATTCCTGTTCCCTTTTAATTCCAACCTACAAAAATTCATTATAAAAATCAATTTAATTGAAGCCTTTTATTTATTTAAAAAAATGATAACAAGATGCAGGATTATTTTAGCAGGACACCAGACACAGGTCAAGTGCAGTATTTTTCTATACAATTTCATTAAATGTGTACTATTTTCTATTAAAAAGTGGTCAAATAACTCTGTGTATTAAGTTTTTAATAGGTTTGAAATAAATACTATAGTAAGTTATGAATGAAGAGTAGTGATTAGTAATTACAGCAACAAGGTGGACATCAGCGGTGCCATTTTTTTAAATTAAAAGCAGAAATGTAGACTCTGCCGGTGTAATGTTTCAGTAGACAAAAATTGATTCTAATTCTATACTTATCTTAATCTAAAATTACCAAAACTTAACCTGTTATCTGCCTCATTCATGTAAAAGAATACATTGACCAGTTCAGATCAATCATTTAAGGTATAAAATTTGACATTTGAATGCGTTGCACGAGTATTTTAGCTATCCTCAGCATCTTTTGTAGAAAATTTGAAAGTAATTTATGCAGGTAAAACCATCATTTTCTTGAAATCCGTGTTGAATATGGAATTCTTCCTTAAAAAAAAAGTAACATAATTGTTAATCATCAGAGAAACTGGTACCTGTCCCACATAGGAGAGGAGCTGAGAATAAAATGAATATTTTGATGCAATGCATCTTGAGTTTCTCCTTTTACACCAGAAAATGCACTTTTAACCCAATTAAAATTTCCATCTTTCGAATCAGGCTTAAGATCTCTCCATTTGTCATGTGTCAAAACCTCTGTTTGAAGCATAATTGAAGGTGAAACTCTACAAGTATGAGAAATAATTAGTTAAAGCATACTATAAACTAGAGTTCTTGCAAAAAGCACCTGAGTCGAGATTATGTATTTGACAGTCCACATTCATTTAAGAATGTTTACTGCTGATTGCAGCCATTCAAAACCTGCGCAGCATGCCCTTTACACTCAGTCTCATATTTTTTATGATGTGTTTTGTAATAGTTGAATAACATATGTTGGTGCTTGGTCAGCATAGTGATACTGGTCTGAGTCTTTGCTGATGTGTTTACTTTCAAAATCTATTTTGTAAAACTGTCAATGATAGAAATGCACTGAGATTTAGCTACTTTCTCTACCTAGGAGTTGTAAGTTGAGGAGGTCCCCTGAGACAGTGCTAGGAAAGAAGTGATTGTTTTGTTCATATTGCAAGAGAGTAATTTGTACCAAGTTCAGGTACAATAGATTATGATGAATATTGTAAAGAACAGGGTGTTTTCAGTTGAATGAAACTGGGCAGTGCCTTCACCACTACTATTTTTTTTATTTATTTGTTTTTTTTTTAAAAAAAAAAGGAAAGAAAGAAAAAAAAAATAGTGGTTGAATATGGAATTCTTCCTATAGAGGAATAAAGCTTATGAGCCATACGATGAAGCTTTGGGAGAGAGTGATCGAGCATCGTTTGAGACGGACAACAGACGTCTCGAAAAATCAATTTGGTTTTATGCCTGGTAGGTCCACTATGGAGGTCATTTTTCTAGTTAGGCAGCTTATGGAGAGATATCGGGAGCAGAAGAAGGATCTCCATATGGTTTTAATTGATCTGGAGAAGGCATATGACAAAGTACCAAGGAAACTCATGTAGTGGGCACTTGAAAAGAAGAAAGTCCCCACCAAGTATGTTACCCTCATCAAGGACATGTACGATGGAGTTGCTACTTGCATCAGGACGTGATAGCGTGACTAGTGACTTTCCTATTAAAATAGGATTACATCAGGGATCGGCATTGAGCCCTTACATTTTTGCCTTGGTGATGGATGAGATCACGAAGGACATACAAGGAGAGATTCCTTGGTGTATGCTCTTTGCGGATGATGTGGTGCTAATCGATGAGAGTAGGATAGATGTCGATAGGAAATTAGATTTGTGGAGACAAACTCTAGAGTCGAAAGGGTTTAGACTTAGTAGAACTAAGACGGAGTATATGAGGTGTGAGTTTAGTGGGACAGGATCAGAAGATGGAGATGTTCGTTTAGATGGACATGTAGTGCTTATGAAAGACACTTTTCGATATCTAGGGTCAATGTTGCAGAGTGATGGCGACATAGATGAAGATGTTAGTCATAGGATAAGAGCAGGGTGGGTGAAATGGCGACAAGCATCGGGAGTGTTATGTGACAAGAAAGTCCCACAGAAGCTAAAAGGAAAGTTCTATAGGACGTCAATTAGACCTGCGATATTGTATGGCGCTGAATGTTGGGCTACTAAAAGACAACACGTCCAAAAGATGAGTGTAACAGAAATGCGCATGTTGCGGTGGATGTGTGGGCATACGAGGAGGGATCGGATTAGAAATGATGACATACGGGATATGGTCGGGGTGGCACCAATAGAGGAGAAGTTGGTCCAACATCGCTTGAGATGGTTTGGGCATGTCCAACGTAGACCCCCGGAGGAACCCGTGCGTAGCGGAATTCTCAACCGCTTTGAAAACACAAGGAGAGCCAGAGGTAGACCAAGATTAACATGGGAAGAAGCAGTAAAAAGGGATTTCAAAGAATGGAACGTCTCCAAGGAGTTGGCGTTGGATATGACAGCATGGAAGCTAGCAATTCACGTGCCGGAACCATGAGATGCGAATTTAAGGGTCAAGTGTTGTCTTAGATTTGTAGGTTATAGTTTTAGCTTACGGCTTAGGTGTACGTCTCACTACTACTACTATTTATTTATTATTATTATTATTACTACTACTACTTTATTTTCTCTATATATATTTTTTTACTATTATTAGCCCTATTTTTGACATATACTTCTTTTTTTGATGACTTGGTGACTTTGTTGGGTTTCTTTTCTAGCCTACCTCAACTTGTTTGGGACAAAAGGCTTAGTTGTTGTTGTTGTTGTTGTTGTTGGTTGAATTGGGTGTTTACTGTAACACCAACGCACATTGTTCGTTTCTTATCTTTTTGATACTGTTGCACGTAAGTAAGCCTAATACTATAAGTAACTATTTTACGTACATGCAATATGGATTCGGAAGAATGACTCGACCATTGATAAGACCTTTCGGTAGAGAGGCTCCTCTTTGTTCCAAATATGATTGGAGGATTGTAATTTGACCACTGACCTCCAGTACCTACAACAACTAGTAAGTTAATAAGAGGCAGCAGTAACAACCAATACTAACAAAGTTAAATAATTAGAACTGAAAATAATATTACAGGATCAGGATGTGTTTCAGTCTTATGTTTCTTGTCACTGGTACAACTCCAGTTCCCATCATTGTTTACTTGGACATACCCAGAGAAGTTTCTCACTGCCACCACCAGTATTTCCCTACAATGGCATAATTGTGTAAGATCCAACAAAAAAACTGCTTTTTATATCTTCTTTTTCTATTTATTATTTATTTCTTTTATTTATTATTGGTTTGAGAAATTACACCAACATAGCAATGGACGTCATAAATAATAATGTTCAACTTAATCTATAAGTTTCTAGTAACTTGCATAAAAATCACAAGTTTACCGAAGGGCCAAGTCGACTAAAAAAGGACCAATTGTCACTGTAAGTTAGTTGACCATGTAATACCTAACATAAATTATATCCGACTTTCTTCATATAAAATGATTTCTTGTATACTTGATCTAATGTGTGCATCCTAAGAACCATGTATGTGGTGCAGTAGGAGGGTGAAAGTGTCAAACAATAACTGATTAGACCTCTTAAATTTCACTAAAGTAATAGCTGTGTTTTATTTATGGATAACATTAAAAAAACAATTATTTTATCAGAATAGAGTCTATGAAAAATTCTGTGAAAATGCCAACACTTGCTGATTCATTTGTCAAAGATAACTCGAGAACGTTACAATAAATTAATTGATGAGTTGAATATTCAGGAACCACAAACTCATTAATTTCATTGTTGAATTCTTTCAAGTACTATTTGATTTTTCATTTTGATGAGCCTCACTTTAAGGAATTCATGGAAGAATAAATTCCGAAAGAAAAGATATGACTGCAAAAGATTTGCTGTACCGGTTACAATATGGGTGCTCACCAGCCATCAATGCATGGTATTCTTAAACTGATTTTACACTCAATAGAACAAAACAAAAAATACTTGGTTGTATCGGCAAATGCATCTAGTGGCTTTATTTTTGTTATTTTTTTATTTAAAAGCTTTGTTATTTAAGGCTTAAAGGTAAAATGCACAATCGCAGCATGACAGAGTAGGCATTAGAATCCTCCACATACAGTATATACAAAGGAGATCTAATTACTTCAATTTATCCAACAAGCAATTCACATCACAGATTTTATAGCCATACCGGTTAGATTAGATTTGAATACAGGCATAAAGTGTGCAGAACTACACTTATTTAAGTAAAAAACAGAATGCAGCTTAAAGTAATAAAAGAGAAAGGTAAGATAAAGAGGCAAACTTTTTAGTTACGAGCACAATGTCTATGTGCTGACGGGTTCCAGAATCAGGATCAGGTATTCGTAGTCCAACAAAGCATTTCCCACCATACAGCTTTTCCAACCTGTGCAAGTTGGCAAAAGCAATTTTAGTTCAAGTTAATTAAATTAATAGCAATCTTTAGGTATCAGTAGGCTGGTCTCCTTCAGTCCAATCTTGTTCATGTTTGTACCAGTACAGGGACACAAAAGGTCACAAATGTGGCATTATGCTTCCAAAACTATAGAAGTATTATAATTTGTATCACAGATTTACAGAAGGTTTGATCTCTTTCAGAAATAACCAAACAGCATCCAATAATCAAAAGGGAGTTAAGGTGACAATAGACCTCCCGTTCTAAGGTCATTTGACGGCAGTTTGACTAAAAATCAAGATCGCCGACTTAAAAAGGATATCAGAATTTGACAAATTCCTCGACAAAATAAGAACAATAGGGAATTCGCTACCTGGAGGCGACAGCGAAGCAGATGTCGGAATGAGAACTGTTGATGTCAGCAAAGTCGTCGACGTCATCGCCGAGATACAATCGGAAAAGCTTGTAGAACACCAGACAGCACAGTATCTCCACCCACATCTCTTCAAGAGAATTAAATTTCTCGCCGATTTCTCAAATTGAGAGGAGAAATTCCAAATATGGAGTCTTTGGGTTTCTTTCTAGTAGATACACCTTGTGTTCTGGACTGTTGTATTTATGCAAACACCGTGTGCTGATTCTTTTGATTTTTCTAGGAAAAGAAACAGTGTCTTCTTACTTCGCCATGAAGGACCGTATCAAGTCATTTTATTAATTTATTTATTCCCATTAAATAAATTGTCCTTACAATCAAAAAACACATAGATAAAATGTACGAGAAATTGCACATCTTAAATGTAAAGTTGTTGGAAAAATTCTATTTCAGAAAATAATAATAATAATAATAATAATAAAATGCACTTATTTTTCAGAAATTATATACACCATCCAACAAAAAAACATCCAATACCATCCAATTAAACCAGCGCCATCCAACAGGCCAAAAAAACTTTTTTTCCGCGTGCTGACGTCAGCAAAATTTTTTGACCAATTTCTGAAAAAATTTTGTGCTGACGTCATCAAATATGCTGATTTAAGAGTTCTGTTAAATGTTTTAAGGGTTCAGTTAAATGTTTTAAGGGTTGAATTAAAGTGTATAAGTGTTCAGTTAGATGTACCAATAATTTGAAATTTTAGTGTTTTGTGTTCAGTTAAATACGTTAAGGGATTATTTAAAAGTATGTATGTGTTCAGTTAGATGCAGCAATAATTTAGAATTTTAGTGTTTTGTGTTAAGTTAAATACGTTAAGGGATGAACTTAAAGGTCTATGTGTTCATTTAGTTGCAGCAGAAATTTGATTTCGTAGTTTTTGTGTTCAATTAAACTAGTTAAATAAAAAAACAAAATGAACAGATATAACAAACATAGCAAACATTTACAATAACAATATGAACATTTACAACAATAAACTGAACATATATACAAATTTCGTAAGTAAGAAATAAATGATCATATTCAACATACAAAGTGAAATAAATTATTGTTGCATCTAACTGAACACTTACACACTTTAATTCAACCCTTAAAACATTTAACAGAACCCTTAAATCAGCATATTTGATGTCGTCAGCACAAAATTTTTTTCAAAAATTGGTCAAAAAATTATTGGTGCATCTAACTGAACACTTATATACTTTAATTCAACCCTTAAAACATGTAACTGAACCCTTAAAATATTTAACAGAACCCTTAAGTCAGCATATTTGATGACGTCAGCAAAAAAAATTTTCGAAAATTTTTTTGCTGACGTCAGCACGCGGAAAATTGGATGGCGCTGGATGGTAATTCAGTGGATGGTAGATAGTAATTACCCTTATTTTTGCCTAATTTTTTAGCAGGCCATGGTCGCCATGAATCGTCTAAATTGAACTCCGCTAAATGGGCTGAATTTGGGCCATATAATTTAAATAAATTAGACATTTAAACCCGGAAAGATATAATGGGCCTAAGATCTATATTTAAATCCCTTATAATCTAATCAGCCCAAAGGATCCAACATTGTCACTTCTTAAACATACTTATGTGTAGTTATACACCGTACGATGTATGGTATATTATAATTATACGCCCCTGATTTCTCTCCAGCACGAGCCGTTACTTTTCTCCACGGACCGCTTTAATTATGTTCTCCCCTCTACAGTTCCTACGTAACGGAGACGTACAACAGACATGGTTCTATAGACGATCCGGTGGCAGCAGTCTCCATTTCATATTTGAAACGGAGACACAAGATTTAAAGGTAGCATAGCAATGCGGAATTCACATCCTCTGGACTTCGGTTTTCCGAAGTCCAGTGGACTTCCTTTGATCCGAACCGTCCGATTTGATCAGAACGGCTATAAGGGAGCCCCGTGCATTCCACCACACCCGAAAAAAATTATTGGCCCGAAAAAAATCAACCGTTCTGATCAAATCGGACGGCTCGGATCAAAGGAAGTCCACTGGACTTCGGAAACCGAAGTCCAGAGGATGGGAATCACCTCCGTCTCTGTAAATGGCAGCTTTTATTTTACATCTCACACTCTCTCTCCAGTCTTTTGTGTGTGTGTTTTAGTGAGAGAGAGGGAGAGAGAGAGAGAGGCAACCGCCTCTTACCAACTTACAGCTTTCTCTTTTCCTGTCTCTTTGCCCCCCTTTGCTACTTTCGTGGCTTCTTTTTCTCAGTCTCTCTCGAATGGCGACAATGGCGTCTTCTAAATCCAAGTAAGTCGACTGACCTCACTCAGATCTGCTCAGGAGATGCGAGTTTTGATCTAATTTCAGTGATTGGGTTTTAGATTTGTAATTTTATTTGCTCTTTTTGTCTTTTTTTGGTGTAGAATTGAAGTTCTATTTATATACAAGGAGCTGAATTGCTTAAAAGCTGCAATTAGAACTGTTTTTTTCGATTTAACTTGAGATTTTACTCGTTTTGAATAATTGCTTAATTTTGTATTTGGTTTTCTTCCGAGAACTAGCAAATGTAGCTTACTTGTTAACAAAATATTACCTTTTTGCTTCCAAATTACATATTTTCAACATTTTCCGTTTCTTTTTTGTAAACTACCATATGCTTAATTCTAGCTACATTGTTATCTAATAAATTCCAAGTTCTTAGCTCTTTTGTAAAACTTCTTCGCTATTCAATTTTTGTTTTTATTAAGGCCTGAAAGTAATTTCATCTCTTAATTTCATTTTTTCCCTTGAATTTTTCATCCCGCCCACTGAATTTTGTTTTTTTCCTGGTAGATTTGGATGTTTTTGCAACTATTTCTTGTCCATTTCCTACCCAACTTTTGAAATTCCAACTAACGACCCTAATTTTTGTCACATTATACCTAGCAATTAGTCCAAATTAAACCACTAACCTTGATTTATTTTAACAGATCTGGATTATCCGAAGCATCAAGCAACAAACCGTCCACACCAGCTACTCCCAGGAGACCGAGTACTCCTAAATCGGGTAAGGTTAACCGGGTCGGGTCTCTCAAATCCGACCCGAATTCGCCTTCACCCACTCAAAACCCACGCCTCTCTTTTGACCGCTCACCAAAACCTACCGAATCAAAACCTACTGTAGATCGAAGATCTCCCAAGACTGCAACACCTGATGTAAGAATTCTTTTGTTTTTTTTAAAAAATAGTAGCATATGATGTACACTGATTTATTTATTCATTTTTTCTTCCTTTTGGCTTTCTATATATTACTCAGTATTTCATATTAATGGACCAGTTCATTTGTTGCTGAAAAACCATATGTGATTTTTTAGTTAATAAATTTGTAATTTTTCTTTCTTTATCCAATATTTTGGGATAAAAAAAAATGAAAACTAAACCTGAGTGAGTTCCATTTCTATTCGGCAAATTTTGGTATTTGATATTATCATCAAGGGATCTTATAATTTTTTTCTATTACTATGTCAATCAATTTTTAAGAAACCACTTCTATACTACAATATAATGTATAGGTACAAAATTTTTACCAGAGCAAAGTTTACAATATGTAAGGATGAAACCGAACCTTATAAACCCATACGTTTTGCCACTGTCTCTTCTATTAGCTTGAAAAGGCTAATGAACTAAATTTAAAAACAACAGTTCCAATTAAAATTTAAATGAAGCAGACCTAAATACAAAATCATACGCAAAGGTCCTCTAGTTCATTGTATAATAAAACAATTTATTTTTGTAGAAACAACTTCAACCGAGGTCATTGAAGGGATCAGAGCTTCAATCTCAGCTAGATTCAGCTAATGAAGAGTTGAAGAGGTCCAAGGAACAGGTTGCCTCTCTAGAAAAGGAGAAGCTCTCCATTTTAGATGAACTACAGGAGGTCAAGCACCTTGCTAATGTGGCCAATGAGCAGCTCCAGGATGCAATTGCTGCACGAAGACGTGCCGAGGAGGATACAGAAATCGCGAAGTTCCGTGCAGATGAACTGGAGATGGTTAGTATCGATGCGGCTCAGACAAGAGAAGAGGAGTGGCGGAGTGAACTGGAGAGGATTAAGAACCAGCACGCATCTGATATTTCTGTTTTGGTTGAGACCAAGGAGCAGCTCGAGCAAGTGAAACATGAGTTAGAGATGTCCATTGAGGAGAAAAACGCAGCACTCGGCCGTGCTGAAGCAGCTATGCAAGAGGCCGAGGTTAACATGGAGAAGGCTGAGCTGCTTTCCAGTGAATTAGCTCAGCTTAAAGCACAGCTCAACTCCAGTCTGGAAAATAAAACAAATGAATCAGAGGAGATTATCATTAAGTTGAAGGGTGAAATTGTAAGATTGCAAGGGGAGTTGGAGTGTTCAAAAGAGACTGAGAAGGAGCTGGTTAAAGTTGAGGAGGCTGTAGAAGGGTTAAAGAATGAACTAAGTGAGAGTAAAAAGGCAGAGTCGGAAGCTTCCAGTTTGGTGGATGAATGGAGGGGAAAGGCAGAAGAACTAGAGATCCGACTTGAGGAGGTTCAGGAATCAGAGAAGTGCAAAACTGAGTCTCTTGCCTCAGCCATGCAGCAAGTTGAGGAGAAGGAGACACTGTTGCGTGAGAGAGAAACCGAAATTGAAGCCTTGGAAAAGAAAATGGAGTTGTTGGAGGCTGATGTTGCACGATTTGAGGCTGAACTGGCTCAGTCGAACAGGCGTTTAGAGGCAGCTCGACAGGAGGTGTTTGAACTGGAAACAACGGCTGACTTATTGCGAAACAAACTGGAGAACTCTGAGGAGGCAAAACTGGAGGCTTTGACCAATGAAAAGGCTGCTGTTTCCCAAATAGAGTCTTTAACAGAAGAAAACGAGAGGATAATAGCCGAACTGGAGAAGATTAAGCTCGAGGAGGAGAATAATAAAAAGGCAATGGAGGATCTAGCCTCTGCTTTGCACGAGGCCTCAGCCGAGGCAAGAGAGGCAAAAGAGAACCTTTTAAAGAAAGAAAGTGACCATGAACATGCATTAGCCCAAATTGGCGACCTAAAATTAGCCCTGAAAAACACAAAGGACAGTTATGAAGTCATGCTTGATGAAGTGAATTATGAATTAGTGTGCCTCCGTAAAACTGTAGAAAAACTTGAGACTGAAGCAAATGCTGACAAAAATGACCGTGACATGAAGGAAAATGAGGTTTTAAACTCAAAACAACAGTCTGAGGAGGAGATCGTGGCCCTGAAGGTGGAGGTGGACAAGGTTGTGGCATCTCTCAAGGGCACAGAAATGGAGATGCAAGCTGCAAAGGAGGAGAAGGAGCATCTACTGGAGAAGTTGCGGCAAGCAGAGTTGCATGTTAGTGAGGCTAGCAAGGCAATGGAAGAGGCAAGAATAGAGAGCTTGCAATTGAAGGAGAGGTTGTTGGATAAGGAAAATGAGCTGCAGAGTATCACACAAGAGAACGATGAGTTGCGGGCCCGTCAGTCAGAGGCTCAAGATAGGATAGATGAGTTGAGGTCTAAGCTCGAGGAGGCGACCACAGAGAAGGCCCCCGAATTACCTCAGGAAACTATTCCAATGTTGGATGTAGCAGTTGAGAAGCCAAAGGCAGAAGAAGAGGAAGAGGAGTCTCTTGATAGGTGCAAAGAGGAAGAACCTAATGGTCATGCCAAACAAGAAGGGGAGAACGGAGATGCGAAGCAAGAAGAGGTGGAGGGTAAAATGGCAGAGAATGAGCATCTACAAGAGGAGAATGGTACAGAGGATGATAAGGTCGATTTGAAATCTGGTAATGGCAAGTTGGATCAGGTTGACAATGGGTTAGATTTGGATGACACAGGCAAAAAGGAGAACATGTCGAGCAAGAAGAAATCACCATTGACAAAGAAACTCAGTGGACTGTTCAAAAGGAAAAATAGCCACAAGCAGTAAGACCAAAATGATATTACAGCTTGAATTCACAAATTGATAGTTTGGTTGCTATTTATTGTTTACTCTTCCTTTTATTATTTGGGGCTTGGTGACGTTTGTGTTTATGTTAGGTTGTGGATTTTAGAAGAGAGTTTTTTTTTTTTCAGGTTAAGTGCGCAAGTACTTTTGTTTATATACCATGTGTGTTGTATTTTGTTAAGGTACTCGATAGTTTTATCCTTGTTTTCGAGTTTTGACTGCCATCATGGTGTATGACTAAAGAATGGTACTTTATTTGTATGATTAAGTGACATGTTAACTTTTGTGAGTCTATTAATCATGTTGTCTGTAACTATGATCATATAGTTCCTTTCCCCTCTGCTTCGTGACCAGGATATGTTTCATCTCAATGTGTCCAGTGTTTTCTGAGGATGTCAGTTATATAATTATTTAAGGTTAAAAAATTTTGCTACCTGATTGGTTCCAATCTATTATTTATGAAATAATGTTGCTCCTTCAGTGGCAATTTATATTATAATCCAACATGTTTTGCAAGATGCTCTATCTATTAGTTGGTGACATAAAGAAAAACAGGTACTTTTATTCCTTCATTTGGAAACAAACTATTTTGTCGCTTGTGTAACTGAGGTCTTTATTTTGGACAGCATAGAACAAATTATAGCGTGAAATGAATCATTGATTATTTTTTTAAACTTTTTTTTAAAGAGTTATGAAAGAATTAGGTAGGAAGCATTGAGTGCGAATCTCAACCCGGCATTTTGTTTCTAATAGACTTAAACTTAGAGAAAAGTTAATTATGAAAACTCTAAAATTGTCGAGAAGAACCTAGTTAGTCATACCGAATATGTCTAAATATTAATAAGTTGATATTAGTAGTTGGCACAGTAAATATACAGCTAAGCTAGGAGAAGTTGGATGATTGGCCAAAGAAAGCATAGATATATTTAGGCGCTGTAGCTGGAGCTGGTAATATATCAGCTTCACTTGATGGCTAACTTTGTGCTAATTATTACCAACTATATTTTGATAGCTTTCTTTGTTTTGGGCAAACAAAAAGTTGAATTTTTATAAGGATCATTAGCTTTGATCATGTGAGAGTTGTTAGTATAGTAATAACTTTTATCCCCCCAAACCATCATCAGGGTGTCATCATGTGAGGTTCTGACACCACTTGCATATCATGTATGAGTACTCTTACCTTTAATGCCACCACCATGGCATGTTTTGTGTGGGTGTGGTCTCCCCACAATGAGCTTCAATGGTTTGTTGGCATGATATTTAATTCCACACTGACATTTTATATTTCTGGGTTTTTTAGAATGTCTCACAGGTAACTTCAATTTAATGCATTTAATAAGGCACTGCCTTAGAATCTAGCCTAGCATCTAGATGTACCAGCAAATAGAATGAAAGGCTGTATGCCCAAGACTCGTGAGACCACTATTAGGAGAAACCAGGAGCTTTGTAAATGTAATATTGCAATGTAAAAGTGGGCCCAAGACCATATCATAGGCGCATAGCTTTAGTTTCTTTTTCTTTTTTTTTATTACAGCGAGTCTAGCTTGTAATCTAAGTTATGAGCGGCATAAAGGCTCGCATGAGAATGTCTCTAATATCTGTACAAATTATTATAAACTTATGTTAAGAGTTTGTCATACAGTGTCCTTCACAGTAATATAATGCCCCTCTGTCCCTCACAAATTGCTCCCAGCATGAACTATGTTGCCGTGTTAATTAATTACAATAGTAGTTCCTAGATGAGTTTCCAAATGTTCCAAAGAAAATGGCACTATATACAGTCACATATAAAGTTATAAACATAATTACAATTCTGCAACCACTGCATATCCTTGGTCCATTCATGAATGTTTTGGAGTAAATAAAATATTGGGACCAAATTACTACTATTTGAGTCCACCTTTTAAATGCCTTTAGTAAAAAAAAAATTCATAAAATACATATTCAATTTCTGTCCGATACACACTCATCTATTGTTCACTAACCACTGCAAATATTTATGTTTTAGACAAATACAAATGTTGACGATTATCACTCATTTTGATAAGTCAAAGTATGTTTCACCATAATTGGTTGTTAACCTTTTGTACTCATTCCCTCGTCTATTGTCCAATTCACCATTCTAAAATATACACTTTCTACTTTTCAATATATATTTAGATGTTACAAATGCACAAGAGATTAGCCAAGTGCAACCTTGATTAATTTTTTTTTTCCCAAAAAGTTGCTCAGGAGTAATTCGTTAGTAATTAGAAGATAAAAATTGGAACCCAAAAATCAAATGTGTATCTACAAATTTAAATAAATGAAGGTTTCTTATTTTGAAGTACATATACTTTGTCACAAAAATTAAAATTTAAAGTAATAATTGTTATAATAATGGAAATTTTTTGTCTACGCTTTATAATAACCTAAATAATCTAGTGCGAGTCAGCACATCAAATACTGAAAGACATGGGGAGTGTTTGGGATCCAAATACACATACCCTCTTCCTATGAGAATCAAAAACTCACAAATCCCCCTTATTCTAGCTACTACTCTTCCACAAGCTTCCAACAACAGCAAATTTTGAAAGCTTCATTGCCACATAAAGACACCACTATTATAAGAAGGGCACACAGCACATACCACAAGACGTTTTTCAATCAAAGACAATAAGTCAATAACAGAGATGTATCACCATATATATGGTCCATAACCTAAATTGGGGGAAAAAAATTAAATCCATAGTTTGGAAGAAAAAGTTTATGTGAGAAAGATCAATTAAACAAACATATTCCACAAAGTTTATTTTAGAGGGGAAATGCAAGTTGTAATAATAATACATATGTACTGCATTAGCATTCCCTCTTTTTTAGTTTGAGCTTGTCATATCTCTTTTTGTTGATTGCTCTTGATTTGGTGAAACTCACAACCAACTAAACATCCTCCGAGACAGCGAACTAACGTAATTTCTTAATTCCATTTCATAAAATAGATAATGATGTGCTAATTCGTTCAGACTATCTAATTGATAGATAATGATGTGCTAACCGTTGCTATAATCCTATAATCCCCATTCCACACTAGAATCAACATCTAGAGCCGTTGATTGGTCCCAAGTGCGTAGGTTTTCTTAAAGCAATTGTTAAAAAAAAAAATAGAAAAAAGAAGAAGAAGCAAAAAAAAAAAAAAATCCCAAAAGTTTGGGAACTGAGGTGTCATTTTCTGGATCTGATATGAGATAGAAAAAATACACCAATTAATAGATGACTGGACAAAATATTCTTCAAGGAGAAAAGTACAAGAACGTTAAATGAAAATGATTTATTGATGAAGAAATATTACTTAATAATTATTTATTTTAACAATCGTCAAAAATAAAATTTTAAATTGTAATTTAATACTATAAGTATATTCTATTTAATGCATAAAATATGATGAATTTTAGTCATATGTTATTGCTCATCAAGTGACTGGAACTTTCCACAATTTGAAATTAACATCTCTTGACGCGTCACCAAACGATATTTAAATTACATGAAACTCAATATGTACTCTATTTATATATCCAATAACATAATTTTAAATTTAATCTTTGTTTTTATTTATTTAGTTTTATTTGAAACAAAATATTACCAAGTGATCTCCCTCTCTCTCATTGATCATTTTCATCTTTTTATACAAAGCTTCAAATCTTTATTCAAACCTTCCACGTACTATAAAGAGAAAACAATGAGCAACTCGTGGTTCTCACTAAACCATGATTATACCTAGTACGGGAGCAAGAGTATTATGGTATAATTGGTATCTAACACACTTTGATTCAAACTCTTGTCGAAATCAAATTCTAATCCTCTGTTTTACCTGTGGACAAGTTTAAAGCCGAAATTCCTAGGAATTTTGCATTCAGTTTGGGCCGGGCACTTGGGCGAGTTGAATTGAACAGGGATAAACCGGGCTTGTGCACAACCTGTACAGATCATCATGAGAGAATCTCGGCCTATTTTCAGATGGAAATAGTCAGAATCGGCCGAAATTGGACGGTGAATTGTGAAATATGTGATCGTTGCCTTGAAGGCGGGTCTTGACTCTTGACTTTTGAAGCCTTGAAGGCGGTATTGGTGAAGTGAAGGTGCTGAAAAGAGGAAAGATGGTCTCCCAATCTCCGTGATTGGCTAGCTTTTGGTATCGTACCTCTTTTCTTTGTCTTTTCTGTTTTCAAGTAAAGTCTGTTGTGAAGTGTAAACTCTGAAGAGTGTGAGACTGTGAAACTGAAACCTCAATTAATGTACAGTAGAACATCAGTAAAGTCTGTTGTGAAGTGTAAACAGTAAACTCTGACGTGTGAGACTGTGAAACCTCAATTAATGTACAAGTAGAACCTCAGTAAATTCTATTGTGAAGTGTAAACTCTAACTGTGAGACTCTGTGAAACCCCAATTAAATGTACAGTAGAACCTCAATAATTTATGGGCACTTAAGGGACTTTATTATTTGTTTCTTTTTTGAAGGTTGGTGATTAATTGTCAACAAAACATGTATTTATTAAAAACAACCAATACAAATTGGGAACTGTCTGCATCTTTATTTACTTGTGTATTTTTTTTTTATATTTTAGTTAACTTTATGCTTTCAACTTTTGTTTCTATAACTTATCTTTGAATAAAAATATAAAATATTTTTTCTTAATCTTTTTGCATTCTTTTAAATTTTAAAGGCACTAAAATCATTTTCTGTAAAAAAAAAAATTCCATTTTTTTATCTGATTTACTGTTTTTTTTTTTTATATTCATCATATTTGACTCATTGGACCAACAACCTAAGTCTAATTTGGATTCTGATTTTTAGAACCATGCTTTGAATGCAGTAATTTGGGTGCCCCTGACGAGTTTGAACACATCGCAATTAACATGAATGTTGCAGCAGAGATGCCAATAAAGACAAATGCTGGTATGCCATCCAATTTTTGAAAAATCTGTTTACCAGGATTTTGTTTTATCGTTAATCATTCTAACATGAATCTGGAATTGATAATGGGGAGAAGAAAACAAAAGAAGAAGAAGCACAAGGAGAGATCTGATGAATTTGATCAAGAAGAGGTTACAAGAGGTGCCAGAAAATCCCTTTGAAGACATGAGTATCTTTCGTGTTCCAGCTCGGTTACAGGAAGCTCACAAGGGCCTTTTTGAGCCGAGAATGGTTTCAATTGGTCCTTACCATCGAGGCAAGAAACCCTCTGCTTCATGGAAGAGCAGAAGTGGCATTTTCTTCGAGATTTCGTCGAAGGGGGACAGAATGTTGGCATTGAAATTTACGTCCAAGAGATTGGAGCTCTCGAGGACAGAGCATGCAGGTGCTACTGTGAAAAATTTGAAATGAAAAGTGATGATTTTTGTTATGATGTTGTTGCTTGACGGCTACTTTCTACTAGAGCATTTTTTAAGGTCTTCACATAGGAAATATAGTGCATATTGCAATTTAGGTTGGGCAGTAGGCAATCTGTCTACTGACTTGGTCTTGTTAGATAATCAAATCCCCTTCTTTATCATTCACAAGCTGTTTGCTATTCAACTTGGCATGACTCACAACCGTGAAAGTTTTGAATGTCCCCTCCTCAAAGATCTAATCTTTAACACCCCTCTTTGTTCCCGACAGATTATCGCGTCTGCAATGGGGGAGCCACCAAATGAGTGGTGTGGTAATATCTATCACTATCTTCACCTCGTTTATATGTGTATGACTCCCCATGATGGAAAAGGGAAAGGGTATACGATTGAAAAGAGATCATATCACAGAGGGTTTCATTTTCCAAAATCAAGAGATGCTGAACCACAAATTTATTCAGCAGAACTAGATATGGTACCATATGCAGAAGAACTTAACATGGTAAGTGCATCCAAGAGTGGGCTGAAGATGACGATCCAAAACCAGGTTATAATACCATGTGCCAGCAAGCTCCATGCAGCAGGTGTGACATTCAAGAGAAAGAAAAACCCTAGTGACAGGTTTGACATTTCCTTTACCGCCAATGGCACAATGGAGATACCATTATTGTCATTAAGTTATTACCGCAAGATCTTGTGAGTAAATATTGCTGCATTTGAGCAAACTCCAAATTCTACACTGACAAAAGGAAATTCGTGAGTTATCTGGCACTAATGGATGCCCAAGTCAACACAGAAGAGGATATTGCTCTACTCGGAGCAAACAGGCATCCTCTTGAATATGCTTCCAAGTGAGAAAGATGCAGCAGATTCTTCAATGATTTAGGTGAAATTTTTGTTGCCGAAAAGTATACTGGTCATGACTTGTTCAAGGAAATAAGAAAATACAGTGACTCCACTTGGCATAAGCAGAGAGCTTGGCTGATGCAAACTTACTTCAGTAATCCATGGTCTGCCATCTCTGTTCTGGCAGCTGGAAGTCTCCTGATTCTCTCCATTCTACAAACCTATTATTCTTCTAAGGAACATTAACCGTTGTTTATGGGTTAGATTAATTGTTTTTAAATTTAAAATGTGTGGTGACCGGCATGTCTTTCATTGTATCATATGGATCTGTTATGTACCTTTATTTCTTAGATATTTTACCTTTGATTATTTCTAAAGGAGTATTTGACACATTATTGTTGGTTATTGCTACTATCAATTTTGAAAGATAAAACTGTATCTGAATCAGTGTTTCCTGAACGGAATTGTGCAACAAAACTGAATCTGAGCTGTACTGAGGTGCAACCGTGAAAGTAAGTTGAAAACTTGTAATAAGCCTTCCTAGAGTACTCTCCCTCTATCCTGAGGCATCCGTGACTGAGGTCATAGCTCCCACCTCAATACCTCTTGGAATTATAATAGGGGATTCTTCGCCAATTCTTTAAATTTCAGGAAATTGCTAATATTTATGCAACATTTCTTTTCTCATTTTCTACATAATTGATTAAAGAACACAAGCTCAAAAGTTTGTTGCAATTTAGGCAAAATTTTAGTCAGCTTAGAATCACTGAGTCACAGGGGAAACAGTCATTAGATTAAATGCTTTTTTGTCTAAAATTAATCATATGTTAACCAGGTTAGATTAAACGTCAGTCAAAGTTTGTGACTTATAATGATGGAAATCATTTCTGAAGCTCAAACAATTTGGGTTGAATGCATTTAAATCTGTTCTTTTATCTCGTTAGTCGTAATTGTAAGTTTTCTTTTCAGTACTTTGAATACATGCGTCCGGTTAAGAACTTTTAGTGGGTGAACTCATACAGTTTTTATTACTGATGAACTTTTATTATGTTCATCTGAAATCTATTCGTGTCCATAACTTTCCTTTTCATAAAATAGCATACCAGCTGACCAGGCTCGAAGAGGCGGCACAAATCCTGACAAATAATACAGAAAACATAAGGCGCACAAATCCTTACAAATAATGCAGAAAATATATAATTTCGATGAACTGCTTCATTCCCCAATTAATTTAGGAATAGAGAAGAATAATTAAGCGATTAGGTTTTTGGAGAAGTTACAATTAATGGGGAAGATGCACAGTATATATATGTATTCGAGAGATTTAAGTTTAAAACTAATTTCATTCAGATGCTGTTTCTGGCTTAGAAGCACCGTACTATTTTCCTTATGCCTTTCTTTAGGAACCGCAGCATGAATGTAAGTTATTTAACCAATGAGAATCGAATTATTGGACGCCAATTATAAAGAAGTTAGGACAAAATAAACAGGGGAACTACGTACTAAAAAACCTAATAAACAATTGACGAATATCCATCCCACAGATATACAACTTTAGCTAGAATAGGTATGTTAGAAAATATGGATTTTCTCATAAGGACATCAAATTATTACGTGTAAATATTATCTACTTAATATAATACAATCACTTTTTATGCATATATTTATGAACAAGGAGAGACAGGGATGGCGCAAATGTTGTGTTTACCATAAGCTAGTATGAATTTGAATGTACCTAGGTACCTTCATGAATGTAATATTAAAATACATAATATGGACTTAAAATAATAAATCCGAACCATCTAATCAATTTAATTAACGAGTAATATATTTATATTTCATTTTAATAAAATTTTGAACTCGTTTAAAGTAAACTGAAATGCCTAAAGCTGATGAATGTTCTATTCAAAATTTTAGTTTGGCAATTTTAAGTAATATATATATTTGAATGTCTCATAATTTCTTTTATGTTTCTGAGTAAGTTAAGAAAAAAGACACGGCCTAACACAACGACACGGCCTAACACAACGATTCCACATTGATTACCGTAGGATGTCCCTGATTTTTTTTTTTTTTAATTCTTTGTGGTGCTTTATTAGGGGCTTTTTGATTTGCGGTTTTATAGGGTACTGTGATTTTGTGAAGTTATGGAGTAGATATCTCGCATTCTCATGCCACGTTGGAATGATGGAACCCACGTCCTGAAGTATGGAGGATAAACCCATGGTGTCTCTTAAAATTTTAAAAGGGAAAAGATTTATTAAATATTTTCTTAAAAGAAAAATAAAAGGAGAAGAAGATGGTGAGGCTATGTAACGTTTATTCCCTGTTATTAATTTGCGCTGGTTGTGAACTTTAGATTTTATCACAGTAATTATAATTTCTTTTGTTAATTTAGGCCCTTTAATATTCATATTAGTATAGCATAAGATAACATCCAAATCGTAAGAATAAGAAGTATGACTTTGAACTAGAAAGAGGGTTATATTATGTATAAAATACACAACTTAGTATCTTCTGAAGCTAATATTTCAAATTGATCTCTTCCAAATATTTTTTTTCTGATTTTGCCCTCTGTTAGTAGTTACACGGGACACGGCTACAACCAAAACCCATAAATGATTAAAAATAGACAGAGAAAGGGCGAGATTACCGGAATAAAAATTCTTAAGTTTATCGTGTGAACAGTGTAATGTCATTATTGTTGAAATTGTCACTTTGTTATCACATAATTATATTTCTCTGTTTCCTATATATTTTACTTTAATACTCCAATATTTATAGCTCCATTAGAACGGAACGTCATGGAGTAGCTGTTTTTCTTTTTTTTTAAAAAAAAAAAAAGTTCCAATGTAAAACACATTTGTTTGATATTATATAATAGAAGAAAGTTCTGTCATGGATTATTTTTTTAGCCTGATTTTATTTGTTCTAATCACAACCATTTATAATTTGAAAAATGAGATAGTTTAGGGTGCATCATGATTCATAAATCTTTTTTGTATCAAAAACTTATTGATCTGTATTTTACAAATTAACATATCTATTTTAACCAATCCAATATACATATTGAAATCTCATAACAAACTAATTTTATATTTTAAAAAATTAATATTATTTTCTAATTTTTAATACTTGTCTTTTTTAAAAAATTTATTTCTATTAGTTTGTATTCAAAAATAGCAAGTATGAAAAATTTTAAAAATATAAATTTAGTTTGTTTTGAGATTTCAATATGTAAATTAGATTAGTTAAATAATAATTACCGATTTAAATTATATCCGACCGATAAGGACTTGATGCACAATAATTTTTATGCATCATGATCCATAAAAAAAAATTTCCTTTCGAAAGGAAAAAAAAAAAAAAAACAATCTATATTTCAGCCGTATAAAAAGATTGGTCTACCAGATTTGCCTATAATGAGTATTATTTATGCAAAATATTTAAATTCTAAATGTGCTATCTAGTTATCTGTCGGACGTGTATAAATTGAGCCAATTTGAAACTAAAGGAAAAAAAAAATTGACCATTAAACTTTGAACTTATTTGAACAAAAGCTAAATAACATTCAAATTTATCCGAATTTAATACAAGCTCTATTTGAATTAAAATAATATTTTATTCATTACAATATTATAAATTTGAACAGAATATTTTAAAACACCAATTGGATTTAGCATAAGTTTTAAGGTATCCGGAAGACCTATTTTTTGAAATTTCCATACTACTGATTTACTGGTTACCAAGGCCTAAAAGACATAATGTTCTTTTGAAGGAGTAAATTAATGGATCTAGTGCTAAAAATTAGAGGAAAAAAAAAAAAGTAACACAAAGTATTGTCGTTCCCTGAGAAAGAGAAATAATTATAGTCCTAGGAATAAGTTAATGATCGGATGGTTAAAAACCTACTTTAGAGAAAAAAAAAATGGTATTGTGGATAATTCAGTAGCCAGCTCTTGACAGGTGTCGCATAGTTATTTGGTGCTTGTGTAAGTGGACCTCCACCAGTATGGACTACATATTGAAGTAGCTGATCCTCTGTGGTGTTTACATGCGCGGTCTTCTCTTTTAGCCCTTTATTCACTTTTATTATATGACTGCACAGGAAGTTAAACAGAATCGGCCTCAACAAAAAATGAGGTCTTAGCCTTTTCTTTTCCGATAGAACTTTGGTGCTTTGGTTAGAATCTTGCAGGGACGTTAATGATGATCCTCTGGATGATATCCCATTAGTTCACCCATGAACCAAACACAGTTTTTGTTAAGGTATAATGCCATGCCAAAGTTTCTTAAATTTTTAGTTGCTATATAAGTTTTAAAACTTTTCATTGTTAATTCATGATAATTGGCCTCTCAACAGCTAATTTATCATTAAAGGCTCAATATTAAGTACCCAAATGACCAAAAATAATATCGAATATTTATAATCAATGGTTTTCAAATAATTTGTATCACATATTTTCAAATCACAATACATGAATTGCCTGCTTTTCATTCTCTATTTTGTGATTTGTATGTTTACAGTTTAATAAACAATTATAATTAATATAATTTTACATTGAAAAAATAGCAAATTATGTAATGTAAGATTTTATAACTAATTTAAAATTGATGTAGAAAATAATGAAGTGTTTAGATTAACAATATTATTTCGTTAAGGATAAATTTAGCAAGGGTATTTGTGGTCATTTTACGTAGAAAAATCAACGTAATTAAGTTAGAATAGCAATTGGAGTGCTTATAATGACGAATTATGAAGTCCAGGAAGTTATTTTTGTCATCATAATGAATTAAAAAGTTGAAGAATTTTCTTTTCTTTCACTAATTTAATGTTTTTTCTCTTCTCGGAACTGATAATGAAAGAGATGGAGTATGTTTAAGCTGCAACCAGGCGAGAAAGGAACGGCATGACAGATGTCTGTTGCCTATTGGTCGGTAAAAGTTTAAAATGAATGAAATTTTACAACAAACCTCAAACTTTGTAGATTATCCGAAATAATTAGTGATTAATCCTTAAATAAATAACTTGGGATGTTACATCAATGATCAAATGAGAAGCACATTGTACCCATAGGGACGGCAAGTCAAATAAACTACATATACAGCACTAAATTGTACTTATTTCGAAAGCATTAAATTATTTATTTAGAACAAATAACGAGAGGAGAGGGAATGTAGTGGGGAACCTCAATGCAATGCAACTAACCGTTCGTGGCCACTGCAACTCTCCCCAGAAATTAATCAACTTCAAAAGTTTTAGATAGTTTACCCCAATCACATTATCTCCCCTTCTCTTTAGTGTAGTTCTCCTTTTGCTGCTGTCTCTGTTGCATGGCAAGCACCATGATGGCCTCCAAATCCAAGTATGCATACCTCTCTATGCTTTATATATATATATATATATTTTCCTTTTACCTTTACTTCATAGCTTATGCTTACTCCTTTTGAATTTGATTAGTCATCAAGCAATTTTTTAACGTCTGTTTTTTGTTTTGTGAGAATCTGATTTTGAAATAAGCAATCACCAATTGCAAAGTTTAGATTATTAAGCAGAGCTGAAAGAATGAGAAAATTACCCTTTTTGTCATACATTTCTGGATTTATTGTTACAAAATAATGATTTCTTCTTATATCAAGATTCACTTGACCTGAAATTTTTGTTTTGCAATTCATTTTTTTCAGCTACTTGAAATTGCATTATGGATTTTTATGCTAACTTTTCATGCAAGTTAAAAGAATACCATCAAACATTACACAAAAGATGAAAAAGGCAAGAAATATATATATATATATAGAGGATGGATATAGAACACTGATGTGTACGGATCGTCCCCGTACACATGATTCGTTTTTCGAGATCCAAAATTCAAACGGCCGATCCGAACCGTTTAAGTTGTTCTCCATATTGAAAAACCCTCGGAGACCAAATTTTACATTTTTTCAAATTTTTTTACTATATATTATGATATTTTCAAAAAACGCTACAATTGGAGTATTTCATGCCCTCCAATTTGAAAATATCATAATATATAGTAAAAAATTCGAAAAAATGTAAAATTTGGTCTCCGAGGGTTTTTCAATATGGAGAATAACTTGAACGGTTCGGATCGGCCGTTTGAATTTTGGATCTCGAAAAATGACTCATGTGTACGGGGACGATCCGTACACATCAGTGTATTTTATCCATTCACTATATATATATATAATTATTTATAATAATGAGAAGCTAACATACAAAATACAGGCCTCTTTCTATATGCACTTTACAAATTTAACCTTCATGATATCCTCCTCATGTCTCGTACCAAATGCCTAAATAATGTCCTTATATGTTCTAATAGAACGGGATTACCAGAGGCATCAACTTCAGCCACAACCCACAAGCATACAATACATGCAACATCAAAGGTTGCAAAGTTAATCCGCGGTGGATCTACCAAGTCATCTAGTCGTGATCCATCGCCGGCCCAGCATACCACCAGCATTATAGGTGAAAAGGCTATGTCTACATCAATTGATTCAAAGATAAGTACTGGGGAACGTCGATCAATCAAGATCACACCCAGACTTAGCACTCCAGCTCCTGAGGTAACATATGACAACTGAATTGCTTGCAAATTCTGAGCTAGTAAAGTACTCTATAAAGCTACGTTCTAATTTGCAAGCATCTAAAAAATTAACAAATGGGACTAATTGCCTCTGAGGTATATTGGGTTCCAAATTCAATCTCTTTTCACTGATGCATTTTGTTAGAAACATTAAGAAAAGAAATAGGATTGTTTCAAAATTTTTGTTTGAAATGCATCTTGGAGTATCATCATATGCCTGTCTAAGGTTAAAAACTTTTCCATAAGGAAATAAATTTCGGGTGTCTGTGCACCAGCAACACCACATAGAACATTCAAATGTTGTTTCTCACGCAAATCCTAAGCTAAGTTATTAATTTCATCTGGTATCATTTGTTTATAAAATGTAATCATAAAAACGCTTTAGTGACAGAAATTAAAAGCACTTTGGTACAAATTTTCTAGGTAAAATGTATGAAATTTTACTCCTCATTGATCAGGAACAAGATTCAAACATTTATTAGGCTTATTTCTATAATTGCAAATCTTGAGAAAAAAATGCATTGGAACTGGTGGTATCTCAAGATCCTTATGTGATTGATTGTTTCATATGCAGAAAAGTTCAAGGCCTCTGAAGCTGTCAGAGCTACAAGAGCAGGTGACAGTAGCACAAGGGGAACTAAAGAAGGCCAGGGAGCAGCTGGTAGAGGTCGAGAAGGTGAAGGCAGAAGCAACTGATGATTTGAAAGATGCCAGGAGGATGATTGAAGAGAGTAATGAGAAGCTAGAAGAGGCTCTCTCGGCTAAGAGAAGAGCTGAAGAGGCTTGGGAAATCGAAAAGTTTCGTGCAATTGAACTTGAGCAAGCTAACATTGAGAGTATACAGAAGAAGGATGATGAATGGAGGAAAAAATTGGAAATTACACAAAAGCAACACTCTCAAGATATCGCAGCACTAGTGTTGACCAATAAAGAGCTAGAGAAAGCCAAGAGTGAGTTGGCAAAAGCAATTGAGGCGAAATGTGCAGCATTGAACCGTGCTGAGGAGATATCAAAAATGGCAGAGGAGAATGAGAAGAAGGTGGAGACATTGAATGAAGAAATCAACCGCCTGAAGGGTTTGCTTGCTTCAGAGCTAGAAAATAAGAGTAAAGAGGCATCCGACATTATCAAGAAGTTAGAGGCAGAGGCAATTGAGATGAAAGCAGAGCTTGAAAAGGCAAAGACGGCTGAAGAAAAGTTGATGAAAATGGAGCAGCTAGCAGAAGGGCTTAAAATCGATGTCGCTTATGCAAAGAGGGCAGAAGTAGAATCAAAGCAGTTGGTCGAAGAGTTAAAAAGGCGGGCCGAAGAATTGGAAAACCGGGTAGAGGAATTAGATGAATGCAACAGAATGAGAGAGCATTCAATCGTCTCCATGACAAAGGAACTAGAGGAGAACAGTTCTATATTAAATGTCAAAGAATCTGAGATATGCAATCTTAAGGAGAAGGTGCAATTATTAGAGCCTGAGTTGGCCAAGTATAGAGAGGATGCAGAGAAATCCGGATTTCGGGTTGATGTGGCGCAAAGGGAGGTCGATCATTTACGGGCCAAAGTTGAAAGCCTTGAGCTAAAAATTCAAGATTTGGAGGAGGCTAAAAGGGAGATAATGAACAAGGAGAGAATGGCAAGTTTGAAAATCGAGGGTCTCTTAGAAGAGAGGAACAAAATGTTGAAGGAGCAAGAAATGATGAAGGATGAATTGGATAGCTCCAAGAAGGCAATGGGAGATTTGGCTTCAGCATTGCGTGAGGTTTCATCGGAGGCAAGAGAGGCAAAGGAGAGGGTTTTAGTTAAGCAAGCTGAGATAGAGAGCTTCAATTCCCAAATTTCAGAAATAAGTACATTCAGTACCAATGCACAACAAAAGTACGAGTCACGGCTTGAGGAGGCAAATAATGAAGTAGCTCGCCTTCGAAAAACAGTTGAGAAGTTGGAGATGGAGGCCAAAAATTCAAACAAAGAATGGCATTCCAAAGAGATTGGTTTTACAAATTCTATAAAGAAGTCAGAAGAACAAATTATTTCTATCAGGTCAGAAATAAATAAGGTATTGCAGTCGCAAAAAGGTACCGAGCACGAATTACAAGTCTCAAGGGAAGATAAGGCCTTGTTACACAATAAGCTGAGGCAAGTTGAAGTCATGTTAAAGGAATCTAACTTGAATGCTGAGGCAGCAATGGCTGACAGTTTGCAATTGAAGGAGGTACTGTCAGATAAAGATGTGAAGTTGAATTGTGCAATTCAGGAGATCAATGAACTACGGGTTAGAGAAACCTTCACATTGGCAAAAATAGAAGAGCTGACAGCACTACTAGCACAAGCAAATGCTAGAAAAGTGGAAGAAGATGATGCAGTACGTGGTGCAGAGAACTCTAAGATCATGCTTATTAAAATGGAATTGGATAAAGTTGTCGAGTCACTAAGAGTTGCTGAGCGTGAAATACAAGTTGCCAAGGATGATAAAAATCAATTAGAAAACAAGCTAAGGCAAGTTGAATTGAAGATTACTGAGGCAAACCTAACTGCCGAAGAGGCAAAAATTGATAGCTTGAGACTGAAAGAAATGTTATCTGAAAAAGAGAATGAGTTAAAGAGCTTAGCAAAAGAGAACGACAATCTACGTCAAAAAGAAGTGACTGCTCAGGCGAAAATTGATGAGCTGTCAGCACTACTTGCTGAAGTCACAACCAAGAGAGCAGAAGAAACTAATGTTGCGAGAAGTAGCGAGAAGCCAAGCATGCTTCTAAAGTTAATTTGTTCACCTTTGGAGAAGGTGCGTGAAGATGAGGCAGAAAAAGAGGATAGACTAAAATTAGAGGCCCCGCAACCAATCAAAACCAAGGATATCCATGATGAAAACAAGAATCGTGAGTATGGTACTGCTCTCGAGAACCATTTGGCAAAGGAGCGAGATCATCATGATGCCACTGATCATGACACAAGCGATGATGAGATTGATTCAAATCCAGAGGAAATTTATGAGCAGACAAACGGGTTGTTAGCTAACGGGGCTGATAATGCACATCACCAAAAGAAAAAGAAGGCTTTGCTCAGAAAATTTGGAAATCTGCTCAAAAAGAAAGTCACAGCAAGTAGATAAGCGCAGCTGATGGTAATGATAAGTCTATTTTTGTTTCTATTTTTTATGAATCTCATTTTATTAATTGAACCTTTTACTAGCTTTAATGATTTTTTTCCTTTAAGGTTGTAGTACATTACATAATTTACGTTCTGTATGCATTTCTGTAAGATAAGAAGATATAATTCTATCTTTTCCTTCTATTTTTGTTATTACATTTGTATCCTGTAAGGACATGTAGCAATTATGAATTATTCAATGTATGTTATTCTTTCTTCCAAACAAATATTAAGTTTGCTGTCATGAGCTTTCACCTTTCTTCTTTTATTTTATATATTTGCAGAAATTTTTCTTAATTTAATATAACAATTGGCACGAGATTGCAATGAGCATCATTCTTGCGTAAAGTTTAGTTCCACAAACATGCTAGCTGAACTTATGATGTCAAACCATATCTAACTCAAAATTAGAAATCGTTTTTATAGCACATAATTTTGTACGGAAAATGAAAGATAAATTAATTGGGTAACAATTATGTGCTCGCTAAAATTACCCAAACTATTTTCATTTTCTTAAATCTGATGAAAATTGTAACATATTATATTAAGAAACAAAGAAGATTACAGCAATTAATGAATTAGGTAAATGAGAAAGAATTTATGTACCTTACAGGAATTTTCAGATGCCAGCAGACAGGCCTGTCAGTAATTCAGTATAACACTTCCTTACCTTTTGAAATCAGTTAGCCGAATTCAAGTCCACTGTCCAAAAAGCAATAGCTTTTCAATAATGCTAGACGTGATTCTCTATTATGTGATTTGGTAGTGTCTATTAATGTATATGCATTACACTGGTACACAATTTGTGTTGATTTTCATTTCTGTAGTTCTGTAAAGAGGTTTTAAGTGTTGCACAATTATTAATTTCTTATCAGCTTTTGATAGTCTGATTAGTTGACTCCAAATTCTAGGACCCATTTCAAGTTAAAAAAGGAAGTCAGAAACGTCAAACATAAATTGAATTTACCAGAAAGTTCCCAAATGCATACGGTGTTTCTTTTTTTTCCAGTTCAAGACAAAAGGTTGATATCTGTTATCAGTACTACCTAAGCTACCAGCTTTGGGTTCAGATGAGAAGATAATAAGAGTAAAACCTGTGACAATGCTGGATAGGCGATTGATGAAGAGGTGAAATGAACCGATTTTGCAAATTCTTGTTAGATGACATCGTTGCGAGTTGCCACATGAGAACAGTACGAATCGGTCGAAGAAGAGCAGATAGGAGAAAAAGCGACAGATGGGCTGTCTGAAATGTTGTTGGGCCAAGGTGATCTGCTAAAATGGTCGCTATTCTCAGTATTCCTCCTTTTACTGCTTGATTATTTAAATAATAAAAATAAATATTTAAAAAAATGTGAAGTTGCTCTGAAATGATTTCCTAGCTACCTTAAATCCTAGGGATTGCGTACCGTATAGGCTGCTTGTAGTGGAAGTCAATATCACTAGAAATGCATTCGATATTCCACCTTGACCACTAATCCATATCTATTGATGCTCTTTCCTTATTATTATATTATTATTAGTTTCATTTTATTTTCTTCTTTGACCGAGCGGAGTGGTGGACTAAGTTGGGTTTCAATTCCAAACTAAAATTCAATGTACCCTTATCACAAGTTAACCGCGTAATGATTTGGAATAATTAAATTTCTAATTTTTTTTAAACAAAAATTTTTTATATTTTTAACCCATGAAAACAATCATTTCTCTCTCCAAGCATCATAGTATACCCCCAATTTTTTATATTTTAAATTTTAGATCAAATGGTCTGTAGCAGAGCCATCGTTTTATACTGAAATCATGGGAGCAGAAAACGGTACCAGGTACTGGTATTGTACAGGTACTGCAGATTTTAATTTCATGGATTACAAGGTACATGTATTTACAGTGGCGAAGCCACGTTGCTTTTGGTGGTCCAGGGACTCAACTGAAAATAAAAAATTTACATGCAACTTAGTATGATTTGTAAGTAAAAAAAATATATATAAGAAGTTAGGGACCCATCTCAAAAATTTGAAAGATCCAGCTTGACATGTCATGTTTGATATGAATTGTGTAACGACTCCTAAAATATCGCACATGGATCCATATCGTATTTGTCCTATTGAATCGTCTTATTATAATAGAGGTTTGATTTCACGTCTATTTATGTGACATTATTTTAGAATTGTTTAATTAAAAATTATTATTATACTATGTCTATATTAGATGCAAGGTTTTAAAATGTAATTTGTGTGGTTTAGCGGTTGGGTGGTGATTTAGCGTTTACCGGTGATAAAACGACGATAAAATGGATAAAATTGTTGTGCGATATAAACGAAAATCTAGGTACAACGGATAAAATAGAGTTTTTAAAAGTTTAATTTAACATTATTTCATTATCGTACAAATATTTTTTCAGCAAAAAAATTATGGACCTTACTAGTACGAAATCCTAGCTTCGCCACTGGATATTTACAATATACTGGTAGCCTTTCATGTAATTCTGAATTTGTATTGCTGTTCAGCTGTAGGGACTTATATTTTATCTAATAACAACTTGTAGTATGGTACTTCGCCAAATTGGCTATTAAAAAAAAAAAACTACGTCATATTAAAACAGTAGATATAATATCCGAAGTTTAGGCCTCACAGAATTGTAATTTAGCCAGCTTCGCTGCAGGTGTTAATTCAATAATTTTAGTCCAAATGTTTTGTTTACAGTTTTTCGCATCAACCGCATAGCATTTTCTGATAAATTTACTAAACAAATTCATATCAGTGTAAGTTCTTTCTAATATAATATCTGTTCAGTCGTTTTTGACCATTCCACCGAAGGCGGTGATACCATGGAAAGTTTAGTTGAAGTGATCAGTCATCTCTCATCACTAACTAACATTCTTCAGTCAACAACTATCCGCAACCCTTTCACATTTTCCTCTTTTCCCTCACTGTGTTATTCTTTGTGTGGTACATCTCTTATCCAAAATCCACATCACGGAGACCTCCTATGTTAGGAATTAAATTAACGCGTTCAACATAGTAGCTGCATATTTTCCTACACTAATATCGTCTCATGAAATCGGAATAATCCTTTGCTCTGAAAACAATACATCTCTCAGAAATTTCGTGTGGCGACCAATGAAAATCACAATATTTGACTTGCTACATATTTTCCTGTAAATCCCTTCACAGAAACAACAGATATTACTCCAGCCGAGCTTACTCTTCTTCCCATCTCCTCTTCAGTTCGCGCCATATTCCTCCTCTCCGTGACTCCGTTAGGAGCCTCTTTCTCCAATTCATCTCCTCACAAGTCACACCATGAATCCTTTTAGAAACTACCACCAAAACCAGTCCGACACCTCCACCTCCAGTTGGAACCACAACCAACACCTAGGCGTGAACAAGCTGAGCAAACCAATTCGCAAATCCTCCTTGCCTCCTCCCTCTGTTCCTTCCTTCCAACCCGACACACGACCCGTCGTCAATCCCCAGCCGCATGTTTATAACGTCAGCAAAAGTGACTTTCGAGACATCGTGCAAAAGCTAACAGGGACCCCCTCTCGTGATCCAAATCCTCCGGTCCTCCCGCAAGCACCTGCTCTGCCATCGCACCAAAGACCGCAAACACCGCTTCTGCCATCACACGAAAGACCGTACAATCAGCCCAGTGAGCGGTTACAGAAGATTCGACCTCCGCCTCTAAGCTCCATGCAAAACCTTAGTCAAACCCAAAATTTCCCCTCCCCGCTCACAGCTTACATGCAGTTTCTCGAAAGTTCTCTTCTTGACACCTCACGGAATGTGCCATCTCAAAGCGGGTTGCTTCCTTCTCCGGTTGGCAAGACACTGGAGGCTTCAGTTGTGGCCTCATCTCCGCCGACACAGTTCCTGTCTCCAGCCTTCCTACAATCTCCAAGTACCTTTGCTAATTTGATTTCACCAATAGGGTTTTACCCAAACCCGTTAACCCGAAACCCTGGTCTTTCACCTGGCATGTTAAGGCCCGTGCCTGGTTTCAGCCAATCGCTATTAACCTCACCTGCACTGCCTCTCTCGCCTGGTTTTCTCTTCCCGAATTCACCCCAGGGTCTTCTCTCCCCTTCCAACTTCTTTCCGATGCAGAGTCTGATATGGAGAAATGGTTGAAATTTGCTGTTTTAAAAATTTTCTGAAGTTGGTGATGAATCGGATTTGCTAAAGGACGCAAACTATAATCGGGTCATTGCGGCAGAGAATTGGAGGGGAGCAGGCAACCAGGTATCTCATTGTGGCATCTTTTAAAGTTTAATGTTTAAACTGTAAAAAGATAGAATAAATTGCTGCAATCTGGTGCTACCACGTCGTCTTTTTTATTAGGCATTAGATCAGAAAATTTAGCGACTATGATTAAAATCACTATACACGGATCATTTACAGATCTTCTGCGAGCTGTATCATCCAGGCTCCCTTCCTACTTTAACTTCAGCTATCTCTGAGGTGGAGTCTCTCCTCACTGCATTTTTGCACTTTGTCTCAGCTGTGGTTCAAAATTTCAACGTTTCAGATGTGAGATCTCCCTCTAATGCAGCGTGTTTGCGCTTGACTAGCTTGTTGAGCAATCCCTGCAGAATTTGATGGCACTTATTTGGTTTCTTGCAGGAGTTCTTCTCTTGCGCTAAACAACAGAGAAAAAGGGCCTTCCAATTTCTGCAGTTAAATGTTCTAGAATTGAAGTTACAGAAAGACCAAATTCTTCAGCACAAACAGGCCCCAAAATTGGTGATGCTTTTGTATTTGATGAGTTCTCACTTCTCAGGCTGCTTTTATATTATATTCATGACCCAGCTGTCGGCCCAATCCAACCTGGCCTAACTTCTTGTCAAATGTTAAATATATGATGAGCAGATTAAAGTTTCAGAGTTACATGATTGATAAATAAATCCTCTCCTCATAGAAGAAATTTGGAGGCGGAGGCCTAGAAGAAACAGTAAAAGAACTGTGATAAACCAGCAAGCTTGTTAACTATTTACTGGGGCAATTATGTATTTAACTTTGATTTGTACAATGGCCTTAAATATTTCAATATAGAATTATCAATATATAAATTTGGGGCGGTGTGCGGAAGGCGTGAGTGTAGTAACTCGTGCGGATTTTCTATGGCCATTCGGTTGGATTTTATGTGGAGCGTGATTTTTGTCTAGATTTTTTATGGCAGCTTCCGTATGATATTTCAATAGTATCCTGAATTTTTATGACACTTTTTATATAGTGTTCTGAATTTTATAAAAAAATAATATGCGCAGTGTTCGCTCTATAGTTATCGATCTTGACCACGATCGCTCATCTCATTAAAAAATTATTTAATAACATATTCGTATAGAAATGAAACGCGCAACGCGCGAAATTAGCACTTGTTACAATTAATGTTCACTTGGTAGCCACTACCGTGCATTTCTAAAAAAAATATATAAAATTACGATTAATATGTAGTGTTGATGCAAATTTGGAACCGTTAGACGTCGTTCGCCTATTTCAACGATACATCTCCTTCCCAATTGAGCCTAGGGATAAAATTGTGCTTTTGCAGACAGCCAAACAGTAAGTATTTTAATCGACACTTGTCAATATAGTATTAACATTTCTTTTATATAATTTTTTTATAGCATGTCCACTTAAGTAACTCATGCATTAGCAATTTCTGAAGTGACATTTTTTTTTTGTCATAGTTAATATGTGACATATAACGCAACACATATTGTCAATCAAGTGCAGTCCCTTTTTCTTTTGTTTTTTTTTTTTTTTTTTGGTTCGGTGAACCTGACAATTCTTTGATTTAGCGAACTAAATTGATTTCTTCTTTCATAATTACTTATATACTCACACGGTATATCTCAGTATATGTAGAGAAATTTACTAAATTGCGTCATTGGGTATATACATTCGATTATACCTTTTTAGCTGCATGAACAGAAGCAAAAGTATTATTTCCCTTTATTAAAATAATGCAGGATTAATTAGACTCTCTAATGCGCCATTAAGCATTTCTTGTAGATCCTCGTCTCCTTTTTCTTCTTTTTTCTACTAATCTACTCTATTGAAGTAGACCCTGAATAAACAAATTAAAGGCCCAAAATACATACCGTGTTTATCTGGATTCTATACAAGTTATTGTTTGACTTTAAGTGAATAACAAATATACAAGGAGCGAGGATAGCTTTAATTATCCGAGATCTATTACATACATTGTACAAATAATGAAATAGTACAATTTTTTTAAAGGGAGCAAACTAGTTCAGATCACATGCTATAAAAAAATTATAATTATTTTTTTAAAAGCAATAAAAAGATTATAATTAACACAATATAGTTGAGGTGTAACACAGACGAGAATGAAGACGCTCATCTAAACTTTTTACAATTAATTTGCATTTTCCAAATAGGAGATTGTGGCAGTTATAAGAATATGCATTCACAAACTTTTAAGGAAGCCTCAGGGATATTGTAAGAGCATTTCAATTTATTTTGAATGTGACGAAAATTAGCTTTTTGTCTAGTAAATGAGTATAATATATTTTGGGTGTACGTTGTGAGTTCAAAGTTTTGAGTAAAGATCTCTTACGAATATTTAAAATTCAAAAATTAAAAGATTTTGACTTCCATTTAGTTTTCACGACAACTTCAATTCAAAAAGCAAAGCAGGATGACGTTGATTTTTTTTTTAAAAAAAAAAAAAAAAAAAAAAGACAACTTCAATTTGGTTTTCTTATATCTAATTAATGAGGGGTTGTTTTTTTGAAAATCAGTGTAAAATGACTTCCGGAAATTTTTTGTTGACATTTTTTTTATCAATGTCAACCTACTTTGCTTTTTAACTGTAATTTCATTCAGATGCATCACCGTTCTTTGCCATCAAGTCATATGATGAATTGATTATGGATGATGCCTAATGGGACGGCTTTCACGAGTCATTTGAGTTGCACTTGAAAAAAATTGCGGATGTAATTTGATCGCAAATTTCATGATCCGGTGGCTTTTCCCTTTAGCCTTCATGTAAATCGCATGACTAGCTACATCAAATTTTCATTCTATATTAGTTGTTCAACTTTGCCCTTTGAAGATATGGAGATTGGTTTTAGATAAAACTTGGCAGAGGTTACCAAGTGAAGATATGGAGATTGTTGTTCGAATAAAAATTGATATATTACATGAAACTGAGTACATTTTAATGATACAATCATCGTATAGCAACAAGAGAAATACATTGACTGTCATACGATAAAAATGATTTGATTGATAATGACGGTTTTCATTGATGGAATATTGAAACAAACTGGAACTTTTTTCAATTTATTTAAGTTTTAACATATGCGGATTTTCAATAAAAAAATTATAGTTTGTAAAATAATTTTTTTTAGTTACATGACCAAGGATAAATTACCAACAATTATTATTTTGGCTTGATCAATTACCATAAATAGGGACTGCTTTTACTTGTCTCTATTTATATATATATATATATATATATATATATATATATATATATATATATAGTTTTATTTACTCATTAAATTATAAATTGATGTATATGCTTCTAATTGTTTTGCTTTTGAAGCATGTAATATCACGTTACAAATTCATAATAATAAGTTATTGTAATAAAAAATAAAGGTAATACTTCTCATTATTTTAAGCTCGAATTGAGTTGTTATATATATTCATTGATGAAAATATGTCCCTCGAAAAATTTTCTAATGTAATGTTTAATAATTACTGAAAAGTTCATGTTTAGAAAACAAATTTGATATATGCCACTGAAAAAACAATTTCATTTAAAACAAGTTATACAACTAATTAGTTTTATGTCATCATAAAGTTATACAAAATTTAATATGTGCTACTATTAAACTTATTAAAAATTATTTTTCTAGAAACTAAAACTAAAACTCGCATGTCAAATTTTAAAATTGTCGAACTTGTCCGTAGTAATATATCGTCTCTCAGGAACTTCAGCCGAATTTTAAATGCGTGACCTCTAATCAAGAAAAGTTGTTCTTGTTATAAAATGAGGTGAAAGAAGGCACAAAGATTAATGTATCAAGAGTAATCAAGATAATTGTATTGTTGTTGTAGTTGTAGTGTAGTTGTATTGGTACATATTCATTTACAATTCCTCTATTTATAGGCTACAAATGAAGCCTCTTATAATTAATACAAGGAATGAAACTCTTGGAAATTATGTAGATGAAACATCCATATTAAATTGATTTATAACGTAAATCATCTTAATTTACAACACTTCCCCTTGGATGTTCATTTTCATTATACACTATTAATATGATACTTCAGGATCAATATTAATATGATACTTCTGGATCATTTATACTACCTCATTAAAAACCTTACCAAGAAAAACCCATTGGGATAAAAAACTTAGATAAGGGAAAAAGAGTACAGTGTGTATAATGCTTCCCCTCATTTTGATATTATTGAATATCTTTCAGTCGATGTAGACCTATCTTCCTTTTGAGTTGTTCAAAAATACTTGTTGGTAAAGATTTTGTGAATAAGTCAGCCAAATTATTGCATGACTGGATTTTTTGAACATCTATAATACCATCCTTTTGTAGATCATGCGCCCAGAAGAACTTTGGCGAAATATGTTTAGTTCTGTCTCCTTTGATGTATCCTTCTCTAATTTGTGCTATACAAGCTGCATTATCTTCATATAATAGAGTAGGATTTTCCTTGATATTTTCAAGCCCACATTCTTCTTGAATATTTTGAATGATTGACCTTAATGAAACACATTCTCGACTTGCTTCATATAAAGCAATGATTTCGGCATGATTTGATGATGTGGCAGTTAGAGTTTGCTTTATTGATCGCCATGAAATTGCGGCTCCACTATATGTAAATACATATCCTGACTGAGATCGCGCCTTATGCGGGTCTGATAAATATCCTGCATCTGCATAACCAACTAGATTGGATTTTGAATCCTTTTGATAGTATAACCCCATATCACGAGTTCCACAAAGATAGCGGAAAATATTTTTAATTCCATTCCAATGTCTTCGGGTTGGTTTGGAACTATATCTTGATAATAAATTTATTGCAAATGCAATATCAGGTCTTGTATTATTTGCAAGATATAATAATGCGCCAATTGCGCTTAAGTATGGTACTTCAGGACCAAGTACTTTTTCATCATTTTCTTGGGGACGAAAAGGATCATTTTCTGCATTTAACGATCGTACAACCATTGGTGTTCTCAAAGGATGAGCTTTATCCATATTAAATCTTTTTAATATTTTTTCTGTATAATTTGATTGATGGATAAATATTCCATTCTTTAAATGTTCGATCTGCAGGCCGAGACAAAATTTAGTTACACCAAGGTCTTTCATTTCAAATTTCTTTTTCAATAATTTTTCAGTATTTTCAATCTCTTCAGGAGTTCCAACAATGTTTAAATCATCAACATATACTGCAACAATTGCAAAACCTTGACTTGACCTTTTAATAAAAACACATGGACTAACTACATTATTTTTATATCCTTCTTTTAAAAGATATTCACTAAGTCGATTGTACCACTTTCGACCTGATTGCTTTAGTCCATATAAAGATCTTTTCAATTTAATGGAGTACATTTTTCTAGGTATTGATTTATATGCTTCTGGCATTTTTAATCCTTCAGGGATTTTCATATATATGTCACTATCAAGTGAACCATATAAATAGGCTGTGACAACATCCATAAGTTGCATTTTTAGATTTTCTGTGACTGTGAGACCTATTAAAAATCTAAGAGTTGTCGCATCCACTACAGGGGAATACGTTTCTTCATAATCTACTCCATATATTTGTGTAAAGCCTTGTGCCACTAACCTTGCTTTGTATCTCACAATCTCATTTTTCTCATTTCTTTTAATAGCAAATACCCCATTTGTAACCTACAGGGTTAACATCTTTAGGTGTTTGGACTACTGGTCCAAATACTTGTCGTTTGTCAAGTGAATTTAATTCATCTTGTATGGCATCTTTCCATTTAGGCCAATCATTTCTGTGCCTACATTCTTCTATGGTTTTTGGCATATTATCCTCTTCGCTTATAACATCACTAGCTATAACGAATGCAAAAACTTCATCAACATGAGTTTCATTTCTATTCAGTATTGTACCATTTTTTACATAATTTATAGAAATCTCATAATCATTTGGTACTTCAGTTTCTTCTGGAACTTCATCAACCTCTTCTGAGATTTTAGTTTCTTCTGGAACTTTATTAATCTCTTCTAGAGATTTAGTTTCTTCAGGAACTTTGTGAACCTCTTCTGGGGTTTTATCAACTTCTTCAGGAGTCTTAAAAATATTATCCTTTGGAATTGTGCTAACTGTTTTGCTCTGCTCTTTTCTTTTACGTGGATTTATATCCTTAGAACCAATTGGTCTTCCACGTTTTCTACGTTCATGAGATTCATTTGATATTTTTGTAATATCTATTCGAGCAGGTACATTCATAGCTGGAATATGTGATTTAGTGACTCTATTTATATCTGTGAATGCATCAGGCAATTCATTTGCGATTCTTTACAAATTTATAATCTTTTGAACTTCAAGTTCACATTGACCACATCTGGGATCAAGATAAGATAATGATGAATTCCAAATCACTTGTTTATCCAGTTTTTGTTTTTCTTCCCCTAAATTTGGGAATATTGATTCATCAAAATGACAATCAGCAAATCTTGCTGTAAAAACATCTCCTGTTAATGGTTCTAAATATTTAATCATAGAAGGAGAGTTAAAAACCAATATAAATTCCCAACCTTCTTTGAGGTCCCATTTTTGTGCGTTGTGGAGGAGAAATTGGCACATATATTGCACAACCAAATACTTTTAAATGGGACAAATTTGGTTCTCTTCCGGAGACCAATTGTAATGGGGAATACTTATGATCAGCAGTTGGCCTTAATCTAATAAGTGCAGCAACATGTAATATGGCATGTCCCCATGCAGAAGATGACAAACTAGATTTCATAAGTAATGGTCTAGTTATTAATTGTAACCTTTTAATAAACGATTCTGCAAGACCGTTTTGTGTATGAACATGTGCCACTGAATGTTCTATCGTAATCCCAATAGACATGCAATAATCATTAAAGGCTTGGGATGTAAATTCTCCTGCATTATCAAGTCGGATTCTTTTAATTTGATAATCCGGAAAATTAGCTCTCAATTGGATAATTTGTGCTAATAATCTAGCAAATGCAACATTTCTTGTTGCTAACAAACACACATGTGACCAATGTGTTGATGCATCAACTAAAATCATAAAATAAGTAAATGGTCCACATGGTGGTGTTATAGGCCCACATATATCTACTTGAATTCGTTCTAAAAATGTTGGAGCTTCAGGTCCAACTTTATTTTGAGATGGCCTTATAATTAATTTTCCAAGAGAGCATGCTTGGCATGTGAATTCTTTTGATAACAGGATCTTCAGGTTCTTTAGGGGATGCCCATTTGCACTTTCTATTATTCTCCTCATCATTATATTTCCTGGATGACCCAATCTATCATGCCATAGTGTAAATAATTTTGGATCAACTAACTTCCGGTTAGTGACCATGTTTGATTCTATTGCACTTATATAAGTACCATATAGTCCATTAGACAATACTTGCATTTTTTCCATAATCTTTTTCTGGCCATTTATAATAAATACAATATGAAGATATTCGCAATTTCTTTCATTCATAGTTTCAATATGATAACCATTTTTTCTAATATCTTTAAAACTTAGTAGATTTCTTCTGGATCTACTCGAATATAATGCATTATCTATTATTAGTTTTGTTCCTTGAGGTAACAAAATGCAAGCTCTTCCGGAGCCTTCAATAATATTACTTGAGCTAGATATGGTTTGGATATTAGTCTCACCGGGATACAATTGCAAAAAGTATTTTTTACTTTTCAATATTGTATTTGTAGTTCCACAATCAACCAAACATGAATCTTCTTTACTTAATATTGCATCAGTCATTTTCCCTTGAAAATAAAAGAAAGTAAAAATAAATTTGCTTTTAATCATATAACTAATTTATAAAATTAAATATAAATATAAATTTCCATACTTTATTTTCTATTATTATATAACTATACTTGATGAAAACATTACTAGATCTTTGGACGTACTACTGGTACGTTATCAAAACTTTGTTATACCATATATGTAACAAACATCTTCAAGATGTTGTTCTTTCTCACCACACTATTTTCTTTTAATTTTTATATTGACCATCACATCGCCGAAAATTTACCATGACCGTGACCATGTCATTATTTAGATACAATCATATTCGCTTCAGGGAATGAATTTTCAAGTAATTCATACTTGTTATTATTTGTTAGAAAACTCGTTATTTTTTTTTCTTTATAAGGTGTGATACTAACTTGGAGTATCTTTTGCTACTACGGGAGCAAATTTGAGACATTAATTGTGGAGAATTATACTCACATCTAGATCATGTAATCTCACATATTATAACGAGATTTGGATTTTGATGGTCACATTTTTCTTTGAAAAAATCTTCAAGAGTACTAACAGATTTTCATTATAACTTCAGGTTATGATAATAAAATTAATAAATGAATGAATGAAATGAATATAAATAAATAAATAAAATTAATAGACAATAAATTTAACTTAACGTTATAACTTCATGTTATAGTAAATATTTATTTAATAACTTCTGGTTATTAAATAGTTTGACTATGTAATTAATTAACTTTAAATGAAATAACTAGTTTATTAATGTCATAACTTCAGTTATGATAAATAAAGAGAATATACAAAATAATAAATAGATAAAAAAATAAAAATTAATTCATATGATTATAATTTCAGGTTATAACATTTATCAATAACTTCTGGTTATTAAATTTCTTGACTATGCAATTTGAAGAATCTCATTGAAATAACATCAGGTTATTTTTTTCATCCGGTGACTAATAATAAATGCTAAATTGGGAATAACTTCATGTTATTTTTCATCCAGTAATCTATAATAACTTCTGGTTATTATGAAACAGAACTTCTAGTTCTTTAATAAAAATTACAGCTTTGAATAACTGTAAGTTATATATTTAACAATATTCGGTGGTCTTCGATAACTTCTGGTTATATTAATTTTCTGATAGAACTTCTGGTTCTAAATAAACTTAAATCGAAATATGAACTTCAGGTTCTTCATTTAATAAGAACTTCAAGTTTAAATAATATCATTATCATTCACTTCCAGGAATGATTCTCATAAATTCAAATAAAACAGATAATCAAAAATTCAATTAAAATTGAAATTAATAAATTATATGATAATCAATCATATCTTTTACTTACCACGTAATTTCTTTGAGAAATTTATTCTCTTACTTACCAAACAAGTTTGCAAATTCTTCCAAGCAATTTGCGAAAATAACTTTGTGATTCCTTCCGAGCAAATTCGTGCTGATAACGTGTTATAAAATGAGGTGAAAGAAGGCACAAAGATTAATGTATCAAGAGTAATCAAGATAATTGTATTGTTGTTGTAGTTGTAGTGTAGTTGTATTGGTACATATTCATTTACAATTCCTCTATTTATAGGCTACAAATGAAACCTCTTATAATTAATACAAGGAATAAAACTCTTGGAAATTATGTAGATGAAACATCCATATTAAATTGATTTATAACGTAAATCATCTTAATTTACAACAGTTCTCGCTCCCTTCGTATAATTTGAAATTGTTTTTTCTAAAATTTGTTCATTTTACCCAATATGTGTTATACTATACAGAGTTCGTTTAAAGTATTCCACAGGGTTAATAGATCTCTTTATTTGTTTATCCGTATGATGTAGTTTCTAGATATGAAGCTCTATCAAGAACTAATATGGCCCGTTTAGAACCGTTCTGTATTAGCTGATGAAAACAAACTGCTTTCTTTTGAAAAAGTATTCCACAGGGTCTTAATGCGTTGTTATCGTCAATGAAAATTTTATCCGCACGGTTACCGTCTTTTGACAAATCCGCGCCGTTCTTTATTGATCCATCTCCAAAAAATTTTAAATCTTATAACAAAATTAAATAACAACGTAATCATTAATGATGGAAACAGGATTGTTTCTATAAATCTAAACTTTTTCCAGCTGTTGTCTGAGTCCATCCTGATGCCCACCTCCGCATGTTTCGAGCTAACTATTTATTATTATTGCTAATATTATTTTTTAGGAAGATTCGAAGTAATTCTAGCACAGAACCACACACGTAAACATACGGCTTAAGCCACAAAAAAACTAAGACCTCACATGTACCAACAAAATACTAATAAAGAATAGTCAAGATGCCAGCCAGCACACACATGACATGTTTTTCATGAAGGATTAGTGACAATGGGTGCCACCTCGTGTCTAATTATTTTAAAAAGGTTAAACGGGAAAAAGGAGAAATATGCTAGTTGTCATATGATATGATTTGCCTTAGCGTCAATCAACCAATCCCAGCACTCTGGTGCACGATAGCACGAAGAGAATAAAAGAGGACTTGTAAGGGAAAATAAAAAATAAATAAAAAAAGGACAAATATTTTAATTCAATCTCAAGAGCAAATTATTTCTGTGATAGTGAAGATGATCGGACAGCTAAGTTCACGGACCCTGATCTCGTGTTGCGCTACACGCCGTGTAGCGCACTCACGAGCCGTTCGATTTTGATCGGGCGGTTCATTTTTTTCGGGCCTAGGAATCTGGTTACATGCACGGGGCTCCCTTATCCATCTGATCAAAATCGGACGGCTGTGAATGCGCTACACACGGTGTAGCGCAACACAGGATTTGGTTCCCTAAGTTCACAGCATAATATAATGCTCCAAAAGTCTCCGCTTTATTCTTTTCAACCAAATTTTTTTAAACTTTGTCCGAGATATCAAATCACATGAGAAAATTAAGTAGAAAATTAAATTTATTTGCTGGATACTCCATATAACAAAGGAAAATTCCGTTTTCGCCTCTGAATTTGTCACTGGCCAATAAATTACTACTAGCTTAAGAGACGTGGGGGGCAATTTAAAAAATATTAACTGGATTAGTATCTATCAAAATCATGATATCATGATAGTTTCAACGGAACCTGTATTTTATTATTTGTAAGTAAAAAAAAAAAGGTAGTATAGGCCTTGTGCTTGTTGAACGAACCAAAAAAAGTACTTCTTTCATGTTAATAAATTAAGATCACAAATAATGCACATTTTTTTATTCAACTAGTCCAAATTCTCAATCGACATCAAACAATTTCGAATGATAGAACAATAATGGAAGGACTGAAAAGTGATTGACAGTGAACAATTTGCTTCCCAAAGAAATCAAACAAAACACGTTTATCACGCCCCAAAAAGATATAATTTTATGAAAAATTCATAATAAATAAGAAACCCTTTCAAAACCAATTAGTTTCAGAAAAGTCCTTAAATTTCCAAAATCTGAAGAAGAACAGTAGCATATTAGCATCCATCTATTGCACAACCTCTATATACAATTACAGGTAAAAATAAAACATAACCCAAAAAAAGGGACATACTTAAACTAAATTACACTCTACAATAGACCCAAAACAAGGATGGATGAAACTTACACCTCTCCCCCAAATCATGCCTACAATCCTATACCTTGCACTGCCGACAACAAAACCCTAACACCTGCCACCCGGCATTGGCATCCCGGCTACCCGGGCAAAAATGGCCGAATGAAGCTGCTCTTGGTTGTAAACTCTACTAACCATCTTCACAGCTACTTGTTGTATCATTAAATCATTTACACAAGACACATTAGCATGATAAACTTCTAGATCTAGGTTTTTTAAAGCGGCCATGAGCTGTGCAGCCGGGTGGTTTCTTTTGTTACATTGCACTCGGATCATCGCTTCGGTTTGCAAGATTTTCACCTCAATTTCCACACCATGACACCGAGGCAACCCAAGTCCATTCCCAATTTTACTTTCACTGTCATTTGTTGCCGGCAGAGGTCTTGCATCCCTCTCCTTTTTCAAGGTCTCAACTTGGTTCTGCAACGAGTCCTTGTCCGACTCTAGATTTTGTAATTTCGAACGCAATTCATTTATGTAAGAAATTGCATCACCTAAAAGAGAAGCCTTGTCCATTTTCGAAACATTCGGGACCACAGCACGAAGAGCATAGAACCGCTGGTTGAGTTTCTCCCTACGCTGTCTCTCGGCCTCTACATGATTTAGTGGCTCTTCACGGCCATTCGCTGGTTTCCGTCCCCGCTTGCGTGGCCGTTTTTCAGGCTCTACAGCAGGGGCTACCACATGGCTGCTTTCCACCTCCCGAACTGAGGCCTCCAGATCCGAATGATCGGAATCCGACTTGGTCGTTTGGACCCGGGCCGCAGAAAAAGATAGCATGCCTTCGGTGTTGTGACTTGATGTGGGATTGGTTCCATTGATATTTGTGTTGCTTGCTCTTGATGTTGCCTCCATGGATCTTTTGTTGTTGTTAGCCTTTTTGTTGTCTACAGCTGTGTTGGTGGTATGTTGTGAGAAAGGGCTGCTGCTTCTAGGCCCAGGGGGAGCAGGGGAAGCCGATACTGGTCTCCGGCCAGCACTATCTCCCCCAAAATTTAACATGTCGTTATATTCAGGCTTGAAACCGTGATGGGCCGGGGCTGATTGTTGCTGGTTAGCTGCATACTCAGAGAAATTGAGCTCTCTTCTATAGAAAGATTGGCCATTGCTAGTGTGATTCTGCTGTTGAATATTGACAGATGGGCTAGGGTTTGGGGTTTCAGTTAAAGTACTCGAGCTAGGGTTTTCGACGGAGTTTATTTGAGGCTTCGAAACCGAAATCTCCACCGAGTCTTTAACCTCCACTATAGATGGATCTGACAGCCACAACACTGACGGGTCTGTCTCAGTCGGATCTGCCACGGGTGTTGACACGGCTGCCGCTTGCTGTGTTGCCATAGCAGGTGCCGGAGCCCCCGCATAAGAACTGAGACCGGCACCTGAACCCGGAGGTGCCTCAGACCCTGACCCGAAATAATCTCGGACTTTACGCATCATTTCGGAGCTGGACATGATAACCTCGGTTGAGCCGAGCTCTAACACACCGCTACCTACCGGTACACAAACCATGGTCTGAAGGCCGAGCAAATTGGCTTGCTGAGCCCGCTCGCAGGGAGCCGAGGCAAGCCCATGGCCACCGACAATCCAAATCGGGTTTCTACTAAACATGGCCTGACCAGGCAACCCGGACCCATTAACAAAACTCTGGGTCATTGACACCAGAAAGAACCACTCGGTATCGGTCACCTCTTCTTCAACCGCGTCATCAGATCCACCTCCAGCTATGAGTGAATTCAACTCGCGCAATACCCTCTTCCGGTGCTCCTGCTCGGCAGCCGAGGCAGCAGTGGGAGCCTGGTGCTTCCTCTTGTCTTGCTCACATCCCTTGTAGTATCCATCACCCCAACCAAGGAACGACGCACCGGTCTGGATGTCATCCGAGGATTGCCAGAAGATGGCATAGGTCCAGGAAGGAAAGCCGTCTCCTTCAATTAAGGCTTGAAGCCTCTGTTGAAGACTTTCCGGGTTAAAAAATACAGGCTGTTGGGAAGGTGCGGGAGGAGGAGGCGGAGGGGCGGCGGAGGGGGCGGCGGAGGAGGAGAGCCAAGGGAAGGAGGAAGAGAGATCGGAGGAGGGAAGGAAAGCTTCCATCATGGAGTTGTTGTCATCGGCCCAGAGATTCATGTCGGATCTATGGCTTGAGTTTGATAAGAGCAAGTAAAGAGGGGAAAGGAAGGAAGTGGGATGGAAAAAGAGGAGTTGGATTTTGGGGGAGAGAAATGGAGGGAGGTGGGAAAGAAAGGAAGTCGCTTTCTGAGTGGAGAGAGGACCAGATTTTTTTACAGTTCGTTGTCCGTTTTATCGGATTACTTTCCTACTACAACACAGTGCCGCCAAAAGTGGGCGAGAAACCCTCTAATTTTGTGTATTATCCTCAAGTGCTCCTGCCTGTTTTATTTGATTATTTCTTTCTTTTTCTGTAGTGAATTTCTCTTCCTATTTCGAAGGGTCGTTTGGATGGGTGGGGAATAGACTAGGAATAGCAATTTCGGGATTTTCAGAAAGCTTGGAAAGAGTGTTATTCCGGAAATAGGAATGTTGTTTGGATGGTGAATTAGGAATAGTGTTGGGAAGAGTGTTATTGGAAAGTAGATAGAAAAGTGTTGTTGGGAGGAGTGTTATTGGAAATAGTGTTATTTCTGAAATTTGTTATTTCTGAAATTGGTAATTGTGTTTGGATGAAAATTTTCTACCAGGAATAGGCTATTCGAGACTATCCAAACGGCAGCTCAGTACCTTTCCTTTTGTTAATTGTAGTTATGGATATGATTTGAATAAACAGGGTAATAAAACAGTTCCGGAGTGAAGATCTAGTTGTATTCTAATTACTAAAATAGGATTACTGATCACTAAAAAAATAATGATAAGAACAAAATTATATGAGTGAACAATTTTGCTATTACTGCTGCCTTTGCCTTGCTTGTTAATTTCTAGAAAGTCAAATTGTTTCTTTGCGATTTCTGGAAAGGTTTTTGTTTCTTTTTTTTTTTTCTTTTTTTTGGGGTTACGCTAAGCTAAGTGTCACAAGTGTCACTTAGGACAAGCTGAATGCCTGATCTGTATTTGTGGTGCAAAAAGATAAGTGCGTAATTATGTGCAGAAGTGATCATCCTATCAAGTGGTTACAGAAAAATTGAACAAGCGAAATAAATTTATTTCCAAAAGAACAAATTTAATTAGTCACAAAAAAATATATTCAACACATTTGCCATTGACATCTTGATCGTGTATAAAAATAAACTTTACTGAAATAAAATATCACTTAGACACATCTTTCTTGAAATTGAGCAAATCCATGGCTTAGGTTCAAATTTGAGTTTTTATTTCAGCGTTGGTCGATATAAAACTTGTTAGCTGAAATTCTCAAAATCTAATATAACGTATTTGTCTAAATAGTCATTTTTTTTTTCCTTTTTTTGGAATATTTCAGGTCAATAAAGCATCTAAGCAGAGGATGTGATGCAGAGCGTAATTAAATATTTTGACTTTTTTTTTTTTTGCGGAGATTGATTATAGAGTAGGTCATATGAAATAATACTTAAAAATACATGATTTTAGAATAATCGATTTAAATATGTTATTTAAGCATTATATAATTTATTAATCGCACGTTGAAAATTATAAATTACTTTACGAATACTTGAATACTTGCATAAAATATGTGGAATTGAAAACCTTTTATATTATTTTATTTTTCATTCACTGTGTATACTTCGCTGATCCGTAATAATAATATATAAAAATACACGCAAGTTTATCTTTCCTGATGGCACGCGCATTTTTTTGTTGAAATTAACATATCAACATGCAATGATGATCATACAGAGCGAGGAGAACAATTAAAAGTATATATTTTATAAAATTCAAAGACCACAACTTTATAAATTTATTTTAAAAATATCCCTTTAATTTATAGCTTTCCATCTTCCTATTTAATAATATGAAATCTGAGGCGTGCACTGGTCATTGCATGACGGCAAAGCAACCACTCAAAATTGGTTTAAGCTCCCTGATACTGACCGGTGGGATCCATGCTTAAATTGGGCAATTTTTTTCCTTCCAGCCTACGTAGCCCATATTATTATTTTTTTTTTTAAAAAAAAAGAGGTTCAATTTGAAAGGAATTCATAAAAATAATAAAGAACTTGTGCAACTTAAACGAACGTGGGAATCCTAACGATGTTTCTTTTCTTTTTTTTTTTTTCTTTTTTTTTCTATCCAAAGAGAGATCATGAGAGGAAGAGATACTTATTGACCGAACAATATCTATAACTATTTAAATAAATAGCTCTTGCCTCAAAAATATAAGTAAACAAAAAATAGAATAATGATAGAATTAATTATATTTTACTTCAAACACAATCCAACATTAATTGTTAAAATTTGAAACGTTCAATCCAAACCGCTCAATGTGATCTTATATTAAAATCTTTATAAAAAATTAATTTTTTATATTTTGAATTTTTAAATATTTTTTCAGGAGGGCCTATAACTAATTAGACGGACAATTTTCTAAAATTCTAACAAAATAGCTAAATAAAAATTGAACAAAATGAAATTTAGCCTCGATGAAAATTTCAATATGGAGATCAAATTAATTGTCTTATGTTCAACCAAAACGGATATAAAAACAGGGAAATTTACGTTTAACCTATATTACGATACTCAGCTTTATAATTAGAAATTGAAAAAGATTACGATTAACATTTTTTCCGAAAATCTAAACAAAAAGTACACCATTTGAATCAGCAAACTCGCAACATCATGCACTTCTATTCGGTGGGACTTCGTACATCGGTAAAAAATAAAAAATATAAGAATACATAAATTAATCGCGGACCAAATGGTTCAACATAATCCTGCCCGCTCACTTGTCTTATGGGTGCATTTTTTTTTTTTTTTTTTGAAGGATCATAAACGTTACATGTTGAAATTATTTATTTATTTTTGAAAATGACATATCGAATCCATTGATTATTTAAGCCCGGTGCGCTTTGGCAGGTGTGCCGAAATCTTGCCAGGGGCTGGACCGCCAGAGTTGGTCCTCTCCAGTTACACGTACCTTGGTTTTGTCCAGTTATTCAATCGGACTTTTGGTCAATTTTCTGGCATAGTTGTCAGTTTTTGAAATTGGTCAAATTGGCTCAATTTCCTCAAATACGAAAACATTTATTTCGGTTTCGGATAACCAAGGAAATGTCGCCGAGACGGAATTATATAAAGACACGGCTTGGTCCAAGTTTTGTTTTCGTTTGCCAAAAAAAAAAAAGAGGCTATGTTTGGTTAACGAAAGATGTGAAAAAAATTGCACTCTAATCTTCTTTTTTTCCTGATATTTTAAAAATAACAAAAAGGTACTGATCCAGCATTATTTTTTTAATGGCTTCTTTTTATTTAATTATAATACATCTAGTGGAGAGAGAGAGAGAATTGTTTAAATCGTCTCAATTAATCTTAATTTATATATTCAATTTGCACATGAATCATTACTGTTGATTTAGATGTCCGTGCCAAATCACGCGCCATTATAAGACACATCTGGTTGTTAAACAATAGATTAACTCAACTGGATCACTTTAAATAACTACGAATTGATGTGATTTCAAAGTTTCCAAATCACAGATCATCACGAATGGTCCACGTTCGGCAGTAATTGCTATTTGCTAATCAGTCAAGGGACTTTCCTCTCTGACCGGATAAATCTCAAGCGAAATAACGCCAAACAAAAGCGAAATGCCAACGAATTTTCCCGACTTTTGTACATCAATCAAGTGAAAACATGAATATAATATTATCGGTTCAAAAGATTTTCAAAAGTGCTCATAGGAATAATGGCATCGTTTTCTTAAAAAAAAAAAACTTAGTCTTATGCAACTGCCCGAATTAGAAATATAAAATCATTAATTAACAAATTATATTTATAACAATGCAAAGTAATAATAATTAATTGCATATTTTTCAAAATTTACGTATTAACGGTTGAAAATTAATAAAAAAAATGACAAGTTTTCTAAATTAAATTCGTATAACTGAGTTCAGAATATGTTGTAATGATAGGACTTGTTAGATAGATATTTGCATATAATTTACTTGATACTGGGTTTACAAAAAATATATAAAATTCACGAAACTCTATCCAAATCGTATGGAAAAATATATAAACCTTTGTATCCGTTCTCTAAAAATAATAATATTTTTTGTATACAATTTACGCTATAAATAAATGAATCGTTATCTTCTAATTAAATCTAGCTCGTATTATAAATTTGAGACCTCGATGAATACCGAATTTTGTGCTTTGGATCCTTGAATAAAAACCAAAAATTGTGCCAACTGGCCAGATATACATTTTTTTTTTCTGATTAGTAATAGCAGCCGCCATTTTTTAATGGAGATGCTATAGGAAGGCAGCCGCCTTTTAATAATATCACAGGTAGGAGTTCGTACATTGTCGTGAGCAATTCTTAATAAACACCAATGTAGCAGGTTATAAAATAGTTCATAATAAAGACCGCACAAAGTAGCATAAGGCGATAGTAGCAGATAATTAACCTTGGATGTGTTTGTATCCAGTTTTTTTCTTAAATTTTTTGTTAATTTTAAGCCCGTAATTGTAGCCGCCTTGTTTGACTACACGTTTCTTCACGTGCTAGACAGTGAAAGCTGCCCCATCAACACCAATTAAAATGTGGATATTTTGTACTTCGATTTTCTGTGTCTTTTTTTTCTTCTTCTTCTTCTTCTTTTTTTTTTTTTTTTTTGCTCGAGGATTATCGTTTGCACGAGGAATGACGATTACGGAAATGGTATTTGAATATAATTAAAAATTTACAATGTAATTTCTATGGTCGTATAGCTGTTTTTGTATATTATACTAGTTGTTGGCCTATGGGCTTAGATAGTTAGATCTTAAAAAAAAAATTATTCTACTAGTTGCTTGAATTTGTTTTCCTTATTAATTAACCGTTAATCATACCCAACGGACTATTTGGTAGGAAGCATGTAGCATGAGGTAGCTTTGTGAATAAAAAAATCGTTTGAGGCTTATTCTGATGTTGTTACGTTAGTTGGAACTTAGCGGGGATGATATGCACGAAATTGATGGATTCCCACCATGACGCGGTCCTTAAAAAAAAAAATCACAAAACAATCTTTTGTTAAAAAGGAAAAGAATAAAGCAATACAAAAAGGCCTCACTCACTCTAGGGCTGCCAATGGGTACGGTACGATACGGTAGAAGGTATTTTCATACCCGCACCCGTTAAAATTTTCTTTACCCGTACCCGTTAAAAATAGCTTTACCCGTACCTTACCCGTACCCGTTAAGAATTAACGATACGGGTACGATAACGGTAGAAAATGGATAATAACAATAAAAATTGTGCACTCTAGATAAATAAATTATTTCAATAAATATATCAATGAAGTGCAACATTACATAATTCTTTAATTAAATATAACAAAACCATAGAATTTCTTCTAATGTCAAATATCACTAAAAAAATATAACTAATTAATTTCTTTATCAACACAAACATATTCTGATAACGACATTAGTGCTCCATCTGATAACGACATTACATAATTCCCAGCTTCTGCAATGTCGGCGAAATATTTAGGTTTTTGTTTTCTTATTTTTTCTAACACGTGAATGGAAAATATCTTAAATAAAATCTAGCAATTATTTTGACCAATCATGCAATAAGATGCCATATATATCATGTAATTATATCTTTCTAATTATGACAATTACCCGTTATGAAAACGGGTGCGAAATAGCTTTTACCCGTACCCGTATCCGTTAAATTAACGAAATTTTTTTTTTACCCGTACCCGTACCCATTAACTTAACGAAAATAAAACCTTACTCATACCCGTCTTATCGAATGCGGTACGGGTTGGGTAAACGGGTAAACGGGTTTCATTGGCAGCCTTAACTCACTCAAATATTCTCATCGAAAATTTCTATCCATATTCCATCACATGTTCATTTTTAAATCTAATATACACCCCTTCGTGCCAAAACACACATATCTTATAATAAAATACAATTAACATATATTAAACATAGATATTATCAATTATTAAGTATGCATAAAATCTCTAAGTCGACCATCCAAATTGTCTAAATCCCACATCCCATTAGCCAGAATAAGTGCTCACTTCAATCGAAACACATTCCGGAATCCAAATAAACGCTTTCCTATTAATTCAAAAAGTGTCACACCCCGACCCGAGATGCTGACGTCGTCTCCGCCACGAGAATGACAAGTCATTCCCGTAAGGCTACAGACAGATAGCTAAAATTTTTTTTTTTAATTTGTTATTCCATTTTCTTGATTTCGGTCCCGAACTTAAACGTGTAAACATGGATGAATAAAGCAAGCTTCATATTATTACACACAGATTATTATACAAGTCTTTTATTTCACCCTCAAAAGTAAAACATTCTGGTGCCTAGGCTTATTATTTTTGTATAACCTAAGGCTGGTTCACTCGCCTCACGCTATATACCTATAGAACATATTTGACAACCACCCCACTTGCCACTTGCTGCCATTTACCACAAGCCCGATTAAGTTCTACAGACTATATTACAAAATATAAACTCTTCCCTGACAAAACCCGAAATCAACATGACTCACGGTACTACAAACAACAACCCAACAACAACCGGCCCATACTAACGCTCCCTGCGTTTACGCTTCCGCGGAGTGATCCTCGGACTCAGTTTCGACCTCCATCTCACGCGGCGGACTCGGAGAAGGAATCTCCAAATACAGATACGCCAAGACATCGGGAAGTTCATCCAGATACAGAGCTAGGGTAGCATTACAATTTAAACTCGGGATATGAACACAGAACTGCAGACAATAGCACTCAACTGTAGCTATAGACCGTCGCCTAGCACCATTCCTACGTTCCTGGAACCCTCAAAAGAGGCAACAAAAATTCGGATGAGAAATTAATCTCAGTGCGGGTTTTAGTTCCAGTACGCGGCTTCTTGGTACGAACCGGTATCGGAAATAATACCCCTTTATCTTTGAAACAATTATAAAATAATGAATCATTGCTTTTCAGGATGTATTTAAAATAAATCAGAATGTTTTGTACCGTAGGCACAAGACGCAATGGTCCGATAACAGGCATACTGCAACATGAGATATGCATCAATTCAAAATCAAGCATAAGATATTTAGCACAGAATTTCAACAGAGTATAGTATACACTCAAGCTCTTATCGGCCCAACAGAATCAGAAAGAACTCTTCCCACACCATAGGTCCAACCCTAGGTACAGATTACAGAGGGAATTTCCAGTAATTAAAGCGCTAATAATCCTGGCCGGGTAGGTGGCCAAACCTTACTCCGGAGAGTGATACTTATTGTAATTATGCTTGTACAGACTGATTTAGAATGGTCCGATTTCAATTCAAATCCGATTCTTTTACCACAAAGGATATTATGCAAATTAGTCAATTTACGGAGCCATTCCAGTCCTTTAATATAATCCGACTATTCAAATGATTAACAATCGGAAATTCAATGTCGGAATATATTTCTTTAGTGGAATCAAATGAACAGTTTGTTTCAACATGCGTTTTCATATTTCAGGGATTCCTATCGACTACATGAAATTGGAAATGCATTATCAAAGAATGATCAACATGCAATGCACAAATTTAAATGTACCGAAACCCGAGTTCTAACAAAGATTCCGCGTATCCGCACCTTGCTTGATTCAGATGTCCGGGGGCACTTCGGTATCCGTTCCTGTTTACAAGTTACAGATCAAGTACCGTTAATATATGTTTAACGGGTCCCTTAAATCCGTTTGGTAAACACGATTAAGTCTGGTAACTTATGGGTAACTGGACTGTACGTTTTGGTTCCAAGTCCTTTAATATCGTTATAACTTTCATTCATCCGTTTCAGTGTTTAATTGTATGTTTCCTAATATCGAAGATTCATCATCAGAAATAACAGAAATATTTATACAGAAATTTAGGAAACTCAATTAAACTCATCAGAAAATATAAATCAGAAATTAATTGTTTATTATTGCGGGATCAGATAGTCTGAATGATTTGCCACGTATCCGTTCTCCTTTTTGAAAGTCAGACTAAATCTCATCATTTCCATAAAAAGCCCACACTCGATAGTTAAACTAAGTACATTGTTGCCAAGTCGTTTAGTTTAACAGAAGTCTGTCATTAGCTTTATCTAAATCCGAAAGCTAATTAAAATCTGAAATTATTTTCCGAAATTAAGCCCACAATACAATCTCGGCCTACAGGCCCTTTTTTTTCTTCTTATTTTTCTTTTCTCGGCCCATAAGACAAAATCAACCACAGCCCAACAACGAAACAGAACAAACAACGAACAGGCGCAACCCAGTCAACCTGACCCAGTTGACTGGACCGCATCGTAACGGGTCCGCCAGAACCAACAATCAGATCCGACACCTACAGTTAGTAAACCCAAACCCGTTAAGTCTAGGTTTATGCACATAAGTCCACAGAATCATTACAAACCCTCAAAATTCACATCAAACCCCATTAAACTTTGTCCAGCTATGCTATGTTATAAAACCGTCCCTAGATATTTACAGAAAAGCCCAAATTAAATTTTTCCTTCGCAAAACCATCCATAACTCAAGCAACTCGTACCAGTATGACATAATTTCACCCCAACACCTTATAATCATCTTGATTATTAACTCAGAACCACTTATAGCCTAATTAGCATCCAACCATTACCCCATTCATAAAATTTTACAAGTATAATGCTATAACCCGAGACAGTATAGAGTATAAGGACATCAAATGCCATTTTCCCCCAATATAAGTTCAAAGCATGCAATTTATAACCCCTAATATCTCAACAGAATTTTGTATAGCAACATATACCCGAACTATGCACATATGCTTGCCTAAGTCATGTATACAGTGGCTACCTTACACAAGATGCTCATTTTCTTATTAGAAGAGCATAGAACAAAGTTTATATACTCTAAAACATGCATATAAGTCAACTTAGAACAGTGAATGCATATATTTACATATAATAAACTAGTTCAACCCTATGCAATAACTATATGCACAGACCTATGGTTTCTTCATGCAACATATATATAAATAAGTATGTAGAAATTACAACTATACCCCATATATGCAGATACTGAACCACATAGCTAATCACATAGTATAAGAATGAGTATACAGTGCCTAAAAGAATATAGTTACTCAAATATATATAGCTTCAGTGCCCTATGACATGATATATGCGTGAACAAACTTATATGAAACTCAAATGCTTCATTATATGTATTAAGACACCACAGTAGCAACTATATGTATCACACTATATCTGAATATGCTAATATATAAGACATGCTTATATGCTAAACTCAAAAACAAGGTGTAAGACAGGGGCTCAGGTCATACAGTATCTCCTATCAGTAAAACATGCATTTTAGCAGTAATGAGACTACAATAATCAACCCACTGACTGTGCAGTTAGCACCTTGTCAGTTAACTAGCTATTCTCAGAAAAATTAGCAACTAAATCAGCACAAGCATCATCAGTATCTCCTAGTTCTAGAATTAGTTAATCATAACATCACTAATAGCTACCAGTATCATCTCAGAATCTAACAGCAATACAATCATAGCACAACAACAAATCCTAATTCATATTACACATAGCCACAGTTAACTTACTCATCGAATACGAAATGAATCAAGCCACAGTAAAGAGAGATATACCTTGCCTCTGATCGTTGAGGAATCTCCTCAAAAATTCGAGCACAACTAAAGCTAGAATCAGCGTCAAGCTAATCAAGAACAAGGCAACTTCCATAAACCTAACACTCACGGTAACCAAATCGACATCAATTACTAAAATTGATAACAAGAGTTTACAAAGTAAAGGTAGAAGCATGTTACCGTTCTCCAGCGCCGCCTCAATCCGCCTGTCTCCTCCTCCTATTTTTCCCCAAATCCGAAACCCTAATTTATAGAAAACATAACTTACCAGCTAGCCGAGGGAAGAGGAAGAAGACAGGACAGAGAGTTGCGGTGGAGCAACGCATGCTTGCCACGTATTTCACCTCCATTACTCCTCTGACAGTCGCCATCGAGAGAGGAGAAGGAGCACCTGCCTTCTCGTGCAAGCACGGAGAAAGAAGCAGGAGGTGCGAAAAAAGACAGAAGGCATCACTACGGCGCCTCTCGGCTTAGCCAATCACAGAACAACAACGCAACAAAGAAGAGATGGCTTCGAGCACATCTCGAGAAGAAGGGAAGAAGAAGAAGAAAAGAGACGGACAGATCGGAGAAACAGAGAGAAAGAATCGACGAAATTTTCGTCGTTTTCTTTTAATAAATCTCCCTCAGATCTTTTGTGGCCGGATCTCTGTGGCTATTGGTGTAGCAACTGATTAAATAACCTAATTTTTTTTTGTAAATTAGCTATTTCCTTAAATAACATTTTCTAGTACTAATTCTTCGTGGCAATCATACAGAAAAATTCTAAATCCCGAGATGAATATTCTCAAACTTCACAACAGAAATTTCCCACAAGTTTTACCGTCAGATTTGATTTTATTATAAAAGATTAATAATGAACGATCCTTAATCAATTTACCAGACAATTTCAGGACTTGGTTTACCACACGTCAGTCACTAATGTTACAAAAAGTTTGGCTGGAATATAGAGAATTTTGAAAGATAAAAAATTTAAAGGCGATTAAAATATTACAAAATAAAATTAGGACCACAGTTCAAAAAATTTGCAATGTTTTGAATGTCTTACCGGCATTTCTACTGTCGATTGACCGAAATCGGTATTTTTCGATAGTTTACCTGTATATTTATCTAATTTTACCGGATATCGTCGTTTTGGACACTATTTCAATTACTAGTTTTGCTAGTTTTTTCAACCAAAATGATACGATATTGAAGACACTAAAATTTGTTATTAGAAAAATGATACAAGAGCCACTAACATGCTTCATGACAGTACTATCTAGAGCCCTCCACCATATGAAATTTTCGATGTATTTTGTTATAAGAGCCATAACTTCGTAACAGTAAATGCTATGCTTAGCACGAAAGGACTCGTCTAATGCATTCAAATCTCAAATTTTATCATCAAATGATCGATCCGAACTATACAATATATTTCTCGTATTGAAATTGTATTGGAGGTCAAATTTTACATTTTTTTATATTTTTAGCATTTATTTTAGAGTTTTCAAATAGTTATTATTTGATGGCTTGAAACTAATTTTTTTGAGGGTTAGGTGTAATCACCACGCTGACAAATTTTATTAATAACAAAAATGGTTACAAGGTTATAAAAGTAAATAAAAAAGGAATACTCGAAAGTAATTAAACCGACAAATATCTAATATTTAAAAAACAACTACAAATTTTCGAGAAAAATATAAAATGCTGTATTATACAAGCTTTCGATATGAAGATGAGAATGAACGATATGAATCAGTCATTTGAAGCACAAAAATTTAGAACAAAGCGCGGAATCCATATATGATGTGCATTATCTTAAGTCTCTCTGTGTATATATAGAGAATGCTACGATAAAAACGATTTCATGGATAATTTAGTCAAACCAGAATAGATTTTCAATTCAAATATTTAAAAAAAAAACGACCCAACTCGACCAAATTTACATCATAACCTCGTAGATCAAATCAGATTACAAAAAAATAATAATTTATATTTGGTATAAAAATAAGTCGTAGGAATAAGTTCATCCTGGCCTTCGATTGGATATTTTATACATCTAACGAATCAGCAAAATTTTGTTGTGTTTAGGGTACTAGTTCGAATTTAAATATTATATATAGATAGCGTGGAAATTCAGCGATGGCACGTTTAGCTTACAGGTGTCGTCGTGTCGAAAAAGAACACTGGAACAGTTCTCAACTTCTCATCTCCCAATTTCATTTTGTTTTTTATGTGCTGTCACGTGTTGCGGTCCCTGTTACATGTGATAAAGTTGAAGGTATTGTTGATTTTATTTGACTAGCAGCAGTGCCCACCCAAATGTGTGGGCAGATATCTGCGATATCATATGCGAAAGAAAAGTCTCATTTGATACGATATGTTGTCTACTTTTAATATTCTTCGAGGAACTTTAATGTTGTTTTGATCGACACTAAATGTAGCAGTAATATTGAACAGTTTAAATAAATAAACAATAAAGGTAGACATGTGAACAGTAAAAAATAATAATTCATTGAAAAAATATTATTTCTTAATAATATCTCCTGATCAAAAAATAAAATACAACATGACAATACGTTGAAGCGCTCCTGCTCCCCAATTGTAATGAACATTTGGGACGGAAACCTGTTTTATAAAAATTAATAATTATTATTAACAATTAATAAATAAAATAATAAAATAAAATAATAAAAAATTAAGATAGTTTAATACATTGTGTGCATATGTGAGTGTGGTATGAGAGAAATAATATTTTTTAAAATAAAATTTCATCACCTTAACTCTTTCGTAGCACTTCCCGGTAGACAACATTTTTGGTGCATGTTCCATCATCTGGGTCGATATTGGCGGTTGGTTTTATAAGCAGCTTTGTATTTTGTCGCGACACACCTCTCGATAGCGCGACATACAGTTGTCCGTGAGAAAACACCGGCTCGGGCAAGTAAACTCCAACGTTAGGGATTGTCTGGCCCTGTGCCTTGTTGATTGTCATTGCAAAGCACAATCGCACAGGAAATTGTTTCCTCTTAAACCTAAAAGGGAACAAGTCATCATCCGGCGGACTTAGGGGAATCCTGGGAATAAAAATTCTTTTGCCTGCGTGTCCTCCAGTAGCAATCTCTGCATCAATTACATTCCTTTGGAAATTCCGGCACACCAGTCTCGTGCCGTTGCAAAGTCCGTTTGCAGGATCCAGATTTCGTAACAGAATGATCGGACATCCCTTTTTAAGTTTGAGGATATGCGGCGGCAATCCATTGGGCGTCAGAGAGTTCAAAAATTCAGAAGGGTAGTTGCCATGCGCGTCATCCTCTGCTGTATCAACGCTGTGATATATCAATTCTTCTCCGGGATAAGTCTCAATCATATGTTGGTTGAGCTTGTCGACATACTCATTCTTGGTGGAGAGAATTGCCCGAGAAGCAACGTAATCTGTTCGATGACCATTTTCATTGAGAGAGGGGAATACAGTCTCAATTAGTTCATCTATAGATTCTTCCTCTGTAGTGTATGGGATTATCATCTCATCAGGGATATGTATGAAGTCATTCCCAATCGAGGGCTCGGTTCCATCGCCGACATTGAGTAGGAACTGAGCGAACCATGGATCACTCGAAGCTCTCATGTTTCGGGTCAGCTTTCTCTTCTTTATGTAGGACCAAAGAGGGGACATCGGTAGTGTCGCGTCGACGATCTGAGCTTTGGTCCCACGTCTAACCACAGGCAGAACTTGTCTGAAATCGCCGCCAAATATGATAATTTTTCCGCCGAATGGTTGACGGCAGTCCGTGATATCCTGTAAAGTCCTGTCGAGCGCTTCGACGGCTTGCCTTTTGGACATGGATGCCTCGTCCCATATGATAAGAGTTGCCCTCCGAAGAAGCTCTGCAATCCCACTCTGCTTGCTCACCGTACACACGGAAGTGCATTCCAAGTTAATTGGAATCTTAAATCTGAAAATTCATGTATGTAAATGTGATGCATTACTTTAAAAATATTAATATTAAAATAATCCCAAATGATGAAGTGATGCGAATGTTATATCATTTTTTGTCTAAATTTATGTTTTTAGTTTTTTGTTGCGAAAGACACCAGATATAAATAACACATAATATATTAATATATTATTTTTAATTGGTCAGGAGGGGCATTTGATATTTTGTAATAACACCAAACGTTTAGAAATAATATTAAAATTGGTTATTAAAATTTTTCCAGTGTTAGTTGCAAATAAATTAAAATTTTACATAATTTACTATCAATTAATTCTTGGTTGGTGATTTTATGTATTCAATTCTATTTATTGAATTCAAACCTGGAGTGTGTCGTCCTTCCTCCAGGCATGTTGTTTGCCGCTGCACCCGAAGTAGCAGTTGCAATTGCAATGAGTTTCATGGATCGAACTGCAGCCAATAATGCCTTGTACAGATACGTCTTACCCGTACCACCAGGACCATCAATGAAAAATGCCCCCGGCTTCTTTTCCATGACATGTTGCATGATCTCTTCAAATGCCGACAACTGTTCAGGATTAAGGGAACTGTGTGCCCGCAAGTCCTCATCTGATATGTCTATCCTCTCTTCATCAGTAACTTCTTGAAAATTACCGTGGTCATCCAATTCAGCATTTTCATAGAGCTCAGGGAGATCATAAGTCGCCAGGTGTCTGCCCATCGACTCGAGATACCTACTGATATCTATCAAGGTCCTTTGTTCAACCATCTCTTCTGATGAATAACGTCGCCGATAATCTTCAGACATGTCCGCAAAATGCTTGTCCCATAACTCTCGAGCCTTAGCCCCCTCACAGAAAGTTAGAATCGTAGCGAACAGTCTTCTGAGTGCAGACGGCATCTGGTATCTTGCCGCCTCGTCGAGGCATTCTGAGAAAGTCTCATCATTATCTATTAGACCCATTGCATCTGCTGCAGCCTGAAATGTTGAATGTTGTACCCCGTCCACCGTTAGAAGATCTTCATATGATCGCGGTCCCCTCACATGATTAAGCAAAACGCGGAGATAGTATCTCTCCGCATCTGATATCTTAGCATAAACCACCCTACCGACTTCACCTCCTTTTATACGCGGCTTCCACACCTTGCGGCTCGCATCCCACGTGAAATGCTCAGGGAACTCCCGATAAAGGTATTTTCTTGCCTCTGGAAAATTCTCATTCGCCTCGAAAAATGCAGTCTGCATCGTCCTCTTTGCCTTATCCCTTTGACAGACATCTTCCAGATTGTCATTGTCTCTATAAAAAACCAGTTGTTGGTCGGGAGTATGCAACTGTAAAGATCTCACCGAAGGTTTAATTTCACTCAGAGGGAATTTAAAAATTCGCCATACCGCCTCCGGAGCGGACACCCAGCGTGCATCTTGGAACATTTTGATCTCATCAACTGTCGTTCCCTCTTGGCCGCGAGGTCCGACATACACTTGGGCACAATCATGTCCCTTGTATATGTACTTGAAGAGGTACTTCACGGCTCTAATGCTCGAGCAGATCTCGACGTTGATGTGGCAATTGTAACGCATCAACAGGTGAGGATTGTAAGGAGCAACCCATCGATTGTCCAGGTCGCAACCACGTACACGGACTTTACGCCCGTTATCCCTCCTCCTGTATACTGGGTATGAGTCTTTACCCTGGACGGTTGTCTGATTGAACGCCCTTGGATATTTAAACCTGCAAGCACCGTCCCTCATGCACGGGCAATTATTTCTCAAAGCCCCACAAGGTCCGTGCATCATGTGCTTGCTCACTAATTTATGTAGCACAGGATATCTTTTTGGATCCGGAATCTCAGCACAAACGATCTTGTCGTACTGGTCCGGGTTCAAAACTTTATCACGGGACTTTAATATTATCAAGAAGTGAGCATGCGGCAGTCCCCTCTTCTGGAACTCAACGACATAAACGTGTGCAGCTACCTCGCCAAAGAATGGTTTTATCTTTTTATTTCTACTATCACCAAATAAATACTTCTTGAGGTCCTCTAGTTTTGCCCGAAACACTCGAGCAGTTAGGTCCGGCCGATCTTGCGCAGTTTGTCCTGGCAACAACTCATTACGAATCTCATCCCATTCAGGGTTGCAAGTCATGGTCAGGAATATGTCTGGTTTTCCAAACCTCTGGACCAACGCCATCGCATCTAAATACCTCCTTTGCATGTCTCTTGGCCCGCCAATGAACGAAGGCGGAAGAACGATCCGTTTTCCAACTTGAGATGCCCGCACCTCACCAGAATGGATGCTGTCAATAATACCTTGGTACAAGTCTGCCCGTATCCTCATTTGATTACGCCTGAGAAAATCCAGACGGTATGTCTCCATCTTTATGTACATGTCCACAACATATTGCTGCAACAGTCTTCCGCCTAACAGGATTAGGCTCCTCTCAAACCGTATCTGGAGTTTGAAGCAATAATATTCTCTCATCGAGACCGTTCCTAATTCTTTTGCAGCATTTTCCATTTCTATTGAAACATGAAAAATACTAATTATTAACTAATAAATTACTTAATAAGTATATAGACAGAAGAAATAATATCTATCTCTATTTATGAAAAGGGAAGAACTATATCGTATGTTACCTTCGCCTTCTTCTGCATGCGTATCTTCTTCTTCATGCGTACCGTCTTCTGCTGAAATGGATTCATTCCCGGAGGGATTGTGCTTTAGAATCTCGTCGTGCCAGCCGACTTCACCAGCGGGAAAGAACAACGGGTACGACAGAGGATCATAGCAACCATGGTAGCATTCGATTCGTATGGAGTGCTCATTCTTATCATATATCTTGATGCTTCTCTTGTACGTAGCATGCTCCTCATTGCCCTCAACCCAGATAGCTCCAACTTCAGATGCAGTGGGTTTGTTGTATCTCCTTTGATCAACGTCAACAGAAGCATTCAAGGTAATGCCTACATTATCAAGAGACGCCATCTCCCCAAGTCTTTTAAAGTTTTGAGCATACGGGTTGCGAGAAAGTACATCCATAATTATCTTCACAATGGCCCTAAAAGTTATGCGAAATAAAGATTCTTTATTATTTATATTTATTTATATTTATATCTACAGTTATATAAAAATTAAAATTGAACATAAATTTAATTTTAATATATTTACGGATCTATTTAGGGAACAAAATTAACTTAATGTATCTATCTCTATATATATATAAAGATTATATATATATATTGCTTAAAAAAAGTGTACCGGTCTAATGCTGGGGATCTTTGCAAACGACGATCCAATTCTTCCTCTGTGTCATAGAAGTAAAGTTGCAGGTATCTTGGTTTGCCATCATGAACTAATTGATCTACAAACAATATAATCTATTGTTAGTATGTTATACACAAAAAAACTTCAGTCATATTGCTCTGAATTAGTTATCAAGATCTGGTCTGAATTAACTGTCATATATATAGCGATGAACCAGTGAAAAATAGAGGCATACCTTGAGACGGTACAGCAACGTCGGTGACAATAGAGGCTGGATTAGTTGTCAAGATCTGGTCCTTTAGAACTGGTTGTGGAAGCTCACTTGCATTCAACTCATTTGATTCATTCATACTGCTCTGAATATGTTTTCTTTTATTGCGCATATAATCACGCATATAGGTCTTTCGATCTACCTTTTTTGCTTCAGTCGAACTTGACATCTTTGCTCCTGTATTCTTCAGGGAAAAAATTGCTGTTAGTAAAGATTTTAGCAAAAAGACAAATTCGCTAAATTTTTTTTTTAAAATTCGCATTCAACTCATTTTAGCAAAAATTTACGTTTTTCTTCATATTTTTTTGTCCTTGTTTTGCTAATCTGTGATGTAATTTGGTCGGAAGTGGATCCTAACCAAGATTTTGATGTGAGTTGAATTAACAATCTCTTTTTAATAGCATATACATAATACAACTATCATTATTAATTTGATCTTCAAATTTTGATGTGGCGATAGTAACTAAACTGAACCATGTGCTAATATGGCTCCAAAAAAGGGAAGGAAAAAAAGAAAAGGCTCCAGGTTTTACAATTTTCTGTGACTAAACAAGTAACAGGTTATTTAACTTGGTTATTCAAAATCTCATTTTTCTATTATAGATTATAGATTTATTCATATTCAATTCATGCAAAAAGAATAATAATAATAAAGTATAAAAAAGAAGTGTACCAGTAAGCAATAAGACACCAGGTCCTGCTTATCAAGAAGCAATTCGAATATATAGTTGAACCTGAAAATATTTGAAGTAATTTTGTCACCAACATGAACATTAATCCAACCAATTTTAGAGATCGGAACAGCAATCCATTAAAATTTTTTATTTCTTGAATTAAAGGGGCATATAGAAATAGAATTAGAATGAAAATGAAAACAATAGAAAAAGTACCAGAACACAACAGAGGTGGAACGGGAGATTCGTTGATGCTACTGACAAACTTTGAGAAATTTGAGAATGAGAAACTTAGAAGAAAGAACAAGTTAGCTTTGAAAAATATATTCTGTATTATTCAAAAAACTTATCTCTATTACTTGCGCCTCCATGAGGCCCTTATACAATTCTGTACAGCAAACATAGAAACAAATAACAATAGCAAGAATTAACTATTACCTATACCGTATAGATTGTTTCTAAGTATAACACATATTGACATATTGACATAGAAACATATCTTTTAAGAACATCGCTAGTTTCCTTAACTAATCAAAATTAATTTCTTTTGCGTTTTAATTTCTCTACGTTACATTCCTAATTCACAACATCATATTATTTTCTGATATCATATGCGCTAGGAAATGAAATTTGCAATTTGGAATGGCACAAGATTGAATATAGAAGGAGAGTTATAAAAAAGATACTGTTGACACACAATTTGGAATGAAATAAGATTTAATTTCTCTACGTTACATTCCCAATTCACACATAGCGCAATTTTTCTCTCTTAATTAATTACCAAATGCATTTTAATTGGTTTCCATAAAAACACAAATGCGTTTAATCTGGTGACAAAACAAATGCGATATAATTTCATTCAGATAAGGTTAATTGGTTGAATGAAATTAGTAAGTTGATTCATCCTTCTATTACCTGCAACTGATCTTTATATTCATTAATTGCCAAAACAAATGCATTTTAATTAGTTTCCAGAAAACCAGACAAATACGTGTTAATCTACATGAGATTTCTACTCTGAGCTTTAATTGGTTGAATAAAATTAGTAAGCTGGTGCCAAAATAAGATAGCATTTTTTGTTATTAATATGCGCTTATCTTTGTTAATTTTGTCCAATAATTACCTCCCTTGATTTGAATTTGCTGAAAAGGAAACATATTAATAATAAAATATGTATCTATATCTCACTTAATATCATCAGATATAAATAATAGAATCCGCAACAAATTTTTTGTCTGGATGACACAATCTGTTTATTTCCTTATTAGAATAAAAACAAATTTTCCTAATTTTATATGGCCAAAGTGCCCTTGGTAAAGATGTCTGGTGTACAAACAGTACATCGTGAGATTGAAAGGAAACAGTACATCAAACATATCAAACTCAAATTCCAATCTAATCAAACTTTATAGTGATTATTCAAACATAACATAAACTAACTCCATAAGTTTCCATTATCTATCTATTACATATGATCTAGGTACCTAAGCAAATATTATTCATGCACTAAGCAATAATTATTCGTACACCAAGTAAAAATTATTCATACTAAAATCCAATCTAATCAAGCAGCACTCGCATCGATCCTTCGATTCTTACTTTTTCTCATATCATACATTCGTTGCCTCAGATTTGTTCTTTCATGTTTGATTTCTAGAGACGGGTTCCGTTTGATGGACTCAATTTCTTTCATAATATCATCCACCAGAGCTTGAAAGCCCCGAATCCGAAATTCCATCAAATTTTTCACCAAATATTCCAAACATTTTATTTTCGAAAATGGCCACTTCTTAAAACCAAGCTCCCGGCAGCGCCACTTTAAGGTAGTCACGGATAATCCAAGCTCTTTGGCAGCTTCTTTAATTGGCAAATGGAATTTCTGTGCCACGTCATCGAACGTCAAAGCAAATCTCTTACCCCTGCAATACAACATAACATTAATGAATCGCTAGAAAAGATAATTTTTTTTGTTTAGTTGATATTGCTGATTTAACGGACCTTGGTCCTGGTGATACATCTTGAAGAATTGCATCTCCATTCGATTGTGGAGGCTGAGACCCTCCTGTTCCATTCTGACTGAAATTCCTGCCATCAAGAATTGCATTTACTCTATTATTAACAGCAAACAGTTAAACACTAATGAACATCGAGTAAAAAAAAAAAAGGAAAATTGGATTATAGCCACTATACATATGAAACCATATACACATGTCAGATCATAAAGATTTTAAATTCAACTTGAGCAAGTATTGACCCATCTTGGCCTAACCTTCTTTATTGGCAGAAAGTAAAATCAAGCATCACAAAAGATGAGCCTACCTTGGGGAAGCATGTTGAACAATTCGAGTTCCATTGATATGTAAAGGCTGAGTTGTCCCTTGTCCATTCGTTAGATCGACGTAGTGGAATTGCTGAATTGGTTGAACCTAGATAACCGCAATTAAAAAAATTATATAGTAGAATAACAAACCTTAATAAGAGGCTGTAAGTTATGAGATATTAATAGCATATATACATGCAAAGGTTTTAATAAGTAGCTGTCAGTATTGGATTTTTCCAAATAAAAATAATATATATCAAATTATAATTACCAGAAAAAGCATGGCACCATTTGTGGTAGGTATATCATTTGTGTCCCTTACAGCGTACGTGCGTCGAATATTGTTTGATGCTGGCGCCATATATAGTGTATTAATTTTGAAAAACTGCAATGAAAAGAAATGCAGAGTAGAAGATTGTTAGTTGGAAAAAAAAAATTAAAAGGCATAAAATCTTTTCTGTCAGAGGTTTCTTAGGAGGTTTGTAGATCTTTCTTTGTAAAATGTTTCCTCATATAGACTACAATTACGCTCCAAACACAGTTTTTTCAGAGTTGTTTCAGGAAGTATGTTAAATGGCCTTTTGATATTGGAAATCACACTATACTACAGATCAGAACCATGCTGATCACTTGTGCCTCCATTGATAAGGTAGCACCTGTACTCTATCTGACAGCATCTCCTTTACTTGGTCTGGTAAGCAACGTACCAATGGCAATAAGCCAAAAACCATTATGATCAGAATACCAGTACTTGGTACCAAACGTGTTGAAGCTTCAGGATGGAAAAATGCAAAAATAAAAAATATATGCATATATATATACAACAAAAAAGCATCAGATAAATATGCATATATATATACGTTGAAAGAAAACGGAGCAGTAAAAAAAGAACCCAAAAATAAGGGTGTAGCAGAGGCCATCTTTGGTGGCCAATGAATGGTTAATAAGAACATAGGTACCAAGAGGTACATAGGCCGGTACAGAGGCCATCTTTGGTGAGCATTTATGCACAACAGCCCCTAGTGTTTTTCCATTCACAATTTCTATGTTTTGCCAGAGATCTCATGTTACAAACCCTCACATCCCATGTTACTACAAAATTTCATTGAACACAGACCATCAAAGCAGGAAAAAATTTTGTGAGTTATGCCATAAAAAGTACCTGAATACGTGTATAGCGGCACAATTGTTCTTCCCTCCTGAAAATACAAAAGAAAAACCTATGAATTTGATAGAAATATTTAGATCCAAACAACACAAGCATTTCTATCTCTATGTTATAGGAAAACTGAGAAAATAACAAAAAAAAGAAAAAGAAAAACGGAAGCATAGAGAGCGGAAACAACACAAGCATTTCATATTCTGATGCATAGAGACAGAAAAGAGATAGAAAGAAAATTTGATTAATGTGGATTTTGCTCACCTGAAACAGCAAAAACGGGTACTTGTTTATCCATCGGATTGCTTGCTTAAATAGCGATCTCAATAGAGAGCGGCAAACGAAAATTCAAAATGCCCGACTGTAATTAGGGAAAGTTTAATTAGCGGCAAATGTAAAAATTGAAATTTTGGAGAAATTTGAAATGAATTGCAGCAACCTAGGAGGGGCGCCGTTTTGAGGTGAAATATTCCCTTTTATACGGACAGGGGGAAAGGAAGGAGGGAGCGGGGGTAAGCGCGGGGTAGAGGGGGGAAGCGTACTGCCTTTCCTAACCGAGACGGGGAAAGGGAGGAGGGAGAAGGGGGATGAGGGAGCGGAATTGAAAGGAAATAAAAATGGGGGAAGCGTACTGTCTTTCCTATGAAGCCTTGCGCAGGAAATAAATAAAAAAAAAAATCGCTTAAGCAAAATCGAACTCGTACGCTTCAGCTCAGCGAGCTATAGTCTTACCATCCCACCGCCAAGACAGTTTCTGATATAAAGTCGACCCTTTATCTGTTATTTAAATCTGGACCACAGATCATATTAGATTAACAAAATCAATGATCCACATTTGACATTAGGGGGTGTTAACTCCTTTTATCTGGAATGTTAAACATTGTTTACGACTTTTGGATGGATGCATTTATAAGTAGTAGAGATATGCTGTTGTAGGTAAAAGCCCGTAGGAATTAGGAAAGCGATATATTGGCAAACAAACAGTTAAATCGTTCATAGGGTTTTAATAATTTATAGTTTTATACTGTATATCAGATTCAAATCTGACAAATTCAATGAATTATTTAGACATATATATATGATCAAGTACTGATAGAGTTGACATGTTGATGGTTTGAATTGTTCGCTGAATGATTAATTAATTTATAAAGTTAAAAAATTCACTGAAATAGAAAATACAGCTTATTTATCTTCTATTTAATTTCCATTTGATGAGTGACTACGGCGCCAAGTGCCAACTAATTTGTTGCCCATATATAATTTATCTGTACAACGTCACTTCAACGTAATATATTGTTGCGCAATTTTAAAAAAAATAATATATTGTTGCATGTGCGCATATATATAGCCATATAGGTGTGTAAATATATCAAATGTTTTCCACTTGTTTATCGATAGGTATTCGATGGACATATATACGGACATACGGATCGAGTACTGATATTTTTTCGAGCATAATCTGATTTATATACAAATATAAACAATTATTTGGATTCGTTTTTCTTAGGCATTAGGGTATCTATTTCAGAGGCCCCAATAATATTATACTTTAATTGAGCTTTTAAGTCTTTAAGTCTAACATGGAATTTTAATATCATAAGAAATCTGTTATAATTACATTACGTTATTTATCTTATTAACGTGCATCTAATTAATATTCTTTATATTCGGATTACATTCATACTAGTTTGACATTTGTTTTTCATCCGTATTTGTTCAATATCTGATTCGTATATATATTCATATAGGAGATTATATTAATTTCGAAATTAAAGACAAATATAAATGAGTCATATGTATCTGAGATTATATATATGTATTTGATTATATTTTAGGCTATTTTTTTAGTTTGGATTTGACGATTAAACGTAGAATAAGAATCTAAATATTGTTGATATCTAATATGTACAAAAGATAGCTATGTTAAAACTTATTTCAAATTAATAATGTTTTTGTTACTTCACGTCTTCATTCAAACGAAACACAACTAATTAGGGAAAGTTGAAATCGAAAAAATTAAATAGATAAACTAGAGATTACATATCCATGCTCTTTGGGGGTTATGGAATTCATATATATATATTTGTTTGCTATAGAACATTTTTCTTTTGCAAGACCAAAGTGAAGAAGCATTTCGGTTTCAAAAGGTATATAGCACAACATTTGTTGTCTGGTATACACTAATTTGAAAGGGACATGACAACTAACATTTCACGGGGTTATAGATTAATTGGGGCCACGATGAAGAAGCCAACCATTTCTTCATCTCTTATTTATCATTAATCGCACGTTTAATTTTTCTTTTAATATATATAAAACGGACAAACTCCCTTTTTCCACTTTCAACCCGGCTTCTGTGCATGCTTATGGTGCCGCAATTTGCATTTACTTTTACTGCTGGTGCTTTGGGTTATTCTACAAGGACACTTGTAAGAAAGAAAGTGATCTCTTTCTTTTGTCGTTTTTTGCAATTAAAAGGTCATTCATTATTCAATTATTAAGTTATGGAACTCAATGAAAGGGTCTCGTAACCTAAACCAACCAACAACTTTTCTGTAGTCTCTTTTTATTATTTTCCTTCAGCTTTACAACATATATACAGCAATCCGGATGTTTGCAATGAGTTATCACGTTGACATGCTGTAGAGGTAAGATACGCGTACAATACGAAATCAAGCATTGCTTAGAGTTGTATCATAACCTAACTTTCGATAAATATATTTGTCAGTCATGGACTCATGGTCCCTACTTTCTTGGTGGGGGGGACTACGACAGAAATGATTTTTGGAAACACTCAATTAGAAATGATTTTTAATAAATTCGTTTCTAAAAATAGATAGTGGCATTTTCGCAATTGTTAGAATAAATTTTTAAAAACGGTTTTTTATTAGAACCGTTACTAAACTTCTTGCAAAAAAAAAAAAAACACTGTAGATTATTAGAAACGGTTTTTTACTAAAAACCGTTTCTAAAAATACTATTTATAGAAACGGTTTTTAGTAAAAAACCGTTTCTAATAATCAAACAGATTTCTTTTTTATTTTCCAACTTATTTGAAACGGTTTTTTGTAATTCTGATTTTTTTAAAAAAATTAATAAAAAAGAATAATATATATATTAGTTTATATGTTATATATATTAAAACCAATAAAATCATCTTATATATTATGATTAATTCTGCAAAAAATAATTTAAGTTTTTTTTCTTTTTAAGATATTTAATAAATTGTTTAGAATTATATGATATATATAAAAATTATTTTAATATATATATTTATAAATATTAAAATAATAAACTTTTATGATATTTTTTTCTTCATATTTAATAGAATTATTTTCGTTTTTTATGAATTTTAATAGAATTCAAGAAAAAAAATGAAAAGACAGCAAGAAAAAAAGCGAAAAAAATCAAAATTGATTTTTAGAAACGGTTTTTAAGTAAAAAATCGTTTCTAAAAATCAATTTTGATTTTTTTAAATAAAAAATGAATCAAAAAGAATAATATATATATTAGTTTATATGTTATATATATTAAAACCAATAAAATCATCTTATATATTATGATTAATTCTGCAAAAAATAATTTAAGTTTTTTTCTTTTTAAGATATTTAATAAATTGTTTAGAATTATATGACATATATAAAAATTATTTTAATATATATATTTATAAATATTAAAATAATAAACTTTTATGATATTTTTTTTTGATATTTAATAGAATTATTTTCGTTTTTTATGAATTTTAATAGAATTCAAGGAAAAAAACGAAAAAACAGCAAGAAAAAAAGTAAAAAAAATCAAAATTGATTTTTAGAAACGGTTTTTAAGTAAAGAAAAAATCAAAATTGATTTTTAGATATAATTAAAATATCTATTTTGTATTATTAAGAAAGCCAAAAAACAGAAAGGAAAAAGAAAGAAAAGAAAAAAACCTATTGTATTTTTAGAAACGGTTTTTTATAAAAAACCGTTTCTAAAAATCAAACCAGATTTTTTTTTTAAAAAAACGGTTTTTTATAAAAAACCGTTTCTAAAAATCAAATCAGATTTTTTATTTTTAGAAACGGTTTTTAGTAAAAAACCGTTTCTAAAAATCAAACCAGATTTTTAAAATAGTTCAGCGCCCTGTCTCCTCTCTCTCTCTCTCGTTCTTCTCTTTAGCTCAAGAGAAACTGGATTTCGAAAAAAAAACCAAGTCCCTAACCCTCCTCTTTGCCTCTTGTCTCTCTCACCGCGCCACCACCGCGTCATTTCTCTCTCCGATCTGTCCTTATCTCTCATCGCCTTCTCTCACTGCCTCAACTCAACAAGTTAACTTCTTTCTCTCTATTTGGTTTAAAATTTGTTATTTGGATCTGAAATTGTGAGTTTGATTAAATAAAATTTTGGATATGTTATTGAATTGTTAGTAAATTAGATGTGAATTAGGTGTGTTTGATTGTTAATTGCATGAGCTAAAATGGTAAAATGGTAATGTCGAATTAGTTAAAAATGGTAAAATGTTTGAATGTTTGAATTAGGTATGTTTGAATTAGTTTGAAACCAAATATTTTTATTTTTACTAATTAAATTTGTATAATTGAATCAGGTTTTGCATCCGGTAGGTCAACCTTATAGCGATGAAGAGCTTAACACTACTTTAGATGAGTTTTATGCATATTTACATAGACATGTATAAGTTTTATTTTATTTTTTTTTATGTGAATTAGTATATTTGCTACAATATATTTATTTTTTGCTAATAAAATTATTTTGTTTTGATATATGAATTGTTTGTTTTGGTATATAAATTGTGTTTGCTGTGATATACCAATTGGTACAAATGTTTCTGGCTAGCAAAAATGGGGCTAGCCCGAAAATTTTTTTTTATTTCGATTTATTATTAGAAACGGTTTTTAACTAAAAACCGTTTCTAAAAATGTAAACCGTTTCTAATAATAATAAAAAAATAAAATAAAAAAATTCGGTTTATTATTAGAAACGGTTTTTAACTAAAAACCGTTTCTAAAAATGCATTTTTAGAAACGGTTTTTAGTTAAAAACCGTTTCTAATAATAAACCGAATTTTCTTTCAGTTTTTGGAAACGGTATTATTAGAAATGGTTTTTTATATATCTTTAGCACCACCTATTTTTAGCACCGCTGCCAAACCGGTGCTAAAAACATATAGAAAACCGTTTCTAAAAATGAAAAGTGGCGCAGTGGGGGGGGGGGGTGTGGATGTGTTCAGAATATATAAATACGGTATCGTCGAGATTCGACTTCAATTGAGTTTTAGTAACTTGAGATTTATAATATTTAGAGGGGCAATTCTGCCGTCCGGTCCGTTCGGGTCCAATCTCACCTGTAGGCAGACCCGCATAAATTGATAAAAACTGTAATTTTGACCGGACGGCAGAATTTCCCTATTTAGAGTAGACCACGTACATCAGATAACTATATCAGCATTATATTTTTGTAATATGTTTTTGACATAGGCCATATCTTTGCCGGTCCCTCTTTGGATCCGTCCTTTCATCGCTAATATAATTTCTCAACCAAGGGATTGTTCGGAATTGTTAGAATAGCATAATAAGATATATTTCTTCTAATATCAGTTACAAAAACATGGATTACATGGTTCAAATAATCATCAGTTACTACGATAGAGTAATTTCTTCATTCAAGGATATATATAAGACTAATTCGCTATTTTGATGAAGGGTTTGAATAGTAGATACATTAGGGGCGAGTTACAAAACAATAATTATTCAGTATGCAATCATCATCAATGTATTTACAATGTTCTATTATATTTTTACAACGATAATATTCTTACCACTTTTAGCATCCTTAATATTACTTTTATAATATCATCAACGTCTTGATACAATGCAAAATTTTATATTAAAGTTAAATCTTTTATTAAACATTTTTCTTTTTTTACAATTACTCGAGAATTACACAATTCTAATTTTTGTACGAATAATACTACTTTAAGCACCCTAATAGATTTTCTAGCACTGTTCTGTAATAGATAATTTAATTAGTGGACACAAATTTTAAACCGAGCATGAATCGAGATTATCTTTGTTCTTAATTTTAAATGAAAGATACAGATTTAAACTAGCAGAATTTAGTTTATTTAATTTATTTTACAAATGCCCATTCCCTTTACTGTTAATATTTTTGAAAAACTGTCATTATTGCTGCGGAAGACACCTCAGACAAACACTATATTAACAAATATATTTAATAAATGGCTGACGTTTTCCTTGTTACTACCACGCAAAAAGAAAACCCTATATTCGATATAATTTATAGACAACTTGTGCTCCTAAATTCACTTAATTAATTAAAGGGACATATTTATATATTTATTATTGGGCAAGATGAGATATTTTAAACTGAAAACTCTGGCAGCCTCATTTATTCATCAACTAGAAATATGAAAATGCCAAGGAACAAAAACGTGCTTTGTTGCCAAAGAGCAGGTGGGTGGCTGAGAGCATCATGTGCACCACGACTTTATTTTTATTTTGCCCTTTTAATTAAAATATTCAGATTCCAACGTGGCCACGTGACATTATTTTGTCTCTACCCGGCGGACCACTTGGGTTAATCATTGCGCACCACCAAACAACTACAGGATAACGACAAATAAAATCACACGTGGCAAATTCTCTTTGGCCTTTTACGGTAAGTTTTGTTTCGCTTTCCGTAGCATAATTTTTCGCTGGATGGTCTCGGCACGAGTTATGCTAGAAGCATGTGCAGATGTGCCCCAAGGTTACGCGGCATCAGACGAGTGATCTCGGCGCAGATAACTTTTGTGGACCGGTAGTTATCCTTTTTATTTTTTTAATTGGAGAAAAACCAGTGGTTATCTACTTATCTGGATCCTATGCCAGTATGCACTTACGCAGACGGAGCCGCAAAAATGTTTTGACCGAGACAAAATATATTCCAATTTTTTTAATAGGTAGTTTTAATATGAAAAAATCTATTGTGCATACTAATGTATTGGGCTTCAATGTATACTAATTCAGATGGATCTTCTTTAAGATCTGTGCAGATCAAGTCGCTGGATTGAAAAAATAAGATGTGCCTTCTCTCATAACTGAAAATTGATTTGGACACCACTTAAAAGTGATTCCACACCACCAAATAATAACTAGTTACTAAAATACCCTTAGACATTTAAATGCTTTAGAGCCCCAGCAATGCCCAAGGAAGAATTAGATTCAAGTTTAAACAAAACATTCACATAAGATATAATTGGACCAAAATGCAAAACCTAGAATATTTAAAGTAAAAAGTCATTTAAAAATTAAGAATAAACCCATAGAGATTAATTTTTTTTATGAGCGATTGGCGCTTAACTGCAGACTCAACTATCTATAAAGAAGCACTTAAATCTACCGAGTCAATACAACCACCTGCCATTGGTTTTGTAAGACCTCAGGATATAACTAGTAGGACAACTGAAGTCCAGTTTAAGCAAAATAACACAATTATTCAACTATTGCTTAAATTAACCGAAGAGGTCGAAGATTTAAAGGTTGCAGTTAAGGAGCTAAAGTCTCAAAGGAGCAAAGCCGCACAACCGGAAGGTGTAGGGCAAGCTCTTGAGCAAATCCAGACGCAACTTCAGAAGCTGAGCTTAGGTGAGCCCAGTAAGCCAGCAGTTGCCAGATCACGAGGCAAGCTCTTTGTTTTCAAAGATCCCAAGCTTATCTTTGAAGCAGAGAAAAAGAAGGCAACATGAGTCATACCCATACTCGGGTGGAGACTGAGCCACATAGACCCTCAGTTTCAGGCAGGGGCCATGACACTACAACCCCTACAATTGAAGATCAGATCCGAGGCTACCAGTTAGGATCTAGAATACGGTATGAGGCACAACGCCGACTACCAGGACGAAGATCAAGGTCGTACCAACGTACACTTGAATCCCTGATGAGCCCAGATGCTGAGTTAAACATATCTCAGTATAGGCGAGCTCAACAAGTGCCCGCAGAAACACTTTATCGGGCAGGATGGTCAGAAAACCAGCACATAATATATCAGCACTACTCCGACGAACGGGTGCTGGTTACAGAAGGACAACAAGTTGAACTACCGTTCATCACTGAGAGGAGTTTTCAAACTCTTCAGCAAGAAGGCTTGCAACACTTACACATAGGCATGATTATGGTCATGCACAGGCGGAGTGCGGGTGTTAATGCTCTAGTGTTACTTCGTGACATTAGATGGAGAGACAGTAGAGCTGTTATTAGCTCTATGGAAATGGATTTGTCATCCGGAACGCAGTTGGCATACACTGCTCCTGATATGACACTCTCTATTCGTGATTTTAGATATCACATTCAACTAGTGATCCAAACTCACGGATATGAAGGATGGCAAGGTGGAGAAAGCAATCTCTTGCTTTCTAGATCTCTTATTAGACGATTGTCCAACACAAGCCACACTAACTTCAGATACAATGTTCAGAATGTGGCTGATCATCTGGCAAGCCAAGGAGTTCGTGCTATCCCTGGCATACCGAGGACTACAGAAGAACTCCAAGAAAGACAATGGATCATCAGACCTACGATTATCTCAAGGGTCCAGATCCCTCAGGTGGCAAACATTCACTCAAGAACTGATGGAACTTTATCTGTCAGGTTCTCAGGCTACTCAACTGCTGCTCCTGAAAGAGAAATCAACCGAGGGCAAGCATATGAAGAAGAAATTGAGCAAGAATTTGTAGGTATGATAACCTGCAATTGGGATGAGTCAGATGATGAATTTGATTTTATCCAATACTTAGCAAGAGAAAGGGCAGTCCAAGAAGGCCCAGAAGAAGGAGACTTGCTCAAACTCCTAGCCAAAGGAGATCATGAAGAAACATCCCACCAATGTGAAACAATTTGGGATGAAGAAAATGTATTCATGATGGATGATGCCGAGATGGATTACCCAATTTTGAGAAAATGAAGGAATCAGCCTTCTCAACGGCCGAGTCATCGCTGACAAGGTTACCACAAGAGCCTGTCATGGGTCCAACAATGTACCCACCAGCAAGCAGTTCTAGGCAACCACAGCAGTACAACGTGCCAGAAATAAAAGCACGCCTAGACAATATTCGAGGAGGATATTCTCATCAGATGAATGAAAGTTTCAATATGCCTACCGCACAAGCTGGACATGGAGCAATTTTGGTGCTTCCTGAGGATATTGACCTTTATTTAGAGGTTATTTTCAGATGGGAGTCCATAACTCTAAACCTCTTGAATGAAAGAAATTTGACAGGCAACAAAACCAATGCCAATTATGTGGAGAATCTTCTCGGAGAAACAGAGAAGAAAACATGAATTCAGTGACGGATGGCCTATCCCACTGAATATGATGAATTGGTAAACATCTCTGACGACCCTCAAAATCTGTTATCTCAAGTCAGAAGAATGTTTCTATTGGAGGACCCGACAACGAATTCAACAGAGGAGCAAGATCGAGCCTACAACGACTTGGAAAGGCTATCTTGCAATCATGTCCAAGACCTGTTTGATTATATCAACGATTATAAGGTCTTGGCAGCGAAATCAGGACGAATGTATATCTCGCCATAGCTGTCAGTAAAGTTCTTTAGGAAGATGCCTCCTATCATTGGCAGCGAGATTGAAAAGGCATTCATAGAAAAGTATCAAGGCAATACTATAGGTGTAATTCCCAGAATACACTTCACCTATCAGTATTTGACAGAGCAGTGCAAGCGAGCTGCCCTACAGAAGAGCCTCAAGGATTTATCCTTCTGCAGCTGCATACCAATACCTGGGTACTATCAGAAGAATAAAAAGTATGGTCTTCGGAAATCGAAGACATACAGAGGCAAACCACATGATACTCACATCAGAGTATTCAAAAAGAAGCATGCCGATAAAGTCAGAAAATGCAAGTGCTTCATCTATGGAGAAGAAGGCCACTTTGCACGTGAATGTAGAAAGCAGAAAGGAAACATTGCACGAGCAGCAATTGTGGAGAACCTTGATCTGGATGATGACTGGGATGTACTCTCAGTTCATCAAAATGAGCCAGATAGCGATGCAATCTGCTCATTTTCCGAGGGAGAGGGAGGAGGAGCTGGTCATTCATTAACGGCCAAACTTTCAGGTCCCATATGAAAATATTTTAATGATGACGACCTCAGTCAAGCCAGAATCCGGAACATGGAGAGTGGTAAAACAATTGCCACAAAATATGAAAGATTGCAGGCATCAGTGGGAGGACAATCAACCAGTCCTTGCTGATTACATAAGGTATTGGTTCTGTAAGGAGCTAACCAACCCAAACATGAGAGTGCATTGTGGTTTTTGCAAGATCACAGTTTGTCCGATGTGCTCGAGATTCGAACTTGGAAGAAAACTGGTGATCAGGCGGTCGACTTTGCACCATGATAACAAGGATTACACGAAGTTCCTTTTAGCTGAAAATCAGCAGCTTAAGGAAAGACTCGAAGAGCTTGAGTTAGAGAGAGATCTCAGATCCTCTAGCTTAAAGGGAAAGAGTTCTACGGAGGAACCAATTGTCATAAATGAGGATTCAGATTCTGATTTTGAGCCACAACCACAACATAACAATAAAGGAATAGTAATCAAGATGGTGAATGAAGAATTTGCCTCTACACAAGTTTCAGACCCCAGACGTGGCTGTAGAGTTCTAAACAGACTATACAATATTGAGCTTATCATGGAAATACCGGAAGTAGATAAGTTCAAAATACAAGCTATTTTAGATACGGGTGCAACAGTATGTTGTATTGACGAACATGTCATACCAGCAGATGCAATGGAGCCAAGTGCATACCCAATCCAAATCAATGGCGTAAACTCCCAACAAACTGCCAGCAAGAAGCTCAAAGGTGGAACCATGTCCATCGAAGAAAACAAGTTTTGAATCCCATTCACCTATGCATTCCCAATGTTACAAAGAGATGGGATCCAGATGCTTCTTGGATGCAATTTCATCCGAGCCATGCAAGGATGGCTCAGAATTGAAGGTCAAACGGTGACATTTTACAAAAATGTTACATCAATAGTCACCAAGGTAGATGCAGAAGTCGCGTCTATGGCAGAAATACTAGAACTGGATCTAACTGAAAACGAATACCTTGAGATTCAGAGAATCACCGCATACTCTGTCGGTGAGCAGTCTCAAACATTCAAAGCAAGATTTCAACCATTGCTTGAGAGACTGAGAAAACAAGCGTTCATTGGAGAAAATCCTCTCCAACACTGGTCACGAAACCAAGTAACATGCAACCTTGACATCATTAACCCAGATGTCACAATTCAGGATAAACCATTGAAGCATGTCACCCCACTCATGAAGGAACAATTTGACAGGCATGTAAATGCTTTGTTAAAAATTGGTGTGATCAGACCAAGCAAGAGTCGCCACAGGACTATGGCAATCATGGTCAACTCAGGCACGACAATCGACCCAAAGACTGGTGTTGAAACAAAAGACAAGGAACGTATGGTATTCAACTACCGTACTCTAAACGACAATACCCACAAAGACCAGTATAGTTTACCAGGCATCAATACTATACTGAAAAAGGTCGGTAAAAGTCGGATTTACTCAAAGTTCGACTTGAAGAGCGGGTTCCATCAGGTGGCGATTGATCCTGAATCAATTGAATGGACGGCCTTTGTCGTTCCAAATGGATTGTATGAGTGGCTTGTAATGCCATTTGGATTGAAGAACGCACCAGCTGTTTTTCAGCGAAAAATGGATAATTGCTTCAGAGGAACGGAAGAATTTATAGCAGTTTACATTGATGATATACTGGTGTTTTCTGAGAATGAAGAGCAACACGTCGAGCACCTCACCAAGATGCTCGAAATTTGTGAAAAATGGAGATTGGTATTATCTCCAACAAAAATGAAGATCACAGTTCCCGAAATTGAATTTCTAGGAGCTATAATTGGGAATAGAAAGATCAAACTTCAGCCACACATAATCAAGAAGATCATCACCTTTGATGAAGAGAAGCTGAAAGAAAAATCAGTTTTGCGATCGTGGCTTGGTATACTTAATTATGCCAGGTCTTACATTCCAAAGTTGAGAACACTATTATGCCCCCTTTATTCAAAAACCAGTGAGCATGGGGATAAGAGGTTGAAAAGTTCGGATTATGAAATAATTCGAAAAATTAAAGCTGCAGTGCAAAATCTCCCAGATTTGGAAATTCCACCGGAAGGAGCCTACATTATTTTGGAGACAGATGGATGTATGGAAGGCTGGGGAGGAGTCTGTAAATGGAAAAAGGCAAAATCAGACCCTCGCAGTACTGAGAAAGTATGTGCTTATGCAAGCGAGAAATTCCCCAATCTCAAGTCAACCATTGATGCAGAGATTCACGCTTGTATGGAGACCATGACAGCACTCAAGATTCATTACTTGGATCAGAAAGAGATAACTCTTATAACTGATTGCCAAACTATCATCGGTTTCTACAACAAATCAGCGCAAAACAAACCCTCAAGGGTTCGATGGATTAACTTTGTTGATTTTGTTACAGGAACAGGAGTGCAGGTTCATTTTGAGCACATAGATAGGAAATTAAATGTTCTTGCCGATTCACTGTTGAGATTAACAACAAAAATGGTGCAGACTATTAATTGTTGTTCAATAGAAGAACATTTAGCAGATTCAGAAGGTGCACTCGTTGAGCTACATGATGCACCAAAGCCAACAAAGCGAGAGTTAATTGGGATTATTGATAATCTCAATAAAAGACTCTAATTCCTTTGGAAGAACATGAGCAGGCATAGTGGACTGCTGAAAAAACCCACTATAACCTTGTATCTTAGGAATTGTCTGACAGGGATCTACGGGAAACTGTTGACATCTTTAGATTTTCGTTATTTTTGTAATTTTGCTGATTTTCTTTGCAAAATAATTTGTTTGTTTTCAGGAACAATGGTGCTTGATTATTTGCGCAGCATGATCCGAATGCTTGAAGGGTCGCCAACCTTATCAGCAAGGCCAAGCACAAGATTGGGGTTTACCCAAGCAGAGAGATGGGCAACTTTATGTGACAACAATAATTTATTGGAGGATTGTGAACTTGTTACAGTTGATTACTTAACAATCTCTCCTATATCATTTCAATTGCAGAATGCCATGTACGCACGTCTCCAAGAAATTCATGAGGCCCAAGTCAATAAAACAATTGAAGAACTGGAAAGGCTCATTACTATGAGCTACATACAAAAATTAAGGCTTGAGCAACATGCAGGTGGCAAGGATAATTGGTACAGGGACGCTCTCGGACCTGTTAACAACAAGATCCAGCATCTTTTGGATCTCCACCGACAGCTTGGACAGATCCGCCAAGGCTACTTTAATTAGAGGACCCATAATCACATGGGCACCTCTTAGTGTGTTTTATCTTTGTGTGTTTTCAGTGCCACTACAGAGTTAGTGGGCATCTATTTATTTTCTTTATTCCGTGGCACATGGGTGCAGGAAAATTTAGTACGATTTTGGGGCAATTATTATGATTAAAGATGCTCCAATAATGTATAAAAGGACACCCACTTGTGGAAAGCATAAGCATTTAGTGGACGATGGGGCCCAATGAGCACCCGCACTAATGATTCTAGCCTCCTCGGGAGTTCTATATATAACATAGAAGATATATGTGTTGGGCATCATCCTCACACACTGAAATCTTCCTTATTGTAAAAATTCCGCTATAAGATATTTCAGTTTCTTCTCAATATTCTCAGTAATCCGTTAGAAGTTTCTGAATTCCCTGGAACCACCATTATTGGTATCAGAGCAAGGTTTGTTTCTTAATATTATGGCTTTCTAAGTTTCTCTATATTCTAGGTTGGCAAGTAGGGAAGATTATACCGAATCATATAAATTGTTAAGAACTTGAAAAATACGATAATGTTAATCAACTAAAAGTTTGGGAATATCTAAAGGTTTTAGAAAAATCAAAAGAATCACCCTGACCGTACAGTACCAAAGAGTGAGGGAAGATCGCGAGTTATCACGGTGATGTGAGAAAATTCTAAAACTAAGCAGGGAATACCAAGTTCTAGGGGAGATTAATTAAGGAGCACAATTGGGGTACATCTATTGTGGTTAGGAAGGGCAATTTGGTCATTAAAATTTATTTGTGGTGTTGTATCAAATTTTGGTGATGACCAAATCAATACCCAAGATTGTTCCGCTCCTCTCTCGACTAACCAGTCCCCTCTTCGTTCCTCTCTCTGAAAAATGAAAACTTACTAACCTAGAACTCTATTCTCCGAGAACAAACCTCAAACTCTCGTGAACGACGACTAGATCCGAAACCTCATCTCTTTCGCCTCAAACTCTCTCACGATAAAGCCTAGATCCTTCAGAGAACATCTCTCTCTTGCATCTCTCTTCATCTCCGACCCCGACCACTCTCTCCGACTTGATTACTCTTGCTCTTCATGTGGAATTATATGCGTATGAGGATAACGATAATATTTGGCACTGGTTTATGAAATTAAGTGTGACAGCTGTGCCTGTATTACCAAATAATTTCCTAAATAAATAAATAAATACATACCCAATCCTTGAAATTAAATTAGTCTTTAGAGGATATCAAATTGAGCCGAAGTATTTATTTTGAGCTTGCCTCTTAATCCATAGTACTATCCGTGTGTGGCTGGTCGACAAAGGCCCAAGTACATTTTTGGATTTTTTTTTGTTAATGAAGTACATCTGTCTATTTTTTACAAACTCAAAGGTGATTTTTTTTTAAATAAGGTATAGTTAACTTTGTGAAATAGAGTTTATTCCTCTTCTGTATCCAGTAGAAATTGAATTCATTATCACTAAGATAATGACATAGTTACTAACCATCAATGCTGGACTTTCATATTTCAAAAAGGTAAAAAATTAACTGCACGCATAATGTGCCTACGGGCTCTAGATAAAAAAGAAACATTGCACGTATAATGTCTCGCACTAACTCGATTTCCTCCTTCAGGAACGTAAGAAATTGAAGAACTTTTTTTCAGGTTGAAAATAAAGTACACGAGCATTTTTTTTATATATATATAATATATACAGAGTCATATCCTTTTTCTTTGCTTTTTGGGCTGTCTTCTTGAGAAACGAGAGTTGTGGCAGTAGGAAATCAGAATTGGTACTTACCATCTATAATTTTTCAACCCAGCGCCATCCAAATTCAGATTTCCCACGTGCTAACGCCAGCAAAAATTTTTTGACCAATTTTCGAAATTTTTTTTTGTGTTGACGTCATCAAATATGCTAATTTAAGGGTTCAGTTAAATGTTTAAAGGGTTGAATTAAAGTGTGTAAGTATTCAATTAGATGCCCAATAATTTATTTCACTTTGTATGTTGAATATGATCATTTATTTCTTACTCAGGAAATTTGTATATTTGTTCAGTTTATTGTTGTAAATGGTTATATTGTTATTGTAAATGTTCGCTATGTTTCTTGTATTTGTTCATTTTATTTTTTTTTTATTTAACTAGTTTAATTGAACACAAAAACTACGAAATCAAATTTCTGCTACAACTAACTGAACACATAGATACTTTAAGTTTATCCCTTAACGTATTTAACTGAACACAAAACACTAAAAATTCAAATTATTGGTGCATCTAACTGAACACCTATACACTTTAATTCAACCCTTAAAACATTTAATCGAACCCTTAAATCAGCATATTTGATGACGTCAGCACAAATTTTTTTTCGAAAATTGGTCAAAAAATTTTGCTGACGTCAGCACGTGAAAAAAAGACTATTTTGGCCTGTGCAGGCCTGTTGGATGGTGATGGATGAGAAAACCTTGGATGGTGCATATCACCCCGGTAGAAAATTGCTTTTCTCACTCTTCAGTTTTACAAATTCACTACAAATTTTACAGGAATGACGAAATAAATCCTCAGTTTTAGAAAAAAAAAATATATTTTTCGTCAGGTATAAATAAATAAGTGGCATTATCGTTATTGTCGTAAAGGAGTGTATTGCCAAATAGAGGACTGAAAGAAACAGTTACTTATCCTGTTATTTTGAAACAATTTCGTCAAGTTATTACACTATTCCACTATCTTCTCCTGGTCCAAACACAGCCTTAGTTAGTTATAGTTATTTCTTTCTTTCTTTCTGTTTTTAAAATAAAATTTCTCCATTCTAAAACCCAAAATGCTGTTTCATACCATAATTTTGGGCTGGAGTAGTGGGCTAGATTGGATGCAGTATTTCACACCCCGCTCGGGATGTAAATTAAAACCCAAAATTTTTTCTGGGCTGCAATCCACAATATTTGCAACATCCAAGCACCCGGTCGCCCGGTTCGTTAATTTGAACTAGGAATTTCACGAATCACGATTGAGAACTCAATATTTCTTTTGAAGTTAGTGGCAACAGGTTGACTTGATATATTTACCAGTCGTAAATTCGTAATGAAAAACACTTTATATATCTAAAAACCAGCCTAATGAAAAATTGAACCCGTTTATATATCTACTTCGCAATTATGCTTTTTTTATACAAGGCCATTTACTTGTAACAAAATAGTTTATTTTTCCATCCGCATCCAACGAAAAATCGAACCCGTTTTCTTTTGACAAATATAAGTTATTGACTATTTGTATTTTGACCCCATGTTTAAATTAATATAATTTTTCCCGTTCATCAAACGACTTGTTATTCAAAATGTATTATATTACACTTAAATAAACTAATACAGAGTTAAATGCATGTTTATAAATATTTTTTTTCATTTTCAAACTTTGTGACTTGAATAAAAAATGTGCTCCTGATTACAATTCGATAACACATTAGCAAATTTTGTAAGCGTGTCATGTTTCAAAATTGCGTGATCCTTGCAAATATGCAGGATAACGTGGTCTTTTTCTTTTCTTTTAAAATTCTAGAAATTACATAAAAAATTATTTTATTATCTTTGTGATTTTTTTGGGCTATCTCCTTGGGCCTATCCGAGAGTAATTTTCAAGGATACACAAAAAGGGAATAATACCTACAGAGTATCCCAAGCGATCTCAAAGCGCAACTCTATCTCGCTCTCTATGCTTTGAATCGTGCACCAACTAAATACAACGTAAGATGAGAATTCCAGATAGAATTTGTAATGTGCGGGACCCAAGAGTCAGTTGATTGCTTCATCGTTCCATAAAAGCCCACACAAAACGGATTCGTAATTACGCAAAGAAACCTAACAATTGCACGAAATCACAAAATTGACACATCTCGGACCCCAGGAGGCCTCTTCTCCTCTCCTCGACTCGTGGCCTCGTTGTTTTTTCACCGAAATTTAAACGCAAACAACAACCGTCAGACAGGAAGGAACGCTTTTAGTTGGTTGGTTTCTGTGATCTCGATTTTTCTCCAACCAAACCAACTTTGTATCTGCGATTCTCCGAGGCGAATTCGATTTCGTTCCGCTATGGCTATGGACAATTTCTCCGACAAGAACGCCGTTTTCAGAAAGCTGAAGGCGAAATCGGAGAACAAGGTTAGGACTTTTTCCTTTGTTAGATCTACCAGGTTGTAGTTTTTGATTTTCCATGCGGATCTGAGAAAAAGTGGGTATTAGATCTGAATTCCTTTGTCGATCTGGATTGTGGATCTGGGTTGCTTTTAATCTTACTGTGAAATGTGTGCTTCGTAGATGTGCTTTGATTGCAATGCGAAGAATCCGACGTGGGCTTCTGTGACTTATGGCGTGTTCCTCTGCATTGATTGCTCCGCTGTGCACCGGAGCCTCGGCGTACACATCAGCTTTGTTAGGTATTTTCATTCCTCAAATTCATAATTGGGTTTATATTGCTCTCTTATATGGTCATCCTTCTCAATGTTCTTAGCTTGTTTGGATGGTATACGAGAGTCTTTTTGATGGTATATGAAGCCTTCTTTTAATTTCTGAAATTTAGGTGTCACATGACAAAATATTACACCCAAAGTTCTTAATTTGTAGCATTTGATGCAGATTGGGTTATGAGTCATGACTGCATTTCCATTTATCTATGTACTTTGATCAAATCTCAGTTCGTTGAGTAAAAAAGTTGAACTGTATACATGATTGTTGTAATGATCAGAGATTAATTAGTATACTGGTAATTATTTTTGCAGATTTGGAAAATATATTAAGTGAACTGCTTGTTTTTAATTTCACATAGATCCACCAATTTGGATTCGTGGACTCCAGAGCAATTAAAGACAATGGCATTTGGTGGCAACAACCGTGCCCATGTCTTCTTTAAACAACATGGGTGGACAGATGGTGGAAAGATAGAGGCCAAGTACACCTCCCGTGCTGCAGAGCTTTACCGCCAAATCCTCTCTAAGGAGGTTGCCAAGAGTGTGTCAGAAGACATCTCCAGTGCCAACAGCAACACCTCCTCTCCGGTTACACCTACTATGGTTGCACCACCTGAGCCGGCCAATGGCATGCCAGAGATTAAGCTGGCTGAGCCGGCAGTCAAGCAAAATGTGGCTGTTGAATCAGAAGTTGTCAAGTCACCAAAGGCACCGACTTACCCCACTGCAATTAAGAAGCCACTTGGCGCAAAGAAAGCTGGAGGGAAGACCGGTGGCCTTGGTGTGCGCAAGCTCACCACCAAGGTATAATGAATATGGTTGTTTCTTTGATACTGTATGATATTGCCATGATTGCAAGATAACAAGCTGATACTGACGTAAAAGTGCTATCCTCTTTTTTTTTGGCATTAGTTCCCAGCATTTTGTATATTTTGTTTTTATCAGGCTCTTCCCTTTATTGTTTATGTAGCCCTTAGTACTTGTAAAATCATCGGTACTGTAAAGATGCCTGATAAGTGGCACAAATGTTGCTAATACCATGAGTACTTATATGTTCTATACAAGAAATACATTTGTGCTGAAGAAATGTATATGACAAATCGTAGGAACAAGTTAGCTAAAAATATGTTATGGCACTACTTTGTTGAAGTCATAAGTAATTTCTCTATTTTAAGCTGACAAGAACACTTCTGCATGGTGTATTAGATAAAAAAAATGCTTATTAAAGGTTTCAACTTTGTGTATGACTGATTTATCTTTTTATTTACATACAGCCTAGTGAGAGCCTATATGATCAGAAGCCAGAGGAACCAGCACCGGCCCTGCCATCCCTGGCCAGTACAGCTCCTGCCACTGACAAAAAGGGCCCATCCTATCCTTCTCGTTTTGAATACACAGATAATACAGATTCGGCTGAGACCAGCTCAGGTGGCACTCAGGTTATAGGACATGTGGCCCCACCTAAATCCTCTAATTTCTTTGCTGAGTTTGGTATGGACAACAGCTTCTCCAAGAAATCATCCTCTTCTTCATCCAAAGTTCAGGTATCTTCATCAAAGCTATTGAACCTAAATGTAATCGGCAATTAACATGCACAGCCTGGTGTGCTACCCCTGTTTTACCAGAACGATTGCAATTTTTGTCTACGTTGCATGGATATGCATGTGAGTATCTTATATGATATGATTCGAATGCAACATAAATCAAATTCTCAGAACACCATACATTATTTATATAAATAAATTTTGATTAGATTGTTGCCACAAAAATTGATGCCCAGAGAATTACATTACAAATTTGAATACTAAAATTCTATTTTCAATACAAATGCTGTAAAAACATGCAGGGTTGTAAGATGTGTATAAGCCAATTTAATAGAAATATCCATAATTTTAAAAAATATGAATGTATGTTTTTAATTCTGCAAACGATTAATTGCAGAGCAAACAAATAAAAGATAATTAGTTGAAATTGTTAGGGGTCAAAGATTATTATTCTATTTTTCGTTTTTCTGCCAATCTGAAGTGGTCCTGTGGCATCATAATTATAACATAAAAACTGCAACGGAGTTAAAATTACTTGGCAAAGTCACAGAAAGAGAAAGTAGAAAAAGTTGGGAGTCTGGATGTGGAGCATTCCCATGCACTTCCTTAGTCCCATAACTGTGATGGGGAGTTTTCACTCCTACCCCAACCTATATATAAGCAATGACGGGTTTTGCTTGTGGGAAGTGGAAGGTCACTAATCTGGTGTGCTTTGCAGTGGCTTGATACATGTGCTATTACATATCAATAGCCAGAATCCTGGAAGTTACTATATTTTAATAGTAAGATTTATCAAATAAGAATAGTGTATCTGGTATGGGTAACACATATACATATATGGCAACACTCGTCAATTTATTTTATTCGTTTTGCTCGTTTTCTGTGAATTATGCAATTAAGGGTAACAAAATGTGAGTTCAGGTAGAAATTAAATCTTCAATTTCTTTTATATTAGAATAGTAAAATGCATCAGATAACAATAGTATATCTAATATGGGTCACATATAACATATCTGGCAATGTTCGTCAAATTTTTTAATTTGTTTTGCTTGTTTTATAGAGAAATGCTAGGGTCCAATATATTGGACGGATGAGTCCGTCCAATACGATCGTTTTCACATTTTTAAATTTCAAACGACCGATCCGAACATTTCAATATGTTCTTCATATTGAAAACTTATAAGAAACCAATTTTTACATTTTTCGATTTTTTTTTTTACTTATTTTTTGGTATTTCAGAAAATTCATGATATAAAAATTCTGGATCGTCCAATAACAAGGTAAAAAAAATCGAAAAAATGTAAAAATTGTTTTCTTATAAGTTTTTAATATGGAGAACATAATGAACGGTTCGGATCGGTCATTTGAAATTTAAAAATATAAAAACAATCGTATTGGACGGACTCCATCCGTCCAATATATTGGACTCTATCATTTCTCTGTTTTCTATACATTATGCAACTAAGTGTAACAGAATGTGTGTTCAGGGATGAAATTAATCCTTTAGTTCGGTTTATTTTGGACCTAAGGTTTCTCCATTGAAGGGATTACCCGTGAAGGCTGGATATGTATTATGCATGAGCTGGTAATAATCAGTGTTGTTGCGTGTTAATAAGTCAGTTAGTGTTGGTGGAAATTACTGCCTTGTTGGTGGGATCAACTAGCCCCACTGCCTTCCATCTCCCTCTTACCGAGGATCTCTACAATAATCAATTTTCCTGAAGTCTCATTGTTTTGACATTGTAACAGGCTGAGGAGACTCATGAGGCAAGGCAAAAGTTCTCCAATGCAAAATCCATTTCTTCAGCACAGTATTTTGGCGATCAGAACAGAATGGACCGAGAGGCTGGGATCTCCCTTCAGAAATTTGCTGTATGGTCTTTTTATCTTGCTTGGATTGTGCATGAAACTATTTTTGAGCTAATTATGATAAATTGTTAAGAATAATGTAAATATTAACTTAAGTGCTTCTCTTGCAAATATATTGCTACTTTCTATTTTTTTTAATTTTTTAAATTATTTCTGATTTATAATTTCTATATATGTGTTTTCACATGACATTTAAGTTATCGTAAGGCTAAGCAAAATTGCGGTCTACTACTGAATATAATAACATATATATAATCAGAATGAATGTATATTGATTGCCTGTCAAGTAGAAAGGTAACCTAGGGGTTTTGAATTGAGCCAGTTTAGCATCATTGATTTTGTCTTTTGGTTATTCAATAGGGGTCTTCATCAATTTCAAGTGCTGATCTTTTTGGCCGTGATAGGGACGAGTCTCAACTTGATGTTAGTGCTTCTGAGATCATCAACCGCCTCTCTTTCCAGGTAATGATTTAGTTTTTGAGTCTTCTTTAAATAACAAGTTCGTTATTCGGGAGTTGCTGAATTATCACCAACTAATGTCATGGAAGTCCGGAAGTTTCAGTTTATTATTATCTGTGTACTTCACTGTTTGTCTGTTAATCCTCATTTAGGCTAGAATATTGCATCCTGCATCGTGTGGGTTGATATGCCTATATCTTGCAATTAAATATGGAATTATTTCCCTTTCAGTGCAAGACAAAAGATTAGTTAATTATGAACTGAAAAATAACCAACAAAATGAGTTGTCCCAGGGAAGCATTTGTGAACGTCCTCCATTTTCTCGACTGAAAAATTATGGTTGGAGTCACTGTTGGACTATTCAGATAAGAGGGACCATTACAGTAAACGAGAAGTAATTTTAGTTGTGTTTTAATTACTTCCTCCACCCCACAAAAAAAAAAGGAGAAAAATATTTTGAAGTCTTTTTTTTTTTTTAATATTATCATTCTGATCATCTTTTTAGGCGACTCAAGATTTGTCATCATTAAAGAATATGGCTGGAGAAACTGGTAAAAAGCTGACGTCATTGGCTTCAAGCCTGATAAACGACCTTCAAGATCGTATCCTCTAAGAGAATAATACTCACTATTTGAAGTATAATGCAAATGAGCCGTTTCCAAGTTGGGTATGGTATATATACCTCGACGCCGGATCCTCTTTTTAGCCAAGCAAATGTTCTTTTAGATTTTTCTTGCCATTCATAAAAGGGTGTCTAGAAAGCTGTGTGGTTACTTGTACTTTTCTGTGTCAGTTATAGAGTGAAATTAAACTATATAGAACAAACTATTGTATTTGTCTACTGCTACAGCAGCTACTCATGTTTTGTAACTTGTTATTGTTGCCTTTCGTATCTGGTGTGTTAATGCTTATGCAGGTGACTGCTATTACATTTTAGTGTAAAAGTTAAAAGAGTACTATTTTTTCCCTTATATTTGACTGACTGATTTGTTGGGACAGTCCAAATACAATTTAAGAAAAGCCTCAAGACTCTTTTATCTAATGGTGCAGTTGCTTACGAAATTGTTTAAATTCTAGAAATACACGTCTTCTTTTGGGCATACAAATACAAATCAGCAGGATTGAACTGACAACACATTAATTACGAGTATCGATTAGAACTTAATCAACTCTAGTCATATTTTACGTTATATTTTCACAACAACTTAACAGTTATTTTCCATATAATATTTAAGTTAAAATAAAAAAATAAAATGTTCACTTGTGTGAATTTGAGAAAGACACATCTACTTTTGTGCTCACAAAATTGCAAGATTACATTTAAAGCTCATTCGTACATATATTTTTGTGCAGTATATAGTACTAGAAGAAAATTACATTCTGCGAATTCCAAAAAGACGCATTTTTTTTTTTTTTGCAGAAAAAGCTGTAAGAACACATTTTCAGCACATTATGTGTTTCGGCTGACATTTTTAATCAATCCAATATTATATCAAGTCATAAAATCACTAAATTTTCTCTCCCAAGATGAGATAGATGTTTTGGTGAAAGATGAAGCTTTCAACTTTACTGCTGGAATTCTCTTATGGGGCTAGAGCCATAAAGTATTAGCAAATTATTTGGAAAAATATCTGCAAATGGCCCGTTGTCCAAGATTTTTTTAGCAAATGATATAAAACTATTGAATATATATCAGCTTTAATTCAACTAAATGGCAAAAGTCACTTTCCAAAATTAATCGAGACGGCAAAATTAAAGTCAGATCGGATCGGAGTATGGGACAATGTTATGTTATGTTAATTAAAAGTGACACATACGCGCCAGTACAGAAATGAAGGCAGATGTGCGGCTTGTATTAACCCAAATTCCAAGCTTGGTGCCCACCACTTAAATAGTATCGAATGTAAATGCTGATTCATTCAAGGAAAACTGGAAAAGAGACAATAAACTAATAAAAACAAATGTGAAGGCTGATACTTGAACACAAATACAATAGCTTCGGATAAGTCATAGGTTTCTGGGGACATGTCCGTGGCATTTCTCCCTGGCTTCCTTAGTGACAAAGGAGTCAACTAAATTGGACCAGTTGCTTTGTGCCTGAGTCAACCAGTCAACTATACAAATCCAACGCGGATCTCCACTGGTGTTACTTTGTACTTTTCTGTGGAAAAGAATCGGTACAATCCAGATTTATTAAGGCGTGTTGCAGACATGGATTATTTGTGGTGGGTTATTTTTCATCGAGAGTTCTATCAGATGGATGTGTAGAAGATAATTGGTATGCATGTTTGCTGAGAAATGAAGAAAAGTACAGGCATTTTATACCTTCTCAGTTACATGATATACTAGTTTGGAGATAAGACTCTTATGAACAATTTTGTTATTTTCAATTCTTTTCGTGTGGGTTGGGTGCATGGTTGGGGTTGGGTGGGGTGGGGTGGGGTGGGGTTGGGGGGCAGTAATGGTATTACAAGGAGTGTGAAAATGGTTTTTAAATAAAAGTTCTCATTTTAACTATTTCAAAGGTAATTTAGTTCAAAAATTGGGCAAGGAAATCTAACTTCTGTATTTTGTAGGAATTTTTGAGGATGTTCAACTTATTACCAGATTGTTCAATTGTTTTTAAAAAAATTAGAAATATTATCTCATATAATCATTTTATTTTTAATAGAGAAATATAGATGTACAAGTTCATCAACATTCAAAGACTCTTAAGCAGATGAAAAAAAAATTCTTTAATTCAAATTTTAGTTTAATTAATTACTAATTCGTACTTTAGCTTTGTTTCTTTTGTAAATAATTTTTCTTCGTAATTTAGCCTCTGGCTAATTTAATTAATTTATTTATAGATCGGGGTTTTGACCCTCATGTTTATGTCAAAAATTTTGGCGGATTAACTTGGTGTCCACTGTCCACTAAAAGACAGTAAAAGGTAGAACTTAGCAAGGCGAGGTGCTACATTTCGGTAATTTTGAAAGAAATAAAATTTAAATTTTAAGGGGAAATTTTGGTATAGTTGTGAGGACTTCATGTTATTCAATAATTTTAGTAACAAATTTTTTTTTGACGTAAGGACAGTTTTCTTTGCGAATTGTTACGGAGAATCCCAAATTATCATCCTTGTCATTCCTTTTTAAAACTTACGTAACTATTTCTTTCTTCTAATCTCTCCGTACTCCTTTTCGATCCTCCTCCTCTGACTCTTCACTCTCCTCCTCCGACCTCTGACCTCCGGCTCTCCTCCTCCGCCCCTCCTCCTCCGCCGTCCCTCCTCCTCCTCCGCCTCTCCGCCTCCGCCCCTCTTTCTCCGATATCTGACCTTCGCCTCTCCTCATCTGAACTCCGACATTCGTCTCTCCTCCAACCTCCGCCTCTCCTTCGACCTCCATCTATCCTCCTCCCTCTTTCTATTACAAGCACAAATGTTATAATAAGGAATCTGATTGTTATAATATAATAAGAGATCAGATTGTTATAATAAGATATCAGATTGTATAATAAGAGATCATATTGTTATATTATAATAAGGGATCAGATTGTTATAATAAGTGATCATATTGTTATAATAAGTGATCAGATTGCATTATAAGAGATCAGATTGTATTATAAGGGATCATATTGTTTTAATAAGAGATCAAATTATATAATAAGAGATCAGATTGTTATAATAAAAGATCAGATTATATAATAAGAGATCAGATTGTTATAATAAAAGATCAGATTGCATACTAAGGGATCAAATTGTTATAATAAGAGATCATATTGTATAATAAGGGATCAGATTGTTATAATAAGAGATCAATTAGTGAAGAGAGGGGAGTGAGCAACGTCCAAAATAGAAAGGGTGCACCCTTTCCATTTTTAATTGGGATGACAAGGAATTGCAAATTAGAGGATTGCACCTATAACACCCCGTTTTCTTTTAATGGTTAATGGTAATTTATCTCCTACGTGAAGATGCAGGATTCGAAATCTTGTTGAATTATTATTAGTATTATTTTGTCTAATTTTTTTTTCTCTTTTTTCAAAATTGAGGGAGTGTCAATACTTCTTAACATTTCTAGTTGATTTAGGTTCGATATATTTTTTTTGAGATAAAAGCATCTCAAAAAGAGATGCCAGGCTATATTAAAAGCCGAAGAGTCTTACAACAATCTAAAATAAAACCTAAAACCAATGGTATGTTAAGCATACTTTGGTTATCTAAAGATAACCTAAAGCTTATAATTTATTACCATGTTCACTTAAAACCAGCACAGACATAACACAAGAACAGCCAAACAGTTAGGACAACCAACCAAAAAGGAAAAGATTTAGGTTCGATATTTGCTTCCGACAATTTTTTTATTCGCCTCTTTAGAAGGTATGAAAGGCAGGCAAGAACTAAGAATAATCGAAAAGTCAAAAGAAAAAACTTTCTTGATAGGCAATCACAAAAAATTCAAAAGAAAAAATAGATTTGTTACAAAAATATGATACCTTTCATTGTATCCATACACAAAACTAATTAGAGATGGCATGCTCTATTAAACACGACTGGCATGTATATTCTTGCTTTAAAATGACAAATGTGAACATTTTTATATAAAGTCCTCTAACATCAGTTCACCACGGTTAACGAAAAAACATCATTTTAAGCCAAAACTCTGTCTAAGATATTGAACTTAGTTATGTTTAACAGGAGAACTAATACTGTCACAACAAAAAAAGATAAAAGAAATATTAAGTTCTTATCATTAACTCGTGTTCTCCAAAAAAAAAAAAGAAAAAAGAAAAAAGAAAAAAAGAAAAATCGATGAAAGTTAGCTTTCATTCACATCATCAATTAATCCTCATTCGCATCCTTATCCCAAATACCAACTTCCTACTGTGTAAATATGCGGACAGTAGACCTCATTCAAAATTAAAATCTTTGAAAACTATTTCCTAGTTTAAAACTTCTTTTAAAAAAAGGTTGGACGTTCTTTTAATAATAAACCTTTAGGGCATTCAATTGCTGCAACTATCGCGGTTCATATAAAGCCACCACAGTCCGCATAATTAGTCGTAGGGAGTCATTTGATTTTATTAAAATAACGAACTATGAGTCAACTTTGTCGGTCTCAATGTTTGGGGTACCTTAACTCAAAATTACGGCCTCAAATATAAAATATCTTCGGAGTATTTCAAAAATCGTTTTTCACAAAAAAGTACTTAAAAATCGAATTTGACCAGCCGGTTCAAGTAATTTCCAAAAATCAACTATATGACCGCCATTTGAGAAATGAGAACTAATTTGTTACAATTTATACATGAAAAATAAAAATCTAAACTTTGGGAGTCGAAAGAAGAAAGCAAATTATATCTCAACCAAAATGTGTTATTTATTTTTGTGAAATTAACCAGCTCATCAATGTTCAGAAAACTGTTAGAAGAGCAACCTTGCTCAGGGAAATGAATGATAATGCATTAAGTCATCAGCTAACTTCAATCATTTTTTTTTTTTTTTTTTTGTAAAGCAAAATCTCGGTTTCTTGATTATTTAATGTCTAGGGAACCCCATTTTAAAATATAGTTAGAGAGTAACCGAATATTTTCTAGTGATTTGGAGATAAGATGCGATAAGCCGATAACGTTATCCCTTCAAAACACATTTCGTTTGAGAACATGAAGAAAAGTATGAACGCTCATCCGAGGATAACTGAATAAGCATCTCCCTAATCCCTACAATAGGGATATAATATCTCCTCTTTTCATATATTAACTTGCTAGATTAAAGAAATTTGACATGTGTCACATGCAATATTAGTCTACTAATGACTTCATAGTCATTGGAATCTCGTGGAACATGAATAAAAATGATTTTAGTTATCTTCCAGATAAGAGAGAAAAGTGACTAATACTCATCTATTAGCATGTACCAGAAAAAGAAGAGGATTTGTATTATCTTGCAATTATTCATTTAATTATAATTTTCTTACTATGTTCTAATCTGTCAGTTTATATCTTAGCTTCCAATTACATTGCCATTATTTAGGTTAGCTAAACTTGCCGCTAGCAATTATACATGGAACATTAAGTTGGCTTTTTAAGAACTATAGTTGGATCGAGAACCAGCTCTGCATTAGGGCAATGCGACTTCAATAGAGGTCGTGGGTTCAAAATCTAATTGGAATCATTTATGACATTTAATTTTGAAATTAGTTGGAGGACTTGACCCGTATTATTTATTTATTTTTTTGTAAAAAAAAAACTATAGTTGGATCATGGACAGAAATTAATCAATGTTGTACATTTAATTCACTGATTACGAAAAGAGGTCACGAATGAAGGCTGAATAAGTCAAGAGCCATCTCTACCATCTACTATTTCAACTAAATATTTGATTCCTCGACCAATACACTTGAAACAAAATTCGTCAAAATTAGTAGAGATTCATTAGAATGTCGCGATCTAGAAGGCAGTATGTCTCGAGTTAGGTTGAGACCATCTGTAATCCTAATGGTCGATACTAATGGTTGATACAAGTGCATATCAACCAATGTTACTTAAAAATTTATATTCTTTTCTTTTTTTATAATTTGTTATTATTATTATTATTATTATTATTATTATTATTATTATTATTCGTTTTCAAACCTTCTGTTGGAGTCCCTTTCAAGTTGCAAAAACCTAAACTTATTTGGAAAACCCAAGGCCTTGTAAATATTCTACATAGAACCTTGTCATTAGCGAATTTAATTTTTCGTAATTGGAATTCCTGTCTTTTTTGTCCTTCGACATCATTGAAGTATGGTTAAATACTAAATAGGTTGCTTTTTGAATTTCGATTGAAAGTAAAAGTATATTATAATAAAAATAAAATTTCAAAATGTGATAGTTTTTATTAAATGAAAATGCTGTAATCCACGACAATTATCAATTTAACGTGAAACACGAAGCACAGGTTTAATGATATATAACACGATTAACGATTATTCATGTAGGATAGTACAAAAGATTATATTGTTTTGAAAATGATATTGCTACTTAATCATATCAAGACAAATATATTAATTAAATGAAAAGAAAAATGTATGGAACACGAGTCATCCGGTAAATACAAAAAAAAGGCGAGAAATATAATTAGACATATTATGATTATATAAATGATATGCCATAAATTAAGAAGTTTAGAACTCAAATTCTAAATGGAGTACCGGCGACCCTCTCAAAGTTTTTCAACTCTTCGGAGTTTATCTTTTCGAGAATAATAAATTATCACTAATCCTGTAAACGCACGGAATCAAGAATATATCCACATGTAAAATCTAGCGTTTATCAACCTCCTATATTGTTGATCAATTTAATCTATAGTTCGATGTCAATCGGTAGACGAAATGAGAGCACAAATGAATTATTTTGGTTTTAAATCTAAAATAAAAAGCATTTATTAGAATAATATTTATTTTTCCATTTTGAAAAGAGAGCTCAGTGAAAAACTTTTATCGCCTATAATTTTTCAAATATTTTTTTTATAAAATTATATATTTTTTTATTAAATTATATTTGCCATGTCGATATGTCGATTTCAACTTTTGTTAAAACTAGCATAAGATGCCCTCATATGTGGGCAAATAAAAAAATAAAATAATGTTAGACAATAAAAATATGTTTTTTAATTTACCATCGATACAAATTGATATGTTATTCAATTGTTTCTATATTAGATGGAAAACCAATCAAATCCAAAGAAATTTTTTTCCTTCTGTGCAGCAATTCAAAACCGAGATAATTCTTTCCTTGTGTGCGCATAGAGATGTGTTGAGACAGATCTAACCATACATTTACAGATCAACGGTATAAAAATTGTTAATAAAAATTGTTGTGGCCTTTCTCTAGGTGCATTTATAAGTAGTAGAGATATAAATATATTTTAATTTTTATCTGTCCATAAGTTGAGTGTGTACGTTTTGTAGTGCATTTAAGATGACTTATATTACTCTATGAATTGGCGGGGCAATTGATGTTGTTTCAGGATTTGAACTAATATTTACTTATAAAATTATTCCATTTTTTGTAAATTATTTGTTTACGAAGAATTCGGTTTCTGTATAGAACAATCTTGTCAACTGCTTAGCCCACTTTCTCCTTGCTTACACGCAATTACATCTTGATACTCCTTCTAAATATGTAGAAAATTTAAAAGTTAAATTAGCTGTCGCTAAATTAAAAAGAAATTCAAACTAGCCGTGCACTACAATTCCTATAAAATAATCTTCTAAATTTGATTTTTTTTTTTTTGTGCTTTCTATGAAGCTTCTGCACAAATTTGAGACAACATTTATTACGGTGGGTTCAGACTTACAATTTTGATTATGGTTCCCATTCAACGGCTACCTCTGTTCCATCCACGAGACATAATATACAAACTAGAGGGGTTCATCGAACTTCGTTTAATACATGTATTTTTATTTTGATCTTATAATTACGTTATATATAAATGAAGATAATTAAATTTAGTATGGTGAGGTTAGATTGACAAAAAAAAAAAAAAACGCATGAGGATGAGGTAGTGCTACTGGAGGAGGAAGAGGAGGAGGAGAAAAGAAAGGTGGAAAGGGACTCTGAGCAATACATAAGAGAGATGGAAATATGATGAAAATGAAAATGAAGGGGTCACAAAAATTAGAAACAAACAATGCGCTACTAAATTATTATCTACTGGTGAATCAGGTCAGTTTGATGAGCAATAATATCCATCACACATATAGTTATAAAGTATTATGCTGCAGAAATTGGAAAAAAAATTCTATTTCACAATAGTTGGAGTGTCGGACTACATTTAACTAAACGATCCCGACACCCACACAGTTTTATTTATATTTTTGATTTTTGATACCTACCGTTGTACATTAACTCATACAACGACCGTCTTAAGTTAGCAAGTTTGCATCGGGGGATAAGATGTTTAAATTGCATATTTGCATATGTGCCAAATCTATTTTTGTCTGGTACACTGCACTGATTCATAGGGGACCCAAGTATATAAAATGAAAGACATTTTTTTCAACTAAATAGGTTTATATATTGTTTTCAGGAATATTCTACGCTGAATTATTTTTTTTTCTGTATAGCTTGAAAATCTGACCGTTCCTTCAAAATTATGGATGGCTGTATTGACCAGGGATTCAAATTTATACATGTATTTTAATTTTTATTTAAAAACCATTACTGACTTCCATTTACTATTCACATTGTAAACTTTATATTGATATCGGCATTTAAAATAATTTATAATTTCACTATCCTCATAGATGACTCATTCCTGATGATTTTACCAAAACCAAATAAATTAGTCCGAGGTAACAATAATTAAATAAAATACTATTTAATGACTGAGACCGATGCCCACCATACAAATTGATTTAGAATATTTTTTAAATCAATTTAAGAGTAAGTAGGTTCCGTGTTAAGCACATTTGGCTGAATGATATCGATGCAAACAAATAAATATGAAATTATAAGTCAGGGAATAAGCATGCAATTGCAATTCTTTACAAATAACAATTGGACGCAGTTATTTATGCAAACAAAATTATTAGAAAGCAAGTAATATATATTCGTATTGGACCCGTCTAAATTGTTATAATAATGCGAGGACAAGGATTTTTTTTTTACCATTTGGCATGATATGTCCTATTAGATCACACTAAAATTCTATACTAATTTTTGGGCTCTGATTAGAATCACTTTCTTTACACGAGGGATTTTATTTGATTAGAAATTTGTTTATTAAAATAAACAGATTTGATATCACTGGTTCAAAATTTCTATATTATTAGATCTAACGAAATCATTCTAATCAAATAAAATAAAATGAAATCCGATATGAAAATTGTTTTAATAAAAACCTTAGTGAATTTTCTTAAAATATTAATAATTTTATCGAATTGCTTAATGTATAATAGTACTATATTGTATGAAATATATGATGGAGGATGTGTACTCGGTATCAAGTCACAACAGCTTCATAACATTCATACAATCATTTAGCACTGTTTGCCTACAAAGCTCAAGTGGATTTGTTACCAACTTACCATAAAAGTTTATAAGGAAATTAAATTAACCAAAGTTCCCTCCCTGCTCCATGATTGCCGAAGCACTGATGCTGAAATTCTGGAGCAAATGGGGAAGCAAAACATGGGAAAAACAAGTTGCAATTAAATAGAAGCTAATGCATTACAACAAACTTTTGCAAGAGAAAATCAATAGATATAGAAAAAACACAGGTCCTTGGCTCCTTGCTATTAACGCATGTAGCCCGTGGGTCGGAGTCAAGTCTGAGTAAACCGGAGCGAAATGAGGCGGTAATTTACTCCAAAATCACACCCACTCGTGCCAACCTTTTGCCCTTGAAAATTACTGCATATGAGATGACTTGAAATATGTTTTCTTTTTTTTTTTCTAAAAAAAAGATATGGTAAACTATTAGTTGGACTAGCGTGCAACTTCTTTAAATGAAATTTCAGTGAAGTTCTAGATTTGGGACTATTTTTCATGTTACAAAAGAACATTCTTTGGGAACAATATTGATTTAGTTAGAAATTCTTATGACAACTATACAAGAGCTAATTAACATTAAACAATATTTGAGATTTCTAGAATGTAATTTGACATTTATTAGGTCACATAAAATTTAATTTTCGTTCTTCAAATATACACTATTTACATTTTGTGACTTCATGCTTTTGCATCAAAATAATTTTTGTTGTAACTGAAATCAGTATGAACAGAGAGCGCGCACCATGTGTGAAAAATGAATAACTAACATGGGCTTGTTTGGTATGGTGGGAATAGTGGGAATAGCCACCCTTCCCACTCTTCCCATTCTTACCACTCTTCCCAACAACACTCTTCCCAACAACATTTTTCTCTCTACTTTTTCACACTTCCCAACGCTATTCCTAAACTCACCATCCAAACGACCTAGGAATAGCACTCTTCCCGCTCTTCCCACTCTTCCTACTCTTCCCACTTTTCCACACTATTCCCACTATTCTCAACCCATCCAAACAAGCCCATAAAGTAATGTACATGCACACCCATTACTACAACATGTATCAACATAACGGATGTAGACACATCGTACCCTTCCTATTGACCTTGCGTTCACTCAATTCGGAGTATAATTTGGGGAGACAGAACAGCCCTCTCCGACAAAATATAATAGAAACCTTGTTTTGATGAGCGGATAAGAACGGACCCGCTAACCCAATCAATCTCCCATTTAACTACCCGGATTTCTATTTCTCCTCTCATTTTCTTCAAGCCTCCACACCTCTCTTCCTTCTCTCGTCTTCTCCACTGCTCTCCCAAACCTACTCCTATCAAAAACAAACAAAAGATATAGCCCAAACAACCCAATTCAGCGCTCTGGCGATCGACCACGAATCATCCCCATTGATGGAATTCAAAACCAAGAACAGGAAAACAATGGTACATACTCTAATGCTCTGTTTTTTTTTTACTTTGGAAACCTCATTGTAGATATATGGTCTAATGTTGTGCCTTTGAATGTTGTAGGAAAATGAAGGTGGTAAGTGGCCTCGATGGTTAAAGCCACTATTGTCTACGCAATTCTTTGTGCAATGCAAGCAGCATGCCGATTCGCACAAGAGCGAGTGCAACATGTATTGCTTGGATTGCACTAATGGTGCTCTCTGCTCTCTCTGCCTCTCTAGCCACCGTGACCACCGTGCCATTCAGGTATCTAATTTAATTGTGTGTAATCATTTGTTTTTGTTTAAGCATTTGAGGTTAATTTTTTTTTTTTAAAAAAAAGAAAAACAGAGGAGCAGAATGTTAGTAGAGGTATTGCATTCCTCTTTGGCTATTTGTTTTATGCTTCTTTTTCTTGTTCTTCTGCATAATTTATTTCTTACAGTGGAATGTTGTATAATTATATGTCTAGTGTTAGTACATTAATTACTTTTGAAGGGAGAGTGCTATCAATAATTGGAATCATAATAATACCATCGAATGCACCTCTTTTATATTATTTTATTTGTTCTTCTATTTTGGGTTTTTAATGACCGTAGGCTTAAATGCATCTATTTTATTAATCAATTAAAATGTCTTTATTTACAGCTTCGTTGCACTTAGTGATTGTTCTGTTTCATCCAATTTCTTCTATTTCCTTTTTTTTGGGGGGGTCCTTAATTAATTGCCACTCGGTACTTGTATGTTAACACTGTTGGGTATCAGACACTTTAGATTGTTTAGCAAGTATATTTGTAGAACATTGCTGCTCTGGTCATTGCATTTCCAATGAACAATTTCTTCATTATATATGACCTGATTAGGTATATAATTTCTGAAATATAACAAACCTCTTTATGACCAAATTACAACAATATACTAATCATGTTAATCAATGTGAATGTAGATCAGGCGATCGTCTTACCACGATGTGATTCGTGTGAATGAGATACAAAAAGTGATGGACATTACCGGTGTACAAACATACATAATAAACAGCGCCCGCGTGGTTTTCTTGAATGAAAGGCCACAACCGAGGCCGGGAAAAGGCGTCACCAATACATGTGAGGTTTGCTCGCGCAGTCTGCTCGACTCATTTCGGTTTTGTTCACTTGGTTGCAAGGTTCGTTCTGTTTTATTCAATTTATTCTTTTTCCATTTTGGAGCCATCAATTACCATTTAATTATTTTGGTTTGAAATACTCTTGTTCTTCCCCTTGTCTTGGTGCAATGTTGTTGGATATCATGAAGAAATAAATAAAAACTTTGTGACACAGAGATAGTATTTCTGTTGTAATGCGGCATAAAAGGAGCGAAATAAATTTTGTGACATTAGTACAACAATAGGGTATAAATGGTAATTGTATGATCAATTGGTAAAGGCATATAATTGGCTCCTTGTTCGTATCATTTTTGTTTTGCTTTGAAATTCTCAACAAGCAGATTTTAATGGTGCGTGATACAATTTATTAAAAGAGGATGTTTTCATTAGTAATTGGTAATGGAAAACTTCTTTTTCAATTTTGACAAAGGTGATAATGAAGTTTTCTATTGTCTCTATCATCTATTGGCACTTCTTTTTTCATTGATAAAGAAACAAGTTGCTCTTTATTTTCACCCTCTTTTCCTTTTTTGTTTTAAACCAAGCTATTCTAACACAAACAATATCTTGCATATATGCCTCCATTTTTGTAGAAATTTGACAAAGCTTTTGTTTATAATTTTCTTCTAATAACTGACCATTGGAGGTTTCATCCAAAATAGTTATAGTCATTTTCAGCCCAAATAATTTAATACCAATTTGCAAATATTCAACAACTGTTAACTGTTGAATTGAATATCTAGATTGTAGGCAGCTCAGGTGAGCGCATAGAGAAGAAAAAGAGAAAGAGCAAATTCATGAACTCTTCAGACTCTGAAGAATCATACTCAACTACAGAAAGTGACAAGAGTAATATCACCCATAGCTTTACTCCCTCCACACCACCTCCGATCATGTCCGGATACAGGTCTCCGGCTAAACGTCGCAAAGGAGTCCCCCACCGGGCCCCGTTTGGCAGTCTCATGCTCGAGTTCTAAGGTCAACCGAAACCGGCATTGTATCTATATGTAGTATATTGTATATTATAGGTTAATGTCATATAAATAATAATGGTAAGCATAATGTGCCTCTTGGGGTTGGAGGCCAATGCTTGAGTTAGGATTAGTGTTTGAAGTTAAGAGCCAGAATAGTTAATCAATTAAAAATGTAATGTGCTAGTTGGTGACTGGTAGAGGTTAGTGACTAGTACTCACTAGCTAATTAAGTTTTGGGCAGGTTAATCATAGTTGTAAATATATAAAGAGATATAAGTTTGGGAATAATAAGGAAAACATGACATCAATGTTTAATGGATAGGCATGTACAATAAAAAGGTCTAATATAAAAATAATTATCATTTTTTTGTCTCAAATAATTTGAACCCTTCTTATTGGAAACTGTTATCTTGATGTATATCTGATTTAATTGGGTGTTACTGTTACTATTTACTCTTTTTTCCGACAAAGCACAAATACAAACGATTCATATTGGAAATGTGAAATGAATGAACAAGAATAAAGTAGGGTCTTTTAATTGGATAATGACCCAAGAGGAAATGGTGGATGTCGCTATACAACACTATTTAGGAAATAAATCCTAGATACCATGCTAAGTATGGATCTAATATACATTTAATTCTTGCACTGTTTAATAGCTGCAACTAATTAATGATTCATTTTCTCTAAGCCACATTTTATTGTGCATTGACCCCTTAAAATTAGTCAGTATCCATTTAAAATTGGATAATAGATGCATTTATATGTGATGAGAAAATGTTCTTATCGCACTAAATTTGCAAATGATAAAGCCTAGACTTGGTGCATTCAGACATCCCTAGTGGGGATGCATTTTCATCTCAAGCTGGGGCAAATTTTGTGGCACAGCCGCACACTTGTGTTTTACTGGGGATCACTGTGGGTCCCATCAACCCCCGTCTCTGCGGTCCACGTCAGTGCAAAACACGTGTGAAGGTCCTAAAGCAGATTACGTGGCTACCACTGATTGGATGTGAAAGTAGGTCGGTTTGTGCTCCTTTACACTGGTTATTCCCTCCATTGAAGGTTGGAGCAGTTCAGTTCAAACTTTTGTTGCCTGCTCACAATCAAATCTGATTCTAAATCAATGATCCTTCTTTTCAAATTCCAAATTTGAAAATGAAATTCAGATTAAAAATCTCAATTCATTGAGCATGAAAATAGGATGTATAAATATCTTGAATGTTTGCTACTAATTACTAAATCATGGTACTTCATATTATAGTGTTCATATATAAATTTTATAAAAAAAACCGATTAATTTAATGACAAATTCTTCTTTAATTTGATAGTAAGTGGATTGGAATTTATTGACAATATATTTCTTAGCAATGATACATATAAAAAATATGTTAAGTTATTTTTTTTTAAAGTTCATGGTATTTTAAATGACTTTTGTCTGTAACCTTTCATACATTAATAACATTGATAGAATATTAAACAATGTGGGAGGGTTCACTTGATAATCGTCAAATGTAGGTATAATCTACATGATGCATTATCATGTCCATAATTTTTTGTTTTACTATTAATCAAATTTCAACGATTTAAAAATAACAATCCGATTTAATGTTAATTGTCAATAATTTAATAACGTACATTATTAAGAGATAAATTTGCAGTATATTTATGATTTTGAAGTTATTTGAAAATTATTATGAAGATTATCAAGTAGTTAATAAATTCCAACCTCTACTAAATATGATGATCTAATCTATGGTCTTGGGTTTTTGTTTCCACTAAAAGGAGATCTCCATTTGTTGATAGGTGGGCTAATTCACGCCGCCTCCCTTCTTGACTCTTTCTCGGAAAGCGGCTCGGCTTATGTCAGCGCTTAGACCTTTTCCATTTCTACCTCCTCTCAGCTCTCCACCACCCTCCGATCAAACATCTATGGTTACAAATTCTTTTACTCGAACGATCCAACACGCAACTTCTCCCAAACATCCAATACACGAATCCGAACACACAACAGGCTTTTCTAGCATCAGACAAACACGTGTCTTTACAACATTGCTTCAGAATGTATCGGCTGTTCCGGCAGCGGCGTCGCTGTCGCAAGGAGTCGAATCCGGAATGGTCGTCGCCGTGTCCAGTGGAAAATATCTTTCCCAATAGAAATCGGACACGTGTGAAAGCTGTGCGGGAAAACAGTTACAGGCATGGACAAACAAGTGGATCAGACTTGACCTGGTGGCATGAAAGCCTGGGTCTACTAAATTAAGCTATCTCCGACATTTGGTAAATTGTTTAGTACAATACAACCGTGTATTTCAATTAGTGCCACAGATGCATGTCCAAAAATTATGTGTCGTTTCCTTGGGAACATAATCGGTTCCATACATAACACAAATACCCAATAGCAGATAGATGAGCCTAAATTCTTCTTTTTGTTTATTTTTATTTTTCTTAATTAGCTGTGCGTTTGGATACGTAAGAATAAGCATAGAGTATTTGTTTCTCTTTTGTAAGAAATGAGTAGAGAATTAAAAAGAGAATAGTGAGTAGAACAAGAATAAAGTTTGGTGAAGAATAAAGCTTATTTGTAAATAAATAGAGAATATTGTTTGAATATGTTGAGAATAAAAATAGATATTTGTTAAGTACTTATTCCATGTATAAACGCAAGAACAAACAAAATACCACTGTTGCGAATAGGCTTGTTCAAGGACCAAGCAGAACACACGATCGACATTCATGTAGTTCTAATTATTTGTAACTAACTAATACATTTGTTTGATTTGAAACTCTTCTTGCATATAGTTCTATATTTTATGAAACGGGTCGCCTCCATAGCTACCTTTTTTCGAAATATAATTGTTTTTGTATAGGCTGACAATTACAAAAGAGAATTAAAAGATGGTCGGCTTTGTATGCACAACGTAGCGTTTATAATAGAGGAAAAGTAATGTATTGGTTGCTGTCAATATGTGTCATTTTGCTATCTATCATCTATAATGAATACAAGACCATTCATCAAAAACGTCAGCTAATGTATTAGTGTAGGCAATTTCTAATTATTGACCTTTGATGGTATCCATTGTCAAAGTACTTTAATTTTCTCTGCCAAAATGTAAATGTAGCTTCTTCAATTTCAACATGTAGCTCCAAAGCATTAATACAGGGAAAAACACTTACCGGACATTGGGTCTTTTTCATTTTTCTTTGTTTTTAATTTTTTATATACGAAGGAATTGATTTATTTTAGAAAAGGTTGAGTGGAAATTTCATTGAAAGAAAGCCATCACTGCCCATTAGTTGACCAATAGCGCCCCCATAACTGGGCCGTTGGATGATGTCTTGTGGGCCCTACCTCAACCGCCCATTTCATACTCCATCCGTTTCCAAACCCTAATTAAGCCATGATGTCATTTTCTATGTTGTCTAATCTTCCACAAATCACACCACTAAAGATATGCATTAGCCACCATAAATTCTGTTTTTTTGTGGCGCTAAGATTAAGATTAATAGCTGATTGTTACGCCAAAAGCCATGCTATTAAAAAAATCCAGGGGCGAAAGAGGAAGACAGTGGAAAAATTATAATTTCCAGTCAAGTCAAACCAAAATAATAAAAAAAAAGAATGTTATTGTTTTCCAATTTGACACCAAAAACAAACTACATTTCACACATCAACGTTTCGAAAATTAGTGACACAGAAGAACTGGATGAGGATGCTGGTGTGCTAATTTCTACTTTTCTTTTTGAGTAATTATTACTTGGAGCCGGACTTTTAAGTAATTTTTTTTATTGTTAGTGTGGAAATCAAGAGGCATGGAAGCATTTAAGGCCGGATATGGGTCACGGATTTAGATTTATGATTATAGACCCATGATGAAAAAGCAAAAGTTATCCTCTCTTAGAACGTTGTTTGGTTAATTGGGCAGTTTCTGCGCTTTCAAAAATAAATAAACAAAAGTTAAAGAGACAATGAAAGGCTTAGGGTCCATTGTACTTGTTCTACCTTTAGAAGGTGGTAGGCCATGGAGATTCGATTCTTTAATGCTTCCCATTTCCCAATCGGAGGTTTCAACGTTTGGAAACAAGCTTATCTTGTTAGATATAGTAAAGCGGACCTAAATATATCTTGTCATTTACATTTCCTATTATTTGTTTGTTCTATAGGACACATCTATATTTTTCTTCGCAAATCCTGCTATGTTATTCCGTTCTATCTATACAAAAGTTCAATTTTTGAAGCTAAGATATAACAATATATGAGTCTTATTTTATTATTAGTTATAAAACAGAAGCATAAACACAATGACTGGCAAAAAAAAAAAAAAAAAGAAAAAAATAGAAACCCTGCGAACCTTTAAATTAATGGACCATACATGATTTATATTTGATGAAAGCCATTTTAAATATTTGTGGTGTTGTCATGACAACATGCGCCTTTTATACTTTATTCATTGCAGATTAAGATGGTTGGTTAGGGAGTTAGGCAGATAAGCACTCAATGAGGAATCATGGTCTTAAATGGTGCTTACGAGCACATCAGTGAGTGCAGTGAATCACATTATTTTCTATACAAATGTGACAGCACAGTTCCAAGGTTGCGAGAGGGATTTTTTTTTTTTTTTGATCTATTTTTTAAACATGTTAATAAGTTCACAATGATATCTCAATGCATACTTTTACTAGGATTCTACATCAATTAAACATTTAAACTTGGGTTCAAGCACAAAACTGGAAGTTTCTGAAAAATATATTCAGACTCTTTTAATTATTTATAGGCAAAAATAAAGATAATCCATACATGAAAAGCGCTTACAAATTAAGTATAGGCTTGTTAAATACTTGAAAACAACAAAATTTTAAAAAAGATTTAAAGGGTCAGCTTTGTTAAAACAACATGTTCTTGAAAAGAACAAATATACATGCGTATATATTTTAGAAAAGATAATATCTTGAGAACTTGAAAAACGTATTTGTTTATACCGTGGTTCGTAAATCTAATTTAAAAAGAAAAGAGAAAATTAAGAAAAGAAGCAAAATGTGGTTGGTTACTAGAACTATCAACTTTAAATCATTTCCTGTTTCTAATAATTCCAAGGGTCTCCTTTAAAACGTCATTTCATGAACATTATCAAAATGCGTTTAAGGTGCTGCAATACACCTCTAGTGCCAAGCCCAAGTTGCGTGGGTTGTGGTTTTACTGACATAGCAAATTTTATTTCAAAAAAGTGCAATAAGATAGTGATCGAGAACCAAAGATACCATTATCTTATCCAAGATAAAGCGTGGTATAAAGTCTTAATTTCAAAATTAAACATATAACATGACAGCTGACTAGGAATAGCAAATTTAACTCGTTCATTTGTATTGGAAAATTTGAAGGGAAGCTTCTGTTCCTTTTTTATTTCCTCCCAGAGAACATTACTTTCCTGTGTTTAGATGCCACTTCATAGTTTTAGAGTAGTACTATTAGTTGGACAAATGTTTTAAGTCTTTAAAATAAATTGAACGTACAAATGTTTTAAGTCTTTAGATAAATTGAACAACAAAACCAAACAATACAATTGAATGTTGGAGAAAAATAATTAGCCAACAAACAGAGAGTCTCCTCTCTAATTGAAAAAAGATTTTCAAATTTGTGAGGATCTTGCTCCTTTTTATTCTGTTTCAATTATGTTGAATTATTTTTCTTTGCTTATGTTTGTTCTAATGGAAGTTTATATGAAACTCATTTTGATAAGATCAATGATTACCAATACGGCTCAATGGACCCTTTTTGCAAAATCTTGTCAAATAAGAAAATCTCCGCAAGTGCATTAAATGGGTTATGACTTATGAAATAGCCTTCTGGGAATGATATATTTCCTACTTGCTTGGGTTGAATTGGGACGACATTTCATCGTTCAAAAAGTGAGACAGTCAACTCTAACGACCTGTTATCTCGGGCAGATTCTCCAATTTTTTCTGTTTGTACCTCTTTCAATAATTAATTCTAAAGTCTTGACTTCTAAAAATGAAATTGATTCCGTTTAATTATAACAAGTTCCTAGAAAGGTGGCTGAATAAAAGGATTACTTTAAATTGGTAACTAACAGATGGCTAATGAAAATTGGTACAGGTAGAAGGTCAATCTGCGACATCTATTTCATAATTGCTTAGATAGTCTCTATCTAGCTTCTCATAAAAAAAAGACATCTATTTCATAATTTGCGGTTGCTCCAGGGAAAATTATTGCAAAAAGTACTCTGTTGACTATTGTTCAACTGAAAGAGGTTTCATCAACTAAATAAAATAGTTCATCTGTAAAGTAAAGAAATTTCTACATCCCAAAATATATTAAAAATACAAAGAAAATGCAAAAAAAAAGGAAAAGAAAAGATGAAATGACAGTAAGCCCAGACCCTCAAAAAAAAAAAAATTGTTAAGACCCTCAAAAGGAAATGACAATGAGTCCCTAGTATTTTGTGTGTCCTTTATTAATTAGTTTACGTACTACAATCGACAATTAGTAGTAAAGAACAATCCATCTTGAGTGGAGATTGCAGTTTCGAAATCTGATTAGAAGATTCATAAAGATATTAAGATTTTTAATAAGTTGAAAGGCTCGACTCGTCTTATCGTAAGAAAATCTACATAAACGAGCATTTGTGATTTTATCTTTTAAGTTCTTAACAGCAAATATCCTTATTTTTTTTTTGGTTCTCTGCGAGAGACTTTGGCTCACTCAGAGTGGGCATTCTTTCAAATATTTTGTTTATGACTCGCTCGAATTTAAAATAGAATTGACACCCATTCATTTTGCGTCGAATGATATGACATGCCTATATTTGAGTTTAGCTCGAATTGTTATCATCACGCTAAAATTTTTCTCTCTTTTTTCTTTTTTAGCAACCACTCAAATTCTAAAGATATCCATACAAACGGACATTAGGAAATAAAGGGTATGTAAATTTAGAAAATCTACCATGAACTTTTACAACGTGCAAAGTTACACCATCAGATTAGGACAACCAGCACTATCCTTAGAAGTCGAAAAGCAATTTAAAGGCGATGTCACTAAGGAAATGAGGATCTTGAGGGACAAAAGTGCGTTGATGTATAATCAACTAGCCGAGATCTGGGAATAATGAGCCCTTTATTCTGTAATCTAGGAATTGGGTTGTTTAGGTTAATATCTCATACTTCCCTTAAGGCCTGTGCAATTTCTTGCTATAAAACGGGCCTTTTCTGGGCTTTCATATACGGTACGGTACATTGGATTGCTACGTAGAACTTGAAAGATCCACTTCATTTTATGAGAAATGCTAGTGTCCAACGTATTGGACGGATGGGTCCGTCTAATACGATTGTTTTCACATTTTTAAATTTCAAACGATCAATCCGAACCGTTTAATATGTTCTTCATATTGAAAACTTATAAGAAACCAATTTTTATAATTTTTTGAATTTTTTACTTATTTTTTAGTATTTTAGAAAATTCATGATATAAAAGTTCTGGATCGTCCAATAACAACGATTTTCTAAAATACCAAAAAATAGTAAAAAAATTTGAAAAAAATGTAAAAATTGGTTTCTTATAAGTTTTCAATATAGAGAACATATTGAACGGTTCGGATCGGTCGTTTAAAATTTAAAAATATGAAAACGATCGTATTGGACGGACCCCATCTGTCCAATATATTGGACTCCAGCATTTCTCTTTTACTTCTCGTTTGGATTGTTCAATTTTCCATGGAGACTAGAAGCCGACTTTCATATGTAGAAACGACAATTGGATTGTTTTCTTTGCTCTCTAATCAGAGCTGTCAATTTCGCTCCGTTTTACACGTTTTTTTCCCTATCCCGTTCAAACAGAACGTTAAACGAAAAAAAAGGTTCGTTTTTTAAAACAGAACAGAAACAAAATTGAAATTGGTAGACGTTACTGTTTTGTTTATCGAAATTTAGGCTGAAATCAATAGAAAATGACAGACGGAATGGTAAACAAAACAATTTCAAAACGGAACGAAAACGAAACTCATTTCTGTTTCGTTACCTGAAACGGAAGAAAAACGAAATTGCCATGTGCCGTACCCGTTGTTAACGTTTGGCAGCGCTATCTCTAATCTTTACCACAATCAAGATTTTGCATTTCATTAACAATTATTAACAATTCTTGCAATTATTGTTTTTGCTTTAAAATGAAAAGTATTGACTTCTGGGTTGTTCGGCTCAATGGTTTCGCTCTATTCCGCCAACCAAATGGTCTTTGGTTCGATTCACAAAAAGCGTATTTATTTTCAAATTTCTTATAACAAAATTATTGATTTCAAACCAACCTTCAAAAGAAAAGAAGTATTGGCTTCTGTCATGTGAACTGATCATACATTACCAATGGAGAGAATTACCAATCGATACATTACCAATGGAGAGAATTATAAGGGAGAAATTTACAGGGTTCATGATGAACAATACATAATTCCGAGATTCACAAAACCGAATAAAAAGAAAAAAAAAAAAAGACAAAAGAAGCAAACGGTAACAATACTAGAAGGTACTACTACTTTATATGCCTGGTGATTATGTATATCCCTGCTTGTACCGCCTGAAGATCTCATCAGTTTTAGCTGCACGAAAGGCGTAACATCCTATGACATAAACACAAATTAAAGCTACAAATGTTAGCATGAGTATTAGGTCGGTCCGCCTCCACTCTCTCTTGACATTGGCAAGCAGACCGGCCTTGCATGAAGAGCATGAGTAGCACAATTGCTTCTGGTCATTGCTCCAAAGCATGCAATCTATGTCTGATGTGACACTAATTGGACTGATCCAGTTGGTGGGGCTCACATATGTGTACCCGCATTTTGTTGGAGGTTTACAACATCCTGACTGTTAAAATAAGAGGGAGACAGGCGCAAAAGAGAGTCGTTAGATATAAATGTATGTGCACCCACAATTTGCATGAACAACTTTTTTCAACTTTTATTTCAAATTAATTTCGTGAGCTTGATATGAATAAAAGTTGGTAAATGACGCTTGATAATTACAATGAGAAAGATCAAGATGTGGTAAAGTAAAAAAGAAAGAAAAATAATAGAAAGAAACAAAGGAGCACCTGTAATGGCCTAAGCATGGAATTGAAGAAATCCTGAGCTGAGCTATAAGTCTGGTTCATATCTGAGCAAACATTAGTGGAGCTAAGACACTCCTTGATCCTGCTCCACTGGTAAGACCCTATCACTCTCTGCTTCAGCCAACCTGAATCGTCATCTAAATCATATTCCAAGAACAAGCGACTTGGTGCAAGGTGGCCAGGCCCAACAGAGTTTGTCACGACAAAAATAAAAACGACTAGACCGGCTAGCGCGAGTATGAGAAGAAACATTCCCACCAAGTAGAAAAGGAGAAGCATGGGGAGCCTCCAAAATGCACCGATAAATCCCGCAAGTGCCACAGCCAGTACAAGGACTCCAAGGATTATGATTGGCCATTGGAGCACACTCAAGCAGGAGCTATCAGCCTGCGTGGACAGCCATATGCCGGCGGCAATAATAGGGATTGACAGGAGAATTGCGACAAAATTAATCGCGGCAATGACTGTGTGGTTTAGGGCCATTGGAAACAGAAGAACAGATTTTAGGCTTGTTTGCTGATTGTGTGATATTAATTATTTTTGTGTTTGCTTGCTTAATTAATTTGGGAAGAAAAAGAAAGGAATATTATTTGTGTGAGGTTTTCTCTAACAAGCCAGAACTTGTGTCTTTGTGCTATTGTGAAAACAGATGGGAATAACAAGGAACTGTCAATGTGAAAATGTCTTTTTTGTTGCTTTTTAAGCTTTAACTTTAGCTAAGGCATCTGTTTAGCTTGTTGATTCTTTGCTTGAAGCGTGATTATATTCTCTTACAGGTTACACGTAAAAGCAATTATATCGCAATTTTGTATTTGCTGTAGCCTGTAGGAAACCTCTTTTACAACCTTTTTCATGATCCAGATTAAGAAATATCATCATAAGCCTAAACTTAGGCCCATAATGGTTCGATTCATAGTGAACGTGCTTCAAGGCCGACATATGTCCCGAGCTCGAGTTGCAAATGCCTTACATCGATTTGTTTGGATTTATTTATTTACTTATTTATTTTTTTTGGTTCCGTCGTTGTTCTATTTTTCTAAGACAATATAGAAGCTTCCAATTCAAACCTAGTTTGTAAACATTTATTTTTGAACAAGTTACTTGTTGAAAATTTAACTTCGTGTGAAGCATCATTTTGTGCAATTTGTATCACATATTCGTATATAGCAATGTAGTACTGTAAAAACATAATGATGTTATTTTACTTGAGTTTGAGTATAAATTAAATATTTTTATTCGAAATAATATTATTTACTGCTATTTTACTAATTAACATTTTGTAAGAAATATAAAATTTATTCTCGTCTTTGAGAAACATTATAGATTAGTACTATCATTATTATAATATTTCTTGGTAAATTTCAGTACAATGGTTTAGTAATATCTAATCACTCTCATGAGTGTATTCCCCTTTTTTTTTTAACAATAGTTAAATATAATGTGAGGCCCTTATGATTGCTTTATAATACTTGTATATAATGTGTGGCTGTTGTAACTTGTAATTGATCTCTCTAGAGGCCTAAAGGAAGTATTTATTTCTTCAGCCTAGCTTTAATTCATTCTTGCGTCGATCTCTCTGGTTCTGTAACGACTTGCATGTAATAAAGGGAAGTATGGACGTCTACGTCAACGCAATTGACGTGATCAATGATTCAATGCTCCTTCGATTGAATTAAGTTAATACTTGAATTGCACTCTACATGGTTGCCACTTGCCATTATCTCAATCAAACCAAGCGAACAAGGCGATTCAATGGCTCACAACTTCACATACAAATGAATCAACAAGGCGTGCAGCGTGCATGGTAAAAAAAAAATATAAGATATATAAATATAGAGCATTCTACGTAATTTACTTATATTCATAAAAAAAAAATATATTCCATATTTGTTCCAATAAACTTGATTCTAAGCTTCGATCGATCAGTTACAGAAGAAATACTGATTGTTTAACTAGTTTTGATCAGAGTCAATCACTAATTTTATTGGAGTTAGTAAAAAAACATACCAGTGAAGTAGTGAACCCCTTGCATGCATGTCTAAATTAACAAGTATGTAGATCAAATCAACATTGGTTCAAGTTAGTTAGTTTTCTATTGCTGCTTAAAACAACAACACTTAAATTAACAAAACAATAAGGCACATAAATAACTATATTCAAGTTGTGAACCAATTTCATACCAAATTAACCCCTTTCATCACTTCATCACCATGCAATTCTTCACTTTCACCTCTCTTCTTCCACATCTCTTGAGCCTCCATGAAAGCCTTCATGATCACCTCATCCGGTGGCCTTCTCAAATCTGACCGACATATTGGGCACGTGACATGCGACTCGAGCCAGACATCGATACACTCCGAATGAAACACATGGCCACAAACCGTCAGCACCCGTACCCAAACCGGTTGCAATTGTGTCTCATCATGATTTCCATACTCGGCCAGACAAACCGCACAATCCGGCCCACACTGCGTCCTCACTGCATCATAAGGCAACACTGGGAAGGAGCTCAAAATTGCCGGATCGATCCCGTTTCGTCTCTTTCCAAGGATTGATCGGCGACAAAGGCAGCGACAGATGTCGCGAAGGAGGAAACCGAGGAGGAAGAAGAGGAAGCCGACGACGAGGACGAAGAAGAGGAGCAGAGTAGGGAGCTCGTGGCTGGGAGAAGCAGGGTCGGAGGCCGATGGAGAGGAGGCGGTGGCGGAGGCAGCAGCTCCGCCGGGAAAGAACTGAGGGAGAGGCGTTGATTGGAGGAGGAGAAGCTCCATTGCATGCATCACTCTGTCGTCAGTCTGAATTGATCTCTCGCCTCACGAGGTGAGTGAACTTCGTTATAAACTTTTGAGCTTTCGCATTTTGGTTTTATTTCACACTCCCCTGATCTCCTCTGCAATTAATGATTTGTTTCTCTAAAATGATACATCATCCCTATTTTTTTTTTAAAAAAAATCTTTATAGAGTATTTTTTAAGGCAGTTGAGTGTTTATTATGAAATTATAAAATGTTGTGTAGATGATTTACATCATTTCATTTCTTGTATAATTTGTGCAGTCGATGAAAATATTTAGCAACGCGATGATATAATTGTAAGTTTAAAAAAAATGTACAAATTGATGCACTTTAAACACAAAATATTTTCATAATTAATAAATTGTACAATCAGATGTACTATATATTATTTTAAAGCTTCTTGAGAAAGTAGTTTCAAGTTACTAGAATATAATCTGTTATCAAATTGACTAATAATTTAATAGCTAAAAGAGCTGTAAATAAAAGTAAAACATCATAATTATATCAATACTGATATTAAGATGATGGTCATATCATAAAATTGAATTGTAATTCTGAATTTCTATAGAATCAAATATGATTTTCTTCCGAATTTACATATTTAACACTTACATATATCTACATGCATTATTAAATTTAAAAATAGATTATATTTTTCTCATTCTTTCTTACAGTGGATATGAATGGAGTTTCAAATTGGAAAAAATAATATATATTTATTTAGTACAGTATAGATATGAGGATTTCAGAGTTTTCTTTCTTTTCTTTTTTTTTTTTGGAATATTAAAGGATTTCAGAGTTAGAAGACTTTATAAGCCTGACCCGGATTTTTCTCGTTTCGTCTAGGGAAGTGGGAGAATGAAAACATTAAATAAGTAGTAACTGCCAAGTTGTGACATACTGACACAGTCAAATTATTGTAGCGGGTCGTTTTACAAAACTCTGCGGTGATTATGTGAAAGTTGGAGGTTTCTACATTCTGTTACATACATCGTACATCAAGAGAAGTATTAATACATCAAAAGTGCAGGGAAGTTGACGTGGCGGGATTTTGCGGGACAGAATCATAGAACGCTGGTTCGTGTCAGTGCGCTGTTTTGGCAATCTCTGTGACCCAGAGTCCAGAGAGAAACAGGACAGCTTTGTTAAAACAGGCTAAATCACCACAAAGTGTAATAATTGCGGCTTCGAAGCTGACTATTAATGATTTAGACCGCAAGGAAATATTCGTGGACTGGACTGTTAATGGGCTTGGCCTCGGCGTGTACAATATATTCTGTTTTTTTTTTTTCCTTTTTTTTTTTGGATCAACGTGTACAATAATTTGCAACTCTTTGATGGAGATAAATTTTATTGTTAAATTTTTTTTCCATATTACTGTAATTAAACTTTCAAAATTTTTATTCAACTAGATGTGGATAAACCCCTTATCTATATGAAGATATCCTCGCCTCTTTGGAATGCATAAACATTTGAAAGTTTAATTAATTTTTTTTACTTAAGAAAATGCTATACAAAATAAAATACTTTAATGCATTTATATACTGCGTCGTTGGGTCTATTTAATATTATAATCAATTTGTAGACTTTTGATCCTCAAACTCCCTAACCTACAAATACACTCTCAACTTAATAATATATCCGTGCATAACTTTATATTTTCAAAAGCAAAATCTATACATCGACTAATATTTAAAAATTTGTCTTATGATGAGTCCATCTGTATTATGTGTAGTATTTTAGCAATTCTCTCATAAGTCATAGTGCAGACAATGGTATTCGACATCATTCATGCATTTCGACCTAGTCTTTTAATAACTGTCTAACTGAGGCAGCGGATCAAAAATTCTGAGGCATATTGTTCTAAAACGTGTCGTATACAGATTATTTGTCACTAATGGTACCAGCCCGTGCTGTTACGCAGGATTACCTGTTCATACCTTCTAGCCGCTAGGTCAAGTAAACTGAATAAAACTGAATTATTAAAGGCTTCTATAAGTAGTACACTGTACAGGTAATATCATGTACTAAGAGTATGCTAAGGCACAAAAAAACAATTCAAACATGAGTAATGACTAGAGAGATGCCAAAGTAATGCCGAGCTGGAATATAACATGGAACTGTTTGCAATTAAAATAATCCACAAAAAGATGTATCTTCAAATATATTCTGTAATTTCACATAAAACACTCTGTATCTGACCAACTCATGCAAAAAAGAACCTAGATGGAAAAATAAAAGATAATGCAATTGGGAATTGCACGTAGTTTTATTATTCATAGACTTGCAAGTACAATTTATTGTTTGAATGGTCACACAAATTGATTGATGTAAACATTGTGCCCTTCATTTCAGTTCAAGAAATCAGTGCCTAATATTTCCATACAATATCCTATCCTACTTTTTTTGAATAGAAAGTGTGGGTCGAGCCCAACACCTTTTCATTAAATTAAAAAAAGTTGTTTACAAGTGGTTTACAAGTGAGACGGTTTCTGAGCATAGAAACCAGTAAAAAAGAAGTACAGAAAAGATCAAATTAAAACCAAATCAAAGAGGCTAAAGTGAAATAGTAAAGCAAATTAGGCTAACCAAAAAAAAATAATAATTAAATCAATCAGGATGCAAAAGTCTCCAGTCTTCAAGTACGAGCTGAGCTGTAGATTGAGCAGAGTTGGTTGCATTTTAAAAAGCCTGTCACATCTCTCTCTCCACACATAGTAACATGAGATGGCCAAGATTTCCTTTTGAAACAGAGAAAGCTGAGTTGAGACAAGGGCAACCTGGGGTAGAGACCTCGGTGTGATGCTGTTGGAGAAGTTGCTGGTGCAATTTATGACAGCCAAAAAGAATGGGCAAGAGTAGAACAAATGTGCAGGCGTCTCAATGTCAGAATTGCAGAGGCAACACCAATTGACCAATGTCATCCCTCTTTTCTGTAAGTTGTCAAAAATACCCTCGGACTTTAGTTTAATTTGGAAGCTGAAAGTACCACCTAGGGTATCTACTTTTGCCTGGCTCGTGCTCCAAAACAAGCTTCCAATCCTATCCTACTTTTGATCTAGTCATGTATATCTAACAATATCCACTAAAGAAAGTATAACAGTAAAATCAGCAGCTAATGCCAGTAAACATATAAAGATATTTTCATAATCTAACTAAAGTACAGAAGTAAACATCAGCATATAATGTTAGCTATCAGATAAAGATATTTTAGCTATCTGAAGATCATCTAATACAATTCATGAAATTACAACAAAATTTTTTTTTGCAAAACACAGCACAACTCGTATATAGCTCAAAATAGTATCACTAAATAAAAGCAATTAAGGGAGTCAAAAGGTATTCATATAAATTTTTCGTGGAAAGTGATTTACCAATGCAATCTTATCGGCTTCTGTAAGAGACCTATGAGTAAAAGCAATCCACACCTGTGGATGCAATTGGATGGTACATTTCTGTGTCACCAACAAACTACAATACCAGTTCAGCAGATAATCAAAATATCCATTTATTTTCTGTGGCCAGAACTTAAAATGTCTTAAGGGTATGCAGAGCATCAAATTATCAATATTTAAATTAATGAAATCAGAAAAGTTGAGGAAAAAATATCATCCAAGTATTACCTGTGTCAGTAATTGAGATGAACTGAGCTAGCCATTCTGCCAGTATTCAAACTTGTAATGCACTTCTAACAAAACCCCGCACAATTATTAACTAAAAGAAGAAATGCGGCAAATCAAAGTTTCATTATAATTCATAGATGAAACTAGATACACAAAGCATGTGGCCTGAGATACATATATAACATAACAGAAAATGAAAACACAATAATGAGGAATTTCCTCCTAAAAGTACCATTTAAACAAACATCACACAGACCTGTATAATGAGGCCAAGGTAGCAAAATTTTCTATATAGATCATCCAACTATTGAACCAATACTCGGGATCAAACAATCGATAATCAACTTTTATTAACACAACACATCATTAACTATCAACTAAACAACACACCTGTATACCCAAACTAAACAGATATCATTATCGCTAGTGTTTTACAAATAACAAACAATTCCAATCAAACTAACCTCCAATCCAGCAATCAACCATATCGTGGAACCCGTGCTGCCATGCTGGCAACCTGGGCCTGGACTTGTGCAGTCCGCACCCGAGCTGATAAGGCTCTATGGAAGAACTGCTCCCTTGAAAGCACTCTAATACTCTTCAAGTAAGCTTCAAAAGGAATCACACCATCTTCAAGGGCATATATTGTATCCTCAGCTGCCAGGTCAGAAGCAGTGCACTCCACCATTTGCCTTGACAAGTCATCAGCTGGTACAGAAACATCATCAACATCAATTTCTCTCCCTCTCTCCATTTCATTCTCTCTTACCATCCCTCAATCACATCGGTGTTCATCAAAATCATGTGGAGCTGTTGCTCAAGTGTCTCTTTCTCTTCAGTCATCTCTCGTAAGCCCCTAGAAAGTTCTTCTTCTCTCCTTTTCAGCTCAGCTTGTACAGAGCAAAGCCCATCCATCTCAGCCTCTCTGGCATCCCACATGGCTGCCATGTCTTCATGCACCATATCTACAAGCTTCCCAATTGCATTCCTCCTGAATAGGGGCACCATGCACCATGAAGACTTGTAACTTAGAGAATACCAGGGGCACCATTTGCCATCCAGGGGAGGCAGGAATCTATTATAGGGGGACGGAATTTTGAAGATTGAATAAATAAATGAAAACTTATCTATAAAAACAAATTTTCTTTCCTAAATTAAGTAATTTCAAATTATAGAAAGTTTCTAAAAATCAAAGAAAATATACATGGAAATTGTGTGTGTGTGATTTTTTTTTTAAAAAAAAATTAGCGACGGAGGACAGCCCTATCTAGCCCCCCTAGTAGCAAGTCAGCTACACATTTAGACAAAACTTCATAGGATCAACTTACAAGAAAAATTGAAACATTAATTATAGATGCAGCATCAATTTCTAACAAATAATAAATAATAATAATAATAAGCATCATAATGAGGCTGTTTATTTGTATTTAATCAAACAGGATCTTACAGAATCATTTTTTTTTAGTCGATTGATCATGATCCAGCTGGACCTTAATGATTTGGTGATAATTCTCATCTAAGAACTATTTGGTGGTGTTTGCAAGCAAATAATGCATGCAAATACCAACATAAACATCACACCAATCTCCTAGAAAAAAATAATTTTCCAATATAGAGTGAAACACTGATAATGTCTAGGTAGTGGTCCCGGAATGCATCTAGTGTTTCTTACGTTCAGATGGAATAACAAAATGTCTCTAACATTGCCCTAATTTTAGCCCCAAATGCGCAAGTTTGATAACCGAACATTGTCAGTTCCACTGAGTGAGTGTTCCACTGTGTTCAGCGAATATGAGCAGCAGCATTTGGTGTACCATATCAGCACCACAGAATTCGAATAGTAGCATCAATTTAAAACCAGTATGGTAAAGAAAATGGTAACAAAGTTAAATACAGACAGAACAAACTACAAAGAAAATTGCTATAAAAATTGGCAAGTAAGAATACACGAGCTCTCTGACTCATCTCTTGTAAAATGTCCAAAGGAGAACACTATCTATCTTCTAAGAATCTGTCCATAACCATAGTCTCAAAATCAACTTTTCAGCCTCAGAATGAGCACACATAAACCATTTATATAGTTCTACCAAAAAAGCAAATCATAAAGCTGACCAACCCTGGCTACTGTCCCGGATTCACTGTGGCGGCAGCACCGAATCCCATCTTTTTCCCTAAGGCAGCCAACTGGTCGACAAACTCCTTCCCATTCAACATCTCAGTAGTGCCATACACCACATGCTTGGCTGGTTGTGAGCTCTCAGCCAGCTCCATCAGACTTCTATACTCCACATAATTCCCACCACCTATCATAAACACAATAGCATCTCTAAATGGGCCTCTGAACTGGGCTCCAGATCCTGCTCTGGGAGATCGTGGGTCGAACAGGAGGTAAGAATCCACCTCTGTACCTGGTTTTGCCTCCATCAAAGTATCAACTGTACGTGTTAGTGCCAGCTGGCGACCAGCTGACAAGAGGTTCTTCACACCAGCTGTCACAGCACTGATTGACTGGCCATACAACTTCTCAGCCCAGTCAACTATGTTGCTTCGGCTAGCCACGCTTGAAGAACTTGCAAAAGATGCATTAAGCGACTTAATTCTCTTGACATACTGGTAAGCGCTTATATCAACATCAGACTCTTTTAGAGCAGCTTCAATCATCTCCAGCTCAGATGGGACTGGTGACTCGAATGACAGGAGGTAAGTTATTGCCAACCTCAGCTTATCCTCTTTTGTTCCCTTTCCTTTCAATAGAGACAATAAAACACTCTTGTCAACACTTCCTTTCGCCAACATGTCACTCTCACACTCACAAAAGCCATCAAGTGACCTCTCCTTTATCTGACCCAACAAAACCGTTGCAATATTTGTGTGCTTATCTATCATGTTCTTTCTTTCAGTCAACTCAGGAAGAGAATTGACGGCATTCATTAGATGCTTGGTGTTGCCGATCAAATCTGTGCCCTCAAATTCAACCCCACCCTGGCCACCAGTTCTTCTATTCACTTCATCTACATCCTGTTTGTACGCTTTTAGTTGTAATTCTATCTCCTCTGCTACTTTGGGAAAAGGTGACCAGCTATTGGCAGCCCAAAAAGAATCTGAGTCATCTAATTCATAGGATTTCGTTGCATTGCCTGGTGGCATGTTGACCCGATTGAGTTTGAAGCCAAGGATGTCATGTACAAGTGGTCGGTAGCTCCAGTCATGTTGTATGCCAACCGAAAGTTCAAAGTTTCGGTCAAAAATGCACAATACTGGTCTTTGAAATGAGGTGGCCAAACCACCACTTTCTGTGAACAAATTAGGTTTTGAAATCAAGTGGTCACGGAGGCGGGTATCTAATGCTGAGGCAACCATTTCAGCAGGTCCACCTCTAGCGCACCGAATCACTGGAACAACACCTAAAGTGGCAAGTACACAAAAGATACCTGACACAATCTTCTCTATCATCACCTCGATTTCCTGGTCACCGGCTTTGGGGTCGTTCAGCTGGAGGTATGTATCAGCCTGGCCAAGAGAAAACAGTGACTCCTCAAGAGAAATAAATTCCAGGTATTGATCATACAGCTTTGAGATCCTTGCAGCTGAGTCTGTCTGAACAGTTTGTGCAGCTAGGCGGTCCAGTAGGGGTCTTGGGAGGGAAGAAGAGAAATTTAAATGGAATGAATCATACAAAGGAGCAGAAGCATCTTTTGCCACAAGGTCAACATTCTCTGGGGTGGCACGAATGAAGTACACAGCTGGTACACCCGGTACAGGCTGGCGTGGCTTCTCAATTGGGAGGTACAGAGTCACACCATGCTTGCGTAAATCATTTACGCGAATTAAAGGGGATAGAATGGAGCGGCAGAAGGAATCCATGATCAGAATTTTGTAAATTTCTTCTTCATTTTCTGTTGAGGAGAGTGAAGAGGCTGTCGAAGGGGCTTGATTTAGGTTTAGCATTCTTACAATTAGACCTGAAACATAATTGATAGATGAAATTAGCTTGCAAATTGTTGGCAAATCAGTTTGTTGTAATGTATTATCAATTAGGTAAACTGTAATTAGTGTTGTCGAGTGCGTGACAAGATCAGAATGCATAAGAAGACAACAAGAATTCAGGGGGGAAAAATGCATGAGCAGATTTTTGTCATATAGGCCAGATTTAGTGCGAATCCGGCATATCTGGTATTGATCGAAAAGCTCAGATTTCTTCAATTGGCCGAGACAACAGATTTTTAAACTACTCGTTCAATCCTAGTATCTCTCTCAAGGGAAAGAAATTGACAGAAAAGACCGATTGTAGAGAATATTATATCGACCCAAAACTAATGGGTCGGAACCGATCAGAGATTGGGTCGCAATTTCGAGTGAAGGTACTTGAAAAGAGGAGTTGAGGGAACTTACTGGTTTGCTTCTGACGAAGATTGAGCGCCATGGCAGCGAGATCTGACGAGAGAGATTGTGAGAGAGGTTACTCAGGAATGAAGAGGAATAGATGCATTAGTTGCCGTCTTATTTTAATGGGGGCCTTTTCGCATAAATCTAATGTTGAGATTTGAGAATTGAAAACGGAAGTACGGAAGTAGGGAACATCAAATTTTCATCCAACCTTGTGAAGTTGTTAAATGCTTTTAAAAATATTTCAAGCTAAACTGCAACGTTAAAAATTGGTCAAAAAAAAGTCGGGTTTTGGCATTTTGTAATGCCATGGTTAGTTTGATATTTTGATTTTAAGAAAGTGACGAACCCGCTTTTGTACAGTAACTAAGTATAATCTTTATGAGGAACAACCTTTGTGCATTTCTGCCATTTTCATCCCTTTCTAAAATGTAACTTCTTTTTGTTATTCTAAAACTTTGTTTTATTGTTTTAGCCTTTTAGGATATGTTCTTTGGTGACAATTATATGATCCAGTGTCATTTTACCACACTCGATTCTCAATTATCAATCCAATTTATTTGCATGCTGTAATTTGTTTTTATAATAGATTTTACTTTTTCCTCGTTTTTTCCCATAACGAAGGGTTATGTGGTAAGCAACTGAGATCGTTGGCAGTCCAAAAAAGGACTTTACCAAACAGTCATTTTTTTATATTTAAATAAATTAAAATTTAAATGTGGAATCCAAACCGTTGATCTTATTCAATTTTAAGGGAGATGCATTTTCATATAAGTTTTATAAAATTTGGAGTCGATTTGATATTTGATTAAATACTCAAATTATGAACGTATTAGAATTAATCAAACCAGGTTCGTTCATTTGTTGAACACTTAATCAAGTATCAAATCAACTCTAAATTTTATAAAACTTAAATAAAAACGCATCGCCCATAAAATTGAATAAGATCAATGGTTGGATTCCACATTTAAATTTTAAAATTTTTAAATATTAAAAAAACGACTGAAAATATGAGAAGTATAAAAGTAACAGATGGATTTTCTTAAAACAAATACTACCATAATAACTGACAGAAGAAACTAGTTTAGACTGAGAGCAATTACCAAGGTTAAAAAAAAAATCGAATTCAGAAACCTCAAAATCTATTTCAGGAATCTAAAAGATTTAAAAAAAATAACGGGGAAAACTGAAAATGTTACAAAAAAATAATAAACTTACAATGCGCATAATTTATCATAAATTTAACATTAAAAATATATTCTAAATTCTAACTGGCACATGTTGTTATTGACTCATGACCCCCATGGTCCAACAAACTCAATAAAATTGGACAGCATAGATGTTATGCTTCATATAACATTACCTTGATAGATAAATTTCCATGTATTAGTGACAGTATTAGGGGGAAAAATGAACTAATGCCTTGTAGTAGCACGAATCAAATTTTAGTAAATTGGGTACTGCACACAGCTTTATATTTTCAAAAGCAAAATCTATATATCGACTAATATTTAAAAAATTGTCTTATGATGAGTCCAACTGTATTATGTGCAGTATTTTAGCAATTCTCTCATAAGTCATAGTGCAGTATATTTTAATCCTTAATGGTCTTATGGACAGAATTTTACAGTTTGCAACAACATCTTCATCTACAAATAGGCATTAAGTAATTTGTCTAAACGTATAACTTGTATAAAGAGGAAACAAGAAAAAACAGGATCATCTTAATATAAAATATTATGAGGGTATAGCCACAAATGGGCCAGAGGAGAGCGGATTAGTGGGTAAGTGCTAGTGCTTACGTTATCGCTCCACAAAAAACTTGATAGGCCTCTTCTTCTCCACGAAGCGCTCTTTCACTTTTTCTTCTCCTCCTCGGCCTCCTCACTCAAATCACCTTCCCTTCAATGGTATTCTCTCAGAAACACTAGAACAATTATTATTTAGCTTCCAAGAAGCAAAACCCCAAAAGGGAACATCTATCTATCTAGTGTACTTACATGGCGTCGCTCTCTTATCTCCTCCCTTCCTCCCGCTTCCCTTCCCTCCTTCCCAAGCGCTTCTCTCCCCTTCCTATCCAAACCCATACTTTCGTGCGACGAGGGGGAATTAGGTCAGCCTCCGTTAGTGTAACGAGCTCCAATAGAAGTAGTGTTAAGGTGTTTGCGATTTTGCAAGGCGGCGATGAGAGCGAAGGCGAAGAAGAGGAAGCGGAGGTGAGAGGTTGCGAAGGGGAAGAAGAGATGGTGCCTTCTGTTTCGCCAGAGAGGTGGGATGTACTCGGCCTCGGTCAAGCCATGGTATTTATTCTGCTTTTATTTGAATTTTAATTTGAATTTGATTTAATTTGCCGTTATTACTTGTAATTTTGTGTGCTAAAAGAGGGGCGTGTTTATATTTTAATAGAAAAAAAAAATGCTAATTTTAGACTCCCCGTTGACTTATTACAGCATACAACTAAGAATTTAATTTTATGGAATTTTGAAGCCGTTCATCACTTTCGAAGTCTGATATTTAAGAAAAACAATCAGCACAATTTACTTGAAACTGTGGTGGTAAAGGAAGTATTTTGTTCCTGTATTAGCATGCTAGTTGTTAAAATTAATACTGGCCCTGATATATTGTTGTTCTTTGGATATGGCCCCAAAGCTGTGTTTCGGTTTTTGTTCAATTGAATCTTCTGTCAGTTAATCAAAACAACTAGTTTTATCAAATTATTAACATTGAAAGATCATATACCTTCCTAAGACCCTCACTTAATCCCCGTCACCACTATTCAGGGTTCACTTATATAGGATAATACTATGATCACTTGCTCTTTTGTATATCAATTATTTGCAAGCAGTGGGGTCTGTTTAAGTGTTGAAGTCTCAACAAAAGTATCAATTTGAGTTCTTCTCTGTGGATAACCCTCCTTGAATTGTTTTCTTACACCAGCTTGTCAGCTCTTCAAAAGTTTGGAGCTAAAAATGGGACATCTATTGATTGCTCTTTTTTGTTTTCCCTGTTGATCTGATGTAAATATCTAGTTAAACAAAAATTCAAAAGATTGAGATCTCATATTGAAAAAGAACTTTCAAAATCAGTTTTTGAACACTTTCCTGCATTATTTGAATGCTCAGAACACTATTAGTTAATGGTGTACCCCTACAATAGGTGGATTTCTCAGGGATGGTAGAGGATGAATTCTTAGAGAAATTGGGAATAGAGAAAGGCACCAGAAAAGTTGTGAACCATGAAGAGAGGGGGCGGGTCTTACGTGCCATGGATGGCTGTACCTACAAAGCTGCGGCAGGGGGCTCTCTTTCCAATACACTGGTTGCGTTGGCCCGCCTCGGGAATCGTTCTGTAGGTGGGCCTCACTTGAACATTGCGATGGCTGGCAGCGTTGGTAGTGATCCCCTCGGCAGTTTCTACAGGTTAGAATAAAAAAGTAGTATATCATTTTGTACTCACTGCTACCAGGGTATCAAAATAGGTGCATTTATGTTTCAGTGACCTGACCTGTTCAAATTTCCCATTACTTAGCATTAGCTAACTACAAATGGGATAGTCTTCTATTACACGCTTATCTTGCCTTTAAGTTATTTGAATTCCTTCTAAAGGATTTCTGCATATATACAGTTATGCTTGAACTTACCAAATTACTCTATTTACTGAAAAATTGAAGAGCAAAAGAAGTGAATTTAAATTGGAAGTGGACCTGTCCAAAGGGCACCTAAAACTGAAATGTTAATCCTTTTATTTCTACAGGAACTGGAATGTGAATCCTTTGCTAGTAAGATACACATGATATCTTGAAGATCAAGTCCCAACAATCAGTCTATTATCCTGGGAAAAATTATCACTGTAGGATTTTTTTTTTTTAAAAAAAAACTTGAAAGTATCTGACTTATTTTATATTTGCACAGAACTAAGCTACGGCGAGCAAATGTGCATTTCCTTTCAAAGCCAGTAAAAGATGGGACAACTGGTACAGTCATTGTTCTCACCACTCCTGATGCTCAACGTACTATGCTCGCATATCAGGTAATATTAAACATTTTTGTTTGTATCTTTTCCTTAGGAACCTTGTGGTTTTACATATTGACAGAAAGGTAGAGTTTTTCCTAAGGAACCTTGTGCTTTTCCTCATCTGTTATACCCAGGACCTATGTGGCACCTGGACTGAGCTTTGTGTGTCTGTTCCTTTTTTTTATTTTTCCCCAACTTAGATTCAAGGGATATACAGTTAGGTAGGACTACAATCTTAGGAACAGGTGTAATCATTTCTGATATCATATTTTAGATATATCTCTCTGCATATGTTTTAGGCAATTCTTATTCTGGTTTGATTTTTACAGGGTACATCGTCTACAGTCAGTTATGACCCGTACTTGGCAAGTATAGTGTCAAAAACAAACATACTAATTGTTGAGGGCTACCTTTTTGAACTCCCTCATACAATTGAAACCATTAAGAGAGCTTGTGAAGATGCACATGCAAGCGGTGCCCTTGTCGCTGTCACAGCATCTGATGTGTCATGCATCAACAGATGCCATGATGACTTCTGGTAAGTTCAGATCACAAATCACACTACAATTTTGGAATTTTGATTTTGCTACTGGCTGCTCACTAGTCTTCTATTTTTAATTACTATTGTACCAATTAGGTCCACTATCTGTGATGTATTACAAATTGGTCTATTATAATCATGCTGATGCATGTATTTTTTAAAACTTCTATTCTATATACTTTAGCCCAAGAAGTCCTACTGCACCAAGCCAATAATCAAGGGTGTGTTTGGGTTGGGTGGGAAGGGAACAAGTGTGAACAGGGACAAGAACAGGAACAACGGACAAAAAATTCCAATTCTTGTTCGTGCTCCTTGTTCGTGCAAAATGACAGAACTGGGAATAAGAGGGTTGTTCCTTGTTCGCAAACAGTGAATTTGTGTTTGGTTCGCACGAACAGGGCTTGTTCGCGAACAGCCTGTTCTCGTCGAGTTCCAAACACACCCCAAGTCTATGCTGGCATATGCTGTGTTAGGATACCAAGGTTACCTCCGAAGTGTGTGTACTGTACTGGCAGGTGGCAGCCATTGTGATAAAAAATGAAACACATACATATGTTATGTCACAATTTGCTGCTGAAGTAATAGTAAGAAACTCAACGAGACCTAATTGAAAGAAAAATTATTTTTGTACAGGGACATAATTGGAAACCACACAGACATCCTCTTTGCAAACAGTAACGAGGCCCGTGCAATTTGCAATATAGCCCCTAGTGAGGCACCAATCTCAGTTGCACGACACCTCAGCCAAGCAATTCCCCTAGTCTCTGTCACAGACGGTGTAAATGGCTCCTACCTAGGTGTAAAAGGCGAAGCTATTTATGTCCCGCCTTCCCCTTGTAGGCCAGTGGATACATGTGGGGCTGGTGATGCATATGCTTCAGGTACTTTTACCAAGTATATATCATTAATTAACATACTAGCTGACTGAAATATTGGTGAGATAATTCTTTTCCAGAAAATAGTAGCTTATGGTGACAATTTCATAGAACAATTGTTTACGAAACCAATAAACTCGAAATACTAAATATCTAGCCCACACCACAAACTCCTTATGAGCCTCTAGTCTCGGATCAGCATTTATCACGAAATAAGACCTCATTGACCACTCCCACCTATACTATCCTGCTGTCTTAATATATCTAACACATCAATCACTGACATTGGAGTGCTTCAAGGAACAAAACAGTCTACTCCACTACAGGTATCGGCCCAGTAACCAGATCTGATAATAGAAAACTTATACCAAGCAAAAATTAAATGTCACCCACACAGACATCATCACATTACATACCAAGCAACATAATATTCAACGGCCAATGGAAATCTGTCTTCTGCAACCAGCTGATTGCAAAGGATAAACCTTCAGTGTAAACTTCTGCAACTAAGTTGTCACCGAGATTTGCTGCTAATTAAGTAGTTCAGGAAATGGAGACGTAGGTATCATGCCCATTTAAGTAGTTCAGGATAATAATTAGGCACATGAATTGGTATTATGTCCAAATCTCGAGGCAATTACCTGCCCACCCAGTAATTCATGACTACAGAAGTAGTAGTATAATAGCTCTAGTATATTTATATACTGATAAAAAAATTCCTAAACAACACAATAAAATCTTTTCTATCTTAAGAGTGTAAATTTGCAATAAAGACCCAAATGTCCTGCATTTTAATGCCAAAAGGCATAGTGAGGCTGAGTAGCTTACAGTTAACCACCAATGCCAGATTGTACCCACATTTTTACAATTAACTAAGAGATGGTCAGCATGCTCATTCATGAAGAAAACTGACATTTAACATTGGCAATCCAAGCTTTCTGACCTGAAGCATCTTTAGTCAATATCTGTTTTCTGTAACAGTCGCACAAAGGCTTTATTTTTGCATGGCACTTCTATATACCAACACAGACAAGGATCCTAATCCTAACAGCTCTGAATCTAATTATGTATATATGATTGAGTTAAAAAATTACCACCACTGCCCCACTCCCATTTGATATGATTTTTTTTGAGGTACGCTGGAACCAAATTGGAGTCCCATGATATCCATCACTGACACACCAGTTCAACACCTTTTAAATTTTCTTCACATAAATGTCTTTTAAATTTTATTTTACTCCAATTGTCAAGCTAAAATATCATGCACTGATATAGAGGGTTCCGGACAATGATAAACAAAATGAGGGAAAACTGGAGCTGAAGTACAGTCTTCCTACTGCCTGTCTTGCCAAAAATTCACATTTTTACCCATGGATAGTTACTAAAATCTTCCTTCTGCTTTGAATGTTTGATAGGTATATTATATGGGGTTTTGCGAGGCGTGTCAGATTTGAAAGGGATGGGTGCTCTAGCATCTCGTGTAGCAGCTGTTGTGGTGGGACAACAGGGGACTCGCTTGCGGGTCCATGATGCGGAGAAATTGGCCGAGTCCTTTGAGTGGCATTTGGAGAAGTTGAGATTGGGTAGTGATCAGATATCTAGCTTGTGATTCCCTTGAATTCTTTTTAGTATTGTTTAGGGAATAGGTAGCATTTGCTTTTCCTTCTTTCTTGGGGGGACCTTTTTTTTTTTTCCTTTTTAAATTAATTGAAATTGTAGGATACTTGTGTATTCTTCCTACTTTTCTTTTGAAGAAAAATAGGGCTACCTGTTTCCATTTGCAAAAATGAATAATAATTACAGGCATGTTGTTTTGTACAGGGACATTTACCTATTATAAGTTTATCTTACAGAATTTATTTTTCTTTTTTATTTCTTGGGAGCCAAAGTCTTCAGCTTTAAATAACTCTAAGACATCCTCCAGTCCTGTGCTGGCATTGTGTTTAGCTTGTCTAGGTTCTTTAGTACAGTTAGTGCTGATGATATTACGGGTGTCATAACCATATATCACCAAAATCATCAAGATTGAACCTCGAAAGAGATCTACGCTGCACTTTTTTGTAAATTGAAAGAGAGGTCTCGTGAAAAGTTAGAATCTATAAGCTACTTTCCAAAATGAAAAATAAAAGGTTCGTTGTATATATAATAAAAAAGAATTGACATGCCAAGTAAATGGACATTACATTGTATCAAAGTCCTAAACAAAGAGTATAAACATTATTGTTACGTAACTTTGTACAGCCCGAAGAAATATTTTCCTTTAAACTTTAAAAAAAAAAAATTATGCTGAAGAGGAATAGCAATTTTGTGCCTCGAATTGCTACACTATTTTGAAGTTTCGTAAGTTAAGCCCTCAAGCCTCAAGCAAACTTTGAGATATTTCTGCGATTTTCTTTTACCCCTTTTGTTAGTAGGTCCTCGGAATCTTGTAGAAGTCTCGTGATTGGTTCATAGGAGAGAGAAGCGTGTACTTTTGTTCAATTGTTGCTTTCAGTCACTAATTAGTAATTAGTAGTAAAGTGGTTGATCATCTCCAACGGAGAAAATACAATTGCAGAGTCCTAGACAAAATCAAACCGCTGTTTTAGATCCTAATAAAGAAGAAAACGGTCCAAACTTACATCCCATAATGCGATGCACGTGGAGAGAATCCAAGCACTTAAAATATGTAGTCTACCGTACCTATAGTATTTTTCAAATAATTGCGGAGTTAGTGAGTGCATCGTCGATCAAGACTTAACACCAATCATTTAAAAAAAATCAAAAGAGAAAAATCAAAAGAAAGATTAAGTACCCATCGGAAGAAAGTACAACCTAACCGTGTGACTTGAAATATTCTTTTCTCTAATCAACATCATAATAAATATCTTATCTTTTCTAAAAGAAGGATAACCTACCTCCAGTCGCATCTATGGAATTTTTAAATAGTCTTTTTTCTCTAAATATTCTTTCATCTGCCGCCCAGAATATTGTTCTGGAAACCGTTTTCTGGCATATCCAATTACTTGTAATATTCTAGTTCAGATATTTTTCCCCCTGATGTGGCTATGTGATTCAGTGTAATTTCTGTTGAGATTTTAATTCATATTTCCTATGATAGAAATATTTGTAATAACTAATACAGTTCAAGTATAGCATGAGGCAATAATTTTAAGAAAATTTTTTACCTCTTAAAATATCAAAAAATTTTGATTTAGTTTTCCTTCAAATACTGCTCGCTACATAAATCCACAGCGAGTTCATTTAGGAATCATCAGTTGCTCAAAAAAGAGCAAATTTGTGAGAATCCATTCACCAAAAGGGCAAAAGAAAATTAAGAGAATCATAGAGAAAGCAAGGGGCGGAGAGGCAAAATATGTGTCTATACTCCACAATTTGTGGTAAATTTAAATTGCTGTCACATTCTAATATTATATAGACAAATCTTTCAATTTCACCAAACTTAATAACGAGACCGCTAGTGCAGAATCTTTGGATTTATATTTTATGTTTGAACTTAAAAATGAAAATAAATGAAAAGCTTTCATGCGATCTCTTAATAGAAACTTATTTCTCTTCTTATCGTGCATTTAAAATAAGGAAGATTACTATGACGCAATTTATCTTCTAAGCAATACTTTTAATCGCGATGTACACTCGTTTTTACGTCAGGATAAACATTTATTTCAGACAAACTGTACACTTGCTAACGGTGAGGTGCACACTAGGACAAAAACTACTAGGCAAGCTTTTCATGGATGCACACTTGCTCTAGTTCTATGGTCAGTTTGGTAAATAAAGCAAAAATATTAAAATAATGCTAGTTGGAAGAATAATGAAAACGTGCTATTGGAAATACAACTTAGTATTTTAGTAACGAAAAATAAAAGCCCCGAAATTTTCTCTCATTTCTTCTCATGTATTCCAGTTTTTGATAATTTATCACTATTAAGAATAACAAACTTGCATTTGGGAAGCATGGAATAGATTATTAATTGGAAATTCGGAATAGTGCTAAGAATTAGAGTTATTAGGGAAAAAAAAAGATCAGAAATGTTCATTGTTGATGAGATCGATATATTTTTTTTTTATCAGCATACATCATGTAAGCTTCCGCGAAATGCAAACCGCTTTTGTAATTCATAAATGATTTAAAAATGTAAGAAAACAATCACATCGGAAAAGGAACCGGAGCTCCTCCAAAAATGAATAAATTGTCCTGGCTCAGTTTTAATAAAGTCAACGAAATTGTGCTTCTCCAAAATATTCGGACTCGTCGCATTTAATTTTACAATCGTCAGATTCCAGTTCCCGAACCACTTGCGTGTGGGTCCATTTAAAACAGAAAGGAGGAAATCTGATCTTCCGTGTCATTCACCCACCAACTCTCGTGGGTTCAACTCACTGACCTGTGGGGGCCACTATTATTTTAACTATAATTGTGTGGGTCCATTAAACAGCGATTCTGAAAGATAGATGGCTGTTTCAGAGAAATAACACTGGATCTGAACTCAGTTCTGGCGTCAGGGTAGGGTATTGTGATATTCGTGAAATCTCCAAAGGAGAAAATGACCACCAAACTAAATTGCAAAAGTAGCGCACTCGGATTCCGATTCTTATATATATTGCATTTTTTTTTTTTCCTAACATTTTAGACACTTCAAGAAAAAAAAAAGAGTGATATTCTATCTAAAACTGCATATCACATTTTTTAAATATTTGAGAATATATAAAATCATAAGAAATTAGAAGGCCCGTGAGTTTTTTTTTTATATATATAATCTAATATTTGAAAGATTGTTGTACAGTCGATTAGCTAATTGTACAGTGTTTAATCATTAATGCGATGAGCGTAACTTATGAATGGTTTAGTCTTAAATTTATGTAATAATTTGATTTATGACTAAGCCTAAACAAAACCAAATAGCTTAATTTCATAACATCCCATCAACAGTCAAATCCAAATATACGAAAAATAAATAAATAAACAAATAAAATACATTAATTCAACTGGAATAACGTGGTGAAATTTAATCTTTCTATTTAATCCCTATAGCATTTTATCAACCATACTGGTATTCATAATAATTCAGGGCATTTTATATAATTTAGATTGCACTCATAATTTACATATTTTGCATTGAAGTGGGCTAATATACTTTGCAAAGTTGTTTACTCCGGACTAGTTTCTCAAAATCCGACTTCAAATGACTGATCTATACCATTCAATTTATTCTCTATATGATATCTTCTTCGAAATCAAATTATACATTTTTTAAAAAAAATACTATTTATCATGATATTTTTAAATTGGAGGGTATGAATTCTCAAATAATAACGGTTTTTTACTATCATAAAAGATAAAAAATTTGAAAAAAAATAATATAATATTTGTTTCTAAATATATTTCGATATGAAGAATGTATTTAACAGTTTGAATCAACAGTAGAAAGTTCAAATTTTAAGAAGGAAAACGAGGTATTACTTTACAAAGTATCATGACTCATCTCCACTGCATTTACACAAGGGGATAAATTTTTCATCTTTGCATTTTCATAATTAACCAATTGCATAGTTTTGATATTTTGAAAAACCAAGATGTTAAACTCCAACCAATTAGCGGATATGCTGCCGCTCAGTTATCCAATAAGGACATAAGGTACAATAAATATCTCGGTTTTTTTTTTTTTTTTTGATTATCAATAAATATCTCGGTTAACACCGAGGTCTCGCTAAAGAAGGCGAACGCATGTCAGTCAATAGTAGTTGTAGTGAATTAACATTTTTTTTTTAATAATTCTGACTAGCATGATTTTTTTTTTTTTCATGTACGACTTTTGCGGAGAAATCCAAAACTAACATTCAAAGTGTAAACATGATTTTGAGCAAGTTACTTATATACTCTTCGCAATACTGAATTTAAATTTAAATTAGAAAATGTTCTCTTATTTAAAATGTATTTTATTTTCAACCCCGCAGGGGCAAAACAAATAACTAGTATAATGTTTCTTTCCTTCCTTTTATCCGTTTCTTTGTTATATTTTTTCCTTATACGGAGTACCATATTTTTTTAGTGTTTATCTATGATTTCGCCAACTAATTATGATTGCTTATAGAGCTATATAATTGCTTGCTTTGGGGACTTCTTTGTCGGAGAACAAAAATAGAAAATGAAATATTTTATATCCCTTTCCCTTTTACAAGCGAACGCCTGCCTCTGCCTTAACTATCCAAATGAAATATTCCACTCAAAGTAACTTTAAAATTAAGCTCGTATAAATAATATAATCCTTCTGTAGCCAAGAATTTTTAATTAAGCTCTACAAATTTAAATTGCGAAATCTCAAGCGAACCAAGAATTTTAAATCGCTAACTTGGTTAGCCATTTGAACTCCACAATTTTCTCAATTGCACATTCTCAAAGACTCAAACTAGATAATAGAAATAGAAAGATTATAATTTTTATATTATCATCTGTTCGAGATAAAAAGTATAGATAAGAAGATCCGTTACAATTATCTCTGCTGAAAAATTATTATTGGATCAAGGATTAAAAATAATTATCTTTATGAATTTTTTTCATGCATAATGCACGACGTGTTATCATAGAAAGGATGTTCAGTAATAGAAGGGTCAATGAAATCTATTTATCCATTTATCTAGCTCGCACCGTATTTGATAAGCTGGACAAGGATATTACTTATCGAATAAAAGTACAAATAAAGAAAACTATTTTTAGATTAATTAATCTGCATCATCCTATGATGTTATGTGGTTGTTTAATTTAAAGTAGCATTTTCTTATTAACTGATATTTGTAAAGTTAATTTATACAAACTATATTTATTCAATGGCCAATATAATTTTGCTTTTTTATCCTCACTTTTTATATGGTTTCAAAATTATATTTCTATCTCACTTTTTATTCTTCCACCAAAATCTCGAAAATAAAAATTCAACAAAGACTAGACTTCCCTTAATCCAGTCCAAACTCCAAACAATGTACCAATTATATTACTACTGTTGCATTTGCATTTGATTTCTGGATATAAATTATGTTTCTGTAACTTCTAGATATTAGAAAGAATATGTTTTTATATATTTTAGACGGTGGTTAACGTAAAAATATTCGACGAAAAATGGTGTTTTAAAAATGGGTTAGGAAAGGAAAAAAACAAGCATCTCCATTTGTCTTCAACATATCTATCTAAAAAGCTCAAGGTATTCATCGTCAATTCGTCATCATACTCCCATTTTTTCTCTGTACCCCACCTCATTTATCTCTTGTTCCAAAACCTCTCTTTCCTCCCAACTTTATAATACATTAATACGCATAATAAACCAAATTCTCTCTCTCTCTCCCCTCTCCGCCGTTTCTCTGCGATCGGCGCCGATTGCCTGAAAATTCTCCAATTCACGGCTCCGATCGCCGCATTGAGCTCTCCTCTGTGCGAAAATGGTGTCAGCGAATCGGGAAATGGCAGTCTATTGCTTTGATACGCTCGTGGCACACTACAATGGGGAGCAACCAGCGCCTCCTGCTTTTGAAGAAGGCCAACAGTAGGAAACTTCCCGTCTTTTGTCTTGTTTTGTCTCTGTCAATCCGATTTGGTGTGGTTTTTGGGTGGATTTGAAGGTTTTTTTGTTATTGGTATTGAAATTTACTGGTTTAATTTTGTGGGGTTCTGATAGAATTGGATAGTTTTTCTACGTCCGTTGTAGCTACTGGCTGGAGGCTGGAAAGAATAATCTTTGCCCTATTTTACTTATTTGATTACATTTTGATTTAGGCCAATGCTATCTATCTATTTTATTCTTTTGTTGGTACAGTCGATAGATTTCGTACTGATATAGGGTGTTCTTAGGAATAGTATGCACAACGAACTCCTTTTGTTAATTTTTGTGGGTTTTTAGAGGCTGGTATTATGGTGTGATATTTGGAACTTTTTTTTTTTTCAAGTACTTTGGTCTGACATTTGATTAATCAATTGTTGATTTTCGGATATTTCAAGTGATTTTCACTTCCCTATTGATATAATCGGGGACATATTTATAATTACAAATTACTTTATTGCTGTGATGATTTTTGTCCTGAGTTTTTTTTTTTTTTTTATTGGGTTGGATTACTCTGCATGACCTCTTTTAGTAATCAAATAAAGTCTGAAATTACAGTAAATTCCATGTGCTTGTGAGTCTCATGTGCAGTTATTGTATAACATTTTATCTATATGAACTCAGGCTGTCATGCAACTGCTAATTCTTTACTATTATTCTAATTCTATATTACCAATGTTGCCTAATTAGTCCTGTAAATGGTATAAAATCGAGTTTGGCCAAAGAATAGGGGGATCAAAGCCATAATTATGTAATTCTATTGCATGTATTGCACTTTAGTCCACATAAATGTTGTTAAATCTGTGTCATATCTGTTTAATTTCTATGCTCATATAGTTGTGTTATCATATCTGTTTGCCACGGTTTCTGAAATTTTTGTTTTTACCACTTTTTTTTTGCCCCCCTCTAAAAGTGCTGATAGAGATGAACTTCATTTTCAGCCCATTATTCGTGACATGGAAGAAAACAATGAATGGTTCTGAGCCCCGTCTAAGGGGTTGCATTGGTACTCTAGAAGCACGCCAGATAATCAGTGGCTTTAAAGAGTATGCCTTAACAAGGTATCACAATTCTTTGCTTGAGTATTATTTTTTTTTTTTTTTGTGTATGTACTTAACTCATGCTAATTGCTAGGTATGCAATGTTCTATGCTTGAGTATTTTATTGTGTATGTCCTGGATTGTACTAAGTACTAACTCATGCTAATTGGATCTCTCTCAGTATAATTTTGCCTGAATGTACTATCAGTACTATGTAGCTGTCAGCCTTTATTGATACTAAGAGCTATCTACTGAACAGTATTACATTTGTTTATTTTCAAGTTACGGCGCATCATTGTGGTTCTTGTTTGACCATGCACAGTACTGCCTTTAAGAAAACCGTGTTCCATTGGCACAACCCTGTTGGTTTTTCGCTGCCCCATAAGTCAAGAAATTTTGTGGAAGTTTTTTTCAATTTGAATAGGCCATAGGCATCACTTATGTGGCCATCAGATTACGCCGTTACGGCATAAGAGACGGCATTTAATATTAATGACTGCAATGCACACAGTTGATAACATTAGTCTCCATTTACTTAATTTTTTTAACTGTGCAGCGCACTTAGAGACCGCCGGTTTCCACCTATACAGCCTAAGGAAATACCATACCTGGAGTGTACTGTCTCTGTACTAACTAACTATGAATCAGCTCTTAATCACCTTGATTGGGAGGTCTCTCTCTCGCTCTCTGTCTCTCACGCACACACACAGAGACAACACACATACACGCTCTTGATACGGACTGATACCTTTACTTCATAGTCCATACCATTTCAACTAGTTAGGTGGCTGTTTTTCTTTATTATAAATCAACTGATAGGTTGATGGAACTGATACTTTTAATCACCTTGATTGGGAGGTCTCTCTCTCTCTCTCTCTCTCACACACACACACACACAGACACACACACACACACACACACACAGATAACACACATACACACTTATTCTTTATCAGCTCAAAGCTATGAATAGGTGTTTATCAACAAATACCACTCTGTCAGATCAGCTATTGATTGATACGGACTGATACCTTTGCTTCATAGTCCATACCAGTTCAACTAGTTAGGTGGCTGCTTTTCTTTATTATAAATCAAATAATGGAACTTTATATATGTTGTTCTCTTTCTTCATTTCTTTGGCCCCTGGTTTTTCTGTTTAATCCATTATTGTCGACCTGATATGTGGTCTGAGTAGTATTTTTAATTCTCAGCTTGAATTGTTCAAATGTCTGTTTTTTTCCTAAACAAAGGTTGGGAAGCATGGTTTGATCATTGAATTTACTGACCCTGATTACAACACTAGGCGTAGTGCAACCTACTTGCCTGAGGTCCCTGCACATGAAGGTAAACACTACACTTCACCATTGCTGAACTCCTTGTTTAAATGTATTGTTGCATAAGTAGTCCCTTAAAATACTCGTGTTTACCCTAAAAATTTTGAGTTTTCATTCTGGTCCTTAAGGTTGGAATTTTACAATTTTGTCTCATCTGAAGGAAGACGTTAGAATGCTTGTCAAAAAAATGGTGTGAAATTGGTAGTATTACAACTTAGTCTTCTAAGAGTTCAGTATGATTGCTCAGATTGCAGTAAAATAGTGTTCATACATAGGATCACACAGGTAAAAGAAATTATGTCTAGTGACCAAATGGGAAGTCTTATGCTTCAGGCACCTAAGTAGATAGTACTCTTGGAGACTAATTGTGCAACAATTCTTTCTCAGGCCAAGTGCTCTCTCTCTCTCTTAATTTTTACCAGCCACCATTGTTTTCATTCTTAGCACTAAGTATAGATTTTCATTGAAGGATGGACTAAGCTTGAGACCATTGACTCTCTGATGAGAAAGGCAGGTTACAACGGTGTAATAAATGATTTACTCAGAAAGAAGTTGAGGGTAACTCGCTATCAGAGCACCCTCTTCACCATGCACTATACTGACTATGCCTCACATGTCAAGTCGATTAGAGGCATGGCCCCCACTATTAATGGGGCTCCAATAATTAATGGCTTCAAAACGAACGCCAACCATTGATTTAGTTCAATTCTTTTCTTTACTTATGAAACTGAAGAACAAACTGTGTAGTGTTATGTCAGTGCGGCAAGGTTTCCATTGGGTGATAATTTATTTTCAGTTCGCATCCTCCTTGTCGCTCATTTATGATAAATGAGCATCCCCGTGCATGTTTATCATTCTATTTATCATGGGATTGTATCCTTGTCAGAAACATATTATAACTGCAATTTACCTTAGATACTTTCCCCGTTATGCTGTTTCATGATATTGTTTTTTCTTCTGCTGCTGATTTATCTTATTGACAAATTTATATCTTACTTACGGTTGTATGCTCATATGAGTTTGGTAAAAGGTATAGAATGTGAAACATGTCTTTGACATACATGACAGAACAATAAATTTTGCATTTCATATTTGTTAAGAGGAAGGTTCTGTTACCAACATTTTGGTTGCCCTCAAATGCCAACATTTTACTTTTTGGTTATTTTTTCAAATTTTAAAATTTAAACGTTGAATCCAAATCGTTGATCTTATTTAGTTTATTGAGCGATGCATTTTCATATAAGTTTTGTAAATTTTGGAGTTTATTTGATACTTAATCAAGAGAGAAAAATAAACGAACCTTATTAACTATGATAGATTCGTTATAATACGTTCATGTTTTAGCCTCTGATCGAGTATCAAATAAAGTCCAAAATTTACAAAACTTATATGAAAACGCATCGCTCAGTAAACTAAATAAGATCAACGGTTTGGATTCAACGTTTAAATTTTAAAATTTGAAAAAATAACCAAAAAGTGAAATGTTGGCATTTGGGGCAACTAAAATATTGGTAGCGGAACCTTCCTCATTTGTTAAAGACCCATAACCAAACCAAAAGACCCATAACCAAACCAAGTACAAAATTCCAGCAGCTTTGAAGTGTAATAAAAGCGAACACAAGTTTTTGACTTGGGCCCCTCTACTTCACGGCAGTGTGCACCGATTCCATGAGAGCTGGGAACTGATATTTCGCACTCTGCATCAATGAAAAAATAAGCGCCAGTTAGGAGGATATAAGTTAACCATTGATTATCTTTGATATTTTGACAAAATTTTTAGTTACTCTATCTGACTTATAATCTTATATCGAGCGAGCGAATTCAACAAGTAATGTTTCTCGTGAGTGCTGCTGAAAGTGAGGTTTGCACAGAACGCAGAGAGTTCAAACCTTGCAAGCTACAGACTATATATAGATGTGTTAAATTCAACACACATGTCTTTGTGAGTTGTCGTCTTATATTAATCAATGAGATCTTCTTTTTTTGAGGGTCAATCAATGAGATTTTCATAGACTGAAATAATATATTTATATTCAGAGCTGACAGCTACTTTAATTATGCCAACTCTAAAGCTGTCAATTTTTGCATTTAACATTCACCATTGTTGATAGTCAACCCCATAAGTGAGATTTTCTTAGAAAAAAAGGACCATTTATAATTCACGGACATATAACTTAAATTCCAACAAGAGATAACAAAATAAAATCCTGAATTATTCCCATATATCAAATAAATAATTCCTCTTTGCACGAGTTGCAGTCCAGAATTTTTCTCTAGCGGTTGTTGGAAATCTTATTACAATGCGCATCGCTTCCATTCCAGGTTGAACATGGTGCAACTACTTCACATAAAACACAGTAGCACTGCATCAAATTACAAAATTAAGCATCATTTAGTTATCTTACAATTTATAAACATTAATAGAAAAAGAAAAGAAAAGAGAACGGAAAGGACGTTGTTTATATTAATTACCTTACTGCAATAGTTTTCATGAGGGGTGCTATCAAATGGGAAATTTCCACAAAGGTGCCGTGGATGTGGAAAATCTCTGACTGCCACCTGTTAATTTATCTTGAATCAGACGAGCTATATTACTAAAGTAGTATATTAATTGGCAACAACACTTGGTGTTTGTATCTGGGCCAAAAACTAAAATAGTAACCACACTGGTAGAAATCCAGAATATACCCAGCAACGGCTTAGTTGTACAATGAAAAATGCCACATAGAAACTCCAAATTTACTTGTGAAATGTTTGGGTCTCTGGAAGAACACATATCGAAGAGTACCAATGCATCAATTTTTTTACCAGGGATACCTCTTTAATCTATTATTCCTAATCTAAATAGCATAAGATCATATATTTGTTTAACTTTGGTATACATTTGGAGTTGGTTTTGGTTGCCAATATCTTACACCATCTTAAATATAGCACACTTTTCAAATTTAAAAATCTATAACATACCACAACATGAACAAAAGAAAAGGTTAGATTGATATCCACGAGGAAATTTTACTTACTGATATATCTCATGGAATAATGCGCTTCACAAAATTAATTCCAAAAGAATACATATTCTCAGACAGACAGAAGAAATAAAGAGAGAACCATACCTTCCCCTTGCTACCAAGCACAACCACCTCTTCATCTTCATCAGCATCACTGGAGGTATTAAGGAAGAGTTTTCCATAAAATTCGATATGATCGATCTCGTAGCAATCAACTTCTCCCCTGTTCTCCTTTTCCTCTTTGTGATTCACTCCCTCTTTCTTAATTTTTCCTGTTTTTAGCACATTTGCAAGAAAATCTTCTGCCTCCAAATCTATCACTTTTTCCATGCTTGTTGCAAGAGTAGAATAATGTACTAAAGCCCTTTGGTCATTACCGATCATAAATGTACATGATAGTAAAGCCTTCTATATATATACATGATATATATTTTTTTTCACTAATAATTAATTAGGATGCATGTACAGGTGCATGCAACGGACCTTTCAATTCCCTCGTTGTCTAGAAGCAGAGAATTATTTTTTCCATTTCACCTTGGGAACTTAAAAGTCACCATTTCTTCTTTAGACGCTGAGAAAGTGGTTTACGAGAAATCCCATTGCCTATGGGCCTTCATATGGTTTGGGTTATGTTACAATGGTGTGATTAAACTTGTGTCTTATAAATGTGGTTCACAATCGACTCTTTTTGGGGTTCTGCGAATTCAGTTTTGTAGATGACAGTGCGTCCTCATTGTTATTCTCCAATATATATTTGAAGAAATAAGCTCAGTCTCTATCAGGCTGATAATCCGACTTTAGTTACCTTTACCAGCATGTTATATTGTCACTTATTTTCTCAAAGAAGTATTGTATTAGTTATTTAACTTTACATGATGTTGTATAGATATTGTCGATAATTATGTAATTATTAAAATAAGGAAAATTTTATTTAAGGTGTAATATCAAATATTATGTAATATTAATCGATGCATCTGAGCAAGACAGCACAATGATGATCTGAAAAATTGTTTGCCTTAAAGTAATCTCTGAAAAAGAAGTATGAGAGTAAGTTTTAACATCTTTGTCTTACCGGATGGGAAATGGACATATCAATCCAAATAATCTCAAAAGGAATTTACAATAACGAGATTACAAAAAATCAAGAATCTCGAGAGAGTAAAAATCAACACAAAGACCTCTATTTCTCTCTTCTTTTTACTCATGTAGTCAGAGCATCATCAGGAACTTGTATGGAGATTTTTTGCGAGAACTCAGTCGGGTCAATCTCATAGCAACTATCATCATCACTATCATCCTCATATTCATCAAAATCATCATCTGTATCAACATCATCATAATCAGATTCATCTGACTCATCCTCATCACCATTATCATATCCTTCATCTGCAATGACTTCACATTGACTAATCAAATAATCTTCTCTGTGGTTGCTGTGATCTATCACATAACAATAGTCTTCATCTTCATCTTCATCGTCATCGTCGGTAAAACCAATCACATAACAATCATCATGCTCTTCTCCACCACCGATCTCTCTGGTGCCCTTGCTTTCTTCTACTTGTTTCCTTGGGAGATTTTCAACTGCAGGAGAAACAATGTTTTCCATGGCTTATCTTGTTTCGCCTTGGAAAAAATTGAGAACTTTTGAGGGCTCTAGGTGCTACTTGTTTCTCTTGTTAGAGATTGTTTAATCATATAACTTCTATTAATTTTTTGGTTTATGATGTGAAGATATGTACTGTTTACATGTAATAGCTAGCCTATTATTAAGAGAATTGTTTTATTTCTGGAACCTTTACTGGAGAAATTTCATCTCCTTTCTTATGTGCTAGTGGAGGTAGACCTTACCACTTGGCTGATGCTTGCCATGATCCAATGCCTAGGATTGATCATGAAATCACTGGACAGATGTAGTACTGGAGAAGATTGAAGGTTCAGACCTTACATGCCACAGACTGGATGTCCTCTTCTTTGTGATTGTCATTTTCTATTAATCTTACAGATTTTCAGAATTGAAATGAGATTTTATATTCAGAGAAGACACCTACTTTATTCATGACAACTCGTGTAAACAATGATTAACAAAATCCACATGATATTCAATTAAGAAAAGCTGTCAATTTTTGCATTTAAAATTTCACCATTGCTAATTGTCTGTTCACGGATGAAACATTCTTAGAAAAATGAACCTATAATGATTTGTATCCACAACCATATAATTTATTTCCCCGTCAAGAGATTACAAAGTACAATCCTGAATATATTCTTCTATGATGAAAATAATTTTTTCTCTGGATGAGTTGCAGGTCCATTGTTTTCTCTGTTGTTCTTGGAAATAACATTACAATGTGCATCCTTTCCTTTCCAATTTGAACAAGGCGCAACTACTTCACACAAAACACAGTAACACTGCAGCGAATTTCAAAAGTAAACATTAGTTAATGCTAATATAAACAATAAATTTACTGCTTTTTTTCTTTTGGAAAGAGGAAAGTAAAGAGAAATGAAAAGGTTCTGCTTATATTATTATACCTTGCTGCAATAATTTTCATGAGGGGTACTATCAAATGGGAAATTTGCACAAAGGTTCCTTGGATGTGGAAAATCTCTCAGTGCCACCTGTAAATTTATCATAAAAATGAGATTAAAAAAAATTGAAATATGTACCAAATTAGAGTACTAAACTGGTAACAACAACGGGTGCTGTATCTCCACTCAGAACACTAATAAAGAGACCAGACTGTTAGATGCAATGGCAAATAATGTTAGAAACCCTGACAAGTATTAACAGAGCACATAACCAAAGATTACCAATGCATCTATTATTTACCAGGATTCCTCTTTAAATTCCTTCATATTAAATATATTTGTTAGCTTTGGTAATTGACTAATTGGTATACATTTGGAGTTAGTTTTAGTTGCAGCATACTTTCCAAAAGAATCACATACCAGAACCCCGACCAAAAATGGTGCCAGTTTGATATACATAGAAAAGTTGCAAGGAATCTCTCATGACATGTACTAAATTAATCCCAAAAGAATATTTTTTTTCTCAAACAGACAGAAAGAGAATCAAAGAGAGAAAATAAAAACCGTACCGGCCCCTTGGTACCAAGCACAACAACCTCGTCGTCTTCATCTTCAGCAGCATCACTGGAGGTATTAATGGAGAGCTTTCGTGAAAATTCGACAAGATCGACTTCAGAACAATCCTCTTCTCCTTGGTCCTTCGCCTGCAATTCGTTCTCCACTTTCACTTTTACATCCTCCTCTTTTTCCATATTTGGTTCGGTAGTACTGGATGTTCGTGAAGTTTTGGTTGTTCTTTGGCTAAATTACAATATGCCCCTTTACAATGTTTTATTCAACGATTCCATCCTTTAAATTCCCGGCAAACACATTACCAATAGACAAAGGCAATAGCTGAATAGCATCGTCTGTTTTATTTCGGCCATACTAAAAGTAAAGTTTACACACTTCTTTATGAAAAAAAAATTATCTAAGAAAAGTACTTTTCTTATAATAGTTTTTTAAATATCTAACAAAATTGTATTAAATATGAAGGAAGTAATAAATTCACTTATATTGTTGTACTGCTAAAAAGAAAAATGATAACATGCTTGTTTACATCCTTTAATTGCATTTGAAAAGTGTTTATTTTTTATATAAAATGTTTATATTTAATGACAAATTATTTATATCTTCCATTAGTATAAAAAATAACTTTGGAAGTTAGTTTTTGCCAATTAAAAAGTGTTTGACTTGAACCCTTTCCAAGTTTACATACTATATGCAAACATTAGATTTAAATATGATATAATCTATATACAAGTATGATATAACTGCGAGACTAATCTGCTTTCCAATTTAAACATGCTCTTTACAATGAAGAACTGGAATTTTTGTTTGTTTGTCATTTTCCTCTTGACTTGTTGATCATAGAAATGTTATGCCCTTTAGAGAGACACCTCTTTAGTCTAAAACATGCCAGTTTTAAAATTGCGCATTGTTATTCTTTGTTCTTCCATCTGACTGGGTATGAATGACCGTAATATAAAAGATACACTAATTCCAGAAATTGCAGAGACGATTGAATCAGAACAGTTGATATATTTACAAAGGAACTGAACTTCAAACAAATCATAACAGATGAACTCTTCCGAAGTACCTTTGTTTCAGTATTAGATGCTGTTCTAATTTTTTCGAGATACTAGGCCAAACCTTTGTTCCGGATGTGGACGCCCACAATATAAAAATAAAAATCAGAGCTTTCTTTTTTAGGCAAAATATAAAATATGCGACTAATTCCAAAAAATTGAGAGAAAAAAAAATGCACAGATGATATATTTACAAAACGACTAAACAATTACAATAGAACATATTATAACACTTTTAAAGCAAGTTAAATAGCTTGCTATAACACTTGCAAAGCAACATACAATAACTTTTTTTCTAAGGTATATAACCCAGGAGCAAAATAGAGTAGCACTACTGCAACTCAGGCAATCAAAAAACAATTCCAGAGATAGGAATTAGAAGCCATGATTTATTGGCTGGTCTTGGTCGGACAAGAACTCAGCGCCAAGATCTTAGTCAGACGGGATGCTTGTCTCTTAACATTCCATTTTTTCTCTCCGCTGAAAGCATGGCAGTGCCCATTTGATCCCTTCCAATAGCTACATGGTGCCGAGACATCACATACATAGCAATAGCACTGTTTTGGATATAAAAATATACATTTTTTAATTTAGCAGTTAGATCATCATAGTTGTATAATAAATAGGGGTATGGTCTTTGTGGACTAGTGTTGATGTTTATTTCATCTCGCCTTCATTTTGTTTTCTACCATTCACCCAAGCATACATATAGTAAATTAGTAATGGGCATCTACTACCAAAAACAAGCCATTAATGAGTATAAAAGGTTGGAATCACCAAAATTCCCTTCTTATATCAGTTGAACTTTCTGGATAAAGGGAGGAGGTCAACCTACTTTCAGTATCATAATGTTGCTAGCTTGTTCGTGCAAGTCCTCTTAGGCTCTCAAAAAATGAATGAAATGAGGATGGATCTAATGTTGTTGACAGTTATAACTGGTACAGCATCCATTATCAAGCCACAGGAATCAATTTAAACCAAGACTAAGCCAGTACCAGATGGTATGCACCGATACAAGACCAAAAAAGTGTTAACATGCCAACCTGGGAGCAGCAGTCCTCATGAGAAGTCCGGCTAAAGGGATATTCTGCACATGAATGCCTTGCATGTGGATAGTCTTTGCATGCCACCTGTAATATTGAACTGTGAAAACTACTAATGATTTTATTTTTCTTTGTTTATCATCTTGTGTTGAATGGTGATGGTGGTGGTGGTTGGGGGATGAGGGCTTATAGTGGACTTAAAGCATTAACTAATCAGTAACTACAACTCAGTAGTTAAATTCAAAATCAGTACAATTGTTTATTTCCAAACAAGCAACCAATCTTTTAAAGCCTTCCAAAGATTGTATGCTAAAATCTCATTACTTAATCAGCAGAATCAACTAAGAGAGCATTTCAGATAAATACATTATTATACACTACAGCAGGCTAGTTTGCCCCAGTGTCTTTAATCTAACCCCCAAAACTCTTTAGACTTATAAGAAGAAAAGCATCTTCCTCCTAATTCCAATGTACTTACTAATATGAAACTGAAAAACAAGTTAAATGAAATGTAAAATCTAGAAATTTTAAAACCTGAAGACCGCAATTATTGTCTGCAAACCTCTTTTGGCCGCAGACAATGTCTGCGAATCTTTCCACCTTACAATTTAAGGGTGACTCTCCGCATTTTATGGATCCCCTTGTCATTTACAAAAATGAAGTGCCCAAGCAACCTGATTTCATCAATGAACTATAAAACAAGGAAATAACAACTGAAACCAAACATTCCCAGGCAACAATTTAACCTTTTCTTGTTGCTGGCTGCCCAGAGGGCGATCCCAATTTTTTTTTTCTATTCTTGTTATACACTTATACCCTCACATTTTCCTGATATCTCTTCCTTACGTTTTCCTCTCATCTATTTTACTGCATTTTTCTTTCATGCATATTATGTCCCTCACTTTATCCCCCGCCTTACTTGCCTATTATGGCCCTTCTTTTCTCTTCTTATCTATTTACCCCACAATTTCATACATGCATATTATTTCCCTCTTCTTGACCCCCAAACCCTACCCTACCCCCCACGCCCCACCCAAAAAAAAAAGAAAAATAATAATAAATAAATAAATAAATAATAAAACTCTCCTGTTACCCAACTTCCTCTTCTCCCAGCATGTCCTCTCTTACCTTGAGCCGCCACTCTCTTAACTGTTCTACTGATAAGCTGAAACTGAAAGCCTAAGGTTCTCAATTTCAATGAATTACCAATGTTGTACTTATTATCAAAATTAACATAGTTTCATAAATTTATTAACTTGTTTCTTTTCTCTTACTTCTGATGTTATGATTATGACTCGAACTGACACACAGGAGTATACTGGTAATTGTTTTTTTTTTTTTTTTTAAATGTTTTAGAAGAATTTTTAGTTTTTTATTTCTCAAATTGATTTAAGCTATTAGTTATTTAGTTCGTGGTACAGTAATGGCCATCTGATACAATGCTTTTAAACCTATGTTGTATCGATAAAGCAATCTTCATACAATGCTCAAAGGAACATATTCTGGATCTAGCATGTAAGAAATTACGTACATGACCCAGCAATGTATCTGAGCTCGATTTTTCAACTACTTCCTATTTCACTGATGATTTTTCACGTCAGATTCTACCTATGCCAGCAGAAACTGGCACAAAAAAAAGTACTCAAGAACTGATACTAAATCTATACCTAGTTAAGTTTCTAGCAGGATCATGTAATCTTAGATATTTCTTTTTAAATTGCATAAGAAGGCCACCAAACTTTGATGTTATGTGGTTATAAAAGCTTGAACCCTAAAACTTTATGAAGATCAATCCTACCACCCTTGTTCTCCTAAGCCAGTTTATCTTTGGATCTCTTTAGTCTAAAAGGGGATAAAATTAGATAATTCTTTAATATGCTCAGTGTATAACATATAGGAAAATAATGGAAGCAATTGTCTTGGGTTTGCAAGCACAGTTTTGCTGCATTTATTTAGTGGGTGAAGAACTTAACATAGCCTACCCCAACTTGTTTGGGACAAAAGGCTTAGTTGTTATTGTTGTGAAGAACTTAACATAATACTCCTATTAAAAATAATTAACTTCTACGATGCCTAAGGAAAAATCATGAAGTTGCATTTTTTCTGGTTTTATATAAGTAGAAGCGATATTTCTGTCTCTTTATATTTCTGTTGAAAGAAAGAAATTGTCACACCCCGAGTCACTTTTGGATAACTCGCGAGTGCATCTCGACAACCCGCCGCGTATTTCTACGCAAGGCGAAACAAACATCGCATACACTACCAATAATTTCATAAATTGCCACAAAACTGTAATTATTCAATAATAAAAGAATATGAAAAACGACAAAGACTAACATGGCAAGTTGAAAACGAGACTCCCATGCTAGTTCAATGTATCAAAAGTCACTACCTAAAAACAAATTGTACAATCAGTGGCATTTATTTGACCTGCTTGTTTTCCTCTATTTTCTTACAATAGCTCTAATACATCGTCTTCAATACCTGGAACCCATATAAAATGGAAAACGGATGAGAGACTGAAATAATCTCCCAGTGCGGTATTCAGTTCCAGCCCGGAGATTTGTGAAATTTAATAACTCAGTAATATGATAATAAAACGACAATAACTGAATGCCCATGATTCCTAACATATCCACTTTACTATAATGATGGCAATTTTTAATAATTCAATATCAAAATAAATGACTTTACAAATCTCTACTAATAATATTAGTTTCATTTCCAATTGATAATATTAGTTTCATTTCCACTTGATATTATTAGTTTCATTTCCACTTGATAATATTAGTTTCATTTCCACTTGATAATATTAGTTTCATTTCCACTTGATAACACGCCCCACTTACCAAGCCCACTAGTTTGACCTTTATCCACTATCCCAAGAAGCCCACTTATCCGTCGCGAACGGATATCTTCTGGGGAGCGCACTAGTACTAGAGCACCCAAGCCAAACGCTTGGTACAACGGTTATCATCCACTTCCACTGAATATTTACCACTTCCACTTAACATTTACCACTTTAATAACCACTGTCTTTATTCATTAATATTTACAATAAACTTTACGTAAAATAATCTCTATGGTGTTTTCTATTTTTCTATTGATACTAACCAATAAGCAAATGCGTTTATATAACCAAACCATGCGTACTAACTACATGATCTTTATTTACACTTATCCTTTTTCTCATAAAGTAAACTGTATAACCACTATTAATAGAAATGTAACTATGCAATATATAAAATAATATCGATTAAAATATAAAGGGAAACAAAACATATAATCCTTATTATAACTAAATAATATATATAGAAAAATAATTTCACATCAAACCAGGATCCGCACCTGATAAGCAAGTAAGCTCACACAATGCCGGCTCTCTTGCACTTCGTAGCTTGCATCTTAATTAGGTAAATGTACTCCTAGTTATTCAAAGTTGAAAACTATTAGAATTATGAATCTTAATCGGCCAAGAAGGACAACTAACACAAGGATTAATGGAATGTTTTCGAAAGCCAATCTTAGAATTTACTCACGGATCTTAATAACCCATAATGGACCGAGAAATTCTATACGAGTTAAAGAATCAAGAGATTTAACTTTTCACAAATCCACTCCGAAAGGATTACAATAACTCGGTACTACCATGCATATTCAATCTTTAAAGCATGGGCATTACTCAATTATTTATTTATTACTTGTATAAACTTTGATGCCATGACAAACCAGAAATTTATGAGTTTATTTCACGAGAATATAGTTTTTGGTCAAAACAATTTAATTAGAAAAGCAAGACAACCATATATATAATTGACGATTCAAGGAAATAATCATTTAATACAAAATCAAATAAGCCCTAACTTCTTAACATAATAATATTTATTACAAAAGGCCCAAACTCAAACATTAGCAAGTAGGAGCAAGGAGATCGACAGTAAAAGAATCAAACCACTGGAACAATTGTTCAGTTATAAAATAACTAAAATACGACAAAACTCATATTACCGATCGACTTATTGGAAGGGAACCAGAAACATCACACATCTCTTCTCAATTGCCACTTCAGTTCCTTGGCGAAATTCCTTCCAGTCGAAAAAACTCCAAACATATATAACTGTTTAGAAATTGGGAGGTCGTGCTAGGGTTTATTTTGGAGGAAGAGAATATCTTAAGGAATAAAGGAAACGAAATATATAGGAGATATCATGGAGAGAGAGTCGGTAAAAGAAATTAATACGAGACACGAATGTATTCGAATATAACCTACAGAATTGGAAGCGATTGGGTTTGATTGCGGTCTTTCAGTTTACACTTAATAACCGTCCTAAATTTTAGCCAATCAAAACCAGGATAGAGAAATATTGTAAAATGATTATCAAAGGGAGTAATACAACTTATGAAATGGTAACGGTGAATTGAATACGTGCAATCATCTGAATTATTTCATTTGAGAGTCAAGGTACATGGTCAAAGTGTCAAGGATAAAGCCAAAAGCCAAAAACCATGAGACACTACAAACTTGTTCCTAACTGCCATGTGTAGCAACGTGATTAAGAACAAAACGTGTCAGGCAGAAAAACTATTACATCACTAAAAGAATTGTGAACCAAGAACCTAAGAACATATGGTAGCATTGTAAGATTTAAAAAAAAAAAAAAAAGAAAGAACACTCTATTTGAAATCTCGAGGGAAATAATTTAATGCATTCAATGAACAAAATAAAATTATAATTTGGACTCCAAATAACCTTAAAAGCGATATTATAAACAAAGTCATTTTTTTTTTATTAAAATCTAGATGTTACAGAAATAAACTTTATTTGAAAATCCAATGTATTCATATGGCATTGTTAATTTTGGGGATTTCTATTTCGGGTGGGAGGACGTCATCAAATTTCACCATCTTCTACTATAAAAAGGTTATAACATCACTTCCTGAAAACACTAAATTGGTTTTGCAAACTTATCGTTTTTTTCATCTTGTTCTATTTTTTATGGCATCTTTAGTCTAACGGCACAAATAGAACTTCCTTGCAAATTATAACATTTATTAAAATAAAATTTCTCCATTTGCAAGCCCATCCAAGAATAGCATAAACCCATTTGCAAGTATAGTATTATTGTTACATGAATTTACAGAAAACCATGAAATCGGCAAACCAACTACCTAGGGTTTAAAAATTCAAAAGATTATGAGATATCTTGCAAAATCTTTTCATGAAAATTGGGACCAAGAACCATCAACAGAGAGGGAAAGAGACAGAGAGAGAGATTAAAGAATGACCTTGCCACGCACAGCCAGCACAGAAAAATCTTGCTCAGAATCAGAGATTGGACGGCTGAGATCAACCTCTCCAGCAGGATCGGACGCAAGAATGCAACAGTCGTCGTCCATCAACTCCTTCTCATCTGCCGTCCATATTTCCACATCAGAATACCTCCTCGCTTTCTTCTTGCTATTCCCCTTCCCTAAACCCTTTGCACCACACTTTCTTTTACTCCGACCCTTATTCACAGACTTCTTCTCGCTTTTGATACAATTTTCCTTCTCTTCCTCGCTGTCGGAGGAGATTTCGACCAGGTTTAGCGATGATTTCGCCTCGGTTGCCATTGGAGAAGTGGGAAATTTGGATTAGCGGAGGAATAAGAACTGGAATAAGACTGGATTTGATAATAACTGGAATATAGATTGCTAGAGCTCTTTCGAATTTCGATTTCCAAAATGAGTAACAGGAACATAGACGTTGCGAATTCATTAGATTTCAAATCTTTCTCCGATTTGCCAGAGGTTGCTCATTTAAATACACTGACAATCCGACCCCACTAAAGTATTCCAATATCCATAGACTGGGTTTAGGCGGCGCACAGTATTTCGAGTCCCATTTGTCTGAGTCTACCGTAGACCGGGTTTAGATAGCCAACGGCACACAGACTGGGCCTGAAATAAGTTCAATAGTGAAGTATTCGGCAAATGTGGCCCTCAAAATCAGGCTTTGTAGAGGCCTTGGGCCTAGTTATTTCGGGCATGAATGATTAGGCTCAACAGAAAGCTGACAAACAAAATTGTCTCTGATTAGTGGTCCTCCATCAGAGGATCTAACAACCCTCATAAAAAAGCGACAGCCGGTGATTCTCTTTTGTTCTTTCCACGTAATACTGATAAAAAATTCTTCATTTCTGAATTCTAATATGACAAAAGGCTACTGCATATTCTAAAGGCTTCTGTTGGATTGAGATTTGAGACTATAGGCACTACGGGAGAAAAGTTCTCTTGCGGAGGGATGAATGAATAAAATTTGTCTAGATTTATGCTATCCAAACTTAATTAAAAAAATATTTAACAAATGATGGCTGGTGGTGCATTGTAACTTTTTATTTTTTTTATTTTTGGTGATTAAATCCCGTAGGCTGTTCACTAAAATAAACAGAAAAGAATAATGTCTTAAACATATTAATATTGCATCAACAAGAAACTGATCAGAAAACTATGCTATACAATAATTGTTGTGCACCGTTAACTTTACAATATTGTGATATTGTCAGAGACTACCATACTTTTTGTTGGAGCAGAACGAAGCACTTTCATTCTCGTCATCTGGTTTGCAACTTTGCATACTGTTGCGTTAATCTAAAGCATTGGATATTCAACAAAAGAAAATTCAAAGATTCCGTTCAAACATTTTGCAGACGAGCTGTTTTTATAATTACAAAAATACATGCAGCTACCAAATTCGAAAAGGGTTCGAATGGTCGTATGTTTCTGTTGTTTCTAAATAACGATATATTTTTCTTTTAACTAGATTTTTATTATTAAACTTTGCTTTGGATAAGGAAAAAAAATGCCAAAGCAAAATAATTTTACAAAACAAATCTTATATTAGTAAGATTTGAACACTAATAGCTCATTTTCTTAAATATTAAGTATTTTTATTTAATTTAATATAAAGTTGCATAGTTTTTTAATATAAGATTTTCGAACCTCTCCAACTTATTTTAAAACTAAATATCACAAAATCTCCAGCTGGGTTTCGAAGGTCCAAACTTACGACCTTCAATAAAAGTGCGTCACTTTTTACCATTAGACCAAGAGCTAAATCTCAAATTTGCTAGTTTAAAGTTATCTTATTTGTGCGTTACTCCAAATACAGAAGTTTGAGGATGAATTTGTACAAATCACCTGTGTATTCAATTGATCAGTGAATGCATTTTCGAGTTTGAAAATTTTCATATACCAAAACATATAGTAATATCTAATATTAATCGAAATAAACTGAAGATATTATAATCTTTAAATTGAAATAAATTAACATTCAATGTTTATTTTCATTTTTAAACTTATTTTGCACGGTGAAAAATTATCCAATGTAACTATCAGATGCACAGTGTCGTCTGAGATTCTTTTTGCAAAAGATATCAGTCAATTTTAATAGCAATATAGTACGAATTTCGGCGAATGCGTCCTTATCGAAATTTATTTTGCAAAAAATCTGTCAATTAAATCAATATTGTACGAATTTTGCCGAACGCGTCGCTGTTGAAATTCACTTTAAAACACATCGGTGCCCATTTTTATATATGCGTTAATGCGTACGAGCTAAGCCCGCCAAAGGCCGAACTAAGCTTGAAAGTTCAGTGAGGAGAGCTAAAAAAACATTTGAGATAGACATAGTTGCCAAATGCCAATTAAACTAATTTGAATGCTCGACGCTTTGTTCCTTTTTCCAAGACGATAGATTTATTAATGAGTAAATCTAGCACCGTCTCGCACGGTCATGGCAGCTAGCTTTAAGATTCATCCATTCATAGTAGAACTGTAGAAAGCATCAGGACCGGAAATTCTGGGCAAGATTATTATAAAATAGACGAGATATAACTCGACGATGATTTATTTTAACAATTTCGATACTACAGTTTAATTTAAAAAGAATTGAAATTTGAATTAATTTTATAGATTTGTTGTTGGATGTATAAATGAAATGCCAATCAAACATGTAATTTGAGTACTGTTTTTGTGGAGGACAGTTCTATACTTTGCTGAATAACGGAAGAAATATATATATAAAAAAAAAAACCGTATCAGGGTTAAAGGGCACATCCGCCCTGGCGTTTGTGTTGTTATTTTTAAATTATTCTTACAAAATTTAAAGTTTAATGATGTTATGTTTAAATTATTTTTACAAAATTTAAAGTTTAAACGTCAACTTCAAGACATTTATCGTGTTGGGCACATCCGCGCCTGGCGTTTGTGTTGTTATTTTTAAATTATTCTTACAATATTTAAAGTTTAATGATGTTATGTTTAAATTATTTTTACAAAATTTAAAGTTTAAACGTCAACTTCAAGCCATTTATCGTGTTAAATTTAATGAGTGATGTATTTTTATATAAGTTTTACAAATTTTGGAGTTCAAGTGTCGTTCATGTCAAAATATTAAAAATTCGAATCACTTGATGTATAGTAAAAATATACGATCTATTTCATTCGAATCACTTGATGCATTTCAATTTAGCATGATAATCAAAATATTGATCGTATCTATGTTGTTAGAATTTAGCATTAAACTTAATTTCTTATAGTTGTCGAGATAAAATCTCTACTACTTATAAATGCACGCATGCGAACAGGTGTTACACGCTAGGTCTAACGTGTAAACAGGTGTTTTTACAGTTCGATCGGTGGTTGGATGTGAATTGCGAGACAAAGCAACACTATTATTTGATTTTTCATCTAATATAGTAACGAATTGAATAACACATCTATTTGTATAGCGGGTAATTAAGAAATATATTTTATTGTCTAACATTATTTTGTTTTTTTATTTGCCCACATATGAGGACATCTTATGCTAGTAACTGTAAAGTGTAAAGTCATCTCCCCCCGTAAATTAAGTGGGACTCTGGGGTAAGTGTTAGAAGTGGTCTCATGTGCTCTTTTCCGGCTTTAATTCTATCTTATTTTTAATTAACACTCTTGAGATAAGTTTTCTCACTTACATACGTATAATTCTATTTCTGTTCTGAAATTTTTAATTTGAATAGCGCGCATAAATAAGTTCTCACAATTAAAAAATTCTAGTAATTTTTAGATTAAAAGATTATGACATATTGTTTTTAATCAAAATTTGAAGGATTTGACGTGTGTGTGTGTGTGTGTGTGTTTGTGTCCTTAGACTCAGAGGCTTTTAGCAAAGTTTTAAATTTAATTTAAATGAAAACAAAATGAGGCAGTTACGGATCTTGAACCAAACTTTAGGAAAGCATCCGATGGTATGACATTCAACATGCACAGTAAGAAACGATTGAAATAGTTGTGTTTAATAAAATGATTAAAATCTGATAAATAAATAATTAAATTTAGGAAGGCAGACGGGGTTGGGGCATTCAAAATGTAAGGTAAGATATGATTTAATTACTTGTTTGGTAAATTTCGATGCAGAGTTAATTTGATCTCAATGATAGTATTTTTTTATATATATATACAAAATCCATCGTCGTTTTAAGTATCTGCGTTTCAAATAAAGGGCGCTTTTTCCCTTTTTTTTTTCATGATAAGAGTACATTGATGTTTGAATGTTTTCCATAAAAGAATATGAAACTGCATGCAGGTATATGTCAAGTTTGAAAATAAAGAGCATCTTTCATACGCCCATGACAAAGAGGTTACGTCGATGTTTGTATATTTAATTATACGCATAAGGAAACTGTAATTATACATCAAAGCTTGAAATGAAGAGCATTTTTCATATTCCGTGACCAAAGATCACGTCGATGCTTGATTTCATATAAATGGAAATTGCAAGTACGCCTGAGGCCTTCGTGAGAAATAAAATAGATATAAGCTTAAATGAGTCTTCAATCTCCCATGAACGTCAAAAAGTTGTTTCATAGACAACTTCTTTCTAGTTCTTATAGATTTGAATTTAATAAAAAAAATGTCTTCGAGACAATAAACTTTAAAAATTAAAGACAAACACAAAGAATCTGTTTAATTATGTGTTATTTAGATGTAATTTAACAATAACGGTAGAGAAACAAATGCAACATATCAGTTGTCGTCCTATAATTTTGTTAAATGATTGTGATCAAACATCACAATTGTATTATCAAAGATCTGATCACAGCCCAACTTAAATGCTCCAAAAGTCCAAAACACAATTCACTTTATTCGATAAAAAGGGAAAAAAAACATAATAATAATAATAATAATAATAATAATAATAATAATAATAGTAGTAGTAATAGTAATAATAATAATAAATAAATAAATAATGTCTCTCCCGATCAAATTATAACATCATTACATCAAGTACTTTTTTTTATCACAACTATATCTTTGTGATGTCACAGGAGCGTAAACTAAGTTTTGTAATTTCCGTCGTTCTGATTTAAGTATACAATTGATAATTCGATGCCCCCATTAGTTTATCTTATCATGGGGAAATTAAAAATTCAGATCAATTTCTATCATAATTTACTTATAGTTTTTTTTTTATCGACAATGCATAATGTACCTATGATTATATGCCTAATTAAGATGCTTATGGAAATTTTGACAAACTAAAAAAATTTCTCTGCGTGTGGAAAACTAGTAAAAATAAATAAATTAAATTTGGTAGCTAGATAGTTATATACGTAGATCGAAATGTACAGTCTAGGCTAATTGCTTGCATATATTTTTGTTGCTGCGGTAATTATACGCCAAGAAGCCTGTGGATTTACTGAGCAATACTGCTGCCACGTCCCACGTGTCTACACTAATCTCCAGACAAAATGGAACCCTCGATTTTTAAAAATATAAAATAAAATATTAATTATTACATCAAAAAAAACCCATCAGCGATCGTCATTGGGTTGTTGACTTGCTGCTGTTTGGAAAAGAAGCAAAGGAATTTCATTACTGGCTGGCCGCTAGCCCCCTTATTTAAGAGGTTCAGACTTCAAACTGATATATAACAGGGACCAAAATGGCAAATTACTATTTTTCATTTATGAGAGATCTAGGCCTGTTTAACGTTCATAACGGCAACGGAATGCCTCTTTACGTTTGCCGTTCCGTTGAATGAACGGAATGTGCATAAAAAATCGTTTGCCGTTACGTTGCACTAACGGCAGCCAATTTTGTGCCGTTGACGTTCCGCACATGTAACGTTCATGCACGTATTTGAACGTTCAAACAGTTGACAGTACATTATACCTTAAAAAACTTGGAATTTTGCAGAGAATTTGAAAAGCACATATTACAAAAAAATAAACATTACAAATAGAAGCATTTCACACAACAAATTTGACAAGCAAATATTACAATAAAACATTACAAATGGCACACCAAATGTAGAACAGTTCATTACCAAAGTTAGAAACAAACAATATATGGTTACTTTTTTCAACACTGACCCATTTTGATCCCAAAGAGGTTTCTCAGTAACCTTTCTCAGCCATTAAAGCTATAAAAACACATTTAACATCATCGAAACTCATTTGTTGGGATCCAAGTGGGTCAGTGTATCAAGTATCATCATATTGTCTGTCTCAACTCTCAAATCTCAAGTTCATGGCAAGTTGGCAACATGCCAACACACACACATACAAAATAAGGCAACAAGCCAATACTGCAAGTCTGCAACACATACATAAACAAAATGAGGCAACACTTGGTGCCATTGCCAGGCAGCATAAGAAGCTAAATAACAAGTATCATGAAATAAGAAGCAAGTGACAACCTCATGGTTGCATGCTAGCACTGCCACAGATAGTATCATCAAATTCAGTGGGCTCACTTGAGCAAATAACATCCCCAAAGTATCCACCACTTTCTGCAAGAACAATTAAAGTGTATCAACTATGAATCAATTAAAATAAATGTATATCAAGGCATATAGCAAAGTTACAGAAATGTATACCTACAACTGATGCCTTCAACCAGTCTTGTGCACAAATGAGAGCTTCAAAGCTCTCATTATTTAAAGAGCTTCTGGTTGGACTTAGAGTTCTACCAGCTGTGCTAAATGTTGACTCTGAGGCCACAGTTGAAACCGGCACAGCCAAGACATCTCTTGTTATTCTAGCCAAAGTAGGATACTTAGGGCTCTTTACTTTCCACCATGCTAGGATATCAAACTCTGCATCCATACTAGTTGGGTCTAGGCCGTCAGAAAGATACTCCTCTAACTCTGTTTTTGCTGGCTCAGCTGTCCTTTTTCCACTTAAAAAGCTCTTTAACCCAGCCCTTGTATCACTAATGTCAGTTGAACTACATATATCAAATATGATATTCATCAGAGACAAACAACCAGAAAAAATAAAATGAAGAGTTAAATTTCACTAAGTTGAAGTTATTACCTCGTTTGTGCTTGTGCAGATGAGCTTGTTGATGTGTTAGCTTGGTTCTGAGTGTCATTAGGACTAGCCATCAAGTACTCAATGAATAATTGAGTTAAGCAAACCTTTAGGTTTTCAATGAATTTAGAACAATGTGCTGGATTCAACTTGTCAAAGTAGTACTCAACTACATCTATTTTGCACCTTGGATCCAGAACACAAGCAATTGCCAATAACACACTTCCAGCCTTCCAATACTTCTCCCATTTAGCTAACGTGTCATGACTCATATTAACAATAAAAGCATGCTTACTGTTGGACATTTTATTGAGAGTAAGATACACCTCACAATATTCAGGAAAGAACAAATTCAAGGTGGGGTATTTTGTGCCACTCAATTTGTTTGTCACAGTATAGAACACTTTCAAATGACCTGCCAGTGCTTCTATTTTGTCCCATTCTATATCAGTTGGGTACAAATCAAAGTTAGGATCAACCAAGGCATACCTAGAAATAGCCCTCTTTAATTCCAATGCTAGATCAAGCATCAAGTATGTGGAATTCCACCTTGTTTCAACATCCCAGGCTGGTTTCTTGTTAGGAGCTTGAGCCTGAAATATATAAATACAATTAACATAATTAGCATAATTATATACAATTTATCTATGTAATGAAAATGTATAAATTAAAGAATGAAGAAAGATTAAAAATTGACCTGAGCCTTTGCAACACTAAATTTTTCCATTCTTGCTTGTGAATTCCTTATATATTTCATTGTTTCCCTTATTTTTGATATCTCATCATTCAAGACAGCCAAGCCATCTTGCACTATCAGATTTACAATATGGCATCCACACCTCATATGAAAAATTTCTCCACCAGCCGGCAGCACATCCTTAATTGGTGTTGTATGCAACAGCTCCCTCACACACACATCATTTGAAGATGCATTATCCAACACAAGACAGAATATTTTTTGATCCAAATTCCAATCAACTAATTTAGAATAAATAGCTTGAGCTATATGCCTTCCAGTATGGGGGGATGGCAATGCACTGAAACCTATAACCCTCTTTCTTAACACCCAACTATCATCCACATAATGACATGTCAAAGCCATAAAACTCCTGTCTCTGCCTTTGCAACTCCATAAATCACTAGTAAAGCTCACCTTACAATTAAGCTTACCCAAAAATTGATACAATTCTGATCTTTCTTCATCATAAATGTTTACACAATCAAGCCTAATTGTACTTCTTGATGGTAGTTTAAACCTAGGACATACATCAGCTAAGAATACCTTCAAGAAGTGATGATTTGCACAGTTGAAAGGATATTCATGTGCAACAACACACCTAGCCCAACTTTTTCTACACCTTCTCTGATCAAACACCCAAGTCTCAACAGTTGTCTGACCACCTAATTAAATTAAGTTAACATAACAGTTAACTAAGTTAACCTATAACTAACAGTTAACTAATTAAACTAACAAGTAACTAAGTTAACCTAAAATTATAATTAAACTAATTAAACTAACAGTTAAATTAACTAATTAAGTAATTAAATTAAACAAAAAATTGTACCTTCAGCTTGGCCAGCTTTCAAGAGTTTTTGTAAAGCATCAGGCTTGTGTCTTTTTGCTGGAGGAATTTTTTCACAACCCCTCTGGATGTGATTTCGCATATTGCCAGTACCCCTTTGGTTACCCATAGGATACACTTTTGCACAATACAAGCAAGTGGCAGTGTAACTACCATCATCTTGTGTTTCACCCCTTCTGAAATGAGCCCACACAGCTGCCTTTAAATTCTCTTTTGCCTTCCTCTTGTTACTAGCTTGTTGTTGAGGTTCTTCAGTAGTAGGAGGAGGAACAGGAGTTGCATCAGCTGATGTTTCACCCCTAGCTGCAGCATCTATTCTTTGTATATCTTCAGCTCTTTCACCATACATCCCAGGCTCCATTCTAAAAGTTAAATTAACAGATATGCAAAAATCAGCACACCTAAGTTAAACCAGATATGCAAAAACCAGTACACCATATATGCTAAGTTAAACCAGTGTGCTAACAGTACATATTAAACCAATACACCTAAGTTAACAGTACACCTATGTTAACATATTAAACCAGACTTACATAAAACATATTAAACCAGTACACCTATAAATTAACATAATAGATATTAAATGCTTTTCAACAGATATTAAATGCTTTTCAGAGTATAAACATTAAATGCATAGCAAAAAACTCAATCATTTGACAATCATTTTCAGAGCATATTCATAAAGGAAAAACTAAGAAAAAAAGGAAACAGAAGAGAAAAATGAGAGTAAGAAAAATCAAACTCGTCATTTGACAAGTCAGGCTCATCAACTTCAACTTGTTCTTCTGACATCCTTGCTTGCAACTTCAACTTGCAACCTCAAAAATCAAGAGAAGAGAAAAAAAATTAATCAAGGAAACAGAACAAAAAAAATATAAAGAAAAAATAAAAAAGAAATAAAGAAAAAACCTTTGTTTTTTTCTTCCTCTCTCAGTCGACAGTCGCCGTCTCTGCCTTCTCTTCTCACTTCACTTCTCAGCTTCTGTCTCAATCTCAGTCTCTCTCTTTTCTCTTCCTTCAAGCAGCCAATTAATACCCCAAAGCCTCATCATTTCACTGACCCAAATCCTAGATGCTACTGCTAGCTGTGCTGCCGTGGCCATCAGATCGGTCACCGTCTCTGCGTCTCACACCTTTCTCAGCCTCTATGGCTCTAATCCGTCAAATTAGCCTCAAATTGTTTTGCTTTTGTGACAAATCGACAGCCACATGCCTCCACAGCCACAGATAACTAGGGATTTATAGGGTACTAACGTGAGATTAGAGACAAATTAGACAATCATTCGGTTTTGAGACAAGCACTGAAGCAAGCAACACGCCAACACCAAGAACAAGGCGTCTAGGCGTGCAAGTGTGCCAGGAAGAGAGAGTGAGAGACAGAGAGAGTGGATGACTGAGGTGGTGAGGTAAGAGAGAGGTCATGTAGTTGTCAGGTGAGCGGCGAAAGGACGAAGGAAAGAGGGAGAGGAAGAGCCGAAGAGGATTAGAGGAAAAAAGTGAGGCGGAAAACCCTAGAATAGAAGAGGAATCGACGGACGGATGATTAGATCTGTCGATTTTATCGACAGAGATAGGGTTTTCACCTCTGCTATTGAAAAAATTGCATACTTATAAAATTTTCGGAACGGAACGAATTGACACGTGCCACGGAACGCCCCATTTCGTCTGACGTTCCGCTGGTACCCACGGTATGGATAGTCATTCCGTCTGACGTTTCGTTTGCTGAAACGGTACAGGAATTTGTTCCGCGATTCGTTCCGTAAGGACGGAACGTCGACGGTACACGAATTACGGTATACCGTCGGCAGGCCTAGAGAGATCTGACCAAAACGGCGTTTATTGATTATTTGATTATCCCGATATATACTAACCACGCGTAGTCATAGATGGTAGACTGCAACGGAGATGGTTGACATTTTCACTATAACAGTTTATTTGTACCGTTGACATAGTTTTACTAGACAATACTTCTGATGTTATGTTGAGAGGAATTTGTTATAATCTATTGTAGTTTTGTACCGTTGACATTACCTCTCATTATCATCACATTGTAAACGTAAAAATTGTAGACGAGAAATGCAAGAACTATTGGTTCTATATATTTCTAAGGTAATGTATTATTTAAAAAATCATAAATTTTGAATTTATTTTGTAAATTATCGAAGGATGAAAAAAAAAGTACTGCAAATGAATAATAGTAAACTGCTGAGTTTTTCTTTTACCTTTCTAATATCGTATAAAAAATTTCAAAGTTTTTCAAGTATTGATATGAACGCATTATTTTACAAAGAAAAGTATGAATTGCATCTTATATCATTGCACGCATTATAATAATAGTAATTTGTTTGTTTGACCTTCTTTTGTTATAGCGAGAACTAAACACTATCTAGTCATAAATACTCGAAGGACTTTGAGTCTTTCTTTTTTAAAATTTAATAAACTTAAATTCAAATCAAAATTTCTAAAAATATATAAATACTTGTATGAATTTAGAGATATCGAGATATGAAATTGGCTTATTTGTAAAATATTACAACGAGATAAATTTTATTTTTCACAAAAAATTACGGTTCAATTATCGCAAAGTAACGGCATGTTTTTTTTAAAAAAAATTCAGAACCGGAACTAAGAGATGGATTAAAATTTCAAATCGAACATTCAAATGTATGAACCATCTATGCATCGAGATTTCATAACATGATTGTTCTGATTACAAAACTAGCTTTTTTTTTAATAATTTTTTGTATTATTAGATAAATGATGCGATGCTAGTATTTTTTTTTTCTTTTTGGGAAATGATGTGGACAACATCAACTTTGGTCAGAACAACAATTATAATATGCTTGGGACAAAAATAACCTTGGAAATTTGATGGAGAAAAAAAAATAATAAATATTGTCTACAAACAAGGGTAATTTTCATTTTTTTTTTCCAAGTCGTGTGAAAACACATCGAGCTACTAAACTAAAGTTAAGTTCCATGACTTTCTATGTTTATTAGTTATTTAATATGTAAATAAAATTTTGCTACTAAATATAGGTTTGTTGTATTCATTCGAATATTTTGTGCGTGAAGAATGATATTTAACTAATTAAGTATAATCATCAACTTTAATATTGTTAAATGTTAATTAATTAATAGTACGTACGGACTTTAAAAAAGCAACAAAGTGTAATTTTTTCTTCCAAATAATAAGGCAAGAAACTCAAAAAAAAAAAAAAAAACCAATAAAATAACAATAATCACCCCACGTCCCAATCCACCAAAACACCTATTTCTATGATTCTATCTCTAGAACCACGACCCAAACCCAAACCCAAACCTCCCGATCCAAAACAAACACACCCAAATAAAACACTTCCAACTTCCAAAAGGGGAAGGAAAGAAAGAAAAAAAAAAAAATGGAAGAAGCAACAGCAGCTCAAGCCTCATCAGAACCTTCTCCGCCCGTACAGCAACCTCCCGTGGGCCTAACTCCGGCCGAGTTCGCCTCCCTGGGCCCCACCATCGACGCGTACCACACCTACCAGGTGGGCCCGGGCCGATGCTCCTCGCTTCTGTCGCAGCGGATCCGATCTCCGTCCAGCTTCGTGTGGTCCTTCGTGCGCCGTTTCGACTGTCCCCAGATCTACAAGCACTTCATCCGGAACTGCTCGATCAAGGGCGGAGGTGGGGTCCAGGTGGGATGCCTGAGAGAGCTCAGCGTCATCTCCGGTCTACCAGCGAGCACGAGCACCGAGAGGTTGGATGTGTTGGATGAAGAGAAGAAGATCGCTGGGTTCACCATCATAGGCGGAGAGCATCGGTTGCAGAACTATCGAAGCGTAACGACTGTGAATCAGTTCGAAGAGGGAGGCGAGATCTGGACCGTTGTTTTGGAATCGTACGTGGTGGATGTGCCCGAGGGAAACAGCGAGGAGGATACGAGGCTGTTCGCTGATACAGTCATCAAATTGAATCTCCAGAAGCTCAAGTCTTTGGCTGAGGCGGCTGCTGCGGCGGCTGAAAGTGAAGATTCCTGATTTTCTCAGGGGGGTAAAGGTAAACTTGCTTTAGGTTTTGTTATTCTGGCTTTTTTTATTTTGGTTTCAGAATTCAGGAGGCTAAATTAAATGGATGGTTTCTGATTTCCTGGGATTGTTGCATTATGTGATATGAAATCTGGGTTTGCTTGCTGTCATCCGACTTGATGTAGAATGAATTGTACTGGGAGTGAAATCAGTAAAGTGTAATTTTTGTGGCATTCTCCGTTTACATTTTACCCCTTTCTGTAATAGATAATTTAGTTCGGGGGAAATGTAATAATGTGGTGGGAAATGGAAGGAAAAAAAAAAGAGTATGGAACTTCCACTGTTTTCTTCTGTCTTTTTTTCTACCTTTTCCTTTTTTGGTGAAGCATTTTCCTTTTGGGGGAGAATTGTAAAATTGTGATTCTCTGTTTAGGACTATTATTCGCTGTTATTTTTGCCGTCTCAGAAAATTATTGCAGCTTTATTTATTATTTTCATGTACTGAGTGTCCAGAATGTTCTTTTCAGAAAATAATTTAAGGTGTGAATAATTTAGCGTCTATCAATTCAATACTTTTACTCAACTACCAAACTGGTTGTCAGTGTCTGCGTATCCTTTTCTGGGGATATCCTCAGCTAATCGCAATTAAAAAGTGCGATTAATAATTGAAAATTCTATGGAACCAGTACCTAGATCATTCAAAATTTATAAAACTACTTATCCTTTTCTAGGGATATCAGCAATTACCAAACTTCCGATCCAAAATATTCCTACTTGAATTGAATGCGTTAGATCTTGGGATTTTTCAAGGATTTTGTAACATTTGTTTTTCTCAAATTATATAGACCTTAATATGTCCATAATTTTGTTCGCATAGCGGCTTTATTGAAGAGGAAAGGTCTTAAATAATGGTCCAAAATAACTAACAAGACAGGGTACAGGCTTGATTCTTTGCGGTCTTACATGTAGCATGGTTTCTGTTGTAGCTGGCATAAGGTCAAGGGATGAAAATCCTCTGCAGCAGTGCTGCTGGCAGCGAATTTTTTTTAGCCGTTCAGATTTGATCGGACGGTTAATTTTTTTCGGGCCTATTAGATTCACGGGGCTCCCTTATCCATCAGATTCAGATCAGACGGTTGGGGCCGCACCGTTGCCAATCGCAGTGCGGCAGAGGATGTGAATACTATTTTCTTTCAAGTCGTGATGCAAGCAATTAGAATTTAGATGTGAATTGTTATTTCTTACAATGCAAAGGATAGTGGCTAAAGTTGTGTTAAACGACAAGGGATAATTGATTAATAACGAAATAATTTCATCACAGCCACCTAACCATGTCGCCATAACAGTTGACTATCGGATAGTGGCTTCCCCTTTTGAACATTACATTTAGAAAAGATAAATGGCCATGTCCATGATTATTGGAGGAATAAAAATCAGAGATGATAATAAAACTAGATAAGTACAACAATACAATTAATTAATGTGACATTTGTGTCAAAGAAACGCAACATTTAAAATCAACTAGTGGTTTTTCGCGCGTTGTGCGATCTATATTTTTTTGTAATCAACTATTTATTTGTGCAAAATATTTGTGACAATATATAATCATTATAAAATAATAATATTGGGTTAAAAGAACTATTGATGATGCAATTATAATTAGATATAATATTTGATTTACTTGTTGGATTGTTTTTGGCAAAAAATGAATAAATAAATAAAATAGGATGCTGCAAAATAGGTTTGGGACTTAATATTTTTTTTAATTGTAAGCTGAATAGATGAAAAATCAACAGTGAGGCAGCAGTGAAGCTGAATATATATTTTGTTGAGGCAGCAGTGAAGTTGAATATATATTTTGTTGGATTGTTTTTTCGCACGTTGCTCGAACTAATTTTTTAAAATTTGATATAAAATATTGAATTTAAAGAAAATTATTAGCATGCCTTAGGTTATACCTAGCAAATACAACTCACATGAGAAAAAAAAATTTTGGACCGTGAAAAGAACAATTTTATAAAAATCAGAGAGAACATCTCAGAAATGATATAAATTTGAGAAAGATCTTCAAACAATCTAGCGAAAATACAGTTCTAAAATTATATAAATAGAATAGAATACTTTGTTAAAATTATATAAAAACAGCTTCAAAGTCGAAAAATAATAATTTTTAACACTTAATACTTCACAAATTTGCGAAAAACCATTGAAATTTCATGCAAAAATTATTGTGTATGATATATATTTTGAAAAAAAAAATTAGAAAGACAAAAAAAATCAAAATACAACAATAAAAAGTTACCTTGATTTTTATTATTAGATTTTTAATATTTTTTTAGAATACACGTAAATTTTCATGGCAAAAAATATTAGGAAGGGAAGGAAAAGAAATTACAGTAAAAAAAATTCTTTGGACCAATGCGAGTTTGGTTGGGTGTAAAGTGGGAACCTAATGTCACATGACAAAGAGAGAGAGCAGATGGACCAACTGCCAAGCGTGCAGAATTCATATCCCATGTAATTGGTTCCTTTGATTTTCTATGGCTAGATGATCCGTTCTGTTTCTTTGATTCTGCAGAATTGCATAGAAATCGCAACAGAAAGTTTAAAATTCAGCATGTGAGCTCATCCCAGTGTTGTGCCCGCTAACCTGTTTACATTTATTTACCATTTATTCTCACCTGTGGATCCCATATGTCAGCCACACTGTGCACCAACAGTGCGAGGAATAGTGTTCGGATCTGGATCCAATAGACGCCAAATTATATATGTTCTGATTGTATAAGTTCAATGAGATATTAAAATAAAGACTTCAACTCTCTGGGGCTGTGTTTTTCAGGGATTAAGTGGTGAAAGAATATGAAATTGATGAAATGGAATTGGATAGAAAAATAATATATAGAATTGTGAAAAAAATAATACTGAAATTAAAATATGCAGTGAAACATCTCTTTTCTACCCTTTGACACTCCTCCGCTTTACAACTTTTTACTATTTAAAGTATAGGTGACGTTGGCACGTTGCGGAAGAGTGACATTTTCAAAATTACTAGGTCTAATTAACATCACTCTTCCATGATGGTACAATATCTGTTGAACACTCAGCCGAATTATTATCAATATATAAACTTGCGCAGTTGTGCGCAGCGCGTGAGTCAATGTGGTTAGTACAGTAACTCGTGCGAATTTTTTGTGGCCATTCGGGTGGATTTTTTGTGCGGCATGATTTTTGTGGCCTGAATTTTATGTGGTTCATATGGAAAAAATAACATTTTGTATTTTTGTGGCAGCTTCCGTATAATATTTCAATAGTATTTTCAATTTTGATGGCATTTTTTATATAGCGTTTTGAATTTCGTAAAAAAATTATATGAATACATTGCGCGCATGTTGGGCGATGTTCACTCTATAGTTATCAATCTTGACCACATGGTAGCTCATTTAATTAAGAAACCATTTAATAACATATTCGTATAGGAATGAATCGCGCAACGCGCGAAATTAGCACTAGTAGTATGAAATCTAAGCATATTTTCTTTTTCATTTTTCAAAATTGCACCATTTTGTAGAACATCTTTTTTATATATATATATAAATGGAAACTAAATAAAGCAAAGCACACAAATGTGGGAGTCTACAGCTGGTCAGTGGCTCCGTCGTGTATCTAAAGGTAACGGGTTCAATTTTCGTTGGGTGCAGAAGAAGGATAAAGTCTCTAGTGACTGGGATACGCCTCACTAAATAAATATCCTTAAATAAAAGAATAAAATAAATAAAGCAAAGCACACAACCTTACATTTTTACCCGGTTGAAAACGAAAAATCCTGAATCCTACTACTTATATATTAAAAAAAAAAAGTACCAATCCAAGGAATTAGATGAGTGGTCTTTCATAAAAAAATAAAAAAAAAGGAATTAGATGAGTAGTGTAAATAATTTTAAACTAGGACATATATGAGACATTGAATCTTAAAATCTGATTCGATCGGTCATGTAGATGACTAGATGGTAATCTGATGTGAAAATTTGACTTTTCATTAAAAATGGAAAGATTAAAATCATTTTACAATATTTTTATGGTCCATACCTTGGAGACATCTTTTGCTAGTGGTAAACAAAGACCATAGTCCCATTTAGGTCGTGTTTCGCAGGGGATTGCATGAGATAAATAATTATAGCTTGAAATTCCATAATTGAAAGCACCAAAATAATAGCTCATTAATTATTTTATGTTTCATTTCAATACTTCCAAAGTAGTACAGCCCTCACACCGGGAAAAAGTTCCAGGTCCAAGCTAACTATATTTTTTTCGTAATTTTTATGACTTTTATATATAGGATCTGATTTGGAAATATAAGTTCTAAATGGGCTAAGACAAATTTGTCTTCCAGAATCCATCATGAAATCTGCTACGAGATTATGTTCGTCCGAACATGCTTTTACAATGGTAAGTGATAGTTGAAGTCCATTATAGGGGAAAAAAACATGAATCTCATATATAAGTACCTACATTTTGGATGGATATAGTGTAAGTCTAGCGCTGTCAACTTGGTGCCTTTTCGAACGTTTTCGTTCCGTTCCGTCCGAAACGGAAGGGTTTTTGATTTCGTTTTTGAGAAACGGAACAGAACGGAACAATATTTCGTTACGTTTCAGGGATATACCATAGAAAATGAATGTAAAAACGAAACAGAACGAAATTTCCGTTCCGTTTAAGGAAAACGGAACGGAAACGAAATGATTTTCTGTTTCGTCCAATAAAACGGAACGAAAACGAAACAGGGATGTTCCGTTCCGTTTTTTAACGTTTGACACCCTAAGTGTAACTATCATATCTTTTTGTTTAGTGGTATCAGTGTAAATTAGGGTGCATCATATCTGATTTTTGACGCTTTTCTTGTGTTCTGCGCATCCACCAAACAACCTCGATCTTGCCTCTAGGCCCATTTTCTTTTATAAAACATTTTTTTTTTGCTGCGTTGAGATATTATTCTACTTGAATGCACTGTGAATTATAATTTCTTTTATTCATTATATTCTTCTGGGCTTCATAAGAATTTTCCATAGCAATCATCATCAGAACCAATAAACAAAAGATTCGGAATTTGGCCATTGGCTCTTGGGATTACTCAAAAGAAACATTTTATACATTGGAATATTACTCTGGAGGAAGCCTGCCCCGCTTTCAGTTAGTGGTATTGCATCAGCCAATAGAATTGGTTCTCTGGCAAATCAATAAATTAATAGAAAAGCATTACAACCGCTTGAAATAATGATGGTCGCATAGCATTGTATCATTCTACTAATCATTATGTTCATGTAAAGCAGCAGTGTATCAAGCTTAACTAACAATGAATAGACCAAGTACTCTATTGGAACACTGATATGAAGATCCACACGCAGACTAAAGGGATTTTAACAAAAAGACATTACATTACAGACCAATTCTATTATGTGTAAAAAAAATTTTGCATGAAAGATGACACAAATGTACTTTAACCTTCTTGGTGGAATAGGAAACGAGATCAAGTCTAACACTAGCTAACACATTGGTTAGGCTCACGAAAATTACAAACAGAATTAATTGTTTTTAATTTTTTTTCCCTCTTTTTTTTCTCCTTCAACCCAAACAAGGTGAACATGTTCTATTTTAACTTTTTTAAAATGAATTTTGAATCATGTTGAATAAATAGGACTTTAAAGTTCAAAAGTTCAATTTCACCATACGATACGGTGAATGATATCCTCTGGACGTCGTCCAGAGTGCCCATCGGGCCTCATAACCGTCCGATCATAAATGGATGCCCCATTATAAATACCATATTGATAGGCCCGGAAAAAAAATTAACCGTCGAGATTAGATCAGACGGTCGTGATGAGATGGGCAGAGGATACTGGTCCTACGATATGGACCCTACCCCATGGAATCTGTCCACTACCTCTTGTCCGGTCTCAAAGGAAAACATTGCGATTGCTTCAACAGTCACATTTCCTCATTTGAAAACGATTGAGTAGATTCTTTACCGTTTCTGGATATTTATTCTACATTAAGTCCCTTGTATTAATTAATGAAAATTTTCAATCATAGAATTGCCAATCTTTCTTTGAGCTCAAAAATATCACTATTAGGTCCATTAAAATGAAGCTCCATCCAACCTTTATACTTCTAGAAATATGCTATGCCTCTTGATCACATGATTAACGTTTGTTTCTTCGACCAGTAGTCTCCCAATAAAAAGGAGACCTGCATTGCTAAAATATGTGCCAAAAGAAATTACATGATTAACTATTAAGAAATATTTTTTAAGTATGATATACTGTGCGGTCAGGAAAATATTAGTATTTAGAGGTATCTAATAATATGTAGTTGCCAACATAAATTACATAGCAAAAGAAGAACAATGACTGGAGAAACAAGCAGGAAGAACAATGATTAACTTTTTAGAGTTTGTTCTTTTTTTTTTTCTTTCAAACAAAAAAAAGGTGATACTGATGCCCCTATATATCTTTCATAAAGTTTTTTTTAAAAAATAAAAAAACTAATGTGTGATATTTAGCTAATTGCTAATTAAAATTTGAAACAAAAAATAGAAAACTTATTTAAAATAAAAATGGTAGTAAACTCCAAAAAAAAACATCATCAATTTAAGAGAATGGATAGTGTAGCTTTTGGCTAAGAGACACCATCTTTAAGTTCGAGGCACGCCCATTCCTCAAGGCAAGGGTCTGAGGCACCAAGTAGAATGGTCTAAGAAGTTCAACCCCGGCCACAGGAGATTCTCGAACACCTTTTACGCCAAATGAGAAGGCACTGAATAAAAGGCAGCCTTTATTTTTTTTTCTCTGTTTTGTGTTTTGTTGTCCCTTTGTACTCAGTTAAAAACTTTTCCGTGCTAATTGCAATCATATTACGGGAGGTGCTGTTGCTGTTGCCATTAAAGATAGTTTCGCACCCCTTGGAAGAAGCAATCGTTGAAGAGATTTCTAACCGATTATACATGCCGTATGCAAAGGCAAAATCTAATGGGAAATTGCCAGCCTTTTTTTTTTTTTAAAGATTATACACCATGGCTATTTTATTTTTCAGCATTTTCCAAGAGTTGTAGGAGTTGTTTCAAATGACACAAATCTTACTAACATGGGACATGTCTATAGCAATGAAGTATTATTGCCAACATTAGAAATTTAAAAAAATTTAAATGAATTAGAGAGTACGGATTGAGGACTCGATGTTCAGTAGAAGTGGTAAATGACCCGACGTTTTCTTTTGAAGGTAGGTAGACGATTGTCTTCCTACAATTTCATTGAACCAATTGAATTTGGTACAAGTAAAAGAAGAAAAATAAAATTACAAGTATAAAAAGAAAAACCTAAAAAAAAGCATAATCTATAATCCTATACTGCCTATACACTTCCTAACTAGGCCTGTAATTTAATGCTAACAGTAGGAGATCCATGCTTTGCAGTCTTGAATCATCTTCCTAATTACTTCATCTAGATCCGCAGGCACTCCTTCAAAGATAACAGAGCATCTCATCTTCCAGATGTTCCAAATGCCCGCCATCCAAACCGTGTCCCAATTGTCCTTGTAGGTTGGTTTCAGGAGTTGCCGGTTGTTTAGCCAGACATCACTTAGTTTTCCATCCATCTTTAAAGAAGAACCAGGACAAATGAAACATTCCCACACGTAGCGTGCAAAAGTGCAATGCACAAACATGTGTAGTCCTGTTTCGAACGAATTCTGGCATAACACACATTCCCTATTCACCGTCCATCCTTTATGATGCATGTTTTCGCGTGTTAGCAATCTATCCAGCATCGCGATCCAAAAGAAAATCTTCACTTTCAGCGGTGCTTTGGTTTTCCATATGAGATAGGATGATCTCATACCCGGGTCCCGCAAGAAGAAATAGGCACTTTTAGAAGTAAAAATACCATCCTTTGTCCATTTCCATCTCACCCCGTCTTCATCAGGGCGAACTTTAACAGAGGAGAAGAACATATGTTTCAATAGTAAAATGTCTCTTAACCCAAAGGAGGTTCTGTCAGAGGCTGACACTGCTTCGATGTCTCTTAACCCGATGTTTTCAAGAGAAAATAGTTTTAATATTGTATATGGAAAGCGAGATAATGTATTGTGTTGAATTATGTCTATTTAAGTAAATTATCTATTAAATTAGATTGTACGAATTCGACATAGTTGGAGTAATAACTTTTTTTTTTTTTTTTTTTTTTGAAGAAAGGAGTAATAAGTTTTCTTCTGGAAGGAATTTTATATTATTATAGTTTAAAATGGAGCACTAATAACTTAATTTTCAAATGCGATGGGGGAATGAGTTGCTTTCTGACAGCTCAGAAGCGAAAGTGTCTCCTTGATTAGGATAGGAATCAAGTTGGCCAAGTTGCACCCATTATTTGCATATAAAGCGATTTATTAGAAAATAAAGAATGGTAGTGAAAAGATGCGTGTCCTCATTTTTTCTTTTTTTATTTAGAAAATGACCCCGATTAGATGGAATATAGCGTTAAAGTCCAAAAAAAGAAAGCATGTGTATGCAACAAATTAAAATTTGGAATATAGCGTTTCAAGGGCGGAGTAAATTGTTAGAGTGCAACAAATTAACTAATGCATTCAAATCGTATTTTAACTATATAACTTTTTTCTCGACAAGCACTATCAAGCGAAGCTCGATTTGCTAACATAGTTATTAATTAATCAGAGTAGAATTTTGAATCAGGATTACTAATATATACAATTTATCATATAGAAATAGAAGCAAGTGTGACATGAGCTTCTAGTTTATTTGGAGTAGTTTCACAAGGTTTAACATAAGTAATTAAGACTCTAAACCGGTTTGGTATGAACTATCCTAACACAATTCAATTAGTATCCAACAATTAACAAACACATAAAAGCAATTCAAGTATAGTAAGAAAATAAAGAGAGAAAGGAGAGAGAAATTGAACACGTGATATAATTACGGAGTTCCGCAGGGATATGCTAGCCTTAGTCATACGTCTCCGGGAGTTTCGCTACCACGGAAGGATGCACTCCATTCAATTCCAACAAGAACGGGACAATAATTTTGAACCGAATCACCCCGTCACAAGGACACTCGTAGAGAATCGGCCTAACTCAAATGGCACAACGGCCTCAATAGAGAAGAGCTCTCAACCCATTCCAACCTACACCTAGCGACAATGTGGATAGTGGTGTTTGAGGCTACAATATCTCTCAAAGTGATCTATCTATGAAAAACTCAAGTAGGAGAATGTCTCTATGCTCAAAGGCTCAATAATAATCTAATTTTGTAAGGCAAAGTTCTCTTTAGAGAGAGAACAAAGATTGTATATATATAGGGCTCAAAATGAGTTGTTTACCAGCAAAAAGAGCTGATGTGTTATAATACAACGCATCAATATATCTGTTAATAAAAAGACAAAATGGATGAACTAGTTGTTTGAATTGTTAGAAAGTTGAACAATGCAATGACCCGTTATACAACGCAAGGGTGAAAAGTTCAAACAGTAACTGACAGATGTTAGAGGCGTTAGACAACGCAGCAGGGCATTACATAATGTATTAAATTCCACGACTATTTTTGAGAAAAGTTCCAGCTAGTCAGAGAATTAACAAAGGAACGTTGTATAACACAGGAAGGCGTTATGCAACCGCTTCTGTTCATTCGTTACATAACTTAATAGAACGTTATATAACACATAGGCAGAATTTAGCATATTCAAAGTGGATAACTTAGCCACCCGTTGTACAATGGAAAGGGATGTTGTACAACGCTCTGGCTTTGTGTTACACAACGTGAGATAGCGTTGTATTACACAAGATACGGTTCTCAGAATTTCGCAGGAAACTATTCAAGGCGTTGTGCGAGCTATATTGCGTTATATTATGCAAGGTCACAAAAAAATGATTTTTACTAGTTTAATGAGCTTTTCTGCTATCTAGATCATTCCAAGGATAATTAAAGTCTAAAGTAAATCTTTTATCCTAGTCTAAGTTAGCCTACAATCTCTCTAAAGACTTGATCTTGATCATGCTTTATAACTTTTATCAATGTCTTCAAATTCCATCTTCTTCCTATATAAAACTCAAAGAAGTTTGTTAAATGTCAAATGATATTGTTTTGTAATCGACAAAACTATAGACATTTAATACAACACTCCATAACTACCAATGGCGGCGGCAACCAAGACAGGATGATGATGGTGTTTTTGGTGAAAGATGTCGCGAGTTTGAGGGTGATGTGCACACTCTTTCACAAGAGATTTTCGGAACCGTTGGTACAGAAATCCTTCGAGTGAAAGCCATGAATGGTAGCATGTCAAGGGTTTTGGGTTGATGCGAATTTCGCGGAGAAGAGGATGCTCGGCGTCGAAAGGAGGTAGGCGGGAGGATTGATAGAGGAGGAGGATGCGGCACAGCGATGTGTCGGAGGAGAGAGGAAAGAGAGGCATCAACATTTTTTTTTTGTCGTCGACGAGAGAAGAGAGAATAGGGAGGCGAACGAAGGAGAGAGGAGAAAGAAATTGAATCACTGATGAACTGATCAGTTTTGATCGATCTGCGAAAAAAATTTGATAGCTCATATTGATTTCGGAAGAGGGACTAATGTGGCCACGACTTTAATTAATACTATAGATTTGTGTTACATTCAAAAAGGACAGTTGAGACTCAAGCAAATATTATATCACTTCATTTTATTATAAATATCTTTGAAAGAAAAATTGAAAAGTTGTTAATTTTTTTTTCTCATCTCATGATACCGACAAGATTGTCCGAAACAAATTTACTACAAATTATATTCTCTTAATTAATTGACGTTTACATTTTAATTAACTATTTTGATTTGCGCATTTAAACTTTAGAAAGCTTGGTAAACTATTGCAATAAATATAGATAAACATCACTTAAAAATGCAATTACATTTTAAATTGAATTTCAAACCATGTGCCTCGGTCACTCTTATTTTGTGATTGTTCACGCACTATAGTTAATTCAATACATACATATGGTATGATAAAGTAGTTATAGTCTAATTGATTTGAAATCATACATGACAAAGAAAGTTCACATTCAAGTAACACAATAATTATTATACACATACGCTTCTGATGCAATTTGTCATAACTGATGGGACATTGGAGGATGGCCAAAATAATGTAATATTTTCTTTATAAGTTATAACCCTTATCACACTATCTCCCGAAATAAGAGGAGGTGTGGTGCAAAAAAAGAAGAGAGCTAAGGAGGTATTCTAGAAGGAATTGAACAACGTTGAGTGTTGTATTCTTGTGTCAGATCATGCCAAAGAGATCGATCCATAATCTTGATCGAGATAACGTTTTTGTTAAAGATAAGGGATATCTAAGTTGTTGAATTCTTAATCCCTAGATAATTTGTTTGGTTTTTTTATGATTTTTTTTAAATTCACTTAATAATATTACTTACGATTGGGTTTATGATCGTCTTTAATGGTTTGCAAATTGAGAAATTGTCTTTAAGAATTGTTATAGTTTGCAAATTTGTGCAAATAGAAAGGAAGATATAAATAGAGGATAAGTTTGCAAATATCAATTTTGAGTTTTTTTAGGAAAGGAGGAAAGTACTTTTATAGTAGCGGGCCGGTGAAATTTGTCGATTTTCTCCCATCCAAATAGTGATCATCCAAAATTATAAAATGCCATATGAATATATTGAATTTTGAAATATTTTTTTTCTTCAAATATATATGCTAGTGCAAGTTAACTATTCTCAATAGGAGTATTCTTTTAAGCCCTTCACCCACTAAATAAATGTAGAGGCCTGTTCTTGCAAACCCAAGACAATCTCTTGCATGATTGTTCTTTTATGTTTTTCACTAAGTATGTTGAAAAATAATCTACTTTTGTCCTCTTTTAAAGTATAGAGCTCCAAAAGATAAAGCGGCCTAAGAGCTCAAGTAAAAAAGATGGTAGGATGATCTTGAAAACGTTTTACGTGTTGGAATTTTTATGGGCACATAACATGGAGGTTTCAGCCTTCTTATGCATTTTAAAAAGAAATATCTAAGATTACATGATCCTGGAGACCTAACTAGGCAAATTAACGAATTCGATATCAAAGATCCTTGGTTAGCTAGGAAATTAGTAGAAAATGGAACTCAGATATATTGCTGGGTCATTTACTTCATATTCTTACATGCAAGATCCATTCTTTGAGCTCTGTACAGTTATAGCTTTGTCATACGTTTACCAGCATTATATCATATGGGCATCAGTGCACCATGAACTAGATAACTAATAGGTTAAATCAATTTACTTTAATAGCAACAACAACAAACCTTTAGTCCCAACTTGTTGGGTAGGTTAGAAATGAAAACCAACAAGGTCAAAGTTGCTAAAGTAAATAAAAAGAAAGTAGTCTCCTGCATGTCCTTTTGAGTTGGTAACATTGGGGATAAATGAAAGTATTTTTACATGTGACACCAGTGTTTTCAATACCCCACCGCTTGCTGGAAAATTCCAATAATACCAGCTACCGGAACAGTGACTGAAACGGCGGTATCCGGTATTGTGAGACAAAATATCTGAAATTTTCGGAAAATACCAGAAAATTTCAGATTTCGGCCACCTGGTCGGTAAGGGTGCCGGTAGGAAATTGAAAACGTTGTGTGACACTCTCTATTCCGTATGAGCCACATACCAGTAGTGATAATGGTACGGACAGTACATATGTACCGGTGATCGTAACCATTTTTATGGTTCAACGAAATTTATTTCAATAAAGTGCAACCTTGCTCTTGAAACGCATCTCCTGAACTTTATCGCTTTCACGATGCCATAAAATTATTTTTTATTTTCTACAATAAATTTTAAGGATGATTTTATTGCAGCTAATGAGTCCATTACGAAATGCTTAATTTTCTATGCTTTCTAGCCTTATTGAATGTTTTCACCTAAGTAAATAAAATCGACCAAAATGGACAAAATAGAAAGAGAAGTGCTTTGAAAATAGAACGAAACCGAAGAAAAAACAACCGACTTTTTAAATGGTGGGTTCATCCCACGTCCCTTGCACTAGTAGTACCAGAGCAATTACAGAGTAATCAGTGAAGAGTTTGGAAAACCATTTATGAAATCACATTATTTGGTCATTTCGGAATCCAATAAATTAGAAGGAGAAAGAGGAACGGTGCTTGACATAAACAGCCCTCTAGTTCCACCCAATCAACACTGTCATTCCTTCACTTGAGGAAATTTTAAGTGAAACAAACAGGCTATTTACTGACATCAATTCACCAATGGACCTGAAGCCTAGAATATCATCACCCAAGGCTTGACCGTGTGACCTCGTATGCTAGAAAGCATGCAGCATTGGCTGGTATACTACGTACCATGGCAGGACCAAACCCCTTGTAAAGTCCTTTAACCCCTTCAGAAGCTAAAATCTTTCTAAAAGCATCCATAGATCCCTTGTATTTTGGGTTCTTGTAGTCATCAACCTGGATCACACTTTTCACAACATCAGTTGGATAAACCGTCAACCAGAAAGAACCGCCAGCTAAGCCACCAGCAACCATGAGGGATCCACGGCCAAGACTGGATGTGTCAGTCCCACCGGCGAAATATCGTTTGATTGTTTCATACACCCCAAACATAAGTGCATTGCCAGGCACCTCACGTGCCAGAGTTGGCATTAGACCCTTAAAGAGGCCACGAGTTCCACCTTCAGATTTGAGCACGTGGCGGGCCACATCCATAGGACCGTTGTATTTTACAGGGGTGGGTGCAGAAATGGTTGCAGTTGCAGTTGCTGCCCCAGTAGGCCCTGCTGTCACTGCAGCTGCAGTGGCAAGTGCGCTTTGAGCTTGTAGCCTTGTAATAAAATTTGATATGCATTAGAATAATTTGTCTTAATTGCCCTTAAATGGGCCAAAACAACTGGGAGATGAATACAAAAAAGCAAATGGCATCAACAAGGTCGTGTATTTTACCATAAAATTCTACAATTGAGGTCCACTGTTATTTAAAAGTTAGCTAGTAGAGACAACATTAGGTTGAGAGTAAAAATTAATTCTGTCTACTGTTATGAGTTTCAATGCTGTAAATTAATTACTTAGGAGCATTTACAATATCCATCTCTGGAGGTCATGTTTGGTGTTAAGCATGCTATTACCACACAGCTGTGACAGAGGAAATGTTCCAGCTCAATGAATTTTCGGTGTAGAAACAAATACTTAAGCTTTAAGTGCCAAATAAACCCAGAAACAGGCCCCCATGTAGCGTTCTTAACATAGTAAAAAGTTGGGAATTTGGAAATAATTCAGCATGTCAAAAGTTCATGATAGGGTTTTAGTATGGATATAATTTCTCTATAATAATATAGATAATACACTGCAAAATTTTGATATTATTTAAAAATCAAAACAAAAGATTTAATTAATTTTAAAATAATTTGAGTATTATTTGTAAATTTTTGTAAATAAATCAGATATAACAGAGATATTATTCACAAAATTTGCCAGTGCCCATTTAACTTGTCAATTCGCCTACAAAAGGTGTCGAAAAAGAATAATGCGGGTATTATTCCGGCTTCCGGGAAACGATTACCGTGGTCCATGATGACAGTAAATAGTGGGGTCATGTAAATGCAAACTAACCTGCACTTGATCAGCTCAGTGGGACAAGCAAGAAATGACACTGCTAAACCAGCCCCGGCTCCACAGATGACCTGCTGACCCACAGTAAGAGGTACTCCAGGTTCAGAGCGCAGCAACGTCTCCATCTGTCCCCTCACCGTGAATAGCACTGCATTGAATGCTGCCACTGTGGCAAGTGGGGCTCCCATCCCTTTATAAAGACCCCTTGGACCCTCTGCTGCTAGGGTTTGTTTGACCGCATCGATTGCACCTGAGTACTTTGGGGGTTGGCCAGGAAGTGGGACTGGCTGACTCTGTAGTTTGACCTTTATTGTGTCGAAAGGGTGGCCCACAATTAGTTGCGCAGCACCTCCCACCGTGCCAGCTGTTAGGTCCTTAGCAACATCACCCATCTGGGAAACACGATGAAGTGTTAAACAAATTTCAAAGCTACATTGGTTCTATGTTTCATTCACCGACATGAGTGAACCAGACATTTAAAACCCATCTAATCCAAGTTCATATGCACATTGATGACCAAAGTTTGACATTTTGACAAAGTCATTTAAAATGCTTAACTTCCAATTTATTTGCTTACAGAACAATCAAAAACAGGATAGCAATAGACACCTCTTTTTCGACATAAAGCAAGCTAATGATATGGATCCTGAGAATTAACTAACACTGCTACGAAGAGAACTGAAAACGTCACTTCTTTCCTTCTTTTTTTTTTTTTAAATGACACAGAAGTAGACTAAATGAGTATAAGCTGTGCTTGAACCAGAGATAATTGCAATGCTGTATTTGCAAATGTATCCAAATGATTCATTTTCAAAACCGCTTCATGCCATCATCCTACTAGCCATACTGTATTAAACCAACAACCCAAGTTTCCATGTGCACTGTTAATGTGGCAATTCATAGATCAAAACACTGTCACTAGTAAAGCCCAGTATGCAATAGCCTGTTCTGGACCTCTGGTGCAGTACTGACAGGGGCGGAGGGAATAGGGTGGCGGGGCTGGGCAATGTCCCCCCCGTCATTTGAAAATTTTGCAATTTATTAGTTGTAATGTTAGTCTAATTCAACAATATGGAAGTGGCAGCCCCCCCAATCATTTAAACGGGTCTCAAAGTATAAAAGTCCAAGTGTTCAATTTAGTGTAAATATACAGCCCAAGTTCAATTCTATATCTGTTCTCTTTGGATGATAGCATCGTGAGACCTCAGAAAAAGAATTCGTAAAGAAATCTGAATATAATTGCCGCCTCCTTGGCTAACCATCTCAAATTTCCTTTCCCCTCCTTCGCTAATCCTAAGAAATTGCCGCCTCTCCTTCACTCTCTCGTGTGCAGTTTCGTTCCTTCTTAGCGAGGTCTCTCTCTTCCGCTCTTTGCTGCCTTATCTCAACGATGTCCAGCCTCACATCACATCTCAAGTACCACTGTACCAAGATGTTGAATTAGTTTTAAGTTGTTTTTTTTAGGCTTATATGAGCTACTTTCACATCTCAAGTACAACTCCTATGAATTTTTATGTTAGTTATGCTGTACGGGCCGCCAATTAGATATGCTGTATCAGTCCATGTTAGAGCTTGAGGGCGCACTGTCAAAAAAAAAAAATTATGCCCCCCCAATCCTGAGATCCTGGCTCCGCCCCTGAGTACTGACACCACCATATACCCCTTCTTCGATAAAAAAAACCAAGAGAAATTCAAGTACCAAAATCCATCATCTCAGATCCAAAAAGGGAGAACTAACGAGGACACTATCAATCTTTATTACAACATGATTAATTCCAATCAATCAAGACAAACAGAGAGGAACAAAATTCAGAGAATGATGAGAAAACGAGAGGAAACCTTGAGTCGGCGTGGCAGTAGAAGCGCCTATCGCCTGCTTGTGAAAATGCCTGAGTGAGGGAGGAAGCAGCGGTGCGGGGTGAATCAGAGGCCTATTTATATAGATTTAGTTTTGTGCTTTTCTGAGAGGATGTAAAGAGGGATATTCGATTGAAAATGAAAGGAGAGCAACACAGAGGCCACTCAAAATGGAGAGACAAGTTTCATGGGATGACACTAAAACGACAGCGCCGTTGTGTCCACCGTCCGATTAGGCGATCGTGGTGTGGATCAGTTGTAGAGAGTGGAGGGAGACATGGGGAGCCGCGGTTGGTGGAGATTGTCAGTAGTCTGATAGTCTCACGGGAGGATGGGTCTTGGGTTTGTTTAAGATCCGGATTCTAATCCTCTCCATTTCCTCGCTATTCGGGTCCTCTCATATGGCAAATGTAATGGAGGTCGGTCTGTCAGCAACTGATTTGGTTATTATAATTTTTTGAAATCAATAAAAAGATATGCTTTAGAATCAGTTTGCATTTCTTACATTGTTAAAAAAAATGCTCTGTTATTTGATCTTTTAATCTCTGTATTTGTTCAAACATCGATATCTGTTAAGTGTTTAATATCAAAATTGACGAAATGCATTCATATCTCTGATCAGTATTGGGATTGAAAAAAATAATAATGGAAATGATCAAGATTACAAATATTTACAATAAATTATACTATACGCATATATTGCATAGTTTACAATAGAAGTAATAAATGACAACAAGCTAAGATGTTTGGTGACTAAATTTGTTTGTAGTATGGAAAGGTTGGGTTGTCACATGACAAATCTTAATTTTCAAATAAAATTTACCACTAATATTAAAATTTCATTGTAGAATATAGATAGAAATTAATTTACTAAACTCTAGAATATCGTCCTTCCGTTTCATTTAGCTAGCACAATTGGTTATGTTAAGAGCTTCAATCGGCAAATTACAAGTCAAACAATGGAAATTCTAATGATAAAGAATGCAAAGAAGTTTAGGTTTTATCTAGTTTGTTCATTTCTCGTGAGTAAAATCATTATGTATTTTTTTATTCAAGTTGAGTGTATGTAATATATTTTTTTTCAAAAAGTGATAAATTAAGGATTCAGAGAATCAACTAAATTAATTGTCCAATTTCAATTCAAATAATTACCGTCTTAAAACATCTTACCGTACCTTTACAGGATAAGTGTGAGTAGATTTGATAAGGACGTGAACCACTTATTATCCAGATTAATTTTTAGTTTAATAGGTAAGTACAATAGGAATAATTTAATGGAATAGGCATATTGTTGACTTATCAAATCTGTAATTTTTCATTGCATTGATGGGTCCCTCCTTAAGCATCCACCTCATCTCATTTAATACAACTAATTATATTTTACATTTTACAGATATGCTAAACAAATTCGCCTTCTGTTCTATGGGTCAAATGAAAGCTGCAGGCGTCCTGTTTTTCTTGACTGGAGATGACAGTCGTTTTTAATTTTTTTTATAGGAAGTTCAGTGTTTGTCTGCACCAACTGCTGAACTATTTCGAAGAAAACAATTTGGTGATGGCCACCCATATATTTTAGTAGCCCAAAAGCAAAGATGATCTTCCAGATTTGCATTATTTATGGCGTTAGGTGCATCTCAAGTAGCCAACAAAACAATATGAGTTGGGTATTTTAAAAAATAATGATCAACTCCACCATCGATGAGATCTAGTTTTTATTTGAACTCGTCAAAAGTGTACAAGCTCCTTTACAAAATAAAAAGTGAAACGCCAAAAGAAGTTAATATACAACTCCTGCCACAGAAAATCCGTTTCCAGAAATAGGAGGCCTCACTGATTCGCTGCCCTCCGCCAATTATTTTGGAGAGAGAGAGAGAGAGAGCGCAGATCCTCTGCTGTGGATTGCAACACTCCACAGAAGCACATCCGTTGGGGTATCTCAAGATCCGCGCTCATGATTAGAAGCACAGCACAGCCGCAAAAATTTGTGGCTATCCGAGACTTTTGGTCGCCAATTAATTTGCGGCTATGGCCTGTAGATAAGGGACCAGGATCCTCTGGACGTTTTTTTGGAAACGTCCAGTGGATGTCTTGATCGGAGCCGTCCGATTTAAATCAGACGGTTCATTTTTTTCGGGCCAATATTTTTTTCGGGTGTGGTGGAATGCACGGGGCTCCCTTATAGCCGTTGAGATTAAATCAGACGGTCCAGATCCCTAGACGTCCACCAAACGTCCAGAGAATGGACGTCCAGAGGATCCGATTCCTGTAGATAAGGACCTTTGCTCCCAATGCACTGCCATAATTCACAATTATAATTTCTGGTGTTTCAGAAGTTATTTTATTACAAGCAAATTGCAATTTAAATCTAAGTTAATGTAATTTGAGTTCAAATAAAGCTACTTTTGAGACAAGTTGCATAGTGGACACGCCTCTCAATCCAAAAAGAATCATCCACAGTAACCAAAAAGCTGTGGAACAAGCATATTCAATTTTGCAACGAACTCTTATTCCATGATTTTGATTATAGTTACGTTAAATGGTCTATAAATCTATGAGTATTTATGGTCGTATCATCTCGAATATTTGTTTTTTTTTTTTTCTGATCATATTTCATACTTTTATATATTCATTAAAAAAAGAATTCAATCTATCTACTGTACAATGTAAAGTTTGAAGCAATCCTATGCATGAATTATTTCGTGATCAATCAATCATATTGCTTGCTATAATACATATTTTTTGCGTATTAAAAAGAAATGTTTAGTTTGTACCTTGTACTCAAAATATGATGAATTTTAGACCTTATCTCATTTAAAAAATTCCTAAGTTCTCTTCAATAGATATTACCTTTTTTTTTCTGGGACAAAACCCGGAATACAATCTCAGTAACCATGACTGACTTGACTGGTGCGCAGAAAAAGATTACAAAAGTTATTCGACGGCGAAATAAAGCCAGTTGACAAACTTTTGTTGATAGAATTGCCAATTATACAATAGGATATAAAAAGTAGAATGTCAAATTATATACTCCGATAGTGTTGCGAATTTTTTAAGCCCGGATTATAATATAACATATATCAATTCTAATTTGAGATTGCTTTCCACAGTCAAGTTTGCAATGAAATAAAACTGCAGATCCTTTACATGCCCAATCTATCAAATAATGAATGAGGTAAAAAATTTATTTGTTTCAGTTGTAGGCATTCGTTCTCACAACATCAGTAAAACATTCGACCAACAGCAACACCACCAGAACCACCACTTAATTTTTTTTTTTTTTTTAAAAAAAAAGAAAACCCAAAATGATACTACTAAGAAACTGAAAAATGCAATTATATTTAAGGAAATACCAAAAAATTGGAAAAAAGAATAAAGACAGAAACATAATAGCGCCTCCGACGAGATCTCACAAAGTAACTTGACAAACTCATAGAGCACTCTCATCTAATTATCTTACACCCCCAACACGTTTTCCACAAAAATTAGTATCCCCAAAACTTCATAATAATAATAAGAAGAAAGGCATCTATATTATGGCAGAGAAAAAAATACAAAAGCTGAAGCAACTAATTTATCACTCTTCATCTTGACCATCACCAATATCTAGACCCTCGAGATCTGCTAGTAGCTCTTCAACAGGCACAGAAGGAATCTCTTCAGCATCAGCCATAGAAGACCCCATCTCCGATGGCTCATAATTATCATTCTTATACAGAGAAATATTAAACCTCAGCTCAGGATTCTCCTCAAGATCTTCTATGAACTTCTGATACTCATCATTTCTCTTATCCTCTTCTCCTTTTCTCCCACCAGTGGGTTCAACTTCTATGTCAAGCCGTTTCAGCTTGAAGTTGCGCTGCTTGCCGCTACGCCGGGCCCGCACCTCCTCATAACTCTTCTTCATAAGCACACAATCAGGCAACACCAATCCCTTGTACTTATCCATTTCCATGTCGTTGGGATTTGCGCCAAATAAATCATAACCAAGTGCATTATCACCAACATTCAACAAATGCCCTAGATGTGTTTTGACTGTGAATACATTTGAGAAGTCTGACATGCGGGCCACCTGGACATATGCCAGCTGGTACCGGGATCCAGCAACAGTAACAATATCTGACTCGGGCTCAATATCAAGGATAGAGTACTCAACGAGCTGCCGGCTAGACAATAATGGGCGAAATGGATCACTCCAGTACTGGCTCGCATTGAGATACGCAACCCGCAAAGTAAATGGATCCATAAGGACGATTGAGTTTGACACCTTGGTACAAATTACAAGCGGGCCCAGGTTGCCAAGAGAGTGGGCCACCTTTGGTGGAAGACAAATCAAATCCTCACGGCAAATGGGAGAAATTTCTACTGAGAAAGTGTGCTTATAATTGTACACATTGGATTTCGGATCATGAGAGACAAGTTGTTTGTCTGTGCGGTATTGGACAGGGGCAACCTGTTAAGAATACACAAGTCATTGATCAAGCTAAGAGCAACATAATGCTGTTAGACATTCTAGTTCAGTTCTTCATATGCGCATGAAAACTACAATTTACTTGACACAGGAGTCCAGATAGCCCACATGACAAGCTTTCTTTATGGTGCATTTATTTAGCCACTTCATTTATGTGCACATAAAAACTATAATTTTAAGGATACAACCTATGTAGACACTTTCTGGACATTTACTCTTGTTCTTAGTTTCTTAGTTCCCATCAAATGAAGCTTAATGGACAAATATTTATGTGCATAGTAAAACTAAACTAGATAAAATATAATGATCATATTCGTTATTTTGAGTTTGAAAACTAATTTAATGAAACTTCTAAAAATTCAATCATGATGAGATCATGGAAAAGGAGGCAGTTCAGTTCTTCTCTCAAAAGTAATTGCTGTATGCTTTTAATTTGAACTTGAGACAAACACAATTAATGATAATAAAGTTTAACATCGAGGGTAGCTTGTTGAAAAACAAACATCATCACGATTAATGATAATTACCGAGTTCACGAAGTCAACAAAGCGGATGGCATGTGAGCGAGAGGCAAAAAAGAAATCAAGGCCATGAGGTGCGTCAGCAATGCGCACAGCACGGGTAGCAGCACCATGGCGAAGGATGAGCTGCTCCAGAAAGAGGAATGTACGGCGGTGGGCCACATGTTGACGTAGCTGCACAGCTGCCACCCATTGGTCTGGGTTTGCCTGGAGACGTGAACACGAGAGGCAGAGTTTGTCATGGACAACAAACTCGACTATGTGCGGTTGTTCTAATATCGCACCATTCATAACCTGTAAGGTTAATTCAATATTTCACAATTTTTAGAAAGGGTTGTTTGTGGATGTGTTATTTGCATTAGGTGGTCTCTGTGATCTCATTAAATACTTACAGACCAAATGACCAAGCATTTGTTAAACATATATCAGCAGGTAAGCCACTGATACCAATATTATTTGCCAAGATTGTCAAAAGATATTGTTTCAGGAATCAATCTTTCATTTGCTTTTGATACCCCTGAAGCATTATATTTCAGAAAAAGTGCAATAAGCTTTGGTACAATTAAACGACCAATTTTAATGCGTTTTATATGGAACGGCTCTCAATACATCAATTGATCATTCAGAATGCTCCACTTTGCCACAATTAACTATGACTTAGATAGTTCTAGCTCAATTTAAGCATCAATTATAATAAAAAGAAGCAAATAAAAGCAAGATAAGCCGCAAATGTAAGAAAATAAAAAAAATGGAACCAATCCGAGAAAAATACCTCACGACGAACACGAAGGCGGATCTTAATACGCTTAGAATGAGGTTCCGTAAACATGAACTCAGCATGAGTGAGCGTTACAAGCCGAGAGAACCTCGTGTGAAGCCTCTTCACGAGAAAATGCAACAGCTCCTGCGAATCCAGGTTGAATCTCAGCCACTTATTGGGCGGCTGGAGGTACGACGAACAATCGGGGCAGAAGTTGACCACCGCCTGACGTGGCAAGCCTTCAGTGATGTCGACGCGAGATCGGAGACACTTCACGCACATGTTAGCTGGGTTCGGCGCCATGACAACGCCGCAGGTGCAACATAGCACCGTGCCAGGTGTCTGAGTCGGGAAGAACATCCCTGTGGAAGCTTGATCGGAGGGGTTTACCGCCATGGGAGAAACTAGGGTTAGGGTTTTGGGAAATGAAATGGGGACGGAAGCAGAAAGGAGATGGCGGTGGAGGGAAGAAGGTTTATAATAGGTAAAAATTAGATGGAAAAGCATGTGGGAAATGAAGACCGTCGGATGTAATCTTGACTGTGTTGCGAGATGGTACATGCGGACATGCCAGATTATGTGTGGCATGACGATTTCCATGAAGGCAAATCTGGAACGTTGATCTAGGATATGACGGGTCAAAATTGATTTGTGATATGTTCTTTGGTTTCGAGCTTAGGCTTCTTGTCGTTCGGACTAGGGCTGTATACGAGTCGAGTTCGAGCGAGTTGGGTACAACTCGATAGTAACTCGAGTTGTCCCGAGTCGAGTTAGAAATACTTTCGAGTTGTTTAAGCTAGCTCAAACTCAACTCGCTCCAACTCGAGTTGGCTCACGAGTCACGAACGAGTTGGATATAAGCAATTGTACTTCGAATTTTCTTTTTTCAAATCATATAATATTTCAATATTAAAATTAATTTATATATACAATGTTACAAATAATAAAATTTGTCGTCAATTTTATTCTTTCTATTGATTTGAAGCAAAAATATGTCTTGAAACTTAAAATTTTGTATTTTATAACTATCTAAAAAAATACAATAAAATAATTATTTTGTTATTTTTTACTTCTTTATTACTCATAAATCATAAATCATGTTGATAATATTACTTAAATTTAATATTTATTATGTCACGAGTCAGCTCACGAGTTGACGAGTCGAGTTAAGCTCAACTCAAACTCGACTCGTTAGTTAACCGAGTTGATACAACTCGAGTTATTCTAGCTCGAGTTACAATCGAGCTTTTGTGAGTCGAGTTCGAGTAAACTCAAGAGTCACGAGTTTTTTGCTCACCCTAGTTCGGACCATGAATTGGAGAATTGGATAAATGGCCAGTGTGGGCTTGGGTCAGGGAGTTCTGAGAATTAATAATATGGAAACAGCACTCCGGAATCCGGATTGAAAACGGCGAGAAGTCGCAAAATAACAAAAACCATGGACCCTAGTTTGAGTAACATTATGGATATGTAAACATCTCTGTATCTACTGGGTAGCCGCTACCTGGTTCTCAAAAAAAAAAAAAAAGTAAACATCTCTGTACATCGAATTCTATTATTTTGAAATCAGTTGAAATTAATGAGACTTTATCCCGGTGAAGGAGTTAGCGTTAAGCTCGGCATAAGATGAATATAATCACTGACAAATCAGTAGTCTTTTGACCGATATTTCTAGCTATAACATTACATGAAAAGCAATTGACAGGGACAAACTGTAAAGAGAAGAGATGAGAGTTAACAAATCGTGCTAGATAGCCCAACCAGAACATATACTTCGGAGAGAATTTTATCATTTATGGTAACACTATTCTTCAGTAGAAATGCTTTCGAACATATAAAGAGAGAAGGTAAAAAAGACAAAGAAAAGTTAGCTATAATAGAAAGAAAATCATCTAATGGCAAATGATCATGCAAGCAAACCAAAAAAAGATTTCTGATCTTATGACAACAACCCACAAACACATCATAAAATCTGATACTATGACATAATCTAAACTATAACCGTAAAGCAAAAACCCTTCTCTTTTCTTATGTACAGGAGCCGTTAGTCTTCATTCTAGGACCAACTACCCAAAAAAGATAAAACAATGGAAGCAGGAAAATTAAAACACCAAAAACACTCCTTTATTATAGACATCTAAAATACCCAACTCTCTAGTCCTACTACTCTGACTACCTATCTAATCTACCCAGGTACTAACTTAGCTTATATACAATACGACAAACACACACTATTCGTTCAGGGACTGACCAAAGAGTCGTAAAGGTTCCTTTACCCCAGGTTTCTCTGGCAGAAACTGCTGCATCTTCCCAGCCGGCCTTTCCACCCCTTTCTCCCAACCTGGAGGCGCAATGGTCAGAGACAAGGACAAAGATGCATCACTCTCCTCTTCTTTTGCTTGCACTATGGGGAACAGGGGCAATGGAAGAACCTCCTTTTGCCAAGGGTTTTTATTTCCAAGAGCTAAGTTCAGATTAGGCATTTTATGTGCAACATCCACATCATCTGATGAGATCACATTAACCAAATTATTCCCGAGTTTGGACTGTCCTACATCTCCCACTCCAGTGCCTTCTACATCTTCTGTACTGTACAAATCACAAGTTTCTGCAGGTTTTTCAAGGTCGATTGACAAAGGATGTATCTTGGGTGAAACAAGTTTATTCAACAAGGTACTCCTCTTGTGGGGAATCTCAATATGGGAATCGTCATAGTCCCGCTTCCTCTTTAGATCTAACTCATCACTTGAGGTTCCATCTGACAGGTAGGCTCCTCCATTGCCTGGCTTCAATTTGGCATCTGTCGGCTTTTCTAGCGATAATGGTTTAAGAATCACTATTTGAAGAAAAGGAAAAAATGAGGAAGAAAACCAGGATATGTTAGCCGTAAGTGATCATAAGCTACTAAACAATTAAGTAAAATAATAATTAAGACGAAAGGTACCTTTGCCATCAGAAACAATTTCTGCCATCTCATTGGCATCTTCTGCCTTAACAGCAAAACTCTGCAAGGAATACAGTGGAGATATCACTAATTTATTCTGTTTTAAAATTTGTTATTGGCAAGTTTGTCTAGTTGGATCTATAATATAAGAGTCCTTTCAACTGATGCTTATGCAATACAAACTACATAGATATACCAGGGTATAAATAAATTAAGCCTTAGAAAAAAAATGTATAGAAAAGAACCTGTTTAGTACAAGCAGGACGACTTGCATTCTGGGCTTCCTGATGAGCACAGAATGCACTGGGATCCAAGCGTGTGAATGGATCTTGTTCCCCTGTTTTTTTACAGGGCATTGGACCCACATCTAAAGAATCAGGAACATCCTCTACCTTCAACTTTGGTAAGTTATCAATTATATTTATTTCCTTACTGGATTTTACATCTTCATTTATTTTAGTTGGGAAATTCCCTGATGGCCCGCCAATCGGTTTAGGGAATTTCAAGCTAGTTTCAGGAGGTGCCTGTTTCCGTGCACAAAAGATGCCCCAAAGATAGAATAGACTGTTCCACCCTGCAGAGCTAAATTATTAGTATTTTATTTCAATGGATATATTTGAGCACATAGATATTTTTTGCCATCTGTACAACAGGTGTGTGTTTCTTTGCACCTTTCTTGAAAGCCTAATTAAAGTGCCAGTACTTAAACAGGTGGCATAGATAATATGGATAAATATGTCTTTTGCAAGCAAAGAACCACAGTAGGAAATAAACTTGTCTAGAATGTAAACTCTTACTTTGGGATTGCTCGGGTAATTTGTCAGAAGGAAAAATAAGCAGTTCAACGCCACAAATGTTCCCCCTAAGTGCCAAGTTATGTGCAATCAAACTCCGCAATAGTCTGCCATAGCTAACCTCATAACTGTCACACGAGAAAAGGAGGAAGTGATGATAGTAAGAATTTATCCCATACTGAATTGAATTGGGGTAGCAATTAACTGTGGTCTCAGTACACCAACTCCCTCCAGCCCCTGCCCAATGACCCACAACACCCTCACCCCCTGCATAGAAGTGAATTGGGGTAGCGATTAACTGTGGTCTTAGCACACCAACTCTCCCTCTAGCCCAGGCCCAATGACCCACAACACCCTAAATCCCTGCATTCCTTCGGGGACCCTCCACTCCCCAGAATTCTAGATAATAAAAGTGCCACGGATTCTAAAAGGTACAGATGATATCTCCTCTGTTCTGTAAGGTTTGAGGATTTGTAAGGGTAGACAAAATAAAAAAATAAAAAATAAAAAAACAAAAATCAGGAGTAGGGGAAAAATTTTCCATTATAAATTATATTTTGGCATTAGAGCAAATAGCAAAAAGGTGAGCTTTTCTGTTGTGCAAGAACCTAGAGAAGAAAATAATATTTTATTAACCTCTTCAGGTCTCTAGCAAAAAAGAAAAGCGCAACATGTTCTTCACTCGGCTTGATTTCCTGGAACTGTCCTGGCCATGCAGTACTCCAAGGCACTTCCTCCAACTGCAATTTATCAGAAAACTTGGCCACCGCATCAAATACCTTGGGCGAGATGTGTGTAGAGAAGTGTGCTTGGATTCCATCAAAACTTTCCCATCCTTGAGCCCCACCTCGCATAATTTCAAAACTACCCCTGCAATAACAAAGATGTATAGATAAACACAATTTCTATTGCAAGGGAATTCTAATATAATCATCATATTGTAATTCTGAATGTTCAAAAATATAAATCTTACTGCCACACAGAATCCTGTTCTGGAATGCTCAGTGCTTTCAAAGGAGTTCCCTGAGAAGATGAATCATAAATAACTGGAATTGATGCTGTCACTTCCACATGCTTAACGTCAACAGAAACTGCATTTGAATCTGTCAACGTCTCCATAGTAGCTTTTGTCATTTTGAACTCAGAACCAGAGGAAATTCCATTTGAATCCATTGGTTTCTCCAAAGTTCTAGCCTGTGAGAGAATATCTTTAGGTGCTTTTATTTTATCAACCCTGACTGATGTTGTAATTACATTGATATCCCCCCTATTTGTTCCTTCATCCAAAGAGCTGGACCTAGAGAGCATAACTTTTGTTTTTGTTTTATCAACCCCGACTGCTGTTGTAATTACATCAGTATCCAAAGTTTTTTCTTTATCCAAAGAGCTGGACCGTGACAGCATATCCTTAGGTAGTTTTATTTTCTCCACCCCAATTCTGGGGGATATTACATCCAAATCCACTAGTTCTTCTTTCTTTAAGGAGCTGGCTGCCAAAACCAAATCTCTTGGGGCCTTTTCAATTTTACTTTTGTCAGAGAATGTCGATCTGGAATCCTCCCCAATATTACTACAGATTGTTTTCTGATTCTTGCTAGTGTAAGAAACCCCAGATTTGAGAATTGGTAATTTGGGCTTATTGAAATTTTCACTCTTTTCCCCATTTCTTGCCTCTGGAACAACTGATTTGACCGCAGTTTTCAATTTGTTAAATTTCTTATCCCGTTCCTTAGGAGACAGTACGCTCCTAGGGTCTTTATTGGCTTGATGTTGTTTTGTCAGTACAGATTTGCTTGTCTTTTTACCTCCAGCTGCTGCAAAACAACAATATAAAGTTGTTACTGATATAATTATTTAACCACTGAAGACAACGAATCATTAAAACTCTACTTAACAAATTGAATTGTACACCTAATTTAAAGCTATTGCAAAGTGAAAAGATAACTCTAACAGTAGCTCCCAATTTCATAAAAATTGCCCAGTACTCTCCATTTTGTCTTTAAATAGAGTTGCAGAACAGAGAACAACAGATGGCATCTGGAGAACTTTTGAAGGAAGGAGGTGGCTAATACCACAGTATAAACTATATAGAATGCTCTCCGCTTTTTAGGGGCATACATAATTTTGCAGTTTCCATGTTCTGAAGAGGATCACTGGATATTTATTGCATGTAGTATTTTCATGTTTTTGAAGAATAAGAATATCAAACAAAAAAAGAGTACCAGAATTAAGCATACCTGGTTCCATCTGACTGAAACTGGCACCATACTCAGGTTTCTTGGGTATGCTTCCTTCAGCTTTAGATTCAATCCTCTTTACTACTGTACCAGGTTGTTGTGCCAAAACATTGGTACGGTTTTCTCCTTTAAATTTTTTTTTCTCCAGAGAGATCTTTTCTCTCTCTCTGCTCATCTCTCTGCTTATGTGGACAGTTGGGCTTGAGGGTTTGGCTAGTTTAAGCGAATCAGAATTGGCACGACTTGAACTTCCTTCTTTCAAGGATGCAGATTTAATCAATCTTCTGAAAGGTCTTGCCTCATCAGTTGGCTTCAAAAGGGAGAAACCAGATGGCTTCTCTTTGGTTGGGATGCTTTCAGCCATAGATTTGACTTTAGGTTTCATGCTTGGATTTTTGAACGAGAGGTGCTTTGTCATTTTACCTGCATCATACAACGAAAATTTAGCAACATAGCTTTAAAGGTGGGCAATCCAAAATAAGCATCAGGGTTGTACAAGCCAAGTGTTTTTCCAATAAACCATTTTCATGTAGAAGCTAATAACAGATGAGAAGTTGCCCAATCAACTATTTTATGACTTGATGGAAAATTAATCCCCTGTAAGAGTAACAAGACAGAAATACTAATACTTGATCAATGTATTGAGCTCATACACAGAGGGATGTTGAACCCTTACATTTGATGCATGTTTGGTACATGGTACATAAACTCAGTCCAAACAAATGGGTCCAAGAGTACATGCATGCATTAAATGAATGCATGTAGCATTTCTTCGTGAATGTATCAACACTTGTCTAAATAAGGCAATGAATATTATGGTCTATAACTATAAAACATGTCTACCAAATCTCAGCATTAAGATTTTCCTCACACCCCATGAATGCATCTATGCTCACAAATTAGTGGTTGATGGAAGGTACATTGGAGTTTATTAGATGGATTTCTTTCAAAAGGCTGCTGCTTTTTATTATAAAAAAAGGACCCAAAAAAGAACCACAACAAGGAGTACTCAATAGTCAATCAATATGTCCTCCTATTCTGACCTCATATTGGAGCCAAAAGAAAAAGGAACTTTCCATCTAAAACAAGTTTTCTTACTACATATAAAAGTAATGAAGGAGAGTTTGTCCAGAAAAGTACATCATGTTTCGTTCTTCCTAGTCAACTTAAACATGCATTTATTCGTCTGGGTCCGGAAGAAATGGGGAGTGCATTTGTAAATATAAAAGAAAACTTCTATTCGTACCTTTGGGTGGAGGCATCTCTAATTGATCCTTCTCCACATCTCTCAGCGAAGAAAAAGTGCTCAAAGAGTAAGAACGAGACAATGCATGAGATTTCTTCATGATTTGACCATTGTTGCTATCTTTCGGCGAACAAATCTCCATCTTCATTGAATTTTCTCTAGACAAATTACTATATTTTCTAGGGCTCATCACCTCCTTAGAAGAGCAGGTCTCTGTCTTCACTAATTTTTCCCTTGTCAAATTACTAGATTTTCCAGGACTGATCAGCTCTTTGAAAGACTTACGTGGACTTGGAGGTGGAACAGACGCATAGACAGCACGGTCTGTTGAAATACGCAACTTCTTGTGACAGGAGAAAGGATTTTTAGAAATCATGAAGTCACTTTTGTTTTCTTTCTCCGACAATGGTGTGGAAAGTGGAGTGGTTTGAGTGTGTCTCTGTCTCTGTTTCTCTTTGTCAGCTTTGTCTTTGAGCTGACACTCCTCACACAGCCAGTCCCCTTCCGGAAGCTTCTCCAATCTCACACGCATACAATACCTAGATTGGCCCCCAAAAAAAAAAAAATAACTTCAAAGAAAACACAAATAAAAAAAATTCAAATGCAAGTTTCATGATTTATGATTACAACAACGGCTGCGGCAGTACATTGACATGCAATCTCGGGTAGACAGACAGAGAAACCCAAAACTCAATTATTTCTTTTTTTTAAAAAAAAAAACAAGGAAAAGAGGTCCAAACTTTAAACCAGGCTGGCACACTAGGTACAACCCATGCCACATATATATGCCACTACCATATTTTTACCAGCATGATACCAAAAGTGATTGTCCAGCTTCTAAGTTTTGTAGATGTTAAAAGAATCTCACGTGTGCTCTGCACCATCAATGCATCTACTGCAGGTAGCTAATAGCTCCTCACGGCCTGTGTCTCCACAAATATCACAAACATTCACCTGTAGCAAGACCATTCAAATCAACACCTTCAAATACTTCTCGCTTATCAGGTCAACAATAGAGTAATTGAATGGAAAAGATGAGTGTAGTTGGGGAGCAAAGGGATGCACAATCTAGAAAAAGACCTCTCTACTCTTTGAATTTTTAAAAATTGCCCTTTACAAAATGGTAGTCAAAATCTCATAAGTTCAGTGCAGCTTGTGATTTTACTATAAAAAAACAAAAATAATAATAACAATAATGTACTTACATCTATCAAACCATTATCAGTCTCTTGATTTTTCACTTCCACTACTTTGTGAACTTGTTTCCGATCTTTCTCTAAAGTATCTCTCGTGTCACAATTTTCTAAACCGCCAGACATCTTTTTACTGAGCACAGGATTCTTTTCTGAAACTCTGAAGTTAGAATCAGATTTCTCTTGTGAATCAGTTGAATTAAACCTCTTCTTCCCTTGTGCTTCTTCTTCACGATTATTAGAACTAGATTCTTTATGGCTATCTAACCTTCGAGTATCTTTTTGTTTTCTATCATTAGTTAAACAGGAAGTACTCTCTCCTTGTCCCTCTTGTTTTACAATTCCTACATCAAAAGGCTTGGGCTTATTGGGATTTCTCAACTTCGATATGGTTTCAGCATTTTCACAATGTAAGTGTTCGCTACAGGCACCCACAAACGAGCAGGTGTCGGTCTCCACACGCATGCGGTGTAAGCAAGATGAACAAGGGGTATTACATACATTGCATGTACCAGATTCAGGCTTCGTGAAGGGGTTATCATCATCTTGAAAGCTTCTCTTTCTGGAAGGAGACTTTTTATTCTGGTAGAGAACGATGAAGATTTAAGATGTGTATTTTGTGTAAAACGAAAAAAACAACAAATTGATGAATTTAATTAGACGTACACACTAAAATTGATTAAATAGAACTACTTCAAAATAAAGGAGTATCGCATGCATTTCAATCAGGCTTTCAGTCAGTTAGTTCTAACCAAGAGTAAGAACTCCAGGCAAATTATTCATAATAAAATGTTGCCAAATCACAACCAAAGTTCAATATTACAATCCGTAACCGTATCATCGTTTTCTAAAGCATTTGTCTGCATTATGTGCGTTTATTGAAACGAAAGAAAAAGGGGAAATCTCAGCAAATTAAAGTTAGTTCGATTTAATATAATTGGTACCTCGTTTATTCCACCGCTCTCATCCACTGGCTGATCCAAGGGTTCTTTGCACGAGCTCCCCTCGACCTAAAATCAGAATCAGAATATTAAATATCAGATTATCCCCCCATAATCGCCATAACTTAGCTTGAAATCGAATCTCGTCAATTAAATACGAGAATTAATCAAGATCAAAGCTTATCAAAAATCAATAGGAACAAAAACCTTCAATCGAGGGATCTTCTGAGTTCGATCGTAGAGTTCCGACATGGCTCGATCTCCTCGTTTCTTCATGCGTGCTCCGAGAGAATTAGCCTAACTCCCCATGAGAGAGAGAGAACGCACCGAAATGTATCCTGGATGGGTTATGTTTCGCACTAGTAGTAATTGAATCGGGATGGGATTGGAGACTGGAGAAAAGAGAGACGATTATTTTGTGGTGAAAGGTTTCTTGGGGAATCAAATCAATGGCGACTTGAGAGAATTGGAAAAGGTGAAGAGGCAGGGAGAGAGACTGACGAGTGCGGGACCCACATCAGCTCAGATCCCAAATGAACTTCTATCATCGACGCAAAATTCTACGGATATTTCTCCATTTAGCCCTTCTATAAATTGATAATAGAGGTTTTGTTCATTAGGAAAGTTTTTATGTGTAGGTCCTGGAAAATATTTTGGGAGACTAATTTTTAAATTCTGGTTTGAGCTGATGATCACGCTCTTTGTTAATTTGATTGAAGAACGGTATAAATTTTAGTGTATGTATATATATATAGAAAAATTGATCTACTGCTGAATTTCACGTACAAGTATTTCAATATTGTGAAAGGAGGATATAGATCAAATAAAAATGGAAAATAATTTTTGCGTCAGTGAGTTTATTTTCCAAATTTTGTCGTAGAGATAATATACATTGAATAAAATTTGCATGAAAAGTTTTATAACAATAGTAAACGATGTTCGTTCAAATCTAAGAGTAACTTTTTGCTAAAAATATATATATCAAACTTTCTAATTTTAAGCATTTATACGAAACTCTCTATTCAATTTTTATCTTTTCGTTTTATTATCTTATCATTCCCCGTATCAAACATGGTCTAAGAAAAGAACTCTCTTATCTCGACAGTTAATTGTTGTTTTGGGTTATGATTTGTTCCAATATATGTTAAAACAAATCCATATTTATACAACATCTTAATTATCCTTAAATAAAAAATAAATGACCGTAAAATTATATGTTTTGTGGATGGCAAGCAGAGTTTGCGTCCTATAAATAATTTCAATATATTCTTATTATAAAAAATTACATTAAATAATCATAAGGTTCGAAACCTATAATTTACATCATAAAGACGCACTAAAAATATGATATCATCTACTTACAAGATTGAACCGTAGATATAATATCATAAGTTTGTTTAAAACGGTAGATAATATCATTATTTTTTTGTATTTTTCTTTTGCGATATTCTCGACGTTGTGGCGTTTTAAATAGTCGTTGATTAGTTCTTTCCTGGACTTTTGTTCCTTAATACCTTTCAAATGTGTAGGATGCCGATGTTTTTAGTTAGGGCTTTAGGCAGTAAGAAACAAAACTTAACTGATTAAAAATCGATCTACAATGATCGCTTTTATACAAAGTAACACATGTCAATCTTTTAGGTAGAAAATATTTCAAAAACAAAATATAAAAACTTATGATATTGTTTACCGTTTTAAACAAACTCATGAAAAAGTGATACGTTAATTAATAAAAACATTTCGAAAATTTGCTTCAATCAGAATGCATTAAAAGTTAAAGATCATCATCATCATTTTAGAATGAATCCATAAGAAAACCCATTACATTCGCTCGTTGACCCCTCTTTTATGTTATATACTCCAATCCATTATGTATTTGAAGAAACAAGCTAGTTGTTTACTAGCGGTTTAAATTGAGCAATATAGCCGCTAGCTAGGGGTGGGCACGGTATACCGTGAATACGCAAAACCGTTCCGTTCCGTCCAAACGGAACATATTACGGAACAAAATTTCATTCCGTTTCGCAAACAGAACGGTTAACGGAATGCATTTCGTGATTCGTTTGAGTGAAATACATGTAAAAATAGCCATTCCGCCACGTTCAGTTGAAACGGAACGAATAACGAATCGTTCTAGTCATACCGTTCACTGAAACGGAACGGAAAACGGAACGACCCATTCCGTTTCCATTTTCAACGTTGCCCAGGTCTACCGCTAGCGCAGTGTTTTATGTGTCGTTTTTGTAAGTTTTTTGACGTGCTGGTAAGTATGAACACCGTGTGATTTAAGTTTGTGCATAATGTACGCTTTTATTTTGTACATAATTTACACTTTTTTGCATTTTCACTAACCGATGATATATAGTTACACTTAATCTGCATCAAAATGAATCTGCATGCAGTTCACTTATGACGCATTAACTTTTGCGCTAAAATATTTGTACATCGTGATTACATCCTTTGAATTGAAACTTAAATTTGTTGTTGTTATTATTATTATTATTATTGATATGTATACTATAATAAAATATAGTTCTTAAAACAATATTACTAGTTTGTTTTAGATTATTGTTTGGTTGCCGTTTGTAAAAAAAATATATATATATATATATATTAGTTAAGAGTGCGATATGCTGAAATTTCACAAATATGTCGACTGACGAATATTACTTTGTTAATTGAAAGATGCAAAACACACACACAGTCAATAATCACACAAAGTTTCGGAAAATACCTACTATTATGAATTGTGCTGTCTCTGGTGTTTATCTTAGCATGCTCCTCTTGTATTCAATTTTAAGAATTTCTCTCTTTGCGATTTACTCCGTACATAATTATAATTCAGTAAATCGATTTATACAAAAGTTTTTTTTTTTTTTTACTCGCCAGGACAGATCTCAGAAAATTTTGCTATAAAACCCATACAGAATAATGTTCAGTAAATAATTCCACAAGTTTTAATCAGTGAATTTGTAATAAATCATAAATACTCATTTTAAGATACACTCATGTGATTTAACAAATTTTATCTTAAATTGATTAGATGGATTTGTTAAGACGCGTCTTTAGCAAATATATTAACGTTGAAAGCATTCTAGTTTATACTATCTCTACAGTTAAAACAGTTGGATTTAAGTAGCTTAATAAAAAAATTAACATGAAAATAAAAGTACTTACCTTCAATTTAACAAAATAGAACGAAACGAACCATACTTAATTAAGATTACGAAATTCATTATGTGCCTGCGTACAACTTACGTAGTCGGATCAGTTTTTTATATTCTAATATTTTTAATATAAGTCACACTCGAGAACAATTTGTCAACTTAATCAAATTACAATTTGTACCTTACTCGAGATTATTCTCTTATTAGAGTCAAAAGAGCAAAATAAAATGAGGGACCAGAATGCTAACCTTTTTGGAAACGGGGACCAGTGTGCAGTTGTGCTCCATAAATTATTCTTTTAAGCGATCTGATTTTGTTTAAGAATTATGGTTTGTGATTTTTTTTTTTTATCAAAATCCGCTTGCCCGAATATTTGAATTAGCTGTACTCCTGATGTTGACTTATGCGGCATAAAATGAAGCAATTGACAATGTGGACAAGTCTAAGTATATGCATATAATATTCATTAAAAAATTCCAGCTTCATAGATACAGGGGAAAAAATAAAGAAAGAAAGAACAGAGTTTATTCAGTGCATGCTTAGCATCATTCCACTGGGAACATTAGCAGGCTCCCAAGTCATAATAATCTCTATTAAAATAGCAGAATAGGTAGATTTTGACCTAATATAACATGCATTTGACCACAATAAAACTATTTGGCCATGTAATTAAGCTGACAGTATTAAAGGGAACATAGATTTAAAAAAATACAAGCGAACGGCCATCTTTTAAAAAAAAAAAAAACAAACAATAAAATATTATTTTCGTACTTTTTCTTCGCTAGGTTAAAATACGGTTTAATGCGCTTTAGTGTTCATGTTTAGGCGTTTAGCAGATTTTGCTGGGCTTACAATCCTTACAGGCTGGAAATTTGAAAAGCAACAAAGAGATTTTTCTTTTTAAAAAACAAGACAATCCTTATCTTCGAATAGTTTCTTTACTGACGCAATGATAGTGATTTCTTTTTTTTTTTTTTTTGAATTACATGATAGTGATTTCTGATTTGCATATGAAGTTTTACGGGGGATGTAAATGTAAAATTTTGTTGGGTAAAAACGACTAGAGCGGAAGTGATCTCATGCGTGTAAGACACGGAAATCTCATGCCTTGATGCAAAGCTAATAGAATTTCTCAACGTGTAGGGTCGAGATTTAAAGAAATAAAGGGCCTTGGGCGGTGGATAGCTCTGTACGTTTATGCAAATTTTAATGTACCATTGCTAGAAGCAACCAGAAGAAGCACCAAACAACCGATTTCTTTCTAATGAAGTTCCGAGCACAAATTTGTTTCAACGCGGATAGGAATTATTGAGTATAATTTAGAGTTTGAAACTTCGAATCTAAACAAAATTTAATATTTCTACAAGATTTACGGTCCTAATTCCATGTGCAGTGTTGGATTTAAATGGAAGGAATGGGATGCAAATGTCCACATTCATTTTGCTAATTACACGTATTTTCTTTGTATTTTTCGTTGAATATTGACAAATATCTCAACAAAAAAACTATTTGAACTCCATTTAATATTACATTAATCTTATTTTTGACCCATAATTAAATTCTATTCCTAAATATCACAATATATATTAACATTAATAATCAATAAAATATTTGAACCCCAATTAAATTTGTTCTGGCTCCGCCACTGTCCATGTGATACAAGTTCTGCGTGGAAGCATGCAAACATATTGTGCAAGTGCAACTAAGCAAATATTGAATTTAAGATTAAAAAATAATTTAAAACAAAGAGCGTTTGAACTGTTAAGATTAGAACACGTGATAAATCAGATTAGCCACAAACTACCTTTTATGTCAAATACCAAAAAAAAAAAAAGCTAAATAAAATATATATGTGATGGAAGATGTTAGATTATATCTCTGTATCACTATTCAAAACTTTAATTGCAATATTAACAAAAGTAGAATATTATATTTCAATTTATCTCTAAAATTAACTCAAATTAATAAATACGATATATCTAAGTTTGCCATTAAAAATATATATATGTCGACAACAATGCCATTGAATAACTGTTATAATTTTTTCTCAAATTCATTCAAAAGTGTTTCAAAACAAAACAAACTCTATAAAATGCGAAGATATCTTACACATTGAATAGATCATATATCATCTGGCGTAACCGCACAGTGAAATGGTTAAGCCATATAATTTTGACTACGAGATCATAATCGGAATAAATTTTCAAATATCCACAGTTTTTTTATTTATATGTGATGTATGATTTAGATCCAATCGGAATAAATTTTCAAATATCCACAGTTTTCTCATTGAATAACCAGTATAAAATCTATAAATATTTATTCCTATTATTTAAAATAATTTGATAAATGATAAAAATATAAATTTATGAAATAAGATTTATCAAATTTTATGTTTACATAATACAAAAAGGAATATGATGTAATGCTGGAAAATATTAACCTTCTCTTCAAAATATTTGTACAAAAAACACCTTATATACTTATTACATTATTAAAACAGGGGAAAAATAAGATAGCTTAACTTTACTTGCCACGATGAAAAAAGTAAAAAAAAATAATAAATAAAAAAATCATATGTTCGATTGTACGAATTATTTCCGGCGGTGACCTCCTTGTTTTGGGTTTGGGTTGTTAAGCATTTAACATTCTGCTGTGTCGGAGGCAGTGAAGCAGGTAGTGTCAGATTTAACAGCGACACAGAGTGACACGTGGATTATTTACCATGTGGCATTTCGTGCCGTTATCTACCTGTCACCGTACCATAAATCAGATCTGAATCAGCACCGCGATATTTGATCCGACGAGAACCGCCTTATCTGATCCGACGGTTGAAATCTGCTCCTTTCAATAAATCTGGACGGTTAAAACTTAAAAGCTTTTAATCTTCCCCTTATTGGCATCGACCATGCACATGGACCATGTCCTTGTCCTAGTTGGAGTTTTGTCAGTGGAACTTAATCAATGCACCTTGTTCATTCAATACATTACCGAGGATTCCTTTTTTTTTTTTTTTCGGATAACTATGCCTAGGAATATTTTAAAAATCTCTACTACTTATAAATGCACCCAGCGAAAGATTTTAAACATTCATATAAAAGGTCAGGCTGGGAGATTGTAATTTTTTTTCCTCTACCGTTCGATCGGTTTGATATGTGGTTGGATGTGAATCGCTAGACGAATAAACACTATGGATTGGTTTCTCATCTAATATAGAAACAAATTGAATAGCACATCTTTTTGTAACGCTGATAAATTAAGAAACATATTTTTATTGTCTCATATTATTTTATTTCTTTATTTGTCCAATATGAGGACATCTTATGCTAGTTAAAAGAAAAAAAAAAAAAAAAACTATTGCCGAGGGATTAGAGGACAGAAACTTCTGTATTGTGCCTCTGTTGGCATTTATTACTAGGAATTGCTATGTGGTACCGTACAGTAACAGCATACTAAAAATGTCAAATGAGGTCACTATTTCTGTTTATAATATCAGAGGTCCCCCCTTTTAGTTTTTAATAAAAATAGAGGGCATATATATATCGCTATATTATTATTAACTTTTAAATTTAGAAGATAAATATTAGACGGAAATGTGGGATATAATTATGTAAAATGAATTATTATTCCGTGTTGTAACAAATCCGACTCCGCATTTGGGTGCAAAAAATGGGAAAAAAATAAAGTATACAATATCTTAAAAGGAAAACTAGTCACAAGTTTAATCCAACAAGCCAAGCTTGGACTGATGATGAGCGAAACTTACAGCCGAATAATATAGTTTTTCGACTATAATAATCTAGAATCCAAATTGAAGTTTAAATTGAAAAACGTGCACAAACATAATGCTTGAAATTACGTTTTCAAATGACCTGCTCTCTTATTCATTTGCGGACCGAAATAACAAATTTCATGACTCCACCTGAGTGTGACGTTCTAGCATGAGTCTTGGTTTGTTTATACTACACGGTTTTAGTGTATACTAACACCGAGTTTATTTATAACAGCAACAATATAAAATAACATGCAAATTCGTGTAGTATCAGCTGGCCGACGGGCATGCTTCAAAAATAAATAAATAAATAAATAATAAAATAACAGAAATAAATTGTACCTAGTTAGTCGACGGGCGGCCCCAAAGATAGTAGCCTTCAAAGTCAATTCAATTTTAATATAAAAAATAACCAAAACATTGAATTAAGTAAAAAAGAAAAAAAAATTGCAGTCAGCAATATTCAAACAGCATGTTCGGCAAAAAAGAACATTTTTTTTCTTCTTCAAATTAAGTGCGTCCTTTTTATCTCTTCCGCTAACTACCAAACGTAGAGATTTTAAGAGATTTCATTAATACTTACTTGCCTGGGCCGGTGGGCCCGTTTGAATAGATAAAACAAAATAACTATAAAAAATGATCTAAATAAATTTTGTTTAAAATTTATTCCGACTTCGAGACCATTTAAAAACAATAATCTCAATCCAAATGAGTATTTACCTAATCATTTAGGAATAATAAATTTTTAATTAATTATTTATTGTTTATTCTCAAAGAGTCAACACACATTTATTTATTTATTTTTGTCAAATTAGATCAATTATTCGAGCTTAACTTAATTTGTTGAAAGAAAACAAATTCTAAAATAGATAATATATACCTCCGTCGAATACTTTCATTGTTTATTGTACTTCTTTCAATTCAATAAATTTTATGGCATAATGGCAATCCATATTATAACCAAAGATTACTTTCCTGTCTCATTTACCTAAGTTCGTCATGTATTACCTGAGTTTTTGTGAATATATAAAGCCCAACGTATCAAAATTTTGTAGACCAAATATTTTCGCGTATTATTTGCACTAATGTCCTACCTACTCCCGTGAAATTCCCATTTTATATGAAAAATAAAACTTTGATTGGACTGGCAGCCTGCCACATTCTCCCCCTATCTAACAAACCCCTCTTAAAGGCATTAACCATTCTCAGTGAAAATTTGAGGACTCGAGTTCTAATTTTTTTTTCTAACAATAATCAACCAACTATTTCCTAAAATTTATAACAAATAATCAGTTCTGCATATCCTGCATGAATTTATGTTCGTGTAATGTAAATTCTAAAAAGCCTAACAATATTCAATGTATCCGAAAGCTGGAGATTTATTTCAACGCGTTCAGTTAAGTGGGTCATCATAATAAGAAATCTAGTACGATTACTTTAAGGAACCGTCTTTCTCGAAAGGGATGAAATAAATGCCTAAAATGAAATGGCGTTTGCATTTGTTTGTTGGAATTCGGAAAAAGAAAAAGCAAATTGAAATTGTAGGCTCCATGCATTGATATTTCTTGGTACCTACTAATTGTACTTTCTTACTTTTATGGATTTTTCTCGATCTGGCCTCAATTCTTTTCGTCGAAAATACTTTTCACTCAAATTTTTTTTAATCTGCACTATAAAACTATGGAATTCTTATATATCATCATAAATGATTAGGAATAGAGCCATAAAGTATTATAGGATTGATATTTAATTTTATAATTATTTTAAGTCGTAAGGATATTTCCCAAATTTAGCATGGGTGGCAAATGCCTCCGATCTATGCGGGATTAGGTGGTTCCGCTGATTGCTATTGTAAACATCTTTTTCACCATCGTAACAAAATTTATCGAGAAATGCTAGGGTCAAATTGATATGGATGAAATGCTCCATCAATATGAGGATTCAAATGACCGATCCAAACTATATGTGATCTTTATATTGAAATTTTTGCCGACCAAATTTTATTTTATTTTTTTTGAGAATTTTTAGAATAGTCTTTAAAAAATAAAAAAAAAAGTTAAAACAAATATAAAATTTGGTCGACAAAAGAATTTTATTATAAAGATCAAATTGGATGGTTCATATTGGTCAGTTGAAGTTTTTATATTGAGATATAGTCAGATTTGACGGAACCCTTATTCTATACCGCTTTGATCGTAGCCGAACTCAAATTTATTGATCGACCAAAGATTAACTTTTTCAATAATTAGATGTTAAAATCCATCTAAATGGTAGAAAATATAGTCTTGAATATATTTTTTAAGTGCGCTAGTATTTTCCCTTTTTTTTCATTTTAATCAAGGGCTTTAGACTCACCTTTGTTGCTAGCAAAATCATTTGGTTATCGAAATCTTTTACTTTTTTTTTTTGAAATTAATTCTTTACTATTTGATATTTCTACCAACCTATCAAAGTAATCCTGAATAGATTCTAATTTATATCGTTCGGTGCATAAAAACTTCCATAAAGCTCTGGTCCCTTGAGATAAATTTCTGATAGAATTGACGAAAAACTCGGAATATCATCATATCAGTCCAAGACGATTGGACGACCAAACCTCTTTGGTATATCGATACAAATATGCACATGACTGAATCCGAGAAATCGATAAGGTGCAGTCTAGTCTCTCTGTACAACCCATAAAAAGGCTCTGTGTACGAACATGAAATGTTGATATCGGGATTCTAAATTTTGTCGAGTTACATGTGTCAAAAAAGGAAAGTTAGGTCCTGCTAACGGCCTCTGTCTCTAAACTTCACAACTTGTCCAACTTTTATTTCATCTTATCCGTTGGTACTTTTTCCCAAGAATATATTACATTAAAATTTAATTACCTTTTCCCAAGAATTATCATTTTTTAAGTGATTTTTAAATGTCATGTTCATTCGTTAGGCCTAGTGAAATGTATAACTCAATTCTTTGGCCTAGTATCAACGTAATCCTGTCTATATATATAAACAACACTAAATTTACGATAATTTTTTTTTATATTACTATATTATTATTATTATTATTATTATTATTATTATTATTATTATTATTATTATTATTATTATTATTATAATTAGGTATCGAAGTAGTTTTTTTTTTTAATCTATTTCATTTTCACATATAGACAATCGACGATATTTTGAAGTGGTTTCAAAGACCACCCACTTAAGCACTTCAGGTTCAGGGTACGCATGCTTTACTCATCTGGGTAAACACATTTGTTTCTTAAAAAATCGATTTACAATCACAATTTATTTTTTTAACTCCACAGAACTCATTTTCTAATATTGTTTCTTTTTTGTTGATAAACTAATATTAAGAGATATTAATATTATTAATATTTCTTGGTTTAGCATGCATGTTCGCTAACTGGACACCATAAGAAGCTCGAGACGTTTTTGACCCTTAAATTACCAACTACCAATTACCAATTACCAAGTTATATAAAAAGACGGGCGTGCTACGTATTTAAAGAAATAAATCAAGGAAAATGCGGTAACTGACAGGGACATCCTACCAAACTTCTGTGATGTATTTTCGACTCGGATTTGAAATTATAATATGTTAAACATAGCTTGACAAACGTTTTGGGAGGGTAGGAATATATAAATGTAATATATGCATGTATTCATGAGCATGTTTGATGACGAGGATGCTAATCAGAAGTTGATCAACAACGTCATCGTAATAACTTCTGTTATATTGCCAAACAAAATCTTTGCGTAAGAAAATATAAAGAGATCCATCACTTTATATTAGTATAGTAATTTTATGCCTTAGAGAGTTGTAGGCTTGTAGCCGTGCAGCCTTGCAGGAAACACTTTTATTTATACTAGTTACGGTAGTCGTAGCTTCGCTGCGTTATGATTTTTTTTAGATGGATAAGAATTTAAACTATTTACCAAATTGTTTGTTTTATTTGGTAACATAATATTTGCTCAAGAATTATAATTTAACACAATTATAAAATTAGAAAATGCAAAGGAACTGTTTGACCTAAAAATATTATGCCAAAATACACGAAATAACCAACCCATTTTATGGTAAATAAATACAAGAAAGTTCAAAAATCCATGAAAAATATCAAACAAACTCCAAAAATTCCCAAAAAATACTCATAAATCCCTTAGGAATTATGATGAATTATCATGATTTCAAAATCCCAAAAATGTCAACAGAAACCCTCCATTTTGCAAAGAAACCCCAAAACTTCACAAAATTTCCAAAATAAATCTATATATAATTTCATAAAACCATTTGAACCATTAAATTTCTCATATTTTTCTGAACCTATCCATAAAATTTATCCAAAAATACCCTTGGGAAGGTCCTCAAATGAATTATTTTGTTTGGACAACAAAATATATATAAATGATAATGGAAAATCCCAAAAAAATTATGGAAGAATGGCGCGTACACCCAACTACAGCGGATCACAGGGGGTGTGCAACGTCGCTGAGATTTAAAACTCCTTCGTCCCGTATTGATTTTGCTTACACTGGGTGTATGAACCGAAACGTTCATTTTCTTATTTCTATTAAATGGTCTATACTACACCGGGTGCACCTATCTTGTTCACTCGTGTTAAACGCTGCCGTCTGGACCCCTCCTTGTCAGCTCCGTCTTCCCTCATAGTAAAAATAGAAGAAGTTTGATTCTTACCGCGAAAGCCGGTGAAATCGAAGGAGATGGCTACGTGTCCCTCCTCCAAGCCTGATAACTCGAAACCATGGGCTCCACAACCTGGTTTTGGTGAACTCTAACCCTAGGAGCGGCCCCAGCTGAGCCATTGGATCAAGATCGAAGGAGCTTATGCCAGCCGAGCTAAAACCGAGGCTTTGGTTCAAACCCTGATCCTTAACCTATATAAATCCCAAATTGAAGCCAGAGAAAGAGGGAGGAGACCAACCGCAGTTGGTAATTAGGTCTAAACACTTGTAATAAAATTGAATTTAGTATAGACAGTGGTGAGAGAGAGGAAGGGATTTCATCGAGCACTTGCTCAAAAGAGAAAAGAGGTGAAGTTAAATGAATTAGCTTGTTAATTCTCTGTGTGAAGATGAAATTTGAATGGTCAATTGAATACTGGTTTGCTTTCTCCATCTTTATCTCAGCTACCAAGCCATTGTGTGCTTGAGCTTATATGAAAAATAGAAGAGCAATGGAGGTGACTATGTCCACTCCATTGAATTCCTCTTCTGAAAATAAGTAGATATGTTAGCATCATGATATTGTGATAGTATTAATTGTATCATATTAACACTAATTGTGCATTTAGAGGGAGGGGACTATGTCCACTCCCTCACCCTTCCCATTAAAGAGAGATCAGTGGAGGTGACTATGTCCACTCTACTGATCTTTTCTTCTCTCAAAGGAAATCAAAGAGAGGTAAAAAATATGCATGTTCAAATCTGGCCAGAAGTGAAAAATGAATAAAAGTAGGGTTTATTTGCATAAAAATACATAAGTAGATATGGACAGCAGGTACTTGGTCCCATGGATATCAGGGAGTAAATTTTTCCATATTTTCTATAATTTTATATGATTTAATAGAGCGTGGAGAGCATTTTATGACATAAAAATGAAATATATAAAATCATGGACCTATATGTGAAAGTGTTTAAACAGAAAGTTCATAAATGCATCAATAAACATTCCTGTGAGTTCTCAAAATTTTAGGATAAGTATAAAATTGTTTTCTTAATTACTCTTAAGATATATAAATGCTCAAATGCTCAAATATTTTCTAAACTACATAAAAATTGTCTTGCTTCATTCTAAATACATTACCATGCATATTATGGCCTCTGTAGAGTAATTTTACTGCATTTAAGTAAGTTAAGACAAAATCATCAAAAAACAATAGCTAAACTGTATAAGAACAAAATCTGAAAATTGAGGAAAATGCAAAAAGGTTTGTTCTTGCCACTTGCATCGATTTGAACACCTAAAACAGTCCTAATATGACCTAAATTGAGCATCAAAACAGGCTCAGTTTCTGTAAGCCTACTTACATGCAACTCAATATTTGAAACAAAAATGAATAAAATACACATTTCTGCCGTTTGCTTCACACAACAAATCAAGATGCCTCAAACTTAAATAAGTGCTTAAATCAACTCAATTTGAGGTCCTGAGTCTGTCCCAACGATGGCTGGCATAAAGAGGGCCCTATATGAACCCCACCATCCAAGTCAGATTAACCCAACATTGAAGCCGAAGTGCCTCAGTCGAGAACTACTTCTTCCAAGCTATTAATAGCCAAATTGAACTTCCTTTTGTCTTCATCGTATTCCCCCGAGTATGAAAAACCTAAATCTGGCAAATGGAGGTAACCACAAATGGGCTTTTTTGTAAAAGTGTTGTCGACTGTCGGAGAAGAGGGAGTTTGAATTCCACTTTGCGCGGATTTTCTATGCCGAAGAACGTGTGGCAGGTCACGTCGATCGTTACACGGAATCCAGAATTGAGTCAGCGTCATCCAGCCCAGTCAACGCCACGCAATGGCCCAGTCAGCGTCCAGTCAGCCCATTTTGCATACGTGACCCAATCAGAAAATTTCAAATCATCTGAAATTTCAAAAATTCATTAAAAATAGTAGGAAACTCAGAAAAATTCAAATAAAATATCCATAAAATCCTAAAAATCTGTATAAACTAGATTTACTGATATTTTAATATAAAATTATGTCAAATTATGCCTCTTTTATATTTTCAAAGTATTTCCTATAAAAATTAAATTTTATAAATTGCCAAAAGCTTTGTAAATTCACCAAAATTAGTAGAAAAACTCATCAAAATCCAAATAAAATATCTAAAAACTTATAAAAATGTAAATAAATTAGATCCAATATTATTTTCATATTTATTTTGTTAAAATAAATAAATATTTTCTCATTTTTGAAGAATTTTCGTCATAAAAACCGAATTTTATAAATTATAGAAAAATGGTCAAACAGTTTGATAAAATTTCTATACTTTCCTTCAAAATTAAAATATCTAGAATCCCCTATTTATTTTAATTCTTAAAAGAATATAAACAAATCATCAAATAATAAATAAAATCATAACTTCTAATTAAATCATAAATCATAAATAATAAATAAATTTTAAAATGATAAGTAAATGATTAAATAACAAATAAATAGATAATAATAAATAAATAAATAAATAAATAAATAATAAATAAATGGTAAATAATAAATAAACAATAAATAATAAATAACAAATAAATGATATCAAATATAAAGCATCTTCAAATCAAATAAAATCAAATCAAATGGAATCAAATTAAATTAAATCAAATCAAACTAAATCAAGTCAAACTAAACCAAATCAAACTAAATCGAATCAAATAAAGTCTCCAATTCTCACAAGCCCTCAAATGGCCGAGAATTGCTAAATCAAATGTCTCTTGTTCTCAAGGCCCCCAAATGGCCGAGAACCGATTCTCACAAGCCTACAAATGGCCGAGAATCATAAAATCAAATCTCTCTTGTTCTCAAGGCCCCCAAATGGCCGAGAACCAATTCTCAAAGCCCTCAAATGGCCGAGAATTATAAAATCAAAGTTCTTCCGTCCTCAGGGCCCCCAAATGGCCGAGAACCAATTCTCAAAGTCCTCAAATAGCCGAGAACCAATTCTCAAAGCCCTCAAATGGCCGAGAATTGTAAAATCAAATCTCTTTGTTCTCACGAGCCCTCAAATGGCCGAGAACCGATCCTCAAAATCTCAAATGGTCAAGGATCACAAAAATATAAAAAAAAATCAAAATTGTCCCCTTAGTAAAGTATAAAAAAGTTTAATTGATTGGTTTTTTGATGTTCTTAGATGAATAGTTTTAGAGATTCTTAGCTTTAGATATTCTTAATTTTAGATATTCTTTGACATTTCAAATAAGTAGTCTTAGTTTTAAATATTCTTAGATGTTCAAATTAAGTAGTTTTAGTTTAGATATTATTGGATATTTCAAATAAATTGTTTTAGATAGATATGCTCAATTGTGTCCCGTCAATTATGTTTGGTACCACCAATTGAGTCCGGTTTAAGCCAAAAAGAAATAAATCACTTATTAAATACCAAAATAACTTAAATGATAATTTTTCTAGCCTATTATATGTAATTCCTCGAATCCCCTAATCAGAGGTTCTCGTGGGAAATCACGGGGTAATTAACAATAGGAGCTTGCGCCTATTGGAAAGAAAGGATTCACCAAATTAATAAACCCTCATGAGAATGGATTCTAGTCGATGTTCTCTAGTCGTTAAGAGGCATTAATACCTGAATCCAAGCTCGAGAAGGGTGAAACCCAAACGTTCTTCGAGAAATGACGAGAAAGTCACCACAGAAACATTAGTATTTTTATAATTAATGGGAAACTATTTGCATAAATGAATAGTTCGGTGTAATTAGAAGAGGGCAGTAGAGGTAGTACGGTGTAATTGTATCCATAAGTGTTTGGCAAAGCCAATTAAACTTGTTTGCCTGACATAAGTATGTTAAGCTAAAATATTTGTTTCTTAACAAAGCAGTATGAAGCAAAACATCATGTGTAGCCAAACAAATTAAGATAAAGTATTTAGATCAAAATTCTAATCAGTTGGTTTAACAGCAATATCGTGAACATTTCTATCAATATTTTTCTGTTGTTTTAACGGGTTCCTTAATCAAGTCAAGTGTAAACTCGCCAACGCCTCCTGGCCATTTTTGACTATCGCAATCCAAGGGGAAGGGCTCTGTAGCATCGTGAGAATGTGGAGAAGGAGGTCATGGGCTTGGTTTCCCTCACGTCGGTCCCTGTTGGTGGGACTATCACTTCCTGGTGCGATGGTACATGAGAGTGGTACCAGAGGGTTTGGTGACATTATATGGTACCAGATAAATATTCTTTAGCATGAAGGGAGCGAAGGCATTTCTGACAGTTCATGATACAGAAAATGTTTAGATTAAAATTTGGATAACCCTCAGTCCATAGGCACATGCAGCAAAAGGCATTTCTGGCAGTTCACGAAATATTTTTTATTTTACAAACGTTTAAGCAAAATCAAACAAAATTTTTACTGTAAATGAATCATGGTCCGACACACCTACTGTAAAATTTTCATAATTTGTGGACATATGGATTAATTATAATAAAATCTTGAAATCGGACAGAAATCAAATGCCTGCAAACTGTGCCAGCAAATGTGTCTGAAAGTTCATAGCTGAAAAACTTTGAAATAAATATTGAAAAACCTTGTAAAATTACACAAAGAACCTCTTTATGTCTATTTCCAAATCTGAAAGTTTCAAATCCAAATTCCACACAAAGAGCAAATGAAAATTCGATAATGTAAAAAGGAGTCAATACTGAAGCATACGGTGATCTAAAAAGGACTCAATACTGTAGGTGCTGTCGAACACGGGCATATATAGTGATGAGCTCATCGGTGACATTGATCCCAAACTCTTTGGCATACTTGGGATTATTGTAGTCACTATGATGAACCATCTGTAATTAACAGTGCAACAAAAAAAAAAAAAAGAAAATAATTAAACATCCTTAATTTCATGGGTTTCATGAGAAACTAAGATTAAAATTTCATACATTAGCAATCTGCTCTCTCTATCATTGGGTCTCTAATATGTGGCCCTCAGTAGCCTTGTAATTTATCTGTGTCATTTAGCTTTTTGGAGGATTTCTAATGAAAGATATAGAAGAATTATGTGGTATTAATACAGATCAGCGGCAATTACTGTGATCTGCATCAAACCAATACAGACATGTAAGAGCGAAATTGATACAAAATAAATCAATAGTAAAAATAACTTTTAGCGTTAGTTGTGTAGTAATTTTTTTTATTTCTCAAGTATTGAGATCTTGATCAAGATGTACATAACAGAATAAATAAGCACATACAATTTTTTCTCCTTTTTAATGAATGCATTCATTTTTCAGTGGAGCCCATGTTCTTGTATTTTTCATCTCCATGCACTCCACCAGCATCTTATCGGTGCTTCGCAAGTACAAAATTAGCTTTCTTTGTACCTACTATCTTCCAAGAAAAATTTAAATTAAACATGTCTAAAAGCTAAAATAGCATGCAACAACATGAACCCAAAATTACTAAAACTAAATAAAGTACATTTGATAAAAAGAAGTTAGAATGAAATGATAGCATACCCATAGGCTTTTAAACCAAATCTCATTATCTTAGTCTTAGCATGCTGGTTATCATGAAATGAAAACGTCACTCACTCTTGACGGCCTCGCATGCACCCACAGGATTCAACATTACCCATGGCATTGCATAACAATACAATCGTCATGTAATAGAAAAATAAACAATAAAACTTCTGGATTCATCCAAACAACACCATAGTAATTTTATGCCTTAGAGAGTTGTAGGCTTGTAGCCTTGCAGCCTTGCAGGAAACACTTTTATTTATATTCGAGGCCCCATAACTATTATAGTCCTTAAAAAGCTAAATAATATTCGGCCCAATATACAAGCCTGCTTCGTTCCTGAAATCCAAAATATTTCACCTTGGTTTGGTAATTTGGTTACGCAACTGTTAAGTGTGTCAGTGTGCTTGCTGTGATGTAGTTTGAAATTTTGTATATCTATTATTTTCAAATAATTTTTGTAGGTGCATTCGCTCGTTTTTATCGCTTAGTTTGGATTAGTAATGTGGCAAACGGTTGTTAAGAGTACTTGCCAATATATGAAGGATACACTGCTGAGTTTAAAACTTGTATCTGAAAGTTTCTACATGAAAAACTTATGAGACTAACTTGTTATTTTTTTTTGGCAGTGTTTTGAAAATTGAAATAGATTGCTGGTTCAACTTTAACTGGGTTCCTGGTCGGGTTTAGCGTATCCGTATGGTATACAATTCTTTACAAAATGTCTTATGTGGGAATGGAGCTCAGGTTACAAGGGTAAGAACCGAGGCTTTGTAGAAGATATAATGTATTTTGTCGTATGTACAGTGGTTTGTCCGGCTTATTCCGCTGGCTCACTTGGTTGAACTAGTCGAACCATCAAACCGGTAGTTCCACTCATTCAATGGAATATTTTTTTTTACACGCGACTCGCATTCTGCATTTCTTCGAAGAACTATGTTTACACTATGTGTCTATGTTATGTAGATAACAAAACTTGTGGCTGCCATAGCCAATGGGCTTACTCTTTTAAGTTGTAAGAAACTATATTTGAGGCCCAAGAATCATTATCGTGAATTCGTGATTACATGAAATTTAAATTACAAACGGCCCAATATAATCCTGCCAAGTATTTCTTTCATCATATAGAACTCGCAGACAATGCCTCATTGCCTCCGTTCCTGGAGAATCGAACATTATGCACTTTGGTTGTACTAAGGTACTCTTATGTGTCAGTGTGGGTGATATATAGTTTCAAAAAAATTTTGTTGGTATGTTTGACCACGTTGTATAAGAAAGAAAAATATTTGTTCGTTGCTTTCACTTAGTTTGGACTATTCATCTGGTCTGAACAATCGAACGGTCATAAAATAGCAATATGCGGAGAATCCAAAATAAGATGCCTACAACTTCAAATCTTGTGTCTTGAACTTTCTCGGTGAAAACTAATGAGACCGACTTGTTACTTAAAATTTGAGTTTTTTTTTTTTAAAAAAAAAAATAATAAATACATGTGGGGGCTTGAACTCTTTCTTGGATGTCAGTATAGTGTTCATATTATTACAGTTAATTTTTTTTTGGTTAGCTGAAACCCTTAGGTGACCATTGAGTTATTATGTGACATGCAAATCTAATTATTTATTTTGATTTTATTGTCGGTAGAGTAGCATAATTTATGTACATTATTAGATTTACTTTTCCAACAACATTTATCAAACCCACAACACGTGATGATTCAGAGAGAGAAAACTATACAGAAAGTTTATATCGCTGTCCTGTTTTGGAGGCTAAAAAACAAACTCTATGCTTTTGATACGAATACAAAATTGGAATCGACCTCTCATTTCTCATTCTCTGTTCAAATTTGATAGTATTTTGTCCTGTTGCTGTTAGATATTGTTGGGGAAACGCAAGTAGAATATGCCAATGTTGGTCACGGACGTACAACTGTCTACGGATATTCCCAGGACAGGACTCGGCATGGAGCACAACTGTTACGAGCCTTATGTGACAGTCAGAATTTTAGACAAATCAAGTGACAATTATTAGATCTTAACGCTAACAATTTTTACCGGATGGTATCATTAGCTACCAGTTCAGAAATCAGAAGGTATAATAGAAGTACCGAACCATTGCTTAGAAACTTCAAAACTTCCCTAATTTCTTTTTGTAGTGGCACTTGAATATTTATGGTCTAACAGAAGAGAGAAGAGGGCGGATGAATTTTTTTTTTTTGAAATACTAGGTAGACTTATCTCTGTAGCAAGAGAACCTGAGAGTTGTCCGAAATTGATTGATGAATATTATTTTGAATGAAAAAATAGTTAGTTGAAATGAATTCATAAATCTATAAAATATATAATGCTACGGTCAAAGTAATATGGAAAGAGTTCTTCGTCAAATCCAATCATATCTCAATATGAAAACTTCAAATGGCCGATCTGAAATGCCCATCGTGATCTTTATATACTATTTTTTTTATTTTTGAATTTGTAATTATTTTCATATTTTTAAAAAGTGTTCTTATTGAAGAATTCATAACTAATAGATTGGTGATTTTTTTAAAATAAAATGTACTAAAAATATTCGAAAAAAATTTCAAATTTGGTCTGTTAAGAGATTTCAATATAAATGTTCCATTGGACAGTTCAAATCGATTGTTTGAAGTTGTCATATTGAGATACGATCGGATTTAATGAAGTCTTTCATCCATTGCACTGACCATTGCTTGACACAATATATATAATAATATTTTAAATTATTTTTTATTTTAAAATAAAAATTGCTTGAAGTTAATAAAAAATTGTCCCCAAAAAAAGGATAAAATCAACTGTGATTTATTATACAATTATTTGAATCTGCTCGCGCAGCAGAGGATCTACATACCTCTATCAACCCAAGCACGAGCCCATGTTCTCCCACCTCATCTCTATTTTCTACATGGCACTTCCCCATTGGTTCCGCATATTTTTTTAATCCACAACAGATCCTTAAACTAAGACAGCAGCGAAAGAGTGAGCAGGTCAGCAGGTCCTGAGTTGTTCCCGTATCCCTTGTCCCAAACCGAACACGCAGCAGGTCCACTATCCATGCATTTCTTGCCACGCCAGCAAAAGCGCACCTAATTGTACTCAATAAACCCCAACTGAAGTTTAATAGTCCTTTGACTGGGGCCCACTATGGTGGTTTAATGGTTCCATGAGATAAAATACTGTGGGCTTCAATTTGTGGTGTCCTAAGCGCGCTTCACGTCGTCTTGCGTCGAGAATTAAAAAACTCTCCGTCTCTTCTCTCTTTACACCTCAACTCTCTCTCTCTCTCTCTCTCTCTCTCTCTCTCTCTCTAATGGAACTGTCCTTTCTCTCTTCAAGCCGCCTTTCTCCTCACACCTCCACCTCCACATCCACTTCTCCTACTTGCACAGGATGCAATTCTAATATCTTACCCAGGCCGAGGTATATCAAAACCCGGGCATCGCTCGATAGAAGCAGCAGTGGGGAGAGAGTTAGTGCTAGAAGCCACAGTGAGAGCCGTATACAGAGAGGTCTTGTGGCAGATGGACCGGCCATGGGTGTTTCTTCTGGACAGGTTTCGGCAATTGATAGTAGTTTAGGTGGAACCGAGACGGATTTTCCGGTCTGGGAGAAGCTTGGTGCAATTGTTCGGCTCAGTTATGGCATTGGTTAGTTAATTAATCATAGTCTGATACTTTGATACACGACAATTAGCATTATTAGCAACCGCTGTGGTATAGTGTGCCAACTATTGAATTAAACATATTAAATTATTAATCCAATAGTTTTGGAATCTTAATTGAGCTCAGATTCATGTAACAAGATCTAATTAAATCTTATATTATCCAGATACATTAAATTGAGGATTGTTATAATTCTGAAAAGTTAACTTGATATATCTAATTGCTGTTTTAATATGATGATAGGCATATATGGAGCAATGGCATTTGCCGGCAAGTTTATTTGCTCGATGAGTGGTGTCGATTACACAGGGGGGTTCCATCCCTCATTGAATGCTATTGTAGAGGGGCTCGGTTATGCGGCCCCACCAATCATGGCACTTCTGTTTATCCTTGATGTATGTTTCAAACCCATCTATGTTTTCCTTGATAATTAATTTGTTATTTACTTGCTCAAGTATGTGATGCCATATGAACAATCAAGTTCTGTCTTACTATTAAGGTTAAGTATACTCAACTTTCTGTAATCTGTTACTAGGCTTTATTTAATTGAATTTATATTAATCATATACCTGGTCTATCATAATTTGTCTCAAAGATATATTTTTGGTTGCTGTCGACCGCAACACTGAAAACTCTCATGCATGATGCATCTACAAACACACCAAGAGAGGAAAAAAAAGTACAAAACAAACAAATGAACCTTTAATTTGTTCAATGTAGGATGAGGTGGTGAAATATTCGCCGCATGCACGTGCCATAAGAGATGTGGAGGATGAGGAGCTCAGAAGCTTTTTCTATGGCATGTCTCCTTGGCAGGTTTGTTGATGACTATGGATAGCATATGCTATTTGACATTCCCATCTTTTCTTCTTTTTTCTTTAATATGCACATTTCTTGGTTTTCTGATTGGGTATTTGTACAGTTCATTCTGATCGTCACAGCCAGTTCAATTGGAGAGGAGCTCTTTTATCGTGCTGCAGTTCAGGTAAAATATATTGCACAAATGTTTGAATGTTCTAGTATATTCAATAACTTTATCGGAAAGAAAAAAAAAAAATCAAACTGAAAGTTTCACAAAACACTAATTTGTTTGAATTCTTGCAAAAATGTGCAGGGTTCATTATCTGACATGTTCCTGAGGGGTACCGAGTTCATGAAAGATGCACGCGGGATCGCATCACTGGTAAGAAAAACATATCATTCATGTTAATACAAGTTCTTTTCTTTATAATGTTTTAAAAGACTGCTAAAATGGCCTTTAATTTGTAGACGGGAATGCTGCCACTCTTTGTTCCGTTTGCTCAAGCTTTTGCAGCAGTTGTCACTGCAGCCCTCACTGGATCCCTCTATTACATAGCAACGGCCCCTAAAGGTATGTTTTTTCTTTATTCACAAGAAAAAAGCTAAATAGCTAATACATCTCTTTGGATTATCTTTATTTTCTTTCATTCAGTTCAAAATATATATTTACATTAAATTTGTTTTTACAATTTTGCTGCAGATCCTACTTATGTGGTGACGCCAATACCAAAGTCTCCTTCAAGCCGAGAAAATTACAAGAAATTGTTCACAGGTGAGTAATATAACTCATGTTACAAATATCAGGTTTGAATGTTAGTGTGTGTTTTCGATATTGAAAACTCCAACATATTTGAGTAATAAAGGGAGAAGCAGAGGGTGCTTTAATCTTTATTTAAGACCTGCTAATTAATTTATCAGCCATGTGCTCTAGGAGCATAAAGCATTTTATTATTTATTTTTTTCATGGATATTTGACTAGATGCAATATGTAAATATTTCAGCTTGGTACCAGAGAAGGCAAATGAAAAAGATATACTCTCCTCTGTTAGAAGGATTGCTGGCTCTTTACCTAGGTTTTGAATGGATTCAGGTAATTTCAGTTTTCTTTTTGTGCCTCTTTCTGTTTACTTTAGTTTAAGGCTCAGTAAAAAATCAGTCTTACTATTTCTCTTACTTATTATTCTCTTGATGATTACAGACTGATAATATTCTTGCACCCATGATCACTCATGGGATATACTCTGCTGTGGTGTTGGGTCATGGTCTTATGAAAATTCATGAGCACCGAAGAAAGTTGCGCCACAGAGTTCAGAAGATCAGAACTGAAGTTAAAGATTGAAAGAATTGAAGCAGTACAGTGCGTGAAAGGAAATGCGGAATGCACACAACGGTTCAAGTTAGAGATTTTGTAATGTCTAAAATATAGGCGAGTGTACTCTAGACAAATTAGGTATATATAAATACACTATGTACATAATTACAATAGATGAATATAATTAGGTAAACATATAACTTTAGGTTAAGATAGTGTTTGGAGAATAGATATACTTTTGATATGTAGAATTTTGGCAAAAGCCGAAAGTACAGTTTTGGTTAAAAACAAAATGGAGCTAGGATTCATAAACATCTTGTGATAGTATTAATTTAGTCTCCTATGAGCTGTTTTTCTTTTCTTCTTTTCTAATGTAAATTATTAATTGATACAAGATTCGAAGGTACTTTCCAATTTCCACAGTCCATCCTAAAAACAAGATAATGCAAACTAGAGGGGCTAATCGAGCTTCGCTCGATATTTGACATAGTAATAAAAATTAAATATGTTATCATTTAATAAATATTGATTGTAATTAGGTTGTTATGTTTATAATTAATTTAAAATGTAATAACTGGTAGGGTAGAAATAATAAATCATATTTTCATATGTTGAAATGTTTTATACTGACGATATAATTTTTGTGAAGTAATTCGACAATAAGAGAAGAATGCTATTGAAAAATATTAGAAACATAAAAATTACATTCGAGCTAAAATGAAGAATTATTGAAACGTACATTGGTGATACCATAAAAATTTTAAATATAAATATAAATTTCAAGAGAAAATATTAATCGTCAAACATGTCGGCAGCATGATCGTATTCATCATCACGATAATATATACAATATGAAATTTAGCAAATATATACTGCCATCATGGATGAATGGAGGAATTGGGTACCTAAAAAAATTGATGGGAAAGAATTGTGAAGATATCTAAAATTGCAAAAAACACAATAGTAAAAAAAGCAAGATCTATATCATTATGAAAAAATTAACAATTAGTAGTCTGCTTAGGCATTTGAATTACTTTTCTTGACTTAAGTTTCTAAAGTATCACAAATAAAAAATGTTGTTCCATCATTTCTCATAGAAGCAACTAAGAGAGAGAGGTTGAACTAAATTATGTGATAAAAATGACGCAGTATAATCAAAATGGAAATTAATAATGCAACATAAAGGGACACAATTCTAAGCAACACATATTACAATACAATAAGTAACACATAAAAAATTAACTTACATCTGAAAGAACGCACCAGATTAAGTCTGAGTAAAAGAATAAAAGGTCTTGATAGAGTGTCGCACTAATACTAACTAAAACAGGGCCTGACAACCACACATCTTTATTTATATTATTGATTATTGATGTAAACACTTTACATTGTCTACAATATAATTAAGAGCATATTTATTGTAAATTATTTAATTATACAAAGAAAATATGCATAAAATGAGCAAAGAAAGCATATTTTGAGCAATATTTGAGTAGTTTAAGCGATTTTGCACCCATTATATGTCATTTGATTACAATAATATATATTCCATCTATTTATGTTGTCTAGAATATAATTCAGAGCTTGCTCATTATAAAATATTTAGTTATACATATAAAATATACATAAAATAAGCAAATAAAGCTTATTCTGAGCAATATTTGAGCATTTTAAACGATTCTGCACTCATTCTAAATCAAATGATCACAATAATCTAAATTTAAACAATTTATATAGTCTACAATATAAATCAGAGCATATTTATTATAAAATATTTAATTATACATTGAAAATATATATAAAATGGGCAAATAAAGCGTATTCGAGCAATATTTGAGTATTTTAAGCAATTCTGCACTCATTCTAAGTCATCTGCTCATTATAATCTATATTCAAATACTCTATATTGTCTACAATATAATTCAGAGCATATTTATTGTAAATTATTTGTTTCTGTGTGGAAAATATGCATAAAATGAGCAAATAAAGCATATTCTGATTAATATTTGAGCATTTTAAGCGATTCAACACTCATTCTAAATCATCTGATCACAATTCTCTATATTTAAACACTTTCTACTATCTACAATATAATTCAGAGCATATTTATTATAAAAAATTTAATTACACACAGAAAATATGCATAAAATGAGCATAAAAAGCATATTCTGGGCAATATTTAAGCATTTTAAGCGATTCTGCACTCATTCTAAGTCATCTGATGACAATAATCTATATTTAAACACTTTCTATTGTCTACAATAAAATTTAGAGCATATTTATTATATATTATTTATTTATACATAGAAAATATGCATGCAATGAGCAAATAAAGCTTATTCCGGGCAATATTTGAGCATTTCAAGCGATTATGCACTTCTTCTAAGTCATCTGATCACTAAAATCTATATTCGAACACTTTATATTGTCTACAATATAATTCAGATCATATTTATTGTAAATTATTTATTTATGTGTGTAAAATATGCATAAAGTGATCAAATAAAGCATATTCTGGTTAATATTTGAGCATTTTAAGCGATTCTACACTTATTGTATATTAATTAATTATACATAAACAATATGCACAAATTAGAAAATAAAGCATATTCTGAGCAATATTTGATTCGTGTAAGCGATTCTGCACTCATTATATGTAATTTGATTACAATAATCTTTATTTCATCTATTTATGTTGTCTAGAATAAAATTCAGAGCTTCCTCATTATAAAATATTTAGTTATAATTATAAAATATACATAAATTAAGCAAATAAAGATTATTCTGAGCAATATTTGAGCATTTAAGGGATTCTGCACTCATTCTAAATCAAATGATCACAATAATCTATATTTAAACAATTTATATAGTCTACAATATAATTCAGAACATATTTATTATAAAATATTTAATCGTGCTTTGAAAATATGCATAAAATGGGCAAATAAAGCATATTCGGGCAATATTTGAGCACTTTAAGCAATTCTTCACTCATTCTAGGTCGTCTGATCATTATAATCTAAATGCGAACACTTTATATTGTCTACAATATAGTTCAGAGTATATTTAATGTAAATTATTTATTTATGGGTGGCAATTATGCATAAAATGAGCAAATAAAGCATATTCTTGCTAATATTTAAGCATTTTAAGCGATTCTACACTCATTCTAAATCATCTGATCACAATAATCTTTATTTAAACACTTTGTATTGTCTACAATCTAACACAGCGCATATTTATTTCAATATATATATATATATATATGCATAAAATGAGCAAATAAAGCATACCCTGGGCAACATTTGATCATTTTAAGCTATTCTGTACTCATTCTAAGTCATCTGAACACTATAATCAATATTTGAACACTTTATATTGTCTACAATAAAATTCAGAGCATATTTATTGTAAATGATTAATTTATACATAGAAAATGTGCTTAAAATGAACAAATAAAGAATATTCTCGGCAATATTATGAGCATTTTAAGCGATTATGCACTCATTCTAAGTCATCTGATCACTAAAATTAATATTGGAACACTTTATATTGTCTACAGTATAATTCAGAGCATATTTATTGTAAATTATTTATTTATGCGTGGAAAATATGCATAAAATGATCAAATAAAGCTTATTCTGGTTAATATTTGAGCATTTTAAGCGATTCTCCACTCAGTCTAAATCATCTGATCACAATACTCTATATTTAAACACTTTCTACTGTATACAATATTATTTTGAGCTTATTTATTACAAAATTTTTAATTATACATAGAAAATATGCATACGATGAGCAAATAAATCATATTCTGAGCAATATTTGATTCGTGTAAGGGATTCTGCACTCATTATATGTCATTTGATTACAATAATCTTTATTTCATCTATTTATGTTGTCTAGAATATAATTCAGAGCTTGCTCATTATAAAATATTTAGTTATACTTATAAAATATACATAAAATAAGCAAATAAAGATTATTCTGAGCAATATTTGAGAATTTTAAGCTATTCCGCGCTCATTCTAAATCAAATGATCACAATAATCTATATTTAAACAATTTATATAGTCTACAATATAATTCAGAACATATTTATTATAAAATATTTAATTGTGCTTTGAAAATATACAGAAAATGGGCAAATAAAGCATATTCGGGCAATATTTGAGCACTTTAAGCAATTCGTCCCTCATTCTAGGTCTTCTGATCATTATAATCTAAATTCGAACACTTTATATTGTCTACAATATAATTCAGAGTATATTTAATGTAAATTATTTATTTATACGTGGCAAATATGCATAAAATGAGCAAATAAAGCATATTCTTGTTAATATTTGAGCATTTTAAGCGATTCTACACTCATTCTAAATCATCTGATCAAAAAATCTATATTTAAATACTTTATATTGTCTACAATATAATTCTGAGCATATTTATTATAAAATATTTAATTATACATACAAAATATGCATAAAATGAGCAAATAAAGCGTATTCTGGGCAATATTTGAGCATTTTAAGCGATTCTGCACTCATTCTAAGTCATCTAATCACTATAATCTATATTTGAACACTTTATATTGTCTACAATATAATTCAGAGCATATTTATTGTAAATTATTTAATTATACATAAACAATATGCATAAAATTAGCAAATAAAGCATATTCTGAGCAATATTTGTGTAGTTTAAGCGATTATGCACTAATTATATGTCATTTGATTACTATAATCTATATTTCATCTATTTAGGTTGTCTAAAATATAATTGAGAGCTTACTCAATAGAAAATATTTAGTTATACATATAAAACAGACATAAAATAAGCGAATAAAGGTTATTCTGAGCAATATTTGAGCATTTTAAGCGATTCTGCAGTCATTCTAAATCAAATGATCTCAATAATCTTTATTTAAACAATTTATTTTGTCTACAATATAATTCAGTGCATATTCATTATAAATTAATTATTAATACGTAGAAAATATGGATAAAATGAGTAAATAAAGCATATTCTGGGCAATATTTGAGCATTTTAAGCTAGTCTGCACTCATTCTAAGTCATCTTAACACTATAATCTATATTTGAAGAATTTATATTGTCTAAAATATAATTCAGAGCATGATTATTCTAAACTATTTAATTATACATAGAAAATATGCATAAAATGAGCAAATAAAGCATATTCTGGGCAATATTTGAGCATTTTAAGCTATTCTCCGTTCATTCTAAGTCATCTGATCATTATAATATATATTTGAACACTTTATATTGTCTACAATATAATTCGAAGCATATTTATTGTAAATTATTTAATTATACATAAACAATATGCATAAAATTAGCAAATGAAGCATATTTTGAGCAATATTTGAGTAGTTTAAGCGATTATGCACTAATTATATGTCATTTGATTACTATCATCTATATTTCATCTATTTATGTTGTCTTGAATATAATTCAGAGCTTACTCAATAGAAAATATTTAGTTATACATATAAAACAGACATAAAATAAGCGAATAAAGCTTATTCTGCGCAATATTTGAGCATTTTAAGCGATTCTGCAGTCATTCTAAATCAAATGATCACAATAATCTTTATTTAAACAATTTATGTTGTCTACAATATAATTCAGAGCATAATTGTTATAAATTATTTATTTATACATAGAAAATATGGATAAAATGAGAAAAATAAAGCATATTCTGGGCAATATTTGAGCATTTTAAGCTAGTCTGCAGTCATTCCAAGTCATCTTAACACTCTAATCTATGTTTGAACACTTTATATTGTCTAAAATATAATTCAGAGCATATTTATTCTAAACTATTTTATTATACAAAGAAAATATGCATAAAATGAGCAAATAAAGCATATTCTGGACAATATTTGAGCATTTTAAGCGATTCTCCATCATTCTAAGTCATCTGATCATTATAATCTATATTTGAGCATTATAATCTACCGTATACCCCACAAGACTCTTATTCATTCTTGTTCGATCAGGACGGGGGACTAAGCCCCAAATAGAAAAACTCAGATTGGGTTTAAGTTAGGGATAATCAGGCTCGAACTGATGACTTCCACCACGTCAAGGTGACACTACCGCTGAGTTATATCCCTTCCCTGCCTATTAATCCTAAGGGAAAGGGTGGAGGAACTCAAGGCCATTATTCTGAAAAAACTTGGAATCAGGCCTTCTTTTCGGATTGACCGAGCCAAAGCACATGCCCTCATTAAATCCGTACGATTTTCCCGACCGAAATCAAGTAGATTTTTCATGAAGAAGATTTTGTTCAGCATGTTCTATTCGATACTGGTAGGAGAAGAACCCGACTCGGTATTGGGAAAAAAGAAGGGAAGCAAAACCAAGTCAAGATGATATAGATCACCCCTTCTTCTTGTGCCAAAGATCTGACCATTTCGAAACTGGAGTTCCATTTCTTTTCAATTTCCATTCAAGAGTTCCTAATGTGTTTCCACGCCCTTTTTTTAGACCTCGAAAGAAATGGACAAATTCCTTTTCTTAGGAACACATAAAAGAAATAGGGATAATGGTAACCCTATCATTAAGTAACCTTATCATTAACGACAAATTTCTGAATTTGATAGTAATAGAAATACATGTCCTGACGAGAGATAATTTGTAACTTGCTATTCTCTTGTCTAGCAGGCAAAGATGGGCCTCTTTAGATTTCCGTACAATATAATTCAGAGCATATTTATTATAAATTAGTAATTTATGCATGGATAATATTTGAGCATTTTAAGAGATTCTACACTCATTCTAAATCATCTGATCACAGTAATCTTCATTTGAACACTTTATATTGTCTACAATCTAATTCAGAGCATATTTATTTCAATACATATTATTATACATAGATATATGCATAAAATGAGCAAATAAAGCATACCCTGGGCAACATTTGAGCATTTTATGCTATTCTGTACTCATTCTAAGTCATCTGAACACTATAATCTATATTTGAACACTTTATATTGTCTACAATAAAATTCAGAGCATAGTTATTGTAAATTAATAATTTATACATAGAAAATGTGCTTAAAATGAACTGGGCAATATTATGAGCATTTTAAGCGATTATGCACTCATTCTAAGTCATCTGATCACTAAAATTGGAACACTTTATATTGTCTACAGTATAATTCAGAGCATATTTATTATAAATTATTTATTTATGCGTCGAAAATATGCATAAAATGATCAAATAAAGCTTATTCTAGCTAATATTTGAGCATTTTAAGCGATTCTCCACTCAGTCTAAATCATCTGATCACAATACTCTATATTTAAACACTTTCTACTGTGTACAATATTATTCTGAGCTTATTTATTACAAAATATTTAATTATACATAGAAAATATGCATACAATGTGCAAATAAATCATATTCTAAGAAATATTTGATTCTTGTAAGCGATTCTGCACTCATTATATGTCATTTGATTACAATAATCTTTATTTCATCTATTTATGTTGTCTAGAATATAATTCAGAGCTTACTCATTATAAAATATTCAGTTATACTTATAGAATATACATAAAATAAGCAAATAAAATTATTCTGAGCAATATTTGAGCATTTTAAGCGATTCTGCACTTATTCTAAATCCAATGATCACAATAATCAATATTTAAACAATTTATATAGTCTACAATATAATTCAGAGCATATTTATTATAAAATATTTAATTATGTATTGAAAATATGCATAAAATTGGCAAATAAAGCATATTCGGGCAATATTTGAGCACTTTAAGCAAGTCTTCACTCATTCTAGGTCGTCTGCTCATTATAATCTAAATTCGGACACTTTATATTGTCTACAATATAATTCAGAGTACATTTAATGTAAATTATTTATTTATGCTTGGAAAATATGCATAAAATGAGCAAATAAAGCATATTCTTGTTAATATTTGAGCATTTTAAGCGATTCTCCACTCATTCTGAATCATCTAATCAAAACAATCTATATTTAAAAACTTTATATTGTCTATACTATAATTCTGAGCATATTTATTATAAAATATTTAATTATACATTGAAAATATGCATAAAATGAACAAATAAAGCATATTCTGGGAAATATTTGAGCATTTTAAGCAACTCTGCACTCATTCTAAGTCATCTGATCACTATAATCTATATTTGAAACCTTTATATTGTCTACAATATAATTCAAAGCATATTTATTGTAAATTATTTAATTATACATAAACAATATGCATAAAATTAGCAAATAAAGCATATTCTGAGCAATATTTGAGTATTTTAAGCGATTATGCACTAATTATATGTCATTTTATTACTATAATCTATATTTCATCTATTTATATTGTCTAGAATATAATTCAGAGCTTACTCAATAGAAAATATTTAGTTATACATATAAAACAGACATAAAATAAGCAAATAAAACTTATTCTGAGCAATATTTGAGCATTTTAAGCGATTCTGCCGTCATTCTAAATCAAATGATCACATTAATCTTTATTGAAACAATTTATATTGTCTACAATATAATTCAGAGCATATTTATTATAAATTATTTATTTATACATAGATAATATGGATAAAATGAGCAAATAAAGCATATTCTGGGCAATATTTGAGCATTTTAAGCTAGTCTGCACTCATTCTAAGTCAATTTAACACTATAATCTATATTTGAACACTTTATATTGTCTAAAATATAATTCAGAGCATATTTATTCTAAATTATTTAATTATACATAGAAAATATGCATAAAACGTGCAAATAAAGCATATTCTGGGCAATATTTGAGCATTTTAAGCGATTCTCCGCTCATTCTAAATCATCTGATCATTATAATCTATATTCGAACACTTTATGTTCTCTACAATATAATTCAGAGCATATTTATAGTAAATTATTAATTTATGAGTGAAAAATATGCGTAAAAGCAAATAAAGCATATTCTGGATAATATTTGAGCATTTTAAGCGATTCTACACTCATTCTAAATCATCTGATCACAATAATCTTTATTTAAACACTTTATATTGTCTACAATCTAATTCAGATCATATTTATTTTAATATATATTATTATACATAGATATATGCATAAAATGAGCAAATAAAGCATACTCTGGGCAACATTTGAGCATTTTAAGCTATTCTGGACTCATTCTATGTCATCTGAACACTATAATCTATATTTGAACACTTTATATTGTCTACAATAAAATTCAGAGCATATTTATTGTAAATTATTAATTTATACATAGAAAATGTGCTTAAAATTAAGTGGGCAATATTATTAGCATTTTAAGCAATTATGCACTCATTCTAAATCATCTGATCACTAAAATTAATATTGGAACACTTTATATTGTCTACAGTATAATTCAGAGCATATTTATTGTAAATTATTTATTTATGAGTTGAAAATATGCATAAAATGATCAAATAAAGCTTATTCTGGCTAATATTTGAGCATTTTAAGCGATTCTCCACTCAGTCTAAATCATCTGATCACAATACTCTATATTTAAACACTTTCTACTGTCTACAATGTTATTCTGAGCTTATTTGTTCCAAAATATTTAATTATACATAGAAAATATGCATACAATGAGCAAATAAATCATATTCTGAGAAATATTTGATTCGTGTAAGCGATTCTGCACTCATTATATGTCATTTGATTACAATAATCTTTATTTCATCTATATATGTTGTCTAAAATATAATTCAGAGCTTTCTCGTTATAAAATATTTTGTTATACTTATAAAATATAATAAAATAAGCAAATAAAGATTATTCTGAGCAATATTTAAGCATTTTAAGCGATTCTGCACTCATTCTAAATCAAATGCTCGCAATAATCTATATTTAAACAATTTATATAGTCTACAATATAATTCAGAGCATATTTATTATAAAATATTTAATTATGCATTGAAAATATGCATAAAATGGGCGAATAAAGCATATTCGGGCAATATTTGAGCACTTTAAGCAATTCTTCACTCATTCTAGGTCGTCTTCTCATAATAATCGAAATCGAACACTTTATATTGTCTACAATATAATTCAGAGTATATTAAATGTAAATTATTTATTTATGCTTGGAAAATATGCATAAATTGAGCAAATAAAGCATATTCTTGTTAATATTTGAGCATTTTAAGCGATTCTACACTCATTCTAAATCATCTGATCAAAACAATCTATATTTAAATACTTTATATTGTCTACAATATAATTCTGAGCATATTTATTATAAAATATTTAATTATACATAGAAAATATGCATAAAATGAGCAAATAAAGCATATCCTGGACAATATTTGAGCATTTTATGCGATTGTGCACTCATTCTAAGTCATCTGATCACTATAATCTATATTTGAATACTTTATATGGTCTACAATATAAGTCAGAGCATATTTATTGTAAATTATTTAATTATACATAAACAAAATGCATAAAATTAGCAAATAAATTATATTCTGAGCAATATTTTAGTAGTTGAAGCGATTATGCACTAATTATATGTCATTTGATTAATATAATCTATATTTCATCTATTTATGTTGTCTAGAATATAATTCAGAGCTTACTCAATTGAAAATATTTAGTTATACATATAAAACAGACATAAAATAAGCAAATAAAGCTTTTTCTGAGCAATATTTGAGCATTTTAAGCGATTCTGCAGTCATTCTAAATCAAATGATCACAATAATCTTTATTTAAACAATTTATATTGTCTACAATATAATTTAGAGAATATTTATTATAAATTATTTATTTATACATAGAAAATATGGATAAAATGAGCATATAAAGCATATTCTGGGCAATATTTGAGTATTTTAAGCTAGTCTGCACTCATTCTAAGTGATCTTAACACTATAATCTATATTTGAACAATTTATATTGTCTAAAATATAATTCAGAGCATATTTATTCTAAATTATTTAATTATACATAGAAAATATGCATAAAATGAGCAAATAAAGCATATTCTGGGTTATATTTGAGCATTTTAAGCGATTCTCCGCTCGTTCTAAGTCATCTGATCATTTTAATCTATATTCAAACACTTTATGTTGGCTACAATATAATTCAGAGCATATTTATTGTAAATTATTTATTTATGGGTGGAATATATGCATAAAAGCAAATAAAGCATATTCTGGATAATATTTGAGCATTTTAAGCGATTCTACACTCATTCTAAATCATCTGATCACAATAATCTACATTTAAACACTTTATATTTTCTACAATATAATTCAGAGCATATTTATTTCAAAATATATTATTGTACTTTGATATATGCATAAAATGAGCAAATAAAGCATATTCTAGGCAACATTTGTGCATTTTAAGCTATTCTGTACTCATTCTAAGTCATCTGAACACTATAATCTATATTTGAACACTTTATATTGTCTACAATATAATTCTGAGCATATTTATTGTAAATTATTAATTTATACATAGAAAATGTGCTTAAAATAAACAAATAAAGCATATTCTGGGCAATATTATGAGTATTTTGAGCTATTCTGCACTCATTCTAACTCACTTCATCACTATAATCTATATGTAAACACTTTATATTGTCTACAATATAATTCATAGCATATTTATTGTTAATTATTTATTTATGCGTGGAAAATATGCATCAAAGCAAATAAAGTATATTCTGGTTAATATTTGAGCATTTGAAGTGATTCTACACTCATTCTAAATCATCTGTACAAAATAATCCATATTTAAGCATTTTATATTGTCTACAATATAATTCAGGGTATATTTATTAGAAAATATCCAATTATACATAGAAAATATGCATAAAATGAGCAAATAAAGCATATTCTGAGCAATATTTGAGCATTTTAAGCGATTCTGCACTCATTCTAAGTCATCTGATTACTACAATCCACATTTGAACACTTTATGTTGTCAACAATATAATACAGAACATATTTATTGTATATTATTTAATTATACATAGAAAATATGCATATAATGAGCAAATAAATCATATCCTGAGCAATATTTGATTCGTGTAAGCGATTCTGCACTCATTATATGTCATTTGATTACAATAATCTATATTTCATCTATTTATGTTGTCTAGAATATAATTCAGCGCTTGCTCATGATAAAATATTTAGTTATACTTATAAAATATACATAAAATAAGCAAATAAAGATTATTCTTAGCAAAATTTGAGCATTTTAAGCGATTCTGCACTCATTCTAAATCAAATGATCACAATAATCTATATTTAAACAATTTATATAGTCTACAATATAATTCAGAGCATATTTATTATAAAATATTTAATTATGCATTGAAAATATGCATACAATGGGAAAATAAAGCATATTCGGGCAATATTTAAGCACTTTAAGCAATTCTTCACTCATTCTAGGTCGTCTGATCATTATAATCTAAATCGAACACTTTATATTGTCTACAATATAATTCAGAGTATATTTAATGTAAATTATTTATTTATGCTTGGCAAATATGCATAAAATGAGAAAATAAAACATATTCTTGTTAATATTTGAGTATTTTAAGCGATTCTACACTCATTCTAAATCATCTGATCAAAACAATCTATATTTAAATACTTTATATTGTCTACAATATAATTCTGAGCATATTTATTATAAAATATTTAATTATACATAGAAAATATGCATAAAATGACAAAATAAAGCATATTCTGAGCAATATTTGAGCATTTTAATCGATTAATTCTGCACTCATCCTAACTCATTTGATCACTATAATCTATACTAGAGGGGCTATCGAGCTTCGCTCGATATTTGACATAGTAGTAAAAATTAAATATGTTATCATTTAATAAATGTTTATTGTAATTAGGTTGTTATGTTTATAATTAATTTAAAGTGTAATAACTGGTAGGGTAGAAATAATAAATTATATCTCCATATGTTGAAATATTTTATACTGACGATATAATTTTTGTGAAGTAATTCGACAATAAGAGAGGAATGCGAATGAAAAATATTAGAAACATAAAAATTAAATTCGAGCTAAAATGAAGAACTATTGAAACATACATTGTTGATACCATAAAAATTTAAAATATAAATATAAATTTCTACAGAAAATATTAATCGTCAAACATGTCGGCAACAGGATTGTATTCATCATCTGGATAATAACCTTCGCCATCAATATGAAATTCAGCAAATATATACTGTCATCATGGATGAATTGAGGAATTGGGTACCTAAAAAAAAATTGATGGGAAAGAATTGTAAAGATATCTAAAATTACAAAAAACACAGTAGTAAAAAAAGCAAGATCTATATCATTATGAAAAAAATAATAATTAGTAGTCTGCTTAGGCATTTGAATTACTTTTCTTGACTGAAGTTTCTAAACTGTCACAAATAAAAAATGTTGTTCCATCATTTATCATAGAAGCAACTAAGAGAGAGAGGTTGAAATAAATTATGTGATAAAAATGACGCAATATAATCAAAATGGATATTAATAATGCAACATAAAAGGGACACAATTCTAAGCAACATATATTACAACACAATAAGTAAACACATAAAAAATTAACATACATCTGAAGGAACAGACCAGATTAAGTCGGAGCAGAAAAATCAAATGTCTTGATGGAGTGTCGCACTAATACTAATTAAAATAGGGACTGACACCTAACATCTTTATTTATATTATTGATGTGCTTCCAAGTTTGGAGGGAAAATATGCATGTGATATTATTTTATTTAAGATAATATCTTTAAATTTCGAACGGCGGGCATCAAAGCGACCACAGGTGACTACACCTAGATGTAGCAAATAAAAATTGCAATTTACAAACTAGTTCACAAGTTCTCTTTTAATCAGGCAGCAGCAGAAATTGCAACAGAAACTTAAGCTCAGCATCTGTTGCATTCCCTGAGCCAACCATCTGGATTAGTAGGCGCTAAAATTGATAAAAAAATAAAATTTGGACAAAAGTAATACCCTGTTCTTCTTCGTCAATTTTCAAACTTCTCTACTCTAGATAAAAGAATATAAAGTGTTTTATCACTTACTCTCAAGTTTCAGAAAAAGCATGCGCATCTTAGTGGAAATGAGAAAGAGATACTTCATACTTGGATTGTATTTACAAAAGGCAACTCGGGAGAGATAGGGTCTTGATATTTTCAAAGTTTTAGGAGAAATTATGAGACGCTCGGTTTGTACTCTTGTAGGAAAAACTACGAAATTTCATTATTTCGTAATTTTCAGGATCGCATGTGAAATTGAAAATACTCGGATGAATTATGCACGCTTAACGGCCACATATATACGTTAGTAATGTGACTCCGGCCCAGGACTAATTTCAACTAATTTAGGCCTGAAAATGACGGATATTATAAAATGGGCCTGAATTTGGTTTATATGCAATAATTATAGCCCACTAGAAGATCTCTAGTTCTCTGAGTCCAATCCTCAAGTTGTTCTCTGTGGCAGGTCACTACTCACTAGCAAGGTGGACCCCACAACGAACGGGATATAATAATGTCAGAAACTGGTGACACGGTCAAACAATGTGTCCGTTATCTCTGACCGGCCTAATATTAAAATGATAAAAAAATTGGGCACAGGTTTTGAAAAGCAGGGAAGAGAAAAGAAAGGTAGTTATCGAGATGCGAGAAAGGCCATGTGTCAAAGCGGGGTAGCCTCCTCATACGACGGAATATGAGAAGACCCAAATATCTCTCTTTCACTCCTCTTCACTTCTCTCTCTCGCGATCTACTTCTCTCTTCGCTTGCGCTGGCTGTAAGGTACGCCTACCTTTCTCCTCTTGATCTATTGAAACCCTAGATGAGGTTTTAGTGAGTAGCTTAGTGTGTAGTGAGTAGTGATTCGGTTAGGACTAAAAAGAGTTATGCTCTTTCTTGTAACTTTGTACTGATCGCAAATGCTCTCGCCATGATCTACTTACAGTGCTTTATCTCTTGAAATTCGTAAGGAGGTAGGGGTTATTGTTGTGAATTAGGTAAGGTTTTGTTGTGATTGGTAAAGCCCTAGGTCTGTCTGTTTAATTATTAAAAGAAATCGGAGGATTTAGTGATTTATGTATTTTTGTTGATTGGTAAAGCCCTAGGCCCTTTTTTAAAAAGAAAATTAAGGATAAATAGTATTTGGGGGACTGATCTTTTACTATTTTGTGTACTTTGGTTGCAATTGGTACAGCTCTAGGTCTTTATTTTTTATTTTTTAGGTAAAATTAAAGATTTTATTCAATGCTCACAGTGTTTGGGACTGGTTTATACTTCTTTGTGTAGTTTGTTGCAGTTGGTAAAAGCTTTTTTTTTTTTCCTTTAAAAAAAAGAACAAAATCAAGGATAATTTTCAGTGCTCACAGTATTTTGGGGAATGATCTATACTAATTTGTGTAGTTTTGGAACTGCATTGTAGAATTGACTGCTCAGGACTTTGCTGATTTATGAGCAAAAAATAAAAATTATGAAAGCAGTTCTGTGCAGTTGGAAGTTGTGGCCATTGGTAAATACTGCCCCTAGAAACTTATTTTGCTCGGTTTAAAAATAATTGCAAATACTAGCTAGTAGAACTAAGATGAAGGATGTTGCTTATTTTTCTTTCAGGACAAACATCTTGTTATATTTTTTTTAGTTCTTTGAGAAATTTTTTCATATTAATAATTTATTGCATGACACTTAAAGAAAAAAATTCTAAAAATTTCAGGTGTTGATACATTAAAAAGGAACTTCTGGCTAAGTTCGATTTTTAGTTTCCCTGATAAGATGGACTCAAGAGAGCCGACACCAATTTCCTCCATTTCAGCACCCTCTCCATTTGCTGCAGCCGCACCTCCACCACCATCAACCAACCCGCCAAGCTCGTCTCCATTTGCTCCCAACCCAAACCCCTCAAGTATCTCACAACCCGTGCAACTCTCTTTTGAATCACATGCTCCCAGTCCACCAGGTTCACAAACACCTGGTTCGCAAACACCGGGTTCTTACTTCCTCAATAGTCATAACAATTCAGGTGAACCATTGAAGAAAAAAAGAGGAAGGCCCAGAAAGTATGGTCCTGATGGAGGAATGGCTTTAGCTTTGAGGCCAACATCAGGATCTTCTGTGCCAGGTGCATATGATGGCCCTGCAAGTGATCCTTCATTCAAAAGGAAGGGGCGGCCTCCTGGGTCTGGCAGAAAGAAGCAGCTTGAAGCTCTTGGTACAATTTAGAATAAATCACACTTCTGTTAGCAAATTATATTCATACCCTTAATAATTAATAACAACAATATGCTCACCTAGGACATGGCATGTATTGCTTATTTCCCTTCTCCCTTGGTCTCTCCTATCATATACACTAGTTGGGCCTATTTTTTCATTGGTTTGTGTACAGATAAGAAGTGTAGAAATGTGGTAATTTGGGCTCTATGTAAATTATGAGGGGTAAAAAGTAATTTTTTAAGAAATATACATATAATTTATATGTTTTCTTGTTAAAAGGGCATGCATGAAATTTTGTATTTGTTTTATGGGTAGACATGGAAGTACCCTTCTATTATTCTGTTTATGCTAGATCTTTTCTTGGGCTAAAGCATGTCCAAAGAACATTCTGTGAGAAAGGTATATAATCTAAGTGCAATGGTTAGATCATATTTTGTAATCTACTTAACGGGATATGATGGATTATTCACCTCTAATTTTGTTGTTCAGGTTCTTCTGGAGCTGCATTTACACCTCATATTATAACTGTGACACCCGGTGAGGTATGTGTGGTTGAGATCCAATGTTGTTTCTGTTACCCTCCGATTGTGACTGGCAAACATGTTATTTAAGTAAATTTTGTTTTTATTTTACTTAAATACAGGATGTTGCCTCTAAAATAATGGCATTTTCACAACAAGGACCTCGCACAATCTGTGTTCTTTCTGCTAATGGAGCCATAAGCAATGTTACCTTGCGTCAGCCTGCCACCTCAGGAGGCCTTGTTACCTACGAGGTTAATTAACTTCCTATCTGTATCCTATCGCCAGTTCCACTTGTCACACATTACGGGACTAAAGCATCATTTCTTATTCTTTTGTGAAATATTTCCCTGTAAATGCATTGGATATAGAGTGCAGTATACAGTACTAGGTAGTATTGGCATTCAGTAAAACCCTTTGTTCACATTGAATGCGTCTTTATAGTTTCTATTTTGATGAACACAGGGTCGATTTGAGATAATATCTCTTTCGGGTTCATTTCTGCTGGCACAAGACGGGGGCACTCGTAGTCGCACCGGTGGATTGAGTGTGGCACTGGCTGGATCTGATGGTCGCGTTCTTGGAGGATGTGTGGCTGGCATGCTTATGGCCTCCACCCCTGTCCAGGTTTCCTTTATATATATATTTTATTCCCTCTTCCACTATTCATGCAGTTATCCATAAAAGTGTTCTTTTTTTTTGTCAATTTTTTTATAGATAGGGGTTGCAATTATGAAATCATACACATGAAATTTCGAAAATCTACGTTAGTATGTCATGTTGCTGCAATGTAGAAATATATAAGATAAGTTTCACAGGAGGTCACTTACTGTGTATATACTGCTCACTCAACTTTGATTTATGCCTCTGCAATTTTTGAACTTTTGACTTAATATCCAGATTTGGCTCACTGTATCCATTTTAAATTCAGATTGCACACTAATTATGAACTGAATTTGTCAAACTACTAAAATTAATTGTATGCAAGTATGCTAAAAAAATTTAGCTTTGACAAATATTTTTGTAAGCACTTTTAGTTATATGGGTTCTAAAATTTTAAAAAAAATTCAGAATCAATACTATATGATGTCGAGGAAAGTGTGTGGTTATCCTATGTGAATTTTTCAGAAATCAATACTAATTAGTTTAGGAACTAATTATTTTGAAAATTAGATTATAAATTTGTGCATTTGGATTTAAAGTGGATATGGTGACCCAATTAGGATATAAATAAAGTCTATGTTGTGGGGGAATAAATCAAGGTTGAGCGACCAAAATAATGTATAGGGCGGAGTCGAATGGCTTTTGGTGTGCAATTAACCTAGGATTTCTCTATAGTCTATACCCTCAAAAAGATTGTGTAGTGCATAGTTTCTCAAAAGACTTGTAAGAAAAATGCAATAGGGAGTGCTTTGTGAAGTGATTGTCGATGACATGGTAATAATACTTGTACCTGTACTACTTTCATATTATACAACAGCTACTGCATTTAAGTTGGTTCTTAGTACTGGTATTTGATGGATGTTATTTTACATTTTATTTTTCTTGTGTTTCGTGACTGCTAACCTAGTCTTCTGAACTAAACTCCTTAGGTGGTGGTGGGTAGTTTCATAGCTGAAGGTAAGAAGCCAAAGCCAAAGCCAGATCCATTTAGCCGAGAGCCTATGTCAAACCCACCCATGATGAAAACTGGGCCACCTGCACCACACATGGCAGTCCCCACCATGATGAAAGCCGGTCCACCGCCTAATATGGGGGTCCTGCAACCACATATGACTCCCGGCTTTGGTCCTGTTTCCACGGGGAGCAGCCCACCGTCTGATGTAATGTCAGATGATGATGAGTCTGGATCAGATGATGATTCGGGAAGCCCTATAGACCATCACATGGGCCATAATTTTAGCAATTCTGGAGCCCACCATGTTTCATCTGGTTACAGCCCCATGGGTTGGCCACTTTCTGGGGCAAATCAGACTAGGCATGAATCTGACATGAAGATGATGTCCAAGTAATTTAGCTGAGTAGCTTGACCTCTCCCTCCCCCGTCTCTCTCTCCGTCTGCAGTCTGTTGGGTTGTTGTAGGCAGGTCTTACCAGAGTTCAGTTGATTTCTTTATTTAGATTCTAATTATTCTGTGATGTAGTGTTCTAATTAAATGTAGTTGATGATACCACTTGTTTTCAAGCTATTTATGCTAGCGGCTTGCACTAATTAGCTTTGCTAGAGTTCGTTTAGTTTAATTTAATTCCCAAATTCGTTTATTTAGATTCTTAATTTATGATGGAGCCGCACTAAGGGTCAACTTGTTTTCTTGACAATGTGGGCATACAAAAATGGTAGGGACCTCTTCCAGGATAAAAAACGCCGCCCTTTTTGGGTGTACGCACGCTCTTAAAAATTTAAAATTGATTGATACTTGATTAAGTGCTTAACAAATGAACGAACGTGGTTTGATTAATTCTAATATGTTCATAATTTGAGCATTTAATCAAGTATAAAATCAATTCTAAATTTTATAAAACTTATATGAAAACGCATCGCCCGTAAAATTAAACAAAATCAACAATTTGGATTTAACAATTGAATTGAAAAAATTTTAAATATTAAAAAAAAAGGCAAAAGGACTGTCGGCAGTCGTTTTTTTTGACTGCCGACTATCCCAGTCCTATTCTTAGATATTCTGCTTGATCTAATTCTGCTTGTGCGTGCAATGTCTCGGAGTGGGATAAAATAAAGAATAGCATATGACTAATTTTTCTTATGAAGAGATAAGAAAGATACTTTTTATTACAAGAGATAACAAACACTAACTATTTATTTCCACATTGATCCTATTAGCAGATATAGCTGAGGTATAGAAACGAGGTAATAGGAACTTCAGAACGATTTACCCTAATACTTCACATGTACACCATGTAAATGAAACAATTAAATATTGAATGAATACTAAACAATCAAAAACCACATTCTGTTAAAACAAACTGTTGCACCGAGAACAAATCCAAGCATTACGCTTAAGAAATTTAAATAATACTATCCAATAAACTATAAAGCCTTTATTATTTACACAATATTATCCAGCTCAAACCAAATAATAAGAACAAAGAGGTCTAATCTATAACAGTAGGGACAACAAAACAAGAATATTAAGACAAAATCAACAGTTCTTCGAGCAGAATAACTTGAAATGTTTCACTAAGGTACGACAACTTCAGCACCTAATCTCATATGACCCAGCCTTGGTTATATAACGGACCCACTCCACTGTGTTGTATCCACTCTTCTCCCAAACCTAAGATAACATGCAGATATTACAACTCAAATGGTAGGTGTAAGGCGCAGTTATAATAGAGAATTGTTTACTGAGAAAAATTGGATTAAAGATATGAGCCACTGACGGCTAATAGGTCTGTGCCACTCAATTACAGTATCAGTATCTGCTAAGCATACTAGTACAAGTTTTTGAACAGTTGAGCAATAGTGTTCTTCGTTTGGGTTCAGATAGCACATTGAAAAAAGATGGTTGCACATACCTTTAGAAATCTTACACGCAATCCTGATGCAGTAAACATAGGAACCTGCCGATGAAGATAAACTTGTTAGCAGAACTTAAGGAGTCAAAGGTGGCAAAACTAAGTTCAAGAAGGTATGTAAATTCAGACCCAACCAACAGGAAACTTGCATGATGGTCAGGTCACACCTTTACACAAACTAAAGAACTATATTAATGACTTGAAATTAGGGCAATATTTCACCTAATAAACAAAGTTCCCAATATTAATGAGTTATTAAATTCAGTCTCTACAATTTCAAATTTGTTCAACAAAAGATAAAACATGCTCCAAATCTAGTTATGTTTCAAATGGATAATACCAAATTTCAAATTATAGCTTTGATTACAACAGTCAAGATTATCAAAGTACCATATCTCATAATTAATTATGTATTCTTCCTCATTATTAAAATGTATTCAGATATGCCCCTTCTAATTATTAAGGAAAAAATCAACATTCCTTTCCAATTCAGATCACATGGCAAGTACCAGTATCAACCTCAGCTGACATCTCTGAACTCTTTTCCAAACCATTGAGTGGCAACAAGAAAAGAAATGATACCACCATTCTAAACAGAATACTTTTATTTAGAAAAATTATAAATGCAATACTAATTAGTTGTACCTGAAATTCCATTTGAATGGGAGGCCTAGTTACTGCCTTCTTTTCACCCATTGTAGAGATCAACTCAACCTCTGCATTCATTGTTGCCTCTGTTTGTCCCGGAAATTTCCTTATCCTGCAATTTAAAAAGGTGTACACATTGCTTCATCAATTATAGGGGCAAAAAAATAAACAAGCATAGGGAGCAAACACCCATCAAGCATAGGGAGCAAACACCCATCACAGTATATTCAGCTTAACCTAAGTGCCTACTTATTGACATATTGGGCTCGATAAAGGCTCAAGTTGTGACTTAGGTTTTGTCAAGTGATAACAAACAAGTTTAATGGTGCAAGAAGATACATTAATGTGGAGTTCAGGCCTACAGAAGAATCAATAAACAAAAAAAAAAAGAAAAGAACTCTGCAAATGACACAAAATTAATATACCATTTGAAAACAACATACAACATTTCTCACATTTTCTCCCCTAAAACAAGGCAAAGTCAGTTTAAACCGAATACTATCAATTGATCCATCTCTTGACAGCTACTGTCAAGGTTTCGAAAAAAAAAATTGATCCACATGCTTCTCAGTTTAATTTAAATTAAACCACATTTCATATAAAGTAAAGCCACAGCTAAAATAGCTTGCTTTTTAAAGATAAGTTCAATTCAGGTTGACATGTATGTCTGTCGATTGCCAACATACAGGCCCAACTGTCGATACATGCAAATGCGATGCAAGTACCAGTTGATACTAGGAAAAGGACCCTTATGAACTTACTTCCAAACCAAACAATCAATGGAAGCATTGTATTTAGCCTTGCCAGTTGTCACTTGAAAACTGGTTTTTGCAGTTTGCTTAGGAACTGGTACCTTCACCACCACTCCTAGAGCAAACATTTTTGCACCATATGAACTCTTCACCTGTAAATTAGAGATTATATAAATACTTTATTTTGATACAAAAGCAAAGAAATGTAGAGCTCAATACTTGGTGGAAATAAAAAACATGGTTAATTACATACATTGACATTGACTTCTAGGCGTGTCCTGCCCAATTCTTTGATCGTTGGCAATACTCTGAATGGAAGGTTTACCCCTTCTGTTATACGATACCTAATAACGCATCAAATTTGATAAGAAACAGATATCAAACACAGTTACTATGACAAGAAGAACACATTGTTAATGACAGTAAAGAGAAATTGAATTACTTCATCAATTCAAATTCACCATCAGGAGGCACAAAGCTGACAGTCTTCTCGGAATTGAACCTTGTCAGGTTTACACATTGGTGAAAAGTTACATCATCCAGCTCTATCGTCTTCCCACTAAAAACAGAAATAGAGCAAGCTTGTTGAGAAAAAAAAAATTATCTTATGAAGCTCTGCTCATTCCATGTTAACAACAAAATATTGCCCAAAGGAATGGTACATTCTGCAGCTGAATTAAAGATACATACAACCTTTTTCTTTTTTACTGGCAATTTACTGACCAGTTAAATGCCAACCATGTAATGTTACTTTCTCACTTAATTAAATGCAAAGATGGGGGCCAGACTCCTATTTTTCGTCAAAAAAAAAAATATACATACAACAAAAGGTCTCTTGCATTAAAACACCTTTACATAACAAAAAACACCCAAAACACAATAGATTTGCAAAAATAACAATAACTAGAAATGAGAAGTGAATGACAAAACCATCACGATGAAGTTCCAATATCTACTACCAAATCTTCATACAAATTAAAATATCTGAAAAGAAGTTCATCTCCTTTTATTTTTCTTCATTTTCATATGTACTCTGTTTTCTCTACTAAAAAAATCCTAGCTTTAATCCCTTCAACTAAATAAGATATGAAATACATAAAATATTGTAGCATAGGTAACAGGAGTAACTTCATCCAATAAATGGCAATGATTTTCTGTGACATTATTCATTTCAATTTGAAAACGATTTAATTTTACAATTAAAATCTTGGTTATTTGTTTCCAATGGGATTAATTGGTGTTGATTTCTGAAATAATGCAATATGAAAATTGACAAACAATGGTGAATTTAATAAGAAAATGATCTGGTACCTTCTTGTAGGCCTGGCTTTGATTTGAGATTCTTTTTCCAGACCAATTTTGTCATTTAAACCTAGCTTCAAGTCAGGCATCCCCGAAAGGAAGCACTTCATGAGAATTTTTCCCGTCACGTCACACCTTAGTACACTTCCTTTAACATTGAAGATAGAATGAATAAGCCACTCAGTTAAAAAATAATCCGATAAGCCAATCAATGACTAACTAAAAAAACTGCAACAAATCCTATTCTTCTGCAGAAATTCAGTTAAGTTCAATTCCACAAGCTAGATTGACAAAATATCGTGTTATTTAGACTGAGATGCTGAAAACATTAAAGATCAATGTGCCTACATTTTAAGTTTGACAGACTAAACCATAAAATGGATCAACAAACATATGCTTTGCGGTCATGTGTAAAACCCTACCTTTGGAGGACATGAGAAGATTAACACTTTCAACTATGTCCAAGAACACCTGAAATTACGTTACAGTTAGAATTTTCCCATTGAAAAGATTCGCCATTAATATACCAGATAAAAAGCACTAGGTACAAACAAAAGATCACCTCATTTTTCTTATAGTGAAGACCCTCACGTCTCCAGCCAACAGCACCAGTAACTTGTAGTGTAGCGTTTGGGACGGGCTTTTCTGATGCCTTGGGTTGAAGAAAAAAAAATACTAAATATAAGTTGAGATGTTCTACAGTTCAACTTCAATAAATAAGAAACTTCAATCAGAAGTCATTTTTTATCACCTTGGAAGAAAATGGAGATCGGATCCCTTCTTGAGTAATATACAGCTTCAAAATTTCAGGAGAAAGGTTCTGGGGGTACCCAAAATCCATGATTTCTGCAAATTGAGGGAGCAAAATTATATGCACAAAATTGTATATAAAAGAAAGGTTTGATTGACATGGAGCTATTAATTAAACTATCAGATTATCACTCAAATTTTAGTTCAGTCCCCTAAATTTACAAATTGAACCTTCCTAGGCCTTAAACAATTCTTTTTGTATAATTTTGATCCTGTTTCTATTTTCTGTTCAAATGGTTGAACGGAGCTCCAACTTCAAGCCTACTTTTCATGATGCTTCTTTGTGCAAAGAGAATATTGATTTCTTGCCATTTTAAAAAATGAGGGTGGAAATTTATAGAAATTTCAGATCTGTACCCCCAACATTTATTCTGAATTTCTGATACTAAAGATATTACAGCATAACAAAACAATAGCAGCTTTTCTGAACCAAAATAGGAAGCTTATTAAAGCTTTAAGCTTCTGGGACCAAACTGAGGTTAGCATTCAATATATAATACTGCATAATGGAATATCAATAGTTTAATATAGGAAACTTAAGGAATATAAATGTTATGACTGTACAAAATATGGGATCATACCATCAAGTAGCTCATAAATGAGAACAAAATTGTTTCTGATAGCATCCTCATCAAAATTGCCGCCAAAGTAAGACTTGAATAGATTAACAGCCTGTTCAGAGGAAAAGAGGAACATACTTTGATACCATGTGCAGGAAGGTTACATAATAGGGGGAATCTATTGAAGGACAGCCTAGGCCTGTGCCCAAGCTTAAGGTGCAAATAGCTGCAGGATCCTTAAGTATTTTTTTCTTTAATATACTTGATCAAAATAAATCAAGCATAAATTGCAGAGCTGACTCAAGCTTCAATGTACAGTTAATAAGGGACAGGCAGCTTCCTTTATGATTTGGTAATATTTTATTGTGCCCACACTTACATTACCGACTGGATCTGCCTCTTTATATAGCAAAATATTATATCAACACTGATGCTGGTACCGTTATCATAAGAACTAAGAACAGGTGTGGCCAGGACAGCTCTGGTCCTTGTAAGGACCTATCAGAGATATACAAAACCAACAATCTCCACACAAACAAGCATGGCTTCATTGGATTGAACCTCCCAATACTCATTGGATCATGATGGTCCAGGAATTTTCAGTGTTTTTTTTCTTCTTAAAAAGTTTCATGACCTGATCCAATAAAACTAGTCTGGTACCGCAAGGTATACACCTTAACTGGATATGAGTGTGACCAATATGATACTGATACAGAAAGACTGTAGAATAAAAAAGAAAATATACCTCAACGACGAATTTGAAGGAGGAGGCAGCATTAGCATTGCTACTGACAACAATCACAATATACACGTTACTAATTCGCATGTAGAGAAAGGAGCATCCCCCAATCTGACGAACGGGGCACGTTCCCATTTCCTTTGTCTGCATAATATGCGTTCTGAACGCATCCACCATGTTTCCTCTGGAAGCACAAATCACAATCAATTCTTAGATGCATTTCGCTATTTAAACCACTCAGATCTAGCTCAAAACCTACTAATATTTTCTCTTAAGAGGAGAAAATTACGGAATGACAGCTAATATGGAGAATTTACAGATCGTAGTAAACAAAAAACGATCCAAAAGCTGTTTATCTTTTCCAAATTGAACCAAATCTTCAGTTATCAATCAAACTTTAAATATAAAAAAAATGGAGAGCTAAAGCTAATGCTCATACCCGACATCGTCCCGATAAAGGCGATTGATTAGCACATCGCCACGGAGATTTAGGAAATATATTGCAGATGCCGCCACTGGCATCTCGTCTCCTAATTTTAAACCCTAGCAGCAATTTGCAATAGTGTATTGTTAGATCGAGGTAAGGTAGGTATCTCCGCCTCCTTGTACACAGAAAATTGGGAGGAGAGGAGGGAGAGGAGGGTGTTGACTGGAGTAGAAGGTTCTTCGTTCAGATCAAAGGCTGGAAAGAAATTCAAAGAGGAAGTTTCGTGAGCTCGGTGTAATGCGGTGCACGGCAAATTAATTCAACCATGTTCCATGTGTAATGGGCCCATCTTTTTGCCAGGGATGAATGTCATAGCTAATAACTTGCGCGGAATGGCATAGTGTCGAGAATTTAATTCATTTAAATAGAATAAATTTTTAATTCAAATTTGATGTTTGGAGTAAAATGTAGAAAACTACCTTACTTTGTTCATTTTGAACCTGTATCGGATAACTTTTGACAACCTCTAACCGGAACATGTAAATTGAATAATAGAGTCCATAAGCCGAAATGCTGGCATTTTTATGTCCAATCAAATCAAAGCAATTGTTCGGAATTCGTCTTCTCTCAAACAATAAATCAGACTATCAGAGTGCTGTATGCAATTAAAAATTTGATTTTTAAGATTTTGACTAGTGAAACAATTTTTGGATGGACCAAATTAATTGGAGTAGTAATAATGATGTCAAGGAAGATAGCTAAATCACTTTCTCTTTTTCCTTTTTTCCTTTTCAACGGTAGTCACTATTTTTTTATATATATATTTTTTTTTTGTAGATGACACTCACTAGTTACCGTGGACCTGGAGCATGGCTTTACAAAGCTACTGTTTTAACTGACATATGGGACCAAGCATTCAGGTGCAGATAGACGTTTTGACCGTCTCGCCTCTCTCTCCATTCCACTGGACACTACTAAAAAAAGAAGGAAAAATCGAAGAAAATAACAAAAAGAACAAACTCAGTAGACACAAGACGAGTTAAGAGCTTGCGCTCCCACAGAACCAGGTGAGGAAGATCAGCTTTTGCTGCTATTTATTTCTCAAATTATTCGCCTCTTTTCTAGTTGTTAGTTTCCGTACGTCTCCTCTTGTTCTTATCGGATCGAATTTTTCAGTTGAAGCTCCTGTAGTCTCTCTCATGGCGAATCAAGTATCAAATGGCAACGATGCTGATCAGGTATTTCACCAAGAAGTTTAAGAATTCATTTGATTTGTATTCCCTGTTGGTAATAGGTTGACATATGGAGTCTGTATAAGTCGGGCCATTCGTTTTAGCTTTTGAATTGCTTTTTGGTACTACCTTATTTGTTCAATTTTGAACCTGTATGTGTTGTTATGTCTCTTCAAGAGATTATATCAGGTGTTGCTTAATTTCCTCAAATCAGGGATTTTAAACCTGAGTTTGGTTGACTGACTGCTTGTTGTGTACGAGAGAATACCCTTTTTGTAACATAAATACATAATGCATGTGTTGTTTATTGGTTTCTAGGTTCTGGTAGAAGAAAATGGTTCTGCAAGGACATTGATTCTAAACAGGCCTCGGCAACTGAATGCACTTTCCTATACAATGGTACATCAATATTTAAGAGTGATACATCTCTTTATCAACAGTTCATTACATACTAAAATTTAGAATTTTTTCCTTCAGATTACTTTGTTGTTGAAGAATTTCAAGGCCTTTGAACATGATCCAAAAGTAAAGGTGTTAATATTGAAGGTGATATAATTTCCCTTTCAGCTTTTCTTTTCTCAAAATTTTTGATCTTTCGTCAATGACTTTTCTCTGTTTCCTTTTAACTGCAAGCAAATACTTGGTTTTAGGGTAAAGGAAGGGCATTCTGTGCTGGAGGTGATGTAGCAGCAGTTGCACGTGGTATATTTTCGACCAATTAGTGTGATATATGATCTCTAAATGCAATATGGATTTCATAACTTCTAATGTGCCTTTGGGTTTTGTACAGCTGATTGGACTGTAGGGGCTGATTTTTTCAGGGATGAATTTACATTAAATTACATCATTGCTACCTACAGCAAACCTCAGGTAGGATAGGTTCTTCTTGGGAAATCACATTCCATTGTACCTTTAATTATGTTAACTCTCTCATTGTTCTAGTTGCATTTCTAAAGGTATCTCTACTTGATGGGATTTGCATGGGAGGTGGAGCAGGTGTATCTATGCATGGCAAATTTCGAGTTGTTACAGAGAAAACAGTAAGATTTCTTTATCATTATTTGGATGCATTTAAAAATGTAGTTTCTCTCTGTTTATGGAGGTAATATTGATGTTGCATAAGTATAATCCAGTAGTCCTTTATGTATTTATGATGCTACCTCACAGTGGGACCTGCACATTTCAGTTAGTACCTGAACTATGCACAATTAGGTCTGTTTGATAACACTAATAATGGAGTGTAATACATAGTGGCAGCATATATTATCATTTCCTAGTTGCCAAAATAGCTGGTAAGGTACCACAGTAAGTGCACTATGCCAGCAAAGGAAAGAAGTGGATATGATAGAAATACAGCTCGAAGCCTCGAACAGTAATCCAGTGGTACTTGCGTATGTCATTGTGGTACAGTAATCGTTACTGAACATAATTTAACCATATTTTCTTAAGGTTTTTGCAATGCCTGAGACTGCACTGGGTTTGTTTCCTGATATAGGCGCCTCTTATTTTTTATCAAGGATCCCTGGTTATTTCGGTAATTTTCTTCTACTGTCTATTTGACAATGATAATTTACATTTTTCAACTACATTTGAGGTTGGAAAAATTATAAATCTATTCTATATCATTGGCTGGAAAATATCAGATAACATTAAAAAAAGATTAAAAATGTATGCTATATTTCTATATTCAGGGGAGTATGCTGGCCTAACAGGTGTGAGGCTTGATGGTCCCGAAATGCTTGCATGTGGCCTTGCGACACATTTTGTACATTCAACAGTACGTTCGCATAAATTTGTATTAGTTTCAGGGACTAGACTGTAATTTTGCGCTAGGCATGTTATGTCTTAATACATACACATTGGAGGCATGTCTAAAGATCTCATTATCTTCACAGAAATTGGCTTCATTGGAGGAATCCCTTTCTAAGTCGGCAACCTCTGACCCCTTTGCAATTTGTGGAATTATTGATCAATTTTCTCAACATGTACCAGTGAAAGAGACCAGTGCTATTAATAGGTGCAATTTCATTTTTCTAATAAACTTATTACTTTAACCTTTTGTATGCATAGCATAATTGTTTGGGACTTTGGGTAATGTCAGGTTGGAAATTATTAACAAATGCTTCTCCAAAGGAACAGTGGAAGAAATTTTATCAGCCCTTGTAAGTGTTAAAAAGATTTCCTATTTTATTTGTCCATTTAAGCAATTTCCTCTGACAATTTTTTTTTCCATTTCTTTAAAGGAAAAGGAGGCCTTGGTTGTATCTGACAAATGGCTACATGATGCAATTGAGTCACTTAAGAAGGCTTCACCTACTAGTCTAAAAATATCCCTAAGATCGGTACATCTCTATTATAATTTCATATGCTTATTCTAGTTTCTAGATGCAGATAACTCATGCAGCCCCTATGAACGTAGGGGCTGTTCTTTTTATTTTCAAGGAAAATAAACTTGGAATTGAATTTGGTACTATTAGAAACTAACTTGCATCATCTGTCTTATCCTTCAATAAATCAATATTCTCGAATTTTTTTTTTGTAAATTCCAAAAAAATTAAGAATCAGCACTTGAACAGTTTGTCTTGATTCTTAAAATCTTCTAATTACATTTGTAGTATTGCTCACTAGATGAGCTGTAGGTATTGATCTAACTGTTAGACATTTCATTTTGCTTTCCACTAATAATTTGTTTTGATCTAGATAAGGGAGGGACGAACACAAACAGTTGGTGAGTGCTTGACCAGAGAATATAGAATGGTCTGCCATGTTTTACGTGGTGATTTCAGCAAGGATTTCTTTGAGGTAAACATACATTTTACAAAGAAGGACATTTGTTTTTTTACATATTTTCATATTTGTTCTTAAATCTCTATCATTTATGTCAAAATACAAATATGCATTTGCAGGGTTGCCGGGCTATTTTATTTGACAAGGATAAAAACCCGAAAGTAAGTCAAAATATATTTTATAAGCATTTATTATTATCTAACAAATTTTGCATTATTTTTGCTTACAATGAAATTAAGGGGTAGAGATGTTCGTGCCTTATTCTGAGAATCAGATGGTGTTGGTAAAAATATTGTCCAATTAGTGGGGTATTACTTCCTTTGAATTAGGATGAGGGAGTGGGGAGCCGCTCTGGGGAGCAAAAGATGTGTTTCTTATGTATCATCCATAACTAATCTCTGTGCTGGGGAAGATTCTGTGAAATTCAAGCACAAATCTTTTCAAGGCATATCTTACCAATTCTATGTTCTCTCTTGCTGTTACTGCTTACTAACCCCTCATTCATGGTAACTTGTTGGTTAAAGGAAGAATATGGATAGTTCCACCTTTTTTGACCAGAAAATTCCTCAAAAGATACTCCACCTCATGATGATACAAAAATTAATTTGTCATGATTTTTATAGTGGACGCCATCTAAATTGGAGCTCATTGGCGATCGGGCTGTTGACAAGTATTTTTCTAAAATTGAAGATTCAAACTGGGAAGATTTGATACTTCCCTTGGGGCACCGATCTTACACTAAGTATGTTTCAAGACTTTGAAATTGGAAGCATGGATGTAGGGATTTATTCAAATAAAGCTTTATATCATCAGTCTCATTATAGTATTAGGATGGATGCCTTTTGTATAGCAAAAGCTGAACAACATTAATAAGTTCTGCAAGCGGCTATCCTCATTGAGAATAATAATATTTCACCTCAATATTAGTTTCGTCTGAAATTATTTGGTTTTTTGTTGCCTTCTGTTCATGGTAAAGATTATGTTTCATTGTTACTTTTGTATTATAATGTTAATGCAGGCCATGCTTGAATTGCTTAACTTTTTCAAAGCTGGTATTTAGCAATAGGTCCTGCGTTCAGCATTCTTTTGAATTAACAAAAAGAGGAAAGGCTGTTAACATGATTAGTCAACAATCTTATCTGTAACATGATAAGATCCAAGTTTAATCTGAGGCCCCCGTAATATATTGAATAATGGAAAATATAGGCTGGATCACGGCCGACAGCGACTATCAATCTGCACAACTCTATATTTTAAAGGAATGCGTCTGCTTTGATTCCTTTGGTATATCTGTGGGCTACTGCGGGCACACAGCATGATCCAAATTTTAATAAAAAAATTTAGCTGGCATAGTTCCTAGGCTTCACCTTCCATAGACATCAAGCGTTTTAGCTAAAAAAAGAATTGGTGCCAATTGGAGAGTCCACCTTGAAAAAACATCCAATATATCAAAATTCAAAAACAAATCGAGAGCGTGCGAATAATTATTGCATAGGACAGTGGGAACACCGGGCTACATTTAAATAAACATCACAAATTTAAAGGAAGAAATATATATAAAAAATATATACAAAAGGAGTTACAACTTAAGACTACAAATCAAAATATATATTTACACAGCTATTACAACTTATAAATACAACAAAAAATAAAATCACCACAAAAGTAGAATAGTGTTGTTGGGGAGTAACCTAAGACTACAAATCAAAATATATATTTACACAGCTATTACAACTTATAAATACAACAAAAAATAAAATCACCACAAAAGTAGAATAGTGTTGTCTGCTCCCCAACAATGCCCAAAATATCACAAATACCCAGCAAATATCATAGGTACCCGTGAGACTATGAGATTTCATCAGGGATGCATATGAAACTGTCCATGACTCCATGTGTTATATAAGAAAATGCCTAGCAAAAACTCATGAATACAGATATCAGCTGTTGGAGCAAACACCTTGAAAACAACCGCCAGACTTACTGATATATACAAGGGTAGAAACTTAGACCATATCAGATCCAGATCTCACTTCTGCTCTCTTCTTATTGGGCCGAAAAAAAGAGCAAAACCAGAACCAGAATCCACCAACCTGCTGCTTTTTCTTGTTGTCAGTTTCTCTTGAGGCAACCAAATCAGCCATGTATTGAACAACCGCCTATCATATTGGAAATAATAATAATAAATATCTGCAAAATTTATATGTTATCGGCTATTTTAATCATGTTTAAAATACAAGATACTATACAGAAGGTTGACTGACACTGTTAAGATATTTAACCTACCACTATACACAAACAATATAGACAACATAAAAGAATAAATGTATAATAGAAGAATGAACACGTAGGATATTACAGGAATTCTGAGCAAGACAAGAGTATGAATACCTAAGCTAGCACTCTTTCTATAAAACAATATAGAAAGATTTGATTTGCAATCCGAAAAACATCATACCAGTCACACTGGCATCCAACAAGATTAGCAAAACCCCAAGGTGACGTACTTAGTTCCAGAAATGCTAAGCATATCAAACATTCATGGTGGTAGTTTAAGTCTTACATTAAGAGAATATAAATATACCTGGGCTCCCAACTTGACAATTTCTCTAGGTGGCACCTCTAGAGGAGTCTCGTCAGCATTGAATATCCGAAGCTTTGACAAAAACCTAAATGAATCTGGCAGAACACGTATCTGATCACTACTGATATCCAGATCCTCTAACATCTCAAGATTCCCAATTGACCGAGGCAACATGCGCAAGTCCGCAAAGTTCTTCGACACATTCAATCTCACCAGACTTGTCACAAAGCAAAGGCTCTCAGGTACAGATTCCAGTTCGTTGAAACTCACATCTAATTCTCTCAAGCTTACAAGTGATGCCATTGTCGTTGGTAGACTCTTTATTCTGTTATAGTGTAGGGTTAGAGTTTGTAATTTTCCGAGTTTGCCAACTGCCTCAGGTAAAGCTTTCAAACGGTTGAAATCTAATCGGAGCTCTGTTAAGGAAACACATGACCCAATAGTGTATGGCAGTTCTTCAAGTTCATTTGTCTCGACATTTAATCTTTTCAAGTTGGTCATATTACCAATTGAGTCAGGTAGAGTGGCCAACTGGTTTGAGCTTAGGTCAAGGTCAATTAAATTTATAAGTTTACCAATTGTAGTTGGAAGTGATGCAAGACGATTTGCATGTAAATCAAGTTCCGTGAGGTTACACAAATCACCAAATGATTCAGGCAGATTTGTTAACTGATTTGAGTGTAAATCGAGCTTCATTAAGGACTTGAGGTTGCCAATGGAAGTTGGCAAGGCTGTAATTCGGTTTTCTGACAAGTCGAGCTGTGTCGTTTCTTCCAACTTACCAAGTGAAGATGGAAGCCATTCGATCTGGTCTGTTAATTTTCCCCTTAGGTTTAAAACCCTGGATTCTTTCTTGGCTGAGGATTCAATTACACTTGCAACTTGGATTAGACTAAGCTTCTCTGGGTCCCCTGATCCTGCATTTTTTCGATTTTTATGGATTAGTCAGTAGGATTAAACTGAAAAGAGATTATTGATGGATATTTAGTATGCCTAACATGCCAATAGAAGAAAAGAAAGAAGGTTATCTTGTTCTTGGCATAAAATTTACAAGACTACCTCATAAAGCATTAAGTTTTATTTAAGAAATACAACTAGAAAAAAAAAACAAGTAACACTGATGTGCTGTTGTTGCACTCATTTTTTTTCTTTAAAATTGAAGCAGGTTGAGCCAGCTTTGGATTTGTTCTTATTTAATGTTGTCATACTCTGATTTGGCATAATAATGTGGTTGAATCAAGACTGCTGGATTTATAAGGGGTGACACTGTGAGGTTATCGTGCTAGATAATGTACTGTTATGCAATAAGACATCCGTAAGGTCGGTGAAGCAACCAAACTGATGCTTCAAGGACTGTCTCAAAGAATTTGTTTTGCTGATCCATGCTTAACAATTTAGGGCTTTTAGGATGGGATTAGATGGACATCAAAATAATCTTATATCTTCTATGTTATCATGTTAATGTAAATGCAGGCAACTATTTGAGCTGCTTCTGTATTTTTCTCGGGAATTGCTCAGGACACTCCCTGGTTACTCATTCACTCCAAAACTTACCAAAATACCCTTCTTAGATAGACTTCGTCGAGAAAAAACAAGATGGAAAAGGAGAGGACATTTTGGTCATTATTTAGAAAAAATTGGAGTGAATGAGCATCTGGGGCGTGACCTGAGCAATTTCCATTTTTCTCAAAAAATAAAATAAATAAAAAATAAATTTAAAACGAGTCAAAAAAGAGGCAGAAAGAAAGGAACCCACATTCAATTTTAGAGATTTTTTTCGTAGAGGACAATTGGAAATATTAAAAAGGTAAAATACAAAATAACAACTTCAACAAATTGAAACCCAGTAAGTCAAATTACTTTCCTAAATTAGTCATTTATATATTTAAAACCCATGCAAAATCCCTGGAAAAGTTAAACTCTAGGTATTTTTTTCATAAGTTCTTTTAAACCTACTAAATTGCAATTTATCGCAAAATATTACAGAACATGAAGACTGTTGACAACATATCTCCCATATACCCACAAACACAGAGAGCGAGAGCGAGAGAGAGAGAGAGAGAGAGAGAGAGAGAGACTAAACCTTCAGAAACCTCAGATTTGAAGGAGCCAACTTTCACTTTCACATCATCTCCATACCCGGCATCTTCTCTAAAGCTCAAAGCTCTTCTAATCTCTTCCTTCTTTTTCACAACCTCTTCGAATCTCTCCCCACCAACCTCGCCATCATCATGCGGGCTCACTGTCTTGGAGGCTCTCTGAATCAATTCGTCGAACACCTGGAGCCTCTTATCCAAATTCAACACATGCACTGCGTCCTTCCTCTGTTCATACGCCACTAGAGAGATCCAGTTCCTCTTCGCCTCTTTAAACACGAAGAACAACTCCTCTGGCACCTCAGTACTCCTCTCCATTTTCTCCAGTTCGCTCAGTTTCGCCTCCTCTTCTGATTTTGAGGAATTGACAATGGACATGGCCGCATCGACTTCTTCGATTGTGGGTCTTGGTGGAAGAGATCGATAGAGAGAGGTGAGTTCGTCTATTAGGTTCTTTATTGCTGGTTTGATCGCCATGGTTTTTTCTCGGACGAGAGAGAGAGAAGTTGAACTCTTTTCTGTGGGCAGAGAGGTGTGAGAGGTTGATAGCTGCGACTTAAATGGCAGAGAAGGGTCTTTTGGTAAAATTCTTCAGAGGTGAATTTTCAATCTGTTACCGTATTTTCGTGGGAAAATTATCAGAGGAACCCTATAAAGTTTGTATTTTGACGTGAGGGCACGTTGGTACAAGGTTGAAAAGGTGCCAGTGCACACTGTAGCATTCAATAAAAAAAATATGGAAATTGTATTATATAAATGCAACATTCTATTTATCAATTAAATATTTAATTTATGATACCTGTTGGATGGGTCAAAGAGTTCTATGTAGACAAGTAAACTATGGATTTGTTCTGTAGTATGGATAGATACAATGTATCTGCGGCGTTTTATATTATTCCATCTGTAAAAGCTGAAAAAAAAATACTGAGAAAAATAATATCAACTTGTGTCCCGAGCTTATGTTAAATTTGACTAATTGACTATACAGTATTACAGTTTAGATACTAGTTGCTAAGAAAAGTAGCATAGTTTAGACTCTAGAAGAAACACAATTTTCTTTGGTATCCTTCCAGACTCTGAGACTCCAGAGCGAGCACTAAGTTTCCCTCTAATAATTCTTATGATTTCATTTTTCTAGAATTTTAGGGAGTAACTAATTGCTGACTTAATCTATTTTGAAATGGTACATTTTCTAGTCGTTGTCAGTGTCACTTTCTACAATTAAATTATTTGACAAAGGGTTGTAACTGATGCATCGAGGATAAATAAATTAATAAAACTTAGTTTTCCATTCGATAAAAGATATTACAAGAATCTCTCAGTAAGAAACAAAATGGGAAAAAACAAATCTGAAGAAAAGCAATCGTCTTAAAGAGAAGGTCAAATTAATTTCTTTACCCGTGTTACCTCAATGCAATGATGAGACACTCAGACAGATCACTACCATGCTTTATGATTATGGAGGCCCTTTAGATGCTTTCTGGTACAGATTTGAGACACTTCTAGAGAATCCCAAATTAATAATTTGCGGCAGATTTGCCGATGTAATTCTCATGTAGCGAGTCACTAACCTATCAGTATAGAAAATAGAAAATAAAAAAAGGAAGATGGCACTGCACTCCCTCTATTAAACGCCCCTTAATTTTAAAAATATAATAATGACATTATAATATATTCTTTTTTAGTTAAGAAACCAGGTATATATTTTATTCCCAATTCCCATACAAGCTATCACCTCGGCAGTGTCATCTTTGTTGGAATGTCCTATTATATTATGTACAATAAACGGGCCTGGGTGAAAAAAAAAATTAGTTTGTTTTTTTGTCTTTTTTGTTAGTATGAAGTTTTGTCTGTGTCCCGACTATGAAGCCATAACATTACTGTATAAAAGTTTTTGGATTTTTTTTGGAGGGCAGATGGGATGACATCATTACAGATGTCGCTAGAAGTGGGGATCCTGGAACTTGGAACTTGGAAGTCGCTAGAAAGTACTGTTTTGGCTGCGCGACAAAATAAACGGCTGTCCGTTAATTTCCCCGTTAACTGTAAACTGAGCTGACGCCGTGAAGTATACGGTTTGGATTTTGGAATTAGATCTACGCCGGAGCTGAGCAGTCAAACCTTACCAACTATGATAGCATTAATATAAAAAAAACTATGATAGCATAATAAAGTGCAAATAAAGTCAAATAAAAAATTATTTATTTTTGAAAATATAAACTAAAAAAAAGCTTCCAATAGTATAAGAGGTATTATTAAAAAAGAGTGACCATCATTATATGTTTTTATGCCACTGAACATGATTTGCTTTGTGATTTTCCTAATCCTTGACCAAATGAATTCTTTGTTCAGAAAATTGTTAGATTAGATATTTCAAACATAAACCTCATGGTATAATTATAAGAGTCGATTGTGAAAAGACAAATAGAGATTTTTATGATGAATTTTAAAATATAATACAAAGTTGGCTTACATTTTTTAAGATAATTTCTTGTACTGATATCTTGAAGGAAAAGTTGAAAACGCACAAAAGAGGACACATCGTTCCCCTTCATATATTCAAATATAGTTAAATTAAATATATCATGGTTTTCAAAACAATTGACAGCATATTCACCTCTTTAAAGACAGTTAATTAGGGACAACAAGAAAATCATTTATTTATATTACAGTCCATTCAATGGAAAATGATTTTCTCCATATCTAGTGGTAATTTTTTTTTAAAATAATATAATATCTAGTATCCTCTAAGAATTTGATATATAGATCAGGTGTTACAGCTCAAATTGGTCGTTTGAACTTTAAAAACTAAAAATCAGAGTTATAAATTATAATATCAACTGATGGACATTATGTATAGTACTGTAGCATACTCATTTTTCATTTAATGTATTAAAGGAAGAGCAAACTACGAGTTTTTTTTTTTTTTTTTTTTGAAAACGAGAAGACGTCCGTAGGCTAGCAAACTACGAGTTGAGATAGAAAGGTGGCGGTTCAACCATTTTATTCGACTTTGCAAAGCACTTTTCCTTCTTTTGAAGAAGCAAAAGTTGGAAATTACTTAACACAATCAATATCTAGCGCAATCAAGCAATCAGACAGGTGCGCCTACTCTCTCCTCACCCTCACCCTCATCCTCACGCGCTCTGATGTAGGGTTTTCATGCACACATTTCAATCCAATTTAGGTCCTAAATTATCTTTGAATACTTGTATTTTTAGTTGAATTCGCTAATTTTAGGTTACTTTAATTAGTTTTTGTGTCAAGAATGAGTTACTACCATAGTTTCTAATTTTATTGCAGATTTTGGACATTAAAAGACTTGGATCAACTCATAAATATGTAGAGCTCGTTGCAAGCTTTCCAACGGTTCTTGAATCACCTCAAACGGAGTCCGGATGAAGGAGATATGACCAAAATACTGACATGACGCGGTGCTGAATTTCTGGAACGGACCGTCCCAAATCAGAACGGTCCGCCCCAACTGAAATCGCCAGAATTTCCAGAAATAGTCCAGAGTTGCCAAATTTAAAGTTCTATTATGTTATGACGGTTCCAAACTATTTCCAGCACTTTCAGAACATATTTTCTGCTATTTCCATCATCTCTACACATTCCCAATGCCTATTTAAACATACTTTGAGGGAATTTTGAGATATACAAGAGAGGAGTTCCATCCTAGGTCCAAGTTAGGGTTAGACATAGATTTATTTGAGAGTTTAGTCTCAAGTCCAGATCGTGGTAGCGCCGAAACGACCGGTTTGTGGCAGAAATTGGGTGTTTCGATAGGAGGCTTCGACATACAAGAGGAAGCAAGGGAGTATTCGGTTTTATTCTTCCTTTATTTCCTATTTCTCTCTTGTTTTGCATGATGTCTTTTAGCTGTTGAGTTTATTGTTCTAGGGTTATGGTTGTAAACTTTTCTATTTAGTTGTTTGTGAATCTTTAGTTATTAATTAAGTTAAGTTTATGTTTTATCTCTTGTGCTTTAATTGATTTATTTGTTGCTTTGAACGATTAATTGCTTAATTGATTATCCCGTTGAACAAAGGCCACGTTTAATAGTTAGGATACAAAATCAATTGTAATAATTCGTAGCATAGCAAACAAAATACTTAGGTAGATAATAGATCGAAAGATTGAATCAAAACTTGAGTAATCAACGTTTTAACTTAAGATCGAAAGATAATAAGTTTACCTAGACCCAAAAGATAAACTAAACCCCCTAAATCAAGGAATGAAAGTTGAAATTTAGGAGTTTTAGGAGTTAATTAATTAAACCAAAAGATTTGACCTGAACGAAAGTTAGAGTACAAGTTTATTGGTTAGGAATTAATTTAACTTGCATAAACACTTAATTAATAATTAAATATCATGATCAAACAAGAGGTAGAATTGTTTGAACCATAAACCCTAGAATTATTTGACTTATTGATTATCTCTTATTTAGTTCTTGTTTTAGCCTTAATACTAGACTTAGGATTAGAACTCACCTTCAACCTTTAATTCTTAAAAGAGTTGAACTCGTCTAGCTAGTTTAGTAAAGTAAAACACTAATATTCCACACCGTCCCTGTGATTCGACCCTCAAGCTTTACCACAAACGATTAGATCGGATAAACGAGGTTTTTATTTTGAGCGTGGTTTTCCGTAAGATCACGCTCCCCTCCGATCACCTCCCTCAACCTCACACGCGCAAGGACGCCCAATCCTCTCTTCCTTCGCGCAGAGACGAGACTCTCCTCTCTCGCTCCACTTCTTCTCTCATCCGGGTTCTCCTTCCTCTTCTCCTATCTCTCCTCTTTCTCCTTTCTTCTTTTCTCTTTCTTCTTTCTGTGACCATTTCTTCTCCTTTTCTTTGAGATAATTTTTCTTTTCTCCTTTCTTCTCTCTTTTTTTTTCTCCTTTCTTCAGATCTGGTTTTCCTCTCTTGTGATAATTTTTCTTTTCTCCTTTCTTCTCTCCTTTTTTTTCTCCTTTCTTCAGATCTGGTTCTCCTACTACAAGAGAGTAAAATAACAAATACAGGAGATTTGGAAGTAATTAAATATTACGAAGGGAGTAAATAACGAGTATAAGGGAGTAACTAAAATAATACTAGGGAGTAAGTTATAACTCTTCGTGTATAACTTTAATAGAGAAATTAAACAGTATAAATGGAGTAAATAACGTGTACAGGGGAGTAACTAAAATAGTAAGAGGGAGTAAATAATAACTCCCTGTGTAACTTTATTAGGGAGTAATTAAACACCATGAAGGGAGTAAAATAACTAGTACAAGAGAGTAACTAAAGTAGTACAAGGGAGTAAGTAATAACTCTTTGTGTAATTTTATTAGGGAGTAATTAAACACTATGATGGGAGTAAATAACGAGTACAAGGGAGTAACTAAAATAGTACAAGAGAGTAAGTAATAACTCTTTGTGTAACTTTATTAGGGAGTAATTAAACACTATGAAAGGAGTAAATAAGGAGTACAAGGGAGTAACTAAAATAGTACAAGAGAGTAAGTAATAACTCTTTGTATAACTTTATTAGGGAGTAATTAAACACTATGAAGGGAGTAAATAATAAATACAGGGGAGTAACTAAAATAGTACTAGGGAGTAACTAGTAAGTTCAAATATGTAGTTTATTTGAGAGGGTAACTACTGACCATAAAGAGAGTAAATTATTAGTATAAGGGAGTAACTACATAATGTGATGGGAGTAACTAATAAGTTAACATATAAAGAGACAAAGGCGCTAGGGTAGGGAGGCGCTAGGGGACAAAGGCGTTAGTGGAAGGTGCGCGGTGGGAGAGAGCTGCGAGGGGAGGGAGCGTGATGGGACAGAGATGCGAGAGGGGAGGGGTGCTCTCGTATCGCGTGAGGAAGAGAGGGGAGGGGAGGGTGAAGAACTCTCACGTGCGGACAGGAGATCGCGCGGACGCGTTTTCTATTTTCGGAAAGGAAGAGTTGAGCGCTTTTTCTATTTTCGGATGCTGATTGTGTGATTGCCTTAGAAGGTGATTGCACTTATCAGCACTGGCGAAAGTTAGCTGTGTTGTAAGACGGGTTCGTTTTGAGCATGGGCCGTTTTAAGATCATCTAGATTTCATATTATTAAGATTCTACTTCACGTCGGGTTTTCAATTTTAATGTTTCTATAAAATGTCAGATTGGAAGTTGGGCCATATTTGGGCCCGTTCCAATATGTAACATACTCGTGTCGTGTTGGTGCTGTTTTATTTATTTATTTTTTTTTTCTGATATAAATGCACTCGTGAATGTGGACATGCTTTCAGCCTAGAAACACAGTTTGCTGGAAGTTTTATTTGGGCGCAATTATTGATTCATTAGCATAGACGGAATTAAGAATATTATCGATGAAGTAATATAAAATTACATCAATCCATTAAGTTATAATATAAATTGATAATGAAATATTTTTCATATTTTATGGAGTTAAATATGAGTTTTTCTTAAAACAACACTATAAATACACATTATTATGAAAAAATGAAAAATATTGTTCCTCTATTTCATCTTACAATCCACTACTGACTACAGTGACTAGTAGAGATGAAGTCAGAAGTAGTTCTATTAAAAAAAGGTGATCCTTTTTTTGCTTGTTTTCTACTTTTTTGCATAAAATTATTATCGGATATAACGTGAAATATAAAGTATATTTTAACAGTGTGTTTGGTGATTTATACTATCAATATTCTCAACTTTCGAAAACGGTACGTAATACTATTTGTAGCTAGTCCCTGTTATTGTTTTCTTCTACGAAAAAGGAAAATATCATGTAGCTGTTTATGATCAATTGCTTAGTTGGAACAATAAATGATTTTATTTAATTTGTAAAATGACAGTTGACTTGCATATAAACCTCTCACACGTAAATCAAACCACCCCATAATAAAGGGAAAATGCTAAGATATTCACCCTTCAAGGCACAATCAGTTGCACGGTTGCACCTTTAACTAATTACTTTTCATGAGCTCATTTACGCTTCAAATCATTGTCCCTAACAAGACAAAATAGAAAAGAGAAGCCAAGTTGGACAGAGCCGTCTCCTTTCTATATTTAAAAAAAACCTGATGTTTCCCCATTCACTTTCTCTTTTATTGCATTGATTAACAGTGTACTTTTATTTGTCAAGGAACTATCGTATGTTTGGTTAAGAAGAAAATATATCAACATTTTATTGATAGTAAGAATTTGTTTTGAAGTTTTAAGAAATAAAATTAGAGTAATATTCTCGATCCAGATGGCCACCAACCAACAGCCAACAAAATTTTCTCCAAGAGTAAGTCTGCAAACAATTTTAGTTTGAGTGAGATGAGCCTTTTAGCTTGATTTGATTGCACAATTCGAGTTTGAGTTAATAGTTAACCTGGATCAAAACTCAAATTCAAATAGAGCTCTAACTCTATAAAAATCAATCATTAAGACATTATGCTTATTATTATTTATTGTAATAGAGTGTTCATTAATATTAAAATATTAATTATGTTTCATTTACCAATATTTTGTTGATATGATAATAAAGTTTGGGAAAAAAAAATACATTTGAATCTAGAAAAGATGGGGACCTTATGTTATTTTATTAATTTGGATTAATGCATTGTTACGTATCAAAATTAATATATATTAAGTCAAGCTTGAACGTTCCAACCAAAACGATTTCAAATGAAAATGAAAAAAATTGCTTATCATTGTTGAAAAAAATATTTCTAGAACATAAATACATAATCCTACCTCGGTAAAAAACATGCCTTGTTTTTTATGTGCTTAAGAATACAATAACAGTATATATCGGATTGTTTCTAAGAGTTAAAAATATTAGGAAACAGTTTGCTGTCGAAATAGGCTACCCATAAATACCATGACTTCACTTGTAGTAAAGTACTTCACTACAATGGGTACAATCTAAACCGTTTAATAAAAATCTTGAAAGTTGAAAAAAACAATGAATAGTTCTTATAATTATTTTTATGATTTGTAACCAAAGAGCGCTGATTGTTTGGGCTGACTATTTTCGCACCCTGAATTACACTAGAGGCTACCCACTCATAATTGTACTCCGACTGAAAACAAAGATGTGTCTGAAAATAAATCCACACATAGACATATGTTTTCTGCTACATTTTCAGCGAACCAACAGTTTCCCAGTATTGCTGGAAGCGTATGGCTCATAATCAATGCATATGCTCTACAACCCTAAAAGGGACTTTAATTTGCCCAATAAATGTCGTTTTCTTAAAAAGATTCATGTGATTTGATATTAACATGCCTTCTCTTTTTTATAAAAGCTAACAGTCATCACCTTCCCAGAAAAGAGCTGCTTCTACTACACTCTTCACACAATAAAAAATTAGCAACAAATTGGACAGTTGATTCCGTTTGATTCCTTTCCCCATATATAGTGGGTTTTACATGAACTAAGAACATTCTGATGGTGCTCCCACAATTTCATTTGGCCATGTCACTGGCTGGAAACCTATCATTTCATGAAACAAAGCAATCTTGGCTGAAAAGAATGGCGAATTTCGTTGATATAATAAATACATTTTTTGCTTCCATTTGGAAAAGCTGGTACCGAGTTGGAAGAGATGATCCAAGAAGAGTGGTGCATGCAGTGAAGGTTGGTGTGGCACTCACACTGGTGTCCTTCTTGTATATCTTCGAGCCATTATTTAAAGGAGTCGGCAAAAATGCGATGTGGGCTGTCATGACTGTGGTTGTGGTGCTTGAATTCACTGCAGGTTAAAACTCGATGTTCTATCTATCTCCTTTTTTTATAAAAAAAATAAGATCATATATAGGAAGACTCGTCTGGTTTTGTAGTAAAGAAAGATCAAACATGTCCTACAAATAATAAACAATATTATGAATGCAACAGTGTATCTCTTTATTACTCAAGCGGTTACACATGAAATTTGAAGAATTAAAGAAGGTTATTCTAGGTATTGCTCTTCCCTTTTAGAATATGTAAGATTTGTATGATTTTATTTTTCAAGAATATTTATGGGTATATCTACAATTTTTTACCCAGTGTACAGAGGAATTTCCCTCTAATTAATACACTTGGTTCTTTTCACTAATTTTATTTATTTTTCCATGCTGTCTTTTTGTAGGGGCCACTCTATGCAAGGGACTGAATAGAGGATTTGGGACGTTATGTGCGGGGTCTCTAGCATTTCTAATTGAAGTTGTAGCTGAGAAGTCTGGAAAAACATTTCGTGCACTTTTTGTTGGATTATCAGTCTTTATAATCGGTATGACATACTTTCATAAATTGAGGTTTAACTGAGGCCAAATATGGTTAATCAGTCTCATGAACATTTAGAGGAAGTTCAATAATAATAAGTCTTATTGAGCATTTGAAGAATTTAAACTTACCATATTTGAGCTTAATCTATCTAATTGAACATTTTGAGGAATCACCATTATAAATCAGTGAGTTGTACATACTATATGCATTAGTTGACATTTTTCAATGCAGCGACAAAAAAGTTGATGTCCTTGCTTGCATTAGAAACCATGAAGGAACGAATATTTGATCAATTGTTCTTGATGTCTTTTACAGGATTTGTTTCCACATATTTGAGATTCTTTCCAAAAATAAAAAAGAACTTTGACTACGGGGTGCTAGTTTTTCTGCTGACATTTAATCTGATAAGTGTTTCGAGCTTTCGAGAAGAGAATGTTGTGCCATTGGCACGTGATCGTCTCTTCACCATTGCCATTGGTTGTGGCATTTGTCTCTTCATGAGCCTTGTTATTTTTCCAAATTGGTCCGGTGAAGATCTTCACGAATATACTGTTCGTAAACTAGAAGGATTGGCTACTTCGATTGAAGGTAAAAATCTATCAGTTCTAAAAAATATTTGTCCACTTATTTTGATTTAAGTCAAGGTACTATTACTACATATACATGAATTACAGTCCTGGTAATTAACAATCACTAAATTTTCAACTAACATCACTTATAAGGCATTTTGCACAGAAAGTCTATGTTAGCACTAGCATAATTGATGCATAATTGTAAGCTGAGATGTAAAACAATATCTTACCTATGATAACATCTTATGCATTCAAACCAGCATGCGTGAGTCTCTATTTTCACGACCAAGAGAAGGATGGAAGCACTCTTGATGTGAAATCTACCAAGGAGATGATATCCAAAGGCTATCGGATTGTATTGGATTCAAAATCAAGTGATGAGACCCTTGTAAGTCCTTATTTTCTTCGGTTAATTTTATTTTAATAATTCTCACTAGTAATGACAATTTACCGCAATATTTTGGATCGATTATATTTAGGCAATGTTTGCAAGCTGGGAGCCACGGCACTCGAGACACTGTTACAAGTACCCCTGGCAACAGTATGTCAAGCTTGGTACTGTGCTAAGGCATTTTGGATATTCTGCTGTATCTCTTCATGGATGTTTGGAATCTGAAATTCAGGTATAATATGACCTTAATTCAAGTTATCCAAGCAATAACCCCATAATTTACAGTATTGGGATGACTGGTACCAATAATACTTCACAGTACATCTCTTCTTGTTGGTATTCGGGCTGGATAAATCCAAAGTAAAGAAACCAACTTATTACATTAGAAAAAATTCCATATTTAATTTAACTTACAATATTTGTGAACTTTGCATTGTGCTAGAACCAATATAAAATGCCCCTTATAATGTAGTCCATTAATCAAATAGCTCAGGTCAGAAACAAGTTCATGACTGCTAGTTTTACAGTATATTTGAAAAAGAAAACTCAGTTCCATTTATGAGCTAAGCAAATGAATTAATGAAGTATTTCTTAATTGACTATTTTTCCCTTCATAACCTCTTTAATTTCCATTGCATGATTGCAACAATCTCAAAGACCCCACCATCTGTCAGAGCGCTGTTTCGAGATCCTTGCATCCAAGTTGCCACTGAAATCTCCAAAGTTCTCTTAGACCTGGCCTCGTGCATAAGGGCCCACCGCCGGTGCTCCCCTGATGTCCTCTCTGACCACCTCCACCAAGCCCTCCATGACCTCAACTCGGCCATCCGTTCCCAGCCCCGCCTTTTTCTTAATTCCAAAAACAACCGCTCAACTTTTAAACATGCATTTAATAGCAACTGGATGGTGAATCTTCCTTCGGCCAAGAGTGATGCAGCTGCACTTGTAGAAAAGAGAAACAACAGCAATAACAGCACTGAAAACAGGAGGGATCAGCCTGTGCTGAGGCCAACTCTGAGCAAGATAGCCATGCTGAGTCTGGAGTTCTCTGAGGCACTTCCTTTTGCGGCATTCGCTGCCCTTTTGGTGGAAATGGCAGCAAGGCTAGAGCTTATTATAGAGGAGGTAGAGGAGTTGGGTCGACAAGCGAGTTTTAAGGAGTTTGATGAAGAATTGGTTTCAATCGAAGTGAGGAGAAATGAGACAAAGGAGAATGTGAAAAACAGGGTTTTGCCTAGTCATGAAGTATCTCAAGCTGTTGATTGAGAAGTTGAGTGACTCAGAGATCTCTCTGATTATTTCTATATCGCGCTTATACTTTTTTTTTTTTTTTTTTTTCAGTGAGGTGCATTATCTTATAGTGCAGAAGGACTCTATATCAAAATTTGAGGTCCTGCATACATTTTGTTCGATAGAATAAACAACAATGACAAAGATTATTGAGGGACCATATGATTTCTGTGAATTTGAGTTATTGCAATAACTAAATCAAAATTTGGACAATTATTATTATTTTTTATTAGATTTCAATTTATTTTATGTCTGCCTACTTGGACAACTATTATTATTTTTTATTATATTTCAATATATTTTATGTCTGTCTACTTGCCCAATAACATAACAAAGCATGTAGTGTGTCATTCAGAAACAAAGAAATATGTTTAATGCGCTAGATGTTAAGGAAATATTTTTTCGCTTTCTTGATAAATTTATCTTTATCTGTTTTGCGTAATACGAAAATACTTCAACCTAGAAAAGCATAGTTTTAAAAAATCATTCTGATGGTTATCCCCGAATGTTATGGGCAGTAAAGTTTGCAACAAATTAAATTTAGTATTTTCCAATTTCATATAGCGTCATTAGATGTCCAATATCACGTATTACCCTACAAAAAGAGTAATTTCCTAAGTAACTTTCAAATGTAAATAATTTCATGTATACACTGATAAATCATGAATTTTTTCACTATCCCTTAAATCCTATTTATCTAACAGTAATGTTTTCCTTGCACCTTTGTATAGATGCCACACCAAGTACAAACAACTATGTTAGTCACTGTGACCTTGTGGACCCAGAAGCTGACAATGAAGGCAGTGTAACTGGGGGTGTCCGGAAAGGTAATGGAGATGCCACATGTTATTGACACCTGAGGTGTTGAGCTATGGCATGGGCCTCTTCGGCAATGGGATCAAGTTCTCCAACGTAATTAAGTGTTCAATCTTAACCAAGCTAAAACAATGGCAAACTTGGGCCTATTATCATCACAATAGGTCCCCTCCATTTTAGTAACACCTTTCTTCTAACACACAAAAAATTGTTCAGAAAAAATGAAGAACATCTAATCAATATCAAAGTATTGGTCAAAATAGAAATGATAAGCACCTGGCAGTACCAGTAGTGTAATCTAGTGCCTATGTGTAAATAACCAACTCTTGTTTTCGGTTTGATGTTTAATTGGTCTGTAACTTGGGTTTCATTACAGGATTTTTCTCAGTAAAAAGCTGATCCATTAGATGCATGAAATAGGTAAATCGACACCAAATGCAGAAGGCAATAACCATAAAAAAAAAGAAAGAAATTCCCAACAACAACCCAAAACATTAATATTCTTTAATTGCCCAAGGCCCACAGAATATATGACATTAATTATGTACAAAGAGTGCCTTTCCTATTGGTTGTTTCAGTATTACAAATATCAGACGGTAAATATTGGAGCATATGGATAGTTTGGATTGTAGTAACAGATGTGTATGGGTCAGGCCCAAAAGATCGGTACAGATGTGTATTTGTCCAGCTCAAGCAACTAAGGAACTGGCACCCCATAAAGGAGCATTCTCATAAAACATTGGTACAGGGTCAAGTACCTTGATTAGTGTGTCACAGCCTGAACAAACTTGTTTTCATTTTGAGAGAGATATGGCATGATAGAGCAAACCAAAATCCATATCATCATTAAGCATGTGTAGTTCTGCAAGGCTTGTCCTCTATGGCCCAACTATTTGAGATGCTGTGGTGAGACTAGCACGATAAGTTGACATCTCTATCTTCTAATTCCAGTAGTTGTGCTTCATTTATTGACCTTTGTGACCTACAAACTGTACATGAGGACTAGGTGGGTTCAAGTTAAGTTATAGACATTTTCTTTAATACCAGTTGGCAACAAAACAGTTTATGGCGAGGTTTCGGGTTTAACCTAATTTCGCTAAATTAGTTTTTCAGTATTGTAAACACGGTGAAGGCTCTTGCCTTTGTGGAGCATTAAATCGAACACATGCAAGGCATCTTTTACCTGGTTATAAACATCCATAGCAAGCAAGAGGACATTCGCAAACATTGTCAAATTGCAGCTGCTGGATTTGAGTTGCTTGATGAGAAACAGTTCGATAGCGGCTTTGATTGAATGGAGAAGGGGAGGGCTAGATTTCAGCAAGCCAATAAAATTTCAGTATTTCAGCGTTGCAGTTGCAGAGGGTGCGAAATTTTGGCATTTTAAAGGCTGAAAAACTTAAAAAATTTAGTATGCGATTTTTTTTTTTTTTTTTCAATTCATTGCAAAGTGAGAGAGGAAGAGAGAGAATAGTGACTTTAGGCCTTGCTCCAGAATTTAATAAGAAAGGGAAGGAATGGGATGGGAAGAGAATGAGGATACACTCCAAATCCGAGGGTAACTCATCTTCACACTTCTGTCATGTTTTTACATAGGAAGTCTCCTCCATTCTCCTCCATTCTCTTCCACTTCCCTTCAAATTTTTAATTTGGGAGCAGGGTAACACCCTTGGGCAGGGGTTGGACAGTTGCCTTTCTCTTCCTTTTCCTTTCGTTTCCCTCTTCTGGAGCACAGCCTTAAGGAAAATGATTTTTTTTTTTTACTACATTTGCGCGTCTATCTCTTACAAATAGTGTTTATCAAAAAATCGACGGGTTGACCCAATCCGGCGCTGCAAACCCGAACATCACACTGGCTCGAACCGGACTAGGATTGGACTTGGACCGACAAGTGAATCCAGTCCGGTCCAAACACGGATTTGGGCATCAGTTTTTGAAAATAACCCGGACTTGCCCATCCGTCTTTAGACCAGGACTGATCTGGACCAAACCCGATCTGATCGGCTCCAACGGTTCAAAAAATTTAATTATTTTATTATACATAGTATTATTAATTATTTATTTTACATGTATTTTGCAATCTAATAACTTTTAACAAATCAATATCAATATTATAAATAAAGATGTGTGGGTGTCGGAATCTTATAGTTAAATATCATCCGATACTCCAAGCATTGTGAAGTAATTGTGCAAAAGCATTTTTTCTGATTTATGTAATCTGATACTTTGTAACTAATTGTGTGTCGGATGTTATTGCTTATAAAACTGACTCGGTTCAACATCAGATAATAATGTGGCAACACATTGTTTTATTTTTTATTTTTGTGACCCCTTCTTATTTTCATTTTCATCATGTCTCCATCTCTTTTGTGTTGCTTAGAGTCTCTCTCCACCTTAATTTCTCTTCATCATCATTCTTAATTTCGGTTTACAAAATATAAATTAAATTCATTCAATTGAAAAAAGAAAAAACATCAAATCTTTTACGATAAATATATTTTTTTATTTTAGTCATTTATAAACATATTACATTTCATGAATAATATCAACATAATATAAATTATATTGATCATATTACTTCAGATAACTATAACTATATTTACACACATATAATTTTTTTCTTTAAATTGATCAAACTCTTTAAATTTAATCAATCAAATTACCTATAATAACTAAACTATATTTCTAAAGATAAATATATCCAAAAATGAACATAATCAAAACTATAAAAATATAATAAAAATATTTTTATTATAGATATCTACATCGAGCGAAGCTCGATATGCCCCTCTAGTTTTAATAAATGTTTTACACATTTTTTTGGAATTATGAAAAAAATAATTAAAAAATTCGGACCGGATTGGACCAGCCCGTCCAAATTTGGTAGGGTTTGTACCAAGAAAAAAAATCCAGATTAAACCGTGATAGCTATTGGACCGGTTTAGCCAGACAGCCTCAACTTGAAGACCCGACTGGATTTGGACAGGTCTGTACCGAATGGTAAAATCTACTGGGTTACAATTGAGATAATAGTAGTACTAGTAGTAATAATAATAATAATTTTTATCATTTTTTTTGAAGCAAAAATGTGGCTAGACCTCATCTTATATTAATTTTTTTTTGTTATTATTAGTTTTATCATAATTGTTATTTTATAGTTGGTTTTAACTGTTATGCTTTTTTTTGTTTTGAATTTTTATTTGTTAGTTTTTTATGATTGCTATAATTTCGATCAAATGACATCAATTCTGTTTATTTCTATCAATTTTTTTTAATGAAATGAAATTCGTGTTAAAAAAAAATGTGATTCTAATCAGGGCCATCTTGTTTAGGTACTTAATAGGGTAAAGAAGTAGGTTTGATAGGTAGAACCACGGATATGCACATTAATAAACAAAAAGATAGAACAGCTGCAACTGCTATTGACTCTGCTGTTCTTTCCGTTCAAAGAATATATCGGTTCATCATTACGACAAGAAGAAAATGATCTGCTTCGCCGGCCTTCAAAAAAAAGACACGGAGAAATGATCTTCCCAAGCACGGTGTACCCGGCTGCCTTAGGCCTCATCTGGGCCGGGCGCTAGAGTAAACTTTCCAGTTTTGAGCCGAAAAAATATATATATAAATTTGTTTCTGATTGTAATAAAATATAAAATGGTCTTGATTATATGCGCTGACCAATGTACACCTGGAATTATTCTAGAGGATACGATACCTACTCGGAACACCATGACTAAAAACAAGAGTGTGTCAGAAAATAAATTCACACTCTGACACATGTTTTATGCTGCATTTTCAACGGACCGACCATTTCCCCGTAATGCTTAAAGCCAATGCCCCATGACCCATCTACATGTCGCTTCCTTAGAAGGTTCATATGGGACTTGAAAATAGAAACAAAGCGAATTGTTATATATCACCTTCCCAGAATAGAGCCGCTTCTACTACACTCTTCGATCACACAATAAAAAAATAGCAAAATATAGTATGATTGATTTACATCTGATTCCTTTTCTCCATATATACTGGTTTCACTACGAACACAACAAACACTGGAAGTCTAGTGGTGCGTCCATAATTACATTTGGCCATGTCACTGACTGGGAAACTCTCCTTTCATGAAACGAAGCAATCTTGGTTTACAAGGATGGAGAAGTTCGTTGTGAAAATAAGTACATTTTTTGCTTCAATTTGGAAAAGCTGGTACCAAGTTGGAAGGGAGGATCCAAGAAGGTTGGTGCATGCAGTAAAGGTTGGTGTGGCACTCACACTGGTGTCATTCTTGTATATTTTCGATCCATTGTTTCACAGATTCGGCAATAATGCAATGTGGGCTGTCATGACTGTGGTGGTGGTGCTTGAATTCACTGCAGGTAAATTTTAGCTCCCTATTTGTTTTCCATTTTAAGTAAAATTAAGGAGATTCATCAGTCATCAGGTTGTGTAAACCCAAGAATGCAAAGTGTCCCTAGTTCTCAAGCATGCAGTTAAACATGAAATTTGAAATAGAATACAGTTGTTATAGATATTGCACTTCCCTAGAATATGCTAGATTTGCCATTTTTCGAGGTATGTGACTTCTCATTTTTCAAGGGTATTTATGGTATATCTTCAGATTTTGTCAGTGTACAGATGAAAGTTTTCCTAATTAAACTACACTTAGTTTCTTTGATTTAATTTTTTTTTTATGTTGTCTTTTTGTAGGGGCCACTCTCTGCAAGGGACTGAATAGAGGATTGGGGACGCTATGTGCCGGATCTCTAGCATTTCTTATAGAAGTCGTAGCTGAGACGTCTGGAAAAACATTTCGTGCAATTTTTGTTGGATCATCAGTCTTTATAATAGGTAGGACATAATCAAATAAATTGAGGTCTAATTGAGGCCAGATTTGCTTAATCAGTCTCACTAAACATTGAGGAACATCATGTTCAATCAGTCTAATATAAAATTTTAGGAATCACAGTAATTATAAATCGGTCACTTGCAGATACGATATGCATTAGCTGACATTCTTCTATGCAGAAACAAAATTTGATGACATTGCAGTGCAGTAACTATTTATATCTGATAGAATATTTGAACAAATTGTTTTCTCTTGATGTCATTTCCAGGATCTTTTGCCACATATTTGAGATTCTTTCCAAAAATAAAAAGGAACTTTGACTATGGGCTGGTGGTTTTTTTGCTGACGTTTAATCTGATAAGTGTCTCCAGCTTCCGGGAAGATGATGTTGTGCCATTGGCATGTGAACGACTCTTTACCATTGGTATTGGCTGTGGCATGTGCCTCTGCATGACCCTCATTTTTCCAAAGTGGTCAGGAGAAGATCTTCAAGATCATACTGTTCGTAAACTAGAAGGATTGGCTAAATCAATTGAAGGTAATATCTGTCGGGTCAAGAAAAATATTTGTTAATTAATTTGGATTTAAGTCAAGTTACTATTACTGAAACCAATCATTGAAGGCTCAACCGTCATAGCTTTGTAAAGCATATTGTACGGGAATCTATGTTAGTACCAGCATAATTACTCCATAATTGTAAACTAAGATGTATAACAGAATCAAGATACTGATAACATCTTATATTATCAAATTAGCATGCGTGAGTCTCTACTTTCACGACCAAGAGAAGGATGGCAGCACTGTTGATGTGGAATCAACAAAGGAGATGATATCTGAAGACTATCAGCTCATATTGGATTCAAAATCAAGTGACGAGACACTTGTAAGTTCTTATTTAGCTCTCTTTTTATTTTTATTATTCTCACTTGTTATGAAATTTACCATACTATTTTGGAACAATTAATAATATTTAGGCAATGTTTGCAAGCTGGGAACCACGACATTTGAGACACTGTTACAGATACCCATGGCAACAGTACGTTAAGCTTGGTACTGCACTTAGGCATTTTGGTTATTCGGCTGTATCTCTTTATGGATGTTTGGAATCTGAAATTCAGGTAAAATATGGCCTTAAGTTACTCATGTACTAACACTAGAACTATACAGTATGAAGATCGGTACTAATGATACCCGAGTACATATTTTCTTCATTGGTAATTGGCAGGAGAAATTCAAAGTAGGTAGAAGTTATGCCTCAAACGAATCCCATATTTATAAATATAGGCAGACTATGCATTGTGTCGAGTACCCATAATAGAATGCCCCTAATAGTACTTATAAACTCTCAATTTACTTCATCTATGGCATGTGCAAGTATTTATAAATTCTTAATTTATTTGTGTCTTTCCCTTCATAACACCTCTAATTTTCATCGCATGATTGCAACAATATGAAAGACCCCTCCATCCGTCAGACGGCTGTTTCGAGATCCTTGTACCAGAGTGGCCACTGAAGTCTCAAAAGTTCTCCTAGACCTGTCCTCATGCATTCAGGCTCACCACCGGTGCTCTCCTGATGTCTTTTCTGACCAACTCCACCAAGCCCTACATGACCTCAACTCTGCCATCAGCTCTCTACCCTGCCCTTTTCTGAATTCCAAAAACGTTCAGTCAACTGCCAAACATGCAATCGATAGCAATTCGATGGTGACTCTTCCTTCAGTTAAGAGTGATGTAGACGCACTTGTAGAAAAGAAAAACAATAACAATGACAGCAGAGTGAGGGATCAGCCTGTGTTGAGGCCAACTCTGAGCAAGATAGACATGCTGAGTCTGGAGTTCTCTGAGACGCTTCCTTTTGCAGCATTCGCTGCACTTTTGGTGGAGATGTCAGCGAGGCTAGAGCTTGTTATAGAGGAGGTGGAGGAATTGGGTCGAAAATTCGGTTTTAAGGAGTTTGAAGAAGACTTGGTTTCGATCGAGGTGAGGCAAAATGAGACAAAGGAGAATGTAAAAATCAGGGATTTGCATAGTCATGGAGTACTTGCAACTGCTGAGTGAGAAGTTCAGTGACACAGACATGTCTGATCATTTTTGTCACACTTTAAGTGGACGCCTTGTTTAGGAAATGACATAATTTTTTTTTTTTGTAATTCAGAAGGCCTCTATACCAATATTTAGGGATCTGCATACATTTTGTTCCATAAATAAAATAAATAATTTTGTCAAAGAGAATCCTGATTGATTGTTGAGGGACCATGAGTTTTATGAATATGAGTAAATTCAATAATTAACCCAAAATTTGGACTAGTAATATTTTGCAGTAGATTGGATTTGTTTTATTCTCTGCCTAACCCAAACAAAGCAATGTTGTGTCTTCAGAAACAGAGAATTAGAGAAATGTGTTTAATGTGCAGATGAAGAGGGAAGGGAAACGAGATTTATTTGTTTAAAATCAAACTAGCCTGAGAATATATTCTCTTTATCCTGGAAATGCTTTTTTTTTTTTTTGTGCTGGCTTTTAATTTGGCATAACCAAATAGACAACGCACAATTCCGGAAAGTATGAAAAAACTGAATACTTATTTTAATCTGTATTTTCCTACGATTTCTGTTCCTTAATCCTTACCCGTTCTGTTCCCTACCGTTTCTTTTCTTTCTTTTGCTCAAGCGAACAAAGAATCAACCGTCCATTTTGATCGGACGCATAAAATTAAGAGCGGTCCACTCTAAATGGTTGCAGAGGATTCAAGTTACCATCTGACCATCTCATTCTCATGAATCGTATCCTCTGCTCACCTTTAAAAAGGTGAGCAGAGTGCCTACCTCTTTTTTGGACTTTTGGATCCTAATCCAACAATGTGCTCACAAACAGAAATAAATCTCTGAAATCTTTTCCTACCCGAACTGCCCCGTCTTCTCCAATTCATCTTAAAAAAAAAAAAATTTCTCCGCAATCGTGCTTCGTCTCTTCCGTACAGCCAAAAGAAAAGGAAAAAGAAAGAAAAAGACGATTCTAAATTGAAATATGAATAGCATCAAAATCAAACAATGGGAATATAGGATACTGAAGGAAAGAAAGAGAATCACTCTCCTCCTTGCTTAAACCCAAGTACTTCGAAATCAAATTTGAAATATGAGTTGTCTCTGACGTCTAGCTTGTGTTGGATACTTGGGTTTCTCTTCGTCTCTTCCCGACTAATTCTTTTGTAGCAATTTTGAGATATCTTATCACAAGAATGCCAAATAAAAAGAAACAAACGATTAATTTCAATTTTTCTTTGCAACTATCAAGGAGAACGGAGACATAAATGTGCTTTATACCTTCAGTTGAAAGAAGTAGGAACTTCCTCTATTTCAAAATTTTATAACTTGTAGCGAATGTTCTAAATATAACTTGTAGCGAGTCAACTTTCTCAAAATTTTATTCTATTGAATTATATTTCATTAACGCAATTGAAGCCTCCTATTCCTCCTCCATGGTGACGGAATCTCCAATCAAGGATGCTCTGGAGTCTGGATGCATTTAAATTAGGTTTCACAAGAGTTTGAAGGGAAGAAAGCACGAGAAGGAGGCAACAGTCTAAGTCGACTAGAGGAGACATTGTGAGAGGGAGATAGGCGCAGGAGAGATGAAGCTGAGGCTGAGACGGAGAAGGAGAAGGAAAGACAGACACGGAGGAAGTGATTTTTTATTTTTTATTTTTTATTTATTTTAGATGGAATCGGGAAAGAGGGCAATCCCAGTCAGGCAGGGCCAATTTCACCTTATATCTGTGTGCACCGTTGGATCGTCATCCAACCATTCACACAACAGGTTGGCACTCTGCTCACTTTTAAAGGTGAGCAGAGGATACGATTCCTCATTCTCATCTCTCTTCCTCCCAAAAATTTCAAAATCCCTCCATTTTCTCTCCGTCGTTTCTCGCTTCTCTTCCTCCGATCTACCATGGATCTCCAAGTTACCGTGCTCAAAGGCCCCAGAAATGGCGTAATTCTCCTTTGTGAGCCCGATTCCACCACCCAAACCGGTCGAATCACAAGGGGCAACAGTCTAGCGTTGCGCGAACCAGGTATCTCCCCACAACACCTCTCCTTCCGATTTGTTCAGGCGGATTCTGGCTGGTTTGATTCCTATCTTGACACCTCCAATGGCACTATCCTAAACGGGCCGCGGATTCAGGCATCTGTGCCCGTTCGTGTCTCAGATGGGGACATTCTTGAAATTGGTGAGAAAATCAAGCTTGGTTTGAAGATTGTGGTACCAAAGGTTGTGGAAAGAAATGAAGAGGGGAATGATGCAAGGGGAATGAGGGTTACTGGAAGAGGAGGTTATGTAAGGGCTAATTCGTCTAGGATTTCTGAGGAGAAAGTAGAGCTGAAACAGGCTCCATCTAAAGTTTTAGCTCCAGTAAGAGGTCGTAGGAACAATGCTCAGGCAATTTCTGATGTAAATGATGAAGAGAAGGAAGTTTTGAATTATGATTATGGGGTTGAAATGGGTAAGAAGGGAACAAAAAGAGGTAGAGGTAATGTTGTGGTAAGGAATGTTGCAGGGGTTCTGAATGAGGAGGAGCCAACAGATCCTTTTGAGTTTATTAGCCCAGGGATCAAAGAATCAGATCAGAACAATGGCACCAGGCTGACAAGAAACCCTAGGAGGGGCAAGTCCTCTAGGGTTTTGAAGGAAGTAGATATTAATTGTTCGGTTGATCCAGATTTGGAAGTAAAGGAGGTTGGTATGAAGGGGAAGTGAATGGGCAGGGGAAAAGGGAAAGGCATGGCATGTACTGTTTCATAGGAGAAGGAAAATGATGTCAATATATTGTTAAATCTGAATGATGCAAGGGGAAGGAGGGTTGATTCAACTGTTGGTTCGTCTAGGATTTCTGAGGAGAATGTAGAGCTGCAGTCGGCTCAATCTAAAGTCTTACCTCCAGTAAGAGGTCGTAGGAACAATACTCGGACAATTTCTGCTGTAAATGATGAAGAGAATGAAGTTTTGCATCCTGAATTGGCTTCTGATTCTGGGGTTCACATGGGTAAGAAGTGAACAAAAAGAGCTAGAGGTAGAGGGGATGTTGCAGCCCTGGTTCTGAAACTCGAACTCGATCAATTGGTCACAGGAATCGAATCGGATGACTCGGGAAAACTCGGGTGACTCGGATCGGAAACTCGGATTTTCTTAGAAAATAATTTTATTATCTTTAAAAATCAGAAAAAAATAAGAAAAAAATAGAAATAACTATTTATTTCATAATTAAGTTAATAATAAAATATTAGAAGCATAAAATCAACTAAAATGAAAATTAATATAATTATTAAGTAGCATGAAATTTCAAATTTTGAGAAATTAAAATTTTTGAATCAATTAAATAGAGATTTCATAATTAATAAAATAAATTTTGTAAAAAATAAATTTTTAATTAAGATAATATTCTTAATACACATTAATATATCAGATAGAATCGTCCAGGATAAAATTTTCAATTTTTGTACGTTTTTGGATAGAATTTTGGATTAAAAATCAGTTTCTTTTGAAATTATTTCACTTTTGAATAATCTAGACCGTTGATTTCATTTAAAATAAAAAAAAATAAGGAAATAGAATCATCCAGTTGAACCCTTCTCCTTTCTTTTTTATGCTGTAAGAAGCAAAAAAGGATCGATAGGGAGACTCCATGGAGCGCCTCGTGGTGGTTTTTCATGCCTATTGAATCGATTTCGCCGCCCTTACCACCTCATCCATGTTGTCCCGTCCTCCTCCTTCTCTCTCCATTGAAGAAAAAAATCATTAATGGTGACCTCCACCAAATCCGCTCAACTCGATAAAAATCGGATCGCCGGCCGCCGAGTCCGAGCCGAATCGGACCGATTCCGAGTCAACTCGCCGAGTTTTTAAACCATGGTTACAGCAAGGAATGCTGCAGGGATTCTGAATGAGGAGGAGCCTACAGGCTCCAAGCTGACAAGAGATGAGAATCAGATCAGAATCAGATCAAAGAACAAGGCATCTATGGTTATAGAAGGAGAGGGAGAAGAGCATGTCAAAGTAGAGGAGAACAAATCTGATGCACTCAAAGAGTGGTTCTTTGGTCTGCAAGTGTTCCAGCCGAAAGTTTCAGATGAGGATCGTGAGAGGATCCTTTCCCTCATAAAAGGGAAGAGTAGAAAATTTGATGAGTAGAATTAGCTTTTCTTGTTTTGCATTTTCTTTTTTGCTTCCCGTACCAGGTTCTGACATGCAGAGCATAAAATGGGTCAATTTCTATTAATGTTAAGCAATTTGTTCAATAGACCATTGTATGTTGGGTCAATTCCGTAATAAGATCATTGATTTTCTCTAATTTCTTATTGTGATTTTTTTTTATTATAACCATGAATATAATTACTAAATGCATGCTTCATAAACTTTCCAATATCAAAACAAAGATAGATTTATGTGCTAAAAATTTTGACCCTTTTTCTTATATAAAACTTTGTTAATATTATTTATATGATTCGATGCATGTTTAAATTTTAGAGATAAATAAAATGTGCATGATAGATCATGCAAAATACACGTCTTTCTTTCCTTTTTCTCTATGTATATCCAAAACTTGCAACGTTCTCAGTTTCAATAAAAAGTTGTCGTGTGTTCTTACTCTTTTTTTTTAAGAAAAAAACTAGTAATCATACCATATCCTCGGACAAGTTTTAATTTCTTATTTTTAATAACTTCACACCTGCTTTTCGCCTAGTAAGAGCATATTCACATGTTATTATTTTTCCGTACAAATGAGTATTATTTAGACTATTGGAAATATATTTGGCGTGTTTTACACAATTCAGTCTGACATGTGGCATAACTGCATAAGTAATTTAATGATAAGAATACTAGACTGACATATAAAATGTCAAATGTTCAAACTTCGTATGTGCTTAATTTTAAAAGTTAGATATCTATGACCTCTTCCAAGAGGTCAGAATTTCTGCATGGGACTCTGCAGTGGATGCTGGTGATTCCCTTTCTATTAAAAGGAAAATCCAGTCTGATCGATGAAGAAAATGTTTCTTTGATATATTTTTTTCACTAAAATTATCTTGCAAAACAAAACCCGAATCTTAGGTTTATTTACAAACTGGAACAAACTCTAGAAAAATAATATAAACGAAATAATAAATTCGCAATTTTAAAAGTTAGATATCTATGACCTCTTCCAAGAGGTCAGAATTTCTGCATGGGACTCTGCAGTGGATGCTGGTGATTCCCTTTCTATTAAAAGGAAAATCCAGTCTGATCGATGAAGAAAATGTTTCTTTGATTATATTTTCTTCACAAAAATTATCTCGCAACAACAAAACTCGAATCTTAGGTTTATTTACAAACTGGAACAAACCTAGAAAAATAACATAAACGAAATAATAAATTCGCAATTTGAATAAGTCATCCCATCCTATTGTAAATAGTTCGAACAAGTTCTCATAGATTTGATAAATTAATCAGTACCGTACTGATACCGAATGATTACTCTTTAAAATTACAGTTATAATGGGCCTTAATCAATGCTTTAGGCTTTAGGTTTTTGAACATTATTCACTTTTTAACATTTCTGTATACTCTCATAATTCCTTTGAAACTTGTATTGGGCCTTAATCTAGGCTTTCGGCCCGTTCAGGCTTGTTATTGTTAATGCTCTTAGAAAGGAATACAAATACAAAGAAGACATCTCATCTCGTCGTCCCAAAATTTTCAAAATCTCTCAAATCCCTCCATTTCTCTTCATCGTTTCTTGCTTCTCATTCTCCGATCTACCATGGAAGCTATTCTCCAAGTAACCGTGCTCAAAGGCCCCAGGAATGGAGAGATTCTTGTGTGTGAGCCCGATTCCACGATCCAAATCGGTCGAATCATGAGAGGCAACACTCTGGCGTTGCGCGACTCAGGTATCTCCCAAAAACACCTCTCCTTCCGATTTGTTCAGGCGGATTCTGGCTGGTTCGTTTCCGATCTTGACACCTCCAATGGCACAATCCTAAACGGGTCGCGGATTCAGGCATCTGTGCCCGTTCCTATCTCAGATGGGGATGTTCTTGAAATTGGTGAGAAAACCAAGCTTGGGGTAAAGATTGTGGTACCAAATGTTGTGGAAGGGAATGATGCAAGGGGAAGGAGGGTTACTAGAAACAGAGGTTCTGCAAGGGTTAATTCAAGAGCTAATTCGTCTAGGGTTTCTGAGCAGAAAGTGGAGCTGAATCAGGCTCCATCTAAAGTTTCGGCACCGGTAAGAGGTCGTAGGAACAATGCTCGGGCAATTTCTATTGTAAATGATGAAGAGAAGGAAGTTTTGAATTCTGATTCTGGGGTTGAAATGGGTAAGAAGGGAATGGAAAGAGGTAGAAGGGATGTTGTGGCAAGGAATGCTGCAGGGGTTCTGAATGAGGAGGAGCCAACAGATCCTTTTGAGTTTATTAGCTCAGGGATCAAAGAATCAGACCAGAACAAAGGCACCAAGCTGACAAGAAACCCTAGGAGGGGCATGTCCTCTAGGGTTTTGAAGGAAGTAGATACTAATTGTTCCGTTGATCCAGATTTGGAAGTAAAGAAGAAGGGAATGGGTAGGGGAAAAGGGAAAGGCATGGCATCTACTATTTCAGAGGAGAAGGAAAATGATGTCAATATAGTGTTAAATCTGGATAGTGAGGGTATTGGTTCTGGTCAGGTTGCTGTTCCGAACCATGGAAAGGAAAAAAGGGCCAGAATCAGTGCTGATTCTTCTACGGTTATAGAAGAGGGAGAGGAGGGAGAAGAGGATTTCGGAGTAGAGGGAGAGAATAATGGTGAGGAAGGCAGAGTTGATATTGAAAACATGACGCTCAAGGATTGGTTTGAGAGCATGGAAAGGTTCCTGCCACAGGTGATTAATGATGAGTGTGAGAGAATGATAGGTATCATAAAAGAGAAAGCTAGAAACTTTGATGAGCTTGTGGAAGCAGGTAGTGATGAGGCATGACTGTTTGGTATTTTGAAGAAACAAGCTATTGTCCTGTCAAGCAATTTAGATGAGTATTTTAGTCTGATATAGTAGTTTGACCTATTATATAGATGAGTATTATTCAGTATTGGCCTTCTAGGTGTCAGACACTTGACTCAATATTTTCTTTGCTCAATTTTTCCTTGATTGACTCTGTAGGAGTGTTATTTTGTAAATGGAGTTTTTTTCCTTGCCATTAGGAAAGGTAGGAAAACGATATTGAATCAATGTGCAGAGAATTGAATATGCATGGTCTGATACTGAACAACTAGTTAATAGTTGTTTGGAGCAAATTTGGAAAGTTACTTTTTAATAACATGGATCAATTCTTGTTACTGTCAAGCAATTTATTCAATAGACCAGTATTTTGGGTGAGATAAATTTCGGCAGTACAGAGTTATGCTAAATTTTATTAATGAAATAGATGACTCCATACTGCATTCGGGACAAATTTCCTCCTGTTGACTTTGGAAATAATATTGCGAATGACATTTTCCCTTTAATTTAATACTCTCTCAAATAAATTTCTCTTATATTCATTTCAATGATTGTTCTCCATGCCATCTGGCAGCGTGATCCAGGCATGCAATAATAATATGACTACTTATTTATCTTGTTTGTCAGGGAAAAGCATTAGAGCTAATTCGTTTATAAAATCAATCTGCTGTTCTGGCATGTGCGAAGCAGTATAACAATATATTTCATCTAAATCTGTGTTCTATAACTAGTCTGTAATCATGCCATCTATTCCATTTCAAAAGTTAGCTCTGAGATGAATATGGAGATTTCAAAAGTTAGCTCTGAGATGAATATGGAGATATTTCTTTCTTTAGATCTATCTCTGGTATCAAAATACTAAAACTTTAAAACAATTGTTTGCTACAGATCATTTGAAATAAATAAAGTATCTAGTGAGTAGTGACCAAGCCTCCCGGTCCAGTACAGATCAAGCAATTTCAAAGCAATGACCCTTTTTCTATCCTCTACTGAATCACAAAGCCGAAAAGGCTCTTGCAACGCCACTAACTGATACTCTACAAGTCTTTTCAGTTCATCTTCCTTTTTCAGATCACCATTGAATAAGTGTCTTGTGTTGGCAAGAATTCTTCTGACATCCTTCACAATAACATCCTACAAAAGTGAAATCAGAGTAAACAAACAACCAAGTCTATAAACCATAAGCATATTTTCTAGAACTTTCTCATTTTCATTATATACTCAAGCTGTGATTCTTTCATTTTTGTTTCTACATGGGAGAGAGAAAAAAAAAAAAAGGTGGCTTGGGGTGTGCGTAAGTTTAGAGACATTAGAAGGATTAATCACATAGATGTGGTATAAAGTGCTTTAGATTGCATACGACAATATAAGATGGCGAATGTATGATATTAAAGCACTAACACCCTTGAATGTTTCCTCCATTATTTTCCTAATTTGTTGGGTTTTGGTACTCTAGAAAGGAAACTAATAGAAATGAAACATTCAATACCGGTATATAGTTAACATGCTACTCTGAAATAAGGAAACAAATTAGCAAATGATTAAAAATGATAGCATGATGACACACACATTGGTATGATCTGAAGGATGTTGTCTGCTCTTCTTCTTTAACATGAGTTCAGCAAAACCATTAGAATCCTCCCAATTCTGGTATTCGTCAGAAAAATTCAGAATAGAAAGGAAGAACTCGACCAGACCGGCCTCTTCTAGAGTTGAGTCCTTGATTGCACCTTTAATTAATGCTTGGTAAGTCAGCATCCCAAGACAAAACAAGTAAATTAATACAAAATGTAATGACATAGATTTCATACCTGTCAATGCTAGCTTGGCGGCAGAGTCATCAGTTGCAACTTTTGGACATAGAATACCAGGTGTGTCTAATACATATATACTTGGATGGCTTTGTATCTGAAAAAGCATAATTGAATATCAGAAATATGCAATATATGTGATCTTAATTATATAAAATTTTAATTAATCCAACAATTACTTTTAGTACAGAAAAAAAAATTATTCCTCTTTGGATACAATAAGTATTAAATACTGATACCATTAAGGCTATCATATATACTTGTTGCTGGTCTCTATTCATTGTTTAATACAGGCCTAAAATATTACATTCAGCTCGAATTACATTATCGAGAAATATTAAAATCAGTACAACACCAGCAAGACACTTGGTACCCCTCGTATTCTGGCTAGTTACTAGTACATAATGATACTGTTATTGAGTTACCTTATAAGCAGTTATCTCTTTGGTTTCACCTGGGTAAGTGCTCACAACAGCCTGCTTCAATCTCCCCTTCTCTTAAAATAGTTCATAAATAATTTAAAACCATAAGTTGGTGAAAAAAATTACAGGAACTTGAATCAATAAATTCAACTTAGAAAGCATACCTTCAGCTTGGATCCTTCCAATTTCATGCAATGAATTTGCAATTGCAGATTTACCAACATTCGGTATCCCGACCAACATAACTGATGCAGTATAACAACCTTCACCAGACTTGAGCTCAGTTATTTGACCTCTTAAAACAGTCACCAGCTGAACACAACTTATACTTTTAACATGGAATTACATTTTTTCTTTCTCCTATATAGAAAATGGTACTGTTCTACCTCTTTTATGCTGTTCTTATTATGAGCATTGACTGCATAACATGCACAACCCTGTTGCCTTATATGTTTCATCCATTCCTGCATTGAGTATTGTTCATAAAGATTTAAATATTTTTCCTTTTTTAACACACAGTTTGGAGAAAATGTTCTTTTGCAAAACTATAACGCAGACCTCAGTGGAAGAGCGATCAGCTAGGTCGACCTTGTTCAGCACAACTACATGCTTACTGGATCCAAACCAACGATTCAGAGACCCAAATGCAGAAGTAATTGGAATCTGAGAGCAATTTAGCAAAGATTCTTAACACTTAACAGAACAAGAGCAAAATTGAGAAGAGATATGAGCTGCCTACCCGGGCGTCGCGAATCTCGAGGATAAGATCGACGAGAGGGAGGCGGTCCACGATGGCGCGCTCAGCAGCTGCCATGTGGCGCCCGTACCATGCTCCTCCAAGTTTTCGCACGGCTGCCCCCAACTGCCGCGAGAAACAACTAGACATCGCTATACTCTCTCTCTCACTGTCAGTGGGTCGGATCTTGTCAGGTTGGTTTTACCGATTAGAAATTACACGAAGGAGAGTAGGAGACGACGATATCGGATTCGGATCCAACACGAATCTGTAACGAACGGATATATGTTAATTGGGCCATGGCCCAAGGGATGGCAGCCGGATCCTCTGGTCGGCACGCTTTTTACGACCATGTGGTCGGCGTCCGATCCGAGCCGTCCGATTTTAAATCAGACTGTTCATTTTTTTCGGGCCAATATTTTTTTTCGGGAGTGGTGGAATTCACGGGACTCCTTTTAGCCGTTGAGATTAAATCAGACGGTCCGGATCGTGCTGACCAGCAGGTTTGTCGACCAGAGAATCTGGATTTCCAAGGGATGGCTAGTGATTAGAATTGCTGTTTAGAAATAGAAAGGAAAGAAAGAAAAAGAAAACCTCGTGTTTCTTCAATTCTTTCTTCTTTCTATTTTCTATTTCTTTATGTAAAATCAGTAAATCACACAGTAGTCGTCACTATCTAGTCTTCACTAAAAAAAAGCATTAGTAAGCTCTATGGCCCTGATTAATTTTTTTTTTAACACGGATTCATTTCATTAGAAATTTTTTGATAAAAATGAACGGATTTGAAGTAATTTGGTTAGAATTTTCATGTTATTAAATCCAACAAAATTCTATAAAATCAATTCTAATGAAATGAAACCCCGCATAAAAACTAGTTTGATAAAAGCCTATTATTAATGGTCGTAACTCGTAAGCCTTCATAAGTCAACAAGCAGTTCACATTTGTTCGCTCTTACATTTCTATCCTCCTCACTTTTATGAAAGTATCTTTCATCCGGCGAATAAAGATAACAAGTGACCTGTGGGAAATTTAATCAACACAAATGGTTTCTTTTTTTCTTTTTGGCGATTGATATTCTGCACACTGATGTGGATTGTCCTTTTTGCACGATGATAAAACTAAGGACATAATACATGCTGTCATTTAATTCTTCACTCTTTTTGCCGATCGAGGGCGTGTACTTCTTTTGACTTTATAACATTAGTTTTTCAAAAAAAAAATTCTGATGAAGACATAGCATTTAATTCCTCTTTAGTCTTTAGTGTTTCAACAAACTTGTCAAATTTTGTTCTATAGCGACAAATTAGAGATCGAAGTTTACAATATACAGGATATTTTTTCATTTAAACTATTTATATGATACAATCATGAACGCAATGAAACGATTACAAATATTATTATGTACATCATACATAGTAACACAACCATACATTCCTTTTGTAAGTAGCAACCATACATTAACACATACAAGCCGAAATACATTACATTTAAGACACACAATGACACTATAATTTTCCACAGCGTCATCACACCGACAATTTATTTTCCATATACCTATCGAACTTTCATGTATCAATTTATCAATACTTATTTTAATTTGCCATGACGAACATGTTATCTTCTTGCAGCAGTCTGGAGTTCACTTAAGACCAAACAAAAGTTAATTTGATGGGAGTGACCTGGCCAACTAACTGATCCAGTTATTTTGGAAAGCCAAAGGCTTGAAAAACACAAAACAAATGGAACTGAGTTATACTGAAATCTGAAATCCAACTAACCGGTGAACTGAACCAGCCAGATCTAAGTCAAATAAAACTTTAGCTCCATCCCGATCAAAACCCAAACCTAGTTCACATGAACCACTCCACAAACAGAAATAAAAGTGCTTAGCCAAACCAAAAAGCCTGACCCAGAACAAGAACTGATTGATGACAAGTATTATTCACTGAATGTTTCTCACCTCGAAGGTCTATAGCCAAGTTGGCTTGATGATCAGCATCAGAATTGAACTCCTAAAAGAAATTTTCAAAACAAAAAAATGATCAGAGAGAGAAAGAGTGAGATTAGAAAGTGCAGAGAGAATTGCAAAGCCAACGATCGAAATTAATCAATGAAATAATGAATAAAAAGGTGTTTTACCCGTCTCACATGCTGGATATTGAAATAATTAAACCTCTTTTTAACTTCATTAACTTCCTTGCACAGTTCGATCATATCTTGGTGCTTGACTTTCCATTTGTCTTGTACCTATTCCAGTGCACCAATGATTAAATACATATTTAAAGCTGTCGTTGTTCATTTGCCTTGTACCAATTTGCAGTAGATGTGATATTTAACAACTGAATGAAGCAATACGAATGCCTAACCAATGATTCCTCAATAGCCGCAGCTATATTTATACCGTTCTATGCTGGCGTTGACATTGCACGGTATTTGTGGGGGTATAACATTTCCATGAGGGATGCGGCCTCACTGGATTTGGTCAATTGGTTGGAGAAGAGACCTGAATGGAAACTAATGGGGGGCAAAGACCATTTCCTTGTAGTGGATCGAATTACATGGGATTTTAGGCGTTTAACAGAGAAAGAGATGGACTGGGGTAATAAGCTCCTGTTTTTTACCGCCCGCTCGTAACATGTCAATGCTAGTGGTAGAATCGAGCCCCTGGAATGCAAATGTAAAAACAAAGGCAAAAGAAACTACATACAAAGTAATTAACCATTAAAAAGGGTAAAGGAAAATTAAAAAAAAAAAGATGACAGCCATTGTGACATCATCCTGTCTTTTTACACTATAGGTACCCGACATCAGGAGAGGTTGTGAACACAGGCTTCTCCTTAGCTGCCGCAGCCACAGCAGCACTCTTTCGTCGACGCTTGGCCTCTGCTAGCATGGTAATAACATCACGCATTGGTGGGTGGTCTTTGGGTGATTTGGCAGTGCAAAGAACTGCAATTCTGAGCACAAGGAGCATCTCCTCTTTGACGTGCTCACACTGGCCACCGGCAGCCGGATCAAGCAATTCCTCGATGCCTCAGTTGGAACGAAGCCTTTCGCATACCCAGCCAACTATGTCTTGGCTCTCGCCAAACTCAGGTTCAATTGGTTGCTTGCCTGTTAGGAGCTCCATCAGGACCATGCTGAAGCTGTATATGTCGCTTTTTTGATCCACTTTCAGTGAATAACCAAATTTTATTATGTTTGGAAAAAATATAAATAAATTTAATCAAGTAAAGAACATAGCAGGTATAGTTAATGCCTAAATTTTGGCTGACAGAAAAATTTGGAACCAAGTAATATAATCATGAAATAAACAGCAAACCTGGAGTAATGTAGCCATAAGACCCAGCAACCATTGAAACTGTCTCATTCTTGTGTATCATCTACCTCACCAATCCAAAATCTGCGACCCTCGCCTCAAGATTTGAGTCCAGAAGAACACTGCTCGACTTGACATTGCTGTGAATAACTGGATGCGGGCAGTCATGATGCAGGTAAGCTAGCCTGCTGCAATTCCAGCTGCCACATTGTACTGCGAAGCCCAATCGATTAACAATTTCCCCTTCATTCTTCCATGGAGTACCTCCCAGAGGCTTCCATTGGGCATATATTCATAAAGTATCATGGTGTCACTCTCGTTGCTTAGATAACCCAGCATTCGGACAACATTTCGGTGTCGCCGTGTCGGAGACGACCAAGTAAGCTCACCTTTTATTCAAACAAAAAACAAAATGTTAGGTTAATTTAACATATTGAATATCCAAAAAGAAGCAGTCGACCGAGGTTTCAGCTTTATTAGACTGTGATGTTCATGTACCAGAAATGTAGTGATACTTGTGATTTTTATCATTTTGTATAGTAGTTAAATACCTGACAACCAGATTCTCCATACCTTTCTGGTATTGTCTCATAATTTAGTTTAATGGTCTCATTTTGTCCTGTTCCTATTCTTCTTTATTTTCTTATCTTTCTTCATTTTAGTGGAGTTTCAGATAGATTGAAGCTTGAAAGGGGTCAAAAAAACATTTTTTCTAGCCAAAAAACACTCAGAGGAACAAAACTAAATATAAGTGTTTATTTTAGAAATACTTACTTTTCAGAACGGTACATTACCCGGCAACAAGGGGTGATATTATTGATTTTTTTTTCTTTCACTAATTAAAACATTCAATTAAAATTTAAAATAAACAAAATTACCTCTCTGGCGAGCTCTCCACCTTCCAAACCAGCGGCACCACCGGCTTCTGGGCAACCAGCATGCCACAACTTCTTCACGGCAACCACAGCATGGTGCTTCGGCTACTCAGCCTTGCGCACAATACCAGTCCCACCCATACCAATCACATTCCCTTCCTTGACACAAGCAAGTACATCTATACTTGCAAAAGTCAACCTCTGAAAAGCAGTTAGCCGCCACAGCCACTCACCTCCCTCCTCAAATCCATCATCACAGCAAGTGCCCCTTTCATGCCACCTAATATATAGCTTTTTCCCAAGTAAAAAGGTCAAAAAAGCCCCGAGTGCAACAGATAAACCTGTTACGAGCTTTGGTTGGATTAGAAGAGAGAATAGGGAGAAGAGAGATAGAGATAAAGGAGACTATTTTTTATTGATTTCTGCTTAATTTCTCATACATATCTCATCTCAATATATAGAGCATTTCTAATTTGTTAATAATTAAAAATACAGCAACAATTGTAAACTAAGGAAAGAGGCATAAACATAAGCAAAGATACATAATATCAAATAATATCTAATAAATCTGATTTTGATTCAAACTAGAATCTAAATTATTATCTATTATATTATTTCTCTAAATAGCCCGATAAAAAAACCAATAACAAAACTGATAACAAAACCGATGGCCCACCCTGCTGCCACATCTCTCATATCGGCCCATCTGAACCCTGAAGGAGATTCCAGCATAACAGTAGCACTAGAGCATGGTGGAAGAACACCACCACAGAGGCCAGGATTCCCCGCAAGGTCATCCGGGTTTATAGTGCGTAGAAGTGCTGTTGATGGTACTGGACCTGAGAGGTTGTTGTATGCTAAACTCAACATCTCTAAAGCTGGCGAGCTACCAAAATTGCTTGGTATGGAACCTGTTAGGAAATTGTTTGAAAGGTCTAGAATCGACAGAGTAGGCATCATGGCAATTGATGGCGGGATGGAACCAGTGAAATGGTTGTTTCTCAGGCTAAGTGAAACTAGCCTTGCACAAGATGCAAGACTTGAGGGAATAGTACCTTCCAACCGATTGTTCGATAAATCCAATGTTGACAGAGAGGGGCAGTCTTGTAGCTCACCAGGGACACCTCCAGTTAGCTCATTATCAGCTGCCATGAAGCTTTGAAGACTGGGTATTGATAAGATACATGAGGGAAGTCTTGATTGCAGTTGGTTGCGTGAGAGGTCAATGAATGAAAGAGAGGTCGATAAAGAGATGTCGTGAGGTATCTCACCAGTTAACTCATTTCCAGCCAGCTCAAGTCGTTGTAGCCTTGGTAGTTTACCAAAACCACCAGGCACTGTACCATTCAACTGGTTGTTATGCATCCTTATGCGTACCAGTGGCATACAAGTGGTCAGGCCAATTGGTATGGGCCCAGTAAATGCATTACTAAATAGAATTAATTTTGTGAGGTTACCTCCTTCGCATAGTCCGGCTGGGATTTCTCCTGACAGAGTATTGGTTGAAACATCGAGCCATTGCAGAGGAGAGTTCTTTCCGAGACTGGCTGGTAATGGGCCGGTTAGTGAGTTATTCCATAATAGTAGTACCTCTAGCTGTGGTAAATCACCAATACCATTCGGTACTGTCCCTTTGAGCCTGTTGCTCATCAGGTTCAATAGCTGGAGATTGCTCAGTAATGCTATCTCTGGTGGTATAACACCAGTTATCATGTTTTTTGATAAGTCAAGCATTACCAGTGAGGAAAGGTTACCAATTTCCTTTGGTATCTCACCTCCCAAACTATTCTTGTACAAAAAAATTGTTTTTAGCATCTTTAATTTCCCTATCTCAGGAGGAATTGGGCCGTTGAGATTTCCAACCACCATGTCGAGGCACTGGAGTTTGGTCAAGTTAGCTATATCCGCCGGTATAGGCCCCTCAAACTCATTATATCCTATTATGAGTTGCTCCAAAGAAGACAGCTCAAACAGTTCCTTAGGCAGTGTACCTGTCAGGTTGTTTCCCGACAGACCCAAAAACTTGAGCTTTTGCAAGCCCCGGTACGACGCTGGGATAGAACCAGTGAAAAAACAACCACGAAAATCGAGGATTTCCAGTGCATTTGCACTGCCAATATCAGCTGGCAATGGGCCTTCAAAGGAATTCCCTGATGCATTGAGGTATGTCAACTGAAGAAATGATCCAAATCCAACTGGAAACCGGCCATCAAAATTGTTAACGCTTACATCTAGGAATTTTAGTGAAGTAAGGCCGGTAAGAGCAGCAGGGAGAGTGTCAGAGAAGGCATTGCGACAAATTTTAAGAGATGAAAGGTTGGATAGTAGAAGAATATCGTCTGATATTGTTCCACTTAGGTTATAGTTAGATAAATTGAGGCCGATGATTGTGCCTTTAGTGTCACACTGCACACCGGTCCAGTTGCAATGCGGCATCCCTGGATTAGATTTCCAGTTCTGTAGTGCACCGAGTGGATCAATGAGGGATGATTTGATGGCAAGTAATGCTGCGGTCTCATCTGGGGCTGTGGCGGCATTGGTCGGTAATGCGTGGCAGTGCAATGTGTATAGGGAAAGAAGATACAAGAAGAAGAATGGCATTTTGGTGCCCATTTTTGTGTGTTGTGTGTGGGACTGTTCACGAGCCAAGCCACGAGAGAGTTAGCTGTGTCTCAAACTCGTATAACGAGCAAGCTAGCTCGTCTCGTGATAGGGTCACGAGCTAATCTACACAGTTTGATCTCGTCTCGTTAAGAAACGAGCTGGCTCAGCGAGTTCAAGCTAGCTCGTACAGAGAGAAGAGAGGAGGTCGCCTTCGGTTGTAGGGAAACAAGAAGTGAGCGATGACGAACTGAGGAGGGAGCGACTGTCGGACTGGGGTTTGGGGTAGGAGAGGGGCGAGGAAGAGACGATTAGAGTGGTGGACTGAGGTTTGTAATGGGACTTGGGAGTGGTGCTGTTGGAGTTGCATGTTTGTTTAAAGTAATAAAGGGACAGATAGGATTAGTATTTTAATCGTACGGATCAAGTTTGAACTCGTGAATTTATTCGCGAGCTTACAGAGTAGTTGGAAGACAAAGACGCGTTTCCTCAGTTTGATTCTTCTCTAACTCTTCCAAGCACTGGAGTTTACAAGATAAAGACGCGTTTCCTAAGTTTGCTTCCTCCTTCCTCTTCCTTTTTTTACCTTGTGATATGACCCAGTATGGTAGAGAATTTATTTAAGATAGATTGGAGATAGAAAATACAAGAAAAATAATTTTATTGTCTGTCAGATCAAGGTCTACATGAAATTACAAGGATTTATACAGAAACGAAAGCTACTGAAACCCTAAACTTGTGGCCTCCCCTTTTCTCTGGTCTGGGGAGGTATACCGTATACATGGAGATAAATTTATGTCTCCCCATAATTCTGACATGCAGATCATAACATGAATCAATTCTGTGACTGTCAAGCGATTTATTCAATAGACCAGTATTTTGGGGTGGGATAAATTACTGCAGTATTATGCTAAAATTTTATTAATGAACTAGCTGATTTCATGCTGCATTTGGCACAGATATTCTCCTGTTGACTTCGGGATAATATTGCTAACATGCGACATTTTCTCTTTAATTTAATGCCGTCTCAAAAAGGAAGAGAGAAGAGGGGATAAAAAGGTGGATCTAATCATGTCGCCTATTCCGTCTTATGGAATAAAAGGTGGATCTGAAATGAATAAGGAGATATTTCTTTCTTTAGATCTAACTCAAAAGTACTAAAACTTTAAAAAAATTGTTTGCTACAGATCATTTGGGGAAAAAAAATAAGTATCTAGTGTGCAGTGACCAAGCCTCCCTGTCCAGTACAGATCAAGCAATTTCAAAGCAATGACCCTATTTCTATCCTCTACTAAATCACAAAGCCGAAAAGACTCTTGCAACGCCACAAACTGAGAATCTATAAGTCTTTTCAGTTCATCTTCCTCTTTCAAATCACCAGTGAAGGAGTGTCTTGCCTTGGCAAGAATTCTTCAGACATCCTTCACAATAACATCCTACAAAAGTGAAATCAGAGTAAACAAACAACCAAGTCCATAAACCATAAGCATAATTTAAAAAACTTTCTCATTTTAATTATATACCCAAGCTGTGATTCTTGCATTTTTGTTTCTACGTGGGAGAGAAAAAAAGGTGGCTTGGTGTGTGCCTAAGTTTAGAGAAATTAGAAGGATTAATGACATACATGTGGTATAAAGTGCTCTAGATTTTATAAGACTATATGACCTGGGGAATGTATGATATTGAAGCTCTAACACCCTTGAATGTTTCTCCATTATTTTCATAATTTGTTGGGTTTTGGTACTCTAGAAAGGAAACTAATAGAAATGAAACATTCAATACCAACATATAGTTAACATGCAACTCTGAAATAAAGAAACAAATTAGCAAATGATTAAAAATGATAGCACGATGACACGCACATTGGTATGATCTGAAGGATGTTGCCTGCTCTTCTTCTTTAACATGAGTTCAGCAAAACCATTAGAAACCTCCCAATTATTGTATTCGTCAGAAAAATTCAGAATAGAAAGGAAGTACTCGACCAGACCAGCCTCTTCCAAAGTTGAGTCCTTGATTGCTCCTTTAATGCTTGGTAAGTCAGCATCCCAAAACATAACAAGTAAATTAATACAACATGTGATGACATGGAGTCATGGGTTTCATACCTGTCAATGCTAGCTTGGCGGCAGAGTCATCAGTTGCAACTTTTGAACATAGAATACCAGGTGTGTCTAATACATATATACTTGGATGGCTTTGTATCTGAAAAGCATAATTGAGTATCAGAAATATGCAATATGTGTGATCTTAATTATATAAATTTTTAATCAATCCACTAATTACTTTTAGTACAGAAAAAAAAAAAATTATTCCTCTTTGGATACAAAAGTATTAAATACTGATACCATTAAGGCTATCATAATACTTGTTGCTGGTCTCTATTTATTGTTTAATACAGGCCTAAAATATTACATTCAGCTCGAATTACATTATCGAGAAATATTAAAATCAGTACAACACCAGCAAGATACTTGGTACCCCTCGCATTCTGGCTAGTTACTAGTACATAATGATACAGTTATTGAGTTACCTTATAAGCAGTTATCTCTTTAGTTTCACCTGGGTAAGTGCTCACTACAGCATGCCTGAGTCTCCCCTTCTCTTAAAATAGTTCAGATATAATTCAAAACCATAGGTTGATGAAAAAAATTACAGGAACTTGAATCTATAAATTCAACTTAGAAAGCATACCTTCAGCCTGGATCCTTCCAATTTCATGCAATGAATTTGCAATTGCAGATTTACCAACATTTGGTATCCCGACCAACATAACTGATGCAGTATAACAACCTTCACCTGACTTGAGCTCAGTTATTTTACCTCTTAAAACAGTCACCAGCTGAACAGAACTTATACTTTTAACATGGAATAACATGCTATTTTTTTCACCTCCTAAATACAAATTGGTACTGTTCTACCTCTTTTACGCTATCCTTCTTATGTGCATTGACTGCGTAACATGCACAACCCTGTTGCCTTATATACTTCATCCATTCCTGCAATGGTGTTGTTCATAAAGATTTAAATATTTTTCCTTTTTTAAAACACAATTTGGAGAAATGTTCTTTTGCAAAACTATAATGAACACCTCAGTGGAAGAGTGATCAGCTAGGTCGACCTTGTTCAGCACAACTACATGCTTACTGGATCCAAACCAACGATTCAGAGACCCAAATGCAGAAGTAATTGGAATCTGAGAGCAATTTAGCAAAGATTCTTAACACTTAACAGAACAAGAGCAAAATTGAGAAGAGATATGAGCTGCCTACCCGGGCGTCGCGAATCTCGAGGATAAGATCGACGAGAGGGAGGCGGTCCACGATGGCGCGCTCAGCAGCTGCCATGTGGCGCCCGTACCATGCTCCTCCAAGTTTTCGCACGGCTGCCCCCAACTGCCGCGAGAAACAACTAGACATCGCTATACTCTCTCTCTCACTGTCAGTGGGTCGGATCTTGTCAGGTTGGTTTTACCGATTAGAAATTACACGAAGGAGAAGACGATATCGGATTCGGATCCGACACGAATCTGTAACGAACGGATATATGTTAATTGGGCCAAGGCCCAAGGGATGGCTAGTGATTAGAATTGCTGTTTAGAAAGGAAAGAAAGAAAAAGAAAACATCGTGTTTCTTCAACTCTTTCTTCTTTCTATTTTCTATTTCTTTATGTAAAATCAGTAAACCACACAGTAGTCGTCACTATCTAGTCTTCACTAATAAAAAAAGACATTAGTAAGCTCTATGGCCCTGATTAATTTTTTTTTTTTAACACGGATTCATTTCATTAGAAATTTTTTGATAAAAATAAACGGAATTGAAGTAATTTGGTTAGAATTTTTATGTTATTAGATCCAATGAAATTCTAAAAAATCATTCTAATGAAATGAAAATCCCTCGTTATAACTATTTTGATGAAAGCCTATGATTTCTGGTCATAAGCCTTCATAAGTCAACAAGCAGTTCACATTTGTTCGCTCTTACGTTTGTATCCTCTCCTCACTTTTATAAAAGTATCTTTCATCCGGCGAATAAAGAGAAAAAGTGACCTGTGAGAAATTTAATCAACTCAAATGGTTTCTCTTTTTGGCAATTGATATTCTGCACACTCTCCTTTTTGCACGATGATAAAACTAAGGACATATACATGCTGCCAGTTAATTCTTCTTTTTTCCAGTCTAGGGCGTGTACTTCTTTTGACTTTACAAAATTGATGTTTTTCCAAGAAAATAATAGCATTTTATGCCTCTTTAGTGTTTGAAGCAACCAATTTGTCAGATTTTCTACAGATACAAATTAGAGATGAATCATGAAAGTTACAATACACGGAATGTTTTCTCATTTAAATTATTCATATGATGCATCATAAACACAATAAAATGATTACAAATATTATTATGTACATCATAAATAGAACCCATAACCATACATTTTCTTTTTAAAATAACAACCATACAATGAGTAACACATACAAGCCTAAATACATTACCTTTTAGACGCACAATGACATTACACGGCGTCATCACACCGACCTTTTATTTCGAATCTATATAATATAAGATACTAATGAGGTTCTATCGAACTTCCGTGTATCAATTTATAAATAGCGTTAATTTATCATTATGAACATGTTATCTTCTTGTAGCCACATGCCAACATCGTCTTCACTTGCTTGTCTGCAAAGCGCCATAGTAGACATCGTATTCCAATTATCAACACCTAAAATTATACAAATTAAAAAGAAAAATATCAGACATCTTGAAGTTTTTGTGTGAGTTCCGACCCTCTTGCTGTGATTCTAATAAATGTGTTTTTCTCTCTTATTTCTTTTATGATTTTCTAAAACTCCTTTAGTTAACCATATGATTTTGATTATCCCGGACTAACCTGAAAGGAATTGAGGATAGTTCAATTACTTTGAAATGGTACCAAGACATTTCTGAAACAAATACAAAATACTATAAGAAAATAACATTTGTTTTCTTTGTGTAAACTTAATTTATGTCTGGAAAAAAATAAACTTATGCGATGAACTGACAAATAGCATACCACTGGAAGATTCAAATGGATATTTCAATGTATCTAAATCAAAGCTTTCATCTTGCAAAAAACTGTCCACATTATTATACATCTGCATTGCTTGCGTCGGAGTTGTCGGAACTAAAGGATGTACGTCACTTGACTGTGACACACAAGTGAGTGAGTTATCTTCTCCTAAGAAACTGAAGGAAGATGGTGGGGGCATTGAAGTCCAGTCAGGGTTTGGGTTTAATTCCATCAAATTAGGAAGCCCATTATCAGTTGTCATCAAGTCATACATGTCTTCGTTTGTCGAAGGAAACTGCAAATATACATAATAAGAACAATTGTACGTTGAATTTATTGAGTTTTCAAAGATCTTTTATCAAATTGTTTGAGATTTTACTCTCTGTTTGAGAAACCCGGAGTTAGTTTGTTGCTCTGTTTTTTCAATTGATTACTAGTTTCCTTGTAAAATGTACAGACAAATTACTAGATAGATCTCCGAATTTCAGATAATAATGGCAAGTTGTACCTTTAAAGAATTTGAGTTAGGCAATGTCTGAATCTCCGTTCTTGCAATTTCAAGAGGTGAGTTCGTAGAATAGGCAGGTGTTGATGCAATGCTTCTGTTAAATTGATCAGTCATAACGGAAGAACTTCCTTCTGGGCTATTGGATACTTCAAAGTTGCCGAAGCATCTCTTGGTGTTAGCAGGTAATCCAATGGACGAAACTACCTTTTGTCCATTGTTGTCATTGTGTCTCTTCACCACATGGCATAGCGCATAAGCACCCTGTATTTGTGAAGTGGTTATATAAAAGCACAGTTTATTATATGGCTTCAGTAATTAATGAGAGGCACTAATTTATGAAGCGTATGTGTATAGTATAGACATGCCAATTTATAGTTAGATCCCGGTACCAAAACCTAACAACCATATTGGTGAATCAGGCCTAGATTATTGATTCAATGAAAATTTAAATAGAAGGGTTACATAAATAAACTTATTTTAAAAGGAAAGATTTAGATATATAAGTACCAAAAAGTTATTGCATCCATGTGAGAGATTTTCACAGAGGCGGTACTCATGCATGATCCAGTCTGTACGCTCTCCACCTGGAGCTCGACCCTTATAAAAAACTAGGGTTTTTCGGAGCCCGAAGGTTGAGGATTCGCATGCAATCTTTCGATCCTTGCCAGTGGCTTTCCAGTAGCCGACAGCAGTTGCACGATTGGTCCGTGTGCCATTCGGGTATTTCTTATCCCGGGGACAGAAGAAGAACCACTCTGAATCTTTTTTTGGGAGAAAAGATTTATCTGCAATGGAGAAAAAAAAAAAAGCTAATGAGTCAATTTCTTTTCCGTTCAGAAAATAAGCAAGAGGTCACACAAGTTGCAGCCAATGCATGTTTTGTTGAGTAATTAATCAGTGTTCTTTATTTCACATATAATTTTGACAAATTCTTTTTAGTTTTACCCACTACGGTACTTTTGATTGATACTAATTGCAGTTATGATATGCAGTACATATGGCTGTTAGCAGTGCCAGCGGATTGGTCGAATAGGTAAAAGGAAAAAGGAAAAAAAAAAAAAAGGACTGACTAATTGATCAGCTTTAATAAAATCAGGATCATATACAAATATATTTTTTCCAATGCACCTCTCGTCACGAAGTAAAATTGCAATATTTAATGCATCGATCAATCCCCAACGGGGCTCTAATAAACAAAGTAATATATAAACGTGTCACAGGTTGATGTTAAAAGTAAAAATAACAAAAGGGTAAAGAATCATTAACATAGGTCAACCCAATTCCAGCAAGCGTTGTAATTAAAGTTGTTCAAAAAGAAATTTATCCCTCATGGAATCCTAGGTTCCTAATCCATAATAGGACCAATAATCCTCCTCTGATACTAAGATAAATTAAACGAGTGCATATTTTATCACAAGAAAATTTTCGAAATGGTAATAATTTACTAACGCGGCCATATATACCAACCCCCGAAAACACAAAAAAAAAAAAAAAATAAATAAAATTAAGGCATTTTGCCTCCCCTTTTCCTGAAAAAAATTATTCTTTTATACAAGCATATAATATTCCTCAAGCTTGACTTTTGTATGACAAATGGAATGAAAAATTGTACTATCCTTGATGAAATGACTTTTGTAAATCTATCTAGAGCCGACCTATATAGTGGAAAGAAAGAATAGATGCTTGCCAATGGATGGAGGCTTCAAAAAGAAAAGATGATTCTTTTATTAGTATGTAGTGGCTAGCTTCCTTATTCTTAACAGACTTTATGTTACAATCCCGCCAGAAGACCTAGTTTAAAAATCCATTTTTTTAAAAGAAATACCTAAGAATGAAAAAAAAAAATTAGTCTTTGGTATCGTATGTTTAAGGACAGTATATTTTGAGTGGAGGTCGACGGATTTCAATTCTAATTATCTCTTACAAAGTTATAATATTGGAAGTCGGAAGACTTTATTCTATTTATCTTAAATAATAATAAAATAATGGACTTTTGATTCTTTTAGGCATTATTGCATTGGATACCAGCCTAGCTACCACGTTAATGTTACCGAAGGTTGCATTTTGTGATGTTTTCCAATTTCACATCATGAATTAATTGAAGCTTTGCTTTGGAGTCTTAATTAGCAATGCCTATAGATTGAGCATATAATTAAGAAGAAAAAATAATTAAAGAAAAATGTATAGTCTTAATTAAGAATCAATCCAAATTTCAGATGTGTAGAACCGAGTAAAAGTACCTGACACAAACTCACTATATTCTCACTTTTTGTTGGTTTGTATTGTATAAACAATGGGGAAAGAGATCAAACTGCACTCCCAAATTTTTGCGGATTTGAAACCCCACGAATTCTTATATGTATTTAGTTTTGAAAAACTTAGAAGAATTTGACCCCTTTTTTAACAAAAAATAATAATAATAAGTAATTGGCACTTCAACAAACAGAAAGCTAGAAGTGGTTACCTGGCAACTCCCATGGCTCAAACTTGTACAAATCAATAACTGGAATTACTTCCAGCTCGATATGAAGACCTTCAACTTTTCTCTTCAAGTAGTATCCAATCAATTCATCATCAGTGGGATGGAACCGGAAACCAGGTGGCAGAGTTAAAGCCCCCATTTTCAGAAATAAAACGAAATCCGAATAGAAAAAAGAAAACGGAATATATAACAATGAAACTTGGGGTTAAAAAGACCCAAGAAGCCAGTACAATATATTTGAATAATCGATAATGTACAATTAATATAATGCTAATCTAAGAACATCCTATAATGTTGGTTATTGAGGAAAGTAGTATCGATTGAAGATTTGAAATATCCAAAAATAAAAGCTTTTTTTGACAGAGAGTTTCTTAGAAGCAAAATTATTTCTCGAGATGTTACAATGCTTCGAGACTTCAATCATATTCTGAGAAATTAAATTTGAATTATGTTCACCAAAATCACTATGATCGGAGGATTTTGTAAAACCAAGGAAGGAAAAAAAAAACACGGTTTAAAAAGCCCGAAATTCCCAAATTTTCAATAAAAACTAGAGAATACTGGAAAGCGATCCAACAGCAGAAGTCTAGTAGGTTTGTAAGATGTGAGCTAAGTTGAAGACCTAGAGCGAGAAAGAAGGTGAAGGAAGTAGAGACAAAATGTAGGTGTTAAGCGTATTTATAGAGGTTTGAAAGGCCGCCGCAAGGAAAGAACGACCCCGAAAGCAACGGCTTTAACACAGAGTCAGGATTTTGGTTTCACACTAGTGATTAGAGGGCCTCAAGAAATGCTAATGTGCTATACAAGTAATGTAATTAGTAGGGCGCCAATGAAAACGATACAAGTTATATAAAAATATTTTCATATACATGTTGTCTGAAGTTTAATTTAATATGTATTTTATATTTCTATATACTTTACTTCATGTATCCGTTGAAGTTGATGAACAATAGTAGGATAATTAATAATTATTGATGGAATAGTAATGTGTATAAGTTTTTCTTAACCAAAAAAAAAAATTAAATTCTATTTGAGCGCATTTGCATTATATCATGAAAATACATAAAAAAATGTACGTTTGTTGCTATCAATATTTCAAAAATATATAAAGTTTTGTAATTCAATTTCGTTACAATTAATAAATTGTCACAAATAATTTATATTTGTTAATTACTCTTTAGGGTAATGGATATGAAATAGTTCTTATCTATATCCTTACCTAATAAGCAAATGATTTTTTTTCCTTAATCGTACCTCACTTGATAAAGTAACGAAAAATAGATATATCCGTACTTACTTTGTGCGTAGACAATACATATTGAATTACTTAAATTAAACAAAAATTATTGACGACTTAATTTGATTCCTAGCATGATAATGTAGTAATGTGAGAATTTTCATTTATTCAAATCGATGTTATTATTAGTTACGCAATTCATCATTCAAATCTTAAACAAGTGGGATAGCTCAAGTCAACTTATTTAGTAAATTAGTATAAAAAATGTATAAAATTTTATCGCAATTATATTAATTTTACTTCCGTGTGAATGCAATAAGACATTGAAATATAAAGTGGGCTCATAAATGAGAACTTTGATTCTTATCTTGAATTATACCAGGAATGTTTAAATGACTAACTTAAGCAACCTCGTATTCAAGTAAGGCTATTGCTCAAGTTATGAAATTGAAAAAGACATTTCGACATAATTAATTGTTACTGTTAATGTGTAGAAACTAAATGAGTAAATATACGAGCTGAGGAATAAATAATTAAATATGCATTTCATCAGAAATAAATTTGGGTATTGTTACAAACAAGTAATATAGCTAATCAGATGTTGAGTAAGAAAAAGAAATATTTGACAGAAATTTTATTTGTTATGTGATTAAGCCATTAAGGACGGATCTATGCAGTATTCTCTCGGGGGAAAAAAAAGTTTACTGTATCAGAACTCAGGGTAAATCTTCATGTATGGTGTGGTAAACATAAATTTGACAACTACACAATACAGGCAAAAGATGGTGTGCTGAAACGTTTTTATTTTCGAATTTTAAGGGGTCTTAGTGAAAATATATCTTGCAATTAAGATGGAAGAACAGTGTTTAGTCCTTTTCACACTTGAAAACCGTGTTGCCGCATATTTAATTGGCCATTAACAGAACTAAAACGTCATCTTAGATCCTCCCTTAGTTTGTCCACATCAGCCTGTTGAGAAGTACAATAAAAGGCTCTGTTTGTTTGTCAGACAAATCATGACATAGGCTGCTTTAAATGGTACCTTTATGTATCTCAGTTCAATTAATTCCAAACTCAATCCAATGGTGATGGATGCATAGTAGTCGGTGTGGGACTTTCCTTGTTCATTGTATTTGTATATGGTTATAAAAAAATAAAAAAAAGGCGAAAAATTGGAATTGCTTCCACACCACACTTATGTAATTATCACGCCTGTTTAATTTTGGTACCTTTTTTTGTGTAGTGTCATTTTAGGCCAATTAAACTTTAGTCATTTTTTCTACTCTCTTTTTATCTGTTGACAATGAATTTATTTTACTGAATAACTCGATAATATATTTCATACAGTCAAACAAATCAAAAGCACAATAAGTCGGATAAGAATTTATTAAAAAAATAAAACAAAAAAAGTTGTTATGAACTTCTCACTGGTGTTGTTAGTAATAAATAACTAATAACTATTAGCAGCGTCAGCAACTATGTACAACAAGTGTTAACCGTATATATACCTCGTATTATCTTTCCAGCTTTCTACACCAAACTTCATGATACACGCTAATCATCATTCAAAATACTATATTGGATTTGAACTTTTGACGCTTGACTATTTTTCCTGTTTCTGGCTGCTGGAAAATATAATAATAGATGGGGAGAAAATTACTACCGGTCTCTAACTTTACAGCTGTCCCTTTTTTCCCCTTATCTTATGTGAATTTGTTGTATGAACAAATCAACAAATGAACACTTTTCTGCGGTTAAATCAGAACACAATCTAGAGATCCATGGGCTTGCATGCACCTGAACATAATTAGCATTAGAAAAATATATATTATTACTTTTGTTTTTCCATTCATTAAAGGTGATAAATTCAGAGGGTTTATAGAATTGCGGTGCCTCCCGCCAAAGCTGTTAAGTATGCTTATAAAGGTAAACAGGTGCCTAATTCTCCTATTTATGATTAATAAATTTAGCCCCTCAAAAGGGTGGGGAAAAAAGGAAAATGAACAAAAAAAAGGAAAAAAAATAAAAAAGTAATACCGGACGAGTGGTACTGAAATAACAAAAATAAAAATGTCATTTACAAGCAGTTAGTAGCCGTTTGAAGTTGTCCATTGTTTCAATATTGATCAGTACACAGATGAGTATCTGCACTTAACTTTGTTCAAAACATTTATTGATTGGCGGTATAACTAAATGGAACTTCTATTGACAGCCGCTGTTAAGTTTTCTTAAAAAAACTAAATGGAACTTATTTTCAAAGAGAGATGATCGGATGACAATTATTGTTGTGTTATAATTTTGAAATTATACAAAATATAATTTAATTTCAAATATAATATTATAAGTATGACCTATATTGAGCTAATATATTGTCCATAAAATGATGAAACTTTGTGCGTGTTTTAATATTCATTAAGTTATCGAATCTGAAAATTGAAATAGTTTTAATTAGTAACTTATTTTTATCTATTCAACATATGCGCATTCATTGTTAAAATTAAATATATTTTAAATTTTTAATTATGTTAAAACATAAATCATTGACAAAGAATTCCAACTTAGTTTCATATAATTATAGTGCCAATTAGTTGCTAGATCATCAGCTGTGTTAGCAAATGTAACTGGAAGCATAGTTAACGACGGTGACATCGAGGCTACAAATTTTTGTCTTATACGCGCATTGTACGCTGTGTATATTGGACCTTTATTACTGGTCACATAAGAAGCACTAGTAGTGGTGAAAACGCGGCTACATTTTTTTTGCGCCTTCTGTGAGCATTATACGCTATGTATATATAGCACTTTTTAAATCTTATTATCTTAACAATATAACAACTATATATTCGTAGAACCATTTTTTAAAGATGGAACCCAAGTCGCATTATTTTGCATCCAACAAAAATTGCATTAAATTTGAAATGCTATCTATAGAACGCAAGAAATTAAGCATGTTTGTAGCTAGTGCTCTCATATTACGTGTGGCGAGTGGGGAACAGAATAAGCAGATATATAATTTTCTTTTTTTGTGGTGGAAAAAGTGTTCTTATAATTACGGCTCGAACCAACTTCATGTGTATTTATAAATCATGAGAAAGAATCACTTTATAATGTTTATTTTGATAATTTTAATGATACATTTTTAAGTTAATTCAATAAAATTGAAATTGTAAAAGTAAAGTTAGCGGTATATTATTAGACATGCATCTATATATATACCCTCATGACAAAATTCATGCAATTGCGTATTATTTAACGATACATTAATAATCATTTTATGAACGGTGAAGCATATAGGAAATCTCTTTTTTTTTTTAGATATGTACAACATATAAATTATGTTTATAATATTGGATTTGAAACTTAAGCTTTACCTTAAACGCTAGGTAGTCATAAAATCATTAAAATAAATGATTGTCAAAATTTTCTACCTCAAATAATTAGTTATTACTAATTATTAGACTTTCTATATTACATAACTTGATCAATCAAAAACCTCTCCGAAGTCGGAAACGACGACTTTAGATCATCCTATATTCATATTGGAATACTTTGCACAGCTTAATCAATCAAAGCTAGCTTTCTTTGATGTAGACGTTCATGCACTCCCAACCGGGGCACTCCCAACAAAGCCTGCCGACTAGTGCAAGAATAAACCGCGCTGTTGTAAGGTGTCAAATTGGTATCGTCGATATTAGCCGATGACATCATATCCATGTACCTTTCCTGTTATGGAATAGAACCGAAATAAAGTAAATATGTACATGGCTCGTGAGGATTACGTAATATTTTTTTAATTGATATCTATAACAAATTCAAATTATTCACACCGATTTATTTTACGAGTGTTGTATTTACATGCAATATTTATATAATTTTTGGTAGATATTGTACAAAGTTAAACGACCAAAAAATTAATGAAAAATAAATAAATACATTATCATGTTAATTCGTCGACACGTGCCCGAGAGTGAACTTAGAAACCACACACTAACTTTTTTTCATCGAAGTATCATGTGTTTTCAATACCGTGGCGTTTAGCCGATCGAAATAATGAAAACCAGAAACCGGAACAGTTGTCCGTAAAACCAATAGAAAGAGAGAAAGTACCAAGACATATCGGAAAATATCAGAATTCGGTTTCTAACCAATAAGATTGCAGGTACAGCATTCGAAACATTGCTGGCAATTGAGGGCTTAGGTGAGAAATATTCTCTTGGGGCATATGTGTCCGCGACTTGAATAAAGTTTCGCTGACAATTTTAGTAAATAGCTGATCAGACAAAATTTTCGATGTTACGAAGTAAACAAATTACCAAATCCAATGGTCATTGGACATATATATAAGCAGACACATTTTTATATATACATATATATAAATAAAGTCCGTGAGTATTGCTAATTGAACTTAGAATATTAGCTCGAAATTAAAGGTTCAAATAAATATGCCGAAATTCTAACAGACTTCTCCAAAAAGTCAAAACTCAGACAGACCCGTTCCTGATTCAACGTTCGTATGTGACTGTAATTTACTTTAAGAAGGCTTAACCCTTTTTAAGCTTACAAAGATTTTGTACACACGGTGCTTTATAATGTTTTTGAGGGACCACGCATGGGTACAGTACACAAACTTTTTCCAACACAAAAGACTGCAATCAATAGGCCAATTAATTGTGAAAGTTAAGCTTTGTCTTATAGTAATTGATTAAACAAATAACATGAATAATGTACACGTTGGACAGATTCTTTCTCGGATTATTAGTTTCGCAGCTTGATTTTGAAGCCATTCTTTACCAATGATAGTACGGATTCCTTCCCCATCTTATGTATCAGGACTTAGCAAGAAAAAACCTAGTTAGTTTACTTTATTTTTTGTATTCTAATTTTTAAATATATATGAGTTGTTAATTAATCCATGTACATTTTATAAGTACACATTTTGTTCTTTTGGAAATAGTACATAATGGTTTTATGATTTCACACTTCGTTTTGCATAGTTACATTATGGCCATCTCGACAGCCTGCGACTTCTAAATACTCTGAAGCGTTTTGCTCAGCATCTTAGGGAAAATATAAATGAAATTGCATATGGTAAACACATAGATGTTTTAATTATAATTTTTTTTAGGGTCGGATGGCAAAGTAGCACACCAGTAAATTTTATTAAATAAAAGTATTTACAAAAGGATTAAAAGAAAAATAAAGAGAAAAATTAAAGGAAAACTAAAAGGCTATACAAATTAAATAAATAAAACCTATAAAACACCAACAAAACAGAAAATTAAACTAGACATGTTTCATCCAAGAGTGTACGCATCTGCGAATTAACTCACGCAAATAACCTAAAAAACTAGGCATTATTTAATTATAATTTTAAATTTTGGTTTTGGAATAGAAATAATATAGCTTTCTCTATTATTTGTACGTCCCAAATAACTAACGCGTTTTTTTGTTTAACTTCAAGAAAGAAATAAAAATGCAAGTATATGATAGTTTAAAAACCAAACGTTCTTTCGTTCAAACAAATGTAACATCTAAAAGTTCAATATGGGTATAAAATGGGTTATAATTTAAACTATGCCGAGATTTCATCTTTCTTTTTTTTTTCCTTTTTTTTTTTTTGCCAAGTGCGCACTAATCTATCTGGGCAGATCCAGAAATTTATAACAACATTTTTAAAAAAGAACAAATAAATGAAAACTTATTTATAAATTAGAATATTTTTTCCTCTAAATGTAGTTATTCACATTTAATTTTAGAGAGATGAGTAAAATTATATAATTTTTTAAAAATTTGGAGGATTTACACATGAACATTATGTAATTTTTGAAAGCACGGGGACAAAGCCGTCTTTAGCCCCACGGCCCCCACCGCGGCCGCTCCTGCTACTAATAAAAGGTGCATTGTATGGTATGCATAAATTTACATGGAGGTTAGATTATTAGAGGAATATATATCGAGATTATTTGAAATGTTAAATTATTCCTCGCATTATACTTAATATAATTTTTCAGCGCTCTTGGTCCAACTTTCCGAAAGGAAATAAAGAGAAGTGTTTATTCCAACTAGTTAAGTACATTGGTATTATAAATTTTTTATGCATTTCAATGGGTGTGTACAGTGTTAATATTGAGGCTAATTATTTCAAACATTGGACATTTCATATGAAAATTTGTCTAATTTTTAAAAGTTGATGTATATATAATTAGAATTAATTTAAGCCAGCCGATTTAAAATGAACGGTCTTGCGCTTATGTATCACACCGAACCATTTGGCATTGATCTTCAGAAGGGAGGGGGAATTTGTGCGAATCTTAAAGCAACATTCACCGTCTGATCCGGGAGCAGCATAGTACCGTGTGACGATCTTTTTGCATGCATACAAGTAGTACAACTAGACCTTACCGTGTAAAATTGTAATTGGATCGCTGATATTATTTTACATACGTTTGTTCTCGAAATTACAGGCAGATCTTAGACAATGTCATTTATAAATATTCTTATTTAGTGCAGAAGATATAAGAAATCAGGCAGCCATACTTTTTTTCCCCCAAAATTCAAGCTCAATTCTTCTGAAAATCGTGATATTGTCTCCTTGAGTTGTTGGGTTGTGTTAAGGGAACATAAGCTGTCTCTTGTATTTTATCCTGCATTATAGTATCTTCTTATTATGATATATGATTCAATGTTCATCGAAAAATATGATTCAATGATAGTCCTAATAGTAAAATTTTATACACGATTGTTGTCCCGACATTGTCATTTATACTTTGTCAGAACCTTTGTCAGTACATGGTGAACATTAAATGATGTGCAAACAAAAAGAAACAAATATCATATGCTATCATGTTGTCCCTCTCGGAAGCACTTTCGGCAGCTTTTGTCATAGTGTCATACTTGGATGGTATCCCCCTTGGACACATAATTTCAAGTCTAATGCCTATGAAAAATACATAAATAACTTATTATACATACAAAATATGCAATATTAAACGATAGTGCTGGTGAGCTTTTTTGTTCCATTAGTTGCTTTTTGTTCAATTGACAACGATAAGCCTAAAATGATGCCAAAAAAAAAAGGCCAATATGGAGCAACCAGCCCTGACCTCTGCTTTTCCCCCCTTATTTTTCTTTTTTAACCTTTTTTGGTACTTTCTCATGAACGGGTTCCAAATTTCAAGTCAAAGTTGCTTTAAATAGCGATTGATCGATGAGGTCGGTCTCGTTTCTCCAAGTATTGAACTGATTCAAAGTAGACTAGTTGAATTAAAACACAACTTGTAACGCAGGAAATGTTTCTTACATGTAAATTAGTATACTTTAACAATTGCACACGATTCTTTTTTTCTAGCTCTAGTTAAAACCGTTGTTATAAAAAATGCTAGCCAGAATACAATACATTAAAGTATATATACCAAATGGCACCGTAATTTCAAGGAATAATTTAAGTTTCTTAACGCATAAGAGCAAGCAAATATTGATTCAAACGTATTTCTAAAAAATAAAAAATAAAAAAAAAATCAAACAGAGTGGAGTCAGGGGAGGGGTGAAAACGTGTATGCAGCTTCAGAAAAGGACAAAAATTATGTGAATCTATCATTCCCGACTTTGAGCAGTAGTGCATGGTCGCTTTCTTATCCCATCCCTCGTTTTTACTTGTGTCCAAGGGGCAAGAGCCATATCATCTTAAAAGAAGTCATGCTTGACAGTTGACACATTTAAATTTTAAATTAAGAAGTTTGAAATAGTTTATATTGATTTTATTGAAAAGTTTTATAGAGAAATTGATAATGAAGTATATAGTAAACTAAATGCATAAGGATGTTTGCTGAATGTAAGATTTAGAACTAATATGTAATCTCAAATGGATTCAATGGAGAGAATCTTCTAAATGATTATATAATAAAAAATAAAAGAAATTTTCAAAAAGGATTTAATTGACTCTTAATTACCACAATATATTACATTTATAATAGTTTATGTGAGCACCTTATTAGACATGTATCACTCTGTTATATAATTATAACTGTTTATGTGAGCGCTTCTAGCATCAGTGCAAAATTTTGTGTTGCAGCGGTACAGCACTATACGCTGATCAAAATTGCATTTTAATGTAAAAGCTATTGAACAATTATTTCAACTAGCGTTGTATACGCACTTCGCGCGTGAGGTGTTATTGATGTCTGGCCAGTTAAGTTTGGAGGTGGGAAAGTGGAAAATAATACACGAATGATGAACTTGATTAACATGATACATCTATCAATGAATATCATTTAAATTATGTAAATATTGATAGATAAATTAATATATTAAAACTCTAAAAAATATTAATTTATTTACGTAATTTTTGAAGACAATCCACAAAATTTAATACAAACAAATCTAGAAAAATCTTATAAACAACTAAACAAAAGTGGAACGAAATGTATAAGAGAAAAACCTATATCACTTTGATTTCATATAATTTTTGTTGATTCATATAATATCATAAGAATATATTATTATAAGATAATTATAATTACTAATAGTCATATTTAAATATTCCAGGAAAAATATTGTGTTAAAAATAATTTGTGTCTCGAAATAGAAAAAAAATAAAATATTTACAATTTAGATGAAAAAAATTAGCATTTTGTTACGCGCTTCGCACGTGATGTTTTGTTATGTTAATTAAGGAGGAGTAAAAAAATTAGATTGGTTTTCTTACGTATATAAAATTTTATAAATCAACAAATTCTGGAAAAGTTTAGAAACAATGAAAAACAAAATTTTATTTATGAAACAATAGAATTGAGTAATCAGATTTAGAAATTTGACAAAAATATGTTAGAACTCTTTAACTATGAAATTTTATATTGGTATTTCATTTTTTTTTATGAAGGATATAAAATTTTATGGTCAATTGAATTAATAAATGTCCTCAAATAATTTTAAAAGCACCAACCATATTCCATATTTCATATAATTATATGATTAAATTAAAAATAGCTCAATGGCACGATTGAATTTGTTATAATCTTCACATCATTTATATAAAATTTCATACACTAATAAAGTTGCAAATATCTTAGAATAATTAAAAACCTAATGACATTTATGAAATTACGGAAATTCAATTTTTGTGAGATTAAAAAAATTATTTAAAATATTTATAGGTTTGTAACTTTAAAATTTTACATCAATTAATTGTTCATATATTTTTGAGCAAGTACATAAATTTTCATAGCCAAATGATTTATTTAAGGCCTCCAAACAATTTTAGAAACTTTTATGCATATTAAATTTTATGAGATTCATAAAATTATTTAAAATATTTTCTAAGTCTATAATTAAAAAAATTTACATCTTTAAATCATTTACATTTTTATGAGCACACACATAATTTTTCATAGTCAAATGAATTTTTAAATGTAGCTAAACAATTTAAAAACTAAACTATATTTAATCTGAAATTTCTGAAATGGAGGTGTCCATTGTTTTTTCAAACTGGAGATATGACTTCATCCAAAGTTACTGTAGATAATGTACCCAACATTGTAGTATTATTAGATTAGATTATTAGATTAGATTAGATTAGATTAGATTCACATACATGCACTTATAAATAAAGGGGGAAAAACTAAAGCAAAAACATTTTGGCGGCAGAATGTGAACTAGTTTGTGGTTACAAATTATATTAAATAGTCTAACTTACCCACTAAACTAGGTAACTTTCTTATCTACGTTTAATGCCACACACCTTTTTTTGGTCAAAAAATTTAAAGACTATAGTTTGCTGTGTAGTTTAAACAACTTTCCAAGCAATGAAAATTACCTACATGTAACTTTCTGCAATAGGATAACTGAAATTATTACATTAAAAAGGTACTAGAATCATAGTTTGTCCAAAATAGAAAACTCAAACCTACTTACCTAGTCTTAGGGATGTGAACTTAACAGTCTAACTGTAAGAATATGGACTATATATCAGCCGAATTGTATCATCTTAATTCTGGAATATATTGTCATCATCAATTTATATTTATCAATTAAATTACCAACTAGAAAATTTAATCAATTAATATGTAATATAATTTAAATATCAAAACAGAAACTTAAACAAACTTCGTAGTCAAATTCAAATTTTGAAGCATCTTCATTATAACATTCAAATTTCCTATATAATCATTTTCACATTTCTAATTTCGGAAGTTCATATTTAGGAATTGAAAACATGCAGTTAGTTTTTTAAGTTTTAAATAAAGTGATATTTTATTATAACGATTATTTAGATCACATGAAGTAAATAACTTAAAAAATCTACCTGAGATCGAGTAGCCAGAGTATGAGAGAGATCGAAAGAGGTACTCAACTCAAAAGTACCACAAAATATGGACTATTAGCATGACTGTAGAAGAAAAGTACGTACGAGAAGCATTACAGCTCAACCAAATTATAGGAACTTCCATCAAAATATCAGTTTATAACCAAATATTAGACCATCGTATATCTTTCTTTGTTTGTTCATTTTAGTTAGCAACAATGGCTATTGAATTATTTTAGATTACAAGTATACAACGAATAAATACTTAATATCAGTTAAGCAATAAAAATTTAAAGTTAACCAAAGTTTGCTAATCAATTAAAAGCTACCCACTATTTTACATAACAGCAAACACGATATGGTACTATAATTATAATGGCGTTTAAACAAATTTTTAGCACAGCTTCTCATTTGCAATATAAAAGTCTAGTGGAAATACAGTGCTGCTATAATTTGCTAGTTAAAATTGTGAGGTTCACAAAGAAAAGATAACTAATAACTAATAGCGAGATCTGAACTTCTGAGAAATCTAAAAAACGGATATAACAAATGGAATTCACCACAAACTAACACCCAGCAACATTTCCAAAAAAATTGAACTGATATGCTGCAATGCAAAACTACTTTCCAGACGACGATATAAAAATTGTTACTAAGATCCCATAATATACAAGCCACCTAAGTACAACAAGGGTCAGAAAAATTGCCACCCCTCCAAATATCTTAATTTCAGCTAAAATACAGAAGCTAATCTAATCTAACCTCAGTGGCCATTTTCCTAGTTGAACGAAAATACAATTGCAACCCTGCAATAAACCCAATCACCCTCCATTGGCATTACATTGTGCACTTTCAGACAACAATTTGAAAGTATTTTTAAAAAAATATTCCATTGTATTCCCCTGCAAAACCTCATAATACTTCTCATATCCAAGAAAAGAGAAATATCCCCTATATGACAACTCTTTCCGGATTGATTTCAAAAGAAAATGATATACATGCCCCGTTTGCTTTGGTCTCCATAAAAAAAGTACGAGGATCAATTTCATCATCTTTGTGTAGAAAACTTGCCCAGGGTTGATATCCTCTTTTACAGGAGCACACCAGGTATTATGAGATTCTCAAGGGGTATACATGAAATATTTTCTAGCCTCGCCAGCTGTTCTGTTTTTTTGCTTCGAAAGTGGCACCATCATTTAGCATATCTTGTGCGTCAGTCTCCATACCAAGTTTGGATAAGGCAAGGGCTTGAAGGTAAAAAGCTGTTGGCCACTCTGGCATGCAAACTTGTGCCTGCATTGCATCCCTCAACGCCAGCTCAGACTGGCCATTCATTAAATAAGAAAAGCTTCTTCTTGCAAAAACCGTCGCTGATGGCGAAGACATCATGTTCACCAACTGTGTAATTGCCAAATGTTTATTACACATGAGTAGAGATTACATTACATATTTCTGACATTTTGGCAAATTTATTGTTCGTAATTTTCTTTTCTTTTCGAGGTTTCCTAGCATGTCGATGCTGAATTTATGAAAGACATTGATATTTTAAGAGAGGATATATTAAAAATATATGAACTTGGATTGAATGATGTACAAATTTCAAGAAAAGGAACAATGGAAGGTACCTTTGAATAATACTCGATGGCCGTCTTAAAATCTTTGTCTCGGAATGCAATGTCTCCAAATTTCTTTGTATTGAGCATCTCTTGCACTTGCTGGGTCCATTCTTGAAATGAAAGCTAAAAGATTTGAAAAATAAAATGCTAAGGAACGAAGCTCCTTCAAATAGGATGCATTACTTGTATTAGTTTCAAGAGATTTTGAGCCAAAAAAATATAAATAAAACTTGTCCAATTTCAAAAACAGCACCTAGTAGTTCTTTTATAATGTCTAAAACTATCAAATCGTCCTGAGCTGAGTGCAGTAGTTTAGCCAAAAGCTCACTTGTAATTAAAAACAATCAACCAAACCTCTTGCAACCACACTTGGTGTTTGAAAAGTACCTCATTTTCGGCACCTTCTTCATCCTTGTAACCGGTTTTCAGCAAGATATCATGAACAGCCGTCAGGTCCATACTTGAGCATGCTTTTCCAAGTGGAGATAGAATTGTTGGCAGAACTGCAGTCGTCTTTGTTATGCCCAATAGCACATGTGAAGCTACCTGAAATGATTTTGCAGTGGGAATCATTACTTCATGAGGTCCATTATAGGTGCCGTATAAAAACCAGTTGGACCCGAAAATTTACAATAATTTATTTGCTATTGCACAAGAGATAATTGCATAGAAACTGAGAATTACACTATTAAGGGTTGGTGAAGCAAAATTGGTTTCGAATGAGATTAATCCATAATAAGCTGGCACAATACTGGAGTGTTGACATTAATTAATAAGGTAAATTGCACCTCTGATGGTTTAATCGAGGATAAAAATTGCAGTAACATTGACGAAGTAAGAGGTAAAGTAGACTGAAATTATGGAATCATTTCAAGTGTTATTTTGGGCTTTATCTGAGCTTGAACACAATCATTAATTTTTACCTCTTTTTGCTTTTGAAGAGGCCCAACTGAAGAAAGAAGGAATTTGATGTTAGGTCGGTCTCTGGCCTCAAATTGAAGGCACTTTGAGGCAAGATCAATTAATTTGGTGGCATCTTCATTTGCATATTGGCCCTCCAACGATGAGTCTATCAAAAGTAAAATATTCTTTCCTCTTATCAAGTCCAATGCCTGAAAGGTAACCAAATTGAGTTAACATACCATTCTCACACATATGTGAAATATACCAGTGTAGAAGTCAAATTTGACAATGTGATTGGGACTAAAATGTATAGAATAAATTGGGATTAATTAAGGCAGTTATATATGGGGGGAATTGACCTTGTTGGATTTCATTTCTAGCCTACCCCAACTTGTTTGGGACAAAAGGCGCTCTTGTCATTGCTGTTGTATATATGGGAAGAATTGAGGTGCAATTGCAATTTCCTATGTGCCTTCCATGAACTAAATAATGAACTTGCTTTATGTATGCATCAGGTAAAAAGCTACCATATGTTTAGTGGGAGTAGGCATCCACTAAGTATACAATGCAATCACAATATACTATATAATAATCTTCTATAGTGACCCAATGATAAAAAAATAAGAAGTAGAGGTAATTATGCTTATTTCACTAATAATGAAGAAAAAAGCCATACGTGACTAGGAGGAATGTGTTTGCCACTCAAAAGATCCAATAAAACGGTTCCATAGCTATATATCACACTTTCTGGAATAACTCTTCCTGGAGGAGGAGAAGAATAATAAGGCAAGTGAATAAATAACTAAGTAAAACAAACATGGCATTACAAGTATTAGTATCAATCTCATGATATCTCAAGAACATATTGGTCCAGTACTAACCCAAGCTCTCCTTTTTATCCATCACAAATTATTTTTGTGTATACATGAGTGGCTAGTAAGTAGAATTAATAACATTTGTACTTTAAATTAAACTAAATACAACTGAAGACCTGTTCGTAAAAATTCAGGAGGTGTATAGGCTAAGTTTGTGCTATAGCTCTTCCCATCTCGGCTGTTCTTCATCAATCCAAAGCTTGACAGCCTAGGATCACCATCCTGCCAAAAAATATATATGAAATAAAGTGGTTGTGTTTAAATTTTCTCACAATTTTTAAACTTCATTTTTGTATGTTCAAAAAGATTTTATTTTGTACCTCATCAAAGAGAACCCTGTAGGCGTTCAAGTCATGATAGAGCCTTCTATTTTCAGTGTTACAATGGTCGAGCGCTTGTGCAATATAATATGCCACCCTTAATCGCATTTCCCAAGGCAAGGGCTGCTTATCCCCTATGCATATTCATGTAAAATACAATGTTGTTGAAACATGCATTTTGACTAGGCAGAACCACCAACGAATACTATTTTAATATTGAAACTTTTTTTTTTTTTGAAAAAAAGTAGCCTTTTTACAGAGCTACCTGTTTCATTATAGAAACAAATTTAATGTCTTACAACCTAAAGAGTTAATATTGAAACTATAACAGCAGTTTCAGTTATGATTTTTGTGAAAGCAATTCTGAGGTGTTTTAAACCAAGTAAGCTCAGGACCAATATGGTAACCACAGTATGGCTATTGGTAACTGCTATAAAGCAGTTAGTTTGGATCGTTTTTCACTTTTTTAGTTTCTTGTCTTTTCACAATGATCAGAGGTTCTTAGCTCATGTTTACGCTATTTTTCATCAAGTTGGTGGCTTTGTGTCTTTTCACTGTATTTGCGCCAGCCATGACATATACAAGCTTACCATAAGAAAGGAAAAAGTAAATTTAGGAATAAGGAAAAAAATCCTATTAAATAGAGGCATACAATGAAAGAGATGCTTAGAAAGAGTATCATTTGGCATGTACTCTGCCACTAAAAGCCTCTCATCGCCTTCAGCGCAGCATCCTATCAGATTTACAAGCCGTTTATGCCTTACTTTTCCTACTCCTGCTGCCTCTGCCTACATTTTTAGTAACAGGAATTAAACAACAAAACAATTACAATCAATGAAGAACAGCTAGTTTTCCAAAATTTGTCCATGCAAAATCACAAAATATCAACGGCAAACAAAGACACTATTTCCAAAAACTGCATTGTTTTTGAACGAGAACTGCCCTTCAATTTTCTCTACTTACTGCAGCAAAAAAACCAAAAAAGGTAATTACATGCATAATGAAATTTGGAGAGCACCATCTGTTATATTATCCGCTGATGTCGGGTTATAAAAGAAAGTATTGAGGAATTGCCCGTGAAATCAATCCTAAACTAGTTCTAACTGTAGGCAAACACAAGTACACTCACACTCCTCTATCTAGCACAAGCATTCAAGTTATTTCCTCATTGATGCTAATAATTATAGCTAATTCCCCATACTACTTCACTTTTAGTTGATCCTCCTTTTATTGAAAAGTGGGACCAGTTAAAAAAAAACACAACAGTGGTGCAAATCAACAAGAACCCAACATAACCTTAAAAAGCAAACCAAAAAAAGTTCCTTCCTTTCCTCCCTTGTTCAGTGACATCTTAACTTACCACAAACTGTTGCGGATCTGGCCACGACTGTTTAGAAAATCTCTTAACAGCTATAAGTCGGCCTCCGTCGAGCCTCCCTCTGTACACCACATTCGGCGCCTTCTCTCCACTCTCTGACACGATCAAGTCCGTGCTAAACCCTTTTGTGGCAGCTCTCAGCTCAGCTAGACCGTACTCCTTGAAAGCTGGCACCTTGTCCTGGTCGCCTCCAGTACCATCTCCATTCGCTTCAAAAATAAACAAAAATAGAATAAAATTAAGCATGAAAAGAGAGATGAGTTTAAGAGTAAAGGGTTGTGTTCGTACCGAGATCTGCCTTGTCGGGGAGAGGTTCGGGTTCGTCGGATGGCGGAATGGCGGCCTTTGATTGGAAGCAACCCATTCAGAGAGAGCGAGAGGGGGGGATCTAGAGCGTAAGATGTTCAGAAAGGGAAGGGCATAAGGGAAAAGGATGAAACCCTAGAAAGAAAGAGAGAGAGAGAGAGAGAGGTGGTATGAGATGAGAGAGGTGCGAGTGAGGTGAGAGAGAGGAGTGAAGAGGGAGAGCAGGGAGTGGGAGGGAGAGGAGGCAGGGTTCGAGAGAGACGCTGCGCAGAGAGGATCCGATGTACTCTTTCAACATTGTGCATTTATTTCAGCTGCCACTTTCCTCTGCAATTGTTTTGATGCAATTGTACCGGTTAATTGAAATATTTGGACGCAACATAGACCTAGACTCATTAGCATGCAGAGTCTGCGTTTTTTTCCCTAGTACAACTCATAACAAAATTTCAAGTTTAAAGATTATTAATTTAGTGTTCAAATGTTGATTGTAAATTAGAATTTTTTATTTGGACCATAAAAACAAAATAACAAATCAATGAACTAGCATGTGATGACAGACGTCCAAAGTGCTATAGCTATTGATATTTGATTTTTTTTTTTTAATAAAAAATGACAACGGCTGTAATTGAAATTGGAATCTTCGAAAGTTAGATTATATCTAGTGAAGTTTTGCATAAAGTCATTATTTTTTTCAAAATACCAATAGAAGAAAGTTGTTATGATGAACAAATATGACGTGTTAGAATTCAACTGGTGGAAAAAAATATATAAGTTTCTAAAACATTTTACTTGTTTTGAAATAAAAATAGTATTAAACATAGAGAGGTTTTTCCGTATATGTTTCTTATAATATTTTCCTATAGAAGTTAACTTAATATTTATATTCATATATTTAATGCAACTATATTTTTAGAATGAGAACTAATATTTGATTTACTAATAAAAGACAAGGTCTATCTTGCTTGGAGGTTATAGATTTTTAACTCAACTAAAAAAAAATATTGTAGACATTTAAAGTTCGAAGATTGACTCGTTTTATTATTCTTTTCACACCAAGTCAGTCCGACGATAACATTTAACACTATAATTTCAGAGGGAACTGGAACCAGTTTAATATTTTCCATTTAATTCACCCATAAATATCAAGTAATTAGATATGACCGCTCTACAACAAAGTTTTCACTTTTTCTGTTCATTGGTATACATACTTTTTTTTTATCCAAACAATAAGTCAATAACGGTTTGCAAGTTGCAACTTATATTAGAAACGTAATGTTTCCTGTTTAACCGCAGCAATGATATCAGGGAAAAAGGAGGCTTCATTGTGGTATCCTCACGGAGCCAGAATCCATGGTATATTTTTCATCGGTTGAGGTTTAATTATATATATATATAGTTGCATGGATATTTCTTAAATTCTGTTAATCAAGAAGTAGTTGAATTTTCAAATTTTTAGCCATGTCACGTTATGATTTTGTAAAAGTCGCTGCCTTATTAAATCTACAATATATGTACAATTTTTCTTAAAAAATCATATTGACCTCTTAAAAATATAAAAATTATCCAATTGTCGATCTCGTAGTTATAATCTATAAAACTAATGATTTTTCTTGTGATCATTTTGATAGTACTTGATAGTACTTAATGATTTGTCGCCGGGTATTTTTTTTTTTTAGAGGATTACTTGATAGCGGCTACCAAAATAAGCATTTTTTTTAGGTATGTATTATTTTTTAATTAGAAATAAATAAATAAATGATATATCATGTACTATGTATAGGAAGCTCTCCTGGTTGAATTCATTTACTTTTTTCAGTGTGAAATAGAAAAATAAAAAAAAAAACTATAATTAACTAACGATCGCCTAGCTTTCAAATAGCTTATGTATGAAATTAGTTAAATTCTAATTTTGTCGTTCTATAATTATCGATCGCCTAACTTTTATGCATGACGTCACTATATTTAGATCTAACTTTTGCATAATGTAGGAATTATTATTCGTCTTAGTAATTACGACGTACTCAACCGAGTCACGTGAACATATATGCACTTTCTCTGAACCAAACGGCAAAAAGCACTCGCCTTTTTCATGACTCGAATAATCGAAAGCAGATAACAGAAGAAAAACGCGCGAGTTATTTTGATAGAATTTGTGAAAAATCACGTTATAACTCACAAGAAAAAGGCGCAGCAAAATCTCATTTGTTACCCTTTGTGACATTTAATAATTATAGGAAAGTGAATCAAGGGTATTTTCGTCCTTAACAAATATTTTGTAATATATAGCAACGCATCAAAATTAAAATGTCAATTTGATATATTGAATATATAGAAGTGAGATGCAGCATCAGAAAAAGATTGTACTATGCTTTTTTATATTTTTCAATTATGAAGGAAAGGCTGTTTGGTACGTGGGTCATGACAGCGGCTTGCCAAACTGGACTCCTGAGCAGGGAGATGATTATGAAGGAAATTAAGGAGACAACGTGGGCTGTGATTGGTTCAGCGCTGGATGTGGAGCATGTACAATTCAAAAATTCCTATATAATCCCAAGTCAACTCTCCCTTAATTACCCTTTCCTTTTAATTACTAATTTACTACAACAGTAACTGTAAAGATTCTCGTGATTAGACCCAATTATACCCAACAGAGCTTGGAAGTTGGAACCGAGTGTAAAAAAACAAATAAATAAAATAAAAGAACAGAGAGCAAAAGTGAAAGACCGAAAGAGAGGACCTAATGATGAGACTTGAGAGTTGATAGTCTAATGATGCTTAGTGTTCCTCTGACCTGTGATTTTTGTCGCCTCTTCAGAGAATGGTTCACAATAACAAATAGAAAAGGTAAATTATGATTGAAAAATAGATTGTTCCTTTTAATTAATAATCTATCCTAATTCAACGGGACTCAAACGAAGAACTAGTTCATGTCAAAAAAAAAATAATAATAAAAAAGGTTCCTATTGTTAGTCTTCTTGAAAAATAAGGAAAGTCAATACATGAGGCTAAGGTAAAATTTCGACATTCATCATGATCGTAGAATTCTTACTAAAATAACATAAAATTCCTAAGTTTTATATTAAAAAATCGTAGAACTTATTTTGTTTACAAAAGAAATGCGTAAACACCTAGCATTTATTAATTTTGGGTTTATCTGGTACAAGATTAAAGGATGGAAAGCAACAGTTTAATTAAACTCAAAAGTTCATAATTTTTAATGTAAATTTAGTACCACGCAAATAGAACAAGATCAAAGAATTTAACAATTATCCCAAAAGGTACGTGTTCATCTCTTAGAATGGATGCAAATATACATTTTTTATTAAGCTCCGATTTTTTTTTTTATATATATTGCAAACTGGTTAAAAAAAAAATAGCAATGGATTATAAACAGTTGGGAATATGACAAATATACATTAATGTTATCATAACTTTTGTATCGCTGTAATCATCATCATTATGTCAGTGCTATTTATTTTCTCTATCATCATCATTGTTACTGTACAATTGTTCCAATCATTATCATCGCCCATCAATAGATCATCATCATTATATAATTAAGATTTTTGTTTGCAACAATGCATGATATCATTTTTCTTTTTTATTTTCTTAACTGTACAATGAAAAAAAAAAAACCGAGATAATGATGAAATAACACGGTACAGGGACAGTCAGAGAAGCATAGAGGCCTAGAGGTGTCGAATCAGGGGAGCACTTGCTGGGGCCACTGCAAAATAGGCAAAATAAAAAACTACACTATAACTCCTCCTTTTGTTATAACCTTTTGAAAAAAAAAATGTAAATTTATTGTGGTGGTTTAGAAGCATATAAATTTGTTTTCATGTTTCATTCTAATTTATCTTGCAGTGTATTTTTTTTTTCTAACTTCATACTTATAATTTACATCTCAATTTCTTCCCGAATGGATGGGTTATTAATATTGCCTAGAAAATTTTTACATAAAAAGTTGCTTTATTTTGAATTTATCTCTTTTTTTTATATCTCAAATAAAGGAAAGTATGTGATTACTAAATACTAATAAACTGCCACCTTACGACTATTTCTTCTGAGATGATTAACAAGAGGGATTTATTTGCTAAAAAAACAACTTTTATATTATTAGAACTATCGACCAATCACAAATGTGGGAGGCCTGCCTTTTTTACAAACGACTTGATTAAAACAATTTTATCTCGTTTTATGTTTTAAATATCAACATTCAGCACATTTGCATCTTTTTCTTTGTTCAAGTGACCTGGATGTAGTTATGCTGCCACCGGACCGTTTAACAGAGGAAACAAATTATGATCCCAATGGATTATGGATCCGTAAATAATGATGATCCCAATTCCCAAGTTAGAATTTGTACGCTAATAAGTAATAAATTCGGCCCATAAGCCACAAGCCACTACTAACGAGTGAGTGAGGGATTTCATTTTAGGATGGTCCTTCCACTGGGAACTAATCCGAGAAGACCGTAATTCCCCGCTAATAGGAAAAAAACAAAATTCTCCAAAAATAATAAAGTTATATTTTATAGAGAGACAAGCGGGACCTCAAAAAGAAAAAAAATGAAAGAAAGAATTTAATGAAGAAAGACAATGATATATTGATATACATGCAGTCTAATCAGGCCGGAGACATGTATGAGGCCACGACAGACCGACCGGTCGAATCCGGGCCCACAAGTTTGCCGAGAGAAGGCCAGGCAGCACTTTACACCGCCATACGGACGCAACCCCATTTGCTGATCGATCACATATTCACACCGAAAATCCAACATTAAGGAATCCTTCTTGGTTTTTGTTGGTTTTTTTTTTTGTGTCATTGTCTTGTATTGTAAAATATGTGCTGTAAAATAAGATTGGTTGTTTTGTTGGTCTTTTCTGCTAGTTGTCTTTTTGTGAATTAATGCAGTAAAGGATTTATTAATTTGAAGTATATGAGTTAGAAAACCAAGTTGGAGTACAGTGGTTATATATGATCATCAACAAGCACTACACGGTTAGCACGGAACAAGGCAAGATTTGCTAATATAATACTTCTTTCGTGAATATTTTCAACCATATGTTCGTGAACACCAGATTTATTAAGTTTAAATAATATAAACTAGAAAAAAAAAACTAAATTAATGATAGGCTATTAAATCTTAATCTCCATTGTCAATTTGAATCTAATGCATATAAAACGTATCATGTTTGGAATTTAAATACATCATGTACATATTTCTCATAAGTATTTGGCTACTATCAATCATCAACTACTATATTAAACACTTAACAATTCGCATCGTTATTACAAAAAATTCTTTATTTATTGTTGAAACTAATCTTAAACGTACTCTTCACTATTGCGCAATGCAATTTATCTATTCAGTTCTTTTTTTTTATTTTGGGAAAGTTTAGCAAAAATAATTTGAAGATATATCCACTTTACGAAGATCCCATTGGATTCCAGAAGCTCGTAACATTGGCCCGGATAAACCCCAATTTACTGCTTCTTCTCCACCAATAATACCCACTCCTTCCATTAAAGAGAATTTTTTTTAAAAAAGTTGGATACATATAATATTCTTATTTTATATCAGGGAGTATCATATCCCTGATAATCCAATTTAAACCTGTAGAATCAGTTCTCCCTAATAAGTGATTTTGAGCTAAATAATGTTTAAAGTAAGAAAATGTTTGTCTCATGCTTATGCCATTATCCAGATGAGCTAGGGCCCTAGGACTGTTTATCCATATATATTAAGTATTAGGCCCACAAGCTGATCAATAGTAAGTCCACAGCCTAAAAAGAGCCCCATTTTGTTTATCCTGTTGGGCTGTAACTGGAAACTAGAAAGGTCTAGTTGGACTTATGGACTGAAATTGTGATGCCGTGCTTCTCCTCTCAGACCTTGTTCTAAATTAAAAGGTTAATTAAATTACGTAATGTACTTAAATGACACCCGTTTACTATTTTAGTCCTTAAATATTTGAAATTATTTTTTGGTTCTTACAGATTTCAATTTATACTAAATTGATCCTATCTTATCACTGGTAAAAAAATGTAGATAGAAATTCATGTCATATGGATGTTTAATGCTGAGATGCATGTGATTATTATTTTTTATTAAATATGATGACACAAACAATGATGTTAGTGTATATCTGATGCCATGGATAATCATATAAAATTAAGTTTTAATGGAATTCATCTATATAATTTGAAGAAAAATATAAACTTTGTAACAATGTAAGTTTAGAATCTAGTCATCTGAAAAAGTTTTCATGTTAAAAATAAAAAAATTAAAATATACCCTAATTCTAATAGTTCTTTACTTGATTCCATAAATATAAATTACAATGTTTATCAGCTTTGATTAAATTACTGGTCAATATCAAGCAAAATTAAATATTAAAAATAAATAAACTTCTCTTTAGCACATGTATTATTTGAAAATATGTATCGAAAAATTATATATTTTTTACTGCGGATAACAAATATTATAAACATTGGAGGATAATTAGATCATTTTTACTTAAGAGTTAATTGAATAAGAAATTGTTGGTTCAAAGTATCTCATATTGGATATTGAAAGGACCTTTGTAAAATTATAAAACCAAGCTTTATCCACTCAAATGAAAAGTTGACAGGATTTTTTTTTTTTGGTTTGTTTTGGATATAGATTTTTTAGGATATTCTACAAAACTTAGCAGTTCAGGGTCCTGTATCACCGCCATAAATTTTTGCAATTTCAAATTGTCATTTTTAAAATTTCAGGGTAGTACCGTAGTACTGCGCATACGGAAAACAACATTTGCATGGAGCCTAAAGAACGATTATGCAAAATGAAGACAACCCTGAACTCCAAAGTGTTATAGCACCGCCGTTTGGTGACATTTTCTATGTGGTAAGCAGAGCAAGTTCTCTTGTAGCATTTGACATGTTGTCCAAGTCCAAGTACTCCTCTGTGTCATGATGTGAAGCGGTATGACAAGTTCCCAACTCACAGTTGTTCAAAATCTGGAACATATTTAGTACTTAATTATCCACTATGTTACATAGCTAACAAAAACTTGCTATGGAGAACTCAGTTACGCAGTTGGCCACATAGGCAAGTGTACAGAAGACCTGCTCTGGGCAATAGGAACAATTGCCACTTCAGACTGTAGTAACTACCAGACTGTAGTAACTACCGTTACAAGAACCTAGTCCAAGTTCATGATTTTCGAAAGAATCGAAACCCCTCTATTCGATAACATAAGGCCAAAAACACTATACTAGCACTGAAGCCTCCCCTGAGTGGAAACAAAAGGGAGAATTCTCCAAAGACTTGGAGAGGTTGATCATGGCCGAAGACATGGCAATAGTAGAGGTAAGTGCATGCTTAGAATTACACCTTGCTCTCTTCGTCTCTAGCTTGTGTACGATTCTTGCATATCCAGTAATGATTTTTTGGCATTCTTTTCCAGTTCTTGCTCCCAATTATTACAATTTTTGTTAAAATTCAATTTAAGAGCTGAAAATTGTAGGATTCTTATACACCAAGAAGCTCCGTTTGAATAGATATGGACTTGCATTGTGATTGATTCTAAGATTTGTTCAAAAGTCCTGCTATATGAGCTCTTAAGCCATGGGGGTCAAAAGAAAAATAATAAAAGATAATCTGTCTGGTGACTTCAGAATTTTTCTGATGCGCCTTGATGCGACAATTTGTGTATCTAGCTATTATAAGAGACCCTAAAAGTTCTTTCCTGCACTCAGGTTGCAGTGGCACGCTGCTTATACCTTCCCTGATTAATGATTTATGATTTAATTCAATCGAATATGTAGATAGAGTGGCAAACAAATTTTTTTCATAATTCCGCTTTTTCCAGAAAACCTTGTTTGATCTCCTTGTTATCTTCATAGAATTACTTCTAATTATGTTCAGAAATGAGAAACAATTGTAAGCTTTCTGCCTAGCTACTTTCAAAAGAGAGAGAGAGAAGAAAAATGAAAAGAGAAATACTCAGTTAAATTGTAATTTCTTTTTTGTTGATAAGATAAGATAAGATAAGGTGTAAGCAAAACATGAAGAAGGGGTCATTATTTTAATTTTTTTTTTAATAGATTCGCGCTCTTTTTTCTTTTTTTGAAATATTTCTTACATAGGAGTAAAAAGAAATAATGAGGTTTTACCAAAAAGAAAAAGAGTAAAAAATAATTTTAGTAATTAGGAAATTTAAGGACAGTGCATGATTTATTCACTAATCCTCCCATTTATAGAAAACAATGAATTTTGCATGATGCATGTGAATATATGTATATAACAAGCTAACTCACATACTTCAAATGCAATCCAAATCAAATTCTGTAGGCTTTCCTTCAATTAACAAATTATAAGGATTTAAATAGGAAGACCAACGAATTCAAATTAGTGGAAATTTCTTCTTCTTGCAGCCACAAGAGACACCTACGACATGGGCGAAGGGGAAAGTGGGGAAAGATTTATGCACCAGGGATGGTTCGGTTGATTGGTATGGGAATCCTGCTGTCCGAAGCAAATCTGGTGGTTGGTTTGCTGCAGTTCTCTTATTGGGTATGCTATCACATGCAATTTCTATTTTTATTTTTCTGTTCTCCAAGCTGGTCAAAACATATGAACTGGAACCAGACATACTTGACAATTAATCGCAGAATGTAACAGAATGAAATAAGGCCCGATATTTCATGGCACCTCACAGTTTACATCCAGTCTGTATATAACATGACAGTCTACATATTTGTTCAGTTTTATTTGATTCAATCCCATGTTCTTAGTAAATCATTTGTGTCAATTTCAACTTTCTTGTGATAGAAGTGCTGAGATCATCGATTTGATTAAACAGTGAACCAAGGGCTGGTAACACTTGCTTTTTTTGGTGTTGCGGCAAATTTGGTACTATTTCTAACCAGAGTGATGCATATGGAGAATGCCGATGCAGCAAACCGTGTGAGCAATTGGGTAGGAACTGCGTATATGTTCTCCATTGTTGGAGCATTTATCAGTGACTCATATTGGGGCAGATACAAGACTTGCATCATCTTTCAGTTCATCTTTTTGACTGTAGGTGTTAATCGCTATAAAAACTATTTCTATGTATAAACTGGGTGCATATTCAGGCCTCAGTATTCTTATTTCAAGCAAGCAAATTCATATGGCAAATACAATCCAGTTAAAGAAAATTAGAGAGAATAAAATCTAGTAAGACCATACCAACAAGTAAAAGAATTGGTTATATTAAAATACCAAAAGAATTAATTGGCTAATTCAATGGAATTGAATTCCCAGAGTTCCACACTCAATGATAAACAAACTTCAAAGTTTACAAATTAGTTTATACTTTTATAAGAAGGTTAACACAAATTAACTTTGAAATATATATCTGTCATAACTTCAGGGCTTGGTGGAGCTATCCTTCACGTCCTACTATCTCCTCCAAAATTCATGTTACTCATACGAGGCTAACTCCAAAAGTTGCAAAACACCTACCCATTTTGAGGCCCTTATTTTGTATGTGTCAATTTATCAAATCGCCCTGGGAAATGGTGGATACCAGCCAGCTATGACAGCCTTCGGTGCAGACCAATTTGATGCAGAGTCCCTGGAAGAACAAAAATCCAAAATGGCATTCTTCAGTTACTTCTTTGTGGCAAACAATGTCGGCAGTTTATTTTCCGATATTGTCCTCACGTACTTACAAGATAAGGGTCGGTGGGCACTTTCTTTTGCCTTTTCTGCCGCGGCATCTTTCCTCGGTGTCATCCTTTTCTTTTCAGGAACGTTACATTTTAGGTATTTCAACCCAGGAGGCAATCCACTTGTCAGGATTAGCCAAGTTATAGTTACATCGGTCAAGAATAGAACTGTTAAGGCACCGCAGGCAGAGTACTTGTATGAGGCAGATGGGAAGAATTGTTCCATGAGAAAGATAGTTCATACTCCGGAATTTAAGTAATTTGACATTCCTTATAAATTAACTATATATTGACATTGATTTTTATCGAAGCAAACTTGTAAAGAAAAATGTATGTCAAACTATTATAGCAACTAATTCCTGTCAATCCCTTCATAAGATATTATAAATGTATGCTTAATTCGACTCCTTTCTGGCAATGCGAGACATGCTATTTCATTTCATGGTTGATTAGTACCAAATATTGGATCGTCATTTTCAATTTCATTTCAATCTCTTGGTTTACTTAAAAAGTTAGGTTTATGGAAACACTTATCTGATTCAATTACCTCTTCCTTTTCATAGATGTTTAGACAAAGCAGCTGTGGTGCTGCATCCAGCATTATCTTCTGAAAGTACGCAAAAAGTATCATCCAAGCAACGGGCGCCATGCACAGTGACACAAGTCGAAGAGGTGAAATGCATTCTTCGCCTCTTCCCAATCTGGATTTGCACTGTAGTATACTCTATTGCATATAACCAGATGTCATCAGTATTTATTGAACAAGGCGAAGCCATGAACAAAGCTGTTTCCAATCTCCAAATACCGCCTGGTAGCATGAATGTATTTGAGATACTTGGTGTATCAGGTTTCATTGTTCTCTATCAATTCTGCATCTCCCCTTTCATGCAAAAAGTTCTCAAGAAGGACCTTACTGAGCTCCAAAGAATGGGAATCGGGTTCATAGTCTCAGTCGTTGCTATGTTTTCAGCAGGACTTGTTGAAATTTATAGGTTGAAACATCAAAGAGTATCCACCAATAGGTGCAAGGCTTCCAGTAGTTTAAGCATTCTATGGCAAATGCCTCAATATGTTTTAATTGGTGCATCAGAGGTTTTTACCTATGTTGGCATGATGGAATTCTTCAACATGGAGAGCCCCGATGGATTAAAGAGCTTCGCGAGTGCATTATATGTTGCATCTATGTCAGCAGGGAGCTTTTTGAGTGAACTAATTGTGACAGTTATTGTTAAGGCATCAGGGAAAGAAAGTAGAGACAGTTGGATCGCAGATAACCTCAACCATGGTCACATGGACAACTTCTACTTTCTTATTGGTTTGCTCAATATACTTGGTTTCATTCTGTTTGTGTTATGTGCTAAAAGGTATAGGGGTATACAGTTTGCCAGACAAAATGATGAAATTGAGACACCGGTGATAAAGGGAGGCGAAGATGGCTTGAGAACGAATGGAGATGAAGAGGTGACCCAAATTGAAGAAGTAGAGGTCTATCTTGAAGCCTGAGAAGACTGTAAGAATAATAACTTGTTCAAGTTGTAGAGATTTGTTTTACTTTTAGCTCTAATCGATGATAAGCTATCTGAAGTTGTACTGAGCTGTTTGCTTATTATGGTTACAAAGTTATGCTAAAATGTTGTTAGCCGAAAATTAGATTTGATAGATCCAGTAAGGTAAACAGAAGTAGCCCACAATACAGATGTCAGCGAGTTCTTTCTGCTTCTGATACAATGTTGGCAGAAGCTTTTAAATTTACAAATTTGGGTCCTTGATTATTTCAAAACCTCAAGGCGTTTGGCAACACCATAGATTAGTCATATCAAGAGTTAAAATAATACTTTTTAAGTAAATTTGTTAACTTTTAGATTAACAAATTAACTTACTAATCTAAAAATTAGACTAATCTCATGCATGCCAAACGCCTTAAATGTCTAAGCAAACTAAAAAGGGGCTTAGTGGCCTTCATGACTTTGCATTTGCAATGTAGCCCACAAGGAGGTCCGCAAGGCCAATACGAGCTTTTTCTAACCTCGCTAGACGCAACATGAGCTCCTAATCTGAAATACATGAACAGTTAACTTCAATTGGAATGGTATATGTTTTTTTTTACTCCAAGTTCGTCACGTAAGTTGAATTATCAATGCACATTGACTGCTGCATCTCGGAATTATAGATAAATTGATTGATAACTTTGTAGTGCGCAGTACTGGCTTCCCCATTCTAACTTGATTCTGTAACTTTTGCAAAACAATGAAAATCTGATCTGCGCGTTCTTTTTAACCCGTTATTTCATGTCAACTCAAACTTATCGTTTACGTTGAGAAAAACCTTAGAATAAGATAATTAAGACAAGCTTGGCTGTTCTTAAGTACGCAAAATTTCAAGAAAGATAATTTGACGGTACACAGTTATAATAATTTAACTTAAAACAAGGAACCACTGAATAAAGACCTAACAACTAAAAACAGTCCACTATTAAACTAAAAGCACTTTGCCAAGGTATATAACTTTTTAATAACCATAAGTCAGGTCGCTTTCTTCTGTAAAAGTCCCTGCATTGGCAAACCTCAACGAAAGAACACATTCAACAAACACTATGCAGCATTTGTTTCTTTCACCCTCCTGGTAACTCAAACTTTACGCACTTGGATATGGTGAGTCGATTCATGCCTCCAGATCGATTTCACACCACTCTGAACAAGAGTCACATAATCTCCTTTCTTTATATGTTTCCCATTCTGTTTCATCACAAAATTGAACTTCAGTTCCAATAATTAATCATTATAAATGAAATACACGCACACACACTTAATTACCACCAAAGCTTCTATAGCTCTAGAAAACGTCTCTTCAGCATCATTAGAGAACTCCATTTGTACAGGCACTACACCTTGGTACAGCACAAGTCTCTGTTTTATTCTCTCTCTACAAGAAAGAGATCATGTATTAGTTACCTCTAAAATATCATCATCATTTCCAAAAGAGCATTTGCTGACTTACTGGTCCGTAAATGCGAAAATTGTAGATGAGGGCCTGAAGTGGCTCAAGAGCACAGCCATGGACCCAGTCTGTGTGAAAACAATAATAGGTGTGCTGAGAGCATTTGCCATGGTGGTTGCATGAAAGGCAAACATTTTACTCAACTCACGTGGAGCAAACTCCCCACTGCCTAAAGCCTACAATAAAGGAGAAGGGAAATAGCAAAGATAAAGGACAAGAATATTTTCTTTGGCTTCAAACTGATGAATTCAATAAATAAAAGTTTCAAGAGGACTACATAGTTTACCTGGACAGGGGTTGAAGGCACAGATACAGGTAAGGTGCTTTTAGCTGACATAGTTGATTCAGTTCGTAGTGCCACTGTATGCATTACTCTTACTGCTTTTAGTGGGTACCTGCATAAATATGAGAGAGAAGGGAAAGAAAGAGTAAATAGCCTGACATATGCACCTCAATTAAGCTAAAGCAAAGCCAAAAAAATAATTACATTTACCCACATAACATTAACATTTCCTGCATATCTCTGCAAATGAAATTTGCTTAATATGCCCTCTAAAACATTTTAAAGTACTACATATACTCTTAGAATCTACAAAAAACACACTAATATATTGCTGTTATGGTTTATTAGGGTTAAGGCACTAGGGAATCTTCTCGATTAAATGGCTAGCAGTACATTAAGGAGTTGTGCTTCACAAGCAAACTGGGATGTTTTTATGTTTTGGCAACAGTATACATGATATTTCTCACTCGGTACTTATGTCCAAGGATATGAAATTTTGCAACAGTATATATGACAATGCTCTTAACAAATTGTACTAGAACACCAAACAACCAGGGAAAAAAAACAAACAAAAAAGAGAATTCAAGAAAAAATAAACTGAATGGAGAGTGCAAAAAGAAATATTAGAAGGAAACAAAATCAATTAAAATGCATTGTTTATAAGGACTTACTTTCCATGAGCAGTCTCGCCAGAAAGCATGATGGCATCAGAACCTTCTTTGACGGCTATGGCTATGTCAGAGACCTCGGCTCTTGTTGGAGTGGGATGGTCTATCATGCTCTCTAACATATTTGTTGCGACAATTACTGGCTTCTCCATGCTCCGGCATCTCATTATTATCTCCTCCTGTTTCAGTTCAGAAACAAGTCCAACTATCAGTCCCAATCCTCTTGTTTGGAACGCAAATTTTCTCTGGCAGCATTAGAGTTACCAGTAGTTTGGGCACAGATAGGTCAAAAAATGATAGGTTAATTGGAAATTATATATATTTCCTCACCATTTAAAATAGTTTTAATAATTGTCTCAACATAAATGGTCAAATGATAGTTTTAATAATTAATAACATAATTATCATTTTTAGATTTTGCTATCTTACTGAATTTGTAAATGATGAGGAAGAAATTAACTACAATTTGAGAAAGGAGCAGCATGCGACATGTTCTGGGTTAGTGGTTTATAGCTACTCAATTTAGCAAGGATAGCATTGATAGCAATAACCAAGGGCAAAAGTGTCCAATTTAAAAATTTAAGTGTGCATGGAATGAGCTGAAGGTAGTATTCTTAGTAGCCAAAGCTGTATGGAACTAACTCTTATTCATCTTGATAAGTTAAATGTTAAAAATACTTTCCCGAATCCACACTCAACAAGCTGTCAATAGAAGTTCACTCGTGACAGCATCCAATAAGCTATCTTTAAATAATTTTACCCAAAACTATACCCAATAAACTATGAAAAGATAACCTTACCACTACCCACCTTATCATGTACGGTTAACGATAAATCTGATACCAATGGCAATCTAATGAAAAACATTACAATAATTAAATCACCTGTAGCATAGGAACATCCTCAATTGGAAGCTCAGCCCCAAGATCCCCACGAGCTACCATTGCCTACAAAGAAATTAAGAGGTAAGGATTTTTAACTCATGGTTTGAACATATGAAAATATTTGAAAGAAAATGATAATAAGTCCTAACCCCATCTGATGCAGAGATAATAGATTGGAGATTTGGTATTGCATCAGCACTTTCAATTTTCACAAGCACATGTATATCAGCATTGCAACCTGCCAATTAAAAATAGAAACCAAAGAAAGGACAAATGAAAATTAACTAAAAGCAAATGAAAGAATTAAGGATAACACTCTGATTAACCAACAATTACCTTTTAAAAAGTCTTTCAGCTCATGCACTACTTCTGCATCCTTCACAAATGAAACAGCATAGAAATCAACCTTGTTTTCCACACCGAATTTGATGTCTTCCCAATCTTTATCTGTAGTAGTTGCAACAATAATATACATAAAGAAAAGGAATAATGTTAGATAAACACACGTATATGACTTTCATTTAGCACAAGATTAGGAGGTTGTTACCTGTTATAGATGGAAGCGTAGCACTCTTGCCACGCACGTTTAAATGGCGCCTTGATTTAAGTTCACCGCCATCTACCACTTCACATTTAACTGTATCGGCAGTCTTGGATTTCACAGCAAGTGACATCATGCCACCTACAATGGTGAATTACTGGTCAAACAAGTATACACAAATACAAAATAATATGAATGGCTGAGATCCTATTTTCATACACCATGCATCAGTATTTTTTAAAAATCTACTAGTTATATGCATATGTACTGCTAAGATCCTATTTTCAGAGCAAGCATATCACTGAATTTGACAACTTCAAAAATTTTATAATGAATTACCATCTACCAGAAGAATATCACCAACTTCCACATCGTTCACAAAATCATCATAATTTACACCAATGGTGTTTTCAGATATCAAGTTACGGTTTATAGTAAAACTGAATTCTTGTCCTTCCTTTAGCATGATTGGCTCAGGGAGATCACCACTCCTGACCTCAGGTCCCTGCAATAGCACAACCATTATACTTATTCTTTCATTGTTGGAATCAATAGAATATAAATACTTTCCCAGTTCCGACAGGATGGTGGTAATACAATAAGGGGCCAGTTGAAATTGCAGGTTACAGGATTTGTAAAGAAGTGTTTCATTTCCAGATGAAATGGAGTGGTATTCCCATCCTTTTCTTAAAAAAAAAATAATAAAAAAATAGCATAACGGTTGTAAAGAAGTGTGTTATTTCTAAATGAATTGGGTTAACAGGACCACCCTTTTCTTCAAAAAAATAATAATAATAGTAAAAAAAAGGGCCTGTAACAGGAAGGTGGAAAATATGACCTCATAATTTTATTGTATTTACCATACCCTGATAAAAAAACAATAAGCCCAGAATATAGGAACATAATCCCCATATTAGAAAAGCAAGATGTTAAACACCGAGTAGAAAATTGATTTTGCTTCTTCCTCAACTAGAAAGATTTCTAGTTCAAAATCCACTCTATTAAATCATTTCCTATTATTTCCACTTGGATAACTATGACACTTTTACTTCTCCAGAATAGAACAGCACTAATCATCATACCGCAATAAATGAATACGACAATACCTTGGTGTCAAGCATGATGGCGATGACATTGCCTTCTTTATTTTGTGCATTGTACTCCTTGACCAAGTCAATAACCTTCTTGTGGGATTTGTGGTCCCCGTGGGACATGTTGAGGCGTGCCACATTCATCCCAGCTTCGGCCAGTTTCCATATCATCTCACGAGAATTTGAGGATGGACCGATTGTGCACACAATCTTTGTTTTTCTCCTTGGGTTTAGCACCACATCATCAAATTTGATGTCTTGTGTCAGGTCACTTGTTTCCTGAAAAACAGCACAACAATTATAGCTATCATGAATTCTGAAAATAATGGGACACTTACAAAGCTATAGGACTGTCAACTAGGGTACCAGAGCAGTCCTGTTATTCTGTTAAGCATTAGTCCTAGAATCTGACCAAACCCTTCCTATTATTTTTATTATATTATCAAATTATACTTGATTGAAACTTGAGACACTCAAAGTAAAGCCAGAACAGGGCATAAATGTACGGTGATCTTTTTGGCTTAATCCCACAATCACATTAAAGGATCTAGGGGTTGTTGCAAGACCTAAAACAATTCACACGACCAGTTCCAATTGATTTGGTTGACTCGTTCAAACAAGTGAGGCCGTTGGCGTGAATTCCAATGACTATTAGCTGAACAAAAATTGTAGCATCCATAATTAATCCTTTTCTGACATATTGTTAGTCTTAATTACGATAACAGCAGCAAAACACTCCGGCTAAAAACAATCTAAAGATTAAGAAAACCAAAAGTAAATTTCAGGAAGTACCCGATCTATCAAAACTGAACGATTAGCAAAATAGAATTAAAAAATAAATAAATAATCCAAAAATCCTATTTCGAGTATGCATGCACTAAAACAACTCTACATTTGCAGCAAAGGAGCTTTGAATTAATTTCCACAACTCACTGGCTTGGCGACACCATTGGACGAGGCGAGATCAGCGACCTTGGCGCTCGCGTTCGCGTCGCTGGTCCTGACAGACCTCACTGCGAGATTTCTCTGACTGACAGGCGGGGCCCACGATCCAATCCTAGCGACTCCCGAGCCGAGGCGCCGAGAGACGGAGTCTGTACGGGTCGCGGGAGAGATCTGCGCCGCCATGCTCCCGATCTCCATCGCCGCCATCTGGATTCTGGAGCTGTTGAATGTCAGAGGAAATAAAGTATTTTTTTTGAGAGGTGCGTGACTGAAGCGGGGTTTAAGGAGCGAGTCTTAAACAGAGAAACAGAGAGATTGAGAGAGAGAGAGAGACTCCAGCAGAGTTGGAGGCGCCAAGGGGAGGAGGTTAGAAAAGGGACAGCGCAGGAGAGTTCTGGCTCGAGAATGAAATTCTTTATTACACCTGGAACTTGGTTGTATATTACGTGCCAGATTTGAATGGCGGATTCTGTGTGTCGTATGAGTGTGTGAAAATATGCACCGAGTTTTGATCGTGTGGGATTGGGATGTGGTCGATTTTCAATATGATTATTTATCAAAATTCTCATAATATCTTTTATTTAATTTAAACTCTCAACAAACAACATCTCCTACTTACTTAAACAAACCAAAACACCGAAATTTACAAACATATAATAAAAAATTTGAAAATCTCTTAAAATAACTAATTATATTGTCATCATATTCATTTATTCACTAACGATTTCCTTTAATCATTCTTTCCCCTAATTCATCACATTACGAGCCGGGGCATCACGAATACCTCTAACAACAATACAAACGCATGAACAATGATAACTAACAAAGTAGATTTTTTAAGGCTCAATACTTGATTCACCAACGTGAAGTGATAGATGTAATGTGTCTATTGCAATACATAAGTTGCATATTGAAATTTATAATGATCAATCATATCCTTGTAATACAACTTCATCCTTTCTAGTGTCACATACAAGAACTCTTTTACAAGAATAATTAAGATAAGAATAAAGAATATATATATTCAAAACTAATGTTCCTAAAATGATCGTCAACAACATGTATTGCAAGTAGGTTTTCAAATAAGAAGTTATTGACACATTTGTCACACATAAAAAAAAAGAGACAATTAAGATGTTTTTCTTGGCAATGGAATTCACTGCAATGCCAGTATGCTTTACAAAGAAATCCTGCATTAAAGTAATTAAAAATAATAAAAGTTATAACAAAAATAAGCCAACTACTTAAAATTGAAATCAATGATTTCCCCATAAGTTAAATAAATTAATCAATTACTATGACAAAATATAACTTACAAGATGACATAAATTATATCATCATTTTCAATATAAATTTCATTTTATTTTTCTCCAATCTCTCTCTTTTATTATTATTGGAATAGAAAATTGAAACGCATTCTAATTTGGTTTTTGTGGTTCTCAAAATTGGTGAGAATATTGTAGGATTTATTTTATAGAGCTTATTTTCTTTGTTCATTATGTCATGCAATTTACGTGAGGATAAAAATGGTGACTCACACAAACATATATTGTTGTATATCAATTTTTATAGCATTTAATGTTTGTATGATGAAAATAAATAATGCATGCCATGGATTTTTAAAAAGTTCATTTTACAATGATGACGATTGATTTTCAAAATGATTCAATAGAAAAATTCTAAAACTCTATTGATTTTCACACAAACGCAAAAGAAAATGATGACGATGTACTACCTTTTGTAACAACAATATTTTAATTTAAAATAAATTCTTAGATATTGGCGAGCCTCATTCTTATTTTTCTTCTAGCAGATATCTCATTTCTAAATAAACGACTCGATGAATAATTCAATAATTCATGAACAAATTTCGAAAGCAAAATTTTTATGAACAAATCATACTTCTTTCTTGAGTATTACATCTTCAACTTAGCCTATTTCCACTAAAATTGAGTTGTCATTGATCATTTTCTAATTCACGTTCGTGAAGTGGTAGCGGAAAAAAAATCATCAAAATTTTAACTTTTTGTTCAAAAATAAAATTTATCTCAGTGAGTTAGACAAGTGGTCCATTGTCTATACTTACTAGTAGCTCAAATGATATATAAGTACCAACAAACTGTAAATTCTAAATTTTTTACGAGTTCCAAAACAAATGTTGGAAAAAGTTTAAATTCAACACGTTTAATACTTTAATTGACATGAAAGTTTTTAATAATTTTAATTCATTTTATTTTGAACAATAAATTTATTTTGTTAAAGTGAAAAAATGCATTGATTATTGTTCTTATACTTGGAACAATTATGACTATTGCTATTTACTTTTTATGAACATATACGTATATATTCAAGTTAATATTATTTTTTTTTTTAAAAAAATGCTATTTAGAGAGGTTCAACTCAATGTGAATACACAGTTTATTTGTATTCCCTATAGAGAAACAACTGAATTACTTCCCTTCTGAACTGGACTCCGTTGTAATTGTATAACTATTAAGCTTTCTTAGTTATTTCAAAGTTAAAACATTGAAATTGTCAATATAATATCTATAAATTTGATATCGGGATGTAAATATATCTGCAGAGAAAGTACTACAGAAATATCTAGCTCGTGGATTTGACCCAGTCACCCTGACTACGGGGGGGTTATTTAATTTCATTATATAGGAGCCATTTTTTACCCATTATTTTTCTTTGGACCACCTAGAAATTTCGCGTACGGCACGCACCAGGTGTAAACAGTAACTAATCGGTCCCCAGGGTTTTTGTTTTGAGTGGTGACGTTGTGCACCGGCCTCTGGATTATTTGGCTCGAGCCGAGTTGAAATGCAGGAAATGAGGAAATATAAAAATCGTGTGGGGAATATGCTAGAAACTCGATGCCAAAACCAGAAGTACAAATAAGTCCCACTGTTCCTCTCCAAAAGAATACAAACAGAATAGAAGGAAAAACTAATGCGAAATTCAATTAAATTAGAGGATTGCCAAGGATATGGGATGATTGTAACATTTCTTGGAGCCATCTGTTAGCAGAGCGTTACAGCCGAACCCCTGATTGTAGACCAGTAATCTAGATGCTAAATGTTAAAATATCTCCCACTGATTAATATTTTAATTAGTTGGAATATTTATACGTGATATGAAACTTTATTTTATTATTTTTCGTTAATACCGAGGCATTGGTGGGTACGGACTACCACCGAATCAGGGAATCCAGCTATTATCCTTTCGGGAGCGTGCTATGCTTGATGCACATCGACATAATGTTTTATTAAAATTATAAGTTTAATTATAACTACTAACAAACATGAAAATTTTCCTTTTTCTTTTTTCTGACGGTGAGTTTCCCTCTTATTTGTATTACGTCAGATCACCCGCCTCTCTGCTGATCTTTGATCCGAACCGTCCGATCTAATTTCGACGGTTAAAATTACAAAGCCACGCGAATTTCGGCAAATCTCGATATTAACCACATGAATGAAGTTGGCCGCTACAAAGCACATCCACGATACGGTAAAATATAGGGATAGTATGGATATATATCCTAATAATATTTCAAAAGTTAATAATTTAAATTAGACTTATTTTTAAAATATTTTTTGTGAAAATATATAATAAAATAATAGTATAATTTAAAAATAATTAATCGACACTGCCACATTTCAATTCCATTTGAATACCTGAATAATTTTCTAAATAATTATGTTATAAAATATGCCATGCCTGTTTTTATACATATGAACGTATATCTTATCTAAAGTCCATATAGCCGTATTTTAAAACACTATCATATGATTATGCCATAATAATAGCATGCTATCTGAATCATGATTAAAATTTTGTATAGTAAAAAAATTATATTTCAAAAATATAATAAAATAATTTTAAATTTTATTAATTTAGACACTCGTAATATTTTAATATTTGTTTACTCGGATAAAAGAATATTAAATAATTAGAAATATATTAATTAAAAATATGCGATGCATGTTTCCATGTGGTTTTGCACTGTATATGTATACATAACTCTATTTACAGTTCATTAGTCGTATTTTAAAACACTGGATATAACTTTGCATAGCAATAACATGCAATCTAAATCGATTAAAACACAGTATTTATAATGTAATTATAACTATATATAATTGCAAGTATAGACGCTCCCGTTTTCAACATATATATAGAATAATAATTTTCTTAGTACAGATTAACAAGCTGACTCTTAATATAATACAAAGAAGCGGGATGGTACGCCATTCAATGTGGTTTATTTTCTTGCCTTTTGCAGTCAACTTTTAGGTGCTCGTACAGCATATATATTTGTTTTTCCTTTGATATGGTTAAAATTGTGCAAGCGAGTGTGACGGTTTTTTTTTTTATATATATATCTTTTAGACCGGTCCTTGTTATATTTTAGGTGTTGCTAGAAAAGTGAATAGCCTTAAGTTGGTTAACTTTGACTTAAATCTCAAAATTTCAACATTCAAATCTAACCAACAATCAATTACAAACAAAGGTTTAAATAGCGGATAGCGGATTCATCGCGAACATGCCAATGTCATAGCGGATAGCGGTCATTAGCGGTTGCTATCGGACCTATAGCGGATATTATGTCGGATATAAATTTTGATTCATATTAAACATCATATAACATCAAATACATGTAGTGGCGAAGCTAGGATTTCATGTCAGCAGGGTCCGTAATTTTTTTTTTTTGAAAATATATATCTGATGTAACGTCTAATATAAACATAGTATAATAATATTGTTCAAACAAACAATTCTAAAACAATATAACAAAAAAAATCATTAATCTCAAATATATCTATAATAACGACACAAGATCTAAAATAATATATTCCATATCCAAAATATTAATTCAAGACAATATAAAAAAAATAAAAATTACAACAATTCTCTACGAGTTTTCATTTTTTGATAATTTTACATAATAGATTCATTAGGAATCTCATGAAACACCTCTCTTTCTATATATGTTACAATACAATCATTCATCCAAGCATCTCCCATTCTATTTCTAAGTTTTGACTTAGGGTGTGTTTGGTTTGTAGTGGAATAAGGCTTATTCGGAACAAGGATATATGCATAAAAACCAAACATGGAATAAGAAAAATTCTTATTCAGAACAAGACTATTCAAAGGCTTATTCTAATTCCACCATTTGAGAGAATAAGGATGAACAAGAAAATAGAATAGTGGGAGGAGAGAGAAGCCCATGTGCTTATTTCAACCCTCTTATTCAAACAACCATCCAAACATACCCATAAGCTTCATTGCGGAGAATACTCGTTCAACTGGAGAATTACTAAATTGCAAAATAGAGATGGTAATAGTGCTACCTAGAGGCGAGACTGAGAGAGGTCCATTAGCGAGGCAGTGTGCCGAGGGGAAAGTCAGAAAGACCAGGGTCGCCGTCCGATCGCAAGTCGAGGGGAAAGTCATAAAGATCAAGTCGTCGTCTGATCGCAAGTTGCAACTTGTGAGAAGCTGAACTGCGAATGTAAGGAGAAAGTAATTTGTTCGTGTCACCGTCCGATCAGTGATTGTAAGGACCATAGTGGCCGTTTGATCAGAGAGGTCAACTAATTTGTTTGTGTCTTCGTGAGGAAGGACCAGCCGACCAGGGTAGGAATTAGGAAAGCAAGCAGCGATTAATTTGTTCAGAGGGATCCTCTCAAAATTTCAGATGGGTCCATATATTTTTTCCTATTTACATATAAGTACTAGTCCATATAATTTTTATTTCTCAAGTGGGTCCCTGGACCCAGCAAGATGTGCGTGGCTTCGCCACTGCATTCACTTCTCATCGCAGTATCACTTGTACTTCAGCAGCCTTCTCCATGACTGCGACATCATTACCGTCTTCAGTGATGGCTTCGATTGTTGCACTCTCTCGTGGCTTCTCTTCAACGGCCACCGCGCAACTTTCCAACACAGTCTCCTCCACGACTGTCTCTTCAAAGAACCATGACTAAAAGTCTATCTCCTCTTCGGACTTCGAACCCATCTTTTTAGCTATTTCAACAATCGCCAAAACGTCCCACTCATCTTCACTCTTCACGTCTATTGGTGCCTCTCCTTCATGGCCACCACGACGTTTCCTTCTTCATTCTTCAACTGGCACTCTCTCACATAGTGCCCTTGCCGTCCGCAGTTGTAGCACACCACGCTTCTCCTGCGGGATTCACGATCGACTCCATTGCCTTCTTGGCCTCTTGGAGCTCCCCCTGAACATGTGCATTTGCAACACTCGTGCATAGCCTTCTAAACCTTCTCGGTCGCCAGCTGCCGTCTGTATTGACTCCTGTTTGACACTTCATGTCGACTACTGTACAAGACTGTCTTGTCTTCCTCTTTCTTCATTGTCAACCTATCAAGCTGCTTGACAAGTGCCTCTTGACTTGCCAATAGACTTTCTAGATCCAACAAGGATGGTTGCGTTTGCCACCCTTGGATCGCCATCATGAATGCGCCAAACTCCGGCCGCACCCTATTTATGATTATCCGCCACATTCGATCTTCACCAATTTTCACATTGGCGTCAAGCTGCTCAATCTCTCTACATAAATTCTTAATTTTTAGAAAATACTCACTTACAGTCATGTTGCCCTGCGAGATGTTCATCAACTCTCTATCGAGGAGTTGCAACCGGCTCGTATTCTTCTTCGAAAACAGTGCGGCGAATGTATCCCATGCTTGTTTCGGTGTCTCGCCATCTTCAATGTGCGACAACAAACTCTTATCAACTGTCGCCTTCAAGACGAACAAGGCTTTGCCAGCCTTTATCTTCCAATTCTTATAAGCTCGGATCGAGTTTGGTGGCGGCTCCGTCTCATCACCACCGACAACATCCTACAAGTCTTGTCCCTGCAAATACGACTTGATACACGTAGGCCAATCCCTATAATTATAGTTATTCAACTTCTCTATCAAGCTACTCATACCACTCAAATCTGTCATATCGACTCGACTAATCTAACTCAAGACATACAACTACTCAAACTACGACTCGACAAACCAACTTATCCAACAAGTCCTAACCGACTCTGCTACCAATTGTTGGCTAACGATTGCTACACAAATACACTTATATTACTCAACTACACTAATACAACATACTTACATACACATTACTAACACACATATACATACACTAGCCCATTTCTGATTCGGTGCGCACACTCTAACTACCAGTGCATTCACCTATTTATACATCTCTAATGTCGGTCATTACAACAATCTAGATACCTATGGAATATTTACACCGACATATATTCATCATGATATTTCTATATTAATCTTCATAGATCATTAATCTCTCTAAGCCGCTACTACTTTCTAGAAGATTCAAATTATTTACTTGATGATTCAATCTCAATTTGAGCTGGCCCATGATCCAAGTCGGTAATGATGTTAACATATTACATAATAGACGAGTGTGCATTTAAGGATGGTTTTGGACTTTAGACACTGAGTATGAAATTTCTAACAATTAGCGTACGTCATCTGCAGTGGATTTATGCCCCTAGAACTGAAGGGTAATATTTCATTTTATCTAAGAATTTTTTTCATTTTTTTCTAGAAATATTAACTATGAGTACGTATTTTGAGCGTGACTTTGGCAACAAATTACGAACACTGTATCGGAATATTAATTCATGAAGTAATCTGACTAGTTTTATTTTCATAATTTCATTCATACAAAAAGCAAATTCTAGCTGGAAAGAGATTTTAGTCTCTCTCTCGCTCTCTCTAGAGTCTAATTCCTTCCAAACGACTTCCAAGCAGATACGATCATACATGCCAAAAAGTGAAATTAAGTTTATTCAAGGACATTTCTGCAAACATGCCAAAAGACGGAGCTGACTCTCTTCCCTCGAGACTGGATACCGCCAATTCTCGGATCGATTTAGCTCACCCTCACCCTCACCGTCATGTGGCGATGCGCCGCAAGAGGACGCCTCCAGTCCAGCTTCTACTCTCTTCCGTCGCCAAATCCCACCAGCATTCTTCCTTCCTCTAGCAATGTTATACCCGACATCTCCCCACGAGGCTCCTCGTTTCTCCTCTTCTCCATGGTGTACTCCTCCGCCGTGAGAATTGACGGTGAGGTTACCTCCGTAGGACGCTCTGCCTTAGAAGGACAGGAAGCAGCGATTGGACCAAATGGGGCATTATCGTCATTTCGCGATGTGTTTCGGCACTACGGGCGATGCTACTGGGAGCTCTCAAAGGCTAAGCTAAGGTCTGTTCATTTTCTTCATCATTCAATTTAATAATGCGCATTGTGACGGGAAACTTGTAAGGTTAATTTTGTTGTTAGGATAAAACTTGCAGCATTATGGTGATTCCTTGAGTTTGGTTTCACTTGCTACTGGTACACACCAGCTGACACCACGGGCTATCAATAGAGGATGTTGTAGATACCAAGGAAAAAGACCAAATTATTGAAACTGCAATACAAAGTTTTAACTACTTTTATTGGCCAAATGGCCAGACATGAAGAAACTTTTTGGATCGATTTTTTTGATTTAGCTTTTGTGTGTTCCCTTTTTTGCTTTTCTCAATGGATGAATGATATGTGTAGCATGTTAGTGGTAGCGACATCAGGAGCTGGCTATGTGCTTGGAAGTGGCACTGTGATTGATGTTGCGGGATTGTGTTGTACCTGTGCTGGTACCATGATGGTTGCTGCATCTGCAAGCTCACTAAACCAGGTATTGCATTCTTTCTTTCTCTCCCTTATGATTTGTTGTTCATGACTCAATCGGAAATCTGAATTCTATTCTTTATTCCTAGTGGATACTTTTGTATGGTTTTTTGGTTCCTATTTAGTTATAATCAGTGTCTCCCTCCCAAAACAAGCTAAAAAATTACTCACCTCTGTCTTTTACTCTTTTAACACATTCTATACAATTCCAATCTTATAGCTAACATAATTTTGTTTGTATTATAGCAGTCATTTTGTAGTTGCTAGTCAGGATTTTTATCTCTTTCCTGTTTGTACACAGCTGTATCGAACTCAAAGCACCTGTCTAGTTCAATTATCTAATAAGCCAAGTAAATTAGTTTGGTCTCTTAATTTTGTGTACTGCTATATGTTAGGTAACATGAGTTTGAGAACTATATCTAAATCAAGGTTCATTCTTTTGCATTGAAACTTTACTTCAGGTTTTCGAGAAAGAGAATGACGCTAAAATGAAAAGAACATGCAAAAGGCCCTTGCCATCTGGTCGCATTTCCATCCCTCATGCTGCGGTGTGGGCCTCCACTGTCGGTCTTGCAGGAACCTCCTTGCTGGCATGGCAGGTTTCATATTTTCCTTTCTCCTTTCTGAATAATTGACCAATTCCCTTAGGAAATTTCACAAGGACGTCCCGCCATTGTGAAATTTGACAATGGCTCTACTCTGGGAGGATAACTAATGTTCCGTATTAAAATGAGTTAATATCTTTTTTTTCTTCTCCTGAAACAGACACCGGTGTAATTAGACTGAAACTATTACACACAATGATGCTTTATATTTCTTGAATCAGGGGTCTCCGTACTTGCAACACAATTAAACTAAAGATTAAGAGAGGATCTTTAATACTTCTATTTTATTCATGTTCAGGAAATGATTGTTTTCAAATTTCTCAGTATCCCGTAATTCTTAACTTATTATTGATATTCTTTGCTTTGGAGTGCTTGAGCTAATAATTGGTAAATTTGCAACATCACTGCAGACTAATAGCTTGGCAGCTGGCCTTGCGGCTTCGAATTTATTTCTATATGCTTTTGTGTACACTCCATTGAAACAAATACACCCAGTTAATACATGGGTTGGAGCAATTGTGGGTGCCATTCCTCCACTTCTGGGGTATTTCTCTCTTATATGCTTTTACTGTTTTACATATATATTAAGATGCTTCTATTTGGGATGGACCATTTCTCAGATTATTTATTCGTGGAAACTCTTGCTGACCTTACACTGGTTTCACCTATAGGTGGGCTGCAGCTTCATCGAATATATCAATAGAAGCAATGATACTACCAGCTGCATTGTATTTCTGGCAGATGCCCCATTTCATGGCACTCGCCTACTTGTGTCGCAATGACTACCTTGCGGGAGGGTACTTTTTTGTTTCTCTATTTTATAGTTGTTTGTTTTTAAAGATTTTGTTAGCATGTTGTTAGTGTTTTCCTACATTTTTTTTACTGCTTAGGTTTCGCATGTTTTCCTTCAACGATCCTTCTGGTTTGAGAACTGCACTGGTCTCTTTCAGAAATTGCCTCTATCTTCTTCCCCTGGGGTGGTTAGCTTATGAATGTAAGTATTACCAAATATGCTACTGCATTTGGTCAATTCGTTATAGGACATCTCATCTCGAATATGAATTTATTTTATGGTGAATATAATTTGTTGGACATTATGGGACATCTTACCTATAACAACATCTTTTAGGACATCTTATCTAGAATATGAAGTTATTTGTTGGGCAATGTCAGTTATATTCTTGTTTCCCTAATTCCTTGAAAATCAGCATGCTTCCACTTAAAATTAGGGTAAAAATTAAAAACAGGAGACTATCTCCACAAAATGATAGGAAATATGTCCTAGAAGTATTTCTTTTATCAAGAACATTTATTTTAAGAAAACTCGAATGCCGGTCTAGATCCAATCCTGAGTTAGTTAAAAGAATGTAATGTTAAGGATGACGACTACTTCCCTAATGGCTTTTGCTTATATATGCAGGGGGTCTAACTTCAGGGTGGTTTGTCCTAGAATCAACGCTCCTGACACTTGGGATAAGTATAGCTGCCTTATTATTTGTCAATGAACGAACCACCAAAAATGCAAGAAGAATGTTTCACTCGAGTCTCCTCTACCTTCCTGTTTTTATGTCTGGTTTACTTATTCACCGGTTACATGACGAACAACATGAAAAAAGTGATATGCTGGCTGAAATTGAGCAGGATGCTAAAGAGAGAATAATGCATAATGAAACGGAACAAAGGAAAACAAATGTGAGGCAAGCACCTGTTGCATATGCATCAGTCGCTCCTTTCCCTTTCTTGCCAGCACCACTGTATGTTCCTCCTAATTCATGAAGTGGGAAAGTTTTCTGATTTTTGTTTATTCTGATAGTTTATGCATTAGTTTTTTTTTTTTTTAGTTTATTTTTTTTTTGGTCAGCCATCAAGAAAGGTTTGTGAAGAATTTGGCTGGAGAAGATAAATTTGTAAGTGCTACAACAATTCTAGAATGCGGAAATAATCCAGAATCGTAAAATACCTCGTGCCATCGCTGATTGAAATCGAGTATTGAGTGGATGAACTTGAAACTCGCAAACCAAGCGCGTCTCCTTAGTCTCTGATTTTCTTCATATCCTGCAGTGAGAGAATCACTATAAAGCCGATTTAATCGCCCCAACTGATGGTGTTTAACATGAGTTAGTCGGCCTTGACTCGTTCCCTCAAGAAAATCCTTATGCTCTCTTTCTCTCTTGTCTAAATTCTATTTAGATCTGAAAGAGACACTCTACCATACTCTCTCCATCATAGAGATATATAAATAGAGGGTTCAAAACGCTCGGAAGATGCATATTGTAATGTTTAATGAAAGGGTGCGATGTTCACAACATTCTATCTAGGTGCACCGTATTGACTGAAACGATCCGTTTTACTTTGAACTTGTCTGTTCTAACTGACAGAATACTACAAAATTTTGTCGTAATGTAACCAAATGATTAAGCAAGATTTCAGTTTTTCTCTGGTGACTGAATATGATATTTGGATCTTGTTGGCTTAATGAAAATAAAAAAGAAAAGAAAAAAAAAGGCTCTTGTGCTTTAGGCACAATTAAACTTGCCAAGAAGGGAATTTCATAAAAAAATTAAAAATCAGAGAACTTACCCAGATAATTCTTTTTTGCGAGATCTTTACTACATGTTTGAAGTAAGTTGTGGATTTTTTTTTTTTTTTTAATAACTAATTTCATTTTTCCTGTGCTATCGTTTGGACGCGTGACACGCTGGTCTCACAAATCTGATCCCTTTATCTACCATTATACTAACTAAAACTTAACAACACAGCCATTGAGAAATCAAACTTGCAGCAGAACAGCACCCAGCCTAAAGAGAATCTCAATTTGCTTCGCAAGTAAACGCAAAGGTAAGAACACTTATTTGAACTGCTCCATAACAAAAGTAAAAGATAAAGACTGCACAATGCAATCATTATGCACATGATGTCCGTAAAGAAACTTTGGAAACATTAGCACAAGAAAATAAAATACTAATACATTCCTACAATTTTATGAAGAAACTTTTAGTTGAGCACATTAATGGAAAAATTCAAGATTCGACCCCATAAGGCAGAAGAGCAGCGGCAACATGTCTACCCTCTTCATTCAAAATATTATACGTAGATGAAGCATTTCTCTGTACCAAAAGAAAATGACAGAATTTGAATAAATTAGACAGGAACAAGAACTTAATGTTAACCCAGACAGGACGGGTCAGGTTGGGAGGTAAAATGTGAAAGGACCTCCTGACATCTTGAGCCAGTAGCAAAGTACAAGAAACTACAGATCTAATTCCAAAGTAATAACAAAACAAAATTTACACCGAAAGGGGGAAACAAGAGGTCAAGTCAGTGCAAAATCACTTGAAACATATAAGATAATTACCGAATCAATAGCTTCCAATTTCATGCCAGTTGAACGGATAAAACGGCGTAGTTCTGGATCCACTGGAAATATGTTTCTCCCACAACCAAGAATCAAAATTTCTGGACCAATAAAGAAAATATTAATCATGTAAAATTAGAAAAGACGTGCATTCTGGTCACCGAGTGAGGTATCACTGGGTCTTCAATTAACAACCTAAAATCCTAGCTTTCTCTGTAAATTATCTAGGTAAAAACAATGGGAGGGCTGCTTGCATTTTTTACAAATATAGAAAGGTAGAGGATCAAAGTACTGCTGATTTTCATAGGAGCATAATATAAGGTTACACCATGGTCTCCTTTGGAACGGGTGCACATTGTATTGTTGTAGGAGTGCAGAGGAATAAACAGAGAGCTTTAAATGAATTACAAAAAGAAAGAAAAAGTAAGCTTAGAAAAAGAACATTACCTGGAACTGGTCGAACAACTTGAAAGATTGAGAGGCTGCACAAGTGATAAAAACACCAGTGTTTATAAGTTTCAAGCTGTAAGAGAAAAATAACTTGCATGAATAATATGCTTTGCTGATACACCATGTCACTTCAAATGTAGAGAAAGCTTGTGTCAAAACATAACAAAGAACCAGTTGGATAAAACCCGTTTTTCTCTTTTTCTATTTTTCATGTCATATGTGCTGGTCTAATTGGCTTTCAAGTGATTACAATTTTGTTTCTGTTCGGGATCAGGCGGATCAGTTTAGGGATTCAGGCTTTCAGAAAGAAATAGATCAGGAGTCTGCTAGTTTCTCTTGGGCTTCAAGTAGCTCAAATATGTTCCAGATAGGAGTTGGGTCAAACTAGATTGGCTGGAAGTGCGCTGTTACTTTCCAGATTCAATCCTATTGATTTCACTGTCTGTTCTCCCTCAAGATTGGTTGATTCAGTTTCAACTGAGGTTGAGCAGGCACTCACGTCAGATCTGATTTTTCCAACAGTACTTGTGTTTCTAACATTTATCATAATTTGAGGCAGGCTTCTACTCAGGAAATGAACTGTAATGTTCTATACTGAACAAATAAAATAATTCTCAATGGAAACTCTGATTTGTTACAAATGAGATGTAAGAATACCATCTGAACCCACAAGGAAATACATGACTTTCTTTCTTTGAATTAGCAGGTTTGAGGACATACCTTTGAGGGGTTATATCAGAGAACTTCTTAGGAGACCACGTCATTATTTTATTCTCCACTATAAGCAAGCTACCTTCATATTTTGTACCATTAATTGTGAACCCAGTATCTGAGTACCTATCATCAGAATAAAGACAGGTTGGTAACAGCCACGAGTGATGAAATATACTCTCATTTATTATTTTAATGAGTCAATCCTAGTCATTTTTTTTTTTTATCTTGGGCTGTTCAATTGATTAATTTCAGGCCAGATGGTACAACGCTGGATATCGACTTATACCAAAATAAGATGTTGACAAAATTTTACATAAATAACCAAAATGGATACCATATTGAACCATATCAGTAAGACAAGTAATGGCAACTCCTCACCTTGCCGTTGGGTAAAACAAGAAGTGTATGGATGACTATTCAATTTCAGCAAGTAGCAAATACTACAGTACACCTTAATGAGCCAGCTTAGGTTGGATTAAGCATTGTGCTTAATTTGAGGCACATTTGGTTTTGAGAATACTCTCCACAATTTTACTTTTGCAATTGAACTTATTACTAATCCAATAGCCAAATTATCACTTTAATTCCAAATCACACTCAAGAAGAAACTAGAACAAATTAGGACACACTTTGCATATTCCAGAACTGACCACTACCTTGGAGCTTATTCCAATTATATATATTTTTTCTTTTAGAGTATATAATCTTCTAGATTCTAGACTTCACTGTCATCATCAATATGAAACCTAGCTTGAGCAGTAATCCAATCAAGGATTCTCTCATAGGTAACACCCAACAAAACTTTAAAATAGCACAATTCATGCTATCTACTTCAAATATTATAACAATAAACTATAACAAGTCAGGTTCTAAGAATGAAAATATGATGAATTGTAATTTACCCTTGAAAACGGAGCTGATCATCGGGGACAGTATCTATAAGATTAATCTGATCGTAGAGCGAAAACGTTCTCCTGCCACAATTTCTCAAATCAGACTTTATCAGTGAATCGAAGTCAATTTGCAAAAAAACTGAAAGATGAAGGAAAAGGGAGAGGAGAAAAGAAGCAACCTGAGAGAAGGGAGAGTGTGATTGGTAGTGGTGGGGCGAAGAGGCTGCTTTCTAAGAGTCTTGACGAGATGTGGAACCATAGATGCTATCTTCTGTTTACCTCCTCCCAACGCCATTCTCTCTCTCTCTATTGAGCTTGGTCTTCTTCAGTCGGATTGCGGCCTTTTTCTTTGAAGTCGCCGATTTCGGGTTGTTTATTGGGTTCGGTTCGTCCGATTTTGAGCCGGACTTAACTTGGTTCGGCTTTTCAATTTTAATTGGACTCTGATCAAAATATTTTTCAGGTGAAATTCTATTTGATTAGAATTAGTTTTTTATTATTTTATTGGATCTATAAAATAATAAAAATTTCGATCAAATGAAATTAAGTTCCTTTATTTACCAAAAAAATTCTATTCAAGTGAAATCCCGCGTGAAAAAAAAATTCTAATCAAGGTCTTAGTTAGGGACTAAATTTTATTTCTTTTTTTTTTTAGATTTTTTTCGATTTCTTAGCCTAAGGTTTAATTTTAACGAGGAACTGAGATTGTTCTAGAAGGATCTTAGCAAGAGACAAGACGTGTCTATTTTGTCTGTAGCATAATTGATTTTTATATGCATGAAAAAAATAAATGATTTACAACTTTGTTAACATAATTTATCTCCTTGTGTATGAAAAACAAACAAGTTATGTACTCAGTAAAATTTAGATGAAATTGTATTAAAACAAAAAAAAAGTAGACGAAATTGTAGAAGACAAAAACAAATAAAAGAAAAGAACATTCGGAGAGTTTTAAAGGTAAAATTCGAAACACTGAAACCGTGAGAGAAAAATAAAATAACTGAGAGGGCATAGAAGAAAAAAGTTTAATAGTGTTGCTGGGAATCGCTCAGGAGTCGGGACACGCCCATTTCTGCAAAACAGTCCAAATTTTGATGTGAGAAGACTAAATTACCCTCGAATGTATAGCATAATAATTCTAAATGAAGGGCATTTTGGTCTTTCCCATTTAAATTTGGAGTGTATTGCAAAAGCTGGGCGTGTCCTGAGCAGTTCCCGTGTTGCTGTTTGCACCGGACCGACCGATTGACACCGGGCCTTCGAAATGCCGAAACAAACGACTCGAATCCAACCAGATCAAATTTCCGGCTTAGAGAGGGAAATCGATGGCGACGATGAGAGGTGGCGTAGGAGGAAGTAGCACAAGAGAAGACAGTGCGAAGGCGGCCGTGGCGGAGCAGATTTCTCAGGCCGTGCAATCCACTTCTAATCTCCTCCATCTCATGCAACAGTCCTCTCCAGCTCAGGTCTCTCTCTCCCCCTCTCTTGATTGATTTTTACTCCTCTCCAGTCGGTACTTGACTGGAGGAGCCCTTTAGTTGTGTATGAAATGATTCTTCGCTGCTCACCTCTCCCTCTTTTCTTTTCCATCTACACTCCCTCATGTTTCCACAAGTAAATGCGGAGGGCTTCAATTTATTTGTTGTACTCCTCCTCTGTTGATACCTTTATAGTATTCCAGTTATACATGTTCTGCTATGTTATGATCACCTTTGAGTGAAAACAATTGATAATTTAAATCGTTTTGGTGTAAAAAATGCCCCACAATTAGCAATGAAACTGGTAGACTGGCATAAGTTCTTTGGCCAGTATAGATCTGTTACTGTATTGTATCTTCTTTTTTACCAGACTCTGGTTCAAATTTGACACATATTGCAGTCGGACCATAGTACCCATATATATATTGTTGAAGTAAACAAACTGTGTGATAGCTTAATTGTTTCTTGTAAAATTGTTTTTTCTGAAGTTTCTTCTCTTGCAGGCTGAGTTAATAAAACTTCCTAAAAGTCTATTGGCTAAAGCTTCGCTTGCAAAAAGTACTGAGCAAGTATGTCAAAGCAACCAACTTATAATACTTTAAAAGTGGTTAGAACTTTCACAGGAATACACTAACAATTTCAACGTGTCCAACTGTCTAGGTGTTACAGCAATTGCCTCATGTCATTTCTTCCTTGGATGCTTACATGGAAAGCAGCTTAAATAGGTGTGTTCTCTCAAACTCAGTCAAATATGTAAACCATCTAGACAGTACTATTTCATGCTCCATCAGAATCACGCCAATGGGGCATAGACACAGTTATGAAATGAACCTCTTCATTTTAATTTTTTTTTTTTTTTCTGATATTGATATACCTTACCTAGTTTCGGCAGTTTCAGGGTTTACAAAACCAGCAATGCTCAGTACCACATTTATCAGTATCTTTCTTGTATATAATCCTTGCATTAATTCCACTGAGGTAACTGATTAGTGCGGGATCACATGACAATGATTAGCTTGACAACTGCATCTTGGTTTTTGAGCTGATCAGTAGTTGAGATTTGTGGATTTGGAACTTGAGTGCTTTATTTTACTCCATGTGGAAGTGACTATCTTTCTCCCTCTCTTTCTCTCTCTTTGTCTATAGTTCCTCCCATCCTCACTGATCCCCTCTCACTCTCTTCACAAGTGAACTCATTTTAGTGAGTGGACTCCAGTCACATCGGTAATTCCATCAAAATGCAATAGTTTTCATTCAATCATCTCAGATAGAAGAAGACAATGAGTATTGTTAGGCAATTTGTGTCATCCATTCCTCTAATCTATCTTCACAACTTCCTCTGAATGTCGCAGTTTTGAAACCCATGTGTCTGTGTGTGTGAGGGTGGGTGGGGGTGGGTTGCTACTTACTCAAATTTGTCTTTACTTTTGATTGCAAAGATATGTCATAAGCTTTATTGCAAAGATATGTCATAAGCTTAAAAATTGGTGGCAAAATTGCAATGGAAAAACGAATCATAAGACAAGATGGCCTTTTTCTATCATCTAAACAAGAAGACATATTGTGCTTAGGTTGGAAATAGAGGATGATTTGACATTCCCAGGAGATCTAGAGAGTTGAGGTGGTAGATAAAAAGATTGGGAAGAATTTTCTTGCGCAAGGTGGACAAGTATTCCGAGCTAGGGTGATGGTGGAACAGTAGCTCAGAGTGAAGTAGAAAGAGATTGGGAGTGGGAGAGGAACTTGCGGTTTAGCATCCTCTAAGTGACGAGTCATTTTCCATCAATTTCATGGATAACCATACAATATGGTCTCAGATGCATATGTTAAGATTGTCAATTTCATTCGTTCTATTGAAATATAATCCATGTTTCCATTGGGTCAGTGTGGACTCATCTCCTCCCTTCCCCTCTTAAGCCAAAATATATGAATTGATAGGTCAGACAGTTAGTCTATTTAAGTTATAAAGTAATTAGAATGCCATTGAATATAGTTTGTATGGGTAATTAAATTGCCATTGAATAGATCACGCCATTTTAATATTTTAATTGAACTGCCTAAATATTATTGCAAATAATTCCATTAGCTTGGTGTTTTATTCCAAATATGAGCCATCTTAATCCTTTTTTATTATTGGATATTGCAGTGCTGCTCAAATTAAGACTGTAAGCCAGCTTCTCTCAAACATGGAGAACTCTCAACTAAGGCCTGTATCTTGCACATATCAGCACGGAGAGGAAGCAAAGGATGCCAAATTAAAAGATTTAAAGGACAGTTAAAAGTCTTGTTAAAAGGAGAAACAAGAGAGGTCATTTTTTTTTTGGAAAGATGACGACCTTTTTCACTTATTTTATTTTATTTTTTGTTTCCTTTTTGGCTGTTTTCCTTTACGCAGAGATGCTTAGGCAGCCTTGATCGGATCTGTACAGCCTTAACTGAGGAGGGGTGGTAGAGGAAGAAAGATACATCTATATTACTAGTTTTAATTTCAGAAGTGAATTTTGATTCCGGGGGAAAAGCCTATTGTGTGAAAATACACGATGGATTGTCACTTGGTCAGTAATCCGAGCCTGATTTTCCTCCAACATAAAGTAACTTCATCCATTCTATAGCGAAATTAATATAATATTTTTTATGTCAGCAATGTTAGCAATCATTTGTTAACCATACTATAATGTTATCATCTTTATACTATATTTTAATTTCGTTCATGGTTAAGTAATTATAATTTCAAATTTTATATCCTTACAATTATTAATTGCAAACAACTTTGTGAGCTAATGTAATACTTCCAGATAAACAATTGATTTAGCAATGTCATACAAAAAAAGTAAAAGATATTTCACATCCCTACAATTTAAAAAATATATAATCATCACGTCAACATTTGTAATTGTCAGTTTCATACCATCTCCATTTTTGTAATCAATAATAAGTTACAATTACTATTCCAAATTTTATATCATTGCGTCAATGTAGACTTCCTGCAGTTGATGTGGTACTTGACAGATAATTTAGCAATCTTTGTTTTTTTCGAGACATGGACAGAAGATGTCAATTAATATAGTAATCTTATAAACTAATAATTATTATATACATTTTATAATTTTTCTATCAGTATTCGTGATTAATTTTTATAATAAAAATTATAATAATTGTATCAAGTTGCTTTTCAAGTGTGCAATTAATAAGCTCTCAGATTACCTACCTCAGTTCTCAAATTTTGAGTTTTTGACTATCCATTGAACCATCACTCATCGCAGGAAATGAAATCAGGTGCTCGTTACTTCCTAACCGAATGGGACGGTCCAAAAAAAGCGGGAGAGACTCTAACACGATGCCACGACAGCAGTCAAAAAGTCAAAAAGAATTGCCAAGTGGTACAGTGAGCCATGACCAATGACCATCTCTTGCCTCCTATCTTCCCATCATTATCTGCGTGCGTGGATAGAGAACCGGACAATCGGACATGGCTTCCTTGGTCTCCTCCCCTGCCTCTTCTTCTATCTCCTTTCCTTCCAAAAACCTTGGTTCCGAACGCCTTCAGTATCGATTCCTTCCCTCCTCTCGTCGTCATGTCGTTGTCAGTCTCTTCCCCTCTCTTCGTTCCTTTCCTCTGAATTTTGTTCATTTTTTTTTTTTTTGACTTTTTTATGTGCTGTAGCTGTATTTCCTAGATTTTTTTTCCCAAATCGAAGATATCAGTGTATTAGAGTACACTACTTTCTCTCTTTCTCAGTTCTTTTCTGTAAAAAAATGGCAGTTAAAGGCATTTTAGTTTGTGTAAATATATGAATGTGTTGTTGAAAGATGAGAGTTGCAAAGATATTTCTCAAATTAAGGTTGTAAGTATAATTCCACTGTTTTGAGGTGCTTCAACAGTCCAGATGAAATTTTTTTATATTGATTTTATATGCAGAGATGTGGTATCCATGACTCTCTCAGATTTGATAATGGATCGGTGCCTCCGTCCATGCCAGTGATAAATGATAGGATGCTTCCAGGATTATATCCTGGGGTGCGTGGCCTTCATGGTGGTATAGGAAAGCAGGAATCACGGCTGCGCATCTTTTCTGGAACAGCTAATCCGGCACTTTCTCAGGTCTATTAACTTTAACTTTAATTACTGAAATGATTTTTTCTGTTCTTGTTTGCAGTCGTACTTGGATAGTGTGTACTTATGCATGTACTGCATGTGTGCATTTTGCATATGACTCTTTTAGGAAATTCTATTTGACAAAAGTAAATGAAATGATGATTGAAAGTTTGCTCTTTTTCATGAAGAACTCCTGTTTAGGAGGATATGTTCAAACCATGCATCATAGTTAATTTTGATAAGCAATAAAAACTTATGCAAAGAACAATTTGAAGTTACTTGCTTCACTTCAATTCAATTTGGTCTCTAACCAATAGCAGGGTAAAATTACCATCTTTTAGTCGGTGTACCTTTTTAATTCTAAACGTGCGGTTGTCTGTCAGTTGTAGATTGCTGCTGATGACCACAATTACCACTCCTGAAAAATCACTTAAATCACTTTCCCAAGGGAAAAGGTGATATATAAGCTGCTAAACTAAAATCCACAAGCCAACAAAAGTGAACCATTCAAACTGTTGAAGTGAAAATTCAAGTAAATTTAGTTTTTAGCTCACACTTTAGTGGATTTGGTGATTTTTGTAAGTTATTCAGATTGTTAATGTTTAATGGATTATTGGATTCTAAGGTTCATTCAATACAATTTCATAAATGCTTGTTTTGCATATACTATGAATAATGGTTCTATTTTGTAAAATAATTCCTGTCAATACGTGTTGTTATTGTGTGGTGTCTCTGTAAACAATCAGGTAACTATAATTATAACTTATCTCATTTCTTAATTTGTTTCCTTTTCAGTACTAGCTAATACACATGCTCTTTGATATATTTCAGGAGATAGCAAACTACCTAGGATTAGAACTTGGCAAAATAAAAATAAAGAGATTTGCTGATGGTGAGATCTATGTTCAGCTACAAGAAAGTGTGAGAGGCTGTGATGTATTCTTGGTACAACCTACATGTCCCCCTGCAAATGAAAATTTAATGGAGCTGTTGATTATGATTGATGCTTGCCGTAGAGCATCTGCAAAAACTATCACAGCTGTAATACCTTATTTTGGGTATGCTAGAGCTGATAGGAAGGTGCATCACTGATACTTTCCTTTTTTACAATTTCTTGTTGTCTCCTTTTGTGTGAATAAAAGATGTTCCAGTCCAGTCTTTATTTATAAATAAAAGAAAATTGAGAGAGATGTGATAGTGGATTCCTTTCAGAGAAATTCCAGATGTTGCTTCTTGTTTGTTCTTGCCTAGCCCAATTTTTTATGACATGAAATGGCAAGGAAAGACTATAGTTAGGGCATACATTGAGAAGAAAAGTTAAACATTTCGGCGGTGGACGTGGCCAGCTAACGACGGCTGTTAATGCGCTAAAATTCTAAGTTGGTCAATTTTTGGCTTAAATTTCAAATTCCCAAAACTCAAATGCAGCCAACTACCAGTTACAAGTCAAACTTATTAATGGATTTTGGAATCTGTTTTTAGAAACACTCAGGAAACTACTGCTGAATCAAGTCATTGATTATTGCAAGGCTGATATTAGTTTTTTATCTTCATGTAGACACTAGGCCGTGAGTCAATTGCAGCCAAACTTGTAGCAAACCTTATCACAGAGGCTGGTGCACATCGTGTGCTTGCATGTGATCTTCATTCGGGCCAATCCATGGGCTATTTTGACATTCCAGTTGATCATGTCTATGGTCAGGTAAGAATTTTTAGAAAATCACTTCAAACATAAGCTTTTCTAAAGCATGAAGATCTCAATTAGTCAATTGTGTAAAATGAAAGAAAAACCCTGGTTACTGTAACCCGTAAGTGATGGTCTGTTGTTTTAAGCCCACTGATACCTCTATCCGAGAAGAAAAAGTTTGCAGGTTGTACACTAATAATGTCATTGTTTTAAGAAAGAATTAACAAAGATGTATGGGTTTATATTACAAAAGAGATCACATAGGCTATGCTCCAGAAGAGAAGAATCTGAGGAAAGGAAGAGTAAGGAAAGATAAGAAATTGAAGATTACAGACAGTATCTTGCTCCACATTTCAAACTGACCTACATGAAGTTAACACTAGTAATCCCATGTGTAATGTATAAAAAGACTATAGCATCCTTTGAAGAAAAGTTCTTGCACCGTTGGATTTAATATCGGGATTGAACTTACAGATCAGAGCAGAAAGATTAAGGGTATTATGGTCCTAAAATATTAGATCCCAGCTGAATTCCAGTACTCCCCGATTTTGGGGGTAGCCGTCTGTCTCCTCAAATGGGCTCCTGGTGCTCTTTCGTTTTCTTCAGTTTTCTTTCGGTTCACCCTCTAGCATCGACGGGAGCAGGGTACTACCATTACGCTACCTTTCCTTCTCCCCGATTCCCCCTTTCTGGAGCAGGCCCATAATGTTGAAGATGTGGAAGTTGTTTTTCAAAAAATTGTTGTGTTGAATTGACCTAATTATTGATTTGACTCTTTTTTGTTCTTTTTATTTTTATTTTTTCTTTTTTCATGTGTTTTCTCTGGAAATTCTAGCCAGTCATACTGGATTACTTGGCAAGCAAGATGATCTGTTCTGATGATCTGGTAGTGGTCTCCCCAGATGTAGGTGGGGTCGCAAGAGCACGTGCTTTTGCAAAAAAATTGTCAGATGCACCTCTAGCTATTGTTGATAAGAGGCGCCAGGGCCACAACCTTACTGAGGTTATATGTTTGTTATAACATTTTGTTCTCTTCAAGATAACTTCTAGTTGTATGCTTAAAAGGAACTTAATTGTGATTGTGCAGGTAATGAATCTTATTGGGGATGTTAAAGGAAAAGTTGCAGTTATGTTGGATGATATGATTGACACAGCTGGTTAGTTCATATCATATTTAGGTTTAAATCTCGTCCCTGAAAAGTTATTGAAAAAACATTTACATCCATTGGGCTGCCCTTGTGCAGATCATTTAACAGTTAACACTCAACACTAACATAAATTTCTATGCGCCTGGTGCACAGGGACAATTGCAAAAGGTGCAGCTTTATTGCACCAAGAAGGAGCTAGAGAAGTTTATGCTTGTAGCACCCATGCTGTTTTCAGGTACTGAAATAGAGAAGTTGATGTCTGAACTGGTACACAACTGCACTGGTATTTTGATTGCTTTGACGCCATAAAAAGTTCTCTTGCTCAGCTTTCTTATAGAATGCAACTAAGAGCAAAAAAAATCATCAGAAGAAATTCAAAAAAAAAAAAAAAAGATCAAAACAAAAAAAAGAGTCAATTGTAAGCACAAAGTTTCATTATCCAAGAGCAAAAGATTTCATGCTACCTGGCTTTTCTAATACGTTATTATCACCACTTTTTGAAGTCCACCGGCGATAGAAAGGCTATCAAGTGGGTTATTTCAAGAAGTCATCATAACAAATACCATACCATTCGATGAGCAGAAAAGCTTTCCTCAATTGACTGTTCTTTCAGTTGCAAATCTCTTGGGCGAAACCATTTGGCGTGTTCATGATGATTGCTCGGTCAGCAGCATTTTTCAATGATGAATTATTTTTTCATTTTTTTTTTCTTCTTAGTTCAAATTGATCATATAGTTTAATTGGGAAATTTTGCATCAATTTTGTTCATATCTTGTAGCCGTTTTTTGATATAAAATCGATATAAACAATTGTAATACTAAGCTTTCAGGAAGCACTAAGTTGCCTGTGTTGGTGTCGCCAGGTTGATTAAATATCCAGATTATATGGTAAATAAAAAAAATTATTTTTTTTTTCACTGTCTATTGCGTGTGTTGAGGGTAACGAATTCAGTTTATAGATGCAAGCTCGGGATTGTAAGTAGTTTACAAGTATTGACCTACTGTATACAAATATATGCATATAATGAACCTTAGATCTAAAAAATAATGAAAATTATCTTCCCAGGTAACAGTACCATTTTTTTAATTTCTGTAATGAGGTTACGAAGAATTTCCAGTAAATGTCTAGAATACAGCGTATAAGTTGAACAATTCCTATAAACCATTCTGTTTGGATTGGTTTTGTGCAGATAAAAAATATATACTAGATTTTCTGTGATGATTTTTTTTTTTAAATAGAAACACCTTGAGTCCGTGACGGTAAAATGTTATGACACTTATCAAAATCTTTTTCTTTTTTTTTGTATCACGGGATTTCATTTCATTAGAATTTTTTTTTTAATCAAAATGAACGGATTTGATATCATTTGGTAAGAATTTTTATATTATTAGATCCAACAAAATACCAAAAAACCAATTCAACTGAAATGAAATCCCACGTAAAATACATTTTGATCAAAGCCTTTGTAAAATGGATTCAATAAATTAATGATTCTGTTTCTTAGTTTTTCTCCGGTAAAATGTCCCAAGCATGAAAGAATTGGTTGCAGTTTCTGCTAGCTTTGCATCTATCTTTCTTACTGCCATAAATCGAGTATATGAATTAATCAAAAGAAATTATTTATCATAAATCATAACATTGCTGCAATTCGAAATTTATCTACTAGAAGATATCACGTCCCCTAACATTTTAATCAAAATTTTCAAAAGCTATTTCACTATCAAGTATTACCTATCAACGTCAAGACCAGCACCAATTTCAATAATGAACTAAGGTAAGAGATTGTTTCCAAATTCCCCTCCCCCCTCTTTGGGAAATTCAATAGTGTTTCGAGCAACTGTGATTGAGGGGATGGCTAAGAAAATCTTTCTCCTCTCAATACCAAGAAAGAATATATATTTCAAATTGAAAAAAAACTTAACAAAATAGCAAGGCACCAACCCAAAAACGGTTCTATTCTTTAAAACAATTAATTACAAAACTGATCACAATCAATATATATGAAACATGGACACAAGGCTCTGAAAAAAATACTTGTCCCACCAACCACAGAAATCTGCACACAAGTTCTTTGTTTCGTAGCAAAAAAAAAAAAAAAAAAAAAAAAGGTTTAAATTAGACGCTATACTCTACAGCTCAGTTTGGGAGCAAGATAACTTAGGAATACAGTTATCTCCTGCAAGAGGTGGGGGATAATCTTCATCCCCTAGTTACCCCTCTCCCAAACAAGGCCTACAGTAGAAGCTGAAGGTGAAACAGGGAAGACAAGCAATCTGCAAAAGCCGCAGCTAAAAGAAAACTATGTTTACAGGGACCATACTTGAGACGTTTTATTTGATGCCTCTCACATAATTGTGCAACCGACCCTCCTCTCTTCAGCCTGAGGTGGTGGTTGCTGCTGGTATCGGTTTGGATCTGAAGGGTTGTAAGTGAACTCAGAAGTATCCAGACCATACTGTGCAACAAGAAAAAACAAATAATGAAGTCATGCGTGTACAAAAAATGAACAATTGCCACTCGAGACTTTCTTATTTCACACCATTATGTAATTTTGCCGTTGGCTTATCTAAACATAAGTTGCTTCTAATTCGGGCATCACTCAATTTATCATTCCAGTTTTCTGCAATAAATTAAAAAGCCTTCAAATTATATAATTAAGACCTTAATAAGTCTTACACTAAGTAGTGCTATAGATAACTTAGGAGTAGAATGGAAGATAGCCATTCTCTTAGATATGTTCTTCCACTTTGATGTTTGTTAGAACTTTATGAAGGAGAAAAACATTTACAGTCAGAAGAAATGATTTTTTTAAAAAAAAGAACAGCATAAAGGATTTTTCTGATGGAAGAACTGCTTTCTTTTGGAAGAAAAAATCCTCGAGAAAAAAAGCAGAAAAATCTTCCATGTTTTTGAAGATTCTTCACATTATGCCAGATTTTTAGTGTTTCTGGAACAAAAGTAGGGATACCAAACACAACCCAAACAATTAAGAAAGAAAAAAAAAAATCCTAAAAAGGTTCCAGCAATTAACACAACCATGCTTTCCAGAAATAAACAAAAGGGAATATGGATGTATATAATCACCAAGAATGGATGTCATGGAACCTCAAATATTTGTATGCAATGCAAAAATTGTTTTGAAATAGTATACAGCAGCAATTAGCACTATTGTACCTTCTCCCTCATGCGCTGGCTCCAGGCATCGTTGCGGCTGGGGCGTTGGTCAAGGGTCGGTACCGGCACGCCAGTAGCAGGAATGCTCTGACGCTGGATTAGAGATTGACGCATAGTCATTCTCGGGTTGATGTACTCCTCATCACTGTCATAGTCAGCCGGTCTGTTTCCTGCTCTCACTATCAGTGCCAACAAAAATAGCAAAACCTGTGTTTGTAGAAATATCAAACACTAAAACTGGTATGGAATATGGACAGTAAGTACTATCAAAGTATCAAATGTTCAAAAATTAATTAGATGTGTGGACATCCACAAGCTGTCCTTACAAAATTAATCAAGGTGTAATTTGTCAAAACAAGGCTTCTGCTATGATGGATATTTAGTTTCACGCTAACATTGCAAAATGAGCTTCAAATCATCTAAATGACTCACAGAATACCCTATACAGCCTTTGAAAAGTATTGGATTTAAGTTATCAAATTGTACATGGAAAGTTGCATAGTTTAGTTTCAAAGGTGCAGGATTGACAGTATGTGTGCAATGTTAACAGTAGCCAGGAGTTCATTTGGCCATTTCTTAATATTTAGCCTCAGTTTAGATAGAGTTTTCAAAGCTGAGTAATAACCTCGTAAATGACAACACCTAGAGCAACCCATTTGGCAATATTCCAATTCTGCTCCAAGAAATCATAAATTGTATCAAAGTTCCCTGTTTTGTCGACAGGAATTACCTGCAAGTGAAGCCAATTTTACATATATGCTATTAAGAAAGAGCCAAAAAAAAAAAAAAGTAAACACAGAAACAGCAATCTACTTTTGTACTGGCATTGCCTCTCATGACCAACAAAATTATGCATAAACAACTCCCAAAACCTTAGCTGTTCTGGGAGCTGAATGCACAAAAATACTCTACTTTTTCATGAACCAGACTAGGTAGGTTATTCTGTGTAGGTTATTTATCTTTGCTCTTGAAAGTAGAAAGTGTTACTACTATGTCAAGTGATTTCTGAATTTGAGCCATTCAAAAGGTCAGAAAAGAATATGTACATCTTTCCAGCTGTGATCAAAGAAGATAAAGGCAGCAGCACCCAGCTCAGCAATAATCAAAAGCGCTACCAAAAAAGAGTACTGTTGATCTCAAATTAAGGAAAAGAACAATACAAATATGCAATCTACAAAAAAAGTAGGTAAAGTTGAATGAAAATTAACTTTACTGAATCTAAAATGAAAAGGTTTGATTAATTTGGGAGCTTCTATGTTTCGAAACTTCAGAAAAAATAAACCACATATTGGTGCCAGACAATACTATATTACTATCATCATCTGAAGCTGATTGGTAGCAATATTAGCAGAATACCAAAAAAACTTTAGTCCATTCTAGTCAAATCTCTCTTCCTTTTTGTGTTTATCGATACACATTACGTCAAATCTGTAGTAATTGAGGTTAAATAAGCCCACTTATGCATTAATCAGAGACGAGGACAAAAATGAAAGACATAAATGGACAAAAAGGGGGATAACACCAAAGGCATAGCTCGCATTGCTGCTAGCATCTTTTACGCACAAATTATATAAGGTGTACAAATAAAAAGAAAATATCAGCTGCTAAGTAAATGTAAGGATACAAATGATAAGCAACACCCGTTTCTACACCATGCACCACAACAGCCGAAGAGTGATACAATAAATACAAGAGCTCCTATGCCAATGAATAAGTATATGAACCTGAAAAGATAATGATACAGAGATTTATGATACAAAATAATCTGAACAATATTTAAGAAACACCTGCTCATATAATCAATGTAAACTTTGACACCTAAAATATAAAATTCACTGACTATTATTTATATACATCATGCTGTAGCATGTTCTTTATATGATAAATAACAGAAGTAAAAGGTACAAATCCAATACAACACTATTAACTAAAGGTCAAACCAACTTGCTTTGTTTATTCACCAGTTCTAGAAGTTCACCTAACAAATATTTTGGTTCAAATAAGATAGAACACAAGTAAAACTAATGAATTTCTAATGTATTAAGAATTAGCACGAAAAATAAAAGAATTATAGTATTGCTCGTCTTATCAATTCATTTGGGCCGTCTATAGCCTCGATCACAATCATTCAAATATAAAGGGGGGAAATACAAAATATATCAACATACATAACATTAAAAAAAAATAGAAAAAATTGTACCATGCTTTTGGGAGATAATCGAGAATGTCATCGGAAAGAGAAACAGCTCCGAGCAACGGACGGCCGAGAAGCAAGATCGGCATGCCATTACTCGAAGGTGAAACCGCATCATGGCCGTTGATATCGGACGTCATTTGTATCCATTCGACAAGCAAATAAATCCCATACCCAACCATGGCCAATCCAGCTAGTGTTAGGATGAAATTCAAAAGCTTCAATAGGCACTCGAAGCATCGACAACACGCCATGGTTTCGCGATTCTTCGAGAAAAAGAAACCTCGAAGTTACGACCAGAAACTTAAATACAATGATTTTGGAGTGAGATTTTGGAGAATTTTGTGATAGTTTAGTTTACCTTGATCGATCGCCTTGCGATCGGAGATGAGGTTGAGGAAGAGGCGGAGGGAAATTGAATGGCGATTTTTTTTTGCTATTTCTTTTTTCTTCCAAGTTCCAACCGAAGTATCGGTCTGTGATTACCCAATTTTTTATTTGGACATTTTATTGTGGTCCTTGCTATATTTTGTAATTTTCGTATTAACCCTTCTCTTGTGATTCATATACCTCATTAGTCATAACTCATAACCTATGTTATCATGACCAATGATAGATCAAATAAAACTAGTTTTTTTTATAAGAAACATGTAGTCATGTAAAACCCTAGCAATATTACCCAAATAATATAATTTCATAGACAATTGTATGAAGTTGTAAGTTTTTTTTTTTAGGGTCAGGTGACAATCACCACACCAACAAAATTTATTAATAAAGTTAATATTTACAAGAGTAGAGAATACAAAAATGAAGAGAGAGATACCTGTACAGGTGAAATTGTAAGTTTCTCATGTATTTGCTTTACATTCTGTCACTAGCTGTGTCTTGGTGTAAATAATTAAGAATTTTCTATTCAAGTGGATTTGAATTTAAGAATTGTTTAACTCCGACCATGAGCTGGATAAAGTATTGGGGGTCCCCCACGTGCCATGTCGCCATCGCGCGCGGCCATGATGAACGGTCAGGATTCGTGGGCGGTTTACCAGTGTCCGGTTCCTTTCGGACGATTACCAAATTGCAATTCTTTTCCTGTTCAAGCGAAATGACGATACTGCCCTTGATTTAATGATTTCCTTTCCAGCTTGGTTTTGAAGAGAAGCTGCAGCCACGTTGAGAGTAATTACTAATTACAAGAAGAATTTAGGAAAATCGAGACTCGAATGATAAAACGTGACGTGGCGATCATATCTTGGGGGTAATTTCGTCCTTTTGTGCTGCCGATAATAGTTGTTTTTTTTTTAACAATATAATACTCTTTACTAGTCAGATTTGGATTCGCTGTCAGCTGACTTAGTGCGGCCCGCTAGTTTGTACGTGAGGTTCTTCTGTGGTCGGAGGCAGTAGCGAAGTGATGTTTTGAAATTGTCACCATTGTCGTTATCCATAAAACAAAGTAGACTGTACAAGTAGGGATGTAACATATATTCAATTGACCTAATAAATTTTATATGATAATAAGTTTTAGATTTAGATTTTAATTGGTAAATAATTTATGAATAAAATGAGTATATCAGCTGATCCGATTAATATATATTATTTTTTAAATTGATTTATATGTAACTATAATAGTTAGAGAAATAAGAGAAAACTACATTGCAATGCACGGAAGCTTCGGTGCATACTGATCCAAACTCTTCGATCGGCTTCGAAATGACCGATCCAAACCGTCCAATATGATCTCCCTAATGAAATCTCCTTGCCGTCCAAATTTTACATTTTTTCGAAATTTTTAAGTATTTTTTCGGATTTTTAAAAGCTGGTATTTTTAAACGGTTTAGAAAAAATTAGATTAGCGATTTTCTAAAATTCCGAAAAAATAGTAAAAACATTTCAAAAAATATAAAATTTGGTAAGCAAGGAGATTTCATTAGGGAGATCATATTGGACGGTTTGGATCGATCATTTCGAAGCAAATTTAAGAGTTTGGATCAGTATGCATCGAAGCTTCCGTGCATTACAATGCACCATATGTTTTCTCGAGAAATAATATGTCTTTTTAAATGGTTTTTAACTGAAATTTGTTCTTTGTTATCGGTCGTTGCAACACATTATCTAATATCCAAGTTTTTTTTTTTTTTTTTTTCCAATAGAAGTATCAAAATATGCAAAAATCCACACCTTTTTTAAAGACTTGATTTTTAACTTGTGATTGGTTACTCACGTATTAAAACTGTTGTAATATGATTATAGTCAATCAGATTGATGTTTAGACAAAATCCAACAACCCAACTCATTTATCCCTACCTCCGAAAAGAGCAAAGTAATTAGACAAAAAAAAAAAAAATAGACGCGGAGTCTACGTGATGAGGTGTTTGTAAGTTTGAATTAAAAATTGGATAATATACAAAGGTTTTTGTGTGGTTTGTCGTTTGTTTAAGTTTAGTCTTGTGGGCTCGTTTGGATGGGTTGGGATTAGGCTAGGAATAGCTAATCCGGAACTAAATTTGAGGAAAAATACTATTCACGGGACTTGTTACTACCAAGCCTGGTAACAAGTTTATGCAGATAAAGTAGACAACAAGATCTTAAAAGCAAGTGTATATCTCTTTATTCATGATTTATGGTGGTTTTTACATCAGTCTCTGGAGCTAAAACTGTGATATCCCAAGAGAGAATGACCTAAGAACCGACCCCCCCTCCTGTCCTAAAGTGGCCTATTTATACTAAACTAGAGGAACCTTCCAGTGACGTCAGCCCTGTCAGAGGCCGGTATGCTTGTTTGCTGAGCTGTCCCTCCTGTCTGTACGATCGTAACGGCTGTCCCCTCTTCGAGGATCTCTCCTGACTGGAGGCGGGGTGGAAATGACTACGTTGCCCCTCTCTTCCCCCTTACCCAAGTCATCGAGGTGGGCTGATACATGGAACTTCCATTCTGGGCCTTCTGGGCCTTGGCATTCCTTTTCGCCCATTGAGCCTATTGAGCAGGTTAGTATTGGGCCCAATGAGTAGGTCATTTAGGGCCCTATCACCTGCCCCCAAGCTTTTAGCGAGCGAAGCGAGATGGAAGCTTTAATGTGGTTAGGAATTGGGCCCAACGAGCGGGTCATTTAGGGCCCTATCACCTGCCCCCAAGCTTTTAGCGAGCGAAGCGAGATGGAAGCTTTAATAGAGTCGGGGCCGCGTTATAGGTGGGTCGATAAGATCGACCTGGCGCATCGTCAGCGGTGCGGGATTCCCCGTATCATCTCTTAGGGAATCGCGCCAGCAGCTTGGCTTCCTCCGAACAGGTGTCTTCACAGTGGATGACACGTGGACATCATTGTTTGGGCCTCGGGACCAAGCAACGCTTTTGAAGAGACGTCTGGTCGAATCTTTTTGGCGGGAAAAACGAACCGACGCACTATGGATCCCCTCATGATTGTGCTGCCTCGAACTCTTCCCCTCCCTTCATATATACTCTTCAGTTGCCATTCTTCTCTCTTTTGCACTCAGAATTGTGTTCTGCTTTCTTCTTTCTTCAAATATCTCATCTTCCCTTCCTTCTTCTGCAAGTACTTGGTGCTCGTCGTTCCTCTTTCAGATATCTGCTTTCGGTGAGTATCTCTTTCTTGTTTCTTCCCTTTTGGTCTCTCTTTTTCCTTCTTTGTCTGTCCTGACTTTCTCTTTATGATTGAAAGCTTGACAGTCATGGCGTCTTCGTCTGCTCCCGCCCGCAACGATGGTCGTGAGACTTCTCAGAGTCCGCTTCGACCGACGACTGACCCTTTTGTAGCCGGGGCCTCAGCTAAATCCCCTGCTGGCTTCACCGTGCTGGAAGCATCTACTCCGCCTGTGATTCCACCCCGCGTTGTCGAGTCGCCCTTGAAGGTGGAACCCGCTAGGAAACAGCGTAAGATATTGGCCAGTAAGAATAAGGCCAAGGAGAACGTAGCTGAGTCAGCTAAGAAGTAGGCGGAGCCATCTAAAAAGCCAGCTAAAGAGAAAACTCTTCCTCTGCAAAAAGTCAGGGAGTATCGCAGTAGAGGTTGGGGAGATGGTTGTGCTATGAGCGACTTCGAGGAGAAAATGGTCTTACCCCCCGGCACCAAGTTTGCTCTCCCCAAGAAAGGTGATAATCCTACCTCGACTGAACGAGGAATATGTTTATTTGGGCGGACAGTGCGCTGTGGTTTACATACTCCATTCAGCGACTTCCAGGTGGCCTTTCTCAGGTTCGTTCAGATTCCGCCTGGGCAACTTCATCCAGGCGCATGGTGTTGCATAAATACTTTTGACCTCCTTATGCGCCCGGAGAACTTGGAGTCGCTGGGCCTTCCGAATCGTCCTGCTAGCTTGGAACTGCTGGGTCATTACTTCGCCTTCTTTGGAACCTTAGATCTTTGCAATCTGAGGATGAGGACGCCCAACATCTTCCATCGACCTGGGAAGATTTCAGATTGGTCGAGACAGTTTGTTTTTGCTTCTAAGAAGTTATACGGCGGCTTCGATATTCCTCTGAAGTGGAACGAAGAACGTGTCGGGAAGTGGGCACGACTCCAGTTCCCCCGCCTCACCGACCAAGCCGACAAAGACTTAGTGGCTATTCTGGACGTCAGGCTGGCAGCCGAAGGGCCAATAACCATAGCCTTCAATGGGCGGTCTCTGGAGCCTTATCCTCTGAAATTTCAAAAAATTGAAAAAATTGAGGAAGAGGATGACGATCTCGATGAGGCTGACTCTTCCCGCCACAAGCGGAAGAGATCACCAACTCCCAAAATTAAAGCTGCTGCAGGTGAGATTTCTCCAGAATTTCTCAGGTTGGGCCCTTATGTTTCCGGCATGGGGAAACCCTCTATTTCAGAAGTAATGAATGCACTTTCTTACTCTGGGCCATGTTTAGGTGAAGATGATGGCGAATCCAGCTCGAGTTCTGAAGAGCTCGCTTTCACTTCCGGGCGGAAGATTCAGGCAGCATCTCGCAAGCGACCCCGCTCTCCGGAATCGGAGGGCGAATGTGACATTGAGAATGCTCCTGGTCGGGCTGGAGAGAGAGATCGACTCCGCTTGGAGGACAAAACCCAGGAGGTGGATAAACAAATTCCCTTTGATCAAGTGCCCCCTTGCGGGCTTCCTCCTCTGCCTCGCCCCCACTCGGCTCGTGTGGGGTCGTCCCTTGTCTTCTCTCCTCTGGGGGCCACTGCCTCTAATGATTGGCGTACCGCCCATATAGCTGAAGTGCCTGGGCGGAAAGATACCTTCGTGGCCCATGTGCCGGGCTATAATGCGGTCATGGCGGGATCAGATGATCGACTCGACCATCAGCGGTATGCCGCCGGACTGGGCAAAATCTCCATCCCGCGAGCTGTGAAGGACAAATATGGCGGAATGGATGTTGAAAATGGGCTCTCCCTTATGTGTGAGCATGCTCAGCGCTTGGGAAACTTGGCCTCTTTTACCTTGGCTCAATATCTTGAGCTCCGACATAGGGTTGACCAAGCAACCATGTCAGCCGCTGCCCATAATTCCCATCTCCAAGAGCAGCTCCAGAAAGGTAAGACTCCCATGCTCACCGAGGAGGGCGCCCCCAATGAAGTTATTGAGCAATTCATGTCGTACCTCGATCCCGAACGTCTCCCTACGCCGGCCCGAGAAAATTTTGAGAAATTCGCTGAAACGGTAGTCTCTCTTACTTCTCGTTGTGAAAAGGCCAATGAAGAAGTAATAAGGGCTAAGGGCGACGTGATGGTTCAGGGGAGTGCATCCCAAGCCTTCCAGCGGTACTTTGTCAATACCCGCGACAAGATAGTTCTGCTGGAAGACGAGGTCGACAAGAGCAGAAAGGATCTTGAAATCGCCAGGGCGGAACTTATCTCGACCAAGGCCGCCTATGAGAAAATGCGGGATGATCTGGGCGGAATGTCTCTGGAGAAGTCTAAGTTGCAGGCCCAGACAGACGAGTTGAATCTTCGGGTGGAGAGTCTATCAGCCGAGGCGACTAAGCAGGTCGATCAGCTGACGAAATTAAAAAAGGAACTGGATGCTCAAGTCATCCAGACGGAAACGGTGCGTAGAGACCGAGATGGGTGCCTTTCCGCCATCGAGGTCGGGAAACGCAAGATGTCTGAGCTGGAAAAGGAGTTGGCTGATGAGAAAAAGAAGAACTCTCAACTCGTGCAGCAAGTGAACACCTTTGTGGAGAATTCTCCCGCTCTTGAGGGGCCTCGCCCTATCTCTTCTTCAGAAGTCTCTCTGATCAGCAGCAAGGCTGTTACTGATTTCTTGGATACGAAAGCTTGTATCCCAGTGATTGCTTATCGATTGGCTCGCCAAATCCGCTCCACCTTGAAACGGCAGGCTGATTTTCTGAGGCACTTTTACCCTTTCACGCTGGCTAACGTTGGGCTAGATGGCAAGACGCCCCAGGAGTTGAAAATCAAGGATTGGGGTAACTTTCGTTGGGACCCCGACTCCGAGACTATGTACGATTCGTCTGGCAATGTGTTCAATGGGTTGCCAGTTCTCTTCAAGAGGCGTACTCCGCCTAAGTTCATCTATCCGCCAGACCAGTGGCCTGCGGGAGTAGAGAAGCCAGAGCTAGTGGAGTCAGAAGAAGAAGAAGAATAGTTCCAGTCGGGTGGCGCTTTGCCTTTTTATTCTGTTTTGAACAAGTATTCGATCTGGTTGTAATTTATTAGCTGAGTTAACAGTGATGAACTGCTTTTGTTGGTTGCACTTAACTACTTTTCCTTGCAATTTATTCTGTTTGCTTATATTACCATGTTATCGCTTCTCTGCTCATATGTTTGATTTTTACATTGTCTATTTTATTCGCCCAATGAACTGTTTCAGTCAAGCGACGCTTGACCCACCTTGCTGCTACTTAGAGCACGCTGGTGCTTCCGACTCATTATAGGCGAGGTGTAGTTCGCTGATCGAGTTCGCTATTTATTACTTAGCTCGCATAACATATGTCTGTTGAAGGCTTGTTGCGGATATGCGTGTTGCAGATTACTTAGCTCGCTATTTTTTGAGAGAAATTGTTTTTTTTTTTGTTTTTTTTTTTTCAAGTAACAACAATTAATAAACAGACTTTATTCATTGATAAGTTTTCCTTGTACATTGTCTTCACATATTGACTCTGATCGAAGTCGTAGGCGCTATCGAGCTGCCTAGAAGCACTATTCCCTTACAGACATTTTTTTACAACAAATGCATTAAAAGGTACTACATTCCCCCTAGCCACCATCGGGGTTAAAAGATAGCCATTCTTCGAGAATCGGGGCGGAGTGATCTTGAAGTCGTCCTGTTGTTGGGGTCGGCTGATCTTGAAGCCGCCCTGTTTCTATACCGGTGACTGGAAACAGCCACCGTTTTTCAGAGACATACCCAGATTATACAGGCGAGATCACCTTGGTGGGGACTTCGCCATGACATTGAATGACTTCTCTGGGGTGGGAGCTGCTAGGATTCCTCGTTAAAGGATTTGACATTGGCAACCCCCGTCTCTATCCCATCCCGCTACGTCGAGGTGATTTGCTCGTACGATACACCTTCTCGGCGGGGCGGGTACGGGTTTCGAATGATCTCGGCGCTTTGACAGAAGAACTTCTCGCTGGACACTACGACTACCCGACGCGTTTTATCTCGCTCCCTATGTCACCAATTTCCTCTATTGCTTTAGCAACATTGGGAGACGAGCCGAGCCGGATTGTGTAGTCGCGGCGCCAACTATAATGCACCGGACCATTCGGGGGTAACAATCGTCGAGGTTAACTGATTACTGGATCTCAGCTAACCTACGGGATCGTCTTCCCCCAATCAGCTAGCCTACGGGATCGTCTTGATTGTCTCTCTTCTCCCTTCCCTCTTTCTTTTCTTTTTCCTCATTGGTTCCCCTTTTGCTTATTATCTGGAAAGCTTTTAGGAGTTTGTTTTCTCTTTTTCTAAGTTTAGAGAAGATGAAAGGGTTTTGTTGAAGGGATGCCTTTCTAGCGAGAGGTTGAGGGGGTATTTATAGGTGCTGAACGCTACCTAATTTCAGCGTTCCTTTAATTTTGGCATTTACTCCAAATATTTCCGTACCCTGAATATCCGGATTTTCCGGGATTTATGTTGGGAAAATCCCGGTCAATAAAGAGCATTTATTTTTCGTGTTGCATACGGTTTCTGGTTGTCAGGAGTTTCGCAGCCTTTGACTGGTTTGACGAAGACTTGATTCTTCTGTCGTCATCCAGTTTGTCGTGTAAGCGCCAGTTTACGAAGTATTTAAAATCATGGTGCCACCTAGCGATTTCTTTGTCTCACTATCTCTCGACAGAGGCGGAGTTAATTCTGATGGCGAGCGGATTTACCTGAGGCAGGTTGTGCTTTACGATTTCGCCGAGACGGCGAGAATGCCAATGATACCGCTCAGGGATAGTGGAATCTCGCTCAAGGAGGCGGGGTTATGGTGGATGTTCTCCTCCCCAAGATGCGCGGATTATATTTTTGCTGTGGGGATTACGACCCTCGACCCTCTTCACATTATGCATTTAATGCCCTTTGATAAGGTGTCTTGTGACGTTTAGTCTACTTCTGTCGTCATGAAGGGACGTTTGTTTTTCTGTTCCCACCACTTTATGTCAGTCATTATGAAAAAACGCCTTGAATACCGTACTCAACTGTGGAAAAGCGTCTTGGGCTCCATACCCATCACTTCATTATGAAGGGGCGCTTTGAGATCCGAACCTTACGTATGGTTGAGTCTTTGAGAGCCTATAAATAGGATTTGCATTCTGCAATATCTTTTCACTTCATTCCTTCAATTTTCGTTATTTTCTGTAATAACGTGATGGCCTTTTCTTCTTACTACTCTCTTCCTCCCTCCGATGGTGTAGGGGCCGAGAGTCATTCGTACCGCGGCATTGTGCTTTATCACCCCGACCCCATTACGGCTGTCGACGTCGAAGCCGCTCTTCTGATTGTGAAGCCCAGTTTTCGCTGGGGAGTAAAAAAGATGTGCTCTAGGAGGTTTCAAGTTTGGGGGCCTCCTGAGTGGGAGGCTCGGGCTTTGGAGCTTGCACACGTCCGGGCGGGGCCATATATTTTTATGGCCTCCACAGTTAGTAGCCACAAAACTCTTCTCCAATCCCGCCGATTATGGAATTACTCTCCCCCGACCCCGCTGGTGAAGTACTGGGTCCATGCAGTGGGGTCCCCAGTAGGTTGGCTGACGGGCTTCGCCGCTCGAGGTCTTTTCCCCTTCGGCCTTTACGTGGCTGTTGATCCTGCTACTCGGGCGGGGGTTGAAGGACGATGGGCGCGAGCTCAGGTAGCCGTTCCCGACAAGGAGGCTATTCCTTTGTCTCTCACTTTTTTTCGTGCAGGACCCGTCGGGTCTCTTCACGTGGAGCGTCTCCCCGTTTGGTACGCTGTTGAAGGGGAGGAATATGAAGACAGCTTCCTGCAGGCTTTGCTCATTGAGCCTGTGGAGGCCTATAGCAGCCAGCTAGTGGAGGCGAGGCGAGCCCAACTACTGGCGGAGGCTTCGTCTGGATCTAGCAGCAGTGAAGGGGATGATGGGGAGCCCTCAGTGAACTCTTAAGACCCCTACTCTTTTTTTTTTTTTTTTTTTTGTTGTTGTTGTAAAGGAAATCTTAAGTTAACAAGGGCGTTTTGGAGTACTATGCACTTTTGACTCTCTCTTTTGATGTTCTTGCGACGAGCGCGACGCGCTCCTACGTGCGATATTGCAATGAGTTGAGATCAACCAATATCCTGCGCGAACGTTTAGCGCTAGGCGCTGACGAGTACAGAGTCCAAGTAAAAAATAAAAAATTATTTTATTCAAAGAACTCTTATAAATACATTTTAATCTTTCCTCTAGCCTACAAGGCGAGATGAATCCTGCGGAGTCGATTGAGCGAGGTGGGCTTAAAAACGATCCCCAGAAAGAGGTGATTTTACGCCTCCCTCAGTCTTGATTAAAATTCTTCCATCTTGTTCTCGCAGTTCGGGTGATGAGGAGGCAATACCCTTCCCTCTGCAAGAATGCGAGACCGTGTCGGATGAGTGATGCTCTCCGTCAGACACATGCCATTGTGTATTTGTGGCTCTTATAGGGCATCGCCCATAGGTGTACCATTCAGTCATCTCTCGGTATCAATGGCGTCCCTTCGATTAGGTTGTTGGATTGGAAAGAGCTTATCCCGGTACGCGAGATCACTGTTGGAGCTTATTCTTGACTACTTCATACTTACTATGACGCCCTTGATGTTGCGTAACCGAATACGTCGAATGTCCGTTAGATACAACATTGGATATTGGCCAGATCCCTAGCTAAGGACCAGACCAATCCGTTCTACTAACTAGTCCGACAGTCGGGAGCTGAATCAATGATGTCATAGAGGAGCTTTTGACTTGCCTATGGCAGGTTTGTTTTTCTTGGGATGAATTAGATTTTTCTGTTTATTAAGTATTTATTCAGCTATTCTACGAGATTGTCCATTATTTTAATGCTAGGCATCATAATGTGCTTGTAATGATGATTTTTTCCTCTTTCTTTGTCTCATTTTGTAGCAGTTGTTTGAGTTAGCTCGAAGTGGTCAGTTATTTATATTCTTCAGATTTCAAACTTGACGTTATTCATGCACAAATTGTGTGAGATCATGCAGCTTGAGTAGATGTCATGTCTTTATTGTAGGATGTCACGCACATACCTCCTTGCCTTGTCATCAAATTTTTTTTTTTTTTTTTTTTTGGCTGGGGAGGAGTGGGGACTTGTTAAAGCTCGTAGATAGTAGATCCGACTGTCCTTTAAGATTAATGTCGGGACTGAGCAATCCGACCATTCTCTTGGTGTAGGTACTAGGATTTATGGATCGCGGTTTCCTTAATGAATCCGACCATTCCCTTGGTGTAGGTACTAGGATTTATGGATCATGAGTTCCCTTGGTATAGGTACTTGAATAATGAATCCGACCATTCCCTTGGTGTAGGTACTAGGATTTATGGATCATGAGTTCCCTTGGTATAGGTACTTGAATAATGAATCCAACCATTCCCTTGGTGTAGGTACTAGGATTTATGGATCATGAGTTCCCTTGGTATAGGTACTTGAATAATGAATCCGACCATTCCCTTGGTGTAGGTACTAGGATTTATGGATCATGAGTTCCCATGCACTTGGATCGTTCCCGTTAATAGGTAATAAATCGGCTGCCTGGGTCTGTTCCCTTACGCAGAGGTACTAAGATTTAGTGAAGTCGATCGTTCCCTTACAAAAAGGTACTAAACTTCAGCGAAGTTATATACTCCCTTATAAAAAGGTACTAATCTTCAGCGAAGTCATATATTCCCTTATAAAAAGGTACTAATCTCCAGCGAAGTCATATATTCCCTTATAAAAAGGTACTAATCTCCAGCGAAGTCATATATTCCCTTATAAAAAGGTACTAATCTCCAGCGAAGTCATAGGAGTTCTTTCACGTTTATTATAAAAACTTCTTCAAACACAAGTCTTCCTGTCATCATTAAAAGTGTTCTTGCACAAGCAGGACAGCGAGCTCACGGCTCTTGGCTGCCAAAAAGTCTGCAGCCTTAATTGAAGTAAAAAAAAAAACAGTGCAGAAAAGGAAGATACAATGGTATAAACAGAGGATTTTGGTCACTTGGGGGCCTCATGGGTAGAACTTGCGTAGGTCCGATGCATTCTAAGAATTAGCTAGCAGTTTTCCCTGTGTGTCCTTGAAGTGAAATGCTCTCCCTCCGGCTGACTTCACAATCTCGAAAGGACCATCCCAAGCGGGATCTAACTTGCCAACGTGTTTCCCTGCTGCTGCTGCTCTCCTTAACACCCGGTCTCCGGGTTGGTAATGCTTTGGAGCTACCTTTTTATCAAAGACTTTCCTCATTCTCCTCTGATACTCCGCTTGCCGCGCCGAAGCTTCCTCCCTGAGTTCATGAATTATCTCGATTTCCTCAACCCTTCGCTCCGCATTACGCTGGGTAGAATATCTGATGGTGCGAAGCGTTGGATGAACAATCTCCATGGGGATGACTGCTTCCATCCCATAAACTAGAGCATAGGGTGACCTCTCCGTGGCTGACCGCGGAGTGGTGTTATAGGCCCATAACACCTCGCTGAGGTACTCCGGCCAAGTGTTCTTTGTCCCCTCAATTTTCTTCTTCAGCCCTTCCAAGATGGTTCTGTTTGAGACTTCCGCTAGCCCATTGGACTGGGGGTGGCAAACGGATGCGAAGTTGATCTCGATGCCCAACCCGCGGCAATAGTTCTTGAAAGGTGCCCCGGTGAACTGCCGGCCATTATCAGTAATGATAGTATGCGGGATCCCAAACCTGTACACTATGTGGTGTTCCAGGAAGTCTGTGATCTTTTGGGAGGTGATGAGGGACAATGCTTTGACCTCGATCCACTTAGTGAAGTATTCCACTGCGACCACGATAAATTTGAGGTTTCCCTTTGCCTGAGGGAAAGGTCCAAGTATATCCATCCCCCAAATATCAAAAGGCCATGGGCTCGTGATCGGCTTCAACTTGTTAGGGGGTTTATGATCGATGCGCGCATGGAACTGGCATTGAGCGCACCTTCTCACTAGGTCCTCTGCGTCCTTCCTCAGGGTGGGCCAATAGTAGCCCTGGCGCATGATCCTTTTTCCCAAGGTGCGAGGTCCCTGGTGGCTCCCGCAGATTCCCTTATGAGTTTCACTGAGGAGTTCAGCGGCTTTGACCTTGCCTACACAGGTCAGCCAAGGGTGATGATACCCCTTCTTGCACAGCTCATCTGCTATTATAGTGAATTCCAGAGACCATCTTTTGATCTTCCTTGCTAGATTCTTATCCTGTGGCAAGATTCCCTCAGCCAAGTACAACCATATTGGAGAATACCATTCCTCTTCATGGTGTAGCTGGAAAACGGTCGGCTCTGGGAGTTCTATGCTGGGGGAGGGGATTTCCAAGACTGTTATGGGGTGCTCTTTATCCAACCCGCTCTTGGCCAGTTTGGACAGAGCATCCGCAGTCTCATTTTGCCCCCTGGGAACATGCTCGATGAGGACGCTGTCAAAACCGCCTATGAGCTGCTCCACCTTTCTTAAGTACTTGATCAGTGTCTCATCTTGAGTCTTATATTCCTTGAGTATCTGATTCACTATTAGTTGGGAATCGGAGCGGACCCTGATGCTTTTGGCTCCTGTGGCCGCAACCAATTGCAGTCCAGCAATGAAGGCCTCATACTCAGCCACGTTGTGAGACGGACTGAAATGTACCTTCAGAGCATATTTGAACCTGTCTCCCTCTGGGCTGATTATCTCGACACCGAGACCCGTGCCTTTGCCAGATGAGGCTCCATCGACATATACTTCCCAAACCTCTTCCACCGGGGTGAAGCTCCCACTAGTCCCTTGGACTATGAAATCCGCTAAGGCTTGGCTCTTATAGGCTGTTCTGGAGAGATAACTGATGTCAAATTCTGACAGCTCAATGGCCCATTTCAACAGCCTACCAGCGACATTGAATTGTCCCAGTGCCTTGCGGAGAGGTAGGTTGGTCACTACGCGGATCGAATGGGCTTGAAAATATGGTCGCAACTTTCGGGCAGCCGTCACAATGGCAAATGCACTTTTCTCTATCATTGGGTATCTTGTCTCCGCATCCCGCAAGATTCTGGATACAAAGTATACAGGCTTCTGCACACCTTCTTCTTCTCTTACCAAAGCCGCACTGACTGCATCGTTATTGGTCGAGATGTAGAGGTAAAGCGGCTCACCCTTTACAGGCCGACTGATGATGGGCGGAGTGGAGAGGTACTCTTTAATTTTCTCAAAAGCTTCCTGGCACTCCAGCCCCCAGACAAATTCTTGTCTTTTTCTTAATGACATCAAAGAAAGGCTTGCACAACATGGCGGACTGTGAGATGAACCTGCTGAGTGCAGCTATTCTCCCAGTGAGGCCTTGTACCTCCTTAATTGATTTGGGCGATTTGAGGTTCACTACAGCTTGGCATTTGTCTGGATGAGCCTCAATGCCACGCTCAGAGATGATGAATCCCAAGAACTTTCCACTGGAGAGGCAGAAGAAACTCTTTTTTGGGTTGAGCCGCATCCCGACTTGCCTCATCTTGGCGAAGACCTTTTCCAAGTGGGAAACGTGATCTGGGCCATTGCAACTCTTGACTACCATGTCATCAATGTACGCCTCCATTATCTCCCCCAACTCTTCCTTGAAAACCTTTGAGACCATCTTTTGGTATTCTGCCCCTGCATTCTTAAGGCCGAATGGCATGACCTTGTAGCAGTACAATCCTTCCTCTGTGACAAAGGAAGTTTTTTCTTCATCGGCCGGGCTCATCCTTATCTGGTTGTAGCCCGAGTAGGCATCCATGAAGCTGAGATACTTGAATCCGGCCGTGGAGTCAATCATTGCGTCGATGCTGGGTAGCGGGAACGGAGTCTTTGGGCAAGCCTTGTTCAGATCAGTGTAATCAATGCACATTCTCCACTGTTCATTAGATTTCAACACTAGGACTGGGTTGGCCAGCCACTCCGGATATTTGACCTCCCTGATGGCGCTTGTCTTCAACAGCTTCTCTACCTCAGCCTTGATGGCTTTCCTTTTCTCCCAGCTTTGTTTTCTTTTCTTCTGCGCTACTGGCCTCATGCCCTACTTGGTGGTGATCTGGTGCTCGGCTATCTCCTTATCAATGCCCGGCATGATCTCGCCCTCACAAGCGAAAATGTCGCGATTGCGGAGGAGACATGCCCTTACCAAGTCCCGATCTTCCTTTGGCAATACAGTGCCGATTTTAGTGATCTTTTCATCTCCCAAGTCGACTTCCTCTGTGTTTTTCATCGGTCCGCTTATAGGGCGGGCCGGTTGGTGGACCAGAATGTCCTCAGCTTGATCATGAGGCTTGGACTGTTCCCCAACATGTTCAATCTGAGCTACTTGCTTTGGGATTGATGCTTGATAACATACTCTCGCGACCTGCTGCTCGCCTCGCAAGGTTGCAACTCCATTTCGGGTGGGAAATTTGACTTTGAGGTGAGGCGTGGAGGCTATGGCCCCGATGTCATTTAGAGCTTTTCTTTCCAAGATGATATTATAGGGGGATGGAGTATTGACCACTATGAAGCTGACCCGAGACACCACGTCTCTTGGTGTGTCCCCAAAGGTGACTGGCAAATCTATAATCCCCATGGGCATAAGCTGATCCCCTGTGAAACCAGTGTCGATGAGAATTCTGCCAACCCTGGTGCCATTGACACGTAGCATCAAGACAATGGCGTCATCATGCGGCAAATGGACTCCTTCATAATCCTCCGGCCCAAAGGTGATGCGCATATTTGCCACAGAGTTGCTCTCCCTGATCTGAAAAACTTCCCTTCTGGACGGGTTGCTGAGATTACTAGGGCAGGCATATCTCTTCCTGGCTTTCTCTGAATCTCCTCCTGCAGCGGGCCCCCCTACTATATACAGGACGGGGGTGGGAGAGGTCCTAGACTTGTCTTGATCGCCATGCAGCGGGGTCCTTGGTCGGTCTGCTTGTCTCTCTCGATCCCGCGGCCTTCGCCCGGCATTGTTTCCCTGACGACCACCTCTATTCCCTCTCCCTCCATTGTTCCACTGCGGAGCCTCCAGATACCTCTCTAGTACCCTGGTGTTTCTAATCATCCTTTCAATTTCATCCTTCAACTTGATACACTCAGAAGTGGCATGGCCATATCCACTGTGATACCTACAGTATTTATTTCTGTCACCCCGATTTGTCTCTTCTCTAGAAAGTGGCTCTGGCCGTTTGAACTCCGGGTCGTCTTGAGCGACCTGTAGGAGCGTGTCGGCAGAAATCGAGAAGACATGGTAATTGGTATACTCTTGCCTGTAATCTTCCCCCGTAGGAGGAAATCGAGGTTGTGCCACTAGACCCTTATACTTTCGGAATGAGCGGTTCCGACCGTATGGTCGAGGAGGGGTATCCCGGCGGATAGGTGGGGGAGAGCTTCGCCTCTTCTGCGGAGAAGCAGGTCGAGGGTTGCGCCTGGGTGGGTCAGGACTTTTACGAGTCACTCCCCGGCCGGCAGGCTTTCCCACAACCACTGCGTCCTCCTCTGCCTGCAAAGTCTTCTCTGCTGCCGCTCTGAATTCTGCAAATGTCTTGAAATCTTCCTCCATAGCTCTCCAGCGCAATGCTCCCCCTTGTTTTAGGCCCTCTCTGATCGCCGCCAAAATGATTCCATCATTGTAATCAGTGGTTTGGTTGGCCTCTTCGGCGAATCGATTGAGAAATTTTCTTGTTGATTCCCGCTCACCTTGTTTGAGCCTCATCAAGTCTATAGACTTTTTGGAAGGCGCTTGGATGCTTGGGAACCTCCGCAAGAATTGGTCCTCCAGATCAGCAAAGTCCCTGACAGAGTTGGGTGGCAACTCCGAGAACCACTTCCATGCCGCCGCTTCCAGGCATGTGGGGAAAACTCGACACCATACACTCTTGTCCAGGGAAAAGAGAGAGATCCTGGCTTTGAAGCTGGAAAGGAATTCCCTTGGGCACTGTAGAGTTTTGGTGGAGAATTTGGGGAGGTTGCTAAAGCTGTTGACATTGACGGGGTTGTGGTAGAAATGATTCGGGAAGACCCCTCTTGCTGGGGAATGCTGCCTGCGTCGCCCTGGGCCGGGGGTGTCTTCATGTCGCCTCCTTTGTGGGGAATGGGTGACACTTCCTGTACTGTGGTGACTGGGAGAATGAGTTGGGTCTAGAGTCGGATAGAAAGGGGCTCTGGATGGGACCCCGCCATCGACATACGGCGGGTAGTACTCTTCATGAGGAGCCGCATGACCATATCGGTCGGGATTGAGTGAGGGGGTGCCTTGGTAATGTTCTCCTCTAACTCCTCCCATATTTCCCACATAGGGGGGTGCTCTTAGTCCCGTCATGGAAGGAGCTATGTGAGCTTCCTGTGTCGGTCCCTGCTCAACAGGTTGTGGAGCGACATGAGTCAGTATCGGGGCTGGGTTAGCTCCCATCATAGGGGAGGACAAAGATAAGAACTGTCCCCATGACTGTAGCATATGTTGATCCCAAATCTGCCTAAATGGATCGGCCGGAGCGGACTGGGAGGGCCAAACCGGAGGGATCCCCGACCCGCTCGGATGGAGCGGCATGGCGGGACCTTGTTGGTTCAGCCCCGACGGAATGTGAGGGTGAAGTGGGCGGACTGGTAGTTGTTGGGTTCCTGTTGGAACGAGACCGCTAGGTGCTGTTGAGCTGGTCGCATTCACTCCCGATGGTCCCGCAGTCTGGGAGCTGTAGACTGGCCAGGGGTATCCAGGAGGAGCGGATTGGGTTCCCGCCTGAGTCGTCGGAGTGACGGGTGTGTTCTGCACCGCCTGAGCGGTGTGTTGAGTTGTGACCCCCACTAAGAGCTCTGGAGGCATCCCCAGGGGGGTGCGCTCGCCTTGTGCTGAGGTCTGCGCCGGGTGGCTAGATGAATCTCCTACCATGAGGAAATCAAAAGACAATCTTCTTGGTTCTAGACTCTTTCCTCGATCTAGCATCAGCAAGAGCTTTGTTAGAAGGTAGGCCCCACGGTGTTTGTTACTACCAAGCCTGGTAACAAGTTTATGCAGATAAAGTAGACAACAAGATCTTAAAAGCAAGTGTATATCTCTTTATTCATGATTTATGGTGGTTTTTACATCAGTCTCTGGAGCTAAAACTGTGATAACCCAAGAGAGAATGACCTAAGAACCGACCCCCCCTCCTGTCCTAAAGTGGCCTATTTATACTAAACTAGAGGAACCTTCCAGTGACGTCAGCCCTGTCAGAAGCCGGTATGCTTGTCTGCTGAGCTGTCCCTCCTGTCTGTACGATCGTAACGGCTGTCCCCTCTTCGAGGATCTCTCCTGACTGGAGGCGGGGTGGAAATGACTACGTTGCCCCTCTCTTCCCCCTTACCCAAGTCATCGAGGTGGGCTGATACATGGAACTTCCATTCTGGGCCTTCTGGGCCTTGGCATTCCTTTTCGCCCATTGAGCCTATTGAGCAGGTTAGTATTGGACCCAATGAGTAGGTCATTTAGGGCCCTATCAGGACTAGTAGGAAGAGTACTATTCCGGGACTAAGAATGTTGTTTGGATGGTGAGTTTAGGAATAACGTTGGGAAGTGTGAAAAGTAGAGAGAAAAGTGTTGTTGGAAATTGTGTTATTCCTGGGATTAGCTATTCTGATCTTAGTCCACTTCCGTTTGGATGAAATTTTTAGTCCGAGATTAAGCTATTTCGGTGCCATCCAAACGACCCCGTAGAGCTTGTCGTAAATTTTTTTAATATATTTTTAAGGGTCCCATTTTTTTAATCATTTTAAACGGAGTCCTTATGAGAAAGTTATTTCTCAAAACTAATGAAACTAGATAATCGATTCTAAGTAAATCTTCCGTTGTAATATGAATTTGTATTTCATACTTATATATAGTTTTTTACAGCATCAAATCAGAATAAAGTGCTCTTACAAAGCAATTTCACTCTATATAAGTATAGACATGCTATCCCGACGATATCTTATGGTCTTTCTGTTTATGTTACTATTTCAAATTTAAATCGCAGGACCTACTTTTCCGTTCAGATTATCCGTTCTAAATAAATATATAAAAATGCCTTGATGAGCAATGAAATAATCACCCTTAAAATAATATATCTCTATGTCGATCGAGTGTGTTTTAGCAGAACAGTTCAAACTGAAAAAAGAAAAAAAAAAAACCTGCTGAGCTAAAAATAACAGAGGATCGAGACTCCTTTCATTTCATGCCATCATCCACATTCCCAACAGTGGACCAACAAGTAGGCCCATACTGTGTTGTTTAGATAATTAGATGTCTTTTGCGTAGGTCTCAGGTCTGTAGCTCCATATTCTTCTTTTTGTTGTTGTTAGCACACTGTTCTCAACGGTTGGATAATAGGAACAAGGCGTATATACATAAATGTATTGTTTGATTATAATATAATCTGTTTGATAATATCATTATATTGATTATTATTGATATTTTCTATTAGAAGGATGCAATAACCTCACCCGAAGCAAAGTGACATGATAAACTAAGTTACAGAAATGACCAGCTTAATTTTATGATGAACTAATCCGAATTTTGATCCGACTCCTACATGCCAACAAAAAAAAAATACAACTCAGTACCACATCGCAAAAATGGCAAAGCATTGTCAAAAACCTAAAAATTGATTTTTATATAAAACTTTTTACTTCCTAAACATCACGATAGCAAATCTATCCTCTGAAAAACGGAACGCAGATACAATAAGATTGCGCGTATCCTTTCTGGTCGGTAATGCTAATGCACTATTAATTTTTCTCTCTCAAACTAAAGAGCAGTGACGGAGAAAAAATAAAATAAAAAACACTACTTGGTAAGCTAAAATGAAGATACAATAAACAGTATTTTTCTTTTTTACAGAATTTTGTTTCCAAGAGGATATCTACTACATTCTAATCACAGGGAAGGATGCAACAAAAAGTTAAACCTTCCCCAACAAAACTTGGTATTATTATCTACAAGATAGAATCATCACCCGTGCCAACCCAATACTCCTTAACACAAATCAAAATCTTCTCTGGCACGAGTGGACCGTCTTCATGGTCAAGCATTTTTGTCTTCCATCTCATGCCACTGACAATTTTTCTGACTTGGTTTAGGAGATCAGCATTGTCCCGGAGTATTACTGCTCCTTCCGGTCGCAAGATGCGGTCCATTTCCAACAGGATGTCTTCCATCTCACACCTGATTGTTTTGAGCAATAAATTCACAATCTAATTTAAGGAAGAGGGAAAATAAATGCATAATTTCTATGATTATGTATTATGTATATAGTATTTGTATACAGTAATAACCCCTGGTAAGAATTACAAGATCTCCTGTGGGTGATCACAATCAGATTCCAACTTAACATGTAATATTGTTATTCTTTCTTTTTAATTTCTGCTTTATTCACTATCTTCTTTGACCCTCATGCCAATATCGAAAGCTTTAAACAGAAAAAGAAGGTTACCTATGTTGATACAAGCTGAAAAGCCCACTTCCATGTATCAAATCATACGTCCTTGGGTAAGTAGAGAAGGCTTCACACCTAAGAAAAAAATAAAGGTTAGCTCTGCACCTGATCTAATGGTGAAATAAGATATGACGATATATAGAAAAACTAATAATTTCAGGTTGGGCCACAAACCACAAAAATAGAAGTATGCCATATACATTAGTTTTCTGGAAATAAATATCACCTATAAATCCTACTTTCTGCTGTACTAATTTTAATCAATCTGCAAGTAGATTGATTAAGGTTCTCAACCTAAATATAAGCCAGACAGTTATACAACTTAACAACAAAAAGTAACAAAAGACATTCTATCCACTTTCCAGTCGTGGACAATTTACGCACCAGAACAGCAAAATAAGTAATAAAAAACGAAGAAAAGAGATAGAACAAATCAAACTAACCAATCATGATATATGCCGATCAGACCTCGTTCATATATAACACCTAGAGTATCCCTTTCTGATACAACAGGGACCACATTCATGACCCACAAATTAGGAGAATGAATAGCAGCAGCAAAGCTTCCCAGACCTGCATTCATGTCCATTATGTTGCGGTAACGACCTGACCCGATAAGCTTGTTTATCCTCCTATAGGCATTCACATGCTTTCTCCAAAGCATAGAATCCTTTTGGTATGATTCAGGTGTGATGCCCTGGACTTGGCCCAGATAAACCCTTGGTGGGACTGCAAAGAGTCTATCTGGAAAAGGCTTAAGTGGTCTGGTCTCTTCTTCTGAGTGCGGAGTTATGCATACTTCCATTTTCTTATACCTGAAGAAAAGTAAACGCTGAATAATAGAGAACATAAAAATGTACCAAAGAGCAAAAAACAATTTTAGATGTTCAGTTACTTCTTCTCAAGATTGCAATTGCACCCAGTGAGAGAAATTTCATGGCAATGGTGGAAACGTCATGCATATTGCCAAAATACAAGAATGTAAATGCAAAATGCACAAAATTAGAAGTACTGTTATATGCTGCTGCAGCTCCCCCCCCCCCCCCCCCCCCCCCCTCTCTCCTCCCCCACCCCCCTGGTGCTATAAATACACACAAAAATAAACCAGAATTGAAATGTTTCAAGAAAAAGGGGGGAAAAACATACCAGACATTGTCAGCAGGGGATGCACACATCCTGATAGATTTATCTTTCCCTCTATTACACTCACTAGAACTTGCTATTTTCTGCCAAATAATAATGTCACCCTTCTCATACTTCTTTTCCCAGCACAACGACTCAGCAAGGCTTTCGATCTTTCTAAAGTCCTCCTCCAGTTCTTCTCTGGGTCTCTTCCATGCTTGGTAATTTTGTCTCCAATTAACAGGAGGTCCTGAGAGGATCCAGTATCCCCCTGGTCTCAGAACCCGATCAACTTCCATCATGTACATCCCCTCTGCATGAAGAACAAACAAATTATATTACAGCCAATTACACAACGTGCCCTAAATTCAGGCCTAGTGTAATTAGATTTGCACTGTAGTACCATTACAGCAAGTATTGGAATTTCAATAGGGAAAACCAGTAGAAATGAATGTCACTAACTGGTTAAATATTAATGAAAATAAGAAAATGGAAGTACTGATGCACTACAGTTATATCTGCACCATGCAAGTACAGCTCTAGAAACTAGCAAAGCTTAGATGTGGAAAGACCCAGTAACAAAGCTAAGCAATGATTGCAAAAGGACAGGTTCAGTAAATTATCCAATACTAAATATATCTTTAAGCCATGACTGCGTAAAAAAAAAAAAGATCTCAATAAGTATAGGGTGGTATGAAACTGTTACACTTCACTTATGCCACTTACCATTTGATGTCCAGGATACGAGACAGTGAGAACAATGTGCCATATCAAAGGATCGAGATGGATAAGGCAGCTTCATGGTGCCAAGTGCACCAAGTACAGCTGGTACTCCCCTCTCCAATGCAAATTGCACCTGGGCTTCATGAGAGTCACGTGGTGCAAATGACATTGTCAATACATTTCTCATCAAGAGGTAAGCCCCAAAACTAGCGACCTATCCAAGATAAATTAATAATGAGCACAAGTAAAATCTTTTACGTTTCAATACAAGATAAAGGTGTATGTCCTCCACTGGTACAATACCCTTCATAATTTTTCTTACAAATTGCAAGTAGTGTAACTGCATGCTTATTTGGTTTGTGCATGTCTTGCAAGTGCAGCATCCTTCACAATCTTATTATACATTGAAAAAGCTCAAGAAAGCATAATATATGTGTACTAAAACAAAAAAAGTTAAAGCATACCCCACAGCCAGTATCAAGAGCAGTTCTAATTGTCCCATCCTTAATTGGTACAACAGCCGCCAGCTCATCAATGTATGCATCAGCCCCTTGGGGAAACATAGAACCCCCTCCTGGGAATTTGAAAACATCTCCGTCAAACTGCACCCAGTTTTGTACTGCCTTGTCAACAGTAAGACTCTTATATGGCACATTTTTATACGGCACAAAATCACGGCTTTTAGGCCATGGGAATGGAGCTACATATCCTTTGGGTGCAGGTATCAAACAATGTAATTTCTCCTGTTCAGAGGGGCAGTGCCTTTCTGCATATACCATGTTCTCCTTTGGAAGTCTAATGGCATGACTTGGATCTTGACAAGGGGTATAATCGGTATAGCGCTCTTCACATGGTTCAAAAACTCTGACCGTGGTTAATGTGTTGTCCCCTCGGTTGTGGTGGGTCTCGAAATAGAGATTAGGTAGGGTGGTACAGTCAGTTTCTTTAGTTATGCGAAGTGCTATGCTGTCACCTCGACCTGTACCACTTTTTTGCCATGCACCAAGTACATAGAAGAAACAACATAGACTGACTAATATGATTATCCATAGGGAACTGCGGGTTCTACGGTTGCCTGCATGCACTTTGGAGTTCCTCATCTGCCTCAATCAAAATGTTTTACCTTTATTAGGTTTCATAATTTGAAATGACAATCTATAAGAGCTTGATAACAAGTATAAATGTAACAACAATAGTCAGATGAATACACAAAGTAAAATAAAACTCCTGATTCCTCCGATGTCTAGGTCATTATAGTTTCAGTTACATGGCAATACAACTTCTCCAGTTGAAATGTACAAGTATATTTATATTATTTACAAAAATTATGTAAGTTTAAAAATGGTAAGTTATTGAATCTGTATCAGATATCAAAGGAGTCAATGCATTAGGCAATGGATTCAGTAACAAACTATCTTCCTCAAGACTACTGTCTGTTACTTCTAATTGATACAGTTTGACATAAACAAACTAAAAAAGAGGGCTAAATGACTCTCCAAGCAAACTAAAAGCAAATGACGAATTCAAAGCTCAATACACTCCAAATCACAATGTAATAAGCACAGAGTACGCTTCTTATACTCCACTGAAATCTTACGCCACTCAAAACTATAAAAACTAACTCACAATCAGTAAATCATTAGATCCTGAGAAGAGAAGACTCAGAAGAAGACGAACCTTAGATGGAGAAATCCCAAGGGCATGAATCAAGCATCCGAGGAAGTTAAGGGAGTTCGATACTGGATTCGGAATATCGCAAACGGACAATATTTCCACGAGTAGAGAAGAGATGCCTTTTCACTTGTTGGAAGCGACAATTGCGGCGTGGATCTGGTTTACGGGGTCCTGTAACTGTTTAACTGCGACTGCGTTTTTATTAGAGAGTAGAGACGACCAGTCGACCATGCGGTCCGGATCGGGTCGGACTGGGACTCGTCAAAATTGGGGACGAGAAGTTGTCTTGGTGGTCGGCTCTGGAGACCGGTTCTATTCTACCGGATAAAAGATATTTAATAAATAATATCTAGGATGGATATTTTTGAGAGGACCATGCTTGTACGCAAGAAGAATAATACTTTTTAGGGAGGTTGCAGTTTTAATTAGACGAAAAAAGAAGTATCTAATTGCTGACTGACGCCGGTTTAATTACCTAAAATGGTATGGTACTATGTATTTGAATTATATTTAGAAAAACCGAATAAGTATGAATATTTTTTTACAAAAATTTGTACAAAATTCACACGTGACTCCACGACACCGACAGAAAAGCCAGTGGAGGAATAGCCTGGCAAAAATATTTAAATCATGTTCTTGAATTTGAATTTAGAAGTTGAGATTCACATCTTGATTAGCTTAAAAAGTTTTAAATTTAGGGTCAACAAGGTGATTTAATCATTTAATGTGCATCAGGCAAACATTTCATTATAGATTAATAATGATCATCCGAGGAGTTGTTCATAGTTAAAATTCACCAATCCAATCCAAAGGGTGTGGAATTTTTGTAACGATATAAACAAACGGCTGGAATTAAGAAAGCTTTCATCAAGTGCAATATATGGACAAACGTTATACTGATGTGTAGGATAGAATACCATTTCAATGGTCGAGTAAACTACTCACAAAAAGCCTACTGTTTCAATGGTCTGAGTAAACTACACACAAAAAAGCCTCTGCCAATCAATACTAGGTAATACAAACAATACTACAATGCCACATAACCAGAAGTTTCACAATATTGCTCCACATGATCTATGCAAAAAGCTTTACACCCAATATAGGTTTCCTGTCTTTCTTCTCTTCATGCATAGAAGATGCACTGACATTACCACCTGACTTTGACTTCTCTGCTTGCAGCTTTTTAATCTTCGAGCTGAGTGTACCATCAGCTACAACATTACAAAAGACGAAGAACATTTGTTTTTCAACTAACAGAATTATGCATGAATACAGGAATAGAACAAAAGTGATATTGATGATCCAAATTTAGCAGAAAATTTTTGGGTACATGCATGATAGGAAGATTTACCTTGCCATTCAAAAACAACCTTCGTCTCTCCTCTAATAATCCTTGGGTATTGGTCTATTCTTGAATCTTCCTGTATCAGTTCCTCTACCTATACGAACAATCATATAAAAATTAGGAAATGGATATTGGAAAAATTACATAATAATAAAAACGAATACTGCAACTAAAAAGGTACCTTCTTCCATAACATGGTATTTTTTCTTTCTTTCGGGAGAAGCAGATGATCTCTTAACCAAGAAGCAACCACCCAAGGTTCACTTCCATTTTTGTCTCCATTACTACTATTTGCTGCTTTATCTTCAAGGATATCACACACCTGTTAAAGAACAAAAGATGCTTAACGTGTGAAAACTATTACATCTGTGTGTACACTATATTCCAGGAATTGGAGAAATATCGCAGCACCTGATTGTATAGTTGTTCAACTCTCTTGCACAAGACTCTTCTTTGGTGAGTTCTCCATAAAATGCCCAGAGCCACTGGGAGCTATCAGGATATTCCCAGATAATTTTTCAGCTTGAAATGGGAATACAAATCCAAATATGTTAAGAAAGATAAAAGTCAAGGAAAACATACCAGAAAAGAAGATAAAACGAGAGATTTGATATTCCTGTATATCCACTGACGCATCAAGCAGCTAGCAGATTTGTAAAGCTCAGCCAGAGATTCAGGACACTTTATCTCTTTTGTTCTACGAATTACAAGAAACGTATTAGGTTGGGTTATTAAATAATTTAATTCTGGCTAATAACCTCTCTTTATCAAACTGAAGCTTCCAATAATAAGCTCAGTTCAACTCTCAGTGCTCTAAATTCTGCAACTAAGCATCTTTTAAGTTCTAACTTCCTTTAATTTAATTGAATTAACTCCTTACCCTCAGCTGACTAGTTGAACACCGAGCAAGGAGACAGATATAAGAATTTGGTCCTTAACTGTCAAACTAGCAGGTTGATACAACTTAAAGCTAGCACAAATATCAGACTATAAGGTGTGATACCTGTTGATACTGTCCTTTGTCTCCATTGAGCTTTCTACTCTCTCCATTGCCTTATGTTTTGCATACTCAAAACCATCTACGTTCAAAAGAGAAAATCTCTTTGCGATTTCTTCATCAAGAATACTCTCCACATCAGACTGATGAAACTGAATTAACACAGAAAAATAAAAGATGGAAAAGAGGTTTACAAAATTGGGTACAAAAATGTAACATCATATCTATTTCATAACTCAGTTATCAATTATAAAAATAAAACTACATACAAGCTATAACAGACCCAGATATTCCCAGCTTCTCCACAAAGAACCCTTGCATGTGCATCGCAGATGTGCTGCTCCAGCAATTCTGACTGCAATTACGTAATATGATTAAATGCATACAAACATTTTAGTCAAATTGAACTTGTATAGAGCAATCTAAGGATTATTCTCGTTAACACCTAACAAATAAACACCAGGATAAATGACATGCAAGTCCAGCACTAAAAGAACTACAAAACATCTCTTTTGGCTGCTCAGAGGAAAAAAGTGCCGGTATGGGAGGTACTTTCATATTTTACCAGGGATAAATATTTAAGAATGTTCCATTTAACATTTTATATGAAACATCTGGTAATTTAGGTATCAGTAATCCAGGCTTTGCGGAGTAACATAATAGACTTGTAATAAACATAAAATTCTTAGTAAAAATTCAAAGGCATACAAGTTCTTTGGCTCTGCGGTTAATTGCACCATCTTCTATGCATATCTTCCCATGCTTTTGATATCCACGAACACATTCAAACTTCCCGTCATGGCACTGTGCATTTGTGGGGCAAGGCTCACAAAAATCTGTACATATTGTTGGGTATAACTCAGAAAATCAAATGCTTCATAAAACAAGGTAAAAATAAAATGCTCTATAAATTTTTTAGTGATTTATAAAAACTTGCGAAACAAAGTGTCAGTTACAGCTGGTAACATAGTACTTGGCCTGGGAACTTATCAGTACAATGTATAAGAACCGATTTCAGCTGGTAACATACTATATTACTAGTCAATATATGGTAATTAGCACTGTCCTTCTTTTTCATTTTGCAGATGAGCAGTTTTTATACTTAAGATCTCTATCTTACAGCAAAACACAATCAAACCAACACAAACTAATTCACAGTTGGCAAAATTACCAATGCATCTCTTACATAATGGAGGTCAATATGGAAAACAAGAGGCTATATAGTGATCCACTGAAATGTCAGGGAAACCAGACTTGAATTTGCTTTGATTTCTTAGTTTAACTAAAAAACAAGTTATAAACCAACAATTTGCTAACAACAGTCTGAGACATTAACTCGCAGTGGTCTAATTCATTCCACAATATATCCAAAGTTCGCACACAAAGACAGTTTACAGTAAGATAAAGTGAGCTTAATCTGCAACAAAATAACACAGCTAGCACCTATTACTTACCCTGTCTGTACAAGGGATCGGGAGAAACAAGGTCGACGCTGTCGCAGAAAGGCTTGGGACGGCGGTTGAGGAATCGGACAATGAAGTGGCAGGCGGTGGACACGGAGGCGGCGATAGCGAGAACCGCGATCAAACGGAGGAGCTCGCCTTTAGACGGGAAGAGGGAGGCGGAGGGCTCGTTGAAGAAGGGGAGGCGATCGGGAGAAGTGTTGTCCCGAGGTTTTCTTTTTCTCGATCGCTTCTTCGGAAAGGAGGTATCCATGGATTGAGGTCAGTGAAGGAGGGGGTTTGGTCGGAGGTGTGATTCGTGAAGAAGAGGTTTTGAATTTGTAGCCAAGTTTGTCCGACGGCAAGCAAAGAAAAGAAATTATTAGACCTGTCCGGAACCGGAAGGCAACAACACTCATGTCATGTCGGAATCGGAACAATACCGTATTTACCCTAAAATTGTTCTCTTTAAAAAATGTGTCATTTTAATTTTGATTCTAATAAAATTCCAGATGAATGCTGTAAAGCAGAGATATAAATGATAATTTTATGTTTTACATTATTATATCGGAATTTTTTTCTTTTCATATGACAAGTAAGATGTCTTTACATACAATAATCTCTATAAAACTCGATAATAAGAAACAACAAATAATAAATACACAAATTTGTTATTATAAAAAAATTTAGGTTGGTTGAATAATATTTAATATTATTTTTAAAACTTTTTATTTCCACTGTAACAATATCAATTGATTTTGTATTTTATATAAATCGGTCTTTAACGATCTGACGAGCGAATGCACTATTAATTGGATAAGCATCAACCAAAACAAATCGATTTGATAATTGATAAATGACAACAGCATAAACCAATATATAATTTAACTTTCGATTTTAAATTATAACTTTATGTACTACTTTATTATTTTATTATATACATGAACAATGATAAAATTAATGATGTAAATTATATTTTAATTATTAATAAGAGTTCATATTTAATGATTTTAAGGACATATGAACTAATAATTAAATTATATAAAAGTTAGATACATAATTAACTCATAATTCGAACAGTATGCCTATATATTTTATATTACAAATTAAAGAAATGCATTCTAACTTAATTTAAGGAAAATATAAAAATTATCACGTTAAACTCTCTATTTGTACAGATTTAATTATAATTGTATATTTCTTAAATTAAATAAAACTTTTAATATCCCTGAAATATTCAAAATTTATTTTATCATCCTAAAAGTTATTTTCAAAATTTAGTATCCCTAAAAAAAACTCATATTGAGTAAAAACAGAATGTTATAATTTCTAAATTGGAAACTCAACAAATGTATATTTGCTTCAAGGTTAAAGTTCTAATTAATGTAAAGAGAGAGGAGCGCAAAGATAACAATTTTGGAACCAATTCCAAGAAATAAACGGCCAAATATAAGGAAACTTTTCAGAAGAGAGCTCTTCAAGAAAGCGACAAAGCTATTCAGGTTGTGATGGCTTGAAGACATGTGTGGTGCCATCTGAGGGCCCTAACAACCCAAAGCTGTCATGTGGCCTCCATGAGGAAGCGATGCCAGTCGTCTCACCCTTCATGCGTGTACAGGAGGTCGAGAGAGCCAAGATGATTCTCAATGGAGACGATATTCTTCTTATTATAATAAAATTAAGGAATTTTTACAAAATTATTGAACAACTGGAAAAAATATTGAGTTTTCTCTAATATCTTATACAATCGTGAGAGCCATTCATATATATACACAATTTTCTATTAGAAGTTACAAATAGACTTTTTTACGCAGAAATATTACCTTTCTCTATGTAAACATATTAAAATTCATATCTTTTACTCACTTCAACTAATACTTCAAATAACAATAAAATAAATAGCAAATGCATGATCTATGTAAACATATTATAATTCATATCTTTTACTCACTTCAACTAATACTTCAAATAACAATAAAATAAATAGCAAATGCATGAGACTTCATGCAAAAGTCCCTCTCCATCTCTTTCTCCACATGCAAATTATTTTGGGATGTAAAATTTCAATGCAGTATACATCTTTTTCAGTTCCAACAACACACGTACTGGATTAGAGTAACAACGCATTACCATATGCGAAAAGTATAATAGAAGAGTTCAATGGAAAAATAAATATATCCTTTTTATTTTTTTTTCTCATAATTCAAAACGTAAGTTTATTGTTTAATTATACAAAATCACCTTCACGTCTGTAGGTTATTTCTTCGATGTAACATTGAATATAGAGACCCATGCATTCAACAAAAGTAATGCACATCCTTGACAAAAAAATAAAAATGTTTCTTCACTTTAAAACCATTGAATATAGAAAACCATGATATAAGTTTTTTTTTTTTTTCCGAAGGCTGGACCATGGTATAAGTTATAACTATAAGTTCTTTTTATGCAAATATGACAACGTTTCTTCTCTTTTAAACTCTCACAAAATAATGAAGTGAGGAGCTTCCGTTAAAAATGAGCTTGTGAAACGCTTTCCAGTCGATCTATGTTATACTATATAAGTCTTTCAAATGACTAATAATATATTTATTAAGCCTACGGGCTGTTTAAATCTCAAAAAAAAAAAATTAATAATATATTTATTTAATTAATACTTATTTATTTCTTTTATGTCGAACTTCAACATATCATACCAAATAATATTTTCTAATACGAGTTAGCACTAACTTTTCCAATTTACTAACTCCAGTAATCTCAACCACTAACTCTGAAAATACTAACTCAACCGCTAACTCCATTACTCCACTAACTCTCATTGCCTCACCAAACGCGGCCTATAATTAGTTAAATGACAAATTGTATTCCACGGCAAAAGCCGGAACACAATGGAAGCAATCCGAAGGGGGACCATCTTGGTCGACAGGGCTAGTGTGTCACGAGATAGTGTCTAAGTGATGTATTTTAGCTCAATTTGAGAGTATTGAAGAGAATAATGGAGGAAGAGATGAGAAGAGAAGGGTCAGATAGAAGTTAAGAGAAGTAGAAGAGAGAATTGGCGTTGAAGAAGGAGATAGAGAAGAGTTTAAGCAAGAATCAATCTTTATTATTCATCGTTACCTTGTATTACATTCCAACATGTATTTATATGCGGTACCATTCAGCAACAATCAACTATCTATTTATTACAATTTGAATAAGAGAAGGGACTAATTTGCAAAAGGAAATAACAGAATTCAACAGCGCTTAACCAATTCAGTTAGGCGCTAATCAATGCCCTCTTGGCTCCATCAGTAGTTAACCAATTAGCAATTGAGTTTATTATTGGGCCGGCCTGCTAGCACAACATATGATTACACTGTCTCCTTCACAGTATCTAGCTCACCATCGACAGCAGCAGTAGCTGACACTCCCCCTCGGTTGAACAATTCCTTGTCCTCAAGGATGAATTGAGGAAATTGACGGCCAAGAGTGTCATAGTCCACCCAGGATGCATCCTCTTCTGTGCCATTCGACCATTTGACCAGTACTTGCACGCCAGGACCATTACCTTTCTTCACCAGCTTTCTTCCCAAAATTTTCTCAGGTACTGCTTTAATTTGTCCATCAGGATTCACCAATGGCAAATTGGGTAGGATTGGATGTTCTGACCCCACCCTAGCCTTTAATTGACTCACATGAAAGACTGGGTGAATTTGAGACCCAGCAGGGAGCTGTAATTTGTAAGCTACAGATCCCACCTTGTCAGTAATTTCAAATGGCCCATAAAATTTTAATCCCAATTTCTTATTCTGCACCCCTTGCAATGATAACTGTCTGTAGGGTTGTATTTTGAGATATACCCACTGTCCCACAGTAAAATGCCTTTCAGTTCTCTTAGCATCTGCAAACTTTTTCATTCTCTCTTGAGATTTCATTAATTGCTGCTTCAATTCAAGCATAACCTGATGCCTTTCTCTCAGGACATGATTTACTGTCTCTACAGTGCTTCTAGGAGGTGTGTGTTGGAGTTATGTCCTAGAAGTCAATATTTAATGACTTATTTTCTTAGTTTATGTTAATGATGATATTTGATCATTTGTTCCTAGAGTTTATTATTGACAAATCATTCAGGTTGAGGATCTGAATTGTGGATCTCTGTGGATCATTCATTAGAATGACAATAATAAATCTAAATCGTCCATAATCTTGATAATTAACAAGGAACATTAATTATCATAAAAGATTAGTATGCAAGTTAAGCGATGATTAAGTTCTACAAATCATAGGTAAGGAGTTACCAACTTAATTGCATATGTATATGTTGTAGAACATAGTACAGGACTTGACCCAATGAAATAAACATTTGGATTGTGTTAAGTGTCATTGTTTATTTCATATGAGTTTGATTCTATGTTTGAGATGTTCACCTTTTCCACATGAGGATAGGTTCAATAAATATCGTCTAACGTTGATTCCTGATAAAGGCTGCTATAAGGACTTTATTTATGTTCTCTTGAATTGTGCGGGGAAAAGTTGTTCATCAAGAAAACCGTATGTCCCTCATTAATTTACTTAATGAGTGATGATATCTGTTTGGGCCCCTTGATGGAGTTGGATTGGTTGGCCAACATGTACAATCAACTCTAGATCAAGAAATGTATAATCTGCAAGAATGACACATTCCTATCTTGGATTATACAAGGATATCATGTGACATAAGAATCAAACAAGAAAATACTTTTATTTCTTATGCAGGATTGATATATTGTAGCTGTACACTATTTATGCGAATTGGGAATCATAACGTGTTGCTAGATACCGCTTATGATTATTGGAAATAAATAATGATTTATTCTCCATGGCCAACATAGCATAAATCCTCAATAGGGTCGCACAAATAGGACTTTGACCACACGTGCATTGTTTATTTGTATTGGAGAATACAAAACATGATAAGTTGATTAATTAATTATATACCGTTATGAACCGTTATAATTAATTATATCAAATGGATCATGTTAGGAATAAATTAATGCATAAGCTAATCAAGAATTAATTATTAATAAGTTAATAATTAATTATGTTCAACACTTTAATTTATTTGAGCTATGTGGGCTTCTAAATTAATTGGTTAATTAAAGGCCCGATTTAAGGAAGAATAAAGAGAATTAAAGGGGATTCATTAATTGGTGAATTAATGAATAAAGGCCTTTTATTAAGATGGCCCAAGAAAGCCCATTAGGTGGCCTCTTAGGGTGGATGGCATACTTGTAAATAGCTACAAGTGTGGATGAGAGATGGGTGGTCTATAAATAGGGGGTCTCTTTAGAGAGCCAACCCTAGCCTCCATCTACCCCTCTCCTCTTCCCTTCCCTTCTTGTGCGCCACCAAAAGAGAAGAGAGAAAATTCTCTCTTCTCCATGGCTCTTCCTTCTCCCTCCATTGCTCATGTGTTGAGCTCCTCCCTTCTTCTTCCTCCATTAAATGGTTAATAGAAACTAGAAGTTGGTAGAGAGGATTAGCTAGGAGCTTGAGAAGAGCTAGCACTCCTTCAAGCTTGTGGTCGGCTCCTTGGTGGACGTGAGGCGGTTCGAGGTGGTGGAGAGGCGGTGCAAGCACACCATCGATTCCCATGCCATGGATTCGAGCCTCATGAATGCGATTTCATGAGAGGTACAATTTCTCCTACCTTTCTCTCTTGATTGGATGTGTGATTGCTTTAGCACTAGATCTATTGATTTGCTTGTTGTTAATGGTGATTAATTAGTTGTAATTAATCTAAAATTAAAATATGAGCATTTCCTAACAGTGTGCCAAGTGGTAACTGAGGAGGTGGATAGCCATACAAGGCTTGAAATGGGGTTGTTTTGATAGAAGAGTGGTAATTTGTGTTGTACCACCATTCAGCCAGGGATAACCATTTGTGCCATTTTTTCTGTTGACTGAATACCATGCTCCTCAAGTAAGATTCTAAACACTGATTAATTCTTTCTGTTTGACCATCAGATTGTGGGTGGTAGGCTGTGCTCATGTTGAGTTGAACCCCTATTTTGGACATCAATTCCTTCCAGAATTTACTAGTGAATATAGCATCTCTGTCTGAAACAATGTTTGCTGGCAACCCATGCAATTTATATATGGTATCAAGAAATACCTGAGCCACATCTGATGCTTTGAAGGGGTGAGTGAGAGACAAAAAATGAGAGTATTTTGTCAGTCTATCGACAACCACCAATATGACCTCTCCCTTCTGATTTAGGCAACCCAGAGATGAAGTCCATGGAGATGCTATGCCATGCTTCAGGGGGTATTGGAAGTGGGTGCAACAACCCAGGTGACTGCACATTTTCACCTTTTGTCATTTGGCATACATGACAAGTCTGAACATAATCATGGACTGTTTGTTTTAACTTGGGCCAGTAAAACAGTGTTTTTAATCTTTGATAAGTGCCCAGAATGCCAGAATGACCCCCCAAATTAGAATCATGCAGTTCTTTGAGGATAGTGTCCCTCCAATTATTGTTGGTACCAACACATATTCTGGATTTGTACCTCAAGATACCATTCTGGAAAGAGTAATGTGTTGGACTCAATGCTCCTTCTTGCAACTTGTCAATTATGTCCTGAGCCCAGTTGTCCCCAATGTAGCTCTCCTTGATATCTTCCACCCAAGTGGGTACCAGTTCACTGACAGCCAAGGAATTACACAATGCAGACCCATCTGGACTGATTCTTCTGGATAAGGCATCAGCTACTTTGTTGTCAGTACCCTTTTTGTACTCAATAACATAATCTAACCCAAGCAGTTTACAAAGCCCTTTATGCTGCATGGTGTTATTCAATCTTTGCTCTAGCAGGTGTCTGAGGCTGATTTGGTCAGTCTTGATCACAAATTTGCCTCCCACTAGGTAGTGCCTCCATTTTTGAACTGCTGTTAGAAGAGCCAGAAACTCTTTTTCATAAGTAGAGAGCCCTTGAGACTTCACCCCTAAACTTTTACTAATGAAGGCTATGGGTTTTTTCTCTTGCATAAGTACTGCTCCAATACCCATATCACTTGCATCAGTCTCAATTATGAAGGGTTTAGTAAAATCAGGCATGGCAAGGACTGGGGCAGTTGTCATGGCTTGTTTCAGTGTTTTGAATGCTTGTTCAGCTGCAGCATTCCAGCAAAATGCATTCTTTTTCAATTGGTCCAATGTTTTGAAAACCGGACCGGCCATCGAACCGGCTGACCAATCGGTTTGACGGTTTAACCGGTTCGGCCGGTTCGAACCGGTGACAAAACCGGACATTTTAATATATTATGTATATATTTGAATGTCAAACTTATCAGATAGGTAAGTGTGGCCTAGTGGCAAAGCTTCTTGGTTACTAGCATTGGCACCCAAGTTCGATTCTCCACGATCACAACTATTTTGCTTTAATTCTATTCTGATCTGTAAAATAAAAAACCGACGGTTTTATGTCCTAAATAGACCGGACTATGGTCCGGTTCACGATTAAACCGGTCGAACCGGCCAGTCCGGTCCGGTTTTCAAAACATTGAATTGGTCAGTAAGTGACTTGCTGATGGTGCCATAATTCTGGATAAAACGTCTGTAATACCCAGTCAGTCCTAAAAACCCTCTTAGCTCCTTGACTGACTTGGGTCTGGGCCAATTCAACATAGCCTCAATTTTAATTGGATCAGTAGCTATTCCCTGATGTGAAATTAAATGGCCCAAGTACTCCAATTGCAGCATACCAAACTCACACTTGCTTTGTTTAGCATATAACTGGTGTTGTTGCAGCAAGTCAAGTGTTTTTGCCAAATGTTCCCTATGAGTTGTTTCATCTGGGCTATACACCAGAATATCATCAAAGAAAACTAGCACAAATTTTCTCAGATAAGGCTTGAAAATTTGGTTCATGAGCTTTTGAAATGTTGCAGGTGCATTGGACAACCCAAATGGCATCACAGTGAATTCATAATGGCCATCATGTGTTCTGAAAGCTGTTTTGCAAATGTCATCAGGTTGCATTCTTATTTGGTGGTAGCCTGACCTGAGATCTATCTTTGAAAAATATTTAGCCCCATTTAATTCATCTAACAAGTCCTCAATGACAGGAATTGGGAACTTATCTTTGATTGTACATGCATTAAGCTTCCTGTAGTCCACACATAGTCTCCATGTGCCATCCTTCTTCTTGACCAACAGGATTGGAGAAGCAAATGGTGAAGCAGAAGGTTGAATGAGGTTATTCTTGAGTAATTCAGCAATGATTTTCTCTATTTTCAGCTTTTGGAAATAAGAATATCTATATGGTCTCTGACTGACAGGTGAGGTTCCAGGTATTAGGGGAATAGAATGGTCAACAGTTCTAGATGGTGGCAAGGCACATGGTTCTTGGAAAACAGCTTTGTACTTGTCCAATATATCTGCTAACTGTAATTTCTCACTCTTGTTGATATGCGACTCTGGCTTTACTAAGAATAAGTGAGCTATCAGTACTTCATTACCATCAGCTGCTTCTTTCTTCAAGTTGAACACTTGCTGACATAACTGCACCTCAGCCAACTCCTCTTGCACTTGTAAGTGTATATCTGTACCATTTCTTTTGAATGCAATGCATCCTTTTCCCCAATCAATCCACATTGGACCCAATTCAGTCAACCAATCTAGCCCCAAAATGAGATCATAGCCAGTCACATCTAATACCCTCATGTCTTTTGTAAATTCATGACCCTGGAGTGAAAATTTGAATGCTTTACACTCCAAGTCAGTAACCATCTTGTTACCATTGGCAACCATTACAGCCATTGGGTTGCTTTTGGAGATAGTAAGTGATTGACAGTGTATCACATCAGGATGAACAAAGGAGTGTGTGCTGCCACTGTCAAGCAGTGCACAGATGTCCTTGTTGCCAGTCTGGCCTTTAATTTTCATGATTTTCACTTTTTGAGGTTCATTTGCAGTGAAAAGAGAGATCACAGCTTCCTCAATGTTATCAGGTTGCAGCTCAGCAGTACAGTCCTCGTAGATGGGTTCCTCTTCCTGTACTGGTACATCATCAGGACTCATGAGGTAGTGCATGGTCTTCACTGAACATTTGTGGCCAGGAAACCACTTGTCATTGCATTTGTGACAGAGATTTAAAGCCTTTCTGTGCTCATATTGGCTATCTTTGGAAGTAGATGCACCCAACCAAGGTTTGTTGTTCTTGTCAGGTAGCATTAACTGTTTTTCTGGTTCCTTTTGTTGATTTGGCAATGTCACCTGATAATTGGGTCTGTAAGGTATTCTCAATCGTCTGAATTGACTATCTTGCACACACTCATACTGTGTTGCCAGATGATAAGCTTCATTTAATGACTGAGGTTTCAACATAGTTAACATTGCCCTCAGTTCTTCCTTTAAACCCTCAATGAATGAAGAGAGGTAGAAATCATTAGGTATGTAGGGTCTCTCATGTTGCAGTCTGGCTTTACGATTGTCAAACAGTCTGATATAATCACATACCTTGCCTGACTGATACAATCGTTTAAACTCCCCTATCAGCTCTTGTTGCATATTAGTTTGAAACCTTTGAAACATTTCTTCAATTAGAATTTCCCATGGTGGATTCTCAAATCGCATTCTGAAATTTCTGTACCAAGAGCTAGGTTCTCCCACAAAACTTAACACAGCAAGTCTGGTTTTATGAGAATGAGGAATTCGATAAATTTCAAAATAATACTCAGCTTTCATTACCCAATCAGCCATGTCAGTAACATTAAAAATGGGAAAATCCAGTTTAGGGAGATTGATTACTGTATTTGCAGTTCTTCTCAGGGGATCAACAGGTGTATGATGATGCTCAGCAAAGGGATTCTCCATGTCAGCCTGTGGAGGTCTCCCTAGTACACTAGGACCAGCAGAGGGTCCCGCATTGCTTGATTTGTTATTGAGAAGACGCTCAAACATCATTTCGATGCGCAACATTCTCTCATCCATCACCTTGGTGGCTGCTGAGTGATCTTTGAGTTGATTGGAACGATCGTCACCATCTTTTGCTACTTTAGCCAGCTCCGCTTGTAGTTGAGCTATTTGAGAACGAATCTCCTCCATTGCTGCTGATCCAGAGCGAGTTGAGGCCATGAAGTTGAAGCGATTGGCAGATTTTCCTTTTGCCAGATCCACGACACTTCTCGACTTTTTGCAAGATTTGGAAGATAGCACGCGCAAGAGATCGGTGCTCTGATACCAGATATGTCACGAGATAGTGTCTAAGTGATGTATTTTAGCTCAATTTGAGAGTATTGAAGAGAATAATGGAGGAAGAGATGAGAAGAGAAGGGTCAGATAGAAGTTAAGAGAAGTAGAAGAGAGAATTGGCGTTGAAGAAGGAGATTGAGAAGAGTTTAAGCAAGAATCAATCTTTATTATTCATCGTTACCTTGTATTACATTCCAACATGTATTTATATGCAGTACCATTCAGCAACAATCAACTATCTATTTATTACAATTTGAATAAGAGAAGGGACTAATTTGCAAAAGGAAATAACAGAATTCAACAGCGCTTAACCAATTCAGTTAGGCGCTAATCAATGCCCTCTTGGCTCCATCAGTAGTTAACCAATTAGCAATTGAGTTTATTATTGGGCCGGCCTGCTAGCACAACATATGATTACACTGTCTCCTTCACAGTATCTAGCTCACCATCGACAGCAGCAGTAGCTGACATAGTGATGAGCAGCCCTCCTAGCACTCTTGGCCTACTCTGCAACCGCCGGGCCTTGGCCTCCGTCGCCAGTTCGGACTGCTCCTCTTCGAATCTCCAGGAACGCACAATAACAATTAACAAATGATAAAGCAGGTCCCAGTTTCGCCAAAGAGCATGGACCGAGAAAATCAGAAGTGTATGGATTTGTCGGATCCATCACCACTGTCATCGCCACAGGTCGAGCCTCAATTCAATTTCCTCCAGTACATGTAACTTGGAACAACCTCAACATTATGCCAAAATTGTAATGTTGTACCTTACACTGACTAGTGTACATCACTTCGAATTGGATTTATTGGTTTTCTGACGTCATATAAAATGGTTTTCAAATAGATAATGTAGACTTGTAATTATGTTTTTCTTTTATAGTTAAGAATCTTTAGATAGGTTTCAGATAATTTTTTTTATGCAAATTGGAGATTATTTGGCCATTGGTCAAGCACCACCAAAATTGAACCGTTAAATTTTAAAATCGCTCAATGGATGACCAACCAATTGTCAAATTGCATCAAATTTGATGCATAACCATCTGACGTGTTAATAAAATATCTGCATTATTTTGAGAACTTCTTGATCAGATGTTACAGATGTCAAATACATTTGGAGTTAACATATCATAAAAGATCAAGTTGCCTATACATTTTGGTTTTTGAACATGGTAATGAGTTCCCATCATAAATGACATTTTGGAAGAAGCATTTGCACTTATGTCATGAATTTAGTTATTAATGAGTTTGCCAGCTGGACATGAGGATTACGATAATAAGTTTTTGGATGAAACGATCCTCTTTTGGTACAGTTAATGGCGTCAATTCCAAAGAAGTTGGTAAAAAAAAAATTAAGTTAACTTCATATCTGTGCAAGCTAATTTGCATATTTCAGTGAGGTCATTTGATACCACTATCTTCCAAGTAGCAAAGCTACTGATCCCTGGTTGTTTTGATATAACAAGGTGCATTTTGTAAGATATTTCTGATTCATTTGAAATTAATTTTTGTGTAACCAGTGGCCAGTGCTGGACTGATATTACAGCTTTTTTTTTTTTTTTTTTTTTTTTTTTGGTTGCAGTTATATGCTTAGTGTGGTCTTATACACCACAGCCAGCGTTGCATTCAGTGGGGATTACCTATTATCCTAGAAAGTACATGTTATATCTATTTTTTAGTTTTATTACTGCAGTATTGTGTTCCTAAATAAATCAAACATTTGCCATTTTGGTCCTCCTGTATATTAAATCGGTTTCCTGATTTTATACAGTTGTCTAGTTTATGGGTTAGATGTAATATTGTAATCTTTCAGTCACAAACTGGTTTAACACCTTACCAGTGAAAGTTGAGAATTTTAAGGATCTAAAGATCTCTTAATAGCCAGAATTTCCTGTAATGATTTGTGTTGTTTGCGACCCACTAGTCACTATAAAAATTGGATATTGTCTGCGGAGTTTCCTTAGCAAATGTTATACCCAGAGCTGTTATTGTGATGCCTAATATGCTATTGTTCTCAGGTGTTGGGCTTTGGCTGCTCCATCTGTTTTAACTGTGCTTGTGTTTTGTATGACGGTGCTCTATTTGGGTTTGAATTTCTTGGCAATGCCTCCTACATCTGCACACAGCACAAATTATGGTATGATGTAGAACACAACCTCTTCCTTGTTTGGTTCTATTTTATTTTATTTTATTTTATTTTTTATCTGATTGTTCTAATACCAGGAGATAACCATAGACTGGGTGTAGGTAATTTATTCTTTAGGTTCACTTTTCTTTTGTTAAGCTCTTGTAACTTTGGTTCGTGTGCAAATCAGTGAATAAACGAACAAAGCATTAATTTTGGTTACTCTAAGAATTCAATTTGTTGCTTGGGGACCTCGTGTTCATAAGCTGGAGCAAATCATTATAAATTTTCTTCCTTTCAATTAAAATCATTGTTCACATTACTATTTTCTTTTAATTTGCAAGTCCTGTGCAATACGGCAATACCATGCCATCTTAGGCGTTGCGGTTATGACCACTGGTCCACTGGCACTAATAGACCTTAAGCAATACCACTAGCATTACAAATGGATCAACCGATCAATGTTTTTGTACACTTTCGTTTTGTTTGAAATATATTTCTGCTTATTGTAGATGAATATAGCTGCAAACCTACCACATTCTATCTAACAGAAGGAAAGGAGAAATCGCTTGACCCAATTGCAGATGTCAGAATTGACCAAATCAACCATGTTATGTTTCTTGATGCAAATCAGTAGCAGAAAAGCTTTGATAGAATTGGAAATTCATTTCCGGTTCCGGTGTTTCCAATGGGCTTGCAGTCTTACAAAAGGTTAATATACCCAGTTGAAGTTTCCTAGCATCTGATCTAGGTGATATACATGTCGTATGGAGAATTTCGGGGGGAATTTTCAGATTATTCTTTCTTTTTGTTAATACCATTTTGAAGATATATTATACTTGATTCTACCAAGCTGGTTCATGGAGGGTATCTCTGAAATTGTGGACGGCGTAAAAGGATGAAAATAGTAAGAAAATTCAACAGAAAGGCAACATTATAATATGGCTTCAAAATTATGTACCTAATGTCCCGATCAACTCCTATGAAAAATTCTGTTCACTAAATTTTACAGACGGGAAGGTAAACTTCAAAAGCATGCTTGTTTTAACAAGCCCCTACCTAACATTACCATTATTTCTGAAGAATGTACACAAAATCTCTTTTCAACATTTCCAAAATCAAACTTCCCTCATTTTTCTTCAAATTCAACATCAATGATATCAGGTTCTGAATTGTTACGGGAAGAACCACCATTGCTTCCTCTTGAGAAGTTGTCCTTTGGTTGCCACACTATGTTTTGGCAATTTCTGCATCTAATAACTTGCTTTCGGTAGCCGATAAATTGTGTTCTACATGCTGGACATGTTCCCTGTTTATAGGCGAAAAATTAAATAAATAAAACAGATAAGAAAATGAAAAGGCAAACTGTTATGCTATCTTAACACAATTTAGGCATTTGATTAAATGACAAATACGAAAGCCTATGCGAATAATTGCACGAGGCTCTCCAAGAATGCAACATTTAACAGAATTGGCAGGCCGCAAAAAGAAATGGACATTGAGTTTCTAAATCGGCTTGGAATCAGTGTATGAAGTTCTACATCAGGCAAGACAAATAGTTAAAAAATGAAGAACATGGCCGATAATTCAAAAAAGTTGCCATTAAGCTCTGAGTTAATTTAAGTAAAAAATCTTTCAAAAGCTTCCTAAACAATATTATTAGTGAGATATTTGTACTTTTCTTGTTATTCTAACATCACAAGTTCACAACTATTCACAAGTTATTATTAAATAAGCAACAACTATTTTTATATATCTCCATTTGTTATGTTTTAGAAAATATGCCTAAACAACACTATATATGGGCACATTGAAAAATTTAGTATGGAGTCGATCTTAACTATAATAAGGACTTTCTGAGCTCATACGGTTTACATTATCGATGGAGGTGCCACTAGATGTCACTGTTTTCTAAAATAAAAATAAAAAACAATAACAAGATACAAATCTAAAAACAGCTGTCAAACTACAGTTCAAATATATGAATATCTGTAAAGATTATATCGGCCTAACAATACTTGCGCTTTAAACACTAGTATTAGCATGTAAACTGCCCATATTTATTCATACATGCTTCCAGTCCAAGTGGTAAGAACCTACACCCTTCTTCTATTAACCCAAGGATAATGATATGCCTATCTATAACTATTCTTGTGTCAATCCTCACTCATACAGATATGCCAACCATACAAATATTAAAGTTTGACCTACAATGACTGATGGGCTCATCTGGTGACCTTAGAAATTGCAGAATAGTAGAATAGTGCACTATTCAGTCAGAATAAAGTTGCCAGAACAAGGATGACAGGGTCTGGAATTGCATTAGAATAGGTTAATCTGCTATAGCTATTCTTGAAAATGGATCAAATAGCAGATTAACAAAGTGAGGTCAAAGATTATTGTTATATATTTCGTATGTTATTATTACACTTTTTTTCTGAAAAGATCATTACTAACTACAACTATTATTTTTTTTTTATATTATTTACTCCTATTGTGGAAACTGCTAAAAGTAGAAAATAAAATTTAGTGCTGCACATGTGCCAAGTTAATAAATTGGCTCCTTGATCGAACCATGTTCTCAGCAGACCCAAGTGATGGATATAAAATGCCGGGCAAAAAGTTTAATTTGCTCCTCCATTAGTACCTGCCACAACTTATCCTAAAAATCTTGGCAATAGTCCATGGGTGAAACAAAGCATTGCCAAACACTCTTTAGGTTAGGGTGGCAAGCAGCTTCTTTTGTCAAGTTGCATTTTACAACTTTCTATACTACAGTCAAGGATGAACCAAAAAAGGAAAAAAATTATAAATGTCTCCCTATGCTAGATGAAGTTCAGTCTCTGAGCTGAAGTGATAAAATTTAGAGTAGCTATATATAAAGTAATACACAGATACAATCATGGTGTCCAATTGGTGTCCAATTTTTCTTATTTCCAGTGCAGAGGAAAGAAATAGTACCTCAATGGCGAAGTTGTTAGCAAAGGCACCAATAAGAAGGGGAGCAGCGAATGGTAGAACCCATGTGGCTAGAATAAAGAACCTGAAGAACCATCCTGACAATAAGAACCACACAAAAAACAGCGTCTGCACCGAATAACAAACAAGAGTATAAGCCAATTTTGTTTTCTTCAATTGATTAATTAACAGACATAATAATAGCATGTTGGGTCTTATAAAGGAAAATTCATACAATAGAAAAAGGTCGAAAGCACTCACAACTAAACCCCTTCCAATCGGTGTTTTTGAGTAATCATTGAGCTCTCTCTGGTACTGCACATTCCAAAACAAGCAAAAGAATAATTAGTGAGACATCAATGACCTCTATTAGTTAGTTAGTTATTCTTGCGCAATTTTTATACTGATAATAAAAGAACAAAAGAAAGTATCAGTATCCAACCCTAGGCCAGTTTCTCGAAAAATCAGCCGCGAAAGACTTCCACCAACGTCCAATCCCCAGTTCAGCATCAATCTCTCTTGCTCTAACCGCCGCAGCACGGGCCGCTGCGTCAAGCCTGCGTGAAACCGAGTATTTCCGATCAATTCTTTGGGCCGCTACCCGAGCCTCAAAAGCGGCCCGCTCTAGCCCTTCGTTGGCGCCACGCCAAGCGTCCTTCACAGCCTCGCCCGAGGCGACTCGGCGCATGAAACCTTCTATGTCGCTCCTACCGAAGGCGCGGACGACGACATCGCGCCTTCGGTGGCGGCGGTATTGAAGGTTTGAGTGGTGCCGATGGTGATTGGAAATTCGAAGAGGATGGCATGGCCATCGAGTCGTAGTAGTTGCCATTTGGAGAAGCGTATCAGCGCAGGTGTCTCGGTTCGAGCGAGATCTTAGCTTCTCTGGTTGAGCAGGGTTTTAGTTTGGAAAGGTAGCATCTGTTTCTGACTAAAATGGATGTGTCCTGACTAAGCATGAGTTCAATGCACTCGACTCAACTGTACAAGTCCTGGTTGCCACAGTTTCTGTTGTACTGGAGAGAGAGTCGTCCGGAGTTCCGGACCATTGGTATATTTGTTGGGCCTTTATACAATGATAAAACACATCAACGGGCTTTATTTTTCCAGGCTGGATTTGATTTTCTGGATCAAGATGAACAACAGCTTACAAAGTCACAATTATACTCTGGCAAAGCAGCCGCAAAGCTAGAGAAAAATCTGATTCCATTGCCGGTGTTTTTTCAGAATGGTTAATTTATAATCCCCAATAACTTTTATACAATTTACTACTTCACTATTCCAACTAACATTTTTTTTAAAAAAAATAAAACATACAAAATATCATTTTTTTAACTCTTAAAAATAAAATTTTGCTTTTTACTATACCGAAATTGTTATTTTGTATTAATTTTTTTTATTATTATCAAACGAGTCTTAATACATTTAAATCTATCTCTTATCCTCTGTTGTATCGACAGAGCTTATTCCCACTTTTCTGGAAAGAAGTGAAAAATGCAGACACCAGTCAAACATGTTGCTCATCATCACTAGCTACTAATGAATTTCGTACAGCTAAAAATTAAATAAACATAATTAATCGGCTGAGAAATCCTTTTAGTCTTAAATTATGACTTTCTCAGCACAAAAAAGAATATTCGTTCTAATTTAGACCTTCTGCCAACCATATCTGGCAGCCATTCAAAAAGAACTTGTCCTTCCCAACCGAAAAGTTGGAGACTTGCGTCCTAAATGTGGATTCTACCTGAGAGTCTCAGCTGCTAAGTGTTGAAAACAAATAGATAAATAAATAAAGTAAATATATAAATAATTAACAAAAAAAAATGGGGGAATTTTTTTTTTTTTGTGCGTATAAGAAAGTAATAACTGGGTTTATAGAAATTCATGTCGGATTAAAATTGAATTGGAGATTAGTATACCGAAAGGATATTGTGTTGAAAAAAATAAACGAAAAATTGCCAGCATTTTTTCTGGTCGAGAAAATTCCACCTCTGCTTTGTGCATTTAAAGAAAAAACTTAGCTTGTATTTATAGCATTCGGGAATAAATTCACCCCCACATGGCCGCATACCCAACTTTTTGGCGTCTCAAATTCCCTCTCCCACCATCAACGTTATATTCATTTCCAGTTTATAAGAGTTCCTCTCTATTATCTCACCATTCATTCTCACCATTTCATCGGACTCTCCTAATAAATTATAAGAACATGTCTACAGCCATCGAATGTCACGCCGAGAGGTACCATTTCTATACAGTTGGGCTCTTCTAATTTTGTATTCTTTTTTTCTTTGGTATCGGTCTCCTTCTCTGATGAATAAAATCGGAAGATGGAGTTTGCATTTATAAATTGCAAATAGGAAATTAGTTTTCTTGTAAACAGTAAAATGAATTTGAGGAGGAGGCCAAGAAAAAAAAAAGTAGATAGCAAATGGCTAAGCTCCTTTTTTCATGCGTTTCTGAAACCTGTTTTTTGTTATGATGTCTTTTCAATTTGAACATAACAATCTAAGCTTCTTCTGTTATAAATGCATTTTTATAGAATGGAAGCTTTCTCTAAGCTTGCTCCAGTTGAAGCAATTTTATTTGACATTGACGGCACTATCTGTGATTCTGACCCCATTCATTACTACGCGTTTCGCGAAATGCTTCAAGAGGTATCTTTATTTGCTTCAAGAGGCCTGGTCGGCAAAACATCACTTACTATGAATTACCATGTGAAGTGATATATGCCAGACAGATTTATACATGAATTTCTTTCTTTCTTATGAAAGGCTTGAAATATATTTATAGGAGAAGAATTGCATTTTGGTCTTCCAGTCAGTTCTGTCGCTGCTACAGTTCCTTACCGGCACAGTATTGCCTACAGTATAATAATACTGAACTGTTATATCTGGCAGTTTGGTGATGTTAAAATCTCAAATGGACAAAATTAAAATTAGCTTACAAGTTATATGTAAGAAAAATGATAAATGAACTATATATAAAATTTTAAATTCAGAACATCCAGTACACCATCAGCTTGCGCACCCAAATGGTGCCCATATTACAGTAACCTGATAGTAAGTTATTGGTGCTGGAGATGGGGTACTACTTGACTCTTATTGTATGGATCATGAAAGTTGACTCCTATAAGTGCTAAGTGCTAAAAAGATGAAATTTTGACAGGTAGGTTTCAACAATGGTGAACCAATTACTGAAGAGTACTTCAGTGAGTACATAAGCGGGAAGCACAATCCAGATATTGGGAAGTTCTTATTTCCAGATTGGGATCATGATAAATACATGAAATTCATGGATGACAAAGAAGTCTTGTTTCGCAGGTAATCGACTGGTATAAAGTCTACCAGTACATGTAATTATTTAAGAATTTTTAAAGGCTGGCCGATTGAAATCAAAATGGTGGATTGATTATCCTGAGTAAACCATAATGTCCTTAGAGATAAATAAAATTCCAAATCAAAGCTGATCATACATCTGCAGTGCTTTTTACTGAAGTCACCTAATCGAGTCATCTTAAGCCTTTAACATTGATCTTTTATCTGTGAAGTAGAAACCAAAGTTTCATATAAATTGTCTCAAATCAAAATCTTAAAGTACCTTTCCTAATTTCAGTTTGGCGAAAGATCAACTAGAGCCTGTTAATGGCCTCCACAAGTTGTGTAAATGGATTGAAGATCATGGATTGAAACGTGCAGCTGTGACCAATGCTCCAAGGGCAAACGCGGAATTAATGATATCTAAACTTGGTCTTGCTGATTTTTTCCAATTCCTTGTAATAGGTAGTGAGTGTGAACGGGCTAAGCCGTTTCCTGACCCGTACCTGAAGGGACTCGAGCTCTTAGGTGCATCTCCTGACCACACATTTGTATTTGAGGTACAACCTTATCAGTTTTTGACTAATTGGTAAGAACAGTATCATATTGGGTTGTATTTTGGCACCCGTAACTGCATAATCGAGACCATTTAACACCATTAGAACTGAACTTCCTTAGCCTATATTCAATTGTAATGCTGGTTCATGGTCATGGACTCATGGTATCAACACCATCCGAAGAGGAAATCCGAAACCATTTATTGCTTTCTTTCCATATTTTTTTGTTGGGAGATTCTGCCATGCGGACTGATTAAGCCCGATTCAAACCACTTTTTCGGCCCGAGTAATTAAATTGGCGAGAGTATTTTGAGCGCATGGCAGAATTTGCCTTTTTTGTTTCTTGATACCTGATAATACATTGAAGTCATTATCTAGGTTTTGAAAGCTCTTTACTTGTTATCTAGCATTAACTCTTTTTTTTCTTTGGTACATAAATAAAGGATTCTGCATCAGGGATCAGAGCTGGTGTGGCAGCAGGGATGCCTGTAGTAGGACTAGCCACAAGAAATCCTGAGCAAGTTTTAAAGGATGCAGGAGGGAGTCTCTTGATAAAGGATTATGAAGATTTAAATTTATGGAACATGCTGCATGAGCTTGAGCCTTCAATAGCCAAGAAACTTGATGCTTCAGACGGTAACAAACAATAAGTATATACAACTAAAAACATAATAGAAGTGTCTAATATTACAAAGATATATTTTGTTTAGGAATGCTGAAATGTTTATTGTTCCTCACATTTTACCCAACCAATTGATGAAAACAAACCACACAAGATTTAAGCCCCTGTAATATCAATTTATTTAATGGAGCAAGGATCGATTGAATTTCAGCGACTGGAAAGTGGAAACCCAATTCAGTGCTTATATTAATGTAATTTTATGATCTTAATTATAAGTTCTAAGAAAAGAGGATTTCTGAGTAAATATTGATTAAGTAAAAATATTGTGGCCCAACAATGTTGATCCATGGTCTGAAATAGTTTCTATTTGTTGTTATGACATTATTTTGTTATTTTAATCACTTCTTCCAAATTATGCATGCACCCGTAAAAAAAGTGGGATCCATGCACCTAATCACCTAGGTTAATTAGAATTTGACCGAGGCACAGTGCAAACTAATATGCGCATGAATTTCTGTTTGCAAGTGCCGAAAGGGGAAAATCTCTTCCCCCAATAAGTGTCTCGTACTGCTAGAGCACTAGAGCAGTGGCACACTTGGCAACTAATTCCCCAATTTCCTCTTTTTAAGTCCCAGAACTAAGAACCTGCCTATTTTGTTATGTTGCTAACAAAAACTGAAGTCGAAAAAAGTGTACTTCGTTGTACAGCACAGAAGTTTCCGACGAATAAGTACTATTCGTTGTACAGCACAGAAAAAGTCGATCAACCGATCTAGTAACCAATTGGAATGTGTACCTGATACGTCTAGCTTAGTAGAGAGATCAATAATAGGTAGAGATTGAGATTGAGATTGAGAGAGACGAATTAGATCTTTATTGATGATTATTGGAGATTACAGTGGATAGTGTGTGTCTTTGCATAAAGTAAATGTCCAACCCCCTTACAGTGTTCTACCCCTGCTATATATAAGCCTCGAGCAGAAATCCCTCTTGCTGACGTCACCCGACAACGGTTATAACCACTCGAGCCACTTGTACACTCCGAGATGTTAGGGAGCTTCCAACGTCTATGTCGGGAAGCTTTTCCGCCAATCCGAGAAGTTATTCAGACATTCTTCTTAACATCTCGGATCCAGATGTTCTGGTGGGTCCCTGCTGGGCCGTTCCACTCTAACCGTCTGGTCCCCTCCAGGATCTTTTTGTATTTCGTATTCCCGCTTCTTTCTGGTTTCCCGCCAAATTTCTCTTGGTGCTCCTTCGATTGGCTTATGGACCTTTCTCGGACTGGACCTCATGCCAGGCTTTATTGTCAACTCATTCCGGATTGGACCTTTTGGGCCATATCCTATCAGTACCCAATTCTATATCGTGTACTCCCCTGATCTCTGCGAGACTGCGACTGTGTCCCACTAAGTTGTGAGCCGCGTCCTATAGCAAATTTTGTTTAAAACTTTTAATGGACTGGAAATACTAGGTACCATCACTGAGCGGCGCAAACCATCATCTTTATACATTTTGCATAGAAAATTCGTTTAATTTGCATATTGTGTTGATTGTATTTAATTTACATAGGGTTAATCAGTCTAGTCATGAAAAATATTTTCTTCCTACAAAAAACTCATAATACAGAAAATCTCTCGAACCTAGGGATGTGTTTGGATTGGCACCGGATAGGAATAAGGAATAAGGAATTAGGGCCGGATCTAGAATCCCGTACCAATCCTTATTCCTAATTCCAATTCCAACATTTTGTTAGTATAGGAATTGGGCCGGGAATAGACCTCTATTCCTTATTCCCATGGTGTTTGGTTTGGCACCGGAATAAGGAATAAGGGACTTATTCCTTATTCCCACCCCATCCCACCCCATCCAAACACACCCACTAAAAATTTAGAAATTACTCCTTGATCTGATAAGAAAGTATTGAGGTAATGAAACTGTTTGACATTCTTTTGTTTCAGATTACGCCACTCCGAGTGACGTAATTACATTTCTCTTTTTTTTTTCTAAAAAAGTGTTTGATATTCGCTTTTTTTTCACAAATATAAAATTTTAATTCTATTTTAATTTTTTGGTCGTGTAGTACTGTAGTGTAGACGTAGTAGTTAGATGAAACGGAGGACGAGAACAAAGACATTCTACGGAAAATATTTTGGTCAAAGATCTCACAAGCGATAACAAAATAGTGCGCAAATGAACGAAAAAAAAAAAATCGCATGCAGAGCTGGCAGTACTGAAGTCATATTCTTGTCAAAGATGTTTCGTGACATGTGTTATTATAATTTTTCTATTAACGTTTTAAATTTTGAAATTTTTACAATAATCCAAATTCCAAACTATATATTTTCTTTGCCACAAGTATGATGCGTTGATATAATTTTACAATGTTCTCACTTCATTTCTTATAAAAAATCATAATATAACCATAATAATATAAGTATAATATATTGATATTAGTCAGTTCATTTTTAGCCTTTAAATTTCGTATTAAACAAAATTAAGAATTTTACGTAGACAATTCACTTGGTAAAGATAACTAAAATCAATATTATTTCATAATTTCGATTTTGAGTTTAAATTTTAATCTAAACTATAAATTGTGGTAATATAATTATTTATTTTAGTCATCGCTTCACACAGGAAGAAAGTGTGGTAATTTAAGGCACTAATAACATAACGGTCTGATGCTGGTCCAAGAAAAAAAAGAAAGTCCGCTGAATATTGTAACCCTTCTTTGAAGGAGTCTGACAGATAGACAATCATTAATCAAACACTCAAGCTAGATATATTCTCCGGTAAGGTGATATATAGTACTTTGTTCTAATGTTTAATATTCCACTAAAAATACTTGACATGCATCTGCTGTAAAGATTTCGAAAAAAATATTTCACCCAAAAAAAAAAGGGAATGCGAATAAGCCTGTGAATTAGCAATTTGCGTTATTCACTGCTTGTTTGATTTGAGCAAATAAGCCTTGTTCGTACCTATCCAAACACATTCTAAAAATGCTTGAAATATTTTCCTTTTCTTTTTTTTTAAAAAAAAAGAGAAGTTTTTGCCATCTAATTTTTTCTTTTTGAAATAAAAAAAAAATACACGCGGAACTTGAATTCTTGATCCTTTGAGACTGGTCTAATGCTCTTATCATTAAGCCAGTAGATCACATGCATAGAAAAATTGCACTAAATATCTAATTTTCAAAATATTTGACCAAATTTTGTTTAATTTCTAAATGCATGTGTCCAGCAGTTGATTATATATAATCGGAACGCATATGTTCGAATTTCTTCATATTATTATGATGATGATGATGATGAAGTCCATCCATTTTGTCATAAATGCATGCATTTATAATCTTAGTAGTGCATGTCGTCAAATATTTGAATATCAGAGTATTAGTAGTAGTATTTTTACAAATGCATAAATGAAATAAAAAATTCCGATCGAGTCATTGGAGACCCATATAGCAGTTAAAGCGATACAGCATTGTTTGGGGGTTACTATTATTTGGGAGGATGCTGGATCAAAACCTTACTTTTGTGTGGGATTGATGTGTGCGCGCCGAATGGGCCTTCGATTAAGAGAGAAAAAGAAAGCAATTTAACCAATGTGGAGAAGCAATGCTATCTCTATCTGACTGTTTGTATTGAGAATATATATGCTTTAAAATAAATTCTGCAGTGAACTAATTTTTTTTTATATATTATTTAAATTGAACAATTGTGATTAATCAAATTTTAAGTCCGGTTGAAAATTTTAATTTACCATAAAATATCTAATAATTTAATATTTTATAACTATATGTTAATGTTAATACAACAAAATCCTAGATAAAGTACTAAAGGTAATATAAATTAAGTCGAAATTATCATCAGAATGCATAGAGCAGACTTGTTATCGACCAACAATAATAGAGAATCAAAGCACACAAACTCAATCTTAGATCTCAGCTCTATAAGAGCGATATGAATCCCGTGTAGCGCATCATCCCAACCGTTCGATATGATCTCAACGGTATGTTGGGATGCTGCGCTACACCGTGTAGCATGCTACACGTGATTTTGATTCCTATAAGAGAAACATTCTCTTTATTGCTCCTCAAAATTTGTTAAAGAAAAGGAATGAAACAGTAAATGAGCTATAAAATAGAAAGAGGGGAGAGAGAAAGCAGTCATGTCATCTACGCTCGGGGAAAACAGTCATGTCAACCCAGTAAGCCTAGCCTCATGACAGTTCGACCTCCATGCTCGGGGAGAACAGTCATGTCGTACGAATGAAAGCTCGGGACGTACTTTTTGGGACCCAACGAGTCAAGATCGTCTGACTGTACCTTCTTTTTGTCTGGACACACGTTTATTAGGGACCACTTGTAGCCTGTTGGAATCGGGCTAAAATGGACCGTCCCTCGGTTAGGGCCAAACCCTATTATTGGCCCTCAAGTTTCTTTAATATGAGTCTGGCATAAGTTAATTCATTCTAAGCCCTTGAGCCGTTGGGTAGGGATCGAGCTAAAACGAGTTGTCCCCCTATTTGGGTCGAACCATATCAAGACCATAAAAAATTGAATTCTAGTACATAATAATAGATAATTTGGACTAGGTCCTAAGTAATAATATGAGTAATGCTAGAGTCAAAATATATTTGACAGATGAACACGTCAAACACAATTAAATTACAAATTTCGAATTGCAATGATCGATCTGAATTGTTCAATGTATTCTTTACATTGAAATCACAATTATATATTTTTTTTTCAAAATATTTACTATGTTTTTAGATTCTTTTTAGAAAATCAATATTACTGAACTAACTTTGAAGGATCATACTGCAAGAGTGCCAAAAGAAAGTTTCAAACAAAAATAGTTTATATATAACATCATGACCCAATGACGACATTGGGGGATTTAAAAAATCAATCGTCTAAGAACTATTCTATAATAGTTGTACTAAACAAATATTTGAAGCTGTACTAAAAAGTATCTATAGTGCCAAAATAATTTTTCAAACAAAAAAATAATACATATAAAAATATAACATAAGATACTATGACGACATTGGGTGATATGAAAGAATTAATTTGGGGTTGCGCGTAACTCAAATCAGGGGACGACTGAGGGAGGGAGTACTGGTCGTCGAGCCTCGTGTCAAATAGGGAGCATGGGCACGAGATCTCCCATCCAAATGCAATGCATCCTCCAATGTTTAAACTCCGAGCTCCAATTTTGAGTTCAGCCCGTTTCCCATCATCGCCTTGCCACCTGCTCTTTCTTCTATCGGAACTGATGCTGTCTCGCACATGCCATTTTGCCCAATAATACTTTCCTAGTTTGGGTGGAGCGTCGCATGATGCGTGTGGCCTGCGGCTTGTCCACGTTGCTTCTGAATAAATATTTAAAAAAGGTGCACATTAGCTTGGAAGAATCATATAATAAATTGAGAACTGAATAATATTATAAGTTATAAATTCAAATTCGAATACAATGAAAATAGTCTTTTTTATTATGCAAATAATATAGGGCATGCTTGGATAGTTGAGAATAACACTCGGAAGAAAAATTAGGAAGAGTTTTCCGAAAAATTAGAAAGAGTTATTTCAAAAAGAAGAAATGTTATTTGAATGATGAGTTGATAATAAAAATAGAAGAGAAGAATAAAATATCATTTACTTTAATTCTGTCCAACCACTTTGTGTGATATTATTCTTTTCTTATTTACTTTAATATTTGAAATTTTAAAATAAAATTATTATTATTATTTAATACTAATAACAACAACAACAACAACAACAATAATAATAATAATAAAAGATTTAATAATAATAATATAATAAAATAATTAGTAATAATAATATAAGAATGTAATTATTATTATTATTATTATTATTATTATTATTATTATTATTATTATTATATATTAATAATAATATAGCCAAAATGTATGTATTTAAACATTGCCATTAATATCATTTTATTCAAAAAGCTTCTCCCCATTTCTTATTTCTCTCTTCTTCCATGATAGAGCCGGAAGAACTAATCCTGAAAGAACTCTTTCTTCCCACGTTCTTTTGGACTCTTAAAAATGATTTTTATTCTCGAAAGAAGAGATGCTTATGGAAGAAAGAGTTATTGTCAACAATCCAAACACAATCATAGTAGAGTTGTCAATACTGTATTGTTTTGCACGTTTTTCATTCCGTTCCGTTCCGTCCAAACAGAATGGCACATGTGCTTCGTTTTAAAAAATGGAACAGAAAGGGAAATCCGTTTTTGGTCCGCGGAAGGCTGAAATATAAAATTTCAATGGAAAATGGATGCGGAACTGAAGTGAAATTTCCCTTTTGTTACCTGGAACGGAACGAAAACAAAACTGGTATATTCCGTGTCTGTTATGAACGTTTCACAGCACTAAATCATAGTGTAGTTACCGTTGTGGTCAAGAGGTACCGTACCGTGCAATTTAGTTGCCTTAATAGAACGAGTGAAACGATTCATCATTAAAGCAGAGACAGCAACACTCATCATGAACTTTTTTTTTTTTAAGACTCTGCAAACAATTAAGTATAAATTAAATCATAAATAATATGAGTGTTATTCATAGAATTTACGAATATTATGTATATTAGGTGAATTATTTTGAAAGTTGTATAATGTATCCTTCTGTTTTGCGAGGTAGGAAAAATATATATTAATGTAAAAAAAGTAATATAAATTTTTTTTTCTATATACTCTCAAAGTCAAACTCACGATATATAACTCAAAACTCAAAAGTGCACATCTACTGTGTTATTATTATTAATTTTTGAAGGCGATCGAGTAGCTGGATTTTTTATCATTCAATAAATCATTCGATCAAAACTAAATAATCTAAAATGCCACCTAAAATTTCCGAGTGCATTTTTGCCATTATCACCCATGTACAATTATAACGGAAACTGTGAAATGCCTTGGACTCTGATTTAAAAAAATACACAAATTTTGCTATGATGTCGCATTGTCGCTATTTAATTAATTTGAATTTAACAATAATTTTAACAAACATAAAATGTAATTTATAATTTCGCCTTCATATATGGAATGTAGTCTGTACTTTATAAATATCATATACATAAATATTAATAAATTGTTTACGTAAATTTACCTTTATCAAATGACATGAAATTCACAACTATATATTTTATGGAATTTGATCGAATAAAAAAATGATTTTGGAGTTATATAAAAATTGATGCACTGAAAATTGATCCAATCAATGTGGGTGATGATGTAGGAGAGAAATCAACGGTACAAAATGTATGGAACGCCAAAACATCGTTGCTAAGGTGATTTTTCTATGCGTGCGGAATAGATAAGACCAGAACTAGGAACGTAACACCTTTGTTTAAATGCACTGAAAAAGGGTTTGGATCCAAGATCTTCATTCTCGTTCCAACACCTCTTCAGTATTTTCATAGCCAAACTGTATTAGAATAATTGAATGCATGATTCTCAAGTAATAATACAAAATCCAGAAGTATCATAGATGTATTAAGAGTTGAGCAAAGGTAGCTCTCTAATACTACTAGCCAATATTCTATTAATAGCTTGCCCTAAAAGGATGCTAATTTAAGTTGGTGTTATGTTCCATGCTGTGCTATTTATTTAGTCAATATTACAACTCTAACGTTGGATCATGTTAGGATATAAGTTTTGGTAAACGTGCTTATAGACTATGTCATACTAGAATTTCCATACTGTTTGCCGTAACATTGTCGGTCTATTCAGTACTGAAACAGAAAACAATTTTTTGCCACATCAATTGATATTACTTTTGGATGTTCATTTTTTAATTATGCAAAATGAACTCAACTCATTCCTTTTTTCAACTTTGTATGTCCTTTCCCTTGCTTCTGCTTTATTATAGTTGAGAAAGCGATAAATATAAGACTTTCAGATGGACTAAAAGAAAAAGAAAGAGAATTCTCTTCAAAGGACACACAATTCCAACTTTTTTCTTTTTTTTTTCTGTAATTTGTTCATCTCTAATATCACTGAGGGGTACAGGTGTCTTTTTTTAGCTTTGTTTATTCTCTCTATCTTCGGCTTAGTCTAGTTAACCACCTTTATTTAATTTTACAAGTATTCTTTGTATGAAACAATTTAACTAAAAAAGAAAAAAAAATCAGCTAAAGAACATAAAACAGAATTATACAATTTCTGCCCTGCGTCCATACAGTTAGCAACAGGTGTACTACAGAAAGTTCGATAAATTCAACTGATAGACAGGAAGATTGGAAAAGTCAACTTCACATTGCTTTAGATCTCAGATATCCCAAATAGATGATACTTTTAAGGTATTGTACTAATATTTTTCTCCCAACTTAGTGTTTATGTTGTTGTCAGCCATGTTGGTTAAAGCTCATCAAAGTTGTCTGGCGATAGGGACTGGTAGGAAGAGTGCTGGCAGATAGTTACGACGTTCCTAATGGGAGAAGTTTCTGTTCTAATTTGTGTGATTACATGCCGTCGTTTTTGTGTTTGAATGTTTTATATATTTGTTTTATTGGTTTGAAAGGTGGTTGGCCATGCCAATGGCTACCCAAAGTGGTTTGGATAATTGTATATGTATGCACTATAAATTCACCTGTTAGTTAATTACATCAACAAAGCAAAAAATTGCAAAAGTATAGAAGTAAATCTGAAAACAACAGAAAACAATAAAGGAAGTAAGAACTTTGGTGATTCACAAAGCTTACTTCTAGCTAGCATTGCGGCAATCAATTTGTTGTCTCGAGTTCTGCCTATTGTAATGGAAGACCCAGATGTCTAGCCGAATTGGAAAAGATACTGTGATTTCTCTCTTTCTAATTCTGATAACGAGACGTCCAAAGTGAGTCGAATTGTAATTTTTGTGGCTGTTGTAAAGAAATCCGAGTTGACGACCGAGTTTCCGAATGACATTTCTTTTTTTTTCGTTCCCTTATTCTACTTTCAGCGGGATTGTAACTTTTTTATGGACCACCACACTGATCTTGACTGATTAGTATACATCCAACTTAAGCAAACTTAAAAGATAAATGCTATTCACATATTAAAAATGTCATCCTAGCTACTTTCCAAATTCAGCCTATACCTAAAGCTGGACCACATAGTGTATTATATTTGCTTTTTATTTCTTACATGTATTCCACAAATATATGAGCCAAGTAGTATCCATTGAAAACTCCAATAAATTAGATCATATACAATTATCACAAGTTGCTGCTTTCTTTCAAATCAGATCCATTGACTTCTGTTACTTACCTATGATATTTAGTATATACAAATCAAAATCTATTTTTTCATTCAGGTTAAAAGAGTTCATTGATATCTTCATATACATAATGAAATTACTGAAGTTTTATGTTGGATTTGGTTTATGTACTTTGTAAATTTAATTCATATGATAAATCATCTTGACTAATATTTTGATGTGCGTGTATCACTGGTACAAACTGACCAACTAATTCGTGTGACAGTAATAGAAGAAGCAAAATATCGCAATTGGACTAAAATTGTGTAAGAATATATCAATAAGGCAATGCACACTTGGGATCATGTTCATACTCTAGCTTTTTGACAGGTCTTCTGGGAATCAATTCGAAGGAAAACTCTCTGACATTCTTCCTTAGGTGGTTTCTAATCTTTTTTCTTGTAGCTGAGACCTACTCCTGATAAACTACAAGTTAATCTGGTACTGAAATTGCAGCCTTCGGACTGGATGTTTTTGGTGGAGTAGATTGAGGATGATCGGTTTTGTTTTTTCACAAATGAACTTCTTAACAGAGGTGCTTCTTTTGGTTTTAGTTTGTTTTGATATCTGCAATTGTGTATTTTGGTGCTTTTGTTTGGTTAAGTTTTAAGATTTTGCTTGGTGGTACCAGTATCTAGTAGTAGAGATCAGCAGAACAGTTTTGTTAGGGTTAATTAGTAATTTACACATGGTTTTGCTCCTCTATGTTGTAGTTTTATTGAAACCTCTGTGTTATGTTACTTTTGATGGAAAAGTTATTCTTTTCCAAAAAAAAAAATAATAATAAAAACGAGAATTAAAATACACTAAAAGAACCAGTATTCAAAACCATTTAAATTGCCCAAGTGCCATGGTCACGTGCACCGTCACGGGTGATCCTATCACATGCCATGACAACTTGACCATGACTTTACCACAAAGACCTATTATAAATTAACCAGATAGCGGAATAGCTTATAGTAATAATCCTACAATGTTGGGAACAACATAGGAGCACCTGTATCATTTTTCCTTTTTAGCTTTTACTACAGTTCTGCTATGGGGACTCAGGCTTGCAATGTCATAAACCATCTGTCATAGATAAAAAAATTATGTCATTGAATAATTTAGTCAAAAAGAAAGAGGGCAATGATAGTAGTTTTTTTTCCTCCACCATTACCGTTGTAGCATTACACAATAGCGCCCCCGCCCCGCCCCCCCCCCGGGGGGGGATTTTCTCTGATCTGCACAGCCACACATAGAAGATATATTGATAATGACCAATTCATGCAAATTAACATCCTTTCCCTTCCCAACTAATATGAAAGACGCAAGAGTAACCACAAGCTCCTTATCCCTTTTCCATATAAATGAACATAAGTTCATTTAATTACTACATTCGATAGCGCAGTACATTATTGTCTATTAAGGTAATGAGCATAAAAATTGGCTGTGTTAAATTTTAGTATTATCATGACAAAATAATATATATATATATATATATATATATATATATATATATATATATATATATATATATATATATATATATATATGAGGTAATTCTAGCGTTCATCTATCTTTCATGTTATATTTATCTCATATCTTAAATTATTAAAATTAGAATTGACTTGTGTTCTACATCATTTAGATATATAGGCAGTCAATTTAATTAATAATTGGTCATCCATTAGATAACTATTAAGTCCAAAACGTCATTAAAAATTTATTTGCTCAATGAAAGCCTTTATGCTTTTAAATTAGTCCAAAATTTATGCATTATATATATATATATAATATAAATATAATATAATATAAAGAACACATGTCCAGTTTTAACCATTTAGTTTCAGAGGTACTGCAAAATATTATCCCCAAAATTGAAAGACAACACAAATATATATTTAATATATCTAATAAATGTACCAGAAAAAAGATGCACACTAGTCTTACCATATCTCTAATGAATAGGTTCCAGTGTCCTACTTTTTAGGGTGTCCCAAATGTCACAACTTCATTTTTTAAATCAATATTTCCGATTCTAAAATGCAAACGTCAAATCCAAATTATTGATATAGTTCAATTTCACAAAAATGGATGTATTAGAATTAATCAAAATTTGCTTGTTTTTCAATCTCTTGATCTAGTATCAAATTAACTTTTAAAACTATAAATTGTTATGATAATACATCTCTCGTGAAATTGAACTAGATCAATAATTTAAATTTTACATTTGAATTTTAAAATATAAATTAAAAAGTGAAGTTGTGATATTTGAGATACCGTTACAAGTAAGGCACTTGACCCCTCGTATCTTTTATGTGCATCAATGCAAGAGTTTAAGGTGGCGTCGCATGTACTGTAGAAACCAATTATATCTCGGAATGTTGGAAAAAGAGAAGTCCAAACGTTAGATAATAAATATTGGGTTGATCCAAGTGGGAATAGGAAAATCACTAAAATTTTATTTTAAAAATAGTCTTGTGACTTTGACATTCTTGTTTTAGGATGTGTATAAATACAGCTCCAGGTACATGTAATCCAAGTGGAATTTCTAGTTCAAGTAAGATTATATAGTTAACTGCAGACACCCACCCTGCCAGCAACCAAAAATCTTCTTCCCAAAACAAGTAACTTCCACAAAGAAAACAAAACCGAAAATAAGAGCCTCGCATAGCTATTTAGTCTGCTCTGTTCTTGTAGTTCAATTACTATTAAACTTTTCTAATTGGTTTAGTTGGATGTATTTTCCTTTATCCTGTAATTCAATTACTATTTAATATGCTCTGTGCTGAAAAGACATTTCCAAAGGCCACATATTCAATATTTCAATTATAAAAGTGTATCTTTTTTTCCAGTATACTAATCGTGTATCTGCAACTGGTACCACCATGATATGTACCATTCTGTAATTGCTTAATGATGTTAACTTGCAGATCCAAAAACACTAAATAATGGAGCACCCAAGAAGCAGCATGAAGTTTGGAAAAATCTCAATTCAAAGAAGCCGCTCTGTTCCCGCTCAAACGGTAAAAAGTTTCTCATCTTTTATTGTAGAATAATTTCTGATCTCAATAGCAACTCTGAAAGAGCCTTATGTATCATTTTTCTTATTGAAGCAAGCAGCTGTTACACTTGATCGATGATACAATCCTTAGTGAACCTACTATAGTTTATTGTTATATATGGTGTTGTTTGGATGTGTTAGGAATATGATATGAATAGCATAAATTTAGGAAAAAACACTATTCACAGGAATTGTGGGAAGAGACTATTTCGAGAATAAAAAATGTTGTTTGGATGGTGAGTTTAGGAATAGCGTTGAGAAAGTGTTATTGAGATGAAAAGTAGTGAGAAAAGTGATATTGGAAAGAGTGTTATTGGAAATTGCCTATTCCAAAAATATTTGGATGAAAAATTTAGGAATGGAATTGCCTATTACCGGCAATCCCAAACAACACTATATGCATAAAAAATTTTGATGTACTCTAATATTTAGTATCTTTTGGTAGAATGAAAGAACGCAAAAGATGGACGAGCCAAAAACTGGTACAGAGTGGTCCAAAGGAAAATCACAGTTTTCAAAGTGTTATCCCTTGAACATACCAGACAACCCCCACGAAGCAATGGAGTTCCTCTCGAGATCTTGGAGCCCCTCTTCCTCTAATTTCTTTCAAATTCTCTCTACTAATGTATGCAACTATATCATAATTCTCTAATATCCATTTATTTAAGATAACTTAATTCTATGAAAGGACTAACGGATACAATTGAAAAAGAAGATATTAGGTTATCACAATTAAGCTAAAGATAGTTAACATAATCTATTGACACCATCATAGACAAGGCAGTAAAATAGGATTTGCACAAATCAAGGCAATTTACAACTCAAGCAACTTGGGCATATAAAAGATATTTTGCACTTCTATACTAATGTGAACCGTACACTAAGCAAAGAAAAATCGTAATTGAAGTCTCTTTCTCTACAGAGTCTTGTTACGTCACATGAAAACAGTGAAACAGATGAAGAAGATCGATGCCAAGAAAGTAATACAAGCTTGGTTGGATATAACCAAAGCTCAATTGGTCAACTTGACGAACTTTTGGTATGAAGTTATGAAATTTTCCTTTAAACTGTTAAAAGAGATGAATCTTGAGAGGTTTAAATGACTAATTTTTAATATACCTCTATAGGCCACCCTTTCTGATCTAAAATCCAATCATTCAGCTCATCAAATCCATACGACCATCAAAACAAGTCGGGTAAGCACACATAGATAACTTAATTAATTATATATTCATAAATCTAGCAAGCTCTCCTTCAGTATGAAATTACATTAGAGAAGTTTCAAATATCTGTCTTAATTTTTATGTCTCCATCGTTGTCTCTAATTTAGAAAAAATAAAAATAAAAGTACTGACTTAGAATTTGTAAAAAAAATGTAGTAAATAAGAAATAGACAGAGTTACTTAAAACAAAATACATAAATAAAAGGAAATTAATTGTTAAAATTGAATTTACCTTATGTAGGCGCAACTGGGTAACATGAAGTCATGGCTAAGACCGGAGATCTTCTGTAGCCTCTCCAAGAATTGTAGAAGAAAGAGAAAAGAAGTGCTTAGGTTTCATGAGGCACAGGTCCATGCGGCCCTTTCTGTGGCCAGGCTAGCGGCAGCAATAGCTGGCATGGTGGCAAATTCAAACATAGAACCATCAAATATCTCATCTAAACGCTTTTGTTTGTCTAAACAAAGAGATAATACAGCTGTTGATATGAACACAATTGTCGCATCGGCTGCGGCGTTGGTAGCCACCGTCTGTGCTGAAGCAGCTGAAGCAGTCGGTGCAAAAAGAAACCAAGTCACATCTGCGATAAGAACGGGGCTGGAGAGCCAGAGCTCTGCTGATATGCTTGCATTAACTGCTACTGCTGCAACTTGTAAGTGTACCAGTTTTTCAGGGTAAAATGAGCAAACAAGGATACATGTGATGGTAATTGGGAAAGGAAAGTCATTTTCAATTCATACTGCATAATTAGATAAGTTCAAATCTAACACGTCATGTACAAATTGGTTCAAATCTAACCAGGCAATGATAAAAAGTATTGAGAAAACGAAAAATAAGTTGTACGAATATCCTGATCAGGAGATCTGAAAGCAGGATCATCTTAATTAAGGCCCTTGAGAAAGAATAGAACAATTATTTTTCACTCTCATAGTTTGAAATATCAGTATTCTAAAAAAATACATGAAGTATCAGTAGTGGCGATTTATCTTAAGAAATCTACATTATTCAATATATCATCTATTAAACTCATGTTGTCAGTTGAAATTGATGTTCTTGTTTAGGCTTGAGAGGGGCTGCCACGCTAAAGCAGAGAGCAGAAAGTAACTGCTGTCTTCCTGAGGGTTACAAGGCTCTCCAAAGAGGTGCAAGGATGCATCTTTGCATGCCTACTGGTAAGGAATCCGAAGCATATTCATACTAAGCATATATACAATTATCCCTAGTTAATTTGGTATAGAATCGAAAGTTAATTTAATTTAGGCTTAACTCAAATTGAGTAAGGACAAACAGAAATTAGAAAAGTAAGAAATGAACATAATATGAAATACATACTATTTCAGGTACAACACTGCCATGGTATGTGCATAGGAAAAAAAAAAAAAACCTTGTTTTGAAATAAGATCAAAGAAATTTCTTATTTAACTTTTTTTTTTAATCTTGTACGATTTTGCAGGGCAGATTCAACTAAAAATGGTCTCAATTTCTATGAAGAATGACAAAATAATGCTGAGATTGGGAACAAGACATTTACGTGGTGCTTTTACCACCTATGAAGAATGTAATACATCCATAATTATTTTCTAATTAGACCAGACTCATACCAGCAGAACAGCATGCAGACCATAATTACCAGTACCCCTGTTACAATTCGGTGTCAATTGACCAAAATTACCCTAAAATAATATAAGAAAAGCTATGTTAAATACCTTGCATGCACAAGAAAACCAGTCTAAATAACATTTTCTGTTAGTCTCATTTTATAATTCGTTGAATTTCAGATAGGATTTTTGATGCATTGCATGCTTCAAGAGATGGAGGAGACTTCAAAGATGATAATAGCTACTTTTGCGTGACTCTGTGCACAACTGGTGGAACCATCCAATTGTTATTTCAAGACAAAAACAATTGTAAATTTTGGAATTCCACTATCTCCGATCTATTATCAAGTTATCGGCTGAAACACAATTATTGATTAAGTTTCATAGGCCTATGTGTCGGGCCTACTTGTTTTTATCAAACTTTGTTAAAGGCTTATAAATCCCGAAATGGAAATATATATGAAAGTTCACTTGTTCAAATTCTTGAAAAAGCACATAAATCTGTTGGAATGTGTTTAGAACTCATCTTGATCCATTGTCGATAACTTAAACAATTTAAATAACATTTTAAGCGATATAATCTCAAAAGTTAATCGTTATCCTCTATTTATGATTTAAGATGAACGCGAAAGTCCAGGTCAGTGACTCCGTAGTTTCTAGGTGGAATGGATTCAATTTCCATTGGAAGTGAAAATGGATAAATTGTGTAATTCACATAGTGAGCTAGGCTTCTCTAAAAAAAATTAGTCTTGGTTCAAAAAAAAAAATTAAGATAAAATGAATTATTCTTGGATCCAACTATAAAAAAATTTATCTTTTTTTTTGCATTTATAATGAATTTAATTATTCATTTCCGTCGGCTGTTGACAACTCTTACTAATTATAATCTAAATTCAACTCATAAGAAAAACAATAATTAATAATTATTCACCAATTATGACTTAAGATAAAACGATCCATTTATTTATTCGAATTTTATATAGTAATACTTTTTTTTTCATACAGAATGGAATAAACACATTTTGTATTTAAAAATGCCTTTTGTGTGTCTATTTTGCGTTTTGAATCAGTCTAGACTGTTTTAAAAGAATAAAATCATCAAACGTGACTTATATACTCCTAATTATAATTCGAGTTGTGTTTGATTATTCCAGAATAAAACAAAGAAAATGAAAGAGGAAACAGAAATAAATAAACTTATTCGTTCATTTATTTATTCAATGTCTAATTGTACACTCCTCTCTCTTTCTTATTCTTACGCTTTTTGCCTTCATGAATGGGATGAAATTATAAAGATCACTTTATAAAACAAATTTACTTCCTTTTTCTGCGGTCTTAAAGCATATACATCTTGTTTTTTTATGGGAGATTCCCGGACTTATTCACAATAATGCACAGTATCTATTATTAACTCCTGGACTTTTAATACAAATTTTGCTCCCTGTAAAAATGATTTACACATGGGATTTTATTTGATTAAAATTGATTTCTCTGAATTTCTTTGGATCTAATAACATGGAATTTTCGACAAAATCAAATCCATTTGTTCCGATAAAAAATATCTCAATAACATGTGAATTCCATAGAATTCCCGCGAAAAAAAAAAAACAATTCTAATCAGGGCTTATATTGTACATGATTCTTATTGATCTCTGCAAACTTGCGACTGATAAGGTGATTTGGATCCTCAGGAAGTGCAGATCAATACAATCGCCACTAGTAGTGAAGGCAGGAAAGATTTTATTGGAGATGATACAAAGAATAAAAAAATAATAATAATTTTGTATTATTATTATTAATATTTTTAATCATGACCGATCAATAATAGAATTATATTCATATTTTTATGGAGTTCAAATCTTGTAATGGTTCATGAAAATTTTGTATATTAGATCTGTCCCGACCGGCATCCTCTTTACAAACTCAATTTTTTTTTATAATTTTTTTTCTAGATCTTATATGAACGTTTCATTTTTTTTTTTTTATAAATAATTAAACCCAATTAGGCTTTAACGCTTGGAAATTCAAAAAGTTCCCGAACCACATGCAATTATGCAAAAACTCACAATGACAGTAACGGCACTCTTTTCTCTTTCTTTGTTTACCTTTTTTCTTTTTTTTTTCTTTTTTAATAAACATCAGGCTTTTATTAGTAAATAGTAAGTAAGAAAATCCAGAAATTGAAAGCGTTGAAAATCCAATGAAAAAAATTTGAAAACATTTGAAGTAACAGTCCGCTCCGCGGAGCGGCCCAGACAGCGACCCCATTGGAAGTTCAACGAATCACCTCAGGCCACGCGTCACTGTCCTTATCCGACCGTTTTCACGGACCAAAATACCCCTGCCGCTTCACTACCTTCTTCCCTCCAGTGAGACAGCATCATCTGCATCTGACTATGTCACATCTGTACATCATGCGAAGAAAAAGAGTCTCCATTAAGTAATAACTGGAGAAAATATTTCAACTTTTTTAAAAAAATCAAAATATAATAAATAAGAAGATATGCGTATACTGACTTCACTATTGGTGTGAATCCACTTAATCGAAACGCTCAGTAGATAGTGACACCCAGCTTGTTGCTTAGCTCTCTCACTCGTCACTCCCCGTTTCAATTTTCAAATTTTGTTGAAAAAAAAAAACCTAGGGTTAGGGTTTCAGCCATGGCGACCATGGGTAGCTTGATCGGACTGGTCAACAAGATACAGAGAGCGTGTACGGTGCTAGGCGACCATGGTGGCAACGACGGCTTCTCGCTTCCCACGCTGTGGGAAGCGCTTCCTTCAGTTGCAGTGGTTGGTGGACAGGTATAACTGTTTAGTGATCATTGTGTGATGGATTGTGGGAATTTTATTGATTGAGTTTGTAATTTGCATCAATTGTTATTTGTTGGATTTTTTTAAGATTTTGAAAATATTTTCATGGGTTGTTGTCAGAGTTCAGGCAAATCGTCTGTTTTAGAGAGCATAGTCGGCCGTGACTTCCTTCCCCGTGGATCGGGTAATTCATAATTTTAAGTTAGTTTCGATAATTTGAATATTTAATAGGCAGTATTAAGCATTGTATATATATTTGGACTCTCAAAACATGTCATGTGCCTCTTGAAGAGACATAGGATCATGTGCATCCTTTCAAAAGAGGAGGGGTTTTTCAAAAGAGAATTGGGAGTGATGAAGAAAGTGAGAATGGATAAATTATGCTTCTTATAAGCTGTACCAACATTGGTCACTTTTGGTTAATTCATACGAGAAGTTTTTCTGGTACGAAAAGCTTGTTTTGCACATCATTTCTTCTTTAATATTTTGAAGGTATTGTGACAAGGAGGCCATTGGTATTGCAATTACACAAGACAGAAGAGGGGCAGCAGGAGTATGCGGAGTTCCTTCACTTGCCCAGGAGGAAATTTTCTGATTTCGGTATGGCATCTTTTTTGTTCTCTCTCTTTTTGTGAGTTGTATTATCTTATATGTTATTTACACTTGATGAAATGACTTGGAAGTTGGAACAACATTAATGAGATGAGACTATAAAACTTGTTAATGTTACAATTTCCTTGTATCCTTCACGTCAAATTTTTTTCCCTCTTTGTTTTTTTTTTATCGCAAATTGTAAATTAGACTATAGTCAATGCCAATTCATGTTGAATTCAAATGAAGTTGGGATTCAAAAGCCACAGGCAAATTGCTTAGATAAATTCCTCTTCAACTTGATTCTATGATGTTTTTTAACAGTTAACTGTGTTTGTTGCTAAAAAGGAATGTCGGTGTTTAGTCTTAAATATGAAAGATGTTTTGCGCTTGTAGTTTACTTGTTAAATGATTTGATGCATTACAATATCTTGTTTTTGCTCTAGTTCAAAATTACAGTCTCAAGGTTAGCTTATGCATATCTGATATAATAGTCTCATATCTCTTTTCTTTTCTTATATCAGCTCTTGTCAGAAAAGAAATACAAGATGAAACAGATCGAATCACTGGGAAGACCAAACAGATATCCCCTGTTCCTATTCAACTCAGCATCTACTCTCCAAATGGTACTTTTTTTGATATATCATATTCCACTAAAGGATTGTCCATGTGTCGTGCTGTAATATAATATTGTGCTCTTTTACAGTTGTCAACTTGACTCTGATTGATCTGCCTGGTTTGACAAAGGTTGCTGTGGGTATGTACTTTGATTGGTTCATTTATTGGATCTTGCATTAATCAGTACCTTGTGGAAAATTTTCGTGAAATGTTACTACTTTTACAGAGGGACAGCCAGAGAGCATCGTTCAAGAAATTGAGAGTATGGTTCGTTCTTATGTCGAGAAGGTAACATTGAGAATTATGGTTCGATTTTATGTCAATTTGTTAAATAATATATCATGTTGAGATGACCAAAGAGAGACACATTGACATATTTTGTAGCCCAATTGTATTATTTTGGCAATCTCCCCCGCTAATCAAGATATTGCAACATCTGATGCCATTAAACTCGCTAGGGAAGTTGACCCTACAGGTACTATTTGAAATTGGTAGTGTTATAAATTAGTATTGTAACAAGGTGTTTGAAATACTGTGCTTATGTTTTGATATTGAGGTTGTGATAATTTGATTTAGGTGACAGGACATTTGGTGTCTTGACCAAGCTTGATCTGATGGACAAGGGGACAAATGCACTTGATGTACATCTTCTCTTATCTTTGACACCTTCTTAACATACAAAGAAATTCATTAAATTATACAACAATATTATGTTACTTTGTTCAATTTAGGTACTTGAAGGGAGAGCGTACAAGCTGCAACACCCGTGGGTGGGAATTGTTAACCGCTCTCAAGCTGACATAAATAGAAATGTAGACATGATAGTTGCGAGGAGAAAGGAAAGGGAATATTTTGATAATAGTCCTGATTACTCTCACTTAGCCAGCAAAATGGGTTCAGAATATCTGGCAAAGCTCCTTTCAAAGGTGCATTACACATCAATTGTAATATTATCTTTTGTATTAAAGGAAACGAGAAGGTAGACAAACACATATGGTTGATGTGAAAAACCAAGGAAACTTTAGTGATTATCTAGGCTCACAAAGAACCCAAAAATCTTGTAACCTAAATGGTGGGTTTTAATATAGTGTGAACATAGACTAAATAATTAAAGAAAATGTCTAAGTCAGATAAATGTTGAAAAAAAATTGTCAGAAGTGTTTGTTGTTTATATGATTTTAGCTAACTGAATTTTGCTTTATCTCATGTTCATAGCACCTAGAGGCAGTGATCAGGGCACGAATTCCTAGTATCACCTCGCTAATAAATAAAACAATTGATGAGCTGGAATCAGAGATGGACCATTTAGGAAGGCCTATTGCTGTTGATGCAGGAGTAAGTTAAACTAATTTCTACTGTGAGCTATAAGAGCGCCAAGATGATTTGTGAGGTCAGCCTCAAAATCTACTGGATCGGCTTCTAATGACAAATTTAAGCTGATCTATTTGATGAGTGATGCAGTTACATGCCAAATCTGTAATTTATAATTTCTTAGTACAAAATTTAAGTGCTCCAAAAAAAAAAGATGTACAATAAGCACATTATAGTGGACTTCTAAGCTTCCATTTTTTGACTGTTTGACTTTATGCTAATTAAATTAAATAATTGACAAGTATGAAGTATGCATCAAATAAGTTGGCGGGAATGGCTTAAATTTGTCATTTGAAGTTGATCCTAGAGATTTTGGACTGAAGTTTACAAACCTACCTTGTGATCTTAAGCTCATAGTAGCTTTATCTATATCTTTTTATTATAGCTTGAGTCTCAATTTGCTTTGGTTAACATGCTAACAGGCTCAACTGTACACAATTCTGGAGCTTTGTCGAGCCTTCGACAAGATTTTCAAGGAGCACCTTGATGGAGGGTAATTCCCGTATTTTCTTCCTACCAGACTCGTACATTTTATTGACTGAACTGGTTGTTACATGTTGCATACACCTGTTCCAGTTTCTTTCTTTCCAAAAGGAAAGATTCTCTTGTAATAGAGTTGGTTTTTTTTGGGAAATAAACCTTTTGAGGTTGAGGCCTGAGAGCTCAATTTAGAAAGAACCACATAGACCTAGTATTTGTTAAGTTCAATATATATCTCGTCTGCTGTAACCTTAATAATGTTAATGTTTGACTCTAGGTTTTTTATCTGGTACTTTCTGCTAAGTAAACAATATTGCCATGATATATAGGCGACCAGGAGGTGACCGGATTTATGGGGTCTTTGATAACCAGCTTCCTGCTGCTCTGAGAAAGCTCCCTTTCGACCGGCATCTGTCATTACAAAATGTTAGGAAAGTTGTATCTGAGGCAGATGGCTACCAGCCCCACTTAATTGCTCCTGAGCAAGGTTATCGTCGCCTCATTGAAAGTGCTCTTAATTACTTCAGAGGCCCTGCGGAAGCTTCTGTTGATGCTGTTAGTCTATCTGCGTCTCTCCCTCTGGTCCCCATGCACATGTGCACAATTGCACATAATATTTTACTTCCCGTTTTTTATTTATGACTTATCTCTGTTATTTCCTCTTTAATATCAGGTACACTATGTTTTGAAGGAACTAGTCAGAAAATCAATTGCAGAGACTCAGGTTGGTTCTTAATTTCAATCTCCTGTATAGCTCTCATGGAAGTCTTTATTTTTTTTAGTAATGTGTTACTCTCCTGATATGAGGCTATGTACCTCGATATGATTGATTGGTACAAGATCAAATTGGAAGCATTCCTTATGCAATTCTGGTTGCTTGCTAGCATAATATCATCTTGAGTATTTATAACAAATTCTAATCTCACTCCACATGACCACATTGTCAGGAGCTGAAACGATTTCCAACCTTGCAAAGTGAGCTCGCTGCTGCCTCATACCACTCCTTAGAGAAGTTCCGTGAAGAGAGCCGAAAGACAACAGTACGGCTTGTTGATATGGAGGCCTCTTACCTAACCGTAGAATTCTTCCGGAAGCTTCCACAAGAAGTGGAGAAGGTAGGGTCTGATGCACGTGGTTCCACTGCTGCTAACTCTACTAATAACAGTGCTCCTACCATGGATCGGTACAGTGAGGCTCACTTCAGGAGAATAGCCTCGAATGTGTCGTCTTATATTGGGATGGTTGCAGAGACTCTTAAGAATACTATACCGAAGGCTGTGGTCCATTGCCAGGTCAGAGAGGCAAAACGGTCTTTGCTCACGTACTTTTACACGCAAGTTGGGAGAAAGGAGGTACAAAATTTCAGAACCTTTCTATTTATAGCTTGCTAGTACTGCTGTTTAACATCAATTGAGCTGGTTTGTCTGCTGTCTGTAGACTTGGTTTTAGAATTAAGCCAATTTGACGCTCCGATCTTTGATCGTTAAACCACTTTAGCTGGCATTTTAACTTAATGTGGCCTGTATTTTCAAAATTCAAGAGTGTCGCTGCCTTTTGCCTTACCCAATATTTGCAAACTTTTTGAGTTATTAAATAGTTCATGTTCATAATCGACCGTATAATTAAGCCTCAATTTTGCCTGAAATTGTCCATTGTGCATTTGGCTCAAGAAATATCAAAGAAGAAATATGTTAACTGTAATGAGCTAAAAGAAAGTTAATTTTATAATTTATAAAATATAGTAGAGGTGCAAGTACTACTAGGCTGTGCATGTCCCTAAAATAATTAATTCATTTTCTTTTATTTTTCTGCAAATATTTAGGCAAAGCAGTTAGCTCAGATGTTGGATGAAGATCCTGCCTTGATGGAGAGGAGACAACAGTGCGCAAAGAGGCTGGAGCTGTATAAGTCAGCTAGAGACGAGATAGAGGCTGTCTCGTGGGCCTGATAAGAGATCGTGAAATTGATCATGGTTCAGGCTAAATGTCACCTCTGTTGTATTATAGTATGTGTAACCACTTTGGTTATTACATCTTGGTTGTTATATCATTATGTCACAGTGAGACCTTTCCAGATTGCTACTCACCTAATCCTCTAATTTATGTTTATTCTTTGTTTGTGAAAATTCATTTGTATTCTTGTCACTGGTACCTACCTATATATTTATTGGTTTTAATTATTATATTATGTTCTTTTGCAGAGTTTTGCAATATAACCATGATTTGTTCTCTCTTTCGAAAGTAGCAAAAGCAGTCTCTGCAAATATTGCAGTTTCTGCAGGGCAAAAGCGTTTTCCCTTGGACAACGCCAACCTTATCTTTTAACAGTTTTGACTACCTTTGGTACTATTTTGGGTACTATTTAATTCAAGTAAAAGCATTTTGTTCATTGTAGGCTGCAATTTCTGACGAGAAAGTTCCATGCTGGAATCTAAATGTTTGAGTGTTTCACCAGGCCTCTTGGACCACAATATTTTTGCCGTATTAGCACTAAGTCGACCAGTACTAATTAGTAGTTAAGTCCAAGTCTAAATTATTCGCTTCACCCATCTCCATTTCGTTATCGCCTACCAACCAGACAATAAAACATAAAAGCCCGAACAATACCTCTCCTTTTTAAGTCTGCCGACTCCTCAGTCGTCGCTTGTTATTCATGGATCAACCACACAAACCACTATAGAAAACAACCTCTAACCACAAGTCGATCCCTCTTACTCATTATCATCTATGAAGTGCAAGCTCCACCCCTACCACAATGGTGCCGGCGTGTGCGCCAAATGTCTCCACGACCGCCTTCTGTCCCTCATCCCTAAAGATAAGCACCCATCAAACCATAAACCCGATGGTACTTCCTCTCCGCCACCTCTCTCCCCTTCTCCCGAACCGCTGCCGGATCTCTTTCCCCGATCTGTGTCCCCTTATGTTCCTGCCTCATCTCGAAAACGAACGTTACATTTCTTCCATACACCTCAGGCTGGCCCTGACACCAGTTACTTGACCGAGAAGGGATCACATGGAGAGAAGAAAAAGTTCTCCTTTCTGTATTCAATTTTTGGCCGCTTTTCGAAAGATAAAGTGCGATCGAACTCCTCTAGTCCACGATGGATGCATCGTTTGATGCAGCGTGGTAGGAGAAGGAAGTGCCACGTGGATATTGTGCAGTCAACAAGGAAGTGTCCCGCCGGATCAGCCATGTCAGCTGGTCATAACTTGTCATGGAAACTGGCGGATACAGGTAGATTTCAGTAAATTAGAAGGTTTTCATTTTTTGTTTTTTAGATTCTGTTTTGTTTGGTTATTTATTACTTTCTTTGGGCATATTAATTCTAGAAATGAAATTGTTATTATATATACTAAATCATTTTGTAATGAAGATTTTCTTTCGTTACGAAGAGTTGTTGTGTTATTATGAAAACAGAATTTATCGCACTAGGTTCTATTTTTTCTTGTATTTGCTATTTTTATTTCTTGTTAAAATCAGTTAGATGATATGACGGTCACAAAATTATATGTTGTCCCTTTCAAGAAAAATCAAGGGGGAAAAATCAATTTCAAGGTGCCCTTCTTCCATGTACACAAATGATTCTTTATTTCAAAACCTTCAAATTAATTGTTGTGGGAAAAAATGTAGTTCGGGGTATTAAGACAAATTTGGGATTTAACAAAAGACAGAGAGAGAAAGAGACACAGTGATAAATCGATAATAAATAATGATCAGACATATACCTTAGCATTTGGTTGTACCCTATAATAATTTATTTAGTGCATGAGTGCATGTCATATTCTGAGCACTTGGGACTCGTAGTGGGAGTCTGAGAAAGATGGTGGCGTCAGAGCCAATTAGCCAAAACAAGGAGAGCTAATTAGTCGGTCAAACTTTTTATTACTTGTTGGTAATTAAAGCTAAAATTTTGTTTAAAGTTTTTCTCTGTCTTTTTCTTTTTGGCAATACAAGAGTGCTTTGTATTTGCAACGTAATGTGATCTGTCCTAACTAAACATCACATGCTCCTTTGGAATTAGTCCTTAATTTGGCGCCATTCAAGCGCCTAATTATGTGTGTTTTGGGCTTATATAAATTTAACTTCCCTGCTTAATTGGGTTTCGTGACTCGTCTTGTGGAAAGAAGAATAACAATTAGCCATTAAGTTTTGACTACAACCAATTGAGTGGACCTTTCAAATTTTTAAACCAAATTATTTAATACGTCTCCACTCTCCAGTCGATTCACCTTCGAATTGGGCCTTTTGTGCGCGTCTACTATATAGAGATCCAGTCGCTTGTGTACGGATGTCCTGGACTCAAGTTGTCAACCTGTCATATGTAGGGTTAAGTCATTGATAATGATATTGACACAATTAAAAGTGCATACTTGTCATGAAAGAGTGATGATGTTAACGTTTGTACCTTAATCTCGTGTTGCTGTTGGTTGGTGACCTATATGCATGCTTACGAGTGATTTTATTACGCTTGTGATTTACTAACTTATCTGCACAGTGGCATGTTTACATGAGCTCAAAAAATATATAGGAGCGACAATAAATTGGAACTGTTGACACTTGTGCAAACATCACGTGGCCTTTAAGAATCATCTTTTATCAAATGATGTTAAGCAATAGGGTGTTCCAAAAATCTCAAAAATAAAATTAAAATAGAATATGGTGTGTGCAAATGTTTTGTGCCGTGTCTACATGTGTCGAGCATGTGTCTGTCACACCAATTTGTGTTAGAAATATAATTCATAAACACGATAAGTCTAACTGTCTAAGTACAACGTTTCGTGGTCGTGGAAGTGTTTATTCGGTTGTTAAATTTTTCTTAAGAAACTAAAAAACATCTCAAAAAAATAGAAAAAGTATATGGAAAAAATACGCTAAGTTTCGAAATTAAATAGAAGATAAATAATTAACTATCGGTTGGGTTTTCATGGTTATATCTGTTGTGTCAAAAAATTCAATTAATAAATTAACATCGTACGTCTAATTATAGACACAATACATGAATATGTCAACAGAAAACATATTGCGTGTCGCCAACTACACCTTGTTTATACTCAATATATCAGTTGCGCCATTTAAGAAATGAATACTAGCTGTGTTAAGTTTTCTAATTCATTGCACTCCCATAGGCAGAGCCCCCAAAATAAATAAATAAATAAATGTAAAAATAAAATCAGATGAGGTCATATATGATATTTCTATATAACGATCATATCAAACTAATTATATTATAATTAGGGGGTCATGAATTGAAGAAATTTCCTAAAATACAGTGTTCATATGTAAATTAGTTTAAGAAAAATGCATATGTAACCTAAAAAGGAGTACATACATAAATGTATTGTTTAATTAAAAAAAAATGGGGACATTAATTGTCCCATTCTTAATTACTAAATCCGCCCGTGTACATGATCCTTTGCTTTGAACCAAGGATGCCGCTTAGAAACATGCAAAGCTGCTGGTCTTCCTGCACTTAAACATAGAAGATCAACACTAGTAGATAAGTGACACCTGGACTGGGTTCCTTCCAACAGTTGGACTCGCTCAAGTAGGAAATGCCTGACCCAGATCATCCTATAAAGTTCTCCCTGTTGTTTTCTAACACCGACTATGTTTAGCGAATAGTCAAGTTTAACGGCCAGTTAGATTGTGAGAATCTTCAATCAGTTGAGCTGGTTCTTCAATTTTCTATTTATCTTCTCTATCTGGCTTTTGCAAAAAGTGGAAACCATTAGCTAGAATGGGCTTTGTCAAAGAAATTCACGAAATAACTATTATTCGGTGTCAGGGCTTGGTTCAATGAATTGAGAATTAAAATCAAGTGAATGTAAATCAACAATTTACAGTTCACTTTTTCTCAATATTTTAGATTATAGTAATGAATTTACAATTTTCTCAATATTTTCCGAATAATCATTTGGTGAAAATGGCACATCAATATATAGCCTCTAAAGCAACGGCTAATAGCCAATTCTTAATCACAGAAATTAATACATTAATTGAGAAATGAAGGTGAACAAGTAACGCAATCATATAAATATTGGATTTAATTGCTAGGTGATTAATTAGAGGAGCAACGGGTAAATTAGTGGGAGTAATGAATAATCGGTTGCAGAAGAGAAATGGTCCAATGATATAATATTTTATAAATATATTTATCACATAGAAATTTTGAGTTTTCAACTATGTTTCAACAGTGTCAGGATGTGACATTGGCACTTGGCTGTAGAAAAAAGTGAACGAATAATTCATAACCAAAACCAAGGATATGATCTGTCATGAACACCATTCGCATGTCTTACGTTTATAATTTTAAAATTTTATTTTCTACATTATCAATAAACTGGATACCGAAGTAATTTATTATACGGTATGTCCATAGTCCATACACTATCTACGCCAAATAATTTAATCGGCAAGAAAAAAATATATTATTATTAATAATAAATAACATAGATCCGAGTTAAACTAGTGACACAGAAAATCAAACCCATTTTCACAAAAAATCAATACTTATTACATACCTGTGAAACATCGAGAACTCCTAACTACATAAATAACGGACCTAAACAAATAACTAGAATAATTAATCTTAACTCAAAAAATAAAACAACAGTCAGTTGTCTGTGCTCAGAAATGAACCTTTTTATTCGGCTCAAAAACATATTTAATAATGGATTCCTTAATTGACAGCAATTCAGGAAACTCCTTTTTGAGCTTGGAAGCATCCATCTCATTGTTACTCCTTGGTGCCACAATAACCTTAGCCTGTTCCTCTAGTGTGAAGTTCTTCCATGCAAATTCAGGGTCTATATATTTCTTATACATCTCCAAGATTTCATTGTGGCTAACTACTCCAGGGTTTGTAAAGTTATATATGCCGCGCAGGTCCCGCTTTGCCATCTCAATAGAGAGTGGAAGCAGCTCATCCAATACTGTCATGCTGTTTGGTATGTTCACTACCTTGTCATACCGGGCAATTTTAGTGATGAAGTTGCGGGGGTTTGACAGGTCAGATGAAATTGGCATGCGCACACGCAGTGTGCACACATTGTCATACTCTTTTAAGAGCTCTTCAACCTGGAATCAACATTTGACTTACTGTGAGGGATTGGATGTCAGCCACTCAGCCTTATTAAATGCAAGGATTTTGACACAAGAAGCTATTAAGTACTGTCTGTGTTATTAGGATTTGCATACCAAAATGTTATGGTGGCCTGCTGGTATCAAACTATAATAAAAAAATGAGTTGATTCGTACTATTCTTAGCATTTAATGTACTGTTGGTTTCAGGTTGGTTTTCCTTTTTTTTTTAATTGGAAATGTATTTGGCATTCATTAAACGAAAAGCACTAATTGTACTCCACACAAATGAGTTAATGAGTAAATGACAAAACTATCATGTCACATAACAATAGAGGTAAAAGCTAGAATAAAATTAGCAGTTCACTTACCATGGCTTTGGTCTTTGAATAAAATGACCCGGTGAAGTTCGGTTTATCCTCCTCCTTGAATCCAATACCGGAACCAAGCAAGTGACCCTCATCATATTCAAAAATACAACCAGTTGCATAATTCATTAGCAACAAACCATTCTCACGGCACACATCTGCCAGGTTTAGTGTACCAACCACATTGGTACGGATAGTCTCTTGTTTATGTGATTCGCACCAGTCAACATTTGGCCGACCCGTTACTCCAGCAGCATTAAATACATGGGTTGGTTTAACCCTTTGAATATCCAACGTAAGGCTGGTCCGATCTTCAAGACGACCGGTACCATACTCATAAGGTATATTTTGCTTCTCACACAATTTCCCAAGCAGGCCCCCAATCCAGCCGGTGCGACCATATAATAGGAACTTAAATTTTGGCTTTTCCTCTGAAAGAGGAGCTGGTTCAGGAGTCTTGGTACTGTTTTCTTTAGATGGAGTCGATCCCAGGGTTACCAACTCCTCTGTCCAGTTGCGCTCCCCACCTGGCATCATAAGCATGCGAGGGTGCGGTAAAAGAGCTCCTGTCACATCACCCCACCAGTCCGGATGAGTCGTGTACCACTCCATGGTTTTCCTCAGGCCCTCTTCCCAAGTGGTACGCTCAGACCATCCAAGATTTTTCAACTTTTGGTCGTCAAGGAAGTAGCGCTGGTCGTTGAATGGGCGATCCTCAACAAAACGGATCACTCTATTTGGGTCAAGATCAAAGAGCTTGCATATGCCCTTTGCAACATCTAAGACACGCCTCTCCTTCTTCGTACCAATATTGTAAACTTGGCCCACCTGAAATTTTTGTGTTGTTAAAAACTACAAGTACAGACTTACATTTTTTATATACACCAGTTGCTATCCAATGATAAGAGAGTGTATTTTTCCTAGGCATCTTTTAGTTGCAAATTAAACCCAGTATTTCTTTGCATATTCAGTTTACAGCCAACATACTCACGTTCAACTATTGTTCAACATTTCTGAAATAATTGCACAAAGAAACCAAACTACACGAGGAGCAAGGTAAACAAATATTGGACAACATTACCACTGGATAAGAGTCCTTATTTCTTATTTTTTTCATTATTCCAAATTGAAACAAAGTAAGCCAAGAAAAGCTAGTTATTGATCTCTTCAATATGTTCGGCATACAATAATGTATATATAGCAAAAACATGATGACAGGCTTGCTCAACAATTAATACCATTACTCATTAATATCCTTCGATCATATTAGGTGCTAGCAACAATAAAGAGAGGAAATAAATATATTGACAACCATGACACCTCCATTAGAACACTCAAAACCTAAAAATTATAACTGTTGATATGTTCATTGTACTTTAGATATGCTGTGTTTCAAAATTCACGCAATATGAAAACCGATTGGCCCTATGCCTATGTAAGGTACAAAGAAGTCATACAATAATTTTACTTTTGTATTTTATCAATATTTGGGGTCAATTGTCATAATCGTAAATACATCACTGTCGGTAAGTAAAAAATCAGTGCAGTTCAAGCATATTTTCGGAAGTGCTTATATGGTGTTCAGTACCAAGAAAACCAGCTACGATTTATTTGTTCATTGCAAATTTCCAGAATTATAGAGACAGCTAAACTTTTCTAATTATTTAAATTGCCTTACCTCTCCTCTGTGAAGAATAACCTCAAACGCCTCAGCCACATCCTCACAATACAAATAGCTCCTCACATTTGATCCATCTCCATGAATGGGCAACTGCATCCCTCTCATAGCTAGCAGAATAAACTTTGGAATAAGTTTCTCAGGGAACTGGTTTGGGCCATAAACATTATTCCCTCTTGTTGTTATAGCCGGCAAACCATAAGACCTGCTATATGCCATGACCAACATCTCGGCACCAGCCTTAGTAGCTGCATATGGGTTCGTTGGTAACAATTGAGACGCCTCATGATTCCCCACTACCGCATCCTCATCAGTCTCGCCGTACACCTCATCAGTACTGACATGGATGAACCTACAGATCCCACCAGTCACCTTGCATGCTTCCAGAAGCACATGAGTTCCATAGATGTTGTTCTTGGTAAACTCAAAGGAATTCCCGAAAGAATTGTCAACATGGGTCTGAGCAGCAAAGTGCATTATGGTGTCAATGGATTCAGTTATAAGGAGGTAATTAACTAAGTCCGCACTAGCAATGTCCCCTTTGACAAATCTGAAATTGGGTGATTTGCGGGTTTCTGGGCTGAGGTTTTTTAGTGTTGAGCAGTAATCAAGCTTGTCGAGCACAACAACTTTATAATCAGGATAGTTACGGACCAAACGGTTGGCAACATGGGATGCAATGAAGCCGGCAGCACCTGTTATGAGAATGTTCTTCGGTTTGTATGTCGACATTGCTGTCTAGCTCCCTTTTTTTCTCTGTTGTTTTGTTTTTACCTGGTGACAAAAGTAACTCATGAGTGTGAAAATTCAAGGGAGAATACAATTTTAGGAAATATATACATTTGGTAAAAGCAGTGGGGGCAATTCTATAATTACATGCACTATAAAAAGAAAAAAAAAATGCTTTACTGTTAAACCTGGGTTATTACGGGCACAGTGGCACTAAACGATTTCAGATTAACTACCAAAAAATATTGATGAACCAGTGAAATCAAAGATACCAAAATTAATTTGAATTAAGTGATTCTCGAAAAAGGATTTTAGATCAATTCGTGAATCACTATCTGCAGATTGAATCAGAAAAGTTGGATCTAATAAAATTATTAAAATTTACAGTAGTAAAAGACAATCTCGCTATAAATTAGTTTAGATCTAGAATTGAGCAGGAAACTACGATCCAGATTTCTTAGGAAAATAAGTAAAAAATCAGAAACTTACAGAATTCGAGGCGAGAATAGATAGAATGAGGAAAAAAAATTTCAGAGAGGAAAGATGCGTAAGTCTCAAGTGTATATATAAGTGGGAGAGAAAATGGTAAAAAAATGAAGGGATTGCTAATAAGTGTGAATATATACTAAATTGGAAGGTACTATTTGTGTGTTGTGTTGCTAGATTCGGTGGCTTCAGATTTGTACAGCTGTATGTCGCAGTGTTGTTATCTTATTAAATTTATTTATTTATTGTCTGGATAGTGTAAATTATTGACTAATTAACTTTGCTTGGACTCTGTAATATAAAGCTGTGTTATGTTTTGAAGAAAAGAGGAGTTCAAGCCTCCTAATATTTTTAATTCTCTTATATTGTTTGAATTACAAATCATGTGGATTTTGGAAGGGGAAGATAGATCAAGTGGGTTTTTGAATTACAAATTATGTGAGTTGCAATAAAATTCCATATGCTTCTGTCTGATTAGAAAAGAGTACAAAATCTATGAACGTGGGGTTGCATTTATGTAAAACATATCAGAAACTAAAACCTAAGACATCCCTCTCAATTGAAAAATATAAATAAAGATAAAAAAAAAAAAAAAAGGCCAACACAGAGCTCTGATAGCATCATCCGATTCAAATTGCTAAAAAAATTCTCCCAAATCTCGGACTGTCTATTATTCCATATTCAAGTAAATCACTGAATCAAATAGTATACTAAGTATTATTGAACTGTCTTAACTAATAAAATCCGATTAACTCGGAAAAAAAAAATACAGAAATGCAAGAAGAAAGCTAGATAGAACAAGAATTAGAGCAGAAATCCGAATACGAATAATATAGAGTATAAAAAATCCAATCAAGATGATTTAAAATTAAACTTTCTTAATCCAGTGTTATATTGATATGACGACGATCCAACGTTAAGCAATGAAAATATCCGATTGAACTCTAGTTTGTCACTATTGCCATTCAAACCCTAATCCGTGTTAATCAAATTGCAAAGAGAAAAAGCGGATACAAGAAATCTAACCTTGATTCACAGCCTTGGTGGAAACCGCTACAAGCCTCAAATTGGTAAGTAAGTATTGGGCGGCAAAGGAAAGGAGTAAGTAAGTTCTGATCTGCGGTAAATTTAGGCAAAGGTCGATATCTGCCTTTTTTTTAAAAAAAAAAAAAAGAAATTGTTTTTTTCGGCCAAGGGATCCGGTGGAGTGAGTGAGTAGAAGAGAGAGATCGGGAGAGGAGGCGACGGAGGACTGGAGAAAGACGGAGGACACATGCTTCAGATTTGTACAGCTTATGTAGCAGCTGTAGCTACCTTATTAAATTTATTTATTTATTTGGATAGTGTAAATTATTGACTATGCTTGGACTCCGTAATATAAGGTTGTGTTGTGTTTTGGAGAAAAGAGGAGTTCAAGCCTCCTATATTTTTAATTCTCCTATATTGTGTTTTGGTAAGTTGAACTTATGGTCCATAAATTATAGGTGAGATATATTATATTACTAGCAAATTGCTGTCAATTGAATTTGAAGGTCAGAACTTTTGAGTTTATTTATTATTTTAAAATTAAATACATGGTGAAATTGACAATTTGAACAAAGAACTTTATTCTTCGCAAGTCGAAATATAATGCTACATATCTTTTTTTGAAATAATTAACTTTATATAATATTAAGAAATTAAAAATAAACCCCTCAAATTAATCTATTGTAATAATTCAATTAATTTTTCTTGTAATCCTAATCTTTACGAATATGTACAAAAACTTCGACGCCACATGTTGTGGACACTGTCCAAATACAAACAAAAATACCATGCCTTGGTCGGAATTTTTTTTTCCTCAAATAATGTAAAATATCTTCTAATTTTCAAACATATCTAATCACTGTAAATATTTTCACATACATTTTTTATAAAAACGGTATGGTTCATCCCGCCCATAAAAAAATTGTGAGAAGCAAATACATTTAAGAGCAGAATGGTGCACCCTGCCCATAATTTTTTTGCTTTTAATATTTAAGGACGCAATTCTCTATATTTCCCTCACAAAATATTAATTAAGACAAACTATCTTGCATGACCAATTTATAGTATCCTCAATACTAAAAAAAAAAAATCAATACTCTCAAAAAGCTTTGAACTTAAGTATTGTCTCATTTAAAATAAAGTTCAATAATACTTTAAAAAAAATATTCACGCATACGCAGATTTTTTATTTTATAGAAATTAGTAATTAAGGCAAACTAGCTTGCACGAATGTAGAAATATAATTATTATTCTGTTTATTTTAGTTTATTATTTGAGATAACAAAGACTGATTGGACTTCGATACTTTTGACACTCTCTGTTGCCCCTCTTCAATCTATTGATTTCTTTTTCTTTTTAATTTAATGAATGATATATAAAATGGACAGGGGATCACACTTTTTGTTAGTATTAACCACTTCTAGTCAGTTGAAACTTATCTCCGAGTATTTTTGTCGGTTCTGCTAAAATATAATAGCTGCTATTTTATTTCATGGTTTCTAAAATATCAATACAAAATTTATCAAATTAATAAATAAGTAAGATAAAAATTAATGTAGCTAGAACAATTCAAAATAAATAAATAAAATTTCTCTCCTCTGTTTCTTATTCCATTATTCACAATCACATGCACGAACATCTATCAAAAATAAAAAATATATATATATATACAGATAAGAAGGTGAATAGCACGTATGTCCGCAAGTGTCGGTGCGTGTCAGCTGTCAAAGGCACATGGCATAGACATGTTCAACACGCCAAGTAGAGCAACACAATGAGAAGGTGAAGGGATGCTGCCTTATGCGCCTCTGGTGCGGCACGTGGCCATAGGAGAAGTTACTAGTCTTTTGCACAGTCAAAAGTGCTACTTCATTCCACGTGAAAACGGACAGCTTTGACAAGCTATAACTGATAAGTGATAACCCACTTGAATACTTCACCTTCTTTTGCGTGTTAAGCGTTCCCGCGTAAAAACATTTCGCTGTGAATAACGCTTGAATAATGCAGCTTTTTATCCATTGGGACAAGTGCTTCGAAACTTTCTTGTCGCTGTTGACATGCTTTGGTAAGATCGGAAATATTCATTTATTGTATGAATATGTTACGCCATTCATTCATCAGATACGATTAAATGATAAGTTTCCAATGACATCAAAACCACGACTTCATATATCATATTTAAAAATTTAAAAATTTAAATATTAAGTTTAAATCGTTGATTTTGTTAATTTAACAAATTATGCATTTTCATATAAGTTTATAAAATAAACGCATTAGAATTAATATGTTATACTTAATATGATTGGTTCATAGTTTGACCTCTTGATGGAGTAATCAACTCCAAATTTTATGAAATTTACATGGACATGTATCGCTCATAAAATTGAATAAGATCAATATTTAGATTCGAAGTTTGAATTTTAAAATTTAAAAATATTGATAAAATATGGAATTGTGGGATTTCATGACATCCAAAGGTGGTGATACGAGTAACCTCATCTTTTCTTATGTGGTAATTTCTGTTAGTCGAATTTATCATGCAAGCATATGGATACAGTAAGAAAAGTTAGTATCAACTTAATAGATTAATCTAGCAATTTTAATAATCATAAATAGATTACCTCTGATCTTAAATCTGACATAAAAAATATGATTTGTGTCATATCTGTATCATTGATGTAAAAGAAAAAAATTGATATCTTTTAAACGTCCATTAAATAATTTGACATATACAACAATCTACATTTAGTATCCTCTGATTAAATAATATAGGTTTATTTAAATCATCTAAATTTTGATGACATAACTAACAATATATTTATTTTTTAAAAATTTCAACTTTATTAAAAATATTGTCAAAATCGTCAAATTAACTCATTGTCTATGAGGATGCCACCGCTTTATTAAATGTTATTTATTACTTCACCTTTTGATACTCAACTTTATCAGAAAACTTCTAGTGTGTTCTTAGATCACTGGATATTTTATTCAGGAGAGAAATTTGATAGCACCCAACATTAATCTTAAATACAGTTTCTTGTATTTAATCTGCACTTTTTCTGTCATTAATCTCAATCTACGGCATAAGTTGTAAAGGTGTCATAATTATTGACATATGCTACCGAGGCCAATTATAATGACCCGATTCATGTTATCATGTATTAAAACTTTATGAATAATACACTATTTTGTTCCTTGAATAAAGTATAACATATTATGGATAACCAAACCTATAACTTAGTTTTGGAAATTGATATTGATTTTTTTTTTTTGGGCTGAATATTGTCTCTGGTCTTGTGATAAAACTGAGCATTTAATATTGATGATGATCCAGTACCGGTAAAGAGTAATGCACAGAAGGGATCGGTAGAACTTTCGGACCATCTAACATCTAACGATACTACAACGTTAGAAGTATTATCTACAGTGATCGATGATGTCATCTCAAATTTTTCTTCTCTTAACTTTTTGTGAGCTGTATTTTGTGTAATGGATCTATTACAAACATTCCTTTCGTGCATGCAACACAAAACGCTATGTATGATTCTCAACAACAAACAAAAAAGTGGCATGTGCATTTAATCCAGATCAATTGTGATGTTATCATATGCTATCCCATGTAGTGAGTTATACACAACTAGCTTTCCAAATTTGCAATACTGCAGCTGTACATAGAGACATGCATAGAATATATTTTTCTATTATAGCATATTAATTGTCATAAAATATAAATTTATAGTATTTTCTTTATCTTTTCACTTTTGTTTTAGTTGTTTGGAAGTCTTTCCTAAATTATTTTCTATGAAATTTTATGGATAGCCTTAAAATATTAAAAAAATAAAAATATATTTTCGATGTTAATAAATCAATGTATCTATAAAATATTTACAAAATTTAAATAAAATTGATTGTTGAATTTACTATATTGATCAATTACATTCTTAATGTATTGTTTTTATAATTGCATGCATTAGTGTTTATTTTTTGTTACTATATTGTTTAATGAATTTATTGTAATGTATTAGGAATAATCATAAAGAAATATCATATTAGTTAGTATGTTTATATAAGAATGTTGATAATTGTAATTATATTTAAAATATATTTTATTGGCATATTAATTTTAATATCTTAGATGTCTCAACAGTTAGAAATTGTACACTCAAATATGTATAATAATTTTTTATTAACAACAATTTCTAACAATAAAAATCAACAAAATTTATAAATAATCCATGGTAGTAAATAATAAAAAGGAAAAGTAAAGTACATCTAACCAATATAAATAATCCATTTCAAAAAAATTATTTTCGTATTTAATTTGTAACATTTATCATTTAATTATTTGTAGGTAAATGTTGCAAATAAATTTTAAGCTTCATAAATATTTTAAGTTTTAGTATATTAATGTATATATCAATATTTACATAATTTAAATAATATTGATTGATAAATGTATCATCTTGATCAAATACATCCTTCATGTATTATTTTCCCCCTTCCCACCTCCAAACTTAACTGACCAGACATCAATAACACCTCACGCGCGAAGCGCGTATACAACGCTAGTTATTTACATAGGGAAGAGGGCGAAATTGTATGATTAAAAGGTTTGAATTTTTTTTTAATATAACTTCGAAGTTCAAATGCTATGCACAGGAAATTTATGAACACAGCAACACAAAATATGTGATTGTAATGGTTCCTTCTCTACTAATAATATGCAACTTAATTAATTTTCTATTACAAGCACATATATCAAGTTGATTTTGGAAATTGATTATCACCATCGATGGTTTTACCATAGCACGCCATCGCTGAGGCGCTTTCTTCAGCGATAGTCCCTCACCCAGCCCATTTTTATTTCGTACCTAAATATTCAATTAGATAAGTACAAATGTTCTGTTATTTGAATATAAATATCAATTAGTTGTAATAAAAAATATAAATGTTATAAGCAAAAATGTTCATTTTATTAAGTATAAATGTTTTGTTTAGCAAATACAAATGTTCTATTAATTGAGCATAAATGTTCAGTTAGTTGCAATAAAAAAATACAAATGTTATAAGCAAAAATGTTAATTTGGATAAGTACAAATGTTCAGTTTATTAACAACAAATGTTCAGTATAGTAGGTACAAATGTTCAGGTTATTAGATATAAATGTTTAGTACGACTTTTCGGTTTTTTTAATAGGTGAGCGAAGGGGTCACGAACCGGACATAAAACACATGAAAAAATTAGAAGGGGTCATGAACCGACCCAATTCAAATATAATTTTTTCCAACTCTGCCCCTGAGGCGCCTCTCTCAAAAAATGATGCGCAATCTATATAATAAAACCATCAGTGACGCATTTAACTGAACACTTTTGACTATTAAACTAAACACGTTTGATTATTAAAATGAACATTTATAGCAGACATATTTGACTATTAAACTGAACACGTGTGATGGTTTTTTTAACGATGACACTTATCATTCCTGAGTTGATTTTATTGTACCTCTGTCATGATTTCTGTAACTACAAAAGTTACTAAGCCTTATCTATTTTTGGGCTAAAGCCCATGGAATTGAAAAGCTTTTACCAACTCCCAAAAGCCTGTACCAATTACCTTGTCGTCAATTCTGAAAAACAACGATTATCCATGGGAATCACATCCTCTGCTCATCTTAGTCATCTTAGAAGATGAGCAGGAAGATGAGCAAGGTGCTAATCTTCGATCCGAACTGTCCGATCAATAATGAGTGTCCTGTAAATAATACTAAATTGATAGGTCCGAAAAAATTTAACCGTCGAAACTAAATTGAACAGTTCGGATCGAAGGTTGACACCCTACTACCAGAAAAGAAAGCTTTTGCAATGGAGGTTTAGCCACGGTTATTCCGTTAGAAACCATATAATAGGAGAGAGAAAAAAATCTAAGGGAAAAATAACAATGGGTTTTATATTAAAACCGTGGCCCATATCTAGGGTGTGTTTGTTACACCTTTGGTTTGGTTGGAATAAGCCTTATTCCGAATAAGGCTTATTCGGGATGAAACCAAACACGTTTCCAAATAAACCTTATTCCGAATAAGGCTTATTCAACCCCTAATTCTAATACCATCTATATTGTGGAATTAGAATCCTTATTCGGAATAAGAGGAGAGAGGAGAGAGAATCCTTATTCGGAATAAGAAATAGCCTTATTCCGAACGCTGCCAAACACACCCCTAGGCTCAAATAAAGACGGGTTTCATTAGAAACGGTTGTTATTTTTTTTTTCAATTTCGGACGTTTTTTATGATGAAACCGTCTTTAAGGAAATAACACTTGTTTTTTAGTTTTCTTTCTTAACATTTGTTTTTATGCTTTACAAACGTAGCGCATATTTTTGGAAAACCCTATCATGCAAAGATTCGCATATAATTGTGGCGCCACTGTTCTTTTTTTTTCCCACTGTAATACAAAAACTTCTGTTTGAGCCTAGTTCTTCCACCATTCATAATGTTTTACATACATTCGCTTCGCTTTGATTTATTCCCTGGCTTCTACTTCTATGCTAAAAGCGCTCTAATTGTCACATCTGCCAGTAATCTTACTCGTCCGATCTTTGTATGCACAGCACCATTTAATTTTAAATTGATTTTTACCGCTGAATTCTCCTATATTACATATGCGGCTCAGACATAGGTAGTCGTTACCTGGCTTACCCAAAAAAAAAAAAAAAGACAATACATCAGACATCGACTTATTACAATATCAAATAAAAACTACAAAAAGAAAGGGCCTTTAGCTAAAATGTGAACTTTGCTAGAAAATTAGGTTCAGATTTGTCGTACCAAAAAGAAAGTTAATAAAAATAATAGTCTATTTCCCTCTAATATTTCATGGCATGATGGAAGTACATGGATAAAAAGGTTCTTCGAACAGCGCAACGAACAAGCCAAAGCCAATGAAAATAAGCTCCATGTCCAACAAATTACGAAAAGACTTTTAATACTGGCATGGTTCCGGTATGAAGGACTAAATCCTGCATAACATCACCATTGCAAAAGCACAAATCATGATACCAACATAAACAAGATAATTACATAATTACTTCAGTAAGGACCATAAAATATAAACAAGACAAAAACACAGCAAAAAGAACGTAAATGCGGCTCACATACTTCACAATAATTCCTTAACCAAAGCAAAGTTAAAAGCAGTAACACTCGGGTGAAGCAAAAAAACAATATATATTGCATTATATTACTTGTAACAACACGTATGCTCAGTCCCCTTAATATCCTCGATTGTTCTTGGACCCAAAAACACATGGCACCAACCCAATCTAAATTTAACTTTTGCCTCGATGACTAGAATTAGGAATAAAAAGAAGAAAACATCAACAAATACTAACATATAGCCAAAACATCTTACAAGTTCTAAAACAAATGCTAACAAACAGACAGGAGGCTTTCTTCAACCACAGTAAAACTCTACTGATCAAACACTTCTCTACGAACTATCCACAGGATCTGGGTAGAAGGTGTAAAATACTTGATATGATTTTATTTTCTTTATTTCTCATCTCCTTCAGCAGCTGCAACCACCAGCCTGTTGCTGAGAGCCAGAGTTGGCATTGGAGGCCTTGAGGTTAACATCAACCATATCCTCTTGCTTTGTTGATGTCAGAGTCTCCATCCCAGGCAGAGCTGCCGCTATTTTCCTGAATAGTGCCTGCACATCACAGCACATATAAATTAGTGTAGTTTCTTTATTAATATACATACATATAGGTAGGAAGAATCTTCGCATCAGAGTAGTTTGTGGTCAGATAACACTCATATCAAGTACACTCAACAAAACTGTATGCGATTTTCTTTTAATGCCATTTCAATTTCAGACTGAAATAGAAATTTATCTTAAATTTTAAACTTGATCCAAATTTAAGTGGGGAATATGATGCCCCAACAATCAAATTTAGAAAATGAAAAACAGAAAAATAATATTTGAAATTAACTCAAAATTTGAAAATGTAAAAACTGGGTGTAATCAACATGATATAAAAATGTAGATAAAACAATGAGGTTTTGTGCTTGATTTCCTGTTCATTTGACAATTTGGACCTTTCAATAATCTGAATTCAAAGGCCTTCATGCAATATCAAATGATATTTAAATTGCCTACGGGCTTAACTACCAAAAAAAATGATATTTAAATCTCACAATATTTGATAATCAAACTAATATATTAATAAGTTTATAAACTTTTTTTGTATTTTAAAGCTCATTTGAGTGAATTTGAGATGTACTGTCAAGATTGTAAGATTGTCAAACTTTAGAGCCTAAGGACCTATCTGGTTCAGTATCTAGTTAAGCAAAGATAATCCAGTTGGTCCATTGCTGATCCCCAATTGATCATTGAGGATATATTCTCAAATTCACCAAATAGCTAATCCAAACCATTAATTGATTAATTAAATAAAATGGCCCTTCAGCCTGATTTCAGGAACAGGCTGAAATTCATGAGAAACGAAATGAAAAGAAATTGCCCAGAAATTTTGGTCAAACCAAACATGAGTTTTGTATTGGTTTTATCTCTGCATCCTTTTTAGTGCTATAAAAATTCAGTGATCAAAACTAGATGCATGGACGATTCTTGCTAAAAGAGGGGCCCATAGAATCATATCCTTAGTATCTCTACAGTCTACACTCTACAGTATCTCAAACTGCCAACTGAAATTTCTGCATATTACAAAAGAGCAATATAACAAAAAATAATTCTTGGAAGCATCTGAGATAGGAAAACTTACCTTGATGTTGAACCCAGCTTTCGCACTGGTCTCAATAAACATCACGCCAAGGTCCTGTGCTTTTGCTTCTCCTTCCTCTATTGATACTTGCCTTTTTAAATCACAGTAATTAAATATCATTTAGTTGTCAGATTAAAGACAATCTTGGTTGCACATTTGAGGGTAGCATCAACACACATATGGTTGATGGTACTAAATTGGTGCCCAGATTGAACATCCAGGAATTATCCACATAAAATAACATCAGTGCCAGGTACTATTGTAGAGGAGAAAAAGTATAATGAAAATTAAGGTACCTCTTGTCAACAAGGTCAGTTTTGTTGCCAACAAGAACAATAATGACATCACTGCCCCTCTCAGTGCGCACCTCCTCAATCCACTTTGATGTATTTAGAAATGATTGTCTGCCTGTCCCAATGTATGAAAATAAACTTAAATATGAAATTGACTCATAAAAAAGTATAGACAGAGCCAGCTGAAATATTGGCACTTTAACAACAATCGAAGATTAGAAATTAAAGATGCCATGTTATCTTCTTATAAGATTTTCGTGTTTGTTTGGTTTAAATTAGGTAATATGAAGGAACATTTCTTAATTTGAGGCTTAAGCTGAAATACAATAGCTTTCCTGCAGGTGATGTGCTCTACCAGTTGGCTATAGATATATGATGATAAAATAACATACTGGCTACATCATAAACAATAACAGCAACTGAAGAGTCACGGATGTAGCTCGGAATAAGACTCCTAAATCTCTCTTGTCCAGCTGTATCCCTGTAATTGAAAATTAATCACTAATAAGAATAACGACAAGAGGCATGAAGAGACAGCTGATGAAGATCAATAGGAAAAAAAAAAAGAGGAGGAATGAGGCAGCTCATTCCTTTAGGTCAATGATTAATTTGCAGTAATAATGACATGCCAGTCAGATCTAGAAAGTCATATTACTCATATTAGTATATTGTTGTACATTTTAGTACTATAATAATTGGTCAATTGAAGTTTATGCTCGGGTCACTTCATAATTGAGCTTTAAACATCTAATTCCAGCTGAATATGGATTTTGTACCAGAAATACCAGTCAGTATGTATAAGTGCTAGTGATACTGCAATTTGGCCGAAAATGATCTATGAGATTCAGCCCTGACAGTTATTTCTAACAATATTGTTTAATGAACTAAAAGGAATATGATGTTGTACTTATTCTCATTTGTTTACTATGCTCTGAATAATATTCAGATCCATATGCACAAATAAAAGTCAAGGGGAATATAAAATTGTCTTAATTAACTCACATAAACATATAATATGCAAGGTACTGAAACCTACCAAAGCTGTAGCCTCACTGTACGGTCCTCCAAGTACATTGTCTTTGAGAGAAAATCAATACCAATGGTAGCCTATAAATTTAATTTAAAAATGACAATTAGGATAGGTAAAAGGAAGTATGTTCTATATTCAAAGCTATGAAGAAATTAATTAAAAAATGATTATCTGCATGCTGAATCATGCTTCCCCTTACTTTCTGGTTTAAGTATTTAACAAGACTGTTTAACAGAACAATTCAACTGAAAACATGACTTCACACAACTATCATAATCTTATCCATTACATCCACCATAATTTAAAATTTATCACAGTTGATAAGGACTAAACAACACTTTTTCGTGTAATAAATATGAGATAAACGTATTAAAATAGATCTCATGGCGACCAATTTCAGATCTAATGCAAATACTAATTGAAAACAATACTAATACCAAAGAGATCTACTGGAACCGGGATCAATCAAAATAGATCTGATCCCATCGGAGGCAGTCCTCATCCATCCCAAATCGATCATAAACATATGAAATTACAACAAATCGAACAGAAAAGCGATGGATCAAACCTGATAAGTGTTGTCGAACTTGTCATACATGAACCTGGTAATAATACTCGTCTTTCCGACGGATTGATCGCCTAAGAACACCAGCTTGTACTTCGCTAAAGCCGATACGGGCGCCATGGCGATCTCAGAACGAACGAGTAGAAGGGTCGAGAGAGAAGAGAAAAGAGAGAGAGAGAGAGAGAGAGAGAGAGAGAGAGAGAGAGAGAGGTGGGAGAGAGAGCGAGTGAACTGGGGCTTTGTCTCTGTCGAATGGGGATCGGAGAGGAGAGAGAACAATAATTAATGGAATCAATTTGTTTATTTATTTAGTTTTTTCTCTCTCTCTCGGGAGTCAGTGGGTTTTTTTTTTTTTTTTTTTTTAAGATTTTTGTTTTCGTTTTGTGAAGAAAATGGACTTTACTCGGCTCCGCGCCCGGCGCCTCCGTCCCACAAGCATTGACCTCGAAATTAATAAATCGCATTATTGTATATTTATATTGTTCAACTTTTTGCAAGTAATTTCCATTTTATAACGTTTTATATTTTTCAATCTGCATTTTTTTTTTGAGCAGCGTTCCGCTGCCACCGAATTTAGCTGCCACAAGTTGCCACAAATCACAAGCCATTCAATTAATTCCGATCAATGGCTGTGATTGATTTTACTAGAAGCATTTCTATTAAATTTATTCAAATTCCAAAGCCACTTTATTGCTTGCTTTTTCAATAGAATAACATCAGACATACTGTACTAAGTGTGTACTTCTTCTCCATCCATTCATCCAACAAACATGAATAAGTATTCTCTCTGTTCTCTGGCGCTTTACCCTCTCTTTTTGCTCCAAGTCGAGCACAGTTCATATTTATATCTTTCTCTCTTCGTTTCAGCAGGAGTTCCGAGCTCAAATTGTGACCGTAATTTATTTTTCAATGAACTAATAATAGAAATTAATTACAAACCAATTAGGAAGAAATATATCTTGGTCCTTAAGATGCAAACCAATTAGGAAGAAATTCTAAAATCACATAACAATATACGATGACAATAGTAATCTTAAAAATTTAAATGTTATTAAACTATGTGTTAATTAATTAATTTAAATTATCGACAATTTTGAAATTCAACTTGTAAGTTAATATTTATTGCTACTTATATCACATTCTTAAAATTTTCATTTTGATCTATTATAATTATTTTTTTTTACAAAACAAGACTCCGTCTTGAATATGATAATTGTCCGTTATAACAATGGAGCAAGCACAATTTAAGAATTTTATCATGTTTTATTATTTTTGAGATGATCTATTTTTATGTGAAATTTTTTATTGACAAATATATTTATTTCGATCGAATTATTTTTTTGAGCTATTCACATGCCTACTTTTATTGATTCTATTTGTTAAAATTGGTTGACATTGACATCCTTCAGCTCAATCAATTCAACGTTGATCTTAAATATTGAAAATTGACAATATATTTATGTCAAATAATATTTTCAAGTATTAAAGTCTGCCCATAGTGGGCACTGCTGCTTGTTTAAATTAAAACGGTCTCAATTTCGACGCATACAAAAGGTATAATCCACTACATAATTTACTCTTTTTTTTTTTTTAATCTCTTTCACTTGGTATTCTGTCTTTCTTATTATTCAGAACTGTAGTTCTATGACAAGTGACAACATTAGTAATGGATAGAAAATTATGTTAGTTTTTTTTATTACTTTTTAGAATAATACAATTTTTATAACAGAAGATGACGATGTTCTGATAATTAAAATTCACTTTTTATTTTTTTAAATAATTAATTATTATGTTTCTATTGAATTAATTGATGTGGAAGGAGCAAATCGTCCTTTACAAACCCTTCTTTCCTCACCTCCTAAAACCTCAGCATCACTCCAATGCCTCGCCTGAACCCTTCAACTCTCCTCCGTCGCCTCCCTTTTTACCTCCGTCAATTTTCCTCTCTTCCTCTCCCTTCCCCACCCCTCCGTTCCCACTCCTATTCGCACCCGTCCCCGTCCCGCCCGGATCCGTTCGACCCGTCAACCCGCTCTCATCCCTCCCGCTCCACCTTAACCTTCACTTCGGACCCCTTCGACCCGTCAACCCTCTTAAAAGAAGATCCAATTTCCCTCTGTGCCTCCCTCTGGGTCTCCTCCTTTCGCGAACCCTCCTCCACTCCTCCCCTCTCTTCTTACCTCTCTCGACTCGAGCTATGGCTTCTTGCTTACCAGAAAGCCTATGCGGACGATACTGGGTCGTATTTGCCCCGTTCCAATATACCCGCGTCGACTATCCATTCCCTTCTGTCACTCCGCAATGCGGTGCTAGATGGGCGGTTTAAATGGGGTAATCGGCTTACGCCCTTCATCCGTTCGCCCCGTGACCCGACTGACCCGACAACTCTTTCCAAGCGAAAGCTCAAGGTTTTTCTGACAGCACCGGGCCCACCGCCATTTCAAGACAAGATTGTGCATGAGGTACTGTTGCTGATCCTTGAACCTGTTTTTGAATCCCAATTTTCGTCAAAGTCCTTTGCTTTTCGACCTGGCCGTACTGCCCATACCGCCATCCGTACCATTCGTCGTTCCTTTGCTGGGTATCTCTGGTACCTCAAAGGAGACTTGAGCACACTATTTGATTGTCCGAAAATCAACCTGGTATTGAATGCACTTATTCGTGAAATTCGAGATAAGAAGATAGTGGACTTGATCCGGGCAGCACTTCTCACGCCTCTCATAACAGCAAACCCAATGGATGAGGCTTTGAAGAAAAAGAAGAAGAGCAGAAAATATCAGAAGAAACGGGTTTTGGCTGACGATGAGCCAAAACCCGATCCGTATTGGCTTCAGACCTTCTTTGGGTTTGCACCTGAAGAAGCACGAAAGCAATTTGATTGGGGGCATTGCGGAGTTCTTAGCCCTCTTTTAGCTAACATATGCCTAGATGAATTGGATAAATGGATGGAAGAGAGAATAACCGAGTTCTATAAACCTTCTAACACTGACACATGGGATCGGGAGCAAGCGAACATCTCCTGGCCTGAGTTTTTGCCAACGACTGGACCTGACAAAACTCGCAAGATGGATTATATTCGGTTTGGTGCCCACTTTTTAATAGGAGTTCGTGGACCACGTGCTGATGCTGCTGTACTGAGGAAGCAATTGATTGAATTTTGCGACACAAGGTTTCAACTTAAACTCGATAATGAATCTGTTCCAATAGAACATATAACAAAAGGAATTATGTTTTTGGATCATGTTTTGTGTCGTAGAGTCGTGTACCCTACACTGCGCTACACAGCTTCAGGAGGAAAAATTATTAGCGAGAAAGGAGTTGGCACTCTCTTGTCGGTTACTGCAAGTCTTAAACAGTGCATAAAGCAGTTTCGCAAATTGGAGTTTCTGAAGGGTGACCGTGAACCTGATCCACAACCATGCTTTCGTATGTTCCATGCCACACAGGCCCACACCAATCTACAAATGAACAAGTTCTTATTAACTATGGCGGAGTGGTACCGTTATGCTGACAACCGGAAGAAGGTGGTAAATTTTTGCTCGTATATTATTCGTGGGTCTCTAGCAAAGCTTTATGCAGCAAAATACAAGTTAAGATCTAGAGCTAAAGTGTACAAGATTGCTTCTAGGAATCTCAGTCGTCCACTGAAGGAGAAAAAGGGGCAGTCGCCAGAGTACCACAATTTGCTCAGAATGGGTTTGGTGGATTCAATAGATGGGTTGCACTATACTCGCATGTCAATGGTGCCTGAACCTGATTACACACCCTTCCCTGGAGGATGGAGGCCTGATCATGAACGGGTTTTGGTAGAGTATATCAAATTAACTGATACAAATACGCTCGAGGAGTTGCGTTGTGTAATTAAAGATGAAGGGCTTATAACCCCGCAAGATTCAGTTTCAATGCTTGTTTGGAGCTATAAGAAAAATGCTTATTTGTTCCCAACTTTGGAGGAGACTGATGTGGATAATGAAGAAGATAATTTGGTATCAAGTGCAGAGAAACATGGAGGATTTGCGTTTGTTGGGGCCATTAGTCAAAGGAGTGGTGAAGGACCCTAGTTAAATAGTTTGAGGATTGTTCTCATGAATTGTAGAATTTAATTATTCGGCGCTCCTGGACTATCCACAAGGGTTACCCGTGAGATTGTTTGCAAAAACATGTATAGTCAAAATTTATTCTATGTACGTGCACCCTTTTGTCGAGGTGCTCGAGTGTAATTTTTGAGGTGCACCCGTACAGCGATGATTTATTTTACCATTATTTGGGTGAAGTTAGGATGGGGGAAATCATAAATCGCTATAAATTTATAGTGTAAAACATCAGCAGAATACATGATGTAATTTTTTGCTTTTCTTCCTTTTTTGGATTCATATTGCAATTTGATTGCAGATTACAACAATACAGAGAAGTCGTAGGACGTAATGTATACTACCTACTTGAGAGAGAATTATGTAATTTTTTTTTATTTCAAATTTTCTTGAATTAGGATATAACTCTAATACCCGACTTCTTATATTGCCAGTAAGTAGTAGTTTAGAACCTAGTGTATCTGTGTATGTTGTTAACAGATGATGACATCCTTAGAAAAAGATAGGAGGTAGACACAGCTCACACAATTTCTCTTCAGTTATAACATTAGATCTCGAAGAATGTCTTTTTGTATGAGTTTGCACGTGCCTGCTTCATCCAGTTAACACGCGAGCATTTAACCATATATAAGTTAATTTACATACAGATCCTATTCCTACCACTGATCAGCTTCTACAATTATACTACATATTTCTACAGCACCTCATTCTCTCAACACCTCTATAACATTGACACCGTTATTTTTCCCCGCAACAAAGAACCCTCTGCTACAAAAAGACTTGAGATTTAAGCAAAACAGCTCCAAAATTGTTTGGCGAATCCTTCAAGATACCTCAGGGCGGATAACTCTGCATGGAAGTCCATGGTATCATTAAAAAAATGAGTAAAGAAATCAAACAAGTGCTAACGTAATAAGAAATAACCATACCTCCCCAGTTGCGTTAATTCAGGTTCCTCTAGAAGCAAGTGTTGCAGCTCTTCCCTTTCATCACTGCAACCAACAAAATATTAACACCATGCCAAAAAAAAACTTCAACAGCATACCTTTTGAAGTTCCATATAGCAATTGATGCCAAATTGGATTGGTCAGTTCAAGATTATCTTATGTTTTCAGTATTTCATTTGAACATAATGTCAGCAGAATAAGAAACTGACCTGACCCCTGGCATTTATACACTTCAGTTTAAGTATGGTACAGTACAAACTACCCTGAATCAAGAACAAGAACTATTGCAAAACAATATAGTAACTACAGTCCAGATTACAAGCGCTAGTATATCTTATGAGGAGCTATATAACTTACCTATAATCAAGCGTTAGTAGCTTATGATGAATCATCAAATCAGAGCCAACATAGGAAATTACAAGATTGCCAGCATCTGGGTGGGGCCAACTTCTAGAAGTTGGGAATCTCAGCAGAAACGTCCCTGGCTTCTCAGGCCCTTTTGGGCCTCGGAGGGCATTTTCTGCTTCTTCCTTTGTGATAAACCCTTCTATCCATCTTGGAACCAGACATTCCCATAACTTGTTTATTCTCTCTCTTGCCAATGTAAGAGCGACTGGATACATCCAATACCACAATCTTTTGAAGTCCTCTCTCCCCAATTCTTCACCACAGCCAGCTATTCCTTTTAAAACCTCTATGTCCTGAATTGTAAAAATTGGTTAAGACTTCTAATTTTGGAGATGGGATTTACACCTTGCTGAATGAAATCTGTTTTTTAATTTTTTGGGATTGGTAATAAACAATATGATGTAGCATCATACTGACTTTAGAAGGATGCAATTGATTCCTGAAACATTATCTACTGTTGCAATAATTTCTGTCATATTAGTAGTCTGGATCATAATTAGGAATAAATGAGTCCTACTTTCCAATTTCCTTCATTGTTTATTGGGTTTTCCTTTTTGTTGGGTCTTCTATGCACTAGACTTTTGCCTGCAAAAGGACATTCCTTGTGATATTCAAGCCAGAGAGTTAATAAATTACTTAAAAGTAAGTTTTTAGCATCTTTATTTCTCTGATTTAACTTGCTTCAATCTTAATTTACTTCTTTGTTATCATTGTAAACCATGCAGAAATTGGCACCGTCACAATATATTTGTAGACTAGAGTTAGCAGTTTCCAAAACTAAAATAAGAAATATGCATGAGTAGACAAAAGAAATAAATAATAAATAACCTGTCCTGACAAACCCCTGTTGGATGAATGGGAGATGCACATAAATTTCTTAACTATCTCTGGAATTGCACATGTCCAAAGCACACGAGTTTTGTTGAATGAGATTGACGTCCATGTTTCATCCCCTTCTTCAATCAGTTTCTTTGCCATTAATATTTGATTTCTAATAGCAATGGGAAAACGTATGAGAGAAATAAATAAATAAATAAAATAAGATAACTGTGTGTAAATTTATGCTGGTTTGGCTTTTATTGAGGATGTACTTTGGCCCCTCATTGTTCAATAACCATTGATTTACCCCGATTAATCCTCGAGTCACCTTCTGTTGACAAATTGTGCCTCGAGTAACCCTCAGCTGTTCAACTATGCCTCACTTTAACCCAATTTTTTAATGAACACCATGTTTCCTCAATCAACTGTCAATTTTGTAATAAGACTACAACTAAATCCTAGTTGTGATGCAACAGTTGCAAAGCCAAGAAATGAATGGAAGCTACTAATTAACTGCAACAATGAAGTACCAAAAAAGGGCAAAAAAAAAAAAAATTCGAACAAAAGCAAAAGAAAATGGGATAGATTCAAATAGGAAACAAAGGGTTATGTTGAATTTCAAGTATTCAGTTTCACCAATAAGATACAGAGGCTTACTTCCATTTCGAATTGCAGAAAGAAGATCTTTTATCAGAAAGGGGTCTACAAAAAATTCTGGGAAAACACCAATGGTTGCTGGCATATTTGTCAAAGAAAAGTCCAGTTAAAAGGCTAAACTGGTATCACTGCCACACCAGCTTGCAAACCAGGCATAATACTGGACTAAATCCGGTCAATGGTGTCTTGGCAGAAGGGCCTTAGAAACAAGATGAAAGAAAAAGGAACTTAAATTTACAGCAAATTGAGGTCATCAGTTCATGTACCTGTGGTGGGAGCACCCAGTGTAGAGCCCGACCCGCTTTGCAAAATCTGCCATGTCATCATTAGATGCAATTGATAAGGTTTCTCTCAGAATAACTGACCTCTCCAACATGCCTTCCAAGCAATACCTGAACACCAGTGCATCAGCAAGAGTGCTGGCCGCACCAAATCTTGTTGCTTCCAAGGCTTCTCTCAGCATAGTGGCTTTGTTTGCACCATCACTATCTGAGCCTGAAAGCGGGTTGCTTTCGGCTTCCTCAGCATTGCTTGACGTTCCATTCAATACCTTATGATCCAAAACTAACAGGCATAAGAATACATAAATTGAACACGAGTTGAGAAAGTTAAGATGGATGAAGAGGTACTAGAGGAATTTTGTACTAGCACATTCTACTGTACTAGACAAAACTCGTACTGATACTGATGATGACAACAACAACAAACAACAGCATACCAAACTCAATGGAAAAAAATGGTAATAACTAAAACAAGAAAAAAAAAATGGAGTTGGTCTTACACCAGACCAGCATCAGAAGATTATCATGTTTGACCATGAAATACTAAGGTTGTTTGTGCCACATGCTTATAAAGAACTGGTACAGGCTAAACTTCACCATAGTAATGTAATCATAAAATGGCCTATTTAGGATCAGATAACCCCCTTGGTTAGGTGATGTTAATATCATGGCACCAACACAAAGGTACCTTTACAGTGGCCCTTAAATGCTAATCTGAAATAATGTTAGACATGATAAATGTTTCTTTTACCACAGGAGAGTTTTCATGTGCATCCTTTTGCACCATTGGCATCTTGCATTCTATCTTGGGCCGTTTCTCTGGCTGGTCAAACTTCTCTGCAGCTCCATTCTGACCTCCATTCTCATTCTCATGCTGATTTGGGCTATGCTGTTGATTTGGATTCTGATTTAGAGTTTCAGTCTGATTCTGAATCTCCCTACTAGCTTCTGTTTTAAGGCCACAAGTTCCTCCATTGTTATGCCCGTTGCTAGTTTTCTGCAATGGGGGGTTTTCACAGGGAGGCTGAGTTGGTGAAATTTTTCTCCCTGACCCGGCTGTACGTTGGTTCTGTTTACTCCTTGAAATGCAACGGATTGGCTGGGAGTAGGTTTCAAGAAATGGGTATCTTTGTGTGCTAAAAGGGTAAAAGAAAATACGGAACAGCCTGTTGTCGCATTTAGATGATAACTGAAAATCAAATGGACAAAAACAGAAAAAAGATTCAATCAAAGCATATTATGTTATTGTAGTTTAAAAAACTGAAGCAATATCTGTAAAGGGTCAATTTCAACTGTAATCAAAACAAGAGGAAATAAAATTTGGATATGTACAGTTTTCTCAATTTTCCAGAAGGTACTGAATTTATCTTTCTTTTACCGTGCATATGATGCCAGAGTAGTCTGAACAATTTGTCAAACATTTAGGGAACAAATGTTAAATTCTATTCTCTTACATTTTTAGGTTATTTTTTTGCTCCCCTTTTTTTGCATTCTAGAGTGTATATATCAGTATGTAGGACATGATATGGATTATGAAACACCTGACCAGCTTGAGAATGCTGATGGGAAACAACTCATCTCCTTTTCTTAATAAATTCTCCCTCTTCCTATGACATTACTTTTAACTTTCATGAAACCCCAAACATTGCCTCATGCTGACACTACCTTAGCCACTTTGAGCTTAAAGGCTGCACGGCCGCGTACAAGTGGAACCGGCCGATTAGTTGACGGGTACTCCATTCCATCACAACTAAGTAACAATGGGTCTTCACCATCATCTCTAGAGTTCTCAACAGGAGCTCCATTGTCGGCATAAACCAATGATGCCATAATCTAAAATAAAAGAGAGAAATCTCTTATCAAAAAAAAAAAAAGCAACACTTCAAACGTACCGTTCAATGCTCAAGAATTCAGCGGATTTCAATACAGCACAGGCAGATTGATTGATGTTTCCTGAATACATTGACACTAAAACTTCATAAAGAAAAGAAAAATAGATGTGGATAATTGCTTTTAGGTCAGGTAAAGCTGCCAACAAGCCACCATACCCTCCAATATATACTTTAGTGACACCCAAGAAGAACAATTTTCTACAAGATCTAGGTGGAACTCATGCAAAGGGAAACCCACAAAAAGAGGGGAAAAAAAATGTCCTATGAGCAAATTCGGGTAATCAGATATGAAAGGACTGTAAGACAACCTCCATATCCCTGCACACAGGTTGACCAATACCATTCAACAATTGTACCTCCAAGGAGAAATTCCTCCGGCAAGAAGGCTGCATCCATAAAATCAATATAGAAACAATTGACAATCAGAAGATTCGCACTCTTGAATTACAAAAAAATAAAGAAAGACAGTTATATACAAGGACCTATTAATAAACTATACTAGGCTTCAGGTTGAAAGGGCCTAACCAAGGATCATGTATTGCTATTACAGTAGTGAGACTGCACCCAATGGTATGGCAGTGTTAATATATAGCATTTACATTAACAGTACTGTAATATTCAGTCTTAAGCTAAGCTTTTCTGGGTTATTCGGACATTCTAGGTTTCAAGCATAAAAAGCCTCAAGCACCTGAACAAGATAAATTAAAAGCTTAACAAAATATAAAATAAACAAATGAAACAAACAGGGTTTGTATCAACTGATATTGTGACTTGTATGGTGCACCGCCCAAGATTATGCAATTGATTTCATTAAAAAACATTAAATAATTTTACCTTTCCACCAACAATGTTCCAGACTCCGTCAGGGCCTGCCTCAACCCCATCAGGGAGTGATGAATTGTCAAGAAATAACCTCACTGGTTGGTCCTGCAATTTACTATTTCTTCAATAAATTTTGTAATAAGATTGACCTTTGTAGAACCATAAATATAATTTAGATCAAGAATATCCTTAAGAGGTAGCAGTAAGACAAAAGACCAGAATAGGCTGAGTTCCACCACTAGATTAAATCCAGCACTTTGTTGCCGAAATACAATCAAACACTAATGCTTGCCAGCATTTGATAATATATATAGTATGAATATGTATCACCATTCTTGGTTAAAAAACGCATTTGAGGAGGCCAACCTTTGTATATTGGCTTTTAATTGATAATGATGAAGACCAAACTTGTGAATTGTAGAAGTATCCCTCAACTTTTCCCTTGTTACCAACAAGTGTCGTGAGCTTCAGAGAATATCTTAGATTTCTTCCATTAGACAAGGGAAGGCTCGTCCCATCTACCATGATAGCATTGATATGAAGACACATGTATCTTTGGGTAACCTGAAAATTTTTAAAAACACAATGTAATTAGTATAAGAACTAACAGCAATGTCTAATAATCACAAGAAAGAAAATGAGAAGACAATACAAGCCTTATAATTTGAAAACATCAAATAATCATAGCTGTATTGTAAGTGGGAAGTATTAGTTTAAGAGAAAAAAAGTATTTTTTTTTTCCCATTGCCTACGTGACTAAAAGGTGCATTCAACCTTTTGTCTCCATAACTAATATTTTCCTTCCATTCTCCACTCATTCATTCCTAGGTATCTTTTAAGCTCACAGTTAAACAGGTTACTTTCAAACAGTTGCTAACAACACAACAAGGGCAAGCAGGGATCTCAAAAGGTCTCAGATTGTATTAATTTGTAAACAGCCGGCGACATGCAATATCATGGCTATGAAATCAAATAACATGTCCACTCTCCCCTTATTTAATTGCATACTTGAAATTAAATTCACAGGTAGTGTAGCCACAAAAAATGGAAAAAATGAAACAGAAGTAGTAATGAAATAAAGAATAACATATCTCAAGTATACCTGACAGCCGATGTGAACCCATTTCTCTGTGGGACATGGATTGGAGGCTGACAAGTGGGTCACACCTCTCCATGGGAATAAACTGCCAGGGCATGGTGCCTCTTCATGCAGGCCCAATAATGGGAAAACAATCAATTTACTTTCTTCATTCAGTGCAACAAATGGAACATCACCTTCTACCTTTGGGTTTGTCTGAAAATGAAACCATGCAACTAATTTAATCATTGCAAATTTTTATTTGTATAATTTGATGTTATCTGTGGGACAATGTGGAAACATTTGAAATTAACTCTGGATATTAAGTTGCAGTTTCTTTATAAAACGCATTAAACACAAACTGATCCAATACAATAACTTTTACCATTTTTTTTTTTTTTTTTTTTTGCTATAACAAAGGAGTTATTTTCAAACTTACCAAACTATAAGAAACATTTAGCAAAATGCAATGTGTGGTATAATACCAATTCAATAAAATAAACTAAGGCTTCTAGCATTACAATTATACTTTTGTCATCATTAGCAATCGAAGTTCAATCAAAGAGTAAGGTAGCAATAAATGATAGATTCATAGAAAAGTACCAAACCAAGTGTATCTACCAGAAAAACTTGTAATTGAATTTCAGAAGTTCCCAATTTACAAAGAAAAGAGCGGGAGCAAGAGCAGCTTACACTCCACCAAAACCCACAAAAGGAGGCGTGAGTTCCTTCTCTATTTATAACAAAATCAACGAGAAAAAGAAAAACAAACCCAAAAGTAAAACAAAATTCGTAACCTGATGAAGAAGCACAGAACAAGGTCGCGCCGAATTCGAGAGATAGATCCAGAAGCTGAGAGAAAACCCTCTTTTCTCATCTTTCTCTTCAAGAGAAACGCTTTCGAGGCTTATTTTAGCATCACTCAGTCTGCAATACTTCTCCTCACTGTCTCGTTCGTTGCCCATGAATGGTCGCTTAGAGTTCCATAGAATGAGAAAAAATAAACAGGGAAATTGAGAAATTTCTCTTTTCTTATTTTTTATCTTCGTTAGTTAACGGTCTTTACTAATTGAGAGGTTCCGACTCCTTGACTAGTAGGGAGTACTAGGGAGTTAGGTATTTTGTGACAGAAGAGGCCGATTGATCTGAACCATCCATCAGGTTATATGTCGCTTTACTTTGTTTTACTCATAGGAAGGTTCCAAAGCCTTCCTTTTTTTTTTGGGTTCCTCCGCTATATTGTTAATTTCGAATTTTTTATTATAATAGCTCAAAATTATGCTGAAGTGAAAGGAGAAGTAGTCTCTGTATACCGGTTACCGAATTTTGATGGGATTTTAAGCTGGATCAATGTTTCTCTCCACACTCCACGGGGTTTTGATTGGATAGTTTTGTCAATTGGGATAAGGGTATTGCTTTGAGTTGATTTGTAAATTTGTTTAAATTGCTCTTTTCATATATATACACACACACACGGGATAATCGATCGAGCTTTGCTCGAAATTTGACATATTAATATAAATTTAAAATATTATTATTTAATAATGATTGATTATGAATAGATTGTTATGCTTGCATACAAAAGAGCAACGTAGATAGGATGGACATGAAAATAGAAATGGGTCACAAAAATGAGAAACAAAACAATGCATTGTCTAATTATTAAATGTTGGCGAAGCGGGTTGGTTTTATGAGCAATAATACCCGACACATAAATAGTTATAAAATACCACGTTACAAAAATTAGAAAATTTATAATTTTACAATACTTGGAGTGTCGAATCACATTTAACTAAATGAGTCCAACACCCACACATATTTATTTATATTTTTTATTTTTGATTTTTGATATCGTCAATCTAGAACTCAAATATCACAACAAAAGTGATAAACATGATATGTGTCGATTTCTTTGTGCACATAAAAGGATTATTATATGTCAATATCAATTTAATTGCATTAAGAGCTAACAAAAATTTTCGATAATGTAGATTATTTGGACGTTGATTTTTCAAGTATTTGACTCTTAGTCATAATTTGTATAAGAAATATAATATCAATCACATGTAGTAAATTTATTTGTTATTCAAGTTTTTCGTTATTTTATTATTAATAAAGTAGAAAAGAGACATAAAAATAGAGAAATTCAAACTTCCCTTATTAATAGTTGTAAATTAGAAGGATGCTATTATTACGAAAGAGCTCATAAGTGCCGTCAAAATGAGCACTCTTTGTCAAGAACCACCGAAACTCGATGCAACGGCGTACGTATAAAGTTGAATTAATACTGCTGCGTCAAATTATACAAACAAACTAAAATAGTAAATTGCTTTATTTAAAACACACAAATTTTACTGTAAAATGTATCCAACAACCGAATGAATATGTAATATATGCTTTTCTTATTTTAAGTATTTCCATCACACAAATATTATACTGTAAGCAAAAAATCTTAATCTTAATATTATACTATAAGCACTATTAATCCGAACAGACTCTCTTGATGGTGAATTTCTAGGATGTCGAACTATGTCTCCCTTCTCCTCTTTATATTTTACTCTCGAGAATATTTTTATTTGAGATAGAAAAATGTCATCATAATTCTCTATCAGAATTATATGGTATATATATAAAGAGGCCTTTAATCACTAATATATGCATATTAAAGGGTGCAAATTAGGTCCATACATCTACTAGTGTGAAAATAAAAATGTGTTCGCACTTTAATACACATTAAAATGATAATAAAAATGGCAAGACAAAGACATAAACAAGTCTGATACCAACTATATATAAGCAAAAAATCTTAATTAGGGATAACACGGAAATTGAAAAAATCATAAAATACCTCCAGCCATTGCTATTCCTTGATTGTCGATTCCGTCATCATCAGAAGGACACTACTAATCCGAACAGACTCCCTTTCCTTCATGGTAAACCTCTAAAATGTCGGATTAGACCATATCTCTCTTCTTCTCTTTATATTTCTCTCAAGAATACTTTTATTTGAGATAGATAAATGATATTCTTCATAATTCTCTATCAGAATTATAAGTATATAAAAGGGCCTTTAATCATTAATAAATACAAACTAAAGGGTGGAAATATTTGTAGCCGAGATCACACACTAAAGGGTGCGAATTAAGTGCATGCATCCAATATGTGAAAATAGAAATGTGTTCACACTTTAATACTACATGTGCGTCCAAATGTCAAAAAAAAAAAATTAAAAATGTCAAGAAAAACTTAAAAATAATTTATTTGTGCTGTAATTATTTAATATATCATTTTTGCCAAAAAAAAAAACATAGCACTATGATTGTTTGTATTCTTTTGCATCTTAAAAAAGTTGTGTTCATTCTTTCCTCTCTGAATATCTGAATTTAAAGGAAGTTTATCATGCCGCTAACACAAAAGTGGTCAAGTATAGCCGAACAAATCTTTATTTGTAATATTCTTTTTGCGTACATGTTCCATCTTTTTCAAAAAGAAAAATTGTTCTCCAGGAAGTCTTTTTTTTTGCTTTTGAAATAATAGAGTGTGGTCTAGTGTACGTTTGTACCAAAATATTTTTTTACATTTTGCAGGCTTGAATCCACTTTCTATAGAAAAACAATACAGTCACTAACCATTTGTATACTTAGACCACGTTCATAAAGTTTTGTTAATTGGTTTTTCTCTAATTTTCTTCAAGTTCTTGCCTCTTATCGTTTGAGCTTTTAGATTTGAGATCTCTCACCTACGAACTCGATCTATTACATAATCAATATTGCAATATTTTAAGTTCATCTACATGGATATAATTTTATAGGGAAAATGTGATATAATTTGAACTCTTAGTCCACAAACTGCCGGTCATTTATTTATTGTCAATTAAGCACTGATCAGTGACTGAAGTTTAATTTTGAAATGAAGAAAATGAGAAAACTGTCAACGTTTGATAACCAAAATTGAGAAAATCTTCTTCATTTATAATCCAAAATGAGCGGCATTTCAAAATGAAGAATTGACAAAATCTGATTATTTTCATATCAATAATAAGCATATATATGATAATTCATGAATTCTGTTTGACAATTGTCAACATTTGTCAAGCTAGGTTACAGCAATCATCGGACCTTTCGGGCTTACTTTCTGTAACATTCTGATGCTTTTATAGGTTTAATGAATTATTATTATTATTATTATTATTATTATTATTATTATTATTATTATTATTATTATTATTTATTTTACAATAGGACGTGTGAGTATTTTTTTCGGTATTCAATTTTATTTATTTTTAAACCAGTTTTTTTTTTCCGTAATAGTGTAGATTTAAATCATCTTGTAACATATATCTCTAGGCTCTAGCCCACTTATTTTCTCTTAATATTCTGTCAATTCCGTTTGACTAGTTAGGAAAGCAGGATCATGAATATTAATCTCTTCCTTCATTAATTCATTCTGTTATTGTATTCGAGTTCTTCCTGTCAGCGGCTCAGCGCCAACAAATATAGTTAATCAAATTCTTTGTTTATTACGATTATTTCCCGTATACTATTATTACTTGTTCATTTCTTGATTTTGGTTGGTCCATTAATTGAGTCGGTTAGTATCCAAAAGGCACCAATCCGTGTACCCTTTTGTTAGTTATATATTTCATCTTGTTTCATTTCCTATACATGCCAGTTTGTTATTTATTTCCGCAAACCACTTTATTCTCTCCAGCAAACCCAAGCGCCTATTCAATTTCTTTAAAAGTTCCTTGGTTTATTTTGCACTGCTACGAAGAAATGGGTACTAGTGGATCAGAGTGGTATTTAGCAAGTAGGTATGATTAACTTTTTCATTTAATTTCCGTATTTTGTTCTGTGTTATACATCTAATTGAAATTCGTTGAGGAAACTGATGGTGCGCTTCTTTTTATTCATGAATTTGTTTCTGTCTTGTCTTGGTTACCACATATTTTTATGTAAGGTTTTAGAGTCATTGATGTTATTTCGTTAGATACTATTGACTTGCTTATCTATTATAAATGACTTTGATCCAATAATCCATTTTAACAAGGCTAATTCTTATGTCTTTATTTTACACCGTATGCATCTTCTTTGAAAAGTGGGAATTTATGACATTAAAATATTGGAATCAATTTTGTTAGATTTTTGGAAGCAAAAGTAGCACCGAAATACTCTTTATCAATTTTGTCTTTTGTGTTTACTGATTTCAATTCGGTTAGAGAGTCACCAAATATTCTTTAGTACATGACAAGTAGGCTTGATCCTTTTACACCGATGCCATCTGTTGATCTTAGATTTTCTGGGGTTATTTAGAATAAAATAATTTTCTTATTTGGATCTATAGTAACTAGAAATATTTACACGTAATTTAGATACGAATCGAGAAGGCCAGAAGATTAAAAGTTGGGAAGTGTCGCATTACTTGACAGTGACAGGTGCGGGTTCCTGGACTTATTTGTAAAGTTATTACCTATTTTATTGTGCATATTATTTTTCATAAATTATTATTGCATGGCATGTCGAATCAGACACGTTTTGGATAGTGATTAATATCCCTTTTTAATTGTTGCAAATCTGCTTGATGGGATAAAGTTTAGTGAGCATGGAATTGCATCATTAATATACACGACATAGAATGTATGAATGCATGCACATCTCATAATTGTTTATTTAATGGTAAAGAAAGTGGATAGTGATTATATTAATGTTAAGTGGAAATAATAAATATTAAAGTGGAAGTGGTAAATGTTAAAGTGGAAGCGGATGATATCCGTTGTACCAAGTGTTTGGCCTGAGGACCCTAGTACTAGCGCGCTCCCCAGAAGTTATTCGTTCGCAACGGATAAGTGGGCTTCCTGGGTTAGTGGAATTTGTGTCAAACAAGTGGGCTTGGTATAAGTGGGACGGTTTACCAAGTGGAAAGAAAAAGTAAAATGAAAATGTTAAAGTTACAAAAAGTGACATTTGAAATCTTGGGTTAGCTAACGAAGGAACTACTTGCTACCCATTATTACTTAAACTTGGAAAATGATATTGGATCATGCATTAGAAAGTTATATTTAATTAAAGTTGCATATGAGATTTTATTTGCAGTTTAATTATTGTAGAATGAATGGTCTTTGCACTCTCTTGATATTATACTGCATTTAGTGATTTGCATAGCTGATGCACCCTTTCACTATATATAATTATTAGATAGAGATACCTGATCATGTTGTTAGTATCTATTTGATAAAATTTTACAAATCTCCGGGCTGGAACTGAATACCGTATTGAGGGAGTGTCCGATCTCTCACCCGTTTTCATTTTAATATGGGTTCCAGGTATTGAAGACGATGTGTTAGAGTTTTCACAAGAAAAGAGAGGAAAACAAGCGGGTCAAATAAATACCACTAATTATTTTTTTTATTTAGATATTATTAATACATTGAACTAGCATGGGAATCTCGTGTTCAACTCACCATGATAGTCCTTGTCGTTTGTCAAACTCTTTCTTATTTTGTGGCATTTTATGTGTAGATTATTAGTATGTATGTGATGTATATTTCGTCTTGCGTAGAAATACACGGCGGGTTGTCGAGATGCACTCGTGAGTCGTCTAAAAGTGACTCGGGGTGTGACACTTACGCAACAATTCAATAATGCATACTGCATTGGGGTCTTGGTAGATCTAAAGTTGAACTCATCTTATTAGAAATCTCAAAAGAAAAATAAGCATCAATAAGTTATGTGAAATAAAATTATTACATTAGTCATGAAGACATTAAGAAATCAGACTATCATCAATTTCTCATACAGTCATACTTCATGCAAAATCAAAATCAAGCTCCATATCTTTCTATGTATGCTGCAATTGCATGAGCAACCCATGACACATTAGAAAACTCTGTGTCATAATGATTAAGCGAACTCCACAAGGAGGTATCAGCTCTCGCCGCATCATCACATTTTCCTGCTAGCTTAAAGGCCGTATATAGCACAGTCTCAGCCTTGCTGTAATTCTTAACTTTTATTGCCGCAGTCGCACCTTTCAGTGTAGGTACAACATCTGTGTACAACTTTAGGCATGTTTTCAAGACTATTTGTTGGTTGATGTCTGACGAGACTTTTGATAGCTGTAGTTGTATATCAGCTGCTATTTGCCTTTGCAGCTGCAACCTTGGCTGCAATGATGCTGATGCCACTAGGTCTGTGGTGCGGCTCCGAGGGTGAGAATCGAGGATAGAATGGCAGAGTTGTGGGGTAACGTACCAGCCACCAAGCAAATTGCATAGTTGGTCAACATTTGAGGAAGCAGCGGATATAAGAGGGGGTAAGAGGAGCAAAGGATAAGATAAAAGAAAGAGAGAAGAGAGACTTCCATTGCAACGTTATGGGGATTGAAGAATATTTCTAAGGATTTCCTATTATATATGATGAAAAGCAGGTTTTATTTATTCGGAAATATTTCCAAGGATTTCTTTAATTGGGGATAGCAAGTTTTATTTATTTGGAAATATTTCTAAAGATTTCCTTCTTTTTTTCTTTTTAAGATCCGGTGCCAATTTGTGGAACCAATTTCGGGGGTACAAGTTTCCGAGCATCATTTCCGTCCCAGAACCTTCCTTTCCCTTTGATTTTGATTCCTGGAGCACAGCCGGTAGATTATCAAATTAGATTGTGCTTTCCATTTTGTAGCGGTGACCAGAAGAGCAAGATGTTAACTTGATGTACACTTGTGCATAATTGGCGTTAGGACCATTGAACCGGTGAGAAAACCGGACTATTTTTTATACTCTTAAAATTAGATAATATAAGACATATCATCACAACTTCTCAAAAGCCTGACTAATTCTCCTTGTGTTTATAGCTACGTGTATATTTTAATTACTAGAGCCAATCAATTAACAGAGTTTTCAAACTGTTTCTACATGACAGTTGAATTTTATGGCACGCCAAAACAAGATGGCTTATCTTTTTTCTTTTTTGAAAAATACAAGATGGCTTATCAACCAATCTCTCTGTACTCAAACCTGGTACCATCATGTACTAATGATCCGCAACCGACAATCCATGGACTAAAATTAAAGTTTCCAGTTGTTTGCCTCCAAATTTCGCCACTTGAAGAAAATGACGGAATCTCCAAGTACACCTGCGAATGAAGGAAATGTTACAGTGAGAAACAAAACTCATGACCATGACCTACTCTTCAAACAGCAGAAGACTCACGGACAAGATGATAAAACCCACACAAAATAGTTAATTAATTGACTAAATTATGTGAAATATGCCAACGCTCACATAGTTAATTAATCAATTAATTAAATATAGAGGGCCCTAAAAATGAAATTTGTGTAAAATTTTAGGAACCCAAACCAAAATCTGCCAAATCACTGAGAAATTGATTGATTAATTAAATTATGTGAAAAATGCTGAAACCCCACATAATTAATTAATTGATTAATTATAAAAAAAGGGAAAAACAAGATGAAAATTGTATGATGGTCAAACATCATATATCTTTCAAAGTTTCATACCAAATCCCACACCAAAGACCCCGCTAAATAATTTATTAATTAATTAATCCGGATTGTGTGAAATATGTCAATGCCCACATAATTAATGGATTAATTAATTAATCAATTATGACAAGAATTAAATGATAGTTATACACTACGGGGGTCATGCCAAATTCTACATCAAATCCCCATGCTATAACAATACCAGTCAATTTGCTTGAAATTAAGCAATACAAAATTCCGGCATACGGACGAGGCTCAGTACAATAACAAGTACAATGACTCTGCACTACAAATAACTAAACGAGTGCATTCCTGTAACATGGGCTTATTACCAAATTGGATTTATATGTTGGGTAATTAGAAAAGATTAAAACTCAAGCCTATACCAATCATTCGAAATTGGCCCGTCCAGTCCAACCAAAATATGGGCCCAAAACCAATTAAATTCAGCCCAGGCCGAATTGGCCCGCTCAAATACAAACCAAAAAAAAATGTGTTTGTCGGGTTGGGACTCACGCGGGGCACACGCGCGAGCACGTCGACACGAGTCCAACAGCATCCAGCTGACTCGATCGAGTCTGATCTGTGCTGGACGCGTGTCAATGCCTGACTGGCCAATAACTGTGGGACCCATTGCCGTTAGCGGTTAAAAAAGAAAATAAGGAAATAAAAAAAATGCTTACCTAAAGAAGAAAGGACGGGACGCCGGCGAAGAAAGAAGCTCGGCCACCGATCCACGCCACCACCCCCTGAACTAACCTCACCGGCGTGCAGGCGATGCCTCCACGATCACAACGATACCTGAGTTGATGAAGAAAGAAGCCAGGAGAGGGTTGATTTGACAAGAACTCAAATGAACAACAATAAATGGGAATGCAAAATTCTCCGAAACTAGTGAGAAATTGACAAGAGGGACTACCTTTGAAGCTTTCCCTGAGTACTCAGAGGAGTCACGATGGCCTATTGGACATCAATTTTGCTAAAAGAGGAGAGAATCATCACCAACCATGTCCGTGAGTTCGGCTCAGGTAGAAAGTTTGAAATGAAGGGGAAATGAGTGTATATTTCTTCCAATTCATGTTCTCTACTGTTGGATAAACACGAATGCCTGCTCAAGAAATGGAAGAAAGCTGTATAAAGCCAAAAGTTTAGCAGTGGCATGGGTACTGGATGTCTCCAGTGAAAGAAATCCATGGCTACTAATGAAATGGAGATGAAATTCCTTCGCCTGTCACCTCTGGCGCCTGTAAAGCCCCATCCTACATCTGAGGAAATCAGTAGAGTGAACAGACGCATGATGAAAGGAAGGCTATTAGCCGTTGGATCATCACGATGGGTCAAAAAGGAAAGAGGACAGTGGTGATCACACTGTACCATCTCGTACGATCCCCAGAGATAAAGCAAGTATGGATGAGATGCAATAGAGGGTACATCAAACCATATTCATGACCAATTAGCCAGGCTATTCGATTGGGGATCCAATGGTCAGGTTTTAGCAACATCAAACAGTGTTTTCAGTGTTCAAATAAAAAGGCATTGTAGCCAATCCAAATAATATTCTCTGGATGCCACCTTTGAATGATATACAGAATGCCACAACATTCCCTTTTATTCTTGGCGCCAGAAGTGATGCACCACAACATAGTTGTATGATCTCAGAGGGGTATAAAAGGAAATTGGAAAAGTAAAATACGGCTTTGAGCTTTTTACCTCTGGGTTAAGCCAAATTATGTGAATAACAATGTACGGATGGCATAATTGCCCTCACATGAACCTAACTTTACCCAGTGTTTGCACCATCCCTGAACGATGGGACCCCATGCATAGAGTTCCATATCCATGCCCCATATACAAGGCTACATAGAAACTGTTACAAAGATTGTAGTTCTAGGCGAATGGAGAAGAATTGAAGACACAACCATGCACCTGTGATGCCTATATGGCTAGATACACAGGAGAGGTACCCTATGTCATGCCATCCTCTCCATCCACAGCCCATGGCAGATCAGATGCGTGCCACCTGTCCATAGGCGCAGGTGATGCCAAAGGATAAGCGACTGTGTTCATTCTTCCAGCTGCAAAAGACCCTACTTGACATCCTCAGCTGAATTGCCAACAGGCTAATGGGCTCCACATCTCAGTACCAGGTGTCAAACAGCCACAGGATGGTGCATTTAAGTAAATGAAGAACCAAGAGTAAACAAAGTTTATGCAAATGAGGCGGCAAGCTTCTGAGTGAATCACAGCTCTCCATCACAAATCAAAGCATGGAGAGAATACCACGAAGCAGCATCAATTGGGCCAAAACCCTAGCTGAATCTCCTATATAAAGAAGACACCAGAAGAGAAAACCCCCCGGCCCCCCTCATTTTCTTATCCCTAGTTGATAGCTTGTAACCTTTAGAGCTTTTAAAAGAAAGAAAGAAGGTAAAATAAAAATGATGTATTTCTGTTGATTTTGGTTAATAAAAATTATTCCAAAGTATCTCTTATTCTCTAGATTCTTGTATATGTGTTACAACTAACCAGTCATTAGTTAAGTATACCAAGTTTTCCTTGATCAATTTAAGTTTAAAAGGGGGGCAGTTTGATAACAAAGTTTTCTTCCTTTCTTTCTATTTTCTTTGCTGTTATTCTTTCCCTTTATGTTCTTCTTTCTTTTTTTCTTTTTTTTTGGAATGACATGTTCATAGCAGTATCTAATACTCAATAAAAAGTCAATAACAGAAGCACCCAGGGTTCTTGCCTGTGAGCAAGTGTCTAAGCGCATTCTCAGTCGATTTAATAAATTAAACAAGTAAATAATAATTGCTGGCACGATGTTTAATAAGTGGAATAATGGTGTGTGCATCTGAGTTTCTTGCCTGTGAGCAAGTACTTGGGTGTGTATGTAGTTATTCTGGTAAAAAAAATGTATATGCTTGGGTCAATTGTGTATATGCTCTAATTTCTTGCCTGTGAGCAAGTATGTGAGTATGTATATGATTGGCTTTAAAAGAAATAATAATAAATATCATAGGATATATGTCATTTGCATGAAAATCAACTAGCAAACTGATTATGGAGATGCTCAAATTTCTTGCCTGTGAGCAAGTATTTGGGTATTTACAGAACTAGTCTGCTGAATTAAACAAAAATGTTAATTAATAGTTTTATAGGGTGTGGAGTGACTAGCTGAGAGTGCATCTAAATTTCTTGCCTGTGAGCAGGTATTTAGGTGCACACGTATGATTGATGTTGCAAAAATTTTGTTAATAGGAGATTTGCATCGCATTTGATAAATTACTCATTCAGTACATAGCCAATTTAGTCAAGAAAGGTCACTGTCTTAATCGCCTGCATACAGGTTAGTTTCAGCATAGTACTGCATGAGTATTTGATAAAAAATGAGGGACTAAAGTGAATAATAAAACTAGGATAAATTTATTGGATAGGAAAGGTCGCTGAATTTTCTTCAGATCATGTATCCAAATTACCAAGAAGTAGTATCAGGGTAGCATAATAAGGACATTTCCTTCACTCTTTAGAATGCTCGGAACTGTATATACATTTATGTGTACTATATAAGATTTCTGTTAAGATTTGGTTCAATATTAAGGTATAAAACAACAATAGTAGAAATATACATATGTATATACAGAGGAACATATAATGTATACCTAGGAAATATGTATTAGAGCCTTGGGTAAAACAATTGGTAATATGTACATATATCACCTCTCTATGGTCGGTTTTACCCTTACCCGAGACAAAAAAAAGAGAAAATGATGTTTATTTGATGCAATTTCATTCTTCAAATCATCTCTCTGAGCTAATAAATTCCAATACTATGTATGGAATTTAATGGAATATGAAACGCGTATGCAAATAATAAAAAGAGGCGGGGAATATGAGTAAATCAAGGAGTAACAATAAACCCACAAAGACCCATATCCAATAATTTGAATATCAAGTGCAACATATCCTTATACATCTATAATCATGTCTGATAAGTTATCATCATTATGTGTGAAATATTAGGTGTAGTTCAAAATTCATGGATCAGTACAGTCATTATAAATTTTGATTATGTCTCACAAATTGCATAAAAAAAAATTTTTTTTGAATATTGTCAAATCAGACAACAAGCACCAGAGGTTACTTTCGCTATTAAACTGATGAGCCCCATGATGAAGGCTTAGGACCTAGGTCAAATAAAATTAAACCTATGAATTACCTCACTAGACGTTCGAGTAAAGCAAAGGTGTCGAACCCACAAGGACGGTTGAATACCAGACTTAATCTTTCTTAAAAGCTAGAGAGTTGGATTTTTATGTTTTTAGAAATATAAAAGGGTAATAATAAATAGAAAAACAGGCAATTAAACAAGTAATTAATAATAAAATATTTTTTGGGGTTATTTTTTATGTTTTCGGGACTCAAACAGATGCAATAAAATGTCTTAAGGATAAGTGTTCAATTAGTTTAGCTTTAAGACAACTCTATCACGATTTTCATCGAAACAGAGAGTCATTTCGGGGCGAAACAGAACCATTTCGGTGCGAAATTGGTTCTGTCCAGCGCCGAAACTTGCCTTAAACCTGTTGTTTCGACTTGGCAATTTTACAAGATACTTTGCGAAGGTTACTAAGCGACCAGACCTTAACCCTAACCTCAACTTTCGCTTCTTGGTTCTGGTTTAGGTTTGATGTCGGGTTTTACCACAAAAACAACTAATCCTATACTTGCGTATTAAAACTAGTTTGTTTAGGAATACTTGAAGGGATTTCTAGAGATATTTAAGGTCCTGTCGGTGCAATAAAAGTTAGATCTTTCGATCGTTAACTAACCTACCCTTTCGAGTTTTGGTTTATCTCAAGTGCTTTAATCTATTAATTATTTGGTCGAGTTATATCCTATCAACGCTGCGCATCATCAATAAGCTAACTTTCAAGCAAACAATCAAATCAACCAAGCAAGTAATAATTCTCAAACAAGTAAATCGCAAAATATCATAATATAATCATCAAGTCATAACAACATACTAAACTAATCTACTAACTACCCTAAGACATCATAAAACTACTCACTAAATGTCATGACAACAATAACAACTAGTATCGTGCAAATAATAAAGATACAAGCCATAAAATAACGAAATAAGAGCATATAAGAGTAAACCGAAGAATCCCAATGCTAATACTCGCTATCTCTAGCCTAGAAATCGATCTGAACGAACGTGCTGCTGCTGCTCCCTCCAAAAACGCCAAGAACTCCAAGGAAAATCAATGAAAAACCCTAAAACGCTATGTAAGGAAGGTGGAAAGTGAGTATGGAAAGTAGAATCCCCGCTCAGGAGGTCAGGAACGCATATATGTACCCACAGGAGGCGGCTAGGGCAAGGAGAGGCGGTATTCTTCTTTCCTTCTTCGAAAAATACCATTTTCGCCCTTTCCAGAAATGCATTTCGGACCGAAATGAAATCATTTCGCACCGAAATGGAACTCCGAAATAGCTAGATGGGCTGAGAATCAGGCCCACGTTGGAGATATGGCTCGTGCTAGGCTCCTGTGGTCTCGAGGCACGTATGTGTGGGCCAGGAATGAGTCATCTGGCTGAGAAAGTGGTCCATCCTTCACAAAAGTCGCGTCTCGTCTCCAATTTCCTTGGAATTCTACAAAATAAAACAAGAAGTACGGCAGCACCAATATCCTGGAAAATATAGCAATTTATGAGACAATTTATAGTGGTTTGATCAATAATTAAGGGCTAAGTACGGTCAAAATACGTATAAAAATAAGAGACATCACCCCACATCCACCTCGTCCTCTTACAAAGCTGAGACAACCGTATAATGGTCGCCGTCATGCATCGACAGTGACATGCTCAAACTCATGCCAAGACTGAGGTCGAATTCTTCAGATTGAACAATGTAACTTCGAATTGTCACCATGAACGACCTTACGGGGCTCTTGCGACAAAGAAAAAGACGTCCCTGGTAAGAACATCTGTCAAAAATCACCAGTTCGCCGTCGACAGACCCAACCTGAGATGGGGGTGGAGCACTTTAAATTGACCGACGCAACAAAAATTGAAGACACCGCTGGGAAGATAAGGAGAAGACGATTCCAGTGAACCCAAGAATGACTGAAATGGCGGTGGAATCGCCGGAGTCAACGGCCGTTGTCGTCGAGTCAAACCGGGACAAAGGAGGGAGACGAGATCAGGAAAATTGAATGAGCTTGGTGCACCCGCGTGCGTATAGACCAAGCATCCCAACTCGCCTTCATCCGTCTGTAGATCTTCTGTGATTCCATTTGTGTGACGGATCCTTGACGTACAAACACAAAACACCAAGCGCTGACCAATAAAATTTTTTCAAAAAAAAAACCAGAAATTTTAAAAATATATTAAAAATAGTTAGAAAGCTCAGAAAATTCTCATAAAATACCAAAATGTCCAGAAAAATATGAGGAACATTTTTCTATAACACTCCAAGTCCAAATTCCCAACCAAAAGATAATTAAAATTAAAGTCATGGGAAATGACTAAGATTAACAATGTAGAAATATCTAAAAAATGGAATTGTATCAAAATACAATAAAAATGTGCAAGGGTATGAACCCCTTTGACAGCAGGTACCTCAAGATGATTTGGACAGCAGGTACAATTAAATAAAAAAAATGGTTAAAATTAATAATTGCAAAATATCCAAAAAATTGAATTATGACAAAATTCCAGATAAAAAAGAAGGAGAAAAGAAAGTGTATAAAAGTGTAAGGGTATGAACCCCTTTGACAGCAGGTATAGTTAAACAATGATTACCATTATGCAAAAATTTCCGAGAATCTAGAAACAAAACCACTCGACCAAACATTCAGAACCAAACCCAAAAGTACAAACTCAAATTAATCTAGAAAATCCAAACTCGAATTAAATCCGAGATCCAAACTAAATCCAAAACCTAAAACTTAAAACCCAGAAAATTCAAACTCAAACTCAAATCCAGAAAATCCAAACTCAAACCAAACCCAAAGACTCAGAAACTAAAACCCAAATTACATTCCAAAGAAATCCAAACCCAAATTAAACTCAAAATCTAGAAGATCTGAACCCAAACCAAATCCAAGTCTAGAAATCCAAATCAAGTCCAGATCCGGAAAGCCCAAACTTAAAGACCCAGATCTAAACCCCAAAACAATACAAATCTAGAAACAAAATTCCATAATTGTATACAAACTCTCTTAATCCAGGGACCAAACTTTAAATACGTCTGAAAATCAGAATTTGGTAAATTCTAAAACATATGAAGGCCAAAGTTTAAAATGTCCAAAGTGACCAGAATTTCTAAACACGCCTTAATACCAGAGTTTGAAACGTTTTATAACCTAACTCTTGCACGTCACAGGGCCAGAAATTCAACACGTCAATAGTTGACTAGAATCGACACACGTTCAAGGACCGGAACCTCTACATGCTTTAATGCCTGAGTTTCCAGGAACGTCTGATAACCTTGATTCTAACACGTCAACAAATAGACCAAAGTTTAAATACGTCGATATATTGAAGTATTAAAGTAGTTAAAGCTTTAATATATCAGAATACCGAAACTTTACACGTCTATGACCGTTCTCTTTAGATTTACAATACGTATAGTTTAAAGAGAATAAAACAAAAAATTGTCAAATATACAAAATAGGGTTAAGCTTGGGTTATTTGATAATCACTCAGGACCAAACTCTAGAAATCTTGGAATTCCAAATACAAACTAAATTCCTTTGCATCATGTTTTGCATTATGTTATAATGTCTGCTTTATTCATGTCACCTTTCGCATATGTCCTTCTAACGTCAAGTGTCTTTTGCTAAAATGCTGGAATGCTAATGGTTATGCCTGGTCCATTGACTATCCCGATCTAGAGGTGCTCTTGACTTGGTTCAGAGGTAATTAACAGTAGGGGCTTGCGCCTACTGGAAGAAAAGGACCTGCAGTAAACAATCAAACTCTCGAAAGGTTCGAAACCATGTCGATACCCCCATTCCTTGTCAGGTGGGTATCGATGTCTGAGTTTTGAAACGATCGAGGGGTATCTCGTCCGCAATATCTTTTTCCCACGCGGAAGTATCCGGTCATTTCCCCCTTCCGAGGATCAGGGTCCAAAAAGGTGCGAGACACCAGTTTATCTACCAACACTCCTTGGTTTTAATATTCCACAAAAACAAAACAATGAAATGTATCAGCCTTTATTTCAAAACAGTCTCAAAACCTTAAAGATTGGAGATGAAACGACTGCCACAAAATTTGGTTGAATTTAAGGCTTTAATGAATCTTAACCGGTACCAATACCAATTGGTACATGACCGCAATCAAGAAATTTTCAAGTAATGAACATGTGAATTTGTTATAGAATTCAGTGGTGGGAATGGTGCGGGTAGGTATAAAGTTATACCAGGGATTAATTTGAAGAATCGAGAAGTGCCGGTGTTGGTATCGTCTCGGATACGCTGTGATGCGGATATCATTTTTTATAAAAACTAGAATACACGGATATCATTTTTTAAAAACTAGAATATTTTGTAAAATAATAAAAAACATAATATATTTTTGTAATTTATATATTTTGTAATTAAAAAAACTAATTTATATATTTTGTAATTTGTAACTAAACTTGTTGAGTAAATAATTCGTACATATTAAACAACTAATTATGATAGTTTTTATATAATTTTTAGTTTTAAAAATTTTCAAAGTGGATTTCGGAAGTTTAGACGACGTTTTTTGGTTCTGAAAATGATTGTAATAGGATAAACTCTGTAGATCCGGTCATGAGCTTTGTGGTCATATATACGTCTAAATGGGACATTTCTATGGAAAATTATAGCAGTTTGATGTTTTAATATTAAAAAATGTATCCTAGTAGTATATAAGACGTATCTCCGGTCAAACGCATTAAAATAATAGAATTCTTCATCAGGTTACGTATCCGGTGCATATCGCACGTATCCGTAGCGGATTTATATCCGATAGGAGATACGGCATAAAAATGGGGTATCTAGGTAATATAGAGAAAGATTTCTGTAAAATTTCGGTTAAAAATGAGGGAAGAGAGATGGGCTTCAGAATTCAGAGTCGTTTTGAGTTATAAGCCGACATTTAAGAGGAACATAAGCGCCAAGTTTCATGCTGGGCCTAAACTTAGATAAAATTTTATTAATTGAGCCGAAAGGGTTAATTAAAATGCATGGATCTGGAGATATAATGAAGTCATGTTTAGAAATATGTTATTAAAAATGTTTATCTTTCTTAATTAACCAGATTTCTAACTAATACTGGAATATAGAGGATTATTGATTGTATAGTTAGACTTTGAAACGTAGAACAGATGTATAATGGCATCGAACTTTGGGAATTACAATGCATCCTCGATCATATAAAAGTACCGATGTACAAAAATTCAGATTTATCAAAAATGGGGTTTAAATAACGGATAATGGATTTAATCAAATGTGTTTGACAAGACTCGCGATTAAATTTCGTTAAAAATTCAATCTTAAAAGTTCAAATGACAGATCCAGATAATTTAATGTGATATTCACATTGAAATCTTCTTATGGACCAAATTTTACAAATTTTTTAATTTTAGAAAATACTCGGTCTAATTAGTGATTGATCCTAAAAAAAAAACAACCGTTTCAAAAATAAAAAACAATAGTAATATAAAATTTGGTATGTAAATAAATTTTAATATGGAAATCATATTGAATGATTTGAATCGGTCATTTAAACTTTTAGAAATTTGACATAATCTAGTCTAGAGATGGGTCACATGTATTTGATTTAATTTATTATCAAATAACATATGAAAATAATGGATAACCGACGGTTTAGAGTTAAAAACCATCTTTATATTTTGGAAATGATCGATCATAATTTCATTGCGGTTGCTGAGATCGAACGGTCCAAATATCAAGAGTTACCTTTTCTGAATTCTGATTGTTGATCTATTTTGAGATCGATTGGTGGATTCAAATTCATGTACAAATTTCGTCATTCAACATGCGTCATCCGGTGATTTTATGCACATAAACAAGGGACATATTCAGCTGTTCAATTCATTATATTTCCTTATACCCAAAATGCCTCTATTGTTTGTGGCTTTAATTAATTTAATATATAACGCAAGTCCAAAACTGAAATGACAACATTTTCTAATACCCAAAATGCCTCTACTATCACTGAACAATTATTAAAATTTTAATAAAATATTGTTGACCCGAACTAAATTTGAATCGACTCGAAGTTTTGTCATTCTTTAAGTAGTGCTATTCATGTAATATTAAGCCTGCTGGCACAAGAAATAGCATCTAGAGTATTATGCATTGAATTTGAATATTTACCAAAACAACCACCGAAGAATATTCATATGAATAGAAAAAAAACATCATACTAAATTCTCTTCTACTAGTACAAATTGTATAATAACTTCGAATATTAAAAAATATCTTAACGCGTGGAGAAAACGGTGTGCTTTGTTTCTAAAATAAAAATAAATCACGGTCGTCGATAATGCAACTTTCATTTTATATAACATAAAAGAAAGAATGACAGCATTATGTTATTATACTACATGAGAAGATGCCAATTTAGTAATTTTAATAACTATAAATAATAATTTAAAAATTTTAAATTCAAAAGCTAAATAGAAATTAAGCTTTATCCACATTATGCAATTGAAAAATAATAAATTTTGATATAACTTTCACCGTTCATTAAGTAACCTGAAATTTTCTCTCTCTTTTTTTTTTTTTTTTTCGAAAGGTTAACAGAGACAAGTAACCTGAAAATTCCAATTGTATTTTTAAATAATGTTTTGATCAAATATCGAATTACATCAAAATTCTATGAAATTTAATATACAAATAAGAAATTTAATGCACATAGTGTTTTGTTAATTTTTTTTAGGCAAGGGGGAACCAAGGAAATACGTAGTGTTTCGTTTTACTTCTGAAATATTTATTATTTGAGATTTGTGGTCAATTTTCTGGTAAGGCGGATAAATTTGACCACTTAATAGCAACAAAATTCTTCGAATTACTTATTGTCTTTAGAATCCTCAAGTTATTTAATTACCTTATTATTTCTATAGTCTATCCAAATTTAAAAATTTTACTCACATATTCAGTTTAATCATGCAATTTATAATCAAACAATTACCATTTTCCCAAAAAATTACCTTAAAACTGTTAATATATAATTTAGATTGCTTTATTTTAAATTGACAGTGCAAAAAACATGTCAGTGCGGTGCAATCACATTATCTCTGAAAATATATAAATTTTTGTCTTCTATATTGTATAGGTTAATTATAGGTTGTATTTTCAATTTAGTTCTTGTGCAGAAATTATATACACCATCCAACAAAAAACCATCCAATTGAACCAGCGCCATCCAACAGGCCTAAAAAGTTTTTTTTCCGCGTGCTGACGTCAGCAAAATTTTTTGACCAATTTCCGAAATTTTTTTTGCTGACGTCATCAAATATGCTGATTTAAGGGTTCTGTTAAATGTTTTAAGGGTTCAGTTAAATGTTTTAAGGGTTGAATTAAAGTGCATAAGTGTTCAGTTAGATGCACCAATAATTTGAAATTTTAGTGTTTTGTGTTCAGTTAAATACGTTAAGGGATTATTTAAAAGTATGTATGTGTTCAGTTAGATGCAGCAATAATTTAGAATTTTAGTGTTTTGTGTTCAGTTAAATACGTTAAGGAATGAACTTAAAGTTCTATGTGTTCAGTTAGTTGCAGCAGAAATTTGATTTCGTAGTTTTTGTGTTCAATTAAACTAGTTAAATAAAAAAATAAAATGAACAGATACAACAAACATAGCAAACATTTACAATAACAATATGAACATTTACAACAATAAACTGAACATATATACAAATTTCGTAAGTAAGAAATAAATGATCATATTCAACATACAAAGTGAAATAAATTATTGTTGCATCTAACTGAACACTTACACACTTTAATTCAACCCTTAAAACATTTAACAAAACCTTTAAATCAGCATATTTGATGACGTCAGCACAAAAATTTTTTCGAAAATTGGTCAAAAAATTATTGGTGCATCTAACTGAACACTTATACACTTTAATTCAACCCTTAAAATATTTAACTGAACCCTTAAAACATTTACCAGAACCCTTAAGTCAGCATATTTGATGACGTCAGCACAAAAATTTTCGAAAATTTGTCAAAATTTTTTTGCTGACGTCAGCACGTGTCATGCTGACGTCAGCACGCGGAAAATTGGATGGGCTGGATGGTAATTCGGTGGATGGTAGATAGTAATTACCGTTCTTGTGCCTGCCGATATTATTTCTTAATAATAAATTAGACATGTAATTCTACCGTACATCCATCCTTGTGGTACCTTCACTACGCACATTTTATGGTACGTTCGCTGAGCCAACAATACCTCTTTGTAGAAGTATTTCCCATTTTTTAGCCAATAATGTAAAACCCAATTTCTTTGCCCTAAATATCATTTTTTTAAATATATAAATACAAAATATTTCAATCACCCAAAACCCATTTCTTAATCGTAAAAAAAAAAAAATCAAACATTTACGTAGCTTACCTTACATTATTATTTATCTTTTGCCACTTTTGAACGGAATGTAAGTAAGATAATAATAATAATAAGTGTACTTTACGTTCTGCACCTCGATTATCTTGTAATTTTGCCGCAAGTCAAATATAAATATGAATAGAAAATACAATTTTGTCGCATATCAAATGCCATCTGCCCTCTCCCTGTACGCCATCCTATTTGCGTGTCTTCACGCATGTTAATTCCCGTTCCGTATTTATTTATCAGTAGTCCATTACAACAATTCCTCTTGATAATTAGTTTCAAAAAAAAAAAAAAATTCCTCTTGATAATTCGTGAATGCAAGTCCTCATAACCGGCCTCTTTTTCTTCTCTTTCAGAGAAATTCTCATTACCAAAAGTTAAACCAAAGAAAAATAAACTAAAATGCAGATTGAATTTAGATTATTCGATTTTCTCATCCAACTACCTATTCACAATATAATCCATATTCTAACTTAATTAAATCTAAATGATTATTTAATATTATAAGTTGTTGAACCTCATTATAAGATTTTAATTTAACACTAATATTGTTGCCGCTTTCTGTAATAATTTAACACTTTGCTTTTCGATAATAAAACCAGGCACGACTTGTGCTCTGTCTCACAAAAAAAAATATATATATATAAAAAAACAAAAAAATAAAATAAAATCATAAGATTTTAATGGCTCCACCACTGCTTATGACTTATGAGCCCGGCCTTTACCCACGCTTCACCCGATAGAGAGGTGTAATTTCTGAGATTTGACCAAGTAGAGTAGACTATTGCAGTTTTGTGCGTTATACAATAGTTGTGAAAATCAAACTAGTCAATAGTGATGACTGATGAATACGTCGCTTTTGTCATTATTCGTTAGTAAAACTGAACAAATATATGGTGTTACATTATGCTCAGTCCTCAACGATCCGAGACAACAGTGTCCGAAGATTACAAAGCTCCTGGTTGTTGTCAATTTGAATCCATATCCTCTTTTATTTCTGTGTTACTCTGTCACTGACATAATTAATATCTTGTTTCTGCAAATATATTTATAGTAATTGTTAACAAACACATATATTTTAATAAAAACAAAAATTCTCTTTATCAGGAGAAATATATTATTACAATTCACACAGAAATGATCTTCCATAAACTTAAGACAGTTATTATTATTATATGCCAGCTTTTGAAACCATGGTATTTGGTAAGTCAAGTTGCTAAACTCGAAACTGCGGGAACGAACGGGAGAGAACTTAGGCCATACTGCTATAAAGACAGAATTGGCAATTGAATATAAAGACGTGATTTCCACATTTTTTAAAAAATTTATAAGAACTATTAAGCAATGATAAGGTTGAAAATTCCACACAAGCTCCCTTGCCAAAACCTCGCCTATAAATTGGGCATTCAACATTCTCATGTCCCATCACCTCAACAAGCTCCTCTCTCCATAGTTAACAAAGTTTAAACAAACAAAGTTAATTATGGTGAAAGGGGCTTCCATCATTGCTGTGCTTGTGCTTAGCCTCATCAGTTCCTGCTATGGTCAGGTGACAGTAGGCTATTATAACGACAAATGCGGGACCAAGGATGTCGAGTCCATTATTCGTGGCATTGTCCAGGCCCGCTTCTCCTATGAACCAGCTATCGTTGCATTCCTCTTGCGCCTTCAATTCCATGACTGCTTAGGTGACAAGGTTAACCACCAACCACTTTTCTCTGATTACTTTCTTTTCGACATTGGTTGACTATCTATCTTAAGTACTTTGTAAATCTCAATTTGTGCAGCAATGTGATGCATCACTACTGTTGGCGGGCCCAGGCAGTGAGCAAACTGCCGTCCCCAACTTCACTGTTAAAGGCTATGACTTGATTGATGCCATCAAGGCAGCATTAGAGCAAGAATGCCCTGGTGTGGTCTCTTGTTCTGATATTATTGCTGCTGCTACCAGAGATGCAGTTGTCTTGGTATGTGAAATGATTCATGCATTTAACTTTTACAGGGTGATCATCTTACAGCAACCGTTATTTCTTTTACAAATATTAATAGGCTGGAGGAAGTTATTATGATGTACCAACGGGAAGGAAGGATGGCCTGGTTGGACTTGCATCCAATGTTGATCTGCCACCGCCAGATATCTCTGTTGCTGGTGCAATTCAATATTACGGGAAGGAGGGTTTCAGCGCCTTGGAGACTGTTGTTTTGCTAGGTAATTAGTAATTACCAATCACTGCAGCTGCAACTGCTCCTGCACCTGTTTATATACTTATACATGATTAGAAATACTGAATTTTTTTAAAGAAATTAAGGCAGAACTCGTAATAGTAAACATCTCTTCTCATTATTTTAGGTGGGCACACTGTTGGAGTCACGCATTGCAGTGTCATCAAGGACAGGCTGTACAACTTCAAGGGCACTCAACAAGCAGACCCAGACTTGGATGCCTTCTATGTTTTCTTCCTGGGCAATATTATTTGCCCCATGGCCGCTGACATGTTTCTCTTTTTGGATAGCCCAGACAGTGTAGTCACAGTCGATAACTCGTATTACAAGATGCTGCGCCAACACAAGGGTATCCTGCCAATCGATAACGCAATTGCCTTCGACCCCACTACGTCTGATTATGTTAAAGACCTAGCAAATAACAATAATTATTTCTTGGATCTCTTCGGCAAGACAATTGTAAAGATGGGCCTGATCGGTGTGCTTACCGGAAACCAGGGTGAAATCAGGCAAGTCTGCTCCAGGACAAACTAACACTTGGTCCTGAATCGGTTAATTGCTCATCTTGAGAGAGATATATTGTCGCTAATATTCTAAGAGTATGATATACGTGTGCAGTTTGTTTTTTTATTCTTTTTGTTTGTTTCATTTGATGTGCATGGAGTTTTGTCTTTTCAACAGTACTTGTATTAATTTCGGGATTTTCTCTTTGAGGTAACTCGGTACTTTGTTGTTAATTTGTTATTGGATTTTATAATATTATATTAAATATGTGATTGAGCACAAACAAGCACTGAATTGTCGAAAGGTAATTATAATAGGAATTCCATGCGATGAATTTGTTTGGTATAAGCTCGTACCCCCCATCCCCCCCCCCCCCTCTCTCTCTCTCTACATACCGAGCTCTCTAACCTTTTTAAATGCTTCTTATTAATATAATTTAATTTGCGGAAAATCACAAAAAATCTGTTATGATATCATGAGTCTAGAACTATATAAGTATATAACAATCTAATGCATATGCTCTGTAGTATAATTAAATTTATGTCTTTATTTGCATGATTTTAAAGCGTTAGAATTCAAAAATGTTAGAATTTCCATTTATGATAGTTGGAACCCATGAATAATTAGTGCTTCTTGGATTAAGTGTAAACTGATTGAGCTGGAAACACCCTTTTTCATATTAAACCAACAAAAGATTTTGCTTTTTGTCATTTCTTTTATTTAGGGAAAAAAAATACAAACATACACCATAATGATTTTGAGATATAATAATAAAATTTGTCTGCAAACTTTCTTTTTTTCGAGGGCTGCTGGCAAGAATCAGCGGCAGAAATTTTATAAAATTTTTTAAAATGGGAGTCTGTACGTAATTTAAAAAAAATTACTTCACTATACAGAAAGAAAATACAAATCAGGATCAGCCTCGATGGACCGTCCTGGAGAGCGCTTCACAATCAAGGTCATAAATACATAATAAAATGTACACTTCGTACTGACTAAATTACATTAGAAAACAAAAAACTATTTTGTTAAAAGTGTTTTTTTAATTACTGTTTTGTTAAAAATGTTGAGGACATAAAAAAGTTATACACGAATAACATTTTGTTTTCTGGATAAAATTCAGTCGTTTGTTTGTTTAACTATAATTCATTTATTCTTAAAATTGATTTCAAAAAATAATGATCATGTTACCATAAATTGGGTATTGTTAATGTTTAATTAAGCAAGGCACAGTTTATATTTGCAAGTGTCGCTTTATATTAGTATGGATTTCACTTCGCGCAATTTCTTTTAGAAAAGCCAATTCCAGCAATTGTTGTCATCTTTACCTATATGCAATATCTACCAAACAATCTAAAATCGATCAAAGATTTACCTTTTATATCATCAGATCTTCTAATGATCTAATCCTGTTAGAATAATATTGTGGTCTTTTGTCAAACTCAGGGTCAGTTACTATGACGGCAAAGCCGACAATTTGAAAGCCGTGAGTTAGATATCTAGTTTATACTAATTAAGAATTTTTAAAAAAGAAGCATGAGAAATTTTACAATGTAAAAAGGAATCTAGTTTACACAAGCCTTCAATAAAATCAAATCTGAACTATCAATAAATATAGACTACCGACACTTGCTATGCTTATCTGCATAGAACAATTTCTGCTGATCAGTATTCTGATCATCTCAAACTCAAATTCAAGTACTCGACTGACTAAAAGGAGTCATAGGACTGACATAATTCGGACATTAGCATGTGTGGAGCAGAAAGGATTTAACTATATGATTAATTAAACTTGTCAGGGTAGCAGATAAACGAATCCTTTACGATGCAGTACAAAATCTAGAAGTAAAAAGTAGGAAACAAAACAGACCTGAAGCGACGGGAAGTGTGGCGCAGGTGCAGACTGCAGAGAGAGAGGTCGAATCTGGGGGATGGAAAGCAGCCGCTAGCGGGGGATAAACTGGAGAAATCGGTGCAGGAAGAGACAAAAGGGAAATTAGCTTTCGAAAGTATATTTATTTCCTTACTAGGTTGGTTCTTTTCACTTAAACCGGGTTGATGGGTTACCGGATTTTTATTTGGGCTTTTCTGTGTGTAGAGCTGCGGAAGTCTGGATTTTTTTTTGAAGAAAAATTTCAATATATATATATTTTTTATATTGAATGATTTATACTGCTCATTACCTAAATTCCACAATAAATATCATATTGAAAAGAAGAACAAATTATGACTCTTTCTCTTCGTACCCGTGGAAAAATAATTATTTCTAATATTTTAATTTGTACATGCGTATGCATGCCAGATTTTGTTTGTGTCATGCGACCAGCTAAATTGTATGTAGCATGCATTCGTTCTTTCCAGTAATACAAAAGGTTTCATGATCCAATTTATTTAGTTAGAGAAACTGCATAAGGAATTGATTTCAAAGGTTCAATGTTTATTTGATTGATTCTTGTGTAAAATTTGTTCCAGTAAAAAACGGGTTTTGCATTATCACTGAAACCACAATAAAATTATATAAAATGTCTTTGACAAGATTTAAATTTGAATCGGCTCGGAAACTTTAATTGAACAAGAAATATCATCTGCAGTAAGGAATTGATTTCAAATGTTCACCTATAATCAACCTCTGAAGGATCTTTTATATTAATAAAAAAAAATACTACCATGCAAAGTTCTCTTCGAATAATATAAATTTTATATTACTTCGAATATTAAAAAAATTGTTGGCGTGTGGAGACAACGTGGTTTTTATTTTATTTAAATGAAATAAAATATTATGAAGAACGGCAGCTTTATATGCTGAAACATCCATTCGTCGAGAATACAACTTCCATTACTATAATGAGGACATATTTGTGTTGTTTGACTACATAGGCTACGCTCAGAGCACTATTAGTAATGAAATGGAAGGGGAAAAAAAAAAGAAGTAAATTAAAAGAGGTCTGCCCGGAACTGATTATTTACTCCACGTAGACGAAAGAGGATGGAATGGAAGGCAACAAGATTGAAAAAAAAAAAAAAGAACAACAGACTTAGTTTACAAATATTTTGCTGTAAAGTTCTATCCCTGATTTTGGGTGATGTCTCTTATTTTTATATGTATTTTGACCGTACTTAGCCCTTAATTATTGATCAAACAATCATAAATTGTCTCATAAATTTCCATATTTTCTAGGATATTGCTGCTGCCGTGCTTCTTGTTTTATTTTGTAGAATTACTTGGAAATCAAAGACGAGACGCGACTTTTGTGAAGGGTGTACCGCATTCTCAGCCAGACGACTCATTCCTGGCTCACACAGGCGTGGCACAAGACCCTAGGAGCCCAGAACAAAGCCTATCTCCAGCGTGGGCCTGATTCTCAGCCCATCCAGCAAACCCGAAACTCCATTTCGCACCGAAATCCTCCCATTTCGGTTCGAAATGCGTTTCTGGAAAGTGCGAAATTGAAAATTTTCAGAGAAGGAAAGGAGTAAACCGCCTCTCCTTGACCTAGCCGCCTCCTGTGATGATATATATGTTTTCCTGCCGCCAGAGCACGCATTCTACTCTCTAGACCTATTTTCCACCCTTGTTACTTAGCGTTTTTGAGCGTTTCATTGATTTTCCTTGGAGTTCTTGCGAGTTTGGAGCAGAGCAGCAGCAGACAGCGAGATCTACATCGATTCCTTGGCCTTGGTAGCGAGTTATTTGCATAGAGACTATTGGTTTACTCTTTTTATGCTTTTATCTCGATATTTCATGGCTTGTATCTTGTTTATTTGCATGATATTTATTGTTATGTGTGTTATGGATATTACTGAGTAGTTTTATTATGTCTTAGGGGTAGTTAGTAGATTAATTTGGTATTTTGCGATGACTTGATGGATTTATGATATACTATGTGATTTATTTAGTTGTGAATTGTTGTTTATGCTTAGTTAAATTATTTATTTGATTGATGTTTACCTTTGGATGAATCGCGACGTCTTTAGGGCATTAAACTATAAACCAAACTTGTAATTGATTAAATACTTGAGGTAAGCCAATCACTCGAAAGAGGATGTTAATTTAACGACCGAAATGTGTAACTTTTAATGATCTGAAAAGACTTTAAATACCTCTGGAAATCCAACTAAGTAATCTTAAATTTCTAAGGACCAAAACGCGACGGCTGAGGCTTGGTTATTTACTTAGTAAAAGCCGGTTCCAAACCAAACCAGAACTAAAACGCGACAGCTGAAGTTAGGGTTTAGGTTTGGTCGTCAAGTAACCTTCACATAGCATCCCATAAAAATATCAAGTTAGAACAGAAGGTCTAAAGCGAGTTTTAGGATGAAACAGCATGGATTTCGCACCGAAATTCAGGCATTTCGGTCCGAAATAGGCTTCTATCTCGATGAAAATCGTGGGCAGAAGTGCTTTAGAGCCAAACTAATTGAACACGCAACCCTAGGACATTTTTTTGCATCTGTTTTAGTAAAAAGAATTTGAAAAATCACCCAAAAATATTTTATTATTTATTACTTATCTTATTTCTTATTTTTATTATATTTTTACTTGATTGCATCTTATTTCAAAAATCATACAAAAATTCATCCTCTAGCTTTTAAGAAAGTTTAAGTCCGGTATTCAATTAATCTGTCCCTGTGGGTTCGACCCTAAAACTTTACCAGAACGACTAGTGAGGAAAAGTCTTAGGTTATAAATTTATTTGACCTAGATTTTAAGCATTCATCAAATTGGCGCCGTTGCCGGAGACGGTGTTTGATATCGTGTGCTTTTTATAGTATTAAGAGGCTAGATTTCTTTTTATTTAATCATCTTTTTATTTCCTTTCGTGCTACAGGTTGAATTCTGGCAGGAAGAAGGAAGGGAGTCCACTCTCAACCTTCACCTCCTGTGCGACGTTACTTCCTACGCGGATTGGAGGAGGATCCGGAGCAGCAGCAAGCAGATTCGGCCCTGCCAGACCCCATTTCTGTCCGAAATCCTACCATTTCGGTGCGAAATCATCAACCAGAGAGCAAACAGCGAGCGAGATGGCAGGAATTGGTGCACCTGTCTATGTAGCAGCGGAGGCAGAGCGCCTTGAGGCCCTGAGGATCCAACCGGAGCAGAGGGAAGGTCGTATCATGGCCGAGAGGAGGCGTGTGGAGAACCAAAGGCGCGAGCTTGAGGAAGAAAGGCGCAGATGGACGTTGGACGAAGAGAGCGTCCATGGCAACTCAGATGGAGAGGATGCAGCCGACAATCCCAACAAATCTCTCATGGACTATTGCGCTCCACGAGTCAGAGACATTGCCGGGCCGGTGGTCATTCAAGGGATTGAAGTGAACAACATGCAAATCCTCCCCGCCCATGTCACAGCCGTCCAACAAAACTCCTTCCATGGAGACGAGCACGAGGACCCCCATGTACATTTGCAAACTTTTACTGATTATGTTAGATTGATCAAAATGAACGGGTGCCTCAAAATGTCATTAGACTCATGTTGTTTAGGTTTAGTCTTAAGGACAATGCCAAAAAATGGTACAAAACTCTCAAAAAGGGGTCGATTAGAACTTGGAATGATATGGCCTAAATTTTTCTTGAAAAATACTTTCCTGATGGTAGGGCTGATAAAATTAGGATTGAACTGAACAATTTCCAGCAAAGTGATGATGAGTCTATGGAAGCTGCTTGGGAGAAATTTAGGGACTTAGAAAACTCTTGTCCACACCATGGAATCCAAGATTGGCTTGTTTTGAAAAACTTTTATAATGGTCCTTATGATAACATCAAAATTAATTTGGATTCTCTCTCAAGTGGTGGAAGCTTTTTGAAGATGGATTCGTTGCAAGGACGAGACTTGATCGAGCAATGTGCGAGGCAATACAACTGGATGCCACAAGTCAACCAACGCCGATCAAGTGGGAAGCAACATGTGAGCGAGCTCTCCACGAGGGATAGAAGAATTGCCGAGCTAGAAGCGGAATTAGCCGCATATCACTCTCTCCAAGGCTCCCACCTTAACTCGAACACATGTGGAGCGTGCGGCGAAGAGGGGCACATATCCCTTCAATGCCCACTTGCACAACCGGAAGGCCCGCAACAAGTCAACTCTATTAACAACGAGCCTTCCTACTTCCCACGAAATGTCTTTAGTCGCAGCTATTCCTTGCAAGAGGGAGAACAAAGAGATTGGAACCAAATGAACAATCCTGACTTTAGAAAACTCCCTTTTGCCCCCTCGCATTTGCAAGTTCCCACCAATCCACCTACCTTGTACAAAAATGCACAACCAAATGAAAACACCAAAGATTTCCAAAAGAAACCTTTTTATAATAGGAACGGTGTACCATTTGTTGTCCAAAATTTCATGCATGAACAAGGTAAGTACAATTATATGATGGCTGAAGTTATTGAGAAACTAAAATATAAACTTGGTGCTGTTTCTAGGTTAGAGCAATTGATAGAGACGCATTTCGCAAGGGAGCAAGGCAAATTCCCAAGCAAGCCACAAGTCAACCCTAACGCGGAGTGCAAGGCCATGCACTTGTTAAGAAGTGGCAAGCAATACAACGATCCTCTAATGCCGGCATGGGCCAAGACACAACCACATGGTCAAGATAACGCCCAGCAAGAAGGAGAGCTTGTTCTGGAGCAAGTTCTGCCTTTTCCACCTCTCCAGGACGCAGCCACACTCTCTGGCCCGCAATCCGGGCCACTAACAGAAGAAAAATTTCTACCAGAGGAGCCATTTCGGTCCGAAATCTCTCCATTTCGCACCGAAATGACACGCACAGGGGCCGAAAAGGAGCCCCAAAAGAAGAAATCTGAAAAGGGTCCGACTCCAGTGGTCCCCTACCAGCCCCCTATTCTATTCCCCATGAGATTGGCCAGAGAAAAGGAGGGTATACAGTTCAAACGGTTATGGGAAATCCTAAAAGATTTTCAAATTTCTATTCCTTTAACTGATGTGTTCACTCAATTCCCTGTTTATGCTAAGTTTCTCAAAGAATTGTGTATAGGTAAGAAGTCCATAGAGGAGCTCAAAGCCGTGCTCATGTCGAGCAAGATGCCGCCCAAGCTCCCTGATCCAGGAAGATTTGCCTTACCTTGCACAATTGGGAAAGTCATGATCAAACAAGCTTTGTGTGATATGGGAGCGAGTGTTAGCATGATGCTTAGGACTGTGTACGAGAGAATTGGGTTTGGGGAACTCAAGCCTTCTATTATGACAGTGCATCTTGCAGATTCTTCTGTACGGTTGCCATTAGGAGAGTTAGAGGATATACCTGTTTGTATAGGCAAATTTGTTGTTCCATGTGATTTTGTGGTATTAGAAATGCAAGAAGATAAGGAGGTACCGATCATCTTGGGGCGCTCATTCCTTAGAACAGCAGGTGTATTGATGGATGCCAGAGACGGCACCATTTTGGTCAGGATAGGGGTGGAGACGCTGCACTTTTCCATTGAGCATGCCATGAAGTGCCCAAGTCCCCCCTGGACATGTTTCATGATTGAAGAAATTGAGCCTAATATTGAAAAATTACTTGAACTTCAATATGAAATTGCTCTGGATACTTACCAATCTTTTCTCTATGACATGCAGGAAGCCATAGGAGTCGAGGAAACCATGGAGGAAGAAGAAATCGTACAAGACAGCGAAGAATTGCCTCTGTCCGTACCCATTTCGGACCGAAATGATATCATTTCGGTGCGAAATGGTCCTCTGGAGGTGGTCAATTCGATACAAACTGGCGTTTCTGAGCCAAATCCTCCCGTTTCTCCTCAAACAGAGGTCCACCAAGTCGATCTCAAGCCTCTGCCAGAGACTCTCAGGTATGAATTTCTCGGCCCCAGTCAAACATTCCCTGTTATCATTAACTCTGGGTTGAGTGATGCAGAAACAGAAAAGCTATTGGTAGTACTTCGAGCGCACAAGGGAGCAATCGGGTATTCCATTGATGATTTGATGGGTATCGATCCCTTAATTTGCTCCCACCGGATCTTATTGGAAGATGACCACAAACCATCAAGAGAGGGGCAGCGAAGGCTCAACCCCAACCTCACAGAAGTGGTCAGAAAGGAGGTACAAAAGCTCCATGATGCGGGCATCATCTACTCAATCTCAGATAGCAAATAGGTGAGCCCGATACATGTGGTGCCTAAGAAATGAGGTACAACAGTGGTGCAGAACGAGAAAGGAGAGATGAATCAAACCAGGATAGTGACTGGATGGAGGATGTGCATTGATTACCGCAAACTCAACGCGGCAACACGCAAAAACCATTTTCCATTGTCTTTTGTTGATCAGTTGCTTGAAAGGCTTGCTAATCACTCTTATTTTTGTTATTTAGATGGTTATTCAGGTTTCTTTCAAATACCAATCCATCCAAATGACCAAGATAAAACCACTTTTACCTGTCCTTGGGGTACCGTTGCGTACAAGCGTATGCCTTTTGGTCTTTGTAATGCACCAGCTACCTTCCAAAGAGCCATGATGGCTATTTTCTCTGATTTTATTGAAAAAGACATGGAAGTGTTTATGGATGATTTATCTGTTTATGGCACTTGTTTTGATTCTTGTCTAACTAACCTTTCCAAAGTTTTGTAGCGTTGTGAAGAGGTGAATTTAGTTTTGAATTGGGAGAAGTGCCACTTTATGGTGCAACAAGGCGTTGTTTTGGGACACATGGTCACGTCTAAGGGGATAGAGGTTGACAAAGCAAAGGTTGAGGTGATAGAAAAGCTCGACATGCCTAAAAATGTCAAGGATGTTAGGAGTTTCTTGGGACACACCGGATTCTATCGCCGTTTTATCAAAGATTTTTCTAAAATTGCTAAACCTCTAACTAACCTTTTGATAAAAGATAATGAATTCATTGTGACTGATGAGTGTATTGATGTTTTTTGTAGGTTGAAGGAGGCTCTTGTCTCGGCCCCCATGTGCGACGCGAGCGACTATGCAGTTGGTGCAGTCTTGGGGCAGCGCAAGGATAAGAAGCTAGTGGCTATATACTATGCTAGCAAGGTGCTAGACCCTGCCTAAGTCAACTACACAACCACGGAGAAGGATCGTTTTCGCGCTTGACAAGTTTAGGTCCTATTTGGTGGGATCCAAGGTGATCGTCTACACCGACCATGCCGCGATCCGATATCTCTTGAACAAAAAAGATGCCAAACCCAGGTTGATTCGCTGGGTACTACTTCTCCAAGAGTTCGACCTCGAGATTAAGGATAAAAAGGGCATAGAAAACTCGGTTGCGGACCACCTATCACGTCTCCATTGGGAAGAAGGTAATGAAATTCCAATTAATAATTCTTTCCCTGATGAAAAGCTGTTCTCTGTACAGGATAGTATCCAATCTGTGGCAGAAGAAGGCGACTTCAACAAAATAATGGCTGAAATCATGGCTCTGGCTTCCATTTCGGACCGAAATGGATCGATTTCGGGGCGAAATGAGGGTTCTGGAGCGAAAAACAGTGAGCCATGGTTTGCGGATTTGGCGAATTTTCTGGCCAGTGGGTACTTGCCTTCTGACATGTCTTCCCAAAGAGAAAAAAGCTGAAATCAGACGCGAAGTATTACTTTTGGGAAGAACCCTACCTTTTCAAGATCGGAATCGACAATATCTTTAGGAGATGTGTGCCATATGAAGAGGTCAAACCGATCCTTGCTAGCTGTCACTCCTCTGCCTATGGTGGTCACGCCTCTTTCTCAAAAACGGCAGCCAAAGTACTCCAATCAGGTTTTTTCTGGCTTACTCTTTTCAAAGACGCTTACTCTTTTGTCTCTTCTTGTGATTTGTGTCAGAGAACAGGTAACATTTCAAAGAGGAATGAGATGCCGCTTAATCCCATCCTTGAAGTCGAGGTTTTTGATGTATGGGGTGTGGATTTCATGGGGCCGTTTTCTAGTTCACAAGGATTTGAGCACATCTTGGTGGCTGTTGATTATGTCTCAAAGTGGGTGGAGGCCATTGCATGCAAGGCAGCTGACTCAAACTCGGTGATCAAGCTCTTCTCCAAGATCATCTTTCCATGCTTTGGAGTGCCAAGGGCGGTGATAAGCGATGGTGGCAAGCACTTCATCAATCGACATTTCAATGGTCTTTTGAAGAAGCATGGTGTCATACACAAGGTTGCCACAGCATATCACCCACAAACAAATGGTCAAGTCGAGGTCTCGAATCGAGAAATCAAGAGTATCTTGGAAAAGACCGTGGCACGCACGCGCAAAGATTGGGCAAACAAGCTTGACGATGCACTTTGGGCCTACCGTACTGCATTTAAAACTCCCAAAGGTATGAGTCCTTTTAAGCTTGTTTATGGTAAACCTTGCCACTTACCAGTTGAACTTGAGCATAGGGCATATTAGGCAACACGAGCCATCAACATGGATTTGCTTAAAGCTGGTGAAAAGCGTATTTTGGACTTGCATGAACTTGATGAGGTACGTCTCAATTCCTATGAAAATGCAAAATTTTACAAGGAAAAGACAAAGCTTGTGCATGACAGGAAAATAATGAGAAGGGAGTTCAAGGAAGGAGATTTGGTCTTGTTGTTCAATTCGAGGTTAAGGCTCTTTCCTGGCAAGTTGAAGTCAAGGTGGTCGGGATCTTTTCGAGTGGTGAAAGTCTATCCATTTGGCGCTATTGACATTTGTGACAAGAATTCGGAGCCTTTCAAGGTCAATGGGCAAAGGTTAAAGCACTACATCGCCAAGGAAGACATCGGACAAGTGGCACGCGTCTACTTCTCCGAACCTCCAAGTGAGATGTAGCCAAACAAAGGGGTCAAGCTAATGACCTAAAAAGAGTGCTTCTTGGGAGGCAACCCAAGGGTTTTTATGATTTATTCATTTTTTTTTATGAAAAATAAAATCAAGAAAAAAATTTGGAAAATAATAAAAAAAGGGACATAAAAATTAGTTATTTAATGTTTCTCTTTGGTTTTCATGTAGGAAAAGGAATCGATGAAAGCAAAGGGAGGCACAACTCGCGCTAGAGCACCTCAGGCCAGAAAAGAAATAAAAAACAGTGGCCATGCACGACCTCATGCGAGTTGCACCGTACCTTGGCTTGGAAAAATCGCGCACAAGAGACATTTTCCCACTGCATTCCTTTGTTTTGGCCACTTTTTCTCAACTTTTCCTTAACACGATTGTGGGAAATTTCACTGGGAATTTACTAAAAATTTTTGAGGGAAAATGGGGATCCAGAACTTGCAATTTTTAAGTTTTAACTGTCTGTTTCGGACCGAAATGGGTCCATTTCGGTGCGAAATTCTCTGACAGGATTTATTTGCGGGCCGAATTTTAATGATTTTCGATGGGTTTCATTTTTACTTGATTTGTGGGCCTTCTGACTTTATTTTATGAAATTATTTCAGGCAGCCCAACTCGATTTAAAGGAGAGTTGCACTCTTGGCCCACATCCAAAAATCCAAAACCCATCACTCTTGCCCAAAAATTAAATACTCCCCTTTCCCCACCGTTCCCTCTCTCTCTCCCATCGCACCCCTTCATTCCTCTCTTCCGTGCCTTCCTCTCCAAGCCGTAACCCCTCTCTCACACACGCACACCAACCTTCCCTCCACCATTTCCATAGATCGAACCACCGTTCTCCTCTCCTTGCAACCCTCTTCCACCTTCTCTACTCAGATTTGCAGAAGACGTCCCGTACGTGACACAAAATTTCAAGGAAGATTTCGGGTTTGGCCCCAAACCGTCCCGAAGTCAAGTTTACTTGGCAGCATCAGCTTCTCCTCGGGTCTGGGAAGGATCTACAAGTGGTTCTCAGGGTCCTTGCTGTGGATTTTGAATTTTCAAGTCATTAAGGTTTGAACCCGTTCTCTTTCTCTCTTGAGTTACTCATTTTTGGGATTTTTGGACCACGAAACAGGGTGTCGGGGGTAAAGGAGATTAATTCTGGTATTGTGTCAAATTTTGAGAAATTTTGGAGAAAGGGAAGTGGAATTTTTAGGTTCTGACAAGGTCATTTCGGTTGGAAATCAGACCATTTCGGTGCGAAATTAATCTCTGGATTGTGGTATTTTGTGAAAAATGGAACGAAACCGGCCAAGGAAAAGGTCACAGGGCCGTGGTGGTGCACCCGTTCCACCCCCTGTTCAGGTAGACCCGTTAGAGCAGTATGATCCCGCTGCCACCCCTTATGAGCGTAAGTATGGATTTCATATGCCGTCAAAGCGGCAATTTGAGAGTTTCAATAAAATATACAAGAGGCCGATTGAGCATACCAGAATGGTAGATTTAGGGGTATTGCATGAAATGGGAATTGGTGACCAATTTTTGGAATTAACGGGGGCAATTGGGATTGAGCCTAAGTTTTGGATGCACGATTGCTATGCCTATAAGAATTTGACTTTGGAGTTTCTCTCATCCTTGGTGACATTTGAGTTGAATGGGGTCCATCAGGTTGAGTTTAGATTGGGGGATTTCCTGTGGAGATTACCTTTGGATCACATTGGAGATCTTTTCGGGACCGAGCAGGGACATCAGCCTCGGGACATCATGGAGTTGGGGTCTATGGTCGATAGGGAGTTATTGTGGACTAGGATCACCCGCTCCGCTGGCTCAGACACACATGGGTTTTTGATTGAGCATCCCACCTTGAGGATTCTACACCGTTCTATTGCTTCTACCATCTTTGCTCGAGGTGAGACCATGCGGAGAGCCAGAGCCGAGGACCTCATTCTCATGCACCACATGTTACAGCCTGAGCCTCAGAAGATCTGCGTACCCAAGCTTATGGTTGACCATTGGATTGCACAGCGTGACCAGGGTGGCACTGGAGCCATTTCTATGGGTGCTTATGTCACGCTTATCATTAGACATTCTATTGGACCAGATGTACCTATTCCAGCGAGGACGGATTGTGGAGCTTGGCACCGGGTCACCCCGGAGAGATATAGGGAGATGAAGTATATGGAGATTATTACATTTGGGGGTGCACGACAGTTTAGATGGTTGGTGAGAGGTCGCGATAGTTTCTTACTCCCCTATCCTTATGCCATTGATTGGAGCGATCATCGCACATGGCTTGTTCCTCATGGATATGTGTATGGAGCTCCACCCCCAGTACAGCCTATGCCTATGCCCATGGACGTTGATCGTCCAGATTCTGTACCTTATGGATCCATGGAGCACTTGACCGGCCTCATGCAGACCTTACTGGTTGAGGGGAGAGAGACTCGAGGCATGGTGCGAGAGGGGCTTTGTGTCCAGGCAGAGCAGGATGCCAGGATCCGGCATATTGAGAGACAGGTTGATGTGCACGAGTACTTTTTGCGCTATGGATGTTGGCCACAGGACTCCTCCACAGATGAATCAGACGAGGATGACGACGGAGACGAGTCACCACCAGTTGGTGGGGCCGGGCCATCTTTTTCTCATTGATTTGGTACAATTTTTACTTCCCTCTCCTTTATTTTCTATTTTCTGTGATTGTGACGCACTGGGACAGTGCTTGAATCAGTTTGGGGGGAGGGGGAAAGAAGATGGAACTAAAAATTTGTGGGCAATTTGCATCTGTTTCGACCTATTTTTTCAATTTTTCTTCTTCATTTCAGTGCGAAATAGAGGTATTTCGGTGCGAAATTGATCTCTGGAATTTGAGAAAATTTTTGAACTTTTTATTTTGAATTTTTCTGATGCATGCATTATCACTGTGAGGTTTTTATAGATTTATTATTCACTGTTTCACACTTGTTTGAATTTTTAAAAGCAATTTTAAAAATCATTTCTTAAGGATAAATGTTTGTTTAGGAGATTTTAGGTTGGTTTGTGCACCAATAGGTCAATTGAATGATTGTTTGATAGGATAGGACCTGAATTAGGATGCTTAGAGTTATCAATTCATTGTTAGTCAATTCTCACAAGTTTTAGCCGAGTGAACGATTTTGTGTGTTGCAAATCCTTGTTTAAATAATTGTTATCAATTCTAAAAATTATAAAATGAGTCTAAGTTTTTCTTGAAAGCTTGAATCACCAACAAGCAATAAAAAAAAATAATAATTGGAGGGTGGTGGCGGTAAGGCGTAATTTTCTCCACAGTGGACCGTAGCAGTAAGGTGTAAAAACTGGTCCGACCTCCCCAACATGTCATGTGTTGGTAGCACAATGAAAAAAAAAATTTTTAATCTTTTAATTTGGTGAAAAATAATTTTAGACTCATTATAGAATTTTTAGCTTTGATAACATTTTATTTGCAATTGTTTCCAACATGTGAAAAAGAACGGGCGATTGAAATTGAGTTTGCATTTGAATTGATAAAGTGAAGCTAAGCTCCTTGACTTAATTTTGTGATTTCATGAGAACTAAGAGTTGCACAAGTTTAATTAAAAAGAGAACTAAACCCTTATCCTTGGAATTAATTTTTAATTTGCTTTATTTATTTTTAACTTGTGGAACTTTGAATAATCTCTTTTAATAAATTTCCGTTGCATCATTGGTTTGGAATATTTCATTTCTAGGTCTAAGTACAGTCTTACCCTTTAAGCTTAGATTATTGTTTGAGGACAAACAAAGATTCAAGTTTGGGGGGATTTGATGTCTCTTATTTTTATATGTATTTTGACCGTACTTAGCCCTTAATTATTGATCAAACCATCATAAATTGTCTCATAAATTGCCATATTTTCCAGGATATTGCTGCTGCCGTGCATCTTGTTTTATTTTGTAGAATTACTTGGAAATCAAGACGAGACGCGATTTTTGTGAAGGGTGTACCGCATTCTCAGCCAGACGACTCATTTCTGGCTCACACAGGCGTGGCACAAGACCCTAGGAGCCCAGAACAAAGCCTATCTCCGGCGTGGGCCTGATTCTCAGCCCATCCAGCGGACCCGAAACTCCATTTCGCACCGAAATCCTCCCATTTCGGTCCGAAATGCATTTCTGAAAAGTGCGAAATTAGAAATTTTCAGAGAAGGAAAGGAGTAAACCGCCTCTCCTTGACCTAGCCGCCTCCTGTGATGATATATATGCGTTCCTTGCCGCCAGAGCACGCATTCTACTCTCTAGACCTATTTTCCACCCTTGTTACTTAGCGTTTTTGAGCGTTTCATTGATTTTCCTTGGAGTTCTTGCGAGTTTGGAGCAGAGCAGCAGCAGACAGCGAGATCTACATCGATTCCTTGGCCTTGGTAGCGAGTTATTTGCATAGAGACTATTGGTTTACTCTTTTTATGCTTTTATCTCGATATTTCATGGCTTGTATCTTATTTATTTGCATGATATTTATTGTTATGTATGTTATGGATATTACTGAGTAGTTTTATTATGTCTTAGGGGTAGTTAGTAGATTAGTTTGGTATTTTGCGATGACTTGATGAATTTATGATATACTATGTGATTTATTTAGTTGTGAATTGTTGTTTATGCTTAGTTAAATTATTTGTTTGATTGATGTTTACCTTTGGATGAATCGCGACATCTTTAGGGCATTAAACTATAAACCAAACTTGTAATTGATTAAGTACTTGAGGTAAGCCAATCGCTCGAAAGAGGAGGTTAGTTTAACGACCGAAAGGTGTAACTTTTAATGATCTGAAAAGACTTTAAATACCTCTGGAAATCCAACTAAGTAATCTTAAATTTCTAAGTACCAAAACGCGACGGCTGAGGCTTGGTTATTTACATGGTAAAAGTCGGTTCCAAACCAAACCAGAACTAAAACGCGACAGCTGAAGTTAGGGTTTAGGTCTGGTCGTCAAGTAACCTTCACATAGCATCCCATAAAAATATCAAGTTAGAACAGAAGGTCTAAAACGAGTTTTGGGACGAAACAGCATGGATTTCGCACCGAAATCCAGGCATTTCAGTTCGAAATAGGCTTCTGTCTCGATGAAAATCGTGGGCAGAAGTGCTTTAGAGCCAAACTAATTGAACACGCAACCCTAGGACATTTTTTTGCATCTGTTTTAGTAAAAAGAATTTGAAAAATCACCCAAAAATATTTTATTATTTATTACTTATCTTATTTCTTATTTTTATTATATTTTTACTTGATTGCATCTTATTTCAAAAATCATACAAAAATTCATCCTCTAGCTTTTAAGAAAGTTTAAGTCCGGTATTCAATTAATCTGTCCCTGTGGGTTCGACCCTAAAACTTTACCAGAACGACTAGTGAGGAAAAGTCTTAGGTTATAAATTTATTTGACCTAGATTTTAAGCCTTCATCATTGGGGTCACAAGTAATTTTCGGTCAGTCCTTCCATTAATTAGAAGGCTCTGGAGCAGACCCTTATTGCAGCAAAAGTTATATATTGGAATTTAGTGACAATTGAAACTGTAAATACTAATTTAATAATTTTAATGTTCAATAGTTAAAATATAATTTATATTATACCATAATATGAGAAAAATATGAGTTTCAGTACAACTTTTATAACTTTAAAGTAATTTGAAAATTACAATTGATCTATGTTTAATAACATTCTGATCAAATATTAAATGAAATCTAAATTGCATGAAAATTGATATAAAACTAAAAGTTTTGTTAATTTATTAATTTTAAGGACTTGAAGTCGAAATACTAACTGTCCAAATCATGATGTTTCATGCCCGAACTATGAATCTAACATTAGCAAGTAAAAAACAGTAATTGAAAACAAGGGTTGGCATGTCAAGACAGGCCAACTTTCAAAAATCCGAAAAATGAGTAAAAATTTAAAAAATAGAAATTTTTTTACTTTCTATAAGTTTTTAATATGAAGAACATATAGGGCATCTTGAATTAATTATTCGAACAGACAAAATTTAATATTTGAACCATTGGTATGATCAGTTTATTAGCAACAATTAATCTAAAAAGCCATTGACATGTCTATTATAGTTCTACTTTTGAAGTCTTTCTCTTAATTTGATAAAGTATTGTTAAAGTTGCCGAGTTAAGCGTTGTACTGTAATTATACATATAGTCATGGCAATACGATTTGCAATTATGGAAAAGTGATTCCACACTACTAGAATATGGCTTATCTGCTACGCCAATAGGCGTCCTTATTCTGACACAAAAAGCCCTCTGCATCTAATTAGCGACACGTTCTTAGAGACGCAGATATCCTAGCCGCTAATAATAAACATCTGCGTCACGACGACGCGAATTTATTAATTACGTCATTAATTATGTTCTCATCAACGTCGGCAGACGGACGCATGTCTTCGAGTTTAATGGCTAATATTGATGTTAGGTGCGTCTCTATTTAAAGACAACTTTGTCGGTATACTGACACCTTTCTTCAGGGACACAGATAATATATTGTCAGAATTTAAAGGGACCCACATTCAATTTTTTGTCGCTATAGTGACGCTATTAGCCACCGACCCTAATAATATATCATCAGAATTTAGTAGGACCCACAATATATTCATTTATGTATGCGTGGCTATTTATTATAATAAATGACGTCATTATACTGACGCAATTGTTAACATCCATATCAATTTTATTTATACGCCATTTAATTATGCCTGATACCAATTTGGTACCACCACTATTCAATTCATACGATTTTAATTATTTTCTGTTATTTGCAATAAACAAGCATACATATATTCACATCAATTAAAAAAAAATCACACAAATATCTATTAACAAAACACAAATCCTAAATTTTATTGAACTCAAAAAACAACATTCGTAGTACATTAAGTAGAAACAACAAACGAGTACATATGTTTGATACAAACTAGAATCCCAAGTAAAATATCATGAAGTTTTATATCAGTCTAAACAAAACTAATAAAAATTGCACCTAATACTAATGAGTCACAATGTCGCGGCGAATAGTTGAAACAATCAAACCATATATACCTGTTCATTGTACAAAAATTATTTAGTACAATTAGAATTTGGTTACACAATTTAAGCACACAGATACACATATCAAATTTTGTAATAAATCAATGAAAACTTTAGGTTTAATTACAATGATTATACTTGTCAAAAATATAATTTTTTATTTAAAAATAATAGATTTATTGATCAGCATCTATTCAATAAACAACGTGTGTAAAACTACATGAGATGTAATTAAAAAAAATTACACATAGTTGTTCTCACAAACTTCTACAAAATTTTAGATATCTCTTCTCTATTTCCACAGTTATCATCTAATTGAAAAATGTAAGTACAAGTGGAATACCTAGAAGTACTTGGGAAGGACTTTCCAGTTCTTCACAGCCTTCTGAAGTGCTACTTTAGATCAATTATACTTCTCAACTGAAATAAAATTTAAATAATGAACTGAGTTAGGAAATCAATAAATATCTCACATGAAAGGTTGATTTGACTTTTGACAAATATTAAGCAGGAAAAAAAATCTGAAAGGAAATGCACACTTTGAGAATTAAGGTCAGTTTTTAGCTCAGGAGTAAAAGTTGGAGCTTGCATGTCGAACCTATAGAAACAAATAATTATTCATCAAAAGTTGCATCTCAGTAAATACCACTGGAAGCACGTAACAGTAAGCTGGTACAAAGCTGAATTGATACCAATACTAAAAGGAACATACAATTTCTTGAAGTTTTACATACAATTCTAAATGCAAAATGTGAAAATTGAAGACCACGCTAGCAATAGAACTAAGTATGATATGCTTCCTTGTTTCGACCAACATGCAAAGTTGGTCTAGATGCAACATGTATATTCAAAATAAATATTCCAATATTTGAGTTACCAAGTGTAAATTTGAAATTTTAATCTGATTTCATTCCTCCAGATTATAAGTGCCTATTATTAACCTACAGAGAGAAATACAATAACTTAGATATTTGAAGTCAAAAATCATATAGACTACAATTATGCATCCAAACACAATTTTTGCAACTATGTTAAGGTCTACCCAATGAAATGCATTTGTGCAGTGACCATTCACTGGATCAGTTTCAGTCACTATTTTTGCAACTATAAGAATTAACGTTGTCCATAGACACTAAGTTTCTAATGAAATTTCTAAAATTTTTAAAGTAGTGCAGTGAATGGTCTCTTAGTTAAGGTCTGAACTAAATTTAACATAGTTCCTTTCTAATGCGGTGATTCTCCCATAACAATTGCCTTTGTAGACACACGAATGTTGACAACTAATCACACGACACGCTGATTCTGACATACAAGTAAATTGAATTAATATACCTGATTACTCAATTTGTACCAAGAAGTTTCCGATCATTAAGCTTAAGCACCTATCTTGTTCTGCATCACTCAAAAAAACTACTATTCTTTGAGAACTAATAATATAAATATAAAAAATATAATTTTCTATTGAATTAAAATATAAGTTTGCGCAGCCCATGGCTGACAATATAAAAATAAAAATGAAAATAAAAAAAATCAAAGAGAATTAACTGCCAAAGTTTTCATTTATAATATTTATAATTTATGTAAGTTAATTTAGATCATCTAAACGAACAATGTGATGTGTTTTGGGAGAGCAAGTGTTTCGTCAATTAATTTTAAAGGTCGACATGCAAAAAAATTATGGTGCAAAATAAGATGCACGTTCGTTAAGGACAACTTACCTCAATTTGGCCTGGATAAGTCATATGTTAGCAGTTCCATAATTCTGAAATTGAGCAATTAAACTTAAAACACAGGTCATTGCTTACAATAAAAATGAAGTAAATGTCTGATTACCTTGATTTATTCGCCCTCCTTTTCATTTATTTATCCAAGCAAGCCTTTGCTTATTGCTTATTCAAACCCAAAATGAAGCAATTATCAGATTCTATCTCAAGAGCAACCTGCAATTGACATAGAATTGTCGGCAAAAATAAAGACGAAACCTGAATATAAGCCAATTAAATTATAATTTGGAGCAAAACCAAAGAAACGATCACTATAGTCATCCTAAATATTGGAAAATTAACTACATATAAATCTAACCTAAATTAATCAAATCTATATTATTATTCTAATCCAAGATCAATCGAGATCAGAAAACGAAAGTGAGAAGAACAGAAAACGAAAATAACCCCTTTTAGTTTACGAAGCTGGCTTCTCAGGCCATAAATCTGCTCATCTAGATCAGCTTGCATCGGATCGATTTGCACCTGGACCTTGTCGGAGCTCGGTCCCGACCTGGCCAGTAGCGCCTCCCTATTATCCAAACGAAAAGTTTCGAAGAAATTAGATCCAGATAAAGATCGCAATTTCAGCGACAAATAGGATTCTACTTACGAGATCATGGCTCGAGTACGACGGATTGCGATCGGTGTCTCCGCAATGCGACTTTTGATTTTAAATGGTTAGGGATTTTTGTAAATAGAAAAATGAAAGTAAGGAGACGGAGGGAAAAATAATAAAATAAGGGGGAAATAAAATTTGGAGAGGCGACTAGGTTTCACAAAGAACTTTGATTAGCAAAAAGCGTGGGAAACAAAAAATTTTGACCCAAAATTTGGAATGGGGAGAGCGAGGCAAGTGCGAGTTAAATTTCGAAATATTAATGTGCAGTAGTTTCATATGAATATTTCATCACACGAAAATATACTATCAGGCATCATCAATTAGTCACATAAGTTTTTTTTTATAGCTCATAAATAATTTACATTATGCGTGCATCCTTTTATATTCGAAATTTGAGTTTTTTTTTTTCATTGTAAAGTTCAATCGATGAATGCAAAAAATATTAGAATTAAAGGTTATTACTTGATATCATTTTAATTAAGCAATTACTATTTTGAATATGAAATTTAATAATTTAATTAATTAGCATTATGCTCTATGTCTTTTTAATTAAGTATTTAAAAAAAAAAGTGTTTGTAAGCAAAAATCTCATTTAGCAATATGCCGTGCTTGATTAAGTCATTCGCAAATCATATCTCGATGTTTGATGTATGATGAACATCCACATATATAACAAGTTATTTTATCATATTACTTAACACATCGCAATATTAAAATTACAACATATTAACATCCACGATTATTAATGATTGGACATAGCAATACATATAAAAATCAGGGTTCTAGTCCACACTTTTAGAGTGTCACCGATATCACACTTCATTTTTTAATTAAAATTATAAAATTAAAATGTCTGATCTGAACCATTGATTTTGTTTATATTTAACAATAGATGCATTTTTAATAAAATTTTTGGAGTCCATTTGATACTTGACCTATATGTCAATAATGATGATGATGATGATGATGATGATGATAGAATTAATCTCTTTTGTTTATCTAGATTCGTTCATTTTCTACCTATGAATAAAGTACCAAATATAATCTAAAAATTATAAAATTCATGACAATGCATTTGTCATTAATATGAACACGATCAATGGTTCGAAATTAGATATTTCAATTTAAAATTTATAAATATTATATATCATTATTAATTTTATAAACTTATATAAGAATGGCATCTAGGTTTATTAGCGAGATTATATATCATCAAGTATATAAGAGGACTTTCATTTTTTATACGTATCATTATTAATATCGATATGTTATTATTATTTTTTCTAAGAATAACTAGCATATTTCGTTGCGCTACATTAACATATTAATATAGTTTTTTATATATATTTAATGTTTATATCTGTATTTTAATAAAATTATATTATACAGATATAAACACAAATATCACGGCTATTATAATAATTAATGATATTATTAAATTAAAAAAATTGTAAATGATTTTTTTTCCTCTAAATTATTTTGCGCATGTTAGATTTATAACTTTTAGTCTTTTATGAAGGCTGCAAATGTCATTTTGATTGACCTCAATTCTTCATGTGGGAAGTTATTTTAATAAAAGAATACATTATTTGTTAGCAAACGTTTCTTAGAGTAATTCCATTTTTTTTAAGAGTAGTTCGTGGGTGAGATTATTATATGAGTTTAAATTAAACTGATCTATATTAAAAATTTAATACGTTGATTCATAATATTTTTTTATTAATACTAACTTTTTTATGTTAATATATCTAAGTCCAAATAAATTTAAATATTTTTCTATTTTTATTTCGAAAATAATTTTATATCTATTCTTAGAAAAAAATTATAATATAGTTTGACACGACATGACATAACATGAAATAGTTGCAATACACTAAATACAAGCACAACATTAGTTGATATACAAGCACAAGAACAACATGAATTAATAGAAGCCATCGAATTTTATTGATGTTAATTGTTTACTTTTTAATATTGATATATTTTGAAGATTAATATTTTTCAAGTTGTAACTCCAAAAAGTTGTATTTTTCAATTTAAAATTTTACTTTTAATTTATTAAAGAAAGTAATCAAAATTGTTCAATTATTTAGGTGTACGCATTGTGAGTTTGTTATTATCTTTATATATTTTATGACAATAATTTTGTATTTATGTTGTTTCATGGCGATAATTATATTTTATATGTCATGTGCAAATAATTTGGTTACAATTATATTAGATTTTGAGAAAAAGGTTTTATGGGATTCGTACATACAGTAGAGGGGACGGGTGGTGGGTGGTTAAATAGGAGGTTAATTTGCTTATTTCTTTCTTTAACTATCTCTTAAATAGATCTATTTTCATTAAATGGCACGGACAAAAATATGGTTACCAATTTTGGCGGGAGAAACTGGCGCCATTAGAAATAATTTTGTGGAAATGTTCGGCACCAATTTGCTTGCGAAAAAAAAATTGAAGGTCGACGGCCATTCATCAATATGATCCAACGCTCCACAAACTGCCTACTCATGACCATGCTCCATGAAGCTTGAAAGTAACCATTCAGGAAATGCCACCGTCAACGTCAAAGAAGGAAACCCATTATACTTTTAATTTTGCATTGATTTTTTTATAACAACCTAGCTATATTTCGTGTTGCATGTTAAAAAAACATAGTTTATTGGAGTTATCCACATAGGAGAATATATAAATACCACCATAAAAGATTCAAAACAATCACATGGGGTTGTGTTTTGCCATTTTAATCTTCTTATTATCGTATATATAAATATTTTACATTTTATAAGTAAATTCTAACTTAATTATCAAACTTTAATGATTTTAAGTTAAGTTATATTTATTTTATTGGTTAGTTAATTATTTAAATTAAATTTGCATTTTAAGTTGGGCCGAGATTTCACAATTTCAATAAAATATCATTATTACGAAGCAAATATTTCTAAATCATTTTTAAAAGACTTTCTTTATTGGAGTGAGATTTGTTTAGAATAACAATATTTTATTCTAAAAAAATTGGTAAAAAAAAAGGGAAGAGAAGGAAGACAGAGGAAGAAAGAAAACAATAAAAAAAATGAAAATTAAGCAACGGTCCCACATGTCCGTGAGGTAGTGAATTGAGGAGGGAGGGTGGGAAATCCAAAATTACTTTGAATGGGAAAAAATTGGAGGGAAAAAATTGGAGATCTGTATATGGCGCCAATGCATACGAGTCGAACTTATATTCAGACTTTCAGCCACTGAACGTCGTATTTGAATGGGTTAAGCCCCATGGTTCAAACCTAAACCTGAGCGCCGGATGGATACAAGTCGGACTTGTATTCAGTCACTGGGTTAACATGTCGGTGATTGATGATCATGCACCGGGTTCATGCGAGTTCCATTTTTATTAGCACCATTCCTCATTTCTGTGATTTATTTATTTATTCATTATTATTATTTTTTTTGTGTTGCTCTTGGCGTTGCGTCTGCGATTATACGTGCACAACTTCCACACGACATCTTAATGTCTCAATGCCACGTCAAAACTGTTATTTGGTTAAACTTAGTAACCATCCTCAATTATATTTCAATTAAACGCATTATTTTACAATTGTCAGATGAACCATATATTTTGCATCACTAAAAAAAATATACCAACTCAATGTATGGGTTGAATATTTAAACTTTCGTAAAAATTAAAATAAAAAATATACATAGAAAACAAATAATTTAATAAAAGTATAAATTTCTTTATAACAAAAATATTTGAAAATTTATAGGTGATAATAATTTTCATATGTGCTTTCTTTCTAAAATAGAAAATTATTTATTATTCTAATCAATGTTTTTTTTTCCATTTTAGATGTAAAACCAAATGATAATATATTTTCTTTATTGATTGAATCTAACCACAAATTAAATCGATTGAATGATACAAAAAGTATATACACGTTAAATATAGAGGTAATAAAATACATTACAAAGAAGTAAGAATTTAAACTTGTTTCAATATACTAGAATCGAATTTCAAATGAATAATTATAGTATCAGTTTGTTCTTCTTTTGTCTTTTCCGACTAGCGATTTTTCTTTGTTCTTTTGGTTTGAGAAGAGATCAACGAATGAAGACATTAGAAAATGGAGGGTATGGGATTTGGACCTATAGTAAATGTGCCTTGTTAGTGGGAGGTTATTTACTTATGAGTGGGAAGTTATTTACTTAGTTGTTTATTTCATTCATTAATTATTCTCTTAGCAAGATTTATTTTCTTTAATTGGTACGGAAAAATATTTGGGTTACCAACTTCGGCGGCATGTATACAAAAATATGTGCAAAATTTAGCTCCATTGGTATAAAACATTCTAGAAAAAAAAATCAAAGATTGATGGCAAATATTAACTTAAATTTAACGTCTTTAATATTTTTATGATAAAGTTGTAGTTATTTACATAGTGATGGGAAGATATTTGTTTCCTTTTCTAGTTTTTACAGAGATTTATTTCTTTTATTTGGTACAAAATAGATTAGGTAAAATTTAGCGCTATCTAAAAATCTCTCTCTCAAATATTTGGCGCCATTTACAAAAAAAATTAATCATTGATGGTAAATTTTGGCGCTATCTAAAAAAACTTTCTCTCAAATATTAGTGTCCCGGTTAATATGTGTCTATCTACCGACGCGAATTAAATTTATGTTATGCGCATCTCTACACAGAAATCGATAGCGTCTCTGTATACAATAATTCTGCGTCCTAACTAATATGTGTCGGCCTACCGACACCTATTAAAAGTCCTCCAATCCGCTTTTTCCTTTCAGCGTCCCTATTTGATTTAGAGACACTGATATGTTGGTGTTCCGACGCGAAAAAACGAAATTGTAGTAGTGCATAGAATTCTCTTTAATCACCATTCATGTGCTTTTTATCACTTGACCAATGCACAATAAAGTTGTTCCATTTACTACTAAAGTATTCTTTGAAATTTGTGGTTAACTGTCTTTATCATTGACCACTAGAACCATCACTAATCTATTCGTAATTTGGTCAGAGAACTAATATATAGTTTATTTTCTAGAAACATCGAGTCATCGTGAGTTGCCTATATAATTCAACAGCATGCTCTGTTAGCACAATGTCAATGGATGTCCCAAATGATAAAGAGAAATTCAACAGAGAATGAGATCTACTTAGGCATTCTTGCCATTATTTCGCAAATTGTCCAAATAAAATTAAAATTTTCGTGACCTATATATTATCACAACAAAAACTTATATTTGCACCTTTTTGGGAAATGCATCACATTGAAGGAGGCATGAGTCGATATATCTCTTTTTTTCGAAGGCTACATGAGTCGATATATCTCATGAGGAGCTAATATTCTTCATCTCATAGGTATGTTTCGATTTTATACTGAGATAACATTTAGGCTTTGCTCCAGAAGACGTAAACGGATGGAAATGGAGGGGAAAGGGAGCTGCCCAAACCCTGCCCAACAGTTGTCCCTTGCTCCAGACTCAAAAAAATTGAAGGGGAAAGAAGGAGAAGGGAGGAGAAAAAATGAAACTCTTTTATAAAAACTTAATCAAATTCTTACCCCTCAAATTTGGATGGAAAAACTATTCCCTCCCATCCCTTTCCATCCCTTACCTTCTCATTCCATTGAGTTTTCTGGAGCAAGACCTTATTAACTTTTAGTGTAGTTGTTTTATAGTCGTTATCAAGTTCAAAAACTTTTTATCTGAAGAACTCAACAATAGGGCCTACCATGCGGCATGCCTTAATTAGATGCCTACGGGCTTCCATTAAAAAAAAAAACTAAAAAAAAAAACAAGAAAAAAAAAGCAAACTGGCTTTAGCGACACATTTACTGGTTACCTTTCTTTTATGGGAATAATCCATTAAATTTTACAAATCCCATGAGCATTTATAATTTGATTTATGAAGAGGGCACTAGTGCCCCACTTTAGGCATCACAAATGTCACAAAATATATTTTTTTTATTTCAAAATTTTTAAATTTAAACGATCGGTCTGAAGCGTTGATTTTTTTTAATGACGGATGTGTCGCCATAAATCTTAACCTATTAGAATTAATCTATCATAATTTATTAGATTCATTTATTTTCGACCTCTTGACTAAGTAGCAAATAAAGTCCAAAAAATATAAAATTTAGTGGCAACACATCGATCCATCCTTAAAATGAATAAGATAAACAGTTCGGATAAAATGTTCAAATTTAAAGTAAATAAAAAATTAAAAATAAGTGTCGAATTTGTGATACTCTAATAATAGAGCATAGAAACATACTTCTATACACCTTTAAAAGAAGAAAAATATAAAAATAGGAGTGGCGAAGAGGGATATATAAATAGTCAGATTTTTTTTTTTAATAAATTGGTAACTTATGAAATTTACAATCAAAGATTAAAATAAGGCGAAAAAAAATATTAGGCTGTTTTAGAATCATCATTCCCATAATGCAGAAGGTAGAAAAGCTGTGGTCTAGATTTACAAAAGTATGAAAGGGGATGCACGCCCAGGAATTCACGACAACTTCCGAGATTTAGACATTCGGCTTTCAGTCTGGCTCGGCCTCTGAAGTTGACACAAATCTTAGTCTTATCTCACGACTCATCTCGTCAAACTCTCTCTCACTTCATCTAACCTTTTTTCTGAAGCAGGATTCAAACTCGGGGCAGTTACGGTCACACCAGTTATTCCTCTCCTTCCCCTCGTCACACTTCCGTTTTTAGATGCTAGAGCACAATCTAAAGTGAAGAAAGAAAGCATATGTTTTGGTGGACAATGGCGAGCAATAAAATTCGTTAGAAAAATAAAGAATCGCGTGTCCATTTATACGTTTAAAGCATTGTCCGACCTCAGATGCATATCTGTTGTGTAAGTGATTATTTCAGGTTTCAATGAAATATGCAAATCAAAGAAACAAGGTAAACAAAACAAACTAATTAAGTTACGGAATTTTGTTTGAAGCCAATTAATTGATCATCTCTGTGATGAATTGGTCTTAGAAGGGTGCTTATATATATATATAAAAGAATAGTTGGGGGAAGTTTAGCGGTTAAATTAAATATCCTACGGGCCTTTTCCTCTTCAAAAAAAAAAAAAAAAAAAAATATACTCTGTTAGGAGGATTTACATTTTAGATTTTCAAAACGGATTTTGTGAGTCTAGAGTGATCTTTAGAAAGCGTACTTGTTTCAAACCTTCAATCAACGAAACAGGGTGGCACTGTTTATGAATAAAGAAACTGCAGGTCGGAACTTAATTGCCATCTTTTTTTTATTATTATTTTTTTAAATAACGTTGTATATACTTGATTTGCAGGTTATATCAAAATGCAGAGAATTGTGGTAGAGCATGATCAGATATTTTTGTTTTTGGGTCTTGGATGCTAATGATAAATTACAAAATGAAATCACGACTCAATGATATAAGTCTGGGGTTTAATTTCGAACAGTTGAATTGCATAGACCTTCCTGTTTCTTTAAAAAAAAAAGGTTACGTCCTTTCTATCTTTTTGGCAGCAATAATGTGCTCGGTAATGTTCTCTCCAAAAGGAAAAACATCTTTGCTTGCACAATTTTTCGTTCCGAATTTGAAGTCCTTACAATTGAGGCCGGATTGTATATTCTATAGATAACAAAATAAATAAGAATAAGAATAAATGCTTACAAAAAAAAAAAGAATGCACGGCGACAATATTTATCCTGATCTTAGCGGCGGATAAAATAACTTTGCGCATCATTGACCAGTCAATTTGTCGTTGCTAATTTATTCTTCATTTGGTCAAGCTAAATTATAATTTAATTTATATTAAACTTTAATTGGTAATTGATCTGGTTCTATTGATAATTTAATTCCAGTAGAATCATTGAGTCTTTACCGTTCAAACAATAGTAAAAAAGAGAAATTTCAACAGATAAGATGGATTTATTAAATGCATTCTAATTAAAAAGTTCTTAAAAATTTTTTGATTGAGGAGGAAAATTATTGTCATTCAACTTCTGAAATTAACTGTATGTGAGACTCTTGAACCCTTAATCTCTTGGAAGATAATCTAATGCTCCCACACGTTGAGACACATTATCTTATAATTGATGATTTTTATAATTAATTCTATACTTAATAATCAAAGTGTCGTAAATAAATATATAAATCATAATTAACTACATTTGATTGTTATTCTTTTAATTTGATCTACAATAAAAGAAAGTTTTTTTTTTTTGAAGAAATGCAATAAAATAAAGTTAAACTATTAGAAGTTTGAAGTGAACATATTCTCATGAAAAATAAACAATACTATTGATTTAAGTTTCAAGTTTTTAAATATAAATTAAACAATAAGATCGTGGGATTATATATAATGTAAAATATTCTTAATACGCAACCACTTTTCGTAAGTTTACATAGACCTCAAATATTATCCGCTCTAAATTGTTTTCTGGCTACTCTTGAATAAAGCATTTCTGTGGGTTTTCTTAAATTGAACACATTATATATGCCAGCTCAAAACCATGGACAACAGAAATTATAGTTGTCAAGCTGAAAACTGCGGGAGGGCCAGGAGCAGAGAAATTAGGTTATATAAATACTGCTTTGGACACAGAATTGGCAATTGAACATAAAGACGTGAATTCCACCATTTCTTAAAAAATATATAAGAATTATTAAGCAATGATAAGGTTGAAAATTCCACACAAGCTCCCTTGCCAAAACCTCGCCTATAAATTGGGCATTCAACATTCTCATGTCCCATCACCTCAACGAGCTCCTCTCTCCATAGTTAACAAAGTTTAAACAAACAAAGTTAATTATGGTGAAACGGGCTTCCATCATTGCTGTGCTTGTGCTTAGCCTCATCAGTTCCTGCTATGGCCAGGTGACAGTAGGCTTTTATAACGACAAATGTGGGACCAAGGATGTCGAGTCTATTATTCGTGGCATTGTCCAGGCCCGCTTCTCATATGAACCAGCAATCGTTGCATTCCTCTTGCGCCTCCAATTCCATGACTGCTTAGGTGACAAGGTTAACCACCAATCTTTCTCCGATTACTCTCTTTTCAACATTGGTCGGCTATCTATCTTAAGTACTCTGTAAATCTCAATTTGTACAGCAATGCGATGCATCACTATTGTTGGCGGGCCCGGGTAGTGAGCAAACTGCTGTCCCCAACTTCACTGTTAAAGGCTATGACTTGATTGATGCCATCAAGGCAGCGTTAGAGCAGGAATGCCCTGGTGTGGTCTCTTGTTCTGATATTATTGCTGCTGCTACCAGAGATGCAGTTGTCTTGGTATGTGAAATGATTCATGCATTTAACTTTTACAGGGTGATCATCTTACAGCAACCGTTATTTCTTTTACAAATATTAATAGGCTGGAGGAAGTTATTATGATGTACCAACGGGAAGGAAGGATGGCCTGGTTGGACTTGCATCCAATGTTGATCTGCCACCGCCAGATATCTCTGTTGCTGGTGCAATTCAATATTACGGGAAGGAGGGTTTCAGCGCCTTGGAGACTGTTGTTTTGCTAGGTAATTAGTAATTACCAATCACTGCAGCTGCAACTGCTCCTGCACCTGTTTATATACTTATACATGATTAGAAATACTGAATTTTTTTAAAGAAATTAAGGCAGAACTCGTAATAGTAAACATCTCTTCTCATTATTTTAGGTGGGCACACTGTTGGAGTCACGCATTGCAGTGTCATCAAGGACAGGCTGTACAACTTCAAGGGCACTCAACAAGCAGACCCAGATTTGGATGCCTTCTATGTTTTCTTCCTGGGCAATATTATTTGCCCCATGGCCGCTGACATGTTTCTCTTTTTGGATAGCCCAGACAGTGTAGTCACAGTCGATAACTCGTATTACAAGATGCTGCGCCAACACAAGGGTATCCTGCCAATCGATAACGCAATTGCCTTCGACCCCACTACGTCTGATTATGTTAAAGACCTAGCAAATAACAATAATTATTTCTTGGATCTCTTCGGCAAGACAATTGTAAAGATGGGCCTGATCGGTGTGCTTACCGGAAACCAGGGTGAAATCAGGCAAGTCTGCTCCAGGACAAACTAACACTTGGTCCTGAATCGGTTAATTGCTCATCTTGAGAGAGATATATTGTCGCTAATATTCTAAGAGTATGATATACGTGTGCAGTTTGTTTTTTTATTCTTTTTGTTTGTTTCATTTGATGTGCATGGAGTTTTGTCTTTTCAACAGTACTTGTATTAATTTCGGGATTTTCTCTTTGAGGTAACTCGGTACTTTGTTGTTAATTTGTTATTGGATTTTATAATATATATTAAATATGTGATTGAGCACAAACAAGCACTGAATTGTCGAAAGGTAATTATAATAGGAATTCCATGCGATGAATTTGTTTGGTATAAGCTCGTACCCCCCATCCCCCCCCCCCCCCTCTCTCTACATACCGAGCTCTCTAACCTTTTTAAATGCTTCTTATTAATATAATTTAATTTGCGGAAAATCACAAAAAATCTGTTATGATATCATGAGTCTAGAACTATATAAGTATATAACAATCTAATGCATATGCTCTGTAGTATAATTAAATTTATGTCTTTATTTGCATGATTTTAAAGCGTTAGAATTCAAAAATGTTAGAATTTCCATTTATGATAGTTGGAACCCATGAATAATTAGTGCTTCTTGGATTAAGTGTAAACTGATTGAGCTGGAAACACCCTTTTTCATATTAAACCAACAAAAGATTTTGCTTTTTGTCATTTCTTTTATTTAATTAGGGAAAAAAAATACAAACATACACCATAATGATTTTGAGATATAATAATAAAATTTGTCTGCGAACTTTCTTTTTTTCGAGGTCTGCTGGCAAGAACCAGCGGCAGAAATTTTATAAAATTTTTTAAAATGGGAGTCTGTACGTAATTTTAAAAAAATTACTTCACTATACAGAAAGAAAATACAAATCAGGATCAGCCTCGATGGACCGTCCTGGAGAGCGCTTCACAATCAAGGTCATAAATACATAATAAAATGTACACTTCGTACTGACTAAATTACATTAGAAAACAAAAAACTATTTTGTTATGTTTTTTTAATTACTGTTTTGTTAAAAATGTTGAGGACATAAAAAAGTTATACACGAATAACATTTTGTTTTCTGGATAAAATTCAGTCGTTTGTTTATTTAACTATAATTCATTTATTCTTAAAATTGATTTCAAAAAATAATGATCATGTTACCATAAATTGGGTATTGTTAATGTTTAATTAAGCAAGGCACAGTTTATATTTGCAAGTGTCGCTTTATATTAGTATGGATTTCACTTCGCGCAATTTCTTTTAGAAAAGCCAATTCCAGCAATTGTTGTCATCTTTACCTTTATGCAATATCTACCAAACAATCTAAAATCGATCAAAGATTAACCTTTTATATCATCAGATCTTCTAATGATCTAATCCTGTTAGAATAATATTGTGGTCTTTTGTCAAACTCAGGGTCAGTTACTATGACGGCAAAGCCGACAATTTGAAAGCCGTGAGTTAGATATCTAGTTTATACTAATTAAGAATTTTTAAAAAAGAAGCATGAGAAATTTTACAATGTAAAAAGGAATCTAGTTTACACAAGCCTTCAATAAAATCAAATCTGAACTATCAATAAATATAGACTACCGACACTTGCTATGCTTATCTGCATAGAACAATTTCTGCTGATCAGTATTCTGATCATCTCAAACTCAAATTCAAGTACTCGACTGACTAAAAGGAGTCATAGGACTGACATAATTCGGACACTAGCATGTGTGGAGCAGAAAGGATTTAACTATATGATTAATTAAACTTGTCAGGGTAGCAGATAAACGAATCCTTTACGATGCAGTACAAAATCTAGAAGTAAAAAGTAGGAAACAAAACAGACCTGAAGCGACGGGAAGTGTGGCGCAGGTGCAGAGAGAGAGGTCGAATGGTCCATGGAAAGCTGCCGCTAGCGGGGTTAAACTAGAGAAGTCGGATGGGTACAGCCGTACAGGAAGAGACAAAATGGAAATTTGCTTATATTTATTTCCTTACTAGGTTGGTTCTTTTCACCAAAACAGGGTTGATGGGTTAAGAGGTTTTTATTTGGGCTTTTCTGTGCGGGAATGATAACCGTCATCCAGCGGAAAGCTATCCACGCCATCCAACAAATTTTTCCGCACTTTTTTTCTACGCGCCCACTCCTCTCCACGTGTTCCTCTCCGCGCGCTCTCCCCTTTCCTTCCCTTCCCCCTCTCCACTCCTTCCCCCTTCTCCTCTCCCCTCTCAAATGAATTTTCCGCTTTCCTCTCCCTCTCTGACAACAAATTAGTACCACTTGAACCCGTCAATTTTTTTACAGCCTACCACTTACAGTAACAAAGTGAACACTTACGACAACAAAAACAAAAAGACAAATATTAATTAAATAAAGAAAAAAACGAACATATATTCTCATTAAACTGAACAGATATAACAACTAATTGAACAAAATATAACAAACAATGTGGATCCAGACAAAAGATAAAAGTGAACATAAATATATCAACAAAATGAAAATATAATACAAATAAATTGAACAAAAATAAGAAATAAATTGAACAGATACAACAAAGAGCGTATGCTTTAGCAAAAAAATATAAGACATAAAAAATAAATTGAACAGATATAACAAATAAAATGAACAGATATACCAATAAAATGAATAGATATAACAATACATAGAACATATATAACAAATACCGTGAAACTCATAACAAAAAGTGAACATAAATAAATTGAACATATTTAACAAATAAATTGAACAGATATTGCAAACAATTTGAACTAGATGCAAAAAAAATAAAAGTGAACATATATAAAACAAATATACAAATAAATTGAACAGATTTAACAAACAAAATGAACAGATATAACAATACATAGAACATATATAACAAACACCGTGAAACTCATTACAAAAAGTGAGCATAAATAAATTGAACATATTAAACAAATAAATTGAACAGATATTACAAACAATTTGAACTAGATGCAAAAAAATAAAAGTGAACATATATAACATAAGATCCAAGGGGGAGAAAAAAAAAAGAAAGAAAGAAAGAGCCAGTAAGAAAGGAAAATAAACAAATAGAGAGGGAATAGAAGGGAACAAGAAGGAAAAGAGAAGGGAGAAAGAAGAAGGTAGTCGAGGGAGAAAGGAAACTCACGAAGGAAGAGAGAAGGGAGGGAAGAGAGGGGGAGACGCTGAAGGGAGGGCGCGTTTGGATCGGAGGAAGGTGCTCAGATCGGATCGGATCGAATCGCTGGGTTGGATTCGGAAAAATGAAGGGAGCGCTTGAGTTGGATGGCGTGGATGGCTTTCCGCTGGATTGCGGAAAGCAATTACCTTTTCCGTGTGTGGAGCTGCGGATGTCTGGAGTATTTTTTTTTTCTTTTGAAGAAAAATTTCAATTTTATTTTTTTTTATATTGAATGATATACTGCTCATTACCTAAATTCCACAAGAAATATGATATTGAAAATTGAAGAACAAATTATGACTCTTTCTCTTCGTGCCCGTGAGAAAATAATTATTTCTAATATTTTAATTTGTACATGCGTCTAAAAAGTATGCATGCCAGATTTTGTTTGTGTCATGCGACCAGCTAAATTGTATGTAGCATGTATTCGTTCTTTCCAGTAATACAAAAGCTTTTTTTGATTCAATTTATTTAGTTAGAGAACCGGCATAATATCTTATATCTTAAAAGTAATGTTTTAATGCTAAAATTTGTTGGTGACACCACATCACAACCTCATTTTTATGAATTCAAAATTTTAAATTCAAGCATTAAATTTGAACCATTGATTCTCTTGAATTTCATAAGAGATGTATTGAGTAATTAACGTGTTCAAATACAAACAATTGATCGAGTGTTAAATGAATTGAAAACATTGTACAATATATGGTAATGCATCTCTCATGAAATTGAATAAGACGAACAGCTCGAATCTAACCCTTGATTTTTACATTTAGAAATATAATAAAAATGAGAGTATAGTAACTTATGGCGATAAAAAATAATGCAATAAAAAATTTCTAATATTAAAACCTTCGACATATCACAATTATACAAATTAAAAATTCAATATGCAAGCATAATAATTGACACAATCAATACCAACATTAATATCCAATTTAAAATATGAAAAATCTAGTATTTATACGAGAACCTACGGCCAGCTAAACATATTCTTTTTCTTTTTTTAGAAAAATTGGAGTTAAGACTCTTAGCTAATTTAAATGTTTATAAAGGACTTTCTAGTCAAATTTAGGTCCTATGAATTTTCATTCAAGATGCATGTATTGTCCTTTATCACCGGATCAAAAACTGCCGCATGAACAGATTCGTTAAGACATATCAATGTTCAGACCTACCTAAAACAAGCTGGCCAAAAAAAAATAATTCAGCCAAATCAAAAGGATATATGGAGCATCAAATTCTACATATATAGATAGTAGAATATTTGTTGAAGCCATTCACCTATCAGGCTACCAAAAAAGTCATGCAGCTTCTGTTGTTCCATGGTAATTTTTTTCAATGATATATTGGATCGAAGTTATCAATTATAAGTATATTAATTTCAAATTGGGTGGGACTGTAGAAATTACTGTAGAAATTCGGGTCAATCCCAGCCGTCCGATCTTTTCTCGCGCTTGATGGATCTCATCCCCGTCGTTGCCCTCCACTAAACTTTCCGCACCCCTTTCTCTTTCGATTTTCTATACGCACACCCTGATCCTTTCCATGTTGTTCTCCCGTGCCGCTTCAGATTATTGTTTTGAATCCATTTTGATTTAGGCGCACCGCAAAAGGATACAGAGAATTGTTTATATAAGATAAATTACATGAATTGGATCGGTCTTCCGTGGGCAAGGATCACATGGACTAAAAAAGATGGCTATGGGAGACAAGGCAAGGTGTATGTGATCTAGGTGCACCTGGTGTTATTTTCAGCGGGTGCTTCTGGCTTCTTCTCCTCATCTCCTGGTGTCTTTTCACAAACACTTTGCGGAGAGAGAGAGAGACCAAGGAAATGACAGGTTATGCTAGGCAGTCTCCGATCAAGTGTTGGAGCGACAAGGGTTGTGCTAGGTGAGCTCCGATCAGCATCATTTTTCTTTTCTCCCCTGGCACATCTTCTCTGCTCTTCTTCTACATCGCCTCTGTTCTTCTCCGCTCTTCTCTCTTTTGCTCACCAGCTCTTGGGACGGCGGTAGAAAAATCTTCTCGGTTTCGATTGACCTTCGCGTCGTAGGCAGCATCAAGGTTTCTTACGCAGATTTGCAGGTTGCTTGACCATGAGATGAGCCCTCTCTGTCTTGCTCAACCATGAGGTGAGCTTTCTGTACTTTTCTTTCTTCTTTGGTAGTATTGTTCTAATTTTTCCAATTATTACTACAGATTGGTCACTTTTTCTTTCTAATTTCTGATGGATTTCGCTTTGAGATCCCGTATTGCACTCATCTGTTCTTCTTATGCTTCATTTACAGCTTGCTTGGTTGACTGACTGTCCATGGTTGTTTTCTCATAATTTCATCTGTGATTTTCCCCCCTGTTCTGTATTTGCTTTGAATGGAAGCATAGATTATGAAATGAAAAAGTTGACTTGATTTGAAGTTGCTACAGAAGGTATGAGTTCTTTCATGTTGCTTTTTTTAACGGCCTTTTATTTATTTTTTGCTTCGTTTTGGAAAATGTTTTTATTTTCTCTTCATTTCTGGAATGATTAGATGATAAGGTGTTTATGTATGTTTTTTATTTCTGTAGAATTGACACACGATTTTCTTCGTTCTATGTTTTAGTCTAATGACTACATCTACATGACACAGGAAAGCTCTTTCCTCAAATTGATGATGATCAGGTGTTTTTGTCAGTTGGTTAGATAAAAATAGGATAATGGTTCATCAGTCAAATGCTTTATGCTGGTACTTGCTACTGCTCCTAATAATTTCTACTCTAATATTTTTTATTTAGTTCAAATTAGTATTTACAATTTAGAACAACTTAGATCTTTTTAGGCTTACATAGCTTATTCTTATTTCTTTGTGTGTTAATCAATTTCTTCGGTTCAGCTTTTACTTGAACACTTATTACTTAAGCTTTATGCCGGTACTTGCTGAATGCAAATGCTGCAGTGCATGTCATCTCAAATAAATAAATTGTTCTGAAAATAATTACCACATAATTGTGATATATTTTTTTGGCATTAAAATAGCTCTCTATACTGAATCCTTATGCTCAATTGAACTGATAAGCTCCATGTGTATCAGCTCCATGTAAAAAAATTAATAGTCTATAGATTTCTTTTAAAGTAAAGAAAAAAGGTATGAACTAAGTTGAGAACTAAGAATATTATTCAGTAAGTTTTTTTGTGTGGACTGATCTTTTTCGTTCCATCAGCCTAATGTTTTTAATCTCTTTTTTTTTTTAATCTAAATACATAAGGTGCTTTGATGTATGACTTGATAGGTATGTTGCGCCAGCCGTATGCAAGCTTACAGTGCCTCATGTTTGACCAAATGCTGAATTAGTGCTAAAGGTACATTAGTTAGCCTTCAGGAGCTATTGTGCTATATAATTTAGAAAGATGTGGATTTATAGCTGTCAGATTATGTATGGTTTTCTTTTAAGATTCCTAACAAAATGTTGCATTATTAGTTCAGTAAGCTTAATAATATGTATGTTTATTTGTTAGTTGTGAGGCTCTTAAGGTGGGTGGTGCGAAAATTTGGGTTGGTGCTAATGCAATGGAGAGGCTATTTAGGTTTGTTTATCTTTCTGTGATTAGATTTTTCAGAGGTTAACTATTTTTTTTGTTTTTATCTCTCAAATCTATTTGATAGCTATGGCCGATTTAAAACAATGTTGATTGATTTGATTGATTTTGAAAGGTCGTTGGGTTGAAAAGGATGCATGAAGATGAGTCGTTCTTCAGATTTTAGGTACTAAAATCTTCTCCTCATTTCTGATTTATATTTTTTGCTTGATTTTTCCATTAATTTTTGGATAGCTTATTTTTTTTTCCTACATTAATAGTCTTTTGCGTACTACTGAACAAGCTAATTACTATTTAAATAAGGACATTTATTTCCTTACCAGTCAAATTCTTAATGTACTCATCAGTCAAATTCTTTATACTGGTACTTGCTTTTGCTCATATTAATTCATACACTGATATTTTTTATTTAGTATACTTTGTTCGCCTTTTTTACTTGATTCCGTCCAATTTTTTCCTACAAGTTTTTTTCCTAATTTTTCTGAATCCCTAGAAGCATCAAGCGTAAACCACAAATTTTCTATTCTAAAAAACTGAGATCTAGAGTCATGTAGGGGCAAATCCTCTTAATTCACGTGAAGTCTACATAAAAGGAAAAAGACTCTAAATTCATCCATAAAAATTTTTAGTATGCTAGAGAAAATAATTTATTTCATGTACTGGTACCAACTGTAGATATTGTTTCAGATGAGTTGAAATAGAAAAAGGCAATTATTATGGAGTGCTCAGATCACAAAAAGGTACATGCTTTTTAGCTGTTGATGTCTTCCCCTCTTCTTAGAAGATCATCATGATCTTCTTAGTGGTTACTAATACAGTATGTGTTAATTACTAATTTTTTTATGCAAATTAATTTGAACTTCCTTAGTTGCCTGATCTCTTTTGTTTCATGCTCCTGTTGGATTTTTATAGCAGTTCTGCGCAATCGTGCCTGAGAATTGGCCTTATTATGGACCTACATGTTGAGCTGGTATGTGGCCTATATCTTTTTCTTTAAGATATGCTGGTAAAACTGTTGTGTGGTTTATTTATCCTTTTTCAGTAATAGCTTTGGTGGCATTCTTTGGATCATGTACTCTGTGGTTTTTTTTCTAGAATATCCACTTCCTTAATAGAACATCGATTTTTATTTCAGTTCTCTTAGACACTAAATGAATCTATCTTTGCAAAATTTAATTGGCAGAATAACATACTTCGAGAGTGTACCATCCATAGGTCGAGCTTCAAAATCAGCTGCTGTTTGTTTCAGATTAAGGATCAATGGCAATGAAAAAGGTCTACCCCTTTCTGAGATAGATACAATTATTGCCTTTATTCATTAATTAAATTGGTGCTTTCACTGGGAATCAGCGGCTGTTTATGCCTGATAATCCATCAAGTTTGTTTTATTTTTGTCCATTTGGTTCTCTCCATTATGTAAAAGTTATATTTAGAAACTTCTATAATTCATCTGTACTTATATTTAGAAACTTCTATAATTCATCTGTACTTTTTATTTTACCTTTTCGAGCTTAGGTTTCCTTGAAAATTTGGTGAACACTAGGGGGTTAAAGCACATCAAATCTAACCCTGTTATAATAGCAGTTAATATATAAATGTTTTTTTAAGCTCTAGATAAAATATATTATCTATGTTTAGTCGGTACTTTATGTACCTCGGTTACTTACGATGGAAGTGCCAATGCTCATTTATTAATTTATACAATATAATCATTGTTAACATTAAATTAGTTGTCTTAAACTCATGATGGTATTCCTCCATTTTGAACATGCAATTAACCAGCTCTTCATTTACAGGTGCCATTGTCTCTTTCTTTGCCGATCATGCACTGTAGTTTTGAACGATCTCAGCCTAAGGATAAGGGGTCAAGGAGTACACTGAGGTAGTGAACTTTTGGGACCACTGACATTGACTCGCCATTGATTATGTGTCCAAGTCGCTGGTCTGTGCCCCTTTCAGGTTAGCACCGATTTATTTCTGTCTCATTCACGTAGTTGCGCACTAATTGTTGAGCATTTAAGCAGCTAGCTGCTGATTTCCTTTTTCCATATCTTTAGACAATAACCGAGCTTCATGTTGTTCCATGTTCTTCTTTTTTCAGGGCAATGTCGCATTGTTCCTTTTAAATTTTTTCCCTCTCCTCATTTTTGATGGTTTTTATTAATTTCTACGGAGATGGTGCTTGACGTATGACAATATGAAAGGAAGCTTTACATGTTGCCAATCTGAGTTAGAGTTCGTTGAAGGTTTGCTTATTTTTCCTGTTTTACTTGAAAAATTTTGTCTCAATTTTTTTTTCATATTTCAGTAGTCCTATCATATACATTACTGGCAGTTCTTTTTATTGTTTTGTTGTTCGTTTCTTTGGGTTGATTGCGAGTAAATTGGATTGAGAAAAATCTGATTTCACGATTAAGTTCAGGCCTCATTTGTCTGAGCGCTATAGACAAGGACTGAATGTAAAGATTTTTGTGATTGTTTTGATTTTGCAAAAAACTTAAATTTCATTTGGCTCTCTCATGTTGCTTAAATTTTGGTGTCTTATCTGACAACAAGTCGGAATTAATGATGATAAGAGAATTCTGTATAAAATGTCAAAAACCAGTAAAGGAAATAATAAAGGTATCCATGTGATAGTAACAATAGGTAGAATGACAACATAAATAACTTGGTTGCAGCCAATACATGCTATATTTACCTGTATGTAAATTGCTATATGATGTTAACTAAAACCTCAGCCATAAATATAAGTATATTGGTTAAAATTATTTTGGTTAATTAATTAATTGATCAATGATCATTTAGAAATTTAATTTTCACTTGATTTGTTTCTTCGTTCTTTGTTGCAGGTACCTGTTACACATAATAACTGTCTGAAGCCTTGATTCCTGACACGAACAGTTCATCAGTGAAATGATTTTACTCTTGGTTTTTAAATTGACCACTTTTTAGCAAACAAATTTTGCTGCTACAGCACCAAGAAAAGAAATAATTTCCATTTTTACCCCTGGTTCAACTATTTTTATACCAGTTGCTTGGGCAACTGTCAAATTAGCTTTTAAGGATGTCACATTTTAGTTAGAAAATAATATATTGAATGTTAGTTTTCAACTTACAGAGGGTCGAAGAACTTTATATGCATTTCTCAAAAATAGATACAGAGTTTCAATTAGCACAGTTTATGCCCCAAGAGGAGGATTTCACAGCCATATAAGCTATATAAGGATGGAATAGAATAATCATTCATTTTTATATTGTCCATTCTGATTGAGATATTAATATTTTTGTGTTTTCTTAGATGTCCTTTATGAGGTGATGAATTAGAAATTTTAAAAACTATAAACAAAGTCCTTTTTTTTTTAAGAAAAAATGGTGTAAACATCGACTATTCTCAAAAACCAATGTTGTACCAGTTGGAAGCTTATTACGGTGAGTTTTTTAATTGAGATGTTATTCCATGGCTTGCTACCATGGAGGGGTATGATCAACACAGTAAGCATACTGTCTTTCAAAACAGCAATAGGCAACAATTACTGATTTCTTGGTACAAACATAATTATTAGTATGATAATTTCATTTATCCTTTTTTGCTAGCTCAAAGATGTTAACATAAAGATTTACATTGCCCTAGAGTAAGATACCTTTCAGGTCATTTTTGTAGTCATTTTTTTCTTGCTTTCCTCCTCTTATTGCTATTTAATATTTCGTCTACTAAGCCTAGGGTGAACTCCCCGATCAAGCATATTTGGCTCCCTCGGTTATGGGGACAGTGGATGATCACATAATAAATAGAATTGTTCCAAGCACTTAGAAGTTAAGGGAAAATCATTGCTGCTATTTCTGTGGTTGCCTTTTTGCGCTTTGGACTTTTTCTTTTTTATTTGAAGATTTACTCATTTGAGATTCGGCAATGCAGGAAGTAGAGACGATTAGAAAAAGAGCTAGACAATAAAAAAATGAGTGATAGCAGAATTTGACGAATCGGAACAGGCGAAAGAAATAAAGGTACAATACTTTTTTATTTAAAAAAATTTAAAATGGAGTTTGTTATTATTATCTTTTGTATTCAATAGCCTATAAATACTTTTCTGTTTTAAATTAAATATCCAAGTTAGGCTAAGAATCGAGTTTGCTTTGTTTTGTTTTTCTTCATTATTATGGTCAGATAGAACCATTTGTGCTGGATCCTTGAGCATGGTTATTGTTATCAGTATTTGTTGGATTGCGAATACCTGAGGTGTGCACTTGCATCTGTGAATAAAATTTTTTTTATGTGCTATCAGTATAACATTTTATTCATTTTTTTTTTTGGGCAAGCAATCAGCAAAGGAAAGAATAGGGAGAAAAGGTGATTTGGCCTGCTGGTATTTGACAAATACTGTTACCAGTAAAAATCTCACTTGATTGTTGAACTCTGGCATTATGGTTGTTCCCAAACGACGAATACTGCTAATGCTGTCGTCGAGCAGATTAAGGTGATATATATATATCTTTGCTTGGCCTTAATTCTTTATCGAAACGTGGAACAAGTCAATAAACTTTTTAAGTGCTAATTGCAAGTTTTCTTTGGATTTTCATCATCTTATAAAATAAATGCTTCCTGCTTCATTCTGGTATTTGCTTCTAGGATAAGAGGCTGTCTGTGAAGCATGCCGCCGCCAGGATGCTTATTGCTTTATGTTGTTTTTCTTCATAAATTATTCATTGTGTTTGATCAAAGCTGTATGATTTGATTGAAATTGGTTTAATTTAATTGTGTTGTTTCGTAAGCTTAAGGATGTAATAAAACGTAAATTGGGATTGTTCAGAACTTATTGTATTGATTTGTGGACTTATATTTTGTATTTAAATCTGTGTTCTTTCGATTTTATCCAACTAAACGACTATGAGTACAAATTCGAATTAAACTTTCATCGCGCGAAGCGCGATTCAATAGCTAGTTATTTTAAACTTTAAATCTATAAAGGATCTCAAACCCACGTTTTTGGACAGAAAATTGGATAAATGTGAATCGTCTGACATCAGAGACTCTGCGTCATGACGTAGGTGATTGAATTTCCATCAGCCTATGCCCTATGGAAATGTTGGTTTGTTTCAATGTTTATTTGATTAATTCTTGTGTAAAATTTGTTCCAGTAAAAAACGGGTTTTGCATTATCACTGAAACCACAATAAATGTCACACCCCGAACCAAGCCGTAATTCGAGATGGACAACCCCGCCACGTGTACACACTCTACTGTGCACACGTAAGGCTATAAAACAGTGTCACAGCAATAATATCACAAATAAATATCACATAAAAAGGTAGTGTCAATCATACATCAAAAAGGGATGGAAAATAATATATACATATCAAAATCTCCATCCAGATGATAAACAAAACCATAATGTAATAAGCAACAGAAGGTGACTATTCCAGCTCGGCTTGGTCTTCTAGTACATCTTCCTCCGCTACGTCTGCCAAACCTGAACCTGTCTCCACAATCAAAGTATGTGGGCTGAGTACGCGAATACTCAGTGCGGTAAAATTATCCAGTCTTTTTGGGATTAAGTTATTCAAAAGATTAGAACAAAAATTAAATAAAACCATATTACTAAAAGCCATTCAGTTTAAGAGAATATTTAGCAATGTAACATGTTTTCAAAAACAGTTCATAAAGCAAGTGATGTTTAAATTAAGCAAGTAATGATTACATTCGGGTTCTGTTGAGAATGATTCCCGGACCACGAAGGTCTTCCGAAATAAATCGGGTACCGTTGGGAACCACCTCGGACCTATAAGGTCTTCCGAAATGCAATCTCTAAGTAAAAATCATATCTCACTAAATATGTGCCTAAGATATCTACCAGCGAGTATAACTCGCCTTAAATGCTCCGGGCCTCAACCATGATCAGTGGCAGAGGTCTGTATCACACGGTACCGGGATATTTCCATTAGAGGGCCGTTGGGTAGTACCTTTATTAACACGCCTGGAAAAAGGTACTAGCCATTCTAATAAAATACTAAATACTAACTTACTGCTAAATCTTATTTTGAAAACAAGTTTGCATCATGAAAACATTTATCAATTCCAAAAGGGCTCATTTTAAAGAAATCCATTAGAAATTCAAAGTTCCTTTCTAAAGAATAACAAAGTCTCAAAAGACATCCACACCTGAAAAGTCGAGTCTAGAAGTAGCTACTTTGCTGGAGGGTCGGTAGTGTCCTGACCTGCAACACCGGCTTCACAATTCGGATAGTACTCGTCTGCTACTCCAGAGAAGTCTTGCGGAGCACCTGCCGAACGAAACTCACACGTTAAAATCTACTCTAACGATCTACCCTGTTCTGGTTACTGTTTTCTTACACTAGACTTAACTCCTAATTAAATTCAAAGGGACTCGGTATTAAAATATATTAATATACTTAATTAGTTTATAAAAATAATTTGACAGAGTTTCGTTTGAAACTAGTTAAGAAGGAAAGTTTGGTTGTTACTTTTAGAAATATTTTGCTAAGTTCTAATTATAAAATTAATGTGTAGAAAGACGTTTTTGACGATTCCTATAAGTCCAACTACGACGTTTGAAGACGTGACACACTTAGTTTAAATTTAGGGAAAAACGTTTGGAAAGTTTAATTAAAACTAAATAGTGTTTTGCTCAAGTATGAAATACTTTTGATAAATCAACTAAAATAAGATAAACTTTGTTTCAAAAGATTAGCGAAGAAAACTAAGTTTGTTTGAAATAGTTTTGGGATCATACTGTGTCCGTTTAAATCATAGTATCTGTATTGAAAATAATTTACGGACAATCTAATGATTTCCCATTTTAAAAGCCAACAATTTTAATCTCGAATCCGTCTCGTTTAATTTCTCGGCCAAAAGCTTTTAATCAAAATCCGAATCATTTTGCCAACAGTAAAATGCCATCACAAAATATAGTTCTAATTTTATTTTTCTCAAATTCCAACTTAATCAATTTTGTTCGCAATTCTCAGCCAATGCAAATAAGAACATGCCATGTACACAAAAATCCTAAGAAATCCACACGGATCAAAGCAGAGGAGCAAAGCCCAAAAGAAATAGGCCGAATGGGCCTAAAGGAAAAACACAGCCCAAAACAAAAGGAAATCCCAGGCGGATCCGGGCACAATGGGCTTCGGGGATCAAATCCGAAATCCAAATAGAGAACTCGATCCGACCCACTAACTCAGGAATTTTACTCTAAGAACCCTGAATCAATTTTATTTACTCAAAAATTACATAACAGACCCTAATAACAAAATTTATTACGAACCAACCCTAGGACAGTTAGAAACATTTATACAGAAGTCCTTGCTGCAAGTTTTAACTACAAAACAGTCCTAAAAACTCAGAAAACATCACAAAAAGGTCCCTGGGACAGATTTAAACGTGTACCAGACTGGTACAGGGCCTGAACCAGCCCCATACCTTGCACCAGAAACATCAAACAACAAAGCACAAGCTACAAAAAAGGACTCACAACTAAACTCTTAAGTCTAATAACCAAATACAAAGCCTAACTAAGCAAATACTATCCTCTATAAACATTCCTAACAGATCCAACAATGAATTTGAGGCATAAAGCAGTAGCAGTTCAAAGAATAGCCTCCATTAAGCAATTATCACCACTAAATAGGTCTACTCAAACCACTGCAGATACACAAGCCACTGAAGTTGCTATTAACACAAAACAAGCTCAACTCAGATTTTCAGTTCAGAAACAAGCATGCACAATTTCAATTGACTCATAAACAAGCACGGTTCAGATTTTCCAAATTTGAGAACTAACACACAAGTCAAAACCAAGCATCGCACTACCTCAAGCAACACACAGACAAGCACTGAACAAAAGAGGGGAAAGAAAAGTTACCAAACCGAGATAGCAAGCAAAGATGGGAAGGGAAGGAAACGAGCTCAGCCAGCACCCGCGCGCACCTCAGCTCCACCTCCAAGCCTCGCCGACCACCTCCGTTTCCTCTCCGATCGCCTAGGTTCCACCTCTCTCTCTCTTACCCTTTTTCTTTTCCTTTCTCTTTCTGTTCTTACCTTCGGCAGCAAGTTTGAGCAGAGAGAGACGAGAGGGTGACACAAATAGACGAGCGGTGGGGTCGGGGGATGGGCGTGCTGATGAGGTGGCGGAGCAGGTGGTGTCAGCGGAGTGGGTCGCACGAGAGTCAACCTCTCTGTCAGAGGTGAGAGAGAGATAGCACGAGCGAGTGTGGGAGAAAATTGCGAACTTTTGTCAGGGGAGAGAGTGTGGGAGAGAGAGACAGAGATCTCCAGCGAAATGAGAGAAAGAGAAAAAGGGGTCAACTTCGGCAGAGAAAGGAAGAAAGAGAGAGAAAGAGAGAGAGAAGAGAGGAGAATCCAAGGCGATCCAACGGCTCAGAATAATCCAGTGATTTAAAACTCGATCCAACGGTCCAGATCAAAGGAAAAATTTAAAATTGAATTATAAAATCAGTAAACTAGGTTTTGGCTAAAAATTTAACTTATGGAAATTTTATAAAAATAGATATTTGAATATATCAAGGCATAAAATATTTAATTAGGCAAATAATTTTTATAGAAAATTTTTCAGATGGCCGGAATTAATTATCGTTCCAGATCCAAAATAAAGTCGTTTCTAGCTTACAAATGGGAATTATGATTAGAACTTAGTGTTTAGTTAAATAAATCTATTTGTTGAATTGAAAATTAGTAATTTGCTAAATTAACTTATTATTAAAATTTTCGGGTTTTTACAATAAAAATTATTATAAAATATATCTTTGACAAGATTTAAATTTGAAACGGCTCGGAAACTATAATTGAACTAGAAATATCATCTGCAGTAAGGAATTGATTTCAAATGTTCACCTAAAATCAATTTCTGAAGGATCTTTATATTAATAAAAAAAAAAATACTACCATGCAAAGTTCTCTTCGAATAATACATATTTTATATTACTTCGAATATTAAAAAAATATTGGCGTGTGGAGACAACGTGGTTTTTATTCTATTTAAGTAAAACAAAATATTATGATGAACGGCAGCTTTGTAGGCTGAAACATCCATTCGTCGAGAATACAACTTCCATTACTATAATGAGGACATCTTTGTGTTGTTTGACTACTTAGGCTGTGCTGCAGAGCACTAATGTTAGTAATGAAATGGAAGGAAAGGAACAAAACAAATTAAAAAGGGTCTGTCCGGAACTGTTTTTTTTTTTTTTTTTAAATTTGCTCCACGTAGAGAAAAGAGGATGAAATGGATGGGAACAAAATGAAAGAAGCATGTAGAAGGTATTTTAATACCGTATCTGTTAAAATTTTCTGTAATGAATTTTTTCGAATTTAAAATAAGTACATATAGGCTGTTAGTGGGTATGTTAATGTAGAAAGTATTTTTATATTTGTATCTGTTAATTTTTTTTATCCGTACCCTACCCGTACCCGTTATATGTAAAAGATTTTATTCATACCTTATTCGTTAAAAATTAACGACAGGGGTAGAGTAACGAAACATAATAGGTAATAATAATATTATTAATAAAAAAATATAATGTGTTAAATAAATAACATCAAATAAATATACGGATAAAAGATAATTAGATAATATTTTAGATATAACAAAAACCATGAAATTTATTCTCACGTCACTTGACATTAAAAAAATATATATAACTAATTATAAATTATAATATAATAGAGTGGAATTATTTTATCAACATAAAATTTTTTTGATGAAGATCGAAACTAATACCATATCTTACGAAATATGATAACAACATGATTATATATACGTATATGTTTACAAAATATTACCCGACAGATAATGATACGAAATAACCCTTAGTCATACCCGTACCCGATAAGTTAACAAAACTTTTTCTTTACACTTACCCATACTCGTTAGTATAATAAAAAAATTCTAATTTATATCCGCCTTATCAAATATGCTACAGATAGGATAAACGGATCTTATTGACAGCCCTAAGTACATATAACCATGTCAATACAATTTGCAATATGGAAAAGTGATTCCAGCACATAAAGATGAGTAACTTTGACGGAATTATTCATATAATAGTAACTAGGAATTATTAATAATATTAATTGTCATTATAATTAAGGACGCGTTTCGAACTAATTAAAATTAATGATACCTTTGAGAAGATTAAATTAGGGTTTTCTTATTCGAGTTACTCCTATAATTGGATATTTCTATCCGAGCTGTTTTGCTCAATTGTCAAAAATATTAAGTAAACGTATTACAAGATAAATCGACAACAAAATTGGTGTTGCAGCAATTCTTTCCAAATTTGATCACAAGAAGATTCGGGCACCGCAAGGATGCACCATTTTAATGAAAAAAAAAATACAGGTATAATAAATAAGCTACCATTTTTTTACTATATGTATAGCAGTATAGGAAGTATATCATGTGGCAACTTCATGATGAGGATATCCGGCTATATCTAAATGTTTTATAACAAACTTTTCAGAGTCTGCGTTCACTACTGTCGTAGAGTTTACGAAAATGATGTAATTAATGTTGTTAAAAATTTTATAAATTATAAATTTTATCTGTTTTAAGATTTAGTAAATATTGTATTATTTGTTAATGGAATTATATTTGGGTCATTGGTGCAGCATTACAGAACTACATGCCGATATTATAATTCTCTTTAATCACCAATCACCATTCATGTGCTTTTTATCACTTGACCAATGCACAATAAAGTTGTTTCATTTACTACTGAAGTATTCTTTGAAATTTGAGGTTAACTGTCTTTATCATTGACCACTAGAGCCATTACTAATCTATTCGTAATTTGGTCAGATAACTAATATATAGTATATTTTCTAGAAACATCGAGTCATCGTCAGTTGCCTATATAAATCCAAGCGTGCTCTGTTAGCAGAACTAAGGGATGTCCCAAGTGGTAAAGAGAGATTCAACGGAGAATGAGATCTACTTGGGCATTCTTGCCATTATTTCTCAAAATGTCCAAAAAAAAAATTTAATTTTCGTGACAGATATATTATTATAACAAAACTTATATATATTTGAACCTTTTTGTGAAATGCATCACATTGACACGTTGAAGGAGGCATGAGTTGATATATCTAATGAGGAGGTAATATTCTTCATCTCATAGGTATGTTTCGATTTTATACTAAGATAACATTTATTAACTTTTAGTGTAGTTGTTTGACAGTCGTTATCAAGTTCTAATAAAAAAAAAAATTTTATCTGAAGAACTCAACAATAGGGCCTACCATGCGGCATGGCCACGGGCTTCCATATATATATATAAAAAAAATGAAACTGGGTTTATCAACACATTTACTAGTTACCTTTCTATTTCCCATAATTTTTTTTATTTATTATTTTTTGGGAATAATCGATTAAATTTTACAAATCACATGAGCATTTATAATTAGATAATTAGATTTATGAGGAGAGTTTTGGTATCCACTTTTAGTACGTCACAAATGTCACACTTTATTTTTTTATATTTTATTTTAAAATTTTTAAATTTAAACGACCGATGTGAACTGTTGATTTTTCTTTTTTTAATGTTGATGCGTTGCCATGAATCTTGATATATTAGAATTAATCTATCATTGTTTATTAGATTCGTTAATTTCGAACTCTTGAATAAGTACCACATAAACACCAAAAAATTTAAAATTTTTGCAACAATACATCCATCCTTAAAATGAACAAGAAAAATAGTTCGGATCAAATGTTTAAATTTTAAAGTAAAATAAATAAAATAAAATAAAGTGTCGCATTTGTGTTACTCTAATAGCATCGAAACATACTTATAATTTATATACACCTTTAAAAGAAAACAAATATAAAATTAAGAGTGGCGCAGAGGGAGATATATATAGTCAGATTTTTTTTTATATAAATTGATATAAATATATGAAATTTACAATCAAATATTAAAATAAGCTTAGGCTGTTTTAGAATCATCATTTCCACATATAAAGTAAAAGGTAGAAAAGCTGTGCTCTAGATTTACATTTGTATGAAAGGGGATGCACGCCCAGGAATTCATAACTTCCGAGATTTTAACATTCGGATCTCAGTCTGGCTCCGCCTCTGAAATTAATCCAAATCTGAGTCTTATCTCAGGACTCACCTCGTCAAACTCTCTCACTTCATCTCATCTAACCTTCTTTCTGAAGCAGGATTCAAGCTTGGGAGTCACACACTCACACCTCCGTTTTTAGATGCTAGAGCAAAACCTAAAGTGAAGAACACAAAGCATATGTTAATTTGGTGGCCAATGGCGAACAATGAAGTGACGAATTTGCGTGTCCATTTATACGTTTAAAGCATTGTCCGACCTTAGCTGCATATCTCTTTTTTAAGTGATTATTTCAGGTTTCAATGAAATATACATCAATCAAAGAAACAAGGTAAACGAAACAAATTAATTAAGACCTTCAAAAAGAAACAAATTAATTAAGTTAAGGAATTTCGTTTGAAGCCAATTAATTGACCATCTCTGTGATGAATTGTTTTTAGAAGCTGGGTGCTTTTATAAAAAAAATGATTAGTTGGGGGAAGTTTAGGGATTAAATATCCTCTGTTGGGAGGATTTGCATTTTAGATATCAAAAGGGATTTTGTGAGTATAGAGTGATCGTAAGAAAACGTACTTGTTTCAAACTTTTAATCAACGAAACAGGGTGGCACTGTTTATGAATAAAGAAACAGCAGGGCGGAACTTAATTGCCATCTTTTTTTATTATTTTTTAAATAACATTGTATATACATGATTTGCAGGTTATATCAAAATGTAGAGAACTAGTGAATGCATCGCGCTTCGCGCGATGTAAGCCGATATACAGTTTATTGTATTATTGTCCTGATGGACAGTTTGTAATTGTAGTTTGTGTGCAGTAGGCTTACTTTGTTGCTATTTATTAGTTTATTTTTTTTTGTCTTTTTTTTTGCCGTGATGCATTGAGCTGTTGATGGGCCATAATTATTTCTGATGGGACTGTGCAAAGAAAGATGATGATTTGCAAATGATTGTTTGTTAGCTATCGCACACACACATAGACGGAATAATACTGGATGTTAGAAGAGCACAGCACATGGTGAGTTTTGAAGTAAAGAATTAAATATGTACCCAGACAGAACTGCATGCTTCATATACATTTTTTTATGGCAGCAGCATTTAGTAGGGAATTATAGAATGATGGCAAGGAAAGAAAGCAAAGTATCGTGACATCACTGGCTAACAAAGTTTTAAATTTATACATAGAGAGAGCATTGTTATATTACAAAAGCGTAGAAGATGGGTCAGTGGCAAGATGTTATAGAAGTTCAACTGTGTACAGAATGAGTTATAGTTTTTCTCAATCTCTTCAATATTTGTTACAGTTGAAATTCTATAATTGGATCCAAAAAGGATAGCTGTACAGCTGACGGTATGTAACAGAAAGGTCCTGATTGAGGACAGAACAAAAAAGAAGCTCACTCATAAGATGCATAAAGCATATATACAGACACAAGCAGCGATTATGCTTCGTAAAATACAGGAGTAGAGGGAGACCTCTGTAGTAAGAGTGCTTGTTGCAAAAGTATGGTAGCGCTTTTGATTCATGTAATTTGCTAAGGCAAATCGCTGACAGAAAGAGAATTGTATTATTGGTTGTAATTTTTTAACTGAAAAGAAAATTGTATCGGAAAAGGCATTACCTGAACTGACGGCGTGCTGGGTCATCTTCTTTCTTGATTATTTTAGCTGGTGCAACTGGTTCACTTGGAGGGAGTGTTTCGTGAGTATGCTGTCCTTTGTTGGATGGACTAAGAAAAGATACGGAGTTAATTAAATTTTTGTTTGGTTCGTCTGTAGGTTTATTGGATGGAAGAAAAGAGAGAACTATCATGGGGCGAAAGAATTGACCTTTCTGTGGTCAGTGGTTCTGTATCTGAGAAGAGCCTCTTTCTTGCCGTACTGTGGGCGGACTGATCTGTTGGTTGTCCGATAGTGCGCTTGCTATGTTTGAAAGAGCGTATATAGAAATAAGTAAGCAGGGGGTTGTCTATAAATGAAATATCGTGATGTGTGCGAGATGTGATCTTATTGATGTTTTAAAAGTTTTTTTTTATTTGGTGAATATTTGCTGATAAAGTAGGAAATAGGAAAGTTTTATTATATGGAGAGCTGTTAATAAAGAATAGTGAAAACCCTTTTTCCTCTGGTGAGGTTGATCTGCCTACTGAGGGCGGTGGCGTACTGTCTTTGGCTGGCTGGGGTGGTGTAGAAGATGGCACCTCTGCTGTGTGTTGTGCTGGATGATGAGCTTGATCGAGGAGTGTGTCATCTGGGATTTGTTTGCTATAATGGCAGGAGACATTGAATATTGTCAGTAAAGATAGAGGTAAGAAGAAGTGTGTTTCAAGGTGTTGTTATGTATAAATGAATGCTCACCTCTTAGCGTCAGAACTCTGTGCCACACTCGTACCAGCCTCGCCTGTATTTTGAATAGCCAGCAGTGGTGTACTGGTCCCTGGAACGGCACCAACGTGAATAACTGTATTCATCCTGACCCCAGCGAACTTTGATGATTCTTTGGGAAGCACAGTGAAGAGATATGGCTTGCCAATGATTGCGAGTACTTTTTCTGGCGCGTCATCTTTGGTTTTTTCCTGTGCTTTCACCATTGATTCTACATCAGCTCCAATAATAATTTTGGCTATGTTACCAAGTGCTGTGATCAGTGCTATTCCTGTTTCATCTTGGACCTTCAGGTCGAGCTTGTACCTACGGAATGGAGCACAAATTAGCATAGCTGATCTGTGGTTATTTGTGCCCAGAAGTCGCATTGGTCATAGCTCATTAGGAAATGAATGAATGGGTAACTAAACATAGTTGTTTTTGTTTTGCATGGCGGGAATGTGCTGCAGAAATTGCTAGAAAAATCAACGATGGAGCGGTATTTAGGTCGTTGTTAGTTTAGCCAGAAATGTTCTGATCAGAGGGCTGAAATGAGGATAGCTAGTTCTGTATCAATTTGTTTTTTGCCAACTGTAAACGTATAGTATCACTATAATGAGCCACAGTAGAGTGTCTGTTAATGGTCTTTCATGCATAATAATTTGGTATGTTTTTATTTTTTTAATAAATGGAAAAGAAATGGTTTGTAGTGTACTATACCAATTCATGAAATCATTCCTGTGTGTGGCGCATCCGTAGCAGTACTGATCCTTTAACTTGCTCATGCATTTTTTGCATGCTTGATACCACCATTCATATCTGTTGTCGAGGTCAACTATCGTTGCTACACATTTGTATGGAGTATTATGCAAAAACGCAAACTATATCAGCACAGGCCAATACACTGATTGCATTGAAATAATTAAAGCGCATAAAAATATAACTTGCTGCATATGGGAATCGATATTAGTATTATCTATAGACGCTTAGGACTATAAGGGCGAAATTGAGTTCATGACACAGGATAACAATTGCGTGGAAAATTTTAATTGGGATTGAGGGCCATATAGTATACGCTCAACATATCTGAATAATTAATACTGAAGTCTACAGTTATCATATACGGTCATCATTTGAATAATCACCAGAGAAATTTATTAATTAATTGTCCCTGCAAGAAGGATGACCAATACGAATAGCAGCGATGTTTATGGTCCGTACTTATGTGGATTGTGGAGAAATTTGGTGGTTCTATTTAGTTTAAATACACATACAGACACTATATGTAGGAGAAATATTATCATGAGAGAATAGAATAATTCGTACTGAGTATGCGTCAACTGGGATAGCTAGAAATTCTGATATTGTCACAGTTGCTGGTTCTGTTATGTCCTTTTGATGAACATGATTAAGTACTGGAACTCCATCATATGGCGGACCTTGTGTGTCTAGTGCGATTGGTGGCAAGTTTGGTGGCAAGTTTGGTGGCAAACTGCAACAGAAAAGTTAGTAGTGATGAGTACAATGTCGAGTGCCAAGGGTAATATAAATGGAATATTGGCCATTGCATCACCTGGCAATAAAGTGTGCTATTTCTGGAATAGCTTGGTCAAAGTAAAATTGGGTTGCACTAAATGCCTTGACATTGTACACCCCTGTTGAAAATGGCAACATCATCATAGTGATTAATAGAGATAGCAATATAGCCGATTGAAGGAAACAATCATCGCATTGTATGTCTACCTCATGCATAAATATATTTGGAAGAAATGATGCAGGTTTGAAAGAAGAGGTTACCTTCCTATCTATTGATCTGTACTGCAGCACAGATAACAACAACCGGTGCAGTCTTTGATCGTTCATGGAGCTCTGCTGTATTGAATAGGGTGAGAAACTATCTCCAAAGCGTAACCTCAATCATGGAATTCCTGTGCATTCATAAAATAGGGATTGAATAAAATGTTGTCTGATTAACACAGAGGAAAAGAAAGAAGACAGTGCATATATAGATACCGTTCATCTGCTAGGTACATAATCTGTGCTGGCTTGCGCTGGTCTGGGTCGTTTTCGTCCCTGACAGGACCGAACCCAGCAATTCTTCCGACGACATCTGTTGGAACAGAGAAGTGTTGAATTATTCAGCACATTTGGGTGGAGTAATTGAGAAGCACATAGAAAGGCACAGATTAATATATATATATATATATATATATATATAGAGAGAGAGAGAATATATATATATATATATATATATATATATATATATATATATATGTATATATACATTAATTTATTAATTTATTTTGTCTGGTGCATTACTAATGCTGTCAATGCAGACATGCATATGTTTTTTTCTTGTGCATGTCAGGTCTTTGAAGAAGCCGACAATAACAGGTCATCGCTAAATTGTACTAATGCTATGTTGTATTGAGTACCTATGACTCTGTCAGTATTCTTGATCTGGAAGCCAACTGAATCCAACCGTTCCAACTCGAAGTAGTGCATTGGGATCTGTAAACTGGAAGATGCGAGTGGCGTGACAGTTGTTTGCCTGGTAAAGACCACAATATGGTCGCCTTGGACAATATGATACTGTGGCGGTGCTGGCTTAACAGAGAACCTTGCTATCTCACATAATCGGCCTTGCTCCAATAACCTTGAAATACGTGGGTGGAATTCTTTTGGTATCTTTGCTTCTATAGCATGGCCCTACAAGAGCCAACAGGTGCAGAAATGAGTGCAGGCTTTGAATGGAGGAAAGTAGGTGGAAATACATGAATGTAAAGAAACGATAAAATGGATGAGGAGAGAAATATACAGCTTCATCAAGAAGGAGAGCTACATAATGCCAAATTGCTGGATTGTGTGGGCCTTTTGCTGTCCATACTCGCACAATCCTAACTTGTATTCTGACTGAGTGCGGCCTATCAGGTAGTTTAGAGATTGGTACCAGATCCAACATTCTGACCTGAAAGCGAGAAAAGAGAAGCAATTAGTACAAAACACACAATAAAGTTATTTATCAATATAGGAAATAAGCATCAGAAAAGACAGAACCAAGAATCATGCACAAATTTCTTACTAAAGTAAAAATAATCTAACAATGAAGGCAGCAATATATTTTCCCTTCTAATTTTAGGAACATGATATCATAACTCCATCACTTAATTTGTGCAGTAAAAAAATATAAGCTGCAGGAACGAAACACACTTCTATTGTAATATAAATCACAACAAATGAATGACAGTACAATACCTTTCTGTCGAGTATCGTACCAATACGACCCATCAAAATTATCTAACTCTCATATGTTTAATTTTTAAAACTATATCATGAAAGAAACTTGCGAAAAATTTGAACATATCAATATACGACAGAGTTATTTTGGGTAAATATAATAATCTTCTGAAATGTGGTTAAATTTTTTGAAGCACAAAACAAAGCTATTTATTAATATTGGAAATAAGTTTTAGAAAACACAGAGCTAAGAACGACGTATTATTTCTGACCAATAAAATAAACCAAGCCAAGTGATTTGTCTGATGCATCGATATGAGGGAAAAATTTCTTACTGAGCCTAATTAATTTTTTCCCTTTAATCCTTAAGTCCCAGCATTACTAATGTTTAAGAACGGATAAAAAAATAGAACAGCACATGAATTTATCTGGATGAAATAGAGACATCAACATATCACTTTGTCGAGGGCACTTTCTTTGAGGTAGAAAGAAGATAGAAACAGAAAGAAGCAGACCTTGCACTGAGATTGCACAAAGCCAGAAAGAAGCTCGAAACAGACCTTGCACAGAGAGGAGGAGAAAGAGCACAGCAAACAAAGCTGAAAGGGCCTGGCAAACAAAACACACAATAAGTCAACAGAAATGACAGTGCAGATTTGTAAAAAGGGGAATATTTTTAAACCACCAAGCATGCAGCAGGGTTGCATAGCAAAGGAAGGCAAGCATAAGGCAATGATCTGGCAACACAACAGCGAGAAAAAAGAAGAGCAAAGCACAGAATCGAAGAGAAAAGCACAACATCAAGGCAGGACCTCATCTAAAAAAGCAGCGGCGAGAGCAAAACCATACCTGGCAGAAGAAAAGCAGACGATACGCAACGGCAAGCAAGAGAAACCAAATAAGCAAGAAGATGAACAGCGCGAACACACCTGCAAAAGGAAAGACAAAACAATCATGCACAGCAAGAACAAACCCTCCAAATTGCAGGAAAGCTGGGCCTAGATGGCAGGGGAAAGCAACAACAGCTGACTGTAAGAAAAGAACAAACTACACTTAGAACAGCAGGCCTAACCAAGGGCAACAGGCAGACCAAGGAAAGCTGGATCGGCTAAGGTAAGGCAACAGCAAGCTTGGTCGACATGCAATTTTTTTTTGAGGAAGCAATGTACAGAAAGGAGGAAGCAACTTTTCCAATAGCAAATACCAGACAACTCAGGAGGCACGGAGAAGTAACAGAGAAAGGAGGGAAAATGGAGGAAGTGCAGAGGGAGAGAGAAAAGGAAGAACTGCAGGAACTCACCAGAAAAGGGGAGAGAGAAGCAGCGATCCGAATGGGGCTCCACGCGAAGAGAAAAGGGCCATCGTGAGGCTCGTGGACAGTCGAAAGGGCACAACCCACGCCTCCGTACGACTCCGATTGACAGGATGGCAGAGGAGGGCACGACGATCGGAGGAAAAGGCGAGGCCCTCAGATCGCGTGTGAGCAAGAAGAAAGAAAGGAGTCGAGGAGAAAACCCAAGTGCACGAACAGATGAGAAGAAGGGGCACGGTCGAGCACAGAGAGCCACCGAGGAGAAATCGCAGGGAATCAGAAGCGAGCCCAGCATACTGAGCCCATGTACACGAACGAAGCAGATTGGATCGATCAGACGGGGAAAAAATGGACGGCCCTGATAGCGAGAAATACAACAGTGATTTCTCAGTTTTGGATTGAAGTATTTATAATTGTGGTAGTGCATGATCAGATATTTTTGTTTTTGGGTCTTGGATGCAAATGATAAACAACAAAATGAAATCACGGCTCAAAGATTTAAGTCTGGCGTTTAATTTCGAAAAGTTGAATAGCATAAACCTTCCTGTTTCTTAAAAAAAAAAGTTGCGTCCTTTCCATCTTTTTGGGAGAGTAATAATGTGCTCGGAAAATATTCTCTCCAAAAAGAAAAACATCTTTGCTTGCACAATTTTTCGTTCCGAATTTGAAGTCCTTACAACTGAGGCCGGATTGTACATTTCTATAGATATAATTGCATAAAAAAAAAATTCTTTAGATATAAGTGCATATCAGTGGACACAAAATACGAAATCAGGATCCGATTCGTTAATGGCACGGTGAAGTCGAGAGAGGTTGAATTGGGAAGGAAAAAAATGGCGTTCTCCCCGACCAAGACGATTCAACTGGCGAAAAAGAAGCTGTCTCCCAAGACCACATCCGGCCACCTCCACACCACCTCTTTCAAGGAATTTTTCTCCAAGGTGATACAGCCCAATGGCCTCTCTTCCTCTTCCCCACCTGATCCCACTACTTTCTTTCCTCCCCCTCCCCTACCCCTCTGGTTGCCTCTGCCACTGCCCACCCCACTCGTACGGCGATAAAAAGCAGACTGCAGCCATTACTTCCCACCCCCCTTACACTCTTTTCACCTACAATCTCCTACTCGATTTCCACAAAAAAAAAGGCTACTCAGGACAGGGCCGCCTGGACTAAGGTGGTGCCAAAAAGACTCAAGAATTTGGCTAAGGATCCCTCCCCCGTGCCTTAGCTGACTTCACTGCAAAAAGAATGGCGATTTTAAAGAAGGCAAAAAAATGCTTCAAGTGCTGTCACAGTGGACACTTAAGCATTAACAGCAACTTTAGGAGAGTCTGCTTAGGCTGCTCCAAGTCTGGTCACTCCCTACGCACCTGTCCTTCTCTTTAATGCTCTGGAATGCCTCCCACCGCCGCTGTCGTTTCAGCTACACCACCTGAATTAACTCCCACCCCTACCCCCACTTCTCTCCCAACCTTAAATGCTCCTAACTTCCCTGAGTTAAATCCCACCCCCTCACCTGCCACATCCCCTCCCTCTTCCCCTATTAATAACAAGCTTTCCCCCCTTCTTCCCCCACCACCTCTTCTCCCACTTCTTCTAATACTCTCACGACCCCAACTATAACGCATCCACTGCAGCCTTTTCCCCATGAACTACCTCAGCCAGTGGGCCACATCATACCTCCCAACTGGCAGGATGCCCCCATGCAGCCTGCTCACCTGTTCCTTCAACACCGTCCTGCTTTCACTTATAGCTACTGCCCGGAGCGCTTAGTTCTGCATGGTCAGCGTGGCGAGCTTTTCAGAGCCGCTGTCATGGATTTCTTAGAAGGCTTCAACGAAGATGATGATTTGCATTACATCCAAACTAGGCTTGCTCAATTCTGTGGTGGAAGAATCGAACACTACCGTCTTGAGCCTATGGATGCCTACAATGTGAGGTTCCTCTTGGTTTGTCCCTCGACACAGACTCGTGATCAAGTCGTCGCTGCTGGGCCCATGGCTGTCAGAGGTAAGCGTGTCCGCTTTGTCCGTTGGACGAGACTGTATGGTACCACTGAAGAGAGACCCTCTCACTGGCTCCGAATCCGCCTCCATGAGCTCCCCTTGCACTACTATGACGAGCCCATGCTTACCCACCTAGTCTCAGACTTTGGTGTGCCTATCCGCTTCCCGGAGCTCCGCCACAACTATGGCCCTGTCAGACTGCTTCTCAAAGGTCCCCACCCCTCCAAGGTACCTGCTATTGTTTACGCTATCCAGGATCCAGGAGTCAAAGCAGTCTTTGTTGAAGTGGAGGGGTTCCGACAGATTTGGGACCCACTGCCAGAGGGGGTGGCGGTGGGCCCGGGTCTCGGTTTTGTTCCACAGCCGGATGGTGATCAGCAAGGCCCTGGAGAGGCGGAGGATGAAGCTTCCGATGTTGATAAGGATCCACAGCTTTTCCCTCAATAAGGTAATGTTCTCTAGTTGGCCATGGAACGGACGCCTCCAGCCCCCTTGCACAACGGCTCCCTGACGAGATCTCTGCAGTTGATCTCCCCCGCTTCCCTAGGGGGAATTTCTGTCTCATGTCGCTTCGAGGCGGATAAAGGCCTTTTTGCCTCTCGCGTTTTCAATGCTATTAATTGCGGGCTCCAGCTTTCTGCGCTGCCGACTCCCCAGAACCTTTTCTCCCTCCTCTGCCACACGAATGTGAGGGCCCACACACGGTCGCTTGCATCACGCCTACCCCTGTTGACAAGTGTCCCTCTGGAGACTCCACCCCAGCACATGGCGCCTCCTCAGCCGTCAGAATCGTTTGAGCTGCCTCCTTTAGCTGGACCTGAGCCGTTTGAGCCACTTTTCCTGTCCCTGGCTACTGAAGAAGAGCTGACTCACTGGGCTGAGCCACCCATTGTGGAGCCTTCGGAACCTTTGGAGCCACCAGGCTTTGAGTGTTCCCCTCAGAGTTAGCCCAGGAAGAGCCCCAGACTTTCAGCCAAAGTCAGCTTCTTTGTTGCGCCGGCTCAAAAGGTCCAACTGGTGCAATTTGGAGAACAGGCCTCAGCCCACAAAACTAAAAGGAGAAAAGGAAAAGAACTTGCCCCTTTTCCTGTTAACATAAATGACTTAGGGCCCATCTCCAGAGCCCAAGCGGAGGCTGTCTTCTCCCTGGCAGGCCAGTTGCTAGATGACTCTCTTCTCTCCAAGCTTAGGGAAGCTTGGTTGATACCGGATGTTTAGTTTCTAGCTTAATAGTTGTTGCTTCCTGTTTTTTTCTCCTTTTCGGGATTGCTGGTTTTTGTACCCGATAGTAGTACTTTTATTTGCAAGCTTTAATGAATCTTACTTTTAAGTCAATTTCTTAGAATGTAAGGGGCCTTAATGAAAAAGAAAAAAGAATTGTTGTTAGAGAAACTTTTCTTCTTGAAAAACCAAGATTGGTTTGCTTGCAAGAAACCAAGTTGAATTGCACAACTGCTGGCTTGGTTTTACAGTCTTGTGGTGCTGGGCTCAAGTCCTTCCTAGCGGTATATGCCACAGCTTCTAGAGGTGGTATTCTCACTGCTTGGGATCGCAATACACTCTCCGTGACAAATTCCTTTGCCACTGCTTTCTTTCTCACAATCGATTTTGCTTTTCTTGCTGACGGGTCGGTTTTTAGACTCACCAATGTCTATGGACCCTCCCCAGACATAAATAGAGAGCTCTTCCTCTCTCTCCTGGCCGCAGCCAAGCCGCCTGACAATGTTCCTTGGATGCTTTGTGGAGACTTCAACCTTACTCTCTCTCCCACGGAAAGGTCAAACCCACTGTACAATGCCGCTGGCTCGGCTGCTTTCCAGCAACTTGTTACAGATCTCTCACTGGTTGACTTGCATCTCTCTGGTAGATCTTTCACCTGGTCAAATCAGAGAACTGCTCCCTCTTTGGCGAGGCTTGACAGATTCCTCTTTAACCCCTATTTTTCCCAAAAATTCCCCAATTTACAGCAATCGGCATTGCCCAACACTTCCTCTGATCATGCACCGTTGCTTTGCACCTTCCAAACTACTTTCCCCTCCCCCAACATTTTTCAGTTTGAGAACTACTTCCTCTTCTTCAAAGACTTTCAGGATCTAGTTCTCAATTACTGGTTCTCTACCCCAATTGCTGACTCTCCCCAGCGTCTTCATGCCAAGCTCTCTCAGCTGGCTGTTGAAGTCAAACTTTGGGGAAATAATTGAACTTCTGTAATCAGAGAGCAGCTTGCCTCCATCAGACTTTTCCTAGCATGGTGTGACAAAGCGGAGGAAGTCAGACACCTCTCGGAGTTAGAAAGATTGGTAAGAGCTTTGCTAAAAAGGCGTTTCTCCGTACTTGCTAATCTTGAAGAACAACAATGGAAGCAGCGCTCTTCTTTAAGATGGAAATTAGAAGGTGATCGGAACACTGCCTATTTCCACGCTAAGGCCACAGCCAACAAAAGAAGAAATACAATTCAGCAAATACTCTTCCAAGATGCTATGGTTTCCTGATGTCTTTTATTTTTATACGTATTTTGACCGTACTTAGCCCTTAAATTCAATCAAACCATTATAAATTGTCTCATAAATTGCTATATTTTCCAGGATATTGCTGCTGCCGTGCTTCTTGTTTTATTTTGTAGAATTCCATGGAGATTCGACATGAAACGCAACATTTTGTACATGCGGGGGTATTTTCTCAGCCAGATGACTCATTCCTGGTCCACAAATGCGTGCATTACATTTTGGACCGCACTCATGAACCTCATATTCAGCCTGTTATACTCTCTGGACTTTCCATTTCGCACCGAAATGGTTCATTTCGGTCCGAAATGCTTATATGGAAAGGCGAATCTTTTGTTTTTGGTAGATTTTTCGGGAAAGGAAGGCTTCCCACCGCCTCTCCTTGCCCTAGCCGCCTGCAGAGCCTATAGATGCACGTCCCCTGCCTCCAGAGAGGGCATTCTACCTTCCATACTCACTTTCCATCTTCCTGACATAGCATTTTAGGGTTTTCTATTGATTTTCCTGGGAGTTCTTGGCGTTTTTGGAGGAAGCAGCAGCAGCACGTTCGTTCAGATCGATTCCTAGGCCAGAGATAGCGAGTATTAGTATTGGGATTCTTCGGTTTACTCTTATATGCTCTTATTTCGTTATTTTATGGCTTGTATCTTTATTATTTGCATGATACTTGTTGTTATTTCTGTTATGGATATTAGTGAGTAGTTTTATGATGTCTTAGGGTAGTTAGTAGATTAGTTTAGTATGTTGTTATGACTTGATGATTATATTATGATATTTTGCGATTTACTTGTTTGAGAATTATTACTTGCTTGGTTGATTTGATTGTTTGCTTGAAAGTTAGCTTATTGATGATGTGCAGCGTTGATAGGATATAACTCGACCAAATAATTAATAGATTAAAGCACTTGAGATAAACCAAAACTCGAAAGGGTAGGTTAGTTAACGATCGAAAGATCTAACTTTTATTGCACCGACAGGACCTTAAATATCTCTAGAAATCCCTTCAAGTATTTCTAAACAAACTAGTTTAATTACGCAAGTATAAGATTAGTTGTTTATGTGGTAAAACCCGACATCATATCCAAACCAGAACCAAGAAGCGAAAGTTGAGGTTAGGGTTAGGGTCTGGTCGCTTAGTAACCTTCGCAAAGTATCATGTAAAATTGCCAAGTCGAAACAACAGGTTTAAGGCAAGTTTCGGCGCTGGACAGAACCTATTTCGCACCGAAATGGTTCTGTTTCGCCCCGAAATGACTCTCTGTCTCGATGAAAATCGTGATAGAGTTGTCTTAAAGCTAAACTAATTGAACGCTTATCCCTAGGATATTTTATTGCATCTGTTTGAGTCCCGAAAATATAAAAAATAACCCCAAAAATATTTTATTATTTATTACTTGATTAATTGCCTATTTTTCTATTATTATTATTATTACTCTTTTAAATTTCTAAAAACATAAAAACTCATCCTCTAGCTTTTAAGAAAGATTAAGTCTGGTATTCAACCGTCCCTGTGGGTTCGACCCTTAGCTTTACCAAACGACTAGTGAGGTAAACCTTAGGAATAAATTTATTTGACCTAGGTTTTTAAACCTTCATCATTTCCTCTCAAAGGCAGAAGGGAAGAGCTTTCTTTAGCTTCTTCGCAAGTCTTATGGGGTCAGATTCCCAGACCCTTCCTGTCACGGACTGGTCAATGCTGTATCCGACGGTAGTTGCTTTCCCTGATTCTCTTACTTCCCCTATTACAAATACTGAGATTGCGGAAGTGGTTAATGATTGGCCCAGTAATAAGTCTCCGGGGCCCGATTGTTAGGAAGTGTTTAATTCCATTTTTGTGCCATCAAATAGCAAGAAACAACAACTAAACACAAGGGATCTAGGTTTCAACATCATACACAAGCATTTCAAGATGAGAGTAGGAAGAATCGTACCTCTCATGAAATCGCATTCATGAGGCTCGAATCCATGGCATGGGAGTCGATGGCGTGCCTTCTCCACCACCACCACCATGGTTGTGCCGCCGGCCTCGAGTCCACCAAGGAGATTAACCACGTTCTCAAGGTATGTGCTAGCACAACCAAGAACAAGCCTAATCCCATTAGCTTTATCTCTTCTAGCAATTAAATCTTTCATTTAAATGGAGAAGAGAGCTCAACACATGAGCAAAAGAGGGAGAAAAGAGGAGGTTTGTGGCAGCCACAAAGGGGAGGAAGAGAGGAGAGAGAAAGGCTAACTCTTGGAGCCTCCAAAGGGGTCCTTTTATAGAGCTCAAACCCTAAGAAAAACTTCCCCAAAATTACACCTCTTGCCACCCTATGGCTGGCCACGAATTGGGCCTATATGGGCCACCTCACAATCTCATTTGGGTCTTTAATTCACCTAATTAAAGTCCCATTAGGTTGCTCTATAATTGGGCTATATATTTTCCTATTAAATAACGGCCCAATTAATCAATATAACCATTTATATTGAAATGTGTTGATCTAAAATTAATTATTAACTCATTAATAATTATTTTGGGATTAGATAATGCATTAATTTATTTCTATATGATCTCTTTGACTTAATTAATTATAACGGTTCATAACGGTATATAATTAATTAATCAACTCATCATATTTTCGCAATACTCACTGTTGCGAATAAATAGACAATGCATTGTGTGGTCAAAGTCCTATTTGTGTGACCCTTTGAGGATTTATGCTATGTTGGCCATGGAGAATAAATCACTATTTATTTCCAATAATCATAAGCGGTATCTAGCAACACGTTATGATTCCCAATTTGCATAAATAGTGTACCGTTACAATATTTCAATCCTGCATAAGAAATATAAGTATTTTCTTGTCTAATTCTTATGTCACATGATATCATTGTATAATCCAAGATAGGAGTGTGTCATTCTTGCAGATTATACATTTCTTGATCTAGAGTTGATCGTCTAATTTGCATGCATACGATCCAACTCCATCAAGGGGCCCAAACAGATATCATCACTCACTAGGTATACTAATGAGGGACATACGGTTTTCTTGATGAACAACTTTTCCCCGCACAATTCAAGAGAACATAAATAAAGTCCTTATAGCAGCCTTTATCAGGAATCAACGTTAGACGATATTTATTGAATCTATCCTCATGTGGAAAAGGTGAACATCTCAAACTTAGAATCAAACTCATATGAAATAAACAATGACACATAACACAATCCATATGTTTATTTCAATGGGTCAAGTCCTGTACTATGTTCCAATAACATACACATATGCAATTAAGTTGGTAACTCCTTACGTATGATTTGTAGAACTTAATCATCACTTAACTTGCATACTAATCTTTTATGATAATTAATGTTCCTTGTTAATATCAAGATTATTGACGATTTAGATTTATTATTGTCATTCTAATGAATGATCTACAGAGATCTACAATTCAGATCCTCAACCTGAATGATCTGTCAATAATAAACTCTAGGAACAAATGATCAAATATCATCATTAACATAAACTAAGAAAATAAGTCATTAAATATTGACTTCTAGGACATAACTCCAACAATCTCCCACTTGGCCTAGAGTCAATTAATAGCGACTTCTAGCCAGTGAAGAATTTAGAACAATGTCATATATCCATATATATACATGTCTCGAACCTCAAAAGATATAATACACTTAAAGCAAGTTACTCATACGTCCATCACGCATGGATACACAATTGCATCTCGTATACCGCTTAAGGTAGAGGTTAAGTTAGAGTGTTCGCTGTGTCCGCGAACCTATCCAATTTTGTTTGACCCTATATACATATATACTCCTATATATGTGTTCTTGATCGTCATCATGTGAGATCAAGTGACATCGTTATAGATCTTAGTTGGATCACCAATTTAATATTGGGTTCTTCAAGTTTAAGCTATGGTTCGAGATGCATAAAACCATATTAGCTTGACTGAGAACTTCTCGATCCATACTACATTCTTTCATTGCTTCACAAGTTGCTGTATATTTTGTTTTGGTGACGAAAACGGTTGTAATATCCCATTTAGAACACCTTCTAAATTTACAACACCACTTTTAAACAAAATATGTAGCTCAATTGTATTTATATCAATCTTTCGAAAACTAGCATCAATATAACAATTTATATGAGCTTTCTTTCATCTTATCAGATGGAAAAACATATCACTCTTTATCATAAGATACTCGAGGATATTCTTGATTATTGTCCAAATGTGACTTTCTTTGTATCCAGTTGACAACTACTTGTCATACTCATTGGGTACAACACATAGGGGCATGTGCATAAGTATGTCGTACGTAATGAAACTCATAACAGAAGGATGCTCGAATTGTATTGTGCACTCTTCTCGAATTGAGTTGCAACACACCGAGTCGAACTCAAGTGTATTCCATACAACGTGGTTAGACATCCTTTACAGGAGTCTATCTTTTCATGTAACTAGAACACTTTGTCATTATATGCACATTTTACTCAAACCTGACATCCATCATAATCTATCTCTATAGATTTTGTTTCCTTGGATTTAGGTGACTTGCCCAAGTTCTCAATTGAGAAAACATTCTCCAATGAGATCTTGACAATATTCATTTTCTTAATGTTATTCCTAATTAATGTCTTGTATCTTGTACAATACATGTAACACAATCATGCTCCCACTGACTATCTTGTCTATACAAGATATCTTTTTGACGAAGTTCAACTCCTTGAGTTCCTTGTCAAAACTGTTCATTCCAATTTCCACAATACTTGCTTTAATCCATTAATGGATCATTGAAGCATATATATGTGTTTCTAGCAATACAAAAAATCCTCGGTTTGTGTCAAATACACAACAACTTCCTTTATTCAATCAAAGAAGGCGGTTTTGATGTATCTTTCCATATATCTATATATACGAAATATAACTATTGCTAGAATGATCTTTATCGACCTATACACAGCTACAAGCGAGAAGCTGTGCTTTGTACATGGACATCTTGTTATCGACTTAGACATAGCAACAATCATGAACTTGTGCTTTGTACATAGTCGACTTGCTATCCATATCTATCTTTCCTTTTAAAGATCTAAATGTTCTCGATGAATCGCTTCTTCTTGAACATCAATCAAGGTCTATACCTTGTTGTTATATATATGGATTGCACTTAAAGATCATATAGATTCAAACCATACTTGTGGAATCGGATCTTTCCATCGCTTTTGTATTTATCAACGGATCCTCATATGTCAAGTATGAGGATGTTGTGAAACCTATGTACTTTTCAGTTTAGGCAATTCACTCTCGTTGATCTTTGTAGGATTGGTGCTTGAGGTCCAAAAACTATTTCTACAAGAACATGTAGATTAAGTTCTTGATCCCTAATATATTGCACGAGTTTCTCAAACATCATCCATTCGTGAGATGTTTGAGTACTCTTTAGAAGCAAGCGTGCTTAAAACTTCTTCCTTTCACAACTACTTGTGAATAAAGTTCCGCTCAACTCCCACTAAGCACCATGTATGGAGTGACAAGTTCCTATAAAGGTACTTCTTGTAGTGACGCATAAACTCCTTTAACTCTCACTTTACTCCCACTACTTCTTTTTGAGAATATCATTCTTCAAGATTACGTTATGATGAGTAACAACTACTTTGTTCTTATCATATTCATTGAAGTAGTACATTTCGGTTAGTTCAAGATATCCTACATAATATTAAGCGTCTTATTTGGGTCCAAGCTTATCAATCAATCGAACCTTGAAATAAGCTTTTCAACACCAAATCTTGAGAAATAATATACCTAGAGATCGAATCTCGTAAGATATCTTTCTCAATAGACTTCGATGGAATTTTTATTCAGTGTAAACAATATTGTCCTCAAACACAAATCCCTTACATGAGTCGAACAAGTCAATTTGATTTATTACCGATCGAACTATATCAAACAATGTTCGATACCTTCATCCTTGGATACATTTTTCAATGTTCCTCATGGAGCGAGTAGTGAAACGTCTTTCATACTCTTTAGGTAATATATCAAACTATATGACTTAACTATTTACCATGATCTATCTTAAGACTTTTGCTTATATTGAATAGTTTTTCAACTTTACTCTTGGAATTCTTTTGATCTTGTCAAAAGATTCATACTTATACCATATCAAATAAATACGTTAATATCTACAATGATCGTTGGTCAAGTGGTAAAGTGTCAACAACCTTTCAATTGCACAAGTACCTATAGGTCTATATACATCAATATGTATAAGTCTTAATAAAGTTACTTGTCCTTTAAACCTTCGTAGTTCAAAGGCGCTTTTGTCATTTAACAAACATGATTCGCAAGAATTTCAATTGATTTGCAATCCAATTGATTTGCGAGCTCCACGTTACGTAGACTCTCATAATGCGATTCTTGTTTATATTCGACTAAGCGACTATGTTACATAAAAGTCAAATACTTTATGTGAAGTCTTACACATTTGTCATTCAAAAATTTGTTTATCTATTTCAAGCAAATTCAATCAAGATGCATGAAATCTTATACACAAATTCATAACAATAAGAGAACAACATTTCTCTATTACAAAACATGATCATCCATCATCAAATATGAAACGGAGATAAGGTTTTATGAGATGTTTGGAATAAGATATACAACCTCAAATTCTTAAACAAACTCTTTATTTAGTAAAGGTAACTCTACGTATTCAATGGTAGCGGCTTAGACGTATAAGCCATTTCCAAAACGGAGTTTACTTTACTTATCTCGAACTTTCTCTTATTCATCATTGCCTACACATTTCGTTAAATGCGAGCACATGAACTAGCACCTAATTACTAGTGTGAATTAGAGATAGTGAGATAATTTAAACGACAAATATCTTAAGGTTTAGAACATCATGGCATTTCGGACAACCTTTCAAATGCCCCCCATAAATGGCAAATAAAACATCTCATGTGACACACGGTCACTAGTGAGGGTCTCAAAGTTTCAACTCATATCTTGGTGAAATATTCCTTTAATACTTAACCAATTACTTTTAGCACTAACAAGTGCGCGAACAATATATCCTTTGTCCCTAGAAAGAGATTGCATGACAATATCAACAATCCTTGATATTGGAGATCTTAATATCTCTAGTTATCAATTAGCTACTCAAACCTTTCGGTTCGCAAGCTAATGAAACATTTATCTTCTTATAAGAAGAGTCTCTTGGTTAACTCCATTATTCGATCATAAATGATTGAGTCTATATTTACTTTCTCTAAGAACGTCTTCTTGAGTAAGTGGATGAGAGTGTAGAAGTCTAGTCTAGTTCTTATGAATTCTCCAATTCAAAAATCTAGAACTTCTAAAAGGATATAGGCATTCGCTTTATTGAATAATTTTCATCGAAACTGATCAATCATTGCGAAGTTTTGTTCGGAAAGTCGAGGAATGTTTTTGGGATTAAACTTTGCTCAAGTTTCTCCTTTCCAAGAACATGTCTTAGGAATCGGTATTACTTCTCCAAGTAAATACCTTAGAAACGAGCTTGTTGTTTTCCAAAGATTGATCGCAACGAAATTAACATATTTAATATCTATAACAATTTCAATTTACGGTCATTTAGTTTATGCAATGTTTTATTTATAATAATAAACAAAACTCTCACTACATTTATTTAATGTCCCAATGTAGTTGGTTTTCCAAGATCCCCGTTTTCATCAAATAGAGCCTGCTATGGCACGACACCCTACTTAACTAGACAAGGTAGGTTCTCCAACCAATCATATCAACCATACGACTCTTGGTTTGTGAATATCTAAGTATATTTACAAACTTCGCCCCGATGTCCAAGAAAACTTGTTGGGTCCATCGATAAGCAACCTCTCTCTATTTGCTCCTAACAAATCTTTTCATTTGTACCCCGACTATCAAGGTTGACAACCATGACGTCCGCTATGGCGGACCGCGCCATGATTGGCTATTGACGTGAAGGGGATAGAGAGAAGGAAGGCGGTTGACTTAATCAATTTAGTTTGGGACAAAATATGTGACTCTTGTTTGGTGGTCGTGTAAGCATACACCCATACCTACCTATGACAATTCATGACATTCACAAACAATCACATAACATAAGCATCTCAAGCATTGTCGTGGATTTGTATGGCTCCCGCTTGCATTAGTCTTCGTCGCATTTCCATGTAACGAAACTAATCTAATCAAACCCTCCCACTAATTACTAAGATCCTATCTAATAATTAAGGAAAATAAATACATGTGATAAAGTCCTAAAACCCACCTAGGCCTTAGGGGCATGCAAGCCTCACAAGTTACATCAAGAATTAATCAATTATTAATTATCCAGGCACCTTAGGCCACATTACAAGCAATCACATGCATTCACAACATTTTACAACACACAAGGCATTGACATCTTGAGCCATATCAAACCCACATCCTCCTACAAAAACAAGTTAGCACAATATACAAATATATGTCTAAGTTGTTCATAACTAGTGAGCTCTTAAGTGTCTTTGCGTATTATTTGCTAATTTGTGTTTTTCCATGCAAAGAGAGTTTAACTTTCAAACAACTAATTGCTTAAACCCTTTGATAAAATCAACATTCAAAATCCAATGGATGACAGCAAGGAGAGTTCTAATTAACTTATCAACTAATTGATTAATTAGAACGAACACCTTTCATTTAACGGGACCCGAAAAAATAAAAAAAAAATTTCAGTCTCCAAAAATTCCAGAAATAATCATGAGCAATCATTATCAAGAGACAAACTACCTGTTCAAATTTCAGGAAGAAATCATTTACCAATCGGGAGAACCAAAATTATCAAACTTCAGGTTGTGTATTAAAACACCGGTTTGAAGTTTCAGGTTTTGGTCTCAACCTTTTGGACTGTTTGACCATCTTCCAAAAACTTTTAATGCAAAACAATTTTACAGTAAACAATCACAAGTACAAGGCTAGTAACCATGAAAGATTTCCAATTTTACTCATTCAAAATCATCAAGTTTAAGGGATTTGAATACAAGTCCCCTGTTCTGGAACAACACGTCGACGAAAATGAATTTGAGTGATTGGGGTACCAAAACTGGTCCGATTGACATGAAATTAATTTTCATGGATTCAGGACTTCAAAAGAAAGTTTTCTATTTAAACACTTTTTCTATAAAAAGTCTCAATCAATACCAGTTTTCAAAACAATCCAATTGGTACAGAAAACCAATCTGACTGTTCTTGTCTTTCATCGATTCAAAAAAATAGAAAGACTTCGATCCATACCATCAAATTGGTATGGAAGGAAGTACTCCAAGTTTACTTCATTCCTAGCCAATAAAATTAAGGTCTCTTTATCAAGATAATTCAGATAAGCCCACAAAACTCAGATCTGGTCGCACAGGAACCAGTCCTGCGCACCGTCACGAGAAAATTCACTAAAAATCCGTAACAACTCGGATTAAAGTGAAACCAGTGGAGAAATTCTCATAATTTATCCCTCTTTCAAATCCACCAGAAAGGAAAAATAAATCGAAAGCTCTGCTATGCGAAAAACACAGAAAACCTCGGAAAAAACAGAGTTCCAGATTGCAAACAAAGGCAGCAACTTAATTACTCAACTAATTACACATTTCTCATCTAATTAATGCACAAAATGTATTAAAACCGACCATGTGCTCTGATACCACTGTTAGGAAGTGTTTAATTCCATTTTTGTGCCATCAAATAGCAAGAAACAACAACTAAACACAAGGGATCTAGGTTTCAACATCATTCACAAGCATTTCAAGATGAGAGTAGGAAGAATTGTACCTCTCATGAAATCGCATTCATGAGGCTCGAATCCATGGCATGAGAGTCGATGGCGTGCCTTCTCCACCACCACCACCATGGTTGTGCCGCCGGCCTCGAGTCCACCAAGGAGATTAACCACGTTCTCAAGGTATGTACTAGCACACCCAAGAACAAGCCTAATCCCATTAGCTTTATCTCTTCTAGCAATTAAATCTTTCATTTAAATGGAGAAGAGAGCTCAACACATGAGCAAAAGAGGGAGAAAAGAGGAGGTTTGTGGCAGCCACAAAGGGGAGGAAGAGAGGAGAGAGAAAGGCTAGCTCTTGGAGCCTCCAAAGGGGTCCTTTTATAGAGCTCAAACCCTAGGAAAAACTTCCCCAAAATTACACCTCTTGCCACCCTATGGCTGGCCACGAATTGGGCCTATATGGGCCACCTCACAATCTCATTTGGGTCTTTAATTCACCTAATTAAAGTCCCATTAGGTTGCTCTATAATTGGGCTATATATTTTCCTATTAAATAACGGCCCAATTAATCAATATAACAATTTATATTGAAATGTGTTGATCTAAAATTAATTATTAACTCATTAATAATTATTTTGGGATTAGATAATGCATTAATTTATTTCTATATGATCTCTTTGACTTAATTAATTATAACGGTTCATAACGGTATATAATTAATTAATCAACTCATCATATTTTCGCAATACTCACTGTTGCGAATAAATAGACAATGCATTGTGTGGTCAAAGTCCTATTTGTGTGACCCTTTGAGGATTTATGCTATGTTGGCCATGGAGAATAAATCACTATTTATTTCCAATAATCATAAGCGGTATTTAGCAACACGTTATGATTCCCAATTTGCATAAATAGTGTACCGTTACAATATTTCAATCCTGCATAAGAAATATAAGTATTTTCTTGTCTAATTCTTATGTCACATGATATCATTGTATAATCCAAGATAGGAGTGTGTCATTCTTGCAGATTATACATTTCTTGATCTAGAGTTGATCGTCTAATTTGCATGCATACGATCCAACTCCATCAAGGGGCCCAAACAGATATCATCACTTACTAGGTATACTAATGAGGGACATACGGTTTTCTTGATGAACAACTTTTCCCCGCACAATTCAAGAGAACATAAATAAAGTCCTTATAGAAGCCTTTATCAGGAATCAACGTTAGACGATATTTATTGAACCTATCCTCATGTGGAAAAGGTGAACATCTCAAACTTAGAATCAAACTCATATGAAATAAACAATGACACATAACATAATTCATATGTTTATTTCAATGGGTCAAGTCCTGTACTATGTTCCAATAACATACACATATGCAATTAAGTTGGTAACTCCTTACGTATGATTTGTAGAACTTAATCATCACTTAACTTGCATACTAATCTTTTATGATAATTAATGTTCCTTGTTAATTATCAAGATTATGGACGATTTAGATTTATTATTGTCATTCTAATGAATGATCTACAGAGATCTACGATTCAGATCCTCAACCTGAATGATCTGTCAATAATAAACTCTAGGAACAAATGATCAAATATCATCATTAACATAAACTAAGAAAATAAGTCATTAAATATTGACTTCTAGGACATAACTCCAACACCGATGGCTTCACTAGAGAATTCTTTAAATTCTTCCTCCCTGAACTGTGTGATGAGCTGCGTCTTTCCATCAATCAAGGGTTGCAAAGTGGTTCTCTCCAACCACTTAATACTTCCTTCATTGCTTTAATTCCAAAAAAGGAAAGCCCACTCACTCTTGCTGACTTTAGACCCATAAGTGTGGTTCATGCTATACGGAAGATAACTTCAAAAATCCTGGCTAATAGGCTAAAGCCTCTTATCTCCTCCCTGATTCTCGATAATCAATCCGACTTTGTACAAGGTAGATTGATCACAGAGAACTTCCTCTATTCTCAGCAGGTCATTCACAAAGCAAAGAAAGCAGGCTTGCCGCTAGCACTCTTCAAAGCCGACATCCACAAGGCTTTTGACACTTTGAGTTGGAGCTTTCTCCACTCCCTCTTACTGGCGCTAGGGTTTCCTCCCATTTGGGCTGATTGGATGTTAACTTGTGTCCTCTCTGGCTCCTCCAAGGTGGTTGTCAATGGAGTTGTAGGGAAAAGCATCTCACTCAAAAGAGGGGTTCGTCAGGGGGATCCTCTTTCCCCCTACCTTTTCATTCTGGCAATGGATTTTCTTGCTAGATGGCTCAACAAATTGGTTGAGGTTGGAGTCTTTCTTCCTCCTTTGGCTGGCATTAAACCTTGCCTTCTTTATACTGATGATGCACTCTTCTTTCTCCAACCGTCGCAACAAAAGTGCCAAGTACTCAAAACTGTGCTCCTTGGGTTCCAAGCCTTCTCGGGCCTCACAGTGAATCCTCACAAGTCTGATTTCTTGATTACTTTCCAGAATAGCAACTTATTGTCCCTTCTCAGTGAGGAGTTAGGCTGCGCTGCGGTTAATTTCCCAATCACGTACTTGGGATTGCCACTCTCAGACAAAAAACTTGCAAAAAATGCTTACGCACCCCTTTTGGATAAGTTTCAGGCAAGACTAGCTGGTTGGTCGGCTGCTATGCTTTCTTTTGCTGGAAGGCTCATTCTTCTCAACTCTTGCCTAACTGCCCTTCCAATTTACTTCATGTCTGTGTTTTACCTCCCGAAGTGGGTCGTGAAAGAGATTGATAAGATAAGGAAAAATTTTCTTTGGAAAGGGCCGAATGCCACAGATAAAAAATTAATTCTTATTGCTTGGGAAAATATCTGCAAGCCCAAATAGATTGGAGGATTGGGGGTCCTGGATCTTCATTTGCTCAATTTGGCTCTTATCTCCAAATGGTTGTGGAGATGGCATGCTTTCCCAAATGCTCCACTTTCTAACTTGTTCAATTCCTCTTCTCCCCTCACACTTCAGCTATTCCCTGCCAACACAACACTTTCAAAGGTCTTTCTGCAGGCTTGGCCTTTATTTTCGATGGGTTTATCCTTCTCCATCGGGTCGGGCAGACAAGCACTGTTCTGGCACCATCATTGGGGATTGGGAATCCTCAAACACTCTTTCCCTCATTTGTTCTCCTTTGCCTCGGATGATCTAATCACAGTAAGAGATTTCGTGCGCCTTGCTTGGACGAGTCATGCTGTTTTATTCTTGCCTTCTCTGCCTTCCTCGGATCTGTCAACCTCACAACTGCACCACCTGCTCCTACTGCTCAATAATAATCCCTCTCTCTTCCTCAATTTTGATTCTCACCTCCCTGACAAACCGCTTTGGAAGCTTCACCCACCTGCTTTCTCTTCTAATTCTTTCTACAAATTCTTCAAGACTACCCCTGCTCTCCTCTCAAACCTAAGACTAATTTGGAAACTTAAAGCACCACCAAGAATGGTTGTTTTTGCTTGGCAGCTACTCCAGCACAGAATTCCAACTCAAGATGTTCTGCAGAAGAGAGGATGACATTTAGCTAATAGGTGTCCGCTATGTTTTGCTGCGCCTGAGACACCTCAACACATCTCACAGGATTGCCCTTTCTTTGTTTCCACTATCCAGAAGGTCTACCAATTAGCTGTCATCCCTCAGCCTTGCGGTGCCACCACTGAGTCACTGTTGTTGTCTCCTATACTAGAAAAGAAGCAGAGAGAGTTGTTACTCATCACCTGCTTTACTGTATGGAGAGAAAGGTGTAGCAGGATCTTCTCCTCCTCTCACAAGCCTCCCTCGGCAATAGCTGAAGAATCACTTTTTGAATGGGGCACTCTCAATGCCCTGCCTGCCTAATCCGCCTAGTTGCTGATCGATTGATCTCTTACTTTTCTTTTTGTTTTTGTTTCGGCTTCTGCTTTTCTTTTTTTTACTTTACAGGAGTTTTCTCTCCAAACCCCCTTTCTTTGTATAATGTAAACCCCTTCCATTTTAATTTATAAAAGTTTTGGGGCTTGACCCCTTGCTTTCTTCAAAAAAAAAAAATAATAAGCGCATATCAAAGAAGAAACAAAATAAATAAGAACAAGAATAAATGCTTAAAAAAAAAAAAAAGAATACACGGCAACAATACTTATCCTGATCTTAGCGGCGGATAAAAAACTTTGCGCATCATTGACCAGTCAATTTGGCGTTGCTAATTTATTCTTCATTTGGTCAAAGAAAATTAGAATTCAATTTATATTAATTAAACCTTAATTGTTAGTCGATCTGGTTCTATTGATTATTTAAATTCCAGTAGAATCATTGAGTCGTTACCGTTCAAACAATAGTAAAAAAGAGGAATTTAACAGGGAATATGGATTTATTAAATGCAATCTAATTAAAAAATTCTTACAAATTTTTTGATTAAGGAGGGAAATTATAGTCATTCAACTTCTGAAATTAATTGTATGTGAGACTTCAACCCTTAATATCTTGGAAGTTAATCAAATGCTCCTACATGTTGAGACGCGTTATCTTATAATTGATGATTTTTTAATTAATTTTATACTAAATAATCAAAGTGTCGTAAATAAATATATTAAAAAATATCCATAATAATAACTACATTTGACCGTAATTCTTAATTTAATCTACAATAAAATAAAGTTAAACTATTAGAAGTTTGAAGTGAACATATTCTCATGAAAAATAAACAAACTATTGATTTAAGTTCGATATTTAAGTTTCAAGTTTTTAAATATAAATTAAACAATACGATCGTGGGACTATATATAATGTAAAATATTCGTAATACGAAACTACTTTTCGTAAGTTTACATAGACCTCAAATATTATCCGTTCTAAATTGTTTTCTGGCTACTCTTGAATAAAGCATTTCTGTGGGTTTTCATAAATTGAACAATATATATGCCAGCTCAAATCTGTGGACAATAGAAATTATAGTTGTTTAAGCTGAAAACTGCGGGAGGGCCAGGAGCAGAGAAATTAGGTTACATACTGCTTTGGACACAGAATTGGCAATTGAACATAAAGACGTGATTTCCACCATTTTTTAAAAAATGTATAAGAATTATTAAGCAATGATAAGGTTGAAAATTCCACACAAGCTCTCTTGCCAAAACCTCGCCTATAAATTGGGCATTCAACATTCTCATGCCCAATCACCTCAAAGAGCTCCTCTCTCCATAGTTAACAAAGTTTAAACAAACAAAGTTAATTATGGTGAAAGGGGCTTCCATCATTGCTGTGCTTGTGCTTAGCCTCATCAGTTCCTGCTATGGCCAGGTGACAGTAGGCTATTATAACGACAAATGTGGGACCAAGGATGTCGAGTCTATTATTCGTGGCATCGTCCAGGCCCGATTCTCCTATGAACCAGCTATCGTTGCATTCCTCTTGCGTCTTCAATTCCATGACTGCTTAGGTGACAAGGTTAACCTCCATCCCTTTATATCTCCGATAAGTCCAGAGGGTCATGTTTTTCCAGATTTAACAGATGTTAAATTTACTTTCTTTTCAGCATTGATTGACTAGGTAATTATCTTAACTCTTAAGTACTCTGTAAATCTCAATTTGTACAGCAATGCGATGCATCACTATTGTTGGCTGGCCCGGGCAGTGAGCAAACTGCTGTCCCCAACTTCACTGTTAAAGGCTATGACTTGATTGATGCCATCAAGGCAGCGTTAGAGCCAGTGGCGGAGCTACGTGTAATTAATGGGGGTCAAATGTCCCCATTTATTTATAAAAAAAATATCACTATCAATATAAACTTATACTTAGCAAATAATTTTTTATTATATATATCTAATATTTGAACCCCATGTATTTTCGAAAACTATTCCACTGGTGAACCCCATATGTAATCCGGTCTATTTTTCTTGTTTGAAAGATATTTTGATTAAATAGCATATATATATTTGACCGTTTCAAACATTGACTATTGTGTTTTTAAGTGTTTCAGATGAGTAATTCATGAGCATTGATATTTAATAATGACAAGTACAATGCATATTGATGAATGAATTCTATTACATATTTTCACAAAATCTAATTTTTTTATGTGATATTTATGTTATTACTTATTAATTTTATGAATCTTTGATATCTATTTCTTAATTGAGCTTAAGTATCTAATTTTGTAGTCCATTTTGTTATTGAAAAGTTTAATATATAGATTTTTGAATAATTTTATAAAATGTGCCAAATGATAAGATATCATCAATTACTATGATCGTTTTTGGTCAATCAATTTAACATTTTCTCTTCTTTTTTTTTATTTCAATTCTATCAAATTAAATCGATAGTGATGTTGTTCGACATAAAATAATGTCTCCACCGAAAATAATTTTAAACATTAACTTTTATGGACTCTAAAAAAATGAAATTTATATATTTTAATTCATTAGTTCATTGATGAAGAAACTTTGAAATTATAGTGGCGACATTAAGTATAAATTGTAAAATATATCGTGTGATTAGTTGACGGAACTTGAAATAGCTCAATTAGATAACAAAAAATCAATTAGAACTTATAAATTTTATAAAATTGTCTTACAATTTTGTGTCTCAATATTTTTTTCCATGGTTCTTAGTTAGAAATTTTAGCTCTTTTTTCATTTTGAAACTATAATGCTTAAAAAAGTAAATTTATAATTAAGAATAATATATTTTTTGAATTATTAATTTAATTTATAATATTAATATTATAAATATATTGAACCCCATTCTCAAGTTTTCTGGCTCCGCCACTGGTTAGAGCAGGAATGCCCTGGTGTGGTCTCTTGTTCTGATATTATTGCTGCTGCTACCAGAGATGCAGTTGTCTTGGTATGTGAATTGATTTCATGCATTTAACTTTTACAGGGTGATCATCTTACAGCAACCGTTATTTCTTTTACTAATATTAATTAGGCTGGAGGAAGTTATTATGATGTACCAATGGGAAGGAAGGATGGCCTGGTTGGACTTGCATCCACTGTTGATCTGCCACCGCCGGGTATCTCTGTTGCTGGTGCAATTCAATATTACGGGAAGGAGGGTTTCAGCGCCTTGGAAACTGTTGGTTTGCTAGGTAATTAGTAATTACCAATCACTGCAGCTGCAACTGCTCCTGCACCTGTTTATATAGTTAAACATGATAAGAAATACTGAATTTTTTTAAAGAAATTAAGGCAGAACTCGTAATAGTAAACATCTCTTCTCATTATTTTAGGTGGGCACACTGTTGGAGTCACGCATTGCAGTGTCATCAAGGACAGGCTGTACAACTTCAAGGGCACTCAACAAGCAGACCCAGACTTGGATGCCTTGTTTTCTTCCTGGGCAATATTATTTGCCCCATGGCCGCTGACATGTTTCTCTTTTTGGATAGCCCAGACAGTGTAGTCACAGTCGATAACTCGTATTACAAGATGCTGCTCCAACACAAGGGTATCCTGCCAATCGATAAGAGAGTAACTTGTGAGTTGTGAGTATATATGGGAGTATATTTAGATCTGGTCTAATACTATATGGGAGTAAATAAATTCTATAAGGGAGTAACTTGTGAGTATAAGAGAATAACAATAGTGCATTTAAGAATTTGAGGGTGTAAATAATAAGGGAGTAAATAAAAACAATAAGGGAATACCTAATAAGTTTAAATTTGTAGATGATTAAAGGGAGTAACTAATAATTATAAGAGAGTAAATAAATATATATAAGAGAGTAAAAAGTGAGAAGAGAAAAGATGTTTAGATTTGGTTATATATGCTCCGGTTTGGGAGTAACAAAATTAAACAATAGTGCATTCAAGAATTTAAGGGTGTAAATAATAAGAGAGTAACTAATAATTATATAGGGAGTAAATAAAAAACAATAAGGGATTATCTAATAAGCTTAAATTCGTAGATGATTGAAGGGAGTAACTAATAATTAAAGGAGTACATAATGTGAAGAAAGGAGTAAATAATATGTATAAGGGAGTATATGCGACAAAGAGAGGTTACATAGGAGATAAGATGGGGGAGAGAAGGAAAGGGGGGAGATGTGACGCAGAGTGAGGGTTGACGCAGGATGAGGCGCGCTTACAGAGGTGCACGCTTGAGGAGGGGTGACGCGGGGTGAGGGGGTGCGCGGAAGAAGGGAATCGAACGCGTAAAAAGAACGCGCTTTCCATTTCGGAAAGATGAGATTAGCGCACTTACCTAAAATAGGTTATGATTGCTTGATTGCCTTAGAACTTGATTGCACTTATCAACACTGATTTTTAAATATATGATTGAGAAAATAAGTATTGGATTGTGGAAATACATCTATATGGTTTTAATTCATAGAGCTTTTAATATAAGTTTTCACCCTTTTTTTTCTTCTTCTTCTTTTACATACGGCGCGGTGCCTAGCTTTTTTAGTGTCTCTATATATAATTAATTTTGGGAAAATCCAATGTATTATGATATCAAGCGTCTAGAACCTACATCTAGATAACAAACAAGATCTCCATATTGTCTGTTGTATATTTTAATTGGTGTTGTTTATTACAACGATTTTATATGCATGGGAGATATTATATTATATCTAAAAAGCGGTAGCATAATTCTAAAATGTTATTTAGTGTTTCCATTTATGATAGTTAGAAATTAGAACCCATGAATACATAATTATTAATTATCAGCATCGTATCACTGGTGCTGCTACGTTCTTGTGCTGTGAATAATAAACGGCAAAAATTTTCTTATCCTGCTTAAGGGTTCGACCTCTTGAGATTCAATTCTTGTAATACTTGTCGCCGATACTAACTCCTCAATCGTTCTAATTTGTTTTAGTTACAAAAATAATTACTTGTAGAGCTATAGTTTACCATGTTTTAGTAAAGGAAAAATAACGCCCGTGCTAGAATTACCAGTTGCTGGCTCTCGTTTCCGCTGTTCTTATCTGTCAAATCCTTCTACAAAGTAAGGCCAATAAGGGCTTCTTCAGCTAAGGACGTGCTTAAGAATCAACATTAGTTATTAGGATGGCTCGGCCTACCTTCTGCAGTAAAGCCGGCAAAAACAGGCTTTATAACATGAGAGAGAAAGTAGGCTGGACAATTTGTCGATAATTGGGCTCACAGTCTAAGATTATGGGATTCTTCACCGATAATATATATATATATTTTTTTTCTTTTTGGAAGAATTCACCGATGTTGTCAAATAGAGAGTGTAATAAATCAGCATTGTCAATCAATTGATTTCGAAGGAGCCGACTTTGATTTAGTGATTTAATTTTAAATTAAACCAAGTTGAATTGAAGTTGAAAAATTATTCGAGCTATAATCCAACAAGATGAGTTCGATCTCAAACATGATAAGGAGATGTTAACCTTGGTGTCACCCTTGCTGTTGACAAGTATTATATAAGTTGGCGCTATCGTGTACTAAGGATAAAAAGATACTAGTGCTAATTTCGCGCGTTGCGCGATTCATCTACGTCTGTTTCGAGTATGAAAGATCGCGAAAATATAATCAATACTAACCAACATAAATATTATTAGGTGGATATGTGGAACATTTCTCCACTGATTTAAGTTGTAATTCATCTACTAATTTACATAAACATCAGAGAACTAAAAGTGAATTTCAATCCTCAGATGAAAATAAAAACCAACAACCATTAGAAATGAGAATCATTTTTCAGGTTTTTTTTTTCCTGTGTACTTCTAAACAGATTATAAAACATGAATTGCACCCTTAAAATGCATACCTTATATCTACAAAATATTGCAACTGATATTGCAACTGGTTCAGCTCCTCCTAGTATTTGCAAACCTGAAAATTCATAGCACAGGAACGTCAATCACCTAATATATAGGTACATGAAACACATTTTATAGATATGATATTACTACTATCCAATTCACAGAAGATTGCTTTTAGCAATCAATTTTCCTATAGTGTGAAAGTTAATAAGGAGTTTCTAGATTTGGAAGCGAAACAATAATCCACACCCATGAAGGTAACACATCTGTTTCTAAGAATTGCTTGCAATTTGCAAAGATATAATATGTAACTTTTTTTAATAACCATCGTAATTAATCAGGCCAACATGCAAATGAATATATCTATTTATTTTGTGAATTATTTAATTATCTTTAAATGAACACATGGTATAGAAGATAGGAAAAAGAAGCTAAGTGCAAAGGTCAATATAAAGCAATAAAAAGTTGCATACAGGTGTTTGAAATTTTTTGATGATATAATAAAAAGCAAATTCAGATTAATTTGCATTAAAACAGAAGATCAGTTAAATATCTAATGGAAGCTTAATTTAACATCCTACGTAAATGGAGAGAAATATAAATTGATTCACGAATTGCATAAATAAACAACTCAAAGTTGCCTTGCCTGATAGAAGTACCAAGTATTGAATATGGTACAAATGGGTTTGAAAACGAATACTTTATGTCACAAATAAGGTCTTCTGTAAGTTGTTATGAGTATGAGATACTTGTAAGAAAGAACCAAGAAACAAAGTAAGTCAAAGCTGTATTTCTAAATGATCATCAATTATCAATTAACTAAAAAAATGCAGCTAATATACTATATTTTCATGGTCGAGGTTTTGCTTTTATATTATAAAGTGATTCAAAATTTACATACTGGAAAGTATAGTATGTATTGGCTGGAACCAAGTATTTGTGTTAACATCGTAACTATAGTTACTGCCACATGGATACCTTGATTATTCCCTTTATCTGTTTCTAAATTTTTAGAAACAAAAAAAAAAGTTTTGAAATGAAATAAAAAATTCAGTAAACCTTCAAGTCCATGAAGAGATATATCTTGGTATGCCTGAATTAATGGTCTGCTCACTGCTAACATCTGAACACACCTCCTCAGTATATCTTCTGCAGGCTGTGAAGAGATATCCTGGAATGATTGTTAACAGCATCCACAATTTCCTGTGAATCAGAAAAAAAAAGTCTACCCTATGAGAATTTGATAATAAAGATATAAATATTTTAATGCCATAAAGCGCAGCCATTGCCTCAGCCATGAAGGCATCATATGCAACCCCTTTTTGAATCAAAATAAAAAATTCTACCCATTGGATCATAAATGACCACAGCCATTCCCATTTTCTTATTTGTCTCCCAAGATCCATCAATTAAAATCAAAGTTGTGTTTGCCTCTAATTCACAAACCCAATGTTTTTTTAGCTCCAGTATTTTAAAGTTTCAGGGACAATGCCTTCTCTATAAACAATTGCCTTAGCTCTTCTCAAAAAATTTTGTATATAAAATTCAGTCCCTTTAAAACAAAAATCACATCTTCCCTTCCAGGCTTTCCACATGATATTATTCAAACATTGGAGCTGATTAATACCTTCAACAGGAAAAGGAGAATTTCTCCTTCGTTATTCATGTCAACATAAATATTGCACAAACTTCTTGTTTTTTCTTCGTATGTCTAAAGATGGGGCCTTGCACCTGTAAATAAAAAATCGATGAGTTGCTTGCTCTTATTAAATTTTAAGAAAAGAAAATAAGAACGTGAATTACTACCCGAGCAAATAGAGAAAAGACAGAAATTGATATGTTAATTGATACACCAGTGCACCAGTAGTACAAAGTAGCCAAATACCCAATCTACAGATGTTTCATCTCCTTTAATTTCTTAACTATTGGTGCTTTAAGTATGTATCAAGGCATAGTAGGAGCTTAAAATTGAGAATAACTGTCAGGTGCTATTTTTATATCGATAACTCGTTGATCTAGGTAACCAAATATAATGAGAGCTGATACTTTAAATTTAAGAAAAATGTCAACCTTTTTTATATGTGCAATGTTCTATAAAGCATCCATAGTTTTACCTTCCAGCAACTGAACCTGCACCCTCTTCCCTATGCCCGTACCAGCATTTTAGAACCTTTTACAATTCAGCTATAACCTAAAATGTGCAGCACATGAAAAGAAATTTCTTAGACTGATCATGCAAATTATAATAAAAATAGATTAATTCAAAATTGTAAGGTTTAACGTGGATGCACAAATAATTAATTCAAATTAATCTTTTTCAAATAGAGGAGCGTGGGTGCCCAAAAAGATTCAAACATTTATAAAACAATAGCCTTTTTATTTCTTCCTTCCTTTTTTATTTGTATTGGAAATTCTAAAAAATTAATTGCCAAAATAAAAAATTTGCTGTTTGTTTTTAATTACAGAAGAAATAAGTAAGAAAAAGTGAAAGAATAGGAACTTGGTAGATGAAAGTAATTAAGTTCGGCCAAAATAAAAAGTGAAAAATGGGCAAAAAAAAAAAAGGGGACCTGACGAAGGGAAAACCTAGAAGAACAAAGCATACTCATTGAAGCAAAGAGCTAGTTGACAAATCAACACAAATAGTCTATTATTTTCCCTTCCCATTTTATTTTGAAAAATACAACTACAGGAAGCAAAATTTGAAAATTGAAATCATTTCCCCAAACTTCAAAATTGTTAAACTTCGTGGTGTGATAATTTAAAGACAAATTGAAAATAAAAGCCACTTTCTAACCTGATAATTGTTTGACACCATTTCTTGAGGCACGGGCTCTATGTGCAGTTCAAAAGTATTAAATCAGCTAATGACGTAAGCTTCTTAGCAAAGTCATCAGCATATTCTCTTCTTTCTTTTGGAAGCCTGAAAAAATAGAGGAAAAAAAGAAAAACCCAATTGAATGTAGTGCACGAAGGCAAGAAATCGAAGAGTAGGCAAGGGCGAAGAGGAAGATAAAATCAAGCAAATAAAATAGAAGAAACAGTGGTGACCGGTAGTGATTTGCATAAGCGCTTCTAATTCTCACAGAGATAAGTGACGAAGGAGCTCAATGAAAGGGGATAGAGTGATTTAAGAAAAAACCCTAGCGGAAACGGCGGGAAGAGAGAAAGAGGTAAAAGCTCTCCAGATTTGAGAGAGTACGCAAGGATTTCCATCGGAGAAAGAGCTCTCCATCTCGCCACTGTAGCAGGTAGGAGGCGGGCAAGAAAAAGGGGCGAGAGGAGGGTGAGAGAGGGACTATACTGGAGAGATTGAGACAAGAGAGGAGAGCGGAAGCATCCAGAAGCTCTAATCGCACGAACTGAATCGGACGAACGGGATCAACAGAGCAGAACGGACGGTTGGGATTGATTACTGTACTTACTACAGTAAACACGTGCATCGCACGACACTCCAGATTTATATATGTATAATAACCGACAGAAAAATATTAACACTTAAAACTTGAAATAGATGATATAGCCTTTATCAGTCCTCCATCACTTCATTTTATTTTCCCTGCCTTGCGAATAGCAACTTTTGTTATTGCTAGATCAGATTTCTTTGCTCGAATTTATTGAGCATTTTAATTTCAATTAATATTTTATTAATGAGAATTAAATAATATATAAAAGCGGTGGCGAATTCAGGGGAGGACTGGCGAAGGCCAGGTCTCCCACCAACCGCTTAATTTTATCTAATTTTACTATTAAATTCTTTGTTTTACTAGGTTAAGTTATTGGATTTTCTTCATGGGCCTCCTACAAATTGAAGTCTCAAATAATATTGGCCCCCATCATCTATCAAGTCTGACTTTGGCACTGTATAAAAGAAGTTTTCTATTTTGCCATCTGTCCTAGACTCCTAGCTAGTTGTGATTGTGGGTTGTTGGAATCAAGTGCCCATAGGGGTGGGCGCGGAGCGACGTTGAGTCGCGAAGCCGATCCGTTCCGCAAATACGGAACGTGTAACGGAACAGTTTCTCATTTCGTTGGTATTTATGGAACGTTACACGAAATGCAGACCTGTAACGTTGGTATTTATGGAACGTTAAACGGAATGGTCTCGTTCCGTATACGTTTCAACACGTTCCGTCCTAAATTCTACACATTTAGAATACAATGATAGTAGATTATAGATTTGGGGTTAAAGAACAAATATCGCTGGGAATGGGGATAGGGTTTTTCGCCTCTTTCGTCACTATGTCCTTTCCGCAGCGCCACATGCTTTCTCCTCAGATCTCAGTCCTCTCTTCTCTTTCCATCTTTCCCTCAAGGTCTCAAATCAAAAATCACGCGCGGCGTGCCTTGCGACCATGCCATGCCGATCTGTCACACTGTCACGTCTCCTCTTTCACTCTCAGTCTCTCACGTCCTTGCATTGTCAGCTATTGTTTCTTTTCCTATTAACCAAATCATTACCTCTCTCTGACCTCGCTTTAACCCTAGATCCCTACTTTGTGGTTGTCTCGAGCCATGGCTGTCGATCTGTCACCAATTTTGAGAAGCGAAATGATGGAGTCTTTGGTTATATATACATATTGTTTCAAAGAAGAGAAAAGAGAGGCTGACAGGAAGAAGGAAAGAAAGAGAAACACTCGAAAGGTCCGACTTGTGCTTCTAATTTTTTTTTTGTTAATTTTTCCTTTAATTTTTGTTATATATGTGATTCTATTTGTCTCATTTTTTCCCCTTTTTGTGGTTTTGAACTTGTGCTAGGCTTTGAATACTGGTTCGTGCATTCCAGTTCCTTATGCAAATCAGCTCGGCTTTGAAGCTCCTATCTTTTCTCTCCAGGCACGGTTCTTTTTTTTTTTTTTTACAACAATTTTTTTAAATTCGGCTACATCAATATTAAACAAATTAAAATCATCTGTTATAATTCTTAGATCTCTCGCATCCGTATGGTACTCTTCACTTATAATTGTTGAAAGTAATAATTTTTTTCTCCTTTAAATTGATTGTTTATTTTGTTTACTTGCAGCCAAACTTGTCCTATCTGACGTGTTGTGTTGCTAGTCTGAGTCTGTGAGGCTGTAACATTGTGTGTTGTGCAAGGATGGTTGAATCTGAAGTATCTGAGCCTGATGTTTGTAGTGATGAGTATGTAACTATACTCGGTCCTTTATTTAATTGGTTGAATAAGAAATATTGAAATGCATTTTATGTTATCTGAGCCAATTTCATGCACCCCTATAATAATATATTTAGTTTTTAGTTGGCGTCATTTGTATTGTTTCTTGAAGTGGTATGCCCTTTCAATATACTCATGAATTTGGGTGATGACAGTATTAGTAGATAGCTAGTGCTATTATGCTTGAGATAGTGTACAGTTCATCTGTTAGTGAGATAGTGTGATTATGCTTGATATAGTATTAGCAGATAGTGTACACAGTTCATGTGCTTTATGTTATCTGAGATGTTGCATGTGCTTTAAATGTTTTATGTTATCTTATATGTTGCTTGTGTTTGATATGTATCTCTTATTATATTCTTTTGATATGTTGCTTGTGCTTGATTTATATGATGAACCAACAAACACGCTACATGTTTCTTTTACTTTTTGAGATTGTTTTTTTTTTAAACCAACATAATTCACTTTCTCAACCTCTTAATCTTATATAAATCAAAATAAAAAATAGAAACAAACTGCTTATATTTTTTTTTTATATAAAGAAAACTTATGTTTTGATTAATTAATCTCTGTTGTTGTCAAAAACTTATATTCTTTTGATTCTCTATCTGGAGATAGGTAACAGAGATGAAATCATCTAATATCTAAATTTGTAATTGTTAATTGGTATGCAATGGTACTTTAAAATGTTTGTAATTTTTAGAAACCATTGCTGACTATTTTATTTCTATGCATTAGCATGGGGGCTGGGTTGAACCTAGAGACCCCTGAAGAGATAGAAAGAATAGAAAATGAAGCTAATGCAAAAGATATATAACCTGAACCTGTTGAAGCAACTCAAAACAAGAGAAAGAAGGGTAGGGAAATTAGTGCTCCTGTATGGGCTCATTTCAAAAGGGGTGAAACACAAGAGGATGGTAGTTACACAGCAACATGCATATATTGTGGTCGTGTCTATCCTATGGGCAACCAGAAGGGTACTGGAAACATGAGAAATCATATTGAAAGAGGAGGCATCTAGCAAAAAGACACAAGCCTGATGCCTTGCAGAAATTATTGCAGGCTGGCAGAGATGCAAGTATTTTTGTAATCTTTATGAGATATTATTTAAAAGTTAATCAAGTTAATTGTTAGCAGACATTGATTACTTATATTTCAAATGTTAGATGGTCAACAAATCGTTACTCCTTGGGAGTTTGATCAGATGAAGTGTAGGAAAAGTTTTGCTAGGTGTGTTGTTGCACATGAATATCCGTTCAATTGTGCAAGTCACTACTTTTTGAAGGTATTCTTAAGTGATGTATGTTCTAGTTTTAAATTACCTTCAAGAAGAACACTTAGATATGATTGTATGAAAATCTATGAAGAAGAGAGGGTTAAATTGTACGAGTTATTTGGTAAAATTGATTGTAAATTGAGTTTTACTAGTGATTTGTGGAGTTGTAAGGGCAGAGATAGGGGTTTCCCTCACTTGCCACTTTATAGATGACAATTGGGTGCTGAAAAAAAGAGTAATAAGCTTCATACCCTTGCCATCTCCACATACTAGTAGACATATTTCTCAGGCTATCTATGGACAGCTAGTCGATTGGAACTTGGATAAGAGAATCTTCTCTCTTGTCTTAGATAATTCATCAGCTAATGATGTTTGTGTAAGGGAATTGTTGAGCACTACCCCAATTAAGAGTGTGCTACCAGCAGACGGTGCAATCTTTCACTTGAGATATGGATGTCACATATTAAATCTCATAGTGCAAGATGGGTTGGAGGTGTTGACTGATCAGATAACAAAGATAAGAGAGACTATGAAATATATTAGACATTCACAGCAAAGGATGGAAAAGTTCAGATTGGCAGCATCTCAGGTCATGTATCTTTTATTTTTTATTTTTTTTTATATTAAAAGCCTAAATGAATATATAATTACTTAAGCATTTAACTTTTATATTTTTAGGTTGGTGCTCCAAATAAAAAACCAGCATGGGATGTGGAAACAAGATGGAATTCCACATACATGATGCTTGATCTTGCTTTGCAACTGAAAGAGGCTATTAATAGGTATGCCTTGTCCGATAGTAGCTTTAGTTGTTGTCCAACAGATTTAGAGTGGGAGCGTGTAGAGTAATGGTTCGTCATTTGAAAGTATTCTATGATGCCACAAATAAATTGAGTGGCACCAAGTATCCTACACTCAATCTGTTCTTCCCTGAGTACTGTGAGGTATATCTTACTATCATGAAAATGTCCACTAGTGCTTATCCTTTTATTGTTAATATGAGTAAAAAAATGTTTAACAAATGGGACAAGTATTGGAAGGCTGGCAATGTTTTGTTGGCAGTTGCTTGTTTACTGGACCCTAGGTGCAAGTTGCATGCGGTGGAATACTACTTCAAAGAAATGCATCTAGAAGAATGCCCTAGGTTATCTTTTATCTTTTACCTTTTTTTTTAAATTAAAAGTCTAACTGAATGTATAATTACTTAAGCATTTATATTTTATATTTTTAGGTTTATGGCTAACTTAAAGGCATGCATGAATCAATTGTTCAAAGAATATTCAGATACATATTCTAATGGGAATCAGAGCCAAACTAACACATCAACTGCCAACTTGAGGTAATCAGTTGAACTTGCTCACATTGAATTCATTATCCTTGTTTTTTTTTTTTTTTTTTTTTTTTTTTTTTTTTTTTTTTTTTTACTTCTGGTGAATACATTATGCTTGTTTTGGATAGGTCAATTAGTTCTAGTTCATCAAGTACCATTAGTGATACTAGAGCTGGATTAAAGAACTTCTTAAGTGGTATGAAGACTGTTGAGCCAACAAAAACTGAGTTGGAGGAGTATCTATCTGACGCCTTAGATGATACAAGTGTGGATGCTGACTTCGACATCCTAGCATGGTGAAAACTAAAGACATCTAAATATCCTATCATGGCTAAATTAACAAGGGACATTTTGGTTGTTCCTATTTCAACAGTGGCCTCAGAGTCCACTTTTAGTACAACTGGTAGAACATTGAGTCCAATAAGAAGTTTTTTAAATGATGAGAGTTTAGAAGCTTTGATTTGTGCACAAGATTGGTTGAAAGCTTCTGTTGCAGGCATAATTTTTTGCATAACTATTTCAAAGTTATTATTTGAACTAGTATTTTGTTTAAACTAATCGCTTCTTTTGGTTTTGATTGCAGAATCTGGTGGAGTCTTTGGAGATGTTTTGTGCTCAAATGATGAAGGTCACACTATCGATGACACTATTTATGGCTTTGTTGAAAGTGGCAGTGAAACATGAAGTTTTGTGCTCACTGCTCAAGGATGTGTGATGACACTTTTATATGCTTATCTAGTAAGCTTCTTTTGCTAGCAGCAAGTGTTTCCTTCTTTTATTTTTGGAACCATTAAGTGTTGGCTTCTTATTATTTTTGTGACTGTTTGTATGTTGAAATTACTTGTGTGAATCATGGAGTTAATACTTGTGACTGCTTAAGTGAATCATGGAGTAGCTTTAGTTGTAACTACTTCTATATTTTGTGACTTCTTGTATGAAACTGCTTATGTTACCTTGGAGTGATTGTGGTCTGTAGTATATACCTTGGAGTGATTGATTGTGTTAACTATTTCTATATTTTGTGACTTTGCGTGTGACATTTGTTGGTAATGTACAAAGCATGGAATATATGTATGTTCTTACACTTGATTAGAAGCTAATAAACTCACGATTGAGTATGGCATAGGAAGCTAGTGGCCAATAGTCACTCATTTTTTTGAAGTATATAGAAAAGTGTAAACGGGATGTATGACTTTATTAAAAATGCTATAAGGCCTTATGACACCAAAAGATGTTCTTCTTTGTAGCATATTAGATAGGAAATGAAACAGTGTAAATATCTAGTAAAAATGAAACTGCCTTCTTCTTATGTAATGATTTCTGTAAATATGCTTGTATGTGACTGCTTGTAACTACTAAATGCTTGTGTAATGATTTCTATAAATATTCTTGTAAGTTGTAAGTGAAAAGTGATGTGTACATTTTTTCTAATAAGTTGTAAGTTGTAATTTTTTATATTTGCATGTTATTGTATAAAACATTACAATTTTTTTAAGGTATTATGAAAGAAGGAAAAAAATACACGTTTATAACGTCTAATTCAACTAATTAGACGGAACGTCAACGGAAAAGAAATATGTGACGTTTAAAAATATGGAACGTCAAACGTCAAAAATTTTGTTACCGTCCATCAAACGGAACGAATTACGTATATGGGTAATTTCGTTTCCGTAATAAACGTTACCTAGGCCTAAGTGCCCATCTCTTTTTGCAATGTGATTTCGCATTGGATGTGTGGTCATTGATTCAAATTCATTATAGTTTTATGTGGCTCGACTTTACGCTAGACAAACTTTTGGATTTCTCTAAGGGATTTTCTTAACGAGGGTTGGGACATCACCTAGGCCTCTACTACGTGAAATATTTGAAATGTTAGAAACAAGAGGATCTTCTTAAGTATTGACACTAGTTCTTATCTATTTTTTTTTCTTTGAAATAAGAGACTATTTATTTATATAGGCTTTAGTCCACTCTATAAATTAGAGTTTTATCCCTCTTCTACTTATTTATCTACTTATTTATAGCTACTTATTCTTCGTCCAGCGAGAATTGAACCCGTTACTTTTAGAATAATGCCAGAGCCACTGACCATCTGTGCTGGACTCCACGTTCACTAGTCCTTATTTGTTATTGAAGGACATTCGTGCTTGCATCAACACTTGGATTAAACATTGGATTAAACATACTTAGGATTTTTCCATAGTTTTTTCTTTTTTTTCGCAGTTATAGGATTAGTTTATTTTCTTCTTTACTTTTTCTTTTTATTCTTTTTTTATTTTTATTTTTCTGTTTTCAACATGTACTTCTTCTTTTATTAATAAAATTGTCGACGTGGTGATTGCCACCTAACACTTAAAAATTTTTCTATTTTGTAGCTTGTTTTTATTTATAATATTGTAAATATCTTTTGGTTCTATGTTTTGAGAATAAGATCTTTAGGTGAGAAACGACGTGATAAGTACCGATTTTTTTTCACCTTCTAAAGAATTTAAATCCGGCTTGCAAAAATGTTACATGCTACGAAATGTTTTTAAAAGACTTACGAAGGAAACAAAAATAATAAACTCAAGCTACGTATTAAAACCATTGGTAGTTCAACAGTTGATTACGTCTTCATAACAAAACCAGTGTAAAACCCATTAAATATTTTATGTTAGATGAAAATGCGAGCCACACTCTGTCAAGTATATTCAATATATAATCACACTTATTTTGTTATGAAAACATAGGATAAGCGAAATAAAGGGTTAATTTAAAGTATCCTTTTTTGAAAATTTTAATTGCATCGATTAAACTTAATCAAATGAGGTAAAATGTTAAAAATTTTAAAACTTATGATCTATTTTATATATTATTTTTCTATTTTCTGCCAGAAAGAATACCATAAGTTTCTTAGATCCTATTCGAAAAAGTATATAATTGTCAGAATGATATCCAAATATATAATAATAAATGTTACTTCTTTTGCTAAATATAATATTGGAATTATTATAATTTTTTCTGATGACACACGATATAATTTACTTTTGATCAAATTTTTAAATCTAAAGAAATTTTGTAAATGTTTCGAGTCTAACTCGGTAAATAAAATAGTAAAATCAATCTTAGATATTTTGTTTCAATACAACAATTAATTAATAATTTAAAATGTTTCCGACGAGTTGTGGAAAAATTAACCAATATTCTGGTACGTAATTTTTTTATTTTTTATTTTTTTTTTGAGCTAGTCAAAAGCTCTTTTAAGTGTGGTGCCTCGATACGTCCCACATATTAAGGCGTTTCTTCTGTCAGGCGTTAGGATTATATGTGGTTATCTCGTTTCTTATAAAAAGTAAACTAATCATCTTCACCTATCAGAGCAAGGTGTTTGACCTATTGCACATAAGCACATTCCGCTACTACTTTATAACCGTAATAACATTATTATAGCGTAAAAATTTGAACGGTTAATGTTTTCTGCAAGTCTCTTCTTGACGTATCTAGACAGCGGGACACGTTCTGAAGGATTAAAGGGCACGTAATCTTATTCAATAGGTAATCCTTTTTGAATTATGCACAGGTCAAACACAGATAGTGAGAGCCTGAGAGGTTTCGCTTTTCTACATATAAATGGAAATGTAAATTCAATTTTCATAAGAAGCATCCAAAAAATGTTAATCCGATAATATGATTCTTAATTAAAAAAAAATGTAAAGTCTCATTTTAGGGCATGTTTGACATAATATGACGAAATCGTAGATATATACTGTTTTTTTTTTAAAAAAAAAACTAAGCAGTTTTGAATAGTTGGGTAGAAAAAAAAAATCTACTATAAATTCTAATTGATTTAATTCATGTAATTAGATCTGATATGAAATGAACACCCAAAATTATAAAGTTTTAATATATCACATCTCTTGTAAGATTAAACAAAATTAATTGTTCAAATTATGACATTTGGTAAAGCCAAATTTTTTTGACATTAACTATGAGCATTATATAATTCTAATAGAAAATTTTCTATATATTAAATAACGCTTCATTTCTACAATAGTATTAGTATGAAAATTAATAAAAGGTAATTTCTACACGTCATTACTAAAAATAACAAACTACTGTATACAAGTCGGGCCGAGAGGATATTTTCTTTTTTTTTTTAAAAAAAAAATAATGACATACATTGGGTAAATTATAATTTAATTAGTATTTAAATTCAATAACAAAGAATCAGAATTTAGTAATAGCTAAGAGCTAAGAGAACAACACTCGTTACACTCCCTGAGATCGTAGTGCGTTCAAAATCTAATTAACTGATTTCTTGTAGATATTTTAATTGTAAGGATATTTGACCTCTATTTTATTGTCAGAAAAATAATATTAATTTTTAACAATAAATAAATTTAGTTCACTTTTTTTCAAATTACGCAGAACAGATTCATCGGATTGATTGGATTAAAAAAAAATTATCATTACATTCGTACTAGCTCATAAAACTGAAAAAAAAGAAAAAAAAAATATCCTAATCCTGCTCATTGTTCAAGTTATGTATAGCTAATTATATAATCAACGGTTGAGAGAATATTGACTTTGAAAATCCTAAAACCACGCCCCCTGAAAGACTGAAACATGAAAGCTAGCTCCTCTAATCATGCATGCTTTTGTTCAACAAGTGGTCCAAGATAACCAAATATTCTCAAACGATATATTTAACTCATGAATGTCAAATTGTCAACTGCATTAGATAATAAATATAATATACGTATTAATCCTGCGGTGAAGTTTCAATGCGCTTCGAATTCCGAAACCTTAGCTGGCATTCCTTATTGATGAATCTGCGTTCTTAATTAGATCGTTTAATAGAACTTTTCCTATGTTTTCCGTCTGTCTAGATCTCCGGCTTGACACCATGCCACCATGTGGATCATACCTTATGATTCGTCCAACGAAAAAGGACCAGTATCCTCTGCAGTTCTTCAGCATGATAGTCTGATCTAATTTTGACGGTTGAAATTTTTCAGACCGTATGAATCCGATATTAATCACGGAGCACTCATTATTGATTGGATGGATGTGATGTCGATCTCCTCTATACAGTTAGTGCAGAGGATATCATTCTCAACAGGATGAAAACGGACCGGACACGAATCGGATATTGGTCAAATTATATCCGCATCCGCTTTTTTTTTTCCGGATACGAATACGGATATGGATATGTTCGGATACGGATACGGATCGGATGTTAAGTGGATATGAATACGAATTGAATATTGCGGGATACGGATACGAATACGGATATATTTTAGATATTAAAACAGATATATATAAATTAAGAAAAAATAAATAATTAATTTTATATTATTATCATATTATGTTATTAGTCTAACTAAAATGTTATTATAAGTCAATCTAACTAATAAAAGCTTAGTTTATCAAATCAAAATTCTTTTCCATAGCACTAGAGGAGTAATTAAATTAATCATCTTATGTCATTGATTTAATTAAGAGCGAAAACGGTTCGGATAAAGATCAAATACGGACAGGATAACGGATTTTTTTGTCGGATACGGATACGGATCGGATAGTGGTCAAATCATATCCGCATCCGCTTTTTTTTTTATTGGATACGAATACGGATACGGATATGTTCGGATACGGATACGGTTCGAATCTTAAGTGCATTTTTCGGATTCGGATGCGGATCGGAGCGGATAATATCCGATCCGTTTTCATCCCAATCTCAACGAAAAGGCGCAAGAGCCCTGTCAGTAGATATGCTAAGCCCAAGGCTACCTCTTCTCTCATTGGCATGCAATGTTGCACTAATCATGCCTCAAACTTCATAACTTATACCATTTTAGCGAAGCCCAAGATTATTCAGTTGCTTTTTAGTATAACGAGAGTAGTGTTACGTTTTTTTTTTTTTCTATATATAATTTAATTGTATGTAAAACTTATGATGTAGCACACTCAATTTTTTATAATATTATTTCGTGAGAATTAAAATCGTTAAATAAAAATGGTCATTGTTTAGATTTATACCAATATAAATTTTTTAAAATCTTTTATCAAACGATATAAATTCTTCGATTCTCAAAGTTTAACTAATTTTCGATTTTATAACAAAACTTAATTCGAAATTAGACTGAACTAACGCACCTTCTATTGTAAAACATTTACATTTCAATTTTTAAGAAAATTTCAATAAAGTTATTCATCAGAATAATAGACGGATGAATCATGAAACAAATTGACAATTGAACTATCTATTTTGAAGTCAAATTACACAATAAGGAAGTACTACTCTTAATGGAAATCTCCTGAGGAAGCACCAATATTGTTTCCTTTCCGTTTGAAATTTAAATTAATATAGATAGAAACAACGTAGAGAAAGGAAGAAAGATAAGCGAAGAAAGATTAGCCAATACATTATTATAATTAACATTTTGGTTAAGGGTAGGTACCTTATGGCCTTGCTGGTGCAGTAAACTGTGCAAATAAAAAAGTAGCTCATTGGTTGATTGAAATATAAAACCTTTTTTGCTTGATGGTAATGTCATTACACCTACATTGTTTTCCGTGATGAATGCATGAACAGCTAATTGCACTATGCTTGTAGAACGTTGCTCCCCATGTGCGCTGTATAAATTACTTATTAACTCTACCCCGAAAATATTAATGCATATGCATTGTTATAAGCTTTTCTAAAAATAAGCCAACAGATAGAGTGGCTTAAAAGAGGGGGCAAAGCGAGGGATTTTCATGTGACTGGCCGGTTACAACGATAATGGTCCAATTAATAACAGCAGAAAGTCAACTTTTATACATTGAAATGATATATGTAAGATTTTGATAAGGAATTTGCAATGAAGGTCCATGTGTGTGTGTATTTATATATATGCTTATTGAACTATGTGACGATGATTGTTGGAACCCGTAGCTTACCAAAAATTAAGTTCCTTTTTAAATATATGTACTTCTTCCCAACAAAAAAGGGTCCTAAATTTACAATTTATGAAAGGAGGAGAAATAAAAACTAAAACTAAAATACAGAGAATACCGTATTATCCGAAATCTGAAAAAAAAAAAAAGGAAAGAAGAAGGCTTAATCATAAGATTATATATATATAGTTTACAGTATATATATTCAATGATACATCTGTTTAATATTTTTGGAAACTAGAGTCGTTGAATATATTTTAGGAAAACATTGTGTGGACGCATTTGTTCATCATTAAGTATATTTTAAATGTTAGGTTTGTTCTAATTTGGAATGTGCATGCATGTTTGCATTCACTAAAAATTGCTAAAAAAAAATGTTAAAATTTGTTTCAAATTCAAAAAGTTAGAATCGTTTAAAATTGTTTGAGGGAAGATGAAATCGAAAAAGAATGTTAAATTAGTCCACAATTACGATTTTATCTTTTTTTGATTTAATTATAGCAAAATATATAAAAAATTGCATAACAAAAATTGGTGAACAGTATTAAATAAAAGCATATATATTCCAAAAGCGCAACCATTCCTGCTTTTCTATATTAGATAGATGTCGTGCTACTAATTAAATTTGTCACCGAAGTAAATACGGCCAAAATAAATAAAATCTGAGTAAAAAATATATATATTTTGCAGGCAAGAACCATGCCTTGTCTAATTTATTAGAGAATTTATTACATATACTGTATATATATTTCCCCCCTAATAATCTCTCCTTCTTTACAAACAACTCTCAAGGAAAGAAAAATAAACCCAAAAGAAACAAAAAAAAAAAAACAAAAAGAATAATATTCCTTTAAAATCAAACAAAAAGAATATATATTCAAAGAATTAATGCCTTTTTGTGTGCATGTCGTCCCCAAACTAATGCACCTCAGTATATTGATGTTCTACTCAGTTTACACTATTACAAACCTTCCTAATCTGCCCTTGAGTTCCGGTTAGAACATCGACCTGACCCAGCTTGACCAGTGACTGGCTAAACATGCTTAGGAATGCGCTGCCCCACTCGTTGGCCAGCAAGTTCACAGCCCAACTCGTCTGCCAGGCGCTGGCCAATTCCGCATCGAACGGGAGGATGCCCTTTCCAGCTACAAGCTGCTTGTAGTAGTTATTGTCCACAGTGTAAAGGCTCGAGTAGTCATCGAGGTAAACAATGTTATCCCACCATACATCCTTTGGACATACATAGGTCTGGATATACCACATATACCACCCGAGCATGGATGGATCGGCGCCTCCTGTTCCTTGGTAGTTGTACAGACGGTTCTTGATGACTGAGCAATGAGTGACCCCAACTGTGTGGCCACCTGCACGTAATAATTAATCACTACTAAGTGTGAATGTAGGATTATATTTCAAAAGCATTCTTAACAAAGATATAAATTCTCCTTTGTAAGCCGAACTAATAGGCAGATGCGTACCCATTAAAACAACCATGTCAAAGCTGCTGAGACCCTTTGACTCGAAAAGAGTGATGGCATCTGGAACTGAGATATCTGGTGGCGGGAGATTCACAAGCCAAGATAAAGAAGTTGTGCCGTCTCTCCTCCCTGTCTGGACATCAAATTGCTGTCCTCCAGCCAAAACCGTGGCATCTCTAGTTGCTGCAACAATAATATCCGCACAAGAGACCACACCTGGGCACATTGACTCTAGAGCAGCCTTGATCTGGTTGATCAGATCAAACCCGAACACAGTTCTGTTTGGAATCGCCGTCTTCTCACTTTGTGGCCCATCTAGTAGTATTGATGCATCACAACCCTGAAAAGTTACCCAAATTAATGGAAATGTTTAGTTACTTCACTTACATTACAGGTACAAGCAGTGGAACTATAACTAATCAAATCTTACATGAACAAAGCAATCATGGAACATCAAACGAAGGAGGCCAGCGACAATAGTTTGATCTGAGGCGAAACGTTGTGCGACATACTTTTGAATAGTAGCCTCAACATTATTGGTTCCGCATTTTCCATTGTAGAAGCCAGTTTGTAGTTGAGCATGGCTGTGAAGCACCAGGCTTAGCCAAAGTAGAGAGAGGAGAGAAGCCTTCATCTCTCGCTCTTTCTGGTTTTGAAGCAATTAGCGGAAAAATACTTTCAGACAAGTTAAAATTAAGGAACGGTTTAGCTGAAGGTCTTGGGCCAGAGGATTACACTTATAATGGAGTTTAATCTAGTTTGAAGTATGCTAGAAACTGTTGGTAAATTCGGAATTTTGTCTACAGATGGGAGACGTGGGGAGAAAAGGCAATTATAGGAAGAAAAAAGAGTAATGAACTAAGTTGTGCGCAGACCACAGATTAATGTACCTTCGGAGATTCCTTCCGTAAATAAGTAAAAAACTCTGGTTTTCATTTTTGAAGTAACAATTATTAATTGTATTGTCAGTTGTGCAAATGTTGACCAGGCGTTGCGAATAATTTTTGCTGCGGCGGGGAATAAGAAAAACAATTCTACTTGATGGAAATCTGAATTGATTAATATATATATGGGAAGGGACTAACTTCGTAAGAAAATTGAACAGAAAATGAAAATATCTTGTTGTTGTAAGTTTGCAACTCTGTTCGAATTTCGCCTAATATTATGACTTAAAAAGTTAAAATGCGTTGTTTGTATACTTATTAATCCTAAGTTCCGAACTTAAAGATATATAAGACTGTACTGCTTACCGTGAACAATTTATTATTACTGATAAGAAAATATGAGCAAAAACACTATTGTAATATATATCAACTAAAATTTAAATAAGACATCATATTAATAATGTTAGATTTGAAAATAAAATAGTATAAAAACTCCAATTTTAGTCACACGAATAAGAAATATATATGCAACAAAAGAAGTTCGTTAACAAAGACTAACGAGAACCAATTTTAGTTTGTTACATCTGCTTTTGCCGTATAAAACGTCTAAAACATTTTTCGCTGCTTTTTTTTTTTGAAATAAATTAGAAGTCTAGCCTCCATCTTTAATGAATAAATGAAAGAGTTAGCCAGCAGCTAAAGTTAAGAAAATATAAATAAATAAATACATAAGAAAAAGAAACTAAACCTAATACATAGAGAGCTACATCTGTTTATTTCGCGTTACTTATATCCCAAAAGTAAATTACGTACGTACGTTTAGCTCTTAGCTCAGATGAAGTCTCTAATAACCTTACACTTCTTTTTGCATATATAACATAAGTATAATATCTGTAAACAACCAGGGCTGATAAGTGCAATCAGCATCTAAGACAATCAGGCAATCAACACCTAAAAACGAAAAGAAACGCTTAGCCAAAAATAGAAAATGCGCTAACGCGCCTCTCTGTTCCCACACGCCTCCCCTCCGCTCACCCTCCCCTCCTTTCGCGTGATTCCTCCCTTCTTAGTTATTTACTCTCTTATAGTTATTTAGTTACTCACTTATTAGGTAGGGGAAATTAGATACATGCCACCTTAAAAGTTCAAAATTAGAAGAATGCCACCCCAAACTTAACTCTTAGAAAAATGCCACCTCAAATCAATTATACTTAGAAGTTTGCCACACTTATACAATTGTTATACATTCTGAAAATGAAAATACTACAAATTGAGGTATATTTTAAAACTTCCCAGTATACCCTTCTTCTCAAGTGTCATTCTCTCTCCGTCCCGTCCGTCCCTCGTCCAATACTCTCCTCTCTAAACACAAGCTACGGTCTCTGCTGCTTCTCCTCTCTTCCTAATGTCCTACGATCTCACATAGACCTTCTCTCGCGATCTCTCTCTATCTCGTAGAAACCCTAGACGAGGATCCTCTCCTCTCTACTTGCCGCATAGGACGGACCAGACCATAACAAGCTCTGACGAAGAAAGAAAAAGACTCGCGACTCCAGTCTATACCGTGGCAGCCACATCGACATGGCCCTCACCGCTTCAAATCTACAAATTAAATCCATGTTCACACTTGCCCAAATTGAATGGGATGAAGGTTCAAGATGGACGTATAAAGAAAAAAATGGGTATGTCAGTGGACTCGGTAAATTGAAGCAATTTGTTTGTACTCTTCTCGATTACATTTGATAGGATAGATGGCAGTGGGTTGTGCTGGTATGTGAGTATCACCTCAAATTGGATGAGGGACGGACAGGATGGAGAGAGAATGAGACTTGAGAAGAAGGGTATATTGGGAAATATTAAAATACACTTCAAATTGTAGTATTTTCATTTTCAGAATGTATAAAAATTGTATAACAGTGGCAAATTTCTAAGTATAATTGATTTGGGGTGGTATTTTTCTAAGAGTTAAGTTTGGGGTGGCATTTTTCTAATTTTGAACTTTTGAGGTGGCATGTATCCAATTTCTCCTATTAGGTATGCCCTTATATTTATTAGTTACTTTGTTGTAATTATTATTTACTCCCATATATTATATTAGTTACTCCCTTGTAATGTTTACATACTCCCTTAATATCTTATTAGTTACTCCCTTACCACGAATTATATACATCCATAATTATTGAGTTACTCCCAACTCGTAGCAAAACCAGTTCCATGGTGAAAGAGAAGGAGAAACAACAGAAGAGATAGGGGAACGAGATGAGAAACTGTATCTATGGCCAGATTTGAGAAGAGAGAACCGATAGAATAAGAAAACGAGAGGAGAGTACCCAATCCCTTTCAATCATGTGTGAGATAATTCAATCCGATAATGAGAGAAAATGGAGCCAGGGATGAACGACGACCGGAAAGGGAGAGGAAGTGCACGAGGCGGATGGCTCGATTGGGTGAAGGAGAAGGGAGAGACGCAAATTGAAGAGGAGCCGTGCGAGATAATGTAGAGAAGTTAAGAGAAATGGAGAAGGAGAAACGATTTCTAATTCAGCGGAAAAAGGATGATGGTCTGAATCGGAAAGAAAGAAGAGAGAGAAAAAATTACGTGAAGGGAGGGAGACAGAATGAAGGGGAGAGATAACATGAAGGGAGAGAGGCACGCTCTCCTCTGATTGCTTGATTGCTTAAAGACTCTGATTGTCTTAAACAATTCTCGTAAACAACCTACTGGCTTCACCTAAAAAAAAAGTCTCTAAACGAATGATTTACTAATTCTACAATTGACGATGTAATAAACAGTCTCGAATAATCCAAAACACATTCACTGTGACGATGCAATAAACAGGTGCATTTCGTGGCTTCCGAAAAATTTGGACTGCCAATCCATCAATTGGGCCGGATCTGAGCATACTAGACAGGCCCAAAAATTTTAAGTTCAAATCCGATCGAATGTCTTGAAATAAATTAATTTTAGTTGGGTCAGATTGTTCCGTAGGTAACCAGCCTCAAGGCTACAAGAGCTCAAGATTTATTCAGATAAAGTTGATTATATATATATATATTTTTTTTGAGGATCAGTTCTTATAATTTCAGTATTCTTGTGCAGAAATATGAATTTAAACTATATAATTAATTCGTTTGAAGAGCGTTTTCATGTGAGGTGAACCAACACGGACATGTACGTCTTCCACGTGACAAAAGACACAAGTTTGATAGGATACTTACTTCTAGAAGGCACTGTTCACCTAGGATGGGAAGAGAACCAGAAATATAGGAGTTTTTTCTTAAACGGCTCTGACGAAAACAATAGCTTAACAAAGCACCATGAGCTACATGATATTTACTTAAAGCACCAAGGCGCAAGGTACTTGTACGCCTTATTTTCACCCACATGGTAGGACGCAGGATGCTTGTGCGCCTAAGGGGTGAGGCCCCAAATCAAACTGCGTCTTACCCTCTTATATGCTAAATTCTATGATATATGTTGTATAATTGACTCTGGTTACTGTTCTATAGCTACTGGTTAGATAAGTAGTCTCTATGCTAAATTCTACTATTATGTGGTTACCGGTTTGTCTCATGGGACATGGGTTGATCAATTGAGAAGAACTTAGAAGTTGGACAGCTGTTAATTTTGGTTGCAATTATACGTATGAATATCAAATATCATTTGCATTAATCAAAGTTAGTTAACAAAACCTCAAGAAATAATGGAATTACGAGGCAAGGTATTGATTGCACTAAACTCTTTATGACAAACAAACTACGTACTACACATACTAGTTCAAATTTTAGTAAAAAATTCAAAAGTTTGAAGAAGAAAATTAATAGAGAAAGTTCAAGGTAGTGTTCTCTAAAATAACACAACACAAAATTAATATCTATACTAATTTAATTATTAATATTTATTTTTTTAGCAAAATTAATATTTCAAATTCAATTTGTAAATGTATATTACAAATTCAGGGTGTGATATTTGTAATTTTTGAACATTTTTTTTTTTTGAAAAGTCTACCTGTAAAAACTTGTTCAAATCTAATCTTGTTGATGTTTAAATATATGTTATAGCGCATGATATATTTTTGAATAGGGATGGGTGTATTCCTTATTCCTTATTCTAATACTAAAGTTTTATTGGAATATGAGTAAGGGTCCGAATAAGCTTAAATTTCTTATTCTTGTGTTGTTTGGTTTTCATCGGAATAAAGAATAAGGGACTTATTCCTTATTCACCCCACTTCCAAACACATAAATAGTATAAGTAGAGATAATAGAAAAGGGGTGCTGGAGGAGCTGGGTAATGCAACTAATTGAGTTGGAATCTTGTTAGTTAGGCGCAGTGGCACCTTATGTCCAACATAGGGTCTAAGGAAGGCGCATAAGCACCATGCGCCTTGGCTCTTTAAGTAAATATCATATGGTGCTTGGTGCTTGGTCCAGGTGCGGAGGGACTGGGGGGCTGGAGGGGGCATTGTCCCCCATGATTTGAAAATTTTCTGAAATGCTTCATTAAAATAGTGAGTTGAACTTTATCCATTGATGTTGAGCCCCTCCTCCCCTCCCAATTGACATTCAACCCCCCTTGTCATTCAAAGGGACTACAAAATTTAATATGTAAAAGCCCAATTCGTAAATTTTTCGTATCTCTCTTTGGACAAGAAAGAAAGCAAAGTGTAAAATCCACTATTTTAAATAAACTATTCAAATTGATCCCTCAAAAGTATTAAATTACTCATTATTTGAATCTATTTATTATATATGTCCTGTATATATTAAAAAAAATTTATACGGCAAATTTCCTCCGCCCCTGGCTTGGTCGAGATATGTTTTATGATTTGGCCCTTTAAGAAAAAAACCCGAAATATAGGGGGGCAACAGGAATCGAGACGTCGAAACCTAGGAAAATAATACGACTATAAAAATTTGTACGATGACTCATTAATTAAATGGAATTTTTTTTATGCCACTCAAAATTGGTGAAATTGATACTAGTCAATTATGTGATTCTTCTTCAATTTTTTTAATAGCTAACTACCTACTATGAAATTTCTAGAGAAGACCAATCATAACAATACATCTCATTTATTATCAAATTTTATAATTTTAATAAGCAAAACTCATTGTAGGAAAAAGCCAAGCTTCTTTCATACCACACCGTATCCACTTCCCTCCGCCTCTTACAATACTTTCTAAGCTAGGATCCTCTTAGACGAAAATATTGCAGAATGACTTCATTATACACGAAAAGTTTCTTTTATTATTATTATTATTATTGAATGAGATTTCTACATGTTCTCATGTTTAATGAGTAACAACGCAAATCTACAAACATTTTATTGTTTTTTAAAAAAAATTACACAAAAGTTTGCATCACAATGACTTCATTTCCTCTGGCTTGCATGGCGCCGTGTTTTGTATTGTATTCTCTATTTCTACTATTTCTCGTACGATCTTTATTAATTTATTACGTGGTTGGGCGTTGAGAAAAGAAGCAGAGAAATACCAAAGATGATTAAAGGGCTAAAAACAAAAAATCAATGCGGAGAGAGAAACTTAGTAGTTGGACTTTTTTTTCTGTTTAGTATTCGGAAGCTTTGTAGTTTCTAGTCATTCTTATTTGAATTCTTTACACGAATCCGAAATTATGCTGTTAATCTTCCAAATGATTTCTCAAAAATAAGAAACAAGCCTTCCAAATGCCAATGCATGGCCCGCATAAAGAGAGGAGGTTTTTCGGTGTTTGGTTTTTTGGGCTTTCTAGAATAGTTCTATGTTTATCTGTGAAAACACTGGATTATATTAGGCCCAATTAGCCTGAGATGGACTAGGTTCTTTTGGATAATTGTTTTTTTGTTATTTATCCAAATGTCGTCATGCCATTCAAATTCTTCTATATTCTTCTTTCAGCGTGATTTGTTCTTCCGATCCTTCCGCGTCTCATCTCCCTCCCACCCCTTCCTCTCGTTAGCGCTCTCGCCTCCCTCCCTCCCCTACCTACCTCCCTCCCTTTAGTCTTGTTCTTCCCCATCTCCATCTTTTATGTGTGCTTCCTACTCCCTAAATATTCAGTTTGTTATAGTAAGGGAATGTCTAATATTGTAAGTGTTCAGTTAGTTATAACAAAGAGTATTTAGTATTTATTTAGTCATCAATACTATAATAGTATTCAATAGGTGTATCTGTTCACTTTGTGTTGTTATACATGTTCACTTTGTATGCGTAAATATTTACTTTATTTTTTTTGGATGACGTGGATGATATTTTGTTGGATGACGGTTATTATTCCCGTGAATATTCTAGAAAAAAAAATATCAGCGATGAAAAAAATCATTACATGCTCAGGAATAACTGGACGAATATATATGGAGGTAGGAGTGTAAAAACTAAAAAGAAAAAAAGAAAAAAAAATTAAAAGATCACTAAAAATCTCAACATTTTTGTCAAGGCATCAAGGATTGAATTAGGATTATCCAAGAATCGCTATTATCCAACAGAATCCATCACAAGAAAACAATTACATTTTGGGAAAATTGTTTTTATACCACCCAAAACTAAGGACATTGTGAAAATACCACCCAGTTTTTAGAGTTTCTGATTTTGCCCTCCAAAAACAAAGCTTTCTTCTGAAATTGCCACTCCTCTCACCTCTAAATGCCTTAGGAACCCCAAGAGTGTCCCCAGAAATGACCAGATGTGTAAACAAAAGAATTTGAACAAAACATCAATGTAATGGTATAATTAAGCCCAAAATGCCGGCCTAGAATACTTTGAAAATTAAAAGTCATTTAGAAATTAAGAATAAACTCATTATAATTTATGAGCGATTGGCTATTAAGTGCAGAAAGTTCAGTATATAAGGAAGCACTCAAAGCAACAGAGTCAATACAACACCCAGCATTCGGTTTTGTTAAACCCCAAGAAATAACTTGTAAACCAACAGATGTGTTGATTAAACAAAATAATACTACGATCCAGTTATTACTAAAACTCAACGAAGAAGTGCAGGATTTGAAAGTTGCAGTACACCAATTAAAGGCTAGCAAGGGCAAAGAGACTGTTCCACAAGAAGATTTATCAGAATCTCTTGATCAAATCCAAAAGCAGTTGCAGAAACTAAGCTTAGGAGAGCCCAGCAAGCCAGCAATCCGAAAGCCGAAGGACAGACTTTTTGTGTTCAAAGACCCAAAACTCATTTTCGAAGCTGAGAAGAAGAAGGCAGGATGAGTCGAACACAGACACGAACAGAGCCGGTGGCCCCCAGACCATCAGTATCAGGCGGAGAAGACAACCGCACACCAACAGTTGAAGATCAGATTCGTGGCTACCGCCTCGGGTCTAGATTGCGGTTTGAAGCTCAACGAAGGCTCCCAGGAAGATCAAGGCGTTATCAAAGAAGCCTTGAGTCTCAAATGAACCCGGATGCTGAGTTAAGCATATCTCAGTATCGGCGGGCCCAACAAGTACCTGCAGAAACACTTTATCAAGCAGGATGGTCAGAAAGTCAGCATCGTGTGTACCAACACTACTCGGATGAACGGGTATTAGTCACAGATGGCCAACAAGTGGAGTTACCTTTTATCTCTGATGAAAGTTTCAACAGACTCCTACAAGAAGGACTCCAACACCTTCATATCGGACTAATAATGGTTCGGTTATACACACTGCATAGGCGAAATGCAGGTGTCAACGCACTAGTGTTACTCAGAGACACTAGGTGGCGAGATGACAGAGCTATTATTAGCTCTATGGAAATTGACCTCACCTCTGGATCGCAATTATCATACACTGCTCCAGACATGACCATGAGCATTAGAGATTTCAGAAATCATTTGCAGTTGGTGATACAAACCCATGGTTATGAAAATTAGCAAGGAGGAGAGAGCAATATGTTACTCTCAAGATCATTAATCGGGCGGTTGTCCAACACAAGCCACACAAATTTCAGATATAATGTACAAAATGTGGCGGATCACCTTGCAAGCCGAGGAGTTCGGGCCATCCCTGGCTCGATAAGAACAGCAGAGGAACTCCAAGGCAGACAATGGATAGTGAGACCAGCTCAAATCTCACAAATCCAGAATCCTCAGGCAGCAACAATCCATTCCAGAACAGATGGCTCCTTATTAGTAAGGTTCTCGGGTTATGCAGCAACCCAACCATCTGAGGATGTTGTAAGAGGACAACATGATGAAGAGGATCTCGATCAAGAATTCATCAACCTGTTAACACCAGAAGAATATATGCCATGGGAATTAGACGAAGGCATACCAGAAGTTCCAGAAGATTGGCCTTGGGATGGATTACCAGATTTCCCAGAACCAGAAGATTGGCCATGGGAACTTGATGATGAATTTGGCGAATTACCTGAAAGTCTTGATAATGAGCCAGAGCCAAATGATGAGACAATTCTAGGAGCATGGTTCACAAACATGCTCAAACTAGAAGAGCCAACGATTGAATATCTGGAGCCCATGTATCCGTATGTTTGGTGTGATCAATTTGATGACACAGATCCAATGATCCAATTTATTTCAGACGAAATTAGTTGGTCAGACCTAATTGATAATGATAAATACTGGCATGATGAGCAGATTTCTATGATGACTTGTCATTGGGATGAGTCAGCAGAAGAAGAGGAAGATGATTTTCTTAACATATTCTCTTGCTATAATCAACCAGAGCAAGAAGATTTGTTAAATCTTCTTTCCGGAGGAGGTGGACAGCACACCCACACTGACATAATTTGGGATGAACCACCCCAAGATGAAACAGTTCTGATGATAGAAGACATGGAGTACCCTATCATGCGAAAACTTAAGCAAGCAACAGAAACAGCACTCTCAACAGCTGAGTCATCAATGACGAGGCTACCACAAGAGCCTGTAATGGGTCCAGCAATGTACCCACCAGCAAGCAGTTCTAGGCAGCCACAACAGTACAACGTGCCAGAAATCAAAGCACGCCTAGACAACATTCGCGGAGGATATGCACATCAGATGAATGAAAGATTCAATTTGCCAACCGCACAAGCCGGGCAAGGTGCAATTTTGGTGTTGCCTGAAGATATTGGCCTTTATTCAGAAGTAATCTCCAGATGGGAATCAATAACCCTCAACTTGCTGAATGAAAGAAATTGGGCTGATAACAAAGCCAAAGCCAATTATGTGGAAAATCTTCTTGGTGAGATAGAGAAGAAAGCTTGGATTCAGTGGCGAATGGCATATCCCGCTGAATATGATGAGTTGGTTAACATCTCCGACGACCCACAAAATTTGCTATCTCAGGTCAGGAGAATGTTTCTGTTAGAGGACCCAACAACCGGGTCAACCGAGGAACATGATCGAGCCTACAACGACCTAGAAAGGCTATCCTGTCATCATGTCAAGGACCTATTTGATTATATTAATGACTATAAGGTCTTAGCAGCAAAATCAGGGCGAATGTATATATCGCCAGAGCTATCAGTGAAATTCTTTAGGAAGATGCCTCCTATCATTGGTAGCGAAATCGAAAAGGCATTCAATGAAAAATACCCAGGAGTTACTATAGGTATAATTCCAAGAATACATTTCACCTATCAGTACCTAGCAGAACAATGCAAGCGAGCCGCACTCCAGAAAAGCCTCAAAGACCTATCCTTTTGCAGCCGCATACCAGTACCAGGGTATTATCAGAAGAACAAGAAGTATGGTCTTAGAAAATCTAAGACATACAGAGGCAAGCCACATGATACTCATGTCAGAGTATTCAAGAAGAAATACGCAGACAAAGTCCGAAAGTGCAAGTGCTTCATATGTGGTGAAGAAGGCCATTTCGCTCGAGAATGCCGAAAACAGAAAGGCAATATTGCACGAGCAGCGATTGTAGAGAACCTCGACCTAGATGACGATTGGGATGTACTCTCAGTTGATCAAAATGAACCAGATAGCGATGCAATCTGTTCATTTTCCGAGGGAGAGGGTGGAGGAGCAGGTCATTCCCTGACAGCTAGGCTCTCAGAAGTACCATATGAAAATATTTCAATGATTACCACATCCTCAGCAAATCTTGAAATAAATTCATGGAGAGTGGTTAAGCAATTGCCACAAAATATGAAGGATTGCAAGCATCAGTGGCAGGACAATCAACCAGTCCCTGCTGACTACATCAGATGTTGGTTCTGCCAAGAACTAACTAACCCCAGCATGAGAGCACATTGCTGTCTTTGTCAAATCACAGTCTGTCCGATGTGCTCGAGATTCGAACTTGGGCGAAAACTTGTGATCAAACGATCAACCCTACACTATGACAACAAAGATAAGTTGATCGAAGAGCTCACAGATTATGTGAAGTTTCTTTTAGCTGAGAATCAACAGCTTAAAGAAAGAGTAGAAGAGCTTGAATTAGGGAGAGATCTCTCACTCTCTAATTTAAAAGGAAAAAGTCTGATGCAAGAAGAACCGACAGTCAGAAATGAAGATTCTGATTCTGATTTTGAGCCACAACCGCAACATAACAACAAAGGGATCATCATCAAAATGATGAATGGAAAAGAGATGGTGTCAACCCAAGTACCAGATCCCAGACGTGGCAAGAGAGTCCTGAACAGGCTCTATAACATTGAACTAGTCATGGAAATTCCTGGAGTGACAAAGTTCAAAGTCCAAGCAATCCTGGATACAGGCGCAACAGTTTGCTGCATTGATGAACAAGCAATACCAGCAGAAGCAATGGAGCCAAGCGTCTACCCAATACAAATCAATGGAGTTAATTCTCAACAAACCGCCAACAAGAAACTCAAAGGTGGTACGATGTCCATTGAAGAAAACAAATTCCGAATTCCGTTTACATATGCATTTTCAATGCTCCAAAGGGATGGAATTCAAATGTTATTAGGTTGCAATTTCATCCGAGCCATGCAAGGAGGGCTCAGAATTGAGGGACAAATGGTGACATTCTACAAAAATGTCACAACAATTGCAACAAAAGTGGATGCAGAAGTAGCATCAATGGCAGAGATTGCAGAATTAGATTTATCTGAGCTCGAGTATATGGAAATTCAAAGATCCACTGCCTATTCAATCGGAGATCAGTCTGAAAGCTTTAGAGAAAAATTCAAGCCATTACTTAACAGACTGAAAGAGCAAGGGTATATTGGAGACAATCCTCTCCAACATTGGTCAAAGAATCAGGTCACATGCAAACTTGATATCATCAACCCAGATGTCACAATTCAAGACAAACCACTTAAGCATGTAACCCCTGCAATGAAGGATCAATTCGACAAACATGTACAAGCATTACTCAAAATTGGAGTAATTCGACCAAGTAAGAGCCGACACAGAACAATGGCTATGATGGTAAATTCGGGTACATCCATAGACCCGAAAACTGGTGCTGAGATCAAAGGAAAAGAACGTATGGTATTCAACTACCGTACTCTGAATGATAATACCCACAAAGACCAGTACAGCCTCCCAGGTATCAATACCATCCTCAAGAAGGTCGGAAATAGTCGAATTTATTCAAAATTTGACTTGAAAAGTGGATTCCATCAAGTGGCAATGGATCCAGATTCAATCGAGTGGACGGCATTCGTCGTGCCAAATGGGTTGTATGAATGGTTAGTAATGCCATTCGGGCTAAAGAATGCGCCAGCTATTTTTCAAAGAAAGATGGATAACTGCTTCAGAGGAACAGAGGAGTTCATAGCAGTGTACATCGATGATATACTGGTATTCTCAGAGGATGAAGAACAGCATGCCAAGCATCTGCAGAAAATGCTTGAAATCTGTGAAAAATGGGGTTTGGTATTATCTCCAACAAAGATGAAGATTGCTGTACAGGAAATCGAATTCCTAGGTGCAGTAATTGGCAATAGAAAAATCCGACTTCAACCGCACATAATCAAGAAGATAATTTCTTTTGATGAAGAGAAATTAAAGGAGAAATCCGGGTTAAGATCATGGTTAGGAATCCTAAACTATGCAAGGTCCTACATTCCAAAACTTGGTACTCTCTTAGGGCCACTATATTCAAAAACCAGTGAGCATGGAGATAAAAGACTCAAGAGTTCAGATTATGAAATAATCCGAAAGATCAAAGATGCAGTACAGGGGCTGCCAGACCTTGAGTTACCACCAGAAGGATCATACATTATCTTGGAGACAGATGGATGCATGGAAGGATGGGGCGGAATATGCAAATGGAAGAAGGCGAAGTCTGACCCCAGAAGCACAGAAAGAGTTTGTGCTTATGCAAGTGGAAAATTCCCAACTCTGAAATCTACAATAGATGCGGAAATACATGCTTGTATGGAAACCATGAGTGCTCTAAAAATTCACTACTTGGACCAGAAGGAAATTACACTGAGAACTGATTGTCAAGCCATAATCAGTTTCTACAACAAATCAGCGCAGAATAAGCCATCTAGAGTTAGGTGGATTAACTTTGTTGATTTTGTTACAGGGACAGGAGTTCAAGTACACTTTGAGCATATTGATGGGAAACTAAATATCCTTGCGGATTCGTTATCAAGATTAACAGCAAAAATGATGAAAACCGTTAATTGTTGTTCAATTGAAGGATATTTGGAAGATCTAGAAGGTGCATTGAGAGAAATGACAGGAGCACCTAAACCAACGCAACGAGAACTTATTGGGATTATTGATAATCTCAGTAATTTGTTCTAAAAATCCTTAGGAAGAAGAGGAGCAGGCATAGTGGACTGCTGGAAAAACCCACTATAATCTTGTATCTTAGGAATTGTCTGACAGGGATCTACGGAAAACTGTTGACATTTTTAGATTTTGGTTGTTTATGTAATTTTGCTGATTTTATTTCTTTTTCAGGAGCAATGGTGCTTAACTTCTTGCACAACATGATTCATGGCGAGTCATCAACTTTTCCAGCAAGACCAAGTACTAGATTGGCGCTAGCACAAGCAAAGCAATGGGCTTCACTATGTGGCAGCAATGAATTACTGACTGATTATGAGATTGTTACTACTGATTATCTGACTATATCTCCTATATCATTTCAGTTAAAACAGGCCATGTATGCACAACTTCAGGAGAAGTATGAAACCCAAATCACAAGAACAATTGAAGAACTGGAGAGACTCATCACAATGAGTTATATCCAAAAATTGAGGCTTGAGCAGCAGGCAGGAGGAAGAGATAATTGGTTCAGAGATGCTTTGGGACCAGTGAACAATAAAATTCAACATCTTCTAGAACTCCACCAACAGCTCAATCAAGTGCGCCAAGGCTACTTTTACTAAGAGGACCACAATCATATGGGCATCTTAGCTGTACCTTTACTTTCGGTGCAACTAGCGGTTGGTGCGCACCACTTTAATTTGTTTGATTCCTTGGCTCGTGGGAGCAGGAATATTTCTTTTCCTTTTGTCGGGAATTATTGTACTTTTGATTCCCGATAGTGTGTAAAAGAGAACCACTTGTGGCATTCCACTATTGCTAATGGACGATGGGGCCCAATGAGCACCCGCATAGCAATAATGAGATACCAACTGGTTTCTCTATATAATAGACATTAGATGTTCGGGAGAAGGGCATCACCCATTCCACCAAACATCTCTTCTTTGTATAATTTCCGCAATATTAATAAAATTTTCAGTTCTCTCTCAGTATTCTCAGTAATCAGTAGCGAGTTCTGAATTCCTGGTAACCATACCACTCTGGTATCAGAGCAAGGTTTGTTTCTTAATATTATTTATGGCTTTCTAAATTTTGCGTATTCTAGGTAGGCACCAAAGGGCTAGATTATACCAAATTTTTTTTAAAAAAAAAAATTGTTCATAACCTGAAAAATATGGTCACAATTAATTAAAAGTTAAGAATTATAAAGTTTAGGAAAATTCAAAAGAATCACACTGCCGTACAGTACCTATAGGGTTAGGGAAGATCGCGGGTAAACACTGTGATGTGAGAATAATCCAAGACCAGTAATTTAAAACTGCTAATAGGGGTGTATAATCTTGGGTACACATAATACAATTACTAAGGAATATTCCCTCCAGAGGGGCAAAAACCGAAGGTTAAACTTTTTAGGGGTAGAAACCAGATTTCAGTATTTTCGAGGGGTAGCAAAATAATTGTCCCTTACATTTTTCTTCTTGAGAGGCATTCAAACGAGAACTAAAATAACATTCCCAACAAATTCCAAGCAGCCAGACTCGCATGACTCGTAAACACTTCGATCTTCGCATAAAAAATTAAAGGTTAATGAAGACCCATGACAAGCAACAAAACCCCAACACCTAATTAAAACAAATTAAGCATAGTGAATAATCACAACAGATGATTAATAATGCCAAGAACAAGCAGTGTCAATAGCCCGAAGTCCCCATTTTCCTTTCTTAGCAACCTCCTCCTTGGCACGCTTGCCATCTTGGCATGCCTTAATGCATCTCCACACTCGTTCCCAGCCGTACTAGCAGCCGACACAAGTGCCTTTGCAGTTTCAAATTTTGAACTCATGATGAAATCACTAGTTGATCTCAAATCCGTAATTGCATTCCCGTAAATAATATTACACGCTTGGAGCCCATTTTTCAGCTCAGGCTCTCGCACATTGCTCAGGAAGGTGTCGATTTTGGCTTTTGTTGTGGTAGCATTGATGATGGCCAAGTTTAGTGAAATGAAGGCCAGTGTTGTGGTGTTGGCATGTGTACTATGTGGGTTCGATCGAAGGGTTACCATGCAAAAGTCATAGGGGACAAAGCCGACGATGTCGGTACAAGTTTCATTTAGTGTTGTGGCGGTGGCGCGCAGGGAGAGTGAGAGGAGGATAAGGCACAAGGGAGCAAGAGATGCTACCATTTCTGTGGGTTCTTGCGGTAATTGTGTTTTGACTGGTAGAGGAAGAGGAGTGCTTCTATTTATGTTTACATGTTACATCCACTGAGTCATTTATTAAAACATTACCATGTCTTCCCTTATCTTAATAAATAAATACGTCAAATTGTTATTTGTCTTTACTCGTAATTGATATTCTTTAACCAAAACATATCTATTATTTTTTTTTTATCTTCTTGTTTTCCAACTTCCAGCTACTTATAATTTTCAAATTTAAGCACACTTTGAATTTTGAAATGACTTTCTCATTATCATGAATTGCAATAATTGCATTGTATGGCCCTTGGTGCTCCTTTTGTATTTTTGTTATTATTATACTAAGAACTGATTGTCTCTTTTTAACTAAAACATATTATTACTATTTTACTGATATTTTACTGTTCGTCCCTCGTTATCAGCTTCTGTTTTTAATTTTTCATGGAATAATTTTATGGTATCAACAACTATTATACAGTGATAAAAAAAGATGGATAAGCAATATACAATGGAATTATTCCATGAAAAAAAAAATAAAAATTCGATAAATTACGAGTAAAACTATTTTATAGAATTCTCAATTATTTTATAGAATTATTTCTGAAATAGTTTTAGTCGTAACATACTTGATAAGCAACATATTATATATATATATATATAGAATATCTATTGTGAACCATGATGCATAGAAGGCCCCCGTGCACTGACCGTTTGATCGGTGATTTCACAAATCGACAAATCTAAATCAACCAACCCAAACTATATATTGAAATCTCATAGAAAACAAAATTTTATAATTTTTGAAAATTTTTTGCTATTTTTTCCGAATTTTTTAAAGCTTGCCATTTTTTGATGATAATTATCATAAAAAATGGCAAGCTTTAAAAAATTCGGAAAAAATAGCAAAAAAAATTTAAAAATTGTAAAATTTTGTTTTCTATGAGATTTCAATATATAGATTGGGTTGGTTAATTTAGATTTGTCGATTTACAAAATCACCGATCAAACGGTCATGGTGCACGGGGCCCTCTATGCATCATGGTTCACAATAGATATTCTATATATATACATATATATATTTTTACATTTTTAATTATACGATAAGTAATAAAAAGATTCTTATCTATATCCACTTATCAACTACGCATCTCATAATTAATTAAAGGGATTTCAGTAACACACTAGCACACTCGTTACTAATTGGGGGAAAAACTATTGTGTCTTCACTATTATTTAGGCAAAATTGGATATAACCCCCTCAAATCTTCCTCAATTGGATATAACCCCCTCTAATCTTTAATATTGGATATAACCCCCTCTAATCATGTCACTTTGGGAAATAAGTCCTTTTTATTATTTTAAACAATATTTTTAAATGAAAAGATTAATTTTTTAATTTATGACAGTAATACCTTTGTTGTCTCCTATCTCTCCCTCCCTCCCTCGCTTGTTAGTGAACAGATTCAGTGAACTCAAGAACCATATGATACGGTTCACTAATTAATTGGTATACATACTAATGTCGGAATTTAATTATTCTTTGACCCATTAATATGTAGAATCATCCAGGGATACTTGCCTTGCGTGCATATTGGATCCATGACTAAATGGGCTGAAGGGCTATAGCTCATGCTAATTGGGTATAATAAGTTCATTTACAATCGTCTTTCAGATCCACTTCATTAGCAAATAATATAGGTATAAATTTTAATTTATTTAATCATAACGAGCATCTTCTAAGTTCTACCTGATACTCGATTAACTCATATTTGAATCATTCAAACAACCCACATATTATGATGATGCATACTCATTAATATGAGGTTTTGAATTGAGTCGCCACTGTTACTAAAATGGCAATAGATATCTTCGATTAAAAGATTAGCAAAATTTGTTATGACAATTCTAAATACAAATGGCCAGCGACATTTTGAGTTTATGACAAGGTCGAGGGGTGGGGGAGATGAAGAGACAACAAGGGTATTTCAGTCATAAGCAAAATATTACAATTTTTTCATTTAAAAATATTGTTTAAAATAATAAAAAGGACTTATATCCTAAAGTGACATGATTAGAGGGGGTTATATCCAATATTAAAGATTAGAGGGGGTTATATTCCACTACTAGAATTTCCCTTTTCTGGGTGGGTAGGCGTTGGACTCGGCGTGCATAAATAAAGGAAGGACGCTAAAAGAAATTTTACACAAGAAGATCTATGACTGGCGTCGGTAGACGGACACGGTTTAATAAGAACGGAGAACTATTTGATATAAAGACGCTAAATTTTTTTTAATACCGACTCTGAATAACTGGACATATTCAAAATTTATTGCTAGCATCGGTAGATAGACACATATTAATAAGCACGGAGAATTTTTTCATACAAACACGCCAAAATTTTGTGTATACCGACTCAAAATAAACAAATTGTTGAAGCGAAAAATAACTTCCTTCCACTTACTGTTCCATGAGAAATTGATCCTCGTTCCCTTTTTTTACTCACTACAGCATATGGAACAATTGATCCTCGTGCCCTTTTTTACTCACTACCCCTATGCTCAAAGATCTATCTTGTTTTATGAAAATCGACCACTACCTGGTTCCATGAATCTCTGTACCGGACAATTGGCACTCCCACACAATCTGATAACCTCATGATAAATTGACCCCAATACCATCATTAACTAGCTCCTCTAATGCCAAAGAACCCCTCTGGTACAGATTCGAACCCAATCGGTACCAGACCCATACACTTGTTGTACCAGTAAATGGCGGTCCCACCAACCCAGGCCAACGCAACCTAAACTAATCTCACCACCGTCTTCTCCCCATCCCCACGGTTCCACATAAACTAGTAGCACAAGCCGTGGTGGCCGGAGACGGCCAAAGGGCGTTAACGGGTTCACGATCTGTTTGTTGAAAGGATCCATTAAGGAAAAGAAACTCGACCCTTCATTTCGAATGCTCGGCAGTCGGCACAAGTAGTCGGATCTATCTAGTGTATCAAAAAAAAAAAAAACTTCTACTCGGATCGTCTGTGACAAGAACCCGTGAAACTTGTCAGGTGTCCGTTACACGTGACAATCCCAAACAAATAAAAATAAAATGAAAAAGGGAAAGAAATTGAGGCCCAATTGGAATTTAGAATAATACCATGAATGCTTGATAATATCTTATACGAGTTAATCTCTCCAACATTATTTTTTAATTAGATGTTTTCTACTATTTATTTGTTAAAAAAAGTTGAAGTGAAATTTCAGTACAAAGTAATAAATTATAACAATAGTAAATATCCATAATTTGTACTGCTATATTTTTTAACTAATTTATATATGCATCTTTAAAATTTGATAATGCATCCAAATATTAAGGAATATTGTGATATTGAATGGTCTCCTTTAAAATTATTTGTCCATATAAAAAAATAGTTCATTGACTAATTGCAAAGGTACAATTAGAAAATTATTGTAAACATATTGTCATTGTTAATAAAAAGAGTGTTAAAAATCAATTCTTCGAGTATCATTTGTTTATATTAAGAGTATTATTTTAATTTAAATACATTGAATTTTACTATACGCTAAGATAGGATATATTACTAGTAAAAAAATTATAATTGATGTGACGAAAAACAAGATGAATTTAGTTATTATAATAACTACGATAAATTATATGGTACAAAGTATGACATTAATTTATTTCTTATATATTAAGTAGAAGTAAGCATTATATACAAACAACCAAGGTTAAAAAAAAAAGTTCATGTAAGTAGAAGCACGCATTATATTGCTATAAACAAAAGAAATAAAATGATCGATATGAACCGCTTAATATGTTTTTCATATTGAAAACTTATAAGAAACCAATTTTTACATTTTTCAAAAATTTTTACTATTTTTTTGGCATTTTATAAAATCGTTGTTATTGGACAATCCAGAATTTTTATATCATGAATTTTCTAAAATACCAAAAAATAAGTAAAAAAAATTTAAAAAATATGTAAAAATTGGTTTCTTATGAGTTTCTAATATGAATAATATATTGAACGTTTTGAATCGGTCGTTTGAAATTTAAAAATGTGAAAAAGATTGTATTGGACACTAGTATTTCTCCTTATCTTATACATTAAATACTTTAAAATTATATGAAAACGAGTTTGTTTTTTTTATACAGAAAAAAGTGATATGGTAACTCTATGCGACATGATTAAAATCTAGTATAATTATATTCTTAAAAAAACTCTAAAAAACTCTATGCGACATGATTAAAATTATGTAGGTCTAATATGATATATCAAATTTAGTATGTTACATTATTATTAGATATTACATGATATGGGTCCAATTATTATGAGAAATGCTAGGTCTAAAATGATATATCAAATTTAATATCACATTTATTATCTTCAAAAGTCTAATCGCTGCTAATATAATTTTCAATGAGGTAATTTATATTAGTTATAATATTCGTCAAAATATACCAAATATCATATCATCCTAGTTAGTCTTTCAAATTATTTTTTAATATTATATGCTCTAGAATATAGTAAAAGCCAAAAAAAAAAACATACTAGTCATCCAATTGGAAAATTGATCAAGAAAAAAAATATTTTAAATAATTACCTAGTTATGACATATAGTCATTACATATAAACTAGTGTTTATTAAGAAGAATAACATGAATTATCCTTTGTAAATTTAATATTATTAATTCAACGGATGCCTATCTCAGGCAACTTTAGGTAAAAAAAAAAAAAATATTATTAATATAACTTGATAATCCCTACTACTATGGGCTGTACAAAAAAAATCGTCAATTTAATTTGTTTTGAACAGTCCAACAATAACCGTCTTTAAAAATCTAAAAGAAATAGTAAAAGAATTCAGGAAAATATAAAATTTGATCTTCAATGAAATTTCACGCATAGTTTGCATTGCGATGCGGTCAAACGATGTGGAGAGAACATATAAGCCCACCGAAAATTTTCATTAAATTAGTTTTTTTTTTGAAATACTGTGCTTCTATTTTTACTGAATTAGAAAACTTATAATTTACTCGATAATGGTATGGAAAAAATATTATTCATATGTAAAAAAAAGCATTAAATTAGATCATCAATAGGGTCTCAAAAAGCATAAAGTTTGATCATCATTATGAAATTATTTTATAAATATCAGCTTACTTCAAAAAGCTCACTTGATATATTACGGAGACAGATTTTTATAATATACACCAACGATTATTTACATTTGTGATTAAAACTGAAAGATACATCCCCTATTAAGAGGTTTTTGTCTACAATGACAAAGAAAAGACAAAACTGCTAGGAAATAACTGCTAGAATGTAATATAACTGCTAGAAAATAAAATAACTGCTTAATAAGTCTTTCTTTCTTTCTTTTGGTGGTCCATCTGGACCATATATTTATTAGCAATATGTTCCACATCAATATATTGCAAATATCATGTTTTTTAATTATAGAGAAAATTAATACCATTAGTTTAGAGTTTTCTATTTAGACACCATTTGTAAATCGACATAATTGCCAAATAACTAACTTATCAATATAGTATAATTCTGTTCTCTAAAAAAAACTCTAATAAAATCATATATGACTTAATGTTCCAAAGAATATTTTGCAAATTTTTTTTTTAATATTTCTTGTTAAAAAAAAATGGATGCGACATTTAGTATAAATTGTACAAAAATTACATATCTATTATTATTCTTTTGATTTGCGCAATCATTAAACGAATAGTAAAAGTTAGTACAAAAAATATTAAGTTTTATTCCCATCAAGATTAATATGCAAAGAAGACATTAAATGGCCAGATTTAGTTATTTAAATTGCTATAATCAAATTCTAATGACCGAAACTAACATATACAAATTATATACTAACTCAATCAACACAACCAAATTTTAATTCGTCGAAAAATAATTTTCTTCTACAAGAGTACGTATATAGGAATATACAATTTTCTAGCATAACTTGAAAATTATTATTATTAATTGTTAGAGTTACCTCAACAGAGTATATTTTGATATTAGCGGGTAAGTGAAAATTGCCCGCGATATCATTTCATCAAATATTCCACCAAATTAATTCGGCGGCAAACAAAATTTTGGAGAATTAAAAATTTTGGAGGGCAATTCACATGAAAATTCCAACCTTCTAAGTTCATTGTATCAGCAATGCACACTCTACACTAAAATTATCAGACGTTGGATATTAAAGGGACGATAAGATTTCTAATTGAATAATTCTAGATAGATAGAATACTTCAATTAGGGCACCAGTTGGACCCTGCCGATCCCCAATTAATTCCAACCCCGTAACCGCGCATGTTTCTCTAAAATTGGATCTTCCCCAAATTCCTTTCTTCTTCTTAAGTGCTCTCTCTTGAAAATTCCACACTTCGGCGCCGCCTTGCCGAGGAGATAGTCGAATTCAACACTCTCCTTTGATAAATTGTACGAAATGAATGTGGAGATCGTCGATTTCTGCTCGGATCAATGAGGCGTCGAAGGACACTTGGGCAAAGTAGAGGCCGAGGTCGAAGCCATCCAAAAGCTTTTAGAAACCCAAACTATCCACCTCCAAAGAAGCTTTCCATCCTTACAAATATGTATGCTTTCTTTCAAGCTAATTTGCAATTCATTTTTTAATGTAAGTGATTTAGGGTTTTAAATTAAATATGTAGGTCAGATCTTGATTGGGATCATTGTGAACCATTTGCAAAGCTGTACGCAATGATGTACACAAACACATAAATTTTTTTATGTTATATGCAAATTATGAACCATTTCTCATCTCTCTTTCCCCTAAATTTTCGCATTTGTAGGCTCAGTTTCTTACTTCCTTAATTTCTCTTTTCTTTAGGTTAATTTCGCTACTCAAACTTCTGAAGGTATGGCTTCTCTAACTTCCTTTCTCTAGCATGATCTGTATTATGTTTGAATCATGTTTTTGCACTTTAGGCAATAGTGGAAGATTAAAATTCACATGATAATATTCAAAATCAGATAAACAAGTTATTTTCTGGCATTAAATCTGAATATGCAAGTATTATTTGTTTGCTACTTTCACTTCTAAGGGCATAAATCTGAATATGCAAGTTATTTTTTAGGGGCAAGTACTCTTCCATTATTTTTTGTTTCATTTAATCATTTTTACACTAAGATTTGAAGGGTAAAGTGAAAACTGCTTCCTTTATGCAGTTTGGAGGCATGTGCTTGGGAAAAATGATGCAGTGGATCATTTAGGCCTCTCTCATGGATAATGTAAGTCTCTTATTTTTCCCTAGCTCACTACCTTTCCTTCATTAATTGTGTTATTAGGAAATATGGGAACCTTCCAAATGAACAAATGTTTGGAGACAGATCTTCAAAGTTCAGACCCATCCAATTCATTTCTACATGTTTTGGTAACTTGGGCAACTTATATATTTTGTTTCATTATATATTCAAACCCTGTAATAATGGTACATTCAAATTTTTTTGTAGGAAAATGGTGAATCAGGAAGAGACATCTTGAGTTTGGTATGTAATGGGGGTTTCATTTCGCCACTGATGGTTTAGTTATTTAGAAAAAAAAAAATCTATACATCGATGGGTAAATTTCTCTCTCTCTCTCTCTCATAGGTGCAGATGCACACATTTATCCAGTATGCCCTGAAAACTTCATTATCTGGCCATTTTTTAATAAATTGTATAGCTGCTAGGCTTTTCCAATACACTGCATTTATAAAGTGAAAACTGCTTCCTTTATGCAGTTTGGAGACATGTGCTTGGGAAAATTGAAGCAATGGATCATTTAGACCTCTCTCATGGAAAATGTAAGTCTTTTATTTTTCCCTAGCTCACTACCTTTCCTTATTAATTGTGTTATTAGGAATATGGAACCTTCCAAATGAACAAATGTTTGGAGACAGATCTTCAAAGTCCATCCAATTCATTTCTACATGTTTTTGTAACTTGGAGAACTTATATATTTTGTTTCATTATATATTCATGCTTATAGTAATGGTATATTCAAATTTTTTTGGTAGAAAAATGCTGAATCAAGAAGAGACAGCTTCAGTTTGGTATATAATGGGGGTTCCATTTGGCCACTGATGGAATTATTTAGTAAAAAAGATCTATCTATCGATGGGTAAATTTCTCTCTCTCTCTCATAGGTGCAGATGCACGCATTTATCCAGTATGCCCTGAAAACCTCATTATTTGGCCATTTTTTTTAAATAAGATTGCACAACTTCTAGGTTTTTCCAATACACTTCATTTATAAAGCTACCCGATAATATGTAATTCTCATTAAATACATGGCTGGAACTATTACTTACCATAAATCTTTATTCAAGACTGGAACCATTACTTAGCACAAATTGTCTCTGTTTGACATTGTTCAAGACTTCTTTTGCATATACCTTTATGTTTACCGTATTATTCAGACCAATGTTGCATATAAAAGAAGCAATTACATTACGATAGTGTTATGTTTTCTTTGGATTTTCTTAATCTAACTTATTTTGTTCTTTTTCTTGTTGAATAGGTTAGTTAGAATTGGAAAACCTCACTGCTGGCTTCTGATGGGTTTTTTTTCTCAACTAGTGAACACGGAATTATTTCCATTATGTTTTGGAATTGTGCTTTAGAATTATGTAGTGACTGGTTGTATTAAATCCACATTGTGGTTTTTTTTATGAAATGTAATTATGTTTTTTTTTTATCAAATGCTTTAGAATTATACTTTACAATTTTGGCAGTGTCAAATGCAATAATGCAATTATGCTTGTTTGATTACGAAATTTCCAATGCAACTTGATAAATACTATTGAATGCAAATAGAATTGAAATTGAATTAAAAATAGTGGTACCAAACTGGTACCAGGGGAGAATAAAATAACGTATAGCAATAAATTACATGCGTCGGTATTGGAACACAAAAATATGCATCCTAATATTACCATTTGTGGGCCCGGATTGGTTCTGATCAGAGTCGGTAAACACTTGCGTTCATAGTTGCACGGAATGGAACTTCAAAATATCGACACAGATGATCAGAATCAACCATATGGGGGGAGAATACTAGCGTCGCTACATGGATACTAATATACCCGCGATTTAATACAACTGCGACGCGTGCACGCAGATAGAAAAATTTAGCGGCGCGGTTATTAACGACGATAATTTGGGTCGGTAGGTGAACGCAAGTAGGTTTCTGGGTCGAATTATCGACACAGATAATGGTAGCAGATATTCAAGATTCTAGTAGTGTTCAATTGAGGAAGATTTGAGGGGGTTATATCCAATTTTGCCTATCATTTAATAAGGTAGGCTCTACTAGTGATCATGTGATTTAAGACAAATGCATTAATGCTTCTGATTCCTGAACTACTGAATTGGAAATGAGTAAATGCAGGCCACAAGGAAAAGAGATGTTCATCCAACCAAGCGTCATGTACGTTATTTAGACGGACCATTTCTGATTATCTGATGCGTCTACACTATAGTGCTGATGGGTCGAGTCGGATCAAGCATGAATAATTTTGTATTATTTTACAAATAAGTCCTGATTCGATCCGTCACAGTTGAAAAAGATGTCGAATTCGTATCCTGCATGCTCAGCATGTAAATGGGTCAATTTTATCAAACCCGTTTAAATATGAAATTATTTGACCTGAGGATCTACTGGAGAAATAGCAATATGAATTAAATTGGAGGATGAGAAGTGAAAAGTAACAGACAGCACAAAATTCTTTGTAGGCGGCTAAGGTGATGGTTTTGGTCTTTTCTCGAAGATTTTAAGAAAATTTAACAGATGCGTCATATTTGTCCACGAATTTTCCCCACAAAATTTGTTTATTACCAAAATAATGGACGCAAAAAATGGGTTTTAAAAAGTACAATCACGGTTCACTTAACCAAGAACAAATTAAATTCACTGACATGATAGCTAATCCTCATAAATATTTTCGGAACCTTTTCTTTATTACGTACTCTTAATAAATTGGTGCTATCAATTTAATTTATTTTTTTCCATAATGACCTCCGTTCCCCATGGATTTTATGTGTTTCAAAACTATATATAAGTATCAGATGAACACTAAATAATGTGTCAACTTTGGAATATATGATAAATAAAAGAAATAGTGTAATGTAAGAACATACCTGATTTCACGAAAAACATATATAGTAAAGGTTATACACGCTATTACGTAGTATATAAGCAACAATAATAAATTATCAATCTTATTTTATAACTGATCAACGTGTGTCAAAATAAAATCATACATATCGAACAACTTCATAGTAGATGCTTTAACTACTAATTGAAACAAAATGAGGATTTTGATTCTTACCAACCGCAACTACCATTCAAACTTATCGGCACCTTTTTCATGTGTAGTCTGAACTAAATTAGGAAGAATGATGTGAAGTCCGTTTGTCCAAGTGGAAAGACCAACATGACGCCAAATTATCAAGATCGTTCGATAAATTTTGAAAAAAAAAAAGATCTGCTGTAAACTTTGTCCCAACTGGAAACTTCCATTGCTTATGGTTTTCTTTCTATGCCTGATTGATATCTTAGTGACTTAGGTTAAACCCAAAATTTTTATTCAATTTGTCGAAGTTGTTATATATATATATGTATTTTTATACATTGATATCTTGTATTCTTGTAATAAGTGCAGCTCAGTGCCTCAGCAGATCCGTCCAAAATAATCAATTTTCTCCAGTTTCAGTGAAAACGGAGAGGATCCTTCCACCTCAATTTAGTCAAACATGTTTGTTAAGTGACATATTTACAACGTCATTATCTTTTCCGTTTTCCAAATTGATTGTTCTGGTTATTTTCTAGAAAAAGTAGTCTAGAAGTACATGAAAGGTCCGTAAAATTGACAGTAACTTTCTCACACACACGGAAAAAAGAAAAAAAGAAAGAAAAATGAAAGTTAACCCAACTTAGGTTTGAAAGACGACAGTCACCACTGACGCGTGAGGTGGGCAATTGAATTGGAGATCAGCCGAACTCCAGGAAAAACGGTTCATTAATCATGTTCAGATCAATTTAGGCCCCTTCTAAGGTATGAAAAGAACAATCTGAGGCTCAAGTCACAAAAGATGAGCTTTGTCAAGGGTCAAATTGCAAAAGAAACAAGTGCCTTCTTAAGCAAACTATAATCTCCCTCCTTCATGATCCACCTTCTCTTGCTCCCAAATACCTGAACATAAACAAAACCCCCTGAAAGAAAAATAAGAAAAATGAATTCCTCTATCCCCCTTCTTTCTCTCCTCTCATTCCTCCTACTATGCTCTCTACCTTCAACTTTGTCCTCAGATCCCACTACCACTCAGACCACCACACCACTGGACCACCTGTGCAACAACCTTGGCGGGTTCTACATAACCCCTGATTACTGCTTCACTACATTCGCAGCTGATGCCCGTAGTCGCACGGCCGACTACAATTTACTCGCACTCATTTCCCTCAACCTCACAATATCAAACGCAACCGATGTCAAATCGACCATAAACTCTATGCTCACCTCCTCCACATTTTCCTCGAGCACTCCTTCGTCTGAGCCGGTACACAAGGGGCTCCAGACTTGCTTGAAATTGTACGCCGATGTGATAACATCTCTCAGGTGGTCAGCACAGTCAGTGTCAACCGGAAGGTATATATGAATTAATTGCCAAAGGAATGCTCAATGTCTGCTGGAAATCACAATAAATCTGATAGAACATATTTAATTAAATATTTTTGCGTGCCCTGGTGACTAGTAGGAATAAGGTTGCGATTTCGTTTTTGTCCCCAAATGTATGCAGCACTTCAAACAATTCAAAGGGTATGTGAATAAAAATCTCTAGGTGGAATTAGAACAGTCAAACTTTGACTAGTTTTGATCAAGTTGGTATTTATGCAGCATCTGCTATCTTATTGTCATGGTATCTAGCTAGCCATCTTTATTCAATCAGAACCATCCGATCAAAATCAATTAATCCATATGGCAACTTATAAGATAGAAAATCTTCTATCGGATTAAAAATTCGATTTTTATCAGCTAATCATGTACAATAAATGACAACGGGACATTACTTTGACAGCAGTAGTCTACTAATCATACAGTCAATTGTATGACTACAAAAAAGAAAAGTCGGCAATTAATATCCGTCTTTTGTTTCATCTTCTAATAATGGTTTGTGACAGATATGATGGTGCAAAGGAGGTAGTGGAGCAAGCAGTGGGTGTACCGGCAAGCTGCGACGCCATGCCAGGATTGCCATTGAGCAAAGAGAATGATGGATTTTCAAGAATAGCATTGCTCTCTCAGGCTGTTGTTAGCTACCTAGCTAACTAATTAATTGGCCACTGTTTGCCACAACATGCAATTTTGGACAGAACTGTTTCAACATTATAAAACAGCATGGTTTTGTGTGGTATTACTCTTTGCTAGCTAATTACTACGTGGTTGTGAATAAGATGCTAATCTATTGTTGTATTCTACAAAATAAAAGTTAATTAAATATTTTGACTATTATAAATTCAGTGTATGTATGATGTTATATACATGTTATTCAGTATTAGATTGGATAGGTAAAATATACCCAAATAAACATCACTGTGCCTACTGTCCTGCGGGCAATAATTAAGTTCCAGGTATGCCATTACCGAATTCGGATTGTTTTCCGGTTAGTATCATCATGCCAAATTTCAATTTACAAAAAAAAAAAAAAAAATCAATTGTTTAATAATTCCAACTAGTGTTCTTCAATTGTCGCGCCAAACATGACGGTGTCGCAACTCGTGTCTTGTCATATTGATATGAGTTACTTTTTTAGTTGTGTCGTGTTGAGTGAGAGAGGGAGCTAAAACAATATTATTATTATTATTATTATTATTATTATTATTATTATTTGAGACAACACTGAACCTGTTATCGTGTCAACTACTGTCATAATTTTTCTATTGTTTTATTTGTAAGAAAATCGTAAAAACTATTAAAAATTATTTTAAAATAGAGAAATGTAAGTAATAAACTCTTAATTACAATGTTTATCGGTGGTTATGTTTTCTATTATTTTTCATTTTTTATTTGTTTTCTGGTATTTTTTACGGAATTTCTGGCTTTGATTGGATATTTAAAACATTATTGCTAGAAGATGGATATTCTATGGATTTTCTATCCAGAAAATTTGATGCACCTATTTAGTTGTTTTTACAAACCCATTATACAAATTAGTACACCGTTCTTACTAATCCATTACAAGTATTGTATTTGTGACGTATAAATTCGTGTACAACATGTCATATTAAACCTTGTCAACTTTCTATAATTCTAGACACAATACGATGATAACACTTTCGAAATTGTTGTGTCAATCCATACTCGTATTGTGCTAATATGCGTGCATATCTTGCTAATTAATACATTCATGTTGACGCGATAAGGAGAATATATAGTTCCAACACAGACTTTAACCAAATTCCTGGCTCCAATAGCCCCAGACATGTGCAAGTTGGAAAAGAGATATAACCTTACTATATCAAACCTCAACCCTTTAATGCATAGTTACTATTATTTTGATTCATTGCATTTCTTCTTAGACATGTACAAACCCAACGTTGGTATGATTTCCAGAGTTGTTTCGCCTATTTCATCATGAATAAAGAAGAAGTCGCTTGCATGTTTTGTAAACAGTTGCAAAAAGTATAATCTAATTTAATTTTTAGAGAGGAAGACGGAAGCAGAGGATTTTAGTAAGAGAGAAAAGAAAACAAAGGTTTAATGCAGATAATTCAATTCTATCAAAATTGACTAAATTTGAGCTGTCCATTTACTATAAAATAATAAAGAGTGCGTCGATCCGATGTAAACTCTGCGAATATAGCTCAACGGACAGCATATGAGTCTATGACGCAGTTATTTTTGTCCCCAAAAAAAAAGTAATAATAAAAACACATGACACGGTTGCACTTAAAAAGGAAAAGAAGACGAAAACTAGGAAAGAGGATATTAATACTATCACGGACTTTACTCTGCTAAGAGTTTAAAGCATGGGAACATTTACTCTGCTGAGATGCTTTCCATCACCTCAACTGTATATGACTGTGCAATTAATACTCAAACACACAAGTCCGAACTAAAGTGATCTGGTATTGGCAAGATTCATCCAGTAGCACATGAAGTGGCAAAATTAATCCTGAACTGACATGAAATTGAATAATTCACTCAAGGTGATCAAAATAAAATCAATTTTGAATCCAATAATTTTGAAAAATTGCATCCATTCAATCTAGATCCGACAAAAATGACAAGGATTCGCCAAATCTTATGTATAAAATCTGAGACTCAGTCAACTAGACCATTGTAATGGGACCTCAAAATTACTGTCCGGCCACTCTTTTCCTTTTTTTTTTTTTTCCTTTGCTAATTATGTCCGGCCCTAACGGTTCGGTACTATATTGTTATTATTTTTACTAATTTATTAAGACAATTCTTTTAAATAGATTATTTCAAAATAATATTTCGAACAACGTGACCAAATTTATGCCGCTAACAAATTAATGTTTCACACAATATTTACTTATAATGTCATACTTTCATTCGCAAGATAGTTAATGCCTTAAAATATTTAGTGTACATATTTTCTATCGTAATATAACTAATTAAAATTTTGGGTGAAAACTATTAATTTACAGTAAGTATATATAACAATACTTAAGTACATATAACTACGTAAGGCTGCACGGGTAAAAACTAAGAAATGTGCATACGAATTGTCACACCCCGAACCAAGCCATAATTCGGGATAGACAGCCCCGCCACGTGTACACACTCTACTATGCACACGTAAGGCTAATAAACAGTGTCACAGATATAATATCACAAATAAAATCATATAATAAAGGATAAGTTTGTTTATACAACAAAAGGGCCGGTAAATGTTTTACACAACAAAATTTCCAGCCAAAGTCTAAACAAAATCCTAATGATAAAGTAATAAGATAACTACTCCAGCTCGGCTTGGTCTTTTGCTAACTCCTCCTCTGCTAAGCCAGCCAAATCCGAACCTGTCTCCACAATCAAAGTATGTGGGATGAGTACATTAATACTCAGTGTGGTGAAAGAGTGAGCCTACAAGGTTCTGGTTAATTTCTAGTCAGAACTAAACCATACTTAAATACTTTTAAAGTCCTATAAATTAATGCAATTTTCTAAGTGTATAACAAAGTGTTAATGATGCAATTCTACCTATTATGGCATGCCCAAATATAATAGCAAAGATCTGATTTTGTGGAATAATATACGAGATAATATCATAATTATACGAGAGTCAAACACCCACACTCAGTAGTCAATCATAAGCGTATCATAATCCAGAATCAATCCTCACATATCCCAATATGACATGGACTTTGCCTAAAGTAGATCTACCTAAATAGAATCATAGCTCGATAAAAGTCATAGCTCCAAGCCTACAGCCCCCGTCGAGGAGTAGGTCAATACCGGTATTGAATCGTGGGAGATCGAGAGGTAGTCTATCAGATAAGCAGTAACAACCCCATAGAGTCCAGTCGAAACAAGAGGAATACATATACATATAACAACATCCTAACAATAATAAATGACTACCAAGTGACCGCAGTACCGCCTGACGGTCGGTCTGCTGAGTGATCATCAGAAACGCGTTGCCCACGATCTCTATCATAAGGAGACCACCGGCATTAGCTTGGGTGCAATCTCCCGATAATGGAAACCCCAGGCAAAACGAACTTATCACACTCGGTCTCTCTATCATGAATCCACACCAGATGCAAGTGTTGATTAAGGGCACTTTTAAGTTTATTAATCACATTATTAACAATATACAATGCATATCCTATAAGTGCAATCTAGTTTTGAGTTAATGATATGTGCTTAACTGTTTTTACTTAATGTTAATGACATGATATGCATACAATTAATTAATGATCTAATTCTTATTCTAAAGATTAAACAAAACCTAAGGCATCCACACCTGGAAAGTAGGGCGTAGAAGCGACTACTCTGCTGGAGGGTCGACGGAGTCCTGTCCTGCGTCACCGTCCTCGGGCTCAGGGTAGTAGTAATCTCCCTGGTCGTCGGCCTGATCACCTGGTGAACGAAATTATCGTTAAAACTAATTTAACGATTAAACCCAAATATCCCCTAACTAGTTTCAAGTTCCGGTTACGTTATCTTTAACCATACTTAACTTCTAATTAAATTAAAAAGGGACTCGGTATTAAAATATATTATTATACTTAATTAGTTTATAAAAAAAATAAATTGACGGAGTTCCGTTTAAAACTAGTTGAGAAGGAAAGTTAAATTACTAGTTTTGAAAATAATTTGTTAAGTTCCAATTATAAAATTAATGTGTAGAAAGACGTTTTTGACGATTCCTACAAGTCCAACTACGACGTTTTGAGACGTGGCAATATTTAGTTTGGTTTAGGAAATTATTTGAGAAGTTCAGTTAATACTTAAATAGTGTTTTGCTCAAGTATGAAACACTTTTGATTAAACAACTAAAATAAGATAGAATTCGTTTTAAAAGATTAACGAAGAAAACTAAGTTTGTTTGAAAATAATTTGGGATCATAATGTGTCCGTTTAAGTCATAGTATCTGTAATGAAATTATTTTACGGACAATCTAATCATTTCCCATTTGTAAAAGCCCACATTTTATTTTCGAATCCGTCTCGTTAATTTCTCGGCCTAAAGTGTTAACTCAAAATCCGAATCAATTTGCCAACATAAAATATGCCATCACAAAAGTATAGTTCTAGTTTTATTTATCTCAAATCCAACTCAATTAAATCAGTTTGCAAATCTCAGCCAACAAAGAGGAATGGCCACGCACAAATAAACAACAGAGCCCACAATTCACGCAAGTCCAACAGAGGAAGAAACCAAGCCCATAAGAAAAGTAGGCCGAATGGGCCCAGAGAAAACACGTAGCCCACACAGAAAAAGGTCCAAGCGGATTCAAACAGAAAAAGGCAACCCGACCCAAAACCAAGGAAATTAACAGAAAGGACCCTAGATTTAAAATATTTACCTAAAAGTTACACTAAAGACCCTAATAACAGCATAATTTATAAACAAACCCTAAAACAGTTCAAAAATATTTACAGAAAGGTCCTAAAACTCGGAAAACTTTACAGAACAGTCCCTGGCACCTGCACACAGTGTACCAGCAAGCCACAAACGCACAACACACCTGGTACCAGGCCTGAACCAGCCTGGTATCATACCAGAAGGTGCACTACAAGCTTTAAATGTCCCACTAACCAGCATTTGACTTGATAAGACTTATACAAGATGTTAAACAGGTCTAACAGTCATGAGAAAACCTAGAACCTCAAATACAAACATTCTAGATTGGTTATATAGCTACACAAAATAGATCAAAGCCAAGAGCAAGCACAGATTTATCCAAAGGCATCTAAGGATTAACATAACCATCCTTGGTTCTAACTAAGCAATCACAACAATCTAATAGCTCGGATGGAACAATCAACAAGCACAAACATCCTATAACAGATCAATTTGCCCCTTAACAGTTCAATTGCTTGTTAAGCAAACCCACAAGCAGATTAGTTCAGAGAGGAGGCAAAGCACATAAGCAACAAGCATTCACTTGAATTAAACCTCACAGCAATCACAGAGCTCACACACAATTCCAATATTCGAGGCATCAAAGCAAACAAACCAATTTCAGGCATCTTAGTGCCTCAATCAACACAAGTCATCAACCCACAAATCCAAGGCATCAAGTAAAAGAAGTAAGCTAGGGTTTCACAGCCATACCAACAGAGAAGGGAACGGAAGAAGCAAAAAGGGAAAAGCAAGCACAGCCAACGCCTGCACGCACTCTAGCTCCACTTCCTAGTCTCGCCGACCACCTCCGTTTCCACTCCGATCGCCTAGGTTCCACCTCTCTCTCTCTTACTCTTTTCTTTCTTTTTTTTTTCCTTCCTCTTTTCTGTTCTTACCTTTGGCAGTAGTTCGAGCAGAGAGAAAAGAGAGGGGCGTCACATATAGGCGAGCGGTGGGGTCGGGGATTGGACGTGCTGCAGGGGTGGTGGAGCTGGTGAGGTCAGAGGGTTAGGTCGCGCGAGAGTCAAGCTCTCTGCCAGAGGTGAGAGAGGGAGAGCACGAGCGGAAGAGGGGAAAGTCAAGGGAGTGGGTTTGGGTAGGTGGTGGGGTCGCGATAGTCGCGAGGTTGTCAGGGGAGAGAGAGAGATGGGATGCTCTCGAGCGGAACAGGAGAAGAGAAAAAGGGGTCAACCCATCTGCTTCGGCGAAGAAAGGAAGAGAGAGGAAGAACGATGGAGAGAGATAAAGAGGAGAATCCAAAGAAATCCAACGGCTCAGACAAATCTAGAGATTAAAATTCAATCAAACGGTCCAGATCAAAGGATTTATAAAAATTAATTCCTCTAGTCATTAAAACTAGGATTTTTGACTCAAATTGAGTTATAGAAAATCTCTAAAATATAATTGAAATTATCATGGCATAAAATATATATAATTAAGCAAATAGTTTTAATGAAAATTTTTCAAATGGCCGGAAATCAATTATCATAACGAATTCAAAATAAAATCGTTCTTAATTACAAATGGGATTCACGATTGGATTTTTGCTAATTAAATTAATTGAATTTAATTGGCTTCTTAAAAATTATTAAGCTTTAATTTTTAAATTTAAGAAGTTTTGGATTTTTACAGCCTACCCCCCTTAAAAGACGTTTCGTCCTCGAAACGAAAAAGAAAAAGAAAAAGAAAGAAAAACTAACCTGAAGAGACAAACAACTCAGGAAACTGCTCAAGCATCTCGCTTTCAAGCTCCCAAGTCGCCTCGCGAGGAGTGTGGTGTTCCCACTGTACCAGAACATATCGGATAGTGCGTCGACGAAGTCTGGTCTCCTTCGCGTCCAAGATTCTCAGCGGTTTCTCCTTGTATGTCAGATCCCGCTCAAGTTGCAAGGGCTCGACATCCAACACATGAGATTCACTCGGAACATACCGCCGAAGTTGAGAGACATGGAAAACATTATGTACACCCGACAAGGAAGATGGAAGAGTGAGTCTGTAAGCAACGGGTCCGACCCGCTCTTCGATCACAAACGGCCCAATATAACGGGGTGCCAATTTTCCTTTTACGCCAAAGCGAGTAACTCCCTTTCTAGGTGAAACCCGAAGCAAGGTTTTCTCACCTTTTTCAAATTGCAAGTCTCGCCTTTTTGGGTCGGCGTATTTCTTTTGTCTGTCTTGAGCAGCTTTCAACCGCTCATGCACTATCTACATTATCTCAACACTTTCTTCAACCATCTGTGGTCCGGTAGGCCGGTAAGTACCAGTAGGTCCCCAACACACCGGGGTCCTGCACCGCTGACCATAGAGAGCCTCAAAAGGGGCCATACCAATGCTAGAGTGGAAACTGTTGTTGTATGCGAACTCGGCGAGATGCAAGTGATCTGACCAATCTCCGCTCATAGAAAGCGCACAAGAACGCAACATGTCCTCTAGTGTCTGAATGGTACGCTCGGACTGTCTATCTGTCTGAGGATGATGAGCAGTACTGAAGGTCACAGTTGTCCCTAGAGCATTCTGAAACTGCTTCCAGAAACGTGAAGTAAAGCGAGGGTCACGATCTGATATGATCTCAACTGGGGATCCATGCAATCTATGAAGATTCTGCATGTACAAGTGTGCCATCTGTTCTCCCGAGAGACCAAACCGAAAAGGTATGAAGTGAGCTACCTTTGTAAGAGTATCCACAATGACCCAAATTGCATTCATCTTGGACTTGGTCCTTGGCAAACCAGTAACAAAATCCATAGTGATCTTATCAAACTTCTTCTCGACTATCTGCAATGGATGAAGTAACCCTGGAGGTCTCTTCCGGTCTGCCTTTACCTTTTGACACACAAGGCACTTGGCTACAAATCGCGCAACTTCACGGCGCATGTTTCGCCACCAAAAGTAGATTTTCAGATCTCGATACATCTTGGTTTCGCCAGGGTGAATGATATAACCCGACTCATGTGCCTCTGTCAGGATCTTGTCCTTGATCTCCTGATTGTTTGGGACACAAATCCGATTTCGGAATTTCAAAACTCCATCTTCTCCAACCTGAAAAGGAGTTTCTTGCCCAGATTCTGCTATTGCTCGCACTTTCTCAAGGTGAGCATCTTCTTTATGAGCTTCCTTAATCTCATCCAACAAAGTGGGTTTCACAACCAAACTCGAGATCAAACCTGTATTGGACACTTGGTCAGTTTCCTCATGTGGTGCAACCCACAACTCCAAGCGTCTCATATCTTCCAACAAGTCATGCTGTTGTGTGATCAATGTAGCCAAATTTCCGTGGTTCTTACGGCTCAAAGCATCGGCTACCACATTTGACTTTCCTAGATGATACACAAGTTCCAAGTCATAATCTTTCATCAATTCTAACCACTTGCGTTGTCTCAAGTTCAATTCCTTCTGAGTGAACACATACTTCAAGCTTTGGTGGTCAGTGAAGATCTGACACTTTTCTCCATAGAGGTAATGGCGCCATAATTTCAATGCAAAGATCACGGCTGCCAACTCTAGGTCATGAGTGGGATAATTCTTCTCATGTGGTCTCAACTGTCGGGATGCATATGCAATGACATGACCATCCTGCATCAATACACATCCTAACCCAAAACGGGAAGCATCGGTATTAACCACATAGCCAGCTCCAGGTACTGGCATTGCCAAAACCGGCGCGGTCACAAGTCGGCTCTTGAGCTCTTCAAAACTCTTTTGCCTTTCTGGAGTCCACTCAAACTTAACTCCCTTATGTAACAACTGTGTCATAGGGAGCGCAATCCGGGAGAAGCCTTCAACAAACCTCCTATAGTAACCTGCTAATCCCAGAAAACTACGGACTTCAGTCACTGTGGTAGGTGGTTTCCATTCAGTCACTGCAACTATCTTTTGCGGATCCACCGCTAATCCATCTTTGGAAATGATGTGACCAAGGAAAGAGATCTGTTCCAACCAGAACTCACATTTTGGAAACTTGGCATATAACTGATGCTCACGAAGTCGCTGCAAAGCCAACCTCAGATGATGTTCATGTTCTTCTGCACTCTTAGAATAGATCAGAATATAATCTATGAACACCACAACAAAGGAATCCAAGTAATCCTCAAAGACACGATTCATCAAGTTCATGAAGTAAGCTGGGGCATTTGTCAATCCAAATGACATAACCAAAAACTCATAATGCCCGTAGCGTGTGCGGAAAGCCGTTTTTGGAACATCACTTGGCCTAATCCGCAACTGATGGTACCCAGATCTGAGATCGATCTTGGAATATACCTGAGAACCCTGAAGCTGATCAAACAAGTCATCAATCCTGGGTAACGGGTATCTGTTGGGTACGGTGACCTTGTTCAACTCCCTGTAATCGATGCAAAGACGGAGAGTTCCATCCTTCTTGCGCACAAACAATACAGGAGCTCCCCACGGAGAAGTACTTGGTCTGATGAATCCTTTTTCTAGAAGTTCCTCCAATTGAACCTTGAGCTCCTTGAGTTCAGCTGGAGCCATTCTGTAAGGAGCTTTCGCCACCGGTGTTGTGCCTGGTTGCAACTCGATGCAGAATTCCACCTCACGATCCGGAGGTAATCCAGGTAAGTCCTCTGGAAACACGTCTGAGAATTCCCGAACCACGGGTACAGTATCGAGATCTGTTGCCTTCGAGTCAGTCGACACCACAGCAGCTAAGAACACTTCACATCCCGATGACATCAGGTGCTTCACTTGCAAGGCTGAAATCATAGGGATCCTGGTTCCCGGTTTTCGACCTTTGAACACAAATGGTGCGGTTCCTTCTTTTCCAAACCGGACACTGTGGTTCTTACAATCAATCACCGCATGATGGGTAGTTAGCCAATCAAGGCCAAGTAGGACATCAAAGTCTCTCATATCAAGTACTACCAAATCAGCGGTTAAGTTTTGGCCAGCTATTTGTACCCTGAGATTTCTACAAATCCGATCGACTAAAACGGTCTTACCAAGCGGGGTTTGCACTAACATAACTCTGTCTCTCGGTTCGGTTTCCCACCCATTTAAATTAACAAAGTTCTGAGATATAAATGAGTGACTAGCCCCTGTGTCGATCAAAGAGTAAGCGAAGCAATCGGAGATGGAAACCATACCTGCAATAAGCTCATCCTCACAAAACTCATCCTCAACGGGCACGGCATCGGTCTCAAGGATGTCCTCTCCAATAGTCGCATGAACACGAGCGGTATCACGCCCGAACTGGCCAGCATGTGCGGCGCCTCGACCTCCATTGCCAAAACGGCCACCGCGCTGAGGACCACCGCGGCCACCGCCACGGGGCACAAAAGGACCTCCACGGCCACGGCTAGCATCTGCCTGTCCACGGCCAACTCCCCCAGAGATCGGTCCTACTGTCTGTCCACCGCCACTAGAACTAGAGCCACCAGTTGCTCGGTTCACATTCCTTGGGCACTGTGCCATCCAATGGTCCGGAGACTGGCAAATGAGGCATCTGCCACTGTGGCGAGCACACGGACCGGAATAAGTTCTGTTGCATTGCCTGCAAAAATGGCGGTTAGCATTTTGGTTAACCTGTGGCGGCCTGTTCTGAGGTGCTCCTGTCCCACGGTGCTGAAAAGCGGGCTTGCGAGCACTGCCACCATCTGACCTCTGTCGGTCGTACCTCGACTTTGCTCGTGACAGCAGTTTCTTCTCCTGAAATTCGGCTCGGTCCATCAGGAACTCAATGGATGTCTCAGAGTAAATATCCATCAAACTGCCCAATGCCGGGTCAAGTCCATCTATGAATCTGTCACGCCTGGCCTCAAGATCGGCCACAAGATCAGGGGCATAGCGGGATAGGCGGATGAAAGTCTCGCCATACTGGCGCGCTGACATGTCCCCCTGAGTCAAGGTCTCGAACTGGCGTCTCAGCTCAGCTCTTTGCGCCCTTCCCAGGAAACGAGCGCGAAACACCTGGGTAAACCAGTCCCAGGGAATGCTAGGGCCATCACCTTGGTATTGCGGTTCCTGAGATGTCCACCAATGTTGTGCTTCCTTATCGAACAAGGTGGCTGCTATCTCCGTCCAATGCTCAGGTGGGGTACGAGCAAGGCGGAAAGTCTTCTGCACTGAAATCAGCCACTCCTCGGCGGCCTCAAATCCACCGCCTCCGTCAAATCTCCTGGATGGATGACGAAGGAACTCATGGTAAGCGGTGGTAAATGGGTCCTGTGCCGGCTGTGCCGGAGGGGCTCCGTTGCCTGCTAGTTGGGCCACATTCGTCCAGAACTGCTGGGCGAGGGTAGCCGGATCCAGTACTGGTGCAGGGGGTACTGGAGGAACAGATTGCTCAGGCGGAGGCGGAGGTTGTCTTCCTTGATTCCGGGCACGGGATCTTCCACGACCACGACCGCCTCTAGGACTCGACAACTCCATCGCAATCTTACAAAACAAAAGATTGCAAGTTAGAGTCAGCCTGACAGAAAAAGACAACTTAAAAGAAGTCTAAGCTTAAGGTTTGGTTATCTAAGTGTAACTCTTTGGTTCTTTTAACTGGAGTATTTGTGATTTTTAACCTTCTCTCTGATACCACCGAAGGATGTCACACCCCGAACCAAGCCATAATTCGGGATAGACAGCCCCGCCACGTGTACACACTCTACTATGCACACGTAAGGCTAATAAACAGTGTCACAGATATAATATCACAAATAAAATCATATAATAAAGGATAAGTTTGTTTATACAACAAAAGGGCCGGTAAATGTTTTACACAACAAAATTTCCAGCCAAAGTCTAAACAAAATCCTAATGATAAAGTAATAAGATAACTACTCCAGCTCGGCTTGGTCTTTTGCTAACTCCTCCTCTGCTAAGCCAGCCAAATCCGAACCTGTCTCCACAATCAAAGTATGTGGGATGAGTACATTAATACTCAGTGTGGTGAAAGAGTGAGCCTACAAGGTTCTGGTTAATTTCTAGTCAGAACTAAACCATACTTAAATACTTTTAAAGTCCTATAAATTAATGCAATTTTCTAAGTGTATAACAAAGTGTTAATGATGCAATTCTACCTATTATGGCATGCCCAAATATAATAGCAAAGATCTGATTTTGTGGAATAATATACGAGATAATATCATAATTATACGAGAGTCAAACACCCACACTCAGTAGTCAATCATAAGCGTATCATAATCCAGAATCAATCCTCACATATCCCAATATGACATGGACTTTGCCTAAAGTAGATCTACCTAAATAGAATCATAGCTCGATAAAAGTCATAGCTCCAAGCCTACAGCCCCCGTCGAGGAGTAGGTCAATACCGGTATTGAATCGTGGGAGATCGAGAGGTAGTCTATCAGATAAGCAGTAACAACCCCATAGAGTCCAGTCGAAACAAGAGGAATACATATACATATAACAACATCCTAACAATAATAAATGACTACCAAGTGACCGCAGTACCGCCTGACGGTCGGTCTGCTGAGTGATCATCAGAAACGCGTTGCCCACGATCTCTATCATAAGGAGACCACCGGCATTAGCTTGGGTGCAATCTCCCGATAATGGAAACCCCAGGCAAAACGAACTTATCACACTCGGTCTCTCTATCATGAATCCACACCAGATGCAAGTGTTGATTAAGGACACTTTTAAGTTTATTAATCACATTATTAACAATATACAATGCATATCCTATAAGTGCAATCTAGTTTTGAGTTAATGATATGTGCTTAACTGTTTACTTAATGTTAATGACATGATATGCATACAATTAATTAATGATCTAATTCTTATTCTAAAGATTAAACAAAACCTAAGGCATCCACACCTGGAAAGTAGGGCGTAGAAGCGACTACTCTGCTGGAGGGGTCGACGGAGTCCTGTCCTGCGTCACCGTCCTCGGGCTCAGGGTAGTAGTAATCTCCCTGGTCGTCGGCCTGATCACCTGGTGAACGAAATTATCGTTAAAATTAATTTAACGATTAAACCCAAATATCCCCTAACTAGTTTCAAGTTCCGGTTACGTTATCTTTAACCATACTTAACTTCTAATTAAATTAAAAAGGGACTCGGTATTAAAATATATTATTATACTTAATTAGTTTATAAAAAAAATAAATTGACAGAGTTCCGTTTAAAACTAGTTGAGAAGGAAAGTTAAATTACTAGTTTTGAAAATAATTTGTTAAGTTCCAATTATAAAATTAATGTGTAGAAAGACGTTTTTGACGATTCCTACAAGTCCAACTACGACGTTTTGAGACGTGGCAATATTTAGTTTGGTTTAGGAAATTATTTGAGAAGTTCAGTTAATACTTAAATAGTGTTTTGCTCAAGTATGAAACACTTTTGATTAAACAACTAAAATAAGATAGAATTCGTTTTAAAAGATTAACGAAGAAAACTAAGTTTGTTTGAAAATAATTTGGGATCATAATGTGTCCGTTTAAGTCATAGTATCTGTAATGAAATTATTTTACGGACAATCTAATCATTTCCCATTTGTAAAAGCCCACATTTTATTTTCGAATCCGTCTCGTTAATTTCTCGGCCTAAAGTGTTAACTCAAAATCCGAATCAATTTGCCAACATAAAATATGCCATCACAAAAGTATAGTTCTAGTTTTATTTATCTCAAATCCAACTCAATTAAATCAGTTTGCAAATCTCAGCCAACAAAGAGGAATGGCCACGCACAAATAAACAACAGAGCCCACAATTCACGCAAGTCCAACAGAGGAAGAAACCAAGCCCATAAGAAAAGTAGGCCGAATGGGCCCAGAGAAAACACGTAGCCCACACAGAAAAAGGTCCAAGCGGATTCAAACAGAAAAAGGCAACCCGACCCAAAACCAAGGAAATTAACAGAAAGGACCCTAGATTTAAAATATTTACCTAAAAGTTACACTAAAGACCCTAATAACAGCATAATTTATAAACAAACCCTAAAACAGTTCAAAAATATTTACAGAAAGGTCCTAAAACTCGGAAAACTTTACAGAACAGTCCCTGGCACCTGCACACAGTGTACCAGCAAGCCACAAACGCACAACACACCTGGTACCAGGCCTGAACCAGCCTGGTATCATACCAGAAGGTGCACTACAAGCTTTAAATGTCCCACTAACCAGCATTTGACTTGATAAGACTTATACAAGATGTTAAACAGGTCTAACAGTCATGAGAAAACCTAGAACCTCAAATACAAACATTCTAGATTGGTTATATAGCTACACAAAATAGATCAAAGCCAAGAGCAAGCACAGATTTATCCAAAGGCATCTAAGGATTAACATAACCATCCTTGGTTCTAACTAAGCAATCACAACAATCTAATAGCTCGGATGGAACAATCAACAAGCACAAACATCCTATAACAGATCAATTTGCCCCTTAACAGTTCAATTGAGCTAACAAGCAAACCCACAAGCAGATTAGTTCAGAGAGGAGGCAAAGCACATAAGCAACAAGCATTCACTTGAATTAAACCTCACAGCAATCACAGAGCTCACACACAATTCCAATATTCGAGGCATCAAAACAAACAAACCAATTTCAGGCATCTTAGTGCCTCAATCAACACAAGTCATCAACCCACAAATCCAAGGCATCAAGTAAAAGAAGTAAGCTAGGGTTTCACAGCCATACCAACAGAGAAGGGAACGGAAGAAGCAAAAAGGGAAAAGCAAGCACAGCCAACGCCTGCACGCACTCCAGCTCCACCTCCTAGTCTCGCCGACCACCTCCGTTTCCACTCCGATCGCCTAGGTTCCACCTCTCTCTCTCTTACTCTTTTCTTTCTTTTTTTTTTCCTTCCTCTTTTCTGTTCTTACCTTTGGCAGTAGTTCGAGCAGAGAGAAAAGAGAGGGGCGTCACATATAGGCGAGCGGTGGGGTCGGGGATTGGACGTGCTGCAGGGGTGGTGGAGCGGGTGAGGTCAGAGGGTTAGGTCGCGCGAGAGTCAAGCTCTCTGCCAGAGGTGAGAGAGGGAGAGCACGAGCGGAAGAGGGGAAAGTCAAGGGAGTGGGTTTGGGTAGGTGGTGGGGTCGCGATAGTCGCGAGGTTGTCAGGGGAGAGAGAGAGATGGGATGCTCTCGAGCGGAACAGGAGAAGAGAAAAAGGGGTCAACCCATCTGCTTCGGCGAAGAAAGGAAGAGAGAGGAAGAACGATGGAGAGAGATAAAGAGGAGAATCCAAAGAAATCCAACGGCTCAGACAAATCTAGAGATTAAAATTCAATCAAACGGTCCAGATCAAAGGATTTATAAAAATTAATTCCTCTAGTCATTAAAACTAGGATTTTTGACTCAAATTGAGTTATAGAAAATCTCTAAAATATAATTGAAATTATCATGGCATAAAATATATATAATTAAGCAAATAGTTTTAATGAAAATTTTTCAAATGGCCGGAAATCAATTATCATAACGAATTCAAAATAAAATCGTTCTTAATTACAAATGGGATTCACGATTGGATTTTTGCTAATTAAATTAATTGAATTTAATTGGCTTCTTAAAAATTATTAAGCTTTAATTTTTAAATTTAAGAAGTTTGGGTTTTTACACGAATCATAGGCCTTTTTCACACATTATATACGTCCGACTTGAACATAAGACAGTTCAAATATTAAAAAAAAAAAGAAAAAAAACGTGAATTAAAATTTTATTTTATTTTCGATAGACTAGTCGGAAGAGGTTACTTACTGAGATCTAATTAGAAAGGGAAAAAAAAATGAACAACATAAGTAAAAGAAAGTCTGCCAAGTTTGTATCTAAAAAAAAAAACATAAGTAAAAGAAAGTAAACAAAAACGAAAAGGAGAAAGAAAGGCATGGAAAAAGGTAAATGACTAAGTGAATTCAAAATTATTAGATATCTGGAAACGACCATAGACAATCGATAATTTTAATAACCAACCAAGAACAACCCTGTCTTATATCGATACTTATTCAAATCTAATCCATTATTAATTTTGACTAATGTCAGAGTCAAACTGTATTTGACATTTGTGTCTATCAAACGTAATTAAATCTTCAATTTCAAGTTGTGAATGACTTATTGGAAGTTCCAATCACTCTTGTGTTCTTCTAACTTAAATCTCATATATTGAAATCAAATCTTATATTTTTTGTATTCATGTACTACTTTAGTTTCTTCAGAGTTTGGGAAATTGATTGATGAAAAAATTGTGAATTGTTTGATAGTAGCGATTTCAATATTTTTTTTATAAAAAAATGCCGAAATATTTTCAAAATAATATGTAAATTTGGTCTCTAATGAGATTTCAATGAAGAATACTATGAACAATTCAGATCGATCAATTGTAACTCGAGAATTGAAATCTAATTATGTGTCATAGGTTCAATGTGTCAAATGGGTTTAATTCTAACATTACTCATGAATTTGATATTGATTTGTAAATTGTAACTCTAAACAACCCGATTTCAATAGACCGAAGCATCTGATGGATCCGAACATGAAGATCCGCTAATCGAATTGACCTGATTTAAGGCAATTGATTCAGATATAATATAGACCGACTAGAATGTGATCGAATTCAATCTTTATGCTAGCCGTCTGATTATCCAACTACGCGAACTTTCAAAGAGATGTATGAAATATTGGGCTTTTATTAAACTAATGGGCTGAGTCTAAACTTAGAAAGTTTTTAGAGTTTTAGGCCAGCATTTCTTATAATTTATTTACAAAAACTGAGCTGCATTTGTAGTGCCAAGAAAGAATGGCTGGAAAATTGAGCGGATTAACCGCAAAAAATGGAGGTGAATTCCTTCAATTATTCCTTTTCTGATAAAACCCTTCTATATCTATGTAATAACGTTTAGTACAATATTCAGTGATTGAATTTTGTTTTTTTTAAAAAAAAACTCACACTTGATATCCATAGAAGAGCAAGTACTGCCCCAGAACAGAATTCTTCGCAAATTCCCAATAATAGCCAGTGAGTATACCCGCCTAACGTTGATAAATGGCACGGAACAGGGTGTTCCGTTTGCCATTTCGTTAAGGAAACGAAATCGATTTCGGTACCGTTAATCGTGCCACTTAATAAACGAAATGATTTCGGTAAACGGCATGTACAAAAACATGTTAAAACACGTTAACCATTCCATTTCGTTGTGCCGTTTGCCGTTTCATTGAGGAAACGAAACAAATTTCGCTGTCATTTACCATTCCGTTTCGGCCTAACGTGGTGGCATAACGGCAAACGCATGCCGTTTGCACCCCTACCAGTGAGCCCCAACCTCTTAATTCAGTGATGTTAGTGGGCACAGGTTGAAATGTCAGCAGCAATGCAATCACTAAAAAGGAGTCTGGGGTGAATTATAGCAGGAACTAAAATGGAGGTGAATTACTTCCCATCTTTCAGTTTTATGAAATCTTTTAAATCATTTCACATACTATATGAAAAGAATGAAATTATTTTGTCGCCACTTCAACAAAAAATAAAAAATATTACAATGTAAAATTGCATATTATGGACCCTCAAAAAAATTTGTATGAGACCCTAAAAAAAAATTGCATATTATGACTCCAAGCGATCGTTATTTGAAAGCGTGCATGTGAACTAGATCATCAACTCTGTTTCGTGTGGCCATCAAGAGCTGAGCTGTTGTACTCAGTACCATGGTGATCGACTCTGTTTCCTTTTGGCTGGAATTCCAAATCCTTTTTTGATTCGATATGAACGAGGAGAACAGAACAACAGTTGCAATTCATTTAGAGTGAAACAATAGTCAGTTCCTGCTCAGATGAGTAAACAATTCGAAGAGATAATGATTAATATTAACCATTGAATTATGTTGGAAAAGGCAGAAATACTGATCGTCTCAGGCTCATTTCTGACTAGGTTGGGACTCAAAAATTGTTAACAAAAAGCAAACGAGGTCAAAGGTCGAATTCAAATCGAAGATCGTCCATCACAAGAAAATAAATATTTGGGATAATTATCGTTTTAAATATAAATAAGTTGCCATTCTTATTTATTTGTTTCATAAATTGATTGATATGGACCCTGTTCTGTCTTTTGTGTTAAAAGAATGTTAGTTATTCCGTCCGTGGTCTTTCACAACTCCCAGTCAGGAATTTGGGGGCATTCTCTCCAAATTGTCTCTCTGTCTCTCTCAAAATTCCAGCGGAGAGAGACCTCTGCATGATTGTATCTCTTTCCTCCATTCCCCGCATAGGCAGAACATGTGTCTGTTCAAAGTGATCCGCTGATCAGTACAAACTAGTGAGCTGTTAACTCATTGGGATGCTACTAGCTCGGTCAGCAAAAAAGATTCGAAGATTACAAAATATGCATGTGTTCTTTTATGTTGTATACTGAAGTATATTTTATATGATTATTGCAATTCCGTAACACATACACCTTAGGTTGCATCATATATTGCACTAAATAAAATGCCAGATCAAAATTTTAGTAACTAAAGGTAACGGTCATTTGTAAAGATTGCTTGTTCGAAATAATAAGATTAATTAATAAATTTATTATAAATATTTAAAGTTACTACTCCGATCTTTTATATAAAAAAGTAATTAGTTTTTTTTTTCCTTAGGGTCTGCTCCCGGTCACAATCATTAAAGGAAAGAGAGGGAAAGAGAACCAAAGGTTCGTACCCCCGATTTGGAGGTTACAGATCGAGAGTAAAGTGTATCTGTTTCTGTGTCTTTCTCTCACTTCGGAACCTTCCTCTCACTCTCTGTAACTTTGGTTCTGGAGCAGGGTGAAGGGGTCAGGCAAGTTCGGTCAGCAACAAATTTCCTCTACGCTACTTTCCTTTCCCTCTGATTTGGGATCCTGGAGCAGATATTTAACAAATTTCACATATAATATTCATCAAAGTAATATTTTTTTTTCTTTTTTTTTTAAGAAAAAATAGGTCAAAGTGTGTTAACTTTTTGAAAATTAAATGTCCATAAAGTTCCCAACCAGATTTTCAACTATCTTTTTCACAGAAATATGTAGAATTGTCAATGAGTAGATACGATAAAATAGAGACATTTTTCATATCCGTACTCGTTAAAATTTTCTTTACACATACCCTATCTTTACCTGTTAAAAATTGACATTACCCGTACCCCACCCTTACCCGTTAAGAATTAATTGTAAGGGTAGGGTAACGGCAGAAAATAGTTAATAATGTTAATAACTTGTGAAAAAAAATTTGTACAATATGGATAAATAAATAATATCAGATAAATATATTAATAAAGTGCAATATGAATAATATTTTAAATATAATAAAATCATACAATATCTTCTCATTTCAATTGTCACAAAAAAATACATAACTATATAACTACTAATTATATAATATTTTCTCAAACGACGATGGAGAAGAAGGGATCTTTTGAAAAGGTTTAGTGTTTTTTTAATGTAGCGCGTGAATGAACGATATAGGGTGTGAATGAAAATAGAAAAAAATAATTAACATATCAATTGAATTTTACCATCATATCTTTCCAGTTTTAATATAGTATTATCTCAATCAAATCTAGCAATTTAATCGTCTAATTTAATTATAAATGCATCCATTAAGTCTTACAATCATATCTTTCTGATTTAATTTACTATTAACGTATAATTGAATCTTACAATTATATCTTTCCGATTATGATAATGATTATAAACTATATATAACGGTATGAGTAATTAACGAATACGAAATAGCCTTACTCATACCCTTACCTAATAAATTAACGATTTTTTTAAATCCATACTCATACCCGATAACTTAACTAAAATAAAATTTTATCCATACACGTCTTATCGAATATGATGATATGAATTGAGTAAACGGTTAAAAGGGTAACATTGATAGCCGTAGAAATATGTTAGCAGTTTTTTTTTTCCTTCTGGAATGGATTCGTAAATTTTTTTTCCTATTTTGGAGCAAATGCTCATTGTTTCGTCGCGTACATTATGTGTTATTAAGAGCATCGATACAGGACAAAGCGTATCCGCTTGTATTCTACAAACTCGGCATTTCTTTCGCGTACAGGGAAAGAATGATTTACCTTACTTAGAAAGTAATCATAACAAATTAACCAACAAATCTTCAATATGCTTATATATGCTATAAGAAGAATCACAATCCCATCATTATCAATTCATCCTTCTCTTTCACACCGTCAACAACATGACATCTTGCATCCTCTCCTTCTCTTTGTTATTCCTTCTTTCCTATCATCCCCTCTCAAGCTCCGCCGCCTCCTCCAAACTTGACGAGGTATGCAACAATCTCGGAGGCTGGTACGTAACCCCAGAACTATGTCACTCTGTCTTTAGTGCTGATCCTCAGAGTTCCACGGCTGACTTAGATGGCATTGCAATAATTTCGGCCAATATCGCAACAAAAAATGCAACATCAGTAGTTGCTGACCTTAACAAGTTTTTGAAAGCTTCGTCAGACCCCAATCATCAAAAAGCCCTGCAAAGATGCTTGCAAGTGTACACAGATGCCATTCCCAAGCTGAACGGTGTGGCCGAGTCGATAAAAAGCAAGAACTATGCTGAAGCTGCAAATGTGTTTAGCGCTGCTTTGGATGTGCCAGCAAAGTGCGATGATGCGACGTCGAATTATCCACCTGTAAGGGCATTGGTTGATAGAGATGATGTATATTTTTCAAATGTGGTGTTGGTTGCTCGAGCGGTTTCTGGATACCTAGCTAGTTGAGCTAAGTAATACAGTATTTGATCTAATTTTATAATGTGATTAAAGTTCGAAATAACGAACTCTTTATTATATCATGATGTATCTTGTTGCTATTTTCTTTCGGGAAAAACTTAAAATTGCTTTTGTGCCTTCAAGTAATCAAGTTGAGGATGCAATCACAGGGATTCAATAATTGGGTCATCAACTCTGCCAATACATTTTCAGATACAGAGAACAGAAGTGCAGAGCCAACTAACACATATTGAGGATTAGTTACAAATTAGAATTATGCTTATGCCACTAAAAAAATTGATCAGTTTTTTAATTAAAATACCCAACTTACACTCATGGAATTAAATCATTAAGAAAAGGACTGAAAAAGAGAAAATTAGATCATGACAACTAAAAACACAAAAAAAATAAAAAAATCAGAATTTTTAAAAGTAAAATTTATAGTTTTAAATTTAAATATTTGAAATTTAAACTTCTAAATTTAAAATTTGATATTTTTTTTCAATTTTGAATTTTGAGTATTTCAAAATTTGGAAATTCAAAAATTTCATGGAATATTATTAATTGTTTATTTTTATAATGACATATTTCTCATTTTATTGTACAATGCCATATTTTTTTTTTTTGATGAATGCCCATGGGCCAAACTTTATTAACTCAAAAAAAAAATAACATATGATATTGTTCCTCAGTAATCATCAACAATTATACTGGTGCGCCTGCCCTGATATTCTATGAAACAATAAATAAAAACAATAATAAATAGTAGGTCTCATAGCTCCAATGCCATATTCAAAATTGGTAAAAATTGGCCGATGACATCAAATTAATTTTTATTATTGTTTTGTGGCATAAATGAAATTTGTTGTTTAGTAATAATATATCTCAAATTTAATTTTTTAAAGGTGGTATATATAATTAAATCACCCGTCATTTTTTGTAGCATAATTCGTAGAAAATTCACATGGGAGCTTAAGAGCTAATCAGACCAGAGATGATTGTCGTGTAATATTTTTAGAAATGGTATACGCTTATTTATTGGAATTCCAAAACATACCCCTTAGGTCGCATGTTATATTGCACACAATAAATGCGCATGCGTAATCCAAATTTAGTAACTAAGGTCCTACTGCTACAAATTAGAGTATAATAGAATGGAATGTAATAGATAAAGAGGGAACTAAATCTTAACCCTCCAATTTGGGGTGGCAGAACTGATCTCAAATCTAAATAGAATTTCTTTTCTTTCCCTTTTTTTCACCTTGATTTTCATTGAAATTTTTTTATTTGGGAGAGTTAGGCAGCTCACCTCTTCCCTCATTCACCCCTTCTACATCTCTTGGAGCAGACCCCAAAGATGGAAGTTGCTTCAACTAGATAGTCTGTATCTAGTATATCTAGGAAGGAAAGAAAGAAAAAAAAAAATAAAGAAAAAAAGATGGGAGTTGCTTTGGACACGCAGAAAAATCACTCGGAGCATTTCATTAAATATTTTTGGACACATATGCCGCTCTAAAATAAATCAATAAGCCGCAATCAATTTTTTTGCCATTTTCTCCCCTATAATTATATCACATAAAATTTTCTTAATTGAATTATCTCTTAAACAATAATAGAAATAATTTTTTAAGTCAATTCTTGCCGCCAATTGAAGTTCATGTACCATGAAAAATATACGAAATATTTTTGTGAACGATAAGAATTGAGCCTTTACAATAATTACACTTTCTTGTCTATATAAATATTACCAGATTTATCTAGCGTATAAATAAATAATCCTGATATTATTTATTTATATTTTAGATGATATATATTTTTTTTTCAAAGATCGAGTGTGTTCAAATTTTTTCTTTACAAATTACAGATTATTGCAGGTGCATCACATGCACACCACATATTTTAAGAATTTCATTATTATTTCAATTATTATAATTATTGTTATAATTAGTATCATTTTAGTATAAAATAATAATGATTATAATAATAATAATTATTATTATTATATAGTTATTAGTTAATTTAACTAACATACCATTGTAATTATCGTGATGTAATTATTAGTACAAATATTTCATTTGTATTTCCTCATCATCTCCTCTCTAGGAAAGATAGAAAGAAACATTTAAGGAAGCAATTATTTTATATACATATTTTTTTCCCGTATGTGGAAGGTAAATCAAGCCCATTCTTGGTGCGCTGAGGAGCGCAATTCTGATTTCCAAATAGGGTCGGGAGAGCAGGACAAAATTGTCATTTAGGAAATATTAGAATGCTCCCAGTCAATATTTTCGTGCCCAAAGCACTCCCCCAAAGATACAAAAATATGGTATATGGTTACCATTTGTAATTCCGTAAACATATACTCCTTAAATTGCACTTTATATTGCACACAATAAATGCGTCGTCAAAATTTAGTAACTAAGATAACGTTTTTTGTATTGATTGTACGTTCTGAATAAGAAAAGAAAATGAGTTAGCTATCCAATTATTTTTTTTTTAAGAAAAAAGAGAAATGCAAAAATCCAATATATAGGACGGATGTGATCTATCAAATATGATCGTTTTCGTATTTTGAAATTCAGACAATCAATCCAAATCATTAGATTCAATCTTCGTATTGGAAACTTTTATAAAACAAAATATATATTTATTTAATATTTATTTTGTATTTTTATAAACCATTGTTATTGAACTTTCCATACCAATTCTAATAAAGATTTTTAAAATACAAAATAGTACTAGAAAAATAAAAATATATAAATTTTTGTTTAAAATATGTTTTCAATACAAAGATTGAATCTAATGATTTAGATCGGTCATTTGAAATTTAAAAATATGAATAGAATCATAATGAACGGATCACATCCGTTCTATACGTTCGAATTTAGCATTTCTCTAAAAAAAAATTAATTTCCTTTTTTCTTTATAGGTATGATGACGAAATTTACATATAATATTCATTGTAATACCTGTTATCTAGAAATATGTTAGTAGTTTTTCCCATATGAAACGCATTCATATTTTTTCGTTTTTCGAGTCGATGCTAATTGTCTTGTGCTTCGTTCGTTCAATACCAAGTTACTAACAGAGCAAAGCCACTTGTATCCGACAAACTCGGACCCCGATCTGGTGTAGCGCTACACGGCTTGTAGCGCACCCAGGAGCCGTTCGATTTTGATCGGGCGGTTCATTTTTTTCGGGCCAATAATTTTTTTCGGGAGTGGTGGAATGCACGGGGCTCCCTTATCCATTAGATCAAAATCGGACGGCCAGATCTCTTTCTCTCTCTGCGCTACAACTGGTGTGGCGCGACACCAGATCTGGATTCGACAAACTCGGCAACTTTTTCTGCGCACAAGAAAGAATGATTTACATTACTTAAAAAAGAACCATAAAAAATTAACCTACAAATCTTCAATATACCTGTATATACTAAAAAAAAAATCTCAATCCAATCATTGTATCCATTCATCCTTCTGTTTCACATCGCTAACAACATGGGATCCCTGCATCCTCTCCCTTTTCTATGTTATCCTTCTATCCAATCATCCCTTTTCAAGCTCTGCCGCCGCCTCCAAAATCGACGAAGTATGCAACAAAATTCAGAGGGGTTATCCCAGAACTTTGCTACTCTGTCATTAATTCCGATCCTCGGAGTCGCACCGCCGACTTAGATGGCATTGCCATAATTTTGGCCAATATTGCAGCAAAAAATGCAAAATCAGCAATTCCAGACCTTTACAAGTTTTTTAAAGCTTCATCCGACCCCAATCATCAAAAAGCCCTGCAAAAATGCTTGCAAGCGTATACAAATGTCATTCCCAAGCTGAACGGTGCAGCTGAGTCAATAAAAAGCAAGGACTTCGTTGAAACTAGAAACGTGTTTCACGCTGCTCTGCTCGTGCAAGCAGAGTGCTATGATGCGACAGCAGATTATCCACCTGAAAAGGCATTGGTTGATCGATTTGCAAATGTGGCGTTTGTTGCTAGAGGGGTTTCTGATTACCTAATACGTGCATGGTTGATATAATTTTATCATGTTATTAAAGTTCGAAATAAGGCACTCTTTACTAATTATATCATAATGTATCTTGTTGGTATTTTCTTTTGATAAAACATAAAATTGCTTTTGTGCCTTCAAGTAGAGAATGCAGCCCCATGGATAAAAATAATTGGACCATCATACATCTGCCTTTATAATTTTAATACTGCGAACAGAATTCCAAAGGAACATAATATATATTGAGGATTAACTTTTAAAAAACAAATATATTCAGGATTTGTAATTGTTCTCCATTTTTCTTTTGAAGCAGAATCCATAGCAAAATCACAAGCAACCTTAAGGGCTAATCAGACCAGAGATGATTTTTTAAAACAGAACCATGAATTGTTTTTATAAAAAAATGGATTTGAATTCTGCAAAAATGTGGATTTGCAAAAAATAAACTTTCTTAGTTAAAAAGAAAATATATAATGTGTAAAATCGATATTAGTGGTTGGATGAAATAAAGGCCTCATAGTCATAGGTAACGTCGCCACTTTCCAATGACTTGGATATTTGTCTTCCAATTAGGCCTGCTAGGGGGACACCCGTTATTCGTTTTCCGTGCCGTTTCGTCCATACGGAACGGATAGCGGTAGGAATTTCGGCAGTCGTTTCGGAAACGGAACGAATTTCGGTATTCGTTTATATGGAAAATGGACAAATTTCAGCCATTCCGTTACATTCCGTCCATACAGAACGGATAATGGAATGCCGAAACATACCGTTTCAGCAAACGGAACGGCAGACGAAACACCTTGTTCCATTGCCGTTATGAACGTTAGTCAGCCCTACTTCCAATAGAGAACTACGTGACCCCGTGAAACTTGCACGGTCTTTTGTGAATGATCTAATACAACTATACGAGTACACACTAATACACCACTTAGTTACGTTCTCCCATAATCTCTCATGTATGTTTCGGAGTATTTGTAATAGGAATAAGGAAAAAAAAAAAAGCGCTTTATAGGAAGAACACAGAATTGGATTTAAGTAGCAAAAAAAAAAAAAAAAAAAAAAAAAAGCAAACGCTTGAAAGAAATTTTGCGGCAATATATTTTAAAAAGTGTAAATAAACAAAGATATCTTTTATAATGAGAAATATTAATTTTTTTAATACTGCGTTAGTGACCTTCGTGATAACACCGAGGTTAGCGACCTATATAGTCATATAGATATGTAAAAGATAGTAAAACACCGTAAATATAACAACATAGAATAGAATTAAAGAGCAGAAACAGCATTCTACAATTAAAACAAAACATTTCGTAGTCAATTCATTCTTACATGATCATATATTCAGAATCATTGAAACGAATACAATTCAGATACATGTTTATCTCAAAGAGGAAATTCTGATAAAATAAAAATAAAGAAACAAAATTTCATGCACATCAAATGGGACAACAAAAAGAATGAAAAAAACAGCAATCAAGTATGGTAATAAGAAATTTGAAGAAGTAAAGAAGCTCCGAGATGAGTAATACACATATTAAAAACAAAGCCTTAGTTTGTTTTCCAGCATTCTTTCCTGATTTCTCCCTCGTTTTCGTCAAGCACACCGACCAAGCTCATCTTGACAATTACCTTGGCGAAGAGGTCCAAGAAATAATCATTATTGTTAGCGAGGTCCTGAACATATGAAGCAGTACTGGGGTCGAAGGCAATTGCATTATCGACCGGGAGGATACCCTTGCCTTGCAGCAGCATCTGGTAATATGAGTTGTCAACTGTGCGTACACTGTTGGGGCTGTCTAAGAAGACAAACATTTCATCGTTATTTTGGCAAATAAAACTGCCGAGGAAGAAAACATAGAAGCCATTCAAGCTTGGGTCGGGCTGTTGAGTGCCTTGAAAGTTGTAAAGCCGGTCCTTGATGACATTGCAATGCGTGACTCCAACTGTGTGCCCACCTAAAATGAGAAAAATATATAGTATCAGCGTTACATTCATTTGGTATTTATTGTGTAAAAATGGATCCTTCAAATATTTCCTGTCAGGTTTACATGTAAAAGTGGCGATTAGTTACCTAGCAAAACAACTGTTTCCAAGTCGGTGAAGCCCACCTGCTGGTAATATGCAATTGCACTAGCAACAGAGATATCTGGTGGTGGCAGTATAACGTTGGATGCCAGTCCAACCTTACCATCATATCTTCCCAGTGGCACCTCAAAATATATTCCTCCAGCCTAAAATTACAAGACATGAAATTAAGAGAATAATAACTTAATTAGGAACAAAAGAAAAAGAAAACAATTAATGGATGATGTTAGAAAACTACATTAGTAATGTAATTGTATAAATAAATAGCATAAAATATCATAATGTACCAGGAGAACTGCATCTCGAGTAGCAGCTACCATAATATCAGTACAGGAAACCACACCAGGGCATTCCTTCTCTAACGCATCTTTGATGGTGTCAATCAAGTCATAGCCTTTTACAGTGAAGTTTGGGACTGCAGTTTGCTCACTGTTGGGGCCTTTCAACAGTAGTGATCCATCAGTTTTCTGTGAAAGAATTTACACAAATCTTTTAGATAGATAGTTGGTCAAAGTTGCAAACAAAAAAATTGCTTCTATTTGTCCATTTTTACATTCTTGAAGCAACATCGGGTAAATCAGTGTTAAGTGTTAACATACTACCCTGTACTATGCAAAAGTAAAATTGTTTGGTGTATATATTTACCAAATTCCCCATGCTATCATGGAACAGGAGACGGAGGAGGAATGCAATGATATCTGGATCATACGAAAAGCGGGCCTGGACGATACCCTTGATAATGGACTCAACATCCTTGTTTCCGCACTTGCCAGTATAATAGCCAACACTCGTATCGGCGTAGGAGGAATTTACAAGGCCGAGCACTAGGAGAACAACAATGGCCACCTGTTTTGCCATAGTTTACTTGGCTTTTTTAGACCTTGTTAACTATGGTAGAGAAGATGCCTTGAGTTGATGGAAGAACACTTGCAGCCCCCAATTTATAGGCAAGAAGGTTGGCAGGGAGCATTATGATAGTCTTTTTCGATCCAGTTTTCCTGCATTATTTTTTATCCTATAAAATTTGGAGACCATTTCCAGGGGATATGTGAAGGTCAGCACGTTGCAAGTGTTATGGAGATCACGTTTGTTCAATTGCCAATTCCGGGTCCATCGCCCAGCTTGTATCCTCCTGCGTTGAACTCTTCAGAAAATAAAAATTGTGGGTTAATAAACAAGCAGCTATGCTCTGTTCAATTTACAAAATAGATTTATCAAAAGAGAGAGAGCCCATCAACAAGAAATGGGGATGACTTTTTCTGTTTTTTCTTTCCTTTTTTTTTGGGATAGAAATGCCGGTAGACTAATGTGGACTGCTATTGCTAATTACCGCAGTCAAAGAAAATCACAAAGTCAAAACCCGTCCCAAATGCGCAAGCTATGTACAAATTTATATCTAATCAGTAACGAGGAGGTATAAAGTTGTAAAAAGGTAAATATATGGATGTTACTATTTTTAAAAATCGACTAGACCGTAGGATTCTATGGATGTGAAAAAACATATAATTTTATGAAATAATAAAACGGCTAAACCGTTGTATTCTATTCTTCATAATCATTCTCCACATAATGCTGCACATGACATTCACGATTGGTTTCTTCATCCTGTGAAGAGAGGGAGATAAATTCGGATCTTTCGAATAGTACTCTCATTTTCTTTCATTTAATTAGACAAGTTTTACAATGCATGTAACTTATTATTTTTTCCTATTAATTTTTGTTGGAGTTATTTTCCTTCTAATACAATTTTTATATCTATTTTCAATATAAATTAATAAACTATAAGATTACAGACTTGACCTTAATTTATTATTTAAAAAAAAAAAAACATTATGAATCTACCAAATTTTGATGCCAAGTTCAAAGAGGGGTTGACATAAAAGGACGTAAGTGTACGAAGGGAATGAGTGGCGACTAGCTGGCGGACATTTTTTGGATCATTAGTTATTATTACCGAATAAATATAACTGTAATATTTTTCATAGTTATGATTAATAAATATGGCACTTACACACAAATATGTGAGATTGTAAAACTTTTAACAACACTTGACAAAATATCAATAATAATATTTTATTTTGTCCATAATAATTGCTTGATGTTAATGAACTAATTATGGTCTGAAAAGTTCATATCTCGTTCTAGATAGGTGAATATGTGAGATTTGTAAAACCATGCATCTCATCATGAATAACCAATTAACCGCAACTAAATTTATTAAGTCATGTCTATCATTTTTTAATTATTGTTATTTTTATAATGCATTATAATTAGATTCCCATTCTTATTAATTAGGCTAAATATTACATCTCTAAGCACACAATAATAATAATAATAATTGATTTATTATTTTTTGTTACTTTTAAACTGCTCTTATGTCCTGAGTATTGTCAGATTTAATATAATTTTGACGAGGACTTAGTGTGGTCCGCTTTCTATTCATATAAATAAATACCTTACCTATTTCTAGATGAATATTTTAACACTTAATATTCCAAATGATATTTCTTGTTGCTAAACCATGCCTCGTTACTGGGATAGCACTTCGGTTTGAAAGGCAGATCTGACGATACCATATATACATCACTTATACATTATATTTATCTGCTAGTTCAACATTTTTTTAAGATGCTTTATACAATAAATAAACCTTTCTGCCGGAAAAAAATAATAATAAAAAACCAATGAAGAAATAGATGCCCCTCGAACTCTTTTTAAGAGTAATGAATAGCTAGAGTTAAACAAGATACTATATTCAAATATTGAAATTTCAAATTATCAATCCGAACAGTTCAATTTGATCTTGATATTATAATTTTCTTAGAGACCAAATTTTCTATTTTTTTCATAAATTTTTATTATATTTTTGTATTTTTCAAAATTTGTTGGAGGCTCCACAACTAATTAGATTAAGAATTTTGTAAAAATCAAAACAAAAATAATTTAAAAAAATTCAGAAAAAAAATATAAAATTTGATTTCCAAGGAGATTTCATAATGAATAGCAAATTAGCAATTCGAATGGGCTGTTATAATCTTAAAAATTGAGATCCAATCGACATTTAACGGACTGAAGCGTCAAATGCATTTGACTTTTCTCTTTTTTAAATTTCTAATATTTTGGTAACCGGCAGATACCTTAAATAAATGTTAAGATACTTACCTGCATGTAACCATAGGTGTAGATGAACAAGATGGTTCAGCCAAAAAAAAAAAAGGTCAAAATACTTTCCAATCTAAGGAATGGGGATCGAATTTAAACATGATTTGCGTGACTTGGGCATCACAAAATGTAATATAATGGTTAGTGAGTGGTTACCAATCCCAACAGTGTGCTTGCCATCTCCCAGCACCATGTTGCAGGGGAGAATGACAACCTAGCCAAATGTTGATGCTGAACAGCCTGAACTATCTAACAATTTGCAAATATAAGTTTTGCACTCATTAGGAGGTTTTAATTAATATACAGTAGAATAAAAATAAAGAATCAATTTAATTGGTACTTCTGCTATCCGTTGAGGTTTAGGTTCTGAACACTGAGTCACCTAATGCCAATCAAATCGTCGAATTGACCACCTGTATGACATAGATGGTTGGTTTCTTGATGTTAATTTTGAGCTATCTATATGCACAACTCAATAAAATTAATTAAGATTGTTTATCTCATAAGAGATTTGATATTGTTATGAAAAAGACTTGTTGATTATTTTTTACGTTCTCACTGTTCCGTACCATGACCCCAACTTGAAGTGCAAATTGCAAAACTTCTTAAGAGACAGAAGGATAGCAGGATTAGTTGTGCGGTTAAGTAATAATATACATTTAAAGCAAACTCAACGGAACGTTCTAGTGAATTATGTGATTTGCATCATCTTAATTTCAATCAAATTGACCTGATTTTGGTTATCAAGATTGCACAAAGTAGGTCAGCTAATTAATTATAGATATGGATCCTTATATGTACTGTAAATACGGCTTTAGTACTTTCAATGAAAGGAAAAGTCACCAACATTTTTAATCTCAATAATATAATGCAAGGATAACGAAAAAACAATAACACGAAACGAAGACAGTTTTATTCTTTTTTTTTTAAAAAAAAAAAAAGTCAATGCTTCATTTCTACAATAGCTAGGACCGTGATCTATAAATTAGGCATGCAAACTAGGTTCTTCCATCACCTCAAGGCACTCCTTGTCTACCATAGTTAACAAAACTTATACAAAGTAACTATGGGGAACCGGGCAGCCATTGTTGCTCTGCTTGTCCTGAGCGTCATCAATTTCTCCTATGGCGAGGTGACAGTTGGCTATTACGGAGGCAAATGTGGGGACAAGGATGTTGAGTCAATCATCCGGGGTATTGTCCAAGCCCGCTTCCAATATGACCCAGATATCGTCGCATTCCTCCTACGCCTTCAGTTCCATGACTGTCTGGGGGATAAGGTTATGTATCGACTGCATTCCTTGTTCTTACATATATCGCTCAGCTGCATAAAAAAATCAGCAAACTACCCTTCCAAGTCTTTTCATATTTTTTATTTAAATCCATCTAAGCATCATTTGTGATCTATCAACAGAAATGTGATGCATCACTACTGCTGCGGGGCCAAAACAGTGAGCAGACCGCCGTCCCTAACTTCACTGTTAAAGGCTATGACTTGATTGACATCATCAAGGAAGCATTAGAAAACGAATGCCCTGGTGTGGTCTCTTGCTCAGACATCATTGCAGCAGCAACACGAGATGCAGTCGTCCTAGTATGCTAATTTACAGATTTCATGTTTCTACCTTATGCCAGTTAAATTACAGTGGTGATCTTTTTAAAACTACCATTATGGTGGCCTGATTAAATATTTTCTTCCCAATAAAATTTTTCTTTTTATATCAATATTAGGCTGGCGGAAAAAGTTTTGAAGTACCAACGGGAAGATATGATGGCCTGGTTGGACTAGCATCATACGTTGAACTACCAGCACCTGATATCTCTGTTGCTGATGCAATTGCTTATTACGGGCAGGAGGGCTTCAGCCCCTTGGAAACTGTCGTTTTGCTAGGTAACTGATCACTATTGGAACCAAACATGTATATTTAACCATACAAAAAATATTCAGATTCTTCTAGGGAAAATAAAGATATGCTAACGTATTAAACAAACTCTTCACAATGCGGCATCTTTATTTTTCATTTTAGGAGGGCACACAGTTGGAGTCACACACTGCAATGTCATCAAGGATAGGCTATACAACCACAAGGGCACTCAACTTCCCGACCCAAGCTTGAACGCCTTCTATGTTTTCTTCCTCGGCAATATCATTTGCCAGAATAACCCCTCAACTGATGACATGTTTGTGTTCTTAGACAGCCCCAACAGTGTACGCACAGTTGACAACTCATATTACCAGATGCTGCTGCAAGGAAAGGGTATCCTCCCAATCGATAATGCAATTGCCTTTGACCCCAGTACTGCTTCATATGTTCAGGACTTGGCAAACAATAATGATTATTTCTTGGACCTCTTCGGCAAGACAATTGTAAAGATGGGCCTGCTCGGTGTCCTTAACGAAAACCAGGGAGAAATCAGAAAGGTCTGCTGGAAATCAAACTGAGGCTTAGTCATTAATTTACCTCTTCCTCGACTTTTGATCATCTTTTTGTTTTCATTCATTGATTATAGATGCATGCTATGTATGCGCTATATGTTCTTTAATTTTTGTTGTTACTTTAAATTTACATGCAATTTTTATTTCTAGACCTTGTAGTCATACATGTGTTTTTTTTTGAAGGTCGTAGTCATACATGTGTTGTGATATATATTTTGAAAATATGAGTAGGTATTGAATTTACGAAATGAAAAGGACCGAATTATTGATGGCTTTTGAGTGTTTACCCTTACGCAACAAACACACTGCTTATAATATGTCAAACGGCACAGCGCTGCTGGGGACGACGTCCCCATCAGAGCACCTTGAATATCAGTGCTGCTTATTATATACCATCTGATATTCAAGGTGCTCTGGCGACGTCCTCGTGCAAATTTGATGCAGAACGATCCATACATTAGCAGCACACTCTAGACAATTTTGTTTTATATATACTAGACAAATATTCATCCTACTAGCTCTGCACAGGATTCTCCTATACAAGGTTTTAGACTCCTGATCTGCATCTGACGGTTCAAATTTGACTACTTCATAATAGGGTTGGGTTCTGAATTCTCATATTGGTTATCTATCTGGACCTATGCAATAAGAATTGGGATCAAATAAAAACTTAAAACAAACAATAGCAGAGAATGATAGTGCCGACGGGAAACAAAAGTTAAAGTGAAGGGAAGAAAGAAAATGAAAAGGTAGGATAAAGGCGAGAGGGAATGGGTTAGGGAAGGTAAATTCAGTAGGGAGAGCCGCGCTCTGATAGCCAGAATTCCAAAGAAAAAAACGATAATAAAAAGAATTGATCTGATGAATGCATTGAACAATGTTTTTTAAAAGACATAACTTACTAATAGCTATAAAAGACGATAATATTTCTTTTGTAAGCATAGTTCAACAAAATGAGTTTTTCTCTTGAACTTGCACAGTATAAAATTTAGGAGGAGCTGCAATAGTTAGGAGCTTTTACATTTTTATTTTCTTCTTTGGCTTTTGTGAAAAATCTTTCAATTGTTTCCCCTTCAATAATAGTTGAAAAAATTAAATGGCAAGTCTTTAGTGGACTAAAATTTTAAATCAAACGAAAATCATAATTAATCATATCAGTTTATAATATTAAATGAATAATTTGAATTTAAGTATAGTTATACTATGGTGGCAAAAAATGATACATATTGAAAAAGATAGAGATGAATAAGAAATAAAGAAATAAAATGAACAAATTGAACAAAATGGAGTGAACACTTATAAAAATAAAGTAAATAGATGTAATAAATAAAGTAAACATTTATAAAAACAAAATTAACATATATAAAAGATAGATTTGAATAAGAAATAAAGAAATAAAATTACATATAAAGTGAACACTGAAAATAATAAAATGAACGAATAATAAATAAAGTGAACAGTTACAACAACAACATGAATATATAGAAAAACAACAAGAAAAAATATAAAAGATAAACAGAAAAAAATGTGAACAAATATAAAAAAAATAGATAGAGAAATAGAAGGGTCAGTGAGAAATGGAGAAGATAAATAGAAAGGGATAGGAGGGAGCACAAAGATGGGGATGGAGGAACAGAGAAAGAGAGATCGTAGGAAGAAGAGAGGGAATAAAATATGAGCAGAAGTGAAGGGGGGGTGGCGCTGGATGAGGGAGCGCGATGGCATAAAGTATTTTTCTTCAGATGTGATATACACCATCCATCAATTTACTACCCAATACCATCCATCATACTTCAACTGGCCAAATTGGGCTTCATGCATCAATTTCAGCGTGATGACATAATCAAAACTGCGTGATGAAGTCATAAATTATTTTTCAAAAAAAATTTCAAATTTTTTTATTTTTTTTTCGCTCTGACATCATCAAATGGATGGATTTTTTGTGTTCAATTAGATGCTTTAAGAGATGAGTTAAACTTGTTATGTGTTCAGTTTGTTGCTTCTTAAAATCGAATTTTCGTAATTTTTTTGTTCAGTTAAACACGTTAAGGGATGAACTTAAAGTCTTTTAGTGTTCAATTAGTTATGTCTCAAAATTGAATTTTTGCATTTTTGTGTTCAGTTAAACACTCTAAGGATGAATTTATGTGTTTAGTTAATTGCAACAAAATTTTGCTTGTGTAGTTTTTTTTCAGTTAAACACATTAAGGAATTAATTTAAAGTGTTTATGTGTTCAGTTAGTTGCAGCAAAACTTGATTTCGTAGTTTTTGTGTACAATTATACTGGTTAAGGAATCAATTAACATTATTTCTGTGTTCAGTTAGTTGTGATCAAATGAAAGAAGATGATCCCTTAGAAAGTAACTCAACACATATGATGACTAACTAATCTATTAGAAAAACTAAATCACTGATAACAAAGTACATATTATGATCTGAATAAACAAATAACTAATTTTGAGTACAAAAATTGCTAGTTGTCTTGATGCGTTTATTGGCAGGAATCCGTAAACTTCTCTCCATCATTGACATTCGATGCTTTCACAATTTGTGAGAAGTTCTTTTGTAAGATGAACATTCTCTCCAGTATTTGAAGGTATGTTTTCCCATTGTTGGAATGTCAATTGTAGATTATCAATCTGTCATAGAAAGGAGATTATCAATATTTTCAACGAAACATAAGAGTATGAGATATGTCGAAATATAAAGTATTGAATATTTACTATTCATTTTATGTGATTACAAGTAGTTTTTCTCATAAAAAAAAGTAACAATTCTTTCTGAGCAACCTTGGTACCTATGTGAATGTTTTCTGAGTCTTTTCTTTTGGAAATTGTACTTGATTTTCATAAATGTGTTCACTTACAGAGTCTTGAATCTCCTCCTTGGCTATGTAAAATGGATCTTGAGCAGGAGTCACCTCATCTCTTTTTCAAATATAAAGAAATGATCTACCAAATCAGAGAATAATTACTTCTAATTAGTATTGTCTAATTGCGAAAATAAATCAACAAATTAGCCTATTTCTGGTGAATCTAGATCAATAGAGCCTACACGAACCCTAGATTTCAACCTGTCCCGATTATTGTTATGATCCAATTCAAGCTATGCATAGGGGAAAAGATATCGGATCCAAGCCTACCTACTTCATGAAATTACTAGGATAATGTAATTAAGCATAGTATAGCGAGAGGTTTTGATGGCGACATACCATATATGATCGGAGGAGCAGTTGAAAGTGAGCAACACTCAGCCAACCTTGTCTCCTTCGACACCACCATCACATGCGTTCTCAAGTACGGAGTGCTCATGTAACGAACCTGATTCAATTTTTAAGGAGTTGTGGAGGTAGACAAAGAATGGAGCTAAGGTGGACAAAGAATAGAAGTAATGTAGACAAAGCACAAGATATTGAAATTGAACTAAATTAATTAGACATAAACTTTATTGGGTTAAAAACGATGCTATTGAGACATCGATCGGATATTAATCCATTACAATAAGCAAATTACAACTAATTGGAAATTTAACGAAAGAAATAGCAGAAAAGAGAAATAAGTGGAAATAGGGTTTTGGGTTCAGATCTAAGTAATCGCATATCTCCTCAGTTGAACTTCCTTATCCTAAATACCTATGAAAATATCTACGAGTAATTAATTGAGTTTACAGTTTACTTTTAATCCTATTACAACGATGAAATATTTTGTCTTCAAGCGGATTCGAGCACTGGTCCCTCTCTGCCACGTCATTTAACCTCCAACGGCACTCTTCTTAACGCCGTATACAACCACATCCGGGTCCCCACTTGCCACCAACACTCTTTTAATATTTTTCGTTTCCTTCTGTTGGGTTTTAACTGAGTTCTTCAATTGATTGGTATAATTCAGTTCTGAACCGGAGTTGAGCTAAATTATTTTGCTGAGGTAAGCAATTGGCTGTCTCCCTTGCATTAATACAGCCCCAATACAAGTATCACTTGCATCGGTCTCTAATATAAATTCCTTTGAGAAGTCAGGCATGGCTAGGACTGGTGCAGTGTACATAGCTTCCTTCAGTTTCTCAAATGCATCATCAGCCTCTTTTCCCCATTGGAATAATTTTTTTCTTTAACTGTTCAGTGAGGGGGTTTGGCTATTATCCCATAATGTTTGACAAACTTTCTATAGTACCCAGTTAACCCCAAGAATCCCCTCAATTCTCTGACATTTTTAGGGGTTGGCCAACTGCACATGGTTTGTATCTTTTTGGGGTCTGTAGCCACACCTTGCTTGGAATTTATGTGCCTTAAATATTCAATTTTGCTTAAACCAAATTCACACTTGCTCCTTTTAGCATATAGATGGTGTTGTGCTAACAATTGCAGTGTCAGTCCCAAATGCTCAAGGTGTTCTTCCATGCTGTGACTATACACCGGTATGTCATCAAAAAATACCAGCACAAATCTCCTTAAATAGGATTTAAATACTGTATTCATTAGTGCCTGAAAGGTGACAGGTGCATTGGTTAGTCCAAAGGGCATAATAATGAACTAATAGTGCCCTTCATGTGTTCTAAATGCTATTTTGCACATATCTCCTTCCTTCATTCTGATTTGATGGTAGTCTTGTTGGAGTTATGTCCTAGAAGTCAATATTTAATGACTTATTTTCTTAGTTTATGTTAATGATGATATTTGATCATTTGTTCCTAGAATTTATTATTGACATATCATTCAGGTTGAGGATGTGAATTGTAGATCTCTGTGGATCATTCATTAGAATGACAATAATAAATCTAAATCGTCCATAATCTTGATAATTAACAAGGAACATTAATTATCATAAAAGATTAGTATGCAAGTTAAGTGATGATTAAGTTCTACAAATCATAGGTAAGGAGTTACCAACTTAATTGCATATGTGTATGTTATTAGAACATAGTACAGGACTTGACCCAATGAAATAAACATATGGACTGTGTTAAGTGTCATTGTTTATTTCATATAAGTTTGATTCTAAGTTTGAGATGTTCACCTTTTACACATGAGGATAGGTTCAATAAATATCGTCTAACGTTGATTCCTGATAAAGGCTGCTATAAGGACTTTATTTATGTTCTCTTGAATTGTGCGGGGAAAAGTTGTTCATCAAGAAAACTGTATGTCACTCATTAATACACTTAATGAGTGATGATATCTGTTTGGGCCCCTTGATGGAGTTGGATCGTATGCATGCAAACTAGACGATCAACTCTAGATCAAGAAATGTATAATCTGCAAGAATGACACACTCCTATCTTGGATTATACAATGATATCATGTGACATAAGAATTAGATAAGGAAATACTTATATTTCTTATGCAGGATTGAAATATTGTAACGGTACACTATTTATGCGAATTGGGAATCATAACGTGTTGCTAGATACCGCTTATGATTATTGGAAATAAATAGTGATTTATTCTCTATGGCCAACATAGCATAAATCCTCAAAGGGTCACACAAATAGGACTTTGACCACACAATGCATTATCTATTTATTCGCAACAGTGAGTATTGCGAAAATATGATGAGTTGATTAATTAATTATATACTGTTATGAAACGTTATAATTAATTAAGTCAAAGAGATCATATAGAAATAAATTAATGCATTATCTAATCCCAAAATAATTATTAATGAGTTAATAATTAATTTTAGATCAACACATTTCAATATAAATGGTTATATTGATTAATTGGGCCGTTATTTAATAGGAAAATATATAGCCCAATTATAGAGCAACCTAATGGGACTTTAATTAGGTGAATTAAAGACCCAAATGAGATTGTGAGGTGGCCCATATAGGCCCAATTCGTAGCCAGCCATAGGGTGGCAAGAGGTGTAATTTTGGGGAAGTTTTCCCTAGGGTTTGAGCTCTATAAAAGGACCCCTTTGGAGGCTCCAAGAGCTAGCCTTTCTCTCTTCTCTCTTCCTCCCCTTTGTGGCTGCCACAAACCTCCTCTTTTCTCCCTCTTTTGCTCATGTGTTGAGCTCTCTTCTCCATTTAAATGAAAGATTTAATTGCTAGAAGAGAGAAAGCTAATGGGATTAGGCTTATTCTTGGGTGTGCTAGCACATACCTTGAGAACGTAGTTAATCTCCTTGGTGGACTCGAGACCGGCGGCACAATCATGGTGGTGGTGGTGGAGAAGGCACGCCATCGACTCTCATGCCATGGATTCGAGCCTCATGAATGCGATTTCATGAGAGGTACAATTCTTCCTACTCTCATCTTGAAATGCTTGTGAATTTGATTGAAACCTAGATCCCTTGTGTTTAGTTGTGATTTCTTGCTATTTGATGACACAAAAATAGAATTAAACACTTTCTAACAAGTCTGACCTCAGATCAATCTTTGAAAAGACACTGGCTCCATGCAGTTCATCAAGGAGATCATCAATCACTGGAATAGGGTACTTGTTCTTCACTGTGCAAGCATTTAACTGTCTATAGTCAATACACATTCTCCATGAGCCATCCTTCTTTTTTACTAATAAGACAGGTGAGGCATAAGGACTATTGGAGGGTTGAATCAACTGGTTGGCTAATAGTTCAGTGATAATCTTTTCAATCTCCACCTTTTGAAAGTAGTTATATCTGTAAGGCCTTATGTTGATAGTTTTAGCATCTGGTTGAAGTGTTATAGCATGGTCTACCTCTCTGGATAGTGGTAACCCTTTGGGTTCTTCAAAAACAACTGAAAAGGAGGCTAACACATTTTGTAACTCAATAGGGAGGGGTACTGTTACAATTTGCTCATTGTCAGTCATATCTCCTCCCTCTGCACACATAATGTGAGCCATCAAAACTTCACCTTCCTTCTTAACTTCCTTTTCTGCATCCACTACTCCCTTGAATACCTTAATTTTAGCTTTTTCATCTCTGACTTGCAATTTGATTGGCTTGTCCCTTGCTGAAACTCAAGTTGACCAGCCCCCCAGTCTACATTTATAGGGCCAAGACAAGTTAGCCAATCAATGCCTAAAATCATGTCACATCCTTGTACATCTAGTACCTTCATGTCTCTTTCAAAGGGGTGACCCTGCAAACTGAATTATAGAGCTTCACACTGTAGATCAGTGACCATTTTTTCCCTGTTAGCCACTGTTACTATCATGGGCACAGTTTGTACTAACTTTGGTTGCACTCCTTGCAAGACATCTGAATGTACAAATGAGTGAGTGCTCCCACTGTCCAAGAGTGCACACACTGGTGTTTTGCCAACTTCTTCTCTGAATTTCATCATCTTAATATTCTTTTGACTTTTGGTATTAAACATGGTCACAACAGCTTGTTCAATCTTTTCATCACTTACTTCCTCTACCAAATACTCACCATCCCCCATTTATACCTCATCTGTAACTTCTTCAATTGAATTTAACACTTTTCTGGCACATTGATGACTAGGAAAATATTTTTCATCACATTTGTCACATAAACCAAAGGCTCTTCTTCTTTGGAACTCAGCATTTCTGAAATTGGAATTTGGTTGCCATGTTCTCTGGACTTGGTTTCCAAAATTACCCTCTTTCTTTTCTTGAAATTTCCTTCTTCTCACTTGTGGGTAGTTTTGGGTCACATTTGGTCTGACAAGTGTTTTTGACCTTTTATTTTGCACTTCATAGTTGGTCTCTACTCTTAATGTATGGTTGAAGGCCTGGGTCAGTCTAGTGATTTCAAACAACTCCATGGTGGACTTTAGTTTTTCCTTGAGTCCACTAATGAACCCTACTATGAAAAACTCCTCATTCAAGAGTGGATTATGCTTTTTGAGTTCAATTCTGACCTTATCAAAACGATTAATATACTCATCCACCTTCCCCATTTGATGTATCCTCTTGAATTCCTCCACTGGGTGTTTGTCAGTAGATACTTTAAATCTATTCATTACTTCCTCAACCAACTCATGCCATTGCAACTGATATGGCCCATCAACTAACCCCATGTACCACTGATGCAGTTCATCACTAAAATTCATGACTGTCATACTAGTTTTATACACCTCAGAGACTTGGTACATATCAAAATAGAACTCATAATTATTTCTCCAAACCACAGGATCATTACCATCAAATCTTGGAAAGTTAAGTTTTGGCAACTTAGGAGAATTTACCTTGGACAAGTTACCTCTCTCTCCATGATTTTCATTTTCCCTCCTATTATTTCTCTTGGCATACTGCCTCACATATTCTTCACCTCTTCTCATATCATCACTCTCATACCAAGCATCTTCATCAAGGTGGTCTGTCAATGGATCAATTACAGTGGGTCCAGTTCCAGCACCTCTTCCATTTTCAGCTTCACTAACTGGTTTCCCACCAGCTGTTTCAATCAAGGGCCGCTTATTAGCACTGTTACTGGTACCTCCGACTTCAATGGTGTTTTTACCAAACATTGCCATCACCTCCAGCATCTTCTCAATCATTTCCATTCTTCCATCTACTGCCTTCTCTTTCTCTTCAGCTGCTTTGGTATTAGATCTGTCATGGTTTGTTACTAGGGCTGCCATTCTCTCCTCCAATCGCTTATTATTCTCTCTAACTTCTTCAGCCAACTTGCTAATTTGCATCTCCATCTGCACAATTCTCTCCTTAAGATCATCCATGCTTTTATTTCTTGTCAAATGTGAATCCTTGCCCATGTACCGATTGAAACACTCAGATCCTGTTTAATCGGTGCTCTGATACCAATTGTAACGAACCTGATTCAATTTTCAAGTAGTTGTGGAGGTAGACAAAGAATGGAGCTAAGGTGAGCAAAGAATAGAAGTAATGTAGATAAAGCACAAGATATTGAAATTGAACTAAATTAAGTAGACAGAAATGAAATTGCGTTAAAAACGATGCTATTGAGACATCGATCAGATATTAATCCATTACAATAAGCAAATTACAACTAATTGGAAATTTAACGAAAGAAATAGCAGAAAAGAGAAATAAGTGGAAATAGGGTTTTGGGTTCAGATCTGAGTAATCACATATCTCCTCAGTTGAACTTCCTTATCCTAAATACCTATGAAAATATATGCGAGTAATTAATTGAGTTTACAGTTTACTTTTAATCCTATTACAACGATGAAATATTTTGTCTTCAAGCGGATTCGAGCGCTGGTCCCTCTCTGCCACGTCATTTAACCTCCAACGGCACTCTTCTTAACGTCGTAAGCAACCACATCCGAGTCCCCACCTGTCACCAACACTCTTTTAATATTTTTCGTTTCTTTCTGTTGGGTTTTAACTGAGCTCTTCAATTGATTGGTATAATTCAGTTCTGTACCGGAGTTGAGCTTAATTATTTTGCAATTTTCAACTTCAATTCCTGACAGCTCGATTGTCTCAAGGGCATCTAGGCCCGCTGCTTTCTTCCTCATCTGGTTCGACGTTGAGAGGTTGATTTTCGCCTCTCTTTCTCTGGCTGTGTGGCTGCGGCTAGGTTTGGTTTGGGATGAGAGAGAAGAATTAGAGTGAAATAAATAGATTAGGCCTGCCCATAAAAAGTTTATTTGAAACATGTGGATGGTTGGATGGTAATTAAAAGAATGGTGAGTACTAATTACCATTTTTCTTGTTTATGAATTATTTCTTATTGGCCTACTAGATTTTGTAAATTTGGGCTATCTGAAAGAGAGGCCATATATCAATTTTCTTCTTACTTTTCAAATTTTCACTATATGCGGTTGCAAATAATTGTCGATAATGTGGGGCTGCACATAATAGTTTCTACTCATGTGATAAATGAGGTAAAAGATGTAGAAATCAATCGTTATTTTACAAGGAAATTTAATAGAAGTTTTTCATTTATTTCTCTTCCATAGAATTCTTTTTCGGCCATAACGAATCCTTATTGTAGGCCTATTTTTTTTTTTTTTTTCTCTAACTTCTGATTATAAAGATGTACCTTGGTTGCTCCAGATAAAAGCAAATATGGATAATAATGAGGGATACACATACACTTTTCAAACGAATGGAATAAATATTATTTTCCTTTTCTCTCAATTAAATAATAATTGGAATATAAACATCATCAAGTACAAAAATGAATAATGAACTCCCATATAAACTGTACGATTCAATGCAACATTCTAGTTTAACACTAGCACAATCAATTTTAATATTTCAAGAACAGAGTATTTTATATCAAATAACATTTTAAAAACTAATGTATCAAAAAATAGTACTTCCAGAAATATCGAAACATTATTGTACTCGTGAGGCTACTTTGTTCTTTGGTTATCTTGTTCCTTGATCCACGCACTTCATGTGACAAGATGAATGCATTAAGATAGCACTACGTGCAATTGATGAGCTTTTACGACTAATCCATTAATTTAATCATTTCACTATCTATCACTAAGTAGTAGGATTTCAAAGTGCTCGAACCAAAGTCTCAATAAAATTATTCCGTTCCGGGTTCTCTGTGGCATTTGAGAGCGCAATTATTTGTGTTATTCTTGGGTAACTCAAATAACGAAAAACAATTGTTCAACATTTGTTTTTTGTAATTTTGCTTTAACTGCTTTTGTAATTTTAGCCCCTCGCTAAAAACCTTTTTATTTAATGAAAGATGAGGTCTTAGAACCTCATTTTTGCTTCAAAACGAAAAACAATTGAGAAGAATCAGAACATGCATCCATACATAATTCTAAAGAGAAATGTAGAAAAAGTAAGTACAATAACCAGATGGATTGCATGTATCGTTGTAAAGTGCCACATAACATCTAATGTTCCATCTGCTCATAATTCGAATAATTCAACTGGGTCACATTTTCTGCTATGCATTAAAAATATGAATTTTTGATTTCGCAACGTGATGGCAAGTGGAAACTGGTAATGCAAAAATAATAATAATAATAAATTTTTAAATTGTATTCAGCCAATGGGAATTGGTCGATTCAAATTCAATTAGGAACAGTTTTGGGTATTCTATTCAATCTTTATACAGTCATAGTGACTATATATTTTATTTATAATCTTATAAACAGGCACGAGTGAAGTATAAATCATAACTCAATAATAATAATAATAATAATAATAATAATATGATATTAGAGAGGGAATATGCACTATGTTTATGCATCACTAATTTGCACAAGCACATAGAAATAAAACATGAGGTTTGATGTAATGATATTTATTATTATTATTGTTAGTGAAATATATCATTTGAAATTTAAAACAAACAATTATACATTCAATGAGTGACCCTTTTTTTTTTTTTTTTTGATATAATAGCTCCCATGGTATGATGCTCAACTTGTATATATATATGATAGTACAATACCCAACCTGCATTAAGCAACATCCATAACTAATAAAATAATACACAACTCGTATGAAATATGATTAAAGCTCAGAAATTTAACACCAGAAACTCTAAGAAGAAATATTGATGCGTAGGTATCGTGGAGGAATCTTTGGAGCTAATTAAGGATTTAAATTGTTCTGCTTTTGAGGAAAAGAAGCGTGTCATGCTTTGAAGTTTGGTCAAAGGGAAAACTTACAAAAAACCCAATGAAAATTTGTTTTCGTGTATAACAGAAAGGGAATCTCATATTCTACTATCTAGACTAAGGCAAGAGTATAGACGAATTCTAGCCATGTGTAAGGAGCTTAGCCATAGCATGCACAACAATTCCGAGGTATATATAAATTTGATTTGAATTAATTATTCAAAAAAAATTGATTTGAATTGACTTTTTTTTCGCGGCATCAGCTGATCAGATTCCATTTAAAAGGTCACTAATTAGTAATTATTACTGGGATGGATTCACTGGTAATTAAGTGTACCATTGTTAGGTCTTGTTAGTCTACCTGTCAAAATTCTCGTAATCCGTACTATATATATCAACTTGAATATCGTGCCTACTATTTTTAATTATTACTTGATATAAATGTTTTGTTGGTATCATTCAACCGGTATGGATATTTCCCTCATTTACACACTAATTAGCTAAAATATGAATTTGATCCACAAATATACATCTAAAATCTTGTATTACTAGACATCATTTTACAAGCATAAATTAACTCAGATCTAGATCATTAATATTTTGAAAAACTTAATGATCTAGATCATTAATATTTCTATCGATATGCTAATGTTATTACTTTAAGCAAAACTGATCTGGTGCATTTGGATAATAGAAAAAAATAGTTCAACAGTATTATTTGGGTTAGTATAGCAAAATTGTATGAGAAAGTGATTAATTAAAAAAATGTATGGATAGTGCTTATCTTTAACTATTTCGAAGAGATCGTTCATTATTTATATTGCATGATCCAGAGTAACAGTAACACAAAAATGGCTAAGTTCACTATTCTTACGTACAAAATATTGAGCTAGTATAACAATACTAAACAATATTTTGGAGAAAGCAAAAAAAATTACTTTGAAAGCATCTATTAAGAATAACACCACTAACTGTTATTGATCTAGTCCTACTGCTATTACCGGGCAACCCAAGCATACTTTAGATGTATAACAAATAATAAAATAGTTGTTAATTTCGAAAAAGAAGACTCTGGAAAATAATTAAAATAGATAAAGTAGACCAAGTTTTGGAGCAAAAATGATTGGATATATTGCCACACTTTTTGCAAAATCTAAATGCATGGGTTCCTTGCATCTCATCATTAATAGACGATAAAAAATCATCGTTGACCAGCAGCCCCAAGACCAAAAAAGCCGCTCAATAGTAAATAGATTAACTAAACCGCCCATTCTAGGGTTTAACTGAAACCGTCCTTTCTGTGTTCTGTCTCACTATATAAATATAATTCTTCTCGTCTGTCAGTCACAGACTTCCCTGCTCTCTGTCTCCCTTTTTCTTTCTCAGAACAACAGAAAGAAAAGGAGGGAGAAAGAAAGGCCGACAGGAATAAAAGAAAAAAGAAAAAAAGATGGAGTGCTCAAAAGCTCTCAAGACAACACTACTTGCAGTCATTGTACTTCATCTGGTTGCTGTTTGTCATGGAAGACTGCGGTACAACTTCTACAATGGCAGATGTGGGCAGCACAATGTAGAGGCAATCATACAAAGTATTGTCAAAAACAGCTTTACAACAGACCCGAAGATTGTTGCGGGTCTCCTCCGGTTGCAATTTCATGATTGCGCTGTCAATGTAACCATTTTCTTTGTCTGTATTAAGAAACAATGCTAATTGTGTACTGTTATGTTCTGTTTTGTAATGAGCTGTTGTATTTCTGCTTGACAGGGCTGTGATGCATCGATACTTTTAGATGGGCCAGACAGTGAGAAAACTGCGAATCCGAACCTGACTGTGTTTGGGTACGACCTGATTGACCAAATAAAAGTTGTACTGGAATCAGTATGTCCCGGTGTGGTCTCCTGTGCTGATATCATTATTGCTGCAACCAGAGATGCTACAGTTCTGGTAATTAAGTTCACAAATTAACATGTCAATACCAATCTTTCATTTCTTTTCTTATTAAATTACTTTTCTTCTTTGAATCTGTTAGTCTTTTTGCTTGTCCATCAGTTTATTTTTATCTAATTGTCCATTTGTTTGTCTGGACATTTGAATGTATCAGGCTGGATTAGCTCCATTTCAGGTACAGATGGGCAGAAGGGATAGCTTGGTTTCACTTGCTTCCCACGTAAATCTACCATCACCAGACATATCTGTTTCAAATGCAATTCAGTTCTTTGGGTCTAAAGGGCTCAATCCATTTGATATGGTTCTTCTCTTAGGTAACTCTAACGCTATTGCCAACCGTGTTATGTTTGCTTGCGAGATAATCTGAATAATAAATTTATTTTAATTATACAAAGTATGACATCCTTTTTATCAATACATCCTCCAAAATAATTTGACAGCTCGCCTCAGTCAGGCGATTACACTGTATATCTTTTGCTCTTATCATTTGATATTAATCAGAATATTCAAAATTTGCACAAATTTGAAATGTCTATTGATAGGAAACCTTCCCTTTTTTTGCTAATTGACTGAACTTTTCATTTCAGGTGCTCACACAGTTGGAGTGTGTCGTTGCTCAGTGATCAATGATCGCCTCTACAATTACATGGGCACAGGCAAGGCCGACCCCTCCATGAACCCATCCTATATGAATGTCCTCCAAAACCACTACTGTCCAATGGGCCAGGCAGACAACAGTTATGTATATCTCGACGATCCATCGAGTGCTCTCTCAATTGACAACAATTACTATAAGCAACTCATGAACAACAAAGGCATTTTGCCAATAGATCAGGAGCTCGCACTTGACGGGTCAACCGGGTGGATGGTTGATCTTCTGGCCAATGCAACTGACTTCCCAAGTTTGTTCACTCAGGCCTTGATCAAGCTTGGTAGAGTTGAGGTGCTCACTGGTAGACGAGGGCAGATCAGAAGAAATTGTAGAAGAATAAATTGAATTAGCATTAAAATTACCTTATTCTTTTTTTTTTCTCTCTTCTTTCCTCTGTATTCATTTGAGTAATTATTCTTTTTTTCTTTTGTTCTATTTTTTGTAGATGTAGCTGTACCAGTCATATACTGAATACATTGCGTTTATTGTGGTGTCAATCCCAATACTGTTCCTTTTTTCGAAGCATAAATTAGATCTTATAACATAACACAGTCTCTGCCTACCTTTTCGAAAAACAAATAAATAAAATAAAATAAACCATAACAGCTGTAAGAGTTGAAACCGCCTTGATTTCGGTGGCTCACTGGCTCTGGCCTCTAGGTAGATCTCTTCATAACGCCATTATATATGAACTGTCCATCTCGTTATCTCACCATAAAGTGCTCTTAACATTACAGACTCTTTTTCATCCGCACTCCTTGTGTAATGGAGAAACTTTTCCGAAAAAATTATAACTAACTTTAATTAATTTAGAAATTATAAAATAATCCGTTTTTAATTAATTTTTTAAAAATGACTGCACAGTTTCTAGAATTAGGCTTATTATATATTGCGCGCGACCCTCTCCCTCTCTCCTGTCCCTTTCATTTGCTCTCGGAAGAGCGAATTCTCTCTGCGAGATCTGAAGTAAGTTTTCTTTTATTTTTTTAATTAATTTATTTATTTAATTTACTTAGTTATATTAGTTTAATAATAGAAAAAATAGGAAAATTATTCAAAAAATATGAAAAAATTTATAAAAAAAATCAGATTAAATTCTATTATTTAGGATAAATATATTTTAGGAAAAATTTTTTTTTTACATGTTGTAATAATAGAAAAATTATTAAAAAAATTAGGTTAATAATAGAAAAAATAGGAAAAATATTTAAAAAATATCCAAAAAATTTAAAAATCAGATTAAATTCTATTCATTAGGAAAAAAATATTTTACCAAATTTTATATTTTTTACATCTTATAATAATAAAAAATTATTTAAATAATTAAGTTAATAACAGAACAAATAGGAAAAATATTCCAAAAATATAAAAAAATATTAAAAAATCATATTAAATTATATTATTTGTTATGTAAATTAATAATATATTTTTTGATATTTGTACATATTATAATAACATAAAACTATTTTAAAAATTAGGAAAATCAATAGAAAAATTAGTAAAATTAATAGAAAAATTGGACAATTCTTATAGGTTGATATATTGTTTTGGTTTTCAATGTGCAGAAAATTTCAAACAAGATTCAAGATTATTGTCGGCGAGCCTCATCGGATACCTCATGTATTGGAGTCGAAGGGTCTTCCGACAGACATCGCATCCATACCTGATACGTCGTCTGACGAGGAGGACCTTCCGGAGCCCGGTTGGGAGGAGCATTGGTTCATGCAGGTATATCACAAACTTAATCTAATATTATTGTGTTATTCTTCTTATTTTCTTCTTTTTCAAAATTATTTTATAACATTATTACTGTTTTTATGTGTAACAGGGTGATTTCAGTTTGCATGATTTTGATTCATTTTTTTATGTTTCGCGCCCTACCCAGCCGATCACTCAAAGCAGACGCTCTCATACCCGACCATCTGAGCCTGAGATTGCTGAGCTTGAGACTGCTGAACCACAGCCTCCACCTCCACCTCCATTTTATTCTCAGTCACACCCTCCAGAGCACCCCACCCAGCATACTCCTTATCCTCCGTACCAGACTCAGACGCAGTTTGGAGGGGGTTATATGCAGCAGAGTCAGTATGGAGGGGGTTATATGCAGCAGCCTCAGCAGAGTCAGTACCAGACTCAGGCTGATGCTTATTTCCAGACATACGGTATTCCCTTAGATGATGATCCATTGTCGACTTTCATTCAGTCGCAGCCTCAGTATCAGTCTCCATTTCCTGGATACAGTCCACAGTCTGGTCATCCTGGGGCATCGTCTAGTAGACCTCCTCCTGTTCCCACTCCAGTTCCTGCGCCTCGTCCCACTCCAGGACTTGCTCGCGGCCGACAGCGCCGACAGCCACCAGGCGCATATATTGATTATTCCCCGGCAACGGGGAATTACATATCGTAAAATAAATAATATATGAATTAATTGCTACTTTAAAAAAATAAAGTCAGGAAAAAAATAAAGTCATGTCAAAAAATCATGTAAAAAAATAACGTGATCCAAAAAAATACTAGTTTAAAAAAATAACGTCATGCAGTATATTCTTTTGCAAAATATCTGTTTAAAAATATACAAACGCGGGCCCAATCAAAATAGAACATATTTCATTAATTATAAATAATACTTATAAAAAATATAAAAACTAATAATAATAACTAATAATAATAGAACATAAATTATCATATAAAATTCTTAAATAAATTTTTATAAGTACATGCACAACAAAATACATGGACAACAAAAACATATTTCATTAATTTTAAATAATACTTATAAAAAATATAAAAACTAATAATAATAACTAATAATAATAGAACATAAATTATCATATATATGCATTTATCAAACTCAATAACTTAATAATATAAAAAAATAACACATATTTCGCTCAAAGTTTGATAAATAACTTAATAATATAAAAAAATATAACACATTTCGCTAATAATATAAAAAAATATAACATATTTCGCTCAAAAAGTGCTAAAAAAGTGCTGAAATGGCGGTAGGTATAGTTTCGGAATCTCAGATTCCGAAACTAGCTAGTTTCGGAATCTCTGAGATTCCGAAACTAAGCAGAAATTGTTTCGGAATCTCAGATTCCGAAACTGCACGGTCAGTTTTAAATTTTTTATTAAAATCGGATTATTTTATAATTTCGTAATTAATTAAAGTTAGTTATAATTTTTTCGGGAAACTTTTTTTTTAAGTTTAAACAGCCCGTGGGCTTTTGTGTAATGGAGAATTAATTGTTTTGTGGTGAGAAGAGACCAGTCCATATGTAAATATTATTTTTAAAAAAAAATAAAAAGGTTGATAGCACATGAGAGAACAAGCTAACAAAGACTCCAGGATCTTCAGCTTGCACCAAGTCTGGAGCAATAGATTTAGCTAAAAGAAAATCGAATCAATTATTCGAGATCCCCACTGTTATGTGAACTAGTTAATGTATATTTACTAGGTAATTAAGCAAGTATATAGTTATCATCTACATAACTACTGAAATATTTTATCTTTCATCTTTCCGATGCAAAATGGTATCGATAAGTGTTGAGTAGGGTGCCAGACCTGTCAAACAACAATATCCCACGCAGGCAAAATAAATTATTTGCCTTCATCCAATAATATATTCTGCTAATTCATAGATCCCGACAAAAGAATTTTTTTTTCCGTATGTTCTGGTTTTCTGAGTCAACAAAACAGAGGCTGAACTAAAGGAATACCAACAGGATTATTTATAATCATACATCTCATACAATCTGCAAGGTTATTCAGCAAATAAATCAACTATTATCAAACAACGTTTTCGGTTGTGACAGAGACAATCATGGGAGTTGAATCTCTATCAACTAAAAGTACTTCTCTATTTTCATTCAATCAACGACAAAACGACACAGAAAAATAACAGTTCAACTACAAAATTGAGACAATTCTACTCCACAACAGCTAGTAGATCTTCTGAATTAACAAATGCATGCTTCTCCTCTGTTCCAAGATCAACCTGCAATAACAATGAAGCCACACAGATTGGGCACCTGTATTAGTTCTCACTATCCAGATTTTGCTACGCTTGTGTACTTTTTCATTTATAAATTATAGTTAAATTATTCTTAAGTTACTGCCTATAAAGAATATCATCATATTAGAAATTTAAAACTCAGAAAACAACAATCGATAAAGATCAAGTACCTCATAGGCATTGATATCCGAGAACAACACCTGTACAGAAAGGACATCAGCAGCCAACATTAAACCAAAAAGAATAAAACAAGAGAAAATTATAGCTTATAAAGCTTCAGTTTTCTTCAAGCTTGTTCTTACAACACTATGAGAACATAACTATTAAACAATTTACCTTATTGCCAGCTCCAACATCACTAACATCAGCGCCTACTGATAAAATCTGAATACAAGATGCCATGTCAAACATGAAAAGTACAAATCAGAAGTTAAAAGCAGGTCAAGAAAGCAAACATAAAGTCCTTACCTCACCCATGAGGTATCTCTCAAACTTGACTGCTGATTTAGGCAACAGGACTCCTCCAGCAGATTTCTACAGAATTCCAAAGAGTATTACAACCTCAATTGCAAAAAATTAGAAATTTTGGCCAGTACACAGTATTTTAGGTGAAAGAAACAGGAGCAGTATGACATTTTAGTAATATAGCTACTTTCCAGATTTATTTTACCACTTCTAGATACTTAACCCAAATAGAGCTTTAGAATAGCCTCTCTTTCATCAAGCTATTTACTCAAAGAGCAGGGTTCAAATGCCTCCATTTAATAACTCAATAAGACTGAAAAATGACAAAATAAAACCGATCAATGTAATTTATGTTGCTTCCTCTATACATAAACAATAAAACAAATATGACATTACGATGCCGTTTTGATTTGCATCAAGAGCTTATGAAAATCCAATGATGTGGACTATTTTGGATGTTGATTTTTCAAGAAAATGCCAAAAATTTGTATATGCTTATAGAGAAGATAATACAGACTATCGGAGTTCAAGATTTTTTTTTTTTTTTGTCATTAAGGATCAAGATAATACAATTTGGTCATTGACCAAACATCAATGACTGCCAATTTTTCAAATTACTCGATTGATGAGCAACCAATTTTGAAACAGCACAAATTGAAACACATCATATCTAAATAATAATGCTTCTTCCCTTCTTATTTTGCTCAGATATGTGTTGGACATCACAGTTGTCACAACACTTTGTTGTCATTATAACCTATCTATTGGAAAATAACTTTTCTTTTGATTGTTAACAAAAATGTCAGCTGAGTAATCCTTTGTTATGCACCAACAAATGCAGTAAAACAAATCAAACTCTTATTTATTTCCAAGGTTCTTTTCAGGATTGTTAGTTATTCAAAAAATGTGAAAGTAATACTAAAAGAAAGAGAACTTACATCAGGGATTTGTTCGAGACGAACGAGCACTCTATCACCTTGGGGAGCAACCTGACATGATCAAATAGCATGCATTTCACTCAAATTGGCACCAAATTGAAAACAAAAAGAAGAAGAAGAAGTAGAAACACACAATATAATAACTTCTTAGTATAATGCAAAAGAAATCCCAAGTCCATTAATCTTTACTAACAAATTTCCCACAACAAAATCAAACCATGCCTCATATGCTCACAAAGTTTCGGCGAACTAAATGGTTTCAACGAAAGAGTGTGTGTGAGAGAGAGAGAGAGACCTTGGAGGGTTCCCATTTGAGAGCTGACACACGAATGGAGCTCCGGCGAGGTAGACTGGTGCTCCGGTGGAAGGAAGGCCGGAGAAGACTAGGGCTTGCTGCCACGACGAAGGATTGCGCCATGTGTTTGTCACTGAGCTTGTTTGTGTGCGTTTGAGGAGAAAGGTTTATGTCGCCTCAGCGTTATCGCAATAAAACTTGAATAGAAGTCTCGAGAAGGGGATTACGAGTCGGAAAGGGTTTCTACTTCTAGATAGTTCGACTAGGAAGAACTTTACTGGATCAAACCCTGGAAATTTGGGTTTATTGGGCCTGGACGTTGATATAACGCCCAAAAATAGCTTAGCTCATAATAATTATGGGTATTGCTTGGTGGTGGGTTTTCACTGGATTGGTCTTATACTGCAGAAGTGGTAGTGTGGTACCGGCCCAGTTAAGTTAGAGCTATGATTCTACGAACCTTATGGGCTGATTACATTACAAACAATATATAAATGCAGTCATTTCGAAAGATACACGTAGGGGTGAAAACGGTACCCGTTTCGACCGTTTTTTCGTTTCGTTTCGTCCGAAACGGAACGAAACGGTTAAGGATTTCAATTTCGTTTTAAAAACGAAATGGATAACGCAAATCTAAAGCTAATTTCGTCTCAGAACGAAACGGTTAACGAAACGGGACTGTTTCGTGATCGTTTGTTTCGTCTGTTTCGTGTTATTTACTCCGATTGCAGATAAGAGGGGCGGAGAAAACAAAGCCACTCTATAATAAAACCAAGTTGCGCCGCTTCTCTCTCCGTCTCTTCCTCTCTTCTCCAATCTCCTTCTCTTCTCCGATCTCACCATGCTGAAACCTATCCCCTCTCCGTTCGTCGCTTCCCCTCTCTCTTATGTCTCCAAAACCCATCCCGCTCCATCGCCGAAACCCTTCCCCTTCTCCTCTCATCTCTCTCTAAGCCAATATCATTTCCTCCTCCCTTCTCTAGCAGAACCAGATCAAAGCCTCACTCACAGCTGCTCCGTCATTTCTCCGCCTCTATCGCATCTCCTCCTTTCTTTTCCGCCTCCAAACCCACTGCTTTCCCTTTTCCCCTTCTTTGGGTTTGAATCTGTGGCAGAGACGATGTGGCTGTCGGAGTTGGGCTTTGAAGCCATGGCAGTGAGGGCATAAGCTTCTTCTTCCTGATTGAGGTCAGAATATCTCATCTCAACCTTGTTTGCTTGGTGGCAGGAGAAGTGGAGCACAAGCAAGCAACTGATGAACCAAGCAATCGCTGATACGAGCACAAGCAAGCAATCGCTAAAGCAAACTGGGTTTTCTTGCTTTTTGGATATTTCTGGCTTTTCTGGTTTTTCTAGTTTTTTTTTTTATTTTTCTGTTCTTGTTGATAGTAGAGGAAAACATGTTGATAATAGAGAGAAACTTGCTCATTTTTCTGGTAAGAACAGTGTTGATAGCAGTTGCAAATTGATTTTTTTTTTCATTTTTCTGTTTAGTAAATCTCCTCCTTTTGTGTTTGTGAGCAATCGGAAGAAATTTTGTGATGTTGTTGATATAAGTTTAGGTAATTTGATCAATATGAAACTGTTTTTCTGGCAACTGGTTTCAGTGTTAATTTTGGTCATTGTTAATTTGAGGAATATGAGAAAATCGCTGTTGTCTTTTTGGTCAGTAGTAATTTTGTTAATTTTGACAATTTTTGAGACATTAAATTAATTGGAGACATAAAATTCTACTAAGTTTGGCAATTTTGGCAAAATATGAAATTGTTATCTTGTTAATTTTGATAATATAATTATTACTACATGAAATTTTGAATTTTTTTGTTAATTTCTGATGAAAAGCAAAACGGTTGAGAAATTTAAACGGTTGAACCGTTTTGATCGTTTAATTATAACGAAACGATTAACGCAACAAAATTTGGTTGCGTTTAATGGACGAAACGATCAACGAAACAAAACAAAATTTGCGTATAATCAACGAAACGATCAACGAAAGAACTCATTTTCGTGATCGTATTCGACGTTATGCAGCCCTAGATACACGTCATGTTGGCAATTTATGTAGTATCTCATTGGTTCTACTTCTATGAGGTTACCCTCCTGGTAATTAATAATTAATTAATTATCTAGTGTGTAAAGCTTTGACGTCCCTTTTGACGGTACTCTCCCCACAACTTGATCTATCTATTAATAATTGTGTATTGTTTTTGGGACTAAATTAATTGCAATTTGCCATGCAAAATTACTATATTCTCTTGCAGTGCGCCCACCTAGTTACGTTGATTTCCGCCATAGCTAATGGCTTACTTCATAAATATGTGTTGAAGAGAAAACTTTCTTGGTACTTTTATTTTTAATAGAAGTGAAGAAAAAATTGTAATCAGTTACTCGAGGAGTAAGAATTGTTTTCCAATTTGATTATTCCCTACTTATTCGGATGATGAAGTGACACATATATCTGTAATCGTCAACAAGATAACTTTATAAACAACCAAAGATATTTTTTAAAAAAGTTAGCTTTAATAATATTCAATGGTGCTTTTGTACCCTATTTCAAACTTGTTCCTCTTTTATTACAGAACTACAATTGATGTGCAATTAATCTTTTCATTACAGCACTACAATTGATGTGCAATTAATCTTTTTATAATTTAATTTGTAATAGTAATGTCACAAATCAACACTTAACTAGTAAAAGATTTAGTCGTTGGGAAGAATTCACCAACTGATCAGCACTGCAATTGTTACGTCTCCAGGTAACGTGGGACCAAAATCCAGGATTTATTTATCATATGGGTTATGTTCTTGAAGCATACTGCAAGTTGACGAGCCTTGAAGATAGATGCCAAACCAATTCCAATTTTGACAGAGAAAGCAAAACTTGTTAACATCAATACTTGAAATAGGTGATACCAAATTTTGACTTGGCACATTACTAGCATCCAAAGTAGGTGAAGCACTACTGTCAATCAGTAGCCAAATCTTGGGGACCAAGGATTTGGAAATTGAAAATTTTACCTTAATAATATGTCTGGATCACATCCCATGAATATAGAAATCTTTAAGAATCCTCCATACCTTAAAAGCATGGAAATGGGGGAAAAAGTTAAAGATACTAAATTCTTCTATATATGGTGATGTCACAGGGCCTGTAAACCATGAATGCGTGTTGTTCCATGTATAATTTACAATCCGTTATATGTGTGAGACATTGTGGCTAAATTTTAATTCAACCTAAATTGATGTCATACATGATCTCAAACGGATACGATGTTTTGTCGCACACTCCAAGTAATATATGATTGTCATGTGGTAAGGCATTATGTTTGGGGGCGAGAAGAATCCCGTAAGAGGTTGTCCCCATTTGTAGCACCAATTAATTATGTCTTAAGCATAGGCGTCAGTCTCTTTTGAAGTGAAATAACATAGTATCGAAATCCGCTCGCACATCACTCTAGGAGCTAAAAGAGTTGAGAGTATCAAATTGTCTGTTCAGGGATATATAATATAAGAAAATTATTTCTGGAATTATTTTCTGTTGGACAAGACATAAAATATAACGTTTTTTAGAGTATTCAACACCCTGTAGGATTTCGTCGGAGCATGACGCTTCCTTTCCTATTGATTTATTTAGCATTTTAATCTTCTAAAATTAATGGGAGTCTAGTACATTCAATTGGTCTGTAGCTCTATCATTTATCTAAAGATAATAAGTTCATCTCGCTAGGAGCGTCAGACGAATAAAATTTTTATTGACTGAAATATGTCTTTCTAAATAATATTTTTTAATTTGTTCTTCCATTAGCTAGTTCCTTAATTTATATTTCTCCTCTGCTTATTTCCATATTATCACAAACATCTAGATATACCTTCTCCAACCTTCTATGCTGAGAGTTACTTTGATAGTTGAAAGGGAGGAAGTGTCGGATTTCATGGATCTTTAAAACTAAAATATTAAAATAATTAGATAGAACAATTCGTTTAGATAGGTTATTTTTCATACACACCATACATTGTCCGGTCAATTCGTTTAATTAGGCGGAACAGATTAAACATAAAGGCACAATAGAAATTTTTCATACAGCGACCTCGATAGCACGAAACTTTTTTTTTTATTTAGAGATGCTTGGCTGCCGAGTGATGGTATACCAAAAATTGGTACACCGGTACGATAGCACGAAACTTGACCCACGCCCGAAGGTCCAGGTTATGGTACATCATGATTCACAGTAGAAATTCTCTATCGATCAATTATCTTACAAATATAATAATTTTCAAATATATGTAAGTTCTGAATTTCGAATCTCACAATGTACATATGATCTGCATGCTATACATATCACCAAGTACTTGAACTTTCAGAGTCTAAACAAAGATCTTTTTGTTGGTGCAAATTCAAATAAAAATGGATAATCGGATAATATGAAAACGAATAAAAGGAACAAAAGGAACAAAGTTACCCGAATCGCGCTAGGCGCTGTCCTTAAGCGTATTCCGTCTCAATGTGCGACAGGAACCGCAACCAAGATAAGACCGGTTTGTCACCTTTTAGGGCACGACCATGAAGGTGACTGATGAAAGCCTCCAAAAATATCCAGCAGAAATCAAACGGACTCAAGAATGGAAATATCAAATATTATCAAGAGAATATATGAGAAAATGGACAAGTGTACGACTTCTTGTCCTTCTCCGTTATCAACGAAATGGGCTGTTTATATAGCAAATTAGTTAACGGCTAGTACAGCCTTAATCCATTCAATATTTATCATTATTAATCCGATTAAAATCTCTGGCCAGGAACCGAAAGAAATTGATGGTGAAAATTAGACATTAATGGGCCAAATATATAAACGGTAAAATATTTATTGGATATAGGAAAGTTCTCCAACGGAAAATTAATTAAAATAGAATTAAAGAAATGATATGGACCAATTCAACGGAACAACATATAAATGAAACTTGACAGAAATAAATATCATAATTTGATATTTATTTATATTGATCAAATGTATTTTCATGAAATATGATTTAATGAATTTTGAGTTTTCAAACTATATTTCTAACACTTTTATCAAACAATACTTAAATTGTGTAATTTAATTTTTGAGATATCTTAACAATCAATAACATTCATAATAATTATTTTTTTTATTTAAACTTTATTTAAATTTACTTTAAAATGCATTATCAAAAATTACTATCAAGATAATCATTGTCAAGTAGTCTCTCAGATATATATATATGTACACCTGAAGCAGATATATACACACCATACATTGTCCGGTCCCATTGGGACTCCATTGTCCATGCTATAGAATTTTCAATTTGTTTATAATTGACTAAAGACTTGCGGTCTTTTAAGTTGCGTCAATTAAACGACTGTATATGATAACGATTGTGTTGTATACTAGATTTATCTTGTGTTCATCCTAGCTTCCTAAATATATGCTGTTAAATATTTATGTATTTTCATGTACGAAAATAATATATTATTGAAAACAATATATTTCTAGGTCCCTAACGATCTGTCTCGGCGGAGTTTATACGCTCATCAATACTGCATTTATATCAAACATCAAGGTTCACCATGTAGAAAGATACAGGGGAGACTTTATCTCTAAAGTACTCTGTCTTCTACTACCTCGACAGGTAATGAGGTCATTTCTTTGACTTCGCCACTGATCAAGAAAATAAATTATACTTTATGACTTTTTATAATGTCCATATTTTTCTTTTTGGGCAAGCAGCTAGCTATCAAAATGATGTCTTAGATGACTTCCAAATGATCATGGGTTTAATTAATTAAGTATCCTGTTGACAATTATGCAATATATATAGCAACTAGGAACTAAATAATATTTTAAAGCGTTATGGATAAATTCAATTTCAAAAGCTTACAGCACCATCTTTGAAATTCAAATCCCTGCAACTTTTGAATCTCTGAGTGTATTTTTAAATTGCTCAAGAAAGGAGCACGAAACAAATATACCACAGTTAGGAAAAGTATCAAATATAGCACAACTAGAAAAGAAATTTCAAATTTTCTCAAACTGGTGGTGTTTTCCCAAGTTTTTCAATCATTTAGTTTGGAAATGAAGCATAAAATAATAGCTACTTTGTGTCGGACTAGCAGACATTATACATAACATTAAAAAAAATAAAAGTAAAACATGTTATTAATCATAATTCAGTTTACTACAACTAAATTTGTAAAATTATCATTCGATCATTCCACCATCAGAAAATTTAAAATGTCATTTACGCTCAATTTTCTCCGAGGGCGGGAGTTGCATAGTAATGAATAATTACGTCATACATAAACAAGTTTTTCGCTGCTTTTCCGGATCTGTTTTATTATTTTTATTTGTTTTCTCAAATGCAGATTGCAGGCACATCAACCACAGATATGTAAAGCAATTAATCAACCATGCACGACGGACTGTACCGATCTGCATAGCTGTGACATCACATGCCTCCTCCGTGATTGCATGGAAAATCTTTTTGTAAGGCACTTTTGCACAAACGGCGAGTCGGCACATACCGGCATGGATGAAAAACACGAATGCTTTAATCGACAGCAAACACACAACGATCAGAAGCGCGCCGCTATCAAGTTAAAATTAGTTTGACTTTAAAGAATTGTCAGGTTAATTACTGGATCGGATTGAATTAATTTGATTTTTGTTTAGGAAAGTTCAGGATAAATTATATGGGTTTCAGCTTTAAGTCAAGTTAATTTTTTTCCACTTATCAATTTTATTATATTTGCGTATATATATGCTGTAAATAAGTAATTTCTAAATTCTAATAAACAGTTCTTTCCAGAAATTAATGAAATTACTTAAAAAAAAATAGAGACACATAGCATTTAATAACATTTATCACATCATAAAACAACTTCAATAATTGCATAATCCGCCCACGTACGTGGGATGTCATAAACTGAGAACCTTAGAAAATTAAACACCTACAAATTACAACTTCCAGATCGAAAGGCAATTTTGCGTCAATTTCAAGTTTGAAAATAAATTAAGAACTATGAAATCAACTCGCGTCAGCTAAGTTATTGTATATTTGCCTAGCTGTCCCTATTGGTTACATGGGGCCGATATCCGAAAGACCAAACAAGCAAAACGACGCAAGCTTATTTTGTACTATCTTGCTATTTCCTTGAATAGCCAAGAATTTGACTACGACTTTGTTATTTAGCACACGTTCATTAAAAGCAAATTTTCTTCACAATGATTTTCGGCATTTAATTAACAAAAGAGTTCACTAAAAAGAGACATATAATAAAGCAAAATCATATTAGTCAAACAGTAGCACCCTCATTAACGCTCAGTTGATGGTAACAAATAAACAAATATAAGATATATCTGCATACTTTTATTGTGCGTGGATGATATCAGCTTTCAAAGGAGACCATCTCTACGTGACTACGTGTGTTTTACTTTGCCACTCATCAGCTGAGTCAGCCGAAATGAAGGATAAGCGCTCTGCCAGCGATTGCTGAGCATTCTGTTAGCGAACAACACTAAGTAAGTTTTGAAATTGCTTGCTAATTACTAATTAATAATTTTGATGACGTCATAATATTTGACCAGTCAAATTAGATTTATCTTTTCTAATTAAGTGTATTTAACAATTAACACAGACATGCTCTCTCCCCTTTCATTTCCCTCGGATCAAGATCAATACCCGTCGATTTGGCTAAATTCATTACAATTTTGGTATTCTTTTAAATATTCAATGACTCCGTTTACTTATAATATTTTATTATATTTTGATTTTTCGACCCTGACTACTTATGAAGGGCATAGAATAGAAAAAAAATAATAATAAATAAAATGTGATAGTTGATGAATGATGACCAAATTATTTAGCATCATAAAGTAATAGCATCCAGAATCTAACTTTCTAAACGCATGCAAGCAAAATGAGGGAGGGGCTGGTCCGCCGTTGGATGCACTGTAAAAATAACGCATGCACTTCAAAGTTCAAATAAACAAGCATCAATATGTACAGGTATAGGCAACCAAAAGCAGGTTTAATTTTGTTAATCAGATAATTAAGCGGCACTGCAATTAATGTGGGCCTATATATATATATGCTTACTTATAAATTATGAAAGTCAATTTATCAATATATTCACAACCTTTTATTAATTTCTATTTCTGTTACAGAGTTAGAATATATATAAGAAAATATGAGGTTAATTAATTAATATAACATTTTTATCTAAAAAAATAAGTGTACGTGTTAATGTAAAATTTTGAAAACAAATAAATTATTGACCGCTATTTTTTTTATTACATGTCTCTCCTCTTGGCCTGTTCATTTTCCCCTTCCAAATTCATATATTTATGATAGTGTAACTTCAGCTTTTATTTGTTGAGCAAGGATATTGTCGGAGGTTATAATAATGAGTTATTTGTGTTACATTTGAAAAAGGACATTCGAGTCTCAAGCATATATTATATCGCTTCATTTTATTATAAATATGTTTGAAAGATAAATTGAAAAATTGTTAATTTTTTTTCTCATCTCATGAATAGCGGCAAGATCGTCCGAAAATAAATTTACTACAAAGTATATTCTCTTAATTAATTGATGTTTGCAATTTAATTAATTAACTATTTCGATTTGCGCATTTGAACTTTAGAAATCTTGGTAAACTATTGCAATAAATATAGATAAACATCACTGAAAAAATGCAATTACATTTTAAATTGATCAACTTCAAACCATGTGCTTCGGTCACTCTTATTTTATGATGGTTCACGCACTCTAGCTTACTCAATACATACATATGGTATGATAAAGTAGTTATAGTCTAATTGATTTGAAATTATACATGACAAAGAAAGTTCACATTCAAGTAACACAAAAATCATTTTATACATACGTTTATGAAGCAATTTGTCACTACTGATGAGACATTGGAGGATGACCAAAATAATGTAATTTTTTTTTTATATCTATCAAACATTTAAAAATAATAATAAATCAACTAGTAGCGAGATTTATGATAATAAATAGTGAGATTATATGGAAGTCTTTAAAATGTTGCTTATTGGGAAACAAGAAATTGTGATGATTTTTAATTTTAATTATTGAGTTGCAGTATCTTCATGATTAGTCTGTTCTTCAAGTCCACCGTTAGCCCTCACCACCACCACGGTTCAACACAAAATAAAAATAAGAAACAAATAAAAAGGCATTCTTGTTGTAACCCAAAATCTATCAAGTCCATTTGTATGAACTTCCATTCCGTTGTGCTTTTTATTTACAAAATACTAATTTTTATTATTTGTGGTTGTACGAATTTAATTTTTGTCAATATGCAGTGACATAGAACCTATTATATCTTTTACAATGACATATTTTGAATTTTACTGTTTTACAATGGCATAAGTGAAAAGAGTACAATGGTCATATCAATTAACCAATGACATAAAACTAAATTTTACTATTTTACAGTGGCAAAAAAATAATTTGACATTTAGTAATGGCATATCTCTAATTTCAAAATTTCATAATGGCATAAATCTAAATCACCCATATATCTCTACTCCTTATAAATGCATGGATCCAAAGGTATTACACGTTGGATCTAGCGTTTATCCACCTGCTTGTGACGTTCTATCAATTTGATCTGTGATTGGATATCAACCGGTAAATGAAACAATAATATTTTTTAGTTTTTAGTCTAATAAAGAAATAAATTGAGCAACATATACCTATGTTGATGATAAATTGAGCAACATATCTTTATTGTCTAACATCATTTTGTTTCTTTATTTTTCCATATATGAGCACATTTTTGCTACTATATGGTAAAATTACCCTCGTATATACGCACACTAGCGCGAGCACATTATTAAGGACCTCTAACACAATGGATCCAAATCCACTTGAAAACTTTCTCGAAAAAATATATTTTACTGCTATTTTGAACTGTTTTACATTTTTTTTAATAAAAAAACGAAGCAACTATTAGAGAGGTCATTGATATCGTTACTTCTTTATTCAACCAATTAAACAATTAATGAAAGAAAATAAATATTGTTTTTTAATTAATAAAAAAAATAAGATTAAATTTTTTTTTCTTAAGTATTGTTTATATACAGAGCATATTCACCAACATCGACATGAATCAGTAACTTGAAAAGTTTCGTTCAAGTTTGAACTCATTACACAAACAAGTGAACAACACTTGCAAATTTGCAATAAAATCCCACTTCCAATCATTTTATGGTTGTATCTAGCCGAGCATGCACGTGATTCAACTAACTATTTTGGGCTTGTATTTTTTTTCTCCCATTTAACTCCAAAGTAAAATAATGAATTATTCAGCTTAACGATAAGAAATCTCAGCAAACTAACAAAAATGAAGCAGCAGTCACGAATTGAATGCGTTGTCTTCGGAAAAGCCCAGAATTCAATTAAAAATCTCTCTGGAGGCTGCAATCATTTCCATTATCTATCGGCACTTAACAATCCTTACAAAAAAATCAGCATACACTGATGTAGCCCCCAACCCCAAGTGTGAGAGTGTCAGATGGTCATGAAAATTGAAAGCATGCCACGTTGGCATAAAAGTAAAAATTTGTAAAGGGTCTTGTAACCCAGTAAATAACATTCCGCGGACCCGTTCAACACTCTAACTGAAACTCTGAAACGGATCCCCCTTGGTCCCGGTGTCGACATTCCGCTCCAGTCCGTCGCCATTGCAACTATCCATTATTTCATGACCAGAAATTTTACTACGAAATGGAGATGTTTTAACTTCAAAAATGGAGAAAGCGAACTAATCACAAACAGGTCCCCTCGGAGGCTCGGACCCATACCGTGGCGTTCTTGTAATTTCCATGCGACCTAAGCCCCCATGTTTCGATTAAACCGTCCAGTGAAAGATCAAGTTAGTGACTGCAATTTACCATTATACCCCCGTGAACCACCTGTACACAGCCAACAGACCTCCCGCCTCCTCATTCTGCTCCGCTTCCAGGTCCCACAGCCACGTCTCCGGCGGCGCTCCTTCACCTACGACTGTATCAAACCGTTGACTTGAACGTTGACTCCACCTTCCGCTCCACCTCTCGCTCCAGCGTTGAGATGGGAACCTCATCGAATTGAAGGACGAAGATGCCGACGAGGCTAGTCCATCGATGTACTCTTGCAACCAGCCACGAATGGGCTTCTCTCTAGACAGGCTCTCTATTGAAATCACAGTCTCTATTGGAGGGGGAGGAGGTGGAGGTGTCGGTCGAGGCAGAGGAGCCTGTAGAGGTGGAGGAGGTGGCGGCGGCCGTGGAGGTCGTGATGGTGCAATATCAGATATGTCATGCAGCTCCCTCTTTTCTGGTTTAGTCACTTGAGGCTGAACTATTTCCACCTCCTCTTCTATGAAATAGTCATGAGATTCTAAGCTGTAGGTTCTGAGTGGAGGCACCGGGGGTCGAATTTGATTTTGAACTTGGTTTTCCGGTTCAGATCTTCTTAAGCTGACATTTCCTAGTTCGAGCCGGAAACTTCCGGAAGAAAGGTCCGTAAGGGGTGGATATGGCAAGGTGATTGAGGACCGGCAGAGAGGGCATGAAGGGTTGGATTTTAGCCACTTGTCGACACATGATTTGTGAAATGCATGTTTGCAAGCCGGCAGTAAACGGAGCTCTGCATCAGGCGAAAATGGTTCGTAACAAACTGCACAGTCAAGTGATGACTTTGGCAGCTTAGCCAAAGATGAGGCTAGTGTGAAGATAGGAAGAGAATCAATCAGCTTTGCTTTTTCATGCTCTGATAAGGCGCGGTTGTTGGCGCTACCAGCATTAATGCTAATGGTACGAGCAAAGGAGAAGTGGTATGAGGAGCCATGAGAGGGGCCAAAGAAGAACCTTATGAGGCGATGAATAAAGAGAACGCTAACAAGTGCAATTGCTACTATTGCAGCAATTATGAATACGCTTGGTGAGATGGAGGCGGCTTTAGTACTTCCGGTACTGGTGCTAGGATGGTTGTTGATGATGGGAGCTGGAGGCGGTATTGTACCGGCCTCCATGCGAATGGAATTCTGAGCCAAGTAGATTGAGCTGAGAGAGAAAAAAGCCTCTTGTTTCTTTCTTTTTCTTCTTTTTTGTCTCTTTAGTATATACTGGTGTATTTCTGGATTAAGTTGGGGGAGGAATTGGTGAATGGTGGTCGTTTGGTTGGTTGTCTTGTTTGTTTATCCTTCCATCTCTCTGTGGTTGCCTCCTTTTATTTGAGAGAGAGTGAGAGCGATGGTTTTATATTGATATGCATAATATATTTGTAACGTTTTGGAATGGTTAATTGGGGTTATAAGTCGTAAGTACTTGATGAAAGTTTTCATTTGAGTTAAACACGTGGTTTAGCCGGCCTTTCAATTTTTACTAAATATATTATTAATTATCATATAAATATATATAGTAGGTATAGCTATTGAGTGCGTATATATCCTCACGAAAGAATAACAAAAACAAATATTTATATATTATTTATGTGGAAACAAATACAGTCTGCGTAAGACACAAGCATTCTGATTTGCTGGTTGTTGTAGAAGCTGCGTAAGTTACTTGGACTAGTGATGGCATGGAGATAGGAAGTGCGCTCTACCACCATACATATTGTGGACATTATACACGTGCACGCTAGAGCACATAGACCATAAATAATTGGAATTGTTATATACATTTTAGTTTATAATTACTCTTTCTTTTCTTAATTTCTTTTAAATTTGCTTTAATTTAGTATTGGTATTGTTATTTTCGGACAATATGCATGCTTGAGATTTGAAGGGATGCTAACTCTTTTAATTATTTTACTTTTTAATTAAATAATTAATATATAGGCAATAATATCTGTATGAAATACGCACAAATTTATTTTTCTGAGAAAAGAGCGCACACAATTCCTTACTTATTATCTTATGAAATACCAATTTTTATTATGTAAAGCTGAATTTAACTTCCAATCTTATATGATTGAAATGTTTGTAATTACTTCCATACAATATTTGTACAAAAAGTACTTCATCTTACTTTGGAAATTTATATACACACAAAAGAAAGATGTAATTTTATTGAATGCCGTGTTTTGTAAATTTTAATAAGTTTGTTGTCCAAAGAATTATTTACAAGTTCTTTTAACATAATTCGCACTTTCTTTGCATAGAAAATAGTAGAATGTATATGCAATTGACGAAATTATATTTGGCAAAAGCTTACATTATAAAAGAGCATTAGTTTACGAATATACTGACAATATATAATAGAACTAGGGATGTCAAGTATACTCTCTACAGGAAGAACACATGCATGTAAATTTCGTTGTTTGACTGCGATGTGTACAACTGTACTGAGCTCAATTTGCTATAAAGATTATTACGTATATCAGGGGAGAACATGCTGAAGTTTCGCACCACACTACGACTTGATCAGATTACATATTTTCTAAGATGCATGGTTGTTCAACACGCAGAATATATACATATATTTTTAATGAAGAAGAATGGAAACATTCGTTTCTAATAAAAAAGAGCTACTAATTTAGTTCATGTTCATTCCATTGCACATGCTATAATTTAAATTATAAAAAGAGTAATTAGTAGTTGACCCCTTTTGCCCCAATACATATTTTTCAACCTAGCGGATGATTATCGTAAACTTCCAGCATAAGTTAGATTAAAAGATTAAAAACTAACTAATTAAGAATGTCATTAACTTATCATAGGAAAAAGGAAATTAATTGACGAAATTAGCTATTTCTTATTTTTCGAGTCTAAATGGCATGGTCCAAACTAACGCTTCCTGAGAAGTCAGAACCAATTAATAATTTTGCATGTGTTTCGTTTATAACTTTAAATGACGATATGATTTATTATAATCATAAATATATATACCTAAGTTGCTGTGAAAGTGTGAATGTATATATTCCTGCAGCATATTATAGAAAAAAATTCACAAAGGAACGTAAATCGATTACTGTACATAAAATACTAAAGCATATTGCATTATCACTATATTATATGCATATATGTTGATGATATTAATCAATTCCAGCCTCATTAATCGATGCCTACCCAGAATAATATTAGATGAAGTAAAATATCACGGGTGGGACTTCCTTGAGGACAAGTTCATTTTTTTAGCATACCAACAATTATAATGCAGTTAATTTCATGACATTTTTTAGCATTTATTGATTAATTTAATCAATTAATCCACAATTCAAGCCATAAGAACGTCAAAACCGACCGTCGTCATTTTTCTTCTAGAATTTAATATTCATTCAAATCAGAACTTCATAAAATAAGATTGTATATATTCTAAGTTTAAATATTTAACTTGAATCTCGAATTTGAATTGTTGATTTGATATATGATGTCAAATATTCTCTGCTTCAGCGTCGTACGAGAGATTTAAATTAGTCTAGTTCAATATCTATAACATAGAGAAACAACAAGGCAAAATTCGACATTTAAAATTGGAAAAGATGGGTCAAATAAAAATTGATGCTGGAATAGCAACCCGTTACATGCTAGCTATATGGTAGGTTGCAATAAAAGATCTAAACTCAAAGCAGAGAGGCACCGTGTACTAGTAGGACAGTACACCACAGACACAGTAGCACACTGCACACCTCACCCTGTTCTTCATTGACTTGGTTAAATTGGTCAAGAGGCCAAGAGAGTACCAAAGAAGAGAGAAGTCTTTTCTGACTTTCAATTAGATTAATGATGTCATTATTCAATTGCCCTATTAGTCCCTTACCTCTCCAAATCTCTATTTATTTGATTTGATAATAAATCAATTTTCTACTACAACTTGTGCTTTGGAATTACGCAAGCGCAGTACCTAAAAATTATTGTTATTTATACTTAACCATCTCACCGCGTTGGCGTCATGTCAGCAGAATGTAACCGCCATGTCAGCACAGCAGTGCGCTCAAGTCTCGAGTGGCCATTTGATTAAATATATATATATATATAATAATAATTCAGGATTTAATTTTGAGGAATGAAGGTTTGTGCATCAATTTATTTTTCTAATGTGTGGTCTATAAAAGATCGCAGGTTTTTGTTGAACACATAATTCCACAAAGGCATGTTAGTATGTTTAACAGACTAGCTAATTAAGCTCAAGGCATGTTAGTATGTTACAAATTAGCGCTCGCCGTGGCGAAGGCATCGTTGCCAGTGTTGTTCAAGCCATAAAAAAGTAAAAAATGACTAAAAATAATGTACTGGATTCTTGACAGATCAAAACAATTCAATTTGCTAAACAAATGTACTCTTCACACGAATCACATGTAGACAACCTGTAGAGTGTAGATGGCTTGGTATAAAGTAAAACTTTGTTAAAGGATTGATAATGGCGCCAGGATAACGACAAGTAATTAGTAGGCCTTAATAAGAAACTTTTACCTGGTCTTGCTCATTATTTCCAGGAAAATTAACGATTCAATATCCTCATTTGGAATAGTCCCAGATACGCAGATCTAGTATATATTCTAAAAAAAATCTTGAAAAGATCGATGTTTCTCAAACTTAAAAAAAAAATTAAATTGTGGATCTGCTATCGATCATTTAGATGGGTTATGTTTGAAGTTTGAGTCAGTTAATGAAAATTTAAATTATTGTCCATCAAGAGGCCATTGAGACTCAATCGTTAAAAGTGTGAAGTTATTTGATGAAAGACAAAAACTCAACTTGAAGATATTTAACTAATAGAAAATACATTTATTTTAATTTTTCAGTTCAGTTCAAATATAAAACATCAAATGAATGTACTATAAGGGTTGAACCTACGTCTAAAATTATATTTTTCCACAGCAAGACCTAATATTTTTCAAACGTGCCAGCCAACTATGTTATTTTACATTTTCACAACATTTGTGGTCTTTTGCAATTTAGACCGACGTGGATTATTTCTCTGTCCTGTTCAAATGAGAAGGCTGCTGGAGGGTTCTCCGTTCTGGTTTTAAACCAAGAATATCCACACACAAGAAGGGGTGTCTAACGTTAGAAACGGCTACAAAATCAGAGTGGTTCGTCAACCGTTTTATTTCGGTGATGAAACTAGTTTCAATTTTGTTAACCATTGCTAAGAATAAACGGTCAAAAATTACATAATTTTCGTGATTTTGTGAAATTTACGTAACTTCGCTCCTTTTCATTATTTTGTAAATCTTTTCGGTAAATCAGATAAAATAAAATTTCGTTTCGTCAACCATTTCGCCAGAGTGAAACGAAACAAAACGGTCAAACGGTCAAAAGCTTGCAGGCCTACACATAAGGATCACCCCATAAAAGTTTCTGATAAAGAGCACACTAAATCCGGCCCACATTGCGAAAAAAAACAAGGGTGATATACACCATCCCTTGATTTCCCATCCAGTGCCATCCATGGGCTTGACTGGGCCAGCAACACTCCAATCTTCATTTTTCCGCATGATGACGTCACCAATTTTTTTTTGCGAATCAGCAAAAATTTTGTGCGTCGTGACGTCATCAATTTGCTTGCTGACATCATCAAATTTTGTTGGTTTAAGTGTTTTAAGGGTTGAACTTATTGATTTAATTGTTCGGTTAGTTTCGTAAGAAATATCAATTTTCGAACTTTTTTGTTCAGTTAAATGCTTTAAGGATTGAACTAAAATAGTTTTGTTGTCCCTAGGGAAGGTAGGCGGCTTAACCAATTTCAAGTTATGCGGAAGCGTTTAGTTGGTTTTAGACCGGTTTTGTTATGAACTACCTAGCACAAGTCAATTGGTACCCAAAACAATCAGACACACACAAGCAATTCAAATATGCAAGAAAATAAAGAGAGAAAGAGAGAGAGGAATCGAACACAAGGTATGATTACGGAGTTCCGACCCGCTAGAGAAAAGCTAGCCTTAGTCGTACTTCTCCGGGAGTTTAGCAACCACCAAACGGGTGCCCTCCGTTCAATTCTAATAAGAACGGGACTACAACTTCGAACCGAATCGCCTCGTCACAATGACCTCGAGGTGGATCGGCCTAACTCGAATGGCACAACGGCCTACACAAGGTGGTGGCACTACGGCCTAGCTCAAGCGGCTCAACGGCCTCGCTATTCAAGGGAGATGAGCACTCAAGTGGCTACAATATGTCTCAAAGTGATCTAGCTATGAAAAGCTCAAGTGGGAGAATGTCCCTGTGCTCAAAGGCTCTATACTAGTCTAATTTTGCAAGGCTTGGCTCTCTGAATAGAGAGAACAAGGGGTGGAGTTATATAGAGCTCGTCAAGAGCTGTTTACCAGTCTGAAATACTGGTGCGTTATATGACGCTTTGAAGCGTTATACAACGCATCAATATATCCGTTGATTAAAAGACAAAACGGATAAAGTGACCGTTGCATGTGCCAGAACGTTGTACAACGCAAAGGCCCGTTGTACAACGCAAGGGGGCAAAATTCAAACGGTAACTGACACATGTCAGAAGCGTTACATGACGCAGAGGAACGTTACACAACGCATGATTTAATTTTCCAAAAAACAAGAAGGTGTTCCAACGAGTCATGGAAAAAACAAAGGTGTGTTGTACGACGCTACGGAGCGTTGTATGACGCAAAGGTAATGATTTAAAAATGAATAACTGTGCCAGCCATTGTACAACGTAAAAGGGAGTTGTACAACGTTCTGGTCTTGCATTACACAACGTTTCAGAGCGTTGTGTGACGCAAGAATCAGTTTTCAGAAAATGCTAGAACAACACTTGCGTTGTGTGACACTATATTGCGTTATATGACGCAAAGACCCTGAAAACTGGTTTTTGCTGGTTTCTTGAGCTTTTCTGTTATCTAGACCATTTCAAGGATAATTGAGGACTAAAATATACATTCTATCCTAGTCTAAGCTAGCCTATAAGCTCCCTAATGACTTGACCTTGATCTTACAATAATATTTTATCCAAGTCTTCATAAATTGCATCTTCTTCTTATAAATTCCTATAAAACTTAAAGAAAATTGTTAAATGCCAATGATATTGTTTTGTAATCGACAAACCGAGAGTAGTTGAGTACAACAAGTTTAATTGTTCTGTTAGTTGCAGCTAAAAATACATTTTCGGGGTTCTGTGTTCAATTTATTGCGTTAAAGAATGAATTCGATATGTTATGTGTTCAGTTACTTGCTTATGAAGATGGAATATTTTTTTACTTTTGTGTTCAGTTTAATACTTTAAAGGTTGAACTAAAATATTTATGTGTTCAGTTAGTTGCATCTGAATATAGAATTTTCGTAATTTGAATACTAATTTTTTTTTATTCAGTTAAACACGTTAACATTTACAATATACAAAGTGAACACATAACAATATAGTAAACATTTATAATAAACAAAGTGAACACATTCAATATTCAATATACAAAATGAACACATATAACAATATAATTAACATTTACAATAAACAAAGTGAACACATATGATGACTAACTAATCCTTTACAAAAATATAATTCATCACTAACAACTCTGCTCCAGGTCTGACCTTTTCTCGAAGAAGGAACAAAGAAGAAACCTGAGCCGAATCTACTTAGAACGAGCACCTGCTAACAATTAATAAGAATCCTCAGATATAAATTTCCAGGACATGAGTATACTGGCAAGAGAATCAATGTTTAATTTGGTTATACTTTTCTGGACTTCCTATGCAATCTAGCAACACCAAGCAAAAACTTTTTGGTTACTTTAACTTATATTAAAATTGATAAAATTCAAGAGATCTTGGTTACACAAATTGGAGTTGCTCGGAAAATAATTCAGAACATTGTTAGAATGAAAAAAATTTGCATACTTCAAAAATTATTAGCCCTATGGAATCGATCAAAATCACAAACTCCAGTGAAATCTCCCTATCGATCCAACCAAACACCCAAAGCACCCAAAATACAAAAAATCCATCCCCAAATCACAAATCTAAGACTGTAATTAGACGAAATGCAAGAAATACACACTTAAAAGATAAGAAAAAAGAAGTACCTGATCGGATTTACTAGCAACGCGGATCTCTAGCGATCTATCTCCTTTGGTTCGTTCGTGCTTCGTTCCCTTCTCTCTTGCGACTCATGTTCTTCTCTCCTTCCCGATGGAGAGACGGAGGAGGAGCGAAAGGGAGGAGGCTTAGGCATAGGGAGGGAGGCGCTGATCTAGTTGGTGGCGACGGAAGTGGGAGAGGAGAGATCTGAATCGGCTAGGGTTTGGGAGAGAGGAGGTTCAGAGAGATATATATAGACTGGGTCAATTGTTGGGTCCATAAAAGCCTGTTTAGAGCCTGTGGATGGTGGACGGGAAAATAAGAGATGATAGGTATCAATTCTGAAAGGCGCTTTCGTACATGCAAATAAGCATACAAGATTAAAAAAGACAAAAATTTAACATCTTCAAACAATAAATTTCTCTTTAGGCGGACGATCACTAAAATAATCAAGGACAAGCAAGTTTAATTTTTTCACATCGCGAAAATAACGAATTCTCATAAAGGTGAACGATTACTAAAATAATCAAGAACAAACAAGTTTAATTGTTTCCACATCGCGAAAATAACGAATTCTCACAAAGGTGAACGGAAAAAAATTAGTTGTTTCACACCACAAAAAAAAAAAAAAAGAATAAAAGAGTGCAGTTTCTTCAAAGGAACGAGTTCTCATTCAGACAAAGAACAAAAAAAAAAAAAAAAATCAATTTTTCACAATACGAAAGAAATAAGAAAAAAATGCTCAATTTTTGTTACCGAAAAATAAATAAAATATTGTTTAGTCGAATGACAGAAAATCTCAGTTTTTTCATACCGCAAAAAGATACGAGTTCTTTAAAAAAAAAAATCAATCGGCCCGCCGCGAAAAAAAATGAGAAAGAAAAAAACGAAAGAAAGAGCCTGTGAAATATCAGCCCCGGAGCCCATAGTAAGCCTTTTATACACGGGCAGACTGACGGATCAGACCCAATTAAGTAAACAAAAAAGCAATTGGCAAAAAACACAGAAAAAAAATCAAAGAAACGGAAAAAAAACAAAAATAAAAAAAAATAAAAAAGGAGTGCGCAGTGAAACGGAAAGTGCGACCGAGAGGAGGCAAACGAACGAGCCGGCCTGAAGCGCCCCCGGCCGCGCGCCTATTTCAATCCCCTGTTCTGAGTTCTGACACCTCACTTTCTCTCCTGGCACCTGTCCTCGCTTCGCGCCACGTGGCGTACATTCCCCTTACTCACTAATGACTTCCCCCTCACACTACCCCTATCTCCGCACTATTTAATACCCCCTCCTTCTTCCCTCCTCTCCGGCTCTCTCACAACGGCGTCTATCCCCAAAGACAAGGTTGTAAAACCCTAATTGCCCTTTTTCTCTATCTCTGAAGGGAGACTGCTTGGTGGTTTGTAGAATTCTGAGTTGATTGGTGCTGGTTGGCTGGTTGGGTTCGTTATGTGATAAGGAGCAGCTGGATCAGTGCTGATTCTGACTGTTTTCTGGTGATTCTGGTATGTTTTTGAAATTTTTTATTTTGGGTTAGGGATTTTGGTGTAGATGGGGAGTGATACCGAAAAAACCCCGGTGAAATCAGAGGGTAAATCAGATGAGGATGAGAAAAAACCAATTGGGTCCCTCTTTAAGGTTAAGAAATCTCGGGTTTCGAATAGAAAGAAGACACTGATTTCGGAAAATAGAGTTGAGGAAACTCCGAGCGAGGATATAGTGTCTTCTGGTGAAATCAATGATACCCTTGCTTCCATAAAGAAAAAGCTGAAGAGGCCGAAGAGTGTGAAAGTGTCTCATGTGGCTGATCCAGTCGTTAAAGAGGATGTACCGCAGGAATTGGAGAGTGCTGATGTTGTTTCTAGGTCAGCCACTTTGAAATCTGGTAATAAAAGGCTGAGAATTGATGTAAAATTGGACGATGAGGAAAAGATAGATGTTTCTGATCAAGATAGATTGACTGGTCCTGACAAGACAGGGCTCCAGAATTCTCTTTCAGTTATTTTCAAGAAATCCAGAAAAGCAAAATACCAGGGGTCTGATAAACTGGCTGATGCTACTTCTAATGGCATTGTGGTAGAATCTGCTGAAGAACCTCATGAAATTTCAGTTCCTGCTCCTGATCAGGAAACCGAGACACCTAGTGTGAAGGATGAACAAGATACATTCACTGAGAATGACAAAGAGGTGCAAAGATTAGGGGTTGGCTTGAGCCATTGCTCAGCTGGCCTTGGAGAACTCACTGTTGATAAGGGTGTTGAAGAGAAATCTAAGGAAGGCATTTCTGGAGCAAATCTTGTTCCTGAAACAGAACAAAAAGGAAAGAGTGAAGAATCTCCTGTAAACTGCCATGTGGAAGAGATTCAGGTTTTATTTAGGGAAGAAATTTCCCAAGCAAATGTTGTTTCAGAAGTGCATGAAAATGAAAAGATTAAGGTTTCTTCAGTAAAAGAGTGTTCAGAAGATATACCAGTGTTATCTGGGGGAAAAGGTGCTAACATACATCCTGTATCAGAGAAAAATATTGACTCCACCTCCAGCCCTTGTAATGGGCCATTGGATACAGGAAATTTTGTAATTAATAATGACCTAAGCCTCCCTTCTGACAGAGAATTTGAAAAGGCAATCAAATTAGAAGAAAATACTGTGGACACTTTTACTGAGAGGCAAATACCAGGGACCCCAGATTCTACCCGGGCTGAGGCAGATGACATGTCACCTAACCATGACGAGGCCACAAAAAATGAACCTGATGCATTTTATGAAAAGGAAGAAAATGAGCCCAATTTTGGCAACCATGAGAACCAGTCAGTGTTGCTACGTACAAGAAATGTGAAGAAAAGAAGGCATGATGACATGGCATATGAGGGAGATGCTGACTGGGAGGTAGTGGTGAATGAACAAGGATTGTTTAACAACTTACCGGTAGATCAGCCTGACCAGTCTTTTAAATCGAGAGACCAGTATTTGCTAATAAAGGAGGAAGAGGCTATTGATGGCTATGTGGCTGCTGTTGCAGCTGGTCTGAAGGCACGTGCCGCTAAGCCTATTGAGAAGCTTAAATTCAAAGATTTGTTGAGGCGCAAGGGGGACCTTCAGGAATATCTTGACTGCAGGTTTGTTGCCACTTGCTTTACTATTTCATGTCTTGCATTAGTGAATTGTTAAAGGAGTCATTTATGAATTTTGCATTCTTTTACAGGAAATATAATAAAGAACCTGAAATCTCAAACCTTGAATGTCAGATTTCCAGTTTCTTTAATAGATAAAACTGCTTTGTTGTGTACTGGCTTCTTTTTATATGTTATTGTGTTTATGTAGATGTGTATGTAACCTAATCAGTTGAGATACATGCACAGAGTTATCGGTACACGTAGTATTTGGTTCAGTACTGTGTCCACATCTATAAAGTTCCAGCATTATTTTATGTGGCTGTATCCTTACATTTAAAACAGACCTAGATTGATTGACAAATTCATATTTGCTGGAAATACCAAGAGAATTAATAAATGCAAGGTGATTGCAATTAAATACCTTACTTTAAGTACCAAACTTTTTTATGTCATTATGCATGTATTTTTCCTGTACATTGGATTGATTCAAATATATGGAATAGTTCATGATCGGTCCTCAATTGTTGCATTAATTTCGACAATTACTTTAAATACCACACTTTTCTATGGTAGTGCTGTGTAGAGGTTGGCTATCATTAAAAACACAATTTAACATAGTCATCACCATGATGTCCTTTGTTTGAGACATGTCCTTTTGGTATGGTCACTTTTCTTTCGCAGGATTTGTCATTGGAATTCACCAAGCTACACGTAATGATTTACTAAGCTGTGTGTAAACTAATTTGAAGTATATAAATGTAATTTACTATTAGATTTCTTGGCAATCATAGTTGGTACCGTGTATCCTTTTTTGATAAGATGAATTTGATGCAGTCTTAGTTAATGATGAGCTTTGTTGAGATATGTGCTTGTGCTGGAATTATTTATCTTTCGCAAAATCTGTCATCGGTATTGATAAAGCAATCTCTATTCTCTAATATTTTCCTTCACCGAATGTAAACTAATTTATGCTTAGAAAGACCTCTGTCTTTTGTGTGTGTGTTTTGCTATATCGCTTATATCCTTCATTACCTATGCTTGAATCTTTTTCCTTCTCTCTATTTACCTCCACCAGTGATATTTCTGGTCTTATATTTGTCTATTTTTTGTTCTTATTTCAGAAATATGATATTAAGCCACTGGAGGAAAGATGTCAGACATATATTGCCACTTTCCAGCTTTGGTGTATCTGACACTCCTTTGCAAGATGAATCACCTCGTGAATCACTGATACGTGACATTTATCTCTTTCTCAATCAAAATGTAAGTATCTTGTACTTTCATTTGTTAAATTATAATAATAACCTGGCAGAAGCTTTATGGATTCCCTCTCTCTTCCTCTCTAGCTCTACATGGTTAAGGTCCTGAGATGCAGGAGCATTTGTTTATTATGCTAAGAATTATAAATTGGATATTAATTTTAAATTGGCCCAAGTACCTAAAGATAGTGGCATTTTGTACTAATTGTGCTTTTTCTTCCCCTCCAGGGTTATATAAATGCTGGCATTGCATCTGAAAAAGAGGCATACAACTGCGAGGTCAAACCAGCTGGGGCTCATATTGAAGATATAAAGAGACCCAAGCTAGAGGAAAGGAACAAAATTGAATTGGCAAGCTCAGAAAACAACCTTGCCCCTTACCCTGGCAAAACCCGCCTTCCTGAGGATCCAACTCTAGATATATGTGAAGCCTCCACCATCAAGGACTCTGCTAAGGTGGAGCCTTTTGGTCCTAAGCTACCCTCCTTTAATACTGAAAACCAGAAGAAAATTATCATAATAGGAGCTGGTCCATCTGGCCTGGCTGCTGCACGCCATCTGCACTGTCAGGGGTTCCGTGTCACTGTTCTCGAGGCACGTGACAGGATAGGTGGGCGAGTGCACACAGATCGCACTTCGCTGTCAGTCCCAGTTGATCTTGGTGCCAGCATCATTACTGGAGTGGAGGCTGACCTGGCAACCGAGAGGCAACCTGATCCGTCGGCTCTCATCTGCTCTCAACTTGGTCTTGAGTTAACAGTACTAAACAGCGACTGCCCGTTGTATGACTCAGTGACAGGTGACAAGGTTCCTCCTGCCATGGATGAGGCTCTGGAAGCAGAGTACAACACCCTTCTTGATGAAATGGCGCTTCTCGTGGCTCACCATGGTGAGAAATCAACTCAGTTATCACTGGAGCATGGGCTGGAATATGGTCTAAGAAAGCATCGTGAGTCTGGTTTTACACCATCTGTTATAGAGCGTGATGGGTTGGATGAAATAGGTAAGAACATAGATGGAACAGATGTACTTACACCAATGGAGAGGCGAGTTATGAATTGGCATTTTGCGCACTTGGAATATGGCTGTGCGACAATGCTCAAGGAGGTCTCACTCCCCCACTGGAATCAGGATGATGCTTATGGAGGGTTTGGTGGGGCTCACTGCATGATTAAAGGTGGTTTTAGCACTGTTGTCGAGAACCTGGCTAATGGGTTAGATGTTCGCTTGAGCCATGTGGTAACCGAAGTGCATTATGAAGATGTTTCGAGTGGGAAGAAGGTAAAGGTTTGCACATCAAATGGTAGTGAATTTGACGGAGATGCTGTTCTTGTGACGATCCCCCTTGGTTGCCTAAAAGCAGCATCCGTCAAATTCTCTCCTGATTTGCCAGACTGGAAAAAGATGTCCATAAAACGGCTGGGATTTGGTGTTCTGAACAAGGTCGTTTTGGAATTCCCCAGTGTCTTCTGGGATGAGACTGTTGACTATTTTGGGGCTACAGCTGAGGAGACGGATCTGAGGGGCAGGTGCTTCATGTTTTGGAATGTCAAAAAGACTTGTGATGCCCCTGTTCTGATATCACTTGTGGCCGGTAAGGCAGCTGTAGACGGGCAGACTATTAGCCCTGCTGACCATGTGGCGCATGCTATGATGGTGCTCCGAAGGATATTCAGCAAAGTGACAGTGCCCGACCCAGTTGGCTCTGTGGTTACTAATTGGGGTTCCGAACCATTTACCCGAGGATCCTACTCATATGTTGCTGTGGGTGCCTCAGGGGAAGATTATGATATCTTAGGAAAACCAGTCGCAAATTGTTTGTTCTTTGCCGGTGAGGCCACCTGCAAGGAGCATCCTGACACAGTCGGAGGCGCAATGCTTAGTGGTATACGTGAGGCTGTGCGAATAATAGATTTGCTCTGTGTTGGTAGGGACTTTGTGGCTGAGGTTGATGCCATGGAGAGCGCAAGCAAGACTGCTAACAAACGATCTGATCGTGCAAGAAATGAGGTTAGGGACATGTCGAGGAGGCTGGAGGCATGTGATTTGTCCAGGGCCATGTATCCTTCAGTAAACAAGGAGGCATTGCTAAAGGAGATGTTTTTTAATGCTAAGAGTACCTCTGGACGGTTGCATCTGGCAAAGGAATTGCTTCGGCTTCCTGTTGATGCCCTTAAGTCTTTTGCTGGCTCCAAGGAAGGGCTAAGCACTCTCAACTCCTGGATTCTTGTAAGTTTGAATTTTGGTCTTCTGTCAATATGAATTTTGTACTTCTGTTAGGCTGCTGATACATATTTTGATTTTCTTGTGAAGGATTCACTGGGGAAGAACTCAACCCAATTGTTGCGACATTGTGTGCGGTTGCTTGTGCTCGTGTCAACAGACTTGGTGGCTGTTCGCATATCAGGTTAGTTCTGTGGCTCTTAACTGATTTGGTTTATTTAGTAATTCCTTAATTGAACCAAACAACGGTTTTTCAGGTATTGGAAGGACGGTAAAAGAGAAAGTATGTCTGCACACCAGCCGAGACATCCGTGCAATAGCAAGTCAGCTTGTTAGAGTATGGATAGAGGTTTTCCGTAAAGAAAAGGCTAAGAATGGCGGGCTGAGGTTGTTGCAAGTCAAGGATCCACAAAAAGGAACCATGCAGATGTCGAAATCAAACAAAAAACCTGAAGGTAGAGCAATAAGAACAGAAGCAATGTTAGATGCCAAATCTGATGCGAGCTCTCTACGTTCCCAAAGAACGGTGCAGGCTGGAGAGTCAGAGGGAGAAGCAATCCCAATTATGTCCAAAGAAGAGGCTGCAGCCTTTGCTGCTGCCGAAGCTGCCCGTGCCGCAGCCATTGCAGCTGCTCAGGTATTGATACCATCGCATCTCTTTAGCATTCTTTTCATAGTATTTTCTGTAATAATTATTAATTACCTGGGTAACTGTTGAATATTGGAATTGTCTGGTTCCTTGTTTTTGTATGTCAGACCTGATCTTTCATTAATATTCTCCTGCACTGTTAATGTTCACAATTTAAATGGAACTTTTGGAGATTCATTTGTCCAATGCTATCACATTGTATTTTTTTACATGTTTTAATCTTTATTGCTTAAAACAGTACAGGATTGTTTAATTCTGGTACTTATTTCAATTTCTATTCAAATCAATGCACTTTCTTTTTTAAATTTAGCAGAAGTTTGGTTTTTGTTCTGATTGATTCTGAATATATTTTTTCTTAAGAGGACGCGAAAATTTATGTACAGAAAAATATGTAATTAATCAGACAGAGGTTCAGTTCGTGTCCATTTGTGTATACTTTTATTCATAAATAATATTATTCCTTAGCATCTCTCTCCATTCTTGATTTTAGGCATATGCATCTGCTGAGGCAGAGAAAGCAGCTCTCGAGCTTCCTAAAATACCATCCTTCCATAAGTTTGCAAATAGGCTGCACACTGAAGAATCTGATCAAAGGCGCCGCCTCTTAAGTGGAGATCCTGAAATCAACTTTAGGATTCCTGCTTGTCAGAATCAGATTCCTTTCTCGAATCATGATATTCCAAGAATGTCTACAAACAGCTATCCATGTCCCACAATCAGGGAAGATGTAGTAGAGTGTAGCAGTGTGCCTGAAAATAGACTGATCTTTAGAACTGCCTGGGTTGATGTAGACCTGGTAAGAGTTGATGGTGTTAAGGATGCATCGGCAATTGAAAGGTGGCTGGATCAGTCTTTTGAAGCTAATCCTGAGTTTTACAGTCGATTGTGTATTCCTGAACGAGAGGAGCCAGCGGAAACTGTAGCCTTGCAGAATGCAAGGCTAGGTGGGAGCTTGCCCTCACAGGCAGCAGATAGCAAGAAGAATTCAGAGGGTCAGGCTCATGGAGTGGAGCGTGTCAAGCAGGGGATATTGGATTATGTGGCAACATTGCTGAAGCCCCTTTACAAGACCAACAAGTTAGATCGTGATGGTTATAAGGCGATCATGAAGAAGACCGTCACTAAGGTAGAACCTTTTTTTTTTCTGTTGTTTTTGTTTGGTATTCACCTTTTGGAGCTAGATCGGGAGGGTTATAATGTCAGGTTTCATTAGGTTCTGATCTAGTCAGACCAGAAGATCAGAAGTTATTTGTTCTGGTGGCATAATGGATTGACCACACCCAAAGTGGTATCTTCTTATTTTGCATGTAGTCTAAGTTCTTAAACAAATTTGGGCCAATTCTGTTTCTGAAAATTAATTAGGGTTTGGCCATCGCTGGGATCTGACCCGTCTGACATCAGGTTAAGCATCCGAACAAATAACTCAGCAACCACACCCTATTATCTATTAAAGTTCTTTGTTTATTTATTTTTAATTGTGTCTGCCTCATCTCTTCTTTGCCAGGTTCTGGATCAGTTGTCAGAGGCAGAAAAAGGGATGTCAGCTTTTGAATTTCTTGATTTTAAACGGAAGAACAAGGTATGGCCATGGTTTCAGATTACCTAAACTAGTCCCAAAACTTTATTTTCATTCTTTTTGTTGCAAACTCTTAGTTTTTGATAAAGAAAATCGTATTCTACTTCTCAGCTCACATGATAACTAACATGTTTTAATACTCAATGGCAGATTCGTACTTTAGTTGACAAATTGATCGAGAGGCAAATGCAAGCTAGAGGAGTTTCTGGCTCTTGATGCACTTTGTGCAGGAAATTCAACTGTGATCAAGCAATCTGAATTGCAAAAGAATGTGGGTATAATTGGAGTACCTACTTTTTGGCTCTTAAAAGAAGGCAGATGATCACCTTTTTCTTTTTTTTGTTAATTAGGAAGTTGTGACTGAATGAGGCATATAGAGAAAATAGTGGTCAATGGGCATCTGATTTTAGCTGTTGGTCATTTTAGCTTAGCAGAATAGTGATATTCTTTTTCTTAGATTATCAAACATGAGACTAGTGTTTTATTTTCTGTTGTACAGTTCTCTAAAAGCTAAATTGACATACCCAAAAGATGCATTATTATCTGCTCTTCTCGTTTTGAAGCCTGAAAACTAGAACCCTTGTGATCTTTGTGCTAATTAAATGTGATTATGATGGTGTAATAGTCTCTCTGATACCAGCTAAGTATTGAAATGTGACCGAGTAGAACTACTGGATGGAATAGTAATTGTTGGAGGTAAGCAGTGAATCAGGTGTTGATTATGGTGCAGCTATTCCCTCCATTTGAGGTATGAGTTTACGGAAGGAGAATGCTTATTTCGTTCTTGTTTGTCCCTTGCAGGTGCTTTCTTTTGGAATTGTTTATCATATTGATGATTATCCTAATAATACTGTTTCTTGTTTTTAGTTTAGTTAATTTATCTCTTTGCATGTATATAAGCACCAAGAATGCCGAGGTATTACTCTGTAAGGGCATATTGTTTTGACATAATATCTTTATACACACCCCACCTCTTCTCTACCTGCAGACAACCTTGCATCCCCCCCAAAGGGGGGGAAGCACTTACCTGGTTGGACACCCCCCTGAACATTTAGTCTTAGTCTGGATTAATTTATGACTTTGGGTTGAGATTTGACTTTTTTTATTCCTATTGATTACTTTTTAATTAGTTGAGTATGTTAATGATTTTCAATTATTAGTCTACTATAGCAGTAATACATATTTTACTAAACTATTGTATGCCTTCACAAATACAATTAAGAGTCAGTTTCAGAGTTTTCTTGGTTAAATGACCTCCTTTACTGGCAAATATATTAAAAAAGATGTAGAATGAATAGCCAACACTAAAACTTATTATGAAACTATTAAACTAAGAAGATCATTTTGCCTCCAAATAAAAGGTGAAACAGCCTCCAGATCTTCAAGGGTATTTTGGTATAATCATTAATAATTGTCAATATGGCTTGGTAACTTCGTATCTCCTTTTTGGTATTATGGTCAAATAGAGTGGGTACTCCTTTTCAGTTTTTTCTCTTGGTTGATTAATTATTGCACTTAAAACAGAGAACAGTTGATGGTAAGTATTATACTTTGTTGATACTGAATGTTGTTGTGGACTTTCTTGTTAGACCAAATAGAAACTTTCTTGTCATGAAATCTTTCTACCAATATTTGTGCTGTTTTTCCCTGTTGTATCTATCTAATAAGTGTGCAGGTTCTATCTTTGGGGCAGTTATGACCAATGGAGTTCCTATATTGTGCTTTGAGGTTTTAACTCTGACATCAATGTTTCCTTTTCTCTTATGTTCATTATGGGTATGTTTGGCTTAACTCACGAACAGGTGTGAACCGCTTGTTCACGAACACCTCGTTCCCTGTTCCCAGTTCGCAAAAATTTCAGAATTGGGAACTAGCCCCTGTTCGCGAACAACGAACAGTTGTTCCTTGTTTGTTTCCCACTTGTTCCCATTTGTTCGTGAACAGCTTGTTCACCCACCCTTCCAAACACACCCTATAAATTTAGATCTCAACTTAAATATTCATATCAACAGTACATCAATAGACTTGAAAAAATATTGAAACTTAACATAACTCGTATGGTTGGGTTTGGCATAGTGTTGTTTAGTTATCATTTGTTTCCTCGTGCTGATTATATATTGAGTTGATATTAATCTGCAGGTCAGATTGACATAGGATTGAATCTTTTGGTCAGATGGACTTCTCTTTTCTCTTTTGTTAAATGTTATTCATCATGTAATGCAGAATATAATATGTGGACAAGGACGTAGTTATAGCCAATATTTAAGAATAATTTTGTTCAGTACAGACCCAACTGGCACCTGTGTGGTATTGTTGGAATATCTTACACTATAGTTTAGGGTGATACTGTGTTCTCGAACCATTATCACCAAACCAGTGTCAGTACCAGGCCACAGATATTGGTACTTGTCCAGCTTGCATAGTGCAGAAATCTGAGATGTCCCTCCTCTACTGAGTGGTTAAACCATCATCACTAGATCAGTGTCAGTACCAGGCCACTGATGTTGGTACCAGACCACCTTGTCTAGTGTGGAAATTTAAGATGATCTTCCTTGTTCTCAGGTCTGTACCGATGTTTAATTTGTGTTAACCAGTCCTGATTGTGTCCCATCTGGATGTATGAAATGTACATCTTAATACTTTCATGCAGCTTATAGTAATTACCTACAATCTTTTAAATTGCTATGTGCGGCAATCTGCAATCTGAGGTAATTTCGTTACTAGATTATAATTTTGATTTGGATGTATCAAATGTATCTCTTGATAATTTCGTATGAATTCTCCATAGTGTAGCTTTCTACATTCATATGTTAATAGCTAGAGTGGCAATTTGCAGCCTGAGGTAAATTTGTTACTAAATTCTCATTGAGATACAGATGCATCAAGCGTATATGTAATTATTTCATGCAGCAAATACGTACAATGTGGTTGCGTACATTCATGTAATTATACTTACCAGTGGGGCAATCTGCAGTCTGATGTAAAGTTCTCCTCCAGTGTTGGCAGGAAAAGTTGGGGCAGGTGTGCTTGTGTTCTTAATTCAAGTATATTTCGTATTATCAATTCTCCTTCACTTCACAGATGTTTCTTATTTTGTTTTGCTTCTTTCCTTTTTGTAAGGGAAAATGTATATTTCTATCATATTAGATTCGTTAGATTCGTTCTTATTATGAGCATGCTTCTAATTATGTTCCTGTGCTTTTTTCCAAAACAGGTTTATTTTGCAAATTTGAGGAAGTCTTTTCATACAGCAGAGAGACAGACAGAAGTACAGTGTAGAGAGGCTACAAGAGGGTATATGGAGGGGTGAATCTGAAACCAATTGACCGATTCTACTGATAGTCTGATATACATATAAAATGAAGACTCACAAAATGGTTGTCAAAACTGAATACGTTCAATGAGTTAATATGGATATGAATTTAAGCCACATTTCTTACGGTGTAATTTGTATAAATAAATTAGAGTGCACCAAATAATACAGGTAATAAAAATGAATAAAAAATCAGCATTTTATCAAGTATGGTATTTATTAGTTACAAGATTTTAGTATTCATGTCTATAATATTACATTACATGCAAAAAGAATCCACCTCTTGGAACCAAGACATTTTTAAGATCTTTCTAGTTTTCATATTGGTTTAAACCCAATTTTCCTCAATGACTGAGAGTAATCAAGTTCGCTATTGTTTTTATTTATTAAAAAATAGAGCGTTGGATTGAAGGTATATAAAAATATAGCTCTATATCTATAAATTTATCTGTCATAATGTAATATTATGAGGTCTGCCATATAAATTGACTGAGCAAGGTACTGTATTGTGTTTTAACTACAGACGTAAATGCAGCTGCATGTTAACCTCGAATAAATATATTATTTATCAGTATTCATCAAGTTTTTTTAAATAAGGCTAAGATGTAATCTGATTTTAATCTATATCATGTATCCTCCATTGGTGAAAATTTATTTTATTATGATGCGATTTGTTCCTTAACTTGATTAAGATTAGTTTGCACTACAATTTTCGTATGATGCGCAAATTGATTTGATGAAATTCACCATTTTCATTTATCATTCGTATCAAATAACTTAATAGTAGAGATAATATAAAACTATAAAGCTCTGTATTTAATTTTGGTATCAATTGAACTTGTAATTGGTTCCATAGTGTAGTGGTTAGCACTCCATACTTTGAATCTGGCGACCTTGGTTCGAATCCCGGTGGGACTATTATACATAAATTGTAGCTTGCTTTGGTTTTCTGGTACCGCTTGGCTTTAATGAAAGCAGGCAATCATTTTCTTGATTGCTTTTATCAAAAAAAAAAAAAGGGTATTAAATGAACCTGACAATCCCTACGAATCCGTAAAAAAGACAACCTTACACAATTGTTAATTACATCCACGTATCATTTGTATTATTCTATAATTTCGGTATAACTTGTATTAATTGTCACCACCAGCTATTTTTTTAGGAATCCACATATTTGTCAATAATAAATATATTAAAAAAACACTTCAAATTTGTATTTAAAATTATAATGTGTAATAATTTCTACATTTAATTTTCAGCAACTGAAGATGTACATATCCGCGAGTAAAATAGTACAACATCATGCCTTGGATAAGGAGAAGACTGAGTCGACTTTTGTCTGAAGAAAAGAGAAAGCAATCCGATCTGGTATACATTTAAACTCCACCAAAGCTGGTCGGCTTGACTTCTGTGCTAGACTGATAAATCCCATCCCTTCCCTCAAAGTCAATGTAGTTGGGAAACACAAATTACACAATAAGCCAGAAGGTCAACGCGGAGATGCTTATGATACAGGCCTTCAAGTTCCAAGCAAATAGCACCAGTAGTTTGTTGGCAAGCGAACAAAAATTTATGTCAGTACTTATTGACGCGGATTCTTTATTCTTCCTTAACATCCAACAAAGTTGACTGGGGTCAACTACCCAACTTTTAATTCTTTTTCTCTCACCATGGTTGTGACAATTTATCCCCAACAGAGAAACTAGCCATAAATGGTAAATTGTACTTCAGACTTTTAAATTTCGAACATCCGATGCTATATATAAAGTCTTTTTACTATGATGCATAATATGATATTTTAAAATTTTTATCACCAGTACTATCCAACCCTTAGTTAGATTGCACATTACAATTGATGTGTGTAGGGAATGAAAATTACGGTAAGGAATCGAAGTGCATTATGAATTGGAATCGTTTTAATCCGATCTAAACATTTTGCTGTTTCGATTTGCTTAGTACCGCTCAACCGGAAATATATTAGTATTTTGCTCAATATTTTTTAATTGTAGTATTATACTTTAAATTAGTAAAATATATATTCTTTAAAAAGATTTTTAGAATGTCACTCGTAGCTTCTCCTCTATGAATAATAGCTATAGAATTGGTTATACTACTTTGAGTTTTCACTTTCTTTATTTTCAATGCTTCCGCGAGCACTTATGGCTTGAATATATATCACTACATGAATATGAATCAGCCTCCATTTCAACATATTAAATGACTTTATTGTACCATCTTCTGATGGAATAACTTATTTGGTAATTTTGATAATCACATCAATGACTATCTAAAAAAAATAAAGAAACTTAAAATTAGAAACATGTTCTCTATGATTTTAATAAACATGCTCAGGAATGATTAATTAAATTTTAAACTGAATTATATTTTATATTTATACAAGGTCTGCCTAAATAATGAAACATATCAATTTTTATTATTTGTTCATCTTGATAATCATGAAGTCCCTTGCACTGTCGTCTTGTTTTAGTATTATTTTTTTCCCATCTCGATAATCATTAAGATAATCATTAAGTCTACTGACATGGGCGTCAATTAATTGATTACGAACATTTTTTTGTCAAAGAAATAATAATATTTCTTTTTTTTGTCGTATTTTGTTGAATATTTGGACTTTACTACTCAGAGGATAATAATCAAAATAATAATATATGGTATTGATCTGCTATTTTCAATTTAATTGCCTAAAACATTATAATTGTATGGATCCAAATTTCTTAAGGAAAAACTTATTTTCTTTCAATTAAAACAAATATTACGAAGGATTAAAAATCTGAGCCTTCGGTGACTTTAAGTGTGAAACTGGTTCGTACGGTTTTCTTCAGCTTTCTTCAGCTTACAACCAATGATTTTCCAAAACCAAAATGGAGGCTAACTGACAAGCGACCGGTTCAGTTGTTCAGCTGGTTAGTTCGGCCGAGTTGGTAGCAAATGTACATAAATGTACATTTAGTGAAACCAAAATGGAGGCTAACTGACAAAAACCAAAATGGAGGCTAACTGACAAGCGACCGGTTCAGTTGTTCAGCTGGTTAGAGACGAGAGAGATGGAGGACAAAAAGAGAAGGTGCTGGACAATGGTAAGAAAACCAGCTATTGGAGAAAAATGTAAAACCATCCGAACCACCCGGATTGATCCGATTTGTAAAAACTAAGGTTTTAAAATGCGATTTGTGCGGTTTAGCGGTTGAGTCATGGTTCTGATAAAGCGGTGATAAAATGGTAATAAAACGATTATGCGGTGATAAAACAGTGATAAACAGTCATGCAGAATGGCTAAAAATATAGATATTTCAGCATAATTGGTGATAAAACGGAGCATTTGAAAAGCTTGGTAAAAGCACTTCTTTCAACTATATGAATGTAATTTCCAATAATAAAAGGGTTGATATTACAAATCTGGCCTAAATGTAAAACGAGCGGATATTTGTTTATATTTTCTGTTTTGTTCATATGCATATGCACTATATCTGAACTATTGGAATCTGAAATAATAAAGATATTAGACTATCTGAATACGAAATAAACTCATATATTTTATAGTTTTTCGGTTCTTATAAATATATCAAATTATCAAAAAAATCCGTATCACAGATACAGATTTTCCTAATTTCCTCCGGGTACACACCTTGTGCCGCATAGCCTATGATTTTTCATTCCCGGGAGTTGGATTATCTTGCTGCTCCAATCCGGATTAGCATTTTAATTGGATTCGTGGGCCCGAGAATTTAATTGAAGTTTTGCTTATGTATTATTATTATTTAAAGCAGGCATGGGCCTTTCAGGTTATAGCCCAAATATGCACAACATGTGTTTTGCAAATTGCAATATTACATTAACTGTATGACGAATTGATGATTCCGGGATCCTATTCAGACTTTATTGAGCACATAATTATGAGGTTCTCTATCCATGCAATTGTAACTAGAGGTGTCTAAGATTAACTTTAGAGTCTCACGCGCTAAACTAAAATTTTTCCCTTTTGATGAGCTTTTGTATCACAATATGAAAAATCACAGAGATTTGAAAACAAATTTACGCACAAAATACACAAGACACTATAAAAAAATCTACTATTACTACAGAATTTACCCACAAATATATTTATTATATATATTATACAAGGTTCAGCTGCTTCTGATAATAGACATATATTTTGAATTAGATGAGCCAAGTGAGATCTAATCCTCCAGTCACATCAAGCAATACATAATATATAGGTAATACTCGGAGTAGCTATTCAATTAGAACTGATCAAAATCGTTCGAATTTCTTTAAATAAATGGCTAATTCATACTGAATTACTCAAGAGAGCTTTCTAGAATGGATGGTCTTTGTTTTTTTCGTACGGAATACCCAAAGATCCCGATCAATACTATCCCAACACAAATCTCCTTAAAATAAGTAGATTGATAAACATTAAACTATCATTCTTAGTTTACAAATTCATCCCACGGCTCCAACTACAAATCATTCTCGTTGCTCTTGCGGCCTCACCAAACCGGTACCAATGTTTGCCTCATCTTTTTCAGAACTTGCATACGCTCCATATTATCTGAATTATTTTGTGAAAAAGTTGTATTCATGGGAATATGGAATGCCTAATCCAACCAAACATTCAATATCTATCAAAGAGATAATTATAGCAGCAAATAATTTTTCAATAAATAAACTTGTTTTATCTCAAAAAAAAAAAAAATTGGTTTAAACAAACTTCTTAATTTCATCAATTCAAACTATAGCTCCAAGACAATAGAAACTATTTCTATGGACCATAGCCCAATCCTTTTCCTCTTAAAAAAACGATATAGTAATCATTCGTACTAAACTTCATGTTTGTACTGGATGATTTATTTAACTCGATAATTTTCTACTATTAAAAGAGATAATGACATGATTTTACAATTGAAATTCCAGCTAGGTTAATTAATCAATCCTCAGTTTAGTACGCGTCTTGAGTAGATGTTGCAGGATATATATTTATGAATATTACATTTTTTTTTTTAAAAAAAAAAGTTAGAAGCATTAACTCCATCTTTCTTTAATAACGATGTATCTAGCAATTGGCATTAATTTCCTAACGTATGTTATTGCTAATTACAGAGAAAAACTAAGGGTGTGTTTGGAAGTGATTGAATAGGCCTAATTCCATCGTTACCCAAACAACGTTGAATAAGCCCGAATTGGTAATTCTTGGCCTTATTCTAATTCTAGCGAACTCACGGAATTGGGTCCGTGAACTACGATTGCCGATTTAAAAAAACATTTCCATCATACGGTCGAAGATTAAAATATCTCTCTCACATACATTATTGCCAACTGTTTCTTATCTACTCCTTCCTTCTCTCTCTCTTTTCATTATTGCCGACACCCACCAAGCCGAAACAATCCATCGTAGATCTACGGCTAACGGAGGAGCAATAGTCGAAACAGTTGCCATACTCGAGTACTTCGCAAGACGCTGATTCCGGAGTGCCTTGATTTGTTGCCATCTGAGGTATATTTCCTTCAATTCTATGTCTTTCTTTTTTCTTAATTAATTGGAACATTTGTGTACTGATTTTGTACAGAGATTGTGATTTATCGTTGGATTTTGAAGAACAAAATAGAAACATGTTGTCTGTTGAAATTTTCTCTGCTCTATTTAAGTTAAAATCGGATTAGTTAAAAAATGAAGTGCATAACTGAGGGAGTCTGAGTTTTGATGTCATTTATTTCGCTAGAATGAGTAAGAACGAATGTATTTGAAGGGATCTAAGACGTCAATTTCCTGATTTGTACTTTTATATGTTGTTGTGTAGTATTTTTTGTTTTTTACTCTTTTGGGGAAAAACAGATAGTTATATAATCAGAGAACTAGTTGTGTATTGTATAAGTTCATATAAATAAAAAAGATTACTTCTTCTTTCAAATACTTATTTAGAGATGATAAATGAGGTGTTATATGATAAGCGTTTTTCTAGGCTAGATATGGATGTAAGGGGCAATACAAGTTTTGTAGTAAATTTTTTAGTACGATCGTGCGATTTGATTAAATCTCAGGAGGCTGGCTAGTGCAGCAGAGGAATTGTTTGATAAAGTAGTGACATGGGTAGAGTACATGGGTATTCTTCTTTCAAATACTTGTCATGTTATACTGAAATTTCTGGTACTAATTGTTACCAGATGGGGTAGAGTAGGATGTTTAATACTATAATTTCTCATGTACTCCCTTGGTTAACTCCTAATCCTTTGTTACAATTTCTAAAAAAGTTTGCTTAAGTATTACAGTTTCTTTCATACCCTTCTTTTGATCAAACATGATATTCTTAGAAGCATAAAAACAGATTGTAAATTCTTGTGAATAAATATAGTAAGAATTCTTCCTATTGATTATATCATATGTTCTCCTTTCCATTATGTTAACAGAACATATTTTAGTTGCAACCCGCTATTAACATATTTCTAATTGTATCTTTCTAGGATTTTGAATAACATTTGGCGATAAAATAAAAGTGAGGGTTCTTTTGGTGAATAGCATATATCACTGACAACCCTTTTCAGAGTTAGACTTACACAGAAAATAATATTTAGTAAAAGTTTTACATTAGTATAGATATATTAGGGGCATTTCTGGGAAAATATTTTTTATTTTGGCTTTAGTATGCTAATGTCTGTTACATCCTGGATGTTTATAACTTCAACATAATGGATTTTCATGGCTGGATTTTATATATTAATTTACTTATGTGATTTGATTAGTTTCTATTATACTTGCTGTACACATATCTAGTAAAAAAGTAAGACTGGATTCAATTAAATCAGTTAACTATGATTTTTACAAGGAAAAAATTAATATAGGATAGAATTGTATTAAAATTGGAACTTGTAAGTTATCAAGTATATGAGGCACCTCATATTATAGATAGGCTTATTAAAAGTTGTACACACATGTCAGCCTTCCTAACTTACAGTTAATGTGTTTAGTTCAATGGAAATTGGAAACCTCTCCATTTCAAGAAAGAAGAAAACCGGTAAGGAACCCTTGCCTCCAAAGAAAGATGTGAAATGACACCGCAATTGGACCGACACTGAAACCGAGCGCCTGCTTGATGCTATGGAACAGGTTCAAAACGAGAGAGGCCAAAAGGGTTTCAAATTTAATGAGGATCATACAAAGAGGATATTGGAACTTTTCAATGAGAAGGTTAAGAACCACCCCTATGATCTGGCCAATATAACGAATAGAATTAAAGTGCTGAAGATCCGTTTCAACATATGCTATGAGCTAGCATCACTCACTGGTGGAGGTTGGGACGATGTTCTGGACCGACCAAAGGCACCATCCAACATCAACTATGATGCTATGATTGAGGTGCAAATCTATGCCAATTATCTTTTTCTATCAGTGCTTATGACCCAAATTTTATAGTTAGTAATTAACCAATTTTTTTTTTGATCAATTTGTAGGCCAAAGGTAAGTGTGCCAATTTCTTGTCAAGAGGAAACTTCACTTGGTACAGAAGGATGTTCCCAATGGCTGGTGGGCAACAAGCAAGAGGAGAGGGGAGGAATTCAGCATTTGAACTTGAGGATCCTTCTTTATCTCTTGCACTACTACAAGCGCCTATCCAAGTCAGTGAGCAAGGAAGCTCCGATGAACCTGAGGAGTTAACCAACGAAGAGAGTGATGCAGTCGAACAGCCTCGTTCGAGACGTGGTAGGAGCAACAATATGGGGAGGAGTGGTGAGAAAAGCGGTAGGGTGGGTGGCCAATGCTTTAGGGGTGGTCGCCAAAGCAGTGAGAGTACATTCCCTGCATCACAAGGCTCTGGGTCGAAGAGGAAGAGCACTGATGAATCTGCTGGTGAAACCTCTAGTAGAGGTATTAGGGGAAGGAGGTACAGGGAAAATGCCATGAAGAAGCAAGCTGAGAAAGATAGCATAGCTCTTGCTGGTTTTGAGATTGCCAAAATCATGAAGGTAGATGTTGACCGTGCCGATAAGAAAGAAGAAGAAATGGAGGCATGCCTGGCGAAGATGGTTGAATTTTGCATTACTGGTGCTGCTCAACAATTCATGATTGAAAAATTGGAAGCATCTGGGGGCTTTCGGAAGGCCTTTTTGAAATAGACAACCATGGATGTTGTTGACTTCTTCTCCAAGAACAATTATTTCTACAACCCTCCCGATCACAGCACATCTAACCCTCCTGACTTTAACCCCATGTTCCACAACTTTTAGAGCCAAGCCAACTTCCCGAGTCAAGGCTTTCCCAACCAGAACCACGGCGGGAACAATTACAGTTCTCATCTGAACCACCCAAATCTGTGATGGATAGGTTTCTAATTTGTTAGAGCTCTAGTAATAGTGTCAAAGCTAATTTGTGTAACATTTATTAGCTTTACCTAGGTTATGTACTGATTGCACTAGGTTGCATGTATGTGAACTTTTTAATTATGCTATGTAGTGAATTAGGTTTGTATTCTGTACTTTAAGCAGTGGGATGTCGGCAGATTATACTTGGACTAATATGTACAATTTGTCTCCTTAATTATTAGCTGTCATGTACTATTTCTCATTTGATGTGATGCCTTTGCAATTTTTTTTTCATTTGTTATTGTATTATGCTGCTTGCAACTATTATGTACTTTCTTATACTGATGCCTTCATTGGAAAAATTTGAATAACTTTATTGTTGACTTACTTTCAGGCTTCACAGAAATGTCGTCCGATGATGAAAACACCAAGGAGGAGAAGAGACGTCAACGCAACAAGCGAATAGCTGCTTGGTGGTTCAATGCAGTACTACACTGTGCAGCTGATTCAAGAACACTCAAGCGTGATAGAGAACAGTCGGGTCCTGATTATATCAGAGAGGTATTTCAATCCAATTTTCGTCTAACTAAGGCTAATTTTAGACTTCTAGGCGATGAACTTCTGGATCGAGGACTGAACTGTTGGAATTTCGTGTGTATGCTAAGGAAGTATAATTTTTAAAATTTTCTTCATGAATAAGCTCAATACACAAAGGATCTATGTTTATATGACAATAGCAAGTAAGATTTCAGCAAAGCATATCAACAAGCACTTCATGTGCACACATGCAACAGCAAGCAACTTCATTTTAGAGGGGAGAAGGTTATACCTCAAGAGATTGTCAAATCTCTTTGTAGAGAGAAGCCGATTTCTCTCTAGATCTCTTGGAAACCTTCGGTTTTCGTTTCAGCCGCTGCACCACCGTTGCAACGCCTTATCTTTCTCTCGGTTCACCTTGAACCTAAACAACAAACTCAACCAGCGCTTAGATAGATGGATGGTGAGTTTAGAGCTTAGATCCAACCACCTAGACCTCAAAGAACAAGCTTTCTTTAGGTGGCTAAACTATGCAAGAGAGAAGAGAGTGTTGTGAGTGGGTTTCTTCTTCTCTACACAAGAGAAAAGTTGTAACCAGCCACCAAAACGTGGGAGAGAGAAAAACTTGCTGCAATCCACTCATCCAAGTCCCTTTTTTATAATAGGGCATTAGGGCAACTCATGTGTTAATTGGAAAATTACACTTTTGCCCCCAAACACTCTCTTCTAATCAATTTGCAATCTGTTTAGTAAATAAATTTATGAACTAATAATATGAAACATATTATTGCATTATGTGATGTCTATATTATTCCTTATAATGTTTTTTCAAACATTATACCAATAATATTCACATTGCTTTCATAAATTATTTACGGACTAAGCATGCCATTTATCATGACATTTATTTTACCATTTTATCACATGTATTTTCATACATCCTATAAAATGTAAAATCTTGTTGTTTCACGTTCAGTTGGTGTGACCTTTTAGATGATCTACGTCATCTTGGTAGTAATATAAATATTTATATTACAAGCTATAAGAGGTTCTATCACTACATTATAGCCGTCCAAACGACATAGTCGATACGTACCCGATCCACTAGTTTTGTGTCTATCCTTGTCTCATGATATTATGAATAATATGCAAAATAGGATCGTGTCATTCTCGCATATATTCGTTTCTTGGTCTCTCAAGCGAATTATAATTATAACTACCTCAGTTATATTGCATGCTATATAATTCCGCTTTACCAAGGGGCCCAGTAATATCATAACTCAGATAACTGAGGGACAACGATAATCAATATATAAATCTCTCCCGCACAAGTCACATACAACGAACTACTAATACCCTCCATCAACAGATAACTAAGATCAGTAATGAGATGGTCTTTATCAGTAATCACATTACATGCTTCTCATGTGAGAAATCCATACATCTCATATCTTGGATTCAAAGACACGATGGAAATATTAATGACACAAAACACAATCCATATAATATTCCATCCCGTTAGGTCATGTTCAATATATATAAAGCATACTCATTTTATACATACTCATGTCATTGAATGATAATCTTTTATCAACATTTATAGAACTACAATGTACTTCAATCGACATGACAATCTTGCTCGGTAATTATTGTTCCTCTTAATTACCACGATTGTGAACACATTTAGAATCATATGTTTTCATCTTAAGAGTTCTACGGTTCAAGACCAAGAGCATCTTCTTGAACACTTCTAAAGACATAACATAATAATTCATGGAACAAGAATGTATAACAATAACATTCAAAATCATGAACAATACATAAATTATCATTAACTGAGATAACTTTCAAAACACCCATCCTTCATGAACTGTGGGAGAGATTTAATAATTGAGGAGCATGTAGGAATGTTTCTTCAGCTGGTTGCCCAGGGAACTAACATTCGAAAACTCTACCTGGATTACCAACACTCTGAAGAAATCGTGTCGAGATCATTGAGAGAGGTCTTATGTTGTATACTTTGCATGATACCAGACTACATGAAATTGCCTGCAGCCGATGAGCCAATACATCCGAAACTACGAGAAGGGACACAATTTTATGCATTCAAGGTGCGTTGTCAAAACTAACTTGTCTGGTTCATTTTTTTATTTATAGTTGATTCATGGCATAGTATTTAATATATCTTACTATTTTGATAGGAACAATATCTGATTTTTGGTTCAAGGTTTTCAAATAGGTACTACACCCAATAATTATGATCTATATATAGAAAGATGCACACTAAACAAACAGTGCCGAAAAAAATATTACAAAAATGCAGGAGACAGATAAACTTAATAACTTTTTACAAAGTATAAAATATAATCATAACATAGTAATTTGAACAACATGGGCAAGCAATATTGTACATAAGCATATCTAATCCATATCCAGGGTTCATTTCTCTATCAGTTTTGAGGGGGATGTTCGAGGTACTGAATTATGAGGAAGATGTCATGATTTATTTATTATCATTTCTTGAGGGGAGAAAGGAAGAGAGATAAAAGGTAATATGCATGCATTGAATTGCCTCTTTTATATGTTAAAGTGAAAACATAAGGAAAGTGCTTTAAATTGATAAGAGAATTTAGTTAACCTAAACAGTGGAGCTTTAATCTCCTAACGCATAAGTTTGTTGAACAATTCTTCTCATGAAGTGGGAAAATTATAACCAACAAGCTAGGTGGTTGGAAATACACTATTATTAGCTACCAACCCTTCCTTACTCTCCTTTATTTTACTTACAGGCAGCTTTCCATTGAGATGGTTTTGAAAGCAATCAGACAAAACAAACTGAATACGTTCATTTCCTTTTTCAAAATTCTCTTTTAATATGCAAATATCATTCCAATAATAATTGACCTCTTTTATAATTATGAGTTCTGAGATAGGTCTTCAATAAGCTTGCAATTTTTTTGCATAAGTTACAGTGCTATATACTGTTACCAGTAACAGGTCAGAAACTGAAACCTGTCACAGGTGGTAGTGGTAAGAACAAATGCACCACATCATACTCTTTATTGATATCATAACAGCTTATGAGGTGTTAGCTATATAATATCTGATTTTATAGATGGGTCCCATATAAACACTATATCTGATTTTTGATATTATATATAGCTATATAATATATCCAAAAGTCTTCAATTTTCGTCTAGCTGCGACACTGCACCTATAACAATTTAATGTGGTGCTTATTTTTATAACAAAATTAAATATGGTGGTTTTTCCGGGTTAGAGTATTACCAGTTTTAGAGTTTTAAGTTTTAGCAACTAAATATAATGTATGAAACCTGCAATAAAATTCAATGAAATTGACATGTGAGTTAATGTTGTAGGGTGCAATAGGTGCAATAGATGGAACACATATTCCGACATTTCCCGAGTCCCACGAGACATTCAAGGAAAGGTGGAGAAACATGAAGGGCAATATGACACAAAATGTAATGGCAGCAGTTGACTTCAATGGAAACTTTCTGACTGTAGTTTCTAGTTGGGAGGGATCTGCTCATGATGCTCTCGTGTTGCGCCGAGCAATTGATGATGGCTTCACGGTTCCTGAAGGTCGGTACTACCTTGTTGACGGAGGATATGCCAATACACACCAATTCCTAAGCCCGTATCGTGGTAAAACATACCACTTGGCAGCGTTCCGGCAACGAAGATCTCAAAATCAATATGAAAGTGAAGAGGAGTTATATAATCACCGACATGCCCAGCTGCGAAATATCGTGGAGAACACATTTGGCATTTTGAAGGGCCGATTTAGAATATTGAGAGATATGCATAGGTATAAGTATTCTTTCCAAACCAAACTTGTCATTGTCTGTTGTGTACTTCATAATTTTATAATTCGTCATCAATCTGTCCAAGTGATTTTGAGGAAGATGCTGCATCCAGTGAGGATAGCGATGACTCGGATACTGATGCTCCATCTACCTCAGCTAATGTCTCTAGGGGCACAGATGGTCAAAGGGGGGGTGCACTTAGAGACATCATTATATGTTGTGGAATGGCAGATGAAGGAACTGAGGTGATATTAACTCATCTTGGTGCATTTTATATCTCTTAATATTTTTTTGGTTTATTAATTAATTATCTGGCCTTAACCAGACTTGTAGATGATAATTGTTCATTCTTATTGTGATTTGAAGCTAGGACTGTGAAAAGGAAGTTGAAGCAATTGAAACAGTTGCTGGCTTTGCAATACATGGTAACTTACTGATCCCTAAACTAGTTGTAGATTAAATTAGATCATAATATGCTGTGATGGGCTTTATTTTAGAGTGTCCTTCATATTTGTGGATCATAGCACACTGAAATGGATTGGTTGGTTGGTATTCAATATAGGTGTTGGCACTGTCGATTGTCAAATTCATCAAATTTTAAAATTAGATAGCATATCTCTTTGTTGGTTTTTATTAGCATTAGAGCTTCATTTGCACTTTACTCTTCAATATCCTAGATGAGTTTTAAGATAATATACGTAATGTCACATATTTTCACATTATTGGCTGCATTGAGTTTTTATAGCTGCTTAACTATTGAGAACATATCCTTCTTTCTGTACAAGGGAAAAATAGTTTAATAGCAGCAAGGGTTAATTTTGAATTTTTTCCCTCTAATTTTTTGGTCATGGTTCTCAAGTAAGAGATAATTACATCAGTGTAGAAATAATTATGAACTATTTCTTTGATATATATATTTGTCAAGTATTTATTTCAATTTATTTAAATAAAATCTTAACCAATTTTATTTATAATACATGTGCAGGTTAAAAGATTGGTGTAGTTGATTTTCGACTCTTTGTAACGTGTTGTTAATTTCAGTTTTAATGAGGGATGTTTATGCAATGTTGTTTAGAGAATGTTTTCATTTGTTACTTTTTCAAATTTGTATCGATATTTTTTAGGCACCAATGGGTGGTATGTAGTGGTTGAATATTTGTGAGATTTTCAGTTTACAATTTTTTTTATTACATGTATTGCTGAAAATGCATAGATTAAACTCTGCCGTTGGGCTGCTGAATAGAAATTTGGCGCTAAAAAAGGTGCGCAAGATTTGGCGCAAAAAAAACGATACCGGCCGGTAGCTGGTAGGACATGTGATTGCAATAATTATGGGATCAATAAAATAATCAACTTTTCCTCTATTCTTATTCGTACATATCATCCAAACATTTTTTAATAAGACAAACGAATAAGCTACTTTGCAGAATTACAAACTCTGAATTATCACTATTCTTATTCCTAAATTCTTATTCGTAAAAAATTGTGTTACTTCCAAACACACCCTAAATCTCAAATTTCATTTTCGTATATTTGCTTTAAAGAGCTGGCCTTTTTATTTGGAAAGATGAGAATGTCGTAATTTTTCCTAATTTTTGCTCTTGAGCTTGATATGTTGGTTGCTTTTCAACAACTTCAATACCACAGACATAATTCGCTTATTTTGAAGGGTAGTTTAACATCCCATTACAGTTCATGAGTTCATGTCTCATTGCCTCACTGGAAAAGGCCTAACTAATAAGAGCACCATGATCATTGTCATTACAAATATCTTAGTTCCGTATCATATATATTGTTGAATATACCTTTCTTACCTATTAAGTGATTGGAAATAATCCAATCGTATGCTAATTAAAGCATCAATTATTTTTCTTTTTTTTTTTCAAAAAATATAATTGTACATAATTCCCATCCAGCACTGTTCTCACCAACAGATATGTTGTTAGTCAGGACAATTATGTCAATTGGTGGAAAATGAGAGCAAAGAGTTCATTAGGTACTCATTTATTATGACAGGAATATATGACCGAAACATACAGTACCGTGACTTCCATCTCCAATTGTACATGATTTCATGCAGCTAACACCTCTAATTTTCAAACTATGTTTTGAAAGAAAAAAAATGAACATTATTTTTGTTAATTGTATATTACCCTAATATCTGTTTCCAAACACTTCTATAATTTTCATCTCTATATTTTAAAACCATAATTTGAGAAGAGTAGCATCGATTGTAATTCAATCTATGCATGCTTGCCTGGCCATCATATACCTAAGTGTGTGCTGCATGTTATACGTAAAATTTTCATAATAAAAAATTTTAGAAAGAAATATTACGCATTCGTATCTTTGTAGATATGTTTATAGATGATTTTTTTTTTCTTTCGGATAAAGATCAGGATGATTGTTAAATATAATCGGAAGTACTGCACAAGAATTATATAATTAGAAGAGGATTCCGGTAGTGAAAGCCAAAAGGACCGGGCCGGATTTCAAAGGACCGGACTTGACGGATTTCGTATAAGGGTTGGACCGGACCGGGTTCGAGAAAGGGCATAAGAAGGACCGGATCAAACGGATTTTTTTCCTAGGTTGGTAGCCCGGCCCTTTGAAAATCTGGCCCTTCTAAGTCCTTGGACTTTCAAATGGCCGGGCTTAAAGATTCAAAGGACTCAAAGGATTTCATATGAAAATTGCTATAAAATATTTAAGCATAATTTTTAAAGATTATTTTTGCAATTAATTTATACTTTCATTTTTTTCCTCCTTAAACTCCAGGCTTGGGACCGGCTATGTTATAATGACATAGGCGGAGTTAAAAAACTATTTTTTTTTAGTATATTAATCAAATAATAAAAAAAATAAAAATTAAGAACTTTTATAATTATTTAACATAAAAGTGGGAATTTTTTTTTTTAACTTGACTCCAGCGACTCCAGCAACATCACTGATGTTGCTCGTTGACAATCAAGTCTAGAAATAAAACAAATATTATTAAAGAACATAATTGTATTTTAGATTGCACTAATTTGAAATAAAATAATTAAATTAAATTATGTGAGAGAATATTACCTTCGATTAAAAAAATCACATGCATATCCTCTGTACTCGTATGAATTTAGAAAGCAAACCAAATCAAAGGATGCTATATGTGGCAATCAAAAGATACTCATGCTCAAAGTCAAAAGTTAGTCATACGAAATCAAATGTTTGGTATTATGGTATGTCCAATAAAACTAGATGGTAATATCCAATATAAAGATCGATACTATGATTAGGATATTTATCACGATAATTTTAATGTTTATATCATTTTTAATTGATGCAACTTTTTAACCGGCCCTTCAAAATAAAACGGACCGGACCGGACCGGACCGAGTCCTTTGATACCCGTCCCATCGAAATCCGTCTTCATTGAAAATTAAATCCGGCCCTTTCAAAGACCGGCCCGTCTATAATTCGGCTCTTCATTGAAAATTTTATCACGCAAGTATAAAAAAATTGACATGATTAACATAATTTCAGCATTATTGAATTCTATTTTGAATCCGTTGCGGTCACACTCTCAACGTACCACGTCATAAACATTTTCGCTTGGTTACGTTCAACTACAAGTACGACCACTTTGTCATTAACTGCGCTTAATTTGCTCCCACAGTCCCACTCATTAGCAGAGACCCTATCATCAAAGACTCCCTGTAGACACTTGTGACAGAAACAACTAGAAAACAATAAGAATTAATTATATAAATTTTTTTGATGCAATACGGTATCACGCACCCTTCAAAAAAAGTGTAATTTTTAATCTGACCTTCGCGTCGGACTGAAATTTTGATAGGAGATCCGTGATTCAGAGTCCGAGACAAAACTATGCTTAGTTTTTAACAAATCGTCAGTTCAGATTTGCGATCTGAGCCTTCCTTCACAGAATTTTGAACCTTTCTTTACAATTTTAGCAATTTTTATATATTTTGTCTTTTTAGGATTTTGTATTTTCTTATTTAAGACTGTCAGTGATTTAAATAGCTGCGCTATGAACCGCAATAGCGTCGCTATAGCGGTACGACCTTGTAGATTGCTATGGTGCTAAACTAAAAATGCCGCTATAGCGGTGTTCATTGATATACCATAATATTACTTAAAAAAGTATCTATTTTTGGTGTTTTATTTCTTATGGTGGCTAAAATAGTGAAAATTAGCGTATATATATGCATTATAGTTGTATTTTAACGAAATATAGCGACACAATTTGTTACATGCTAATATAGAATCAGTATTACAAACATTTGCTTTAGCACTGACTTGATTCAATATTAAATAAAATGAGATTTATCTATTAAAATAATATATTTTAAAGTGTAAGTGATTAAATTTAACTATTAGAATATGCATATGTTGTGATAGGGGTGGCAAAAAAGCTCGTGGCTCGTGGCTCGCTCGAGGTCGATTCGACTTTTATTCGAAATTGGCTCGATTCGTTGGGCTCGAAGCTAATTCGGCTCGCTCGAATTTAACTCGAAATTAGCTCGATATACAATTTTATTAACTAATTTATGATATTTAGTACCTAATTTGATATATAATATATTTATTTCTTACGTATGAATACTTATTGTCTTTAAATTCTTATTATAAAATGAATAAAACTTTAGTTTATAATTAAAAGTACAACAAAAACTAATAAATATTAACTAATTTGTCTATTACTTGCTTAAAATATATATATAAAATACTAAAAATTCAGCTCGACAGCTCGTTAAGAAACTCGAGGCTAAGGTCAGCTCGCTCGAACTCGATTCGTTGCCGGCCCTATGTTGTGGTATGATATTTAATTTTTAATTAAAATATGTATATGATATTATGATATAATAAACAAGTACATTTACATATGCCCGCTATGATCCCCAAAGCGGCCGCTAAATGACTGTTATTCGCTATGACTTGAACTTGTCCGCTTTGAACCCGCTATCCGCTATTTATACCTTTGAAGATTGTTGTTGTCTTTTTTTGACAGTTAGTTATGTTTGAAAATAAAATTTTATCAAAGAATTGAGAATCTGTGTGATCCTAGAAACTCAAATCTTTCTTATTCGTAATTTTTCTATTATCTTTTTTCTATTGTACATGTATCATTTTTTTTTTCCCGAATAAACAACCGATCATTGATACTATTGATTATGTTAATTAAGAAGGATGCTTGAGTCTCCACTGCTATTTCTTCCCAACCACTCCACATGTGCTCAACCATCCATTGTGTTGCAATTTCTTTGCACATTTTGAAATTTTATTCACAGTATATTATCGCTATTTTGTGTGCACACGTGGCAGAATAAATTGGCAAAAGAGCTCTTACTAAAGGAAGTGTTAGCCTGGGCGTTCCAACCACCACCTACCCCTTTTCTATTCTCCAGCACTAGGTTTTAATGAATCCATTCAATTCATTTATCTCATCTCCATTTCTCTCTCTACGCCTGAGGGACCCAAGTACCCCCCACCACTCCAAACTCTCGTCTCCCTCTCTTTCGTCTCCATCTCCACTAATTGGCTGTCTGGTGGTTTGCTTCAATCAACAACTCGACAGTACAATTCCCGGCCCAAGATAAGCCAGTACTTGGTACACCCGAGCTTGTTTCATCCTACATTGCCTTTTTCTTCCATGAGAAAGGCAATGAGAGGTAGCATTTCAGTTAGACAAGCAATGGCCACCTTCGGATCGGCCCTAAATGATGTGCTTAGCTTGATAGTTTTCTCATTTCTAGACCTGCTGGACATTTTGTTTTGTTTTCTGTACAAGATTTTGGATTACATAATGGAGGCCGAGTGGCGGCCGTGCTATTGCTCTTCTTCACCAAAAGACATGATCACCAGCTTTGGAAAGATACTGGTGTCAGAAAGCGGCCGGTCAAAGGTCGTTACGCTCTCCTCCAGTAAGCTCCAACTGGAGGACATTTCTGACACGCTCTACTGTCGCTCCCCTCTCCTCTCTGATGTGTCTCGGTTGACAGTTAACCAGCTGTGTCGCCTCAAGAGTGCTTCTAGTCATGATACTTCAACCGTCATTACCAGTCGTGGCAGTGCAGTTGTAAGAAGCTCAACCGGAGGGAGCCCGACCACCACAGTTACAGCTGCAATTATTCAAACGTTGCAAGGTAAGATTGGTGGCCACAAATCGCATCTGGTCCCACGCTGGTCAGACTGCCACTGTGCCGATTGCAACCCGATTTCACCGGATACTCTCTTTGTCAAAGCCCAAGGACCACCAGGTGGTAACACACACACAAACACACAAAAAAAAAAAAAAAAAAAAGACTGATTGAAAAATTAACAAAAGTTGGCACATTGTTAATATTGACTACCTTTTCTACTTTGTATGTAGATGGCAACACTGTGGAAGAAGATGTACTATTCATACATGGATTTATATCTTCATCAGCTTTCTGGACCGAGACTGTTTTCCCAAACTTCAGCTCAGACGCAAAATCACGGTACAGAATGTTTGCGGTCGACTTGTTGGGCTTTGGGCGCAGCCCGAAGCCAGCTGACTCACTCTATACTTTACGAGAGCATCTGGAAATGATCGAACGGTCAGTTCTCGAGCCGTACAATGTCAAATCCTTCCACATTGTGGCACACTCTCTTGGTTCTTTAATCGCACTTGCATTAGCAGTTAAATACCCTGGTGCAGTCAAGTCCCTCACACTCATTGCACCAGTAAGTTTACTTAATCTTGTTCAATGTTTTTTTTTTATTAAAATAGGTTTCCGTATAAGTGATTTTTAATTTTTCTTTTAATAATTTTGTGGGTTGAAGCCGTACTTCCCGGTACCGAAAGGGGAGCAGCAGCCTACACAATACGTGTTGAGAAAGGTGGCGCCGAGACGGATCTGGCCTCTGATTGGGTTTGGTGCGTCGATGATTTGTTGGTACGAGCATCTAAGCCGAGCAGTCTGCATTCTATTATGCAAGAACCATCGGTTTTGGGATATTGCATTCAGGCTCATCACCTTCAACAGGTTTGCCACTTTAACCAGTGAGTCCTTTTCATTTTAGTACAACTAAATAAAGGGTAATATTGGTCACTAACGAGTCCTTTTGCATTTCTCGAGTGGTCCGACGAACTAATATATATAGTTTTTCAATAAATTACTTATAGTTTTGAGCTTTTTTTTTTTTATATCTATGGTTACAGTCATTAGTACTTAATAACTTGATATTTGACGACGATTCGTCAAATCAATTAAAAAAAAAACATTATCGATATACATATTATTGATTTTATGCATTATCTGTAAATCAAATTTCATTCAATTTAAAGGTTGTCGATATTTTATTACTTGCCATAATTAGATTATTGTAGTATTCAGAATTTTTCTGAATAATATAATTTGCTTTTTTTTTTTGAAATAAGTGGGGTAAATCCCCACCACTTTCCATTGCATATGAAAAGCATGTACAAACAAAGTATCGTAAGAGAAAAGAAAAAAAAAAAAAAAAACAGAATGTTTCTTTTTTTTTCCGATGGACGTTTCTATGCGCTATTGGGTCTTTTTCCCCAGAATGTTTCTGTTGCTAGTTTGGTGATCTGAATAACTATTTAGGTCAACATATACGACAATGACATTTAAATGGCTTTCTCTATATATCATTTTAGAACAAGGCCAGTTTTCCTTTGGTTGATGGAAATTTTTTAAACTAGATTACATGCATCAATCCGGATTTATTTTCGATTTATATATATCACATCAACGTGGTAGTTCTTACCGTATTAATTGGAGCCATTGAAACTATTATAATTAGGTCTGTACTAGTTTCATAAGTCTGAAAAAAATATTACTAATATATCTTTATTGGTATTAAAACTATCCGTATCAATCAACTTAATATGAGTTATTCTGTAGATTAATATATTTTGTAAATAAAATTTTATTTGATATAATTTAAAACCTCGAGAAGGGAAATTCAATTAACTTATTTGTTACAAGGAAAATCTACATAATATTTGTAATTCAATTAATTTATTTTATTTGGTTCAGTACAAGATTTAAAATGAATACTACTGATGTGGCGATTGAACTATCAATTTTTTTTTTGTCATTATTTGTGCCTAATTTTTCAGTTCACACTAGTCAAATACTATTCAATATTTTGTATAAAATTTATTTACCCACATAATAATTTATTTAAGCTGAATAATATTAGTGGTGTTAATAGTAGAATGCGTAGATCAGCTCCAACTAGAATTGATTTATAATAGTAGTGCTTCTCTTTTTAAAGGGGAAAAAATTAATAATTTTAGCGAAATCTAGATAGTCCACTTGATTTCTTAGGCCCCAACATATCATCTTTCCCTTAGCAGAATACTAAATACTTTAATGATGAGTAAATAAAACCCACGAAAAATTTAATATACTAGAATTAATTCGATAATAAAATATGGACAGTTTACTAGTGAATTTTGGGTCAGTGGCCCCACAAATATTCACGTTATAATTATGTGATGGGCATTGAAGATACACTAAAAAATCAATGGTTTGACTGTAGTCAAGGATTGGTGGATCTAAACACAACAACCAACTTCCTAATCTGAACCTACAAATTCTGGTTAGGAGATAACACATGATAGTACTTCAGAAAATAATTAAAGAGGTTGGGGCTCCTATCGGAGACAAGAACAACCACCATAGTGTGTACGAAAGAAATCCTTTGATGGTCCAATTCGGGGTCCAATTTCTGAGATTTTTCCTTTTTGTATCCAAATGCCACAAATGCTCACAACCTGTCAAATCTTACAAGAAAACAAATCACAAGTTAAATTGTGTTTCAAGCTTATCCGGATTGCTATGAGCGGCGATTCCATCAAAAGTCTATTGTGAGCCACGTGATGCGATTAATTAATTAAATTAAATTGTGTTTGATTAATAATAACGCTTCTTTAAGTTCTTTCTTGACGATTTTCTGTTCCTTTATTTTCTTTTGGAAAATGTTGTTTTTTTTCTCTGTCATACAGTCATACCCCCCTCTAAACCAATTCTCTCCATAGATTCCTTTCCAACATTGCACAAGAAGGGAAGAAATTCTATTTCCTATTTTTTGTTTAACGGATAGTCAATGGAGAATTAACAGAGAATCGTCATCAATTAAATTTGCTCGCATCATGTTGCTCGATAAGGCTTGGAATGCAGCTCCCGTCCAAATTGCTTCGGACAAATTTTCAAAAGAACGAACAAAAATTGGGAATGACTCGCCACACAGTTTGGAGGGCTGTGTACCTGACCTAGACAATTTTTACCTGAACAAACTCAACGGTTTGTTCAACAATATACGAACAACAAACATCCAAGTTCAAAGGTGCACGTTTATTAATTGTGTCTAAGCAAAATTGTTAAGCAGTTGATTTTATTCCTAACGCCATCCAAGATTTATCCCAAATAAAATATAGATTGATTCTTATTTGACATTTATTTATCTTTAACGGTAAGCGGGATAGATCAAATTGAATGTGTCTAATGATCAAAAAGAAATCTTTCGAGTATATGCGTTTTGTCTACGGCAATTTATATCTGTTAGCAATGATGATAACAACATTAGAGCCGGTATATGAACCCAAAAAGTTAAGATATAATCAGAGAAAAATTTGCACATGATGAGGTATAACTGGAGAAAATTAAATTTAGAATAAAACAGACAAATCCTGCCTATTAGGATAAATTCACACGAGGACACAGGTCAGCGTAGCTCACCAAACTGAAAAGGTAATTCATGAATCTTCCAACTATTCAATATCAGATTTAAGTTCAGATAAATGAGTTTGAAAAATAAAAGGACCTTTATTTTGGAAGACAAGGTGGCAATTGCTCCACACAGGCAATTAGATTAAAATTAAAAAAGATTAATAGAGCAGAGCAAATTGAGTATAAAGCTAACCTTGGTACGGTACCGGTACGACAATTAAAAGGGGGCATCTCATAAATTTTGAATCTAATGGATATCAGACATTCGACCCTTTTCTGCTGATAAAGCAAACTTATAAATTATCATTACCGAAATTGTCATACATAAAGCGCAAGGCTCCATTTGGGCTAGAAAATTTAATAGCTATTAACTAATTAAAAATGTAAAAGGTGTTGAAGTTCATGCACTGTGCCCCCCTTTAGTGTATGTACTGGTTTTGAAAGAAAGAAGCAAGTTGTTGGGATCAACATGATCATAAATATGCATTTAAGATTGTTTCCTGAACTATGTTTATATTAGGGCTGTCAATGGTACCCTTTAACCGTTTATCCTATCCGTATCGTATTCGATAAGACGGGTATGGGTAAAGTTTTATTTTCGTAAAATTATTGGGCATGAGTATGGATAGAAAAAAAATTTCGTTAAACTATTGTATACAATGTAAATAAAACAATGTAAAGATATAATTGTAAGATTCAATTGATGCGTTAATAATTAAATTGTTAAATCTAATTGAGATAATAATGCATTAAATTGGAAAGATATGATGATAAGATTCAATTGATATAATAATTTTTTTTTCTGATCTTCATTCATGCGCTACATTAAAAAAATAATAATTTTTTTCAAAAGATCCATTCGTTTGAGAAAATATTGTATAATTAGTAATTACTAATTAGTTATGTATTTTTTTTACAATTAGAATGAAAAGATATTGTATGATTTTATTATATTTAAAGTATTATTAAATAGTGTACTTTATTGATATATTTATATGATATTTTTTATTTATTCATATTATACAATTTTTTCATTAAATTATTAACATTATTATCCATTTTCTACCGTTACCCTACCCTTACCGTTAATTCTTAACGGGTAAGGGTAAAGACAATTTTTAACGGGTAAGGGTAGGATATGGGTAAAGAAAATTTTAACGGGTACGGATATGAAAAATGTCTTTACCGTATCGTACCCTATCCATTGACAGCCCTACTTTTTCCGGATATAATGTACAAGTCAATCATAAAAGAAAATCCTGGCCCTTTAGTCCATATAAATCGCTAGCGTAAATTCATCGTAAATAATGATTTTACTTTAACATTTTACGCCATAGTTTTATTACTTTTGGTCTATGGATAGGTCTTTACTCTTCAGTAATTAATCTGGCATGACAGACGGATGCATATACTTCTAAGTCCGCAATTAAAGAATGTAGCTCCACATTGTAGTTTAATAAGAAGCTTAATCCTCTAAAAGAATGATAATTGCATAATTATAATTGACTTCTCATTTAAATAACAGGGTACGAACATACTTAATGGATGGTTTCTTTGGTCACCACCACATTGGGTCATTCCACACTCTACATAATGTCATATGTGGCAGTGCTGGTAAGGTAGAAACATATCTTGATGTAGTACGTGATCAGCTGAATTGCTCGGTTACAGTGTATCATGGGAGGAATGATGAACTCTTGCCAATCCATTGCAGCTATGCTGTAAAATCCAAAGTACCCAGGGCACAAGTGAAAATAATCGACCGCAAGGATCATGTCACAATTGTTGTTGGTAGACAGAAAGCATTTGCTAGAGAGCTAGAAGAGATTTGGAGAAATGCAAAGAGCTGAAATCAGCACTCCAATTTAGTGCATATTAACTCACAAAAATGAAGTAAAAAAAAGGCGGCAATTTCGCATCAAATGGAAGAAAATTAAATGGTTCGATATTAACTTTAGAGAGAGGTGTGGGTAATTTTCTTGGTTCATATTTTTTTTCAATCTTTTTTCTTAAAGGTTGAACCGGTTTTTTGCCTTTTTCAATTCAATCTTGTACTGTCCTGTGTATTCTCTCTCAAAAATCTGTATGAGACTTCATAAAATATAGTTACATGAAATTATTCAGCTCGTATCTGAGTTTTATTTACCTTTATACTAATAGTAATAATACTTTTATAATGTTCATTTGGAACTTTTTAACCCTTTAAATTTTGCAAGTACTTCACAGCATGATACGGATTAGAGAAAATAGTCTACATGTACAGAAGTCGTCCCTAGTTGCAAATTGCAATGCACCACTTGACATCAGAACCCACATAAAATTTTTCAAAGTGAAACCCAAATTCAATTACATCTCAGAACCAGGCCTACATTTGGGGTCCACTTCAGCAATGGCATTTATAACATTATTATACTACTCAATTCTATCTTTACTATGACATAAAAATTCTTAAAGGCCCTAGATGCTGGACACCAGCGCAGATCAATCTCTCTTCTTCTTTCGCGCCGATATTGCCTTCGCCTGAAAATTGAAAATAATTATGCTTATTGTTGGTCTTCAATTACTTTACTTATATAATTTCTTGTGCCGATATTGTATTTAGATCATTTGAAAATAAAACTAAAATTCAGTATTCAAAATTAAGAGTGTTCTTCTTAAATTATCAAGAAAGGTTTGTTTTAATTATGATTACAACAACAAATAATTTCTAATTCGAAATAAATTTTTAATTTGGGTTTTTTTTAATTAATTTTTTTTAATTAATTAATATCTGAGATTTGCACTGCGTCGAGCCATTCTTACGCTGCAGATCAGTAGATCACCCATTCACCCCTTACACTTTTTCTACAGTGCGAGATAGTTGGCAAACTGACAGAAAATATGGCATGAAAAATAATCACAATATTGCAACTATACGGTTTATCTTTAAAGCATTAATTAATTTTTCTTTTCCTTCTATGAATGGGATGAGACAATCACGGAGCGACAATGGATATAGATTGATTGTGGGGAGTCTTCGGCGCATTAAATGAGCATCACGTTAGATATAGTTGCATTCCATACCATGTCAGAGATTAATACATTACAAGTAGTACTTGAGAATTAAACGGAACAGTAGCGCCTCATATGTAGACGACATCAAATCTCCAGTACATCATATCATGTATGACTTGGAAAAACCCAGAAAAATTGACGGAAATAACCTTTTCAATTCACACGATCACACTTTGTAATTTTGTAAATGGCTTAGGACTTAATAGTATATAAGATAATCGGGTCATTTCCTTCTCACTTTCCAAATCTAAAGACGAAAGTGAGTTAAGAAAGTTTACCCTTTATTGTGAAAGGAAAATAATATAACTTCATTGCAGGAAGAGATGTATAATTTGTTATCTTGCTATCTTTAGTTTTGGAATAAAAACATTTTCATATTATTAATACTTGCAATGCATTTTATTCTTTTAGTTGTATTTTCCTCTATCAAGTATTTTATTCAAAAAAACAAACAAGCTTGGCTGTCTAATAAAGCAGGGGTTCAATGGTTTTTAAGTTGTGGTGGTTAATTACAGATTTGAGATGCTGTAAACTGACAACTAGAATCGGATTGAAACCTAAATGAAATCTGATCAACTTGACTTGTGAACACCTCTAATCGGCACTTTGGTTTGCCAGTTTTGATGGAAAATTTAGAGATGGTTTTTCTGCTTAAACTATCACTAACCACTAATTTAAATAACATAGACAATGATGCTAGCATCTATAGAATTGGGCCTTTTTATTTGAAGAAAGTTAGCCCAATATATATCTATTTGAATCATTACTACTTAGCACTGCACTAATGTTGTCCAAACAAAACGACACCCCCAAGTAGAAAATCGACCTGGAAAATTCCAAGGCTTGACTTTTTTTATTTTTATTTTTTGTTAATTTGACAATAACACCCCCAAAAGGGAGGCCTGCATTTTAAGGCTTGATTTATCTGCAAAGATTAATAAGTGATATCACACCGCCTTATTACACCAAATTCAAACCCACTGAATTCAACACAGACCCGTATAAGTTGAAGTAGTGGCAAATGTGCATCCCCATCCGCTAATCCACAGGTTATTTTCTAGTTAACAATATTTTCCTACTCATTGATATCATCTTGATACGAAATCTAAATCTGCATGTTGGTCTAATTCAACACTCGGAAGTTGCAAATTGCAAAGCACCATTTTAAAACAAAATCCAAAACGAAGTACATCCGAGAATCTGGCCTACACGGCTACATTTTGGGTCCACTTCAGTAATGGCATTTATAACCTTATACGCCTCAAATTCTATCTTTATTACAATTTTCAAAGCCCTCGACGCTGGAACCCAGCTGCCATTATTGACAACCCAATTAGGCTCCAACAGCGCACATCAATTTCTCTTTTTTTTTTACCGGTATAGACGTATAGTCTTCGGCGGTTCGCCTGAAAACAGAAAATAAGTTTGCTGATGTAGGTTATTAATTATTTCCCTTCTATAATCGTTCAGCATTCCTATTATTCTCTTGTAGAAAGTGTGGAGCGGTCTAAAGGAAAATAAAACTACATAAATGCACCCAGGCCCCAGCATGACATAAACAATGTACATAATTGTTACAAATCTGATATAACCGAGTAGATAAATCCTTCAGCAAATCGTTATTCGTATCAACAAATATAAAGCAGAATATTTTCATCAACGAATTATTTAACTCATTAATTACTTTTATTAATTCTTAACAAGAGTTTTATTCTCTAACCAAAATAGCAAGAGTAATACTAACCATAGATTATTATTTTGCACTGCGTTGAGCCATATTGCGCCAGGCACCTTTTCTACAGTGGGAGACAGTTGGCAAACTTACTAAATATATGACATGAAAAAACAATTATAATGTTGCAAGCGTTGAGCTAGAAGTTCTTTTTTTATTCTTTTTTTTCACAATCCCCTTCTATGAATGGGATAAGCCAATCACGGAGGGACAATAGATCTGGATTGGTTTTGGGCCAACTGCAGTGCATTGAATGAGGGTCACGTTAGATATATCTGCATTCCATACAATGTCAGAGATTAATACATTACAAGTTGTACTTGTGCTTTAATCGGAACAGTGGCGCCTCATATGCAGACGACAACGAATCTCCATTACATCACATAAACGGATAAACCCGTTTCTGTTCACACAATCAGACTTTGTAATGAGTTAGGACTAATTGCATATTAGGTTATCATTGGACCTTGTACTATTGTATAATAATCAGGTGTTGAGCTTTTTTGAGTAATCAACACCTAAGTTTGCACTTGGTTCAATTGGAATTTTTTCTTTCTTTTTTTCCTGGATGAGAAGATAAACAGGAGTTCGAGTCTGTCGACTAGTGAACCAAGGTTACTGAAGCTTATATTTCGAAATTAATCCATTTAAAAGATTTATTACCGAAACTAACATAGTGTAACAAATCGGACAGAATAAGCGAGATAACGAAATTGTAAAAACTGAAGGTATATAACGCGCATGATTAAAATGAAGGTATGCCCCTGGGAATGTTATTCATTTTGTTTTATTTTTGTGTTCATTTTTGGGCTAGAAAGCTGTTGGAGCTTGCCAGCTTGGTAGCCAACCAGGATACCTATTAATTTGCACTGGACATGTCACATGAACTATTTTGCCGAAAAAATTATAACTAACTTTAATTAATTTAGAAATTATAAAATAATCCGTTTTTAATTAATTTTTTAAAAATGACTGCGCAGTTTCGGAATCTGAGATTCCGAAACTAGCATGGGCCATTTTTTCGACGTTCATCAAACTTTAATTATTATTTTATTCAACTTTTAGCTAGTTTCGGAATCTGAGATTCCGAAACTAGCATGGGCGATTTTTTCCGATATTTATTAACCTTTTATTGTTATTTTATTGTTATTTTATTATTGTTTTATAATACTTAATAAATTATATATTACTTTATTAATATCAAAATCTATATCACGTAAAAATTAAAAAATTTAAAAAATTACTATTCTTGACGAAAAATTTTCCAAATATTACAAAATTAATATTCGACTATTTAAACAGTGTTCCATCAATTATTTCACTGCTTAAACAGTTTTCAATCAGATTCCGATACTAGAATTTGCGCGTTATATATAACCCCATAGCTTCAGATCAATACGAGATAATACTCAACATAACACTTTTTATTGCGCTAGAGAGGAATGACAAGAGGTTCATGCTATATCCAGACAGGAAAAAGGATGCAAACACTTCTGTTAACTATAATGAAAGTCACTTGATTTACTACATTTCTCTTTTTTATGATTATTTTTTTATTTTTAAAAAATTCTAAGTAGTTTTATGTGATGTTTAGGTTTGAAAACTTTCAAAGTAGATTTTGGAGGTTCAGACAGCATTTTTTGGCCCCGAAAATGGTCGTTCCTATCAAAAAGTCATCATATGCCCAAAACGATGATGAACCCCCGTAAACCTTGTAGATCTCGTCGCAAGCTTTCCGAAAAGTCATCATATGCCCAAAACGGACGTTCCTATCAAAAGTTAAGCCTCCTTCAAGTTATAGTATTCCAAAACATTGATTTTTAAATATTTTCTTTCATTGTAAGCAGCCTAAGTTGAAGGGACACAATTGAGATTCCGAAACTAGCTAGCGGGCCCGCTCAAATGTCAGAAAACTTAATATTGTACCCTATTTTATTACTATACTTTACTTTACTTTTATTATACTTTACCATATAACACTACTTTATTACTTTTATTTTACTATTTTTACTATAATATTTTTAGAAAATTTGAATAACATAAATTATTTATTAAAACAACTATTATTAAATTTTCAAAAGTTAGGTGAAATTTAAAAAAGTCAAATTGAAAAAATATGAAAGGCCTAGTTAAATTGAAAAAAGTTAAATAGTGAAATTATAAAATTTAAAAAATTTAAAAATATTTGTTCTCTCAAAATTTAAATAGTGATTAAATAGTGAAATAATTTATTAAATAGTGAAATTTATTAAATATTGAAATAATTTACTAAATAGTGAAATTCTGACAAAATAGACGGGAAACTAGCTAGTTTCGGAATCTGAGATTCCGAAATTAGCTAGTTTCCCGCACAAAAGTTGGCAGTTCTAGTTTCGGAATCTCAGATTCCGAAACTAAGCAGAATTAGTTTCGGAATCTCAGATTCCGAAACTGCGCAGTCAGTTTTAAAATTTTCATTAAAAACAGATTATTTTATAATTTCTTAATTAATTAAAGTTAGTTATAATTTTTTCGGACTATTTTGTTTGCTGAATTTCTGTAAAAGATAATGGCCTGCAAAGAACTTCCAACCCAAATCTTCGCTCTGGAACAAGCCCAGCTGCCTGTGTATCTCAATTATTTTATCATCTCGCTCAGGCACAACCTCACCTTATCTTACATGCTCTTCTCACGTAGAGGGGAATGAAAGAAATGCCAATGGAATTTACACAATTTTGAAACACCACCAGAACATCAGATTCACATTGAAAGCTCGGGATCACGATAGGAGTTTAATATCTGTGCAGAATGCAAATGGAGATATGGAATGACTCGGATCAAATGCCAATCCAATTGACACAATTATAAACACCATCAGAACCATTGGATTCGCATTGAAAGCTTGATTGCATGCCAACTTGATTTATGTTTCTTCAAGTTTAATCTATTCTTGCACTTCTCAAAAAATAAAAACTCGCCATAACAAGCAAGAGAGCATCACTTTCGCTCTCAGCCCCCTAAGTTGTTCGGGTTTACTGCTTGTACCGTTAATGTTGGATGTGTCAGTTTTTTGTTTAATTTAAAGTGTTTGAGAGAATTTTCTAGAAAAAAGGTTAGCAATTATAATTTTTGTGTGTTGATTTAGCCTCATTATTAACTATTGAGAACTAAACTCTTACTTAATCCAACCAACACCAATAAGTTCATCCCATAGGATATGTTTCAGTGCTGATCCAAAACAGATAGTTAAAGCATTGAAGAGAAGGATAGGTACCGATTCAGAAACAACTGTTCTCCTAAGAACCAACAAACCAAACTAGCATCATCTATGTGATAAATGATTCGGCTCACTCACAAACCCTATTATACCACATGCGAACCATATTTTGCTGAACACCAAATTGAAACCCTATACATATTTTAATTTGTAGACGGTTCCATCTATGTATGAAAAACATAAGTGGTAAGGAACAATGGTGTCGGCTGGTGAACCTGGCCTGAGATATTTCCCTGGTAATAGTTAACAGACCTCTAACTATTTTGCATTAACATTTGCTCTAAGTGGCATAAATACTGTATATGACACTGCAACACCCGAAGATAAGTATTCAAATGCAAACAACATTTACTGACCCATCATCACAGGTTAGATGATTAAGACAACAAACAACCAGTCTGAAAATTAGAAAAATTATACAATTTTAACTTAAATAAGAAGCAGCTTGTTTAATATCATAAAGAAAAAAGTGCTTGCTTGAAAAATCAATGATATGCCACTGAAATTCATCTTTTCTTTTTTATTGTCATTACCTAGCCAAATGGGGCTGACCACAACTATGCTTTCTCAAGAAGCAATTTTACCCTCGTTGAAGAAATGCTGAACAAAAGGAGCAAGGTTGAGATCAACGAGTAAACCCATGTGGGAAAAAAATAAATATACAAGGCTTGTATGAATCCACCTAAGAAAGAAGCATGGTGGTGCTCCGTTCCCTCAAAAAGGATTCAATTAAATTTATGCCCCCGTCTGAACTAGATGCAAACAGGAATTAAAGCAACTAGTTATTCAAGGGACAATCCAACCACCATAATAAAAAAAAAATTAAACCCAAAGATGCCATTTTTTAGTAATAAATATTTGAGGTTTATATGAATCCACCTAAGAAAGAAGCACGGTTCAGCTCCCTTCCCTCAAAAGGATTCAATTGAATTGATGCCCCTGTCTGAGCTAGATGCAAACAGAAAAATTTAAGCAACTAGTTATTCAAAGGGCAATAAAAGCAGAATAATTATAATTAAACAAATAAAAAAAGATTATATCTACTAAAATTTCCAGAAATTGTAATATTGAGGTGAACAATTAATTAAAGGAATAAAAAATGCTCAATTGCATACTTATAAACCATAACAAAGCTATATGAAGAAATCAAGGTTAATAAAATAATAATTTATAAACAATTGCTTGTTGCTAGTTGCAACATGAATTTAAGAGTGTAATTTGAACATGATATGTTTCTCGTGTACAATTACCATGCCACAATGTGGTGGTATATGCATTAAACTATATAAGCTGGTACATCAGAACCAAATTTTGGCCATTAATTAGAACCATTGCTATGTGTAAATTACACTGGTTTACTCAGTACATGGGAACCAAATTTGTCTATCGACTCAAGCCATTGAAAAATATATAGCTCACCACATGTGTAATTAAACCATGTAATTTTATACTACATGCAATTACCATGTATCAGTATCGTGGTATAATGCTACATAAAAATTGTACGGGACACAGTACACACTAACCAAATTTTAGCCATTAACTCAAACCATTAAAAGCATTGCTGTACTGAGACCCACTATCAGGTATAGGAAGATGGCACCACATGAGATGTTAAATATGGTACACAACTCACTATAACGAAACAAGATCTCCATACTGGAACAAATCTATAACCATAAATGAGAGATTACTAAGGATAAGTGAAACTAAAATCACGTGTTAAAGTGTGGAGCGTCAGTGAGAGAGATAATGCGGGAGGCAGGACAGAGCTTTGAGAAGATATAATCAAGCAGAGAAAGCCACTCCATTAGAATTTAGAACCCTAGCACAGTAACAAAGGAACTGGGTAGGCGGCGCCAGGGAGAAAGAAATAGGAAGTGAGAAGGGAAGGGGTTTTCTAGGGTTCTGCGTTTTCCGTCCCAACAATTTTCTATGAGACTGGTGATAGGCCGTACGATCAAAATTCAAAGGCCGTATAGTGAGATCGTTTTAGCGGCCTTTGGAATCTGAATGGGAAGCCCACTAGTGGTGCAGAAGTTTTTAGGGCTGTGTTCTTATTACATCCAGCAGATTATACCACTTATGACAATCCTTTGTATCAAAATTCAAAGCCCATTTATTGGGATTTTTTTTACGGCGAAGAACAATTTTTTGCTAAATTGTTCCCACTTGTCCACCGATTCCATTGAATCATATCACTTTCGACGAGTCTTGATGGTTGTCACTCATTCATAACTATTCTTTTTGTTTTTGGTTTGAACAGCGTCTGTCAAAATAATTAATAACTAACTAGATATGGCAGTCGCAGCTGCGCTATGTAAAATATAAAAATTTCTAATATAAAATGTAAAAAAGCTGTCGTAAAAAACTTGTTAAAATTTATAGACAAAAATTTTTAAGTTCAAATTAGTAATTTATTCCATGAAAAGTCGCTATATAAACTTGACATAAATTTTCTGCCAAAAAAAATCTTGCAATTATTAATGAAAAAACTTGTTAAAATTTATAGACAAAAGTTTTTAAGTTCAAAATTAGTAATTTCTTCCATAAAAATTCGCTATATAAACTTGAAATAAATTTTTTGCCCAAAAAATCTTGCTAATATTAATGATTAGTACGACTATTTTTAATTGGTATGAAAGTCACTATATAAATTTGACATAAAATTTTCTACCAAAAAAAAAATCATGCTAATATTAATGAAATTTTTTTATAAAATTTATAGACAAAAATTTTTAAGTTCAAAATTAGTAATTTCTTCCATAAAAAGTTTCTATATAAACTTGACATAAATTTTTTTTCTAAAAAAATCTTACTATTATTAATGATTAGTACGACTATTTTTAATTGGTACAACTATTATTAATTTATTTTAAACAAACTATAAAAAATAAAAAAATTGTAAAAAAAAGGAATAAAAAAAGCCTATTTGTGGCCGGTTTTGAATAGCGGACCACGGCTTTTAATTAATAGTATAATAATGTAGAGAACTTGGATGATAATAACAAAGTTACTAAATTTTAAATCATATGTTAATACAAAATTATCGGATTGCTTGCATAATTATCTTTTATTATACTTATTTAAATATCCGTAATTATATTTTATTATTTAATAAGAATATTATTGCATGTGTTTGTTCATACTATTTTTTTTTATTTATAAGTTATTGGTTTAACATCAGATGTCAATAATATATGCTGAATGTAATAGTTTGCAAAACGTCGTTTGATTGATTTATTTATTTTATTTTTCTTTTGTTACTCACTCAATGTGATAGAGATATTTCATAAATCTATGAAGAATTCTACATAAGAAAATATATGTTACGGATCTTCAAACAGAAAATATATATATATAATAAGTGAATATTTTTCTTAAGGAAAAGTTGCAAAATATGAAAAGAAAAATAATGAGAACAGACAAACGATTTGTAATTAGGACCGAAAATCAGTAAATTGTCTTCTTTTCAGAAACGCACCTTATCCAAAATCATCAATTAGCAGCAATCAGCTCGGGTTAAGCTCCTCCTTTTTCCATCTGCCTTTTTTTTTTTTTTTTTTTTTTTTTTTTGACGTTGACTGGGTGAAGTTTTATATCTCGACTGTGTAAAATGCGTTTCTTTTGAGAAAAACTGCTAAAGAGGTCTTCGGGTTGTCAAGCCTTGGTTGGTTTAGAAGGGATAAAACCTAAAAGTTATATTAAAGAGGCATGTTTTATTAGCAAGTAACGAACTAATTAGTTTTTTAATAACTTAGCAGCCGGACTGAACACTCAAATACGCACTGAACTCGGATCATTAAAAAGCATCTACAATAAGAAATTATAGAAAGCCATAAATGAAGGTCTCTTTCACTCTCCATACCATTCCCCATTTTTCAGACAATAAAAGAGTAACTTTTTCCCCACACCATTCTCCATTTAGTATCTCAGGGCTCAGTCATAAAATTTAATTTGGGCTATTTTTGCATTTTATTGCACATGGATTGACTACTCCGTTTTAAATTTACACAGACAAAGATGTGATTGTAATTATACCTTATAAATTTAAACGAAATATGTGCTCATTGTTCAGCCAATGGTATTGCTCTCTATTTTAAAATATATATTTGAAGTTTGAGTCATATTTATGTAAATTAATTCAACTAAAATAAATGTGCTTTCTTATTTTATATTTATTTCAGATACATTATCACGATAATTATCAAATATTGTTCATATCAAGGATCCCAATTTCCCATCCCTCTTCTGTTACTCCTTTTTATGACGCTAAATGTAGCACTGCGGCGCGCTCATACCCATAGGGCTCCCAATCCCAAAAGCACAGGTTATCTCCGTTCAAAAATTTAATTGAGACGTTCCAATCAAATCATAATCTGGTCAAGCTTGCATGAATACAAGTCACATATGGGCAGCTTCAAGTCCAATCTCTTTATTTTATACTTCGAATTAGAAACACCTGCGTGTATCCAACGGACGTGTTCTCCTATTTCCGAGTCTCCATCAAAAGTTCGTCACAAAATTTCTCCCAGGCATAATTCACCAGATAACCCTTTCCCAAATGCTCCTCCTCAACACACTACCATATTTGTAATCCATCTCTCACATGACATCCCAATATTATATCGCTCCACTTCATTCATGGAAGCTCCGGAACAGGTACACACACTGAAGAAAGAGGAACTCCCCACGTACCAAATTCCCGCTACAAGCGATACGGCGAAGGCTGCTTGGTTACTCGTCGGAGCTTCTCTGCTCTTGTTGGGTCTTGGCGGTGCCGCGTTGTTGATCTGGTGGGCCATTGTGTTTCATCCTTCGAACGAGCAGCTATGGATGGTGCCGGTTAGTTTGGTTTTGCTCGGTACACCGATGGTTGCCTGGCTGTCAATATTTACTTCGAGCGCATGTCATAGGTTCGATATGATGCGGACCGTGCAAGCCGAGTCTATGCACCAACCGGTCTTGGTGGTGCAAACCGAGAAATGAGATAGGTGGTTTTGGTTGGTTCTTTGCATGTGAATTGTGAGGTTAGGTGATTAATTTGAGTTATGATTTTCTTCCTCTTCTTGTCATACGAAGTTAATTGGTTTAGACTTTAGAGTCGGAGATATATATGTGTGTTACTGGTCGTCGATTGTGATTATTTCCTTCTACATTTCTACTTGTTCTTATAGATATACGCATGTAAATAATGGTGCTTGGCAGAGGGATTAAGCAAGTAAATTTTGTTTATTTTTCTCCTCTCCTTCTCAAATTCTTGAAAAATGGTTAATTAGCCGACAGTTGAGGAGTCAAGATTAATCTCCTAGAAAGATTCTTGACCATTAAATGCCAAATGAATTCCGTCTGTTTGTCTGTTGGTTTGTCGAATCGATCCTGAGCGTTTTCTACATTAGTACCGGAATTTCAGGTTAGGTTATGTTCATATATTAATTTAATATATAGAAGTTCCTTGTATTGATACTTGGCCACGGGAAACTATGTTTTACTGATTTTATCAACCAAATAGTCGTCTCTAGTACTCTCAAACTTCACTAGAATTGTTCCTGAATGACAAGATCTGTATCTTCTTTTTTCTGTTTTTGTTCCATATATTGTTTTTATTTACTTGTTGTAACGGACCATGTGTATTTTCTATCTTATGACGACGATATTTATAGTTCAAATTCTACTTTGTTTGCTCTTTCCTAAAATAATCTTGAAATCGAATTGTTTAATTTTTAAGTTGATTTGGTGAACAGTGTAGCACTATTTTAAATTTATAGACTAAATTCGATGTTTGTCTTATCAATATTGTTATATATTATATTCTGACATTTTGGAGCACAACGGTAAAAACAAATTATCAACTAAATATGTCATGAAAATAATTAAATGTATGCTCAAATTATTCTAAAACAATGCTGAATTATTCTAATGAACTTATATCAAAATACAACTTTTGTCATAAAGAATATTATAATGTAACTAACTATCGTTCTGAAATCAGATCAGGATGTGGTAGTGGAGTATCGCTGATCAAAGACGAGAGGATTCATAGAGTCACACCAGCATAGCTGTTAAAAAAAAAAGGATTAGGCATTTATCTTTATAATTAGATAACTGAATTTAGACAAACTTAGCATTACATACTCAATTTCTTACATTCTTTAATTCTTAAAAAAAAACTAAATAATTACCAACGAATTGAAAATCATAGGGAGCAAGGTCTTAATTTGCCCTGGCGTCAGACATTTGAGGGACACTAATTGGCATGCATGGCCTGGGGCTTTCAACTTATAAAATAAAATAAATTAATTAGGGATTTGAAATTAAGAAAAATATAATGCTAAATTAAGATCAAGTCAATTAACCATTAAAATGAACAAATTTGGTGTTACAACAACAGCATAAATATATACACTAATAAAATATAAATAAAATTAATGATTTGTTAAATATTAGAGTTACTATTACAACGACTATAACTACCACTGCAGTATTGTGCTTAGCACCGTATGGTCGCCACTATAGTCTCTAATATTGAGTTTTCAAATTCAAAAAGTCTATTCAAGTCAGCCAATTTAATCTGTAAATCTAAGTTGTGCGTCCTAATTTTTTTTTAGTTTTCATTTAATTTAATCTATGCTTGATATTCGTTGTTTGACAACATAAGTAATAAAAATAAAACCTTATTTCTAACTAATTTTCCAACCCATCAAATATTTAAATGAAGGCAAAATAAGAATTGTATGAAATTGTTTATATGAATCGAAAAATAGTTTGTTGTCTCAAAATTATGTACGGTTGTGATTGATTATGACATAAATCAGATTGAAAAAAAAAATTTGATACATGGCTGATCATCTATTAAGATAATTTACAGTTTTAAACTATTAGTTTCGACAAATACAAAGAATGACAAATTAATCTTTTTCGTACCTGTCTACTTATTCCAATATTACTAACGAAATAAAATAAAATAATGAAAACGAAAGGTGTTATAATGTCTCAAACAATAAAGGAATATCATTGTTTTCTTCTGAAGCACTTATCTCCCTCTCTGGCTCTCTGTGTAGTTTGGAAAACAAGAAGAAGAATTGTTGGTCCTCGATTGTGAAAAGCTAAAGCATCTGCTATCCATTTCTTTTTCTGATAGTCATGTCAACAAAAAGATAAACCGCGATGAAAATATCTCGATCTTTATTTGTCGAAATTTTACTCTTATATATTAATCAACAATAATAATAATTTTTACTCTTATGATTAGAGGATTCAAGTAAACAACTGATCCAGAAACAAACATTTATATATTTTTTATTTTGTAAATTTATTTCTATATATTTAAAAAAATTCCTCATTATTACACAGCTCATCAATTTTTCATTAATTGATTTATAAAATTTTAAAATTGTAAAAATTTTAAAAAATATTAAATTTAGTTTTTTTTATTAGATTTCAAATCATATTAAGAGGTTCAATTAAATTGTTTCATGTTCGGAATCCCGAAAAAAGGGAGTTCATCCGTCAAATGCATCGACTTATCCTTACTCTAATCATAACTATTATTCAAAATTTTCAGTACAACACAACCTAATTTCTAAATCTAGCAGATAAAGCCAAGGTCTCGCTCTAGTTAAAGAATCCCAACAGAAGTTTCTGACTTGGAATCGAAATCCCACCACCAATAATTCCCAATCTCGGTCCGTGACAAAACTTCTTGATTGACGAGCACTAGTCACACGCATCAGTTCCCTGATTCCGACAGCCGAATGCGACTCGTGCATTTGTGCCACGTCAACAGAAAATGATCCAGCTGCGCAGTCTGGAACCGTCTGATTCATTGATAGTTCCATCCAATACGAAGAATCATTTAATCCAACGGAATTTAATTGCTACACGTGTACTCTGTTGCAGGGGATTGATCTCAACTTGTGTGCTTGAAGTCTAATCCTTGGCGTGCTCCTCCTAAGTCTTAGCAGCGCCGTAGCTAATATCCTGCTTTAAAGATCGGATTGAGTTATCAGCTTTCAAGGGAATTTTTGTGCTTCTTTTGTGGTCGAGTCCAAATGCTTGGCCCACGTATCAAGACTTGCTTTTTCAGAGTTTTTGTTTTATTGATTCATTTTTATCCTTTCTTTTGTGATGGGGCCTTCGACCATTCTATTTAATTTATTTATTTATTATTTTTCTTTTTAGTGCTAGGGATAATGCTTTGTAATATGTTGATAAGGAGTAAACATATTTGCACGACATCTAAAGCAATTAAGATCAGGGAAAATTTTCCAAAAACTTAATATATGATCGACTGACTGGTTTCCGTATTTTCCGCATGGTTCAATTCTTATAACAATCAAGATTTAGTGAGCGTGCAACTGGACTGACTGGGGCCGAACCGCAAAAGTGGTAGCAAAAGAAAACAAATTTGAATGCAAATGTGATTCTTAGTGAGGGGGGGATTAGACTAGGTTTAGGGACAATTCAACTTTTGTATGTATTGAAATCAGATGCTAATTATTTCTAGTGGGGCATTGTAGATTTGGACATTATAATTTGTTGGCTAGTAGGAGAATAAAAATATTTAGAACATGGAGGTGCAAGCTGTGTGCGTGTAATATATTGATGGGAATTGACTAATGAAGAGCTAAATAATTGGATTTGAAATGATATGAATTTTATTAAGATATACTTTTAATCACTAACCGGATGAATAAAAAAATTATAGAGCGAGGAGTCTAAGCACAATAACTGTTCTATAGTCATAATTCGCTGTAGAGCACAGTAGTTAAGCCTGATTTGAAACAATAAAATACTGTTTTTGCTCAGTTTGATCTGATCACATTTTCTTTATCCAAATCAACGCATGATTATAAACTACTGATCTATCCTTTGAGCTTCTGTATTGTAAAACTTAAATAAATTCATGTGAGCTCCTGACATAATAATTAAGAAGGGAATTTTAAAGATCTATGCCGTTTCTTCTTCTAGAACATATTTGCGGATCTGTGTCGCGCGGCACGTGTGGAGCATACCTCACGAGCCGTTCGATTTTGATCGGGCGGTTCGTTTTTTCGGGCCTATCAATCTGGTATTATTCACGGAGCTCCCATATCCATCAGATTCAGATCAAACGGCTCACAGCCCGCGCTACACGTTGTGCCGCGCGACAGCAGATCTGAATTCCATATTTGCTGAGGAAGACAACTTCAGATCTTCGACAGTCGTTGGGGAAAAAAATATTGGAGCATGGATTGGCCGAATAAACCTGTATAGAGTCTTATAGTAAATTATATAATATGGAATTCTTGCAAAATTTATAGTTCAACCTTTTTCTTTCCCAGAATGAAAGGCCTTTGGCTTTCTGTTGCTATTTCATTTTGAGGTTTTGACTTGTCAGTTATGACTCAAAGGGAGTAGTAAATTCATAAGGGATGTCACACCCGGGGGTGCTTCTTTCCTGGGAAAGTGTTGCCTGGGTGCTTAGAGCCTGGGAAGGCATTGGCAAGTGCCATTTGGGGATGTTTTATCTCTATTAGAGAGTTGCCTAGGTTTAATTTTGACGCATCACTTTCAAAATTTATTTTTAGATTATTCGGGGATACAATTGGTTTGACTAATTATTTATTTAGTTGTACAACTTTTGCGTTGTTTTCAACGAAAAGTTGGCGAGACAATTCATCAGCTAGTTGGAATAATGTTAAAGAGTATATGTGTAATTAATCCTCAAAATAACAATCTGAACGTCCCTGTTGTTTTTAAATTACCGTTATGTCCCTATACATTTGTAATCATTACCTAGTTAGACAATATCACGCTTAATTTTCCGTCTTATCTTTTTCTATGGAGACATTTTATCCTATGAAATATGTCCTTAATCCGAAAAACCATTTCTTCATTAAAAAAAAAAGAAGCAAAAAACACCATCAACGCTGACAGTACTATATGACATCATACAATAAATTGCGTGCCTGCCAATTCTTCAAAGTTGAAAGACCTTTTTTTTAAAATAATTATAGATCTAATTATTTTGTTAATCATTACAAAATCTCAAGTTATACGGTCATTTATTTGAGAATATCTATCGTGAACCATGATGCATAGAAGCCTCGTGCACCATGACTATTTGATCGGTGGTTTCGCAAATCGACAGATCTAAATTAACCAACACAATCTATATATTGAAATCTCATGAAAACAAAATTTTATAATTTTTGAAATTTTTTTACTATTTTTTCCGAATTTTCTAAAGCTTGTCATTTTTTGACGATAATTAGTGAATTATTGTCCAAAAATGACAAGCTTTAAAAAAATTAGAAAAAATAGTAAAAAAAAAATTCAAAAATTGTAAAATTTTGTTTTCTATGAGATTTCATTATATAGATTATATAGATTGGATTGGTTAATTTGGATTTGTCGATTTACAAAACCACCGATCAAACGATCATGGTGCACGGGACCCTCTATGCACAGTAGATATTCTCCATTTATAATACTCGCCAACTAGCCCCAGTTTTTTATATTACTGAACTAGAGTTTAAATCAGTGCTTTGGCGGTGAATTTGTTTTTTTCTTTCTGTGGATATATTGTTGATAATATTGCAGTATCTATTTTCCTTGTTAAAAATAAACAGAAACAAATAGAAACAAAGTAGACATATTATTTTCCGCAGTTTACAAAATATATTTATATAACATTTTATTTTATTTACCTTGAAACAAAAGAATTACAAAAAGAGTTACAACGTAACAAAAAAATAAGATGTTGTGGCCCCGATTTCGATCACAGCTAGGTTTAGACTTCTTCTGAAATTCTGAGAATTTGTAAATTTAACGATCAAATTGGTCTGACACAATATAGGAGAAACATACTGAGAAATGAAAAACTGGAAAAAGATAGACCACGTTTTGACTATTGAAAAAAAGTATTTTGACGATTACTTAATTCGCAGCGATTTATATGCTGGGATTAGGCCTGGCAAACATGCCAAACGCACACAGAATAATCCTATTCGTTTTCGTGCCATTTCGGCAAACGGAACGAAATTTATGTTTCGTTTTTGAAACGGTAAGAAAAATTGGTACAACATTCTGTTTCGTTTCTATTTTCTATTATAATTTCTCATTTCAGTGTTCTATTTCGGTAAAACGGTATAATTATCTGATTCGTTTTCGTTTCGTTTTCTGAAACGACAGTAAAAATTAGTGCCACATTCCGTTTCGTTTTTGAAAACGGGACGGCACCACGTTTTTCATTTCTGTTTTGACAGGCCTAGCTGGGATCAGTAAACTAACCAAATTATGCTTCTGATAAATTCAAAGATAAATGACAAAAAGAGATAAAAAGTTGAAAACACGAGATAGTGTTTCGACATATTCGGTTCATTTTATAGACTATCTATTCTCCAGTTTAGCCACAGCACTATCCCTCCATCGGTTGAGAGCCGAAATGAAATCCTCTGCTCACTTTTTAAGGTGAGCAGGGTGCTCACCTTAGATCCGAACCGTCCGATCAATGATGGTGTTCCGTGAATAATACAAGATCGATAGGCCCGAAAAAAATCTAACCGTCGTGATTAAATCGAACGGCTCGGATTGAAGGTAGGCACCGTGCTCACCTTAAAAGATGAGTAGAGGATACTGGTCCGTTGAGAGCCGCCGCCTCCTTTTCTCACAGTCACAGGCAAAGGCGCACAGCAAACTGGCACAGTCTCCACAGAAGTATATCCGAAAAAATTATAAATAACTTTAATTAATTAAGAAATTATAAAATAATCCGTTTTTAATCAAATTTTTAACAATGAGTGTGCAGTTTCGGAATCTGGGATTCCGAAACTAATTCTGCTTAGTTTCGGAATCTCAATTTCCGAAACTAAACCATCCAAATTTAATCGGCAACTTTTTTGTCCTGATTTCAAAAGTCAAAAATAGTGGCTGGAAAAAATGATTATTTTAAACTGAAGTTTGATTGTTGTGCAATTCATTAAGCGGTACTGATTAATAGCATGAGTACTGACCACTAGTTCAATTAATAACAAGAAAAATAATTGAACTAGTGGATCAGGACAAAAAACTATACAATTATAACAAGAAAAATAATTGTCTAATACTATATAGTTGAACTAGTGGATCAGGACAAAAAATTAAACCATCCAATTTTCTTCTTTAGTAGGTTTTTACTGTTTTACTGTTTCAATTGGTGTACATCTTACAATTTGATTAGATTTAAGATTTATTTTGTGTTTATTTACCGTTTTACAGTTTTACTATTTCAATTATATTACTGTACTGTTTTATTAGAATTTATGCACTATTATTTGGTTTAAATTAGAGTATGAATTTATTGCAATTTGATTTATTTAAGATTTCCCTTTCTGTTGTATGAATTATCAATTAATTAGTTTTTTTACTTTTTTTTTTACGTCAGTTAGCTATGAATGTGATAACTCTTTGGGTAGGTATAGCCTATTGCAATAAGAAAACACTGCTTATTGGGTAGTTTCATTGCTTGAAGCATGATTAAGGCATACTTTAGAAGTAGGTATAGCTGATATAGCTTGTTTAAATTGATCCCTGTACCACTGAACCAATCAGTACTTCTTCGTGTCATAGTGCATAGTACATAGTGATTTTTAGTAATAATTATTAGTTTTTTATTATTAATTATAATAATTAATGTTTATTATTAATTATGATTTTTAATAATTATTGTTACTTATTAAATATTATTAATTATTTGTTAATTATTAAATATTATTAATTATTAAATATTGAACAGATTAAGTTGTTTTAGTGGGAATGATTGAATATGAATTCATTGCATAAATGTCAATTTATAGAATTAGCTAACTTAAGGTAAAATATGGACATAAATATAAGTATTCTTCTTTATAAAAAATTACCCTTAAGTATTTGTAATGTTATTGTTTTTTAATTATATGAGGACGGTTTTGTAAAAATCATGGTTGCTTTTCTTAGCCTTTTTTTTTTTCCCAAATTGACACTCACATGTTTCAAAACTAAGGAGTACTCTTTTAAATAATTGCTGCATGGTTGATATGTTGCATTAACTAATGATTTAAAACTTAATTATCCTCATAATATAAATTCTCAGTAATTGTGAGGTGATATTATATTAATAATGAGTCAGTACTAATATTCAAATCTATGATAACTTAATATGAAAATAGGTCAGTACTCATGCTATTAATCAGTACCGCTTAATGAATGCACAACAATCAAACTTCAGTTTAAAATAATCAATTTTTCCAGCCACTATTTTTGACTTTTGAAATCAAGACAAAAAAGTTGCCGATTAAATTTGGATGGTTTAGTTTCGGAAATTGAATTTCCGAAACTAGCTAGTTTCGGAAACTCAGATTCCGAAACTAGCTAGTTTCGGAAATTGAGATTCCGAAACTAAGCAGAATTAGTTTCGGAATCCCAGATTCCGAAACTGCGCAGTCATTGTTAAAAATTTGATTAAAAACGGATTATTTTATAATTTCGTAATTAATTAAAGTTATTTATAATTTTTTCGGGAAGTATATGGTCTCTACCTGTCATTTCTAACATAAATCTGGCCCAACTCATTTTGTAACGGCCCATCAGATTACCTTTTTCCCCTTGTTCTTTTCTCCATCTCCATTGATCGAGTCAACTTGACCCATCCAATCCAAACGTTCACTCCCAAATTAAACTCTTCTTCCGTTGACAGATTGCCATACTTGATGAAATTTAAAATCTAAAGTTTGTAAAGGGGTTGTGGGAGTTGCTGTAAGCCTCCTTGGAATTGGCTTAGTTGGAGCGGTGAATATTTCTTCAAATGAAAAGTTGTATGTTCTATGCATGAGCTATCAAAATTGAACCAAAACCCCCCAAAGCGATTCGTATCGTATATCAATCACATTCAGATTTTTTCCATATATAACAAGCTCAGGCATCATTCTCAGTTCATTGTCCTGAGATTATTTAACCTTTTCTTGAGCTCTATCAACCGTAAAATTGTATTATATATGTCAAATGAAGAGTTAGAAATATTTAGTATACTGACGACATGTTCGTAGAATACGAAGTAGCCCTTAGACAACGAGCACTCATAGGCCTAGTCATCTTGTTTGTTTAGAAGTGCAAAGTGCTGGATGATGAAGATGACTAGGGGCTGCTTAGCTTGCTTAAAAAGGAAAAGGCTAGGATGGAGGCATATTCTGGACTTTCGAGGAAGCCACCAAGCAAACCTCTTCAGGATAAAACTGTTCCTTGCTAGTTGCTGAAGCAAATCTCTTCAAGGCATATTCTGGACTTCGTATAAGTTCTATCATTCGGTATGACACGACTTTAATTGTCATGTTTTTCAATTTCCTTTTTTTTTGGTCCAATAGATTGCCACTAGAAGTACCAGTTCATATATAACACCCATCTTTATTTACTAGCAGAATTAATTTATAGGAAGAAAGGGGAGAGAGCGAGGAAAAATATGAAAACTGAGGTGCCTAGAGTTTTGTTGTCCCAATTTGTCTACTATTGCCTCATCTTTGCCATTATTTTTCCAATTTTATCAGGAGGCTCTCTCACTGTCGGATTTTACAATACCATATGCCCCAGAGCAGAAGAAACCATACGAAATGCAATAACTACAGCGTTAAATGGGACCAATGGCTTAGCAGCAAGCCTTATCCGGTTGCACTTCCACGATTGTTTTGTCGGGGTATGCATTTTAACATTGTTATTTTGCATTATTTAACTTGTAAAGTTTACTTTATGAACCCATAGTGATGGGTTGCATTGTATGTGGGTATGTAATCATAGAGTAATGCTTTTGGTGCCTTGCTACAGCACCACTATAGACAAATTAATTGTATTTGCAGAAGATCCAGCAAGCACGTTATCAAACAAGTACTACTATGAGTTAAAAAAAAAAAAAAATCTATATTTCATTAACATTATTGTCGGCTTAAGGCTACCATAAATTGGATATGAAAATGTCTTACGCAACAAAAAAAAATGGATATGAAATGTTGAGACCAAACCATTATAATAACTATATAAATTTGGAGGGTCGTGAGATGCGCGTGCGCGCCCTCCGTTACTGTAGTTAGTACAGTAACTCATCCGGGCCGTTCGCTTCTATTCAATTCATCGTATCCGTCCGTTGCAACACAAACGCAAAACCTCTCTCCTCCCCTTCTCTCTCGCACGCACAACCTCGACCTCAGCCAAAACCCTCTCCATCTCTCCCTCTCTGAACGCCTTTAGCACCCCTCTCTGATCGCCTCTAGAATCCCTCTCTGATTGCGATCAGGTAGACCAAATCAGATCAGATCAGAAATAGTAATAGTTAATGGTTGCGAGCGGCAGTGCAGGCAACGACAACGGCCACGGCAAGGCCAAGGTTGTTCCGGCTCCTTCGTACCGCGTGGTTGAAAAGGAGGAGGTGAGCTGGGACACGCCTGAGGACGTGACTGGACCCAGGTGCGGCCACTCCCTCACCGCCGTCGCCCCCATCAAGACCCGCGAGCCCCGCCTTATCGCCATCAAGGGGAGCTCGGCTTCTCCGTCGTCATCCCCATCACCGTCCTCTGCAACACTTCCCCTCCCTGGAATCTGTTTCTTTTCTTTTTCCTTTTCTTCGACTGAACCTCAAGCTTAATGATCGCTGCTCATTCACCCTTTCTGTCTGTCTTCCTGTCTGTCTATAGTTAGCATCTACCATTTAGCATTCTTTTTTTTCTTTATTTTATTTTATTTTATTTTCATAAACTGCCACTACCACCCCCATCACTGGCTCACAATTTATTTGCCGCACGCAGGGTTTGCCGGCATCACTAATTCTGTCCACTAAGATGTCGACTCCAAAAAATGGACCAGGTTTCCGTCCTCCTCCTCCTTATCCTTTCTTCTCATTAAGGAATATGAATGGGATGCTTTTATGGTGTGCATGTTTTCATGCTTTCATCTCATTTTTCATGGGGGAAACATACATACAAATTTTTAAAAAATAAAAAAGAAAACATATACCATCACCATTTAAATTAAAGTATCACATTTTTATGCCCGCTGTAATCTTTTCTTAATTTTTATAGAATCCATCCAGTTGGAGAGGCACCTTCGGCAAGGGTAGCTCATGGGGCCACAGCTGATGGTACCATGGTTGTTTTTCAGGTAATTGCTGATTGGTTTTCTAAACTCTATGTAAGTCCTGCATTTCCCCTCTTTCCGGACCCTACCTGACTACTTCTCCTTTCCTCTCAAAACCGAGCGCCAACTGAGCATCCTCCCTAACTCGCACTGCCCCTCTCCACTCGAGCTTGGTAAGAAAAAGATATCTGCCAGTATGTGTTCCTACATATTCTATTATTGTGAAAAAGATAGTAAGAGGGCTGGGTCCTAGCAATACATATAAAATCCATCTCTATAATAAAAAAAAATCTCAGGACATGGCCTACTTTCAACTTTTAATTAAAATATTTATTGTAGAACCTTAGGCTGCGCTTCATACTTTTTTGCCCTTTATTTTCAAGTACGAATTTCGCATCTGCTTCAATTTCTGCCTAATTTTTCATGTTTCATTATTACTTGAAGCTCTGTTGGTTTGATGTTAGAGCATTACTATCATTGTGCACCTTTTCGTGGAGTTGATCTTCTTATGCATTGTTCCTTTCTTCAATTCATACTTCCTCAGGTTTGTTAAGCTTCTTTTTCCACAATTTTTGGATATCGTGTCTTATGTATTGTTAGAGGCAGCAGCCAACAATTTTCATTTCTTCTAATTGCATGTATCAATTGGGGAGTTTTTTTTAAAAAAAAACCGAATAAATTATGCTAGAAGAAATGGTACTGAGCAAATTTGTTTAGCTAGCTAATACCTAACTCTTAAACTCATTGAATTTTCATAGTTAAATTCAATTATGGTAGTGTATTCCATTAATTTGAAAGTCATTATGACCATAATAATGGTCGATAATAAATGAGAGTTAAGTAGTCATGCTCATGCATTTTTGCGTAACTGTCAAAATTAATTTATGTACTTATGAACCTGTTCTTCAACTAGGTATAGAAGATCCAATAAACACTTAAAATAAGGAGGAAATAAGTTTTTTTTTTTAAATTTGATTGCTCTATATTTTTTGTATATGAAGTCATGCCTAGCCTTAACTCTACATATAATTTTATTTATTTGTTTCTGCTTATTTTTGTTCAGCCATAGTTTGTTCTGTTGTTTGTTGAAGCATATTTGGGAGTTTCTATAATGTACAAGTTATTTCAAGCAATGGGACAACAAATTGTTCATGGTAGTAGCAGCATTTTGGTGAATTTTAGGCATGAGCATCATTTCCTCTTGGCAGTTATGCATGTAATATAGCTCGGATCTTAAATATTGATTTTAATCAACTTTTGTGTTGATTCATGCTGATAGGATTTATGACAGTGGATTAAACAAAAGTGAAGTTTGCATTTGTCCACGAGCCCTGCTGGAAATCACATGGAGTAATTGTCCATGGTTAGGTTCTGCTACCTAATCTATGGGTTTGTTCATTGTAAGTTGAGATCAAACTTTTTGGGGTTCGACAATTTCAGCCTTTTAAATTACATCTATTAGCTAAAAGCTTCTGAAATTAAAATTTCAGGAGGTCATTTATTCTATATGTCAGGAAACAGTATCAGTAAGTGCTTAACTATTTCTTTATTGTATGATTTATCATGAAGTAATCTTCATTCACATTACCAATTCAATTTATCCACTATGAAATGACTAACAACAAAAAATAAATACGATAGTTGATTTAGGTCTCAACTTACTGCTTTGCCTTTTGCTATCCATTATTATCTCATCTTTCGTGTTTATTTCTGTAGATATGCTCGGAAGCAGTCTCAAAAACCTGGTATGTAAGATAACTCAATTATTCTGTTCCTCATGATGCATGAATTGGCTTACTCATGATACATTTGAAAATAACTCAATTATTATGTTCCTCAATAGTTTTTTTAAAAAAATACATGAAAGTTAAGTTAAAATAGACCATTAACTAATAAAAACACAAGTTATGGACCACACAAGATCGAAAGAAGAATGTGTGCTGGAGACCAATAGATTTACCATCATGGCGATCAGTCCCATCTGTAAACATGGTGGCCAACATTGCAGCTGAGTTAAGAAGAAGCATAGGCATCAAACATGTGGATAGAAGAGCAGTACAACCAGTGTATGTCATGGCAAATTGGGCCAGAAAGGAACAAGTTAACAGGATTGGAGGAAGGGGTCCATTTAGAGGCAACGACAAGTTTGGGGCTGGAGAAGCAAATTGATAGCAATTTCTTTGTACTTTCTTAGTCGCACCACTCTCAAAAGTTTTAATTAGTAGTAGTATTTGGTTTAATTTCCATTTAATAGGAGAAGGGTAGGTTGGTACCAGTAATTGAAGAGGTAGCTGGTACGTCCGGCTTTTTACCGTTTGCACATGGGAAGCTATGTAATGTGTTTTGTGATTAATGACATTGCCTATTGGCTGTTATTCAAAAAAAAAAAGTGTGCTGGAGATTTACTATGGTTATGATTTTACTTGGGAAACTTTTGACATGATAATTGAGTGTTTCTTTGACTTATTTTATATTTTATAAAGAAACATAGTGAGTTGTACTGAGTTAAAAGGTTATTACTAATGGCAGCGTGTCATTAACTCATTATATGCCTTTATTCATACTATCAAATTATTTGACTGTTTGTAGTAATATGCGCACTTTTAGTTAGACATGATTGTTGATAACATGCTATTTGCAATCAACATAAATAAAGAGCGATCGCGCAACGCGCGATATTAGCACTATACATATATAAATTTGCTGCGTTGTGCGATGCATGTGAGCAGCAAATTTACTGTAGTAAGCACAGTAACCATGATCTTCTGTGGTGCGTGATTTTTTGCGGCAAAAAATATTTAGGATTTTCTGTGGCAGTTTTCATATAATATTTGAATAGTATTTTCAACTTTTTATGTCATTTTTTTAATATAACGTAAAATAAATCGTGCAACTATTTAATAACATATTCGTATAGGAATGAATAGCGCAACGCGCGAGATTCAACTCTAGTAAATTATAAAGATCTTAGCAAAGAGTGTGGCAATTTAAAGCATCGGGTACTTTTTCTGATAGTATATTAGCCGGAGTAACCCATTTTTTTTTTTACATTATAATTACTTTGGTGGTTTTTATTTTATTTAGTTTTGTTATTTTATTTATTAAGAGTTTTTGAAGAATCACTTATTATAGTGTGAACGACACTTAGCATATATGGATAAGAGGCATGTCTTTTGATGTCACTAATACAAAGAATATAATTATTATGCCAAAGTTGCAGAACAACTCTCTGTTTTCTCTTTTGATTATAAACTTTTTTTTTCCCAAATTAAATGAAGAATGCTTATAGTAATATCCACATCGTTTGTTGACGGAGTTTCGAACAGATAATATTTTGGAAATCATGTTTGCTTATCATGTCACCAGTCCATTTTCATTCTACAGTCATTAATCTGGAAAATTTGGAAGTTGCGGGACCAACTCAAAATCCTGTTTTCTTGTGGCGCTAATTTAATTTTCTACTTGTCCAATGATCGTTCAATCAAAAAATTAATGATAATAATGCAAGATATGACCAAATTGGGACAATAACTTTGGTCCTATACAAATCTTACGATATTAAGGTATGTTATTTATTCTGTCTTTAGGGTTGTGATGCTTCTGTTCTGCTCAAAGCGTCCACAACTAATCCTTCCCCAGAGAACAACCCGATCTTCAACTTGCGTGGTTTTGAACTGATTGATGCAGCCAAGGCTGCTGTAGAAGCCATCTGCCCCAGGGTAGTGTCATGCGCTGACATCCTCGCTTTCGCAGCTCGCGACGCCATCCATCTTCTTACTCCTGGCGGGTGCATATATGATGTCCCTTCTGGAAGGTGTGACGGTACCGTCTCTTCCTTTCAGGAAGCCTTGGTTAATCTTCCTCCTCCCACCTTTAATCTGACACAGCTTAAGCGCATGTTTGAATCCAAAAACTTATCATTCGATGAGTTAATTACACTCTCTGGAGCACACTCTATTGGTCAAGTCCATTGCTCTTCCTTCACTAGCCGTCTGTATCCTTACAATCCAACTCACTTAGATTCCGGCTTTGCACATGCACTACAACGAGAATGCCCAAAAAATGCAGCCGTTGATTGTCTTGTGCCGCAGGACCATGTGACACCAGATGCCTTGGATGTTCAATACTACACCAATGTGCTCAATAACCAGGTTCTCTTTTTCTCCGATTATAGCCTGAGTACCGACCCGGTCGCAAAAGCAACAATGCAGTTGTATTCAACTGACTTTCGGAATGTCCGTTGGAGGCCTAAGTTCATAGCAGCCATGCAGAAGCTAGGCCAGTTCAAGGTACTGACCGGAACACAAGGCCAGATCAGGAAAACCTGTGCTGCAGTGAATTGATCGAAACTTAATAAACTGCAAGAATTAATGTATCGATATTTGATCTTATCAATGATGCTCTAATTATTGAATTTTCTGTACCTGTTGGAACTTTAATATAACTAAGATATAGAGGGCCTAATTAATCCCAAATTACATCTTTAGAAGAATATTCTTTTGGTACAATTTACTGGTTAAGAGGTTAATTTATTTTGAAATTTGAGTGATATATATGCTCATATTCGGATCCAACAAATTCATTAAGCTGACAGATGTCCACAAGTTTTGATGCCGAATCAAAATCCCATTAGCAATAATTCCCAATCTTGGTTGATTACGGAACTTTGATTGACGAGCACTAGACACGCATCAGTTCCATGATCCTGACGCGCCGAATGCAACTCGCACGTCAGGACAAAATAAATTAAAAGTACCATTTTGCTCCTGTACATAATTAGTCCTAGCTAGCTACTTAGACCATGTTCGGCTTAATTCTTCCTAGCTAGCTACTCTGTTTTTCTTTTAAAAAAACATATCTTATCCTGTCTAAAACTTTCTAAATCTGAAAAAGTAATTCTTCCGCAAATAGGAAATCAATGACATCATGGAATATATTGTGTGTTTTGAAAATCTTGAAAGTAATATCTTAGGCCCCCGCTGCTTACTGCAGACGGTACAGGGCTATAGGCATTGTCCCTCTTTTATTGTTACATAATTAGTCAGATAACATATCTGAACCTATGTGTTTTTATTTCTTTTTTATTATCCCTACAATTTTATTCTCTTAAAATACTAAAGCTCCTTATTCTTTTTATTCATGCCTCGTTGTTTATTGTAAAGACATGTCATTTCACTACTAAAATTAACCAAACAATACTTGCATGTATAAATTAAGCTAACTTAAATAATATCGTGATTTTTTTTGTTATGAAACATTAAACCCAGAAAAAACAAATAATTAAAAAAAAAGTTGCTAAGTTTCATTAGTAGAAATCTTTTAATCATCATCAGTAACATGCTTTTTCAGGTTTATATACAAGATTCATAATCCAAATGCATGAAAATATGAGCTAACATATTGAATGTGGGAGTCCAACACAGTTAGTTAGTGGCTCCGCTAACATATTCAATTCCTGCTAGGAACAGAAAAGGGATAAACTTTATTTTCAGAGTGGGCTACCTAAATGGCCTCTTATTTCAATATATATATACACACACGTTCTAGCAAGCCGTGTAGTTCATTTATATATGATAGGCTGTTAATTTTATTAAATTTTTTCTTTACAATACCTCATTTTACCTACGTTTAGACTAGCTGGCTAGGAAATTAAACATGTCCCCTAATATATGGACAAACAAATATTAAAATAAATATTTCTTTATTAACAAAATTTATTTGAGCGCAGCACTTATTTCTATTTGGTTCTATATACAATAGATCATTATATTCTATTAATAATGCAGAACATGCTCAACAAGAGTGCAAAACTCTTTCTATTTTAAATGAAAAGCCAATGGTTAAATAACTTTTTGTTTGAATATTATAATGTACACACTGATTAATGAAATTTAAAAATCAATGATTCAGATTATATAAAAAAAAGTTTGGATATATTTTAGTTTCGGAGTTAGAAATAACTTTGGATTGCTCCTTTTTATAAGATGTTGGAGATACGGAAATAAATATTAGCGCTGAAGGAAAGGTTAGGATATTTGTGTGTGAGCGTAGATCCTACGGCCTCAATAAAATAGCAATCCTCATGGAGGAGGAATATATCTGGAACATGATTTCAACTTCCATTTTAAGTTTAAACATTACAAACATTTGAGACGAACTCCAAAGGCCTAAATTCCTAATAGAGTTAAAAACTTAATAAATATAATCCTACCCTATTTTCGCACTCTTTTCGCCTTTGATGCACAAAGCCTGGTAGAAATTCAGAAGAGAAAAGTAACTTTCGCTGAACAGGTGCTTTTATCATTGGGTTAATTTGAGATCGTGCACGACCTAAAATTGAAAGCCCAATCTTCTAATTTGATTCTTTTCACCATTGCAAAAATGTAGGATCATGTGCAGTGAGTCGCAAAAGATGTTCGAAGGATAGAGAAATTAATGCAAGAAAGGCAACATTGGAAATTACTATATACAAAGGGGAGACACTGCAAATAAAAGAAGTCTTTAGAGGAGTTGGGACAGCTGAGAAGCATTGAGTGCATGCGCCTGTATCAAAAGTAACATCCGAACCACGACATAGCCACAGAGCACTGGCAGTTGGCACTTTTTTTTTTTTTTTTTTTTTTTTTGTTTGACAAACTGCCCGTAGGCTCTCCATTAAAATAAAGCAGTTACAGTTACAGGAAAACAGTTTCAGCTTGGGTAAACAAACTTGAAAAAAAAGCCCCCAACTAAGAACCTGAACCCCTGATCTAAGATAAGCAGTAAAAGAGGAAAGAACTAAAATACCTGAGAGAGAAAAACTAATACAATAACTAATAAACTAAAGGGAGGGGGGCAGAAGATGGACAGTATCATCAAGGGGGGCCTCCTGCACCTGCTGGAAAAACCTATTATCAATGTTAATACCAAAGTTATGCTCTATCATCATTCTTGCATTGGCTGGGCCGTTGAAATTTACTCTTAATCTCCTAGCATAATTTGCCAAATCATGAGCTGGTTTAAGTGCCTCTCTCCTTACATGTTGCACCTCGATAAACCTTTGTATATGTTCCATCTGATGCACTATTTCTGCCAGCATCGTTCTTGCCCTCCAAGACGGTAGGTTATCAATGTTACATTCCTCTATTGCATTCACCAAATTGAGGCAATCCAAAAATATATGCACTGTATGGTTGCATATACCTTGAACTATCCCCATCGCCTTCCCAACAGCCATGTGCAACACCATTGTTTCAGCTTGAAACAAATCATCAGCCATGCCCGATTGCACATTTATTTCATGGAGCACTCCTTCATAGTACACTAGGCATGCACCCCACATCTTGTTTGATGTATCCCATGATGCATCTATAATGAATCGCCAACTGTTTGGTCTAAATTCATAGTGCATGGTATCCAGTGGAGTGTTTGCCATAAGGCTCCCTTCTCCCTGATTTCTGACTCCTTGCCAAATCCGAATTTTTTTGCACACTTTACCAGGATCAAATACTTTGTTATTGAACATCACTTCATTCCTTTCTAGCCAAATTTCCCATAGAGTGTAGCAGAACACCCTAATGTTTTCATCATTCATACCTTGTGTAATACATTGTACCGCCTCCATCATGCTTAAGGGCAAATTATCTGTTCTAAGCCCCAAAGCCCCTGCAAACCCCACCATCCTAGATCCATGACAGAAAAAGAAACAGTGTGTTGCGAACTCATTCTCTTGATGGCATCGCTGGCACATTGGAGAGATGCTATGGATTCTAGTGTGCAGATTTTGTGCAATTGGCAGTCCTTCATTCAGCAATCTCCACATAAAGACTTTCACCTTTGGCACTATGTTCTTCCATTGCCAGATGTAACTCCAAGTTATTTCTTCTCTCAAGTTTCCAGAGCTCATCACCAGGCTATTATACCCATCTTTCACTGTGTATTTTTCAGATTTGTTGTAATTCCAATTCAGCGCATCTTTAATACCCAGCTTCCTGCACGGCTTTTGCATATTCTGAGTAATGTAGTCAGTGGACTGAGCACCCAACAGTCTTGTCAGATCAGCCTTCTTCCACTGTTGAGTTTCAAAATCAAAAACCTGAGCCACCTTTATCCTTCTATCAGTTCTTGTGGCTTGTGCCATAATCTGCCAATCCATATACCATGGTTGTGATAAGACATCGATTTTTTCCCCACCTGCTATCTGCCAGCTCACATCATGCTTAAAGAATTCCCTTATCTTCACAGCTTGGCGCCAAACTGCACTGACATCTGTAACATTCTCCGCCCTCCAAAATCCCAGATTGTGATAATACTTTCCTTTACAGACCTGAACCCATATCTTATCCTCTTCACTCGCCATAGCCCATACTAATTTAAGGAAGAAAGCATCTCCGAAGAGTTGCAATTGTCTCACTCCAAGTCCTCCTCTCTCCACTGGCTGGCATGCCCTTCCCCAAGAGATGAAACTCAAGTATCTCTGTTGTTCTGTTTTACCCAAAAAAAAACTTCGCAATTAGACTTTCCATCTGTTTAATAAGCCCTTTTTGGCACTACTTCAACACTCATGAAATAAACAGGAATGCTAATCAGCACTGATTTGAGCAATACCAGTCGTCCCGCATGAGAAAGCATGTTGGATTTCCAACCAGTGAGCTTCGCCTTCAGTTTTTCTAAGAGCATGAGGCATGTCTTTCGCGCACTGCCCCGATTCGAGATCAGCACCCCCAAGTATTTCTCATCCTGCCTTGCCTGCTTCGCTCGGAGAATGTTCTGCACCCTTTGCAACATCCTTGCATCACAAGCTCGAGATAACCAGAGTTTTGATTTTGCCGGATTAATTATCAAACCCGACACCTTGCCAAACTAGTCCATCATCTGATTTAGTTGTCGTATTTCTTCTTGTTCGGTCTGCCCTAGTAAAATGAGATCATCTACATAAACAACATGGGTTAGTACGGGACAAGCTAGGGCCAGCTTTACCCCTCGGATGTGAGACATCTCCTTTGCCAACTGCAATATCCTTGTTAACATCTCCATCACCATTATGAAGCAATAAGGTGACATTGGACATCCTTGCCGCAACCCTCTTGTCGGGTTTATGAAACCGTCCCTCGTGCCATTGATTTGGATTGTCACTTTTGCATTTTGAAAAGAGTAAAGTAACAAATCAATGATTTTAATCGGCACATTTAGCATCATCATAGCTTCCCTTAAAAAGTCCCATTTCAGTTTATCAAAGGCTTTAGATATATCAGCCTTAAGCAAAAATGCCTTCTGTTTGAATTTTGCCGATCTAAAGGAATGAAGCACTTCCTTAACCAACACAATGCTATCTGTGATGCACCTTCCTGCTATGAATGTTGTCTGTTCCTTAGAGATTATCTTTGTTATATACGACCTCAACCTGTAGGCAACAATTTTCATGACAAGTTGATAAGTGACATTGCCAATGCTAATTGACCTATAGTCTGTTGGGGAGGTCGGTTCATTTCCTTTTGGTGTTAGAACCAGATTGCATCGAAGCCATTCTTCAGGTACAACTGATTCATGAAAAAATTTTCTAATTTGGGCCACCAGATCGGCTCCAATCACATTCCAATTCTGCTGTATAAACCGAGCAGTTACGCCATCAGGCCCCGGGCTCTTATCTGGCCCCATACAAAAAAAAGCTCGTCTGACTTCATGATAGCTGGGCAAACGTGTCAGTTTAGAGTGTGCTGAGTGTGGAATTGTTGGGTTAGCAAGAGGATTTAGAGTTTGGAAAAAATTGAGGTCATTGTTAACAAGATCAGAATTGGTACCTATCATCCCTCATTTTCCCATCCACACCATCCATGGACTCTAAACAGACCTTTATGGACCCAAGCTCCTGGCCCATACTATTTATTTCCCTCTTCTCTTCTCTTCTCTTCTCTCTGGCTCTCCACAAACCTAGCCGCACAGAGAGGCAAAAACCCTCCGTTCTTCAAACCACATCACACGCCTCCCTCCCTCCGCCAACCCTCCTCCCTCCGCCTAGCCTCCTCTCTCCGCCTACCCTCCTCCCTCCGGCGACGAGAAACCTCCGTCAGAAGTCGTTGAAGCCACCTTCCGATGGCCAAGGGCTAGAAGGAGATGCGCCAGCACCCGACAACCACCCCACCTCGGGCTTCGCCTCCTCCAACCCGACCACCACCCTACCTCGGGCTTCGCATCTCTTCCTTATTGCTCCAGCGATGGCGACAACGAAGGCATCGTGTCCAAGGTCGCCAACTGTCTGATCGTCGTGAAGCAGCGCGAGGCGGCGTTGATGAATTGTGTTAGGTTGTAGTGGTTAAAATTGTGTTGGATTTGTGTTATTATTAATGGATATTGTTGTTACAGGAATTGTTCAGTTTGTTGAAATAATGGATATTATTTTTAGGATTCAGATGAGGAAGTGGGGGAGAAGAAGACCCTAACTGGAACCTCTTCAATTGAAATAGAAATTTATTTGTAATGGATGTTATTGTAAATGTAATTGTTCAGTTTGTTGCAATAATAGATTAGTTAGTCATCATATGTGTTAACTTAGTATCTCTAAGAGGTCATCTTATTTCATTGTGTATGTATTGTGTTATTATTAATGGATGATATTATTAATAGAATTGTTCAGTTTGTTGAAATAATGGATACTATTAACGCATTTAACTGAACAATAAAATCTCGAAAATGGTAGTTTCTGCAGAAACAAACTTAACATTTATATTAGTTTAACTTAATACTTAGTACATTTAACTGAACAATTAAATCCCGAAAATTGTAGTTTCTGAAGAAACAAACTGAACATTTACAGTAGTTTAAATGAACACTTAGTGCATTTAACTGAACAATTAAATCCCGAAAATTGATGACGTCACGACGACCAAATTGTTTGCTGAAATGAAAAAAAAATTTTGATGACGTCATCACTCGAAATGATGACGTCATCATGCGGAAATCAGAATGTCGCTGGCCCATTTAAAGTCCATGGATGGTATGGATGGGAAATCAAGGGATGGTGTATATCACACCTGTAACAGGATTGTTGTGGGTAGTTTGTCTGTTGGGTATCGCTAATGGAGTTGGGCTGTCTCATATTGGGGTGAAGGTTATTTTGGGCCATATTGGAAGGTGGGCTGTACAAGTTTTTGAAGTAAGTAACAAAAGCCGAGCGTATCTTTTTTTCATCCCATGTCATCAATCCATTCTCGTCTTCCATTGCTGTAATGAGGTTGTGTCTCCGACGATTTGTGACAACCATGTGGAAGAACTTTGTATTGCGATCTCCTTCGTCATCCCATTTCAAACGGGCTCTTTGTCGCCAATACAACTCATGTTGTTCCTCAACCAGAGCATATTCTTTCAGCAAATTAGCTTCTAGGAATCTAGGGTGTGGTTTCGGATTGCTGGATACTGCAACTGAACTTCACAAATTCTCTTAGCCAATTTTTCAAGTTTCTGTTTTGGAGATTGATGCTCACTTGCCCACTTTTGTATGTTGTGCTTCATTTCTTTCCATCTGTCTCCCCATGGTTTATTTGCACTTTGTTTCCACTTTTCAACCCAGGCCTCACAGAGGCCATGCTCCTTGAACCACTAGTTTTCTATCTTGAAGTCATGCCTCCTATCAGGTGGTTTCTTGATTAGTAAGAGTATGGGACAGTGGTCACTGTGAATCATTGGTAAATGATTAACGTAGGCATTCGGGTACATCTCTAACCACTCAGGTGTAACCAACGCCCGGTCTGGCCGTTGATATATAGGTTCAGATGCGTCTCTATTGTTGGTCCAAGTGAAAGCCGGACCTTTGTAGACAATATCAACTAGACCCGAGCCGAGCTAAAAACAAATTCTTGAAAGTCCAGTGTGTTCAGCTTCACCCTTGAGCTATCTCCATACTTCTCACCAGACTCAAGGATCTCATTAAAATCCCCAACCATACATACTCTCCCATGCATGCGTGTTAGCTGAATTAAATTTTGCCAAATATGTCTGCTTCCCCATATACCCCAATGATTACCCAAGGCGGTTTATCCTTCACATTAACCCTTGCACATATGTAGCTAAGAGATGTATTCAATACCTGGATGTTCACTGAGTTGTTCCAAGCCATACACAATCCTCCAGCTGTCCCTCTCGCCGATACTGCAACGTAGTCGTGTGTAGGAACAATATTCATAAACCTCTCCATTCTTCTCCTCGAGGACTTTGTCTCCGACAGAAAAATAATGCTCACCCGTGTCGATCGGATAGTGTCTCGCAGGAATTGTTTTCTCTGCGGTCCCCCGAACCCGCGGCAATTCCAAGAAATAACATTCATTGAGATCTTGAAGGCGAGTTTGGGTTCGCCTCCCCAGTTGGCACTCCCTGATAAAACAGTTTTCAAAAATGCTTAATTTGCTATAAATTTGAAAAAAAAATATTAAAAATTTATGATTTAATTATATGAAATTATATTTATTTATAATTTCTTTTCCCATTCTATCATACTTTCAGTTTTTCTAGCTCTCGAACCAGGATTATCCAATTGTTTTTGTTGTATCGTGTCGTGTCATGTTATATTAAACAAAAATATATTAAGTCTTATCTCTTGTCGTAATAACATGAGTTGTAAAATTATGTCTTGTAAGAAGATTTTTTTTTTTTTGAAAAATTATTAAATAATAAAGCTAAAAATTGATAAACAAAAAAATTTGTATATACCTAGTTTTTTGACTATCCAAGGATATCTTGTTGCTTGGAATTGATTCAGAATTAATTCGGTTGAAATAATTAATTTAAATAATATTTAAATACAAATTCCTATTGAAGGAGTTCTGTCATGTTAATATGTGTTGTGATGTACCATGTAGCTTCTCAAAGTTCCGACATAACAAGAGTATAAAACGCATGCTAATACATTTATGTCATGTTAATTTTTTATATGTGTCAATATAATGCGTGTCAACCCTGCTGTATCGTGTTATTTTTCTTGGACTGACTGGAAAATGTGTTCTGACTACAAAATTGCAGAGGATCAAAAGCCCAAAGTGGCAATAATGCACTGCCTGTGATGTATGGTGCTGCTGTTCCGCCCCATGTCACACGTGGTGAGTGTTCACTGTTTATGCAAATTACGTGGTTATTAGCCGCTTGCCCCTCATTTATTGCATGCTTTAATTCACTAAAGGCCCTCTAAGCAGTACGCGGCTGAAACGCTGAGTTGCCTTTTCGAGGAAATTGCAAACATCCAAACCGATTTTTTCTTCTTTTTCCTGATTTTACTCCTTGGATTCGGTATTCCATCTGTTCGTACACCGAAACCCGATTTAGAAATTATGGACCCACAGATCAGAACGATGTCGGAGAACCATCTCTAGGCAGATCTGCAGAGGGCTCTTTCGGGACGATAAAACCAATATTTAATAGGAACAACGCAACAAATTTTTTGATTCAATGCCAATGACCGGGCCCACCACAGTCAGCCCCAAAGCACTAGCTAGTCCCGGAGCACAATTCAAGTAGTTTTCTATTTGATGATTAAAAACTCCCTTAACACGTTATTGTTTTCTTTAGCATTCAAGATCAGTTTAATATATTTTTGATGTTTTTTTGAATGAACTTAGGGTTCAAGCTCCTATCCTTTTATAAAACTAGCAGTTTATTTTTTTCAGTTAAATATCAGGTTAATGTATTTTTGGTAATTAATGACCGTTGTATTAATTCAAAATTAACAACTTTTAATCTTAAGAAGATATTCTTCCGTGTTTCTAACTGCAATATAAATAGTATCCTCTAAAAATTCTTCACTCGTCTTTTCTTTTTCTAACTTTTTACTTTTAAAATATCACATTCTACAATCTACAGTCATCATTAGAAATTAGAAACACGAAATAAAGCTGACTTGGTGCACCGGGGTCAACCAAGGAAGTTCTCAATCATTCTCCCTGTGTACTTTCTCCAAACTTATCCACCTGTTTCCGATAATTTCACCTCGTGTTGTACTCGCGTTTGGGACCGCCTACGCCTCTTCTTCTCCTTCTCCACCTCCACCTTGTACCTTTCTCTTCTCCTTCTCTGTTTCTTCTCCGACAAGGAAAATAACACATAAAGGAGAGAAGAGGTGGAATTGGAGATGAGCGTACCGGGCACGAAGACTCGAGTTGGGCCGTACGAGCTCGGAAAGACCCTCGGAGAAGGCAGCTTTGCCAAGGTTAAATTCGCCAAAAATGTTCAAACTGGAGATTGTTTCGCCATCAAGGTGCTTGAGAAGAATCAGGTTCTCCAGCACAAGATGGTTGAAAATGTATGTAATTTCATATTCCTTTCCTTCTATGTATTTTTTTTTGTCCTTGTTTTTTTTTTTTGTATTTATTTTGAGGTTCTATTTGGGCTGAAACTTTGTCATGTGTTGTAATTTTCGTATAGATCAAGAGGGAGATTTCTACGATGAAGCTGATCAAGCATCCGAATGTTGTTCAGCTGCATGAGGTATTTAAAATTTCTCTAATTTCTCTCAAATTAATAAATTTTGAGGTCCCCTGATCCCGTTACCAATCTGTAATTCCTCAATGTTGAGAAACGATTGTGGTGCTTTGAAATTGAGATTTATTGTATTGTTGAATTTTCTGCAGTTTGTTCACCTAATAAGCGTGTCGTGTTTTCAGGTTTTGGCTAGCAAGACAAAAATATATATTGTGCTTGATTATGTTGACGGAGGCGAACTCTTTGACAAAATTGTAAGATTAGATTATTTAAATTACATTTGAAATGAAATAATCAATTTATTTTGAAACTGAAACCAATGGAAATATTTCGGTACTCACTAGTTACTGCTTGTTGATTAAATATTGCCGATAAACAGACCTGTCATGCTATGACTTGTGGTCATAAATAATTTTTTTTTTTTGGCTTAATCTGTACAAACTGTTCATGATATTGACTTCTTATGGTTCTCTATAAGACAATTTGTATTTCTCAACTTTTGGCATGTTTAAGAAACAAATTTTGATAGAGGTTAGAAATGTATGTCTAAAATGTTCAAATTACATAGGTAGGGCAAGGGAGGCTGAAGGAAGATGAAGCAAGAAGGTACTTCCACCAACTCATAAATGCTGTTGATTACTGTCACAGTCGCGGTGTATTCCATAGAGATTTGAAGGTTTGCTGTTTGTGGGCTTCCCTTTCTAAATCTAATTTTCAAAAAAAAAAAATTCCTAATTCTACAAGAATTAACAAACTGATTAATCATTATTGTAGCCGGAGAATCTCCTTCTAGATTCATATGGTGTTCTAAAAGTTTCAGACTTTGGGCTAAGTGCTTTTGCTCCGCAAATCCGAGTAAGCATTTTGTCTGATTAACTTGATATTGTTTCAGGGATAAAGCATTATCTAATTATTTAAAACTAATTTCTGTAAAAGGAAAAGGATGGACTGTTGCATACAGCGTGTGGAACTCCAAATTATGTTGCTCCTGAGGTATAATATTCTCTAGTCGTATTATTCATATTGCAATTCTGTAGTATGGCATTACAATTATTTTATTATTTTTCAGGTGCTCTTTGGTAAAGGTTACGATGGCAGGGCATCTGACTTATGGTCATGTGGTGTAATTCTATTTGTTCTCATGGCTGGATATCTTCCCTTTGATGATGAAAATATGATGAATTTGTACAAAAAGGTACAATTGTTTACCTATCTTTTCTGTTCTGTATAATAAATGTTATGACTGAAAAATTGTGCTGTGCAGTATTTCATATCTTATGTTATACTCAAGTTTCTATTTGTGTGTCTTTTTTTTTGTATGCAGATATTCAAAGCAAGCTATTCATTTCCGTCATGGTTTTCTTCTGGTGCAAAAAGATTGATTAAACAGATTCTGGATCCAAATCCTCTTACTGTAAGTGATAATTATAATTGTTGTTGTTCTGTTTATTTTGTTGGCTTACTTGTGCTTTCTGAGAGGTGGAAAGTAATTTTGGTATCACTTTTCCTTTTTTTGTAATCTCATAGCGAATAACAATGGCACAAATTTTGGAAGATCCATGGTTTAAGAAAGATTACAAGCCACCATGCTTTCAACAAGATCATGATGTGAGCCTTGATGATGTTGATGCCGTCTTCAATGATTCTGAGGTATAATTTCAGTCATCTTAATCTATAACTATATGGTTACATCCATATCCAGTAACCCCGTGTGAGACATGGTGTCTGCTACCATCCTCTTAACTCTTAAGCAATTCAATGGATGTAAATAACTGATGACAAAATTGTGACTGCAAGGTTTAATAATCTCTAATTCCAGTAATCGATGATAGTTTCTAAGGCAATATAATTGACTTTATGCAGACATGATGAGTTGTAATTGTAATATACTAAATGTTACATGAAAAATCTTGTTGGGTTTTTAGGAACACTTGGTAACAGAGAGGAAAGAGAAGCCCCAATCGTTAAATGCTTTTGCACTTATCTCAAGGTCTCAAGGGTTTAATCTCGGAAGCTTGTTTGAGAAGGAAACCATGGTATGGTTTTTAAGCAGGATCACGCAAATTGGTTGTTTTGTTTTTTCTTTTATTTTTAGTTATTTTTCCTAAAAAGAAGGGCATGCAGGGTACAATAAGACGAGAGACAACTTTCACAAGCCAGCGCCCTGCAAATGAGATTATGTCAAGGATTGAGGAAGCCGCAAAACCTCTTGGCTTCAATGTTAAAAAACATAATTATAAGGTAACAGAAATTTTCTCTTGCCTTCAATATTTAGAATTCATAACTATAAGGAAGAGAAAATTGATAGATCATTGTGCGGAATTGTATTATTTAAACGTCTTTTGAAATTTCCCTCTTTTCAGATGAAGTTGCAGGGTGACAAGACTGGAAGAAAAGGTCACCTTTCTGTGGCAACAGAGGTATGCAGCGACATTTCTGCTTTACAGTTTAATGTCAGTATCGAAACATACCAAACAAGTTAACATATTTTTTTTCTTTCTTTCTTTTTTGTTACTTTTCCTTCAGGTTTTTGAGGTGGCACCCTCACTTCACATGGTCGAGCTTCGTAAAACAGGCGGCGACACTTTGGAGTTTCACAAGGTATTATGTAATATATCTGAATTTTGATGCACATCGCCCGTTTGTAGCCCTCTCGCTGTCTTGTAACTAATCAAGTGTTCTCTGCTTCATTTTCTTTTTTGTGCATTTTTACAGTTCTATAAGAACTTCCAGACAGGCTTGAAAGACATAGTTTGGAAGGCTGAACCAATATCAGAGGAGGATAAATAAAATCCAAATTTTGTAGTATGCATTAAGTTATATATTCTGGGAGTGATGAAGAAATTACATGATAAAAGAGGTAACCGTTATCTTATTGGAAACTCAAAGAATTATCTCTTTGTACGTTTTTTAAAATTATATTGCTTTGTGTATGCAGGTTGACTGGTAATATTAGTTTTGTAAATAGCAACAAAAAATGCCATAAATCATGTTTTAGGGATATCTGTATGGCGATGAAATGGTCAATTGTAAAAAAAGTGTGCTTTTCTTCAGACTTCCTTTGTTTAGATAACTAGCAGCGTATGCTCAGATTCAATATGAAAAAAGGCAAGGTGAATTAGAGTGATATTGTTGGATGTCGACTCGTATGGTAGAGGAAGTATATTCTGTACTCAGTAAATTCGTTCCATGTGTTGTTACATGCGGACAGATTTGATGAACTTTCAACTTATCATTCCCTTATAAATCAACCTGTCTGTTGCAGTTTACGCCATTAAATTTCACCTTTTTATTTTTTTTTGTTCTGTTGGGTGTTACTGTCTGGACCTAACTTCAGAAAACGAAAGGTAGTATTATTTTTTTGTGGCATGGGTTATTTGCGAATTGTTTAGAGTTCCAGATATTTATTTCGCATCTAGTGGAAAAAAGGGCTTTTGTGTTAAATTATGTTCACACATTAAACAAATCACAGTTGCTTCCTTTTAAATGGCACTGATCTGGTCTGATAATTAGAGTTCTAGAGTTCCATTTGTCAAGAGCGCTTGCATTTTAGCTCCATAAATTATGTGTTTATAACAACACACAAGTCTCTCTCTATTGACTTTTCTATCCAATTTTTCCGTCGAAGAAATTTTCGCTGACAGCTGAAAGGGAAAGAGACCAAGAATTCTGATACTATCTCTTTCAGGGAATATGAAAGATCAATTATTCATGTTGTTTGGCATCTGCATTGAAAGATGCTTCATTATTATGACAATTATAGTGGATAGTAACATTTGGACACAACCAATAGCAAGAAATTTCATAATTATGATTTATCATCTGGCCTCTACCTTCTAGTGTAATACCTGTATTATATGAAGCATCCCACAGGAAAATTATGTATGTAGACTAATTACATTCGCTGAAGTTGAAAAACAGAAAACGATATGCTACTGACAGAATTTTATGCAGAGAGAATTTGGACAATATGTCGCAGTTAAATAAGTTCTCGTGTTTAGCTAGCAGAGGTCTAATTCCGTTAAAATATAATCTGGGATCGACCAATGGAGGACCAGTGTTGAAGGCCCGAAAGACCATAAAGATTTTCATTATCGTTTTGTTTAAAGCCCACAAAATTGATTCGAAATTTCGAACGACCATCAAGCAGAAAACTTTAATTAGTTAGGGGAAGCAGTCCGAATGCCTTTGTGTAAAATGGGCATGACAGGCCGAGACTGGTAGCCCACTGAGGGTTGATGTTTATGGAACAAAACAGCGATTAGGCGTTCTGTAGGGGTGCATAACGTCTTAAACGATCACGAAAGTGATCATTTGCGTTGATCGTTACGTTTATGAACGAAATTTTTTCTTTTTTGCGTTGATCGTTCCATCCTCTGAAGGAAAGAAAATTTTCTTGCGTTGATCGTTTCGTTCACTCGAACAATCAAAACGGTTTTAACCATTTTAACTGTTTAATCGTCTTTTAGATGCAAATTTAATAAACAATCTTAGGTGAAAATATCAATACAACAAAAGGACTAAAAATATACAACATAACCATGGAAATGCATATTAACTAGTGAAAATCAGCATCCAGTACAACAATTACACTATTGAGTGAAACTTAATAGTAAACAAAAATATGCAATCATTACAATCATAAGATAAACACACATAAGCAAAAGCCATGGAAGGGCACAACAATGGATAAACACTTTCTCACCAAGGCCACCTTCAGCAGCACTCTGTGTGCAAGTGCAACCAACTGCATCCCACCAATTAACATCAGCAAAAAAAAAAAAAATGTTGCATAAAAACGAAGCTTACTTGTTTAATGATACTAATATTTGGACCATGATCTAGTAACAAAACAAAATTATTAGTTATTTAGATTCTGAATAAAAAAATAATACTAGTTAGAAGATAAGAAAAGAAAATACCAGTTAGAAGAAAATACCAGGCGAGAGAGGGAATAAGCAAAGGTTCAATAAGAGAAGCAAGAAAGAGGAGTACAACATTTCTCCAAAATTAAAATAAGAATATCAGTCAGCCTTCATACCAGTTAGCCCCTTTCTCATGCAATAGCGAACTTTATTGGATTTGCACCTTCAGCAAGCACCTTCATGCATTAGCACACCAGTAAGCGTGAAAATAGAGGAGTTATTGAGAGGAGCCAGTGAGAGGAGGAGGGGTTAAGGAAGAAGAGGGTTTACTGTGACGGAGAAGAGGAGAAAAATGGAGTGAAATGATGGCTTGAGGTTTACTAAGGCCAGTGAGAAGAGGAGAAGATGAGCCGGTGATTGATTGCCGATTGATCATTGATGTGATATTTCCGCTCATAAATTTATACCCAATTATATCTAAAATCAGTTACAAGCGTACAACAATCGTCTAAGTATTATCAGGGTCGAATCACAGGGACGAAATATTCAAATAATTAAGTAAATTAAACTTTGATTAACTAAATTGGAGATACAAAATAATAATATTTGTAACAAATTAAAAGTAAAGGTTTGCAGATAAGTAAAAGTCCTAAATTAACAGTTCAATGAGTTAAAAGGCTTAGAACACTAATTAAAGATTAGGGGTTTACTAGTAGCTAATATTTTTCAGTTTACTCCAGAATTAGCGGCCCACAGATCAACTCAGCGGCCCGCTGAAACTCAGGTCGCTGACCCCTAAGTGGGTCGCTGAAGGCTGTGATCATAGACAACCCGCAGGATCTTCCTGCGACCCGCTAGGTTTGGCGCAGACTCAACTTTTTGGTTATTTTAGATGTTATTTGTGTAGGGAACTAATCTTAACTAAGGCTCCTCAATCCCACTTCCGTTTAAGGCCAGGTTTCCTATAGTTAACCTTCTTTCCCTCGAATACAATCTAGATTTCAACTTCCGTTTCTTGGTCTAAGTTATACAAGTTTATGCTTTACGACCTACGACTTCCTATACTTCTGTAATCGGAAAGGGCTTCAACTTCCGTTTCTTGACCCTAGCATAACCTTCCGGCATCAACTCTCGTGTTAACCATACTTTAACCTAATTACTTGAAAATATTTGGATTTAACCACCTAACAATAAAAAGACGTCTCTCTTAATGGGTGCAAGCAATTCAATCCAAGCAAATCAATTTAAGTAATCTAAACAATTCAATCAAAGCATAAAACACAACATGCAAACAAAGAAAATAATCTCAAAGCATATTATCAATCATAAACTAAAAATGTTAACTACTATGGCCCCCTAATAAACGACTATTCATGAGTATACTAACAAAACAAACAAATGTATCTAAGTAATTAAAGAACATAAAGAAAGAAATCAGATTACAACCGATTGAATCTAGAATCTCCCTCTTTCTGCTCTCTGCCACTCCTTCAGCGGGTCGCGGATGCTCCCGGTAACCCGTCGAAAACTCACGAACTCACGACTCTTTTATTTCTGATATGCTCTGTTGCTTATATAGGCGTGGGAAACTTTGAAATTATCGAAAACGTGTGAGTTGAGGCGCCGGAAATAGATAAGGCGGCGTAGAGGTGGGTGCAGAACTGGCTGAGCTATTTCTGGATGTCGGTTTCACCTTTTCAGCGGCCCGCTGTCGAGTCCTGCGGCCCGCTGAAAATCTTATGTGTCGCCAGTCTCACTTACTACCCGTTGTGCTCTTATGTGGGTCGCCAAAGTGTTCGGTGGGTCGCCAATCATGTTCAGAACTTGGTCTTTTCACCGTTTTGAGTAGCCACATCACGTAGATCCTGTACAAAATAAAGGAAGCCATAGCAGTACCTAGTTTCTACTCTAAATTACAATTAATCAGTTAGAAATACATATATTTCAATGAAATTAAGTCCTAAACCTAGTTTGAATGTATATATGAAAATCACTTATCAATCGTTGACTGAGAAAGAGAAGAACAAGGAAAGACAGTTCAGTGAGGTATTTGATTGAGAGAGAGAGATATTAGAGAGGGGTTTGTGGGAGCAGCGGGGAATGGCTTGAGGTCATATGGAAAAGAGGGAGGAGACGCCATCATAGCCTCGACGGCGGATGTGCAGAGGACAGAGAGCATGTGAGAGAGAGAGAGACATGAGATCGGCGGAGAAATGACAAGAGTGGCGCAGAGATTAGGTTTTGTCCTCGTTCTCTCCGCAACAGTTCTCTACAATCAAAATAAAAACAGTTTGGTAGAATGTTGAACGAAACGGACGAAATAAACGATAACGAAACAACTTCGTTTCGTTAACCGTTTCGTTCTGAGACGAAACTGGATTTCCATTTGCGTTCTCCGTTCTATTTTTAAAACGAAATCGAAATCCTTAACTGTTTCGTTCCGTTTCGGACGAAACGAAACAAAAAAACGGTCGAAACAGTTACCGTTTTCACCCCTAGGCGTTCAACATGATTTTGCAATATTGACTATTTTTTTTAATATTGAAATTCCTTAAGCAGAAATTTGATTCGATACAAAATACTCAGTAATCACAAGAGGGTAAAAAATAAAAATTTCAACTCTTACTCACTACTATTTGAATGCAATAGTTAACTAGATAATAAGAAATCAAACAATTGTTGTGAGGCAATTTATGACTTCTGGGTAGGGTTTAACTTGTTTAATAATAAGGGTATCTTTTTGAATTGTTGTTCTTTAGATGACATCTGGTTCAGCTGCAACCAACTGACCGCCAAAAATAGTTTATTTGCTAAAACTATCTTAGCTGTAATTCGTTGGAGTCAATGGAAAAAGAGGAACAATAGGATTTTCAATAATTCAAAAGGAAATATATCCCTTAATATTATACTTTATGCTCTAAACTTATTTCATTATTGGACAGGCAAAAGTGCAGACATGGAAGGAAGTTACAAGAAATTGGCCGAATTGCAAGCAGCAGCCAGAGACAGTAAAGCTGGCACTGGTGAGGGTCATGTCACAGATGCCACTGATGCCACTTCTTCAGCACATAACTGATAGTGATGGTTCTGTGTTTTGTAAATTGTGACTTTTGTTTACCTCTTGCTTGTGGTGGGACCATCTTGGTTAGAAGATGGCCTTGTTTTGTTGTTTTAGTACTTAACTATTAAGAAAAGGGTTTGTTGCTTTACAGTACCCTTCTGACATTTTATTTTCTTGTACCAAACTTCGTTGCTTAATAGAAAGTTGGTAACCCGGCTTGGGTTGCTCTTATTTCAAAAAAGAAATCAAACAATTGCTATGTACACTACCGTGCACATATGAAACTCAATTTAATTTATAGACAAAATCGAATATAAACCCCTCAAATCTTTCTCATTTGGATATAAACCCCTCTAATCTTCAAAATCGGATGTAACCCCTTCAAATCCTATGCAACAAGGATATAAATCCTTTTTACTAATTCTAAACATTTTTTTAATTTGTAAAAGTTAAATTTTGAAATTTCTACCCAAATTACCCTCCTTGCCACTGCCCAGTGGGACCAGTATCATCTACCCATCGCAATAAAGATGGGTAGAGTGCCCATCTCATCACGACCGTCCGATCTAATCTAGACGGTTCATTTTTTCGGGCCAATAATTTTTTTCGAGAGGTGGAATTCACGGGGCTCTTTTAACCGTTGAGATTAAATCAGACGGCTGACGCGAAGTGATGGGCACTCTACCCATCTTAAAGCGATGGGTAGAGGATACGGTTTCCTGCCCAGTGCCCTTTTTGCTTCCCAGCTCCCCGCCTAGGAAAATTTCTCTCAAGGAACGAACCATTTATATTGTTGAATATAGAATGCATTCCATCTATTATTATTATTGAAAGAAACTTCTTTTATCTAAAAATTTTCACATGATGCACTCGTGTAATAGGAAGTAAAATTAAGTTTTGTATACTTATACTTGCTTATTACCTGTACCTAGCCCCTTCGTTGCAATGTTTCTCTTATTATTCTAATGCCAAGATATCACACCATAGGTCCATAACAGTGGGTCGAAACTCTTTAATATAACCCTACTATATATTACTAAATAATGGAATAAAATGGAAAGGATTTACAAACTGAGAGATACATTTCTAATGGCGGAAAGACGAAAGATTTTTTGGATAGTAGGCAGAGGGCAATTTGGTCAGATATTATCTTAAATAAATTTTAAATATAAAAACTTGTTTAAAAATAATAAAAAAGGTTTATATCTCTATTACATATGATTTTAGGGGTTTATATCCGATTTTGCCTCATTTATACCACAATATGGAACTAAAATACAATAGCAAGTTTGGAATTTCTATGGGTTACCAAATATAAACCGATAATAACGTTTGTATAAATTCTGATAAAATCACCGATCTGAGAGATCAGTGATTCAAGTTACATCATCACTACATCAGCGATATAATGTGCTACAAAATTATGTGACAGAGGATTCAGATAATACAAGTATTTTCTTTATTTAAAAGGGTCTTTTCTTGGAGACAAAGTATCTATACATATAATTATAAGACAACTCTCAGCAACAAATCGGATCTAAATCTTCTTAACATTCTCAGATTCGCAATCTCTTTCTTCCCATTTCCCAAGGCCTCTTCTTTCTTGGCTGTCAAATTGTTCGCTCTTGCGCCGATTTCTCGGCGTCGATTCTTCTCCAATGTCGACGCCCGTTGAAGATGCGATTCAGAATTTGTCAGTCGACGAGAACAAAGTAAGCTTTTCTGCGCAAATTTCAGTTCCTCATTTTCTGTAAAGTTCTCAATTTAGTCCCTTGTGATTGTTAAAATTGGATTTTGGTCCTCAGATAATGTTGGAAAGCCTCTAGAATGCTTGAAACACTGATAGTTCCCTAATTGGGGTCTTGAATTTTTGTGGGTAGTACATTTGTTCAGTTGTTCCCACTTCCCACATTGTTTCTTGGCCTGGTCGAGAATTTCTCACACTGTAGTTTTAAAGAAAGAGTAAGAAAATGCTCGGATTATATTATCTAGAATATGGTAGCATTCTGCCTTATAAGTTTTAATTATTACAAAAAAAAAAAACCTTATTATGGGATGCAAACCTTGTGGGTTATTCAGAAAAAGAATTGTTTTATATGTTTACACAATAGGTGTGTAAGATCTTTTTACATTTGATTAACATCTGTATCTTTGGCCAACCTTGACCTTGCAAACATGAAAAATTAGCTCCTTTCCATATTTATCTTGTTAATTCATTTTTCCATGTTCCTTGTCAAAAACATATCTTGTCCCTGTTTGGTTTTTTAATATTAATATATTAGGACTATGTTGTATCAGTTGCCAGAACAGATTAGTAATCATATCACTTTTTAGAACAACAGAACTTTTTTATTTCACTCGTCACATCTACTGCAAAAATATACAAAGTCTAAACTAACACTAAAGAATGAATAGGAAACACAAACAATGCTTCAATGTATGCAACAGCTTCCAAACCCAAGTGCATCTCCCTCCAAAAGTCATATCAGAAAAAAGGATCATAGAACCCAAAGTGCAAATGAAAATTGGTATTGAATGGCTAATTTGTTTGTTTTTTATTCATAGTAATAGTTTTTCTGTGTCCCAGGCATATATGCATTTTATCTAGTACTTAAGAGTTAATTAAGTAATTGTTAGAAAAATTCAGTACTTGTTAGATTGATACTGGCTGCTACTTTTCCTTTTCTGTTTTAAATTTTGGTTAATGTGTTAAGCAAGCAATGTATTCTTAATTATTTACTAATCAATTTGAGAATCCTTTTCTTTCTTACAGAGCAAAGAAGATATTTCAGTTCAAAAGGAAACAAACACGCAATACATCCCAGCTGAAGTGATGGTCAATATTTTAAAAAGGCTTCCAGGGAAATCACTTGTAAGATTCATGACAGTATGCAAATCATGGCACTCTCTGAGGCTTAACTATTTCTTTCTCAACCTTCACTTGGACCATTCCCTCAAGAATCCAAACATATTGATCTTTGACCGAAATATTGTGTACTTGGTCTCAAATTATGATAATCAGTTGGTTATTGAGAAGCAGTTTAGTGCAGAAGTTCAGAGGCAAGAGGCTTCTTACACATCTAACACTTGTAGAGGCCTTATGATATTATATGGTCCAAAATGGGGCTACGTGCTTAACCCGTGTACAAGAAAAGTCGAAGATCTTCCCAAGGCAACTCCTGTTGGAAGAGACCATAACCATCCCAGTATAGGTCTGGGTTTCAGTACTGAGACTCTTGAATTCAAGGCCGTTCGTATTTATGAAGGCGGCAAAGGAAGAAGTTGCGAGGTTTGTACCCTTGGGGAAGGAACTTGGAGACCCATTGAAAAGGGTGTGCCCTTCTCAGTCGCAGAGTGTTTACCGGCATCTGCAAATGGGGGCTTGTATTGGATTGTTAAGGAGAAATACAACTGCATCCTTCGGTTTGATATAAGAAAAGAGGAATTCACTGTTGTCAGCTTCCCCCCCAGCCTGACGAGGTCGATCGGAGGTAAGAGTCAGTTATATTTGAGTGTTCTTCACGGCAGCATTTGCTTGGTACATTGGTCTCTCTCGTCACAAATTGAATTTGGAGGTAACGACCGATGCGACCCAGTTATCTATTTGTATGTACTTGATGACAGTAATGGCTTTACTTGGAAATGTGAGTATGAAATCTGGCCTGACATGCCATACTCTGAGTCCATTTCTATTGTCGTCTCAAATGATAAGGTGCTCCTTTTTCGTCCAAATTGGAAGATTTGGTACTCTTATGATCTGCAAGAGGGTTACACTTGCCAACTCAACACCCCTCAGGATTGCTCGGTTCTGAGATCAATTGATTCAACTCCACTGTTGGTGTCCTGCGAGGAGAGCATTGTGCCTGTCCCTAAGATCACTCGCAGGATTTCAAGAAACAAGCTTGTGAAAGAGTGACTGCTCATTTCTTTACAGATTCTCATTTGTGGTAGCATTTTCTGCATAATAGATTTAGATTTTTTTTTTTTAGGTTAGCACTTTAGAAAAAGCTTATTATCATAACAAGTCCATGTTTTTTTTTTCTAAAATTTTTAGAACGTGATTGAAAATGAATATGTACAAGAGGAATTAAATTGAGCTTTTATCATGTTTCTTGGTTGTAACCAAAGCTAGCAACAAATATTTTCTGCGTTGAATTTTTTGTGGAGAAAGTGACCAAATTTGCCACTTGAGCCCCTCTTCTTACTGGATCTATGATCATCTGGAAAAGTTGAAAAGCCAAGTGGTTATATACTTAACTATCAAGCAGGAGAGCAATGGCTGAGACAATTGTACCGTGCTGATATGTTTCAGAGGTCAATACTAGAGCAAGATGCAGTTTGACTTAACCGAATTAGCTACTAAATGTATGGCTGTGTAGGTAAGTAGTGAATTACAAAGATCTCGCCAAGAGGACATTGATTATTGAAGAGCACCCAAAGAAGACTTTATTCAGTGTGTAAATACCTCAGCTTGTAATTACGCTTCTCCACACTGAAAAAGGATTTAAAATTGTCGATGTGTAACTTTTTGGACTCAATTGGGCCGCAGTTGAATTGGATCATGGGATAAGTGAAAGATTACATAATTGTACGGTCACATCGGGCAAAAGAGTGTTCATTTTCTCTGTACATAATTTGTTTCCAATTCTATCTAGATCCTTCGTTATGTTCCCAAAATTAAAATGCAATAATTGAAGTTCATGAATCATGAGGAATGCTAATATGGGGGCCACATGATGTGCCTTCATCTTAGATATACCTGACCATCCAAAACCTTATTAGGTCCCTTTCTATGAATTACACCGCCACAAAAAAGAGAGAGCACAAAAAAACAAAAACGGCGATGAATTGACCAGCTTATACTTATCATCTTAAAATTTATAATGGGCCAAGGGCCCACTACTTTCATAGCCCGTCCCACCAGGCTTTATAGCTTCCTGACGTTTTCAATTTTTTATGAAGATTTGCTGTGTCGATTTCAGGAGTCATCCGTGTGCAATTTTTCAGACAAGCGACCCCCACACAATTCAATGAAGTATTAGAACTAGGGGTGTACATTGGGTGGGTTGATGATATTTTATCAAAATTTAAACCCAATCCAATAATATCGGATTAGAAAATAAATTTAGTTAACCCACCTGTAACCCAACTCAATCCGACAATATTTTTTTATGTACGAATTTTTACGGATTAAGCGGGTTTAGTGGATTAAAATTTTGATCAAATAAAAATACACACAAAAATCATTTTGTGCCTATTACAATTTAGTTCGAGACAAATTAAAAACGCATTCGAAGCATCTTTCTATTTTCGAAGCCTTGCGAGAGGTATGAGGGGATGCATGGAATGGAGGGGATGAAAACATCATGAGAGAAGAAATCTTTGAGTAAGGACATGAGGAAATGTGAGGTGAAAATAAATAAATAGTGATAAACGGGTGGGTTGGAGCATACATGGGTTGTTAGTACAAAATCCGTAACCCAACCTGAAGTAATGGGTTTGTCAAAATTAGAACACGTACCCAACCCAACATCATGCTAACCCGGTAAAAACGGTTCGGATCGGGTGGGTTGAACGGATTGAACGGGTTTAGTTTACGGTTTTCTTGTACACCCCTAATTAGAACAATGTTTCCTGGAATATTTAAGTTTACAAATCCCAAGCCTGTGTGACTCGCAACAGTTTGTATGTAGTAGCACATGGGACATAGAATTGTTGCAGATATTTTGGTTGTCAATTTTACATTACTCATAAACCAAAGATTATGGAAAACGACGAGGGATTTGGTTAAATGAAGCCATCATGACGAAGGATGCCTTTATTAGGTGTTGATGCCCAAGTTGTGGTTGCACCGATAAATACACCAGCCACCACCTTTTTTTTTTTGGCTAAATATAACGACTTTGTTTAGTTTAGTAGCGAACTAGCGATATGGAATTTAATTTTATCATTTTATGTAATGTGGCGATATAATATGCAAGTGCCTGTGTTGTATGCTTTCCTGATTGGCTCGAAAGCCTCAGCTGTGACCTGTGAGGCTGTGAGAATATGGTTGCGTTATGTGGGTACCCCAATTCAAATATGACATAATGAAAGTCCAGATCAAAACCTCTTTAATAAATTCAGAAAAAGAAAATAGGATTGTGGCCATTCAAGTTAGACCCGTCTAATGATGTGATTTAAAATAAAGGGCAATAACGTGTCTAAAACAATCCGGAGAATTGATTTGGGTACCTCTAAAAAGTGATACCACACCACTAAAAAAATATCAATGACCAAAATACCCTCACACTTCCAACTCATTCCATCTTGCTTCACCTCATCTCCATACAACATTACTATTTAAACATTTTTACACCGTAAAAGAGCAAAAAATAGATAACAATGCTGACGAATTTCGATTACTCAAAATCTATGAGAGACACTAATTGTTAAGTTTTTTAAAAAAAATATTTTAATCGTTTTGTAATTTATTGTTCTGACTTTATCATTATCCTATGTTGTGCGGGTGCAGGTGCAGCTGGTATTGTATCCGGTGCGCTGCGAGAATATGTAATTTTTTAAAACACTTAAATACAGAATTATTTTTTTGAAGTAAAATGAAAAATTACATTTTATATCGAACAAATTGATTTTTGAAGTATCCTTTCAAATTAGTCATTTTTTTATGCAAGAAAATGCAATATAAAGTAAAATGATAAAGTGATGTAGCAACTCTCTTTGGTGGTATATTATCTAATAACTCTAATATCTAATGTATTATTTCTAACTTTCAAACAGAATTTCATTTAAAAATAATGACAAAGAATTATATAAAATTTAGTCTAAATTTAAGAGAATAAATAAAAAATTAATAATTATATCAATATTATTTATTTTCGTTCGGCTGAAGAAATACTACTATACCTTCTTAAAGTTTAATTAAATTTTATTATGTCTGTATTTTTTTTTGTCAAGTGAACCCCAAATAGGAGATCCGAAGATTAAAAAAAAAATTAGAGTCAACATTTGTCCAGATGAAAATTATATTAGCATAAATATAAATAAAAAGAAAAAAAATGAGAATTGAGAATAAGTAATAAATATAGGCTTATAGCATGCTGAAAAATAAATTTATTTATATTAGACCAACGATAAAGAACTATGAAATGAGTTGATAGTGTAACAGGGGCATTTTGGTCATTGAAAATTTTTTGGTGGTGTGGTATCACTTTTTAGAGGTGCCCAAATCAATTTCCTTACAATCCGATATTTTCCGTTCCACCCAGGTGCTGCCTAACCTTGTTATCCTAACTTATGTTACCGTCGAAACAAAATTTTTATGTAAACTCAAAATTGCATCATGTCAAGTTTAAAGATATTGCTAATTACATTTAATCAAGTTTAACTTATCATTCATGTATTCGAGGTCTCTGCGATTAAGTTTATTATATATATATTTTTATTTGTTCTGTGTTTTGCACAATTCAATTTATAAACTCCTTTGGATCCATACAAAACCCAAATTCGGCACATGGGTACAAATGAAAGTCCAAATTTAATAAAAGTATTGTTATGCATTAGTGGATCTTAGTCCAATTTTTTTTAAATAAAAAGGAACTCACATTAACAATTTCTCATATTCATAAAGATTTTCTTTTCCCCATCAGATTTCGACCACTTATTCTCTGCTCGAAAATTATAGTCCTTATTTACAAAATTAAAAGTTGCTTACATTTTAAGTATTTTAAAGCCATATTATCCGTGATAGGGCCCCAAATGATCCACTCATTGGGCCCAATACCAACTTGCCCAATAGGTTCAATGGGCGGAAAGGAATGCCAAGGCCCAGAAGGCCCAGAATGGAGGTTCCTTATACCAGCCCACCTCGATGACTTGGGTAAGGGGGAAGAGAGGGGCAACGCAGTAATTTTCACCCCGCCCCCAGTCAGGAGAGATCCTCAAGAGGGGACAACAGTTACGATAGTACAGACAGGAGGGACAACTCAGCAGACAAGCATACCGGCCTCTGACAGGGCTGACGTCACTGGAAGGTTCCTCTAGTTTAGTATAAATAGGCCACCTTAGGACAGGAGGGGGGGTCGGTTCTTAGGTCATTTTTCTCTTGAGCTATCGTCGTTTAAGCTCGAGAGACTGATGTAAAGCCACCATGAATCACGAATAAAGAAATTTACACTTGTTTTTTTAGGACCTCGTTGTCTACTTTATCAGCATAAAACTTGTTACCAGGCTAGGTAGTAACAAACACCGTGGGGCTATACCTCTGGCAAGAGCTATAGCTGATGCTAGATCGGGGAAAAAGTTTAGAACCTAGGAGGTTGTCTTTCGATTTCCTCATGGCTGGAGACTCGTCTAGCCATCTAGCGCAGACCTCAGCGCAGGGCGAGCGCACCCCGCTCGGGATGCCGCCCAAGTTCTCAGTGGGGGTCGCAGCTCAGCACACCGCCCAGGCGGTGCAGAACACACCAGTCACTCCGACGACCCAAGTGGGAACCCAATCCGCCCCTCCTGGGTACCCCTGGCCAGTCTATAGTTCTCAAACTGCGGGACCGTCGGGAGCGAATGTGACCAGCTCGACCGCACCCAGCGGTTTCGCTCCGACAGGAACCCCACAACTCCCAGTACGCCCGCTTCACCCTCACTCTCAGTCGGGGTTGAACCAGCAAGATCCTGCCATGCTGCCTCATCCGAGCGGGTCGGGGATCCCTCCGGCTTGGCTCTCCCAGTCCGCTCCGGCCGACCCATTTAGGCAGATCTGGGATCAACACATGCTACAGACATGGGGACAGTTTTTATCTTTAGCCTCCCCTTTGATGGGAGCTAACCCAGCCCCAATGCCGACTCATGTCGCTCAACAACCTGCTGGGACCAGCGCAGGAAGCTCACATGGCTCCTTCTACGGTGGGAGTGAGAGCACCCCCTTACGTGGGAAACATGGGAGGAATCAGGGGAGAGCATTACCAAGACACCCCTTCACTCCGTCCCGACCGATACGGTCACGCGGTTCCTCATGAAGAGTATTTCCCGCCGTATGTCAATGGCGGGGTCCCATCCAGGGTTCCCTTCCATCCTACTCTAGATCCAACTCATTCTCCCAGTCATCACAGTACAGGAAGCGTCACCCACTCCCCGCAGAGGAGGGTACGTGAGGACACCCTTGGTCCAAGGCGACGCCGACAGCATTTCCCAGCAAGAGGGGTCTTCCCGAACAATTTCTACCACAATCCCGTCAATGTCAACAGTTTTAGCAACCTTCCCAAATTCTCCACCAAGACTCTACAGTGCCCAAGGGAGTTCCTCTCTAGTTTAAAGCCAGGATTTCTCTTTTCTCCCTGGACAAGAGCGTGTGGTGTCGAGTCTTCCCCACGTGCTTGGAGGCTGCAGCATGGAAGTGGTTCTCAGAATTGCCGCCCAATTCTGTCAGGGACTTTGCTGATTTGGAGGATCAGTTCTTGCAAAGGTTCCCGAGTATCCAAGCGCCTTCCAAAAAGTCCATAGACTTGATGAGGCTAAAACAGGGTGAGCGGGAATCAACAAGAAAGTTTCTCAATCGATTCGCCGAAGAGGCCAACCAAACCACTGATTACAATGATGGAATCATCTTGGCGGCGATAAGGCAGGCCCTAAGACAAGGGGGAGCACTGCGCTGGAGAGCTGTCGAGGAAGACTTCAAAACATTTGCAGAATTCAGAGCGGCAGCGGAGAAGACTTTGCAGGCAGAAGAGGACGCACTGGTTGTGGGAAAACCTGCCGGTCGGGAAATAACCCGCAAGAGTCCTGACCCGCCCCGACGCAACCCTCGACCCGCCTCTCCTCAAAAGAGGCGGAGTTCTCCTCCACCTACCCGCCGAGATACCCCTCCTCGACCGTACGGCCGAGGCCGCTTATTCCGAAAATATAAAGGCCTGGTGGCACAGCCTCGATTCCCTCCTACGAGGGAAGATTACAGGCAAGAGTATACCAATTACCATGTCTTCTCGATTTCTGCCGACGCACTCCTACAGGTCGCTCAAGACGACCCGGAGTTCAAACGGCCAGAGCCACTTTCTAGAGAAGAGACAAATCGGGGTGACAGAAACAAATACTGCAGGTATCACAGTGGGTATGGCCACGCCACCTCTGAGTGCATCAAGTTGAAGGATGAAATCGAAAGGATAATTAGAAACACCAGGGTACTAGAGAGGTATCTTGAAGCTCCACAGTGGAACAATGGAGGGAGAGGGAATAGAGGTGGTCGTCAAGGAAACAATGCCGGGCGACGGCCGCGGGATCAAGAGAGACAAGCAGACCGTCCGCGACCAAGGACCCCGCTACATGGCGATCAAGACAAGTCTAGGACATCTCCCACCCCCGTCCTGTATATAGCAGGTGTACCCGCTTTAGGAGGAGATTCAGAGAAAGCCAGGAAGAGATATGCTTGTCTCAAAAATCTCAATAATCCATCCAGAAGGGAAGTTTTTCAGATCAGGGAGAGCAATTATGTGGCCAACATGCGCATTACCTTTGGACCGGAGGATTATGAAGGAGTCCACTTACCACATGATGACGCCATTGTCTTGATGCTGCGTGTCAATGGCACCCGGGTTGGCAGGATTCTCATCGACACTGGCAGTTCTGCTGATGTCATATATTTTGAAACACTAAAGAAGCTACATTTACAGAATCACCCTCTCAAGCCTATGGCAACACCGCTCACTGGCTTCACAGGTGATCAGCTTATGCCCATGGGGATCATAGACTTACCGGTCACCTTTGGGGACTCATCAAAAGACGTGGTGTCTCGTGTCAGCTTCATAGTGGTCAATACTCCATCCCCCTATAATATTATCTTGGGAAGAAAGGCTCTGAATGACATCGGGGCCATAGCTTCCACGCCTCACCTCAAGGTCAAGTTTCCCACCCGGAACGGAGTTGCAACCTTGCGAGGTGAGCAGCAGGTCGCGAGAGTATGTTATCAAGCGTCAATCCCAAAGCAAGTAGTCCAGATTGAACATGCTGGAGAACAGTCCAAACCTCATGATCAAGCTGAGAATATTCTGGTCCACCAACCGGCCCGCCCCATAGGCGGACCGATGGAAGATACAGAGGAAGTCGACCTGGGAGATGGAAAAATCACTAAAATTGGCACTGTATTGCCCAAGGAAGATCGAAACCTGGTGAAGGCATGTCTCCTTCGCAATCGCGACATCTTCGCTTGTGAGGGCGAGATCATGTCCGGCATTGATAAGGAGATAGTCGAGCACCAAATCACCACCAAGCAAGGCATGAAGCCAGTGGCGCAGAAGAAAAGAAAACAAAGCTGGGAGAAAAGGAAGGCTATCAAAGCTGAGGTAGAAAAACTGCTGAAGACAGGTGCTATCAGAGAAGTCAAATATCCGGAGTGGTTAGCTAACCCAGTCCTGGTGATGAAATCCAACGGACAGTGGAGAATGTGCATTGATTACACTGATCTGAACAAAGCTTGCCCAAAGACTCCGTTCCCGCTACCCAGCATCGATGCGATGATTGACTCCACGGCCGGATTCAGGTATCTCAGCTTCATGGATGCCTACTCGGGCTATAACCTGATAAGGATGAGCCCAGCCGATGAAGAAAAAACTTCCTTTGTCAAAGAGGAAGGGTTGTACTGCTACAAGGTCATGCCATTCGGCCTTAAGAATGCAGGGGCAGAGTACCAAAAGATGGTCTCGAAGGTTTTCAAGGAAGAGTTGGGGGAGATAATGGAGGCATACATTGATGACATGGTAGTCAAGAGCTGCAATGGCCCAGATCACGTTTCCCACTTGGAAAAGGTCTTCGCCAAGATGAGGCAAGTCGGGATGCGGCTTAACCCAAAAAAGAGCTTCTTCTGCCTCTCCAGTGGAAAGTTCTTGGGATTCATCATCTCTGAGCGAGGTATCGAAGCTCATCCCGACAAATGCCAAGCTGTAGTGAACCTCAAATCGCCCAAATCGATTAAGGAGGTACAAGGCCTCACTGGGAGAATAGCTGCACTCAGCAGGTTCATCTCACAGTCCGCCATGTTGTGCAAGCCTTTCTTTGATGTCATTAAAAAAAAAGACACAGGAATTTGTCTGGGGACCGGAATGCCAGGAAGCTTTTGAGAAAATTAAAGAGTACCTCTCCACTCCGCCCATCATCAGTCGGCCTGTAAAGGGTGAGCCGCTTTATCTTTACGTCTCGACCAATGATGATGCAATCAGTGCAGCTTTGGTGAGAGAAGAAGAAGGCGTGCAGAAGCCTGTATACTTCGTATCCAGAATCTTGCGGGATGCGGAGACAAGATACCCAATGATAGAGAAGAGTGCATTTGCCATTGTGACTGCTGCCCGAAAGTTGCGACCATATTTTTAAGCCCATTCGATCCGCATAGTGACCAACCTGCCTCTCCGCAAGGCACTGGGGCAATTCAATGTCGCTGGTAGACTGTTGAAGTGGGCCATTGAGCTGTCGGAATTTGACATCACTTACCTCTCCAGAACAGCCTATAAGAGCCAAGCCCTAGCGGATTTCATAGTCCAGGGGACTAGCGGGAGCTTCACCCCTGTGGAAGCGGTTTGGGAAGTATATGTTGATGGAGCCTCATCCGGCAAGGGCACGGGTCTAGGTGTCGAGATAATCAGCCCAGAGGGAGACAGGTTCAAATATGCTCTGAAGGTAAACTTCAATCCATCTCACAATATGGCTGAGTATGAGGCCTTCATTGCTGGGCTGCAATTGGTTGCGGCCACAGGAGCCAAAAGCATCAAGATCCGCTCCGATTCCCAATTGATAGTGAATCAGATACTCAAGGAATATAAAACTCAAGACGAGACACTCATCAAGTACTTAAAAAAGGTGGAGGAGCTCATAGGCGGTTTTGACAGCATTCTCATCGAGCATGTTCCCAGGGGGCAAAATGAGACTGCGGATGCTCTGTCCTAACTGGCCAAGAGTAGGCTGGATAAAGAGCACCCCATAACAGTCTTGGAAATTCCCTCACCCAGCATAGAACTCCCAGAGCCGACCGTTTTCCAGTTACACCATGAAGAGAATTGGTATTCTCCAATATGGTTGTACTTGGCGGAGGGAATCTTGCCACAGGATAAAAATTTGGCAAGAAAGATCAAGAGATGGTCTCTGGAATTCACTATAATAGAAGATGAGCTATGCAAGAAGGGGTATCATCACCCTTGGCTAACCTGTGTAGGCAAGGTCAAAGCCGCTGAACTCCTCAGTGAAACTCATCAAGGAATCTGTGGAAGTCATCAACGACCTCGCACCTTGGAAAAAAGGATCATGCGTCAGGGCTACTATTGGCCCACCCTGAGAAAGGATGCAGAGGACCTAGTGAGAAGGTGCGCTCAATGCCAGTTCCATGCGCGCATCGACCATAAGCCCCCTAACAAGTTGAAGCCGATCACGAGCCCATGGTCTTTTGATATTTGGGGGATGGATATACTTGGACCTTTCCCTCAGGCAAAGGGAAACCTCAAGTTTATCGTAGTCGCCGTGGAATATTTCACTAAGTGGATCGAGGTCAAAGCATTGTCCCTCATCACCTCTCAAAAGATCACAGACTTCTTGGAACACCACATAGTGTACAGGTTTGGGATCCCATATACTATCATTACTGATAATGGCCGACAGTTCACCGGGGCGCCTTTCAAGAACTATTACCGCGGGTTGGGCATCAAGATCAACTTCGCATCCGTCTGCCACCCCCAGTCCAATGGGCTAGCGGAAGTCTTAAACAGAACCATCTTGGAGGGACTGAAGAAGAAAATTGAGGGGACAAAGAACACTTGGCCGGAATACCTCAGCGAGGTGGTATGGGCCTATAACACCACCCCGCGGTCAGCCACGGAGAGGTCACCCTATGCTCTAGTTTATGGGATGGAAGCAGTCATCCCCATGGAGATTGTTCATCCAACGCTTCGCACCATCAGCTATTCTACCCAGCGTAATGCGGAGCGAAGGGTTGAAGAAATCGAGATGATTCATGAACTCAGGGAGGAAGCTTCAGCACGACAAGCGGAGTATCAGAGAAGAATGAGGAAAGTCTTTGATAAGAAGGTAGCTCCAAAGCATTACCAACCCGGAGACTGGGTGTTGAGGAGAGCAGCAGCAGCAGGGAAGCACGTTGGCAAGTTAGATCCCGCTTGGGATGGTTCTTTCGAGATTGTGAAGTCAGCCGGAGAGAGAGCATTTCACCTCAAGGACACACAGGGAAAACTGCTAGCTAATTCTTGGAATGCATCAGACCTACGCAAGTTCTACCCATGAGGCCCCCAAGTGACCAAATCCTCTGTTTATACCATTGTATCTTCCTTTTCTGCACTGTTTTTTACTTCAATTAAGGCTGCAGACTTTTTGGCAGCCAAGAGCCGTGAGCTCGCTGTCCTGCTTGTGGATGAACACTTTTAATGATGACAGGAAGACTTGTGTTTGAAGAAGTTTTTATAATAAGCGTGAATGAACTCCTATGACTTAGCTGAAGTTTAGTACCTTTTTATAAGGGAATAATTGACTTCGCTGAAGTTTAGTACCTTTTTATAAGGGAATAAATGACTTCGCTGAAGTTTAGTACCTTTTTATAAGGGAATAAATGACTTCGCTGAAGTTTAGTACCTTTTTATAAGGGAATAATTGACTTCGCTGAAGTTTAGTACCTTTTTATAAGGGAATAAATGACTTCGCTGAAGTTTAGTACCTTTTTATAAGGGAATAATTGACTTCGCTGAAGTTTAGTACCTTTTTATAAGGGAATAAATGACTTCGCTGAAGTTTAGTACCTTTTTATAAGGGAATAATTGACTTCGCTGAAGTTTAGTACCTTTTCGTAAGGGAACAATCAACTTCATTAAATCTTAGTACCTCCGCGCAAGGGAACAGACCCAGGCAGCCAATTTATTACCTATTAATGGGAACGATCCAAGTGCATGGGAACTCATGATCCATAAATCCAAGTACCTACACTAAGGGAACGGTCGGATTCATTATTCAAGTACCTATACCAAGGGAAATCATGAATCCCAGTACCTACACCAAGGGAATAGTCGGATTCAATATTTAGTACCTACACCAAGGGAAATCATGAATCCCAGTACCTACACCAAGGGAATAGTCGGATTCAATATTTAGTACCTACACCAAGGGAAATCATGAATCCCAGTACCTACACCAAGGGAATAGTCGGATTCAATATTTAGTACCTACACCAAGAGAAGTCATGAATCCTAGTACCTACACCAAGGGAATAGTCGGATTCAATATTTAGTACCTATACCAAGGGAAATCATGAATCCCAGTACCTACACCAAGGGAATAGTCGGATTCAATATTTAGTACCTACACCAAGGGAAGTCATGAATCCTAGTACCCACACCAAGGGAATAGTCGGATTCAATACTTAGTACCTACACCAAGGGAAATTTCGATCCATAAATCCTAGTACCTACACCAAGGGAACGGTTGGATCCAATATTTTAGTACCTAAACTAAGGAAATTTACGATCCATAAATCCTAGTACCTGTACCAAGGGAATGGTCGGGAATGGCCGGATTCAATGATCCCGACACTAGTCTTAACGGATAAGCATAAGTAATCATCATTAGTCAAGTCTGCCTCGATTGTGTCCCCACTTCTCCTTTCCTAAAAAAAAAAAAAAAAAAAAAAAAAAAAAAAAAAAAAAAAAAAAACTATATATATATATATATATATATATATATATATAGCAAGGAGACGTGTGTGTGACACCCTGCACGAAAGGCATGACATCCACCCAAGATGCATGATACTATACAGCTTGTGCATGAGTAACGTAAAGTTCCAAAATATGAAGAATATAAATAATAACTCACTTCAAGTTTATCCAAGCGATCGCTACAAAATGAGACAAAGAAAGAAGAGAAAACCATTGTTACAAGTATGCTATGGTGCCTATGTTATATTATTAAAATAATGGGCAATCTCGTAGAATAGCTGAATGATAAATTAATTAATAGAAAAATCTAATTTATCCTAAGAAAAACAAACCTGCCATAGGCAAGTCAAAAGCTCCTCTATGACATCATTGATCCAGCTCCCGACTGTCGGACTAATTAGTAGAACGGATTGGTCTGGTCCTTAGCTAGGGATCTGGCCAATATCCAATGTTGTATCTAACGGACGTTCGGCGTATTCGGTTACGCAACATCAAGGGCGTCATAGTAAGTATAAAATAATCAAGAATAAGCCCCAACAATGATCTCGCGTACCGGAATAAGCTCCTTCCGACTCAACAACCTAATCGGAGGGACGCCATTGATACCGAGAGATGACTGAATGATGCACCTATGGGCGATGCCCTATAAGAGCCACAAATACACAATAACATGTGTCCGACGGAGAGCATCGCTCATCCGACACAGTCTCGCATTCTTGCAGAGGGAAGGGTATTGCCTCCTCATCACCCGAACTGCGAGAACAAGATGGAAGAATTTTAATCAAGATTGAGGGAGGCGTAAAATCACCTCTTTCTGGGGATTGTTTTTAAACCCACCTTGCTCAATCGACTCCGCAGGATTCATCTCGCCTTGTAGGCTAGAGGAAAGATTAAAATGTATTTATAAGAGTTCTTTGAATAAAATAATTTTTTAGGAATTTTTTACTTCAATTAAACTTGGACTCTGCACTCGTCAGCGCCTAGCGCTGAACGTTCGCGCAGAATATTGGTTGATTTCGACTCGTTGCAATGTCGCACGTAGGAGCGCGTCGCGCTCGTCGCAAGGACATCAAAAGAGAGAGTCAAAAGTGCATAGTACTCCAAAACGCCCTTTTTAACTTAAGATTACCTTTACAACAACAAAAAAAAAAAAAAAGTAGGGGTCTTAAGAGTTCACTAAGGGCTCCCCATCATCCCCTTCACTGCTGCTCGACCCGGACGAAGCCTCCGCCAGTAGTTGGGCCCGCCTCGCTTCCACTAGCTGGCTGCTATAGGCCTCCACAGGCTCACTAAGCAAAGCCTGTAGGAAGCTATCTTCATATTCCTCCCCTTCAACAGCGTACCAGACGGGGAGACGCTCCACGTGAAGAGACCCGACGGGTCCTGCACGGAAAAAAGTGAGAGACAAAGGAATAGCCTCCTTGTCGGGAACGGCTACCTGAGCTCGCGCCCATCGTCCTTCAACCCCCGCCACGTAAAGGCCGAAGGGGAAAAGGCCTCGAGCGGCGAAGCCCGTCAGCCAACCTACTGGGGACCCCACTACACGGACCCAGTACTTCACCAGCGGGGTTGGGGGAGAGTAATTCCATAATCGGCGGGATTGGAGAAGAGTTTTGTGGCTACTAACTGTGGAGGCCATGAAAATATATGGCCCCGCTCTGACGTGCGCAAGCTCCAAAGCCCGAGCCTCCCAGTCAGGAGGCCCCCAAACTTGAAACCTCCTGGAACACATCTTTTTTACTTCCCAGCGAAAGCTGGGCTTCACAATCAGAAGAGCAGCTTCGACGTCGACAGCCGTAATCGGGTCGGGATGATAGAGCACAATCCCACGGTACGAATGACTCTCGGCCCCTACACTATCAGGTGGGGGAAGGGAGTAGTAAGAAGAAAAGGCCATTATGTTGATTTAGAAAATAACGGGAATTGAAGGGAAGAAAGAAATAAAGGATATCACAGAATGCAAGTCCTATTTATAGAACACCAGAAGGTGTGATCAAAGGACAGATGCTGAAGCCGAAACGCCCCTTCATGATGAGGCGGTGGGTACGGAACCCAAGATGTCTTTCTACAGTTGAGTACGGTATTCAAAGCATCTCTTCGTAATGACTGACATAAAGTGGCGGGAACAGAAGACCAAACGTCCCTTCATGACGACAGTAGCAGAGTCCAAGACACCTTTTCAAAGGGCATTAAATGCTTAATGTGAAGAGGGTCGTAATCCCCATTGTGAAAACAGAATCCGCACATTATGGGGAGGAGAACATCCACCCTAATCCTGCCTCCTTGAGCGAGATTCCACTATCCCTGAGCGGTATCACTGGCATTCTCGCCGTCTCGGCGAGACTGTAAAGCATAACCAGCTTCAGATAAATCCGCTCGTCATCAGAACTAACTCCGCGACTGTCGAAGGACAGTGCGACAACGAAATCGCTTGGCGGCACCATGATTTTAAATACTTCGTAAACTGGCGCTCACACAACAAACTGGATGACGACAGAAGAATCAAGTCTTCGCCAAACCAGTCAAAGGCTGTGAAATTCCTGACAACCAGAAACCGTATGTAACACGGAAAATAAATGCTCTTTATTGACCGGGGATTTTCACAACATAAATCCCGGAAAATCCGGATATTCAGGGTACGGAGATATTTGGAATAAATGCCAAAATTAAAGGAACGCTGGAATTAGGTAGCGCTCAGCACCTATAAATACCCCCTCAACCCCTTGCTAGAAAGGCATCCCTTCAACAAAACCCTTTCATCTTCTCTAAACATAGAAAAAGAGAAAACAAACTCCTAAAAGCTTTCCAGATAATAAGCAAAAGGGGAACCAATGAGAAAAAAGAAAAGAAAGAGGGAAGGGAGAAGAGAGACAATCAAGACAATCCCGTAGGCTAGCTGATTGGGGGAAGACGATCCCGTAGGTTAGCTGAGATCCAGAAGTCAGTTAACCTCGACGATTGTTACCCCCGAATGGTCCGGTGCATTATAGTTGGCGCCGCGACTACACAATCCGGCTCGGCTCGTCTCCCAATGTTGCTAAAGCAATAGAGGAAATTGGTGACATAGGGAGCGGGATAAAACGCGTCGGGTAGTCGTAGTGTCCAGCGAGAAGTTCTTCTGTAAAAGCGCCGAGATCATTCGAAACCCGTACCCGCCTCGCCGAGAAGGTGTATAGTACGAGCAAATCACCTCGACGTAGCGGGATGGGATAGAGACGGGGGTTGCCAATATCAAATCCTTTAACAAGGAATCCTAGCAGCTCCCACCCCAGAGAAGTCATTCAATGTCATGATGGCTTCGAGATCAACTCGCTCAGAGATCCCCTCAGAGGTGAACTCGCCAGCATAATCTGGGCATGTCTCTAACAAACGGTGGCTGTTTGAAGCCACCGGTATAGAAACAGGGCGGCTTCAAGATCAGCCGGCCCCAACAACAGGACGACTTCAAGATCATTCCGCCTCGATCCCCAAAGAATGGCTATCCTATGACCCCGATAGTGGCTAGGGGGAATATAGTACCTTTAATGCATTTTTTGTAAAAAACAAAAATGTGTATAAGTTAATAGTGCTTTCAGGCAGCTTAATAGCGCCTATGACTCTGATCAGAATCAATATTTGAAGACAATGTACAAGAAAACTTATCAATGAATGAAGTTTGTTTATTGATTGCTATTTTAGGAAAAAATCTATCACAGCGATATTTAAACTCATTTCTCCTCATGCATCTACATTTGTTGTAACCAGCGAATTCAGGGCTTTAACAAAATCGCCTGAAAGATTGATACAAATATCTACAGCGAACTCCTAACAGACATATTTTACCTGAGTTGAGCGTTCTCAGATAATAAATAACGGATTCGTCAATCGCAGCAAGGCGATCAAGCCGCGCTTAACCCAATACAAAATGACTTGTATTAATTAAATAAAAAACAGTAGCAAACAATACTTATTAAAAAGTATTATTGCAAAATTTCAAGAAAAAACGCTATGAAAGCCAAGTGAACTCAATCAGCGAACTACATCTCGCCTATAATGAGTCGGAAGTACCAGCGTGATCAAAGCAGCAGCGAGGTGGGTCAAGCGTCGCTTGACTAAAACAGCTCATTGGATGAATAAAATAGACAATAAAAATAAGCAGAAAAGCGATAACATTGTAATCAGGGAGTCACATCATTTAAGCAAACAGAATAATTTGCAAGGAAAAGTAATTAAAGGCAACCAACAAAAGAAGTTCATTACTGTTAACTTAGCTAATAAGTTACAACCATATCGAATACTTGTTCAAAACAAAATAAAAAGGTAAAGCGCCATCCGACAGAAACTATTCTTCCCCTTCTTCTGACTCCGCTAGCTCCGGCTTCTCTACTCCCGCAGGCCATTGGTCTAGCGGATAGACGAACTCGGGTGGAGTATGCTTCTTGAAGAGAACCGGTAACTCATTGAACACATTACCAGATGTATCATACATGGTCTCGGAGTCGGGGTCCCAACGAAAGTTACCCCAATCTTTAATCTTCAACTCCCTGGGCGTTTTGCCATCCAGCCCGACGTTAGCTAGCGTGAAGGGGTAAAAATGCCTCAGAAAATCAGCCTGACGTTTCAAGGTAGAGCAGATTTGCTGATTAAAGAGACTTCTGAAGAAGAGATAGGACGAGGCCCCTCTAGAGCGGGAGAATTCTCTACAAAGGTGTTCACTTGTTGCATGAGCTGAGAGTTTTTCTTTTTCTCGTCGGCTAACTCCTTCTCCAGCTCAAACACCTTGCGTTTCTCAACCTCAATAGCAGAAATGCATTCATCTCGATCTCTACGTGCGGCTTCCGTCTGGTTGACCTGGACGTCTAAATCTCCTTTTAACTTCGTCAGCTGGTCAACTCGCTTAGCCGCCTCAGTCGACAGGCGCTCCACCTGGAGATTTAGCTCGTCCACCTTAGCCTGCAACTTAGACTTTTCCAGAGATATTCCACCCAGATCATCCCGCGTTCTCTCATAAGCGGCCTTGATTGAGGTGAGTTCCGTCCTGGCGGTCTCAAGATCCTTTCTACTCTTGTCGACCTCGTCCTCCAGCAGAACTATCTTGTCACGGGTATTGACAAAGTACCGCTGGAAGGCCTAGGATGCACTCTCCTGAACCATCACGTCGCCCTTGGCCCTCAGCACTTCTTCATTGGCCTTTTCACAGCGAGAAGTGAGAGAGACCACCGTCTCAGCGAATTTCTCAAAACTTTCCCGGGCCGGCGTAGGGAGACGATCAGGGTCGAGGCACGACATGAATCGCTCAATAATTTCATTGGGAGCGCTCTCCTCGGTGAGCATGGGAGTTTTACCTTTCTGGAGCTGTTCGCGCAGATGGGTGTTATGGGCAGCGGCCGACATGGTTGCTTGGTCGACCCTATGTCGGAGCTCAAGATATTGAGCCAAGGTAAAAGAAGCTAAGTTCCCCATACGCTGAGCATGCTCACACATAAGAGAAAGGCCGTTTTCAACATCCATTCCGCCATATTCATCTTTCACAGCTCGCGGAATGGAGATTTTATTCAGTCCGGCGGCATACCGCTGATGGTCAAGACGATCATCTGATCCCGCCATGACCGCATTATAGCCCGGCACATAGGCCACGAAGGTATCTTTCCGCCCAGGCACTTCAACTATATGGGCGGTACGCCAGTCATTAGAGGCAGTGGCCCCCAGAGGAGAGAAGGCAAGGGACGACCCCACGCGAGCCGAGTGAGGGCGAGCCAGAGGGGGAATTCTGCCAGGTGGCACTTGATCAAAGGGAGTTTGTTTATCCACCTCCCGGGCTTTGTCCGCCAAACGAAGTCGATCTCTCTCCCCAGCCCGACCAGGAGCATTTTCAATGTCACATTCGCCCTCCGACTCTGGAGAGCGGGGTCGCTTGCGTGACGTCACCTGAATCTTCCGCCCGGAAGTGAAAGCGAGCTCTTCAGAGCTCGAGCTGGACTCGCCTTCATCTTCACCTAAAAATGGCCCAGAGTAAGAGAGTGCATTCATTACTTCTGAAATGGAGGGTTTCCCCATGCCGGAAACATAAGGGCCCAACCTGAGAAATTCTGGAGAAATCTCACCTGCAACAGCTTTGATTTTGGGAGATGGTGATCTCTTCCGCTTGTGGCGGGAAGAGTCAGCCTCATCAAGATCGTCATCCTCTTCCTCAATTTTTTCAACTTTTTGAAATTTCAGAGGATAAGGCTCCAGAGACCGCCCGTTGAAGGCTATGGTTATTGGCCCTTCGGCAACCAGCCTGGCGTCCAGAATAGCCACAAAATCTTTATCGGCTTGGTCGATGAGGCGGGGAAACTGGAGTCGTGCCCACTTCCCGGCGCGTCCTTCGTTCCACTTCAGAGGAATATCGAGGTTGCCGTATAACTCCTTAGAAGCAAAAACAAATTGTCTCGACCAATCTGAGATCTTACCAGGTCGATGGAAGATGTTGGGCGTCTTCATCCTCAGGTTGCAAAGATCTAAGGTTCCAAAGAAAGCGAAGTAATGACCCAGCAGCTCCAAGCTAGCAGGACGAGTCGGAAGGCCCAGCGACCCCAAGTTCTCCGGGCGCATAAGGAGGTCAAAAGTGTTTATACAACACCATGCGCCTGGATGAAGTTGCCCGGGCGGAATCTGAACGAACTTAAGAAAGGTCACCTGGAAGTCGCTGAAGGGAGTATGTAAACCACAGCGCACTGTCCGCCCAAACAAACATATCCCTCGTTCAGTCGAGGTAGGATTATCCCCTTCCTTGGGGAGAGCAAACTTGGTGCCGGGGAGCAAGACCATTTTCTCCTCAAAGTCGCTCATAGCACAGCCGTCTCCCCAACCTCTACTACGATACTCTCTGACTTTTTGTAAGGGAGGAGTTTTCTCTTTAGCTGGCTTTTTAACTGGCCCCGCCGGTTTCTTAGCTAACCCCGCCATATTCTCCTTGACTTTATCCTTGTAAGCCAATACCTTACGCTGCTTCTTAACTGGCTCCGCCTTTGAGGGTGGCTCAACGCGGAGTGGAACCGTCGGTGTAGAGGACGCTCCAGGCGCAGTGTGACCAGCAGGGGATCCAGCTGAGGCCCCGGCTACAGAAGAGTTGGCGGTCGGCCGAAGCGGACTCTGAGAAGTCTCACGACCCCCGTTGCGGATGGGAGTAGATGAAGATGTCATGACTGTCAAGCTTTCACCCATAAAGAGAAAGTCCGGACAGATATATATAAAAAAAAGAGAGGCCAAAAAGGAAGAAACAAGAAAAGAGGTACTCACCGAAAGTAGATATCTGAAGGAGGAACGACGAGCGCTAAGTGCTTACAGGAGAAGAAAGAGAAAACGAGCTATTTGAAGAAAGAAGAAAGCAGAACACAATTCTGGGGGCAAGAGAGAGAAGAATGGTAATTGAAGAGTATATATAAAGAGAGGGGAAGAGTTCGAGGCAGCACAATCATGAGAAGATCCACGGTGCGTTGGTTCGTTTTTTCCCGCCAAAAGACTTGACCAGACGTCTCTTCGAGGGCGTCGCTTGGTCCCAAGGCCCACACAATGCCGTCCACGTGTCATCCGTCGTGAAGACACTTGCTCGAGGGAAGTCAAGTCACTGGCGCGATTCCCTAAGAGACGATATGGAGAATCTCACACCGCTTGCGACGCGCCAAGTCGGTCTTATCGACTCATCTATAACATGACCCCGACTCTATTAAAGCTTTCATCCCGCTTCGCTCGCTAAAAGCTTGGGGGCAGGTGATAGGGCCCCAAATGATCCACTCGTTGGGCCCAATTCCTAACCACATTAAAGCTTTCATCTCGCTTCGCTTTTAGATCTCGCTTCGCTCGCTAAAAGCTTGGGGGCAGGTGATAGGGCCCCAAATGATCCACTCATTGGGCCCAATACCAACTTGCCCAATAGGTTCAATGGGCGGAAAGGAATGCCAAGGCCCAGAATGGAGGTTCCTTGTACCAGCCCACCTCGATGACTTGGGTAAGGGGAAAGAGAGGGGTAACGCAGTAATTTCCACCCCGCCCCCAGCCAGGATAGATCCTCAAGAGGGGACAACAGTTACGATAGTACAGACAGGAGGGACAGCTCAGCAGACAAGCATACCGACCTCTGACAGGGCTGACGTCACTGGAAGGTTCCTCTAGTTTAGTATAAATAGGCCACCTTAGGACAGGAGGGGGGGGTCGGTTCTTAGGTCATTTTTCTCTTGAGCTATCGTCGTTTAAGCTCGAGAGACTGATGTAAAGCCACCATGAATCACGAATAAAGAAATTTACACTTGTTTTTTTAGGACCTCGTTGTCTACTTTATCAGCATAAAACTTATTACCAGGCTAGGTAGTAACAATCCGGTTGATGTACTGCAAATTTATAAAGACCACTTGGATATGAACTAACCACACCCTCAAATCATTCCAAATAAGTCCAACGACACAAAAATGTAACATAGTCCATTATTGTCTCTTTCGCTTGAAGCTTATCATAATCTGAAAATGATCCTAAAAAAAATAATTGTTGAAAGAACATTTTCTGTAGCAAGATACAGACTAGATGACCCTCAATTATTTTAAGTAGTAAAATGATACAAAGGAATTTATTTCCTCTACTCCATGGCTAGTCATCCAATCAGCCAGAATGCCATTGTATCCAAATTTTGAACCATTCGATGCTGATCCAACGGACAGACTGACATTTAACTAATGGGTGGTTCAGAAATCCAAATTGTATACCGTCCTTAATTCCAAAGCAAACTGTTAATCTAAATGTTCCTTGTGTATAACACTTTCGCAATGGCTGCACGCCCCTTACTGTTGGTTTAAGCCTCAATCTTTCCAAAGTTAGTAGAGAGGAAGTAAGGTATGTTCATAGGTTTGATCTTAATTTCACAGTCAAGAAAGAACGGTTCAAAGCTTTAAAAATTGAAATCTACCACTCCACGCGTAGTTAAAGTTCTAAGTTTTGAAATTAAATCTAACATTGTACGCCTAATTTATACAGTGCTAGTATGTTGTCTATAAGAAATGATAAAGTTTAAGATAAGCTTACATGAAATTTTTCAATGGTTTTTAAATTAAAGGATTTAATGTATAATCAAATAATATTAAAAATACTTGAAATATATAGCATTCTATCTATATATATCTAACAACATATTTACAATTTTATTTTTTTTTCTAATTTTGATCCTATTGAATTCATTTCAAAATATATCATTAAAATTATTAAAATAAATAATAGTCGAGTGATTTATCCTCTGTTTAGTTATATCGATCCTATCTAACATATCAGGCGACCTAGCTTGTCAGAAGTAAAAAAAAAAAATCAGGCGACCTAGCTTCCCAATATGTATCCACTATTATTCACCTTGATAGAAGCAAAATTATATTTTTCTATTGGAATATCATCCGATCTGAAATGAACACACTCATGACCGAAGTCCGGATAAAGTCATTCGTAAGAGTTTCTAATATTGATCTAATCCGTCTTTCTAATTGACCGGTCCAAATGGAAGAAACAAAACTTCATTTTCCTATAAGAAAGCAACAGCAGAGTTCAATGCACAAATTAGTGGTGCGCAACGAGAGGATAAACACCTCTTATTAGACCTTCCTTGCATCAATCAGAAAGTGGGATTGTGGGATTGCGTAGTTTTGTACTCAAGCATCTGACTCTTTCCGACTCAATCCGTTTGATTTTGTACCTAATACGCTGCTTTCTTTTGCAAATTGGCAATCGCCTCCGTGATAGCAATGATACATGGCAAACACTCAAATCCTATCATTATGACAGTGACATCATTAGTGACCCAAATTTCTATTGCAGTGATTCCTTTAATTTGCAAAATCGTGTCGAAAATGACAACCAGCGGATCTATCTTTGGATGCAGGAATGCAACTCATTTTCTGATTATTATGGTTGACTGGCATGTGACAAACTGAAAACAGCCATGTGCAATGTTGATAGATCTGTAAGGTTTCTCTTTGCATCTTTTGTTATATAGGCCTTTTATTGGAACTAAGAGAGCTTTTCTCATTCTAAGTAATTATAATTATGAAGGGTAAACTCGATAACACCAGTCAAGTAATTCCGTAGATATGAGATAGCAATCAAGCTTTCTTGTACAACCGCATTTTAATTTTAAAAATTTTGATGACTCTGAGCTCTCTCTTTGCTAAAAAAAAAAAAGAAATATTATTCTGTCTTTATGACAGATTTACGAGATTGTACTCAATCATAAAGAAGCTAGCAAATTTTTTTTTTACACCTCTTTTAGGAGTGTGAATTATTTTTTATACCTTTTTCAATGTAATTCAAAAACGATGTTGATATTATGCCTTTTAGATGTATTGGCAATATAATGTTATTTTAATTGTTATTTTGCGTTTGACAAATAAATTTAAATTTTCAAATAGTGGCTAATTTGAATTAGAATTATTTCTATTTATCCCGACATATGCACCTATGTGAATTGTTTTAGTTTAGATAGAATCTTTCGAATAAATAGTCCCAAGATATATTGTCTTATACATACTTCAGTGGGGAAAAAAAAAGGGAGATGTTAGTTGTGCGAATGCAATATTTTCGAAGAATACTTCTGAATACATTTCATAGAGGTGCCTATTCATTTTTCCTTGTTAACCACTCATTTCAAGTCCGGCAGTTTGGTGGATATGGAAAGAGAGAGAGAAAAAAAAATGGTTTTATTTTAGTACGAATAATAATAAAAAAAAAAATCAATGGTTGATTGTATTTGTACGTGGAGAGCATAAACCAGACTCCCCAGTAGTCTAGTACATAGAATTTGCAATTTGCATTTTGCAACTCTCAAGCAACTAGCTTTGGTTGTACAAAAAGGAATAACGTGCAGAAAAACTTGTTCAGGACGGCATGCAGTACAACGTAACCCCACGAACAAAACATATAATTTTGTTCAACCAACGTAGACGCAGTGTAGGACCCAAAAATTGTATTTTTTTTTTCTATATTTTTTTCAGGAAACACATTTTTAGGTAATCTAGAATTCCAGATCGTTATTATTTTTTTGTTTAAATTCGTTTAGAAAAGAAATAGAAACAGATTTTGTTTGTGTTCGGAGCAACTTGCTTACTTTCTCGTACACCAATGTCCTCAAGTCAAGTGACAATCTTAGTGTAAATCTCAAATCAATTTTAGTAATACTAGAGGGATTAATCGAGTTTCGCTCGATATTTGACACAGTAATAAAAATTGAACATTTTATCATTTAATAAATGGTTATTGTAATTATGTTGTTATGTTTGTAATTAATTTAAAGTGTAATAACTGGTATGATAGAAATAATAAATTATATCTCCATATGTTGAAATATTTTATAATTAACTATGACAAATAAAAAAACGTTGTTCCATCATTTTTCATAGAAGCAACTAAGAGAGAAGTTGAAATAAATTAGGTGACAAAAATGACGTAGTACAATCAAAATGGATCTCAATAACGCAACATAAAAGAGAACACAGCTCTAAGCAACACATATGACAACACAATAGATAACACATAAAAAATTAACATACATCTGAAGGAATGGACCAGATTAAGTCGGAGTAGAAAAATCAAAAGTCTTGATGGAGTGTCGCACTAATACTAATTAAAACAGGGGCCGACACCCACACATCTTTATTTATATTATTGATTATTGATGTGTTAAACTTGTGTATTTAATGATTCAGTTTCAATGTTTCTTTAGAGTTTGTCGAAAGTTTTTTGGAGTTCCGACATAAGTTGAATCGAAGGTTTGCACGATTCGAGCTCTTGAAGATAAGAAAATTAGTTATTAAAATATATATATTGTAACAAATTCAAAAGTCAACTGACTAAATAAATTGTAATATTCATAATAGTAACAACTAACAAGTACTGATAGTTACGGTGTTTTTGCTTGGGTGTGATGTTGTTGATATTTAATTTAACCACAATTTATTCATCAGAAAACAAAGTCAAATATTGTATGTTGGACCGGTAAACTCTCAGCAACGAACTGAACATCCATTTCAACAAAAATGAAAAAAGTTTTGGTTGTAAAACCCAAAAACAAAAAACAAAATAATGGATTCTAGCTAAATGCAATTACTATTACTGAAGAAGTATGAAGAAAGCAAATAAACCTTATTCAGTGTCAAAATTTACTTGCAGATATCTCCTGCACATACATCTTCTGCTAATCAAATTGACCAAACCATCCCAAAAGCTAACTTAAAAGCAAACCCCTAATTATTAACAACCAATATAAAAACCACGTCTTTACACAACATTATTCCTCCGTTCTTTGGTTTAGTCCAAATACAGGAAGACTCTTATCTTCTTCTCATGCATAAATATATAATCATATAGTTATGCAACCTACTTAAAAATTACAAAATTACAAAACAGCACAAAGTTTGGGACAATTTCATGGATGCTCCATTGTCTCAAAATATACATGCAAAACAATCCAAACCATAAGCCATCAGTCACTTTAGGTGCTTCACATAGGGCACTAGGCATATTTCTCATTTGGCAAGCAATATCTTGAGCTTCTGTAGGAACACGAATGAAATTGTCCTTGATCAGATTTAGAGACTCAGCATATGACACAACCATTGGGGTTCTCTTCCACACTCCTAACAAAGTACTGATTATTCATGGGATTGTTCATAGGATTGTTCATGGGATAATTCATGGGATTGTTCATGTATGGGTAGCCTCTGTATGCATAGACAAAATCATGCGTCATTTGCTGATGTGGATCCTTCTTCTTCTCCTCTTTTTCCTTGTCTTTCTTTTTATCTCCATTTTCCTTCTTGCCATCTTCTTTCTTGCCATCTTTATTCTCATCCTTTTTCCCATTATTTTTGTTGTCTTTCTTATCATCTTTCTTCTCTTCCTTTGCGGGACCCACCGAGACTATGGCGGCGCCGTGCCAGGACTTGCGCAACTTGCTAACCAAATCAATTGGATCGACCGTGCCAATCACTGTCATTTTTCTCTCCTTCATGTCCATGGCTATGGAATCAATTCCTGTGAGACAAAATATAAAATCGGAAATTGTACTAAGAGAAATATGTACAAATGCACAGGAATATAAAAGAACAAGATAGAAAAATAATAAATAAAATAGCAAGTACCATGAAGAGTAGAGACAGATTTCATGGCTTTCTGCTTATCCTTGTCATCATTTAAATCCAATTTGACAATAATTTTCTGCAGATGTAAGGAATTCAAGAAACATTTCATCAGAGGAAACAGAGCAAAATAAGAAAAAGGGAACTTTTTGTACGAAATTATTCTTAAATTTTTGTAAAATATAATAAAAAAAATTCCAATTTGCTTGTTGGTACTTAGGTGCATGATTGAACTGTTCATCATGAATCTAACTACCGTTGGTTAAGCACAAACCAACCTATTTGAGAAATTAAAGAACAAATGTATAATTCCACTAATAAACCCTTAAAAATATCCACCGTCAATTTTTCCAAATAAAAACAGACCCTTAAGAACATCCTCTCACGAATGAAAAAAAAAAAAAAAAGGACTATATATAAGCATATTCTCCATTTCAATTTCTGGCAAAAAAAAAAAAATTTGTCAGTGAAAGAATCATACCTTCATCCTTGTAAATCGCCAAAGAAGGCAAAAAGGTGGGAGAGAAGACAGAGGTGGGGGAGTTGAGGAGTATTGCTTAGACAGAAAAAGGAGGAGAGTGTGAAAGAGTGGTAGCGCAAGGTCAAAGGAAGAAAAGGATAGGTGAAGAATGGTAGAAGAGAGAACAGAATGCGTGACAAATACAACCTCAAGCAACAGCTACTGCGAAAAGGGTTTGTGACAGAGCCAAGAAGAGAAAGGAGCAGAGCAGAGAGAGATGGGGGAAAAAGAGTTGGTGGGTGCGAATGTGCGGTGCAACTGTTAACTGTTTGTTCTAGGAACGGGCCTCTGTTAGTGTTAGGCCTTTATGGAAACTGGGGCACGCCACCGCTGATGCTTACAGAGGGTATTTTTGTGAAGTTAACGCAGTTTTGAGGTCTAATTGATTGGTTTATTTAAGAATAAGGCTGTCTAGTGTATTGGACAAAGTGGTCCCGATCGATATGCTCGTTTTAGGATTTTGAATTTCAAACAATCAATCAAAAATATTTATTTTGATTTTCATTTTAAAATTTAGTACAAAATTAAATTTTATACTTTGAACTATTTTTTCAAAATAGTTATATTAAACGGTTAATAATTTTGTAGATGGATGATTTTCTAAAAATATGATAAAATAGTATAACAAAAGTTCAAAAGAAAAATAACATTTGCTTTTGTAATGGATTTCAATACAAAGGTCAAATTTAACGGTTTGGATTGGTCATGTGAGATTCAAAATCTAAAAACGATCGCATGAGACGGGACCTCTTTGTCCATTACCTCACTCTTATTTTAATCTCAGGTAAAGTATGGATGAATATCTTAGATTTTTTATTTTTTGCTTAAAAAAATAAATATATTAGATATTTTATAACAAATATCTCTGCATTTTCATAGAATTGTAAACAGGTGCCAACATAAAATCAAGTTATGTGACTACATTGTAATAGAGTCAAAAGTATGTGACTTTGGACTTGGACAGATTAAGGCCTTCAATTTTTATCAATTTGAAGACAAAGGGATTCCGTTAAATTAGGTGTAGTTGTTTATGTTTAGGACCTAAAAAATGAAACTAATACAAAAATGTTGACATGGACAGCACAACTTGGTTTGTTCTAATTAAATTAATAATCATCACCTGAACCATTGACATTTCGTTCCGGTTTAAACCTCTCTTTGTACTAATGTTTTCTTTGGTAATCCACTAGCTTTGTAACTGTTGGAAATGCTTGGCATGCATGCCTACTAGTAGGTTTGTAGGTTGACATGTTGAGTCCATATATTGCACTTTAAAGCAGGGGAACCTTTCTTTTTTGTTTTTTTGTTTCCTTATGTTTTAAAATAAGAGCAATTGCAAATTCTACTTTATGAAAAAGTTACATTTTTTTTAGAAGAAAGAAGAATATTCTTACAAGATTTATTGGTATTTATTTTATATTCCTTTTTTTATTGAAATTATTTTTACCATCCAAAATTAAGGAAATTGAAAATTTACCGCCCAAAAGTAAAATCTTCTATTTTTATCGCCCAAAAATTCGATTTCTGTTTCTGTATTTGCCACTATGTCCTTTTAAATAATAAAAATAGTTAAATAATATAAATATAATTTTCTGACTATTATGCCCTTGAGCCCAACATTAGAACCACTCGATCAAACCCAATCACCTAATTTGTTTTGGCCAAAGCTGGTACTTGGCTCACCTATTTATGCGAGAGAGAAGAGATGACGAATTGGGTTTGATCGACTAGTTCTAATGTTGGGTGTGAGGGCATAAGTTAGAAAATTATATTTCTATTATTTAACCATTATTTTATTATTTAAAAGGATAAAGTGATAAAAAAAAGGAAAAAATAAATTCTTAGGTGGAAAAAAGCAGAAAATTTTACTTTTGGGTTGCACAGGAAAAAAAAACTCCTTTTTTTTTCCCGTCTGAAAGAATTATTTTCTTCAATACTGCTGTAAACGCCTCTCCATTCGGATAAAAATCAAGAAATAACATGGTTCCAATATAATTGGACCGGCAATTTTAGAATTTAGTTCAATCTTTATTATTTTAACATGTTTTTTTTTTTTAATTATCTGAGCTGTTTTGGGGGATTCGTCCAAGAAATAAATAAATAAATAAAATTACACTTGGTGTGGTCAAATAACTCTTAACTTTAATGTTCAGATAATGGTATAATGAGAAAATCGGTTACATATTCCTTTATTTTTTTCTAATAAGAAATATACCCCTCAATTATGTAATTTTTAATATGTATACTTCTCTAAACATATCAATTGTGGATATTTACCCTTCTTTATGTTTTAATTGAATTTTCAAATCACAAAAATTAATTAAAAATTAAAACTAAATCAGACCAAAATATCCCTCATGTCCTCGTCTCTCTCTCGAATCCTTTTTTGTTGTTAAGTAGCAAATAATTATTTTATTTATTTTTAATCGAACCAAACTCGGCTAGCGGTATTTTTGGTCTGATTTGTTATTGTTGTTGTTGTTGTTGTTGTTGTTGTTGTTATTGTTATTGTTAATTAATTTTTATGATAAAAAATATCATCTAAAAATTAAAATGTAAAGAAGTGTAAATATCCAAAATTGATATGATTAGAGGGTATATTTCTACTTAGAGATGATCAGAGGAGTATATATTTCAATGTTCGTACTCTTTTAATTTTCAAGTTGAAAAGGTTTAACATTTTATAAAAAAAAAATAAATTTCATTTCTCAATAGTAATATCTGAAAATGTTTTACACAACGATAGTATTTGACACAACGAGAGAATTTGACTGCGGCATTAACAATTTCATTTATGCTCTGGGGCCCATGTAAATGTACAATTGTGGGACATATAAATATGGTGTAACCTGAAGAGTTGTCGATCGTCTAACGAAAATATTTTGTTCTAAGCGCTTCTTGCCATGAAATTGATTCTTTTTGTTTTTATATAATTTTTCTTTCAGTTTACTTATTGATTATAGTTTTTGCAGATTTCATTTTACTTTTATGTAAAAAAAATATGCGCTGCTAAAACGATAAAGAGAAAAGCTGGAAGAATTTATTATTACATTTTTAGCTAGTACTTACGATTACATGTCTATATTATGATCCTCATAAGTTCAAAAAATATATATAAAAAAAAAATCCGGGATCAATAATTGAGTAACAGCGATCATAATATCTAGCAGCTGATATTTTTCCGCGCCTTAAATTTCTATTGGTATTCAGTTACCGAGTAACTGACTTCTTTCAATTTTTTTAGATCATAATTTTCCGGAGCTAAGACGTATATATATATTTTGGTACTTCAAAATATTATTTTGATCATTTGAATAATATTATACTTTAAATGCAAAGTGCACGACATGTACCTTTTTATCTAATTAAAACAAAATTATATGGAAAACACACAACTGAATTTTTAAATCGGGTTTAAATCTAGATCATTCATTTGAAATTATGAACTAATGTGATGATCAGAATTCAAATTCGGTTTATAATTTTAGTTTATTCAGACAACATTCAGATCTGATAACATTTCGAGGATCATTGAAATAACAACATGATGACTGTGAACTCACCTACCGTCCATACTTGAGTAAAATGAAAAAAACGCATGAGCACGCACAATGAGGGCCGGGATGTGATAAAGAGGTGACTGTCCTCCTATGAATACATCCAAGAATTATAAAGCATTATAGTTGTCTATTTATTATTAACGATCATGCATAAAATCTTCGCGAAGACTTCTTCTAATAACTAGCAGAGCTACAAGCCTACAAGGCATTCTTGTGGAGTTTTTGCTTTTATGTTTTATTCTATATTATATAATTTAATTATACCAAAATTTGATTGAACATAAAAGCATAAGGTATTGGTGAAAACTAATGAATATATGAAAATAGAGTAATGTTTGGATGCGTCAATTATCATTCTTATTGAAATAATGAATTTGTCAAATATTAGTTTATGCTGCCTTAAAGATATAATTAGCAAGGGAAATATAAATTTGTCTGCCCAAAATGACCAACGAAATAAATCGTAAGATCCGTACAAATAATATATCTTGTAAAATGTAGCTAGTCACCAACGACTCTTGAATAGAATGGATATGTAAATATGTTTTTGTATCATGTAAGAAACCATATAATCGAAAAATACAATTTTCTCATTTTCCAACACAATCTAATCCAATAAAAATCAAGTTTAGACATAGGTTTGGCCGTCACCATTTGATGTAAAGTAATCAGTCTTTACAGGATGAAGATATCTAGATTTATTTCATTCATGCCATTGAGATACAAAATGAATCTTCTTATGATAGACTTATCTTATTTATTCGTTATGTCACGATAAAAGAGAAAATGTGTAAATTAATGGATCTCATAAATGAAAATTTAAAATAATATTGTGATTCGCATAATTTTAGTTCTTTTCAATATGCCACTAACGTAAGTTCTTGAATATACTAGATATTGTTTTCTTAAGTATTTGCAAATGGAAGCTTGTATTTTATATTAGAAAAAGCAATGAAGATCCTTTTAACTCGAAAATATCACTTATATCACATCAAAATTCTAAATCACTTTTCAGTTTTAAGCTTTATTTTTAATCTCTTGTTCGTATTTGTGAGTTTTTTAATACGTCACTGTATACGATTATTTCACTAGATAGGTAAAGAGCAAAAGATTTATAATTAGTAATTTCAAGAAAGAAACTTGGTATAGTCTGCTGATTTTGAGTTTTGATATAATTTAATGTTTATTGTTATGTCATATATCCTAACTGGACCAAATTTCTGTCGATTTTTGAGCTAAATCCTGACCTTTATCTTCGTTTCGGGAGTTTCATCAAGCTTATGTATACAACAATATAGTTTTTTTTTTTTTAATGAAACCCTCAAATCTTTGGATTTTATTATTAATGAACTCAGATATTGTGCTTCTGATATGTATGATGATATGCTCTTTCAAGGCTATCAAATACAGCCAATACAATTCAATTTGGTAATACTCCCGTCTTTTTAATCAGCTTGCTCCCCCTCCTGATCATATATTAAGATCCGTTCCAAATTAAAAAATTCCAATGAATTGGATTAAGTGGAATTTCAAATCACAGAGTTTCTATTATTTGAGTAATAGTGTGCGTTCCGTCATCATAATAATTATCAGCGGTCTCCGACCATATTATCACATATTCCGAGAATGACATTGAATCTTTAGTAATTTTTACATGCAATTTTTAGTACTTTCTTTTAATATTTTATCTTATCACAGGTTAGACCGTTGAGAATTTAAGATGATATAATATGATTAAAACATGGGCCTTTATAGGCCTTTAATGTTCAACTTTTAAACATACTGTTCAAGGCTTCAAGCATTCCAATTTTTAATTGGGCTCCATGTCTTCTTTCAATCCTGCTCTAAAATAATTGACAAATGTTTTGTTTCGGACTTTCGGAATTCGGAGGGAAAAATGGTCCCAAATTTTAGTTGGCGATGTTTTGGTTTCCCTTTTTACTATTCTTTTGTAATAAAAATGAGAATTGTACTTTCTACCTGACTCTCCCAGCCGTTCATTTCGCCACGGGCAATAATGAGTCGCTCTATCTGGAGACCTTTGTTTTGGTGTTTCTGTGTTTCCCTGACAGTATGTCGCAGCACAGGGATAAATGATAATTGAATGTCTCATCTTCTTTTGCTGAACAGTGAACACTTGCCTTAAATTTACTACCAGTAACTCCAATTATGGTCGGTTCAATTTATGTTTGCCAATTTTTATTGAGAGTTGCTATAATTATTGTATAATTTACCTTTTATAGTTCTTCATTCTTTTAATGCAATAGCGGTTGGCGTTGGCCACTGGCCATTAGACGGGAAGTGCTTTGGGCAACCGGCTATTTGCTTGGAGCAACATTTTTTGTTTTGAAATGTCTAAATTGTCCTTAGAATCAATTAAGATTTATTACTCTAATTTATTTCCTTAACTATACGTACTTTCCTTCTCTTCTAAAATTTTCTCTAAAAGAAAATCAATCTGCAGGTCATGCACGGAAAAGCTTTATTAAATTAAAAAAACTACTTGAAGAAATTAAAAGATAACATAAACCGCTTTTTCTCTACATAAATCTTTTGCAATTTTTTTCCTTTGCTTGCTCTAGAGTTTTAAAATTTTTCAAAAAAAGTTGAATGCAATTTATCATCATAGCACAATTGTTAGTATAAACAAAGAAAAGTTTGAATAAAGTACCGATGCTCAAAGCCTTTCATGCATTACAAAATCGACAAAGACATCAACCACATTTATATACCAAAAAATATGTGAAAGAAAAATCGAAATTCAGTGGAGAGAGGATGAGAATACAAAGAGGTTTAGACGTTTAATCAAAGAAATACCAAAAATGTCTGAATTTTAGAAGGATAATTTGGTCATTTTAAAAAAAATTATGTCGCTCTTAGAAAAAGAGCTGTTGCCCAAAGCACTTGCCCCCATTAGACCTGCCAAACGCGTTGAAAATGCATGGAACACCATGTTCCGTTTACTGTTGCGTCAAGAAAAACGATATCAGAACCCATTTTGTTTATCATTTCGTTTTCGAAACGGCACAAAATATCATTTTGTTAACCATTCCACTTCATAAATAACACATAAAGCGGTCTGAAAAGAGGCGAAACGGTTCGAAACGACACGATTCCTTATTTTGTTTGCCGTTTCATTACTGAAATGAAATAGAAATTGATGTCATTTACCGTTCCGTTTCGGTTATACAAAACGGCACCACGTGGTGGCACGTGCCGTTGACAGGCCTACTGGCCATCCAAGCATCCAGCCTTTGAAAAAGCTTTCTTTTCGCAATTACTACCGTCTACCGTATCTGATCGATTAAAAAAGTAAAATTATAACAATCTTCTTTAAATTTAAGATATAGGGGCCGTTTGTTTGTGACTTAGAGGGTGCATAACTTAAGTTATGCATCCTTAAGTCACCAAACACCCGTTACATAAGACGCTTTAATGATGCATAATTTATGCAACCTCTTTAGATTGCATAAGTTATGTAATGGTCCCGTTTAATTTTTTTGCCAACAATACCCTTAGAAATAATTAATAATAATGATTAATAATTAATAAATAACAATAACTATCAAAAAATCATAGTTAATAATAAAGATGAATTATTATAATTAATAATTAAATAATAGTAATAATAATTAATAATATTTAACAAGTAATATTAGATATTAATAATACATAATAATTAAAAGTAATTATTAATGTTTCATAATAATACAATGATTTATTATTATCATTAATAATTAAATTTTATAATAATAATTAATAATTAATAATAACTAACAAATAATAATATTTAATAAGTAACAATTATTATTAAAAAATCATATTAATAATAAAGATTAATTATAATAATTAAATAATAATAATAATTAATGATATTTAACAAGTAATATTAATTATTAATAATAATAATTAATCAATAATAATTTTCTATTGTTAAATAATTAATAATGTTTATAATATTTAATTAAAAGTAATTATTAATATTTCATAATAATAAAAATGATTTATTATTATCATAAATAATTAATAATTAACAATAATTAGGTCACAACGTCTTATTAATACATAATACTATTTCAAATTAAATAATTGAAATTTAAGGACATTTTGGTCTTTTGACATGAATATATACATGCATTAAGTTACTCATCCTTACTATACAACCAAACATCTATTACATAACACTACATAAACACTTAGACATCCTTAACTTATGCAACTCCTTACTACACAACCAAACGCCTCCATAGTGTGTCCATTGTTCATAAAAAAATAATGGTTTAGTTTTCTTGGTACTTGATTGATACAACGTGGAATTATACACAATATACAAAAACAAATGGTTTAGTTTTCGTGGTATTTCCAAAACCTTAGTAGATCAAACCATTCGTTTTTGTTTTTTTTTTTTAAGAAGAAAACCAACAATATTGTACTTAATCTGTATATTAGCTGTGAATCTGAGAGCGAGCTGACAAAAATGGGGCGTCGTACAATAAATTTTTTGGATTATTGTATTTAACGTAATCCCTAATTTACTTCATGTGAGCATTTTCTTTTTTTTTTGAAGAAAAACAAAGGGTATGTATGCGTGCATTTTTTTTTTTTAATTTCAAAACCCGTCAATTCTTTTAAAACTATTAGTTGTTTGTTAATTGAAGAAGTTCGCACTACTTGTATATGTATTTTTAATTACGTGTGCATGATAATTTTACTTTATATGGTAATTTTTATTATTTCTATTTCAGAAAAGTATGTATTCCAGTCTTCAAAATATGTGTATAATTTCGAATCAACTGTGTATTTTGTAAACATAAATCGGCAATCGATGCAACTAATAAAAATTACTAGTAATACCATCCACCTAATATGTGGGCGAACTTTTATTTGAAAAAAATATATGAGTTGTCGAAAATTGATGTTGTTTTCATCCTGGCCAAGAAAGATTTTTTTTTCCCCGATCCCTTTTGTTTGTTAGATATCAAAATTTGAAAAATGAAAGTAGCGACAATAAATAAACAACATAACTATAAGTTTATGAGGAGGGTTTGGTGCTCACAATTTGAATGCCCGAATGTCTCTAAACTCACTTTTTGATATTTGTTTTCAAAATATAAAATTCAAACTTCGAATCCAAACCATTGATCTTATTGAATATAACGAGTTATGCATTTTCATATAAGTTTTATAATTTTTGAAGTTTATTAGGGGCTTGATCAAGAGATCGAATATTGAACGAATCTAGTTAAATATGATAGATTAATTCTATCTATTCATATTTTAGCCTCTTGATCAAGTATCAAATAAACTTCAAATTTATAAAACTAATGTGAAAATGCATCGCTCATGATATCAAATAAGATCAATGGTTTGGATTCAAAGTTCGAATTTTATATTTTAAAAAAGTAACAAAAAAAGAGTTTTGAGATATTTGAGGGCAATTTGAATGGGCACTGGAACCCTACTCTAATTTTAATCATAGAAATAATTTTTCCATTTACAAATATTCTTTCTATTTGAATCCAAATCCAAAGTCTTAGATTCTCATTTTGAGTTCAAATATGTACCATAATTTCAACCAAAGTACAAAAACCAATAATGCAGATCGTACGTAAGTGGTCGGATACTCCCTTTAGTGCTTTTATAAGTAGTATTGATTTAATTGGGAATGATATTAATGTAAAACTCTACAACAATCGTCTCAAGAGAATAACTCTTAATGAGATTTAATTTAAATATAAATATACTTGCATTTTAGACCTAAGAAGTGTTGAAGCAAAAGTCTCCAATAAACACTCGTTGAACTGATTGAAATAAAAGAATGCTATACAAATAATTGTTTTAAACTTGATGCGGACAATAATCCTAGCTGTTTCCCCTTCAACTAGGCCACGACTTGGATCTGTGATTTTGTTATAAATGCATATGCAGCATCAAATCCCGATCGTAATTAATAATATCGCTCCCCAAAAGACAATAAACATAAAAATAGCACAAATCAAGATGCTTTAGGATCCAAATAAGTAAATTAAATTCGCATAAACTCTTATGGGAGGAGGAGAAAAACATAAAAATCAAGATGTATTAGGTAAAAATAAAAACTTAAACTCTTATGGGGAGGAGAAAAACATAAAAACCAAGATTACTCCAAACTAGTAGCTAGTAAATATTCTGTCTAGATCATAATAAAAGGTTTGGATTTTATTATTTAAGAACAGGTCAGACCGATAGATCAGAACAATTATTATTATTATTATTTTATTTGTTGGTTGCGAAGAGGTATTATGATCACTTCTGCTCTCCTACTGAACCAGTCAACAGCATAGAAACCAAAATCTTCAACAGACGTTAAAAAGAGATGTTCAAAAATTGACCAATCAGATGCTACAGCAAAAAGATTGCCATAAAGGTCATTAAAAATAAAAGGCAGAGCAGAGCAGTAAAAGGTAGAAAAAATTTGTACAGGGTAACTGTCTGGACACCGCATGTTTCCCTACTGAGCTTTTTTGTAGCAATTGACTAAGAACCAATAAATAGAAAGTTAATTTTGGCAAGAAGAAATTCAGCTTTTTCTGAGCAACAGAATAATTATTTCCACAAACCAGCCAACAATATCCCCTTTTACCCTTTTTAAAATAACGGTTCCTACTTTTGGGAATGCCAACATTCCACCAGGATTATAATGGCTTTCTGAAGGTTAAATCTTTAATAACTTTAGGATTATAAAAAACCAATATTGCCGGTACAAGATGCACAATGTTAGACAAGCACAAACTTTCTACCGTAACTAGGACTGACTGTTCTTTGAATAGGCAACATTTATGCAGAATTAGGACAAAAGTACTCAGAAGTTGGATTTGTAGTTCATTGTTTTTTCAAGTTCTATGCCAATTTGGACTCATTGATATATTGTACATTTGTGCTAGCGATATTCTGCTTTTGTGGGAATAACAGTTTTTAACGGAACTTGGACCAAAAAGGTAGTCATCTGCCGAGACGGTATCTTATCAGTTATCACTGTGATATCCCGCTTTTATGTAATAATTGTTACAACTTGCAATTAAGAATTTAGAATTTTTCAGCAAAGAACAAAAAGGTAATTTAGATTTTTTTAACCAAAAGTTGTTCTCTTGCTTTAGAGCATACTTGAAACCTTTGATGTACTTTCTTTATTTTTCTTTTTTACCTGAGAGATTTCAAAAATTCCCCTATGATTTATGTGCCATTTAATAATAAAGATAATAAAGACAAGCTGATTCAAATGTACATCTTTCTTGTGCGTTATGCTTTATCTATTTATTCGTTTTTGCTAAACTGCAAACAACAATATGTAATTGGTGGCCTAAAAAATATTCCAACTGCTGCTTAGTCATACAAATGTCCTATAAAAAAATCATTTCTGTGCCTTCACAAGAAACCGGTTCTAACAATTATCACATTTAAATCTATATCTTCTGGTCATGTCACTTCGTTAATCATTTCTAACCAACTCGGGCCGTACAAATTTTATGATAAAATTTAACATTTTAAATGGAGATTCCAATCTACTTATACTCATGATGTCATTTCAATAATCATTTCTAACCAAGTCGGACCTGATCGTACTAAATTGGCTTTCAAAATGGCTTTTCATTATTTAGTCAATGTCGCGTGTTGGTCTCAAGGCCGCCATAATTGTGAAGTACCACAAATATGTATTTAGATATTGAGTCTGGTCATGACCCATATTGAAATTTGATTCTCTCCTCTCTACAAGACGGGGCATATTATTGTGTTTCGTTTTCTGGCCATTTATTTTGAAATTCGTACTAACATATATTTTGGATCTCTTCTAAAAAAAATTTAAGAATGTGAAACTACGTACCCTTGACAAGATATGCTAAGGACTACCGCGCGCAATTCAAAGGGAAATTTCGACCAGGGATCAACACATATAAACGAATTATTTTTTTTTTTTTGGAACAAAAATGAAATAGCGTTACAATTTTTTTTAACAATATATGGGAGTCAAACAAGCGTACCGATAACATTATTGTAATAAATATACACACAATTGGGAAAATAGAGTCTCTCTACAGATATTGAAGAGAGCAGTAAAAAACAAATTATTTAGCAATAAAACCGCTCGGCAAACACCTAAAACTCAAATATCAGGTCATTAGGTCCAACAACTATAAATGACATATTTCACTTGGTAGCACTACCAAGCCTTTCCAAAAGAAATCTATAAATGATAAGAGTCCTTATTTATTAATGTTTAGCTTAGAAGTGAGTTTGTTAGTGTTAGCTTAGAAGTGACTTTTTGATGGCGTTATCAAACAATTTAATACATTTCTCTCAAAGTCGATGTATAATTATGTTTTTTTTAAAAAAATGATTCTAACAAAAATTCAGCAAAACAGTCTACGTGACAAATTAAATGCATATATAAAATAATCAATAAACGTTACATAACTCAAACATTTTTCACAAGTGTAGTGCCAACGGTGCAATATATATTTATTATTTAAAAAAATGAAGGAAAAGTCCAACATGTATATTTATTATTTTAAAAATAACGGAAAAGTCCAACAAATTACAAATACAAAAGGATGAACTATGATAATAGAAGATAATCTTCTGCTCACCTAACTTGATGTCTAAACCAGTAAGCTACCAATTATGGCATAATATCTATCAGATTCGGTAGCAAAATACATTGAATAATCCAAATGAAATTTAATAGGACGAAACTGATGTTTGGGAGCAGTTATATTATATAATTACTTATTAGTCAAATAATTCACCTTAAGTACTTTATCTTATTAGTCAAATAATTCACCTTAAGTACTTTATCTGATACTATATCTATTTCACGCTTGCATCAGTGCACGCATTAATTCAGCGATTGTCGGTAGAGCCATCAATGAGTGTGGTTTTGACCGCATAACCAGATCCATCAAATTAACGCACTCATATATTCATATATATAAAGCCACCAACAGCAGCGCCGTGACCATCAGGCATCAGGTTAAGTGCTCTGTAGTACTGATACCTCTAATTCTCCATCACAAAACAAAACTGACAAACCTGTCAAAAGTCACACGCGCAACCGCAAATAACCTGATCAGGTACATCACTATACTAATACAAGCATACACATTTGCACAAACGAAGTTAACACTTAACAATTAGATAGATCCATGGCAAAGAAGAAGAGAACCGCCTCCCTCTTTGCTTTTGGCTGCGGCTGCGGTGGGTCGAAGTCTATCTCAGTTTCCGATTCCTCTGACATCAAATCTAGTACGGCGGTAACCACTCCTTGTCGGCCAAAAAATCTCTCCTCCACTGACATCTTAACTCCGACCATCACCTCTGCCTCTACCTCCTCCCCATGGGATGATGATGAAGCTGACAAGTTCGACAGTTCGTCAAGCACGCCTAGTTTCTCCGGCCTCCTGCGCCAGCTAAATGAGCTAGAGCAGACTGTGATGACCTGGCAGAGCCGCAAGGAAGAACAAGAAAAGGAAAAGGAAAAGGAAAAGGAAACAAAAATCGAAACAAGGAAGGTGGTGAAAGGACACAAGCGGAGCAAGAGCGAGCGTGGAATGCGGGTGTTGGAAGAGAGTGTGGTGGTGGTGAAGGAGTCCGAAGACCCGCTCGGGGACTTCAGGAGGTCAATGCTGCAAATGATAGTGGAGAAAGAAATTGTCGACAAAGAGGAGTTGTCGGAGCTGCTGAGGCAGTTTCTGGCACTTAATTCCCCTCAGCACCATCATCTAATCCTCCGGGCATTCGCTGAGATCTGGGAGGAAATTTCCGCAGGATATGATCAGAAATCTTCTGAGTTTCTCGTTCATCATGCTTGCCACCGGTATCCTACTCCTCTGCGGTTCTGAAACAACTTCAGTGAATGCGGAATAAATACATATCAATGTTGGGTTATTTGTTGTTTTGTTTAATTTTTTTAACCTCTTTTATTGATCGTATATATGTGTGTCTTTGTTTCATAAGTTCCTTCTTAATTTGTTGGCTGCTCAAAGTTTCTTAATTGATTAATTAGTAATCCTATGTTTTGTAATTTTTATGCGTCAATGTGGCTCGTACACAAGAAGCAATTTGAATTCCGTTCATGAATAAAAAAGGAAAAAAAAAAAGAGCAAAACCATAGGAGCTACTATTTTTCCCTTTTTATTTTCTTAATTTAGTAGAATAGGAGCAACTTATTTTATGGAAAAAAAATTGAAGTGGTTGAGAGAAGTGAGAAAAAGGTGAAGGTAGGCTCGTGAACTTAGATTGTTAGCCGATAATAGCGAGGCAGTCACAATGGCAAAGATCATGCATGTCACCCGTGAGACACGGGAAGCGCAAACCATCCCCTTTTTAGTTATACTCCGTGCATGCATATGATGCATCATTAAATTCTAGATCGTTACTTACGGAAACGAGGAATTAATTATACCAACCGATGAAAGTTTTCTCAGGACGAACAATTTGCACAGAAATTAAATTCAATGTGACATTTCCGATCTGGAGGTGTACTCTTGTCGAACGCATTAGGTGCTAACTAGGCCACAATGTATTCTCAATTTGAGGTAACGACAAGCGAGAGAGACCATGTCAAGGGGTCCGAATTGTTTAATAATTGCGCACTCTGTCCTTTCCTTCCTCTCCACTGTTGTAGCAATTTAATGCGTGGCATCTGTGTGGGTTTATTAGCTGTAAGCTCCTGTGAAGTGCTTGACATCTTGTCTAGTAGCTTCTCAACTGGGCACTTGTTCCATTTTTTACTCTTGGAAGAACGTTGGTTTAAATAATTGTTTAGATCTCTCTTGTACTCGATAAAGAATTAAAAATGATAATTGCCTAGATCTTTGACATCTGGTGAAGAGTTAATTGTAAATGCTGGTCAGTTGTCTCTACCGTTTGATTTTGTTTTTAGCTGTTTCATTTGGCATGAAATGGGAGTGACATCAGCGGAGAACGTGATGTTTTAACGAGCTCAGTCGTTTTCATGGTACAATTCCAAGCTGGGAATTTGGGAAGGAGCTAAATTATAGCCCACTGGACCTATCCTATGGACCATACACCATATAATTTGGTGATAAGAGTGGTCCTCCAGCCCATTAGAGGCATACAAATAGGCAGAATTATTTGGAATTCCATTTTCTATTTTGTTAATAAGTCAAAATGGGTTCAATTTCCAAATATGCAGAATTATTAAAAATTCAAATTTTATTCTGAATGTGATCATCCAGCACAGTACAAACAATCAGTGATTTTGTTGTTATTCTAAAGGTATTGATATATTCAATTTCTACTGGACGCGAAAAAGGAAATAAACTGTATTTCACACAATGACTTATTACTATTTTTTTTTTAAGAAGAGCCATACAAACTTCAAAAATTTTAATACTGACAATAATTTTGTTTTAATAGGAAATTAGGAACCATGGAATAACGCTGATAAGCAGTATTTACCGTTAATAGCTTTTTCTTTTTCTCCTGACATTTGCTCGTCCGAATACCCTCTGAATCCAAATTTAAATATTATGCATATGTTAAATAAATGCTTATAAATAATTGCACAAAATGTGTGTATATTTTTTTATTGTATGTATTTAATACGTATTTCAATTATAACAAATTGTCCCGTATTTTATAAATATGAAACAACCAAGGGCTTAACTGCAAAAATATTTTTAAATTTCCAACCACCTCATTTAATGACCGCGTTAATTTTTTTATTTTGTACTCCTATGTTTTAATCCCCATGTTTCTTATTTGCAAAATGCCAAAAAAATATTATAATTTAAATATGTATAAAACACATGTAATAATATATCATACATACATCATATGTATGAAATTTTGCATGTTTTTCTTTTTGACATATGCGTAATAAATTATTTTTTTTTGCCACGACTTGAACTTTTCCAAATAAAAAAATATAGGGACTACTGCAAAAATACAAAAACTAATATAAAAAATTCAAAAGTGTCTTGGAGATTGGATTAAAATATTGAATAGATTTGGACGAGTTGTGTTAGCCATCAGAAATAACGCGCTGTTAATCAGCGTCATTTCATTGTTTTTATTAAAAATAACTTTTTTTATGGTCAGGATTATTATTTTTTTATGGTTTTATTTTTATCCAAAAGTAAGAAGATTAGAGGGGTAATGTCCGATTTTGAAGATTACAGGGGTTATATCCAATTGGAAAAGATTGTAGGGGTTATATCTAATTTTGCCTAAAAAATAATAAATAAATCCGCAGGATCAGTAACCAATATGACCCGCAGCACTGGCACAGCCGCACAGACACCTACTACACCATCTAGGAATAAAAAAAATATTTCAATTAATTAATTGTATTTTTATTCTCATGCTGTCATGCGATCCAAACCCACCCTAAGGGATTATTATTTTGTGATCATGGGTACATAAATTGATGATATTACGAAAGTCAGTAACTCAGTACAAATATAAGCTTCATCGATTGTGCCATTATGTAGTTCTTAGATAAAAGGAAACTACAATAATTCGACTTCACTAATATTAAATTAATCCGCATGATCAGTAACCAATATGACCCGCAGCACTGTCACAGCCGCACAGACGCCTACGACAGCCACATGAGACCTCAGATGGGTCCCACTTAACAGCCTCATCGTCTTTCCACCAGCAGATAGATAGCGTTTCCCGCTCTGTGCCGTAAGCATCTCTTGTTTACCCGAGCTTTCTTATCAATTGTAGATCTGTAAAGCATAATTGTTTCTCTTAGGCATTTCACCGAACATAGAATGTGCAGTTGTATTAACCAAATACCCCAGTCCAATAATGCTAATCATGTACTTGTTTCTTTTAAACTTTATTGAGCTTAATTGTGTGTTGGAACCGTCCTTAGCTAATAATTGTATGTCTTCTGGGAGCAAATAATAATTTGCAATTTGAAGATTCAGAAATTGCAAACTCGCATATAGTGAACCAACTTATATATTGTTTGGGGTAAGTAAATTTTATCTGGCTCTGATAGGATCAGAGCAAAATACAAAGATAAAACAGATTTGTATGGTTAGAGGTGGAGCCGGATATAAGCACGGGGGGTGGGGGATAAGTTAATTTTAATAATCATCTAGACAAAAATAATACAAATTAATTAGATTCAATGATGTTTTTAATATAAAATAATCAAATGACAATAAGTATATATGTATTGTTTTTGTTTGTCCATCCAAATTGATAATAAATTTACATTTTAATTAATTTAATTTTAGCTCTGTGACTTCGTAACAAGGAATTTCCTTCTGAATTTGGGTCTCTACAGTTTCAAAGTGAGGGAAGTAAAAATAAAAAGAAAATCAATACCGACCAACTATTACTTCCAAATAGTAATTATAACACCCCCCTTGATTCCGCCCCTGTATGGCCGTATGGGGCAGAACCTTATGCCTGTAATAAGGGTTCTAACTCTGCTACCAAACGATAAGTTCTGGCTAAGAAAGAGCTGAAATGCTGTTAAGGAGGAGGGGGAGGGGGGACCCCTTATATTATTCTATTTAATGGCCTCTCTGGACACTGATTTACTGCTTTCTATTGTAAACTTAGAATACAAAGTCTTGTTAAACACTCCAAACTAGGTATACAACACTACATTTGATGATATACGTTCAAATCGACAGGCAATGTTCACAGCATGATTAAGAAGGATTCAGTATGGACCGGGTCATATTGGGTAAGCTTCTCTCCATCCTTTGTATTATAGGAATAATAAAAATTTTAAATATAATGAAGTAAATGAATAATTGGAGTGTATTTTGACTTGACAATTTGAAGACTTCATTTTCTTTACAGTATTGAAGCCAAAAATACATCAAAGACAACTTATGTTTAATTAGATTGACACAATTTGCTTTCTAAATTGTTTTCTGGACTGCTTATGTTTTCACAAAGTCAAAGTTGCCAGCTTAAAATTGTTACTATTGTTTCTACTTGATAATTTTTTTTTTTTTTTTTGTGTTCATCATTACAGGATGAGTTTGCATCCCTTCCTGCTATTATTCCACAAGGCCCCATTGCTATGTTAGGCTTGGTTAGAGACTCCTCTAATCAGCATGTTATTTGCTTCAAGTAATTGATATGTTAGATGTTTTACTTAGTTTCAACTATTGCTGTGAGGGAGCTGGGACTGCTGCTCATTCAATCCTTAAATATTATCCTTCATTTCACATCATTGGCTGGGAGCTTGATGAGTTGGCAAGTCATAGTCACAATTATATTACTATTTAATTTCGTGAAACTACGCCCACAATAAAATTTCTTATCCCGATCTCGTGCTGATTTTCATACTTGTAGTTGATTAATGTGGCAAGAGCATATTTTGATTTATCAAAAGTAGAGGAAAAAAATGAACATGGTGGTTATCTATCTGTTTGTACTGGAGATGCACTTTCTCCTGATGCTACAGTTGAAGGAGGCTTTGCTGGTAATATAATACAATTGCTTCCTTTAAATCTCCTCGAGTTCTTATTTAAATTCATTTGTTTATATTACTGTAATTTGTAGACTGTACTCTTCAAATAAAAAAATGTCCACCTTGTAGGAATTATTGTGGATTTGTTTGCTGATGGCAAGATCTTACCGCAATTGCTAGAGGTAACAGCACCTTTAACCTCTTGTTAATTATAATTTCACCAAATAATGGTAAATTAAAATTACCTAAGTGGCATACAGGAGGAAACATGGGTGGGACTAGCAAAGAAGCTAATGCCAAATGGTAGAATTATGGTGAATTGCAGTGGAAGAGATAATGATCAATATTACAGGGAACACAAAATAGCACCTCCGAAATCCAATCGTTCTTGGACTGAAAACTCTGCTATAAAGGCACTTTCACGTGCTCTTCCTGGAGAGGTACATATCCCCTTAAACAATTATTTTAACTGGAAGCTCTTAATCAAAATGATTAAATTAATTAAATAATGAAGTTGTCACACGTTGCAACAAGGACAACACTATAGTTATTATAGAACTACTGTTCTGTAGTGGTTGCTGTTTTCTGGACTGATTACACAGTATTGATAATAGAATAGTAGCTTTACCTCTCCAGGAATTTATAACCTAAGCTCTTCAACACAGCTCTTCTAAAATGCAACTGCAGAAAATTTTTAACCTAAGCTCAATATGATCTGTAGGTATGTTGGAAGCTAGTGGAAGAGCCAGAGTGTGAGAATTTTTTTGCACTAACAGGCCCACTCCCTGACTTGGATGCTTGGTCAAAGGCAGTTCCAGCTAAATTGAGTCCAAAAGTGAAGCTATGGCAACATGTAGAATAGTAGCTTTACATCTTATTGCTCCATTTCTCGTACCGACTTCTAATTTCCACTTGTTATAGCGGTACTTTATGGGTGCTTTTTGTGAATATTCTGATATAAGTCGATACATACCTGGTGGTATGTAAAATCCATCTTAATTTTCCTCTGAACTCAATATTACAATCATTCTTTTAAATACAACCTGGCATGACTTTACCTCAGCTATAAGTAAAAAGTAAAAAGGTTATAAAAATATATTTAAACTGGTACTGATGCCTCACTGCCAATACCAGATCAGGCATCATTGAAATGGTTCCAGAGATAGTTGTTGTTGTTGTTTTTTTTTTGTTTGTAGTCCTTAAGGAACTGGTATCTGATATTTTTGCTTCTTTTAGCTCATTATTTTTGAAGCAGCTTGCATTTACTATAATAAACTTTTGTAAGATACGCACTGCCATGATGGTATTGGCACAATTGATGTATAAATTGTCATGAAATATAACGACTTTGGTTTGGTTGTACAAGAAATGTTCTGGGCAAATCATTATTCAATTTTCTTTTCTGTGTAAACTTTTTGAGAACTAGGTCTGATAATTTTTGCACTGTTGAAAATATTTCTGTTGGTTCAATCATCTCGGTGAACATTTGAATGCTCAATTAGCCTTTGAATTCTGGTAAAAGTTCAGTTGGACCCTTCTGTCAATTATTACCTGAGAGGGGTGAGTCTACAATCATTAAATCCATGTGCCCAAATTTACCAACGGAAAGGACACTGAGTCAATGAGCTATTATCAGAAGGGACCAATTAAGGTTCTTTCTATGTTGTCTTTTCTTTTATAGGCAAAAAAGTCAGGCCTTATCTCCAAAAGAATATAAGATAATAAAAATACATCTGCCGAGGCCCTGATCAGATCTAGGAATTAATTGGATTAAGCTTTGTATGTCTTTATTTTGATCAAGTTTTAAAACTGATAATACTTTGGATAGTTTGATGTCAGGTTATTTTGAGAAAGGATGTAACTTTGTTGGTTGTTTACCTTCAAAAAAAACTTAGTTGGTTGTTAAACAGTGCCTACTGCCTAGTACTTGCAATAGTTTGCTGGTAGCGCTTACTGGCTTTGGTTTCAACACACTGGTACCAGTTCTAATTTATTTAAGACCCTTTGTTTCAACAGAAAATAGGTGGGCAGCAACTTCTTTTGTAAAATACAGAAGAAGAGAAAATCTGCGGTCTGCCCGGCTGCTGTGCTGGTTTGCTCGAAGTTACTGTCGTAGTTGTTTGCGGTTAGCACGTGTGAACTCGCGCGGAAAGTGGTTCGACAATCCAACCCCAACGCAAAATGTTTATTTAAGACAGCATGGCTTTGTCATATAATATTGACTTCAATCCCTCAATTCATCCTCCCTATTTTTATTTATACAATTCGGCCTTTATAATGAGTAAGGATTATAGTATTATACCTCACGCAGATTGCAATGAATTTATCTGGCAACTGCAGCAGCTAATATTGAAGTCTGTAAAAACAGGAAAAATCGAATATATATGAGAATTGGTAAAATGAAACGTGTAGGGTGACTTATGCACTGCATCTAAAATATCAAATTTCATACTTCAAGTGATCGATACAACCTGTCAATGCATTCTCTATATTAAAATCTTGTTGGAATTTTTTTTTAAAGATTTTTTGAATTTAAAAAATCATTATTATTGTAGATCTAGAACTAATTAAATTAATGATTTTCTAAAAGCCATAGATTGCACTCATCTGTGCTGCACGTAATATATCTTTTAACACATCCTCATAATTTATTCTCTACTTTAAAATAGACTGTATAGCCTAATTTATATCATGGCAGAATTTCTCTTAACTTGATAATTACGACAATTTTATTTAAAAAAATTCAAATTAATCTATAAATTTATTTAAATAAACCGTGAATAAAAATATAAACTTTGATAGCTTGAACTAATTTATGATCGTTATCTATAAACGATTTGAAACGTTACCCGTTTTGTTTTATCTTCTTTTGATCAATTATTAAAGAGAAATTCTGCCATGATTATTAATAAATTATTAATTATGTTGTTATATATGTGATATGTCGGGACACATCATATCAACTAATAAAGGTCACGTGTATCCTCTTACCTTTAAGTTAAAGCTGAATTTGGTGGGGAGTTTTTCTCTAAAGCAAACATGTAAAGATGTTTTTGACAGTCTACCGAGCGTTAAAGGATGATAATTAAGTCTCACTTTCTCAATGAACATGTGGCCCCATCTGCATAATGCTCTTGTAAGGGGTTGCTACATATAATCGAGTATTAGACAACAGTGAACACCACTGAATTTAAGTTTGACTGATAAAGCAGTTTATTATTAAGTTTGCTATCTCTAATGTCTTGTTAGGACTTGGGAGATAGCTCGGTCAACTTTATTTGATGAGCCGCTGAACCGGTTTTGATTTTTCAACTCTAACCAAACACGAGGCGCCATTAATGGTCTTGATCAACATCCAAGGGTCCCGTGTCGCTACTCACGGGTCACGGCCTTCGCAATCCGTGAATGGTCGTCATGTCGTCATGTAGTGATCAGGTACATCACTATACTAATACAAGCATACACATTTGCACAAATGAAGTTAACAATTAGATAGATCCATGGCAAAGAAGAAGAAAAGCGCATCCCTCTTTGCTTTTGGCTGCGGCTGCGGTGGGTCAAAGTCTATCTCAGTTTCCGATTCCTCTGACATCAGATCTAGTACGACGGTAACCACTCCTCGTCGGCCAAAAAATCTCTCCTCCACTGACATCTTAACTCCGACCATCACCTCTGCCTCTACCTCCTCCCCATGGGATGATGATAAAGCTGACAAGTTCGACAGTTCCTCAAGCACGCCTAGTTTCTCCGGCCTCCTGCGCCAGCTAAATGAGCTGGAGCAGATTGTTATGACCTGGCATAGCCGCAAGGAAGAACAAGAAAAGAAAAAGGAAAAGGAAACAAAAATCGAAACAAGGAAGGTGGTGAAAGGACACAGGAGGAGCAAGAGCAAGGGTGGAATGCGGGTGTTGGAAGAAAGTGTGGTGGTGGTGAAGGAGTCCGAAGACCCGCTCGGGGACTTCAGGAGGTCAATGCTGCAAATGATAGTGGAGAAAGAAATTGTGGACAAAGAGGAGTTGTCGGAGCTACTGAGGCAGTTTCTGGCGCTTAATTCCCCTCAGCACCATCATCTGATCCTCCGGACATTCGCTGAGATCTGGGAGGAAATTTTCGCAAGATATGATCAGAAATCTTCTGAGTTTCTCGTTCATCATGCTTGCCACCGGTATCCTACTCCTCTGCGGTTCTGAAACAACTTCAGTGAATGCGGAATAAATACATATCAATGTTGGGTTATTTGTTGTTTTGTTTAATTTTTTTAACCTCTTTTATTGATCGTATATATGTGTGTCGTTTTTTCATAAGTTCCTTCTTAATTTGTTGGCTGCTCAAAGTTTCTTAATTGATTAATTAGTAATCCTATGTTTTGTAATTTTTATGCATCAATGTTCCTCGTACACAAGAAGCAATTTGAATTCCGTTCATGAATAAAAAAGAACAAAAAAAAGAGCAAAAGCATAAAAGCATAGAGCAATTTGAATAACCTGACATCAAACTATCCAAAGTATTATCAGTTTTAAAACTTGATCAAAATAAAGACATACAAAGCTTAATCCAATTAATTCCTAGATCTGATCAGGGCCTCGGCAGATGTATTTTTATTATCTTATATTCTTTTGGAGATAAGGCCTGACTTTTTTGCCTATAAAAGAAAAGACAACATAGAAAGAACCTTAATTGGTCCCTTCTGATAATAGCTCATTGACTCAGTGTCCTTTCCGTTGGTAAATTTGGGCACATGGATTTAATGATTGTAGACTCACCCCTCTCAGGTAATAATTGACAGAAGGGTCCAACTGAACTTTTACCAGAATTCAAAGGCTAATTGAGCATTCAAATGTTCACCGAGATGATTGAGCCAACAGAAATATTTTCAACAGTGCAAAAATTATTAGACCTAGTTCTCAAAAAATTTACACAGAAAAGAAAATTGAATAATGATTTGCCCAGAACATTTCTTGTACAACCAAACCAAAGTCGTTATATTTCATGACAATTTATACATCAATTGTGCCAATACCATCATGGCAGTGCGTATCTTACAAAAGTTTATTATAGTAAATGCAAGCTGCTTCAAAAAATAATGAGCTAAAAGAAGCAAAAATATCAGATACCAGTTCCTTAAGGACTACAAACAAAAAAACAAAAACAACAACAACTATCTCTGGAACCATTTCAATGATGCCTGATCTGGTATTGGCAGTGAGGCATCAGTACCAGTTTAAATATATTTTTATAACCTTTTTACTTTTTACTTATAGCTGAGGTAAAGTCATGCCAGGTTGTATTTAAAAGAATGATTGTAATATTGAGTTCAGAGGAAAATTAAGATGGATTTTACATACCACCAGGTATGTATCGACTTATATCAGAATATTCACAAAAAGCACCCATAAATTACCGCTATAACAAGTGGAAATTAGAAGTCGGTACGAGAAATGGAGCAATAAGATGTAAAGCTACTATTCTACATGTTGCCATAGCTTCACTTTTGGACTCAATTTAGCTGGAACTGCCTTTGACCAAGCATCCAAGTCAGGGAGTGGGCCTGTTAGTGCAAAAAAATTCTCACACTCTGGCTCTTCCACTAGCTTCCTTACCTACAGATCATATTGAGCTTAGGTTAAAAATTTTCTGCAGTTGCATTTTAGAAGAGCTGTGTTGAAGAGCTTAGGTTATAAATTCCTGGAGAGGTAAAGCTACTATTCTATTATCAATACTGTGTAATCAGTCCAGAAAACAGCAACCACTACAGAACAGTAGTTCTATAATAACTATAGTGTTGTCCTTGTTGCAACGTGTGACAACTTCATTATTTAATTAATTTAATCATTTGATTAAGAGCTTCCAGTTAAAATAATTGTTTAAGGGGATATGTACCTCTCCAGGAAGAGCACGTGAAAGTGCCTTTATAGCAGAGTTTTCAGTCCAAGAACGATTGGATTTCGGAGGTGCTATTTTGTGTTCCCTGTAATATTGATCATTATCTCTTCCACTGCAATTCACCATAATTCTACCATTTGGCATTAGCTTCTTTGCTAGTCCCACCCATGTTTCCTCCTGCATGCCACTTAGGTAATTTTAATTTACCATTATTTGGTGAAATTATAATTAACAAGAGGTTAAAGGTGCTGTTACCTCTAGCAATTGCGGTAAGATCTTGCCATCAGCAAACAAATCCACAATAATTCCTACGAGGTGGACATTTTTTTATTTGAAGAGTACAGTCTACAAATTACAGTAATATAAACAAATGAATTTAAATAAGAACTCGAGGAGATTTAAAGGAAGCAATTGTATTATATTACCAGCAAAGCCTCCTTCAACTGTAGCATCAGGAGAAAGTGCATCTCCAGTACAAACAGATAGATAACCACCATGTTCATTTTTTTCCTCTACTTTTGATAAATCAAAATATGCTCTTGCCACATTAATCAACTACAAGTATGAAAATCAGCACGAGATCGGGATAAGAAATTTTATTGTGGGCGTAGTTTCACGAAATTAAATAGTAATATAATTGTGACTATGACTTGCCAACTCATCAAGCTCCCAGCCAATGATGTGAAATGAAGGATAATATTTAAGGATTGAATGAGCAGCAGTCCCAGCTCCCTGACAGCAATAGTTGAAACTAAGTAAAACATCTAACATATCAATTACTTGAAGCAAATAACATGCTGATTAGAGGAGTCTCTAACCAAGCCTAACATAGCAATGGGGCCTTGTGGAATAATAGCAGGAAGGGATGCAAACTCATCCTGTAATGATGAACACAAAAAAAAAAAAAAAATTATCAAGTAGAAACAATAGTAACAATTTTAAGCTGGCAACTTTGACTTTGTGAAAACATAAGCAGTCCAGAAAACAATTTAGAAAGCAAATTGTGTCAATCTAATTAAACATAAGTTGTCTTTGATGTATTTTTGGCTTCAATACTGTAAAGAAAATGAAGTCTTCAAATTGTCAAGTCAAAATACACTCCAATTATTCATTTACTTCATTATATTTAAAATTTTTATTATTCCTATAATACAAAGGATGGAGAGAAGCTTACCCAATATGACCCGGTCCATACTGAATCCTTCTTAATCATGCTGTGAACATTGCCTGTCGATTTGAACGTATATCATCAAATGTAGTGTTGTATACCTAGTTTGGAGTGTTTAACAAGACTTTGTATTCTAAGTTTACAATAGAAAGCAGTAAATCAGTGTCCAGAGAGGCCATTAAATAGAATAATACAAGGGGTCCCCCCTCCCCCCTCCCCCTTCCGCCTCCTCCTCCTTAACAGCATTTCAGCTCTTTCTTAGCCAGAACTTATCGTTTGGTAGCAGAGTTAGAACCCTTATTACAGGCATAAGGTTCTGCCCCATACGGCCATACAGGGGCGGAATCAAGGGGGGTGTTATAATTACTATTTGGAAGTAATAGTTGGTCGGTATTGATTTTCTTTTTATTTTTACTTCCCTCACTTTGAAACTGTAGAGACCCAAATTCAGAAGGAAATTCCTTGTTACGAAGTCACAGAGCTAAAATTAAATTAATTAAAATGTAAATTTATTATCAATTTGGATGGACAAACAAAAACAATACATATATACTTATTGTCATTTGATTATTTTATATTAAAAACATCATTGAATCTAATTAATTTGTATTATTTTTGTCTAGATGATTATTAAAATTAACTTATCCCCCACCCCCCATGCTTTATATCTGGCTCCATCTCTAACCATACAAATCTTTTTCATCTTTTGTGCTTTGCTCTGATACTATCAGGAACCAAATAAAATTTTCTTATCCCAAACAATATATAAGTTGGTTCACTATATGCAAGTTCACACTTTCTGATCTTCAAGTTGCAAATTATTATTTGCTCCCAGAAGACATACAATTATTAGCTAAGGACGGTTCCAACACACAATTAAGCTCAATAAAGTTTAAAAGAAACAAGTACATGATTAGCATTATTGGACTGGGGTATTTGGTTAATACAACTGCACATTCTATGTTCGGTGAAATGCCTAAGAGAAACAATTATGCTTTACAGATCTACAATTGATAAGAAAGCTCGGGTAAACAAGAGATGCTTACGGCACAGAGCGGGAAACGCTATCTATCTGCCGGTGGAAAGACGATGAGGCTGTTAAGTGGGACCCATCTGAGGTCTCATGTGGGCATGTGGCTGTCGTAGGCGTCTGTGCGGCTGTGACAGTGCTGCGGGTCATATTGGTTACTGATCATGCGGATTAATTTAATATTAGTGAAGTCGAATTATTGTAGTTTCCTTTTATCCAAGAACTACGTAATGGCACAATCGATGAAGCATTATATTTATACTGAGTTACTCACTTTCGTAATATCATTAATTTTATGTAGCCATGATCACAAAATAATAATCCCTTAGGGTGGGTTTGGATCGCATGAGAATAAAAATACAATTAATTAATCGAAATATATTTTTTATTCCTAGATGGTGTAGTAGGCGTCTGTGCGGCTGTGCCGGTGCTGCGGGTCATATTGGTTACTGATCCTGCGGATTTATTTATTATTTTTTAGGCAAAATTGGATATAACCCCTACAATCTTTGCCAATTGAATATAACCCCTGTAATCTTCAAAATCAGACATAACCCCTCTAATCTTCTTACTTTTGGATAAAAATAAAACCATAAAAAAATAATAATCCTGACCATAAAAAAAATTATTTTTAATAAAAACAATGAAATGACACTGATTAACAGCACGTTATTTCTGATGGCTAACACAACTCGTCCTATTCTATTCAATATTTTAATCCAATCTCCAAGACACTTTTGAAATTTTTATATTAGTTTTTGTATTTTTGCAATAGTCCCTATATTTTTTTTTATTTGGAAAAGTTCAAATCGTGGCAAAAAAATTAAATTTATTACGCATATGCCAAAAAGAAAAACATGCAAAATTTCATACATATGATGCATGCATGATATATTATTACATATGTTTTATACATATTTAAATTATAATATTTTTTTGGCATTTTGCAAATAAGAAACATGGGGATTAAAATATACTAGTACAAAATAAAAAAAAATTAACGCGGTCATTAAATGAGGTGGTTGGAAATTTAAAAATATTTTTGCATTTAAGCCCTTGGATGTTTCATATTTATAAAATACGGGACAATTTGTTATAATTTAAATGTATTAAATACATACAATAAAAAAATATACACACATTTTACATGTGCAATTATTTATAAGCATTTATTTAACATATGCATAATATTTAAATTTGGATTCAGTGGGTATTCGGACGAGCAAATGTCAGGAGAAAAAGAAAAAGCTATTAATGGTAAATACTGCTTATCAGCGTTATTCCATGGTTCCTAATTTCCTATTAAAAATAAAAATATTTTATTGTCAGTATTAAAATTTGTGAAGTTTGTATGGCTTTTCTTTAAAAAAATAGTAATAAGTCATTGTGTGAAATACAGTTTATTTCCTTTTCGCGTCCAGTAGAAATTGAATATATCAATACCTTTAGAATAACAACAAAATCACTGATTGTTTGTACTGTGCTGGATAATCACATTCAGAATAAAATTTGAATTTTTAATAGTTCTGCATATTTGGAAATTGAACCCATTTTGACTTATTAACAAAATAGAAAATGGAATTCCAAATAATTCTGCCTATTTGTATGCCTCTAATGGGCTGGAGGACCACTCTTATCACCAAATTATCTGGTGTATGGTCCATAGGATAGGTCCAGTGGGCTATAATTTAGCTCCTTCCCAAATTCCCCGCTTGGAATTGTACCATGAAAACGACTGAGCTCGTTAAAACATCACGTTCTCCGCTGATGTCACTCCCATTTCATGCCAAATGAAACAGCTAAAAACAAAATCAAACGGTAGAGACAACTGACCAGCATTTACAATTAACTCTTCACCAGATGTCAAAGATCTTGACAATTATCCTTTTTAATTCTTTATCGAGTACAAGAGAGATCTAAACAATTATTTAAACCAACGTTCTTCCAAGAGTCAAAAATGGAACAAGTGCCCAGTTGAGAAGCTACTAGACAAGATGTCAAGCACTTCACAGGAGCTTACAGCTAATAAACCCATACAGATGCCACGCATTAAATTGCTACAATAGTGGAGAGGAAGGAAAGGACGGAGTGCGCAATTATTAAACAATTCGGACCCCTTGACATGGTCTCTCTCGCTTGTCGTTACCTCAAATTGAGAATACATTGTGGCCTAGTTCGCACCTAATGCGTTCGACAACAGTACACCTCCAGATCGGAAATGTCACATTGAATTTAATTTCTGTGCAAATTGTTCGTCCTGAGAAAACGTTCATCGGTTGGTATAATTAATTTCTCGTTTCCGTAAGTAACGATCTAGAATTTAATGATGCATCATATGCATGCACGGAGTATAACTAAAAAGGGGATGGTTTGCGCTTTCCGTGTCTCACGGGTGACATGCATGATCTTTGCCATTGTGACTGCCTCGCTATTATCGGCTAACAATCTAAGTTCACGAGCCTAGCTTCGCCTTTTTCTCACCTCTCTCAACCACTTCAATTTTTTTTTTCCATATAATAAGTTGCTCATATTCTACTAAATTAAGAAAATAAAAAGGGAAAAATAGTAGCTCCTATGGTTTTGCTCTTTTTTTTTTTCTTTTTTATTCATGAACGGAATTCAAATTGCTTCTTGTGTACGAGGCACATTGATGCATAAAAATTACAAAACATAGGATTACTAATTAATCAATTAAGAAGCTTTGAGCAGCCAACAAATTAAGAAGGAGCTGATGAAACAAAGACACACATATATACCATCAATAAAAGATGTTAAAAAAAATTAAACAAAACAACAAATAACCCAACATTGATATGTATTTATTCCGCATTCACTGAAGTTGTTTCAGAACCGCAGAGGAGTAGGATACCGGTGGCAAGCATGATGAACGAGAAACTCAGAAGATTTCTGATCATATCCTGCGAAAATTTCCTCCCAGATCTGAGCGAATGCCCGGAGGATCAGATGATGGTGCTGAGGGGAATTAAGCGCCAGAAATTGCCTCAGCAGCTTCAACAACTCCTCTTTGTCGACAATTTCTTTCTCCGCTGTCATTTGCAGCATTGACCTCCTGAAGTCCCCGAGCGGGTCTTCGGACTCCTTCACCACCACCACACTTTCTTCCAACACCCGCATTCCACCCTCACTCTTGCTCCTCTTGTGTCCTTTCACCACCTTCCTTATTTCGATTTTTGTTTCCTTTTCCTTTTTCTTTTCTTGTTCTTCCTTGTGGCTCTGCCAGGTCATAACAGTATGCTCCAGCTCATTTAGCTGGCGCAGGAGGCCGGAGAAACTAGGCGTGCTTGAGGAACTGTCGAACTTGTCAGCTTCATCATCATCCCATGGGGAGGAGGTAGAGGCAGAGGTGATGGTCGGGGTTAAGATGTCAGTGGAGGAGAGATTTTTTGGCCGACGAGGAGTGGTTATCACCGTACTAGATTTGATGTCAGAGGAATCGGAAACTGATGTCTATCTCAGTTTGAGTGCGTTAATTTGATGTCTATCTCAGTTTCCGATTCCTCTGACATCAAATCTAGTACGGCGGTAACCACTCCTCGTCGGCCAAAAAATCTCTCCTCCACTGACATCTTAACCCCGACCATCACCTCTGCCTTTACCTCCTCCCCATGGGATGATGATGAAGCTGACAAGTTCGACAGTTCCTCAAGCACGCCTAGTTTCTCCGGCCTCCTGCGCCAGCTAAATGAGCTGGAGCATACTGTTATGACCTGGCAGAGCCACAAGGAAGAACAAGAAAAGAAAAAGGAAAAGGAAACAAAAATTGAAATAAGGAAGGTGGTGAAAGGACACAAGAGGAGCAAGAGCTAGGGTGGAATGCGGGTGTTGGAAGAAAGTGTGGTGGTGGTGAAGGAGTCCGAAGACCCGCTCGGGGACTTCAGGAGGTCAATGCTGCAAATGACAGCGAAGAAAGAAATTGTCGACAAAGAGGAGTTGTTGGAGCTGCTGAGGCAGTTTCTGGCGCTTAATTCCCCTCAGCACCATCATCTGATCCTCCGGGCATTCGCTAAGATCTGGGAGGAAATTTTCGCAGGATATGATCAGATATCTTCTGAGTTTCTCGTTCATCATGCTTGCCACCGGTATCCTACTCCTCTGCGGTTCTGAAACAACTTCAGTGAATGCGGAATAAATACATATCAATGTTGGGTTATTTGTTGTTTTGTTTAATTTTTTTTAACATCTTTTATTGATGGTATATATGTGTGTCTTTGTTTCATCAGCTCCTTCTTAATTTGTTGGCTGCTCAAAGCTTCTTAATTGATTAATTAGTAATCCTATGTTTTGTAATTTTTATGCATCAATGTGCCTCGTACACAAGAAGCAATTTGAATTCCGTTCATGAATAAAAAAGAAAAAAAAAGAGCAAAACCATAGGAGCTACTATTTTTCCCTTTTTATTTTCTTAATTTAGTAGAATATGAGCAACTTATTTTATGGAAAAAAAAAATTGAAGTGGTTGAGAGAGGTGAGAAAAAGGCGAAGCTAGGCTCGTGAACTTAGATTGTTAGCCGATAATAGCGAGGCAGTCACAATGGCAAAGATCATGCATGTCACCCGTGAGACACGGGAAGCGCAAACCATCCCCTTTTTAGTTATACTCCGTGCATGCATATGATGCATCATTAAATTCTAGATCGTTACTTACAGAAACGAGAAATCAATTATACCAACCGATGAACGTTTTCTCAGGACGAACAATTTGCACAGAAATTAAATTCAATGTGACATTTCCGATCTGGAGGTGTACTGTTGTCGAACGCATTAGGTGCGAACTAGGCCACAATGTATTCTCAATTTGAGGTAACGACAAGCGAGAGAGACCATGTCAAGGGGTCCGAATTGTTTAATAATTGCGCACTCCGTCCTTTCCTTCCTCTCCACTATTGTAGCAATTTAATGCGTGGCATCTGTATGGGTTTATTAGCTGTAAGCTCCTGTGAAGTGCTTGACATCTTGTCTAGTAGCTTCTCAACTGGGCACTTGTTCCATTTTTGACTCTTGGAAGAACGTTGGTTTAAATAATTGTTTAGATCTCTCTTGTACTCGATAAAGAATTAAAAAGGATAATTGTCTAGATCTTTGACATCTGGTGAAGAGTTAATTGTAAATGCTGGTCAGTTGTCTCTACCGTTTGATTTTGTTTTTAGCTGTTTCATTTGGCATGAAATGGGAGTGACATCAGCGGAGAACGTGATGTTTTAACGAGCTCAGTCGTTTTCATGGTACAATTCCAAGCTGGAAATTTGGGAAGGAGCTAAATTATAGCCCACTGGACCTATCCTATGGACCATACACCGGATAATTTGGTGATAAGAGTGGTCCTCCAGCCCATTAGAGGCATACAAATAGGCAGAATTATTTGGAATTCCATTTTCTATTTTGTTAATAAGTCAAAATGGGTTCAATTTCCAAATATGCAGAACTATTAAAAATTCAAATTTTATTCTGAATGTGATTATTCAGCACAGTACAAACAATCAGTGATTTTGTTGTTATTCTAAAGGTATTGATATATTCAATTTCTACTGGACGCGAAAAGGAAATAAACTGTATTTCACACAATGACTTATTACTATTTTTTTAAAGAAAAGCCATACAAACTTCACAAATTTTAATACTGACAATAAAATATTTTTATTTTTAATAGGAAATTAGGAACCATGGAATAACGCTGATAAGCAGTATTTACCATTAATAGCTTTTTCTTTTTCTCCTGACATTTGCTCGTCCGAATACCCACTGAATCCAAATTTAAATATTATGCATATGTTAAATAAATGCTTATAAATAATTGCACATGTAAAATGTGTGTATATTTTTTTATTGTATGTATTTAATACATTTAAATTATAACAAATTGTCCCGTATTTTATAAATATGAAACATCCAAGGGCTTAAATGCAAAAATATTTTTAAATTTCCAACCACCTCATTTAATGACCGCGTTAATTTTTTTTTTATTTTGTACTCGTATATTTTAATCCCCATGTTTCTTATTTGCAAAATGCCAAAAAAATATTATAATTTAAATATGTATAAAACATATGTAATAATATATCATGCATGCATCATATGTATGAAATTTTGCATGTTTTTCTTTTTGGCATATGCGTAATAAATTTAATTTTTTTGCCACGATTTGAACTTTTCCAAATAAAAAAAAATATAGGGACTATTGCAAAAATACAAAAACTAATATAAAAATTTCAAAAGTGTCTTGGAGATTGGATTAAAATATTGAATAGAATAGGACGAGTTGTGTTAGCCATCAGAAATAACGTGCTGTTAATCAGCGTCATTTCATTGTTTTTATTAAAAATAATTTTTTTTATGGTCAGGATTATTATTTTTTTATGGTTTTATTTTTATCCAAAAGTAAGAAGATTAGAGGGGTTATGTCTGATTTTGAAGATTACAGGGGTTATATCCAATTGGCAAAGATTGTAGGGGTTATATCCAATTTTGCCTAAAAAATAATAAATAAATCCGCAGGATCAGTAACCAATATGACCCGCAGCACCGGCACAGCCGCACAGACGCCTACTACACCATCTAGGAATAAAAAATATATTTCGATTAATTAATTGTATTTTTATTCTCATGCGATCCAAACCCACCCTAAGGGATTATTATTTTGTGATCATGGCTACATAAAATTAATGATATTACGAAAGTGAGTAACTCAGTATAAATATAATGCTTCATCGATTGTGCCATTACGTAGTTCTTGGATAAAAGGAAACTACAATAATTCGACTTCAATAATATTAAATTAATCCGCATGATCAGTAACCAATATGACCCGCAGCACTGTCACAGCCGCACAGACGCCTACTACAGCCACATGAGATGAGACCTCAGATGGGTCCCACTTAACAGCCTCATCGTCTTTCCACCAGCAGATAGATAGCGTTTCCCGCTCTATGCTCCAACTCTCCATGCTCTATCCAAACAGTGCTTAAACCTCATCTACTGCTCTACTATAATCAATCATATCATAAACAGCAGCCATGGGCACAGCCACAGCACTCCATCTATCACCTCTACTTCCCCGATTTCACAATATTCACCTCTCTCGCTTCAGTCCCAATGCACACTTTCCCGTCCCTCGCGCTCGGCTCTCTCCGCTCCGCCTTGCTCCGGCCAGATCCTCACCGGATGGACAGAGTGGAGCTGCTCAAACCGCGGCCGAGACAAAGGAGGAGGAGCCTTTCAAAGTTATTATGGCTTTGAGTAGCAAGTACAACGACGGTATAATGGTGATAGATAGTGCATGCTCCAGATATCTCCTCCTTGACTCCAGCCGTAAGCTTTCTCGTTTAGCTGAGCCTTTTATCTGAATACAACTCAGGAAATGTAGATTTTACGGTGTAATCCATAATTGTTCTCTCGGGCCTTTCATCGAACATAGAATGTGCAGTTGTATTAAACAAATACCCCAGTCCAATAATGCTAATCATGTACTTGTTTCTTTTAAACTTTATTGAGCTTAATTGTGTGTTGGAACCGTCCTTAGCTAATAATTGTATGTCTTCTGGGAGCAAATAATAATTTGCAACTTGAAGATCAGAAAGTGTGAACTTGCATATAGTGAACCAACTTATATATTGTTTGGGATAAGAAAATTTTATTTGGTTCCTGATAGTATCAGAGCAAAGCACAAAAGATGAAAAAGATTTGTATGGTTAGAGATGGAGCCAGATATAAAGCATGGGGGGTGGGGGATAAGTTAATTTTAATAATCATCTAGACAAAAATAATACAAATTAATTAGATTCAATGATGTTTTTAATATAAAATAATCAAATGACAATAAGTTATATATGTATTGTTTTTGTTTGTCCATCCAAATTGATAATAAATTTACATTTTAATTAATTTAATTTTAGCTCTGTGACTTCGTAACAAGGAATTTCCTTCTGAATTTGGGTCTCTACAGTTTCAAAGTTAGGGAAGTAAAAATAAAAGGAAAATCAATACCGACCAACTATTACTTCCAAATAGTAACAATAACACCCCCCTTGATTCCGCCCCTGTATGGCCGTATGGGGCAGAACCTTATGCCTGTAATAAGGGTTCTAACTCTGCTACCAAACGATAAGTTCTGGCTAAGAAAGAGCTGAAATGCTGTTAAGGAGGAGGGGGAGGGGGGACCCCTTATATTATTCTATTTAATGGCCTCTCTGGACACTGATTTACTGCTTTCTATTGTAAACTTAGAATACAAAGTCTTGTTAAACACTCCAAACTAAGTATACAACACTACATTTGATGATATGCCTTCAAATCAACAGGCAATGTTCACAGCATGATTAAGAAGGATTCAGTATGGACTGGGTCATATTGGGTAAGCTTCTCTCCATCCTTTGTATTATAGGAATAATAAAAATTTAAAATATAATGAAGTAAATGAATAATTGGAGTGTATTTTGACTAAAATTTGAAGACTTCATTTTCTTTACAGTATTGAAGGCAAAAATACATCAAAGACAACTTATGTTTAATTGGATTGACACATTTTGCTTTCTAAATTGGTTTCTGGAGTGCTTATGCTTTCACAAAGTCAAAGTTGCTAGCTTAAAATTGTTACTATTGTTTCTACTTGATAATTTTTTTTTTGTTCATCATTACAGGATGAGTTTGCATCCCTTCCTGCTATTATTCCACAAGGCCCCATTGCTATGTTAGGCTTGGTTAGAGACTCCTCTAATCAGCATGTTATTTGCTTTAATTAATTGATATGTTAGATATATTACTTAGTTTCAACTATTGCTGTCAGGGAGCTGGGACTGCTGCTCATTCAATCCTTAAATATTATCCTTCATTTCACATCATTGGCTGGGAGCTTGATGAGTTGGCAAGTCATAGTCACAATTATATTACTATTTAATTTCGTGAAACTACGCCCACAATAAAATTTCTTATCCCGATCTCGTGCTGATTTTCATACTTGTAGTTGATTAATGTGGCAAGAGCGTATTTTGATTTATCAAAAGTAGAGGAAAAAAATGAACATGGTGGTTATCTATCTGTTTGTATTGGAGATGCACTTTCTCCTGATGCTACAGTTGAAGGAGGCTTTGCTGGTAATATAATACAATTGCTTCCTTTAAATCTCCTCGAGTTCTTATTTAAATTCATTTGTTTATATTACTGTATTTTGTAGACTGTACTCTTCAAATAAAAAAATGTCCACCTTGTAGGAATTATTGTGGATTTGTTTGCTGATGGCAAGATCTTACCGCAATTGCTTGAGGTAACAGCACCTTTAACCTCTTGTTAGTTATAATTTCACCAAATAATGGTAAATTAAAATTACCTAAGTGGCATACAGGAGGAAACATGGGTGGGACTAGCAAAGAAGCTAATGCCAAATGGTAGAATTATGGTGAATTGCAGTGGAAGAGATAATGATCAATATTACAGGGAACACAAAATAGCACCTCCGAAATCCAATCGTTCTTGGACTGAAAACTCTGCTATAAAGGCACTTTCACGTGCTCTTCCTGGAGAGGTACATATCCCCTTAAACAATTCTTTTAACTGGAAGCTCTTAATCGAAATGATTAAATTAATTAAATAATGAATTTGTCACACGTTTCAACAAGGACAACACTATAGTTATTATAGAACTACTATTCTGTAGTGGTTGCTGTTTTCTGGACTGATTACACAGTATTGATAATAGACAAACACAATAGTTAAAATAATTATCAACACAGCTCTTCTAAAAATGCAACCACAGAAAATTTTTAACCTAAGCTCAATATGATCTGTAGGTATGTTGGAAGCTAGTGGAAGAGCCAGAGTGTGAGAATTTTTTTGCACTAACAGGCCCACTCCCTGACTTGGATGCTTGGTCAAAGGCAGTTCCAGCTAAATTGAGTCCAAAAGTAAAGCTATGGCAACATGTAGAATAGTAGCTTTACATCTTATTGCTCCATTTCTCGTACCGACTTCTAATTTCCACTTGTTTTAGTGGTAATTTATGGGTTCTTTTTGTGAATATTCCGATATAAGTTGATACATACCTGGTGGTATGTAAAATCCATCTTAATTTTCCTCTGAACTCAATATTACAATCATTCTTTTAAATACAACCTGGCATGACTTTACCTCAGCTGTAAGTAAAAAGTAAAAAGGTTATAAAAATATATTTAAACTGGTACTGATGCCTCACTGCCAATACCATATCAGGCATCATTGAAATGGTTCTAGAGATAGTTGTTGTTTTTTTTGTTTGTAGTCCTCAAGGAACTGGTATCTGATATTTTTGCTTCTATTAGCTCATTATTTTTTGAAGCAGCTTGAATTTACTGTGCTTAACTTTTGTAAGATACGCACTGCATGATGGTATTGGAACAATTGATGTATAAATTGTCATGAAATATAACGACTTTGGTTTGGTTGGACAAGAAACGTTCTGGGCAAATCATTATTCAATTTTCTTTTCTGTGTGTAAATTTTTTGAGAACTAGGTCTGATAATTTTTTGCACTGTTGAAAATATTTCTGTTGGTTCAATCATCTCGGTGAACATTTGAATGCTCAATTAGCCTTTGAATTCTGGTAAAAGTTCAGTTGGACCCTTCTGTCAATTATTACCTGAGAGTGGTGAGCTACAATCATTACATCCATCTCGGTGAACATTTGTCTGCTTAATTAGACTTTGAATTCTGGTAAAAGTTCAGTTGGACCCTTCTGTCAATTATTACCTGAGAGGGGTGAGTCTACAATCATTACATCCATGTGCCCAAATTTACCAACGGAAAGGACACTGAGTTAATGAGCTATTATCAGAAGGGACCAATTAAAGTTCTTTCTATGTTGTCTTTTCTTTTAGGCAAAAAAGTCAGGCCTCATCTCCAAAAGAATATAAGATAATAAAAGTACATCTGCCGAGGCCCTGATCAGATCTAGGAATTAATTGGATTAAGCTTTGTATGTCTTTATTTTGATCAAGTCTTAAAACTGATAATAACTTTGGATAGTTTGATGTCAGGTTATTTTGAGAAAGGATGTAACTTTGTTGGTTGTTTACCTTCAAAAAAACTTGGTTGGTTGTTAAACAGTGCCTACTGCCTAGTACTTGCAATAGTTTGCTGGTATCGCTTACTGGCTTTGGTTTCAACACACTGGTACCAGTTCTAATTTATTTTAGATCCTTTGTTTCAACAGAAAACAGGTGGGCAGCAACTTCTTTTGTAAAATACAGAAGAAGAGAAAATCTGCGGTCTGCCCGGCTGCTGTGCTGGTTTGCCCGAAGTTACTGTCGTAGTTGTTTGCGGTTAGCACGTTTGAACTCGCGGGGAAAGTGGTTCGACAAACCAACCCCAACGCAAAATGTTTATTTAAGACAGCATGGCTTTGTCATATAATATTGACTTCAATCCCTCAATTCATCCTCCCTATTTTTATTTATACAATTCGGCCTTTATAATGAGTAAGGATTATAGTATTATACCTCCGCAGATTGCAATGAATTTATCTGGCAACTGCAGGAGCTAATATTGAAGTCTGTAAAAACAGGAAATCTAGAGTTCCGTGCCAATCCTTATTCCCAATTCTAATTCTAACATTTTGTTGGTATAGGAATTGGGCCGGGAATAGGTCTCTATTCCTTATTCCCATGGTGTTTGGTTTGACACCGGAATAAGGAATAAGGGGCTTATTCCTTATTCCCATCCCAAAACACCCCATCCAAACACAGAGAATTGGTAAAATGAAACGTGTAGGGTGGCTCATGCACTGCATCCAAAATATAAAATTTCAAACTTCAAGTGATCGATACAACCTGTCAATGCATTCTCTATATTAAAATCTTGTTGGAAAAAAAATTTATTTTTTAAAGATTTTTTGAATTTAAAAAATCATTATTATTGTAGACCTAGAACTAATTAAATCAATGATTTTCTAAAAGCCATAGATTGCACTCATCTGTGCTGCACGTAATATATCTTTTAACACATCCTCATAATTTATTCTCTACTTTAAATAGACTGTATAGCCTAATTTATATCATGGCAGAATTTCTCTTAACTTGATAATTACGACAATTTGATTTAAAAAAATTCAAATTAATCTATAAATTTATTTAAATAAACCGTGAATAAAAATATAAACTTTGATAGCTTGAACTAATTTATGATCGTTATCTGTAAACGATTTGAAACGTTACCCGTTTTGTTTTATCTTCTTTTGATCAATTATTAAAGAGAAATTCTGCCATGATTATTAATAAATTATTAATTATGTTGTAATATATGTGATATGTCGGGACACATCATATCAACTAATAAAGGCCACGTGTATCCGTTTATCTTTAAGTTAAAGCTGAATATGGTGGGGAGTTTTTCTCTAAAGCAAACATGTAAAGATGTTTTTGACAGTCTACCGAGCGTTAAAGGATGATAATTAAGTCTCACTTTCTCAATGAACATGTGGCCCCATCTGCATAGTGCTCTTGTAAGGGGTTGCTACATATAATCGAGTATTAGACAACAGTGAACACCACTGAATTTAAGTTTGACTGATAAAGCAGTTTATTATTAAGTTTGCTACCTCTACTGGCATGTCTTGTTAGGACTTGGGAGATAGCTCAGTCAACTTTATTTGCATCTCTCTTGTTGATGAATGATGACTGTCTTTGGACTCGTGCTGCTAAGATACCGACAACATGGCCCATAACATAATTTGGACCAGTCCTTTTTATTTTATCTCGAGAATAAGTTGGACCAGTTTATCTGTGAGCCGCTGAACCGGTTTTGATTTTTGAACTCCACTAACCAAACACGAGGCGCCATTTATGGTCTTGATCAACATCCAACGGTCCCATGTCGCTACTCACGGCCTTCGCAATCCGTGAATGGTCGTCATGTAGCGTTCAGTTTAGCACGGGAGCACGAGGATGGCAACTTATGTAAATGATCGAAAATTCCAAATTATCTGTTGGACCCTCCAAACTTTTATTATTTTAATCTCTATTCGAGATGATTTTATAAGACAAAATAAGCAACCATCACATCCTCGTGAAATTACATCATTATTTTATAGAGTATCTTAGTATTGAATTTTTAAGCAAGCAAACAAATAAAGTGTATATAAGAAGTTTCTCGCGCACGAGACGATAAAAATTCAAGCAAAAGAATTTAGAGATATTAAGGCATTTATTAATATCACTTTTCTTTCACTCGGGATCTCATTTTATTTCATTTCATTAGAATTTTTTTTATCAAAATAAATAGATTTCATTTCATTTGATCAGAATTTCTATGTTATCATACTCAACGGAATCTCGAGAAATCAATTAAATTCCGTGTGAAAATCATTTTTATCAAAGTCTAAATCTTTCAGTTTCAGTTTATTTTAACAAGTAGTTACATTTTGAGTCTTCAACTATATTTTACCATTTTCGAAAATAAGAAATTTGAGTTAACTTTGAAGTTTCTCGTTATATTAGATAATTATAGTATGAAATAACGATTAATTAAGCATTTGTGCACCTTAAATAATTTAAATCGTATATTCAAATATTTTACAACTTCAATAAATTCAACCTAAATTCATTAGATGAATAAGATGTTTATAAATATTAATAACAATAATAGTTTTAAGTAAATTACACAGTAGACTAATTCTTTAAAATGGATTGAAATACATACTTCTTAAAAACAATGATTGATTTTAAAGAAATTAAGTCAAAATAGAAAAAAAAAAGCGATCCACCATATAATATCCCAAATTTTTATTATAGAATTGCAAGGGATGAGTGGATAATCTAGTTGCCAATAGCCATTTCACACTTGCACAAATGTTTCGAAATGCCTAAAACTGATGCAAAATGCACACTTCCAAGGGGAACGGATCCTCTGGTCGGCAGAAATGTGCCGACCACGTGGTCGGCGCGTGATCCGAACCGTCCGATTTAATCTCAACGGTTCATTTTTTTTCGGGCCAATTTTTTTTTTTCGGGAGTGGTGGAATGCACGGGGCTCCCTTTAGCCGTTGAGATTAAATCAGACGGTCCAGATCACGCGCCGACCACGTGGTCGCCGACCAGAGGATCTGATTCCCACTTCCAAGGCTATACGCAGAAAACACAAAAACCAATTAGCGGCTTAAAAAATCAACCAAAGTCTCAAACATAAAACCCCGAGCAGAAAAATTCACGCACCATTCCATTCTTCGTCTAAGATCCGATCCATCGCCAAAATGCTCGCCGGTCCGGCCACCACCGCCGGCTCCGCAGCCGTATCCCCTTCGGACCCGCGTCAGTTCGGCTCCGCTCCACCTCTCGTCGTCTATTTAAACTGCCTCGAGGACACCTCGATCGAGCAAGAGAGCCTCTCCGGCATCGCCACAGTGGAACACGTCCCTCTCTCCCGCCTCTCCGATGGGAGAATTGAATCCGCCTCCGTCGTCCTTCTCCATTCTCTAACATTCCTCCCACGCGCCGCTCAGCGCCGTCTCAGGCCGTGGCAGCTCGTGCTTTGTCTTGGGTCGACTGACCGGGCTGTCGACTCGGCGCTCGCTTCGGATCTTGGGTTACGACTGGTACATGTGGATGCGAACCGAGCTGAGGAGGTCGCGGATACAGTCATGGCGCTGGTTCTTGGGTTGCTGAGGAAAACCCATCTTTTGTCGAGGTATTCTTCCTCTTCTTCGGCCGCGTCGGGCTGGCTTGGTGCCATTCAGCCGCTTTGTCGAGGGATGAGGAGGTGTAGAGGGCTTGTGCTTGGGATTATTGGTCGATCGGCTTCGGCCAGGTGTCTTGCTACTAGGAGCCTTGCTTTCAGGATGAGTGTGCTTTACTTTGATCCGGGATATGAGGTATGAAATAACTCTGGTTTGTTCTGTAATTTCGTTGTATATGTTTGTGCTGGACTTGTTGATGTAAAGTGTCATGACACTAAAAGAGAATTTGGCATTATTTTGAAGTTAAATTTTATATTAATTTAAGTCATTCCACTCCTATATCCTAAATTGCAAACAATGGTTATTCTTTGCCATTTATTAGGATAATACTGTTCTTGAGTTTGTTTTGTTTGAAGCTAGTAATCAAGTTAACGTTAAGTAGGGTCTAGAATAATTTAACTGTAGGATGTGAGCTTTTCACATCTTAATACTGAACGGCTTTGCCATAATTCCATTCGTATTTTTGTGTGAACCGGTTATGTGTTTAGTGGTCTGCTCCTTTTTTTTGGATTTATGTACTGGAATGGTATTTACCCTGTATAACATGAAAACTAGCTGTGATTGTTGCATACCTGGACATGGCTACATGTCATTTTTGAAACAATTACCAGAGGGGTACAATTGTCGTTGTCATATTGGATAAAGGCTAGGTTACTGGCATACCATACATTTTTTAGAAGTGCCTGCAATATGTAGCTTTATCAAAACAAAATCTTAAAATATTAAAGGCTTCCAAAAAAGACTACACAAGCTCTAGAATTACCACTAAAGGTACTGGCGATGCCCATTATTTCTTTGCCAATGTGACTTGCCTAACTTGGTTGCTGATCATTAATCATTATAATTAATATATATATGTTATTTTTGAATTGTAACTTTAGAAATTGAAAAGAATTTTATATAGTTTTTGAGGGTTTACGCTTTTAAAAAATTTTCTGGGCACATAGCATTATGTATAACATTGAGGTTAAGCTCTTCCTATGAATGCTTATTTGATTGGATTTCAATTTTGTGAAGGGAAAAGGGAAGCTGAGACGGCCTACAATTTTATTTCCTTCTGCGGCTAGAAGAATGGACACATTAAACGATTTATTGGCAGCCAGTGATCTTGTCTCTCTTCATTGTACAATTTCCAATAATACAATGCATATACTTAATGCCGAATGCCTGCAGCATATAAAGCCCGGTACTGTTTCAGTTCATGTTTTCATGCTAATGCATAGCCTGGTATATTTATCTCAATAATTTTTTCTTTAATGGTTGTAGGAGCATTCATAATAAATACTGGAAGCTGTCAGCTTATAGATGATTGTGCTCTGAAGCAACTACTAATTGAGGGAACCATAGCTGGCTGTGCATTGGATGGTGCTGAGGGCCCACAGTGGATGGAGGCTTGGGTGAGAACTGTGATCTTACAGGCAGTTAATTATTACTCAAAAACTGCATCAACATGTTTTGGTTATAAGTTGCTGCATCTCTTTTCATGAACTTTAGGTAAGAGAGATGCCAAATGTGCTGATCCTTCCCCGTAGTGCTGATTACAGTGAAGATGTCTGGATGGAGATTAGAGAGAAAGCAATCACCATTTTGCAATCTTATTTATTAGATGGTGTCATGCCTAGCAACTCAGTATCAGAAGGAGAGGCAGATGAAGAAGACGAAGAAATAGATGAAGCAGTTTTTGAAGTTGAGAATGACCCACTTGATAAGAGGATGAAGGAAGACCCATTGGCAGCTAGGCCTGGTGAGGAGAGCGGGGACCACCAACCGCTGCAGACTGACGATAGTCAGCTCAGCTCGGAGTATGATAAACAGAGAGGCATCTCTCAGTTGAAGGAGCCTCAGAGTGTCCCCTCAGGTTCCAGATCCGAAGGACGGCGTAGTGGATCCCGGAAGAAGGGTACGTGATTATTAAGTATGCAACTGGGTAGATATTGTTGAAACTGAATAACTGGAATTTCACGTAATTGGTAGTGATCTGTGGCTTGGGAAACAGATAAAAGTGTTAATTTACCATATTATCTAGATTTAGAACTGCATTTTTTTTTTTGAAAAGTTTGAAACGCCCGTAGGCTGAGAACTGCACATTTAGTTAACAGCTTTTGAAGTAAGTTTATTGATTATTGAAACATTTTTTTCTTACAGGGTACCTTTTTCCAACATGATTTTCATATGTGAATTTTAACTTTTCCCTAGATTTTTATGTATGTATCTTCTAATTAATTGTGTATAGAGAAGGTGTATTAAGTAGATAACCAAATTCTAACACCAGGTTAATTTCATGTTACTTAGGTAAGAAGAGGCCAGCACGCCGAAGATCAAAACAGAAGATAGATGAATCATCAAACATAGAAACTGATGATATCAGTGGCCGGGATCAGGTCCTTAGCTCCAGTTCTCGATTTGCTTCACCAGAAGATTTGAAAAGCAGGAGCAAGTCAGCAGTTGATTCCACGATGGAAGTCACTTCTTCTGAAAAGGAGGTGAATAAAAAGTTGAGTCTTGACCTTTTGAAGGATGGTTTTGTAATTTCACTACGTGCTAGGGACCAGCCAGGATTTCATGTGGCACGGCAAAGGTTGCCTGGTGGGGGTTGGTTCCTTGATGTTGTGTCGAATGTCACTAAACGGGACCCTGCTGCTCAGTTCTTGGTTACTTTCAGAAGCAAGGTGAGTTTTTTTGAATATCAGTATTTGTTTTGTGAATTCCTTGCCACTGCTAATAAAATTTTCTATTGTTCTCTATTTTTACCAGGATACCATCGGGTTGCGTTCTTTTGTTTCTGGAGGGAAACTATTGCAGGTAAACCTCCCTTTTTTTTCTTAGCATAACATGAGGAATTATAGAGTTGCTACTTTTGTATTATGCGTTAGTTGCTAAATTTTGATTTTATATTTAGCACCTCTCAAAAATATTATTACTTTTGTGAGCTTTGTGCTTCTTCTCACAAGGTCCAGGGGATCAAGTGTTTTATTTGTATCTTTTACTTGTTCATATGTTATTGTTGCATTTATCTGTATAGTCAGAGGGCATAATGTCATTTTTTTCTTGAATGAATAAAAAATCACATGATTCTTACTTCCCAAATTTTTGCACCCGAACAGATAAATAGAAAAATGGAGTTCGTGTTTGCTAGTCATAGCTTTGATGTGTGGGAGACCTGGATGCTAGAAGGTTCTTCTTTAGAAGAATGCAGACTTGTTAATTGCAGAAATCCTTTGGTTAGTGAATATTTCCTTTTAATTTGTCCTCGTTGATTCATAGCTTGCTTAAGCATAACACGATACGTGCTACAGACATGAGTGTATTTGACAATCTACTTTAATTGGATTGTAGGCTGTGTTGGATGTCTGTGTTGAGATTCTTGCAGTAGTGAGTGAGGAAGACGGCATTACTCGTTGGGTTGATTGATCTAAATTTTTGGTGAGACATTTCAACTCAGCCTACTTATTGTGCACCTGTTTGGATTCTACGTACTATTTCTCAGTAACAACGTCAAATTTTGGAATGGGTAGCTTAGTTAAGGTTCATTTGTATTGAATTTCCAGCTTTCTTTGTTCTGATTGAATTTGTTGTCGGCTGGAATTGTAATTGATTTGGTTTCCACATGATTATTCTGTTTTGGGAGCGACAATTTTAGATTTAGAATATTAATCTGCCAAAGTAGAAACATATGTAACATCTTGTGCATCTATTGGATCATTGAGTAGAGAGCATGCGTTCCTGACATTAATTTTACTTTTAGGACTGAAGATTTTTTTTTTCCCATTTATTTTCATGTAACGTTATGTATTAAAAAGATATCAAGAATCACTTTATTCTTTACCTTGTTAAAAGTGATTGTATTTTTCTTGCTCCCCTCTCTCGTGCTGGCTGTGATTTTAACATGAAAATTCGAGTACAAGTTCTATGTACAAGAATTTCAATAATTCCTACATGTACCTATATACCCATTGTTGTTTTATCGTGAGCAACTAGTCTAAAGAAGTAAAGAACGCCTTTTATTTGAAAACGCATGCGTAAATATCAGAAAAGACTCGTATTCTCTTTACTATAAGGTACATCATTTTTGTTTTCACTTGATAGATTACACTATTACAGCAGCATTTCCACTACTAAAAAATTACTTCTAATAAAATCTTAGATTCAAAACTAAAGATTGGTACAAGCTCTGTACAAATAGAAGGATCCCAAATTGACCGCGTACCAGCTCTGTACAAACACAAAGAAACACAAATTGATCGGTACCAGCTCTGTACCAATTCAACTGAACCTAAGATGCCTATCTACACCTACCCTATTCAGGCGATACCAATAAAGGACCATTAACCTGAACATCCAACACACCTAAGCAGCGTACCAAAATCTATTTAATTAACAAAAGCAGTACCGAGTTTGATTTTTTGCAATTATGCCATTCGCAAAATGGGCCCATTATATAATCATAAAACGATTAAATTTTGGTCTCGAAAGAAAATCAGAAGTCAGTGTAATAATACCATACCACATTTGAATTTTTTACTCATTCTACAAATTGATAAAATGTATGTTACATAAACATCTAACTGGTTTTGTGCATGGAACTCCGCAAATTTACAACCCACTCTTCTTCTCAAGCTCGTCCTTCCAAAGATCAGGCCAGTTTTTCTCAATTTGCTCAAATCCCAGAAAAGAGCCCTCTTTATCAGGATCCCAGCTTGCAGACAGTGTACCGTAAGCCATGCCGAGAGATCCAGTGCCGAAGGAAACAAGTACAATAAACAATGCGGCCCATGCCGGGAACTCAAATCCCTGCTCTTTGACAGCCTTATCAATTGTAAAAATCAGAGTCAATCCCAATCCGATTGGCAACCCAACTGCTATTGCTATACGCCGCAGCATCCTGTCAAGTACCGGCTTTGGTATCTCATCATCGTCTTTGTCAATTCGGGTTTCTTGTGGTTTCTCTTCTTTGGGAACTCTTTTCATTTCAGAGACTGGAACTGCAGCATCTGAACCTGCTCTCCTTTTAGCATGCAGTTCATTTGTTCTTAATTTTCTTTTCTGAATTAATAAGGGTGAGAATGTGGAAGGGATTATAGGTTGGGTTATTATTGAGTTTCGTTTAAGCCATGTGGGGGAAGATTGGAGGCGTAATTGGATGAGACTTTCCATTGCTTAATTTCAGCGCTTGTGCTACGATCCGCTGAGCTCCTTATCCTCAAAACCTACACGGAGATATTTACAACTGTGGGTCCCATAACCTATTAACAATCTAGGATACCGATCGATGCCTTCAAATGCGAGAAGTACATTTTTCTTTTCTTGCTATTGTTTTCCCTTTCTGCATAGCATATAACAGGATCCCTGCTAGCTAAATTCTGAGCCGTTCGATTTTATAAAATGGTCCGGATCAAATGCTGGCGTTGAAGGGGGGAAAAAAGAAACAAAAAAGAGAGAAAATTAAACGTTACCTGATTCTATTTGTATGCATTGCCTTCTTAGTTCTAACAGTCTCAAAAGCGTATAAGAGATGTCCCAAAAAAAAAAAGAAAAAAAAAAAAGATATATACCCTTCTAATCTTTACTAATTGGATATATACCCCTCACTTCTTTAAAATAAGATATATACCCCTCTAATCTTACATGCTATGTATATTTACCCTTATAAGTACATTTGAAGATAATTTAAATATGAATAATTTAATTTCTAAATTCCGTGACGAAATTATCCTTGTCGTCAGTCTCATCTCTCTCAAAGTTTCTTTGCCTATCGCCAAGCTTTCCATCACACTTCCTGAATTTATTTTGATGTCTCGTCTATCAATATGCTTTTTTAAATAATGACCCCTTCATCAACCATGTTTCTTTGTTAACTTGTAACAACTTCTACTTAACAGACTGTTATTAAGAATTTCAATATGTTCACGTTGCTCGAGAGGTTGGATTCATTAAAATACTAGCAATAACATGGTGCAGATTGAAAATTATTTTGTTCCCTTGCATCTTTTTCATAGGAGGAATCTGTATATCAACCCAATGTAAAATCATTTTTTTTTATTAATCTAATATCAACCCAATTTAAAATCCATTTATGTTTGCAGCAATTAACCATCGATCGGTTCAAACGGTTGCAGGTTGAAGCCTCAAACCAATCAATGCTCTTCCAATCAACAATTAAAAGTTTAGTTGGTTCAAAATGTTGCTTCCGTGTATTTTTTTTCACCTACAGCTAGGTGTTCATAATAAAAATTTATAAGAAAATGAAAGAAGTATCACAACGTCTCCGTATCGTCTCCATATTACTTTTAATGAGAAAAAAATATATTTAATTTGTGCATCTTTCGCCAAAGTCCTTGGCTTTAATCGCTGATCACCATGGAGGAAAGTGAAAAAATTTGAAAATTTCTTGTTAGCCATCGAGTCATAAGGCTTGACAGAGATGAGACTGACAAGGGTAATTTCGTCATAGAATTCAGAAATTAATTCTTTATATTTAAGTTGTCCTTAAATGTATTTACAAGGGTAAATATACATAGTAAATAAGATTAGAGGGGTACATGTCCAATTTTAAAGAAGTGAGGGGTATACATCCAATTAGAGAAAATTAGAGGGGTATACGACTAATTTTCCCTTTTCTTTTCTTGCTATTGTTTTCCCTTTCTGCACAGCATATAACAGGATCCCTGCTAGCTAAATTCTGAGCCGTTCGATTTTATAAAATGGTCCGGATCAAATGCTGGCGTTGAAGGGGGGAAAAAAAGAAACAAAAAAGAGAGAAAATTAAACGTTGTCCTGATTCTATTTGTATGCATTGCCTATTTGCCTTCTTAGTTCTAACAGTCTCAAAAGCGTATAAGAGATGTCCCAAAAAAAAAAAAGAAAAAAAAAAGCGTATGAGGGAAGGCATATAAAGCGTCAATAAAATCTGATCATCCAATTATCCAATTCATGTCGTATTTAGTAAGATAGATATGTATTTTAGTTCATTAGATTAGTGAGTAAAAATGATTAATTTATCGAGTAAGATAGATATGTATTTTAGTTCATTAGCTTAGTGAGTAAAAATGATTAATTTATCGAGTAAAGATATAAGAGCACTGCGCTGACTTTTAAAATGTTAAGAGTTCAAACGATGCACATATTTATGATAGACTTGGCGAACCAACATTAAAATCTAGCCGTATACAAAAAAATAATAAAATGAGAGTCGGAATATTATTTCTACGCTACCCAACTTGTTAGGAATAAAAACTTTATTTGAAATTTATCGAGTAAGGATAAAACAAACTACACCTTACCCATTTTTTGATAGAATAATTATTGATTATGCACCTATCATCCGTAAACCATAACATAAACCATAACAAGGTGCGGATTTGACCAGTGTGTTCGATTGCACCAAGTATAACGAATAAGGAAGAGGGAATAGAGAAGAGAGAGTCTTATCCTCGATACCTTAATACCTTATGTTTGTTGGAATAAGAATTAGAGGATAAAGTTTCTTATTATCCAAGTTTATTCCATATTTGGATGTGTCATTTTTCTTCTTCCCTATATCTTATTCTTATTCCTCCTTATACTTGAGCAACCAAACAAAATTAAAGAATAAAGTGTCTTATACTCAAGCTTATTCCATTTTTGAATGTGTCACTTTTCCTCTTCCCTCTTCCTTATTTCTTATTCCTCCTTATATTTGGGCAAGCAAACACACCCACCGAGGGGTTAACCAAATAGATATGCAAATGAAATACCTCAATCCGATACATATTGTATTCATGGATAGATTAACAAGTGTTGACGAATACTAATTCTTTAACCAAAATAAATATGCAAATACCTCTATCTGATACATACTGTACTAATTGCGGATATGTAAATTAAGCTGAGACAGTTGCAATTATTTCATTGACCCACTAATGAAGGTACTGTCGTCATTTAAGTCGTCGACCCTACATAGTAAACTAAAAGTGTTATCTGTAAGCTACCAGGTACTGTTGCTGCTGCTGCGTTCATTTAGGTGTCTGACTTCGCATGTGCCCATTATGGTAGCCAACCGCCAACACATTGCCTCAATAAATAAGGAATGAGATCCTCTGTTTTGATTTGTATCCGAGCCATCCGATTTAATCTCAACGGTTAATGATGCCCCGTGCATAATACCATGATTGATAGGCCCAAAAAGAATTGATCGTTGAGATTAAATCAGACGGTCCGGAACCAAATCAGACCAGAGGATCCGGATCCCAATAAATACCAGAACACAGCAGTGCCCATTCAGAGAAAATTATTTAATCTGTAAACTACCAGTGTTATCTGATCATCCTGCAAGCAGTGTCATACTTCTATCACTCAAACGACACTGTAAAACCCACGGCTCTAGGAACAAAAGTACTCCAATTGCTTAATTTATGTGCTTTCCTCCAAAAATGTTTTACCTTAATTAAAGACTAAAGAAGTGAGGGAGTTATCTTAGTCATGCCATAAGCAGCAATGCAGCACCAATTTTCACCCCGAGTTGTGTTACCTTCTTCTATTAACAACCTTCTTCCCAGAAGCTTGAGGACAAAATTGAATTACAGGTTTCTGAGTTCTCCCATATCAGGGTACATGACAGGATGTAGAACAATGGTCTCCATTCAACCAAAAAGTCATAACACCATTTCACCGCTTTCATCCTTGGAAGGGGTGATTTACTTTATTTCTTAATTATTATGATATTTTTTTTTTTGTGGTTCATATACTGATTTTAGTAACACTGATGTTTTTCTTAGGTGATTGATGCTTTGATCAGTCGACGTGATCTGACAGAAGCAGAGGCCGAAAGTGCATTTGATTTGCTAATTCATGAGGCAGATGAGGCGCTCATCAGTGCTTTTCTTGTGCTTCTTAGTACCAAAGGAGAGACCTTTGAAGAGGTGAACTTTGTCGATTATTAAGCAAAATTTATTTTCACCATTGTTTTTTCTTTACAAAGGTTCCCTCTCACAACTTTGTTATGTTCACGCATGGTTCATCGGATCAAACAAGAGTTATGTATATGTGCTATTGTTTTAATTAGGATCTCTAATGCAATATTAATTAGCATTTACTTTGGCTACAATTGAAATATCCTAGATTTGAATTAGTTTACATAATTACTATGTTGCAATCAGCTATTCAGTGGACGGCTCTAGGGACAAAGACCATCACGCTGCACTAACCAGCACACAATGTTAATAATAAAAATAAATAAATTATTAATTTATGCAGATTTCTGGTGATTGGTGAAGGAGTATTTGTTCATTTGCAGATTGTTGGATTGGCAAAGGCTATGATGAAATGTTGTGTAAAGGTTGAGGGCCTAGATGATGCAGTGGATATTCTGGGGACTGGTGGTGATGGCGCAGACACCATTAATATCTCAACTGGTGCTGCCATCTTGGCCGCAGCTGCTGGTGCAAAAGTTGCAAAGGTGATTATTTTTTCGAGTTATCTAATTAATAAATTTATGCTCCTTTTTGTGGTAATATCAGACAACATGTCTATAATAAACACAAGAATTATAAAATTACTGGGGGAAAAAACAAATACAACTGAAGAATATCCTTCAGTTTTGCATTTATTACTTAATATTCACATTTTTCAGTTTTCAAGTATTCACTCAATTTGCATTGTTACAGCAATAACATTAGTATAAATTGCAGCAAGGTAGCCGATCTAGTTCTTCTGCTTGTGGTACTGCGGATGTATTGGAAGCTTTGGGGGTGAATGTACAATTGGGTCCTGAGGTAAATCCACATATTTACTAATCTATTGGGTACTTATTGATTAATTCTCGACTGCATTTAATTAGTGATTTAAGCTGCGATAAAAGTACGAATTTTTTAAAAAATGTGGCTAATACTATATGGGCCCCAAGGAAGCTCACATTCTACTGTACTCCCCGTTCAAGGGCATTAATGCTGCATCATGTTTTAACAGATCTTGAGACCAACAGCATCAATGCAGCGTACTAGTGAAGGAAAAACAATAATTAGATATAGTCGATGTAGTGAACCTAGCTTAACTATTTGTGTAAAATGAATATCAAAAGAAAAAAAAAACTATTTGTGTAAATAGTAAGACTCATAATAAATTGATGCACCAAATTGTGGTACACAAAATTGCCTTCCATATAGCGAGTAAAATCTCTCTATTTCTCCCAAGGTTGGCATGTTCACAATGTAATGTGCAACTTGTTTACATTATTATCAAATTGTGTTTCTAATTATAATTTAAATATATGACTTGTCTATCTATCCATTCTTACAAAAACAAAGGACGTCAAGAAATGTGTGAAGAAGATGCGAATCGGCTTCATGTTGGGAGAGAACTACCATGCAGCAATGAAGACAGTAAGGCAAGTCAGAAAGACACTCAAAGTTAAGACAGTGTTTAACATTCTCGGCCCTCTGTTAAATCCTGCAAGAGTCCCATTTGCTGTTATTGGTGTTTACGACGAGAGAATTGTAAGTGTTTCAAATATCTTGTTGTATATTTCTTCAAAAAATAACCTTGTTGTATATGTTTTATTTTTTTGAAGATTTGGATAATAAAAATAAAACGAGTGTACTCGTTATGTTGTGTAGTTCTACATAAAAATGCTGATTGCAAAATTTTGTCAGTACCATGCTTGTTATCCCCATTTTTAAATATGATTTCCCCTTTTTGTGTCAATTTCCTGAGTAAAAGGAGGACACTGTTAGCAAACACATTGCAGGTCATAAGTCCACTTAATTTCTCTATTTGGTGAAAAGCTTTCTTTGATGGCAAAAGTGCATATTAAATAGATGGAATGTTTCTAAACTTCAATTAATTTATAGGTGCTGACAATGGCTGAAGCAGCACAAAGTTTCGGAATGAAGAGAGCACTTGTTGTTCATTCGAAAGGCTTGGACGAGATAAGTCCCTTAGGTATGCTAAGCAATTTAAATATTTACTTTGATATTTGTTGTTTCTGAAAAGACTTGGTTATGTGATTGTTTACTTTTGATAAAACGCTCTTATATAGCTACTTAATTCCCTTACAGGGCCTGGATATTTCCTTGATGTTACTCCTACACATATAGAGAAGTTTTACTATGATCCACGTGAGCATCGGTTCTCTTTTTTTTTTTTTTTCTGTTACTATAGCAGACAACTAACAACCTGAAAATTTTGCAGAGTACTTGCAGGTTTACATTTACCAAAATTTTCTTATATACAAAATATTCACAGGACTATATATTTTTTCAGTTTTTTTGTTCGAAATATGATTCAGAAATCTAATTAGATTTATACTAAACTGTGAAGTTGAATTTGGCATTCCTCGATGCACTGTTGACTGCCTGAGAGGGGGAGGTCCCTCACTAAATGCAAAGATCCTGAGGGATGTGCTTTCTGGTGAAAAAGGTGCCGTTGCAGATGCTGTTGTAAGTTTTACATATTGCCACATACTTGAGTCTCTATATGACAAGGTCCTGAAAATTTGTCTGGTACACCAGGATTTAGAGTGGTACATAGTAATTTCAATTGGCAACAAGTACTAGCTAACTATCAACTGTAATGCCAGATTATCATAATTAGTACATTAAATTAAAACATTCAAACTGAGAATAAACTTCAGTTATTTTATTGTCACATGGTTTATTCTGTTGCTACTTGTCAAACCTTGATACATCAGACTCCCCATATATTTTCTTTCCCGAACTCGAATTTTGCAGATTCTCAATGCAGCAGCTGCTCTGCTCGCAAGTGGCAGGGTGAGCAGCTTAGTTAATGGAGTAATGCTAGCTAGAGAGGTGCAACAGTCAGGGAAGGCTCTCAGTACATTGAACTCATGGATACTGGCCTCAAATGTAGGCAGCTCCGTTCTCTTTATTTATATTAGTTCAGTATATGTTTGTTTTACTGGTTTTCTCAATTTTTGTCACTACTTTGCTCAATTTTAAATATAATTGTTATTTATTTGCAGGGAATTCAAGAATTAGGAACCATGAGACTTTAACAGTCTCTGTCAAGAGCCAGCTGATTTGAAGTGGTGGGTCCTCATCTGCTGTCATAGTTGCCACTATGTTAAAATTATGGCAAGATCTCTACAGTTCAATACGGATCAGACAACACACAGACTTTTCATCTTTATAACTCCGGTAAAAGAATGAAAATCTGATGGGGCAGAAGACAGGTTAACCTATGTATTGACTTCCTAATAAAGAGCTTTAGGAGAATCAGTCTTTAGCCTAGTAGTTAAGAATAATCCTTATTGAGTGAAAATCACAAAATCCGAATTTCTTGTGAATATTGAATATTCAAAATTAAGAGAACTGATTTCATCCTTAAACTCAGAAAAAAAGAGATTTAGTCCATGAAGGAATTTTATTACCTCCTAATTAATGGTACTTCATATTTCAAGTTGATACTCTACCTTTTTTCGTTTCTTTCTCTCGGTAAATATTTGTAGTTTTGGACTTTTTTCCATAATTAAATATGTACTTCAAAATATCTCTATATTTCTTTTTATATTTTTTGGATGCAAGATGAAATAAAAATTTTGAAATTTCGTTCTCTTTTTACCTTTTGTATTCAATAGAAGGTCCCTTGTAAAATTAGAGGATGAGCAACTCATGACAGTAACAGCATGAATGCCCTGTTCAACTGCTGAGAAAAATTGAAAACTTGCTGATGACTACAAGACTCAGTAGAGAAGCCGTAATTTGGTTGGTGCATGTAATTGAAATGTCAAAGGCTACATTTAACTGTCTAAATCAGCACAAAAGCAATAGTCAATAAACTCAATATCGTAACTGAGAATCTTAGTGGTGAATGTCAAAGCTGATGGAAGAAGAAATTCACTTGAACAAATCACTTTCAGAAAGCTACAAACATAGAAGCCAGTCAGCACAGTTATAATTCACCCTTAAATGCTTGAAACAACATGGAAATTTAACGAACCATTTGTCAAATTTTTTTGAGAACCTCATTAGAATATAAGGACCGTAGAATAATCCTATTAGACTATTAGTATTAGTAACACAATTAATTTGTTGGCAAAGGACCGCATGTTTTAATTGTCTTTGAATATTTGTCAAATATTATTATAATTTCATCATATGATTTCCAGGCTACAAGTTCTCAACATAAAAGTGACCTCACGTGAACCAAGGGATTTTTCCAGCTCTTATTAGCATTGTAATATTCCAATCATGACCAAACTTGCACTCTTCCTTATAACAAGCTTCCCAGTGTTAACTATGCTTACATTTAACAATAAAAAAAATAAGATTATATACATATACATATACATGCATTCGAAAAAAAAAACTGATTACCATTTGATCTTCATAATTTTTTTTTTTTTGAACCTTCTCAAATATATTTACAGAACAAGCAAACAGAAATGAAGGCATTTTGAACAAGTTGTCCCGGAAGGATATAAAACAAAGTAACAAACAAAATAAAATAAAAGGAAAAACGAAATAAAAAGAATATTTGACAGGTCAATAACATTCAGCCCACTGAATATCCGGCCCAACTTACAATGCCACTGGTCCACAGTGTACTGTGTACCTTTACGTACTTTTTGAATTTTCTTCCAATTTACTATTATCAAATTCAAATTGATTTTGCTCTTGGGTTCGTCTTTTAGACTTGCTCCCCCTCCGGTCCCACAGCGATGGCCAGCATCCTATGAACTTGAATAATTTTTCATTATCCCTGTAACAGAAGATCATATTCTCAATTAATTTTAGTTTCTTGGATTAGCCAGTAGTTGATAAATTAATATTCAGTCTATCTAACTTGGAGTCAAAGCAAAAACAAAGAAACAAGGAAAAGTGGTAATAGCATTTGTTTGGTCTGGCCTCCAAAGAAGAAAATTCTCTTGTACTATGGCTAGTAAATACCAATAGTTGGTACACCAAAAAAAAATTATTGAAAATAGGATCAAGGCTAGTTTCAGCTATCATTAACCTAGATTAATATCCTCCTACTGCTTTCTTTGATTTGCTTCACTCACTTGATAGGATTAGAGCTGCCTAACGTTGGTAAATGGCACGGAACATGGTGTTCCGTTAGTCATGCCATTAACGAAACGATTTCAATTTCGCAACCGTTTACCGTGCCACTTAGTTAACAAAACGATTTCGCTAAACGGCATGTAACAAAACACGTTAAACCGTTCCGTTTTCTATGCCATTTGCCACTTCGTTAAGGAAACGGCATAACGGCTGCTGTTTACAGCCCTAGACAGGATACTCTTTCGGTCTTTCCAACAGGGTGGTATTTCAATTACAACGCTATTTAAATAATAAAAATACAACTGCCATTAATAAGAACCTCTAGATTCTTTTTCCCAGGTGTTCTCCATTTCCAAAACTTAATTCATTATTGATCAATCCATCTTCAAAATACGCCTAAACTAACCTTAATAAAACTCCCAAACATTAACCTTTACCAAGAATCAACATTTTTCATGCTGTGCTATATCTCATGATAATCATCGCTTACCTCTTAGTGCAATTTACTGAATTTGTGCGAGACATCATCATCGGTTTTCCCCTTGGTGTGGTTAAACTCCTCGTCAACGAAGTCGGCGTGTAGAAATTGAGGAGGACACCATCACTGCTACACCGAAAGTTTTTGCCACTATTCGACCTCTTTCTTTCCTTACCTTTATGCAAATTCTTCTCACCAACAAGACCCTCTTCCTTCTGAGCATCCTTTTCTTTATCAACCGAAGTCGCTGTACCTGACTTGTAATCGACGATATCAGACAAAGACAGCTCATAGTCCGACTCCGGCATGTCATGCAGGAGACTCAGCATCTCCTCTCGACTCTTTGCTATTGCTTTAGTTCTGTCAGATTTCACAGTATCCATTTTCCTACTAGGATGTTTGAGGCTGCTCTCTGGATTTGCCTGTAGCATCATCTCTGAATTGAATATGGTTTGTAGTGAGATTAATTAGTGTTGGAATTGTTGAGTGACCTTAGTATCCGGTCAGAGGCTTCTATCATTGTCTTTTTGTATTGGGTAGTTGAGGTTTTGGTGAATAGTCTATGGTAAGGAATCGGAGGTAAGGAGATGATATAGTTCTTTGGTTTTCTCTATTACTTTTGGAAAGGCAGATTCCGATTTTTTGTACACGCTAAAGACGTCGTGGATGAAAAATTAAGCAGTCTAGAAGGACTGTCCTTTTTCTTTAGGCATAAAGGATCTGATTTGTTGTGGTTGGTAACTTGGTAGACATGTAGACAGAATTTGTGCCAATAATCATATTTGTTCCTCGAAATAGACATATACAGAAAATAAATTAGCAGCATGTATGGTTGCTTATTTGATAAAAATTTGGAAATGAATATATACAAATTAACTTTGTTGTTCAAAAATTTTTGTGAATTTTATAAATACACCATGCAATTTAATAAACTTTTTGAAAAAAATAAAATAAAATGATACAATGTTCAGATTCCACATCTTAATTCTTAACTTTATTCTTGTGTAGACTACAATGATAGTTAAATGTCACTCAACTAGTTCATCAACTAAATCGTGTAGTTTTAAATCTATTTTATTTTTATCAAGTTCGTAGAAAGAGCGATGAAAGTGTTCAAAAAGACCATCTCTTGACTAGCTTCCAAAAGAACATGTTAATTTGACTCAAATCATAATAACGTCTAACAGGTGTGCATTCCGGGTACATAATGCATCTTTGATTCCAAAGGAGAAGTATACTTGGTCCAAATATATTTGTAAACTGGCGCTTTATTTCTGATCTACTGCGGCCATAATGGTGTATATGACATGGGATCATGTGTCTGGTCTTACTACATAGGTCACCGAACCATTGGGGGTATTGTACAGTTAACAATCAAGACACATTGTTATAAATTATTATAAACATAGCATAGGCATATCTTTGCTTCTTTTCAGAACGTGATAGAGACGAAAACGTAATACGCTGAATAATGGTCCTTAGGGTCAAGATAGGTAACATTATTTTATTGCGATTTGACTGTTTCAATTGCACTAAAATATTCCAGTAGTTTCTGTTCGTATTCAGAAATTGAAACATCGGAAAGGTCTCTCGAAAATCTTGAACGTCAAATTTTAATCAGACCGTCCATTAAGATCGTATAATTGGTTCTATTCAATTGGATACTATCTAACGTGATATATAAGAGAGATTAATCAGAAATTTAAATTATTCCGTTTGCATCCAAGAATGAAACATATAATTTAGAAGAGAAATAATAATGCAAACAGGAGTTTTCTCGAGGAAAAATATTATTGGGGGAGCCAGAATTTCCTTTTCTTGCGTCGGAACTCAGAAGGAATACACGAGAAGGAATATTATTTTTGCTACACCAGTGCAATAATTGGTAACAACATCATCCTTGAGAAATTAAATATTTTTTCATAGGACCTCGTCATTTCGCCAAGGAAAATTGTCATAAAAAAAAATATAGAAATAGATATGGATGGTTTCTTTAAACTAACAGATTAAAATTATATAAAACACATCATTTCGCCAAGGAAAACTGTCATAAGACTGAAGCCTTGAATTTACATATTTCACAAGGATGGAACATAATAAAATAAAAAAGAGACGATCCTATTAATGTCAGCATCAAGGACTTAGATATGCAAACAATAATTCTGCAATAAAATATCGAGGCCAAAGAATAATTACGAATACTTAAGAAGTTTATTGGATGCTAGCATGCAACTTGCTCAGCATAAAGGTCACGTAATCAGATTTTGTTATATAAAATAATACACTAAAAAGATTTTCTCTCAAAGGGATTGATTAGAAATAATTACTGATTAAAAATGAAAATAGTACTTTAATTAACACCAACGTACCGTACATAACAGAATAAAATAAGTTACCAAGTTGAACTTTATTATTCCAAACAACAATATTTATTTAAGATACACAGGAGCATATCGTACTAAATAAAAATTACTTGAACTCTATTTTATTTTATTTATTTATTTTGAACTCCAAATGTTGATCATTCGATTTTCAAATTTCGGATACATATTGTTTTTTGTAGAGTCCACTTGTCCAGCATACAAAAAGTATATTTTTACGGAACTTTAGTCCATCGATATGCTTAATTTATTATGCCTTTTAGGGGAAAAAATAGAAAATAAATACATGGTTTACATTGATTGTAATTTGTAGCCCCACCCTGCACAATGTACACAGTACACGGACCGACGTACAGTCGCCTGTGCTGACTTCATGCCAGTAATTATCAAATATACCCTTTAAATTCCGGTGCAGCTATGATACTCAGTTATCTTCCTAACACCAATTAAGAACATATTTTTCTCTACTAGACTGTGTAATATTCCCAAACGAAGGATTTGTTATCTGGTCAATTTTCTTTCTGAAAGAGAGAGTGTATACTAACGCATTGCAGATAGAACACTAGTGATCATAATAATTATTATTCATCATGAGATACAAGTCTTCCATTTCATTTCTACAACATCATAGCAAATTATTTGTAATTATTTTTTTCTAGTTTCCTTGATATTGCTATTATTCTATGTAGTTTTCGCTCTATTCTCACAATCTCTCTCTCTCTCTCTCAAGGCTCTTCTTGAGAGCCTTGCCTCTGAACAACAAAAAATAATAATAATAGGCCAGCGGAAATCAAAGATTGAAAGGGAAAGCTCCGGAGTCCGGACAAAAAATAGTTTGGTTTATGTGTATCCCTTGCTAAACTTCTAGTGATAAAACAAAAGGCGAACCAACTTACACGTTTCTCATTATGTTTCTTTATTTTATTTAAATTTTTTTATGAAATTGAGATAGGAAATTACCTTCAGTAATCAGTATAGAACCATATTCATTGAAATTTAGGGAGTAGAAAATCGATAAATTCACCGGACAGTGGTATAATAATAAAAAAAAAAAGAAGAAGAAGAATATATTCTAGGTCGTATTACATGAGCTGAGCTATCCAAAACAAAAATAATAATCCATAAGGAATGGTATATTAATAACTATTTTGTAAATGGATTATTTAAAAAAGAGCACCATGTCCCAATTGACAATGATAAGCGCCATTTAGTTCAACTGGTTGATCACAACTGCACAAAAATTTATTGCAGTAACAATTCCAGAACAATAAAAGGCAAACCAGAATTGAGTCTTTGTGAAAAAACACGAAACCTTAACTAATGAAACATCGATCAATTGAACGCTTCAATCTAGCAGCACTCTATGTTATTCATAAATCATGAAAAGTTTCACTATCAGCATTAAGAAAAATCTGGACGTCGCAAGCACAAAGAACCACATGTCAGTATTGCGACTAATTTTTTTTTGAAAGGGTATTGCGACTAATTGACTTGTGCTGATTATAATGAGATGTGTTCAACTCCTTACGGCATAAAACTCAACAAATTGGTGACTGCTGATGGCAATAGCCTAATAAAAATTATATTTCAGTGATGGTCTACTATTTGGTTTATTAAAAAAAAAAAGGCAGAATATGCTCAGTACCACATGAACTCGTCAGACCCAACTTAATATTTGATGATAATATGCTGATTCTTTCAGCATATATACAACATATAGTGCAATTATTATGTAAAATATCATCATGAAATTATCATACATTAAAAATAATACGAAATAGCTTTCTGGTGGACAGATTGCTAACCTGCACACATGACATTTGTGCTGTAACTACTATAGTTTGTACTCTAATGTAGCACCGATCAAGCCAAAGCTCCCAGTATTATATAAGATGAGAGTTACCATTATACTTTAAATCTTTTGAAATTTCCTTAACAGCCATAAGGTATTAAATTTACACATCGCTAATCCCCTCAATCCAATTCCAAAAATAAATCCAAAAGTTTATTGTCCATGCTTGTGTTACTCCCACTTCCTCTCGGTCATATAGATAGTTTATCACTACTGATTATCCCACATACTTCTATGTACACTTCCAATAATTTTGTTTTCATCTCCTATTACATTTCTTGGTGATGCCATAATTTGTTTCGAGGAAGAAAAATGTGAATATTGGTCTACCTATGTACAAAAACAATTTAAAAAATAACAAAGATGGCGATTCTCATTTTCCATATATAACCTTAAACTCACACCAATGCACCCCGCAAGAAAGCACTTGTATGCCACAAGTACTCTTCAATATATGTTAGCTAGGTTCTCCACCTTTTGGAAGCTTCTCGTAAGGTTTTTTTGATACCTGCATGCATAGAACTATCAATTATATTTTCAAGAAAAACCAAAAGAAGAATTATGATGCTAGAAGTCTATAATTAAGTATGGTATACTAGTTAATTAAAGAAACACATTTACACAGAATAATATGAACAGACCAATTCATGTTCTTTGATTTGTATTGGGACTTCTTTAAAAGAGCTGCTCAAAATATAAACTTTTCTGAGTTTTCACTTTGTGTTGATAACTGGTGCTGCATGTACCATTGTTAGCATGCACCAGTTATGGCAGGTGCCAGTGGTCCAAGTTAAACAGTACAGAAGACTACGACTAAAGTAATATTAAAACAGAACTAAATTTACCTTTTGAGTCGAAGGAGAACTTTGACCAGAAAGAGAATTCCGAGCAGGGGAGGTGGGAAGCGACTTCTTTGGAGTAAATGTTCTACTTGGTGTAGAATTTTGCCGCTGTAAGTAGGGTGATGAAATAGGAGAGCGTAAAACATTACCATTCATATTATTACAATTGCTGTCATTATTGTTAATGGTAGTGTGATTAGGCGAGAAAGGAGATGCTGATGGAGTTTTACGGATGACTTGGGAAACGGGTGTGGTCCCTGCAGATCTTGACACTACTTTTTTAGGTGGCAGCATGTTTATACGAATCCTAGATAAGATGTTTTAAAATATAAATGCATTAGTTAGGATAATTAATTTGGTGTAACAAAACATTAGCAAAAAGAAAATTTAACTATAGGCTCTTGCTTACTTGTTATGCACATCAACGTACTCGTCAGTCTCATCTAATATCTCCTCCTACAAAATAGAGTAAATGAAAGCAATAAGGTTTTGTTGTTGTTGTTGAAAGCAATGTTATGTTTTTCAATCCTTACACCTATTGAAATTATAAAATAATATTTTGCAAAAGAACCTAGAGTTACTTCATTTGCAGAAAATATTACTGATTTCCTATAATAGCGAGCAAGATATGTAGCTTGCTTGTCTACTAGTTGCTCAAAAAATATCATGTTGCTAAACTATCTGGAGACCAAATCATACAACCTATCTGTTATTTACCAAAATTAACAAGCAACAACAGTTGCACTGTCCAAAATCTATTCCATTGGGACAGAGAATAGTACATTCTACTAAACAAGTGAATCCTCCAAGAAAGGAATATTTATGTATGTTATAATTCTCTATGGCACCAGGTAGCTGTGTTTTTATTTGTTCTTCAAGTCAGAAACAATAACAGAAAATTTTTTGACCATTTCTGATAATCAACTAATCTATTATTGATGATAAAAAAAAAAAAAAACTAATCTATTACTATTATTAATTTTTTTTTTTGGGAAATAAGTGGATAAAATCCACCTCTTTTCATTAAAGAAAAGTAACGTTACAAACAGAAACATAACAAAAAATGGGGATTAGTAGTGCTACCGCACATTTCCTAGTCCCATATGGCCCGCACTGGTACCTTCCCTCTATCTAAGTAACGGTGCATTTTTATTATCTTATTCTTATTCCAACAACTAACATCAAATGCAAACTAAACCCCATAAGCCTAATAATTTTAGAGGACCAGTCATCCCACCTCCTGGTATTACATTGGATCCATTCAAACAGATTGGAAAAACACTAGTCTATTATTTAATACCACTATTAATCTACTTTACAAAACGACAAGTTTGAGTATTTCTGGCAAGCATGATATGTTATGAGTACTTTTTGCAAAATCAGGGGGCCTTTTGCAATAGAAAAAATAATATAAGAAACCTGTAATAGCTCTTCCATGACATCCTCCATGGTTATGATTCCAACCACCTCCTCATCCAAAGAGTAGCTCGGGAGGGAGTCAGCATTGCTTATGTCTAGAATATTACTGCGACGACTACGCCTCATTGGCTGACGTGCTGGATCTGCATTAATCTTGCCAAGAGGACTGTTTGCAGGGTTTATGGGAGACGAGCTTGCAACAATGACATGAGGACTGGTTCCTAGAAGATCATAAAAAATGAACTTACACTTATAAGTTACTCTTTACCAATTTAATATAGAAAACCACTTTGTAATAGTAAAAAATGATTTATATGGAGTTACTTGACAGGAAACATTTTCAAAATTATATATTAATGTTTCATGGCAAGGACAACAAAATTACTAAAACCAGCAGTGACCATGCAAAAAATGAAATAGTGAGGTTTACAAATTTGATATGTTTAAAAGATCGAATTAGGAAAATAAAATATGAACAGAAGAAATGCGCATCATGATCATACCATTGACTGGGGTGTGATTGCCACTTTGATTAGTCTGGACATTATTTTCAGAGGGATCCACTGCCTCTTTAGTGCGTTTAACAACCACAGCCATGTGGCTGTGGCCTTTTTGAAATTCATTTAGAATGTCATATAGAGGAAGATCATCATGTACCCTGAAGAAAGCACAAAATATTATTAATCCAGTACAAGAAAGTACTGGTACCAAATACACAACTACATTTACCAGTCCAGAGTCCAGACTATCAATCACAAAAAAATAATTATAGCATTAAGTTAGCAACAAAAAGTGAAGCAAGAGCAAATACCGTGGAATTGTCCTAATGGTAACATTTCTGATAGGGATCTCATCCTCCGGACGACAGGTAATCAAATTTTTAACCTTCAAGAGTCATCAGATAATTGCAAATTTAGTACATTGTCATTGACTAGCGCATATTGCCAAATTCTAAAAATTAACTATACAATATTTTCTATTCTGTTGCTGCAATATCATTTTTCTTTGCATCAAAGCCCACAGAAGTTTCCCATATCCAGGTTATTGTGCTTCATGTGAACTCATGTAGCATCTGCATTTACAATCTTTTGTATTACAGCTAGGCTTAGTAACTAGCAACATAGAGGGGCAACTTCATTGATTTCAATTCCTAATAAAGAAGAACCTTTTGTACATCTAGGATCATTTATCATTACTGAATCACTTTAAAAAATAAATTACCAAGATAAGCCCAATTATATTTGTTGGGCTCCCGGAATAGATAGGCACACGACTATGTCCCTTGGTCATTATCAAACCCATTGTGTGCCTAGTTAAAAAAAAACAAAATAAAATAACTAACTTAGCAATCCGCATAAGTTTTCATTAGAAGCAAGTTAATTTTAATGAACAAAGTTAATAGAAATGCCACATACATGTCTAGCTTAGCATTTATATCAAGAGAAAATGTCTCAGTAATAGGTGTCATTGAATCTTTGGCTGTCTTCTGGGTCAAATCCAAAGCTCCTGAAATTATAGTAGTTTCATCATGGGTCAATTCTCCACCCTTCCCTGCCTAAAAAGTTTGAGAAAAACAGAAAGAGAGCAGCTTAATGTTTGACCTTTTTCTTTTGTTTCTCCATTGTGTACAATGTTAAACCAATTTTACGGGCATACATCTTTGATTAGAATTACAGTGAATGATGTGGAGATATTTATTCTGACTCTGATATTAGTCATTGTCTCATTTTATCAGAATAAAATTTTCTTAGTTAAGTTTATCAGATAACAACTTCTATGCATTCAATATTCCTTGCAGAAAAGTTAAAAGCATTAGCAGAGTTCTATAATTTATTTATTCTTGCTGAGAAGAGAAAGCAAACCTCATTTCCATGCATATCAACAAGGGTCTTAAGCTCAGATCTTCTCATAAGCATAACATGGTCCTTACCCAAAATCCAATCGAGTAACTGAACAGTTATGAAAACAAATTAATAAAGAACAGTACATAATTGAAGAGCTAAAACCTAAACAGGAAAGATTTTGTACATTCAATTATAATACCAATGATGTACCTAAAGTTACTAAGTAAAATACATTGTACAACTGATGACCTTTAAAGGCTACAAAAGTCAAGAAGGATGGGGGGATAAAACACTGTAACATTAAATTAATTGTTCAAAGCCATGTAAGGCTATAACTAGATAAACAAAGTCCACAGAAAGTTCTAGCTTTTTCTAATTCTTTTATTTCACTTACTCCTTTATGTTTGCCTTTTTTACATATTAGTCAAAGAAAAAATGCTAGATTGTCTGATAGAGCTTCACTGGAAGGACCTAACATGAGCAGACAAGTTTACCTACCATCTCCATGAAAGTTTAAATAAAGTAATATATTTTAAAAGTTATCACCATACAAAATCTGATTTTACAGGTCAGTGTTCAATTATTATAATAATAAGACATAAAATAGTACCTTACTGATAGGATAAGCTATTGGAAATATGATCACAACAAGAACTCGCACCAGTGGTGCCATCTTTGCTCCAACCTTCAGCCCATATCGGGTACATACGGATTGAGGAATAATCTGAAAAAACATCAATATAAACATCACTGATTGATAAAAAAAAAATCTCAGAGAAAATACATACAGAAAATCTAACCAAAGGTGCTCAACCAGACAAAAAAAAAAACAAATAAATAAAATAAAGAACTGTATAACAAGAGTTTTCAAGTGAAATCACCTCACCAAATGCGAGAATGAGTGTTACAGAAATGAGAATTGCTCCCCAGGATGGCACCAACTTATCAAGGAAAATTGGCAAAGCCTGAAAAAAAATCAGGGTTTAGCAGAATCACGAAACTAATTCTGAAATTAACTAAATAAGTCAACTCACTCAATTCCAAAACTAATCAGAACCATACTAAAAACATCAATCAAAAACTGATAGCACAAATTTCCAATCCCAGACTAATTAAGTACCTCCATGGCGAGCGCGTTGCCGATGAGGAGGGTACAGAGAAGCAGATGATGATTCTTCACCACAGGCAAAATTTTAGCTAAAATACAAAGAACCAACAAAAATTAGAGCTGGAACAAATTGAAGAAATGAGAAAGGGGATGATAAGAATCCAGAGAGAATGCAAACCGGCGTTCTGCTGGTCCTCGGGTTTGCCGGCTTTGACGAGCACTTCAAGGTCGACGATGCTGAGGGACATGAGGCCGAGAGTGAGGCCGGACATGATCCCAGCGAAGGCTACCAGGCCACAGCATATAAGGAGGTAGACCCAGAACAAAGGCACGCAGCATGCGTACTCGGCCATTTGGATCAGGGAGAATTAGAGAGAGGGAGAGGGAGTAATGGTATGGAGAGTTTGGTTTGGTGAGGGAATGGAAGGGAGCTGTATTATTATTTCGAAGGGTTATGGCGTGGGATTCTGGCAAGTGGTGGTGCGGAGTCAGACCTGACCTGACCTGACCTGACCAGGTTTTGCTCCTCTAGGTTAGCTTCGAACTCACATCCTCGGCAGCGGTTTTTGAAATCGCGTTTGGCAGCGGACCGTCTGATCTAAATCTAATGGCTATGGGAGCCCCGTGCATCTAATAGGCCCGCCAACAATGAACCGCCCGATAAAAATCGAACGGCTCGAAAACTTTCGCTGCCGAGAGAGCGCTGCAGAGGATGCGAGTGCGACTTGTCACTTCTGTCGCTGTTTTTGTTTTATAACCCTGACTCCTGAGTGGTGCTTGTGCCTAGTGCCTGTGCTGCTGGCTCATCAGGCAGGGACCAGTGTCAATCTTTGATCCGAGCCATCCGATTTAATATCGACGGTCAAATTTTTTTTTAGGTCTATCAATTTAGCATTATTCACGAGACATCCATCATTGATCGGACGGTTCAGATCATAAGTTAGCACCATGTTCATCTTGAAAGGTTAGCGGAGGATTTCATTCTCATCAGGCAGAGTTTCAGAGACCCATATGTATTGGAGAAATTTGTAAAAAATAAAAAATAAAATAATGAAGAATTGAGGTTTTGAGGCGTGATATATATTTTTTTATATGTTGATTAAGGAACGTTTTTATTAATGTTTTTTTCCGAGATGATGGCCTCCTGTGACTTCAATGTATGGGTCATGAAAATAACAATAATCGAGTTATTAAAATATAAAAAATCTTATTTTGAATGTTCTTTTTCCCAAATGGTGGCCGTGTGGAAGCATCTTAGGAGTTGATGGTATTATTCTGTCATGATACTTTTTGTTTCCACGGTATAAATAAAATTATCAAATAAGAAATTCGCCCTTTTTTCTAAATTCAGTTTGAACTTCGAATCCAACAATGCGATTCAATAATGCCATAATAAAGGAATAACAATAATAGCAACAGGTGCACGAATCATGAAAATTAATAATGTTTGGTCAATTCTCCAGACCAACCAGTTGATCATTCTTCAAACTTATTGAATTTTTTTTTTATTTTTATAACAGAATTACAAGAAACTAAAGGTCTTTGTTTTTTTTATTTAGATAAAAATGTGCCAACGAAATAGAATAAATCTAATGCGTGCTCCAACACACAGTGCTGGTCTGCTGGATCAGAATTCGACACAATTTGGTGACAAAATATCTGGGGAAGCTCGGAACTAAAACAATTTCAACAACTAACAAATCTAAAAAGGACTGAACCATTTGTATTGGTTGTGAGAGTATCAAGGCACTTTCGTGTTCATATAAAATAAATTTAATCTGAAGTTTATCTAGCCCAAGTTGGGTATATGAACCATGATTCTGCATAATATTATTATCTCTTCAGACGAGAATTTAGGTCGTTCTTTCTGTAAACAGCTAGCAAGGCAATATTATAACACCAAGCAGCAGTAACCCCGAATCAGAACAGAATATCGGTGGAGCTAGAAATTATGACGAAGATCAAACACCAAACACCAAACGAAATACTGGTGCTAGTGCCCATATTAAAATAATAATTACATTATAACTACAGTGGTCGATAATAAAATAATTATTATCTATTTATAGAGATTAATATTTATTTCATTTAGAAATTGCATATAAAACACAAAAAAAAATACTATGTACGTACCATATATGATTAGATTAAAAAAATAAGAAACAATTAGATTTTATGTCACTCTAAAATTTAAATATTAGAAAAATATCGCTCGAAATCTAATTTAGAAATTTGTCAGTTATAGACCATCTCTCTACATAATTTTTCGTATCGACCAAACTACCCCCTTAAATTTCTATAATAAGAAGAAAAAAATTTCAAAATTATTATTTATTAAAAAACTTAAAATTTTAATTCTGAAATTTTAAGTTTTCGAATTAAAAAATAATAATTTCGAAATTTGCAAATCTGGATTTTGAAATTCCAAAATTTAAAATTTTGAATTTTAAAATTTTAAAATTTCATAAAGTTAAATTTTCGAAATTTGAACTTCTGAAATTTTGAATTTTCAATATCTAAATTTTAATTTCAAAAAATTTAAAATAAAAATTTGAAGTTCATTAATTTTTAAATTTTGAAAATTAAAATTTCGAATTTTGAAATTGCAATTTTTTTCAAATTTTGAAGCATTTGAGTCAATACGAAAATTATGTATGGAAATGGGTGTATAAGTAGCAAATTTCTTAATTAATTGAATTTGGAGTGGTATTTTTCAAAGATATAACTTTTGGGGCGGGCATTTTCTAATTTTCAAATTTTAAAGTGGCGTAAATATAATATTGGACATTCTCTCCCAGTTTTTATACTTGTGTTTGACCCTAAAATATTGTGATTGGAGAAATAAAGAAAATAGCAAGAAATTTTAGAAATCTACGAAAAATACCAAACAAGCTCCAAAAATTCTCAAAAAACACCCAAAAATCCCCCATGAATTATTATGAATTATCATATTTTCAAAATCCAAAAAAAAAATTGTCAACAGAAACTCCAAAATTTGCAAAGAAACTCCCAAAACCTATAAAATTACCAAAATAAATCGATGTGAAATTTCACAAAACCCTATGAACCATTAAATTCCTCATATTTTTCTAAACTTACCCATAAAATTTCATCGAAAAATACCCTTAGGAAGGCCCCCCAAATAAATTATTTTCATTTTGGCAGTAAAAAAATGAGTTATTTTAAATAAAATAGAGAGAAATTCCCAGGAAATTTCAACTTTTATGCGCGTGCATCCATTGGAGAGGATCCGGGGGCGGAGAAGACGTCACTGCCTCAGAGATTTTGGCTGCACTCGGTTCATGCGCCGAAAGGAGTTAACTTTGCGCTGGCTCACGAAGACCACGCTCATGTGGGTTAAGGGGTCTTCTTCCTCCCTGGGTAAAAATGAAATCGCGTGGTTTACCACGCTAAAGCTGGGTGAAAGAGGTGAAGATGGTGGTTTCCGTCAACGTGGCCTCCTCCAGCGCCACAGAAGACAAAACCGTGTGCCCACGTGCCATGGTTTTGCGAAACCAAACCCTAGGCGCAGTTGAATCTCGACCATTGATGGAAAACGGAGGGTGAAGATTGAGCCGGGCCATGGAGGTGAGGCCCTAATTCTCAATTTATATAAACCCACAAATTTCGAGCACACAGGAAAAAAAAGAGAGAGGAGGCCAGCCGCAAGTTAGGGATAGGTTTATATACTTGTAATTAAGTCGAATTTAGGGTAGATAGTAGAGGAAAGGAGAGACATTTTATCAAACAGTTGAGAAAAAGAGAAAAGAGGTAAAATTGGAAGGTGTTTTGTCTGTAATGGTGATGTGCAAATGAAATGAAACAGTTTAAAGCTTCAATTTGATATCTATTGCGTTTGGTTCTTTCTTTTTCTCCCTTTTCTCTTCTCGGACTTCACCTCAAGCTTTGTCTGGAGTATCTCTAGATCTTAGCTCCTTTATGCTTCGATTGGGGTTTTCCCAATCCTAGCTCTTTACCTCGATTGGAGTTTCTCCAATTCTTGGTAGCATCTTCCTCTCCTTGGTTTTGGCCATGGCGTGGGAAGCCATGTTGGTCAGACCAATGAGAAGGGAGATGCTGCCAGAATTCAGTTTGACCATTAATGTGTTAATTTAGTTGCTAAATACCAATAAAAAAGCAATAAGGAGTAGGGTCCAATCTGGCCAGAAAATGAAATAAATAGAAAATAAGATTTTCTTTGGACCAAAATGAAAAAAAGGTGCTTGTGAACAGCAGGTATATAACCCAATGAACAGCAAGAAATAAACTTTCCCATTTTAGGAGTTTTATATAATTTTATATGAATTAATCAGACATGAAGGACATTTTATGGCATAAAAATGAAATATGCAAAAATATTGGACCTTTCTGTAAATTGCTTAAACAAAAATTTTATAAATATATTAATGAGCATTTCTGCAAATTTTAAGTTGGTTTTCTTATTTTATTTATCTTCTAACTAGGCTGAAAATGGCATAAATAAGCAAGTACTTTGCAAAATAAATAAAAAAAATCACCTTATATTGTTCTAAATACATTATCATACTTATTGTGACTCTTTGCAAGTCATTCTTCTGCATATAAACAACTCAAAATAAAAAAAACATCAAAAACAGTAGCAAAGTCGTTTAAAAACAAAAAAACTAAAAATTGAAAAAGTTGGATAAAAGCATGCTTTCATTATCTGCATTGATTTCAATACCTAAAACAAACCTAACATGATCTAAATCAAGCATCATATCGAGCTCAGTTGTTGTAAATCCACTTGCATGGAAACTGAAAATTGAATAAAATTACAAAAAGCATCGCCTCTCTGACCTAATGGCCCACACAGCCAATTAAGGTGTTTTGAATCAAACTAAAGACATAAACATCATATATCTGATCCCTTGAAGCTACCCAAGTACTTTCTGGCATCAAAGAAGCTTCCTGTGGGCCCCACAATGAGAACTTAGATCAGACCAGAATTGGGCCGATATGCCTCAGTCAGGAGCACATCATTCCAAGCTTTTTCAAGATTAATTGAACTTTCCATGTTCGTTCATGAGTCCAATAAACCTCAGACTGGTAGAGAAAGGTGGACAGAAAGCTCCAAACGCCATTAATGGCAGCTCAAGCATTCTTAGGTCCCACGTGGCAGCAAGCCTTCGCCAGATAAATAGACCCCACCAACGTCTTCCTCTCTCTCTCACGATCTCAAAGCACCCAAAGTAGACTGAAATGGTGGCTGGAATCGTTGTAAATACGCCGGCGAAAACCAGAAGGCTTTTCTGCAAAAAGCCATCTCAGGCGGAGGGAGGAGAGTTCAAACCTGTATTCGTACGGATCTTCTGCGGCGTGCAGGGTATGGCGGGCCGATCCACCCATTACATGAAGAGCACGAAGGCTTCAGCTCTCCCCTGGCGTCAGCCTGACCTTAGTAAGGCCAGGTCAATGCCAGCACAGCGCCACGCCAGGCCCAGTCAGCAGCCACGTCATCTTCTTTGCATACGTGGACCAATCACAATTTTCCAAATCATCTTACATTTCAAAAATTCATTAAAAATAGTAGAAAAATCAGAAAAATTCAAATAAAATATCTATAAAATCCTAAAAATCTGTAGAAACTATATTTACTGATATTTTGGTACGAAATTATGTCAATTTGTGCCTGTTTTGTATTTTCAAAGTATTTCTCTTTAAAATTGAATTTTATAAATTGCTAAAAATTTCAAAAATTGACCAAAAATAGTAGGAAACTCAAAAAAATCCAAATAAAATATCTAAAAACTTCCAAAAATATAAATAAACCAGATCCAATATTATTTTTATATAAAATTTTGTTAAAGTAAATAGTTTCTTATTTTTGAAGTTTTAAAGTTTTATTCTTATTATGAAAAACCGAATTATAAATTCTAGAAAAATAGTCAAATACTTTAATAAAATTTCCTAAGTAATTTTAAGATTTTCTTTTAAAGTATTATCAAAATTAAAAATAAATTTGGAAATATTTAGAAATTTCTCTTTATTTTAATAAGATTTCTTAAAAGAATGATTATAATAAAACATAAATAAATCATCAAATAATAAATAGAATCATAACTTTTAATTAAATCATAAACCATAAATAAATCTTAAGGTAATAAGTAAATAAATAAAAGTAAATAATAATCAAATAAACAATAAATGATTAAATAATAAATGAATAAACAAATAAATAAAAAAATAAATAAAATATAAAATAAACAAATAATGAATAAATTTTAAGTAGTAAACAGTAAGTAATAAGTAAACAATAAATAATAAATACACAATAAATAAATAATAAATAAATAATGTTAAGTGTAAAACATCTTCAAATAAAAAATGAATCGAATTAAATCAAATAAAATTGAATTAAATCAAATCAAATTAAATTAAATCAAATCAAATTGAATCAAATCAAAGCAAAACAAATCAAACTAAATCAAATCAAGTGAAGTTAAATCAAATCTCCTTTTGTTCTCAAAGCCCCCAAATGGCCGAGAATTCCAAATCCTTTTGTTCTCAAGCTCCCAAATGGCCGAGAACCAATTATCATGAGCCCCCAAATGGCCAAGAATTATGAAATCAAATATTTCTTGTTCTCTTAAGCCCTTAAATGGCCGAGAACCAATTCTCTAAGCCCCCAAATGGCCGAGAATTCCAAATTTCTCTTTGTTCTCACAAGCCCTCAAATGGCCGAGAACCGATTCTCATGAGCTCCCAAATGGCCAAGGATCGTAAAATCAACTCACCCTCATAATAAAAATATAGAAATTTCAAATAAACAGTTTTAGTTTTAGATATTCTTAATTTTAGATATTATTGGTTATTTCAATCAAGTGGTTTTAGATGTATTTTAGACATTCTCAATTGAAATAAACCACCTCTTAAATACCAAAAAAAATTTGAATGACGACTTTTCTAGCCTATTACATTTAATTCCTTGAATCTCTTAATCAGATGTTCTCGTGGGAAACCACGGGGTAATTAACAATAGGGGCTTGCGCCTATTGGAAAGAAAGGATCCACAAATTAATAAACCCTCATGAGAATGGATTCTAGTCGATGTTCTCTGGCCGTTAAGAGACATCAGCGCTTGAACCCAGGCTTGTGAGGGGTGAATCTAAAACTTATTCTCGTTCTTGAGGAAAACCAATCGTCCTTCGAGAAATGACGAAAAAGTCCACCCAACTTAGTAGACGTCTTGATTCATTTATTAATGCATCGAAGCCACAAGTAATTTTCTCAACTACGGCCAGAATAGAAACTCATTAATGTAACGATACTATGAGGACAGATCTTCCCTCTCTTTGAAATTTTCACTAATATGTTATATATTAAAAAAATTAAAGGCAAATTATGGATACAAACTACAGAGTTGCTTAATTAGATGTACAATAACAATACTACGTTATCCAAAAAAATAAAGTAAATTTAAATTTGCTAGAGCAAATTAGTTGGTTCATGTCGATAATCATATGGGACTGTGCTTGGTAAAAATAAAATGAGATTAGAAGAGTGAATTGCATCTATTTGAACTTGCGAAAAAAAAAAAATATGTCATTCACCATTCTGCCTCCCTTTTGAAGTAAACTAGGCCTTTCCATTTTTTTAAGAAGTCACTAGACTAGTTACCACTTAATAAGATTGAGCAAAAAGTACTACATTGTACATTTGTACCTGTTGATTTTTCATAAACAATCACAATTGTACACGTTGTAAATGTAGATCATGGTCATCCCCAGTTGTGGAGCCAGGAATTTTTCAAAGGAATTCAATAAACAAATAGAACTATACGATAAAACATATTACTCACACCTAACATAATTATATGTTCATAGTTCTAGAAATTCGAAGGAAGCTAAATACTATTAAAATTTCAAATACATTAAAACTAAATACTATTATTAAAAATAACCACATTGAAGGATGCTCTTTGTTTTCTTTGGAAAATCCCACACATTGGATAAAATTTTATAAGAATTGAGTTTTTTCAAAATAAATAAAATTTTATAAATCGTGTTTGGGAAAATATGAGACAACAATAGCGGAATACTAATGCGATCAATAAAAAAAACGGAGAATACTGGATTAAAATTGAAAATATCCTCGGCTTCAGATAAGTGATATATGATGATGACCGTATAAGAGAAATCATCAGATATAGATGATAACTGAAAAGAAAGCAGAATAACTATGGTAGAGAGGCAAGAAGGGGTGAGATTAGAATTAACGACGGGAATGGGGATCAAAATAGAAATGGTCTTCTTCTATTTTTTTTAATTGTATTGTTAGTTTATCTCTACTTATCTCTACTTATCTCTACTCATCTCTACTTATATACTTATAAATGCACCCAGCAACAAGTTAAAACAATTTTTGTTAACAACTTTTATACCGTTGATCTGTAAATGTATGGTTCAGATCTATATTTCATAAAAGAATTGACTCCTTTCTATAAAGGGGTCAAGTCGCTGTTAATAATTTATATTTTTGGAAAGATATCCATCTATATCTGAAATATTTAACCAAATAATTTTATTTTTTTTATTTGCCCATATATTAAAATATTAAAATTTATCAAAAAGACGACATATTAGGAATGAATATTTAAAAGTATTAATCATTTTTTTAATTTATTTCCTATTTGTTACTTTGGAAGTTCGGATTTCATTTTGTATTAATTGTTATATTAATATAATTATTAAAAAGCAGAAGAAGGATAATCATTAAAAGTGGAAAAAGTGAAATAAAAAGACAAATCAAGAAAGTCTTAATAAAATCAATTAAGATTTTGATTGATATATCATAATATTTAAGTGTCTGATTTGTTATGTGTTTCGTAAATATTGTGAAAAAATTGGAATCAAATTTTTATTTTCCGAAGAAAAACAAGGGTCTAAGAAAATTTCAGTTGGTCAGTACGAAATAGAAATATATATTGTACAAAATATTATGATACATTTTGTAGGTAAAATCTTATTTTTCTCTAGAAAAATAAAATTTCAGTTGGTTAGTACGAAATAAAAATATATATTGTGGGGTTGATTAGAACACTAGGGTGGCAACTTATTTTTTGATTTCTACTATTATTTGATATTGTTTCAAAGTCGTTTTAAATTTTCCCACACATTGGATGGGCGCTTTTGCTAGTTTATTTCAAAACAGATTATTTATGCCAACTTTTTTTTCCCTTGGCAGTTAAACTCTAATCATATATATCCCCATTGTCCTATATTCGTCTATTTTACTCTGATCATTTGTTTAAATAAAAGTAAATCTGTTCTAATGAATTTAATTTAAAATGAACCGTCCAAATTCTGTTTTAGTTTTCTTTTCTTTTTTTTTTTGTGAAAATGCCGACAGACAACATACATGCACACAAAAAGCAGCTGTATTTAGGACTCTGTCATGCGTCTTAGTGGAGACGGAGTACACCTGTAAACCGTATAATTAGAGAGGAGCTGAATTCATCACAAACATGAAATATTCAGGAATCAAAACACACACAAAAATTTTCATGTCAACCAAAATGAAAGTGGGATTTTTTTTATTTATTTAAAGTGAGTTCTCCCAATTTGCTTCGGCTTATTCAATCAACAAAAGTGAAGAAAAATGTATTTTGTTTTCCAAAAATCATTTAAATTCTCGCTAGAATCATATCTTACCGTTGCGGAAAATGTGGGTTAAGGAATCTCTAATTGAACCTATTTTTGTGCATGCGACAATTATGAACTGCATCTTGTATTTCGAAGCTAACGTACAGAAACTTGAGAAACATTAAATTATGCAATTTTTTTTTCTTTTCATTTTTTTTTTTTTGAAAAAGGGACGTATGGCCCGTTTCATTTAAGAAACAAGAAAGTAAAATTATCAAATGTTTCTAGTCGTTCATCCTTACACACTGTCTATACTATGAAATTATCTATAGAAAGAGCTTTATAGTTTAATTGTTAGTTGTAAGTTTTACCTTTCGGCCCTTTTCCTTTTCTCAATTTTCTCGGTTAGTTTAGCGAGTTACACACGTAATTTTATTAGTGGGGGACATCAGTGGATCAAAGTTGATCTTCTTAATTCAGGCCCCTGGTTTTTACTTAATATGGTAACATAAATTAAAAAAAAAATGAGCCGAAGGGAGCTTTAAATGTCAAATTTTAAAACATAGGAGACAATGTCCATAATCTTTTAAATTTATTTAGTCAGTTTGCACTTTGCACACTAAGCATTACATTAGTACGTAACCAGAAGGAAAAATATCGTAGACAAAATCTACATAGTTTTAAAAGTTTAGCATTTCAAATCCTATCACCTTCGCTTTTCTTTTAGATTACCCAATTACAAATAGAATAGTGAATTAGTGGTGCACTTTAGAAGAAAATAAACAACATTTAGTTCGACGCAGCAACATGAAAGCACCATACATAGGGACCAGTCTTATTAATTTCACTTTATAGCGATGAAACCTGATTAGAGTGAGCTTTAACAGAGAAAAAAAAGATTGATGGTGCGTGCGCCAACCGGATGAGTAGCTGTCCATACCGAATATTGTCAACGTCTTCTATAGGCCAGAAATGAAAGAAATTAATTTCTAACCTGATTCGAACGAATTTATCCGAACCGATCCGTATTCAAGCTATCGACTAATTAAATTGATTGGATTATATGCCGAATACCTGACCCGACGCACTCTCCACTCCTAAACACGTGTATCTCTATTGGTAAAGTTGGAGAGGATTTCCATGCTATATTTAATATTTGAAGTGATGAATTTAAAAAAATTTAAATATCGAGTAAATACGAAGTTGTGGCATCCAAAATTAGTGGCACTAGAATTTTGCTCTAAACAAATTGGGTTCAGTATCCGCCGCGGAGAATAAATTACAATCTGCAATGACTAGAAAACCTCCCACTGCCAGAATGAATTTTCTTTTTTGGAGATTAAAATTTTGTTGTAAAGGTTTCTAGGGGTAAGTAAGATCAGGAAAAGTTTCTGTTTTTTCTTTTATTATTATAATTTTTTTTCAAAGTGGGGAAAAAAGAACTAATTGTTCGGCAAGGAAACATTGAACTTCAGAAAGTAAAAGCAATATTTGATTCAAGTAAACAGATACTATTTAATTCCTCGTCTACTTCAAATTCTTTTTTTTTTTTTCATTTTTCTTAGATACATTCCAGTCACACTGAATCGGCGAATCTTATCCATCAAAAGATTCAATTCTCTGTTTATTTCTAGACAAAATTTGGGTAGACGTTAGTAATAATTTTATAATAAAGACATTGAGTTCCAACATTCTTTATCTCTTCTTCTTTTTTTCTTCATTTTTTCTAACAAAAGTTCTGTTTTACTTCCTTAAAGCAAACAGCCTTGAGATTCATCAAGAAGGTCAAATTAAGGCACTCAATTTACATGGCGCATGCTCGCCACATTGTTTCTAGTTATTTTACTCCTTTACATAACATCAGAGTTTGATTTCTACTGTCCCATTTTTCAACGAAGAATTTAGAGATGTTGTAATGACTTCAGCGTCAGTTAGTATTATGGTTGTTTTATTTTTTTTTTTCAAACAAAACTTTCAGTCTGAATTTTAGAATTATTTGTTTCTTATAAGATTCTCGTAAATATGTGGGAGTGAGTTGCTTGGATTTACAAAAGATGATTTATGAATAGGGTGAGACGTACATACAAACATTCATGCAAATAATAAATTAAGGCCAGTATTAAAAATTAGCCCATTTGTCTACTTCCTTTACAAAAGCCCACCGAGTCTGCTCATTTATTACTTTCAGGTTCTAGCAACTTGGACAATTCAAAGACTAATCTATGAAGATTGTCCGAATACCGGGTCACTGCAAGCATTTAAACGTGCCTCATAAAAACTTTTTTAAATTGTTAATTTTTAATTAAAATATTTAATAGTTCTATATCAATATTTTTTTCTTAAAATTTTATTGACAAATTACCCATTCTGTTAATTAGAATACAACTTCATTACTTTCAACAAAAGACTAACATAACGTTTTAGTTTTCTACCTACTACCGGATACATATTACATAGTCTGTGTTGGAGTTATGTCCTAGAAGTCAATATTTAATGACTTAATTTTTTAGTTTATGTTATTGATGATATTTGATCATTTGTTCCTGAATTTTATTATTGACAATTCATTCAGGTTGAGGATCTGAATTGTAAATCACTGTACTTCATTTAATAGTAAATGACAATAATAAATCGAAACTGTCCATAATCTTGATAATTAACAAGGAACATTAATTATCATATAAGACTAGCATGCAAGTTAAGCGATGATTAAGTTCTACAAATCATAAGTAAGGAGTTACTAACTTAATTGCATATGTATATGTTACTGGAACATAGTACATGACATGACCCTGATGAAATAAATATATAGATTGTGTTAAGTGTCATTATTTATTTCATCAGTGTTTGATTCCAAATTTGAGATGGTTCAGTTTTTCCACATGAGGATAGGTTCTATAAATATCGTCTACCGCTGATTCCTGATAAGGCCTGCTATACGAACTTTATTTATGTTCTCTTGAATTGTGCGGGGAAAAAATGTTTATCAAGATAACCGTATGTCCCTCATTAGTTCACCTGATGAGCAATGATATCTACTGGGCCCCTTGATGGAGATAGATTGTTTGCTAGCAACTTATGCAATCATCTCTAGATCAAGAAACGTATAATCTGCAAGAATGACACAAACCTATCTTAGATTATACAAGGATATCATGTAACATAGGAATCAAAACAATAAGATACTCTTTTCTTATGCATGATTAAATGATTGTATTAGTACATTGTTTATTTATGCGAATTGGAAATCATAACGTGTTGCTAGATACCGCTTATGATTATTGGAAATAAATAGCGATTTATTTTCCATGGCCAACATAGTATGAATCCTCAAAGGGTCATACAAATAGGACTTTAACCATACTTGCATTATTTGTTTATTTGTAGTAGCGAGTACTACGAAAGTATGATAAGTTGATTAATTAATTATATACCGTTATGAACCATTATAATTAATTAACTCAAATGGATCATATAGAAATAATATAATACATATGCTAATTCCAAATTAATTATTAATATGTTAATAATTAAATTCGTTCAACGTATATTTATTATACTGAGCTAATCGGTCTTTTGTTTAATCAGTTAATTAAAAGTCCGATTTGAGATGGATTAATGGAGTAAATTAATGGGCCATTATATCATGTGGATTAGCCCACATAGGCTCTGAAAATTTCGGATTTAGAGGGGCAATTTTGTCCAAGAAAAAATGAAAGAGATCTATGCTTTATATAAGACAGCGTTGTTTATGGAAACGACGGGTGAAAAACCTAATTGCTCTCTCTCTCTCTCTGTGGCCGACGACGCAAGGAAGAAGAAAAAAGTTCTTCTTCTTGCGTGTGAAGGCGCCTCCATCCCTCTCTATATTGCTCATGTGTTAAGCGTTATTTTTCTTCCAAGAAAAATAGTTAATCGCGCGAAGAAAAATCAAAAGGGAACTAGCTATCGTCTCAAAACAAGCTAGCACTTGTTTATAGACTTTGGTTAATCTTCTAGGTGAACTAGAGGCAGCCAAGGCGCGCATCCATCGACTCCTAAGCAAAGGTCGAGCTTTCTAGTTACGATACTAGAAAAGGTATAATCTCCTACACCTTCTCTTTTATGTATTAACTATTTGAATAACTAGATCCGTTAATCGTACATATTAATTGCTTATTAAATGTTAATTAAAAAATTAAAATTACACAAGGACTTGAGTTCCTAACAGTCTAAACCATGTAAGAGGGTCAAAGGATAAAGAGTCAACCACAGAAAACATAATCAATTAACACTTTGGTTTAGTAGTGGATACGGTCAATTTATATGCAAAGACTACATAATCAGAAATATATCACCTCACGACAATGATTTTTCATTTCTTTAATTACAACAAAACAGAAAGGCAAGCTACTTGTATTGTTTTGCTTGAGGGTTTTTTGCTGTCATTGAAGTAATGAAGTATGGTCAAAGATGTCTAGGCCCTTTGCTTCATTGCTTGGTTTCTTTTATCAAAAATTCAAACGGCACAATGATATATCGTTATATGTACGCAATGAAGCGATTGTGTGATAACTTGCATCCATTATCTTCTCATAAAATTTGAGTTGAACAAAATAATTCCTCTTGTAAGAAGACATTGAAGTAATTACCATTTTTTTTTTAAAAAAAAATGTATTGTTGGGTACTTGGGTGGGTAGTTGGCAGAAAGGTAAATTACTAAATTTCACCGGCTTGAATTTAATAAACGGTAAATAAATATTTTAGTACGTGAAAAAAAAACATGGATAGTCAAAATTATTTGCAATATTAATGACCAAATAGAACATTTTAATATATTAATGGAGAAACTTCAATTTTTGAATGTTTTGATGGGTAAGTGGGTACATACATGAGCCATTAACCATAAATTAATTTAAGGTAAATAAACGTAAACGTAAGAATCAACAACTCATCCATAGCTTTCTCCTTTGGGCGGCCTCTCTGACTAGAGACCAGACCCCAGACAGCGGCACAAAAAATAGAAATTACAAAACAAGGCAGGCATCCATACCATACTGTCCTATTCCTATTCATATTCCTACCTCTTCCATCGTCTCTTTAACGCAATGAATTTATCTCACAAAGTGAGAGAGAGGGATGGGGTCTCTTCTTGACGATTGACCCTCTTTCGATCCCCACAACTTCAGCCAGCTCCGTCCGGCTGATCCGACCGCTCAACCCTCTGTAATTCTTCCCAACTTTTATTTTTCATTCTTTATCAAATTTCACTTTTTTTTAAAATAAAATTTAATTGTTGGTGTTCTGGGAATAATAGGAGGAAAAAGAGCTAAAGAACAATTTAGTTCTGATTTTAATTGATATACCGTCCACCAGTTTATCATTGTGAATTGCATGTGGTAATGATTATCGGAGCTATTGTTATAAATGATTCATATTCAAAGAAATTTATTCATTCTTAAGAGTGGTTGGAAAAAAAACAATTGTTTCTTTGGCACAATAGCCATTTGATTTTCTTGTTATTGTGAAAGTCATATAAATGTAGACTCAATCATGAAAAATTTCTAGTAATAAAATGTAATTTCGGTCTTCTGTTCTGTGCTTCTGATGAGTTATCAGGAAGCCTTTTTTCTAATTAAAAACCACAAGAAGGTTACCAACTTTGTTCATATTTTATTTTGTTTAAATGTAAATTTAAAACAAAAGAATCTCAAAGTAAAATGTTAAATATCTGACCCCTTCCTCCTTATCCATATACTGTCACAATTCATCAAATTAATTACATAGTGGGAAGAGTTGTTGGCCCTTTGTCAAGGTATGGAACCAGATCCTACAAATTAATCAGTTTGCACAAACTTTAGACAAAGAAAATCTTAGAAATATAATAGCAACACAATAGAAAAGTTTTAGTAAGGCACCTCTAGAAGATGCTCAGGTTGAACCATGCCGGTCCATGCCTGCATTTTCTGACCAGTGATGGGATTGATCACAAGAATTGCTGGTAGATTTACCAAGTCATAGAACTCGCACACCCAAATTCCTTCAATGTTTGTGTTGTACACCTATAACAATTTTATCATACCTTATAACATTATATAGAAATTTCAATCTCTTAAAATTTGCTTGAATAACCTATGAGTTGAGCATTTTGGTGGTGTATTTTTTTTTTCGAGAACTTGACAGTAGCATTTTGGTGGTGTTTAGGATGTTTAGTTACAAATATTTTCAGAATGTATACTGACCTGCCAGAAGAGAAAATTAGACCTTATTATCTGTGTCAAAGTTTCGTTTGCCCACGTATCTCGGTTAAGCTTTTGTAAATTGACAAGATCAAATAAACAAATAGATGAGTTAGGTTCATCATTTGACTAGTCAATTGCAAGAACACTAAAGTTAGCAAATAAAAGGAAGCACAGTGCGTACCATGTGAGAGCTAAACTCCTCTGCGGACTGGATGTTAACCAGTAACCACTTATCCTGGAGAGCAGCATCCATTTTAGCCTTAATGTATGCATGCAAGGAAAATTGCAATAATGTTACATGTCTTTTAAGTAAATAATATAATAGAATATAATTAGATTCATGTTTGCATCAAAATAAGATTTAATAGATATTATTTGATTTCCAATTTTTATGTATTTTTCTATTTATATTAGCTAGTTAAGATTGAGAATTAATATGTTGTCATATTTTAGAAAGCAATATATATATATTTTAGAATTAAACATAAATCAATAAAAATAATCTTCTATTTATCTCTATTTCTCTTCTCCTTTTTCTATATTCTACATTCAACCAACCAAAGCTCGTAACAATTTGGTATCAGAAGAAAAATGATCCAAACTAGTTAAGATGTCCAATGACAAGACTCCACTTTTCGATGACATTGTCGCCTTCCAACAGTTTCTCCAAGGCTAGAACAAGATCATGTGTCGCCTAACTCTTGTTGAAGGTCGTTTTTTCACCTTAGAGCAAACTCCTAAAACCGAAGAAAATCATTGTTCACAATCTCGTGCCACCACTGATTCTCAAACCTTCTTTCTGTTTATATGAGATGCATTTAATTTTTTGGGTTTAATTCAATTAATTCAGCATTTTAGACCCCCCCGGGCCCAGCCCCCTTTCGCACAACTCTAATAAAATCCATTTGTTAAAACTAATTCTCTTTTTTAAGATAAAAGGCTATCGGCTCGTTCTATTAAAAGAAGCAAGTTTACATATTTAGAAGTTAAAATCCAGAGATAGCATGTCTCTAACTATATTCACAACCTCTATGTATCTTTCTCTAACAACTATATAAAGACTCAAATATTTTGTCTAAATAAGCCAACATACAATATAGAATTAAAATGAAATCTAGATTATTATAAAACAAGATTGATCTTAAATATATTCAACATAACAAAGTTGACACTTTTTTTTGCCGTGACGTGTTATTAATGTCTCTGTTGTACTTTTTCCGTCTTCTCAATGCAAATCAGAAACCATTTTCAAAGTGGTTTGCCTCATAATTTCAAATTGGCCACTTAAAAGTATCAAAAGTATGCATTATCAAAAGTATGCATTATTGTTTGTCCCTCTATTCCAAAATCCTAGCTCTGCCCCTACACCAATGTCGAGTTACATAAACATTTTGACATGCAACATGCGTCATGAGTTTAACTCATGCTTTCGAGCGTCGGTACACACAAGGAGCCATAAGAGCAAGCGACCATTATGGCTAGAGATTGTGGATGATGATGATCATGAGAATTCATCAGTGCTAACTAATAATGAAGCAGCTGGATAATATTTGCATTCGTAATTTCATTTTTTTAACTTGAGGACAAGCTGATTCTCAATGACAGAAAAATATTATTGGTCTTTAAGAAAATAATATATTAGGATATAATTGGGTTCTAGTTTGCATCAAAACCGTGTTCCCTAGATTCTTAAAAAATATTCTGCATCTTGTATCCGACGGATACATGTGTGATTAGCGTGCGATACTCCACGTGTCGAATCATATTATTTTAATGCGTTTGACAAATGAATTCGATCAAAATACGTCTTGGATGCATGTATACGTTTGGGATACGTTTTGGATACGTGGGTGGATACGTTTTTTTTTTTTTTAATTCCTTAAGTTTTGCGACATATGTTCCTTCCCGGGTTACACAGATGCACCTTGTCTACCAGAGGATTAAACCAAGGTATTAACTATACATAGGTCCATGAACAACTTAGTCTAAATATAATATCCGACTAAACCTTGCTGATAGTACCCATTTAATGTTCATGGCCCATGCCGAGATATTTTTTATAATCTCTTTTTATTCCTACCTGCTCCAGGTACACAGAAATAAAGCTCTCGTTGGGCTCAATGTACAAGTGTGTTTTTCACAATTATAGATATCATAGAGTTGTTAGCATGTTATTTTTTTTTTAAGTACTGATAATTACAATCAAATACTAAGGTAATCAAGCCATCAATACCAAAAATAAAAATTGTGCTCTTCTGAAATAAGAAACCACGTTACCCCTCTCTTCTTCCCTCACCCGCATCCCCTCTCACCCCATTGCCCCCTCACCTACATCACCCCTCTTCCACGCGCCTCCTTCACCTCTCACCGGCGTTGCTGTTAGAAAGTCATGTCATGCTCAATTTTAATTTTATTATTTATTAACAAAACTAAAAGAGCAAGCAAACTCATAGATCTAGCCATCCAAGCAATTTAACACTTAATAGAGATTAGTAGGACTTAATTACCTCTTCTAGGCTTGTAACTAGAAGGTAATCCTTTGCGTAGGAGTCGACGGCGAGCTCGTCACCACCACCACGCGGCTTGGCCTCGAATCCACCAAGGTATTAACCAAAACCCCAAATCTATGCTAGTAGATCAAGAGGTTAAGCCTAATCACTTCCTTCCTCTTATGCAATTAATTAACTACTTAATTAAATAGAAGGAGCTCAACACATGAGCATGAGAGAGCAATGGAGGAGAGAAAAATTCTGAAATTTTCCTTTTAATTTCGTCCAAAATATGAAGAGGGGGAGAAAAGTGCAAGGTGGCTAGGGTTTTGGCTCCCAAAGTAGTAATTTTATAGACCAACCACTCTCCCAAAAAGTTACAACTAATTTACAACTTTGTCATCACTAGGGCACCCATAAAATGGGCCTAAATGGGCTCCATCAATTATTTAATTTGTCCTCTAATTTAATTTATTAGTGGTCCAATTAATTGCTCTTAAGTTGGACCTTTAATTTACCATTTAAACAAATGCTAGTTCAAATTAATTACCTTAATTAATTAATGTTGAATAAAATTAATTATCAACACCTTGATAATTATTTAGAGATTAGGATATGCATTAATTTATTTCTATATGATCCGTTTGACTTAATTAATTATAACGGTTCGCAACGGTACATAATTAATCAAATCAACATATCATATTATTACATTCAATAATGCAACCAAATAAATAATGCATGTATGGTCAAAAACCTATTTGTGTGACCCTTTGAGGATTTATGCTATGTTGGACATGAAAATAAATCATTATTTATTTCCAATAATCATAAGCGGTATCTAGCAACACGTTATGATTCCCAATTTACATAAATAAATATTGTACTATTACAGCACTTCAATCCTGCATAAGAAATAAATTATTTCCTTGTTTTGATTCTTATTTCACATGATATCCTTGTATAATCCAAGATAAGAGTGTGTCATTCTTGTAGATTATACGTTTCTTGATTTAGAGATGATTGCACAAGTTGCTAGCAAGCAATCCATCTCCATCAAGGGACCCAATAGATATCATCACTCACTAGATATACTAATGAGGGACGTACGATTTTCTTGATGAACAGTTTTTCCCCGCACAATTCAAGAGAACATAAATAAAGTCCTTATAGCAGCACTTATCAGGAATCAACGGTAAACGATATTTATAGAACCAATCCTCATGTGGAAAAATTGAATCATCTCAAACTTAGAATCAAACTCATATGAAATAAATAATGACACGTAACACAATCCATATATTTATTTCATTGGGTCAAGTCATGTACTATGTTCCAATAACATATACATATGCAATTAAGTTGATAACATCTTATCCATGATTTGTAGAACTTAATCATCACTTAACTTGCATACTAATCTTATCATGATAATTAATGTTCCTTGTTAACTATCAAAATTATGGACATTTTAGATTTATTATTGTCATTTAACAAAAATGAAACACAGAGATCCACAATTCAGATCCTCAATCTGAATGATCTGTCAATAATAAAATCAAGGAACAAATGATCAAACATCATCAATAACATAAACTAAAGATAATGCCAATAACTGATTGGGTCATAGGACATATCTCTAACAGTTGCCCCCTCACCCACGTCACCTCTCTTCTCACGCACCTTCTTTCCCTCCTCTATTTCCTTTGCTCGCCCCTCTTCTCTCCACTCTTTCATTCTATCGCCCCTTTTCTCCCATGAACCTTCCTTTTGTCTTTTTCTTCTTGTTTTTGTATCTGACAAATTTTTTTTCCGCAAGATACTCCTTTCAATAGAAATAAGTACTCTCTTATAATATGTAACTACTTAATCTTATAATATACTCACTAGTGAAAATATATATACTCCCTAATGACAGTTAAAATACTCCCTTATAGTTCTTGGTTACTCACTTAAATTAACCACATATTTACACTTATTAAATACTCCTTTGATATTTCTTATTTACTCCCTTATTATTATTAATTACTCTCTTAAATTAATCATATATTTACACTTATTAGTTACTCTTTTTATTTGGTACATATAAAAACTTATTAGTTACTCACTCGTAGTTATTTAGTTACTCTTTATAATTGTTATTTACTTCTTTATAGTTATTAATTACTCCCAAAATAAAAGTGCACAAGAAGTTATTAGTTACTCCTTTATTGTTATAAATACTTTCCTCTACTATTTTAGTTATGCCCGAAATAAAGATGCACATGAAGTTATATAACTCTGTTCCAAAATTTTTCTCTAACTTTTTCATGCCTTCTCTCGGCCAAATTGGTCAGAAGCGAGGAAAAAAAATTTGCGAGCAAACCGACGCAAGGGAGAAAAGAGGCGCACGGGTGAAGGGGAGAAGAGAGGTGCTGGGGAAGGAGAGAGAAGTGCGTGAGGGGGAGAGTCGCATGTGAGGGAAGGCATGTGTCAGGGGTAGTCGCATGAGAGGGGGGGAGAGATAAGATGAGGCGCGTGTAGGTAGGAGTCATGTGAAGGGAGGGAGAACCATGCTCCCTCTGATTGCGTTATTACGCAAGACTCTTATTACACAAAATATTTTTTTTCGTTTCTTCTAAATTATGTACGTACTATACAATGCAACTAACAAAAATTTTTTTTTATAAAGAAACCTCTATAAGATAGAATTCCTCGTCGAAAAAATAGTTCTTCTTTTTTTAAAGATAAAAATGTATAAATGCATTAACAGCTAGAAGCAAAAGAAAGGAGTTTGATATAGAAATTATCTATTGTTGTTTGGTGAAATACAGTGAATACGTTTCAGTTATGCATCATAATAATTTCTAAATTTAAAAAAAAATAGTAAAAAATTTTGAAAAAATGTAAAATTTGATTTCACACAAGTTTTCAATATAAAGAATCAATCTAACGGTTTAGATTGGTGGTTTGAAATTTGATTATATAAATACGATCATATGGGACAAACCGCATCAGTCCTACGCGTAGGACCTTATCTTTCCGTGAGTTGCGATCAAAACTCTTGGATTTGATTCAAAATGACCGATCCAAACCGTCCAATATGATCTCCATATTGAAATCTCCTTACAAACCAAATTTTATATTTTTTCAAAATTTTTAAGTATTTTTTTGGATTTTTAAAAACTGCTGTTTTTGAACGGTACATAATTAATTAGATTAACGATTTTCTAAAATTCCAAAAAAATACTTAAAAATTTCGAAAAAATATAAAATTTGGTCTGCAAGGAGATTTCAATATGGAGATCATATTGGACGATTTGGATCGGTCATTTTGAATCAAATCCAAGAGCTTTGATCGCAACTCACAGAATGCTCCATGAGTTGCAACTCACCATAGCAAAACTCTCTCTCTCTCTCTCTCTCTCTATAATTCAATCTAAACTTTGGATTTTGAAAACGACTCTGATATTCGGGAGACGATCCGTATACTAGATTGTATTTGTCCATTCTCTATATATATTAACATACTTTTGCCACTGTATCACTATAAGAAAATACCTGTTTCATGGTACCATTGTACATGAGAGCAAAGGGGCGTTGGTACAAAGCAGCCAAGTTCATGGGGGAGGAATTAGCTGTAAATGTAGTAGTCGGGTCTGAGTTTTGGCCAGAACTCCAAACAGCTGGTGGCCGTTGCCTCAACTCCCGATTGGATGCCCTCATTTGATGCTCTCCTGAACTGAAATAACATAGTGAAATTCAAAGTGGTGGTTCAAGACGGTAAAATTAAGACGAACTTAATTAAAAGTGTAACGATGAAATGCAATAAATTTATTCATTGTTATATTCATTTTGTCCCATTTCTTATCCTTGCAAAGGTTATAGATGAATTTAGGTTTTCAGAAAAACAACAATTTGCCCCCATTCTGTATCATTGCCAAGATTTGATGATTTACTTGCTTCCCATAAAATAAGTGTTAGTTCCCAAGGTCTTTGAGAAATCAGGGAAATTATATTGGGTTAAGAAATTATTATAAGAGGCATTTCAGATAGATTTGAGAATTTATTCTATTTTTTAAAAAATGGGACAATAAGTTATCACCCTTCATTACAAACATAAAAATAATACCTTCAAGATTCATTGTTGAATCTTCATATTTTTATGGTTAATGAGACATACATGTCTCGACTCTGTTTTTTTTTTAGAATTAAGTTCCTAGTCAAAGAAGATTTAATACTTTGGTAAGATATTGTAGTAAACATAATATTTTCTTTTGGGCTTTTTTTTTTTAAACACGCGACATCTCCCTCCCTCATAAAGAATCATGATTGATCATTTCAAAACATAAGGGATAAAAAATAAGTAAAGAATGATAATTAATTAGGGGTAATTTTGCCTATTGATAAAAAAAAAAAACTCTTAGTTGAGACTCAATAACTAATATTGTATGCCAATAGCATGGTCATACAATGAGAACCTACGTATACAATTTGCAAACAACTAAACAATAATAACTCGTTACCCGAATGGCCGCTTTCCAATTATTATCTTCAAGCCTTCATCTGATTACAAAACAAAAAATCAATAAGCGAAACAAAAATGCTAGCATATCAACCAATTACTATGAGATTCACCAAAAAAAAAAAAAAAAAAAAATGAAAGGCTTACTAAGAAAAAAATTTTTTTATGATATTCTCAAATTTAGAATTTAATCACTTTATCATAATGATACCTTACGAAGAATGTAGTTCCCAATAGTTTTCTATTGAAAGAGTTGTTAAGGGTAAAGCAAAATGTTCAGATATTGATGTTTAACATTCTGCCACACAAAATGGAATAGAAAATGTTACTAAGAAAAAAAATACTAACTATCACTTATCAACATTCTGATCAGATGTTAATTTACACATGTTTTGTTTGAGCTTATTTAATGAAATTACCTGAATAACAATTCTGTTCATACCACCGGTCTGTGCAGACTGTGCAATCCTCTGCTAGAATTAGCCGATTTATGACTAACTTTGGACATCTTGTTATTGTTAGTTTTTTTAGTGAATGGCTCTTCAACTCGGATGGTTTATAATGACAGTGATCACTGGCAAACTCACATGGTATCTTCGACAATGATTTAAGCATCTTACACATAGATATTTCTAATTGAGCCATCGATTCCGACAGTGCTACTTCAACCAGTGAGTTGCACTCATGAATGCTCAAGTGCTTGAGCTGGGATGGAAGTGATTCATTTTTCAAATGAATTAATTTGTCACAATAAACAATATACAAATGTCTCAGGGAGGAAACCTTGCCTAGAGGAAGTGAACTGATGTGTAAGCAGCTTCTTATCCATAGTTTTACAAGTGAAGCACATGACAGAGGATCTCCCATCCATCTGGGAAACTCTAAACCACCATAAGAACATATTTCCAGATGCTTGAGGTTAGGATGGGGTTGAAAAATCTCAAGGATGTCAAGATCTAGCCCCTTGAGAGATTTGCAATTTATGGACTGATCAATTGAAACCCTCAACATACCCTTTTTTATCGAATAGTCTTGAGTCAATGGCCATCCTAATAGATCGTAGATTCTGTCATGCCTTCTGTCATGCCTTCTCTTGTTATAATTCATTTGGTCCCAGATGAAAGACAATATTTCAAGGTTACGCTTACTAACAAGGTTAGCATTTTTGGCATCTGCAATGGTTGTAATGTATTGTATATCTTTGATTATAAGAGCTCCTTTTAGACCATTAAACTCTCTTAACCAACCAACAGCACCATGATGGTTGTCCGGTTGCATCATTATATTACAGATGTTCATTGTACAGGTAGGAATGAGCCTTGTAGAACTTAATGGAAAGTAATGCAACTCTCCCATTAACAAAAATTGAAGACTAGTTAGGTTTCCAAAGTCTTCATGTAGCTCTTTGAGAATGCAATTTGGGATGATCAGCTCCTTCAAGTTTGCAAGCTTATATAATGATTCAGGCAGTTTTTGTAAATGAAGGGCGACAATCACAATTCTATGAAGCTCCACAAGATTTCCAATGCATTCTGGTAGTAGAAAATTTCCATGCTTGGAAAGTTCACTATTAAATTCCGTTTTGTATCCTTTATTCCCATGAACCTCTAATACCTTCAACTTTTTGAGCAAACCCAACGATTCGGGCAATTTGAAGTACAATGGAGCAGATATAGATATAAAAAATTGAAGAAATTCTAGGTTAATAAGGTTTCCTATTCTTTCTAGATTCATATTATGAAAACTGAGACTGAGGATCAAAATCCGTAAGCTATAACATGAAAATATTGATACTGGTGAAATTTTTGTAACAAATTCAGTACCAAGAGAGAGATAACGCAGATGCTTTTGATTTCCTAGAGCAAAAGGTAGAACCTCTTCTTCGCACTTTAAATCCAAGGCTCTTAAGTGGTTTGCTTTTGAAAGACAATTTAAACTAATCTGTTCATTATCTTCACCTTTTCTATGAAAGATGGTGCGCCATGGAAACCTCATAACAAGTGTTTGCATAAATGGAATATTAATCGAGCGACGAAGTTCAGGTAGTCCCATATGTTGTTCATTCAGATATAGGTGGCGAACTTCTTTTGGAATAAAAGGTTGCCTACCTTGTACAACTGAACTACATGTCTTTTTCGAGTTTAACAATGCCAAATCATGAACCATATCATGCAATCTAAAAGTCGCATCGATAGAAAAACCACCCCACACACATTTAATGTCGTAGTTATCAAAAAATGACCTTTCATATAGCATTTTTGTGTAATCAGCTGCCACCTCTTCTATTGATTTTCTCTCTTTTGGTTCAATGTATCCATTTGCAATCCATAATCTACTCATGAGATTCATGCTATACTTATGGGTCTTAGGAAACATGGAACATAACAAAAGGCATGGTTTTAAGTATGTGGGAAGACGCTCGTAGCTTATTTGAAGTGGAGCTAACACCTTATTTTCAGCATTTGATTCCCACAAATCACTTTGTAAAATCTCCATCCAACTCTGTAGTTCTTCCTCTTGACTTAAAAGACTAGCTATTGATTTCACAGCTAAAGGTAGACCCCTACATCTCTTGACTATTTCCTTCCCAATTTCCACCAATTCAGCCTGATTAGCATGATCAACGCCTTGAAACGCATATTTTGTAAACAAGAGCCAACATTTATCATCAGATAAATATTTCAACAATAAGGGTTCTATTGTTTGCATGATGCGAGCAACCGAAAAATTCCTAGTGGTGACTAAAATAGCTGCTTTTGTTGCTCGCGTCAGAGGTATGCACAATGACTCCCAAAGGGTTGGTTCCTCATTCCACAAATCATCTAGCACAAGAAAGACCCTTCTGCCCTTGATTATGGTTGCAAGATCTTCCATCAGAATACTTGAGTTTTTCAGGTCATAAGCCTCTCTTGTAAAAGACTCAATAATATCTCGTGTAATTCGTTCAATGTTAAAGTCATCTGAGACATAAACCCACCCTATCATATCAAAATAACCTTGCATTCTCTTGTCATTATAGATGAGTTGTGCCATGGTAGTTTTTCCAATCCCTCCCTTACCAACTAATGGCAGAACTGAAATGACATCTCCTTCTGAAAGCAACAAATTAACAACCTTCTCTTTTTCCTCCTCTCTACCAAAAACACTCTGCTCAATTACTAAAGGGCTAGTAGGCATAAGAGTATACCTTATCTTTTTCCTTCTGGGTGCGTCTTCATCCCGCAAGCACAAGGCTTCTCGATCCTTTGCTATCTCTTCAAACCTACTCTTAATATCTCTTATACGATCAATAATGTTGTAAGGAATCTGAACAGAATAAACACCACTCACATTAACATCTCCCTCGATGGGATTTAGCTCAGATGCATTTCTAGCCTCAACCTGGGCCCGGTACACCTCATACATGTACTCTTCAAGGACGTATTCGGTCTCATGCCCAAGTTCCATGATCTCTTTCAGCCAAAGTCTGATGGATTGATCTTGGATATTTCTTTCCTCTGCATCATAGAGGGTTGCCTTGATTCGATCCATCATCCGCTCCAGCCTCCTCAAATCGGCCTCAACAGAACGTGCGTTGGGTGCTTGGGCTGATGAAGATGATGATGGGGCGAAAAAGGTGTTCTTTACCTCGGGCAACAAGTTGGCCACTAAATTCACAAGGGAGGACATCAATGCATATGCACCCAATCCAGCCATGTTGTTGGTGATTTTCTTCTTTTTTGTTTTTGTTACAAACAAAATGCAAGAGATAGAAGGACGTGGGGTGGGGATAGGAACAATTAGAGAAGACGTTAATGCATATCTGATTTACGGACTGACTGCCATAGTGAAATTGTCAGCAGTCTGGTTTTCATGAAGGAAATTGAAAAGTTGAAAGATGTGGAGAAGTGAACAACGAATGAGTCAAGAGTTTGTATATTTGAGAAATAGGTACGGTGGCTTGGCAAATAGAGAAATCGCTTGTTGCCGTGTAGTTATCTTTAGAAGAAGAAAAATATACTATATATGAAGCAAAGGTTTTCTTGAGTAAATTAAATCAATTGAAAGTTTCGATGATTGACAAAGAAAACTCACAATTTTCCATCATAAAGGTTCCATAGGCAGCCAAATCATATTTCTCAAACTCTTCGAGTAGGTATAGCAAGTGGAACCATATCCCTATAAAACAAATCAGAGTAGGTAGCATTAGCACATCGGAAAGTTCAGTGCCTTGACTCTTCAAACCTCCAGGACTACCACAAGCAATGGATAACTTTTTTTTTTTTCTCTGTAGATGTATCGAATGTTGTACTAATATGAAAAATATGTAATTATAGTATTAATTAAGTTGCGATGACCGCTTTGAAATCGGTCAGAAATATTTTTTTTCATTTTTATAATTTTTTATAGTTTGTTTAAAATAAATTATAAATAGTCGTACCAATAAACATAGTCGTACCAATCATTAATATTAGCAAGATTTTTTTTGGACAGAAAATTTATATCAAGTTTATATAACGACTTTCTATGTTTTCATTTTTGTAATTTTTTTATTTTTTTATAGTTTGTTTAAAATAATTAAAAATAGTCATACCAAATAAAAATAATCGTATCAATCATTAATATTAGCAAGATTTTTTTGACAGGAAATTATGTTAAGTTTATATAGCGAGTATCTATAGAAAAAATTACTAATTTGAACTTATATTTTTTGTCTATAAATTTTGACAAGTTTTTTACAACAGATTTTTTATAATTTACATTAGAAATTTTTATTTTTTACATAGCGCAGCGAAGCCAGACTTGGCAAATAATGGGGGCCAAGATTATTTTAGGCTTCAATTTAGAGGAGGCCCATGAAGAAAATGTATTAACTTAACCTATTAAAACCGGGAGTGATATGTTGGAGTTATGTCCTAGAAGTCAATATTTAATGACTTATTTTCTTAGTTTATGTTAATGATGATATTTGATCATTTGTTCCTAGAGTTTATTATTGACAGATCATTCAGGTTGAGGATCTGAATTGTAGATCTCTGTGGATCATTCATTAGAATGACAATAATAAATCTAAATCGTCCATAATCTTGATAATTAACAAGGAACATTAATTATCATAAAAGATTAGTATGCAAGTTAAGTGATGATTAAGTTCTACAAATCATAAGTAAGGAGTTACGGACTTAATTGCATATGTGTATGTTATTGGAACATAGTACAGGACTTGACCCAATGAAATAAACATTTGGATTGTGTTATGTGTCATTGTTTATTTCATATGAGTTTGATTCTAAGTTTGAGATGTTCACCTTTTCCACATGAGGATAGGTTCAATAAATATCGTCTAACGTTGATTCCTGATAAAGGCTGCTATAAGGACTTTATTTATGTTCTCTTGAATTGTGCGGGGAAAAGTTGTTCATCAAGAAAACCGTATGTCCCTCATTAGTATACCTAGTGAGTGATGATATCTGTTTGGGCCCCTTGATGGAGTTGGATCGTATGCATGCAAACTAGACGATCAACTCTAGATCAAGAAATGTATAATCTGCAAGAATGACACATTCCTATCTTGGATTATACAAAGATATCGTGTGACATAAGAATCAAACAAAGAAATACTTTTATTTCTTATGCAGGATTGAGATATTGTAACGGTACATTATTTATACGAATTGGGAATCATAACGTGTTGCTAGATACCGCTTATGATTATTGGAAATAAATAACGATTTATTTCCATGGCCAACATAGTATAAATCCTCAAATAGGGTCGCACAAATAAGATATTGACCACACGTGCATTATTTATTCATATTGGAGAATACGAGACATGATAAGTTGATTAATTAATTATATGTTGTTATGAACCATAATGATTAATTATATCAAATGGATCATGTTAGAAATAATTTAATGCATAAAGCTCTTCAAGAATTAATTATTAATAAGTTAATAATTAATTATATACAACACATATAATTTCTAGAATTATATTGAGCTAATGGGTTTTATTTAGTTAGTAAATTAAAAGCCCAAATTAAAGAGAATTAAAGGGGATTCATTAATTGGTGAATTAATGAATAAAGGCCTTTTATTGAGATAGCCCAAGAAAGCCCATTAGGTGGCCTCTTAGGGTGGATGGCATACTTGTAAATAGCTACAAGTGTGGATGAGAGATGGGTGGTCTATAAATAGGGGGTTCTTTTAGAGAGCAAACCCTAGCCACCACACCCTCTCTTCCTCTTCTCCCATGCGCCATCTCTCCCTCTCATTCTCTCTTGAGCTCATGTGTTGAGCACCCCTATCCCATCTCTCTTCCTCCATTAAAATAGTTTAATAGAAAGAGAAACTTGGATGTGAAAAGGGGAGAGCTTGGACTTGAGAGAAACTAGCATCTCTCTCAAGTCGTGGTTGCTATCTTTGGTGGGCTAGAGGCGATAAAGATGGTGGAGGTGGTGGAGCACGCACCCCATCGACTCCCATGCCATGGATTCGAGCCTCATGAATACAATTTCGTGAGAGGTATACCTCCTACCCTTCTCTCTTGATTGGATGTGTTGATTGCTTTAGCACTAGATCTTTGTCTTGCTTGTTGTTTAATGGAGATTAATTAGTTGTAATTGATCCAAAAATTAAAAATGAGCATTTCCTAACAGTGGTATCAGAGCTATGGTCGTGCTTAAAGTTTTTCACACTTAATTAAGTGAGAATTCGTAATTAATTAAGTTAATTAGTGATGTGCATGCTTGCTGGCCCTGGAAAGGCTGTTTTCTGTCTTGTTGCTTGTTTTTCGTGGTGTAAAGCTCTCTGAAATTTTTTCCTTCTTATTGGAGGTTGTAGCCCTTTGAGTTGTGGTTGTTTTCCCACTGGAATCATTGAAATTCGATGTAAAATGAATTTTTAGTGATTTAAACGGTAACGGTGCGCAGATCTGTTATTCTGCTGCACAGTTCTGTTGTTGTGGTTGGTAACAAATAAGTTTGTATACAAAGTACCTGTAACTTTTAGATAGGATTAATCTAAACTTGATGCTCTTTCTGGATATGTAAATTTTGTTGCATATTTCGGATCTTATGTGGGCGTTCAAGGATGAAAAGTGATGAAGTTGTCAGATCTGTTTTTTCAAACAAACCGATTGTTTTGAAAAACTGTACTTATTGAGAAACTTTTATGGAAAAGTGTTAAAATGAAAATGTTCTCCTTTAAGTCTGGAATCTGTGAAAATTAATTTCATAGATTTTCATTGAGATTTGATACCTCAACCGAGCGAAACCTTTTTGGTCGACGGTCTGTTCCAGAACAGGATACCTTGCTTCAATGCTTGTTATCTCGTTGATCTTGAATATAACTTGTGGATTTTCTTTTCATGGAATGATAGCCTATTGTATGTAGTATTTTTCTATGTAAATTGTTTGCTGGAAAAATATCAAGGGGATGATCATACAGATCAAAAGGTTGAGACCCATAACAGAATTTTCTCTAACGGTACTTCGCGCACAATCTGAGGATTTGTCTTTTTTGGTTCTCCCTGATGGTAATTGATCTCTCCTTGAGATTTTTACAGGTAATCACAATCTTTGTAAGGAGTTCTCTGGATTTATTTCGGATTTTTTGGAGACCGAATTATTTTGAATTTTTCGGGCCCTCGAATTTCGTATTTTAATTAGTTAAAATAATTTCTAATTAATCAATTTGTTGAAAGGTTAATTAGAAGACTCCTTAAATACCCTCCTTTCTGTTTTGATGGTTGGATTTAATTTAAAAAGGACTTAAACAATTAGTTGTTAAGGTTAAGCCTTCTTTGCTTTCGAAAAACTTGAGCAACAAGTATGCACAAAGATTCTAATTAATGAAATTAATTAAGAGCAAGTGAATCATGTATATTGTATATATGCTAACTTTATTTTGTAGGAGGATGTGGGTTTGATATGGCTCAAGATGTCAATGCCTTGTGTGTTGTAAAATGTTGTGAATGCATGTGATTGCTTGTAATGTGGCCTAAGGTGCCTTGATAATTAATTGGTTAATTCTTGATGTAACTTGTGAGGCTTGCATGCCCCTAAGGCCTAGGCGGGGTTTTAGGATTTTATCACATGTATTTATTTCCCGTAATTATTAGATAGGATCTTAGTAATTAGTGGGAGGGTTTGATTAGATTAGTCTCGTTACATGGAGATGCGACGAAGACTAATGCAAGCGGGAGCCATACAAACCCACGACAATGCTTGAGATGCTTATGTTATGTGATTGTTTGTGAATGCCTTGAATTGTCATAGGTAGGTATGGGTGTATGCTTACACGACCACCAAACAAGAGTCACTTATTTTGTCCCAAACTAAATTGATTAAGTCGACCGCCCTCCTTCTCTCTATCCCCCTCACGTCAATTGCCAATCATGGCGCGGTCCGCCATAGCGGACGTCATGGTTGTCAACCTTGATAGTCGGGGTACAAATGAAAAGATTTGTTAGGAGCAAATAGAGAGAGGTTGCTTATCGATGGACCCAACAAGTTTTCTTGGACATCGGGGCGAAGTTTGTAAATATACTTAGATATTCACAAACCAAGAATCATATGGTTGATATGATTGGTTGGAGAACCTACCTTGTCTAGTTAAGTAGGGTGTCGTGCCATAGCAGGCTCTACTTGACGAAAATGAGGATCTTGGAATCCATTACATTTAGGGACATTAATTAAATGTAGTGGGAGTTTTGTTTATCATTCCATAAACAAAACATTGCATAAACTAAATGACCTTAAATTGAAATTGTTATAGATATTAAATATGTTAATTTCGTTGCGATCAATCTTTGGAAAACAACAAGCTCGTTTCTAAGGTGTTTACTTGGAGAAGAAATACCGATTTCTAAGACATGTTCTTGGAAATGAGAAACTTGAGCAAGTTTAATCCCAAAAACGTTCCTCGACTTCCCGAACATAGCTTCGCATGATTGATTAGTTTCGACGAAAATTATTCAATAAAGCGAATGCCTATATCCTCTTAGTTCTAGACCTTTGAATTGAAGAATTCATGAAGACTAGACTAGACTTCTACACTCTCATCCATTTACTCAAGAAGACGTTCTTAGAGAAAGTAAATATAGACTCAATCATTTATGATCGAGTAATGGAGTGTGAGTTAACCAAGAGACTCTTCTTATAAGAAGATAAATGTTTCATTAGCTTGCAAACCGAAAGGTTTGAGTAGCTAATTGATAACTAGAGATATTAAGATCTCCAATATCAAGGATTGTTGATATTGTCATGCAATCTCTTTCTAGGGACAAAGGATATATTGTTCGCACACTTGTTAGTGCTAAAAGTAATTGGTTAAGTATTAAAGGAATACTTCACCAAGATATGAGTTGAAACTTTGAGACCCTCACTAGTGACCGTGTGTCACATGAGATGTTTCATTTGCCATTTATGGGAGGCATTTGAAAGGTTGTCCGAAATACCATGATGTTCTAAACCTTAATATATTTGTCGTTCAACTTATCTCACTATCTCTAATTCACACTAGTAATTAGGTGCTAGTTCATGTGCTCGCATTTGACGAAATGTGTAGGCAATGATGAATAAGAGAAAGTTCGAGATAAGTAAAGTAAACTCCGTTTTGGAAATGGCTTATACGTCTAAGCCGCTACCATTGAATACGTAGAGTTATCTTTTAAAGAGTTTGTTTAGGAATTTGGGTTGTATACCTTATTCCAAATAAAACTTTATCTCCGTTTCATATTTGATGATGGATGATCATATTTTGTAATAGAGAAATGTTGTTCTCTTATTGTTATGAATTTTGTGTATAAGATTTCATGCATCTTGATTAAATTTGCTTGAAATAGATAAACAAATTTTTGAATGACAAATGTGTAAGACTTCACATAAAGTATTTGACTTTTATGTAAAATAGTCGCTTAGTCGAATATAAACAAGAATCGCATCATGAGAGTCTACGTAACGTGGAGCTCGTAAATCAATTCGATTGCAAATCAATTGAAATTCATGCGAATCGTGTTTGTTAAAAGACAAAAGCGTCTTTGACCTACGAAGGTTTAAAGGACAAGTAACCTTATTAAGACTTATACATATTGATGTATATAGACTTATAGGACTTGTGCAATTGAAAGGTTGTTGACACTTTACCACTTGACCAACGATCATTGTAGATATTAACGTATCTATTTGATATGGTACAAGTATGAATCTTTTGACAAGATCAAAAGAATTTCAAGAGTAAAGTTGAAAAACTATTCAATGAAAGCAAAAGTCTTAAAATAGATCATGGTAAATAGTTAAGTCATGTAGTTTGATATATTGCCTAAAGAGTATGAAAGACGTTTCACTACTCGCTCCATGAGGAACATTTGGAAAAATGTATCCAAGGATGAAGGTATCGAACATTGTTTGATATAGTTCGATCGGTAATAAATCAAATTGACTTGTTTGACTCATGTAAGGGATTTGTGTTTGAGGACAATATTGTTTACACTGAATAAAAAATTCCATCGAAGTCTATTGAGAAAGATATCTTACGAGATTCGATCTCTAGGTATATTGTTTCTCAAGATTTGGTATTGAGAAGCTTATTTCAAAGTTCGATTGATTGATAAGCTTGGACCCAAATAAGACGCTTATTATTTTGTAGGATATCTTGAATTAGCCAAAAGGTACTACTTCTATGAACATGATAAGAACAAGGTAGTTGTTGCTCATCATAACGTATTCTTGAAGAATGATATTCTCAAGAAGAAGTAGTGGGAGTAAAGTGAGCATTAAAGGAGTTTATGCGTCACTACAAGAAGTACCTTTATAGGGAACTTGTCACTCCATACATGGTGCTTAGTGGGAGTTGAGCGGAACTTGACTCACAAGCAGTTGTGAAAGGAAGAAGTTTATAAGCACGCTCGCTTCTAAAGAGTGCTCAAACATCTCATTACTGGATGATGTTAGAGAAACTCGTGCAGTACATTAGGATCAAGAACTTATTCTACAAGTTGTTGTAGAAGTAGTTCATAGACCTCAAGCACCAATCCTACAAAGATCAACGAGAGTGAATTGCCTAAACTGAAAAGTACATAGGTTTCACAACATTCTCATACTTGACATGTGAGGATCCGTTGATAAATAAAGAAGCGATGGAAAGATCCGATTCCACAAGTATGGTTTGAATCTATATGATCTTTAAAGTGCAATCCATATATATAACAACAAGGTATAGACCTTGATTGATGTTCATGAAGGAGCAATCCATCTAGAACATATAGATCTTTAAAAGGAAAGATAGATATGGATAACAGGTCGACTCTATACAAAGCACAATTTCATGATTGATGCTATGTCTAAGTCGATAACAAGTTGACCATGTACAAAGCACGGCTTCTCACTTGTAGCTATGTATAAGTCAATAAAGATCATTCTAGCAATAGTTATATTTCGTATATATAGATATATGGAAAGATACGTCAAAACCGCCTTCTTCGATTGAATGAAGGAAGTTGTTGTGTATTTGACACAAACCAAGGATTTGTTGTATTGTTGGAAACATATATATGCTTCAATGATCCATTAATGGATTGAAGCAAGTACTGTGGAAATTGGAATAAACTTTTTGACAAAGAAGTCAAGGAGTTGCACTTCGTCAAAAGTATCTTATATAGACAAGATATTCAGTGGGAGCATGATTGTATTACATGTATTGTACAAGATACAAGACATTAATTGGGAATAACATTAAGAAAATGAATATTGTCAAGATCTCATTGGAGAATGTTTTCTCAATTGAGAACTTGGGTAAGTCACCTAAATCCAAGGAAACAAAATCTATGGAGATAGATTATGATGGATGTCAGGTTTGAGCAAAATGTGCATATAATGACAAGGTGTTATAGTTACACGAAAAGATAGACTCCTAGAAAGGATGTCTAACCATGTTGTATGGCATACACTTGAGTTCTAATCGGTGTGTTGCAACTCAATTCGAGAAGAGTGCATGATATAATTCGAGCATCCTTCTGTTATGGTTTTCATTACGTACGCCATACTTATGCACATGCCCCTATGTGTTGTACCCAAGGAGTATGACAATCAGTTGTCAAGTGGATACAAAGAAAAACACATTTGGACAATAATCAGGAATGTCCTCGAGTATCTTAAGAGAAAGAGTGATATGTTTTTCCATCTGATAAGATAAAAGAAAGCTCATATAAATTGATATATTGATGCTAGTTTTCGAAAGATTGATATAAATACAATTGAGCTACATATTTTGTTTAAATGTGGTGTTGTAAATTTAGAAGGTGTTCTAAATGGGATATTACAACCGTTTCCGTCACCAAAACAAAATATATAGCAACTTGTGAAGCAATGAAAGAATGTAGTAAGGATCGTGAAGTTCTCAGTCAAGCTAATATGGTTCTATGCATCTCGAACCATAGCTTAAACTTGAAGAACCCAATATTAAATTGGTGATCCAACTAAGATCTATGACGATGTCACTTGATCTCACATGATGATGATCAAGAACACATATATAGGAGTATATATGTATATAGGGTCAAATAAAATTTGATAGGTTCGCGGACACAGCGAACACTCTAACTTAACCTCTACCTTAAGCGGTATACGAGATGCAATTGTGCATCCATGCGTGATGGACGTATGAGTAACTTGCTTTAAGTGTATTACATCTTTTGAGGTTCGAGACATGTATATATATAGATATATGACATTGTTCTAAATTCTTCACTGGCTAGAAGTCACTATTGATTGACTCTAGGCCAAGTGGGAGATTGTTGGAGTTATGTCCTAGAAGTCAATATTTAATGACTTATTTTCTTAGTTTATGTTAATGATGATATTTGATCATTTGTTCCTAGAGTTTATTATTGACAGATCATTCAGGTTGAGGATCTGAATTGTAGATCTCTGTGGATCATTCATTAGAATGACAATAATAAATCTAAATCGTCCATAATCTTGATAATTAACAAGGAACATTAATTATCATAAAAGATTAGTATGCAAGTTAAGTGATGATTAAGTTCTACAAATCATAAGTAAGGAGTTACGGACTTAATTGCATATGTGTATGTTATTGGAACATAGTACAGGACTTGACCCAATGAAATAAACATTTGGATTGTGTTATGTGTCATTGTTTATTTCATATGAGTTTGATTCTAAGTTTGAGATGTTCACCTTTTCCACATGAGGATAGGTTCAATAAATATCGTCTAACGTTGATTCCTGATAAAGGCTGCTATAAGGACTTTATTTATGTTCTCTTGAATTGTGCGGGGAAAAGTTGTTCATCAAGAAAACCGTATGTCCCTCATTAGTATACCTAGTGAGTGATGATATCTGTTTGGGCCCCTTGATGGAGTTGGATCGTATGCATGCAAACTAGACGATCAACTCTAGATCAAGAAATGTATAATCTGCAAGAATGACACATTCCTATCTTGGATTATACAAAGATATCGTGTGACATAAGAATCAAACAAAGAAATACTTTTATTTCTTATGCAGGATTGAGATATTGTAACGGTACATTATTTATACGAATTGGGAATCATAACGTGTTGCTAGATACCGCTTATGATTATTGGAAATAAATAACGATTTATTTCCATGGCCAACATAGTATAAATCCTCAAATAGGGTCGCACAAATAAGATATTGACCACACGTGCATTATTTATTCATATTGGAGAATACGAGACATGATAAGTTGATTAATTAATTATATGTTGTTATGAACCATAATGATTAATTATATCAAATGGATCATGTTAGAAATAATTTAATGCATAAAGCTCTTCAAGAATTAATTATTAATAAGTTAATAATTAATTATATACAACACATATAATTTCTAGAATTATATTGAGCTAATGGGTTTTATTTAGTTAGTAAATTAAAAGCCCAAATTAAAGAGAATTAAAGGGGATTCATTAATTGGTGAATTAATGAATAAAGGCCTTTTATTGAGATAGCCCAAGAAAGCCCATTAGGTGGCCTCTTAGGGTGGATGGCATACTTGTAAATAGCTACAAGTGTGGATGAGAGATGGGTGGTCTATAAATAGGGGGTTCTTTTAGAGAGCAAACCCTAGCCACCACACCCTCTCTTCCTCTTCTCCCATGCGCCATCTCTCCCTCTCATTCTCTCTTGAGCTCATGTGTTGAGCACCCCTATCCCATCTCTCTTCCTCCATTAAAATAGTTTAATAGAAAGAGAAACTTGGATGTGAAAAGGGGAGAGCTTGGACTTGAGAGAAACTAGCATCTCTCTCAAGTCGTGGTTGCTATCTTTGGTGGGCTAGAGGCGATAAAGATGGTGGAGGTGGTGGAGCACGCACCCCATCGACTCCCATGCCATGGATTCGAGCCTCATGAATACAATTTCATGAGAGGTACAATTTCTCCTATTTTCTCTCTTGATTTGATGTGTGAATGCTTTAGCACTAGATCTTTGTCTTGCTTGATGTTTAATGGAGATTAATTAGTTGTAATTGATCTAAAAATTAAAATATGAGCATTTCCTAACATGATAAGTACAATCAAGATTTTAAGCAATCAAGCAATCATATGCTAAAAATAGAAAAAAAAGTTAATTATTTCTTTCCGAAAACAGACAGCGCTAATTCCCTCCCACCCGCGCGACTTCCGCTCACCCTCACCCCGCGCCTTCCCCTCCCACCCGCGCGCTCCCCCCCACCCCCGCGTCCCTCTCACCCGGTCTCTCCTCCCACCCCGCATCCCTCTCACCCGTACATATAATGTACTCCCCTACTACAAATAATGTACTCCCTTATAGTTATGTGCTCCCATACGATAGCAGAAATCAGATTTAAAATACTCCCTTGATACATATAATGTACTCCCCTAATACAAATAATGTACTCCCCTATAACTATTTATGTATTCCCATACAAATAGCAGAAATCAGTTTTAAAATACTCCCTTACTACATATTATGTACTCCTCTACTACAAATAATGTACTCCCCTATAGCTATTTATGTACTCCCATACAATAGCAGAAATCAGAAAAGAGAGAATAAGGAGAAAAGGAGAACGAAAATCGTGCATGAATTGAAAAAAAAAATCAGAATGAAAATCAGATGAGAGAGCAGGAAAAGGGAGAAGGAGTGTGACCCGCAATAGAAGAGGTCGCGTGGGAGGGTGAGGTCGCGAGAGAAGGGAGAAGGAGCGGAGGGTGAGGGAGATCGCGAGGGTGAGGGTGAGGGAGCGCACGGAAGGTGAGGGTGAGGAAGCGCCAACGCCAGCGCCTTTTGATTGCTTGATTGCGCGTGAGTCTGATTGTAGGAAGTAATTCTCTATTAAAACAAAAGACTAAATGGTAAAATTAAGTTGCTGGTGAGACCTGGGGAGACCTGACCTTCGTCAGTCCTCACCTGACTTCACCACTGGCTGCGACTGCCATGTCTAGTAACAAGTAATTTCTTATGGTGACTCGGTTTGGCTAAACTTGTACGTTGTCTAGGCAATTGAACGAGAAACGTAAGGCTTCAAATGAGGACCACTAAGAGATGTAAATCTCAATAGGTTGAGATGATTTTATTTTTTTTTTAGGGTCAACAGGTTGAGATGATTTTGTAAGGGGAGGAGTGAAAGACAGAAGATGTGAAGCTCTAGTTCAGTGGCGTATCTATGGTATATTTGGCAAATGCAATCTACCAAATATACATGTTATGTTCCTCAATTTATTTTCTTGTTATGCAAATATACATGTTATTATATTCCTCGATTTATTTTCTTGTTATGCGGATAACTAAAACAAAATATTGTTTCATCTAGCGATTGATATCCAACTATATATCAAATCAATCGAACCGTACAGATAGATAGTGGCGTAGCTAGGAATTCATGTCAGCATGGTCTATAATTTTTTTTTTACTGAAAACATATGTATGACATAGCGTCTAATGTAGACATAGTATAACAATAATTTTCAAATAAACATTTTTAAAATAATATAACATAAAAAATTGATGAGAAATTAAATATATCTATAATAACACAAAAATCCAAAAAAAATCAATATCCAAAATAATAATTCAAGGCATTAAAGAAATAAAAACAATACACCAATTCCATATGAATTTCTGTTGTATGATAATTTTACATAATTATTATTAATTTAATGATTAGTATAAATAAATCTAATTTTAACATCGGCATTTACTAATATTAATTTATGAGGAAAGTTCCGCTACCAATATTTTGGTTGCCTCCAAATATCAATATTTTACTATTAAGTTATTTTTCCAAATATTAAAATTTAAACATTAAATTCAAACCGTTAATCTTATTTAGTTAACGAGCGATACCTTTTTATATGAGTTTTATAAATTTTTTAGTTTATTTGATGCTCGATCGAGAGATAGAAAAACAAAGGAACCTTGTGAACTATGATAGATTTATTCTAATACGTTCATATTTTAGCCTTTGATCGAGTATCAAATAAAGTCCAAAATTTACAAAACTTACCTGAAAACACATCTTTCGTTAAATTAAATAAGATCAACGGTTTGGATTTTAAAATTTGAAAAATTAACTAATAGCAAAATGTTGGCATTTGGGGACAACAAAAATATTGGTAGCGGAACCTTCCTCATAATTTATTTATACTTTTTGTTAAAATTAGATTGATTGACTTATTCGTCGTTTCCCTCTAAATTTGAAATCAAATCCAGTACTTTTCAACAATAGATAAAAGTGATATAGTAATAATAATATTTTTTTTGGTTTAAAGCACTTAGGGATACAGTAATTAATTATGCACAGTCCATAGATGAAAGACTTTTTTTCTCTTTGGAAATTTTAGATAGAGAATCTAGATGTCCATAGATGAAAGACTATCATAGCGATTTGGATTTTCAATATATATAGTGGATACTCATAGTCTTAACAATGTAAGGTCAAATAATAAAGAGTTAACTCTAGTGCATGTAGTTCTCATAAAAAAGTATTAGGCTGGCTTTAAAGAGAATAATAATAATTTTGCATGCATTTTTAATTTTTGAAAAAAATTGACGGCAAATCCTCTCTCTTTCTTAAAATAAAAAAAAAAAAAGAAAGTCAATCAACCCTGCTAATCATAATCAAGTAGCACTTTGGATCAACACAGAGACAGTCTATTTATCCGGAAAGAGTAGGTAATCAGAAATCTTTCGTGGAGATTGGACAGAAATTGCAAGAATCAAAATATCCTTACGACTGTGCTTTGTTTATTTCTTTGATCACAACGAAACAGATTGCGAAGCTATGAGTAGTATTTTGCTTGAGGTTCTCCTCTTTTTTTTTTTTTTTTTTTTCATCGAAGTATGGTCAAAGATGCTTTAGGTCCTGTGCTTGGTTTATTTTATCAAAACTTCAAATGGCACAAAAGATATATCATCATATCTAGGTAGAGAGAAATGATTGTCTAATAATTTGCATCCATTTGAGTTGAACAACAAATGCCTCTTGTAAGAAGACTTTGAAGCAAATACCAAAAAAAAAATATTAATAAAATATATATTGTTGGGTGGGTAGTTTGCAGAAAGGCTAAAATCTCACCAGTTTGATTTTAATTAAAAAACTTTATTAGTATCTGAAGAAGAAAAGGGGTCAATTAAAATAATTTGCAATATTAATGACCAAATAGAACATTTTAATATTTTAATGAAGAAACTTCAATTTTTGAATGTTTTGATGAGTAGGTGGGTACATACATGATACATGAGCCATTAACCATAAATTGATTTAAGGTAAATAAACGTAAGAATCCACAACTCATCCTCCCATAGCTCTCTCCTTTGGGCGGCCTTCTCTGACTAGAGACCAGACCCCAGACAGCGGCACAAAAAATAGAAATTGCAAAACAAGGCAGGCATCCATACCATACTATCCTATTCCTATTCCTATTCCAATTCCTACCTCTTCCATCGTCTCTTTAACGCAATAAATTTATCTCACAAAGTGTGTGAGAGAGAGAGAGAGGGATGGGGTCTCTTCTTGGCGATTGGCCCTCTTTCGATCCCCACAACTTCAGCCAGCTCCGTCCGGCGGATCCGACCGCTCAACCCTCTGTAATTCTCCCCAACTTCTTTTTTTTTCATTCTTTATCAAATTTCACTTTTTTAAAATAAAATTTTAATTGTTGGTGTTCTGGGAATAATAGGAAGAAAAAGAGCTAAAGAACAATTTAGTTCTGATTTTAATTGATATACCGTCCACCAGTTTATCATTGTGAATTGCATGTGGCAATGATTATCGGAACTATTGTTATAAATGATTCATAATCAAAGAAATTTGTTCATTATTAAGAGTGGTTGGGAAAAAAATTTGTTTCTTTGGCATAGTATTAGCCATTTGATTCTCTTGTTATTGTGATAATCATTTAAAAGTAGACTCAACCATGAAAAATTTCTAACAGTAAATGTAATTTCGGTCTTCTGTTCTTTGCTTCTGATGAGTTATCAGGAAGCCATTTTTCTAATTAAAACCACCAGAAGGGTACCAACTTTGTTCATATTTTATTTTTTCTAAATGTAAATTAAAAACAAAAGAATCTCGTAGTACAATGTAAGAGATCTGACCCCTTCCTCCTTGTCCATATACTGCTGCCGCAATTCATCAATTTAGCTGAATTTTCCACTACATTTATATGCAAGTGGACAGATATTTATATATTCAGATAAGTTCATGTTTGTTTGTATGTCTTTAATTCCACTTTATCTTTTCTTTAGAAATTGACACCTGTCACATATCATCCAACACACAACAGGACACTTCCACCTCCTAATCAAGGTAAATATTACATTTTAAAATCATTTGCTTGTAAGTTCTGTACATAGTTTGTTTGGTGAAATATTACTGTATTATATCTGTTCTTTTGTGTTTGATTGGGGCTGTAATACCAGATTTCCTCTAATGAGAATGATCTGGCATTAACAACATGAAAAAGAGGAACTTAGTAGCTCATAGAATAAAATGTGATACATGCATGAGATGCTCCAATTGCTAGGTCTTGTTACTGGCATTTTATAGTCAATACTTCATGATAAATTTGATTAAATTAAGATTGTGAAGCTGCTACATCATACATGGGCATTTGAGGAATTAAATTTATAGAAATGATCACTGATACCCTGATCTAACCAATTACTTTCACATGTTGTATGTTGTTTTAGCTCAATGTAATTTTGTTTTTCTTTGTTGCAGTTATAACAACTGAAAGTAAAAATATCCTTCTTAGACAGTTTTACCAGAAGTCAGAAGAACAGGTATTTTGTCCAAGCCCTAATTAACCAAAATTTACCTATAAATATCAATAAATTTTTTTGGCATATTGTCCATTCAGGAAGCAACTTCCTTATTACATTTAAAAAGTGATCAACTTATTATGCTTCTTTACTGAATTAAACTGAAGTGGTACCCGAAGAAGGCCTGGCATATGGAAAAATATCAGTACTTGTTGATGTGGGTGATATACCTTTCTGCTCCAACTGAGGGATTGAAATACGAAGTGATGGTCACTATTTTTTTTTTTTCACAGTTGAGACCAAAAACGAAAAGAGCTGCTTCAGAAAATCTCATGCCAGAGCACAGCTGCAAGCAACCAAGGGGCCTCAACTCAGATGTGTAAAGTTGAATTTGGGTTGCTTCCGGAGAGCATGTAGTTTAGGCATTTCTACGAATGTGTTTTTCTTTTAGGCCCTGAATTTGTGATATACATTTTGGTTTATCAGCCTCGGTCAGGGTTTCTGTTGTGCAATGCGTACTTTATATATGTAAAGGCTTTTTGAGGCATATTGGCTGTGTAGATTTTTGCAAAGTCATTGTGGATAAATAATGTGAATGTACCAGCAGACCACTATTGTCTGATTTGTGGTACGATTCATTGAGGTTAGTGGGTTACAATCCTTGATTAGATTTGTACTCAATTTTCACTTGATAGAAGCTTCACCTTGTCACAATTAAATTGTTCTCTTATAAAAACAAATGCAGATAGCGAGGAGGCCTCTCTTTCATTTCTTTGTTCCTTCTACTTCCTTTTTGATATTTTGATTTCAAGGGTTCTATTTAATTGAAATGAAGTGCACCCGAAGCTCTCTACATTAATTAAGATTAATTACACTAGCCTATGTACCAGATAGAACTGGTACAATAAATGTACCAGCAAAACCGAGAACATATAAACTGAAATTTCACCAGGGTACCGATGGTAGAACCTGGAGGCATAATCAGATCATGTAATCCAAATGCCAAACTGTAAAAAAGGGGAAAAAGGAAAAAAGAAAAATAATAATAAAAAGAGATAAAAATAAGAATAAAGCAAAAGCAAATGAAAAGATACAGATAATGAGAAAAGAAAAGACAAAATAAAAGAGACAACAAGGAAAAGGTAAACCCCCGTTCTTACATTTTCAACATCTCCACGTGATAATTCAATGAGAAAAGTAAGAAGTGGAATGTGATGGAGACGTTGAAAGGAAATTACAGAAATGAAAAGGAGTTTTCATTGTTTCTGCTTGTTTTGACAGAATAATGCGATCTATGGTTGTACAAAAATAGTCATAAAAAGAGCTTAATCAGTTTTAGTGGGTGGAAGTTCTAATTTAGTTTGGTTAATTTGGTTTGATATTCATTCCCCTGGATTACTTTTTCAGTTGTTCCATTTCTGTAGCCACGTCATCATTATATGTTTGGCTTCTTCATTCAATTGAGAGGCTCACTGATCATTATCTAGAAACTTTTTGAACTTATCATAAAGAAGGAAGGGAAGAGAGAGAAAATAAAAGAAAGAAAGAAAGAAAAAGTTTACCAGAAGAGCCTGGAAATGGGTTGGAATGTAAAATGCACCAAGCGAAAGGTGAGGAGGCTAACACGATTGGTCTAACGTAGTCAAACCAGTCAAACCGGTCACTTCAATTAATAACGTTTTGCTAGCTGATTGTGATGTAAGCCCGGACAAAACTTCTCAATTGAACTAAGCAATCTAAAATGCTGAAGCAGGCCGTATATGTAAGTACTAATTGGGCCATATTTAGCGTTAAATGGGCTGTGTTTTGTTTTTAAAGGGATGCAATTATCCGGACTAAAGTCATGAATTGGCACGCTGTAATTGAGAATGTGCTGGAATAACTCCCAACATTATTGCCAGAAGAGCACAGATGTAAAGGCAAGCATTGTTGCAAGAAAAATAATAATAATAAAAAAAAATCTCTTCAGCTATATTCATTGTGATGAGTTTAAATGAACAATAAAAAAAGCAAACAAAAAAAACACTAATTAGAAAACAGCATTACTGCTTTTTTTTTTTCAAAGTGAATTAGTAAAACATTACTATTTCAACTTTTATTCTCTGTTTTACTGTCAATTCCAAGCTGAAAAGGAGTCTCTTATTTTAACAACTATTTCTCACCCATCTAGTCCTGGTCTTCACTCAAAGCAATAATTTATTCACAGCCTATAATTCCCGTAGAATACCATTTACTTGTTGGGTAATTCTATAGTGGCTGAAATTTTAAACCGGGCTTGAATCATGATCAACCAAATCCCTTTATAATTTTAAATGAACGATCCAGATTTAAGCCCGGTTTAAAATTTCAATCCACCATAGAATTATTTGTTTTACTTTAATATCCTGTCCACTGTCAGTTATTATGCATTTCCTCTTGAAATTATTTCTCCTCATCCACTATTAAGAGTGGGCCTCATTGTTGGATAAGATGAGGCCGTATCATTGGAGTTCCTTTTTACCTCATCCAGAAGAGGAGTAGGTGTATTAGTAAGTAGCTCACATTCGATGCACTATTATTGAATCCTGGTCGGGCGCATGTCAGTTGTTAGTGTCTGATTCAGATGATTATTTATTGCCGAGTTCTTAGTACGTAATTATTTCTTTCAACAAAGGACACTTAAACTTTTTTTTTTTTTTGGATCGGAAAGAGATAAAAAAATCAACACAAGTTGCATCATAATATATGGAATTTGTTAATTTGGCTTCTTAATTGCTCATAAATAATAATTATTTTTTGTTGTTAAAGATTGTAATTTCGACTGACAGATAATATTGATGTCGGGCTCTGCTTAGCTCCATTGGCGAGGGAATTTTTAGATGGTCCTAGGTAGGTCTACTCTTTATAGCCATAACAACCGTCAATTTGGTTATTAAAAAAAATAAAACAAATCGTATAATTTCTTCGTAAGCTGTGTATCAAATTTTGTACAATTACATATTATTTTGCCATCAAATTTAATACAATTCGATAATTATTTTTCTTAAAAAACATAGATAAAATGCATTCATGATATCTTTTAAATCGCTCAATGAATAACTAATTAATTACATGTTACTTGAAATTTAATGCAATTTTTTTTGAAACAATAAAAATATCTATAATTATACCTTGTATTTTAATAACATTTAATCAATTACCGTGATTATCAAATAAATTCATTATTAATACAACTTATTTCTAATTCAATATTTTAAAATAAACAGTTCAAATCTAAACAGACTCATTGTATAGATTCCATTAATAGGGCAGGAGTCCAGGAAGAGTACAACCATTATAATAATTATTTAAATTTTCGATAGCTAAAAGAATTAATAATTTTCTGTATAGTACAATATTTCTTGCTAGTTGTCAAGTTGACTTGTCGTTTCACTAAGAGCCTAGCATCAGTTGGTATAGTTCTTGGACGGGACGGGACCAGCATCCAACCTTACTTTTTCTATTTAATATTTTTATAAAAGAGCACACAATACAAGCTTCTATTATTATTCGACGTCCAGAGGAGGACAAGCCTTGCTGGCATCTTTACCTTCTATTGTCAGTATCCACGTGGATTTGTCCGGATTCATGTAGCAGCGCTCTCTTGACCCCACATCTCAACTTCTCATTTCTCGCCTATTAACTAGCTACTAGCTACCAATCTTTTTCTAGTTTCAATACATGAGTAAAAACAAAAAAAGTTGAATTTGGAAACACGGCGCCACATAGCCGTTGAAGCATGAAAGCTCCTCCCATCCTAACTATTTTTTTTATATATATTTTTAACATTCCTAACCGTTGCAAATTTAAAATGCCGTCCACAGTCACAGAAATTAGGTGTGAACATCAAATTCTGTTGCAAAGTTTGGGAATCATGTGATCCTGAGACGTTGGGCTTGCTAGTTACTGTACTGCATTTTTCTTTTTCAATGGTTTCTATATAAATAGCCATATGTTGTAGTCATTTTAATTGGAAAATGAAAAATGATATATGAATTGGAAGCTGATATTAAGGGAGATAAGAAGGTTGCAATTTCCTATGAATTTAGTTTATTCTGGGTCATACTTTATAGGAGATTAAAAACTTAAAATACTTAATCAAAATGTTACAAGTTATCGAATTAGGCCTCCCAAACTCTCAAAACTTCGCATTTGAAAGATCATTTTTTGTCATGTCGTTTTGTTAATATATGTGCTTTGTTAAAAAATTGGTTGAAATAAATAATAATAATCATAATCGGCATCATTATCATGGCAATAAAAAAAATAGATGGTCATTATTACATTAATCAGATCTTGTTATTTGATGAGAATTTTTTTTTCCCACCAAGAATGTTATTGCACTTGTCTATCTACCATAATATTTTTACAAGAATCAAACACAACTAAAATGGAAACAATTTCTTTTCTCATTATATTTACAAAGTTTTGTTACCAAAAGTCGTGAATCATATACAGTTTTCCCTGGATGATGCTTGTTTAATTGATACCCAAGGTGTGGAACTGTCCAAGGACTTGTAAGCGAGTTCATAATGTGAAAGGAGTCGAATGAGCTACACCTTCGTTTTGCGAACAACTTTCGATTTGACATTTCTAGTACATCTTTTGTACCAGCAAATTTCTATTTGACATTTTATATAGTATTTTATTAAAATCAACGACATGTGAATAGTTGATTGCATATCATCCATACCTAAAATCTAATAATTGATAAAATAGACTAAATTATCTATCTCAAATTGTTGAGTGCTACGAATATGTACTCAGCATTTTTAATGTTATCCAATAATTTGATTTACTATGGTTTTGCAGGAGAATCTTCGCAAGCATTTTTTTTCCAATGGTTCCAGAGTTAAGTAATGTTTGACCATGATATAACAAATAACACAAAGTAGAACATATAAGAGTAAGCGTCACATCCTCCAAGAATGGATAGCAGTTGAAAAAAAAAAAAAAAAAAACTACGCGATAACTGTTTAATTAAGTAAAGTAATTCGTAAATTAGGATAGGAAATTCAAGGTTTTAATTAAACTTTGTTATCCTAATGTAATTTTCTCAAAATAATAATAATAATCAATAAGAAAGAAGAAATGAAAATTCGGTTACATTATAATGTGAATCGCAAGAAGTTTGTAGGCCTTTATTACAGTAAACATCTATTGCAATTTACATCAGAAAATTCGGTTATATAGTAACATCTTTTATTTTAATAGTCTTTAGAGCTATTAAATATACTAATTAACAACGCAAGTACGTAAACAAAGCTGTCGTTCAATAAAGAAACCCTCTACACACCCTCTTAGGAGGCCTTTCACGTGGCACGTGACAAGCACGAGCATTGTGCCTTCTAGCACTTGGAACCGTTAGAGATGTATGACAGAATGTGCTTTGCTACATAATAAATAAACAGGTCCTGCAACCAAAACCAGATCTAGGAACCCTTAAGTATTGATTCTTCTTCTTTCCTATCAACTATAATTATAATTGTATCAACACAAAATGATTTTTACACAATAACTAGCCAATTGAGAAGAACCCATTTCTAGAAAGATATTAGAGACAACAACAATAACGGAGAAAATTTTATCAGTAAAATATAACAAGTATTGCACATGATACAGCTCAAACCCTTTATCCTAGCTACCGGATACAGTCTACCTCCACCTTGTTTGGTTGTCACGGCCTCTAAAGCCCCCCTCTTCTTGTGTGCTGTACCGATCTGACGACAGAGAGGATGTATCTCGTCCCATCTTCCGTTCCTGTAAAATTTTGAACAAAATGTCAATATCCAATTGTTCCTAATTTCTCTTCGAATAGAAGTTTGATCCTATCTCCAATTATTTAGTAGTTTGGTGTATGGGCTATAACTAGGTACATGGTAGATCCAACGTCTTTGATATTTCTCATTTTAAAAGGAACCTATTTAATACTAAAGGAAATCACATACGTCTTTGATAAGCAGGTCTTCCATTTCGAGCATATGGATAACATGCCCCATTTTGGGTCTCTTCTGAGCATCGGGGTCGACACATCGCAATGCCACAAGAAGAGCCCGTTTTAGTGCCTTTGAAGATGGCTTTTCTGGTATTTTTGGATCTACCACTAGTTCAGCCTTTCTCTCTGCCACCATGTTTTTCAGCCACTCTATCAGGTTCACCTGATAACACAAACCACAAGAGCAAAATTATGTACTTTTTACCCTCTAGGTTGACATCAACAAAATTATGCCCATTAAGGTTTTCTGATAATAGTGCAAATGAGTTCACTCCATTTTTTAAAATTGGGTGCATGGTAGCCCCAGTATGAGCTGGCTTGGACTGGAATGGTGATTACCCATGTGAAGAGTATTATTAATAGAAAAATCCAAAAATAGCACTTTGAAGGTTCTTTATTTTTTGTATAGTTGATGCCTTGGTGGCCTATTACTGAAGCAAGAAATCTAATTATGGTACAATTTGTCCTAAATACCTCGCTGGGTGGTCTTGAATAGTCCACAGGAGATCTTCCAGTAATTATCTCCATTATAAGAACACCAAAACTGTACACATCACTTCTCTCATTAAGCATTCCAGTACTAGCATACTCAGGAGCCACATACCTGCAATCCATTAATATAAATTAATCAAATACTTAGTAAATAACTAAGATATTGCATGGAGAACTAAATCTTAATCTGAGACTTACCCAAATGTTCCCATAACACGTGTGGTGACATAGCTTCTCTCGGAGCACAACAATTTTGCAAGACCAAAATCTGAGACTTTGGGGTTCCATTGTCGATCAAGAAGTATATTGCTAGATTTTACATCACGGTGTACAACCTTTGGTTCAAGCCCTTCATGGAGGTATGCTAGCCTTAAAAAACAAACATTTTGAAATTAATTATAGAACAGAGAATTTGTCTTTGATCGGTACAGTATTCAGAGTAGGAACAAGACTCTCTTTCTACAGAGTAAAGGAGTTTGACCAGAACAAGATTAAGGGGAACCCTATTCGATCATTAGATACAATATGAACTCTGTTTCCATTATTAGTGATATCATGATCATGATGAAGTATAAGTAATTGAGTTGATTCAGGTGCCTTGCTATTTGAGGTAATATTCCTTTCTCATTTTTCTTTTCTTCCAGGTGCCATTATCCATGTAGTCAATGAGTGCATGCAAAGGAACTATAGAATAACTTAGGTCAGAAGTTGATCACTTGCTTCAGCAGTACTTTAGATCTGCATTAGTTATCTGATGCTATCTTAAGAGTTTTGGGAGAATGCACTTGATGCCAATGACAGATAAGTTTGAAAGTGAGAGCTCAAATTTTAGATAAAAATCCTTAATTTAGCACTATCCAAAATGAAGTGTAATTTGAGCATTTACAATATAGAAGCTCAAATTGGTATTACAAAATAAAATACTATGGATTCAAAAAATATGGTTAAGAAAATTAACAGAGTATGCATGCTTTGGCATCATTTTCCTCTTTCATTAAGGTGTCATTATCCATGTATTGAATAATGCTTCAAAACAACTTTATAATAACTCAGATCACAAAGATTCCCTTGCTTCAACAGCTTACATGAGTTGGTTATATAGTGTTATCATAAAGTCTTCCACCAAAATGAATTAAGGCCAATCAAGATAGATCCCTCACTTAGGGAACCAATTTATCAGATCTAAAATCCTTAATAAATATATCTAACAGAAAGTAATAGAGCTATGTCTAAATACAAGTATGCAGTTTCCAGTACATGCAACAATTATGAAATAGAATTTGAAAAAGGAGAAAAGAAGTAAAATTCATGTACTTACCCTTTAGCAGTACCTAGGATAATATTCATCCTAATTTCCCAAGTTAACGGGCTTATTTCTCCAACATCTCCATGCAACCACTGATCTAGATTGCCATTGTCGACATACTCATAAACAAGCATCCTATAAGCATTTAAGAAAATTATAATTTAAGATAGAAACAAAATGTCACATTTCTTCTGCATTATATAAGAAAGGCAAAAGGTAATTAATTAAATAAACCAACCTATAAGCCCCTTCTACACAATATCCAAGTAATCTAACAAGGTTTTTGTGCCTAACGCGACCAATAGCCTCCACCTCCACTTTGAACTCCTTTTCTGCCTGACCCCTGTTGAAAGATTAATTTAATTTCCACAAGTTACTTTAATGAAAAGGTATATCAAAATTGCAATTTAAGTTTCAACACTTAGTCATGACTAGAGCAAATGATGTACCTTAAGAAAATCCAAAACTACCTAGACAACTACCACAATAGAAGGCATTAAATTATGGTTAGGAAGCAATGGAAGGAATAATTTCATAACAGAAAAAGGACCAAGTTCATATTATAAAATTGAGCTAACTTGATGAAATAAACAAATGCAATGGAATCAAATACCAAATTTCTGACACCAAATAAAATAATTACTTTTCTTATCACAAACCAAAGCTATAAGTAAATATAATCATCAGAGATTAAAAAGAACCACATTAACTTGTAAGAAAAACCAAACAGAAATCATGCAACTGTAACTTATTTTACTGTTAAATACTTAGTAAGTGACAGTAGTCAATACCTATTATTAAGCAAATTCTTAATAGCAACAATGGTTTGATCAGCCAATACTCCCCGATAAACAATCCCGTATCCTCCCTCTCCAATCACATTCTCCTCGGCTAGCCCATTGCTTGCCTCCTCCAACTCTCTAAGCGTGTACCTATAAAATTAGAAATTCTATCTTATTCCCACATCTATACATAATAATGATAAAAATAGAAAAGACACAGATCAAACACAATGAAATTGAGCTAGTTAGCAACTCCCACAAATCCATAAATCCAATTGAATTGTAAAAATGACTGTGGTATCTATGCTACTTACCAGTGGCCCCATCCAAGATGTGAAACCTCCGGCGTCTTGGCCGGAGTCCCAGTTCCATCCCCAGTCGCTCGGCTCTCTCCACTGACAGTACCAGTTGTCGAACCTGACTGGTGTGGAGGTTGTTCCACAACGGTCCGGCGATCTCCTCCGAGTACCACCCGGTGCTCCGTCTTTCCAATGTCGATCTGAACCTCAGGCAGGGGCAATTGATAGGTGGCATTTTGATGTACAATCTCTCGAATATCTTTCGATACCGGAGGGGTCCGATCACGGAGGTGGATCTTGAGAGGCTTGCCTGAGCCAGATCCTCCCAAGGAGGCGGTAGAGAGTCCCCGACGAGGGGACCGGCGGCGGGTGGTGAAACAGAGAGAGAGGAGGAAGAGAACTAGAACAATTGAGGCGCCAACAAGGATCCCGATAACCACCCAGAGCCGGAGGCCAAAAATGGAGGTTCTTTTAGAGAGCCAGTTGTTGAGGAATCCTTCAGACCAGATAGACATAGTGAGAATTCTGTTTGATGCAATAGAGAGCTAGAGAGATTTCATGAGAGATGAATGGAGGAAGAGAGAGTGCAGGGGTGCATCACCCCTGGAAAGAAGGATAGAGAGAGAAAGAAGATAGCTTGGTGGGTGTGCTTTTCAATTTTGGGTAGTATTATGTTTTTAACTTTAAATTGGGAGGTTTTTCATTTTGGTGTAAAGTAAAGAAATGGAAGTGGGAGAGGGAGCCTAGTAAGAAGAGAGAAAGTGATGAAAGAGAGAGAGTGCTTGGGACTTTTTGAATGATGGCATGCAACAGTTTGGATTATTTGTGGAAATGGATCTTGTGTCATGTTCTCATGTTTGTCTGCGCTGTTGTAACTTGTGAAAGCATGTGTAATAATTAATGTTGTGATAACTACAGAATTTATTGCAGATAGGTGCACTCAGTTCTAATTTAATAAACTTAACTTTGCTTAAATTATTAATTACACATAATTAATTTGTAACTTGTACGATTATTGCAAGTCGTAAGAATTAGGTTTATCATTTGTTATACTAATATGTTGAAGATGTTATGTGTGATAAAAGAAAGAGGTAAAAGTATGTTTTTAATTTTGAAATTAGATACGGCGAATTTTAAATATATATTTTGTATAGCTTATCCAATTTCAAAACTGAAAATATTTCCTATAAATTTTCCCAAAAACATATATTTTGTAAAACAATGTAATATTAAATTTGAAAATGTGTGTCTAAAATTTGTATGAAAAACCTATGTACTATGAATATGATACAGGTAATAAATTTAATTCAATAAACTTGAAAACGACGATGAAAGATAATAGCGTTGGTGTATGTTATACTACATACCAACACCTATTTTATATATGAATAATTTATATTTTAGGACTCTTGGTGCAATATCAAGTAACGATCACTTCGAATGGAATTTAATATATAGAACGATATAAATTGACCAACGCGTCAGGAGGATTCTATGATTCTTAAACTTATATGATGTGTATGTTGAGAAGGGTTCCCGTGACCAGGCTCATGACCAGTATCCTGCTCACCTCAAGGTGTCAACTTTCGATCAGAACCGTTCGATTTAATTTTGACAGTCAAATTTTTTTCGAATCTATCAATCACAGGACACTCATCATTGATCGGACGGTTCGGATTTCATTCCAGATTCCGATGGCCACTTTTGTGGCGACCAGGATCCTCTGGACATTTTTTTAAAAACATCCAATGGATGGTATGATCGGAGCCGTTGAGATTAAATCAGACGGTTCATTTTTTTCGGGCCAAAATTTTTTTCGGGTGTGGTGGAATGCACGGGGCTCCCTTATGGCCGTTGAGATTAAATCAGACGGTCCAGATCTCGAGACGTCCACCAAACGTCCAGAGGATCCCATTCCCTTTTGTGGTATCACAAATATCACACTTTATTTTTTTTATTTCAAATTTAAATTTTAAACGTGACATTGATCTTATTTACTTTAAACGTGATATTGTTAAAATACGAGCAACCAAATATTGTTAAAATATCTCTCAAATATCTTCTTAATGAAGTAAGGGAAAAAAATTAATGGAAACATACGATCCTATATATTTATATATTTATATGAGAATATCTATGGTATATACTACCGGAGCTTCGGTACATACTGATTCAAACTTTTGGATATATTTCAAAATGATCGATTCAAATCATCCAATATAATCTCCCTATTATAATCTCATCGTCGACCAAATTTTTACATTTTTTTTACTATTTTAATTTTAGAAAATTGTTACTCCAATTTTTTCTGAACCGTTCAAAATTAATAATTTTTTAAAATCTGAAAAAAAACTTAAAAAAATATAAATTTTAGTCGGCAAGGAGATAACAATAGGGATATCATATTGGACAGTTTAGATCAGTCATTTTGTAGCAGAACTAAAAATTTGAATTAATATGCGCCGGTATTCCGGTACATTAGTATGCACCATATATATTATATATTCGAAGAAAATAGTGCGTAATGAGTTATAAAAAGGCATTTTATTCACGGTAGTATTGTTCAACTAACAATCTCCAAACACTAATTTTTTACCCAAAAAAATAAAAAAATAAACAGTTAACACTGCCATTTTACATAGAATCCGGAAAAATGGGTGGCTTGACCAGCGAAAAAGACCCGATTGACAGGAGATCTTGCTGCCAACCAAGTAACACACTGCTCTGAGGTGGAATGAGTTAATGCGGGGGTACTGTGCATGCGTGAACTGCCAAAGAGTCCACGACCAAACTCAACTCAGCGAGGTCGTTCGTACCCTGTTCTTTATCTGCACTTTTGTGCTGATCATTTTATGGTTGAACCTAAAACTTGGGCTCTTAGTTTTGAGTAGGCTTCTTTGGTATGCATGTGCGTGACTCCGCTCGTGACCACTAAGTTGCAAATTGAATGATGATTGAGAGAGATTTTGTCCGTGATTGTACGCAATACAGGAGATTTTGATCGCTATGTTTGATGTATTCACAATGGATAATGAAAGATAGGTAGATGTCGATCGACGTGGTCAGCTATTCGTCTATTCAGTTTGTTTAGGAGCCCAAATTAATGTATGAGGCGATATTCGAATATGTGGTAATGTGGTGGGTTGCTGTATATATTTGTTTAGGAGAATCACTCTGAACAGAATAAATAATCTGGAAAGCCTCCCTTGTAAGCTGGTGTTGACTGTTGACTGCCGAGCCGCTAATTAACCAGAACCTATGCTTACATTTTTTTTTTTTTTTTTTTTGATGGTTAGAACCTATGCTTACATATTTGGCTATTGTTTCGCTACATAAATTTGTAGTAATTCATTGGCTAAAAAAATTGTAGAAATTTTAAGAAGAAACGGTGTTTCTAAAATGCGGAAAAAATAATATTGGAACATTATTTCGGAGCGCTTTGTACTAAAGAAGAGGTATTGCTATTCCTTACCAAAATAAATAAATAAAATAACATAAAAGGAGAGAAATTCAATAATGTCGAATTACCGGGGTGTTTTGTATTTCCAAAAAGAATTTACAGAGCCAAACGTACCTGATTAATACAAAATGCCAACAATTGTAGGTGGGGACTGGAATTTGTTTGTATAGTTAATGCTAGCCAGTATGTTAATGATAAGAAAAGAAAAAAAGGTCCCATCTTTTGAAGTTGTCTTCTTTATTTTTCTAATAAACTAGAACAAAATCTTTATTCAGTGGCGAGTCCAGACTTTTTTTTAACATGAGCACTATGAAAGAATATTAAATTTAAAATAAAAATAAAAAATATATTTTTATTAAAAATATTAATTATTAAGCCCAATTACTAGTACGGAAATCAATATTTTTTTATAACAAATAATATTCAAAATATATTTTATTGTCATCAAATTAATTATTTTGATTAGCTTCGTACATATACATCCTCTTACACCATAACCATATCTATATTATTTTTTCAAATAATCTTTTGTGCTATATTAGAAAAACCAATGTTTTGTGGGTAACTTATTCTTACACGTGAGCACGAAATGAAAAAAAAATAAAAAATAAAAAATAAAATGGATCAACTGATCAAGGTAGATTGGAATCATGGAAGCCCACCAGATCCAAGCAAAAATAAGTGGCAAAACAAGTTTTAACTAAAACACTGAGGCACATTTTAGTTTCAAGGGTAGGCACCAAGACCCAAAACAACATATTGGACTTGTTTTAAGCAAATAAGTGTAGGCAAGTGCCTACCCTTGGGGACTCAAATCCTCCTTGTGGACTCAAATCCTCGACAGTCCTTAAAAGGACTGTTTGAAACAACTATTTTCTTTTTTTAAATATTTAAAAATTTTAAAAATTCAAATGTTGAATCCAAACCGTTGATCTTGTTAAATTTTACGAGTGATACGTTTTCATATAAATTTTATGAAATTTGGAGTTAATTTTACAAAATTATGAACGTATTAGAATTAATCTAATCGGGTTCGTTCATTTGTTGACCAGTTAATCTAGTATCATCAACTTCAAATTTCATAAAACTAATATAAAAACGCATCGCTCATAGAATTTAACAAGATCAACGGTTTGGATTTAACATTTGAATTTTTAAATATTTTTTTTAAAAAAATGGCTGTTCCAAACAGTCCTTTTTTAAGGACTGTCGAGGATTTGAGTTACTACCCTTGCCCCTTACTAGCCTCGCCGCTGTCTTTATTATTGAGAGACTATTAAAATTATGCTTACAATTTGAAGATGTGCATTAAGAAGTGTTTGTTGAACTTACTAGTTCGAATTTTAAAAGGTACCCATTTTATGTTCCTTAAGGTCCAACTAAAATCACCTTACATACGTAGTTCCATGACATTTTATAAATGAGTGCATTTAGATTTTGGATGTACGTTTTTAGAATATAAATATATATTTTGCTCAAAAAATATAAATATATATTTATGATGATGATAATTAATATAATTATTAGCGTCATTTTAGAACATTCGTAATAGGCATATTATAGCATCCAAAAGTTGATTGTCATTTGGTGCTTTATCTCTATTAAGAAAGGAGAAAGCATATTTGTTAAATCAGAGAGAAAAAAGGGAAGCAAAATAAAGAGAAACATTCTTCTTTAAACTTTTGTCCTCAACATGCCATACATGTTGAGAAGACGAGATGAATGAGGATAAAACTTTATTATCACTGTGTTACGCTTTTCTTTTCAAAATTTAGTTTGACCGAGTTTAGGAGCTACTTTTAATTTTTGCACCTCATCCGCATCCTCATCGAAACAAAGCATCGCATCCTCATCGAAACAAAGCATCACTTGTTAGCAAAGCCGGAAAAAAAAAAATGGAAAGAAAAAGGGTAGCACAAAAAATAGTTATTTCCTTCCTAATTTACTTTTATTTTTTCTCAAGTATCATAGCATCCAGCTAGGAGCAGTAGCATGAGAAATTAAACCCAGTAAATAGCCCCAGGAGAAGATAATACCAAGGTCAATACGGAAAATAATGCTCTAGTGGAGATATTATGCGTACTTGCATAATTAATTGATTATTAATCCAACACATTTGAACTATGTTTTGCTATAAACATACAGAACTAGAGTTGATTACAGATAGGAAAACTAAGGTCAAATTATTTTAGGGGCAGAGGATAAAGTTACACATGAGAGAAAAGCTCTCTAAATTATTACGAAAATTTATCATTAGGTCAGATTCAAGTGTACACAAATAATATTAGACAAGGCTCTGCCTGCGCACCAGCTTTTTCCAGAGTAGGCTCTTTTTAGTTTAAAATGGGGCATTTTCTTGTACATTGTGCTCTCCATGTGGCCCAAAATGTTCTTACCTCATAAAAGAAAGAGCCTGTAATTTAAGCTTTAGAATCACTTCTTAATTCTTATACAAAAGTTTGCCATTACATTCTTTGTTTGGTATTTGCAAAAAAATCAATATTCTTTAGAATAACTTGAAAACGAAGCAAACAAACTCAAACACTTTATTAGGCATATATAAGCATTTAAGTGGTCAGATATGGTACAAATATACTAGAAATAGTCACAAATTTTGAAGATTTGACATTAAGCATCTCCTCTGTAAATTTTGAGCTTCTTCCTTTAAATTTCAATAATAAAATAACATAATAATTAAATCTAAACTACAAGACACTACTTCCTCATAAGTAGAACAACCGTGTGAGCTGCAATGCTTCTGTTTTCTCCAAGGCTGTCGACCTTTTCATGAGTCTTTGCTTTTAGGTTCACAACAGAAGGATCAGCTTGAAGGAGACTACACAAGTTGGCCCGAATGGCCTCCTTGTGTGGGCTGAGCTTGGGCCTTTGTAGGATCAAGGTGGCATCTAGGTTTCCCAGTTCATATCCTGCCTCATGCATAAGTCTCACCTGACATTGCATGGATATTAAAATCACCTTTCTTCAGAAAAAAAATTTATGAGCAATTAAAACTAAAGCAAAATATTTATTGGTCTGCCACTAGATATAGTACCTGTAAATATTTTATAAGGGCTTTTCTCGGACTTCGCACATACCTCGTGACATGTGAGTCGGTTTAGGTCTAGAGGGTACATTAGCATAATAACACAGTACCAATTTCTATTTTATTAATTAATATGAAACCTACATGTAGTCCAAGCTATTGAACATTCCAGCATTATTTTGTTTCTGCCATTGTGATTTCTCCGCATACAGTGTTTCTGTAGGAATTGGTTGAGAGCCTATTACAACCAGTGTCGGGGTAAGACTTAAGTTATAGCCTGAAGCCTCAGGTACCTTTGGCTTTGGGTAATGCAAATTATGCCAACTTTACTTGCCGTTCATTAATAGAAAGTTGGTTCTTTATTTGGGCAAGTTTTAACTTACTCCTGGAGTCTGCTAACACAAATTAAATTGATCATCTGTACTACCAGAAAGCAAGTTTTCGTACTAGGTCAGTTGTACCTATTGTTTAAGAATGCTCAAATGCTAATCATAGAGCTCTCATCTAGAATTTCCTATTAAAAACCTATGACTTTATTAGGGAAACAAGAATCCTCCAAGTTGGTTCATTTTGTTCAATAATATAATAGAGTGCTATTATGGACCTCATGTTGGCTAATGCAATTATGAATGTAAACAAGTGAACAACCAACATTTATGAGAAACGACACTGATTATATTAAAGGTATAATTGCTAAAGCTATGACCCAATGATAAACAGTCTTCTAATTATTTGTATTAGGCTATTGGGTTACCAAATTCTACACAACCTGTTCTGATAAAATGCCATATAGAAGCTGACTACACCAAAAGCATCATCTAATAAGTACTATAATCCTACAATCTCACCAAGTGAACAAACAATAGAAGTAAACAATTAGTCTACTCACCGCTTCCCTCATGAACACAGAAGAATTTGCTCCTTTCCACTTTGGATCAGAATCAGGAAATATCTGGCCTATGTCAGGCAGCCCCAGTGCTCCCAAAATTGCATCCACCACACAGTGAAGCAACACATCACCTATACCAACAAATCTAGTTAAAAAAAATTAAAAAAAAATCAATTAATCAAACTGAACAATTCTCCCAATCAGAACAATCAATTACCATCAGAGTGAGCTTCACAACCCCGGTCATGAGGAATATCTACTCCTCCAATAATAAGAGGCAGCCCCGGTTCGAGCCGGTGCAAATCAAACCCGTGCCCAATCCGATAAGGAAGGGAAGGAGGTGGAGAAGCAGGCTGCTTCACTGAATCCTGTCTTTCTACTTGGAGCGCTGCTCTCGCTCTCAGCTCCCCACGGGTCAATCTCAGTGACCCATTACGCAATTTGGGGAAAGAGACATAGCTAGGGTTAGGGTTTGTCGAGGGAAGCAAAAGAGCTCGCCTTGAGGAGCCTGTTTGTGTCACTTGAGAAGGAAAGAAGACAGTTGTTGAAGCCATGAGAGCTCCTCTGCTCTTCTCAGTGAGAATTAACGGATTAATTCCTTCTCTTTTTTTGCGCTTTTAAATTTTTAGTGGCTGAAGGACGACGGAGGCGCATAGAGAAATTTCTATTTTTTTATGGTGCACATCTTTGGTGTGCCATATTTCTATGCCAACGGTGGAGATGTTGTGATGGAGGAGAGGAGGTAAGAACGGTTCGATCTGATCCGTTGATTGTTGTGGTCAGTGGGGTCTAGCGCGCGGACTAGCGCGAGGTTTGACCGTTCAAATAATTGATTAAGCACGGATTTGTCGTTTAAAATAATCTAATTTAGAGTTAGTTGGTTAGCCTATTAGTTTGCATCGCGCCAGTCAATAGAGGGTTTGGTAGAACGATAGCAGATTAAGACCGCAGTTACCAGCAGCACAACTTAGACTTTGATTGTCAAAGTTTTGCGCAATAGCGCGCTGCCTATCAGCATATGTACTATTGTACTGCTTCGATCAATTCAGGTCTGGGTCGATATGGCGCTTACATAATTTTGGTCTAAGCAGATAATTTGATCCACGTTTGTTTTGGGTCAGGGATCGGTGAGGCCGGTCGATCTGTAGTTCGGATTAGTGATTTATTTATGTCGCATTTTTTGATATAGTTAAAGTCCGATTGTTCTTTATTGTTTAATATTTTATATTATGGTTAACTGGGTTTGCACTTTTAGTTTGTATAGTTAAGTCCGATTGTTCTTTATTGTTTAATATTTTATATTATGGTTAACTGGGTTTGCATTTTAGTTTGTTTAGTTAAGTCCGATTGTTCTTAATTGTTTGTGGTTAACGGGGTTTGCATTTTAGTGTGAAATCACATTAGCATTTGACATTTGTATGGATAATGACATGTGTTATTATGTTGGAAAGGATTAAGATCATTGTCATGCAAGTTTTGGAGACGCATCAATTTTTTTTCCGCCACTAGTGTGAATTAAACTTTTTGCGCCAAAAAATATTAATTTTCTAATTCAAATCTGAAACGACTAACAATTAAACTCATATAAAAACTTAAAAGGAATTTGTACAATAATTTTTTTTCCCTTTTGAGACAAGTAGCTGAATGATATGATACTTCTCAAGTCGAACCATATAAAACGAGTAAACGACACAAAATTGCCTTCAGGTCATTGCAGTATGCAAAGCAATAAAAGCAGTTAGTAGAACCAGATGAAACATTAATAAGACACTCGAGATCAGCATATTGTATTTACAGGGACATCGCATTCCCAATAGCTATCTACATGTCTCAGAACTTGACGGTTCTGTTAACTACTCCCAATATTACAGAATCTAGATTAAAATTCGTAACGAAATAATCTAGCAGGCAGCAAGTGTGCTTCTGTGTTATTTTGATTACCTAGGCACTGCAACAGCACAGAAAATTCATGTCTTGTTACAAGATATAAATAATAGCTAGTAACGTATGCTACTCAATGGGCGTATCCTTAAAGGAACTGAAGAATGACCAGTACGTATTTTGTATCAATGTGTTAAAACAAACAATCACATATCCAAATTCAATAATATTGCCATTATCTTAACTAGTTCAGCACTACGTGCCTCACAAATGAAATAATTAAATTAGTAATGAAGTTTGATTATTTACCAAAGTTAGTTAAAGGTGTATTGTTGGATGCTTGATTGGCAACATAGGCTTAACTGGGGCTTAGTGCAGAGCAATTACTTAGAAATCTGGTATTACATCATCCAAAACCTACCTGTAAACAATACTTGTTAATAGAGGCCAAAGTTTGGTGCAACCCACTTATATTTCACTTTACATTAGAACATTCAAGCAAAATAGGGAATTTAAATCAAACAATTGCAATTAGACTTAGTTAAATTAGGCCCCTCTATCCATAAAAACCCTATGCTGCTGGCAGGGACCAGAAGAGATGAAAGATGACAAGTTCCATCCTCACTGTTTTTCCTTTTTTACAAGACATGTTTCTATCAAATTTTAATGTTTATTGCAGTATCAGGGTCTCATTGCTCCACAAAATAGCAAACAAGGGGATAACTAATGGAAGGGTCTAAAATTACAGGTTTAAGGGCCTGATTAAACCAAGAGATAAGGTATAAGACACTGGTTAATCAAGTCCAGAGTGTCTATGGCCCATGTATAAAGTTCTCTTTCTTTTTCCCAACTAAATTTTAGTTGTTTCATTACCTTGTTGAATGACATATCCAACTCAAATTCTTTTTCTCCGGCTTTTTGAACGTGAGGGATCCACCTGCGGGCAACTTGGTGTTGTTTCTACTCCAGCTTGTGGTTCTGTTTCTACCGGCTCTGCACTATCTGCAGCTTGCACAGATCCTAGAGCGACCACTTTTTCTCCCAATAAGGCATCCAACCTTCCAGGATCATCAACCTCGCTAAAGATTCCCTTGCAACCCTCAAACATCTCCTGAGCAAATAACCGACATTCTTTGCTCGTCGCATTTTGCATTTTCACAGCAGCAGACCTGGCCAGATCCAACGCCATCTCCGCCTGGACAAAATATGAAACTAAATAAATTACAATACCCTATCAAGTATCAAATATTGATTTTCATAGAAATTGAACTACAGTTCAAAGTTTTAAATTACCACACGGCTGGAAGATCTGGACTTTGGCTCAACTAAGAGGAGCTCCTGTGTATCTGACAATGGACTGTCTGGATCTGTCGATGGAGTAAGATGTCTAGAGAAGCAGACAATAGTGGCATTGCGATACCACTTCATGTACACTGTATTGTACATGGTCAAATCATATGCCCTTTCCTCACGCATAATTGTATCATTTCTCTTAAACCATTCATCAACATACTTACTGTGATAAGCTATCCAGTTTTCCCTTGGGCGAGCCCTCTTCTCTGATGAATGAAGTGAGCCAATGGTAGCACGGGTTGGAGGTGGCACAGTTTGATATCGGCCAAATTGGCGCATGACCCTTTCTGGGTGATAAGTCTCGACTATCCAAAAATGCAATAAAGGAGCTGTGATCATCCATAAGCCTGAATCATTAGTGCAAATAGGGGGCAAGACCTGCTGCGTACTCCTTGTGTCATATGGTGTCCATGCCACATTTTCATCCTTTAGCATATCTATCTTATTTCTGTAATAGCTCAGAGAATAGCCCCGTTTTATCTTCCATGTGTGATGAGTTGACCATTTATAGCCGAGTGGTGGCAAGTAATCAGGACTGACTTTGCCAATTGGCTTCAATTTTTCTACCTTTCGACTACCTATACGCAACCGCTCCCATGCCCATATCTGCAATAGAAAAACCGGGCCAGCCAGTTGCTTGCAATTCCTCTTAGAAGCTCGACATAACTCCTTATAAAGGAAGGCTAGTCCCCCACTTGCCCAACTATATGACCGAACACGACCAAGATCAGCAATTAGAGGGAGATACAAACAAGAAACTGAATCTCCAGAAAGATCGGTGAAAAGCATAGACCCAAATAAAACCAACAGGTATGCTCGTACATAGCACTGGATCGTGTCTTCACTGGCACCAACAGGAAGAGACCCAAATTTGTCCCGCAACCATCTAAGGGACAAGGCAGATTTCTTGGCCCACGCTTTCTCATCAGGTGACACCCCTAAACAATCCTTAACCCACTGATCCCAATTTTCATCAGAAGAATATGTAATAGGATCCCCGTTCACTGGTAACCCTAAGAGTATTGCCACATCTTCTAAAGTCACTGTCATCTCTCCTACTGGTAAATGGAAAGTATGAGTTTCCTGCCTCCACCGCTCGACAAGAGCTGAGATCAGAGCAGCATCTACTTTGATGCTTCCAATCTGAACAATACCATATAAACCGGTGTCTTGAATATACTGCTTGTACCTATCATCCCACTTGAGGAGTTTATGTTGGCGTATAAACAGCTCTTCTAATTTCTCCCCCTCAAAAAGTCCTTGTGATCTGTGTGTCAGCTGCATAGTAAGTAGAGGATACACTGGTGGAACAACTCGCGAATCAGACAGATCAGCACCTGACCCTGTGGATGATGAGCTGGCACGTGCATCTTCAACAATTTCAGCAGCATTGGCACTACATCCGGCACCACCAAATTTTTTTTGACTGGATTCCAGATATAGTTCAATGACAGACCACTCTATTTTTCCTTCTAGTGTATTTGTAACTACACTCTTAAGAGAGGGATTGTCAACAATGGGAATGAGCATAAAATGGGAATTTCCTCCTCGAGCCGCTTGCCATCTAGCACTGATTTCTACATTAGTCATCTCCTCTGACCATCCCATTGTAGAGAAAATTTTACTTTTTAATTGCTCGAAAGTTATGTTGGGGTTGACGTGTATGACAGAAGGACGAGGACCGTCATAAGTGTAGCCATTGGGTCCTTCAAGAATGCTACCCCCATGATACAAGAATATAGGGATAATTGTTGAATCCATTACCTCTAGAAAAAAATAATAATAATAGATTAGTTTAATGCTGTTATCTATATATGGTGCATAATCAATGGGCAATATCCACAATCCAAGTCTTATCAAAAGCACTTAAGAAAGAAAAATTATGCACTTGTTTCAAATTTTGGGCCATCCCCGACTCCCCGCACCCAAAATGGAGAGAAATTCCAATTAAGGAGAAGCTAATTCAAAAATCACTCTTTGTAGAGGTTGCATTAGGAGGTCAATATTCTGTGCAAACAATTAGGCTCAACTGTACTATCAATATGAGTATATGACATATGTACAGATATTAAGATATATGCAATATGTAAATCTCAAAGGATCATAAATGATGTACAAGCTATAAATTTTGTAATGCACATGTCACTGTTTTAGCTGCACATTAAAACTGGACAAACCCCAAAGCAATAAGAACCCTAGAAACAAACTGATGCTAAAGAATGGCACGAGCCAATAACAAAAAAAACAGAAGTCACGAAAGTCTGGTGTCTACTTGCATGGAAATTCTAAACCCTGAAAATGGGGTTCAAACTAAATGATGGAAATGTAGGTCAAAATTGTACCTTTTCTCGGAGGAGATTTAACTCCTAAGTGCCAAAATGATGTCTTTTTTGGAGATTAGGGAGGCATTTTACTGACTTTAAAGGTTAGGGTTTTGAAGACTAACAAATTGAAAGGCAATATGGAAAGGGTTGAGATACTTCTACAAGGGATGATACTCCGATTTCCGAGTGACTCCGGGTGGCGGAGGCCAACCGGAGGAATCAAAACCACTTGTGAAAAATTGCGGCGTCTAAAGACGCTGTTTCTTTTTCAGGGGATAAGTGAATAAGTGCGCAAATCTGTAGGCGTTCCCAAGACGGAGACGCAACTTTGCTTATTGCGAATTTGCGGGCGGTGCTACATAATTAGATCATCAAAAAAAAAAAAGTATGCCAAAAGACCAAAAAATTGGGATTTATTCATAAAAAATAAATTTAAAATTTTGAGGGCGTCTAAATAATTTATAAATTTAAATTCAATATTTAACACACGTAAAACATGCATATTAATCATATACATGAAAATTGATGAAATTTGATTTACGTTTAATCAAAGGAATTGGAAGTTACAACAGTCAATAATATATAATACCTGATAGCATATCAAATGATATTCAAATAGAAGAAATTTGATAAAAAAAAAAAATCAATCTATAAACCTAACATCATGTCTATAAACTTCTTTTGTATTGCTTGATTTTCATAAAGCCTTAAATAAAATATTGTCAATAGATTCTGATCCTTAAAAAAAAAATGTCATTTCAACAATTTTCAACAATTTTCATAAAGGCCTTAACAGAGACAGATCGTGAGCAAAATTTAACCTTTGTTTTTCTTTTCTTTTTTGGATAGATGAAAATTTGAAGGATTTTTATTTTTCCGAGGCGTTTAGGTGTCAATTAATATTCTATAAAGATTGTTTTTCTTTTCTTTTTTGGATAGATGAAAATTTGAAGGATTTTTATTTTTCCGAGGCGTTTAGGTGTCAATTAATATTCTATAAAGACCATTTTAGACGAACCGTTTTGATTTCATGTCTTTTTGCTGAACGTAAGAACTTGCGTCAAGTTTTATAATTTTATAATTTTATTTTTTTATCATATTTCGAATGCTGAATTTAAATTAAAATATACGTGATAATTTTTAAATTGTCAAGTTAGGCACTTATCAAGAGATCTCATCTTTTCTGTCTTTTTTTTTTTATGTTTAGAACTTGACATATATATGTAATTTTTTTTTCCCGTAACATTTCAATTGTTTAATTCACTCCCCATATATTAGCGCACAGTAAGCAGAAGTAGGACTCTGAACACTAGCAACTATGACTTGCAATTTTAGATTGTAGCATTCTTCACTTAAGGAGGCAGTATTATATAACGACGACGCACAAGATAGGTAAATCTGATAGGCTAAATCTGCAGCTCAGTATATATTAAATTACATTTTAATTTTAACAACTAGTATATAAAGCTAACAATATGCCTATAATTTTTTTTTTCCATTGTTAAGGTTTTTTTTTTTTTTGGAATAAATTTTAGATAGCATTGTCGGAATCAAGTTGAAGAAATCTTCCTTAGAAAATAAGCAAAGAGCGCAGCAAGAGGTAAATTACATCTAAATAAGTTGCAGCTACACCATTTTATTTCAAATTTTTTTATTGATGTTTCCTATGTTACAACCTCAAAACTTAAAGCGCGATTAAGCTTACAAGGTTACTGGTGTATCCTCAAAGATACAAAGGCCAAACGATCAGCAGAAAAAATCAATTGCCCCTGGAAGAATGGAAAATTTGGTGGAAAGAAATCCCCAGTGCTCCCCATCAGACTGAACATAGATATCACCGCGTCGAACCCTCTCTTTTACTTCAATCGACTTCACACTGCATCAGGACAATAAATAATGAATGTCATAAATAAACTATAAACTTTCAAAACAGATCACTCAGATAAGGAAGTTTGGGATACCAATGTTACCAAGTAATGGAATTAGTACCAACATATGTTGTCTTCAATAACAAAAGGCATGAATATACATAATATGCCTATCAAAAAGGAAGTGCAGACACATTTAACAATAAGATTTGTTGGGACCAACAGTTAATTTGAGATGCATCAGCAATTTTCTAGTCATCCATATCAAAAGTCCCAAACAACTAGTGCAGGCACGATACACCATAGAATAAAAAAAGAAATCCAAGTCTTCTGACTTTTTCACTTACATCTACTCGCTAAGTTCTTACAAGTATACATACATACTTCACTCTTTGGGTAAAATCCATTGATTCAGCAAAGTTTAGTGAAGTCTCATACCTTCTTGAAGATACACCTTTCACTGACAGATGCGTCCCACCATAAAGTCTGTGCAGCTTAATAAGAAAATCGTACCATTTGAAATTCTGAAGAACCACCAGCTGAATAGCACAAGTGAATTTAGTGTTGAAGCTAGTAAACAACAAAGGGCAAAAAAGGAAAATTCAATTTACCTCCAAGTGACCATTAGTGGGATCAGCTGTAGGGGTTATCTTCATACCACCACCAAAATATTTGGCATTTCCTATACACATAGCAGTTACTTTTGTAACTGATTCCCACTCCCCCCCATCTACCTATAAGATTTACAAGAAAAAATTGATTAAACAATAAAGTCATTCACCATTGTCGAAATGATGTGAGAAAGAAAAACATATCGATACTTAATATACCATTAATAAATAAAATTCCTTCACAATTTATCAAAATGCTATGTGAGAAAAAATTTTGAGAATTTCTATAAGCAATTCTACAGTTTAGTGAGATTTGAGTGCAGATATGTATCAGGCTTATGGTCGCACAGGAATTTTGAATCCAGTTTGGTACTTTCTTTCTAACTTCCATTTTTTTGGCTTGTGTTGTGACTTGTGACCAATAGATTATTACACATGGGTGTCATGCCAATTGAACTCTAAATTTAGGCCTCATTGTGACGCTAATTTCAGGCTTCAACCAAGGCAATGATACTAGTTAAAGGCTACTTGAGGTCCTTTTTGGCTATATTCACTATTCAGGCTTATTACAAAATGTATGGTTATTTATCTTTAATTGAGCTTAGCTGTTCCCTACGAGCAGATATGGAAGAACTGTATAGTTACTGTGATGGTATCAAATTAGATCCTTTTCTCAATATTACGACTGCTTAGTAACATAACTCCGGGTTATTAGGCTTAATTAGGGTTAAGAAAGCCCCAAATTTTTAGGGAACTGGTATATAAACTGTAATAGTATAGAACTGATTTGCCCGTCACTGGTAAGCATTAACTTAAATCAGCAGGCAACTGTCCTTAGTCCTTACAACAGTGCCATGCAAATCACCTTGATTTCCATGTCATGGTTTTCATGTCCTCTGAAGGCTTTTAAAGCCCCAATAACGTAGCATAGGTTTCCAAACTTCTTATATTGTGAAGCATAATAACCAGCCTTTGCACTCCTACAAGATTTTAGCCAAATAAACTAAATATCACACTTTCATTTTCTGTGTACTGTAATTACAATGCTTCTCAAATTATTTAAAATAGAAATTTAGAGGATCTTTCATTTCTTACAAGTGGATGTCAGCAACATTTACAAAGAAATGCTTGTCCCCAGTTGGTCCCTCAATTGCACCAACATCAATTTTTGATTTATTTCCTTGAAATATATATATTCATCAGAAATGGAAAATTAAACACTAAACAGACAAAATTAGAATAAGAATAAGAATAAGAAGAAACCTTTTGCAATTCGATCAATGGCATCATATGGATCATTTTTCCTGAATATTTAAAAAAGATAGAAAATACAATCAATTTTTGTGAAGGTCAAATTTATTCACAGATATTAACATAAAAACAATGAAACGCACCAGCCAAATGTTCTAGCAAAATCTGAACCAGTTCCAAGTGGAATAAGCTGTGAAACAAAATCCAGGAAAAATAATTTAATACAGAAATTGAAATAAAGCTTAATTAGAGAAATAAATAAATGGATACTGACCCCAAGTGCAGTTGTAGACCCTTTTTCATGAGAAACCAATGGATTTCCATCCCAGAAGAAGCCATTTACCACCTATTAATAGCAAAATGATTAAAAGTTGAATATCATCTAGATTGACTAGATTGGGCTTTTGAATTAGAAAGGAGTTCTTAATATAGAATAATTTGAAATGCATCTACTTAAATGAACAGATTACTTTGTTTCGTCAGCATCAATCGGTTACTAGGACATTTTGATTAGGCATGTCAGATTCAACTAAATCCAACGAGTGAAATTTTGGCAGACATGTCTATAATTATTCTTTATTAATTACTCCTAGTCCTCATATTTGCTTCTAAATAAAACCATCACAACTCGTCAATTGATACTGAAATAAAAAGCCTGCTCAACCTCATGAAGTGTGCCATCACCTCCAACAGCTATGACAGCTTCAGCTCCTTCCCTAATTGCCTGTGACACGAGCAAACTTTTATTAATTCAGTGCATCTTTGGATAATCAAGTCAAATACTCATAATTAAGTCCTTTACCTCTCTTGTTATGTCTATAGCATGAGAAGGGCCCGATGTAAAAGATTCACACACCTATTTGTGGTAAAATCACACATAATATTTTAATCATACAAAAACTAGATAATAATCTTTATCAAGGAAAAATTGAGGTAACTAGATATAAAAATATCAATGTACTGAAGAAGTTTAAAATCCTAATTAACTAAATTCATAGAAAAGGGGAAGGAACAAAATGAAATAGAGAAATATTCAGGAAGCATAGAATGTGGGAAGGTTCAGTTGTACATAATCATAATAGTTTTATGATACAGTTATAGTTGTAATTATCTTTTACTTCTGAATATAAAAAAGAGCAGCATTTTTGCTCTTTTTTTAAAAAAAAAAAAACATATTGAGAATATTGTGAGTCAATAAAATAATTGAACAAATTTATTTCTATGTAGACATACATACATAATCAATAAGTCAACCATTAAATACTCATAAGAATTAACTAACATTGCAATGATCAGCAAGGCGAGTGCGAAGGTAAGGAAGGAGCTTCTTCCACTCCTTCCCTGTCCGACCATTGGCGCCTACAATCATTAATCAACCCAATTTCCATTACACAATGGCAATACAGGATCAAAACAATTATAGGAAAAGACACTGAAATGACGAAATTACCCTTGGGATTGACGACGAAGACGAAATCTCTCCTCCGATGAGACGCAGCGGGGGTGGCGCGCTCGGCTGAGAGATCCGGCGAGCCGAGCTGCTCAGGTCGAAGCGAGAGAGAAGGATTGGGAAGCAACGCCATTGGTTCGTGCACAGTGACAGAATCAGAGTACTCTTCGGTGGTTGAATTGATGGAATGAGAGAAATACAGTGGGATACAGGCTACTGGCTGGATAAGTATGACACTAATATTAGTACCGTTTTTGTCTCGATAAGTTCAAAGTTTTCGGTTGGTGTGCCTCTGGATTTGGTGGCATTAACTGTCGATGCTGCGCAGTTCGCGCAAACACAGTGACGTCTTTGCGCTTGAACTTCACTCTGGTGATGAGATTTGGAGATTGAGAGAGACTTGACAATCTCAATCTGACTGTTCGTTGACTGTTTCTCTCTATTTGGGCCAGTAGTTCACGGCCTTTGGCAAGATTTTGGGTCTGATTTTTTATGGGAAGGAATGCGGGCCTAGCCTGTTGATACAATTCAATCTGAATAGACCCAAGTAGCAGAGCACACCAATTACTCAATTAAATAAATCACATAAAGCAGCAAATAATTTCTTTCCTATACTCCTTTGAAATAAATGAGTTCATAGGTCTTTGAGGCTGTCTGGGACAAAGCCGGGATCGAAATTGGTGGATTTATTGTTTCCTTGGTTCATCAGGTACGCAAGTGTTAGAGATCATTTCGCTGGATAGTCACTATCTAGAGTTATCTAAAAAAGTGTTAGAGATCATTATGACAATATAGAAGGCCAGCTTAATTGATAATGCACCAAATCAAGGAGATCAAGGGAATGAGGACCACACCGCAACAGAACCACAGCTGGCCAGCGCAACAAAGATGACAATCTCCTTTATGACCAACAGGAATATTATTTAGCAGCATCTTGTAATTTCAATTAGAGCATCTTTGTATTAACTATATATAAAAACACTCTGTACAGCGTGATTAATACAATAAAATGAATGAAATTCAGTAAAAGGCAAACTCTTATCTTCTCTTCTCATTTACTGGTATTTGTTCCTGTTTCAATCATTGATATCTTGAGTATCATGTGTAACTAAGGCATCATAACCCCTTTTGGAGTCAATTTGTAAACTGTGTAACTTAATTAAATTTTAAAATGTTTAGTTGGTCCTGTGTGCGAGTTCAATTCGTAATTTAGAACCTTGAAACATATCATGATTTATAGCCTGCTTACTACGGAGAGTTCTTTAAAAAAAAAAAACATAGAGAGTTTAATAGAGCATATGCTGGGCCACATGTCAACAATTAACGTCATTGGGCACAGAAATCTCTATCTCTATCTCTATCTCTATCTCTATCTCTACTACTTATAAATGCACCTAGAGAAAGGTCGCAACAATTTTTGTTAACAATTTTTATACCGTTGATCTGTAAATGTATGGTTAGATCTGTCTCAACACATCTCTATGCGCACACAAGGAAATAATTAATTCGATTTTGAATTGTTGCACAGAAGGAAAAAATTTTCTTTGGATTTGATTGGTTTTCCATCTAATATAGAAACAATTGAATAACATATCAATTTGTATCGATGGTAAATTAAGAAACATATTTTTATTGTCTAACATTATTTTGTTTTTTTATTTGCCCACATATGAGGGCATCTTATGCCAGTAGAAGTAAACAATTAAAACAAGGCAAAAAGTAAAAACAATCTGAAAAGAAAAAAGGGATCTCGTAGATGCCACGTGAAAACACCAGAAAAGAAAAGAAAAAAAAAAAAAAAGTAGGCTTGGCGCGTGAAGCTCGGCAGCAGAAAACTAAATAGGTAGGTAATGGACCACGTGATCCAAGCACACGAAAAGAAAAAGAAGGGATCTGTCGCTGGCTCGACTAGAGAAGCAACGGGAAAAGTGGAAAACCCTGAAATCGATTCTATTCAGCCGTTTCAATAGATTTCAGTCTATTCCTTTGAAATCATCCCGATTCCGTTCTAAATCACATAAAATCAGCTCGCCTACCGCATATTCCGAACTGAATCAGCCCAGTCGTAATGGAATCGGCTGATTTTCAGTAATAAGATGTGTAATCAATACCACGCAAGTCTTGAAAGTAAACATGTTTGAAATTTTCCCTGATGTAATTTTCCTGCTCTGGCTTTGCGTCTAGTATAGTAAGAGTCTCGAGCTTCTTCAGTGTACCTATAAAAGCAACAACTACCTCCCACGGAAACTCATCCTCTACTTCCATATGTAGTTCGCGCAAACAAGGTAACTCAGGCAACCCCTGATCTTTCCATGATAATCTAGGTTTCATACCTCCCAGAGTTTGTAGATTTCTCATGTGCATTGATGGAGGGGGTCCAAAGCTGTACGAAATTGTTGATAGCAGAACGTGCCTCAGTGTCTTGATATGCCATATACTCTCCGGTATTTCATCAGTAATTGCAAAATGGAGGTCCAGGGTCTGCAAAAAGCACAAACTTTTGCTCCCTATAAATTCATTAAAATCAAGGCAACTTGATAACTCCAGATATCTGAATGGAGCTAAAACCTCATAGGAACCAGATTCAGATACCTCGAAGAAAATACTCGTATCCACGCCGCCGAGCACTTTAAGTTGCCTATGTCTAGAGATGTTTGGTATTCTATTAAAACACAGTAGAGATCGAAGATTTGGATTAGCATCTTTCATTGGTACTTTGACATGAAGTGCTACACGGCGTGCCCTGCTACAGCTTGTTTGGTCATCTGAGACCGTCAGGAAGTTATGTTCCTCGGCTTTTCTGATGGCGAGATCATGTAGGAGATCGTGTATATAACAACGTCGAATGGAATTATTGGGGCATCTCTCTTTCACTTGAACCATGCTCCTGTACAAAACCAAATGCTTGTTAGATTGCAAATGAGTAAAAATCAAAATATATTAATTGTGAATTGATGATGTGGGTACACAAAGAAAATAAATGAAAACAAATGAGTAAAATTCACTATAATTAAATTTTAGCTCATGACTATAGCCTGTTCCTTACCGCATGCCACCTATATATATAGAATGCTAACAAAAAGCAATGTATATTTAGGTGACAAAATTTTGTCATTGGGTTTAATTAATGGCTGAAATTCAATTTACTTACCTCTCTCGAAGTTATTAAGATTGATTTGTTCCAATTAAATCACACCTTCTGACGTAGAATTTAGTGAACTTGTTAGTTGGTGTATGCAAGTGATTTTATATTGTCATCTACACTACATGCTAATAAATTGTGGTATATATCAATACGGCATTACTTACAATTACTGTAGAAGTAAAAGTACTATTAATGTCCTAAAATAAAAGTACTATTAATGATTATATGTTGATGTGCGACAACTTGTAGAAGTAATGATGAAAAAGAAATAATATTTTTATAATATTGGTAGCTGTACTTATTTCTAAACTAAAATAAAACCGTAGAACTAATTAAAAGCACATAATTACTACCTTTGTACAAGATCTTCCAAGAAGTTTTCGGCGGTGTCCTCTAATGTTCCTCCATTGTTGTTATGAGGTATAAATCCTTCAGCAACCCACATCCGAATAAGAGCTCTGGCATTAATTTGATGGTCTTCAGGAAAGAGAGCAAAGTACATGAAACATGATTTTAAAGCAAATGGTAAGTCCTCGTAGCTAGTGACTAAAACCTTGCTTGCATCAGCACGCCAGTTCATTTTTTGCATAACCTTCCTCCATGCATGCTCATTAGGTGGCTGCTTTGACAATAAACCACCTAACACAACCAATGCAATAGGCAACCCACCACATTTTTCCACGAACTCCTTTGCAAGGTCAGATAAATTTTCAGGATAACCTACAGTAGGCTCTTGGTAAGGAAAAGCATTTTTAAGCAATAGATCTAGACTTTGTCCATTTGTTAAGTATGGCAGTTCGTATGGTTCATATGGGGAATCAAAGTTTTTAGCAACATCTAAGGATCTGGTGGTAATAAGCACTCGACTACCATTTTTGGTATCAGGTAAGCCCTCTTTTATTTGATTCCAAAATGTATCTGTCCAAACATCATCTGGTACTTTTTTTGAGGGCCAAACATCATCTAGTACTATCAGGTACTTTTTTTCTAAAAGAGATTCGTATAGCTTTGTGCGATAATATTCCTCTTGTTCTCCTTGATCGACATCTTTGTTCAGGACATCTTTTAATAACTTTCTCAAAATGTCAACCAATTCAAAATTTTGAGAAATAGTTGCCCATATGCGAAGACCAAACTTTGCCTTGACATCACAACTGTAAAAAATAAAAAGTAAAAAACTGTTAAACTTATAAAACAGATCTGTTTGCTCCAATTTTTTTACTGCAACTAAATTAAACGCTAAATTATTAAGATAATTCAAATGCACAAAAAAAATCATTAAGGAAGATTCCTTGAGTAAATTTGTTAGTTCAATGATAGAATTTATAAACACTAATTAATAACTAGAGCAATAAACAACACCACCAAAATGCGTGTGATCAGTGCTTTGCTAGTTAATAGTTTCACACCACAATCAGGATTTATACCTATTGTATACTTTTCGGGCAAGAGTCGTCTTTCCGAGCCCGCCAGTCCCGAAAATTGAGACAACACAACGCCTTTTAATGTTGTCATGAAGCAACTTCTTTACAATGTTGTCTCTATATTGGTCAAAGCCGACAACATCAGGATCATCAAAGGCGGGGTTCAGCCTAACCCGCCTAACAGGCAACTCTATTTGGCCTCCACTTCCCTCACCCAAATTATTGGTTCCATATTTCTCTCTACTTTCAGAGATCTTCTTGATCCTTTCCAGGATCTCATTTATCTCAACGCCAAGCTCATGGAGTGCAGGGATTTTTTTGGGACCCCTGAACATCCTCTTGAAAGCCTCCATCTGGCTGGGCCTTTTATTTGGGTTCTTCATCTCAATGCCCAAGAAACACGCCTTGTCAATGGTGTCTTCTATGTCATAGGCAACGTCCCTGATCTCTTTCACCCAGTGCCTCTGCCGCTCATCTCCGTTGTTATTCTTTCTGTCAGCATCTTTTAGGAACGCCTGAATCCAACCCAATTCATCGCTCACCAACTTCACTTGCTTATCGATAACACAAAGATGCAAAAGCTCCTGAACAGTCGCATCTGCAAGCTTGCCCAAAACAAACATCACTATAGATTCAGCCATCTAGCTTACTTATCTAACCAAGTACTTTTGAAAGAAAGCTAATGTGAGGACTTGTAGGTGGATAGAGAGATTGATTCAAGGATTGTGGCGAAAGATTATTTGTATGAGAGGACACGACGAATAAAAAAGTCAACAATGGGTTGCGAGAGTGACAAGGCAGAGGAGTAAATGAGAGAGGTGGGGCGGCTAGGGCAAATGAGAGAAGGGTTTTAACATAAATTATTTTTTATAGAAAAAGCCCAAGTCAGTTTGATCGGTTGTCACTTCGAAATAAATAATTCAACCATTAAATAATCATAAGAATTAACTAACATTGCAATAATTAGCGAGGCGAGTGCGAAGGTAAGGCAGGAGCTTCCTCCACTCCTTCCCCGTCCGACCATTGGCACCAACAATCAACCCAATTCCCATTACACAATGGCAGCACAGGATCAAACAATTATAGGAGAAGACACTAAAATGACGAAATTACCTTGGGATTGAGACGCAGCGGGGGTGGCGCGCTCGGCTGAGAGATCCGGCGAGCCGAGCTGCTCAGCTTGAAGCGAGAGAGAAGGATTGGAAGCAACGCCATTGGTTCGTGCAGAGTGAGAGAATCAGTGAAATCTTCGGTGGTTGAATTAATGGAGTGAGAAAAGATTTTTTGAATGGCAATGGACCGAGCGAGCTCTATATGTCAGCTTTATAAGATTTTTTTTTTTTTTTAAACACCAATGTCTGCATATATGCTTCCATTTAAAGATCAAGCATTGTAATTCATAAATTCTAAGGATAAAAAAAGGATTACGCGTTATGAGATTTGTTTCGGCATTGTATTTTGTCAATGTTGCTACTGAAGCTGTGATGTTTGCCCATCGAGACATGAAAGTTACACATGTAACAGTTTTCTTTTAAAATACAAATTATGACATATTTTGAATGACTTTGACCGAAATCAAACGTGTTTCTTTCTATAAGGAGAATTTAGATTGAAAAGTTATATTTTATTGTATTTTAATATTTTGACAAGTATCATTTCTTTTGTGTGTATAATTCACACCAAAAATGCCAAGGTGCCCATATATGGCCAATACAAAAATGCTATAGTAGTTTGGATAATGGATACAAATTTGGAAAGTGTTTTAGTTCTTTATCCTTCGATTACGATGTTGGAGAAAAACAAATATATAGATATTCGATAATATGAATAAAAAAATAGTATAATAAATTAAACACAAAAACAATAAATGAACTATTTTCATAACATTAGTGTTGTTTGAAGTTTAATTATTACTTCGACAACATCTAATTTGTTATCGATTGTAGTTATAAATGAGGATATTCTCCTATAAGATACTTCTTTTAATTTTGTAAATAGTATACTGCTATTATGATCCTGTAATGTGAGATTTATGAATGAAAAACTAAAAATAAAATATATTATTAGGTTTTGATTTGTCATAAATTAAGATGTGGTCTTAAGTCTTTTCTTAACAAATTAGAACTTCTTGATTCAAGAAAAATAACAATCAATCTCGCCAAAATCGATTTAAAATTTAGAATCGTTTGTCAAGTCAGCTTCTAGGGACCTCATTGAGCTAGTCGAGGTTAAGGTGCTTTACAAATTCTTTGTTTATTAGTCTCTATTACATTTTTTTAAATGTTGTTTCAATTTAAAAATTATCTCTTCAATTGAATTATCCACGTCTCCTTTATTACTATGAAATATGATATTATTGACGATTATACACATCATCAAAGTTGCATATGTTTGGCACACTTATATTTATAGTATATGTTAAACTAATTTAATTTGTGACTTGCTATATAACATTCAGGACATTGTCAATTCTTCTATTCAAGAAAAATATGCAAATTTGCAAAAACATATCAACACGATTTTTGAATGTCGGGTTACATTCAGACATATCTACTGGGATTAAATTAGCAAGACAGAAGGTGGACTAATTGCGACATAGGTAGCATTTTGATCAAAAAATTTAAATAGAACTCATTTTTGCTAGAAAAGACTAAACCGAAAACAATATCAGGTACAAGTCCCACATATTAACCACTAATCATATTTTATTTTATATAAGCTAGATTGATATGATAAAGAAGATCGATGCTCTAGCAACACTTGTCCGCAAGACAGATAAATATTATCTCTATCATTTTCAAGAATTGTTTTATACGTTACACTTTTGCGAGCCTCATGTCCTGCAAAATCTGTTATGATCTCCATTAATTAGTGATGTAGAGGTGTTTTGAACTTTTACTGATTTCATGGAATTTAGGTGGAAAATAAAGTTTGGTCTTCTGAAATGCAATTGAAATTTCCAAAAACAGACCGCGTATGCATTCAGAAATATACAATTTTTACTATAACAAATAAATAAATAAATAAATATAATAAGTGTTGCAGTATACATGACAACAATGCATGTTTGATGTCTATATAAACACATAAGTTAAAAAAAGAAGGATAGAATTGTTAAAGATTTTGAAATAAAATTGTTGTTGTACAAAAAAGAAGTTCATAATCTGAATCAAGCTTTCCGAATCTATACATTACACTTGTGTCTATTTCATGACTCTCGTGTCCTTTCATATATGTTAGGATCGTTTTTTGATATAAGAAGCTGGCTACATAAAGAATATCTTTGGCCTCATATTTCTTAAACTATATAGATTAAAATTTAATGAGATATTATAATATACCTTACAATGCATGTTTTCTCTTTAACAAGCCAAAACAATATTTATTTCTCCAATTTTAGGAATACAAATGATACGACAAGTAAAACTAAAGAGATGATAGTTCAGAGGTCCAGTGATGAAGCCAATTCATGAAAAAGTATGTTACAATTCCAATAGTATGTATTGAAACATTAAATATGTTGTTCTCATAAAACGAGGTTTATATCCTTTTTTTTCTCATAAACATTAGTATATTTTTTTTCTCATAAAATGAGGTTTATTTCCTTTTTGTGGTTGTACGAACTTTTGGAATAAATTTGTATGTCTGTTGAAATAATTTTAGCAATTGTGCCTTGGCGTGAATGTTTAGACATCAATATGTCATTAGTCGTTTTTTTTTTTTTTTTTTTTTGACTTTTCATGTCATTTTTGCGGTTGTATGAACTTTTGGAACATATATGTTTTTCTAATGATCGTTTTTGGCAATTGTCATGGCATGAATGCTTTAAACATCTTAAGTCGTGAATTGGAGAGATTTTGTACTATAAATACTGCATCAAGCTAATCAAAATTTTAAGTCGTTTTTTCCTAAATTACCCAAGATGAATTGATGCTTGAATATACAAATAAAGAAGAGTACAATAGCTAAGTGCTGACCGTCAACTCTAGTCATCGACTGCCGTCCCAGAGGCCATCAATATCTTGTATTAGTACAGAGCAGTGTTTTCAAATTCCTACCGGTTACCGGAAAATTCTGGTAATACCGGGTACCGGAACAGTGACCGAAACGGCAGTTTCCGGTATTGTGAGACAAAATACTGGAAATTTTTGGAAAATACCAGAAAATTTCGGATTTCGGCCATCTGGCCGGTAAAGGTGCCGGTAGGAAATTGAAATCATTGGTATAGAGCAGAAACAAATCGGCTTCTCCGCAAGAAATCGTTGGATACAACAGAGCAGAACAGAAGATTTAGATCCTGAAAGTAAAGAATGAGAGCTCTGAATTGGGGAATTGCTTTTGGCAATATTGTTTTTACTTCTGCATTATATTTTTGACAATATTATCCTTAACATCAATTAAAAAAGTCTACTATTCAATTACTAGACCAACTAATAGAAGGGTCAATCAATCATCTAGACATCATAAAATATGTTGCAGGGAATAAAATTGATGTTGTCAATAGCAAAGCAATTCCCCTGGATTGGGGTGACCAAGACAGAAAATGACTATGATTCTAGTACACAAATATATGACTATGACATAATAGCAAAGCAATATATGACTGCTTTTTGTTATGTGTGTTATATTCCTCAGTACACAAATAAGCTGGGATAAGCAATTGAAAGAGGTTTCATAAAAAAGAACTATGAAACTGTAAGAGATAACAATACAACAATACAATTTTTATTCCAATGAATTTTTTGTTTCTTTTCATGTTTCATGCACACAAATAGAAAAACTTGAATTTCTACGTATAGCTAGCAGCTTGCAAAACTTCACCTCTGCAAATTTGAGGCTTTCAGCTCTTAACTGAAAACACTAGAAAAATTGAATCGCCCATCTAGAGCAGACACACTTTCTTACCCTCCACTCGGAATCTTCTGTTTCCTTCTAGCTGCAATTGATCAAATAAAAACACTTCAGCCATTTTCAGTATTCACTTCATCATTTTACTAACTTCACTTTTCGATACTCCCACCCTGAAGGCTTTTGCCCCTAAATTAATCTGAACTGGAGCTTTAAGCTCCAAAAAATGGTAAAGGCTTAGCCAACAGCAAATTTCATCAGAGGTCACCAAATCTAAACCTTTATATCAAAATTGGCCAAGAAAATTTGATTAAGTGGCTCCATCCAAAAATATTCAAACTCTAATGATATAGACTTTTTCTTTTTGTTAATATAAATAGATTTTAGTTTCCTTTTCTGATGACATACTTCTTTGCCGATGAAGTGGCATTAGCACTCATTTTTTGGATGAAGAAAATAATAGACTGGCTTGATTATAGTCCAGAGACTTGTGAGGAACAATTCAAAGTTGACCACCCAATTTACATACAAGGCACAGTGACAGTTAGTTATCGTAAAGCATACCTTCTTCTTTAGATATGTCAAAGCTTCACGCTTAGAAGAGAACTCTGAAAACACAGTACTGGAATGCTCATCAATGAGCACCTTAAGCTCCTTCAGTTTCAGAGATTGTGATGGTGCCTGAATTAAATACCAATATCAGCTAGATGTTGATTTTTGGTAGAGGCTGATTGTGTATTACTACATCTTTCGTATAGCTGTAAACTGTTACAAACATTTTGATGGTTGACTATGCACCAACCTTCACAAATAACATGAACTTCTCACATCATGTAAGAGAGACAAAAGAAAAAAACATAAAATGGACTAACGCCAGCTACCTGACGAAGAATTCTCTTGCATAGCTTCTTGAGCTTTATCTTAGACTTAGTAGAGACAGTTTCACCAGAATCCTCATTTCTGTTGTCTCCTGGCTTTAGGTCAGTCAATTCACTGGATTCTTCCTCATCGCTTTCACCAGCAAATGTTGTTTTCTTGCCATCAAAGCGGGCCCCGGCAATTTTCTTTGGCTGGTCCTTAATGCCTAGTCCCTGTCGACCTGATGTTGCTTTATCCTGGAAAGGGCTATTATTTTAGCTTAAAAAATATTTAATAATAGCTAAACGAACTGTGCAAGGTATTATAAATAAATAGAATCAAACTCACAAAGTTATCATTAAATATTTATAGTAGAATATCCAGTGCATAGAAAGAGACTCCCAAAGTACATTATTTTCAAAATTTCACAAGAGACACCCCTGAACTGAAACTATGAATGTGCTAAAACAATTTTCACTTTTAAATTTCAATTATAGTAACAAAATACAAGGGCAACTCAATGAACTAAAGTTCTTATAACGACATGATACACACTAATAGCACTAAACTATCTGTCATCAATTTGCATCACAGCAGTGAATATAGTGTTGACCCTAACATGTCCATCCCCACACACACAGAGAACAATGTAACCCAGTAAAAGGTACCTGGACAAGATTATAGAGATTTTCTTGATCTTCTTCAGCAAAAGTCTTGCGGACATAAGCAGAGTTTCCATCTGAGCTTTTAGCTTTGCGTAATTTGTGTGATCGCGCTCCAAGATGCCCTCCAAAAATGAACCCTTGCTTGTGCCCCCACCAATCGGCATTTACTTCTGGTACACCTGTCCCATTTGAACAAAATAGAATGAAAATCACTAGGGTGTGTTTGATTCATAAATTGAATAATCAAAATTAGTGCGTTAACTGAGACTTTCAGAATAGTGTCAAACTCAACTTTTAGTGGAGCAGAACAGATGGGTTAGCAAGTGTCCGGATCCTCAGAGTCCATTTTTTGTTTTTTTAATATTAAAATTTTTTAAAATTTAAATACCGAATCCAAACCGTTGGACTTGTTCAATTTAACGGGCGATGCGTTTTCATATAAGTTTTATAAAATTTGGAGTCGATTTGATACTTGATTAAGTGGTCAACAAATGAACGGACCTAGTTTGATTAATTCTAATACGTTCATAATTTAAGCACTTAATCAAGTATCAAATCGACTCCAAATTTTATAAAACTTATATGAAAACGCATTGCCCGTAAAATTGAACAAGTCCAACGGTTTGGATTCAGTATTTGAATTTTATAATTTTTTAATTTTAAAAAAACAAAAAATTGGCTGCTCAGCAGTCGTTTAAAACGACTGCTGAGGATCCGGACGTGGGTTAGCAACTATTCCAAATAGCTAGCTACCCATCAAAAATGCCAAATAGTGTTTCAGAATAGTTGTTACCCAGGTTAGGGCTATTCAGTGTCAATTATTTTTTCTAAGTTATTCTCTCCCATCCAACACACCAAGTTGACGTCAAATTAGTAAGTATTTTCCTTTGCAAATGCATACTTACAGATTTTGTACATTCTTATGTTTGTGAAAAAATAAAAATGGGTGTCTATTTTACAAATAATGTGTTATGCAAAAATAAAATAATAAAGCATAACGAGTATAACTTCTTGATCATAGTATTTCGAAAATGCTGTATCCTAGTCTGAGATACAACAGTTGGATCTGCATACAACTGTCAAAGACCGGACTCCGATAAAGTTGACATTGAAATTTTTGGTCAAATAACTCATATAATTAAACCTAAATTATGCCTGATTTTGTTCATCACTGGAAACCCGGGTGAACACTTCATAGTGCACAACTGCAATTGGGAAGGAAGACGAAGGGAGGGTAAAGAAAGAATGGGTGACCGGACCAGGGTATTCACCTTGCTCCAGAATGGAGGGGAGACGAGGTGACATGAGGTGAGGCTAGGTAAAATAAGACACGATTTTGTATAGAGTTAATTTCCACATTCTTTACCTCCCAATTTGGGGGGTAGCTCACCTCCTTAACCTCCCCTCCCCTTTCTTCCTCATTGAAGTTCTGGATCACACCCTTAATAAAGAAAGGCTTAGCTGGCACAGCAGATGTATATAAGTTGTGTTCAACAACAGTAGTAGACAATGTGGCTGCGCATCAATACTAAGAAGAAGAAAGAAGAAAATGGAGAAAAAAAAAAAGCTACAACTTGCTTACCTGACTCCAGATCATCATTAAGATCAACAATTTCCAAATCTGACGGATCAGAATTCAAATCGATATGCTTATCAACCTCCTCCTTGTTTCCCTGTAAAAGTAGTTATAGTCATAAGATTTTTTCTGATATAATAGCAACATCAACCTAACAACAAGATTCTCCATTAGTTAAACAAAAAGAAAAGTAAAATAAAAAAAAGGAAGGATCATACAGAACCGAGGATTCCTTGAAGATCCTTCTCTGTGTATCCGCTCACTCTTTTAGCCCACTCTCGTTTCTTGTACCTAATTTCAGAGAACAAAAAATAAAATTCAATGGAAAGCTCTAATAGAAAAATTACTTAAAAATCAAGATAAATGTACAGACCTTCCCTGTGGCCGAGGAGCTTTACTAGCAGTAACTTCTTTGGGCTTATCTTTCTCAGCTTTAGTAGGGGATTCAGTTGCATCATCAGCTTCTGTACAAAAAAGTAAAACAGAATAACTTGCAACATTGGCATCGCAAGGTGTATTAAAAAAAGAAGAAGAAGAAATATTGTTTCAGCTAGGTACCATTTTCAACAGATTCAGCACCTTGCTGTCAATAGAAGGATAAAAGAAGTCAGTATGATTTAAGCATTGCATCAGTAATTTAATTGCATCAATAATAAATTGAATTTGATTACAGTAGCTGACGTAATCAACAGGAAGTGCTCACCACTTTTAATTTTTTAAGGATGTTATCAAATTGAGTTGTATCCAAGATCCAATTGTTACTATTAGGCTTGTCTACACCGATGCCTGTTAACACAAAAGAATTAACAAAATTTACAGTCAATTCTAAAATATAGTGCACAAATAAGTGTATGACTTGCTCAAAAAGTGAAGTTACCTAAAGTATCCTGCTTGTTTTTCACTCTAACATATCCTTTTATGCCTTGTTTCTCCTTTCCTAGACCTTCACCTTCTTCCCATCCCTGCAGGAATATTGAAAAGGGAAAAAAAAAAAAGAAAGTTAACAAAGTTTTAACTGGAATATTGAAAAGGGAAAAAAAAAATAAAGTTAACAAAGTTTTTAACTTTTGAGTGCAACCATCTGACATTCAACATCTGATATGTTAATCTGAGCTTGCTTTAGAAATTGCTCTATTTAATATAGCATCCTACAGTTTTTGTCAAAAGAATAGGCAAAAGGAAAATAAAAAAATAAAAAAGAAAAGGAAAGGGTCCAACAAGGTTTCATTGCTGACATGTGATATGGTGAGGCATGGGAGAGACGGAGAGGAACAGTCAAGGTTTAAAAAAACTATTGGTAAAATGGTTACTAAGGGTCCGCTCCAGAGGGAGGGACTCGGAGCGAAGGGAAGGGGACTCGGTACTCTCCGATTTTGGGAGTAACCGGTCTCTCCCTCTCTCTGTCTCTCTACTATCCTTCGTTTCTATCGATTCTCTCCCTCTGGAGCAAGGTAACCGATCTCTTCCTCCCTTCCTTCGCTCCGACTCCCTCCCTCTGGAGCGGAGCCTAAAATTTGCAGCAATGAATTCTGAACGGAATCGAATGCTGTTAGAAATTGGGTCTGACATAAGCCATGGGAAGGTCCTTATGGCCGAAATGGAGAATAGATAGGAGAATAAAAGCCGTAAGCGTGACATCTAAGTATGGAAATCATTCCACCAATCAGTATACCTTTCATTTTAAATGCTAACACATTTATCAATAACCGATGGAAGGATTCAATTAAACAAGCAGTAATGTCCAAGAGACTGAACCGAATCCAAAAACAAAGATACTCACAAATTCAGAGAAGGCTTAAAACAATCAGTAGCTTATCCAAAGTTCAGCCATTTGGATTTTGAGGTAATCAACTAGCTCAATAACTGCTCCATTGGATCTTAATTCCCGTACCTAGGTCAGGGATGCATAAAAAAAATATAGATATAATCAAATTACCATTTGTTTCATGAGGCGGAAGGCGGCGGATTCCCTGGCGACCCCGTTGTAACGCGTCGGAGCTTCCGGCGAGGCCATGATTCAATCTGCTACCTACTCGAAGCCTCGCCGCTTAAATGCGCCGCCGCAGATCCGCCGCCCCGCCAAATGTTATCGTTCACGTCCGCTTCCGAGTTTACACGAACGTATAACCCTAGTTTGGAATAAACAAGTTTAGAACCTTAGATTTTGGAGTGATGAAGGGTTTTGTTCCTCCAGATTCGTGCTACTGGAAAAGGAGATGTTAATTTTTTTTTTTTTTTTTTTTGAAGATTATGTTAATTTGACCGTCCGATCTGTATGGCATATACCAAATTTCTCATTTATTGCTGGGCTTAGTTCAGCAGCCCACAAATGTTTTCACTTTTCAGTTTTCACAAGTGACGTCAATTGTCGTTCCATTCCAATATCCATATTTTAACAATCCAACCAGTCAACTACCAATTCCCAGTCAAGCACGGTGGAAGTCAACAGCGGGTCTCGAACAATTTCGCCATTATTACCCGAACTCCTCCGATTTACTCCGGAAATTGCTCAGGGCACGCTTTTATTTATTCTTCTGTCTCCTCTCCGGAAGTCTGACATTTAAGCATGAGCAACTTGAGCGTGGCCTGAGCAATTCCCCTCCTCGTCTCTCTTCTGATTCTCATTTCTATCCAAAATTACTCCAAGCTCTCATCCATGGCATCTACGTTCCCTCCCCTTCCCTCCTCCCAACCCTGCATCCACCTCGACTCCCCAACCCTCCACACTCTCCTCTCTCCTCACCTCCTAATCCCTCACTTCCACACCTCCCTCCCCACTTTCTCCCTCTCCATCCACTCCCCGCCACGACTCTCCTACACCCTTCCCTCCCCTACCTCCCCTTCCTCCAATTCCCTCCTCCTGATGCCTTGTTGGTCGACCGATCCCTCCCTTCCCTATCTATCTGTCAAGACAGTCACTGTGTTCCCTTCCAATTCATCCCTCCTTCCTCCCCTCCTCGGCGTCCACGCCACAGTCTCCCTTTTCCACTCTCTGACCGGTGCTCCTTTGGCCTCTCTTGATGGTACGTCTCTCACCTTCCTCCGCACCTCAGCTGTCGCGGGTCTTGCTTCCTCCCTCCTCTCCCTCCCCTCCTCTCAAACCCTCCTGATTATTGGCTCTGGTGGTCTCTCGAAATACCTTATTTCTGCGCATCGCACTGCCCGGCCTTCCATTAACCGCATTTTTATCTGGAACCGGACGGCCTCCAAAGCACTGGAGCTCGTTAATGAACTGCGCAAGACAGAACCTGATTCGTCCAATGTTACATTTGACTATGCCAAGAACTTAGATGAAGTCATTGGGTTAGCTGATATAGTGAGTTGTGCGACTAGTTCGACCAGTCCGATTGTGAAGGGAAGGTTGCTTAAGCCGGGTGCACACCTGGATTTGGTTGGTTCCTTCATGCCTACCATGAAAGAGTGTGATGATGAAGCGTTGTTGAGAGGCAGAGTGTTTGTCGATTTTGAAGTGGCGATGGATGAAGCAGGGGAGTTGGTCGGGGCATTCGAAAGAGGGGTCTTGAGAAGAGAAGATGTTGCCGGTACATTGACTGAATTGGCTGGAGGGAAGGAAGGGAGAAAGAGCAGTGATGATGTGACTGTTTTTAAATCTGTTGGGACTGCAGTTGTTGATCTCTTGGCCGCACAATTGGCATACGAGGGTTATATCAAAAAATGAATTTGCCGCCTCTCAAAGTTTGACATTTTGTAAAGAGATTAGGTGCATTTACATTTGACAAGTCCCTATTGTTACTACTAAATTGGTTGTTCGATATTACTTGAAAAAAAATGTGTTTGTTGCAGCAATAGTTTTCCAGGAAATACTTTGTATAATTATTTGTAAAGTAGCATATGCTCTTTTATGCATGGAAATTGCTAAAGAAGAAATAGTTCGAAACAAAAATGATCTGATTAACTTAAAAGAATTAAGTAGGTAGCAAGCAATGAAAAACTGGTGGACAACATATATGATACCAAGATTGCTTGCCACCATGTTTGCTAGAAAAATTAAGTTACTTTTGTCCCTTGCCATTCAGCATTGGTAGTGGTACAAGGGAAGCATAGTATTTGTTCCAGTCAGAGCTAGGATCCTAGGACAATGACGATGCTGTAAGATTTCATTGTAAAATTCTATTTTCTTTGTTTTTGTCCTCATACATAATTATTATTATTCTTTTTAATCTGATGATTTTTCCTATGGCAACAAAGTCCTAGCTTGGCTGGTCCGGGTCAATAATACTAGTAAGAGGTTTGAGTCTATAACAAGTATACCAGTAGCAGTTCACTAAACCAACAAGAATGTGTGCTACCAATCGTTCAAAGTGTGGATGTCTGTTTGCTTGTACATATAGTACTTGTTTATGGTGCTTCAGTAGACATGACATTTCAGGCCATGGTTTGAAAGCATGCTGTCCTAATATACAATGTTTACCTTTCAATCAAGTCTCGCTTAGGTCAGCATGCCAGGACTGGTTTACAGAAGTTTGAAGCTATGTCAATGGTAAACATCAGTCTGTACCTTTTTCATATGATTATCTCTATTGAAGCTTGTTATGTTAAAACATGTAAGCATTTAAATTTTAATTTACATAAAACAATGTACTCATTTAAATTAACACTGCTTGCTTTCCTTGAATTTTTTTTAATACTTGTTGTCTGATCATACATCAATGTGACACTGTCTTTTGCTTTTCTATCTATTGTATGCAATTGACCTGAATCTGTTAATTTCGATATCATTGAGAGCTGCTAAGATTGAATCTAACTAGTAAAAATAAACTAAATAGTTAGGTATATTATTTTTTTTAAAGAAAAACCATAGATTTAGGTATATTACTTATTGAGCAATCTTATTGGTTGGGAAGGAATCAGTATAAAGTACTACTTTTGTTTTTTTTTTTTTTTTTTTAAAAAAAAAAACCAAACAAACAGGCACTTATTACAGGTGTGCACATAAAAATATTCTGCAAATCATTCATTAGTCTTATTCAGTTGAGTAGACTGCATAACATTTTAGAGAAATAATCATTTTCCATATGCTACCTCTCCTTTTCTATTGTGGTAAGTTAAATCCAGAGTCTACATCAGTTAGCTAGCCCATAATTGAAAAATGATCTGCGAACTTTCGGGAATCTTTTTTTTTTTTTCTTTTGTAAAGGATCACTGAAGTTACAGTTCATCTCTCTAGCTTATAGACTTAACTGATCCAGTAGTCGCTATAAGTTGCAATTGTTCAATCAGATTGGAGCAAGGCCAGAAGAAAGGAGAAACTGAAATCCAGAAAGGAAATTTCCTCAAAAAAATGAGTAGAGGGGTGAGTTCAGGAGGTGGCAAAAGCTCTCTTTATTACCTCTTTGAATCTGATCAGAAACTACTGCCAATTAAAGGAACAAGAAATCCTACACCCCCACCTTTTGCAATTGATTCTGATGGGAAGGCCAGAGATAATGAAATGCAAGCAACTGCAGTTGGAGCAACTCCTAGCAGCAGCTCTAGAGATCAGGAGCAGAAATCAGGAAAAGTTGTAAGCGATTCAGTTTTATATAATACAGCTGCATCCAATATTTATTATTGATCCATGTAGTACCTAGTGTTATAGTTGTTGGCAACAGCTGCTGTCTGACTTAGATTAACTTTTATTTGGCTCATTTCAACCCCAATTCATTGAAGGGTTGGAATAATTGCAGATAGATGACCATCAAAACAAAAAATTAAATTAAAAAAAATAATAATTGCAGATAGACACCCATTACAGATCAAGGTAAAAATCAGCCTGAGACCAAACTTTACTAACATAGCTGCAAACCAGTACTTGATTGCTAGGAAGCACAGAAGCATGGACCTTTATGCATTCATGCATTAATGAGACTGCAAGACGGCGTGTATTTTTCTACATACTTTTTTAACTGCCGGCCTTAAAAAATATATATATATGGAACCTTGCATATGAACTTTGTTTGAAAGAAATTAAACCCATTAATGCATGTTTGACTAGAAGGCTTCGTCTCCAACTCTCCATCCTGCTAATATTTTTTCCCCTATATTTCTCAGAGCCGCGGTCGCCCATCTGTTAAGGTCCACTCTGTCCCTGGAGGATCTTCATCCCTTGGCTACCTATTTGGAGACAAATAAGTATTGACTTGTGATTGAGTTGACTTCATACAAAGAACAAAGAAATTGTAAGGATAAAACTGTAATTTGAACCTTGTTGCCAATCAAGAAATAACTGTGTTGTGTTAGAAAAAACTTGTAACAGGTCGGGTGTGTATGTGCACTTGTGCCGCTAATAACTTACCATTTATATCCTAAATTCCTAATTCCTTGAACTTAGGCATGTAGACTATTTGATTGTGTATGTATGCATGATTGCGGACATTGGATTGGCAAAAGAACTTTGTTGTGATTACGTTTAACAACTTATACCTGCATAATTTGTGATTGAATGACCCAATATTTGAAAAATGATAACAGTTTTCTAATGTGTATTATTGAAGAAGTGGACAGGTTCCAGTGTCACTGCACTGTCTGTCTGCACTACTGTCTACTGCAGCTGTTGAGCCCGACACAAAGATTGCCTGTTTCATTGCTTTAATGCAACTTTGACAGGCCGAGATTTACTAACCTAGTAGCCCAGAGATTGGACTGGGCCTCCTCGGCGATGACAAGTCTCAAATTCCCAATGCATGTTCCACCTTCCTTGTTTTTTTTTTTTTTTATTTCATGAGATGTGTCACCGGCTATTGTAGACTGTGTGATTAGAGGTGTTTTATACGTAATTAGAAGGACAAGACCAGGATTAATGGATAGAACAATGAATTAAAGTGTTGTTATCTAACCACAGAATATAATTAGGTCATTTGGCACCTTACAAAAGCTTCCACATTATACAGCTGAATATTCCGGATAAAGACGGATCTGTTAACCATCAATCCTTAATACAGGAACCTAGTTGTGTTCCGTCAACTAAAATCTCTAGCTAAGTGGGTTTGACCTCTCTTCGTCTCTACGTGGCAAGTACCTAAAAGGTCCTTTATGCACCCAAAGCCTTTTAAGTGACCCCATTATTCAAAAGTGATCTGCAACCGACCCAGTGGATAGTATTAGTAAGAGGGTCAAACTTTTGTTTGAGATTGCTCTTTTCCTATTAAAAACGTGGCATTTAGCTTTACCCTTTGAACGTGTCAAACTTTCCAGTATCCCACTCTCTAGACGCCAGCTAGTCATGTTATATAGTTGAGAGGACATGACTTGTTATCTCTGATTGTGATGGCCAAAACACTTTCAAAAAAAATCATCAGTTCCAATCTCTATTGATGCAAACCATCAACCATGAGACATGCCAACATTTTTTTTGGGTTATAGGATGGCAGGTCCAAGTGGTTTGCACTTCGCCTCATGTGGCCCGGTCATGATATGCTGACATGTGTGATATATCTAGTAAATATCCAAGCATTATTTCACAAAAGAGACAATAAAAATCTCTCTACTTCCATTTTTAGCTTGACACATCAATCAATATTCTATCAAGTCAATTGTTGGATGTAACATATATAAAGGGTAGTACCGACATGTAAATTTCCTAAATTGATACTTCTATTCTTCCTTTTTAATCTCAAACCCTATATATTGTGTGTCAAAAAAAAAAAAAAAAACCTATATATTGTAGTGGACAGGTGCAATGTATAATTCTCAACCAACAAAAAAAAATGAGGTGCAATGTATGGACATTGAAGAGGCAGGACGGTGGTCAGAAACTCAGAATGTCTCTCATCAAAAGTCGCTTTTACGAGTGGCTCCGAGGAAGCTATGGCTGGGGCCAGGGGACGGCGGTGCTAATTCAACGTGGCATATAATTCCACCGCGTGGGGCCATTAAGATTTTTTGTGGCCAAACTTAAAACTTGTAGCGAATCTGCGGCTGGGCTATGATTATTGTTAGTGTTCTAAATACGTGCCATGCCGTGTCGAACACGTCGTGTCTAGATCATTTGTCGTGCCGTGCCGTGTCGTGTCTAGATGTTTCACGTGTCGTTCCATGCCGTGTCTAAATTCCAAGGGATTGACACGACACGTCTAAGGACACGGCATGCCTCGTGCCGTGTCGTGTCGTGTTTTTTTTTTTCACGTGTCGTGCCGTGTCGTGTTTGAATACGTTTGAATTTCATAAAACATAGTCATATACTTATCTTTAGGGATAAATTTGAAATTCAATTATGAAATTATCATAAAAAATAGACAATATAAGAATTTTCTAGTTATTTTATAACAAATTTAACATCTTTAACCTTAATTATAAACTTATGGTGTCTCTTGGGTTTTGTCGTGTCCCGTGTCATACCGTGTCGTGCCGTGTTTCGTGTCTGGACAATTTGCGTGTCGTGTCGTGCCGTGTCTATGTCTTCAAAGTCAGACACGACACGCCTAAAGACACGGCACGCTTAAGTTTTTGTGTTGTGTCATGTCCGTGTCTTACCGTGTCGAACCACCTTCGTACCGTGTCGTGTCGTGCCGTGTTTGGACACGTCGTGTTTTTTTTAGAACACTAATTATTGTCGTATGGGAATTCCAACTTCTTACAAATGATCTTTTATTTTATCGGACGTCTCCGCATAAACTACAGATTATCATCATGTTATGTATTCATGTTAGGTTTAAGTGTAGCGGAATAGTCTACTTTGACACGTTGACGCGAGATGTTTTTAAAAAGGCATAATATATTGATTTGAGCTAGTATAGGGGTATTAGGAATAAATTTTTTTTTTATATATACAATTATAAGAACTTTAGTAGGTGATATGTCTGCTCCTTCGAAAAATAAGGAAGAAAAAAAGAGAAAAGAAATATCATTTTTTTTCCCTATAGTTGCTGCTCCAAAAAGATTAGCCTGTCAAGCAAAGCAAACCTAAGTTAATTGAACACACGTAAGGTGTTTTAATTACATGAATAGTTAAAACATTTCAAATTCAGAATAAATAAGAAAAAAAATCCTAATATTTTGACTTAATTTGTTTGATACAGATGGATATGTTTAATTTTTCATTTTTTAATTGTATAAGGAAAATTGAAATTGAAGTAAGATCTACATTTAACAAAGAGAGCTTTTTTTTTTATGAATGCATATTTTCAAATTGTAAGTCATAAAATCTAATGTCATTTTCTATAACACATCATACGCGTTATTAGTTAATAAATCACTGGTCACTATCACTTAATATGTATAATCTCAAATGCCAAAAAAGTTATATCATGGACCGACAAGAAAAACTTTATAGAATGTGATCATCAAAATATCCTTTCATTATTAATTTTTCTCTAAGAAATCTAGAGCAATAAAGGGAACAAACTTGAAGCTTGATGTGGATCCAACTATATTGAGAATTTGAACTCCGACCAACTGAAGAAACAATGTCCTTATCTTTCTATTCTGGCTACCTTTTTTTATTAATAATTACCATTATAAATAAATAAAAAAAGACCAATTGTCAAATATGTTCTGTATAAATACAATTTAGACGCCAGTCAAATGCCACACCATGTTAAAGCAGGGATTCGGCCGCAGAGGCATTCAGCACAGTCTCTCTCGGTAACTCTGTTTGCAACTGAACTATCATTCAATCAGGCCATGAGGGCTTTGTAAGCCACTAGAAAGCCACTGGGCCTCTTTTGAAAGGACGCTGCGCAGTAGGCCGCGTGGCCTCACGCCTCCGTCATGTGGTATCTCGTGTCGCTTCTAAAATCCAACCCTGTCCCTGCGGCACAGGGCTTTTTGGCGTGGAGAGCTGATTTGGCACAACCCAGTGATGCCATCGTGCCACTGCTCTTTTCTTAATAATTTTGGAATATCCACCCAGGACGATTCTTTTCCCAACTTTATACCGACCTCAGCGGGTAATATTTTACTTATTTTGTGTGATGAGTCAACTTGTTGTTCTTGGTTGGTTTAAATAAAGTATAAAAGTGATTTCGTTAAGAATGTTGGGTTAGATGATTTTATGGAATGGCTGACACTGCGCCAGCGCGCTTTTCATTCCATCTGACCAAACATTATCTTAACTGGATTATGTTATCTAGCCGCCCACCAATTGGAATGAGGCATCATTTGCATTTGAATTTTATAATATTAAAGCTACAGAAAAAATAGTTTGGTAAGCAAAGAGCAATTGATTGTATTAACTATTGAGATAAGAGTACAACTGTACAAGAATAGAATATTTGAATTTGAAGGGAAAATAATTCTCATGTACAATTCAAAACGCACATTGAAATATACACAAAACAAATACAAGATACGGGTTCAGTACTTAATCACACCACGTGATATGGTTATATACGAGGATCAAGGGTTGGCAGAGGCAGATCGGCACCAGGTAAGCCGGGTAAATGCATCGACAATTTATATTGTTGATAAAACATGATTTTTTTTTCGATCTTGGAAATTAATAGTTTGTATTTTTTTTTTTTTAGTGTTATTAGACTTGATTGGGTCTGATAGGGAATTATTTTATGCATTTCTCAATTTTGCCATGCACTCCTCTATGTCTATTATACTCTCAGTTATTTTGCACATAAAAGATATAAAATAAAAAGTTTCTTTCTAAACCTGACGATACTTGGTCATTTTTGTAAAATTGGGAGTGAATTGCTAAACGGAGGACTGCAAAAAGCTATTTACGGTCTAACTGTAATATAAGATAGTCTAAAATCAGTCGCATTAACTAACCCATGAGCTCGTTGTTGCATATCTCAAATTTTAAGGTTATAAGAGCCTATTCGAAAAGCGCAACTGACCTCAACAAGTATTGGTCCTGTCCTTTCAGTTTTTATAAAGCGCAACTGACCTCGACATCAAAATATTAATAATAATAATAATAAAAATAAAAAATTGCAGCAACAAGAACCAGCTCTTGGTCTAGTGGCAAAAAGCAATGCACTTTGAGTGAAAGGTCGCAGGTTCGAAACCCGACTGGAGAGTCTTTCATAGACATTTAATTTAATAAGTTGGGAGGCTTGACCTCCATTTATCTTCAAAAAAAAATTTGCAGCAACGATAAGGAAGCAATTTACGCTACGATGAATATCGTAAGAAGTGTCTTTCTATGAATTCTTAAGAGCGATCCAATCAAGTATTGTTCAGGGATCTAAATAAAACCCGTTAATGTAATAATTCTATTTTTATTCACAGATCCACTTGATAAAGAATGATACAAATTAAATTTTTATTATTATTATTATTAAATAAGGAAACAATTAATAAAATTTTATATTAGTTTATCTGAATGAGAAGACAGATAATACTTCCCAATGTGATAATTCTAAATAAAAGTATTTGGGCACTGTTTTTTTTTTTTTTTTTTTGCAATTATGGTTATGGCAGTGAGACCATTTTGTATGTACTTTTGACTAGGGAGTAATATATATCGGTACCGATTTTATGTGCTTCGAAGACTTGAGCATTTGTGGGCGTTTCTTTTGATTTTTCTGGTAGAAGTTTTCGAATACTTAGTACAGTTGGCTTGTAATAGCCGTGACATTGACATTTCGGTACAAGTCTGTTGATAACATGTGCATTTGCTTTATTTTTATTGTTTTTTATCAACGAAATAGATGGCTTTAAAGAATTTGAAATTTTCGAGAATTATATGTAAGATTATTTGGCCATATTAAGAAACAATCTATTTTTGTGTGGGCAAATTCTGCTTGGTTTCCAAGTCAATTAAGATATGGTAATATGCTAAACGTGGCTGTAAATAAAAGCAAGATTTTGTGCATAGATGTGTTGTCTTTTGTAGGTGGTCATATTTAGAAACAAATCTATATTGATGATGGACCAATATGGTATTGTTTGCGTACCAAGAAGCCCTTGGTACTATATATACGGGGTTGGTCCCCAAGGGATAAGACAACAACGAGCACTGCTGCATATATGCGTTGATAGCAGCATCTCTGCCCCTCTTTCTAATACTTCCATCAATTAGAGAGAGATAGTGCTTTGCTTTAGGCGTAAGGCATCAAAGGGCGTGTCTTGATCCTTTGGAAGACCTTTCTCCCAACCTCTCGGTACACGCATAAGAGCATTGTTAAGGCCTTGAGTCGAGTTGATGCAAGAGGATACACGCGAGGCGCTCTCGAGAACAAGAATTAATCAAGACCATTGAGATCCGGATAAATACAAGTAAGCTTCCGCACTTGTGATTAGTCCTATTAGTATTTTGATTCACTTGAGTTGGATCCTAGTGTAATTAAGTTTTAGATCTAACAAGTGGTATCAGAGCCATCTCATGTTGAATCATTATGCTTTTTGGTTTCTATCTAGTTAAAATCTTTGATTTTTTCTTGTTTTAAGACTTTTGAATTTTTTCGAAATAATTCGAAAAAAAAAAAAATTTTGAACTTTTGCATCCTTGTAGCGCTGAAAGTTTTTTTTGTGTATTTTTTTCTTACGGCGTATTTTTGATGTTTTAATTAGCAATTTAAAGTTTCCTTAAAAAAAAAAAAGTTGCATCCTCGGTTAATTTCTTTTTTTTTGTTTTAAAAAGAAAAGAGAGTTCACGTTTAAAAAAAAAAAATTGTGTATTTTTTTTTTTTGGCAACTTAAATTATGAAATTATTTTATTATTTTCATAAATTTGGTGCTTGATTAAGGAAACATTTTTGTTTATGATTTTGCTAATTAAGATTTTTTTGGTATTTATACAAGGATATTTTTGTATAGATTTATTTTAAATCTTTTTTGGGAAACTGCCTTGATTTGGTATTTAACAATTGGAATATTGCTATTTAAGAAACCTTTTTTAGAAACAAATTTTTTTTTGATATGATGCAGTTTTAAATATCAAAATTTATTTTTGGATTGTTCTTTTTTGGTAATTAGCATTTTATGGCAATCGAACTTTCTAAAATTATGAATTTATTTCAAGCTTAATTTTTTTTTTTATGATATACGTTTTTTTTTTTTAAGTTAAGTTTTGAATAAAGTTTGATAATTAAGAAAGTTGAAATACCAAATCGTTAAAATCTGACCTAATTAAATTGGATGATTTAGAATTAGAGTAGATATTCAGATTAGGAGAGAAATCTTTAGGATTTCTCGACTTAAGAATAAGACGATTTCTTCTACTATATCTACGGTTCATTAATGATTTGTTTCACTCTAAGACGATCATTCCACTTCAGTTTTGGTTGCAAACTTTTAGGTTATGACCAGAATCGAGTTGTGGGCTCGCTAGATGCCATAGCGACCTGCTAGGTAAGATTTGTATGGTTTTATTAGGAACTGACCAAAATTCGGTTTAACAATCCTCTTATATGGTTTGTACAAGTTTTGTACAGTCCATTTTTTGTTCAGTTTTTTCTCCTCTTCTTATCTCTGCCGTGGTTTTCATTAGTAAGAGCTGTAAGCGTTGGATTACACCATGTTGTCATGAGGACAAGTTCTGTCGCAGAAAATAAGGTCGGCGCCTAAGTGTCCATATGACCCTGACCTTTTCTGGGAATCTTGCCTGGATGTGGTGTAATTTCAATGGCTGCTGGCTGAAGAGGAAACCATCGCTTTCTTTTCTTACCTTAATGTAATGCATACTAGTTTGTATGGTTACATATCTCTATGGTTCTCCTTCTGGTCTCTTTAGGTAGTTTGTTACTTACCAAAACAAACTACATAAGGTTTAGTAGTCTATATAAGTATTATATGGTCTATTGTATTTGTATGTATACTTTAAGGTTTTGCAACCGGGTCTTAAATCTAAGTCATCCTAGGTCAGTATTTGGTTAGACTTTTTATATTAAGATTGATGTGCATAATGAAATGTCTAAATTTAGGTATACTTTAAGTCTAATATAAAGGTAATTTAAGTTGTATTTGAGAGTTGGGCCAATTTTAATGTCATCCCGCCAAAGTGGGCTCTCACATTAATGGTTGTTTCAAAGGCTCAAATACAAAGTGTATTAAGGTGCATGTAACTTTTAGGTCATGGATCGGCCCAAAGGAAGGACATGATTTAAAAGGCTACATGTACGATGTTTTGGTAGAATCAAAGGGGTAATGATTATAAGGTTTTACGTGTAATCAATTAATCGGCCCAAAGGAAGGTTAATTGATTGACATGTTATGAATCGTTACATTTGATACTGCACCTAGTCAATTGAAGTTTGCTTGGAGACTCCAAAGAGCACTTGCAAATGAATAAAGACTAGTAGATGGGATTTGGACCTTTATATTATGATTTATTGCTATACAATTTAAGATTAATGTAAGAGCATATATTAAATATCAAGCATCTTTAACATTCCAACTTAAAATTTAAAATCTCTCAATTTGATATGATCTTGACCATGTATTAAGGACTGATAATCCCATTGAGGTCAAAAACACATGTGTCTTATGATCATTCTTGAGAGAATTAAGGGACATTGTTTCTAATTTCATTAAGGCTAAAGGATTCATATGAGGAATTACTGTTTTGCATGAATGAGATGGTAATCAATTGAAATCTGTCAGGAGACTCCAAAAAGCACTTACAGATGGATAGTGGTTACATTTGTGTATTTCATGGCAAAACGTTTAAGTCCCTCAATATGGTTAAGAATTCTTGGAGAAAATTTAGAAAATGTATCTGCTAAGAAGAAGTAGGTATTTGAAGTCTGTAAGGAGACTCCAAAGAGCACTTACAGATGGACAATAGTTACATTTAGACATTCATTGCAGAAACACTTTAGATATCTAAATAAATATAAGATCAACATAAGGGAGTACATTTGGAGATATTATGTTTATGCTTCAAAATTATAAGCACTAAAATATATCGCAAGATAATAAGGTTATTTAGTGCTTATTTTTCTTCCTATTTGGTTCAAGATGAGTTATGTAACCCTCATTAATCTCAACTTGCATATGGTGAAGGAAGAAAATAAAATTGAAGATAAGACATATGATACTCAAGTTGATTTTGATCCAAGAATATAAGAAAATTAGAAACATAAAATTTAAGAATAAAACTGCAATTTTGAATCATAAAAGAATCCCAATAAAGTTAAGGCTCAAAAAAACTGATTGAAAAGTCAGAATCTGAGGGGTATTTCTTCTATGAAAATAAGAGCATTTAAGAAAATATTATACTTGGGGTACCAAGAATAATATTGTGTTTCTTGCTAAAGTCTATGCATAAGTTGTATTTAGTATCAATATATATACAGATAGTGGATTGATTCGGATAAAACTTCCCACATTTGTATTTCTAGGATTTCCTATGATTGTTTTAAGTCCAATTGATGTTGAAAGATACATTCATATAGCGGTGACAACAAGACAATCAATTTAGGAAGCTATAATAACCATAGTTTGTTATTTAGTTATGGATCATATTTGGACATACATGAGACATTTATAATTTCATTTTAATGAAATTTCAACTCTATCTCAAATCAACAAATAAGAATTTATTTGTTCATTTAAGAATAGAAATTTGGTTTTGTCTCATGGTCCAAAATCAGGTAGATTCATTTCTTCTTCAGTTTATAACAATCTTGTATGGAAATAATAGCTTATATAAGGAAAATCTATAAAAGATACTAATTTTTATGCATAAAATTGAAAATTCATGAATACTTTGGCACAAAAGGTTAAGTTGTATCTCTAAAGGAGATAATATATTTTTGTGCAAAGTTAAAAAGTTCTCACGAATAGCAGTTTGTATTCTATATCAATTAAAGGCAACTATTATAAAACCCATATAATATGTAGACTGGAATGTCCATAATATTATATTGGGGATATCTAACAAAACTCGGTATAAGCCACATGAGTAGTTGGATGAAGGGATAATTAGTTGTTTTGTTGATTATGCCAAAAGATCCAGGAATATCAAAATTATTATATCCCATAACTTAAGTTTTAGAGACAAATAAAAATAAGTTCTTTGAGGATGTTTTGGTTGTGGGGGGAGATATGACACATTATGATATTATCTTCAAACAAGAAACTGAGAGCACTAATCTTTGTGAACTCAATCAATACAGTGTCCAGGGTTGATCCTGAAAATGATAATGATCCTTTGCGGACTCAAACGGATCGTTTGATTAAGGAAACAGATCCTGTTCCAGATCCTATGGACTTAGACTCTGGAAATAATTAAGTTGAAGATAACAGTGTCATTGAACAACTACAACCACCTCAAGAACTTGTGCTTACAAGATCTATAAAGAAGAAAAGACGAACAATATCGGATGATTATGTTGTCTATCTTCATGAACATGAGTTTGAAACTCATAAAAGTGGATTGATGCCATATGAATTTCTTGTGTGACAATAATATTTGGAATTTAGTAACATTGCCTTCAGGTAAGAAACTCATTGGTTGCAAATGGACTTTTAATACCAAAAGAAATTCTAAAGGCAACGTAAAAAGTCATAAGGTACATCCTGTCACTAAGAACTTCACCAGAAAGGAATGAAGTTACCATAAAGAGACTTTCATTCTAGTTTTACTAAAAGACTCTTTTGGAGTAATCATGGCACTTGTAGCACAATTTTGGATCTCGAGTTTCATCAAATAGATGTTAAGACTGTATTCTTCAATGGAGACATTGATGAAATAAGGTGCAACCATCCCACTTTGAATCGGATGATACGAATAAAATGGTTGCAAATTTATGTCTATAGACGTCTCAACAGTGATATTACAAATTTCATCAAGTGATTATCTCATTTGGTTTTGAGATAAACTTAGTTAATGATTGTATATATCACAGGTTCAGTGGGAGTAATATTTTGCATTATGATGATTTACTACTTGAAATGATATTATCATGTGTACTGGGCCTCATGGTTCTTGGGCCTTTAAACAAATAATAAAAATCAATTAGGCTCTCAAGTAGTATGATAAGATAAAAATGCAAACTATTGGATACCATGTGATTGAGGTATATATATTTTTTGTCTTTACTATACCCCATATATGTTGAAGTTGGAAATTTAAGTACTCCTTATGATTCAGTTATAAGGAATTTGATCTAAGTTCGTATACATGTGGATACTGTATACATAATAAAGATGCAAAGTCTATATCTGCACAATATGAGTGCAAAATTATGGAATGCAGCCAAATTTAGTTATTGGATATAACTATGCACTTACAGTTCGGATGTCAGAAATAGGTTGAGGTCTTTTTTTTGGTGTTCTGACTTCGATTTTAGTGAATGCCATGATAACATGCTAAAGAATAATTCCATTTTCTGAAGAATGTTAAATGGGTGTGTATTAACATCTCTCGCAATGGAAATAAGGTTTATAGTATGTTATAAAGCATTCAAATTTGGGAGTATGACCATGAATTTTGTCACTCGGCTGCACATGATGGATGTTGTTTAAACATCACTATGGATATATTGTGACAATAATCATATACTCCAACAACAGAAACTTCAATAAGTTAAAGCACATAAAACTTTAAGTTTCTGGTTGTAAATAAAATAGTTCAGAATGATTTAATGTCAATCTAGCACATTAGAACAAAACTCCATAATTGCATATCTGCTCATAAAAACTTGAAACACCCAATTTGGTTACAGAAGCATGTTGCTTCTGTGGGTGCTAATTCAAGTTGAGGGTTTAAGACTTGAGTGGGAGTTTGTGTTCAGTGGGAGTGCATGATTGGACATATATTCAGTTTTCAGTTTATTCAGCATGTGAAGAATTTCTGCAGAAATGATTCAGTTTTCAGCTTTTAGTTCTCATTCTAAATTAAGTTGACCTCACTTCAGTTTTGGGCGACCAATAAAAGTTGGAAATAGACACGTGGCAGTCACACTTGCGTGTATTTTCCATACCACTTACACACATCTAAATTCAATGTCATTCATTTATGATGGTATTGTGATCATTGTGGGTTTAGTTGCGACGGCTTTACAGGATTAGAAGCCTGTAATGGCTATAATGTAACGAAAGCTTCAATGGTCTTTTATCGTTATGAATGATGGACGGAATTAGAGGCACAAAATTTATTACCATGGAAATATGAGCTCATTAAGTTAAGGACTTTGGATAACACTAAGCATAATAGCCCAAGTGGGAGATTGTAAGATTATTTGGCCATATTAAGAAACAATCTATTTTTGTGTGGGCAAATTCTGCTTGGTTTCCAAGTCAATTAAGATATGGTAATATGCTAAACGTGGCTGTAAATAAAAGCAAGATTTTGTGCATAGATGTGTTGCCTTTTGTAGGTGGTCATATTTAGAAACAAATCTATATTGATGATGGACCAATATGCTTATTTTCTATTATCAATGTTTTTGACATTAATTTTCTATTAGCGAGTTTAGTTGGATTCCTCATCCCCTCACTATTCTACCCTCGAAATTCTAAAAAGTATCTCGAAAATTTCAAAAAGTACTAACCTTACACCACTAATCCTACTAACCTCATGCGTGCGGTGTGTTTGGGGGAGCGGGGGGTTAGCGAGTTTAGCGAATTTAGTTGGATTCCCTCATAAATCTCATCCCCTCACTATTCTACCTCGAAATTCTAAAAAATATCTCGAAAATCCCAAAAAGTACTAACCTTACACCACTAACCCTACTAACCTCGTAGTGTTGAAATTGTGTATACCTTAAACTTGTATTAACATATCTCTAGACTCCAGGAATCTTGATAAGAAAAATCCTGGTCGGAACTACAAAAAATCAGGCAGTCAAAGATCTTATAACTAGAAAATTTGAAATATGTAACATGCAAACAAGTAATCAAATATTCTAGCTCGATCACTGCATCACATGGTATCTATCACTTCACATGTGTTGAGAAAGTGAGAATAGCAAACTGTCAATTGCAAATTTGCAATACATTGACTAATCTAATGATCTAATCTCAGTCATCAGTAGTTAACAAGCACCAGTTTACTTCTAGGGGTGGGCGCGGTATACCGCAAATACGCGAAACCGTTCCGTTCCGTCCAAACGGAACATATTACGGAACAAAATTTCATTCCGTTTCGCAAACAGAACGGTTAACGGAATGCGTTTCGTTATTCGTTTGAGTGAAATACATGTAAAAATAGCCATTCCGCCACGTTCCGTTGAAACGGAACGAATAACGAATCATTCCAGTCATACCGTTCACTGAAACGGAACGGAAAACGGAACGAACCATTCCGTTTCCGTTTTCAACGTTGCCCAGGTCTATTTACTTCCCTTGGATGACCAATAAATAAATAAATGGTCAATGAAGTTCAAAATGTGGCCCAGGTCATAAAGCCATCTTTAGTCCTACAGTGGCAATAATAAAATGTTTCTTTTATCATTAACTGACACCTAGCCCAAGAATCCCCCCTTAAAAACCCACACACCAAGACAGCGATTCTTCCACCAAACCAGACGTTTTCATCGCCACATTCTCTCTCTCTCACACACACACACACTTCTCCTCCAATCTCCATTTACTTGTTCCACTTCAACACTCTCTCTCTCTCTCTTTCTCTCCCTTTCCACTTCACCACCACTTCCCGAGTCGGCAACATTGCACTCAGGTTTGGTACACCAAACCCATGTCGCTCGCTGTGACAACCTCTATCAGAACAAGTATCTTTCGCACAGCCACCTCACGGCGTCTGGTCCCCTCCGAACCCATTTCCGGCGGCCGCGTGCTTCTCTTCGCGCCGTTATCTGTGCGAGCATCGCCTCTATGGCAGAAGCGGCGCCGAGAGACTCCTATATGCTTTGTCTTGGAGAAGGAGAGAACAGGCGAGTATGCTAACGGAGACCCAATTTCCGTCGATAGAGACGAACAATTGGAAGTGGGGAGGAAGATTGCGGAGAGAATCGCCAGAAAGAAATCGGAGAGGAAAACTTATCTGATTGCGGCCGTGATGTCGAGTTTGGGAATCACTTCCATGGCTGTTCTGGCTGTGTACTATCGCTTCGCTTGGCAAATGGAGGTTTGTATTTTGTTTTCACCCTTTTTTTTATGATAATTTTTGGGTTTGTTATGAATTGATGTGCTGATTTGGAAATTGTTTTATTTATTTGGTGTGAAACAGGGAGGAGAGGTGCCAGTGACTGAAATGTTTGGTACCTTTGCTCTTTCGGTAGGCGCAGCGGTAAGCATGAATTAAAAAAAGAATGCTTTGTTGTATTTTAATTTTTTAATTCAATTTAAAAAAAATTTAATCCTAGTCACTCCACATTAGCTTAGATTGGTCCACTTTGATTTGGGATGAGATTCATAAGCCCAAATATTCTTTTAACTTATATAGTCTTAAAAAAATCTCAGCTTGTTCACACTGACTGAATCTGTGAGTTGGATTAGTAAATTTGAATTTTGCTTGCTTTTGCTTGGTCAGGTGGGAATGGAGTTTTGGGCAAGATGGGCACACAAAGCACTGTGGCATGCATCTCTGTGGCACATGCACGAGTCGCACCACCGGCCTCGAGACGGCCCGTTCGAGCTCAACGACATCTTCGCCATAATCAACGCCGTCCCAGCCATCTCTCTCATGTCTTACGGCTTCCTCAACCGCGGCTTCGTCCCCGGTCTCTGTTTCGGAGCAGTACGTCTCTCTCTCTCTCACACCTCTGTTTTCTTTTCCTTCTCTTATAAAAGGATTTGACTTAGGGGTGAAAGACGTAAGAAACGGAACGAAAATGGTGTGTTTCGTTAACCGTTTCGTTTCGGTGACGAAACAGATTTGTTGTTTCGTTAATCGTTTCGCAATGCTGAAACGGTCGAAACGAACGAAAATTACGTAATTTACACAGGGAAAAAATATGTTTCACTTTCGTTAACCGTTTCGCTAAACCAGACGAAATAGAATTTTGTTTCGTTAACCGTTTCGCATGCGCGAAACGAAACGAAATAGCGGTGCGGAACGAAAAACTTTCACCCCTAATTTGACTGCATTGTTGTTTGTTTAATTAATGGAGAAGTCTTCTTTTTGGAAAAACCAATTGAACTCATTTCTGACATGTTGACCTGTGCAATCAATACATGTTGATGTTCATTGATTTTGATAGTAACAGCAGCATGGGTATTAAGTTAATAACAGAAAAGTTAGTTAGAGTGCCTCAATAATCCACTTGTTAGGAAGTGGAGGATGGATGTAACAATCTGATGTCCACGTGTCGGTCAATTACAGGGCCTTGGGATTACACTATTTGGGATCGCATACATGTTCGTTCACGACGGGCTGGTCCACCGGCGATTCCCGGTGGGTCCCATCGAAAACGTTCCCTACTTCCGGAGAGTCGCCGCCGCCCACAAGGTTTGTTTTGTTGCCTGTTCCCCAAACCGACCCAGTTACTAATCTGTTTTTAACCCATGTTTTCTATAGCAATTATTCTATGATAAAACATGTGGCAAGTTACCTATCAGTAGAAAATAATTAAAGCACAATTAGACATCTATATAGATGATTTAATAATTGATGAGCTGGTTGTGCATGATTGGTGGACTTGTCACACAAGGTTTATGGTTATAGAAAATCTGGGGAATATGTATTTTGCTCTGCTAATTAATGTATTTGACGGAGAAATTAATGATTGTCGTGGCTGCAGATACACCACACGGACAAGTTCGAGGGGGTGCCATATGGGCTGTTTCTGGGACCCAAGGTGAGTGGTTGATATTTTAATTTGTCCCTTTTTCTCAACTGGTTTTACAAATTTAACCCTAGAAGACAAAAGGGTACACAAAATTAGAGGTCCACGTCTACTCTACAGATCTCCAAAATTGGCATGTCTTGTACTGTGCTCTTTCTGTGGTGATTAACCCTTTGTTTGTTTCTTTTGTTATTTGTTTTGTTATTTCAGGAACTGGAGGAGGTTGGTGGGATTGAAGAACTGGAAAAGGAGATTAGCAGAAGGATTAAGAGAAATGACGCTGTCAAAACTAGTGATTGAAATAACATACTCATGTTGAACTTTATTTTTTTTGGGTTTTATATGGGAATTAGTTGGTGTGTTAGGATTTGACGATTTGTCTGGTGGGTCGGTCGTCACTGGCGGAGGTTTTCTTGGTAACTGAGGGAGCCACGTAGCGGGGTTCATGACCGAAATATGATTCGCTCGTGGGGGGACAATTTTGTGAATATTTTAAGAAATTCTTTCACTTGATAGGTAAAACGTCTCCATATCAAAGAAGAAATTTTTTTTTCCCCTTTGTTTTCGGCTTTTTTCTTGATTTTTCGTACTTAATCTAATTAGAAAAAAATGCTTGTGTTTATTATAATGGAAATTGATAATGCAGAATTGACAAGATACGAATGTAATTGAAATTATAATTTGACATAACTAATATCAGACCTGACCTTAAACAATCTAACAGTAGCTTCTTTAAGTCTAATTTGATTTCCTGTAATAAAACTCTTAAGTGAGCTTTGACTTGCTTGCTTCAGAAAAAAAAAAAAGAAGGTCCAACGCCATGGGCCTGACGGCCTGACCGCCTCCAATTGATTCCTTAATTCAAGCTCATTTGACCAAAATTTAAACCAGTCTTCTACTTGTGCTTGATTCATTACTGTTGGAATTAGATGATACCTGTGACGTTATTTAGATATTTCTGAGATTCCAAAAATCAGTATGAACTCTTTAAAAGAAGCTAACGGTACATCTGAACATTCTCTCTCCTGAGATTTAACCAAATTAGACTTATGGCGTTTGGATGGGTTGGGAATAGTGGGAATAGTGTGGAAAAGTGGGAAGAGTGCTATTCCTAGGTCGTTTGGATGGTGAGTTTAGGAATAGCGTTGGGAAGTGTGAAAAAGTAGAGAGAAGAGTGTTGTTGGGAAGAGTGGGAGGAGTGGCTATTCCCACTATTCCCAAAGAACCAAACAAGCCCCGTTATATGAAGTTTCGGCTGATGGATGGTCAGTCAATCCTAAAAGCAATTTTGATAAATTTGTGTTTTTTAGATCCCACAATTTTACCAAGCAAACTTATAGAGGTTCAATTTTCCGGTAGATAAATCTAGCAAGGAAATTTTTACATTATTGTAAATCTTTATAAGTAATTAATCAGGGTTTCAATGTTATAGATTGATATTTCTGAAACAAATATTTTTGCATTTATTCAAAACCTAACTAGAGATTTCTTATGAATATTTAAATTTCAATAAGTTAGAGGATCTTACAAAAATAATTTTGCATTTGGAGGTGGAAAATTTTTTACGGAGGAAACTAATTCTCCTCCATAATTTCCTTCCTATGCAAATAAATTCTTTTCAAATTTGGAGTGTAAGTGATGGAAAGAAAAAACGCAGCGATAGCAGTTTTTGTGAAAAACATCGATACCCTTCTTTGTTGTCTGGCTACCCTCCACTGTCATGTATTGAAATAGAGGAGGAAGTAGCCGTTAGACAGTTGGCGTTCAGCAGATGTTTAAATATGTAATTAGGTAAAGTTTAGGGATGTATTAGAATAATTATAGGATAGGAGTTATCTATAAATAGGAGAGCAGCTTGTAACAGATAATTATGTGGAATGAAAATCATTGTTATCTTTATTACTAATTATTTTACCAGTATCTATTCCATTTCCATCTCTCTCTCCCAATTTTCTGAATTTAGCCCCAAATTCCACCCAATTAATCTCCAATTCACAGCAAGACTGTGACAAGTGGTATCAGAGCCCAAAGATTGCAGCTGGGCACGTTTCAACCATAATTTTCAATTGAATTCAGTTCAAGATCATCCAAGAAACAACAATGGCGGTATCCACGATCTCGAGTGATTCTTCAGAGGAGGAATTGATGATGGAAGAATGTTGTCAAACAGTAAGCACCTCTTTTAGGACGGCTTTTGAAGAACTCAATCGACGTTGTGATGAAATCCACCAAGAAAGAATGAGACAGTTTGATGAAATTCACCAAGAAAGAATGAGACAGTTTGCCGAATTGAAAGATATGCTCAAGCAATACATGCGCAATCAAGGAATTCCAGAAGCCCCATGCCAAAATCAAGCTCCAAGACAGCCTCTTGAAGATGGAGAAGGCATCTGTTTCGTTACTGAACCTGCTGCTATTGATGAAGAGGGCTCAGGACAGCCGATTGAAGAAGAAGAAGATGAAGAAGGTGGTATTGAAGTCAGTGAAGTTCTTGAAGCATCAGACAATGATGACACGCTCCAGGTTGAGGAGATGAGAAGAAATAGTGGAATCTTTGTAGTTCAAGATTTTGGCTTTCAAGCAAATGTTGAGAAGAAGGCTGATAGCAATAGGGTTGAGGTAATTCCAGAAAAGCTTTCTGGTCTAACAACTGAGAATAGGAAGAGTTCCACTACCAAGCTAGAAGAGCTTGTTCATGATAAAGAAGCACCAGTGGAGGTAAACAACAGTGATTGGGGATTTCAACAGCCAAGAATTCAGTTTCTAGACTTCACTGGTGTAGCATTTGAATGGCATGAATGTTTCAAGCTTACAAACCCACGTCCCCCTTGGTTAATTCTTGTAAATAAGATCATGGACGAATTTACCCTTGAAGAAGAAGTTGATTGCCTCCAGGAGTTAAAGAGAGAGAAGAAATTCAGCACCCAAGCCTCTCATTTCCAGGGGTATAAAGGTCATGTAATCCTATTGAAATCTTCTTTTAATTGGTCTGAAATTTTGGGTTGGATTGATGGATATGAGGTCAAAGTAGAAAGGAGTCAAACCATTGTTATTTACAAAAATAAAATGGTTAAGTTTTGGCATGAACTCATGGCTAAATTGGGTTTAACAATGAAGAGGAGGAATAGATCGGTTAAAAAGGAACCTCAAGCCTTATATGTTAGAATCGTGTATGTAAGAGGGGTTATGGAGCAAATCAATGCTATTTGCCAATTATTAATGCAAACGAGATGGGTACACAGTGAATTATGGTTTAAGTTAATTAACTTAAACCATCTTTCTAAACTTGAGAAAAAGCACAAGGTTACCCCTACACTTGAGGTACATCTAGTCAAGGCACTTAGAAAAGTGTATAACTGTTCTACTAGTAGTCGAGTGATGTCTATGCTGGTGAGACAGATTCCTTACTGCCATTTAAATTCAAATGCTCATGAAACACATTTGCATGGTGATACAAGAAGCTGGCACAGACAAAAGAATTATGATTGGAGGGTTAAGTTGTCAGAAGCAGAAATCAGAAAGAGTGGCAAAGATTGTTTCATAAAGAATCATGAAGGGACAAAGTCACATGAGGCCTCAATTACAACCCAGGAGCATATTAGATTGTTGGTGATACCAGATGATGACCTTACTCCTTGCATGGAATTGCAAGCCAGTGTGCTGCATATTACCAGCGTTTGTCAGGGAGTGGTACCAGTAGAGTCAAATGGTACTGGACCAATATTAGAATTCAAAGGAAGTATGACTATGGTTCAGGATTCTGCTTTAAATGAGTATTACTCATACATGATTCTTGGGGACAAGAATCAGCTAATGGAGGAGGGAATGTCATGTATTGAAATAGAGGAGGAAGTAGCCGTTAGACAGTTGGCGTTCAGCAGATGTTTAAATATGTAATTAGGTAAAGTTTAGGGATGTATTAGAATAATTATAGGATAGGAGTTATCTATAAATAGGAGAGCAGCTTGTAACAGATAATTATGTGGAATGAAAATCATTGTTATCTTTATTACTAATTATTTTACCAGTATCTATTCCATTTCCATCTCTCTCTCCCAATTTTCTGAATTTAGCCCCAAATTCCACCCAATTAATCTCCAATTCACAGCAAGACTGTGACATCCACTGTCGTTTTCTATGCTCGAACTATTCGGTATTCTTGCTACTGCTCGGCACTTCTCTCCGTTGCTTTGCTTTGAGAGTTGCATTTCCTCCACGTCCCCCCACCCCCACCCCAAATTATGCCGGCTTCTTTGCTCTTAAGTTGTCCCTGTGCAACTTAATCGAGTTCGTAAGATTTGTTTAATAAATGATAATTGATAAAGTCATCTAAATTGAGACTTAAACCTTGAGAATGGCTTGAATTTTGTATCTGTACCGTAAGGCATTTGTGAATATGATTAATTGCATACTTTGCTCGGTTTGATGTATAATTGTATATTTTACAAAATATTTCAGCAACTTGTACCAGTACATTTTGGTCCCATGCTGTTTTTGCAAATTCAAGAACTCTATTGCTTTATGGTATTTTTGAGTGAAAAGTAAAGACCTTTGAAAAGGCTTGATAATTATCTAGAGTTATAGTTACCAATCAAATTTCTCATAACAAGAGAATTTATATCTTCTATAATACGTTAGAATGGCTAATGCCCAAAATTACACATATATAGTACCAGTATACCACTAATCACATATGGCTTTCAAACACTAAAACCAATTATACTTTTGAAGTGAAACATAAGGATTTAAGGCTTAAATCAAATTCAAAGGTTGTTAATGATCACGGCGATTTATTAATTCAAATAATGTAAGAAGAAGCACATTGAAGAAGTCAAGGGTATGATGATCTCTTGTATCTAATTAGTTCTATTTTACCTTCATTTAGTCCTTTCATTTCATTCCATTCATTAATCATCCAAACAGATAAATATTAAATATTTTCCTTTCCATTCTATTCTGTCCTACATTTTTCTTTCATTTCCCTTCCCCTCTTTTTATTTTATCCGAACACCGTGAAGTTATTTTTAAACAGAGAAAAAGGATTCAAATGTTTGAGGTGTAAAGAAGCGAAACAATACATCTTAAAAAAATTTGTCAAGTGGTTCACATGGCCATTATAATATAAAAAAATTGCTCATGTCATGCGACACCTAAATTTTTAAACCATATTTAGCCAAAACGAAACAAGACCAAACGGTTGCAGAAAACTATGAAGACGCTAGGCAATAAAAATGAGTGAATAAATAAACATAATGTCATGCCAATGTGGTCACTGCTCACGTCATTTCGTCTTGCAGTTGCCAGGTGTTTGGGATATTAACGTGCTGTATAATTAAAAGCCTGATCTGGTCGAAAGTATTGATTCCTACCTAGCATGTTTCTTCTGTTAGCTTTGTACTAAAATAAACTAACCTATCATGATTCAATTTTATGGTTCTGTCCCAATCAGAAACTTTATTTAACAACTACATATCCGCGTTAAAGAACTAGTAACGTGACTAATTAAACTGCGCTTTGACTGGTGCAAATACCAAACATAATGGAAGAATAGTATGAATATTTCATTGATAATGCATGTGGCAGATAAATAAAATAGAAGACTGTCAAATCGAAGAAGACATAAAGACCCAAATAACTTTGTATAAGACGCAATCGTTTTTTTAAGATAGTTTGTGCACATCTGTTAGGCCGACCTTGACATGGCTCTTGGACTAATTTTAAGAATCTTTTATAGGAAGAGAAAATCAACTTGATATCTTTGCAACAAAACAAATATGCAATTATAAATACTGAATTTGCTAGCACATACTAGATACACGTAGAAACAGCAGATAATCATTCAAACTTGCAGTACCGAGGCTGTGAACGAGGCCCCGGAATCCAGAGTCCAGATGAGATGAACTTATAATTATGGGCATTTTATTATTATTCTTGTAAATGTCATACTTTTTTATTTTTATATGAAATTTTATCGATGGAGTTGAATCACTCGAAAATTGGCATGCTAACTGTGTAGAAAAAAATATTTTTTATGTTTTTAGTATTGTTTATTACATTTTAGATAAAAATATATTGATGTAAAAAATTTTGAATTAACCGCTACTAATATGAAAACATATAATTCAGAAAAAAAAAATTAAAAAATTAGTGAAGTTCACATTTTATAAATTACATCTAGCAATTCAGACTGGCTTAAAAAAGAAGTCAAAATTTTAGACTAACGATGTAACATTGGTCATTTAATGCGATGCATAATACTGTAATGTAACCATAATATTACTGTTATTATTACTTTAAAAATTAAAATAACTAATTTATCCTATTACTTCCATCGTAGTACCATTGTCCAACACCTGGTCATGATATGTGGCTAAGAGCAGTATTATTTGTGCGGCAGATGCATGCGAGAAATTTAGCTCAAAATCTCGTGACTATTCAAGTTGTGAAAAATGTCGAGTAAATTTTAAGTTCAAAGCTTGACTTCATCTTTATATAAGAAGATCAACCAATAATACAATTTATCTCTCAACTAACTCTCTCAGCGAACATGTTTTACAACTTCAAGCTATGCTAAAAGCCAAACAGTATTCTATCCAGCAAGCAGGGCAGAGTCAGGAAAAAAAAATTGGGAAGACTTATTTGTAATTTTTTTTTTTTTTTTGGAGGGACAAATTACGCAACTTGTTCACACTTCTATTTTAACTAACATATAAATAACACTTAAATTCAAATCACAGGGGTACGAAGTCCCTTCTGCACCGCTGTGGCTCCGGCCGACCGGCCCTGCCAGCAAGAATTCAATGCCAAACACATAATGAAATTATAAAATAATGTAATAATAATTCTTTCAATATGTCATAATTTTAACAAAATAGTAGAATATAATCAATTCAAATGATATTTTTGCCTTATCAAAAAGTGCAAAAACATCATTATGCGCGCCCTGCAACTTTGAACAATATTACAATATCATTATATATTTTTATTATATTAAATGTCATTCCTGTAACATTAATATCATAGCATTATTTAGTTCTATTGACTATTATTTACCTTTTAAAATGTTATTGCAAGGTCCGAATTTGAAGTCCCAACGCTAAGCTTGGGGCTCAAAAAATTTCGAACGTGGAAAACATTACAAGTCTAATAACTAATAAGCAAATAACATCTTTAGGACAAGCCAAGTGATAATTATTTTTTGAAAGAGCTAACTAATAAAATAAAGTTTGTGCGTATAATTATTGGTCTCGCTGATGTCGGAGCTTGAGTGCTTGACCGAGATTTCCATGTCTGTCTTAAATAAAGGTGCTTTTCGTCCCAAGGAAAATAGTAAATTATGAAAACATGCCCTCGTGACAGCTCGTGTCGTGGGTCTGTTAAAATACCATGACATATCAGTTTTCGCCAATCAGAAATCGTCACATTAAATATCTGACGACACCGGATTCAGGAAAAGATTTTTTCTTCATTCTTTTATTTTCTTTATTTCAAGCCTTTATTTATGTTCCCTTTCCTTCGGAAACCGGATCTGGTGTCACGCGACAGCGCGCTACACGCTTTTTCAACCGTTCGATTTTTATCGGGCGGTTCAATTTTTTCGGGCCTATTAGATTCACAGGACTCCTTTATCCATCAGATTCAGATCAGACGGCCCACGTCGCGCGCTACACGCGCGACAGCAGATTTGATTTCCTTTCCTTCGTAACAAGGAATTTGAGACTTGCACGCATCTCTAGGTGAAGTTTTCAATTGTTAGTGGAACGAACAGTGAGTCAATTGGTTTTTAGCTTTGCGTACATAATTTTGTCTTTTTTTTTTTGAGATAAATAATTTTGTCTGTTTTTTGGTATAAGGACTTGTTCTTTGTTGGTATTTAGAGATAAATATTATTTGAGATTTGAGGGTTGGAGATATTTTGATTCAAAATAATATCAGCCGAATTAACATCCCCACGTTCAAACTTATGAATTTCATTATTAGATATATAGCCAGGCCAAGTTTCAAATTTTGGGTTGGGTTTCATAAACTGACTCAGTTTTGGAGCCAGGATTTGACATTAGGGAGGCAATGTTAAAGAAACATATTTAGTCATAACGAGAGATGTGAGAAATCAAGTGCCAAAATCTCACATGTCGTTGCAGATTCTTAAACGTTAGGGGTCTTTGCATACAACTTGGTGAGTTGATTCATAAAGACAAAAGAAAATTATTGGAAAAGGAAAGAGGAGATAAATATTGAGTTTTTTGTTTTCGTTAGAGACCCAAAAACTTAATTAATTCAAAATAATTTGCACTATTATTTATTAATATTAAACTTTCTACAAAATTAGTAGTGGAACTTTTCAAATATTAGAGATTTTTCTAATATACTGAATTAATTTGAGGTAATATTTTATCATTAATATTGAACTTTCCACTTAAATTGCTAACTTCATTTTTCAAATGTTAGGGGGGCCAAGCCCCTCTTGCCCCCTACTCCCTCCGCCTCTGAAACTGATGAGACATAAAGTTTCGAACTCGAATTTAAATTTAAAACGTTTGAACGCTGGCAATTTCAAAGTCTGAAAATTTTAAACTTTAAAATTTATTAAATTTTAATTAAGATATATTAACAAGGTCTATTATCGTATCGAAACAAAAAATTTCATGAGATTTGAGAGTTTGAATTGTTGTGGCGATGTTCATGTCTTCTTTCCTATATAAATTACTTCCTTGCTCTCTCATCGAATAACTAGTTGGATTTGTTATTCTTCCAACTAACTTTCATTAGTGAGGGGGAATGGTTTGTTTGATTTTTTTAGTTTCCTTTTTGATGTAATTTTGTTTTTTCAAACTTCGAACTAGCTACTGGCAGTCTCTGGACTTTCTTTTTTACTAAACAAATCTGTTTAATGGGAATAATTATATCATTATCATTATTACATGTAAATGTACGTATGCACTTCGATAAAGTGTATTTTTTTAAAAAAAAAAATAAGGTCATTTTTATCTATAGAGGCATAACCCACTCTGTAAAATAGAATTTATCCCACTTGCGCGCCCAGCAAGAATTGAACCTATTACCTATAAGATAACGGTGGAAGCACTGACCATCTATGCTGGAATCCCACGTTCAATAAGGTGTAAAATTAACAATTATAAATTCATAATCTATACGATGCAAATATTTTTATTTGTTTGTCTCTTAGTATCGTCCCTTCATTTTTAAAATTAATGATATTAGTTAATATTTGAAGGCATAATTCATATTGAAATTTTCAACGTTAAAAATTTATTCGCATTAGTATTTATTTATTTATTTATTTAAAAAAAAACACTTAAAGTCGATTACATTCCAATTAAATATTATAATTCAAATAAATACTTAAGATGGTTTTAATTCATACCTTATAAAACGATTGAAATTTAGCTTATTGATATCTCATATTTATACTATTATTTTGGCCAGACTTTACATCTAAATTGTGACTAAAATCATTAAATCCACTGTGTTGTGTTCTACATTTGTCAAGATTGGGTACTGTCGTGGAATTTGTCTTGTTTTGCAGAAACTTGGTGGATAGGCCACAATAATGGTATCAAATGGAGAATCTACAAGAAGGAAATGATCAAAAGCAATTCATAGCATTGTGAAGCTTATTCTAAGCTTTCCAACGAGCTTTGAATCAACTCAATCGGGGTCCCGATGAAGAAGTTATGCCCCAAACACTGCGCAATGCTGGATGCACATGAATTCGGACCGCATTACTACCAATTCGGACCGAATTGCCATACTGGAAATTCTCTGTTTTCTCAATACGGTCCGAATTCCCTTGAATACGGTCCGTATTCCATACAAAGAAAGTTCTGTCGACTTTGGAAAGGAGTTTTCTCTTATGGCAAGATCTCTAATGCGATTGGCAAGTTGGGAAACACCTCTAGGGCGTCCAGAGACAGAAATGAGAGCCAAGGTTGCTATATATACGTCTCTATTGCTTGGGGAGCACAACTTCTTCCTCCAGCCATCATTCTCCCACCTCGCACCACCGTTCTCACGCCGAAAGGCGTGGGATTTCCACTTTTCCATTAGCACTCGACCATGGCAGCGACTTTGGAGCGACTCTAGACGCGACGGCGGTAGATTCAATCCAACCACGGCTCTGGACGTTCGGTATTTCAAGTTTGAAGGAATTCTCGGTTTATTTCTTCCTTTCTCTTAATATTTGATCGGATGGAGTTTGTATCTTACTTATTTGCATTTTGTAGTTTGTTTTACTAGCATGTTAGGTTAGATCTTTGTTGTCTTAGGGGTAGATGTAGTCTAGGATTTGGTTCGCTATGTGATACTCGTTTATGATTAGTTATGCTATTTACTTGTTGGAATATTATGGTTTATGCTTGTGTTTAGAATTGATTGTTATATTGTGTTGCTTAATAGATGAATGGCCACATCTTATTAGGACTAAAACATCAATTGATAATTAAAACTTGCACAAGTAATTCGAGATAGGTTAAAAGGCGAAAGTCAATCAACTTGTAACTGAAAGGTGAAGGTTTCTATTAGAACGAAAGTTTATAATAGATGTCTCATAGAAAACAACAAGTAAACTCGAGTAAGTCTACCAACATCACGAAAGTTGAGGTACAATACACTTGATGATGGTTAACACTAGGTTCTATACCAAATACCGTGTCCAATAGGCGAAAGCGGAGGACTAGGGAGTTTAGGTATGGCTATAGTGAATTACATTCTTAGCGTGTTGTGGTGTGTCGTGCCAAACACATGTGTGTTTAGTACCGTATCGTGTCGTGTTGACACGGGTTATATTTGCAACCGTGTCGTGTCATGTCGTGTTAAATGAAGGGAAATGCTAACACAACACGGAAACTGACACGACACAGTTCGAAACCGTGTTAACACCCCACGCCACAGTTGTGTCAACTGTGTCAAACCGTGTTAGTAGCTTATTATTTTTTTTCATAGAAATTGTCCAAAAATGTTAAAAATTATTTAAAAATTGAAAAAAAATCTAAAAAAAATGGAATAAAATTTTGAGTTTCAATGTTTACCTGAGAATTGTTCTTTTTTTTTATATTTCATGAGAAAAAGTATAATTAAAAAAATAATAGAAATCATATAATGTTAACCGGTAATATCTTGGTTGAAAATTATATGTTTTTTATATACTTTTTTCTTGAAATTTTAAATAATCTGTCACTATTAATTCTTATGTATTGATATTTTTTGCGTTATCATGTAAAATTTCAAATCATCGTTAATTAATTTTTAATGATGCATTAATAAATATATACTATTTTTTATTTTGAATTTTAAAATTTAAAAAAATATATGGAACCGTGTTGTGTCGTGTCGTAACCGTGTCGTGTCAAATCGTACCGTGTTGAACCGTGTCGTGTTAAACCTTGTCACTTTTCTAAAAATTGCAACACGACACAGTTTTAACACGCCACACCAACACACCCGTGTCGTGTTAAATCCGTACGTGTGGCGTGTCGTGTCGTGGTAACACGGGTCCGTATCGTGTCAATACACCAAACACGCCACAATTTGTAATTCACTAATGGCTAGATGGACCTTTAGCACAAACTAATCAAATCAACAAGCAGAACATAGAGTTTACACAGTGGAATACGGACCGAATTGGACACAATACAGACCGTATTGGTGGGTCAAAACACGAAAGTGCTACGATTCACAACCCTGTGACCAATCCTAAGTGAAATCGAACCCTAAGGCATTTTTAATTGCATATTTTAAATCCAGAAAATAACAAAAATATTTATTTTATTTGTTTTAGTCAATTGCATCATTTCTTCAATAACTTCATTAAACCAAAACAACATAAACATTCATCATCTAGCTTTAGTAAAAGGATAAAATTAGTATTCATCACCGTCTCTGTGGGTTCGACACCTTTGCTTTACTCAAACGACTAGTCAGGTAAACAAGGTTTTCTTTTGACCCTGGTTTATACCTCGATCACTTATTTAACTTTCGAAAATAAAGGCATAAATTGAAACAAAAGGAGCCAAAAGTACAAAGTTTATTCTCTTTCAAGTTTCTAATACATATCGTACATTGTACTTGCCAGTCAGAAATTTTTCTGTTTTGTAGTCATATGCTTGAATTTAAGATTTATTAATTTCTTTCTAGTCCAATCTAGTCAATCCACCGAAAAATTTATAAATTCAGTGGTCCCCTGATAAGGTGATAATAAGTCTTTACTTCCGAGCTTCAGTCTTCAGTAAAAGATTCTTTTTGAATAAATTTTGCTCTAGTCTTAAAGAGGATCTGTTTTTGGGATGAAGTTAGGAAACTAGGGAGTCCAGGTGAGTCTACTCTGCCACCGACCCAGTCTTGTAGAGCACGTGTTTCCTCCTCAGTCCCCCTGCAATGTATCGGCGGATTGTTTCCTTCGTACATTTCTTTAGAAGCTGTTTTTAGTCAATAGATGGTTCAGTTTCCAAAAGATTAAGCTCAGGTAGTCTGATCTTTTTGGCTTTCTATGTTGATGTTCAGTGGTTGCTTTTGAAATGAATATTAATTTAAGGTTAGCTGAAGAATATTAAAAATGTTTTAAAAAAAGATTTTTTTAAAATTAAAGTTTTTTTTTTTTTTTTTGCAGTTTCTGTAACAAAATTACTACAATTTGTTTTCAGAGAAAAGTGAAACGGCATAGGTCAAGTGAAGGAACATATGAAAAGCGCAATCATCAAAATTGATTGTTATTTATCTGTAATATTGTTTGATTATTATTTTTTTTGAGCAAATAAATCCAAAGGAGGGGAACCAGATACCATAACCAAATAGATGTTTAATATCATAATATATAGTAAAAAAATTCGAAAAAATATAAAATTTGGTCTCCAAGGGTTTTTCAATATGGAGAACAATTTGAACTGTTCGGATTGGCCGTTTGTAATTTGGATCTTGAAAAACGACTTATGTTTACAGGGACGATCCGTACACATCAATGTATTTTATCCATTCACTATATATATATATTCAGGTAATATATTTATTTTGTACGTCAAAATTTTGATACTTTTAACAAAAAAAGTTTATATAAATAAAGGTAATAACGTGACAATTAGTTGGTGCAGACAGTTGCTTGTTTAAAATGACTAATGAGTACAATACCTTACTTTGGATAGCCAAAAGTGGAATAAAGAAAAGATACAAGTAATTAACAACAGTGACATTATACTTGGGGAGACGTATAAGGTTGTAGCAATGTAACAAGAAAGCTTGCACGCTAGCAGGGAAGAGGTCTGAATAAAATACGCTGGCCTTTGGGCTTGGCCTAATTTTTTTTTAATCTCGATATCAACTTGTTTAGGAATAATCCACTAAAATTTCATTCTCAAATCACCTGAATCGTCCCCCTTAAATTTTCTTTTACTTGGAAAGAATTAACACGTGTCAAGCAAGCCCAAAGTATGATACCCAATAATTACAAAACTCGATCCATATTTGATTTAAGCCCATATACAGTTCAAACTCGAACTAAAATTCCTGGCCCAAATGCACTCTCCCAATGATACATAGTCGTCATCTTATCTACTAGAGAATACACAGATCAAACACTTTATCGCTTCACCTCACTCTAGAGGTACAGCCATGTCTACCACTGCTCCGCCAATCAACTCCATACACTCGGTACATTCCCTCCTTCCCACGTCTTCATTGCGCCGTCAGGTATCCCTGCTCCGCGTAAGCGCTCGACCTCAGTCGACAACCGTCCGAGCCGCACTCGCCACGGCGCCGCCTCCGACTCTGACGAAGTCGCCGTCGGGAATCGTCCTGGTTGACCCGGAGGAGAAGGAGGAGGTCAACCGTCTCAAGAAACATTACCTCGAGAAAGTCGTTCCTCTTCTCATCGAGCAGTTTGGGTACACCAATATCCACCAGGTGTTTGCTCTTTTGCTTAGCTTAATACTTGTTGGGTTTCAATTTGCATTGCCTATTTGGAATTTTGGGTATTGTTTTATTTAGATTTTGGAGTAAAACTAAGGCAATGAGCACAGAATTAAGGCTTGCATAGTTGTATGTATATGCTTGCTTATGTTAGGATTTGTTTTAATTTGGTGGCAGGTACCAAAGTTGGAAAAGATTACAGTCAACTGTGGTATTGGTGATGCACAACAAAACTCCAAGGGGCTGGAAGCAGCAATTAAGAATCTGTCAATGATCACCTGCCAGAGGCCGGTAAAGACAATTGCGAAACAATCAGTTGCGAGCTTCAAGGTCAGAGCAGGGCAAACTCTTGGAATTGCGGTGACACTTCGTAGAAAGGTGTACCGTATGCTTCTCTTCTTACATGCAAGATGTTGTCTGTTGTATTTGTCTGTTATCAATGCTGCAATTTTGCATAACTTGAATTGTGCAATTAAGCCTCAATTGTTTTAATTTTGCACACTATGTCTAGTGTCCTTATATTGTAATTAAGATAAAATTGGTTTATTTACCCTCTAGCTGGAGGAGACTTGAAGCAGCCATTTAGAGAAAAGAGAATAAGCAGAATCTGAATAACTAAGAATGCTATTTTTACTCATATGGAAAAGAATTGGAAAAATAATTACAGAGCTTGCATACAATATCTGTATATACCAGCAAACCAGTTCCATTGCCAAGACATGGCATTTAGCTGACAACACAAGTTTTACTCAGTCATGCGTTTCTTGTTGTATGGGTTCAATTATTAAACACAAACAATATTTTTCCGAAGCAGAAGTAGGTCTTCCTAACATTTCTTGCATCTTTTTTCTTTTTTCCATTATTAATATCTCCTGTTCTCTCCTTTGATGCAGTATATGTACTCCTTTCTCGATAGGCTGATAAATCTTGGCCTGCCACGTACCGTTGATTTCCAAGGCACAAACCCAAGAAGCTTTGATGGGACCGGCAACTATGCCTTGGGTCTGACCGACCAGGGTGCATTTCCCGAGCTGGATAACATGGGTAAGCAGAAGGGAATGGATGTGTGCATCAAGACCACAGCAAAAACTGATGAGGAGGCAATGGCCCTGCTCGCTTTGCTGGGGATGCCTTTCAAAGAGAAGAAGGATGAAGTGGTGGTGCGCAAGAAGAGGATGAAAAAGCATCACTTCTTGCAAAAGAAAACCATGCCAAGAAAGAAGAAGAAGTGATGAGGTTAAACTTGGGTGCGTAATATATTGTTTTCCTATGTTCTTTTATGTTATTGTTGATATTGGGAATTTTTGGTAACTATTTGAGAATCTTTCTTAATGAGCTATAAATCTGTGTAGAGAGTTCTGTTCCTTGTACTTAGAGATTTGGAATTTCTGATCAATCTCATAATGAAAAATAAGATTTAGAGAAATTGTACTGCTGCTCCTAATGAAAGTGGATTTAGAACCAGACGTACCAAAAAAATAAAAGCAAATATTTGGATTGTTATTGTAAGCTTATGCTTCATGGTTCAATGAGTTTAGCAGAAGTACTCGACCCTAACAATATTACAGTTTACAGATTTGAAGGGTTACTTTCTTTTTAGTTGGAAGGTCTAGAGGCAGCCGTGCAAGTAATGTAATTGCTGAAAAAGGAGTATTAACAAAGGTTAAAACTGTTAACAGTCCGGAATTTAACGCTTGAATTCTTTAAAGGTACAAAAGTATTAGCAGTCCCGATTTTTTATCAATTGAATTGTTTCTGGGACCCGTTTCAAAGATACTGGATGTTCTGAACTAACACGTCTATGGTGTGAATTCAATTTTCTTACTTCAAAAAGAAAAAAAATAAAAATACAATAAGAAAAAGCTTAAAGTTTCAAGGGATTGGAATGCTCTTCAGCTGTGCAGATTAACCGTCCTTTCTGAATCATAAGGCTGTAGCCTAATTGCAGTGTTGTAGGGAATAAGGCAACCCAGTTTGATGTATAGGTTAAATTCCATTGGAGGCCATTTGTCTGGCTTGACCAAATTGTGCTGTTGAAAAAATGATTCTAGAAGACTGCATTGTATGGCCCAAAATGGATTTCTAAGTTGCAGACCTGATGTGTGTTGACTGCATAAATGTCAAATTGATTTGATGATCAGATTGTTTACTTTTACAAAATTTAGAAAATCAACCGATGTTAGGTATTATCTTAACTGATTACCCTTAGAGCACTGCAGCTTAAAATAATAAATTTTACACTTGATCCAGCAAGGAAAGAGTTGACATGTTCATTGTAGGTAAAATTTGATTTTATATACAGATTGACTCTAATGAATCAATGAATCGCATGATTATATACATTAACTAATAATTAGGTCTCAATCCAACATTACGGGTTGACTTATCTTTTTTAAGAAAAAAAGAAGAAGAAAAATAAGGGGTAAAAAAAAAAAAGAAGTCAACATCACGTTAAACTAGTTGATGTATCAGTATCATTGCAGAATTCATAACCAGAGGCGGCTCTCAATTCTTGACGGACTCGCATCCTCATTTTTTGACTGCTGAGAGTAGTCAGTTTTGTTTTTTTTTTTTGATATTTAAAAATTTTAAAATTTAAATGTCGAATCCAAATCGTTGATCTTGTTCAATTTAATGGGCGATGCGTTTTCATATAAGTTTTATAAAATTTGGAGTTGATTTGATACTTGATTAAGTGCTCAACAAATGAACATATTAGAATTAATTAAACCAGGTTCGTTCATTTGTTGAGCACTTAATCAAGTATCAAATCAACTCTAAATTTTATAAAACTTATATGAAAACGCATCGCCCGTTAAATTGAACAAAATCAACGGTTTAGATTCGACATTTGAATTTTAAAATTTTTAAATATAAAAGAAAAAACAAAACAACTGCTCTCGGCAGTCAAAAAATGACTGCCGAGGATGCGAGTTGAATTCTTGACTCCTAACTCCTAAGCAGGACTCATCAAACGTCCTAGCTTCTGTTTATTGTTCTCGATTTGAATTGTAGGGTGCTTCTTTTATTGTTTGGATTATTCCATCTCAAAAAAGGTGTATTATATATTTATATCGATTGATGATAACATCAAAAGTTCAACCTCAGATGATACCAATAGTCAATAGATCAATACGGATATAAGAATAGATGAAAGAATCTTCTGAGTTCCGATCCCCAACGAGAGTAATTGCAGAATTTAATGGAGGCAATGATTACGTTGTCGTGCTTTCGCTATCCATCTTTTAATATAGGCGTTGAAAATTCAAAATAATTAACTCATATAAAGAAAGAAAGTGACACATTGATAATTTTATAATTATGTGATATGACACTAATGACAGGCATCTGCGACCTCCAACTACGAGTCTTCTCATTTAATTTAATGTTGGTCGGAATGTGGGTTTTCTCATTTAATTTCCTTTAATTTGTTTCTGAGATTATCGTAGTACCTTCTTTTGTATACATTTTTCTCGAGTGGCATGTTTTGTAGCTAGTAGAATCCTCGCAAAAACAATGAATTACAGGTGTAAAAATTAATTGGAGGTTTATATTCTATTGGCAATATAGCGGTTAAGTAAAGGGACATTTACTTCAGTTCATCTTAGTATTTTTCTTTTTTATTAAATATGGTTGTATCCGTTAATGTAAATTTCTTCTAATGATGCTATGAATCTATAATTTTTAGAAATATTTAGCAGTACGGGCGTATTATTTTTCAAGTAGTCGATAGTATCATATTACCTACTAGCATAATTTACTCCGCGCTAAGATAAAATTATGGGGAAAGGATATGTGCTTACGGCCCACCGGACCAATCGTTGTACATAAAATTGGTTGAACATACCAATCAATAAGATTTTAATTATATGGATAAAGTTTGGATATTAGGATTTGATACCACTGAGTCAGTAAAGTAGCAATGCAAAATTAAAAGAAGTCAGACGGCTAGAAGGTGAATTGAATTCACATCACATCCTATCAAATTGGTATTGGGAAATTGACAGACATTGGACCCTTTTTTTTCCTATAGAAATTTATTGGATAATAATAATTACTTCAGATATATATCATATAAACGAAATATAAGGGTAAACCGTAAACAGTCCGATTTTAAATTTAAGGTCCGCAAGTCTGAACGGTCAAGATTGCTTCCGACAACTAATTCAAATTTAAAAATACAATTCAATTCCGTACAGCTGACGACAGCATGAGCTGCATGACCAACCTAAATTTCAAAAGTTTTTCTTTGGACCCACCATAGGCCGTAGACCGTAGACCGTAGGTATGAAGTGCGCTTCCTAGAAAGCGAGAGCACAAAAAAGTAGCTGCTGCCATACATACATATTGGTTTTGCTTTGGAATTTCTGTGTTGACTTCTCGTCAATACAATTCCTCTTCAATTCATAGATCTCTGTTCGGAATGGGAACAATCCCAACGCGGTAACAACTGACTCTTCCAATTTTCCACGCACACGAGCTCCACAGCCTCCACTCAGACCCCCTTTCCTTTTTCTTTCTTTCCTCCGGACCCTCAAAAAGGAAACCTAATATAAGAAGCTGAATTTCGAAATAAAGCGTAAAACTTTGGAGGGAGAAAGATAAGGGGGGAAGATATGGCGACTGGAGACGGGCAGATGAGGGGGATCCCGACGCATGGAGGCCGCTATGTGCTTTATAATGTGTATGGGAATCAATTCGAGGTCCCCGCTAAGTATGTGCCCCCTCTCCGGCCCATCGGCCGTGGCGCCTATGGGATTGTTTGGTGAGTTGTTGATTTAGCCCTCTTAATTTTGTTTGAATAGAAGTTTGGATCCTTACTATTTTGAAGAATAAATTAGAAAAAAGGTAAGTGCTGTTGCTAAAGATAGATCATTGCAAGTAGTATCTACTGACAGACCAGGACTGTTGCTTTTGCTCAAAATAGGACTTTGCCTTTTTGGTTTAAATTAGGGTGAAAGGAGCTGCTGTTTTACTTGAAATGAGGCGGCAGAATCACCAATTGTTATTTGTGTAGCTGAGACAAAATCAATATTCTGATTATTACAAACTAAGTGGGAGTTCAGTTAGTAAGAGAGTCATTATGTTTGTGGTCACAAGTAAAAGGAAATTTAAAGACAAGAAATTTATGTTTTACTTTATTTGAGAAGGGGGAACAGCCCAGTTAAGATTGTTAACCTTTGACAAAAACAAGTTGTATGATGAAAACTATGCCAGTACCATGTGTTTGTATTAGAGAATGAGTTTGGTTGACACTTGGCAGCATTATTTATCTCTGGCTTTTATAGTTTTACTGCAGCAATTTAGATTCTGGGTCAACTTCAGGATATACCTTAGTTCCAACTTTGAACTAGAACTAGATTAAGTCCTATTATTTCTGTAAGTATTCGGCAATCGGGAACTTAAAAGTATACAAGAAAATTGAACCAGATGCTCGGTATTGATCATAATACTTTGAACTGGAGGTACCATTACATAATTGAAGTTACTGCAGTCAGTTTGGGACCAGTCCAGTGTAGGTACCAAAATTAAGTAGCAATCATTGGAGGTTTTATTGCATATGTACAGTTACTGCAGTACCCTTTGGGACCACTACAGTGTGATTACCAAAATAGTGTACCAATCTGATACATCATTTACTGCCTTTCCACATACATACAGAATCTATTTCTTCCAATGTGCACATTAGCTGAAGGTGGATTTTACACTGCCATTATACTAAGTACCACAATGTTTCTTTCCATTGCAGTGCTGCCAAGAATGCTGAGACAAATGAAGATGTGGCTGTAAAGAAAATTGGAAATGCATTCGAAAACCGTATTGATGCCAAGCGAATTTTAAGAGAAATAAAACTCCTTCGTCACATGGATCATGAAAATGTAACTCCTTTAAAATTTGTTTTCCTTATTGATTGGCTATTGTAGATGCAAAAGTTCCAGAAGTCTTCATTGTTTATGATTGATTTGATGCTTTTCATGGAACCCTGGAATCAGAGCATGAATATGCTTTCTGTGACTATGTCTTCCATTTATAAACATCATGCATTGTGTCTTTGTAGCTTCCATGACATAACTAGGGATAAATGCAAATATGGTTGGATAATTCTATGCTCCAAAATCAGAATGACTGTTACTTGGTTTTATTAACCTGAAGCAATTTCTTTCCTCGTTTCAAAATACTGAATTTATTTAATGTGAAATATGATTAATCTTTTGCTCTTAATATTATAGGTTATTGCAATAAAGGATATTGTACGACCGCCGCAAAGGGAGAACTTTAATGATGTCTATATTGTTACTGAGTTAATGGATACAGATCTCCATCAGATAATACGCTCCAATCAGCCATTAACCGATGACCATTGTCAGGTCTATTATTTTCTATCATCGAGCCTTTATTGGTTCTAGCTTATCCTTTGAATACTGTTTTTAAGGCAAAATTCATGCTATTGTTGTTAAAGTGAGAAGTTATAAACCAAACAAATAAGGAAAAAAAATTGAAAAGGGATCTGGTTGTTGCTTTTCTATTGATGTAGCATTGACCTGTTCTATTACCATGCTTGCGTGGGGCCTTCTATGCTTGAAATCCTTTTTGTGTTTATCTTCAATGCAATGGCTTATTTCTACCTATTTTGGAGATTCAGCTAAATTGGTGCTTAATGGAGGCTCCAAATGAACCATCAACGAAAACATTTCTGGAGACATCTGTCCATATCTTTACAGTTCCAACTGCTACATGGAAATCCTGTAACTATACATGATATTAATCCTTGGTTCCTACCATGTTCCCCAAAGTGTGATTGTAATATGCAGGAAGGGCCAAATGCACCATAGTATAACATAAAGCTGTCACTTTCAGCATCTAACCACAGAATTCTTGAATCAGCAAACATTTCCAACTTAGAACGGACAGTTTTGAGTTTTTTGGGGGTTAGGTATAATGATTATTTACTACCTGCAGTTCAAAAAGAGTTCTCAAGATCAGTTAGTCCATTGAATAAGTCAAGTAGATTGCATCTAGTATTTCTAGCATTTTTAATTTAACTATAACAATTTGATTGATGTCCAGTTTATACGAAGTGATAATCTAAAATCCAAAACTCCATAAATTCCATTTCAAACCACTTTTCCAGTTTATACAAAGTAATAATCTACACTGCAAGACTCCATAACTTTAATTTTAAATCACTTTTGAGCCTCGAGCAAAATGAATCCTTTTAAGGTTAGGGGCAAAATCATCATTGCTGATCAGAAATATATCATTTCAGTTATGTAAGTTAGATAGTAGGGAATCACCTGGAACTATATAAACGTTATAGCCGTATTGCCGTAGTGGTGCAAATCGCAACTTGAGAAGGTTGGATGTTATTTCAGATGTAGTAAATATTGTTATATTTTTGGGAAAAGTGCTTCTCTTAGAACTGAAGCTACCAATGATATCTAAGTAGAGTTTTCTGCTTCACAGTATTTTCTATACCAGTTGCTACGTGGGCTGAAGTATGTACATTCGGCAAATGTATTACACCGAGACCTCAAGCCGAGCAACCTGCTCTTAAATGCCAATTGTGACCTGAAGATTGCCGATTTTGGCCTTGCAAGAACTACTTCAGAGACTGATCTCATGACCGAGTATGTTGTCACACGCTGGTACCGTGCACCTGAGCTTCTTCTTGGCTGCTCACAGTACACCGCAGCAATAGATGTGTGGTCAGTTGGGTGCATTATGGGAGAGATCATTACCAGAGAACCTCTCTTTCCTGGGAGAGATTATGTGCAGCAGTTGAAGTTAATTACTGAGGTATGACTTTTGTATGGCCTGGCAAGTGTCGGTGTTATATTTATTAATATTTTCACTCTGTTTATGGTTGTTCCCTGAGCCAATTATCCTGGCAATTAGCTGAAAGCTTTCTTGGTGCTTATCTACCATTTTTTGACTTCTGTATCGTTTTGAACCAGCATACCTTCCTTACCCTTTTGTCGTGGTGTTTTGTGGATAACTCATGTGGGGGTAGACATCATGTCCTACTATAGTTATTTATTGCACAAAACAGACCTTGTGTTTGTCCGTTTTGCAAGTAGTGTAACATTACATTCTGAAATTCGAGTTCTATGTTCTTTTCCGTTTGTTACAAAATCAACCATCTCAGGATTAAATAAAAAAAGAGATGAGTAGATTGGCTTTTTTAACCTTTTCATATTGACTTGACTGGATTGATTGAAAGTGTTTTATTCTAATGTGGATTTATTCCAATTTACTTAACATTAGTTCAATTTGGAAGAGACAAAAAGCATTTTAAGGTAGGGCAGAAGTTTTAAAGGTTCACCAATTTAACTTCCTGGCAGTTTTGTAAATAAATACGAAACTCTATAGTTGCAAAAACCAAGAATTATTCGGTGATTTTTGCAAGTATGATTAGTAGTGTAGTTGAAAGAAAACAGAACCTCATGGATTATGAATTTTATACTGCATTTTTTTTTGGAAAATGCAAAATGATTATGGTTGACCTCATGAATACTAAATTTTTTCCATATTTTTCCTACCGTTTGGTGATAAGTTGATTGGCTCGCCGGATGACTCAAGCCTAGGGTTTCTACCAAATGATAACACAAAGAGATATGTAAGGCAACTTCCATGGTTCCCAAGAAAGAGTTTTGCCCTTCGGTTCCCCACAATGTCTCCTGGTGCAATTGACTTGCTGGAGAGGATGCTTGTGTTTGATCCAAGTAAACGCATTACAGGTATATTACTGTTGCCAGAATTCTTATATTTCTTGGAGGAAAAAACAAGTTAGAATTATCACCCTTATGGTTATGGAGCACACAAAAGATAGGAAGAAAATAAAGACACTACCTGTACCTTTCAGGTGTCCTATGAGTGCTACTTAGATATGGATTCTCTTGAAAACAGATCCTGGTGATTAATATTTTACTAGTTCTTAACAAATTATTGAGCGCTTTATTTCACAATTTTTTCATCAATAAAATTTTGAATGTAAACCCCCTATACTTTTGGCTTTAATGCATTGTAGTTGATGAGGCTCTGCACCACCCGTACCTGGCATCACTTCATGACATAAATGATGAGCCTGTTTGCCCAGCTCCTTTCAACTTTGATTTTGAGCAGCCAAACTTTACTGAAGAGAATATAAGGGAGCTTATTTGGAGGGAATCTCTAGCTTTCAATCCCAATCCCCCTTTCTAGGAAGCTAGCAATTCCCCTATTATGAAGCTAAGAAGGTTTTGGCCAGATGGTAGAATTTTCAATTTATTGAAGTTTTCTTCAAATGAACAATAAAAAAAATCTGTATAAGCTAATTTTGGGTGAGAGGGAAGACATGCACTTAGTGGAGTCGCTACATGTGTTTTTTTAAGGTTTTATATTGATTATGTATGATAAGGTCAATTTCTTCGAGTGAGGGTATTCATTTGACCCCTTATTCTATAATGTGGCTCTGCTAATGCTCCTCGAAGAATTTATCAGAATGAAAGAAGCGTTTTATGATTGTAGGTGTGTGGAATTCTGCTTGCTCAAAGAGGTTGTTCAGCAAGAAAGGAAGCTTTGTTTATGTTTTGGTTTTTTGTTTAAAACCTTGTGTAGGTGGAGGAAAGAACACTAGATTAGAGATCATATTTATCGGAAGCAATTTATCCAGTGATTTGTAAAGTAGATCAGGTGTGCAGTATGTAGTGCATCTTATTTTACTATTGAGGCTTGTTTGATTTATAGTTTATCATCATCTCACCATATCACATCTTGAAAAGCTGTAAAACTTCCTGAAAAGGAATTGACGGTTATGTCTAATCATGATTCCAAAACATCTGGCAGAGAAAGGTCATCGTATTATGTTGTTATACATAAATTATCTATAATCAAATAATTCATAAGGCTAGCAGCATTAAAAGAAATTGCTCCTAGCATTCATAAAATTGCAACTCTACATTTAATCTTATCAATATCAACCCTTGAAGGGGCACTGCGTGATAGAAACCTTATCAATAGCAAGAGTTGCTTTTGGGAATGCACATGGTTTTCCAGAAGGACCTTGGTCACGGAGTAAATCACAAGGTTTGGGGGTGACATGGTTTGACACACCCTCGACATTCGTGCAGTTCCATTGTGGCAGGTCCGATGGTATCATCTGAGCTGTCACATTTGATATGCAAATTCCCTTGTAATGATCATTTTTTAAGCCGTCTAATCTAGCAACCATGGTTGCGTTCTCAGCATAAACATTGCTATAGTTAATCCCAGTAACTTCAGGCAATGCGTTCGGGTCGAATTTATCATCTGGGTGTTGCCCGTAGTTACTGGTCATCCAAAACAACCACTTGATTGTGTAGAGGTTCATATTCCTGAGAAAGATGTTCTTGACGAAACCTCCCCTGCCAACACCTGACTTAATGCGAATGCCTGATTCCGAATTGATGGCAGTGATGTCTTCAATACGAATATTTTGGATCCCACCAGACATTTCACTGCCAAGGGCAATGACAGCACTAGTGGGCGAAATGCAGGTGAGCCGTCTGACTGAAATATTCTGGCTTGGCATGGCAACAGCAATCCCATACTCATCCCAACCGCTCTTTATGGCAATGCAATCGTCGCCTGAGACAATGTAGCAGTCCTCAATACGGACTTCAGTGGAAGAGTCTGAAAAACAAATCATCCGAAGTCAAACAAATCAATCCAAAGTAGTCAGAGGATTAAAAAACTCATTTAATATTGGTTAAGCAGGCATTGGTCAGCATTGATGTACCTGGATCAATTCCATCGGTATTTGGCGAATCAATTGGGGCAAGCACTGTAACTCCAGAAAATATCACATTCCTGAAAGATAACATGAACAGTTTGAGTGATACTTCCGGATCTCAAAAAATAAAACATTCAAATGGAAAGATTGTTTGTCTGCAGTGATTTGAGGGATCCACCACTAGATAGTAGATACCCTCTATCTAGTATTTATCTAAAAAAAGATTTAGAGGAATCCATACTTGCAATAGACAGGATGGAGGTTCCATGAAGGAGAGTTGACAAAGGTGACATTAGAAACGAGAATGTTGTCTGAATACATGAGCTCTAGCAAATATCCCCTAGTGTACTTAAGCTCGTCAGCGTGGTACTTATCCCACCACATCTGGCCTTGCCCATCTATTGTACCATTATTTCCTGCCCACCGTGAAGTCACAGATTAGAAGTTAATGTTTGTGACAATATTAAGGAGAAAAATATATATGTTAGGGATACAAATTATCACAGTTAATCATCCCCGTTATCGAAATTATGAAGGATTTAATGTACCTGTGATAACTACATCAGTGAGATTGGAGCCGAAAATGAAGTTGCTGTATCGTGGGCCAGGCTCGTCTCTTCCTCTCCCGTATGACTTCAAAGGTGCAATCAGCGGGTAATCACTCATGTTCTGTTGAAGTAACAAATTCTTCTTATTTTATGATCATCTTATCCGCCAAAGTAATTAAAAAACTGGAGCTTTCATGCTATTAACCAGCATTTAAAAGCGCTTCCAACAATACGGATTTCTCTTATAACAGACATTCGGCCGAAATATTTTGGTTTAAGTTAGACCCAAGAAATACCCTCTATTGAAAAAATTCAGCTCTTGATCATTAACTTAAAATAAGTAATTCAACAATTTATATATTGTTTATCTATCAATATCTTGAAATGCTTTTATGTCTATTGGTTGATTCTTCTTCTGCCCAGTTTGTTTGCAGATGAACTCAAATCCATGTGCTGGAAAATTGGGCCGTTTCGGCAATGGCATTATGACATATTGACATGTCACTAAACATGACCCAAAATTTAAATCCACCTTTCAACACGCCTGCTTTCTTGACCGACATCTAATAAATTTCCAAACCAATTGTCAACACAGGGCACCGAATTGCAAGACTAATCAACCATGAACTATACCTCCTTATCGTACAGTATTTAAAACAATATAATATTATTAAGTTTGACCATTATGCAATTTTTCAAGAACTAGATATTTTCCACAAAGAGCAGTTTGCTCGTCTCCAGAATACTATCCACATTTGATGACCATTAGACTAACCTTCTTTTTCTCATTATATCATCTCCAGTTAGATAAAAGCAAGTACAGAGACAGAGTACTGACAGGAACTAGCAGTCAACTTACCAGGAAACGGAAACATCCGTTTAATAAAAAATGGATACAAGAAAGACATGGTACAATCACGACAGTAACAACAAACAACTCTAGCATGCGCAATTACTCCCCATAAACCTTCCGTAAAACGAGCGAACAAAACGCGAGAAAGAGAATCAGAACCAAAAGGTTCAAAACACCTAACTTAATGTATCCCAGGCATTGTAACGACGAAATGAAAACAAAATAATAATAATAATAATAATAATAATAATAATAATAATAAAAACAACATAATACTTACATTGGAGGCGAGAATGACAGCGCCTTTGTCAAGGAAAAGCGTGAAATGGCTGGTGAGGTTGAACGGCCCCGTCAGCCATTTTCCGGCCGGGACGACGAGCATACCGCCACCCTTCTTCTCGTGCTTGGACAACGCAGCCACCGCCTTCTTGAACGCATCTGTGTTGCTTGTTTTACCGTCTCCGACTGCACCGAAGTCCTTGATATTCACCGTATGGGCCCGGCATGGTTTAGCCACGGATGCACCCTTGCGGGTGCTTTCAGCGGTCGAGAGAAAACAAAGAAGAGATAAGAGACATAGAATCACAAGCTTGTTCTGAAGAACAGGAGCCATTTTTTGGAGGTAAGAGAGGATCGACAGAAAGGTCGAGGTGAAATTGAAAGCACAGCGGTTATGCTTCCTTTTATAGATGGGAACAGGTTGTATGGGTCATTGGAGCGTAACGGAAATGAAACTGAAATTCGTAGTGCATGGATCGATTAGGTTTGTGGGTCCCAGATGATTTTCCAGAATTGGGTTTTTGATCATGTACAGATTGGCCTTCTTATTTTTGGAAGAAACTGATAGGCCTTCTTTTCCATGAAATGAGGTATGAAATGATAAATCTAGAATTTGTGACGATTAATCATGTGTCATTTCCGGCAGTGACAGTGCATCGGTACTGTTTGTTTTTACCTAAGGAAGAATTTCCATGGACAGGCGTGCTAGCAACACGTTGTTCAGTCGTCATGAACAAAAAAAAAAAAAATAATAATAATAAAAAAGATAAAAATAAAAATAAGAGTACATTGTTCCTTGTAAGCATGAGGGGTAAGGGATGAATGGTTTTAAATTGAAGATAAAGATATCTCACAACTATATGAAAGCAAATATATACACTAGGAAATAGTTATGGTCTTATGGACGATCCGAATTATAACTTTTTAAGACGTCAAGTGAGTACAGATCTTAACAGGATATGATCTTTTATTTAACAATAAAACTGCTTGGTAATTTCTCAGTACTTTTAATAAAAAATAAATAAAATTTAATATCAAAGTACATATAAAAATGTGGGCAAAAATAATGTTAGGCAATAAAAAATATAATTGAATTTTCCAACAATACATGGAGATATTTTTTCGAAAAATAAATTAGTTAAACACCACCTAACTTTTTTTTTTTTATCAAAATGTATGATGTTTTATCTGAAATCAATATCTAGACTGCACATCATATCAGATCACACAAACCAATAGTCCAGAATTGATATAACAATTGTTTCCACCTTCTCTTTTGAAATTGTTCCGACATCCTTTTCATTAGTGTTTTTATAAGTATTATATATAAATCTAATCAAAATCTAAAATTTAATACTGTACCGGCATCCTTACCAGTCAGATAGTCGAAATCCGATATTAAATTTTTCGGTATTTTATCTCATAATATCGAATACCGCTGTTTCTCTCACCGTTCTGTTTTCCAGTATTATTGGAATTTTCGATATCCGGTATGGAAAACACTGAAAAATACTTCCATGCACCAGTATCCTCTTGGACACTTCTTTTTAAATAATTAATATTAATAATTTAATTAATAATACCTTCCACAATTTTTGTTGATGTCCATTGATACCTTCCATTCTGGCGTAATGCATTTCTTTCAAAAAAAAAACAAGAAAAAAAAGAAGGCTTTGCATTATTCTACCCTGGATTAAATCACAATTTATTCATTTGATGTTCAACAATGCAGGACTTTAATTGCATTAATTTGTTTGTCAAAATAATAAAGAAAATTCTATTTGTTAGAGATGCTGCTTAATACATTCTACCGTTTCATTCCATTCATATTTTTAAATTCTATTAATTGATTTAATTCCGTTGAATCTACCTTTGCAATAAAACGTCAAATTAGCCACCCCTTTAATTTCTTTAATTGAGCTAACGTGCATACATAAAAAAATTTATTTCTTCAATCTACCGTTTAATCTACCTGCTTTGTAGACATGATATTTGCATTATATACATATACCTGTTGAATTATAAATTAAAATTTTATATTTTTATGATTATCATAATTATCAAGATAAAAAATGTTTAATAAATATTCCTTAGACTAAATATCCAAATTTTTGAGCAAAATAAACTAGTTTGTTATCTTTAGATTTTCGAACTCGACTAGACAATTGCAGCTATAATCCAAGTACAAAAGTTTCTTGTTGGAATGGCTTTCACCTCCAAAATTGAGCTCCTTTACACCCAATCGTTTAGATTTGAATTTTCCTAGTAATTTTTTGTTTTCCAAGTAATTATAATACATCATCAATCAATGTTATAATATGCCGTCCTGTTCACTCTCCACTCATCAACGTGCTCAGTTTCCAATCTAGCTAGTCGCAAGAGGATACTATTGTGATAAATATGACATATAATTCTAGGAAAAATTAAAATAAACTATACCTATATAAATTAAGATTAGGGTTTATAATTATGAGATAAAAATCTATATCTATTTTAAAAATAAGCCGCGTATTCGATCATTCTTATACAGTCCTTCAGAGGCGAACCAGAACAAATGGGCCAGAAAATCCCAACTGGCCGACAAATTGGAACTCGATACAATCGGATTCAGATCCTCTGGTCGGCAGAGGATCTGGATCGTCTGATTTAATCTCAACGGCTAAAAGGGAGCCCCGTGAATTCCACCACTCCCGAAAAAAAATATTGGCCCGAAAAAAATGAACCGTTGAGATTAAATCAGACGGTTCGGATCACGCGCCGCACATATCTGCCGACCAGAGAATCCGGATCCCGATACAATCAATCAGCACAAACCCTTGATCTGGTCCGAATAGAGCAAATAAATGTAAGGCCTTACTTTTTAAAAAATTACTCAAATACCTAATACCTTATAGTTATATATTTTATCTGGCAAAAGTTAGGCCCATTTGATGCCATGGATTTTCCATTATTTTTTCATCAATTTTAAATTCCAAAGCCTCTTTTGTTTTCTTTTAAAAAGTTAAGCCCATTATATCTTTTTTTTTCTTTAATTTCCGATTTATCAGGTATTTATCTAGAAGAACTGAAAAAGGGGGGTTTCCGGTGGTGGGGCGTTGATAACTGTTGGAGAACACGAGCGACAGACAGAAAGAGAAAGCTGTTAAATTTGAAATAATTGAGAAGCAAAAGAAATTTAAAAAATTAAAAATAAAAAGAGAGAACCACTGTTTTTACATTTACACAAGTAAACAAACAGTTCCTATTCGCTTAACACAAAAGGAAACAAAGAGGCGAAAGGAAAGACGAATCCGAGCGAGAGAGAGAGGAGAAATCGAAGAAATCGAAGCGAAGAAGACGAAGAGAGGGATGAAAGAGGTGATTCTCCACGTGTACGACGTGACCAATAGCGACTCGGAGAAGACCAACAACACCATTTTACAGATCAATCGCATCTTCAAAGACCGGATCGGGCTTGGAGGAATCTTTCATAGCGCCATTCAGGTATTCTACTTGTTTCTTTTGGGATTTTCCTTAATTTTTTTTTATTAAGGGGAGATTGATATCCTAGGGTTTGAGCTCGTTTGAAGTTGAATTAGTTCTTAGGGTTAGGCCCCCTTGTTGTTCCTTTCTTTTGATTAGAGAAAATGTGTCTGTGGCATCAGTTATTGCCCAATTAGATGTTCCAATTTTGAAATTCTCCTTTTTAATTATTTTTATAGTATGTTTTATTTGGAAACATTTATTGTTTTTGGAGATTATTGGTCGAGGGGCTATTCTATTTGTACAAAATGTGAGAAATTTCAGCAACTTGGTGTCTTTGCCCTTTTAGGTAAATGTGGAGTGCATTAGCTTTTTTGGGTATAGGTTCGTGCTGCTGTGCTTCTGTAGCAATCTCAATTTGAGAATCATGTTTCCATGGTCTTATTTCTGAGTCCTATCATTTGAATTATATATCTACTGTTTTGCACAAGGAATAATTTTCTTTTTATGAGACGCAAAGGTACTTGGGCTTTGTAAAAACTTTGAATTGTTTCCCTAATTCAGCATTTAGGAGTTGGATTGATTGGAATAAATGGATGTGAGTAATTTGTTGATTAATTAGAGCTGGTAGCAATTGGGAATTGAACAAAACTAGCAGCTAATAGTTTTTTATTTCTAAATTTTTGTCCAAAAGTAGCATCATTAATAATATATTATCAGACCTTGATATAGTGTTTCTTACCATAAACTCTTCTGGCATAACTCGTCTTTTCATGGCATCATAATAGTCAACTTGAGCAAGCAAGTCAAAACCAGTGAGCTTACAAATTGATGACATGCATGCTTTTCTTTTGAATACTTGTAATCAATTGTTGTCTTGCAATGGAACAGGTCTACGGTGAAGAGGAATGGTCATTCGGGTTCTGTGAATCTGGCAGTGGGGTGTTCAGCTGTCCACCAAGCAAAAACCCAATGTACACATACCGTGAAAAAATAGTACTAGGGGAAACCGATTGCTCAATTATGAAAGTCAATCAGATTTTACGGGAGCTGAGTAGGGAGTGGCCCGGCTGTTCCTATGATCTCCTCTCCAAGAATTGCAACCACTTCTGTGATGTCTTCTGTGAGAGACTTGGCGTGCCTAAAATTCCAGGTCAGCAGCCTCCTTCCTTAAACATAGCTACTTTTTGTGTCTGTGTGGGCAGTGTTGGGTGTTCGGGGGGAGGGGGGTGGCGGCGAGGGGGGCTGTAGAGGATGTTCTTTCTTTTGTGCTTGTACATGTGTGTGGCTCTGTGTTCTGTGTTTCTATGGTTTGCAGTACAGGTTTTGTTGGAGTATAAGGATCAAAAGAGAATGTGTATCAACACTTAAAAGGCATCGTATTTGATCATACCTTATTGATGGATAATTTTGCTTTTTGACGTTGATCTGTCAGTCAATTCAGATGAATCATTGCTATTTGTCAATGCTAAATGCTAATTTCTGATGATTTTATAATCTATATAACTCTCCTAATTGAGGAGTTGTTTGATGAATATTTTCATCAGTTTACAATACAATTATAACAGATAGTCTCAAGTATGTGTTAGTACTAGTTTGTTAGGAAGTGTGTAATCTTGTGGAATCTCACATAGCCACATATCTTGATATAAATATACTAATTGAGAATTCTTTATTATATAATATTTGTCTTGAAAGGAAATTGATTCTTTATTAATGGATTTTTTGCAGGTTGGGTTAATCGTTTTGCAAATGCTGGTGACACTGCTGTGGTTGTTGCAGGGAATGCTGCAGATAAGGTTTGAAACTTATGTTTTGCTTTTGTATATACTCAGTATCTATCACAGAGGTGAAAGAGAAAGCCGCTATTGTAATTATAGCCTTGCAGAATCCAGTAGTGAACAAAGGTTTATTCATTAGTTGTTAACAAACCTTGCATTTCTAGGTTTTCCAGTCCTATTCTTCAAGGAATAGTACACTGTGTTTTTACATGGTCTTCAAACAGAGTAGACAGGTTTTTTTAAAGAATTCTTAATGAATCTTCATTTTAAGTATTGCTTCATGCATGGAATCGGTGAACAAGTCTGGTACTGTTATGGACCTCCTAGTAAGGCTGTTTTTCATTAATTGAGACGAAACCATTAGTAGAAATATCATGTCTTGGTATGTGATCTTAATGTTTCCTTTTCCCTCTGGTTTATCAGCTAAGGCAAGCCAAGACTGAGATAGTGAATGCTAGCAGAGTTGCATACCGATTCATGGCTGGTCTGGCATCTAATAATAACAATCCAAACAACACCTCAGATTCACTTACCAATACAAATAGGGTTAACATACCCCGATTTCAAGGTGCCTGGTTTAAAAATATAGTTTCTCCGCAACAAGCCAAACCGTCAGCTAGTGGCACAGTAAGTCCACCTGGCATTGATGATGATGACACATCACCTTTACACAGACAGCGACATACTGAGCAGGTAACAAAGGTGAACGAATGAATGACAAGAGTTAATGGGTTTTCTTACTGAAGTTCAAATTTGTGCTGCAAGTTGTTAAAAAAATATGTTTTACCTGTGTTGTAATGTGTTCGGTGATTAATTGGAATTGCAAATGTGGAAATTTTATATTGTTCTAGGGTGGAGTAGGTATTTCATTTGAGTAGATTTGTTATAGGATTTTACTAAGCATGCCATGGGTATTGAAGTACTTGGATTTTTATTTAGTTGAATCTGTCGATGAGATTCTGGTTGTTTCCTTGAAAGCTATTACTCTTGTATAAGTCGAAGTGTGCCAGAGTTTTGCAATGAGAGCGGGCAAATTTTCATACCAGCTTCAAAATTATTTTTTCCCCCAAAACTTTGGGCTGCGGCTGCCAAGGTAATATTTTCTTCAAAGTTACTAGTGGGGTCTTTTAGCTCAGTGAGGGTTTTCAGTGTTAATTGGAACAGTAGAATTTCTCTGTGTTGATACAAAATGTCCCTGGTTTTCAGAGATAAAGGGGAGCGGAAATTTGAAAATTTTCTTTTCTTGGCAATTAGTAAGTTGGTAACTGCATGAGAATTTTAAACGCTACATCAAAAACTTATACAACTAAATTACTCATTGAAGAAAAAGGAAAAGAGGCATGGTTTGAATATTCTATCGAACTATATATAGCACTTATACAACTAAAATACATATTACATAACCTTCTCTCTAAACTCGAAGATCTTGACTAATCCAACATACTCGTCTTATACATCATTCAATATTTTTTAAGCAAATAAAAAAATAACAGGAGACAAAAAAAAAAAAAAAAATGAAGTGAACGGTCTACGTGCTTCGTTGCAGAATGCAGACTGATCTGCAGTCGTGATGAAGCAATGTGCAAACTCGCTTCAACTAAAATGGATTTCTTACAAATGAACATGGATTGCTTTAAGGAGCAAAGAAACGGAGTGAACTGCTTTTGTAGCAATTTGAACCTTGATCTGACCCCTCTTTGGTACCAGTCTTTTCTCTCCTGTGTGCACCGCAGTAACAGCCGCTGCCTTGTTTTCTACCTCCATTGCAGCTCAATTAATGACAACTTTTCTACTAGCAACAAAGCTTTTCGTGAGAGTGTGTTTGTGTGTTGAGATAAAGAGAGAAAGGATAAAGCTCCTTGGTTGGATTTGGTTTCAAAGTTCAACTCTCCACTATTTATAGTACAACTTTGTAGAGAAGTGAATAGGAATACTTCAAGTGAAGAAATGCATTATAGGATGGTGGCAAGCTGACAAGACAGCGAAGCTGTACAATTCGTTGGGCGACAAATTTGTTGACTCGTCCTGTTGTTTAGAGACAAGAAGCCAAAATTGAATGAGAAAGAAAATTTGAAGTCAAATGTTTGGTTTGGCAGTATGTGAGACAGGCAGAGCTAGCCAGCTAATGTAGAGCTTTTCTGACGATTGATTTTTGAGTTATATTAATTGGAATCTGATCCTTTAAAGATGAGCATGCAGTATTAAAAAAATAAGGCGGATTCAGTACAATTAAGTTGGGCAAGTTAGCTGTGTATGACCTGGACTGAAATTGGCATCACTCTGATCTTTTTTGGTTTCTTTTTCTTTTTGTTTGTTTTTGCCTTGTAATTCGAAGAAATGTTTTCAGGATACTCGTATCAATTACGAAAAATTCGGTATCTGGTATGGCATTGAAACCGCTGGTATCGATATTTTTTTTCCGAAATGGACTGAAAGGGAGTGAGGGAGTGTTCTGGACAGAATGAGAGCGTTCTGGACAGAATGAGAGCACTTCAAGCTATTGTGCATTCATGTTAAGTCATTTGATCCCAATAATCCATATTCAAGCTCTTTATGCAGTGGAGAATAAATTTATGATAGCAAAAGTTCGAAAGGATTGGATTATATATGGCAATTACGCACTTAAAGTGCAAATAATGAGCGCTCTGACATAATTGGAGCATTTCAAGCGATTGTGCTTTCATTTTAACTCATTTTATCACAAAATATATTTAAGCTCGTTTTGCCGTGCAGAATAAGTTTATAATCTCAAAAGTTCAAATGGATTATATTATACATGGCAATTACGCACATAAAATGTAAATAATGAGTGTTTTGGACAGAATTGGAGTATTTCAAGTGATTGTGAATTCAATTTAAGTAATTTGATCACAATAATCTATATGTAAGCTCTTTATACAGTGGATAATAAGTTTATGATCTTAAAAATTCAAAAGGATTGAATTATACAGTGGAGATTGTTGCTGTAAAAAATAAAAGCTTTCGTGCCTCCCATGATTCTAATTCTACAATTGAAATTCAACCTACAATTAAATCAGCACATACTACTTTATTACTAATTTATCTATAGAAATGGTGAATTTATTTATTTATTTTGCAGGTGTTTGAAAGTTTGGAGTTCCATTATATTGTGGCAACAATTGAAAAGACTGTTTCAACCTTCCTCCAAAAAAAAAAATATGAATCAAAGTAAAAATAAAAAGCAGATAAGTTGAAAAGAGCTTACTCTAATTTTAGCAATCACTGACATAATTTTGGCACCAAAACATATGAAAAAAAAGTAGTACATAAGATAAAAAAATACATTCGAATCGACGTTATTGCACAGTAAGAGATGCAACAACACAACAATAGAACGAATGACATTGAAAAGTAAGCAAGCAACCATGTAGCAGAAGATAGTATAAGTATATACAAATGATGCAGAAGGTAAAACAAAAAAAAAGATAAAAAAGTGGAGCAACATTGACTGCTTAAACAAAAATGCACCCAAAATAATAAGCTAAAAAATCAATAAGAGAGCATTAATAGTAGAAGAACTCAGTCTACAAAACAAAAACACATCAGCAGAATAAGAACAATTACATGACGCATTAGGACAATAAGCTAAGGACATCTTCAGATATTTAATAATAGAAGAACAACATTCGTATGAAGCAATAAAGTGGAAGGAGGGTAATCAATCAACAAACCACATTAGAACACATTAAAAATATATATATAAAAAATTATCTGTCACATTAGGGATGCCAAGACTACGCATTCTACGGGAACGATAATTATTAGAACCAACAAGAGACTGGCAGTGCGAAGCCAATCCATCAAAAGAATATTCAAAAGTTTGCCTTCACTCACGACATGAACCGATGAGAAAGCACCAACATCAGCCCTAATAGGAACTCCTAAATGATGCAACTGGCGATGGAATAGACACCCAATCTAAAAAATCAAATTACCCATCAGAATTAAATTCCTACAATAATCACCTCCACTGATTGTAATATGCCCAAACTACAACTATATAATCAAGCACCGAACCATTATGCTAAATTATACAAAGACGAAATATCCGTATGTTATAGATGAGGTTATATTCTCTAAAACAAAGAATGACTCATATTAAATCCTCAACCTTTGTCTATCAAGTAAGGAAGAAAGAAGACTGGTTGGATACCTTACCCACCAAAACGCTATGACGAACAATTAATTGCCGAAAGAAAATAAAAGAAGTAGATAATATAAAAAAAATATAAAAGAAGAGAGAAAAGCAATAAAATACCAATAAAAATTAGAAGAGGAGTGAAATGAGATGCCGCAATTCGATGAAATAAAGACGTACAAGCGCTTGAGATAATGACAGGTGCTACAATGGGGCAGCATCAACGCGTTCCAAAAATGACAATAGAGAGGAAGAAAGATGTTGTAGACAAATACCTATTCACTTCAAATTGAGACAATAAAACAATATTACAATTATTATTTGTCTAATTTATGAAAAAAAATAAGATTTGTAAGAGAGATTAATGTATATATCTATGTCACAAATAACCTTTATAAATATTGGCTTTTGGTTCAAATGATTTTATTCCAATAATGCTGCATTCTCATTGATTGAAAAAATTACAGAAGTACGATTTCTTTCGAATGAATCGATTTCAATTAGCCACAAAACATAATGGGCATCACAAATACTCAGTCATACATCGACATAAATTAGTAAACGAACTTTAAACTTTCATCACTCGCAAAATACCCAAATGCTGACACTCATGCAATATTAACCAATTAAACACAATAAACAACCAATAAGAAAAATCAAAGGGAAATGAATACCATAAGCAAAGGCATGACTCTAATTTGAGTGGAAAGGGGAAGAATTTTTTTTACAATTCGCTTCTCGATAAGTATCCATTGGGAAGAACAATCTCTTTGCACAAATTAAAAAATTAACAAACAAATAAAGGTATAACTCACCCATAACGAATCGTAGGAAGCTACTGACGCACTCAGTGACGCACCCCGGCTGGCAGACTCACCACCATCCCCTACCCCGTGAACACATAGGCCGACCAGAGAGCACCAACGAAGGAAGAAGAGAGCACCAACGAAGGAAGAAGATGGTATTAGGGACGAAGGTTGCGGCGTCTTATTGCCTTTCCCAATTTGTCTCTTCCCTTAACACAGATCTCTATCACCTAATTCATCCTCTATCATTAGAGATGATAGATTTAAAGAAAGAGAAAAAAGGAAACCTTCTCTATCTTCTGTCATACAGTCATACCTGGTGCTAAGGAAAGTAAGAAGAGAACAAACAAAATAAAGGAGCGCCGATTGAAAAATTTTCTCAGTGTATCGTCTCTCATAGGAAAAAAAAAGAAGCATCGCATCATTTATACTCTAAAACCATAACAATAAGGGCTTTACAAAATAGAAATAAAAAGCTATGCCAATGATTTAATTTTATACACCGAGTCCATCCCAATCGAAAGATTATTTAATCTCTCCTCCATAGGACTCACCCAGAACCCTCCTATTGAGTACTTGGTGCACGTGTACAATTGAGTCACTCTAGAACCTATCATACAAGTTGCTACACATTTTTAATACATACCATGTCTTAGATAATCAATTCCTTTAACATTGACCTAAGTGGAAAGACAAATTTATTCCTCAACTTACTGTATAATGTTGATCAACGGTCCAGATAAGAACAAATCTAAATTAGTGATCTCGCTAATTCAGATAGAAATAGAAAAGTGGTACTGTAACTAAGAAAATCTAGGGGTATCACGCATTAGTAGGTTCAAATTGTAGTCTTGCACAACCTTCGAAAAATTTTTGTCAAGACTCGGTGAACTCGCTACTCGGCAGTGTTAAAAGTTAAAACAAACTATACGGTGCTCGACTTAAGCTACTCTCCGACTACTTAAATTACTTAATAGTTGTAGTAATTATAATAATAATAATAATAATATCAATAATAATAATAAACAAAAGTAGTAGTAATAATAATAATAATAACAACAATAATTATTATTATTATATATTCATACACCAACACAAATAATTATGCCCTTTCTATCCCTTCAGTTAATTAAGCAAACATAGATAACATGAGCCTCCTTAACTTGACATAAGCTAACAATTTAAGCCTCAACTTGACATAACTTAAGCCTCTTAATTCCAATCTCATAACAAACACAACCATATAGTAATAAGTGATATAGAGATTTAAATCAGCGTGTAAAGAACCGGTGCATGAGTTTTGACTTAAAATCATTTAATAACCCGGTTTTGACTTACAACATAGTCTGGTCTAGTTTTCTCAAATCTTAACAGACCAACCAGAATAGATTCTGGTTTAATCCAGTTATGGTAGCACTGCATGTAATCTTTGTCCCCAAAAATAGCAGGGACTTGGTAGCAGTTGATCAAGGAAAGAAAATGGAATGCAAATATAATGCTATCATGGTAAACTTTGCAGCAAATTTAATTATGGTAAAATAAAAAACTACATTGTCCCATGTCTATTCTTCTTGTCTTGAAATTAAGATTCAGCCTATCTTTGCTCCTACCACATAACCACACAACTCTATTGCTGTCGGTTTTATTTTCCTTTGTGGCTAGGCAGCATGTTTTATCATTTTCTAAACATCAATTGTCGGTGGGAGATTGCGAGAGCACGTCATTCAGCTAATATTGTCCACAAGGTATTCCTTGTACTTCTCAATGTCACGCTCGTAGTCGTAGGAGGAGCACTCCTCCTTCAGCCGGTCACATAGCGATAAAAGCTGTTCGCATTTTGTTAGTGCTTTTTCAGTCATTTTCACCTCTACCTCCTGTCTAGCTCTGTTGATATTTATGTACAAGTTCCTTATATCATTTTCCAAATTTTTAATTGCTTCTGTCAGCTTTGCTTCCTTGGACTGGTACTCGGGCGCCTGAAATTCTGCGAGGATCTCTTCATTCTCTCTTTTATTCTTCTCCAGGGATTCTATCAACTCCTGGAAATGAAGCTTATACAAGGAGAACTCCCTCTCTAGCTGATCGTAGATTGATGGTAGTCGTTCACAGTTCGCCATCATCACTGTCTTCTCCTCTTCTGTCATTTCGTAGGCATTTCTGCATTGATTTTCTCCTCAGCCTCGCAGCATGCATAGTTGGATGCATATCGTGATTTTATGAAAGCTGCAATCAAGTTCAAAGACCTGGTATCGGAGGCGGCGACATGTGTCCCATGACTCAATAAGCTTCAATCGCATATGCTTGGGGGAGGTGTCAGGCTCCTGAGAGCTCTCTATCGACTCCTTTGAGATTGGTGGCGGAACCATGTCGAGATAAAAAAGAGGCACAAGAATCAAGATCGAGCGAAAGAGAGACAAAAACCTAGTGATGAAATGAGGAGAAACTATTGATGTTTTTATAGGGAAAATCAGAAATCTTAACTAATTGAAAATATTCCCTCCAATCTTTAATTTTGGAAATTTACCTTTTTTAGTCATGATTATTAAAGAAATTTGTCCTTCTGACCTTCTCATTATTTCTAAAAAAATCAATAGATATTCATATGGATGAAAATATCTCCAGCTCTCTAAAAATTCATCTTCCATTGATTTCCCGCCTTTTCTTCCTCTGTTATCAGAAAATATGGAAAGAAACAACTTTATTGGTTTCTCCTTTTGACCCCTTCGCAAGGAAACTCTTCAATTTCCCTATTGGATAAAATCTTGTATTTAATTAATTGCTGGAGCTATGTCCAAGAAGCAATCATCATGTTCACTATGTTTCCTACTTTCCTCTCTTAACGGATATGAAGATTGACTCAAATCAATGGAAAATTGTTGCTTCTTTGTTTTATTTATTTTTTTCTGAAAAGAAATCAGTTGGTTCCTTAGTTTCATTCTGCTAAACTCCCGAGTAGTCCATCTATGTTATAGCATATTATAGCAATATAAAAAAATTAAAGAAGAAAAGGCAGAACCAGAAGATTTTTGAAAGCTTAATTTTTTATGAGAATTGGTACCTATCATCCCTCATTTTCCCATCCACACCATCCATGGACTCTAAACAGACCTTTATGGACCCAAGCTCCTGGCCCATACTATTTATTTCCCTCTTCTCTTCTCTTCTCTCTGGCTCTCCACAAACCTAGCCGCACAGAGAGGCAAAAACCCTCCGTTCTTCAAACCACATCACTGTTGGAGTTATGTCCTAGAAGTCAATATTTAATGACTTAATTATTTAGTTTATGTTATTGATGATATTTGATCATTTGTTCCTAGATTTTATTATTGACAGTTCATTCAGGTTGAGGATCTGAATTGTGGATCACTGTGTTTCATTTAATAATAAATCACAATAATAGATCGAAACTGTCTATAGTCTTGATAATTAACAAGGAACATTAATTATCATATAAGACTAGTATGCAAGTTAAGCGATGATTAAGTTCTACAAATCATAAGTAAGGAGTTACTAACTTAATTGCATATGTATATGTTACTAGAACATAGTACAGGACATGACCCCGATGAAATAAATATATGGATTGTGTTAAGTGTCATTATTTATTTTATCAGTGTTTGATTCCAAGTTTGAGATGGTTCAGTTTTTCCACATGAGGATAGGTTCTATAAATATCGTTTACCGCTGATTCCTGATAAGGGCTGCTATACGGACTTTATTTATGTTCACTTGAATTGTGCGGGGAAAAATTGTTCATCAAGATAACCATATGTCCCTCATTAGTTCAACTGATGAGCGATGATATCTACGGGCCCCTTGATGGAGATGGATTGCTTGCTAGCAACTTGTGCAATCATCTCTAGATCAAGAAACGTATAATCTGCAAGAATGACACATTCCTATCTTGGATTATACAAGGATATCATGTGACATAGGAATCAAAACAATAAGAAACTCATTTCTTATGCAGGATTAGATGATTGTATTAGTACATTATTCATTTATGCGAATTGGGAATCATAACGTGTTGCTAGATACCGCTTGTGATTATTGGAAATAAATATTGATTTATTTCCATGGCCAACATAGCATAAATCCTCAAAGGGTCACACAAATAGAACTTTAACCATACGTGCATTATTTATTTATTTGCAATAGCGAGTATTGCGAAAATATAATAAGTTGATTAATTGATTATATACCGTTATGAACTGTTATAATTAATTAACTCAAATGGATCATATAGAAATAATATGATGCATATGCTAATTCCAAAATGATTATTAATGATTTAATAATCAAGTTTGTTCAACGCATATTAAAGATATTGAGCTAATTGGCCTTTTATTTAATTAGTTAATTAAAAGTCTGATTTAAGATTAATTAATGGAGTAGATTAATGGGCTAATAAAATATGTTTTATAGCCTGTAAACACCCATGAAATTTCAGCCCTATAAGGATAATTTTGGCAAGTCCAAATTATGGGAAGAGAGTTTTGTTTGGAAACAATCAATTATGGCAGCGTCGTTTATGGAAACGACAAAACCCTAGCCTCTCCTTCCTTCCCTTTTTCTTCTGGCGCAAGACACAAGAAAGAGCAGAAAATTTCGTGCTCCTTCTCCCCCTAGGCGCCTCCCTCTCTATCTTATGTGTTGAGCATTTTTTCGTGTGAGTTTAAGAGTTAATCGCGCGAAGAAACGAATAGGGAATTAGCTATCGTCTCAAAACAAGCTAGCACTTGTTTATAGACTTTGGTTAATCTTCTAGGTGGACTAGAGGCAGCGAAGGTGCGCATCCATCGACTCCTAAGCAAAGGTCGAGCCTTCTAGTTACGATACTAGAAGAGGTATAATCTCCTACACGTTCTCTTTTATATATTAACTGCTTGAATAACTAGATCCGTTAATCGTGCATCTTAATTGCTTATTAAATGTTAATAAAAATTAAAATTGCACAAGGACTTGAGTTCCTAACAGTGGTATCAGAGCGCTGGTCGTTATTCGAGTTTTTAATATTTTAAAATCGAGATATTAGTAATTAATTAAGTTAATTAGTGATGTGTATGCTTGCTGTTCTGGAAAAAGCTATTTTTCTGTCTTATTGCTTGTTTTTCGTATTGCAAAAGCTTTCTGAAAAAATTTATTTTTTTATAGAGGTTGTAGATCTTTGAGTCATGGTTCTTTTGGCACTAGTTTCACTATTTTCTAAGCAGTTATGAATTTTTAGTGATTTAAACGGTGACGGTGCACAGATCTGGAATTCTGCCGCACAGTTCTGTTTGTATGGCAAAAAGGACGTATTTTATGAAATAACTACCTGTATATTTTTTACTAGGGTTATTCTAAATTTGATGCTCTTTCTGAATATGTGTAATTTGTTGCATATTTCGGATTTTTTGGATGTTCAAATGTGGAAAGAATCGAAGTCGTCAGATCTGTCTTGCTGAACAAGTTAGTTGGTTTTGGGCAAACTGAATTTATTGAAGGACTTTTTTAGAAAAGTATTTAAATAGAATTGTTCTATTTCGAATTAGAATTCTGTGAAAATTAGTTTCATAATTTTTTAATAAAGTTTGATGCTTCAACTGGGTCAAATAGTTTCGGTCATCAGTCTGTTTCAGAACAGGGCTTCTTGTTTATTTGTCTTTTAACTTGATGATCTTGAATAGACCTTGGTATTTTTCTTTCTATGGTTAGATAGCCAACTGCATATGATAGTTTTTCTGTGTAAATTATATGCATGAAAATTGCATGTAAGATGATCCTACAGACCAAAAGATTGAGATGAAAAACAGAAAATCCGATATCGGTGCTTCACGCATGAAATCTGGATTTGTCTTTTTTGATTCTCCCTGATGGTAAGTGATCTCTTCCTGAAATTTTTACTGGTAGTTAGACTCATGATGAGGAGTTTGCATGATTTATTTCATAATTTTTGGAGACCGAAAAATTTTGATTTTTCTCGAGTCCCGTTTAATATTTTAATTAGTTAAAATATTATTTCTAATTAATCAATTGGTTGAAATGTTAATTATAATACTCCTTATATAACCTCGGATTCTGTTTTGGATTGTTGAATTAAATTTCAAAGGTTTAAACAAATAGTTGTAATGTTAAACTTCTTTGCATTTGAAAAACGAGCGACAAGCATACACAAAGATTCTAATTAATGAAATTAATTAAGAACAAGTGAACCATGTATATTGTATATGTGCTAACTCGTTTTTGTAGGAGGATCGTGGGTTTCGTATGGCTCAAGATTTCAATGCCTTGTGGTTTGTAATTGTATGCATGTGTGAATGTGTGTAATGCGGCCTTTGGTGCCATTAATTAATTTTGATTAATTTTAATGTAACTTGTGAGGCTTGCATGCCCCTAAGGCCTAGGAGAGAATTAGGATTTTTCTACATGTATTCATTTCCATTAATTATAAGATAGGATCAATATAATTAGTGGGAGGGCTTGATTTAGATTAGTCTTGCTACATGGAGATGCAGCGAAGACTGATATGCAAGCCGAAGCCATACAAACCCACAACAATGCTTGTATTTGAGATGCTTATTATTATGTGTTTTTGTTTGTATGCTATGAAATGTCATAGGATAAGTATGGGTGTATGTTGACACGACCACCAAACAAGAGTCACATAATTGAATAGTCCCACTAATAATTTGATTAAGCCAAACGCTCTCCTTCTCTCTATCCCTTTCACGCCGTTTGTCTCATGGCGCGGTCCGCCATAGCGGACGTCATGGTTGCCACTCGAAAGTCGGGGTACAAATAAGATTTGTTAGGAGCAAATAGAGAGAGGTTGCTTATCGATGGACCCAACAAGTTTCTTGGACATCGGGGCGAAGTTCGCGTTGCGAACCAAGAATCATAAAATTGTATGATTGGTTGGAGAACCTACCTTGTCTAGTTAAGTAGGGTGACGTGCCATAGCAGGCTCTACTTGATGAAAATGGAGATCTTGGAAAACCAACTACATTTGGGACTTTAAATAAATGTAGTGGGAGTTTTGTTTATCATTCTAAACAAAACATTGCATAAACTAAAAGATCTTAAATTGAAATTGTTATAGATGTTAAATGTGTTAATTTCGTTGCGATCAATCTTTGAAAATAACAAACTCGTTTCTAAAGGTACTTACTTGGAGAAGTAGTACTGATTCCTAAGACATATTTTTAGAGAAGAGAAACTTGAAAATGCTAATTCCCAAATTCTTCCACGACCTCCCAAATAAAGCATCGCGTGATGATTGATAGACTTTTGCGAAAAGTTATTCAATAATAAAGCGGATGCCGATATCCACATTTTAGGATCTTTAGACCTTTGAATTAAAGAATTCACACGGACTAGATTGTCTCATATGCTCTCGTCCACTTACTCAAGAAGGAGTTCTTAGAGAAAGTAGATGTTGACTTAATCATTTATGATCAAGTAATAGAGCATGAATTGAGCAAGAGAGATTTCTTTCAAGAAGATACATGAATGTTCCATTGGCTTGCGAACCGAAAGGTCTGAGTAGCTAATTGGCAACTAGAGATATTGAGATCTCCAATATCAAAGGTTGTTATTATTGTCATGTAATCTCTCCTTAATTAATGAAGGATATAATGTTACTTTTCGCACACTTGTTGGTGCAAAAGGTGATTAGTTAAGTATTAAATGAATACTTGACTAAGGTATGAGTTGAAATTTCGAGACCCTCGTGTGACCATGTGTCACATATGATGTTTCATTTACCGTTTATTGAAGGTATTTGAAAGGTTGTCCGAAGTACCATGATTATCGTTTTAGAAATATTCTAATCCTTTAATGAGTATTTGTCTTTCAATTTGTCTCACTATCTCTAATTCATACTAGTAACTTTGTACTAGTTCATGTACTTGCATTTAATGAAATGTGTAGGCAATGAAGAATGAGAGAAAGTTTGAGAATAGTAAAGTAAACTCCGTATAAGAAAATAGCTTATTCATTTAAGCCACTACCTTTAGATACGTAGATTTGTCTTTACTAAAATGAATTGTAGGTCGAGTACCTCGTTCTTTATATCCTAATAACTTTATCTCTATTCATATAGATGATGGATGATTACGTTTTGTAAAAGACAAGCGATGTTCTTTTATTGTGGATTTGTTTATATGATTTCATGCCTATTGCTTGAATATGCTTGAAATAGATAAATGAATTTTGAATGACAAATAGGATGTGTAAGACTTCACATAAAGTGTTTGACTTTCATGTGAAATAGCCGCTTAGTTACATACATGAATGAGAATCGCATTATGAGAGTCTACATAGCGTAGAGCTCGTGAATCAATTCGATTGCGAATCAATTGAGATATGCGAATCATGTTTGTTAAATGACAAAAGCGCCTTTGACCTACAAAGGTTTAAGGACAAGTAACTTGATTAGGAATTGTACATGTCGATGTATGTAGACCTAAAAGTACTTGTGTAATGAAAGGTTGTTGACACTTTACTACTTGACCAATGATCATAGTAGATATTGACGTATCTATTTGATAAGGTGTAAGTATGAACCTTTTGTCTAGTTCAAAGGAGTTCAAGAGTGAAGTTGAAAGACCATTCAAGAAAATTATGTCTTATAATTGTTCATGGTAAATATCTAAGTCATATGATTTGATGTATTATTTAATGAATGTGAAAATAGTTTCACAACTCACTCCATTAGGAACATTATATTAGTATAGTGTATCCAAGAATGGAGGTATCGAACTTTATTTGATATAGTTCGATTGGTAACAAATCAAATTGACTTATTCAACTTAAATTAGGGATTCGTGTTTGAGGACAATGTTGTTTACACTGAATAATGTTCCATCGAAGTCCATTGAGAAAGAGGTCTTACGAGATTTGATCTCTAAGTACATTGTTTCTCAAGATTTGGTGTTAAGGAGCTTATTTCAAGTTTGTTGATTGATAAGCTTAGATCCAAATAGGGCACTTAATGTTTTGTAGGATACCTTGAACAGACCGAAAGGTACTACTTATACGAACATGATAAGAACAAGATAGTTGTTACTCATCATGACGTAGTCTTGGAGAAATAACTTTCTCAAGAAGTAGTGGGAGTAAAGTGAGCATTAAAGAAGTTTATGCATCACTATAAGATATACCTTATGGAAAACTTATCACTCCAAATATGGTGCTTAGTGGGAGTAGAGCAAAGCTTTATTCACAAATTGTTGTGAAAGGAAGTGCACTCCTTCAAATGAGGACTCAAATGTCTCACGAGTTGATGATATTCGAGAAACTCAAGATATAGATGAGGATCAAGAACTTATTCTCCAAACCGTTGTAGAAATAGTTAATGAATCTCGAGCACTAATCCTACAAAAGTCAACGAGAGTAACTGCCTAACCGAAAGGTGCATAGGCTTCACAATACCCTCATACTTGACATATGAGGATACGTTGACAAATAATGAAACGATGGAAGGACCCGATTCCACAAGTGTGGTTTAAGTCCATATGATCTTTAAATGTAATCCATATATACCAACAAGGTACAGACCTTGGTTGATGTTTATAAAGGAGTAATCCATTAAAAACATTTAGATCTTTAATGAAAGATTGACATGGATGATAGGTCGACTATATACAAAGCACAGCTTCTTGCTTGTAGCTATGTCTAAGTCGGTAGCTAGTTGACTATATACAAAGCACAACTCTTGGCTTGTAGCTATGTCTAAAGTCAATAAAGATCATTCTAGCAATTATTATGTTTCATATATATTGATATATGGAAATGCACATCCAAAAACCGCCTTCTTCGATCGAATGAAGGAAGAGGTTGTGTATACGATACAAACCGAAAGTTTTATGTTGATGTACTGCTAGAAACATATGTATGCTTCAAGGATCCATTAATGGATTGAAGCTAGTATTGTGGAATAAACATTTTGACAAGAAATCCAAGGAGTTGAATTTCGTCAAAACCATCTTGTATAGACAATAGATTCAGTGGGAGCATAATTGTGTTATTAATATTATATAAGGTAACAAAATTGGGAATAACATTGAAGAAACGAATATTGTCAATATCTCATTGAAGAATGTTTTCTTAATGAGAACTTGGGCGAGATCACCTAAATCCTAGAAAACAAAATCTATGGAGATAGATTATGATGGATGTTAGGTTTGAGCTAATGTGCATAAAATGATATAGTGTTGTAAAAACATAAATGGTGGACTCCAAGAAAGGATGTCTAACCACGTTATATGGCATACACTTGAGTTCGACTCGGTGTGTTGTGACTCAATTTGAGAAGAGTGCACGAAACAGTTCGAGCATCCTTCTATTATGAGTTTCATTATGTAAGCCATATTTATGCACATGCCTCGATGTGTTGTACCCAAGGAGTATGACAAGCAGTTGTCAACTGGATACAAGGAAAAACATATTTTGATAATAATCGAGAATATCCTCGAGTATCTTATGAGAAAGAGAGATATTTTTTCATCAGTTAGGAGAAAAAAAAAAATTGGCTCGTGTAAGTTGTTACACTGATTCTTATTTCAAAAGATTGATAAATCACAATTGAGCTACATATTTTGCTTAAAGGTGGTATTGTAAATTTAGAAGGTGTTCTAAACAGGATATTACAACTGTTTCCGTCACTAAAGCGAAATGCTTAGCAACTTGTGAAGCAACGAAAGGGGATAGTTTGGATCGAAAGTTCTCAGTCAAGCTAATATTGGTTCTATGTATCTCGAACTATAGCTTAGTCTTAAAGAACCCAATATCGTATTGGAGATCCAAATATGATCTATGACAATATCACTTGATCGCATATGATGATGATCAAGAACATATACGTAAGAATATATATATGTATTAGGTCAAACAACATGGATAGTTTCGCGAACACAGCGGAGACTCTAACATAACCTCTACCTTAAGCAGTATACGAGATGAAATTGTTCATCCATACGTAATGGACGTATGAGTGGCTGGTTTTAAGTGTATTATTTTATGAGGTTCAAGACATGTATATATGTAGATATATGACATCGTTCTCAATTCTTCGTTGGCTAGAAGTCACTATTGATTGACTCTAGGCCAAGTGGGAGATTGTTGGAGTTATGTCCTAGAAGTCAATATTTAATGACTTAATTATTTAGTTTATGTTATTGATGATATTTGATCATTTGTTCCTAGATTTTATTATTGACAGTTCATTCAGGTTGAGGATCTGAATTGTGGATCACTGTGTTTCATTTAATAATAAATCACAATAATAGATCGAAACTGTCTATAGTCTTGATAATTAACAAGGAACATTAATTATCATATAAGACTAGTATGCAAATTAAGCGATGATTAAGTTCTACAAATCATAAGTAAGGAGTTACTAACTTAATTGCATATGTATATGTTACTAGAACATAGTACAGGACATGACCCCGATGAAATAAATATATGGATTGTGTTAAGTGTCATTATTTATTTTATCAGTGTTTGATTCCAAGTTTGAGATGGTTCAGTTTTTCCACATGAGGATAGGTTCTATAAATATCGTTTACCGCTGATTCCTGATAAGGGCTGCTATACGGACTTTATTTATGTTCACTTGAATTGTGCGGGGAAAAACTGTTCATCAAGATAACCATATGTCCCTCATTAGTTCAACTGATGAGCGATGATATCTACGGGCCCCTTGATGGAGATGGATTGCTTGCTAGCAACTTGTGCAATCATCTCTAGATCAAGAAACGTATAATCTGCAAGAATGACACATTCCTATCTTGGATTATACAAGGATATCATGTGACATAGGAATCAAAACAATAAGAAACTCATTTCTTATGCAGGATTAGATGATTGTATTAGTACATTATTCATTTATGCGAATTGGGAATCATAACGTGTTGCTAGATACCGCTTGTGATTATTGGAAATAAATATTGATTTATTTCCATGGCCAACATAGCATAAATCCTCAAAGGGTCACACAAATAGAACTTTAACCATACGTGCATTATTTATTTATTTGCAATAGCGAGTATTGCGAAAATATGATAAGTTGATTAATTGATTATATACCGTTATGAACTGTTATAATTAATTAACTCAAATGGATCATATAGAAATAATATGATGCATATGCTAATTCCAAAATGATTATTAATGATTTAATAATCAAGTTTGTTCAACGCATATTAAAGATATTGAGCTAATTGGCCTTTTATTTAATTAGTTAATTAAAAGTCCGATTTAAGATTAATTAATGGAGTAGATTAATGGGCTAATAAAATATGTTTTATAGCCTGTAAACACCCATGAAATTTCAGCCCTATAAGGATAATTTTGGCAAGTCCAAATTATGGGAAGAGAGTTTTGTTTGGAAACAATCAATTATGGCAGCGTCGTTTATGGAAACGACAAAACCCTAGCCTCTCCTTCCTTCCCTTTTTCTTCTGGCGCAAGACACAAGAAAGAGCAGAAAATTTCGTGCTCCTTCTCCCCCTAGGCGCCTCCCTCTCTATCTTATGTGTTGAGCATTTTTTCGTGTGAGTTTAAGAGTTAATCGCGCGAAGAAACGAATAGGGAATTAGCTATCGTCTCAAAACAAGCTAGCACTTGTTTATAGACTTTGGTTAATCTTCTAGGTGGACTAGAGGCAGCGAAGGTGCGCATCCATCGACTCCTAAGCAAAGGTCGAGCCTTCTAGTTACGATACTAGAAGAGGTATAATCTCCTACACGTTCTCTTTTATATATTAACTGCTTGAATAACTAGATCCGTTAATCGTGCATCTTAATTGCTTATTAAATGTTAATAAAAATTAAAATTGCACAAGGACTTGAGTTCCTAACAATCACATGCCTCCCTCCTTCCGCCAACCCTCCTCCCTCCGCCTAGCCTCCTCTCTCCTCCTACCCTCCTCCCTCCGGCGACGAGAAACCTCCGTCAGAAGTTGTTGAAGCCACCTTCCGATGGCCAAGGGCTAGAACGAGATGCGCCAGCACCCGACAACCACCCCACCTCGGGCTTCGCCTCCGCCAACCCGACCACCACCCTACCTCGGGCTTCGCCTCTCTTCCTTATTGCTCCAGCGATGGCGACAACGAAGGCATCGTGTCCAAGGTCGCCAACTGTCTGATCGTCGTGAAGCAGCGGGAGGCGGCGTTGATGAATTGTGTTAGGTTATAGTGGTTAAAATTGTGTTGGATTTGTGTTATTATTAATGGATATTGTTGTTACAGGAATTGTTCAGTTTGTTGAAATAATGGATATTATTTTTAGGATTCAGATGAGGAAGTGGGGGAGAAGAAGACCCTAACTGGAACCTCTTCAATTGAAATAGAAATTTATTTGTAATGGATGTTATTGTAAATGTAATTGTTCAGTTTGTTGCAATAATAGATTAGTTAGTCATCATATGTGTTAACTTAGTATCTCTAAGAGGTCATCTTATTTCATTGTGTATGTATTGTGTTATTATTAATGGATGATATTATTAATAGAATTGTTCAGTTTATTGAAATAATGGATACTATTAACGCATTTAACTGAACAATAAAATCTCGAAAATGGTAGTTTCTGCAGAAACAAACTTAACATTTATATTAGTTTAACTTAATACTTAGTACATTTAACTGAACAATTAAATCCCGAAAATTGTAGTTTCTGAAGAAACAAACTGAACATTTACAGTAGTTTAAATGAACACTTAGTGTATTTAACTGAACAATTAAATCCCGAAAATTGATGACGTCACGACGACCAGATTGTTTGCTGAAATGAAAAAAAAAAATTGATGACGTCATCACTCGAAATGATGACGTCATCATGCGGAAATCAGAATGTCGCTGGCCCATTTAAAGTCCATGGATGGTATGGATGGGAAATCAAGGGATGGTGTATATCACACCTGATTTTTTATTGGAAGTTGATACTTTGGAGCAACCCCTCCTCTTAATACTAGTGCAATATAGGCTGTTCAAAAGTTGCCAACAAAAATTGCAGTATTGGTAACAATAGGCCTTTTTACGAGGCCCAGAATAGCTCAAATTTAAACCCAAATTCAAAAGCTTTACCAGGCTTCCGTTAAATTGCCTATACAACAATAATAATAATAAAAAAAAATGCCTATACGCTATACACGAGAGGTAATCTTTCTGTCAGTGCAACTGCAAGAGTGCAAGGGGATGTTCACCCAAAAGAATTGCACCTTTTTTGCATGCTTTGCCAATCTCCTAATTTGAGGATGATCGACATTTTTTTAGGAAAAAGAATTGCACCTTTTTTGCAAAATAAATTTTGGAGTGCTTTAGTCATCTTTTTCATTTTTTGAACGTTTTATTATCTCATGACAAGCTGGAAGATGCATGGACTGTAACTGCTCAACTCAAAAGCCGTAAGTTAGCTCGCAAATATAATTCTCTTTGGGCGGGGCGGCTGGATGTCGGACGTTACGGAAGAAAATTAACATGAATTTCCTCCAACAAGAAAAATATTAGGTAATTTTTTATGTTAAAATGGCTAATTGGCTATGGAAACAATAAAGTGGATAGACATTTCCATTTTAGTGCTTTATATTTTAGTTTACTAACATTGTCTCTTTTAGTTTAGTCTTTTATTTTAACTGGCAACGTACTCACCCAATGATGGCTAAATAAAAATTTTAAAAAATATTAATACTTCAACAAAAATAAAAATCTATATCTTAATAAAAAATAATTTAATAAAAATATTTTTTGAAATAAATGAAATTACTTGAAAAATTATAGATGAGAAAATTTGTATATGTGCTCTATTTATAAAATGAAAAAAATATTATTATTATTATTTTAAGGAAGTTTTTCATATGTGTTGTGTTCTTTTTCGAAAAACACTTCACAACTAATCTAGCGACAAATTACTTTCTATTTTGATGAGTGCACAACCAATTCAACGATTTTTTTATATTTAATTAGACTTTGAAGTGAAGAGTCAATAAATTTATATCTGTCAATAATATCTAGCCATTGATTTAAACGATCAATGGTTAAAAATGTATAAAGTAAATTACTACTTACATTCTTGGTCTAATTGTTTTTAGCCCTTTAGTTGGTGCTTTTATAATTAAGTAGTAGGGATGAAAAAAGGTTGTTGCAATGGCCAACTTAGAAAAACAAAAGCTTGATCTTTTAAATGCCTCTCTAATATTTCTATTTTTTTGTAAATTTATTGCAATCGTCATATAATTACCTTTTAAGGAAAGAGTCGATGTAGTGTTGTTGTTGACGTAATTTTTTTTTTTCGGGTGTTATGCTGCAATCCCTATTTTTACAATCCCGTATCATTCCAACCAAAAACAGAAAGGGCGCTGGGACATCCTTTCCGTTTTTGGCCATTCTCTTCTCACTTCCGTAATCTTCGCCTCACTTCAGTAACCTCCCATCTGATTTGCGACAAACTGATCCCTTATATGGTTATATTAAGGTGATCCTTTATTACGACTAATTGAGCACTTATGCTTATAAGTTGATCCCTTATTACATCTTATAAATGTACTAATTAAGTGATTTTTTGTTACACCTAATTAATCTTTTATGCTTGTAAGATGATTACTTATTATATCTGACAAAAATTTATAAGATGATTTCTTATTATAAGAATATGATCATTTATATTTATAAGATGATGTCTTATTGTATCTATACCTTTTATTATTTTTTTTGATAACTTAGCTTTTATAAAAAGTTAAGAGCATGACCTCTTATCTGTAAAGTTTGTCTTTATGAAAATAACCTTTAGGCATACCTTTGCGAAAAACAACGTAGGAGATGGAAAGAAACTGGCTATCAACTGCAAGTAGCACAACCACTAAATAGTTTTATTAAATTCAAAAAGACAACCAGCATGCATGCTGCTAAAATTAATTGCTTCAAAATCTGTGCATTACCCATGCCCATGCGCTTATCATTAGAAAAAACTAAAGCAAAAGAGAAAGTGCATGCATTGAACCAGACATGGAAATGACAGCATCTAACGAGCACGAAACACCAAATTTCCCCAACATAATTACTCACTTCATGCCATTTATAATATTATTTTTTTCCATTACTAAATTTATTAGGTGATATATCTGTAGAAGCCAGCGTACAATAATTGTACTAATTAGTTGTTGACACGTGTCTGTCAATAGATAGAGACGTAGGTGCAGGTCCCCGGACAAGAAGCGTTTGATCCGTTAGTCCCACACTGTACACTTGTTGTTGCTCTTTGGTTGAAAGGGAAACTGTTCTCTTGAAAATGACATGATCTAAACATGCGGTGGTGCGACCATGCATCAAATTTGCAATCGTTGTCTTAACATTAATGCATCTGAGTTGTATGATCCTACTGTGAAATTCTTTTTCTGATAATTTGAGCTCATGACTGGCAGTTACTGATACTTTCGTGTCCAATTTCTTTTTAGGGTGCATAGATGGTGCCTAGACTCACTCAATTTGTCATATTATTTGTAATAAACATGAGATAATACATGTATAACTAAGAGCTGGTAAGAGCACTAGGCTGGCCTCCAAAAGGTCAAGGATTCAAGCCCCCGCATGCATCTTTAATTTCAAAAAAAATTGGATGACAAAGACCCCCTCTTTCTTCAAAAAAAAAAAGTATAACTAAGAGCCCATTACTAGTAAGATTGAGACAATCTTTGCTGGATACTAATTTTGTCACTTCTCCTTGTAAGATCATTATCCTGTCTATATGCAAATCAAACAAATTTGGACTGAAACTAGAAATACCAGACAGCTAGTACTTAGGTCAGATTCAGGTCAAGGATTTTGTTTAGCAAAGTCCCGGTCATCTGGTAAGGAGAGCATAATAGGTCAATGAATAGAACAAATTATATTTTGAAAGAATAAAAAAAAAAAGCAAACCAAACTGAAAGCAATAAAGCATGCATAGAACCACAGACGCATCTTTTCCTGCCTCTTTGCATAAACTCTAACCGGATTCTCTGTTTCGGAAAGAAAACTAGCCTATTGCAGCAAGTGTCTGATGAGTGGACCCCACAAAAAAACAAAATGAAAATTTAAAAGGCCATTGAAAATTATTTGTTTTTTAAATTACCAAAAGTGGTGCCACACCTTATGACGATCCTAGCAACTGTATAAAATCAGGATGTTTCATTATGTATATATTTTTTTTGGATGAACAAAGAGAACAAAACTAAATTGCATCACATCTTTTTCTCTGCATTTTGTATTGCCCCAACCCATGCGACCAACTTGGTACTGATTCTGCCATTTGCTCCCCTAACAGCCCGACATGTGGACCCTGATTTAAGGTCCCCGTAAGTGATGTTTTATCACCTTTTGAGGACACACTACAGAGATTCTAACGTCTGGTCCATGCCTACACAAACTTTATTCGGGATTCTGGATGAAATATTTTGTTTTGGTAGTTAACTAGTTTTTGTTGGCATTTGAAGCAACCATAGAAATGTTTTTTATTGTTAATAAATTTCAGAGCAAAAAAACATTCTTCATAGAAGTACCCCTGCCATTGTTTTTTTATCATCTTATCTTATCCGTTGTTAATTATAAGTTGTAACTCATTAGTGGACAGAAAATCTTGTCTATTGTTAGTGAAATTATCACAAAACTTATCCTTGATAATAACCCAACATTGATAGCTTCGCCTTTTGGTATTAAAAAAAGAGGGTAAGTAGACACATTCTTTTATTTATATGCTCAAACCTAATTGTGCTACCTTATTCCTTAATAAAATTCATAATTTTGTGAAGAAAGGAAGGCTATAACGCGACATGGTATACCTATCTTATAATAATAAATAAGCTACAAATGAAACTGAAAAAAAAAAAAATCCTTGATAAACTTAGTTTGTGTTTAGATGAAAAGTATAGGAGAGAATAGGATGGTCCCAAGTACAAGTGAGATGTTAAGTACCTCTCATGTCGGAATAAACAGACAATTTTCAAAAGCGCCACTTGCTACTTTGCCCATAAACCCCTGTTTTGGGCCCAATAAGGGCCTTAATCACAGAGCTTGATTGGTTTGTACCGGAAGCAAACATGGGACCACAGAACAAGGCCCATGGTCGGGTGGAATTTCGATTCTCTGTAGATAGTTTATGTGTTAATCTGTGTAGCAAGTCTTTCATAAATAGATTGTGGCTCGCCACACCAATTGGAAGTACTTTTCACAGAGAGATTAGAAGTTTTAGAACTTCCAGCAGATGAAATTCTCCCGCATGACCATGAGACAGATTTTAGTCAAATTTTTTTCTCATTTGGTACGTTTTCCGATGAGGTTAACGAATGCATGTATTTGATGACTTTTTGGTGGTGGGTCTTCGCCGCAATTTTAGTTTGTTATGTCACCTAGGCCTAATGCAATGCAAACATAACTAGCATCGAAACGTTACTGTAATAATAATTAATAAAAAATAAATCATATCGAAACATTTGCACGTTAGTTCACCCCAATTTAATTCCTCCATTTTCAATCAATTGAATGACCTTTTTTTTCCCAAAATCTATGTTCACAAGGTGCGGGTCATGGGGGAAATTTTCATGACAGATTTTCAAACATGGCACATATGACAAGCCTTATCGTTCAGTATTAATTAATGGTTATTGTTATTATTATTATAAAAAAAAATAAGGAGAAGGCAATTTAGTGTTGGTTAGAGACTAAAAGCAGGACAACTTAGATTTTACTGCCGCTCTTTTATGTTGAATCAGATGATAGTTGACGTTGTCAAAATAGTTAATTAAGATTTAAATGCATCTTACTTCATTTCCTACAATTCCACTGTTGAACAAGCAATTTAGCATCTTAAATTAGAACAAGCTGTGTCACAAGTTGGCATTGATTGTTTAAATTATGATAACCAATTAACCACAAATTGATACTAGTTTTATTTATTATATATATTTTTTAAAGTAGGATACTGTTTTTATTATTTAAACCCACTAATTGACACACGCAACACAGCTGACACAGTCATATATTATCGAGATATTTATCCCCTACATGTTTGTCTTTTTTGCAAAACAAAATAAATATAATTCCCTATTATATTTACCATATTCTTATGTAAAAAGAAACGAGTACCTGCAAATTAATAAAAAAAATTAAGCCTATAATTTCAGGGGATTTTTTCAACTTGTAAAATTAAGAACTTCAGATTACAACATTACATACTTCTCTCTATACATTTATAAACAGAAAATATAAAAAAGAAACAGACAAGGGTGAAAAAGAAATAAAAGGTAACAACTACTGATGAAGACTAAAGAGCTTCCTCTATGAGACTATGATCTGTCTATTATTGGAGTTCTCTTGTACTGTGCCTTTTCTGGACATTACTACAAATCCTGTCCCTGTACAAAATTAAGACATGGAAAAGTCAGATACAACCAAATAAATTACATGCCAATTGCCAAAGACAAAAAACAATTATCTTTCTAATTTTTAAATTTTAAACTAATTGTCAGGACTTACAATTGATCTCTTGCAATAAAGAATGGCGTCGTAAACTGCCGTATCAGCATTGCCATGACACCATTCTACGCTATTTAAGCTCAACCGCCTTGATGGAGCAGCAGAAGAAGCCGCTGAAGCCGACTTGCGACAACTCGACTTTCCAGAAAACAACTGCATCTGCTTGACCTTCCTGTACAGTGGCAGGAGAAAGCACATGTACCGTAAGAAAAGCTTCTTCGATGACTCACTGCAACTCCTCATAAGAGGAGATTTTCTCTGTGTCTTTACGCTTCTTTTACCAGTAAGAAATGGGGTGCTTTGAGCGGAGTAAAACATAGGAGAAGAATTTGCTGAAATGGGTCTCGGCATCTCGGTTAGTGTGCTCTGGTTTCTCTGATAAAGAAATGATTTTGTCGAGTCAGTCGACACAGATCTTTCAAATGAGGAAATGGTGGGCTCCATCTGGGATGTCGCAATAACACCATCAGAGAAGATTTGTTCGGCATCAACTAAATCGAGCGACTGAGTACATGGAAGGGTGAAGTCTGTGTGGTACGAACTCGGCCACCTCATCGAAAAGACATCGGGATCCATTTCAATGAAAGAGGCAGCATCTTGGGTGTTGAAAGAATGGCCAAGACTGGCGTTGTCTAGCTGGTCCATGGATAGTTTCTTGGATGCTGTCCATCCATGAGAAAAGCTGCTCTCATGGAGGTTTTGTGAGGTCTCCATGTCAGGAAATTTGATGGGTGCTTCCTTTTTTCTTGTTTCTTTGGAAGAAGGGTTTCAAAGTTGAGACTTGAGACTTGGAATTGGAGTGTTTGAATGAGTGGCTTAGGGGGAGATGGGAAGGGAGGGGAAGAAATAGTCGAGGGGTTGATGCATGACAACGAATCTGTGCCTATCTTGGAACGGGTCCACTCATGAAATGACCAGGTTATCCCTCGTTTAATAATCATTCTTTTATGGGCTTAATTACGCCAGAGTGCTCGCTAATTACTATATCACAATTTAAGGAGGGAATATTTCTTCGTCGTTTCAGGTAATAGTCTAATAGAGGGGTATTCCTTCCTTGGACCAAACTTTCATCAATTTGTGTTTTACTGTCCGATTACTTAACAAAATTGAAGATGCAGGTTGAAGCTTCAAAAGGAAATATATAATAGAAAATATTGTGGTATGTTTCTTCCCTCAGTATTTTTATTTATTATATAGTTCTATTTGATAGGATAGGATATTGTGGTATGCCCGAAGCAACACCCCCCCCTTTTATAACGCATAAAAAGGCATTGTATTTATTGTATTTATTTGTTTGTATGAAATTTAGTAAAATATAATTGCCTTTCTCGTTAAATTTTACATCTTCGTTTCTATTCTATGAATAATTTTTTCTACCTTTTAAAGAACAACTGAAAATGGGAGGATGCTTTTAGTTCTCCTGCAACGCAATATCCAGCATTAACTCTTATTAACGTATTTAACGAGCAAAATTCATGAATTTTTTTTTTTCAGAAAAAAAGGGAAAAAATTTGACATGGTTGGTGTTTGGAATACTGGATATCTATTTGTTTGTCTTTGCTTCTTTTGTTTGAATGAGTTTTATACTGAGATTAACTAAAACGCTAATTTCCATAAACAATGTTGTCATATCATGCTATCAGACTGCGTATCAGGGAAATCCAAATAAACTTTTTAGTTAAGCAATCTTGATTAAAACCATTAATGAAAACAAAACTCCTCTGGGAATTGATATTTTCAATCGGATCATTTTCAGAAAAATAAATAAATAATGGAAACACGATTGAATCGTTGGGCAGCTGATATATGGAGCTATCAAAGAGCAAATGTATTGAACCTAATTTATCTTACAAAATTTGATTCATCGTTGACCACCCTTCGTTTGTTGATTACACTATGATTGGACTTTAAACACGGTTAAGAATTTATAATCATACTCATCATTTCCGATCAGAAGATTTTTCGTTCCAAATTTATTATTATTTTATTTTTTATTAACATTGAACTATTGAGAAGGAAATTGCTAAGAAGTTTATCGCTGATGAAATTATAGATATGTATGATTTATTAGGTAGTCGTAGGGTTCAATTAAAATTAATAGAGATGTAACTTCTATGAACTATGTATTAGAAATCTAATGTAGCCTTTTGGTTTTAATATATATCTAATGTAACTTTTGGTTTTAATACATATATATGATGTGACTTTTGGTTTTAATACATATTTGAACATCTGATGTAACTTTTGGTTTGAATTATGCTTATAATTAGTGATTGTTATTTACTTATTTGTAAGTACTTTTTATTTTTTTTTTAATTCTTCATATATTTTTTCCAATGCTAACTGTGATATTAGGATGGAATTCCTAGATTTTGATAAAGGAAGGCATGCATTGAATCAGTTATCAAGGTTTTGTGCTGTGTATTTCTTATAATCAATTATGGGATGATAATTAGTAAATAACTTCTTAATCTTTTCCTCGTGTTTTTCGAGTGGATTTTGATACAAGGAAGGCATTCTATACTGCTTGTTGGCACGCTTGGAAAAAGACTGAATGGACCATCACAAATCAACTAAGGTCAGTCCTTCAAACCTTGGACTACCCGTCTCTAAATCCTGATTCCGCCCCTGCATTGAAGTATTCTCTTGTAGTATTGGTTTCTCTCGAAACCTTGCAGCAACTCCATTCTAATCAGTTCTAAATATTCATTATTTGACGTTTTCACAACATATTTTTTTTCATTGAAGTTAAATTAAAAAGTCTGCTCCAGTTATGATAAACTTATACTAAGTAATTATATTTTAACAGACATTCGGAAATGTTGAGCCAATTTCCTCAAAAAAATAAAAAAATAAAATTAAATAGATAGATAATAAAAATCAAATAAAATGTTTTGAAGTATATTAATTGAAAAAAATATAAACATTAATAATTTGAAAATAAATTGAAATAAAATTTAAATGATCACATTACAAAGGCTCACAAAAACGTATCCTACGGTCCATAATGATGAAGCAAATATTTAAGCAGAGGATATATCATAGATGCAGAATTGTCAACAAAGCTAATTATATACTTATAATTGTAAATTTCATTTTATCGACTAATATTTTGTTTCATCGTTCCCTAAATTATTTTGGCTACTCTTATTTTAATTGTAAGCATGGGTTTTTGCCTTGGAACAAAAAAAAAAAAATAGTGTCAAAAGAGATTATCAATTCTAACAAAAGTAATATTGTTATTTTAATATTTTAAAATAAAACACATCCATAAGTAGTTTTTTTTTTAATATAAATCCGTGAGCACACGCTCTCTCTCTCTCGCGCCCCCCCCCCCCCCCCCCCCCCCCCCTCTTTTTTCGAATTTAAAATTTTAATTTAAACTCTGCTACAACTATGAATCAATCATCTCGGTGGCACAATGCATGATGTTAATTTGTTGCAAAAAGTGTGCACAAGCACAATGTAACGAGTATCTCATGCATGCTACCTAAGCTTTATTAGCTTTGTTATAAAGATTCCAATTTTATTGCGTATTGGTAGCCTAATAATTACTAATGAAGGTTATCAGTAGTCAAGCAACCTAACCTAAGTGCCCTTCCTGTCCACATGTCATATTGCCTTCGTAATAATCGAATATGTTTATAAAAAGCAACGTTATAAGGTATGTTGGAAGAAACGGATTACTTAGCATGCTCTAGTCGCATTTCTTCAGTAGGAAAAAGAAAAAAAAATGCAAATTAAGTGATCCTTGCAACTCCGAGGATCCAGTCCAAATTGGAATCAAACCCAACTGATCCTTCTTATATATTTATTTATTTATTTATTTTTAAAAAAATAAGTAATCCAAAAACTTAATTTGTGGATTTGAACAACTTGCAACCCAACTTGGTCTGAGGAGATGGTCCAAAACCTAACTAGACCTGTACAGAAGTACCTAGTCAAAATTCAACTTTCAACTTGTAGTTGATGTGAAAACACATACCCGCTGGTTCAAATGGAAAGAGGTATTCACATATACGATGAGTTGATGATGACTATCAGTTTAATATATTTAAGCAGGCATCTAGTCTTTTTATTTTCAAAAGATAATTATATCAACTTACTATATAATTATTAAAATAAAAATTAAATTATAGTGTACTTTTTTTTGAAGGTTAGTTGGGGTCAAACAACAAAAGAATTTATTAATAAAAATATAAAAGTAGTATTACAAGCAATTACACCAAATAAAAGAAACAAAAGAAGACATCCAAAAGACATCTATAAAACATTTATTATAAATATAGTGTACTCTTTAATAATTTAAATATATTGGTATCAAATTTAAATAATTTGGGAATCATTTGGTAAAAAAAAGTACATACTTAAAAAAAAGACACAATGGCTACCAATCGGGTTTTTGATAGGACATAACTATAAAAACTTTTACAGTTTTTATTTTAGTTGTAATAACCGTTAAGTCAGTTCCTTTTTTCACTAAAAATGTAATCTGCATCTGATTAGAAAAAAAATGTTATGCATAATTTTTTCGGCACTTCGCCAACTGGCCTCAAAAGAAAAACAACGATCTGTATCTGATTAGAAAAAAATGTTATGCATCATTTTTTTGGGCACTTCGCCAACTGGCCTCAAAAGAAAAACAACGATCGTTAAGTCAGATGTAATAAGAGGCGGCATTTTAACTGCATGGAATTCTACTTCGTTCTCATTATTAAGCTCTTTTGCTACTGCTCATTCTCTCACCACTGATTTCATCTCCAACACTGATGCTGCTACTCTAAGGTTAACAAACATCTATGGACCCTCAACCACGGAAGGAAGAACAAACTTTTTATGGAGTCTCTACAACTTAGCTCCGCCAGAAGGAACAAAATGGATTATTTGCGGGGATTTCAACGTCACTCTCTCATCCAATGAAAGATCAACAGGAACTTCTCTTAGTTCTCACTCTCAACTCTTCAGTCAAGTAGTTTCTGATTTGGAATTGTTGGATCTAGAGTTAATGGACAGAAACTACACCTGGTCGAATAATAGAGAAACACCAGTAATGGCTCGTCTTGACAGATTCTTGATTAATCAAGCCCTTTCGGATACTTTCCCCAATATTTCTCAGCAACCTCTGGCCAATACCTCCTCAGATCACACGCCGCTACTTTGTTCTCTACAACCTAGATTCGCAGGTTCAAACTTGTTCAGAATCGAAAACTTCTTCCTAAAAATTCCAGAATTTCAAGACTTAGTAAGAAATTTCTGGTTCACTAATGATTTTGCTGGTACACCGGCCTCTTTCGGAGCCAAACTTGACTGTCTGACAAAGGTGATTAGACAATGGGCGCTGGGCAGAACTTCTTCAGTTCAGAAGCAAGTTCAAATAATCACGAAATTTCTCTTCAAATGTGATAAACAAATGGAAACTAGACCACTCACAGAATTAGAAAAAGTTCTGAAAATGCTGCTCAAAAGAAGATTTGTAATTTTGGCTGAGTTTGAAGAGCAAATTTGGAAACAAAGGTCGAAATTCAAGTGGAATTTGGAGGGGGACAAGAATACCGCCTTTTTTCATGCTATGGCAACAAATAACAAAAGGAAAAATCAGATACAAAAGCTGCTAGTGGATGGAGTGGAATTAACAGATCAAAAATCAAAAGGTAGAGCTTTCTTCACACATTTTTGCTCTCTCATGGGTTCTGGCTCTAAGGCGCTACCAGTAATTCACTGGAGCTCGATTTTTGAACCATTACAAGATGAATTTTTTTCGGGTATGCAACAACCCATTTCAGAGCATGAAGTACTTTCAGCGATTAATTCTTGGCCTTGCAACCGCTCTCCGGGGCCGGATGGGTACACTGGTGACTTTTTTAAAGTTTTCAAACACGAACTAGTTCCAGAAATAACTGCTACCTTGAATGCAGCACTACATTTCTCATCTCTACATCCATTGAACTCATCTATCATAGCCTTGATTCCAAAAACAGAATGTGCAATTTCTACCAAAGATTTTCGACCGATTAGCATCATACACTCGATGCAAAGGCTGCTATCCAAAATTCTGACTGTTAGATTCACTCCTCTCTTTGAAAAGCTTACTTCTCAGAACCAAACTGGTTTTATCAAAGGAAGGTCTATTACAGAGAATTTTCTCTCGGCGCAAGAACTCACAATCTTTACAAGAAAAACAAAAACGCCGATGGCAATCTTTAAAGCTGATATGCATAAGGCTTTCGACACACTTAGTTGGGATTTCACTGAACAGGTACTCAAAGCTCTCGGGTTTCCTTCTACCTGTGTTAACTGGATTTTGAATTGCGTGTTGAGGGGTACTTCCAGGGTCATAGTTAATGGGATAGCAGGAAAACCGTTTACACTAAAGCGTGGGGTTAGACAAGGAGACCCGTTGTCACCATATATATTCATCATAGCTTTCGACCTTCTCTCAAAATGGATCACAAAGTTAACGCATGAAGGGATTTTTAAAGTGCCAAAGCCAGGGGTATATCCGTCTCTTTTCTATGCGGATGATACGATCATATTTTTTAAACCAGACCATAGCCAGGCAGTACTGTTAAAACTGATTTTCACAATATTTGGGCACTTATCAGGGCTAAACTTGAATCCTCAAAAATCGGACTTGATCACCATGAACACTTCTACAGACATCACGCATAGGTTAGCCTCTGTACTGGGTTGCAACATTGCTCAATTTCCAATAAACTATCTAGGATTACCTCTCTCCAACAAAAAGTTGCGCAAGAATGATTATCAAGGATTGCTACAAAGGTTCCAGAAGAAACTTATGGGATGGCGTGCAAATTTCTTCTCTATAGCGGGACGTTTGGTTCTGATAAACTCATGTCTGTCTTCCCTACCAGTTTACCACATGTCAATCTTTAACATTCCTCTTTCCATCCTACAAGTAATAGATAAACTGAGAAGGAATTTTCTCTGGCATGGTTCACAATCACAACAAAGAAAACTCGTCATGGTCTCTTGGGATTTAGTTATCAAACCTAAACAGTGTGGGGGCCTAGGTGTAATTGATCTCAAAGCCTTCAACCTCGCATTACTGTCTAAGTGGCTCTGGAAATGGTTATCTCCAAATTTTTCACTGTGGAAGGCGCAATTGATGGCTTTGTACCCTCAGCAACCTGATATATACCCAAAAAGCTCAATCCTTCACAAAACTTTGCTTCAAGCTTCATTCATCTTTCAAACTGGCCTAAACTTCTCGATTGGAAACGGTAAATCGGTCTTATTCTGGCATCACAACTGGGGTTTTGGTATACTTAAATTCAAGTTTCAGGATCTTTACTCCTTTGCCCTTGATGACCTTATCACAGTAAAAAACTTCGCAAATACCGTTATTAACCCACTGCCCTTGTTCAGTCACCACTTATATTCATCCACAATTGCAATCTCCCAGTTACAGAAAGTCATCACTATGCTTAACACCCTCAGACTTTCTAGTCAGAACTCACTTCAAACCGAACCTGACAAGCTGCAATGGAAACTAAAAGGTGCCACAACAGGATTTTCCACAAGTTCAATTTACAATTTCATTAAATCAAATCCGGTGCATTCATCTAACCTAGGCACAATCTGGTCACTCAAAATACAACCAAGGTATCAAGTATTCATCTGGAGAATGGTTCAGAACAAAATCGCCACGTTAGATAACCTACAAAGAAGAGGCTGGTGCTTGCCGAATAGATGTGTTCTCTGCTGTAACAACTCAGAATCAATAGTTCACCTTTTCTCCCAATGTCATTACTACTTGCGACTAAGATCACTGGTACAAAATGACCCCACTCTAGGCGTTTTAATTACTGGTGCCACCTTCCCACAAACTCCAACAGAACTGATAGAATTGACGAATGTAACAAGACAAACAAAAGAGATTTGGGCCACTGTCTTCTTCATCATATGGCGAGAAAGATGCAAGAGAATATTTACTGACAAAGCAGAACAACCTCCTGCTTTATTACAACAACTACTCACTGAGTGTACCTATACGTGATCTCTACTGTCTTGATTTGAATCTTCCACAAAAGCTACTGCAGAGCTTCACAAATTTATTTTTCTAGTTATTAGGCTATAGTTTTACTCTGTATTCTTGTTTATTTTCTTATCATTTCTTTTTCTTTTAATTTTAGGCTATTTAATGGTTAGTTAAATGCCACTTTTGTAAATGTTACTCTTTTTATAAAATTATTGATAAGATAGGGGCTTGACCCCTATTTTTCGTCAAGATGTAATAATCTCAAAAAAATTTAGTATCAACATAATCTATTTTATTTCAAAAGCAACTATAAGTACCTTAATTAGGTTTTTGAAAAAAAAAAATTTGTAAGTACCTTAATTAAAATTTAAAATTATACTATATAAAGTATGTTCCAAAAAAAATAGCCACATAAAATTCATTTCCAGACCAAAAATTATCAACGGTCAAGTTCATGTGAGACAATCTCGCCAAAAAAAATATGAAGGGTCATCGAAGTAGGAATGTAGGAGTACCAAGCTGTTAGACCTAAATATATTAGAGATATTTTTTGGTGGACTTAAATTTTGAACTGGACTTTAATCAAAATCGTTAATTTTCTTTTTTTTTTTTTTTTAAAAAAAAAAGACCAATTATATAATAAATCATAAAATGTAGTGTATAAAATCCAGCTCATACTTTATGTCCACTCCAAAATTATTCAATTAAATATATTATATATTTTGTTTTTATTTTGTATATAAAGAAATTATTTTTACAAGAGCGCTAGAACCAATATTGAAATCATCGCAAATTTTCTTTATTGTAAATCTATATCAACTTCTAATTCATCTATTTTTTTTTTTTAAATTTCATCTCCCAGTTGGATTTGAACTTATTCATATCATGAAGTCACTAGCTATCTACGCTCGACTACTAGTTCGTAATATCGGATTTCGTTTTTTTTTTTATTTATTTTATTTTATGACCGAAATTTATACTGTTTGCTATTTTTTTTTCAAGAAAGAAAGAGGTAAAACCTCTCTAACTGTTTGGAAATAAAATGTTCATAAGAACCCTCCAGTTATACGTGTTATAATTATATAGGATTTGTATCTTTTGTTATTTTCGGACTAATAATACAAAAAAGATACCGAGCAATAAAGAAAGAGTTCTAGTGAGATCCACCATCCAGTTCCTCACATGACATTCACGCTTAATGAAAGATCAAAACAATGATTCCGAAGCGTATATCTAGCTAGCGGTCTCTCACACATCATAACGCTCAATAAAAAATTGGCGATTTTCAATTTATTCTATTCATTCAAGCAGAAAACATCAAATGATAGAATCGATAACGCTGTTCTAGAAAGGTAGGTCGCTTGGTTTCTATATTATTCTCACACTCGGGAACGATCTGATTGAACATCTGATGTTTTATAACTATAAATACACAGCCACTTATGTGTAAAAAATTAGTTAGAAACCTACTTTTTATAAAGAAATTAAGAGAAAGACCAATTCAACTTTTTATTTTTCGGCTTCATAACTTCAAATTATTTTAAAATCAACTGTTGGAATTAAATTTAATCGTATCACTATATTTACTATGACGACTTTAATCGTGTCACTATATTTTTTAGCATCCTGTTGGGAACGTATTCTTGATGAAACACGTTTAACAAATGGGAAGTTTCTATCCGTATGGAGGCCAAATGGGACAACTTGTAACTATCCTTTGAATTTTATCTTGCCTTGGTAGATTACCTAGATTTAAGCTAACAAATGCTCCTGAGATCATTGGCCTAACTTCTAAGGTTGTGCTTAGAAAGGAAAAATATGAAAAAGGGATGCTACTGAGATCATTGGCCTAACTTCTAAGGTTGTGCTTCTTAGAAAGAAAAACTGAAAAAGGGATATACTAATACTAGTATATTATAGCAATAATAAGCAGAGTGAACCTAGACAATCATACCTTAGTAGGTGAATATTAAGTAATGAACAATTATTTATAGATATAGATATAGTACAATAAAGAAAAATATATTGAAGAGAGCGCGTGCGGACTCTCACACGCAAGACAACCAAATCAAACATTAGGATACGAGGTATATAAATTGCAAAAGGAGATAGCTTACAGCTCACATACGTCTCTAAATAATTTCTTACCTGAGCATTTAAACTACAAGAAAAGGCTTTTATATTGATTAATGTTTCTTTAATGTCTTCACAGTAAAGTAACCATTAGTATCCTATACCATTTTTAATATTGAGATAGAGAGTTGATGAGATGTTTTTCAATTATTTCGACCAACTGTTCCTACATAAGAGTAATTACCTTCCACAAAAAGTTTTGTGGTTGAAAAATCGTCTTTCAACGAGAGCATTGCCACATAATACCTCGATATACCAAAAAGAGAAGGGAATATCAATGAAAGGTTTTCGCAACTCTAAAATTCAAGTTTTCTAGCCATGCTGCACAATATGAGTAGATAAAGACATAGATTTCATTAAAAAAAGACAAAACTATGCCAAGCATGACGAAAATTTAAAGCTAAACATATACCTATCGTACAACTGGAACTACTAACATTCCATTTTCACTGTATTGACAGAAAGCACAAAAAAGAAAAAGAACAAAAGAAGTCGTATTCAACTTTCCATTTGTCAAAGCATCTTATCAATAGAAAGTTATTTTTGTTGACATTTTTAAAAAGATCTAGCATGTTTTTACATTTAGATGCTGATCAGGTCTGGTAATGCTAGATACAATCTAATCGCTCAACCTTTTGTGAATTGAAGTTCAGAAACAATAAGTGAGGTGTGAATTGGAGTAAAAAGAAACAATAAGTGAGGGTTTGCGCAATCTCTATTAAAACTTTGCCCAGAAAAAAATTGTGCCAAGAACATTTGTGCCACTCTGTAACTACATAACCTCAAATTGTGTCAAGTTCTACACTGTAGAGTAAAATCAGATTAACAAATGGACCAGTAGCCTAAACAGTTAAGTTCTCTTATCAGTGTCTACTCTTGGCCTTTTAGCACTACTTCCTTCACCTTCAAGAGATTTCAGTTTCTTCCTTATAGCAGCAATCTTAGCATCTTTATCCATGGAAGCCAACTTACTACACAAAGTGCTGGACTGTTTCGCATCTGATGATGTGGCCCCCAAAGTTTTTGTGCCTTCAGCTGTTGCTTTCTCACTAGCCAGCCTGACAACTATTGGTCTCCCAAAAACCAATCTCCCATTCATCTTCGACTTAGCTAGTTGCGCCTCCTGCATCCTCACTTCCAGTAAACAAAAGTAAGCTTATTTGCTGTACCAGTGAGTCAGTGAGGTCTTCTACTGGAAAAGTAGTAATTACCCATTACAGTTTATCTTTAGTTTTGTTATGCTTTTTGGTAAATATTTTCAGCATAACCCAATTAATAACCCAATTAGAAGTGGAGTTAAGATTCGGTTAGAAAAAATTCTACTGTCTGGCAGCACCAATACAGAACCAGAACAAGCTATCTGATGGATCTGCCTCAGTTTAAGTACAAAGTACCTAGTATCACAAATATTTTGCAGAATGCAATTCTTGTATAAAATAAGCAGTAAGTCATCAAACATTCTCTACTGTAACTGGACCAAATTGGTAGGTAGAGTACCAGATAGAATTCAGATATATATTACGTGTTTCATAAACAGATGGTATAATCTTTAAAAATTAAATGAAACATGAAAAACAACATAGGACGTTAGCAGAATTGACAGTGACCATCAATTATAAGTTTATAACATACAGTTTTTTTTTTTTTTTTTTTTTGTGATTTTTACCTCCTTGGTACTGTATTGAACAAAGGCGTAACCACGTGGTTCGCCACGTTTAGGACCATGCTTGTGCAACAGAAAATCCTCAGAGACAATTTTTCCAAAGGAGGAGAACATCTTGATGACGCTTGACCTAAACAGTTAAATGGTTAAAGCTGAAAGTTAAAAATTCAGACATCCCCCTTTATCTTCCAGCAGGATTGTACCAGATTATGTAGTCCCTATCATTAGAAAAATTAACCTTGACCTTCTATAAGTATAGTAGAGTTATACAATGATACAAAAGGACAGTTTCCAAATCCATTCAGTATCTCTTGTGTATTCACAAAATATAAACACAGATTATGAAACACATTTTTTATTATATCTGTCATACATGTAAGTATTACTAACACTAAATATCATTGAATTTTCGTCAAATGAAAACATCCATCAAATCCAATACTAAGGCCAGCAAGAAACTGAGTTGCCCAGGAAACTTTGCATTTCAGCTAAATCAGTAAATGTGATTGACTTGATTTTAGCTACATCAGGGGTTTAGAAAGTAAATATCTAGGACCAAACTTGTCAACTGTAATTGCATCAAATTACACTTTCCAACAATTAAACAAATCTCACTTATGGATGAGTTGCAATATACCAAAATGTTGAGGGACTGTAAATACAGAAAATTTCAAAATGTACTTTAGGTAAAACTTTCTTACTCTGATATTCTATAGTCAAGATTTCCTACATACAGGCGGCACTCAGGCTCATCTTCAACAGCTGTCTTCACATCCTTAAGCTGTTCGGTACTATCAGACTACAGAGGATATTAAGTAGAAACACTTTCAAAGTAGGCCTTGTAAATAATCCAACAAATCAAGAAGCTAAAAATCAAATAAAGCCTGAGATCTCATTTGCAAATTCTAGAGTGCATTTGTGCCAGATATAAGAGCAAAAGCATACGAAAAGAAATATAACCATTGGGATCAAAACTCTTCCAAGACAGCGAAAAAACCTTGGCCAGTATACCAATAACCTGTTCACAATGAAAATCCATTTAATATAAAATTACCCATAAACTATATTTAAGGAAAATATGTATTGCATTACTTTCACCCCTATTTGGTTGATTTTTGTTTGCTTGAGGTTTGACAGTTCTGGTACTAGTGCAGCCGATACAGTGTGGCAGCACAATGCTTCTGCCAACCCTCAAGACTTCTCAAATACAACTAGAGACAGTGCGAATGGGTAAAGTACCTCCCTATTACCATCACATGCTATAGTTCGTTCTTTTACTACCGTGGTTTGGAAAATCTTAAATTCGGACTAGCCGAGACCTTATTTGGGGCAACGACTGAATACAAATAGGAAAGCATCTTACCAGCAGGCTGATTCCTCCGACTCGCTTTTGTTTTGTGCGAGTTTCGCCGATTCTTCACTGGTTCTGGGTAAATCAATGCACAAGACTTGCGAATTGCGATCGGAAGAGAGATTTTGGGGTTTGGTAATGTTTGGTGGTCGTTTGTCGAGAGGAGGAGAAATGGGTTTTTTTGGGCCGGCCCAGTTTGCTGCTGAGGAAAGAGTAAAAATATTTTTGGGAGCAGAACAGTGAACTGTGATTCTGTGAACAGAACAACAATAACGCAATAAGAAAGATGGTTTTCACACAGAAACTTCTTTATTTATTATTATTATTATTTTTTTTTTGGAATATCCACGATGCAAATGTCCAAACCTCAAAACGGAAAAACACTGAATAACGAAAAGCAAATTCAAGGAAGTCGGAAAAGGCAGCGAAAACTGAGGAATTAGTAGCAAAATTTGCTGTATATTTGTACCAGTTAAAAAACCCTTCAATAATAAAGCTGATCAGAAGTCCATACACTATCCACATGGTTTTTAATGCTGATCTGGACGATCAATTTTTAGACTGGATGGTTCCCAAGATTTTGTATTTTTATGGCAGTATTCCCAGTCACACGCTCTGTCATGCACTAAACAAGAATATGAAAATGCCCTTTGCATTATAGGCATAATTTTCAATTTTTCATTAATCCTATTCACCCTGAGCTAAAAGTAATAAGTGCTGCAAGGAAATGCCAAAGTACTTTATTCTTTTTGGAAACAAGTGAGGAAGCGCCTCACCACTCTGTTCCCTTTTGGAAAAAACGTACTTTATTCGTTTGTATTTCTTATTGTTTTTAGTAGTAATAAAATCACAAGGTACTATCTTGTTGGATACTGGAGAAGCCTAAGTAATAAATTCTCCATTTTTCATTTATAGCTATAGTTCCAGTGTACATTCTTGAAATAGCAAGTTTTACAGACTTGCATTGGCATACTGGATGACGACACTAATATCATGACGAATGACGAGGAAACAATAAACCTCACTTGTCTACGGCAAAAAGAAAAAAAAAATTAAAATAAATAAATAAATAAAAAGAAAAATAAAAAAAACCCTCCCCTTCTCAGCTTATTTTGGTGAAATCATTGATCGTCGCCAAGTCCATCCTACTTCATGGTTCATCAAATACAAAATCAAGAAAGAGGGAAATGGAACATGCCGAGTGCAAAGTGGATATAATATACAGGAAGTAATTTTACTGAACAGTTTCAACGATCCCCAAAAATCACCCAGTTGCAGACAAAGATACATTACAGTCAAACATAACTTGAAATTAAATTAAGGAAAGGAAACAAGCACACAGAGATAAAGTTCATACTATACATAATGTGTATACAAAACAAGAAATACAACCTAAGGTTGCAGTAGATTACATTGTGTTTAACATGAGTATTGCAAAATCATCACTACTAAACTCATTAGATCTCAACCTTAGATACCATCTGATATCCCCCCTTTGCCGATTTACCTTCCAACACAACTGATGGTAAACGTGACAATGGCAAAGAGTTCCTAGACTCAGTGCGCAACTTCATCACCAAGGCAACTAAAGCCATCAGCAAGACCGCAAAAGCAAACCCACATGGAAGAGACATCAAAAACTCCCCAACACCTCTTCTCACCATTCCCTCTGTTAGCAGGCCAATTGGTATCTCCCCATCAAGCCCCGCATCAGTTTTATTCATCTTAAAAATCTCCAATCCATTTAACAAACCATGCACCCAGTTTGGCTTACTGATGTCAGAAGAGCCAATGGTTATTTGCAATGATCCCGAGTTACCGGTATCCACAATAAAATCAATGTAGTAGGGAGCTGCCAGCTGACCAGTGACATATGACAGATCAAAATCTTTGTTGATGAGATACCCATTTATGTAGATGTTGAAGTACATCTCATTCAAGGCCATACTAACTACATCACAGAAATGCATACGCACAAGGTATCTGTTATCTGGCCTTAGAGAAAACTCCCAGCTCATATTATGACTAGACTTATCCATTACTCTAGCAGTTTGATAAACATTATCTGGTGCAACTTCACGGCTAGCTCCAGATTTCAAATAATTAATCCTTCCACTGAAAGATTTAGTCTCTGAGTCAGAAGCATCGAGCTTGACCGACACTTCATTTTCAGGAAGCCAAGTTCTCCACAGAGAATCATTAAAAGGAGTCACCTTTAGGCCCCCAATGTTTACTCTGTGTATAGTCTCAAACGATTGCTTAGAAAGCCCCTCAAATTTTTCGACTTTGTCGGATTTCACCAAGCTACCACTATCTAAAACTAAATCTGCAGGAGCAGATATAACCTCAATTGCATTGACAAATGCAATTGTATTGTCTTGGGCTGGTATAAAATTGATAAAAATACTCTCAGTATCTACCTGGACTATGAATTCCTTCAACACTGGTACTGAAGTGCTGAAATTGGCAAGAAGAGAAAACCCACCAACCGAGACATGGAACAAAGCCGAGGAGAGCTCATACTCAGAAGATGAAAAAGGATAGAAATGGAGGCGAATGAGGTGTGCTCCCTTTTCCATGATGTGGAACTCGTACGAAGCCGGTCGGGGGAAGACCCTGGCGGTGGCATGAAGAGGCGAAGGAAGGAGAGATGAATCGGCCAAGTTGGAGAGGGAGATCCTGGGGCCGTACGAGTGGAGGTGGGAATAGCGACAGGTGGCGTCAGGCTGGAAGACACGGTGGCCTTCCACAGTGGCAGGTGAGCTGGACCCACAAGCGATGAGGTGGTTGTCAGACGGAGAGAAGAGAGCTGAAGAGGAGGAGAAGAAGAGAGAGATTAGGAGAAATGCGCATGGTAGAGTTCTAGGGTTTCGAGAAATCGCCATGGAAGTGGATTTGAGAAGACGAAGTCGAGAGGAGAACTTGATTTGGGGATAAATTCGTGATCAGAAGGTAAAAGCAATATATAAATTGACTGGGTGTAGGAAAAATATTCCTCACTGCAAGTGGGTCTTATGTGGTATTAATTACCACGGACCCACATGTCAGGGGCTCTACGGTTTAACCACGTTGATTGGAACGCGTACAAGTAACATTCGAAGAATCACTGGATAACAGCTGGAGCACGTTGGCACTGTGACTGTGGTGGAAGCACGGAAGGTATCAAATTCGGAATTTTCGGTTCAAGTTTCAACGCGGAGAAATTTCAGAAAAGGATAAAATAGGGAGTGGTGGTGGGCCCACGCTAGGTGTGGTGGGATTTGATTTGATTTGCGGAGTTGAACAAGTCTACTAGGCCGGCCCATTTCTAAGATCTGTGGAGGAATTCTTTCAAGGCCTTGTTCTCCACAAAATTTTAGAAGTAAGAGTGTAAGACCAGAAAAGTAAGATTTGAATGTGTAGTGGAAGCAGCATGGAAAAAACAAAGAAATTGATGATAAGTGCTAGGAGGCAAATCAAGCTCAGTGGAGTTTAAGCCACAGATACAAGCTAGAAGGAAGGGTCAGATAAGATAATAATTCATAAATGTGGAAGCTCCAGTTAAAAGAGAAATTAGATGTAAAACAATAAGGAGGATAAAGGATGAAGAGAGAGTAGCAACTGGTCAGCAATCAGTGAGCCTAATAAAAATCTCAATTCATGTTGAAAGAATGATTTAGGGAATAGTTGGGTAGTCAAAAGAATATTGTATGAATTGCCATTCTGATTACTGTGTGTGAAGGTTTAGACTAGGTATAAACCTATATGCATATCTAACCTATGAAATAAACATAGAGTATTAAATATACCGCAGCGGAAGTTGATCGAACGCCTAGACTCTTCTCGGAGTTCGGTTCTGCAGTGCCTTGTCTCTCTCCTTATGCAACCGGTACACCACAACCTCAAGTTAGGGCTTGGCGTCACCTTCCACGCTTCCAAGTGCCGATCTCAACTCGTGCGTGTGATCCGATTGCTCCAAACAGTCGGATGGCTTCCTCCCTCTCAAACCCTAACCTCTCTCTTTGTTTCTGGACTTAGACACAAAGGGTTTCACGTGTAGAGGTCGGTTATAACAGAGGGGTATATATAGGAGTCGATCAGAACAGACAGAGTCGGTTCTGATCCCGACACCCAGCGGCCCGCTGGTCCAACCTGCGACCCGCTGGACATTTCGGCGACCCGCTGGCCCAGCCAGCGGCCCGCCGAAAACGGCTCCACACACTTTTTCTAACATCTCCCTCTTGGAGACGTTTTCCAAACACTGAGCAAGATCTCATACGACAAATGGAACGTGCGACCAGCGCATACACCTGTCAAGCGGGAGCTCAAACGCCTAACTTAGAATAAATTCAAAGCCAGCGAGAGAGCATCTACCCTTTTATAAAAGATCAGTTAATTGTGCATACTAGTACCTTAGAAACACTCAAGTCCGCACTAGATCAGACATTATCGATCGCTCAATGATACATGTCTTTTCCTTTTCAGTCTTAGTTTGCTGTATGTTCCCAACCTCAGTCTCCAAGACGAGTTTTGGTGGATCTTGAACACCAACAAATCTATCGTTTGTGCATGACGAGTCGAATCTTCCTTTCGTCTCATGAAATTCAAAACAAGATCAGTCGCTTGCCCAGCAATGCCCCGACAGGCGGAATATACATCACCATATGGTACACACCAAAGTAGCTGCACTGACCCTATTTCTCATGACATAGTCAAAAGTCCAAGGGCACGTGAGGATGGAACTCACACATGGGAGTCACACGGTCTTGGTCCTGGAACCACTCAACCCACTTCCATATGTCGCCTAGCACATGTGGTATGAGCACATGTTACAATGAAATATCTGCTAAACAGACGTGTGTTCTCATTCATTGTACGAGTCTGGATTCAGTTTGCAAACCAAGTGTCTATGGTCTAGACCACTCCTTATTGCAACTAATCCTGAGATTCTACCACTTAGACACTCCCGGAGTTCTAAGGAGATTCTCACCTCGGCTGTATTGAACTATATGATCGTTTGGGGAACAATCATATCGGATCGCCTAAAAGAAGACAAGCCTCATTTCAGTCCCAGACTGAAGCGACAATGAGCTTCGACCATCCCAGATGGCTCCTTAGTCCCTGACTAAGCGCACATAGCTCAATCTAGTCTCATCTCTACATTACTCGGGCATTAGAGGCGATTGCTCGTGTGAGCGAGACAACCTAAAGTCCAATGACACACTACCAAAATATGCTAACATTTAATTGAACAATTAACATGCAACATCAAACAGAAATGAATAAGCAAGTCTCAATATATTTAATAATAAAATATAATTGTTCAAACACATACATACATAACAGATAAAATGTTACAGAATTCTCAGTATCAGCGGCCCGCTTGGTCATCCAGCGACCCGCTGAAAAACAATCCTGAAACAATCTCAGCAAATCTGTCCAGCGGCCTGCAGCTAGGATCAGCGGCCCGCTGAACCACTCAGCGACCCGCTGGCAGACCTCAGACCCATAACCCTAATCAGCTTCAGAAACTGCATTCTTGCGATAGGTTTAGTGAATGGATCTGCCACCATCTCGTCGGTGGAAATGTGCTTCAACACAATCTTTCGATGTGACTGTCTGTCTCTAACATAGTGATATCTCGTATCAATATGTTTTGCTTTTCCATGATACTTGGGGTCTCGAGAGAATGCTATAGCAGCCATGCTATCGCAATAAATCGTCACAGGTCCGTTGGGCACCTTGACTACCCCTAGTTCCTCTAGGAAACGCCTCAACCATATTGCTTCTTGGGTTGCCGCAGAACATGCAATGTACTCGGCCTCCATGGTAGATAAAGCGACACAGGTCTGCTTTTTACTACCCCAAGAGATCACATTGTTACCAAGCATGAAGATGAAACCTGAGGTGGACTTGCGCTCATCCAAGTCACCAGCCCAATCAGCATCCGAATAGCCAACTAGGTCTAGGTTTCTGCCTTGATAACACAACACATAATCCGATGTGTTCTTGAGATATCTCAAAATCCTCTTGACTGCTTGCCAATGAGCAAATCCAGGATTTGATTGAAATCGGCTGACAAGACTCACCGCATAGCAAATATCGGGTCTTGTACACAACATGGCGTACATCAAGCTTCCAACTGCGCTAGAGTACTGCACATCATCCATTTTCTTTCTCTCATCTTCCGTCTTGGGACCCATGTCACTACTCAAGCTTGTGTTCTTATCAATAGGAGTGTCAACCGATCGACATCCATCCATGTCATATCGTTCAAGGACTTTCTTCACATAAGTCTCTTGAGATAAACTGAGAAACCTCTTGGTTCGATCTCGAGTTATCTTGACACCTAGCACATAGCTAGCTTCACCCATGTCTTTCATGTCAAACATAGAGGACAACCAAGCCTGCGTTGAACTAATCAGCGACTTGTTGTTACCCGCAAGCAATATGTCATCAACATACAATGTCATGATCAAGAAACAATCATTGGACCCTTTCACATACACGCAATGATCCTCTTCCATCACCTTAAAGCCGTTTGACAAGACAGCTTGGTGGAATCGGAGGTTCCATTGCCGTGATGCTTGTTTGAGACCATATATGGAACGGCGAAGTTTGCACACCATGTGCTCCTTCCCTTCAACCACGAATCCATCGGGTTGAACCATATATATCTCCTCTTGCAATTCTCCATTGAGAAATGCAGTTTTCACGTCCATTTGATATAGTTCTAGATCCATTGCAGCGACAATTGCTAGGATCAAGCGGATAGAGGCAAACCTAACCACAGGTGAGAAGGTTTCCTCATAGTCCACTCCCTCTACTTGGGTGAATCCTTTCGCAACCAAGCGAGCCTTGTAACGCTCAATTGACCCGTCACTTTTACGCTTGACTTTGAGAACCCATTTGCTCCCAACAGCCTTGCGACCTTGTGGTAAGTCAACTAAGTCCCAAACCTGATTCTTCTTCATTGAATCAATCTCCTCTTGCATGGCTAACAACCATTCCTTTGATTTAGAACTAGAAAGTGCCTCTTGCAAATTCTTTGGTTCATCCGGATCGATAGCCTTAATAACCTTCTTGCTTTTGGGCTTATCATCCTTTTTCGGCATGACCAATCCATCAAGAGCTGTCAAGAACACTTCCCCCCTTCGATCTCAAATCGTCGGCGGGGTACTCTATCACGTTCAGACCTGCGAGGTTCAAATACTTCTTCATCAGTCTGCATATCAGTCTCAAGACCAGCGGCCCGCTGGTCTTTCCAGCGACCTGCAGAACCTGGATGCAGATTGACAGGACCTCTGTCCTGGAAGTCGTCCCAGTTCTGGCGGCCCGCTGGAACTGGACGCCTGAGAGGTTCTGACTTGCTGAGCTACCTCTTCCACGACGATTATGATCTCAGGAGGTTGAGGAGGATATCTATACCCCCCTCTCGCCTCGACATCCTGATCATTACTGTCATTCGTGGAAGGAATTGACTCATATAGTCTTTCCTCTCCAGAAACCTCACTTCTCTTTGGAAATTCACTTTCAAGGAACGTTGCATCCCTCGACTCCATTTCCGTGACTGTCCCACTTAGATCCTCTCCAACAAACACGTGGCCCTTGGAAGCATCAGAGTATCTTATAAATATACACTTTCTCCCTCTAGGACCAAGTTTCCCATGTTTGTGAGACGGATCATGGACATAAGCCAAACAACCCCATGGATGGAGATTACCCAAATCCGGTTTTCGTCCAGTCCATAACTCATAGGGGTGGCTGCCACAGACTTCGAGGGAACACGGTTTAGAACATATGCGGCGGTCAACAGCGCATCTCCCCAATACGAGATTGGTAGACTTGCTTGTGCCATCATAGATCTAACCATCTCCAACAAGGTCCTATTACGCCTTTCAGCAACACCATTTTGTTGAGGCGTGTAGGGAGTTGTCAACTGACGAACGATTCCCTTTTCATCACACAAGCTCTTGAATTGATCCGAGAGGTACTCTCGACCTCGATCTGTCCTAAGAGCTTTAACAAGTCCATTTTGTTGATTCTCAACCATCGCCAAGTACTTTTGGAAGCAACCCAGTGCCTCAGACTTGTGGGAGATCAAATAGACATGACCAAATCGTGTATAGTCATCAATGAATGTGATGAAATAATAGGCACCATGTCGAGCCCTAACACTCAAAGGACCACAAATGTCCGAGTGTATCAATTGCAAAGGAGTTGTGGCAGGCACCATGTCGAGCCCTAACACTCAAAGGACCACAAATGTCCGAGTGTATCAATTGCAAAGGAGTTGTGGCACGAACAGCCTTACCAAAAGGCTTTCGGATAGCTTTACCCGCTAGACAACTCTCACATGTAGGCAAGGAGACCTTGGTTAAGGGACCCAAAAGTCCAACCTTAGCCAATCTAGTCATCCGATCTTGCCCTACATGGCAAAGTCTAGCATGCCAAATCAACATGTTATCATTCACATTAGAATCAACATTAGAAGAAGAAACATCATAAGAGAAAGAAGAGCCATCAATTGTGTCTAAAATCATGAAATTGTTCTCAAGAAATCCATTACCAATCATCATAGAATTCTTATACAATTCAACACAATTGTTAAGAAAAACAACACTCAATCCAGTTTTGACAAGAACTAAAACAGATACAAGACTTCGCCTCACATCAGGCGCATACAAGACATTATGGAGAACTAATTTATGTCCATTGCGAAACATTAGCTCACAAGTGCCAATGCCATGCACGAGGACACTACTATTATTTCCCATAAAAATGCGCTTGCTTCCTGCCGGTATGCGACGATAGTCCACAAATGCTGCTCGATCCCTAGCTATGTGGTCAGTTGCTGCAGAATCAACAGTCCAAACAGGATTGTTATTAGTAAGCATAAAGCAACTGGACACAAATAAAGCTGAATCACAAGCAGCGGGGAAATCAGCGGCCCGCTGGTCATTCCAGCGGCCCGCTGAACCTGCAGAGGGATAATCAGCGACCCGCTGGTCTTTCCAGCGGCCCGCTGAAACTGAGACAGAATCACTGCTCAGGTCAGAAAGTACCTTTTTCGGCTTCGTGCAGTCACGAGCGAAATGTCCAATCTGATCACAGTTGAAGCAAGCCCCCTTGGGCTTCTCCTTCCCCTGTCCGCGCTTCTTGTTGCGCTTCTTGTCAATCTTAGCATTGGCCACGCCAATACCACCCGCACGCTTCTTGGAACCGGAATTGTTCTTCGGTTTCCGCTGCGAGTTCTTTGAGGCGGCAATTAATGCCTCTCCAGCAGCCTTATCTGCCCTCTCGGCCGATAAGCGGTCCTCCTCCAACTCCACATGACGCGCCACTTCATCAAAAGTGCGTATGTTGTCATTATGAGTGAGGTTAACTCTCATATGCTCCCATGAGCGAGGTAGAGAGCGGATGACAGCTTGCACCTGCTGCTCATCCCATAGGACATGGCCCGCTTGAGTCAACTCACCTATCATGTTAGACATGGCTAAGATATGCTCCCGCATGGTGTGCTCGGGACGCTTCTTATAGCCATCAAATCTAAGCATGAGTTGACGGAGCCTAGTGGTTGAAGTACCACCATACTGGAGCTTAACCGCATCCCACAACTCTTTCGTGGTGCGGTACCTCTCAAACCTGAGGAGAAGATCATTTGACATGCTACTCAGCAACGTAATGCGAGCGGCACGGTCCTTCTTTCTAAACTCCTCATTGGCTTGAACTCGCCTTGGATTGGCCCTTTCGGCTTCAGTGAGTTCCCTTGTCAATGGCTCTTGCAAGTCCTGAGTCTCAAGCAGAAATTGAACCTTACGATGCCACACATCATAATTGATACTCGTCAATTTCTCTCCAGCATTGAGATCAGCAACTATGCTCTTTGCCGACATCTTTCTACAAAATAGAGACAAAGCACAAGTATGCATGTTAGCATCAACATATATGATATAACACAATAGTTATAACATCAAGTTAACCCCACCGCACAACCCTTGAATCGATCCAAGAGATGATGCAAGACCTAGCAACGATAACCGAAAGATGACAACCAGGGCCACCAATCCTGTCTCATATACTAAGTGCACCACCCCCCAATCAACTCGATTGGCGCGAGGTTCAGACATTGGACAAGAAACCCGGTTCTTTTACGTCCAAAGTCACCCTTTATGTGCTGTCCAAGCATGCGAGTCAATGACCCCTGGCCATTACTCAAACATGCCAACAATAGTGAGAGGTATAAATACCTACCATCACTCTCTATGCAAGTATGCATCTAATGAAGGTATAAACCATGTAACTATCTCCAGGATAGTTGTAAACACCATGCTGGTTAATGAGGGAGGTCAACAGTTGGTTAGATCCTATTCTGGTTGTCTTACTGTTTCTGTCAGTATCAGGTTCGGCGGCCCGCCGAAATCACCAGCAGCCCGCTGAAATACAGCTGGTCGCCGAAAAAGACAGCGGCTCGCCGAAAACTTCGGCTACCCACCGAAAATGACAGATTTTACGACTGGTGACAAAACTCTGTTCAGACGACCCGCAGGCCCAGCCAGCGATCATCTGACAACCATACAGAACAACGTGATGTTGTCTGTCAGCATGCAATTTTCAGCGGCCCGCTGACCCGGCCAGCGGCCCGCCGAAACTGACGGGCTGAAACCCTAATTCTGGTATTCCCGCAACCGGGATGCGTCAGAGGGTTTTCTTGTACCAGAAGGGTTACTCTACCCTTGTTAGACTTTCTACTATGTATTACTATGAACTCCTACCGAGATCTAGCGTTAAAACATGTAGAATTCAAGTCTAGGGTTTTGTTGAGTAAAACCATAACAACCAAATATAGATCTACCTTAACCATGGTGTTCCTAAGGCTTAAACAGATCCAAAACTTCGAAAAGAAGCCTTATTGCTCTGATACCAATGAAGGTTTAGACTAGGTATAAACCTATATGCATATCTAACCTATGAAATAAACATAGAGTATTAAATATACCGCAGCAGAAGTTGATCGAACGCCTAGACTCTTCTCGGAGTTCGGTTCTGCAGTGCCTTGTCTCTCTCCTTATGCAACCGGTACACCACAACCTCAAGTTAGGGCTTGGCGTCACCTTCCACGCTTCCAAGTGCCGATCTCAACTCGTGCGTGTGATCCGATTGCTCCAAGCAGTCGGATGGCTTCCTCCCTCTCAAACCCTAACCTCTCTCTTTGTTTCTGGACTTAGACACAAAGGGTTTCACGTGTAGAGGTCGGTTATAACAGAGGGGTATATATAGGAGTCGATCAGAACAGACAGAGTCGGTTCTGATCCCGACACCCAGCGGTCCGCTGGTCCAACCTGCGACCAGCTGGACATTTCGGCGACCCGCTGGCCCAGCCAGCGGCCCGCCGAAAACGGCTCCACACACTTTTTCTAACAGTGTGTGTGATTAAGAAAAAAATATCAAATAGTATAGGAAGAGTATTAATTAATTTTGTGTTATGGGAATATCACAAATATTTTTTGGACTATATTCTGATGTCAAATGTGCTAATTTGTTGTTCCTATAAAATATAAAACTAGAAAAAAAAAATACTAATTCCACCTTATTTCAGACGAGAGAAAACTATTTACATTCAAACAGGAATAGTATTGGGTTAGTATTGAATGCCAAGAGTTAGAAATGATAACGATGGGTCGAACTGATTCTTAAGAACTGATCCAAGGTCCCAATAAGTCCTTTGGGCTGGTCCCACCAACACAGATGTGTAGCCTACAGAGGATCATTACTGATAGACGCTCCAAATCATCTGTTATCATGTCTACAAAGGACTAATACATACTATTTATCATTACGCATCCGTTTTTTCCAGACGATCCGAATCATCTGGTTGCAGGATTATTTTGATGAGAGCATGAAAGAAACTTGAGAAAATTTATAAGTACTATCACTAATTACAAAGGAAAGGAAATTATTAGTGCTATAATTACAATTAATTTTTAGAGTTCCTACTGGTCCACTTTGAATAAGTAGTGACAGCAACCAATGCAGAACCAGGTAATCTCCTTCTAGAACTGTACTGGCATGATAGCCATCCCAAAACTTTATACCATCTGGCATGGACAGAAGGAAGCTCGATCGAGTCAAATCAGTCATCTTGAGAAAGGAACTGTAATTTCCAAATTTAACTGAGATATAAATAGTCACCTCCTGTAAAAATGTGATTTACCAGAGCATTATGGATTTTGGATTTTTTTTATTTTAATTACTCAAATCTGCACACTGGATCGGTGGAAAGATATTTTGGGAGCTTAACGTGAATTATAATCAGATTGAATTGGACAAGGTCGGATTGGCAAGGCACCAGCTATGGACAAAAAAAGAAAGAAAGAATATAAAGCATGTAGTCAACCTACATATGTATCATAATGGAACTTTAATATGTTAAAACCCAAATAATTGGGAATAAGAGGAAAGAATAACAAAAATAGACTCTGTAGACTTAACTTTCTCCTTTATAATCATTGGAATGATAAAAAACGAGATTTTGGAGGTCCCATCGTCCTATAATGTGCGTGGATCATTGATGCCTTTCTTGAATTGTGGATGTGAGTGGATTTTGTTAGGTGCAGAAGCAACTTTGGGGAATAAGCTAGTTATCCAAGCACAGCCCTTTTACTTTTTCTTTGTTTCACACCTTAATTGCTGATATCCCTGTATAAAGATGTACATGCAAATGTGTCTACCGAATACAAAAGCTCATCTCAAGTGTAATTAATGTAAAAAAGCAATTAACTTCCATAAAGACGATTTGACCTTGAGACCATTGATTACGATTATATTTTAGAATGTATATCCTCCTATAGGTGCTTTATTTAGGAATAGGCAATTTCTTATTACATTATAGAATGTATATCCTCCTATAGGTGCTTATAGAATGATTTAACTGTTGTTCCTAGCCAGAGCATATTTCCTAGGAATCCTGTTGCTTTCAATTTTATATCAACAAATTCATGCAATTTTGAAGAGATTTCAACAATTTATTGTAAGTCGCATACGACCAAATTATAAAAAGCAATTCAATACAATATACACTTAATTTAGTCAATTCCAACCCAACAAATTCTTTTTGCTATTGGATCAAGCAAACTAAAAAAGAATCCCCGGTGACTTCGCTTCTTTAATAATAAAAAGAAGAAATAAGGAAAAACCTCATCTGCCTTCTTTTGAGATTAACTGAGAGAACACATTACTATTTGCTATATCCGACTGGCTCTGATCACCTGAAGTTCCAGTTTCGTGGCTCACTACACTTGATGGCATCCTTCTGACAACTGGAACTTCAGGGAAGTGTGCCACAGAAGTCCCGCTATCCTCATATGGCTCACGCCTCACCTCCGTCTCCTGAAGCTGTAAGCAATACTCCAAATTCCACAAAACATCACCAATCGCCGGTCTATCCATCCCATAATCTTTCAAACACTTCTCAACTATATCCCAAAACTTCCTGAGTGAATTCTCGTTTATCTTTCCAACAAGCGTTGGGTCAACAATTTTTTCAAGTTGGCCTCGTGTTTGGCATAACATCGCCCATTCCGCCAAGTTTATTTCTTCCCTTGGGAGAGTTTGATCTATTACAGGCCTTGCAGTGAGCACCTCCAAGAGCGTAACACCAAAAGAATATACATCTGATTTGTCAGTTAACTTTTGAGTCTTGAAGTACTCCGGGTCAAGGTAACCAAATGTACCTTTGACAGCAGTGCTGACGTGTGTCTCGCCTATAGAGGCACCCAACTTAGACAGACCAAAATCTGACACCTTTGCCACAAAACCCTCTCCTAAAAGGATGTTGGTGGATTTTACATCTCGATGTATAATGGTTTGGGAGTAGCCGGTATGGAGGTAATGCAAGCCTTTGGCTGCTTCAATACAAATCTCTAGCCTTTGCTTCCATGATAGTGATGGGCCTGATGGCAAGTCTGTTCCATATAGATAATTTCTCAATGAACCCTTCTCCATGAATTCGTACACGAGAATCATCTCTGAGCGCTCATCGCAATATCCTATTAGTGATACTAGGTGGCGGTGACGAATCTGAGATAGAACTTCAATCTCAGTCTGGAATTCAGGAAGACCTTGATTGGACCGGGACGAAGCCCGTTTTACCGCAACTTCAGTTCCATTGTTGAGTACACCCTTGTAGACCTTCCCAAACCCACCTACTCCAATTATGTTCTTTTCATCAAAATTGTTTGTCGCCATTTTAATATGATTGAAGGAGATAAGCAATCCCAAATCAACTCTAGGTGATGCACCAATGGTTGTTAATCCACCTGATTTGCTCGATGTATCAACTGAAGAATTGACAACTCCAGTCATTGGAGACCACATTACTTGTGTCTCCTTCACATCTGGTGCAGGCTTTTTCTGTCGTTTCTTGCATAACACAAGGACAAGACAAGACAGTATAAGCGCTAGGACAATGGCACCACCAACTGATGCTCCGAGAATAATAGCTCGAGAATGTTTATCTCGTGAGTTGTTGGTTGTTCCACTGAGACTCAAGTTATTTACCTTCATAATTTCCAATCCGTTTAGTAAAGCATTTTTTAGGCTGCTTCTAATTTTATCCAGGCTAATGCTCACATTTATGTTTTGTGCACTGGTAACAGGCGTGATAAAATCCAGATAGAATGGTTCCGAGGCATAGGTTGTATAGTCTGTCGGCTTCACGCCATTTGGAAGTGCCAAATAATCCATGATATAGACTGTAAAAACAAGTCCCGTATCTAGTCTATTTGTCTTTGATATAATATCACAAAAATGTAATCGGATAAGATAATGATAACCTGAGTCGACTTTAAAACTCCATGTAACGTTGATGTTAAAACCAGAATTGGAGTTGAATTGATCAGTAGTGGTGTTTATTATCCGTGCCGTGTTATAAACCGTCTCCGGTGCTATCTCCTCTGAGCTCCCTTCAGGAGGATTATACTTTAGTTGCGTAGACACTGAATAATTCTTAGCAGCATCAGAATTAAGGATATAATGGTCATCAGTAAACCAAGTTCGCCATAGTGTATCATTCTGGGGGGTTATCAACGGACCCGGCATATTTACCCGGTAGACAGTTTCCAATACCTGCTTGACCAAGTCCCCGTTTAAACCGGCGTTGTTAATTGGAAATGTCTGGCCATCAAAAAAATTTGGCGGGGAAGTGAAGGCTTCTATAGCACTTACAAAAGCAAGGGAGTTGTTCTGAGCAATGAACTCAACGACCAAATCGCTAGAATCTGTCCAAAGGAAAAACTCCTTGATGGTTGGTGAAGCAGTTTCAGTTACAGTGAAATTAAGCAATATGTAGCTGTTCAGAGCCGTTACACTGAACTTCGCAGTCGACAGGTTATAGGATTTATCGGAAAAGGGCAGAAAGTGGAGGCGGAGGACGTTGGAAGAGTTGGCGGCCATAGTGAAACTGTACTTGAAATCAGAGGTAGATACACGAGCAGTGGAATATAGAGAGCCAGTGGACGAATTGTTTGGGTTTGAAAGAGAGAAACTGCTTTTATCAGATAGGAGGTTTGAATTGTCATCAGCTGTGAAAGTGCGAGGGGAGAAGCCGGAGACGAGAGTATCGGAGGTTGCGCCACAATCTATGTAATAAGATTTGTTCGGTGTGAAAGATGCAGCTGTGAAAGAGAGAACAGAGAGCAGAAGGGAAAGGAGGAGAGGTGTTCGATGAAATGAATCCATCGGAGGTAGATTGGTAAGGGTCCTAAGGGAGGTTGTGTGTGTATTTGCAATAATAAAGGGTAAAGGTGGAGAAGGTAGATAGTGGAAGGCAGCGAGTGGTGCCAGAAAGAGTTGATTATAATATCCTCTGTTTTCTGTTCACGCTAATTGAGTGGGATAATTGGCTCAAAGAGAGCGACCTGTTTGTTCCTGTATTGACTGGAAAGTGGGACGGTTGACTAGGGTGTGCACAGTGCACTTATTAAACAGGCGCTAGATATTTAAAGTGGATTTGATTACTTTATGGTTGTTGTGTTTCCATGCAAGCGGGCTTGGAATATATATAGGAAATTTCGTTGAAATGTTATGTAGTTAACGACTATTCAACCTGTGATTCTGAATCTTTGTAACAATCTTTTTTTGAACAGTCTTTGTAGAGAGTCACCGAAACGTGTGTCCTATTTGTAAAGTTAACTTTTTTTGTTAAGGGAATAATGAGGTGTCAGGTGTAGGATACGAGGTTTGCTGGTACAGGAATATTCATTTGGTACAGGGCTACGTATTGGATGATCTTTGTTACTGGATTATTCTCACAGTGTAACTGTAAATGATGCTTTTCTTTTCAATAAAGAGAGAAGTGGTAGGGTGCTCCCTACTTAGTTTCACCAAAAAAAAAAAAAAAGAAAAGAAAAGAAAAGAAAAGAAAAAGAAACGTGTGTCCTATAAGCGCAGAACAAGTGGCACAGAGGATTCTATATGCAAGTTGATACCATGTCTAAAAGGATTTAGCATTAACGGCCAAGGGAGGGGTCACGGCAAGTTGGACATAATGGAAAGCTACTGGCACGGTTCTCTTTTGTATAATATGACAGGTTTGGACTGACATAATAATTGGTCATAGAAAACAAAATACATAGATAAAAAGATGTACTTTATGCAAAAAGGAAAAAAAATAGTTTGATAACAGAAATATCCTACATTAAAAAATGAACAATTCTGATAATTATTTTGGCCAGTTAATTAGCGAATTACATCGAACCTGTTTTTCATCTTGAGTTGGCTGGAAAATTTTGAACGAAGTTAATTGTGGTTTACACGAAACATAAACAAATGAAAACCTCTTGAAATTATGGATGAAAAAAGTTTTTTTTTTTTATTGATTCTTTATATTTCTTACAAGATGATATATACAAGGCTATTTATAAGAACTGATGTGGCCGTTGGGAATACTGATGCTTACTTCCGATTTACAATTTGCAAAAAGCAGTTTTCAGAAAGGGCCTACTAAAAATTATGAAAATACACCAATGTTTTTTCTGTCTTATTTGATACAAAAAAAAAATCGAGTTCATTATAATAAATTAAGAGCTTGATCAGTTTACTATTCAGGAAGCACAAAATCGTTCATTTATTGTTTGATTTGTTTTTAAAATTAGCAGCATTTGATTTTTCATTTTGATGAGACTCAACTTGCGGAATTCATGGAATAATTAATTTGAGTATCATTTACTAATTTCTGATTAAGCTGAGAAAGAGTAGGCTGTCATTTTCTTTCATGATCGATCATGTTTTTTATCTGAGATTTTATTAGTTTTTACCACATATCATAGAGGCGTATCCTATTTCTGAAGAAGTGCGAAACACATCTTTTGGTCGACTTACGATTTATGAGCCATAGAGATCCAAATTGCTCCGAATGTTCTGCTTTTGTTTTTCTCTTCCTTTCTATCCTTTTTTGAAGGCCTATGGACAAACTGTCCACTGACATAATCAAATGAATTAATTAAATAATAATGCTTTGCAAAATATTAGTGCACAAGCAACATGAACAAATTTGAAAAACAATGCCAACTAAGCAGCGACACCTTAATATCAACTAACAAAATAGGAACAAATGCCACAAGATCCTCGATGCTACTTCTACCACATTCTCACTTCATGCTTTTTCCAATTTAAAACAGAGAAAAAGGTTCTGAAATTTGGAGCAGGAATTCAAATTCTCCTGATAATGTAACAATACCATAAACATATTTTTCTTCATATGATCTGGTATGGACAGAATGAAGCTCGACTGAGTCCAACTCAGGAGTCAGGAGAAAAGGAACTGCAATTTACAAACTAAAACTGATTTAGAAACTAGTCACTCCTGTAAAGATGTCATTTACCTGAGCGGCTCAGCCATGTAGAGTTCTTTTTGAAAATTCCTTAAATCTGCACATTAATGAGTCTGTTAATGATTTTATAGGAGCTTGACAGGTATATAGTCAGATTAGTCTGAACCAGGTCGGATTGGCGAGTGCAAACTATAGGAAGAACTAATGATATAAGGCCTGTTCTCAGCCTAATATCCTAATGGAACTTTAATATGTTATAAAACCCAGAGAAATTGGAAGAAGAAGAATCATAAAGAAAGACTCTGCTGACTTAGCTTTTTTTTTTTTTTTTTTTTTCCATTTATGATCTTTTCAATTTTGAATTTATATATCATTGATTCAATGAGTACACACGAAGTTTTGTAGGTCCCATCGTCATATATTGTGTTTGGCCCATTGGTTCCTTTCTTGAATTGCTGATGTGTGTGGATTTCTTGAGGTGTAGAAGAAACATTTGGGTAATTAATAAGGTAATTATTTCTGAGCATGCAACATTATAGCTACATTTTACATTATCTTTTGGTTCACTTTCACAACTGAATACGTTATAAACATGTGTATGCAACTAGTGCTTTACCAAAATACGGTACGCTCATCTCTAGTGTAATTACAATTAAATCTTCATTCCTAGCCAGATCATATTTCCTTGGAAACCTGTTGCTTTCTGTTAAGTATTAACTATTAAAAAAATCCATGCAAGTCCGAAGAAATTTGAAGATAATTTTTAAGTCATATGTACGAATGACACAACATAGTCATAAATAGCTACAATTATACACTTAATTTAGCTAATTCCTGCTCACAAATCCTTTTTGCTTTTGGATCAAGAAAATGAAAAAAAAAAAAAATCTACGGAGTGATTTTGTTTTCTTAATCATAAAACAAAGAAAGAAGGGAAAACCTCATCGATGTTCTTTTGAGACTAATTGAGAGAACACGTTACTATGTGCTATGCGCGACTAAGAGTCTGATCACCTGAGGTTCCAGTTCCATGACCATGGCTCACTGCACTTGGCAGCATCCTTCAGATGACAGGGACTGCAGGAAAGTGTGCCTTAGTGTTGAGAATAATGATAATTAGGGACTACAATATCCATCATTAGCTTTTTTTACGATAAAGCCCTCCAACCTTTTTATTATGTAGAAAGGGGTCACTTTTTATTTTTGACCGTTAGAATAACATAACGGTAAAATGAGTTTACCGTTGTCACTCTTGCCTATAAAAGGGTCTGTAAAGCCTTATGTAAATATTGACAATTAAGATCAAAATAAAAACATTATTCATCTTTTTCTCAACATGGTATCAGAGCACATCGTTCTTTAATCACTTCCACAATCAAACAACCAGCAAATCACTGAACCCAAAATGATTGAATCTCAAAAGATAAATTCCACACAAAACCTCACCTGGGCTCAGCTTGTTTCCTTATCGATCAGTGACAACCATAAAAATTGTGCTGATGAAAAAAAAGAGACAGCTCGAGAAAATTCGACAAAACTGAAAGTGACTGACCTGAATACTATACACGACAATGGAAACCAGCGCTCAGGTGAGCCCAATAGTAGGCTCGAATCAGTCCAATTTGAAATCCCTTTTTCCTCCAAGCCACAGCCATCCTCAAGCTTAGCGGATATGGAGTGTAAATCATCTCAATTTCGTAGAGATCAGGCTGTTGTTGCCAAGAGAAGGGACAATCAAACCCCCAACTCCAACCGAGATCTGCGTGAAGGAGGAAGGGGGAGCGACGGCGACGAACTCGAATGCTGTGGCTACTGCGAGAAGTTAGGTCACACAAGGGATCGTTGTTGGGCTCTCCACCCCGAGCTCCGACCGATCAAGGATAGGGGACGATTGAGAGGCGATGGTGCTGTCAAGGCACAAAGAGGAGATGGACAGAGAGAAAGGGGGAAGAGAAGGTCTGTCGCGAGTAAGAGCGAAGGAAGCAACTCAGACTCGAATGGTTCGAGAGAAGGGAAGGCTTCGACTTCGACTCAGTCGATCGAACAGAGCGACTCAACCCAGAGCCGAATCAGTCGAATCGAAGCTACTCTGGAAAGTTTACTCTCCTCTCTCCGTAAGTCAGAGCTAGGTCCAAACTTTAATTGTTTTTCTTTTGGGCTGGATAAAGCTCATTCACCAAAATCTGTTTTGATAAATCCAATAAATAAAATAGGACCAGCTTGTGTTGAGCCCAAACCAATGATAAAACCGAAAATTGTTATGCCAATAGAAAATAAATGTTTGACAATTGGTTATACTTTCTTTAATGCCTCAAATTACGGTACAAAATGGATTTTAGATTCCGGTGCCACCGACCACATGACGGGAAATCAAAATTTGTTAACTAATTATCGGGAAATTTGTGATGACCAATTTTTCACCGTTGCAAACAATGAAAAAATTAAAATTAAAGGTTGGGGTATGATTAGTATTTTGTCAAAAAAATTTTTGCAAGATGTGTTCTATGTTGAAAATTGTTCGGTAAATTTGTTGTCGATTAGTAAACTTTCTAAAGATTTGAATTGTGAAATAATTTTCAAAGAAAAAAGTGTTATTTTTCAAGATTTAGCCACCAAAGAAAAAATTGGTGAAGGTTTTCTTGAAAACGGTCTTTATTTTTTTAAATAGCAATAGATTTGTTTTCAAAACTATCAAAGATGTAGATTTGAGTAAACTTTGGCACAAGCGTGTTGGGCATCCTTCCGATAGAGTTTTAAGCAAAATTTTTATTTTTTCTAATTTAGATTGTAGTAAGTGTGAAACTTGTAAACTTGCAAAACATACTAGACCTCCTTTTCCTATTTCAAATTCTAAAAGTAGTGATTTTTTCGAACTTATCCATTCCGATGTTTGGGGTCCGGCCCCTTTAACTTCTTATAATAATTATAGATATTTTGTTACTTTTATTGATGATTTTTCAAAAACTACTTGGTTGTATTTGATGAAAAATAAAAATGAAGTTTTTTCGCATTTTCAAGCTTTTGCGAATTTTGTTGAAAATCAATTTGAGAAAAAAATTAAAATCTTGAGAACGGATAATGGTACCGAGTTTGTTAATCAAGTTTTTTCTAACTTTCTTAAACAAAAATGTATTTTACATCAAACCACTTGTATTTATACTCCTCAACAAAACGGTATTTCCGAAAGGAAAAATCGTCATCTTTTAGAAGTTACTAGGTCACTTTTATTTCAAAATAATGTTCCAAAAAAATTTTGGTCGGATGCCGTTTTAACCGCGACTTATTTGATAAATAGGTTGCCAAGTGCCATTTTGGATTTTAAAAGCCCTTTAGAAATTCTTTATGGTAGAAAATTAGATATTAGTCATTTAAGAGTTTTTGGTTGCAAATGTTTTGTGCACAATCAAAGAATTGATAAACTCGATTTTACTTCAATTAAAACTATTTTTGTCGGGTATTCTTCCGAAAAAAAAGGTTATAAGTGTTATGACCCTAAAAATAAAAAACTTTATATTTCTGGAGACGTTATTTTTTTTGAAAATGAATCTTTTTTTGAAAATGACATTGAAAATAATATTGAAAAAAATCTTCTAAATGACTTTATATATCCATGTGTTACTAACATCGAAACAAGTGAGTTTCGAAGAGAATCAAGAAATATTGTAGGTGAAGAATCACAAGAAGAAATTGAAGAAAGCCTACAAAGTGAAGAAAGTCGAAATGAAGAACTTGAAGAAACCGAACAAGAAGAACACATCGAGGAGGATGACGAAGCTCAAGAGCAAGAGATGCCATTGAGAAGATCAAGTCGACAACCTCAACCTTCCACAAGATTAAGAGATTTTGTCACTTATTCGGTACAATATCCAATTCAAGATTACGTTTCTTATGATAATGTATCTCGTGAACATTATGCCTTCTTAAATTCCTTGTCGAAAATTGAGGAACCAACCAATTATAAGGTAGCAAAAAAAGATCCAGAATGGTGTAAGGCAATGGAAGAAGAACTTCATGCCTTAGAAAAAAATCAAACTTGGGTACTTTGTGAATTACCAAAAAAGAAAAGACCGGTTGGTTGTAAGTGGGTGTATAAAATTAAATACCATAGCGACGGTACCATAGAACGGTACAAAGCTAGATTGGTAGCCAAAGGGTATACCCAAACTTATGGTATAGACTACCATGAAACCTTTGCACCGGTGGCCAAAATGAAAACCGTTAGGATACTTTTTTCCATAGTGGTAAATAACAATTGGACCCTTCACCAAATGGATGTAAAAAATGTCTTTCTTCAAGGAACACTTGAAGAAGAGGTATATATGTCCATACCACCCGGTCATAAAAAAGAAGGTATTTCTAACCTTGTATGTAGGTTAAAAAAATCAATTTATGGTTTAAAGCAATCTCCAAGGGCATGGTATGGTAAACTTTCTCAATTTTTAGTATCTTGTAATTTTAAAATTAGTGAAGCCGATCCATCATTATTTGTTAGGCACAATACCAATGGTACCACCGCGGTTTTAGTTTATGTCGATGACATAATCATAACCGGAAATAGCCTTATGGAATTGAAAATGTTAAATTGAGCCTAAGACAAAAATTTGATATTAAAGATTTAGGCAAGTTAAAATATTTTCTTGGAATAGAAATAGCTCATTCTTCAAAAGGGTTATTTATGAATCAAAGAAAATATGTTTTTGACTTGCTTAAGGAGACCCGTAAATTAGGATGTAAGCCGGTCAAAATCCCAATAGATATAAATGAAAAACTTGATAATGAAAAATGTGAACCATTAAAAGACATAAGCCATTTTCAAAGACTTGTAGGTAAACTAATTTACCTAATTGTTACAAGACCGGACTTATCATTTGCCGTAAGCCAAATTAGTAAATTCATGCATGCACCAAGTGTTGGAGTTGTGTCCTAGAAGCCAATCATTCTGGCTACTTCTATGGTTTATGTTATTAATGATATTTTATCATTTGTTCCTTGATTTATTTGTTGATAGATCATTCAGGTTGAGGATCTGAATTGTAGATCTCTATAACTCATTTGTTCATAAATGACAATAATAAATCTAAAGATGTCCATAATCTTGATAATTAATAAGGAGCATTAATTATCAAATAAGATTAGTATGCAAGTTAAGCGATGATTAAGTTCTACAAATCATAGGTAAGGAGTTGCCAACTTAATTGCATATGTATATGTTATAGAACATAGTACAGGACATGACCTAATAAAATAAACATTTGGATTGTGTTAAGTGTCATTGTTTATTTCATATTAGTTTGATTCTAAGTTTGAGATGTTCACCTTTTCCACATGAGGATAGGTTCAATAAATATCGTCTAACGTTGATTCTTGATAAAGGCTGCTATAAGGACTTTATTTATGTTCTCTTGAATTGTGCGGGGAAAAGTTGTTCATCAAGAAAACCGTATGTCCCTCATTAATATACTTGATGAGTGATGATATCTGTTTGGGCCCCTTGATGGAGTTGGATTGGTTGGCCAACATGTACAATCAACTCTAGATCAAGAAATGTATAATCTGCAAGAATGACACATTCCTATCTTGGATTATACAAAGATATCATGTGACATAAGAATCAGACAAGGAAATACTAATATTTCTTATGCAGGATTGACATATTGTAGCAGTACATTATTTATGCGAATTGGGAATCATAACGTGTTGCTAGATACCGCTTATGATTATTGGAATTAAATAAGCGATTTAATTCCATGGCCAACATAGCATAAATCCTCAAAGGGTCACACAAAATAGAGTTTTAACCAAACAGTGCATTATTTATTTATTCGCAACAGTGAGTATTGCGAATATATGATGGGTTGATTAATTAATTATATACCGTTGTGAACCTTTATAATTAATTGAATCAAATTGATCATATAGAAATAAATTAGTGCATTTGCTAATCCTAGATTAATTATTAATATGTTAATATTTAATCATGTGCAATACATTTAATTAATTGAACTAATTGGGCTTCTAAATTAAATGGTTATTTAAAAGCCCGAATTGAGGTGTATGAAAGGATCAACATGTGAGATGGATTAATGGGCTTTGGAGCCCATAATCCTCCCACCTAATTTCGGCAAGGAGAGGGCAGATCTGTCCAAGATTTGTTGGATGAGAGACCTAGGGTTGGAGCACTATATATAGGGGTATCTCTTGGGAGAAAACCCTAGCCGTCACATTGCTCTCTTCCCTTCTCTCTCTCTTGGCCGAAATCCACCCAAGGAAAGAAAAATTTCAGAATTTTTCTTCCTCCCTTCCTCTCCTCTCTACCTCTCATAGTTCATGTGTTGAACAAATTTCCCTCTAATAATTAATTAGTTAATTGCTTTGGAAGAGGGAAAACCTTAGGATTAGCTTTGCTCTCTTTGAATCGCTAGCACGAATCTTCTAGAGCTTGGTTAATCTCTTGGTGGACTCGAGGCGGCCGGCCGGCGACTTGGAGGAGGTGAAGGCACGCCACCGACTCCTACGCTTAGGATCTAACCTCCTTAATACGATTTAAGGAGAGGTAATGATTCTATTTCCTTTCTCATGACGTGTGATTGCTTTAGCACTAGATCTATTGATTTGCTTGTTGTTAATGGGGATTAATTAGTTGTAATTAATCTAAAATTAAAATATGAGTATTTCCTAACAGTGGTATCAGAGCTATGGTCGTGCTTAAGGTTTTTCACACTTAATTAAGTGAGAATTCGTAATTAATTAAGTTAATTAGTGATGTGCATACTTGCTGGTCCTGGAAAGGCTGTTTTCTGTATTGTTGCTTGTTTTTCATAGTGTAAAGCTCTCTGAAATTTTTTCCTTCTTACTGGAGGTTGTAGCCCTTTGAGTTGTGGTTGTTTTCCCACTGGAACCATTGAAATTCGATGTAAAATGAATTTTTAGTGATTTAAACAGTAACGGTGCGCAGATCTGTTATTCTGCTGCACAGTTCTGTTGTTGTGGTTGGTAACAAATAAGTTTGTATACTAAGTACCTATAAATTTTAGATAGGATTAATCTAAACTTGATGCTTTTTCTGGATATGTAAATTTTGTTGCATATTTCGGATATTATGTGGCCATTCAAGGATGAAAAGTGATGAAGTTGTCAGATCTATTTTTTTCAAACAAACCGATTGTTTTGAAAAACTGTACTTATTGAGAAACTTTTATAGAAAAGTATTTAAATAGAAATGTTCTCCTTTAATTCTGGAATCTGCGAAAATTAATTTCATAGATTTTCATTGAGATTTGATACCTCAACCGAGTGAAAACTTTATGGTCGACGGTCTGTTACAGAACAGGACACCTTGCTTAAATGCTTGTTATCTCGTTGATCTTGAATATAACTTGTGGTTTTTCTTTTCATGGATTGATAGCCTATTGTATGTAGTATTTTTCTATGTAAATTGTTTGCTGGAAAAATATCAAGGGGATGATCATACAGATCAAAAGGTTGAGACCAATAACAGAATTTTCTCTAACGGTGCTTCGCGCACAATCTGAGGATTTGTCTTTTTTGGTTCTCCCTGATGGTAATTGATCTCTCCTTGAGATTTTTACAGGTAATCACAATCTTTGTAAGGAGTTCTCTGGATTTATTTCGAATTTTTTGGAGACCGAATTATTTTGAATTTTTTTCGGGCCCCAAATTTCGTATTTTAATTAGTTAAAATAGTTTCTAATTAATCAATTTATTGAAAGGTTAATTAGAAAACTCCTTAAATACCCTCCTTTCTATTTTGATGGTTGGATTTAATTTGAAAGGGCTTAAACAATTAGTTGTTAAAGTTAAGCCTTCTTTGCATTCGAAAAACTTGAGCAACAAGTATGCACAAAGATTCTAATTAATGAAATTAATTAAGAGCAAGTGAATCATATATATTGTATATGTGCTAACTTTGTTTTGTAGGAGGATGTGGGTTTGATATGGCTCAAGATGTCAATGCATTGTGTGTTGTAAAATATTGTGAATGCATGTGATTGCTTGTAATGTGGCCTAAGGTGCATTGATAATTAATAATTGATTAATTCTTGATGTAAATTGTGAGGCTTGCATGCCCCTAAGGCCTAGGAGGGTTTTAGGATTTTATCACATGTATTTATTTTCCTTAATTATTAGATAGGATCTTAGTAATTAGTGGAAGGATTTGATTAGATTAGTCTCGTTACATGGAGATGCGACGAAGACTAATGCAAGCGGGAGCCATACAAACCCACGGCAATGTTTGAGATGCATATGTTATGTGATTGTTTGAGAATGCCTTGAATTGTCATAGGTAGGTATGGGTGTATGCTTACACGACCACCAAACAAGAGTCACATAATTGTTTTGTCCCAAATACGATTAAGTTAATTCGTCCTCCTTCTCTCTATCCCCTTCAAGACAATTGATTGTTTATTGATGCATTCCGCCGACGCGGACATCGTACTCCATCATTGTAGTCGGGGTGTAAATCAGATTTGCAAGGAGCAAATAGAGAGAAGTTACTTTTCAATGGACCCTAATCAGATTGGACATTGGGACGAAGTTCGCGATGCGAACTAAGGATCATAAAGTTGTATGATCGGTTAAGAGAACCTACCCTATATTAGTTGTCTTGATGTTGTGCCGACGCCGTCATCATTTCAACGAAAGTAGGGGACTTGGAAATCCATTACATTTAGGGACATTATATTAGTGTAGTAGAAGTTTTTACTTTATGGAAGTTAAAACAAAAAACATAAACTAATTGACCTTAATTTTGATATTGTTGTAGATGTCTTCCTCGTCTTTTACGCTACGTTCTCTTCTTGAAAAAGAGAAGCTTGCCTTCAATGGTGCCAATTTCTTGGATTGGCACCGCAACCTTAGGCTTGCCTTTAGGTTTGAAAAGAAGGAGTATCTCTTGACCACTCCAATTCCCGCTCCCCCTGCGAGCACTGCTCCCGAAAAGGAGCAGCAAGACTATGACAAGCACTTGATGGACGACATTGAGATGTCGGTCTTGATTGTTGCGGTCATGGACAATGAGCTCCAAAAGGAGTACATTGATAGTAGTGGTCTTGGAGTGTTTGAAATCATCTCTCGTCTCTCAAGAATGTTTAAGACCAAAGCTCGTACCGAAAGGGGCAAACTCATCAAGGCCGTCGCCAACACTCGTTTGGCGAAGGGTTATGAAGTTGGCCCACACGTCATGAAGATGGCGGGGTTGTTTCGGCAGCTTGAAAGCCTTGACACGCCCTTCCCGTCGGGGGCTGTCCAAGACTTTATTCTCAACTCTCTTCCTCATAGTTACTCGGGGTTCATTGTGAACTACCGCATGAATGGCATGGAGAAAAGTTTGGAGGATCTCCAAAATATGCTCATGGAAACTAAGGAGAGTCTTAAGAAAGAGAAATGGTCTAAGGATGTTCTTGCTGTGAATGACAAGGGAATGAAGATCAAGAAGAAAGCCCGAAAGAACAAGAGAGGCAAAGGCCCGGTGACGCCCCATGGCTCGTCCAAGGGTGCTCCCGAAGGTTCAAGGAAGAAGAAGAACCCGGCCACTTCCGATACCGTGTGCTACTATTGTAGTGACAAGGGCCATTGGAACAGGAACTGCCCCAAGTACCTTGCTGATAAGAAGGCTGGAACCGTCCGTCCTTCTACTTCAGGTATATTTGTCATTGAAACCCTTATCGCTACCTCAAGCAATGACTGGATATTTGATACTGGTTCATGCGCTCACATTTGTCGAAATGTGCAGGCACTAAAGAGTAGGAGGCGGCTCGAGAGAGGCGAAGTTCAACTCCGCGTCGGTAACGGCACGTGCATCTCCGCTATGGCCGTTGGGAACGTGGAATTATCTTTGCCTTGTGGTTTTGTGTTGGAACTCAAGGATGTTTATGTAGTTCCATGTATCACTCGAAACATTATCTCTATCTCATATTTGGACTTGGATGGTTTTAATATTGCAATAAAGAACAAGTGTTTGACTTTGTTTCGTGATGAAGTTCGTTATGGTGTTGCGCATTTATCGAATGGTCTTTATATGCTTGATTGTAATGAACTTGTTTTGAGCGTTGAGAATGACAATAGGAAACGTAAGATTTCTCAAGAGAATGCAACTTTGATGTGGCATTGCCGCTTAGGTCACATCAATGAGAAGCGCATCAAGAGATTGCAAACCTTTGTTCTCTTGGATCAGTTCGCTTTCGATCCAATTGACACATGCGAGTCTTGTTTGATGGGAAAAATGACGAAAGCGCCTTTTCCCAACAAAGGGACAAGGGCAAATGGCTTGTTGGACCTTGTACATACCGATGTATGTGGACCTATGAGCATTTGCGCACGTGGTGGTTATTCATACTTCATCACTTTTACCGATGATCATAGTAGATACAGGTATATTCTACTTGATGCGGCACAAGTCTGAATCCTTTGACAAGTTCAAAGAATTCAAGAATGAAGTTGAAAACCAACTTGGTCGAAAGATCAAAGTTTTACGGTCCGATCGTGGAGGAGAGTACTTGAGCCATGAGTTTGGTGATTATCTAAAGGAGTGTGGAATAGTTCCACAACTCACTCCGCCGGGAACACCACAATGGAATGGTGTATCCGAAAGGAGGAATCGAACTTTGCTAGACATGGTTCGATCGATGATGAGCCAAACCGATTTGCCTAAATCGTTTTGGGGTTATGCATTAGAGACCGCAGCTTTTACACTAAACCGTATTCCATCTAAGTCCGTTGAGAAAACACCTTATGAGATTTGGTTTGGTAAGAAACTAAACATGATGTTTCTCAAGATTTGGGGTTGTGAAGCTTATGTGAAAAAGCTAGTGAGCGATAAGCTTGGACCCAAATCGGACAAGTGTCATTTCGTAGGATACCCTAAGGAAACAAAGGGATACTACTTCTACAACCGTGTCGAGAACAAGATAGTTGTTGCTCGTCATGCCGAGTTCTTGGAGAAGAAATTTCTCGCAAGAAAAGGTAGTGGGAGTAATGTAGTTATTGAAGAAATTCATGAACCACCACAAGACATGCCTCAAGTAGGTAATGTAATTATTCCCAATGAGGTTCCAAATGAGGTAGTAGTCGAGCCCGTTCCACAAGTCGTTGTGGAAGAGGTTCAAGAGAATGCTCCCTCAAATGAGGACTCGAACATATCGCATGCCGATTATGTTCAAGAATCTCAAAGTTTCGAGGATCAAGAACCAACTCCACAAGCCGTTGTGGAACAAGTTCAAGAACCTCAAGAACCTCAAGCACCCATTCTACGAAGGTCTACAAGGGAAAGTCATCCACCCGAAAGGTACTTGGGTTTGCATGATGTCCTCGTCATTGCGAATGACGAACCTTTGACCATTAATGACATGATGAAGAAATCCGACTCCAAGGAATGGCTCAAGGCCATTGAATCCGAAATGCAATCCATGTATGACAACAAGGTTTGGACCTTGGTTGACCTTCCCAACGGAGTGAAACCCGTTGAGAACAAGTGGATCTTTAAAAGAAAGGTCGACATGGATGGCAACTTGACCATTTACAATGCACGACTTGTTGCGAAAGGTTACAAGCAAATTCATGGTATTGACTATGAAGAAACCTTCTCGCCCGTCGTCATGTTCAAGTCAATTCGGATCTTGTTAGCAATTGCCGCATTTTATGACTATGAGATATGGCAAATGGATGTCAAAACCGCCTTCCTAAATGGCAATTTGGAAGAGGATGTGTACCGACACAACCCGAGTGTTTTGTGGATCCTAAGAATGCTAACAAGGTATGCAAGCTTCAAAGGTCCATTTATGGATTGAAGCAAGCATCAAGGAGTTGGAACAAGCTCTTTGATGAAGAGGTCAAGAAGTTGAACTTCATTCAAAGCGAAAAGGAACCTTGTGTTTACAAGAGGATTAGTGGGAGCGTGGTCGTATTTCTTGTTCTATATGTTGATGATATACTCTTGATCGGGAATGATATTCCCGAATTGAATGATGTCAAGGATTCATTGAAGAAAGTGTTCTCAATGAAAGACTTGGGCGAAGCCGCCTACATCCTAGGAATTAAAATCTATAGAGATAGATTTAGGAGGTTGTTAGGCTTGAGTCAAGATGCATATATTGGCAAAGTGTTGGAAAAACACAAAATGGCTAGTTCCAAGAAGGGTTACTTGCCTATGTCACATGGCATATTCTTGAGCAAGACTCAATGTCCGACGGAAGATGCAGATAGGAAATTTATGAACAAGTTTCAATATCCATCTGTGGTCGAATCGATCATGTATGCCATGCTATGCACTCGCCCCGATGTGGCACATCCGATTAGTGTGACTAGTCGATACCAAGCTAACCCTGGTATGCCACACTGGACCGCAGTCAAGAATATCCTCAAGTATTTGAAGAGAACATAAGATAGCATCCTCGTATACGGTGGAGACCAAGAGCTCGTTGTAAGTGGTTACACCGATGCTAGTTTTCAAACCGATCGAGATGATGCCAAGTCACAGTCCGGCTATGTATTCCTGCTCAATGGTGGTGCCGTAAGTTGGAAAAGTTCCAAGCAAGAAACTACGGCCGATTCCGTCACCGAAGCGGAATACTTAGCGGCTGGTGAAGCAGCAAAAGAAGGCGTTTGAATCAAGGAGTTCTTGACCGAGCTGGAGGTGGTTCCAAGCATCTCGGGTCCAGTGGATCTCTACTGCGACAACACGGGAGCCATAGCTCAGTCCAAGGAGCCTAGGTCTCACCAAAAGACCAAGCACATTCTACGACGTTTTCATCTTATCCGTCAGTTTGTGAATGACGGGTGGATCAAGGTCAAGAAGGTGGACGGTGCCGCGAACACAACGGATCCTCTGACAAAGCCTTTGTCTCGAGCCGCACATGAGTTGCATGTTGCATCCATGGGGATTAGGCGTATGCCTGAGTGGCTTTGAGTTGTATCTTTTACTTAGAGGCTTTAGTATGAGACATGTATATTTTGGATATTACATTGAGTACTATGCACTTGCTAGAAGTCATTTTGATTGACTCTAGGCCAAGTGGGAGATTGTTGGAGTTGTGTCCTAGAAGCCAATCATTCTGGCTACTTCTATGGTTTATGTTATTGATGATATTTTATCATTTGTTCCTTGATTTATTTGTTGATAGATCATTTAGGTTGAGGATCTGAATTGTAGATCTCTATAACTCATTTGTTCATAAATGACAATAATAAATCTAAAGATGTCCATAATCTTGATAATTAATAAGGAGCATTAATTATCAAATAAGATTAGTATGCAAGTTAAGCGATGATTAAGTTCTACAAATCATAGGTAAGGAGTTGCCAACTGAATTGCATATGTATATGTTATAGAACATAGTACAGGACATGACCCAATGAAATAAACATTTGGATTGTGTTAAGTGTCATTGTTTATTTCATATTAGTTTGATTCTAAGTTTGAGATGTTCACATTTTCCACATGAGGATAGGTTCAATAAATATCGTCTAACGTTGATTCTTGATAAAGGCTGCTATAAGGACTTTATTTATGTTCTCTTGAATTGTGCGGGGAAAAGTTGTTCATCAAGAAAACCGTATGTCCCTCATTAATATACTTGATGAGTGATGATATCTGTTTGGGCCCCTTGATGGAGTTGGATTGGTTGGCCAACATGTACAATCAACTCTAGATCAAGAAATGTATAATCTGCAAGAATGACACATTCCTATCTTGGATTATACAAAGATATCATGTGACATAAGAATCAGACAAGGAAATACTAATATTTCTTATGCAGGATTGACATATTGTAGCAGTACATTATTTATGCGAATTGGGAATCATAACGTGTTGCTAGATACCGCTTATGATTATTGGAATTAAATAAGCGATTTAATTCCATGGCCAACATAGCATAAATCCTCAAAGGGTCACACAAAATAGAGTTTTAACCAAACAGTGCATTATTTATTTATTCGCAACAGTGAGTATTGCGAATATACAGGCCTGATAAGGATCATCCGCTAGATCCATCATCCCCATCATCCGCTCATTAATAACTGAAAAACGCGTGGAGATTCCTAGCGCCCTTTCCATTCTGGTCCGCGCTTTCCCCCCTTCTTCGCGCTTTCCCTATTTACTCGCGCTCTTTCCATTCTGCTCAGCGTCATCCTCTAGCTATTAACTATTGAAGTTGAAGATCAACAGTTAGCTTAGTAGTTTCAATAATTAGCTTAGTAACTTCAAGGGTAATAGTTTCATCTTCAACAGTTAGTCTAGTAACTTCAATAGTTAGTTTAGTATTTTCAATAGTTAGTCTAGTAATTTCAATAGTTAGTCTAGTAACTTCAACAGTTAGCCTAGTAACTTCAATAGTTAGTTTAGTATTTTCAATAGTTAGTCTAGTAATTTCAATAGTTAGTTCAGTAACTTCAACATTTAGTCTAGTAAACTTCAAGTGTAATAGTTTCAACTTCAACAGTTAGTTCAGTAACTTCAATAGTTAGCCTATTAACTTCAAAGGTAATAGTTTCAACTTCAATAGTTAGCTTATTAATTTCAAGAGTAATAGTTTCAACTTCAACAGTTAGGCTATTAACTTCAAAGGTAATATTTTTAACTTCAATAGTTAGCTTAGTAAACTTCAAGTGTAATAGTTTCAACTTCAACAGTTAGTTCAGTAACTTCAATAGTTAGCCTTTTAACTTCAAAGGTAATAGTTTCATCTTCATTAGCTGCTGGGTAAGAAGGAGGGGGACAAAGGGATGAAGGGAACAAAGAGATGGAGGAAACAGAAAAAGAAAGAGGGGTGAAGAGCGTAGGCTCTGTGAACAGAAAAGGAAAGAGGGGATGCGCTCATTAACGCGTGACAGTTATTCACGCGTTAATTGAGGAGATGAGAGGGGATGATGGGGATGATAGAATCCTTCCGGATGATGGAAAGCAATTCCGGCGAATATATGATGGGTTGATTAATTAATTATATACCGTTGTGAACCTTTATAATTAATTGAATCAAATTGATCATATAGAAATAAATTAGTGCATTTGCTAATCCTAGATTAATTATTAATATGTTAATATTTAATCATGTGCTATACATTTAATTAATTGAACTAATTGGGCTTCTAAATTAAATGGTTATTTAAAAGCCCGAATTGAGGTGTATGAAAGGATCAACATGTGAGATGGATTAATGGGCTTTGGAGCCCATAATCCTCCCACCTAATTTCAGCAAGGAGATGGCAGATCTGTCCAAGATTTGTTGGATGAGAGACCTAGGGTTGGAGCACTATATATAGGGGTATCTCTTGGGAGAAAACCCTAGCCGTCACATTGGTCTCTTCCCTTCTCTCTCTCTTGGCCGAAATCCACCCAAGGAAAGAAAAATTTCAGAATTTTTCTTCCTCCCTTCCTCTCCTCTCTACCTCTCATAGTTCATGTGTTGAACAAATTTTCCTCTAATAATTAATTAGTTAATTGCTTTGGAAGAGGAAAAACCTTAGGATTAGCTTTGCTCTCTTTGAATCGCTAGCACGAATCTTCTAGAGCTTGGTTAATCTCTTGGTGGACTCGAGGCGGCCGGCCGGCGACTTGGAGGATGTGAAGGCACTCCACCGACTCCTACGCTTAGGATCTAACCTCCTTAATACGATTTAAGGAGAGGTAATGATTCTATTTCCTTTCTCATGACGTGTGATTGCTTTAGCACTAGATCTATTGATTTGCTTGTTGTTAATGGGGATTAATTAGTTGTAATTAATCTAAAATTAAAATATGAGCATTTCCTAACACCAAGAACACCTCATTTAGATGCCATTAATAGAATATTAAGGTATCTAAAAGGTTCTCCCAAAAAGGGAATTTGGATGAGAAAAAATGGCACTAATGCAATATGTGGCTATTCCGATGTAGATTGGGCCGGAAGCTTCGATAGAAAATCGACAACCGGTTATTGCACATTTGTAGGCGGAAATATAGTCACATGGAAAAGCAAGAAACAAAATGTCGTGGCACGATCAAGCGCGAAAGCGGAGTATCGAGCTATGGCATCCACCGCATGTGAGTTGTTATGGATCAAGCAATTACTAGCCGACTTGAAGATCAAGCACGAAGCACCAATGAAGATGTTTTGTGATAATCAAGCGGCAAGACACATTGCGGCGAATCCCGTCTTTCACGAGCGGACTAAACATATAGAAGTAGATTGTCACTTCATTAGAGAAAAAATCCAAGCCAAAGAGATCGAAACACCATATGTTCGAAGTCAAGACCAATTGGCGGATATTTTCACTAAGGGATTAAGCATCAAGTCTTTTGAAGATATTGGAAGCAAGCTAGGCTTGTATGACATATACATGCCTAGCTTGAGGGGGAGTGTTGAGAATAATGATAATTAGGGACTATAATATCCATCATTAGCTTTTTTTACGATAAAGCCCTCCAACCTTTTTATTATGTAGAAAGGGGTCACTTTTTATTTTTGACCGTTAGAATAACATAACGGTAAAATGAGTTTACCGTTGTCACTCTTGCCTATAAAAGGGTCTGTAAAGCCTTATGTAAATATTGACAATTAAGATCAAAATAAAAACATTATTCATCTTTTTCTCAACACTTAGAACTCCCACTATCCTCATATGGCTTGCGTCTCACCTCTGTCTCTTGAAGCTGTAAGCAATACTCCAAATTCCACAAAACATCTCCAATTGCGGGTCGATCCATCCCGTATTCTTCCAAACACTTCTCAGCTATATCCCAAAATTTTCTAAGTGAATTCATATTTATCTCACCCACAATCCTTGGATCAATAATTTTTTCAAGTTGGCCTCGCCTTCGGCATATCAGCGCCCATCCAGCCAAGTTTATTGCTTCCCTTGAGAGGGATTGATCTATAACAGGCCTTGCAGACAGCACCTCTAAGAGCATCACGCCAAATGAATACACATCTGATTTGTCAGTTAGCATTTGGGTCTTGAAGTACTCTGGATCTAGGTAACTAAATGTACCTTTCACAGCAGTGCTGACGTGTGTCTGGCTTAAGGCACCAAGCTTTGACAGACCGAAATCTGATACCTTTGCCGCAAAACTCTTTCCTAAAAGGATGTTGATAGATTTTACATCTCGATGTATGATGGTTTGAGAGGAACCAGTGTGGAGGTAATGCAAGCCTTTGGCTGCTTCAATGCAAATCTCTAGCCTTTGCTTCCATGATAGTGATGGCAACTCAGTGCCATATAAATAATTTCTCAGTGAGCCCTTCTCCATATATTCATACACAAGAATCATCTTTGAGCGCTCGTTGCAATATCCTATTAGCGATACAAGGTGTCGGTGACGAGAATCAGAGATAGAACTTCAATCTCAGTCTGGAATTCAGGAAGGCCTTGTTGGGATCCGGAAGAGGCCCGTTTTACTGCAACTTCAGTTCCATTGTTGAGTACACCCTTGTATACTTTCCCAAACCCACCTGCTCCAATTATCACTACACCACATTTGACCTTCTGTAACGTTCATTAAAATGGATTTATGACGTTTATCCCAACGTTACAATATACCCTGTTACAAATTGAAAAAAACGTCATAGATGGTTGAGAATTTGTGACTTTTTTTTTTAGAAAAAACGTCATAGAAAGAGGAATCTATGACGTTTATTTCGAAAAAAAATGTCATAGATGGAAGGGTTCTGTAACGTTTTTGTTGAAAAAAACGTCATAGTACTAAAATTAAAAAATAGAAAAAAAAATTAATTTAATATTTTGTAACGTTTTTTTATATAATAAACATCACAGAACTCTTCTTTTTTTTAAAAAAAAAAATAAATTTGCTACAATCACCGCATCATCTGCCATAAAACTAAAATATATACCATAATATTTTTGTTGCTAGATACAATCATAATCATTTACATAAACAATATATAAAACTAATATACACGGCTCTCACCCTTCGGCACTACTTTCGATAGCTCGGCCACGACTTTCACCCTTAGGTACGACTTTCGACCGCTCGGCCACGACTTTCACCCTTGGGCACGGCTTTTGATCGCTCGGCCACGGCTTTCACCATTGAGCACGGCTTTCACCACGCTCGGCACAGCTTTCGTTTGCTCGATCCATTAAACCTCGGCTTGACTCCTTTTGCTATCTGTTTTTACATAAAACAAGAAAATCCAAGCATAAGCCATATAACTAGTTACTAAGAGACTAAGAAAATATAGTAGCTGATTAGTTAACAGATGACACATTAATATAGAAAGGGTAGTAGTAGCAATGAGTTGAAGTGTGCTGACCCTACCTCAATCTTGTTTTAAACAAGAGACAAACTCAAGCTGGAAATAAATTGAACTTTCAAGCTCACAGTAACTTTGAATTTTGAGAGAGTACGAATTTTGTTACCAACACTGTTGATGTTATAATAGTAAAATTTGGAATTTATATCCAAAATAGTGAGCATCCTATGTTATTAATGGCCAGATACTTCAAATTGAACTTCATAATATATATCAAGCTATTTCAAATCGTGTTCAAGATTGAGCTAGACTCAAATTAAACATGCGCAATAACCAATTATTAGTTACAGTAAATTGTAGGAACAAAATCAATGAGGCAGCACATATGCAACAACTCCTAGTATCATTTAGGAACTTAATTATATACGTAATTACCAATTGCTTTTACCTATGGAAACTCTAACACCTATTACCTCAATCTCTAATAAAAACAGGCAAAAACATAAAGGGGTTTCAATACATAACTAAAAACCTGTCGGTGAGAAGCTGGTCAGCATTAAACTGTGCAACAACAGCTTTTAGAACCTCATTGCCAATTGAACGAAGCACCTAAGAAAGTTATTACTGAGGTCAAAGTATGAAATTGCAGATGTACGGTATCTTAAATCCATTAAATTGCTTCTATGCTTGATACATGTTTCCACTCTCAATTGTTAGCAGAACTTAGTACACTACATCAAATGGGATATCCAACATTCCAAAGGAGTTCAAAGTTTAATACAAATTACTATAATTTTTCATTGTTGATAATATTGTGAATCAAACAACAAATGATTATATTTGGTAAGTTCAACTTAGGAAATCACGTTCTAAAACGCACCTGTGCACTGCCTTGGCCATGTACCAGTAAACTACTAGGGTGATGCAGTGGCGAGTCAGGGGCGGATTTGTGGCCGTGCGTGGCGGCTGCTGCGTCGTAACTCAGATCGGATCTAGGGTTTGTAGAAAAGAGAGGAAATCGGCCATGGCAGGGCGTTGCAAAGGGGTTGAGAGTGAGGCAGAGGTGGTGGAGAGGCCGAGGGCGAGGTGGTGTTAGGGTTTGCGAGAAGGGGGAGTGCTCCGAGTGCAAACGACGTGGGATCGGACGTGGAGAAGATCAGGGAGGACGAGGTGGTGAGGAAGGTCAGGTTGGGTGAAGCCGACGACCTTCGGTGAGTAGCTTACAGCCATGAGCGGAGAGATAGAGGAAGATCGAAGAGAGAGAAGAAGAGACTGGTTTCGATCAGGATATAAAAAGAGAAAAAAGAAAAAAAGGACCAGGTTAATTGGTTGTTGGGTGCGGCTAGAAGAAAAGTAATTGCGAAGAGAGAGGGAGAAGAAACCTGGCCTTACAAAAATTATGTCATAAAATATTTCAGGCATTATGACGTTTTTTATCTAAATAAACGTTACAGAAAAGAACTTACAATCTATGACGTTTTTTATATTAAAAACATCACAGATAAACCAGCTCTCTGTGACGTTTTTAATATAAAAAACGTCATAAATTGTATGCCAGATTTTTTTTTCATGACGGAAAATTTATGACGTTTAATATTTAAAAAACGTCACAAATTAAATGATCTTTTTTTCCGCGCTTGGCCACCAGACTATCTATGACGGTTTCAGTAAAAACGTCACAGATGGTCCGTTACAAAAGGTCTTTTTTTCTGGTAGTGTATGTTATTTTCATCAAAATTATTTGTCGCCATTTTAATATTAGAAAAGGCGATGAGCAATCCAAAATCAACTCTTGGCGATGCACCAGTGGTTGTTAAGGCGCCTAATTCATTAGATGTATCATCAACTGAGTTGACACCTCCAGTCATAGGAGACCACATTACCAATGGCTTTTTCATATCTAGCGCTTGCTTTTGACGTCGTTTCTTACTTGACGTAACAAGAAGACAAGACAGTACCAGGGCTATGACAACGACACCACCAAAAGATGATCTGAGAATAACACCTAGAGAATTATTATTACCGGTTGATGGAACTGGTGTATCACCAAAGCTTGTGTTACCGGTTGAAGGAATTGGTGTATCATTAAAGCTTGTGTTACCAGTTGATGGGATTGGTGTATCACTAAAGCTTGAGTTATTTACTTTCAAAATCTCCAATCCGTTTAGAAAAGCATTAGTTACGGTACTTACTGATCTATCTAGGCTAATGCTTACACTTATGTTTTGTGCACTGGTAACATGAGTGATAAAATCCAGATAAAATGGTTCCAATGCATAGGTTGTATAGTCAGTCGGCTTCAGGTCATTTTTAAGTGCCAAATAATCCATGATATAGACTGTAAAAACAATTCCCCTATCTAGCCTATTTGTCTTTGAGATAATATCACAAAAATGTAATCGGATAAAAAAAATACCCTGAATCAACATTAAGACTCCATGTAACGTTGATGTTAAAACCAGAATTGGAGTTGAACTGATCAGTACTGGTGTTTATTATCCTTGTCGTGTTATAAACTGTCTCCGGTGCTATCTCCTCTGAGCTCCCTTCGGGAGGATTATACTTTAATATGGTAGACACTGTATGATTCTTAGAAGCAGCAGGATTAAAAATGTAAGGGTCATCAGTAACCCAAGTTCGCCATAGTGTATCATTCTCGGGGGTGATCAATGGGCCCGGCATGTTTACCCGGTACACAGTTTCCAGTGTCTGCTTGACTAAGTCGCCATTTAATGTTGCGTTGCCAATTAAATATGGATTCTGGCCATCAAGCAACCCTGGTGGGGCAGTGAAGGCTTCTATTGCACTTACAAAAGCAAGGGAGGGAGTAAAAGGAATGAACTCAACTACCAAATCGCTAGAATCTGTCCAAAGAAAAAACTCCTTGATGGTGGGGTAAACAGTTTCAGTGACAGTGAAATTGTCAAGCAATATGTGGTTCAAAGTGCGTACACTGAACATGGCAGTCCACAGATCTGAAAAGAGGAGAAAGTGGAGGCGGAGCACGTTGGAAGAGTTGGCGGTCATAGTGAAACTGTACTTGAAACTGGAGAAAGATACGCGAGCAGATGAATATAGAAAGCTTGTGGAGTTATTGTTTGGGTTTGAAAGGGAGATACTGTTTTTGCCAGTTAGGAGGTTCGAATTATCATCACCTGTGAAAGTGCGAGGGTAGAACCCTGGGTACAGAGTAGTAGAGGTTGAGCCACAATCTATGTAATAAGAGATGTTCGGTGTGAAAGAGGATGTGAAAGAGAGAATAGAAAGCACAAGGGAAAGGAGGAGAGATGTTCAACGAAATGGCTCCATGGGAGGTAAATAGTGGAAGGCAGCGTGATGCCAGAAAGAGTTGAATTATAATATGCTCTGTTTTTTGTTCACGCTAATTGAGTGGAAAACTCGACTCAAAAGAGCTTCCTGTAGGGCTGTTTAACGTGTCAAACGGCAACGGAATCACCCTTATACGCTTCCGTTCCGTTAAAATAACGATATGTAATTTTTTTTTTGTTTGACGTTATGTTGAATAGACGGTACACAATTTGGTGCCGTTGCTGTTCCGTTCTATGAACGTTCATAAACGTTTCTGAACGTCCAAATTTGTGAAGTACAAAGTACCTTAAAAAACTTGGAATTTTGCAAAGAAAAGAATTACACCAGTATAAAAAAGATTTCCAAATACTTTGAAACTTGAAAGGCTGAAAGCATTACACAAATGTTACAAGCATTCATAAATCATAATCAGTCCTTAATAACAGGATTTGTTACAAATAAGCTTTAGGATAGTTCAAAAATATTTACACAGAAGTCCCTACAACAAGTTTTAGCTATAGAACAATCCCAAAAACTCAGAAACTTCACACAGTTCAGTCCCTGGCTTACACAAACAGCGTACCAGTAACATGACAGAGGTACAGTCGCTGGTACCAAGCCTGTACCAGCCTGATAACAGACCCAGAGGAGCAAACAAAAGGGATATAGCACAATAGAGAAGCTAACTACAGACTTATAACTTTATAACAACTATTCTAACCCAAACCAAACAATCATAGATCGCATTGAGCAACATCACAAGCTACCAACCATGACAGACCAGATTAAAGCATTTCCAAGCATGCCCAAAAATCAATTTGAAATAATCCTTGTAATTTTAATTTTATTTTATATTGTTCTTTGTAGTAAAAAAAGAAGAAAGAAAGGAAGGAAAGAGAGACAAAAAGTACAGTATTAAACTCTTAATTGACAAAACATTACAACCAACGAACCAAGCACTGACCCACAAAATGGTGGTACCAAACAGTGGTACCAAGCAGTCATAACTCATAAGCAATCACACAGATTTGTGCTTCTGCCTCTGCCATTCTTTCAGCCTCAAAACCTTCAAAATCACAAAAAAAAAGGAAAAAAATGAGACGAGAATAAACAGAAATCAAATCTTAATCAAGGAAAATTAAAGAAAAAATAAACAACAAAGTTACCTTTGCTTTGTTTTCTTCTCAGTTCTTCCTCTCAGTTCCAGCCTCTCTTTTTTTTCTCACCCAGTCACTGGCTCTCTCTTTTCTCTTCCTTCGTATAGTCAGAAAGGGACTTGAGGTCTGAGACAACAGTACTTAGCGTGCAAGGAGGAGTGAGAGACTGAGACGGGTTAGGTGCTCAGGTGAGGGAGGAGAGAATCGAGGTTAGGCGCCGCGCAACGACGAGTGAAAGAGGGAGGAAATTAGGGGAGGAGGCGGAAAACCCTAGGCACTTGACACTTTCTGGAGAGTAATAATACCCTCTCCTTCTCTCAACTCCCCTCATCTGCAATATTTTTATCATAAACCCATACAATCATGGACGAAACGTATATAACACGTGGACGGAACGTACCAGTTCGTTTTCCGTTCCGCTCGTCTCAACGTTACCAGACTGTGTTCCGTCTTCCGTTCCGTTGCATACGACGAAATACCAAATCATTCCGCCACCCGTTCCGTTGGAACGGAACGTCCACGGAAAACGAGTGACGGTATACCGTCGGCAGGCCTAGCTTCCTGCTTGTTCCTGTATTGACTGGAAAGTGGGACGTTTGACTATGTGTGGACTTATAAAAGAGATGCTAGATATTTAAAGTGAATTTAATTAGTTTATGGTTGTTTTTTTTTTCCATGTAAGAGGACTCGGAATTTTAGGCACTTTCGATGCAATGTAGTTGACGACTATTTAACATGTAATTCTGAATTTTTGTATCAGTCTTTTTTGAACAGTGTTTGTAGAGAGTCACTGCAACGTGGGTACTGCATATATTGAAAACATGAGGCAGAGCCATCAATATCGAAAACTAAATTGAATCAACACTCTAGTAACTCGCTACAGAGATAAGCACAGAAGAAGTTGCATAGAGGATTTTGATTGCAAATAGCTATCAGCTCTAAAGTATCCCACCATCGAGTCACGGCAAGTTGGATTTGATGGAATGCTACTAGCACGGTTATTCTTTGTATAATATGCTAGTTTTTGACCGGTCCAACAATTGGCATTATGAAAAATACCACGCTCAAAATGAATAATCTATTTTTTTGATAAGAAATGTAACAATAAAATCATGCCATTTAAATTACTATATATAAACAACGATAATCAATAAAGCAACAAAAGTTGAAAATAATTAAATTACAATCATCTTTATAAAATAATTTCTAAGAGTCTGTCATGTAATACAATGACACAAATCACATGAAATGTACCCTACGATCAAGAAACTAAACAAATATGATCAAATATAAACTGTACTCAAACATACAATAAAAATGGTGCAAAATCATATGAATTAATTTATGAAAATATTTATTAATGAACGCTGAAATTTTGGGACCAAAGTTAATTGAAAATTCTGAAATTATAACTATCTGTTGAAATATGATGCCGCAGAAGATCGTACCCGGGATCAGATGCATGGCATGGAACGACACGGGTTGTGCCGCATAAGATCGTGCTCTGGATCGAATGCGTGGCACTAAACAATTAAGAGCAAAAGTTGATCAAAGTGAGACACTAAGGAAAAGAACCGATCACGAATACCAAGCCCAACAAGTAATTTGGCAAGTTGACATTTCCAAGTTTGTACATGTCAACTTGAGGGGGAGTATTGAAATATATGAGGTCCACATGTGTGTGTATGGACCGAACGGTATAACGTGAAGTTAGTGTGAAGAAGGCAGATCAACACAAGCTCTGTTCGGACCGAACAAGGATGGATTCGGACAGAACAGAGAAGACAATATCACTGCAGAGATGTAATTCGGACCGAATTGGTATTAATTCGGACCGAATTGAGAAATCAGAGGTGGAGGTGTAATACAATTCGGACCGAATTGGGTCTAATTCGGACCGAATTCCTGCGTCGACCTTGCATATTTGGCAGGAAGATTGGTGCAAATTATGGAATGTTTTCCATATTGAAGAGGATCTGATTTGTTTCAGAAGAGAAGGAAATATGAAGAATAGTGACAAGATTTTGTGAATTAATTTTATTACCAAAAATGATAGTTTCCTTGTGTAATTTTATTGTCTATTTATTCTTTCTTCTCCCTCGAATTATGTATCTTAGAAAATTACAGAAAATAAATAAAAAGAGTGTGCGTGTGTGTGGAGGACGTAGGCACCAAGTTGGTGTTGAACCTCGTTAAATCTCGTGTTATCTTTGTATTTTAATTGTTATTGTTTATTCTGAGATTCTCGTGCTGAGCAACCCTAAGGGGCACGGTTCTTGTGCAGCTGCACTTGGATCGTGCCTCCTCAAATTTGATGAAGACTTATTTTCGCTGCGACGACCGACGATATTTTAACATGGTATCAGAGCGTTGTTCGTTCCTTCTACGTCGAGTAGACGTTTGAATGCTGTCAATTGCTATCGCGAGGTCCCTTGGTGCTGCTATGGTTCTGCAACGTGATTCATTTGTTGGTCATCTTGTTGCATCTTTGCGCTATTAGTGACAAAGCATGTTTTTTGCTCGGTCCATTTGTCTGGATTTGATTTCTTCTGGCGCACATACATGAATTGCATTAAGAAAGACCTCATGTGCTTCCATGATCTGGTTTGAAAGTTTTTATCTTTTCAATTTATTTCGGCCGTGCAATACATTGGTTATTGAAAATTTGCATGTATGGACAAAATCATTTTTTATTTGGAAACCTTAGCATTTTTTGGTACCTTGTGAAGCGTCCAAGTATTTGCACTTCAAGCCAATCACCATCCGTTTAGTTAATATTTTCAATTTTCATAATTAAAATTGAGAATTTATGATCCATTGGATATTGGTTGATTTCGGTGCATTAATTAGAGATACAGCTGGGTTGATGCATGCATGATTGCATTTAAAAGATTCAGATTGAATTCGTGTTATTTGGAATTTGGATAGTTGGTGGCTTGGTGTTTTTCAACTGTGGGTACATGAGAATAGTCAACTACTTTGGTAATGACATTTGAAAATTGCTCATAACAAATCGGTATGGCTCCCAGGTCGGATCAGTATTGGGGCCCAAGTCGGGTCCAAAAATGTGACCCAAGTTGGGTCCGAAAGATTTTTCGTGTGTCACAGGATTTGATGTCTTCAAGTTGAGGAAAAATTATTTCACAAAATATTTTTTTTAGGGAGAGTTATTGTGAAAGAAGTATATTTGATGCCAACAGAGAGAAGATGATCCAAGTCGGGTCATGTGGTTTGAAATGACGTCTTGATTGGTACGATGTACGGGTCGTGTCAGGATGGACACGAATCGGACATTTGTGGGCCGATAGTGTTACCAGTTTGAAACAAGAACTTGAGACCGGTGTGTGCCGATTTTGGTAGTGATTTACGTTGTTGTTTTGGATCATGAGTGAGTGCTGATGGTTCTGAGATTAATTTCCTGTGCAAGTTACCGCACAGTCGACCTTTTTCCTTTGCAAGTTACCGCACAATTGACATTTTTCCTGTGCAAGTTACCGCACAGTTGACCCAGTTGGCGGGGTGGATCGTCAACGAGAACTTTAGACCAGTGTTTGCTGGTTTGGGCAACGGTGTATTCCGTTGTTTTGGATCGTAGGTAATCGCCTGCGATTGTTGACCCATTTGGCAGGGTGGATCGTCAACATGTCTGTCGAGATGGTTCGGCGGAGGTTGCATCGAATATGCAACCATTGGGCTGGTCAATTGATCGGTTTTGGACTTCAACACTTCTCAGGGAGTCGTGTGGAATCTACTCGCTCTAGATCTGGAGTTGAGAGAGTTGCGTATCTAGTGGAGAATGGTTACTCTCTTAAAGACATGATTTAAAGTTGCTTGATGGAGGAGTCAAGATGGCGAGTGTAGGATTCAACGACAAACTGGCAAGTTGTCATGACAAGACTGTGCATGTCAACTTGAGGGGGAGTGTTGAAATATGATGTCGTAGAAGATCGTATCCGGGATCAGATGCATGGCATGGAACGACACGGGTTGTGTCGCATAAGATCGTGCTCTGGATCGAATGCGTGGCACTAAACAATTAAGAGCAAAAGTTGTTCAAAGTGAGACACTAAGGAAAAGAGCCAATCACATTTCCAAGTGTGTACATGTCAACTTGAGGGGGAGTGTTGAAATATATGAGGTCCACATGTGTGTGTATGGACCGAACGGTATAACGTGAAGTTAGTGTGAAGAAGGCAGATCAACACAAGCTCTGTTCGGACCGAACAGAGAAGACAATATCACTGCAGAGATGTAATTCGGACCGAATTGAGAAATCAGAGGTTGAGGTGTAATACAATTCGGACTGAATTGGGTCTAATTCGGACCGAATTCCTGAGCCGACCTAGCATATTTGGCAGGAAGATGGGTGCAAATTATGGAATGTTTTCCATATTGAAGAGGATCTGATTTGCTTCAGAAGAGAAGGAAATATGAAGAATAATGACAAGATTTTGTGAATTAATTTTATTACAAAAAATGATAGTTTCCTTGTGTAATTTTATTGTCTATTTATTCTTTCTTCTCCCTCGAATTATGTATCTTAGAAAATTACAGAAAATAAATAAAAAGAGTGTGCGTGTGTGTGGAGGACGTAGGTAGTGTTCTAAAAAAACACGGCGTGTCCGAACACGGCACGGTACGTCACGGCACGGAGGCGGCACGACACGACACGACACGGACACGAGAACTTAAGCGTGTCGTGTCTTTAGGCGTGTCGTGTCCGACTTTGATGACATGGACACGACACGACATGACACGCGAATTTTCTAAACACGGCACGACACGGCACGAAACACGGCACGACATGGCATGGGATACGACACTACACGGCACGAGAGATACGGCACGTACTAGAGACACGTTAGACACGTTATTCATTAATTATGTATATATATTTAAGGATTTCATAAAAGACAATAAATATGTATAATCTTATAAGTTACGATTGAAAAAGATTGAAAATTCAATGAGGATCGAAAAAGATTTAGTTAGAAGATATTGATCTAAATAAATCGGTAACAAAGTCAAAATGTATAGATTTATGAAAGATCTTATTTTGTAGAAGGAATGTAAATATTGTAGTTTCCATGTTTTGGATGGTTGCGATATTTCCTTGTAGTACAAGGCGCATAAAAAGATTATTGAGAGTAACATCGTATCGTAGCACCAGCCACCAAGTAACATTGTCTTTTTTCTTTTTCTTCTCTTTTTTTTTTTGCAAATTCAAGATCAGATATGGATCCATATTCCAACTCTGCATCATACCAGCACGTTGACCCTGAATCCAACAATCTGAAACCTCAATCTCTCGACCAACAATCTGGTGCCATCCCACCACGTGTTCCTACAGCTGAAGGGCACACGAGCATTGAGCAAGAGGCAACCCCGGCTAACGGCAATGACAAAGATAACCAGTCTGTCACTAAGAGAAAAAGGCAATTCACATCAGAATGTTGGACCCACTTTCAAAATGTTACAGATCCTCCTAATAATGAAGATGGTAAAGTAGTTGCAGCAATTTGTTTAGTTTGTGGTAAGGTTTTAAAGTATAAAACTGAAACCGGTACTGGTTCATTAAAGAAACATAAAAGGATTCACATTCAAAAAGGTGAGTCAGTACCTGAAGAACATAGGTCCCAAATGGTTCAAACACAAATAAAAGAAGGTGGATTTTTTAAGTTTGATCCAGATAAAGCTAGGAGAAGCGTAATTAAATTTTGTGTTAAAAAGGAATATCTATTGTCATTGGCTGTATATCCATGTTCTGAAGATATGATTAAGGAGGCATTTCAACCCTATTTTAAGAAATCGTAGCATAAATAAACAAGAGATGAATTGATGAACCAATTCTGGACAAAAAGAGCTCAATTGTTTGATGAGTTTAAAGAGACAAAGTACATGGTTTCCATAACTTCTGACATATGGACGGCTGGAAAAAAGGGTCAACCTTATTGTTCTGTGACTGCCCATTGGATCTCTGATGATGATGCGATGGGGAGTTGGATTATTAATAAAAGAATCCTTGCTTTTCGAGTCCTACGGTTTCCACACGACGGGCAAGCAATATTCGAGCACATATTAAAAGTTCTAGAGGAGTACAACATACGAGACAAGATATTTGCTGTAGCACTCGACAATGCATCCAATAATGTCAGTGCCATCCGTATCTTGTCAAATTCTTTATGTCCAATGTTGGGAGGGGCTTTCTTCCACACTAAGTGTGCGTGTCACATCCTCAATCTAATTGTAAAAGATGGTTTGCAAGTCAAAGAAGTCGATGCCCTCCTTGAAAAGTACTATAAGGCTCTGAAATTTGTTGATTCTAGCACAAAAAAGAAGCAGTATTTAGCAGATTTGTGTTCAAGGATGGGGATTCTCTCAGTCAAGATCCCTTGGGATGTTGAAACCTGTTGGAATTCAACTTATCTACTGCTGAAAAAAACTCTTCATTTGAGACCAGCAATTGACCATGCATTGAGCAGCAGTCCAACTGGCCAACAATATAGACTAAACCAGAGTGACTGGATATTTCTTGAGGCATTGGTTCCCTTCCTAGAAAATTTCTATACAGCCACAGTACGATTATCTGCCACCTACACACCTAAAGCGAGTGCACTGATAGAGGATCTCGTGGCCATTTCTGACTGGTATGATCAACAAATGAAGAACTTGCCAATAGACAGTGTTTTGAGAAAAGCACTGCCGCCAATATGCACTAAATTTCTCAAGTACTGGTCAAATGTTCCCCAACTAACGATTGTTGCAAGTTGCCTAGATCCAAGGTTAGAATTAAATAAATATTCTTTGTATTAAATTACATGTATATGTTTTATTTATTTATTTTTGCCCAATATGTCACTAAATGTTAATGAAAAATAGGTTGAAGGTTTCACAAACATCTCGAAGTCTTGCAATGATACAAAAGAATTTTGGTTCAGAAGTAGATGAAGACCAATTGGATAATTTTGTGAAGAATCTATTCGAAAGTGTATACAAAATATATGAAGAACGTTATAGTCAGGTAACTATTAACTCTTTGATCATTACTTTTTGTTCATATACTTTGGGTCAAAATTTTGTTGTTCTTTCTTTTACAAAACTCAGGTTAGGTCGGCCCATCAACAAGCTAGAAGAGGATAGGGGTCTTCCAGTATGTCTCATCTGTCTAATCTGTCAGGTAGAAGTTGGGGTTCGGTTTCTCGGCTCCTAACTATCCTCAACAAGCGCAGTGACACACCGATCCAACAGCAAAGCAACACTGAGATCCAAATGTACATATCATCTGATTATGCTACAGTGAAAGCAGACGATGAAAATTTTGATATTCTACGGTTTTGGAACCAAGTCAAAGGCATGCTTCCCATTTTGTCATCCATGGCTCGAGATATTTTTGCTGACCGGTCTCCACCGTTGCTTCCAAGTCGTGTTTCAGCGCAGCCAACAGAGTGTTAACAGACAAGCGGACAAGATTGGGTCCAGAAACATTTGAGGCACTTGTACTGCTAAAGGATTGGTATGATGCAGAAAGGAGGCTTCAAGACAAGTCATGGATGCACACGGTGTCAGAATTGGGAGAATCTATATGCGCCAAAACTTCAGGTTCTAGTCAGCATAATCAGAACGAGGGATCTCAAGATGCAATGCAAGTGAATGAACAACAAGAACAACAATTTGGCTTCAACCCTTACCAATGTAATTATGAAGATTATGGATATCAATCGGGGGACTACGAGAGCTGGAATTAAATAAAAAAAAAAGAACGAAACAATCATAACCAAAATATAAAATAGATGATGAAATGTATAATTTATTTCAATTTAATTTCTCATTTCTAATATTTCAATTTTATTATTTCACAAAATATACTAACTTATTTTTAAAACATGTTTATCTTTCTCTTTATTTTTAACAAATTTTATCAAACACTTTTTTTTATCCTTTAAATAAAATAATATTTTATATTAAAAATTTAACGTGTCCAAACACGCCACGACACGACACGTGTAAGGAAGACACGGTACGACACGGTACGAGACACGGGGCGTGCCGTGTCTGTAGGTGTGTCGTGTCCATCCCTTAGAATTTAGACACGACACGGCACAACACGCGAAATGTTCAGACACGGCACGGCACGGCACGACACGATTTTAGAACACTAGACGTAGGCACCAAGTTGGTGCTAAACCTCGTTAAATCTCGTGTTCTCTTTGTATTTTAATTGTTATTGTTTATTCTGAGATCCTCGTACTGAGCAACTCTAAGGGGCACGGTTCTTGTGCAGTTGCACTTGGATCGTGCCTCCTCGAATCTGATGAAGACTTATTTCTGCTGCGACGACCGACGATATTTTAACACAAATTTAATATGCCAACTATCCGATTGGTTGAGGCCATTGGATCTTAGAATTAACCTAAGATTGTTCCCAACCATTAGATTAAAACACGGACCCAGACCCCTCTTAACTACTATTCTCTTTTCCCAGTTCGAATCCACCGCTATCCCTCTCGTTTCCTTCTTCCTCACTTCCGAGCTCATCTCTTTTCTTCCCTCTGATTGGCTCGAGCAAATGGAGATATCCCCTCTCTGTTGCAGTTCGTTGATGCTTATCCCTCTGTTTTGAACCGACCTGACAACAGGGACCCGCTTGATCATTTTGCCACCTCAGCTACCATGTACGTTGTTCTTATCACTCATCTCTTCTCTAGCCAATCTGCAAGCTTCATAGCCTCTACGTTGCCTATATAAAGCCCTCACCCCTCTCCCTTTTGACACTCTTCTCAATCAATTCTTTCTTCCTTAAAGATCTAATGAGAGACAAAATGGGTAGAGAGGAGGGAAACATGGAGGCAAGGGTGGCATATTGTTCCTTGTTTCTCTTGAAAACGACCCGTTACATTTTTTTCTTGTGTTCTTATCAGTGCATATTGTTTTTTTTGTTTTCAGTAGGTTCGCTTTTTGTTTGTCTGCCTCTAGAGTTTCTCTCCATTGCCGCTCTCCTTCATCTCATCTCACGCACATACTTCTCCTGTACCAGGAAAAGGGAAGCAATTTCACCATGTACTTACCCTATTGTCCAGTGGCGAAGCCAGGATTGAGGATTTGTGGGGGCCAAAATCTGACTAAACGAAATTGAGAATCGAGAAAGTGTTAATTTCCTACAACAATACCGGCTTTTTTTTTCCTCTGTTATTTCGACTTGGGTATTTAACCGCATGGGAAGGAGAGGGATTGAGTTTTCATGGGTTATATAGTGAAAATATTTTGGGCCTAGGTGAGCTAGGGAGGCCCGTGTACCTAATACATCAATTTATTTTAATAAAATTAACCTATGATGAACAAGTTTCTAATTATTAGGGGGGACCTGACCTTCGCCAGTCCCCCTCTGTCTTCGCCACTGCTATTGTCTAAATTCGGTTGTATTCTAGATAAGACAAAACCCAACTGACGAAGAGAAATGGATATCTCCACTAAGCCTCCCATTTTTGCTGTGCTAGATGCGGATGTGCTTCAAAATGGGAATGAGTTGAAGGAGAGATTCTCAGTCTCCATACACCGCTAGCTCCAACATTATTACTAAGCTATTTTCTTAATATACTTTTTTTGGTTTTTGTTTTGATACAAATTATGCGGACTATGGAACGAGATGGATACTCCTAGGGGTGTGTTTGGGAAGGGTGGAATAAGGACTTATTCCGAATAAGAAATTTTACAACAAACCAAACATGGAACAAGACCAAGTTCTTGTTCGGAATAAGCTTATTCAAGTTCTTATTCTAATTCCATGATATGAGGTGAATAAGAGCTTATTCAAAAACCCATCTGCTTATTCAAAAAGCTTATTCACGCAACCTTATACCGTGCACACCCAAACACACTTAATTTAACATTTGGCCTCATCTTTTTGTTTGGTTCTACTTTTTGGGTGCAATTTATCATTTATTTCATGATTCCATTTTTTTTATTCAACTTAACACAATAATCTTAGCAATTATTAACCTTAATTTGTTTTTTACACAATGTTTCTGCTTATTTATTTATTTATTATTTATTTTTCAAATTGACTTATTGTAGTCAGCTCTCTTTGTAAACTTCTTCTGTTTTCCTAATTTTTTTTTTACCGTATCTCAGCAATTCATAATTTTTTTTAAAGATTTTTAATTTATAAGATAATATAAGATGTGATATATAATGTATATTAGTGCTATTTAGAGTGTATTTTAATTTTATTTTTCATGCTATTTATAAGATGTGATGTGATTTGTGCCCGTTAATGAGAGGATGGTATAGGGATTGAGATTCAATGATTTACCATATATCCTGCAGTTATTATTTTCGAAATTTAGGTTTATTACCTAGCTTACAAATTTTATGATTTAGTTTTAGTTAACGAAATTGAAGTCTGAGGTCCATTTAAAACGAGAATTACTCAGCGTCATCCATCCCAAAGCCATCCGCGTCATCCAGTTCAGCGCTCTCTTCATTTCTCCGCACCCAACAAGCGATCCGATCCGATCGCACATCCTTCCGATCTGATCCGAGCGTACCTTTCCTTTACCCCGCGCCTCATCTCTTCCGACGCACCTGCCTCTCACCTAGCGATCCGATCTCGCCTCCCTCCCTCCGCTCCCAGGCAAGTATGCCCTTCCTTCCTTCTCTCTCCTATCTCTCCTTTTCCTTCCTTCTCTCTCGTCTGCCCTTCTATTCTCTACTTATTTGTTCTTTTCAATTTTGTTGGATATCCGTTCAATTTATTTGTTACACATGCTCGATTTAGTTGTTATATCTTTTCATTTTATTTGTTATATATGTTCACTGTTGTTCAATTTATTTATCATTTTTGTTTAGTTTATTTGCTCACTTTTACTTTTTTGTATGAGTCTACATTGTTTGTTATATCTGTTCAGTTTATTTGTTATAACTGGGCAATTTATTTCTCATTTCTGTTCAGTTTATTTGCTCACTTTTGCTTTTTTCGTATGAGTCTACATTGTTTGTTACATCTGTTTACTTTATTTTTTATAACTGTGCAATTTATTTATCATTTCTGTTCAGTTTATTTGCTCACCTTTACTTTTTTTTATGAGTCTACATTGTTTCTTACATCTGTTCAGTTTATTTATTATAACTGTGCAATTTAGTTTCATTTATGTTCAGTTTATTTGCTCACTTTTACTTTTTTGTATGAGTCTACATTGTTTATTACATCTGTTCAGTTTATTTGTTTTTTATGTTCAATTAGCTGATATATCTGTTCAGTTTATTGTTTTGTATGTTCATTATTTTTCTTGTATATATACACTTTGATTATATGTTCATATTATCTTTATATATGTTCAATTTATTGTTGTATATGTTCATTTTATAAGGCAGGATAAACTGTGAGGGAGAGAAAGGGGAAATAGATCGTCAGGGAGGAGCGGAGGACGGAAGGTAGCGCGAGGGAGGAAGGGTTACGCGCGGAAAATGAAGGGGTGTTAGGGGGGAAGGTCGCGTGAGGGACGCCTCACCCAGACGCGCGGAAAAAAAAGCGAAAGTCGGGGGAGGGGAGAGTTGGATGGCGCGGATGGCTTTTGGTTGGATGACGGTTATCACTCCCGATTTAAAACTGCAGCCGTTGTTTTTTTCTTTTTTTTTTGTTAATGAATTTAAAGTCTGAGGTCCATTTAGTACTAACGTCGTTACTTTTTTAAAAATTGTGCTTCATAGCTGTATTTGTCTTGTGGTGATTGATATTTAATGCACGCTTGGAAAAATTAACTTCGTATCCAAATGGTCATTACTCTGGCATTCTCCATTAATTTTTAAGTATGTATATATATGTCTCTGGCTTTACTTACGAAGCTTTTACTGGATCCGAAGAGATGAGTTTTTTTTTTTGAGACTAAGCAATTTGCTGAAAATTTTCATTAATAAAAAAAGTTTTACAAAGAAAAGCAATAAAAATTAAAATCGGTACCAATATTGGTACAATAAATAGCATAAACTCCTAACAAAAGTCTATACCCAATGAACTAATATCATAAAAATACCAATTCAATCAAACCCAGTCCGTATCATAACCGGCACCTACGAGCTGCCCTCGAGACGAACAACACTACATCATACTTGTCTCATCTAAGCCGAGACCATACCTAACTAAAGCCTACAAGCCGTCCTCACACAACGCAAAACAACATTACATAGCTACTCCAGAGCCACCACTTTCCATCATCTCAAGCTCCACCGTTGCAAAACTAACACTTTTGGTGCCGAACGACTTTGACACCCGACTTGATTATGGAACATGAAATATCAGATCTAACCACTTGTTCTTGAAACACGCACGAAGTATCCTCTGGAAAAATAGCGACGGACCCTCAATCCACTAACGACGAGGCACGAAAAAACCAGATCTGTTATTTCGTTGTCTGACACCGCTACCTCTGGTTTGTTGTTATATGCTTAAGATTGATTTTCATTTTAATTAATAAGTTGTATATTATTTTAATTAATAAGTTATATTTTTAATGTAACAGAGTTGGCACACGATGCGCAACTACATGAATTTCCAACGCAATTCTTTTGCTAATCCGAATTGGAGTATTATTTTTCATGCGGCGCATGCAGCGTGGAGTGATGAGGCATTAGCTGCGCTCCGGATCGACCTTCGACCTTGGACAGATGCTGATTCTCTGAGGTATTAAAAATTAATTATATTTGTTATTTAATTTCAATCGTTGGTAATTTAAGTTAATTTTTAATATTAATTTAACGTTTCAAATTTGGATGATTAGGTATTTTCGGTGGTTTTGGAGATGGGGAGGATCGGAGCTTCCTACACCTCGCGAGGAGGCCGAGGCCCACATCAGACGTAGAGGTGATGTTCCGATCAGTCAGAGACAGTACGCTCCCATGGGGTCCAAGCTAATACGATATTGACTGATTGATTAATTTATTTAAATCAGTTTCTATTTAATTATTTTTATTTGTTTTCTAATGAATTATTATGATTTTATTTTATAATGACTGATTAAGATTTTATTAATTTATTTAATACAGGGAAACAACGCATTGAAGAATGCGGTTCATGCAATAAGCCTCCTTGTGAAGAAGGGATGCAGAAGAATTGGTAAGGCAATCCTTACCAACTGTCGATCCCAACTTCGAGATGCATCTATGCCGTTAAGGATCGAGGATCTATTGGAGCAGCGGGGGCTACCAACGAAGATAGAAGACATACCAGATTCTTCGGAGGAGTCCCAACAACCGCAGACCAACTTTGAGGCTGAGGATCTCGTCAATCCGGTATGTATTATTTGTAAATATATGCATTAAACATAATATTATAATTAATTTTATTGATGATAGTTTTTTTTATATCTTAATAGGATGGTGGTCTAAATACAGGACGGTTAGACGACATATTAGGACCACCCAGGGGTTCTCATTCGCACGTAGATCCTACACCGGTGACACTTTCAGGTCCTACTCCCACACAGGATGCTGGTCCATCGTCATCGACCTCTCAGTTTGCCGGTATGTGGCATGACCCCACCGGCATTTTTAGTGGCTACATGCCAGGATACCAGCCACCTTTTCCCCCGTTTGGCCAGACTTCTGCACCGTTTAGTACGTTCGGCCAGACTGCTCCACCGTTCACTATGCCAGCATTTGGTACGCCATATAGCATCCCTTCATTTTCTTCGCCATTGGGTAGTATGGGAGGGGGAGATTCTTTCACTACCTTACTACAGACCGCCACGCACGAGGGTGGTCAGGTTGTTGGCGATGAGGAGGGTGATCAGGGCGGTGACGAGGAGGGTGCTGAGGATGACGGCAGTTCTGAGGAGGTGGACGAGGAGATTCAGGCGGAGGAGGAGTCAGTTACCCCTTGTTTGGCTGAGAGAAGAGAGAGACAAATAATTAGGAAACGTCAGAGATTTTCGCCGTCTGGACGTAGGAGGTAGTTATTATGTTATTTATGTTATGGATGTTATGGATGTTATGGATTTGTATATATTGTGATGTATATTATTATGTTGCTTGTGATGTTATGGTACTTATTATTTTTTGTTGCTTGTCTGTTGCGACTTTTAGGCAATATTCGAAAATAATATTACGACGCACGTACATCTAAAATTAAATGGGAATGAACAACCATTTCATCTAAAATTAAATAGATGAGTTTATTAAAAATTTATTAAAATCAAATTTAATAAAAATAAAATACATGATTTCGTTGTTTAATTAAAGTTTGTTTATTTTAATTATTGCCTTTAATAATTGTACATGTGTTATAAAAATAAATTTGACTATAATAATTATTAAATTTGACTATAGCCCTGTGACATCTTCAAATAGGACAAACGTGCTCTGAGAATAGAACAAGCGTGCTCTGAGAAAGCAGTATGATGGTCTGAAAAAGCTACGCGTGCTCTGAAAAAGTTTGCTGTGCTCTGAGAAAGAATTATGATGGTCTGAAAAAGTTTGATGTAGTCTGAAAAGTATCACGTGGAATTTAATTCAGACTTTTTGGTACTATACACCACAGCTCCATCTATATAGAACTCCCTAGGTTCAGCCAGACAAAATAATCTTCAACTTCTTCGTAAAAACTTTACCACCATGGAAAAAGCTCAAGCTCAAACTCCAACAATACCAACAAAATTAATCCAAGTGAAATTGTGAAAGAGTTCTGGGGATCATTCTTCCATTCTACTCTCAACGACCAACAAAAACAAAGAGGGGAATGGACCGCAATGTGTCGTCAATGTTCTCAAACTTGCCAATACAATGTGCATGAACCGTACTATGACTTGCCCTTAAAATGGCATTACCTCGAGCACGTAAAAGAACAGAAGGAAAGAGAAAGGCCGAAGAGTTATGACTGGTCAGAGTACTTACCACCTAAACCGATACCCCAAGAACAGCAAACATGCCAGCCATCACCCTTCTCTTTGGTTGAATTCATTTTTAATTTTCGTGGAGACCACACAGTGATATGTACAAAGTGTGGTGAAATTTTCAATTACCAAGAAACCATCTTGAGTGAGCACTACTCTGATCACAATCGCCGTGAAGCGGAAGAAACGAAAGCTCGGTACAGAGAGGCCGAAAGAAAAAAGAGGGAAGAAAGTGACAAACTTAGATCTGAGTATTGGAGTAGGAGAATAGAAGAGTCGCAAAAACAAATTCATAACATGCAGATGCGCGAAAGACTTGAAGAGGCGAAAAGAGAGGAAGAAAGAAGAAATGCAGCAAGATGTATGGCAGAGATAGAAAAACAAGAGGCTGATGAAATTCTTCAATATGTAAAGAGTCAAGATCTTTAAGTAGATTTATTTTTATGTATTTTACTATTATATTTTAGTAATTTAGTTATGTGTCGTTATAATGAATGATTTGCGGTTGTTATTATTATTAGCTACGTGTCGTTGTAATGTTTTATTTTTATGGTTTACTAAGTTTTAATTTAAGTTTACTTTTGTGTATTAATTTTAAATATAAAATCATTAAGTAAATTTTCCTTCAATAAACATACAACAAAAACATATAAAATTAATTTTAAACAATAAATACCAAAATAATTAATATTAAAGTTGTGTTATAAAAAATATAAAATTAATATAATATAATATATTATAAAATTATTGTTAAACAAATTTCAGTTTAATCGACAAATTGGCTCCTAACGCGGTCAACAACCGCGTTAGAGCCCTTTAACGTTCTCGTTGACCGCGTTAGGACCCAGACCATTAACTGGGTTTTTGAACGCGTTAGGACTTTTTCCTTATTAAAAAAAAATAATTCCGTTTTTCTTATTAAAATTTCTGAGTGTATATTTTTTTTTATTAAAAATAACGGTGATAAGCTATTATGTTATGTGAGGTAATAGATGCCGATATGCCAACAAAAGAAAGCATTTTAAGGAAAAGAGTTGATTAAAGAACCACATGGGCAGCAATTATATGGAAGAGGTAAATTTCGAGTATAGCACCATCTATGTGCATTGTACTGTTACAATTAAGCATCAAGGAATTAAGGGGCAATAAGTGCCATATATTATATAATTAGACCAGATTTCGTACTGGCCTGCTATTTTAATATATGGCCTCAAAAGTGCATTGCAAAAAAACCAAAGGAACTTTATTTCAATTTTTTGTTAGCCTTTTGAGCCAGATTTTGGTGTAAAGGACTGAGTGCACATTCTTCAATCCCGATAAACAACAACAGAAAGGTGCATACACCATCACTACTTGACCTAATGGACAATTGGTCACGACAGAAAAATCTGGATGATTAGTTAATATTCTGAATTACTTTTAATTTCAACCTTTTCTAGTCCACAAATACTTATAGTATCTGACAGGGTAAAAGTGCTAATTCAAACACTTAAATTAAATCTAATTCTAAGCACTCTGGTGCATGGCAAATAAGAAAAGAAAGAAAGTTTACAAGTGCTAGATCAGCTGCTAGTGGTGGTTGGCTATCTTGTGCAAAATAATTGATTCTTCTTCCTGCGCCTCTTGGGTATACGGTCACAATCAACATATGCAATATGGAACCAACCAAGAGGTAGCACATGTGCTGCTTCTAGCAGAGTCAGCCTCTGGAACTCGATTTCTTGAAGGTAACAAGAGCTGGAATATTGTCAGACGAGAGAAGTTGGGATACCAGCACAAAGACACTTAATTAGAGGGTATGGCCAGATGACCAGATCCAGTTGGCCTTAAGATGTTAAAAATAAAAAAGGGAAAAAAATCTGCTACTTGCAAAACATGACTATAAAAAAGGAAAAAAAAAAAAAAAAAAAAACTCATCTTCCTTCATTTGAGAATAATTGAGAGAACACATTAGTACTGGTTATGTCTGACTGGCTCTTGCCAGTAGTACTTCCACTTGCATGGCTTATAACGCTTGATGGCATCCTTCTGACAATTGGGACCTCTGTGAGGTGTGCCACAGAAGTCGCACTATCCTCATATGGTTCGCTTCTCACCTCCATCTCCTGAAGCTGTAAGCAATACTCCAAGTTCCACAAAACGTCTCCCATTGCCGGTCGATCTATCCCATATTCTTGCAAACACTTCTCGGAAGTCTCCCAAAACTTCCTTACCGAGTTCTCATTTACCTCTCTGACAATCCTTTGGTCAATAATTTTTTCCAGCTCACCTCGCCTTTTCCACATTAGTGCCCATTCAGCTAAGTTTATTTCTTCCCCTGCAAGGGATTGGTCTATCACAGGCCTCGCACAAAGCACTTCCAAGAGCACTACGCCGAAAGAATACACATCTGATTTGTCAGTTAACTTTTGGGTCTTCATGTATTCTGGGTCAAAATACCCAAATGTACCTTTGACATTAGTGCTGAAGTGCGTCTCCCCTAAGGAGTTACCCAATTTTGACAGGCCAAAATCTGACACCTTTGCCACAAAACCCTCACTTAAAAGAATGTTGGTGGATTTTACATCCCGATGTATAATGGTTTGGGAGAGGCCTGTATGGAGGTAATGCAAGCCTTTGGCTGCTTCAATGCAAATCTCTAGCCTTTGCTTCCATGATAGTGATGGCAAGTCTGTTCCATATAGATATTTTCTCAATGGACCCTTCTCCATGTATTCATACACGAGAATCATCTCTGAGCGCTCATCGCAATATCCTATTAGTGACACTAGGTGGCGGTGACGAATCTGAGATAGAACTTCAATCTCAGTCTGGAATTCAGGAAGACCTTGGTTGGATCGGCACGAAGCCCGTTTTATGGCAACTTCAGTTCCATCATTGAGTACTCCCTTGTAGACCTTCCCAAACCCACCAAATCCAATTATGTTCTTTTCATCAAAATTGTTTGTCGCCATTTTAATATGATTTAAGGAGATAAGCAATCCCAAATTAACTCTAGGTGATGCACCAATGGTTGTTAAGCCACCTGATTTGCTGGATGTATCAACTGAAGAATTGGGAACTCCAGTCATTGGAGACCACATTACTTGTGTCTCCTTCACATCTGGTGCAGGCTTTTTCTGTCGTTTCTTGCATAACACAAGGACAAGACAAGACAGTATAAGGGCTAGGACAATGGCACCACCAAATGATGCTCCGAGAATAACACATCGAGAATGTTTACCTGCTGAATTGTTGGTTGTTCCACTGAGACTCAAGTTATTTACCTTCATAATCTCCAATCCGTTTAGTAAAGCATTATTTACGCTGCTTCTAATTCTATCCAGGCTAATGCTTACAGTTATATTTTGTGCACTGGTAACAGGCGTGATAAAATCCAGATAGAATGGTTCCGAGGCATAGGTTGTATAGTCTGTCGGCCTCAGGCCATTTGTAAGTCCCAGATAATCCATGATATAGACTGTAAAAACAAGTCCCGAATCTAGCCTATTTGTCTTTGATATAATATCACAAAAATGTAATCGGATAAGATAATGATAACCTGAGTTGACTTTAAAACTCCATGTAACGTTGATGTTAAAACCAGGATTGGAGCTGAACTGATCAGTAGTGGTGTTTATTATCCGTGCTGTGTTATAAACTGTCTGCGGTGCTATCTCCTCTGAGCTCCCTTCAGGAGGATTATACTGTAGTTGTGTAGACACCGTTTGATTCTGAGAAGCAGCAGAATTAAATATATAAGGGTCATCAATAACCCAAGTTCTCCATAGTGTATCGTTCTGTGGGATTATCAACGTGCCCGGCATATTTACCCGGTACACAGTTTCCAGTACCTGCTTGACTAAGTCCCCATTTAATTGGGCGTTGCCAATGGAATATGGAACCTGGCCATCAAGAAAATTTGGCGGGGCAGTGAAGGCTTCTATAGCACTTACAAAAGCAAGGGAATTGTTCTGAGCAATGAACTCAACCACCAAATCGCTAGAATCTGTCCAAAGGAAAAACTCCTTGATGGTTGGCGAAGCAGTTTCCGTTACAATGAAATTAATCAATATGTAGCTGTTCAGAGCCGTTACACTGAACTTGGCAGTCGACAGGTTATAGGATTGATAAGAAAAGGGCAGAAAGTGGAGGCGGAGCACGTTGGAAGAGTTGGTGACCATAGTGAAACTGTACTTAAAATTGGAGGTAGATACACGAGCAGTGGAATATAGAGAGCCCGTGAAGGAATTGTTTGGGTTTGAAAGAGAGGAACTGCTTTTAGCAGATAGGAGGTTCGAATTATCATCAGCTTTGAAAGTGCGAGGGGAGAAACCGGAGACGAGAGTATCGGAGGTTGTGCCACAGTCTATGTAATAAGAGATGTTTGGTGTGAAAGAGGCTGCCAAAGAGAGAACAGAGAGAAGAAGAGAATGGAGAAGAGGTGTTCGACAAAATGACTCCATGGGAGGTAGATTGGTAAGGGAGGTTGAGGTTGTGTGTGTATTTGAAATAATATTATAATAAAGGGTAAATGTGGAGAAGGTAGATAGTGGAAGGCAGCGAGTGGTGCCAGAAAGAGTTGATTATAATATGCTCTGTTTTTTGTTCACACTAATTAAGTGGGGATAACTGACTCAAAACAGAGTGACCTGTTTGTTCCTGTATTGACTGGAAAGTGGGACCAACAGGCGCTAGATATTTAAAGTGAATTTGATTACCTTATGGTTATTGTGTTTCCATGTAAGCGGGCTTGGAATATTTATTGGAAATTTCGATGAAATGTTATGTAGTTAACGGCTATTCAACATGTGATTCTGAATCTTTGTAACAATTTTTTTTGAACAGTCTTTGTAGAGAGTCACCTAAACTTGTGTCCTATTTGTAAAGTTTACTTTTTTTTGTTAAGGGAATAATGAGGTGTCAGGTGTAGGATACGAGGTTTGCTGGTACAGGAATATTCATTTGGTACAGGGCTACGTATTGGATGATCTTTATTACTGGATTATTCTCACACTGTAACTGTAAATGATGCTTTTCTTTTGAATAAAGAGAGAAGTGGTAGGGTGCTCCCTACTTAGTTTTACCAAAAAAAAAAAGAAAAGAAAAGAAAAAGAAACTTGTGTCCTATATAATAAAAGTATGAAGCAGAGCATCCAAAAATTGAAAACTAAATTGGACCAAGACTCTAGTAGTTCGTTACAGTGATAAGCGCAGAACAAGTGGCACAGAGGATTCTATATGCAAGTTGATACCATGTTTAAAAGGATTTAGCATTAACGGCCAAGGGAGGGGTCACGGCAAGTTGCACATAATGGAAAGCTACTGGCACGTTTATCGTTTGGACTGACATAATAATTGGTCATAGAAAACAAAATACATAGATAAAAAGATGTACTTTATGCAAAAAGGGAAAAAAAATAGTTTGATAACAGAAATATCCTACATTAAAAAATTGAACAATTCTGATGATTACTTTGGCCAGTTAATTAGCGAATTACGTCGACCTATTTTTTCATCTTGAGTTGGCTGGAAAATTTTGAACGAAGTTAATGGTGGTCTACACGAAACACTAAACAAATGAAAACCTCTTGAAATTATGGATGAAAAAAGTTTTTTTTTTTTTCTATTGATTCTTAATATTTTTACAAGATGATATATACAAGGCTATTTATAAGAACTGATGTGGCCGTTGGGAATACTGATGCTTACTTCCGATTTACAATTTGCAAAAATCAGTTTTCCGAAAGGGCCTACTAAAAATTATGAAAATACACTAATGTTTTTTCTGTCTTATTTGATACAAAAAAAATCGAGTTCATTATGATAAATTAATTGATCAGTTTACTATTCAGGAAGCTCAAAATCGTTCATTTATCGTTTGATTTGTTTTTAAAATTAGCAGTATATGATTTTTCATTTTGATGAGGCTCAACTTGAGGAAGTCATGGAATAATTAATTTAAGTATCATTTACTAATTTTTAAAACTGAAATATAGCGTCTATTCCTTAATTCCTTTCTGATTAAGCTGAGAAAGAGTATGCTGACATTTTCTTTCATGATCGATCATGTTTTTTTTATCTGAGGTTTTATTAGTTTTTACCACATATCATAGAGGCGTATCCTATTTCTGAAGAAGTGCGAAACACATCTTTTGGTCGAGTTATGACTTATGAGCCATAGAGATCCAAATTGCTCCGAATGTTCTGCTTTTCTTTTTCCTTTTTTTGAAGGTTGGCTCGGCGAGAGCCAACCAACAAAAAAATTTAATAAAAATGCTTTTCTTTTTCTTTTCCTTTTTATCCTTTTTTGAAGGCCTATATGGACAGCTCCACTGACATAATCAAATTAATTAATTAAATAATAATGCTTTGCAAAATATTAGTACACAAGCAACATGAATAAATTTGAAAAAACAATGCCAACTAAGCAGCGACACCTTAATATCAACTAACAAAATAGGTACAAACGCCACAAGATCCTCGATGCTACTTCTACCACATTCTCAATTCATGCTTTTTTCCAATTTAAAACAGAGAAAAAGGTTCTGAAATTTGGGGCAGGAATTCAAATTCTCATGATAATGCAACAATACCATAAACATATTTTTCTTCATATAATCTGGCATGGACAGAATGATTTTCGACTAAGTCCAACTCAGGAGTCATGAGAAAAGGAACTGCAATTTACAAACTAGAACTGATTTAGAAACTAGTCACTCCTGTAAAGATGTCATTTACCTGAGCGGCTCAGCCATGTAGAGTTTTTTTTTTTTTTTTTTTGAAAATTCCTTAAATCTGCACATTAATGTGTCTGTTAATGATTTTATAGGAGCTTGACAGGTATTTTTTTTTTGAGGGTCGGGTGGCAAAATACCACACCGGCAAATTTTATTAAGTAAAAAAAGAGAAATAATTACAAGAAAAAAGAAAATAAAAGGAGAGCAAAAGGAACTTAAAGCAGCCTATACAGGGAAATCTAAAAAAATAAAAAATAAAAAAGAATCTAGCCTAGGCATGTTTCAACCAATTGTGTACGCAAGCGTCAATGTCCTTCAATAAGAGCTCCGGAGGAGTGTAAAGGTCCGAGAAGATACGTCTGTTGCGCGCCTTCCAGATATTCCAAGAAGTTGATGCCCAGATGGTGTCCCACATTTTGTTACCCGAAATTCTATTAGAGAGCCAAAAATCACCTATTGCAAGATTGAGGTTGAGCACAGGCAACCTGAATCGAATTATCACCAGAGACCAGACAGACGATGCATATTGGCAATGTAGGAAGAGATGATTGGTTGTTTCTATGTGTGTAGCACTACAACCAGAACAAGAGGTGGGAGAAGGCCAACCCCTTAAAATAAGGTTTTGCTGCGTTAAAAGTCGGTCTTGTAGTAGTAACCAAAGAAAAAGAGTTTTGAAAGGCTGGAGATGCGGGGGATCGAACCCCGTGCCTCTCGCATGCAAAGCGAGCGCTCTACCATTTGAGCTACATCCCCGTCGTATATAGTCAGATTAGTCTGAATCAGGGTCGGACTGGCGAGTGCCAACTATAGGAAGAACTAATGATATAAGGCCTGTTCTCAGCCTAATATCCTAATGGAACTTTAATATGTTATAAAACCCAGAGAAACTGGAAGCAGAAGAATCATAAAGAAAGACTCTGTTGACTTTAGTTTTGTTTTTCCATTATGATCCTTTCAATTTTGAATTTATATATCATTGATTCAAAGAGTACACACGAAGTTTTGTAGGTCCCATCGTCATATATTGTGTTTGGCCCATTGGTTCCTTTGTTGAATTGCTGATGTGAGTGGATTTCTTGAGGTGTAGAAGAAACATTTGGGTAATTAATAAGGTAATTATTTCCGAGCATGCAACATTATAGCTACATTTTACATTTTCTTTTGGTTCACTTTCACAACTGAATACGTTATAAACATATGTATGCAACTAGTGCTTTACCAAAATAACGGTACGCTCATCTCTAGTGTAATTACAGGGTAATTAAATCTTTATTCCTAGCCAGATCATATTTCCTTGGAAACATGTTGCTTTCTGTTAAGTATTAACTATTAAAAAAATCCATGCAAGTCCTAAGAAATTTAAAGATAATTTTTAAGTCATATATACGAATGACACAACATAATCATAAATAGCTACAATTATACACTTAATTTAGCTAATTCCTGCCCACAAATCCTTTTGCTTTTGGATCAAGAAAAAAAAAAAAAGAATCCACAGAGTGATTTTTTTTCTTAATCATAAAACACAGAAAGAAGGGAAAACCTCATCGATGTTCTTTTGAGACTAATTGAGAGAACACGTTACTATGTGCTATGCCCGATTGAGAGTCTGATCACCTGAGGTTCCAGTTCAATGGCTCACTACACTTGGCAGCATCCTTCAGATGACAGGAACTGCAGGAAAGTGTGCCTCAGAACTCCCACTATCCTCATATGGCTTGCGTCTCACCTCAGTCTCCTGAAGCTGTAAGCAATACTCCAAATTCCACAAAACATCTCCAATTGCTGGTCGATCCATCCCGTATTATTCCAAACACTTCTCAGATATATCCCAAAATTTTCTAAGTGAATTCGTATTTATCTCACCCACAATCCTTGGATCAATAATTTTTTCAAGTTGGCCTCGCCTTCGGCATATAAGTGCCCATCCAGCCAAGTTTATTTCTTCCCTTGGGAGGGATTGATCTATAACAGGCCTTGCAGAAAGCACCTCTAAGAGCATCACGCCAAAGGAATACACATCTGATTTATCAGTTATCATGTGGGTCTTGAAGTACTCTGGGTCAAGGTAACCAAATGTACCTTTGACAGCAGTGCTGACGTGTGTCTGGCTTAAGGCACCAAGCTTTGACAGACCGAAATCTGACACCTTTGCCGCAAAACCCTTTCCTAAAAGGATGTTGGTAGATTTTACATCTCGATGTATGATAGTTTGGGAGGAACCGGTATGGAGGTAATGCAAGCCTTTGGCTGCTTCAATGCGAATCTCTAGCCTTTGCTTCCATGATAGTGATGGCAAGTTATTGCCATATAAATGATTTCTCAGTGAGCCCTTCTCCATGTATTCATACACAAGAATCATCTCTGAGTGCTCATTGCAATATCCTATTAGCGACACAAGGTGCCGGTGACGAATCAGAGATAGAACTTCAATCTCAGTCTGGAATTCAGGAAGACCTTGCTGGGATCTGGAATAGGCCTGTTTTACCGCAACTCCAGTTCCATTGTTCAGTACACCCTTGTAGACCTTCCCAAACCCACCTACTCCAATTATGTTCTTTTCATCAAAATTGTTTGTCGCCATTTTAATATTAGAAAAGGTGATGAGCAATCCAAAATCAATTCTTGGTGATGCACCAATGGTTGTTAAAGTGCCTGATTCACATCCAGTCATAGGAGACCACATTACCTGTGTCTCTTTCACATCTAGTGCAGGTTTTTGGCTTCGTTTTTTTCATGATGTAACAACAAGACAAGACAGTATCAGGGCTATGACAACGACACCGCCAAAAGATGATCCGAGAATAATACCTAGAGAATTAGTTTTACCTGTTGATGGAATTCGTGTATCACTAAAGCTCGAGTTATTTACTTTCAAAATCTCCAATCCGTTTAGTAAAGCATTACTTACGCTGCTTCTAATTCTGTCCAGGCTGATGCTTACAGTTATGTTTTGTGCACTGGTAAAAGGCGTGATGAAATCCAGATAGAATGGTTCTGATGCGTAGGTTGTATAGTCAGTCGGCTTCAGGCCATTTGTAAGTGCCAAATAATCCATGATATAGACTGTAAAAACAAGTCCCGTATCTAGGCTATTTGTCTTTGATATAATATCACAAAAATGTAATCGGATAAGATAATGATAACCTGAGACGACTTTAAAACTCCATGTAACGTTGATGTTAAAACCAGGATTGGAGTTAATGAACTGATCAGTAGTGGTGTTTATTATCCGTGCTGTGTTATAAACTGTCTGCAGTGCTATCTCCTCTGAGCTTCCTTGGGAACGATTATATTTCAATATGGTAGACACTTTAAGATTCCCAGAAGCAGCAGGATTAAGGATGTAAGGGTCATCAGTAACCCAAGTTCGCCATAATGTATCATTCTCACGGTTGATCAATGGGCCCGGCATGTTTACCCTGTACACAGTTTCCAATACCTGCTTGACTAAGTCCCCATTTAATTGGGCGTTGCCAATGGAATATGGAATCTGGCCATTAAACAACTCTGGTGGGGCAGTGAAGGCTTCAATAGCGCTTACAAAAGCAAGGGAGTTATTCTGAGCAATGTAACTCAACTACCAAATCGCTAGAATCTGTCCAAAGGAAAAACTCCTTGATGGTGGGTGAAGCAGTTTCAGTAACAGTGAAATTCTCAAGCAATATGTAGCGGTTTAGAGCGTGTACACTGAATTTGGCAGTTGACAGGTCATAGGACTGCACTGAAAAAGGGAAAAAGTGGAGGCGGAGGACGTTGGAAGAGTTGGTAGCCATAGTGAAACTGTAAGTGAAAGTTGAGGAAGATACGCGAGCTGTGTTATAGAGGGAGCCTGGGGAGTAATAGCTTGGGTTTGAAAGAGAGGAACTGTTTTTGCCAGATAGGAGGTTGGAACCATTGTCGGCTGTGAAAGTTCGAGGAGGGTTATCACCAGAGAGTGTATTGGAGGTTATTGCGCCACAGTCTATGAAGTAAGAGTTGTTTGGAGTGAAAGAGGTTGTGAAAGAGAGGATGAATAGAAGAAGTGAAAGAAGAGGTGTTCGATGGAATGACTCCATCGAAAGTAGATAATTACTGGTTAGTGAGGTTGTGTGTGTATTTGTAATGATAAAGGGTAAAGGTGGAGAAGGTAAACAGTGGAAGGCAGCGAGTGGTGCCAGAACCCACAAAGAGTGAATTAATATGTTATGTTTTTTTCTTCAAGCTAATTGAGTCGGAAACTTGTCTCGAAGAGAGCGACCTGTTTGTTCCTGTATTGACTGGAAAGTGGGACCGTTGACTAGGGTGTGGACTTAGAAAACAGGCGCTAGATTTTTAAAGTGAATTTAATTCATTTATGATTGTTGTTTTTAACAAACTAGAGAATGCAAATGGTGAATTAGTTTTCTGTATACAACTTGGAGCACAAGATGCCCATATATTACAGGAGGTATCTAACCAAAAATAGAAACACAGTATATTACAGCTAATATACAATCCGTACTATTGCCTAAATAACCCTAAAATCCTACTTGATACATATCTGATATATATAGAAACACCAAAAGATACAATATCAATACAATCTTCTTCTTTCCTTGTGACACGTGATTCTCTGATCAATCCAATATTCTGACATCCCCCCTCAAATTGATGGTGGTGATGATACCAACATCAATTTGCCAACTAAGAAATTATGTCGAGGTGAAGGCAGTGCTTTTGTAAAGATATCAGCTGTTTGAAGATTGGAAGGTACATGAGGCAGTGTGATCACCTTTCTTTCAACTTCATCCCTGATAAAGTGACAGTCTACTTCAATATGCTTTGTGCGTTCATGAAAGACTGGATCAGTCGCAATTTGAATGGCACTGATATTGTCTGCATGAAGTTTAGTAGACTCACATTGTATTATCTCTAGATCAGCAAGCAGGCCTCTAAGCCAGATTATTTCAGCACATGCTGCTGACATAGCACGATATTCAGCTTCTGTAGATGACTTAGATACCCGATCTTGCTTCTTACACTTCCAGGACACCAAGGCATCACCAAGATAGATGCACCAACCAGTAGTAGAACGCCTTGTATTCGGGCAGCCAGCCCAATCGGCATCAGCAAAGGCCGATAGTTGCAAGTCATTTTGAGCAGGAAGAAAGATTCCTCTTTTCTCAGTACCCTTTAGATACCTAATAATGCGATGGACAGCAGCCAAGTGTAAATGTCGAGGAGAGTTCATAAACTGACTAACCACATTGACCGCAAATGAGATATCTGGTCGTGTGACAGTCAAATATATCAAGCTACCCACCAAGGTCCGATACACTGTTGGATCAGATATAAGATCACCTTCATTCTTGAGAAGCTTGAGATTGACCTCCATAGGAGTGATTGCTGAATTGGAGAATTGAAGATTTGCTTTTTCTATGATCTCATTGATGTACCTCTGCTGATGAACAAACAATCCAGCATTTGTGCGTTGAACCTCAAGCCCGAGAAAATAGTGTGCCTCTCCAAGATCCTTCATCTGAAACTTACAAGTGAGTGCATCTTTGAGTTTGGTAATGCTCTGGTGATCACTCCCAGTGATCAAGATATCATCGACATAAACAAGCGCCATAGCAATTCCATTGGAGGTCTTGGAGATGAACAATGATGGATCAGATTTGCTCTGCTGAAAATGCACAGAAAGGACAACATCTTTAAAGGTGTGAAACCATTCCCGTGGAGCCTGTTTGAGTCCATAAAGGGATCGCTTCAATTTGCACACTGCATTTGGAAATGAAAGACATAAACCTGGTGGAGGTCTCATGTAAATGGTCTCACGCAACTCTCCATTTAAAAATGCATTTTTGACGTCCATTTGCTTAATGGGCCAATTCCGAGCTGCAGCTATAGCAAGAATAACACGGACTGTAGTCATTTTTGCAACAGGGGCAAATGTTTCGAGATAGTCTACCCCATATTCCTGACTGTACCCAAGCGCCACTAACCGGGCTTTATACTGATCGATTGTACCATCTGGTTTCTGTTTAAGGGTGAAGACCCACTTGCAACCAATTGGTTTGACATTCTTTGGGCAATGAACCAAATCCCATGTATCATTTTGTGTCAGTGCATTTAACTCTTCTTTTATAGCCTGATGCCAACATTCTTGCACAACAGCTTCTTTATATGTTGCAGGGATTGGTACAGGAGAAATATTTGCTAGAAAGCCATACCGTTCTGGTGCTCGGGTTGGACGAGTAGACCTTCTCAAAGGTAAGTCTTCTGGATGCATTGAAGCTGAGTTAGGCGCTGCTTCCATCAGGTGCATCTGACCCGAACTCGGGTTGGATGCGTTCAGCTCATTGAGTTCAGTTTCTGAAGTTGGATCAGGTGCAATTCTTGGTTGTGTGATCAGGGGATGGTCTTGAGAAGCATCATCAGGTTGGGGCGCAAGAGATGGCTCCTTATTCTTTCGTCGAGTGTAAACAAAACCTGGTTTGAATCGATTGGTACTAATCTTTGTATGGATGTTTGAGAGATCATGTACTGGTTGGAAAAGTGGCACTAGGGACTGAGAAATGGAAGGACACAAACTAATGCACTTTTTATAGTAATAAACAGATTCAAGAAAAATCACATTGCGTGATATTCTTATTTTCTTTGATTTGAGATCATAACACCGAAATCCTTTTTGTCCTACCGCATAACCTAGAAAAACACATTCTACTGATAAAGGAGACAGTTTGGTGCGTTCTCTAGATAATAGATGAACATAACATACGCAACCAAAGGTGTGAAGCATGTCATAACTGGGATGTTTGTGGTATAGACGAAAAAAAGGTGATTCATTTTGCAAATTTTTTGAGATCTGACGATTTATTAGGAAAACAGAAGTACGTACAGCCTCATCCCAAAAGGTAGATGGCATAGCAGATTCTAACAGAAGTGTTCTAACAATATCTAAAATGTGTCGATTTTTTCGCTCGGCAACTCCATTTTGTTGAGGTGTTTCAGGACAAGATTTTTCATGAAATATACCTTTTTCTAACAGAAATTTTTGAAAATCATTTGACATGTATTCCCCACCTGAGTCAGACCGTAAAGTTTTAATTGGAAAGTCAAATTGATTTTCTATCATTGCCACAAAGTATTTGAATATTTGAAAGACCTCAGATTTTTTTTCGCATTAAATATACCCAAGTAAATTTACTATAATCATCAATAAACAACACAAAGTATCGAAAACCAGAGGAGGATAAAATAGGCGAGGGGCCCCACACGTCAGAATGAACAATTTCAAATGGTCTCATAGTTTTATTGCTACGAATAGGAAAAGGAAGAATTTTACTTTTACCTAACATACACGTGGTACAGACACTCTGTTTGATATTTTTATTTGGAATAAGACCTTTTTCAAACATAACAGATAAACTATTGGAATTTAAATGTCCTAATTTACGATGCCACATAGTCCAAGAGTCTTCTTTTAGGGTTGTAGAAAGAACAGAACCAACCGACTTAGACATGTTTTGTTCACCTTCGACGAAGAACAGGCGTCCACTCTTACGCGCCTTCCCGACTATCTTCCCAGTTCCCTGGTCCTGTATAACACAACCATGAGGAGTAAAATGCACGTGGCAGTTATTTTCCACTAATTGGCCAACAGAGATCAAATTAGATGCTAATTTTGGTACTAACAGTACTTCATTCAAGTTGTTATTTTGTAAAGAGACATCTCCAATACCAGCAATATTAAGATTAGTACCATCAGCAGTAGAAATTTCATTTGAACCCATGTATGGTTGTATGGATCGAAAATTTTGGGATGACCCACACATGTGATTTGATGCCCCCGAATCAACATACCATTTTTGAGAATTTTTACCTGAGAGTCCCATAGCTGATAGGGCAGTTTGGATCATCCTTTGAATATCTTCAGATGTGACAGAACCAGTCGGGTTTGAGGAAGAATTAACTGCAGATGGAGCTGTGATTGCTGCAGTGTTTTGCTGGTTTGGAACAGCCAATGCTTGAATTGTGTTGCGGCGATTTTGGGGTCGCCGACGGCATTCAGATATGATATGTCCCCCCCTCTTACAATAATTGCAGAACTTCTTCTTACAGTCTTTGGCGATGTGCCCATACTCTTGACATGAATAGCACTGCACATCTTTTCCATCTCTTCCAGCCCGAGGGTTACCCCGAGTCATCAGCGCCATTGAGTCACTCCCAGGAGCAGCGTCTTCAATGCCTGATCGGGTGAGCATGGTCTGCTCCTCCCGAATAATTTCTCTAAAGCATTCAGTCAGTGTGGGGATAGGATGGCGGGCCATGAGTTGTCTACGAATTGGTTCATATTCTGGTCTGAGTTTCATCAAAAACTGATCACGCATGTTCTGTTCTTGTAATTCCTGTATAGTAGGCAAAGCATCTAGAGGTACTTTGGAATATAAAATGGAATTATATTCAAGCCATAACGCCATAAAACCTGAATAATAGTCTTGAATATTTTTCTGTCCCTGAGTGTACTCATGAATATCAAGATCAATTTGATATTTTTTTGCCTCATTGTCAAGGTTGTACAGATTTTTGAGATAGTTCCACATATCAGCAGCAGTTTGATATGGCCTAAGATTGATGGCAATTTGGGGTTCAACCGATCCTAAAATCCAACTCATGACACGAGAGTTCCCAGTCATCCATTTTTTAAGACTGGCACTATAACTTTCATCAGGTAGCTTGGCTGGTGCTACAGGCTTTTTATCACTACCATCAATAAAAGACCACAATTCATGACCTTGGATGAAACATCGAAGGTTAAGTTCCCATAAAGAATAGTTTTTGCCATTCAAACAAACAGGAATCACAGCACCTTTTGAGGAAAAATCCATTCTTCAATGCACGTGATGATCTGAAATACCTTAAACCTTTGATTGATAGAAACCAAGATGTACCCAAGGATGAATATCCTCGTACAAGTAACAAGAAAGCAAGACAGGAAAGCCAAGAATTAAAACCTGGCTCTGATACCATAACAAACTAGAGAATGCAAATGGTGAATTAGTTTTCTGTATACAACTTGGAGCACAAGATGCCCATATATTACAGGAGGTATCTAACCAAAAATAGAAACACAGTATATTACAGCTAATATACAATCCGTACTATTGCCTAAATAACCCTAAAATCCTACTTGATACATATCTGATATATATAGAAACACCAAAAGATACAATATCAATACAATCTTCTTCTTTCCTTGTGACACGTGATTCTCTGATCAATCCAATATTCTGACAGTTTTTCCATGTAGGAAGACTTGAAATGTAGTTAGCGATTATTCCACATGTGATTCTGAATTTTTTGTATCAGTATTTTTGGAACAGTCTTTGTAGAGAGTCACTGCAACGTGAGTACTGCATATATTGAAAACATGAGACATAGCAGTCCAAAATTGAAAACTAAATTGAATCAAGACATTAGTAAGTCGCTACATAGCAACCACAGAAGAAGTCGCACAGAGGATTTTGTCTGCAAGTTGCTATCAGGTCTAGAGTACCCACAACCATGAGTAACGGCAAAGAGAGGAGACACAGCAAGTTGGACTTGAAGGAATGCTACTAGCACGGTTATTCTTTCTATAATGTGACAGTTCTTGACCGATCTAACAATTGACATAATATAAAAGAATATATTTATCTGGATAAAATACTGGTACTTATGACTGATACCATAAGCTAACAATTGGCATCATGAGGCGTTCTTTTCTTGACATTTTGAATAAAACAGAATGATCAGTTAGTTCTTTACTTTTCGGTTAATGAAAAGTGGATTATATGTATATTAATAATAATAATAATAATAATAATAATAATAATAATAATAATAATAAACATGAAAAAAAATTGAAAACCGAAATATACCTTGGATAACTTGGAATAATGGAACATTCATAATCCTTAATCCTATGGATTTACTAGTACATTGATAAAAAAAAAAAAGAATGAATTCATTAGCTGATTTTATTGCATTCTGATCTCAAGGCCAAAGTGTTTCATCTTCTTTCCGGTTTGGAGGAACTACCCCTTCAAATTCGAAGAGTATGATCTTCAGATGCTTTGCTACCTGCCATGCTTATGGATATATGCAAGGGTTGTCTTTGTTGTAAATTTTTCTTTGTAAGAGCAACTGTAGATTACAAACATGTAGATTAATAACATAGTGGCTGGTACCATTGACGGCACCAGTACTTTTACAAGATGTGCTATTTGTGTGCTAACGAATTACTGGTGTCTTCATACCCTACTTATTTGAAAAATAAGACAAAAAAAAGGAACAATTAAAATCTGAATTTGACTGGAGAAATTTGTCCAGTTTTTCATACTTTATAACTAGTTAAAAAAAATTTCTCATGTGTATATTGTCAAACTGGAGCAACCCATTTTTTTCAGTCTTAGTAATTCCAAATTTGACAGGAGAAATTTGAATAGAACTTCTGGTTGTCTACACGCAGCATTAAACATATATATATGAAACCATTTCGTAAAGGTGTTTCAGATTTATGAAAAGTGCAGAATGTATATTTTGTTCCAAATTATGAGCCATAGGGTTCCGGAATGTTCAGAATGTTTCTTCTTTTTTTTTTCTTAAGGCCTGCGGATGAACAGTTCACTGACAAAATTAAATTAATTAATGAACAAAAGATTTTACAATAATTACTGCAAAGTAACAAAAACAAAATTGAAAGCCATGCCGCCATAGCCACCACACCTAGAAGCAACTAAGAAAATGAGAACACAAGCCTCAAATTCCCAATGCTGCTTTTATCACATTCTCACTTACAACTGTTGTCAGAAATTTTATGGTAGAGGCTTTGTTTGTAGAGATCGTTATCTCAGTTTTTTTTTCAATTTTATTGAAAAAAGAAAGGTTCTGAATTTCGGATAGGAACTAAATTCTAATAATTAAGCACTGCTATATTAATTTTAAACCAGATTGCCTTAATAGTATCTCTAGATTGAGAGGTGATGTACAAGAGCTTTGTTAATTCACTCATTAAAGGGAGAAAACAGAAGGAACCTCGTATTGAATTATATATTTATATTGGCATCAGTCTTCCAAGCTATGCTGGTGAGTAGTACAAAAACTGATGTGCAATATTCACGCTCAACCCAATTACCAAATGAAAGCCAAAATATAAGTGATACAAAACTTAGTTTAGTTTTGTCGATCTGTTTTTATCTTTTACAAGTAGGTCTGAATTGTAATTTTGTCAGATTGAGCTGATATATATTAATATTCCATATATTGCAGCAATTAGAAAACTTTCCATGTATTGTATCACTTATTTTAAAGGACTGAGTGCACATTCTATAAACCTGATAAACAACAACAGAAAAGTGCATTAAACCATCATATAATTTACGGCACTTAATGCCCCTTGACCTAATGGACAGTTGGTCACGGTAGAAAAATCTGTATGATTAGTTAATATTCTGAATTGCTTTTTAATTTCAAATCTTGTCCAAAATAATTGATTGATGCTTCTTCTTGCGCCTCTTTGGTATGGTCACAATCAAACATTTGCAATATGAAACCAACCAAGAGGTAGCACATCTGATGCCAAAGGACTCCAGCCTCTGGGCCTCGATTTCTTGAGGGTAACAAAAAGCTGGAATAATGTCAGACGAGAGAAGTTGGGATACCAGCACAAAGATACAGAAAGGAAAAAAATGAAAAAAAAAACTGCAAAAAATGAATACAAGATAAAAAAGACCACAAAAAAAAAAAAAAAAACTCATCTGCCTTCATTTGAGAATAATTGAGAGAACACATTAGTACTGGTTATATCTGACTGGTCCTTGCCAGTAGTACATCCAGTTGCATGGCTCATAATGCTTGATGGCATCCTTCTGACAATTGGGACCTCTGTAATGTGTGCCACAGAAGTCGTGCTATCCTCATATGGTTCTCTCACCTCCATCTCCTGAAGCTGTAAGCAATACTCCAAGTTCCACAAAACATCTCCCATTGCCGGTCGATCTATCCCATATTCTTGCAAACACTTCTCGGCAGTCTCCCAAAACTTCCTTAAAGAGTTCTCATTTACCTCTCTGACAAGCCTGTGGTCAATAATTTTTTCCAGTTCACCTCGCCTTTTCCACGTCAGTGCCCATTCAGCTAAGTTTATTTCTTCCCCTGCAAGGGATTGGTCTATCACAGGCCTCGCACAAAGCACTTCCAAGAGCACTACGCCGAAGGAATACACATCCGATTTGTCAGTTAACTTTTGGGTCTTCATGTATTCTGGGTCAAAATACCCAAATGTACCTTTGACATTAGTGCTGAAGTGCGTCTCTCCTAAGGAGTTGCCCAATTTTGACAAGCCAAAATCTGACACCTTTGCCACAAAACCCTCACCTAAAAGAATGTTGGTGGATTTTACATCTCGATGTATGATGGTTTGGGAGAGCCCTGTATGTAGATAGTGCAAGCCCTTGGCTGCATCGATGCAAATTTCCAGCCTTTTCTTCCATGAGAGAGATGGCAAGTCTTTTCCATATAAATAATCTCTCAATGGTCCCTTCTCCATGTATTCATACACAAGAATCATCTCGGACCGCTCGTTACAATATCCTATTAGTGATACAAGGTGACGTTGGCGAATTTGAGATAGAACCTCAATCTCAGTCTGAAATTCAGGAAGACCTTGCTGCGATCGGTATGTGGCCCGTTTTACTGCAACTTCAGTTCCATTGGTTAACACACCCTTGAAGACCTTTCCAAACCCACCCATTCCAATCAAGTTCTTTTCATCAAAATTGTTTGTCGCCATTTTAATTTGCGAAAAAGAGATGAGCAATCCCAAATCAATTCTAGGTGAGGCAACAATGGTGGTTATATTACCTGACTTGCTAGGAATATCGCTTGAATAGAGACCTCCGATTGTAGGAGACCAAATTGGTGTTGTCTCTGTCACTTCAGGTGAAGATTTTTTGTGACGCCAGTTGCATAAAGCAACTGCTAGGCAGGATACTAATACAGCTAGAAAAACAACACTACCTATAGAGGCTCCAATAATAGGGGCCAGTTGCCTCCTCTTCTTATGGCCGTCAAGACTTGAGACCATCACTTTCATAATCTCCAATCCATTAAGGAAAGCATTATTTATGGTAGTGTCTTTCCTATCTAGGCCAATGCTCACAGTTATGTTTTGTGAACTCATAACCTGTGTGCTAAAATCCAGATAGAATGGCTCTGCTGCATAGTCTGTGTGCTCAGCAGGTCTCAGATTATTTGTAAGCGCTAAAGAATCCATGATATAGAGTGTGAAAACAAGCCCTTGATCTCGCCTAAAGGTTGGCGATATGAAGTCACAGAAATGTAATCGAATAAGATAATAATACCCTGAATCCACCTTAAAGTTCCAAGTGACATTGACGTTAAAAGCAGGATTGGAGTCAATTTGATCGATTGAGGTATTTATTACCCGTGCAGTTTTATAAACTGTCTCTGGGGCTATTTCCACCGATCTCCCTTCTAATGGACTATATGTTGGTCTTGTAGAGGTGCTGTTCTCGTCAGAGACATTAGCCCTGTAGATATAAGGGTTATCTGTTACCCAGGTTCGCCATAGCGTATCATCCGCAGGGGTGATCAATGGTCCTGGCATGTTTACCCGGTGTATTGTTTCCAATACCTGTTTGATCACTTGCCCATTTAATGCAAGTGACTTGATGGGAATGGGTTCTGACAAACTAAGCAGCTCTGTTGGGGCTGTGAAGACTTCTATAGCACTTACAAAGGCAAAGGAGTTGCTCTTAGGAGATAATTCAACTTCCAACTCATTATCAGAATCTGTCCAGAGAAAGAATTCTTTGATGGTCGGGGAAGGTTTATTGGGAACTGTGAAATTTTCAAGTAATACATAGTGGTTTAAAGCATATACATCAAACTGGGCAGTAAAGAGATTATAACTTTTAGCTGAAAAAGGGTAAAAGTGGAGGCGGAGCACGTTTGAAGAGTGGGCAGTCATTTTGAATGTGTACTTGAAGTTTGAGGAGGATACACGGGCAGTGGTATAAAGAGAAGTTGTGGAGTTGTTTCCATTTGTAAGAGCCGTACTGTCTGATCCTGAGAGGAAACCAGTTTCAGTAGTGAAGTTACGAGGAGGGTAATCACTGGTGATAAACAAGGTAGTTGCACCACAATCAATGAAATAGGAAGCATTAGGTTGGTAATAAGAGGATGAAAAGGTGGAAATGGAAAGGAGAAGAAAAAAGAGGAAAGGTATTTGCTTGCACGCCTCCATGGGACATTCGTAGGTGTGTATGTGTGTATTTACTTGTGTTGGGAGAACAAGGGGATAAAGGAGGAAGAAGATTAATAATGAAGCAGCTAGTGGTGTCTTAAAGATTGGATTTTTCTTTTCCTCTTTTAATGTTCTAAAAGATTGGATTGTGATATGCACTGTGTTTGTTCACTCCATTTGAGTGGAAGCAAAGAGTCGAGAAGGACCTGTTTGTTTTTGCATTGACTTGAAATGTTGGATGGTTGACTTGGACTAAGAGTGAACTTTCAAGTTAGGCGCTGGACGGTTTAGTGCAATTTAATTAATATATAATTGTTATAAAACCTGTGGACCCAACTACAGAGTCTACAATACTGGAAAATATGATACTGGTAACGACTGTTCTACAAAGAGTCTCTACAACGAGGGTCGTGCACTCCAATTGAAAAGCATGAAACTGACCTTTCAAAGTCTCAACAAGTAGAGAACCGTATAACTCGGTACAGAGAATAGTGCACAACAAATGGCAATTTTGGCATAAAGGATTCTGGTAGTACGAGTCCGAGATGATAGTCAGTTGGTCGAAGCTGTGCAATGACCAGTGATGACAAAGTAACGGAGAAGTCATCGCAATTGAATTAAATTAAATGACATCTCTGGCACGGCTGTGCTTTGTGTACCAGGACAATTTCTGGACAGGATTAATAATTGGCATGGCAAGAAACTGGAATATAGTACAGACTTGCGGTTATACAACATAACAAATTTGATGATAGAAACATATATTGAATCAACAGGGATAGTAAACTGACTCTTATTGCTGGTACTTATTATACCAGTGAAAGTATGGTTCTGTTCTTTATTATCTGATTGCAACCAATACCCTCTTCGGAGAAAATTAGTCTTATCCAGCTGGCTGTGGTTAAAATTTCACAGTTAATTACCATATAATACTATAAATTTGACCCGTATGCAAGTGTAGAACCTACAGTTGAGGAGATTTAAAAAAGTATATTGGAAAGCTTTTTTTGCATCTTTCTCCAGCTATGCTATGGAATTGGAAGCACATATATCCCCAAGCATAAAACCAAAGAAAGAAAAATAGAAACTAAGATAAACTCAATTCAGGCTTCGTTGCATGGTTTATTTGATCTGGTGTAAGTAGATTCTGGGTCACAGTCGGTATGAGCAAAGTCTTATAGTTATCAGTATAAAATCTTAGAGACAATTGGATCCATCCAACCTTTCACTGGTATGAATGCTTGCATCGAGATACACTAATACATACAGTTTCATTAAAGCAAAATACTGTATAATGCTTATTTGGGTCAAAACAACAAAATGGAATTTAAATTGAAGAAGGAAAAACTAGGTTGCTATGGTCCTAAGCTATAAAATTTTCAGAGGAGACACCATAATTCCTTCCTGAAAGTTTCAATGCCTGCCCACATCAGCCCCGCCTGTCAAGCTCTTTCTCATATCACTAGAGGGTGCAGTAAAAATTGGTTTTTGAACAGTGCCTACTCCAGTGTTAGGCCCAAGTATCATATACTCCCAACTCCATGGTTTCCAAATGCTGTTTGAAACTGCCTACAGCTCAACATATTATCCTGATATCTTAGACTTCGCATTGTACAAGTTTTACCAACCCTCCTAAGCATTAATTAAGATGTCCCCTCAACAATGACTATGCATATCACATGTTTGATAAAATGCCTGAGAGAATATGGTGAATTTTTAACGATGCAAATCCTATTTTGTGTGAGACATCTAGACCGTAATTCTATAACTGACAGGGATTTGATTGACAGCCATTTAATAATTTTATCCTATGTGAAAATTGCTCTACAAACTTCGCACATGGAGACATCTGTAAAACGTAGCAAAATGTCTTAGAAAGCAGAAAAATAAACCTTATTTACTACCATCTGTAAATATAATAAATGTGCTTCAGAAATAAACTCTCAGTTATAACATACAGAACCATACCTACTTCAGATTCAACTGGTAGATATCAACAGACTAGATATTGCAGCAGGGACTTGTTGATATGTACAATGCAGAGCATGGCCTCCTAATAACGCAAAACTGATTCATATAGCTTTAATATGTGATAGGGTTTTTTCTGATAATATGACTTGGAAAGTACAAGCAAAAATTGAAATTAGGAATAAGAAACACACGAACCGTAGAAAATTAAAAAAAAAAAGAAATTGTATACACTACAGCAAGTACATACCCACAAAATAGTAAGTGTTAAAAAGAGTCTCAAACTAGATAATGTTACAAAATTTTATACAATTAATTTTAAGATTACAACATGTAGCAAATAAGTCAATCTCTTAAGGTTTCAATTAACCTATTGATGACAGGAAACACGTAAGACCTAAACTCTTTGAAAGCTCCACTCCTTTCAAAAAAAATTTAAAGCAAAAAGAAACAAACAAAATTTGGGTGAGGCACCTATATCTGACTCATCTCACCTTCTCGGCACACACTGACTTCTAATGTCAGTACCCTGTTTCCCTTCTCTCCGTCCCTAGGCACAGATAGCACCTTGCAACAATTTTTTCTTGGAGCCTACACAAACAAGATTAAAATAAACTAACATTATTTTGATATTTTAACCAACGATTATCATTGTGATGGATTTTTCATCTGGAAGCTGATCCTTGTCGGGCAATTGTCACTTTTGCACTGGCCTGGTAATTGGTATGTAAATGCCATGAGCAATTTCTCAAGAGTTTTGCATGGTCATTTAAGTCTATGATCCTGCTTTTTCTTCTATGCACATTATATATAGCCCAAAAGAACAACAACAGAAGGCCTGATACACCAATAGGCAAATAGGCCTCATGGACAAGAAGACACAGAATGGAAATCCGGTGTTATACTTTTTTTCAGAATTGCTCTTTGCAACTTTTTGTAACCCCAGGCACTATTGAAAGTTCGAAACCATAATAAAAAATTATACCAAAAATATCTCCGCTGGACAACCAAGTGACGTACTACTTGAACACTTAAATTGCATCTCTTCGAATGTTCTAGTAAAGTCGAGCAATGAATGTACTTACTGGGTGTAGGGTATTCTAATAAATCCAAAAAGTGAAAGAAAATGGGCAAAAAGGAAATAAATGAATGAATATTAGACATACCCTGTCCCAGAGCCCTGGATCAGGCTTTTTCAAAACCAAAACCTGGTCAACCATATCGGCTGGGTTGTTGTCCTTCCAACGGCAAGATTGGTGCTTTTCCTTGTGCTTCTTGTATTCTGTCACAATTGCACGCCTACTTACGTTAAGTCGAGTAGCCGACAGATAGTAAACGTGTGGCTTCTGGCACGGGTTTCGTGCAACCGGCCTTGTATTAAAAGCATAAGCAGTATAGTCGGCACGCCGATACCAGTTAAGAAACGTCCTTGTCGGTGTCTCCATTTCCCTTGGTGACATCACCCCTCGTACTATTTGTACGGCAAACCCCCAAGAAACAGACACTGTCCACCTGTTGGTCTTGTCATAACAAATAGACTGTTGAATTACCCCTGCTGAGTCAAACCGTACTGGACCAGCAAACAACTTTTTCACTGCAGCAGCTCGAGGCATAGAAGGAAATATTGGTTGTACCACATCAAGATGATGTAATGACACTAGTGGCGCAACAGGATGTGCAGCTAGAAGACCCAAAAGGTCACCGTACACATCATACTGGTGAAAACCAGGGTGGCGAGTGAGTGGCACACCCAGCTCGGCCATGCATGCTTGAATCCTGTCATCACTTCCATACAGAGCCGGGTACCGTTTTATACACCCATCTTGCATTTTTGCAATTGAAGCTGCAAGTGGTCGGCTAATTGCAAAACCACCGCCACCATATGCCATGCCATATGAAAAATAAATGTTCTGTAAATGACTTTCCGAATGTGAGCCAATATAATACGGCTGTTGATGGTCGAATTTTGAAAGCACTCGCACTAAATTATCTGGAATAAAAACAGTGTCATCATCACCCATTACGAACCATCGCACATCTGGCAGGTCTAGACGGAATGTCTCAGATACAATGCGGGAAATACGAATTGCCGAACGGCTTCCTTTTTTATGGGTGTAGGGAAACTTGGACGTGTCCCCTGATATCTTAAGCACCGGCAAACCATTCGAGGTGCTTCGGTACCTATACTCCTTAACAGGTTTGTCAAGCCATACATAACCACGCATCTTACCTGGCCGCCACCAAACCTTAATATATTCCCTGCGCTTCTCCCATAAAGATGCAGATGCTGCTATACCGAAGACAATGTGTTGCAGCCCGGTTGGGGTGTAATCTGGCGATTTTAAAGAACTTTCCGGGCTTGATTTCTCAAGTGTAGCATTGACCGAAATATTGTCAGAGGAGAGGACATGAGATACCGCCATGTCATCGTCAAGGCCACCCGTGGGGCATGGCGGGAGGCCCCAAGAGAAAAAAACCAAGTTGAGGGAATACATAATGTAGAAAACTATGCACACAGGGAGAACAACAGAGAACATGATGCGAGAGAAAAGTAAAGAGCGGCTATACGAGTAGGGTCTGGAGTTGTGGGGCCAAATGCCCCAAACAACAGAACCTCTTTTAAAATTTGGGCTCATTTGGTGTACTTCTTTATCTCCTCCGCCTTTCATCCCTTCTCTGGTGTGACGACCTCTCTGTTTATTTTTTCTTCTATATACATGCGAAAGATATGATTGATAACTCAAGGTATGTGATCCATTGCAATTGTTTGCGCCATTGTTTTTTATTAAGCGAGAAAATGGGGGTAGAAGAAATGAAGAAGACAGGAAATTAAAAATAGCAAAATCCTGATTTGTGAGCTGGGGCCGCAGCTTTGTGCATTTCGGATTTAATTTCTAGAGAGATGCGGTCCGTTGGCATTTAAACATGTTAATGTGTTGTGCGGTTTTGAGTTTATTTACTCATGGAAGCGCATGGAATTGATGATGAAACTTTACAGGAAATTATTATCGTCCAAATGTACATGAAATGACCGTCCGATGCATCTTGAAATTTTTATTTTTCTTTCTTAGAGCTTTGATATTAATATTTTTCTTAATGATATAATAAATATAAATAAAATAATAAATTGGATGGGTTTTAAACTTTTAATGGATGTACCAAATTAATCTTGTAGTTGTAGAATAAACATTGATAGTCAATGTAGATAATTACAATTTTGAGTGTTGCTGGCACTAAAAGAGTTCGCAATTTCCGCCTTAATTATTGGTTTCAAAAATCAAAAGAGGAAGGCATGATTCGCAGGATACTTTTCTTTTATTCATTCACAAATCACAATGAAAATTATTGAAATTATTGATGTCTCATCTAAGATTCTGGACATATTACAATAACAGAGTCCTGAACTTGCATGTACTGATTCCCAAACTGGTACAGGATAATTGGACCAGTACAGGTACAGGGGACACATTGCAATAACAGTGTCCTGAACTTGCATAGAATATAAATCATAAATATCTTGTGAAAATTGGAATACAACAATCAGCAATTGGTTAAGATACAGGTCCATAGCGGCCCATGATAGGACATATATTGGGCTGGGCTAATAATAGAATTTTCTAGTGAAATGATATGTACCAGCTCTTGTGACAATGAAACTTGATGAAGGATTAAATTTCAACCCGCAAACAGCACTTGTCACCAACTCGTCCAGATAGGTTACTTTATTCCCAAAAAGGGAATTAAAAGCATATGATAATAAAAGTTTTAACCTATCTAACCAATTGGGAAAGATTAATTATAGAAATGAGGATTAGATGCATAATACGCCATGGAGGGTTCGAGATGATACAGATAATTTTCAATTAAATTATGTAGATAATTGGTATTCAATTATTAATTCATTTTTCAATATCTTTAAAACTATCATTATAGTCATCCAATCATTAAATATTGAAGAATTAGATGGGCAGTCCACTTTATCATCCATGCGATAATTATATTGATGGTGAGATATATGCAAAGTTCATATTAATATTTAGTTAATTAGAGTTGTTATCTGTTTTCCCTCTATAAGAAGTATCTTTTGAAGAAAAAATAAAAAACTCATTTAAGATATTTTATAAAAAATATGTTTCTGATAAATTTTTGTGCATAATTAAGTTAATTTTAAACATTAAAGACATGTACTATGAAAAAAAAAATAATAAAGAGTCGCATAAAAAAAATTTAGTGAAAAAAAAAAACACAAAGAAGAGCTAAACTTAGTTTAACAATTTTTATTCTCTTAGGTGCATCATACAAGTATCGTCGAAATGAAGAGGCAGTCATGGAGGCATGTAAGCTGTTCGATGATAAATTAGAGAGAGAGAAAATATAATTTAACAATAGAAGGGTATATGTAGATGATGTGATAAAACTAAAGAATTTCAAACTAAACTTTTCTTTTTATAATTTATAATGGCACTCATAGTATCTATCTATTTAATTGAGACTTGACACAATGAATAATTATAGTAGTATCAAATATTGTCTGCAATCTTTATGTTACTACGTCAAAAGTGGTTGTTCTAAATGAAAATATTGTTTATTTTAGGTTGTCAGAAATAAGACATATATTTAATTTATTTCAAAATGTTAGTAGTATCAAAATAGTAATATTCAATGCTTATAAAATTCTTTTTGTAATTTATTTTTCAACGAATTTTCCATTTCAATGTAGGTTCGTTATGCGACTTTGTGGAAGCAGCTAGCACCTTTTTCCATAAAAGAGGCGAGCTTAATTTACTTTTCATAACAGAATTATAGGTATAATTTTAAAAGATGTAGATTGACGCTCAGACATCTCAACAGCCGAGTAAAAGTAATTTGCCTTTTATCAATGACAAGGTCCGAAACTGATACTTACTAAACTTCACTGCTGAGAATTTATCACAGAACTACAAAAGAAAATCACATTAATAAAAGGTGCTTTAAAGGGTCATTTTAAATATTGGTACAAAAACATGTCCTGCAACAAAATGGTTGTTGCATAGGGGATACCCGAATAAGGAAAGTTTTGAAGTTCCTGTGCGCAAAAATATTTTTGAAAGCAAGTTTTCAACAAAACAGACTAATAAGTACATCTAACTAACATTTCGCGTGACCCTACTGGACAACTGGGATGCAACCGGCGGTGCCTATTTGCTCGTAGTGCCCAAAATATCCCAAAAATTCTTTAGGAAATTGAAAATGATTTGTCTGTTTATATTATTTTTAGTCTAAAAATGGTTGTACACCTAAAATTTAGCGAGCCTCAGCTGCTAATTAGCCGTTCTGTTTTACTTTAGTTTTTTCTTCCGGAATTAAGCTGCTTCTGATGCTGTTATGACATGTGCTGCTTGTTCATTGCTTTGACTGTGTGTAAACTTGTGTTTTACTGTGTTTTTGATATATGGCTTTGGGTTAAGGGGCGGACATAGTCGCTAATAGGAAGATACTATATTTTTCCTGAACCAAACAATATGATCCTTAAAATTAATTTGTTTGGCTTTTTTGGATTAGTTTGCTTTGAACTTTATTGTACTGCTCTTTATTTTTCAAAATGGAAGTCCATCTCGGGCTGCTTTAGTTTAAAAAAAAGATTAAAAATTAATACTATCGTAAAATAAGTTCAAGAAACTATAATGACAGCGTCCGATTACATGGAACGCGCGGGTTGTAAACCTCCAACCAAGTTCATGGCCGCAATGTGCTAATTTATCTATCCAATCTAGTTGGACTGACTTTTTTTTCTTCTTCATTTTTTTTGTATCTTATTTCCGATTAGTCTGATTGGAGAAGTCCCATTTCTTTGGAAATTTGAAAAATTGACCACTAAATATGTAAACTTTTGCCACTTATTTGCCACTTAATACAAATCCTCACCATCATGATGTAGTTCACATGTCATTGTGTCATCACATCAACAGTTTAAGAGAACAAATTTGGAGGCAATGTTGACTAATCAAAGTGGGAAATGATGAAAAAATAAGTCACACTGTTAAAAATAATACCAATAATAAAGATCGGTGAGATGACTGGAACGCGGTACTGCGGTAGTACTGTCATCTACAGTACTTTCTAGTTTCTACAGGATTCTCAATCAGACCGTTCAATCAGCCGAGGAGCAATTGTGGCCATAATAAATAGTTAGAAAAAAATTATTTTGATAAATAATGACTTGGGATAGAATTGACTGACTTCAAAAAAAAGCATGATGCATATGAAACTAGTTTTTAACCCAAAAATACATATATAAAAAAAAAAGAAATATGTTATAGATAAATTTTTTAAGCCTCATTGTAATTCTAGTTAATCGTCGTTCATCATTATATGATAAAATTTCTCTAAACATAAAAATATATATCGATATAATTTCTCTAAACATAAAAATATATATCGATTTAGTCCATATCACGTACTACGAAAAATCGAGAGATTTAGGCATAACTCACCAAATCTTGCAGTATTAAGCGAATGATCAACACCTGGCATGCTTAGACGTATTACCGTACTTATCTAAACTTTCTTTTAATTAGAATAATAAAATTCAAAACCTCACGCAAAAGCCCGTGACGGAAGTCAAATGGAATGTTCACTCGGTCAACGAAACAGAAAGCCATGGACCTACTTGGACCTACCACTTATCTCCACGTATGGTAAAGTACGTAGCTGTGCCTCTCCAGTTCTTTCAACAGAGCAATGTTATTAAACAAGTATATAACGAATCATTCCGAGAATTTCTTTAAGAAAAAAATTATATATAAATTAGCATGTCAGACTTAAAAATTGAAAAATAAAATATATAAAATCAAATTGTTAACGTTTCATATGGGTGAACAGGATTTATAAATTTAGAGTATCTAGCCGAGAAGAATGTATGGTCTGCTAAAAAAATTTAGTGTAGACTTTCAAAGTAGAAACATTCCAGCTTTTAAATATTGTTCTATTATAATTCTAAATGATAATTTTGACTTTTTTTTCCCTCATAATACAAGAAGCATTTCCAAATCATGAGCTATATATATACTAAATATTGAAATGAAACAAAAAAATTTGAAGTTTCTGTTTTGAGTGTGTTTTCAATTTTTTTTTTGTTTGAAATCTATTGCTTAGGAAATTTGTGACATCTCGACAGAAGTTTAATATGTAATTGTACTAGAATTTTTTTTCCGATAAACAAAATGTCTAGTGTAGATGAATTGGTACGCATGTATAGATTTTAACATTTATTTCTTTAGTACATACGTAGGGATGAAAACGGTGCTGATAAATCTCGCTTCGAACCGTATCTGAATCTGGAAAATGAGAATAATATCCGAACCGTGTCCGTATCTGACAAAAAAATATGGATACGGATATGATTTTGACATTATCCGATCCGTATCCGTATCCGACAAAAAAATATGGATATTTTCCGTATCCGATAGATATTAATCCGTTTAACCGTATTTTTAACGGCACAAGATTATTACTTCTCTACATTAGAAAGAAGACTTTTATTAGATATATTCTCTTATAATAATATTTTAATTTGGATTAGTAATATAAAATTAATTTTATTTTCTATTATCAAGATGATTATATATGATAACAACATTAAAAATTAAATTTTTTTCTATTCTATATTTTTTTAAGTTAATTCCATACTAGTCATAAAAAAAATAAACATTACACTCTCTTCCTATTGAATATTTTTTTTAATAAAATAAATTGAGAAAAATATTATCCTTATCCAACGAAATATATCCGTATTCGTATCCATATCCGATAATATCCGAACCGTATTCGTATCCGTTTAACATTCGCGCCATATCCGTATCCAAACATATCCGTATCCGTATTCGTATCCGAAAAAAAATATGAATACGGATATTATATGACCACTATCCGCTCCGTATCCGCCCCGTTTTCACCCCTGCATACGACATGTTCATCAAAACGAATAGAGTTGTTATTTCTTATATTTCCGCTTCTGTAAGTCTTAGTCACGACGACAGAAATGTCCAGTTATGATATTACTGGAGGGGATGAATCTTCTAAAACCACTCCAACTCTGTTAGCATGGTTCACTCGTGCCACATTATTTCCTCGGCGTCAATTGACCGGCATCAAATGCTACCTAGTGGATGATTGATACTGCATGCGCTTTTTATTGCAACGCTAATTTCTATGTCACACTAATTGCGATTTTATTATGTGGTTAGTAGTCAGATTCTCCTTTATCACTCCCCTTAAAACAAAACCACATTCAATTTTTGGTAATGCTTTTATACAAAGATATTTTGTTTCACACTAATTTACATTTGTAAACATTTTAAATGAGTTAAATTTAAATCCAAAATAAATATAAAAAGGTGGAGATCTAATCAAAATAAATTAATTTAACATTTAATAATTGTTGAAAAATAACTTTTAGTTTTGAAAAATGACATTTTGAAAGTACTTGTTATGTGAGTAATAATTTTCTAGTAGTTTAAGCTCAACAGGTAGTTCGTGAGTTTAGCTCAAAAGTTTGATCGACTTCAAATGAGAAATCAAAACTGTTCAAATGGAAATATTTGATGAGTAACGTCTGTATATTCTTTTTTTTCTATCAACAATCAAGCTGTCACACAATGGAAGCACAATGCAATGCTTTTATTTTTCTATCATTTACTGGTTTCTTGACTTTACACTAAACAAAATTAATTTTTTTAGTAAATTTGACATGGAAAATACATCAATTAATCGTTTTTGAATTATTTGAATTTGTCATTTAAATTTAAGCTCACAAACCAGCACCTTGGTGAGCTCAATTAAGCTTGTGGTAGTTTTACACCTCAATATATATTATACATATAAAGTAATAAAATATCATGCAAGTTTTGAACGGTCCCAAGTTAATTGTGTCTTATATATAGCAACTAATTTTAAATCATATGAAATTTGATATTACAACTAGTTTGTCTGATCCTTTTATTTAATTTGAAAATTTAATGTCGAAATTGTCAAATTCTAATATTTCACACCCAAATTGTATCCTCCCTTTTTTTTCAGTACGTGTTAGAGTAAAGGAAAAAATTGAATTTAAATAGGAGAAAAAAGAGAATGGAAAAGGTATACTTCCGCTATTATTGTTAGCAAATATTTTGACAATCCCAGCAACAACTTTTTTTTCAATAATTGAATCTAACTAATTAGCTAAAAGCTAGCTATTAATTCCTAACTATGGAGTGTTAATTACCACCATTACCTGGAGTAAAACTGTTGGAATTAATTGACAGTACAAGGGATTTGACAACATAATAAACATGAAAATAAAGCAGGTAGCAAAAAAAGAAAAACAAAAAATAAAAAAAAGGTTGATGGTTTTTAGTTAGATTAAAAAAAATTGAGAAAACATAGTAAGCATTTTCAGTTTGAGTAATGCTAGAGTCAAAAATGTATTACGTGAAACACGATTCTAGTCTCACCTAATAAAATTTCAAATTACTGATCCGAGCATTCAATATGATCATCATATTGAATTTACACCAAATTTTACAATTTTCCAAAATTTTTAACTATTTTTTTTCAGATTTTTAAAATATGATTAAAGATTAAAGAATTAATTAGATTAAAGATTAAAGATTCAATCCCTAAGGATTTTTTATTAAAATTAATTAGATTAAAGATTTATTAAAATTCAAGATAAATAGTAAAAAAATTTGAAAAAAATATAAAATTCAATCCTAAGGAGATTTCATTATAGAAAATAAATTGTGTGGTTCGCATTTGCCATTGTAAAATCCAAAATTGAGATTCGATCATGTTTGACAAACTCAAGTGTTAGTAGCATTTTAATATTTTTTCACCCTTATACTCAGTTTTTTTTTTTCTCTGTATCCGTTTGTCAATTTAATATTCAGTGCTCCTATATTGTTTAATTTTTTCAGTAACGCGCGCGTAGATTCTTTATAGAGTGCCGGAGAACTCCAACTTAGAAGAATTCAAGTAGAAAAAGTACAAGAAAGAAGAGATCAGAGGAGCATTTTTGTAATTATTATTTCAATAGAAGATTGTCAAAAATATGACTATAACACTACATAATTATTGAAAAATGTAGTATTCCTTTTTGCTCTTGTGCTATTTCATGACATGGCTAACACAAATTCACGTAGAATATATTGGTACAAAATTTGACTATTTTAACAATTATATGCTGATCCCCTTAGTCATGAACTGAACTGGACCTACTAATCTCCAATCAACCCAAACAAAAAGATAATTGAAGCACCTGTGCATGACCTCAATAGGGGCCATTTGGGTCAAACATTATTCCTCTCTTGGCCCCCCATCAGTACACTACTCATGGGGAGCAGCTCAATATTACAACTAAAATATAGTACACACATTATTCTTTATAAATAATAACATAAAACTCAAATCCTCACATTATCACATAGTCACATTCTTCTTACCAATCAAAACAGTGTCAAACAGCGAGAGTTGCACATGCAACCATGACGTGAATCCTATGAAACGCTTTCCTGTTACAGATTTTGTTCCCCAGCGGAGATCCGATCAGGTTGCCATTAGCGTGTACCAATTTGATTAGCATCTAATTAAAGAATTATTAAACTGGTAGGAAAAAAGTTAGCTATGGGCCCATAAACCCCACACCCTATCCCTTAGGAACTAGCTACACATATATAGCCCTAGTAAAAACAATGTGAATGCCTTTGAGGTTTGAGAATTTTTAATATCTATTTTATGTTAAAAAATGTGGAATCATAGAAGGGTAGAGAGAGAAGCGGTCCCGCAATTGGCTGGTCCCGGTTTAAAAATGTTACTTAATGGGAATTAGTTGGAAAGAGGGGACCATGCTTCATCTTGGGTCGGCGCAGCGCCTATTTTGGGAATAATTTCAGGCGCATCTATTCCTCTGCTCTAGCTCTACTCTCTCTCTCTCTCTCACTTATTTCTTCTACCTCTTCTCTCTCTCTCGTGCTCAGTGGATTGTTGAGAGAGTTCAGCTGATGAGCTAAGAGGATAATAGGAGAGAGAATAGGCAAAACGACAAGTGGCAGTCTGATAGGAGGATCAGAAGAGACAGAAGCTCATCTGAAAAAGGTCTGGTTTGCACTTGGCACTGTTGTGATTCGTGCCAAACTCAAATCAGACCCAGTGCTTCTCTGCCAGCCGAGGAAAGATGCAATAATTAAAGCTTTCTCTGCTCCATCCATTAAAGCATAGGAAGCAAAAGTGACATAGAGAGAGGTTTATCAGTGACACGATAAAAGCGCATGAAGGAAATAAAAGAAGAGTGAGTGAGACGTAGAGAGATAAGGTGAACTGATCAAGGTTGGGTTAATTTGGTTTGAGAATTTCATCTCATCTGACTCTCAAGTGGGAGATAGAGAGGGCAAGAGAAGAGGGAGACAAGCTAACAACCAATTTTGGTTATAGTAGCTTTCTGAGGTTGTGTTCATGTAACAATCTCACTCTCTCTCTCTCTCTTCTCTTTTGTAGTTCTTTTGCTTTTATTTTCGCTTCTCTTTGGTATGTTTCTCCTAACTGTAGCTTTTATCGCAGGAGAAAGATTCCAAATCGAGAGAGCTTTCTCCGACTGCTACTTCTCACCTTCTCTCACCTCTCTTACTGTTTCGTTTAACTTCTCTCCTCTTTTATATAAGGAGGGTGCACTGTTCATTGATACGAGTAAAGCTACTTTCTCTTGGTAATTCTCTCCTGTTGCACTATTTTTCTCCTGTTTCATGTATTCATGAGATTTAACTCGTTACTTACATCGTATTAAAGATCGCGCTTTTTCCTGACATGACTAGGTTACCTTCTTACCTTCCTTTTTTTGTATGTTTGGAGAAGATAAGATAAGATGGCGCAAAATTTGTACCAACACAATCAAGCTTTCCCCGACCAAATGCTCTCCACCAACACTGCATTGTTGCAGAGCTTTGATACAACGAACCAAGATCTCTACAACATTCAAAGCGGCATTGAAATGCTCAGCATCCCCTCCAAGTCTCAGCCAAACCCGATACCGGATGCATGGCGATCATACTTTCAAAAGATGGTGCCTGGAAACTCCTCAGGAGGCGGTGGACCCCATCATGACAGTATGATGGTTGCTTCTGATGCCTCCATGAGAAGTCTCTACAACCAACAGAACCAAGGGTTGGCCTTGTCTCTCTTTCAAAACTCAAGAGATGCACAACAAGGGGCCCTTTTTTACACTTCACCGGCGACAAGTATGTATCAGCAACCTCATCATCTCAAGAGCTCGAGGTACTTACTACCAGTGCAACAGCTCTTAAACGAGATATGCAGTCTCGCAGGAGAAACTGGTTCCTTCAACCAAAGGCGTGGCAAGTCGAAACAGTGGGAAGAAGGAGGTTCTTCTTCCTCTTCATGGAGCAACCAGCAGAACCACTTCCAATCACTTGACATATTAGAGTTGCAAAAAATAAAGGCCAGGCTCTTTGCCATGCTAGAAGAGGTGAGCTAGCTATACCCTCAGTTTATACTTAATACTTGTTTTTGTTTCGCAATCATTTCTCATGAAATGATTAGAAGTAAAAATAGAGGAGGGATCAGTAATTCAGTATACTATTTTGACTTTTCTATTTCCTTGAGAGTTGAGACAGTAGTAATTGATTGGTTTGGTTAAATGAATCGAATTCACCACTCACTCCATGCTAGAAATGAAATCCTGCAAGGGCTCAGAGGCTGGCAGTTATTTTGGGGAATTCAGCCGATTTTTAGAAACCTCTATTCCATGGCCAGACATAGGTATCTAAAGCCTATACTGGTGGTATTTCTCTCCATCCCATCAATTAATGGAGCCCGCCAGATCCTTTTCTATTTTTACTATAAGTCCCCCTTTTTTGTCATAGCTTTATAATTTCGTTCTGAGTAAACTTGTGACTTCATTGCTTGCAAGCATAGGCCACTCAAAAGCTTCCAAGTGCAAAAAGTTCCTTTGAAAAAGTTGAACATGTACTAGCGAACAAAACGAAACCACCTCACCAAATAATATCCATCATAGCTAACATGCATTGCATTTAACTAGCACTTATTTGTTGCAATCAACCAGGTCCAGGAGCTAAGTTCTTCAAGCATATGCATAAGAATTAAACATTACTACAACAAAAACCATATTATTCTCATTCTTATTCCTTCATGCATGTGGTGCAACTATCTTTCTTTTCATTGCAGGTGGATAGGAGATACCGAAGATATTGCGAACAAATGAAAGTTCTCGTAGCCTCATTTGAGGCAGTGGCAGGAGATAGGTCGGCCACAGTGTATACGGCATTGGCATCCAAGACAATGTCAAGGCATTTTCGATGCCTAAGAGATGGAGTGGTGAAGCAGATAAATGCCGTAAAGAAGGCTTTGGGGGAGAAAGATTCGGTGGGGTCTGTTGCAAAAAGAGGCGAGACACCAAGGCTGAAGCTACTTGATCAGTGCTTGAGGCAACAGAAAGTGATACAGCAGGCCGGAATCATGGAAAGCCACCCTTGGAGGCCACAGCGGGGATTGCCGGAGCGATCTGTGTCTATTCTTCGCGCATGGCTCTTTGAACATTTTCTTCATCCGTAATAATCTCTCTCTTGCTATCTACTTTCATTGTTAATGTATTATTCTATATATATGCTGCCATAGCTAATTGCAAATGCACAAAATTAGCTCCTCCTAGGCAATGAATATTTATATATGACATGGAAGCTAGTGAGGATGTTCATCTTCACTGTAATAAATATATTCTACAAATATCATGTCACTCCCGTATGTAGTTAGCCAGAAGGACTTGTGTTTACTTGCTCCCATATAATTTACGCATTCATGTTCATATTCCACTACTCCAATATTCTTTAATTCTTTTTATTTAATTTGCATATATATACTGTACTAGAGTTCCCTGTCTAAAATAAATAACAAAAGTAATAACACCGAACTTAAGCAGAATTTGTGGCCTATTTTAATTTCAACCTGGCAATATCAAAATATATGTAGGGCACAAGTCCATTAGAATTCGCTAACATGCTCTTATGGAGATCACATTATATAGTCACGTGATCAATTGAAATAACAAGACGGCAGAATTAGTGCCATGTGCCAATAATTTTTAAATTAGGGTCCATATAGGGGCTAATGTCATAATGGTACGTGGTTGTTATATTCAGGTTATTAAGGATAATACTAATAATTGCCACGATCAATTATTAGAAAGACATTTAAGAAGAATTTGAAACTGCATTTATCATGAAGCAACAACTTTTTTGTGCCCTTTTCATTTATCTTATACTCCAGGATGTATGTATACTACACAAAACAAGCTAAGAATTATTTGGACCAAATGTTATTTAGAATTTACGATGTATCTTTTTAAGATTTAATTGCAAGTACTTTTCTAAGGAAAAACTGCCAGTGTGTCTGAGGATCAAATTTAATTTCATGGATCAGTCAAGTAACATTCTCTTTGAAAAGATTGTTATACTAACTTTATCAAATTGGAATCGTTTCTTATCAAGCAATAGCAAGTACTCTTTGTTACATATCTGTACTACACTTGGAGACAAACTGCGATGCCTCCTTAAAGACAAACAAGTAAAATATAACTAGTATGCTACTTTTGTTTAAACAATCATTTCAAATAATTTATAAGACCTGCATTGACTACAGGTATCCTAGTGATGTTGATAAGCATATATTAGCACGTCAGACGGGCCTATCCAGGAGCCAGGTATATACCACCTTGTTAAATTATTAGTTGCAGCTCTTCATTTCTTGTTCATTGATATAAGCAATGCCCCCACAAAAATTGTTAACAAACCACATATGTCATTCAATATATGTTATCATAAATTTATACTATATTTTCAAATGATTAATTAATCATTGTCCTTGAATAATTAAAACACAGGTCTCCAACTGGTTCATAAACGCCAGAGTTAGATTATGGAAGCCAATGATAGAGGAGATGTACATGGAAGAAATGAAAGATCAAGACAACAGCCATGCCTCTACTGCTACAGGGCTCAAAGACAATACAAACCAAAACTCCAACTCCAACCCTAATCCTAGCCTAGACATGGGCACAGGCTCCACCGAACTCCATGCGGTAGATGAAAAACCAACACCAACTCAACTTCACCATGACCCGGGGTCGCTTTCCTCCATCTTCAACTCAAGCCGTCACCAATCAAATGGCACAGATCATAATGGACATGGTCATAATTATGGCATGATGGATATGAATTTCAGTACGTACAACAACAACAACACAAACAACCAGGGCTATGGTAGTGGCGTGTCTCTCACCCTTGGTTTGCAACAGCACAACAGAGGAGCAATGAATCTCTCATTTTCTTTGGCCTCTCAGAACTCTCTGCTATATTCAGGTGTAACCCCGGAGCCAATAGAGGATGTCCCACCAAGTCAGTTCTCCATTGTAGATGGAGAAGGTCAGAGCATTCATTTTAGGAACATGGTTGGAACTCATTTATTGCATGATTTAGCTGGTTAAGAACAAGAAAGGGAGTGAAATAATGGTGTTCTAATTGCGTTTCGTATCTTTTGCAATTACCCAAAATGGGGAGGTTTCTTATTGATACGTTAAACTAGTTAAAAAAATTGATGTTTATTTATTTAGATTTAACTTTCCACACCTACGTTCTGTTTGTATTAGCCCTGCTTTGTGAGATTGCACCTTCGTCAAGGACATATATGATGATGTGAAACCCAATTAATTAATTGGGAGAAAAAGGAGATGGAACAATGATTTGTGGAACATTTTATTAGTAAATTAATTTTGAAATAAATGCTACACATTAGGGAGGATATATGTATGTCACAGGAGTTTCTGATTCCAGCTAGTTGGCAGTTAGGCACAGTGTAGCATGCTAAACAAGAAATTGCAAGACTAAGGTTATAGGTAATTGCAGAGGATTTGAACTTCCAAGTGGGAAGTTGGTACGAGAAAGACGTGCTAACGAATTATGGGTGGGATAGATTCTGCAGTGTAATCTGTACTGTATCTAGAGGAGGTTATGTATCTCGATGTTTAGGCCCGACAATATAAATGTTGATTGTTAGTTTTGCTAGGTAGGAGTAGAGAAATAGAATTGTGTGTACCGTAGGATGGGAGTTGCAATGTCAATGTTTGCTCTAGGACAAACCATGGAAATGGATGATACAAGCCCTATTATGTATCTTTCATTCCGTAATATATGGTCACTGTATCAACAAAATGCGGATAGCTAGTTAGCTAGATAATAACTTTAATGACCTATATATGATTGGAATCGAGTGGTGGGCGTATCTGTGTTTTTATATCACTTGTATTTTTTATTTGATCATGTAGGAAAATTTCTAAGGACCGGTCATAAACCTTAGCAGAAGTCCTTAATTATATTTGGTTTGGAAAATATCCACTTCTAATTGAATTTGAGAAATAAATCTGCTTCCGAAACTCTTTTTTTAAAAAAAAAATAAAAAATAGCAGAATTATATACTTCAAAAAATCTGCCACGTCGGTAGCTTTTACAGGTTATCAGTATGTATATGCACTTACTGAATCTTTATTACTTCAATATAGTGTGATCTTTGTTTGAGCATGTTTACAGTTTCTGGGGAGTGTTGTCTTTCATGGTACGAACGATGAAACGAGCTGTATTAATTTAAAGTACGTACATCAAAGACACTGTATCTAAAGCGCGGTGTATATCTTTCATATATGTTGATTTGTTAACTCAAAATATGGTTGATTTCGTTACGTATGTATGAGTTTTGTATTTTACATATATAAATTAATATTCCAAAAAAGGTTTATATGGTAGCAGGTATTAATATTAACATATATTATAAAGCCATATATATAATTAACGTTCGTTTTTCTAAATTTTTATATTTTAAATAAATGTTCGTTTTTTATGCCACAACAAGCTCCCTTTCCTGCTCTTACAAATGAATAAAAGACTCAGTATAGTTAGTTCGATCGTGAACTCTCATGGTGTGCAGTAGTAGCTTCTTTTTTCCATAATTTTGCTTCAGTATAATTTTTTTGTATAATTCTCTTTTTACTTTCTTTTAGGGCTCGTTTGGATGGGTTGGGAATAGTGGGAAGAGTGGGAAGAGTGGGAAGAGTGATATTCCGGGAAGAGAAAATCTTGTTTGGATGGTGAGTTTAGGAATAGCGTTGGAAAGTGTGAAAAAGTAGAGAGAAAAGTGTTGTTGGGAAGAGTGTTATTGAAAATTATGTTAGGAATGGAATTGGCTATTCCAAAACCGTTTGGATGTGTTAGGAATAGCCAATTCCGGAAAGAGGCTCTATTCCCCTATTCTCATGTGCATCCAAACAAGCCCTTATAGTTTTTTGTCTAGTTTTATAGTTGTCCCTTACCTTCTTAGGTTAGTCCTTAATTTTTAATTATTTTTCTTTGTTTAGTATTGTTTTCCTTCTCTTTTCTTTGTTTTGTTTTGTTTTGCAACCTTTGGAAATTTTAGTACCGGTGTGTACTCGCCACCTGGACCTCAAAAATAAAACATTCCCATCGGTCCTTGAAATAATGGTAGCAGTTTTTCCCTAAATTTTCCTATGAGCTCTCATTTTCGCACTTCCAATCAATTCTCTTTGCACGTAGTCTGATAATTAACATTCTTTTGGAATCGCACTTAGAGTTAAGCAAGTCAAGATAGCAACCAGCGTGATTTTAAATTTTCAAAGAAACCCTGACGTTTGTCATTGACTAAGTTTTTCTTAATAGCTAGCCTCCAAGACTAATTCAACAAAATTTCATTAAAATTTTTCAATCAAATAATTATATAGAGGAACATAAACAAATATTTCACTTGTCAATTTCAATATATCCAGAAGGAGGTCTCCCATGGAGTGATGGAGAGAAGACAGAGAAGCAGCTGCAGATACCAAGAACTAGTGATTGGTCAAGCACACCATTTTAGCAACCTGATTTAACCGGAACAACAAATAACATGAAACTCCTAGGCTGCCAATGAAACCCGTTTACTCATTTACCCAACCCGTACCGCATTCGATAAGATGGGTATGGTAAGGTTTTATTTTCGTTAAGTAAATGGGTATGGGTACGGGTAAAAAAAAAATTTCGTTAATTTAACGGATACGGATAAGGGTAAAAGCTATTTCGCACCCGTTTTCATAACGGGTAATTGTCATAATTAGAAAGATATAATTACATGATATATATGGCATCTTATTGCATGATTGGTCAAAATAATTGCTAGATTTTATTTAAGATATTTTCCATTCACGTGTACGAAAAAATAAGAAAACAAAAACCTAAATATTTCGCCGACATTGCAGAAGATGGGAAGCTATTCCGTCTCGGCGTCTCGTGAAAACAGGTTTTTTTTTTCCTCTTCATTTCTCACCCCTACGTCGTTTCTTCAATTTTTTATTTGACACAATTTTCTAGTGGTATTGACTTAAAGAAAAAAATATCATATATACTAATTTTCTATTCAATTGGTCTCGTGAAAACAGTAGACACAATTTTCACTCTTCATATTCTTTATACTAATTTTTTATATTCTATTTTGCTCAGATCCATTACCTTACTTGCCACATGTCTAATTCAAAAAATCCACAGCAAATCGACACAGATAGTGAATCATACAACAACATTGATCATGATGATGAGTAAGTATTAACTTCTTCTATTGAACTTGATTTGAACTTGATTTCAACCATTTTAAATTTACTATATTTTTAACAGATGAGGGCGTTACTGAAGATGGAGCACTAATGTCGTTATCAGAATATGTTTGTGTTGATAAAGAAATTAATTAGTTATATTTTTTTTAGTGATATTTGACATTAGAAGAAATTCTATGGTTTTGTTATATTTAATTAAAGAATTATGTAATGTTGCACTTCATTAATATATTTATTGAAATAATTTATTTATCTAGAGTGCACAATTTTTATTGTTATTATCCATTTTCTACCGTTATCGTACCCGTACCGTTAATTCTTAACGGGTACGGATAAGGTACAGGTAAAGCTATTTTTAACGGGTACGGGTAAGAAAATTTTAACGGTGCGGGTATGAAAATGCCTTCTACCGTACCGTACCGTACCCATTGGCAGCCCTAGAAACTCCTACCTAACATTTTTGAAAAGTTACTGCACGACCAATACAAAATTACTCATAACTGTGAATTTAAGACAATAATCTTAGTATTATACGATACTCTGTAATTTAAATAAGTACTCATGATGATATATTTTATTACTTAGATTGTGACTTTTGTTGAAGATTAATTCCATTGATTGCGAGATGATCCCTCTAACAGTTATGGCTCCTGGTTTTTGTATGCAACTTTTCTAGCTTAAAAAGAAGCTAGAATCCTGCTTGTGTTATTTTTGGTTCACACCCAAAAACTATGATATTTCATTTTTTTTTTTTGTTGCATTAGAGTATCTTCAATAATTAATTTGCTTAATCGATCCATCAGCAATATATATTATTGATAAATTATATATCATTCTTGACACAATCTTAAAACTCTTTTAAAATTGAATTTACTATAAACTTTTCTTTCATTTTAATTGTCATTCTCACGAGTTATAGTTATACTTTTATTTATTTATGTGATCCGAATCAATATATAAAGTCTTAAAGATAGATGCCAACTTCTAAACGATGATTTTAACTATGCGTAAACATCAGCATTCTTAAACTAAAAATAGTTAGATTATATCCCAACTAAGAATCAATTGTCCGGAGGAAATTGTTTGTGCTTATTACTCTTCAATCGACTTTCCTTGATGAACCATTTGAAAGTTACAAGATGTATGAGAATTTAACTTTGGTATATAATGATTAGGGTTAATTTCTTCTGCGGGTTCGAAATTCTTGTGAAATTCTTGTGGCTAAATATTTGAAATTGAGTCTTTTTTTTAAAAAAAACAAGGAACTATGAATATTTCACATCTCTCACAGTATCCTTGTTTCTTTATTTGAAATAGAACTAATTAGCAGAGATTTTTGTGTGCATGATGTGGTAGTTGAGCTTCTGTTGCCTTTAAAATTTGTTGGATGGCACAAATGCAATGCACGTGATATGAGAACTTGAGACGTGGACTAACAGTCAACATGGCACAGTAATTTAGCAGGTTTCTCGTGGGCCGGACTAGTACGTCCGGCACGGCCCGGTTTCACATTTACATATATAACGTCACTGGAACAGGATACGGATATGTTTGGGAGCTGAGATGCACGTGCTAACTAGAGAAAGAATGGCTAATGAATTAACGTACGAGGGTTCAAATCATGAAATTACAAAAGGACACTTGTCTGTTATAAAAGGCCCATCAGTGTTTGATAAATCGTCATGCCACGACAATGCTCCCATTCCACCATGCGGTCCTTCAATGGCGATTCTTCAGTGCTTTATGGTCGACTGTATTTCTCGGCAATAAAGATGGGTTTATAATTTTTAATTTGGTCCATTTATTTCAATGGATAGACTCAATTCGCATCGTTGTAACTTTTTAGCATAAAATTTTGGGAAATTTCATAATGGATCATTTTTTATGAGCTGAAAAACATTATGTTTGCATAAAATCATGAACGGCTGTAATTGAACAGACTCAAATCGATCTGAAAATTTTGATTCACCACAAAACATTCATATTTTTTTATTTTCAACTATACATAATTAAGGTTATGGTGTGGACTGTAAGATTCAAATATAGATAAAGTTTGAGCCGTTAAATTCATATGTTGGTACACAATCGTTGGTAATTTTCCTGTATTTTGTTGGGAATGATATGAAAAGTAAATTTAAATTCTTTATGAATCTATGTTCCATACCAAAAAAAATAATAGAAATAGATGTATCATTATAAAATATAAATAGATTCAAGAAAAAAATGTATCATTATAAACGTAGAAAATATAATCAAATTAATCAAACGATTCATTTTGAAAAAAAGAAAAAAAAAATCGAAATATCATTAAAGTGTTTAACTCGTGCATTCCTTTATTTATTTTATTGTTTTTAGAATATTTTTTCGTGCACGGGTAGATTACGTTTGTGGGGTATTCAGGCCGAAAAAAATTTAAAAGCGTATGAAAACAGAAGAAGATCATAAGATCTTACAATGGAAGATCCAAAATTCACCATATGAGTCAGCAAAATTTCCATCACAATTTTGTCTCCCAATGTCTCGTACATATTACATCGCTGTTGAAATAAATATTGATAATGACTGCAGTACTAAGATGTCAGTTTACAGTACTATCAAGACTTATCCGTTCCCGATTGTAATCTTGAATATAGTCATTTCCCTAGCTTCCAAATACTACATATCCCCCGGACCAAAATCTTGGGCAGCAGTGCTACTGGCAGCGATTTCGTCCGAGCCGTCCGATCAAATCTGGTATTATTCACGGGACACTCATCATCCATCGGACGGTTGTGATGAAACTGCAACCAACCGCGCGTTGCGCTGCAGAGGATATGAGCTCCATATCTCACCGGGGGTTGGGTTGGGTTTGGGTGGGGGCGGGAGGTGCGCTGCACCTTTGTCTTTAATTATTAAAAAAAAAAAAAAAAACTTCATAACATAATGTTTTAAAAATAAGAATCAGTTTTTGATTTAGGAACATATAGTAATGCAACTTAAGTGAAACGTCCTAGGTTTAAAATTTGGCTGGGTCTTTATGAAGATTTAATTTACAAATAAGTACGAAGATCTGACCCTCAATTTTTCTTCACAAAAATGTTCAAAAATCCAATTATAAAAATTTATGAATATGAATTTACTGAAAAATATTACAGCATTTAATATTTTCGTTATAAGCAGTATGATTTACAAAATTCATGCATGTGCTTCACCAACACTTTCATATTCCGAATTTATAAACTTTGGAAGAGTAATTATCTGACCATCGCCAAACAATAAGATCATCCCATTAATATATTGTCATTCAAACAAACACTAAAGTTCGATGTATATATTTTTCCAAACTAATGAGCGTATGTGTGCGAGATCATATAAATTATTTGACATTTATTGACACGAGAACAATTATTTATGCTGATATTGAAAAATAACCAAGATTAATGTAACTTCCAGTTGAATCCAGATCCTCTGGTCGGCAGACCTGCTGGTCAGCGCGATCCGGACCGTCTGATTTAATCTCAACGGCTAAAGGAGCCCCGTGCATTCCACCACTCCCGAAAAAAATTATTGGCCCGAAAAAAATGAACCGTCTGATTTAAAATTGGACGGTTCATATCGCCAAACGACCAGCGGATCGTTTTTCACCTGCCGACCAGAGGATCCCAGTCCACTTCCAGTTTAGTGTTTCCAACGTTACTTCGTCTGGGAAAAATATTAGATTAGATTGACACAACTGAATTGTAATAAATTTAGTTTATAGGCTTGGATAGAGAAACAGGCTGCTGCCCAACAAGTGAAAAGAATGGACCCTTGACGAGTCCCATTTGTGCTCAACCCTTGTTCCCTTTTGGACTTTAAAGCCCATTTCTCATCCCTAACACCATCCAGCAGGCCGCAGCGACAAAACTGTAATTGTGTATTAAATTACTTGAGCAATACTACGCAAATTTAATTTGATAATAACTTATTACTTTTGACAAATATTGTCCCAAATAATTGTATAAGAAGATTAAAATTTTTAAAGATATTTCATATTCTATGGATGAAAGGAGGGGCAGACATAGGTGGCCTAAGCCACGAATTTTTCTAATGTTAACTATAAAAAATATAGTGCTAATTCAGTTATCTGATGTCTGGCCTACCCCAATGTTAAAATTCCAAGTTATCAAGTCTAATTAAAGTTGATTTCGGCATACCCTATCCTCCATTCTTAGTCCCCGCCTTGTTTGCAAAGCTTATGGAAGTGATGCCAGAACTACTGGTTCCGGTCGCTATTATTATTATTTTATTCAACTAAATTCATGTATAATCTCATTTGGCGATATATTTAAAAGTATACGACTCGCATGCCAATATATAACAATTTCAAGTATGAACTGTATATAGAAAAATTTAGCTTGCACATTGATCATCCTCCCCCCCCCGTTGTAGATATATTTCACCAAAAGAACATATATATGTCACTTGTATACAAAAATTACAAAATAATACTTGAAAGAATAAAAGCATGACCTTTTTTTTTACAAAGTTGAATTTTGAAAGATAAAAAAGCTCAAAACCTATGCTTTCCATACGTGAATTCTTACCAAACTTAAGTACGTAATATTTCTTAAAAAAATATATATACAAAACAAAAAAGAAAGATGCTACGAAGGATGACACAGACTTACCATAGTAAATCTCCCTTTTAAAAAATAGAAGGAAATATTTTGCTTCGGCTGCTAAAAGAAATGGCTACTTTTCTTGTCTGAGACAAGATGTGACCTTCTTGCATCAACGACACTGATGGTCAAGCTTTTTAAATGGACAAGCGCCAAAATAATCTTTCTGAAGACTATTACTGAGCTGCGAAATTAAATATCACCCAATTGCGAAATTATGTTTATCAAAAAAAAAACTGTGAAATTAAATATAACCCAATTGCATCATACAATATGGACATTGGACGATGGATCATAGTCGGATAAAGCCCCTTATGTCACGCGCACTGAAAAACTGGGCTGTTCGGCAAGAGGAAGAATATTAAAATTTGAGTCACAAGGCGCCTGATTGGGTGGATTAAGAGATGAGATCTTTACGAAACTTAAAAGACACAAAAGCCTAAAACTTAGATATTATAATTATCTTAAGAATTCGGGTAAGTTGGGTTTAATTTTAAGAATTGAAATAAGAAGACCAACATGGGAAGGATTAATGTATTGAGGAGAAGTTATGCCAAAAAGGATTTAGCTATCCTCTTCGTGTTAGGCACCCAAATTATTCAATAATGGCAACTAGAACAATCAATCAGCAACAGTTGCTATAACCATTGAAATAGTATGATGCTATAATCAAGGGCTTTTAGTTCGCTGAACCGTGTAGGAGCTCTATAAATTAAAAAATTATGTATATAGTTACATATACAACAAATTGACAACTGAACTTGGGGCATTCACCCGAAGCAATCTTCTATTTACTCTAGAAGGCTTTGATTCTGATTTTTTCTAGACTCTATAATATATACAGCAAAGTAAAAATTGAGATGTCTGCAGATGTAGATGTACAAGGCGCTTCCGGCAAAATTGACGAACAACCGTGCGCCTGACTGCTACTCCAGCTTTCCCCTCTTCACTATAAAGATGTAAAGAGGAGAGCTTTGATGAAAACACCTACCAAGCTTATCTTCCTCCAGCTATCATACCACCCCTTTTATTTGAACTGCCTTTAGCTTAACCTGAGAAATGAACAGCCGAAAATATTTAATAATTTGTTTTTAAATGAAACGTATAGACAAAAATTAAAACAAAAACATGAAAAAAAAAACGAAATTAGCAAATTACTAAAATTCGTTATAGGACAAATAGATATTTTACATGTAATTGTCGGCATGACAACTTGGATGACGTTAATTAATGATATTAACTCGAACAATTATATATGTAATTTATCAAAAAAAATGGCAAAACCCCAGCTGGATATTTTGTGGCCATCATGTATCTTTGAAGTCTACATCCACAGAACCAACTGACCTCTACTTCGTCAGCATCGAAAAAAAAAAAATTCAAATTTGGGAAAACAGATTCTAGAAAGTGGACTTATTCAATGAACAATTGGTAAGGTGGTCAATTGCCCAATTAGACCACGAAGCTAAAATTTGAATTTCTGGGCTTGATTTTGATGTTTGGGCCCTTTATTTTCGACATGTTTACATTTAAACAAGACTTTTCACGAGCAGTGACTCAAAACCACAACAGCCGTCGTGGGACCACATCTATTTTCAACTTTTTTTTTATTCCAACCAAATATCTCAGGAATATTTTAATCAAATTAGCGCAACTAAATAATTTTGGCCAGGTATGTATGCAACCTTTGTGAGGTGTATGACACATTTATTTTGATTATCTGGCACGGCTGAGAGCCAGCCTCTTTTTTTCAGAAAGAAAGAATTTTTGTCTGGATACACTCTGGTTGACAACTTCCAGTTCTAGATGAGGATCTGTTTAATGCTTTTATATCTTTTTTGGTAGCAAGTATGGCCTAGTTGATGTAATCTTATCCCTTATTCCAGATGCCAACATTACAAATATAACTTTGTTTTTACATTTCCAAAAATAATAATTAGTACAGCTTAAAAGAAGGATTGTACAGCTTAAAACATTATTATACTCCATTTCTAACAAAAAATAATTACTACACTCCATTTTCTCCAAATATTAAAATGTTGCACTGAAGTTAACAAGGAATTATAAGTTTGTCTCATTCTTCTAGAAATAGCATAAGTACACTATTTTCCAAATTCGACATAAAAATCAGTATTTTTATCAAATTTTTATTAAAATAATTTTCTTTTTTTACCTTGCTGATTTTCTAATTTCGAATAATGTTTGTTTCTATCTGCAATAGAACTTCCCAAAGTTACAAGAACTCTCTAGCCCCATTGAGAAACCATGAACAAAACCAAAGCAATCAACTAAATTTAAATAGGAAATTAATTATAAATTTCTTACCGCTTCAATATCGATCCGGTAAACCATCAATTTTCGTCTCTCCCGGCAACTCGTCCGGTACGCAACGACTATATGTGCCAGTGCAAGGGACAGAGAGGTCAGAAACAATGCCTCGACTGCCGCCATCTCATCTCTCCGATCAGAATTGAGCCGCCACCACAAATCAGCCGCACCGGAACTGGCCCCAGCGAATCCAAACATCGCAACCCCCTTCGCAAACACATACCCGGCTGATGCCAAGCTACATAGCGTCGTCACACCGAGGTACGCACCTCTACCATCACAGATAGCATACACACCTTCAATTCAAAAAAATTGACAGTCAGAAACAATCAATTAGCATGAAACAAATAGAAGATTATAACTTTTGAGTGATCTAGAACTTACAAAGGATGAGTAGAGAACGAGCAATTGAGATTAAAGGAAGATCGATGACCGAAGCACGGAAATTGAAGTTTGTGATCTGGGTCGATAAATTAGAATTGTTCCGAAAGGAAGTGGAGGCGAGTGTAGGCGGGAGGAGGAGATCGAGTAGAATGATCAACAATGGAGGCGCACAAACAAGGAGCAGAGAGGCGAGCATGGAGATGAGAAAGAATACAGTTTTGATCCATCGCCATGGCCGGGCCCAGAGGCGCTCTTTGAAAAGCTTCTTCTCCATATAAATTTCGTTTTGGCGGGAGGGAAAGGAATGGAATGGGAAGATGGGTGTTTGTTCGGTTTTGTACTTTTGTTTTGGTCGGAGTAAGGAGTCAATGAGAGTTATAAGAGAGAGGAATGGGGAGAAGGAAGGAAGGAATGGGGTTTAGGTAAGAGGTGGGGTACGTGGGTGGGACCGTGTTCTAGAAATTAATTAGGATTTTCAGGTATGTATGATACATTGATACTGTCTGTTTACACAGGATCCATAATTTCTGTGGCTGGAGGTAATCTGGTTAAGTCTGACAAGCGGGGTCCATGGGGTTTTGTGAGTTTGAAGATGTCTCTGGTTTCGGGACCCACTTGTAAAGTGATGTGCTACCATACCCTTTGCAGACTTTTACTTGGTTCCGAGGCTTTGAAATTAGAAACTTCCATGAAATACTTGTTGGAGACCCTTTTCCAAGTCAAGCCCAGGATTTACCACATTTTAACGTTGACCCCTGATTTTTCTTTTGGGGTTTCTAGCCATTTTATTTTTTTCTCTTGTAACTGTAAGTAATAAATATTTATGGCTAGAGTTATAATATTGATATAATAGGTGAAATGGTAAAAGATTCTGTCATGTTGGCAAGGTAAATTTCACGAACTTTCTTCGTCTTGTAGAATTGACCTGCATAGCATAGGGATAATAAATAATAGTACTATAATTACTAATTAGACGAGGGTTGAGTTCTCTTTTAATTTATATATTTTCTTATTAATAATAAATTTTCAAATACATATTTTAATTTGTAAAAAAATATTATCATTTTATTAATATTATATATTTATATTGATATTATTTCATATATATGCATGTTGTTCTTACTAGAGAATAACAATATATACGTTAACAGTTACAAAAGATTAAAGATGTGACATGTCTCCTTTAATTATTAATAAATAATAAATTAAATACCTATTGAAATATTTATATTACCGCATTCGTGTAGGTTCTAGATACAAAATTTTTCGGTACGTAAATTTATGAGAGCTAAAGAAAACTATATAGACATTGAAATTATTATATGTTTAAACATCTTCGATTCATAGTCTTATTAATTGAGTTTTTTTTTTATTATTATTATTATTATTATTATTGTTATTATTTAATATTATTATTATTATAATTTAATATTTATTAGTACTTCCTGCTGCAGTTTCATTCTGGTTAACTTGGAAATTTATTACAAAAGATCGATGAATCCATACATGAATACCCCTCTTTACAAGGATACGCACGCAAAATGTGCAATTGAGGAGTAATTGAGTAGTAATTACTAATTAAGGAGTAAGCATGAGTGGGCTGCCGCGGGAAAGGCGCGGGAAGGGATTGTTTGGGATAAAGAGAGTGTTGGACTCGCCAACCACCCGGCTTCCGTGGGATTTTACTCCAGTGCCCCTTTCCAAGATTCACCTTTCTTTCTTCCAGAATCGCGCTGCAAATTTATTAATTTCGAAGCTTCTTTAGCTTAACATGGCTCGTCATTCAGTGATGGTGTTGGTTTTTTGTGACTCTCACTAGTGTATAGTCCGTGTTGCGTTTGCACATATATTTGGGGTTTGTTTGGAAATTTTATTTTTTTGGCAAATATGGTAAGTGAAATTTTATTATTTCTTTTATGATGTTAACATCAAAAAGTTATTTGAAGATTTCAACTGCAATTATGTTATAATTTATTTGTTTTACAATCTAATGCCATATTTTTTTAAAAAAAATAATAAATTATAAGTTATTGGCTACAAATTAGTGGTAGAATATTCCAAAAATAACAAGTTTTAAAAAAATTCAAAAAAAAAAAATAGTAACAAATTTTCAAAATATGTAAAATTTTGTTTGCTATGAGTTTTCAATATATAGATTAGATTTGTCAATTTATAAATCACCGATCAAAACAATCATGGTGCACAAAATCCTCTATGCATCATGGTTCACAATAGAAATTCACTATATTTATATTATGCGATTCAGGTTTCTACAATTACCGATTTTTAAAATATTAATACGAATTTAAATTAATTATCTAAAACTTAAGCCGTCGTAGTTTGATTTTATTTTTGCCACTGAATAATAATTCTACAATATCGCTTGCAGTTGCACATGTTACACGTAATGCTACATGGGTCGCTAACACAGGAAACGACAACCAGAATTAAATAAGAAGCATGATAAGTGAGACATCATACATGATACATGCAAAAGTCTGAAACGCAACCAACGAATTACATGGGTAACTAGAAGAAAATCACATGATGCTTGTGAATTGTTATATGGAGGTACCCAGATTTTCTGTGGACCGTACGGCGACTGCAACACAAAACTTTTGTCAAAAGTAACTTGTCAATTTACTTCTACAAAAAATGGGAAGGGTCCAATGAACACTTTATTCTGCTCAAGGCACGTGTATTTTTTTTTTTTTTTTAACTCTGGCATAAAACTTCAAAGACAAAACTGTAAGTATTAAATTAGAACTTGTTATTTTGCATCACGAAACAACATTTATTGCAGAACTGATAAAATTCATGTTTTCTCAGTCCTAAGATCTACCTATATTTGGAAATTTGATCTTATACAGAATAAGCTCATGATAACAATTCATTATTATTGTAATGCTAAATAATACTGATGGTTTGTATTTGTCATTTAAAAATTTATTTTATTACCTATAATTCGTAAAATTAAAGACGACATGATATGGGAAAGACATTCATTTAATTATTCTAAAAGGTTGCATAAGTTTGTTAGGTGGAAGTTTTAAATTATATCAGATGTCAGTGACCCGCAACAATGCTGGTTTTAGGTAATTGATCTCCGACATGGAAATTACGTCTAGTTTAGAACGTGGAAATAAATCTGTACGTAATCCATTGCCTTGCTGATTTTTTGTTACAAGAAAAAAAATTTATTTCTTTTTTTTTTTTGAGGTAAAATAATATGCATTGATGTACTAGTCACCTGTTACGTTAACGACTCATAGTCCTCAAAACTTGACCACGTTGTAACAACAAGAGAAAAATTGACTATTATTCATTCCATGTGTTCTCGTTTCCTGACAAGTTCGGCGACTCAATTAAACAAAAATATTATTATTAATTAATGTGAGCCCACTATTGTGTCTGTTGAACTTTAATAAACTGACAGCTAACACTATATCTCGGAGCAGAAAATCTAGAATTATATCCAACGTATCATCCAATAATGTTGTCACAATAATTCCTCCTAACATTGGCCGTTGGTTTTTACGCTTATCTGTCAATATTACAAAACAAAAATCATTTTCTAGAAATGAGTGTCTCTATAAAAAATGGAGCTTTGTACAATTTTAATTTCAAAGAGGACAAATTTTCAATTATAGTGTGAAGGCACAAAAACATCCTCACCGTGCATGAAAATGAAATGAGAAATTTCAAAGTTTACAGTTTACTTGTTGAATCACCAGCCGCCTTTTGACTTTTTAACTGTAAACGGAAAAAATACTTTAATTTAAAATGCGAGTTGTCCGTACAAGTTTTTGTTGTGGTTGACCTATAACCTCATTAAAGAAAAAAGATTCTCTTCATATAATAGAGGAGCTAGATGAACTGTATGGCATCTTCATCCCACAAATTTAAAGGGGGAAAAAAATATTCATTGGCGATTGTTTATAGAAACAGGTTGTATATTTATTTTAAGTATAATAACTTGAATTCATATATAAAATAGTATCTCTGTGTTAGTTTATTTGGTAGTTAAGGTGCTCCATGATTTCAGATGAACAATGGAGAAGTCATTGGAGTCTGGAGAAGACCAGCCTATTTCTAATTAAGTAAGTCCTCTTATCAATTTGAGTGTCCCAGTCAATTTTGGCTAGCTTGTTTAAGTTGTCCAATGCGTCCAAAAAATTCAAGGAAAAATTCCAGACTTGGTCAGAGATTGCATGCAAAGTTATCAATGGAAAACAAAAAACAATTACCATTAATAAAGCTCATAATTATTTCAAATCAAATTGAATCAAACGAGTCCATAATAAACTGTATAAATTAGATAATTATTAGATGCCATTTAACTGAGCAGTAACTCCATTAAACTAATAAAATCGTTAATGATATAAATATTTTATAGAAATACTTTGTTGGGGCTACTTATAATTTCTTAGGCTCTCAGTTTAAGAGTTTTTTTTTCCTTTTCTTAATCTCTAGGCTCTCAGCTTATACTTTTTTTGGTTTAGCTCTAATTTCACAACTCTGGCAAGAATGTAGCAATGTTAGTCTTAGTGTGTGGACTTTTTCGTCATTTCTCGAAGAAAGATTGAGTTTCCTCAAGAAAGGGAATAAGTCTTAGATTCACCCCTCAGAGCTTGGATTCAGGTACTAATGCCTCTTAACGACTAGAGAACATCGACTAGAATTCATTCTCGTAAGGATTTATTAATTTGTGAGTCCTTTCTTTTCAATAGGCGCAAGCCCCTATTGTTAATTACCTCGTGGTTTCCCACGAGAACCTCTGATTAAGAGATTCGAGGAACTATATGTAATAGGCTAGAAGAATTGTCATATAAGTGATTTTGGTATTCAACAAGTAATTTATTTCTTTTGGTTTAGACAAAACTCAATTGGTGGCACCAGACCTAATTGACGGGGGCACAACTGAGAATGCAAGTGATTTGTTCCTTTTTGCTTAAACCGGACTCAATTGGTGGTACCAAACTTAATTGACGGGACACAATTGAGAATGCAAATAATTTATTCTTTTTGGGCTTAGACCGGACTCAATTGATGGTACCAGACTTAATTGATGGGACACAATTGAGAATATCTAAGTATATCTAAAACCGTTTAATTGAAATAACCAAGAATATCTAAAACTAAAATTATTTAATTGAAACATCTAAGAATATTTAAAACAAAAATTACTTATTTGAAATATCAAAGAATATCTAAAACTAAGAATATCTAAAGCTAAGAATATCTAGAACTCTTTATCTAAGAATATCTAGAACTATTTATCTAAGAATATCTAATACTATTTATCTAAGAATATCTAAAAGATAGCCAAAAACCAATTATTTGAATTTTTTTGTACTTTACTATGAAGACAACTTTGATTTTATCATTCTCGGCGATTTAGGGGCTTTGAGAACAAAAGGGATTTGAAATTCTCGGTCATTTAGAGCCTTGGAGAACAAAAGGAATTTGAAATTCTCGGCCATTTAGGGGCTTGGAGAACAAAAGGGATTTGAAATTCTCGATCATTTAGGGGCTTGGAGAACAAAAGGGATTTAATTTGGTTTAACTTGATTTGATTTAGTTTATTTTAATTTGATTTATTTTGATTTAATTCAATTTGATTTATTTTGATTTAAAGATGCTTTATGTTTAATTTTATTTATTTGTTATTTATTTATTGTTTATTTATTCTTTATTACTTAAAATTTATTTACTATTTGTTTATTTATTATTTATTAATTTATTTAATTATTTATTATTTATTTGTAATTATTTATTTACTTATCACCTTAAGATTTATTTAAAAGTTATGATTTTATTTATTATTTGATGATTTATTTATGGTTTATTATAATTATTCTTTTTAGAAATCTTATTAAATAAAGGGAAATTTCTAAATATTTCCGGTTTATTTTTTTTAATTTTAAATATACTTGACAAGGAAACGATAAAATTACTTAGAAAATTTTATTAAAGTATTTTACCATTTTTCTAGAATTTATATAACTCGGCTTTTCATAACAAAATACTCCAAAAATAAGAAACTACTTATTTTGACAAAATTTCATATGAAAATATCATTGGATCTGGTTTATTTATATTTTTAGAAATTTTTAGATATTTTATTTGAATTTTTCTGACTTTCCTACAATTTTTGGTGAATTAACAAAGCTTTTGGCAATTTATAAAATTCAATTTTAATTAGAAAATACTTTGAAAATACAAAAGGAGCGAATATTGACATAATTTCATACCAAAATATCAGTAAATCTAGTTTCTACAGTTTTTTAGGATTTTATGGATATTTTATTTGAATTTTTCTGAGTTTCCTACTATTTTTAACGAATTTTCGAAATTTCAGATGATTTGGAATTTTTTGATTGGGCCACATGGGCGTTGACTGGATCGCTGACGCTGATTATGTTCTGTACTTTGTGTAACGAGTGACGCGACCTGCCACATGTTCCTCGCCACAGAAGATCAAACAAGTTCGCGTTTAAACTCCTCCCTCTCCGACGACCATTGGCTTTTTTGCAGATTAGTCCCTAGTATTTCTCCGACGAAATTGCGGCTACTCCGGCCATCATTTCGATCGAGACTGGTTGGGTTGGAATCGTGGAGAAGAATAGAACAAATTGGTAGGATCAATTCGTGCTATGGAGGTGCATGTCGCCACATAGCACATGAGAAAGCTCGGGACACCATGGCTGACGTTCAAACTTCCTTGGCCATCTTCTTCTACCAGGAGGAGGTTTATGATACCCCTGAACACACGTTTAAGACGACTGGCTGGTCAATTTCTCTTGGAGGAGTTTGGAAGTAGGTGGAATCGACTGAGACACCTCGGCTCTAAATGGAGCTGAACTGAGCTTTTGCTGTGGGGCCCACAGAGAGTTCTTCCGATGCCAGCAGTTGCTTGGATCGATTCAGGAGTTCAAATGCATGAAGTTTGTGCCTTTATGTAGGCAGAAAGTACATTTTCATGCATTTTTATTCAATTCCAGTTGGCTTGCAACCAATTGAGCTTGTATTTGATGTTAAGATTTTTACAGAAAGCAAGAGCCTAACTACTTGCACTTTTCTCAATTTTAGATTTTGCTTTTATCTCATCTCTTCACTGTTTTTGGTTAAAAACCACTTACAGAGGTTATACTATCATAAGTAATGCACTAAGAACAATAGAAAGCGTTTAATGAAATTTTATGCAAAATATTTGTCTATTATGCATTTTCTGTTTAATTAGTCAATACATGAGAAAACATCTTTACACTAATTCTAAATTTATAAAAAATTACAAGGCATCCACAGGGACATTTATGATTTTTCTATGTAAACAAATTTGCAGAAAAGTCCAAGATTTAGAGAATAATATTTTTACTACATGAAATACCCCTATGCCTTAATTAAATCACATAAAATCAAGTAAAGTCCAGAAAAATAGAAAATTTGTTCCATGCTATCCAAAGGGTCATGTGCCAGTTGTCCAAGTCCAATTTCATATTTTTATGCAAATAAAACCTCAACTTTCCCTTATTCTCAATTTTGTCCAGCTTTGTATATACATGAACATGCGTGTTTTACCTCACTTTGATTTCTTTTGAGAGAAGAGAAGATCAGTAGAGTGGACATAATCACCTCCATTGATCTCTCTTTAAAAAGTGAGGGAGTGGACAGTGTCACCTCCGTCTAAATACACAGTTAATGTTAATATACTACCATTAATTCTATCACAGTATCATGATGCTAACATATCGATTTATTCTCAGAAGAAAATTCAGTGGAGTGATGTCTCATATTTTATACATGTTTTGACCGTACTTAGCCCTTAATTATTGATCAAACCATTACAAATTGTCCCATAAATTGTTATGTTTTCCTAGATTTTGGTACTGCCGTGGCGTTTCATTTGTTTTGTAGGAACTTGGTGGATTAGACATAATAATTGCATAAAAGGAAGAATTTTGGAGAAGAAAAATGACTAAATGGGTCCATAGAATTGTAGAGCTCATCCTAAGCTTTCCAACGATCTTTGAATCACCTAAATCGGAGTCCGGATGAAGAAATTATGGCCCAAATACTATCGGTGCGCTGTTCTGAAATTTTGGTCCGAAATGTACGGATTTCGGTGCGAAATGACTCCATTTCGGTGCGAAATGCACTTCTGGAAAGTGCGTTTTTGGTAATTTTCGAAGAAGGAAAGTGCAAACCGCCTCCCCTTTGCCCTAGCCGCCTCCTGGCCGCCTAGGATGACTATATATGCACGTTTCTGCCTCCAGAGCACGCAATCCACCTTCTACCATTCATTTTCCACCTCAAGTTCTTGCGTTTTTGACATTTTTCCACGGATTTCGAGGCAGACCAGCGGTGTTGGAGGCGACAGCAGCAACACAGCAGATCTACATCGATTCCTTTGCCCTTGATCAGCGAGTATTTGCATAAAGAGACACCTCGGTTTATTCTTTCATGCTTTTATCTTGTTTTTCTATGGGTTTGTATGTTGTTTCTTGCATGTTTATTGTTGTTATTGTTGTCATGACGATTAGTGAGTAGTTTCATGATATCTTAGGGTAGTTAGTAGATTAGTTTAGTATGTTGTTATGACTTGATGATTATATTTTGATATTTTGCGATTTACTTGTTTGAGAATTATTACTTGCTTGATTGAATTGATTGTTTGCTTGAAAGTTAACTTATTGATGATGCGCAGCGTTGATAGGATATAACTCGACCAAATAATTAGTAGATCAAAGCACTTGAGATAAACCAAAACTCGAAAGGGTAGGTTAGTTAACGATCGAAAGATCTAACTTTTATTGCACCGATAGGACTTTAAATATCTCTGGAAATCCATTCAAGTATTCCTAAATAAACTAGTCTAATTACGCAAGTATAGGATTAGTTATTTATGTGGTAAAACCCGACATCAAACCTAAACCAGAACCAAGAAGCGAAAGTTGAGGTTAGGGTTAAGGTCTGGTCGCTTAGTAACCTTCGCAAAGTATCTTGTAAAATCGCCAAGTCGAAACAACAGGTTTAAGGCAAGTTTTGGTGCTAGACAGAACTCATTTCGCACCGAAATGGTTCTGTTTCGCACCGAAATGACTCTCTGCCTCGATGAAAATCATTGCAGAGTTGTCTTAAAGCTAAACTAATTGAACACTCATCCCTAGGACATTCATTTGCATCTGTTTGAGTCCATAAAACCGTAAAAATCAACCAAAAATATTTATTTGTACTTTATTTATTTGTCTTTTTAAATCATAAAACCCCAAAACAATTGTCTTGTCTAGCTTTCGTGAGAAAGTAGAGTCTGGTATTCAATTTAATCCGTCCCTGTGGGTTCGACCCTAAGCTTTTCCAGAACGACTAGTGAGGTAAATCATAAGTATAAATTTATTTGACCTAGGTTTTTAAGCCTTCATCAAATTGGCGTCGTTGCCAATTTGTAGTATAGTGGTGATGTTTTCCTAGATTTGCCTTAATTATTGATCAAACCATTACAAATTGTCCCATAAATTGTTATGTTTTCCTAGATTTTGGTACTGCCGTGGCGTTTCATTTGTTTTGTAGGAACTTGGTGGATTAGACATAATAATTGCATAAAAGGAAGAATTTTGGAGAAGAAAAATGACTAAATGGGTCCATAAAATTGTAGAGCTCATCCTAAGCTTTCCAACGATCTTTGAATCACCTAAATCGGAGTCCGGATGAAGAAATTATGGCCCAAATACTATCGGTGCGCTGTTCTGAAATTTTGGTCCGAAATGTACAGATTTCGGTGCGAAATGACTCCATTTCGGTGCGAAATGCACTTCTGGAAAGTGCGTTTTTGGTAATTTTCGAAGAAGGAAAGTGCAAACCGCCTCCCCTTTGCCCTAGCCGCCTCCTGGCCGCCTAGGATGACTATATATGCACGTTTCTGCCTCCAGAGCACGCAATCCACCTTCTACCATTCATTTTCCACCTCAAGTTCTTGCGTTTTTGACATTTTTCCATGGATTTCGAGGCAGACCAGCGGTGTTGGAGGCGACAGCAGCAACACAGCAGATCTACATCGATTCCTTTGCCCTTGATCAGCGAGTATTTGCATAAAGAGACACCTCGGTTTATTCTTTCATGCTTTTATCTTGTTTTTCTATGGGTTTGTATGTTGTTTCTTGCATGTTTATTGTTGTTATTGTTGTCATGACGATTAGTGAGTAGTTTCATGATGTCTTAGGGTAGTTAGTAGATTAGTTTAGTATGTTGTTATGACTTGATGATTATATTTTGATATTTTGCGATTTACTTGTTTGAGAATTATTACTTGCTTGATTGAATTGATTGTTTGCTTGAAAGTTAACTTATTGATGATGCGCAGCGTTGATAGGATATAACTCGACCAAATAATTAGTAGATCAAAGCACTTGAGATAAACCAAAACTCGAAAGGGTAGGTTAGTTAACGATCGAAAGATCTAACTTTTATTGCACCGACAGGACTTTAAATATCTCTGGAAATCCATTCAAGTATTCCTAAATAAACTAGTCTAATTACGCAAGTATAGGATTAGTTATTTATGTGGTAAAACCCGACATCAAACCTAAACCAGAACCAAGAAGCGAAAGTTGAGGTTAGGGTTAAGGTCTGGTCGCTTAGTAACCTTCGCAAAGTATCTTGTAAAATCGCCAAGTCGAAACAACAGGTTTAAGGCAAGTTTTGGTGCTAGACAGAACTCATTTCGCACCGAAATGGTTCTGTTTCGCACCGAAATGACTCTCTGCCTCGATGAAAATCGTTGCAGAGTTGTCTTAAAGCTAAACTAATTGAACACTCATCCCTAGGACATTTTATTGCATCTGTTTGAGTCCAGAAAACATAAAAAAATAACCCCAAAAATATTTTATTATTTATTACTTGTTTAATTGCCTATTTTTCTATTACTATTATTATTACCTTTTAATTTTCTAAAAACACAAAAACTCATCCTCTAGCTTTTAAGAAAGATTAAGTCTGGTATTCAACCGTCCTTGTGGGTTCGACACCTTTGCTTTACTCGAACGTCTAGTGAGGTAATTCATAGGTTTAATTTATTTGACCTAGGTTTTTAATCCTTCATCATGGAGCACATAGTCACCTCTACTATTCTTTTATTTCTCACAAACTCGAGCTCACCATGATTTGGTGGCTGAGGTAAAGGGAAAGAAAGAAAACAAGCACACAATGGACCATTCAAATCAATTTACTTCACATTCATACTGAACATTACCAAAACAGTTCGTTTAATTTCACATTTTTCCTTCTATTAAGCAAGTGCTTGATGAACTGCCCCTCTTTCTCACCACTGTTTTGCTAAATTGAACCTAACTATAATTGTCTAAACCTAATCTCAGCTTGAGGCGGCTTTCTCCTCTTCTCTCCTCTCTTTCTCTGGCTTCAATTAGGGCTTATATAGGCCAGGCATTAGGGTTTCACTCTTTGAGCCCGAGCTGATCAACTTCATCCATTTCCCTTCAACGGTTGAGATCTAGCCATACCCCAAGTCTGGTTTCATAAAACCATGGGCGCAGATGCCTGGTTTTGATGTCCGTGGAGCTAGCAGTAGCCACGTCAACTGAGTTCTCCAAAATCACTTTTTCACCTGGCGTCGCTATGGTAAATTCGCGATTTTCTTTTACAGGAAAAGAAGACGAACCCTTCGCTTGGTCCCCATTTGTCGGGTTAAATGAGAGAGGAAGAGATATGTAGGCAAGTTCTACTGTGAGCCAATGCAATCTAGTGAAGAAGCACAAAGCTCGGTGCATGAGACGAGTGTAGCCAAGTGTTACACAGGGACGGGTAATTTTTAAAGAGGAGCGACGTACTTCCCCCACCCCGGATCCTTTGCAGTGGGTTGCACGCGATAAAATCCAGGAATTTTCTGGGATTTTCCATCCGATATCTTTAAAATAACTAATTTATTTATGCTACCAAATAAAAATAAATTATTTGAGGGCCTTCCCAAGGGTATTTTTGGATGAAATTTTATGGTAGACTTAGAAAAATATGATGAATTTAATGGTTCAAAGGTTTTTGTGAAATTTCTCATGGACTGATTTTGGTAATTTTATGGATTTTGGAGGTTTCTTTGCAAAATGGAGGGTTTCTGTGCATTTTGAAACTATGATAATTCATCATAATTCCTAAGGGAATTTTGAGTATTTTTTGGGAATTTTTGGGATTTTTTTGGTATTTTCTATGGATTATTTGGATTTCTTGCATTTATTTACCATAAAATGGGTTAGTTATTGTTGAAGGTAAAAAATTTGGTGATGATCAAAGGATTTGATGAGTTTAAAAAAAAAATGAATGAAGAAGGAATATATATAAAAAAAAAAAGAGGAGTAATAGGTATTTGAGATTGACTCAATACCCACGAAATATGTTTAAACAATTGTTGGGATAGAACAGGCGTTGAGAAATTACCAAATTATAAAAAAAAAAAAAATCCGAAATACATGTACAAAAGAAACCTCAGACAGTGTACAATCAGAATTATACGATCAAATGGTTGCCACCAGTAACGAAAGAAATGGAGAGAAACACCATGATTCAAATTTCATTCCCTCCGTACAGTAAATCGATTTGGAAAAACTGGGCGTACGAGCCGAAAACATATCAGATATCATCTCTGTTATATGGTGTATGGTGAACCAGGTGCACAGAAAAGTAAAGGAAGATATCGCTGGGATTGTTTCTCATTAAAACTGACTTTATGGGCCCCATGCGAAATGTCCTTCTTCCCCAACTAAACAGAAGAGAAGAAAAATCGGAGGAGAAGAGGAGAATCGCTGCAGTCCCCGTAACCGCCGGCCAACTGTCATCTCCAACCAATTCTGTTAGTCCCCCGCCTGAATTCCCTAAAGCAGTTCAATCAGGATCGTCAAGGTAAAGTTTGTTCCATGAGTAATGATGACGATGCAACAAACTGTAACTACCGGGTCAAATTCTTCCCCTAGCCACCTTGAAGCTCCGAGGGTGTCACACAACCACAGCCGTCGGATGAAGATCCAATCTAGAAGCTAACGAATCAAAGGTTGAGATCAATTGAACTGTAACAAACTCCCAACTGACTCGGTCAAACCACCCATCCTCCTTCACTGTTGACCACAGGAGAAAGCACAAAGTCCCCACCTCTTAGCCGTCGGATCAATTGGTGATCCGTGTGCTCCCCAATCGACGACTGAGATCGAATTGAAGCATCTCCCTTCTTGAAGAAGCTACACAAAACCCACTGGCTATATATACGCCACAACTTGAAGAGCATGGGGTGGTTTTTTCCTCTCCAACACTTTCACACAGACATTGTTTCTGAACCTTTAGAGATCTTCTCTAGAGGCTTTGGAGACAAATTCACACACACACAAGCTTCCATTTGAATAAGTTTAGGTAGAGACATTTTTACAAACAGTTGTAGTGCGAGTGTAGTTTAGTGAATTTAGAGAGAATCGAAGCTCAGCAAGAGTGTATAATTGAAGGAAAGGTAAGAGAAGGTAAGAATTGAAGTTGTACAATCGGTTTTGATGTGAAATGAAGAAAAATTTCGATTTCCTTTGACTGAATTCTGTTTCTTGATCTCCCTCTTCTAATTTGAGTCAATTTGTATGAATTTAGTGGCATTTCTTCTCTCTTTTCCTCTTTTCCCTCAATTTCTGGTTCGGTTTGAGCCTTGTCTGGAGTTTCTTCAGATTTTGGCTGTTCTATTGCTTTGGCTGGAGTTTCTTCAGTCTTTAGCACCTTACCATGGCTGGAGTTTCTCCTGACATAGGTAGCATCTCCTCTTTCTATCGGCTCAGGCCATAGAGGGAGAGATTTTGTAAATTAAACAAAAAAAAAGAGGGGAGGTGCTGCCAATTTTTTTTTTTTTGTCAGAATTAGTACTTTTCATAATTACACAAAAGTCTGGACTAAAACGCATAGTTATGCTATTTCCTAAGGTTCCTGTATGAAATTTCTGTAATTGAAATGTTCCTGGATAATAAGTCAGTATGATGGTATTTTTTAGAAACTCTCTGGATCTTAATGAAAATGTCTCAGGAACTTGCATTTCATAATTTCCTATAATGTAATCTTCATAAAATTGCAATTAGTCATTTTATAACTATGTCTTTTGCAAATTCAGCATATCATATAAAAAATTCAATAGTTTCTATACTCAGGCTTTGATTCTTTGCTTATTCTAATTGATATAAATTTGGTTCATGGAATCATCAAGTACTGCACCTCGTTTAATTCACTTTAGAAAAGTTCATTGTTCAATTTATTATGAAATGAAATCTGGGTAAAGCTTTGGAGAATCAGACGTTAGATCTCCATTATAGTGAATTTCTTTATTAAGGTACTAAGCAAATACTATGACTTCACATCCAGAATGCATATGCGATATGTGTTTTGACTCAGTTATCAAACTCATATTAGTCGTTGTTTCTTAAAGATAAGATTATAGGTACTTGTAAGAAAAAATGATTAAACTTTCTTTTCAGCAGCGAACTGCTACTTTGAGAATAAGCATGCTGCTAATTGTTGTTTGCCAATGGATAGATATATATAACATATGCAAAGTGGCAATAGGGCATCCCAATTGGTACCATGTATTTATACTTGTACCAAATACAGACCAAATTAGTGAGTGCTATGATAGACTATAAGGTGAATCTTCCTGAACCAGACCACATGTGAGATTAATTGACAAATCTGATTAATATTGATATATATACACGCATAGGAATTAAATAAGATATACCAAATATAACCCCCTGTACAAACTGAACCGAACCAAAGCCCAGTGTATCGCCCCACTAATCGAACTTGTTGCCTCACTATATCCATATCTTCCATTTGGTTCCCCTATCGAAATTACACAAACGCAAGGCAAATTGGGTTCATGAAACTTTGTCCCTAACTTCAGCGATGCCATGAGACCCTTTTCTGGTTCAATCTGGCTCTCGAAATCTCACCAACGACAGTCGTCTGAATCGCCATGTCAGTGCCTGGCTTCTCCGCCGTTGAAGATCGACGCACTGTAAACCAAGCCCACCACTGCACTCCTCTCTCTCTCACGACACTATAGAACCTCTCCCGGCGGCTTGCGGCGGCCGGAGTAACTAGCGGATCTGTATCCGCGATTTTTTACGAGCCCGTTAAAGAAAATAATAAACCCGTCTTCTTTGATCATTTCAGCGCCTAAGTTTTCCCCGATTGTCTGTGACGAAAAGGCTATGCGAATCACTATTCACTAGTTACATGGAAATTACCTAAGCCGATACTATGGGATATGAATGAAATTAAACTTAAGGATCCAAAACTGTCAAGGCCCAACGACCATACAAGCCCAATTTGATATTTTATAAATTTAACCAGCTGCCTCAACAATGCCTAAGCCATGTATCGCTGCCATATCAACTTCTTCACTTGTGCAGACCTATTAGAAAATGCCACGTCAGCCGAAATTCAAAAGATTTACCGAAATTAGTAGGAATCTCCAGAAAATTCAAATAAAATATCCATAAAATTCAAAAAAAAATCTGTAGAATCTAGATTTACTGATATTTTGATATAAAAATCTTTCAAAATATTAGCCTTTTATATTTTTGAAGTATTTTTGTTATAAAAATTGAATTCTATGGAAATAATAAACACGATAAATTTTCTATAAAATTCTGAAACCAAATTTAAGTAATTTCAATATCAAAACAATCTTAAAGGGATTATTTTCAAATAAGTACTTTGATATAAATATTTTCAAAAATGTTAAAATGAATTTGACACCTTTAAATTCTTAATATCAAAATAAAGGAAAAATATTAAAAATCATTAAAACTCAAAGAGAAACATTAGAAAATTAAAAGTCAAAACACGATACTTAAAAAGCCCAAAACTTCTTCAAAATCGGGAAAAAGTCCTTCAAGTGAAGTCGAGATCAAGGTTGACATAAAGTCAAAATCATCTTTCAACTCACACAGACCCAGGAATTAAATCCAGGATCTTTCGTTCTTTCAAGCTACCAAAAAGCCAAGAATCACCAAATCGAACTCTCCAGTCTTACAAGTCACTAAATGACCAAGACCCGGTTCTTCCAAGCCACCAAATAGCCAAGAATCACAAAACCAAGTCCTTCCAGTCTTATAAGTCACCAAATGACCAAGACCCGGTTCGTCCAAGCCGCCAAATGGCCAAGGACCACCAAATCAAGTTCTCTCAGTCTTACAAGTCACCGAATGACCAAGACCCAGTTCTCCCAAGCCGCCAAGTAGCCAAGGGTTACTCAATTGGATTCCTTCAGTCTTACAAGTCGCCAAATGACCAAGACTTAGTCTTAGATAAAGTGTTTTAAATGTCCTCAATTAGGTCCCGTTAATTAGGTTTGGTACCGTTAATTGAGTCCGATTTAAGCCAAAAGAAATAAATCGCTTGTATTCTCAATTGTGCCCCGTCAACTAAATTTGGTGACATCAATTGAGTTTAGTTTAAGTCGAAAATAAATTGAGATAACAACTTTTCTAGCCTACGACATATAATTCTTCGAATCCCTTAATCAGAGGTTCTCGTGATTCGTCACGGGGTAATTAACAATAGGGGCTTGCGCCTATTGGAAGGAAAGGATCCACAAAATTAATAAACCCTTATGAGAATATATTCTCGTTAATGTTTTCTTGTTGATAAGAAGCATTTTTGCACTTGAATTTAAACTCGTGAGGGGTGAATCTAAGGCTTATTCCCATTCTTGAGGAAACTCAGTCATTCTTCGAGAAATGACGAAAAAGTCCACACAGATTCTCTGGCACGCCCGGTGGGACCTTCTTCTCCTCTCATCTTTGGGATTTAAGGATTATAATGTATAGGCTAGAAAATTGTTTCTCTAATCTTCAAGTAAACACTACTAACAATGACATTGAGTTGTTTGTGGTTACAGGTTGAAATGGCGTTTAATGCAAGCATCGAGATGAGCAAGCCTAGCGGGAAGTTCACTATTGGGGCCGTCCCCATCCGCTTTGATAACCAGTTCATGTTCGGCGGCATGCCCTTCGGATTTGCCTATGTACCGCTAGTACATGGCAAAGACGGGCAAATAGAGATTGCTCGGGAAGATGAAGACATCAGGGGCATCGAGGAAGCCGTGCCCGAGGTGCCGATAATCAATGATGGAAGTGAGTGGGCTCTTGTCCCACAAAATGAAGTTCACCTTACTCCTGTGACATCAACTGCCGAGCGCTGGTCCAATCGTCGCTCTCCTCAAAAGAAAGGGGCGGTGAGGAAGGTTTACGCTCAAACCACCAATTCACGGACTCTCAAGAAGATCCAAGGAGCGTACCAACGGGAGCTAGAGATTAAGCCTAATCTCCCCGTTAGTAACCCTTTTGCACCACTCCGCTTGGTCAGAAAGAACTCTCCAAAGGCCCAACTTAAGACATTGGAAGAGTTTCCAGTCGAGTATCAAGCAAAATTCAGGGGTAGGAGCCCTAAAACAAGGGTGTCCGTTAAAGAGAGACTCTCATTGCCGCGAACCCCGGTCCATGAAAGGCTAGGACCGAAAAGAAAAGCTAGGGCATCCACCCCTGTGAAAGAAAGATTGGGGGAAAGACTGACAATTTCAGTCAAGGAGCGATTGGGGCCCATAAAGAAAGACAGGGAATCCAAGAAAATATGGGTACCGAAAGACAAAACCCGATTGGAGGTTGAAGTGACTAGTCAAGAGCCACAAAGTAAAAAGAGACGTATGGTATGGCGAGAAAAGAAGCCAGTCATCCATGCTAGTGTCAACATGGTCGATGTTGACAAGGGTTTTGAGATGCACGCATTTGTGCATGCAACTAGTGATGAAGAAATTCCTATAAACCGAAGGGAAGGCAAGAATAAGCAGGACGATCCCTCAGCAAGTTGCCACAATCGCAAAGGAGATGAAGGAGAAGAGATTGCTAGGATCGATCAAAATGAAAGTAATGATGAAGGCCGGTGGGCCGAGGGAGAAAAAGGACGATTGAAGAGTATCCTAGAAAAGAATGAAAGAAGGATCTCTCAATTGATGAATGAAAGGGAGAAAGATAGAGATATTGTCAAAAAGATGTACAAATTCTTGGAAAAGAAAAATTTGTTGGGAGAGCTTGACAGAGAGTACCCTTCCTCTTCCGAAGAGGAAGTTAGACACAAAGAGAAGTTTGTTAAAGAAAAGAAAAGCAAAAGCAAGTATGAATCCTCTGATGAGGAAGAAGAAAGAAATAAGAGAAAACCCTTGAAAGAAAGGAAGAATAGAAGCAAATACTACTCTTCGGATGAAGAAGAAGAAGAAAGGAGTAGAAGGAAACCTTCAAAAGGAAAGAAAAGCAAAGGCAAGTATGACTCGTCCGAAGAGGAAAGAATAATGAGAAGACCCTCCAAAGAGAGGAGGAGTAAGAACAAGTACGGGTCCTACGAGGACGAAATCCCAGGGGCAGGATCCCGAAATGGGGTAGAAAGGCCTGAAACAACCAAACAAGTCATCCAAGAGATGATAAGTCAACAATTGCAAGCCTCGGGTGCGGGGCATTTGGTTAATTTTAGAAAGAAATGTGGTCGGCCTTATCCAAAGAGGTATGAGCATGTGCAATATCCCTCAAACTACCAAGTACCAAAGTTCAATTTGTTCGATGGAACGGGTGAAAGGAATATCACTCCTGAGCAACACTTGGTACAGTTTAGAAATGCATGTGGTAACACTTCGCATGACGAGGCACTCCTTTTGAAACAATTTTCCCAAAGTCTGACGGGTCCCGCCTTCGAGTGGTATTCTTCATTGGAAAACGATTCAGTGGAGTCATGGGATGAAATGGAGGACTTATTCAGAGCCAAGTTTGCCATGGTAACTCAAAGAATCACAATGGCCGATTTGGCGAGTGAAAAACCTAAGTTGGGAGAAACGGCTCTCGACTACATCAATAGGTGGAGAAACCTAAACATAAGATGTACTCACCAAATGCCCGAAAGAGAGGCGGTGGAGTTTTTGGTGAGAAACTTGGATGATTGGATAAGGAGGCCGCTTTCTGGGAGTGACATCTACACGTATGAAGACTTGGTCACTCGCGTGGCAAGAGTAGTACATATTGGACCACCGAAGGAGTCACAATCCACTTACAATAGAAGCAAAGGCCAAGGCCCGGTCAAAGTTGCGGGAGCTAATGAAGCTTCTACAAGTCAAGGTGGTGGCTATAAAGGGAGTAGAAATAGTGGCAATAATGGTGGTGGTAATACCCGATCTCAAACTCCTTTGAACGAGCGCCTAAAAAGGCCTTATTCTTTCAAGAAGGAGAAAACGGCGGCATTACTCAAACAATTATTGACGGGGAAAGCCATAGAATTGCCCATTTGCAAGAGGCCACATGAACAAGACAAAGTGGATGACCCGAAATATTGTGCTTATCATCGGGTATTGGGACACCCGATCGAAGATTGTTATGTCTTCAAGGATATCGCCGAGAGAATGATCAAGGAAGGAGAATTGGTGCTGTCTGAAAGTTATAAACAAACACCCGCTCCCCATGCTCAAGCGAATGCGGTGTTTCAAAGGAAAAGTGATAGGCGCGACGTTGAGTGTAATATTATAGTCATAGTAAGTGATGAGTCTGACCAAGAAGACTTTCAAGTGAGAAAGGTGTCAAAAACCAATTGTAATCAAAAAGAAATGAAAGAAATGAAAAATGAAAAGAAAAATGAAAAGAAAAATGAAGAAAAGAATGATAGAGAAAAAGAAAGCAAAAAAGAAAATGAAAAAGAAGAAGAAAAAGAAAAGGTAGAAGACTCTACAGTTTACTACTATGACGATTCAGAAGATGAAAACGAAGCGCCTTACATGGGACTTTTCTCGAAAGGCATGTTCAAAGAAGAAGACTGCCATTTGAACTTGCGATCAGGAACGAATTTGCCCGAGAGACAAGCACCAAAAGAGAATGAAAAGACTAAAGAAAAGGGTAAAGATCAAACCCGAGAGGCTAATAGTGAAGCGGGCCCAAGTCAACGGCCAAAAGGAGCTATGGGAGAATACAACATTCTAGCCCACTTAAGGCGAACACCAGCTCTGATGAGTGTGTTTGAAGCACTCATGATGTCACAAGAACTTAGGGACATAATGATGGAAGCATTGCAACATCCCGAGAAGTTCCAAGTGTATTTGGCTGAAAAGCAAATGACGGAGGCACTTTATGTGGAACCGTCCAGCCAAATCACTTTCACAAATAAAGATATGATGATAGGCACAGCTATGCACAATAATCCACTTTACATTACGGGAGAAACCAATGGAAGCCAACTAAGCCGCATGCTAGTGGATCCCGGATCCTCAATCAACATCTTGCCGTTGCGATCATTAAATCAATTAGCCTTGGGAGGAAGGCGTTTGTGTGATGAAAATGTCTATATTCATGGCTTCAACCAGAATTCGGAAAAGGCATTAGGGTCAGTGACTCTCCCTATGAAGTTTGGGGAGCTTCAAACCCTTGTAAAGTTTTATGTGATCGATGCCGATACATCATACAAAGCCTTACTGGGCCGACCATGGTTACATGAGAACCATCTCGTGCCATCTACCTTGCACCAATGTGTGAAATACCTTCAAGATGGTGAACAAAAGACTATCAAAGGAGACCCGCAATATTATGGGGTACATGAGGTTGAATTGGAAGAAATAGACCGCTTCTTCACTCCCGCTTCGCAAAGGAGTACATCCCCTCGACTCAGTTGGCGGTCGGAGAAAGAAAGTGAAGATAATGAGAATATAAGGTTGAGGAGTAGACCTAAAGTCTCTTGTGTTGTTAAGACCCCCATTTACGTCGGGTCATCTGATGAAGAAGATGAAAAGAGAGAGCCAAGGAGAAATTCCTATATTACAAATGAGTCTAAGAATAAAGGCCAAAGAAAGAGGAATCCGATTTATGTGTGTGATCGGAGCGAAGACTCAATGGCTATTGAGCAAGTTCCCGTGGGTCACCTCAAAGAACTCACCCCAAGGGAAGTAAATCAAGTGAAGGAGTTAGAGACCTTCTATGTTCCTCCTAAGGCAGAAAAAGTACAAAAGAAAACGGTGGTGCATAAAGGAATTTTGTTTTACAAGGCCGAAAGCGTAGAGCCTTCTGATGGGACAGCATGTTCTGATAATTGGGAAAAGTGGTTGGAAGGAAAAGAAGAGGAATATGAAAGAATTGAAGTAATGGGTTATTATAATAAAGAATTGATGCCCCTCTTCCAACGATCTCGTTGTTTAGATCCCATTTCTAAACAAAGAGCCAAAGCTTTTCAGGAGTTATGGAGTGAAAAATCAAGATGGGTGATTGGTGTCGATGGAAAATGGAAAAAAACCAAAGGTTTGGGTTTTAAGGTTCCTCAAGGAGAGGTCTTGATGGTTGAAATTGTAGAAAGTCACATGGTGGGTATAACGCCCGTTGAAACTCAACCCGAGGAGGAAGAATTCATCCAAGTAGCGAAGAATGCTCCTCGAGAACTCGAAGAAGGAGGGCAAAACACAATTGATGAGCTCTTAGAGATAAATTTGGGCACTGAAGATGATCCGCGGCCCACCTTCATAAGTGCTTCACTCCATGTAGAAAAGCAAGAACAATTAAGAGCACTTCTTATGGAATACAAAGATTGCTTTGCATGGAATTACACAGAAATGCCGGGACTTGACCCTGCACTAGCATCTCACAAATTAAAAATTGATCCCAATGTCAAACCCGTCAAGCAAGGCCCAAGGCGTATGCGGGTCGAACTCGAGGAAAAGGTTGTGGAAGAAGTAAAGAAGTTGATTAATGCGGGTTTTATTCGAGAGGAAGAGAATCCCGTTTGGGTGGCCAATATTGTGCCAGTGAAGAAAAAGAATGGGCAGATCCGAGTTTGTGTGGATTTTCGGGATTTGAACAAAGCGTGCCCGAAAGATGATTTTCCACTACCTGTAACGGAATTGATAATTGATTACACTTCTTCTTATGTGGTGTACTCTTTTATGGATGGATCTTCGGGATATAACCAAATTCCCATGGACAAAGAAGATCAGCGCCACACATCTTTCCGCACGCCGATAGGCATCTTTTGCTACAAAGTAATGCCTTTTGGATTAAAGAATGCGGGGGCCACCTATCAAAGGGCAATGACCAAAATTTTTGACGATCTAATCCACAAAATAGTTGAGTGCTATGTGGATGACTTGGTTGTGAAAGCGCGATCCATTGATGAACACTTGGAATACCTAAGGGTAGTATTTGAACGGTTGAGGAAGTATTCTTTGAAAATGAACCCGTTGAAATGTGCGTTCATGGTATCCTCTGGAAAATTCTTGGGGTTTGTGGTAAGGCACAGGGGCATTGAGATTGACCCCGCAAAAATCAAGGCGATCAGGGAGATGCCTCCTCCTAAAACACTCAAGCAGCTTCGCTCTCTACAGGGGCAATTGGCTTATGTCAGAAGGTTTATCGCCAACCTTTCGGGAAGAATCAAGCCATTCACCCATTTGACCAAAAAGGATGTGCCTTTTAAGTGGGATGAAAAGTGTCAGAAAGCCTTTGATGATATCAAAGAGTATCTTCTTAAGCCACCCGTTTTAGCCGCACCAATCCAAGGAAAGCCGTTGATCCTCTACACTACGGCATTGGAAGGATCTTTGGGTGCTTTATTGGCTCAAGAAAATGAAGAAGGCAAAGAGAATGCGTTGTATTACCTAAGCCGTATGCTGGTTGGGGCCGAGCAATCTTATAGCCCCATTGAAAAGCATTGTTTAGCCTTGGTGTTTACTACAAAAAAGTTGAGACATTACATGTTGTCTCATAAGATCACCTTGATATCCAAGGTTGACCCATTGAAATATCTAATGACAAGACCTATGCTAACGGGGAGATTAGCAAGATGGGCCATCACCCTAATGGAATTCGACATTACCTACGCCCCTCAAAAGGCGATAAAAGGACAAGCGATGGCCGACTTTTTGGCCGCACACCCCATTCCTGATGATTCTCCTTTAAAATGTGAATTTCCTGATGAGCAAAGTCTCTGTGTTGAAGGAAAAGAATCAGGCTGGGTGATGTTTTTTGATGGGTCATCCGCCATTCAACCTTCCAAGAGACCTGAGATGCCCAGAATTCGTGCGGGAGTGGGTCTAGTTTTTATCACACCACAAGGAGGTATCCTTCGACACTCCATAGCGTTGACTGAACCATGCACGAATAATGAAGCTGAATATGAGGCATTGATTGCTGGATTGGAATTAGCCATTGAGATGGATATAAAAGAAATGAAAGTGTGTGGAGACTCTCAGTTAATTCTCAACCAGGTTGAAGGGGTATTCGAAGTAAAGAAACCCGAGCTAGTGAAATACCACGAAAGGGCCCAAGAGTTGATGGCTAAATTCACAAAGATCACTTTAGAGAAAGTATCTCGAGCTTCTAATGGTATGGCCGATGCCTTGGCTCGAGTCGCTACACAACTGAGTAAGCCAGATGATGAAGAGATTCAAATCACGATAAGGAACCGCCGATCATTGGCACCTTATCTCATGGAAATTGAAAGAGAAGCCAATGCTCATCTCTACGTGAATTTAGAAGAATGGGAGGAAGACCAAATGAGAGACCCCGATGAAGTAATGGAAGTAGGGGCAAATAACGAGGAAGACTGGAGAAAACCCTTTGTGGATTATTTCCAACATCAAGTGCTCCCCAAGGAAAAAATGGAAAGAGAGCAATTGAAGCGGCGAGTTCTTCGCTATGTCTATGTGAATAATACCCTATATAGACGCTCATATGATCAGTTATGGTTGAGGTGTGTGTCACAAGAAGAAGCCCGAAAGATTATAAGAGAAGTACACTCGGGATTTTGCGGGGCTCATCAATCGGGTCCCAAAATGAGACTTCACATCAAGAGAATGGGGTACTATTGGCCAACAATGATCGTGGATTGCGAGGATTATGCAAAGAGATGCCACATGTGCCAAGTGAATGGAGATTTCATACACCAGCACCCTAACCCGTTGCACCCAACAGTGGCCTCATGGCCATTTAATAAATGGGGGACGGATGTAATAGGACCAATTGACCCGCCAAGCTCGAAGGGACATAGGTTCATTCTTGCAATCACTGATTACTTCTCAAAATGGGCCGAGGCCGTACCATTAAAGGAAGTAAAGAGCAAGGATATAATCCGGTTTTTGAAGAACCATGTGCTATACCGCTTTGGTACCCCAATGGAGATAATGTCAGATAATGGTACCGCTTTCAAAAGCGGTGAAATTTCTGCCTTTGCGAGACAACACAAGATAAAGTGGCAGTATTCCTCCATTTACAATCCAAGAGCGAATGGATTGGCGGAAGCCTTCAATAAAGTGTTGATCAAACTCTTGAGGAAAATAGTGGGAGATAATCATAGAAGTTGGGATGAGAAATTACAAGAGGCATTATGGGCTTATCGCACCACCTTCCGCACGCCAACTCGAGCCACTCCATATTCTTTGGCATTCGGGGCGGAAGCTGTTCTACCACTAGAGATAGAATTGCCATCTTTGAGAGTAGCAATGTATGCGGGTCTACCAATGGATAAGCAAATGCGTCTAAGGCTCGACGAGCTTGATGCGCTGGATGAGAAAAGGTTAATGGCCCAACAAAGCCTAGAATTGTATCGGGCTCAAATGGAGAGGGCATACAACAAAATGGTAAGGCCGCGCACCTTCAAAGAAGGAGATTTGGTGCTGATCCTACGAAGACCTATCTTGGGTCGTCACCATGGCCCAAAATTCTCACCCAATTGGGAAGGGCCTTATGTAATCAAAGAGGTCTACGCAGGAGGGTCCTACAAGCTCGTGGATAAAGAAGGAAAATGCACAATCCCACCTATCAACGGGCGGTACTTGAAGAAGTACTATGCATGAGATCTACCTTTCACAAAGACCATAAAAAAAAAATTACAAAACTTAGCCTTATAGATTCAGAAATCCCAATCATACTCAATAAATACCAAAAACACCATGGCCACTAATAAAGTTTTCAACAAAACTCCAATAAGGCCGTTAAACCCCAATAAAAAAAAACTTCCCTCAAATCACCTAACAAAAGCTTCCTACCTTCCGCAAGGGGCGGTTGGTTGGCGGAAGGAGAAGCTCAAATCCCTATTTACCAATCTCACTAAAAGGGCCATTGTCTATAAAGCATGCTACCAATAAAGCTTTCAACAAAGTTCTAATAAGGCCGATAAACCTCAACAAAAACCAAAAACATCCCTTAAGATATCCAATAAAAGCTTCCTACCTTCCGCAAGGGGCGGTTGGTTGGCGGAAGGAGAAGCTCCAATCCCCATGGATTAACCTCACTAAAAGAAATTCATCAAAAACTTGTAATCAAAGTCAATAAACCTTGTCTTAAGCATGATAAAGGAATAAATCGGCCGAAACCTCAAACCCTATGGTCACTTCGTCAATGCCGTGTCAATACGCCTATGCCGATTGAGAGCCATTACAATGAGTGCCTATACCTAATGAGAGGGTGAGGACGAGAGGGTAAAAGGAAAAAAGGGTGACTCGCCTTTACGGCCCCATGAGTCAATCCTTCCACCAAAACTCCCAACTCCACAAAACCCACTGGCCAAATATAATAGTTTGATAGGAAAAATCGTGTTGAGAAGACCTGTGTGGTCGCCAAATGCACAAAAGGTTAGTTTACCCTGACAAATTCGCGGTCAATGAAGGGACCTTCGGGTCCCGGAGAACGCGAAGCCGTGTTGAAAAGAGCCTTTGTGGTTCTCTAAAACACCTATGCCTAATGAAGAAGCCTGTGTGGCAACTGAAGGCATCAAGGCACCGCCCTATGAAGTCATCTGAGGGCACACAAACCACAACAACACCATGTCCCTTAAATCATGCATGTCAGAATTAATGAGTCGAGTTTATCAGGGGCAAGCCCATTCACATTGGGGCAGCCATGTGATTTGCAAATAAAATAAGATGAGAATTTGAACAAAAAGGGGTAAAAGAAAGGATTCATTCATTAACCATGAAGTGATACAAGTTTCAAGAAACTGATACAATAAGCAAGCAAAAGAAAAGAAAGCCTAATACAAACTACTAGAAAGCATAAAGATACAGGCACAAAAGGCGCAAGGAATTAGAAGAAAATTCTTCTATTCCGGAACAACAGCAGCAGCAACGTTACCCCCTAAATTAGCAAGAGTAGTGGTGATGGCTTGAAGCATTCCCTCTATCGCTTCTAAGCGAGCGCCCAACTCTTCAAAGCGCTGGTCGATAAAAGCCCGAAAGGAGACAGGGACAGGGGCCTCGAGGGCTAGGGCCGCGGAATCATCATCAGGAGGCGGAGAAACCACTCTTACTGGACTATACTGGTTGGGCTCGGCATTGGGGGCCAAGATGTACTCATTAATTGGACGATTGGGGTCGGGAACAAGCATGTTCATGGAAGACTCTACCCATCCAGTAGAATCAAACAAGGAAAGAAGATTGCGAGGATGGGCCACGTGAGCCTCAGAGATACTGTTTCCCCACAACATCTCTGGGGTCGGAATACGGGCACGACGCATCAAAGCCTCAATAAGATGGCCATAAGGTAAGGCTTGATGGCCGTGAGAGTTCATGGCTGCTTGATGCATGAAGTAAATGATCATGTGACCCAGGTTGAGGGGGTGACGCTTCTGGATGAGGTGACGAAGGTAAAATAAATCCCCGGGACAAGCGTGATTGGATAAGTCTCCTTGAGGAAAGATTACACCACTGATAACCATGAAAAGAAACCTGTGGCAAGAAAATTGTAAAGATAGGCAAAAAGAGAAAGTTGGGTAATAAGGGTGAGAAACAAGTAAAAGAAGTTATGAAATGGCAATACCTATGGAGAGCAGGAAGATGTTCAGTAGAGACCACTTCAACATCGCCCTCGACAGGGGCAGCCTTGAACCAGCGCAGGTACTCAGAATAATTGCCAAAGCCACGAGGCCAGCGATGGAAAGCATAAGTGGTAGAGCCAGCAAGAGTACCAGAAGCTTGCAAGAATTCAGCCAAACTCTCTGCAGTAATGGTCAAATACTGGCCAAATAAATAGGAGGTGGCTAAAGGAGTGCCATAATGATCATAAGAAATACGGAGGTTGGCATAGAAAAGGCGCGTGATTCGAGGGTGATAGGGGTTGTCCAGGTCGACAAGTCCATGGAGACTCCAAGAGTCAAGCCAATCGTGTATGAGATTGACGTGCTCCACTGGGATACGCCTTTGGTGACAAAAGGAGAAACACTCGGCCACTGGGCGGTCGTCACGACCCATGTCTTGATGATAACTGTTGAAGGCTATCTCATCGCGGAAGAGATAGCGATTGTCAGGGGCAAATGACCAATTTGGTATCAAAGGATTAACGCATGAGGAAGAGGAACCCATTGTGTTTCTCGGGCGTTTGTGAGAAGACATGGTTGAGAAAGATACAAGGATGGGATGAAGAAAATGAAATGGAAACTCGACTTATATAGGTTTGTGAATGAAAAGGCGTCATTCATGAGTAATGGAAAACGTGCGAGGTAAAGGAAGGGATAGAAGTGGGAAGTTGGTACATCGTGAGAAAGAAACCGCTCATATGTCTGACTGAAAGCCTGAAAAGTCGGAAAAAGCGTAGAGGCCTAAACTTGAGCCCGAAGCAATGACGGGTCCACATGAATTTAAACCCAAGGAAATGTAGATATGGGCCAAAATACCCTATTCTAAGGCATAGGGTGAATTCGTGTAACGCAAGGAAAACCAAATGTGGGCCAAAATACCCACGCACGAGAGAAAGTAGGGAGGAAATAAGGTTACCTGTCGCTTCGCGAACAAGTTTGAAAGAAGCCCTGAGCGCGAAAACTCTATCAGGCTCAAACAATCATCATAATACGAGCAAAACAAACAAGCAAACCCAAAAACAGAAATCCAAAACCATAAAGCAAGGAAAGATCAAATCCAACTAACCATCAAATGTCTCAAGTCTAAAGCCCATCAAACATCAAAAATCCAAACACCAAACATCCAAATACCAACATCCAAGTATCAAACATCCAAAAGATACAAGGCTAACACAAAGCCTAAGAGTGTTTAGCCTAAAATAAAATGATGAGTGCGCAGCGTCTGGAAACCCAAGCTCACGATCACTCACCTGCTATCACTGCAGCTGTCCTCCTATGAGCATCCGACCTCTCCTTGGCCAACCCCAAGATGACAATGATCTTCTCATAAGTGGACCGAAGATCATGCGCACGCCTCTCCTCATCAAGGCAGAAACGACTGAGAGCATTAGCAGCATCATGACAGCGACGGCGAGCATCCGCATAAAGATCATCCCACTGAGTCATAAGACCAAAACAACCATGGATCTCCTGGTGAATGAATGATATGTTCGCCTCCAGACGCCTAGCCTCCACATTACTAGTATAAGAGGAGGGAGCAAGGCGGCGAGCCACAGTCCACTCAGCAGTCCGGTGGTCAGCACGCTCGCAAAGGCCATGATAACTGAGAGTAATGTCGGCAAGCCTAGCAAAAGCCTCCAGAAGAGCACGATTGCAAGAAGCGAGATGGCGCCTCATAGTCGAGTACTCCAACTCCAAATGAGACCAATGAAGAGGAATGAGCATCCCATTGCAGTCACCGATAAGCCGGGTCGCCTGAGCAGCCACATGACGGTTAGCAGGAATGTCTAGGAGCATCCCGTCAAATAGCTTGGGATCAACTCTAGGAAGCAGGACAGGAGTATCACGGCTAGCTATGCGGAGAGCAGTCAAGGCGTCCTTTAGAGTCACCCTAGTAACACCTGAGAGGAAAACAAGAAAGAGTCAGTAAGGAAGTACAAAAAGGGACCTAAAAACACAAACAAGGTAGGTAAAGAACCAACAAATACCTGGCGCAAACACAGGGGGGCTCGGAGAACGCAGAAAGTCACTAGCCCTAATAGCCCGAACCTGAAGCATCGAAGAAGACCTATCATCATCCTCGTCATCATAAAAAGGACCATCGCCCTCATGAGGCAAGGGACCCATCGGACTTCCCATTTCTCAACCTGAAAAAGACACAAAACAAATAGAGTATACAAGACCATCACTCTCAAGACATCATGCATAAACATCATCCATTCAAAACATCAAAGCATCAAATGTTCATACAAATATAATAGGAGACTGACAAAGAAGTCGAAATAAAATAAAACAAGGATACAAGAGCTAACACAATTCGCTAAGAGGTTAGCTCCACTACTTCTCGCTAATCACCAAATTCTACTATAAAGATACAAGAGTTAGCACAAATTATTAAGGTGCATAACTCGTCCGTTAACCAAAGAGTCTAAACCGTAAAAGACCTAAAGTAACGAGACACTAAGCAACACGCCACGGACATTCAAGGCACTCAAGGAGCAAAAGTCTGGCGAATGATTCCCAGCTGTGTGAAAATCTTGTGGAAGTGAGTATGGACAGCTTGCACACGAGTATTAAACTCATGATGAGAGCCCCCCACTTGACCCACAGCCTTATGAAAACCTGACGAGGCTTCATGAAAAGAATCAGTGGCATCAGCCAAACGAAGGGCAACCTCCCTAGCCGTATCACGAAATCCTGATAACTCCCGCCTCATGTAAGATATGACTTCAGGATCCGCCCGAGAGTTCCACAATTCCTCTATACGACCTATAGTCCAAGAAATTTGTAAGGCGATCTCATGCTGTTCACGCAGCAAGTCGACAATGGAACTGGCAAGTAACATGCGCTCATGAGCTTGCACTGATTGGGTGGACATGAACTGATCATAATGACCACGTGCGAAGTCATGGGTCAAGCTGAGCAGGTCGGAAGAGCAAGGGGAAATATGGTTCAACATCAAGTCTCGCAGGGCTGGAATGTGAACGCCTTGAGGAATACCCGCCAACCAAGCAGGATTAAAAGGAAAAAAGAAGGCTCCAGTATGCAGGCTCAGGTCCCACAATTGCTGAAGCGATGTGGCTATGGTCTCAGTGGTCACGACCATGAAGTCATCAAAAGCATTCGCTTCAGGAGGCCCACCAATGAGTAGACCACCCCAAATATTCCCTTGAGGAACATTATCATTGGCCAAATCTGCTCCAAGAGCTTCCTCAATAGCCTCACCAGCATGAATCTCATCGAGATCAATGTTAATGTTGTCATTTATAGCCTCATGCGGAGCAACCTGCACGGGATCGACCAAGAGTCCTTGTACAAACTCATCTCCCTGCCTAAGCTCCTCTTCAAGACCAGGACTTAGAACGAGAACAACAGGCGAACACTCCCTCATTGGCTCATCTCTGATTCTAATACCAGAACCTGCTTTCAAGCCCTCCCCGGGGAGTTCACATTCAATGGTCTCATCGATATCCTTGTCACTATTAAGGTCGATGACTTCCTTTAGACTCTCATAGTTGACCTTTTGAGGAGCTTTGCCCTTCTTGATCTCGAGTTGATAGAGAAATTCATTAATCCCTAGCATGACACGAAGGATTAAAGTCATAAAGTGAACAAGGCTTAATAAACGATAAATAAGATGAACAAGGTTTAATGAGTGATAAATAAGATACCTTCGCCAAACACATCAACAAGTAGTTCGTCCTCAGATTTATGATCACCAGAAGACTGAGCGGTCTTGTGAGGCGAAGGAATGTTCTTGGAACGAGAAGAAGAAGCGACGGCAGAGACTAAGAAAATAAAGGGTAAAGATCAAAGGAATATCATCAGAATAAGAGGTGAGAGACAAGGAAGAAGACTAAAAACAAACCTGTAGAAGCATTAACAGGTGCGGAAGTCGGCATGGAGACCACAGGAGGGACACAGGCCCTAGAAATACCAGCGTATGAGTATTTAAGAGTTGCATCGATCCCATGAAAATCGATTGGCTCACGAGGACCCCAAGGAGGGCGATCATCATCACGAGGCTCTTGGCCCTGGGAAGGATAAATCCGCCTAACGACTTCCTCTTGGAGACGCTCATGATATGACTCTGTTATCTGCTGGAACCAGTGGAAAGCTCGGACCGTAACAATGCCTCCGCGAGTGGGTGAAGGTACATCCAGTATGGCACCCGTCCCCAAGCGAAGGTAAGCATGCCATAGAAGAGCATGAGTCTCCAAGGTAGGCTCTAAAAAGTTTCGAGCAGGAGGAATTTGTATGATCGGTGTGTACTGGTCATAACCAAACTGGGTAGCCGCAAAAGAAGGGCAATACAACTCCACCACCAATTCATTCCCCGAGCGATAGCAAAGTAAACTTTCCCTTGAACTGATAAGGAGCTCAACTTTGAGATAGGAATCTTCCAGTAAAGGGAATTGACCAGGTGAAGGAGAAGGAGAATCTATGATCCTCGGGTTAGTACAATCATAAAGGAACCCAGGACCAAATGCTCGCTCCTTGTCTCGGGTATTCCTACTCCGAAGAAACATCGAATGCGCCTTCCAGGGATCGGGACAACCTGCCGCATTCACGTGAGCAATGGCGGCCATTCTAGGAAGTTGTCGCAACAGAGTATGAGCCATCACGGGAGAGTCATACATACGGGGCCAGTAAGACCATAACCATCCAAAAAGAAAGTGATAAGGGACTGTTACAGGAACATAGGAGGGGTCCCTAGAGGAGGCGATTAAGCGAAGCGACCTAGACAAGTTTGCCAGAGCAGGGTTAGCCAAAGCAAGGCAATTACCACATGCTAAAAGATTAGCCATGATAAAAGTCTCAGGTCGAATGTGCCCGGTGGATGGGAAAACGAAATAACTGAGCCACCACGCCAAAAAGGCAGTAAGCATGGTTTCATCATCAAATTTGTGGTTGTTAGAAGACATGCCTTCTAATCTAGGTTTCAGGCCATCTCCCCTGAGCAACCTTTCACTTAAAATATTTGGCGAGGGCCAACCGCTTGAGCGGTCAGACAGATCAGTAAAATATTCTACCCAGAGAGACAAAGGAACCCTAGCCCCATTTTTCTTGCGATACCTCTCTGCAGAAAGCTCATTGTAAATCTCGAAAACACGCCTTACAGCATAGCGATATTTCCATTCTCCGTTAGGATGCATCCCGAAAAGATCATAATCAATTGGTGAATACTCCTCATATGGGTCACCAAAGACAGGTAATCCCGACACAGCCTCTAATTCATGAAGAGAAAGAGCCATAGGCCGGTCCTCAGTGAATATGTTATTGGTGGGATAATTCCAATGGCTCATAAAAGCCTTGAAATAAGGCTTACTAGGTTTATAACTAAAAAACGCCAAGATGACTGATTTGAAGATCCTTGCACTGCACAAAGTGGCCCTATAACGGCGTAAACAGAACATTATCCACTCAGTTTGGCCACGTTCATGACGCAATGGGCTTTGGATGCGATCAGAGACGGAAGACCATGGCTGTACGGTCCCCGCAATCATAGCAGGACCCAACATGTGCACAGCCGGATAGATTTTCTCCCTAGAGGTGGGATGGAGAATAAAGACAGGACCCACATCGGTGCCGCGATCTTCGGCAGCACGATAGGACATAGTTAAGGAACGCGGGCCAGACTGCATGATTGGCTGCCTTCGGGGGAAGCGAGTGTAAATACCCGTTTGAGTCATCTCAGTCAAGAGTTCACGCTCGGGGAAAAGAGTTGAAGGGACGCTTGCAGGTATAAAGCAAGTAGGTGGGTGACGAGGAATTCTACCAGATGAAAAATCCCGACCCATGAGCATCTCGTTTCTCCACTCAGGGTGTTGTTCCGGGATGCGATTATGTGGATCATGAGTACGAATAAAAGTCTGAATTTCAGACTCACTGGGTCTGTCGATCGACAAACCCGAGGGGCGTTTCCAATGAACCATAATGACTGACAAGTGGAATAAAAGGAGAAAGAGAATAATGAATCACCTGAAACAAGCGCCTCAAAGAGTCCGGACCTACAAAAGAAACACAAATGAAAATCCCTTTAAAAAATGGCATGAGATAAAAAAAAAATAATAATAATAATAAATAATAAATAAAAAAAAAGCAGAGCAACAGAGCGAATGGGCTTTAGTTGGTAAACGGGCCTAAACGATATAAGTTACATGTGTTACTAGGCCATGGCCTACTATGTTTTAGCCCAAAAATTCTACCATTTATATGCCTAGCCCAGTAAAAAAAAAAAAAAGAAAACCACACCTCGGATACAAAAAATGTGGGCCATGGAAGAGACGGCCCGAAGTAAAATTGGCCCGAAATAAAAAGGGGAAGAGAAGGTTCTCTGTGATTGTCTCAGATCTATGCAGAAAAGTTGATGAATGAATGGAATTATGGCCCTAGAAGAAATATAAAGTGTTTGGATTACATCATCCTTCTTGGAAATTTTAGGTGACCTATACAACAAAATGAATCCGAGGAAAACCCACTAAATGAAGCCTAACAAAAAAATTTGGATTAAACAGAGGGAAGACAAAATTAAGAACGTCTCCCTAATTTCGAAATACGTTCATTGTGTAATGCAACACAAGGAACGGTAGTGTGGAGTTATATTTAACTACATGACCTCTATGAGTTACAAGCTATACGGCTTTCATGAGTTGCATGATAGGGGAACTAAATGAAACCTGATGGAAAATCTACACCTGAAGCCAAAAATGCTGGGAAAATTTGGGCAGCATATCCCCTCTCATGGGTAAAATGCCATGTCACAACTATGTCTCTTAAGCCTTAAATTTTGCCGAGAACAGTAGATGTGAACGCCATCAGAACCGAACAAAACTTCGGTCAAGATGAAAAGCCAAAAACTGAAGAAACTCCAGCCAAGGCATAGTGATGGATCAATGACTAAGGAAACCATAGCCGAGATCAGTCCGTGCAACGTCCCCGTGTCAAAGACTGTGAAAGAGAAGCCGTGTGCAAAAGGAAATAAAATGCCAAGTAATATCAACCCACAGACTAAACAGTTATGAAGTTATCTTCATAAGACACTTATTTGATTAAACAAAAGAGGGCTGGTTGTAGATCAAGAACTAGAGAAGTATCTAGTCGAGATCTGGGAAATACACGAAGAGATAAAGTGCATGCAAGAAAAATGGAGCAGTTAAGATCTGTTTGTGCGAAACCAGTTAAAGCGAAAAAATTTTCTGTCACTAAATGAAAATATCGGCAATATTTATAGAGGTGCTATTATTGCATAGCGTCAATCCTATTAAAATCAAACTCGACCTAACTGACACGTGCAAGTCTCAGAGCCGCACAAGAAAGGAAAGTTATGAGCTACATTAAGCAATAAATCCACTCAAAATCTTTAAAGTTCGCAACTTTACTGAACAGAGAATTGATCAGAGGTCAAGCACTGGAGAATCACCAGCCGAGACCCCCAAATTAATGTGGCAAGTGTTATTAAAAAAAAAAGGGAGAAGAAAGAAGTATATAATGATTCATCTCTTGAGGCATTATATCCAAGTATTGTGGTGCTGAGACAAAGAAAAGAAAACAGAAGAGCACGAGCAAAACAAAGTGAAAGATGGCAAAGAGAAAAATGTTTGTATCTCTTACCCAAGCTGAAATAGAAAAGAAGAAGGTGGCTCTCAGTGGAAAGAGACGGAAATTGGAAATGAAAGGGGTATATAAAGGCAGTAAATTAGGGTTCTCAGAAGAGAGTGATGACAAAACAAGGGAAAAGCATTATTCTATGCAGCCAAAGCAAAGTCGCAAAGTGTGCAGCCTTGAAAACAGAAAGAGAGACTGAAGTGTGGGGTCTTGGGAAGCTGGTAACGCGTGATTTCCTCTACAGATATCCTTTAGGTAAAGAATAGGGGACCAATGTGTATGAGGAGTTGTGAACCAATACGTAAAGACAGTGAATCACGCTAGGTGTAGTATGCACCTAGAGTAGGCAGGTAATGGCATTGACAAGAAAATAGTACGGGACGTGGCTGGTGCACGGAAAGTTTCTTTGTCTTTACCTCACGAGTGCAACTGGCTACAACGGCTTGGTCAAAGGAATTTAAACCCCTGGATAAGAACGAAGAGAAATACAAATATTGTGAATATCAGACCAGAAGGGGAGCATTAATTGTTAAGGCACGAAAAGAGTGCACCAAAAGAAAATTGCGCCTGAATTGCCACAAAGCAAATTCGTCCCATTATTCCTTTTGGTGGGGGCATTTGTTGAAGGTAAAAAATTTGGTGATGATCAAAGGATTTGATGAGTTTAAAAAAAAAATGAATGAAGAAGGAATATATATAAAAAAAAAAAGAGGAGTAATAGGTATTTGAGATTGACTCAATACCCACGAAATATGTTTAAACAATTGTTGGGATAGAACAGGCGTTGAGAAATTACCAAATTATAAAAAAAAAAAAAATCCGAAATACATGTACAAAAGAAACCTCAGACAGTGTACAATCAGAATTATACGATCAAATGGTTGCCACCAGTAACGAAAGAAATGGAGAGAAACACCATGATTCAAATTTCATTCCCTCCGTACAGTAAATCGATTTGGAAAAACTGGGCGTACGAGCCGAAAACATATCAGATATCATCTCTGTTATATGGTGTATGGTGAACCAGGTGCACAGAAAAGTAAAGGAAGATATCGCTGGGATTGTTTCTCATTAAAACTGACTTTATGGGCCCCATGCGAAATGTCCTTCTTCCCCAACTAAACAGAAGAGAAGAAAAATCGGAGGAGAAGAGGAGAATCGCTGCAGTCCCCGTAACCGCCGGCCAACTGTCATCTCCAACCAATTCTGTTAGTCCCCCGCCTGAATTCCCTAAAGCAGTTCAATCAGGATCGTCAAGGTAAAGTTTGTTCCATGAGTAATGATGACGATGCAACAAACTGTAACTACCGGGTCAAATTCTTCCCCTAGCCACCTTGAAGCTCCGAGGGTGTCACACAACCACAGCCGTCGGATGAAGATCCAATCTAGAAGCTAACGAATCAAAGGTTGAGATCAATTGAACTGTAACAAACTCCCAACTGACTCGGTCAAACCACCCATCCTCCTTCACTGTTGACCACAGGAGAAAGCACAAAGTCCCCACCTCTTAGCCGTCGGATCAATTGGTGATCCGTGTGCTCCCCAATCGACGACTGAGATCGAATTGAAGCATCTCCCTTCTTGAAGAAGCTACACAAAACCCACTGGCTATATATACGCCACAACTTGAAGAGCATGGGGTGGTTTTTTCCTCTCCAACACTTTCACACAGACATTGTTTCTGAACCTTTAGAGATCTTCTCTAGAGGCTTTGGAGACAAATTCACACACACACAAGCTTCCATTTGAATAAGTTTAGGTAGAGACATTTTTACAAACAGTTGTAGTGCGAGTGTAGTTTAGTGAATTTAGAGAGAATCGAAGCTCAGCAAGAGTGTATAATTGAAGGAAAGGTAAGAGAAGGTAAGAATTGAAGTTGTACAATCGGTTTTGATGTGAAATGAAGAAAAATTTCGATTTCCTTTGACTGAATTCTGTTTCTTGATCTCCCTCTTCTAATTTGAGTCAATTTGTATGAATTTAGTGGCATTTCTTCTCTCTTTTCCTCTTTTCCCTCAATTTCTGGTTCGGTTTGAGCCTTGTCTGGAGTTTCTTCAGATTTTGGCTGTTCTATTGCTTTGGCTGGAGTTTCTTCAGTCTTTAGCACCTTACCATGGCTGGAGTTTCTCCTGACATAGGTAGCATCTCCTCTTTCTATCGGCTCAGGCCATAGAGGGAGAGATTTTGTAAATTAAACAAAAAAAAAGAGGGGAGGTGCTGCCAATTTTTTTTTTTTGTCAGAATTAGTACTTTTCATAATTACACAAAAGTCTGGACTAAAACGCATAGTTATGCTATTTCCTAAGGTTCCTGTATGAAATTTCTGTAATTGAAATGTTCCTGGATAATAAGTCAGTATGATGGTATTTTTTAGAAACTCTCTGGATCTTAATGAAAATGTCTCAGGAACTTGCATTTCATAATTTCCTATAATGTAATCTTCATAAAATTGCAATTAGTCATTTTATAACTATGTCTTTTGCAAATTCAGCATATCATATAAAAAATTCAATAGTTTCTATACTCAGGCTTTGATTCTTTGCTTATTCTAATTGATATAAATTTGGTTCATGGAATCATCAAGTACTGCACCTCGTTTAATTCACTTTAGAAAAGTTCATTGTTCAATTTATTATGAAATGAAATCTGGGTAAAGCTTTGGAGAATCAGACGTTAGATCTCCATTATAGTGAATTTCTTTATTAAGGTACTAAGCAAATACTATGACTTCACATCCAGAATGCATATGCGATATGTGTTTTGACTCAGTTATCAAACTCATATTAGTCGTTGTTTCTTAAAGATAAGATTATAGGTACTTGTAAGAAAAAATGATTAAACTTTCTTTTCAGCAGCGAACTGCTACTTTGAGAATAAGCATGCTGCTAATTGTTGTTTGCCAATGGATAGATATATATAACATATGCAAAGTGGCAATAGGGCATCCCAATTGGTACCATGTATTTATACTTGTACCAAATACAGACCAAATTAGTGAGTGCTATGATAGACTATAAGGTGAATCTTCCTGAACCAGACCACATGTGAGATTAATTGACAAATCTGATTAATATTGATATATATACACGCATAGGAATTAAATAAGATATACCAAATATAACCCCCTGTACAAACTGAACCGAACCAAAGCCCAGTGTATCGCCCCACTAATCGAACTTGTTGCCTCACTATATCCATATCTTCCATTTGGTTCCCCTATCGAAATTACACAAACGCAAGGCAAATTGGGTTCATGAAACTTTGTCCCTAACTTCAGCGATGCCATGAGACCCTTTTCTGGTTCAATCTGGCTCTCGAAATCTCACCAACGACAGTCGTCTGAATCGCCATGTCAGTGCCTGGCTTCTCCGCCGTTGAAGATCGACGCACTGTAAACCAAGCCCACCACTGCACTCCTCTCTCTCTCACGACACTATAGAACCTCTCCCGGCGGCTTGCGGCGGCCGGAGTAACTAGCGGATCTGTATCCGCGATTTTTTACGAGCCCGTTAAAGAAAATAATAAACCCGTCTTCTTTGATCATTTCAGCGCCTAAGTTTTCCCCGATTGTCTGTGACGAAAAGGCTATGCGAATCACTATTCACTAGTTACATGGAAATTACCTAAGCCGATACTATGGGATATGAATGAAATTAAACTTAAGGATCCAAAACTGTCAAGGCCCAACGACCATACAAGCCCAATTTGATATTTTATAAATTTAACCAGCTGCCTCAACAATGCCTAAGCCATGTATCGCTGCCATATCAACTTCTTCACTTGTGCAGACCTATTAGAAAATGCCACGTCAGCCGAAATTCAAAAGATTTACCGAAATTAGTAGGAATCTCCAGAAAATTCAAATAAAATATCCATAAAATTCAAAAAAAAATCTGTAGAATCTAGATTTACTGATATTTTGATATAAAAATCTTTCAAAATATTAGCCTTTTATATTTTTGAAGTATTTTTGTTATAAAAATTGAATTCTATGGAAATAATAAACACGATAAATTTTCTATAAAATTCTGAAACCAAATTTAAGTAATTTCAATATCAAAACAATCTTAAAGGGATTATTTTCAAATAAGTACTTTGATATAAATATTTTCAAAAATGTTAAAATGAATTTGACACCTTTAAATTCTTAATATCAAAATAAAGGAAAAATATTAAAAATCATTAAAACTCAAAGAGAAACATTAGAAAATTAAAAGTCAAAACACGATACTTAAAAAGCCCAAAACTTCTTCAAAATCGGGAAAAAGTCCTTCAAGTGAAGTCGAGATCAAGGTTGACATAAAGTCAAAATCATCTTTCAACTCACACAGACCCAGGAATTAAATCCAGGATCTTTCGTTCTTTCAAGCTACCAAAAAGCCAAGAATCACCAAATCGAACTCTCCAGTCTTACAAGTCACTAAATGACCAAGACCCGGTTCTTCCAAGCCACCAAATAGCCAAGAATCACAAAACCAAGTCCTTCCAGTCTTATAAGTCACCAAATGACCAAGACCCGGTTCGTCCAAGCCGCCAAATGGCCAAGGACCACCAAATCAAGTTCTCTCAGTCTTACAAGTCACCGAATGACCAAGACCCAGTTCTCCCAAGCCGCCAAGTAGCCAAGGGTTACTCAATTGGATTCCTTCAGTCTTACAAGTCGCCAAATGACCAAGACTTAGTCTTAGATAAAGTGTTTTAAATGTCCTCAATTAGGTCCCGTTAATTAGGTTTGGTACCGTTAATTGAGTCCGATTTAAGCCAAAAGAAATAAATCGCTTGTATTCTCAATTGTGCCCCGTCAACTAAATTTGGTGACATCAATTGAGTTTAGTTTAAGTCGAAAATAAATTGAGATAACAACTTTTCTAGCCTACGACATATAATTCTTCGAATCCCTTAATCAGAGGTTCTCGTGATTCGTCACGGGGTAATTAACAATAGGGGCTTGCGCCTATTGGAAGGAAAGGATCCACAAAATTAATAAACCCTTATGAGAATATATTCTCGTTAATGTTTTCTTGTTGATAAGAAGCATTTTTGCACTTGAATTTAAACTCGTGAGGGGTGAATCTAAGGCTTATTCCCATTCTTGAGGAAACTCAGTCATTCTTCGAGAAATGACGAAAAAGTCCACACAGTTATTTCATGTATTTTGGCATAATATTTTTGGGTCAAACACTTAGTTAGAACAATATTCATTAAATTAATCCGTTGTAATTCACCCAAAAAAAATTATTCTGGATATGAGAATATATCATCAATTTGCAAATCAATTGTAAATAATAATGTGACAATTACTATTTTAAATACAGCTATAAGGAGTAGTTGCTGATTTTGTAAGATTACTGAAATTAGCAATGTGTCTTAAATTGTCACATCAGTTTGCAATTGACTTGTAATAATGGAAAATCAAAACAATGTAAAACATAAATTTACAATTTTATTGGAGTATTGTAATGAATTATGATTTATTTTTCTTTGCATTTTTTTTTTTTTTTGAAACAAGTAGGAAAAAGGCCGACCACTTCCATTTATCAGAAGCAAAAGTCATTACAAAATACAAAATGTCCTACAGAACACACACACTGCACTGGAACCAGCACGAATACTATCTAACATCTAATAAAGAATGTAGAAAATACATCAAAATCCACACAGAATTTTTCTTTGCAATTTATTTCAATTATGTTTGTGTGTAGTTTGGTAATGGGATATGCGATTAAAAGTCAATTTCGGAATTAATATTGCATGAAATATTTTGATAAAATAATTGATTTATAATTTATTCGATCGCTCATGTGCCATATAATCACTGGACCAAATTTATTAATTTTTGCTTAGTACTGTTTTTCGAGAAATTTTTAATAGTTTGAAATGAAATATTTATGCATTGACTAAACCTTGAACTACATTAAATAAAAGATAAGTTAATATGACTTGACCAACACAATCATGATGTGCATAATAAGTTTGGATAAATCATTTGCTATGATCATTATTTGTGCGTGAGATACTGTCTTAAGGGATCCTGTGAACTTAACCATTTGTCAAATTCGCATCATCACACGCATACATACATACATACATACATATATAGAGAGAGAGTATCTATTGTGAACCTTGGTTCATTTAGGGCTCCGTGTACCATGACCGTTTGATCGACGGTTTTGCAATTTGACAAATCTAAATTAACCAATCTAATATATATATTGAAATCTCATAGCAAACCAAATTTTACAATTTTTAAAATTTTTTTACTATTTTTTTTGAATTTTTTAAAACTTGCCATTTTTGGACAATAATTAGTGAATTATCGTCCAAAAAGGCAAGTTTTAAAAAATTCGAAAAAAATAGTAAAAAAATTTTAAAAATTGTAAAATCTGGTTTTCTATGAGGTTTCAATATATAGATTGGATTGGTAAATTTAGATTTGTCAATTTCCAAAATCACCGATCAAACGGTCATGGTTCACGGAAGGCTCTATGAACCAAGGTTCACAATAGATATTCTCTCTCTATATATATATTTGCTTGTTGGATATAATCATATTAAGATGTGCTGTATTTGTGATTAACAATTTCTGTGGGGAATAGTCATATATACCTAATTCATGTGAGGGTTGACACTCTAATTCATATCAACTCATTATGATTAGATAAAACTCACATTATTGGAAAGTGAATAAACTAGTGCCTTTATACTTACGTTGATGTTTATAAAAATAATTTGGCGACATTCTAGAATATGATTTATATTTCTATATCGTTGCAGTTATGCATGACGAGTTGCAGCTTGCTAGGATTAATGTTGTGCAGTTTCTTTAGTTGGCCATAAATAAACATCTGGAACAAGAGCCTCATTTCTTCCACTAAAAATATTAGAAACTGTGCTTTTTACACAGCCTTAGTTAAGTATATGATAAATCACAAAGTTTTTATGTTTCTGTTGTATGAATAAATAGAAAGATAATTATATACAAAAAGTTGTCTGCTGTGTGGGATAGAGTAGCAAAGTAATTGTTGTGTGTTTTTATTCTGCCTTAGCATTCAACGGAAAATTAATTCCACTAATATTAAAAAAAATAAAAAATTTGATGCCACTGCAAGTATGCAACCAATAGAGTAGAACATATTAACACATGCGACATGTTAACTAACTTTGATGCAAAGGAAATATATTGCATAATGAATTGTTTTACTGGACAGGTGCCTATGAGTCTATGACTTGTTTTACAAGCTATCACTTCAAATATACATATTATATACTCTTATTTTACGTCATCACTAAATGACTGAATTAATTTATATTATCAGTCAATTGATATAACCATTATGTCCTTTTAAATATGACATTATAAAATCTCTATCTCTTCTCTATCTCTATCTCTACTACTTATAAATGTACCTAACAAAAAGAGTAAACATTTCATATAAAAGGAGTAAACATGTCATATAAAAGGGTGTAAACAATTCTTATATCAATTATGGACTATTGATTTGTGTAATTTGATTTGATCAGTGGTCTAGATCTTAATTTTAAATTAAAAAGTCAAGATTTTTTATTAGAAAAGATTAAGTTACTACTAAATTAGTTATTTATTTAAAAAGAATGACTAATAAATTATTGATTTTACCATATCTTTATTGTCTATAACATGTAAAGTTCTATATGAAACAAAAAATAATATCAATATTTTATTTTCTTATTTGCCCACATCTTGAGGGCATCTTTTGCTAGTATAAAAAATAAAAATATGTCATTGCAAAAGAATTAATTAGTTATATGCCGCTAAAATTTTTTAATAATGTCAAATTTTAAAATTTAAAAAAATGGTTTCAAATAAAAAAAAGGAATTTCAAAGTTCAAATTTATTCAAACTTTAAGATTGTAGACTGTAGAGTATCATGGATCTATTTTTTTTTTCTTTCTTAATAATTCAATCGATCCAACGTAGGGTAATTTGATTAATATTAGAAAAAATATGATAGATTTTAGAGTGACATATATCTAATTAGTTGTCTTTTTGGAGGAATTAATCGCATAAAATTAATTTTAGTGATTTTAGAGTGACGAATTTCTAATTTGCAATTTAATAGTGATATTTTTCAAATTGATAAAATTTTTAGTAGTACAAAACTAATTTTCCTATTGTGGAGTTTATATTTTTTATTTTGGAAAAAGTTTTCAAGAGACCCACCTATTTCGTTGCTTTAGTGGCGCTAGGCATTGGATAGCAAGGGCCAAGGAATACTCACAGACCTTAATTAATGAGTATATATATATTTTAGCACTCAAGCAACTGAGAACATCAATTCTATTAGTCAAACCGAATGATGTAATCACACACAATTTAACATTATCATTTGTCATTTGTCTGATTTCTCAATCATGAGTTTCATTGAAAAAAAAAAAGAAAAGGAAAACTCTATGATTTGAATTGTTGCTTTGCGATTTTTTTCCCCTCCTTTTCCTTGTCCTGCTGGAGAGAGATTTATAATTTATTGTAGAACAGGATGTTGTATTTAGTAATGCCATGTTGCAAACTTATTTAGAATTCATCCCTATTGATAGGGCTGTATATGAGCTGAGTTTGAGCGAGTTAGGGACAATTCAAACTCAGCTCGACGGTAACTCGAGTTGAGTTGAGCTGAATTAGAAATACTTTCGAGCTTCTTAAGCTGGCTCAAACTCGGTTCGTCCCTAACTCGAGCTAGCTCGTGGGCTCGTGAGCTAACTTAAAATAAACATATATCCTTCGAATTTTTATTTATTTAATTCATATGTTATTCTAGTATTAAATTTTTTTGACATATACAATATTGTAAACAATAAAATTGTTGTCTTTTATATTCTTTCTATTGATTTGAAACAAAATATGTCGTGAAACTCAATCTATCATGGTACACATCAGTTAAAATAAAAATATATAAGAAGAAAATTCTTATTATTAATTTATAAATTTTTAGTACTCATAAATTATATTCATAATACATATCTAAAATATAAATTTATTGTGTCACGAGTTGGCTCAAGAGCTGCGAGCTGAGCTAATCTTAATTCAAACTCGACTCGTCAACCAATCGAGTTAGTTTAGCTCGAATTTTACCAACTCGAGTTTTGTTGGCTCGAGTTACAATTGAGTTTTTGTGAATCGAGTTCGAATTAGTCACGAGTTACGAGTTTTTTGCTCACTCCTTCCTATCAATTCTCATGAGCCAAGTTGATATGCCCATTAATTTAGATCCATTAATTGACTATCCAAAGCAAAATATAATGCTAAAGATAGCATAAGCGCTCGTACAGTGTTGTAATTCAAACTCGGGCTAATTATATCATCATGTGGATAGTACATAGTACCCAAAGGAAAAAAAAAATGTAAATGTGTCATTCATAAAATTATTTTTATTTAACTATGGTGTGTTTTAATTTAACTAATTTAGAAATTTATTTTTCCATTAAAAAAATTATCAATAGCTCAACTATGAAAGCAATTCAAATTACTTGATGAAAAGTAATAAGTTTAAAATGAACCGAGCTTGCTAGATGCAATATTGCGGTTTTTATTAAAAAAAAAAAATCTGTAATATTAATTCTTTTAGTTTTAAAATAATCTCAAAGACAAGTTCTGCTGATATGTCTTTCAGTTATGCAGCCAAACAAGTCAAAATTTTACACGGCATTTCTATCATCCTAAAATATACGGACGCTGGCAATTGCAAATGTCCATAGGTTTATTATGGCTGATAGCACATCATTGTTTGTTCCGACTTCCGAGTCATATCTTTCTATTTTGTCTTTTTAACTAGCAAAAATTGTTCTCATACATGAGCAATAAAGAAATAAAATATTTTCAAGCAATAAAAATATGTTGCTTAATATATCAGCGATACAAGTAGATATGATTATTGATAGTCCAAAAATCCTTGGCCCTTGGCCCATCCTTTCGAAGACCGTCTTAAAATCTGGACCGGACCGGCCCTTCACAAGATTTACGACGGACAAGGACCTAGAAGGGCCAGATTTTCAAAGGGCTGGATCTAATTTTTTTTCAAAGACGGATGTCGAAGGGTTGGATTTTGAAGGGCCAAGACCGACCCAACCCTTTAATCATGAGACTATTTCATCATGATGAGACAATAGAGATTAAAAAATATTACAAATAATTAAAAATTGCTATTATTTTGGAAGGACTAGAAGGGCCAAGGACCTAGAAGGACCGGATTTTCAAAGGACCAGTCCCATTTGAACCCTTTTTCTTAACCTGGTCCGGTCCGGCCCTTTTGACTTTCACTAGATATGATGCTGAATTTATTTCCTTATTAAATGAAAAACCAAAAAATATATTCTTGTCTCATCTCGCGATTGATATCCAACCACAAATTAAATCGATCGAACGCACAAGCAAGTGTTTACACGCGTAGATCTAACGTGTAACACCTCCTGGATATGTGTGTTTATAAGGAGTAGAGATATTAATGATATTATACTTTTTATGGACGCTTGAACTACACCAGCGTTTAACTGGTATAATTTGTTTTTTTTTTTCAGTTGGGGAATTAGAGAAAATTCTATGATATTTTTTATATTAGTTGAGTTTGCAATATTTTTTATAACATCTATCAACTAATAGCATGAGAAGAGCATTTCTTTATTTGATTTCTCTCATCAGATAATATAATTTGAAAGTTTTTTTTATTATATATATATTTAGTTTTAATAATGTTTTAAGATAGTATGGTTTATTCATTATTTCGATGTCTAGAACCATTTCTTTGATTTTTTTTTTCTCAATTGGATGTCTAAAAATTTTCTATGTTATAGAGAACTCTCTCTCAAAAGTTTTTTCAAATTCTTACCCATTATAGTGACTATCATTAATGAATCGCACAGCCTCAACTATTGCCAAAACCTGTCAATAAACAATGTTATAATAATAAAAAATACTAATCAAATACGTTCCGGCAATAATTCTGTTTTTATACATTTTAAACATTGTTGATGCAATAACAAATCAGATTCGTATCAACTATGATCTCAATTTAGACCGCGTATTCTAAAATAGCAATATGCCATACGGTCCATACCCCAATCCAGATACCTTAACTAGGAATATCTCGGACCTTCATAGACACGCGGATCGCAAGAGACGTGCCCAAATGGATGCAGTATAGATTTAGCCTCCTCCAGCAAGAAATCTGGGGGGAAGAAATATATTATAATTTATTATAGCTTCATATCAAATTGAGTATTTTTTTATAGTACTCGGTAGACAAAAATTTAACTCTATCAGTCTGTCCGAATTATCTCATGTTCACTTTATACCTACTACAGTATATTACTATGAATTATATGACCTCCAACATACGTTGTACTATTTCTTTTTTGCTGTTGATTATGGATTTGGATTCTCCCTCGTTACAAAGGGATTATTTATGGGTCCATTGAAATTTATCGGAGCAAGAAAAAAAGTTTTCGGTCTTCTCAACATAAATTATATATTTAAGAATGTGTTTTCACTGGATCAAGGATAATCCAGTTAGTTCTCTATTGTAGGCTAGCTATAAATACAAATGATTGTGTATCACCGAAATATATCATCAGTAAATCTAATCTTATGGCAATTAAATAGTAAATTATGTGCAGAATTGGGTGGAATAAGACTAATTGGTCCCATGCTGACACAACAGACCAATTCTGCTATAATTTTTGTTTTCTGGGGGTTCTCATGCTCTCAATACTAGACAAGTCACCCATTGACCTGTTGTGTGAACGGAATTATAAGTGCATTGAGAAATTTAAATCTTAACACATAATGGCCCTTGAGTAACACGTAATGTTTTTTTACGCCAAAAAAATTAAAAGGAACGAGAATATTATTAAGAGAAGAAAAGTTTATTTCAATGCTCTGGACTACATTTTTCTAAACAACTTTATGCATCTGTTGCTTTTCAGCTAACATTCCTTAACGCGGTTATATAATCAGAAGATTTAATTGCTTTTGCTTATTATTTACAAGTTGCCTCCATTCATTTCATCAATCTATTGCATTCAAAAAGGAAATTATGTAAAACAGAGCTTCTGTTTCCAAGGATGGGAATCGTCAACCAATTGGTCTTAGGCGAATAACTTTCATACTAAGATCTTGAATTTATTAAATGTTTAATTATTTTATTTCGTGACATCAGAACCGAACTTTCGACACGGTATTTAACTTCTTCAAGGGCCTTCGCATTTCTTGTTAAGAATTTTTTTATTATGTGGTCCAACTACACTTGGTTTTCAATTAGGAAAAAGCTTTATGTCGTCTGGAACATTTTTTTCTTGGGATTCATCTAAGATCTACCATTTGCACTGCAAGATCACATTTAATCTCTCTTTAATTAGGTAATTAATGTTTTTTGGCCATGTATTCATCTTCATCCTGTGAAAAGTAAAAAATTTCTTTAGGATTGAACCTTGAGAGTAAGAATGCAAAATCACACTAGATTTATTTTAGAGAGTTCGATCAAAATTGCAGTCTATTTAATCAGTATAATTCACATAACTTTATTTTGCAAAAACTTAGTCATGTTGGGTTCGTAGATTTATAGTAAATCCATAGATCGTCTAATAAATTCCAGTCCAATATGATCAAATTAAGTACAAATTTTTGGCACAATCTATTAATTCGATCATTATATATCCCAACAAAGCTGGTCAATATTTCAAGGCACTCCCCTCCAAAAAAAAAAGAAAAAAATGATAAATTTGGAATCAAGTCTCCCAACTTATCTTTTTATCATTAGATCAAGAATTAGCTCTCCCTTTTTTTTTTCTTTTTTTTTTCCTAGTTGAACGAATGATCTTGTGAAGTTCGTTTCATAGAATTAAAATAATATTTATCTAGAACGGAACACAAAAAGTTCCTCATTGCTTTTGACGGAAAAAAGCTAGTAATTGCGATCATTGTCAGATCACATTAATTTAGCAGGAGATTATTTTGGGCGTTGTGGGATGAGGATAAACATTTTCCGTCCTGAAAGCAAGAAAGTCCTTATCCGATCAATTAGCACACGAGATAAGAATAAAGGCGGTGTCAGCAATGAAGTCATAGCTTTTTAGCCTCTACTCGATTTCAGACCTTTTGTGTCAGCATTCTGTTTTTTTTTTTTTTTTTTTTTTAATTCCACTCCCTATAAAAGATAAATATATACTTTAAGAAAACATATAAAAGATGTTGAATTCTCAGGGAAGGGAGGGTGGCTACGCCATCACGTTTCACAGCCATTGGATTTGTTAGAAATTTGTGCTCGATTAATATAAATTATCGGACGATTCACATTTACTCGACTCTTTTTGCTAATATTCTGTACATTGTAAAGTTGGTAACCAGTGGTATGGCGGGTTGAACTTGAGCTTTCAAAAGGGACAAGTATGGAAGAGAAACTGCCTCACACCGTATTGTAATGTTTCTTACCAGTAAATGATTTACTGCGTGTTTTTTTGGGTATTTTATGTCTGTAGAGGTGTACAATATATTAATTTCTTTCACGCAACACCTACGACTACACACGGCACTCTGTATAAAAAATCAAACAGATCCACGAGCTTCAATATTGCTATTTTTGGGTAATTTTGTTAATGCTTTTGGAATTTGGACATATATTTTACCCCTCCCTCCTTGCAACTTCTGCTAAAATAGCAATATTTGAAGCTCAAGCCACTCCAATTGCGGAAATATCATCTATCCAGAAATCAAGTTTCTCAGTTTAAATATGTTTTTATTTAGAAGTTGCTTGCAGAGAACTAACCTATATATGATATAACAATATACATTTTCTGTCAAAAAAAAATTAATTATTTAGGAGCTTTCTCTAATATGTCTCACAAGCTTTGTGGTCTAACCCTTTGAAATATACAAGTGAAAAACTAGCAATTATTTTTCGGATAGTCAGGATTTTCAAGAGCATCAGGGTCTTGCAAACTTATATTGCTATTTATGCATCGGGCATCCAAACTCCAAAGTCGGAATCATAAAATAAAAAAGGGAGCCCAATCAAAGAGTCCAACTGTTGAAATTGGACCATAAAAGAGATGCCCAACTTAGCCTATGTCAGAGTACCACATATACAACATTATCCAAAATTTAGGTTCAACCGTCACTAGGCCCAGTTTGGTAAGTTATCTCATGAAGATAATTTGGGTTTTTGCTTGAAGAAATCTGTTCAAAACAGTTTTGTTCGCCTTGTAGTCAATAATTCGTCTCTTTTGTTAAGAAAAAATAATAAGAAGAAGAAGGAAAACAAAGTTTCCTTGTGGCCACTTTGAAAAAACAAATGGCTAGCATTGTGTCATTAAATAAAATATAACGGTAGTTAGCCGTTGCATTGCTCACGTTCATATTAGAGGGTGATATTTGTAGATAAGTTAGAAATGGGTAGCAGGTTTATTTCATATTCAACCACTCATTTAACCTCTCTAATTCGTGATTGGTTGTTAAGAAAGATGCTCTAAAGCTGAACATATCTTAAAATTAGCAAGAAGTCTACTAAATTTTATATCGATGACATTTTATTGCATTCTTAAAATTGTTTAGGTTTGTAATACTGCCGAGTATTAGCATAAATCGTATAAATTATTTATTATTATATTTTATTAATTTATTTACTTTATAAAATAATGGAATTATATACACGATATCTTATATTATCACTAAATCGTGTCAGTTGAATTTAAAATCTATTTTAGTCGAATTGTTCACACCTGGTTCTTATTTCTTAAATTAGATCCGTTTAATGTACAAAAATCCCGTTCTTATTGACATGAACACCACATATGGAACAGAAAAGGGCGCGCAGTTATAAACAATAAACAAAATGTTAACCCAAGACAAAAAAAAAAAAAAACAATTGATTGATGTCAACAATCATGAAGATTTTTTTTCTTGTTAGAAAGCGTGCTAACACAATCCATCACAAGTTCGGAATAATCTAAATTATTGTTTTAGCACAAGGAAAAGAAACGAGTGTTTTTTTTATCATTGAAGTCGGCTTGGAATGCGTTGACGTTGTACGGTCCAAATGCATGTAAATATGGGTTTTGATGAAAATGTCCAAAATTTTTTAAATATAAAATTATTAGTATGCATATAAATATATTTTCGTTTTGAAGAAATTGTCCAAAATTTTAGAATCCATGAAACCTTTTCTTCCTTCTGTTTCTCCGACTGCATGTACCGATTTGGAATAGAACTGTACTTAGCAGATACAAAAACAGTACGAAGAAGGTAAAAATAAAAGTAATAATAATAATAATTTCTAAAATTTTGGTTATAGTGCTTGGCACAGGCCTTATGTCATGTGAGCTTTGGAGAGGCAGAAATGAAGCTAGAAAATCCTTATTTATAGCGGTGAAGAGATGATTTAAATTATCATACCGGTTATGTATAAAGCCGTTATTTTTAATAAAAAAAAAATATTTACTCAGAAATTTTAATAAGGAAAAAGGAAATATTTTTTTTTTAATAAGGAAAAAGTCCTAACGCGATATTGGACCGCGTATCTTTCCTGGCTCCTAACGCGGTCGACAAACGCGTTAGAGGGCCCTAACGCGGTCAACGACCGCGTTAGGAGGTGTCAATTTTGTGAGAATGGGGATAAACACTCGTGTGTGGAACTGGGGTCTACCGGTATACTAGCATAAATAAATAAAAGTAGGCACCAAAACTATTGCAGTAGAAAGAAAGGGCTTGTCCTTTTTCAAAGCCTGTGGAATGACTTTTCATATTGAGGAGTAGATCGGATATACTTTTTCAATTAGGAGTCAAATAAATAGGTAATAATACATCGAAACAGTACAAAGAAACAACATCCTCGATATAGGGATCAACCTCTTTTGCTGAAACCCAAGCGACTGGGACTGAGAATAATATATACTATGTCTGTTGCCGCATTGATCTTATCAAACTTCACTGTACAGGTTACTATATCGGCCGCTTTTCATTCAATATAATTTACTGTGTTTTTAGATCACAGGTCACATCTCATTGTTGGAGATGTAGGAATTAAGAATTAAATTTACTGCTTTATTAGACTGCACCAACTTTATACCCTTCTAGTTCTAACGTACCAACATAACCATGCTAATTTTTTATTATTATTACTACATAAAAAAAGTAAATGTGTACTCCTAAAAAAAAATAAATTTGACGATTATATGAAGTCATTAAGAATTATAACGCTTTTAGCAATTTTTTGCTTAAAACTATTCATTAATCTAAACAATTAAAATTTCCATACATTAGAACGTAATAGAGAGAAAAAATATCATATTATAAAAAAACATTATTAAAGGTGGAGAATTTTATCAGCAACCAGTATAAAAACAATGGGAATTAATTCTTTGCACGCATAAAAAAAATTAAGTGAAAAGAAATGACATGATGATTATTTAATTTCACAGAAAAATCTTTATCTTTGTTTTGCAAACAAAAAGACAAGTTATACTAGTTTATCACTAGTTAACAAGGAAATTTTAAAATTTTAAATCCAAACATTAGATCATGATTTAAATAGTTCAATATCGATCATGTTTTTAACACTATAGAGTATTTGATATATAATTATGCATGTATAGTTAAATAGTGAAAATTTCCTCGACAAAATTAGAATTCTGGATTAAAAAAGAAAATGCAAAATTAGGAACTTCTTTGTGCAATAAATGAGGCCCGTTGGAGAAAAACAGAATTCTAATTAGGAACTTCTTTGTGCAATAAAAAATTAGGAGTACACATTTACTTTTTTTATGTAGTAATAATAATAAAAAAATTAGCATGGTTATGTTGGTACGTTAGAACTTGAAGGGTACAAAGTTGGTACAGTCTAATAAAGCATTCCAATCAGTAAATATAGGCAGAGTAGACATTGGCTCAAAAGTGAACTGGAGTAGTCACTATATAACTATTCATGATGTTTCTGAAAGTGGTTCATATATAAGTCACGTCTAATTTCTATTCGGAAGAGTGGGGGGTCTCTCTTAACTTAGACGAGTAATAAAGCAGGTCAAGGTAGAGTCAAAGCTCGGTTGAATGAAAGAATTGCAGTAAATTTAATTCCTAATTCCTACGTCTCGAACAATGAGATGTGACTAGGAAATACTTTTTGAGCGCACAAAATTGACACCTCCTAACGCGTTTGTTGACCGCGTTAGGAGGCAGGAGCCATACGCGGTCCACTATCGCGTTAGGACTTTTTCCTTATTAAAAAAAATATAATTCCATTTTTCTTATTAAAATTTCTGAGTGTATATTTTTTTTTTATTAAAAATAACGGTGTATAAAGCAAAAGTACTTTTTAGTTACTAAAAAAATTTAGTGTTCTTACATCTTTTTCTTTGTTTTCTTTTTTTATTTAACAAAAATAATAACAAGTTAGAGGACGTTATGGGCCTAAATGTCTAATGCATCTAATTAGTTAAGTAATGCGTGATGCGCCAATTTTGTATCTCCTGACATAAAATATTTTAATGTTATATTCGACGAGAGTTATATATTTTCTGAAACTCAATTCCAAAAAAATGATCGTCCATATCCATACAATATGTACATAATTAAAATAATGAAGTACAGCTCATTAGTCTCCTGCACGACCCCTGGAATTTATATGTACATAATTTAAGATACACCATACAAACTTGCTTTATGCCAATAATACATGCACAGAAATCTTGACAGTTTCTAACTGGCACACACGTCCAATGCCTTTACGGCTCCACCCCTTTCCTTCCAAATTTTAAAAAAGTATTAATCCAATCTTCCTTTCCATGATGTCATCTTCAATAGGTCAAATACTAAAAAAATCGATTCTCCAAACCCGTCCTCTGCTATAAATACGTAAACTAGATGTATGCTACAAAGCAATCACCACATACAATTGAACTTAATTAACACTTTTGATAGCAATTTGTACAATGGCTTTCTCCAAATTCTTGTTGTTTTTCTTTGTCTTTCTCAGTAAAGTAGTTAACATTAGTTTAGCTGGTTTCCAAGCTTCGCAATGGAGTAACGCTCATGCAACATTCTATGGGGATGATTCTGGATCCGATACATTAAGTATATCTTTCTAAACTTTAGTTCATAAACATTATGTCAGCATTTTTACCCCTAAGAAAATGATTACTACAAACGTAAATTTGATAATTTACTAATTATATGAATTTTGTTGTTGGCTTAGATGGAGCATGTGGATATGGCAGCCTATTTAACGGATATGGAACTGATACAGCAGCGCTAAGCAGCGTCTTATTCCAGGATGGATATAGCTGTGGCCAATGCTACCAGATCCGGTGCAATGGTTCACCGGCATGCTATGCCGGCTCGCCTATTGTAACTGTCACGGCCACCAACCTCTGCCCTCCTAATTGGGCTCTCGATTCAAACAATGGGGGTTGGTGCAACCCACCCCGGACGCACTTTGATATGTCAAAACCTGCCTTCAATAAAATTGCGCAGACGCGAGCTGGCATTGTTCCTGTCATGTACCGCAGGTAAAATTGGCAAAGTTTACTTGCGTTTAATTAGTGTATGTGTATTCTTCTACAGTAGTTTATAAGCTAAGTGAAATATATCATATCCTGTTATTATACTGTTTCAGGGTGCCGTGCACTAGGTACGGAGGGATGAGATTTGCAATGCAGGGCAACATGTATTGGTTGTTGGTTTATGTGCTGAATGTCGGTGGTGCCGGCGATGTCTGTGACATGTCAGTGAAAGGGAGCAACACTAACTGGATCAGGATGAGTCATAATTGGGGTGTGTCATTCCAGGCCTTCTCAGTTCTAGGCGGGCAGTCTCTTTCCTTCCAGATCACCTCCTACACCACCAAGCAGACAATTACTGCTTGGAATGTGGCGCCTACCTATTGGTCCATTGGATTAACTTATGGCACATACATGAACTTCTCTTAGAATAAGTTCTCTAGTGCAATATTTGTAGCGAGCCACACACATGGAGCTAGCGTGCTTGCAGCCCTGTGGTGGCTCTTAGATATCTTGCTCCTTTCTTTGGTTCCTAGCTTATTTTTCTATTCTGCCTTTGAATGTGTCACCTCTTAAACAGGAGAATGGGGTTGACTTATGATACATTTATCTAAGAAAAGAAAAAAGTATTTTTCCTTTTTTTTAATCGCTAAATTAAGAATATTATAGTTACACATGAACAAAAAAATATATTATTGCCATCCGCATGAACAAGAATTATTGTTTTGAATACCTTTAGCTACATGATTTAATCAACATATCGAAAATGCAATATGAAAGTAAAATCTGAACATCATACTAGCATTTTAAATGTGTCAGCTTACAATTGTACAGAAATGGTCAGAGTAACTCCCTTGGTTACCTCTAGAACTATGTACGTAATCGTTACATGTATACTTGTTTCTTTCCTTGTGTCAGATTAGATTGTCTTGTGACCTGGAGAATCACCTTGATCAAACAAATGCACATTAGCCCAATAATCGGCAAACAATTAGGAATATTAGTTCAATAATAAATGGACAATCAGGAAGACATGCATACCTCTTGCGCTTTGATTTCAAGCTTGACTGTGAATTGTTATGCCAGTTGCGCTTTCGTTGATTAATGAACCAGTTATTAATTTGCTTCAGCTGTAGACCTGTTTCTTCAACAAGCTTTGCCTTGTCATCTTCCTGAAATTTGTGATTATCAATGTAAAACCTTCCAATTGCGTGCATTTACAGAAGTCATCTGGCGGTGTATATTACTATATTACGCCCGACTGTTATAGAATGTTTCAACACAAAAAATCTTGGCAACGGTATTCTCTTTAGCCCAAAAATTAGTACTTAGTACTTACATTACACTATTGTTAACTTAATTAAGAAACCTTCAGATATGTATGAATATTGAGCAAGCTTGGCTTGAATAAATTCAACATTTTGTGCTTACCGTAGGATATGGCCATTTGGAATGCTGTTGCCACCATTGCTTAAGTATGCTAGTGGTGTCTCCTGGTAACTTTCCAGCTCTCCTCTTTCGCAGAATCTCTTCTCTCACATCCTCAATTCTCGACTTGAACCCCTGAAAGTTTCCATACAAATATTTAGGGAAAATAAAACCAATCCTTTGTCTTTTGGCAGTTACAACTTACACAAAGAATATGATATATAATATGTAACCATTTGAACTGTAGACCTAATAGCTACCCCAGAAGAAAATAAAAGTATAAGAAAACTGTTTCACTTGTAAAATATAAAACAAATAACATAGTTCGTATAATAATATTTTATATAAAACAAGTATTGTTACATTGCATCTTAATTTTCCATTTTTTGATACTGCAAAATTTGTAGAGTTAATTTTGTTTGGACAGTCAATATATATCAGCAAGTAACCTGTTTGAGTTCAAGCTTTAGCTCCTGTCTCACACGCTCCATAAGGGATCGCTCGGAATCGGTAGGGAGGAGCGGCCCAAACCCCATCATGTCGTGTCCATCTCCACCCATATCCAGTGAGCTATCCATGTGCATCTCATCTTCATCATCTGACATTGTTGCTCCTGTACCTTCATCCAATGTTGCCCCTGAAATTTGTGGTTTAAGTTGTCGTGTCAAGAAAGAATGCATCTAGCATCGATCCGTAGCAGTGCTGCTGTATATGTATTATTATCGAGTGAGATAACAGGTTTTAAGCGGTTCAACTGTGGTCATGTTTTCTACATTTTATATAATGCTGGTCCTTAAGCAAAGCGGAAACTATTTTTCGGGATTAAAAGTTTGAATGCTTTCTCTCAGTTATTACAGTACACGAGCCGGAAACATGTTTAGTGGATATATAACACTACTGTAAATAATTGATATATACCTGATTAGTGTATATCGATTTTTCTTTTTTTTTTAAAAAAAAAAACAGATAAGAAAGGCATACATATTGTTAGTAATGGTGTCGTTTGGATGGGTTAGGAATAGAATAAGAATAACATAAATTTAGGAAAAAATACTATTCACAAGAATCGTGGAAAGAGACTATTCCGGGAATAGGAAATGTTGTTTGGATGGTGAGTTTAGGAATAGCGTTGGGAAGAGTGTTATTGAGATGAAAAGTAGTGAGAAAAGTGATATTCGAAAGAGTGTTATTGAAAATTGTGTTAGGAATGGAATTGCCTATTCCAAAAGTGTTTGGGTGAAAAATTTAGGAATGAAATTGTATATTTCGAAAATAGACCTATTCCCCGCCATCCCAAACGACACCGATGAATATTGTTCCAAATTAACTGTGGACTACATGAAAAGACGTTCAAAAGGTAAAAGAAACTGGGAAAGGTGAAAATCAAAGCAGGAAACGATTATTTACTGCTTGGTACGGAGAATTGGGCCCGTTAAACGACGCACTTCTGTTGCTTCCACTCGGACTAATCAAGTGGAAACGCTCTTGGTGGGCCAACGACCGTTTCCCTAAATTGGGCTTATCAATGTGTGCAGCCTTTTCTGTTCTTCAGCAGAATTGTAGACCTAAAACACTGTTCTTGGGCTAATATTATTATACTGTGGACCTCATCCAATAGGTCTTTCACTATCAAGTCCCATGTATTTTTTCATACGGCCGCATTGCAAGGGGGAATAAATGAATAGGAGCTCGATTGTTGATAACAGTATAATACTGACAGCCGCAACATGGAACAAACTCCATGCATCATGTACCCAAAAAACATCATAAGGTTTTTTATATTTCATTGTGTTCTCTATATAGTTTTTCTAATGTTTATATATTTCCAATATTGTGGTTTGGACTAATTAATTTATTGGTTGCAATTATTGTGCGTTATTTATGAATTGAGTATCTGTATTTGTTATATTTTGGGGGCTCTGTACAATCTCTAGTACACACGCGTCATATTGAAAGTGGCCTGGTAACAAAACCACCAAACTAATTAAAGTGCAGCCCCGCTTGTTTAATTAAATCGATTGTTTCTTGCTGAATAAGAATTGTTTGCGGCGGTTGAGATATACATGTTAGTTATGTACATATAAAATACTTGCTATGAATGAATTTGGTAATGTGGTTATCCAATGTTAATCCCTTGTGACAAAACTCTATTTCTGGGAGTAATATATTATATATTGTTAGGCGTAATAAATTTTTTGGTGATAGAAGAAATTTTTCTTAGCACAATTGCACTACCAAATTAAGTCAAAATAAATTATCAAAACAAAGAAAATAAACCATCTACCAAGGAACTGCCTAATTATGAGAAATGCCAAATTATGAAAAATAAATATACCAAAGCGGTGCATGAATTCACACTTTCACAGCACTAAATGTACCTGTTAGATCTTGCAAAGACTGCTCGATTTCACGGCATGCCATGACTGCCTCCACTGCGTGCTCCCTCACATGTTGCTGCAGCTGCTCCCTGAACGAGCACAACACCATCAAATATTGTGCCTGTACGTGTTTTCAATCATTGATACAAACAATAAAAACAAAATTAAGATAACTACAGAATATTCTGCAAATGGAAAATACAAATCTTCAGCTTACAAGGAACGAGTCAAGCTCTTGTTTGTCATTGGGTCCGAGAAAGGACCGGTGCCGGGCCGCATAGGACCTGATGAGTGAGTGTGAATTGGCAAGCTGTGCATCTATCAAAGGAAGATGGTCAATTGGGGTGGCAACACGTAGACAGGCCACGTGCGCTGAGAGAAGTTGCTCGCAAAGTGGGTGCACTGCTATTTCAGTCTTGAGAAGCTGGTGCTGATGCTGCTCTTCCTCCACCAGTGCTGCCGCCGCCACAACAGATGACGAGCACTCCCCAGCACCAAAGCCAACTCCCATCTCCATACCTATCCCTTGATCTCCTTGCATCATCTTTTTAGGTACTGTATTTCCTTTATTTTATTTTCTTTCGTTGGTATGGTAGAATTGGTTGGAGAATTGAAGGAGTGTTTGGTGTTAGTTAGAGAGGATGGGAGGTTAAGGGGTCTTTTCGAAGGATCCTAAGGAGGAGGGAAAAGAAAGGAAAGGTGTTTGGGTCTTGGCCTTTGTTGGTGTGAGGATAAAAAGGGATGGAGGTGTGATATGAGAGGAGGGAGGAAAAGGAGCGAATCTAAGGACCTTTAAAAGGAAGGGTAGGTGCAATCACTAATGGTGTGCTAGTTTATTAGGAAAATTGTTTGTTATGTCTTCTTTTAGTTTGTGTAAAGAGATCTGGAATTGGTTTGGTACTTTGGTGGAGTACAAACTCTTTGCAAACTTTCATGGTTTAGTGATATTAAATTATTAACTTATCTTGTAATCAAACACGAAAGAACTGATCTCTAAACACGACGATGAGAGAGATAATTTTCTTTGTTTCAAAACAAACATGCATTTACATTGTAATAATCAAAACTAAACAAAGTTTGTATTTATTGTGTAAAGGGCATAGTCATGCCGTGCTCTTTAACTAATCAAGCCTAGTCCATACATGCATGTTTCTGGTCATATACACAAACGGTAAATTTAGTGTACACTTCGTTATGTGGCAGCTCTGTAAATACTTTTGCTAATGATATCCAAGTTAAACAAATAAATTTGGGAATGTGTTTTGCGTTATTAATATGTTATCTATATATCAAAATTTGAATAATTTGATTATTCTGTCTATCTGTTAAATGATTTACAAAATTCAATGGTCTAGAGATGATTTTTTTTTTTTTTAATCAAATTTAGAACGCGAGACTTTAGTACATATGGTCAGTTACCCTATCGTTATTTTAGAGGAGGTTAACTCTCATCGGACGTCGAAGATGAATAAATTATATTTCACGCAGTAAAGATATATATGCCTCTCTAAATAATTGCATTGTTTTAAAAAAATAATATTATATACTTAGATAAATGATATTTAAATTATAAAAAATTTATATATAATATATATGTATAAGTAATTAACATATGTTTAAATGATGAAACTTGAGATATATTAATAATATTTGATATGTCTAAACCTATCTAAGTAATAGAGTTTAGACTCGGGAGCCACACGGATATAGGTAAGCGTTACGGATTCAAATTTTGATTCTTAAGTTTCGTACATCCAATTCAAGTTAACTGAATTGGATCGACATATGGAATAATATAAAATATAGAAAATCAAACCTTTACACCATTTAAAATTTTCTTTTACTATTTTCTTAATTTAATAAAGATGTGCCCAAATTAATGGAAAAAAGTAAAATTTAACAATTATTCTATAAAAATAAATAGATATCCAAAATTTGATTTCCTACGAGATTGAGTCAACAATTTGGAACTCATAAACCAAACTATATATGAAGCACATTGTCTGTCTGATTTATTCTATATATAGCATTGTAGCCAAATATTTATCGGCGTTTGTCACTGTAAAGTGTAAAAAGTTTAGAAAAAAAATTGAAAAGTAAAATTATAGATATGTTTATTATAATTTAAATAGTTTTTTTATAATATATAATGTAATTATTTGACAATTATTTGACTATCAATCAAGTACAATTAAAACTGGACTGTTATGAATAATCCATCAATTTTCAAATTGCATCAAACTTTCTCTATTTAAAATACAAAAGTATATCCATTATTTTTCGTATTTGATAAACATATGTTATCTGTCAAAATATGGACTTGAAAATTTTAACAACAGGACAAAGCCAGTTCTTAACATTAAAAGTGGAGTAAAGCTAAGATGATATATATTAATATATGGTACGAACATGCTGGGGGTAAAAGGACACTTCTACCGCATCCGTGCCTGAATTTTCCTAATAGATGTTGTTCAATGCAAAATGATTGTTCCGAATAGTTGGGAAAGTGTTAAAACTTTGAGATAATAATATTTTCTTTATTAAATTAGAAACCATAATTAAAGAACGGATGATAATCATTGCAGAACCATCCGAAAGCAATTTACTCTATATATATGTATTGAATTTCTTTTAACAAATACTCTCATTGTGTATTTCATATCTAGTGGAGCTCAGACCATATTTTTTGAGAAACTGTTAGACAAATTATTATTGATGAAAAGTTCTTGAGGTCGCTAGTACGGAAAATTTGTCTTATACCAATAGTTGCATATATATATGAATCTTTTAATACATAGTGTGTCGTCAGAGAAATTTAGAAAGGTAAGGTTTTTTTTTTTAAAAAAAAAAACGTGTTCTCTTAAATACGATGCAGGAATGAATTCACATCCACTACCATAAGTTCTTATGTCAAAATAGAAATGACACATAATTTCAAAATTTTAACTAATAATCTTGCAAATCGCAAAAAAAAAAAAAAAAAAAAACCGTGTCGTGCAGTGCGCATTCGATTTGGATCAAATAATCAAAATCGCAAACCGTAAACAAAGCAGAGTTTAAATAGCAGTAAAAGAGAGTTTGCCTGGGAAAATGATTTGCACACTCTTAAAATTGATACAACAGTCTTTTTTAGACTATAAAGAATCCATAATTGATTGAAAATACTATTCAGAGAAAATATTATCATTAAAATGTTCTCAATTTACTAAGGGTATTTTGATCTAAAAAGAATATCAAATTATTTTAGAAAGTGTGAGAACTATTTTCTGTCGTCCCACCGTTACATCTTCAAAATTCTAAAAAGCCTCGCATAACCTTAGAAATCTCTTTTTATTAAAAAAAAAAACTTTAACAATCCTATATTTATCCCTCTGAATTTTCAAATAATTCTTAAATTAGTCCCCTAATTATAACTTTTAAAAAAAATCATACTACAATTTCTCCTCCCTATTAGAAAATTATGTCTCCATCCTTACAATAAACTTTATATAACTACAGTACTTATAAGAGCAAGCGAATATGCACCGTTTGCAAGTTTTGGATAAGCTAGAGGGAGAAGGCAGACGAGACGTCTATTGGGGGCCGGATATGGTATCCCTCCCTACCTACCATGCTATATGGCTTTGCATGCCTACACCCCATACCATATGTCTATTTGTCTACTCACTTTTATTGTGTGATAATGTTATTGCTTGCTTTTCATGATTAGTCAATATCTTTATTAGTGCTCCCAATAATTAATTGAGACGAATATAATTAATTAATATATTAATGGGGTTGGCCGTGTGGTTGCCAACCATCGTCTAAGCCTTCACGTGGGCTCCTTGGCTTTTCCTTGCTTAACCAGAGAGAATGAGCTGTTATGTCTTCATTATGCGTGCTTATTGCACAGTTGGCCCGATTTATTAATTAGTTTCAATAATGAAAATCTATAATTAACTAATCACTGCATGCATTGCTCTTTTCCTATATATTGAAAAGTGTCAAGCATGCTAACTGTCAATTGGTCGTTACTTTATTGTTAGTTACTGGCTAGTGAACTGATTATGCTGTATAATATTTATAAATTATGAAGAATGATATTGGGCATTATTATATTATATTATCATAGATTCTCATGACTTATTATTATTATTATTGGGGCTGCTGCTGTTTAGAATTTAAAGAAGTTTAAATAACTAATTAAATCGTTTTATTTTCTTTGTGAGGCATGTGTAATGTAATTCGTTATAAATTTTTATCTCATGTTGCTAATGACTGCAAGTCTTACAATTTAATGCGCTTAAATTTTATAAGATAGTTAGCACAATAGGGTCATTTTATAAATTATAATATTATTGTTCTTGTTCAAATTAGTTTCTAAAAGGAGAAAAAAAAACAAAGAACAATCTATGAAGATATCGTATCTCTCTTGAAGTAAATCAATGGTTCAAATATATGGTTGAATTTAGAAATATTAATAGAAAAGATCAGCATGACACTTGATATAATTGAAATTTTGTAAAACCGGATTCTTTGTTAATTTAGTATGAGGATTTTTATTATTATTTTTTTATAACGATATGGATTAACGCTTTTAATATTTTCCAACTGAAGTTGGATATGAATTTTGAATTCTCTGTGAAACGACATTGTCGTCGACAAACTATGTCAGATACTACGTTTCATTTTGTTAATTAAATTTGTTATCACACCTTAAACATCTTAACTAAAAAGCAGGGTCGTCTTATATCATCTTCAGTCAATTAACCAGTCAGGCGGCGGTCCTCACTGATTGAGAGCTTGATTTTCTCGTACCATAGTCTTTCCTTTCCTTTTTGCTTTGTTTCTCCTAAAAAATATTCTTCCGGTCCTAGCTTTTATTATCGTGGGCTATTGTATAATGAGTGCAATTGAGAACACACATAAAAATCTGAACTGCAATTAATTCCGTAGAATTTGAGAGGAGGGTGAACGTGGATTAAATCCTTTGCTGGTCGGAAAGGAAAGAGCAAAAAATTCAAATCAGTATAAAAAAATAGAAATAATTGTGAATTAAAATTTACTGATTAGTAAAGAAAGAGAAGAGAATTAAATTTAGTTCATATATAACCAGCAAAAGGAGATTGAAAGCTTCTAGGTAGCCTCTACCTAGCTTTCAAAAAAAAAAAAAGGGAGATTGAAAGCACAAATCAATTCTCATTACATTTTATTGTTTGGATCAATAAATTTTTTTAAAGGCTAGATGACGAGAGCATTTTGATCGAGATTTATGAATTACAATTGGGCATTTGTAAAATTGCACAAACTCTTTTTCGCTTCTTCCCTCTGTTCCGACTTCTGATCAGAATTTTAATTTAAAATTTAAGAAAGCTCCCAAGATGAACTTAAACAGTCAAATATTCATTTTCTTCTTTTGGAAAATATACAGAGTGGACAATTAGTAGCACTATAGATATCGTTAAGCTGCTGGTGGATGGAACAGAGTAGGGCCCCAACTTTTTTCCCATTCATACAATTCGGAATTCTTTTTTTTTTTTTTAAATATTGACAGCGGCTGTAAACAAGCATACAATTCAGAATTCATCTGTTCTGAGAACATAAAAAAAAAAAAAAATCATTCTTCAATCGTGCGTGTTGTGTGTTTCATGCCAAATTCGGTCATGATATAAATTGTGAAGTATCATATTGATAGGAGTTTTTTTAAATCGGGCCGTGTTGTGTTGCACTTCAGTAGAGAAAAATCTAATATATGTATTCTGATGCGACACAATTAACACGTTGTGTTGATACATTATGACATGAACATGTTTTCATGTTGATCCACCTATAAATTTGTGTCCGTATGGAGGTCATGTTGACTTTCGGATTCCTCGACACAACACGTTATGATATGACACCGAGACGATACGTATCGTGTCAAATTGTACTAATTTTTTTCCCTGTTGTGCCAACTTATTGACACTATAAAAAAAAAAAAAAAGAAACAGTGAAGTATGTTACCGACGTTATACGTGATACGTCTGATCACTTCAGAAAGTCGATCCACCACTGATATAGTGATATGTGTTCGTATATTTTGCAGCGTTTCGCCGCACAGTGAGCTGACTTGTAATCGCCAGAGTGGACAATTCTAATTCAGACAATTTTTTTTATATTTCTAATTCAGACAATTAAGCACGCCTGTCAGTGAGGAGATGTCCAATAATATAATAATCAAATTAACAAATTAACCTTACAGATAAATATGTTGTTAATACTGGTTGGTGATTATGGTGACACATAATTCTGAAAAGGGTATAGATTTGCGTACGCTTGAAGTCTTTGTCAAAAAAAAATATGGAGCATTATTTTAGTAGTACGATTCTTTATCGACCAGTATCCGATACGTAAATATTATTTATTATTTATTACAAGAAGCGCACAACTGTCAAGTCTCTTAAAAATCTTTTGAAATTAAGAATATAGGATTTTAGATGTGATATTTATTATTTAAATATAATGTGTATCGAATTTGATTCAATTTAAATGTTATTTAACTTTCAAAAAAATATTACTTTATTGGTTGAGTTTTGGTATTTCTTCCAAATATCCTATCAAATTTCAAACAGCTGGGTCAAAATTTGATGGACATTGTTAAGAAGTCCATGACAGGCTTAAGAGTAATGTTTTATAAATCCATATTCTTCATGTGAAATATATATTAAACTAAGTGATTGAAGGAATATCTGTTGATAGCCTAACATTTTGATATTTATTTGATCATAACTTAAGAACGAAGACAAAACTTTACAATAATACACAAGTGAACGCAACTTCCAAAATACACCTGTCCACTGCTGGTTACGTTAGTCCTGTCAAAGCCATGTCAGCATAAGAAAACTCACGTACGTACAGTAAAGTGGTGGGGACCACGAGTATTAGAACTTGGAAGATTTATCAGTAAAAAAAAACAAAGAGAAAATATGAGAAGTTCGAAGGGTCGGGGAAACAGTTTATTCTCCATCAAGGACGAAATGGATACCTTGGACTAATAAAGTAATGCCGACTAATACCGACCTGAAGCACATTAATTATGATTTAAGAGTAATTTTATGATGAAAGAAATTTAAAAGCGGATTGGAAATTTGATTGTTCATTTTTATTAAAAATTTAAATAATGACCAAAGTTTTAATTAGCTTACAAAATTTAGTCCGAAACAAAATATATATTAATTATTATCACCCAAAATGCTTGAGAAATTCCAGAACAGGATCTTTTTTTTTTTTAAATAATCAATTTCACACACAACAAAACTGTAGTATATATTAAATCCCATGACCGCATTGATCGCATGGCATTTTTTTTATTTTTTAGAGTTAAAAATGTTTTTATTGTTTTGTATTTTCTATAATTAAAATTAGTTTTTTCTTTTTGTTAAATATATTAAAAATAGTCGTACCAGTCATTATTTAATTTAAGAATTAGATGTTTTTGGAAATCTAAGATAGTTCATACCTAATATATACTATTAAAGTATTAATTAAAATCCGTGAACTCTTAATTTATAATTAAAAATGGTTTTTCTTTTTTTGGTTAAATATATAAAAATTAGCCGTACCAATTATTACTTAATTTAGAGTGGTATAGAGTGGGAAGGAAAGAAAAATATGAAGAGAAAATAAAAGAGATGGGATGAAAAGCAAAATAATCTTACATTTCTTGTTTAGATAAATAATGAAGGAATGAAAAAAAAAATTTGTGGTCTCATATTTGTAATTTTCCTTCCCCGCCATTCTTCACCAATTTGGAGTAGAACAAATTTGCACATAAAAGGAAATTCTGAAAGAAACATTTCTCCTTCTGAAAATTTTTTTTTCTCTATTTCCTTCTATCTAAACATGAAAAAATTCTAAATTTCACCTCCAATCTCAATTTCTGTCTCTCTTCATATCGAAGCAAACATAGTGTAAAAAATTGCTATTATCAACAAATCCCAATCTCCCTAGCAAGAATATTTATGAGTTTTTTTTAAAAAAAACTTCACTGGAAAGTTAACGTTTTATGGAATTAACGCACAAAATTTATTTTTAATATATTTATGTTTTCTTCCACTTTAGAAAGATATAAAGGTTCGTTTTGAAATCAAAACACTGAAAATATACGGACATAATGGCTTTTCATGAACCCAATGTTAAGAGGACAATTAAATATTAGTGTGATGTTAAAATTTATTAATTGATTGAGTCGCTTTTGAAATTATATAAATTTAATTAGATGTAACCATCAATAAATTGAGCGTGTTAATAAATATACACTGCATATGTATATATGTAATATGTTTGCATTATATAGGCATATGCAACTATATATATTTTAAACAACTCTATAAAACCACGCCAGGGAGTTAAATATGTTTGAAGGCTCTGACAACATATAGTGCAACTACTGTTTAAAATATTGTTGTCAATTGCATGCCATCAGGGGTTCCCCTGACAAAGCATGTGTCGACTAAAAATACAAAGTTGGTTAGGCTCCTGTCTCTACAACTGGAGAGGAAACCATTAAACTAGTTGGTTACATGGAAATAATTTCCGTTAAAGAGATGTACATTAGGACGCCGCTCATCGAGTCACTGACAGCTGTAGTTGAATATCTGTTTTCTTATTTAGGACAGGTGCTGCAGTTGTATATCTCACGAGTCACTATCAACGGGAGATGCATTGAGAATTATCTACCAGATCACGGATTGACTCGAATTGTTTCAACTTCATATTGTGTCCGGGTCTAGAATCGAGTCGGATCAAGACGAACTATGTTCAATTTCTTTTTTAATAAAAAAAATTTATTAGAACGAACGATTTATTTTTAATCGAGTCGAATTTTGCCGCCTCTAATAAATTCATATTGATCTGGTAACAATTTCTGGCACAAAGGATGTTTGGAAGTAAAGAGAACCATGATAAATAGGTCTTGAACGAGAATTGTGAATAAGAATTATATAAATAATTTGTTCATGAATAATGAGATGTGTATGAATAGTGTGTTGAATAAAAAATAGAGTGAAATAATAATAATAATAATAATAATATAATAATAATAATAATATATTTTATGAACTAATATATAATAATAATGAATGTATAAAAAACAACAACAATAATAATAATGTTATTATTATTATTATTTATTCTCTCATCTCACCTCTTTTCTCTTTCCTCTCTTGTTAGGACTAATTTTAGTTTTTGGTGGAACTTGAACTAGATAGCAAACAAGCCTGTTTGTGAATATGCGTTTCGTTTGGGCGCACATTGTTTCATCCGTTTGCAAACACGGTTATCCGCTAATATACCAAACACAACCTCAAAAAAACAGAGATATCTGTGAATATACATGTCTATATATTGTTGTGAATATATAGTTATATACGTTTTTTTAAAAAAAAATACTAAGTTGGCGCTGAAGTTAAATAAGAACAAGGTCAAACTCTAATGTGTTTCATGACAGATCGCCTTTGTTTAATGCGTTTATTTTCAAAATTTGTACTTTAGATCAGAACTATTTTTTTTTCAAATCAAGTAGGAATTAAACTAAAGTTTATATTTTTTTCTCGAAATTTTTTTACTATATTTTTAGAGTTAATAAAATTATTAATCTTAAAAATTATAAACGGTCTAAAATAAAGATTTTTCAAAAATCCAAAATAACAAAAGAAATTCACCAAAATATAAAATTTGATACTTTTTAAAAATTTTAATAGGAGATCACATTAAGAATCAGTCGTGTGAAATATAAATTTTCGAAAAAAAAAAGTGACAGATAGACATGGTTCATCCAATGCATTAGACTTTAGTTGCAAGATAAACTATACAAAATTTTATTGGCATTGTGTTCTTATCCAGAGACATTGTATACGGCGCTGCCACAGAACGGACACTGATTGTCCTAATATATTTGTTAATTCCTTGTCAAGTCGCTATCGGTTAATCTCCTCTTTGAAACGTCTCCCAATTCATGAATAATAAATATTATGGTACGGATGCTGGAGAATTTCTTAAAGAATAATTTAGAATGTCAATCAACGTAAACCATTGTTTCGTGATAAGCCTCGTCTGAAGAACCGAATCTTCTCGTCCGAGTAATTTAAGTGTTTACAATTTCATAGTGGCCACAAAGATAGTTGATTGGTTTATGTTCTTTTGAGTCAGCTAGGAAGAAAAAGAATGACGAAAAAAAATAGGAAAAATCAGCCATATACCCCTCAAATCTATTTCAATCAGCCATATACCCTTCTATTTTTCAATATTATTCATTTACCCTTCTAATCTTCATTTGTATAGCCATTTATCCTTTTTAATAATTTAAATTAAATGTTAATTCAAAAAATCAAATCTTTAAATGTTAGTACCAATATGCCCTTGACCTTTCTTTCACAGCTTTCAGCCTCTGACGGTTCGTCTTCCAATATAAAAAGACTATTATGCAATGTACATGGAAATATACAACTTCGATATAGAAATATTAAGCCAAAATAATATCGTGGATCCTTTTCTCCTTAGAATTGAATCTCTTAAACCAATTGTGGCACTTTTGCAAATGACGTTCAATAACAACCAAAGCAAAGAACACTGGCGTTCTTTTTCAAAATCCCAAGAACACAAATAAACAATCCTTGCTAATCACCTTTTTTAATAGAACCTATAATACTTTTTCAGTTTGCATATGTAGAGATGCTTGTTTCTTCTTGATAAATGTAACATGAATAGAGGTATTGACATACTTTGAGCTATCAACAACATCATAAAGTTTATTAAAAAGAAAAATTTTCGTTATTTTCTTGAACGTTGATCAGCTCAACTATCTATTTGCCGATCGAAATTAGGATTTCTAACAATCTGCCAAAGTGTATTTGCTAGAGGATGAACCGAAGAAAAGATCTCGTGAGTGCATGATTTGTAGGCTGTTTGGTCATCCCTTGTGGACAAGGACAATTGCAATTTCAAAATATTGTTTCTTCACAAGAATGTCAAGGTGCTTGTCAAGCACATAAAATGGAATTTAAGAGGTTTATTATCTTTTCATAATTCTTCTCAAATTTCAGGGTATAACCATTAGCTTCATATATAGACAGGAAACGGACGGAAGCCTTTCCATTTTTTTTTTCTGACGAAGAAAGCTGAGGAAGAAGGGCAGGGACATTTTAGTCTGAAATTTTAAATATTGAATTTTCTGAATTAATATATCATTTAAATTTATCAAAAGGGTAAATGACTATACAAATGAAGATTAGAGGGGTAAATGAACAATATTAAAGAATAGGAGGGTATATGGCTGATTGATAAAGATTTGAGGGGTATATGACTGATTTTCCCAAAAAAAATATAAGGGGTCCATCCGTCCATGTAAATTTTCTTTTTGTTAAAGTATGCTAACCTATAGAATTATATGAACTTGGATGTCTTGATTCTTGAAAGTACCAAGGATAAAGACAAACGAAGACAAAAAGGAAAAAAAATAAAAAGGTAAGGCACAAGATTACTAGAACGAAACATTTAATAATTAAGAAGAAGAACTCTACTGTATAATATTATTAAAACTGAACTTGAATCATGATTATTCGTCTCTGTTTATAATTTTAAATGAACGGTTCGAGTTAAGTCTAGTTATAAAATTTAGTCCATAATAAATTTGTCTTTTTTAATGCATACATCGTAACATCAATAATATTTTTAAATTAGACTTGAATCATGATTATTCGTCACTGTTTATAATTTTAAATAAATGATATGGGTTTAATCCAGTTACAAAATTTAGTCCACCAAAAAAAAATATATTTTTTTAATATGTACAACGTAACACCATTATCTTATATATGTATAATTGAAATTTTGAAAATAAAAAAAAATGACAAAAAGAAATTATTGATAATTAGAGGAGGGGGGGGGGGGCGGGGGGGGGGGGGGGGGGGGGAGGGTTGACACAAACATGTCAAACTGTTTGAGGAGGTGTTTTGCAAATAATTCGATGCGCTGATTTTTCACTTTTCATCTTTGTACCTAGTAAGCTTGAAGTTTTGCATTATTTTTGGTGAACAAATACTTTTCCTGACACAAAATCATACCAAATAAGGAATTGTTTGTACTATTATTTATGGATCCAATTCATATGATCTGTTTTTGTCAAATCTGCTTTAATTTTTTATTTTGAAGCTAATTTTTATTTTGCTTTATTATGCTTTTGGAGACATATACCAGTATTGCTACGGATGACCCGTATTTTTAAACACCAATAAACTTTCTTCTATTAAGAAATAGTAAAGAAAATGTATAAATATAAAATATATTTTCCTATAAGATTGTAATTTGATTTTATTGCGCAACACACTGCCAACTTATAATCGAAATATAGATGCGTAGTGCCGACCAATATGAGAATACCGTTGCGCCTTACCATATTTTCTTGTTGTTATAGCCATAGTGCCATACCGTAGGATGACTAGCGCCTAGCAAATAATTGATCTAAACAGGAAATATAAAAACTATAAAAAGTAACATATTTCTTTTTCGAAAATAGTTGAGGTCACGTGTAACAATTGTTCCCGAAACGTAAAACGCAGGAAAGTTTGTATAGTAGAGAGGGACATTTAGAAACAGAAGAAATTATAATTAGAGGATAGGAGGCCACGTGAAAGGTAAACAAAACATGACGAAATGTACCAATTTGACAAGGTGATTCGGCAAATCCCAGAGCAAAATAATGCAAAGATAAAGCTTTGAATCTACCAAAAAAAAAAAAAATACATGGGGTGTGTCAAGGGATCAATATCTAATCCAATCCGTCAATCATACTAGTTTTTTTTTTTTTTTATATATGATAAATTGGGGGTCTATCATACTAGTTCTTATAAGCACATCACCCAGCACACAGATTCATTTACATATGAGTTAATTTTCACTATATTATAAAACAAATTTAGATAACGAATAAGGTAACATAACTGATAAACATGTGAATTTTCATGTTAAATTGCTGAAAATTAACATTTTTCTCATAAAGATTTTTTATTTTTTAATGTCATAAAGATAAAATTCATTAAAAAAATATTAAACAGATCACCCATACGTCTAGTGAACAGGTTCAAATTTTTTTAGACCCGTACCAAATTCACAGTTCAATTTAGATGCACTGATCACGTTCCAACAGTACCAGAATAATCCTATGAGGAAAAGGTAAAAATTAATAATATAAGTGACCGGTATGGCTTTGCCGCTTTGCTACCTTCGAAGAAAACAATATCTGAGGATGATTTTCTTTAACAAACAAAGGTAACATATATAATAGTTACACAGATTGAAAAGGTAAACGATAACTCGTGCAGTTCCCAATTCCTGTCTTTTATATTGTTTTGTCCCTTTATGTATGGTGAAATTCCACTTGCCAATTATTCAATTTTACCACATGATTTTAGATTAATAAAGAAACACATAAATTCAGTTACTTCCAAAATTTCTGATAATTGGGAGACTCTGTGCAATAAATCCACAAGAAAGGAGATTAGGCATGTCATAACTCAGAAGCAGAAAAGCAATTCCCAAAGGAAGTTTGTAATGTGGAAATTTTGGTGGTATCTATCAAAGGTTGTTCGGTCAAGAGTTATTTTGGAAAAAAATTAGAATTAGATAAACCGACCTTAGAGTTTTTTACTTTTAATAAAGAGGGTACTGTTCTGCATTTCTGTGCTACACAGAAACGTTCTCTTCTTTTCTAAATTGTAATAATTAATTCTTTAATATCATTAAAGAGCCTAGTTGGGTGGTTAGAGTTCTGCTGGTCACCGAATTTCCTAATATAATTTATTTCCTGTTGTATTCTGTGTCTGTAAACAAATTTCTGGTACATCCACTAATAAGTACAGTGTGTCAGGAAATAAGATTTTGTGCTTTGGTACCTAACATGAAATATGTGGCCATTACTTATTAAGCGAATCCCTATTAGAATTCTTTTTTATAAAAATTTTTATGTCACAAACTTTTTGTTAAGCTGGACCAGTTGGTAGGGAGCCATTTTCTTTGTTGCTGGCTTCTGTTTTTCTCATCATGATTTTAAGTATATAAGTTCACAGTGCCTAGAGGTCCTTTGCAATACAGATTTTTGAACAGAAATGTAGAAAATATTGCATTACCATTGAATATCAAGGCCTTCACCAGGAGAAAAAAAAATGAAGAAAGTAATGTAAATTCCTTTTGTGACAAAAGGTGCTACTAAATGATTCCGGGCTTGTATAGATTTTATGTGTAAGCAACAGGTCTACAATTGACTAATACAGTCGCTACTTAAAAGTTGACTCGTGTTTGTCAATTTGTTATGTGTTAATAATTTGTACTCAGACTGTGAATTTCATTGCTATTTTAATTAATTATGTTTATTAATTAGTTTGATTCATGCAAATATTTTCCGTTCCATTTACTAACTCAATTTTTCATTTAAAAAAAGTGCTTTGACCCGGATTTAATATCCTCGCTCTCCGTTATAGCCCTCTGTCTTGCTATTTTCTCAGTTATGAAGAAAGCTTAAAAAAAAAATGGAAGACATTGAGAAAGGCACAAAAAAAAAAAGGAAAGGTAAAAGAACAGTATATTTACTCCCCCGAAGATTGTTATATGAGGTTGTATATCGATGATTCGACGTTGGACGTTATGATTCAAGTTCGATAATTTTTCAAACTTATATGATCTGGTCTCTGGATCCGCGCTACCGGAGAGGGGACGATGTATTTATTGGAAATTGAATATTTAGAATAAATGAGTAATTAACTATGCGCTTGAAGATGCAATTTTACTTTTTGAGTATACACGATCAATCACTTGGCAAAATATTTTTTTGAAGATAAATTGAGGATCAAGCCTCCAACTTATTTTAAATTAAATGTCTATGAAAGGCTCCAGTCGGATTTCGAACATGCGATCTTTCACTCAAGGTGCATTGCTCTTTGCCACTAGACCAAGAGCTGGTTTTTCACTTGGCAAAATATTATTCAAACGTGTCTCACATTATGTCAATTTTATTCAAGTATGTACAATTTACATGATTCAATTTTATGTTTTTAAAATTCATGTTGGAATTTTGAAGTGGAGACATTTTCAGTGGGCCGTAGGACAATTCGCACCTTTTGGTGACAGAGTCTCTATCTCTATATATATTCTGTTTAGACAGAGAGAGACAGAGAATAGAGGGAGAGAGAGATCCACTTCTCTTCTACTTGTTTGATCAGTAGGAGCACTCGATGGAGAGTGAAACACCGTAACCTATTCGAGAGTTGGCGCGTGGCAGTCCGTCTAGCACCGTGGCTGTGGATAGTGTGGCAGAATTCATTGGAACTCGACTTCTAATCGTGATTGTTGTCCACTAGCGTATGAAGACGGTGGTCGTGAAGACGTGGAAGGGTTTAGCGTGTCATGCCGTGAAAGGAATCGCAAGAGATCCTGGAAAATCGATTTTCGCTGCGGTATGTGTTTACCCAAGATTTTCTAACAGTGGTATCAGAGACGTTAGGTTTCTTTTCGGTATGGATTGATACCTAAACCTCTTCTCTATGATTTCTGGTTGTTATTGAGTGAATTTATGTGTCTAATTTCGTGGTTTTGAGGGAGAATTAGGGGAAACCCTAAGTTCTGTCCAGAAACAGAATTTCAGATTTGATTGTCTGATTTCGCAGAGGTATATCTCGAGATCTGTTAACTTGTTTCGAGTGAAACTTGTGGTTTTGGAACGGGCTTGAAGTCTAGTTTCCAGAGAGTCCAAGAACGCGAAAAACAAGCAAGTATTCAGAGAGATAATGGCCTCGCAATCAGAGGATGTCAGTCTGTCTGGTTTCTAGAATTTATGACATTTCTATAGTGGGAGTGGATTTGTGATCACATCGTAATTCGTTTTTCTGTCAAATTTGGACTGGAGATAGAGCTTTAAGAGATCTTTCCAGAAAGTCTAAGTTTGTAATTTTTGGATAAACGGTGAGTGAGAAATCGTGCTCCCAAGTCAGGTCTGTTCTGGTAAGAATCAGAACTTGGTTTGTTGGATCTGATTTTCAAAGGATATTTTTCACACTTCTGAAATTATTAAAAATTTATGATTACCATGATTGGATAGAGCATTGAGTGTGCTTTCCAGTGATATATGGAACATAATTTTTCATCGAAGTATGATCGAGATATTGCGGGTTTGAAATCAGGGTGCAGAATCTGATTTCTGTCGATTCTGTAATTCTACCCAGTTCTGGCGGGTCGCTAGAATTGCTAGTGGGCCGCTGAAACTGCTAGTTGAGAGCTAAATGACTGTTGGACAGTCTAAGTAAGTAAAACACCATATAAGTGATCAGAAATTGAGACACATAAATACCAGAGGTCATAAGAGTTAAATCAAACTTGTTTTGAAGATTATCTGAGTGATAATCAATGGTCCTTGTTGTGTATATGACTTTATGCCAGACCAAGTACCGAAATGGGAGATACCATCTATTGGTGTTGTCCCATCTAGACTTGATGACATAGTTGAGTGCTGTTATCAAGGTCTAGAAAGTTTGATGATAATCAGATATTGATTCTGAGGGAGATAGAATTCCAGAATCATGATATCAATATACTTTGTGTGAGATGGATCGTTTCGTGTCGAAATGAACCATGACAAAGTCCGAGGGTAGACAATCATATGTTGGTGTGTCTTTATGATATCCAAATAGATCATTTGAATTTCAAACATCTATAGACATTTCATACGATAATAAACTATTTGATGGCTCAAATAGATCATTTGAAATATTTATGATTGTCATATAATTTAACTAGAACAAGCATAATAAATTTTAAACCATGATTGAAGTTATCCGTTCGATAATTTCATCAATAACTCTCTATTATTTGCTTGTTGGTGATGGATGGTACATATGGTACAATCTCACCTACTTGTGATGGCTTGCATAACACATGTTGGTGTTTGCTAGCAATGTGTGATGGTACACAATGGGTGAATTTAGATTGGTAGACTATTGTGTCTCATCTAGATTCTGATCATTGCGCCAATTTGAGTTATGTAAGGGTATTGATGTTTAGTTCTTGTGATTTGATTGATTGTCCTAGACTTTCTTTTGGTTATATAGGCTAAGCTATATATATCTTTCATGACTTAGAATTGTGCTGCGAGGCTTTATAGTTATAACTGAGATGTTATGACTTATGAGAGTGCTAACATAGTGCTTGTCTCTATGTGGTTTTGGCTTAATAATTAGTAGTCACTGATCTCTAGTGAAAAAGACATTGATGTACATGTATTGCAGGGCATTACAATATCTTATTGTCTTATAGAGGATCAGGATGAACGTGAGATCATCACATGTAATGTGAAATCCTAAAAGTATGAGTAGTCAGAAACTGAGAGAGTGTAATCCAGCGGGTCGCCTGACTTTCAAGCGGGCTGCTAGAGTTACAGATTTGCATATTTCTTCTCACTTTGTGTTGCTGAGTAGTTTGTTAAGTTACAACATTTGTAGTCTCTGTTGAATAGTATAATCAATCATTGAATGAGGGTTGTAAACTCAATAAAATTTTGACAAGTACAAGGAGCACAATGAGGTGGCATCTTGGAATTGAGTCAATTAAATTTTGAGTTGCACAATAAATGTCATAAATTAACACTTGAGTATTAAGTGATGGTATTTACTTGTTTGCAAGTAAATCTCACTGTTGGTATTGTTCGTTTTCTAAACGAACATTACTCATTTGGTTATATTTGATGACAAGTCAAGTAATTGATTGAAATACTAAGAGATTATAGTTGTGAACTTAAATGCAAATGTTTTTGGACTTGATTGAAATACTATAATTTGAAACCGCAAATGCTTATTCATTGTATCTTAATGTGGTTTAAGTTACATAGCATTTTACTTATGGTTTAGATGTGAGTTACTTGTCATAACATGAAGAAAAGTTTTCAAATGGAGATTGTAATGGTGCAATCCTGGAGATTGGCACATGCAATTTGATGTTTCCATGAGGGAGACACATACCTTAACTTCATAATACTTTATATACTTCAAATTTTGACAAAGTATAGTACTTATTGTTATTCTTTTGGTGTTGGATTTCAGCATTGAAAATGTGTATGATGATACTTAGTACTTAAATGTTGTGGTTTAAGGTACTAAATGTGCTTTCTTTCTATTATTTGCTTCATGGTTACATAATCTTATTAGTGATTATTTGGCACACTTTACTATGTAAGTTGAGGGTAATTGATTGGATTTGATTTTAATCAGATTTCCAATTCAATTTTGCCAACTTAGAGAGATAGTAAGTATTTTGAGACAACTTGATTGCTTGTTGGATAAGTAATTCAAGTTATGGAGATTTATCATGTGCGCTGCACTTGAAGTCTTATTTTTTCACATTCATGACTAGGTTTAATTCAGTCTTGAAATTTGTAAAATCTCTTTAAATATGTCGCGGTTATTTGGACCTGCTTGACAAATTTAAGAGTTGTGACAAAACAGAAATAGTTGGATGATTCACTATTTCTTATATTACATGACATATGGTGTTGCGTGATAGAGTTGAAGGACTATTTTGGTATGGTTCTTATAAGGCTAAGTGGCAGTTACTGTGATCTGCAAACTGGTCATAAATTATGCAACAATAGATGCACAGTAGAGAGAATTTCCAACTATGAAATTTCTGCTCGAATAACACAAGCAAGCCGCTTGCTGAGCAAGCGAGTCGCTTCCACTATAGGCGGATCGCTGGGTTGCCAAGCGGACCACTAGAGCTAGTCAGTGGCAGATTTGAAATCTTCATGTCTATGGTTTGAACTATGGTTTACTTTAGCTCATTGGATGGATGTTTTTTGTGATCATAGGTTCAGTTGCACATGAGGAAGTGCACCTTCTCATAAATTTTTGAAAATTTATTGGAGAAGATGTTAGGAAATGCTCATATTTTAATTTTAGATTAATTACAACTAATTAATCACCATTAACAACAAGCAAATCAATAGATCTAGTGCTAAAGCAATCACACATCCAATCAAGAGAGAAGGTAGGAGAAAATTGTACCTCTCATGAAATCGCATTCATGAGGCTCGAATCCATGGCATGGGAATCGATGGCGTGCTTGCACCGCCTCTTCCACCACCAATAATCGCCTCTAGCCCACCAAGGACCCACCACCAAGCTCAAAGAGAATGCTAGTTCTCTTGAACCTCTTGCTAATCACCTTGCTTCTTCTAATTAACTATTTAATGGAGAGGAAGAGAGGTGGGGTGCTCAACACATGAGCTTGGAAGAGAGAAAAAGAGGGGCAGCTAGGAGGCGCATGGGATGGGAGAGAATGACGGCTAGGGTTTCCTCTTGGAGACCCCCTTTATATAGCCAACAACTCTCATCCACCTTTCATACTATTTACAAGTATGCCATCCACCCTAAGAGGCCACCTAATGGGCTTTCTTGGGCCATCTTAATAAAAGGCCTTTATTCATTAATTCACCAATTAATGAATCTCCTTTAATTCTCTTTATTCTTCCTTAAATCGGGCCTTTAATTAACCAATTAAATAGAAGCCCAATTAGCTCAAACTAATTAAAGTAAGTTGAACATAATTAATTATTAACTCATTAATAATTAATCTATGATTAGCTAATGCATTAAATTGTTTCCATATGATCCTTTTAATTTAATTAATTATAACGGTTCATAACGGTATATAATTAATTAATTAACTTATCACATTTCACAATACACATTATTGTGAATAAACAATAAATGCACCAAGTGGTTAGAATCCTATTTGTGCGACCCTATTTGAGGATTTATACTATGTTGGCCATGGAAATAAATCGTTATTTATTTCCAATAATCATAAGCGGTATCTAGCAACACGTTATGATTCCCAATTCGTATAAATAATGTACCGTTACAATATCTCAATCCTGCATAAGAAATAAAAGTATTTCTTTGTCTGATTCTTATGTCACATGATATCTTTGTATAATCCAAGATAGGAATGTGTCATTCTTGCAGATTATACATTTCTTGATCTAGAGTTGATTGTACATGTTGGCCAACCAATCCAACTCCATCAAGGGGCCCAAACAGATATCATCACTCATTAAGTATATTAATGAGGGACATACGGTTTTCTTGATGAACAACTTTTCCCCGCACAATTCAAGAGAACATAAATAAAGTCCTTATAGCAGCCTTTATCAGGAATCAACGTTAGACGATATTTATTGAACCTATCCTCATGTGGAAAAGGTGAACATCTCAAACATAGAATCAAACTCATATGAAATAAACAATGACACTTAACACAATCCAAATGTTTATTTCATTGGGTCAAGTCCTGTACTATGTTCTACAACATATACATATGCAATTAAGTTGGTAACTCCTTACCTGTGATTTGTAGAACTTAATCATCGCTTAACTTGCATACTAATCTTGTATGATAATTAATGTTCCTTGTTAATTATCAAGATTATGGACGATTTAGATTTATTATTGTCATTCTAATGAATGATCCACAGAGATCTACAATTCAGATCCTCAACCTGAATGATCTGTCAATAATAAACTCTAGGAACAAATGATCAAATATCATCATTAACATAAACTAAGAAAATGAGTCATTAAATATTGACTTCTAGGACATAACTCCAACAATCTCCCACTTGGCCTAGAGTCAATCAATAGTGACCTCTAGCCAATGAAGAATTTAAAACAATGTCATATATCCATATATATACATGTCTCGAACCTCAAAAAATATAATACGCTTAAAGCAAGTTACTCATACGTCCATCACGCATGGATGCACAACTGCATCTCGTATACCGCTTAAGGTAGAGGTTAAGTTAGAGTGTTCGCTGTGTCCGCGAACCTATCCAATTTTGTTTGACCCTATATACATATATACTCCTATATATGTGTTCTTGATCGTCATCATGTGAGATCAAGTGACATCGTCATAGATCTTAGTTGGATCACCAATTTAAAATTGGGTTCTTCAAGTTTAAGCTATGGTTCGAGATGCATAGAACCATATTAGCTTGACTGAGAACTTCACGATCCACACTACATTCTTTCATTGCTTCACAAGTTGCTATATATTTTTGTTTTGGTGACGGAAATGGTTGTAATATCCCATTTAGAACACCTTCTAAATTTACAACACCACATTAAACAAAATATGTAGCTCAATTGTATTTCTATCAATCTTTCGAAAACTAGCATCAATATAACAATTTATATGAGCTTTCTTTCATCTTGTCAGATGAAAAACATATCACCATTTCTCATAAGATACTCGAGGATATTCTTGATTATTGTCCAAATGTGTTTTTTCTTTGTATCCAGTTGACAACTGCTTGTCATACTCCTTGGGTACAACACATAGGGGCATGTGCATAAGTATGGTGTACGTAATGAAACTCATAACAGAAGGATGCTCGAATTGTATCGTGCACTCTTCTCGAATTGAGTTGCAACACACCGAGTCGAACTCAAGTGTATGCCATACAACGTGGTTAGACATCCTTTACAGGAGTCTATCTTCTCGTGTAACTAGAACACTTTGTCATTATATGCACATTTTCTCAAACCTGACATCCATCATAATCTATCTCCATAGATTTTGTTTCCTTCGATTTAGGTGACTTGCCCAAGTTCTCAATTGAGTAAACATTCTCCAATGAGATCTTGACAATATTCATTTTCTTAATGTTATTCCCAATTAATGTCTTGTATCTTGTACAATACATGTAACACAATCATGCTCCCACTGACTATCTTGTCTGTACAAGATACCTTTTTGACGAAGTTCAACTCCTTGACTTCCTTGTCAAAATGTTTATTCCAATTTCCACAATACTTGTTTCAATTCATCAATTGATCCTTGAAGCATATATACATTTCTAGCAATATGACAAACAAATTCTCGAATTGTGTCATATACACAATAACTTCCTTCATTCAATCAAAGAAGGCGGTTTTGATGTATCCTTCCATATATCTATATATACGAAATATAACTATTGCTAGAATGATCTTTATTGACTTATACACAGCTACAAGCGAGAAGCCGTGCTTTGTACATGGTCAACTTATTATCGACTCAGACATAGCGTCAATCATGAAATTGTGCTTTGTACATGGTCGACTTGCTATCCATATCTATCTTTCCTTTTAAAGATCCAAATGTTCTAGATGGATCGCTCCTTCTTGAACATCAATCAAGGTCTATACCTTGTTGTTATGTATATGGATTGCACTTAATGATCATACAGATTCAAATCATACTTGTGGAATCGGGTCTTTCCATCGCTTCTGTATTTATCAACGGATCCTCATATGTCAAGTACGAGGATGTTGTGAAGCCTGTGTACTTTTCAGTTTAGGCAATTCACTCTCGTTGATCTTTGTAGGATTGGTGCTTGAGGTCAACAAACTACTTCTACAACATCTTGTAGAGTAAGTTCTTGATCCTAATATATTGCACGAGTTTCTCGAACATCATCCATTTGTGAGATGTTTGAGTACTCTTTAGAAGCAAGCGTGCTTATAAACTTCTTCCTTTCACAACTACTTGTGAATTAAGTTCCGCTCAACTCCCACTAAAACACCATGTATGGAGTGACAAGTGTCCTATAAAGATACTTCTTGTAGTGACGCATAAACTCCTTTAATGCTCACTTTACTCCCACTACTTCTTCTTGAGAATATCATTCTTTAAGATTACGTTGTGATGAGCAACAACTACCTTGTTCTTATCATGTTCATAGAAGTAGTACCTTTTGGCTAATTCAAGATATCCTACAAAATAATAAGCGTCTTATTTGGGTCCAAGCTTATCAATCAATCGAACCTTGAAATAAGCTTCTCAACACCAAATCTTGAGAAACAATATACCTAGAGATCGGATCTCGTAAGATGTCTTTCTCAATAGACTTCAATGGAATTTTTATTCAGTGTAAACAATATTGTCCTCAAACACAAATCCCTTACATGAGTCGAACAAATCAATTTGATTTATTACCGATCGAACTATATCAAACAATGTTCGATACCTCCATCCTTGGATACATTTTTCAATGTTCCTCATGGAGCGAGTAGTGAAACGTATTTCATACTCTTTAGGTAATATATCAAACTATATGACTTAACTATTTACCATGATCCATCTTAAGACTTTTGCTTTTATTGAATAGTTTTTCAACTTTACTCTTGAAATTCTTTTGATCTTGTCAAAAGATTCATACTTATACCATATCAAATAGATACGTTAATATCTACAATGATCGTTGGTCAAGTGGTAAAGTGTCAACAACCTTTCAATTGCACAAGTACCCATAGGTCTATATACATCAATATGTATAAGTCTTAATCAAGTTACTTGTTCTTTAAACCTTCGTAGTTCAAAGGCGCTTTTGTCTTTTAACAAACACGATTCGCATGAATTTCAATTGATTTGCAATCGAATTGATTTACGAGCTTCACGTTACGTAGACTCTCATAATGCGATTCTTGTTTATGTTCGACTAAGCGACTATTTTACATAAAAGTCAAATACTTTATGTGGAGTCTTACATATGTGTCATTCAAAATTTGTTTATCTATTTCAAGCAAATTCAATTAAGATGCATGAAATCTTATACACAAATTTATAACAATAAGAGAACAACATTTCTCTATTACAAAACATGATCATCCATCATCAAATATGAAACGGAGATAAGGTTTTATGAGATGTTTGGAATAAGGTATACAACCTCAAATTCCTAAATAAACTCTTTATTTAGTAAAGATAACTCTACGTATTCAAAGGTAGCGGCTTAGACGTATAAGCCATTTCCAAAACGGAGTTTACTTTACTTGTCTCGAACTTTCTCTTATTCATCATTGCCTACACATTTCGTTAAATGCGAGCACATGAACTAGCACCTAATTACTAGTGTGAATTAGAGATAGTGAGATAATTTGAACGACAAATATCTTAAGGTTTAGAACATCATGGTATTTCGGACAACCTTTCAAATGCCTCCCATAAATGGCAAATGAAACATCTCATGTGACACACGGTCACTAGTGAGGGTCTCAAAGTTTCAACTCATATCTTGGTGAAGTATTCCTTTAATACATAACCAATTACTTTTAGCACTAACAAGTGTGCGAACAATATATCCTTTTGTCCCGAGAAAGAAATTGCATGACAATATCAACAATCCTTGATATTGGAGATCTTAATATCTCTAGTTGTCAATTAGCTACTCAAACCTTTCGGTTCGCAAGCTAATGAAACATTTATTTCTTATAATAAGAGTCTCTTGGTTAACTCCATTACTCAATCATAAATGATTGAGTCTATATTTACTTTCTCTAAGAACTTCTTCTTAAATGGATGAGAGTGTAGAAGTCTAGTCTAGTCCTTATGAATTCTCCAATTCAAAGGTTTAGAACTTCTAAAAGGATATAAGCATTCGTTTTATTGAATAATTTTCGTCAAAACTAATCAATCATTACGAAGCTATGTTCGGAAAGTCGAGGAACGTTTTGGGATTAAACATGCACAAGTTTCTCCTTTCCAAGAACATGTCTTAGAAATCGGTGTTACTTCTCCAAGTAAATACCTTAGAAACGAGCTTGTTGTTTTCCAAAGATTGATCGCAACGAAATTAACATATTTAATATCTATAACAATTTCAATTTAAGGTCATTTAGTTTATGCAATGTTTTGTTTATAATGATAAACAAAACTCCCACTACAATTATTTAAAGTCCCTAATGTAGTCGGTTTCCAAGATCCTCATTTTCGTTGAAATAGGGGACAGCGTCGGCATGACACCTAAAACAACTAGATAAGGTAGGTTCTCCAACCAATCATATCTTGTCCATATGATTCTTGGTTTGTGAGATATCATAAGTATATCCACAAACTTCGTCCCAACGTCCAATCCGAGTGGGTCCGTTGTAAAGCAACCTCTCTCTATTTGCTCCTAGTAAATCCGATTTACACCCCGACTACAATGATGGACTACGATGTCCGCGTCGGCAGGAATGCATCAATAGACAATCAATTGTATTGAAGGGGATAGAGAGAAGGAGGACGATTTGGCTAAATCAAGTTAATTTGGGACAAAAGCAATTACGTGACTTTGTTTGGTGGTCGTGTAAGCATACACCCATACCTACCTATGACAATTCAAGGCATTCACAAACAATCACATAATAATAAGCATCTCAAGCATTGTCGTGGGTTTGTATGGCTCCCGCTTGCATTAGTCTTCGTCGCATCTCCATGTAACGAAACTAATCTAATCAAGCCCTCCCACTAATTACTAAGATCCTATCTAATAATTAAGGGAAATAAATACATGTGATAAAATTCTAAAACCCGCCTAGGCCTTAGGGGCATGCAAGCCTCACAAGTTACATCAAAATTAACCAATTAATTAATTATCAAGGCACCTTAGGCCACATTACAAGCAATCACATGCATTCACAACATTTTACAACACACAAGGCATTGAAATCTTGAGCCATATCAAACCCACATCCTCCTACAAAACAAAGTTAGCACATATACAATATACATGATTCACTTGTTCTTAATTAATTTCATTAATTAGAATCTTTGTGCATACTTGTTGCTCAAGTTTTTCGAATGCAAAGAAGGCTTAACCTTAACAACTAATTGTTTAAGCCCTTTTAAATTAAATCCAACTATCAAAACAGAAAGGAGGGTATTTAAGGAGTCTTCTAATTAACCTTTCATCAAATTGATTAATTAGAAATTATTTTAACTAATTAAAATACGAAATTCGGGGCCCGAAAAAATTCAAAATAATTCGGCCTCCAAAAAATCCGAAATAAATCCAGAGAACTCCTTACAAAGATTGTGATTACCTGTAAAAATCTCAAGGAGAGATCAATTACCATCAGGGAGAACCAAAAAAGACAAATCCTCAGATTGTGCGCGAAGCACCGTTAGAGAAAATTCTGTTATGGGTCTCAACCTTTTGATCTGTATGATCATCCCCTTGATATTTTTCTAGCAAACAATTTACATAGAAAAATACTACATACAATAGGCTATCATTCCATGAAAAGAGAAATCACAAGTTATATTCAAGATCAACGAGATAACAAGCATTTAAGCAAGGTATCCTGTTCTGGAACAGACCGTCGACCAAAAAGGTTTCACTCGGTTGAGGTATCAAATCTCAATGAAAATCTATGAAATTAATTTTCACAGATTCCAGACTTAAAGGAGAACATTTCCATTTCAATACTTTTCCATAAAAGTTTCTCAATAAGTACAGTTTTTCAAAACAATCGGTTTGTTTGAAAAAGCAGATCTGACAACTTCATCACTTTTCATCCTTGAACGCCCACATAAAATCCGAAATATGCAACAAAATTTACATATCCAGAAAGAGAATCAAGTTTAGATTAATCCTATCTAAAAGTTACAGGTACTTTGTATACAAACTTATTTGTTACCAACCACAACAACAGAACTGTGCAGCAGAATAACAGATCTGCGCACCGTTACCGTTTAAATCACTAAAAATTCATTTTACATCGAATTTCAATGATTCCAGTGGGAAAACAACCATAATTCAAAGGGCTACAACCTCCAATAAGAAGGAAAAAATTTCAGAGAGCTTTACACCACGAAAAACAAGCAACAAGACAGAAAACAGCCTTTCCAGGGCCAGCAAGCATGCACATCACTAATTAACTTAATTAATTACGAATTCTCACTTAATTAAGTGTGAAATACTTTAAGCACGACCATAGCTCTGATACCACTGTTAGGAAATGCTCATATTTTAATTTTAGATTAATTACAACTAATTAATCACCATTAACAACAAGCAAATCAATAGATCTAGTGCTAAAGCAATCACACATCCAATCAAGAGAGAAGGTAGGAGAAAATTGTACCTCTCATGAAATCGCATTCATGAGGCTCGAATCCATGGCATGGGAATCGATGGCGTGCTTGCACCGCCTCTTCCACCACCAATAATCGCCTCTAGCCCACCAAGGACCCACCACCAAGCTCAAAGAGAATGCTAGTTCTCTTGAACCTCTTGCTAATCACCTTGCTTCTTCTAATTAACTATTTAATGGAGAGGAAGAGAGGTGGGGTGCTCAACACATGAGCTTGGAAGAGAGAAAAAGAGGGGCAGCTAGGAGGCGCATGGGATGGGAGAGAATGACGGCTAGGGTTTCCTCTTGGAGACCCCCTTTATATAGCCAACAACTCTCATCCACCTTTCATACTATTTACAAGTATGCCATCCACCCTAAGAGGCCACCTAATGGGCTTTCTTGGGCCATCTTAATAAAAGGCCTTTATTCATTAATTCACCAATTAATGAATCTCCTTTAATTCTCTTTATTCTTCCTTAAATCGGGCCTTTAATTAACCAATTAAATAGAAGCCCAATTAGCTCAAACTAATTAAAGTAAGTTGAACATAATTAATTATTAACTCATTAATAATTAATCTATGATTAGCTAATGCATTAAATTGTTTCCATATGATCCTTTTAATTTAATTAATTATAACGGTTCATAACGGTATATAATTAATTAATTAACTTATCACATTTCACAATACACATTATTGTGAATAAACAATAAATGCACCAAGTGGTTAGAATCCTATTTGTGCGACCCTATTTGAGGATTTATACTATGTTGGCCATGGAAATAAATCGTTATTTATTTCCAATAATCATAAGCGGTATCTAGCAACACGTTATGATTCCCAATTCGTATAAATAATGTACCGTTACAATATCTCAATCCTGCATAAGAAATAAAAGTATTTCTTTGTCTGATTCTTATGTCACATGATATCTTTGTATAATCCAAGATAGGAATGTGTCATTCTTGCAGATTATACATTTCTTGATCTAGAGTTGATTGTACATGTTGGCCAACCAATCCAACTCCATCAAGGGGCCCAAACAGATATCATCACTCATTAAGTATATTAATGAGGGACATACGGTTTTCTTGATGAACAACTTTTCCCCGCACAATTCAAGAGAACATAAATAAAGTCCTTATAGCAGCCTTTATCAGGAATCAACGTTAGACGATATTTATTGAACCTATCCTCATGTGGAAAAGGTGAACATCTCAAACATAGAATCAAACTCATATGAAATAAACAATGACACTTAACACAATCCAAATGTTTATTTCATTGGGTCAAGTCCTGTACTATGTTCTACAACATATACATATGCAATTAAGTTGGTAACTCCTTACCTGTGATTTGTAGAACTTAATCATCGCTTAACTTGCATACTAATCTTGTATGATAATTAATGTTCCTTGTTAATTATCAAGATTATGGACGATTTAGATTTATTATTGTCATTCTAATGAATGATCCACAGAGATCTACAATTCAGATCCTCAACCTGAATGATCTGTCAATAATAAACTCTAGGAACAAATGATCAAATATCATCATTAACATAAACTAAGAAAATGAGTCATTAAATATTGACTTCTAGGACATAACTCCAACAGAAGAAACCATAGTAGTGCCATGTAAGAGGATCACTTATAATTTCTTATACAAGCTTCCTTACTGTGAACTTGACTCGGTTGTTGAGGAAGAGAGGGAGAAATGAAATATGTTATTCCTCACATCCTCGCACAAGTTCAGATACAGTAAAGCTTATGAGAAGATACTATATATATAAGATGAGATAGAGTAAATGAAGTAATTATAAGATTGGACTTATTTGATTTGTCATATTAATCTTTGGAGAACACTTGGGTTCTTGAGATTAATGAGGGTTTGATAAATCAATTGTGAGATATTAAACAATTTTCTGTTGTAAGTGTGTAACGATCGGTTTGAGGGTTCAACTATCTGTATGACACTGATTAGCAACAGAGACTCTGTTGATTATGTAAAACGATTTGTTTCTTGGTTAAACAATTCGTATGGCACACAACAAAGGGAGTTTAATTTGAGGAAATTCTCTTATTAAAAGATGAGTTTGCTTCATCGAGTTTATTCTAAGCAATAGATATGCCTGATTAGCATAGCACATGTGGTGCACTATTGGCTGAATGAATAAGTTGAGATATTCTTGTTTAATTGTGAGATAAAACTTGTAATAAGTTTTTGATATAAGTTTATAAAGAAAGCTACGAAGATATCTGTATGATAAAGGGTTTGATGAGCATTATTGGGAATTGTGCGTTGTGGCACATTGACATCCAAAATGCAATTCCTATAATTAGATGTTTCCCTCATACATGATTGAGATAAGTCATCCAAGTTCAGCTTGGAGTTTGACATTTAATTGAGCCATACAAAATACCTATTTGTGTAGGTATGTGAGATATATATCTGAATATAAGTATGACAAGTGACATGCTAAGTATCAAGTTGAAATATTTGTAATTAATTTGCCTCTGAATAGGTAATTCATATGAGTACAAGTATACTTTGTGGATAAAGTTAACTTGATAAAATATTGTTTCTTTGTGTATAAGAAACAAGTTTACTCTCTCGTTGTGGAGATTTGAGTAAATCATATATTCTTTCGATTTAGAGATAGAGTATGACTCTCTTGTTGTGGAGATTGAGTCAATAGCATGTTTGAGTGGTCATACATGCTCTCTCATTTGTGAGATTGAGCAACTTGACATGATGGATAATCATGTCAGAGGGAGTTTGGTTGAGATAGTCTATACAATTGGTAGTTGTTGTGACTTCGAGGGAGTCGATAACAACTCATTGTAACAGTATGTTTGTGATACATACTGTGAGGACATGGACTAAATCAAACATTCAGATATTGATTAGAGATATGATAGCACAGAGTTGATCTGATGTGAGTGTATTCCTATATGGAATTATTCGTTAGGATGCTAATCGACCGTTTTAGGATATACAATATTCTCTGAGGTTTTGCCAGAGATGTTATACGGTTTGTTTTTAAACAATCTGTTTGGAGATCAGATCCTTGTTTGGGTATATACTTGAACTTTGAACATAAAGATGGCTTTATTGTTCTTCAAGTATATGTTAGCACTATATGGTAGTATGTTAATAGACTAAGATTGGGGTCGCTCATATGACCAATCGCCTCTGACACCTGGGGTGAGCAGAGATGAGACTTTATCGAGCTATGTGCGCCTAGTCGAGGAGGACTAAGGAGCTTCTTATGGCAGTCGAAGCTTGTTGTCGCCTTAGTGTTGAGACTAAGATGAGATTTTTCTTCTTTTAGGCGAGTCGACATGAATTGCCCCCCACATTTCATGTAGCCTATATCTAGCCGAGGTGAGAGTTTCCTTGTCGCTCGAGGTAGCGTACTTGTAGAGACTTTCAGGGTGAGTTGCAATGTATGCGGTTTAGACCATAGACGCTTTGGTTTGCAACTAGACCTAGGCTCGTACAATGAACTAACATACGTCTGTTGGATAGATGGTTCATTGGAGCACGTGTTCATACCACGTGTGCTTGGCGACGTTGGAAAATGAGTTGAGTAGTCTCAGGATTAATATCGCTGTTTCCTCATTGTGTGAGTTCCAAATACGTACCCTCATGACTATTGACTATGTCATGAAGAGTAGGTCAATGTACTGTGGTATGTTACCCATGGCTATGTATGATTCGGTCTACCGGTGCATTACTCGGAAACTGTTGATTTTACTTGAATTGACATGAGTGCAAAAGGAAGATTAATTTCATATCGCACAAGGGAATTTGCTTGTGTTCGGGCCCACCAATTTTTATCATATGGACATAATTGGGAACATTTGAGCAAATTAAATTGAAAGAGATAACACATAGTGACCACGTAAGTGCGGTTGGCGATGTGTATGTCTAGTGCTTGATCTTGAAATAATCTAGGGTATGAGTATATACATATAAATTGCTTATTCTTTTAGAAAAGGGTCGAGGCTCCTGAGCGGCTTTAACTTTATGTTAAAGTGTATTCTTGTAGCTCCCGCATTCAGGTATATGCGCTAGTCGCACGGTCTATGTGCCGTATGAAGACAATGACTGCTTTCAACAAATGTCTCCAAGAGGGAGATGTTGGAATTTTGAAGTGGAGACATTTTCAGCGGGTCGCTGGAAATCCCATCGGGCCGTAAGACAATTCGCACCTTTTGGTGACAGAGTTCCTATCTCTATATATATTCTCTGAACATATTAATTTCTGTGTGGTTGAGACTCATTCTGTTTAGACAGAGAGAGACAGAGAATAGAGGGAGAGAGAGATCCACTTCTCTTCTACTTGTTTGATCAGTAGGAGCATTTGATGGAGAGTGAAACACCGCAACCTATTCGAGAGGTTGGCGCGTGGCAGTCCCTCTAACACCGTGGCTGTGGATAGTGTGGCAGAACTCGTTGGAACTCGACTTCCAATCGTGATTGCTGTCCACTAGCGTATGAAGACGGTGGTCGTGAAGACGTGGAAGGGCTTAGCGTGTCATGTCGTGAAAGGAATCGCAAGAGATCCTGAAAAATCGATTTCCGCTGCGGTATGTGTTTATCCACGATTTTCTAACAATTCATAATTCAGCTTTTAATTACTTAAAGCTCTCTTGCTAAATTATTTGAATGATTTTCAACACAAACAAGTAAGAATTTGCAACCAGTGTTTTAGTTAGCCGATGAACCAAATTAATATATGCAAGTCTCTTAATTTCTCTGCGACAAGTAGCAGGTGAATGGTGGGCAGCCCATTAACGCAAGTCATCCTAATAGTAAATATATATATAACTTCCCTTTCTGACATGAATAATTTATTTTACTATAATATATATATTTTTTTTTGTCAAACTTCTTTTTCTTTAATTCCGTAGGCGATATACGGACATACGGTGCATATGAAGTATTGACTTCGGAATAGAATATATAATTAAGTGGACAACACTGTATCAGCATGTGGAAATTATAAAAGCTTACTCTAGTCTCTACACATGTATAATGTATCTTGCAACTCTCAGCGAATCAGATTTGGTGGTCCATGTTTTCAGTAGCAATAGGTGAATAATTATTTATAGCAGTTCCCACATACATACTATTTCCTGTCCCCAGTGGGAAGAATAAAGAAAAATGGAAAAGGAGGAAGAAACAAAAGTACAAAATGGTCCAGGATGATGATCATACAAGCTTAGTTTGGATGAATATAATTAAGCTATTGTGCACTTTCCATTTTGAACCATTATGTTTACAAGCTCATATAGTTCATATTTTTTTCTTCTAAAAAAAATAAAGATTGCAATTGTACATTAACAAGTATACAATATAAATATTACAATGACATGTGGCAATGGTCGGTGCAATCAAGTATGCGTGCTGAAGTTTCTTTTTAACTTTTCCCCATGAATGAAATATTTCTCAGTTCTGTTTTCAGTGTTCTGAGATGTGCCTCCTTTTTTTCAAGAAAGATATTTCAGCAAAAGTAATAATTCGAAATAAGATGCTACGTTAATAAAGTGATTTTAACATATTTGTTTTTTAATCATGCGGGTTTTGCTTTGAAATTGAGAGAAAATGAAATGATAACGAAGGCTAAACAAACCTAAGACTAATTAGAATGTCGCTTTCTGGCCCCCAACTTTGGAGAAAGCACCTTCCAAGAAATTAAAAGCTCTAGGCGCAGAGCAAGGAACTCTTTTCATTTTGTACTATTTCCCTAAAGTAAAACTAAGCAAGTACACCGGACTAGTTCTAAAATTAAGTACATATATTGAGGTAGTTCAGGTAATAAAATAATAAGTCTATAGAGGCAGAGGTTACCCTGTCATGACACATGAAACAAAATTTAAACCTTGTACACAAAACTCTTTTTATTGGTCAGTAAACTTTTAGTAGGTAGAAGCATGCTTTCTTCGTCGAGAATAATAACAAAAAAATGACAAAGGAATTTTTCATATTCTTCATGTATATATACGTATATTTACCATTAATTAGTTATCACGATGGAATTGTTTTGGAATTTTGATATGAAGCAATATTTGAGTACATACTGCATGCTATTGACATCTAATCTGTTGCATTTGATTTAACTTATAGGTCCTTGATTTTGGAATTCTTCTGTGTTCAAGAGGCCCCTTGCTCCATTATTTAGTCTAAGTCTTTCCTTTTATTAGTACTTAACCATGCTTGTCAGTTGTCACTTATCATATGATGAAATGGTTTTGTTTAATTGTTTATATGGTGCTATGGTGGCACTAAGGGGATGTGACATGCTGATTATCTACAAATGAATCTTCTGTTACGGCTCGGCACCATCGTCCTTCCCTCTGTTTTCCCTTCTTCTGTTACTCATTTCCTCTACCATAACAGTATCATGATAATGTGGCATTGACATCAGACATAGGTAAATTAGCATCATCTCTAGTTGAATCAACTAGGAAAAGCCAAATCAAATCAAGTCTGATCGTTATGTGACTGTTGCGGAAAAAAAAAAAAAAAAAAAAAAGGTTGAAGGACTTAATTTATAACCAACTATATGGTTCATGGACCAACTTTCCTCTACTTTTTTTTTCGAAGATATTTTTGTTGAACGCGTAAAAAAATTTTCATATATATTTGTTAGTTTCTGCTGCATTACAATTTGATACTTTTCCCCTCGATAAAGTGGAAATTAATGTTACTTATCCATATTTACTAACGTGAAAAGTATTGTAACGGCTATTTATTCTCAGACATGCTTAATTTATACCATTGGACCAATCTTCATATAATATCTGATAAATAAGAACCAACAATGAGGACAGAGCAGTTAGTGCAGTGATTTCTCACACATTTCATGATTCCAATGCATAAAATGATGAATATGCACCTTCAAAGGAAGAATGAATAACAGCATAGAATAAAGAAGAAACAAAAGAGAAGGGGGGCTGCGAGAGAGATGTGACCAGCATGAAAAGCTTGTCAAGGTGTCGGTGTGGTGGCCTGGTGGGGCCGTTAGTTGGAAGTCTCAGTGGGCCCCACAGCTCCAGGTAGGTCCACCTACAGCCATTATCTCTCTTTCGTTGCTGGGCTTCCACGCCATTATTTCTGGGAGCTCTGCTTTGGGCCAAGTTGCTTAGTCTTCTCTTTCTGCTGTATTATTAAATTGATTTTCCACATGCGCACCTCAGACTATTTTGACCAATACCAACTTGGATTTGAAGTTACTGTATTTGTTGACTGATTATGAATTAAATATTTTTCTACCAGGCGTTTGGAGTGATGGGAATATTATAATGTATTCAAGAAACAGAGGAGGACGTTAGAAGAGCAGTGGCGGAGCTAGATTATTTTTCAATAGAGATCATTAGAATTAAATTAATATTAATAGAAAAAATAGATCCAAAGTATGAATTTAAATTATATCGGAGGTTCAATAATAGAATTACTTCATATTTATGAAGTTCAAATATGTAATTTCTCATGACTATTCATGTATCTGTGAAATTGCATACAAAAATATTGGACGGAATAAAATGGTGACAGTACAGACGTTTAACATGCTCAACATAAATTAAGAACAAAAACAAAATTACATATAACCCAAAAATATTTACCATGTTCATGATCAAGCCGGGTTTATTTATTTATTTATTTATTTATTTTAGAAAAAATAGCTTATACTGGGGTTTGAACTCGATTTCTTGGGCATAAAAAGCAAGTCCTTCACCATAACACTTCTTCATTAATCAAAACTTTAGCTGGCTGACTGGCTCTGGTTATTTAAATTTTTGCCGGACTTTGTACCTGGTTGCCTGGTACCTCCAACTATTTGATGTCCAGTTCGGTTTTAAATACATCAGTTAAAGTTGACATATATGCATGAGTGTCCTTTGATGTAATAACAATATGATAAAACAAAAAACATGAAAATGACAAGATTAGAAAAAGGAAGCTTGTCAATGAGAAAAAATTAGAAAAACAAAAAAGAAGAGAGACATGCCTTCGTGCTTCCATCACTCAAAATATGTACGTGAAAATTAGAGGTCAGTTTAAATATTAAATGGCTTTTCATTGGAGAGTTCATTTTCAAGATGGTAAATGAAAACGCAACTTAACCGGTAGTTAACAAATCTATTTATGGTAGTAATTGACCACTAAGCAAATGTTCTACAGAAACGACACTTTGACAAGTACCTGTAGAGATAGTAGTGCAATATTAGGTAAGATGGCAAAATACATACCCAACAAACGAATCATAGATTTTAGACTTAGCAAAGCTACAGAATGACATAACAGCAATAGCATAGCCATTGAGTAACGTCACAAGACTGTCAATCTGTCATGCACCGTTACCTTGTGCTGTCTATTTAGAATTGACATTAATTAATTAACAGGAGTCCTGTTGGGTGAAAAATGTTCTTTCATCTTCTTCTTTCGTTTACATTCCTTTTCCTTTCCTTCATGCATGGCTGAAAGTGATTTACTGTCGTGATTTACTGTCGATTGAAAGTTAGAAGTAATAAAATGTCATTGTATTGGAGGGAACGCTTTAATTAAAAAGCAAATGTTTTCTAATCTTTATTAATTTTTTAAGCTGAAACGTCGTTGATTCTAGTTGATGAGGCCCAGGCCTCAAATTACCCACCTTGGCTAACAGAACATACCCTACTTCTATGGTGAATAATTTTTATAGTTGTTTTTAGGGCTGGCAACGAATCGAGTTCGAGCGAGCTGACCTTAGCTCAAGCTTGATTTGAAATTAATTCGAGTTTTATCGAATCGAATCGAGCTAGCTTCGAGTTTCTTAACGAGCCGTCGAGCTGAATATCTAGTAATTTTTATATATATTTTAAGCAAGTAATAGACAAATTAGTATATATTTATTAGTTTTTATTATATTTTTATTTAAAAATTAAAGTTTTATTTATTTTATAATAAGAATTTAAAGACAATAAGTATACATATGTAAGAACTAAATATATTATATATCAAATTAGGTACTAAATATCATAAATTAGTTAATAAAATTGTATATCGAGCTAATTTCGAGTTAAATTCGAGCAAGCCGAATTAGCTTCGAGCCCAATGAATCGAGCCAATTTTGAATAAAAGTCGAATCGATCTCGAGCGAGTCATGAGCCACGAGCTTTTTTGCCACCCCTAGTTGTTTTGAACATCCTCTTCCCTCAATCCCTCCAAAATTAATAGGAATTTCGGATATATGAATGTGACATTTCAAAATTTAGCGTAAACGAAAAATGGAAATGTTCATTTCATACCTCACACTATTGAATAATTAATCGAGACCTTTCAATATGATTTGCCCATCTTTGGTTCCTTCACATTAGTGTAGAGTTTTTGGTACTTTAATGCCAGATCGACCGGGCCAGATTATTCCTTACCAAACAGTTTCTCAATCAGTCAGATCTTGCAAATGCTAATGTGCTAAGTTAATGATAAAAACTATTAACCATCTGATGTAAATTGGACAGCTTATAACTGCCTGGACCATAAAAGAAAGGCTGTGCAATTGGGAAGGAGCTGGACCCGCGACAGAAAGGAAAAGAAGAAAACTAAAAAAAGTGAAAAAGTCGTCGCTAAAAAGGGCCCAAAGTTATATTATTCTGAGCCCAGGAGACCGCAGAAACTCCGGTTATTATGGTTTCTCATTCTTCTTTTCTTGTATCAAATTATCTTCAAATCTTAAGCAGACCAAATTAAGAAACATTTGTTGGATCAATCAAGGAAGAAACAACAGTTACGTGGAATAGAATATATCACAAAAATTCTATGTTATCTCGGAAGTTGCTGTCCTGTTTTTATACCAATAATTGGCCACCAACGAGACAAAATGCTAAAAATAATATTTGGTAGTACAAAAAACTGGGTAAAATTTATTGAATAAATGAAGAAACGTTGTTACGTGACAACCGAATACATGCTTAAATTGATGTTACAACATTGGACAGTATAGCCTCTCCTATTCCATCCCATTCTGAGCAAAAGATATCTACAATTAGAAGAAAAGAAAGAAAAGAGACATTTTCCCCATCTTATATAGTTGCAAAAAAATATATAATTTGGGAAAAGTTTCTTCCATTGAATTCATTCGTCACTTGCACCTTCATATATTTCCCAATTTGATCAGCTCAATCAGAGTTGCCAATCAGTATTGCAGAACAAGTCTCTCATTCAGCCATATGAGATCACCTGATGTAGCTTCTGACATACGAAGTGCCTCCAATGTTGTTTAGGTTGTCAGTAATCTGTTAAGGAAAAACATTTACCGAATTAGAAAGCTATTATATACTTAACTAAACAAACCTACTTGACACTTGGATCACATATGCGTTCTGAGTACAGACCTGGGATTTCGGACAAGGGAAAACATTCCAAAATCTGAGAGTTTCATCACCGGCACCAGTTACTATAGTCTGAAAATTGATGCAAAATGAAGTTAGTGCAACACAATAGGAAAATTAACAAAGCACACAAAATCATTCATATTGTGCTGTTAGAGGCTTAAATGTCAAACCTGTCCATCAGGAGATATGGCCAAGTACAGAACTCTGTATGTATGGCCTGTCAGAGTCGCCAGCTGCAATTGAATGATTGGAAGTTATTTAAAGAGCAAAAAGTATACATTGAATTATGATTTTTTTTTTTTTTTTTGTTACCTTAGACATGGTTGGATATCTCCAAACAATTATCTGATTTTGCGAGTATCCATGAGTGCTAACAAGCTCGTTAACATTCTTTGACCATACCAAATTACAGACCTGCATAAATAAAGCCTGGTTATGTCAAACTAGAATAAAAAAATTCAAATCATATTAAACATTGGCCAAGTTTTAAATAGCACAGTAAGATTCAACTGTTATCAGATGTATTTGTGGATTTTCTAGTTATGGAAAAATTTTTTTAATAAGTAGAGAGCGCCTACCATTTTTCTTTTTTGTAAAAAAGAAAAAGTACAAAGTTTTCAGATTCGACAGAATACTTCAAATCCTTCTAAAAGTAGCCTAAAACAATAGCTATTATTCTAAGAAAAGTTAAATCTTGTTGATTAATAAAACTTAACGAACCATTAAGACTTTGCATGTTTAAGGGCATTCTTTCTTAATAACTGCATAATGCACATACACAGAAAAAGATCTCAAATGAAAGACCATTACAGTACCTGACTACCAGTATCCATGCAACTCAAATGTGTGTTAGTTGTTGTATTCCAAAACCGTATGCATCTGTCAGCGGTTCCACCACCAGATGCAAGAAGGCCGTGCAAGTGCGGGGACCATGCAATAGCCTTTACAGCTGCTGTGTGCTCACAGTACTTCAGTACCGGCTGTGTTGAATGCTGATTCCACACAAAGAGCTGCGAATAAAAAAAAAAAAAAATTCACACTCTGAATATTTTCCCATAAAAACATAAAAAAGTAGAGAATGCTCCTTCAAATTGAAAAGTCAATATAAATCACTCTGATGCATCAAAAATATCAGACGTACCCTCTTATAATTTCTAAAAATACATAATTTTAATCTCTTTACTCCATATGTTAGATATTACCAGAATGTGAGAAGGATTCCAGCATCCTTCAAGGCATACAAGGGATGTAAGTAAGATAGACATAAATTTCCCACTCTGTAGGGTTAAAACTAATGACGTCTGGTTCAGCAGATTTACAGTTGTGTACATGATATTTGAAGTCAACAGGGTTACACATGAAATTGCCCTAAAATACTTCAGCCCGAATAACTTTACAAAGTGGCAGTATAGATGTATGTTTGTCAGTTACTCCATTGCCAAAATAAAGTAGTTTTATGAATAAATGTGAAAAACATATATACTAATAAAGCCAAATAAAGGTAGAAATACTTACTCTATTGTCATTTCCACCAGATGCAAGTTCACGATTGTCGTATGACCATTTTAGCCCACAAACCTGTTTTTAAGTTCCATAAAGATACCATTTTAAATAAAATCACAAATTTTATACAGAAGATAACCTTCCCAAAAACCAATAAAAAGCTTGTAACTAAGCAGATTAAATAATATAATACCAGATAACATGGCTACATTTCATATCCAATCATCTACCCCAACCTCAAAAACAAAACCCAATTTAACCACAACCAAAAAAGAAAGAGACGGAAAGGAGACCAATCCATTATCCCACCGATTAGGTCATCAACTATCACCAGTAATAGTGAGAAAGGAGAATGTTATTTGTTACTTACCTCAGATTTGTGACCAGTGAGTTTGCTGATATAATCGTCCTGAGTGCGCATGTCATGATGGAGAATGGTCTTATCACGACTTCCTGATGATAATAGAGATGAGCTCCATGCAATCGCACCAACACGCAATCGGTGGCTCTCCATAGTCCGTATCCTCTTACACCGGGATGCATCCCATATCTAATGCAACAAATTAAGAGTGCAAATGACAAAATGAAAAGCATGACGAAAAACAAAGAACAACGGTTTATACGAAAACATTACAAGGACATATTACCTACACTAAATGACACCAAAATAAAAAAAGGTTCAAGTTTCTCCTTTCCGAAGTTCAATGCTCAAAGACAAGACATTAACAATAGATATGACACATTCGTTCATTTATTTTGGAAAAATCCACCAAAACCAAGGTATAAATAATAGGTTTAGTACAAATGGACAATTTTGTAAAAATTTTATGGTCAATATTAGGGTCTACAAAAAAGAACACGGAGGACGGAATTTCCTCCTACAGCTCATTTATATAATTTGAAAATTGGAAAGACAGCATTTTTTTTGTGGTGGAGCACAAAAATTATTTTCAGGGTACCTCCAAACAAACTGCATTTAATCTGACTATTCTGTTTTTGAGGGCAAGCAATAAACTGCTTTTGCTTCATCCCAGTGAATTATCTTATGATTTCATTCCAAACTAAAATTTAGCATTGCTAAATATACGTAGATGGTTGCTATTATTGTAACCATTGTACAAAGAGTTCCATCAATCCACTACAGAAATGCTCAAGAAGGGATTTCATGATTGATTTTCAACATAAACAGAAACCTGAGGTATGAAGATTTCAGTTATAGAAGCATCTTTGTACTGGCGACAGCAATCGCAATATATAACAGTGTATATGCAAATTCGTAGGTAACTAAAGTAGAAAATATTATGAATTAACAATTAAGAGGCACTAACATACCTGAACTTTTCCGAGGTTTGTACCTACAGCCAAGAAATTCCCTCGCTGGGCCCACCCTACAGAACACACGCTGTCCTCAGCACCTAGGTCGCACAGCTTTGTCACCTGTAGGAAAACAATACCATGCATTTACTACATTACAACTAAATCCTAAAAAATCGTGTAGTTGGCTGTGCACTTGTGTTTACTTCCACTAATACTACCACATGCAAATACCAAAATATACCTCCTATGCTGGTAACATCAATAGATTGGTTTGTTTATCACTACATAAAGCATTTTTGGCATTAATTGAAGCAAATTAAATAATTGGCTAATAAACTGCACTAGCAAGGCAAAAACAAATACAAAAAAGGCAATTTATACAAACATATAAATTACCTTGCTACTACAAGCATTCCACAAATAGACACAATTCCCCAATCCAACAGCTAGAACATTATGAGACGACCAATCGACAAGGTTTAAGTAGAAATCGTCTTGCAATGCTGGGGCATCGAGCACCTAATTCCAATGTTAAAAAAAGAATCAACTCATTAGTTCAAAATTAATGTTGAAAGAAGAACCAACTAATTAGTTGAACAAGTTTTAACCACAAATTTATGTGACTAACGAAGACAATACCTTGAAAGGAGACCGAGGCACCTTTCTTGGCCCTTTAGAGCTGCTCGGAGAAACAGTTTGGAACGAATCCTCCTCAAAAAGCGAACGCCTTGTAGCTCTAGGGATCTCCGCCTTGTACCGAAAGATATTCCTGCTAGGAGTACCAAACGTAGAGGAACTGGACGGAGACGAAGAAGACGACCCAGAAGAAGACAAAACCCTCTGTTGCAACGCTGCATCGGGCGTACCAGGAGAGAACATGACGGATCGAAGAAGAGCTGAATAAGACCCGGATCCGAAATCCTCTCTGGCGGAGTCGGAAGTGGAGGCGGTGGAAGACGAAGGCGGTGGCGGAGTAGGCGCAAGATCGAACAAAGCGAAGTTGGAGCCGATGCGGCTGGGGATGAATCGGTCGCTGTAGATGGTGCGAGAATAAGGCGAGAAGGATTGCACACGAGGCGGAGTGGAGAGGTGGGGAGGTGGCTTGGGAGAGGAGGAAGGTGGGTTCGGCTTCGACCTAGGGTTTTCCATTGACGAAGATGGAGAAGGCGAAGGCGAAGAGGAAGAAGAAGCCATGGAAGGGAAGACAGACTAAGGAGGTCTGTTTTGGTATTCTTCGCTTCTTGTTTTGTTTTGTTTTGTTTGTTTGTTGCTTCTTTTATCTAGTAAAGGGGTTGAGTTGTAAGGTGTAATAAGTTTGGAGGATTCAATCGAATAATAGCAGACGATCTGTTGCTTATATCGAGAGAGTGTGCGAGTTACCCGCCCCCGCGCTTCTCTCTCCTCTTTCTTCCTCTCTCTACAAAATCAACTCCGATATTTAAAACTGGAGATGTCCATTTTTAGCATATTAGTTTAGATTAGATTGTTGCTGACTGTTAGAATTGGAGAGGATTCGGACCTAGGGAACTCGCGATCATTCCGTTTATGGGTAAAATGGTAAGATGTGAGTTTTGACGGTGGGGACCGGTCGAGATGTGGAACAGTGATTGTCTGAGGCAGTACAGACACGACAAACGTGCAAGGTTTCACTGAAAACAGAAAACATAATAAATAATTACCTTTAATGCGACACCATCAAAGACTCGTCACAGTTACTTCTGCATCTGCCACAGAGGATCACTAAGCAGAGACTGGAGATTGCTGGATGTGTGGCTCCGCAGGAAAGGAAAAGAATAGATTAGCTGAGGCACCTAATCTAGTAGTTTAAATAAACCACCTGGTGCGGAGTTGGGGTTTGTAAGAGGAGTTAGTTAATTATGGAAGTAAATGTAGAATGTATAAACTGGGGGTGACTGTTTCCTAAAAAAAAAAATATGCCATATAAACTGGGAGTTACTGTTTCCTAAAAATAATGCATGCCATACTTTCCTAAACGGGCGTATTGCCAAACTTAACAGTGCATTCCTTGAATAGAGTTGCTATGCCCAATTTAATATGCTAAAAAGTTATAGCACATTTATTTCACATTCTAAATTTGGTTTATAAAATATAGTCGTTTATTTAGGTAAATATTCATGCTATTTAATTTTCAGTAAAACTCATCTTCATATGTCCTGATATAGATCATGCTGCCTCTCTCTAATTCTTAACAATTTGCCGTCAGGCTTATAGCATAACAACGAAAAATTATTATTATTTATTATAAAAAATGAATTATTGACATACACGTACAAGTTTTAACCAACTCTGTTTAAATTAAAAATATAAAAAAGAACTGAAAAACAAAAATATATTTTAAAATTCAAATATAACATTATTAAAATAAATCTGATAATTATATTTGATTCGGTCCTAACTGGCACATTTTCTCTTCACTATTAAATTTTCATTTTTTAACTCCTTCATAGTTCAAAGCTATTTAAATAAAATAAACACTTAAATCATTAAATTAAATCATAACTTAATTAACAAAATCTTACTGATGTGAAATCTATGACAACTAGGCATCATCCGTCATGAATAAATTAAGTGGTGTCTGTCATCTGCTTTAGTTGCCTAGATATGGATAAAAAGGGTTTGATTATGTTAATCTCCATTTAAACATCCACCTACAACTTTGGGAAAGTGATGGACACAAACGGAGAAAATGGAAAGTCATTAGCTGGTATTGGTTGAAGGAGGCTTCTATAATTGGTCAAAGATTCGTTTGAATTGTTTCCAAGTCTAGGCCTAATAGAAATAACAACAGAAGGTCCTGATAGCAATAATTTGAAACCAGACTAAATTAAAGCTAAATTATACCGAGAAGAGCAATCAAGTGAATAAGCGATCCACTTTCCAGCTTACACATTCGTACCTATGAAGCATAAACTTAGTTTCATAAGCTGACCATTCATTTTTTTCCACAAAAAAAACATATCTATATGTTTTTTTTTTTTCAAAAAAATAAAATAAAAAATGAGGTAGAGAATCACATTTTCAAATTACACCAAAGCAAAACATTTAGTAGATGGCTATGGGAAGCAAAAGCTATTAAAATACCCACACGTACGTTTTTGCTTCGTTTTTTTTTTTTTTTTTTTTTATTTCCGTTGCTTTATCCTCCTGTTCAGTATCCTTAATTCCTCAAAAATTTAGTGATGACGAGATGTTTTAAAAGAAGGGTAGGGGATTACTTAACAATTATTTATTTGAAAATCTTTAAATATAAAATTTAAAATGGTGTATGTTTTATTGTAAACATAATCTACAAGGTACATATATTCTGGCCATGAAAAATGATGAGAAATGGTGTATGTTTTAATGTTCATCATTAATTTGAATTTTCAACGGTCTAAAATTAGCAAGGTTGTATGTATCAGTTAACTTCAAATCTCACGATCTAATTGTAAAACCATTAATATACCTCAACTCCTAAAGTTTTTTTTTTTTTTTAACATTGATTGAAAAAATTTCAAGAGAAATTTTGCCAAGTGATTTAATTTCTTCTCTTACCAAAAAAAAAAGAAAAAAAAAAGGAAAAAAACAGCAAGTTCTACTAAACTAGCCTCAGCAGCATTAAAAGATTAGTGACTCCTTCACTAACAGTCTAACACTGAAGACATTTTTCTTAGCAGACCAGTACATCTTTAATTTAAAAAAATTTCAATTTCGTATGCATGTAAATACTACGTGAATGATTATGTATTTTTCCCCCCCTCCATTTTATTCCATTATTGACATATTTGTGGTTGTGGTACATATTACAAAATATAATGATTTTCATTTAACCATGCTACCGTATTTTTATAATTCGAAAACAATGGGAGAGAATGGAGCGGGAACAAAACAATAAGTTGGCATCGGCCTAAACCCAGCTAGGACACAGCTTAATCTTAAAAATAGGATTTAAATTGGTCTCAATAAGAGATCGGACAGGGCGTATAACTCTGGTTTCAAGCACGCAACCCATTTGGTATGCGATTTATTAACCAACAATGCCTTAGCCTAAGCCAACTTCCACCAAACACCATTGACTTTAAAACCTATTTTTAATTTAATCTATGTGATTTGTTTCATTTTTAAATTGAACCATGTACTATACCAAATGCACCTATAAACATTTTTAATCGAACTTCGACTTCTACTTAAAAAAGGGAACAAACAGACTGTATGAAGTGTGGAATGAAGCTAATCTGCTGTGCAAATTGAGCACTGCAAATCACATTAAGATTCATGAACTTCTGTTGAGATCCGCAAAACACCTCCCTATAAACATCAGTACGGTCATGATGCGGCGCCCCATGGGCCGTGCAGTCGAGGATAAGGGCACATCTATATGGACCTTGGTGCAAATTACTCAAAAACTGTAGAAGATGAATTAGACAGTAGAAAAAAGTCGGACAAATATATTAAAAAGGAGACTTCCAAAATGGTTGAATGAATATTTAAGCACAAACCGGTCATACAAATAGCACAAACAAAAAACAATTCAACTTCTATTGCTTACAGCATAAGCAATTTTCATTGGCCTCCCATGGAACTCTGTTTGGTTTTTCTGGATTGCTTTCTCCAGCGACTCATCATCCTCGAAATCCACGTGACAAAATCCTCGAGATTTTCCAGTAAACTTATCAAAAGCAAATCTAATAGATGAAATCTTTGATGTGTTAAAGCAGTCTCTTATGTCCTCTTCAGTTACTTTCCAAGATAAATTACCGATGTATGCTGAAAGGCAACCTTCGGCCTTCTCTGGATCAGCTAGAAACTCAACTTTCCTTTTTCTTTTCTGGTCCAGCCTACACTTCTCAACTCTTACAAATCGGTCACCCCTGGATTTGGGAGAAAAAAAAAAATCAAACCTTAGAATTGATAGGAAGATTGCATACTGTAATGAAAGTAAAAATTTTCTGTTAGAGAGTCCTTACATTTTGGCTCCGTCAAGACTCAGAGCACTTATTACAGCTGATTCACTCTGATACAGTGAAAAAGTTATTGGGAATGAGGAATAGCTCAACAAGAAAACATAAGAAAAATAATAAATTGCTGTGGACAACACTGGTTTGGCATTATAAAAACTGGAAATAAAACTGAGTTCTGTCACTACCCATAAGACCAAACTGGTGCAGATCCACTATGGTAACTTCCTAACTGGTTGCTGTCAAGTTTTCTAAAAAAAAATTCCTAACTGGAATAACTGGACTGGTCTAGTACCAGCCATGACAGAAAACATGTATTTATTGTCCACCTGGAATAGCTAAAAAGGTCCAATACTAATTTTGACACCAAATGAAATGAGATTAAATTTATACAGACCTCTGATGGTAATTAATCAAAAATGAAATGAGATTAAATTTATACAGACCCCTGATGGTAATTATCAACTAGAAAGCTGGTACCGACCCAACCATGTTAATTCATGGAAAATACAATATTGTTGTAGTAATAATTGGGGTTTGCAATGGCATTCTATCAAACAGTCAGATGCAATCATCACCTTAATTGATACAGCTAAATCCACTAATGTAAAGCTAGCACTAATTCCCAAAATTAGAAAACCATACTACAATAACCGAAGACAATGATACCTCAAAAGTAATAAAAGCAAGGCCTCTGAAGTTGCCAGAGTCGGGAAAGCGAGACAGTTGTAGCTGGTGTATGGGCCCACACTCCTCAAACATCTCTCTGATCTCTTCTTCTGTGGTAGAGTAAGGCATCCCACTCGCCACCACCTTATTCGCCTCATACGACTCCTCCCCTCCGCCAGCGCTGAAGCCAACAGCAGTCTCCTCCTCCTCCGCCGCTACTGCCTCCACTTGCTCCTCTGCTTCCCGCTCTTCCGACTCAGCTGGCAACGGCTGGCCCCACTTGTCCTTCTTCACCTTCTTCCTCTTGTTCATCTTGTCCTTCTTCGCTGGTTTTGATTCGTCGGAGGCCATGGCAAGTCAAGTGCTGAGTGCCGCTCCCGCCGCCGCGCTCTTTTCAAAGGGTTCGTATAATGCAGTTTTGTGGTTCGCAAATTTGTTTCGGAAGTTAACAAGCCCAGTTATCTATTCAAATATTTTGGGCCCCCAATAAAGGACGTAAAGGATTAGAATTTGTAGGCCTGTAACGATCCTTGTTATTTGGATAATCTGGTCGGGATTTCACAATGGCGTTACCATTTTTTCTTTTCTTTCTTCTTATTTTTAATAAAAACAACCCAAGCGTGGTATCATAATTGTTAAGTTTTTTTTTTTTTTGGAAGAGAATTGTTAAGCTAGAAAAAAGAGTACAGAAGCAAAACAAACAGTACCACCGATGTCTTTAGTGCTTGACAAAAGAATACATCCCAAAAAAAAAAAAAAAAAAAGCAACAACTTTACATTCCAACATTAGTCCAAAGCAAACATTTAATAAGAAGCTAAACAACATTTGAAAGCTAGTTATGTGCTTAAGATGTATCGTTAGTCGTGTGCCCATCTAGCAATCCATCACCATCTCTGAGCGCAGTATCCTGAAAACCAGCCAATGCTCTAAAGCTACCAGCCTGACAGTGGCGTTACTAATTCAGATAAATAAGAACAACACTGATTCTTTCAATAATCCGAAGGCTACTATTCATTTTTCCCAGCCACAATTATAATGTACACGATCCAAATTGCACAATAAGCATTTGTTACTAAATAATAATAATAGTATGCAATAAATCTTATATTTTTTAGTCGTATATTAAAAGCTTTTGAGTTATATAATATAACAACGTTATCAAGTTCTCATGTTTTTCATGCTTCGTTATTATTATTATTATTTTTATTTCAAAGGATGTTTGTGTTTCTCAAGTATAACAACACTATTAAAGTAATACAACTTAATATATATCCGTAGCATTTACAATATTTATATGTTTGTTCAAAATTGTTGAATTTAGAATTATTTAATTTATTTAACGGGTATTTTGTTGTAAGATTTAATTCAATAGATTATTTTTTTCAGATTCATATGGAAGCACAAAACAAACCTAGTAATGAAAACGTTATTTTAGTATATTAGTCAATTACTTGTTGATTGCATAATAAGTTAGGGTCCGTGCCAGTTTTTACCTAATATCAAAGTGAGAAAACATTGCAAAATCTGATCGCTAGTATAGACATCCTCATTCCAGTAACAGACATATACCATATAACCTAAATTTATTAGCTGTTTGGCTAGCTTTAGAAATGCGCCCAAACAAATTCCAAGAAACAAGAATACAGTTAAGTAGGTTCAGCTAATCTAGGATGTAACAAGAAAAACATCAAAAAAGAAAAATATTATAGGACCAAGATTATCTAACAAGGCAGGACACGATTTTTTCTCATGTGTTTTCACTTTTAACTGTTAACCCAAAACTAGTAGAGATCATGATTTTAGTTATTTGTGTTAAGAGAAGCCAATTATTCTTCATACCACTACCACGAGCATAGAAGTGATGATAGAAAATTTTCTGTCAAACAGAATCCAGACATCAATATTACTATTGAGGTGTCTCATACAACACACAACACAAGCACCACTAAATCTCAAACACCGCACAAACAACAGACATGCAACATAGACTCCAGATAGGTACTTGCACACGTGGTTTGTCTTACAGTCAATACTCTGACACAATCAAAAGTTCAGAACTAGTAGGGTTACTAAAAAAGGATGTGCAACAGGGTAGGATTTTCTACCAGGCAAGGCAAGCTAGAGCAGGGCTGGATACATCTTGGCTTGCTGCCTTACGCGCTTCTTGTATTCTTCCCTATCCTGCAGGGACATAGGGCAAATAACACATTCAAACTATCTCTCTCTGACTAGAAGTATTATTTTTTTAAGAAACCTTGACAGTGGCAATTGATGAAAGAAAGAGAGGCCAAAGAGGCTATTTGCATCACTATCAACAAACCTTGAATTTAAGGATCAGTGAGCTTAATCCCCAATAAATGAAACAAACAAGATGAAGCCATAAAAAGAAAACACAAGAGGTGGAAAAGAGGGGCCATGCCCAATCCAGGTCAAGTTCTACTCCAAGCCAAATTAAAAAGAAAGGTGAAACAAAGAAGAATGAAACAAACCTGCATATAAAGCTGATATCCATCAGTCTGGGCAGGATCCGCAGGATTAGGAGTATCAAGCAAATCTTGTATGCCAACTAATATCTGCTTTACAGTAATTGCCGGTCTCCATCCCTGAAATTGTATACACAAAAATAAAATAAAAGGAATGATTAAACCTCAATGTATAACAACAAACATCATCCTTCTCCACCTTTTGGCAGTTAAATGCAGTAAAAAGAAATGTCCCTATTGCAAAATGCAAATCACACACTAAGAATTTTAATAGACTTATAGATAGATGCCAAACGTTATATGAATTAAAACTTGAAAAGCTTCTAGATTTCAAAAAGCCATCCTAACATTTCACCTCAAACAGTTAAAGTTTCAATCCAATTTGATTCCTCGTAAAGCCCATGCACAAACAAAAATGTAAAAAAAATACAAATTGCCTTCAGAATAGGGTTCCACATTACCATAAAGTAGATTCCCTACACAAGTTGCACAGGATATGTAAAGAATAAACAATACGTCTTCAAACTTATGCATAAAAGGTTTATGTAATTAGTGGAAGCATAGTGGCAATAAGATCAGTATACATGCAGCATAAAACAAAATCAAATTTAAATCACTAGCAATGTTACTAGAAAGCAGATAAAAACCAAGGGCAAGTAGTTGATTTCCACACAATTTAATATAGACATGTTGTATGACAAAGAATTTTAAAAGAAGGCAGTTGGCAACTAAAAAAGAATCCCAGAGTCATTATATTTCTGTAACTTAATTCAAAGGTATAAAACTCAGATTGAAGCAGTATACCAAAAAAAAAAAAAAAAAAGGAAAAGAAGTTAACAGTAGATCAGAATATAATGTATCGCTGTATGCTATATAGATAACCTAAAACACAATCATTGTTAAACACACAGTTTGGAAATGCTCAAGTATGCAACCAATACTACTCTGCATAGTCGAATAGGACAGACCAGACTACAAATAATATATACTCTGACGCCACGGTTTCATGCACAATAGAAACACATGCCGCACAAAATATGCAAAAAGAATAAAAAAAAAAGGACAAAAAGATAAGTGACATACACTATCCTCATTAAGGATGGAGAGGCAGACAGTGCCTGATGGGTAGACATTTGGGTGAAAGAAGCCAGGAGGGAACTTGCACTTTGGGGGTTTACTTGGGTAGTCCTCACTGAAATGTAGCGTCAAAGGATAAAATCCTCCTTCCCATTCTGTCTGCATAGTACATAAATTCCATTTAAAACATTTGTGAAGTACAAGATATGCATGCATAGACAAGAATTGTTAAATAGTAGTCCATTAGGAGTTGCAAAACAAGGATACAGAACATCCCTCCAAGAACAGACTATCCAAGCACAACTATCAAGCAAACCAAGGATGTTCAATTTGTTCTGTAGAGTCAAAATAGTAAAGAATGGGAAAGTACATTCCTAGACTATGGAGTTTACACAATTTTATCTGCTTATACCTACAAACAGAAGTGCAGTACTTGATCACAAAAATTCATTTAAATTAGTAAATTTGTTTAACTCATGCCAATTAAACCCAACAAATAAATCACATTTCATGCCAAAATCTTCCCCAAATAATAGAAATCAGTACCATCTACTAATTTTGTATATCATACCCATAGTAAAAAGTTAAAACTTTCCCATACAACCCAACTAAGAAAAATACTTTCTCCTCAATAACAATTAACAAAATCTACAAATCATTCTCAACAAAAAATAATTTATGGGCTAAAAACGAAACAGACCCCTTGCTTTCCGGGTATATGACAATTCCACACCATCAAATTGACCGATCCATCCGTCAACGTCTCAGGCCTCGCCACAAAACCCTAATTCAACCCAAAATCAAGGAATTCACGTCAAATTCAACACAGAAAAACAAACCAACAAATCTCAAACACAGAGAAAGAGAATCAAAGGGTACCAACATGAGGATGGTTCTTGCGCCACGCCTTGCGCTCCTCAGCGAGACGACCTCTTGCGATTCCTCCCGACATGGCTTTCTCTTCTCTCTCAAATTTCTCTCTTTCTTTTCTTTTCTCTGGTGTGGTGTGAACCAGTTGGAATGAACCGAGATCTTTACTGGAATCCTTTCTCTCCTTTTGTGTGCCTCTTTATTCCTTTTAAAAATAGACGGTCAGTAGGTCACACTTGTTTATGTAACTTTCGAAAGCGATGGCTTGGATCATTCACGGGTTCTTTTCATTTTCCTAGCAAACGAAGAAAGGTCGAGAAGTCTGACTTGACCTCTTTTGGAACCCGGTTCGGTTTATTATCTTTTCTTATTTGGTTTCGAATTGGCGTGATGTGACTGGTCGGTACTTTGGGCTTTACTGGGCTTACTATCTACCATCCACCGAATTACCATCCAGCGCCATCCAATTTTCCGCGTGCTGACGTCAGCAAAAAAATTTTGACCAATTTTCGAAAATTTTTTGTGCTGACGTCATCAAATATGCTGATTTAAGGGTTCTGTTAAATGTTTTAAGGGTTCAGTTAAATGTTTTAAGGATTGAATTAAAGTGTATAAGTGTTAAGTTAGATGCACCAATAATTTTTGACCAATTTTCGAAAAAAATTTTGTGCTGACGTCATCAAATATGCTGATATAAAGGTTCTGTTAAATGTTTTAAGGGTTGAATTAAAGTGTGTAAGTGTTCAGTTAGATGCAACAATAATTTATTTCACTTTGTATGTTGAATATGATCATTTATTTCTTACTTACGAAATTTGTATATATGTTCAGTTTATTGTTGTAAATGTTCATATTGTTACTGTAAATGTTTGCTATGTTTGTTGTATCTGTTCATTTTGTTTTTTTATTTAACCAGTTTAATTGAACACAAAAACTACGAAATCAAATTTCTGCTGCAACTAACTGAACACATAGACCTTTAAGTTCATCCCTTAACGTATTTAACTGAACACAAAACACTAAAATTCTAAATTATTGCTGCATCTAACTGAACACATACATACTTTTAAATATTCCCTTAACATATTTAACTGAACAGAAAACACTAAAATTTCAAATTATTGGTGCATCTAACTGAACACTTATACACTTTAATTCATCCCTTCAAACATTTAACTGAACCCTTAAATCATTTAACCGAACCCTTAAATCAACATATTTGATGACGTCAGCACCAAAAAAATTTCGAAAATTGGTCAAAAAATTTTGCTGCCGTCAGCACGCGGAAAAAAATCTTTTTTGGCCTGTTGGATGGCTCTGGTTCAATTGGATGGTATTGGATGGTGTATATAATTTCTGGTAAAAAACGGAAAGGCAGCGAAAGCTAAGGAAATTTAAGGAGATGTAGTTCATCTGCTCCAGAAAAGAAAAAGTTAGTTTCTTTGGTTACACCAGGAAAAGAACGAAAAGACAATATTACCCTTTAATTTGAATTGGAATTGGAAGAGAAATGATGCAGTCAAGGACATTGTTGGTAAAAGGTGGATTTCTTTGGTTACACTCCGATATTGAGGGTAACCCATCTTTTCCGAAAATTAAGTGTTCAGGGGCTATGGTTGAGTCGAGTTTCCGTCGATTCAACCAGCATATGCGATCGGAGCAGGATAACTCGGTTACTCTCCCTTTCCTTAGCCCCATTTACACTCTTTTGGAGCAAGACCTTAATGCCATATTTAAGAACTAGAAATTGCAACTTTTTTTTTTAATATAAATACCGCTTTCTAACACTTATTTTCTTCTTTTTTTTTTAAAAAAAAACAACGCATAATTATTAAGGACAGAATCTGAGACAGATTAATTTTTTGAATATTTTTATGGCGGACGGAAATGTTAAATCAAATTTGAATCTTGATAATTTATCTCTATTTATAATTTTAAATATTAAATAAATTAGCTAGATTGAAGCCTAGTTACAATATTATGTCCACATCGGAATTTGCATAATTTTTATATATGAGTTGAAATACCATGTTTTCAAAAATAAGAATAGATATTATTGATGAGGTCTAAAACCAAAGTGAAGAGCTAAATTCACTACGTACAGGCATGTGTTGAATTCACCTTGAATAAAAACAAGAACAAGAATAAGAACAAAAACATGAACAAAATTTGTTCTTGTTATTTTGTTTTTGTTCTTGTTCACGATGCATCCAAACGCACCACGTAATGTTCTATTATTAAATTTCCATTCCGGTTTAATCTTCCTCTCCATATTTTTGCAAATTTTATGATGCAATATTGATTATTATTCCCGTTTGGTTTTAGCCTTGTAAGCAATATTAAACAAAATAAAAGCTTTTCAAATTCATGCTATGTGGTAAATAAAAATTAGCACTAATTTTATACAGTGATTTTAGTTGATTATTATTATTGGTGTGATGTTTGGAGAAGGGCCGAAAATCATGGCAACTAACTGAGGTGATATAATTTTTTATTGGAGAGAAAGATCTTATTGAAAAGACTGAAACCGTAAACAAAAAAGCATTATTTATCAAGTTAAATCATCCAAAGTCAAAAATATTTTTCTATAATTTGGTTTACAGTAATCTACGCTCCTATTTCACAAATTTCTCATTGGATAATAGTCATAAACAAATTCATATTAAGAAAAATGAATGTGTTGTCAAAAAAACACCTTACCTTTATATCTTAAAATGCAATTTCAAAATATTGCATACAAAACTTTTATTTATTTATTTTCATAAAGAATACTTCATGTAAAATACTAAAATTTAACGATTTACTCCGAACTCTATTCTTAAACCAACTTGTCAAGAGTTTGTCTGGTAATTTCGGATGAAAAATGTATCAGAGATTATTTAGTACAAACGTTGACTTGAGTCAAGTCAATATTATCCCATTAAGAGAGTTAGCGTGTTTCATACGGGTGACTCGAGTTGCATTTCATTTTTCTTCCTAATCATCTTTCGACTATTGGAGCTTACCTAGGTCCTTGTAAGAGTAAACGTGTTAACTCATACTATGTTTTGCAGGGTACAACTGATGCGGCAATCAAGTAAGTCAAAAGATGTTGCGCATCATCCACCTTCGAAGGTCTGATGACATCAGGTTGTTGGGGGTTCCGATGAGCTAGGTTGAGTTCGGTCAGACAAATTATTTTGTTACTTCTAAGGTGACAATCACACGTGTCATGTCAAGTTGGAATAGATTGGGTGAATTTTACTTCAAATAATTATCAAGTCATGACTCAAATGTCTCGAATTTTTTAAATAATTAAGTTTTAAATCGTGTATGAATTCTAACTTGAGTTTGAATTAAACTATTTTTTTAGGTTGAAATTAACTTTTATCACCTTTAGGCTTTAGCTATGTGCAATTCTTGAACTTGTATAGATATCCTCCAACGACTATCTATAACTGTCAATTTCGTACCGTTTCGAACGTTTTCGTTCCGTTCCGTCCAAACGGAACGTTAAACGAAAGAGAAAATGATTCCGTTTCATAAACGGAACGGAAACGGAATTGAAATTTCACAACGGAACGGAAACGGAATACGGAAATAAGCTGAAATCAAAGGGAAATAAAGGACGGAACGTTAAACGGAACCGAAATCTATTTCGTTTAATGAAACGGAACGGAAACGAAATAACAATTTCGTTCCGTTACCGAAACGGAACAAAAACGGAAAACCCTGTTTCCGCTTTCGTATATAACGTTTGACAGGCCTACCAACGACTGTGGTTCGGGTAAAGGTAGCATACCATACCCATGGCTCAATTCACTCAATGTTTCTATTTAAATAATTTAAAATTTTTAAGTGACAATTACAGAGTGTCAAATTTAACTGTCATTGTATGTGAATTTATGCTTAAAGAAAAAAATTATAAAAAGAAAGTTGCAGTAAATGGTTTTCCTTAAAAAAAAAGAAAAAAAGATTGCAATGTATGAGGTCATGAGGAATTGAGGATATAGATTTGCGGCGAATCCAGTTCCTTGATCCTGTGATTTTCCATTATGGATCCATAGCACGGGCTGGGCCCAACCAAGCATTAGTTTCACGCTAAGACCTCTGGAACGGCCACCTTGATCCTCAACAATCTCAACAGAGCTGGAGGTGTCCAGTCAGTTGCATGTCTACGCAAGGGAAAGTAGAATAGTTATTTGGGATCATAAACATAAACAATCTAATTGCAATTCTGGGGTTTAATTTACCAAAAGGTCCCCTTGGGGTTGTGGGCTGTGGCATGCCGCATAATTCACCAAAGGTTGCAAAATAGTGATCTGACTGTTTTTTTTTCTTTTTCTTTTCTTTTTTATTTGGTTTTCTCTGGAAGAGTGGAGTTGGGGGAGAAGAATTAATGTCTCTTTAGGCTCCAATATTAGGTGTATCATATGAAAATTGAAATATAATTTTTTTGGGTTTTTAAAGATATATTTTGGCATTTCCAATCTAATAATTTGTAAATAAAAAATGCAAAAAAAAAGATTATTTATGCGAAATTTCTAAATAGATACTTAATTCTAAAATAGAAACTGTAAAATTAAGCTTATTGACAAGTGAAAACTATTTTTCAGCTACACATTCTTTAGGAAATTTCAACAACAAATACAACACATTTGGTCTTGTATACAAATACAAGTTTACCAGTGGCACTGACATTCATGAATGAACAACGACGTATATGTACGTACAAGCCCAAACCGTGTCAAAGTACTGGATCTACTGAAAGACACATGTACTTGGTAACTTGGCAGGCCAGTAATTTGGGTATCAATTTAATTAGAGTGCGATAATCGAAACCCACAATTAACCCTATGGGCTGCGCCTTATACAAAAGTGGACAAGCGTCACTCAGTTCACAGTTCGTTGCTTTTAAGACCTTTTTAGTCCTTAAAAGTACACAAAAAAGTTAATTTCAGCCATTCAAGATTAATATTATATGTCATTGATACGAATTTCAGTTCCATTCCATCTCTCTTACGGTGACGGGCTCTTTCATAGTTTCATTTCCTTTAGTTGCTTTGCTCATCCCTTTCTCACTACTTCCTTAATTTCACCGTCTCTCTAAAAATTTATAGCTAATTTTTATACGATACTTTGACACATGCTTCCTCTCTTCATTTTCATGTAGGCTTTCCCGTATGTCTCCATCTTCACTATCAAATCAAAAATAGGGGAGATGGAGATTAATATCTATAGCATCGATCAATATAAAGCTACTGCATCGCTATGACGCTATGGGTGAATCAAAGCATGCTGCATGCTCTCTTTCTGACGCTAGGCCGCTTTTCTTATCGCCTGATTGGAAAATGTCAGTTTACAAGATCTAGGTTTCAATTAACAAGTTTAGATTTCCACTTATAGGTCCCGTTTGGATCATATGAGATTAAGAGTGAGATTAGTTATTTAGGATTAAAATTTTTAATCCTAAATTGTCAAGAATAAGCTTACTTTCAAAATGAAATTTTTTGTTTGGATGAAGAAAGGACTAAATAATGAGCTTTTTTTCTTTGATCGTTAACTTTTATGTGGGATCTTCAAGTTTCTTTGTCCAAATTTTAATTCTGACATTCTTATTCTAGCATCTTGTAGGATTAACTAATCAGACCCTGGTTCCAAATAAATCCTTAATCCTAAACGATTTGAATTATTTTTAATCTCGAATAGCTATTTAATCAGGATTAACCTCTTATTCATATCTATCCAAACTCACCCATACATATTAAAGTTTAGGTAATATATAAAAGTAGGGGCTTTCATTTTTTCTCGTAAAAAAATATTTATAATTCGCCCATTATCCCGCAAGTCCATGAAAATCAATCTTCAAATATCATATGCGAATGAGTAATTTGTTCAACAAAATCTAAGACAAGTGAGGTGAACAAAAGTAAATCTACACTGAACAAACATTGACGCCTTAATCCTCTTCTGTTCAACTTAATTACCGTATTTCTTTAATTACTGATATTATTTAGTTCTAAATGCATATATGCATTAACTAATGCATTCAATTTAAGTCCACATTTCTTACCATTATATTCAATTAATGATTTTGCTATATAATCGACATTGTCTAATTTCTTACAGCTTTACTAGTAGTGATTATCAGTGTTCGATCTTCCATAAACGGACGTCAATGAGCTGACACTAATTGTTCTTAGGGTTTTATTAATTATCTTTTCTTTGGTTCAATGTTGTTAATGTTAAGGTTAGTTTGTATTACATTAGAACCTAATTCATTTGGTTTTCAATTAATGTATTAGTATTCAGTTTAGCTATAGCCATATATGCATGAGTTTATTTATTTTTATTTCTTACATTACATGGACTCGCTTGCGTCTATATATATTCATATTTCTTACGATTCAGATGAAATTTTTTTGTTTTCGACCTAGACTTTATGCAATCCTGCCTATCTCACTGCATTGCAGTCCCTTAAAAAAAATCATCATAAATACCAAAAATAAAAAAAGGGTGCATGTGTAACATTAATCTAAATATCTAATTTATCTGCTTTCCTAAACTGAAAATTAGCCCGTAGCTTGTGCTGAAATTGTTGCTAATATGCATATTAAGATTCCCTCCTACAGAACCGATGATTGAGTCCGCTACAGTTTTTGCAGCACAAGAGAGAATATATATGAATATTCAGATTAGTCTTACAATCTTTATAATGTAAAGCAACACAATAATTAATTGTAAACATCAAGTTGAAACTTAATATAGGCCATTTGTATTCTGAAGAATTACTTTATTCTAATCCCTGAATCATACAATTTGAAATTGAATTGTGTGTATTCAATTTTTCATGGTACAAATGGTAGCTCGACGGGACCAACCTAGGTGGTCTATCTATATTACTTATTTTTGGAAAGTACTACATCTATATTACTAGCTAGTAGGATCAATGCGTCCGTGATTATATATTGCCTCACGTTTCTCTCTGAATTTTAGGTCAAGTTGTACGAATTCATGGATCTACGTCATGGTCAACAAAACTTTTAATTACTTTTCCCATTTTTCTCCTTAGAAATATTGTTAATCTTTACTAAAGCAATATAATTTTGAGAAAATCGGATACGTTACTCTTCAAATTCTCATTAATTGAAAACTTATTATTCTAATCTTTAGAATTTGAATAAAAATTTACCCCTTAAGTTCTACTAACGTGAGATATTGCCCCCTTTATATCTACTTTTAATAATTAATTAATATAAATTTATTTTATAATTATTTAACATAAAATCTCTTCAATCTCCTTCGATATGACCTGCCTTGTCAAATCTCCTATACATATAGGTGTCATTTGAATAGGTTAAGAATATGGTAGGAATAACATAAATTTAGGAAAAAATACTATTCACAGGAATTGTGGGAATAGACTATTCCGGGAATAGAAAATATTGTTTGGATTGTGAGTTTAGGAATAGTGTTGGGAAAAGTGTTATTGAGATGAAAAGTAGTGAGAAAAATGTTATTGGGAAGAGTGTTATTGGAAATTGTGTTAGGAATGGAATTGTCTATTCCAAAAGTGTTTGGATGAAAAATTTAGGAATGAAATTGCCTATTCCGGAAATAGGCCTATTCCCGGCCATCCCAAACGACACCATAGGATATAGCTCTCAAACGTTGTAAACGGGCACGAAATCCTTTACTTTGATTTTTCTGAACCCTTTGAACACTTCTGACTGACTCTCTTATTTTGAGTTCTTTGACCTTTCTGCTTATAGCTATACTGTTTCGGTAACGAAAAAAATACTATTTCGCTTCCGTTCCGTTTCGATAAACGAAACATATTTTTGTTCCGCTTCTCCATTTTCCATTGAAATCAGTCTATTTTTGTGTTCCGTTATGTTTCAGTAACGTTGATAAAATCACGTTTTGTTTCCGTTCCCTTTTTTAAAACAAAACCATTTTTCTCTTCTAATTATGTTCCGTTTCGGATGGAACGAAAAATGATATTGGGAAGAGTGTTATTGGAATTGTGTTAGGAATGTAATTGTCTATTCCAAAAGTGTTTGGATGAAAAATTTAGGAATGAAATTGCCTATTCGGGAAATAGGCCTATTCCCGGCCATCCCAAACGACACCATAGGATATAGCTCTCAAACGTTGTAAATGGGCACGAAACATAGCTGTTCTGTTTCGGTAACGAAAAAAATACTATTTCGCTTCCGTTCCGTTTCGATAAACGGAACATATTTCTGTTCCGCTTCTACATTTTCCATTGAAATCAGTCTATTTTTGTGTTCCGTTATGTTTCAGTAACGTTGATAAAATCATGTTTTGTTTCCGTTCCTTTTTTGAAACAAAACCATTTTTTTGTTCCAGTTATGTTCTGTTTCGGATGGAACGAAATGGTGGTACGTTGACAGCTCTATACCTGTACCCCCTCTCTACCTCATAGCTTCTCTCTCTTGCTGCCCTGCTTCCATTGGTCTATTTCTAAACCGTGCAAAACTAATCCATTTGTATTACTCTCGTAGTGCAACTCTTGGAGACCAGAATATTGGATGTTCAACAATAAAAGCAAGGGTAAAATCGCGCTGTGCAATAAAACCCATTTTTCCTAGACGCTAAACAACAAGTGCCAAAACTAAATTAGCATCATTGGAGGGAATTCCTTTTAAATAATTAATGTTCTTTCTTACCTCCAACGCACAAATTTTAGCAAGATTTAGTCAACTTGATCAGATTTGAATCAGCTTAATTAATATGGATTTAATTGTGAACACTTGTATTTAATAAAATGAAAGATTACACATACTTGAATTAGTTATATCTTGCCAGCTAAAATTCATATATATCAGGAAGCTTAATGGCAATTTCATAAAGAAAAATATTAGAGATGATTAAAGTCATGTCAATCTACAACAAGATAAACAGAAGGATTAGAACTTCAAAACCGTTAACTTCAAAATTAAAAAGGTGCAATTATACAATGGCAGGTGAAATTTTACATTTTCGTCCGTGTCGACTTTCACATCGAGAACGGCATTCTTGTGTTTGCTTGGTGTGAACCAATGTCAAGGAATTATCAAAGAAAGAGATGGAGAGAAGGCCAGGGGATTTGCACAAGAAACTAAATTCCTATCTAAACGTCTTGAAACAACTGAGAGAGAGCGTATATTTCTGGGAGCAAAAGCATACAGAGAAAAAACTGAGGGAGAAACATCATCAATTGAAGAATTTGAGGTCGCCGCATGTAAAATCTTTATTGTTTGGGCTCCAATTGATCAATGGTATATACAATTGTCTACAACTAATAAAATAAATTTGTTAGCAATATTAGGGTAAATTTTATCGATTGGCAGAATTTAAGGGGTCATATATATTATCCGATTTTTTTTTTTTTTTAAGGTTTGACAGCCATATTATCCGAATTTAATTACAACGATAGATTAGTAAGAATCAGAAGATCAGATATTCTCTCTATATATTTTCTTTTAGTTGACAAGCATAACCTCTAATCTTACTAAGGCCCGATAAATAAAATATGATGCAATTCAAATTCTCAAATAATTTATAAAATGTCATGAAAGAAAGACAGACACGCCCACTAACAAGTTTTAAGAAAACACAAACGATATTATTCAAAAATCTAATTCACATATATCTGGCTAGGTGGCCAAGAAAATTAGGACTGAAAAATAAGAAACTTCGTCAATTATATGCTAATGACTTGTTTCAATTCAAAATGAAAATGGGTGGCGCTTCCACTTTTTTCAAAAAGAAAATTATGTGCTAGTGATCTGTTCAGAAGCCACTACAACTATATTTTCTTAAAAAAATTTGTCATTAAAGTCTGATATTTTTTTTATAGACTTACCTTAATCTATTAATATCTAATATAGCGATGTACTTACTACTCATAGATTTTTTTTCCCCCATGGGTTGGTACAACTAAAAAAAATGTCTAGCAAATTGATAATTTGTAATATCTCTAATATTTTTAAAATAAACTGCATCAAAATTTGTCTAGTATGAAAATCTTGCAATATATCTAACTGTAAGAGTATGTGCGTACAATGCCTAGAAAGTAAAATCTATATAAAGATCAACTTTCTCGTAGTGAGCCAATTATAGATATATATTATTATGCCGATATTTATAGTTATATATCAATTAATTATTCTAGCAAACATGTCCACCCAAATGTGTAGGCAAATTTTTATTATTTCCAACCCTTATGTTTGCATTATCCTTGCATAGTAGCATTTCCTCTCTCATTTATTATCTCAAACATTTTATATTTCTTCATCTGGTTATTATTATATTGATTTATGCCACTTTGCTATGATTGGTTGATAAATAAAATTGAAAGATAATAACAACGATAAAAATCATGACCCATAATAAATCCAAATTCCATTTAGATTTATTTCTTACCATATATCCTCTCTTGTATTTTAAATTCTAGCATCTCTTTCATTTTGGTCTAAACTAAAATCCTAACCTTTTCATTTTGAGATTACCTCTACACCACTAATCAAACCATATTTTAATAATCAATGATACATATTGTAAATAAGATTTGGATACATCTTTGGGCTCAAAATCGGATAAATCTTTGTTCTAGATTGGATAGACTTTTTTTTTTTTTTTTTTTTTTTTTTGGGGGGGGGGGGGGGGGGGGGGGTGGGTGGGTGGGTGGGTTTATAAGTAGTAAGTTTTAATTCCGTCTATTGAATAAGGTACTAAATCTTATAAGGATTATCAATTAAATGCACGACTTATTTGTGCAACAATATAATATTGTCGGTTTTTTTGTGCCACACAATGTTGCAATCTCCTTTTTTTACTAATTATATTTTAAAACTTAATACACAATTCGTTGCTTTATTTTAACTGGAGCTTAACTCTCTAGTTTACATGGCAACATCGATCACGGCAAACTCCATAGCTAGAACATTTACCAGTTACCACCACTAAAGTAAAATTTGGAAGATTTCGATGACCAAGTTAAAATTTGAAAGATTTACTCACCTTACTACTCAAATCGCAATGAGCTGATTGTAACTTTCAAATTTTCGTTCTTTTTTTTTTTTGAATAAGAGAATTAAAAAAAAAACCTATATTAATCTCTTTATACAGGGTCTGATCTGTTTACCGTGTTGCTGCAGGCTCGAAACTTTTGAGCCCTTTCTCAAGATTCGGTATCTTTTTTCTTAAAAAAATATACTATTTTAGTTTTCATTTTCATAAAAGCTACGGGTCGTTCCTCGTTTTTGTCCCTTAAAAGAAAATGAATGTAAGATCCGCACTTTGCCACAAACAAATTTCCGAGTCCGATTGTACCTACAACAGTTGAAAAATACAACTTGCGTTAGGCCACCAGACACATACATATGCCACTAGCTGGGAAGAAGAAAAAAATGCTGACAAGATCTGGTCAGAGCTCACAATATTAGAGAAAGTGCACGTGCACTTGCTATCTAATCTAATAAGGAGAAATTTAATCCTTGATGTTGATTTTGCAATTTGCTGAAAATGGGCGCCAGCTAGAGGCTTATGTAATTTTGGCGTTCTGTTGGAGCTTATGTAATTGTAAAGAACAATTTCAAGGACCATAGTTATAATTAATGAAATGTTCTTCTGACCAATTAGAAGAGCGCCAATTTTAAGGGGTCAAATATGTGATTTAATTAGTCTTTGCCTTGCGTCAGAACACTATTAATTCGCTAACCAGATTTTAGTTACGGATTTATATAGCCCATAACTAAAGCAAGCAAGCAACTCATTTTGAACTTTGGACAATTATTGGAGCTCCTATTTTGGGATTTTAAATAGTGCCTCTTTTGGGTGTTAAAGGATAAGTTTTTTTGAAGGCCCCAATTTTTTTGAGAGTTGGTGTTAGCCAGCAATTTTCGTTAAAATAAAATAAAAAAGAATACATCACATACCAGTATCGGGACCAGTATCTAACTGATACTGGTGCAAAATTAATGCGTCCTAATTCTAAAAAATAGACATAAAAACAATACTCTGGCAGTATTAGTATCCCAACTGGTAGCCTAACTAGTACCAGTACCAATGGTACGACAGAAAACCCTAGCTTTCCAAAACTAAATCCAAAACCTATCACCTAGAGCAAAAACACACCAACAAATAGTCTTATACTACACCAGTATCGATAATTCGCCTCAACTGGACTCAAAATGATCACGTAGGAGGAGGCCAATTAATAAGGCACAATTCCTTGTAAAGAGGCCGCAAGGATTTTATTGATATGAGATGCTAGGTGCGATCTAGCACTTCGGTTTCCTCGTATTGATGGACTGATGGTAGAGAGGTGAAGGCTTTGTATGGCTGTTAGGAGGATGATTGTGTGACTCATGACGGTTTCTACATTGTCCATGGTCATGGACTCATGGTGGCCTTATAGGTTACCAATTTATTTTTATTTTTTTTTGAAGGATAGTTGGCGAGAGCCACCCAACAAATTTATTAAAAAAAAATAAAAAGTTAAAAGTTAATAGGTTAATTTAGCTGAATTGGAAGCTATGTGCGATGCGTAACATACGACTGCTTTTCCTTTTTTCTGTATATATATGCTTCCGATACAGCCTGTTATCCTTTTTTTTTATATATCGATTTATAAATATCGTGTGCAATTCATCAGCCTTCAAAAAAAAATAATAAAATAAAAGAGCACGAGATATATATGACAACAGTAAGATACTATCTTTTGTACCATTCTAATAAAAAGAACAATTTAAACCTCCATGGTAGCATGTCATCACCTAAACAACCTGCTTAGAAAAAATTGAGTTGTAATTTTTTATGATTTATTTTCCAGGTTTCCAAGAGAGTATATATTTGGAATCTCTTATAAATTACAATATTTTACTCTGATGTTGTACTAAATTATCACATATTGAAAGTATCTTCATAATTTTGCATAAAGAAAACTCCAACCATATATATTTTAGGTGGATATTGCCACACCAACATTTTCATTGAACCAGAAGAGTTACATAATACAATTTAAAGAAAATAGAGTTTAAAAACAAAAAAAAAAGACTGCAAAACTACAAAACTACAAAGAACACGAAATAAAAGGAAAAAAAAAAGTGCTTTTAAAGATGGTAGACCACCCCCTTCTGAAAGAAGGGGATTCTCAAAGCACTATTAATCTTGTTGACTTTTTTATTACACGCAAGAAATGAAAAGATAATTAAATTTCATCATAATATATTTAAGTGCTGTTAATCTTGTTGACCTTTTTTTTCTAAAAAAAAATGTGCGTTGAATCACACACACGCAGCTTCAAACTAACTCTAGTTGGGACTTGATCCCGTATCTCTGTGGATACAGACAGCACAAGTGCACAACCGACTGTGTAAGTGTGTATTAGGCTTATTTTTATTGAGTTACTTGCAAGGTGATTATTGGCGAGCTTTGTGGCTTAATTTTTTTAATAAGAAAGGTTTGATACTGTCCTAATTATTCGAGGTAAGATTGTCGTGGTTTCCTCCAAATAAACTATCGGTAGTAGTACACAATTAGTGACTTGCTTGTACATACCCACGTTCCCTCCAAATTTCAAGATCGTCCTAAACAAGTTGTTTACCACTGGATTCATGAAATTTACGAACTTTAAGATCTAAGAACGCACGATTTATTCTCGTATATTGTTTAGAGAAATTCGGATAGTGTTTTTAATTTCTAGCACATTATTTAAATTACAATATTGAGATAATTTATTTTTGTTTTCAGTTATATATGTACCTCGTTCTTGAGCTAATGAACTTTGAACACTGCGAGATCGCGAACACAGAGACCGCGCCTCCATGTCACACCAACCTTGAAGTACATGTGTAAGCGCTGAGCAGCTGATCAAGCTCTTTCTTTGTAAATAGTAAATAGGCAACTCACACTGATTGACATGGAAAGATAGTCATTCACTGTTGACAACAAGTAAATATATACTTTGAATTTTTTAGCTATATATTCAACACTATTTTTTGACAGTACTTATCATCACATATGATTTTAGTATGGTCTAGTACTCTCCTCAAAATGTATCAGGATATCACTGCTTTGCATTGAGCGGTTTGTGATTGGACTGCTAAGTAAACTATAATGAATGATCTAGGGAAAATGAAATGTTTATTGACCGGTGATTCCTAGAGAGATAAGTTAATAATAATTGGTACTAATATAATTTTAGGAGAGCGTTATTCGCCGTACAAAACTTGGGCCTTGGGGTAATGATGAATTTAATAGTCCCAATAGGCTGGGCCAACGGTACCAAAAGAATATTTATATGAACAGTTGGCATTTTGAGTGATTGAGCTCTCCAGTAAAGTTCACAGCAAACATGATCTGTTAATTAAAAAAAAAATAGAGAAGGAAGAAAACTATCAGGACCACAAATCTTGGTTTTGGCGATGAAGAACAATGTTAATGTGGTGGGGGAGGAGGGGTCAGAACTGTCGCCTTATATTAGGTATATGTTCATGAACTGACGTGTTACAACAACAACCAACGCTTTTGTGTAATTTTTGAGGGATTCAGCTTTTACTCAAAAGAGTATATAATAGATCAGTTGTAGATATATATTCGTTCTTTTTTTTTAAAATACATATAAACAAAGCACCTCATCGAGAGATCCGGCTTCCGCGCCGCACGGCGTGCGCGCAGCGCGAATTCGACGGTACATATTATTTTGAGATTGATACAATTTATTGAGATTTGCTTCCAAAAAAATGCTTGTATGAAGACTCAAAGGCCGTAAAAATGTGAGGCATGCGTGCCTCGCGGCCGAGGATCAGAATCTCTAATCAAACTAATTAAAAAAATCAATCTTCTTGATTTTGTGAATTATCAAACCAATGTTTCATCAAAAATAGAATTATCAAACCAATGGAATGGATTAGCAATAACCGAGGTTGGTTAGTAAACCTGTCAAAACCTGAAGAGCTTTAAAAGGAGTGAGATGGGAAGATTTGAAGTGTAAACGTGTAGGCACGTGAGAGGAGTCCTGAGCGGAGGAACTGATTGGAGAGGCGAGTATCACGATAATCTCACCGGGGTACGTGTCGACATCACATAGGTTTATTTGTACGGACAGGTCCGAGGATGCCGACCGTTTCCCCACCCTCGTACGAGGTGGGCCCAGTTTATTGGGCCGCGAGTAAGGCCTCCTATGCACACCACGCTTAAATTAATAACCTCTGAAGCTTTCCCAAATTCACAGACAAGAAATTTGGGATGACATATTTTCTGTGAAGTTTACAAAAGTAAATATAATATAGCGAGTCACTGAATTCCTTCAATTAGTGACCCCACGTATGTTAGGAGTTGTGTTGGCCGCATAGAGTGCAAGTTGCCAACTGGATCAGTTATCACACCCCTTAGTCATCATCTGACTGACACTTTTCCTTTTGTTTCTTTAAAAATTTTTTTGGATATGTTATGTAACTCCAAAAGGAGGAGATTGAGATTGCATGGATTAGAAAAGCATCAACATGTGTCATCTTTTGATTAGTTGATCGAGATTTCGCCTCAAAATCTAAAGACTTATTACTGTTTTTTAACTTTATAATGATGTAGGCAGCACTACTCTAACAGAGGGTCCTGATTGCTCTCTCCATAAGATTCATTCAGACAATACATATTATTCAAACATACTAATTACAGCATCTGTCGAATTAATATTTTTTTTATTTGTCCGGTTATATAATTGGTTTGAAGATATAGTAATATATTAAAAAATTAAGAGTATCGTCCCAAATCTTACGGATAAAAGGAGAAATGGAAAGAAATTTGAGGATTTCATAGTATTAAATAAATAATTAACAAGAACTTTAGTTGTTACGGCATAATCAAATTAAAAGACTAATAATGAAAGCTTCTCTTTAATTTCTTTTCTTCATTTTTTTTAAAATATTGTATTGAATGATTAATTATAAATTTTATTATTAATATTATTATTTATTTTAAATGATCATATGAAACTATATGAAGTTGTGTCTAATCATAGAATTTAATCATGTTTGATAAATTTCTCTATTTTTTCGGCACATCCCCTTCGCCCCTTCTCCTCTCTCCTTCTCTTCACTTTCTTGTCCCCCTTCTCCTCTTTTTCACCTTCACCCTTCGTTGTTCATCCCTGTCTCTACTCTCTCCCCTTCCTCCGTAAACTGCCTTCTCTCTACTCTTTATCCTCCACTGTCAATCTATCTCCCCTTCTTAGCACTTCAATTTGATATTTTTTGTCTTCTTGTAAATTCTTCATCAAACCCAAAAATTCATGTAAGGGAGTATCTAAAAAGATTTATGGATGTATTTATTAAACATAAGGCAGTAACTAATAAGTTTTTATATATATCTAGAAAATGAAATAATTAATAAATATAAGAGAGTAAATAATAAATCTAAGGGAATAAGTAATAAATAATAAGAGAGTATCTAATAACTACAAGTGAGTAACTAATAAATTTTAATATGTACCTAATAAACGGAGTAACTAATAACTACAAGGGACTAAATAATAAAAATAAGAGAATAAATAATAAGTATCAAGGGGTACCTAATAAGTGTAAATACGTGGTTAATTTAAATGAGTAACTAATAACTACAAGGGAGTAAATAATAAATATAAAGAGTAAATAATAAGTATCAAAGAGTACCTAATAAGTGTAAATATGTGATTAATTTAAGTGAGTAACCAAAAACTATAAGAGAGTTTTTTATTTATCTCAGGAAAATATTTATATTTTCACGAGGGAGTATCTTGTAAGATTACATAGTTATATATCATAAGGAAGTATATCATAAGGAAGTATTTATTTATATTTAAATGAGTATTTTATGGAAAAAAAATTGACAAGTACGAAAGGAACAGGAAGAGAAGGGCAGAAGGAAAGTAGCATGAGAGAAAAAGACGATGGGATGGGATTAGAGAGGAAAAAAGAGGAGTGAGAGAAAATAAAAAGAGGGGAGGAAGGGAATCGCGCGGGAAGAGATGTGGACAGAGAGGACGACATGTGAGGGTAAGAGGTGATGCGGGAGAAGGAGGGAGTCGTGTGCGTGAGGGGAATGCGGAGTGGAGGCGACCCAGGTGAGGAAAGGGAAAAGGGGAACACGCTTTCCTTTTTTGGCAGCTATCTCCATTTATGTTCACTGATTGCTTAATTGCGCTACTGTTTGATTGCGATTATCAGCGCCGATTTATTATTTATACTACCTCATTTTGAGGAGAGAGAATATAACTATTGTAGCCACATTTCTCTCTTCGCTCTTCTTTCTTTCTCTCCCAAGCCACCACCAAACCCTCACTTGCCTAAAACAAAAGTTGCTGACCTCCCTTGTGCCTCACCTCCTTGTCATTCCTATATATAGGTTTTCATGTGCTTAAATTAGTGCAAATCCACAGTTATAGTAGAAGTTAGATGAACATGAGTTTATCCTTAGTATATAAGATAAGGCTCAAATTTAGTTTGGAGAAGAAGAAAGAAGGTGAGTACGTCGTTGACTCTCATACTATGAACGAGCCTTCTTGCTACTAATTAAGAGGAGGTTAAATGATAAATCCATTACTACTATTTATACTTAGAAATGAACTTAACTACTAGATCTTATTTTGTATGCTATTTTAAATGCATTTAAAGTTTATTTGAATTTTTTCAAATTGCAAAACAATAAAAACAACACTATGTTTTGAGGGAGTATAGTGAAAAAAGAAAACTATAATGCAATGAAAATTTTTGATAAATTTAATATTTTTTAACATGGGTAAAGCCTCAAATTTAATAATTTCTATTGTATAATTTTAGTACTCGGTAAAAATTGATGTGATTTGACGGAAGCATAATACATTATGCTCCCATATTATGTGTTAGAAAAAAGAGATACTCGGGCACATCCTCAACAAAACAGATGTTAGACCTATGTGTTGTAGTGTTGTACATCTTATTGTCGCAAAAAGACCATCTTACAAAGGAGATCTACGACTTATGACTAAATATATTTTACAAATATAGTATGTTTTTAATATAGCCATATTAATTATGGAAACCTCATCTGCATGTAATTAATATTCCTAAAATACTGAAACGAAATCACATATCCAAAATAATCTAATTGTCATAATTAATGTTTCTAATTTTTATAATATCCAAATTAGTATTTCGAAATCATTTCTAAATCTTTATTTTACCAACAGTAAATTTAAAATACTTGTTGCATCTTATAATCGGATATAGCATATATGATCTTCATCACAACGCAATAATGAATTATAACAGGGTTGAACTAATATATTGAAATGTCATTAAAAGTAGTTTTTTCCCAAACGTCTATTTACTTCTTTCTCTTTATTATATTACGTATGAACTCAATAAGGAATTATATTTTGATTTGATTAATAAATCAAACATAGCGCAAATAAATTAACAAAGTCATTAACTAATTAATTCTCTGTTCCAGTAATTGTGGATTAAAATAGTGTATGTGTGTGTATATATATATATCAATTCCCTTTAATCTTGTCTGTCCTCGTCACTTCTGGTGTTAAGTTTTTAATTAGTATAATTATTAGTTTAATCAGTTAAGAGTAATACTTAATTACGTCAGCATTGTTTTGAAACATAGCTTCTTAAACAAACATTTTAGACAACTTGATTTCCTTAGCTTAATTAAAAAATATATGAAATTTTACTTGTCATGTAAAATTAAACAATTTGTACTTATAATAGAGTTCGCATCGATGTAACAATTTATGGCGTGCTTATATGCGGGAGAAACTTCCATAGAGGATGTGGTTTAGGCTTTTTATTGGGTGTTATATTTTCTTTAGTATAATGGAACTAATTGTGAGGTTGAGTTAACCAAATTGACATGCGCACAAAGATGAACCAGACTCAATGGACCTGTAACTCAAAGTAATGCAATCGATTTGTCTTTAACATTAATCAAAACTAGAGGAAAGCTGACTACCAATCACCAACATCCAAAATTGACTAAAACTTAACATGATTGGATACATCAATTTGAACTTAACCGATGATTTACTTGATTATCATGTGAGTATGTAATTAGAATTACTTAAATGTCATGAAAGAAAATATCATCTAATACTTTTCGTTTGAACACTTGCTTAATTAAGAACATTCTAAAAATAATACATCAGGGAAATACTGAAATGAGAACAGAAAATTAGCAAAAAAAAAAAAAAAAAAAACTTTGTAACTTGACAAAAATGAGAGATCAAATAAAGTAAAATAATATTTTTAAGTTTATTTGAGGAATTATTAAATAGAAAATTATCCTTTAAAGATTAATTTTTGGAAATACGGAAACAACTATTTTTGTAAATTTAAAATACAAAGACGGTAAAAAAAAGTATAATAATCCTTTTGTTATTGCATATAATACTTTTAGTTTTGAGCACTTTCTTTTTTAAAAACATTCTAAAAATATTACAACAGTAAAATACTGAATGAGAACATGAAATAACAAGAAAATTATTCAAAAATACTCTGTTAACCTTGACAAAAAATGAAAGAACAAGTAAAGTAAAATAGTCCTGTTATGTTTATCGGAGGAATTAATAAATAAATAAAAATAGTAAATAAGCCTTTAAATATTAATTTTTGAAATCTGAAAAAAACTACTTTTGTAATATTTGAAATACAAAAACAGCAAAATTCTTACCCATCGGATAATTTTTGGAAAAACCTGCTCCACAATTGGCACGAAACCTCCTCATCGCTTTTTTTAGGAAAGGCAACGTCGTAGATGCCAATCAAAACGGTCGAAACTTTAATTAAAGAAACAATTTCCATTTCCGAGCGTGAACGGGTCCCACGTCCTAGTCCAATAATAGTCACTAACGTCGCGACCATTTGGGGAATTTTCCATCTTTAAAAACCCTTCTTTTCTGTTTTTGGGATAGAAATTGGCTTTTCTCTTTTCCTTTGCATTTCCCAACCCCGTCTCTTCGCCTCTTTTATTTCTACGTCCACCAATCAGGAAACCGTGCCTTTTCTTGCAAACCCTACTCGAGCTTTTCCACATTTCCTTTTTTGGTTCTCTCTCTCTCTCTCTCTTTAATACCCCCTTCTCCAAATCAAAACCAACTCCGACCAAACCAAATCCTTGTAACTTCTGAGTTCTTTCAAGAACGAAAGAGAGACCAAACATGGTAAGAGGGAAGACTGAGTTGAAACGAATAGAGAACACGACGAGTCGTCAGGTCACCTTCTCCAAGCGACGCGCCGGGCTGCTCAAGAAAGCTTACGAACTCGCCATCTTGTGCGATGCTGAGGTGGCTGTGATTGTTTTCTCTCAGAAAGGGAAGCTTGCGGAGTACTCCAGCAAAAACAAGTACGTTTCTTTATTTCCTGTTTGCTTCTATTTTGTTACAATTAGATCTGTGAAGGGTATTTGTGTAGTTGGTTTTTCTTGAGATCTTTTATTCTTGATGTCTTTTTCGGAATTGGGCTTGAGTGCGAGATTCGTTCAAAGGTTTCGTCGTACGAATTATTCATGAAAAGCACTAAATGGTGTTTTCGGCTTTAAGTCTTTTCCTGTTATTGGTTTCTATTAAAAGAAGTTGTGTAGCAGTTGTTCAGAAGGAAATAATGGTACGAAGGAAACACAATAGAGGAGGCCTGGCTTAGTACCAGGCTAAAAGTCATTATGACTCCTATTTTTAACGAGGCATGAAATTATTACTGTACCAAACTATACCAAAAAAATTAAAGCTTACTATAAATACTTGTGTGTCCTAGGCGTAGGTTTTATACATTAGATTGCTTTTTTAGGTTGTGTTGAATTTATTTCATCTGCTTTGACTAAATTATTGGAAAATAAATGACAAAATTTATGCTAGTGGTTAATGATGTTATGCATAGTGGAGGAATGATATTATTTTTGCTAAGTAGCCATCAAATATGAGCATATGATACAGTTATATATAGAAGTTACATTATTATTTGACATGGAATAGTTTATATTGATTTACATCTCAAACACTTTCTCAGAAATATAAGAAAATATATTGTGTGAGTTTTGAGAACACAAGTTCATTTATACTGACTTACATTAACTACAAAAACATAATACGTAGTATAAGCGTATAACATATATAGATCATATTATTTGTCCTACATCCTCAAAAAAAAAAAATATTATTTGTCCTAAATATTATCAACTATTTACATATGCTCTAGTTGCAAACCTTAGTACATGTCCAAATTTGTTTTACATAAATTCAGCATCAACTATTTACATATGCTCTAGTTGCAAACCTTATTACATGTCCAAATTTGAATTAATTTGAACTTTAAAATAGTTATGTATGGTTTGAACACAATTCTTAGATGCAATAGATGCAAACTTTCACAATGCATATAACCGAAAGAAAAAAAAAAACCAATTTTTAATGTAATAATATTTTTTTTGTAAGTCTTTTACAATTTTTGTAGTCAGTTAAGCCACCTCTACATAGATTTCAAATAACGACTGCATATTAAAAATGTTAAAACCACACTTATTTGAAACTTGAACTAAATTCGTTCATACTGTGAGGAAGAAAAAAAATAAAAGAATACTATTTTTAGAAAAGAAATGAAAAAAAATGAAAGCCCAAATGAGTCTATTTACACAAGGTCCCGTTGTCTACTGACATTAAAATTAAGGCAGATAAGATGAAGACTGAAGCTATTTATCTGGGACTTGTCAGACATTTCCAGAAGAAATACTGGAAGTCTGATTTTGCTGATTTGAGCATTCTCCTCAGAATTATCACAGACTTTAGTTTGTTGGAATATGATCTAGAAATATTTCTCACAGAATGAAAAAACTTTACACTAGGAAGGACACACAGAACTTGTTGATTTTCCGTAATATATACTAAAAGGATTAATCTAGAGATAAATCATCAGTCTAGCGAGGGCTTGCATTTTGAGTTCTGGAAAAATCCTAACAGATTCATTATTTATCCCTATTATCTGGCAATACTGATTTGTATATGAGCCCAGCTTTTCCAATCACATTCCTTATTTGTATTGTAAATTTCATCAAGTTTCAATTATTACCTATTTACCACTAATGAGTAACCTAATCTAAGGAGGCATCCAAGAGTACTAAAGTACAGTGTATGACAATAACACAATCGGGGAGGGAGAGAGAGAGAGTAGGAACATTTACTTGCAAAAATAGAAGAGTTGCGTTATTACTATTCTTCCCTGCAGTTTATAGTTACAATTTCATGTCCTGTTTTGCTATTAATTTGCAGCTTGAATAACGAATCAAGGCATGTTGTACTTATAAATACCAGATAGTATAAAAATTCTTTATAGTAAATTATGTAAAATAGGTTTATACATGCCGTTGAATGTAATATAAAGAAGTACTAGAATATTACAATGAAGTAGCATTAACTTCCAGTAAGAAAATTAAGAAATCATTCATCCCTTCCAATCATACTTCAGTTGGTACAGCTCAAAATGGCTTTGGATGGCCTCCTTTACGGAGCCAATTTGTATCAGACCAAAAACCAAATTATTTTTTATATTATCCAATTACCAAATCTTCATAGAACCATAATCTGACTATATTAATCCAAATTTTATTTATATATTAATTTGTTTGACCTTCTTATCACTTGTGAACACAAATATTCCAGAGTTTGAGATGTGCACAACAAAAAGTATGTATATGTTTCTTTTCATCCAGTTCATTTTCTTACAAAAACATTTACCTTAGCTCAATTGCCGGATTTATGTGGCATATTTATCTGACAAGGAGATCTGGAGGAAAGGTTGGGAGGGGGATGTTGAGTTTACAATATTTGTGCTTCTTCTGATCTTTCTGAAAATACATAAAATTTAGGTTATATTAGTGTGGCTAAACAGTATTGTTAGTTTTTTTATTGAATTAGTCAATTAGTTGCATAGGAATCACCTGCATTTCTTGTGTAAATTGATTGTACACAGAATAAAAGAAAAAAGGAAAAAAAAAAAGAGAGACACTTTAACAACTAAACTTTAATGTATGACATTGCCAATTGACTGCACGATGGCCAGTTGTGATAAATTATCAATACAAAGTAAAAGCCATTATTAACTAAATCATGAGTTTTACATTTTTATCATATGTGTATTGCTAAAATGTTGGTTACTTAATATGGTCATTTTTGAAGTCATCTGAAAAACTTTTTTTTTTTTTTGAAAGCTTGACAGAAGCTGTCAAGTAATCATCTGAAAAACTTTTGGCTCCATACTTTACATAAGGTAGAAACGTTGTTTTCAGAACAAACTTTGTGGAAAATCAAGCTTGGGCTGAAAATTTGGAGAGAGAGAGAGAGAGATTGGGCATGGTTCTGGAATATTTGATAGATAGTTGTACTTCAGTAGAGGATTGATAATATCATTGCCATTAGGTTAAGATCCGATAGTAAGCTCGTAAAGGTAAAGTAAGAATTATTATTGGCATCAATGGCAGATTTAGGAATAGTAAGAATTTTAATATCATTGCCATTAGGTTAAGTACCAATTACTCTTCAATGTAGCCTTTTTCACTTAGCCTTTGGTAAAGCAGAAATTTAAGTGACTGTTAGAGAACCCCATAGAAATAGAATTAATGACATAAGAGATTATATGAACCTTTTTTCGGCCAATTTCATGCATGCATATATTATAGTTGTAAAGATCAGGTTATATATACATAAGAGATTATATGAACCTTTTTGAGGCACATGTTTTTGGGACTTGAAATTTACAAAATACTTTTTCGAGATATTTACAAGCACTGTAATCTTTGTGAAGTGGAAAATCACCAGATGCTTGAGTTATTTTGATCCTGTTTAGCATATATATACTGATTAAATGCGTCCTGTTGAATAGGCTAGTAGGTCCTTAAATTATCATATGCTAATTAAAATGTTAGGACATTATATATCACCAGTGCTACTAATAACATCATATTGCAACAATTTTATATATTTATATCACTATATTGTTAATACTTTTTCTAGGGTACGTAATGAAGTTCTATTGAATATTTCTATTCTTAAGCTTAGAAACTTCTCCTTTTTTGGATTTTTTTGAATCAAATAAATTGAAGTACAAACTAGTATTTTACTTGCCAAAAAAAAAAAAAAAAAAAAAAAGAGAATGAAGAGAATTTTGTTAATGATAGATTGGCATCATAAGTTCATGACTGATATAACATTTGTATAAATGGAAGCATGCTTGTAGAAGTGTTAAATGTGCACCATCTCATTCTCCAGTTACTATGTGACTAAGTACCATTTTCCATCTTTTATTGTACACTATGCAGTATTCTCGAGACAATTGAGCGCTATAGGTCATATACAAAAGCAAATGGCAACAGCAATCCAGCTAAACAGGACCTGAAGGTAAATTCTTGTCCAACTCAAACTTGTTTGGTTATGTACCAGAATCTGGCTTGAAATGTTGACATTACAGGAAAGATGGACTAGTTTTCTAAGCTTAATGGATGTTTTTGTTAAATTATAAATTTCACCATAATATTACTTTCTCCATCAGAAGGATGGTGTAAAGAAGAATTAAAATGCTCCTATAAGAAGGATGGCTGCAGAGTGAAAACTGCCAGAAAAATATGACCAACATTGATGTAAGATTCTGCTGCTACCTTTAGGAAAAATATGAATCTCAGGTGATGTTTTAGGAGTGTAAACGAACCATATCTTATCCAGAAATTTAAGAATAAACACCCAGTTCAAATGATTTTGTGAATCAAGAAGAGCATGAAGCTTTCAGGATGTGGAGATGCTGAATTGGAATGAAATGTTTCTACTTTGCTGTTTCAATTGCTAATTCTTATTAATTTATGGTAATAAACTAATAATTATGTTCATTTTCCTTCTCTTACTTTTACATGGCAAGTGTCATTTAAATGATGATGCTTCTAGTAGAAGGTATACCATTAACATAAATGTTGTTTCTCATTCTGCAATTTATTGCTCTGTCCCAGTCCCAGATCATAGCAGTCAATCAAGTTTCAGTTTGTAGAGGCATATAGATTTCGTGTTAGAATTCCTAAAATCTTGCAGTACATAATTCAAATTTCAATTTAGTCCATGCAGAACCTGAAAGAAGAAACTACAACCCTTGGTAAGAGGATCGAATTTCTGGAGGCTACCAAGAGGTAATGGATTTGACCAAGTTTCATTGTTATTTGTCTCTGTTATTATTATTATTATTTATGATCTAAAGGTGAATATAACTCGAAAAGTACAAATTGTTACAGAAAGCTTTTAGGTGAAAATCTAGAGGGATGCTCAAAAGATGAATTGAACGAATTGGAAAGCAAGATTGAGAAAAGCTTGCGCAACATCAGACTAGCGAAGGTGAGTAGCATTACGAATATTTGTAGCCGGATGACAACAAGAGTTACTTGTGTTTTTTGTCTAGCATTTAGAGTTCGCAATTATACGGGTTAGTGGTGTTATAGGATTGAATCAGCATGAACTGATAAGGTCCAGTTCTTGAGTCATGTGGGATTCATGTCATTTGACTTTTCAAAATTTCTTGTCGCATTGGGTTCAGGTTGGGTTACATGGGCATGTTCTTCAAATTGAGTCAGATTTTGTCACCGTTAATTTTAATTTAATTCTGGAGATTTGCCGGATCACAGGATGGCTCGTCAGGATCTTCATAGCAAGTTAAGCCAACAAGGCAAGTTATGTCGATTTTGTTTGTCTTCAAGGAATTATCGAGTCCAGGGTCCAATTGCAGTGACTATGATTGGTTTTTAAAACATCCTACTTCAATCATGTTGCAGTCTCAAATCAGATGGATTCTGACCAGTTTGACTTTCTAAATAAATCAAATTGAGTCATCAAGTCTTTTTCATTATATCAGATTTTTTTTCACCTTTACATCTGCTATAAATGCATTGGAACATTGAACTTCCATTTTTGCACGATAATCCTGGTGCATGTGATCATCCATTGGATCATGTTATAATTGAACGGAGTGTTGGTCTATATGCAGAATACAAATTTTTATTTTCTTAATATATATTCCAAAAGCTATATCCTCAAAAAGTCAAAATGTTACATTGAACTTTTGCAAGTGATTAGGAAAGGTCTTTAACTGGGTAGCTTAATTCGGGCATGGAAAATTATAGAACTAGTTGTTACAGAAGATTACTTTCATTTTTGCTGCATGAAAATTGGAAGCATTAGGCTCTCTTTATTCTAACAACTCTCTATTTTCCTTCTTTTGTATAATATCTAGAGCCGGAATTTGGCAGATCAAATAGAGAAGCTTAAAGAGACGGTAATATTTTAGCTTTTGTGTAGTCTTTAAATTAGGCAACTTTGTTCTTTAAAGAAATTTTGAGATAATTTTTTTTTTTTTTTCTGTTTGCAAAACAGAATCACTTGTTGACTAAGGAGAATGAAGAACTACGGGTAAAGGTAAAAGATATCTCTTTAGTTAATATACTATATTGATAGATTAATGAAAGAATATTGGTTTAGATGCCTCGGTCTTTAGTTATACAGGAAATAAATTGAAATAGTGAAAGCTGTTGGAAATTATTACAATCTGTCATAAAAGAGGTTTGATCTATCTTGGCAGATTTTAGTCTTGATTCGGAGACTAACACCTATATTGCTATTTTGTAGAAAAGGGTGGACTGTAACCTCTTTTGTGGAAAGCAGATTGGAAATTATTTTCTAAGCAAACAATGATTCAATAGAAGACTAAACATAAATTAGATAGAAATTTTGCATTATTTTATCTGAAATAAATTTTAATGCTAAAATTAGATCTCTACTCAATTTTAGTTGCATTCTCAATACAACAACGTGGTTCCTGAAAACAACGATAATGAAGATGCCAATCCTGCACATAACAGAGTAGATGTAGTGACTGACTTGTCCATAGCATTGCCTGGTCCATGGTGAATAATTACTTAATTGGATCAATTTGTTTTACTGTTTGACACTAGATGAAGAGAAATGGCTTGTGGGCCATGATGTTGTATTGTGTAGCAGATGCCTGTTGTTGTTGTATCACACTGTTGTAATGTTTAGACGCTGTTATGGGAATTTCAAATAAGAGTATACCGTACACTTTATTGTTGCTAGAGGAATGTTTGTTACCCTTTGTGATATATATATAGCTGATTATCTTTGGAAAAATGTTTGTAAGATATGATGGAATTCTAGCTCTGATTTACAATTATAAATTTTTAATTACCTTTTCATACTTGTACAGCTTGACGTTTGTTTGACGAGCTTCAGATAATACTTTTGGTGAACTCCTGTAGGTTAATTTGGACACATGAACTTTCAAAACATGTGCTTTCCCGTTCAGCTTAAGCACTTTAATATTTGTCATTTGTTGTCTAGTTAAATGTTTTAGTATTCATTTTGTGCTCATTACTAATCTCTTTAATTCATTAACAATTAGTTTTGTATACTTTATTTATTCATTTTTACAATTCAGTCAATGTGCTCTAATTTTTTGTTGGAATAATTTAATTTCACAATTCTGCATGTATTATTTTCATTTAAATAAATATTTTAGTATTTATCATCATGCCTACTTTGTTGGACTATGGTGTCAAAAGGAAAAGTGTGAAGCGGTAAAAAACGAGTATTGAAGCCATAAATGTTCATGGAATTAAGTGATAATCAGTTAAATAAATTATGGTTCGAAAAATAGTTATATATATATATATCTTAATATAAGTACATATTGTAATTAATAATAAGAGAACTTGACGCTATAAGACATGCATGGAGCATATTCCGTTAGCATTTTGGAGGTTTTTTATCAACTTTCTATTGAGTGTCGCTCTACGATTCTGGATGCTTATGCATATGTTTCATTCCTATACAGGGATTCGATGTTCAACGAGTTCAGCTGTTCATTTTTGTAGTCGAGCCGTGCAAATATTCAACGAGTGCGGCTCTACTTCCAGAAGCTGATTTAAAAATCGTCGTTGTATATAGTGTCCAACGATCCAACTTGCGCATAGAATTCAAAATTTCATTTTAAATTTGATCAAGCAGCACAAGCTTGTAAGACTCAAGCTCATACTTGTGGCTATGATGAGTTTACTCTTCGATTTACATAAATATTTATAGTCCAAACAATTTTACAAAACTATACCGAATTTTACTTTAATTTGTAGGCAGCCACAGAATTCTTGATGCATATTTAATTGCATCAAGTGTTCATGACCGTAGCAATGTGGGCTTTATAATTATAGCCACACAAGTGACGTTGAATATGATCGTACATAGTCTGGAGAATATTCTTTTTGAGACAAGGATCTTAGAGTTTCTCCCTTTTTCTTTTAGTTTTGGTTGAGATGGATGGTGAATTATTCATGTCTTTTTTCAACAAACAGGACAAAACAATGACAAAATAATAATACTAGACCCGGTCCGAAGGAAAACTGGGCCTAAGTGAATTAAAGCGGCCTGTTGTTGTAGACAGATCCTGCTTGGTGCAATTAAAGAAACTCATCCAAAATTTATTATTTCCTCATTGAGTAATTATTAATATTTTTTAGAGTATATACTGTGTGTGTGTGTATATATATATATATATATCATTTTGATCCGCGACTATCTGCTCAGTTATTCTACACGCAACAAGAGATTCGTCGGTTACTTAGATAGCACGGGTGATATCTGTATGTCACCTAGTTTACCCAATTACATATTGTTCTTTTCAAAGTTACTAGAAGCAACAGAGAATGATTGAAATAGTTTAATCACATATTGTTTGTTTCAAAGTTACTAGAAGCAAGAGACAATGATTGAAGCAGTTTTACTTCTGATGAAGTCAGTAATATGAGTCAAACTGAAAGCTAGCTTGCTTGTCATGAACAACGTCAGATCGAGTTGTTTAATTATATATAGAATAATTTAGGAAGCTTGAACGAAACTTCCATCCAGACAGGAGGAATTAATTAAACGAACCTGTATTACTGTCGTTGTTGTTTTCTGACGTTAGTAAGGTTATCTATGTAAGCATCTCCTAATATATTGTTCATTCACCGTTTTAGTATTCAATTTTTTTTTTTTTTTTCATTTTCGTTATCTTTTGTGAATCTTGCCAGTTTATATACTTGCGCTTCTCCAGTAATAGGGGTGGGGAAGTAAAGGGGGCTTTCAGTTGTGGAGTTATCAATTTATCATCAAATCCATTATCATGAATTTACCAGGTAAAATATTTGGTACATCGCTGCTTGTTTCGTAATATTTGGAGTCGGGGACGAGCCACGACCTTAACTTCACGTTCACCCTTTAGTTTTTGGGCCTCCAATAGGCAATAGTATGGTAAATATCTTTTCTTATACGCATCCTCAGCTACTGAAGGACGAGTAATTGATAAATATCTTTTTTTTTTTTTAATTAAAGGTGCGTTTGGACTTTGGATCTTCTCAGAATAAGTTTTTATTCTTAAACAATCAAAAATAAGTTTTTCGATTTAGGGTGTTATTTTCAAGTGATCCAATATTCAGAATAAATTTTTATTTCTAGTGTGTGTTTGGATCATCCATTTAATCTGCATTAAAAAGTGGTCCCAACAACTCCTTAATCCGCATTAAGAAAATGATCCAAACACATTTTTTTTAGACTACTTAAAAAACACACTAAATTCCTAAAAAACTTATTCATGATTGTTTAGGAATAATATATATATTTTTTTACTTCGAATAACTTGGTCGGGATGTTTAAACGATCCAAACACAACCTAATTAAGGATTTTTTTTGTTATAAAGGTGTACTCGGTTATCATAAAAAAAAATTTCTTCGTGCGTCTCTACAGGAATTGAATGTGTTACCATTAGCTAATTAAACAGAAGAGTCATCAATCAATTATAATTCACACGTTCTATATTAATACCAATTTCGAATTTAAAATGCTATCTTAATAATAATTGGAAAAGCTAACAACAATGATCTAGTGATAAATGATAATGTATCTTACTCCAATTTAATCCTAACTAATATTTTTGGAGAGAACTTGTAGACTATTTTAATCATTTTTTAGCATCTCTTAAAATGATAAACACCACCAAAATAATAAAAAAAATACCCTTATTAATTGAGACGTTATTTATTTAATTTCATTTTATACTGAATTAATAGAGAGTATTTTAATCATTTTGAAGGTGTTCCATCATTTTTTAAGGGTGCATCTGTGAAAAAGTAATGCAACAAGCCAACAATATATACCGAAATAGAGCTCTGTTCCAAATCCGAAGGGATGTATTTTCTGGGGGCGATCCTCAACAAAAATAAAATTTTATGAGCAAAACAATTCACGTTTTGTTTGGTAGTTAATCATTGTTGTGTTTTCATTTTTAAATATTGGATGAATTAATCAGTGAATGCCTGCTAACGTCAAAACTAGCAGACCCATGTGACGTTAGCAATGACTTATAAGTCGGTGTCTACGAGTTCTTTATTTTTATTTAATAAAACTGGAAATCTCTTGCTTATTTAAAAAAGGTTCGTTCAAACTCGTTGACAATGACTTAAATAAAGTTGAAGTGTTATAATACTGTTTGTTAAACTAACATATTCCCTTGGAATAATTAGATAATACAATATTTTTATCCGCTAGCAATAGTGAACGCCTCCAAGGGCCGGGCCGGGTTCTCGGGTGGTCGGGTCTAAAAGGGCCAGCTCAAGGGCCGGGCAGGGCCGGACGTAGGGAGGCTTTTGGAAGGGCCGGGCTAAGAAGGGCTTAAATATGAAGATTGAGCCTGGCATTTTTAGACCCTCCGGGTTTCAAGAGGTCGGACTCGAAGGGCCTAAAGGGCCGACGAACAAACAATATTTTTCTTAAAAAATTTGTTTAAACTATATTTAAAATATAAATATTTTATTTATAAAAATATAAAAATAGCATAAAATATTTAAATATAAATTGTAAATTTTATTTTTCATATTTCATTTGAATTTAGGACCAGTTATATTATAACGACATAGAAAAAATTAAAAAAATCAGTTTTTGTTAATATATTAATGAATTAGAATAATTGAAAATTATGAATGCATGAAATAACATAATATAAAATTTGAGAAAATATATATTTTTTAACTTGTCTTAGCATCAATATGTTAAAGAAATTTAATATTATTTAGAATAATCAGTTTAGATTGGATTGAATTTGATCAGATAGGATCTACTCTTGAGTTGTGATTATGTCTGATTCTTCATAAACCTGGCCTCTCTAGGCCCTGGCCCTTCGTAAGCCTGGCCTCTCTAGACCCTGGCCCTCCAAAGCCTGGCCTCTCTTCAGTTGAGATTGTGGCATGGCCCTTCCTAAGCCCTGACCCTTCTTAAGGGCTTAGAGAGGCCGGGCCAGCCCTTTGTTTCAGAAGGGCTTGACCAGGGTCGGATCCAGAGCCAAAAGCTTTTGGATGTTCACTAGCTAGCAAGCAATAGAGCCCTACGAGCACATTCCCGTACAATGCTACAATATTTCTAACCTCAAAATGGTTTATATAAGTCTCTTTTTTTCCTGCCTCTCATTTATTGGGAGAAAATTTCTTTCGCTCTCTTTTTCCAATTAGTAAATGCACAAATTTTTCTCTTACTTTTTCAAAGCCGCCGCCGACGATAGCAAGATTTTTTTTTTTTTTTTCTTAGCTGATTGGTATGTTTGCGAAGTTTTTATGCTGATTTGACGATAGTAAAATTCCTTCTGCTCCTAGAAAATTCGGTCGTTGCGATTAAAATTCTCATTAAATTCCAGTGAACAGGATACGCATCCCCAATTGAATTGAACTAAGGGTGGAATTGTTCCATATTTCTTTAACCAATCAACATCAGTCCCTGTTTACTGAGAATTGCACAAAGATGTTTCCGTCAATTGGTTCATTTATAATATGAGCTTAGTTAAACAGTTTTAAATGCTTCGACCCGTTGAAATAGTCAATCGTATTGTATGATAAATGATTTATTAAGGAAAGCAAACAGATAAACTGTACAGCCGGCGTTTAATCCATTTGTTAGCTTCAGATACCCAACTAAAATATATCACTAATTACCAATGAGTACCTTGCGACACAATATTCATTTTTTAAATATAGATTCGATGATCATGTCCTGCATGTCGCACAAGTTAGTAGAAACTTAAATTTGAAGGTACATATAATACTTCTCAAGTTATACATCATCTGATTTAATTAATGTTATCTCAATTTCAAACTAGAACCCGATATTTGACAATACAAATCATCAAAATCTGAATCGGATATTATATATACATTGCTCATTTTATTCCTTTCGTATAACACGCTACTACTAATATCTAAGACTCAGAACAGAACAGGATTGTATAGTATGATAGAAAACAAATGGAGGCAATGCACCTCACACAGGGGACCTAAATCCGCCCATGAATATATCTATATATTATATGAATGGTAAAAGCCAAAAAATATATAATAAAGTGTGTGTATGCATGTCTATATATGAGGGCTCAAAGCTTTATTTTTTAATCTCAATTTGCCCCTTAAAAGCTCAAATTTAAAAATAAAATAATTAGTGTAATTCTTTCACTTTTTCTATGCACGCATAAAAAATACAACACTTCTATGCACACATAAGTAGTATAACAATTTCTTGATATTGATCACTAAACTTTTGATTCCCAACAAAATTAAGTAATATCCAATTTTCTGGATGTGTAAATTAATAGATCAGAAATTTATGATTTAATTTATATTTTTATTATTGAATGTGGCGGTACCTTTTCTATGGTATTGGTATGTTACTTATTTGGTTTCAATTTCGTTTGGTACAAAATTCTAACTTTCAAGCACTTGTTATTTATTATTAAGTGAAATAGTTTTTGCATGTTTTTATTACGGCAAGTAAAATCAAATTTTCCTAGTGGTCTAGGCGTTGAAGGAGCGGCCTAGTCTAGACAGAGGAATGAGGATTGTGCTCGTCCAGACTCCAGCCCAATATATTATACAATTTATGTATGAATTAGATCGGCTGAAGTTACTTTTATATAATAATATCCAAATTGGTGTCTACAAGTACAATTAAGAGTTGAAATAAAATATTTGGTAAACATATAACTGAAAATCAGGACAGATCGCGCCGTATTCTATTGTTTTTATTTAATTCATCTTTTGTGCAATTTACTTTATTACTTTTGGTGAATGCTTTGGTAATTAAATAACTCATACATGATATATCTTCAAATTTAGATCAAGAAATGAAAACAGTCCTAGAAATTTCTGGTGAATATTTTTCTTGGCGGTGGTTTATAACTAGGCCACGTTGTGCCCGTTTAGATGATCATAACACATCTAACACGCTCTGGAAATTCGAATACCCTTGACTTGTGAAGGACCGACAGAAGTACAGAACTAGAGGAGAAACCAAAAATTGATTTCACTCAGAGCAAATTTGGTGATCTAATGAGTAACACGTATATGGCAATGTTTTGAACACGGATTGTATTGAGCCTTTGAGGTATATTTAAGTATTAAAGTAGGATTATCTCATCAATAACATCATATTCACTCAGACATCATGGCCATTAATTCCTTGATTTTTATTCATTATCTGCATTCGTAATTTTTTGGGTAACTTGCACGAAAACAGCGCCTAACTTTTTGAAATTTTTTATCCAAAGCATTTTGCTATTTGCAAAATAAATATTATTTTGTATTATCTATTCTATATTCGATGCATGCACCCACAAGAAAGCTGCGCCGAACTTTATGAAATTCGATCCAAAACATTTAGCACGATCTTAATATTTTATTGCCTAAAAAGCTAAAAGAGTGTAATATCTGGGGACGCATCTACATATCTGGGGACGCATCTACTGCGGCCGGAGTACAAATAGTGAATGGTGACATGTGATTTTCTAAATGTTTTTGACTCGCAACAGATACAGTCAAGTTAAAACTAGAGTTATTCACTTATTCATACCGGAAAGCTTTATTAAATCAAAGACTAATTTTCGTGGCTTTTAAATAAAATAATTTACCACAATTTTCTGGACGGAAAAAAAAAACTTTTATTATTTTTTAATAATTATTTAATTCTTATAAATATTCAATATCAAAAATTCATTCTGTCAATATTTATATTCAAGATTGTAACTGCAAATCTACTGTTTCGAAGTAATTCATATATTGTATCAATCATATGCATGTAATTTTATATGATGTTAATTTTCTTGTGATAGATATTGAGAGTTCAGAAAAGTTACATTTTTTTTATTCATTTTATTGGACCTCTTGCAACATATAAAAATAAATGTTTTTCATCGTATTTACCCAAGTCTTTTATTCAAGACACTCAGATTGCGTGACACCCTTGTGGTTATAAAATACTGCCTTTGAGAGTCGAAATATTTTTTTTTATAATAAAATTAAATGTGAGATATAGAATAGCGTCATTTCAAATAGATATAGAAAAAAAAAACTTTTTGCACTATTAGAAAGAGTTTGTCACGGTATTACAAAACTATTAGTTTTTGTTGAATTAATAAATTGTTTAAAATATTAGAAGAATTAGAAGATATCAGAATATTTTTTTATATCTAACTTGAGATTTTGTATGACCTTTTAAGCATTTCAAATTTTCGATATAAGTGGACTCAAGAATCACGTGTTGTATATTTTACAGAAGATTGGATCGGTATTTAATTTTTTTTAAGTTTAGTTGTGGTCTTTTGAATGTCGTTTTCAACTATAAATGCAGTTAAGTTATTCCTAGTGGTTACCAGTAATTACCACATATTATAAAATATATATATATATTAGAAAAAACATTAACAAAAAGTTCTTTCAGTTTGTACCGAAATTACCACATGTTATTCTGTTACATATGAAGTACCGAAATAATAGAATAACCAAACTACGTTTATCAGTACTCTAGAACATCAAACCTGAATCATCACTATATAAACAAGTATTACAAGTTGCTAAATCAATTTCACAATTGGGTTGACTTTTTAGCATGTCCTCCCATCAGATAAATTCACCCAGCGGGTCCAATAGTAATTTATAATTACATTTTTGTTTTAATGTTAGAGGGTAATTTAGTCTCACACTCCGCTATTTTAATGCAAAAATAAATAAATATATAAATAAATAAATAAGGTATTCCATCTATATGGTGATATAACATAATGAATAATTGATACTAGGCATGACAATCGCATCTTCGTTGCACTATATTTTTTAATTGACAATAATTCAGCATGATTTACCTTAGATTTCCAAATATATTTAATTTTTTAATTAAATAATGTTTGGTACAATTATTTTTATTATATTTAAACTAAAAAAGAGAAAATTATTTTTAATTATAGAAAATATAAAAAAATAAAAAATATATTTTAATTATAAAAATAACGATCAAGACTTTTAATTAATACTTTGACTATTTTAGCCTTAGATGAGTTTGTAATTATGTGTTTGGGACACCTCTTAGCTTGACTGAGTAGCTCCCTATCCCGCTATTTCAGCCTGGAAGATTCTACAAAACAACCATTTGATTTTTGGTTTTTACTTTTTCCTTTTGGACGATGGCTGCCAACCGTTAGAATTTTAGAAGTCTTTGTGCTTTCTCGCGATAGGTTATGTACAAAGGGGCGTTTATGGATAAATTAATATCAGTTCTAGTTTTTTGTTTTCCTTTTTTGATGTTGTGTAAGATACCGAAATTAAAGAAATTATATTTAAATTATATATAGAAAATGAATATATTGACAATCGAACTTATTTAATAATCGATGAGTTGTGGCCATTAAACCCAAATGCAGACAATATTAAATTGTTGGATGGAGCACTAGTCAGATTACATAATGCACCACTCATAATCGAAGCTGGTAGGACATCATATACCATTTAAAAAAAATGTTATGTAAAATATTAATTACAAGTTAGGTTTTAACTTTTAAGCATTAGAAGAGCCTTAGTTATATATGATCTTATAAAATTAAATCCTTCAAAATTTTACATTATTTCGGAAGAATTTTAAACATACCATATTAAAAACAATTCAACAAGCACGAGATGTATATGACATGGTGATATAACTTAGGCTGGCTTCATAATTTTTTTTAAAAGAGGAAGGAACAAAATTATTATTATGTTTTTTAAGCATGTCGAGGACCGACAGGTGATACTCCATGTGTATATTGTCCAAGTTTAGAGACCATAGATCACTTTTTTTTTCATTTTTTCTAATAATATATTAATCTGGTTATGGTTTATGAAACAATTTGATTATAGCATTGAACCATATTTTCTTGAAGATTTATAGCAATATAATGATTCTTTACATAGATCGTTGTTAGGTATTTATCTGTGTAATAATTGAAATAAGATAAGTTTTAAGTCAGATAAATACCACAGATAGACCACAGATATAGATATATTGCTTCCTTAATCAATTCTTTGCTTAATAATTGGTTGGTTTTGTGAAATTACGCATTGAAAGAGAAAGTTTTTGGATTGATTCCTGACATGACTAAGCTTTATCTCCAACCTCTTTTTTTTTTTTTTTTTTTTTTTTTTTTTTTTTTTTTTTTTTTTTTTTTTGAGATACCAGGTAGAGGCTTATCTCCAACTTGATCAAGCTTGAAAGATGGTTGATGTTGGGCGATATCTCTTGGATCAAGAAGAAGTGTCAAATAAAATGCTAATTATCTATGGACTTTTTCTCATATTGTTTTTATGGACTTTGTTTATATGTTGCACTTACTTTTTGCGATCTTATGAGTTCATGAGGAAAACGTAAAGGGAGATAATAAAGGGACATTTGTACCATATGTCGATACCTGTGCAAATGAGGGTAGAATTATTCTCTTGATCTCTACTATGCTTTCTTTAATGCAAGTTGTAGAGCAGTCAAAGCTCTAATTGTTTCAAAAAAATTTTAATTAAATGGGATGGTAGGAAAGAAAATTCTTACAATCCTATTTGGGTGAAAAATATCCGTTGAAATTAGTTGAAATTTTTATTATCTTTGTTTCTTTGAAAATCTTGGAGCAAGAGAAGGGACTTTATATCCCTTCCTCTTCAATTTTCAGTTCAAGAGCAGACCTTATCTTTGTTTCAGTTTAGATTTGTGCTAAGTTCGAGATCTAGTCTAAGATCTAAATATAAACAAATCGAAACCTATTCTTTGGGATTCGACCTAGACAACAGATATTGGATCATCTTGAAGGAGAGAAACACAAGAATCTTCAATAATCGCTTCTCTATGCACATGCTGCTAACCAACGACATTTTCGCTTTTTCAGGACAATAGTTTGGCAATTGCTAATTTGTCTATTAAATGTATTGTGGATATCTCAACAGTAATTTTTATTTTCTTTTAGAATTTTGATATAAGTAGCTTGTAATTTTTTTAATAAATTTTGTTTGTTGGCTCTTGCCAACTAATCTTAAAAAAAAAATTGTACCTCATCTGAATTTCTATATTTTTTGTTAGGTTCAACCCTTGTTGGCTCGGACCTTATAAGTCATTGCGAAATCATGTAACATATTTTTTTAAAAAAAAAATTATTTATTTCTAAATTATGTGTTGTTTTTGAAATAACATGATCGAAACTGTCAATAAACATTAGCACCAAAAGAAAAACTCATGAACATTTTATATATTCATTCCTAATATAATCAATTTATTAAGGGTATGATCAGAATGTCGTTTTTTAACTTGGGATTTCATTTCATTAGAAAATTCTTGATCAAAATGGATGAATTTCATGTCATTTGATCCGAATTTCTATATAATTAGACCCAACGAAATCTCACAAAATTAATTCTAAATTAATTCTAAAGAAATGAATTGAAAGCCCGCATAAAAATCATTTTGATCAGGTAGATCGACTACTGGATCTTATCTTGAGCTGGACAGACATGCAGATCTTATCCTGACCCTTACTTGGTCGTCCGACTCCTTACGGTCAATTGGTTTCTCGAATCAGGTAGATCCGACTACTGGATGAAGTTTGAATTGGTCATAATTAAGTCCTAATGCCATCCCCATGAAAAAGATGATCCAACTTCCAAGTGGAGGACAACATTTCTTTGCCGGGATAAGGGTGCAGGAATGAATGGACGAGAGCGACACTAGCAAATAATGAAGATTCAACGACTAACTTTCAAAGAGAGAATAATGCCGAATGGAAAGGAGCCATTTGGAACAGTCCGGCGCCGGCCACTTCCAGGGGCTGAGACACGTCGTGCATTGATGTGGATCAGCTAGTGCTCAGTCAAATGGGTCTGCAATTGCTGCTATCCCCATCTTTTGCCATTTTCAAACAGCACTACAATTTACACATCTTCCAATCCATTCGTTCCCAAATTGTTTGGAAATACCTTTTGTCCTTTTGACGACAATAATTGATGGAATGTGATTTTTTGATATAAATTGCCTCTATTTTGATACATGGTGGAGTCCTTAAGCACCGAGAAGAATACGAGATTTTTAATAAAACCATTGATGCACGACATACCGCATATTATGTCAAAATGAAAATTACGTTTATAATGAAATTAACAATACAAAATTAGAGAATCAACTTTTGGTCTACTAGCAAAAAACACCGCCTTTTTATGAAGGCCGTGGGTTCAAAATGCGGCTGAGGAGCTCATTTGTGATATTTAATTTTGAAATAAGTTGGAAGACTTGACACTATCTTATCTTCAAAATAATACTTAATTATATTGTTCATCCATCTTTTGAAAAAGAAAAATATATTTCTCATCCACAACAAAATTCAGTTGACCTTTTATTTATCTTGATAATTATGATCGTACAATTTATATCAATTAATATAAATTTGAAAAATATTTTTTTATATATACAGTTGGCTCTAGAAATAGGGTATCAACAAAATTTATGTAATTCAAATATTATTTAATTACTCGATAAATAATAAGCTTCAAAGGTTTTAAAATTTTGAATAACTAATAAATGATTAAATATGTACAAAAATTACATCTAAGATTACTCGTACAAATACCAATATCAATGCCAAACACCTAATCGACCAATTCATTTATTTTTTACTGATGGTTTCGGACCTACATGTTTCTCTTTTTTTCCCCATGAACCCATCTCGTTTCTCCTCCTCTTTTTTTTCAAAAAAAAAAAAAAATCTAGATTGCTTAAACCACTTCTCTCTCTCACGTGTTTCAAAAAGAAAAAAAAAAAAATCTCTCTCTCTCACTTTCTCTCTCCCCCTCCAATTTATATACCCGGATATTTACCTCTACTACCATCTCGCCTTAACAAATTTCACCTAGAATTACATGCGTGGATCTCACTCATTATCATTGATAAAATTGCTATAAATCGGCGGCTGGACAAGGTTAAAATCGCCTTGTGTGGCTACTTGCTTTATCAAAGAAGACAAAAAAGGTTACAGTCGACTTTTGATTCTCCATTGTTTTTTGTAAGCTCTATTGTTTAGTTTAATTAACAATATGTGTTCAATAAACAATTTTTGTATTACTACTCACAAAAAAAAACAATTTATTTATATTTCAAATCAGTTTAAAGAATATAAAATATTCATTTTTCATCTATCATTCTGTTCAACAGTGTGCGTGACATGTTGTTCAATTTAGATATTTTACCATTTAATCTAATAAAATAAATATTCCATGATATTATTATTAAGTAATTTTGCTGCATCAGCTTTCTTTCTTAAAAATTTATTTTATTTTCGGCTTACAAAGACCAGTCTCACATAACATTTATTCGGCGATCTCAAAAGATCTCGCTGATACCGACCACATCATTCCACCGCCAGTTCCTCGTTGGCAAAACGCGGAAAGAAAAAGAAAGCCGGCATCAAAATTGAAAATTCTCCAATCCCTTTCTCTTTCATTTTACTTATTATTTCTTTTTTCTTTTGCATGTAATTATCTAAAGGCCACCGTACCAAAAGTTCTCCAATCAAGTCACAACTGCAGAGAAGAACAAATCAGCAGTTAATTTTCTTTTCTTTTTTTTTTTAACTTGAACAGCAGTTAATTAAATTAAAGAATCAAAGGTACAACACAACACGGTATGCAAATAAATGCAATGCAAGAGAACATATAGCTAATTAGCTGACGCCATGCAGATGACGACATCATGCGAAGACTCATAGTACCAAGTCAACTGAGCTCCCCTTCTAAACCTTCCCTCCCCTTCCCCTGCTAAGCCCCCCTCCCTTCCCTCCCCTGCTTCTATCATGGCAGAGCAGTTACTCTCCATTGCTCCATGCCATGACACTCTCCCTGAAAACTACATCCGGCCCGAATCACAGCGGCCGCGCTTGTCCGAGGTTGTTACCGACACCAACATCCCCGTCATCGATCTAAGCTCACCCAACAAATCTCTTATCATTTCACAAATCGCCAATGCTTGTGAAAAGTATGGTTTTTTCCAGGTAATTAATAGTTAAATACTCATTGCACTACTGAATTAAACATCAATGAGTTTAAATTAACATTCTTGATTCACTAATTGTGTGTTTTTAATGTGGTTAACTAGGTTGTGAACCATGGGATAACAGAGGAGATGCTAAGGAAAGTAATGGGGATTGGAAAGGAGTTCTTCAAGCTGCCACCTGAGGAGAAGGCAAAGTTATACTCCGACGATCCCGCGAAGAAGATGAGACTGTCGACGAGCTTTAACGTGAGGAAAGAAACAGTGCATAACTGGAGAGATTACTTGAGGCTCCATTGCTACCCGCTCGACGAGTTCGTGCCCGACTGGCCGTCAAAGCCAGAATTGTTTAAGTAAGTTCATGCATCTCGATCTCCCTAGTTATAGTTCTGTATTAATCTTTTGAGCAATTAGTATTATTATTTATTATTTAGTTTTTTCGGTTGAAGTGCTCTCGTTTCTTGGGTAGATGCTACCTCGTCAGAGGGAAGAGGTTTTAGCTTTTAGGTCAAAAGACGACATTTGCTAAAAAAGTAATTAAGATAGACCAAACCAGATAGTTCCCGGGTTATTATTGTATTTTTTTTTTTTTGCGACATTTTACCGAGGAATCCTGTTATTTTCTGTAAATTGTAACTTGTTAGCTTTGTCGTAAAAGTAAAACTAAAAGCGTTTATAACATCGTAGAGACGGATCTCTGTATATATTGAACACGTTCAGGTTCGTATTATTAAGATTAAAATTCTGAATTTCTTAAAAAGAAAAAAGATTAAAATTCTGAAGTAGATCTACCATTTTCAGTTTCTTTACGTTGACCAGAATAAATCAACTGTAAATTATAATAGTGTTGATGCTTTATTGTGGAATAGATAAGAGTGAGACAAGATTTGTTTATGAATTTATTATATATATATTTTTTCTTATATATATCTGGATCTATTATCAAAGAAGGCCTTTTTTTTTTTGTTAGCTTCAAGACCATTAGCATCGTACAGTTAAGATGATTTAAATTTCGTACAAACATGTCAGCCTTAACTAAAGTGACAAATAACTCAAATATAATTTGGTTTATAAGTATTTTAAATGGTCTGCTAAACACAACAAATATTTAATATAAATTTATTAGTTATTACTATTACGATTGTGTTCTAATCAGATCATAAAATATATCGTATTGTCATAACTACCTGGAAATAGTTAGTTGTGCGAAGACGAAAAATGATCATTTGAGTCACATGCTATTTCTTCTCCAAGAAAATAAGGACATATACTATAAGCCAAACACCCCGGGTTGTGATCAGAAGATCATTTACAATCCGAAAATCTGGTGTTTAATGCTAGGCCGGATCTACAAAATCTCTGGACCCAATTGTCACTATTGCTCTTTCAATCGAAATTGTTTCTGTTTTTAGTATGTCTGTACTTGTCTATGGACGTGACGTTTGGTAGTGAAAAATGGGGAAATATTTATATTAGTATTAGTTTTTTAATTTGTACTTTATCCATTATTTAAGTATGATCATAAAACAAAAAAAAAAATTCCCTTTAAATACAGAAACTTATCTTGTAATCTTTTGAATTGAAGGGAGAGAAATTATCACAATTTATTAAAGAAGATTTGGAATTAGTGTGCAGCAACTACAATGTCTATTCATGTACCTGCACGCTTAAAAGTAAAACTACTGTAATACTTAGTTGGATGTTTAATTAGTAATGTAATAATAATGTCTTTTCATGTTCTATAACTTATTTAAAATTTATATTTTGTTACTACTATTTTTATTTATTTAAATATAATAGAGAAAAAAAATAGATATATCAAATAAAACAATAAAAAAGTATGATGACCTTCATTTCTTCTTACTCTTCATTTTTTTTTACCTTCCGTCTTTTACGAATCAAACAAGATGCAACATGCAAGTCACATTAAAATATACAATTAACTAAGCCGGGGGACCCGCTTCAGATGTTCCTTCTCCGGACAATGAAATTCGTAACTATTTTATTTAATAAAAAAATCTTAATTATTTTAAAACTAAGTTGATGAGTCACATGCTCTGCTTCCACGTAGGCTGATCTGGTGTTATAATAAATAATGCATTTTCTTGGTCACGGGGTAACAACCACATGACAAGGTAAAATTGGTTCAAGTAGCCTAACAATGATTAACAAATGTTGTCTTTGTTTTTTATTTGCTTGCGTAGCATGCCAGACCGTATTTTATAAGCCTTTACAGATTATGAGATTATTTAATTCTGAGAAACCCGAAAAATGATCTTCATTAAAATCTTACGGTATAATTATTTTAATTCAACTATTAGTAATTTAATAAATAATTTTTTTATTAATAAAAATTGTCAGTTTACCGACCTTAAAAAAAAAAACACATCACGGGGTCACAAGAGAAACGCATCACGGCGTCACAAGAGATTAGAAATTGTATTAAACATCTGTATTGCTTACAGACCTTTCAGCAAAATAAAAATTAATATCTGTAACAAAAAAAAAAATTTACTGAACACGTGGCAGCGTAACCACCCTACTTTTGGAACAGAATAGAGTTAGAAAACAAAATGGTTTTTTTAAGAGGAATCCGTAGAGAAGTCAAATGTGTTATCTTCTTTAGCAATTGACTATTCTTATACCAATCATTGGTTATCAGCTAATCAGCCATAGGTAAAGAATATACTTTCAAAACTTGAAGTCTTAATGAAGCCTTCATTCAGACAGATCGAGATAAAAAAAAAGTAAAATAAAAAAAAATAAAAAAAAGAAGTATGTAAGGCATCTAGTCCTTTAAAAAAAGGAAATAGAAAAATGCGAACAAGGTTGTCTATAGTAGACCAGGGGAATATTCTATGGTGGCTCTGTTTGTGACCGAATCCAATGTCCAGTGATTGTGCAAGACGGACCATTCTATGAAATTGTGTGACCTGAATCTGGACTAATTACAAAACAAACGTATAATAATACCGTTGTGAAATGATGGAAAATTGCGCTGATAACCTGTAACTTCCTGAATTCTTCATTAGGACTGGTTCAATTGTATATGTTTATTAAGAAGAATTTGATTATTGACATAGTTCCAAATCAGGCCATCTCAATTCTAATTATGAGCCTAGTAAGCTCACAGCAGAAGTTTTCCTACCAACATTGTGTAAGCTAGCACAATTAACGTTCAAAAAATTATTTGCAATATTATGTTTACAAATTTTACATAATCTTTGTAGGGAAATTATGAGTACATATTGTACCCAAGTACGGCAGCTAGGATTCCGTCTATTTGGATATATATCAGAAAGCCTGGGTTTAGAAACAGACTACATAGAAAATGTGCTTGGAGAACAAGAACAACACATGGCGGTGAACTACTACCCGCAGTGCCCCGAACCAGAACTGACTTACGGGTTGCCGGCTCATACCGACCCCAATGCACTGACAATTCTTCTTCAAGACCAGCAAGTCACCGGGTTGCAAGTCCTGAAGGAAGGAAAATGGATTGCTGTTGATCCAGTACCATGGGCGTTCACTATCAACCTCGGTGACCAACTACAGGTGAAAATTTTAATTGGTATATAGTATCTCATACCAACATAAACGACTTATGACTTGACAATATTGATGGACATATAGATAGAACAAATCAAATTTAATGTCAGTATTGCAAAGGCCTGTTAATTTCAAAACATTAAAAAAAATTTGAATTATAAATGAAAGAAAAAAAAACTTATCAAATTCATCATTTTACTACATAAACCATAACTTTGGATTCCAAATTAAACTATATTTTTTAATGATTGTCAACTTGTGAAGATAAATAATTATCAAATAATTCCTCTCAAAATTCTGTTTGCCTTTAAACAATCATGCTTATATTGATTGAACAAGTAGACTCTACTGGTGAAATTCTATTTATTTGGACTTATTTATAACTTTTACCCATATATATTATTTACTTGAGTTTTTATATTGTCTTAGGCATTAAGTAATGGAAGATATAGAAGTGTTTGGCATCGGGCAGTTGTGAATTCAAACAAAGAAAGGATGTCTATTGCTTCATTTCTCTGCCCATGCAACTCTGCTCTGATCTGTCCTCCCAATAAACTCACCGAGAAATCACCAGCCATTTACCGAAGCTATACGTACGATGAATACTATAAAAAGTTTTGGAGTAGAAATTTGGATCAAGAACATTGCTTGGAGCTTTTTAAAACAAATTCAGGTGAACAAAATTAATTCATATTTGACTTGGTTTCAAATAAAAGCATTGCGAATGGAAGCTCTCTTTGAAATTTTGAATGGCTCCTCTGCTTTCATCAGAACCAAAGAAATCATGAGCTCCCATGTAAATTTGTTTTAGTTCTTTTTGTTGGTTCTTTCTGTTGTTAGAAATCTAACAAAAAACCAACGAAAATAAAATTACATGGGAGCTCATAATTTCTTTGGTTCTGATGAAAGCAGAGTAGCCATTCAAAATTTATGAGAGAAATTCCATTCCCAATGAATTTGTTTGAAAGCAAGTCAAATATAAATTAGTCTAAATTTCTGAGAGAGCTTCCATTCCCAATGCATTTGTTTGAAACCAAGTCCAATATGAATTAGTTTTGTTCACCTGAATTGGTTTTGAAAAGCTCCAAGCAATCTTCTTGAACAAACAAATTATTATTTTTGGGTAAATTACAAGGGTGGTCCTTAGATTATGAAGTTTTTTTTTCGTTCTGAGTTTTCAAAATTTCAGTCTATATTGGTACCCAATATTTTCTACTTATATTAAACTAATACATCTATTAAATATATTCAGAGATTGTGGATGATAAATGGGGAATTGATATCATAACATTGGCATCCATGTCTGTAGACCTTTTTATGGACATATGCATGTTATGCCATTGATGTATTTGTTCTTCATCCACTTCATTTAAATCCTGTCAATATTATTAAAGTATGGTAATATAGATTTTTATTAGTCATTATACCAGAACGATGCTTAAGGACCATCGGAGTAATTTGCTCTTTTTATTGTGGGTGTTTTTGGTTGGTTGTCTCCATTACAAGACAGGTGACATTGAATGTAACTCTTCTAAAGACAGCCGACAGAGCATGTTTGCAACAAGATTGTAGTACTTTTGAAAGTGTTTTGTTCACCTCCGTCGTTGTTATTCTGTATGATAAACGACGCATGCTTTTATTCTTTAGAACAATGTAGTTTATGTTGTATTATATTGAAATTATTTAAGGCCTGTCGATGGCTTGTTTTCTTGCCGTCTGTTCAGTAAGAAATCCTTTATAGTGAGCTTGGTCCGCCATTGTTTTATCCATTTTCTGGATTTATGGTGTGACAAGGTGTCATACTGTCATGTGTTATTGTAAGCCTACACATGCATATGTAGTGTATCTTTATTGCTTTGTGGAAAATGTTTTAAATTGCTTGAATAAATTTTACATTGTAAATTTTTATTTTTATTTTTTTTATTAGTCAATGAAAGAACTCGATTCCTTGTCTTTGTTTACCTGACTAATGTTGGCATGCTGGTCTCAAACTTACTACTTCCACATAAAGAGTAGTGTCATAGCCAACTAAGATTTCAAACACAATCGATGTCTTGAAGGGCATCAGGAGAAGGTTTTTTGCAAAGGAAAAAATAAATGTCTTGGAGATCAATACCTTGTAAATTTGACCACATATTATCTTTCCAAACAAAATAGTTGATTGGATATAATCGATTCGGGACGTCAAAATCAATCTCTCCTATTAAAGGTAGGCTTTGGAAACTTCGACACGAGCCTAACTCGATCTAGTTATTTACAGCACAACTCTTGTATGACACCATAGATAACACCATTTTGAATCCTTTAGAGGTTTCATATAGCTTATCTGACATCCTTCAATTTCTCTTCTGAGACTTCTCATGGTATCTGCCTCTGTGTGTCGAAATAGACACCGAATGGAAACTTTTCCTCCACCAGTGCTTACCGTATTCTCTCAAATTCTGGTGCATATTTTCCGTACTTCCATTTTCTCTGGAAAATCAAAGCACCTCCAAAAGTAAAAATCTTCCTTTGGCTTTTACTTTTGGACCAATTACTGACTCAACAGAACCTACTACTTAGGAGTTGGCCCTCCTCTTCATCTTGTCCTAGTTGCAATGCCGCCATTGAAACCTCAGTCCACCCCTTTCTTCGCTGTCAATACGCTATGAATGTATGGACACTTATTTAAATCTATTTCAGGCTGCCATCTTTAGACTTCACTTCAAATTGTTCAAACTTCTGGCTATATCCTAGAGATCGAGGTAGACAAATAGAAAATTGGGATATCATTTGGGCGGCTACCGCTTGGAACATCTGGAAATCAAGAAATAACAGGATCTTCTCAAACTTGGACACTCGTAGAGATTTTACTCAAAAACATCTGCGCTGATATCGAAAATTGGACTAAACATGCTTAGGATTGTTTCTCTTTCTCCTTTAAGTATTAATTTCCTATTTTTTTAGTCCATGTATAGGTTTTATTTTTCTTCTTCTTTTTCACCCTGTAAATATCTTTTTATTTAATATATTTTGTCGGCGTGTAATTGTCACCTGACCCTAAATAAAAACATAATCGATGACGGACCTCGCTTTTTTTTTTTTTTTTTGAAAGACATCAATTTAAAACTGATAAATTGATTTTAGTTACTAGTTAGAAATTAAAATACCGTAGTTGCTCATTTGTTTTGTCAAGAGAAAAAAAATACTATTATTTAGAAACTGGTTGATAGACGAGGAAATTTTTTTTGTTAGTCTATCCACTATCATTAATCAGCAGCAGGGGAAAAAATTGGTAAATCATTTTTTTTAAATATCAAATAAAATGAAAAAAAATGGTCATGCGGACATACATGGGACTCAAATCCTCGACGGTCCTTAAAGGACTGTTTGGAACAGCCATTCTCTTATTTTAAATATTTAAAAATTTTAAAAATTCAAATGTCGAATCCAAACCGTTGATCCAAACCTCGCTTTTTTTTTTTTTTGAAAGACATCAATTTAAAACTGATAAATTGATTTTAGTTACTAGTTAGATATTAAAATACCGTACGTTGCTCATTTGTTTTGTCAAGAAAAAAAAATACTATTATTTAGAAACTGGTTGATAGACGAGGAAATTTTTTTTGTTAGTCTATCCACTATCATTAATCAGCAGCAGGGGAAAAAATTGGTAAATCATTTTTTTTTAATATCAAATAAAATGAAAAAAAAATGGTCATGCGGACATACATGGGACTCAAATCCTCGACAGTCCTTAAAGGACTGTTTGGAACAGCCATTCTCTTATTTTAAATATTTAAAAATTTTAAAAATTCAAATGTCGAATCCAAACCGTTGATCTTGTTAAATAATACGAGCGATGCGTTTTCATATAATTTTTATGAAATTTGGAGTTGATTTGATACTAGATTAAGTGACCAAATTATGAACGTATTAAAATTAATCTAACCATGTTCGTTCATTTGTTGACCACTTAATCTAGTATCAAATCAACTCCAAATTTCATAAAATTTATATGAAAACGCATCGCTCATAACGGTTTGAATTCGATATTTGAATTTTTTTTAATTTTTAAATATTTAAAAAAGGAAAATGGTTGTTCCAAACAGTCCTTTTAGGACTGTCGAGGATTTGGTTCCGACATACATGCAGATTTGTATTATTATATACATGTTTCAGCTGCAAATTCTCAAAAGTCAAAATAGATTTATTCACTTCAGAAAGGTACTCTTATATCGGAGCAACAATGAATGCAGATACTTTGTTAAAACATAGATTATGACAAAACGCATATTAATTAAATTTTCCATTGAATATAATCCAAGGTCTAAAAAAATAAAAATTTTCTTAGTAAAATTCAGATATTAAAAATTTGGTAAACTACATCACGGTTTGAATTAAAAGGTGCGAGTAAATCGTGTCTTAAAAGTGTGTCTAAAAATTTGTATTAAAAATTGAATTTATTTCCATTGTTGATTTATAGTATTTGAAATTAAAAACTTAAATGCGTCCAGAAAGAACAATTAAATGATAAAACAACTGTTCAAAACAAAAATGAACCCTCAATTGGCAATTGCATCTAGGTGCAATTTCCTTTTTTGTGTTAATGTTCTAGAAGTATGTTGTTGTCACTTGTCAATAGCATTATAACTCTAGTTATTGTCGTTCTTATCCTACTCAAACACTTGGAATGTTCAGCAAATAGTGTTTGTATTTTTGGAAGAAAAACAAGGTGTATTGTTGTTCGTCTCTTTCCAACTCAAACACTTGGATTATTCAGCATATAGTATGTGGTTGTTATAAACGAAACTCCCAAAATGTTAATAGTTTCTTGGTCCGACAACAACTGTAATTAGGGACCACAGTATGCTTGACATTTGGGCGGAGACTTCAAGTCAATCTTCTTGCTTATGATATTTTAAAAGGGGAAAATGTTTTTGGGACCAAGCCAAAGTACATAAGACGCTATTTTTCATACAAACAAAAATAAACTATATTTTAAAAAATTTTATTTATAAACTTTTCATTTGATAATACACTAGATTTACATGAAAATTTCTAAACAACAGTTATCAAGAAATCTTTAAAATACATTCTCTTTGTTGTGTGACTTGTGTCAAATGTTATTTAAGATTTAGCATATCTCTACTTGGCAGCCCACTGCCAGACTTTTCCCAAAAAAAATGATTTAGCATATCTCTACATCATATTCGCAACTGTATTTTGAAAAGACGTTTACTTAATTATTTCCAATATGTTTATTATCCAAGCAGAATATGCTTGGTTATATGCCATCTGAGACATGTTTTTTCTATTCGTAATATTTCGTATTAATCTTAATTCGGACGAGTCTACTTAATAAAAAAAAATTTACTTGCTTCGAAATTGGTTGAAAATATTAACATAATGAGATGGCATTAAGACGTTGAGATATTAGTTGTCGTTTTTTTTTTTTGTTTTAAAGAAAGAATACGATTCAAGTTTTCTATTTTTTGAATTTAAATAGCTACGATTGCCTGCCTGATTTCGAGCACATTGATAGCACTTTGTTTACTTCACATCTTCTCATCGCCTGCGAGTATCGACTCCGATATAATTGGCAATTAACAAAGGAGAGTTGGCGCTTGCTTACAACATTATATACGTGTATTTGTGGATAAGTCAGAGGCAAATAGATTTCCGATTATTATTAGCATCTTTCTTTTTCCCAATAAATGAAATTTTGGTTTGCACAATGCCAAATACTTCGCACGTAATTCAGAAAAAATAAATTAGGCCATGTTTGAAAACTAATTAAACTAAGAGTACCCTGTTACTTTAAAACATCATTCATTCGCAATCACAATTACAACATGATAATGAGAACCAGCTTTTAGTCTACAAGTTCTAAATTTACTTGATAGGTTTTTCATAGACTTGGGAGACTAACAAAAAATAAAAATCCACTGACGGGCCTTTTTAAAACAGCAATTGGAGCATTTTATATAACATCATCCATAGTCCGAAAAAATAATGTTCTTATATATAGTCAAATTATTTTCTTTACTCGATCCAAAATTTTCACATGCATCTGGTTTGGTCTTATAAAACCCTTTTTCCAAATTTGCGGAGGTCAATTTCAAGGGCCTTTTCAAACAAGATTAAAAATTATATAGATCTTCTCCACTAAATACTCCCTCCCTTAATTTCGGCCCAAATAATTTCGGCCTGTAAAAACCCAAATGTTCAATATTTCTCCGATAAAACACAAATTAATGTAACCAAACCAAAAGCGCCATTATCCGTTTATCTCTTTCCCACTCTCTTCTCCCACATTTCCAGCCATGGCGACTTCTCTCTCCTTCTCTCACCACCTCACCACCAAAACCAAACTTCCCTCCTCATCCTTCCTTCCTACCTTGACTCCTTCCCGCCTCTCGCATTCTCTTCGTCGGGCCGTCGCCATCAGTTCGAAACCCCTAACTGTGAGAGCCATGGCGCCTCCTAAACCAAGCGACAAGCCCAAGAAAGGTACTTTTAGCACTTTGTTTTATATTGCTGATTCTTAGAGTGGATAATTTCTTATTTCACCCTTACCTTTGGAATGATCTGAGCACAACTCATCCTAATGTAACCTATCTGTTGCCTTATTGTGTTACTAGTTTGAGTAAATTATGAATGGGCCCTTGAATTCTGGCAGAATTGCAGCTCTGGGCCTTGTGCATTGTTATATGTGCAGGTCTGAGTCATTTCCTTGTTCCTGTATTAGTTTTGGGGGTCCTTTTAGAACCAATAGAAAAGCCGCACATATTTATTATTTGACCGGACTGCTTCATTGCCTAGCTAAGTTGACTTCCATGGAAAGATTGAGAAGGTGCAGGAAGGATTACAATGTCTATTGAGAATCATACATATTAATTACTAGAAGAGCAATTATGTGATACTTGAGAGACCATTGATGTACTCAGAGACAGTTTATTTTCTGTTTCTCTATACTTTGCTATAATAGGTAGTTTTTTTGTGATTGTAGTGACTGGCATTATCAAATTGGCTTTGGAAGCGGGTAAGGCAACCCCAGCTCCTCCGGTGGGGCCTGCACTTGGTGCAGCAGGAGTTAACATCATGTCATTTTGCAAGGAGTACAATGCTAAAACTGCTGACAAGGCTGGTTATATCATTCCTGTGGAGATTACAGTCTTTGATGTAAGTTTTTGTATGTTTAGATTTATTATGTTACAATTCACTGGATTGTCTGTTTTAGTAATAGTTTCACTTCTCAACTATTGATATAGTACTGCAGCTCATATTGGCTGAGTGCCATAGCAAGGTACAATGCACAACTATAATTTTTCAAATGAGTGTCAAACAGGGGCGGAGCCAGAAAAAATAAATTGGGGGGGCAAATTTTGTAATTTTAAATATCTGGGGGGGGCAAATTGTATAATTTCTATATAATATTACAAAAATTAGTACACTATACTACTAAAATCAGAAATCACAGGGGGTGCAACAGCCCCAGCCCGCACCCCCACTACCTCCGCCCCTGGTGTCAAAAGCCAAGACTTGTAAAAGGTCGATTACATTATGGTCACAAGAATATCAGTCTGATATAGTTCACGACTTTTATAGTCTTAAAGTTTGTTGAAGTAAAATAAATATGGAGATTAAATTATTAAAGTGCATTGGCATAATATGAGCAGGATAGGAGCTTTACATTCATCTTGAAGACCCCTCCTGCTTCTGTTTTGCTTCTAAAAGCAGCTGGTATGTTTTGTTTCTTTTGCCTGGTACTGATCCTACAACTATTGTATATACGCTCATGGCTCTGTTTTTATGAACAAAACGTAAAAGGTTACATCAATGTTTCTACAGAAGGTATAATTTAGGGAGAGATTCAGAATTAGTTATATTATTGTAAAAAATGTATATGGAAAGGGGGACAGTAAAAAATTATAAACATATGAGAGATAGAGAGATACTGAACCGGGTAAGAAATTTATTGAAACCGGAAGCCTTTGACTTCATCCTTGTGTACTAATTTATCAGGCATATCTTAAACATATCTATAATCCAATTATGTTATTATTTCTTTTCCTGTTAAAGAGTTCCCTGCATGTGCTGGTAGCAAGTAAGAAAATAAGAACTCAAAAGAGTAGCTTTGACTTTTCTTGCTTTTAGCTAGCTATACATATGAAATTTGGGTTATGTAGGTGTTGAGAAAGGTTCAAAAGATCCAAAGAGAGAGAAGGTTGGTAAGGTGACAAAGGATCAGGTTCGTGCAATTGCAGAGGAAAAAATGCCTGACTTGAACTGCAAAAGCATTGATTCTGCAATGCGAATGATTGCTGGTACTGCGGCAAATATGGGCATTGACATTGAGCCACCTATTCTTGAACCCAAAAAGAAAGTTCTTCTATAGGTTGGGAGTTGTTTGTATTTATCAGCAAATTTTCCCTTTTATCGAGCAGGCTTAATTGTAGATTTGAAAGAAATAGCATTCCTGTGTTTGCACTATTTTTGTTGCCTCAAGTTACAAATTAATCTGATATAAATCCAACTTTTGTGTCTCTATTTGTCATCCTGGGTACACAATCGAGTCGAGGCAACATAAATACTCTGTTGGAGACAATCTATGCACTATTATAGGTCACATAAGAACTTATACAAGAGTCATACATAAATTTGCACTTATAAAATGGGATTAGCATTTAATACGCCCCGAATGCTGGACGATCCAAGATGAAATTGTTATCATGTGAGTATGTGACAAATATCATTCTTCATTATTATATTTAGAAAGAATAAAAATAATTAAAAAATATAGAGCTCATTTCAGTTCACACTACGAGGGCATTTTTCATTGAGTCAAATATTTCTCAAGCTTTTGAATTATGTGCCTGCATTATAGTTTGAACTTGTCTAGTAAAGAAATCTGGCTCAACAGTGAGGTATTTAGTCAATGAAATGAGAATCAATTAGAATGTTCATTTGTAATCTATCTTCTGAACCATTAAAAATATTATGTGAAATAATGCGGATCAATCAACTCCTATAGGCTGTGCATCCTCTGAAGGGCTTATGACATTTCTTTGCTTTATTTATTTCTTTTACTCGAGCTATTTTATATATAAATATAAATAACATAAAAACTTCCTCCTCAAGTCCCCCTCATCTCTATCATATGAAGTCACAAAAGGGAAAAAGAAAAGGAGGAAGAAGAAGAAGACGAAAATGCAAGTAAAATTGCGATCTATTGACTTTACCATTGGGATGCAATAGGGGCATTGTCTTTGTTGCCTCAAGTTACAAAGTAATCCGAGCCACAACCAACTATTGTGCTCCTATTTGTCGTGCATTGGATTGGGTACACAATAGAACCAAGGCAACATAAAACATTCAGAACAGGGTACACAATCTATGCGCTATTATAGTTCAAATTAAATTAGAACTAGCTTTTCATACACGCTTCGCGCGTGAGGCATTGTTCTTTCAGTTATACAGTAAAAGTCGGGTAATTGAAAGTTGTAATTAGAGTAAGGAACTATTGTGTCTATGATGACACCATAAGAAAAATTTGTAGTTGGGTTAATTTGTGAAGACTGGCTTCCCATTGATGTATGATAAGGTGGCGATACATAGTAAAGACTCTCATAAGCATTAATTGCATTATATTTGTCATCATCGAGCAAAATATCAATTATCTAAGTTTTAAATTGTTCTCAGGCCCATGTCAGGTAAATGAAACCCATAATCATACCTTCCAACTTTCTGTGAAACGTGAGGTTAAAGGAGGTGTAAATACATAAAAAGTAGAGCAAGGTTCTAGTGCCACAAGTTTTTGGTGCCACAAATGCCACAACTTCTTTTTTTCATTAATATTTAAAAAATTTTAAATATGACTTTCAAATCCAAACGTTGATCTTATTTAATTTTACGAGCGATGCATTTCTATATAATTTTTATAATTTTTTGAGTTTATTTGATATTCAATCAAGAGGCAAAGAAATGAACGAATGTTGTTAATTATAACAGATTAAATTTAATACGTTCATGTATTAGCCTCTTGATTGAATATCAAATAAACTTCAAAAATTATAAAAATTATATAGAAATACATCGCTCGTAAAATTGAACAAGATCAACGGTTTGGATTCGAAAGTCATATTTAAAAATTTTAAAATATTAATGAAAAAGAGAAATTGTGGCATTTGTGGCACCAAAAACTTGTGGCACTAGAACCTTGCTCTAAAAAGTATTAGAATTATGAGAACAAAAACTAAATGTGTGCATCTTGGGTAAAACCAATTGTTTTAAGATGTTTCTAAGTTTTACAAATTTGATCAAATTTTAATTTTTTTTTTCATCTGCCAAAAATCTATAATTGAATACTAATAAAATTAAATAAAATCTTATAAATAATCTAAAATACTTGTCATCAATGGATTTCTCATAATATTTTACCATTCATGTAAATCTGATGAATAATTTAAAAAACCATCAAATAATTTAAAAGTTATAATGAAATTTTGTGGAATTCGTAAAATCTGAAAACTATGAAAATTGTTGTAAAAATTAGAAAAAAAATTCAATCCCATTGGATTATGTATAATTTTGTAACCATACAAATAAGATTTAATAAAAAAAATTAAATTTAGAGAGCTCTATTGGCAACCCAATATTTGAAATACTATTCTGAAATTTTGCAGAGGTAAGAAACTATATAAAATATTGTGAAAGTATAACTTAAAAAAGTTTGTATTATTATATTTTCTATAATTTTTTATCATATATGTAAAATTTTATATATCAATAAATTTTGAAAATATTTGGAAACAATTTAAAATAGAATTATATTTCTGAAATAATATAGTTAAACCATCATATTTAGAAATTTGAAAAGAATAATTCAGAACAATATAATTATTAAAGTTTATATTACTAGGGATTTCATATTTTTGCAATGAAAGGTATAAAATTTTTATGGTAAATTAAATTAATAAATATCCTCAAATAATTTAAAAAGTGCCGCACATTCTTTATTTCATAAAATTGTATGGTTACATAAAAAACTCTAGGCTGATCATATTTTTTATAATTTTGGGAGCATTTATATAAAATTTCATGCACAAATAAATTTTTAAATTACTTCAAATAATTAAAAACCTAATGACATTTATGAAATTATGAAAATTCAATTTTATGAGATGTAAAAAAAAAATTTAATGTTTTATAAGTCTATAATTATAAAATTTTATAGCTCTAAATTCTTCATATATCTTTGAGTAAGCGCATATATTTACATATCCAAATGATTTTTCCAAATCCCCAAAACAATTAAAAAACAAAACTCTCATGCAAATTAAATCTTATGAGATTCAGAAAATTATTTAAAAATTTTATAAGTCTATAATTGAAAATTTCTATATCACTAAATTGTACATATTTTTGTGAGCGTGCACATAATTTTTCATAGCTAAATAAATTTTTAAAATTATTTTAATAATTTAAAAATAAAACTATATTTATCTGAAATTCTTAAATGGAGGGTCCATTAATATGAGAAATGGAGATTACTGCATCTCGAGTGATGATGTCATGATGACATCATCATTTTTACCGTAGAAAAGAGTCCCAACATTGTATTATACTAGCTATATTTTTGCGCTTCGTGCGATTAATTTTTTAATAAAAATAAAATAAAAAAATACATTATTGGAACTTTTATTTTGTAAGAACATCTAAAAAATTTCAGGCAAAAAAATTTGAAGGCTAGTAAATAATTAAATAAAAGAACGAAAATCTTAAATGATTTAGTCAAAAATGTAAAATTTAATTTCTTATGAGATCAAATATATTTTGAATGAGTTGATCAAATTATATTTATCATTAAAAAAATATGAAAAATAAACTCATGATGCGCAAAAGGAAGCACAATGCACCATAGCATTACTTTATATTGATATTATATATTTTAATTTTTTTTAAATAATAAGATCTATGTGATGTAAAGTAAAAATGAAAAATAATAAAGAAATTATAGAAGATGTTTGGTAAATTCAAACCATTAAATTGTAAACTATCATTATAACAAAATTTTAGAAAATATATGAAGCAATAAAAAATAAAAATATTATTCACAAAATTTGTAAGATCTATAAATTATGTTAAATATTTTAAAATTTAAAACAATTATCACTGATAATTCTTTATAATTTTGTGAGTATGTAAGTAAAAAGTTTATCCAAAATTTTTTTTTAAGAAGGCCCTCAAACATTTGAACACATGAATACATTTCTTAAATTATAGAAATTAAATACATTTCTTAACATATTTTGAAGTCTTAATTAAAAAAGTTTATATGTGCATTCCTCACATATTTTTTGTGCATGCATATAAAATTTTATTTTCAAATGAATTTTAAAAGGTGCTCAAATAATAGAAAAGTCAATGTAATATTTTCTATCAAAATATTTAAATGGGGACGTCCATTTTATGAGTAAGTGGAAACAAATTTAGGAAGAAGGATTTGGTTTGGTGTGCCTCATTAGTTATTTTGAGAGTATGTGCCTCATTAGTCAAACATGGAATTCCGCAAATTTTTCACAATCATTATATAGAGAAGTTCTTCACTCACGCAAGCTTGATTTAGGTGCCAGCATAGTAGCACACCCAAGTGTAGTGAATTACAAATTGTGGCGTGTTTGGTGTGTTGACACGATACAGATCCGTGTTACCACGACACGACACGCCACACGTAAGGATTTAACACGACAAGGGTGTGTTGGTGTGGCGTGTTAAAACTGTGTCGTGTTGTAATTTTTAGAAAAGTGACAAGGTTTAACACGACACGGTTCAACACGGTACGATTTGACACGACACGGTTACGACACGACACAACACGGTTCCATATATTTTTTTAATTTTAAAATTCAAAATAAAAAATAGTATAGAAATATTAATGCATCATTAAAAATAAATTAAGGATGATTTGAAATTTTACATGATAACACAAAAAATATCAATACATAAGAATTAATAGTGACAGATTATTTAAAATTTCAAGAAAAGAGTATATAAAAAACATATAATTTTCAACCAAGATATTACGAGTTAACACCATATGATTCTTATTATTTTTTTAATTATACTTTTTCTCATGAAATATCAAAAAAGAGCAATTCTCAGGTAAACATTGAAACTCAAAATTTTATTCCATATTTGTTTAGATTTTTCTTTCAATTTTTAAATAATTTTTAATATTTTTGCACAATTTCTATGAAAAAAAATAATAAGCTACTAACACGGTTTGACACAGTTGACACAACTGTGGCGTGGCGTGTTAACACGGTTTCCAACTGTGTCGTGTCAGTTTCCGTGTTGTGTTAGCATTTCCCTCCATTCAACACGACACGACACGACACGGTGCTAAACACACCTGTGTTTGGCACGACACACCACAACACGCTAAGAATGTAATTCACTACCCAAGTGATCTTATTGCATTGTTGAAAAAAAAAAAAGAAAATTTTATGGCACCACCCACGTGACTGTCTAAAGAGTGGAGAGAAACAATCTAGATGCAATGTGAATAATTTACGACTGAGATTAATTGCTTATGTCATCTGGGTAATGTAGAAAAGGCCCTTGAAATTAAAGTCTTTATAGATAGAAGATTTATAGATAGATTATAGATAGAAGATTTATGCAAGAGTCATGCATGAATTTGCACTTATAAAATAAGATTAGCATTTTATGCCCCCCGAATGCTGGACGATCCAAAGAATAAATTGCCATCATGTGACAAATATCATTCCTCATTATTATGTTCAGAAAGAACAGTTAAATTGAAGAGAACGGAGCTCGTTTTATTTCACACTACGAGAGCGTCTTTGCTTTTATTTGTTTATTTTATTCGAACTATTATGTATTTATGAATATAAATAACATGAAAACTACCCCCCTTAAGCCCCTCTTTTCTCCACCGTATGAAGTCAACATTTAAAAAAAAAAAGACGAGTAATATTGCGATGACCTGTTGACTGTACCATTGGTATGCAATAAGGGCATTATTCATGTACACCATGAACAGGTTATGTACAAACCAAATTGTCAAAAACGAAAAAATGTGAGTACTAGAAAATTATAGTTAGATTCTGCATTAAAATAATTTTACTTAAAAAAAAACTGTAGATTTTACAACATGTTCAAGCCGGTGCATCATCACAAGAAGCATACTCTGCTAAAACATAAGGGATCTCAAACTTTCACGAGATTTCCTTCTGTAGTCTTAGTAGCGATAACTGGCAAACCATATTATTCTTATTTAATTCAAACCAGTGTAAATCTTAAAAGGTATTCAAGCTGGTACATCATCACAAGAAGCGTACTCTTTTAAAACAAAAACGGGATCCCCGACTTTCACAAGATTTTCTTTTGTAGTCTTTAGTAATGATTCTTGGCATACCAGATTCTGGCCGAAGTACACCTACAAAGTGGAATTCATAATGACAAGAAGTAAAATGAAGACCAGTTTGAACACTTCTTTTAGCATATTATTTTCCTCTGTGAAATTCCTAGGATATGCTGAAAATATGCAGGTGGTTTAAAAGGTTTTGTGATACTTTGGCTCCTTTTAGCGAAACATTATGAGCATAGCTGTTGGAACTTGGAACTAACAACAACATGCACATTTAGGAATATGTTATGACTTGTAAATACTGGAGATTTTTACACTAAAATATGTAATTTCTACGTTAACCAAACTTGTTACTAGTAATTTACTTCATCTCACTGACCAAAATTTTCAACACCATAAAGTTGGACATAGAGTTCCGAAAATGAACAGATCTGTTGCGGCATCTCAATTAGAGGGGTTTTTCTGTTTATATTGTGCTTGTGAAATCAGCACACCCTTTTCACAGACAAATTTTAAAGAATAAAATGAAGTTGAATTCTCAAGAAATGATAGGAACATTACCAGTCCTTTTTGTTTGCGGGTCGGGCGCAGAACATGATCGGATCGAAATTTCATCATGGTTTCAGTTGGTTCAGTGCCAGCAATTCCATTTTCTTGGTTAATTGTTGGTACCTTTACATTATGTTAGAAGAAGTGTTTTTTTATATATACACACCAAAGTAGAAAGCCAGTGTGAATGCAACTACAAAGTTATTTATTGAGCACAAGCAACCACAAATGTACAAGAGCAAAAATTGTCTTAACATAAATCAGCTCATAAACCAACTTAAATTAAGAAAATAAACATTCACAAGAAAAAATAATAAATTACCTTACAACGGGCGCATAACTTGACACCATGAAATGTTAGATTGTTTATTTTTATTTCTTTCCATAAATCTTCTGAAAATGGATTGCATCCATCTACAAGAATACTGAAAGCACAAAAATTCACAGTTCATTATTCTACTTCTAAAGAAAAATGCAAAAATTCTCTGTAGTGAAGAATTGGCAGATAATTTATTATACTCACTTTGGTCTAAAGCGATTAATGTTAATCGGTTCATGCAGAGCTTCATTTACGGCATTCAGCGATCCCTGAAAACAAACGAATAAATAAACAAGAGAAAAAATAATAATAATAAGCCTCAACCAAACCTCAATTGACCCTACATTTAACTCAACAACATAATCCCGCTCAATTACCTGGGATGCCACCAAGAAAGGATATCCATCAGCAAACATGACCTTGTGCCCTTGTGCATATTTGACATCAACTGGTCTAATTTCTGAAGCTAAATTAATAAATTGGTGTAAGTCGATTTAGTCTGTGTAGTGAAATTTTATTATCATTATGAACAGGTTTTTGGCCAAATCCCTGTAAGAATAGGTATTTTTCCCAGCATTATCTTAGTAAAAGGATCCCTTTTCCTGTTTTAAAATTGAGTTAGTAAAGTTTTTATAAAAAAGGGGATGATATGTCGTGACATTTTTGGTTTAGGAACAAACAGATTGGGCCCTATGAACTTAATTGTTGGTCATTACTTATTCCCTATGTGACCCAACTGGCACACAAGTATCTCTACCAGCTGTACAAAACCTCCATATGAATAACTACATACAGGTCCTGAAGCGCACAAGGCGGCTAGGTTTCCCAAGAAAACTGGAGAACCAATCAGCTGCTTTGACTCCTTCATCATGCGCTGGGCCCGACCATTCCCAAACAGACACCTCATCAGCCACTGCATGCTCAGAAGCTAGCGGGACTGTTAATGGATCCATACCTGGAGCTTTTATTACTGCCAAAGAAAATTGAAAAAAGTTTTAACAAAATGCATTCATGATTTATCAATAGGATTTCAAAATCAGTTTAATGGTACTTTGTTGCAAAAACACTCAGAGGAGAACTTAAAAAAAGTTTAGGACTTAATGGCATGATCAGGTTAACCAGAGAAATAATTGTGGAACTGTTTATTTTGAGAAAGTCCAGTTAAACAAACTAAGGAACACTTGTGCACCGACAAAAGTCTATTAATCTCAATTTGGTTCTACTAACAACAGGATGGATGGGTAAAAGAAGTGACAGTTCCTGGTGTGACATGACAGCTTTGCAATATTGCAGAAGAAAAGGATAAGCAAATATAATGAGATTACTATACTAAAAATACCCATGTAAGAATCAACAGTTGGCTCCCAGCCTTCATCAAATGCACCATTTGGCATCTCTATTTCGACCAAAGCAAGTTTTGGTTCAACTCTTTGTGTATATGCTCTTCCTTTTGAGTTCACCACTAGCCATTGCCGATCCCATCTAAATCCTGATTCAATTATGCAGGATAAAATGCAACATGATAAAATTCAATTCGTTCTGCTTTGGTCCTGCCTGGTCCAGCAGGGCCAGCTCGAACATTAGCCAATGTTCGACTTTTGATTTTGTTTTCTTATAAGCTGGCTAAGTATAAATTGCATAATTAAGATAAATTTGAGGCTAATTTGGGTTATATTTAGAGCAAGACAAAGCAACCTGGGGGTTGTATGAAATGAAATCCTCTGCTCACCTTTTAAGGTGAGCAGGGTGCTCACCTTAGATCTGAACCGTCCGATCAATGATGGTGCCCCGTGAATAATACCAGATTGATAGGCCCGAAAAAAATTTAACCGTCGTGATTAAATCGAACGGCTCGGATTGAAGGTAAGCACCGTGCTCACCTTAAAAGGTGAGCAGAGGATACTGGTCCGGGTTGTATTGGGGTTTAATTGTGCAAATAGTGGCTGATCAGGACCAAATAGGGCTGAGAACAATTGAAACTTTCTTGTGGCCTGATCACACAACTGAGTGTTTAACTTATGTTACCAGGGGTATACTTAGGGATTAATTCCGTTTTGGGTATTATTTGGAGTCAAGCATAACAGTTGATACCGAACTAAATACCTGCTAATATTGAAAGCCCAAGTTAACAAAATAATACTAAGAATTTCACATATTCTTAGCTTATAAAGTGTAAAACATTGATTACAGTTCATTATTAAATCACAAACTTTGAGCTTCGGTTCAAAGTAACAAGAGAAGGAAAATAGATTCTACCAGTGGAAGAAACAGGAGCTTGAGAGAGAGAGATGCCCCGACAGGACTTTATCGGGTAAACAAAGATGCTTGACACGACGGCCGCCGGTTCGCCTTGGCTAGAAGCACCGCCGCCGAATAGGAGGGAGGAGAAAAAGGATGTTGCTTTTTCCATAGCAAGCGAGAGAGCAAAGACAAATCACACACTTCCAAGTTCCAAAGTTCCAAGGTCCAAGCCCATTTTTTTTTTTTTTTAAGTTCAGCGCTTCCAGCCAGTCCCAGAAACGACAAAAATCGCTACAACTTTCTGTTTTTTCTTTTTTTCTTTTTTTTTTTTTTTGTAACGAAACAATAGCCGTAGTTTGTTGGTGAAAAAAAAATTGCCACAGTTTAAGTAAATGCAAGGGTCATGGTGTGTAGCCGAGTATGTATCGAATGAGAGTCACGATGTGACCGTGCAAGTATTTTATTCACAGCAGTGTTCAAAAGTTCTAAATTATGAACACTAGATGCAAGTACAAATAGTTTAAAAATTTATAACCATCTAATACAAGTATAAACACATTTTATCTCAATACCTGATTTAAATTTAATTTTAAGTAGTTTAGAAAACTATAAACAGAAAAAATTTTGTATGCAAATACAAACATTAAAAATTAACATTTTAAGTCTGAAATATGACACCTTAGCATACTAGCAGAAGTTGGAATTGGAAAGTTGTGAGTAAAAAATTATGTATGCAAGTTAAATATCAAAATATCTGATGTCAACATCAACAATATACATTCTAAAAATAGTATAACTTACAAGTATACATAATAGACATCGTATGTATGACGGGCGGACAGTTTATATAATATTATGCGTGAACAATTGTTAATTTGATGTAATACAAAGTCTTATAATCCTGCTATACACGACTACACAATATCTAAGTACAGAATATGCAGCTTTGACTTTTCTAAATGTTTGAAGCAATAGAGCGGTGAAACTTGAACCAGGGTGACAAGCTTGGTGCTTCTGACACTTCAGTTAATAATGTTCTAATTTCATTTCCAAACCTTCGAACATTTTTTTAGAGAGACGAGAAAATAAAACTAATAGATAAAAAAACCTAGTGAGTTTTCATGTGATACTACAATCTGAGGGCAGATCCTCGAAAGATTATATTATTGTTGGCCCCAATGAGAAAGATTTATTCCCTCGCTCCTCTTTCTGTTATGTATGCAATGAAATCATAATAAATTCGAATATTGATGAAAGTATATTATTTTTTATTACAATGTTATTTATTCAGAAAAGTATAACATATTGCGTGAAAATTATATTTTTTTTATTTTTCGCTCTCAACAGAAATTGAACATTTTTTAAAGACATTTTTTCTTTAAAAATAGAAAAGCGAAGTCACTGACAAAAGCATTCTCTATTTGATCTAATATATGTGAATATTTCTCTCAAATAGTGGAATTTGGCAGTGTTTTTTTTTCCTTCAATGAAGAAGCATATAAAAATAAAAATAAAAAAGAGCACTATTCTATCGAAAAGATAAGAGAAGGGACCAGTTCAGCAAAAACATTTGTCGATCGGAGAATAAAATTAGAAACAATCAGGATAAATCATCATTGGTTAATAAACAAAAGAGGACGAAAGATCCGAACTAACGCATTCAAAAAATTCTGGTCAAATTTTATTATTTTGGACAATATTTTAAACACAACTTTTACGGAGATAAAGTAGTGTGAAGTGAAATCGCTATGCTCGTGTGTGTCTCACGGTCACATTTTGAGCAAAATTCCAATTTTAACCTTTTCTTTTTTGATCAAAGCGTAAATTTCTTACATAAAAATAATCCGGACGATTCGATCGATCTAAAGAAAACAATCACGAAATATGCAGAATTTTTTCTTTCAAATTCTAAAAATGCAGAAGGGCTGAACCCCATGATATTTGCAGCATCAAACTGCGGCCCTGAACCAACTACATGAGAATTAATATTTAAGGGACTGGACCGCCTAAAGCAGGCACATGAGAATTAACATTAAGAGACTGCACTGCCCAATGAAACCATTTAGCAAATATCAAAAATCCCAAACTTTTGTCTTTTTATTCTTTTGCTTGGGGATTAATTTTATAAGAAATAAATATCGACTGATTCTTTCCCGAATTCTCTTTTTTTTTTTCAATCTGTTATCCTCAAAAGAAATTATCTCAACTTGTTTTAAAAATCCTAGTATGAAATGGCAGATGAATAGAAGATGTCATCAGTGACATGCATTTCCCAGACCAACGCTGAATGAAATTCTCTGGACTGCAGTCTAGTGGACTGCTTTAATCTTGCCCGTCCGATCGATAATGGATGTTCCGTAATTAATATCAGATCGATAGATCGAAAAAAATTAAGATTAAATCGGACGCCCAATGATAGGATCATAATGCGGACCAGACCAACGCCGGTTCCAAACAGACAAACACGCATACGAATAACGGATCCCACCATGGCACCATGTGGTATGCGCCTTATGGCCCTCGCGGCACAACATTCCGTGTGGCTTTGTCATCTAGGTGGTTCATAAGACAAAATAATTCACGACATTATTCTTAGCAAAAAGAAATATGCATCTTGGTGCAGCAATATTTGATTCTCTAGACAAAAAATCGTAGGGCTCTCACCACGCAAAATTAATCATTCGCTGATCTAGGCACCTAGGTCTTATGGCGTGACCATACATCCAAAATTAGTAGTTCCTCAAAAAAAAAAAAAATTATAGATCGCAGAAGAAATAAATAAATTAATCTTCCATCACTTATATTTTATTTAGCGCAATAGTAGAAGAAACGGTTCATACAGAAAGATGTAATTTGTGCTCAAATTTACCCTTTTTTCCTTTTTATCATTCAAATCATTATTTATTTATTTTTGCAACGTTTACAAGTTTACAAGACGATAATGTAGAAGAATGAGTTAAGGTGTATATTTGTGTTTAGAACACAATAAGTTAGGAATGACGTATCAAATTATTTTATAAAATAATTTTTTATAAGCTTTTTCAATTTTTATACCAAATTTATGCAAATGGTCTTTGGAAAAGGGACAAAAGTAAAAAAGGCAAAGCACAATTTTAAGTCAAAGGTATTTGACTCTACTCTTGATCAAGTTGAACTATTAATTACCAAAGTTAAGAAAGTCAAATTACAAAATTATCCTCGTTCTCTAGTCTTAATTTCTTAAACATTCCCCTCCTAGCTCCTCAGTCCTCAAACCTCCCTCGCTCTCTCTTAAACATTTCTCTCTACTCTTAATCCATTTATAGACCTAATTAAATGGATCCAATCAAATTTGAGCTAGACGACTAAGAAGGAGAGATAAATTCTTCTATCGAAGCTGAATCAGTCGACATTATACTACTGCCAAATGGTTTTTTCAACCTTCAGACAAATTCTTGTTTACAACTCTTTCAGCTTCTTCTAATATCTCATACTAACCAAAATCATCAAGTAGTTGTGTGTATTTGTAAGTTTTTTTTTTTTTGTAATTTGTTATCTAAAGTATTAATTAAAAGTCGTGGCCACTATGGATAGCGGCCAAAAATATTTTTTTATATAATTTTTCTTAAATAAATTGAAAATAGTTGTACCAATCATTAATATTAGCAAGATTTTCTTGGGCATAAAATCTATGGAAGAAATTATTAATTTTGAACTTTAAATTTTTCCTATAAATTTTGACAAATTTTTCACGACAGATTTTTTTATATTTTATATTAGAAATTTTTAAATTTTTTATTTTCCAATAAACATTATTATTTGACAACATGTATTTCATCCTTGTATTTTATATTGAGCTGAATTTTGCATTCATAACTACTGCATGAATATATCATGTGAAACATGTAGCTTCGCACTAGGAAGGTTCTTGGCACATGCACTTCAGTACTTGACATGAAAAATAAAGTCCGCCAACAAATTAATTAGGCCGTGTCTGTGCATTGTTAATTTCTAATCCCAACATGGCGACTCCATCGGCAACTATCACGGATTGTCAACTCTATTGGGCAGAAGTTCATCTCATACAAATGCAAATTCTAAATAAAAGAAAGTGTAATGCCAAAATTCAATGAGTAAAACGAGAAAGAAATTGAAATAGTCAATCATATATGAGAAAATGAAAAGAGTAAAGAGTTGGTTGAATGTGAATGTGTCATTCATTTTGGGGTTCAATTCCAGCTTACTTTGGATATATATTTTGAATATCTAGTTCACCTTCGTTTCTTTTAGGATTAATTTTGATTGATTTAAATTTCACTTTGGACATATTAAGTTCCAACTTCGATTAGTATATGATTCAGTTTAACTATATATTAGCATTAATTTTCGACTGGTTTTAGAATTCACATTCGACATGTTTCAAACATATTTCTGACATGTTAGAATTTACATTTGGATGGTTTTGAATTCACATTGGTTTAATAATATATTTTTATATCCCAGGCTTCTTTTTCGCTGATTAAAAAATTACCATAGACATTTCATTTTATCGCAGGTAAAGAGCCGACAATTTCCATTAATATATAAGAGATGCAAAGTCACTCTTCTTCGGGCTGAATAGTACGTCATATAGAAAAAAAAAAAAAAAAAAGGTGGACATCACCTTTTTCCCGTAGATTTTTTTATAATTTTAAAATATTTTCTTTAGAACTAAAAACGGAAACTCTCTGGCGACCACAACAAACTAACAATATAGAGTAACACAAAACTCACATGTCAAAGTTTATATATAGCTAGTTTAAAATTCATAAGAGAGCATTTTACAATTCATTTTTTTTTTATTTATTTAAAACTCAATTTAAGATTGATAAAGTTCATCTTACGTGTATTATTTATTTTAGATGTGCGAGTATTATTTTTTGTATGTTTAGTTATTCTATTTTGTAGTAGTACCATAAATATTTCGAAATTTTGTTAGAATATACATTCGAGTAATTATGTGTTGTTTAATTTGATTAAATTTATTCTACAACCAATATAATAAGTTGTTGCAAGAGCCTTCCACATCTCACCTATTCTTGCGTATCAGAGATAGGTTAGTATGAGAGATAGATCTAGTGAGTTAATTAGCTAGTTCTTCATAACATAATCTTTTGCACTCCATTTAGAGTAAACTACTTCATTGTTCTTCGGTGGTTGTGCGTTGACAGTAGACCTGTCAACGGAATGAAATAACACGTTATTTCATGACGTTAAATGGTTAACGAACGAATAATGAAATCAAATTTTGTTTTGTTAATGAAATGAAACAGCAGACGAAATAAACTGATATTTCAGACACATAAACGGACGGTAAACGAAATAGGGGATGTCGTTTTCGTTATTTCATTTTCGCGTTAGTATTCTATAGGCTTAGAATTTTTTAAAAACAGAACATGGGGCGAAGGATACGAAGCAGCGTCACGAATCTTCCCCTCTCTTTTTTTTTTGCTCCTCTTTCTCCGCATCATTACTCTCTCATCTCTGCCTTTACTTCATGAGAAAAATAAAAGAAAAAATCAAAGAAAAAACCAAAAAAAAGAAAGGAAAAATCTAGGTTTCTCAACAAGCCCTGGCAATGGTAAGCTTCTCTACGACTCGAGCATCGCCGCCATGAAAACCCTACCTCCGGCCGCTCCTTTGTCTAGGACGGGCGCTTCCGCCTCCACCACCATCGACGACGGAGTAAGTCTGAAGAGAGGTCGCTAGACTGGAGGATCAACAAAGGAGCAAACTGGAACTGATCAGATCGAGGCAGGTGTTGCTTCGAAGGTCCATGATCCATATCCAGTTTCCAGCTCCAATTTGTCATTTAAATTTGAAAAATGATTACGAGGCTATTTATTAGGAGTTGACCAGGTGTACTTCTATTTTGTGACAACTTCGATCTATGAAGTTTAAGCTTTGTATCAATTTTTTATCTACTATTTTTCTTTTTTGAGAATTTATTTTATGTCTGTTTTTTTTGTTGTAATATCTATTCAAATTTGGGGCAAATATTTGAGAATTTTATTTCTGTTTGTTTTTTTTTTGCTATAATAATATCTATTCAAATCTGAGACAAATAGAGGGATTTGAAATTTATATCGCTGTTGGAAACGATTAACGTAATTAATTTTTGTATCGTTTGATAAATGAAGTGATTAGTGGCAAATTAATTTGTTTCGTTTAATTAAACAAAACCATAACGGTTTTAGCAATTTTCGTGGTCGTTAACCACGTTTGACAGGCCTAGTTACCAGTCATGAGGTACATCTTTCTTTTCCTTTAACATATATGCTTACCACTTCGGACCAGATATGGTAGTTGGTTCTATCTTGTTTAATTGAGATTGGTTCTATCTAGTTTAATTGATTGTGGAGGTTGTGTTTGAAAAGATATGAGCTGACTCATTTGGACTTGTTAAGCGATTACTAGCTTGGTTAATTTTTCTAAGATAGTTTTGGTATCAGTTTGGGTATTGTCGTTGTCTCCCATGGATGAAATTTTGAAGAATCTCTAAGTTTTTTTGTTCGAATTATCTGTTAGAATTTTTACATGGCCTATATTAATTAATTGTAAACCAAATTCATTTATGAAATTTAATTAAAGAGTGCATCTGTAATATAGTGGGGTAACCAACCTAATTTAATTTGATTAGGATTAATCAATAAAATTATTAGGAATATTAATTATTAAGGAATCCTTAATCTTCTTATAAATACAATATTTACAAAATTCAAATAATATACAATTAAATCAAAACTAATATGAAAATCGACTCGAATTCGAAATTTTTGACTTTGTGTAAACTCTATAATTAATATAAAATATTCTAGTAAAATCAAAGCTTATTTAATCTTAAAATCTGTTGTTAATTTGAGTTAATATTAATGGAATTCGAATTTAAATCTGTTTAAATAAACTGCCACACGAAGGGCTACAGACTTTTCGCCACAGAGAATCGGGACGAGCCATTTGGCTTCATCCCATTCCCTCTTTCTTTTCCTCTTCTTTCTCTTCCGCTCTGTCGGATTTTCTCCGACTGCTCTCTCGTCGCAGCACCGCCCCACGCGATTTTTGGCGTAGATCGACTGTGGCCATCCAATCACCACTGGCCACGGGTTTGAGAGCACCGCTCATTCTCCTTTCTCCGATGGTGATCACAGGGTAGTGCGAGAGATCGAACGAGAGAGTGTGGGGGTGATTCAACCTTTGCGATTCGGGATTTAAATCAACGTCGTCGATTCTTTTCTCTTCTCCTCTCATCTCCATTTCCTATAAATACCATTGTTGAGGGAATTTTTAGAGTTGGCCGGTGAGAAAAATTTCCACAAAAGAAAAAAAAAATAGAGAGAGAGAGAGAGGAGCTGTGGACGGGAGAAAGAGAGAGAGAGACAACAACAGTTGAGGAAGGTATAGCCGCTACCCCTAAATCATGCTCTGAAATTTAGAAATCTTAATTACTCAAAAATTTGGGATTTACCTTAATTACGGGTTAATTACCTTGGGCTAATCACATAGTTGATATTGAGTTTAATTGTGTGAGATTGAAGTTTTACAGGAGATTGAATCGGTTTCAATTGTTAGAAATGCAAATTTTATGATAGTTGACTCTGTCATGAAGAAAATCGATCAAAAATCGATGGGATTTAGGTTGTTTGGGTTATTACTGGTTTAGGGAAGTCGAGAGAGACAGTTGGCAGCGGAGGAAGGTCAGGTACCAGTCGCTGGTACAAGAAATGCACCTTTGGTACATTTCTGGTAAGAGCCAGCGATGGTAGGGGCTGGTTCGCGAGAAAATAGTGGCCAGGGACCTAAGTGCGAAGAAAAAAGGACTAAAAAGATAATTAAAAAGACCAGTTCGTAAAGAAAAGGACCTAAAAATAAATAAAAAGGATCTGTTTGCAAATAAAAGGACTGAAAAATAAATAGAAAGGACCTCTTTGTAAATAAAAAGGACTGATCTGTAACAAAAAGGACTGAATTGAAAAAAAATTTCGGAGTGGGCTGAGACAGTGGGCTTCGGCCTGTGGAAGGAAAAAGAAAAGAAAAGGAGAAAAAAAAAAGGGGTATTGGGCTGCGTTTGGTTTGGCCCAATACCGAAATGAAACTTAGATTTTATAATTTCCACATTTAATTACCAAGCTTAATTAATACTTAAACAAATCCAAAATAAATTAACTCCTAAACTTTAATTAATAAATTCAAATTTATATTTCATAAATAATTTAAATTCTTAATCATTATATAATAAATAATATATTAAAAGAAATTAACTAAAAAATAATAATAATAAATGATTTAATTATTAATAATTAATTAATAATAAAAGAAGTAAATAAATACAATAAATAATTAAGAAAACAAATTAATTAAAGATAAATCAAAATAAATTATAATAAATTCAAATAAAATGAAATTAAATAAATTAAAATTTAAATAAAAGATTTCAGTCAGTCAGTCTGGTAGCTTAAGCCGGACCACATTTTCAAATAATTAACCGTTAGTTAATTAATAACGGTTTTATTAATTACAGGGGACTGGACGGAGGACTCAACTGACGTAAATACAGGTGCGGATACGTGGATTTCTATAGAAACTTGTTGGTAGTTTTAAATTAATGCATAAGCATGCTGATCCCCGTTGTTATGCATTTGTGAATTTATCATGTTAGATTATAGGAACAGATATTACAACCATGTTGAATCCATCTCCGTATTCATTGACTTGGAATATAATAGGCAAGTTTGAATGTCAAATTAATGGAAGAGCTAAATCCGTCTAGCTCGACCCAGTCTTGCCTAAAGACAGCAGATCTGAATTGTGTAAATGGAATGGAATAAGGAAAAGACATAAAGGTCAAACCACTCTCCGGAGTCGGTCGGCCACCGGCTTCGGCCAGTTCGGTAGCGCTATTTGAATATGGAATTTCCTCGTGTGCCCGGGGTTAGGGATTCGTCCCTCGTGTGCCCAGTGGGTTAGGGAAAGGTTTCCTCCTGTGCCCAACCGGTTGGGTTAGGAAACCTGAGTGAGTTATGATTATTTATGATGACTATAATTGTGATTATGATATGACTTGTTTGACTTTATCTCTTATTGTATTCATGCATGATTGTTACAGATGGTTCTGATTGGGCCTTACCTGCTATGCTGTGCGGTATGCATATGAAGATATATATTGATTGCATCACATTATGTTTATTCTTCTTATTTATATTACTTTATTTATTATATCTCTTATTTCATGTTGATTATTATGGGTATTATTTCTAGACAAAGATTTCGACTAGAAATCCACGTCTGGAACTAAAACCCGCACTGGGAAATATTGTTATTTCTCACTTGATCTTCGTTTGCATGTTCCTCGACGGTTGGGGGTTCCAGGGGACGCACAGGCCGATCAGGGGCCTTCCGATAGCAGTATTTGACGGCACCTTTTTTCACCAGCGTGTCTATGTCCCACACCTTCAGGCATATGTCACGCATCACATCTCTTTTGCTCCCACCGGCGTTTACTTTTATATTGAGCATAGTGCACCAGTCCCAGCTCCAGCTCCTCCCCCAGCCCCTGCACCAGAGGACCCTCCTGTCATTGTAATTAGTTCCGACTCTGAGCAGGAGCCGGAGGAAGAGGAGGAGGTGGATGTAGAGTAGTTGTTTTGTAGTTGGTTGATCGGCTAGGGTCATCTTTTGATTTATACTAGTATAGTCTTGGCTTAGATATAGGCTATACTGGGTACTGTGTATAGACTCTAGCTCGATGGTTGGATAGTCAGGCTTGGACAGTGGTCACATTTTGAGGAGATGTACTGTATGAGACTTGATACTGTGATGTATATTTGGTCGTGTGTTGTTGTTGTTGCTTTATTTTTATTGTCTTTATATTTTCTTACTATCGTCTTACTGATAATATTCGATTATATTATCAAAAGAAAAAAAAAATATATGCGTCTTTCATAGGTTAGATTATGACTTAAGCCTTGCGGAAGTACTAGAATCAGTACTTTCGTGGCGGGATTCTGTCATATCATCTCGGGATGTGACAGCATCAAAATTTGATGGAAATTCTGATGGACCAGATTCATTGTACTTGATCCCTTTGGTTGCCTCAGTATTAAATACTTTCTAATCTAAAAATTAAAGGCATCCTTTTCCTTAATTTAGCTCTTAAGAAAGTTCAGAAAAGAAGAAGAGAAAAATATTATTATGTGCCATCATTAGGGCTGAGGAAAACTCAAAGAAGATCAGTGCTTACGCTTTCGCCTAACGCTTCACGATTTTTGTTCTTCATTTTGTAAGTTTTATGCTCATGATTTTATTATTTTATATGAATTACGTGATCTTGGCTGTTAATTAAGAAATATTATCATGATTAAATATGTTTACGTCTTTCATTCTCATAAGGAATCACACTATGATATTATGTAACAATTTGAAACAATAAACAATAACACAAAGAACGAAAAATTTTACATGGTTCAACACCAACTTGGTGTCTAGCTCCTCCACACTTTCACACACAATTTATTTATTTATTTTTTTTGTTGCTCAAGTTTACATTGAGGGAACATGAGAAAATAAATAGACAAAAAATGACATAAAGCAACTAGCCCTTTTGAAAATAAGATAGATACAAAAAATCTTATCTTTATGCTCCATGTATTTCTTTCTGTGCTGACACACATTAGGTCCTCTTTGTTAAGAAAAGACACCAATTCCATAAGCAATCTTCGTATCCGGAAGAATTTGATGTATTTTAATTTTGCCAAATATGACATATTCTTATTTTAAACTTGCGTGATATGCCATGTCAGTACTTTTACTCGGTTCGAGTGGTCTCGATCTTTGACTCTTGCTAACTAGTGAAAGGCAAAAGGGCCAGACCGAATTTCAACGGACCGAACTCAACGAGTATGGTTGAAGGGCCAGGTTGGACCGATGATGAGTGCATTTTATATATATATTTAGACAGGATTTTGACTCCAAACTAAACCAATTTGCTTTGAGTTTAGATAATTTAGATAATTTAGGTTAGTTTAATTAGGGTTTTGTGTCAAGAATGAGTTACTACCATAGTTTCTATTTTTATTGCAGATTTTGGACAAGAAATGACTTGGGTGAATCCATGAAGTTGTAGAGCTCGTTCCAAGTTTTCCAACAGTTTTTGAATCACCTCAAACGGAGTCCGGATGAAGGAGATATGGCCAAAATACTGACAGGACGCAGTGCTGGATTTTTCCAGCGGGTCGCTGAAATCTCCTGCGGCCCGCTGATCCTGGAACCGCCAGAAATACCAGAATCGCCCGATTTAGCATTTCTATGTTTGGAAGACGGTTTCTACCGACTCCAGGTGCATCTAGAACGTGTCTTCAGTTATTTCCAACGTTTCTACTCCTTCCTAATGCCTATTTAAGTCCAGTTTGAGGAGATTTTGAGGGATACAACAAGAGGGATCAAATCCAAGGTCAAAGTTAGGGTTAGATATAGAGTTATTTGAGAGTTTGGTCTCAAGTCCAGATCGTGGCAGCGCCGAGCAAGTCGATTGCGACAGCAATAGACGTGTTTGATAGGAGATTTCGACACGCAAGAGCAATTGGTTGTAATCTTACTTTGTTTTCCTTTTCTCTTGTGTTTGTATGATGTCTTTTAGTTGTTGATTTGTTTGTTCTAGGGATATGGTAGTAAACCTTCTAGTTTATGCTTGATAATATACTTTAAGTTATTTTCTTTGTTTGCATGTTGTGTTTTATGCTTTGATTGAATTGCTTAGATTACTTTAACTGATTTGCTTGGATTGAATTGCTTGCACCCGTTAAGTTAGACGTCGCTTAATTGTTAGGTGGTTAAATCCAAATACTTTCAAGTAATTAGGTTAAAGTATGGTAAACACGAGAGTTGGTGCCGGAAGGTTATGCTAGGGTCAAGAAACGAAAGTTGAAGCCCTTCCCGATTACGGAAGTATAGGGAGTCGTAGGTCGTAAAGCATAAACTAATTTAACTTAGACCAAGAAACGGAAGTTGAAATCTAGGTTAAATTAGAGAGAAATAATGTTAACTATAGGTAACCTGGCCTTAAACGGAAGTGGGACTTAGGAACCTTAGTTAGGATTAATCCTCTACACAAAACAACAATTAAAATATGCAAAAAGTTGAATCTGCGCCAAACCTAGCGGGCCGCAGGAGGTTTCTGCGGGTTGTCTATGACCCCAGGCTTCTGCGACCTTCTTAGGGGTCAGCGACCTGAGTTTCAGCGGGCCGCAGATAATCTCTGCGGGCCGCAGGTTCTGGAGTAAACTGAAGAATAACTACCAAAAATCCTAGAACTATATGACTTGTTGAATTTCTCTCATTAATTCTTGTTTTGATCTCGAAACTAGACTTAGGATTTGGAACCACTTGCAATTCTTAAATTCTTAAGAGTTGAACCGTCAAAACTAATTTAGCAAAGTAAAAGACCGATATTCCAACACCGTCCCTGTGGATTCGACCCTCAAGCTTTACCACAAACGATTAGATCGGGTAAACGAGGTTTTTATTTTGAACGTGGTCCACACCTCGCGATCAAAATTGGCGCCGTTGCCGGGGACGGTTTGCTAGAATATTGGTATTTTGCTTTAATAAATTAGACTTGACGCCCTTGTATCCTTGTATCTTACTTATTGTATCTTATTATTTAAAAACCCAAAAATATTTCTATCACCATGTTTCATTCTTTTCAGGTATTTGGACAAGAAATGGAAGGTGGTGATTCAAAGAAGATCGTCGCGTCCGATAGAACAAACGAAGAGTTCACCAAAGACTTGAGCAACCCACCAAGAAGGTGCTTGGGAAAAACCGATGTGATGGAAGACAACAAATTCCACATCAAGTATCACATCATAATTGAGCCAAAGAAGATGACATCCAATGAAGAACACACCAAGCATGTTTCAAGGGACCCGCTCAAGCACTTTTGGGAGAACTATGATGCGTTGAGAGGGAGAAAAGTGAAGATAAGATAAGCAAGATGCAAGGTGGTCAAGCTAAAGACCTAAAATAAGCGCTTCTTGGGAGGCAACCCAAGGCCCAAAAATTTAAATTTCTTTCAATTAGTTTAATTTAGATTTCGATTAGGTTTAGATAGATAAAACTCATTGATTTTTGTTCTTGGTTTTTAGGTTTGAAGAAATTTGAAAAACTAGCTTTTGGAAGCACAACCACACGAATTGTATGCAAGAGCTCAAGTTTGGGGAATACACCATGAAGGAGCATACAAGTCGTTTTACAAGTCGCACCAACCCCTATGCGAACTTCACAACCACTACAAAGATTTGATGAGTTTCTCTTTTCCTTTCTCTCTTTTAAGTTTTGTTTTCCTTGCATTGAGGACAGTGCAAAGTTTTAAGCTAAAGGGGAGTAGGAATTTGTATCTAGGTTTGCATCATGCATTTTAGGTGTTAATTCTCTGTCTGTCTCAGTTTTGGCGGCCCACCGAAAGCCTCAGCGGGTAGCTGAAATTTTCGGTGGGTAGCCGAACTTTTCTGCGGCCCACCGAAATTCCCAGCGGGTAGCTGAAATTTTCTGCGGGTAGCAGAAGATTCCAGTGGGTAGCTGAAACTGGAACTGAAAACTGATATTGTGCATTTTCATTTAGGAATTGTATATATTGCATAATAATTTCATATAGTTGCATTTAGATAAGTTAGGAAGATTAGTAACCTTTAAATAAATGATGACTTGAGCATTTTAGGAGCATTAACATGAAAAGTTTCAAAATTTGCATGAATTTGATCGATGAAACCAAATGACAAGTTAGGATAAGAGTTATAATTATTCATGAAATATCTCAACTAGTCCTAAGTTTAATGAATTAGATAGATTAAAATGATTGATTGAATCAAATGAAATGATAGATCAATTAGACTGAATTAAAAGTATGTCAATTAAGGAAGTGAATAATTAGGTCTAGAGCCGAATAGCCGTTTATTGTTTTCAAGTTTATTAGAAGTCGAAGATGTAAATAAACACCCTTGTAAATAAATAAAATTAAAAATAAAATAAAAAAGGGGAACTAAAAAGCGGTGCTTTGATAGATGACCACTGCGGAAGGCTATAGGACTATGTGGTAAAAAATGTGTTGTCTTAATAAGGACTAGTGAAGAGAGCAAGGTGGGTCGTAGGTTTGTACCTTATTTTTGCCTACGATTTTTACATCCCATACTCCAACGAAATCCAAACCACATAACTCCTGGCCGATCTTTGTCGCGAAACCTCCATGCCCCATGGAAAAGAAAAATGTAAAAAAAAAATAAATTAATTCAACCCAAAAACTTTGGAATAGAATGGGTGAGGTGTTGTACCCTTATTTTTGCCTCACTTTAGTTCGACTTCCAATGCGTTTGCAAAAATCAAAATAAACGGTTAAGTAACCAAAGACCTAATTAGGAATTGAGATAGTTGACATATTGTTTGATTTGGTAGAGTTAGATCCCGTTTCATTTAGGAAGTCAATTGCATTAATCTTGATAAGTCGATAAACTTAGGAATTGATGAGATAAGTCATGAATAATGATTGCAAATATCCTAATAAGCATTTGTGTTGAATCAATGGTCAATAGCAAAACAACTTGATTATAAAACTCAAATTGAAATGATTTTATAAGTTGTTAAATGAAATTGCTCGAGTCATGGTTTGCTTTACTTGTTATTAATTTTCATAACTTGTAAGTCTCAAGTAATTGTTTTAGTTTAGAGCCAAATCATTCTCTTAAGATAGATATTTGCTTGGGGACAAGCAAAGATTAAGCTTGGGGGGATTTGATGAGTGCATTTTATATATATATTTAGACAGGGTTTTGACTCCAAACTAAACCAATTTGCTTTGAGTTTAGATAATTTAGATAATTTAGGTTAGTTTAATTAGGGTTTTGTGTCAAGAATGAGTTACTACCATAGTTTCTATTTTTATTGCAGATTTTGGACAAGAAATGACTTGGGTGAATCCATGAAGTTGTAGAGCTCGTTCCAAGTTTTCCAACAGTTTTTGAATCACCTCAAACGGAGTCCGGATGAAGGAGATATGGCCAAAATACTGACAGGACGCAGTGCTGGATTTTTCCAGCGGGTCGCTGAAATCTCCTGCGGCCCGCTGATCCTGGAACCGCCAGAAATACCAGAATCGCCCGATTTAGCATTTCTATGTTTGGAAGACGGTTTCTACCGACTCTAGGTGCATCTAGAACGTGTCTTCAGTTATTTCCAACGTTTCTACTCCTTCCTAATGCCTATTTAAGTCCAGTTTGAGGAGATTTTGAAGGATACAACAAGAGGGATCAAATCCAAGGTCAAAGTTAGGGTTAGATATAGAGTTATTTGAGAGTTTGGTCTCAAGTCCAGATCGTGGCAGCGCCGAGCAAGTCGATTGCGACAGCAATAGACGTGTTTGATAGGAGATTTCGACACGCAAGAGCAATTGGTTGTAATCTTACTTTGTTTTCCTTTTCTCTTGTGTTTGTATGATGTCTTTTAGTTGTTGATTTGTTTGTTCTAGGGATATGGTAGTAAACCTTCTAGTTTATGCTTGATAATATACTTTAAGTTATTTTCTTTGTTTGCATGTTGTGTTTTATGCTTTGATTGAATTGCTTAGATTACTTTAACTGATTTGCTTGGATTGAATTGCTTGCACCCGTTAAGTTAGACGTCGCTTAATTGTTAGGTGGTTAAATCCAAATACTTTCAAGTAATTAGGTTAAAGTATGGTAAACACGAGAGTTGGTGCCGGAAGGTTATGCTAGGGTCAAGAAACGAAAGTTGAAGCCCTTCCCGATTACGGAAGTATAGGGAGTCGTAGGTCGTAAAGCATAAACTAATTTAACTTAGACCAAGAAACGGAAGTTGAAATCTAGGTTAAATTAGAGAGAAATAATGTTAACTATAGGTAACCTGGCCTTAAACGGAAGTGAGACTTAGGAACCTTAGTTAGGATTAATCCTCTACACAAAACAACAATTAAAATATGCAAAAAGTTGAATCTGCGCCAAACCTAGCGGGCCGCAGGAGGTTTCTGCGGGTTGTCTATGACCCCAGGCTTCTGCGACCTTCTTAGGGGTCAGCGACCTGAGTTTCAGCGGGCCGCAGATAATCTCTGCGGGCCGCAGGTTCTGGAGTAAACTGAAGAATAACTACCAAAAACCCTAGAACTATATGACTTGTTGAATTTCTCTCATTAATTCTTGTTTTGATCTCGAAACTAGACTTAGGATTTGGAACCACTTGCAATTCTTAAATTCTTAAGAGTTGAACCGTCAAAACTAATTTAGCAAAGTAAAAGACCGATATTCCAACACCGTCCCTGTGGATTCGACCCTCAAGCTTTACCACAAACGATTAGATCGGGTAAACGAGGTTTTTATTTTGAACGTGGTCCACACCTCGCGATCAACCGGGTTGAGAAAAGTGGTTCAAATGAAACGTGTTATACAGGTTTGTTTTTTGGAAGAGGAGACTGACCTTTCTAGGTCCTTTGCCATTCTAGTCCTTCCAAAACAATACCAACATTTAATAATTTTTAATATTTTTTAATCTCTTTCGTTTCATCATGATCAAATAGTCTCTAAGATTGAAGAATCAGGTCGGATCCAGCCCTTTAACAATCGTTTTTGAAAAAAATTAGATCCGACACTTCTACGTTCTTGTCCGTCGTAAGTCTTTTGAAGAATCGATCCGGTCTGATTCGGATTTTAGGACGGTCTTTCAAAAAATGAGCCAAGGATAAAATGATTTTTAGACTTTCACAACTACTCACGACTCGGTCATGAGTAGTATCTCTGGTTTTTGTAAATGCTTGGCACAAGGAGAACAAGGACTTGTTCGGAAAAAGAATTTGATTGAGAACCGGGCGATCCACTATTGCATCAGTTTTATAGAGAAATTATCTAAATTAATGGTAAAGTACAGCAATTGCTTGGGAGGTCGGAGGTACATTAATGTAGCTTTAATTATTTCCTGATCAAAATAGAAAAACGATAGCTCTAATTAAGTTTTGTTCCAAACACCTATAAATATTTCTAAGGCAAATAATATATATATAATTATATATCTAACTTCTCGCCAATGCTATTCTAACAAGCGGAGAATGCTAAGCTACTCAAAGCTCTTCCTTTTTGCACGAAAGAAAACCTAAATGCCACAAAGAAGTAAACACAGAAACGCACCAAATACCACTGCGTTATAATATACACGAACAAGGAACAGCATAAACAGCCTTACGTGAACAAGGAAGAGAGAAAAAGGTATATCCAAGAAAAGAAATAAAATATTAGATTACATCAGCTGTCATGAATCATGATTCTTCAAAATTTCAACGTGTTGCGATGCCCCAGAAGGCCAGAAGCTTACAGCTCTCTTATACTAGAGCCCCGAGTCAGAAAGAGAAAACTAAAAAGGCAAAGAAGAAAGAGAGCAGAAAAGTCGTTTACAGTTTGAAGTTTTGAACCAGCACAAGCTAAGAAAATCTCAGAGCTGAGATAGAGAAGGCTTAAGCCTTAAAGCTGCTTCCCTCAGCGCTTTGCATCTCAGTTGCGCTTAGTGTAGCAACAGTCACTTTGGACCACTCGATTTAATTAATTACTCGTAGCTCTTCTTTTTTTCTTTTTTTTCTTTTCATTTTGTTTTTTTGACTACCTCTGTAATCAGTCAGTACAACCCTTCTGTGGAATTATGAGCAACAACCTGACGACATCAAAAAAAGGTCTGTTGTAGAAGCATTGATTTGGTTTGGTTAGGAATCGCTGTAGTAAGAGAAGATATGATGTACCGCCGCTGCTATCTCGTCAGCAGAGCCAAGCCTACAACCTTCTTCTATCTGCAATTTTGGTTAAACACGTTATAATCATTCGGTAAAATAGATTGTATAGAGTGTGGCTAGCTATGATAAAAAGGAAAATGTATTGTATTGCACGTATAGAGTACACACTTCTGACCTCTGGTCAGGACCTCTCTGCACAAACAATAAATCTATTCTGTACAATTGCTCCTTAGAATGGAAAATTGTTGCCACCAATAAAAAGATAAAAAGATAACGTGTCAAAAATGCTAATAGAATTGTGAGCACTGAGCACTTTGACATGGGCAATTGTCATCCAGGCACAATTTCAGGGGGAAATTATATAACAACAAAAACAAATAATCTATTAACAACTTTCTCTTTGCATTATATGATATGGTATTTTTCTTTTCTTATGCTAAAAATAGAATCAACTGTGTATTAGAAGAACCAACAAAAATGTATTTTTAAACTTAGTGTAAACATGTTGATAAATTGTACTGTCAGACTTGCTAATACAAAATTACAAGAATTTTTGCAAGGCCGAAGTTTCATTAGTGATATTTATATAAAGCAGTTAAACCATGACCCAAAATAATTGCAGCAGTGATACACGTCCCAAAATTATCCACATAATTAATTGATACAAAATGTAGTCGCAAAATTAATGCGCACAAAACTGCATGCAACACAGATCAAAAGTTGATAATTATGATCAAATTTCCAGACCTTAAGATTGAAGCAGTACAGCACTGACTGAGCATCCACTGCCGTGACCATGAGATGCAACACTGTCATTCTGAGCTCCTGCAGCGCCACAACATACCTTTGGAGCAGCCGTGCTTCCCTCCTTCCTGCCACCTTCAAGTTCACGTGCCCCTGCACCACCGTTGCCTCTACATCAACTGACCCTTCACCGCTGCATCTTGAGTACCCCGTGTATTGTGGTGAGATGAAGAACCCTTCTAGTGTTGCCACTGATGCAGCAGCTGTTCTAGACTGCTTCTCAGCTTGTAGAGATAAGAGGTGTTGTTCGAGGTCCTTGATAAAATGTATTGCGCCACCAACGATCGACGCCTGATCTCCCTGTAATGAAAATTACAAAAAGATGATAGCATATTCAGGGACAATGTGGTGTAATTGTAATTGTAAATAGTAAATGGCAAGTTATCAAATAAATTGAACTGGAGATATGTAAACTGTAAACGCACTCGTTGGACTAAGTATGGGGGAATGAGGGATTTTAGAGTGGCGAAATGCTCATTCATGAGGCGACGCCGGTTCCGCTCGACAGCAATGTGGGTCCTTCTTTGGCACTCAGCTTCTTCAGGTTTCTTCGCAGAAGAAGTGCGAGGTCGCTTCCTCCTCCTCGGCCTCGGCATGGTCACATCTCCTCCTGAAGTGCTACATGTGGCAGGTCGAGGAAGCACAACAGGTGCCTCATGGGTAATGCAGCTCTCCATTTGTTCAATTTTGGGTTTTATTGCTAAGTTACTATGGTAATTTTGACAGTCAAGCACATTTTGGATTTGGGTATCACGAGTGGAAGGTGTAGCTTGTAATGCGCTTTGAAGAAGCTTCAGGAATGGCATTTCTGGGTTGTATCCTGGGATGGTATCACCAAGGCATGTGCTAGTGGCGCTCATATCCTCTTCAAACAACTGTTTTATTGGAAGAAACAATTAATTTATTTGAAAAAGAGTAAAAAATATTAGAATTCTGAAAGAAATTGACTAATTATTTCGACAAAAAGGGGAAATAAAATGCCAACGAGGAATGGATACATTGAAAGGAACTTGATGCAAGAGAGGCAAAAACAAAAACAACCCAAAAACCTATCCTTTTCCTCTGATTCGTGTGAAGTTGCCAAATCCATAGAGGCGCAGTTAATGAGAGACCCAGAAAAGGGGCTGGGTGCACGCAAAGGAAGGGAATAAAGAGGAATAAAAGGGAGGAAATCAGATAGTGCAATAAAGAAGGGAGCTTTAGGAGCTTACGAAGGCCTCATTAATGTCGCCTTGAAGAAGCCTCTCCATTAAAAAAGAGCAGAGCAGCGCTGTTGTAAACAGGGAAAGTACTGTCTGACTCGCGCTGGTCCTTGAACCCCCAACCACCACTCCGCTTCGCAATCGAGTGGTAAGAAAAAGAAAGGTATTGAATTGAATTTGTCCGTGCCAAGCTTTTGATGCACTCCCCAGAGCAATAAATGTGGGTGTACAAACAAAACTATACGAACTGGGTAATCATGCCAATGCTGTGGAAGTGTGAGTTTGAAATTGAACCTCTCTGATTAGATTAGATATTTGCGTGGTATGGAGAACTAAGGAGAGAGATTGAGGGGCCTTCCGAAGAGGTAGATGAACAGGGGTACAATTGTAGAAATTGAGAAGTTATAATGGAAGAAGGGGTAAAAATAAAAAATGGACCCTGGTCCAAAACTTCTACTAATTTTTATTTGCCCTTTTTTGTTTCTTTCTGTTTTTTAATCAACCCGGAGGCAAAAGGAAATAGGAGCTGTAATCAATCACCTGAGACTTGAGAGGACGGGGCGAGGATGTGTTTTAAAATTATGTTACTTTATTGACCCTATCCCTATATATGGTTATTGAAGTGAATCTGTTTGACTCATCAGTCTAGTTTTGATTAAGAAAGTGACAAAACAGCATGCATGAGTGTGAACTGAAAAACTCAAATAAAATGACTAGTGCAAAAATTATTCGTATTTATGTTTTTTTTTTCTTTTTTCTGAGTTGGTGCAGATTTAAAAACGTATGTTAAATTCAAAACTTAATCCCCACCGAATAAATAAGGATATGGAACTTGTAATTGGCAAATATGCATTTGTAATAACAATTAATTATTTTGGAGTAACAAGTTATAAATATTAATTTGAATAGAAAAAAAATTATACTAGTTTGCATATCTTATTGGATATTCATAATAGATAAGAAATTTTAAAAATATATTGACTTATTTAAAAAAAATGAATAGAAAAAAGACTACAGTTCTAATGCAATTTGACACTGCTTTGTAAATTATTTCATTTTTCGTATTAGTTCAGATTCGAATGCTTTCGATATATGTATCTTTTTAAGAAACAAAATATTATATATATTCGTAATTCCGTATGCATATCATTTTTTTGCAGATAAAGTAAATGTGGATAAGAGTAATTTATTTATAAAATAAGTAATGTACTTAGATATATGCAGATATTAATGGGGGTGGAACATATAATTATCCATATGTGACACTTATATCTACAATCTCGTCGAAATTTTTTTAAGAAGGTTTATCTGATGTTACTTGTACAAATTCCATTGTATTAGATTGTAGAACATTCAACTTTGAATTTTCTAAAATGAAGATTAAAAGACGTTATATCGAAAATCCAAATTCACTATAATCTCCTTTTTTTTTATGCACATGCATATGATGATACTTTTTTTTTATGAAAATGATGATACGTGTTGATAAGAGCTGTCAACAATAATCAAGCCTCCACAACCGGACCCTGATCTCGTGTTGCGCTACACGCCGTGTAGCGCACTCACGAGCCGTTCGATTTTGATCGGGCGGTTTATTTTTTTCGGGCCTAGGAATCTGGTTACATGCACGGGGCTCCCTTATCCATCTGATCAAAATCGGACGGCCTGTGAGTGCGCTACACACGGTGTAGCGCAACACAGGATTTGAATTCTCCACAACCTAGGGCCAAAAAGAAATGAGCTCGCAGAAATCAATCTAGATGTTTTTTTATATGATGTCTATGGTCTATGGAAATATATTCTTTTAAATAAACTTAAAATATTGTATAACTTTTTAAGTTATATTCATGACGAGTGATGACTTATGAACAGCCACTGCAAAACAATGTGCTTGATATATCAAACAATAAGGAAAAACAAAACAAAGTATAAATACGCTCGACTTTAAATATTCGTCAGTCACTTTATTAGGTCCATATTAGACATAGTGATGTCATACTCTAGTAGTCAATCCACAAATCTGTTCACACAGACAATCCAGATCGCGCGACTCACGACACCCTCTCTTTGAGAATCGTCCGATCAAAATCACAATTATTCCGGCAGCCTGTTATTCCGACCGTGCTAGATTAAAAACTAAAAAGGCAGAGAGAGATAAGTCAACCCGACCCGTCAAAAGTTTTACTACCCGATTACGAGGCGGGGCCACTGGGCGAGAGAGATTATGGGGATTGTGGCCTTGTCTTGTTGGGGAGCGCCTAAGTGAGATTAGAAAGGTACTGCATTATTGCTGGCTGGCAGTGGGGACTGGGAGGAAGCAGGGAGGATGCCAGATTTGTCCGGCGCTGTGCCAGACCACAGACACGACGCGTACTCGTCGTGGGATCTTTCGCTTCCATTTCTCTGGCCCCGCATCTGCCATCATCAATTCATCATCTCCCACACTTTCTTGATCCTGATCATATGTGTCGGTGTCTGAACGATATATGGTGTTTTGAGTTATTATGTTCAGAGTATAAATTTGAATATGTATGTTCATGTTGACTCCCCACCCACACGGTACGATTTAGAACATGTTTCAGAAGACCCGAATTCTAGCTGATAAAATGTTGGGATGTAATGTAGAAAGTAAGGTTGATTCAGTGAAATGAATTGGAAGCACATTATTTGAGCAATTTAAAGAAGTTGCCAGAAAGAGAAACTATTGGGCCCTGATCACAATGATTTTTACTCGGGATTTCATTTCATTTGAATTGATTTCGTAGGATTTTATAAGATTTCGTTAGACCTAATTACATAGAAATTCCAACCAAATGACACCAAATCCGCTCATTGTGATCAAGAATTTTCCAATGAAATGAAATGAATTGAAATCCCACGTTAAAAAAAAGGGATTCTGATCAGGGCCTTGGTCTTTTGAGAAAATAATTTTGGAAGGACAGAACGTAAAGACACTCATGTTAGATGGCGGATTTTGGTAGTTTGGAATTTGATTTTCTTCGGCTCAGTCCCATTGCAGCACTGCGTTTTAATTGCTAAATTTAAAATGAATATGATTTCATTTCATGATATTTATTGGTAATTAACTGTTATCAAAATTTTAAAGTTATGCTCAATTTTGATTTTATTTCGGCATGATGCTGTATTTTGTTTGACACATGCTTGCTAACAGCTACTCAATTAACAAGCTATCGACATAACCATGTCGGAAATACTGCGTACACTGCGTCCTTATCCACTTGCGTTGTATGGATTCAAAACCCATCTCGAATCAGATGCAAATTAATATATTGGCATATAAAAAAAAATGGTAGGAGGGCCTGCTTTCGATTAAAAAACTATGAACTATCAATAATAATATTATCTATTTTAGTTATTTTATTTATTTTGAAACATATTATTGTATGTGTGTTAAGATTTACGAACATACAAAATGACGTGTCTTGTAATAATTATTTATTTTTTAAATTTACGGGCAGCAATGGTCTATCATGCGGTTGCTCACACTCTAGTTTAAGCCAGTTTGGCTCTTTAACTGAAGATTAATGATTTACTCGATAAATTCGTTGATAATTTTTTTTATAATTTATTTGGGCATTAGGTTTTATTTTCAATTATATATACATACAGGGTTAAAAAAAATTTAAAATGATATTAGAAAATTAATTTAAAAAAATGCCGATATAATTATAACAATAACTACAAAGTTTCCTGTGCTACGCGTAATATTTTTTTTTTATCAAATATACATTTATCTGTCATTTACATTAATAAAATTTGTTAGAAAATCAATGTATTTTTGGTGTTATATTATCAATGTATAAATACATGTCAATGTTATATGTTTATATAAACATGTTAACATAATAAACATTTTTATATAGATAACTACCATATATACTAATTAAATAATTCCATATGTCGATCTAATAAATGTTCATCTGTAAATTAACATCGATAATACTACATATGTTGTGATAGTATATAGAAATAATAGATATTCATATATCAACACATTAATTAATATTATATTCATTTATATACATTAATATATAAGATTAAGTTTTTCAATATATTAACAATGATTTAAAATAACGGTATAATGAATTAATATGCCACTATAATTAATTTTCTTGTATAAATAAATTTTAAGCTACAATTAATAGATATTCTAAGGAAATAATGGGGTTTTTAATATTTCTGGTGATGAACAAGGAAATCCCTATAATATGCAATAAGAATTTTATTTTATATAAAAAGTCATAGTGACTATTTAGTAAAACGGTGGAGAAGCTGGTCAACAGGAGAACACTTCTCCCTCCCACGGTCAGCGCGCCCTTGTTTTTGTCGTACGGTTTCTGCAAACAAAACTGTGCAGTATGATGGTTCTTAAACTGTTATCTGACTCATTTGTACCCATTATATCTTCGCTGCACGACACAAAAGATCCGGAAAATGAAACTGTTCAACTATTTATTTTTTTTTTTTGAAAGTTAACTGTACAACTATAGATATACAGCAGCACCTCATTTTCTGCGTATGCGATTACATAAAATTGTACGATTTGTAGTTATATAAAATAATATAATTGAATAATAATTACGTTTATATACAGGAACTATAATTTTTTTTCTTAATAACATACGTTTAGTTCTAAAACCTTTTACTATTGTGTTTAATTATAAACTAAAAATATCTCCTATTTTTATTACTATATATTTATTATTATAAAATAAAATACCTCGTATTTATCTCGGACCGAACTGACGAGTAAAACAATGAACTCTGATTCAAAAAAAAAAAAAAAAAAAAAAGAGTAAAACAATGAACTGACTTGTGCACCGGAAATGAGATATAGCTGTCGAGTCCGAAGCGGGACCAAGACAAAGTCGAATCATGAGCTGTTCAGTGCGCCTTCCTTGAAATGGGAAGGTGACCCATATTTTCTTGACTGTGACCATGACACCATCAAGAGATTTATCTCTGGTCATCATGGTCAATTACATGAAAGGACCTTTTGACCCGGGCCAAAGCTTGTTCCCGAGGCCTGATTTTATTGGTTAGCTATCTTTCCCATCCAGTGAAGATTACTTTTACCGTGTATATTATATTCAGAGTAAAAAACATTTGAGTTAGGTAACTTCTTGTTGTTGGCATGTACTATATGTCTTATTAAGTTATTATGTCTATATCCGGATTATTCGTCATAAACCTCTAAAATCATTCGCTTCTTATTATATTTTATTTATTTATATTCTTTAAATGATACAGAAATTTATCACAAAATTTATAATAGGAAATATATTTTAATGGTCTCAATTCATGACTTCAAATCCATTACAAATTTCAAAATTAGCAATTTCTCAAAAATCTACCCGTAGATTAAAAGCGACTTCTTCAATCTCTCTGTCTAACCATTTCACAACTTCATTCTCTCTCAAGGGTAGACGCATCAGGGCTTCTGAAGTCCATTACGGATATATAGGCCATATTATTTGTAAATCTAAGCCCAATTTAGGAATCTACTGGACTTTTATTGGGCCTAGATATATTAAGGCTCTGATCGGAATGGGCCTACGATGAGAATTCAATTCATTTCACCAGAAAAGAATTCATTGGAAATGATTTCATATGAAATCCAGCGGTCGGCATCTTTATGAGAATAATTGAAGGGAATTCTAATTGAATGATCGGAAACCTTATAAATACTGAGCGGAAATGATAGAACGCTATGGCAGACAGCAGAGGGGCATTTTTGTCTAACGAAAGAGTGTCTCGCTCCGCGCAATCAAAATCACACGAAATTTCTTGCTTTTTCGCGGGAATCCACCAGCGAAAAACTCTCTTGCCAAATCTTACCAATTGAAATCATTTCTCTTATCTGAACCTTTTCCGATCAGAGGAATTCGGCAAAATGACAAATCCATTTCCGATTCTCACGGAAAAAACACTTTTCGGGAGTGATGCAATCGGGTTGTCGGATCCTTCCATTATTCAGATCCGAACTGTTTCGTTTCTCCAGCCAAACCAAAAAGTAAACAAACGGGTGCTTCCCACGCCTTTACCAGAGAAGCTCTCCTTGAAGAACCTGAAGCGCGAGAAGGTCGCTGGTAGGCTGGTAGCTGGTCGCACTCGCTAGTCGTCTACGATCATCGCGCTTAATCCAGATCTGAACTGAGCATCTCGCATTTCACTGGTACACGCTCTCGATCTCTCCTAGCGCATTGGTTGTCGTTAAGATTTCAATTCGCCTTATTGATTTCGTGGTTTTGACGGTAGATTGATTACCATGACGACAACGGCGTGCTTCATAGTCGTCAGCAAGAACGATATACCGATATATGAGGCTGAAGTGGGCTCCACTGTCAGAGTATTTGATCTCTCTCCTTCTCTGATAATGATAATCCGTGAAATGTGTTTGTACATTGATAGGAACTTACCACACTGGCAGTTTGGTAAATCATGGCCATTACTCCAGTTTCACCTCTTTGTTTAATTGATTGTAATTTGTATGGCTTAATTAAGTTATTACAAAGTTGGAGATTAATTTTATGCTACCCTTTTAGATTGATGATTAAAGTGGGTAGTTTTGTTAGGTTTCTGCTCCTCATATATTGTCAAAACAGAAGGTTCAAAATTTCACTAAGAATAATCGAGACGATGCAGATCTCATAAAGTACTCCACTTGCAACAATTTTGCGCATGATTAGTGTGCTTGCATAGTGCCAATTGTTTTTTTACATTCTTAATGCATAACATTTCTTTTTTTAAGTATGCGAAAGGACTTAAAAATTTATCGCCTTTTCCTATTTGACAGCAAAAGCAAGAACAAGCCCACCAGCACCAATTTATACTACATGCCGCATTGGATCTGGTTCAAGATCTTGCATGGACCACAAGTGCTATGTAAGGCCTTCAATTCTTATTTGAAATAATATACTGATTTTGATTGTTCTCTACTTTTTTATGATTTGAATCTAATAATAGATTACTGCTTTTGTAGGTTCTTGAGATCTGTTGACAGATTCAATGATTTAACAGTGTCGGTCTATGTCACTGCTGGTCATATCCTTTCTAAATAGTTGTTATAATCATGTTAAGTTCTTCTTTTATCATTTTTGTTTGAGTTTTTTTTTTTTTAGGCCTGATTAGTTAACCATTTCTCTTCTTTATAATTTTTGGAATGGACAAATTTACAATTATCTCTGTAAAAAACTTAGGGATCTCTTGTATTCCTGTTAAATGATAAATATCATTTAAACCTCATGTGAAAAAGGTCAAATATTTTCATGTCTGTCACATCCATGTTTCTTCATATGATGCAACCCTCCTTTGTCACAATTTCTCTGTAAAAAAGATGACTTTAAATGAATTACTTTTGATCTTTGAAAGAGTAAATGTTGAGGTGTGGTAGTAACATTTCATTTTATGGCACTTATTTATTTATTCCTTTTGAGTGTTTTTCACCTTGACCAACAATTTATACATACAAGACTGATGTTACTTCATGACTCCCGCAATGAAGATGGCATTAAAAACTTCTTTCAGGAGGTTCATGAATTGTATGTTAAGGTAAGCCTTTCTTGCATATATTACTATATTAGCATAAGCGGGTGCTTCAGCTGTAGTCTTATTTCACTTCAGTGACTTTATTTGCAATACCTATTTCAAACTTTTCTATCATAATTTAGGATAGGTGTGTTACAGTAATTCAAAGAAGGCAAATATAATTCCAGATATCACGTATGGTTTCTATGTACTGTAAGTACCAGAGAGTTATTAAGTAAATTGTTTTGGATCCCCCATTGAAAGTTAATCCCTTAATTTTGTGGAACGCCAGATCGACAGATTTTTACTGTTAAGTTGATATTTTTAAACTATATAAAGGATGACATTTCTATGGGTGTGGAGTTGGACTTGATTATATTACCTAATGGTTGAAACCTAACAGTACTTAGGTTGTAATTATTGAATAGGACAATATTTAGGCGCACTCACTGTCCAAAATTAGCAGGGTTATTTTTATTTTGTTATGTTTCTTCATGCCTTTTGTTTGTTTATAAAATTGTTGTTTTTTTTTTGTCGAATGTTAACAGACCCTGCTGAATCCTCTGTACTTGACTGGATCAAGAATTACTTCAGCCCACTTTGATACAAGAGTACGGGCGCTTGCTAGAAAGTACTTGTGAGTTGTGACCTTCTGATCTGATTCTGTGACTTTATGGTCTCATAAATTTTTTGAGTTGGATGTGGTATAGTAAAATCTTTTTTTTTTTCTTTCCTATTTTTTAAAGTTTCTCTTCGTTTAACTTTTAAGTAATCTCTTTAGAATTGTTGATTCTTTTTCTGTCAAATTTGTAAGCCAAGGTTCTTCCCTTTTTTTTGCTGATAAATGTTCCGTTGTTCTTTTCAATACCTTTCTAGCTGGCTACTTACATTTTTTTTTTTTGGCGTAGAATGTATTTGTGTGGAAGATCTGTTAAAGTTGAAACTTGACTAATTTAATTAATGATCATATATTTTTTTTTATAATATTAATGATGTATGATAGCTGTACCCTCCATGCATAAAAAAAAAAAAATAATACAAACGATAAACCGTAATTGCACAAGGAATTTGCTTGCGATGCTTATTAACAACCTCACTTTTTTTTTAAAAAAAAAAAATAGAATGGCATTTTGTCTGATGTAGTTTGCCTCCTCCAATTTAGGCCAGTAAACGATATTTCCGTAGGCCCCACTGCTTGCACTTTGTTTGCGCTTTTAACATACCACCATAGCATATTAGCATCCACTCACTAATAACAAACTCGAGTCGCTACCACTATCAAGAAAGAATTAAACCACATTCACAGGTACCCAGCTTATCCCAACCTAATCTTTTCAAGCCCAATAACAAGTTGCCACACATCCAACGAGTGGTGCCTACCTATGCCACATATCTACGCACCAAAACACAAGCTTTACCTTCCAACACGTCTATTAAATCCAAAACGCATATTTTATTAGATTAAATACAGCAACGGTACGTTCTACAGTAAACTTGTAAACTAAGTGTACCAATGGCCTCAACCACGACTAGCGCCACCATTGGCCTTGTGTCACCTACTTTGGCTGATACTAAGACGACAGTGCGTGCTCAGGCGGCACATTCAGTTGGGCTTCCAGCTCTACCACCCTCTCCTAATGTTGCTTCTTCTGGTCGACTTCCAAGTGCAGCATATTGTAAGATTACATTACACATTACTGGCTGTATTTGGAATAGCAATAATGTGTTGTAATCATCCATTTTGTACCAAAAATGATAATTAAGTGAAGCATCCTTAATTAACATGTAATTAGTCAGGCCTTTTCTGAAATTCGGACAGCTTGTTGCACTGGTCACAAATAGCCATGTTTTTTATCTGGGTAACAAATTCCACTCAAAGGTCGAGGACTTGAGGTTACCTATTTCCACTGCATACTGCAATCCACAGACAGCCATTTATCTTAGCTTTACAGAGACCATCATCATCAATAATACCCAAGAGCCGCCATGTATACAGTGTGATCTTACCCTACATGTTTGTGTGAGAGCATCAGATCACTAGAATATTGACAAACGAACAATTTCTTCTCATGTACTATTGTTTGTTTGATCAACTTGAAGTGAACAATTCATCAATATTAGATTTGAACAAATGTCATATTCGTGTGTACAAATACAGGTCGTAGAATGGCAAGAAATGTGATTGCTATGGCCACTGGAGATGCAACAGCTGAGCTTGCAACAACTGAACTTCCTGAAATCGTGAAAAAAGTGCAAGAAGCGGTCAGTTTTTCCCCTCATTATATTTAAATTGACAAAAAGCAAAGCCTTGCCCTGATTAACAAATGAAAAGAGAACTGACAAATCAAAGGCAAGATGAGCAGCTCATTTTATTTTTGCAGTACAACCTGCATGACTTATACTATAATTCTTTGCCTCAGTATGTCGTTCAGAATTACTCGTTGTTAGTACTATAGTCTGGATATGCATCTATCTGATTAATATGGTAGCTTCAAAGTGCTTTATATTGAACATAATATTCAATATCAGCCTCGATAAACTGCTTTTCGGCCCTATGAACAAACAAAATAATAATAGAAGATAATCAGAAATTGAATGATCGGCTGCCTTATTAGAATAACTTCTTTTTTTTTTGTATAAAGATTCCTTGTTTCAAACTTCATTTCAGCAGAAATATTACTTTTTTTGTTATTATTTTGCAAAAATTATTGGTTTACTTTCATAGTTGCTAAGAAAATAAAATGTTGTAAATATTGCTTCATATAACCATCAACTGTTCTTTTCCAACAGTGGGACAAAGTTGAGGACAAATATGCAGCCACTACCTTAGGAGTTGCTGCTTTTATTGGACTGTGGAGCACTACTGGAATGATATCGGTACAGTTTCTTATCTTCTATTTACAATTTACTGATACTTGGGATCTTTTAAATGGAGAAGCTTTGTTCCTTATGGCACTTGACTTGAAAAAACATGAGAACTTCAGCTATAATGCTAAAACACTGAATTCTCAACGACCCTTCTTTAATTCTAATAAGGCAGCCGTTGGAGACAGCGGTTCAGAGATATAGTTTCTGTGTTGATTGGTGTTTAGTTTCAATGATATAGTTTCTGTTTTAGTTTGAATTGTTACTTTAGCTTTTGTTTAGTTATAACGGGTAGAAGTCTCCCTTAAGGAGCAGGAATTTTTTTCTTTTGTTGCGAGGTTACCTGGTTGACCTCATTACTTTGTAACAACTTTGCATTGAGTTTAATAGCTAATGCAGGATCCCCCTCTTGGGGATCTGTTCTTCAAAAAAATTCCTGCAGAGAGGTGAGGAGGCATAGCTGAATTTTATCTGAGAATAGTACTTTTCCAGTAATACACAGTCAGTACAAAGTGACTACCATGACTGGAACTGTAGTCTTGCCAGAATAATTAAACATGCTTAATGGTGTTTTTGCAGGCAATTGATAGGCTGCCAGTAGTGCCCGGTGTTATGGAGATAGTTGGAATTGGTTACACAGGGGTAATTTATTATTTTACTTTAAATATTTTTTTTTGAGTTCAGGTTAGATGCTAATTCTTTATTTTCTTCTTTGAAATAGTGGTTTGCATATAAGAACTTGATCTTCAAGCCTGACAGGTAATTTTGTCAATTCCATATTGTTTTAATTTATGTTTTGAATTCCTGTTCAGGTCTAACAAAAAGAAAGCCTCAAACAGATGAAAAGTAACAATGAAAAAACAAAATCCAATAAAACCTGAAAAGAAACAAGCCATATAATTCTGACTCAACTAAACAAAGATTTTAGTGTTCTACTGGCATGTCAAGTTAGCATGTTATCGGTATTTGATTCACATCACAATCTATTGTCGATTATCACAACAGAGAAAACAAATGCTTATAAAAGGGTAAAATTGGTATTTTTTCCCCCACTTATTTCCCATCTTCTGTTGTCATTCTGACTCAGTTCTCTGAGCTTTAATCATGAAAATGTTAAACATCCAACCTATACGGGTCACTCAACTTGGTAGCCGCTACCAAAATCATTATCGGAAATTACAAATACAAGTCATTAGTTCCATTCCAGTTGTATTTCTACAAAATAATATTCAGTTTTCCTACATTCCCAAATAGATTCTTGATCCCATTTTTCATTTCTATGCATGTTTAATAATTAGTAAGAAAATTGATTACAGATGTGGTAAGATGTCATTTCTAACTTGAAAGAAGTGCTTCCCAAAAACGGAAAAGTTCATTGAAAATTTAAGATAAAGGACTGCATAATGTGATCTATAAAACTTCAGAATTCTTCATTCCCTTAGGGGGAATTATTTTACTTCAATGCTTATTTTATGACATTCATAATTATGCTTCTCATTGCAAACTTCTTTGCAGACAAGCGCTGATAGCAAAGCTAAAAGGACTCTACAATGAGATACTTGGTTAATTATATTAGCATCAGCAATATGTAAATGTTAAACACCAGGAAGATCTTCACAGGAGAGAACTATTATAAAATAATTTGCCCTGCCTTTTATTTTAAATTTTTGTTGTTCTAACCTTAGGAAAATTAAGACTTAATCAGAATATAATATCACACCCTATATCTTTGTGTAATTTGGAACTTCAGAGCATATATGTAAAGTTACATTACTTTTGCAAGGAATAATTCCTTCGCATAATTATTTCGAACTGATACTGCTAGTTAAAATTGTGCCTGGAGCAAGCTATTGTTCTCTAGTTAAATAAAGGAAGTAAATAATGGAACTGTCATGGAAGTTGGCATGTGCGCACTGCACTGAAAAAATGGTACTGCCCTACTTGTGTGTTGGCTTAAATCTCAAAATCCCAAATCACAAACCAACCAATAATCAATCACAAATTAAACTAGCTAAAATTCACAATCATATATTATTTTACATTGAATTACCTTGATTTTAGGCTATAAAAATTTAGTGATACACCTGACAAGATTACCATACACTAATAAAGAGTATAAATATATTTTTTTTGTTACCCCGCGACCGCGAGGGACAAACCCCCAGAAAATGGGGAAACCCTTGTACAACTTGTATTTTATACGGTAAAACGCCCGGTTTATCCAACATAAGTGACAATAAATATCTGGACACTGAAAAGTGCAAAATAAGGTTCCGTGTGTCAGAAAAGGTAGTAAATGCGCACCAGAAAATTAAAGGGAGATGCCCTGTTAACCGACTCCTTTCCTTCAGTCCTTTCCTGATGTGTAGACCGTAGTGGGCCGTTCCTTTCATTTTTTGGTTTTTTGTTCTTTGAGCTTTTGCCTATTTAATAGGCCAATGGCGATGCTGCCTTTTTACTTCTAGGATTCTTTTGTACACCGAACTAGTAGGTAGTATGGTCTATGTGAGTTAATTTTTTCAATTCGATTTAAATATAAGAGTCTTACTTTTCAGTCCATATAAAAAATTTACCCCGCCACATATAATACATCTAGTCTGCATCGTTTTGTTAGTATGAGAAAGTAAAATATTAATTAATATAATGTATAAAATAATATCAAGATATAATATAAGTACTGTAATATAATTTACAAAATAATAGCAGGAATATAATTCATATTTACCAATGCACTACTTTTATTATCATTATACCTAACACATGTGTAACAAGGATTTTATCATAATTAATTTACAATGTCTGTAATTCTTGTATATTGTATATATTATATATTAATTTATCTAGTAATATGTTAAACGTTCTAGATAAATAAGAAGTCATTTAGTAATAAAGTATTTGGAGACTTTTGGTCATTTTCTTTATTTCAATAATAATAGTCAACGTGATCAAAATTAAAGTTGATCATTATTTAATTTATTTTGACATCAAAATGATCAGTGAATAATTTGTTTGATTTTTTTCTATTTTTTTAACATTTAATTAATTTTCTATTTTTCTTTCAAAGTTTCCTTGATTTTTAGTGAAATATTGTCATTTTGAGCAGGTGGTGCGAATAACGCTCTCTGAAATGGCCCCATCATGTAGCGACCTAGACATTTTTGATCCAAGGAAAGAAACAATTCAGATTATTCGCTTCGAATTTTTTTTTGATGAATGCCCATGGGCCAAACTTTATTAACTCAAAAAGAAAATTACATATGCTATTGTTCCTCATTAATCATCAACAACTATGCTGGTGCGCCTGCCCTGATATCTATGAAACAATAAATAAAAGCAAAGACAAATAGTACATTTATTAAGCACACATTACTAACTTAAGCAACCTACACAAAGGTAAAAATAAAAACAACTACCAGGCCACACCCATACAAACGCCTATAGAATTCATGGTGGAGCTTCTTCTACCTGTTGAAAAAAGCATTCATCTATGCGTGTGTTCATGCATCCCTGTTGTTGCAACCTCATATCAGGCTGCCCTCTATACCTCACATTCCTTCTTCTCCACATTTGCTAGTACATGAGCTCTCTGTACTGCTTGCCTCCTTACATGGTGTAGTGTTGCGCCAGGTTGAGATCCTTCTATCTTGTCTATAATTTGTTGCACTAATCCTCTTGCTCTCCAGGAAGGGATTTCCAAAGTATCACCTTGATTTACCACATCCACTAGATTGAGACAGTCAGAAAAGAACTGTACCTTGGTTTGCCTTGTAATCTTGAGGTGATCATACACATAATTTACTGCTTCATCAAGGATCATTGCTTCCGCTAGAAAAGCATCATGTGCATGAAAAAATTGTAAGCCAACGGAATGTATGTTTCCTTTGTCATACACAATGTAAGCCCCTCCAGCACAATTAGTATTTACCCACGATGCATCCATCAAAACCTGCCACCCTTGGTTGTACACCTCGTGCTTATCAACTGGAAAACCCCCTTGTCCCTTACTGATATTTGTTAAACTCATCTCTGATCTGATGGATGCCTTAACTCTTTTCAGAACAGCTTGTGGTTGAAACTGACTGTGTTCTATTACTGCCTTGTTCCTCTCCTTCCAAATTTCCCACATCGTGTAAGCAAATAATTTAATACCCTCTTGATCCAGCATTCCTGCCATGTGCTGTATTGTTACATCAATGTTTAAAGGCAAGTCATGCGCTCTCAGCCCCAATGCACTCGCAAACCACACATGCCTGGAAGTAGGACAGAAGAATAAGCAATGCATCTCATATTCGTTCTCCTCGTGACATCTTTGGCACATAGGTGAGAAGTTGGGCAGTCTAACATGCATGTTTACTGCCATTGGCAACCCTCTATGTAATAATCTCCAGAGAAAGATTTTCACCTTAGGTTCAATTCCTTTCCAATTTGAAATTACCGACCACATTGTTAACTGACCTGACTGTAGGCTAGTTTGCGCATGAGTGATCAAATTATACCCTTCTTTCACAGAGTATCTGCCATCTTTGGATCCTTGCCAAATCAATAAGTCCTTCTGTCTTGCATGAATCTCGGGTTTGTTCTGGTTCTGCATAATTTGTTGGATTTGACTTTGATTAAATAACCTCTGTAGCTTCTGCATATCCCATTGTGCAGTTTGTTCATCTACCAAATCGCACACCCTCATTGCCCTGTCCCTCATCGATGCTTCTTCTTTAACATCCCAATTATCAAACCAAGGCTGTGATAGAACAGATACTGTTTTTCCATCCCCTAGTTTCCAAGTAACCTGGCCCATGAATCGACTTCTCATTTTCAAAACCTGAGTCCACATCTTACTGCATCCCGTTCTGTTTTTCACTCTCCAGTACCCAATATTTGGAAAGTATTTTGCTTTGCACAGTTTAACCCACGGTTTATCCTCCTCCGCCATCAAGGCCCACACCACCTTCAAAAACAAAGCCTCTCCAAAACTGTGAAGATCCTTAACACCTAGCCCACCGTGTTCCACAGGCTTACATATCTTTGACCATGCTATGAAAGATAGATATCGGGACTGACCCATTTTTCCCCAAAAGAACTTGGCCATCAAACTATTTATTTCTTTTATAATTTTCGCAGGCAGCATTTCCATGGACATGAGATAAACCGGCATCGAGGTTAACACTGATTTGATCAAAATTAATCTTCCTACGTGTGAGAGCATATTCGACTTCCACCCCGACAGCCTCGCTTTCATTTTGTCAATCAGCATTTGCCCATTCCTTGTGAGTTCACCTTTTTTTCCAAGCATGACCCCTAAGTACCTCTCATCTGTGGATACCATACCCGCTCTCCACACATCTTGAACTCTTTGTATCACACTCTGATCACATTTTTTAGAGAACCAAAGTTTAGATTTTTGTGGGTTGATGTGTAAACCAGAAAGGTCTCCAAAGTTCTGCATGATATCGGCCAAGTACTGCACTTCACAATGATGTGTGTCCCCCATTAATACCAAGTCATCGGCATAGACTGCATGTGTGAAAGCTGGACTTGTAAATGCAACCCTTACCCCTTGGATATGCCCGCTACGATGTGCTCTTTGTATAAGCCTCGACAGGATTTCCATGGCTATAATGAACACATATGGTGACATCGGGCATCCTTGCCGCACTCCCTGCGTTGGTTTAATGAACCCATCCCCTTTCCATTTATCTTGATTGTAACTTGCGCCCCTTTATAAGAAGAGAGAAGTATATTTGTAATTTTCATGGGGACATTCAAGTGCTGCATGGCTTTCTGTATGAATTCCCAATCAATCTTATCAAATGCCTTATTCACATCAGCTTTTAAGAGGAAAGCTCGATGCTTGAAGGTATTAAGAGAAAAGGAATGCAATATCTCTTTTACCAAAATTATATTTTCAGTTATGCTTCTTCCTCTAACGAAAGCATTTTGTTCCCGAGAAATTACTTCTCTGAGATGAGGTCGCAATCTATTTGCAATTACCTTCATGACTAGTCTGTACACCACATTTCCCACACTGATTGGTCTGTATTCCGCCGGTGTCAACGGTTCTGCATTTTTAGGGATTAAAGTAACATGGCACCGCAACCATTCCAGAGGGACCTGTTTGGTCTGAAAAATATTTTTGATTTGAGCTACCAGGTCAATTCCTATTATGTGCCAGTTTTTTTGTAGAAAGCGAGCTGTTATGCCATCCGGTCCGGGACTTTTATCCGGGCCCATAGAGAACAAAGCCCGTTTTACCTCATGCAAATCTGGTATGGCATTTAACTTACAGTGGGTCGTGGAGGGAATCTTAGGTTCTGGACCCTGCTCCAAATCGGCAAACATTTGATCTCTCATATCATGTAAACTCCTTATACCCCCTTGAAAACCCACTGCACATGCTGATGGGCAATATAACTCCTTGAAATACAGTAGGAATTTCTCTCTTATACACTTCTCATCTCCTGTTAATTGGCCATTTTCCTTCTTAACCATGGTTATTAAATTATGTCTTCTCCTCTTTGTTGCCACAGTGTGAAAAAATCGTGTGTTACAATCACCTTCTTCTTGCCATTGTAATCGCGATCGTTGCCTCCAGTACAAATTGTGTTGCTCTTCTGCCACCTCATAATCCCCTAGCAATTTCTCTTCTAGGCTATGATCTCTTATTGCAGGGTGTTGAAATTGCACGCTCAGCAACTGTGTGGCTATGTTCTCCATTTTCTTTTTTGGTGTTGGATTTGACACAGCCCAAGCTCTCATCGTTGACTTAACTGCTCTCCATCTATGGTGCCAATTTACATGCAAATTTGAATTCCAAGTTTGCACCCATCCACTATTGAAGGTCTGTTCTGTTAGCCACCAGTTTTCTATTTTAAAGTTCACAGCCCTCTCCGGCGGTTTCTTGATCCTTAAAAGAATCGGGCAATGATCGCTATGAATCATAGGAAGATGATTGACATAGGCATTTGGATACAAAGTTAGCCACTCGGGTGTGACTAATACCCGATCCAACCTTTGGTAAATTGCATCTGAGACATTTCTTTTGTTTGACCATGTGTAAGCCGGCCCTTTATAACCCACATCAACTAGTCCAGAGTCAAAAATGAAATTCTGAAAATCTATAGTGTTTGATTTAGTTCTCCTGCTACCCCCATATTTCTCTCTGTTAGAATAAATTTCATTGAAGTCACCCATGATACACACCCGACCATGCATATTGACTAACTGAGTTAAGGTTGCCCAAAGATGATTATTTGTGATGTGATCTGGATCTCCGTACACACCCACCAGGACCCATGGCGGTTTGTCCTTGGCGGTTAAACGTGCACAGATATATCTTGAGGATGAGTTCAATACTTGTACTTGCAGTGAGTTATCCCATGCCAAGCATAATCCGCCTGAGCTTCCTCTTGCCGGCACCGTGTAGTAACTAAACTCGGGCATGCCACTCATTAACCTTGCCATTCTTCTATTCGATGATTTGGTTTCTGACAAAAACAATACATCTGTCCTTGTTGATCTCACACTGTCCTTGAGGAAGTTTTTCTTGCGCGATCCCCCAAAACCGTGACAATTCCATGAGAAACAATTCATTGAAACCTGGAAGGCGAGTTTGGGTTCGCCTCCTTGGCCCGCTTGCAGTTTAAACGCATGTCTCCCTCACTAGTATCCTCCTTGTCCTCTCCATTTTGCCCCAGCAACAGCAATCTTGCATCATTCTTATTTAAGTCTATTGACCTTTTCAGGTTTCTCCCTGTACCTACGATTTGTTTAGGTACAGCAGCCAGATTTTCTTTAATTGGTTAAATTCAAGTTATTTTGATTTTTCAAATTACCAAAGTAGATCATGTTTGAATTATCAAATTTGATCATTTTTCTTGAACCGCACAAGTTGTATAAAATATAGGAGCAAGGCTAATGTCTAATTCGTTGGATGGAAGAGGTCTGTCTAGGGGTGCAAACGAGACGAGACGAGCTAGGCCAAGTTTGAGCTCCTCTCGTGAGCTTAACGAGCTGGCTCATCTCGTCTCGCTAAATGGTCCCGAGCTATAATAATATGTTTGAGTTTGTCTCGTTACTTGCCGAGCGAGCTCGAGCTAGCTTGTCTAGCTCGTCAAAAGAGGTTTGGTGGATAAAAGAATAAAGTGCTAGCTTAACAAAGTACGTGTATAACAATATTTATCTAGTTGCTCGTCTACATAAGTAAATAAATAATAAAATAAAGGACCATTGGTATGTATAACTCGTTCACACTTCAATAATTCATGAACATATATATATTACCCAGAGAATATATTTATCCAGTTATACACACGACTACATGAGCAAAATCTTTTTACCACATACATTAAAACATTAGCTATTGCGGTCAATAATTCGACAAAAACCAAATATTCATGAATATATTAACTAGTGAGACAATAATGGTTGCATACTTACATGGAACAAAAGATTTCCTAAGGCTTGCTCGTAATTGTATTGGCTCGTTAACACACCGAGCTATAACGAGACGAGCTGGGCTGTGCTTGAACTCGTCAGATTAGCTCGCGAGCTAAGCAGCTCGTCTCATTAACGGCTCGAGCTATTAACGAACGAGTTGTTAACGAGATTTTCTCGAGACGAACATGAAAGAGCCACGGGTTGCGAGATTTTCTTGCACCCCTAGGTCCGTCTAATGCGTTTGTTTTTAAATTTTAAGTCTCAATCGACCAATTTAAATCGTTTAATGTGATTTTCATATTGAAATCTAACATGAAATAGAATTTATATTTTTCTGAATTTTTTATTTTTTTTCAGATTTTTAGAAAATCATTGATCTAAAAAATATGCACGTTTTAAATTTTCTAAAGTTCTAAAAAATGAATAATTTTTTTAAAAATATAAAATTTGATTTAATACTGGATTTTAATATGGACATCTTATTAAACAATTTAGATCGATTATTTGAGGTTAAAAATACAAGAAAGGACGTATTAAACGAACCCCTTCTGTATACTTGAACTTTATAGCCTTTATCTAAAATAATGTAGCCGTAAGAAAACACAATACGTACGAAAAGTTGTTTGTTCCAGGGTAAAAGTACAAAAACAAAACAAAACATCAAGGGCAAACACGTAAAAAAGTCGAACAAACCTAAAACCAGAATCTCTCTCTCCTCCGTCTTCGTCGCCTCTCTCCCTGTACCACTGCTTCCCACTGTTATCAGGTAGTAGAAGCAGAATCTCCTTTTTTTTCCCTTTTTCCTCTCCCCTCAATAATAACACGAACAATTCTCTCAAGAGCCGCGCGCCCACAGAAAAACAAAAAGAGAAAGAGAGACAGAGATAGAGAGAGTAGCGTTGATAAACCGTCGAATCCCACCCTACTTTTATTTTTTAGAGAACCAAATCGGAATTTTCTCTTTCAACTCGCCTCAATTCTTGCGTGATTCGTACGGAATTCATCGCCTCTCTCTCTCTCTCTCTCTCCCTCCCTTCTCTCTCTCTACGGAGCAGATCAAATCAGACAAATAAAGTAGCAAGTCTTTTTATTATTGTCTCTTTCTTTCCAACTGCTACTTGTAGTTGTAGTACTACTCCCTTTATCTACTTATTTTCTTTCTTCTACTGTCTGTTTGTTTCTTTCTTCCTTACTCAAAAAGCTTGCACCAGATGGGGGGCAATGGCACTGGCAATGGCAATGGCGCCGAGCCGAGTTCTTACTGGTACGATGCGTGCGAGGATGAAAATTCGCTTTGCTGCATCGACTTTGCATCCGGTCCTGAATTGGATTTGTCGGCTCTCCCGAATTTAGACCCAGTTGCCGATGAAGGGTTCGTGGCTGAGATTGATCGGATTCTTGAGAGTATAAACTCTGATCCGAACACGCAGCAGCACCCGGTTAAGAAAGAAGAACCCCATGCACAGTTAAAGGAACAAACACATGAACAGCCTATGGCTGTAGATGTTGTCAATGTTACCCGAACGAGAGAGGTAAAGCGGGAGAGGAGCTCATTTAATGGAGATTGGAGGGACGAGAAGAGGTCACGTGGCGATGGCTGGGGGGGAGAGAGGGGGAGAGGCAGTTATCGTCGGGGCCACTGGCACAGGGGCATGCCACGTGGCACTTTTGACCATCGATGGGGTAGAAGGAGGGAAAGAGATGGTACTGGTGCAGATTCGCGTGATAGCAGGGGGTATTGGGAGAGGGACAAATCGGGTAAAATGGTGTACCATAATGGGTCATGGGAATCTGAGATAGAGAGGGAGGCGAAAAGGGCGAGAAAGGATGGCCCAGTGGAAAATGGATCAGGACCTAATAACAAGAAGGAGGAACTAGAGAAGAAGGAGAAGGTAATAGTTGAAGAACAGGTGAGACAGTACCAGCTTGAAGTCTTAGAACATGCTAAAAAGAGGAATACAATTGCCTTCTTGGAAACCGGTGCTGGGAAGACTCTCATAGCCGTGCTTTTAATGAAGAGCGTCTACACAGAGATGATGAAGGATAATAAGAAGATGCTTGCTATTTTCTTAGTTCCCAAGGTTCCACTTGTTTATCAGGTCTGAAATTGATTGTTGTGTTGAAAGTTGGAGTTATTAAATCTGTTGATTTTTTGAATTTATTTTAATCTAATTTTTTATGTTTCTACTGCTGTTCATGTGGTCTAGCAAGCTGAGGTGATTCGAGAGAGGACAGGATTTAATGTCGGACATTATTGTGGCGAGATGGGTCAGGATTTTTGGGATTCAAAGAGGTGGCAGCGTGAATTCGAATTGAAACAGGCAGCTTCTTAAATACATTTTTCTCATTAATTTTTTACTTTGTATAATCTTTTATGGCGTTATTTCTTTCATCTTATTGTAAAAAAAAATGTCGTTAAATCCATTTATGAAGATTACTTTATTAGAGTCTGATTGAGTTTAAATATCTCTGGTAGTGAAATGTTTTCTTTTTGTGTAGGTGCTAGTCATGACAGCTCAAATTTTGTTGAATATACTCCGTCATAGCATAATCAAAATGGATGCAATTAATTTGTTAATCTTGGATGAGTGTCATCATGCTGTGAAAAAACACCCATATTCGCTGGTCATGTCTGAGTTTTACCACACCACACCTAAGGATAAACGGCCGACAGTTTTTGGCATGACTGCTTCCCCTGTCAACTTAAAAGGTATGTTGCTTTTTATATGGTGGTGAAGATGGGACTGATACGGCACAAATAAAGTTAATATCATATCAGCATCTGCATTTTGATAAAGCATCCGTTTACTTGCACATGTTAATAGAACAAAAACAAGGATTCTAAAAAAACAATTCGAACCATTTTAAAGACTCAGGTAAGATATTGATCCTGGTATCCTCCACATGGAGTTTTGTGAGTACTGAGATGTACTTCCTCCTCAGGTGTTTCTAGTCAGGAAGACTGTGCAATAAAAATAAGAAACCTTGAGACCAAGCTAGATTCAATAGTCTTCACTGTGAAGGATCGAAAGGAGCTCGAAAAGCATGTGCCGATGCCTCTTGAAATGGTAGTGCACTATGACAAGGCGGCTAGATTTGACTCATTGCATGAGCAGATTGTGAAGATGGAGGCTGAGATAGAGGCTGCAGCACATCCTAGCTCTAGAAGGAGCAAATGGCAATTCATGGGTGCCAGAGATGCTGGGTCGAATAGAGAGGAGCTGCGCCTGGTTTATGGTGTGTCAGAGAGGACTGAGAGTGATGGTGCCGCAAATTTGATACAGAAGTTACGTGCTATTAATTATGCTCTTGGTGAACTGGGACAGTGGTGTGCTTTTAAGGTAAGCTATTTTCAATGAAGTGCTGTAGGATTTTTTTTTTCACTGGTAGAAGTTCAATAGACACCCTAAACTTCAAGAGAGTTTGACCTATCCAGGTTTACTTATTTTTCTGGCCAGAAAAACAAGATTGAATTTTCTGTTTTTAAAGGGTTTGAACTGAAAGTTTGGAACTTGAGCTTATTCCAAAATGGTGCTCCAAGTTTAGCTTGTGTACTTTTTGGCAAAAAAAACTTGACTTCTTCTGACTGTATTTCTACAGCAATATTTTGTGAGAACATACTGCCTCATGATCGCACTTCTTTTTTCGGATGTGGAGTAGTTTGAATTAAATCTGCTTTTGGTGCTGAGCTGATCGTATTTACTTCTTTCTTAAGAACAGGTTGCACATTCATTCTTAACAGCACTGCAGAATGACGAAAGGGCAAATTACCAGCTCGATGTCAAGTTTCAGGAGTCGTACTTGAAAAAGGTGGTCGCATTGTTGCAGTGCCAACTTTCGGAGGGAGCTGCTGCCAACGGTGATTTGAGCCATGGTGAAGTACATAACAGGGACAATCAAAGTATCAATGAGCTTGAGGAAGGAGAGCTGCCAGACAGCCATGGTTATTACATTTACTCTAAAATCTTATCTTTATCTATTATCATAAGTATTGCAAAATATCATCAGCACATCAGAGCATGACCTGACTTGTAATAGAGCCATTGATGGTTGTTATAGTTCGAACTTCAGAGTGCTGCCATCCAGGTTTTGCTTTTTGACCATGTGATATTGGACCTATTTTGTACTGTGAGTCTGTGACAAGCTGGTCTATCATACAAATATGGTTTATATGCTCCTTTCCCTCCTCCCTTCTAGGGTAGTAACTTGAGTTTTAAATCACTTTGTAACCATGTATCTGCCAATTCATCCATTGTATCCAAACTGTTCCCCTGAAAAAAGAGAAGAACCTCCAAATAGCAGACATCTAGCAGCTCTTTTTGAAAGAAGGTTCAGGTTTACTTTTCATTTCCTTTCAGATGTCTCCGGAGGGGAGCACATGGATGCTATTGCAGGAGCTGCTGTGGCAAATGGCAAGGTCACTCCAAAGGTGCAGGCGTTGATTAAAATTCTTCTCAAGTACCAACATACTGAGGACTTCCGCGCGATTATCTTTGTGGAAAGGGTTGTCACAGCGTTAGTACTACCCAAGGTCAAAGTGTACCTCATGCCTCTTATTCCAATGCATTTTAACTCCGTGCCATTACAATTGAAGCACTTGATATTGCTAAGCCTCTATCACTCCCTCCATTTATTCACTTGAACTAGCTAAGATGCAGCCAGACCACCTTGTTTGGCTACCATACCTTGATGTTATTGACCTATACCTGAAATCAATTTACAGGCCAAAGAGTTATGAAATATAGTTAAATGAGTAAAATTTATGTTTGAAACAGGTTTTTGCGGAGCTTCCTTCATTGAGTTTCGTCAAATGCGCAAGTCTCATAGGAAATAATAACAACCAGGAGATGCGTGCTTCTCAGACACAGGATACTATTGCTAAATTCCGTGATGGAAGGGTAACAATTTCTAAGCTTTTTAAAATGTACCTGTGTGATGGTATGGTTTGTTATGGAATCCGGTATATTAGTATATTTAGAAAAGATGGCGACTAAAAGCATCATACTGAATAGGCCCAGCCATGAATTGTTAGGCTGTGCTCCAGAATAATATAAAGAGTAGGTGAGGGAAGCTTAGGGTAGGGAAGATTAAATAAAATTAAATAAGAAGTTAACCTAGGCTACCACCCCATTTTGGGTTGACACAATTTGTATGTTTGGAGGTAAACACTTCATCCAGCTTAATTTCCTCAGAACTCTCTATTTTATTTCTGGAGCAAGTAACCTAAGTTCCTTACTTAACCTCCCCCAGTATCCCCCTCTATTTTACGTTACTGGAGCACAGCCTTGTATTAGACCCTATACCTGAATATCTAGTTTCATGAGTACCTTGTGTAGTACTAGATTAGACCTGGTCATAAATGGTTAGAACTAGACCTAGGATCTGAATATATCTAATTCTACTAGATAAGACCTGGCCATAAATGGTTAATTCTAGACTGCAGTACAATCTCTAGTTTCATGATGATCTTGTTTACTGGAGTTTTTGTTATGTTCGTAGATTACCTTACTAGTTGCTACGAGTGTTGCAGAGGAAGGACTTGATATTAGGCAATGCAATGTTGTAATCCGCTTTGACCTTGCAAAAACAGTTTTAGCTTACATTCAATCCAGGGGTCGTGCAAGGAAGCCTGGATCCGACTACATTTTGATGCTTGAAAAGTACTTGAGATAATATCAATAAATATATATATTTTTTTCTTTTACTACCAAGGTTATTATTAGGATGATGATACCTTGGCAGTCTAATTTCATGCCAATTTGGCTAACAATTTTGACCACCTTTTGTTCTATTTTTATGTTACCTGCAAAGAGGGTATGGTGTATCTAAATTGGGTTTTGAACTGGAGCTTGGCCACTGAACTGAGGGTACTTGTTTTAAGCATGGATAATATTGAGGCTTTAGTTTTAACCTTGGTAATGTTATAATTGAACTGGATATTTTGATGAAATGCCAGGGATAATATCTCGCATGAAACTTTCCTGAGGAATGCACGAAACAGTGAAGAGACACTGAGAAAGGAGGCTATTGAAAGAACAGATCTGAGTCATCTGAAAGGGAACCCGAAACTGGCTGCAGTTGACATGGATCCTAATTCACTATACCAGGTTGAATCAACAGGTGCTGTTGTTAGCTTGAATTCTGCTGTTCAGCTCATCCACCTGTATTGTTCTCAGCTACCAAGTGACAGGTGCTTATTATCTTTCTTCTTAGATTCTCTCTCTACCCCCACCAAGTGACAGGTGATATGTCATTCTGGGGCTTCGCTGCCAGAAGCATATTATAGTATCAATTTAGTTGTATTTCATTTTTTATTTGCTGTTCTTTCGGAGTACGTATAGTTAAGGCTCTCAAGTTTGGCCAAAGATCACTGCAAAAATATACCAATGGCTGAGTTTGCTGAAATTATGTCGCATGAAACCTGTACTGTTTTTCTAGCATTAAATGTATTTTCTGATTTTTTTAGCACTGGATTACCCAAAGTGTTTTTCAGTTGGTAAAATAATTTAACAGTGGAAAAGCAACCAATAAACCACAACATTGGCATATTTTATAATATAATAGTTAGGTACACACACACACTGTACCGTAGCATTGTAACAAATTTTATAAACATAATATCAATTCTAAACATAAAAATATAATAATTATGTTAAAGAATCTCAAAACTCAAAACTATTCATTTCCTTTATGTCCATCGAATTTGCAGAAGTTTAACACAAATTAACATCAGTCATTTTGTAATTGCTACATGTACAACCTACATTCACTAGTTATCCTATTCAATCCCCCTCCTGTATAGGCAAGTTAGTCACATTCTTTTACCAGTATCTACAAATGACAACAGTCACATTAGCTAGGGTTCGTTTTCTCTTTGTATGTTATGAAAATATTTTTCAACAAGCGTAAGCTAAAAATATATTAAGCACATTTCAACCATATTAATAAAAATAAAAGTTTGGACCACATATTTCATTTTTCAAAGGTGATCAGTGCAAGGTGAGAGTTATGGAGTGAGAGAAAGAGAGTTATGGTGATCTGAGTGAGAAAATTATGGTGGCAAAAAAAAAAAAAATTCAGAATTTTCTTTCAAGTTTTGTGTCTGATTTCTGGTCCCCAAAGGACAAAATCAATCTAAGAATAAAAACGTACAAGGTACTATGTATATTACATAGTTTGGACCTTATTATATTTATTTGTGAATGGAAGCATGAAGTTAAAAAATAGCACAATATAATTATGTCATTAATTTTGGTTTAACACACAGCATTTTACCGCTAAATTTTACCACATTTTTGCTGCTAAATTGTGATCTATAGAAGTGTTTCTAAATAACATATATCTTGTGTTAAGACTAAGAAAGACCACTAAATGCGTTATCACTGCTATTTAAAGCCTTGCTACGAATACAAGTTATCGAATTGGTCAGTTGTTGCAGATTTATTCTTGTTTATACTATCCAAGAGTTTTTTATTTATTGGTTGTTATGGACTTTCATTTGATTTATAGATATTCTCTTCTCCGCCCGGAGTTCATAATGGAGAAGCACGAGAAGCCAGGTGGCACCACTGACTACTCTTGCAGACTTCAGCTACCATGCAATGCTCCATTTGAGAAGCTTGAGGGTCCTGTTTGCAGTTCAATGCGCCTCGCTCAGCAAGTAAATTTGTTTGGCTTATCTTTGTTTATTGCTTACTGGCTTGTAGTAATCATTAAAGAAGTTGTAAAATCCACTTATTAATTAATATTAGCAATCTAACTGTTAATAAATCAAAAGTACTGTTGGAACCCTCATGTCAAATTATATTTGGAGAGCAATAACTCAATTCAACTCTAATGATTTCCAAACCATGAGTAATGTGGCACTCATTTTTTTATTATAAGAAGTTTGAAAGGATCTCTTTTTACCAGCAGTCAGGAGTAATATCTAAAATAATCAGACATTCTTAATAATTTAACAAGGGTTGGTTAGTATCAACATTGACTATTTTGTAATAAAAGTTAATTTAGTGAGTGCAATTTAATTTTTCATCATGTAGTATGCTTTTGATAATACTTGAGAACAGAATATTTCTTTTGTAATACTAATACCTCTTGTTATTTGTTACTTATGCTCAGTATGTATTGGAACAAGTGAAGGAATTAGATTATTTATTTTGTATTTTGATGCATAGGCTGTTTGTTTGGCTGCTTGTAAGAAGCTGCATGAGATGGGTGCCTTCACTGATATGCTTTTGCCAGACAGAGGAGCCAGGGAGGAAGGGGAAAAGGTCGAACAATCTGATGAAGGGGACCCACTTCCAGGTACAGCGCGTCATAGGGAGTTCTATCCTGAAGGAGTAGCAGAAGTCCTCTCTGTAAGTATCTCTGAGAACTTATCGTCAAATTGCTTTATAATCAATCCCGTTTTGCTCATTCGAATTAGGACCAAACAACTTCCAAGTAAAATTATAATAAAGTTCTTTAATTGATTAATTAATTATTTTTTTCTTTGAATTCAGGGCGAATGGATTTTGTCTGGTAGAGATTGTTCTCACAACAACCAGTTCAAGTTGCATATGTATTACGTGAACACTGTTAATGTGGGGACTTCCAAGGACTCTTTCCTTGATCAAATTTCTAATTTTTCTGTTCTCTTTGGTTCTGAGTTGGATGCAGAGGTAATGGTTTGTTTGAAATTTGTCTAAAAAATTCCTTACAAAATTTTAAGCATCAAATAATTCATTTTTGCCTACAGAACATTAAAACTATCTCTGTTTACCCTTACAAAAGAAGTGAAATATCTTTAAAAAAAAATACCTTCTGTGTTTCTTAGATTGATAGGGGTTCATGTCTTTTCTTGTTTAGTGGTATTGGGGGCGGGGGCGGGTTTTTAGAATTTGCATTTTTAATTGATCCCAGTTTTACTGACAAGAAAATCTTCTTTTTTAGGTTTTATCGATGACGATGGATCTCTTTGTTGCTCGAAGTATGATAACAAAGGCATCTCTCGTCTTTCGTGGAGAAATAGAGATATCAGATTCTCAGGTCAGTCTCCCTATTCTCTTTTTCCCAAAAAAAGAAAAAAAATAAATGTTACTTGCTGTAGCCATGGGCTCACTGGTGTCCTTTTTGAAGTTTCTTTTTTGAAGGTCCTTTTTCAAATTTTACCTCATTTAGGAGGAGATACAAAATAGGCTTCTTTTGCACTAGTACTGATTTTCATATTGGGTCCCAGTCAGTTTCTTCATGTCGGTATGAAGTTCCATCTACCTAGGAGTACTGACCAATATTGTAATGCTTGTACCATTTAACGTTTTTTGTATATGCTAAATTGATAATCTCTCTCTGTACTCTCTTTGTGTCTCAACAGTTGGTAATGCTAAAGAGCTTTCATGTTAGATTGATGAGCATAGTGCTTGATGTGGATGTTGATCCCTCCACAACCCCATGGGACCCTGCAAAAGCATATCTGTTCGTCCCTGTACTTACCAACAATTCTCCCAACCCAATGAAGGATATTGACTGGGACTTAGTTGAGGGCATAGTGAAAACTGATGCTTGGAATAACCCTCTCCATCGTGCCCGCCCTGATGTGTACCTTGGGACAAGTGAAAGAACTCTTGGCGGGGACAAAAGGGAATATGGCTTTGGGAAACTGCGACATGGTACTGTCAAACATCTAAAGCTTGATATTAAAAACAAGGTTTTGCTATTGGCCAAGTTTGCAAAAAGCCCCTTGATTTTGTTTCTTTTTTGCCTTTCTTGGTTCCTTTGGCCTCCTAAGATATGCACAGAAGTATTCCCTATGTTCAATATGTCACTACACATCATGAGATTGTCAAATGGATATCAGTTTTGGGCTTGTTTGGATTGCACAAGAATAACTCTTCCTAGGAAGAAAAGTGGGAAGAGTTCTTCCTAAGCATCCAAACAAGTTTGGAAGAGTGTGGTGTTTTAATCTGGTCTGGCTTTGTTTCATTTTTTTTTATTTTTTTTTTGGTTCTTACAATTCTTTGCAAAATTTGAACATTTTAAATTACTTATAGCACATCATCAAAACCTTGGGGAGTTGGTGTTCATTTAAAATGTTAGAACAAATGTCAAAAATCTAAAAGTTGAATGGTCCTTTTTTTTTTTTTTTTCTAATTTAGTTAATATTGTTTTATATTTAATTGGTCTGACCATCATTTGTGGTGGTCTCTTACATAGAGCTTGCAACAGTATTGTTGTGTTGAATAGTAATAATAGTTGATATCCTGAAGGTAAACTTAAACTCTGGATCTTCTCTGACACCATGCTAATTGTTAACCATCCTATGTATGTAAGTTTACTTGGAGTTTATTTTATCTTCTAATACTATATTGACAGGTTCCGCCACAGCTATTGGCCAGAAGGTGCACCCCACTTATGGCATCAGAGGGGCAGTTGCAGAATATGATGTGGTTAAAGCTTCTGGCTTGTTTCCAAACCGTGGCGTGAGATCAAAAGAGTGCCCTCAAGACAAACTATATTTGGCTGATTCTTGCATGGATGTGAAGTCTCTAGTTGGGAGAATAGTGACTGCTGTGCATTCAGGGAAAAGGTTTTACGTCGACTCGGTTTCCCTCAACATGAATGCCGAGAATTCTTTTCCTAGAAAGGAGGGATATCTTGGTCCTTTGGAGTACAGTTCTTATGCTGATTACTATAGACAGAAGTAAGTGGAACGTTTAGCTCTCTCTTTTTTGACTTTTGTAGTTCATACTTTGAACTGCAGATTATAATGCTGGCATTACTATGATAATTGACCAGCATCACCAGAATCTCAACATTGGTTTGGAATGTAGTACTTAGAGGGGCAGTCTGGGTCCGGGGTGGGTTGGGAATGAAGTGGGCGGGGAGATGGGGGAATATTAGAATCTAAAAGATAGGGTAAATTGTTGAAGTGATGAGGGTTCCTGTGCCACAAGTTTAGGGTGCCACCAAATACCACAATTTTACTTTTTCATCAAAATTTTAAAATTTAAAATTTAAATGTTGAATCCAAATCGATGATCTTCTTCGTTTTAATGAGTGATGTGTTTTCATATAAGTTTTAGAAAATTTGAATTTGATTTGATATTTGATCAAGAGCTTAAAAAATAAACGAATCAGGTTAACTATGATAGATTAATTATAATACGTTCATGGTATGACCTCTAAATCAAGTATCAAATTAACTCTAAATTTTATAAAAGTTATACGAAAATGCTTCACTCACAAGAACAAAAAAGATCAACAGCTTAGATTCGACATTTAAATTTAAAATTTTAAAATTTTAATGAAAAAATAAAATTGTGGCATTTGGTGGCACCCTAAACTTGTGGCACCGGAACTTCACTTACACTCATTGTTGAAATAATACAATGGATATTATTTTGGCAGTTAGTGGTGGAGTTGAAACCTATTGCTCAAATTCTTACTTGTTCTACTTTTGTTTCTGTGCAATTTTAGGTATGGTGTGGAATTAATCTATAAGAAGCAACCTCTCATAAGGGGACGTGGTGTTTCATATTGCAAGAACCTCCTTTCTCCAAGATTCGAGCATTCTGAAGGTGCTTATTTGTATTTAACCATTATATTTGTGTCAAACCCAACAATTTTGCAGCATCCCGAGCAGATTTATTAATTGCTGTCTGAATTTCTAAAATTTTTCAACTTTTGCATTTTAGGTACAAGCACTATTTCTTGCTCAAAATTTAATGCTTTTGGAAAAATAACAAGTAATTTAAAGCCTAATTAGTTTCTGTTCGTTGTTTGGGATTTCCCAATAACTTTTTTTTTCCTTTGATTTTTTATAGCACGGGAAGGTGAATCTGAGGAGAATCTTGACAAGACATATTATGTGTATTTGCCTCCTGAACTTTGCCTTGTTCATCCCCTTCCTGGGACACTTGTGCGGGGAGCTCAGAGGTTACCATCTATAATGAGACGTGTTGAGAGCATGCTTCTTGCTGTTCAGCTTAAGAATATGATCAATTTCCCTGTTCCTGCTTTCGATGTACTTCTTCTCTCTTGTTACTTATTTCTGGGATTGTTGGAAAATTAATCAAATGTTTGCCATGGTGTCAAAAGATGACATTGGTCATCATATTATAATCCAACAACCACCATGATTTCATGGTACTTGTAAATAGCTCCATGCTGTCGGGTTGGTGTCAAAATTAATAATTTAATTGATTTTTTTATAACTCATTAACTGAATGAAATTAGATCCAAGCAGGTTTTCAAGTAAGGTTCCAAATTTGTACGAAATGATTGTGAGGTCGCCATTTTTTTTTTTTTTATTGGGAGTTCTGTATTGAAAATTCAGAATAATACACCGACTCTGGGAATAATTTATGAGTGACCTTATTAATTAGTAGGGACATCCAATGCTTGCAGAATGTTTGAATTTTGTTTATGTTGACTGAGGTGTAATTTGATTTACATCTTCATTTTCCTTCTGATCAAATTTTATTGATGAGTTTGTGTTTTCTACTACTGTGCAGATACTAGAGGCACTAACTGCTGCATCATGTCAGGAGGCCTTTTGCTATGAACGAGCAGAACTTCTAGGTGATGCCTACCTTAAGTGGGTTGTCAGTAAATTTCTTTTCCTCAAATATCCCCAGAAGCATGAGGGGCAGTTGACCCGCATTAGACAACAGTTGGTGAGCAACATGGCACTTTACCAATACGCTTTAAATAAGGGACTCCAATCCTACATCCAGGCTGACCGGTTTGCCCCTTCCCGGTGGGCTGCTCCAGGGGTACTTCCAGTCTTTGATGAGGATTCAAAGGATTTTGATGAGGAATCTACTACCCCTTCTTGCCCTGAGGTCAAAGAACCTGGTTTTTATGATGACTGTGCAGAAGATATCAGAGAAGAGGGAGAGTTGGAGGGTGATTTGGGTTCCTATCGGGTGCTGTCGAGCAAAACTTTAGCTGATGTAGTAGAAGCATTAATTGGAGTGTACTATGTGGCGGGAGGGAAGGAGGCAGCAAACCACTTCATGAACTGGGTTGGCATTCATGTTGATCTCGACCTAAATGACATCTCACCCAATAAGCCATACAACATACCTGAGGTCGTCATGAAGAGCATAGATTTTGATACATTAGAAGGTGCCTTGAACATAAAATTCAACAATAGAGGGCTTTTGGTTGAGGCAATTACCCATGCCTCAAGGCCATCATCAGGAGTGTCATGTTATCAGAGACTTGAGTTCATGGGAGATGCAGTGCTAGATCACCTTATCACACGCCATCTGTTTTTCACATACACTAATTTGCCTCCTGGTAGGCTTACAGATTTAAGAGCTGCTGCAGTAAATAATGAGAATTTCGCCAGGGTTGCAGTAAAACATAAGTTGCATGTCCACCTCCGTCACGGATCTAGTGCCCTAGATTCACAGGTTTGCTTTGTTTCCTTTTTGGAATTGTTTTGCGCGCGCTTAAGGTATGAGATTTAGGAGTCTTTTTTTTGATAAAAAATTTAGGAGTTTTCATGTGCATGGAGAATATATCGTGTGCCTCTCTAAATGTCTAAACATCATCTGAAACCTACCTCACGCAATTTTTCAAAGTAGCAAAATTCCACTTCTTTTGCCTGTTTATGAAGAGAGAAACAGTGAGGGAGAAATAGTTTGAGGCTTTGGGCATCTTTCAAGAAAATAGGAAACAGATTTGCAAGGATAAGCTTTGTTGTTTATGGAAATTTAACTTTTCTGATGTTGTGCAATGGGAGGATAGCGTATATGTGAAATTTAATCCTTTTCATTCAGTCTTTTTGAAAGTTTTGCCAGACTTAAAAATAGAATCTTTATTTAATTACCAGAGTACTAGTTGACCATTTAAATTATTTGTTTGTTTTTTTAAATTTTTTATTGTGTGTAGATACGGGAATTTGTAAAGAATGTTGAAGAGGAGCTATCAAAGCCGGGTTTTAACTCTTTTGGTCTTAGCGATTGCAAGGCTCCCAAGGTGCTTGGAGACATTGTAGAATCTCTTGCTGGTGCCATATTTTTGGATAGTAGTCTTGACACTTCAGTTGTGTGGAAGGTAATCTTCTTCTTTTACATTTAGTGCTCATTTACTTCTCGTAAGAAAGGATATGTTTATTCTTCTTAAATCTATTGTACCCTGCAACTCATAAGTTGTGTATGGGCTTTTGTTTGTTTCAAGGCTAGTGCTTGTCTGTCTATCAAAAGATTATAATGAGTTATATGCCTAAGAATTGCTGCTCTTTAGCCTTACTATTATTTATGATGTTAAATTGTTGTTTTTGATAGAAGGCCACACTATGTTTACTGTATAACGTCATTATTGGACAATGGTGGTTGAATTGACTTTGATTCCAACAAAAAGAATATATATTGAAAATGATTAATTTTCTATTTCAGGTCTTCCAACCTTTGCTAGATCCAATGGTGACCCCAGAGACTCTTCCAATGCACCCTGTGCGTGAACTCCAAGAGCGCTGCCAGCAGCAAGCAGAAGGCCTTGAATAACAAGGCGACCCGATCCGGCAATGTTGCCACTGTTGAGGTCTACATAGATGGCATACAAATAGGTGTTGCACAGAACCCTCAGAAGAAAATGGCCCAAAAGCTTGCAGCTAGAAATGCACTTGTGGTCTTACGGGAAAAGGACAAGAACAAGGAGGAGGCTGTGAAAGAGGCTGAGAAAAATGGAGAGAAGAAGAACGGCACTCAAGTGTTCACGAGACAGACGCTGAACGACATTTGCCTCAGAAGGCAGTGGCCAATGCCCCAATACAGATGTGTCAATGAAGGTGGCCCTGCACATGCAAAGAGATTCGTGTATGCGGTTCGTGTCAACACAGCTGACCGTGGGTGGACTGATGAGTGCATTGGGGACCCAATGCCAAGTGTGAAGAAGGCCAAGGACTCCGCGGCAATTCTTTTGCTTGATCTCCTTAATAAGTTATACCCAGATCTTTATTGCAATAAGAAAAGCTAAGGATTAAGGTGCTTTGAAGCGCATTTAATTTATGCCAGCATGTAAGTTATTGGATTGGCATTGTTGCCTTTGTTTGAGACACTCGTCCTATTGGCATCCGACAAAATATGTTGGATTATTTTCTCAAATAAAATCTCAAATAGTTGCTATTTAAAAAATGACAAAAAAGTGCTGCGCCATTATGAGCGGCAACATATTTAATATAATTCACTTGCTGATCAAAGGACCTCTCTTTGTTTCTTATTTATTTTTTGTCTACTAACTACTTGTAGCTTTGTTCTCTATCGAGACCTAAATATTAAGATCAATGGTGAGTTGGCGCAACTCTAGGGTTTGGGTCTGATGGAACCGCCGTGACAATGGAGATGGTGTAGTGCTGTGATGTTATTTGACATGGTCTTCAGTTCGTTTTTCATTTGAGCTGCTAAGCAGGTTGGTTTTACAGTATAGTGTGCTTTTTAATTAATTTTTCCACAAGTAATGGGTTTTGGGTGCACAAGAAATTTAACTTGGTTCAAACCTAGCAGCTAGGGCATAGCGTCACTCTTTTTTTCTTTAAAAAAAATATTTTCTATTTGATGTATTCTATTCTATCCGCCCTTCATGAGCCCAGAGTTCCTATCTTGAGCAAATTGGAAGTTTGGTTGAGCGACTTTTCCTTCTCAACAAATTCTTCACCTTTATCGTCTACCTGAGAGCATGGAAGTTTTATCCTAGTATATCTAAAATATCGATTTATTCTGTCTTAATGGCCCTGACGAATTATAAAATCGAAAAAAAAAAAATTCGATAAAATTCAAGTTCGGATTTCTCCCCCCTTATAAACAACATTTCGAAATGACATTTCCTATAAAAACAATATATTATCTTTTTTGAGGGTCGACAAATGCCGGCGAATTTTCATTAATAAAAAAAAGTTATAAAAGTTCCATAAAGAAAGAAAAAACTACAAGAAACTTCAAACAAAGTTTCTCGCTACTGGTACCTAACCGGTACCAGTCTATCAACCCAACCAAATACCTTGTACCAGTATATAAACTTGTACAAAACCAAAAAGAAAAATATTACTAACTCTCCCAAATCCAGCCTCGACCTAACCTGTACCTACGAGGCGATCTTCAGACCCACACGGCCACACGACCTTCCAACGTCAGGGCTACCAGCTGACTTCACCTCCAACACCTGTGCGCGAACAAAGGGATTTGCCGAGACCCACCGAGACCAATGGTGTGCCATACAACGACCCCCAACAAAGTCTTGTTCGTCAACGGTGTCGTCTTGTTCGCCTCCGCGAGAAGATCAACTCTTTAATCCGAAGATTCCAATACCAAAAAGACACACCATTCTCACCGGCCGAACCACCACTGTACGATTCTTTTCCGGTTGCACCATGCCTACAATGGTGCCAAAATCGTCGGCTGAACCAGACAACGGGCACTACCACACTCGCGGATACAAAACACCCGTTGACAAACGCCGCCCACGCAATTTCCGGCCCGTCATACAAAGACGAAGCACTGTCGACACACTACCAAACCGAACAAGGTAGAGAAGCACTGTCAGCAAGTCGCCGGAGAAAAAGACGAAGGGAGAACTGATGCAAAGCAAAGGAAAAAATAAGAAGAAAAAAGAAAAAAAGGAGGGGGGGGGGGGGGAGGTGCGGGAGGCCAGTGGCGACCTCTCCGCCTAGGCTTTTCAATTTATTTGAGGTAAAGAGTGGAGGGTGTTGGTCGTCTGAGGTCAGAGAGGAGTGGGAAGGTGGGATTTGGGGTGCTAGGTGTTTGTCGCTCACGAATCGCCTATGCGGCGCGTCAAGAATCGTGCCTTCTAGGTTTAGTTTTTGATCTTCTTTTAAAGCCACCCACTTTGAAGGTGCTTGCTCTGATTAGATAGATAACTTATATTAAAACAATATATTATCATATTAGCCAAAAAGACTAAAAGAGTATATTCACTTTGTTAGTGCTTATCATCATAGAAACAAAGCTACGAATTGCATGGATTTCTGGGAACAATGAAAATTTATCGATGATTTCAAAGCTTTTGGTCTCAGCCAATTGCATGGCTTCTGAGACCTTAGAATCTGGCAATTCCAAAAATGCCATAAGATTGAGGAGGTAATGCTCTTTTATACGAACAAATATGTTTTCATGAGAAGTATCTGGGGTCCCACAAAACCTCATTGCTAGCTCAATATAATAGTGAATATGGTGTTTCAATTTGTCAACAAGTTTGCTGTTTTTTTCCCTCTATACAGCAAAGGAATCAATTTCTTGAACCCTCCTATGTAAGCTTTACAGGAAAACAATCATTGACACAGAAGAAATTTAATTTACCTTTCACTTCCACAGTGAAACGTTGAATTTTTATTAACGAAGTTCAGCAATGCACAAAAAAAGAAAAAGAAAAAGAAATGCTTTTAATTTTTAAATGTCAAAACGGGTAGAAATGCACTAATTGATCGATCAAAACCGTGAAGAAAAAAAACTAGGAAGTAACAACCAAAACTTCCAACAAGCAGGTACCCATTAAAGACTCACAAAGGACATCAAATTCTCAATTATCTACTCGTTTTAAGTTGTGAGCTCCATGATTGCACTAACAATATCTCCATCGTGAGCCTTAAGAGCCTTGACGGCCTTGGCCCGGGACACACCGGCCTGTGTCATGACAAGATCAATATCGCGGGGCTCCACATCTGACTCATCGATCTCCTCTTCCTCTTCACCTGGCACTGCAGCAGAAGTTTCAGGTTTAGCCATGACCTTGCTCAAATCCTGCATGCGGAATTGCTGTGCTGCCTGGGCCTGCAGCTGGGAGCTCAAGTCCTCTATCTTGGCCTCCCCAAAAATGACGTATGTTTCGGAGTTTGGGCTCTTGAATACATCAGGCTTTGATATGACAAAAAGGATCTGCAATAGGTACCAAGGTGTGATTAATCTTCTTTCACTTTGCAAGTTTGCATGTATTATTAAACTTGTATAGTAAAAGTATATTGTCCAAAAAATACAAATGACACTGACTCAGTAAAACTGATAAAATATGTTCCAAACTTTTGAGAAAATTGTTAAAGCTTTAATTAGTATCAGATTTTCCCGCTTAACCAAAATTTTAATGCGCCATTTGATTTTACCTCGTCTTATTTTCTTGGCTTTTAGGGTCTTTATCATGTAAAATTAGGTACAGTTTAAGACACTTAACTAGGGCTATAATTGTCCTCAGTTAAAATTTGTTTTTGCGCAATTTGGGTAACTGGTCAGGACTGGTCACAGCAGCGTTTAACTGATAATGACTAAAACAGATTCACGGATTTTAAGCCATACGCTCAGTTCAGAGATAGAATTCATCTGTGCTCAACGGAAGCTTTTCAATATTGCAAGAAAAATTAATTAAGTGAGATCATATGGATATACATTTTTTGCACGCTTGATGGTAATCCTGCTGACTCCAGTAACAGGCTTCATACCGAGCTTCAACATTGCCTTGCGACTCTTCTTCTCACTCCTGCTTTGCTTAGTGCCCTCATTTGTACCACTACCTGGTTCTCCTGATATTCAGTCCGCATATAAGCAAATCATACAAAACCAGATAATAACAGATGGAATTAAAGCTACTGAAATTTCTTGAAATGAAAATGGTAATCCCCTCTCCGAGGACAAAGGTTCTTTTATCAATTTTTATGTCTGAAGGTTATAAGGTGAAAGGCCCTCGCCACCTGCCTAGGTGGAGTTTCAGAAACAAAGAAGAACCCAGACAATATATAAAAACTCAAGGAGTTTTATTTTCCAGAGCTTTTTTTTTTTTTTTTCTAAAATGGACAAAAATTAAGCCATTTTTTTAAGTGATGGAAGTAAATTATCATGGATAAAACCCAGACAATATATATTAGCACTCTTTATTGAGAAACCTTTGGAATAAAGTTCAACAATCAGTTTTATTTTGTACAATCCCATTAAAACAATAAAACATCGGGCGCTAGTCTAGTCATATATTAGTACTAGGAATTCTATATTTCTACAACAGTACAGAAAAATATTCAAAGATGAGTAGATGACACGAATTCTTTGCTATTAACTATTCAGCTTATTACCGTGGGCATCAGCATCGGCATCATCATCGTCATCATCGTCGTCGTCATCATCGTCATCTTCCTCCTTGACATCTTCAACCACAGGGGCATCTTCGTCAGCCTTTGGTGCCTCCTCTTTCTTCTCCACTTCACTTTCCTGCTTCTCTACCTCCTCTTCTTTTACCTCCGGCTCGGGCATGTTTTGCCTTTTTGCTTATTCTTCAAAATATCTGTTCCCTATAGAGCAGTTGCTTCTCCTACCACACAAGAAACAGAAGCGCTCTATCTCTTTATCAGTTTATCCGTAGAAGACCAACTGTTTATTGTTATTATTATTAACGGGGTTTCGGCCGATTATCCAATGGAACAATGAATAACTTCACCAAATCGGATCCATATTTTAGCAGGATAATATATGGGCCGAGCAAATCATAGTTGGTGGATATAACTATAAGGTTGGTTATTTACTTGGTGTTGGGCTCTTTAATTAGTGAGTTTAGCCCGGTCCACATCACCCCTGGTGTTATCCATTTCACCATTTGTCATTCATTGCTAGTTTGCTACAGCTCTCCAAGAATCGCACCTTATAATCTCCTTGGTAGCTAGTACTTACTGACCAGTTCATTCTGTACTGGTGTTGGAGCGTGTAAAAATTATAGATAACTTATTGACAATCACCAAATATCGTAATTGAATATGCTTGATTTGTGCAGAGAGGCTTGATTTATGTTCAGAAATTATCATTGTTCAATTCTTCCAATCCAACTAGTAAGTTTAAAAAATGTCTTGGGTGTTTAGAAGCATGAAAAATATACACACTCACTTTGAGTGAGAGATGAGACCATGGTAGACCTGAATGTCTTGGTGCTTTGAATGATAGACCTGTATTTCTTATTAAAATCTTTCTACGAACCGAATTTATATTTTTAAAAGTTTTTCTTACTATTTTTTTTAAGTTAGGAAGAAAAACACCAATTAAAGTCTAGAGCGTCCAATGGAAATGATTTTCTTCCTATCAGAAAAAGTTGTGAATAAATATTTAATATTTTTTAAATTGTTGTCATACAATATTTTAATGTTTTTGAATGATCTACCATTTGTGTCATACAATATTTTTTGAAATATTTTTGAAGCCAATAAAAGGGATTCAAATACTGGTAGGACCTAACAGTGATGGCGTCAACAGCAATGGATGGATGCATGCTTAATGATCGGAATTGAGTGTCGCCATCTTGGCCTTGGCAGCCATACACGTGGGGAAAATTGTGACCAAACCACTCATGTTAATTAATCCAAAAAAAATTAAGCGCCAAGCGCATTCATCTGTTATTTACATATTACTGATTAAGATATTAAAGAGTCTTCCAAAATAGTTACTCAAGCCAGCCTTCTTTGAAGAGCTACATCAAGCATGTTGGCTCCCCTTGGTCAAACGCATCTCAATTCAACAAAGCCGAAACAGATGATTATTTTAGGGATAATGAAGCTCTTTCTATATTACAAGAAACATTGTTTATAGAAGTCAGTTTAATTGACAAATTGATGCATTATTTCTGAGCTCAAGCTTGGCCCTTTCATGCTTCTTACTACTTATTAAGATAATAGAGAGGGCAAAATTTTCTAGCATGAACCTTTATACATTTAATTTTATGGGTTGCTAATAGAATAAATCACATATAGTATAAATAAACTATTTTACTATTTTTATGGAATTTTTTAACTTCTAAGGGTCTTCCTGAAATTTTGGGGGACTTATCCTTCGGCTTCTGTGTCTCCGCCTCTGTTAGGGATTGTTTCAGGGTTTGATTATTTTCCCGATTCGATTGTAAATTTATAAACACATTACAATTTTTAAAGATAATAAAATTTTTAGAAAGAGTAGAGATAACAAAAATTAACAGCAAAATTTCCTGGCCTATAACACGGTAAATGCTACAAAAACCTTTCTTGGCCAATGACATCCATTTCAGCTGGAATTGATCGTAGACTTAGTGTGGTATATTAGAGTTTATCATTCTATAACGAGAGTGAAGTTGAAATTCCAGCAAAACGAAATGGATTTAAGAACCCTGTACGTTGCTGTGTTGTTTATGGCATTTTCATTGAGATGCTCAATAGAAATAATTTGATGCTATGTTGTTAACTTTAATTATATATATCAATAACTTGCTCACATAAGTTTTTTTTTAAAAAAAAAGAAAAGTTAACAATATTTTCTCCCAGGTTATAACCTCCTCTAGTCACTTTTCTGGTGTTACGTGCCTTGCTTGTTCTCTCAATATTAGTGCTCTATAGTAAGCTTGATCGCTTCTCTCTACAACCAAAGTACTAACAGGACTAGTGCACGCTTAACGAAAGGGAAAAAAAGAAATAATATATATGTTTTGGTGCAACCCCTCAGAACTGAAACTGTCCGAGTTGTGCCTGCCTAGCTAAATGCATGGCTCTATCATTGACCACTAATTACTTGTCACAAGTCACAACAGTAATTTCCAGAGTACTTCCTACATCCCACCACCTAAAGTGATCCAGAACCTAACCAATTAACCATCCAATCTAGCCTATATATACATTGTCCGATGTCCCATTTTATTGCAACAGATAAATACTTGAGAACCTAAAACCGAGAGCAAGTGTAATTAAGTAAAAGAAAAAAGAAGAACAATGAAATTAACAAGGATTGCATTTTCTTTTGTGTTGTGCTTGATAACTATTGGCGGGCTTGAGGCACAGCTCCAAGTCGGCTTTTACGCAAGCACATGTCCACAGGCTGAAAATATTGTGAGAGAAGAGGTTAGGAAGGCAGTCTTTAGTAATGTCGGTCTGGCTGCTGGACTGGTTCGACTACACTTTCATGATTGCTTTGTTAGGGTAATGTACTCTTAATTTATTGTCATTTTATATGTTCCATTTACATTGCATAAAAGAATAAATAAAGTTCTATTGTCTAATGCAAGCGTAGAAACATATTACATATATGCCACCATGCACTAACAAGTAAATCATATGTTCCATTTAAATATATGGCTTGAATGGCAGAAATCACCATATCATATAAGTGACCCGTCCTTAATTAAGTAGTTCCTCACATTATTGCTCACGCACTCCTATCGACTATGTTTTTAACATTTCTGTACTTGTAGTTTTATTCACTTCTATTTTGTCAACTCTTCTATAGGGATGTGATGCGTCTGTTTTGATCAACTCTACACCAGGTAACACTGCAGAGAAGGACTCGCCAATAAACAACCCAAGTCTACGCGGCTTTGAGATCATCGACAGTGCAAAATCACAGCTAGAATCGACATGCCCCGGTGTGGTGTCTTGTGCTGATATAGTTGCCTTTGCTGCAAGAGATAGTGTTGCACTGGTAAATGCCATCTTATATCCTCACAAATTAACATTGAACTTATTTTCTTATAATACCAATATTAATAATATTCAATATATTTGGGTCTGTGTTTTGTAGACAGGAGGCATGTCGTATCGTGTAGAGGCTGGTTGAAGAGATGGAACAGTGTCATTGGCTTCAGATACATTTTCCAACCTCCCTGGCCCGACATTTGATCTCGACCAGCTCACACAGAGCTTTGCCAACAAGGGACTTTCTCAGGAAGAAATGGTCACTTTATCAGGTATAATTTCTCGTCTTCCTCTTAAATAAACACAATTGTCGCCAAATATATAATCAAGAGGTGCCTGAACAGTACAGTGATCGGAAGTCAATGTCACACATAAATCAAAGTTTATTAATTTTATTCACTAAATTGACGTACATATTTTTCTTTCTCCTCTTTTTTATCATTTATTATGACAGGAGCTCACACCATTGGTCGCTCACATTGCACGTCCTTCAGCAGCAGGCTCTACAGCTTCAACACAACATTGGATCTAGATCCAACATTGGACTCAGCTTACGCCACCCAACTTGAGCAAATATGCCCCAATAGCACTAACGACACAAGCCTTGTCGTCCCAATGGACCCAAGCACCCCTAACTTATTAGATGGAAGTTACTATGCAAACATTCTTGCAAACCGTGGGCTCTTCACATCTGACCAGACTCTCATGTCAAATGCTTCGACAGCGCAGCAGGTCAGGCAGAATGCCTTCAATGGATTCCTTTGGAAGCTTAAGTTTGCAGCGGCCATGGTGAAAATGGGTCAGATTGAAGTTCTTACTGGGAGCAGTGGCGAGATCCGTTTGAATTGTAGTGTAGTGAACTAATACTATCTATCTGCATATATATGGCTATGTTTTTGTATTTTGTTATGAAAATTGGAAGATATGCATGGCTGAATTGAGAAGAGCGAATCAAGAGACAAAAATTTATGAGGAAATTAATTGTATTACTTTGACTTGAGTACAAATAGTCTTATTAATAACAATCTTAATTCTCCGTAAAGGAAACTAAATAAATAAAACATTTCAAAATACTCTACGTATAAAAAATACACAAAAATTTCCTCCTTAATCTGACAAATATTCATCTGCTATACTTGACAATCTGACAAATCAAACCTGCTATCAATTGATGGTGAGATGAGAGGCATATCCAACAAATTTGGTATATCTTATGCTTCAACAAAAGATTGTAGTTTCTGATAATGAAGGAAATTAGTTGACACCTGAAATGTAATATATCTAAAGAAGAAATAAGGCAAAATTTTATTCTGGAATAATTATGCTATACAAGTGTTCTCTTTTTATTTGTATCCACGATGATGTTAATCTTTGTTCTATTAAATTTAACTAGCACAAGATTTTCCCAATACATGGGTAAATGAAGAAACAAATTAAATAGTTGATATTATTTTTGTTTTATATAAAACAGTACATGTTAGACAATAAAAATATATATAGATAACTCAATCTATTAGTGATATATATATAGATATCTTTTCAAAATGTGAATTGTTTAAACACCATTTAGCGACTTGACTATTTTCTGTTAAGGAGTCTGACTTTTTATATGATATCAACATCTAGAATATATATATCATACGGATCAATGGTCTATAGTTAATACAAAGATTATATACACCCTAGTTGCAATTGTTACGACTTTTTTATGGATGTTTTTATAAGTAGTAGGGATTATGTGCCATGCTACTTGAGTTGATGAGTCATTGACAAGCATCTCAAAGTATGTAGACATTAATGGCATGCTCTCTTTTAGTTTTAGAATTAAAAATATAACTACAATATATAATTTTTTTTTAGTTTTAACAATTGATGTTGAGTGATAAATATAACTGCAATATATATTTTTTTAATGTTTTAACAATTGATGTTGAGTGATAAAAGTAGAGAGTAATATATATAGTACTGCTATTATACAGAATTTATCTATAGTGATATTTAAAATTTCATGGCTTACTATGGAAATGCACCTTTGGTTCAAAGCTTTAATGAAGATTAGATTATCCATTTTGGGCCGGATTAAGGACACCTGTAATTTGTATATATGATTGTACATAGTTATTCGCCAGCAACAGGATTCTTTGGGCTGTTAAAAGTAAGCAATACTCGTTAATCTACTCTCCTAGTCAAGAAGCACTAGGATACGTGAGATTACATATGCCTTTTTTTTTCTAAATAAAAAAATTAAATAATGCGTATCCACCAGTTTCATTTGAAACAAAAAGTTTAGTGGTACCAACAACTCTGGTACATAAATAAAGACTACAAAATTAAACTAACTACATCATTCTAATAATTCTAAACCATAGGGCAAGAAAGTTTTCTTGGTGGTAAGCGGGTCTACATGCACTCAAGGGCAGATTGGTTGGTGTTATTACAATTGACATCTATTTTGCAGGTATACTTCTGTCAGTTTTTTTGGTGTCATCGTGAGTGATAAATAGATGAAATGGACAATATTAATAGATGTTTCTTTTAGTATGGCTGCTTTTAGAGAATGAACATGTTTAATCTGGCAAAATATATAGGTACATAGTGGCGTGTAGACCGAAAGATTTGAGAGGTCTTGATATTCGAGACTTAAAACTTGCAAACATTTCTCTTTAGATGAAGTGACTCTTGGTAGTGGTTCCACCCATCTCGTTACATTTGAAAATAGCCACTATATTTGACTGGTACATTCATTATGAGCAATTTTAAACGCAAAAAATAATATTAATAATAATAAATAAATAAGAAAAAAAGGAAAAAGAATTACCAATTTCCCTTCACTACTTCTTATAAAAAATTAATACACACACACACACACACACACATCACTTTCTTTTCTCATTTTTCAGATCTTGAAAGAGATTATTTTTATTTTTGTCTAAACTTAAGACTCGTGAAATTACAAAATTTTCTCTATATATAACCTTAGCTTTTTTTTTTTTAAGAAAATAATTTTTACAATTTTAAACCATTATAGTACGACATCCTGGCATCCTGGCATCCTGGCCAGAAGTATTAATAACAACATGAAAAGTCTAACTGATTGGAATCTGATCCAATCAGAAATGAACTAAAACCTGTGACATCAAAGTTTAACAACATGAAATTCGACCCAATCTGATTCTCAATTAATCCAAATAATAAAATTCAAGAAAAAAATTACCTAAAATTCAACCCTACTTGACTTAATTAAGATGCCCTAATATCAAGCTTAATCTTAAAATAGGTAACCTAAAATCTGACCCGACTCATTGTATTGCCACCTCTCTAATTAGATACAATCTTTAAGTAATTGCCGATAACTTTTTAATATTCAATCAAGGGACTTAGATCAGCTCACTGCTTCCTTTTGGAATTGTACAATTAATGTTAATGTATATAAACAGTCCTATTTTGAACGGACAGCTCAGTCCAACTTGAATATCAACATGTCACACAAAGAGGTCATGCATTATGTCCATGTTCACAGTATCGGGCACCCACACAGCGCCACTAACAGGATAAAAGGTGATAGCACCAAGTCCCAAATTCCCACGACACAAAATTACACAAATCCGGCCGCCAAGTACGCTCCCTCTAAGTCAAACTTTATTCCTCCAAGCAACGAAAGAGATCGACGCAATAGCTCATTCATATCTCCTCAAGTCAAATTTCGTCCCCTCTAGTCAGCAAAATACGACCAATTTCAACCAATAATTCTATTTTAAGTATAATACAAACAAGATATGCTCCTAATGCTATCCCAACAACAGTAATTTAACATGTTTATTCCGACCACACTGATTAATGGGATTAACACCATGCGGAGGGGTTGTGCATGACAGGTCATCTAAGGTTCTTTAGTCAACCTTGATCCTGACATGTGGAATTCTTAATTCTGAGCAAATTGCTCTATTTAATTTTGAGGAATATACTCAATCATTTGTAGGGTTGCAGCTTTTTTACTTCCCTTTATGAAAAATGGAAAAAGTTTATATGCATGTTCCTTTAAGTTCGAAATTACATATCCAAATTTTTTTTCCTAATAATTAAATTTCGGTGCATCTCTTCAGACCCTGAAACTTTCCCAAAATAAATCAATTGACCTATAGCCCTCGTGGTTGCAATTCAATCTTTATTATTTGCACCACGGTCCCCAGTCAGAGGAGTTTTTTTTTTTGTTTTCTTTTATTTGTTGTTTTCCTTATGTAATAGGTGAAGCAGTATTTCACAGGAACCAAAAATACATTCCATTGAAGAAAATATCACACAGGAACTCTATACAAAGGAGTAAGCGCCATATAATTTTTCTTTTCACAAAAGAAGTGCTAAAGTGTCCATCATTTTCTGTTTTTATATTGATAACAATAAAAATTGGGAAATAATGCCTAACGAGTACAAACATCGATTTTACTGTACCGGCCTGCTACCAGAGCCACCTACACTATATACTGTTAAAATAGCAAAATACATATAAAACGTCTATTTACAATGTGTATATTAAACATAATACTAAGGTATACTTTATAATTTGGAAAATGCGCAAAAAAAACTCTAATTGATAAAACAGAACAAAAAATTCTAAACAGAGATTCAATTAGAACAAGGATTACTGAAATTGTTCTTAAACCCTTCTTTCAAGGTCAGACTGGTCACCTTGCATTAATACTATTATTTGATATTGCAGCCTGAATTAATATTTTAATTTGTGCATATGTTGAACTCAGGCATATTCTTCGTCATATGGTTGCATCTGCTCTGTAAGTTAAATTTCTCAAATTGGTGATATAGAGAGAATACTTCCTTCAAAGAGGTCTTATTGCATTTTATTGATTTGTTTCCAGAGCACCTTTGTTCAAATTTTTTCATATTTTAATAAAGCTTTGTTTTTGCAATAAAAGAACTAGGACTGATGAGTTAACAGGTGATTGGAGTCATTAACCTTTAATATTGAGTTATTTTGTGATTGCCAGCATATTCCCCACATGTCACTCAAATCCTAAAAAAATTATATAAAAAAAAAAAGATTATATGGTACCTAACTTCACTAAATGACATAACCTCGAGCACTATATAAGGAGTCCAGTACTGTCAACATTTCATATAGCAAGTACTAGTGACTCTGAATTTGTTTGGAAAAGAGAGATGGGGTCAAATGGGAAATTGCTATTGGCTTTTGTAGTTTGCCTCTGTTCGACTGTGCAGCTAAAGGCACAACTTCAAGTAGGGTTTTATTCAAGTACATGTCCCCGAGCAGAGTCGATAGTGCAGGAGGAGGTGATGAAGGCTCTCCGAAGTAATATTGGTCTGGCAGCAGGGCTAATCAGGATGCACTTTCATGATTGTTTTGTTAAGGTAAAATTATAATTATCATAGACATATTGTAAATTGTTACACACCTGACATATCTATATATTACTCGAAAATAACATCCTTTTTTTTTCTGTCATACATAGAATATCTGGTATATATTATTGATTTACTATGCTGCATAATTACCAATTAAATATCATTTTGTAGGGAAATGCTTAAGCTCTAACAAATTGTTATAATAAATTGGAATTGAATCAAATGAATGTACATTTTATTGTAGAAATTTATTAACAAATGAAGGAACTAATGTGCATTTCCTTTTATTTGTACTTTTATTTTTCTGAAAAGGGATGCGATGGATCAGTTCTCATCAGCTCAACTGATAGCAACCAGGCAGAGAGGGATTCTCGAGCCAACAATCCTAGTTTACGTGGCTTTGAAGTTATTGACAGTGCTAAAACTAGACTTGAAGCTCTGTGCCCTGGTGTTGTTTCTTGTGCTGACATACTCGCATTTGCCGCAAGAGACAGCGTCTCAATGGTAATGCTTTCTTGGAATCAAAATAGTACAGATCCTTTTAAAACTTTTTTTAATGAATCCTTGACATCAAATTGAGTTGTTTGCATTAATAAAAAAACTTATTTTTGCAGACTGGAGGTATGGTGTATCGCGTACCAGCTGGTCGAAGAGATGGCAGAATCTCACTGGCAACAGAGGCAACTGCAAACCTACCACCCCCAACTTTTGATGTAGACCAACTAACCCAAAGGTTTGCAAACAAGGGCCTTACCCAAGATGAAATGGTCACACTTTCTGGTAATTTCTCTCTGTTTCATTTTGTTAATCTGACATAGAGCCACTTAACTTGGTTTAGTAATTAATTTCGATAAACAAAAGAGAACAAATAATTAAATAAAAAATACAATGAAATCAATTTATATATACATAGTATTATAGTCAGATATATATAACTCACTCATGTTTTGAATTTTTGACACAGGAGCACATACCATTGGTCGCTCACACTGCACATCCTTCAGCAACAGGCTCTTTAATTTCAATACAACTACGGCATTAGACCCAACACTGGACTCAACTTATGCATCTCAGCTCATGCAATCATGTCCCCAAGGTAGCAACGACACAACCCTCGTTGTCCCGATGGACCCGAGCACCCCATACACATTGGACACAAATTATTACTCCAACATTCTTGCAAACAAGGTTCTTTTCACGTCCGACCAGACTCTCATAACCAACAGTTCGACTGCCGCATCGGTCAGGATGAATGCACTGAACAGGATGCTTTGGAGAAACAAGTTTGCTGCTGCGATGGTGAAAATGGGACAGATCGAAGTCCTCACAGGAAGTGACGGGGAGATTCGTAAAGTGTGTAGTGTTGTGAACTAAAAGGGGTTTTAGTTTGTATCACTTTTAATAAGGATTAGGCCACTTTTAAATTTAAAATTGGAAGGATAACGAAGAAATTTGGTCATGGCAAATGTAAGAATGCGATATTTACACAACGAAAATGAAATTAAATAGCAACTTTCTATCCATGTGATATTTAGCTAAATTTCATCATCTTTGACGTTATGAGGACCTTTATCAGTAAAATAAATAAGTAATGATTAAATATAAAAATAAAAATAAAATAATTGAAAAAATGGTATACATATTATTTGCTTACATTCTATCCGTCCGTAACGAATATCACAGTTTTTTTTTTCAAAAATTTTTTTTTGATTATGTGCTTAAGCGTTACTTGCAACTAGGCCTGGCAAACGTGCCAAACGCACACGGAATAACCCATTCCGTTTTCGTTCCGTTTCGTTTTTTGAAACGATAAGGAAAATTGGTGCCACATTCCGTTTTGTTTCTGTTTTCCATTATAATTTCTCATTTCGGTGTTCTATTTCGGTAAAACGGTATAATTATCTGTTTTATTTTTGTTTCGTTTTCTGAAACGGCAGGAAAAATTGGTGCCATATTCCGTTTCGTTTTTTAAAACGGAACGGCAGCACGTTTTTTTTTCTCCGTTTTGACAGGCCTACTTGCAACCTCAGGTATAGCTTGGGCCATATAACGGCCTGTAATGTAAAAAGTGGGCCGGTGTGTTAGGAATGCAATAGGATTCCAACTGAAGATGTGTGAAATGTGAAATGTCAATATTGTTATGAATAAATTTTTTCGGAGGTCCTTAAAGTTTGTATGTAATCCAATTTTAATCCTCGAATTTTAATTTGTCCTTTTTAAGTCACTTAACTTTGTAATCTATCCATTTTTGGTCCCTCCATCATAACTTCCGTTAATTGCTCACGTTTGGGTGAAAAGAGGAGTTGCGAGTCGGCATTTTATTTTTTTTCTTTCCCTTCCAGAAAAGCGTCTCTCTATGAGTCTCTCCTTCGTCTCTCTCTTGAAACCACTAGTCTCAATTATTCCAACCATTTCTGCATGAGAAACGCTCTCCTTCGTCTCTCTTTAAAGCATTGGTCTCAATAAATTCTCCTCTTTAATTAAGCAGTGTCTTTGAAGAAATAACTTTTGGATGGTCACTAAAATCAAGCGCAACCTGCTGATTTGGTGCACAGGTACAAAAATTTCCTTTGCATATTGTCCATGGAGGAGTGCAACCTCACGTGAAGAAGCCTCGATTACTGGATTTTTTTTTTAACTTTCCATAAATGCCTTTAGCATGTATATTAGAAATTCCCCAACTAATAGATTAGAAATTTATTTCTAGCACCATTCTCTCAAGAACATTGGACGAATTAACAGGATTATATTCCTTATACAATTATTATTGTTTTTTTTTTTTAGATTCTAGTTTAGGCAATAATTCATTGTACGAATTGGCTATATAAATTATATTCCTTATACAACTATATGTCTGCCGTACTTGTAATTGTAATTTACACAATAGCAATAAATTATTATTTCATCGTGATAACTTTCTTTATTTGCAAATAAGAAAATCAGCATAAATGTTTTACTAAACTGTCATTAAAGAAATCTGAATTGTTAACTAAAGAAAATGCTCCCTTATTATGGATACTAATTAAAGTTGATTTCTGATTTTATTCAAGAATGTCAAAGAATGCAAGTTTTAATCACCAGAGAGATTATTTCTAAACCATATTCTCGCCATGGCAAGTTGGCAACAGAGAGAGATGAAGGTGCTTTTTAAGGAGAACGTTTCTATGTTTTGTAAAAAAGGAGGGATGGAATAAAAGAGGTTAGCTTATTTCTTATTCGAGAGATGCGCTAGGTCAAAGATAGAGAGGAGCGCTGAGAAAACTTTGAGAAAAATAGAACGTCTCATTTATCCTTTCAGAAGGGATTTGAAAAGAAGGAAGCGCTGGTTCTCGACTCATGGAAAAGAAAACAAAATAAAATGGCGACTCACAACCCCTCTTTTCACCCAAACGTGAGCAATTAACGGAAGCTATGATGGAGGGACAAAAAATAGATAGATTACAAAGTTAAGTGACTTAAAATGGACAAATTAAAATTTGAGGACTAAAATTGGATTATATACAAACTTTAAGGACTTCCGAAAAAATTTACTCATATTGTTATTGTCAGGACGGTTTTGGACGTAACAATAACATTTTGTCTGAAAATGCTCGGCAAATTCTGGGCACATAACATTTTTATCTAAAACGATGAAGTTTCGAATAAAAGTTCGTTTAATTATAGTCAAGCAGGTCACGAAAATTGTTCTGTACTCACTGGTTCCTCAAGAATTAAGAATAGTCTGCAGCCAAACTAATCTCATTCATTAATTAATAGGATGGCGTCAAACAGTCAGATAACTTCCAAACGTCAATTCAACATTGCACGCTATTTTCGAGTAGAATAAAAGTACCATTCTAAAAAAACAATATAAGTAAATTGCATTTCAGTCCACAAAAATATTATTTTTGGAGGAAAAATCCACAACAATACTGTAGTCTCTGGAAATTTATTTGGAACGAAACAATCGTGAGATAACTAACTGTCACGTAATAATTAAAATTTTATTTCATGGGAAAGATGGTGATAGCTTTGCTCTTAAGTTATCTCTTATTTAAATAAAATATTATTCTCCTTCCAGACATGACATGTGAAGAAAACAACCTCAATTAGTAGTACTTCACATGAACAGATGAACTCAATTATAGAGGAGCTGTTCACCGAAGTTAATGGATATATTAAACTATAACTTAGTTATTAGTATTTTAATTTTCTTTAGCTTATCAATACCAATGATATTATGTCACAGAAATTTGCTCAGATGATTGCACGTCTTAATTGTAATAAAAAAAGAGAATTTGCGGTTTTCATCGACAATAAGCTTTTTTTTTTTTTCCCTCTGTTAAAGTGGAATTGGGCCTATAGGCTTTTAGCCATTTACCACGAGCTATAACAATTTTTTTTTTAACACTGGAAAATTTTTTAAAATAAAGGCGGTGTTTATACAATACAGGAGTTTATCCAAGTGTATTGCAGATAATATTATTTAAGCAATTAATTTTTTAGATTGCATGTCATAATGACAACATCTACAAAACTTAATTTTCTTTTCAAAATCACCGGATTATTTCTGACGTGGCGCTCTAAACCAGCTACAATAAGGCTCCGCTCCAGATGGGAGTACTCGGAGCGAAGGGAAGGGAGGGAGAACGCGAGTGCCTTGCTCCAGACGGGGAGAATCGACGGAAACCTGGAGTATTAGAGAGACAGAAAGAGAAAGAACTCGGTTACTTCCAAAATCGGAATACTGAGTTCCCTTCCTCCTCTCCCGAGTACTCCCTCTGCAGCGGACCCTAAATGACTGAAGCCGGTGGCCACCCAATCGTCAGCTTCCCAATAATAGAAGGCGAAGCGCATTTACCCATTTTACAAATACACCCTGTTACTTAACAAATTTAGAAACTATTCCCTATTTTTGTTCAGGTCCTATCGAAATCGAAGTACTATTTCTGGAAGGCTCCAAAACAAGACCTTGAAGCATAATTTCTTAAAATAACGAGGACTGAAATGGGCTTTTGGAATTTTAATACTAGCGTTATTTGCCTCTTTCCATAATTTGAAGCATCAAGCTAAATTCGTCTTCCCTTTCCTCGTTCTTCCCACCAAGTCGGGAGAGCGAAATTGGGCACAGAACCAGGAAAAATATTTTTAGTCGGCGAAGTCTTTCTGTGAAAGGTGCCTAATTTCTTAAAGTTTTTTTTTTTTTTTTATTGAATTCTCTTATTGGTATTGTTTTTCCTTCTCAATCTGACAATTTGATTCATTCATGTATTGAATTCGCGACAATTGTTTCATATTTCTGGTAAATATAATACTTTAAGACCATTCCTGTTAATGTTAATTTGGAACCAATATACACGGAATTGCTTCCATTTCGATTTACTTGTTGATTAAGTTCAATTTGGGACCCTTTTTATTAGCGATGAAACAAACCTCTTGCTTAGTAATTTGGTGTATCTCTTTATAAAAATTTTATGTTTGGAAAGGGCAATTTAAGAAGAAACATAAAAAAAATTACGCAGGAAAATTTGTATATTTCAGAAATATTGGGAAACCTGAAAGTTTGCTCTATTTAGAAGGGGGCAATTATTTGCCAATTGCCATCCTTTATATAATATTAGACTAATTGGGTTCAAAGTTCCTATTATCTTGCGTTTTCTAATCCTGATTTACTCCTAAGCTTAGTTAGGTGATGTATTGTCACCCTTGCTCCCAACTCATTGATTGCATTTCTTTGATTCTTTCTACAGGATTCTGCAAAGAATAATCTCCTATCCCTTCTTTTTTACCAAAACTTGTTATAGACATAATTAAGTACATTGACTGCGTAAGATGGCAGCAAATTCTGATCCATGGGTTAGGGAGTACAATGAAGCATCCCGTTTGGTAGATGATGTCAGTAACATGATGTCAGAGAGAGGGTCTCTCCCGCAATCTGGTCCTGATGCAATTCGTCACATCTCTTCTATGCGCAGAAAGATAACTATACTAGGCACTCGCCTTGACACCTTGGATTCCCTCCTCTCTAAGCTCCCTGCTCTGAAAACCATGTATGTATTACTTGTTTTATTTTTTAAATTTTCATGAATTATAGTTTATGGTGGTGTATAACTGGATTGGGATCATTTTCTGGATTTGCAGAACAAACAAGGAGATGCACAAGAGACAGGATATGCTTGCCAATTTAAGATCCAAAGCCAAACAACTGGCATCGACATTAAACATGTCTAACTTTGCTAACAGGTTTGGCATTGAAATATTAAATATCTTTGGTCCTATGTGGAAAAATAGGGCAATTAATAGCATAGTTGTATAATATTTGATTTGGCAATTATCTAGGGAGGAGTTACTCGGTCCTAGCAGAAAAGCAGCTGATGAAGTGAGCCGAGCTAATGGTCTTGACAACCAAGGTGTAGTTAATTTGCAGAGGCAAATAATGAGAGGTACTAAGTTGGGTTTAGATTTTAAATATTTGGGGTTGTTTTGGGCCAGTTATGCTTATGAGGTTTCTTCTATGGGCCAATGAGTGGCAGGATGAATAAGCGACAGGAATGCATGAATGAATATATATAACGATTTGGATTTTGGAGTAATGAAATTTTTATTATGATTAGTTGCTAAGTCTGGAGATGACTTTGTGTTAAAACAAAATGCTTTTGTAATTCAAATTGTCAATCCGAACCAGTGGAGTGCGATTTACCTATTGAAATCGACTTGTAGACCAAATTACATATTTGTTTTCCATCCTTTTTTTTCCCCTTTTGATGGGGAGAAAATTATTGTATTGGATTATCAGAATTGTTCAGATTAGCAGATTTTCTCCTCAACCAAAAAAAATAGCACAAATATTTTAAAAAAAAATGTAAAATATTTGGTCTCCAACAAGATTTCATTATGTTGATCACATTGAGTGGCTTGGTTGGCTTCTTCAACAACATTAACAACAACTAAGCCTTTTTGTGCCAAACAAGTTGGGATGGGCTAGAAATGAAACCCAACAAGAAGGTTGTCTTGAGTTGTTGATTTGTGATTTAAATGCAAAGTAAACCATTTCCTTTGCGACTCACTGTAACATAACTCAATAAATTTATGCCTTGTTAAATGTCATCCGTAAGGAAAATAATAGATTAAGGGTGGTACCTCAGGCAGCTTGTGATGTGTGTTAAAAATCATTTTCTATGTAAATGAAGCACTGATTAGTTTATTTCTTACATTCACAGAACAAGATGAGGGTCTTGAGAAGTTAGAGGAGACTGTTATGAGCACTAAGCATATTGCATTGGCTGTTAATGAAGAGTTGGATTTGCATACAAGATTGATTGTAAACAAATTTTCTTTCTACTCATAGGAACGCTTTATTACTATAGTCTTGCTTTATTGCAGATACAGATGATTTTCTCTTTTTTTCTCCTTCATGCAGGATAACTTGGATGAGGATGTGGAAATGACTAACTCAAGACTTCAGGTTTCTGTTTTTTTTTTTTTAGAATTTTGCGGAACTTAACACATGTTTTTAACTACGAAATCGTGATTTAAAGTTCTGCATATATATTTTTATCAGAAGTGGTACAATCATAATACCTGTTTCCAATTTATAAAAACATGGTTTTATAAGCCCTAACTACTTATTAGAGCATATATAAGTCATAGGATGTTACTCTTCTACATCTTACCCCAAGTCCATAAACCAGCTTCAGTATAGGTACAACACTCTAAACAGCCGAACACTATAAAACCATAAGAGATGAAGACATCAAGAGCATATCTAGTCCTAACAACCTGCTGGATGAATAATCATGCATCAGTGGACAGTATTTCTTTGTGTGAAATAAATCTTGTCTATGATAAATTTCATCAGTACTTTGCATGTATCACCAATAGTTATTTTCCCCCCCCTAATACAGATGCAGCTTTTATACTTAATTATTGTCTGTTTTACTGATGCAGAGAGTACAAAAGAGACTAGCAATCCTGAACAAGCGAACCAAAGGTGGGTGCTCATGCATGTGCTTGCTATTATCCGTGCTTGCAATTGTTATTCTTGTTCTCATAGCTTGGGAAATACTAAAATATTGACAGGAAAGATATAATCATTGTTTTGTTTTTTATGACCGACTGAAGTTTCAACGAAACAATGTCTCAAGTGTATACTAATCCGGAATATTACTTACAAATACTACATAATGAAATTAAAATATGGTGTAAACTTGCAAGCGATGAGCTTTAGTTTGATCAATGTAGAGCCTGTAGTTGTTCTGAGCTGTTCATTTTCCTTGCTATTTAACAAGAGTTGACATTCCCAAACTCAAAAGAAAAAGAGTTGACATTCCCAGGTTGGTTAGTTTAGTTGGAACGTCCTTTCAGTTGCTACTTATTTCCAGCTAAAGTTTTTTTTAGAAAGCCAGAAGCTATTAAATTCTAAATTTTCTCAAGGCAGTGTTCTAGATCTTCTAAGGTTGATGTAGATTTGAAAGCTGTTACATTCTTTCCAGCTCTAGAACTTATCTTTTAAGCCTTATTAAATCACCCGATGATTGTAATTGTTGGAAGTTCTAAGGGCTGTTTATAAATTTTAAGATCAAGCTAGTTTCGTGATGAGATTGAACGGTTGAATCATTATGTACCGTTATATATGACGAATGAATTTTCGCAAAGAAAAGATGGATAAATAACGAACTAATAAAGGATGAATCACTACAGCGATTGTTTTCTATTTTTCTTTACTGATTACTGACAACTGCTTCATGAAACGTGCGATTGAAAAACAAAACAATGAGCATCTTTCCTGATATTAAATTGAAAATTGTCTAAACTATTTTAGTACTTGTGTACCCGTAGCGTCAGTTATCTTGAGATTTTTTTTAATTATATTTTGATGGCACTTCTAGTGACCTCGTCCGACGTGGAGAGAAGAAAAATCCAGAACACATGGTGCATTGGTGCCTGATTTCCCGTCTCCCAAAATTTATGCTTAATTGCGGGAATAAAGTACAATAGTACATTGCTTTAACTTAAATAGCTGAGACGACGAAGATAGAAGAGGTCTTCTTTTCTTTCTTTTTTGAAAAGCTAAACAGCTTAACTTCGTATAAGTTGGTGCATCTGTTTTAAAACCTTAAAACTCACTGAATATCGAAGCCTCTTGCAAGTTGCAAATTGACTCGCAAGACTAATTACAGAATCTTTCGATCCTATTTCCCTGTTAATCCTCCATTTGCAACAATTACGATTTTGATAGCTCATTGAAAAGTTTCAAGTGTAGAGTAACAAATAAGTTTCCTAAAATTAAGTTATTGGTGATTAATTAAACACTTCAATTGTCTTCCAGTAAAATGCATAAGCCTGAGGTGACCATTAATATGAATATTAATTAATTAATTTTGAGCCATCTTATAATCATCATTTTAATCTTAAAACTTGAAATACCAAGTGGTATAATTATAGTTTCCTTAAAATAAATAAATAAATAAGAGGCATTCTATAGTGAAGTAGCTTCGCTTGATTTGAATTATGTTATCAGTCGTTCATAATAATTTTAAACGAACACTCTATTTTTCACCCCATATATAAAAAAATTAACTCTGCAAAATTTACCAATAAACAAATAAGGATGAATCACTACAGAGATTGTTTTCCCTGTTTTCTATTTTTCTAGTTGTTCTTTATTGACGGAGACAGAAAACGTGCGACGATTGAAAAACAATTGATATTGTTTCTCTCTGTCAGGATACCTTTTCCTGATATTAAATTGATGTTTGTCTAAATTATTTTTTGTACTTGTAACGTCAGTAATCTTCTGAAATCCTTTTCTTTAATTAATTTCTTTTTTAGCATCTTTAAACACCTCAGGAACAAGTTCCTCGCATCCAGCGCCGGAAAGAATAAAAATCCAGATACCTCGTGCCTGGTTTCTCGTCTCCCAAAATTTATGGTTAATTACTTAATTGCGGGAATAAGTAAATTGCACTAATTATTAGCTGAGAGGACCGACACTTGTATCTTTTTTTCAAAAAAAAAAATTGACACTGTTTTTTTTTTTTTTTTGGGAGCAAGTTATGGTGCAACAAATATCACACTTTACTTTTTTATTTAAAATTTCATATTGAAAATATAACAATTGATCTGAACCGTTGATCTTGTTCATTTTAATGACGTATGTATTGTCATAAAATTTTATAATTTTTGAAGTTTATTTGATGGTTGATCAAGAAGTTAAAAAAATGAACGTAATAGAATTAATCTATTCTAATTATTCATATTCCTTCATTTTCAACCTCTTGATCAAGCATCAAATTTACTTGAAAAATTATAAAATTTTATGACAACGTATCCATCGTCGAATAAATAAGATCAATGGTTCGAATTGAATGATTAATTTTTAAATTTTGAAAACAAAAATAAAAAAGAAAAGTGCGACTCATGGTAGTATAAAAGTGTGGCACCAACCTTGCTTATACTCCTGTAATTATTTATTATAATGGAAAGATAAAGGCTAAACTCTTATTTGTATTAGAAAAAAGTGTGACACTTTGTAGAAGTTGGTTTTTCCGTTTTAATAAAAGCATACAAGTAACAACTGACTGACACATAGAAGCCATTTGCAAATTGACTCGCAAGCTTAGTTACAGGAGAATCTTTCTATTTCAAATTCCCTGTTATTGTTCCATTTGCAACAACTACAATTTTGACGGCTTACAAAAAAAAAAAAAAAAAAAAAAAAGTTCAAATGCAGACTGCAGATTAGCATCTCAGTTTCACAAGAACTTGGTTATCGGTGACTAAAGTCTTAAGTGTCTCCAACAAAAATTGACTAGCCCGTAAAAAAATGTTAAAGTTACTTGCTCACATGGTCCTTAAGATACCATGAAGTCAACATTTTTATGATTTTAATTATCAAAATTATGTAAGCTTTCTTTTTGAACCATATTGGTAAACCTTTTAATAGCCATAAGAAAAATATTTCCATACATTCACAAAATCATTTACCACTGCAACCAATGTAAATGTAGCATCATTATTATTATACTGTTTATAATTTCATCAAGTATCAATTAAATGAATAATAGAATATATTCCCACGCTATCATTATAACTTAAATAAATTATTATATGATCTCATCATTATTATATTAACTGATTTATAAATTGAAAATTTTAAAATATAAATTTTCAAAAACTACAAGATCAAAATAATAAATAAATGAAATTCAATAGAAGTGAAAATGCATTGATGTTCTATGCAATAAACTAACAGTAGATAGATCGTGCCATGCGTGCACATCCTCAGCAGTCAAAAAAAGGACTGCTCCAGCCGTCCTTTCCCCTTTTTTTGATATTTAAAAATTTTAAAATTCAAATGTCGAATCCAAACCGTTGATCTTGTTTAATTTAATGGGCGATGCGTTTTCATATAAGTTTTATAAAATTTGGAGTTGATTTGGTACTTGATTAAGTGATCAACAAATGAACGTATTATAATTAATTAAACCAGGTTCGTTCATTTGTTGAGCACTTAATCAAGTATCAAATCAACTCTAAATTTTATAAAACTTATATGAAAACGCATCGCCCATTAAATTGAACAAAACCAACAGTTTGGATTCGATATTTGAATTTTAAAATTTTTAAATATAAAAAAAGAAAGAACTAGCATTCCTTTTTTTGACTGCTGAGGATGCGAGTCCATCATGCCATAGCCCATAGACCATAGTTACCAAACTGTGAAAAAACGGTGGTTCGCACGAAGGGGGAAAAACGGTGGTGCACCTCAAAATGCTCTAATAATGGAAGGAATTATGGAAATTATACAGCAGTTAAAAATTGCAAAAATTGCAAAAATTGCAATGTGTGGCACATAACAGGGAATAGCAGTCGAATCAAGGCACCGCAGATTAAGAGACCTAATCCCAATTTTTCTTTACCAAGTGCCGGTATGACTACAGAGAGGTCCCGCCGGTCTCGGTTTTCAAAGCGACTCAACCACCACGCAACCTAGTGTTGGCATAATTGATGCACACATGCCCATTTGGCAACTCCAGTGAAGACTAACTTTATCTCAAAAAAAAAAAAAAAAAAAAAATGAAGACTAACTACCAATTGTGATGCTATGAAAATTGGATGGAACTATTCATAATTTTATAAAAAAAAAAGTACAAGATTTGACTCGTTGAAGGACATGTTGGAACCCCTCGCCCCAGGAATTGGCCATCTAAAACCGCTCTGAGCCTCGGATATCTCGGTGGCCGGTATTGGATGCTAAACTTAATTGCGGAATTGATCACCTTTGTAATGTACTAAAATTATTCACTTTGATCTTCATACTAGAGTAATATTTCTTTCTTCTTAGAAAAGGGGCTTGCCGCCTCTTCGCAAAAGAAAAACAAAAGCGAACAAAAAAAACCCCCAAACCTAGCACCATCACAGGTGGGAGAGGCTTAGGCTATAGGTTGTTTGGATTCATATTGTATCAATATGATGTTGTAGATTAAAGAAGTGTATACGGGTATAATTTGATTGTAAGATTTTTATTAATAAAATATTTAGCCTACGGGCCTTTTCCTCAAAAAAATAAAAAAAACTTTGGTCTTCATACTTGAAATGAAATGAAGAAGATTGCGGTGACTCCTCAAAAATATCCAAACTCAGTATTTAATTATTTGTTTCAGAATTTAAAATTTAAACGTTGAATTTGAATCATTGATCTTTTAATTTGATGCGTGATGTGTTTCATTATAAGTTTTTTAAATTTTAAATTTTTTTTGATACTCGATCAAAGAGATTGGAAAAAAAAAAATCTTACAAACTATGATAGATTAATTCTAACAGATTCATATATTGGCCTTTGATCAGGTATCAAATGAACTTCAAAATATACAAAGCTTATATGAAAATACATCGCTCATTAATTGAACAATATTAATGATTTGGATTTGATATTTGAATTTTTAATTAATAAAACAAAAAAGTTATAACATTTGGGCACCAAAACCGTCATCACTTAAGAAAAATGACCAGCATTGTTAAATGGGTGAGATTACAATCCTTAAAACGAAATGAAGTTTCGGTATTTGTGTTGAAGATCTCAATTTTTTTTTCAAAAACAAAAAAACAATTATTATTGTTCATTAACAATATTTTTTTATATCTGTGAAAGGTAGAAAAAAGGAACAAAAACAAACTAGAGAATAAGAAATTAAAATGTCTACTTAAATTTCATATGTAGATCATATTGAGTAGTTTAGACAAAATATTCGAATTTGAAGAAACGAAATTTGAAGGCAAAGTACTAATATTTTTTTTTAGGGAAAATTAAATTTTTGCCACTTCAAAACTGAGAAATTAGAAAAATGCCACCTCAAAACTAATTCTTTGAAAAATGCCACCTTAATTTCAACTAAATTAGATTTTTGCCATTTGTACTGTATAAAGTACTCCACTTTATACTTAATTTTTAGTATTGACATAAAACTCCTTGTCCTTTCTTCCTTCCTCTTCGTCCATCTGAAAATAAAGTTAGTCTGACAATCCTCCATGGAAATTGGCGGCGTTTGAGTGAAGTCCTCATATGGAAAAAGTGCATTTATTATTATTATTATTATTATTATTATTATTATTATTATTATTTACGGGTGATTTGTGTGAAGTCCTCTTCAATCGGTTTGTATATTTTATTGGATCTATCTTTTTTTTTTTTTCAATTTCTGGATCTTCAGGTTCTTCTGTAAATCGAGATTTTTTATAAATTCGTATAAAATTGCTAAACGTTAGGAGCAGTTGAGGTAATTCCATTGATGAGTATTGAAATCTTTATTTCCCTTAGATATAAATTTTGTTTTATATAATTATGGTGAATTGATTAAATAGTATTTAAGAGGAGACAGAGGGATATGTGAGGGTATTTTGGTCAATACGAAACATTAGGTATGGAGAGGGTATTTAATACAATAAAAAGTGGCAAAATTCTAATTTAGTTGAATTTAAAGTGGCATTTTTCAATGCGTTAACTTTTGAGGTGGCATTTTTCTAATTTCACAATTTTGAAGTGGCAAAAAGCTAATTTTCCCTTTTTTTTAACATTGTAATACACGTATTATAGTTTCGTACTAAATTAATTTATAACAATTCTTAATAAGTAAATGATTAATATTCATTAATGATTATTCCATATCTATCCGCTAAGTAGCTTGGGATAGAATAGGTTGTTGGTATGAAATATGAAGGTTTAATCATTTTTATTTAGGAGAACGGAAAAGGGCCTTCGCAAAGCGCGTTGCTCTCCGATGTGTATATATATTTTATTTAATTTTTTTTTGGTAGGTTGTTGGTATGAAATATGAAGGTTTTTTTATGAAAAATAAAGGGAAGGCATGAAACCGTACAACACATGAACACAGTTGTTAAGAGCTATTTTCGGCAACCATAATTTACAATTATATAATATATACAACATATATAATAGTCAACTTGTATTACCTACCAAAATTTATGGAATGAATGTTGCTTCCTAACTCCAATTAGGGAGTTCAACATTTCAAATACTATGGTATCTGTCATGCTACCTACAATATTGCTTAGCAACGTGTGTCACAAATCGACTACGAGTAGGATCTATAAACATTTTTTTGCAAGTAGACATTTTTTAGCTTCAAATTATTTCTGGATCTTTTCTATCAATTATATATATCACATTGTCTGAATGTGGAGTTCAATATCAATGGTTGATTAACTATTTTTTTTTTCATTATAAAAAACGTATCAATTCCCGCTGACACATAAAAATAAAAAACAATAATTGATGTGTTTTGAACACCGGATCTTATACTCCTATACAATTGATGTCTTAAATTTGCTAGCATAATAAATACTTTCCACAGAATTACGTCAATATTCAATACTTTACTAAATTTTAATTTATTAAAATATTTAAATAATATATCTTAAATTTTTTTCTACTTGGCATTGGAACACTTGTATCTGTAAACTTAATTATTCCAATTTTAATATACAAATTGCAAGAAATTCTACCGACTTCATCCTTGATTTGGGGTTAAGAATGTGGATAACAGCTGACGAACTAGCTTTTCTATACTCCTACGGAACCCTTTGCAACCCATGTTCCATTGAACTATGCTTTCTTTGTTCTTTCCTCTTTCTAATATCAATATTAAAAATTTTATTTGGAATATATAACCATTTCTTTTCGAAACATTTTTCAAATCCACGTTCTTGGTCAATGTAAACTCTTTGTCAGTTGAGAGAAATGTAGCGCGGCCCAAGGAATAGGAACGAGATCCTCAGCAGTCGTTTTAAACGACTGCTGAGCGGTCGTTCTGCTTCTTTTTTTTTTTGTTTTTTTTTTAAATTTTAATGGAGAATCCAAACCGTTCAACTTGTTAAATTTTACCGGCGATGCGTTTTCATATAAGTTTTATAAAATTTGAAGTTGATTTGATACTAGATTAAGCGGTCAACAAATGAACGTATTAGAATTAATCTAACCAGGTCCGTTCATTTGTTGACCGCTTAATCTAGTATCAAATCAACTTCAAATTTTATAAAACTTATATGAAAACGCATCGCCGGTAAAATTTAACAAGTTGAACGGTTTGGATTCTCCATTAAAATTTTTTTAAAAAAAAACAAAAAAAAAAATGCCAAACGACCGCTCAGCAGTCGTTTAAAACGACTGCTGAGGATCCGGTTCCCCAAGGAATATATGCGCCACTTGCCGTTGAAAGAAATAAGATATTTGTATTTATAAAAGCCATAACTTAGATCTTCGTAAAGAAAGGAATTTCATCATCCAAAGGAAAAGTTCCAAAATTCACTCAACTCGTCACGGATTATATCATTCTGCAAAAAAAGTTCTGGCGGACCAATGCGGCACTGCGGAAAGCAAGTCAGGAACAGGGAAAAAAGGAACATGTAATTTCAGCAAATATAAAATAAAAAAATAGACATATTCATATTGTTTAATCACGTTTTCTTTTTTTTTTTTTAAAAAAAAATTGTGGTGCAGTGGGTAATGCAACAGCACCCTCTTCTCTTTTTTAATTAGTCATTTATGATGAATTTTTGTTAATTTGCACTTTTGTTATTGACGAATATTGTAACATCCCTGAATTTTAGGACCTATTTGCAATACTTCAAATCTTAAGGTCCTATTTGAAAAATGTTCATTCTTATCCATTTGATATTATATAATATTCATTTGATCTTATCCATTTGAAAATATCTATTTGATCTTATCCACATTTTTAGTAGCTAAGTAATGGATATTTATATAAATAGTTTCTAATAATTAATATCTTTATAAATAGGCTCAAAATATTTTTCAGAAATAGTTATAAGAAATATATTTCTACTTTCTTAGCCATTAAGTAACTTTATATTTACTTTCTTAGCCACTAAGAAACCTCCACTATAAATAAAACCTAGCCTCATTCCATTTCATTTCGGATTTCTCTCTCCCACTATTTCTCTTTCTCCAGCTACCATTGAATACCGTCTTGGCTTTGCTTAGTTGGCCGTTTGGGATTCGAGTACTACGTCGCAGTCATGTTGGATAGTCGTTCCGATTTGCTTGGTCTTGTGGATCGCTCAGTCAGGTAACCGGACTTCTCTATATTTAGTTTCGTATTTCTTGATTTGATTACCGCTTGGCTTTGCTTGCATGTGTATACTCGTATGTGGTATGTTTTGCGAAATATCGGGTTTAGAAACTGGATTACTGAATTTGTATGTGCATGTGGATTTTGTGCCCTGATCCCCGAGACAGGGGAGGGGAAATTGCATGTGAATTTGAGCCCTGATCCCCGAGGCAGGGGAGGGGAAACTGGTTCTGATCCCTCAGGGACCGGGGAGGAACCTTATGCCTGACTGATATGACTGATCTAGACCCGTTTATCTCCGTAAAATATATGTTTGTTATGTGGATTAATCCGATCCTGATTGATTTTGCTATCTTAACTAATATAGAGAAGCTGCGTCGTTAAATAACCGGTTACTGAGCTTTGTAGCTGACATCCGTTTGTTTCCTTGTGTTTGCGACGTAGGTTGACGGGCCGACGGATGGATGCAGATGATACCGCCCCACCCTCACGTGCCCGCGACCCGTCGGTGCGGGGCGTGACAAATATATTCTTAATTTTGCATTCTAAAGTAATCATGTTTAACTGCGAAACTCAGTAAGAATGAGTAAGTTTGGAATAAAAAGTAAAAAAAAAAAATATGGAAAAAAAAGGAGCTTTCAAACGCCCGTTACGTACATTATTTGTGTTGCTATTAATTGGAAATGCTAGAGTTATTGTACTTATGAGAAAGGCTAGAGTTTATTAACTTATGAGAAATGCCTAGAGTTTATTATATAGGACGGATGAGGTTATAAGGTTATTTTTACATTTCATATTTTGAACAACTGATTTGAACCGTTCAATATACTTTTCAAATTAAAAACTTAAAAAAAAAAAACTAAAATTTACATTTTTTTCTTCAAATTCTTTATTTTTTTATATTTTTTCAAAATAAATGCTATTGGAGGGTCATAATGTTTGTATAATTGAAGTTTCTAAAATACCGAAAAAATAGCAAAAATATTTGAAAATTTAGTTTTTTATAAGTTTTCAATATGACGAACATATTGAATATATTCAAAACCTGAAACGTGAGAATTATTGTATGAGACAAACTCTGTCTGTTCAATATATTGAACTATAGTATTTTTCCTTATGATCTTTTTTTGAGTACGTAAAACAATCGAATTTCAAAATAAATTTGTATATTTATATAAACTAAAGTAGAAAATCATTGCAATTAATGTGTCTTTAATCCATGTAAGAATATTTAAGATAAAAATATCAGAAACTTTATAAAAGAACTTCAATAGAAGTAACATTAGCAGGGGTAAAAACACCATTCAAAATCCAAAATTTATGATATTAGATGAAATTAAGGATTGTGGCGATTATCATAGAATACACTAAATTTGAAAAGTTATTCAAAATTTAGTTCTAGAGGGCTATTTGTGAAAATTTGGAAGTTCTAACTCTCTCGACTTACCCAGTTAAGTTTTCCCCCTTTTCTTTCAGGTGAAAGTTAATTTACTATTACGAAATTAGCATTTATAAAGAATTGTGAATTACTCTTTGTACTATTCGCTCTCGTTCATCTTGTGTGGTAATCAGCAAGAAAAGCTATATAAGATGGTCATAATTGAGGATTGTCAATGATCAGATCCTAACATTGATCAAAACAAAAAATATTAAAAGAAAATTAAATTCTACATAAAAATTCATATTTAATGATAAAAATTAAGAATCAAAATACAAATATTATCCATTAATTATCTGAAAAGATTTTGAGTAAAATCTGGATCATCTTTTTTATTCTTTTAGGATGAAGTTGTAACACAATAATACAAGCATATAATTAGAGATGAAATTAGGATAATACTACTTGCTATTTTATTTTATCATTTTAGCATTAATTATCTAAATACAACAGCATCGTGTACAGCTAAAAACAGAGCCTAGTTAAAATATAAATGCTATGCTTAGTCATTAAATAAAAATCAGCTTGTCTAATCTCTTGCATTATACTACGTGCTAAAAGCTTGACATTAGATAATAATGCAGGTAATATCGAAGCCTAATAGAGCCAACTGTGCTTCACATGCCGCCATGCATGGAAAGAATAGGGGCACTCGGTGTTGAAAACTTGAAATGCAATTAATTTATTGCATTAAGAAAGGAAGAGACGGAGAACTGATTGGGACTTGATCATTCATAGGTCCACCGTAGAAAATATCAGGGAATATTTTGAAAGGAATGTTTCTGTAACAGTAAGGCATCACCAACCTGCAGTTAGTCTATTAATTACTATATATCTATGCTGACTATATGACCTTTTATGTTTTAACTAAATAATTATATCTGGTGTACAATCTAAAATTAGTGTTCATTCTTATCCAGCTCTAAATTGACATTAACAATTTACAGTAGGTGAGACCCAAATTTCCATTTTGATCTACTAACTTTTAACAAATGAAGGTTATTTGATACTTGAAATATATATAATCATACAAAATTTTAGTACAACACGAATCCTAGATTTGGTCACTTATTTGGTGCGTCTGTATTGGCTAATAGTGCTGGTATACACACTTTTATGGAAGGAAAGAATTACCTGTTTCAGACCTCTTTTCAGATATGTGTGCAGAGATTGAGGTACTGTTGGTGCCGAACTGGTATGTGAATTGTCTACATGCCGCTACATTTTTTATTTTTTATTTTTAAATATAATGGGGTCAAATTTCACAACTTAGTGTGAAGTTTTAATCTCCGGATTTGGAACCCACAATCTCTATTCAAAGCGAATTGTTTTTGTTCCTTTTTCCAAGCAATTCATGCATTCGCTTCATTTTTCTTCGAAAAATAATAAATGCTTTTGTTACACCATTTTCCTCTATCCTTTCTTTCATGCTTACTCATTTCAATTGACTTTTGGTTTTCAACATGTTTTTCAGAAAGCGACCATAAGATTGATATGGTATACACGTTTCACTATAATGAACAATACACATCATCCAAAATTTCTTTTTGACATCATTTAGGTATTTTAGGCGCCATTGCTTCATGCTTTTTATGTGTGCAATATGGGAGTTCATTGGCACAATCATTTAACAATGAACTTAAACACGCTTGTTTGTTGTAACGTTAATATAATATATAGCGCATTTAGACAACCAATGACCAATTTAATAACGCTCAATCTAGAGAAACAACAGCTAATCTCACAAGTTTAAGAGAAAGAAAATGAAGTCTGTAAACGCACGTCTCTTCAGTCTCACCGTACCTGAGCAATCCAATGCAGGGAAACCAGTGTAAATAATTTTTTATTTTGCATTTTCAAAGTGCACATGAAAAGAAGACGGTAGTTGAAATGGTTCCGACGGGGTGAAACTAGCTAGCTGTCATATTAATTTAGGAGAAAAGCTGCAATTATGTAACAAGTTCATAAACGGTTTGCACAGAAAAGTAATAAGTTGTTTCCTCATCAATCAAGACGGAGTCTGGAAATGTTCCAGAGTAAGAGAAGATTTTAAAAGTATAAAACAATTATTATTATTATAAGCATATATTTTTTATTTTTTTTAAAAAAACTATAATGAAAGAAATGTACTTCTGTAATTTCTTTGGGCCTGGTGAAATATGCCATACTCTGTTGTCAGCCTTTTTGAGCAAAATATTTTATAATAAGAATAATAAAATGCTGGAAAAAGAAAATGATCAGAATTATGGGCATTTGTCATGTCTAGCCTATCTCTTATAGTTAAATTAAAGTTCAGAGAATGCTTTTCATTAATAATTAATATATATGTTTTTCTTGCTGGGAGCCTACCTAGAAAATCAATAAGAAAGTGGATATTTGGACAACAAATATATTGGATAAAACCATGTCAACATTTTTCAAGAGACCTTGATTTTATGTCTTATGAACAACGCAATATGTTAGTTATATTCACCAAAAATAATGTTTTTAAATGAAGGTCTCCTTTCAGTTATTTCTAGAATGTGTTCTTTTATCAAAATTCATCAAGAAAAACAGAGCTTATATTTTTATACGTTCTGTAAAATTTATATATATTGTGTAATTCGATGCAATTTGGATATTATCTGGTCACTACTTGAAATGCCAACAAAAATAAATCATTAATTTTAAATTGCTTGTAGGAGACGAATTAGTTTTTAAATATTTTGCATATAAATATCGTTTATCTAAATTGTTGAGAATATGATTATGATTTTAATATTTTTATTTTAATAATACTTTTGTTGGTTATTATGGTTGTATTTAGTTGTCAATACAACCAATTCTCAAAAAATTTTGAAATCGGGCCTTGGAGTGGTGGCTAATGGTAAATTAATTAGTTCATAATGCTGGTGTCAGACTGTCAGTGTTAAGTTATGAACTTATGATATTATCCTCTACCAATCTATATTTAATTTTTTTTCTCATCTCATTTTTACACAATTATGCCGTAAAATTTCTAATATATGTGCTCATCATTCTCATCATATAATGTGCAGTGACACCACCTCACATTATCCTCTTATATCCCCTAATCATAATGACCCATTACATTTTCTTAATTCATTAAATGAACCGTGAATATTTTATATCATATTGCGCAGTACTATCAGAAAAGTTTTCGCGTCCCAACGCTCGGCGTAAAATCTCAGCTTTGTTTCCTAGCCGTTGTCCTTTCAGCCTCACCGCACATGCACCTTCCTTTGCTAATCCTAAATTGCGCTTTTCCTCGTCCCTACCAACCAAACGAAAAAAATAAGTCCCTTTAAGTCCCCTATATATTGATCGTCACATCATAATACTCTTCCATAATCCTCTATTAGAAAACCATTGAGCATTGAAACAGAGATAGGAGAGATGGCTTTCACAATTAAACATAAGTTGTTGTGCTTAGTGTTGTACATTTGCATTTTCATTGATGGATCAAAAGCTCAGTTGCAATTCGGTTTCTATAACCTCACTTGCCCGCAGGCCGAAACCATTGTCTGGCAGGAGGTGAGCAAAGCCGTCGCCTCTGATCCCGGCATTGCCGCTGGTCTTTTGAGACTCCATTTCCATGATTGCTTTGTCCGGGTATGACATTATCCTTTTATTTGCCATTCATTGCAATTCCCAAACATGTTATTTGGTTTCTTTGTTTATTCAAATTCATAGGAAGTTTGTTGTAATTGAATGCAGGGATGTGATGCTTCAATCATGCTCGTGTCTTATCCATGGAACCAGGCCGAGATAGATGCCATCCCGAACCAAAGCTTACGCGGTTACGAGATCATTTGGTACGCAAAATGGCGGTTGGAGCAAGTTTGCCAGGGAATCGTTTCATGTGCAGACATTATAGCATTCGCTGCCAGAGACAGTGTTTCGTTGGTAATTTACTAGTAATTTTTTTAAATTAGACTTGGTTTACAACGGTCATATGCATGTTAGGCGCGAGACTCCTTGAATGATTAGTTTGACTATTGATTTAAGAGAAAGCATGAATGCTTGGAATCATATCGCCTAAAAGTCAAACTTACCTCTCTTGGAATTCTTATGTGGCATGTCTAATAATGTTTTCTGTGTTGCGATGTGACAAAAGGGTTTTTGACGTTTTGGGATAATATTTATCATTATTCCATTAATCGTATTCACCACATTATATTGTAAAATTTACTAAAATATAATATAGTTTACAAGCCATTTCCACAGTTTTTTTTTTCTTGGAGTAATTGAGCATTGCATCATGTGCCCTGAATTATGTTGCACTCTGCATTTCCGGATTCCGGTATCCATGATATCAAATAATGATTCACGTGGAGCAGTCAAACTAAATGCATTGAAATTGCAACTCCATAACTATTCAGCATGAATATCGGGACGATTCCTTTCTAATTAACATATATATGACTACCATGAAAATAATTATTTTCATTTTCTTCTGTTGTGGCGCACATTCTTCGCATAAACGCCTTTAAGCGTGAATTTTAGAGCCCTTAAGAGTTAAGACACATGGCCAGCGCTTAGGAGAATGAGAAGCATGTAATACGGAGATAAAATTGGGAAAGATAACACCTTCTGTAGATATTATAAAATAAAATACATAAGACGTTTTCCTTTTAACGAAACAAGAGATGGTAATTGGCACATCCCTGATTCTTGAAATATCTAGGATTAATATTTTTCATTGTTTTTCTATAAATGTCAGACTGGAGGCATTACATATGATGTGCCATCTGGAAGGAGAGATGGGACAATTTCCAGGGCTTCAGAAGCGCTGGCAAATCTACCCCCTCCATTTGCAGATGTGAACACACTCACTAGGATGTTCGGCAACAAAGGTCTCAGCCAAGATGACATGGTTACTCTGTCAGGTAATTTTTTTAATTCCACTTTGTAATATTAATTAATTCTGACAATACTTTTATGAATTATCAAATACGTTGCCCCTGTTTAACAGGAAATACTTTTGACCCACATTTCACCTTTGCATCATTGCCTAATTGGGGTGCAGTGATAATATAACTACAACTATAGAACATAAAATTTAGCCGTTACAAAAGACGCGCCATTTTTTTTTTATCAATGCCACTTTCCATTGTTTCCACTTTATAAAAATAAGAAATTGTTTGTCTTTTGCATTCCAATAGGGGCCCACACTATCGGCCAATCACACTGCAGCTCCTTCAACAGCAGGCTCAACAATTTCAGCCCAAATTCCAGCATTGACCCAACATTGGACTCCACTCTGGCCTCAGAACTGACTCAGCAGTGCAATAACACCGACCCAAAAACAGTCGTGTCGATGGATCCTGTCACCCCGAACACCTTCGACGTCAATTACTACAAAAACATCTTGGCAAACAAGGGGCTGTTCACATCTGACCAGACTCTGATGTCTATCAATGCCACCTCGGCACTAGTTACAAAATATGCACAAAACTCGACAACATTCATGTCGAATTTTGCCGCTGCAATGGTCAAGATGGGAAACATTGATGTGCTCACTGGTACAGATGGCCAAATAAGAACTTGGTGCCATGTAACCAATTGATGAAGGATATTCTTTGATTTATGTATTGAAGGATCGTTCTTCCTTCTCCGCGGAATTGGTTGATAAGGTTTTGTTGGTTGTTAAATGATTTAACACCTTGTAATTGATGTGTAATTGGAAAATTATATTTAATCGATTCATTATATAAGTATTTATTACAACTATGCAAACCGGAATATAATACCTTTTGCTCAGATGAAATGATGATAAATCGTTTCTTGTGTGCGCATAATAAATGGAGAATCGTATGCTGATGGGTACTTTAACAAAATATTTTTTTTCTTGTAACAATTTTGAAATTATGAAAATTTTCTCTCTATTTTTTTCAATAGCCTTCATGGAGCGGACTATGGTCCCCAGAACATCGCTATTGGCCTCCTCTCCCGTTCTCTATTCGTTCCCTCCTACTTTATAAATTTCATAATTACATAAATTTATTTTTTTTATTACAAGCTTACACATTTTCACAGTTTCAGAAACGAAAAAAAAATAATTGTCATATCTTTTCATATAATTTAACAACTATGTCTTAATTTCATATTTTACAATCAAAATTTGAATGTTCAGCAATACAATATGGATTTATCAAATTCCAAAATTTGCTATCTTTTAATATAAAAATACATATGTGGTTCAAAATAATTACAAGACTATACCCACTTTATATTTTTGCGCCATCATACTATAATTACGGATGAAAACGGATGTGAAAAAAGTTAACCCGCAATTCCAAGTGAATAATTAATTATTTTAATTACTCCTCATCAGGATCTTCAAATTTATTATTTATTTCTCTTACGTACTGTAGCACTCTTTTCTTCATACGTTATTTTAAATTTTCTACATATTCACTTCAAGAAGCAATATGCCAAACTGCCATTATGAATAATTTATCTCGCATTTGTTTAGAGATACGCACTGGGAGATATAAAATAGGATCGAATGAATGACGCAAGTAGGGCTTCAAAGTTAAACAAATATCGCTATAGAGCAAATTTAGCCTTAAATTAATTACGTCAGCACTACAACCAAATGAAATGAAGAAATGATTTAAAACTTTTGTTCTAATAATATCAGTGAAATTAGAATACTAGTGTTTCAACTTTTATAGCAATTAATTAACATCTGCATAATTTATTAGTTGTAACAAAATTTATGTTATCTCATGTCATGTCGAAGAATGACACATTTTGGTAGGATATATGCGAATTAGAAATAGTAAATAACAGTTTATTTGCGGAGCTTATGTGGATTAATTGTTTGTGTTTTGTTGGCGTGTCCAAAAACGCCAACTGCCGTCTCCACTCAAAATAGAAAATATATAGAAGCGAGGGAAACTACTGCCTAGTTGTTATTTTAACCATTTAGGCCTAAATAGTCCTATCAATTTGCAGCCTTAATGAAGGGTATAAATAATCACCTCAATTGAATGCTATTAAAACAACAAAATAAAATGCATTCGAGATGTTATAAATTACACATTAAACTATGTAACTATACTTCCATGAAATTACCAAAACTTGCTGATTTTCTCTCATATCCCATCAAATTATTTGTATTTTGAATATTTATTTTTTTGTAATAAAGATACACTTTCAATTACAGCACCATAAAACTTAAGAGGTATGATCTAAACTATCATTGTAACCGACCAAGTTATGTCTTGGTGAACGTTATATTAAATGATCATGTGTTAATAATGAGTTACAACATAAATAGCATGAGTTGTACCATATGATTGTATATATGGTAAGAATGAGTTATAACACCATAGCATGAGACTGTATATTTGCTTTGACAATAATTAAAAATGAAAATTTGTATTGTATTCACAATTATTATTATTATTATTATTTATTTTTTATTTTACTTTCCAGATACATTCAAGCTATTTCAAGTTTCAAAACTTTAAATAACTAAGTGTGCACTGTGTAATAGTACAATATTATTTCGAAATTCTAAGTGTGCATGCATTTACAATAATCAAGTCCGACATGTATTTGACAACTTATGTTCAAAATGTAGGAGTCCAGCCTGGTCCATGGCTCTTTCATTTACCTAAACATAACAAGTTCGATTCTTGCCGGATGCGGAAGAAGATAAAGTCTCTATTGGCTGGATTGTGTCTTTCTAGCTAAATATCGTCAATTTGAATAAAAACAAAAATTGGGCCATATATATAAATGATTAGTTGTACTTTATATTATGGTAATATACCAGTATTCACAATTAACCTTGCTAATTAGTAACATGCATTGAACTTGTATACGTAGATTGGATGAAAGGCTGAACAAACCCATTGAATACGCTCACCGTTTGTACGATAAATTGAATATTATAATATATTTTGGTATGATTGATTTTTGTTGCGAATATTTTTTGTAGGGTTATTTTGCAGCGTATGTTTATTAGGATGGATATTATATCCTCGGTTTATCATGGTCGACGAGAAATTACGGGCTGTTAGCCCAATTATACGGTGCATTGTGTATACTCCTTATGGGCTGGAAGCCTGGGAACCAGTTAAACCTGAATTGACCTAACATGATAAAAGCTACTGCATGGCCCATATGATATGTGATTGTCAGGGCTGATAATTGCAATCAAACGGTAAGGCAATCAAGCAATCAGTTTCCAAAAATAGAAACTCTGCTCTGTCAAAAATGGAAAATGTCATTAATTAGGGAGCTAGGGCGTTGGAGTCATTTGGACTCATTTTTACCAGCGTACCCTTTACTGGCAATTTTAATAGATCGTAGGGAGTAACTAGATGTACAAAACAGCAGTAACACAATTAAGTAAGGGAGTATATAATTTTTTTATTAAACATGTTGAATTTTTTAAAAATTAAAATAAGGGAGTATCAATTAGTGTACTCTATTGATGAAAAAAATACACATTGAATAAGGGAGTACATATTTCTCAAAAAGTGATTAAAAGAAAAAATATAAAGGAGTATTTCTTTCATAATATTTGACTAAACATATCAAATAAATACATAAACTTATTAAAACATGTAGCATGCAGAAACATATCAATGTACAAACTTTTTGCTAAAAATATTCAATACCAATAGAACAAAGATATTCAACTGTAACAACAAATACTATAACAAGTACATGTTTCAATATTCAGAAGGACAACACAACTATAATTACCAAGCACAACTAAAATTATTTGAACATAACAATTATAACTGAGTAAACTTCCAATCAAACACCAGATTAGATTCGAGGTAATACACCTACCACCTCATTAGTATTATCAAACGTCAAGTTGTGCGCAGCCACTAACTTGTCACCTTCAATATCAATCTGGAAAAACAACAAGAACAAGTTATTAGAAAACATATATACTACAACTACAAAGTCCAGCTACATCTAAAAATACTCTCCTGTCACTGATAATATACTCCCTTATTCAAATAACTTACTCCCTTGGTTACAGAATACCAAAATACTATCAAGCTGCTAATATACTACCACATCCTAAAAATACTCCCTTTGTCATGCTAATGTACTCCCTTATTTAAATAAGTTACTCTCTTGTTAAAAATACCATTAAACTGCTAACACACTAGCACATTCATAAATACTCCCCTATAATTGATAATATACTCTCTTATTCAAATAACTTACTCCCTTGGTTACAAAATATTAAGATACCATCAAGCTACTAATACGCTACCACGTTAAAAAAAATACTCCATATGTCATGCTAATACACTTTCTTGTTTTAAATAAGTTACTCCCTTGTTAAGAGTATCATCAAACTGCTAACACACTAGCACATTCATAAATACTCCCTTGTCATTGATAATATACTCTCTTATTCAAATAACTTACTTCCTTGGTTACAGAATACCAAGATACCATCAAGCTACGAATACACTACCACATCAAAAAAAAAACTCCTTATATATACTAACATACTCTCTTATTTAAATAAGTTACTCCCTTGTTAAAACTATAATCAGACTGCTAACTCACTAGCACATTCATAAATACTCCATTGTCACTGATAATATACTCTCTTATTCAAATAACTTACTTCATTGGTTACAAAATACCAATATACCATCAAGCTACTAATACGCTACCACATAAAAAAAAAATACTCCCTATATAATACTAAGATACTCCCTTGTCACAGATAATATACTCTTTTATTTAAATAACTTACTCCCTTGTGCTAAATGTATTGCCCCCTAATTGACTTACCTCAATGTCTAGCACATGAATATTTTTCAACCTACATACGAGAGGATCCTCAGAATTGCAATTGATCTACAATAAAAAGAGAAAAAAAATTGAGAACGTCATAATAATCAACGCAAAAGAAAAAGATGATCGATCAATATTTTCGATACAAATTCATCGGTGCAATCTAGATCTAGACCAAGAATTGATCGATTGTTCCAAATAGACATAAAAATAGAAAAACAAACAGAAAGAAAGTAGAATTACAATGAATGATTCATTCATTTATTGATTTATACATTAATAGTAAAAGCAACTGAAAAATGATGATTAATGAATTATTTTTTAAAAAAAAATCATAGTTGCAATCTAGATCTAGAGCAATAATTGATCGATTGTTCAAAAAAAAGACAAAAACAAAAAGTACAAAGGATATAGGAAGAGGAATTACCTTAAACTTCAACAATCGATCAATTAGGGGTCGTGAGGAGGGATTGATCGCCGAAAGGTAGCAAGATCACCAGAAATCGTACAAAATCGTCGAAAAATGAAGTTTCTTAGAGAGAAAAAGAGAGATTGCAAGAGCGAGAGAGAGATCAAATTTCTAGGTTGAGAGAAAGCTTGATTGAGAGAGAGATTAATGGAGATTTTCTAAAAGAGAGAGAAATTGATGGAGGTTTTATGAAAGAGAAAAAGATTATTGGAGGTATTTTCTAAAAGAGAGATAGATCTAGACGGAAGTTCTGATCTGATATAGGCAAATCGCATGTGCCACGCACGTGATGAAGAATATAATTTTGATGGAAATAAAAACACGTGACAAATTTGGAAAGAATCGCTGGGTGATTGCTTGATTGTTTATTCTCCTGATTACGGAAAGTAATTCTCTATGATTGTTTATGAATAGTTTGTGCAATTGAAATGATAAGTGCCATCGCTAAAAAAATCATCATGCGCCATCGCTGAACAGAGCAAGTGTTTATTACAAATATTTAATTTAATAACCAAATGTGTTCAATTTAATAATCACAGGTGTTCAATTAAATAAGTCAACTTATGATTTTATTATATAGAATCGCTTTAGTCTTGGAGAGAAGCGCACCAGGGGCAGTCGGAATTTTTTTTTTCAACCGGACCGGTTCATGACCCCTTCTAACTTTTTCATGTATTTTTTTTGTCTTATTCGTGACCCCTTCGCTTCCCATTGCACCTATTAAAAAAACTGAAAGTAATACTTAATAAATTGAACATTTATATGTAAAAACCTGAACATTTGTACTTATGAAACTGAACATTTATTCTTACTAAACTAAACACTTATACATATCCAAATGAACATTTTTGTTTATAACATTTATTATTGCAACTAACTGAACATTTATGCTCAATTAACATAATATTTATACTTAACTGAACATTTGTACTTGCTAAACTAAACGTTTATACTTAATAAAATGAACATTTTTGCTTATAACATTTATTTTTTTTATTGCAACTAATTGAACATTTCTACTAAAAAAATGGAATATTTGTACTTATCTAACTAAACATTTAGGTACGAAATAAAACTGCGTTGGATGATGGACCATCGTTGAGGCAGCGATGGCGCGCAATGTTAAAAACCATCGATTGCAGTAATCAATTTCCGCTTGAAAATGTTGATTCTCTAAAAGGTACAATGTACTAAATGATAAAAGCTACCATGGAACCTGTATTAGTTTGGAAAAAAAAATGACTCTCAAAAAGGAATTAAGCAACAAGTTAAAAGAATAGTTGTTACATAAAGGACAAACCGATACAAAAAGAATCTAATCAGAAAACTCAGGGACTCAATCCATCCGATAACAAGCAGAAGGCACAAAAACAATCTCAAAACAGGATCAAATACCAGCAAAACCGATACAGACCACTGATATCTAATGGAAAATATAAAAATAACCACGTCAATAAAAGAACCCAACTGAAAATGTCGTCTCTGTTACTTGCTTTGATTGGATAAATCAACATTTTGTCCAACTCTCGCCACCCCTTTAAAAAAAATATCATACTCTTTAGACATAAATCATTTCAGGCTATTAATTACTAAGGTTAAAGCTAGATTTACCCATGAATGCTCATAAGTCATACCTATTACCGTTTCATGTAAACTTTATGTATGCATGATCATTATTAAAATTTTATTGGTTTGGCAGTTGTCAACTAACGTTATTAAAAAAAAAAGGTGTTCGTTCATGAATTTCATTCAGAAAAATGAACAAATGGTCAGATTTTTCTCGATCTCAAATTAAATCTACTAGAAATATATGTGGTGATCTCAACTTGTTGTGTCGTAAAATACTTTTTTTTTTCGTAAAATCTATGGTAAAATACTTGTCAGATGCAATATCTAATGAAGTTAAGAAAGAAAAAGCGAATTGGATCCCTGAAGATATGAATAAATTCCATTGCAAGTTGTGAGTTGGTGGCTTGTTGCTATGTTGGCATTTTCCGGACTATCATTTGCTACTTGATGATTAAGTTAGATCCGGCATTTGTTGCCTTAATTTTGTTTTACTAACTCTGGATTGCTTGGATATTTTATATGTACGATACTCTTGCTTTGCTAGTTACTATTACTATGGAATTCACATCCTCTCAGAGGATCTTGGTCCTAATACTATGTGCCAGTGTACCAGGTGGGCCGTGGGGGTATCTCTGGTCTAGGTTTTGGGTTAATGCGCATAATTCAGGGGCCGCAAAATGATATTATGTGAAAGTGTGAACTAAGTATGGTCCCTATGGATTTATTAGACGATAAATACTTTTTACCATTGGGTGAGTTTTGGGCCAAGAAAGCTGATGTGGGTACTGACTCTAGCTATTTAGTATTTTTGTTGATTGTGTGGATACATTGCTGTTTTTGTTTTTGTTTTTTGTCTTCTTTTTTTTGAACGTTTGTGGATACATTGCTGTTGCTTATATGAACCTGTGTATGCAGTTTTTTTTTTTTTTTTCCAATATTAATTTTAGACTACTTATTACAAGAAATAAAAAAAAAGTAAATTATTATTATTATTATTTCGTGATGGACCAACCTTTTTAGCCCGGTTTGAAGTTGATTTTTACTCGGTCAATCAAAACAATTAATAAGTTTAAAAAAACGAATTTTTTTCAGCCCATAAAAACAATTTATCCACCGCAAAATTTTACCTACTAAATAACAACAATAATATTAAATGATAATTGTTCAAACTACATGCAGCGGTGACCGGTAAGCCGGGTAATCCAAGAAGATAAAACCCCAAACTAAAAGGCTCTTAGCTGTTTCTCAGAAAAAGAAAGCCACGTGCACCAGCGTGGCATTGACTTTTGAGTGAGAGCCCGGCTCAGGAAAACGGCCGAGAACCCGGTCCCTCGGCTGGCCTTTCCGAACTGTACAGAGAACCTTCAACCTCTCATTTAAAACCTCCAGCTTTCGGAACATTTTCCTCTGGACCGAATTTGTAACCTTTGTCCATTAATAAATGAAGCGAGCAGAAGGTTCGTTACATTTTGCTGTCCAGGTAGGTTCCCCTTTACCAAAGAACACATGCGACAAAAACTATGGGTCCAAATCGAAACCGCCTTGCAAAAGTTGAGGTTCAAGTTATCAAAATTAAACAGGAATCATTTTGCTAATACTTATGCTTAATATAATAAAAGGTTTATAATGCTTCAAAACATCAATCCTGGCGTACTAAGGAGGAAGGCAAATGCATCTCATCCATCTACATTACAAAATAGCTCAAGTCATGAGCAAACCACATTTATATAATTAATATTTGTTGTATTTCAAGTGAGAAATGTAAATTTGAAAGCTACTATAATTTACAATAAATAAATTTAACATTGCGATAATAAATCATATGATTACTAAATTTATTATTTTGAGAAAATATATTTTTCTTACAATTTAGATAAATAATATCTAAATTTGGCACAATTTAAAAAGCGATTGTTCGTTTATCCAGCCGTTCGAAACATTAGCAGTTTTAATTTTATCTGACCTTGATCATCAGTCAAATATTTTCCAAAATTTATTAAATTTGATAAACAATGAACATTATAGCATGAGTGTTGTGAAAGAATTTTACTTTTCATTGTACTAATTATGTTTCAATTACAGGTAAGGCAATTATCAAATAAATATAATCCTCTGTTTTCTTCTATCCACATATATTGCATGCTTAATTTGTGAGGGTAAAATAAATACATTTGGGGTGCATTCAAATTGCTGTCAAAGGAAAACCAGAATCTTTATCAATAATTGATTGGTAAAAGTAAATCGTATGCAAATCTACATGCTTTCCTTTTTAATCGTCTCTTTTTAAATCGCTTGGGTTCCATCAAATGCAAATTGGTCATCTATCTCGCAAATCACTTGACTCTTGTCTCTTAACTAATTGGATCGCACATGGCTACCTTTCTCTTCGCGGTCTCACAGTCCGCCTCTACTCCCATGTGTATAGAGTCTATATTCTCTACAATCATTTTGAACTGCATCATTTGGAATTATGTAATTTGAGATTTGTTAGCTTTTATTGTTTAACATGTTCTTGATTGATGATAGTAGTTGGCTATTGGTCTATGTAAAACTCAGTGTGCTCATGCAATATTATAATTTTCGAAGCATACTATTTGAACAACAAGATTTAGTTGTTTGAATAGACCAAAAAAAAAAATGTTATCAAATACTTCCGAATTTTCATCCATCTCATATTTTCGACAGTTGTTAATAATTATCTTAAAATTTCAGACTCTTCAGTTGTTAATAATTTTCAAGATTATTATTCAAACTCAAAACTAAACTAAAATTAACGATTAATAGGTTTGAAAATTTTCAATTATACCAAACTATCTAAATTCAGACTTTTCATCTAGAATGAAATTTATTTGTAGTAAAACTGGCACTTCATTGAATTTAATTAAATATCTTACAATCGCAGACCTAAAAGTACATTTAATAACTATCAATAATAGGCTGAATTTTTACATTAATTTATAGTTCAATCTTCTAAGACTGCACACTTTTCATTCACAGAACTCACAAATTTTTTTTTACTAAAATATACATTTCAATAATTTGAAATGAATCTCCATACATATTACAATCCATCATTGAGTTTCTTACCTTTTAGTTTAGTTGCATTTGGAGTGGGAACTAGCAACTAAGATTGATCCTATTAGTAAATTTTAGAAATTTTCAATTAACAAAATAACAGAGGATACGGTAAACCCCACAACCGACCACATTCAGAAATTGCCCTCTAGTGCTAAATAGAAATAATAGCACAATCCTCTTCAACTGCTATATAAGCTACCCCTAACACTCTTAAAACTTAGTCACTAAGGGAGCACCATTTATCAAAAGTTAAGATAGCAAACATGGCAATGCAAAGAAGAGGCAACGCAATACACGTAGTGTTTATCTATGCATTTTGGATAGCTTTGTGGAGATCAAAAGCTCAGCTTCAAGTAGGCTTCTATGATACTTCTTGCCCGGCCGCAGAGATAATTGTAAGGCAAGAAGTGACCAAAGCCGTCAATGATAACCCTGGCTTTGCCGCTGGGCTTTTGCGACTGCATTTCCATGATTGTTTCGTTCGGGTTAGTTCTGTTCTTTATTTATTTTCCATATATTGAGAATTTTTTGAGGGAATTGAATGCTAAATTGAAGGGAAATGCAAAATGCGGCTTGATTTGTCAATGCATTTTCTTCTTTGCTTTATTAATATGAATTCTTTGCTACACTGACACAAGGATCAATTAAAATTTAGGAGCAATGAGAATTATCAATTATTATTTATCCTTTTGAAAATGGAGAATTATCAATTATGTCATATGTGCCAAGAATGTGGACTTATAATTCTGAAAGAATGAAGTAAATGTATCAATGAGATGAATTAAATTGGTTATATATAGAAATGATCTTTTTCCTTTTTATCTCCAAATATTAAATGGAAACTTTCCTTTTTTACGGAAGCATCAAAATAAGCTCCGATTTTGAATTTTGGATCCATTACTTCATGAACACCAAATACTTGCCTGAGATCATGAGAAAATACAAAGTCGCTTCTCCACTACATGAATGCATGTGAAAAAAAGTACTTTCCTAATTTTGTAATTGTTACACCTTTTCCAACTGTTTTCGTTCGCTTCCCATAAATATACATTTGTCCACCTCATGGGCTGTTAAAGTACATGTCTACTCAATAATTAGTCATCATAATTTGTTTAAATTCCCTCCTTCATTCACCCTTTTGAACTAAATTTTGTAAGTGACATATTTTGTATACAACAGGGATGTGATGGATCAGTGCTTCTTGATTCCACTCCAAATAACACAGCCGAGAAGGACTCACCACCAAACACAAGCCTGAGAGGTTTTGAGGTGATAGACAATGCAAAGGCAAGGCTAGAGGAAGCTTGCTTTGGTGTTGTCTCATGCGCAGATATACTCGCTTTTGCTGCCAGAGATGGTATTGTACAGGTATACAACAACTTTGTTTCCGTGTCCCTACCAAACAACAACAAAATCTAATTATTTAGTTACGTATTAATTATAGATTAAATATGTCTTCAGCAAAAGATTTCTGTGGATATCATATCATGCTTTGCAGGGCTAATCCTAAAAAAAGTTTTAATATATCTTATACCAGAATTTTATAATATAATTTATATCTGCAACAAGGCCAATTGCTCTGAAGAGTTAAGACGTATATTTGTCCCTAAATATTAAACAAGATATCACGACAAACTCCTAGAATATTAAATAATTAGCCAGTGGACTCGTCCACATGGAATTAACAGTTTCAGACTTCAGTGTCGTATGAAAGGGGCTTATAATAAATGAACATGCACCAGCTGGTACCCACTATACCACCGTTGGAAAAGCACACAAGTGACAACCATGCTAATTAAAGAGTCTTCAATTTTAGCTAAAATACTATTGCTAATAACCAACATAATAACCAACATAAAGTCGGCTGAGGTCAAATTTGAAATACTCCATTCATTCTGCAATTGTCGTTTTTATTGGACCGATTTTCCTATGACTTAGTGGCAGAAGTAGAAATTTTTTCATTTAGAAAACTTGCAAAAGTAACAGATGAAATTAAAACATAAGTAATTTTTTTTTTAAAAAAAGCTACATATTAATACTTTTTTTTTAGAAAATAAAAATCTATTAATCCTTCTTCTCATACTGTATCCGCGAATCATCCTATCAAATCAAACTACATAATTTTTTTTTTTAAAAGAACTACATAATAATTTAAAATAGTTCAATCATCAGATGTCATTGACAGTTCATATTTGCACCTTTTTATCACTATCATAGAAGTAGACGTAGCATTATTCGAGTTAGATAGTTTGATCAAAATCCAACTTAGTTTTCCTATCTATTCAGTAATTAACATGATTATTGTTTTTTTTTTCTTAAATAATCCAATTGAACTTATAGAAGAATGTATCCGTTATAGTCATATATAGGAAAGGAAAAAAAAAAATGAATCCATGTTCAGGAATTAAATGCATTCGGAGTGCACGACGCGCCAGGGAGCATAGAAATTTTTAGAACTTGAGAGGAGGCAGACAAATCACATGGCTTGTAGCTGTGTCACAGAGCCTTTTGTACTGCGCCTCATGGGTATCGGATCCTCTGGGACCAACTGGAAGGAAATTGAGCTGGAAGCCTGGAATTGTATCTTGCACTTTGCAAATGGGTAGGATCGTTGAGATTCGTGCAATCCGAAACCTTATCGCCTCTGTATTTAAAAATTTAATTCCTTTTTATTTTTGAATAATAAATTCAACTCCTATAAAATGCATCCGAGGATCGACGTCCCATCCAGGAAAGGCAATCAGAGTAACACGATGCTATTGGATAAAATCATAAAAATGCTCTCGGTTGCCTAAGGGCGGTTGCTAAAAAAATGCTTATGGTAAAGAGTTAAAATGAAATAAATTCATAATAAATCTTTTTCGGGTTTTAGAAAGAAAAAAGAAACTTTATTTGAAAGTTCCACTTAAGTTCCGAATTTAAAACTCTTAACCTTTTAAGAGCTGAATACCTAAACAACGATCTTAGTAAAATATTAATATATTTTTTATCGATTGTGTTAAAGAATGAGTATGACTAGAGTTCATCTTCTAGTATTTTTTTTTTTAACAAAAAGAAAGATTTATATCATCTATTTTTTTTTTAAATTAAACGTATATGAAGTTTAAATTTATATCATGCCAGTTTCTCAATTTTGGAACTTATTTATTACTTTTTAAATTCTTAAGATTAAATTTTAGCAAAGAAAATTTTTTCAGATGTTTTATTAGGCAATAGGGCAGCATGCATTTTGTAATAGTATGAGCTGCATTACATATCTGAAAATTTAGAATATTTGTTGGAATATTTTTTCTTTCGGCGAACATTTTTTTTTTTAAAAAAAATCAAGACGAGTAGCTACCTAGCCACGTGAGCTTGAGGATCACTCCACTCATCAAATAGTGCGTGTCATGTACCACGTGTGGCACAAACATACCTAAAGTATTATTTTACGTATTCTAAGATAAAGGAGTTTCCTTTAGGATTTTCTTATTGTTTTTCCATTTTACAAGTATATCATTATTGTTTATATTTAGGAATACCATTGATCGTTTTTGCAAATACCCGTAAAAAATAATATCCTTACAAAAAGATATACAAAAAAAACTAATTATGGTGCAGTGCTATGAGAGTTCATTACCATGTTCACTGTATATAATTAAGAAATTAGTGTCATTCAATCTTAAAAATTAACCTTCATATTTCATTAATTTTTTACATATAGTTTTACATTTGAGTAGCTTAATTTTTAAATTTCAACGATACTTTGATACTAAATAGGTACAGAATGTGCACATATTACAAAAAATTGATGAGACTTTCTCATGAGATATTCTAACAATACTGGCACAGTGAGTTGAAAGAAACAGAGGTCGTCGTATGATAGTGACAAGTATAAGAGTATAGTTGTTACAGCTAATAATCGTCTCTATCAGGCAATCACCTCCCATGTGCTTTGTACCTTGCCCAAATAATTAACACAACTTTGTCTCTTTTATGGGCCAAAGTATTAAGAATACATCACCTGTCGGTGCATGATATAAACCTGTCAATTTCTGCTTGCTGCTGCAGTCTATTTCAAAAGATATTTTCTGCTAAAAATATTTGTATTTTTTTTAATCAACTGTAATAATATCAATTCAAAAAAATTATGCTTAATTGTACAGACGAATGAAAATACAAAAGCTGGGAGGAGGAAACAAAAGAATCCTTATCCCGTGCCGCGCAGGATCCGAGCCGTATAATTTGATCTCAACGGTTAATTTTTTTCGGGCCTATCAATCAGGTATTATTCACGGGGCACCCATCATCCATCGGACGGTTGGAATGCTGCGCGGCACGTTTGCCGCGCGCCAGTAGATTTGGTTTCGGAAACAAAATAGAGGGGGTAATAATAAAAAAAAGGTTCTTCAAGAAAAAAAATAAACGGTTTCTCTTTCTACGAACGAAGGACATTGGTTAGGTCATGCGGACTGTGTTGCACATGTTCCTTTTTATCATAATCCATTTTTTAAAGTGTTATCACCAACCACCAACTGCCAACTGGAACCTTTTTTCTATAATAAATCCAAAAGCTCAGGAACATGTTAGGTACACTAACAGTCACTGGAATTACACTAGGAAGTAGGAAGTTTCATTATTTAACAGCGCATTCACAATTAAGCATATCTAATTATGCAATGCGATCCAAAATTATTATTATTATTATTATTATTATTATTATTATTATTATTATCATCATCATCGTTGTTGTTGTTGTTATTTTTGCTTACTCATGTTATTGCTATGGACAGGCGGGAGGCCAGTCATACCCGGTTCCTGCCGGTAGACGGGACGGTAATGTATCGACCTCGCAAGAAGCCCTTGGAAATCTTCCTCCACCGTCAGCCAAAATTGACCAAATGAGTCAGGCATTTGCTAATAAAGGATTCACTCAAAGTGAAATGGTTGCTTTATCAGGTACTAAAAGAACATTATTTGCATTTAAGAAATGATGGCAATTGACAAACTACATGCCAAGCACCTAACAATCCATCTGATCTGGCATTTGTAGGGGCACATACGATTGGTGTATCACATTGTAGCTCCTTCAGCAGCCGACTGTACAACAATGGCCCCACCGCAACTCAGGATCCGACAATGGACCCGGGCTATGTGTCCCAACTGATGCAACAGTGTCCACAAGGCAGCACCAACAACTTGGTGCCTATGGATCCAAGTAGCCCTAATACATTCGACACGGGCTATTTCAATGATCTAGTGGACAACCGTGGCTTGTTCACATCTGACCAGACGCTAATGTCAAATGAATCTACTGCTGGTCAGGTCATCATGTATGCCAATAATTCCGATGTTTTCTTCAGTGATTTTTCGAACGCCATGGTAAAGATGGGTTATATGGGAGTGCTTACAGGGAGCCTCGGTGAGATAAGAACCAATTGCAGGGTTATTAATGGGTAATTGGGGATAAGAATGGTAAAATTTTTGTAAAGTAGTAGATTGATATCTTATTCGTTCTGTGCTTACATAGTCAATATGGTTTTTCAGTTTGTCCCTCGTTTCAATTTAATCCGAGAAAATTGTTAAGCTGTAACATGTCTGTACCCATCATTCAGATTAAGGTTCAAAATAAAGTGGAAATATAAATATATGAATTATTCGTGATTCAATAGCAAATTGTTCCTTTTTCTTTATTTACACTTTTGTGTGTCATTAAATTTTTAACATTCAATGCTTAAAAACAATTTTCTGCGAATAATAATAATTATTTTTTTTCGAAATGGCTACTTTTTAACAGTTTATAGATCAAACTTTTAGTTGATTGTGAATAGAAATAGTTTTGCTCTGGTGCTATATTGTACAAAGGATTCTGGGCTTTTTATGTGGGTTGGTCCTTTGATTGGGCTAATACCTTCAACATGTAAATATATAATTTGTATTTTAGGTTCAGGCCCAGTAGTTCCCTTCATTTCCCTGAAAGTTTCGTCACCAAAGGTCCAAGAAACATATCAGCCTCATTTTAGCAGTTCAATTCGGTGGCCACTATATTCGTAGCCCAAGATCCAGAGGACCATATCTTAGCTACGGTATCACCGACAAATAAACATGTAGGCTATAAACATGCGCCTGCAAATAATACATAATAAACACATCATAAATGTATATAATAGCCTTGTTATGCATGTGGATGCGGTAGTTGAAATAACTGTGTACTTTTATGATAACAAGTGCACACATTATTCAAAGGGTTTAGGAGCTCGAAACAATAACCAACAGTTGTTAATTGCATGAGTACTATTGAAGTAATGTAACAGTTGATAGTATCATATTCTCAATGAGGATTTTTGCAGATGTCAAGAAGTGTACGACCAAGTACTCTTATGACCGAGTCCTTCGGTCAATTTTGAAAAGCGTTCTTTAGTGCTCTGAGTTCCAAGTACTTGAAAAACTGTGTAATTTTTTATTTTCTTGAAGAAAAAACTGTAAGCTCTGTTCAGGCGGAGTAATTTTTTTGTCAATGTCAAGGAAGACCAGAGTGGATATATTCAGAGGAATTTTCCGGAAACCAGGGTTTCAACTTTCAAGTAAATTTGACGAAACGAAACCAGGGTTTCAACTTGCAAGTAAATTTGACGAAACGAACAAACTGTCCCGGGAGCCCTGCTCTGAATTTCATATTGAAATAAGCCAAATTTTGTTCACTTATTTATTCTCTTATGTCTGGACTGACTAGACAGGCATATATTAAACTCCATGATTGATCAAATAGGAAAATTTATGATGCTTTGTTGAATCAGTTATTATATTGTTATTAATAATGCATTTCTTTGTTCATTACTTGAATCTGCCGATATGCATAACGATCCCAAATTAGAAGTACCATATATAAGCACATTAATGAAATCCAAAGATCCTTATTTACAACACCAACAGAAGCTTATAGAAACCTCATTCCTCTTTACTTGAGTGTGGTAGTCAAAAAGGAGATAAAGCTACTCGTGCATATTTTACTATTTTAGTGGTTTATACTAACAACACATGCACACAATCCAGAAAATATCTCTCTTTTATTTTCTTCTGATCTACCAATGATTAAAAAATAGCAAATAGATCTAGCAAAGCTAAATAAAACACGACTTTAATTTGCTAAAAGAAATAAATAAAAAATATCTGTTGGGATGTTGATGACACGGAGACATGTACGACATATGATACACCATACATCTCTCCCCTAATTGAAACTTTCCCAGATCTCAGCATGAAAGCTACTTGTGTGAACGCCATTAATTTTAATCTACTTCTTTTAAAAGGAATGGTCAGGCGTGATGTGTGTGTTTCACTGTTCAACATTCAAAGTCGTATGAGCCTTTCTTTTTGACTATTTCACGCTAGCATATAGAATTGTGGATATGTTAAATAGACCTTTTATTCGGCTTTTCTGGGTCGGTTGGCATCTGATAGGAAATTGGGTTGTGGATTTTAGCATGAATAAGGGAAATTCAAGTTGGGGTAGTGCACGGGTCCACAACAGAACGATAACAAGTCCATGCTTACAACTTTTCCACTTGTTCTAGCCCCTAGTTCTAGCTTAGCCCCTCTATACTACAATTTGTGGTGAATAAGGGTTTAGTTTGTTCAAAGGGGCACGTCAAGCTCAGGTGTTGGAATTGAGCAATGATCTTTCTGATTTGGACCTGAGCCCTTTTTGATTTGGACTAAATTTGCTAACGAAGTTCCTTTTTGTTAGGGAAATATCGTTAACACCGCGTAGTAGATTATGGCCTATGGGTAGTGTATCCGTTACGTACATAGAAACATTTAATTATCTGTTTTGAATTACTTAGGCTCAATAACACCCACCTTGATACTGGTTCGAATGTGGTATATACGTCTTTGCCTTTCTCAACCCGATTTGTAAATTTTTAAAGTTTGCCAACAAGAAGTTAGTGAACATTCAAAAGTTTTCGGTGTTGGGTTTGAATTTCAAAAAACGACTGATGCAAATCTTAACATTTGGACTAAATTTGCTAACGAAGTTCCTTTTTGTTAGGGAAATATCGTTATCACCGCGTAGTAGATTATGGCCTTATGGGTACTGTATCTGTTACGTATATATAGAAACATTTAATTATCTGTTTTAAATTACTTAGGCTCAATAACACCCACCTTAATACTGGTTCGAATGTGGTATATACGTCTTTGCCTTTCTCAACCCGATTTGTACATTTTTAAAGTTTGCCAATAAGAAGTTAGTGAACATTCAAAAGTTTTCGGTGTTGGGTTTGAATTTCAAAAAACGACTGATGCGAATCTTAGCATGATATGAATAAAAGCGTTACCTGATTATTCTATAATCTTAAATTTGTGTTTTTTGTTTCTGCATCACCTCAGCAACGTCTGTGCATGTATCGAGGTTGGAAAAATAAGCTTCTAAGAGAGCAAGACAATCCTTGAGAACATCTCTCTTTAAAACTGATGGAGAGTATTAGAGGAAATGTAACATGTATATTTGTGTTTGTCTTGTCTTTTGGGACTCTAGAATCACAACGCCATATAAAGTCTTTAGAGGCTGTTTTTTAAGTATTTTTAGAGACGGTTTGGCATAGTTAGTAAAAATAGGTGGTGTTAAAAATACTAATAAACCGTGTCTAAAAATGGCGTGGCTAAAAATAAGCCAGATTCGAGTGGAACTTTTGAGATATCTTTAGAGACTATTTTTTACAAAAACCGCTTCTAAAGATATATAAAATTTATTTCGTAAAATTGTTATGGTTACTCTTTAGAGGCTGTTATTTACAAAAAAACCGCCTCTAAAGATATATAAAATTTATTTCGATATCGTTACTCTTTAAAGGCTGTTTTTGGTAAATAACTGCCTCTAAAGATGCATCTTTAGAGGCTGTTATTTACCAAAAAAGCCTCTAAAAATATATAAAATTTATATCGGTTATATACTCTTTAGAGGCTGTTATTGAGCAAAAAATCGTCTTTAATAATACAACTGAACTAAAAAAAATATTTTTTAATTTTGGGACTAGCCCCATTTTTTGCTAGCCAGAAATAGTACCATTTTGGTACAGCACAAACAATTCATAACAATCATACAAACAATTCATAATAGTCATTCAAACAATTCATAATAGTCATTCAAAGTAATATAAACCATGCGAAAATATGCATAAAAGTCATTCAATTAACAACAATTCACACAAGTCTACGCAAATATCCATAAAAGTCAAAGAAAATTGGTGAGGGGTCTTAACTAATACAAAGGAAATTTGTGAAGCAATACCTGTCGAGAAAGAACAAACGAAGAGGGATGTCGGCAGTGGAGTCGGAGATGAGAGGGGGAGGCGGCGAGAGGAGATCGAGTTCGGCGGTTTCGACAGTTTCGGCAGTGGAGTCGGAGAGGAGAGGCGATGAGACGTCGGAGAGGAGATCGAGTTTGACGGTTTCGGCGGTTTTGGCGGACTCGAGTTCAAGAGAGAGAGAGAGCTGTGGGTGATCGCCAATCGGAGAGAGAGAGAGAGAGATGAGTACTTAGCAAATATTTTGAATTACGATTTTTTTCTTCGTTCTTATAAAAAATCTGTTCATTTTTAGAGGCAGTTTTTAATAAAAAAACGTCTCTAAAAAGGTGTAAAATATCCAAAAAAAGGCGTTTATTTTTAGAGGCTGTTTTTTAACAAAAACTGTCTCTATTACTGATTATTTTTAGAGGTTGTTTGTTGTAAAAACCGTCTCTAAAAAGGTGCAAAAAATCCAGAAAAAGGCGTTTATTTTTAGAGGCTATTTTTAGCAAAAAATCGTCTCTATTACTAGTTATTTTTAGAGGTTGTTTTTTGTAAAAAAAACCGTCTCTAAAAAGGTGCAAAAAATCCAGAAAAATGCGTTTATTTTTAGAGGCTGTTTTTAGAAAAAAATCGTCTCTATTACTGGTTATTTTTAGAGGCTGTTTTTTTTTGTAAAAATCATCTCTAAAAAGGTGAAAAAAAACGTTTATTTTTAGAGGCTGTTTTTTATAAAAAAAAAAACCGTCTCTATTACTTGTTATTTTTAGAGGCTGTTTTTTATAAAAAATTATCTCTAAAAAGGTGAAAAAAATTCTAACAAAACGTTTATTTATAGAGGCTGTTTTTTATTAAAAACCGTCTCTAATAATGTGATTTTTAGAGACTGTTATTTAAGAAAACCGTCTCTAATGGGCTATCGCCATTTTTATTTTTTTTGGCAAAAATGTTTATAGGCGACCGACAAAAATTTTCAAAATGCCACTGGCTATTTTTAGAAACGAGTTTACTAAAAACCGCCTCTAAAGGTGTATCTCCAAAAATATTTTTTGATGTAGTGAATGTTCTTATTATAATGATCCATCAACCTATGACAATATTAAATTGTAAATCCACCGATATTAGGCATTACAATTATTCACACAAATCTCCTAGATATTGTGCTTGACAACACCATTAATTCCTGAAATATTACCATATTTAACAATCTTTATTCATCAAGCAATATATGTCTATAATGATGGAATAGTTCTTGTAAAATTTTCTGAATTTTCCAACATTCGACTCTTGATCCAATCCTGATGTCACACCCCGACACCCACGGCAATGTGACATAAATATTACGATTAAAATCAAAATCCACTTTCTCCCATTTCATACCCAATTGGTACCACATTCACATAGCAAATTATATCACTACTGTTATCACAAGCATGGAAATAAGTTCTAAAATATCAAAGTGTGCAACATAGTTTAGAAATATCAATCATACAAAAGACATAAGTGTGGCAATGGCCTCGGTATGTACCGCATCTACATATAATACATACAAAAGTGGTACACAAGTCTCAAAATGGAGGCCATACATGATACCTAGTAATGATAATAATAAGGACAACAACAAGGCCTACTCTCGCTCGACTCCAACAGTGGAATCCGCCTCAAAACCTGGAACCCACAAAAAAGCGGAACGGTGAGAAATAAAACTTCTCAGTGCGGTATTCAGTTCCAGTCACATGAATCCTAGCTTTCACATTCAGGAATCAAATACAAGCAAAAAGAATAAATAAAAATAATCATTGTTAAACCATAATGCATATGACAAAGAATAAATGCCAACAAGAACATCAAATACGATTTCAGATACCATTCAAGTAATAACAAAAGTTGGCATTTTATTTGGACATGCAATAATATAAGGGCTGGTTTTTAGTCAATCATCTTCATTTATATCAATCCACGACATACAAGAAGTCACAAAACAGTACCATACTTGCCATTTCCAATTTACCACCCATACCCCGTCTAGATTCGAGAATACTGGGCCCTGTGCAAGAGCGCTCAACTACACAGCGATTCGGCGGCACGGTAGCTAGCCGGCCCCGAACGAAAACATGTAAATCTGGTATATCGAACAAGTAGTACTCATACACATGCATTTCAACAATTTCAAGTGATTTACCATTCAACATGAACATAAATACCAATCAAGTAAATAACAATTATAAACATGTCAATTGAGATGATAAAGATGCATTTCAATGAATTCAGAATGCAAGAATAAAAAGCATTTAATCCCCAGAAATAAAATTTCAGATTCATGTGAAATCCGCACCTGACAAAAGATAATACCGACACGTCTACTCGTCCCCGTCCTCGGCAACTCCTGCACCGATGTCCTCGCCTCCTATATCTATAAATTAACCAAAATCCTAAATTAAACCCTAAAAACCTCTAATTTCACTAAAAATTCCAGATTTGAACGAGAACATAATTTACTTCAAATTTTTATTGTTAGCTTGTAAAACAATGAGTTATAGTACCTAAATGCTTCTATAATATTACCATATTGAGTAGCAATATGTATTATGTCATTCTACTCTATTTTTCATGCCAAATTTCATGAATAAAGAAATGATTGCTTGCTGTCCAAAATTTAATCATATAGTATTTTATGCATGCAAGCCATTTAAACATGCAAAATTATTTCCTAAGCTATAACTTCATGTACCTTATAATTATGAAGTACTAAAATGTAAATTTATGCAAAATTCCCCAAAAATTAACATTTTTATCAAATGGACCAGATTTAAAAGAAACAAAACAAGTATTTATGCAAAGGTTTAGGTGCTTAAACAACACAAGATCATGCATGCATTTTAAACAAGTTATTACTTGCATCTATATTCTCAAAATCTTCATAAAAACCCTTAAACTTATAAAATTTCAGAATTTAAGTAGAAAGAACTACAAATGCCACATTTTACCACAAGAACACCAAAAATTTATCATGTACAACCAAAATTTCAGAAATTATTAATAAATTCGAAATATTCAAAGTTTTCAATACAAAATCAGCATTTTTGCTTAAAAATCCGAAATAAATAATTTTTTTAACTCAAATAAATTTTAGTTCATGCATTTTAGTTGCATGCAAGGTTTATAAGTTGCCATAACCTCCAAACAACATCTAATCATCAAATAAATTGTTTGAACTACTATTTTCCAACCATGCAAAGTGAAAACCGAAATAATGATGGAAAAAGGGAAAACTTACATGAATATGGCTCAAAATCGAAAATAAATAAGTTGCATGCTAATCTCTTGACTTCTACTATCCATTTCCCATTTTTCCCGAATTTTTCAGATTTTTCTACTATTTTTTTATGGCTGGTTTTGGTGTAGGCTGAAATTGGAAAGAAAATGAGATTTAATGGAGATGGGTTTTGTCTTTTCTCCTTTTTTTTTTCTTTGCTGGCCACGGTTGGGAGAGGAAGACAATAGTTAGAGAGAGAGAGAGAATAAATGAGTTAATTAATTAAAATGGGAGAGAGAGTGAGTGGGAGTTAAATGTATGGTGCATTCCCAAATGAACCCAAGATGCTATTGATGAATGGATAGTGCAGAAATTTATTTTTATGACACGAATATGCTAACGAAAATTATATGTATGCATTCTTATTTTATATGCATAAGATATATAATAAAATATATTATTTGTGTTTATTTATTTTCTAAAATAAATAGTTTAAAAATTTCAGAAATGTTACATCCCTCCCCCCTTAAAGAAACGTTCAGTCCTCTGAACGAAAACGTACCTGAACTCGCGAATAACTCGGGGTAACGCTCTCGAACCGTGCTCTCGAGCTCCCAAGTTGCCTCTGACTCCGAGTGTCGGCTCCATTGAACTAACACATGTCTAACCGATCGACTACGGAGTTGCTGCTCTCTCACATCTAAGATCCGTAATGGCTTCTCCTCATAAGACAGATCATCCTCTAAAGGTAAGTGAGAAATGTCTAAATGAAGTGATGGATCTCTGACACACCTCCTCAACTGAGAAACATGAAACACTCGATGTACTCGCGGAAGAGTCTGTCGCAAGTCCAACTCATAAGCCACAAGACCAACACGAGACACTACCTTGAATGGCCCAACATAACGGGGGCTCAGTTTCCCAGTCACACCAAAACGGTGTACCCCACGAACGGGTGAAACCTTTAGCCAAACCTCATCTCCTACATTGTACTCCACTGGTCGTCTCTTGACATCGGCATATCTCTTTTGCCGCTCTTGAGCCGCTTGCAAACGACTCAAAACTACCTTTGTTTTCTCCTTACTTTCCTCAACCAACTCGGGACCCGTAGAAAAACGAGTTCCCTTCAACTTCCACCAAAGCGGTGTGCGGCATGGCTCACCATAAAGTGCCTCATATGGCGACATCCCAATACTTGAGTGAAAGCTATTATTGTATGCCAGCTCAGCCAAATGCAAATGGTCTATCCACGAACCTCCAAAACTCAAAGCACACGCACGTAACATATCCTCTAATGTCTGTATCGTGCGCTCTGACTGACCGTCTGTCTGTGGATGGTAAGCAGAACTAAATCTGACACGAGTACCCATAGATTCTTGGAAGCTCTTCCAAAAAGCTGAAGTGAATCTAATATCTCTATCAGAAATTATCTCTCGTGGGCACCCATGATACTTGCACACCTCTTTCAAAAATAATTCAGCCAAGTCTTTACCAGATACATCAGATCGGATCGGTATAAAACGAGCCACCTTTGTCAATCGATCCACAATGACCCAAATAGCATCTACACGCCTCTTTGTTTTGGGAAGACCTGTCACAAAGTCCATAGTCAAAGACTCGAACTTCCCATGTGGTAGCTTAAGAGGTTGCAAAAGTCCAGCACTCTTTCTTCGATCGGCCTTAACTTGTTGGCACACTTGGCACTTTTCTACATACTTAGCCACTTCCTTTTTCATGCTCGGCCACCAAAAGCTTCTTTTAAGATCTTGGTACATTTTGACCTCGCCAGGGTGAATCGAATAACCTGATTCATGAGCCTCGGATAAGATCAAGGATTTCAATTCTGAAACACTTGGAACACAAACTCGGTCCCTAAATCTCAACATTCCATTCTCATCCAACTTGAAAGGAGTATTAGGTTTTGTTTCCATATCTTCACGAAACTTTTGACACTTCGGATCTGTTTTCTGAGCCACAAGAATTCGATCATAAAGATCTGGCTGTACCTCAATAGAAGCCAACAACAAGGGCACTAACAAGGATGAGGAAACATCGCTAGAAGTACTAGCACCACATTTAGTCGAAAGGGATGCCCTAAGCTCAGGCGATATCCCAACAAACAGATCCAAACGCTCCAACTCCTCCAACAATCTAGGCTCACTAGTAACCATCCAAGCCAGACTTGTTCGACTTTTACGGCTCAAAGCATCGGCTACTAAATTTGCCTTTCCAGCATAGTATTGGATGTCCAAGTCATAGTCCTTCATGAGCTCAAGCCATCGACGTTGCCTCAAGTTCAACTCCTTTTGAGTGAAAATATACTTAAGGCTCTTATGATCAGTGAAAATCTTGCACTTCACTCCATACAAATAATGCCTCCAAATTTTTAATGCAAAGATCACTGCTGCAAGCTCAAGATCATGAGTCGGATAGTTCTCCTCGTGTGTCCTCAACTGTCGAGAACTATAAGCAATCACATGCCCGTCCTGCATGAGCACACAACCCAAACCCGACTTTGAAGCATCAGTGTATACCTCAAAATCCTTACCTGGAGTCGGCATGACCAAAATCGGTGCTGAGACCAATCGATTCTTTAGCTCGTGAAAGCTCTTCTCTTGCTCAATACCCCACAAAAAAGGGACACCCTTATGCAACAACTTTGTCAAGGGTTTGGCCAACATAGAGAAGCCCAAAACAAAGCGTCTATAATAGCCTGCTAATCCCAGAAAACTGCGAACTTCAGTAACAGTCTTTGGCTGATTCCACTCAGTGATGGCTTGCACTTTTCCAGGGTCCACTGACACCCCGGCTCCTGAAATTACATGTCCCAAGAAAGCTACCTTCTCCAGCCAAAACTCACACTTTGAGAACTTAGCAAAAAGCTTATGCTCTTGCAACCGATTCAACACAATGCGGAGGTGCTCGGCATGCTCCTCAAAAGATCGAGAATACACTAAGATGTCATCAATGAACACAACCACAAATGAATCCAATAGATCTCGAAAAACTCTATTCATGAGATCCATAAATGCTGCCGGTGCATTTGTCAGCCCAAACGGCATCACCAAGTACTCATAATGTCCATACCTCGAGCGAAAAGCAGTCTTCTCAACATCGCTCGGTCGGATCCTCAACTGGTGGTACCCCGTCCTCAAGTCTATCTTTGAATAAACCGAGGATCCCTGAAGTTGATCAAATAAATCATCTATGCGGGGTAAAGGATATCGATTCTTCACAGTGACCTTATTCAACTCACGATAATCCACACACAGTCTCAAAGTACCATCTTTCTTCTTTACAAATAAGACTGGAGCACCCCAAGGTGAGGTACTCGGCCTTACAAATCCTTTCTTCAACAAATCTTCCAACTGAACTTTTAACTCCTTTAGTTCAGCCGGTGCCATTCTGTATGGCGTCTTGGAAATAGGTGTGGTGCCTGGCATCACCTCGATACCGAACTCAATCTCTCTATTAGGTGGCAACCCAGTGATCTCCTCAGGAAAAACATCCTCAAACTCACGAACAATTGGAACTGTCATAATGTCAGGAGTTTGAGCAGTCTCACAAACCACCGCTGCCAAGTAAGCACTGCACCCAACCTCTAACAAATTTCGTGCCTCCACGGCTGAGATGAAAAGTACCGGGTCTCCCGGAATTCTCCCTCGAAAAATACAAGGGGATAATCCGCACCTCGAAAATAGTACTCGCCGTCTGGCACAATCCACAATTGCTCCGTACCTCGCAAGAAAATCCAAGCCCAAAAGAACATCATACCGAGAAATGTCCATAACTAACATATCAGTCACTAACTCCCGCCCGTCAACCAAAACCTTTAACTTTCGGCAACACTGTACCAAACGGTCGGTCTGGCCTAACGGGGTCTCAACACTAACTATCTGTCCATGAGACTCGGTCGATAATCTACACATCTCTACAAACTCCTGGGACACTAAGGACTGACTACAACCCGTGTCAACTAGAGTAAATGCAGGATGACCAGAGATAGAAAGTATACCTGTCATGAGCTGTGGGCTCTGAGAAGAGGGATCAAGCTCCTCCTCAACTGGGGTTTCCTCAGGTGGAGCTAAAGTCACATCTACTGCATGGACTGCGGTGCGACCTCCGGTCCTAGCACCTCGTGGGGCGGGGCCACCCCGACCTCGAGCACCAACTCCAATGGCGCCTCTCTGTGCACTACCCTGACCAGCTCCTTGCTGTAACTTCGGGCATTGGTTCCTCCAATGACCTGTATCACCGCAGTTGTAACAAGCACCATAAGAGAGATGGCACTTGCCCTCAGGATGAGAACGGTTGCACCTGCTGCACCACTGACTGCTTCCCGGTCCAGAAGAAGCCATAGGAACTACGGCTCTACCAGCTGATTTGGCTCCTTCCACAAGCCTACCAGATTTCGGCCTTGCACTACGGCCACTATCTTGCAACCTTTTCCTCTTGCGATAACCCTCTGCACGCTCAGCATCCTCCATAAGCTGCTGGACCTCCTGCACTGCTGAACTATCAATCACCATAGCAATGTCTGGGTCTAGTCCATCCAGATAGTGCCGGCGGTAACGATATGGATCATCTCTAATCTCAGGAGCATAGTGAGACAGGTTGGTGAAGAGGTTATTGTACTCGGACACTGATCTATCACCCTGCCTGAGTGCTATGAATCGACTCCTCTGAGCCTCCAAGTGAAAAGTGCTCAAGAACCTCTTCGAAAACTGGTCCTCAAACCACTCCCAAGCAATCCTCCTCAAATCACCCGGGTATCTCCTCTTTGCGGCATCCCACCAAAACCGCGCAGAGCTCTCTAAAAAGTGTGTGGCTAACTCGACCTGATCGGCCTCAGGCGCACGACATAACTCAAACTTTGCCTTTGCATCGGCTAGCCACTCCTCAGCGGCCTCATAACCTCCTGCACCACTGAACCTAGGCAGTCCCAGTCGGCTAAAAGAGTCAAAAAGCCTCCTGAACCTATCTGCCTCATCCAGCTGAGGCTCAGGCTGGGCCGGCCTATGCTGCTCGCCCGCTAATCGGCCTCGCTCGTAAGCCGCAATAATGCGCTCCTCGTAAGTCTCATCTCTCGGATCACGAGGGTCAGGAACTTCCTCCCCAGCTGCCGCCTCGGGCTGAGCACCCTCTAGCTCACGTGCATTCCTTCGAGGTCGGCCTCATCCTCTACGTCCACCTCCTTGATTCATCTCCACACTGGCAACACTCAACGAAAACTAAAAGTTAACAACTAAAAAGGAAAAGTAACCTTAGTCTTCATCGGACAGCCCAGGAACCCCACTCATACGTCCTATAAGTCTGGTTAGGTTAGGGTTACCATGCTCTGATACCACCAAATGTCACACCCCGACACCCACGGCAATGTGACATAAATATTACGATTAAAATCAAAATCCACTTTCTCCCATTTCATACCCAATTGGTACCACATTCACATAGCAAATTATATCACTACTGTTATCACAAGCATGGAAATAAGTTCTAAAATATCAAAGTGTGCAACATAGTTTAGAAATATCAATCATACAAAAGACATAAGTGTGGCAATGGCCTCGGTATGTACCGCATCTACATATAATACATACAAAAGTGGTACACAAGTCTCAAAATGGAGGCCATACATGATACCTAGTAATGATAATAATAAGGACAACAACAAGGCCTACTCTCGCTCGACTACAACAGTGGAATCCGCCTCAAAACCTGGAACCCACAAAAAAGCGGAACGGTGAGAAATAAAACTTCTCAGTGCGGTATTCAGTTCCAGTCACATGAATCCTAGCTTTCACATTCAGGAATCAAATACAAGCAAAAAGAATAAATAAAAATAATCATTGTTAAACCATAATGCATATGACAAAGAATAAATGCCAACAAGAACATCAAATACGATTTCAGATACCATTCAAGTAATAACAAAAGTTGGCATTTTATTTGGACATGCAATAATATAAGGGCTGGTTTTTAGTCAATCATCTTCATTTATATCAATCCACGACATACAAGAAGTCACAAAACAGTACCATACTTGCCATTTCCAATTTACCACCCATACCCCGTCTAGATTCGAGAATACTGGGCCCTGTGCAAGAGCGCTCAACTACACAGCGATTCGGCGGCACGGTAGCTAGCCGGCCCCGAACGAAAACATGTAAATCTGGTATATCGAACAAGTAGTACTCATACACATGCATTTCAACAATTTCAAGTGATTTACCATTCAACATGAACATAAATACCAATCAAGTAAATAACAATTATAAACATGTCAATTGAGATGATAAAGATGCATTTCAATGAATTCAGAATGCAAGAATAAAAAGCATTTAATCCCCAGAAATAAAATTTCAGATTCATGTGAAATCCGCACCTGACAAAAGATAATACCGACACGTCTACTCGTCCCCGTCCTCGGCAACTCCTGCACCGATGTCCTCGCCTCCTATATCTATAAATTAACCAAAATCCTAAATTAAACCCTAAAAACCTCTAATTTCACTAAAAATTCCAGATTTGAACGAGAACATAATTTACTTCAAATTTTTATTGTTAGCTTGTAAAACAATGAGTTATAGTACCTAAATGCTTCTATAATATTACCATATTGAGTAGCAATATGTATTATGTCATTCTACTCTATTTTTCATGCCAAATTTCATGAATAAAGAAATGATTGCTTGCTGTCCAAAATTTAATCATATAGTATTTTATGCATGCAAGCCATTTAAACATGCAAAATTATTTCCTAAGCTATAACTTCATGTACCTTATAATTATGAAGTACTAAAATGTAAATTTATGCAAAATTCCCCAAAAATTAACATTTTTATCAAATGGACCAGATTTAAAAGAAACAAAACAAGTATTTATGCAAAGGTTTAGGTGCTTAAACAACACAAGATCATGCATGCATTTTAAACAAGTTATTACTTGCATCTATATTCTCGAAATCTTCATAAAAACCCTTAAACTTATAAAATTTCAGAATTTAAGTAGAAAGAACTACAAATGCCACATTTTACCACAAGAACACCAAAAATTTATCATGTACAACCAAAATTTCAGAAATTATTAATAAATTCGAAATATTCAAAGTTTTCAATACAAAATCAGCATTTTTGCTTAAAAATCCGAAATAAATAATTTTTTTAACTCAAATAAATTTTAGTTCATGCATTTTAGTTGCATGCAAGGTTTATAAGTTGCCATAACCTCCAAACAACATCTAATCATCAAATAAATTGTTTGAACTACTATTTTCCAACCATGCAAAGTGAAAACCGAAATAATGATGGAAAAAGGGAAAACTTACATGAATATGGCTCAAAATCGAAAATAAATAAGTTGCATGCTAATCTCTTGACTTCTACTATCCATTTCCCATTTTTCCCGAATTTTTCAGATTTTTCTACTATTTTTTTATGGCTGGTTTTGGTGTAGGCTGAAATTGGAAAGAAAATGAGATTTAATGGAGATGGGTTTTGTCTTTTCTCCTTTTTTTTTTTCTTTGCTGGCCACGGTTGGGAGAGGAAGACAATAGTTAGAGAGAGAGAGAGAATAAATGAGTTAATTAATTAAAATGGGAGAGAGAGTGAGTGGGAGTTAAATGTATGGTGCATTCCCAAATGAACCCAAGATGCTATTGATGAATGGATAGTGCAGAAATTTATTTTTATGACACGAATATGCTAACGAAAATTATATGTATGCATTCTTATTTTATATGCATAAGATATATAATAAAATATATTATTTGTGTTTATTTATTTTCTAAAATAAATAGTTTAAAAATTTCAGAAATGTTACACCTGACTAGGTCCTTCTACATGGTGGGCGAGCCTCTCTAAGAGTTTAAGAAGGACTAGCACCTATAGAGGTCATATTTAGGAAGAGTTAGATAACAATCTCAACTTAAGAAAGATCTATAGAGGCCTGGTTTCAAAGAGAATATCATGTTGTTGGAGTTATGTCATAAAAATCAATATTTTAATGACTTAATTTTTGCTTATGTTATTGATGATAATAGATCATTTTTTTCCTTGAGTTATTATTGACAGATCATTCAGGCTGAAGATCTGAATTGTAAATCTCTGCGGATCATTCATAAGAATGACAATAATATCTCTAAAGGGTCCATAATCTTGATAATTAAGAAGGAACATTAATTATCATAAAAGATTAGTATGAAAGTTAAGTGATGATTAAGTTTTACAAATCATGGGTAAGATGTTACCAACTTAAATTTATATGTGTATGTTATCGAAAATAGAATAGTTACTTGACCCAATGACACAAATATATGAATTGCGTTATGCGTCATTATTTATTTCATATGAGTTTGATTATATGTTTGAGATAGTTCAACTTTTCCACATGATGATTGGTTTTATAAATATTTTCTACCGCTGTAAGGGCTGTTATATGGACTCTATTTATATTCTCTTGAATTGCGCGGAGAAAAATTGTTCACCAAGATAATATGTCCCTCATTAGTAAACCTAGTGAGTGATGATATCTATTGGGCCCCTTAATGGAGTTGGATTGTATGCGTACAAACTAGACAATCAACTCTAGATAAAAAAATGTATAATCTGCAAGAATAACACATTCCCATATTGAATTATATGGTGATATCATGAGACATAAGAATCAAAATAAAGAAATTATCTATTTCTTATGCATGATTGAAATACTATAAAAGTATATTATTTATTTATGTTAATTGGTATATAACGTGTTGCTATATACCGTTTATGATTATTAGAAATAAATATTGATTTATTTTTCATGGCCAACATGACATGAATCGTCAAAGGGTCACACAATACGAAGCTCTTAATCAACACTGCGTTAAGTTTAGTTTACTGTATTGGAGAATACATAAATGATATGTTGAATGTTTGGATCATATGAAACTACTAGCTCTTGGTCTAGTGGCAAAGAGTAATGCATCTTGAGTGAAAGGTGGCAGGTTCGAATTTTGGCGGGGAGTCTTTCATAGACATTTAAATTAAAAATAAGTTGGAAGGCTTGACCTTCAATTTATCTAATAATAAATACCTATAAAAAATGATAAGATTTGATACGTGCTTTACTATTTATTTAATTTTATTTTTCGATAGTATAAAATTAACGATTAATGCATTATAAAGAGATATTCAATAATTTCGAAATTGATTGTTAATTATTTCTAATATCTAATTTTTTTCTTCAAATTTCCAATTTAATTTTAAGTTGTTTAATTTGTTTAAAAAAAAAAGAAAACTTAATTGCTAAGTGATCCTCTCTTGAATTGAAAATGATTTGTACCATATCCCTATGACATCTACTTCCAGGTCGCAGCTATAGTGAGAAAAACTAAGCAGTTCATGAAGACTGGAATTTTTACACGTCATGGAAATGGGCCCATAAATAATGGGATACACAGCTTGCCTGTTCCTCAACGTAACCACTAGAAGGGCCTTTCCAGCTTTCACACTATACAACACTCGCATATCATATACCATACAAATGAAAGCGACAATGCATGCATGGCCTCTGCACTCGCAGGGAGTACAGAGGAAGGCTGGGGATAACTGTTAAGTCAAATTTCCCCTGTTATTTTTTCCAAATTGTAACAATATCTGGTGAATTGGTCCTTCAAAAATTGAAGTTGAAGTACTGTTGAGTTTGAGTAATCATTTTATTTGAAGTCCAGTGTTTTGTTAATTGTGCACATCAGCATAATTGAAATCCACAATTGAACACCGTACAAATATTGCATAGAACTGCCCTTTTTTTTTTTCTGAGTATGTAATGCTAGAATCAAATATGTTTGACCTCAAATGTGATCCGGACGTCATCTGTTAAAATTTCAAATGGTCGATGTTAACCACTCAACGTGATCTCTATATTAAAATCTCATTGAAAATTAAATGTTACATTTTTTTATCAAATTTTTGAACTATTTTTTTTTTCAAAATTTTAAAATTGGAGGCTTCATAACTAATTAGATTGAGGATTTTCTAAAATTCTAAAAATATAGTAAAATATTTTGAAAAAAAAATATAAAATTTGGCATCTATGAAGATTTCTATTGGAGAACAAATTGAGTGATTCTGATCGGATCTTGTAATCTCAAAAATTAAAATTTGATTATATTTGATCAGTGTACTTGTCAAACATGTTTGACTCTAACCACTCCTATTTCTTACATGATAAATATACAACATAAATTAATTTTTTTTGGAAAGATTATTAAAAATTTTGAAATTTAAGAAGATCGATGTATGAAATCCCAGCCCTAAAAATTTTATTTTCTGAAATAAAGAAAAATAACTTTAATTTCTAATAATTAATTATTAGAATTTTAAGATTCAGTCCTTGAAGGCGGATATTGAAGCTAAGGCCCAAGAAAGAACTTGAATTTTGAAAGACGAGTTTTTTGTCCTTGGCATTACAAAAATTAGATTCTCATGATATCCTGGCTCTTGAATTTCCGGATCGAATTATGCATTTGGTTTTCAAAAGTCCATCTTAATCCGACTGCCCACAATAAATATAAATATACACATGCCTATAAACTTTATGGCCTCGATTAGAACACTTTTTTTTAAAACATGGGATTTCATTTCATTAGAAATTTTGTAATCAAAATAAACCAATTTTGATATCATTTGATCTGAAAGTTTATGTTATTATACCTATCCTAAAAAGTCAATTCTAATAAAATGAAATCAAATAAATTCCCGCATAGAAATCATTTTGACCAAAGCCTATATTTTTTTCACTGTGTAATTTAGATTTGTATTCCAATTAGATAATCCTTTAATTTGACTTCAGTTATGCATTTTGTTTTGTTTGAAGGGCATCTTAATCTCAATTACACACAATTATAATATGTGTACTATTTATTATTGTTTTACGAATGTTTGTTGAAACAAAAGTAATATTATATTATATAAGAATTTTATTTACACTAGAAATAAATATATGATGACAAAAATAATACTTTTCCAGATAAGAAAACCCTACATTTTTTAAAAATTTATCTTTTCGGTTTTTACGTGTAATTGCGGAGAAAATGCAAAGGGATACAGACTTTTTAGATAAACCAAAACTGAGACCCTACAAAAAAACTGTTGACACCATCCCAAATTTTGTCCCATGCACAAAAGGGCATTCATTGCCGGCGCAGGTGACTGGGCAGGTCCAGTGCCCTTTTATTATCTGGACCCCGCCAGCTTTCTCTCTTTCTCTCCAGTTCTTTCTTCCCTAGTCCCCACCAGCCTTACCTACTTTTCCACTGCCATCTCTGCCAGCCGGCTTCATCTGCTGTACACTGTGCTTGTGTTTTTTTAACTGTAACTTAAATTTTTATTGACAATGCTTTCAAATTAAACAAAAAAACTGTAATAAAATTTTTATTTTATTGACAATGCTTTCATGATATCAGAGCTATCCAAATTCCAATTGCAATTAATTTCAAATTTTCAACCAATATTAACATCTTGATCTGGGAGTCCTCAGTCCTATTCAATTTTACATGCATGGATCAAGCTAATATACACTTGGAATAACGTGCCTAAAACCCGGCATGCCTCGATCACACCGTCGTGCGCTTTAGAAGGTTTTGGGTCCAATTACTAGGATCTGTTAGAACTTTTTTTTTTTTTTTTTCCGCGCTGTTGCCTGTTGCCAAAAACATTGTTTTGCTCATTTTATTTTCTGAAATAGTATGGCAAGTATATTACCAGTATATTGTTGAAATTACGGTGTTTGAATTTTTTTTTTTTTTTACAAAAATTTGAATTTTCTATATGTTGATATATAGAAAAGAAAATGATGGAGAGAAAAAGATAGTGGCTACTAGAATTTTTCCCCCCTTATACGCATATAAAATTATTACATTTTTTTAAAGGCGCAAAACAGCAATTTTTATTAATAATAAAAATACATATCAATCAAAAAATTATGAAAAAAAAAGAATAAGATATTCTGGTACCACAATCCTTGCCAATACCCAACAGGTGCAATCATCACATTGTTATACATTAACTAAAAATTGTTGGCCTAAGGGCCTTTTACCTCTCTCAAAAAAAAAAAAAAAAAAAAAAAAAAAAAAAAACTAAAAATTGTTAACTAAATACATGAGCTGATAAATACTACCCAGCTCCATGTTTAGATTCTCGTACATGTCTAATTTTCACCAAACAAATAAACATTACTAATAACATGCAATTTCCAAATAACAAAACACCAATACTAAATCTAAATGCATAATTTGTCAAAAAGCATTAATTTCAACACTCTCTCTTATTTTTTATATCCAAGTCTAATAACAGCCTAAGCTTTTCACATTTTTCTTAAAACAAATTTGTAATCTCATAACATAAATAAATCAAATAACTCATTCTAGTGTCTTATTAATTTTACTTTTGACGAGAATCAGTCTTTAATTAGTCTAATTAACAATGACAATACACCTTGAATACACGTCTCTTAAAAAAAAAAAGTGAAAAAAGAAAAGAAATTCTACTTTTACGACTCAGGCTGAATTCATACCAGTGTGTGCAATATTTAATCACTAAAGCAATATGTGGTCGGTACATTTCATTGGAAAAGATAAAAAAATAAATAAAAAAAATCTGTGTTCTGCACTAAAAAATTACCAAAATAAAAAAAAATCCAAATGAACAGTCCACGTGAGCGGTGAATTTATGGGATCTTTTGATTGGTAGTTCATGTCTAAATTATATGGGCTAGTATTTACTCTTATATAATTAAACAGAAATGTTATTATAAGACCAAATAGAGCACGCCGAACAAACCTGTAGGCTACACCCTCTCATGTTTTGGTTATGTATAAAAAGAGGGAATCAAAGCACATAAAAATGGTCCCGACGCCTATAGAGAAGCAACTTCTTGGCAAGCACCAAACCGGGACCAGCTATACCCAATTTGAAGAAAGAAAAAAGAAGTTTGGCGTGCCTATAAATATGGCAATTTTTTGCAGGTGCTGAGAAATTGTTTTCTTATGTTTTGATGTAACAAATTAAAACCTAAAAATTGTGCACAGTAACTCTGCAATACCAATTAAGTTTTGATAAAATTCACGACACATGATGTACATACATGTAGCATCCATAGTGCTGATGTGCTACTATAATACTATTGGTATAGGCGTTAATAATTACAGTGCGTGCTTATCAATTTAAAATCAATCTTATTTGTATTATAATTAAAATTCCGTTCGTGCGAGCAATATATAATTAAAACTTAAAATTATATATATATTTTTTAGTCCCCTTATGGCGATTATAGATAATCATGAAGTGTTTCTATGTAGTATTATTATATAGTCCCTGCATCATTAGCAAGACAGACAACACCTTTAATTGCTAAAATTTTAGTTTTTCAGTTTGTTACATTGGGTTCGAAAAATAAAGAATCCTTAACAAATTCAGTTTTGATGTTTGAAATCAAAATAAGTCAAACTGTCAGAAATTCCCGAAATTTCTAATATATATATGCATTATAAGTATAATAATAAGGATAAATTCAATTAGATTGATTAATTAACAAAATAGAATTTTCTGTAATGCTGTTTCAAAAAAATCATTTGCATCATGTCACAAAAAAAAACGAAATACTTTCTAACTTTTTTTAAAAAAATTAATCAATAACTTTGATAAGAAAATGTTTTTTTCTCCCAAGTTTGACTCTGTTTCAATAGTAATTTAAGTCATAATATCAGCTATTATTTTGTCACTGGGTTGTACAGATGTAATAGCAGCCAATACCTAAAATATAATGTCCCTTGGGAATTCCCAAAAAAAAAAAAAAATACCCAAGATGTATTGTGCCAATTTAATTGTGAATACGAACCAATATTCTGTTTTTTGAATTGGTCCAGTACCCTCGCCTGAATCAGCTGCCAGTAAGAATCTGATCAAAATTGGACAAATCAGTTTGGTTCACCAAAGATCGTTTAAAACAAAATCCATCTCATTGTTTTCATTTCCCCCCCAAAAAAAGGTTCCGGTGCCGTCGCACTCGCATCTTTTGTGGGTCATCTGGTAAAATATCTACGGCAGTATATATGTATGTATGGATGCATCGCAACGGATTAAGGAAATTGCTGCGAAGAGATGCTAGGTAGAAGCATGGGCATATGAAGATGCTAGCGAGGAAGTCACATGGACAAAAGCGACGTTACCTTATGATTGAGGGCATCACAATGGGGCCCACAGGGATGAGAAGAAAGGCCATCTGATACATGCACCATGCACTATCTTTAATTACCACAATTTGATATGCTGGTATAATTTTCAGACAATTCTTTGGTAAAAAAATGGCAATTTTTTGGGTGGAGCATTATTTTTTATATACATGTTATTATGTTTACTCTTTTCAGGATATTGCATACTTATTTTTTTTCCCAATCTATACAAATCAATGGCAAAAAGATAAGATTTATAGATACCATAAGATCTGAGGGCCGATCTTTTGGAATTTGATGCTTCCATGTGTAATTATAATTGTGTGATCTACATCATATGAGGAACCCCACCTATCATATGTACCTAGGACCACTCTATGCTCTGACTATGACAGACGAATGTACCTCTTCTCCCTCGGTTTCTCCTCTGCTATCTGCCATTATAATTTTTAGAGGTTGCTAATAATTATCCCATATTATTTACCCCAGAAAATCAACCGTGATTTTTATAAATAAAATTTGAATAATAAAAAATTTTAATAATGATATTGGGAAAGCTAAATTTTAATAATAAACACACCTTCTTACCAAATTAAAAAATGGCATTGTTGCCATTTATAATGATGAAGATAGACATCTATAGTATTAATAAAAAACCGTTACCACATTTTCTATAATTAAAAAATATTTTTTTGGTTAAATATATTAAAAATAGTCATACCAACTATTATTTAATTTAATAATCAAATATATTTGGAAATCTAAGGTATTTCATGCCTAATTATTATTTGGCCTCTTCAACCGTTGCTTTAAATTCTTAAACAATAAATTTAATAAAATTGAAATAATATCATATAATCTAACTTGTAATATAATCATTGCAAGAAATGATAATCAATATTAAAATAAAAAAATCGTATAATGAAACTCAATTTGTTGCAACAAATTCAATAATTAAATGTCAGTAAAGTTTTTCTTATCAAGCAAAAATCGATGTATCTGTAATCATTTGCAATGACGATAATAGACAAATACTTTCATTTAATTTGTTTTGGAACCTTTTTATTTAATTAGATTGAATTTCTTTTATATTGGATGTCCTTTGTTGAATATTTACTGATGTATGTTGGTACAATTAATTAATTTGTAATATATATGGATCGAAAAGTTTGTTCTCCATAAAATGCAAAAAGTAACTAGTAGATTGATTCATTGCAGCAGATTTGACCTTTATTTGCAACCGTTAATAAATTAGAATAATTACGATTTCCACGTAAGTCTTCATATTGTTTAAACAATTCTTAAATTTCTAATCCTAAACCGTAAACCTAACCCTAAACCATAAACTGAAATAAGTCCAAGTTGTGTACCAGAATTGTGATCCACTTGAACATTTGTGATGCTCTTTTCTTACCCTTACGCTAATAATGTCATAACGGAAGCGAATCTTGTATCGCATGATACACTGTGTAACGCAGTAAATCAAGCTGTTACCTAAATCCAACGGTGTGAGTGTTTTTCTCCCCTGCACACTGTCTCGCATGATTCCAGATTTAGTAATGTCTCTTGATAAGGAATACATTGTGATCTATATGATCCAAATAGTGCCTAGTAAGATTCCTGAGATTAACAACAACAACAATCCAATGCCATCTACAATATAGATTTAATCTTGTCATGAAAAAAAATTAATAAGCACATTAATTAATCTTTGTTAAGTTAATTATTCTTACCTTTGATGGTATGGAAAAAGCATCTATAGTCGATGGATCAACATTAAAGGGCACACTCTTCCAATATATACAGTTCATGTTTGGTACACACCGATAGTACCAAAACTACAAACTTCAGTACCCATAATGAACAAAACTTGATGACCCGTCGTCCCAATCACAAATTTTTAGTGTCATTGTCGAATCATCGAATACCCTATCTATGCTGATCGTCCCCTGTTTTGTACCATGATGCATTGTACTTTTGACATTTATTTAGATCCTTATATCTAATCTAGTATAATATTCATTCATCTAGACATGCATGAATTTTATCTACTTCCATACTCCAAAGGGCATCATACTTTTTTTTTTTTTTGTTGTATTAGTTGAATCCGGCAACTCATTATTTTTCTCATACGTGACCTAAAAGTTTGAGTAAATATATAATACTTACATCACTTCATCTATTTTTGAATTTTAGATTAAATAATTTGAAAACATCAGTAAATTTTTATATTTTTCACAACAGGGATGTAACTTTATTCAATTTTGGTAACACAACATTTTAAAAATTTCAAGAATATTATCAACAAAATTTGTTTCCACAATATTCATCATTTCATCTTAATCATCACTAAATAGTGTATTATCTACATTTTCTGATACATTAGTCTCTATAATTTCTATATATTCATCATCCAATTGAATTCCTTCGTTATATATTCATCATGTAAAGGCTACTAATTTGTGACAACTTGGGGCAACTAATTTCAGTGGCAGCAGAACTTGCTCTTATCTAATTAGGATAGCATTTATTCAGGAAGTATAATTTTAAAAAAAATGAAAAATGTTTCAATCTAGTTTAAAATTAGATACAAGTTGATTAAATTAATGCATAGTATTTGATTATTGTGAGTTAATTTTTTTTTGAAAGATCAAAGCCTCTCAATTTTTTAAAAATTTAAATTATTTTAAAGAAATTATTTAATTAGTTGGATTTCAAACACGCGAGATGATCACTTAAGATGTATTATCTACGATCATTAGAATAAGGGGTGGTTCTCAATTTAAACAAGAATATTAACTCTCAAATATCACTTTAACAAGTGATTGTTTGAGACCAGAGTGAAAATGTAAGAAGATGTTTGTACATTTTCCAAAATTTTATGGAAATCAATAATTTAAGTAAAAAACTAAATAGTTGACAGCAGGCAGCAGGTTTTTAAGGGTTTATTTATACAGGTACATCGACCTCTTTTTACTCATAATATATAGATCATCAAATATACTTCGCGCCCTCTTAACTTGGCAACCAGTAGTTCCATATATTTCGAATAAACAAGACACGCAATTGCGCGCTCTAAAGATCTGCCTTGAAAAATCATCTTTTTATTTTGAAGAAATCTTTGCATTATCATCATTATTTAGGACTTACACAACTATATATACAAGCGTTGCATAATAATAAAATTTTTGCTAATAGTTCCTATCTGGTTAAAATGACAAATTAAATTAGCACTACAAAAAATCTAGACAGATATTGGAGAAATTTTTTTTAAAAAAGAAAAAAACTTCATTCAATCAGGTGCCATAGCTGAGAGGTTTCGTAGAATATTTTATTAAAAAAAAATAGTGCTAAAATAATACTTGATTAAAAGAATAGAACAATTAAGTGTCGAAAATCAGACCTTTTTGCTTTGGTGGGGTAATATATATCTCTTAGCATGATATATTTGAATCTCCGTGTGGACAAGCAGCCTCCATGTACTCAATTACCTTTTGTCATAACAAAAGGAGAAATTAATAGATAAAAGCATGAATATGGTCTGGGTTTAAGTACCATGATTGCACCATTGATTCTAGAGCAAGTCCGACCCAATTATAGGTCCTCAATTTCTATCCCCACTCTATGGGGCCTAGAGATCCATTCTATGCATAAAAGAGGTAAACTAGTTAGGTCCATTTTCACAAGGACAAATAACACTTCTTGTTAGTCTTTAATTTACATAGCACCAATATTTGCCAAATATAATTGTGCCCTTGCCTAACTCCGGCGAGTTGAATATAACCGGAGCCGCATCCAGCTAGCTGATTCGGACTATATAATTCAGACTACGTTATCAATGAACACATGAATAACTAGAATCCGATATAACACTACGTATTTTAAACATTTTTGGCGTATTCAAATTCGCCTTCATTCGGAGAGAATTAAAAAAAAAAAATTTCACAAAATATCAAGCTATTTATATAGGACTGAAGGAATCTTTTCGATTAGCTTCAAAAAATTCTGTAGCTTCAAAAGAGGAGAACTAAGGAAATATGCAAAAACTTAATAAAAGTCGAACTCTGAATCATAACGTACGGAACGAACGTTATGAATTATCATTTCGCTATGCATGTCCACAGAAGAAATCTAATTATTAAATTTTGATTTTTATTCCGTACGTGCTTGTATTGAACTCTTTTTATTCCGATTGAGTGCAAATCTCTCTCTTCCTCGATCTCTCTAAGTGCAATATAAGGACTTCAAATGAAATATATTCATCTTAGAACTGAAGAGAATGTTTGAATAATAATAATTAGTTTTTAGGCATTTTAGCAAACCTAACTAACTCTTTTTAGGCATTTTGCAATAATAACTCGTTTGTAAAAAAAAAAAATTCCAGAAAAATAATACGAATCTACAACTGCATTCTCGAGCAAACATAGTAATTTATTCCTTGATAAAATTTTAACATGACTGTCATTAGTAAGTATATGTAGGAGCTAGATTACAAGTGTAATAACAAAACCAATATGCAATCATTTTACATGACGGAGCATACTTTTCCAGTCTCTCACCATATAATATCCATTAAAACTACAATTCATGATGTTTGCAAAGTCACGATGACAACTAACTGCTTAAACTGCTTGCTGCATTTTGAGAGACATGCATAATTTGAATCCAGATCTAAAACTAAGGAAGAACAACTAGTAAATATAGGGAAACATTTGACAGTCGATTTTTTTTGTTTTTTTTTTTTGTCTGTAGTTGTCTAGTCGCACTTTTCAAACCAACAATTCAACAAAACAAGATGATTTTTGAGATTTTGAAATTAAGAAAAGTATAAGATTAGAAAAAGATTATTATATAATTAGGCAAAATCATATATATGAAAAAAAAATTAAAATTATTTAACGAAAACAATTTAAAATCCAGCATGACGCCCCCCCCCCCAAAAAAAAAAAAAAAAAATGGTATCACAGACACCAGGGATGCATGTCTTTCTAAATGCGGCCTGATATATATATATATATATATATATATATATATATATATATATATATATATATATATATATATATATATCTTAACTTAAAGGCACCTTCAACTCATCTGAGATTTACATAATTAGACGAGAAAAACTAAACTATGAGTATATATAGTAAAAGAAAAGCCATATAATTCAGTTGGTTCTTTTAAGAATGCACTTGCAAGAACATAACTTTGCAATGCATTTCATAACAGCCTAAGATAAACAATAAAGTTATTAAGTAAATACATTTCTCTCAGATTTTGATAAATATTTTTTTTCTTTTTTTTTAAAAATAAATTGGGATCAAGCCTCCCAACTTATTTTAAAATTAAATGTCTATGAATGACTTCCAGTCGGATTTCGACCTTTCACTCAAAGTGTATTGCTCTTTTTCACTAAACCAAGAGCTAGTTCTCTGATCAATATTTTTTCTTAATTATATATGTAAGGAGAATTACTATAATACACTATAAAACAATGAGGGATTGTGTTTTAGAGTTTTATGAGAAAAGCTAAATTCTCGACACCTTGATCATTTCATGAGAAAATGCCAATATTGACACATCTAACGGTCTAAAACTCTAAAGCGTTGTCCTTTACAGTGTACCATAACCATTCTCTATGTGTAAAAACGTTGTTTCACTTACACTCGAGGTCTAACATTTTTCTAGTTCCTTGGAGAACAGAATGACTGATTAAGGCAAAAAAAAAAAAAAAAAAACGTTTTATATAAGGAAGGACGAGGAAAAGATAATTAATTAATGAACAAAACTTCCTTAAGAAGAATAGACAAAAGACATTGAGGAAAATATGATTTCGAGTATATATAATTAGAGGTCCAAATAGATGTCTTCAAAATACTATAAGGTACACATTCATTCTATACGAGAAATATGAAGTTTACTTTGAAGATACTTTATATATACAAATATTCACTATTTTAAAGGTATGCTCATATCAAATAGGAAATGACACATCCCTTCAATATGAACCATGCATAACATACTTATAATTAGTACATAAACCTAAAAGTATAAAATTGGAAAACAAAAATAAAAGGTGATGCTAACATATAAATTAAAAATTAAGATACATCCTTGGGATCCAGTATATATCAAGTGCAAGTTCAAACTATTTAGCAAGAACTTGACAGGCAATGCAACAAGTTGATAATAAAAATATCTTTTTTATTTCAGAAAAACTTGCATAAATATATTAACACTAATAAAAAGCGCACAAAGGAGAAGATGCCCTTTATAAAATTCACTAATGCACTAATAATATATATATATAATCTCTAGAAATAACCTCAGCCGACAGCCAGTCAGCCATAATCAATTAGAATGCTTCACTAAACAATGTACTTTGACTGACTCAATCAATTAGTGCATAACATAGAGCTATGTTAATTGCCTCTGAACTAGTTTGGCTCTGCAGTGTATGCCAATGCTTAAGCCATAATATATATGAATATGGAAAAGTGGCCTAAAGTGATGATCTCAATATATAAACTATAAATCAATTCAAGGTACTAGAACAGGTAAATGAAACATTGGTCTTGAAGCTAACAAGAAACACAACTCATTTGAAATCACATATAATAATCAGGTGCTCTACGTTATCACACGAAACTAAAAAATAACAATGAATAAATCAGATAGAAAGACAAACTGTCAGAGCAAGTAATATCTGATACAATTAAGTAGCTAGCTAGAAGCTAGTAAGCTTCACAGGCTAGTAAAAATGATCTTTTATACAATCAACATGATTGTAAATCTGTATTTTGTTATGAGGGCAAAATACAGACTAAATTCACTGAATTAACATGAGTTTGAAGGCTGTAGGACGCAGATGTCTAAAAAAGCTTGATACTCATTTAATGAGGACTGCTAAATCTGTATTGTGTCGATCAGAAGGTAGAACAGAAAAGAGAAGAAAGGAAACAGCTAAAGAGGTGGCTATGTCAGAGCTTTTGTACCTATAGAAGTATTACTTCTTGGGAGATACAAGAAAAATGTGAGGCAGCCTTGATGCCTGTTTTAGGTTTGTGTGTACATGTACTATATTCATGCTATAGTTTATAAAACAACCAATAGCTTTTCAACCCACACACAGACAAACAAAGTAAATGGAAAAAACTTCGGCACAACAAAATTCCTGCAAAAGTTTATAACTCTGGCAGTGTGTGCTCCCATTTAAACCAACAAAACAAGAAATGCACTTGTATGCTCTATAAGATTGAATTTTGTAAAAAATATGGAGGGAAAGTTAAAAAGTATCACTGAATTGTTTAATAATATTTGGTAGTTATTTGTGCATGGAGATGGATATACGAGGTGTGGCTAGGCACGGCAGACAAGGCAATAATTTTCCAATAAATGGGATTTCAGAAGAGAAAAGAAGAAAAAACTAAGAGATCTGACCTCTTGGCTCTTGACATGTGTCTCTTCTCCATTTGTAGCATCTTCCCTTGCTTTTTTGGGCTAAAGGCAGCATGATTTTATGACTAGTATAATACTTCCACAAATTGGTATAATAATAAACATAAATACAAACCTCAAGTGAATGAACCTTAAATTGACAGAAAATATAATATATTATCACATGTAGAAGATAACACGGCTGTTGTCCTTAATTAAGGTACTAATATTTACAATTGCAATCATAGATTAGGCATATAGATCGAAATGTTTCATTAGAATCTCAAATTTCCCACAAAAAGCATAGAAAGACCAAGAAAAGAAGAAACTAAAAAGAATAATCTGTAAAACATGATTAATTTCTCTTACTCAATCTTGTCAGTGCCAAAAGACCAGAAGCCTGCTCTCACAAGTCACAAGTCAAGATCCAAAGAGCAATCCTCCTTCTCAGACAGAGATGACTCCGTGTCACCAGGTGTCGGCGATTCATGCACCGTCTGGGCTTGGTTGTGCACCGTCGGAAAGTATCCATGTGTGATATTTATTCCATTAATGCTATGGTTTACCGTAGATGATTCACCAGTTGTACTTGTACCGGGACAATCGAGATTCACACCAAAAAGCCTCACTCGCTTTGGGGCAGCTGGCAGCACCTGGCTATTCCTGATTGGCACCGAGTTCAGCACCATTGGAATCCCCGTACTTGGTTGCATTGCAACTTGGGGCCGGTAGAAAATGATTTGTTGATGCTGTTGGTGGTGTTGGTGCTGATGGTGGTACCTGCTTGACGAGCCGCAGTCGTAAGTTGGTAGCAAAAGACGTGCACTAGCAGCCCATGGATTATGTGGCATAAGCTGTCGGTGATTCAGCATGCTGTCTTGGTATTGCTGGAGAGGTGGGTCGGGACGACGTCGCCAATCAATGAAAAACCGGCTTCTTGCTGTCTCACCAACTCCGCGACAGAAAGATACTGTGTCGCCAGCACCAAGCCGCTTCTCCTTGACAAAACGGCTCCACCCCTTGGTCATGACATAGCTCTGGCTGCTGTTCCAGTATGAGTACCGAAACTTCCATGGCTTGCCAGTACGGTCTTCAAAGTTTAGGAGAAGCCCTTTTTCATTTGCAGCTGTGTCGAGCGGGAAGTACTTCTCTGCATGTTGCTTCGGTATGACGAGGCGGTTGAGCTTGCCAACATCGCTTGGTGTGACCACTTTGTCAAACATGTGCTCCTTTTCAACAAAAATTGCATCTGTGGTAGGAAAACCGGGGGCAGATGAGGAGGAAGGAGAGGTGGTGGCTGAGTAATTTTTAGGGGTTTCTTCTTCAAGGTTGTAGAGATTGCTTAATCTGTTGCCTGTCCTTCCTTGTGTAAACTCCATGACCATGAGAGGTTAAATTAAAACCTTTTGACTAGAAATCTTCTTCTAGATGGCTAGTGGGCTAGTTGGGTTTGTTATTTGTTTAATCTATTGAGCACTTGGAGGAGGTGTGTAACACGGGTGAAAATTTAACGGGGAAGTGTGAAATCGGTAGCTTCTTTGAAATCTGTAAGGGGAAGGAGAGAAAAACTGAATCAGATGGGAAAGCAAGGTAAGAAAATTAAGGATATTTCCATGGAGCAAGCTCTCTTTTGTAGGGTTTTTTTCTTGCACCACTCTCTGATCTTGCAAGGGAAAGGTGTGGAGAAGACGGAGATATTATGCTAGTCTAGAGAGGGTAAAATGGAGAGAGGAAAGGTAGGCAAAGTGGCTTTTTAAAGGAGAGAGAAAGCGGAGAGGAGATCCAACACATCTGGAATTATTTTTTGGTTAACTGTTTTTTCTATATAATTACCCTAATCCTAGTACAGCCCTAAAAGTGTTCAAGATTTGAATTTTATTTTCTTCAGAACGGATATGTGTCGTTCGAACATTTTCATTTTACATATAAGGGAATCAAATTTATTAAATCGTGGTACTGGTACTTAGAATTAAGAGTGGTATTTTAATAACAAGCGCCACAATGCAAGTAAAAACAAAATCACCAAGGCCAAGAGTTATAGGAAAAATAAGCCATACAATGAACAAGTCCTTGCATTATTAATAAATTATAGAAAAAATTATCAATTTATTTGCAAGCAAAATATTGTTTTGGCAGCTAAAAAAACAAGTATGTCGTTCTTTTCTTATAATTAAGTATAGTATCGATATATGATGATATATCTTACTATTATATATAGCTATGAAAAATTTATGGTAGGAACTCCTTTTGGATTCTTCATAAATAGATAAGAATTCTAAAAATTTTAAATATCGAAGTATCGTAAGTAGTATAAATATAAGGGTTTACCATAAAAATTTCATAATATAAATATTATTAAGTTCTGCTAAAATCGTACTTTTTGTGTTTGAATATTCTATCCGAACATACCATATGTGCTCTCAATATTAAACTATTGTTAGAAATCAAATTTTGTTATTTAATTTTTTTTTACTATCTTATATATATAAGTGACGATCCTAAAATGTTCAAAAAATATTTGCGTCTATAGAAAAAATCATCTTTCAAAAATATAATAAAAATGATAAATTTATCCTACAAATAATAAAATTTGAAATCATACCCAAGTTTAATATGAAGGATATAATGGATATCTTTGATAGATTGTTCAAATAATAAAAAAAAAATACAATTCTTTTATTAGTGTTTTGATCTATATTTTAGCATTACATTAGTAAAACTCACAATATTTGATAGATAAAATACTTATACAATACAGAGTCTAATGACCATAAATAAGTTTCAGAGGAGGTATAATTCTGGAGGGGGATTGTAGAGAAATATGTGGAGGTGGGGCCCATAAATCATCTGGTAGATGTCATGTGAGCTTGTCCTACTCAAGCAAATGGGTTTTATGTAAGTTAGGCGGGGTTGGGTTTACAAGTCCTAAATGCCAGTTGGCATGAGCCCAAACTCGATTTCCTGCTTCTCTGGAAATCAATAATGATAATGATAATTATAGTAAGAAGAGCAAACTCAATAATAATAAAATGATAACAATACTAATCAAAATATATATCTCTACTACTTATAAATGCACGTAACGCATAGGTGTTACACTCTAGGTCTAGAGAGTAAACAATTTTTTCTGCCGTTAAATCGACTTGATCTGTGGTTGGATGAGAATCGCTAGACCAAATAACACTATCATTTGGTTTTCCATCTAATATAGAAACAAATTGAATAACAAATCTATTTGTATCGCTGGTAAATTAAGCAATATATTTTTATTGTCTAACATTATTTTGTTTCTTTATTTGCCCACATATGAGGACATCTTATGCTAGTATAGTTATAAATGATGATGATGATGATAAATAAAAATAATACATTAAACTTTTTTGTATATGAGTTAAAAAAATATATATCATTCGTTTATAAATAACTGCAATTTGATCATGATTTATATCAGACTGAAAAAAATAATTATCTATTGTATCATGTCCTTATTAATAATGGAGAATCAAAATAAAAAGTTAAATAGGCAACCAATTAATAAGTAGTAATTTTGTAGCTGGAGCCGTAATGTACTTCCTGGGGTACGTATACTTCATACGTATAGCAACTACCGGTGAATCATTTTTTATTATTATATACCTCCCAGATGCTGTACTGTACACCAGGATGCAGAAAGGCACAGCCATGCAATTATTTGTTTTATATCATTGGACTCGACTTCATATCAGGTCATAACTTTGAAAATATATATAAAATCTAATCACTGGTGAGTAGATCTTCTGTGGTTTTTCTTGTAACAACTTCGAGGATTTAATTAAGAAAAAATATATATTTAAAAATATTAGTGGTATTTTATGTATATATATAGGATGTATACCAATATTTTTTTTCCGAGGGGTAGCTGTATGTCAAATTAAATGGTAAAAATTCCACTACATGGATATTATAAAAATAAAAGTTTATTTGATACTTGTGGACATTTTACCTCCAAAAATTATTTCTGTACAAAATATAATTTTCTAATATAAATTTCCATCTTGATGTTTCTTTTGTTATTCCATACTAGTTAGATCTTAAACTTAAAAAATGTACTCCATACTATTTATTTTTTTAACTTTCACATAAAACTCATGTCTTGAATGAAGTGGATGTCAAGATTAAAATAAATAGTATGGATGTCAAACTTAAAAAATGTATTCCATACTTTCGCATGCCCTGGAACTCCTGTAATCAAGATTCACATAAAATGAAATTTTAGTTAGTGTGCTTGAAACTTCGGTTGCCCTTAAAAATTAACTTAACTTGTTTGTTGACAATAACAAATGGGCAAATGACATATAATTAATAGATTTTAACATTTAAAAATATAATTTGTAAACTTAATTTGTTTAAATCATTATGCATAATATAGCTAATTCGTAAAATAAATTTTTAACAGTTAACAATATATTACCAGTTTTTTATCACTAAATGTTGTTGCCATCGAATTTTCATTCTGATTTTTAACAAGTATTATCGGTTTTGTATTTTTTTTAATTCTTGTGAAATTTGAATTAAGAAATTATTGGGGACCGATATTTTATTCCAAATGAGAAATTGATCCAAACATATTGGGCTTGTTTGGATTGCACAATAATAACTCTTCCTAGAAAGAAAAATGGGAAGTTATTCTTAAGCATCCAAAAACAAACTTAAAATAAAATAGGAAGTTATTTTATTTTTTTTCAAGATCCTTCTTTTAACTTTTGTTGGTATGAGTTATTTTCTTCATAATTTTTTCTAAAATTCTTCTTCCTAGAATACGCTTCTTAACTTTTTTTTTCACAAATCCAAATACATACGTTGGGAATCAAAATATATTTCAGATTTGAGACCACTTTAAAGTTAATAAAAAAAGTTAATATTTTTATTCCAAAAAAAGCTTATTCTCAACCTTCTAAGAATAATATTATTTTATTATGAATAACTAATTTAAAATTTACTTTCAAGTGATCCAAACTCACCAAGAGAATTTCTGGGTATTACTTCCATGATGTTTAACATTAACAGGCGAACAGAAATAAATGTTTTGGGCAAAAAACACTTCTCTAAAGCTAATAGACATGTAAGACCACACCCACGGATGGGACATAAAATCCTAGCCAAGAGCTGAAATAGAATTTTACGGGTTGCGCATGTTGTAGTTTTCTTTGGAACTCCTTGACTTTTATATAAGCACGAGGCTTTGTACACTGGGACTGTGTCCCTACTTGTAACATATATAGTAAACCCACAAAATGTATACCAAACATTAATTAGACAAATGGAACAATAAAAATCTGGAACCAGAAAGAGATAATGTAGAATAACGAACTACCACCAACTTGGCCACAACTTTCCATCCGCTATTATTGTAGCACTTGCAGTTTATAGATCTTGAATTACAGTCTAGCCAAATTAAATTTGAATTGACCTTTCTGTCAGCGTTAACGGTTGAATTACATGCGCAAGTATCCTAATTTGCAGCCAAAATATAATTTTATTAAGGGTATATAGCCAAGCGACACAAATGGTGACATTGAAATTGGATGCAGGCAAAAAGCACAAGTGAAACTTGTGCCTTCCGGCGCCCAATGGAACCAAAGATGCCAGGTTATATAAAGATGTGATGTAATATGAACATGTGATTGTTTGACGCCTAAACTCCAAAATAAAATTATAAATAGTAACCAATTATTATGATAATATCTGCTTGAGACCTTGTTGCTAGGTACATCCGCAACACTGCAATTTGATAGCCTTAATTGCAGGATCTTCAATGGCATGGTTTCTGTGAGACTGAACCAAATGTTGCCAATGTATTTAATGTAGGAAAATACACGTAATTTTAAAGTGCACGATACTACCCCATTCAGATTTGGTGTTCCACTAGTTCAGACCATGTCAAGATCAACCAGATCAAATATAATAATTAGAGTGGTTTTTGTTGTCGTTGTCTTAATTTATAAAATGGTTTAACTTTTTCTTTTCTTTTCTTTTCTTTTTTTTGCTTGCTTGTTATTTTGACGCCTGATTATTTTTTATTATAAAATTAATTTAAGGTTTACTTGTGCTTGTATAATTTAAATGCAACGGTTTTGGTGAAAAGTTTTGTTGTGCATTATTCGATTAATCAAGACATGCTTATAGATAAATATTATTATTTAGTAATAATCAAACCAACCAGACTTTAATTTTAAGCTCAAAGACCTGAAAAATATTCTAAGAAAACGAATATTTTTTCCCCCGTAATGAAAATGCATGTAGGTCATTATAAACAACTAATTTTTTTGGGAAAAAAAACAGAGATCGAGTCCTGTCCAGTTAGACCCCTACAGTCCTACCGCCCGAAAAATAAATAAATAAAAACAAGGTGGTTACAAACGTATGCAAATTCGGATCAACTTAGTCCATTTTCATATATAGTCAAACATCAATATTCTAGTGAAAACAAGTTAATTAACCCAGTGATTCCCTCTTTTAGCTAAGTCAAGTCAACAATATTAAGAAAATGTGTTTCTTGCATCAATCTCAATGCTGTTATTTTATATTTTTCTTTTGCATCTAGTTTACTCTTCAACCTCGAGACTGAGCGTAGCAATTTATGGAACAAATGAAAGTACAGCTGCAAAGAGAAAACAGGGATTACTGCAAACCGATGTTTCTTGACAGAAATACTGTACATTAATTAGGTCAATTCATTAAATTGTAACTTACTTTTGAATAATGTTTGATTAATGGGGCCCAAAAAAAAGGGGAAAATTGATAATTCTATAAAAGAGTGCTTTAATTAACAAAAGGAAAAATACGGTAAGAATTGTCATGAATTCCTTGCATAAACTCTGCAAGCCTACGATGCTGGGGCCTAAACCTACCTAGAAGCCAATAATAAATGTTAAGATAGGTACATATAAATACATCACTACAATGGTTAATTAGTGCTTCTTGCAGAGATTAATGAAAGAGTTGAGACTTTGTTACACAACAGAGACAGCTGATATCTTCCAGTGCCCTTTTTTAGCTTCCGTCGCCAGCGTCAGCTTTTTGTGCTTGCAATTATTAAAACACAAAAAAGGGAAAAGATAAAGAAAAATAAAGCAGCTCTGTATTGAGTTTCATCTTGCCTGGATTTTCTGTGGCGTAGACATTGCCAGCGTAATTGTCGCTTTGATGCAGGAGCAATTATATATCGTCCGTGGCATTTGGTGTGATATGTTTTATATACATGAGCATTCATTCGGTTTATATTTTTCTTATAAATACGTTTAATATGTTTAACACAAATTAAGAAAACGTCTAAAAGGAAGTATATGTATACGGCAATCAAATTAAATTGATTATAAAAAAAAAGATAGATAAAAGTATATCTATATAATTTGAGTAAATTTTTTCGGAGGTCCCTAAAGTTTATACATTGTCCAATTTTGGTCACCAAACTTTAATTTGTCCTCCTAGAGCCACTTAACTTTGTTATTGTCCAATTTTGATCCCTCTGTCCACATTCCGTTTAGTTCCGTCAGATATGATTAAATTTGGTGCAAATTTCGGTGTCCGAATCGTATCTTTTATCTCCTTCCTCTCTCTTCCAAAAACGCTAGCGTCTCTCTTCACAATCTCCCTCTTTTAAACCATAGTTTTATTTGTCTCTAGACTCTCTACTATACCCACCTTCAACTTTGCCCACTGCCTTCTCCATTTGGCTCTTTTAAACCATAGCTTTATTTGTCTCTACTAAACCCTACCTTCTTGGTCCCTCCCTCTCTATCGTAGTTTCTTTACCCACATAATAATTTTTATTATGTCAGCTGATGAATGTTGATGGCCTTTTTTTCGACTGACAACAATTGGAACAAAAAAAAAAATAAAATAATTGTGGCTATAAAAAGAAACATGCCTCAGGATGGAAAGTAATTGGTACTTTTTGTTCTCAATTATGACTACAATAATTGCCGTGGATAATAAAGGAAATTTTCGATGGAAAAAAATATGATGATTTAAGTAAGTTGATTATTGTATTTGTATATAAATGAGAAAAATATGAATCCCGTTCAATGGAAAAAAATTTGATGACTAACGAAAAAAAAAAAGTTATACATCGACTTTTTAGATCTGTAACTTTTCTTATCGGTAATTGGCTCATTTCACTCTTCCTTCTTTGCCAGTACCTAGGCCCTTTCAGAGAAATTAAAGCATGTTGCAAAGCCATTGCTGGCTGAATGCAAATACAAGTTTAATTCAAACCTAAATAGTTTAGGTTGACATGGAAGACAATGAATAGTTTATGCGATGGCAAGAATATTTATCTCTTCACACCTGCACTGGATTTCAAAATTGCTATAGAGTAAGACCCAGTCTCGTGAGAGACGCATCAATAGGGAAGAGAAATCGAGTGTGTTTTTTAACCTTCTCTTTTAGGAGAGAAACTAAAAGTATCGAGTATGATTTTTAAGGTTCAGTAAAGTTGGAAATGGGTTTGGGAGAGACAAAATAGATGGAGATGAGGAAGAGAGACGCTAGTTTTTCTGGGAGAGAGAGGAAGGAGATAAAATAAGATTCGGACACCAAATTTTGCACCAAATTTAATCATATCTGACGGAACTAAACGGAATGTGGACAGAGGGACCAAAATTGGACAATAGCAAAGTTAAGTGGTTCTAGGAGGACAAATTAAAATTTGGTGACCAAAATTGGATAATGCATAAACTTTAGGGACTTCTGAAAAAATTTACTCTATATAATTTAGATAGGCTATTAAAATGATTATTTACTACTAAAGTTAAATTAAACTGAATTTAATATTTGATATGAGGCTGATTAATCATCAATTAATTGGTATAATATGTTTTACACATTTCATCAAATTTTGTACCCAATTAAATTGAGGAGTGATAAGTGCAATCCCATGATTTAGAATCCCCGTAATCCCTTCTGTTTTTGGAAATTATCGCAAATCTCCCAGAGCCAAAAATGGAAACTCTTGTTTCCTCCCTCCCTTCTGTCTCATTTCCCTCCCCTTCTCTCACTCTCGCCATTTTCTCTTCTGTCTACTTTTTTTCTCCTCTCCTAACTCTCATCCTCTGTCCCTTACTCTCTACTATGCCCTCACCCCATCTTCTCTCTTCCACCTTTCCTTCTCTCCCTTTCATTGCTCCATTACAGAATCTTATCTCTCCACACTGTACACTTATATAAAGACGATCCCTTATTACAATTAACCTAACATTTACACTTACAAGATGATCCATTATTATAACAATCTGATCATTTATAACAAACTGATCATTTATGCTTACAAGATGATCTTTTATTATAACAATCCGATCATTTATAGCTATAAGATGATCATTTGTCTTAAGATTGTCATCCGATCAATTATTTTGTAAGATGATCATTTATTATAACAATCTGATCATTTAGGATTTTAAGATCATCCCTTATCATAACAATATGATTTGATTATTTATATTTATAAGATGATCCCTTATTATAACAATATAATATGATCATTTATATTAATAAGGTTATATCTTGTTATAACAATCTGATCATTTCCACGTATTGGTTAATTACTCATTACAACATCTTTAGGCCGGGAGAGATGAAGGGAGGTCGAGAGAAGGTCGGAGGAAGGAAAGAAGGGAGGTCGGAGGTCAGAGGGAGGAAGGTAGGTCGAAGGTCGGAGGGAGAAAGGCGAAGGTCGGAGGTCGGAGAGAGGAAGGCGAAGGTCGGAGAAATGTCGGAGATCAAAAGTTGGAGGGAGAGGGAGGTCGGAGGTCGGAGGGAGAGAGAGGTCGGAGGTTGGACAAAGAGGGAGGGAGAGGGAGAGAGAGGGAGGGAATGGTCTGTTGTTATAGATCGGAGGGAGAGGGAGGGAGAGGGAGAGGGAGAGAGAATTTGAGTGTTAATGGTCGGAGGGAGAGAAGGATGGTAAGGGGATTACGGGGATGACAATCCTAAGGATTGTCAGTAGCAATTCTCAATTAAATTTTTTAATTAAAATAATTGTAGTCCATCGATCATTATAAATAAAAAATTGAAGTTCTTGAAATATAATATATCATATGTTATAATGAACTTGTGGAGACTTTTTCGTCATTTCTCGAAGAATGATTGGGTTTCCTCAAGAACGAAGATAAGTCTTAGATTCACCCCTCACGAGCTTGAACTCAAGTATTAATGCCTCTTAACGACTAGAGAACATCGACTAGAATCCATTCTCATGAGAGTTTATTAATTTGTGGATCCTTTCTTTCCAATAGGCGCAAGCCCCTATCGTTAATTACCCCGTGGTTTCCCACGAGCACCTCTGATTAAGAGATTCAAGGAATTAAATATAATAGGCTAGAAAATTGCTATTTAAATGATTTTTGGTTTAGACAAGGCTCAATTGATGGCACCAAACCTGATTTGACGGGGCGCAATTGAAGATTTCTAAAATGCATCTAAAACTAAAATTTAAGAATGCCTAAAACCAAAGCTAAAACTAAAGCTCAAACCATTTATTTTGAAATTTATATATGCATCTTTTTTTACTAGGAAGGTGATTTGATTTCATGATCCTGGGCCATTTGGGGCTCAAAGAATCGGTTTTCGGCCATTTAGGGGCTTGTGAAAACAAAGGAATTTGAAATTCTCGGCCATTTAGGGGCTTGTGAGAACAAAAAGCTTTGGGATTCTCGGCCATTTAGGGGCTTGTGAGAACAAAAGGATTTCGATTTCACTTGATTTGATTTGATTCAACTTGATTTGACTTATTTTGAATTAATTTGATTTAACTTAACTTGATTTGTTTTGATTTGATCATAGATTGATTTATTTAATTTGATTTCATTTAAATTGCACTTGATTTTAGATTTAATGTGATTTTTTTTATTAATTTATTTGTTTATTTGCTATTCATTTATTTATTTATTTACTTACTTGTTTATTATGTATTTATTTATTTATTTATTTTCTGATTTGTTTATTATTCATTTAATTTGTAATTTATTTAGTATTCATTTCTTAAAATTTGTTTATTATTTAGTTATTTTATAGTATATCCATGGTATATGGTAATTATTATTTATTTATTTATTTTTATTCATAATTATTATTACTATTATTACTATTTAGGAATAAATACCACCAATTTCATTTTTTAAATTTAATTGGACTTAACAAGAAACTGATGAAATTACTTAGAAAATTTATTAGAGTACTTGAACATTGTTCTAGAATTTATAAAATTGGGTTTTCATAAGAGAAGTACTTCAAAAATAAGAAACTATTTATTTTGACAAAATATCATATGAAAATAATATTGGATCTGGTTTATTTATATTTTAGAAATTTTTGGATAGTTTATTTGGATTTTTCTGAGATTCCTACTGATTTTGGTGAATTTTTGAAGTTTCAACAATTTATAAAACTCATTTTTAAGAGAAAATACTTTGAAAATACAAAAGAGGTATAAATTGACATAATTTCATACCAAAATATCAGTAAATATAGTTTCTACAGATTTTTAGGATTTTATGGATATTTTATTTGAATTTTCATGAGTTATTTACTATTTTTAATTGATTTTTTTTTATTTTGCTGAGGTGGAAAATTCCCAGTAGGCCACATGGGCGTTGACTGGGCTGAATGACACTGACTCGACTCTGAATTTCGTATAGCGAGTGGTTACACCTGCCACACGAGATTTTGCCGCAGAAAATCCATTAAAATCGCGGATTTGAACTCTTCTTCTCCGACAGGCTGAGACATTTTTGCAGAATGGCCCCTACTTCTTCTCCGGTGAAATTGCAACGCCACAGGCAGCCATTTTAGTCGATTTTCGGTGATTTAGAATCGTTAAGGTGAGACGAAGACGTTGGTGGACTCCGGTTTTACTGGGGAGGGCTATATTACTGTGTAGCACCCTGAGGTATTCGAGCTGCCATTAATGGCGATTAAAGCTTTCTGGTGCTCTTCTTCTGCCAGTGATAGGTTCCCTATGTTCGTGAGAGTGTACTGGAGACACAGGTGAAGTCAGTTACACTGCTAGGTACTGGGAAAGATGTTGATTCAACTGAGGCAAATCGACCTAGCTTTTGTCTGATCTGAGCCTCTGCCGTGGAGCCCACAAAGCCATTTTCTTGCACCAGAAATCTCTTGTATAGCTTCAGGAATCCAATTATATGGAGTTTGTACCTTTAATTTGGTTTGGAACATCTCGATTTGGGGGGGGGGGGGGGGTGGGAAGCCATAGGGGCAGAGAACACAAAATTTTACATTTTTGTTCCATTTTTAATTTGCATGTAAGTGAACTTACAGCAACTGAGTTCAATTAAGCGCTCAATTCAGGTCCCATTTAATGTGTTTTGAGTATTCAAATTGATGCAGAGAGTTAAAGCAAGGATTCTCATGTTTTTCTCAATTTTCAGATTTGTGTTTTTGTGCAATTTCACTTCTGTTTTTGATGATTTCGTGTTTGAGTTGCTCAAAATGCAGGAAAGTGATTTACACAGACCCAAACACACATGGGACAGTAGAGAGTCGCCTTAATTATTTTGCCAAATACTTGTTTATGTAACATCATTTCTATCTGAGTTTGCCTATATACATGTTTACTTCCTAATACTATATTTTTATTTCATAATACTTCAGACTCCATCATTTTAATGCATTTAAATCTTTAACTTTGAACAGTTTTACAAACAAAAAAGGGGAAAAGGCTGGTTGGTATTAACATGACCATTAATCCACCATTTTATTGTTTTTACATTTTTCTAGTTCCTTGAATATGGCTGGACCAAAGCCAAGCTCTGGACCCATGCCAAGTCAAGTTAAAGGCCACCATTAGAGGATTGAGCTAAGCTACAAGCCCTCTAATGGCAGCCATGGCTGGTTCAACCTTAAACCGAAGGATACTTCATGAAACGAGGAGCTAAGCTCCAAACTTTCATGAGGCACCTATTTAACCATCTTATGGTCATGACTGAGCTAAGCTTCAGACCATGACCTATAAGATTTAAGCTTCTATGGTTCAAACACACCATTATTTTGGTGGTCGAATTGAGAGGAGAGAGAGAATAAAAGGCTGAGTTAAAGCTCCAAATTGATCCATTTCATTTATAATTCATCCATTACACATCAAAATTCTTATATTATCACCATTCAACCATCAATTTACCTATTCTTCTTCCTTTTCCTACTGCTCGACCTAATGCCTTTCTCTTCCTTTTCACTGACTTTGCTCAATTGAGCTTAATTGATTTGTCTAACCCTAATACCCGACTGCGGCTCTCCTTCCCCCTTTTTAGCTCGAAAAATGGGGTTTATATAGACAGGGAATTAGGGTTTTGCTCTATGGTCCCGAGAGCATCCACATCTTCCATCGTTGCTTCAATGGCCAAGATTAGCCACGCCTAGGGTTTAGTTTTTTTTGCCAAACCGTGGGCCAAGCAACGTGGTTTTGGCATTTGAGGCGTTGGAGGAGGCCACGTCGACAGCAGCGCCAAGTTTCACCTCTTTCACCGGCTTCGCGCGGTAAGAATCGCGACATCATTTTTTTTACCAGGGAGGGAGATGGAGCTGACACGCCGGGACCCACATGTCAGGTTTAATGAGAGACGGGAATTTGGGTGTATTTGTTTCACCGTGAACCAACGACGTTTCAAAGACTTCAGTGCATTTTGGTCCATGCACCACGTGCAGGCAGAATCAAGGCGGGACTAAAGATTTCAAATCCCAGCGACATCACTTCTTTCCATGGATCCCCTGCAACTGGGCGTACGCGCCAAGGGTTTTCGATTTTTCTGGGATTTTCGCTCAATTTCCATAATTCATTTATATATATTTGCTGCCCAACCAAAAATAAATCATTTGAGGGCCTTCCCTTGGGTATTTTTGTATAAAATTTTATGGGTAAACTCGGAAAAATATAAGGGATTTTTTGGTTCAAAAGGTTTTGTAAAATTATTTATGGATTTATTTTGGGAATTTTGTGGAATTTAGGAGTTTCTTTGTGAATTTTGGGGTTTCTATGGGTAATTCTTGGGTTTTAGAACCATGATAATTCATCATAATTCATGGGGAATTTTTGGGTATTTTTTGGGAATTTTTGGTGTAGGTTTGATATTTTTCGTGGATTTTTAGGCTTCTTGCATTTATTTGTCATAAAATGGTTTATTTATTCCATGCAATTTGGCACAATATTTTTGGGTTAAACAGAACTGAAAAAAAAACATGTTATAATTAATGAAACATACTCTGTTTAGAATATAATTTATATCAATATTATAAATAAAGATGTGTGGGTGTCGGGATCTTTTAGTTAATATCATCCGATACTTCAAGAATTGTGAATAGTTGTGCAATAATATTTTTTCTGATTTCTGTAATGTGATACTTTGTAACTAATTGTGTGTCGGGTGCTATTGCTCATAAAACTGACTCGGTTCAACATCAGATAATAATATGACAACACATTGTTTTGTTTATGATTTTTATGATCGCTTTCTATTTTCATTTTCATCATGTCTCCATCTCTTTTGTGTTACTTAGAGTCCCTCTCCACCTTAATTTATCTTCATCACCATTCTTAATTTTGATTTACAAATATAAATTAAATTCATTCAGTTGAAAAAAGAAAAAAAAATATCAAATCCTTTACGATATATATATATTTTTTATTTAAGTCATTTATAAACATATTACATTTCATGAATAATATCAACGTAATATACATCATATTAATCATATTATTTCAGATAACTATAACTATATTTACACACATATAATATTTTCTTTAAATTGATCAAACTCTTTAACTTTAATCAAACAAATTACCTACAATAACTAAGATATATTTCTAAAGATAAATATATCTTACTATATATTAAAAAATGAACATAATTAAACTATAGAAACATAATAAAAATATTCTTATTATAGATATCTACGTCGAGCGAAGCTCGATATTCCCCTCTAGTTTTCCTAAAGAAGAAACTAGAAAAAAAAAATTGCAATTCTAATAGATTTTGGAATTGACAAGGACAAGCGCTAATGTGGATTAGCAATTATCTCGAAGCTCTATTCACCCTATTTGTACCAACTAAAATTATTATTTAAAATAGAGAGCTAAACTTGCAAATTCAACTCATATTCTAAACATATCCATAGTGTCCTATTCCAATAAAAAGTCAAGACAATGTCTCCAACTTTCAATTAGGAACTTAGTTTTCGAAAAAGAAAAAAAAAAACTTTCAATTAGGAACTTGCATTATCTACAATTTTAAAGCACTAACTTCTGCGAATATCAGTTGAATTCAATTTGTTTACGTAAGAAAATGTCCGGGACGGGTGGTTAAAACTATACATTCAACTTTGAAATTGAACGGTACTACTCTGACTCAATGGATATTCTCGTCTCTGCTCATGCGTCCATTGATGATGCAGGTCAAAACAAAAGCAATTAGTTGATAAATTAATTGGAAAAACACAAAGTAACATGCATCTGTATTCCTACACACAATAGTTTGGCATATGTAGGCGTGCATACATATATAGGAGAATAGTGTGATGCATGAGATCTGCATGCCACTATTCTATATAAAGAAGTTAGAGAACGTCATTGGATGCCGTCATCTTTTTTTATATATATAAAAAAAAAAATATTCCAATCTTATAGGACGGTAAAAAAAAATGTGTATATCTTGCTCCACCAATTTACAGAAGACTTACATATTTAAGAAAAATAATATTTTTGAAGGAAATGCAGAGGCAAGGTTTTAATATATGAGAGTCATGAATATGAGCATGCAATGATATCTATAATATTTTAATTGTTTTCTTTCCGGTGTCAGCTATACAACATTTATTAAATAGACTGGATCAAATGTGAGGAATACATAGCATTTATATTAAATATTGTATAATAGGGTACAAATCTAAGAAAATCTGAAGAAATGTTTTGGTTCAATCCCTGTGTCATACAGAGTAGATTCGTCCCGGAGTAATCATGTATGGTTTAGTTTACTTAATTATATGAGATTGCAGAGATATAAATTGATCATACATTAATTTATTTTTTTAAAAAAAAAATACACTGCGCTAGAAAAACCATGGTCATAATTTTAATTTTGAATGATTGTGATTTGTTTATTGATTTTTTTTTTTTTTTTTTTTTGAAAAAAGTAACCTCTTGGTTACCGGTTTCATTAGAGAAACAAAGTGCATACAAAAAGTTCAACAAAAACAAAATAAAGCCCCATAAACCCCAGCTAAAACGTAATGTAACCCTTCTAGCCTAGTATAATCTCCCAACGTTTAATCATCTAACAAAACCTCTTAGGAACCTCTCAAGATTACATTACAAACTATATTAACTAATTGAGATAGAAAATGTCAACATTCTTCATCGCTACCATAGTGACAAAAAACAGAAAAGATTTGTGAAAAAGATGGTTCTCTGTCTTGCAATTCGTTCTTTCTCTTGTATATCAGTCATGCCCAGCCAGTATGAATCCTCCCATTGAAGACTCTTCATCATTGTCACCTCTCTCTTCCATACCCAGCAAATCTCTTGTTTATTGATGTTGAATGACAAATAAATTATTGTGTATGATATGCTCACAGTTTTCCATCAGTTGTACAAGAAATATGACTCAAAGATTTGCAAATTATTTGAAAATGCTCAAGTAATTAAAATATTATTGACCACATTGTAAAACTTCCAGATGGTATCTTTTAGTTTTAGCAAACGCACAGGTAGAATTAAACATAAGACCATGGAAAATCCTACGTGTCAACCTTGACAGTTCCCCAATTTAAAACGATTTTATGCGAATTACAGAGTAACCGTACGCAGGAATTACACTTGCGCAGAGAGGGGCATGAGGAACGAAAGGGACCTAACAGAGTAAGTCTCAACGGTTTTCTCAGGCAGAAAAGTGTGTGGGACCCACTGAGCGTACCGGTAACATCTACATTTCCATATCGGGTGGAATTATTTTGGGATTTCCCGCCCCTAAGTTTTACACTTTTACATTTGGGCCCTTGGCTTCTCAGTTCTGAGTTCTGAGTTCTGACCATGCAATGTATATGCCCTTTTTTAACAAGCCTCCTCTTCTCCATCATTTAATGCTCATAATCTAACTCTATCTGCTTTATCAATCATCATATTTTCATGATATATATTTGATTAACATGTTTTTTTTTTCTATGTTATAAAACTTCAACAAATGTATCATGAGGACATATATATAAATATAAAGCTTTCTTAAATGTAAGAAGTGAAATGAAGAGGGGAAAAGGTGGGTGTAACAAGGTAAAAATATAAAGTTTTGAATTTGTTACATATTGGCAAAAAGTAGGATTTGTTTAGAGGTAGTAGCTTCCTTATCCTTTTTATGTTACTTCCCTAGTCGTGGTCCCAAAGGCCATTAACTTTACAGTCAATATACACATATATAACACACAAAATGATGCACATAAACTAACAGAAATGTATGTAAGGCCACTCAATTTGTGTATAGAGATAGTGGCCTCTCATCTGAATAAATGCGAAAGGGCTAGGTAGGGGCTTAGAAAGAAATTTTAAATTAGGAAAAAGAGATGTAGAGAGAAGTGAGAGGTCCCCAATTAATAACCTACCTTTTATCTTAAGCACCATCACCCCACCTGGTTCATTGTGAGGCCCCACTTTGGAAACGGACCCAATCTACAGTAGGCTATGTTGATTGATGATCATGACCCCATGGCATGTCAAGGCCATGGCATGGCGTGGCCCTCCAGCGAGGTGTGGTTAGGGGGTGTCCAAGTGGCATCCCCCAACTGGTGATCTCTCTGGTGACATGGATTTATGAATGCCCCAATCACCCAACACTAAATACATACATGATTGCATGCATCTATTATTTGTTTGTTTTCCTGAGGTACTAACTGGTTCAGTTGGAAGCGTATATTTATATGATCATGAGACATGATACGTATATATATTTTCTGTTGCTTCATGTACAAATATGATTATTTCCCCCTTACATATGGGCTAATAATGTATGGAGTATATCATACCCATGACATCATCATTACCAGACAAGAATATATGTATTTTACTTTTAATAACAAATATATGTACTTGTATTCTTCTTTTACTTTTATTAGAGTAACTACCAAATGTATTTTACATTTTTTATATTCATATATAAGCCACTGATAGTCGGTGGCAGAAGAAAAAGAGTCGAGATATTTCATGTTTATCGCATCTAATTCTCAAGTTAACCACAAGAATCCAGAAGAAAATATCTCTTTCAAGAAAGCTAAATAAGAATAATGATTGACAACCTTCCAAGTGGGAGCAGCATTATTAAGTCACTATTATTATCAACAGTATGTCTTGACAGGCTCCAGCTTACAACACAGACCCCTGTATGGCACATACATTACATACCCTGCCAAACTACTATTCCTAATATATGCTCATTTAATTTGGGGACAATCCATCAGAGAGAAAATTATACTATTAGTTGTACTGATTTTGTGATGTCCATACCTTGCAACAAACCTCAGAAAGTACGGGTAAGCAACACAGCTAATGCGCAAAAAAGGTTTTCATGTATGAATATCAATAACCTTGCAACACAAACTATTTCAATTGTTTTTATATACCATTTAATCTGTGCAATGCTCCAAATTAACGAACGAGCTCGATCCATCTAACTGAGCCAAGCTCTTGCTTGATTTGTTTATTTGTAGATTTGAGTCGATAGTAATTAACCAATTGATCAGCTATCTATTAATTTTAGATGTCAAACTCAGATCAATCTAGAACTCCATACGTTCCCAATTTTTGGCTTATTTTTTTTTATTTTCTTACAAGCTTAAATAAAATATAAATAAAACAATATGTGTGTTCTCGATAAAATTCAGTTAATTATAATAATTTGTTGATTTTATTATAGAATTGTTTTTAAAATTATGTATATATTTTTGTAGAAAAGCATCATATATTACTATATATACCTTGACTAAAAAAGTTACATATTAAGTTCTTTTTAAGCGCGCTCGAACTCAAGGTAGATTTGAATCGGATATGACAACTACAAATTATAGGTAAACTTGCAGACATGAATGCCTAGTTTATTTATAGTTCAAATCAAGGATATAATTATTTTTTACAAGATAGAAGTAAATTTTGTAAATAATTAAATTTGAAAGCTTATAAATTCCATATATATTAATTAGATTTTTTTATGATCACTTGATTCATCACAGATTGTTGAGTACGGTGTACAGAGAATTGCAAGATATTGAACATCCTAAAATATCAATCCAATTTTGTCCAATATTCATGTATGAAATACTCGTATGTCATAGATAAATCATAATGTAAAGTTTTCATGCAAGGTGTACAGCATATTTGTAGTGTATTAATGTAGACTTCGCATACAAGAATCCAAAAGTAAAGACACATAAAAAACCTAATAGTGTTGGTCCAGGAATGCTAGAATAGGAGTACTCATCATGTAGTTCCATGGCGAGTATTTCTTTTCAGAACTTGCAGGGATGATATGTCGGTAAATTTCATTTAATACAGAGAAAAAAAGCTAATCAAGAGTACGGTTACCAAATACATAATTGGTGGTCCTAAGTAGCTAGACTGGGGAGATAGCGAGAGTTTTGCACTTGCACAAAACCCTTGAAGCTGAAACAAAAATAAAGGGTAGAAGCTAGCTAGAGAGGGAGAGAGAAATCTGCAATAAGCAATTAAGCCCCAGTTGGGGTAACACTAATTTATCAGCAGAGAGAGAGAGAGAGAAGAGAGAGAAACCATGTGCAACTGTACCCCTCTTTGCTCCCTCTCAGTTGTCTTCTTCCTACAGAGGTCCCCTTGCCTTCCTTTCTCTCATTCTTTAAATGCGATAGAGAGATGTATAGATAGAGTGATAGAGAGATAGCCCACCCCACAAAATTTGCACAGTGGAGCCTATCCCAATGGCACGCATCTCCAGGTCCCCCCCTTCCTTCCTTCCTTCTCTCTCCCTCTCTCTCTCTCTCTCTCTAAAGATGTGGGGGGACGAGAGAGAGAGAGAGAGGTATGAGGAGGCATGCTCATCGGACGGCTACAGTGGCAACAACTAGTCCGGCCCAGTCTGCCTGGGTTTGTTACAGCGGCATGCATGCTGAGCTCTTTTGAAGCCGTATTTCTGTTTTGTCCCAGAATTAGGAGGAGATAATGTATCAGTATCGTGTTCATCTGCAAAAGAAACAAAGATAAATATGACATGTTGGAGTCTCGATTTCCTATTGTATCTGTCCTGCAGTAACTTGTGCTGTTTTTTTCCTTTTGTATCACTCAACAGGACAATTAAGTTACTCATGCTTTTGACCTCCAGTTCCATACCTGCAGTAAAAAGGAGGTTTCCTAAGTCCAATGTTATGTCTTAATAACTGTCAATTTTGAAGGATATGCTACTATAACTTGTGAGGAACAGTCTTCGGTGATATTAATTTGTTCACACTTCATACAACTAATTAATTATCGTCTTAAAAATAAATCAAATCATGTTATTGTATCCATATTTTTATAACAAATATGAAAAAGAAATGTGATAACAAAAAAAATATTATATGATGGCCAGAAGGGGTAATTCAAAATAGTACTTCTAAATAAAGTTGTATATATTTGTATTAAGTTGCGCCATATCCAGATAACTCAATAGATATATATAAAGTCAAAATCTATACATTAAAAAAAAAGACTATTTTATTACCCTTGCTCCTATTTGCCACTATGCATGAACTCCTGTACAAAGAAGGGCAAAACAAGAACCCTCGTACTAATGCTATGAATCTCATCATTTCTTCTTACGTGGAGCTTGAAATATAGGCACTCAGGACCTACTTAATTAAGTTGCTTTGGTACAATTACTGCTGAAAGGTGTTCCTCCATGTATGTACTTTCTGTAGTAATTGCATCTTACTAGGAGCCAACGAATTTCATGTCTACAACTCATGACTACCATAATTTGAGCTAAGACAGGGTGTATGATTTAAAACCTTATTTGAAGTAACGTACTGTGATTACATTAATTGAAAAACAATCAATTCTTAATATAGGAGTTCTTCATTAGTGTCTAGCCCTTGTAAGAGTTCAAACAGAAGAATGAAATACTTGAAAAATTGACAACTATATTTGAAATTTTTTTCATTTTCTTGATTAATATATAATGATAAATAAACAGTAGGTTATTTAGAAAATAGGATCTGTAGAACATTGATGGAAAAAATGAAAAGAAAAGATTTGTATAACCTTTCTGCTTTGTAAGGCTGGCCTACATTTCTTCTAAATTAATCATATGATCTAGTTGTAGTAAATTGTGCTATTTTGGAATATGGAAGGTTAGAATTGAAATTATCAGGTTTTCAATTGAGTTCTAGGGGGTAGATGGGCTAGGTATATTTAAGAAATGAAACCGACCAGTCAGTAGATAGGTAACTAATTACCCTGGTCCTTGTGGGCTGCATGAGAAACGGAAAGCTCAGCATTCTATTCTTCCAATGGGCCTTAAAAGCTATGAATCGGGATCTCTTGTTTCTCTAGCTGTATAGTTATCAATACTGTTTGTTAGTTGACAAGTGGTGTGGCAATTAAGAATTTGTTGGTTTCTCACTTCTCAGGGGAACCGCTCGTTCAACATTTCCCATCAATCTACTATTGTAGGTTCTATTTCTACATAAACTGTCAACGAATTTCTGTTTTCTGAAAAATAGCAGGCCCAACAAGATCACTGTATATTAATCGTAATTAAAAAAAAAAGTTTGAAATTACCCTGTGAGACTTCCCAAATTATGATTTTATAATTGGGAAATTCTTTGTTAGTTATTTCATTTGTAATAATGCAATGAAATGCTTAAGACTAGAGTGAACAAATTTCTCAATATCAACCTCTTTTTTGCAGGCATTTTGTTTAACACCGTATACCATATAATTATTAATATATAATTAACTAAAAAATGTTACTGCTATGTGAATGTTTTGATGACTTAACAATTTATGGATGCTGCTAGCTAAGAACACATCTAAGGTTACTTTACTTTTAGCATAAGTAGATTTTACAAATTGAGTTGATGGTTATAAAGTACAAATTAACTTTAGAGAAACAGTAGCATGCAATATCACCTAGAAAGTGCCACAGAAAACTTAAATATCTCAGTTAGGTAAAATGATAGAAAGGCTGCTAGCTGCTGTACAAACCCTTTTAATTAACATCGGCTGGCAAGTGGCAACCCTTTAATTGCCTGGAGTTTATAGTTCATAAATTTACATAATGCACACACAACCTAACCCATGTTTAGCTGCCCTATTTCTATTTCTATTTAGATATGTAGTCATGCACATATTTGTTCAAGCATCATCATTACAGGTGTCGGATCTTGAACTCGCATGTTTCTAGCCCTCCTCATAGTATAATTTTCCATCCGTTTATTTTTTTTTCCTTAAAATTTTCCTAAAATATGTACACTCCAAAATTATGGACTCACCAAATTGTAAAATCCAAAAATATTTGAGCTTAGTAATATGTAAGATATTAGTGGCTGATTAATTATATCATAATGACTGCAAGCGATTACAAATTCAGACATGGCTTCGATCGGGTTTTAAAAGTACATGGATCGATTAGGTTAACTAGTTTTTTACACAATGGTAGTATTTGGTCCTTTGACATGAGACCAGACAGTTTTCTATATAGCTATATATTTTGATGTTGGCAAATATCCTTAAAGAGGAATGGCAATAAAGGTAGGACTCAAATATGCTACGACTCATGGAGGTTAAGATAGAATTTGTCCCTCTCATATATATAATTAACAAGAGTATAATATTTTTGGATCTCTCGATGGATATAGACTGAAAAGTGCAGTATCATGCCCGAAGTGGTTAAGAGTCAACCATTTGATAAATTAGTCTAGCTTCATATTTGAGAAATGAATTGAAATATATATACAAGGATGACACGTATTATACCTTGAATTCAATATTAAGATTTGATATCTAATGACAAAGGGACAGATGCTTACTATTGTGGATCAGCTTACTAGGGATAATTTAGGATAAAATTGTAATCAAATTATACATTTCCACGACGAAGTCACTTACATGATGATCTATAATAAGTAAAACTTTATTCAAGGAATAAAATAACAATTTTTTTGGGAATTTTTAGTGCATAAGCATAATACAATCATCTTCATAGTTGCCCTCTAAGTCACATTCTAAAAAGTATAAATGACTTAAAACATACAACTATCGTATATTCATATTCAACACAGTTGATCAAAAATATCAATTGAAGTTTACAAAATTGTGTAAAGTGGAATAGCAATTTCCGCTTTAAAATATTATTAACTTGTTTCCAGAAAGCATATTATCACGGACGTCAAATTACTGTCTATTATTCTCAGACGATTAATTGCTTCAAATTTCGATCCTCCAATACAAGTTGCAGATTCGGGAATAATGCGACCGCAGAAAGCATACATATTTTTTTAAAAATTAACCCTGGCCCCACAACTTTTAAATTTTAACTAATCGATAAGTATTGTAAGAAAATTAAACAAAGAAAAAGGCGAGCAAACAGATTGCACTTCTAAGCAGCGATCCAAATTCGTACGCCCATATATCATTCCAAAATGGAAGCGAAATGTCATTCTGGTACCTCGTGGATAAAAAAATATGAAATATGTCATCACTTAATTAATACAAGAATGCATAATAGTTTTCAGTATTAATTGGCAACAGTATGATTTTTGCACCAACAAATGAAATTTCAATAGGTGAGTTCACAGGGAAGAGTATAGGGGTCTCCACATGTAAGAATTTCTTCATCACCAGGAATGGAGAATCGAAAACAAATGCGCGTATATTTATAATGTTCCACCCAGTTCCATGGTTGAGGTTAATGAGTTAAATAATGCCAAAACAGTACTGGATATTTATATAATCAGAATCTTAGATTTTTTTTTCTTTATTCTATCTTTGTCTGCAACAAAATCTAAAAGTATTTATATTCTTGTCAGCAATCGGAAATAACAGTGCCGTCCAGATTAGTTTGAACAAGGATACAAATCACAATGCAACCTGTTCATACACTTAAGATGACCAGAATGCAAAAAGCTAGCTCTATTTGTCCAGATCATCTACCATTAAAGATTCCTTCAATTTACCATGATACTGGCGTCCTTGCACATTAACACATCAAAAATCATGCAACCATCAACCACATCACAACTCAAATCTAGTGTTGCACTACACCCTGTAGCGCAGCAATCCAGACCCTTCAAAATCAATCCAACGATCTGCATTTGTTATAGAAAAATTGAGAGAAACTAAAGAGAACCATTGGATTGATTTTCAATGATCTGGATTGCTGAGCTATACGGTGTTAGGCTACACCGGATTTGCTTCCTCAACCATCAAGTCAACAAAAATGCAAGATTAGATGTGCAAATTAGCCACTATAGCACAGGTAAATGTGTCAACATCACAACAGGCATGCATAGGAAGTTCCAAAGTGATTTGCCCATTATGTACATTCAAACTGGGCTTCTTACTATTACAAATCCATAATTATACCACCAAGTTTTGTACTACCTACAGCATCACACCAGCACGCTAAAACATGTCAACCAAGCTTACCATTCAGGGGGCTGTTCCCAGAGGGAAACAGCTCATCTCTGAGCACATGCTCCCACTCAGAGGAGCCTGAATGTGGCTGCAAATCATGGGGCTCAGTACCAAATCCCAAACTACAATAGTTTGGCAAGACAGATTCTAAATTCAAGCCAACATCACCCCTTCTTTTCAGTACCCTCAATCGGGCCATGACATCACTATCAACCTCATCATGGAGCACTTCATCTCCACTGCTGGTCAAGGAACTAACATCCTTGTTTTGTACCATAATATTTTCTTCATGAGAAAAAAGGTTTTTCTCATGATTGCTTTGGTCTTCAGACGCCATGTTATCCATGCGACCTTTTATTATTCTCAATCTAGCCATGACAGCAGGATCTGCCACAGGCCCCCCTGTATTTTTTTCATCCGACATGTCACAATAAAGGTTTATTGAAGTCTGTTTCGGCAGCGTGGTGGTGCCAACTTCTTGTATTGTATCAGAAGGTTTTGGGCCCCAAAATGAGCAGCTAGTGTTAGCTGAAGGAAATATAAATTAGTTTGAAACAGTTTCAGCATGTCAAGTAGCTAAAGAATACTAGACAAAAACCAGAGAAATCATGTCCCCACCACCAAGGCGGTACCAGAAATGGCACTGGTGTTATTTACCTTGTAAGAATTTGATGCTGGACCATTTAATTAGGCTCAAATACACCTGGCCAAAATAAAACCTTACAATATAATAATAAGCCAGTAACAGCACTGAGTACAGTTCTGATAAATATTTGTTTATAGAAAACTTGGTAGTGGCTACCAAGGTGAGTTCTGAGAAATATTGATTCTAAGATTACCATGTAGTAGAATAAATGTCCAACAAGGTATCCAAATTCAAGATAAACTAATGTGCACTAATCAAACCCCCATTTTTTTTCATTTCGTAATAATTGATAAATGAGGTAAATTTAAATTCATAGAAAAATGCAAACCTTCTTGGGCTCGCTTCTGGCTTTCCATCTTAAGTTTCGTGCGTGCCAGCTGAAGTTCATACTTCATGGTACACAACGAAACCTCAGCCTCAATCCACAAATTCTTATAAAGTTCAGCCTGAACTTCAGATTCATCTACAGGTATCTTGTCAAGAGCCTAAGGATTTGTAATAAAGAGATTTAAGACTTTTAATGCAATTGCTAAGTTCATTCACATGGAAATTACATGAAACCTGCAAATCTGAAAGCTAACCCTGTTGCATTATAAATAAATTCCTTCATACTATTCCTTTCTCATTATTTTCAAAGATTTCTTATTACTTAGCTTTAAACAATAAGAACACAAGAGGTAATTTGAGTCTCTTTAGAAAGTGTGAGTTAATTTTGCGGGCACAAGCTCGCTAACTTAACAAAAATTCAAATACTTTGTTAAATATTGAAAACTATCCTTTTGTATAACACTCCTTTCCATCTTGGTCAGAGTTTTCTAAAACAACCGTCTTCCTAATTGTTCATGTCCAAAGAGGATAGTTGAAAGATCAATCTGACCTTCTACAAAGCTAAAAGTATATGCAGTTTTATGTCTTTTCTGGGTAAAGCAGGTAAAGAAGTAAAAATAGGCTGAAAATTTCGGAAGCATTAGTCATTCTTAAGTACCAAGCCAGAAAGGCTGAAATCCAACATCCATGAAGGTAAAGAATTACCTCCAAAACTGACTTCTTATAGTTTACATCATCAAGCTTGGTTCCAACATTGATCTGATTATCTTTAGCCTCATTACTGCTCCTGTTGTCCATCCCAGCATTTACTTGTTCAGAGATTTTAGTTCTGATTGCTGACCCGCCATCATCAGTCTTTAGCGTAATAAAAGGTTAAATACATTAGGAGGTAAAAAGGCATGGGCCCAGAAAGAATATTAATCTGTGTATACCTATAAAAGAAAGAGTTTTTGTAGTATTATAGCATGTCGTGCACTGTGTACGGGTGTTGTGTTAATGGAGATTAGGAAAGATATATATTGGAATTGGATGAATCTTTTTAGGGACCCAGAAGAGGAATGTTTGTAGGATCCCTTTCATGTGTTGAAATCGTTTTCCTATCTAACCCCACAAGGTTTTTTTTTTTTTTTTTCTCAGAGTTGGATAATAAGTTGATGTTTTACAGTGCTGCATAAAAAATGATGGCAATAGAAGATCAGGTCTTGAGATATTGATGAAAAAGGAAACACAAATAAGTTTCCAATATTACTATTAAGCATTTCAAAAGGAAATTACAATAGGTCGAATAAATTTGATTACCTAAATCCATTGCTAACCCTAGATATAACCCTGATTCAATTTCAATCAAAAATAAACTAGACCAGGGCACTTCACAAAATACGTACATGTCTATCATATTTGAAAAATATCCACACACCCCACACACAAATGAGAGAAAAGAAAACAACTTAGTAAGAGTCGTGAAGCAGTAGGAACTATGTAAATGAATATTAGTTCATTTTCAAATTTACCCTGGCCTGATCTTGGATTTTATAGCATTCAAGGTAAACTGAGATAGGCGTGTGATTATAACATAGGATGCATATTGTTTGTTTACACGGTCATCTGAAAGTTAGGAAACTAACAAGGACCTCACAAGGACAAAATTATAGTGGACTTTCTTCAGCCTCTCAATTCAAGGATCTCCACGACTTTCCTTATAGTGGACCTCACAAGGACAAAATTTGTACAAGTTCTAAAGCGGATGACAAATCATCTCAATTTATCAAGAGGAAGCAGTTTAGAAAGTAGTGTCCAGTGTGTGTATTTTTCAATTATGGAGAAATCTGTCAAAAATATAAGGAAACTAACAACATTTAGCCCCTTTTCAATACATTCCAATTAAACCCAAAACTTTAGTTATGATATTAAATGAAGCAGACCAAATAGAAATAGACTAAAAACTACATCACTTTAAAAAATACATTTATATATTTGTTTTCATTGTTCTGTGGTAGTATAGAAAAGTTTTAAGGAAACAAAAGAGTTGTCTGACAACTAACCTTATTACTTCTTCCACTAAAGGATTTAAGATTCTCCATGGCAATCTGTAGTAGCTCCAATTCATGGTCCTTCAACTCAAAATTATCATCACAAGAAGTCAAGAGAACTTGTGACAAATCATGCATAGACTTAATAAGCACCTTCACATCTGCTTGTGGGCCTGCAATGTCAGATGCAATAGCTGATACCGATCCTTTGCCCTTTTCATCCTTCACATTAGTAGCAGAAGAAACATTATCTTCTACATTGTCTGGCTCCAAATTCTGATTTGTTTTTACATCTTTAGGCTTTTCTTCAGATGAAGAAACTAAGCCAATGGTCACAGAATCCAACTTTTTATCTTGGGATGTTTCAGAAGGCAACAAATTCCCAGTGTGAATTTCATTCTCCAAAAGCGCATGGGCATTGCAAGAATTGCCAGTATGCCTCTTGGAAAATGTATATTGGGAGGATGGAGGCATTCCTTTCCAGCATGGTGAATCCAAGACAATATTGTGCTCATCAAGTGCTTCTAGTACCGTAGAATCCATATCAAATCCAGTACCAGGATTTTCTGGTTGTGCATTTCCTGACTTGCATTTGACCTCCAATATGGGGGGCGCTACCACCTGATTATCCCTTTTAAGTGTTGGTGGCTTTGCAACAGGAGAAGCTATGGTAACTTTAGTATGGCCAGGAGTACTATGAGCAACAGGATTTATTTGTTCCTGAGGAAAATAATCAAAGGAGTCAAAGCTGATTCTGCATGGATTCCCATAATGCATAGAGGAGAAGCCACTCATGTGGTTCGCCAACGGATCGGTTGGCACACCTAAACCACTGCCAGGTCCAAATGGTGATGAGTCAGTTGGGCTTAGGGCAGAGCTTGTCATGTACTTATCGTATGGCAAACCACGGTAGCCCTTGGATGAGGTGGCATCAAGTGAGAATGAGTCTGAAAGCTCTTTGAGCATTGGGGCGACCACTGATGACCGAAAACCATTTGAAAAGGGGTCACTGGGGCCCACAACTGAAGATCTAGATGCATTAGGTAAATGTTCCATAGAGGGTTCCTTGAGAGTGGGGCCCATGCCTGACGATCTAGTGCCCTTAGATGAAAGGGGACCTGTCATGTAAAAAGATGGGTCTTCAGCCCGCTTCCAATGAGATGCCTCTGGTACAATGTGATATGCATTTGGTAGAGGATTAGTATGGGGCCCACTTGGTGCGATCTGGGTTTGGTCATAATGCTTCAATGTTGTTGATGGCACAGAGCCTGGGATAAGATTAAAATTAGAATTCTTTACCAGCAGGACCCCTCATCTATGTTCAGGATATACTGATACCCAGTAAATTTAACAATGTTGACAATCTTTTTTCCAAATTAAGCCAAAGATATTCTAAAAAATAAACAAATTATGCAATTTGAATGGTAGTGATAATAAAATTTCTAAACTGTTTGCGTATCAAATATATGCAATTTGAATGGCGTTGATATTCCATCAAAGGCAATTACATAACGATCCTTACAAATATCAAGTCTGATGAAACAGTAAAACTTCCATGAATTTCATCATTTTTATTTGCACAATGTACATATTATAAGATCAAATTCTAAATGTAGGATTTCAAAATTAGAAGTCATTTTTGGCAGTTGTCAAAATTGTGGTATTCTTCCAATGTCGATGTACTTACAGTCTTACACCTTTGGCAAGGCATCAATCTCAAATTCTAAGGTTCTGTTGTGCTCAATAAAGGCCGAACTGTGCATATTGATGCTATACTCTTGTAAATTTTCAACAATACCTAGTTACCTAGAGTTTGTACTGTAAAAATATAAATGATGAGTTCGTAGTGTCAGAGCAAACTTTTCTGTCCTAGATGCCTCATTAATGGTTCTAAATACTAGTGAAATAATCAGAGTTCACAATTGGCATGTCAAAATCATAAAGCCTAATATGCTGAATTATTTCTTTTGCCAGAAAAAAGCCGACAATTAGAGTCCCTACCATACCAAACAGTTCAATTTTCACCAATAACAATGCTGATTTTACTAAATTTAAATCATAGCCTTCAGTGAAATCCCAATCTGTATAAAATTTGGCAATACTAATGAAAAATACAACAACAACTAAACATCTATAAAAAAATTTTAACTAAATTTATTCAACAAAAATTACACCTTTATCCATCGGAGAAACAGGATAACTCTGAGAAGGATCGATCCACGAAGCGCTCACATCGGTTCCAACATCAGGCACCCACGATGGCTTCCACTGGTCGTACGGTTCGTAATACGGCGCCGCCCCAGCGCCACCTGTCCTCTCGCCACCCGATGCAAACGCGAACGCATCCGCTTGGATGCTCCTCTGATGTTGCGAGGACTGAAGCATCGTCGGAGCAGTGGGGACCAGAGGAGGATTATGGATCGGATCAGAGGAAGAGAGGGAACGATTTCCGGCCGTGAACGGAGCGGCCAGTGGGGAGAGCGAAGAGGGCAACGGAGACGGCGGCGATCGCCTGAACTCCGTCGGGATAGTGCTCCCGTGAAACGACGACATCGTCTGAGTTAATGAGTTATGATTTTGGTTTCTCCGAAATTAGTGAAGGTATGGGGATTTGAGAAAGGGTTTGGAGTCTGGTGAGGTGTCGAGGTGAGGAGAGGGTTGGAGTTCCTGGAGTTAGGTGGTTGATTCCGTATCGATGGCAATTTCGATTCTATATTTTTATGGACTCCGATTGAGTCGGGTCTGGATTTGGTGTACTGAGGTCATGGTGCACCGACGAATAGTTAAGTTTATAAGTAGAGTTTTTTATGCTTTTAATATGCTTTTTATTGGGAAATTCTGCCATCGGTAATAATTTGTGAAGTTCATCTCAACCGCTCATCTCTAAGAAAAATTAATTCATTAGCACTCATGGATAATTGTGATCAAAGCCCGCTAATAAATTAGTGTTGATGGCAAATTTTTCCACTTTTATTTATTTTTAAATTTTTAAATTTGTAATAATAATTAAAGAATATCTTTATCGTTTGCTAAATTTGAGTTGTGTTTGGTGGGTATAACGATAAATTATTAATTGGTCCAAGTATTTCCAGGACCTGTGCTTTGTTTTTTTCCTTGAGATTTATATTTGCTTCTCAAATAGAATTATTAATTCCATTGGCATCATTACTAGCTAAAAATATATTTTTAATTCTTCCTTACTATACAATTTTTTGTTTCTATGCTCCGTCTCTGTGCAGACAAAACGTAATTTAATTTAATAACTTTATAATGGAACAACTGTGATGCTGATATAAGGCGATTTACAAATGAACCAAGGATATTCTACTCGCAACAACTTGAATTATTTAATAATTGCTGATTTGAGTGCTGTTTAGGGTTCATTTATTCTGCAAATAGGCGTGCACGGTTATTATGACAAAAGATTTTTTGGTAATAGACCTGTCATAGGTAGTAATAATGGATTTATTTTGTAATATTTTCTCTCTTCCGTGTTTTCATGTAAGGGCGTTTATAACCTTTAGTTTGTTTGATTTTTAATTAAATCAAATTTGTTTTGGATGACTGCTGTAATCTTATTTATTTGATGAAGCATTTTTCTAACTTCCTCAAAATCATTTTGAAAATAAAATAATAGAAAACACTTTGCAAAGTACTTATAAATAATTCTAACTTGCATTTAAATTTATGCACATGTAATTGGCCTCGTAAATTTATGCACATTAAAAAGTTTACTAAGAAAATTTTGAAATTGTACTTATTATATGTTCACGTATTTATATGGATAATATTAGAAAATTGAGCATATAAATAAATCAAATTAAGATTTGTCGAAAAATTTTGCTCCATTTGGTCCTCATTTGTTGTTTGAAAATGTGAGGTTATGGTTTTCTACAGTAACTGACGTCAGGAAATCCTAGCCCAAGTTTCGTAAGTTGGAACTTGGAAATTAGAAAGCCGGATGCACGCAACTTAAATTGTACCACGTCCCACATACTAGCAAGTAAAAGGTAGGATGAGTTCGGGATAATACTTTTCTCCCTGAACGAAGAATTTTTTTATTTACTTTCTTATTTAATGAAAAAGAAAATATGCATGCCAACTGACAAATCATATCCCTCATCTACTTAATGACGAAATTTGTTCTTCGTGCTAAAATAATGTTATGTGAGGCAATTTCACTTTTGGAAAATTGTTTACTGGAATTCTAAATTAAGACTAAATCCAATTTGAATGGCATTGTTAATTTAGTACGGATTGTCAAAAGTAACTTATTGAGAGGTATACAATTGTTCAAGAATTTTAGGGTCAGATAAGATCAATTTAAAACTTTTATATATGCTAAACCAACTAATAAGATTTAGAGTGTTCTTTTGCACATCTCCTGTATAAAAGATCAATTTAAGACTTTTATATATAAAGCTAAACCAACTTATAAGATTTAGAGTATTCTTTTGCATTTCTCCAGTGAAAAAAAAAAATTTACATTAGCTCTAAATAGAGTCACACAATTACAACTCTAGTAGTCATGACTTTATTGTATTGTAATTCATGAAATTCTTATTCCGAAAATCCTAATTGCATGACATGAGGAGTTAGAATTGCTCAAAACTTCGAAATTTTAAACTTTTAATTGTTCAAAATAAAAATTTATATGCACTTAAATTATAAAGTTAACAATTTTTTAGGAGAAATCAATAAAACTCCCAATGATTATTCTTTTAATATATTGGATGAAATCAATGAACAATACAGATATTGCAAATAGTGCATGGTTTATAAATAATGCATGATTTATATATATATTTGTCGATGTCTAATTTACATGCGGTTTAGATATGCTAATTAGCTAGGTTTTGAATTTTTTTTTTTTACTAACAAAAAAAAATGCATTGATGCCTTCTTTGTACGGTACAAATCTACTATGTACAAATCTACTAGCGTGTGCCACACTTTTCTTTTTTCTCCATTGAACTTCCTTTGATACATTTTTATGATATCGTCGCTTGAGCATGAAAAGTCCCACTGCCAATGCATTAATGGGACCATTATGAGGATGCATGGTGTCCACCAGCTTCTTGTCATCAATAATCCAAATGCGGAGAGTGTTATTCAACGAGCCAGAGTAGATGAACTTGTCGCCTTCGTTTAAACAAAGAGAAACAACAACTAGTCCTAAGTCATGTCGTTTGAGGCAAAATGAGTTCATTAGACGCTCATGCCAATTTGGTCGGGCGGCTAGTTTCTTTAATTGGCATCTCTTTAATATTATATCATTCTAAAAAATGCAAATCACACCATCATTGTGGACACAAAATACGTGAGCTGGTTTCCCTTCTCCTCTCCATCCTGATATGGGCACAAAATTCGGATCACACCATCACTACGAGTTTAATAATTTTTATTGAATTAATGATATTTTTTAAATTTAATATTGCTCCAAGCCTTGTATTAAAAGGATTTTGGTCAATGAGCACTAGCAGCAACTTGACTTTGTAAAAAAAAAATAATAAATAAATAATATTAATATTAGTTTTATTATTAATAATATATTAATAGTAAAGTTAATAAGAATGATTTGTCATAATTTCTTCGCCTCAAAAAAAAAAAGAAAGAAAGAAAAGCAGCCTCTCATCAACTATGCTCTGTCGCTCGGCAGTCAAGTGGTGAAAACGTAATTTAGTAAGTTAAATTAATGGGGCAATTTTGTGATACAAGGCGCATTTACAAATGAACCAAGGATATTCTACTTGCTGCAACTTGAACCATTTAATAATTGCTAATTTGTAGTGCTGTTTATGGTTCATTATTCTGTAAATAGGTGTGCATGGTTATTATGAGAAAAATAGTTTATTGTAATAGACATGTCATAGTTAGTAATGAATTTTTTTTTTTTGTTTTGAAATAAGAGGTTATTTATTTATAGAGGCATAGTCCACCACTTTGTAAATTAGGATTTATCCCTCTTCTGCGTCCAGCGAAAATTGAACCTATTACCTCTAGGATAATGACGGAGCCACTGACCAACTGTGCTGGACTCCCACGTTCGTTAGTAATGAATTCATTTTGTAAGATTTTTTCATGTAAGGGCGTTCATAACCTTTTGTTTGTTTAATTTTAATTGAATCAAAATTGTATTGGATGACTGCTGTATTTTTAATGATTTTGATGGCGTGTTTTTCTAACTTCCACAAAATCATTTTGAAAAGAAAGATAATAGTAAACACTTTGCAAAGTACGTCTAAATAATTCTAATATATGAGCTATTTGTCTATAGAAGAATTAAGTATATTTTAAGATGCAGAATATCAGAAAACATAATAATTTTTAGCAAACAATTATCCATATATTCATTAAATGTCGATCACAAAATATATATTTTTTAATATAAAATTGCTTTTGTTTCGGACAGTTATATTAAGGAAAATAACAATAGTTCTTAAAGTTCCATAAATAATATAAAATGAATTATGCAGCCATTAGGTTTAAAACCCAGCACCCCGTCAAGCCCAAGAGGAGGTACGATCCAACCCGATTGAAAGGCTTCCTGTGTCATGATTGGCCCAACTCACCAAAATCGAGGCCTGACATCCTGTTGCTTTCTGTACCAATCAGGCTAAGGCACCTAATATTCAGCAAGTATGGATCAAATATTTAAATTGGAATCATATAGTCGCAACTCGCAAGCCTTGAACTCACAAATCTAATCAAGCACCAGAGGCCGAACCCGGTTTATCAGTCACAGGATCAAAATAGAGACTTATCAGTCTTATCGCTGCTTTTCAGTTTCAGGAGAGCCGCTGAGATCAGTGAGATGGCAAGCAGTTTCGCGGCCTCTCTCTTTTTCTTTGTATAATTCATTTCAGATAAATTAAATCAAGTAGATGAGGAAAAGTTGACAACGTCTTATAGGAAATGCTACATGTAGGATATATATCTCATTGTTACAGTTTCATATCTCAAGTTCTGATTTAAAAAGACTAATTCAAATTCCTTAATTTGATGATCTACATATTGGAATTATGTAGGGAATTTTTTTTTTCACTGCTAACTTTTTTTTTCTCTTTAAAATAAGAACATTTATTTAAAGGAGAGAAATAGGAAATAGAGTTCATCCATCTTCGGTACCTAGTGGCAGTAAAATCACAAATTTCCATTATATACCTTGTTTTCTTAAGTAAAATTAATCAATTTTCTTCCTGGGCCCCCATGAATCCAAGTCCAAATTTATTTCGACCCCCACTATTTTTCTAGGCTGGCTTCGCCATTGCTAGTGGGAATTGAATCCGTTACCTCTAGAATATCGGCGGAGCAACTAGTCACGAACCATTTATGCTTGACTCCCACGTTCTCACTGCTAACTAGTTTCTGGTATATATTCAATCATTACTTCACGTGTGAAATTAATGGTGAATTGGTTGGCACTAAATTGATCACCAAAATAAAATAAATGGAAGTAGGAGTGTAAAAAAAAAAAATGTATAGCGGGAAAAAAAATTAAATGATCCCCTTATAATTCGTTTATCATATATAGATTGGAGGAAACTTCTCAAATTCGGCTCTCTTTGGTAGTATATAAATATTTTTTTAGACTGCCTAATGCCTTCGTCAAGTTGCATGCCAAGTCTAGACTGTCTATTTCAATATTATATATTATAAGTAAACATTATTTTTGTAGTTAGATTTAATAAATTTATAATACTATACACTGTTCAGTCAGACTCAATTTATACTTGTCTAATCTAAAGTGTACGGATTAGATCGTTCTATGGACTGTGATCAATTAAAGAAAAGCATAATCAAAAGTTTTTTAAAGATTCCAGTAGAAGCTTTTCAGTGTGCCAAGTCAGGGGGCCTCCGCATCCAGAAAAAAACCAGATAAGGCTAAACTAGAAGCTTACCGCCTAAAAGAACAAGATAAAGCAAAACTCTCTTTCCTTAATTCCACATAACAAACGCCACTAGGGAGAATCATGTACCGATCAACGCGTATCACCATCATTGGTACAAAAGCATCAAAGAATAAAACCGAGATGTTTCTAGTGACGTCAATAGTAGAGATGCTAGAGGATTACTCTCTTCTATTAGCACGGACTATGGAGGAGCTGCTACAAGGTGCACCGGTTCCACGTCAAATTCGGGCCGTCATGCAACCTCTTGTTGCCTTCGTCTTGTCACATTCAGATGTTCCTGCCACCGGGCAGCCACGACAACAGAGAGAGACAGAGAACAACTCACACAGAGGATCTATTAGGCCTTCTGTTGCCCCTTGTCAGATAAATTTTTAACTTTTAAGTCGTAAATAGGGTGGATGTATAGGTGTGGTGGTCGTAAGGAGCACTTAGGTAGACAATTGAAGAAGTAGAATTTTTTTTTCTTTTATTTTTTTATCCATAATTTTGTATTGTGCTTAATATTTTCGTTCTTTGAGAGACGAGCGGACATATATATATTTGAATACATACGATATGATTATACGGAGAACCGCAGCATAATTGAATAAGATGATATTTTTCGTATTAGAATTACAAAATTGAAACCAAATAACTGCTTTCAGTCAAAAAGTTTTCTTTTTTTTTTAAAAAAAAAATGAAGAACCAATCCATTTGATTTAGTAAATAAAAATACATATATACTCAAAATATCTAGAAGGAAAATTTGGTGTCATTTATTAATTAGTAGGAAAATTACTTACTGATAATTGTATCAAGGAAAGCAGCCACCGGGTGGGATTGACAAGAGGGAAAGAAAATAGAAAACATTAGAAATGAACTCGGGAATTATGAGATACAATTCAAAAATCGTAAGAGGCAGAACCTAGAAAAACAGAGGTAAAAGGAAAATGCATGTAGTGCTAAAGGCGTCTTAATGTAGCATAGAAATGATTGCTTGAAGTTCTCCATCAGCATCTTGGATCCTTCAAACATTGCTCCATGATTCGAACTTCTTCTTCCTTTTTCTTTCTTTTCTATTTTTTGTAAAAATTGTCGCATGGAATCAATTTTCCAAAGAAAGCGTGTTTTGTCCACCTTGAGGAATGAATTGTTGGGTTTCCGGCCCATTTAGCCTTACACAAACTATGAACTTTGGGCTTGAACAGCGGACTGTTTCTGGATAGGACCTTTTGTATTTTACCGTTTTACACGAATAAGGAATAACACGATTGACATTAGTAGCGAGATCAGATCATAACGGTTTGTGGGTGAATAATTTTCTTTATTAATAATGTGTAGTCTATTATGTAGCGAATAAAAATTAAATGAGACAAATAACTTATTTTGAACCGTATATTGGCGACGCAGGTCATCTCGGCAAAAAATCTATAGAAGCACTATTGATTTACCTTTATGGAGCAATTTTTGTATATTCTTTCGTGAGACAGTCATATAAGTAACTTAATTTGACCTGCTCTAGTGCTCTATAGTAGCCACATGGTTCATTGCGATAGTTAAAAAAAAAAAAAAAAGAGAATTATTCACCCACAAATTGTTATGTTTAGGTATTAAGATTTAGAAACAAATAAAATTTGGATTGCGTAAGGCATAAGTGGTATTGTATGGGCAATCAGCCCTTTATCTAGTGACAAAAAGGCATTTTGAGTGAAAAGATCACGGGATATCACGGGATAAAAATCTGTCTGGGGTTCCTTTACAAGCATTTAAATTTACAAATAAGTTGTGAAGCTTCATCTTCCGATTTATCATAAAAAATTGATATGATATGATTAAAAATTTAAAAATTGAACAACTTATACGTATTATTTGTTTCTTTAACATTTAAACGTTACGTACGTCTTATATTTTTTTTTCAAAGTTGTATAAAAAATTTTTAACTTTTAGCCTTACAACAAATTAAAGATGTTTTAGATATCATTTAAATTTTAATATTAATGCTTTGTTATGTACTTTTTCTTCTACTAAAATTTTTCTGCAACACAATATTTTTGTACTATCTCCATTCTCATTGGTTCAGTGGTGGTTTGATTGCACATCTAATTTATCATCTCATCGTTCTCACTTCTCAGAGAAAAGATGATGCGCGAATTTACAATTTCGATTAAAATTTTTGCAATTTATCAAGTACACATCAAAAGTGCAGAATCTTTGAAAAACTCTTTAATGCCTGAATATATTCCTCTGCTTTCTTTCTTTTGTCCTTTATATCTAGGTAAAGAAAGTGAATCCCCCCTAGTATTACATACCTTCTCTTGCTATAGAAGTGATCTTTGATTCCATTGAAAATTCATTTCTATCCAGAATTGCAGCAGCAACCTATATTATTAGTATTTTATTAAAAAGAATATAGTAGGAGAATTTCATCAGAAAGGATAACTGTAGGAGCATCAGCAGACATGTTAGGTTAATGTCAATTATTTGGCAAAAGATGCATATATTTTTTTTTTCTTTACCCAAAGAGACGACATGCCGATTTGCATAAGAAAATTGGAGTTAGTTATGTTCAATTGCAATTAGGGTGTTTTTTTTTTTTTTTTTTGAAGAAAATTGCAATCAGGGTGTTATGCATTTTATATTAAATTTGTAAAACATATTAAGAAAATTCAAATAGTATATTTGAAATAAGCCCATCACAAAAGAAATTAGACCTCCAGTTTCAATAAACAGTGATTTGACAATCAATAGTTATGATCTTTTTCTGCGTTGTCAAAAATATAAAATATACATCATTTTTTATGGGTTTTTTTTCACCTTTTGTTTTGGTTTTCATCGTTACAATTACAACCAATGTATCATAAAGTTCATTACTCTTAAGAATCCCATCTCGGGCGTAAAAGAAGCTGAATCGTGAACAAAAACTGTACGAAGCCGAGACAAAGAGGAATTCAAAGTACTGTTATATTCGAAATTGTAAGAAACTTCGAGAAAAAAAAAATTATCCTCCTTCGCCTCAACTACAGCAAACTTTCCCCTTTTTTTTTTTTCAATATTTGTTGAATTTGTCTCTGAATACGAAATCCAGGACGATATTTAATATGTGCTTTAATTTTTTTTTTTTTTTTTGGTAATTTTTTCTGAGGTTAACTTCGAAACAAAGGAAAGTGTAGTGAATAGTGACATTGCCTTTGCACATGAAAATATGCTCTACTAACTTCCTTTCCTCTCTTTAAGCCGCAAAGAATACATCAGCATGCTTACTCACAAGAACAGGGTTGATTAATAGGAAGTTTAGTATCCCACCTCTTGTTTATGCTATATTTTCATTCCCAAATTGAACTAAAAATCCTGGAATTATAGAATAGAGACATTTTAAAGTTGGTAATTGAAGTTTGAAAATAAAATAAATACCTTTAAACTTTGATGCTAAAATTATGATAACAGTTTTCTGATGAATAAAAACTAGAAAACTCTAGATGTTTGCATGAAGTTGATCAGAATCGTTCAGGTCATGATGCTAAAAGTCTTGAAGCTAAAATAAATCTTTTTTCTATCTCTACAATTTTCACGATTAAACAGAGCTTGATGTTTGTTTGAATTTTTTCAAAAAAAAATATTAAGTTTAAACTCATATGTGCATAAAAAAATAATTTTCAACTTGTGAAATTCGTTGGAAAAACTTTTTCTATGCCACCCAAACTAATATCTTCTATTTTTACCACCCAAAATTTCAAATTTCTTCTCTAATTACCACTTTATCCTTTTAAATAATATATTTAACAGTTATAAATAAATAATAAAAACAAAATCTACTGACCATTATACCCTCCCACCCAACCCAGCCCAGTCGAATCGATCCAAATCGAACCTAGTCAATTAGATCTAAACCCAATCGATCGATGAGGTCTCTTTCTTCTCTCCTTAACGGGTCGCATGGTATCGGGTATAGATTCGTTAACGTTTTCGTCCATCGCAACTCTGAGGGCAGACCTCTGTTGCATCGTGGGAGAGAGAGCAATCTAATGACGTGGTCAGTTTTTGTTGCGTCTCATTGATTTAGTGGAAGAGCCACTTGCTGGTACGGCAGGATATGAGTCTGGTACCGATAGATTTTAGAGGTGTTATTTGATGCCAGCGACTAGTTCTTTAGTATCGCGAGGATAAGAACAGAGGGTTCCAAAGCTTCACTTATTTTTGAAACTGTTAATTTGGTCTGATCACTGTTTGAGATAAGGGTTGGTCTGATACAGCATTTGTAGGAGATGGGTACCTTGAGTAAAGCTTTGAACGCAATTTGGCTGGGTATGGCCTGGTCTGGTCTTAGAGGTCTTGTCCAGTTTTTTTTTTTTTTAAAAAGCTTAAATTTCATGTCCATTTATGTTAATTACCATTAATGTCGCTATTTTTTTATTGCTTTACATAAATCAAGCCCGGGATGATCTGAAAGCAATGTAGTGATGTACACAATTCAATTTCATTTTTGTTATACGTGGTTAATGATGATTTTGGTGCAACCATACAGTTTTGTTGTACGTCACCTTTTGTCCTTTATAACTATATTCACATATCAATTAAGGTCAATATTCAAGCATGGCAGTGCCTCCGTGGTGCGGGTGCCATTGCCTCATTCAAGTATACTTGCTTAATCAAGCAAACCCGAAGGGATCTGGGGCGGAGACGATGGCTGTGCAACGGAGGAAAGCGGTACAATGAGAGAGGGAAGGCGACGGAAAGATGAAGAGAGATAAAAGAGAAGATCGAGTTCGAAGCGAACCTAGTAGGTGCAGTCACGACAAGGGTAAAATCGTCACAAATAATGGTTGCTTATTTTTTTTTCTTGTTAAAATCGCTGTTCAAAGGAAGGAGTCATTAGTTTAGGGTGGAAAAAACAAAACATATTAATTTTGGATGATAAATTTTCGATTTTCTCAGTTTTGGATGGCACAGAAAGTTTTTTTTTTTTCCAAATTTGTTTAGTCCTTTCCTTTAAAAGAAATGAAAACAGAGGAAAAAATAACTTCAAAACCAGTTTTACCTTGCAATTTAATTTGGCAGTGCAAAGGAGAATATAGAGAAACAACCTGCATTTTTTCCAAGCAAATGCATACATATTATTTTCTTTTTTATTCTAATACAGCGAATCTGATATGCTGTGTACCAATCCTGGGTACCAGTGCAAACAAGATAACCGTAAATGACCCAGAAAGATCACCAAAATGCGGGCAGCAGGAAAAAAAAGGCTCTAACATTGAGCAAATTAAGTCGGCAAAATTCATGATAAACATTCAACAAGTTGCATTTCAGTATGTTACTACAAAATCAACCAGGGTTGCATACCTTTTGATTTTTAATTAGAAAAAAAAGGCAAAAATTTTCTTTTATGGCCCCATTTGTAGGCCATTCATTTTAACTGTAATTAATGTACTCCTTTTACCTGTTGACTGTTTATGTTTTTGTCAATATTATCCCATACTAAAGGTTGTTCGCAAATGATTCTTGATAATAATCATCCAGACGGCGGGGAGGTAAATGGATTATTTATTTATGTTATCTGATAATTAACTTTCTGGTTTTTTAAATTATGCTGATGTGTAATCCACTGGAAAGGACCAATCAAAGCTTAGAGTATACTTCATTAGTCAATTATTTGAAGCTATGAAATATGCTGAGCTTGGTCTATGCGTGCTTCAGGGTAATAAATAAGGTTAATTGTATATATGCTAAATAAATTAGCTATGAAGCCTATGATGCTATGTTCTCTGCTATGGTTTAGCTAGTTAGGTCACACTGAATGGTTTCATTTAACCCGTCATCTATGGCCACAAAATATTTAATAAATAAACAAAACAACCTTCGTTATCTTTTGATAATTTGACATCAGCAAACCATCTAATTACAAATTTTTCCTGTTGAAATACATAGAAAATCAAATGATTTTTATTGTCATTATTGTCCCCAATATCTGGCACGAAATTCTTTTAGCAATGCAGATGTTGCTGCTAGAAATTGTAAAAAAGTTTGAACAGCATACAAATTAGCAGAGAAAAATAATCGTGAAAGTTGAATAATTTTTTTTGTTGAGTGTTAACATCATATAAATTTGATTCTGTATATGGTTCACATTTCAAACATGTATTTAAGATTTGAATTTATTGATTTTGTGGAGCGTGAATGAAGTACAAATTTTTTTTAGCAAGTATGAATCTTATTTTTAAAAAATATACAAATTTTTAGATGTTTCGAAATTTTAACTTTCCAATTCTGCACCGGCGCATCAAAATTCGTGCTGAGACGTACAGAATTTGGATGATAGCAATCTCTAGAATTTCCCCGAAGATAAATTTTATAACATAGCATAGGTATAATAATTCACGGACCGCACAATTTCTAGTTATTTTAATTTGAAACTCTCTTTCTTAGTTCATTTTTTTTTAAAAAAAAAAATTAAGCAGAATTCTCAAAGAGTATGTGTGATCGTTTCATTTTTTTTATAATATGGGAATCACATGGCTTGAATGCTGCAACCATTTTCTATGATATAATTAATTTGCTCTTTGCTAATGAGCATGTTTATATGAACGGATTTCAGTTCGACTAGCTTTTAAAATTCCATAATATTTTCCACTTTGTTCTCCTTGTTAAATTCTTGTTAAGCAAACTAAGAAAGAGCATGTGTGCAGCGTAGCAAAAGTTGAAAAGTTTCAGAATACTTTGGCTACTTTGCAGATATCGGATTTAATTCCTCTAATCACATTATTAAATTAAGCACTGCCGGTTCTCGTATAATAGAATAGAAACGCTGTCTAAGATCCCAAGTATATCGTACCACTGACTTGTGGGACCCACTCCCTTCCTTCACCGGGAATCTATTCCATTTGGTACAGACCGGAAAAGAGAAGATTATAAAGGTTTTCCTTTTCCTGTGTGATGGATACTTAACAATGCCAGGTGACCTATAGAGCATTCGTCCTCCCTGCATCAGAAAATCCGGTTCATATAATAATAAAATAATGTCAGATATTCATTTTTTTTTTGTGCCGTAAATGTTAGTTCGTGGGGTCCTTACCACAGTTCCAAGTTCCAACCATGCTTTATAGCTTTGTAGCATAAATAAAAACGAACGAAAGGTTTCTTTTTCGATAACATTTTCACTGACCAAAAGACTAGCTGTTACAAAGATTTATCTTACATTTTTAAACAAATAATAGTCAACATTTATGGAAAAAAAACTTATATAATTCCTCAAAACGCACTTATTTATTCTCGGCAGGAAAAAAATAAGGCACTTAATTGTTTTTATTATACAATTAAGAGTAGTGATTGAAAGTAGACTTTAGGCATCAAAATTCATGGATAATTGATAAAGTTGACTGTCAACGGGGCTTCCAGAAAACTTACTGCTCATCATGAGTTCAAATTAATTAGTTCAATTTTATGGTACGAAAACAATATCGGAGCATGCCACAATGCATGACTGCATGTCCAAGTCTCCAAGAATAACAAGAGAAAACGATGACAAACATATTAACTATGCTTCATCTGAGGGTGTGTTTGGGTGTGTGCCGGATAGGGAATAAGGAATAAGGATTAGGGCCGGATCTAGAATCCCGTGCCAATTCCTTATTCCCAATTCTAATTCCAACATTTTGTTGGTATAGGAATTGGGCCGGAAATAGGCCTCTATTCCTTATTCCCATGGTGTTTGATTTGGCACCGGAATAAGGAATAGGCCTCTATTCCTTATCCACCCTCCATTTGGATTTCCCGGGAATAAGGAATTAGACCCCTTATTCCTTATTCTCTCCGTAACCAAACACACCCTCAAAGAATTCGTTTTATCCGTTATAGAAGATCCCTCCGCATTTCAAGGGCCTAAGGAGGGAAACACTAGAAAAGACCACTAACTATTCAAATAACATTGGGCACTTATTTCATAAAAAATTTAAAACTAAAAGTTTAGGCACTTAGTCAGGGCTAAAGAGGGAACACAAAAAAGTGTACAGAAGAGGGAAACCAGAAGAATATATTATACGAAAGAGATATAATAATAGAGGGAGAATGGAGTAGAATATCTTGTGCTTCCTTTATACTAAATACCTCTCACTTTCTAAACCATATAGCCAAAACTCTTCTACCTTGCAATATAAGGTGAGCTAGCTTGGAGGTCATGGCAAATGCACTAGAAAAGGCTGTTTATTCCGTTCTCTCTTCTATTTTCTATTGTTGTAGCTACCAAGGTGACTATAAGCACCAGACGAGAAACAGTGCATACCATTACACCAGCAACCCGAGTTACAGTAACACGTTTTACTTCGTCGAAGGGAAAAACGGGTACGGCCGAAAGATGGCCAAGGGGCGTCCTCTTTCCTTACAGGTTAGTAGAAATTGTGTTGTCGAATGCTCATAGATTTATCATACAAGATTTATGTTATTGAATGTTCATCTATTTTTTCATGATATATTCTTTCTCATATATATACTCTCAATTCTCTTATTTCCTGAACATATATAGGTTTTATTTTCATATGACAAACAATATCATACCTTTAGTTATATTGGCACTAGAATTTTAATATGCCTTTATTGGAAGGAATTTTAGTAGTAATACAAGAAACATCTTTTTAAATAAATTAATTAATTTAAAGGAAAAAATATGATTTTGTTTCGGTTAATTAATTTAACAGTAAATATTTCCCTCCTGTGCTACTTTATGGTTTCCAGCGCTCCCACTTGAATGGATTTCTTTTACCGAAGAAGGAAATGATTTCTCTGTATTTGTGGCCAGTGTTTGTCTCAGTTTTGCATGACCAGAGCATAAAGGCACAGTATTTATTATGTCGCATGTATCAATTGTCTACATACTTTATTGTGCATGCCCGGAATATGTTCCGCTATTTTTGCACAGTGTTTCCCACCTCAGACTAGTATTCACTAATATTAGAACAACCGTAAAATATAGACAGTGGGACTAATATATTGTACATACAGTTGTGTCCCCCACTAGAAATCACTTTAGAAATTGTAATTTATTTAAATTAGTAGATTTTACTGATAGAGTAAAACTGGCCCATGCAATATTTCCTGACTTCCATAAGATGCAGCTATGAAATTTGAAGATGCCATCATTAGTTATGTTTTATGTTACACCGCATGCTTTAGCTCTAATATATATATTTGACAACAAGATTATGCACAACCTGAAAAATTATAAGTTTTGAATTTCTAATTTGACTGAAATTCAAACCATGAACAGATAAATTATATATGATGAAATTTAAATATTATTTAGTGACGTGTCGTTATAATTTTGTCTTTATCAGTATTAATATTTTTTTACTTTTCTTAATGGTTTGTCCGTATATATAATTTTCATTAATATTATTTTAAAAAATACATAATATGTAAGATAGATATAAAACCCTCTATCGTAACCAAATAACAAGAATAGATTTAGAATTAAAATAAAAAGAAAAAATTTGGAATTCCTGATAATTTTTTTTGTCAGTAAATTCCTGATAAACTGGATGAAAGAGCATAACTTGTAATCTTTTAGCTAAGATATTTTATTTGTACTGTTGTTGCTATCATCTTATCTATACAATTATTATTAATTAAATATACTCTCCTGCAGACCGTAGAGCTTAAAGTACGGATGTGCTGCGCAGGTTGTGAAAGGGTCGTCAAACATGCTCTCCTAAAACTAAGAGGTATCCTTTAAAGCCTGCACTTTGCATTATTATCCCTCTTAAAAGTAGATATTCTTTACTAAATCTTTTTCAGAACGAATCAATGCTTGCATGTTCTTCATCTTTTTTCCTCTTTCTGACAACTTTTTTCTGTATAATGCGCCATGTTCAAGGAATTTTTTGTACAAGCTAATCCGCAGCGCTAATGGAAATAGACAGAAATAATTAATTCTTATACGTTTTTTTTTTTAAAGGTTGGTTTTGAAACCAACGATTTTGGAATAATTTTTTTTTAAAACAATGCTCTATCCGTGAATCGAACCAAGGACCACTCGGTTGGTGGAATAGAGCGAAACCACTTAGCCTAACAAATTATTAATTCTTATACGTTAAATATACAAATTATTAATGGTTTTTTATATTTTTCGTAAATGTTTATACAGTTCATCCTCATATTAATTATTTCATAAAAAATATATATCTAATTAATCCTATAAATAAAAATTAAGATTTTGATATATACGTAATACAAAGACTTGAGAATTGTAATGCTCGACAATCCACTATTAGAATATCAAAAGGATTCAGTCTACTCTAGCCTGACTGAGAATATAATATCTGGAAAGCACTCTTGAATAAAATGATTTACTAGTAAAAACTTAGGCACCCAACCAAAATTAAAAAATAATATATCACGATATATATGATTGATTTCTTTTTTTCACTGTCTGCCATTAAATTCTTATTTTTCTACCAATTTTCCTTGTTCATGTTACCCACGAGACTACACAAGCACAGTAGTAGCTAGAGAATTTGACTGAATCCTCTATCACACTAATTATTACCCAAAAGTGCATCATACCCATCAGATGTGAGTAATTTAATTGTCAGCTGATATAGCAAATACATTCATTAATAGGTGTTGATTCGGTTGAGGTGGATCTACCGATGGAAAAGGTGACAGTGACCGGATATGTCGACCGCCACAAAGTGTTGAAGGAGGTCAGAAGGAGCGGGAAGAAGGCTGAGTTCTGGCCAAACCCTGACATTCCGCGTTATTTCACATCAGCAAAAAATTATTTTCGGGACGAAGAATCCTTCAGAGAAAGTTACAACTACTGGCGACATGGATACAATGGTGACAAGCATGGCCACGTCCCAGCCCCGCACCGTGGTGAGGACCGTGTGAGCAATATGTTTAATGATGATGATGTCAATGCATGCCATATAATGTAAGGGGTGCCATTGTCTTTTATGTATCTGTATGCATGCATTCATGTTGGTACAGTAGGTCCAAGTATTACTTAAGTGGACAGTTAGAATTTGTTCATGAAAAAATAGGTTGATGAGTAGTTGGTATTGGATGTAATGATGTATGGGATATTTGATGTGTGCTACTTTAGTTGGGATTTGGGTATCATGGGAATTGTAATTGTTGCTTAATTACTTAGTGTTGCTTTAATTAACTATTAAATTAAATACATTTGAGTAGTGCATCAGTTGGAGGGTTAGTTTGCCATTAGTTATTAATTAATTAAATGGAAGATCATGATTCACACCTATCGATTTTGATTGATCAAAGCGGCCAAAAGTAGTCAGTTCTTAGACTTTAGTTGTTTCGGGTGTAGTGATAAACTGAAAATGCTAGCTAATCTATAGAATTTAGCTTCTTTGTGACTTTTTCGTACAACAAGCAATGATGTACGCATGTTTTGGGGCATTGAACAGCCAGGAATTGAGGAACTAGTAGTTAAACATGGGTCCTTCACTTATGATTCAAATGCAACTTTTTGTTAAAAAATAAGGTCACAAATAGAAATCGATATTGCTTATTTAATTATGGCAGGACAAAAATTAATTAATACCTTGCAATTCATTCTCTGGGCATACTACCTATCGGCCGTGAAATTAAAAAAATTCAAAAAGGGGGCGGGGGGCACTGATTCTTTGGAACTTGCTTTTTAAATTAATTTTTTTTTTCCTTTTTTGACTACTTGGTATATAAATTGTACTTCATAGCGGAGGCAGTTCCTTGTGTTTAAGTATTTAATTGTTTTCGAATGAAAGCTTAATCGCCGCAAGTCTATAATTAACTAGTTAACTACAATCAAATGGGCCTATCTTTACGTGTTTTATTGTAAAAAGAATAACCAAAGTGATAAGGCATTAATCTCAACACGCACGTAAATTACTTTGTAAAAACAAAAGCTTCATATTAGAACACTGAACAGTGAACATATGCCCATAATCAATATTTCAAGTGACCAACAAATCAAGAAGTTTGTTCCCAATTAAACAATGACAGTTCTGGAGTCTAGCAAGTCGGTTGATTAATTGCTTCCTAAAAAGAATTATTAGGAATATTAATTCGCAAATTATAAATGACACGTATTTCTGACATTATTAATCGCTCCCTGATATGATAATTTTTATAGAAAATTTTCAAAAATTACTTGATCAGTTGATCCTAAATTTACCATTTTTAATTCACAGAGACTGACCTCCTTCAAATTGGGCCTAATCAGAACCGTTCACAATTTTGCTAACTAAGGAGTTAAAACAGCCCGATGAATTTCTTTATGTCTAGCAAACTAAACTCGGCCTTATCTAGTTGGGTTATCTAATGGGCCTGATTCTTGCGTATACTACCTAATAGGCCTGGCAAACGTGCCAAGCACACGGAAATTTCCCATTCCGTTTTCGTGCCGTTTCGGCAAACGGAATGAAATCTCTGTTTCGTTTCCGTTCTGTTTTTGAAACGGTAAGGAAAATTTGTGCCACATTCCGTTTCGTTTCTATTTTCTATTATAATTCCTCATTTCGGTGTTCCATTTCGATAAAACGGTATAATTATCCGTTTCGTTTTCGTTTCGTTTTCTGAAACGGCATGGTAAATTGATGCCACATTCCGTTTCGTTTCTGAGAACAGAACGGCATCACGTTTTTTTGGACCGTTTTGCCAGGCCTACTACCTAAGTTCGCTTATGTGTTATGATTTTTCTGGGTACAAAATATCTTTTGCGGACCTGATTAATGATGAACAAATTTCTTACTGTTGATTCATTTGTAATGGATGAAATTTTAATGAGAATGAATTACCTTCAAAATTATATCCTATTTGGATTAGAAATTAAGGTATCATTTGCCTAGATTGGCACAAGTGTGATTGCAATACAAACGAACAGTCGGGATCCATTCTATCAAATAATGGTCATGTGAATCCAGTTTTATTTCTTCCATATGTTAGAAACAATTGGTAGGATATATGAATACCATATTTACACAGTTATTTTGTGCAATGCTGATGAAAAACAGTAGTCAGTTACATGACTAATGGAAACAGTCTTTTCCATGATTTTCTTAATTTTTGACTGCTAAAGGTCTCCACAGGAGACCCAACTTCGTCCCCTGTTTCGGCCTCCGCATTGCCATTTGAGGAGGCTCCTTGGTCCCCGAAGCGAGCATCCCGTCTCTTCTTCCTAATGGTGGCTAGCACTTCATCTTTATTACAGATCCCCCACACAGTAACCTTTTGCGTGTGGTAATCCACATTTATTGAGTGTATTCCTGCATTTATAATGAATTACAAAGAAATGTGCCATACGTTTTTAATCATGAATTGGCTGATAGTTACTGATGTATGATTAGCAAATAAAACAACGGTCAATCTCCAAACAAAATAAATATATAATAAACAACAATCGGAGTTATTCAAACTAATTTACTTTGTAGCTCGACTCTGCAGCAGTAGAGTACCCAAGACTGTGGGAATAAAATTTCAAGTTTATATTTTCGAATGACAAGTAAAGGAACATCTGATGTAAAATGTGAAAAGAAGGGGCACACGTGGAATACTGGAATTTGTTTATATATTCTATTCTCCTTGATCTTGCAAATTTGTAATTGTCTTCCTAACGGATCATACTATATTCTAAGACAAAGGATATTAAACCAAAAAAGGGAAAACAAAAGGATAAAAAGAATAGAGAAGTACAATAGGAGGCGATCGAAGTTATTCAATGAGGGGAGGAATAGAGATACCTCTTATGTGGGACAAAGCTTTCTTAACCTTCTTTTCACAGCCGTAGGAGTACAAAGGTACTCTCATTTCCACCAGTTGGGCCTCCACATTATTACAATCATCAGGCAAGATCTTCATTTGGTAGTTGGTACCAATTTATATGATACCTTTTATTTATTTAGATTAATATAATGGACACAATTTGTATGTGACTTGACACCTGAGCTTGGATGTAGCCTACTTATATAGAGGGCCCCACGAATTAGCCCCACCATACAAGAAAACCAGTTATTAAAAAGATTAAGATTTTCTTAGGTGGCTGATGATTCTAAGCTTTACCTTTCTTTCACACTATGCGTAGCTTGCTTGTAGTTCCTTAGCCTTTTCTTTCCTTTCTTCTTGTGTCTTCTTTTGTTCTCTACGGTTTAGTCTTTGCTTCCATTCCATGTCGCTGCCGAGTGACGTGTACAAATTTATGACAATTTGTTTGTCAGCCAAGTATAAGCGGCTACTCTAATCGAGAACAGTTTGTAAAATACATGATTTTTCTTAAAAAAATGAATAATAATAAAATATTATGAAAGAAGATGTTTGATGATAAGCAATTTTTATGCTTATAAATACCGTTGGTTTAGGACTTAATTCCATTGAATTATATTTGTTTCTAACGTTTTATTTGTTAATTTAAGTTAGAAGCTAGATACTGCTATGACTACTTTTGTTTTGTACAAAGTCTGTTTGATTTTGCCACTCAAGACGTGAGAAAACCTACATCTGGACATTATTAGCAACCCACAGGAGCACAATACGTAGCAAATGAGACTGGCAACACAAAAGATTTTCAGCGGGCTGCAGGATTCGACAGCGGACCGTTGAAAAGGAGAAACCGACGGCCTGAAATAACTCAACAAGTTCTGCATCCATCTCTACACTGACTTATCTATTCTGAGAGACACAACCTCCACGTTCTCGATATATTTAGAGCTTTTCCACGACTATATAAACAGCAGAGCTTCACAGGAGAAAGGGTTCATGAGTGGGGAGTGAATTCTGCTAATTGAGAGAGTTGTTAGGGGTATTCCAGCGGGTCACCAAGAGCTTTAGTGGACCGCTGATTGAGTGGCAGTGAGCAGAATAGAGAGAGTTTTGGATTCCATTTGTTGTAGTCTGATTTCTTTTTTTTATTTTTCTTATTATTCAGATACCTATTATTGTTTTGTGATGTATACTCGTGAGTAATCGTATATTAGAGGCCATAGCAGTGAACCTTTTTAGTTTATGATTTATAATATGCTTTGAGACTATTTTATTTGTTTGCATGTTGTGTTTTATGCTTTGATTGAATTGTTTAGATTACTTTAACTGAATTGCTTGAGTTGAATTGCTTGCACCCATTAAGAGAGACCTCTTTTAATTATTAGGTGGTTAAGTCCAATTGTTCTTAAGTAATAAGGTTTAAGTATGGTTAACAAGAGCGTTGATATCGAAAGATTAGACTAGGGTCAAGAAACGAACGTTGAAGTCCTTTCCAATTACGAAAGTATAGAAAGTCGTAAGTCGTAAAGCATAAATTAATATAACTTTGACCAAGAAACGAAAGTTGAAATCTAGTTTATATTCGAGAGGATTTGGGTTAACTATAGGAAACATGGCCTTAAATGAAAGTGGGATTGAGGAGTCTTAGTTAGAACACGTTCCCTACACAAATTAACTTCTAAAATAACCAAAAGTTGAGTCTGCGCTTAACCTAGCGGGCCGCAGAAATATCCAGCGGGTTGTCTATGACCACTGCCTTCTGCGACCCACTAAGGAGACAATGACCTGAGTTTGAGTGGGTCGCGACGTAAGTCAGCAGGCCGCTAATTATGGAGTAAACTGAAAAGTATTGACTTCTAATCAAACCCCTAATTCTCAATTATTGTTTTTAGCTTTTTAATTCATTGAACTGTTAATTTAGAATTTTATCTACCTGCAACCTTTACTTTTAATCTGTTCTAAACATTATTCCTTTTGTATCCAAATCTAATTGGCCAAAACTTAATAAATTTAATTAATTGAATAACCATCCTTGTGGTTCGACTTCGAAAATACTTAGACGATTGTTGTACGTTTGCAACTGATTTTAGATATAATTGGGTATAAATTTAAGAGCGGATTATCCACATCATTTGACAAGTGTATCTCGATAGAAATTCTTCAAACTCTTGTCAGTGCAATGACTCGACGCCTAATGTGTTCGAGCCCACAATTTATGTGGCCCATACATTCTGCTGTAATGTGTGAAGCAGTTGTGGGAAAGATCGTCGGTATCTATGGCTTAAAAATGATCACACCTATATATTATCATTACTAGCAAAAAGATCCTCTCATTTGCCCTCATACATGGCAAATAAAGAAACAAAATAATATTTATTAAAAAATAAAGATATGTGCTTAATTTACCCATGATATATGTAGATATGTTGTTGATTTTGTTTCTTTATTAGATGAAAAATAAAAACATATTATTGTTTCATCTAGTGATTGATATCCAACCACATATCAAATCGATTGAACGGTAGAAACACGTGTTTACAAGCTAGAACTAGCATGCAACACCTCTACGGTCCATGCATTTATAAGTAGTAGAGATATATGTAGATATGTTGTGCATTTTGTTTCTTTATTAGATGAAAAATCAAAACATATTGTTGTTTCATCTAGTGATTGATATCCAACCATAGATCAAATCGATCAGACGACAGATCTAGCGTGTAACACCTCTACGGTCCGTGCATTTATAAGTAGCTGAGATTATGAGCTTCAAAAGTTATAAAGATAATAACAATATCTGCCGTCTGTATTGTAAGTGTTTTTGTAGCAAATAAATGTAAAGTCTCCATTTTAAAATTGCCAAAAAATATTCCTTGTAAAGTTAACAAATTTAGAAATTATCTCTGGACTAATTACCTCTCTGGCCATATCCATCCGACACAATTTAATTTTAATTTTCTATTTATATTTAACTAATTTGCGATTCCAATTTTTTTTTTTTATAATTGACAACTAGGCAATTACAAACAAAGTGCAAAAATTGGTATTTGTTAAGTTGCCAATTTTGTACAATTCGTATATGTTATAAATTATTAAATTTAATTTATTAGAACATCACCTGAACCCGATCTACTTATATTATTATTATATCCAAAATATGCAGTTTGGTTTATAACACATTATCTAAATAGGAGGGACATATTGAAACTATTTTTGCATGATTACTGCAAAAAATGAAAACAATTATGAGATATAAAAATAAAATTGTAAATACATTCTCTTCTATTTGGAAACAATGTGTATTAAATTTTGTTACTAAAGCAATGAAAATCTAGATCGAATTTTTTTTTTTTGACAAAAAATAATCTAGATCGGACATTAATGCTCGGGTCACTGGTTTCTTAATATTTTCTATGTATAAATTGCGAAAAGATAAATTCATGTTAGTGTACATGAAGAAGGTGATAATCATCATGCAATGAGACTTTTAAATAGAAGGTATATAAAATAACTTTAAAAATAAAACTATAGGGAAAAAGTTATAATTTTGATTTTCTTCCGTCAAATTTTAAGGCCTGCCGCCTGAGCGCCTAAAAACGAAAGAAAAAGAATTAACCGGTAGATTTATGTACTTTCATATTACCATTTTATTTTGTTTTTATTATTTTTGCTCCAAATAGCAAAATTGATCAACGGAAATGTTAAAATTATGCATGGCTATGATGAACCGAATAGTTATTTTTAACCACGTTACCACGGGTCCATTTTTTAAAATTTAAACTACCCAGTTTGGTAGGCTTTTCCCGGCTCTAATATACACGGTTTCAGTGGTGAACCAAACTGAATAATAGTCCGTTTTATTTCGGTTGAACGGGTCGGTCGAATACTATTTCTATATTATTACAATTACCTAAATTATATAAATTACATTTGTAATTTATTTTTTTAATTTTAATAATTTAATCAATTGTCGCATTATAAAATAACTATATTGACAACGTGACTTGATACTCAGTTTTATAGTTACACCCTTGCACCTATGCAACTGACGCAGCTGCTATTTAAAACAAAATTTCCACGGTAACTTAATATAACCGCACGTTTATATTAGCTAACCTTAGAATATTCTGGCTTTTCTGTTGTAAGGACTGCAAACGCGTGACCATATATTTCTGATGTTGTTTAATAAATTTGCTTTAAGGGCGTTAGTAAAAAATAATAATAATAAAGAAATAAGGTATCTTCAATTCGTTCAAATGAAAGAGCAGATCGCTAGAGGAATATTTTCTAAAAAAAAAAAATACAAAAATAATTTTTAAATTCACAAAAAGTCTAATACTTTATAGCAATTTTTTTTAAAAAAAAACTTACATATTTTTAAAATGACAACTTATAATTTTATATTTTTTGTAAAGACAACTTTAGACATGTCGGCTTTTATAATAAGAATTATTATTGAACAAATTTGGCTGTGAACTAAATATTTCTGTGAAAGTATAAAGAGACATTCAAAATGACGACTTATATATGTAAATTAAGGAGCACTATTAGTCTATTATTAAATTACGAATTATATTTAGAGTTTTTAAGAAAATGTTCCGGACCTAAGACGGCTAGACGTGTATAAAAGGAAAAGATATAGTTAAATTAATGGACCTATCCATTTATCTGGAAAGTACAACATAAGATCCCACGTGGAAGCCGAACAACTCCTCTCCTCACCGCGATCCCTTTCTTTTCCTTTTTGCGCTCTCCTCTTTTTCTTTTTCGTGAACCTCAAAAAATTGAAATTGAATCCTTTCGAATCCTCAAATTCGAAATCTAGTTTAGATCTTGAAATAAATTGGGTACCAACAATGGCACCTCTCATGCCACATGCAACCATGCTAGCGCTAAAAACCGCCTCGAATTGGTGGGATGATGTGAACAACTCGCCTCTATGGCAAGACCGAATATTTCATATCCTTGCTGTGGTGTATGGATTTATTGGATTCGTTGCTCTCGTATGTAACCCAATTTGTTTGTCGTGCTTTCAATTAATTTTGGGTTTGTTTTGTTATTTGCTAATTGGTTGGTTTCATATTTTCTGTGTTTTTTTTTTTATTTTTTTTTCCTTTAGATCCAATTGATTAGGATTGAGTGCAGAGTACCAGAGTACGGATGGACGACGCAAAAAGTGTTCCATTTCTTGAATTTCCTCGTCAATGTTTGTACGTGAATCTCGTTTTCTACCATTAGTCCGTTTTTTTTTTAATTGAAAATTTGGTTAATTTATTAGTAACTTTTTTTTATTTTTTATTTTGTAGTTCGTGCTGTTGTTTTCTCATTCCGCCGAGACGTCCAGAATATAAGTCCTGAGGTATTGTTTATTGTCTATCATTTAATTTGATAAGCTTATTACAATTTGAGATGTTAATTGCTCGTAATTGTGTGTTGAACCTTTCAGATCCTTCAACATGTGCTGCTTGATTTTCCTGGCCTTGCTTTTTTCACCACATATGCGCTCCTGGTTCTTTTCTGGGCTGAGATTTATTATCAGGTTAATTTTTAATTTAATAAGAGACATAAATTCTATTTATGAAGCAAAATTAGTTTAGTGCCTTTGTAATTCTCTTACTTTGATTTGGTATTCTTGTAGGCTCGGGCTGTATCAACTGACGGGCTTAGACCAACATTCTATGTTATCAATGCTGTGGTTTATACAATCCAGGTAATGAACCAAGTTTCTCATGGTTAATTTTGAGATTTACTCTTGATGAAAAATTCAGGAGTGAGTCATTTAGCAGTGTCAGTGTGTCACTGATATAGTACGTAGTCAATGCAAATTTTTAATGATAGTCATACTGAATCTGTATGTATTTATTGTCTGTTATCTAAAGATAACATATTATTTTGGTTGACTTTTAGAAGGTTGTGCAGTTGTGAAATAGTTTATCTTTGACAATTATACAATTTTTTTTTTTCTCATAAACTTATGTGTATACATGCAAGTATTTTATTATTTTTGGCTAGGTCATCAGACTTGAGTAAAACATAGTGAGGCCCAAGTTATTGGCTTAGCTTAACAATGTGGAATTTTCCTTAATATATTTCTTGCCTTGGCAGCCATAACTGTTCAATAGCACCTCAATATAAGTATAATTTCACCCCCATTCGTGCTACTAACAGAAAATGTGGTATATGATAAAAATAAAATGAAAAAGTTGGCAGTCAATGGTGTCACTGGGAACCTTCTCTTTTTTTACATGTTTGTCTACTTCTCTATATTATAAAATCTTATTTTCAATTTCAACAATTGTCAGATAATTCTCTGGCTGGTCCTGTGGTGGAAGCCCATCCGTCCACTAATAATCTTGTCAAAGATATTCTTTGCTGGTAAGAATGCTCTTTCAACATTTTTTTTCTTCTTTCACTGAACTCAACTAGTAACTTGTAATATTTGGCACAGGTGTATCTTTGTTTGTGGCCTTGGGCTTCGTCCTTTATGGTGGGAGGTGAGATATGTCTTTATGGTTTAATCTTATATTGACAGTGTATTATTGCTTGTGCGTTAAGGAGCAAGTCCTGTTTATGTTGATTTCAAGTTTTAATTCTAAATTTCCATATGGAAAGTTTCATTTTTCATGGGAGCAAATTCTTGGGATTTTCATTCAGCAGAGCCTGAATGAACTGTCTAGTTTTGCACTGTACTCTGACAGTAGCAATCATAATTGGTGGATAGAAACTGGGAATTGAAGTTAAAATAGGGGTTAAATGGTTATGGTTTTGAAAATTTTGAAGTTTAGGTACAGTGCATCTTAGTTCTCATCATATTCTCTACAAATTCATTATGGTAATAATCATTATAACTTTATAAGCTTTTATGTTCAGACTCTTCCTGATGTTGCAAAGGTTCCCTGTTGAATCAAAAGGGAGGCGCAAAAAGCTCAATGAGGTACTCATTTGTTTTCTTCTTATATTTGGGTATTTTGCTCAGGACTTATACTGTATTACATGCATATGCTTGTATGAACAAATATTGGTTGGTCCAATCAAAATGCAAAAATCTCCTCTCTTGTTTGGTGATTTCCTTTTGTAATTGATATTGGGTTTTGTCAGAGGTATTTGAAGCTTTATTTTGAATTGTGGATTACACCATTTAGGGAATAAATACTTAATATGTTGGAGATAATTTTTTGGCTGAACTTTGTGACACAGAAATCTAATGTGCTATCCAGAGATTAATTACATAATATGAAATTCTCCTTTTTGTTTTGGCTAACTTTCTAGAAATCTTTCTGATTTTATTTAGGTTGGATATGTCACTAGTATATGCTTCACTTGCTTCATTGTGAGATGTATAATGGTAAGCATACATACTCTATCATCGCTGATCTTTAATTTTTGAATATTTGTTGATCTCAGTCGCTGTTTTTGTTTCTAGATGTCCATAAATGCATTTGATAAGGCGGCTGATTTGGATGTGCTTGACCATCCCATTCTCAACTTCTTTTACTACATGGTATGATTCCCAAGTATTGTAATTCTGAGAAGGCTTTATTGAAAAATTCTTCTTTTACAGTAGTCATCTATTTATGTAAGCTGGTCAATTTTTTAAAATATACAATTACCTTGTACCAGCATGATATACTAGCTTAAGTTTTGTCCAAGGGTAGCATCAATTGAATAACTGCCAAAGGAAAATTAGTACCAACTCTGCACCTGTAAGGTATAGGCTGTTGATATTGCCAAAGAAAAATTTGTACCAGCTCTGCACCAGTGAGGTGCAGGCCGCTTTTACTACATGGTTGTCTTGTTTTAGTACTTTTCTATCAAAGTTTGTAGTATAGTCGAGAAATTGATATATTTACCTGATTTAATGCAGTTGGTTGAACTTCTCCCGTCGGCACTTGTGCTCTTCATCTTAAGAAAGCTACCTCCAAAGCGCGGTATCACGCAATACCACCCAATCAATTAGTCGTCACCATCTCTTTCTTCTGAAATTGCAAACTGAAAAAAGAAAAACAAAGGAAAAAGAGAAAGAAAGCAAAGAGAGATGTAGCTATGGTTTTAGAATCTGTTTAATTTGTAGTTCTTTATTTCTGAACTTATGATGTCGTTCAAGTTGGTTACTTGTGTATACAAAAATACCATCTTTCGTAACCACTCTCTAGCACTTATCCTTGTTCATTCCAACCGTGTAAATTGTTCTTCTTCAATCTAATTGATTTCGTTTTTGTATGCATTAGAGAAGCCTTGTAGCAAATTTTGTTTAAATATAGAATATTTCTTGATACAAAAGGATTTCTTAATTTTTTTGCAGTACTATTACTTTTATGTTAAAGTAACGGTACCATATTGCCACCTGGACTATTATTTTGAGGTGCGGTCTGTTGTCTACATGCAGTTTATACTACTGTTCCTGCCTGGTTTTATCTTCAAAAACTGACGCTTAAACTTCATATAACCGCAGAAAAAGTAGTAAAGCATATAGGGGAAAAAAATAAAAAGAAAAAACTATTGTTCATGGTTGTTGGTATTATGGTATAGCTAGTACTAGATGGTACAAAGACGAACGCGAAGATGGTAATACTATTACCAAACAGCGTCAAATCATGATGGTTGTAGTATTAATGGTACAAAGACGAAGGCGAAGATGGTAATACAGAGTACCTTGCTGGAGACAGAAACAGCGTTGAATCATGAAGGTTGTAGTATTAAATGGTACAAAGACAAAAGCGAAGAAGGTAATACTAGTACCTTGGTAGAGACGGAAACAGCGTCGAATCATGACGGTTGTAGTGAGGTAGGACGCAGCTTGGAGCGCATTGGAATCAATGAAGAATTAGAAGAACGAACCTACAGAAAGGAAAAAATATTGTTGATCTATGGTTATACTTTTGATTTTCTAAACTCCTAACCGCTGGTCAAAATCTAAGCGCCCCATTTGACTGTTAGCTCTGCCAAATTCTAGACACTACGAACAATCAGGGTACAGCGTGTATGAGGCGTATTATTCTGCTTCCACAAGGCTTAAAATTTGGTTTCGCTTTATTAAGAGCAAGATGGTCATCTTACGTTCGTTTAGAATTTAGTGCTTCAGTACTCAGTAGTAAATTAGTAATAAATTAATTATTAATAACAGTTTTTATGACCGATATTTTAAAGAATTTTGCTAAATAACATTATACAATATATATACTTTTTATTTATTTATATTTTAAAAAGATTTGTTTAGGATCATCACCATCATCATCAATCTATTTCAAAAAGTTTATATTTTTTATACTCTAGTCTATTTTTGACATTATATTAACATTTTTCACGTAGCCTCCCTTCCGTTCCTCGACCCCGACCCCCAGTCCTCTGGACCCCGCCCCCAATCAGAACTATTAGTACAGCTATCAGTAAAGATGTTACTTCTCTGTTGTCATCCTAGGATAAAAGTGAAGATGAACGACTTGTACTATTATGCGGAACAACAATAATATAATACTATTACCTGAGACTTAGTATCACCGAGATGAACTACAGTTAAGGTGTTATGTTTCTCTATACGGTAAAGATATAGAAAATACGGTGTTATGTTTTACGGGCAGGATTAAATAAGGATTAAGTGCTACACATTAAAGCTTCGTTTTTTTTATTACTACCCAATGTGTGGACAAATTTTATTTTAATTTTAAAAAAGATTTTTATATTCCAACAAAAATAAAATTGTATATATATGAATTATGCCAACAACAGATGTGCGGATAAATTTTTAACTGAAAAAATATTTTTATTCTTGAAAAAAAAATATGAGAAACGTATGAACATGGAATTATTTTTATGCAGTCATTAATATTTATTACTTGTTTGATATTATAATTGCTTCATTAAATTGTGATAACTTTCGAATGTTGTTTTATATGTTATTTATAGCATAGATATATGGTTGTAATCGTACCCACCCAATACTCAATATGTGTGTAAATTTTTTTAAAAAAAATATTATTATGCTTCAATAAATATAAAAATGAACATATGAATAGGATTAATACAATTAACACCTCATTCTTTGCTGGCACTATCACGAAATATTAAGTTGACTCGCAATTCGCAAAATTTTCATCTGTGAAGAAAATGAAGTTTCATATTCAAACGTATAATAAATACACCCATAGGAAGAGATAGTAATAAATTGAGTTAGATGATAGTCTTCTACATACTTGTGATTGAAGTTTCATATTCAAACGTATAACAACTAGAGGAGTAAAGCGTAGCTTTGCTCGATATTTGACATAGTAATAAAAATTAAATATGTTATCATTTAATAAATGTTGATTGTAATTAGGTTGTTATAGTTTATAATTAATTTAAAGTGTAATAACTGGTAGGGTAGTAACAAATGATATCTCCATATGTTGAAATGTTTTATACTGATGATATATTTTTTGTGAAGTAATTCGACAATAAGAGAGGAACGCGATTGAAAAATATTAGAAACATAAAATTAAATTCGAGCTAAAATGAAGAACTATTGAAACGTACATTGGTGATGCCATAAAAATTTAAAATATAAATATAAATTTCTACAGAAAATATTAATCGTCAAACATGTCGGCAACAGGATAGTATTCATCATCAGGATAATAACCTTCGCCATCAATATGAAATTCAGCAAATATATACTATCATCATGGATGAATGGAGGAATTGGTTACCTAAAGAAAAATTGTGAAGATATATAAAATTGTAAAAAACATAGTAGTAAAAAAAAAACAAGATCTATATCATTATGAAAAAATTAACAATTACTAGAGGAGAATATCGAGCTTCGCTCGATATAGATATCTATAATAAGAATATTTTTATTATGTTTCTATAGCTTAATTATGTTAATTTTTGGATACATGATTAAGATATATTTATTTTTAGAAATATAATTTACTTATTGTAGGTAATTTGATTTGATTAAAGTTAAAGATTTTGATCAATTTAAAGAAAAAATTATATGTGTAAATATAATTATATTTAACTAAAATAATATGATTTATATGATTTATATTATGTTGATATTATTCATGAAATGTAATATTTTTATAAATGACTTCAATAAAAAAATATATATCATAAAAGATGTGATGTTTTTTTCTATTTTCAATTGAATGAATTTAATTTATATTTTGTAAACCGAAATTAAGAATGATGATGAAGAGAAATTAAGGTGGAGAGGAACTCTAAGCAACACAAAAGAGATGGAGACATGATGAAAATGAAAATAGGAATGGGTCACAAAAATTAGAAACAAAACAATGTATTGCCAAATTATTATCTGATGTTGAACCGAGTCAGTTTTATGAGCAATAACACCCGACACACAATTAGTTACAAAGTATCACATTACAGAAATCAGAAAATGTTATTGCACAACTATTTCACAATACTTGGAGTGTCGGATGATATTTAACTAAAGGATTCCGACACTCACGCATTTTTATTTATAATATTGATTAGTCTGCTTAGGCATTTGAATTACTTTTCTTGACTTAAGTTTCTAAACTATCACAAATAAAAAATGTCATTCATCATTTCTCATAGAAGCAACTAAGAGAGAGAGGTTGAAATAAATTATATGATAAAAAAAATGATGCAGTATAATCAAAATGGATATTAATAATGCAACATAAAAGAACACAATTCTAAGCAACACAATAAGTAACAGATAAAAAATTAACATACATCTGAAGGAACAGACTAGATTAAGTCAGAGCAGAAAAATCAAAGGTCTTGATGGAGTGTCACACTAATACTAACTAAAACAAAGACCGACACCCACACATCTTTATTTATATTATTGATTACACCCATAGGAAGAGATATTAATAAATTGAGTTAGATGATATTCTACATACTTGTGATTGAGGCTTAATAATTACACCCATATACTTGCAAAACTATAATGCGCACATATTTTTTTTCATCTATTTTCTTTTGGCATGTTCTCTGCCATATATCATTTAAGATGGACAATCCTTTCAGTGAGTCAGATGTAATACTGTTATTTTATTATCTGATCTCGTTGTGATTTATAAGTAAAATCTGCACTTAACATTTTCTATAGAAATTTAGACTGTTTGATAGTTAAAAAGTAAACAGATCACCATAAAACATTACAATAATCTATTTTTAAGCACTTTATGTGGTCTACAACATAATTCATAACATACTTATTAAAAATATTATGTTATACATATATAAATATTCATATAATATGAAAATAAAGCTTATTAAAAACATTGTTTGAGTATTTATGACTATAATTTATTCATTCGACGTCAATTTATCACAACGATCTATCGTTATATGGCCTACAATAAATTTCAGATCTTACTTATAAGAAATATTGTGTTGTAATGTACATGAAGAAATATGCATATAATGTACTAATAAAGCTTATTTGGAGGTCGAGTTGAGCATTTTAAATGATTCTAGATTCATTAGACGACAATTGATAATAACAATCTATATTGAAGCTCTTGATATTTCAGAAAATACAAGTTAGATCCTATCCTACATATTCAAAATATTGCTTTAAAATGAAGAAATATGCATATAACATGCAAATGAACTTTTTTTGGAGCTTTTGTGAGCATTTTTTAAGATTCTTGATTCATGCGACATAATTTGATCATAATAATCTTTATTTAAGTTCTTTATGTGGTCTAGAATATAATTAATATCCTAGTTATTTAAAATATTGTGTCATACAGAAATAAATATGTATATAACGTGCACAAGAAGATTATTCGGTGCTTGTAATGAGCATTTTAAGCGATTTTTTCTTCGTCTGACGTCATTTGTTAATATTTATATGGTCTAGAATGCAATTCAGATCTATCTTATTTAGAAAATTTCATTGTACATAAAGAAATATGCATATAATATGCAAATTAAACTTATTTGGAGCTTAACTTTAGCATTTTGTTGGTAAATATGCTTATAATGTGTGATTCTTAATTCTTCAACGTAAATTGATCACATGAATAATTTAAACAATTTGTATGCTCCAAAATGTAAATTAGATCTAACATATACAAATATTTCGTTATGCATAAAGAAATAGGCATACGATGTGCAAATAAAACTTGTTTGTAGCTTTACTTGAGCATTTTAAGTGATGCTTGATTCATTTGACTTCACTCTATATTTAAGCAATTTATATGGTTTATAAGAATTTTCTTCTTCAAACTATTGCGCTACATATAAATAAATATGCATATAATGTGCAATTGAGGGATAGTTTGAGCTTCAATTCTCTATTTTGTGTTATTCTTGATTCATTAGACATCATTTATTCATAACAATGTATCTGTGCTCTTTATTTGGTCTATAATATAATTCAGATATTACTTATTCAAAATATTGTGTCACACATAAAAAAATATTGATATAATGTGCAAATAAAGCTCATTTAAAACATCAGTTGAGTCTTTTAAGCTATATTTGATACTTCGACATCAATTTATCACAATAATCTATATTTAAGGACTTCATAGGTCTAAAATATTATTCAGATCTTAACTATTAAAAGTATTGCATTATAACTAAAAGAAATGAGCATTTAATATGCAAATGAAGCTTATTTCGTGCTTCAGTTGATCATTTTAAGCTTTTCTTGAGTAATTTTATGTCAATTGATCCCCATAATCTGTACGTATTTTATATGGTCTAGAACATAATTCAGATCAAACTTATTTAAAATATTGCATTATACATACAGAAATGCGCATCTGATAAACAAATAAAGCTTATTTCGAGCTTCACTTGAGCATTTTTGGCGATTCTTAGACATTACAATAATAATATATATTTAAGAACTTTTATATGGTTAAGAATATAATCAGAACATACTTGTGCAAACTATTGTGTTCTATATATATAAATATTCATATAATGTGAAAGAAATAAAGCTTATTAAATACATTTGAGTATTTAAAGCTATACTTGTAAGTGCTACAACAATTCTAGAATGAGGAAATAACCCAGAATCGTAAAATACCTCGTGCCATCGCTGATTGAAATCGAGTTGTTGAGTGGATGAACTTGAAACCCGCAAACCAAGCGCGTCTCCTTAATCTCTGATTTTTTTTCATATCCTGCAGTGAGAGAATCACTACAAAGCCGATTTAACAGGAGTTAGTCGGCCTTGACTCGTTCCCTCAAGAAAATCCTTATGCCCTCTTTCTCTCTTGTCTAAATTCTGTTTAGATATGAAAGAGACACTCTACCATACTCTCTCCATCATAGAGATATATAAATAGAGGGTTCAAAACGCTCAGAAGATGCAAATTGCAATGTTTAATGAAAGGGTGCGATGTTCACAGCATTCTGTCTAGGTGCACTGTATTGACTGAAACGATCAGTTTCACTCTGAACTTGTCCGTTCTAACTGACAGAATACTACAATACTTTATTCATTTGACGTCAATTTATCACAAGGATATATATTTAAGCTCATTAAATGGTCTAGAATGAATTTCAGATCTTACTTGAAAGAAATATGGCATTGTACATGATGAAATATTCATATAATGTCCTAGTAAAGCTTATCTGGAACTGAGTTGAGCATTTTAAATGATTCTTGATTTATTTGACATCAATTGATCACAACAATCTAATATTGAAGCTCTTGATATGTCCCAAAAGACAATTTAGACCCTACATAATAAAAAAATATTGCACAAAACATGAAAAATTTGCATGAAATGTGAAAATAATTTCTGGAGCTTCAAATGAGCATTTTATGTGATTCTTGATTCATACGACGCAATATGATCACAATAACTATATTTAAGTTCATTATACTGTCTAGAATATAACTAATATCCTATTTATTCAAAATATTGTGTCATAAAGAAATAAATATTCATATCATGTGGAAAAGAAGGTTATTCAGTGCATGTGTTGAGCATTTTAGGCGATTCTTGATCTGTTTGACGTCATTTGTTAACATTAATCTATATTTATGTATTTTATAGACCTATCTTGATTATTTTATTGTACATAAAGAAATATGCATATAATGTGTAAATTAAGCTTATTTGAAGCCTAACTTTAGTATTTTATGGGATTCATGATTCCTTCAACGTCAATTGATCACAATAATATATACTTAAGCTGTAAAAACCCAAACTTTTTAAATTAAAGTTTATTAATTTTTTTTTTTTAGAAGCTAATTTAATTTAATTAATTTAATTAGCAAAAATCTAATCGTAAATCCCATTTGTAAATTGAGAACGATTTTTATTTTGAATTCGATATGATAATTGATTTCCGGCCAATTGAAAATATTCTTTAAAAATATTGATTATATGCCTAATTATATGTTTTATGCCTCAAAGTATTTGAATATCTATTTTTATAAATTTTCCATATTTTATTTATAGCCAAAAATCTGATTTTGGTGCTTAGAAATTGTTTTTCCTAATTTCCTTTGATCTGAGCCGTTTGATCAAGTTGAAAAGCCCTGAAATTTTGTGGACCGTTGGATCGAGCATCGGATCCCTTTTCCCTTCCCCTCTCTTTTTCTCTCTCTCTCCCTTCTGTTCCACGCCGAGAAATCCTCGTTGACTCCTTTCGCTCGAGTCTTTCTCCCTCTCTTGTCACTCTCTCTCTCCCCCTGACAGAAGCACGCGATAATCGCGACTTCGCTGCCACTCCCTTTGACTACCGTCGCACTCGCGACCCCACTGCCTCCTTTACCCCTCACCTCCAACTCGTGCTAACCCTCACTCTCTCTCTCTCGCCTCGTGCGGAGAAGCGCAATTTCCGCGCGATTGAACCCCTCTGACCCCCGTCGTGCTCGAGACCCCACTGACACCTCGTGCTCACCTGCCACCTCAGCCGTTTGACTCCCTCCTCTCCCTCTATAAGCCATCCCTCTTCTCTCTCTCTCTCGAGACCCAAAGACCCAGGTAAGAACAGAAAATAAGAAAAAGGAAAAAGAAAGAGAAAAAGAGAGGCGGAGGCTGTAGCTGGAGGACGAGGTGGTCGACGACGAGGTGGTGGCGCTGACATTGACGGTGTGGTGGTGTCGATTGACGGTGGCTGAGCTCAACCCTTGTTTCCCTCTTCTCTTCTTTGCCTTACTACCTCGGTTTGCAACTCTTCTCTACCTATTTCTTTTCCTTTGCTCTGTGTTGTGGTTGGATGGATGTGATGCCTACTCTTGCTTGATTTATTGCTCTGAGACTGTTGCTTGAACTGTTGAATCGATGAGAGATGTTGTGCTTAGCCTCTGTGTGTGTTTTGATCTGCTTATGTGCTTGTTGTTTGGCTCGAGGAATTTGTAGAATGCTTCTTTGAACTGCTATAGTAGTTGTACTTGTTGGTTGCTCCATCTGAACTATTAGATGGTTGTGTTTGCTTAGTTTAGGCTGTGGATACGTTAATCTGTTGGTACCTTTGTTTAACTCTGTGTTTGTTCTTGGCTTGGATCTGTCATGATAGTTGTATGCCTAATTTTAGTTTAAATGCTTGTCGAATAGGCGATATCCCACTTGTGGTAGACTTCCTGGACTGATGCCAGGCTGGTACAGGCTTGGTACCAGTCGGTTTTTCCTTCTGTTTGTTTACTGGTACCAGTGTAGTTGATGCAGGGACTTGTCTGTGAAGTTTTCCGATTTTAGGACTGATTCGTAATTATTTTTGAACTGTTTTAGGACTTATGTGGAATTAAATCTGTTTCTAGGGACCTTAGTGTGAAAGTTAGGTAAATAAATTTGATTCAGGGTCCTTTGTGTAATTTTGGTTGTTTGGGTTCGGATTTGGTCTCCGAAACCCTTTCCTTTTCCCTGTTGGGCTCTGTTCCGTACTGGGCCTTTCGGGCCTGTGTTTCTGCCCTTGTTATTTTCTGCGTGGGCTTTGTTTCTTTTCTGTTGGGTCTGTGTGACTTGGGTGTTGCTGTTTATCTTGCGTAGCCCCTTTGCTTTTGTTGCTGGCTGGATTTTTGAAAACTAGTAATGAGTTGGATTTTGATTAATTAAAACTAGAACTATAAGTATTTGATGGCATAATTATGTTAGCAAATTGATTTGGATTTGAGTAAAAGCTTTTTGGCCGAGAAATTAAACGAGTCGGATTCGGAAATAAAATGTTGGCTTTACAAATGGGAAATGATTAGACTGTCCGTAAAATAATTTTCTTTACAGATACTATGACTTAAACGGACACATTATGATCCCAAAATATTTTCAACTAAACTAAGTTTTCTTCGTTAGTATTTTGAAACGAGTTTTATCTTATTTTAGTTGTTTTATCAAAAGTGTTTCATACTTGAGCAAAACACTATTTAAGTATTAACTAAACTTTTCAAATAATTTCCTAAACCAAACTAATTATTGCCACGTCTCAAAACGTCGTAGTTGGACTATAGGAATCGTCAAAAACGACTTTCTACACATTAATTTTATAGCTGGAACTTAACAAATTATTTCTAAAAACTAGTAACTTAACTTTCCTTCTTAACTAGTTTTAAACGGAACTCCGTCAATTTATTTTTATAAACTAATTACGTATAATAATATATTTTAATACCGAGTCCTCTTTTTACCTAATTAGAAGTTAAGTATGGCTAAAGATTTTTATAACCAGAACTTGAAACTAGTTAAGGGATATTAGGGTTTAATCGTTAAATTAGTTTTAACGATAGTTTCGTTCACCAGGTGACCAGGCAGACTATCAGGGAGACGAGTACTACTACCCTGAGCACGAGGACGGTGACGCAGGACAGGACTCTGTCGACCCTCCAGTGGAGTAGCAGCTTCTACGCCCTACTTTCCAGGTGTGGATGCCTTAGGTTTTGTTTAAACTTTAGATTAAGAATTAGATCTTAAATTTAATGTGTGCATAGCATGTCATCATCATTAAGTAACAGTTAAGCACTTTTCATTTATTAAACATTAGCTTTGCATGGATAGGTTATCATCTATATCAATAAAAGTGATTAAAATACTTAAAATGCCCTTAATCAACACTTGCATCTGGTTTGGTACAAAAGAGTGAGACCGAGTGTGATAAGTTCGTTTTGCCTGGGGTTTCCATTATCGGGAGATTGCACCCAAGCTAAATGCCGGTGGTCTCCTTATGATAGAGATCGTGGGCAACGCGTTTCGGATGATCACTCAGCAGACCGACCGTTAGGCGGTACTGCGGTCACTTGGTAGTTTATTATTGTTAGGATGTTGATATATATTTATGTCCGCTTGATTAGACTGGACCCTATGGGGTTTGTTTGCCGCTATCTGTTAGACTACCTCTCGATCTCCCATGATTCAATACCGGTATTGACCTACTCCTCGACGGGGGCTGTAGGATTGGAGCTAGGCCGCTGATTTTTATCGAGCTATGATTCTTTATAAAGAATGTAGGTAGATCTATTTTTAGGCAAGGTCCATGTCATATGGGAATATGTGAGGATTGATTCTGGATTTGCTATGAGTATGACTGACTACTGAGTGTGGGTGTTTGACTCTCGTATATATATGTATATGATTATCTCGTATTATCTTATATTATCAGAAAACCAGATATTTTTCTCTTCTATCTTTGGGCATATCATGATTGGATAGGCAAGCATCATAAACACATAAAATTATATTTTAGAACTGCATAACTTAGGAGTTTAAAAGTGTTTAACTGAAGTATGGTTTAGTTCTAGCTTTAGTTTAACCAGAACCTTGTAGGCTCACTCTTTCACCACACTGAGTATTAATGTACTCATCCCACATACTTTGATTGTGGAGACAGGTTCGGGTTTGGCTGGCTTAGCAGAGGAGGAGATAGCAAAAGACCAAGCCGAGCTGGAGTAGTTATCTTATTACTTTATCATTAGGATTTTGTTTAGACTTTGGCTGGAAATTTTGTTGTGTAAAACATTTACCGGCCCTTTTGTTGTATAAACAAACTTATCCTTTATTATATGATTTTTATTTGTGATATTATATCTGTGACACTGTTTATTAGCCTTACGTGTGCACAGTAGAGTGTGTACACGTGGCGGGGCTGTCTATCCCGAATTATGGCTTGGTTCGGGGTGTGACATAAGCACTTTATATGGTCTAGAATTTAATTTAGATCTAACATATACAAAATATTTCGTTACAAATAAAGAAATATGCATCTGATGTGCATATAAAGATTGTTTGGAGTTTTACATGAGCATTTTAAGCGATATACTATTCGTTCGACTTCAATTGGTCACCACTATCTATATTTATGCACTTTATATGGTTTAGAATACAATTAAGAATTTCTTCTTCAAAATATTACGCTACACATAATGAAATATGCATATAATGTTCAATTTAAGGTTAATTTGAGCTTCAATTCTCTACGTAATGTGATTCATGATTCGTTAGACATCATTTAATCAGAGCAATCTATATCTGTGCTCTTTATATAGTCTATAATATAATTCAGATCTTACTCATTCAAAATATTTTTTCATATATAAATGAATATTGAATATTCATATAATGTGAAAATAAAGCTCATTTAAAACATCAGTTGAGTATTTAAAGCTATACTTGACATTTCAACATCAATTTATTACAATAATCTATATTAAGGTCCTTATAGGTCTAAAATATAATTCAGATCTTGATTATTAAAAATATCAGGTTATAACTAAAGGAATAAGCATATAATATGCAAATAAAGCTTATTCCGTGCTTCAGTTGGGCAATGTAAGCTTTTTTTGATTAATTGTACGTCAACTGATCACCATAATCTATGCTTAAGTATTTTTATGGTCTAAAATATAATTAAGATCAAACTTATTCAAAATGTTGCGTTACACATACCGAAATATGCATATGATGTGCGAATAAAGATTACTTCGAGCTTAACTTGAGCATTTTAGGCGATACTTGATTCATTCCACATTATAATAATCTATATTTAAGCACTTTATATGGTCTTTAATATTATTCAGAACATAAAATATTCTGTTATACATAAAAAAATATTCTTGTAATACGAAAATAAAGCTAATTTTTATTCTGTTATACATAAAAACATCAGTTGAGTATTTATAGCCATTTTTTATTCATAAAATATTCTGTTATACATAAAATATTCTGTTATACATAAAAACATCAGTTGAGTATTTATAGCCATTTTTTATTCATTTGGCATCAATTTATCACAACAATCTATTGTTATATGGCCTAGAATTAATTTCAGATCTTACTTATAAGAAATTTTGTGTTGTACATGATGAAATATGCATATAATGTGCTAATAAAGCTTATTTGGAAGTCGAGTTGAGCATTTTAAATGATTCTAGATTCATTTGACGTCAATTGATTGCAACAATCTATACTGAAGCTCTTGATATTTCAGTAGATACAATTTAGATCCTACATAAATAATATTGCACTAAACTTGAAGGAATATGCATATAATATGCAAATGATGCTTTTCTGGAGCTTCAGTTGAGCATTTTAAGAGATTCCTGATTCATACGATGTAATTTGATCACAATAATCTATATTTAAGTTCTTTATATGGTCTAGAATATAATTAATATCCTAGTTATTCAAAATATTGTGTCATACATAAAGAATATGCATATAATGTGCAAAAGAATATTATTCCGTGCTTGTGATGAGCATTTTAAGCGATTTTTTATTCGTGTGACGTCATTTATTAATATTAATCTATATTTAAGCACTTTATATGGTCTAGAATGTAAATTAGATCTGACATATACAATTATTTCGTTATACATAAAGAAATGTGCATATGATGTGCAAATAAAACTTGTTTGGAGCTTTACTTGAGCATTTTAAGTGATGCTTGATTCATTCGACTTCACTTGATCACCAGTATCTATATTTAAGCACATTATGAGGTTTATATGAACGTTCTTCTTAAAATATTAAGCTACACATAAAGAAATATGCTTATAATGTGCAACTGAAGGATAGTTTGAGCTTCAATTCTCTATTTAGTACGATTGGTTATTTTTTAGACATCATTTAATTACAACAATGTAAATCTGTGCTCTTTATTTGGTCTATAATATAATTCAGATATTACTTATTCAAAATATTGTGTCACACATAAATAAATATTCATATAATATGTAAATAAACCTCATTTAAAACATCAGTTGAGTATTTTAAGCTATACTGGATACTTCGACATCAATTTATCACAATAACCTATATTTAAGGCCTTTATAGGTCTAAAGTATAATGCAGATCTTATCTATTAAAAATATTGCATTGTAACTAAATAAATGAGCATATAATATGAAAATGAAACTTATTTCGTGCTTCAGTTGAGAATTTTAAGTTTTTCTTGATTAATTTTACGCCAACTGATCCCCATAATCTATACTTAAGTATTTTATATGGTCTAGAACATAATTCAGATCAAACTTAATAAAATATTGCGTTATACATATAGAAATATGCATATGATGTGCAAATAAAGCTTATTTCGAGCTCCACTTAAGATTTTTAGGCGATTCTTGATTCATTCGAAATTACAATAATCTATATTTAAGAACTTTATAAGCTTCTTTAGCAATGTTTGATATTTCAAAGCAAGTTAGAGTTTATCAGAATGAATAAAGCCTGGAAGTTCAGAAGGAAAAAAGAGGCTCCTAGCATCAGTAGTCTCGAGTTGATTTGTTTGGAGCTTTACATGAGCATTTTAACCAATACTTGATTCGTTCGACTTCAATTGGTCACCATTATCTACATTTAAGCACTTTAAAAGGTTTATAATATTATTAAGAGCTTTCTTCTTCAAAATATTGTCCTACACATAATGAAATATTCATATAACGTGCAATTAATGGTTAATTTGAGATTCCATTCTCTATTTAATGTGATTCATGATTCGTTAGACATCATTTAATCACAACAATTTATGGTTAAATCAGATTTTACTTATTCAAAATATCGTGTCATACATAAATATAATTCATATAATGTGCAAATAAAGGTCATTTAAAACTTCAGTTGAGTATTTTAACCTATACCTGCTACATCAACATCAATTTATCACAATAATATTTATTTAAGGTCTTTATAGGTCTAAAATATAATTCAGATTTTAATTATAAAAATATTGTGTTATAATAAAATAAATAAGCATATTAATGCAACTGAAGTTTATTTCATGCTTCAGTTGGGCGTTTTAAGCATATTAATGCAATATAAATTTAAAGATGGTCTATATATTTCACATTGAATAAACAGAGATTAAATATAAAATTTTGGCTTAATTAATATTCAGCACACGTGGCGGATGAAGAAATTATAAACCTAAAGACAATCTTCAACAAACGAAGAGGACACAAACTAAAATGAAAACCACACAAAGAATGCTAATCGGTTTAAACTACCTATTCCGGGCATCAAGGCTATAGAAATATCAAAGCTATTTTATGAAAACAAGAAGCAATTGCCATCATAAAAAAAGAGCCGTGTTGGACAAAATATAGAATAAATAAATAATAATTCGATTAACAAGAAGCTAAATCCCACAAAAATTATTAATAATCTTTAACTTCTTTTTTATTTTTCTCACAATTTTTTTTTATTTTATTCTATTGAAGAACTGCCTACTGCATGGAACAATACCATGAAGCTTCGTCACGCAGGTCCCCCGAAACAAGTAAGCTTTATGACAGATCCATCTGTGATTCCATGTTCTGTGAGCTTCTTTCTATTAGTATCCAACCATAGACTGTCAAATTGGAGACGTTGATTTTCTTTGTTGACGCCCGTCTCAATCTTGATTGCATTCTTTAGGTCCTGCACGGTAGTTTGCTCATTATGGTTATATTATCTATAGTGAACTCAGTAAGCGAAGACGAAGAGTTCGTTGGCTTGATGGTAACCTTTATTTTTACTGATTTTGATGATGGCAATTGCTTCTTGTTTTCATAAAATAGCTTTGATATTTCTATAGCCTTGATGCCCGGAACATGTAGTTTAAACCGGTTAGCCATTCTTTGTACGGTTTTCATTTTAGTTTGTTTCCTCTTCGTTTGTTTAAGATGTCCTTTAGTGAGCTTAAGATTAATTAATTCAAAATTTTATATTTAATCTCTGTTTATTCAATTTGAATTATATAGACCATCTTTAAATTTATATTGCATAAGCACGGAATTAAAGGATCAGCTAAATATATGCCATAAATATGGACCCATCCTCTTTCAAAATAATATAAGGGAATGCGGTGAGTTGAATGACTGAGAAGAAGTCTAAACACATTATATTACATATTCAGAAAATTATATAGTCATTCTTAAGAGTAAGATTATGATAATAATTTAGTTCGCAATATTTTGCAAGTTAAGTACAAAAATTACGGAATCATTTTTCAAATGATGACTCAGCACACCAGAAAATTTTGTAATGGGTTCAACAAACTTATAATATTAATATTTTATTTAACTAAAATAAATTCATACATCCTTATTATTTAAATTTATCCATTTTTCAACATAATAATTCGAAAACTAAAGATTAAAAACATAAAAAATAATTTTAATCGTATACTACATGGAAAAATAGAAATTGAAATATAACACGTTTCATTTCACTTGTATTTTTTTCATTGTGCATAAATTGAGTAACAAAGCTATGGCAATTTTTTTCCCCGAAAAGCAAAAGAGAGAATTGCTAACTTAATTAGAAATTATGTTGTCCTATTTAATGTTTTTTTAATTAAAAGTTGGAAATATTGCTATTCTTACATAATAAAACAATTCATGAGAGTGCAATCAGGATTTATGGGGTTCAATAGTAGCGTAGTATCTATGTATTTATGGGGTTCAAACTTAGCATGGCTATAAAAATATTTATTTTATAAGTATAATTGTTTATACATAGCGTTATTTTTTGAAATAAAATGGAGTCAATTGACCTTCATTTAATTCAATACGCCACTGACTAAGAATCATTATTGCCACTTACATCATAAGTGGTATATTTATATTCCAAATTTATATATACTAGTTATTGTATCGTGCTTCACGCGATGTATGATTAGTCTAAGGTGATTGTTTGCAACAAATGACATGTTTGTCAGAATTGCAGACGATGGAAAATACAATCAGATGCAAAATCACTTACAATCAGCTAAACATGGTTTTTCCACTTTCAAATAATATCAGAAAGAAATTGATATTAATTACAATTAAGGTGTCACCATTGAATTAAAAATTGCCAAATTCTAACACCTAAACCAAACTAATTACTTGTAGATTAAACCATAGGAAAAGGAATTGTTGTGTGGAGATGGAAACGACAATCCTGAAATCCAGGAAATTGCCATCAAATGAACCAATTGTTCAAGGAGGCTGATAAATATCATTTCTAATATTCCTCATTGATGAAGGAATTAAATCTTATGGTATCAAATAAATTTGTACCTAGAACTTAACCTCACTAGTAGTTAGGGGCTCTGGCAAGAGGCATCGCCTCTAGTTGCTGCTGGATCCTTAAACAAAAATAAAGAAACAAGGGGAAATGCTGTCCAAGTGTTTCCAGGTTTTGTAATATCATTGACCAGACCTAATTATACATATGATATGCTTGATTTGTGTCGATCCTGATCGAATGGATAATTGCAACGTTTCCTTTATTGAGGTGTTTGATTGAAACGATAGACTGTCTTGATAGTTTGTTGCAACTATGAGTCTGAAATTCTGCTATACAGTCTGGACCTATGTAATCTTCATGAACATTGATGCTTAACTCACTTACCTATAGTTGCTTGTGATCATTTTGATATAGTTTGGCTTGCTGAATTTTGTTCCAAGTCCAATTGGTAAGCTTTTGAAATGCTTTTGATGTCTTTGACCCTGATTGTTGTATTTGGTTTTGGTCTCATCTATTAATGATAAATAGCTAGTAGACCCATTGAATGGTCTGATAAGCAAGCTCCATGAAATGTGTATTTAGATGTAATTCTAGAACCTTGTTCTCATATTTGGTTATTGCTTGAAGAATTTATTTTCAATTAGGCAGTAAGCCAACACTTTCCCCTTGATAACAGTATTTACTGGCTTGCCAATATTGTTAATCTTTTAATGATCTGTCAAAGGGTAAGTGATCAGGTTACCAAATGGTTGCTATTTCTTTTAATTAAAGAACTGGTTTTAATACGACCAAATCCTGTAACCAGGTGTCATATTTGTGTAGTACTTTGAACTGCATAGATTATCCTTACTGTGTGTAAAAACTAAAAAGAAATAATGGGATATCCGTGAGCTAATTCTTGTATTGCCAATGTAAAATAGAACCATAAGTTAAGCCAAACAAACTTGCTTATACCTTACGTTCTATGCATTTTAATGCAACTAGGTACACATGTAATTAAGAGCCACGTTGGTTGAATTCAGATTTGTTGGGATACATGAATAGTCTTGTAACACTTGTATATAAACCAATCTTTAATTGTAGAACCCTTTTTATAAGTTCTATAACGTCAGTGGCTCTGGAAGCAGAAGATAGGCAAAGGTAGACAATGTATTTCAAGTCGCATGTAACTCAAACCATACTTGTACCAGACCTGTACCAAAACTTAGGCCCACTCATCAAATTAGGAAAACGCAACCCAAATTGAGGATACGTTGTGCTCTCCTCACCTCCGCGGTTCTATTAGAATAAGTCAGACCGGTTGTAGTGGTTCCGTCCATCGGAAAATGAGTATAGAAAAGTTCAGCGATGAAAGCGAATAAAAACCGAAGAGAACCTTCAATTCCTTGGCCAAATGAAGACGACGCAACCTAAACGAAGAGCATCGCTGCGTTCTCCTTGACCTCATGATACCAATACACTTAGCCTCATCACCAATGGTGGCTTAGATCACCGTAATTAAATACTGGAGGGCTCGGGTACAAATAATTTTATTGCAGGGATCCTTTTGTAAAAACCCCTTTTCTTTCCTTTCCGTCGAAAGTCGAAAGTCGAAACTCAGCGCCAAATCCTTTGGGATTTCCTGTGACAAGATGGGTTACAACCTTGTCAGAAGTCCATCACACGAAGCTCGCGCAGAGGTTCAGCTATCACACGCGTCAACGACGCGTCGGACCCTGTCAACGCCAAATCACCTTCTCTCTGCTGAGGTAACCCAATAGGATAATTCCAAATAGTCTGAAACATAGAAAAATCATTAAAAATTGTAGAAAACTCAGAAATATTTAAATAAAATATCAAATTTAAAAAATCTATAGAAACTAGATTTACTGATACTTTTATATAATTTTTTTTCAAAATACTAGCCTTTTATATTTCTGAAGTATTTTCATTATAAATCGAATCTTATAAAATAGAAATAAACACAATAAAAACTAGATAAATTTCTTATAAATTTTCAAAATAAAACCTAGATAATTTCAATTCTAAAAACATACTCAAGGGACTATTTTCAATTAAGTACTTTCAAATAATTATTTTCAAAAATGTAAAAGTAATTCTAAATTTTTAGATTTCTCCCAAAATCCAAATAAATGAAAAATAGTAAAATCATCAATGTCCAAAGAGAAATATTAGAAAATTAAAAGTCATAACAAGAAATTAAAAGTCAAAACCAAAACCTCTTCGTTGGAGAAAAAGTTCCTCGTTGGGGTTGAGATCAACCTCAAAAGACTTTAAGGATGTGTTTGGAAGTGAAGTGAATAAGAATGAATAGTCTATTCGTGAATAAGAATTAGGTAGAATGGTCTATTCATGAATAAGGAGGTGTTATTTGGATGGTGTGTTGTGAATAAGAATAGAGAAGAAAAAAAATATAATAATGATTTGATTTTGTTTTGAAACTATTTTTCATTATTAGAAGGATAGACGAAAATAATATAATAATAATTTATATTCATAATATAAATAATTACTATTTTATTTAATAAACCATTAATAAATAATAAATAATTAAAATAATAATTAACACAAATAATTTGTAGTATTTATCATAAAAATAATAATTTAAATAAATATTATAACAATGAAAATAATTAATCTGTAGTAATTATAATGATTATTAATACAATAATTACTATAATTGCCATAATAGTAATAATAATTAATATTGTAATACTGATAATAATAATTATGCTAATAAATTAACAAAAAATATTATCATTATTATTTAATAATAATATATTTATTATAATAAATAATAAATATTTATTATTATTATTTTATATGATTAATTTAATTTTTAACAAATTTTCATTAATAATAATAATGATAATTATTATTATTATTATTATTATTATTATTATTATTATTCGTGAAGTAATAATTATTATTATCTGATAATAAAAAAAATAATTATAAGAAAATGTTAAAAAGGAGATGGAGATTACCTTCAAAATACCAACGGACATGACAAAAATATTATTTTATTAATCAGCTTCTTTCCTTTTCCCATTGATGTTTTCATCTCCCATTTTTTATTAATATTTTTTTGGTTTGCACATGGGATGTTTGCTTGTTCCAGCGAAATTCTAGCTGAGAGCAGGAATTGGAATAGGCGAGCGAATTGCCTATTCAGAATTCTTAAATGGTGTTTGGTTCTGCTCATTCACTCCTATTCGCGAATAGCTAATTCTCAGGGAGGTACCAAACACACCTTAGGGTGTGATTGGATGGGAGGAGAATAGAGAAATTGAATAGAGATGAGTTTATTCCTTATTCCATATTCTAATACCAAGGTTTTGTAAGAGTATGAATAAGGACCCGAATAAGCCCAAATTCCTTATTCTTGTGTTGTTTGGTTTTCATCCGAATAAGGAATAAGGGGCTTATTCCTTATTCTCATCCCACCCAAACACACTCTTAGAAATTACCCAATTCTCACAATCTCATTGGAGGAAACCAAATCCCTCGTTAGGGTTGAGATCAAATTCCTAGCAAGTGGCTATGAAAAGTGCCCCAAGAATTATAAAAAAGTATTAGATTCTCATCAAGTGGCCTTCTCGCCCCAAGAGTTCCAAAAGTGTTCCTACAAGTGGTCACCAAAGACCCCAGGAACCCATACCAAGGTGCCCCAAGAGTTCAAATTTGAGTCCTTACAAGTGACATGAAACGTCCCAAGAATCTCCAAAATCAAACATCAGACTCCCTCGCAAGTGGCTAACAAAGGCCCTGGAGTTTATAAAAAGAAACACTAGATTCCCTTACAAGTGGCTAACAAAGGCCCTGGAATTCTAGAAATAACGAGTTCTCAACAAGTGGCTAATAAAGGTCCCGAGAATACCAAATATATCACCTTTGGACTGAACTGTGTGCAATATATCTAAAGTCAAAAGAATTGTTCCTACAAGTGGCCAGGAACCAACCCTTACAAGTGGACGGTGAAAGTGCCACAAGGGTTATAATTTCTCCAAAACGTAAAGCGAAGTAACTCCAAAACGAAAGAATGACTTCAAGACGACCCCAAATGAAAGTGTATCTCTTCAAAAGCATTGTCTCATCGATTAAGTCCCGTCAATTAGGTTTGGTATCATCAATCAAGTCTGGTCTGAGCCATTTTACGACTTCCTTCCTAGCATATTACCTTTTTAGCCCTTTAATCAATGGTTTTCGTGGTTCGTCCCAATGTATTTAACAATGGGGTCTTGCGCCCATTGGAAAGTTGGACCCAAACATAAATAATAAACCTTAACGAAGGTAAGTTCTCGCTAATGTTCCTTGTTGTCAAGAGGCATTTATGTGCCAGAATTCGGTTCCGTGAAGGATGAATCTCGTGGGGTATTTCTCTTCCGCTGAAATCTGTTATTCAGCTAGAATGACAAAAAATCTCACACAATAGGTTTAATGTATCACATGAGATTTTCGGGCCGATTACCATCCTAACCCACTCTTTGGATACTTTATCTCATTAGCGAGCGTACGTGAGGTGCAATGTGTTGTCTAAGAAAAATTCGACATTATTTCCCTTATGTTCCCTGAATACGCCAACGCACGATTGCTCGTGTGTACGTATCTGTGGGAACATAAAGGGAAGTGCTGCCGAATTTTTTTCAGACAACACGTTGCATCTAACGTACCACTCGCTAATCCTAAATGAGACAGAGTATCCAAATAGCAGTCCCTAACTAGGACTATCCAATATCAATCCATTAGGGATTAATCTCGGACGAGCACGATCTAAAGTAGTTAAAATTCCAGCAATTTGGTCCTATATGACAATACAACTAATATATGCAAATGCCAAATAATTAATCAGTTAACCATGCATGCTTACAAATTGATAATTTACCAAATTGAACTTATTAAAGATTAAAATAGAAAATTATCGAAATTCTCTCCAAACGATGATTTTATCGCTTTAATAGAATCAAATTATCTTCCTCTTCCTAATTTATAACATCAAAATGAAAAAAAATCAATTACAAATGCAAAAAAAATACTTAAAATATAAATAATAAATACAAGAGAAAATTATTGAAGAATGTATACCTCAAATGTAGATTTTTTTTTTTTTTTACTTCTAATTGCTCTCCTTTACTTCCTCTTTCTATTTTTCAATTTTTCCAAAATTTTCTAAATTTTTAGTTAATTTTTTAATGTGGATTTGAATGAGAGTAAATGCTCTCAGTTTTGGAGGAAAAAAAATGACATAGAAACAATAATGGCGGTTAGGGATTGGGGAAGGGGCAGAGAAGCAAAAAAAAAAGTATTTATAGGACCTTTTAAAAAAAAAAATTCAGTCCTAAAGAGCTGCAAAAAAAAAAAAAAAAAAAAATCGGATTCTCTTTAGAACCGGTCTTTATAAAAAATCAGTCCTAATTATTATATTTTTTGCACCTACTTTTTAGAAAAATTGATCCTAATAGAATCAAATTTTTTTTCTAAAAAAATAGAATCGGATTTTTTGCTACTGGCTAGCTATTTTTAGAATCGGATTTCTCTAAAACCGATGTTAATGTGGTGGTGCTAAAATTTATTTTTGTTGCAGTGTCTTTATGAAAAAAAAAGAAAAAATTAGGACCTGCATCATTTATAACGACTTTTGAATAACGGCATTTGTTAATTATACGATGATTTATTATATTGACCCTTTGACGAAGAAAGTTTTAATTTTCATTTCTTATAGGGGAGCACCATCAATTGGTTTAGGTAGTTGTACTTTGATAACTACGATGGTTCAAGTCCAGGGAAGTTCTTCCAAAATCAAGTTCAACTATCTTTATAATATCAATCAAATTCAACTTTTGCCACTCACCTACTATCCAAAGATCCCATAATTGGGTCATTAACGTGATTGTAGATAATAAAACTTAAGTGCTCCTCCCAAAGGCCGTTTGAAAAAAGAAAATATTGGGTCCTTTTCGCGTATTTAATTAAAAATAATGACAAGATACAGGTGCCGCACCTTGCCGTCCCTACACAGGTGCAAATGCAACCCACCAAACATTAACATGAATTTGCCAGAATATTTTTTGCATTGTTGTTTGACTCAGTGAAATGATTTCTGCCGTAATCTGTGCCAGTTATAAAGCGCCTATTGGTAGGAACCAAAAAGCATTCTCCTTAATTTATTAAAGCAGTAAAGCTTGAAAATTTGTACATTCAAAAGTTGGATAGATTTATATTTATTTTACTTTAAGACTTTGTATTATAGTACTTTATTTTTCCATTGTTTTTCTAGTTGATATTACGTTTGATTAAATTAAAATATGATGGTTGATAAATAACAATACTACAACATCAGTATAGAAAATTAGAAATTAACGGAGCTTGCAAATCTATTTGCCGTGATTTTCCATATATCGTGTATCGTAACATTAAAGTTTATAATGTATAATGTGCACATTAAAGTATTTTGAATTGTATCGTGTATTTTGAATTATTTTGGAATAAGTTATAGTTTATAATGTCCAATGATGCTTATGAATTTGTACTTTGTTTTTCATACAATCGGTCTGTTATAATTATAAAGGAAAATATTGTCATCTGCTTTACGTTCAAAATGAAACAACTTACAATGGTGGTTTTATTTATTACTTTAATTATTTTCAATAATTTTTTTTAATAAGTACTTGAATTCTTTTTCTAAGTTATTAACGGTCTCTAAAAATAAGTACTCAAGCTAGGTTGATCGGTGCAAAGAATGTGGACAGAACGTATGTGATTTCAGTCTTTTTGCATCTGATGTTTGCACCTTTTTCAAGTGATCGAGAGCCCCTTAAATATGACTGTTTTGATGGAGAACAGTATCTTTTTTTTTTAGATAAATACTAGATAGAGGCTATCTAGTGGTTACAAGAAAAGAAAAATATTTTTTTTAAAAAAAAAGAAAAAAAAGCAAACAGTATTCCTAACAAGAGAACAGTAGCTAGTATCCACTATTCCTCTATCTCTCATCAAGACTGTACAGGGGCGGAGAGAGTAGGGGTGCGGGAATGGGCAATGTCCCCCCTGATTTGAACTTTTTAAATAATTACATTGAGTTTTTTGAGTGGGATTAGTTAACTTGTATTGAAGCCCCCCTGTCGTTTATATTTGAGCCCCCTTGTCCACATGCCTAGTCCAAATACTTGTGAATAATCTAAATAATAATTAGTTATAAACAAGCTGGGCACTTGTCTAGTTTGTTGGTTTTTATTTTTTTATTTTTTAAATGTATCCATTGCACTTAATATCATAAAGATGTTTTGATAAAAACTGAGAAAAGAGACATGATGTTATATTAAAATAATATAACTGCACATGTACTTGTCATCACATTAATTTTCAAAATGATTCATATCTATTAATTTTCAAATAGACATTTGTTTACAAGTAAATATACATACTCATGTAATTGCAAAGTTCTGATTTTTTTGTTAAAATTTATTTCATATCCACTTATTTTTACATAGACATACTTTTACATGTGAATAGACGAATTTTTCTAATATTTAAAATTCTGAATTTTCAATTTAATTATTATCCATTAATCTTGTAACATTAAATCCTTCTAATATGCATAGTTTTGTGACGGGTACATGTATACATCGTTTTAACACAATATTATCTCACTCATATAACATTTAAACAACTTTCATGAAATAAGATATAATATAATTATTTATACTGAATAGAATTTAAGGCAGAGAATGCAAGTTAACAGCGTGCAGTTTATTTTGGAGCCTAGCATTTAGAAAAATTAGACGCATGTGTCTTTGTGCCTAGGCTTTTTATGCTTATTTAGAGGGTCTGAGCCTTTTCTGAAATTTCTAAGGCAAATAAAATCCTTTATAAAATAAGTCCAGCATGGTCGAGAAAAGGAATCCCTCCTAATTTTCAAATTAGCCCCTGAAAAAATATCAAAATTATATAATATTCTATTCAATTTATTAAATTCTCCTCACAAATAAAATTTTTTAATATAACAACATTTTGCCTCCCGTTCCAGAATTTTGGCTCCGCCCCTGAGACAGTAGAGAGAAGAATATAGAGAGAAGGGAGATAAGGCGGAATCCGACATACCGAAAGAAAGCCATCGCTGTAAGGGAGGCTAATCGGATTAGTGATGTCCTTCGCTGGAGGTACACATTACGATCCTGAGAATTAATTCCACATTATCTGTTAAAGTTCTGACATGTTAAGTAAAAAAATATATATATATAAATAATACGAGAAATTAGAGTCTGGATGGATGGAGTGGTTCATAATCCATATTAGCGACTATGTTTCAGCTTGGATTTAGCGGTCAAATGCAAACTTTTTGTCGGAATAGCTTCTCTGTACTAATATAAATGTAAAAAAAAAAAAAAATTGATCTGATTATTGTAAACTATTCATCCAAATGCACCACAAGTAGCCAGATTTGGCCTTCGCTTGTTCTACGATTCACTCAAATTCAAATTAATATATATATAAGTAGTCAGATTTTTAAAAACCGTTGTTATTATTGGACGTTCCATATAAGTTCTAGGAGCGATTTTTTAAAAATACGAAATAAATAGTAAAAAATTTCGAAAAAATATAAAATTTGGTTTCATGCAAGTTTTCGATATGAAGATTCAATCTAACGGTTTGAATCGGTGATTTGAAATTTGATTACGCGAATACGATCATGTAGGACGGACCACATTCTTCATATCGAAAACTTGCATGAAACCAAATTTTACATTTTTTCAAAATTTTTTAATATTTATTTCGTATTTTTAAAAATCGTTGTTAATGGACGTTCCATATGAGTCCTAGGAGTTCTAGGACGATAATTTTTTTCACTAATTATCGTCAAAAAATGGCAAGCTTTGAGAAATTCGAAAAAGAATAGCAAAAAATTTTCAAAAATTGTAAAATTTGGTTTTCTATGAGATTTCAATATATAGATTGGATTAGTTAATTTAGATTTGTCACTTTGCAAAACTACCGATCAAACGATCATGGTTCACGAAGGCTTAAATGAACCATGGTTCACAATAGATATTCTCTATATATATATAGAGAGAATGGATATAGAACACTAATGTGTACGGATCGTCCCCGTATACATGAGTCGTTTTTCGAGTTCTAAAATTCAAACGGGCGATCCGAACCGTTCAAGTTGTTCTCCATATTGAAAAACTATTGGAGACCAAATTTTACATTTTTTCGAATTTTTTTACTATATATTATGATATTTTAAAAAAACACTACAATTGGAGTATTTTAGGCCCTCCAACTTGAAAATATCATAATATATAGTAAAAAAATTCAAAAAAATATAAAATTTGGTCTCCGAGGGTTTTTCAATATGGAGAACAACTTGAACGGTTCGGATTGGCCGTTTGAATTTTGGATCTCGAAAAACGACTCATGTGTACGGGGACGATCCGTACACATCAGTGTATTTTATCCATTCACTATGTATATATATATTTCAGTTAACAGTGTTTGACACGTTTTTTTTTTTTTTTTAAAAAAAAAATTGCTACTACATGAGTTTTTGCATTGGAAAGTGTTAAATTTTCTTGCGAGGCACCCGCCATTAAACAACGATTAGACGGCAATTAAACCTAGTAAATCATTAAATAACACCTAGCTGTTGAATAGAGCTAAATATTTTTTAAAAATTTGCCAGCCGATTAAAAATAAACAAATCAGATTTAATGACGTCATATATTTTTTTTCCTAGATGGCGCCAATCATTCATCTAACGTGTTCATGTAGATAACTAGATTGACCGATTTGCCGATTTGGTTTGGAAAACAAGATCATGCGACTCGAATTTGCAAAGTCAAGATCAGAACAATGGCGTTGTGTTATTTTTCGGTGGTCAATGTTGTTATTTACATATAAAAAATATATGTATATATATAAAATAAAAAATAATGGCCGGTAAAGGCATGATGAATTGAAATGATCATCAGAACTAAGCAAACTAACAAATATTTTAGGAAAAATTAGATATGTGCCACTCTAAAATTGAAAAATTAGAAATTTGTCACTCTAAAATAATGTTTTTGAAAATTTCCACCCTAACTTTAATTTACTAGGAAATTTGTCACTTTTTATTTTTAACTTTTCATATTGACCAGAATACCCTCTTCTTTTGTCTCCCTCCTATCTCCCTCGTCAAAAACTTGAAATCCCCTATTTAGTGCTTCTACCGATTTTTTATTTCAAAAAAGTTGCATTCTGTTTGATGGCCAAAAATCCGAAGTTTCATAAGGAGATAATTGCAATTCTATACTTTTCAGTTTGTCTCAAGTTTGCAAGTCAAATTGATCTTGCGCACTGGTAATAAATAAGTGGAACCACTTAACGGAAAGTATTTAGAATGCAATTCCATCTTTTATTTTTTTTTTCATTGGCAATCCTTGTTTTAAGACTCTAATAAGTTCATTTTTTGGAAATTGGTTTTTAATGGAGTTTTTTTTTTACGAATTTAGCCACTGGCTAGATATATTTTCTTTAATGAAAAGATAGGAATTGTCCTTCATTTTTTACTCAAAATAAAAAAAACCTGTCGTTAATAATAAGAAACTAATTAATCTTAACTCAACACATGTACCAATTTTCAGATCAAGAGAGATTAACAAGATTCAATTAATCAGTCACAAATTTATTTTCGTACTCTCTGAATAATTGGTGAGGCAAATATTTTTAATCGGTAGAAACCCCGATTTCAATAAAGAAGGATGAGGATATTTTTGTCAATATCAAAAGTTGAAAATGAAAAGGACAAATTTCTAAGTAAATTTAATTTGGAGTGGCAATTTTCAAAGACTTAACTTTGGAGTGACAAAATTTCTAATTACTCAATTTTGGGATGGCAAATATCTAATTTCCCCATTTAATTGTTACTTAGTGCAATAGATTTTCTGCTAATATTTATATTTGACATAAGAAAATTGAAGAACATAAAAAATTATTTGGAGCCTGAGTGACTGAATTCCGTGGCACGGAATCCGTCAGACAGGTTTCGATTAGACCAGACAGATAAAATCATAAAAAAAGAAAAGAAAACGAATGAGTGTCTATTGTTTTCCAAATCAAGAACTTTTTATCAAATAAATGCACTCAACGGTGATTCGTCAAATCGAACTATAGCATCACATGTATAATAAGCTTCTCAAATCCTCTGAAATCAGGTGGATTGTATAAGTTTCATTAATAGCAGTAATGGTAAAAGCAAATTCAGAATCATCGTCTCATCGACGATAAAAACACCTGATAATAAATAATAAATAATAAATACAATATTATTAGCAAATGTTATATTGCGATCTAATTATGTTTAGAACTAGACATATTTTGTTATCTACCCAAACCTGATTAATATATTGTTATATAAACCAACAAAAATATTAATGTATTAAAATTTTTAGAATTATAAAAATGAATTTAATCATCAACGTTGCATGCGTTGAATTTTAGTAAAGATGATAAATACTGAACTCTAGTTAGGGGAGTGGTTAGATAAATGCTAAAATTGAGAAGTCTCAGCAGATGCACCACAGTTCCCCTTTTGCTTAACTTAACATCACACTATTTATTAAAAGTAAAACTAAATATCTAAATACTGATTTTATTCGGTCTACAATATATTACAACCCTTTAATTTCATTCGCTAAAGATTAAGAGACCGAACGGTAAGCACACTAGAATTAACCTATCTAAGTCGATATAATTTGTTTAGTCTATCTTCAAAAATATATTTTAGTTAATGGGATTCTTAAATATTAAATTAACTTTTCTAATTCTACGTAATTATATTTTCATATAGTTTCACTTCCGCTTTAGAAATTTTCATTGTTTGCAAATGCCTTTGAATTGTCTAATGTTGATAGGTAAGCTTTACGAAGTTTTTTATCCTTTAATTGACGTTGAAGTACTCTTCTAACGATTCAGTTACTTCAAAAAGGGATTCCATTTGAGTGATTTCAGAGCAAATAAAAGTATTTTTTTTATACATGTTCGGTAGCACCAAAGAAATATATTTGAGAGTGAATTCGAATAGCCCTGCATTAAATGGCGCACGATTCAGGATTTGCGTGTGGAATAGGAAAACGAAAGAGGTAATTGATGGAAGGGTTTATTTTATTTAAATGGCTATGCTGTGTCGGGTAGGGAGTACGTCAACTGCAGTGCCCGGTCAGGCCGGATGGCAAGTCGGGAACACATTCTCTCTTCATGATCATGACCCATCCGAAAGCTTTTTTTTTTTTTTTGGGGTTCAACCGTCGTTTTAACTTTTGAGTAATTCTATGATGACATAAATTTAAGCCGTGCTTAAATCTTGATCATTCATGAAATTTCATATTTTCTAAAAGTATATTTATTATTTTTTGAAATGTTCGGAAAACTATTTTTTTTAAGACTTGCTCACCCCATCATTTAGAGATTCAATCCCACCTTGACAGCTTGACTAAAAATACCCTTGGCGATTGGGTAAGAGATCGATGGAGCTTCAGCGAAGGGGTGCGGAGGTATTTTAGTCAGAAAAACAAATGAAATGGGAGTGAATGTCCGAAAACAAGCGTTAGCAAAGCAATTCGGGATAATTTATATATGATTGCCAATCACGTGCCTACCCCGAATATGAATATATAGATGTTTTATTTTGTGTCTTTTTATCCAATATATATACGTCATTATGCTTCAGTGCACTTGACCCGTTACATAATCCTCTGGACCCATGTGCCACGGAGAACACTTTCTCCACTAAAGCCCCTAGCAATAATATATAAAGAAAAACAAAAAAGGCTCAGTTTTGGCAAGAATGCAATAAAGGAGGAAAACAAGCTCCATTTCTCCCGGTCAACTCCTGTTCCATTAAAACAACTTTTCACACCAATCAATCTCTCTCTCTCTCTCTTAGCTAAGCCTTCGAAACGGCCGGTTCTGGTCTTATGGAATACAAGCGTATACATAAGCCTCTCCCTCGTCAGGTCTCTCTCTCTCTCTCTCTCTCTCTCTGTGTTACTTTCTGAGAATTTCGGTTTTATCAAAACAATAAGGTGAATTTGTTGTTTTTCTTTTCTTCCTTTTATTTTAGCTTCGTTGTGTCTGGATCGTTTTGGAGTTATTGGTAAGTTTGGCGAATACTTGTAAAACATGATGATACGATGGAATGCTATGTAATCATACATGTTTGCATTTAGTAGGAGTTTAAAAAAAAAAAAAAAATCTTTGTAACTTAGAGAATGCATGTTTTTGTTATTCATGTTGTTCCTTTACCCCATAAAAGCAAAGTAGAAAGATATTTGTAAAGCTTGTATTGATATGTTCAGAAATTCAAGATATTTTAAATTATATTAATTTTAGAATGAATACTATCAATTTAATTTGTAGGTTTTGATTAAAAAAAAATTCATTTTTTCTTTTCCAATTTTACGACCTTAATAGCTCAAAGAATTTCCATGTGAAGTACTGCAAAGTAGAGAGCATATTTGCATAAGATCATTTGAATCAACATTCTATTGGACTGTTATTATTATTATTTTTTTTTCAAGTTTTAAGTTTCGTTTCACAGGGAGGTGGTTTTTCAGTTTCACCCAAAAAGCTCCGCTCTTTGCTTCTTGGGATTGAGAAGAAGCATAAAGAGGAAGACGAGGAACAACCCAAAACCACCAATCAGGAAATATCTCAATCCTTGGAAATACCCCAATCTGACGATAGAGGTATGATCAAATTCTTTTCCCTGTTTAATGAATTTCGTTTGGAATCCTATATGGAAATAGAAGGCGATATTTCAATGTCATTTTCATACACAATTTCAAGTTTGACTCAAATTTAGTGATCGAAAGAAGCAACTCCAGACACAGACGTAGTTTTCTTCAAAAGAAGGTCGAAGCACGGAATTAGAATGTTTCTGCAAAGACTTTTGACCGAGGAATTCAAACAATTAATGTATCACATAACACACCTCAAAAAAACTCCAAATAGTTAACCGTATTAGGCCGATAGCAATAAAATAAGAAATAAGCACACTTAAGTACTTAACTATAGTTATTTGTTAATAACGTCCAACTGCTAAACCTCCAAATAGTTTACCGTATTAGGCACCCAACACAATTTTTTTTTAGTTAACAACACCCAACTGCTAAAACTAAAGTTAGCACAAAGATGTTCTACGATGAGGTGCAATTTAATAAGATTTCTTCACGTCTTGGTTCATAGTTTCTAATAAATATAAAGTGATGTTCGTCATTGACAAGTTTTTTCAGCCAAGTTTGAGCCTTATTTTTGGTCAAAATCATCAGAGGCTTTCATAATTTCTCATAAAATAATTGGTCCATTTTTGCCAACTTTAAATAGGTTTTTAATCCTTCATTTGAATTAATTTGGTTCTGAAAAGTTCTGAAAAAAATCTATCTTTAAAATTTAAATGCACAAATTTGTCCTTTCTGAAATGAATGAAGTGTTGTCTAGTTATTGGTGATCATTCTTAAAGAACCAACATATAGTTCAAGCACAAATTAATGATAGATAAACATTCAGGAGTGACTTTAATTATTGGCTTTTAAAAAAAATTAATCAAAGTTTCAGAACCAACATAGTGCAAATGGTAGTTTCACTATTGAGTCACCGTCTTTAGAAAAAGTTTCAACTTCATCTGTATAAAAGTGTTGCGGATTGAGTGGGTGTTTTTCAAAAAAAATTTTAAAAGACCCAAGTTAGAATACTTTAGATATTATACTGAACCAGAGTTCTTCTAACCGCAAAAATAAAGTGAAAACCGCAATCTAAACTTTTCAATTTTCATGATTTTAGTCCAATATAGCCTTAGGACAGAAACTGAACTTGTGATCACTAATTAAGGATACAGCTTCACATTCTGGGTAAAGTATACATGTTCTGTAAAACTTATTTAAAAGTTGGCTGTTGATTGTTATTTTCTCCAAATAATGTAAATTCTTTATACTTATATAAAACATTAGTACTATTGGATTGGCAAAAAAAAATGAATATTTGCAGTTGCACGGTCCTGTTTAGTGATTTTTTAATATGTCAGTAATTTGCTTACAGGTGCAAGTGCAGTGGATTACCAGGACATGGAATGCTCGACATCAGCATCCATCTTGAACAGCAATATCAATGGACCTCAGAAAATGACAAAAGTGGGCCATCCCAATGATGAGGACAGCTTTGACTCTGATAGCATCTCATTCGGCTTTGAATTCCAAAAGCAAGAAACGGTGCCTGCTCCCAGTGCCACTGTACCAGTTCAAAGATTTACCATGGTATGATGGTAATATTAACCAATCAGATGCTCTTATGAACAATTTTTACTTGTGTTATGTATTCTCAAACTTCTAGAGGTTTAAATGGTTGTTACCACAGTAGGAGGCATGATTCTAAACTTAGGTCCACAACTCCGCTCAATAATATATCAAGCGATTCCAGCTGCTACAGAAAGCTCAAATTTTAGCATAAATGACTGATCTGATCTATTATTTCATTATTGATTACAGGTACATTCCTTCCCAGCCCCGTACTCAAAACCGGCACCTTCAAAATGGGATGATGCAGAGAAGTGGATATCAAGCCCCAATTTGAATGTGAAGGGAAATGGGAAAATAAACAGGAAAGTTGGTTTGCTGGTGAATAAGGTGGTGGTAGTTAATGGAAAGAAGGTTGATTTGAGTAAGGTGAAAAAGCTTGGGGTTGTAAATGGTAGTGGTTTTGGGTTGGGGAAAACAAAAGGGAAAGGGATGAACTGGGTTGATGAACCCTTTGAATTAACGGACTTGGGTGTGGAGGAGGGTGGATTTGGGGCTGCTAAGCCAGTTGTTCATTCTGCTGGTAAGTGAATATTTCTTTTAGTTTGATAATCATGATTTGAACCATTTACAGAAGTCCTACCTCTTAAAAAAAAAAAGAGAGGAGATAATTATAGACCAAATCTTACTATTTTACATGCACAAGTTATTTTGCCTTCCAATATTGTCATCAGCCCATTGAAGAATAATGGTGGCATACAAAAACTATACTTGCATGATTGAGTCATGGTGGGCAATAAGATATTATCACATTTTAAATGCTATCCTTAGGAAAACCAAGCAAGAAACATGAAGATTGACTGAGAGGGAATCATTTCCATGTATATATATGTTTCTATCAAAGTTTGTGCATATAAATATATTTCTGTTTAAGTAGTATCATTCTTAATCCACAAAAGTAATGGTTGCTTTGAATATCCTTTTTCTGAGACATACCATAGACATATATTAGCTTATATGAAATATAATACAATTTTCCTTAATATTTTCATTTCTGAATTGTAGTTCTTGCACTCATGAATACTTTTGTTTATGCTTCCAATATTTTTCAGCCTCTTTCCAACAAAACAATGTACCAGCAAAAAATCAACTAAACTCAGTTAATGATGCGCCCCTGACTCCTGAAGTCAGGTCAATTTCAATGCGAGATATGGGTACTGAAATGACCCCCATCCCAAGCCAAGAGCCTTCTCGTACCACTACTCCAGCACGGGCAACCACACCAACTGGCAAATCAGCTTCCTCAAGAACCCTTAGCCCATCACGACATCCTGCAGCTAGAGCAGATGATGGGCCAGAGTTGGAGTTGCAAGTGAAAACCAAGAGAGAGATAATGGAGCTCAGTGAACAGTTAGGTAAACCTAATATAGCAGCTTGGGCAGCTAAAGAATTGACCAATCAAATGCCAGATCAGTCATCTAAAACTGACTTGGAAAGTCGTGCAGCTGATTGGGAAGAAGCTGAGAAATCGAAGTATTTGACCAGGTATTGTAATTTAATGCTGCATATCATAGTTTTATATTTTAAGTGTTAACTTATTTTTTGCATTGTGTGTTAAATTGGAGATTGAATAAACGTAGGTTCAAGAGGGGTGAAGCCAGGATCCAAGCATGGGAAAACCACCAAAAAGCAAAAATTGAAGCTGAAATGCAAAAGATAGAGGTTTGCTGCTTAGATATTATAGTTTGTTTGCATTTCGTTATTTTTGGCAGGAATGTTCATTTCTGAAAAGGGAAAACTAAATCTTTTACTTGTCTGCAATTCCTGCCCGCAGGTTGATTTAGAGAAAATCAGAGCACGCGCACAAGAGAAACTTATGAATAAATTGGCAGCCTCAAAGCATAAGGCCAATCAAAAGAGAGCTGCAGCTGAGGCCAAGCGACAGAAAGAAGCCACGAGAACGGCAAAGCAAGCAGAATATATTAGACGAACTGGTCATGTCCCTAATCAGTCCTGCTCTTCTTGCTGGAGTTTGTGGTTCTAAACTTTGTGTGATATACAAGCGGATTGGTGTTGATTCTGATACAGTTTTCTTTCGTTTCTTTTGTTCTAGTTTTATTAGAATGAAGAGGCATTTCTTGCTACCAATCAATTTGTTATGTATAGAAGAATAATATGATTGTAACACGAGAAAATAAGATTATTTTTTAAATTACTTTCCCTTATCATATGCGATGTCATATTCACAAAGCAAAACAAGGAAAGGCGCACAACTCATGGCGGTCTCATATGCAAACTGATACTGCATTAAAGTAGGTGGCACAATCCGCCTTTTTTTTGTATTTCCCCCCCTGAATTTACATTTTTTTGTCATTCCCAATTTTATTTATTATTTTTTTTTATAAAAAAAGACAGCCGTTCATGTTTTTCAATAGTGTTTTACCAGCATGAAGTTTATAATTCTGAGAGATCAACTCCGACTTAGATGCACAGGTCCCCTAAGTAAGTATACTGCCTTTGTCTGATTCGGTATTGAATTAGGATCAGAAGTACCAAATATCTGAAACACAGACAAACTGATATTTCTGATACTAAGGGCGCTTTATAGCATCATTGTTGTTTTTTTGTAATGCTTTCTTATTTTATTATTTTTTTTCATTTAAAAAATTTATAGCTGGACACGCCAGTACTCAAATCCATATATTTCAATACTACTTATAAATGCACGAAAGCGAAAGGTCATAATAAAAAATCACCAAAGGGGTTCAAATATTTGTTAACATTAATTATAAATCATTGATCTGTACAATTTGTACAATTTGATATGATGTACAGTTTAAATTTGTATTCGAGAGAAAGAGTCAGACCTTTGGACCGCTAAGGGTCAAGGCGCTGAGCGTTAACATTGCAATATGTTTGTTTATCGAATGCATCCGTGTTCGAGTCTCGCTCATGCTTAATAATTTTTTACGTTTTTAATTATTTCTGCTCTAGGCTTCTTCCCTTTTTCCTTCGCTACGCTCACAATCTGCCACGATTTGTTTCCTCTTTTTGCTCCTCCGCTATGATCGCGTGCATTAGAACCCGAAGCACGAATTTATTTCTTTCCGTTTCATTCTTTTTTGTTAACATGCGCTTCAGCCTTCATTCCCTTTCTCCTTCCAGTCGGATGAGTAATCTATTCTCGCCTCCTCTTCACGCATGGTTTCGACTTCCGAGAAAAAATTGCAGAAGTAATCTACTCTCGCCTCCGTTCCCATCTGTTGAGGCTAATATGTCATTTCGATGTCATTTATTGTTTTTTTCGTCAGGTTAAATTATCTTTTTTTTTTTTTCCTTTTCTTTGATCGATCTTTTCTCTCTCTTTAGCATCTCTCATGGTAATGTTATCTGGGCATTATCTCTACTACTTATAAATACACGTAACGGATAGGTATTACACGCTATGTCTAAATAGTAAACAATTGTTTTGCCGTTAGATCGATTTGATATGTGGTTGGATATCAATCGCCAGACGAAACAACACTATTATTTGATTTTTCATCTAATATAAAAACAAATTGAATAACACATCTATTTGTATCGCTGGTAAATTAAGCAATATATTTTTTTATTGTCTAACATTATTTTGTTTTTTTATTTGCCCACATATGAGGGCATCTTATGCTAGTATGAAAAAAAGTAAAAAACACATGGTACAAATCTTTAGGTGTTCAAAACAGATGAGATGAGCAGAGTAGAATTGCATGACACACCATTATATAAGCTATTGACTTGTTTTTGGTAGTAAGATTCAAAATGGCCTCCCATGATATTGACTTTGTTATATTTAGCCAATAAAACCTGTTGTACCAGTCACCAATTGGTATATGTTATGAAAAATAAAATATTCGGTATTTTTTTTACGGGATAACAATTTTATAACGACAGCAGTTAGTTTATGATTTTATTATTTTTGAAATAAGATTTTTGCTTTTAATTTTTTTTACGGGCTTAATTACAAGGTATACAATAATTTCAGCTTTTATATATATTAGCTTGAAGGTTTAAGAAATAATAAAAATAGGAGTAAGAAATTATAAAAAAAATATATTCTCATACTTTCCTGTTGTATTAAAAAAATTTCAAGTTTATTGAACCAGAACTTTGTCACCATTTGTTTTATTAATATATCTTTGGCACCATTTATATTATTTCTTTTAATTTTTTGTAATAAGTAAAGATTAATACATGTGTTGATTAAGGAAATTATTTCATTTTGTTTTGAGTAACGAGTAAAGATTATTGTAAGAGCATACGCCTTTTCAACTCAAAATTTAAGCTTAATGTAAATTAACCATCCTAAATTCATTTGTTGCTCTTTTCTTTACTGCCAAAATGGAATAGTTTAAGCAAATCTAAAATATCACTTTCTTCTTTATTGTTCTCCATTCATATTTTCAATTTTATTTATATTTTTAAAATTACAATAATTTTTTTTTTCAAAATATGATTTGATATTTTTTTCAAAATATGGTTTATTTAAGATGTACATGTCTACTTTTATTATTTCTATTTGTTTAAATCGGTGAATACTGTTGCTACCTTCACCGTCGATCAATACTACATTGATCTGAATATTGAAAACGGATAACACATCCATGTAAAATAATATTTTCATATTTTAAAGTCCATCCGCACATTGAGCGGGCACTGGTGCTAATATTTCAAAACGGAAACAAACAATATTGTCTAATTCTCAAGCTTTCAATACACATCATATAATAAAATTGCCCCAGTAATGTTAATGAACATATAAGCTTTTTTTTTCCTTTCATTTTAATTACATTCAATAGAGGTAAATGGAAGCAGGGAATGACCGATGAGAGAATGGGAGGCAAAACATGCAAATGCAAATATCATAGTCCCTGAATTGACGCAATTACTTTTCGATATAATTATATATAACAGAGCCTAACTACCCAAAGAACAGTCCTAGAACTGCATTTCTGAACTCATTTTTTTCATCCTCCATAATCTAGCATTTCATCATTTTTCATGAGAACGTTTATTTTTTGACTAACACATAAAACCACTGCCCGGTCAGACGCGGAGCCAAGTGGAGCTAGGGCGAGGCATTTCATCTGCTTTCTTTTACTAAACTTCTCTGATAAAATATATAAATATATGCTTGCAATTTAAAACGATTAGATGATCATACCCCTTCTATTAAAAACCTCTGCATGTATGCCTAGATTACCTTAATCTTGACCAAAACAAACTAAACCTTCCATGGTTGAACATCCACAGGCCTATACATCAAAAAAAAAAAAAATAAAAGGGAGAACTAAACTTGCACTGGTGAAACTAATTTAAATCTGGAGAAATGCCATGATGCACCATGAAAATCTCATATTGCACCTTGTAGAAAAACAAAGTAATTTAGGGAAATTTTGCTTCCTGTGGCTGAGGGTGGCCTGCAGTATTCCCCATGTGGTGGTCCCCACAAAAAAGCTGTTGCAAAGGCTGTGGGCAAATATGCTGCGGTTGCATCAAAACTGTTCTTTCAATCCATGCATGCAGAGTCTTCCCCTGCAAACTCATGAAAATCCGTCTCTCATGCTTATCTCTGAATGCCTCACAAGCAGCAAGAAATGCCTGCGAAGAGAGGTTTCGCACTGTCTTTAGCTTTGCAATGCACTGCTCAGTCGAATAAGGCTTTGGCCTGAATGATGCTTCCTGGTTTAGAATATCTTGGATTATCTCTTGCTGGCGCCGATTCAGCTCAAGCAGTTCTTCCAGTGCTTTTGTTAAGTTTGGAGATTTTTCAGTTATGTCAGAGCTTGAGTTGTCATCGGGCTCATTGTAGGTACAGTTGTACTCATTGGTGGTGGGGTATGACAGAGGGGGAGGGGGAGGAGGAGGGGGCGTATTGCTGTAGTGGTGGTGGTGATTAGGAGTGGCTTTTTCAGGGAGCTTTAGTGATGAGGAGCTGCCTTCATCTTTGTCAGTTAGTTCTACTGCCATGGCATCCAGTTGAGTCTGGTTGGTTGCATTTTTGATGAAGAACAACTTTAGAATTGGATACTCTGGGCAAGGCTTGTCCCGGCATTTTGCATACTGTGGATTGATCTAATAAATGGAAGGGGGGGAAATGAAGAAGATGCAAAGACATAAGTATACCAATTTGAAAACAAATAAAAAAATCATTCACTGAAAAAGCACCTGGTGTCCATTTTGACATATCTTTTGAACTGTTTATTCACTGAAAGAGGTATTTGCATTTAATCAATAATCTGACCCCAAGAACAGGATACAAATAACAGTATAGGCACCGCTCGTCAGTTCAACAGGACCAAAAGGGATTTCAAATTCAAGTTTGGCCAAAAAGTCATCGAGTTTCATCAGGGATCAGAATTAAAGATACAATAGCTTAAAGCAAGAAAGAAAAAGAGTCACTCCAGGTCTAGTTTCAAACACACAAAAAAAAAAAAAAAAAAAAAAAAAAAAAAATCAATTTTATAAATTTTAATTGGAAAAAAAAGAACACCCATTTAAGGCAGCAACATCAACTATTTCGAATTCAGAAACATTATTGCAACTTTCAAGAACTATTCCTTTACGTCCAACTGAAGCAAACATAAATTTAAAAAAAGGATAACATTCTTACAGCTATGACGTGTTCCCACTCAGCAGGATCATTAGGCCTTGGCACATTGTGGTCTGTGTCCCATGTCCACCCGTTCATGACAGCCAACTCATCATACTGCTTGAACAATGTCCTCAAGACCTTGAGGCGGTTCTTCAGGTGTTCCTTGGTAAAGTTCAGTTTTGTCTTGGCATTGAAGGCCAGTACAATTTGGTCCCAGGAACTCTTTGTGAACTGTCCATTGACAAAGTTCCCTTCAATATACTCTTGTTTTAGAATTGTAAGCAGGGAAACATCAAGAGAGTGGGTCCAATTTGCAGTTCTTGACCGGGAACTACTGGACAGTGAATTCAGTTTCCTTCCTGAGCCATCTGTTTAATTAAATGCCAAGTTAATATGCATCATATCATAACTCAAGTTTCACCAACAACCCTATAGAACATAGGACAAAAACCATGAACAATATGTCATATAATGGTACGAATCAGGCATAATAACCTCTTTTTTGTAAGGACAAATGGTGGCTTGGGTATTCTTTAGAAAGCAAGCAAGGTGGGAATAGGATATATCTCATATATATGCAGTAGAAATGAATGACACAAAGTCTTATTTTGTAAGGATATACTTTCGGCTATTTCAGGACACATAAAGTTTCTCTTTTCTTTTAACAAATTATACTCAATATCTCATTCTATTTGCAAACAATTAAAACAAAACAAACATATTTCAATTGTACACCTAAAACGACCAAAATTTACATTTCTCCAAACGATTTTCATATAACACCTAACATTAGTTTAATATCATGAAAAGGGCAGTACAGTTGCTGTTCAATAAAAAACCAGCAGTGAGAGACAATATTGATTTTCCTCTCTCACATTCTCACTTGTTTGACTGACTGACTGACAATAGGTTCTTTCAAAATAACATTTATATAATTAAACAGCATCTAGTACTTCCTTTATCCTTAATTTTGTCACTCTTATAGAAAACCCAAAATCCATAGGACTTGGACAATGCATTAGAGAAATGAAAAGCTGCACTTGCAAGCACAGAAAAATGAAGGGAATACGACGCTACCTTTCTTCTCCCAAATAATGCCTCTCAATCTCTTCGCCTTCATTTCATCTCTCCTAGTTCTATCAGTATCCACCTTCATTATCAACCAATTTCCTAAAAATTGGCGGTAAAAAGAATCCCTTAATCGCCCAAAAATTGGCGGTAAAAAATGAGTACAGTGAGAACGATATCGAAATCATACCAGATAGAATAGAAGAGCGGAATAAGAATTCCCGGAGCTCGATCGAAGAGAGGCGGAATAGGGAAACTGAAAGAGAGAGGAGACGGGAAATTGGGGAATAGAAGTCGGGATAGAATAGGTAAAGTTGGAACAAAGGGGTTAGGTCTTGTTATAGTAATGCGACTATATTCCTGTCCACCAATCCCTTTCAGGATAAGTTATCTCGAGAACAAAGTTTGTGGTCGTTAGATCTACGTCAAGATTCGTGTAGATCGGGTTCGCAAACGATCAGTGGAATAAACGCCTCGGATGATAATTGGGCTAGAATTCTTATTCTCCTTTGTTGGGCTAGACCTACAACATGGGTTATGATGCTCAGATCCTGCAAATATCTCCTAATTTCTTTAATCATTTTCAGACAATTTGTCATTATCATTTTTTAAATTTTTAAAAGAATTGATGCGGCAATTAACACACCATTTTTGCACTCAGTTGAATCAAAATTTAATTTTTAATTGGAAATAATTCAAACACCATACGAAAAAAATGCATCATGGGTTTAATTTTGTCAGAGGTTCCTTAAATTAATACAAAGTTTATTTTTTTAGTCACTAAAATTTGATATAGAATTTCATATCATTAGTCACTAAACACTAATAGCAGCTGATAAAATTTAGATGAAAACGTTAAACGGAGTGATTAAATTTGACTAAATATCGGTAGTAGTGGGTAAAAATATATATATATTCTGGAACTAATAAAAAAAGTTCAAAAAGATATTATGTCCTGACATTAACCTTCACTTTATTTAGGCACCTGCGCTTCAAAGATCTGGGTCTCTTTGTCAATGTTGGGAAAATTTTGAACTGGTATATCTATAGTATAATTAAGCCTCAATCCGCTATGATATGCGGAAATCTGAGCCCTCTATTTTTTCCGCGATCGATCGATCGATCTGACCTCTAGCGATTTCTTTTCCTGCTGCATCCTTCTCCCGAACTCCCCACTTCCTCTATCGATAAAAATAGTTTTTCTTTTCTGTTGCCCCTTTGTTGTCCTCCTCTCTCTCTGCCTCGGTCGATCTCGCGTACCTCCATCCTCTCTTTCGCGCGCCTATCTCTCTGCCAACTCCTTCCCGTCCTGCACCTCCTCTTCTCTGCCGAATCCCACCCTAGATGGAGGATCGTTCTCCCCTTCTCACAATCGTGTTACAGAAGAAGGAAGGGGTGGTGAAACCCTTCTCACAATGTTTGGCGAGATACACAAATTCCAGGTACGTTGAAGTTTTTTGGGTTAAAATTTTTCAGTTGTCTTCAAATTCCAAATACTTTAATTTGTTGTATTAAGGTTTTGCCTCTTCCATTAAAATATTGAAATTTAGTATAGATATTTATTACGTTGAAGTTGTTTTCTGCATCTTATAAATTTTGTATTTTGCAAGGCTATTTTATTTTATTTTTTACTTAATTGTAAGTACTTTTCTCTTGATTGATAGGCATTGGCAACAAATCGATTTTTTTTCAATATTTTGTGGCACAATTTTGTTCTATTTCTTTCCGAACCAACACAATTCAGTTTTTGGATTATTTTTAAGTTTGGGTCGGTTTTAGACCTTGGGTCTGAATTTTTCAGTTTTCTAACTTCTACGTTTGTTGCCTGCCTACGTTAATTTGGGTTTCATTGAGATTAATATGTTGGTAAAGATACTGGTAGAAATTATTTCATGGAATTGCTTATCCATTTTAAAATGTTTATTTCTGACCAAAACAACAAGTAGGAAGAATTCCCAGGGGCATTGTTGGAAAAATTTAGAAAAAATCCTTTTAGGCTATTTGTTCACCCAATGAGAGTACAATATAATAAATAGTATAAATTGAAGATAATATATAAATCTGTAACTATTTTCATTGTCGATGCAAAATGTTAATTTATTGTTACCTGTTCATTCTATTGGTAGTTTATTGACCAAATTCCTATTGGTAATTGGTACAAGTTTTTTCGTTGTCACCGGCACTTAGAATTTCTATTTAGGAAATTGTTAGATTGGGACTTCAACTTAGTAGGTTCTACTGGTTAAAAAAAAGGCAATTGATATGAAGGAAGTCAGCGAATACATATTTCTAGAAAAAGTATATCAAATCCTTGCTTCATTAGTAGTACATATTTGGATTATTTTGGTGATTTCGCTAATACAGTGAATACTCGAGGATCCACAATATATTGTACAATGTCAGAAAATGTATTATCTCTTAATTGAAAATGTATTTGAGAAAAACAATACTGCTTTTATTTACTCTATTTGTTTGCTTTATCAATGGTTTGAATCCAGTCAGACCGAGACATGGTTCATTTCTTTGCTCCTTGGACCTCGATAAGATCTTTTTGTGATTATCACTGCCAGTATTGGTTTATACAATTGTCATACAATAATAAAGAATCGTGGCTCACTGTAGTGGATCTTTCTCTAGAATTCACCATTTTTCCAGTATTGCAAGTTAGTAGATAAGTGCCGGGAAAGAGAAAGAAGTTAATTTTGTCTTTTTTAATGGTTTTATTGCACGACACATCTACACTCACCACAAGATGATATCTATAACAAAAGAGCAAAGGTTCTTCTGTAAAATTCTTTACAATGTGAAGGATTTGTTTGTGTCCAAATTCGATATATAACAGTAGCATTTGCAAATGTGACATCAATGCAATATAGAACTCCTAACAAAGGCATCAATATTTTTTACAGACTAAGCCACACACAATTCTTGATGAAGCAATACTGTCTTTAAGTTTGCACTGGCTCTAATGTTTCAACAATAGCAGAAAGAACCATAACCATCTTAATTAATCAACTGCATTAGGCTATTTGGTTTCTCTTTTCTAGAGTAATTATTTATTTATCTAGGAAAACATCTAATTTACCAACTATGTTAGCTAAATTTGCTCATTTCAATATAATATACCAACTCTATTATGTGGTTTCTTCTTCGTTTTTTCTTTTACTTTTTGTCGTTGGAGCTACAACCTGATTAGACGGGTATCTATAATTTACTCATATTTTATTTATATTCTGATTTAGAAATATTTCACTGGTGTTTATAACAGATTTGGATGGTTGTGAGGTGAAGCTTTTTTAATAGGTGAGGTGATGAATTTCCACTGCCTCATCAAGTCACAAAAGTACTTAGTCCTGATTTGCTACCTCTTTTTTATCATTTCGGTTTTTAGACTATTGAGATAGAAAGATTTTATTGATATCTATTTGTTTCAATTGTCAATCGATAACATTTTTATCTACCTCTTTATTTTATTTTTTTTAATTTTTGTATTACTTTACATATTTTCAATTGATATCATAGTGAACTGTTCCTTACTGGTACATGATGTATCTAAAAATTAGACATGTCCAGTATCTAAATTAATTATATTTTATTTGATACAACTTTATGTAAAAAAAACCTAACTATGGTCCATGGATGATGATGTGGCTCTAGAAAATATTATTTCATATTACAATGAATATGCGTGAGCAGATTTTGAGGACCTTCATGAAGAAATAACAAGGCTCTACATAGGAGAAGGTTTTCATTTAACTAGAGGGAACCGGTATAGATGGAAGAATTGTCATTGAATGGTACCAGTAAGGTTTTGAGTCAAAAAGAAAAAAGGAAAAAGAAAAAAAAAATCAAGTATTAGAGAATTATAGAGTGACATGTTAATTAAATATGTATAAATATTACTTGAGAAAGACCTGTAACATACAACTTTCTCTGTGTTTTCTCAGGATTACAAGTTGAATACTGCTATTTGTCTTCACATGTGGGATTATAGAAGATGGAATTTTCAAAGAGATATTGTAAGAATCGACTATCCGCAACAGCTTGGTATGGTTTTTGCATTGTTAAATTTCAAATTTTCTGTTCTTTTGAAGCACCTAACAACGTATAAAAGCGACAATTGGAAAACAAGAGTTGCTGATGCTATTTCTATAAGAGTTGACTTTTAACTCTTTGAGTAATGATAGAATATGATTGTAACGAACATTGCTTCCAATGTTTTTACAAAGAATGTTTCTGCTTAATTTCTTGAAGTTGAGGTAAACAATTCTAGGCACACCTTAGAAATCATTGTCCTCACTTAATTGTTTCTTCCAGTAAATAATTTAGTTTATCTGAGCTTTTTCAATTGAATAGTGAATAATAGTATAATTGTTATACATCAAATAAAACTATGATTTCGTGAACAGTGTTGTAATTGGTGTCCTTACTGGACTACACAGAAAGCGAGGGTGCTGTGATAATGAATTGAATGGGATGGGTACAATAAATAAACATAAAAGAAAAGGAAAATTTTGAAGGCCAGCTCGCACTCACATGAGACTGTCCCAAACTATTTTTTGATTTGCATCTGTTTCCGTTTTAGAAAAATATATGTGCTCTTTTATCTCTACAATTTAAATTATATTTATTTAAGCGCAGAACATGATTTTCTTCTTGCACTGAAATTGATTATTGATTATTTCATCTTTTTATTTAGTTTAGCCAATTTGAGGTGAACTTTACATAACCCAAAAATTGGTAAAATACATGCTTCGTGTTTAGGTGTTGCCGACAAAATAATGTTATTTATTGTCTTTTTATTTGTATTTGAATACTGCTGCAATGATTGTATTTCACCAAGACTTCATTTTTGGAATGATGAATTCAAGATTTGAATTTCTTTGTAGGTAATATCAAGAAGCTCGATTCGATAAAAAGCATTAATAATGAACGTTCCATCTAATAGATGATTCATGGAATGTTCTACCATTTATATATGTATGTATTTTGGGTTGCATTAATTATTTTGGTTTACGAATTTCAAAATAATGTCCAAGTTTATCACATTTGCCAAATTGATAATCATTGGCGATATTGTTAAAATTTTTTGAAATATATATTTCTTTATAAACTCATAGATTTAGCCATCAAAGTTTATCAACTGGCGGCGAAGCCGCCTCCCCCTCATCTAGTTATTATTTAATTGATTTGGAAAAAAAACTAATAGCTAATATCATAGGAGCATACAAGAGAGAGAAATGATACAAGCACCTAAAAATATGGTCCCGCATTTGAAGAATAAACAAAAGACTTTCCCAAAAAAAAAAAAAAATTAATTATCAAATTTACCTTTAACTATTTAATTTAATACAATCTAAGTCTTTAATTCTGTTACGTGGGTATTCGTAGCTCAATTACCTTCGGATAAGCTTTTGGTACAAGTTCGTACAAATTCGACTTTATCGCTGATTAGTTTAGCATTTAGTATCATGATCGACAATTTTTACCAACAAATATATGGTATCCAAAAAAGTTTTCAAGCCTCTCAATTATTGGTCTAACTGACCGAATAACGCAGTTGAAATAGAATTTCCAGGAGCTTAATAAAATGAAGAAGTTGAGACAAATTAAACAGTTGCGGGAGGCAGAAGAGAGTTAATAGCTTGCAGTTTTCCAAATTATACCATCGAAACATAAAATAAAATAATTGCAACACCAAAATAGGAGGTAGAAGGGATCACTTATTGAACAGCGAGTACTTCCCCCACCCAAGGAACCAAACTACTATCTGTTGTCTCCCTTATCCAATAGGGGTTATAAAAAAGTGATTAAACATGGACATTAAAAAGCCCACTTATTTCACAAAAAAAAAAAAATGGACATGATAACAGAATTCCACCTAAGCAATGGAGGAATCCTAACCCCTGTTCTTTCTCCCTCCCTTCTTTGACTTCTTGTTGGGCTTTGATTTGTTTTTCTTAGGCTTACTTGAAGGTCCCTCGTCAGTTTTGGCAACAGCCTTTTCTTCAACCATTTTACTTGCAGCAGGTCTACTTCCTGAAGCCTCATTGTTGTCAGTGATGGTGTGTCTGTGATCAGCAAGTACCGTATCGATGATCAGCTTCAATTTGATTTCCCCATGTGGCCATTCAGAATATAGATCTTCCAAAATAGGGGCTTCACCTCTGCAATACGAATAAGAACAATAAAAATGCATAGGTAACTAGAGTCAAACTACATAAGGGACATCCATGTGTAACAAAATTAGAAGAATCTTACCTTGCTAGTAGGTCTGAAAACGAATTGTAAATGCTTTTCATTTCTTCAATTAGATTGTCATCAAAACTTTTTAAAGATTTACTTGCATCAACCAAGGTGAGGGCAGCCGAGAGAAAATTGACAATGCTCTTAGCATCCTCCTTTGTAAACAACAAAATAGTAATTAAGAGGGATTATATCACTCTAATATTTGTACTTTAATATAACAAAACTGTGCTTTTTGTACCTTCTGATAACTTCCCTGTTGGAATGCATCCAGCTCATCCCAGAGAAGTTCTTCTTTCACTACAACAGTTGGAGTGACAATCCACTTCTCTTCAAGTTCTGAGTCCTTAGGTATTCTCTCTGAGGCCTCTTTACGCAACAGTTTTTCAGAAACAAGAATCTCTATGATCAGATTCAATTTTGCCTCCCAATTTTGCCAGTAGGAACAAAGGCCATCTAGAGATGGATAAGAGTCCTTTCCTTTAGTTCTGACAGCCCCAAAAAAAAAAATAATAATAAAAACATTACAATTGATGATTCTCAATGAAAATATAGGGGTATAATGCCTTCATTAAGAAACAATAAAATTTATCTCTGATAACAAAGGGACAAGATAATAAGCAGGTTCTGGTGCAGTTTAGGTACAGAAGAAATTTAATAAGATATCACGCACAAGCACAGCCAAATTTGGGGAATTCAGCTTCTACTGCCAACGTGTCTTCTCTATTAAAAAGGTTAACGCCTTAATGGTGAGGGTATTGATGCACTATTACTGTGGCCTACTAGTTTCTGTGTCTGTATGCTGTAGCCTTTTTGTGGCTCAATAAGAAAAATTAGCAGATGAGATATGTTTAAGACTTTAATAAGCTGTACAGGATATAGGAAACAGAGGACATAGTTAGTAAATGCACAAAAGAAAAATAACTGGAAATATGGTAATTGGCACCCATACTTGATAGTCATCTCCACAAAATGGTCATAGACATTGCGTGTTTCTTCAACAAGCTGATTATAGAAACCCTTATAAGGCTTATTTTGGTCAAGCCATGAGAGCAAAACACCAAGAATATCTACAGTACCTGCAGCATCCCTCTACAAAGTAGGAAAGAAAGGTACCAATTAGCCTCAGTGAGAGCACATTATTATCATCGACTTTGGTTTGTCTCTTCTTATGATGTGTAAACCATACCACAGACCTAAATCATTACATATGTTGATGTATGGAGCCTATAATAATCTAATACTACTACAGTTGACTATGGTACAGTGGCATCTTGTTGCAATGAATGCCTTGATCTTCGATATAATGGAGTGAAAGCACCAGTAATACAATTGATTTACCTTGTCACACTTTCGATATTCTTCAAGCAATTTCACAAGGGAATTCCTTTTCTTCTCATCTTGGCCTTCTTTTACACCTTCAGTTACTTCTGATGACTCCATGGTAGAAGGTACATCAGTACAACTTGTTGAAAATAAAATTTAAATATACACTCAAAATGTTTCAATGGAACAACTCTTTATTTCTAATGTAATTTCAATATCATATCATATTATTACTTAGCACCCTTGTATTTATAAGGATGAAAAGTCGGTTTCCTTTTGGCCTTACCGACTTTTACAACAAAAAACAGAAAATTACAGCTCACATTCATGCATTAACAACTCAATACCAATTTTGCTAGCCTCATTTTTTGACTTTTGACCAACCAATTTCATACTACAATGCCGACATTATTTTTTATTTTAGTTTATTCATCAAATTCCTCCCTTAAACTAAAATTTCTTCCGTCTTTCATTCCGATCTTCGTCTTGCAATTATTGAACAGCTCCGTCGGTAGCGCCTTCGTGAAAATGTCGGCTGCTTGATCACGACTTGCTACGTGGCTCATTTGCACATCTCCATTTTTAATATGCTCTCGAATAAAATGGAATCGAACGTCTATGTGCTTGCTTCTTTCGTGATGCACCGGATTCTTGGCTAGCTCAATTGCTGATTTGTTATCGACTTGAATCTCAGTCGCTTCATGTTGCGGAAGTTTTAGCTCGCGAAGTAAATTCCTTAGCCAAATTGTGTGGGCAACACACCACGATGCTGCTACGTACTCCGCTTCGCATGTCGACAAAGTTACAATTGGCTGCTTCTTCGAGGCCCAAGTAAATGCCGTGTCTCCCATATAGAACACATAGCCCGATGTGCTCTTGCGATCATCTACATCTCCGCACCAATCACTGTCGGAGTAACCCATCAATTTGTATTTTTCTGAGTTCGAGTAAAATAACCCGAGTGCTTCAGTTCCTTTGATATATCGCAGAATTCGTTTGATCGCCTTCCAATGTGAGTACTTCGGCTCCTCCATGAATCGGCTCACCACGCCGACACTATATGCAATATCGGGTCTTGTGCATGTCAAATACCGCAAACTTCCCACTAGGCTTCGGTATTTGCTCGCATCTACTCGATCTCCTCCCTCAAACTTGGAGAGTTTTGCACCGAGCTCCATCGGTGTTGACACGGGATTGCATTCATCCATTTTATATTTCTTTAAAATTTCTTTTGCATACGCCTCTTGCGACACAAATATCCCTACATTTTCTTGTCTAACTTCTAAGCCAAGAAAATATTTCATCAACCCCAAATCTGTCATCTCAAATTCTCGAGTCATGACTTCTTTGAATTCTTTTGTCATTTTCTCATTATTTCCCATAAATATGAGATCATCAACATATAAAGCAACGTATAGCAGATTACCTTCCTTTTCTTTCACATACAGTGCATGTTCATACGGACATTGCTTGAATTTGTTCTTCTTGAGATATGTATCGATTCGGGAATTCCACGCTCGAGGTGCTTGCTTAAGTCCATAGAGCGCCTTTTTTAATTTCAGCACTTGTGTCTCTTTGCCAGCTTTCATGTATCCAGGTGGTTGCTCCACGTACACTTCTTCTTCAAGCACACCATTTAGAAATGCCGATTTTACGTCCATTTGATAGATTGGCCACTTGAATTGAGCTGCTAGTGATATGAGAAGTCGAATTGTCTCCATTCTCGCAACTGGAGCAAAGACTTCATCATAGTCGATTCTGGCTTTTTGTCGATATCCTTTCGCGACTAGTCTCGCCTTATATCTCTCAATTTTGCCTTCAGCATTCATCTTCTTTTTGTATACCCATTTAACTCCTATGGGCTGACTTCCTTCTGGTAATTCCACCAGCTTCCAAGTGTCATTCTTTTCAATAGCGGCGATCTCTTCATCCATCGCAGCTTTCCACTTTTTATCTCTCACTGCTTCTTCAAATGTTATATTTTCAGAATCTGCTAAAAGACATACCAAGTGTACCTCAGGTGTTGATTCATATAGATCTTGCAAGTTTCTCGTTCTTGGTTGTCTTGGCTCGTCTTCATTGTCAGAGCTCTCGTTACTCGTGTTTGTTGTTGTCGGTGTAGAGGTTGAAGGTTCTTCTTTTTCATTCGCCATCTCCTTTTGGTTGTTCCAGTCCCATGCAATTTCTTCATTTACTTGCACATCTCGACTTACGATCACCTTCTTTTCAATCGGGTCAAACAGCCTGAAAGCCTTCGTCTTCTCGTCATACCCGATGAATACATACTTCTTGCTTTTATCATCTAGCTTGGTCCTTCTTTGATCTGGTACGTGCGCGTAGGCCACGCTACCAAATACCTTGAGATGCGACACCGTCGGTTTGATTCCACTCCAAGCTTCTTGTGGTGTCTGATTCATCAACTTTGCATGCGGACATCGATTCTGCACATATACGGCACATCGTACCGCTTCTGCCCAAAACTCTTTAGGCATATTTTTGGTCTTCAACATTGATCGAACCATGTCGAGAATGGTTCGATTCTTTCTTTCTGCTACACCGTTTTGTTGAGGCGAGTAGGGTGCTGTCAGGAATCTCCTTATGCCGTGTTCATCACAGAAATTCGTGAAGGCAGTTGACACATATTCACCACCTCTATCCGACCGCAACGCTTTAATATAATGGCCGGTCCTCTTTTCAACCATTGTCTTAAATTTCTTAAATACTTCTAGTGCTTCGGATTTCTCTTTAAGAAAGTACACCCACGTCTTTCTTGTATAATCATCAATAAAAGTAATAAAATACCTCTTTTCTCCAAATGATTTGGGTGTGATCGGACCGCATATGTCGGTGTGTATCAATTCGAGAATTCTTTTTGCACGATATTCTGCACTTCGAGGGAACGAGCTTCTTGCTTGCTTGCCAAGTACGCATCCTTCGCAAAATTGTTTGGGATAATCTATGTCGGGTAGACCATGCACCATGTCCTTCTTTGCTAACTCTTTTAGGCCATCTCGGCTCAAGTGTCCAAACCGTAAATGCCATAGCGAGGCTTTATCTGTCATGTTGATTTTCAAACATGTTTCTTGCACGTTTCTCAAATTGAGCTTATACGTGCGATTCTGGGCCATCTCCACCCGTGCAATTAGGCGGTTTCTCTTGTCCTTCAAGAACATCACCCGATTTTTCATGAAAACCGAGTAGCCTTTTTCCATCAGTTGTCCCACGCTCAGGATATTACTTTTCATGTCTGGCACATAGTACACATTTTCAATTGTACTTTCTTTGCCGTTATGATAAAATTTGATTTTACCTCGACCTTTTACTTGAATTTTCGATGCGTCACCAAATGAAACGTGACCATCTTTGACCTCTTGCATATCCTTGAATAGATGTTTGTGCCCGCTCATATGATTGCTAGCACCCGTGTCGAGATACCATACTGTGTCGCTGTCGGGAGTGGTATCATCATGTGCCATCATTAGAACACCGTCGTCTTTTGTCTCTTCTGTCACGAAATTCGTGTTTTCTTCTAGTTTCTTCGGCAATCGACAATCTCGTGCATAATGTCCATGCCGACCGCAGTTATAACAGTCGACATCAGGACGGTATCCTCGGCCACCTCTTCCGCGGCCACGTCCTCTGCCACGAGAATTTTGTTGAAATTCATTTGGTTGTTGTCTTTCTTGGTAGTTGTTATCTCTACCACGGCCTCGACCTCGACCTGAGCCACGACCTCCAGATCTGCCTCCTCTTCCTTGGTGGTTATGCTGCGCATACATCGCTTTATCTTCATTAATTGTCGCTTTTGCTTGTAGCGCCTCGTCAAGAGATTCTTGTTGTATTCTCTTCATTCTCTCTTCATGAGCTATCAACGAACCATTCAACTCATCGATCGTCATGGACTCCGTGTCCTTCGATTCTTCAATTGCCACCACCACATGGCTAAACTTTGAATTGAGAGACCGTAGTATTTTTTCTACGACTCTTACATCTTCCATCTTCTCGCCAAGCCTCTTCATTTGATTAATTATAGCCAACACTCGAGTGAAATAATCTCCTACGGACTCACTTTGCTTCATCATAATTGTCTCGAACTCGGCTCTTAAAGTTTGGAGCCGCACCTTCTTCACTTTGTCAACTCCAACCACCGAATTTCTCAGAATTTCCCATGCATCTTTAGAACTCGTCTCATTTGCGATCTTCTCGAACATGTCGTCATCCAATCCTTGATGGATGATGCTCAGCGCGCATTGATCTCCACTTCTTTTCTTCTGCAACGCATTCAACTCTGCTATTGTGAGTCGGGTCTCATCTTCCGGTTCTTCAACGCCGTTCTCGACGATGTTCCAGAGGCCGTGAGCACCAATAATGGCCTTCATTCGTAATGACCATTGATCATAATTGGTTTTGGTTAGAATCGGGTATTGAAATGAGATATTCGGATTTCTGGTTGCCATTTGAACGAGGCACTCGACAAGGCTCTGATGCCAATTTGTTGAAAATAAAATTTAAATATACACTCAAAATGTTTCAATGGAACAACTCTTTATTTCTAATGTAATTTCAATATCATATCATATTATTACTTAGCACCCTTGTATTTATAAGGATGAAAAGTCGGTTTCCTTTTGGCCTTACCGACTTTTACAACAAAAAACAGAAAATTACAGCTCACATTCATGCATTAACAACTCAATACCAATTTTGCTAGCCTCATTTTTTGACTTTTGACCAACCAATTTCATACTACAATGCCGACATTATTTTTTATTTTAGTTTATTCATCACAACTCACCACTGATGCTGTCACATCTAGTCTATGAGTTTGTGGATAGAGAACTGCCATGACATGGTCTTTGTCCCTCACCTCATCACAGCAAAAGAAATAGAAGTTGGATGGAGGAAACACAAGGCTATCCCTCTTTGAACTTATAACCACCAACGGATCTCCAACAGATGCAAAAGCATCAACAAATGACATAAGACTTCTATCCCTCTCCCTGCTATACCTGGCAGCTTGGCGGAGCTTGCTGCAAAATTCCAATGGCAAATTACATGATATATCATAACGGCCCGAGAGAAACTTGCCAGCGCTACAAATATCCAATCTCATATTTAGATATGCCAGAGTAAGAGTCTTGGCTAATCTCAACACCATTTGATGGTAAAAATCGACTGGCAATGAGCAGGAGCACTTGTTTATCCATTTTAACATCTCATTATTGTTACAAAGAAGGTCTTCCACAGAACGTATGACAAATTCAAACAAGCTCAACAACCTGATTCCAGAAAATTTATAAAATTCTTCTGGAAGTGTCCGATCTAACGGTGAATCCAAAAAATTCTTACAGCCTTTTAACTTCACAATCTCAGTAAGTACAGACTGAGTGGTAATCATGTAACCAACTGAACCAAGGCACGATGAGGCAAAGAAGGTAAGGAGTTCTAGAAGGTACAAGTAGCAATGTGGGGATATGTAATCAGGTTCCTGCTTCCAGTCCACTTCATAGGTCGCTTGAAGTGCTTTCTGAAATTTTACAACCATGGGTATCCTTTCAAAACTAGCATCAAAGAAAAATTTTAGATGCACAAAAAAATCCACCCAATCCGGCGCATTTTGTGCAAATTGCATGATTTTTTGTAAGAGGTCGTCAGATAATTTCCCACTCAAAAGAAGAGCCATGGATAGCCTACCTAACTGCCCATAGGTGAACTTGCCATTTGTACATCTCAGAATTCGATCAAGCGACTCATCAACCAACTCAGCTGCAGCAGCACAACCAACAATAGGTAGAACGCCCTGAGTAGCTCTGTCCTTTGAGTCTGATGGAAAAGTTGCATCCCAAAACCATTCTTCAACCAAGTAAATATAGCTCTGGAAATCCCAATTCTCTTTACTGCATATAGCTTGTTTAAGATATTTTATAACATCAAACACCAAAAGAGAGATTCTTCCTCTGGTTTCAGGAGAGAACATTTGCTTGTGTGAGGACCTAAGAAGGGAGACCAATTTCTCTACTACTGCCTTACCAACACTGAACATCTCATTCTGCCAGTAATCTGATGAACATGAGGTATATTGTTTAACACTCATCAAACACTGGTCACTTCTTAACTTCCTCAATGAGGCTCGGAGCCCACCAATCCACCAAGCATTAGGATTTAAAATGAAATAAGCATCCTTATTATCCTCTTTTCTCACTCCCAAATAATCATTACAGAACTCACACAATGAAGAGCTAACCCTTGTAGCAGCTTCTCGCCATTGAACCCAGATATGAACTAATGTATTCAAGGATACCACACCTTGAACCATCAATTCACGGAATTGCTTATCCAAATCCAAGAGAGGCTCAGCTTCAAACAGATACCCAGAGTTTTCATGAGCAAGATGAAAATTAAGTATGTGACGCAAGGACAAGAAGACCAACCGAACATCTTGGCTCTTCTCAGCTTCAACTAATAGCTTAAACAACTCTGAAATCTTTTTAGGTTTATCGTCCCAAAGGTAAAGTTCAGAACAAACTGATTTGTAGAAACAAGCTGACACCTTCTTGGCAAGATCTTTTGCCTTAGTAAAGTGAACCTCACTCTTTGGAAAAGACTTTGGAGGCCACCCTTTGCTTCCATAGGACCAAAGTGATTTTGTAATCACATCTAAGATAACAAGTTTGGTCGCCTTTACAAAAGAACCAGCCTTTTCCCAAACAGTTACCTCCAATAAAAGATCTTCTTTCGATTGTGCAATTTTGGCAGCCTCAATGAAGTTACCAGCTTCTAACTCAAGAGTAAACAGTTCATCAAGAAGTTTTTCTGACACTAGAAATTCACGAATCTTATCCATCGAATATAATGCCTTCACAAAGCGCATCATGGTTTTCGAATCTCCAAGTTGATTGAAATGATTTGCACAGTTCTTTATGTAATCATCTCTAATAGCTTCAAAATCTTTGAACTTACATTCTTTCATGCTCTGTTTATCTTCTCGCTGCCATTTCTCAAAATATTTCAAGCCTGTGTCAAACAGCTCGCCTTTTAAGCAAGCAGATGCACACTTTGAGAAGCATTTCCCTTGGAAATAAGCATCTGCAGCACGCGGCCAACTCTTTATCATATCAAAGCAATCACCAGCATCCTCAAGCCTAGATGTGCCAAACCTTTCCAAATAAATCATACCTGGCAAAAAGATGCATGAAAAATTAAGGCAACTGCCAAATCTGATCAGGATCAACATAACTTGGCCTAAGCACTGTACTTTAAAGTGTCCAAAATTTTAATGGTTGCTACTAATAACCATTATGTTTTTGTCTTCAGAAATTCGATCTTTTCTCATTTAGATTGATTGCTGGGATTTTTTTCATATATATATTCCTGAATTTTTATGAAAGAAGATTTTTGGAAACTTAATTATTACTATACATGCAAACAGGTCAATAATATTAAAATAAATCAGAAAAGAAACATAAAATTCGTCACATCAAGGATTATCATATGAAGGTACCATATTTTAACAATGGCTCAAGGAGGGAAGTTCAGAAAATTTCTTTTAAGTGCTGGAACCTATATGATCTAATTTGAAGGTTTTAAAATCAGGAAACCTTCGGAAATATGGTACCTAAATATTTAAAAACCCATTAATTTAATTTCCTAATAAATCAAGAAACTTTTGTTTCCGTTATGTAACAAATCAGAAACCTTCTGGAAACAATCTCAGTCAAAATATGTTTCTGTGCAGTTTTAATTGCAAACCTGAGTTTTGACTTTTGACTGAGTATACTAGTAATATTTTAGCTGTGGGATGCAATGTTGGTACTGCAGTTGTAGGGTACAACCTTGCAAGTACATAGATGAGGCCTGAGCGACACTGTATGAGTAGTCCCCAGTTTTTCTGAATATATTGATTTCATCAATGTCCTGGTTGCTATGGTAGACTATATTAAGTTACATTGTGCAGTGGCTTTTATTTTATTTATAAAACAGGCAGATGCTCCTCCCTGCTACTGTATTGTTTTTAAAGAAAAATAAAGATATGAAGATTATATAAGATAACACATCAAAAGAACTAATGTCATTACCTGATTTTTCATAATTCCCAAGTTTAATATAGCATGTTGCTGCTTTGTCATATATTTGTATTGTTTCATAGATGTCAGCTGCTTTTTGGAGGATAGTGTGGGCCTTCCCCAAGTTTGTTGAAGTGTTGCGCTCAGCCCTCTCCACGAGCCCTGCTGCTCTTGCCCAATTTTCATAGTATGCATCTCCAGCCTTCTCAAAGCACATCATCGCCATCTCAAACTGTCTTTCGTTGAAAAGCTGCAGTTTAAAAAACAATAGAAAAAATAAAGGTGGTCAGTACTATAGGCAAATACACAACAACTTTAACCAATAGTTAAACTAATTACTAAAAAATGAATGACAAACAAGCCATCATATCAACTTGGGACCAAGCAACGTACCAGAACTACATGATTCTGCATTTTAGGTAGTAAATTATAATGGACTAATACTTAAAAAGGAAGGATTTAAATTTATATTTCAATTATGAATAAATATCCCAAATAGAGATATATATGAAAGAGGTTGTTAAAATTTTCAATCTAGAATTATTCTTCATTATACAAGTTTCATTTTCTAGGCAATAAGAAAAACAACATTAATTAACCCTTACCTTAATACCGCGGACTCGCCAATCAGCTGGAGTACTTGCAGTCTGCATAGCCTCAACAAAATTTGTATTCAATTTTGTTCCTTGCACGAGGCACAGCCTCTTCCAGTAATCAAACATAGGCTTACAAAAATCCTTGGAATTCTCATTAATCCACAACCTCTGCCTTGTTCGAGTAATGGCTACATAGAGCTGTTTCAGCTCTGAACAGAGGAGATGGTGCATGGTGATGTCAAATTTTGGATATGACCTTGTCATGGAGGGATCTAGTATATCTTCATTCTCCAAATATCCATAAAGCACTCTCCATTTATTCTCCAAGGGGGACAAACCAAAGAAGTTGTACAAAAAGACATCCTGTAGATATTAATATAAGTACATAAGAAAGTGCTAAACAAACCCATAGTTGTGAAATTGGAAGACAGTTTGAGATATTTCAAAGTATGGAAGCTTCTGTCTCCGAGTAAGATATCTTGGGGAAGGCTCGCTTTAAAAACTGCCTTTCAATCAAACAACATAAGGTAGAAATATGGAAGCTGAAAAAACTGATCCATTTCAAAGTAAAGGGAGAACAAATTTCAAAGTTATTTGCAAATAAGCTGAAAATAACATACCTGGAATTCGAGGCCTTTACATTCTAGTGTCGTCAACACAAGAGCTCGTTTACCAACAATGTTTTGAACTTCCCTCTTGGAAGATTCATCACGAACTAGTATGACTTGTTCAGCCCCAAACTCGGTCGGTCTTCTGCTAGAGCTCTCACTTTCTCCGAAGATTTTAATTATTGCATTATCATCATCATCAGATTCTAAAAGTACAGGGCTATCCCCGTAAATTAGGCTGGTCTCAGGGTTCAGTTTGTCCACAGAAAATGGGAAAAAGTAGTATAATAGATCTATAACGCTTTGTCCCAATTTCAAGATGCCAATATGGGTGCGGAAATTCTGGCGTAGTTGAAACATGTCTGACAAACGGGTGTCCTTCTCCTTGCCCTTCAAATCAGACAGAAATTCCTTATAGAAAAGGGATCTGATGTCTTCAAACCGAAAATCAATCCCCCTCGCAATGGTCTGTGCGGTGTCCCCAGCAAAAACAAACCCCTCATTGAAATTATTGCAAACATGCTTGAGCAGTGCAATCTGATTAACAGTCAAGTCCTGAACTTCATCAATATATATAAAATCCACCCTGCAACTCATATAACCATCAGCGCTTAAGCGGCTATGCAGATTGTTGACAAAATCTGATAAATCAAACTCTCTAGCAGCTCTTTTTTTGTTCTCATAGGCAAGAAAAATGTCATATATTCTCTCCCTGACTGCCCTGCTTAGAGAAGAGAATCTCCTTTCAGAAAGTGACACATATTGCTCCCTCCTAACAGCACCCTTAATAGAACCAAATCCTCCTTTAATATGTGAAATGATTTGTGTAAACACAGTTGAGGGATCCAGATTTTTAGTCAACTGCTCATTAAACCGAGGCCAGTAGGAATCAGAAAACTTGTCAAAATCGACTTCCTTTGATTGGATTAGGGCCAACAGAGTTCGGGATTTCGAAACTCCCTCTTCAGAAGAAGCTCCCAATTCAGCATAGAATTTGTTGAAGAAAGAAAATTTCAATGTTCCATCAAGCATCATAAGAAATTTCATGAACGTGATGATCAAGGGGTAATGTTGCTTCTTTAAATCATTGAAGTTATCTGGAATATCAGCAAATTCACCTAGTTGATTTAGGTTATCATGCATGGTTAGGGAATCAATTGGACCTGAAAGCTCACCAAAGTTTGCAAATCTGAAAATGAAATAAAACATGAAACGTGTGATTTTTTATAAATTCTAGCTCTCATGCATAGTAAACATGATCAAGGACAATAACAGAAAAATATTAAAACAATCTAATAACAATGTGAAGAATAAAGACTAATTCATCCTAGAAGAATTAACTCACTGACAACCTGAATCATACACCCATCCTGTCTATACAGTGAGCACTTCAAACTGACTATATATACAGGATGAAATCACAAAATTCCAACCTACATAATACACATTTTAGGATAATCAGTTCGATAGTTGTTTTCTAATAAAAAAAAACCATCCTTTCTGTAATTAGTTGTGAATGAGCTTGCTTAATCTAAAACTGTATTCAAAAGTAACAGAACTATCTGCTAGCTTTACAATCAACTTGCAATGATAAATTGATAATAGAACTTAAATAAGGAAAACAAAGAGAAACCACACCTTACAAGCCTAGCAACTTGATCACGTATAGCAGAGCATAGCTTTGGGCTAACAGTGAGAAAAACTTGTTTTATGAAACCAATTTCTACATCCTCTATCTGCTCACTGTTTTGACCCCTCTCAACACCCTTAGAAGATCCCACATCTGAATAGCTCATTCCATGTGATGCAACAAAAAATTGCTGCTCCATTCGAACCAGCTTAGTTGTCAGTACTGTTGTCTTTCCTGTTCCTGACCTTCCCAATATAAAAGAACTATAAGGAAACAGGATTATCTCCATCTCCTGGTCATTCAGCTCAAACGGTACATCTATCCCCGATCCATCTTCTGACAGGAGCAAATGTTTTACCACACCAGATGATAAAGCATAGAATCTCATCAGAACAAGACTATCATTGACTTTGGAATCTTCAAGAAAACTCGAATTGGTAACAGAGGGATCTTGATCCTCTTCTCTGTAAATGTAAACTCAAATTAAAAAAAGGAGCATGTCGGCACAATTCCATGTCGGCACTAATGTGAACAAAATGGATGGTCAAAGTCAACAATATAGGCTAGCAAAAAAAATTGATTTTGATTTGTTATTCAAAAGTTTGAGCTGTTAAAAAAATTGGAGTCGGTCAAGTGCAAAGTCGGTAAATAAAAAAAAAAACCGACTAAACTTTGTATAAATAAGGGTTGTGTTATGTATTGCAACACATATTAGAAACTATATAGAAAATTTCATTGAAGAGAGTTATCTATCATTAGAAATCCCATTTAAATCCTCTTTTATTTGAATTCCATTTGCAACAAATTGGTATCAGAGCCTTGTAGAGTGCCTCGTTCAAATGGCAACCAGAAATCCGAATATCTCATTTCAATACCCGATTCTTACCAAAACCAATTACGATCAATGGTCGCTGAGAATGAAAGCCATTATTGGTGCTCACGGCCTGTGGAACATCGTCGAGAACGGCGTTGAAGAACCGGAAGATGAGACCCGACTCACAATAGCAGAGTTGAATGCTTTGCAGAAGAAAAGAAGCGGAGATCAATGCGCGCTGAGCATCATCCATCAAGGATTGGATGACGACATGTTCGAGAAGATAGCCAATGAGACGAGTTCTAAAGATGCGTGGGAAATTCTGAGAAATTCGGTGGTTGGAGTTGATAAAGTGAAGAAGGTTCGACTCCAAACTCTAAGAGCCGAGTTCGAGACAATTATGATGAAGCAGAGTGAGTCCGTAGGAGACTATTTCACTCGAATATTGGCGATAGTAAATCAAATGAAGAGGCTTGGCGAGAAGATGGAAGATGTAAGAGTCGTAGAAAAAATTCTACGGTCTCTCAATTCAAAGTTTAGCCATGTGGTGGTTGCAATTGAAGAATCGAAGGACACGGAATCCATGACGATCGATGAGTTGAATGGTTCGTTGATAGCCCATGAAGAGAGAATGAAGAGAATTCAACAAGAATCTCTTGACGAGGCGCTACAAGCAAAAGCGACAATTAATGAAGATAAAGCAATGTATGCGCAGCATAACCACCAAGGACGAGGAGGCAGATTTGGAGGTCGTGGCTCAGGTCGAGGTCGAGGCCGTGGTAGAGATAACAACTACCAAGAAAGACAACAACCAAATGAATTTCAACAAAATTCTCGTGGAAGAGGACGTGGCCGCGGAAGAGGTGGCCGTGGATACCGTCCTGATGTCGACTGTTATAACTGCGGTCGGCATGGACATTATGCACGAGATTGTCGGTTGCCGAAGAAACTAGAAGAAAACACGAATTTCGTGACAGAAGAGACAAAAGACGACGGTGTTCTAATGATGGCACATGATGATACCACTCCCGACAGCGACACGGTATGGTATCTCGACACGGGTGCTAGCAATCATATGAGCGGGCACAAACATCTATTCAAGGAGATGCAAGAGGTCAAAGATGGTCACGTTTCATTTGGTGACGCATCGAAAATTCAAGTAAAAGGTCGAGGTAAAATCAAATTTTATCATAACGGCAAAGAAAGTACAATTGAAAATGTGTACTATGTGCCAGACATGAAAAGTAATATCCTGAGCGTAGGACAACTGATGGAAAAAGGCTACTCGGTTTTCATGAAAAATCGGGTGATGTTCTTGAAGGACAAGAGAAACCGCCTAATTGCACGGGTGGAGATGGCTCAGAATCGCACGTACAAACTCAACTTGAGAAACGTGCAAGAAACGTGTTTGAAAATCAATATGACAGATAAAGCCTCGCTATGGCATTTACGGTTTGGGCATTTGAGCCGAGATGGCCTAAAAGAGTTAGCAAAGAAGGACATGGTGCATGGTCTACCCGACATAGATTATCCCAAACAATTTTGCGAAGGATGCGTACTTGGCAAGCAAGCAAGAAGCTCGTTCCCTCGAAGTGCAGAATATCGTGCAAAAAGAATTCTCGAATTGATACACACCGACATATGCGGTCCGATCACACCCAAATCATTTGGAGAAAAGAGGTATTTTATCACTTTTATTGATGATTACACAAGAAAGACATGGGTATATTTCCTTAAAGAGAAATCCGAGGCATTTGAAGTATTTAAGAAATTTAAAATAATGGTTGAAAAGAGGACCGGCCATTATATTAAAGCGTTGCGGTCGGATAGAGGTGGTGAATATGTGTCAACTGCCTTCACAAATTTCTGCGACGAACACGGCATAAGGAGATTCCTGACAGCACCCTACTCGCCTCAACAAAATGGTGTAGCAGAAAGAAAGAATCGAACTATTCTAGACATGGTTCGGTCAATGTTGAAGACCAAAAATATGCCTAAAGAGTTTTGGGCAGAAGCGGTACGATGTGCCGTATATGTGCAGAATCGATGTCCGCATGCAAAGTTGATGAATCAGACACCACAAGAAGCTTGGAGTGGAATCAAACCGACGGTGTCGCATCTCAAGGTATTTGGTAGCGTGGCCTACGCGCACGTACCAGATCAAAGAAGGACCAAGCTAGATGATAAAAGCAAGAAGTATGTATTCATCGGGTATGACGAGAAGACGAAGGCTTTCAGGCTGTTTGACCCGATTGAAAAGAAGGTGATCGTAAGTCGAGATGTGCAAGCAAATGAAGAAATTGCATGGGACTGGAACAACCAAAAGGAGATGGCGAATGAAAAAGAAGAACCTTCAACCTCTACACCGACAACAACAAACACGAGTAACGAGAGCTCTGACAATGAAGACGAGCCAAGACAACCAAGAACGAGAAACTTGCAAGATCTATATGAATCAACACCTGAGGTACACTTGGTATGTCTTTTGGCAGATTCTGAAAATATAACATTTGAAGAAGCAGTGAGAGATAAAAAGTGGAAAGCTGCGATGGATGAAGAAATCGCCGCTATTGAAAAGAATGACACTTGGAAGCTGGTGGAATTACCAGAAGGAAGTCAACCCATAGGAGTTAAATGGGTATATAAAAAGAAGATGAATGCTGAAGGTAAAATTGAGAGATATAAGGCGAGACTCGTCGCGAAAGGATATCGACAAAAGGCCGGAATTGACTATGATGAAGTCTTTGCCCCGGTTGCGAGAATGGAGACAATTCGACTCCTTATATCACTAGCTGCTCAATTCAAGTGGTCGATATACCAAATGGACGTAAAATCGGCATTTTTAAATGGCGTGCTTGAAGAAGAAGTATACGTGGAGCAATCTCCCGGATACATGAAAGCCGGAAAGGAGACACAAGTGCTAAAATTAAAAAAGGCACTCTATGGATTGAAACAAGCACCTCGAGCATGGAATACGCGAATCGATACATATCTCAAGAAGAATGAATTCGAGCAATGTCCGTATGAACATGCACTGTATGTGAAGGAAAGAAAAGGTAATTTGCTATATGTTGCTTTATATGTTGATGATCTCATATTTATGGGAAATAATGAGAAAATGATAAAAGAATTCAAAGAAGTCATGACTCGAGAATTCGAGATGACAGATTTGGGGTTGATGAAATATTTTCTTGGATTAGAAGTTAGACAAGAAAATGCAGGGATATTTGTGTCGCAAGAGGCGTATGCAAAAGAAATTTTAAAGAAATATAAAATGGATGAATGCAATCCCGTGTCAACACCGATGGAGCTCGGTGCAAAACTTTCCAAGTTTGAGGGAGGAGATCGAGTAGATGCGAGCAAATACCGAAGCCTAGTGGGAAGCCTACGATATTTGACATGCACAAGACCCGATATTGCATATAGTGTCGGCGTGGTGAGCCGATTTATGGAGGAACCGAAGTACTCGCATTGGAAGGCGATCAAGCGAATCCTGCGATACATCAAAGGAACTGAAGCACTCGGGTTATTTTACTCGAACTCAGAAGAATACAAATTGATGGGTTACTCCGACAGTGATTGGTGCGGAGATGTAGACGATCGGAAGAGCACATCGGGATATGTGTTCTATATGGGAGACACAGCATTTACTTGGGCCTCGAAGAAGCAGCCAATAGTAACTTTGTCGACATGCGAAGCGGAGTACGTAGCAGCATCGTGGTGTGTTGCCCACACAATTTGGCTAAGGAAGTTACTTCACGAGCTAAAACTTCCGCAACATGAAGCGACTAAGATTCAAGTCGACAACAAATCAGCAATTGAGTTAGCCAAGAATCCGGTGCATCACGAAAGAAGCAAGCACATAGATGTTCGATTCCATTTTATTCGGGAGCATATTAAAAATGGAGAAGTGCAAATGAGGCACGTCGCAAGTCGTGATCAAGCAGCAGATATTTTCACGAAGGCGTTACCAACGGAGCTGTTCAATAATTACAAGATGAAGATCGGAATGAAAGACGGAAGAGATTTGAGTTTAAGGGAGGAATTTGTAAATGTAAACTCAAATTAAAAAAAGGAGCATGTCGGCACAATTCCATGTCGGCACTAATGTGAACAAAATGGATGGTCAAAGTCAACAATATAGGCTAGCAAAAAAAATTGATTTTGATTTGTTATTCAAAAGTTTGAGCTGTTAAAAAAATTGGAGTCGGTCAAGTGCAAAGTCGGTAAATAAAAAAAAAAACCGACTAAACTTTGTATAAATAAGGGTTGTGTTATGTATTGCAACACATATTAGAAACTATATAGAAAATTTCATTGAAGAGAGTTATCTATCATTAGAAATCCCATTTAAATCCTCTTTTATTTGAATTCCATTTGCAACATTCTCTGATCTCATGCTGGTTGTTCTTTCTGTATTGAGCTATCTCATGCCCATCTATCCAAATCATTGGAACTTCTAACATCCTGGTCAGATGAAAGAATGATCAACACAGATCTTGCATATACAATGTTCGGAATACACAATAGTTTGAAATAAACATAAATGCACAAAACAAAAAGAGTTAAGAGTGGAAACATACCCCTCAACAGAGATTGTTTTGCATCTTTCCATGTATGTATCCGTATACATTGAAAAGATATAATCCAAGCGCTTAAGTAATCCTTCAACCTTCATAAGTGGTACAAGGTCCCACAACTTAATAATCTGTTTATATACATGCTGATCCTTTTGCAAGTCAATACTCCATACTAGGTAAAGCTCTGACATTGCATAAACTCTGGCAGGGAATGAACCATCAGCCATGCTGACACTCTTCCTCTTGGACCTCCAACCACCAGCAAGTCTCAACAACATCTGAATCAAACCCATTCGGGTCTGTTTGGACTTTAACTTGGCAAATGATCTTATGAACATATCGCTAAAAACCACCTGCATGATAAGTACAGAAATTAAGATGTAAAACAAAATAGAAACAAGGAGTTACATTGATGGCATTGCCGCATTGGTATCAATCATTCAAGTTAATGGACATGATAGATAATGTCAAATTGAAATAATTCCTTTATCATGGAATTACAAAAGTATGTTCACTATGCAGAAAAAGAAAAGCACCAGCAGAGGAGTCCAAAGTTTGGTAACAAGAGTACAATACAAGTTTGGCAAGATATGATAGAAGCAAGCTTAATATTGTCTTGAGTACTAATAAAGAGCACTTGATATTCAAACCAATATAGAAAGAAAATAATACAACCAGAAACTCAGTTTCAAGGTGATACAGAGCACTTCATGGGAATGCTTTTCATCTCGTTTTACAAGGAAAATGCAGATCGTTACCATACATGAACAATCAAACATAAGAAGCAATAAAGAGAATTGATGCATACTAGCATGCTTGAGACTTGAGGATGGAACAATAAACAAATGAGTTGGAAACAAATAAATAATGAGCATAGATACAGCTCTACTTTAACTCCTAATAAGTAAATATAAGTTCACCAAATGAAGTTTAAATGCAGTCTTTGTATTGCATACCTTCCACTTTGTTGTGCTGAACAGAACAGATTCTGGGTTCAGCAAATCTGCAAGTTGGTCCATTTCATTTTTGACATTTAAAATCAATATTTTCAAATCCTCATTATCCTTTGCATCAAATAAACATCCCCTTTTTTGCGCATCAAATACGATATCTGACCATATGGTCCCACTCTTCAATAGTGTACTTGCACTTCCTACTATCCACATGCAATGTCTACACATATGTAATTAAAAAAAAAAATGTAAGCCAAATGCTACTGTGAAAGCCATTTCCTGCAAACCTAATTGTAAAAAAAAAAATTCAATGAGAAACAGTACCGTGCTCTTGTAATTGCAACATTAGTTCGCTGATTGTCATGTAGAAAACCAACACTTCCTTTGTTGTTGCAGCGGACTGTTGAAAGTATTATAATATCTTCTTCCTGTCCTTGGAAGCCATCGATTGACTTCACCCGTACTACAAACCCAGCATGACTATCGTATTTGTTGCCAATTTTTTTTTTAATTGTTCTAACTTGTGCAGCATACGGAGAAACGATGCCAACAGTAAGTTTCCTCTTAATTTTCTTCCAACCTACATGCAATGACATATAGGACATCACTAAAAACTAAAACCTACCTTCAGAATATATGATTGAAAATATATTTATCAAAAAATAAATAAAATAAAACAAAATGGCATGTCAATCTGGGAAGCTAGCAAAGACCTGACCAAAAAAATAAAATTGGAAAATAGAAATGACAAAAGTTATGGGAAAAATTATATCAAACTTGAGAATTTACTTGGAAATACAAACTTGGTAGCCAAAAAGAATATAGCATAAAGTAGTGCATAATATCACTTCTTTTGAAGGTAAAATGATTACAAAATAACATACTCTCATATAAGTTTTTTATAAGGTGGACAACAACCGCAACTTCAATCCAATTTCTCCAGCTTTTTCCAACATCATCAGTCTCTTCTCTTCCATCCGCAATATTAACAAAAGCATAACTCCCAAAAATAAAATTCAAATATTTGTTGTTATATCCATGTTCCAAGACATTCGGGCCATCCAAGACCTTGCCGTCATAAAATCTGTTGTTAGGAAAGAGGCTTATGGAAGGATGCATGCGATATTGCGTATCCAGTAGGTGCTTTTCATGGTGAAGTGACACCAACCTCTCAAAAAGGCTTGTTCCAAACCCAGCACCTTTGCTAACCTACAAATGAATATCACAAGTTCATAGTTAATTTCTAAAAATTTACAATGATGTATCAAGAAAATGTATATATTATGGGGCCAGTTGCAATATATGACATCTTGTAAATTAAAATTAATGAATTTCAATTAAATAAAATTTTGACACAGAATTCAATGAAAAAGAAATCACTCTCGACAATTTATGTTTTTTTTTAAAAGGAATAAGAAAAATAGGAGACGTCACAAGTGTGCAAACATTGTTCTTTCATAAATAGGATTCCAAAATTATGTCATAACATAGTATAAACGCCATGGTATATTACAGAAAGGATATACAAATAGAAGGAATTAATTGTGACTCTAGGCACTGAATATCTTATTTTCTATACTTGCTTTTTCTGCAACTGCATTTTATTCATTACAATTCAAAAAAGGGTTAAAAAGTTACTAAAAGTAATATACTGCTATATTAGCAATATGAGAATTTTTTTTCTGTAACCCGACCATAAAAATCAAAAGAAAAAAGTCATGTTGCTTTGAATCATTAATACTCCAGCTTTATAATTTGGAATCCCTATGTTATGTATTAATAAATACACAAGCTAAGAAGAAAAAATTACTTGACTTTGAACAAGTGCCGGAAGTTGACATTCATCGCCCACAAAAAGTGCATGCTTCACACAATTAAGCCTTAAAGGAATTACTGATTCACACTCTTTCAACTGTGCTGCTTCATCAATAACGACCACATCGAAACCACTTGTTTGTGCATCATGTAACAAGAATGAACTCGAGGCAGTACAGAACACAAGGGTTGCATGTTGAAAACAAAATTCTTTAAAAGAACCACTGTTAGTGAGAGATGAAAAAGAGAGTTTAAGCGTCTCTTGGAGGTTCCTAAGTTGTTCTAGACACTGTTTTCGGACTTCAATTATTTTTTTCTGTGTGGTAGATAGTGATACAGAAGGAACTTCAAATGTTTGCTTTAATTGCTCCTCTGTTAAAACACTGGATAACAGAAAACTGAGTTCTTTAAGGAAATACTGAAGAGAGACAATGCTCATGCAATTTTCAGAAGAGAGAAACTGTCGGGGAAGATGAATAAACAGAGTTTCAAAGAAACCATCAAGGTCCTTCTTAATCTCCATAAATTGCTTTCTCAAGTAATCCCCAAAACGCAAAGTCACTTCACCGTCTTCTTTGCTGCTTTTCACATACGTGTCATATATGGAAATAAAATCCTCAAGCAAACAAATCATCGAATGCAGTCCACATGTCCACCCATTTTGCGGCGAAAAGCAATTGTTGAGCAGACAAACACGGCTGTCTACAAAAATATCCTCGAGATCACCAGCAATATCCATCCGCTCCCTGTTCCCAAACAATAACACATCTGACAGACAGAGGGGGATGCTATCAGAATTACCATTATCACAATTGAAACTCTTCAGCAGATGAAGCAGCCGGCAGCAAACTCCCCTAACTGCAATATTCGTTGGGGCGCATGTGATGGTGCGGATTTGCAACTGCATGAGGGACCAAAGAATTGCCCCTATAGTTTTTGTCTTGCCAGTGCCTGGTGGACCCCACAGAAGTTTAATAGAGCTCGACTTGTTGCATTGGACAGCTGAGATGGTCGATTTGACTGCCTCCAGTTGTGATCGATTGAGATCAACTGGCATTAGCTGCTCGAGCAGACCAGTCATTTCAGGATTGTCCTGCTCACCAGCATTCTTCCACATTCTTTGTTCCTGTGAAAATGTCAAAATAGTGTTCAGGACTTGAACTAACAAGTTAAAGAAAAAAAACAACATTAAGCTAGCAGGGACAGTATGCTATCCAGGCTATTACCAGCCAGTGCATGTACAAGGCAAATGGGAGGATACTGGTGTCAAACTAAGTTGCAATAATATTTCCACAAAGGAAGCAAAGGATTCTAAATGAACATATAATGAGTTATTACTATGTAAAAAGAGTAAACATACCATTTCATGTCTGGAAAGAACTTTCTTGAGAAGTGTGAAATTTTGGTCAGCGCCATAATATTGTAGCGCTCTCCAAATTCGGGAATTTGTCACGATACTGGTCAAGTAAATAGCACAGGTGCATCTCTGTATCTCGTCGGTTGAAGTAATAGTAGGGGACAAGCTCATTGTAAACTGCTTCATCACAACTTCATCCAACTCACGCTCAACAACCTTCTTCACCACGGCTAAGCAATAAGTAACGCCATATCTAATCAAGACTTCAATGGAATTGGGTTTGGGGCGCATGTGATGGTGCGGATTTGCAACTGCATGAGGGACCAAAGAATTGCCCCTATAGTTTTTGTCTTGCCAGTGCCTGGTGGACCCCACAGAAGTTTAATAGAGCTCGACTTGTTGCATTGGACAGCTGAGATGGTCGATTTGACTGCCTCCAGTTGTGATCGATTGAGATCAACTGGCATTAGCTGCTCGAGCAGACCAGTCATTTCAGGATTGTCCTGCTCACCAGCATTCTTCCACATTCTTTGTTCCTGTGAAAATGTCAAAATAGTGTTCAGGACTTGAACTAACAAGTTAAAGAAAAAAAACAACATTAAGCTAGCAGGGACAGTATGCTATCCAGGCTATTACCAGCCAGTGCATGTACAAGGCAAATGGGAGGATACTGGTGTCAAATTAAGTTGCAATAATATTTCCACAAAGGAAGCAAAGGATTCTAAATGAACATATAATGAGTTATTACTATGTAAAAAGAGTAAACATACCATTTCATGTCTGGAAAGAACTTTCTTGAGAAGTGTGAAATTTTGGTCAGCGCCATAATATTGTAGCGCTCTCCAAATTCGGGAATTTGTCACGATACTGGTCAAGTAAATAGCACAGGTGCATCTCTGTATCTCGTCGGTTGAAGTAATAGTAGGGGACAAGCTCATTGTAAACTGCTTCATCACAACTTCATCCAACTCACGCTCAACAACCTTCTTCACCACGGCTAAGCAATAAGTAACGCCATATCTAATCAAGACTTCAATGGAATTGGGTTTGAGGCTTGACAACAATAAAACATCACCATTATTTGGTGCATACTCATCAGTTCCACCAGAAAAACTGTCTGCCAGAATATCCATATTACAAACCAGTCCCAGTTTGGTGTTACGCAATGCTATCTGCTGAATTTCTGCATAAGGAGCCTCAGAAACTGTTTCCAAACTAGAAAATAACTCTGCTCTAGTTTCTTCAATTAGAGGAAGAGTATATGATTCCAAATACTCATCGACTGACAGAAACTCCAGAGGGATTTTCTTCACCTGGATAATGAGAAGAGAAAGAACAGGATTAATAAACTTATGTCCTGAGTACAAGGAAAAAACGCGATAAAGAAGAAAACTAGTATGAAAAATATGCACCTTCTTTATGAAATCTCATGAATGTTAACGAGTAGAAATTTACTATTTTGGGATATTATTTTATAAAATTGTGCATTCTTCGGAAGGAGCAGAATGATATGGAAATTGTTTCAAAATTGTCGAAAACCCTGTCTTATGCAACTTTCTTAATATGTAATTTCACGGATTTCTATTAGATTGTATTTTTCTTAATTGTGTAAATGTTTTCTAAATAAAACCTACGTAGGCTTTTCCGTAAACTTACTAGATCAAAGACAACTAATTACACAACGACACAACATAAACTATTCTTTTCCCAAATAAAAAAAAAAGACAACACTACATAAGTAAAATTGATTAAATTTTAGCACGCAAAGGAAAAAAAAAAAAAATGGGAGTCCCTGAAGACACCTTTTCTCAGATTTTGAACAATAAAAAATAAACTAACCTTATCTTTGTAAAGGTCTTGGTTACATATTTCTTCAATGCTCCAAGAAAGAACTATTTTCTCCATGGAATATGTGCTTGAAGCCTTGAAGGCAACACAAATTTTGCTACAATGCACCCTAGAACATGATGGAAAGATGTGAAATAAGGAAAGGCGATCTGATTTAACCTGTTCAGCTGAGACTTTCACATAAGGGAAGAAAGAGAAGAGAATCCGTCTTTTGAGCTGTGTTGGAAAAGAGAGCTGAATTGATGTGAAAGGGGAAGGGGCTGGAACCGAGGAGTGGAGATGAAATAGATCCTCTCTAGTTTTCTTCAAACAGGTGGTAATCATTCAAACACTCAGAGCTTACAGTAGGAATTGACTCTCCGGTGATTGTGTAAGTGGAGGGAGATTACGTAAAACATAACAGTTAAGAGATATCAAATCTGACATGGGCGTACCCGTACGAAGTATTTTGTTTTAACTTTATATCTATCGAATGCTTTTTCATCTTTATATTTTTTAAAGCTAGATAACCATCGCCACAGATCCAACGATAAAGAAAAGTCTTTATAGTACATGGTTAAAAACAATAAAGTTACATGATCAGACGCAAAGAAAAAGTAAAAGGCTAATCTAACTGACTAATATTTAAGGATGCGTTTGGAACGTTTAACAATAAATTAATATTATTAGTTATTTGGAGTAAAAATATACTACTTCTAAACGATAAAGGATAAGTTTTTTTAGGGTTTAGAATTTAATTTTTAAATGGTGTAAAATCTGAAATAAATTTTAATTCCTTGTACTTATCGTGAATTAAGAAGTTGTTAGTATCACTTTTTAATTCAGATTAAAAGAATAAATACAGTACGAATAAAAAATTAATCTAGATGTTGAATCACTTTAGAATAACAATATAAATTCGTATAAACTTCTTTTGATCGTTTAGGAATAATATTTTTTTACTCCAAATAACTAATTCTAATTTAATTCTTAAACAATCTAAACACACCAAAAAAAACAGCGAAAGGAGAAAAGAAAATATGACAATAAAATTAGTTGTACTTGAGGCCGCTATTTTTTCCCAAGCTTGCACAGTTAAATAATGACATCTTGTCTGAAAGCGAACACATGGTTGCTGTCGCCCAAATAATATTCTGAGACTAAGAAGGACCAATGCCCGCTCTATTTTGCATCAAGAATTCTTGCAAGTCAGGTCCAAAAGAGAGGGCCGACAGGTTGAACTGGTGCTGCAAAAAGTTCAAATATCCTTGACGAAGTCATAGAGGATTGATCGAGGTAAAACCAAGTCAAAACAAATTCTTAGGATCACCGATCTAATCGTTTGCAGTGATAGCTTAAGGTCGAATCCACAAGGACGGAACTATTTAATTTCTAAGTTACTTATTCAATCTAACTAGATTTAAAAAGGGTTGGATACAAAAATAGATAATGAAATATTTATTTTGTTTTTTGGGTTGAGATGCAATAAAATAAGATACACGATGCATTCCTTAAGTTTAGTCAATTCACAACTCGATTAGGTGGTCTGGTTTTCAAACAATTACCTCTGTCAGAAGTGGAACATACCGTTTTGTGACTCAGGCGGTCCGTTATAACCTTTGTTACCCTTTAGAACAACCCGTTCTAACTCTGGAACTTCCCTCTTGGGCGATCCGTTCCAGTGTTTGACCAATCCGTTCTAAAGAACAATGTTCCGTTCACTTAGTTATCTAAGATTAGAAGTCTATTTTAATGCATGATTAATAATATAATTAAAAAAAATCTATTCTAACTCTCGTTCACATAGGGTTCCTTAACCAAACTATCTCACCTCCTAGAAATCCTAAGTTTCGACTCTCGTTTTTTGGCTTAGTCTCTCTAGGTCGACTATCTTTTGATTCTTGTGGTAAACCTCAAATCTCTCGACTAAGGGTAAAGATACGATTTCTCGATATCTTGGTCTCACCTCTCGGATTTCGACCTACCGGAGTAATTTGCTACTTATGGTTAATATTAAGACAATTAGGTTTTTAGTACAAAACTATTAAACGTGGTCGTCGTCTAACGGATAAACCTTCGTACTTAAAAGGTGACTCTAATGGGTAAACCCACTTAGAATCAAACATCGTCTAACGGGTAAACCTTTCACCAACAATGTATTTTGTTTAACTTGTTGTTTCTTATTTAAAATTTAGTGCCTATTAGTCGTTTATGTTTTTTTTTTTTTTTTTTTTTTTTTTTTTTGTTTTTTGACATGTAACTGCATATCCTGGATGCTCTGGTAAAATCATCATATATATTTTACTCACGGTAAGTTGGCTACTGGAAGTTAATTTTCATTAGTTAAAAAAAGACTTCAGGAATGTAAGACCTGTACATTTAGCTCATATATATCATCATATATTCTGGATGATTGCCTAAATTTCATCCTAATAAAATTTACAATGCAAAATTAACGGATATTATATCGAGAATTACCTGTATTAAGCCCATATATCAAATAGAACGATTTCATCGTATTCCTGATGTTCAGAGAGGACAATTTGGACGACTACAGAAAAATTGGAATTATTGATAATGACACAAGAAATGAATGGAAAAGGGGATAAGAAATTCTCCCAGATTCTATTATCAAAATCTAATTTATTTGTTACATGCGATCTTCATACTGTAATGACCGAGGTCAAATAACTTCCAAGTAAAAATAATACGTAATTAAATTTCAATTTGGTGGAATTACACACGTCAGCAAATATGCTTATTTGGAACAACGACTAGTTTGACTATATCATCACCAGTACTCCAATTCAATCTCTGTTTGCAATCTTGTCAGCTATGTTATCGCGGGCCCCATCGGGCAGCTAGGGAGTTTTGTTGTAGAGACACAAGGCCATCCGTTTTCCTTCTTTTATTTTTTATTTTTTTTTTTTATTTTTTTTTTTTTTGAGGTGTACCGCTTTTGTCTGTTGTGTCCCCAGGTCCCCTTTTCTTAGCCTTGAAGTTTTCATTTCGGGTCACTGATGTAAAGTTGAATGACCATCACTATTTTGTTAAGGCCTCAATTTGTATTACCTACCAAAGCTCTAGTGAACCTTTTATATACCAGAAAGCATTGCCCCTATTTAGATAATGTAACAGCCACTTTGTAAGTCTTTTTTTTTTTTTTTTTTTTTTTTTTCATATGGAACAACTCCTATACAAAACTATTGAACCTTTATTATCAGCTTTACTCTAATAAATTATCACTTTTGCTCTGACAGATGACCACTTTTAGAAACATAACCTTATTGATCGCAGAAAAAAAGAAAATACTAATGATGTTGCCCCAAAAAAATAAATAAATATTTTCAAGCACAAAAATCTTGATTTTTTAATATATTTTCTCCAATAATTTTTTCATAATTGTGGATATTATGGTTGCGGCGTTCCCAAACAAAAGCACATTTGGAAAATAAAAAGAAAAGTCTCGTCTTTTAAAAGGGAATTCTTTTCCTGGAATACCAAAATTAGGATCACTATGAAGAACAAATAAAAATTCCAACGGGGAAGTACAAAGTTCGATAAGAATGAGTAGAAAATCAATTTCTTAAAGGTAAGAAATTGATTTTATTTGCATAAGAAAATTGATAAGAATGAGGTCTCAACCTTCTGAAAACACTAATCCTGTAGTTTACTTTATTGAGTTCAGCAAATCCACAAGATGGTTCTCGTTTCTTACCTTTAAAATCAATTTCGCCAAATCCTCATTATCCTTTGGATCAAACAAACATCCCCTTTTTAACAGCATACTTGCACTTCCAACGATCCATAGGCAATGTCTACATGCAAGAATGTAATTAAAAAGGAACAAAGCAAAATGTCAATGCGAAAGTAATTCTCCGCAAAGATAAATGGAAAGAAATTCAATGAGAAACAGTACCGTGCTCTTATAATTGCAACATTAGTCCGCTTATTGTCATACAGAAAACCAACATTTCCTTTGTTGTTGCAGCGAACTGTTGAAAGAACCATAACATCTTCTTCCTGCCCTTGAAAGCCATCAATGGACTTTACTTGGACCAGAAATGCCACGATGCACCACCAAAATCTCATATGACGTCTCATAGCAAAAAGCAGAGTAACTTAGGGGAAGTTTACTTCCTGTGACTGAGGGTGGCATGCAATATTCCCCATGTGGTGGTCTCCACAAAAATGCTGTTGCAAAGGCTGTGGGAAAACATGCTGTGGTTGCATCAAAACTGTTCTTTCAATCCACGCATGCAGAGTCTTCCCCTGCAAACATAAAAACCCGTCTCTCATGCTTATCTCTGAATGCCTCACAAGCAGCAAGAAATGCCTGCGAAGAGAGGTTTCACACTGTCTTTAGCTTTGCAATGCACTGGTCAGTCAAATAAGGCTTCATCCTGAATGATGCTTCCTGGTTTAGAATATCTTGGATTATCTCTTGCTGGCGCCGATTCAGCTCAAGCAGTTCTTCAAGTTATTTTGTTAAGTTTGGAGACTTTTCAGTTATGTCAGAGCTTGAGTAGTCATCAGGCTCATTGTAGGTACAGTTGTTGTACTCATCGGGGGTGGGGTATGAAGGAGGGGGTGGGGGAGGGAGAGGGGGTGTATTGCTGTAGTGGTGGTGTTGATTAGGAGTGCTCTTTTCAGGGAGCTTTAGTGAAGAGGAGCTGCCTTCATCTTTGTCAGTTAGTTCTACTGCCATTGCATCCAGTTGAGTCTGGTTGGTTGCAATTTTAATGAAGAACTTTAGAATTGGATACTCTGGGCAAGGCTTATCTTGGCATTTTGCATACTGTGGATTGATCTAATAAATGAAAAAGGAAAAAAAAAATGAAAATGAAGTCCATGCAAAGATGTAAGTATACCAATTGAAAACAAATTTAAAAATCATTCACTGAAAGAGCACCCGATGTCCATTTTGACATTCTCTTGAACTGTTTTTATACTGAGGTATTTGCATTAAATCAATAATCTGACCCAGAGACCAGGATAAAACTAACAGTATAGGTACCATTCTTCAGTTCAACAGGACCAGATGAGAATTAGAATTCAAGCTTGGCCAAAAATCATCGTCTTATCAGGAATCAGAATTAAAAACACAATAGCTTAAAGCAAGAAAGAAAAAGAGTCACTCTAGGCCTAGTTTCAAACACAAAATTCAAAAAAATCGATGTCATAAGTTTTCAAAGGAAAAAGAACACCTATTTAAGGTAAAGCAACATCAACAATTTCGAATTCAGAAATATTATTGCAACTTTCAAGGACTATTCATTGTATATCCACCTGAAACAAACTTATAAATAAATAGAAAAATAAATAAAATAACATGCTTACAGCTATGAAGCGTTGCTACTCAGCAGGATCATTGTGGTCAGGGTCCCACGTCCACCTGCTCAGGACAGCCAGCTCATCATACTGCTTGAACAAACTCCTCAACACCTTGAGGCGGTTCTTCAGGTGCTCCTAGGTAAAGTTGAGTTTTGTCTTGGCATTGAAGGCCGGTACAATTTGGGCCCAGGAACTCTTTGTGAACTGTCCATTGACAAAGTTCCCTTCAATATACTCTTGTTTTAGAATTGTAAGCAGGGAAACATCGACAGAGTGAGTCCAATTTGCACTTCTTGACCGGGAACTACCAGACAGTGAATTCACTTTCCTTCTTGAGCCATCTGTTTAATTAAATGCCAATTTAACATGCATCATATCATGACTCAAGTTTCACCAACAACCCTATAGAACATAAGACAAAAACCATGAACAATATGTTGTATAATGGTACGTATCAGGCATAATAACTTCTCTTCTCTTTTTGACATATCAGGTGCCCAAATTACTTGTTTCCTTTTTTGCATCAGGGAGGAAATATGGTGGCTCGGGTATTCTTTAGAAAGCAAGCAAGGTGGGAATGGGATACATATCTCATATACAGTAGAAATGAATCACACAAAGTTTTATTTTGTAAGGATATACTTTCAGCTATTTCAGGACACATAAAGTTTCTCTTTTCTTTAACAGATTATACTCAATATCTCATTCTATTTGCAAACAATTAAAACAAAACAAACATTTTTCAATTGTACACCTAAAATGCCAAAATTTACATTTCTCCAAACTATTAACATATAACACCAAACATTAGTTAATATCATGAAAAGGGTAGTACAGTTGCTGTTCAATAAAAAACCAGCAGTGAGAGACAATACTGATTTTCCTCTCTCACATTCTCACTTGTTTGACTGACTGACTGACAATAGGTTCTTTCAAAATAATATTAATATAATTAAACAACATCTAGTACTTCCTTTATCCTTAATTTTGTCACTCTTGTAGAAAACCCAAAAATCCATAGGACTTGGACAATGCATTAGAGAAATGAAAAGCTGCACTTGCAAGCACAGAAAAGGAAGGGAATACGACACTACCTTTCTTCTCCCAAATAATGCTTCTCATTCTCTTTGCCTTCATTTCATCTCTCCTAGTTCCATCAGTATCGACCTTCATTCTCAACCAATTTCCTAAAAATTGGCGGTAAAAAAACCCCTTAATCGCCCAAAATTGGCGGTAAAAAACGAAAACTGTGAGAACGATATCTAAATCATACCAGATAGAATAGAAGAGCGGAATAAGAATTCGCGGTGCTCGATCGGAGAGAGGCGGAATAGGGAAAGCGAGAGGAGGCAGGAAATTGGGGAATAGAAGTCGGGATAGAATAGGTAAAGTTGGAACAAAGGGGTTGGGTCTGGTTATAGACTATATTCCTGTCCACCAATCTCTTTCAGGATAAGTTATCTCGAGAACAAAGTTTGTGGTCGTTAGATCGACGTCAAGATTCGTGTAGATCGGGTTCGCAAACGATCAGTGGAATAACGCCTCGGATGATAGTTGGGCTAGAATTCTTATTCTCCTTTTGTGGGCTATAGCCGGACGAATCCGTATCCTCTGGTCTTCCTAAAAGAGAAGACCACTGGACTTCGGAAGATGTGAGCCGTCTGATTTAATCTCAACGGCTATAAGGGAGCCCCGTGCATTTCACCACACCCGAAAAAAATATTGGCCCGAAAAAATTTAACCGTTCTGATCAAATCGGACGGCTAGGATCAAAGAAGACCACTGGACTTCTTTTGGACTTCTTCTAAAGAAGTCCAGAGGATGGGAATCCATAGGCGGACTACTTGGGTTATAATGCTTAGATCATGCAAATGTTTCCTAATTTGTTTAGTCTTTTTCAGATAATTTGTCATCGACATTTTTTTTTATTTTTAAAAGAGTTGATATCGGCGATGAATTGTCACCGTTTTTGCACTGAATCAAAATATCTCTACTTCTCTATCTCTATCTCTATCTCTACTACTTATAAATGCATCTAAAAAGGGGTCGGAAACATTTTGTTAACAATTTTTATACCGTTGATCTGTAAATGTATGGTTAGATCTGTCTCAACACATCTCTATGCGCACACAAGGAAAGAATTACGGTTATGAATTGCTACACAGAAGGAAAAAAATTTCTTTGGATTTGATTGGTTTTCCATTTAATATAGAAACAAATTGAATAACATATCTATTTGTATCGATGATAAATTAAGAAATATATTTTTATTGTCTAATATTATTTTGCTTTTTTATTTGCCCACATATGAGGACATCTTATGCTAGTAATTTTTAATATAAAGTTTATTTTTAGTCACTAAAATTAGAGTGATTCATTTTCTGATATAGAATATAATACTTTACTCACTAAACACTAATAGATTTAAAATTAGACGAAAAGTTAACAGAGTGATTAAATTTGAATAAATATCGGAACTAGTGACTAAAATTAGATAAATTGAGTTCTGAAATAAAAAAATAAATAAATTTCTTGATATTCATCTTCATCATCATATTGTCATCTCCTGAGTCCTGACCTTTAACATCCACCCTAGGTTCTGTGCTTCAAAGATCTGGGTCTCCTTCTCAATGTTGCAAAAATTTGAACCAGTATATTATCATTTTTAATTGATTTGGGATAAAAGCCAAGAACTCATACCACACAAGCATATAAGAGAGAAAGAAAGATACAAGGACCTAAAAATATGAAGAATATAACAAATTGCTTACAGAATTTTTTTTAATTATCTTATTTTAGCTTTAACTATTTAATTTGGTACAATATTAACCCTTTTATGTGGGTATTCGTAGCTCGATTAGCTTGTTAAGTTTTTGGTACAAGTTCGACTACATATGTTGCTATCTAATTAGTATATATTGCATTTAATATCAAGATCGACAAATTATACCAACAAATATGAGATATCAAAAAAAATCATGCGTCACTGCACGCATGCAGTTGAAATAGAATTTCCGAGAGCTTAATAGAATGAAGAGGTTGAGACAAAATAAATAGTTGCAGGAGGCAGAAGAAAGTTAATAGCTTGCAGTATTCCAACATAAACCATCCAAACACAAAAACAAAACTACTTGCAACACCAAAATACGAGGGTAGAAGCAATATATGTCGTCTCCCTTAAATCCCTTATCAAAAAAAAAAAAAAAAAAAAAAAAAACGATTATAAACAAGTTTGATTAAACATAGACATGATGACTGAATTCCACCTAAGCACAAGGATTGAAGGAATCCTAACCCCTGCTCTTTCTCCATCCCTTTTTCTTGTTGGGCTTTGATTTATTTTTCTTAGGCTTGCTTGAAGATCCCTCGGCAGTTTTGGCAACAGCCTTTTCTTCAGTTATCTTACTTGCAGCAGGTATGCTTCCTGAAGCCTCATTGCTGTCAGTGATGGTGTCTCTGTGATCAGCGACTACCGTATCAATGATCAGCTTCAATTTAATTTCTCCATGTGGCCATTCAGAATATAGATCTTCCAAAGTAGGGGCTTCACCTCTGCAATACGAATAAGAACAATGAAAATGTATAGGTAACTAGAGTCAAACTACATAAGGGACATCCACATATAACAAATTAGAAGAATCTTACCTTGCTAGTAGATCTGAAAACGATTTGTAAATGTTTTTCATTTCTTCAACTAGATGGTCATCAAAACTTCTTAAAGATTTACTCGCATCAATCAAGGTAAGGGCAGCCGAGAGAAGATTGGCAATGCTTTTAGCATCCTCCTTTGAAAACAAGAAAATAGTAATTAAGAGGAATTATATTACTCTAATATTTGTAGTTTTGTACTATATTAAGAGCAAAACAGAACGTGGGAGTTCAGCACAGATGGTCAATGGCTCCGCCGTTATTCTAGTGGTAACGGGTTCAATTCCCGCTGGGCGCGAAAGAGGGATAAACTCTAATTTAAAGAGTGGGTTGTGACTCTATAAATAAATGGCCTTATTTCAAAAAAAAAAAAAAAAAAAAAAGAAAGAACAAAACAGTGCTTAATGTACCTTGTGATAACTTCCCTGTTTGAATGCATCCAGCTTATCCCAGAGAAGTTCCTCCATAGGTTTTCTCTCTGAGGCCTCTTTTAACAACACTTTTTCAGAAAAAAGAATCTCCATGATCAGATTCAATTTTGCCTCCCCATTTTGCCAGTAGGAACACAGGCCGTCTAGAGATGGATAAGAGTCCTTCTCTTCAGCTCTGGCAGCCAAAAAAGGACAAAAACATTAGGATTGGAAGCATCTCGATATTCTATAGGGGTATAATGCCTTGGCTAAGAAACAATAAAATTTCTCTCTGATAACAAAGGGAAAAGATAATAAGTAGGTTGTGGTGCGGTTTAGGTACGAAGTAACTTAATAAGATATAACGCACAAACACAGGTTAACTGTAACAGTACTGATGCACTATTCCTTTGGCCTACTGTATGCCGTGGCTAATTTTGTGGCTCAATAGGAAAACTTAGCAGACGAGATATGTAAATAATTTGTAATAAGCTGTACAGGATATAGGAAACAGAGGACACAATTAGTGAATTCACATGAGAAAAGTAAATGGAAATATAGTAATAGGCACCATACTTGATAGTCATCTCCACAAAATGGCCATAGACACTGCGTGTTTCTTCAACCAGCTGATCATAGAAACCCTTATGAGGTTTATTTTGGTCAAGCCACGAGAGCAAAACACCAAGAATATCTACAGTGCCTGCAGCATCACTCTACAAAATAGGAATGAAAGGTACCAATTAGCTTCAGTAATTGCACATTATTATCATCGACTTTGGTTTGGCTCTGCTTATGACTGGTACACCATACCACAGAACTAAATCATTACATATGTTGATGCATGAAGCCTAAAGAAATCTAACACTACTAGAGTTGACAATAAGCTTTTAATCTTTTCTTTTTCCTTTTTAAGTTCTGCCTATGGTACAGTGGCACCTTGTTGTAATGAATGCCTTGGTCTTCAATATATTGGAGCAAAAGCACCAGCAATTCAACTGATTTACCTTGTCACACAATCGATATTCTTCAAGCATTTTCATAAGGGAATTCATTTTGTGGTCATCTAGGTCTTCTGTTATACCTTCAGTTACTTTTGATGACACCATGGTAGAAGGAACATCAGTACAACTCACCACTGATGCAGTAACATCAAGTTTACGAGTTTGTGGATAGAGAACTGCCATGACATGTTCTATGTCCCTCACCTCATCACAGGAAAAGAAATAGAAGCTGGATGGAGGAAACACAAGGCTATCCCTCTTTTCACTGATAACTACCAATGGATCTCCAACAGATGCAAAAGCATCAACAAATGAAATGAGACTTCTATCCCTCTCCCTGCTATACCTGGCAGCTTGGTGGAGCTTGTTACAAAATTCCCATGGCAAATTACATGATATATCATAACGGCCTGACAGAAACTTGCCTGCACTACAAATATCCAATCTCATATTCAGATATGCCAGATTAAGAGTCATAACTAATCTCAACACCATTTGATGGTAAAAATCCACTGGCAATGAACAGGAACACTTGTCTATCCATTTAAATATCTCACTTTTGTTACAAAGAAGCTCTTCCACAGAACGTATAATAAATTCAAACAAGCTCTGTAACCTGATCCCAGAAAATTTATAAAATTCTTCTGGAAGTGTCTGATCTAATGGTGAATCCAGAAAATTCTTACAACCTTTTAACTTCACAATCTCAGTAAGTACAGACCGTGTGGTAATCATGTAACCAACTGACCCAAGGCAAGATGAGGCAAGGAACGTAAAGAGTTCTAGAAGGTACAGGTAGCAATGTGGGGAGATGTAATCAAGTTCCTGCTTCCAGTTCACTTCATAGGTCGCTTGAAGTGCTTTCTGAAATTTTACAACCATGATTATCCTTTCAAAACTAGTATCAAAGAAAAATTTTAGATGCAAAAAAAACTCAGGCCACTCCGGCATATTTTGTGCAAATTGCATGATTTTTTGCAAGAGTTTGTCAGATAAGTTCCCACTCAAAAGAAGAATCATGGACAGCCTACCTAACTGCCCATAGGTGAACTTGTCATTTGTACATCTCAGAATTCGATCAACCGACTCATCAACCAACTCAGCTGCAGCAGAACAACCAATAATAGGTAGAAAGCCCCGAGTAGCACTGTTCTTTGAGTATGGTGGAAAAGTTGCATCCCAAAACCATTCTTCAACCAAGTAAATATAGCTCTGGAAATCCCAATTCTCTTTACTGCAAGGAGCTTGTTTAAGATATTTTATAACATCAAACACCAAAAGAGAGATTCTTCCTCTGGTTTCAGGAGAGAACATTAGCTTGTGCGAGGACCTAAGGAGGGAGTCCAATTTCTCTACTACTGCCTTACCAACACTGAATATCTCATTCTGCCAGTAATCTGAAGAACATGAGGTATATTGTTCAATACTCATCAAACACTGATCACTGCTTAACTTCCTCAATGAGGCTCGGAGCCCACCAATCCACCAAGCATTAGGATTTAAAATGAAATAAGCATCGTTATTATCCTCTCTCCTCACTCCCAAATAATCATGACAGAACTCACACAATGAAGAGCTAACCCTTATAGCAGCTTCTCGCCATTGAACCCAGATATGAACTAAAGTATTCAAGGATACCACACCTTGAACCATCATTTCACGAAACTGCTTATCCAAATCCAAGAGAGGCTCAGCTTCAAATAGATACCCAGAGTTTTCATGAGCAAGATGAAAATCAAGTATGTGACGCAAGGACAAGAAAGCCAGACGAATATCTTGATTCTTCTCACCTTCAACTAATAGCTTAATCAACTCTGAAATCTTTTTAGGCTTATCGTCCCAAAGGTGAAGTTCAGAACAAACTGATTTGTAGAAACAAGCTGACACCTTCTTGGCAAGATCTTTTGCCTTTGTAAAGTGAACCTCACTCTTTGGAAAACACTTTGGAGGCCACCCTTTGCTTCCATGGGACCAAAGTGATTTTGTGATCACATCTAAGATAACAAGTTTGGTCGCCTTTACAAAAGAACCAGCCTTTTCCCAAACAGTTGCCTCTAACAAAAGATCTTCTTTCGATCGGGCAATTTTAGCAGCCTCAATGAAGTTTCGAGCTTCTAACTCAAGAGTAAACAGTTCATCAAGAAGTTTTTTTGTCACTAGGAATTCACGAATCTTATCCATCGATAATGCCTTCACAAATCGCATCACGGTTTTTGAATCTCCGCGCCGATTGAAATGATTTGCACAGTTCTTTATGTAATCATCTCTAATAGCTTCAAAACCTTTCAAATTCCATTCTTTCATTCTCTTTTTATCTGCTTGCTGCCATTTCTCAAAATATTTCAAACCTGTGTCAAACAGCTCGCCTTTTAAGCAAACAGATGCACACTTTGAGAAGCATTTTCCTTGGAAATAAGCATCTGCAGCGCGCGGCCAACTCTTTATCATATGAAAGCAATCACCAGCATCCTCAAGCCTAGATGTGCCAAATCTTTCCAAATAAATCATACCTGGCAGAAAAGATTGAAGGTAAAATTAAGGCAACTGCCAAATCTGATCGGGATCAACATTACTTGGCATAAGCACTGTACTTTAAATTTTCCAAAATATAATGGTGGCTACTAATTAACATTATATTTGTCTTCAGAAATTTGACCTTTTCCCATTTAGATTGATTGCTCAGATTTTTTCAAATATGATATTCCTGAATTTTTATGAAAGCATTGGAAACTTACTTATTACTAATTTACTATATATGCCAACAGGTCAACAGTATTAAAATAAATCAGAAAAGAAACATAAAACTCATCACATCAAAGGATTAACATTGAAGGTACCATATTGCAGTTCAAAAATTTCTTATAAGTGCTGGAACCTATTTGATCTAATTTGAAGGTTTTAAAATTAGGAAACCTTCTAAATATGGTACCTTTATAGGTTAAAACCCATTAATTTGATTTTGTAATAAATCAGCAAATTTTTGTTTCTATTATGTAACAAATTAGGTTTGGAAACAATCTTAGTCAAAATATGTTTCTGTGCACTTTTATTTGCCAACCTGAGTTGTGACTGAGTATACTAGTAATGTTTTAGCTGTGGGCTGTGATACTGGTATTGCAGTTATGGTACAACCTTACAAGTACATAGATGAGGTTTGAGTGACACTATATGAGAAGCCCCCAGTTTTTCTGAGTATATTAATTTCAACAATGTGCTGTTTGCTATCGTAGACTATACAAACTTCCATTGTGTGGTGGATTTTATTTCATTAATAAAACATGCAGATGCTCCCTGGTACTGCATTGTTTCCAAGAAAAATAAAGATAACGAAGATTACATAAGATGACACAAAAAGAACAAATGCCATTACCTGCTTTTTCAAAATTTCCAAGTTTAATATAGCATGTTGCAGCTTTATCATACATTTGTATTGTTTCATAGATGTCAGCTGCTTTTTGGAGGATAGTGTGGGCCTTCCCCGAGTTTGTAGAAGTGTTGCGCTCAGCCCTCTCCACAAGCCCTGCTGCTTTTGCCCAATTTTCATAGTATGCATCCCCAGCCTTCTCAAAGCACATCACTGCCATCTCAAACTGTCTTTCATTGAAAAGCTGCAGATTAAAAAACAATAAAAAAATTAAAGGTCATCAATACTGTAAATACACAACAACTTTAACCAATAGTTTACCTAATTAGTAGAAAATGAATGACAAACAAGCCACCATATCAACTTGGGACCAAACAACGTACCAGAACTACATAATTCTGTAATTTAGGTAATAAGTTATAATGGACTAATACTTAGTAAGATTTTAAATTTATATTTCAATTATGAAAACCCCAAAAAGAGATATACTAAAGTAGTAGTTAAAATTTTTAATCTAGAATTATTCTACACTATAAAGTTTCATTTCCCAGGCAATAAGGAAAACAGCATTAGTTAAACCCTACCTTAATGCCACGGGCTCGCCAATCAGCTGGAGTGCTTGCAGTCTGCATAGCTTCAACAAAATTTGAATTCAACTTTTTTCCTTGCACAAGGCACAGCCTCTTCCAGTAATCAAACATAGGCTTACAGAAATCTTTGGAATTCTCACTAATCCACAACCTCTGCCTTGTTCGAGTTATGGCTACATAGAGCTGTTTCAGCTCTGAACAAAGGAGATAGTGCATGGTGATGTCAAATTTTGGATATGACCTCGTCATGGAGGCATCTAGTACATCTTCATTCTCCAAATACCCATAAAGCACTCTCCACTTGTTCTCCAAGGGGGACGAACCAAAGAAGTTGTACAAAAAGACATCCTGTAGATATATCAACTACATAAGAAAGTGCTCAACAAACCCATATTTGTGAAATTGGCAACTGCAATATATACAGGTCCTTTTATACAAAATTGCAGTGAAGATTCATAAATTATATTACCAAGAAATTTGGTTCTTCATAACTTAGATAAGCAGAAAAATTCACAACATAAGAGAGAAATATAGAAGCTGAAAAAACTGATCCATTTTTAAAGTAAAGGGAAAACAAATCGCACAAAGTTATTTTCAAATAAGTTTCCAGTAATCTAGAGAGAAAAAATCTTCTTTTTTTAATACCTGGAATTCGAGGCCTTTGCATTCTAGTGTTGTCAACACAAGAGCTCGTTTACCAACAATGCCTTGGACTTCCCTCTTGGCAGATTCATCACGAACTACTATGACTTGTTCAGCCCCAAACTCAGTTGGTCTTCCGCTAGAGCTTTCATTTCCTCCGAAGATTTTAATTAATGCATCATCATCATCACCAGATTCTAAAAGTACAGGGGCATCCCCGTAAATTAGGCTGGTCTCAGGGTTTAGTTTGTCCACAGAAAATGGGAAAAAGTAGTATAATAGATCAATAACGCTTTGTCCCAATTTCAAGGTACCAATATGGGTACGGAAATTCTGACGTAGTTGAAACATGTCTGACAAATGGATGTCCTTCTCCTTGCCCTTTAAATTAGACAGAAATTCCTTATAGAAAAGGGATCTGATGTCTTCAAACCGAAAATCAATACCTCTTGCTATGGTCTGTGCTGTATCCCCAGCAAAAACAAACCCCTCCTTGAAATTACTGCAAACATGCTTGAGCAGTGCAATCTGATTAACCGTCAAGTCCTGAACTTCATCAATATAAATAAAATCGACCCTGCAACTCATATAACCATCAGTGCTTAAGCGGCTGTGCAGATTGTTGACAAAATCTGATAAATCGAACTCTCTAGCAGCGCACTTCTTGTTCTCATAGGCAAGAAAAATGTCATATATTTTCTCCCGGACTGCGCTGCTTAGAGAAGAGAATCTCCTTTCAGAAAGTGACACATATTGCTCCCTCCCAATAGCACCCTTAATAGAACCAAATCCTCCTTTGATATGTGAAATGATTTGTGTAAACACAGTTGAGGCATCCAGATATCTGGTCAACTGCTCATTAAACCGAGGCCAGTAGGAACCAGAAAACTTATCAAAATCGACTTCCTTTGATTGGATTAGGGCCAACAGAGTTCGGGACTTCGAAACTCCCTCTTCAGAAGAAGCTCCCAACTCATCATAGAATTTATTGAAGAAGGAAAATTTCATTGTTCCATCAAGCATCATAAGAAATTTCATGAATGTGACGATCAAGGGGTAATGTTTCTGCGTTAAATCATTGAAGTTATTAGGAATATCAGCAAATTCATCTAGTTGATTTAGGTTATCATGCATGGTCAGCGAATCAAGTGGACGTGAAAGCTCACCAAAGTTGGCAAATCTGAAAATGAAATAAACGTGAAACAAGTGATTTCTTATAAATTCTAGTTCTCATGCATAGTAAACATGATTAAGGATAAGAACAGAAGAAATATTGAAACAATGTAATAACAATGTGAACAATAAAGATTATTTCATCCTAGAAGAATTAACTCGTTGACAAGAATCATACACCCATCTTTTCTATATAACGAGCACTTCAAACTGACTACATATACAGGGTGAAATTACAAAAATCCAACTTACATAATACACCATTTAGGATAATCAGTTCAGTAGCTGTTTTCTACTAAAAAAAGCCCATCCTTTCTGTAATTAGTTGTGATTGAGCTTGCTTAATCTAAAATTGTATTGAAAAGTAACAGAACTATCTTCTAGCTTTAGTATCAACATGCAATGATAATAGAACTTATAGAAGGAAATCTTCTAGCTTTAGTATCAACATGCAATGATAATAGAACTTATAGAAGGAAAACAAAGAGAAACCGCACCTTACAAGCCTAGCAACTTGATCACGTATAGTGGAGCAAAGCTTTGGGCTAACAGTGAGAAAAACTTGCTTTATGAAACCAATTTCTACATCCTCCATCTGCTCATTGTTTTGACCCCTCTCAACACCCTTGGAAGATCCCACGTCTGAATAGCCCATTCCATGCGATGCAACAAAAAATTGCTGCTCCATTCGAACCAGCTTAGTTGTCAGTACTGTTGTCTTTCCTGTTCCTGACCTTCCCAATATAAATGAACTATAAGGAAACAGGATTATCTCCATCTCCTGGTCATTCAGCTCAAACGGGACATCTATCTCCGATCCATCTTCTGCCAGGAGCAAATGTTTTACCACTCCAGACGATAAAGCATAGAATCTCATCAGAACAAGACTATCATTGACTTTGGAATCTTCAAGAAAACTCGAATTGGGTACAGAGGGATCTTGAACCTCTTCTCTGATCTCATGTTGGTTGTTCTTTCTGTATTGAGCTATCTCATGCCCATCTATCCAAATCTTAGGAACCTCTAACATCCTGGTCAAATGTAAAATGATCAACACAGATCTTGCACACACAATGTTAGGAATACACAATAGTTAAAAGGAAACATAAACACACAAAACAAAAAGAGTTGAGGAGAGGGAACATACCCCTCAACACATATGGTTTTGCATCTTTCCATGTATGCATCAGTATACATTGAAAAGATATAATCCAAACGCTTTAGTAATCCTTCAACCTTTAAAAGTGGAACAAGGTCCCACAACTTAATAATCTGTGTATATACATGCTGATCCTTCTGCAAGTCAATACTCCATACTAGGTAAAGCTCTGCCATTGCATAAATTCTAGCAGGAAAATAACCATCAGCCATGCTGACACTCTTCTTCTTATACCTCCAACCACCAGCAAGTCTCAATAACAGCTGAATCAAATCCATTCGGGTCTGTTTCGACTTTAACTTGGCGAAAGATCTTATGAACATATCACTAAAAACCACCTGCATGATAAGTACCGAAATTAAGATGTACAACAAAATAGAAATAAGGAGTCAAATTGATGGCATTGGAATCATTCATTCAAGTTAATGGACATGATAGATATTGCCTAATAGAGATACTGATCTACATTGCAAGGGGAATTTTTTTCATGGAATTACAAAAGTATATTCAATATGCAGAAAAATAAAAACTCTAGGGAAGGAGTCCAAAGTTTGGAAAGAAGAGTGCAAAACAAACTTGGCAAGATATAATAGAAGCAGCTTAATTATTTTGTTGGACTATGATATATTCTTGACTAATAAAGAGCACTTGATATCCAAACTAATATAGAAAGAAAATTATACAACCGAAGCTCAGTTTAAAGGTGATACAGAGCACATCATGGAAATGCTTTTCACCTTGTTAAACAAGGAAAATTCTGATTGTTACCATACATGAACAATTCAAACATAAGAAGCAATAAAGAGAATTGATGCAAGTGCTAACGAACCTGCTTGAGACTAGCGGATGGAATAATAAACTAGTTGGAAACAAATGAATAATGTGCATAGATCCTAAATAAGTAATACAACTTCAACAAATGAAGTGTAAATGCAGCCTTTGTATTGCATACCTTCCACTTTGTTGTGCTAAACAGAACAGATTTTGGGTTCAGCAAATCCGCAAGTTGGTCCAGCTCATTTTTGACATTTAAAATTATTTTTTTCAAATCCTCATTTTCCTTTGCATCAAACAAACATCCCCTTTTTTGCACATCAAATACAATATCTGACCATATCGTTCCACTCTTCAATAGCGTACTTGCACTTCCTACTATCCACATGCAATGTCTACACATGTAATTAAAAAGAAAAAGTAAGCCAAATGCTACTGTGAAAGCCATTCCCCACAAACCTTACTGTAAAACAAATTCAATGAGAAACAGTACCGTGCTCTTGTAATTGCAACATTAGTTCGCTGATTGTCATGCAGAAAACCAACACTTCCTTTGTTGTTGCAGCGGACCGTTGAAAGTATTATAACATCTTCTTCCTGTCCTTGGAAGCCATCGATTGACTTCACCCGTACTACAAACCCAGAATGATTATCATATTTGTTGCCGATTTTCTTTTTAATAGTTCTAACTTGTGCAGCATATGGAGAAACGATGCCAACGGTAAGTTTCCCCTTAATGTCCTTCCAACCTACATTCAATGACATATAGGACATCACTAAAAACTAAAACCTACCTTCAGAATATATGGCTGAAAATTTATTTATCGAAAAATAAAATAAAACAAAACAAAATGGCATGTCAATCTGGGAAGCTCGGAAAGAATTGATCAAAAAAATAAAATTGGAAAATAGAAATGACAAATTTGTGGAAAAATCGTATCAAACTTGAGAATTTATTTGGAAATACAAGCTTTGTAGCCAAAAAGAATGTAGCATTAAGTAATGAAAGAGTGCATAATATTACTTCTTTAGAAGGTAAAATGATTACAAAGTAACATACTCTCATATAAGTTTTTGATAAGCTGGACAACAACACCAACTTCAATCCAATTTCTCCAACTTTTTCCAACATCATCAGTCTCTTCTCTTCCATCCGCAATATTAACAAAAGCATAGCTCCCAAAAATAAAATTCAAGTATTTGTTGTTATATTCATGTTCCAAGACATTCGGGCCATCCAAGACCTTGCCGTCATAAAATCTGTTGTTAGGAAAGAGGCTTATGGAAGGGTGCATGCGATATTGAGTATCCAGTAGGTGCTTTTCATGGTGAAGTGACACCAACCTCTCAAAAAGGCTTGTTCCAAACCCAGCTCTTTTGCTAACCTACAAACGAATATCAGTAGTTCATAGTTAATTTCTAAAAATTTACAGTGATGTATCGAGAAAAAGTATATATAAGGGGCCAGTTGCAGTATATTACATCTTTTAAATTGAAATGACTTTCAATTAACTAAAATTTTGACACAGAATTCAATGAAAAAGAAATCACTCTCAACAATTTATGGTTTTTAAAAGGATTTACAAATAAAAGAGTCGAAAAAAGTGTGCAAACACTGTTCTTTCATAAATAGAAATCAATACTATGTCATAAGATAGTATAAACAAATGGTATATTACAACATGGATATACAAATAAAAGGAATTAATTGTGACTTGAGGCATAATATGTCTTATATTCTATACTTGCTTTTTCTGCAACTGCATTTTATTTATTACAACTCAAAGAGGGTTAAAAAGTTACTAAAAGCAATCCACTGATGTATTAGCAATAACCTAATGAGGAATTATTTTCTATAACTTGACCTAAAAAAACAACAGAAACAAGTCATGTTCCTTCTAATCATCAATACTCCCAGTAGGAATCTGTATTTTATGTATTAATAAATACACAAGCTAAGAAGAAAAAAGGTTACCTGACTTTGAACAAGTGCTGGAAGTTGACATTCATCGCCCACCAAAAGTAAATGCTTCACACAATTAAGCCTTAAAGGAATTACTGATTCACACTCTTTCAACTGTGCTGCTTCATCAATAACGACCACATCGAAACGACTTGTTTCTGCATCATGTAACAAGAACGAACTCGAGGCAGTAGAGAACACAAGGGTTGCATTCTGAAAACAAAATTCTTTAACAGAACCATGATTAGTGAGAGATGAAAAGGAGAGTTTAAGTGTCTCCTGGAGACTCCTAAGTTGTGCTAGGCACTCTTTTCGGGCTTCAATCAATTTCTTCTGTGTGGTAGATAGAGATGCAGAAGGAATTTCAAATGTTTGCTTTAATTGCTTCTCTGTTATAACACTTGATGACAACAGACAACTGAGTTCTTTAAGCAAATACTGGAGAGAGACAATGCTCATGCAATTTTCAGAAGAGAGAAACCGTCGAGGAAGATGAATAAACAGAGTTTCAAAGAAACCATCAAGGTTCTTCTTAAGCTCCATATATTGCTCTCTAAAGTAATCCCCAAAACCCAAGGTCACTTCACCATCTTCTTTGCTACATTTCACATACGCTTCATATAGGGAAACAAAATCCTCAAGCAAACAAATCATCGAATGCAGTCCATTTCTCCACCCATTATGTGGTGAAAAGCAATTATTGAGCAGACAAACACGGCTTTCTAGAAAAATATCCTCTAGATCACCAGAAATGTCCATCCGCTCCCTGTTTCCAAACAATAACACATCTGACAAACAGAGGGGGATGCCATCAGAATTACCATTTTCACAATTGAAACTCTTCAGGAGATGAAGCAGCCGCGAGCAAACTCCCCTAACTGCAATATTAGTTGGCGCGCACGTGATGGTGCGGATTTGCAACTGCATGAGGGACCAAAGAATTGCCCCTATAGTTTTTGTCTTGCCGGTGCCTGGTGGACCCCACAGAAGTTTAATAGAGCTTGACTTGTTGCATCGGACAGCAGAGATGGTAGATTTGACGGCCTCCAGTTGTGATTGATTGAGATCAATTGGCACTAGCTGCTTGAGCAGACAAGTCATTTCAGGAATGTCCTGCTCATCAGCATTGTCCCACATACTTTGTTCCTGTGAAAATGTCGAAGTAGTGTTCAAGACTTCAACCAACAAATTAATGAAAAAAAAAAAACAACAATTAAGCTAGCAGGAGATAGTATTTTATCCAGTCTATTATCAGCCAGTACAGGTACAAAGCAAATGGGAGGACACTGGTATCAAACTAAATTGCTACAGAATTTCCGGAAAAGGACGCAAAGAATTGTTTAATATAGCGATTTATTACAAGTAATAAAAAGTAAGCATACCATTTGATGTCTGGACAGAACTTTCTTGAGAAGTGTGAAATTTTGGTCCGCGTCAGAATACTGCAATGCCTTCCAAATTCGGGAATTTGTCACAGTATTTGTCAAGTAAATAGCACAGATGCATCTCTGTGTCTTGTTGGCTGACATAGTAGTATGGGACAAGCTCATTGTAAACCGCTTCACCACAACTTCATCCAACTCAAACTCAACAACCTTCTTCACCATGGCTAAGCAATAACTAACGCCATATCTCATCAAGTCATCAATGGAATTGGGTTTCAGGCTTGACAACAAAAAAATATCACCATTTTTTGGTTCATACTCGTCAGTTCCACCAGAAAACCCATCTGCCAGAATGTCCATAGTACAAACCAGTCCCAGTTTGGTGTTACACAATGCTATCTGCTGTATTTCTGCACAAGGAGCCTCTGAAATTGTTTCCAAACTAGAATATAACTCTGCCCTAGTTTCTTCAATTAGAGGAAGAGTATATGATTCCAAATACTCGTTGACAGACTGAAACACACGAGGGATCTTCTTAACCTGGATAATCAGAACAAAAAAAAAGAGTCATAAATTTATTTCCTAATAGTATAAACAAACAAAGAAGGGGGGAAAAAATAACTTTCATGAAATATTTGCAACTTAATTGTTCAAATAAAAATTGCGCAGTGTCCAAAGAAGCAGAATGTATCGAACTTGCTTCAAAATTCTCTTATACTGTTTCTTATGTGATTTTCTTAACTAATTTCTGCTAGATTTTATTTTTCTTAAATTAGTGTAAATATTTTTTAAATAAAATGGAAGTAGGCTTTCTCGTAAACTTCCTGAAAAAAGTAATATCTAACGAGGATAATGCCAAAACAAAGAAAAGTAACAAAACGATACCACTTTAATATTTGATTTAATTTTCGCACGACATCTCTCAGATTCCCAACATTCAAAGAAAACTAACCTTATCTTTGTAAAGGTCTTCATTACATATGTCTTCGATGCTCCAAGAAAGAACTATTTCTTCCATGGAATTGGGAGGAACGCTTGATTTAAAATAAGAGAAAAAGTAAGACAATATAACACTATTCTACAACGCACTATAGAGCCTGGTACTTCATATTTACTTTTTTCTCTTTCTTTTCTTTTGAAAACAGAGTGATTTTTTTCAAAGCAAGGCTAGGTATTTTTTCGACTGCGGTTTTCAGATGAAAGAAGCAGAGAGGAGAGAATTCATTTTTGAGCTGTGTTGGAAAAGAGAACTGAATTGATGTGAAGGGGGAAGGAGCTGGAACCGAGGAGACGGTAAAAAATAGGTGCTCTCCATTTTTCGCAACAGTACTTATATTCCGGTATTGTGTGTGAGTGGAGGGAGATTGCGTAAATTTTACGGTTAATAATATCAAATCTAAATGCAGGATTCCCGGGAATCTATTCTTCAAAAAAAAAAAATAATAATAATATCAAATCTGACATGGGCGTACCCTTACGAAGTATTTTGTTTTTCTCTATCGAATGCTTTTTTTTTTTTGGGAAAATCAGCCCTATATCCTCTAATCTTAGCTAATTTGAAAAATGCCCCTCTAATATTTGAATTTAGATATATCCCTTCCAATTATACATTCTATAGATATTTACCCTTTTCTCTATTTGTACTGACTTTTTAGTTAAGAAAAATCATATTTTTTTAATTTGGGACGAAAATATATCCTCAGCCCTAATGATTGATCTTCCTGCTACTTTCGTTCTGTTAAATACCAGTTTGCGACAACAACATTCATAAATTAAAAAGGATAATTTACATTTATGTTAAAATTATTTAAGCTTTGAGGACGCGGATTTCATATTCATTGTAATCAAGCATTCTTGATTTCATTGCGGGCCTTCAATTTGTCCAAACAAATGTCCTGCCAATCGCCTCTGATCTTCCCTACGTTGTTCAAAAATGTTTTTAATTCTAAATCTTTCTCCACAAAAAAAAAAAAAAAAAAAATCACCATATAAACCAAAGCTAACTATACAACCTCTTAGGAATTCCAACTGTCATTTCCAATGCCCTCTTACCCACTTTACTGCTTCCTCAATTTGGGAATTTCCATTATCCATGAAATTTCGACTATGGCACATATAGATGAAACTTTAGAGAAAGCCTCCTTTTAATGGTGATACATAGGTCGGCTTCAACTTTGTGCATTGTAAAAGTATAAAACATCTCTCAATATTTCTTTCTAACAAAATCGAATGAAAAACCAGCGAGGAGGTCAATCGTCAAGGATGAGGGTATTTTTGTCCGAAATTTTTTTAAAAATGATTTATTTAATTAAAAATCAGTGGAAATAGACAAAAGGGTATATATCTATAGCATACATGATTGCAGGGTGATATATCCAAATCTAAAAATTAGAGGGGATATTTCCAATTAGCTAAGATTAGAAGGGTATACAACTAATTTTCCCTTTTTTTTAATCATTATCAAATGCATTTTGCATTTTGCATTGCGTTTTCTTCTTTTTTTTTGGTAAGACGTACTATAGAAAATTGATGTGAAATATCAACACTTAAATTTATACCCAATTCTACCTAAAATCAGTTGCAAGCGTACAACAATCGTCTAAGTATTATCGGGGTCGAACCACAGGGACGGAATATTCAATTAATTAGGTTTATTGAACTTTGATTAACTAGAATAAATATGTAAAGGAATAATAATTGTAACAGATCTAAAGTAAAGGTTTGCAGATTAATTAAAGTCCTAAATTAAACAGTTCAATGAATTAAAAGGCTTAAAATACTAATTAAGAATTAGGGGTTTAACTAGTAGCTAATACTTTTCAGTTTACTCCAGAATCAGCGGCCCGCAGAGATTATCAGCGGCCCGCTGAAACTCAGGTCGCTGGCCCCTAAGAAGGTCGCAGAAGCCTGGGGTCATAGACAACCCGCAGAAACCTCCTGCGGCCCGCTAGGTTTGGCGCAGACTCAACTTTTTGCATATTTTAATTGTTGTTTTGTGTAGAGGTTTAATCCTAACTAAGGTTCCTAAGTCCCACTTCCGTTTAAGGCCAGGTTTCCTATAGTTAACATTATTTCTCTCTAATTCAACCTAGATTTCAACTTCCGTTTCTTGGTCTAAGTTAAATTAGTTTATGCTTTATGACCTACGACTCCCTATACTTCCATAATCGGGAAGGGTTTCAACTTCCGTTTCTTAACCCTAGCATGACCTTCCGGCACCAACTATCGTATTTACCATACTTTAACCTAATTACTTGAAAGCATTTGGATTTAACCACCTAACAATTAAGCGACGTCTAACTTAACGGGTGCAAGCAATTCAATCCAAGTAAATCAGTTAAAGTAATTTAAGCAATTAAAGCAAAGCATAAAACACAACATACAAACAAAGAAAATATAACTTAAAGCATATTATCAATCATAAACTTAAAAGGTTCGCTACTATGGCCCCTAATATACGACTACTCACGAGTATACATCATAAAACAACAAAAGGTATCTGAATAATAAGAAAACATAGAAAAAGAAACAGGATTACAACAGTAAAAACCCAGATTTCCCTCTTTCTGCCTTCTCTGCCACTCTTTCAGCGGGTTGCTGATGCTCCCTGCGGCCCGCTGAAAACCCTTGATGCTCTCTCAACTTAGCAGAATTTGCCCTAAAACTCACGAACTCTTTTTCTGATTTGCTCTGGTGTTTATATAGGCGTGGGATGGCTCTAAAAATGTCGGAGACGTGGTTTTGAGGCGCCAGAAATAGATATGGCGATGTAGAGGTGGGTGCAGAACTTGGTCAGGCTATTTTGGGCTGTCGGTTGCTTCTTCTGCGGCCCGCTGTCGAGTCCTGCGGGTCGCAGAAATCTTCTATGCTGCCAAGTCTCACCTGCTACTCGCTGGGTCTTTCTGTGGGTCGCACAAACCTTCGGTGGGCCGCAGATCATGATCAGACTTCGGTTTCCTCGCTTCAAGAGTGGCAAAATCACACAGATCCTGTACAAAATAAAAGTAGCCATAGCAATACCTTGCTTCTAACCTAAATTAACAATTAAAGCATTAGAAACACACATAATTAATGAAATTAAGTCCTAATATAAGCGGTATTTATATGCATAATTTCCGCTTATCAAAAATTAAAACAATGATTGAATAATACATCAGCGATGATAGAAAAAAAAGGAAAAAAAAAGAGAGAAGAGTGTAACATGATCCTACGTTAGTTTCTTTCAGGCGGTCAATACTGAATCCGCATCCTCGACAGTCGTTTTAAACGACTGTCGGGAGCAGTCGTTTCCGTCTGTCCGTCCGATGACAATCCAACGACGCGGAAGAGATGTTCATCTATCTAGCTTGCCCGACCTGCCCGATGTCGATCTGATATAGAAATCGAGAGAGAAATCGAGCGACAAATTAGAAAAGGATCTCTCGATCTCTCCTTCGTTTCCTCCGTCAGCAAACCCTAGATCGAGATCAACGATCAATCAGCAAACTTGTCCACTCCAAGGTGCTGCTGCCATCGGCTCCTTGCTCTCCTCCGTGTAGGTGCTGCCATCAATCCGTGTAATCGCTGCCATCGGCTCTTCGTTCTTGAAGGAACACTGCAATTCCTAGATCCCTTTTTACTTTTTGGCCCTGAAAAGAATAAGCTCAATTTCTGCTGTATGTGCAACTTTCTGTTGAATTTCGTTTATTATTCATCACGAAATGTTGTATTTGCCTTTGTGAGGTAAGTCTGCTCTTTCTTTATTTTTCATCAGTGTGAAGAAAGAAGTGGATAAATTATTAGAAGTCTTAACTTAATCCAATTCTTTCTATTTCATTTATTATTGTTCAATTTCTGTCTGATACGAGAAGCACAAGTATGCTTCCATTTTGAGATTTCTGTCTGATAACAAACCTGACCTGTGTGATAACAAACCTGTCTGATAACAAAACTACTGGAAATTTCTGTCTGATACGAGAAGCACAAGTATCCAATTCTTGTCTGATACTCAATTTCATTTATTATTGCTCAATTTCTGTCTGATACGAGAAGCACAAGTATCCAATTTTTTCTGTTTCAATTTATGTCTGATAACAAACCTGACCTGTACCGGCGAAGCACAAGTATGCTTCCATTTTGAGATTAGTATTTTGCATATAATATGTACTTGAAAATTTTCTTAATCAACTAGGTCATATAAATTAGTTATGCTTCCAATCTGACTGGTACTTTAGCACAACTCAACTATTCATCCTACATTATAAATGTTGTGTTTGCCTTTGTGAATGTAATCAAAATATATTTTCCAGGAACTAGAATGAGCACTCAAAGTCACAGCTCTTGGAATCAACGAGCAAACCCTCCTTGCTGGAAATGTGGTGCATACACAGTGGTGAAGGTGTCGAAATCTTCGAGTAATCCCAATCGGGAATATTTTAAATGTAATACTTTGGGTTGTAAAGAATTTAATGGATGGTGCCATCCATATGAAGTCCTTGTGATGTTGAAAAAAATAAAATTTCTAATTTGAATTTTAGTTATAGTTTGCTTTATAAATTTGGTTTGTAATTTGGTCATGTAAACTAGTCAGTAGGTGGATGTTTCAAATGCTTGTACTATGGATGTTCTGTTAGCTAATGTTTTTATTGATTATCTAAACTATGACCAAATTGCTTTCTTCTTATGCAATGAGCAATATGTAACTGTTTCTCAGGTTGTTAACAGTAATGTGGTGCTCTTTCTTATAGAAGACAATAGGCATGATTACTGAGCAAGTGTGCAAATCAGGTTGTTAACAGTAATTTGGCTTGAAACTTGCTTGTGTGCAAATAAGGGATAACATTTGGTTTATGAGAATCCATTAAATCAAGTTACTTTTCTGGCTATTGGTCTGAGAATTGGGCATGGGGATTGATTTATGCACTTTTTGTGATCATGCTGGATCAGCACATTTTTCTCATTTGTACCATGCTGAATCAACAGACTTTTCTAGCTACTTGGGATGGTACCATGCATTCTACTAGTGCATATTTTATGTCGAGCAGATTGCTTGTACCACGTTAACTAAACTATGACCAATAAATACCACGTTAAAAATCATACTAGTACCACGTTAAAAAGCATATTTTAACAAACAGACTAAATCATACTTATACCACGTTAAAAATAAATACCCACGTTAGAAATAATGCTTGTACCATGCATCTAAAATTGTACCTGTCAAACTAAATATCAATAATGCTTGTACCATGCATACTAGTACCACGTTAATAATGCTTGTATTACGTTAAAACTAAATATCAATAAACTTGATAAGAAATGGAACCAAAAATAAATTCAAGTCATACCATAGCAAGTTTCTAAATTCACTTACACCCATAGAAGTTTTTAAATTCATACATTACATTTTTTTTCTATCCCACTATCTCTTTCATCTACAAAATGTTGCCAAGTAACTATTCCCTATTCCTTTTCTTTACAAAATATTGCCAACTAACAATCCCACTATTTCTTTCATCTACAAAATGTTGCCAAAATAAAAAATTCCTCTAAAACTTGTCTAGTCTTCTACAATTGACACATTGCTGCAAAATAAAAATAAAAATTACATAGACATCATTTTAAACTTCATCTTAAATTAAATAGACATCATTTTAATGAACTTACTGTATGTGTTCAATGTCATCATAGCACCCAAAGTTCTCCTCCGATATAACTTGTGACAAATTATTACTCGGCCTATAATTTTAAAAAATATATAATTAATTGAATAATATTCCACAATTAACCATTAACAATTACTGGTTACTGGTTACTGGACACTAGCATAATTAACCATTAAGATGTATCTCGCTGGTTACTGGACACTAGCATAATTAACCATTAACAATTACTGGTTACTGGTCACTGGTTACATGGCGCAAGAAGTTACTTGACACTGGTTACTGGACACTAGCATAATTAACCATTAACAATTAAAACGAAAAATGGCGCAAGTTCACTGGACAATGGTTTCATTTTACCTAATCAAAGGTTTCACTTGAATTATTCACTGGACACTGGACAATGGCGCAAGAACTCACTGGCATCAATGTTAACCAAATAATTTACCTAATCAAAGGTTGGCTAGTTGAGACACTTCGACCATTGCCCTTCTTTTTTCTTGAAAAAGTTGAATCATTCCAAGGTTTTTTCCGTTTTGAACAATTGTCACCATCTTTCTTCTTTAGACGGAGTGAATTCTTGGGTTGGCTATTTGAATTGTCTTCACCACGGTCATTGGTATTATTGGATGAATTTCCAATCCTCTCTTTCACTCGCTCTCGAACCAACCGCAACTCATTGCACACAAATTGGGTTAGACCTTCATCACGGGCCACCGTATCACATGTTAATGCTAGCTCGCGCATCAATTGTGCATGACGGTTTCTAACTTCCAACATAGCATCCTCAATGATAACTCTTCCTTCTCTATCCACCACGATGTCATCATGTGCATCTTGCATCCAACGCTTAAGAATGTACCTCGGGGGTATATTCTTAATGTCTTCTCTATCCAACACCTTTATTGCATGACAACACAAAATTCCCACTCTCTCAAACTTCTTGCAAGAACACACAATGCTTTGGTCATCCCGATTCCAAACAACTTGTCTACTCTTACGGGACCATTCTTCATCATTAATGTTACACATACCAACCGTGTAGGTATTACCATCTATGGATTCTATGTATGCCGAACCGGATAACTCACACTCCTTTTGAAATAACTCAAAGATTTTGGGTGTATATAACTTTCCGGCCTCACAAATAAGTGGAACATTGTATCTAACTCTAGGTAATTTCTTTGTCATCTCATAGTCGGATTTGACCTCTTTCTCACGCTTTGCATCAATAACCCTATCAAAGTGCTTCATAAATCGATTTATATCCAACATACAACTCAAATAGTCCTTCAAATCGGAGTTAAAACTCTCACTAGCTTGTGTGCTACGGATCCCTAGAGTGTAAGCATCCTTCATAAAACAATATGCCCACTTTTCTTTATTTTCATATATTAAATTTTTCCATCTCTCGTCTTTCTCATCTAACTTTCCCGCTAGTTTTTCAAAGCCTTTCTCAAACTCTTCTTCCAACTCGTACTTGGACAAACATCTACAAAACTCTCCCATTAACCCTTGCTTATCATTCTTATCATTCTTATCTTTCTTCTTGTTGTATTTAGACAACTTTCTTTGAGCATTTTTCATTATATGCCAAACACATAACCCATGCTTTGTGTCCGGCAATACTTGTTCTAAAGCATTCCCTATTGCCATATCTTGATCCGTAAACATTGTTATGGGTCTTTTGCCACCATTGGCCTCTACAAACTTTGTGAACACCCATACAAAAGACTCGGTAGTTTGGTCACACATGAGAGCCGTACCAAAAATCACAATCTCTTTAAAATTGTTAAAGCCAACAAAAGTTCCAAGAGCCCATTTTTCATTATTGGTTCCAAAAGTTGTATCAAAGATCACTACCTCTCCAAATCGAGCATAAGTCGCAATCATTCTACCATCCATCCAAAGAATATTAACAATCTCTTCATTTTCATTGATATCCTCAAAGTGTTGAAAAAAAGGATTCTCCGAAGCCCTTTTTTCGAAATACTTTGTGATAGCAACGGCTGCCCCATATTCCATTGCTTCCTTTCGCATATCCCTTAAGCGATTATTAAGGTCATCTTTGGTGTAACCAATGCTTCTAACTCCACCGGCTTGTCTACTTAGTAACTCATGTGATTCTTTTGGCCGGATTCCCGAAATATCGGCTAGGTTGATGTCAATGAGGGCTATTTCAGGGACTTCACGTTGGGTAGGTATTAGATAACAAGCTTCTGGTTTTTGGAGGGTGTGGTTGTGATCAAGATGACATCTTTGAACTTTGTATTGTTCAGAATTTTTTTCTAATTTAATTGCCAAAAGAACTTCGCAACCCGTTCGAGTCTCAGCTCGAGGGTTCTTTGTGAGATGATCTCTCTTGTCCTTTTTTCTTTCCCCTTCACATGAGCACCCAAAAGTGTATGAAGAATAAGTATTATCATTTCTCTTTCTCCCATATAATTTTCTAACTCCAAAACCATTTCTTCCACCAAAGTTTCTCCAATATGCCCATGCTTCATCAAAGGTTGCAAATGTCATACCAACATAAGGAATGTTGTTGGAATTCTCCATATCCTTCATAAATAACAATAAAAAAGTCAATACATATTCTATTCAAAAAGTCGGTATACTGTCAAGCAATTAGATATATGTCACATATTTGCATCGGTATACTGTCAAGCAATTACAAAATCAACATAATCTCATTCCATTTATCCTTTTATACATACCAATTCAAGATTCTGTAGCTTTGCATTAGAGAAAAATTAGCACATTTTAGTTCTATTGAATACTGAAACTGGTATTCCATCTCACATGCAAACAAACGCAAACAATAATTATATCAGAAAACACCAAAAATGGGTTAGAATAACTAAATGCATATATCAAGTATTGACAAATTTTGACCTAAGGCAGTAAGCCGTAAGGCTAGTAATTGTTTTTATAACCTCACAGTGAAGCTAAACAAAGTAATTGGCAGAATGAAAGAAAATGGAAATCACGAAGTAAGTGACCTGTGAGCTTATACGGAGACAAAGTGTGCTAAACAAAGTAAGTGACCTAAGGCAGTAAGGCTAGTAATTGTGTGCTACCTGTTGCTTTACAAAATGAAAGAAAATTAAAAGAAATCTTACCAGCAAGAGATTGTGACTTTGGCGATTGTGACTTTGGCGAAGTTCAAAATAGATGAGGTACACGGAGACAAAGTGGGAGGGCAAGGGAGATTGTGACTTTGGCGATTCTGATGAGATATACGGAGACAAAGTGGGAGGGCAAGGGATGATTGAGACTTTGGCGATTGTGATTTGGCGGGAATTAGATGCAATTTCAGCCATGCTTTTCTTTTTTTTTTTTAATCAGGTACGGAGACTCGGGGCAGGGAGGGCAAGCTGTTGTCAAGCGACTTTTCGCCCAGTCTCTCTCGCGCTGTCAGATTGAGATCGGACGGACTATTTAAAACGGCTGCTCTCGACAGTCGTTTAAAACGACTGTCGAGGATGCGGGTTGGGTCAATACTAGGTTTGTCAAAAAATTATATATCATATCAAATGTTGATATAAATATAATAATAATAATAATAATACTAATCATCATCATCATATCATTAAAAACATAAAATTTCAATTACGGGTCATAATAGGACAATTCTTATATATTTTATGGAGTTTTATGATTATGTTTTTCCAAAAAAATTACATGTATATGACAAAAACTATTAAATTAAAAATATAGTCGTATACAAGTATCATGAAGGGGAAAAAAGATAGAGATATTGAACCCCATTGATTGGATCAGCCACCTATATATGCTTATCGTTCTAATGCCTTCCTATGTACTTGCATTTGATCTGCTGATGATTAGGGGCCTGCCGATACATCCTCAGTATTTTAGACTCGACGGAAGCCAGAGAGGCCACGATCATCTGCAGCTCCTTGGCATAGTGCAGTGAGGATAATGCATGATATTATATCATTGACTTAATCCGACTGGAGACCAAATCAAATGGCCTTCACTTCAGCTTGACATAAACATGTAGCCAACGATAAATCCGATATAATAGACACTAAAAATGATATAACAGAATAATTATTCAATAAATATTGTGATATTCAAATCCGGATCCTTCTCAAATAATAATAAGATAAAAAAAAAAATCAGATATACCGGATTCTATGTTCTAAGATCAGGTAACTTTGCGATTCTCTTAATTATTTTAGACATATAAAATCAATTATACTTGACGTGCCGAGTGATAGTTTCGGACCTAAGAGGTAATTCACCGGGTGTCAACTTTTATCTAACATATTACATATGTAATAATATATTTAACAGTTATGTTGAAGCAATCACAAATTTACAAAAATTCATAGAAAACATTTGGAATCTATGCGAGAATAATACGGTACCATTAGAAGCTTTGTTATTTTATTTTGGTAATTCAAAAGTTAATTTACAAATAATATAATTGATGAACCTTTTACCAATTATCAAAAGAAGCCGTAGCAATTATTACGGTTTATTTAATTTCCGTCAATTTTCACCATCGCATTCATAGAAAATCCGACAAATTGTGAGGAAACTAAACGATTCCTTTGGATGATGTGTATTTAATAAATTATATTTCACCAACGTATGTTTTATTTTAGAAAATAAAATATTGGAATGACCAAAAGAAATTGAGGCCGTACCGCTACTAAAAAAATAAATAAAATAAATAAAACAAAGAACTGTGTTGCAGCTGCAAATTACTGGATTAGTTGTAGATGAACATTTACTTTCTCAATCACAATCACTAATTGGCCTTAGGACGGTCAATGGTACCTTTTAACCGTTTATCCTATCCGTATCGTATTCGATAAGACGGGTATAGATAAAGTTTTATTTTCGTTAAATTATCGGGTATGGGTATGGATAGAAAAAAACTTTCGTTAATTTATTGGGTAAGGCCGTAAGGGTATGGGTAAGGCTATTTCGTATTCGTTAATTACCCGTACCGTTATATATATAGTTTATAATCTAAATCATAATAAAAAAAATATAATTGGAAGATTAAATTATACGTTAATAACAAATAAAATCAGAAAGATATGATTGTAAGATTCAATTGATGCGGTAATAATTAAATTTATAGATTGGATTGAGATAGTAATGTATTAAATTGGAAAGTTATGATGGTAAGATTCAATTGATATATTAAATATTTTTTTCTGATCTTTATTCACGTGCTATATTAAAAAAAATACTAAAGTATTTTTTTTTCAAAAGATCCCTTCGTTTGATAAAATATTGTATATTTAATAATTATTAATTAGTTAGGTATTTTTTTACAATTAAAATGAAAAGATATTGTATGATTTATTATATTTAAAGTATTATTAAATAGTGCACTTTATTAATATATTTATATGATATTTTTATTTATTCATAATGTACAATTTTTTCATTCAATTATTAGCATTATTATCCATTTTTTACCGTAACCCAACCTTACCATTAATTCTTAACGGGTAAGGGTAAGGTACGGGTAAAGTCAATTTTTAACGGGTAAGGGTAGGGTATGGGTAAAGAAAATTTTAACGGATACGGATATGAAAAATGTCTCTACCGTATCGTACCCTACCCATTGACAGCCCTAATCGGCCTTTCCTTTTTCCAATCCAATGCAACCGGCCGCCTCACACAAACATTAATTTTCGCAATAACTAAGCGACTCTTGCATTTCCAATGAAAAAACGTTTTTTGATCAGGGCCTATATCTAGGGCTGTCAATGGATATAGACCTGTCAAACGTGGTTAACGATCATGGAAAGACGTCAAACCGTTATCGTTTCGTATATTTGAACGACACAGATTAGAAGTTCGTTAAACGTTTCGTTTATCATACGGCAGAGATTTCGGTGTTGTTAACCGTTTCGTTTAAATAAACGAAAATAACAGTTTAACGTTATAAAAATCGACATTGTTTAATTTAAACAAAACACCATAAAAAAATCCCAAAAAATCGAAAAAAAATACAGATTAAATATAAAATAATGCATAATTAAGATCCACATCTTCTTGAAACATTACTTCACCAAATTAAACGTTTGAACATAAAAGCACAACTACACAAGTTACACAAATCATTTCTCATTGCCATAAACTGCCAAACTGTTACAAAAAAAGCACAACTACACAAATCTTAAATCTAAACCCAGCCAAATACCTAAATACGCATTTGAACCCTAAATTAGAAGAATTAGCTCAATCCAGATCTCAAACTCCCTCATCAGTCGTCAGAAAGTATACCAATCTCAGCCAATGGCTGGAGAAAAATAAAAGAGAGGTGTTACATCATTTAAGATCATTGTCTGAGATCTGAGGAGCCAAAGACAACAATCCAGGCTTCAATTTTGTATTAAGGCATAAACTGGTACAACAAAAGCAGAACTACACAAAACATTGCACATTCAATTTTGTATTAAGGCATAAATAACTAATAAGTGCTTACTGACAAAATATAGCTTGCACTTTTTCACAATCACAGTTAGACAGCCTCATTCCTCATTGCCACAAACTTCATCGATGTCCCATAGAGGATCACCAAAATTTTCACCCTTCTCTGAAAAAATGGAAACAATGAAACATGTAACCAACTATTTTTTTGAATAATGATTAAAGAAAGTAAATAAAGGATAAGGGATCATACCACCAATCGATGCCCGCAACACATGATCCCTTCTCTATTTCTCCGCGCAAACACCTGCTCTTCAAAAAATTCTACACTCATAGAATATTATACGGGCCCAAACGGTCAAACGGAAACGGCATACCCCTAAACCGTTTGCGTATCGTATATTATACGATTCATTAGTCGCTAAACCGTTGCCGTGTCGTATACTTAACGATACATAATCATGTGCCGTTAATCGTTTCGTTTGTTCTTAACGTTACGGAAAAACGGTAAACGTCTGCCGTTGACAGGTCTAAATGGGTAGGGTAGGGTACGATAGAGACATTTTCGTTAACCATACCCGTTAAAATTTTCTTTACCCATACTCTATCCGTACCAGTTAAAAATTTACTTACCCCTACCCTACCCTTACCCGTTATGAATTCACGATAATGATAGGATAACGGTAGAAAACGAATAATAATGATAATAATTCAAAAAAAACAATACAATATAGATAAATAAATAATATCAAATAAATATATTAATAAAGTACAACATTGAATAATAATTTAAATATAATAAAACCATATAAGATCTTCTCATGTCAATTATAAAAAATATTACAATATTAAATGGATTAGAGTGCAAATCAATTATTACGTAACTTTTTTTTCGTGAATGCAAATTATTAAGCAATGGATGGATACATATATGTAATAATTTTCTGAGTGAATGAAAATGGAAAGAAATAAAAATTATTAATGTAGCATATTGTCTCAGTTAAATCTACCAATCTAATTGCCTTGTTATTATTAACATATTAATTAGATATTATAATCATACCTTTCTCCATTGACAAAGATTACAAATTACATATATAACGGTATGGGTAAATAACGGTTACGAAATAACATTATCCGTACTCTTACCCAATAAATTAACAAAAATTTTTTTTTACCCATACCTATATTCGATAACTTAACGAAAATAAAACCTTATCCATACCCGTTTTATCGAATACGATACGGATAGAGTAAATCGTTAATGGTACTGAATACGATACGGATAGAGTAAGCCGTTAAAGGATACCGTTGACAGCCCTGGTTAAATCCTAATAATCGCGCATTGATACATGAGTCGGTCAACCTGGACACATGATACTTTGACCGTTCCTTTCCTTACAAAATTCCATTATTTAAAAAGGCGACCTCTCTTTTTCTTTTCAGAGAGCGAACAAATTAAGTTCTCTACAGATCTACTGTCTTAAAAAAAAAAAGGGGTAAACTTTGGCCACCAGAACCTAAATCTGAACCTCACAATTGACGAGTCCAGCAACAAAGCACTGTTTGCTGAAGCCAGCAAAGATTTTATAGACGTGCTTCTGAGTTTTCTTACCCTTCCACTTGATTTTATAGACGTGCTTCTGAGTTTTCTTACCCTTCCACTTGCCACTCTTGTTAGGCTTTCTGACAAGAATCCCGAGAAGATCTCGCCGATGAATACTTCAAGACGACACCGTGCAGGGAAATGTTGCTCTGGCCTAGACATGCGGCGGAGTTTATGTGTCTTGATTTATCAGTCCATGTTGAGGGTAACTGGGCACTGTGCTATTACACATGTTCGCGAGATTGTTTTCATGATTATCTTAGCTTGTATGCAAATGCTCAGTGTGATTAATTGTGGACGTAAGATGTCACACAAAGTGTACATGCCAATTAGTGGAAGTATCAAGAACGAGAACACTGAGGGTGTTTTCTTGACAGGTGGAAGGTATTTTATCACAGATAATTTTACTGTTGTACCATCATCTATTCAGGCTGCTATTAATTTACTTGGTGGTGACCGCACAATTATGAGCAAATTAGGGGAGAGGCAAGTAACTGTAAGCCTATCAGAGGTAAATTTTGTATTTATTGTTTTGTATAAATACATATGATTAAATTCCCAATTTTTTTTTTTTTAATATCAATCAAATTCCTAATTAAACATGGAACGTGAGAGTCCAACACAGATGGTTAGTGACTCGTTATCAGTGGCAAAGCCAGACTTGGCAATTGCCAATTGGTGGGAACCAAAATTATATTGGGCTTGAATTTAGAGGAGACCCATGAAGAAAATCTATCAACTTAACCTAGCAAAACAAAAGTTTTAATGGTAAAATTAAGTTATTAGGAGAGACCTGGCCTTTGCCAGCCTCCCTGGATTCGCCATTGGTTGTTATTCTAGAAATAGCGGGTTAAATTTTCGCCGGCTGCGAAAGAGAGATAACAGAGCGGGCTATATCTTTTTAAATAAATATTTCTTCTTGCATTATGTTTTGTGAGAAGACTATCCACAATTAAAATTGTTGTCAACTTATCTCGTAGTCATTTTCCTCGTGAAAAACTTACTAATACGTTAACTGTGATAAAAGTTGCTACATGTTATGTGGTTTTGTGGCAATTTGTGTTTGATTAAGCCGAAAAGGATCAAGCAATAATTTAACTATTTCATACACTTACTCAAATAATAAGTTAATTAATTTTGCCTTAGACAACCATTTTTTCTTTAATTATAATTATTGCGTTTTTATTTTCTCTGATTATTTCCATACTTCACCAATCTTTGGTCTCCGAGGCTGCTTTAACTAATGCCTTTCTGGTGCAAGAAAATGATAATCTTCCTGAGAAGAAAAACAGTGCTCTTGCTCATGACTCCCTTCCTGAGCTATGCTCTGATTCTGATCCTTCAGATGGCATTGTCCGCATTAAGCTAAGAGTTGACAAACAGAAAAATAAGGTTGTATTTGCAGAATGCAAGGAAGACTTTATTGATAGTTTGTTTAGCTTCCTAACTTACCCTTCTGGGTTTGTCATTAAAAGCCTGAATGGAATATCTCTTGTAGCTTGTTTAGATAATCTATATGCCACTGTTCTTAGCAACCCTATGGCTGATTGCTTCGAAGCCATTGATACCAAAGAGTATCTTGTCAACCCAATGATTCCTTCACACTTTGAATTAAATCAATCATTTATTAAATCTCAAGAAGTCCACCAAGTGAGGACGAGGTACTATCTGTGACGGAATCCTGACTGTGGTTCTACTAAAGTTAGCCTTATTCCAAATGTGGGATGCAAGTGTGGCTACATTACTAACAAGCGGATGAAAATTATGGATCCAAGAAGTGGTGCCCATGGCAACTCCAGTGAAGGATTTGTTTCTGATGGCACGTATATAGTTACTGATGATTTAGTTATAACTCCACTCTGCTCCGTATCATCACTTATGCGTAGGATTGTTAGTGATGACCTGGTTGAAGTTCCATTTAATATAGGAAAAAAGGAGGTATGTACTCACCCATATTCTGTGTATATAAATTTTGCTGAAGTGGAACATTTACTTTATGATAATGTTCTTTGTACTTTTTATACTATTTTAGGTTCTGGCATTACTAAAAGCTGCACTTAGTTCTCAGGCTGTTCTTACAAATGTTTTCTTGGGCAAGGAGGAAACAATTAAAGATGTTGCTTCTGGCATTGACGGCGATTGTGTTCTTGTCTGATTCTAAATTTGTCATGTTTTATGTTTTGTCAGTGTAATAGTGGGTCGTATTATCTTTAACTTTATTTCAGCTTTTCTTATACTGTTTATATACTGAGGTATTTGCATTTTGACATTTCTCTTATACTGTTTATATACTGAGGTATTTGCATTTAATCAATAATCTGACCCCGAGAACAGGATACAAATAACAGTATAGGTACCGCTCTTCAGTTCAACAGGACCAAAAGGGTTTTTGAATTCAAGTTTGGCCAAAAAGTCATCAAGTTTCATCAGGGATCAGAATTAAAGATACAATAACTTAAAGCAAGAAAGAAAAAGAGTCACTCCAGGCCTAGTTTCAAACACAAAAAAAAAAAAAAAAAAAAAAATCGATTTTATAAGTTTTAAAAGGAAAAAGAAACACTTATTTAAGGTCAGCAACATCAACTATTTCGAATTCAGAAACATTATTGCAACTTTCAAGGACTATTCCTTTATATCCAACTGAAACAAACATAAATTAAAAAAAGGATAACATTCTTACAGCTATGACGCATTCCCACTCAGCAGGATCATTAGGCCTTGGCACATTGTGGTCTGTGTCCCACGTCCACCCGTTCATGACAGCCAACTCATCATACTGCTTGAACAAAGTCCTCAAGACCTTGAGGCGGTTCTTCAGGTGTTCCTTGGTAAAGTTGAGTTTTGTCTTGGCGTTGAAGGCCAGTACAATTTGGGACCAGGAACTCTTTGTGAACTGTCCATTGACAAAGTTCCCTTCAATATACTCTTGTTTTAGAATTGTAAGCAGGGAAACATCAAGAGAGTGGGTCCAATTTGCAGTTCTTGACCGGGAACTACTGGACAGTGAATTCAGTTTCCTTCCTTAGCCATCTGTTTAATTAAATGCCAAGTTAATATGCATCATATCATAACTCAAGTTTCACCAACAACCCTATAGAACATAGGACAAAAACCATGAACAATATGTCGTATAATGGTACGAATCAGGCATAATAACCTCTTTTTTGTAAGGACAAATGGTGGCTTGGGTATTCTTTAGAAAGCAAGCAAGGTGGGAATAGGATATATATACAGTAGAAATGAATCACACAAAGTTTTGTAAGGATATACTCTCAGCTATTTCAGGACACATAAAGTTTCTCTTTGCTTTAACAAATTATACCCAATATCTCATTGTATTTGCAAACAATGAAAACAAAACAAACATTTTTCAATTGTACACCTAAAATGACCAAAATTTACATTTCTCCAAACTATTTGCATACAACACCAAACATTAGTTAATATCATGAAAAGGGTAGTACAGTTGCTGTTCAATAAAAAACCAGCAATGAGAGACAATACTGATTTTCCTCTCTCATGTTCTCACTTGTTTGACTGACTGACAATAGGTTCTTTCAACATCTAGTACTTCCTTTGTCCTTAATTTTGTCACTCATGTAGAAAACCCAAAAATCCATAGGACTTTTTTTTTTTTAGACAACTCAAAAAAAAAAAAAAAAAAAAAAAATTCATAGGACTTGGACAATGCATTAGAGAAATGAAAGCTGCACTTGCAAGCACAGAAAAAGGAAGGGAATACGACACTACCTTTCTTCTCCCAAATAATGCCTCTCAATCTCTTCGCCTTCATTTCATCTCTCCTAGTTCTATCAGTATCCACCTTCATTATCAACCAATTTCCTAAAAATTGGCGGTAAAAAGAATCCCTTAATCGCCCAAAAATTGGCGGTAAAAAATGAGTACTGTGAGAACGATATCGAAATCATACCAGATAGAATAGAAGAGCGGAATAAGAATTCCCGGAGCTCGATAGGAGAGAGGCGGAATAGGGAAACTGAAAGAGAGAGGAGACGGGAAATTGGGGAATAGAAGTCGGGATAGAATAGGTAAAGTTGGAACAAAGGGGTTAGGTCTGGTTATAGTAATGCGACTATATTCCTGTCCACCAATCTCTTTCAGGATAAGTTATCTCGAGAACAAAGTTAGTGGTCGTAGATCTACGTCAAGATTCGTGTAGATCTGGTTCGCAAACGATCAGTGGAATAAACGCCTCGGATGATAGTTGGGCTAGAATTCTTATTCTCCTTTCTTGGGCTACAGGGCTAGAGTCTGGACCTACATTATGGGTTAACTTATTATGCTCAGACCATGCATAATGCATTCGTCTCCTAATTTGTTAATTTTTTGTAGACAAGTGATCATCGTCAGTTACAAAAAAATATTATTTCTTTGAGAAATGTCGATATTGGCAATGGGCCCCACAATAATCTGCAGTTAGCTCAATCAAAATTTTATCTTTTTAGTGGAAAGAATTTAAACACCAAGTAACAATTAATGATGCATCTTGAGGTTAATTTTGTCAGAGGCTCCTGAAATTAATATAAAGTTTATCTTATTCGCTAAAATTTGATATGTTCATTTTATAGAATTTATATCTTTAGTTACTAAACACTAATCGCAGTTGATAAAATTTAGATAAAAACGTTAATGGAGTGATTTAATTTGACTAAATATAGGTAATAGTAACTAAAAATAGATAACTTAAGTTCTGAAACTAAAAATAAAATTTCGTCATGTGACTTTATATAGGCACCTGCGCTCCAAACATCTGGTCTCTTTCTCAGTCTATGTTGGAAAACTTTTGAACCTGGTATATTGTTATTAATTGATTTGGGAAAAAGCCATTAACTAATATCATACGAGCATACAAGAGAGACAAATGATATAAGCACCTAAAAATATGGTTCCACATTTAAAGAATACAACAAATAGTTTTCCGAAAAAAAAAAAAATTCTAAGTATCAAATTTTAGTATTTTACACTTTAAATATTTAATTTAGTACAATCTAAGTGTTTAATTTATTCGTGGCTCAATTAGCTTCTTAAGTATTTGGCATCATGATGGACAAATTTTTGACAACAAATAGGCAGTATCAAAAAAGTAATCAAGCCATTAAATAAAATAACTGAAAGAGAATGCAGTTGAAATAGAATTTCCGAGAACTTGGCTAGAATGAACGAGTAGAGAAATTAATAGTTGCGGACTTGCGGGAAGCAGAAGAAAGTCAATAATTTGCAGTTTTCCAAAATATACCATTCAAATTCCAAACATAAAAAGAAAAAAAAACTACTTACAACACCAAAATAGAAGGTAGAAGCAATATTTATCTCTCCTCCAACAACGATACATAACAGGATATTAAAGAAGGACAAGACAAGAAAACCACACTTGAGCACAATAAGGAGACCTAAGCCTTCCTAGTTCCTACTTCCTACCTTATTTTTTGACTTCTTGTTTGCATTTGGTTTATTTTTCTTATGCTTGCTTGAAGGTCCCTCACCAGTTTTTTTTACAGCCTTTTCTTCAACCATCTTACTTGCAGCAGGTCCACTTCCTGAAGCCTCTTTGCAGTCAGATTTGGTGTCTCCATGAGCAGCGAGTATCATATCAATGATCAATTTCAATTTAATTTCTCCCTGAGGCCATTCGGAATATAAATCTTCCAAAGTAGGGGCATCACCTCTGCGATTCAAATAAAGAACATAAAAACAGTGAAAATGCACAGGTAACTGGAGTCGACTGCGGCGTCAATGTATAACAAAATAGAAAGAAATCTTACATTTCTAGTAGGTCTGAGAAAGAACTACAAATGTTTTGCATTTCATCGGCTAGGTGCAAATCAAAATTTCTCACAGATTTACTTTCGTCAAATAACGTAATGACAGCCGAGAGAAGATCGACAATGCTCTTAGCATCCTCCTTTGTAACACAATAAAGTAATAAATAAGAGGGTTCATATTAATCTAAGATTTATAATTTAAAGCAGTGCTTTTGTACCTTCTGATAACTTCCCTGTTGGAATGCTGCAAGTTTATCCCAAAGAAGTTCTTTGCAGTTATCTTTGTCGTGTTCCCTCCCTTGAACCTCTTCATTCACTACAATCGATGAAGTGATAATCTTCTTTGCTTCAAGCGCTGATTCTTTAGGCCTTCTCTCTGAGGATTTTTTACACTTCAGTTTTCCAGAAACAAGCGCATCTATGATTAGACTCAATTTTGCCGCACCATCTTGCCAGTAGGAATAAAGATCTTCCAGGGATGGATAAGAGTGCTTTTCTTCGGCTCTGACAGCCAAAAAAGAAAACATACAGACATTTAAATTAGATCTTTCTCAGAGCAAATATTGGTACATTATGCCTTCTAAGAATTACAACTTAGCTCTGACAACAAAGAGAGCAGATATAAGTAGGTTGTGGACCAGTTTAATTACAGAAGAAATTACTCAAGATGTCATTCAAAAAGAGAATTAGACAGGGGAAATTGATCTTTTATTGCCAATACATCACTGCTTGATTGGGTATTCTTATCTTTTCTTCAGAATGGATATCCTTTTCCTTAAAAATGTTAAACGTGAGGGTATTGTAACTATTGATGCACAATTACTATGTCCTTCTAGTTTCCCTAAGGTTTTGGGGCTCAAAAGGACAAAAACAGGGAGAATTGTGAGAGATGTTTAAAATGTTATATAAATTTTATAGGATACATAGTGAGAGCGCAACACAATAAATGAATTCAAATACTAAAATAATGTGATAAATGGAAATTGGGCATCCTTACGTAGTAGTAATCTTCTCAAAATGGTCATACACTCTGCGTGTTTCTTCAACAAGCTGACCATAGAAACCATTATGAGGTTTATTTAGTTTAAGCCACAATGGCAAAACACCCAGAATATGAACTACACCTGCAGTGTCTCTCTGCAAAGTACAAAAGAAAGGAAAGGTTGTTAGCCTCAGTGCATACACAAGCATTGACTTTGCATGGCTCTTCTCATAACAGGTAAAAGCAAGCAATACATAAATTATAACAGGTGTTGATGTATGGGTTTCTATTTATCTGGTACTACTACAGTTGACAATACAATTTAATCTTTTTCTTTTCTTTTTGAGTTTAACACTTTGACTATGGTACAGTTACAGCTTGAGATTTCCCAAATATAATAGAGTAAATGCACCAACAATACAAAGGATTTACCTTTTCACATCGTTGAAATTCTTCAATTACATTCAAGAGGGGCCTCTCTTCCTTGTTGCCCTGGTCTTCTGTTCCACCTACAGTTACTTCTGCTGGCACACTGGTGGAAGGAACATCAGTGCTAGTAACTTTTGGGAAGAGAACTTCCATGATGTGGTGTCTGTCCCTGATTTCTTCGCAGCAAAAAGAAAAGAATCTGGATGGAGGAAAAACAAGGCCATCCCTCTTTGCACTGATAACCACCAAAGGATCACCAATAGATGCAAATGCATCCACAAATGAAATAGAACTTCTAGTCCAATCCCTGCTATACCTGGCAGCTTGTTGGAGCTTGCTAGAGAATTGCACAGGCAAATTATGTGATATATCATAACGCCCTGAAAGAAACTTGCCAGGGCTACAAATATCCAAACTCATATTACAATATGCCAGACAAAGAGTGATGGCGAATCTGAGCACCATTTGATTGTAAAAGTTGAGCGGCATGGAAGGGGAGCACTTGTCTATCCATTTAAACATCTCACTCTTGTTGCCGAGAAGCGCTTCAATAGATTTTACAATAAATTCAAACAAGCTTCGTAAACTGGCTAGGGTCCCAGCTTCTGGAAGCATCTTATCTAATGGAGAATCCAGAAAGGTCTCACAGCCCCTTAACTTCACGACCTCAGCAAGTACTGATCGTGTAGTAAACATGTAACCAACTGAACCAAGGCAAGATGAGGCAAAGAAAGTAAGGAGGTTTAAAAGGTACAGGTAGCAATGTGGGGACATATAATCAAGTTCTTGCATCCAATTCGCTTCATATGTGGCTTGAAGAGCTTTCTGAAATTTCACTACCATGGATATCCTTTCAGAACCATCAACAAAGAAAACTTCCAGAGAAGCAAAAAGCTCGACCCACTGGGGCACATTTTTGGCAAAATTCATGATTTTTTCAGAGAGGTTGTCAGGCAATTTCCCATTGAAGAGAAAAATCATGGATAGCCTACCTAACTGCCCATAGGTGAACTTGCTATTTCTACACGTCAGAATTCGCCTAAGTGACTCTTCAACCAAAGAAGCACCAGCTGGACAGTCAGAATAGATAGGATGCCTGGAGTACCTCTGTTTTTTGAGTCTAGTAAAAAAATTGCATCCCAAAACCATTCTTCAATTAAATTCATACAGCTCTGAAAATTCCAATTCTGTTTACTGCCAGAAGCTTATTTAAGAGATTTAAAGTCCTCAAACACCAAAAGAGACACTTTCCCTCTGGTTTCAGGAGATAACACTTGCCTGCGTGAGGACCTAAGTAGGGAGTACAATTTCTCCACTACAGCCATACCAACACAGAAAATCTCATTCTGCCAGTAACCTGAAGCATACGAGGCGTACTCTTCACTACTTATCAAATACTGCTCGCCACTTGACTTTTTTGAGGCTCGGTCCTCACCAATCCAACAGGCATGAGGATTCAAAATGAAATACATATCATAGTTTTCCTCTCTCCTCACTCCCAGATAATCAAGACAGAACTCGCACAATGAAGAGCTAACCATCATAGCAGCTTCTCGCCATTGAACCCAGGTATGAACTAATGTATTCAAGGATACCACATCTTGAACCATCATTTTATGAAACTGTTTACCAAAATCCAAAAGAGCCTCTTCTTCTAACAGATACATATACTTAGAGTTTTCATGAGCAAGATGAAAATCAAGTAGGCCACGCAAGGACAAGAAAGCCAACCGAATGTCTTGGCTTTTCTCAGCTCCAACTAATAGCTTAACCAACTTTGAAGCCATTTTAGGCTTAGCATCCCAAAGTTGTAATTCAGAACAAACAGAATTGTAGAAAGAAAAAGACACCTTTTTGGCAAGACCTTTTGCCTTGGTAAACTGAACCTCACTTTTTGGAAAAGACTTTGGAGGCCACCCTTTGCTTCCATAGGACCAAAGTGACTTCGAGATGATATCCGATATAACAAGTTTGCTTGCCTTTACAAAAGAACCAGCCTTTTCCCAAATACTTGCCTCCAATAACAGATCTCCTTTTGATTGTGCAATTTTGGCAGCCTCAACAAAGTTATCAGCTTCTAACTCGAGAGTTAACAGTTCATCAAGAAGATCTTTTGATTTCAGGAATTTACGAATCTTATCCATCGAATTTAGTGCCTTCACAAAATGCATCATGTTCTTTGCATCTCCACGCTGTTTGAGATGGTTTGCACAATTCATTAGGTAATCATCTCTAATAGCTTCTAAACCTCCAAACTTCCCTTCATTTATGCTTTGTGCTTCTTCTAGTCGCCACTTCTCAAAATATTTCAAGCCTATATCAAATAACTCGCCTTTTAAGCAAGCAGATGCACACTTTGAGAAGCATTTAGCTTGGAAATACGCATCTGCTGCACGCAACCAACACTTGATCATATCAAAGCAGTCACCAGCCTCCTCAAGCCTTGATGTACCACATCTTTCCAAATAAATCATACCTGACAGGAAAAATGTGCAGGATACATTACGACAATTCAAAATCTGATCAGAACCAACAATATATGTCCTAAGCACTGGACATTAGAGTTCCCTTATTATGTTATATAATCAGTAATATACTATAAACTGTTGTGTTTTGTGTTCAGAAATTGGACTATTGTTCATAGATTCGTTCCATGAATCCTCTTATCTATATTACTTTTGGTAATTTTTATGAAAGCAGATTTTTGAAAAAATAATATTTACTATAAATGCCTACAGGCCAACAGTCGATCAGAAATAATATTTACTATTTACCATATTGCCACAATCGCTTAAATAGGACAGTTTAGAAAAATTCTTAGAAATGCTGGATCTAATTTGAAATGAATGTTTCAAAATAGCTTCTTCTTTGGATTTTGTAACAAATCAGGAAACCTAGTGGAAACAATATTACTCATAAATGTTTTCTGTGCAGTTTCATTTGCAAAGTTTCCTGAGTTGTGTATGACTATACAGGTAATGTTTTATCAATGGGCTGTGATACTGATTTTTTGGTTGCACGGTTCAACCTTAATATTTACAAATTCATACAATTGGTCAGAACCACACTATATCAGCATAGTCCCCTGTTTTTCAAAGTGTATTGATTTCAATGATGTGCGGGTTGATATCTGAGACTATATTCAGTTATACTATGCAGTGGTTTTTACTTCATTAATGAAACAGGCAGGAGCTCCCTGCTGCTTCTTTTTCAAAAAAAAAAAAAAGAGGAAAAACAGAGATTGCAAGAAAAATGATATAAGGGAAGACATTGAAACAACTATTATCAGTACCTGCTTTTTCATAATTTCCAAGTTTAATGTAACATGTTGCGGCTTTGTCAAACATTTGTATTGTTTCATAGATGTTAGCTGCTTTTTGTAGGGCACTGTGGGCCTTCCCCGAGTTTGTTAACGTGTTACGCTCAGCCCTCTCAACAAGCCCTGCTGCTCTTGCCCAATGTTCATAGTGTGCATCTCCAGCCTTCTCAAAGCACATTGTCGCCATCTCAAACTGTCTTTCATTAAAAAGCTGCACAAAGACGAAAACCAATACAAAAATTAAAGGTGATCAATACTGTGGGCAGCAACAACAACAACAACAAAGCCTTTAGTCCCAAACAAGCTGCAGAGGCAAAAAATAAAACCCACCAAGAATAAAGTCAACAAAAAAGTAAAAAAAAAATTAATAGTAGTAGTAGTAGTGGCGACGGTGGAAGTGGTGGTGGTAGTACTAGAAAACCTAAGATCTAAAACCTAGAACAAAATTAACCGCTACCTTAATGCCGCGGACTCGCCAATCAGCTGGACTGCTTGCAGTCTGCATTACCTCAACAAAATTTGAATTCAACTTTGTTCCTTGCACAAGGCATAGCTTCTTCCAATAATCAAACATAGGCTTACAGAACACTTCAGAATTCTCACAAATCCACAGCCTTTGCCTTGTTCTAGTTATGGCGACATAGAGCTGTTTCAGCTCTGAACAAAGGAGATTGTGTGCAGAGATGTCAAACTTGGGATATGACCTCATCATGGAGGGATCTAGTATATCTTCATTTTCCAAATACCCATATAGAACTCTCCACTTGTTTTCCAAGGGGGAGGAACCAAAGAAGTTGTACAGAAAGACATCCTGCGGACATAAATACATAAGAAAGTTGTAAACAAAACCATATTTGCGTAATTGGTACAGCAGTATTTGCATTCCAATCTACTTAGTGCTCAAGTTATTATAATGTAGAATTGAAAATTTACAATGGATATCCATAAATTTTAGTATAAAGAAAGTTTTGTTCCCCACTACTTGAATCAGCAACTGAATTCACAACACAAGATAGATATACAAAAGTTGAAACAGTGATCAATTTCTGTAATCAAGAGAGGAATATATTTCTTAATACCTGGAATTCGAGGCCTTTACAATCAAGTATTGTCAAAACAAGAGCTCGTTTACCAACAACGTCTAGAACTTCCCTCTTGCCAGAGTCATCACGAACTAGTATGACTTGTTCCGCCCCAAACTCAGTTGGTCTTCCACCAGATCTCTTGCTTCCTCCAAAAATTTTGATTATTGGATTTTCATCACCACCAGATTCCAAAAGCAAGGGAGCATCCCCATAAATTAGGCTGGTTTCAGGATTTAGTTTATCCACAGAATTTGGGAAAAAATAATATAATAGATCTACAACGCTTTGTCCCAATTTCAAGATGCCAATATGACTGCGAAAATTCTGACATAGTTGAAACATGTCAGACATGTGGATCTCCTTCTTCTTGTTGTAAATGGAATTCAAATAAACTCGAGATTTTAATGGGATTTCTAATACTCAATTTCAATTACAATATTACAATACAATACATAGCATAACCCCTTATTTATAGGCAAATTTGGAGTCGGTTTTGATTTACCGACTTTCTATTACAACATTTCATTAACTAATTCTTTTGTGGCTCCAGCTAGCATCATTCAAAAATGGCGCACAAAATTTTGACTTCAACAAACTTGTTCACACTTGTGCCGACATGTCCCTTCTTTTTTTTTTTTTTTTTTTTTTTTGAGTTTACATCTAACACTTCTGACCCTTTAAGTCAGAAAGAAATTCCTTGTAGAAGAGAGATCTGATTTCTTCAAACCGAAAATCAATCCCTCTTGCAATGGTCTGGGCTGTGTCCCCAGCAAAAACAAACCCTCCTTTGAAATTTTTGCAAACATGCTTGAGCAGCGCGATCTGATTAACTGTCAAATCTTGAACTTCATCGACATATATAAAATCAACTGTGTGACTAATATGACCTCCAGCATTTAGACGACTATGAAGGTTGTTGACAAAATCTGACAAATCAAACTCTCTGGCAGTACGTTTCTTACCCTCATAAGCAAGAAAAATGTCGTATATTCTATCTAAGTCTGCCCTACTAAGAGTAGAGAATCTCCTTTCAGAAAATGATACATACTGCTCCCTCCCAACGACACCCTCAGTAGAACCAGATCCTCCTTTGATACGTGAAATGATTTGTGTAAACACAGTTGAGGCATCCAGATGTTTGGTCAGCTGCTCATTAAATCGAGGCCAGTAGGTACCAGAAAACTTATCAAAATCAACTTCCTTTGATTGAATTAGGGCCAACAGGGTTCGAGACTTTGAAACTCCCTCCTCCGTTGAGGCTCCCAATTCAGCACAGAATTTATTGAAGAAAGAAAATTCCATCGTTCCATCTAGCATCATAAGGAATTTCCTGAATGTAATGATTAAGGGATAATGATTCTGAGTTAAATCGTTGAAGTTATCAGGAACATCAGCAAATTCATCTAATTTGTCCATGTCATCATGCATGGTGAGGGAATCAAGACGACCTGAAAGCTCACCAAAGTTGGAAAATCTAAAAAACAAATAAAAGGAAAACATGTGAGCTCTTAACAAAAATCTTGCTTTCTCATGCATTGTAAACAAAATAGAGGACAGTAACAGAGAGTATAAATGAATGTTTTAACAATGTAAAGGATAAAAGACTATATATTATAGTAGAACAACCTACATGGTGTTAGCTATATATGAAAAGGAATAGATTAAAAAAATGAGCACTTCAAATTGGCCAAATATATAGTATGAAATTATGATGGTAAATCCTTGCATCATACACCATTTAGGATAATCAGTTCAGCAGTTGCCTTCAACTAAAACTTCCTGACCTTTATAAATTAGCGGCCAAAGAGCTTGTACTGCTTAATAAAAAATTTGTACTCAAAAGTAACATAAATTCCAGCTTACTATCAACATTACAATGATCATAGAACTCAAAGAAGGAAACAAAGAGTAACCACACCTTACAAGCCTCGTAACTTGATCACGTATAGCTGAGCAAAGCTTTGGGCTAACAGTAAGAAAAACTTGCTTTAGGAAACAGGTTTTTACATCCTCCTCAATCTGCTCATTGTTTTGATCCCTCTCAACAATCTCAGAAGAACCCACATCAGAATAGCCTATTCCATGTGACGCGACAAAAAATTGTTGCTCCATTCGTACCAACTTTGTAGTTAGTACAGTTGTTTTTCCTGTTCCTGATCTTCCCAATATAAAAGCACTACAAGGAAACATGATTATCTCCATCTCTTGGTCATTTAGCTCAAACGGGACATCTATCTCTGATCCATCCTGTGCCATGAGCAAATGTTTAACCACACCAGAAGATAAGGCATAGAATCTCATCAGAACAAGACTCTCGTTGACTTTGGAATCTTCTAGAAAACTCAAATTGATATCAGAGAGATCTTGGTCCTCTCTGATCTCAAGTTGAGTGTTCTTTCTGTATTGAACTATCTCGTGACCATCAATCCACATCATTGGTACTTCCATCATCCTGGTGAAATGAAAGAATGATCAACACAGAGAAATTGTATAACATTGTTGGTAAACACAATGGTAAAAAATACTTGTCTAAACATAAATAAACATAATATGAAGGGTTCATCAGGAAAGAAACATACCCCTCTACACATATAGTTTTGCATCTTTCCATGTAAGCATCAGTATACATTGAAAAGATATAATCCATGCGTTTCAGTAAGCCATCAACCTTACTAAGTGGCATAAGGTCCCACAACTTAATAATCTGAGTATATACTTGCTGATCCTTCTGCAAGTCAATACTCCATACAAGATAAAGCTCTGCCATTGCATAAACTCTTGCAGGGAAAGAACGATCAGCCATGTTGACGCTCTTCCTCTTTGACCTCCAACCACCAGCAAGTCTCAACAACAGCTGAATCAAACCCATTCGGGTATGTTTCGATTTTAACTTAGAGAAAGATCTTATGAACATATCACTAAAAACCACCTGCATGATAAGTACAAGACATAATTTAAAACAAAAAGAATTAGGGGGTCAAATAAATGTCATGAGGATCTATCATTCAAGTCAAAGGACAGGAAATATATTGTATAAGAGAGTGAACAATCACCTTGCAGAGGGAATTAATTTCCTGGAATAACAAAACTTAAATAACTATTCAAAACAAGAAAAACCCCAATGAGGGAGCCAAACTTTTGTAACAAGAAAAAAAAACATATTTTCTAAGATGTGATAAAGGAACTTTATCATTTGATTTATCATGTGATAAAGGAACATAATCTTGACTAATAATGTTCATTTTTGATATCCAACAATTATCAATGTCGAAAAAAATTATACAACAGAGAAGCAATTTATAGGTAATACACAGCACTTCATGGGAATTCTTTAACCTTCCTTATATGGAAAATGCTGGTGTTTTAAACCTTACATGAACAATTCAAATGTAAGAAGGAAAAAAAAGGGTAAATTGGATGAATGGGTATCAACTTGACTGCTTGAGACTTGAGCAATGAAATAATTTAATAAAAAAAATTGGTTCCAAAAAATAAATAAATGTGCCAATATATTGCTCTAATGCAGGCTTTATATCACATACCTTCCACCTTGTTGCACTAAAGAGGACAGAATTTGGATTCAGCAAATCTTCAAGTTGGTCCAGCTCATTTTTTACATTTAAAATCAATTTTCTCAAATCATCGTTATCTTTTGCTTCAAAATAACATCTCCTTTTTCGTGCATCAAATACGATATCTGACCATATTGTTCCACTTTCCAATAGAGTAGTTGCACTTCCTACTATCCACATGCAATGCCTACACCATGTGTAATTAGAAAGGGAAAAGAATTAACCAAAATGCTACTATGAAAGCCATTCATTACAAACTCGTAAACTAAATTCAATGAGAGAAACTACCGTGCTCTTGTAATTGCTACATTAGTTCTCTGATTGTCATGAAGAAAACCAACACTTCCTCTGTTGTTGCAGCGAACTGTTGAAAGTATTATAATATCTTCTTCTTGTCCTTGAAAGCCATCAATTGACTTCACACGTACCAGAAATCCAGCATCATGATCGTACTTGTTGCCAATTCTGTCCTTGATTAAAATAACTTGTGCAGTATATGGAGAAACAATACCAACAGTAAGTTTCCCTCCCATATTCTTCCAATCTGCATTCAAGGATGTATAGGATATTACAAAAAACTAAAATTCTATCAAATAATGATTAGAGAGAAATTTATCAAATATAAAATAAAATGACATGTCAATCTGGGAAGTTAGCAAAGAACTTGTGTAATAATATCTAGATTGGAGGATTGATGAAGATCAGTATAGTTCTGGAAGAAATTACAAATAACTTTTAGAATTGGACACAAACTTTGGTTTAAATTAATGAAAGAGTTCATAATATCACTTATTCAGAAAGTGATATGATTACAAACTAACGTACTCTCATATAAGTTTTTTATGAAATGGACAACAACAGCAACTTCCATCCAGTTTCTCCAGCTTTTCCCAAAATCATCTGTTTCTTCACTTCCATCGGCGATATTAACAAAAGCATAGCTCCCAAACAAAAAACGTGAGTACTTCTTGTTATACCCATCTTCCAACACATTTGAGCCGTCCAAGACCTTGCCATCATAAAATCGGTTGTTTGGAAAAATGCTTATGGAAGGGTGCATCCGATATTGAGTATTTAGGAGGTGCTTCTCATGTTTAAGTAACACCAACCTCGCAAAAAGGCTTGTTCCAAACCCAGATCTTTTGCTAACCTACAAATGAATATCAAAGATCATAGTTAATGTCTAAAAAATACGGTGATGCAGCAACAAAAGATATATATATATATATATATATATATATACACATATATATATAACAGAGGCCAGTTGCTATCTTTTACATCAATTTTTCGAAGGCTATAAATTAGACAAAGTTTGTTACAGAATTCAAAAAAATTCTCTCTTTTGTTATATATTTAAAAGGCAATTAGAAAAATAGGACACAGCACAAAAAGTAAAATTTGCCAACTTATTCTTGTTTAAAATGAATTCCAATGTTTTTTTTTATCCAATTCCTATATTATGTAAGATAATCCGCACAAACATTAACTTCACAGAAGAAATCACAATGTGCATATATATGAAAGGACATCTTCCTTGGGGGAACACTAATTCACCTTATTAATACCGACTAACTCTAGACACTTTATTTCTTATTTTTCTGTACTTCCTGCAACTACATTTTTATTTGTTAAGAGGGCCAAAATCAGTATAGCTATTGATTTCTACAGGGTTAAGTTCAAACATGGCAGGGACCATGGACCCTGCATTACCCTGTGCATCTGTCAGTGCTGAAAGAACAATGTAGTTTAGACAAATGCAATATACAACCAACTTGTGTACATCCAATTCTAAAAATATATATTTATATTGTTTTTTATCAAGAGTCCCTCATCAATTATACATTTATAAAGGAAAAAAATATAAACAACCTTAATTATCTCATACTGATGGCATAAATTCACAAGTAATGCATGCATAAACAATACAAAAGAAAATCTGGTATTGCTATAACACAAGTTCAGAACATCTCCCCCTTAAAAAATAATTAAAACAATGCCATGGGAGTATATAGTCAGATATCGCTAATTTAATATAAAATGTAGAAAGAATACAATATATAGATAAGACTCTTAAGAGTGGCTGCAAAGATGCAACAGTCCTCGTTGATTAGTGCTGATGCAATACAAGTTACTGAAGGCAATCTTAAAGACAAGATAAGAATTTATTTTACATTTCCTCTTTCAATACAGGGATTGCTACTGCTGGATTAACAATAAAGTTATGTGAGGACTCTGCCAGAAATTGAACATAAAACCATAAGATAAATATATACTTCTAATTGGCAGTACCCAGGCTCATTTATTTAGAATCTGTGATTAAATATTAATAAATGAAGAAGCTAAGAAGAAAAAAGATACCTGACTTTTAACAATTGCTGGAAGTTGACATTCATCTCCCACCAAAAGTGCATGCTTCACACAATTAAGCCTTAAAGGAATTACTGATTCACACTCCTTCAGCTGTGCTGCTTCATCAATAATGACAACATCAAAACCACTTGTCTGTGCATCATGTAGCAAGAACGAACTAGAGGCTGTACAGAACACGAGGGTTGCATTCTGAAGACAAAATTCTCTAATTGAACCACAATTAGTGAGAGATAGCAAAGAGAGTTTTAGCATTCCTTGGAGGTTCGTAAGTTGTTCTAGACACTCTTTTCGGGATTCAATTAATTTCTTCTGTGCGGTAGATAGTGATATAGGAGGAGTTTCAAAAGTTTGCTTTAATTGCTCCTCTGTTATAACACAGCTTGATAACAGAGAAGCAATTTCTTTTAGAAAAAACTGCACAGAGACGATGCACATGCAATTCTCAGAAGAGAGAAACCGCCGGGGAAGATGAACAAACAGTGTTTCAAAGCAACCATCAAGGTTCTGCTTATGCTCCATAAATTGCTTTCTCCAGTATTCCCCAAAGCCCAAGGCCACTTCCTTACGTTCTTTGCAACTTTCCTCATACACATCATACAAGGTTATACAGTCTTCAAGCAAACGAATCATTGAAAGTACCCCATAAGTACCCCCATTTAGTGATGAAAAGCAATTCTCGAGCTGACAAACACGGTTGTCTAGAAAGACATCCTGGAGGGCACTGGCAATTTCCATCTGCCCCCTGCTACCAAACAACACCACATCTGCCAGACAGAGGGGGAAGCCATCAGAATTGTAATTTTTCCCAAAGCTTTTGAGCAAATGAAGCAGCCGGGAGCAAACTTCAGCAACTGCGACATTAGTCGGGGCACATGTAAGGGTTCGTATTTTCAACTGCTTGAGGGACCAAAGAATTGAACATATAGTTTTAGTTTTGCCAGTTCCAGGTGGACCCCATAGAAGTTTCATAGAGCTTGGTTTGTTGTATCTGACTGCTGAGATGGTAGATTTTAGTGCATCCAGTTGTGACTGATTGAGATCAGTTGACAGGAGCTGCTCCAGAAGACTGGTTATTTCAGAATTGTCCTGTTCCTGGGTGTTGTCACACATACTCTGTTCCTGTAATAGGGAAAAAAAGAAATCGTCAAAATAGTGTTCAAGTACTCCTTTTTTCGTTTTAATTTAGCCACTAGCTAAAACTTTGTAAACTATTTTAATATATAAAAAGATGAGGGCCAGACCCCCATATTTTCCTCAAAAAAAGTGTTCAAGTACTCCAACTTACAATTTAATCAAGCAGCAACAATTAAGCAAGCATTCAATGAAGTAAGGCGCCATACATTCTATTACCAGCCAGTATGGATATAAAGCGCCTAAGGGGAGGATACTAGTACCGAAATAAAGTTGCTACTGCAATTTCTACAAGGAATGCTAACAATTCAAAATGAATATATATAAGACATGAGTTATTACTGTGTAAAAAGAGCAAGTATACCATTTGACTTTCGGAAATAACTTTTCTGAGAAGTGTGAAATTTTGGTCAGCTCCATGATATTGTAGTGCCCTCCAAATTCGCGAATTTGTCACAGTGCTGGTCAAGTAAAGAGCACAGGTGCATCTCTGTATTTCGTCAGATGAAGTAATTGTAGGGGACACACTCATTGTAAACTGCTTCACCAGAACTTTCTCCAACTCACGTTCAACGACCTTCTTTACTATGGCTAAACAATAAGTAACACCATATCTCATCAAGTCGTCAATGGAATTGGGTTTCAGGTTTGCCAACAAAAAAACATCACCATTCTTTGGTTCATACTCGTTGGCACCATAAAAACCACCTGCCAGAATATCCATGACACAAACCAGTCCCAGTTTGGTGTCACACAATTCTATCTGCTGTATTTCTGCACTAGGAACCTCTGAAATTGTTTCCAAACTAGAAAAGAACTCCGCCCTAGTTTCTTCGATTAGAGGAAGTCTATATGATTCCAAATACTCATCAACTGATTGAAACTCTAGAGGGATTTTCTTCACCTGGATAATCAGAAGAGAAAGAACAGGATTAATGAATTCATATCCTGACAGTACAAAAAAAAAAAAAAAAAAAAAAAAAAAAAAAAAAAAAAAACGAGATAAAGAAAGATAAGTTATATGAAAAATATGCACCTTCTTTATGAAAACTCATGAATGCTAAAGAGTAGGAATTTTAAAAAAATTGTGCGCATTCTTCCAAAGAAACAGAATGGTATGGAAACTGCTTCAAAATTGTCGAAAATCCTGTCTTATGTAACTTGCTTGACATGGAATTTAACGATTTTCTAATAGATTATATTTTTCTTAAATTGGTATAAATGTTTTTTTAAATAAAATCTATGTAGGCTTTTCCGTGTACTTACTAAAAAAAAAACCTACTGAGGATAAGTGTCAGATCAAAGACAAATAATTACACAACGACGCTACATAAACTATTCTTTACAAAAAAAACACTCCATAAACTATTGATTAAATTTTAGCACGCAAAAAAAAAGGGGAGTCCCTGAAGACACCTTTTCTCAGATTTTAAACAATAAAAAATAAAACTAACCTTATCTTTGTAAAGGTCTTGGTTACATATTTCTTCAATGCTCCAAGAAAGAACTATCTTTTCCATGGATTACGTGCTTGATTGAGAAACAATGAAAAACAATAAGGCAACAAAGCGTTGTGGTACAATGCACTCTAGAGCATGATGGAAAGATGACAGCGTAAAGGCCTTTGATCTGCTTTAACCTGTTCAGCTGAGACTTTCACATAAAAGAAGAGAGAGAAAAGAATACATCTTTTGAGTAGTGTTGGAAAAGGCTCAAAAGAGGAGCTGAATTGATGTGAAGGGGGAAGGGGCTGGAACCGTGGAGCCGAACTTGAAAGGGCGGGGCTGCAACCGAGGAGTGGACATGAATTAGATCCTCTCTGTTTAGTCGAACACGAGATCCTCACTCTTTACTAACACTTAGAGAGTTTACAGCATGGAAATTGACTCTCCGGCAAATACAAGTGGAGGGAGATTACGTAAAACTTACTGTTAAAGACTTAAAAGATACCAAATTTGACATAGGCGTACCCCTACGAAGTATTTTGTATTTATATATCGAATGTATCTTTTTTTTTTTTGGGGTAATTATCGAATGCATTTAATGACCACAATAAAAGTAACTCAAGTACGATAACCTAGCGTTTTCTTTTTACCCTATTTGGATTGTAAGCCCGCAGATATACATTATAAACGTATAAATAAAAAGTAAAAACAATGTTTGAAGAGGGAAGTGATTCGAACACCCCCACAGTTAGTTCGAACACCTCTATTTTTTTGAAAATGACAAAGTTGTCCTTTTTATCTAAACACTCTGGATTAAAAAGCCCGATGCACTTCTCTCCCGTTCCGAACACCCCTCTTCAATTTGTCTTTGTCATATTAACTTAATATTATTAATTAGTGCTTTAGAAATGTTAGAACAAGACTCAGTTTATAACTGGTTATTGAAGTTCTCCAAATTTCAAACATCATACAAGACTAAAACTCTTCAAAATCTAGATTAAATGGATCACTTATATATTTGCATCAAATTATAATCTCAAATTCACATTCGAAAGAGAAGCTTTGAAGTTATCAGATTATGGGACCTGTGAGAACCGCTGTGTTTTTGCTCTTTTGTTTTTTTAATGGTGATGGTCGATAGTTACTTGTCATATATGGTAAAGGTAGGTAATTATATTTAACAATTAGGGGTAATTTTGTCTTAAGGGGTGTTCGGATTAAGTCGTAGGGTGTTCAAATCAATTCCCGTTTGAAGAGTATATCAACTATGGTAGAAAAAGGGAAAGAGTATCCGATTTATACTAGGTTAGTTTCTTTTAGGCGGTCTGCGGTCAACACCAGGTTAGTCATGAGAAAACTTTATATCATATCAAATGTTGATATATATTAATAATACTAGAAAAAGCGTATATCCAATGTGTGACATCATAATAAACATGTTCTGACTTTTGAATATTATATAAAATTATTTTACAAAAATAGAGATTTGTAACTGGATATGATACAAATTGTAAAGAAATTTTTTATTTGATAATTATATTGATCATAATTTCTTTCTTTATTTTTAAAAAAATAAATACAGGCTTAATTTTCTTTCATTGAAACCAAGGTCTAGACTTTCATTTGGAGTTAACATATGTGCCACATATTTAATCAAGGTACAAAAATCAACGATACAAAATTGCATATAAGGGTTGGATACACGGACACCTTCAGTTAAAAGCATAATATTTCAACTTCGGGTCATAATAGTAGGACAATCTTACATATTTATGGAGTGCTATTATTATTTTTTTTTCCAAAAAAATTACATGTATAACAAAAACTATTAAATTAAAAATATAGTCATATACAAGTATCCTGAAGGAAATTAAAAAAAAAATAGAGATATTGAACCCCATTGATTGGATCAGCTACATATATATGCTTATCGTTCTAATTCCTTCAATTGTACTTGCATTAATTTGATCCGCCGATGATTAGGAAGGAGGTGGATTACATCAAAAGCCTGCCGATATATCCTCAATATTTAAGACTCGACAGAAGCCAGAGAGGCCAGGATCATCTGCAGCTCCTTGGCAAAGTAACGGTGAGGATAAATGCATGATGTTATACCATTGACTATATACGTACGCCTGGAGACCAAATCAAATGGCCTTCACTTCAGCTTGGCATAAACATGTAGGATCATTTTCTTCTCTAGCGGCTACACTACAGTGTAGCAGACCAATTTTTATTCGTCCGATCTAATCTCGACGGGTAGCCTTTCAAGGACCGCACGAATTTCGACGGACCTAGTATTAATCACGGAACAACCATCATCGATCAGATGACCCATACACGATCACAGAAGGGTGATCTCAGTCCGAAACATGTAGCCAACGATAAATCCGATTAATAGACACTAAAAATGATATAACAGAACCAAATATAATTATTCAATAAATATTGTAATATTCAAATCCGGATCCTTCTCAAATAAAAAAAAAAAGAGAATTCAGATATAACGGTATCCGGACCCTACTTCATCCTTTAACACTTATAATTCTATATTCTAAGATAAGGTAACTTTTCGATTCTATTAATTATTGTAGACATAAAATCAATTATACTTGACATGCCAAGTGATAATTTCGGACCTAAGAGGTAATTCACCGGGTGTCAACTTTTATTAAATATAATTAAGATTGTCAAATTTGATAGAAAAGATCATTCATTGTTAAGAGAATATTGAGTCCGTTAATTAGAATTCCATTAAATCAATCCATATTTATGTAATAATATATTTAAAGTTATGTTAAAAAATCACAAATTTATAAAATTTCATAGGAAACATTTGGAATCTATGTCAGAAAAATATGCAACCATTTGAAGCATTTTTATTTTATTTTTATAATTCAAAAGTTAATTTGCAAATAATATAATTGATGAATCTTTTACCGACTATCAAAAGCAGCATTCGCAATTGTTACGGTTTATTTAATTTCCTTCAATTTTCACCATCGTATCATAGAAAATCCGACAAATTGTGAGGAAACTAAACGATTCCTTTAGATGATGTGTATTTAAAAATGTTTTATTTTAGAAAATAAAAAAATTGGAATGACCAAAAGATATTGAGGCCGTACCTCTACTAAAAAAAATAAATAAATAAAACAAAGAACAGCAGCTGCAAATACAACATAGATGAACATTTACTTTCGCAATTACTAGTAATCGGCCTTTCTTTTTCCAATCCAATGCATCCGCATCACACAAAAATTAATATTCGCAATAACTAAGCGACTCTTGCTTTTCCAATGAAAAAACGTCTTTTTATCAGGGCCTAATAATCGCGCATTGTTAGTGAGTCAGTCAACCTGGACTGCTGGACACATTAGATTAGATACTTTGACCGTTCCTTTCCTTACAAAATTCCATTATTTAAAAAGACGACCACTATTTTTCTTTTCAGAGCGCGAACAAATTAAGTTCATCTACTGTTTTACAAAAAAATACCAAAAGAAAAAGGAAACCATGGCCACCAAGAACCTAACTCTGAACCTCACAATTGACGAGTCCAGCAACAAAGTACTGTTTGCTGAAGCCAGCAAAGATTTTATAGACGTGCTTTTGAGTTTTCTGACCCTTCCACTTGCCACTCTTGTTAGGCTTTCTGACAAGAATTCCCTCCCTTGCTTAGATAACCTCTACAAGAGCGTAGAAGATCTCGCCGATGAATACTTCAAGACGGCACCGTGCAGGGAAATGTTGCTCTGGCCTAGACATGCGGCGGAGTCTATGTGTCTTGATTTATCAGTCAATGTTGAGGGTAACAGGGCACTGTGCAATTACACATGTTCGCGAGATTGTTATCATGATTATCTTAGCTTGTATGCAAATGCTCAGTGTGATTGTGGACGTAAGATGTCACACAAAGTGTACATGCCAATTAGTGGAAGTATCAAGAACGAGAACACTGAGGGTGTTTTCTTGACAGGTGGAAGGTATTTTATCACAGATAATTTTACTGCTGTACCATCATCAATTCAGGCTGCTATTAATTTACTTGGTGGTGACCGCACAATTATGAGCAAATTAGGGGAGAGGCAAGTAACTGTAGGCCTATCAGAGGTAAATTTTGTACTTGTTATTTTGTATGAATACATATGATCAAATTCCCATTTTTTTTTTTTTTGAATATCAAATATATCTACTCCACCGGAGCTGCTGTTCAAGACAATTTGTGAGGATATTAATGCGTGGATTAAGCATTCTTAGTCTTTTAGGTTTTTTATTTTTTTTTAGGTTTTTTTAGTTCTTAGTTTTTTTCTTTTTGCTCTTTTATTTTTTCCGCTAATTGTAAATATCTATTTTTTTATAAAGTTATTGTTGACGTGGTGATTGCCACTTGACCCTCAAAAAAAAAATATCAATCAAATTCCTAATTAAACATGGAACATGAGAATCCAACACAGATGGTTAGTGACTCGTTGTTATTAGTGGTAAAGCCAGACTTGGTGGGAACCAAAATTATATTGGGCTTGAATTTAGAAGAGACCCATGAAGAAAATCTATCAACTTAATCTAGCAAAACAAAAGATTTAATGGATTCGCCATTGGTTTTTATTCTAGAGATAGCAGGTTAAATTTTGGCCGGCTGCGAAAGAGAGATAACAGAGCGGGCTATATCTTTATAAATAAATATTTCTTCTTGCATTATGTTTTGTGAGAAGACTATCCACAATATAAATTGTTGTCAACTTATCTCGTAGACTTTTTCCTCGTGAAAAACTTACTAATACATAATATATATTATGTGCTTTTGTGGCAATTTGTGTTTGATTAAGCCGAAAAGGATCAGGCAATAATTTAACTATTTCATACACTTACTCAAATAATAAGTTAATTAATTTTTCCTTAGACAACCATTTTTTCTTTAATTATAATTATTGCGTTTTCATTTTTTTTTTCAGATTATTTCCATACTTCACCAATCTTTGGTCTCCGAGGCTGCTTTAACTAATGCCTTTCTGGTGCAAGAAAATGATTATCTTCCTGAGAAGAAAAACAGTGCTCTTGCTCATGACTCCCTTCCCGAGGTATGCTCTGATTCTGATCCTTCAGATGGCATCGTCCGCATTAAGCTAAGAGTTGACAAACAGAAAAATAAGGTTGTATTTGCAGAATGCAAGGAAGACTTTATTGATATTTTGTTTAGCTTCCTAACTTACCCTTCTGGGTTTGTCATTAAAAGCCTGAATGGAATATCTCTTGTAGCTTGTTTAGATAATCTATATGCCACTGTTCTTAGCAACCCTATGGCTGATTGCTTCGAAGCCATTGATACCAAAGAGTATCTTGTCAACCCAATGATTCCTTCACACTTTGAATTAAATCAATCATTTATTAAATCTCAAGAAGTCCACCAAGTGAGGATGAGGTACTATCTGTGCCGGAATCCTGACTGTGGTTCTACTAAAGTTAGCCTTATTCCAAATGTGGGATGCAAGTGTGGCTACATTACTAACAAGCGGATGAAAATTATGGATCCAAGAAGTGCCCATGGCAACTCCAGTGAAGGATTTGTTTCTGATGGCATGTATATAGTTACTGATGATTTAGTTATAACTCCACTCTGCTCCGTATCATCACTTATGCGTAGGATTGTTAGTGATGACCAGGTTGAAGTTCCATTTAATATAGGAAAAAAGGAGGTATGTACTCACCCATATTCTGTGTATATAAATTTTGCTGAAGTGGAACATTTACTTTATGATAATGTTCTTTGTACTTTTTATACTATTTTAGGTTCTGGCATTGCTGAAAGCTGCATTTAGTTCTCAGGCTGTTCTTACAAATGTTTTCTTGGGCAAGGAGGAAACAATTAAAGATGTTGCTTCTGGCATTGACGGCGATTGTGTTCTTGTCTGATTCTAAATTTGTCATGTTTTATGTTTTGTCAGTGTAATAGTGGGTCGTATTATTTTTTAACTTTATTTCAGCTTTTCTTATACTGTTTATATACTGAGGTATTTGCATTTTGACATTTCTCTTATACTGTTTATATACTGAGGTATTTGCATTTAATCAATAATCTGACCCCGAGAACAGGATACAAATAACAGTATAGGTACCGCTCTTCAGTTCAACAGGACCAAAAGGGTTTTTGAATTCAAGTTTGGCCAAAAAGTCATCCAGTTTCATCAGGGATCAGAATTAAAGATACAATAACTTAAAGCAAGAAAGAAAAAGAGTCACTCCAGGCCTAGTTTCAAACACACAAAAAAAAAAAAAAAAAAAAAAAAATCGATTTTATAAGTTTTAAAAGGAAAAAGGAACACTTATTTAAGGTCAGCAACATCAACTATTTCGAATTCAGAAACATTATTGCAACTTTCAAGGACTATTCCTTTATATCCAACTGAAACAAACATAAATTAAAAAAAGGATAACATTTTTACAGCTATGACGCATTCCCACTCAGCAGGATCATTAGGCCTTGGCACATTGTGGTCTGTGTCCCACGTCCACCCGTTCATGACAGCCAACTCATCATACTGATTGAACAAAGTCCTCAAGACCTTGAGGTGGTTCTTCAGGTGTTCCTTGGTAAAGTTGAGTTTTGTCTTGGCATTGAAGGCCAGTACAATTTGGGACAGGAACTCTTTGTGAACTGTCCATTGACAAAGTTCCCTTCAATATACTCTTGTTTTAGAATTGTAAGCAGGGAAACATCAAGAGAGTGGGTCCAATTTAAAGTTCTTGACCGGGAACTACTGGACAGTGAATTCAGTTTCCTTCCTGAGCCATCTGTTTAATTAAATGCCAAGTTAATATGCATCATATCATATCTCAAGTTTCACCAACAACCCTATAGAACATAGGACAAAAACCATGAACAATATGTCGTATAATGGTACGAATCAGGCATAATAACCTCTTTTTTGTAAGGACAAATGGTGGCTTGGGTATTCTTTAGAAAGCAAGCAAGGTGGGAATAGGATATATCTCATATATATACAGTAGAAATGAATGACACAAAGTCTTATTTTGTAAGGATATACTTTCGGCTATTTCAGGACACAAAGTTTCTCTTTTCTTTAACAGATTATACCCAACATCTCATTGTATTTGCAAACAATTAAAACAAAAGAAACATTTTTCAATTGTACACCTAAAACGACCAAAATTTACATTTCTCCAAACGATTTGCATATAACACCTAACATTAGTTTAATATCATGAAAAGGGCAGTACAGTTGCTGTTCAATAAAAAACCAGCAGTGAGAGACAATACTGATTTTCCTCTCTCATGTTCTCACTTGTTTGACTGACTGACAATAGGTTCTTTCAAAATAATATATATATAATTAAACAACATCTAGTATTTCCTTTATCCTTAATTTTGTCACTCTTGTAGAAAACCCAAAAATCCATAGGACTTGGACAATGCATTAGAGAAATGAAAGCTGCACTTGCAAGCACAGAAAAGGAAGGGAATACGACACTACCTTTCTTCTCCCATATAATGCTTCTCATTCTCTTCGCCTTCATTTCATCTCTCCTAGTTCTATCAGTATCGACCTTCATTATCAACCAATTTCCTAAAAATTGGCGGTAAAAAACGAAAACTGTGAGAAGGATATCGAAATCATACCAGATAGAATAGAAGAGCGGAATAAGAATTCGAGGAGCTCGATCGGAGAGAGGCGGAATAGGGAAAGCGAGAGGAGGCAGGAAATTGGGGAATAGAAGTCGGGATAGAATAGGTAAAGTTGGAACAAAGGGGTTGGGTCTGGACCGTCTGGTTATAGTAAAGCGACTATATTCCTGTCCACCAATCCCTTTCAGGATAAGTCATCTCGAGAACAAAGTTAGTGGTCGTTAGATCGACGTCAAGATTCGTGTAGATCGGGTTCTCAAACGATCAGGGGAATAAACGCCTCGGATGATAGTTGGGCTAGAATTCTTATTCTCCTTTGAGTCCTTTCTTGGGCTACAGGGCTAGAGTCTGGACCTACATTATGGGTTAACTTATTATGCTCAGACCATGCATTCGTCTTCGAATTTGTTACATTTTTTTTTTTGTAGACAAGTGATCATCGTCAGTGACAAAAAAATATTATTTCTTTGAGAAATGTCGATATTGGCAATGGGCCCCACAATAATCTGCAGTTAGCTGAATCAAAATTTTAGCTTTTTAGTGGAAAGAATTTAAATACCAAGTAACAATGGTGCATCTTGGGGTTAATTTTATCAGAGGTTTCTGAAATTAATATAAAGATTATCTTAGTCGCTAAAATTTGATATGTTCATTTTATAGAATTTGTATCTTTAGTCACTAAACACTAATCGCAGTTGAGAAAATTTAGATGAAAACGTTAATGGAGTGATTTAATTTGACTAAATATCGGTAATAGTGACTAAAAGTAGATAACTTTTAAGTTCTGAAACTAAAAATAAAATTTCGTCATGCGACTTTATCACTTTCTTCTGCGCTCTAAACCTCTGATCTCTTTCTCAGTCTATGTTGGAAAACTTTTGAACCTGGTATATTGTTATTAATTGATTTGGGAAAAAGCCATTAACTGATATCATACGAGCATACAAGAGAGATAAATGATATGACCACCTAAAAATATGGTTCCACAATTACAGAATACAACAAATGGTTTTTCGAAAAAAAATTACTTATCAAATTTTACCCTATAAATATTTAATTTAGTACAATCTAAGTCTCTAATTTATTCGTGGTTCAATTAGCTTCTTAAGTATTTGGCATCATGATGGACAAATTTTTGACAACAAATAGGCAGTATCAAAAAAGTAATCAAGCCACTGAAATAACTGACAGAAGAATGCAGTTGAAATAGAATTTCCGAGAACTTGGATAGAATGAACGAGTAGAGAACTTCCATAATTATATAATTTTTACATTTTAATTGAGTTTATACTTCCAATATTTGATTTCTATAATTTTTATATTTTTTTGTATTTTGTTCTTAATTTTAAATGCATAAAACATGATTTTCGTCAAAAATCCGATTTTTTGATCCGATTCATCCGATTTTTTTCCGATTCATCCGAGTTGACTCCTTGGGCTAGTAGTCCGATTCCGATTCCGATTCCGATTCCGATTCCGATTTTGAGAACCATGCTTCCTACCCTTGACTTCTTGTTTGCCTTCGGTTTATTTTTCTTATGCTTGCTTGAAGGTCCCTCACCAGTTTTTTTTACAGCCTTTTCTTCAACAATCTTACTTGCAGCAGGTGCGCTTCCTGAAGCCTCTTTGCAGTCAGATTTGGTGTCTCCATGAGCAGCGAGTATCATATCAATGATCAATTTCAATTTAATTTCTCCCTGAGGCCATTCGGAATATAAATCTTCCAAAGTAGGGGCATCACCTCTGCAATTCAAATAAAGAACATAAAAACAGTGAAAATGCAAAGGTAACTGGAGTCGACTGCAGCGTCAATGTATAACAAAATAGAAAGAAATCTTACATTTCTAGTAGGTCTGAGAAAGAACTACAAATGTTTTGCATTTCATCGAGTAGGTGCTCATCAAAATTTCTCACAGATTTACTTTCGTCAAATAAGGTAAGGACAGCCGAGAGAAGATCGACAATGCTCTTAGCATCCTCCTTTGTAACACAATAAAGTAGTAAATAAGAGGGTTCATATTATTCTAAGATTTATACTTTAATAGATAACAAAGCAGTACTTTTTACCTTCTGATAACTTCCCTGTTGGAATGTTGCAAGTTTATCCCAAAGAAGTTCTTTGCAGTTATCCTTGTCGTGTTCCCTCTCTTTGACCTCTTCGTTCACTACAATCGTTGAAGTGATAATGTTCTTTGCTTCAAGTGCCGATTCTTTAGGCCTTCTCTCTGAGAATTTTTTACACTTCTTTTTTTCAGAAACAAGCGCATCTATGATTAGACTCAATTTTGCCACACCATCTTGCCAGTAGGAATAAAGATCTTCCAGGGATGGATAAGTGTGCTCTTCTTCGGCTCTGACAGCCAAAAAAGAAAATATACAGACATTTAAATTAGATCTTTCTCAGAACAAATATAGGTACATTATGCCTTATAAGAATTACAATTTAGCTCTGACAACAAATGGAGCAGATATAAGTAGGTTGTGGACCAGTTTAAATACAGAAGAAATTACTTAAGATGTCATTCAAAAAGAGAATTAGACAGGGGAAATTGATCTTTTATTGCCAATACATCACTGCTTGATTGGGTATTCTTATCTTTTCTTCAGAATGGATATCCTTTTCCTTAAAAATGTTAAACGTGAGGGTATTGTAACTATTGATGCACAGTTACTATGTCCTTCTAGTTTCCCTAAGGTTTTGGGGCTCAAAAGGACAAAAACAGGGAGAATTGTGAGAGATGTTTAAAATGTTATATAAATTTTATAGGATACATATAAAGAGCGCAACACAATAAATGAATTCACATAAGAAAATAATGTGATAAATGGAAATTGGGCATCCTCACGTAGTAGTAATCTTCTCAAAATGGTCATACACTCTGCGTGTTTCTTCAACAAGCTGACCATAGAAACCATTATGAGGTTTATTTTGTTTAAGCCACAATGGCAAAACACCCAGAATATGAACTACACCTGCAGTGTCTCCCTGCAAAGTACAAAAGAAAGGAAAGGTTGTTAGCCTCAGTGCATACACAAGTATTGACTTTGCATGGCTCTTCTCATAACAGGTAAAAGCAAGCAATACATAACTTATAACAGGTATTGATGTATGGGTTTCTATTTATCTGGCACTACTACAGTTGACAATACAATTTAATCTTTTTCTTTTCTTTTTGAGTTTAACACTTTGACTATGGTACAGTTAAAGCTTGATGATTTCCCAAATATAATAGAGTAAAAGAACCGACAATACAAAGGATTTACCTTTTCACAGCATTGAAATTCTTCAATTACATTCAAGAGGGGCCTCTCTTCCTTGTTGCCCTGGTCTTCTGTTCCACCTACAGTTACTTCTACTGGCACACTGGTGGAAGGAACATCAGTGCTAGTAACTTTTGGGAAGAGAACTTCCATGATGTGGTGTCTGTCCCTGATTTCTTCGCAGCAAAAGGAAAAGAATCTGGATGGAGGAAAAACAAGGCCATCCCTCTTTGCACTGATAACCACCAAAGGATCACCAATAGATGCAAATGCATCCACAAATGAAATAGAACTTCTAGTCCAGTCCCTGCTATACCTAGCAGCTTGTTGGAGCTTGCTAGAGAATTGCACAGGCAAATTATGTGATATATCATAACGCCCTGAAAGAAACTTGCCAGGGCTACAAATATCCAAACTCATATTACAATATGCCAGACAAAGCGTGATGGCGAATCTGAGCACCATTTGATTGTAAAAGTTGAGCGCCATGGAAGGGGAGCACTTGTTTATCCATTTAAACATCTCACTCTTGTTGCCGAGAATCGCTTCAATAGATTTTACAATAAATTCAAACAAGCTTCGTAAACTGGCTAGGGTCCCAGCCTCTGGAAGCATCTGATCTAATGGAGAATCCAGAAAGGTCTCACAGCCTCTTAACTTCACGACCTCAGCAAGTACTGATCGTGTAGTAATCATGTAACCAACTGAACCAAGGCAAGATGAGGCAAAGAAAGTAAGGAGGTTTAAAAGGTACAGGTAGCAATGTGGGGACATATAATCAAGTTCTTGCATCCAATTCGCTTCATATGTGGCTTGAAGCGCTTTTTGAAATTTCACTACCATGGATATCCTTTCAGAACCATCAACAAAGAAAACTTCCAGAGAAGCAAAAAGCTCGACCCACTGGGGCACATTTTTGGCAAAATTCATGATTTTTTCAGAGAGGTTGTCAGGCAATTTCCCATTCAAGAGAAAAATCATGGATAGCCTACCTAACTGCCCATAGGTGAACTTGCTATTTCTACACATCAGAATTCGCCTAAGTGACTCTTCAACCAAAGAAGCACCAGCTGGACAGTCAACAATAGATAGGATGCCTGGAGTAGCTCTGTTTTTTGAGTCTAGTAAAAAAATTGCATCCCAAAACCATTCTTCAATTAAATTCATATAGCTCTGAAAATTCCAATTCTGTTTACTGCCAGAAGCTTGTTTAAGAGATTTAAAGTTCTCAAACACCAAAAGAGACACTTTCCCTCTGGTTTCAGGAGATAACACTTGCCTGCATGAGGACCTAAGTAGGGAGTACAATTTCTCCACTACAGCCATACCAACACAGAAAATCTCATTCTGCCAGTAACCTGAAGCATACGAGGTGTACTCTTCACTACTTATCAAATACTGCTCGCCACTTGACTTTTTTGAGGATCGGTCCTCACCAATCCAACAGGCATGAGGATTCAAAATGAAATACATATCATAGTTTTCCTCTCTCCTCACTCCCAGATAATCAAGACAGAACTCGCACAATGAAGAGCTAACCATCATAGCAGCTTCTCGCCATTGAACCCAGGTATGAACTAATGTATTCAAGGATACCACATCTTGAACCATCATTTTATGAAACTGTTTACCAAAATCCAAAAGAGCCTCTTCTTCTAACAGATACATATACTTAGAGTTTTCATGAGAAAGATGAAAATCAAGTAGGCCACGCAAGGACAAGAAAGCCAACCGAATGTCTTGGCTTTTCTCAGCTCCAACTAATAGCTCAACCAACTTTGAAGCCATTTTAGGCTTAGCATCCCAAAGTTGTAATTCAGAACAAACAGAATTGTAGAAAGAAAAAGACACCTTTTTGGCAAGACCTTTTGCCTTGGTAAACTGAACCTCACTTTTTGGAAAAGACTTTGGAGGCCACCCTTTGCTTCCATAGGACCAAAGTGACTTCGAGATGATATCCAATATAACAAGTTTGCTCGCCTTTACAAAAGAACCAGCCTTTTCCCAAATACTTGCCTCCAATAACAGATCTCCTTTTGATTGTGCAATTTTGGCAGCCTCAACAAAGTTATCAGCTTCTAACTCGAGAGTTAACAGTTCATCAAGAAGATCTTTTGATTTCAGGAATTTACGAATCTTATCCATCGAATTTAGTGCCTTCACAAAATGCATCATGTTCTTTGAATCTCCACGCTGTTTGAGATGGTTTGCACAATTCATTAGGTAATCATCTCTAATAGCTTCTAAACCTCCAAACTTCCCTTCATTTATGCTTTGTGCTTCTTCTAGTCGCCACTTCTCAAAATATTTCAAGCCTATATCAAATAACTCGCCTTTTAAGCAAGCAGATGCACACTTTGAGAAGTATTTAGCTTGGAAATACGCATCTGCTGCACGCAACCAACACTTGATCATATCAAAGCAGTCACCAGCCTCCTCAAGCCTTGATGTACCACATCTTTCCAAATAAATCATACCTGACAGGAAAAATGTGCAGGATACATTACGACAATTCAAAATCTGATCAGAACCAACAATATATGTCCTAAGCACTGGACATTAGAGTTCCCTTATTATGTTATATAATCGGTAATATACTATAAACTGTTGTGTTTTGTGTTCAGAAATTGGACTATTGTTCATAGATTCGTTCCATGAATCCTCTTATCTATATTACTTTTGGTAATTTTTATGAAAGCAGATTTTTGAAAAAATAATATTTACTATAAATGCCTACAGGCCAACAGTCGATCAGAAATAATATTTACTATTTACCATATTGCCACAATCGCTTAAATAGGACAGTTTAGAAAAATTCTTAGAAATGCTGGATCTAATTTGAAATGAATGTTTCAAAATAGCTTCTTCTTAATATTTACAAATTCATACAATTGGTCAGAACCACACTATATCAGCATAGTCCCCTGTTTTTCAAAGTGTATTGATTTCAATGATGTGCGGGTTGATATCTGAGACTATATTCAGTTATACTATGCAGTGGTTTTTACTTCATTAATGAAACAGGCAGGAGCTCCCTGCTGCTTCTTTTTCAAAAAAAAAAAAAGAGGAAAAACAGAGATTGCAAGAAAAATGATATAAGGGAAGACATTGAAACAACTATTATCAGTACCTGCTTTTTCATAATTTCCAAGTTTAATGTAACATGTTGCGGCTTTGTCAAACATTTGTATTGTTTCATAGATGTTAGCTGCTTTTTGTAGGGCACTGTGGGCCTTCCCCGAGTTTGTTAACGTGTTACGCTCAGCCCTCTCAACAAGCCCTGCTGCTCTTGCCCAATGTTCATAGTGTGCATCTCCAGCCTTCTCAAAGCACATTGTCGCCATCTCAAACTGTCTTTCATTAAAAAGCTGCACAAAGACGAAAACCAATACAAAAATTAAAGGTGATCAATACTGTGGGCAGCAACAACAACAACAACAAAGCCTTTAGTCCCAAACAAGCTGCAGAGGCAAAAAATAAAACCCACCAAGAATAAAGTCAACAAAAAAGTAAAAAAAAAATTAATAGTAGTAGTAGTAGTGGCGACGGTGGAAGTGGTGGTGGTAGTACTAGAAAACCTAAGATCTAAAACCTAGAACAAAATTAACCGCTACCTTAATGCCGCGGACTCGCCAATCAGCTGGACTGCTTGCAGTCTGCATTACCTCAACAAAATTTGAATTCAACTTTGTTCCTTGCACAAGGCATAGCTTCTTCCAATAATCAAACATAGGCTTACAGAACACTTCAGAATTCTCACAAATCCACAGCCTTTGCCTTGTTCTAGTTATGGCGACATAGAGCTGTTTCAGCTCTGAACAAAGGAGATTGTGTGCAGAGATGTCAAACTTGGGATATGACCTCATCATGGAGGGATCTAGTATATCTTCATTTTCCAAATACCCATATAGAACTCTCCACTTGTTTTCCAAGGGGGAGGAACCAAAGAAGTTGTACAGAAAGACATCCTGCGGACATAAATACATAAGAAAGTTGTAAACAAAACCATATTTGCGTAATTGGTACAGCAGTATTTGCATTCCAATCTACTTAGTGCTCAAGTTATTATAATGTAGAATTGAAAATTTACAATGGATATCCATAAATTTTAGTATAAAGAAAGTTTTGTTCCCCACTACTTGAATCAGCAACTGAATTCACAACACAAGATAGATATACAAAAGTTGAAACAGTGATCAATTTCTGTAATCAAGAGAGGAATATATTTCTTAATACCTGGAATTCGAGGCCTTTACAATCAAGTATTGTCAAAACAAGAGCTCGTTTACCAACAACGTCTAGAACTTCCCTCTTGCCAGAGTCATCACGAACTAGTATGACTTGTTCCGCCCCAAACTCAGTTGGTCTTCCACCAGATCTCTTGCTTCCTCCAAAAATTTTGATTATTGGATTTTCATCACCACCAGATTCCAAAAGCAAGGGAGCATCCCCATAAATTAGGCTGGTTTCAGGATTTAGTTTATCCACAGAATTTGGGAAAAAATAATATAATAGATCTACAACGCTTTGTCCCAATTTCAAGATGCCAATATGACTGCGAAAATTCTGACATAGTTGAAACATGTCAGACATGTGGATCTCCTTCTTCTTGTTGTAAATGGAATTCAAATAAACTCGAGATTTTAATGGGATTTCTAATACTCAATTTCAATTACAATATTACAATACAATACATAGCATAACCCCTTATTTATAGGCAAATTTGGAGTCGGTTTTGATTTACCGACTTTCTATTACAACATTTCATTAACTAATTCTTTTGTGGCTCCAGCTAGCATCATTCAAAAATGGCGCACAAAATTTTGACTTCAACAAACTTGTTCACACTTGTGCCGACATGTCCCTTCTTTTTTTTTTTTTTTTTTTTTTTTGAGTTTACATCTAACACTTCTGACCCTTTAAGTCAGAAAGAAATTCCTTGTAGAAGAGAGATCTGATTTCTTCAAACCGAAAATCAATCCCTCTTGCAATGGTCTGGGCTGTGTCCCCAGCAAAAACAAACCCTCCTTTGAAATTTTTGCAAACATGCTTGAGCAGCGCGATCTGATTAACTGTCAAATCTTGAACTTCATCGACATATATAAAATCAACTGTGTGACTAATATGACCTCCAGCATTTAGACGACTATGAAGGTTGTTGACAAAATCTGACAAATCAAACTCTCTGGCAGTACGTTTCTTACCCTCATAAGCAAGAAAAATGTCGTATATTCTATCTAAGTCTGCCCTACTAAGAGTAGAGAATCTCCTTTCAGAAAATGATACATACTGCTCCCTCCCAACGACACCCTCAGTAGAACCAGATCCTCCTTTGATACGTGAAATGATTTGTGTAAACACAGTTGAGGCATCCAGATGTTTGGTCAGCTGCTCATTAAATTGAGGCCAATAGGAACAGGAAAACTTATCAAAATCAACTTCCTTTGATTGAATTAGGGCCAACAGGGTTCGAGACTTTGAAACTCCCTCCTCCGTTGAGGCTCCCAATTCAGCACAGAATTTATTGAAGAAAGAAAATTCCATCGTTCCATCTAGCATCATAAGGAATTTCCTGAATGTGATGATTAAGGGATAATGATTCTGAGTTAAATCGTTGAAGTTATCAGGAACATCAGCAAATTCATCTAATTTGTCCATGTCATCATGCATGGTGAGGGAATCAAGACGACCTGAAAGCTCACCAAAGTTGGAAAATCTAAAAAACAAATAAAAGGAAAACATGTGAGCTCTTAACAAAAATCTTGCTTTCTCATGCATTGTAAACATAATAGAGGACAGTAACAGAGAGTATAAATGAATGTTTTAACAATGTAAAGGGTAAAAGACTATATATTACAGTAGAACAACCTACATGGTGTTAGCTATATATGAAAAGGAATAGATTAAAAAAATGAGCACTTCAAATTGGCCAAATATATAGTATGAAACTATGATGGTAAATCCTTGCATCATACACCATTTAGGATAATCAGTTCAGCAGTTGCCTTCAACTAAAACTTCCTGTCCTTTATAAATTAGCGGCCAAAGAGCTTGTACTGCTTAATAAAAAATTTGTACTCAAAAGTAACATAAATTCCAGCTTATTATCAACATACAATGATCATAGAACTCAAAGAAGGAAACAAAGAGTAACCGCACCTTACAAGCCTAGTAACTTGATCACGTATAGCTGAGCAAAGCTTTGGGCTAACAGTAAGAAAAACTTGCTTTAGGAAACAGGTTTTTACATCCTCCTCAATCTGCTCATTGTTTTGATCCCTCTCAACAATCTCAGAAGAACCCACATCAGAATAGCCTATTCCATGTGACGCGACAAAAAATTGTTGCTCCATTCGTACCAACTTTGTAGTTAGTACAGTTGTTTTTCCTGTTCCTGATCTTCCCAATATAAAAGCACTACAAGGAAACATGATTATCTCCATCTCTTGGTCATTTAGCTCAAACGGGACATCTATCTCTGATCCATCCTGTGCCATGAGCAAATGTTTAACCACACCAGAAGATAAGGCATAGAATCTCATCAGAACAAGACTCTCGTTGACTTTGGAATCTTCTAGAAAACTCAAATTGATATCAGAGAGATCTTGGTCCTCTCTGATCTCAAGTTGAGTGTTCTTTCTGTATTGAACTATCTCATGACCATCAATCCACATCATTGGTACTTCCATCATCCTGGTGAAATGAAAGAATGATCAACACAGAGAAATTGTATAACATTGTTGGTAAACACAATGGTAAAATATACTTGTCTAAACATAAATAAACATAATATGAAGGGTTCATCAGGAAAGAAACATACCCCTCTACACATATAGTTTTGCATCTTTCTTTGTAAGCATCAGTATACATTGAAAAGATATAATCCATGCGTTTCAGTAAGCCATCAACCTTACTAAGTGGCATAAGGTCCCACAACTTAATAATCTGAGTATATACTTGCTGATCCTTCTGCAAGTCAACACTCCATACAAGATAAAGCTCTGCCATTGCATAAACTCTTGCAGGGAAAGAACGATCAGCCATGTTGACGCTCTTCCTCTTTGACCTCCAACCACCAGCAAGTCTCAACAACAGCTGAATCAAACCCATTCGGGTATGTTTCGACTTTAACTTAGAGAAAGATCTTATGAACATATCACTAAAAACCACCTGCATGATAAGTACAAGACATAATTTAAAACAAAAAGAATTAGGGGGTCAAATAAATGTCATGAGGATCTATCATTCAAGTCAAAGGACAGGAAATATATTGTATAAGAGAGTGAACAATCACCTTGCAGAGGGAATTAATTTCCTGGAATAACAAAACTTAAATAACTATTCAAAACAAGAAAAACCCCAATGAGGGAGCCAAACTTTTGTAACAAGGAAAAAAAACATATTTTCTAAGATGTGATAAAGGAACTTTATCATTTGATTTTAACATAATCTTGACTAATAATGTTCATTTTTGATATCCAACAATTATCAATGAAGAAAAAAATTATACAACAGAGAAGCAATTTATAGGTAATACACAGCACTTCATGGGAATTCTTTAACCTTCCTTATATGGAAAATGCTGGTGTTTTAAACCTTACATGAACAATTCAAATGTAAGAAGGAAAAAAAAAAAGGGTAAATTGGATGAATGGGTATCAACTTGACTGCTTGAGACTTGAGCAATGAAATAATTTTAAAAAAAAATTGGTTCCAAAAAATAAATCAATGTGCCAATATATTGCTCTAATGCAGGCTTTATATCACATACCTTCCACCTTGTTGCACTAAAGAGGACAGAATTTGGATTCAGCAAATCTTCAAGTTGGTCCAGCTCATTTTTTACATTTAAAATCAATTTTCTCAAATCATCGTTATCTTTTGCTTCAAAATAACATCTCCTTTTTCGTGCATCAAATACGATATCTGACCATATTGTTCCACTTTCCAATAGAGTAGTTGCACTTCCTACTATCCACATGCAATGCCTACACCATGTGTAATTAGAAAGGGAAAAGAATTAACCAAAATGCTACTATGAAAGCCATTCATTACAAACTCGTAAACTAAATTCAATGAGAGAAACTACCGTGCTCTTGTAATTGCTACTTTAGTTCTCTGATTGTCATGAAGAAAACCAACACTTCCTCTGTTGTTGCAGTGAACTGTTGAAAGTATTATAATATCTTCTTCTTGTCCTTGAAAGCCATCAATTGACTTCACACGTACCAGAAATCCAGCATCATGATCGTACTTGTTGCCAATTCTGTCCTTGATTAAAATAACTTGTGCAGTATATGGAGAAACAATACCAACAGTAAGTTTCCCTCCCATATTCTTCCAATCTGCATTCAAGGATGTATAGGATATTACAAAAAACTAAAATTCTATCAAATAATGATTAGAGAGAAATTTATCAAATATAAAATAAAATGACATGTCAATCTGGGAAGTTAGCAAAGAACTTGTGTAATAATATCTAGATTGGAGGATTGATGAAGATCAGTATAGTTCTGGAAGAAATTACAAATAACTTTTAGAATTGGACACAAACTTTGGTTTAAATTAATGAAAGAGTTCATAATATCACTTATTCAGAAAGTGATATGATTACAAACTAACGTACTCTCATATAAGTTTTTTATGAAATGGACAACAACAGCAACTTCCATCCAGTTTCTCCAGCTTTTCCCAAAATCATCTGTTTCTTCACTTCCATCGGCGATATTAACAAAAGCATAGCTCCCAAATAAAAAACGTGAGTACTTCTTGTTATACCCATCTTCCAACACATTTGATCCGTCCAAGACCTTGCCATCATAAAATCGGTTGTTTGGAAAAATGCTTATGGAAGGGTGCATCCGATATTGAGTATTTAGGAGGTGCTTCTCATGCTTAAGTAACACCAACCTAGCAAAAAGGCTTGTTCCAAACCCAGATCTTTTGCTAACCTACAAATGAATATCAAAGATCATAGTTAATGTCTATAAAATACGGTGATGCAGCAACAAAATATATATATATATATAATAGAGGCCAGTTGCTATCTTTTACATCAATTTTTCGAAGGCTATAAATTAGACAAAGTTTGTTACAGAATTCAAAAAAATTCTCTCTTTTGTTATATATTTAAAAAGCAATTAGAAAAATAGGACAGCACAAAAAGTAAAATTTGCCAACTTATTCTTTTTTAAAATGAATTCCAATGTTTTTTTTATCCAATTCCTATATTATGTAAGATAATCCGCACAAACATTAACTTCACAGAAGAAATCACAATGTGCATATATATGAAAGGACATCTTCCTAGGGGGAACACTAATTCACCTTATTAATACCGACTGACTCTAGACACTTTATTTCTTATTTTTCTGTACTTCCTGCAACTACATTTTTATTTGTTAAGAGGGCCAAAATCAGTATAGCTATTGATTTCTACAGGGTTAAGTTCAAACATGGCAGCGACCATGGACCCTGCATTACCCTGTGCATCTGTCAGTGCTGAAAGAACAATGTAGTTTAGACAAATGCAATATACAACCAACTTGTGTACATCCAATTCTAGAAATATATATCTATGTTGTTTTTTATCAAGAGTCCCTGATCAATTATACATTTATAAAGGAAAAAAATATAAACAACCTTAATTATCTCATACTGATGGCATAAATTCACAAGTAATGCATGCATAAACAATACAAAAGAAAATCTGGTATTGCTATAACACAAGTTCATAACATATCTCCCTTAAAAAATAATTAAAACAATGCCATGGGAGTATATAGTCAGATATCGCTAATTTAATATAAAATGTAGAAAGAATACAATATATAGATAAGACTCTTAAGAGTGGCTGCAAAGATGCAACAGTCCTCGTTGATTAGTGCTGCCGCAATACAAGTTACTGAAGGCAATCTTAAAGACAAGATAAGATTTTATTTTACATTTCCTCTTTCAATACAGGGATTGCTACTGCTGGATTAACAATAAAGTTATGCAGGACTCTGCCAGAAATTGAACATAAAACCATAAGATAAATATATACTTCTAATTGGCAGTACCCAGGCTCATTTATTTAGAATCTGTGATTAAATATTAATAAATGAAGAAGCTAAGAAGAAAAAAGATACCTGACTTTTAACAAGTGCTGGAAGTTGACATTCATCGCCAACCAAAAGTGCATGCTTCACACAATTAAGCCTTAAAGGAATTACTGATTCACACTCCTTCAGCTGTGCTGCTTCATCAATAATGACAACATCAAAACCACTTGTCTGTACATCATGTAGCAAGAACGAACTAGAGGCCGTACAGAACACGAGGGTTGCATTCTGAAGACAAAATTCTCTAATTGAACCACAATTAGCGAGAGACAGCAAAGAGAGTTTTAGCATTCCTTGGAGGTTCGTAAGTTGTTCTAGACACTCTTTTCGGGATTCAATTAATTTCTTCTGTGCGGTAGATAGTGATATAGGAGGAGTTTCAAAAGTTTGCTTTAATTGCTCCTCTGTTATAACACTGCTTGATAACAGAGAAGCAATTTCTTTTAGAAAAAACTGCACAGAGACGATGCACATGCAATTCTCAGAAGAGAGAAACCGCCGGGGAAGATGAACAAACAGTGTTTCAAAGCAACCATCAAGGTTCTGCTTATGCTCCATAAATTGCTTTCTCCAGTATTCCCCAAAGCCCAAGGCCACTTCCTTACGTTCTTTGCAACTTTCCTCATACACATCATACAAGGTTATACAGTCTTCAAGCAAACGAATCATTGAAAGTACCCCATAAGTACCCCCATTTAGTGATGAAAAGCAATTCTCGAGCTGACAAACACGGTTGTCTAGAAAGACATCCTGGAGGGCACCGGCAATTTCCATCCGCCCCCTGCTACCAAACAACACCACATCTGCCAGACAGAGGGGGAAGCCATCAGAATTGTAATTTTTCCCAAAGCTTTTGAGCAAATGAAGCAGCCGGGAGCAAACTCCAGCAACTGCGACATTAGTCGGGGCACATGTAAGGGTTCGTATTTTCAACTGCTTGAGGGACCAAAGAATTGAACATATAGTTTTAGTTTTGCCAGTTCCAGGTGGACCCCATAGAAGTTTCATAGAGCTTGATTTGTTGTATCTGACTGCTGAGATGGTAGATTTTAGTGCATCCAGTTGTGACTGATTGAGATCAGTTGACAGGAGCTGCTCCAGAAGACTGGTTATTTCAGAATTGTCCTGTTCCTGGGTGTTGTCACACATACTCTGTTCCTGTAATAGGGAAAAAAAAGAAATCGTCAAAATAGTGTTCAAGTACTCCTTTTTTCGTTCTAATTTAGCCACTAGCTAAAACTTTGTAAACTATTTTAATATATAAAAAGATGAGGGCCAAACCCCCATATTTTCCTCAAAAAAAGTGTTCAAGTACTCCAACTTACAATTTAATCAAGCAGCAACAATTAAGCAAGCATTCAATGAAGTAAGGCGCCATACATTCTATTACCAGCCAGTATGGATATAAAGCGCCTAAGGGGAGGATACTAGTACCAAAATAAAGTTGCTACTGCAATTTCTACAAGGAATGCTAACCATTCAAAATGAATATATAAGACATGAGTTATTACTGTGTAAAAAGAGCAAGTATACCATTTGACTTTCGGAAAAAACTTTTCTGAGAAGTGTGAAATTTTGGTCAGCTCCATGATATTGTAGTGCCCTCCAAATTCGCGAATTTGTCACAGTGCTGGTCAAGTAAAGAGCACAGGTGCATCTCTGTATTTCGTCAGATGAAGTAATCGTAGGGGACACACTCATTGTAAACTGCTTCACCAGAACTTTCTCCAACTCACGTTCAACGACCTTCTTTACTATGGCTAAACAATAAGTAACACCATATCTCATCAAGTCGTCAATGGAATTGGGTTTCAGGCTTGTCAACAAAAAAACATCACCATTCTTTGGTTCATACTCGTTGGCACCATAAAAACCACCTGCCAGAATATCCATGACACAAACCAGTCCCAGTTTGGTGTCACACAATTCTATCTGCTGTATTTCTGCACTAGGAACCTCTGAAATTGTTTCCAAACTAGAAAATAACTCCGCCCTAGTTTCTTCGATTAGAGGAAGTCTATATGATTCCAAATACTCATCAACTGATTGAAACTCTAGAGGGATTTTCTTCACCTGGATAATCAGAAGAGAAAGAACAGGATTAATGAATTCATATCCTGACAGTACAAAAAAAAAAAAAAAAAAAAAAAAAAAAAAAAAGAGATAAAGAAAGATAAGTTATATGAAAAATATGCACCTTCTTTATGAAAACTCATGAATGCTAAAGAGTAGGAATTTTAAAAAAATTGTGCATTCTTCCAAAGAAACAGAATGGTATGGAAACTGTTTCAAAATTGTCGAAAATCCTGTCTTATGTAACTTGCTTGACATGGAATTTAACGATTTTCTAATAGATTATATTTTTCTTAAATTGGTATAAATGTTTTTTTTAAATAAAATCTATGTAGGCTTTTCCGTGTACTTACTAAAAAAACCTACTGAGGATAAGTGTCAGATCAAAGACAAATAATTACACAACGACGCTACATAAACTATTCTTTACAAAAAAAACACTCCATAAACTATTGATTACATTTTAGCACGCAAAAAAAAAAAAAAAAAAAAAGGGAGTCCCTGAAGACACCTTTTCTCAGATTTTAAACAATAAAAAAATAAAACTAACCTTATCTTTGTAAAGGTCTTGGTTACATATGTCTTCAATGCTCCAAGAAAGAACTATTTCCTCCATTGAATATGTGCTTGATTGAGAAACGATGAAAAACAATACGACAACAAAGGGTTGTGGTCCAATGCACTCTAGAGCATGATGGAAAGATGGGAACGCAAAGGCCTTTGATCTGCTTTAACCTGTTCAGCTGAGACTTTCACAAAAAAAGAAAGAGAGAGAAAAGAATACATCTTTGGAGGGAATCGTATCAAAAGAGAGGTATGCACTAAGAGGTGAGCAGAGGATACGATTCCATCATGATTGAGTAGTGTTGGAAAAGGCTCAAAGAGGAGCTGAATTGATGTGAAGGGGGAAGGGGCTGGAACCGAGGAGCCGAACTTGAAAGGGCGGGGCTGGAACCGAGGAGTGGACATGAATTAGATCCTCTCTGTTTAGTCGAACACTAGATCCTCACTCTTTACTTACACTTAAAAGTTTACAGCATGGAAATTGACTCTCCGGTAAAATAGAAGTGGAGGGAGATTACGTAAAACTTACGGTTAAAGACTTAAAAGATATCAAATTTGACATAGGCGTACCCCTACGAAGTATTTTGTATTTATATATCGAATGTATCTTTTTTTTTTGGGTAATTATCGAATGCATTTAATAACCTCAATAAAAGTAACTGAAGTACGACAACGGACAACCGAGCGTTTTCTTTTTTTTTTTTTTTTTTTTTTGAAAAAAGCAACTCAAACCAGAGTCGCCTGCATCCATTGAAGCATGCAAAGTTTTACAGATACAAGTCAGTGACTTAAGCAGCACAAAATAAAACTAAGGAAAAATTGAATATTACCCCCTCAAATCTTCTCTATTTGGATATAACCCCTCTAATCTTTAAAATTGAATATAACCCCCTATAATCATATTAGTTATGGATATAACCCCTTTTGAATAGTTTTAATTAAATTTTAAATAAAAAAATCAGATTCATAAAATTAAGACAAAATTACCCTCATCCCTTCCAAACTCTTACCCTTTCGTATTCTGCTCTAATGAAACCAATATATTTTTTTAGAACAGAGACCTAGAATTTAATCTCTTTGATTTTTTTTTTGTCAAATGATATTATATAAATGCTGAATTATTGATCAGTTCAAACGAATGCTCTCTCAATTGTCCCTCTCACTCGTGTGTCTGTTTGGTTTGAACTTTGAACATCATGTTGGATTATTTTTTTTCCCTTCTTTCTTTCTCCATAGAGTGAAAAAAAAAAACGTTCTGATCAAAGGAATTGTTTTGGACCAACATAGAATCTTCATTAGTTTTGAATTAGAAATTACTCTTTAACTAGTACTTTTTTTCTCAGAAAGATTGTCTCCTTCTATGGAAGAATTTTTAATTAAAAATCTTATTAGAAATCTTTCCTGATTCGTTGATTCAACTACCTCAAGAGGGGCATTTTTGTCTTAATCATATCAATTTGAATTTTATCATTTAAAATTTAATTAAAACTATCCAAAAGGGGTTATATCCATAACTGATATGATTATAGGGGGTTATATCCAATTTTAAATATTAGAGGGGGTTTTATCCAAATACAGAAGATTTGAGGGGGTTATATCCAATTTTTCCTTGATAAAGACTAGCAACAACAGATAACATCCAATATAGTATAACAAAACACACAACACAGATAATGAAGATCACTCTCCCAATAAATCTTCATCCTCATCCCCCTGTGCTGCATTGTTCGGCTGGAAATGAGTTTCCATTCCAGAATGCTTACCTGTCCATTGAAAAAATAAACTCAAAATGTTAAGGTAAACTATGGAATTATGCATCCCAGTCCCTGGATTAAAAACACACTTGTTTCTAAAGCGCCAAACTGTCCAGACAAAAGCTGCTAAAAGAGTTCTAAAGTAAACTTTTGTCTTAGCCATCAAGGAGCAGCTATAATCCCACATATCCCTTAAAGTATAAGCACTAACATTTAAAGCTTTAGAATTAAAATTATTAAAGATAAACCAGAAATGAAAAATGAAAGGACAGTGCAAAAAAAATGTGATTGACAGATTCATGTTGTGCACAAAAACAACATGAGTTAACACCAGGCCCTCCTTTAACTTGTAAGTTATTCATAGTTAAAATTTTATTCTCTAAATATAACCATAGAAAAAGCTTAACTTTTAAAGGAATTTTAAGAGGCCACACTGAATCTTTTTTATTAAATTTAACTCCCCCAGATATTAGAAAATTATACATTGACTTAACCGTATAACTACCAGAGTCATGCCAGTGCCAAATAATGGAATCAGCATTACTGTTAAAGTTAAAATGTCTCAAAAAGTGTAACAATCTATTCTTTTCTCTTCTCATTTCAGTAGTAACCCCTCTACTAAGGAAAAGATTAATGTTACCACCCCTCCAAACTTGAGCAACAGTAACTTTTTCTCTCCTAGATTTTTTAAAAAGCTCTGGAAACTCCCTTTCAAGAGAGCCAGACCCAGTCCAGTTATCTTTCCAAAAACTAGTAGTTTCCCCATTATTAACAATTCTAGTAGAACCAATTCTCAGAACCTGGCTCAAAGCATTGACATGTGTCCAGAAAGGTGAAAAAGAAGAATCAGCTCTATTGTGATACTTGGCAAATACTAAATCCTTCCAAATTCCCTGAGAATCAGCACTATAGTATTTCCAAAGCCATTTCCCAAGTAAAGCTTTATTTATAAGTTCTAAATTAAGAATACCCCATCCTCCCTCTTCTTTTGGTCTACAAATGCGATCCCAAGCAACCAAGTTGTATTTTTTTCCTTTCATTGGTGCCTAATTTACCCCACAAAAAATTCCTTCTTAAAAGATCAATCTTTCTTATCACCCATTTAGGAATAAGATGGAAAGACATGAGATATAGAGGCAGAGCAGAAATAACATAATTAAGAAGTACTACCCTCCCTCCAAGAGAAAGTAAATGTTTTTTTCCATCCTGCAAGCATTTTTTCAATCTTAATGATTAAATTATTCCAATCTGCTTTGGTTGGATTTTTCCAATGAAGAGGAGTTCCTAAATATTTAATTGGCAAAGTACCCAACTTACAATTAAGAATACTAGCTAAGGATTGAGCTAGATGAGAAGAGATGTTTAAGGGTATTAATTCACTTTTGGCAAAATTCACTCTCAAACCAGACAAAGCCTCAAAAGTTTTCAAAACCCAATGTATCTTCTCAATACCTATATGGTCAGCTTTCAGAAACAGCAATATATCATCTACATATTGCAGATGAATTAATTGCTGTCCTGAACTTAAAATAGGCCCCAAACCAGAAAAGTGACCATGTAGTACCCCATGCTACAACAATTTAGATAATCCCTCTGCTGCTAGTATAAATAAGTATGGAGAGAGAGGGTCCCCCTGCCTCAGCCCCTTAAGACAGGAAAAATATTCTCCTTGATACCCATTTACTAAAACAGATGCCATACCCCCCTCAAGTAATTTTCTAATCCAACCTACCCATTTTGGGGAAAAACCTCTCTGTCTGAAAGTGTCAAAGAGATAATCCCAACTAATTTTATCAAATGCCTTCTCAAAATCAAGTTTGAGAAGGACCCCAGGCTCTTGATGTTTATTAGCCCAATACGGCACTTCATGTGCAGCAACAACCCCATCTAAAATGAACATCCCTTTAAGAAAAGCACTTTGTTGTGGTCCCACTATTCTATTAAGAACATGAGCCAATCTAGAAGCTAGAACTTTAGTAAAAATCCTATAACTACAATTAAGCAGCCCAATTGGTCTATACTCAGAAATTGTACAAGCATGTTCTACTTTAGGAATTAAACAAATAACTGCTCTATGAAGAGCAGCAATATTAAAACTATCATTGAAGAAAGCAGTGAACATTCCCATAATATCCCCTTTTATAATGCCCCGAAAGTGTCGATAGAATCCCATCGAAAACCCATCTGGGCAAGGGGCTTTGTCAGCATTTAAAGAGGAAATAGCTTCAAGAATTTCCTCTTCAGTAAAAGGTGAAATTAGAGAAATGTTCTCCTCCTCTGAACATTTTTCAACAGGTGACCAAATTTGATCACTTAACTGACCTACAGACTGACAAGGAACCCCAAAAAGAGATTTATAAGAATCATTAATAGTTGTGAGTAAGCTACCCTGATCCCTAATCTCAACCCCATCTACAAAAACGTGAGAAATAATATTCTTAGCCCTTCTATTGGATGCTACTCTGTGAAAAAAATGTGTATTTGCATCCCCTTCTAGTAACCACTTAACTCTAGCCCTTTGTTTCCATCTCACTTCCTCAGCATGATACAAGTCTGCTAAATCTTTTTTAAATTTAAATAAATCAGCCCACTCATTGTCCCTCAAATCCCTATGTTCCCCACTATCCTCTAAAGATTTAATATTATTCATCAGATTATCTTTATCTATTTGGTTACTCCTTTAGATATTATAACTCCATCCTCTGAAGTTCCTTCTTAAAAAAGAGATGTTATGTTTCCAACTCTTTCCCAAATTATGTCCTAAAGGAAATTATACCCACCACAGTTCCAACATCTGAATTAAATCAGCTTGATCTAGCCAACTCTTTTCAAAATGAAATCTGATAGGGGGGTTAGGTAGATTCTCACCTGACCCAATAGATATGGGACAATGGTCAGAGAAGACTTTCATGTGAGGAGAAGAAAAAGTAGCTAGAAAAGTATTTAACCAGCCAGGAGAAAAAAAAAATCTATCTAGACAAGCTCTCTGAGTACTTGATTCTCCCTGTGCCTAGGACTGTATATGAGCTGAGTTTGAGCGAGTTAGGGACAACTCAAACTCAGCTCAGCAGTAATTCCAGTTGAGTTGAGCTGAGTTAGAAATACTTTCGAGCTTCTTAAGCTGGCTCAAACTCAGCTTGTTCCCAACTCGAGCTAGCTCGTGGGCTCATGAACTAACTTGAAATAAACATATATACTTCAAATTTTATTTATTTAATTCATATATTATTCTAGTATTAAATTTTTTTGACATATACAATATTGTAAACAATAAAATTGTTGTCTTTTATATTCTTTCTATTGATTAAAAACAAAATATATCTTGAAACTCAATCTATCATGTGTAATATTAGTTAAAATAAAAATATATAAGAAGAAAATTCTTATTATTAATTTATAAATTTTTAGTACTCATAAATTACATTCATAATACATATCTCAAATATAAATTTATTGTGTCACGAGTTGGCTCACGAGCTACGAGCTGAGCTGTCCTTAACTCAAACTCGACTCGTCAACTAATCGAGTTAGTTTAGCTCGAGTTTTACCAACTCGAGTTTTTGTCACACCCCGAACCAAGCCGAAATTCGAGATGGACAGCCCCGCCACGTGTACACACTCTACTGTGCACACGTAAGGCTATAAAATAGTGTCACAGAAACAAATAGGCACAAAAATAATCACATAATAAAGGATTAGTTGTTCATACATCAAAAAGGGATGGAAAATAATATATACATATCAAAATCTCCATCCAGATGGTAAACAAAATCATAAAATTACACATAAAAGACTACTCCAGCTCGGCTTTGTCTTCTAGTACATCTTCCTCCGATACGTCTGCCAAACCTGAACCTGCTCCACAAGCAATTATGTGGGCTGAGTACACGAATACTCAGTGTGGTGATAGAGTGAGCCTACCAGGTTCTGGATAATTTCTAGTCAGAACTAAACCATACTTAAATACTTTTAAGGTCCTATAAATTAATGCGATTTCCTAAGTGTATAACAAAGTGTTAATGATGCAATTCTATCTATTATGACATGCCCAAATAAAATAGCAAAGATCTGGTTTTGTGGAATAATATACGAGATAATTCTATAATTATACGAGAGTCAAACACCCACACTCAGTAGTCAATCATAAGCGTATCATAATCCAGAATCAATCCTCACATATCCCAATATGACATGGACCTTGCCTAAAGTAGATCTACCTAAATTCTTCATAGAGAATCATAGCTCGAGAGCCCCGAAGGCCAGCTCCAAGCCTACAGCCCCCGTCGAGGAGTAGGTCAATACCGGTATTGAAACGTGGGAGGTCGAGAGGTAGTCTAAATAAATAAGTGGCAAACAACCCCATAGAGTCCAGTCGAAACAAGCGGAATACATATATATATATCAACAACCTAACAATAATAATGATAAACTACCAAGTGACCGCAGTACCGCCTAACGGTCGGTCTGCTGAGTGATCATCAGAAACGCGTTGCCCACGATCTCTATCATAAGGAGACCACCGGCAATGGCTTGGGTGCAATCTCCCGATAATGGAAACCCCAGGCAAAACGAACTTATCACACTCGGTCTCGCTATCTTGATCCGCACCAGATGCAAGTGTTGATTAAGGGCACTTTTAAGTTTATTAATCACATTAATATTAATATGCAATGCATATCCTATAAGTGCAGTCTAGTTTTGAGTTAATGACATGTGCTAAACTGTTTAATTAATGTTAATGACATGATATGCACGCAATTAATTAATGATCTAATTCATATTCTAAAGATTAAACAAAACCTAAGGCATCCACAAGTCATAAAAAGACTGCCACACCTGGAAAAGTCGGAGACGAAGCGACTACTCTTCAGGTTGGTCGGTGAACTCCTGTCTAGCGTCTGTAGTCTTGGGCTCGGGGCACAAGTCGTCTGCGTGTCCAGAGAAGTCTTGCGGAGCACCTGCCGAACGAAACTCACACGTTAAAATCTACTCTAACGATCTACCCTGTTCTGGTTATTGTTTTCTTACACTAGACCTAACTCCTACTTAATTTAAAAGGGACTCGGTATTAAAATATATTATTATACTTAATTAGTTTATAAAAATAAATTGACGGAGTTCCGTTTAAAACTAGTTGAGAAGGAAAGTTAAGTTGCTAGTTTTGGAAATAATTTGTTAAGTTCCAGCTATAAAATTAATGTGTAGAAAGACGTTTTTGACGATTCCTATAAGTCCAACTACGACGTTTTGGGGACGTGCCAATATTTAGTTTGGTTTAGGAAAATCATTTGAGAAGTTTAGTTAATAATTTAAATAGTGTTTTGCTCAAGTATGAAACGCTTTTGATAAAACAACTAAAATAAGATAAAATTCATTTTAAAAGATTAACGAAGAAAACTAAGTTTGTTTGAAAATAATTTGGGATCATACTGTGTCCGTTTAAATCATAGTATCTGTAATGAAAATTATTTTACGGACAATCTAATCATTTCCCATTTGTAAAAGCCCACATTTTATTTTTGAATCCGTCTCGTTAATTTCTCGGCCAAAAGTGTTAACTCAAAATCCAAATTGTGTTGCAAATATAAAATATGCCATCACAGTAATATAGTTCTAGTTTTAATTTATCAAAACCCAACTCAATACTAATTTTCAAAAATCCAGCCAGCAACAAGAGAAAAGGGCCACGCACAACAAACAGCAAGCCCAAACCTCACGGGTCCAAACAGAGAGGAAAAGAAGTCCACACAAGAAAAATAAACAGCACAAACAAGCAGGCCCGACAAGCCCAGAACGAACGAAGCCCACAAGGAAATCCGGACGGATCCACCCAAGGAAAACACAACCCGACCCAAAACCCAGACAAATTGCACCAAGGACCCTAAATCAAAAATATTCACATAACATTTACACTAAACACCCTAGTAACAGAATAAATTACAAAGAAGTCCCAAGACAGTTCAAAAATATTTACGGATCAGTCCAAAATTCGGAAAAACCCTACAAACAAGTCCCTGGTTCCTGAGATAACATACACAGAGTATCCAAACGCTGCTATAGCGTACCAGTACACAAGACAGAGTGGTACAAGGCTGGTACCAAGCCTGTACCAGCCTGGAAACCAAGCCGAAGGCAACACATAGCCAAGAAATAGGCTAAACAACAACTAAATTTATTCTAAATTGATTCCACAAGCAACACAAGAGGGAAAGACAAGCATAGGCCCTAACAGAAGCATCAAACAACTAACATATCGATTAATAGCTTCAAACAAGCATTCACAACAACTCAACAACTCAGATGGAACCGAAAACAAGCACAACAATTCTATAGCAGTTTCAACAGAGCATTCAATCAATCCATAGAGCCAACATCAAACATACAAAGCAGTTCAAGTCACACACAGAGGCTATGCACAACTCCAACACTCAATCAGTCGATTTACCAAGCAAACACACAGAGCACAGTTCAAATTTGTGCAAGCCTCAACATTTCAATCACATCACAGAACAAAGGAAAAGAAAGGGAGAAGTTGCAAACCGAGATAGTAAAGCAAGGAAGAGAAGAGGGGGAAAAGGTCGAGCTCAGCTACTGTCAATCGACACCACCGCCGCCGTCAGTGTCAGCGCCACCACCTCGTCGTTGACCACCTCGTCCTCCAGCTACAGCCTCCGCCTCTCTTTCTCTCTTTCTTTTTCCTTTCTCTTTTGTTTTTCTGTTCTTACCTGGGTCTATTTGGGTCTCGACAGAGAGAGAGAAGAGGGATGACTTATAGAGGGAGAGGAGGGAGTCAATCGGCTGAGGTGGCAGGTGAGCACGAGGTGTCAGTGGGGTCCCGAGCACGATGGGGGTCAGAGGGGTTCAATCGCACGAAAGTCGCGCTTCTCTGCACGAGGCGAGAGAGAGAGTGAGAGGTAGCACGAGCGGAAGAGGGGGAAAGTCAAGGGGGTGGGTCAAGTGGTTGGCGAGAGTCGTGACTCTCTCAGCCAGGGAAGAGAGAGAGAGGAGATTCGAGCGAGCACAGCGAAGTGACAGAAGGGTCAAAGAGGGGGGGGGGGGGAAATGATTTCAGCGGAGAAAAACACAGAGAGAGAGAAGGAGATGATCAAACGGTTGAAATAAATCCAAGGTTCAAAAACTCGATCTAACGGTCCAAATTAAAGAAAACTAGGAAAATTCATTCTTCTAGCATTTAAACCAGAATTTTGACACAATTTCAACCTAAGAAAATTTATAAAATACATATATTTTGAAACTAATATGGCATAAAATATAGTTAAGCAAATAGTTTTAATGAAAACTTTTCAGATGGCCGGAAATCAAATATCGAATCAAATTCAAAATAAAATCGTTCTTAACTTACAAATGGGATTTACGATTAGATTCTTGTTAATTAAATTAATTAAATTTAATTGGCTTCTTAAAAATTATTAAACTTTAATTTTTAATTTAGAAAGTTTTGGGTTTTTACAGTTGGCTCGAGTCACAATTGAGTTTTTGTGAGTCGAGTTCGAGTTAGCTCACGAGTTACGAGTTTTTTGCTCACCCCTACCTGTGCCCAAGTAAAACGTCTATTGGAGCATTTAAAATCATGTAAAGCTAAATCATTTATCCAAGCATTAAAAGCTCTCATATTCCTAAGATTAAAAGATAAACCAAATCTTTTCAGAGCTTTGTCTGATAATATTGAAGTCACCCCTTATAACCCAATTATTAGCATAGGTATTACCTAACCTATATAATTCATCCCAAAAAAGTAATTTTTGTGAATCTACAACAGGTCCATAAACTGTAGTGTAAGTCCAAGTTTTCTGATCCAGATTATCTTCTACCGTGACAGTAAGAGTAAAAAGACCCACATCCCAAGAAAGTATCTTAAATTTATCAGTATTTACTCCTAATAAAATCCCCCCAGATCTTCCCACTGCTGGAATCCAATTCCATGCAAAATTATACCCCAGCATATTAAAGTCCTAATATGAAAGTCAACTTTCAAAGTTTCTTGAATACCTCCTAAGTCAAATGCTCTGTTTTGATTAAATCAGCTAGGTATCTACATTTCTCAGAGCTTCCTAACCCTCTAGCATTCCAAGATAAAATTATCATAAATAATTAACTACTATTATTCCCCCACTGAACCAAAGCTCCATCAGCATAACATTTAACCCCATTAATAAACTCTACAATTCTATGTAACTCAGTTCTTCTCAAAGAAGTAATAAAATTGATTCTATCAGTTTCTCTAACCCCTAAAGAAAACCTTAAATCCCCAATTAAGTCACTAATCTGAGAATCAGAAAGTGAGGAAAAAGGAAAAAAAAAAGTGTTAAGCTTAGAAATTGTACCTGTCCTAGCAGCTCTCTGCTCCTCTTTAGAAGGCATTGTCTCACAATACTTCCTAATGCTGGGCCTTGGCAGACCAGCTGACTTCAGTGGAGGAACATCTAACACTTCTCCTTCCTTGTTATTAGCTGTTGCAGTGGTCGGTACCATCACCCAATTGGAGTGATCATCACTCCCCCCCCCCCCCCCCCCAAAATCACCTCTTGTCCCCTCTGGGCCTGACTAGTGTTTCCAGCTTCTGTTGCAGAGCCAATGCTTGGAGAAAGCACAAGAGATTGCTGAGCCAATTGTTCCTTCAGCCTGATATTCTCAGCAATAACCTCATCTAAACTAGGAGTATTGACTGACCCCTCACCAGCAGAAGAGGTAGGAGCTGTCTCCCCAGAAGACTTAACAGTCTTGTTCTTATCAGTAAATTTATTGCCCCCTTCTTTAGAACTATTGTCAGATCTGTGCCAAACATTTCTCTTCTTAGCAAAACTTGCTTTGTGCTGCATAGTTTTTTTGGCCCTAAGATTAGCTGAAGATCCTCCAAAAACCTTAACACCAACATTTTGCTTACTCTGAGCTTGAAGAGGAGACTGTTTCTTACTGGTATCAAACACCACTGCCTTTCCCTTTCCTTTGTCTCCTTCATTCTCTTTCTTAATACCTGACCCTTGAGTCAGTTCCTGCTGCTGATTCAAACAATTAAGCTGACCCACTGCTTCACTAAAATCTCTTATAGAGAAAGAGAAAATTGGTTGAGCCAGAACCTCTTGAGCTTGCACAGAAGTACGATTAGACTCTTCAACAATATAGGTAATAGAAGCAAGTGTCTTTCCACCATCAGGACAGAGAACAACAAACTCCTGATTAACTGGGATTGATTCCCTACTTTTCACCTGAATCTCAACTCTAGCCCAACGCAGATCAACTCTATCCAAAGTTGATTTATCAACATAAACAATTTCCCCAAAGAGAACAAGCTTTTGCAGAGAATGCCACTGAAACCAACCATACGGAACTCCTAACATCCGAACCCAAATTCGCATGGGAACAACCCGTGGATCTAACTTGACTCTAGCGCCTTCCTCAGATAAAATTGGAAAATCGAGAGGGCCTACCTTAACCACACCGCACTTCCTCACTTCATTCTTCCAATCAATGCTTCCTTCAATCTGATATATCTGCTCCCGCAACTTTCACACTGTGTAAGACGATCCCGGAGAATTAATGAAGTAGTGCTGAACTCCAGCCATCACCATTGAATAAGTCACATCTGCAATGGCTTTGATTACCACACTGCGCTCAATCTCATTCGCCATGGATTGGGTTGCATCATCCTCATAAACAGGCGCCAGATTCACCATCTTCGTCTCAATCAGAGAAGCAGGATTCACCATCTTGATCGGAGGGACCACAGATTGAGGCCTAAGAGAGGTATTTGGGAGAAAAGAAGAAGAAGCAAGAGAAGGAGAAGCAAGAGGTGGAGAAAGAGAGTTTCTTGAGAAGAAGAAGAAGAAACGCTTCGAAGAGGAAAGCGTTTTGAACATTCCTTCCGCCGCTATATGGCCTGTTCCTCTATAAAAGAAGCAAATTTTAGGGCATCGACACACTTCCGCACGGTGACCCTTACCTCCACATCTAAAATAACGATTCTTGAAGTTCTGGAAGATTCGATGCCATCCACCCCGTTGCTTTCTCCCTTTAAGATTAGCGCCAGACGAGGTAATCTGCTCCCGCGAGTCATCAGATCGTGCACTCGGAGAATCAAGAATCGATTTCTTGATAGGTGGGTCCCGACGCGTCGCCTCAACGAACGGTAGACCGAGTGTAGGAGGCGAATAAGGCTTTACAACCTCACTTACACCTTTTAACAGTGGGAAGTCGTCATCTGACCAAGTGGACCCACCATCAGTCGGGGAGAGAATAGGTTCTAACTCCGTCGAGTTAGCAATTTGCACCGAATGATCGTAGCCGTAGCGTGCAGATGGCGATAGCCTTTCACGAAAGGCTATGATGTTCGCACGGATAGAGAGCGGAGTCTCCGTCAGTCGTCGGCCGCCCTTCGATTTCTTGGGTCCCACCAGCGACCAATCGCACTCGTCCAAGAGAAGGAAATCGCTCATGTTCGCTTTTCCTTGTTCTTCCGAGCGTTTTTCCATATTGTGATTGGAACGTTCCAGTTCTGCCCCTTGATACAGAGCATCTGGACATAATAGTCTGATCTTGCACCTTTTCATTCTAACCCACTTGTGGCGCCTTCTGAGTGATATGCACCCCTTATAAGCCTCTGTACTGATGGAATACATGAGGTTTTGTCATTCTTTCAGTTCATCTATGATATAGAGAGCAACTAAGAGAGAATATAAGGAAAGAGATGGGAGACAAGTCAGAACCGACTATTCTCTTTGATACACCATCGAGTATAGAGAAGTTACATCGGTTTCTGTAGTGCCCTCTCGTCAAGACCCGTTGCAGATATAGCAGGACATGGAGAAAGCGTGCGAGGCCATAAGGTTTCGACTCTCATCCACTCAACACTCGATTTCAATTAGCGATGGCACGAGGTATTTTATGATTCTGGGTTATTTCCGCATTCTAGAATTGTTTTTTTTTTTTCTTTTTACTCTATTTGGATTGTAAGCCCGTAGATATACGTTATAAACGTATAAATAAAAAGTAAAAACAATGTTTGAAGAGTATATGAATCATGGTAGAAAAAAAGGGAAAGAGTACCCGATTTATACTAGGTTAGTTTCTTTTAGACGGTCAATACCAGGTTAGTCATGAGAAAACTTTATATCATATGATTCATATCAAATGTTGATATATATATTAATAATACTAGAAAAAGCGTATATCCAATGTGTGAGTCTGTGACATCATAATAAACATGTTCTGACTTTTGAATATTATATAAAATTATTTTACAAAAATAGAGATTTGTAACTGGATATGATACAAATTGTAAAGAAATTTTTATTTGATAATTATATTGATCATAGTTTCTTTCTTTATTTTTAAAAAATAAACACAGGCTTAATTTTCTCTGATTGAAACCATGGTCTAGACTTTCATTTGGAGTTAACATATGTGCCACATATTTAATCCAAGGTACAAAATTCAACGATACAAAATTGCATGTAAGGGTTGGATACACCTTCAGTTAAAAGCATAATATTTCAACTACGGGTCATAATAGTAGGACAATTCTTACATATTTATAGAGTGCTATTATTATTTTTTTCCAAAAAAATTACATGTACAACAAAAACTATTAAATTAAAAATATAGTCATATACAAGTATCCTGAAGGAGTATCCTGAAGGAAATTAAAAAAAAAAAAAGAGATATTGAACCCCATTGATTGGATCAGCCACATATATATGCTTATCGTTCTAATTCCTTCATTTGTACTTGCATTAATTTGATCCGCCGATGATTAGGGAGGAGGTGGATTACATCAAAAGCCTGCCGATATATCCTCAATATTTAAGACTCGACAGAAGCCAGAGAGGCCAGGATCATCTGCAGCTCCTTGGCAAAGTAACGGTGAGGATAAATGCATGATGTTATACCATTGACTATATACGTACGCCTGGAGACCAAATCAAATGGCCTTCACTTCAGCTTGGCATAAACATGTAGGATCATTTTCTTCTCTAGCGGCTACACTACAGTGTAGAAGACCAATTTTTATTCGTCCGATCTAATCTCGACGGGTAGTTTTTCAAGGATCGCACGAATTTCAACGGACCTAGTATTAATCACGGAACAACCATCATCGATCGGATGACCCATACACGATCACAGAAGGGGATCTCAGTCCGAAACATGTAGCCAACGATAAATCCGATTAATAGACACTAAAAATGATATAACAGAACCAAATATAATTATTCAATAAATATTGTGATATTCAAATCCGGATCCTTCTCAAATAAAAAAAAAAGAGAATTCAGATATAACGGTATCCGGACCCTACTTCATCCTTTAACACTTATAATTCTATATTCTAAGATAAGGTAACTTTTCGATTCTATTAATTATTGTAGACATAAAATCAATTATACTTGACATGCCAAGTGATAATTTCGGACATAAGAGATAATTCACCGGGTGTCAACTTTTATTAAATATAATTAAGATTGTCAAATTTGATAGAAAAGATCATTCATTATTAAGAGAATATTGAGTCCGTTAATTAGAATTCCATTAAATCAATCCATATTTATGTAATAATATACTTAAAGTTATGTTAAAAAAATCACAAATTTATAAAATTTCATAGGAAACATTTTTGAAATCTATGTCAGAAAAATATGCAATCATTTGAAGCATTTTTATTTTATTTTTATAATTCAAAAGTTAATTTGCAAATAATATAATTGATGAATCTTTTACCGACTATCAAAAGCAGCCGTCGCAATTATTACGGTTTATTTAATTTCCTTCAATTTTCACCATCGTACCATAGAAAATACGACAAATTGTGAGGAAACTAAACGATTCCTTTAGATGATGTGTATTTAAAATGTTTTATTTTAGAAAATAAAAAATTGGAATGACCAAAAGAAATTGAGGCCGTACCTCTACTAAAAAAAATAAATAAATAAAACAAAGAACAGCAGCTGCAAATACAACATATAGATGAACATTTACTTTCGCAATTACTAGTAATCGGCCTTTCCTTTTTCCAATCCAATGCATCCGCATCACACAAACATTAATATTCGCAATGACTAAGCGACTCTTGCTTTTCCAATGAAAAAACGTATTTTTATCAGGGCCTAATAATCGCGTATTGCTAGTGAGTCAGTCAACCTGGACTGCTGGACACATTAGATTAGATACTTTGACCGTTCCTTTCCTTACAAAATTCCATTATTTAAAAAGGCGACCACTATTTTTCTTTTCAGAGCGCGAACAAATTAAGTTCACCTACGTCTGTCTTACAAAAAAACCAAAAGAAAAAGGAAACCATGGCCACCAAGTACCTAACTCTGAACCTCACAATTGACGAGTCCAGCAACAAAGTACTGTTTGCTGAAGCCAGCAAAGATTTTATAGACGTGCTTCTGAGTTTTCTGACCCTTCCACTTGCCACTCTTGTTAGGCTTTCTGACAAGAATTCCCTCCCTTGCTTAGATAACCTCTACAAGAGCGTAGAAGATCTCGCCGATGAATACTTCAAGACGGCACCGTGCAGGGGAATGTTGCTCTGGCCTAGACATGCGGCGGAGTCTATGTGTCTTGATTTATCAGTCAATGTTGAGGGTAACAGGGCACTGTGCTATTACACATGTTCGCGAGATTGTTATCATGATTATCTTAGCTTGTATGCAAATGCTCAGTGTGATTGTGGACGTAAGATGTCACACAAAGTGTACATGCCAATTAGTGGAAGTATCAAGAACGAGAACACTGAGGGTGTTTTCTTGACAGGTGGAAGGTATTTTATCACAGATAATTTTACTGCTGTACCATCATCAATTCAGGCTGCTATTAATTTACTTGGTGGTGACCGCACAATTATGAGCAAATTAGGGGAGAGGCAAGTAACTGTAGGCCTATCAGAGGTAAATTTTGTACTTGTTATTTTGTATGAATACATATGATCAAATTCCCATTTTTTTTTTTTTTTTTTTGAATATCAAATATATCTACTCCACCGGAGCTTCTGTTCAAGACAATTTGTGAGGATATTAATGCGTGGATTAAGCATTCTAGTCTTTTAGGTTTTTTTAGTTCTTAGTTTTTTTCTTTTTGCTCTTTTATTTTTTCCGCTATTTGTAAATATCTATTTTTTTATAAAATTATTGTCGACGTGGTGATTGCCACTTGACCCTCAAAAAAAATATCAATCAAATTCTTAATTAAATATGGAACATGAGAATCCAACACAGATGGTTAGTGACTCGTTGTTATTAGTGGTAAAGCCAGACTTGGTGGGAACCAAAATTATATTGGGCTTGAATTTAGAAGAGACCCATGAAGAAAATCTATCAACTTAATCTAGCAAAACAAAAGATTTAATGGATTCGCCATTGGTTTTTATTCTAGAGATAGCAGGTTAAATTTTGGCCGGCTGCGAAAGAGAGATAACAGAGCGGGCTATATCTTTATAAATAAATATTTCTTCTTGCATTATGTTTTGTGAGAAGACTATCCACAATATAAATTGTTGTCAACTTATCTCGTAGACTTTTTCCTCGTGAAAAACTTACTAATACATAATATATATTATGTGCTTTTGTGGCAATTTGTGTTTGATTAAGCCGAAAAGGATCAGGCAATAATTTAACTATTTCATACACTTACTCAAATAATAAGTTAATTAATTTTTCCTTAGACAACCATTTTTTCTTTAATTATAATTATTGCGTTTTCATTTTTTTTTTCAGATTATTTCCATACTTCACCAATCTTTGGTCTCCGAGGCTGCTTTAACTAATGCCTTTTTGGTGCAAGAAAATGATAACCTTCCTGAGAAGAAAAACAGTGCTCTTGCTCATGACTCCCTTCCTGAGCTATGCTCTGATTCTGATCCTTCAGATGGCATTGTCCGCATTAAGCTAAGAGTTGACAAACAGAAAAATAAGGTTGTATTTGCAGAATGCAAGGGAGACTTTATTGATATTTTGTTTAGCTTCCTAACTTACCCCTCTGGGTTTGTCATTAAAAGCCTGAATGGAATATCTCATGTAGCTTGTTTAGATAATCTATATGCCACTGTTCTTAGCAACCCTATGGCTGATTGCTTCAAAGCCATTAATACCAAAGAGTATCTTGTCAACCCCATGATTCCTTCGCACTTCGAATTAAATCAATCATTTATTAAATCTGAAGAAGTCCACCGAGGGAGGATGAGGTACTATCTGTGCCGGAATTCTGACTGTGATTCTACTGAAGTTAGCCTTATTCCAAATGTGAGATGCAAGTGTGGCTGCATTACTAACAAGCGGATGGCAATTATGGATCCAAGAAGTGGTGCCAATGGCAATTCCAGTGAAGGATTTGTTTCTGATGGAATGTATATAGTTTCTGATGATTTAGTAATAACTCCACTCTGCTCCGTATCAACACTTATACGTAGGATTGCTAGTGATGACCTGGTTGAAGTTCCTTTTAATATAGGAAAAAAGGAGGTATAAACTCACCCATATTCTTTGTGTATGTAAATTTTGCTGAAGTGGAACATTTACTTTATGATAATTTTCTTTGTACTTTTTATACTATTTTAGGTTCTGGCATTGCTGAAAGCTGCACTTGGTTCTCAGGCTGCTCTTACAAATGTTTTCTTGGGAAAGGAGGAAACAATTAAAGATGTTGCTTCTGGCATTGACGGCGATTGTGTTCTTGTTTGATTCTAAATTTGTCATGTTTTATGTTTTGTCAGTGTAATTGTTGGTCGTATTATCTTTAACTTTATTTCAGCTATTCTTATATCGCCGAAAGTATTTTTTGTTTAAATTGTTGTTCCTTATTTAAAATTTAGTACTTATTAGTATTTTATGTTTTTTTTAACATGTATTTTCATGTCATGCATATCATAGGTTGCTTTCAAGTACTTGATTTTCATTATTTATTCTGGACGTGCTGGTAAAATCATCGTATATAACTATATATTACTCACGGTATGTAGGTTACTGGAGGTTAATTTCACGAGTTGAAAAAGACTTCAGGAATATAAGACGTGTGCATGTATTTAGCCCATATATATCATCATATGTTCTGGATGACCGCCAACATTTCATGCTAATCAAATTAATAATGCAAAATAACGGATATTATATCAGGAAGTACGACCTGTATTAAGCCCATATATATAAAATGCACGCCAAATAGAATGATTCCTGATGATAATTTGATATTCAGAGTGTACAATTTGGACGGCTACAGAAAAATTGGAATGATTGATAATGACGCAAGAAATGAATAGAAAAGGGGATAAGAAATTCTCCCAGATTCCATTATCAAAATTCAAAATCTAATGTTGTTACACGAGATCTCCACTGTTATGACCGAGGTCAAATAACTTCCAAGTAAAGATATACATAATTAAATTTCAATTAATTTGGTGGAATTAGCGAATACACGTCAGCCTGTATATGCTTATTTGGAACAACGATTAGTTTGACTACCTCATCACCAGTACTCCAATTCAACTCTGTTAGCAATTTTGTCAGTTATGTTATCGCGGGCCCCATCGGGCAGCGAGGGAGTTTGTTGTAGAGACCTAAGACCATCTGTCTTCCGTCTTTTTTTTTTTTTTCTTTTTCTTTTTTCTTTTTGGTGGAGGTGTACCGCTTTTGTCTGTTGCGTCCCCAGGTCCCCTTTTCTTAGCCTAGAAGTTCTGATTTCGGGTCACTGATGTAAAGTTGAATTACCATCACAACTTTGTTCAAGCCCTTTTCTTAGCCTAGAAGTTTTGATTTCGGGTCACTGATGTAAAGTTGAATTACCATCACTACTTTGTTCAAGGCCTCAATTTGTATTACCTACCAAAGAAGCTCTAATGAACCTTTTATATACCCGAAAGGCCGAAAGCAATTACCATCACTACTTTGTTCAAGGCCTCAATTTGTATTACCTACAAAAGAAGCTCTAATGAACCTTTTATATACCCGAAAGGCCGAAAGCATTACCCCTATTTAGATTGTTGAAGATGCAGCACCGACTCCTCAAAAAGAGAAGAAAATAATTATTGGGCCAAGCCTAGTTCTAGAGACAACGAGATACTTCATAGTATATTGAAACGAGAATTTTGAATTTTATAACTTAGCCGACGTATCTAGTTACATGTATAACCGATTTTTGTCATGTATAAATAGGCCATAGGACTTGTACCAATGTTTGAAAATACCAAGTACCAATGAGAGAGTACCAAGCACAAGTAGAAGAGCGAGAGTAAAGAGTGTACGTTAATAAAAGAGAATTATAAGAAAATATACGTTAATAAAAGAGAATTATAAGAAAATAATTCTCTTAGTTAATCCCATAGCTCTAAATAGATACGAGATAATACTCAGCATAGATAATGTAAGCCACTTTACAAGTCTTTTTTTATATGGAATAACTCCTATACAAAACTATTGAACTTTTATTATCAGCTTTACTCTAATAAATTATCACTTTTGCTCTGACAGATGACCACTTTTATTCACATAATTTTATTGATCGCAGAAAAAAAAAGAAGAAAATACTAATCATGCTGCCCCCAAAAAATCATTTACAAGGACAAAAATCTTGATTTTTTAATATATTTTCTCCAATATTTTTTCGTAATTGTGGGTATTATAGTTGGGGATTTTCCGAACAAAAGCACATTTAGAGAATAAAAAGAAAAGCCTCGTCTTTTAAAAGGGAATTCTTTTCCTGGAATACAAACCTAGGATCACTATGAAGAACAAATAAAAATTCCAACGGGGAAGTACAAAGTTCAATAAGAATTAGAGTAGAAATTCTTTTCAACTTTGCTTCTGTTGTAGCCCTGTTACCACCATAGAGATCTCTCAATGCCTTTCTATACCTTCTTATCATTTCCAAAATACTCTACGTCTTCCTATCAAGGGCAATTCTATGGTTAGTGAAGAGAGATTACCCTTGATCCTTCTATTTTTGCCATTTTTCTTGCCTTGAGATCTTTTCCTAATGGCTGGATATGCTCGAGAGAGAGGCACAGCAGAACTCTTTTTGACCAAACTTAACGGGCAAAAAGAGTTTGTTGTTGACAGGTATCTCACGTTCAGTTACCAGTTCTGAGTTCTGATTCTATTGCATTAGAAATTGCCATGCTTTCCCATCTGGATTTCTTCAGGATAGATCTTTTTGCATTTAGAAGTCGTTTAGTCTTCCTTTTAGTTCTCAATGCTTTGGGAGATAGAATCGAAACGCTATTAATACTCTTCTTGGTAATAGAAGGGCACGGCTCAGGCTCCACCTGGTCCTGCACTAGAGGTCCTACCCTGTCAACTACAGATTTCCTGGGTCCCAACCTTCTGAAAACACTAATCTTGTCGGGTATTTCAGAAATAGCAGCATTGTATGCCATGAGTTCCTTCAATAAATAAACATATGTCATTTAACTCATGTAACTTGTAAGCAATATATATTGGCAAGATATGATAGAAGCAACTTATTGTTTGTTTTTAACATAGCCTTCACAAATAAAGATGACTGTTATCTAACTTCTGATAGAGGACAAAATAGTACAACAGAAAGACAGTTCGATTCTGGCCTTGATGGAAATGCAATTCACCTTGTTTATAAGGAAAATGCTGATCTTTGAACCATACATGGAATTCAAACATAAGAAGAAATAAAGTGAATTAATGCAACTGCGAACTTGTCCGATTGAGACTTATGCAATGAAATAATTGAACAAATCAGTTGAAAATAAATGAATAATGCTCGTATGGCTTTATTTAACTCCAAAATGTTATTTGTTAACTCCTTAACTTCCATCTTATTGAGCTAAACAGAACAGGATTTGGGTTCAGCAAATCCACAAGGTGGTCCTCATTTCTTACCTTTAAAATCAATTTTGCCAAATCCTCATTATCCTTTGCATCAAACAAACATCCCCTTCTCCGTGAATCAAGTACGATATCTGACCATATGGTCCTGCTTGTTAACAGCATACTTGCACTTCCAACGATCCATAGGCAATGTCTACATGCATATATGTAATTAAAAGGAACAAAGCAAAATGTCAATGTGAAAGTAATTCTCTGCAAAGATAAATGGAAAGTAAATTCAATGAGAAACAGTACCGTGCTCTTGTAATTGCAACATTAGTCCGCTTATTGTCATACAAAAAACCAACATTTCCTTTGTTGTTGCAGCGAACTGTTGAAAGAATTATAACATCTTCTTCCTGCCCTTGGAAGCCATCAATTGACTTGGACTAGAAACCCAGCATGGTTATCGTACATATTGCCAATTCTACCCTTAATTGCTCTAACTTGTGCAGTGTATGGAGAAACAATGCCAACAGTAAGCTTCCCTTTCGTTCTATCCCAACCTACATGCAACGGCATATATGGTATTACATAAAAACTGAAACCAAGCCCCAGATAGATAAGTGGTAAAAAATTTATAAACAACATAAATAACATAAAGTCGCATGTCAGTCTGTGAAATTAGCAAAGATCGGTACAGTTCTGGGAAAAATTAATTACAATTTACTTGAGAATTTATTTGGAAACACAAAACTTGTAGCCAGCAGTGTTGATAATAGGTGACAATGATATTATTACAAAGTAGCGTACTCTCAAATAAGTTCTGGATTAAGTGGACAACAACAGCAACTTCAATCCAATTTCTCCAGCTTTTTCCAACATCAGTTTCTTCTCTTCCATCGACAATATTAACAAAAGCATAGCTCCCAAAAATAAAATGTAAGTACTTGTTGTATCCATCTTCCAATACATTAGGGCCATCCAAGACCTTGCCATCATAAAATCTGTTGTTTGGAAAAAGGCTTATGGAAGGGTGCATGCGATATTGGGTATCCAGTAGATGCTTCTCATGGTGAAGTGACACCAACCTCTCAAAAAGGCTTGTTCCAAACCCAGCTCGTTTGCTTACCTACAATTCAATATCAGAAGATCAAAGTTAATGCCTTAAATTCACAGTGATGGAACTAGAAAATTTATATAACAGGGGCTTCTTGGCAATATTTTACATAAATTTAATTATAAAATGAAGTTTAAATTAAACAAAATTGATGCAGAATTCAAAGCAAATTGGCACCTCAAGTTTTATATATTTAAAGAAAACTAGAAAGAGTTGAAGATGGCACAAAAAAAAAGTTATATGTGGCAACACTGTTCATTTATAAAAAGCATTACAATATATTTCTTTTAATCCAATTATTTTGTTTCCTATACTATTACTATGCTATGACAGACAATCCACACAAATATTTACTTCATATAAGGAAATGCTATAAAACAATAAAGCTCGTCTTCCTTGGGGTAACACAACTAATGCACCTAATTTATTGTGACTTGAGGCATTGTGTTTCTAATCTCTTTGTTTTTTTTTTTTTCAGCAACTGCATTTTATTTATTACAACTGAAAGATGCCAAAAGCCATAATAGATAATGAATCATGCAGGGGTTAGTCCAGACACTGCTGGGATCATGGAGCTACATTAACCCTGTGCCTCTAATGCTAAAAAACATTGGAGTTCAAACAAAAGGTTATTACAACCAACTTATATTGTTGCTTTTCATGAAGATACCCTATGTAGGGATCTAATTTTATTGAAACAAGAAACTTTTCAAACCTGATTAATTGCTTAATGTCGTTTATTAAAGGGGGGAAAAAAAACACTACAAACAACACTAATGGTCTTACACTGGTAGCATAATTGTACGAGTAATGCATTTATTGGCAATAAGCAAAAAGCAGTTATTGAAATAATACAAGTTGAGAACATATATATTGAGAGGGCAGCTAATTTAATGCAATTGCACAAAGATAAAATATGACACTAGAGTGATGGTACAAATGCAGCTGTCCAGGTTGATTAGAAGAAGCACAAAATTCATCTTTTCTTTTTTGCTATAAAAAATGATAAAAAATTAGCACTGCCGCTATACAAGTTACTCAAAGCAATCCCAACAAAAGATAATACTTTATTTTTTTTCTCCTATATTAATGGATGTTGTTTTATTGTTGAATTAGAACTAATTAAACCAATATCAGAACACTGCTAAAACTTCTAATAATCAATTCCCCAGCTCCATAATATTAGACAGGCAATTTTATATATTAAAATGAATGCAAAGCTAAGAAGAAGAAGGATACCTGACTTTGAACAACGGCTGGAAGCTGAAATTCATCACCCACCAAAAGAACGTGCTCCACATGATTAAGCCTTAAAGGTATTACCGATTCACACTTCTTCAGCTGGGCTGCTTCATCAATTACAACCACATGAAAAGCACTTTTCCATGCATCATGAAGCAAGAACGAACTCACGGCAGTACAGAATACAAGGGTTGCATTCTGAAGACAAAATTCTCTAAATGAAACAATATTAGTGAGAGATGATAAAGAGAGTTTGAGGGTCTCTTGGAGGTTCCTTAATTGTTCAAGACACTCTTTTCGGGCTTCAATTAATTTCTTTTGTGTGGTGGATAGAGATGCAGAAGGTGTTTCAAAAATTTGCTTTAATTACTCCTCTGTTATAGCACTGTTTAATAACAGACCACCAAGTTCGTTAAGCAAATACTGGATTGAGACAATACCCGAGCAATTCTCAGAAGAGAGAAATCGTCAGGGAAGATGAATAAACAGTGTTGTAAAGAAACCATTAAGATTCTCCTTGAGCTCCATAAATTGCTTTCTCAAGAAATCTCCAAAGCCCAAGGTTACTTTATTATATTCTGTGCTACTTTCCACAAACACATCGTATAGCAGAACACAATCCTCTAGCAAACCAATCATTGAATTTACTGCACAGCTCCACCCATTTAGTGATGAAAAGCAATTCTCAAGCAGACAAATACGACTGTCTAGAAAAACACCACGTAGGTCACCAACAATATCCATCCGCCCCCTGCTACCAAACAATACCACATCTGCCAGACAGAGCGGATATCCATCAGAATTACCATTATGCCAGTTAAAGCTTTTGAGCAAATTAAGCAGACGGGAGCAAACTCCTCCAACTGCAAAATTTGTCGGCGCACATGTGATGGTTCGGATTTGCAACTGCTTGAGGAACCAAAGAATCAAACCTATAGTTTTTGTTTTGCCACTGCCTGGTGGACCCCACACAAGTTTTACAGAGCTTGAATTGTTGCATCTGACTGCCGAAAGAGTAGATTTGGCTGCCTCTAGTTGTGACTGATTGATATCAATTGACTGTAGCTGCTCTAGAAGCTTTGTAATTTCAGGATTGTCATGTTCCTGACCTTTGTCTGATATACTATATTCCTGCGATAGATAATGTCAGAATAGTGCTCAAGACTTCAACAAACAATTTTATAAAAAAAGCCACAATTAAACAAGCAGGAGAGAGATAAACTATGCTAATGCTATATAGTCTATTACCAGCAGGTATGGCCGTATGGTTATGAAGCAAATGAGAGGATAATGGTACCAAACTAAGTTGCTTAGGAAATTTTCACAAATATTGCTAACAATCCTGAATGAAAATATAATTTAAGTTATAACTATGTACAAAAGGAAAGCATACCATTTGATTTCTAGAAAGAAATTTCTTGAGAAGTGTGAAATTTTGGTCAGCACCAGAATATTGCAGTGCTTTCCAAATCCTAGAATTTGTCACAATGCTGGTCAAGTAAAGAGCACAAGTGCATCTCTTTATGGCTGAAGAATCGGTAAGGGACACACTCATTGTAAACTGCTTCACCATAACTTCATCTAATTCAAACTCCAAAACCTTCTTTACTATGGCTAAACAATAAGTAACACCATATTCAAGCAAGTCCTCAGTGGAATCGGGTTTCAAGCTTGACAATATAAAAGCATCACCATTCTTTGGTTCATAAACTTCAGTTCCACCAACAAACCCATCAGCCAGAATATTCATGTTGCAAAACAGTCCAAATTTGGTATTGTTACACAATGCTATACGTTGTATTTTCACATAAGGAGCCTTAGAAATTGCTTCCAAACAAGAAAATAGCTCTGCCCGAGTTTCTTCAATTAGAGGAAGAGTATAAGATTCTAAATACTCGTTGACTGACAGAAACTCACTTGGGATTTTCTTGACCTGGAATCAGAAGAGAAAAGGTAAATGACTCAAAAAGTTATTTCATGACGGCACAACGATACTAACCTTCAAAGTAGGTATACACGCAACTCATGCAATGGAGCCATGCTAAACGACCCATCTAAATAATGAATATTATGTTTAGTTTTGTAGAGTCTATGTATCAATTATTTCACGTTTCAAATTGTTCTTAATACTGTGATACAATTTGTAATTTTAAACTATCACTGCATACATTTATAAATTTTAACCCTTTATATATGGAATATATATGTCGTCTTTACTAAATTGTACGAATGTGAACTTGTGATGAATATATTACAAATTCGTAACTTACTTTTTAAAGTGCTTATTCTCCCAAAGAAGCAAAATTATATAGACCATGTTTCAAAATTTTCTATAACTCTGTCTGATAACCGTCTTACTATGGAATTTAGAGAATTTATGTTGGTTTTTATAGCTTTTATTTGGTGTAGATGTTTTAAATATAAATCCCAATAGAATCTGTGAAAACTTCTTAAAAAGAAAAAAACAAAATGAGGTTTGAGTCAAAACTAAGACAAGAAAGACAACAACACAATTTATTCAATTTTTGCACGCAAAACAAAAAGGCAGTAATCCTTTTCAATCGAATCTTGTTCGATAGAAGACACCTTTTCTCAGATTTTCAACATTCCAAAAAGAAAACTAACCTTATGTTTGTAAAGGTTTTGGTCACATATATCTTCAATTTTCCAAGAGAGAACTATTTCATCCATGAAATGTGTGCTTGACTGAGAAATGAAGAACACCAACAACGAACAAAGCGCTATGTTATAACGCACTGTAGTCTGTTACTTCAATTTTCCTCTTTCCTCTTTCCTCTTTCTTTTTTCTTTTTCCTTTTTCCTTTTTTTTTTGAACGGGAATATTGACAGAAAGATGTGAACCTAGTATCAAGCCGTTTGGTCTTCTTTAATCTATTCAGCTGCCATTTTCACTAAAAAGAATCATTTCAGTTGCGTTGGAAAAGAGGAACTGTATTGAAGTAACGGGAAAGGGCCTAGAAGGCTAGAACCGAGGACGGCGAGGAGTGAACTGAAAAGTCAGGGCTAGAACCGAGTAAGGGAGAAAAAAGATCCTCTCCGGTTTTCTCCCACTCGAAGACATCCGTATTCTCTTAACACTTAAAAACTGGAGACAGATAATAAAGTGGAAATTATGATGAAAAATATCTAATCTGATTTGGATATCCTACCCAGCTATACGAAATTTTTTTTTTCCCATATTTATTAAATGTACTTTGCGGTGGTGTGTTGGGTTAGAAATATTATGTTTTTAGTTTTTATCTATGAATGTATTTTGCGTTTATTTATTTATTTTTTTTATTTTTTGGGGAAATTAGATATATGCCACTCCAAAACTTCAAATTTAGAAAATGCCACCCAAAATTTATCCTTAGAAAAATGCCACCCTAAATCTATTTTATTTAGGTAAATGCCACTCCAATACAACTCTTACACATTTTTGAAATTTAAGTACTGTATTTTGATATGTATTTTTATCAAGCTTTTAAAATGCTCCGTTTTATCACCGATTATACTGAAATAACTATATTTTTAGCCATCCCGCATGGCCGTTTATCACCGTTTTATCACCGCATAATCGTTTTATTACCGTTTTATCACCGCTTTATCACAAATCATCACTCAACCGCTAAACCGCATAAATCGCATTTTAAAACCTTGATTTTTATATTACTCAATATACCCTCCCCTTCTCTTTTCTTTTTCATTTTCTGCCCCCTCTTCGCCATTTTCGCTCTGCTTCATATCTTTCGCAAAAACTGCCGATTAGCATTCTCTTTGGCGTGATGTATGTTGCTACTTTGCACCAGACTGTGATTTCAATTCCAGGTTTAGTACACTGCAGTAGACCGTTAGCGATTACATCTAGTAAATTGTTCTGCATAAGATGTGATTTGTGAAGCTAATGTTTTAGAGAGCATTAGTTAATTATTCCAATTATTCTTGTGGGCTTTGAATTTTCCAATTGATTCGCCAGATTGCATTTTTGTTTCGTTTTTTTTGGGTGGCTTGAGCCAGGTGGGAGCAACAATGGAATTAACGGAGATAACAGGGGGGGCGGAGAAAGGAAATTAGAAGAGAAGAGACGGGGAGGAAATGGGAACTATTAAGATGAATCTCAAAATACAGTATATTCTGATTATTTTTATATTTAAAATGTACAATTATTGTATTGGAGTGGCAATTATCTAAATCAAATGAATTTAGGGTGGTATTTTACTAACGATCAATTTTGGGGTGGCATTTTTCTAAATTTGAAGTTTTGGAGTGCCATATATCTAATTTTCTCTTCTTTTTTTTGGGGTGAAACATGCCCGTAGGCCATAACTCGGCGCACTCTAAATCAGCTTAAAGTTGATTCAATCCCACGTTTCTAAAGAGAGGGTGGTGTCTTCTCCAACTACGCTATGCAGCGATAGCCAATGTATATTAGGTTTTGTCAGGCCGATTGCGTCAATAAAAAAGTATCACGTTGGATATTTGTCGGCGTTTTCTTTTCGGCCAACGGTGTAGCCGTGTAGGAGGTTATTCCCTCTGTTGGGCCTATCAAGTTGTGGCAGTAGCATGCTATATATTTAATTATAGGATAATTTTGCTATGAATATTTTTTATACACGGTTCAAATTTATATTTTTCATGTAATTTCTAATCAATCACAATCCATTTATCATTCCAAATGAATGTTTTAGATTTAGGCTCGTGTATAAAAAATTAATGATAGGATTACCTTAATTAAATTAAATATATATATGTATGAGTCGTAAGCTTCAGTAACTTTTGTCCCCTTTGTACTGTTTGGACAGTAACTGGTTAGGATGTATTACTGAAATGTGGGTAGAAACAGTGATTAATTCTAAATTTTGGTATAATAATAAAATTATTTAGTTTAATAAAAGAAATATTTATAACAAAATAATTATTTAAATATAAAAACATATTCAAATAAATAGTACCATTACAAAATGCATCTATTGCTCATATGTCTGATCAACAAAATATAAAGATTTTTTTTTTTTAATCTTTGTTTCACTACCTTCCACCCAAAATGCAAAAATGAAAACAATTACTCTCTACTCATATGAGTTATGAAAGACATTAGCAAAATTCGTACTAGCGACCTATTCTGACTCAATTATATTTATTTTTATATATTTTTTTTGAAACTGGTCTCAAATAGTTGATGTGAGTCATTTATACCTATCAAATAATCCAACACAAAATATTCAGCACTGTGACTCAACCCAACAATTAATATATCAGAACAAGCTAATTAAAGATGTCATTTTTTTTTTTCATTTACTAAAGTTGGGTGTTTGCCGGTATTTTAACTGAAGTCCTACTGTCCTATTCTTACCGGTCATTAGGGCAATCAAAGTTCAAAATACAGTTAACTTAAAATTTCTTGCATTCAAAATACTTGTATTTAGAAAGACCAAGTCATGAACCGAATAATATTACAAAGTAATCCTTGGGTGTTATGCAACTTGCAATCTTTTGAGCAACTGCTACGATTAAATGGACAAAACTAATTACATATATGCCGACATGTTTGGTTACTTAACTTTACCCCATTTCATGACTTAATTTCTTTGATTTATTCGGTCTTACGCCGTCAAAGTTACTCTCATCTGTTGCGCGGCACCTCACTTTACTCTTCTACCCACCATAATTGAGGAAGTCCGGAGGATATGACAAACTGTTGTTAATCTTTTTTTTTTTTTTTGCATATTTGTTGACAATAAAATATTTTGATTAGCTTAATTTTAAGGATATAGTCTGCTGTGAAAAGTAAAAATTTGTTTGCTCCGGGAAAATGTTTTAATTAAAATAATTACTAATTTAGTAAAATTTCATTTAATAGAATAATAAAATAGAATCCTAGGAGCAAACGCATAGAAAAACAAAAAAAAATGTTTTCCCCTTTTTTAGGAAAAAAAAAAAGTAAAACTATAATGGCTGCATCATATAAGCAGATCTTACTTTTTTTTAACCACTGTATCTACAAAATCCACTTTTTTTTCTTAATTGTAGATAAATAAATACCGAGTGACTTTTCCACTAATAAAATTTCTCTTTATTTTATTTTATTTTTCGCAATCTACCTGAATTTGTTGTGTATTTCTCTCGTCCACATTATATCACGCTTATGAGGGTATCTATCTAATTTCCAACACAAAGAAGGATATACATGGAAAGATAGATTCTATAGTGCCCACTGGGCAACATTCCATTACAAGGAATAATTTATCCCAAAAAAAAAAAGTTTAACGCACGAGAAATTAATTAATTTTCTGATCTCTCTCTCTTATCGCGTGCCGAGCCGAGCCCAAATATTTGTTTGCTTTTTTTATTTCCCCTTTCCTCTCAATCCCTCTTCCTTTCTTTCTTTTCCCTCCATTGGCGGTCATGAGCTCACCGCTTGCTTCGTCGTCGAACCTCGACGGATCCGACGACACGTCGCCTCAACAAAAGCAATCCAAGAAACCCAAATGTAAATTTCCCTCTTTTCCTTTTTGTTTTTCTTTATTTTCTGTTTTAGTTTCGTTTTTGCCAATCTCGTCAACTTTGGCTTCGATTATCGGGAGGGTTTGTTTTTCTTTTCCTTTAGTTTGCAATTGTTACCCAATTTCATCGTATTGGGTTGATTTCGAGTTTGTGTAATCAAAATTGGTATGGACTAAAATGGTGCTACGTGTTGTGTTATGTGTTATCCTGGTCCTGGATATATGAAAAGTATCTTGATCCCATAAGAGGCTTCAAATAATATAACTTAAATTCAGGCATCTGTAGGAAATAATGTGGTTTGAAACAATGAGGAACTGATTGTAATAACTGGAATCTCATAACTATCACCTGAGTTCTATATCTGAGGAAGTTTAACACTCAAGTATTTGCTTCCAATATTTTCAGATTCCAGATTCACACAGCAAGAGCTACCTGCTTGCAAGCCATTACTGACGCCTGGAATTGTACGTCTTAACTCTTCTATTACTTTACAGCTTTTTCTACTACATTGCTGTTAAATTTGATGATTTCAACTTTGCAGGTTATTGGAATTTTTGCCCTAGTTGCTGTTCTCTTTATTCCTATCGGGCTTGCCTCTTTGTCTGCATCAGAATCTGTAGGTTCTACAACTAAAATTTCTCTTAATTTAAGTATCATGAGCAGTAATTTTCACTAATGTTTTTTAAAATTAGGTGGTTGAGGTGATAGATCGGTATGACGCAGATTGTGTACCCAGCGACATGCAAGGAAAGGAGCTTGATTTCATTCAAAACTCTAGCACTAACAAAACTTGTACTAGAAGATTAACTGTAAGATTCTTGGTCGTTCATGCCCGTATTTTGTGAATATTAACTCATAGTACTTACTTTCAATCTAGATATTTCATAGTAATGTTGAATTCTTATAATTACTTTCAGATTCCAAAAACCATGAAGAGTCCAGTACATATATACTACGAGCTGGATAACTTCTACCAGAATCATCGTCGGTATGTGATGCATATTCCATAGAAATCCAAGTTCCTTTGAAATGATTATGTATTGTTTATAAATTTATTAGAAATAGCTATCTCTGATGCATAATCCATTATATGTTAATTCTTCATTTGGTTCAAATTTGACATTCGATGACAGTACTGTAGAATTTCGATGAGAATTGTTGACCGTCAATTACTGTTGTTGATTAAAAAAATTGAGATATTTATAAAAGCAAAAAGGTTGCCTTCTTTTTGAAATACAATTGGCTTTTCTGGTATAATATTATCTAGTTTTTTAAGGTAACCTTGAAAACTGCATGCACTACCCATATTTGAAAAATAACATCCTAGTGGCAATTGCAGCTGACATCCATTTTTGGTGGGTTTTACAGAGCCTAAAAGTTTTCCATGTCATAAAATAATTGTTGCAACAAACGTAACTGAACTGACCTATAACATTAACTCACTGAATATTTTTATTCACATATATTTGTGACTCATATCTAAACTACTCTCTTTGATTTTAGTTACTTTGGATCTACAATATTGTTTATATTTTTGAGGACAAGTTGGCCATTACTTTATGGGGCTACATCTTTCATTATATGACTACTATGGTCGAGGTTCTTGTAAATATGCCATAAGTTTCAATGTGGTTCTCCAGTATTGTATATTGGTTCCATTTTCAAAATATTTTATGTTTAAAGGCTAGTCTTTAAACCTGATTCCTTCTTTGCACTTGCATCTTAAGATATTTAGTGAATTTGGTTATTACTCAGGTATGTGAAAAGTCGCAGTGACAAACAACTTCTACAACCCTCAAAAGAAGGTGAGACGAAAATCTGCGCTCCAGAAGGAAACACTCCTGATGGCAAGCCAATTGTGCCTTGTGGGCTCATCGCCTGGAGTCTATTCAATGACACTTACCAATTCTCAATTGATAGTGGCTCAATTCAGGTGAACAAGAAGAACATTGCTTGGGCTAGCGACCGATCCCACAAATTTAGCAAGGATGTCTACCCCAAGAATTTCCAGAAGGGAGCTCTCATTGGTGGAGGAAAGCTTAACGAAAGCATACCGGTATGTATCTTATGTTGCTTTTCTTTTCAACTAGCCAGGTTTTCTGTTAATATCTGAACATGTCGTTTTGATCGTAAACTTTAATATAAGGCCCCTTTTTAGAACCTATTTGGTAGATTTAGGGGGGTAAATATGTGTGTTTTGGTCTATATGCTCTTGCTTTCTGTATGACACATAAGTACAGAGAAGTTTTGGACTTTTAATTTTCAAGGGCATATAATCATACTGTCCATTATGGGGTTAAATTAGAAGGATATACACAATAAATAAAATGTTTCTATTGCACCTTATCAGGCAGACTTTTGTGAGGAGCTATACAAGAAAAAAAAAAAAATCAAGATTAAGATTTGGAAGTATCAACACGCTAATTGAATTATTTTCATTTATTCATTTTTCTCATTTACTTTACAGTTAAGTGAGCAAGAGGATCTCATAGTGTGGATGAGAACTGCTGCACTCCCAACTTTTAGAAAACTCTATGGAAGAATTGAGAAGGACTTAAATGCAAATGATGTGATTACAGTGGTTATAGAAAATAATTACAACACCTACAGTTTTGGGGGTAAAAAGAAGCTGGTTCTCTCAACTGCAACTTGGATTGGAGGGAAAAACAATTTTCTTGGTGTGGCCTATCTCACTGTCGGTGGCATGTGCCTGTCTCTTGCACTAGCTTTTATCGTACTCTATTTGTTCAAGCCGAGGTATTAAATTTCAAATTTTAATTTGCAATTTATGTCTGCCATGTATTGCATGAGTTACTTGATGATACTGTGTATCTTCAAATTGTAATAACTTCATGTTGGTTTATATATTTTCATGTTCAGTTACTGGCATGCAATATATTGTAAGCGATTTAGCAAACATTTTTTGAGGTGGTATCTCTGTTTTCTGTACTGAAATCAGTACTTAAAAAATAATTTCTTACAAACAAATCTCACTGATTTTTGTTACAGGACTCTCGGAGATCCATCATACTTGTCATGGAACAGAAACCCGTCAGCATCTACGGATTAATAGCTTCTCTTAGAGATACTAAGACAACTACTTGAAACTTAACTTTTAACTACTTCAGTTCATGGTTGTGTCACCAATTCTCAAAGGTATGTAATGTCTTCTCATATAAAAATGAATAAATTTTGTCTAACTTTGTCTCAAATTAAAAAGTTGGTACAATAGAATTGATCCAACATCTTTTAACCTTGTTGCAATACTTGATGACTATTCTTGGGAGGCTGAGTATTGTATTTAGTGCATATTACTATGCACATTAAGAGGATGTTGCAGTGCAAAAGCAGTGTAATGTACTTCTACATATTAGTAATGGATTTGCTACCATGAAGACTTGTTAGTACAGATCAATATTTAGAACTTTAGACTAATAATTCTTTTCTCAATAAGAAAAGAGCCAACCGAATCAGTAAGTTGTTCCAGTTATTGACATGGCACAATGATAGGCTCCATTGGTGCAGAAATATCCCTGTTGCACATATCAGGGTCTACTTTGATTATGCCTTCCTCCTGAAGAATTTTTCACATAGATAGTAACTCGAATTGTAGTACTTAAAAATTTGAGTTTATAGATGTATAGAATTTAGAAAATGCGTAATGAATCTGAAAAAGTTTATAAAAGATACCTTTGCGAGGTTTCGGAAGTAAGTAGTTGTGTAGTTGCTTGTTGGGAAGAAAGCTTCAATCAGATCTGCTAAAACAAGCTGGGGCTGAGATATGGCTCCATCGTACCAATCTTTAATAAGTACAAAAAAAATTTGCATTACAAAACATGGAAATCATCTAAAGGATGTAACCGTCTTCCATGCCTTGTTGAATACAACATGTTGTAAAGAAAGTGCATATATTTCAAAATTTATCTATAATTTCAATTTAATCTTATTACTGGTAGGTAGGTTAGGTAGGCAGGAGAAAACTTACATTAGTTAGACTTGCAAATGATTAGTCGGCTTTCTAAATGAAAGTAAAGTTTCAAAATAGTGTTTGAAAATAAATTGATATTTGCTTACCAAGAGTCATTGGGCCAAGTGCTCTTTTATCATATCTCCACACACTTTGATTTGTTACAAAGCCAAAACAAGAGTTATCTCCCACGTTAATATTCTCTAAGAATGTGGTTAGTGTATACTCTGTTGTATCTGGAGCATTTGTCTGATCTATCACCACATCTAATGTCTGTAAATAATAAAACAGTGTTAGTATAAAACCAAAACTAATTGTACTTCATATAAAATATCAAAATATTAGATATATCTTCCTACAGAGTGGCAGGTTTATCTCCCACATTAATATTCTCTAAGAATGTGGTTAGTGTATACTCTGTTGTATCTGGAGCATTTGTCTGATCTATCACCACATCTAATGTCTGTAAATAATAAAACAGTGTTGGTATAGAACCAAAACTAATTGTACTTCATATAAAATATCAAAATATTAGATATTATCTTCCTACAGAGTGGCAGGTAACACATGAACTTGTGCCTAGCGCTGCTAGTGCAGCTGACTAAGGCACTTGCATGGCTCCATGGAGACCAGGGTTCAAATCCCAGTATTTGCTGGTTGAGAGTGTGTGTGAGTGGGCCTACGCCCTACGGGCAATTGTAAAAAAAAAAAAAAAAAAAAAAAAAAAAACATGAACTTTGTAAAGATTATGTCATATTAACCCCTCTTCGAAGCCTAAAGTTAGATTAATTACACTGTTTTAGTCCTAATGTATATCTGATAAACTGCCAAGAAGCAGTAATCAGGGTATGTATTGATGTAAATTGGAAATATGGAGTGATAGGTAATTATTGTTTGCAAGCAAAGATCTAAGAAATAGTAAGCTTACACAGAGAATTGCATGAAAACTGTCCTTTTCTTCTGGATCTGAGACATTATAGATATTGCTTGTGATGCTACTATCTATGTTCTCACCTCCAGCATCTGTCACATACTAATAATTGATCCAAAAGCTTTTCAATCAAATATTCTTTTTTTTATCGTAAAAGTTAAGTGAAAAGGAGCCAATGCATACCTGCAACTTGTAACTTTCTTTGCTGAAGGACCATGTTCCCTACAGAATATAGGAGAATCTTAATCTAGTTTTGAAAGATGAGAGGTACTAATTGCTGGGAAAGTCTTTTACAAAAATGTAATTTAGTTTCAACCTGTTTGTATTCCAGCCATGCAACAACAGGCTTAAAGCGACTTCTGAGGCTTGCAGCTGCTTTGCTCAAGCACATGTAGTTTGATTTGATCTATGAGGTTTACATAAGCAGTTGAACATTAGATAGACAGTTCCATAACAGCACAATTACCAATGTTTCTTTTGGTACTGATTTCAGCTATGATATTAAAAGAATTATGATTAATTTCAACAAATCTCAGATGTATGGTCGTAACTGCATCATAAACTGCATTAGCTCTGAGTTCAGAGTTTGTGAAAGTCCCCAAGTACTTAATCCACTCTGCCCTCTGGAAACAATCAAACAAATAATTAGTAAGTTGGGAAAAGCAGGCAAAATAATAAATGTTTACGTATATAGGATCATAAATTAAATTTAAATGTCGGGTGCACCTCTAATGGTGTTGTTTCATCCGAAGGAGAATAAGCTGCAAAATTGCAGGCTTGTTCTTCATCCACGTTGGTTAAGAAATGGGCATTGAACTGGGAGAAGTGCTGTATATTAGTTTTGTTTACGAGCTGAAGATTACCACTGGAATACAACTGGAGTACACATTGTGAAGTAATTTGGTCTGAAGTTATCCCCTTTAGACTCTCTGCCACTCCTAGCAACTGTTCACACCATTTCCAATATCTGAAGTTAAAGATTGGGTAATGGGAATGTAAAAAGGGCTCACTATTTTACTCTTTAGGCAGACTGACCTCGAAGAATGACACTGTAAATGAAATAAAAGAAAAATAAATAAATTAGCATTGTCTATATTAATTAGGAAATGATCAAAATAGTAACAATGGTTGACATTAGTAATTGTTTGAAGCAGCATTGGACTTGTCACTTCTTAAATTGAATCCTGAAGTCTGAGCTTCATCTAAGCTCCAACTGCTGAGAGACTGAAAAGAAAATTATATGATGGAGAATATTTGCATTTTGGCAGTTATTTGGAATAATCAGTTTGTTCTGTGTCAGTATCCACTGGTCCTGACTTGTATTATATAATAACTAATCCTGACATGTATTATGTAATAACTTGAGCTTCCCTTGGAAACCTTGATTGTGATTTATAATTCTCTTTTTTCTTATATTGCAGCTCGTCAAGCCCATAATGGGAGGGACTCTACAGGATTTGTAAGGGAAATAATGCTTAAAAAAGGTATGGGGCTTGGAGCTTTAAGTAACCACCTTAATATAGTTGATAAGAGATAAATTTATCCTTTTTCTATGTTTTTTTTTTTTTCTTTAACTTTGTTGATGTACTTTCTAATACTGCAAATGTTGATCTGCAATATAGTGCACATAGTTTACTAGCAAATAGTGCATGCATTCTGCTTATGTTGACCAGATTGCCTCCATGCTAGTTTCTGAAGTGGAAAATTGAAGGTAATGCATAAATTGAATGGGTACCTAATTTCTAAGAAAATACTGTTGTTTATAAGCCAAAAGGAACATCTACTGATTTCCAACCTATTGCAACTGAATGTGCCCCGTGCAGTGCAATGGAGGTAATTGTGTTAACTTTGATGCTGAATAAAAGGAAAGAAATATAGATTGTTGCTTAAAGAGTTAAGGTTGACAACTAAAATGAATATCCAATGAATTTAGGATAAGTTTGTCGTGTTGTTGCCACATTTGGTTCTGTATGTTATTTGTGCCTTGATTTATTGCCCTGTATTGCTTAGGAAAGATTGTTCCAAGCAAAATGAAACAGATCTTTTATTGGAAATGTAATGCAAAAGGTATTTGTGGTGCATTATCTAAATGTGATTGGTTGCACTTGCACTGTTCCACTTGAGGTGAGTAAGATATTATAGACCAATGAAATTGGTATTAAATTAATTGTGTTGGCACCATGTCGTTTTTAAGGAGAAAGCATGGACTTACTGATGAGGCTAGGAACTAATGTGAAATTCTGCGACTGTTCCATTGATATAATTCCAAAATCCATACCAAAATTAATAGTACTGTATGACTAGTATTTAAATCATATCGATGGTGAGTTTCCATGCCTCCTGTTGAAGTCCTTTGTTCACTATTCACACTCCATAGTTGCATTTTTTATAGACTTGGTTCTATTTGTTGGTAAGTAATTCTTTGGTTCTTTTTTGCAAAGGTCTTCTGTATTCCCTGTTTATTTTTTTTCACCCTATCTGTTTACCATCTTTCTAATTTATTAACTTCAACCCGGCACATTTACGACATTATAAAAATGACATTGAACTGTAACTAAGAAAATAACATAATCAAACTACTGAGTCTAGATAGAATTTTACATGGGGAGTTGGTGGTGTCCACGGAGTAGTTGGAGAGAGGGACGACAAATGATTTGATCCTTCCCGTGCAGTATTTTGTCTTTGATGCCATCTTCGAATTATCCTACAAAATTCCATGGGAAAAGACAAAAAGAGCATGAACGCAGTAAAATTTGTTGAACTTGGATCTTATTCGACAGGACAAAGGTAATTATGTTACAAGATCTTAGTGTCAAATCTCTCAAAAGTTTGTGGGTCTTCAACCTTGGAGATCACCGTTTGAAAAAAATGATCGATGTTCCAAGCATTTATGCAACTGCAGTGTCAGTTTGCATTTAACAAAAGAAGAAATTACAATAACTCCGAGTTTTTGCAGTGATTACATACAATTACGAAACGAACTCGAGTCTGATAGGTTCCTGCGTCGAAACTTGGGTCCGTAAGTTCTGACCTGACATACCACCAAGTCCAATCCGATCCATTTATTTCTCTTATTTGTTATTTTATAAATGTTAAGAGATTGAATTACCAATTAATCAATAGCTATCATTAATTAGCTATAAAAAATCATCAATATTACCGCTGTCCATTGTAAAAAAAATAAAAAAATAAACTACACTACAACCAATACCTGCATGAGAAGGTAGCTCTTTCCATCAACGCTGTTTTTAAGAACCTTAAAGCTCTGTCCATAATATATCTGAAAAAGCTTTGAATCCTCTACCTTGGAAATATTTCCCACCGCCGGTTGTGGCGGTGACTTGGCAGCTCCTGCTGCATGCAATGCCACTCTACTCTCAATGAGAAAATAGAGACATAAATACCATGCCACCTGGAAACAAGGCCTGGAGCTAGAGTAAGCCATGGCTGGTTGCTGTCTACAAAATTGATAAAATCCAGTAGATGTAGATAGAGGAATGAAAGTTTTGGTGGGTTGTGAACTTTTTGCAGAGACAATAGGTGGGTATGTAATGGCCTTTTCTGGTTCTTAGCCTAGCACTTGTTTGAAGTGTCTCTGAGATTCTTGTGCTGAGTGGGAAAAGGCCAAGGAGTGAAGACTAAAGAGAAGGGTTGGAGTGCAGATGCACGCCATGCAGTCCGTGACTTGTCTTGTTTGGAAATAGTGGCATTCTCTTTTTGTCTCGGTGCCGATATAATCATGCACAATTACATGTTCCACATGTTCTCGCAATTGTTTTGCAATAAATAAGAAGAAATGTTTTCACAATAGAACATGCAGAAATTTTCTCTATTTCTGGACTGTTAGGTCTGAAGCCGAAAACAAAGAGCTAATATTGAAGAACATCAATGTTGGGTTCTAAGCTAAACGAAAGTTGATTAACTAATTGTTAAGTGGGTGACCTCCATTAAATTTGATTATTTAATTAAATAAAAATAAAAGGAGAATGATGTTAAATAAACATCGAGACTGCAATCAAGAGCTTATTCAATTAACTAAACAACAATTAAGAAAATTTCCCGTGTTAATGGGGGAAACTTAAACAATTCATTGTTGTACAATTGCACCAATCTTAATATGTTGCTATAACGGGTGCATTACCCAGCCTTCACGGAAGGTCCAATGTTGTTTCTCGCAGTAAAAACGTTGTAACCTTGTACTTATCTTCTAATCAGAATATATGTAGATAATTTCTTCTTTCTAATCTCGCTTTCTCAAACCAAATTATTGTGTATATATAGTCAGCATCTGTTCAGTTACACTATTACTAAAATCCTCTTAATTAGCCACTCAAAGGGTTCGGACTCCACAACATCCAAAAGAAATCTGAAGGGAAAAAAAAGGTTATTTAAACTGTGATTTGAGGAATTGCGGTGCCGGATTTGGGGGTTGGGGCTCTGCGGCGGATTCACATGCGGCACATTGGACAGTTTGTTTGGTTTCGAATATTGGGCCTGGTTTAGTTTGATTGGATCTTATCCGGCCTATTTTATTTTCTAGTATGGGCTTAATTGATTCCATTAGTATAGAAACAGGTGCAGGTGCTCATCGGGATTTCAGGCCGAAAAAATTATAACTAACTTTAATTAATTTAGAAATTATAAAATAATCCGTTTTTAATTAATTTTTTAAAAATGACTGCGCGGTTTCGGAATCTGAGATTCCGAAACTAATTCTGCTTAGTTTCGGAATCTGAGATTCCGAAACTAGCATGGGCCATTTTTTCGACGTTCATCAAACTTTAATTATTATTTTATTCAACTTTTAGCTAGTTTCGGAATCTCAAATTCCGAAACTAGCATGGGCGATTTTTTCCGATATTTATTAACCTTTTATTATTATTTTATTGTTATTTTATTATTGTTTTATAATACTTAATAAATTATATATTACTTTATTAATATCAAAATCTATATCACGTAAAAATTAAAAAATTTTAAAAATTAAAAAAATTGCTATTCTTGACGAAAAATTTTCCAAATATTACAAAATTAATATTCGACTATTTAAACAGTGTTCCATCAATTATTTCACTGCTTAAACAGTTTTCAATCAGATTCCGATACTAGAATTTGCGCGTTATATATAACCCCATAGCTTCAGATCAATACGAGATAATACTCAACATAACACTTTTTATTGCGCTAGAGAGGAATGACAAGAGGTTCATGCTATATCCAGACAGGAAAAAGGATGCAAACACCCCTGTTAACTATAATGAAAGTCACTTGATTTACTACATTTCTCTTTTTTATGATTAATTTTATATTTTTAAAAAATTCTAAGTAGTTTTATGTGATGTTTAGGTTTGAAAACTTTCAAAGTAGATTTTGGAGGTTCAGACAGCATTTTTTGGCCCTGAAAATGGTCATTATGGGGTAAACCCCGGTAAACCTTGTAGATCTCGTCGCAAGCTTTCCGAAAAGTCATCATATGCCCAAAACGGACGTTCCTATCAAAAGTTAAGCCTCCTTCAAGTTATAGTGTTCCATAACATCGATTTTTAAATATTTTATTTCATTGTAAGCAGCCTAAGTTGAAGGGACACAATTGAGATTCCGAAACTAGCTAGCGGTCCCGCTCAAACGTCAGAAAACTTAATATTGTACCCTATTTTATTACTATACTTTACTTTACTTTTATTATACTTTACTATATAACACTACTTTATTACTTTTATTTTACTATTTTTACTATAATATTTTTAGAAAATTTGAAAATAATAACATAAATTATTTATTAAAACAACTATTATTAAATTTTCAAAAGTTAGGTGAAATTTAAAAAAGTTAAATTGAAAAAAATATGAAAGGCCTAGTTAAATTGAAAAAAGTTAAATAGTGAAATTATAAAATTTAAAAAATTTAAAAATATTTATTCTCTCAAAATTTAAATAGTGATTAAATAGTGAAATAATTTATTAAATAGTGAAATTTATTAAATATTGAAATAATTTATTAAATAGTGAAATTTTGACAAAATAGACGGGAAACTAGCTAGTTTCGGAATCTGAGATTCCGAAACTAGCTAGTTTCCCGCACAAAAGTTGGCAATTCTAGTTTCGGAATCTCAGATTCCGAAACTGCGCAGTCAGTTTTAAAATTTTCATTAAAAACGGATTATTTTATAATTTCTTAATTAATTAAAGTTAGTTATAATTTTTTCGGGATTTCAGGATCTCACATTATGACTTATGAGTCCAGCACTTTTTCAACTCCAGCTTAATATGGTCGATCCTGTTATACCCAATTTTATGCTATTTTCAACGATAACATGCTAATTGTCATGTTATGACGCTGGAAAGTTTCCAACTTGTATGTAACCTTGTGGAAAGAGAAGAAATAAAAAGGATATAAAAAGGAAATTAGAATCCCCAATAAAATGCTTTAGATTGGCATTTTCATGAGAAATTGTGTGAACACAATCAACATGCCAAAAGTTAGCAATTTTTCTACAACTAATATACTTGGTTTACACCTAGTACTCATATACTGTACGGTATTATTGATGACACTGGTTACAAAATATATGTATCTTGCCTCTCAATTCTCAAATGAGACAAACAAGTTCACTATAAAAAGTTAAAAATAATTAATAGAAAATGAAATATCTTGATACGATTGCTCGAAAATCAATAATTATACACAAATAATGGTTTTGTATAATACATTCATAGAACCGCATAAGTTATAAGGTTTATCAACGGCTGAAACCAGAAGGATAGAGAGACAACACGTCAGTCAGAAATGTGCATTTCCAGTTCAAAAACATTCCAGAAATGCCGTTTCCTGTAACTTTGGGAAACCGAACCCTAGTCTCATGAGGGTTCAATTTAAGTTTCTTCGTATAAATAGAGATCACCGTGTGCACTTCACTCCCCAAGAATCCTTGCATGGCTTTGTCAAGAGTTTGAGCTTGTCTCTCATCAAAGCCATGATACTTCTAAATTTTGAAACCCTTTCTATATACATTTGACTAAAGTGAAACCTTTTGACTGCTTCAGTATCTCTCGCAATTGGATTCAGATGATAGTGAACCATCTTCGGCAGTTCAATGTGTTGGAAGCACGTCTTTGAAACCCCAACCCTTGAAATAAACAGGCCATGACTGACGTCAATTTCCCCATAAAGTTCATATGAAGGTGTTCTGTCATCAGCTTTGGATTCATTAGGTTGGAAGCAGTGTGCATTGTTCGGGTTGCTTCTAGCTAGTCAGACAGGTCAGGTGATCGGCTTCTCCTGCAATCTAATTTTGGGTTAATGTATTAAATGACTAAATTTAAGTTTGAGCTTACTGATGGTTAAGATAACATGATTGCATGAAGAATATCTTTGCCACCAAAAGAAGATATATATGCTACACCAAAACAAATATTTTCTCAACTTAAAAGGAACTTGAGTAATTTTGTTTTCCTTTCATTATGACAGTTCCCATGTTTCTTCCAGAAAAAATATATAAAAAAGCATAAGCCAACCATCCTTCAGTGGCATACCTGTGATATCTGAAGTTTCTGATATGGGGTAAGTTGTGATGCTTATTACTTCATGATTTTCTTCTCCTTTTAAGATAATCTGGTTTTAAAAGATTGATAAAATAAATTAATACGTACCTTCTTCTTTTCCTTCTATTATCTTTTCTATTTTATTCAGTGAAGAGAAGACTCATAAAATCTTCATCACATTTGTTCTCACAGTAGCCAAAAATACTTCAAAAGTCAACTTAGTTGCTTATTATTTGGGCTACTAGTTACATTCAAAATAGGGCATAATTATTTACTTACATCGACCTTTATAAGAAAATATAGATATTTACTTTCTATATCCAGCAAAATCAATTACCAGGTCAACTGTCTGATACATTCTACTTGTATGAACAATTAATGTATAACTACATAAAAGAATCTTATCAAGTATATATACAACTCTTTCCCTAAGCAAGATGTACCTCTCCAAGATCATCTTTCAGTACTTTGATGCCACGTAAGTTCTCAACTTGTTTCCTTTCTTCTCTGAACTCCTCTTCTAAATCTCTGATTTCTATCAAGCTCGCTGACTCATCCCCCAATGCTGACTTTATAGAAGAACTAGCAGCGCTATTACTGAAAGGCAACTGGGGAAATCCATTTGAGCACGAGTAATTACTTCCCCGCCAAACATTGTTGTCATCGTAGCTGAAATTATTGATCAGCTCTTGAGAGGCAGATGCAACTGATAAGATTTCTTGAATGATGTCGGCTCCTTTATTATCTTGGTGGAGAGTGCTATTGTGCAAGGCTTTCTGGTCTGGGAGGTTCAACTGCGGGAAGTCGTCTGTCATCAGTGGAGGTAAAGAGAGCCTATGTTGAACCCTTGCGCACTCCAGTGCAACGTCAATCTGTAAAGTATATGTGAATGTGACTAATTAACTCAGAGAGACCATACATAGCTAGAGTACTCATAAAAAGGAGGAAGTTGAGAAAATGAGGTTCTTTGTGTAGTCGAGAATCAAGGTACATAAAAGATTAAAAAAGAACAGGAAAAAGTTTTTTATACAACAATGTATCCTTTTATGTTTATATGTGTGGTATGCATTGACGTCTTCTACAAAAATAATTTTGAAAGTATAGTAATTAGGAAAAACAATGTGATGCTATACCTTTGAAGGAAAAGTGCAGAAACTGGAAGGATCATGATAATATGAAGCCATTGGATTAAGTACTTCTTCATTCAAAAACTGGGTCCATTTGTCGTCAGCTTCAGCGCTTGCACCGTGAAATGAACCTCCTTGCACCATGTCAATGGGGCATGTCAGTTCACTAGGGGAGTAGCTACTGTTCTCTATATCCTCACCTCTTCCATCAGAAGAGAAATCTCCAGTTGGGGTTTGAACTGAGGCCCCGACCATCCATTGAGTGTGGACATCATAAGGAGCACCTTGCTGCTCAATTATTTTTGGTACAGGTGCAGTTTTCTTGAATATGCGGCATAATGCATATGAATCCTGATGAGAGAAAATGGAGAAAGAAATTTATTAATTTTTATATGAAGCTAATTATATGTTGACTTAAAGAGAGTAGTAATTTGTTTCTATGGACTTTCTTGGAATAATGGATTTTATTACAGTAGAAGGCTATGGAACAGACATTGCCTGTATAAGGAAATAAACGTTTTGGAAAAGACAGTCTTCTATATTAGCTTTCTACATTTGTTAAAAAAAAAAAAAGGCCTATGAAAGTCACCTGAAGGCCAGCTGATGGTACGTCGCATTCACTTTCGTCAAGGCGGTATTCGTGCATAACCCAATCAGTCCTGGAGCCATGCGGTGCCCGACCTCTATAGTACACAAGGGTTTTTTTCATACCAACAGAGCGTTTCTGGAAGTTCACCTTACGGTCTTTTCCTGTAGCTTTCCAGTAACCAGCCTTTGTTGCTCGGTTTGTTCTTGAGCCGTTCGGATACTTCCGGTCTCGGGGACTAAAGAAATACCATTCGAGATCCTTGCTAGGAAGAAATGATTTCTCTGTACATAAATCAGAGTAGATTTAATAAAATATTCTTTTTGTGTCTATCAAATTCAATTGCAATTTGTCTAATTATTATATGAAATTTGTTTAGATAATGATGACGAAATTAAAGTTACACAAGTACTGATATTTCCACGATAATGTTTAATACAAAGAAAATTCAGAAAAACAAAAATTACGACAATAATTAGGTGGTCAAAAGTCCCGTATCATTATTAATTATAAATTGCATAAAGCGCTCCGTAATACGTATAAATTAACCTACATTGTGTTTGGTGCAAATAATTATAAATGCCTATGAACCTAGTGAATGATTAAGTTGATAAATGTGATCGATTACTATTAAAGAAACATTAAATAAGACCAAGCATAATGATTGGAGCCCACAATCCAAGTAGAATCCAAGAGTGACCCACAGGAATAAGAACTCATAAAAGTGAGAGCGCGCAGGCAATTTTTATACTTGTCTTGAAGACTGCGAGCTTTCTGTAAATTTTGACTTGAGTGTAACACATTTTTAACTTTGTTCTTTTCTTTTTTCATCTCGGTTCTTACAATAGTGGATGTAAGGAAACGTTTAAAAGTTCTTTTTGCAAATAACCCGAATATTCCTAACTTATTTGTTGCAGTAGAGGTAATTTCATTTGGTATAAGTTGGTAACTCGCTATATGAACCATGCACAACAATGAATCAACGTATATGCCGCAAATTAATTAAAATCCCTTTTCTTTACCCGGTACTGCACTTTATCTTTTGTTAAGATAAAGAAAACTTGTCCACGTCAGTAGCTTGAATGTGGGAATGTCAACATGTGAGATGACCTTCCCTTCAAAAGAAATGCACCGACCACTTTAGAAATATAGTGCAAGGGTTATTTATAGTTTATTTTCGATAGGGTACTTAATCAGAGACGAACTACGTATTTTTGGTACTCGAGTAATTGGGTTTGATGGAAACAACCGTAAGCCTTGAGCAAAGAAATTTACTCTAATTTGTCCTGGTACCAATGCATGCAGCTACTGAATATTTCTAAGTTGGTTGTGCATTGTCGAATAATTACATATATAATGGCATGCATGAAAAAAACTATTCCGTTTATCCCCTAATACTGAACTTTTTCAAGACATCATGCTCGTGGCTGCACATGCATGATTTTCTCAAATCTCATAAACAATAAAAAAGGAAAACTATGCAACAGAAAATGAATATGACTGAAGTATTTTCCAAGAAAACATGTGAATTGTCCGTTACCCTAAAAAGTAGCATGGTTTCGCGAATTCTCTAAACCTAAACACTTGTTTAATCAATGCAAAGTATTAATATAATTACTAAACAAATATTGAAACTTTTGGTATAGGCATAAATCTTTGGATGATGACTATATTTCACTAAAAAAAAGCACGATTAATTGTTGAATTACCATCAAAATGAACTTTTTTGGTAAAATAAATTTCAATTAGACCTCAGCTTTGAGTGGCATAACTAAATATTTTGCTCCTCGAAGACTCGAACTTCAAGCCAAGATTAATTTACTCTACTATATCTTTGAATTCAATTATATAATATATGTTCATGACATGCTACATGTATATTTTCACTAAAACAATGCTCATTCTACCAAATTAATTTCTTAAAATAAAGCTGAGCTAATCACCTAAAAGTTGAACTTATATATGTTTTATGTATGCAAGAGATGCTGAATTAATGACGTAGAAGAAATTAATTATTTAGAAAACAATCAGAAAGAGTACTACACATACCAGGCAAATCCCAGGGTTCACATTTGTAAAGATCGACTTCTGGAATAATCTCCAGTTCAATCTCCCTCCCATTTATCTTCCTCTTTAGGTAGTATATCACTAGCTCTTCATCTGTTGGATGAAATCTAAAACCTGGAGGCAAACTTACTGGCGCCATATTCCACTTAGTTTTCTCGGAAGGAATGAACTCAAACCTAGCAAGGAACTCTCTATAGCACAAAAAGCCCCTGAAAAATATATAACACTGTAGCCAGTTAGCTTACAAACCTTCATTTGGTGTGCGTTTATATATAACATTATGAGAGAATGAAAAAGGGAATTAAAGTGAGGCGAACCTTTGCAATGGCAAAGGGGTGGTGGCTAGAACAGACAAAAATGGTGGGGAGAAGGGAAAGGGGAAGGAGGTAGTGAACCCTTCTCTATGGTTTTATAGAGAAGCTAAAACATAGCAATCGATCGAGCAGATTTCTTTTCACTTCTTTTCTTTCTTTTTTTCTTTATATCAACAAACAAGGGATGATGATTCTTGCAACCGTTTAGAGGAAGGCTCTACTGGCTTTATTTCTGAGCTTTATTAGTGCTTTCTTTTTTGTCTCATAGTCATGGGGGCTTTATATCGGTGGCAGAGATTATTATAATAATATATCAGGCTTCTGTTCTTTGTCTTTTGCTGGAGAAAGAAGAATAGCTAGGTTGATTTTGGAGAGTTCCTATTGGAGCTAGGTGGGGACCACCAGGTAACTGTCTCGTCAGCAATGGGTGTAAAGGAAAGGGGCCCGAGGTGGGGTCGGAGGCTTTCAGGTCAAGCCTTGACGTCACGTTCATACACGCCTCTCTATGTGGATTTGGATACCAGCCGTTATAAATTAATTAACAATAATCACTTTTGAAGATAGGTAATTAATATAATAAAATTGTCAGTAATTGTCTGTGCCTTTTACCTCGTATCCTGTGTTGCTATCAACTAAAAGGGGATTAACTACTATGACTGCTACAGTATTAATATTCCAGCATCTTATTTATGATTACTAATACAGTAATACAACATTGATAGAATATAAATTGTAGGTATACTCACTATATAGATAGGTTGTTTAATAAATTGATCATTTAAATGAACGAGGAATAGTTTTTTTTTTCTCTCGAGCACAAATTAATCATCTTCAATTAATATTGTACATTCACGCTAGTTTCCACTTAATCAATTCTTAATCTAATCATATCTCTAACACGATCATCAATAATGAATCACAAGCTAAAAGGAAATTAAATCATTAACTATAACATATAGAATGAGAGATGTGATGGAGAATATCACACCATTTAGAGTTTGGTCCATAAAGATCTATATGCAATAATTTGAGACATTACAAATCAATATAAATTCTATATCCCATTAGGTCGAACTAACTTCAGATTGTATCGAATTTTGATACTTATTTGAACGATGAAAATATTTCTAAAGCCTTAAATTTAAACATACTTTAATTTAATTTCTAATATATCCGTTTCTAATTTATTTTTTCAAACACAAACAACGATGAAACATTTGGATAAAATTGGATTTCTGTTATTATTGTTTTCCTCATTATACTTTAACTAGAAGGACTAATCGAGCTTCGCTCGATATTTAAAATTTTAATTTATAATTTGAAAATATATTATAATTTATAAATTTAATATTTGTAACCGATACAAACTAAATTATAACATATTTAAATCTATTTATCTGGTAACGAACAGACATACAATTAAAGACTTACGAAGTTTGAGAGAAATTCAAAGTGACAACGAATATATGTAATTCAGTTTAAAAATGAATAATAACACAAAACATAATCTATATATAAATATGAAATTGAAATTGTTATATAGATTCAGAGCAATACCAGATAGAAGACAAAATGAGGTATACAATTAGTATTGATAATTTCTTATGGAATATTACAAAGAAAGAGAAAATAAAACTTTATTAATTTACCGATATAAAATCTAATAAAAATGCATAGGTGGATTATAAAAATAAGGAAGCCTGAACCTGGAGCGAACTAAAATGACTACAAAAAATTTATTGTGCATGGAGAAAATATTCTTTATAAATTGCAATTGTATCTGTAATTTTGTGTTCATATTTTAGTATCGAAAGGTTAATTGGTTAGCAACTTGGTATCAAAATATATAAGCCATGTTTGATTGGTAGTAATGGTGGAGAGGGACTTTAAGCAACACAAAAGAGAGATGGAGACATGAAGAAAATGAAAGAATGAAGGGGTCAAAAAAATCAGAAACAAAACAATGTGCTGTAAAATTATTGTATGCTGGTGAATCGGGTCAGTTTTATGAGCAATAATACCCGACACACAAATAGCTACAAAGTAGCACGTTACAGAATTAAAAAAAATGCTATTTCACAACCATTTCACAATACTTGGAGTATCTAGCTACAAAGTAGCACGTTACAGAAATAAAAAAAAATGCTATTTCACAACCATTTCACAATACTTGGAGTGTCGAATGATATTTAACTAAAGAATTCCGACACCCACACATCTTTATTTATAATATTGATTCGGAAAATAATAAAATATAAGCTTAAGATGTTATAGGAGGTTAAAAAGGCAACATCGATCTATCAATTTTATATGCCCTCCTAAAGAAAAATCCAGCCAAATAAGATTATTTATAAAGGTTTTTTTTTCCCAGTCCGTTCCTCCCCCTCCAAATTAATATGGTATAAGACTGTAAGGTGCAGTTTAATCCTTAGTATAATCTGTTATGTAAATTCTGTGCAGCTAATCCTGTGATAAAATTTTGGGCGAACTGGATGTAGAGTAGAGAGTACTATGTAAGTACTATATGTATCGATTAGAAAAAATAAGCAATTTATGAAAAAAAAAATCAGAAAAACAATTCAGGCGGGTTTTTTAATCTAAAATATGTGTTTGTCCTGATCCGTTAAAATTTTTTTGAACGTCAATCCCTTGTTTGTGCTGCATGAAGCCATGAATATACATCTGGAAAGGGCTAAGTCCTCTCCGAGTACGAAATTTTATTAGATAGTCTCAATTTTTTCATATATTAATTTTAAATTTGACAATTAGATCAAATCTAACCAATTCACTTTAAAAAGCTTATTTAAGAATTTCAGATTCTAATAAGATTTGGTCATTTTAATTGAGCATTCAAATAGGATATATAGTTCAGTTTTTTATTCGGTACATGAATGGACTACTTAAATCTAAATTAAACATTTTAGTGAGGATGTCAACGAAAAGCCTATACTGAGAACTGTTAAATATGAACAAGCAATATCTTGCAGGGAAACAATTTTGTGTGCCCCGCCACATATTCAACCAATTAATGGCTGTTTGGTCCCCGTCAAAAAGCTCTGCTCATAAATGTAATCAGCTGCCTACGGGTTTTCATCGAAAAAAAAAAAAGATGTAATCAGCTTGGCTTTTGACACGTGGCATCTAAAAGCACGTCAGTAACTACCCTTACAAAGGATAGAAAAACTAACAATTTTCGGTTTGGATTCCGCTTCAGAACCACCCAGCAAAATTTATTCTAAAATGTTGATCTGTACTTTGGTATTTTCTTAATTCTGACTCTGTTTTAGTTTCATTTCGTACGAATATTGTTGTCATATAAAATATTTGTTAATCAGAAAATCGTTAGATCCGTCACTCTGAAACCATATTTTTCGAAATATCACTTTTTTTAAATGCTATTCAGTGTATTCTCAAATGTATCAGTTATTACATCACTTTTTCCTCCGCTCCTTTGTTTAATAATTTTTGTTTATTTTTATAAAATTACCTGTTGATATTTGTCAGCTAACCATAAAAGAAAGTTAATGAAATTTGTAATTTAAAATAATAAGAATCATATTGTTCGCCAAACATCACTCAATTTGAAAAAATATAATAAAGTAAGAGTCAATTTTGGTACAGCTCAATACCTTCACGAAACCAGCATAATGAGGCCGAAATTAGCAAAATTCGGCTGAACATGCCTTTTGAAGTAAAACTAAATTTTCAAAGAACATGTAGACAGATCCCTTGAGTGGCCCCAACAACTTTTGAAATACAACTTGCGCCACCCCCACCTGCTTTTCCTTTTCTATCAATCTATCTCTGCCACTCTGCTTTAGGTTCCTTTCTCCTTTTCTGGTTTATGCCTCCCCTCCGACGGTACATACAGTATCTTACCATTATTCTCGGGCAAAAAATAGAAGTTACTGCTCTAGCGGATACACAAAGGGGTTAAATTTTGTATCGGTGTAGATCAGAAATTTATCTTTTCAATGTAATGTTTTGATCTGCATTTTGAAGTGCAGAAAAAGTGCTGCAGCTATGAAACAATAAGGAATTAAATTAAGTAATTTCAGTTTCCCTTATTAGGCAAAGTGAGGTTTTAACTCAACAATCAAACAATGGAAAATAGAATTCTGCAGAAAAATAATATAAGAAAATTTTAAATTTGGTTTTCCTATCTTTTTTAGGAACCACATTGGGAACACATGGCTCACATAAACATGGTTAAAGACATACGAACATCATTGCATATTCTTAAACCCAATAGTAACCTCATAATTGAAGCTACAGCATAAAAACCCAATGTGTCTTCTGTTCACATGGGCGTAGCCGCGTAGGGTATAAAAGAAAAAAGAGGCGCCATCAGGGAGACAACAGAACCTTATTATATGTATACATTTTCTTTAATCTACAAGAGGGAATAGTACTAGAATATTTCTAGTGCAATTTTCATAAATCAGCTCCTTTCAGTGCCCACATTGCCATGGTAATTGGTTTCTGAAAGCCCAGTCCAATGCAAAAAGACATCTAAAATTCCAAATCGCTATCAGAAAGATTAGAATACCAGGCAGGTATTAAAATAAATTTCAATGCTAGAATGAGTATTCATGAAGTATATGTGGGTTTTATTAGAGTGAGAGGAGGAATCCAATATAACCGAAAGGTGGCCAGCCAACCACCAACTTTACCTATTCCAAAACAGGCCTGAACTTGAGTATCTGAGGCTACAAAAACATATAAAAATACCTAAAAAGGGAAGATAACCTGATATCTTGTTTTTAGCTAATTTGAGATCTAGACATTTTTTGGGTCTCAGCTCCAGAAATGATACTGACACGGTACAGACAGATTATCCTAACTCATTTGGACTGTTTCTCATCTAAATCCTACACATCAAACAGTTTAGGAATCTTATATCATTAAGTGAAAGCTCAACCATTGATCTGAAATGGACAGTCCAAATATACGTGAATCTCTAAATTAGTCTGTAACTCTTTACAGTTAGCTAGATGATTCAATTTCCAATACCGCCATACATAGAGATATTATTCCATGATCATTGCTCACCATCAGTACACCTGCTATTAAGGGGCTGTATTTGGTCACTCATTAGTGTAGGGCGTATTAGCTATCACCTGCACTTGATAAAACATAAAACCAGACAGAACAATCTTTATTCAAGGACATTAACAATATTTTACTCTTGTCCATAATTAATTGTAGCTGAGTAATTTAACTATCAAGTTACAACATATTAAAGAACGTATCAACAATTTTGATTATATAACTTAATCATGTTGTTGCTTCTAATTATATTTGGCAAGAATTGGCTCCCAGATATTATCAAGTTCCAACTTCATTCAATGCTACACGTACTGGATTTGGATTCCACTAAAAAACAAGCAGATATTACTGAGCTCAACTTCATTCGATGCCGAACAGTACTGATTTTTCTACTTGACTAAAGAAAAATAATTAAATAATTAAGCCTCTATTAAATCCAATACACCTCCTTTGAGTATTTGGGCCCCAAACTACATTCAAGTAGGTTTACCTGTGCAATTCTGTTGCAGCTAGCCCAACTTTGCATCAAATGGAATCATTTTTTTTTAAAGATTTTATTTGAGTGAAAAACCTCAATGAAAAAATAGAGATTACAAATGCTCTAAGTAAAGTTGACATGACAAATAGAAGGGAGCAATTAAACATAAAGCACGAATGAGATCATTTACTGATTGCATATGACTAATATGGTATTTTAGGAAAGGCTCATTTACATAGGTCTCTCTTCTTAGGGATTTATGTTATTAATTTATCATATACCCTAAAGTGATTATGTATTTATGTGAGGTCCAGTGAAATACAATTTCTACCCCCATTAATTTTGTCTCTTTACCTCTCTCATAATTTTCTCTTTTTTTTTCTCAAAAAACCTAACAGCATGCTGCCATTTATTTAATTTTAGTGAATTTCCATAATTTGGTATGGTTCTCAACCAACATGTAAAGATGGTAAGAGCAAAGGAAACTTGAATTAAAAAATGACAAAAAGAATAAAGATGGCAATAACAAAGATAATGATACGAAAATAAATCAATAAAAAGAAGAAAAAATATAGAATTACAAAGAATGCAACTAAAAAAATATAACCCAGAGAATTAAAATAATACTATTCAAAATAAAAAAGAATCAATCTCTCACTGGAACAGCAACAGTCCAAAATAGTGGTACCATGTTCTGGTACCATTAGCAGGCTCAAGACTGGCAGCAATAATCACTAAAGAGAGGGTGGGAAAGAGGGGGGCGAATGCTAAAAATAAAGTTTCCAGAGTCCAAGATAAGGAACTAAACAGTAAGTGCTGATTCACAATTCACACCTCATCCTAAATTCTTTTTGAAAACAAGCAGGAATGACCCTGCTACTTTCTATTAACAGAAAGCACCATTTTTGCATGCCCATTAAACAATCAGAGTTGATCCTTAGCTGAAATAAGAAAAATCGATCTCTTTCATGTCATCTTATCTAATACAGGAGTAGACTTTTCTCTTGTCAGCTGTTTATCTGTTTCTTTTTTTTCCTTTTTTTATTTGTGTTCCTATGTAATTGGGTGTTAGTTTGTGTGTCAGAAAGTATAGCTTGTAAAGACCAACAAATTATCTTTCTACTATTCAACACAATCAACACTTTTGTTCATTTATTGCAATTTTTATCTTCCAAATATGTAAAAATGACAATGGTAGGAAAAGAACTCTGCACTTGGTTAGTGCATTTTCCAGGTTCAGCCTATTATTTTGACTGGCAACAACTACAAGCACGAGTAGCTTGTGGAATTGAACACCAGTCCTAGAAGATATTTTGTCCTAAAAACCTAACTCAAACCCTAAACCCTATATTAAGATATTGACTTTCTTCTTTCAAAAAAAATGATTTTCTTACAACTTAACACAACTTTTGAACTCAACTTCTCTGTAAGTGCCAAATGCGAACCTTTGCCAGTGGCGATGATAAAACCAATCAGGACACACTAAAAGTGAGATAACTCAGAATAAGCAAACATGGTAGAAAATTAAAATTTTAGGGGGCATTTGGCAACGCCACAGATTAGTGAGATCAAGGTTAAAGTTAGTACTTTTGGGTAATTGTAGATTGGCACATTAGTTTCCTAACCTCATGCATGCCCAATGCATCCTTAAAGAGCAATAAGAATAATCAATCTGCTCTCTCATGAAAGAAAAAGCAGCAAGTACTAGATGCATTATACAATATCAGTCTTATTAAATGGTAATTGAAGCAATTGATACAACAGACACCAATTGGACATGAATAATGCTAGAAAATTTATATGAACTATTGGGCATAAGCAAAACAAAAACCTCAAGTACATATCACTTTGCCTCAGTAAGACAAGATCCCCTATTCAGCTACCTCAACTGAGTTTCTTGTTTTGACAATACAATTGTACATCTCAAATTACAGAAAAAGAATGAAAGAATAGCAACTTTACATTGAAGAATGAAGCACGACCAATTAAAAAGACTTCACAAAAAGAATAAACTAAAAAAAGGCCTGAAGTAACTGTTACCTACAATTTGCAAATCAGCAGACCAGTGCTACTGTTATTGGGAATCAATCAGCATAGAGTTGAGCATAATATTAACTGCGGCATCATAAACTGCACCATCATAATGCATCCCATCTAAAGTACACAGCGGCCCACAGCCACGTGTCAGCAACCCAATATCAAGCAGAGTGAAAGGACCACCTGATTCCTTTGACATCCCTCTCCAATTGACCTCCTTATTATATGCCTCCAACATATTACCAGTCATCTTCTCTTTTTTCTCCTCTGTGTTAAGTTTGGAATTAATAAGTTTAGGTAGACCTAACCAGAACATATGCGAATGCAATGAACCCGACGGCTCAACTAATGACTCTGCCATTTGCTTTATTTCAGCCAAGACAGTACCATACAAAGCTGGATTTGTTATATGCAGCATGTGCCACAGTCCCGACCCAAGAATCAACACGTCAGGATAACGTCTCGTCAGTCGAATGTCTCGAAGGAGCTGTGTTATGTTCGATTCATACGGTGCCCATATAAAATCTACCTGCCATAAAGCCAAGCATATCAATCAAACTGCATAAACATTTGACCCAATATAACAACAGTCTTATATAATTTTAATTTTTTTATAAACTAACACAAGCAACTGCCCCAAAACCAATTTATACTATTCTAAAAATCAACAAAATTCTCAGTGAGCAGCTACCTTGATCCCTTTATCTGGAAGCGTGATCTGGTAATCGCTATGTCGGCGAAAGAGATCAGGCTCGATAGTCGAAACTTCGGATGGCTCCATAAGCAGCCTAAGAAGCGCCAGAACAACAAGGCGCGCCTGGGAATCACCCGCGGCGAGGATCCAAGCGTCTCTAAGAATCTCCGAAGCATACTTCCCGGAGAATCGCCTGAAGTGGCAAGTCTCAGATTTGTCCCAGGACCAGGCAGGAGGGGAGGAGTGAGTCCAGGAGATTCGGTGCAGGCGGGAGAGGCAAAGAGAGGAGCTTTGAGAGAAGGAGGAGAAGTGGTGGGGAGAAGTTGGGAGGTGGAGAAAGAGAAGTAGAGAAGTGCAGAGAAGGCTCAGGAAGAGGAGCTTTCGGCGACTCAAGCGCCACCTGCCCATTGTTAGTTCTAGTTACTAGTTTAGTCAACAAGGTGTTGTTGTTCACGAGGCGACGAAATGTCTGAGGCGCGGTTTGTTTGACGGGAGAACCGAGATAGATGTTAATTCTGGCCCGGCCCAATAGTCTTGATTCGTGGGCCTCCACGCTGAATATTAATAAGAGTCTTTTGCTTTTATTTGGGCTGAGATATATCCGTGTTAAATGTGTGTTTTGAAACCTGAGACCTCTCGTCTCCCTCTCTGCTTGTGCTGCCTCCCGCCGCTTGCTGGGAAAGCATTTTATCGAACGCCATGCGAGCATGGTCTCCGATTCAATTTTCTTCTCCTTTTTCCGCTGTTTTACTATAAATGTCGAGGCGGGTCCATCGCCTGACTCCTCTCCTTTCCTTGATCAGCTTCAACTCCCCACACCTCTCTTACCTGAAGCGTGCTCATGCGCTTCTAATTGTCTCTGGTGCCGGTACAGCCAGACCCATCGCCCGTCGTCTCACCTTCCTTTACAGTCTCCGTTCAATTGATGATGCTGTGCTTTTGCACTCCCAGCTCCGATTCCAGGACCCAATTGCTTCTAATTACGTGGTGAAGTTTCTCGTTCGTAGTTCCCAACCCATGCAGGTGCTCTCTTTCTTTTCCCAGCAAGTACACCCAATCGGGTGTCGACCAAGCAAGTGCACTTTTCCTTTACTTATCACTGCTGCCAAGATTTGTAAATTTATTAACCATGGAAAACTGCTTCATTGTTTGGCCGTGAAACTTGGGTTTATGTCTCACGTTCCAATACCCAACTCGTTGGTACATATGTATGCTTATATCCTGGCATTTGACCATGCAAGACAGGTGTTCGTTGAAATGCCAAACAGAGATACTGTGGCATATAACTCTTTGCTGAGTGGGTATGCTAAAAATGGATATCTTGAGGAGGCTGAGATTTTGTTCAGTAGCATGCCAGAAGTTAACGCAATATCTAGGTCTATCCTTTTCAAGGGTTATTTGAGAAATGGGCAGTTTGAAAAAGGCCATGCATTCTTCAACCAAATGCTGATACTAGGTCTAATACCTGATGAACACTCCATTATCACTTTACTCTCGGTTATAACCCAATTCAAGCTAGTTCCTCATGGGAAAATGGTGCATGGTTTTCTGATTAAGAGATTGTTAAATATTACAACACGTGTGAGAATTGCACTCATCAATTTTTATTGCATATGCGGTCATCCGGACTCTGCAATTTTCTTGTTCGAACAAACCAGGATGGACAATGTCTTCCTATGGAATGCACTTATTTCAGGCATTGCTGGCTTGGGATTTGGGAAAACTGCTCTTGAATTGTTTGCCAGAATGCAATTCAATGGGGTGAAGCCAAATGAGAACACATTCAAATGTCTACTGCTAATATGTGGTCATGCCGGATTGGTCGACAAAGGCCTTGAATATTTTGTAATGATGTACTCTATGTATGGAATAAAACCTACCTTAGATCACTACTGGTGTTTGGTAGATCTCTTTGTCCGTACTGGGCGGTCAGACGATGCATTAAAAATAGTACAAAAACTACAATGTGATGGTCATTCCTTTTTATGGGATGAACTGGTTTCTGTTTCCAAAGCAAGGGGTGATATAAGCATCTGTGAATATTTGGGTAGAATGATGATTGAGTTGCAACCTGATAATAGCATGATATATATGCGCTTGTTGAATCTCTATGCAGAATCATCTACATGGGATAAGTATTTGGAGATAATGAATGAAATGAAGCAAAGGAAGCTGAAGAATACACCTGGTTATGTTGATCATGAGTTGATACAAGTCGCAAATCCCTAGTTTGACATGGCAGGTGCATGATGTTTTGGAGAGCATCTCGAGGCAAGATTGCAGCGTGCTTGAGCTGATCAAGATGCGGTGTGGCTGTACAATTTGCTGCGAAGTTTGCCGATCATTGTTTGCAATGGCGTGGATAACAGATAAGCTGTATCAAGTTCTGATGAGAGAGATTTCTCATGTGATCAATGAATTTATATAAAATATAAGGGGCTTTGTAGTTCGAACTTAGTAATTGATCGTAGATTAGTGGAAATGTAAAATATCAATTGTAAATTTAGTTAAACATTTACCAATTTTCTTTGAATGTACTCTTATGGAATAATCTGGTTTCACAAAATTTTGTCTAAATAATTAATTAATCTTGCTGTTCATATGCGTTCTGACCTTAGAATACCAGGCTCACAAAAGTTAATAGTTGCTGTTTACCTCTTCTACACTTTTTGTTCTTTCAAAATTAGGAATTTGAAGGTTTTGGATTTTTTTTTTTTTTTTAAACTTCAGTTCTGCTCTTCTAATTCATTTTTTTCAATTTTATCTCAAGTTTGTGTTTGTTTATAAAAATTGATTGACTAAATTCTATTTGCATTGATAGTGCAAGGTAGTAACCTTGATAATAGAGGCTGCCAAAACATTATCATTTATTCATTTTGGTAATTGCTTCTTATCATCCATGCCATCCAAATTCTTATTTATCCTTCTTTCAGCGTGATATGTCCCTCCATTCCTTCCACTTCTCATCTCCCTCGTGTCCATCTCTCTTGTTAGCGTCCTCTCCTTCATCCCTCCCTATAATTTTGTTTTTTTCCATCTCCATCTTTTCTGTGTGGTTCCTACTTCCTAAATGTTCAGTTTGTTTTTAGTAAAGGAATGTCTAATATTCGTAAGTGTTCAGTAGTTATAACAATGAGTATGTAGTATCTATTCAATTAGTAATACTAAAATAGTATCCAATAAGTGTATATGTTCACTTTGTTTATTATATATGTTCATATTATATGCGTATATGTTCATTTTATATATTTTTTTTTATGGCGTGGATGACAGTTATCATGCCCGAAACTGATTTTTCTGTTCAAAGGCTTCTATGCATGAAGTGTTAACGCAGGCTATGTGAGCCCAGATGCTTGAATTAGGCCCAATGTTTTTTTTTTTTTTTCTTTTGGTAATGAGCCCGTGGGTCCAATCTCCAATGTATTTCAACCCCCGCCGCAAACTTAAAATCATGCATCCGTTCTTACTTCACGCGTGTGCTTACAAGTAACAATTGAATACGTGGGACTCCTTTATTGGCTGTTGGCAGTAATCGTGAAAAATTCTAGTCGAAGTAGGAATTGGCATCATTATCTACCATTCCATTCATCCTGACCTCCAGATACCAACGTATCATCTCCAGTGAAACCCAAAAATGGCGACGACGGCGTGTTCCTACCCCGTTGTTGCTTCGCTTCTTACTTCCTCTAGCAAAGAGAGACTACCTTCCCCTTCCAACTTCTCCCTTCGGGTACAGAACCGAGTTCATCCAAGCCTCCGCTTTCAAACTCTCTCGACTCGGCCAGGCTACTACCTTGCACCACAAAGATGTAGATTTTCTGTGGCATGCCTCCCATCGACGACATCAGAAAGTGACCCAATCGATCCCACCAAGCTTTATATCAGTGGTACTGTACTGTACCTTCCATGTGTGTATATTTTCATTATCCCTATTTGTGAATTGAACAAATTATACTAGTTGAATACTGTTACTGACACTTGACTGTTGGCTATGTTATTGTTAGGTCTATCATTCCGAACCACTGAAGAAAGCCTCAGAAATGCATTTCAAAATTATGGTCAGCTAGTAGAAGGTAAGCTATTTTTGCTTTTGAATTTGTTTTTCGATCAAGTTATTAGAACCTTGGTGGTAGAAAATCAGATAGGTAATACAAAAGGTTGCAACGTGTGTCCACTGATGCAGTTAATCTAGTGATGGATAGAATAGCAAACAGGCCAAGGGGATATGCTTTTCTTCGCTATTCCACTGAGGAAGAATCAAAAAAGGCTATTGATGGAATGCACGGAAAGGTATCAATTTGCCTTATATTTGCTATTTTCATGCTTCCATTAGCTTTTCCAAAATCGTGAATTTTAACTGACACCAACAAATTTTTTAGCTCCACTGCTAAGATCACCATAGCATAGCACTAGTTGGTTCAATTTAAACAGTCATGTTTTAATAGAAGCTGTCGATTTAGAATCAGGCATCACTTTGAGATTTTTCTCTTCTTTTTTTTTCCTCTTAGAAGTAAACACTTCCGAGCGACTGAGTGCTTAATAATCTGTAAATGGCCTTAAATGCTATATAAGATGAGATGCATAATGCATTTGATTATAGTTGAAATTGGGATTGCTAACTGGTAAATTTTACCTCCTCCTAGTTCCTTGATGGCAGAGTGATCTTCGTGGAAATCTGTAAACCAAGATCAGCAGTGCGTCAACGAGCCAGGCGAAGGCCATTGCAGTACTAGTTACTTCATTTGGAGTCCCCCCTACGAGTTTGATTATTTTTCTTTTCTTCGTTTTCTCCTCTTTTTTTATTTTTCAAATTTTGAAGTTTACTATAGATGATGCGCAGGACAGTACTAGATTCGCTTTTACTTTTTCTACATTTTTCTCTTTTGAAGTTTACTATTGATGTGCAGACAGTACTAGATCCTTTTTCACTTTTTCTACTTTTGTAATGGATTCAGTTATTCTGTATTTACCACTCCTGAATAGAGTAACATTTTGTAATGGATTCAGTTATTCTGTATTTACCACTCCTGAATAGAGAGATTATGTTACCCGTGATGCAAATCGGTTTCACAATTACCTGGCTATAAATGTGACCGTATTTATAAAAGCAGAAATACTAGATGGATAATAATGCACTTCTGAAGAACAATAATTGCTGTAATAGATAAAGAATTTAACATCTTGTCCATCAGCTACTGTTGATTTAAAAATAATTCAGTACAATTTAGTACAACAGGATAATCATATTCGCCGATTGATCCATGTGGTCTTTTACAAAGTTGCCAACGCTTTAGCCTCTAAGCTTTTTTAATCTAATTTGTGTCAAATCTTGCCCCTAGGCAAGACATAAACCTATTAGGACTTAATTAATCTACACAACCTGACTTATATCCAATTAGAACCCGTTACTAAAAAGGAATGGTATGATCTTACGAGTTACCACATTACAACTCCGAAAGAATACCAAAAAAGAATGTTGTATACTTCACATCTGATAGGACAGAACATGACCAGTCATAAACCCAGTGTTACCTCTACTTCGCCAGTCTCGACCTTGCGTTTTTTATAAGGGACGAAGCCTCTTACTGGTTTGTCCTCTTCTTTTTTGTTTGAACTAATAGAAACATTTTCTTCTCGATCCGCAACATCTAAAGCCTCATCAACTACTTCACTGGCATGAGTAACAGACCCGGTCGAAGAGCTTTCCTTCTCATGCTCTTGCTTCTGTCCAAAATTCCCGACTATAGGATTAACATATGGATAAGGCCAAGTACCATAGACTGACCACCAGGGCACAGGTGCAATCATAGGTATGTTCATTCCATCTCCAGTATATGGTATGTAGTAAACAAATGGATTGGCACCACTTGGGCACTGTTCCTGTGCTTGTAAATTTGACTCCACTGCTTCACTTTGGCTTTTGCCATTTTCATTTGAAGGAGAAGAATTCTTTGACTCAGATAACACAACCATCTTACCAAACAGCTTAATAGATGGGGCATGTGTCTCCTGATCAGATTCCTGAAAGCATATTCAATTAACGCATTTTAACTTTTGATGGAGTTATTAATGAGTAACCAAGGTGTGAATCTTAATAGCATACTGACCATGATTAGTACCTCTGGCTCAGTGCACAGATTGTCTTCTGCGGATGTGGCAGTTGGCGATTGGCTTCTGCTGTCTGGGTCATTGGAACCAGAAGCAGATGATTCAAGAGGAGATTTATATACAATTTGGTCCAAATTTTCGGACTCGATACTAGATAAAACTGACGTGGGGGATCCTGTCCCTTCCTCATTTACCGGTGAAACCTGCACAAGAGACTGCTCAAATTGTTTCGAAGTCTCTGAATCTTTGTTCTTTTGGTTCCCCAGTTTGCGTGGATATGGATGCATCGGTTTTCTCTTTGGTCTTGGAGGAGGGATTTCAATGCTCGTTCCCCCACTTGGTGATTCCTTTGTAACCTGAAGTTGAAAAGGAGATTTTTAATAGCCAATTAAAATTTATGTTGAGCGTTCTTTGTACTTTATACCAATTATACCCCATATATATACACCATTTACTCGATTTATGAAATCCTCTCTTTATGTTCCTTTAGGAAAGAAAAGGAAAGGCTTAAAAACATATTTAACATCATAAATCTTCTTATATCATTGGCATATGTTCAAAATACAATAAAAGAAAACCAAATTGTTGATACTTTTAGCAAGCTCCAACTATAAACGTAGCCCAAGTACATCTAATTTCTTGAAGCTACTATAGTTCCGTTTAATCCCAATGTCTAGTTCCACCAAAATTTTGATTATCAGGCCTGTTAGTGTATTTAAATTCCAAACCAGATTTGACACCAGTACCACAACAAATTAAAAGACAATTAGTTTGCTTGGGCGAGATTAAGACCTTGGAGAAAAACTTCTGGGCATGGCTTCGGATTTGGACGGTAGTCTTGGTACCTATATGCTCTGTGATGAAACATGGTAAAAAGGGTCAACACAGGTTTCATAGATTTCAACACCATTCTATTTATATTTAACCTAAGCTACAGAACTTAGATTTATCCAAAATTTGCATGCATCTAACCTTCGATACGGCGCCAAGCACGCCCATACAACTGTAAAGCTTCTAGAAACTTCTTATGTTCTTCCTCAGTCCACTTCTCTCTTTGTTTTGTTATTGTATATGGCTTCCTTACCTAATTATAGAAAATAAACCTTAATAAGATCTCTTGAGTGATACTAAATTTATGCCTTGAGTACACCAGGATTGCTAGTTGTAGACAAATCATAAGACTCTAATAGGCTTCCAATTCCATATATAAATATCAATTAAATAATCTCATCCAATAATTTGAGCAAACTGGTACCTTGGGAACCATTTCATCTTCATTTGAACCTGCACCTGAAAAATTCTGATTCAGCCCATCAAACGATATTGTTTTGTCCTGAAAAGAAATCAATTTAGGACCAAATTAAGAACGTCTTTTGAAAAGCGCAAGCTTAAAAAATCAAATTGACTTATCCCCCACACCAGATTTCAAAATCTGAAAGCAAGCTCAAACAAACTACTAACATACCTCTACACACGTTTCTGAAGGAGCCATTTATATTCAAAGAAATTCCCAATAAATTCCAATAACAAACAAATTCAGGGCTACAATTCTCTCAGCCTTCCAATTCTCTTCCTCCAGTCAAAGCAAGAGGCAGATACGCTTCCACTTATATCAATCACTTGATAAACTGCCTCAAATATACACTTTTCCGACAAATCACCACTCAGAGCCTCTACTATCCGCATAAAGATGCAAATTCCTCTCAAAACCCTGACAAATTTCAAACGATCTGCAATAAATTCACTAAAATTCATCTCCAATTGTCGAGATCTAACTGTTTTGTACAAGAAAAAAAAAAAGAAAAAAAAAAGAAAGGCAAAGCATGAGAAATAAGTACCTTGGTTCACCTGAGGAGATTCTAGAGACTACTCTTTTAGTTAGATAATTAATTGAGAAATATCTCTTAGTTTAGTTGAGAAGAGAAATAAAGCTCGAGTTTGAAATGAAATGAATGGCTTGAAATGTTTAAGATTAAGAGGGGAGATATGAAAGAGGAAGGGTGAAAAAGAGCACGGAGGAGCTGCCACGTAGGAAACCATTTTTATTTTCTTTTTCGTATTTTCCGTGGAAAACTCCAGAAGCCGCTCGATTCTTGTGGCTGGTAGTGCTTGGCCCCACCTTCGGACACGTGTCGTGTCGGAGACCCGCGGCCGTTTTTTTAATGCCGTTTTGTGGATTGCTTGTAGATGATTATGACCTCAAAGACTGTTTTTCACTGAATAAAATAATCTAATTTATTTCTTGTGGTGAGCGTTGCCCCGTGCACTTTTGCTTGTCTACCCACAATGTTGTGAATCTATTCAGTTCTAGTTTTCAACAAATTGACTCTCTAGTCTCTGCTCCTTAACCACCTGGACAAACTGTGATATCCAGATGTATATTAAAAAAAAAATGAATACAAATATTATGTCATATATATCTAGTATAATTAAGAAAATTACAATATAAATACAAAAAATCTCACTAATTAATTGTAAAAGATATTTTTAATAGAAACTTGAACTCTTCATACAGCAACAAAAAAATAATGATAGTCTTCTAAAGATAAATTGTAATCTAAGATAACAGTTATAGTCCAATGTTAAATCCATTCGCGTAAATATATTTTCAGCCATATACCATAGTAATAACTCTCTTAATATATTTTGTGAAATTACTTCCAAGATGGCAAGCCAGACAGGACAGCAATGAGAATTGGATATTTTGGAGGTTGATGATGTTAATGGTAATAAATTAGGTAGCTTTCGGAAATAGTTAGGAGGAGATATTCTTCAAAAAATCAGGGTGCTGTTAATGTGGACTTTAGCTCCATCTTTGCCACGTCATGGCTCCTAAACCCTGCTGACTTCCTACGGCAATCATTCGCTAGAAGTTCATGTCTCAACAGGTGGTTCCGTCTCCAAAATTTTTAAAACAAAATATTACAACTTGAAGCAATATGAATTGACATTAAAACTTTTTTGTGTCAATTATATGACCTTTTTTCATATTTATTTTTCTCCTTGAAGTAGCCTTATTGGTTATTACGAAATAATGGTTTAAAATTGATTAGTTTCAGAATAATTATTACGATAACTTCAACATGTGCCTCGTGCTCACGTGACTCAATTTGTTAAAAGGTAAGAAGGCGCAAAAAAAAAAAAAAAAACTATTATTGACAAAAGATAAATTCCGGACAAAACGCATTAATCATTATAACTGTTCAATAAAGCTCCAATGAACGAGACAGAAGCAACCCTTAGCTAATCTAAAGATTGAAATTTCTGCCAGGACAAATCTTCAAGAAAGATCGTACAAACGGGGTCAAATCTGCTTCCTCCCACTCTAGAATTTCTCATCTTTTGGCAATAATTAAAGAATGTATTATAGGGAGTTTTGATTGATTTACTTGACTATCATAATTGTTAACATCTAAATTGTCAAAATAATTTTCTCATATTGAAAATATACTATTCACTATTTAGATAGGCCGGTTATAAAATTTCAATCAATATTACAATATACAAATTAATCATCTCTAATATAAAATGAATGCTGAGCTTTCAGTTTCAACAGCTTATATCATGGACGAGGGTCAAGTAAATTTTTATTTACGCATAATTTAATACAAGACATATTTTAAGTGGTAGAAAGCACAAGAGTTATTTCCGTTTTCCATTTGACGAATTTAAAATAATTTATACTAGTCGCTGTTTCACCCATTTTGTAAGTGCGACCATTTTCCCAACAATTCCAAATATGGAATTCCAGTGGAACGTCCAATCATTATCCATCTGGAATAAAACCTCCCCCAATTGCAGAGGGCTCCAATAAATCGGTGGCCCCTTCCAGAAATCCACTAGAAAACTTTTTCTTGGCGTGGAGGGGAGCCAAACCAATCACCGCCGGTCTTCTTTCCACCAAGTAATACTTCTCAGATCTTCTGTGCCATTATAAAACTCTTACGTATATGGCGAGTCGCTGTATCTGAGTATATCCGCACCTTTTCATAGAAAACCACACGGAAGATCTATTTGGAATAATTCTCAGGAAAACAGGAACCAGTAATATCTTCACGGCCTACTAAAATATCTTCTCGTCCAATGAGAGACAGTCACTTGTCGCGTGGTAAGCAACCCGCTGAGGCATTATACAACGACACATGTCCCGTGAGCGAACCACAGGTGCCTCGCTGTCAAGGACACCACAACCAAGTAATAGATCTCGTGGGACCGTACACGAACCAAATTGCGTTAGCTTTGGGGCCGAGCGATTCAGTTCCACTGTGGCTCTTTCTCTGTGACTGATCGTGAGTGTTAATAGAGAAGTTGTTGATGATATGGGTTATAGAGAAGAGAGCACAGAAGATCAGGAGAGGTGCAAGTTGTGGAAGCGTCAATGAGAACGCAAATCTAGAAAGCACTCCACGTTCTCTGGCTTTTAATCTACAGGAGCCAGCTGGCCGAGACTGGTGGCTCAGGAGGCACCAACCTTAATTGGTTTTGTTTTTATAAAATATCTTAATTATTTTTGCCTGTTTACCAAACTGCCTAGTCAGATTATATCTAATCCTCACAATGAATAATAGTCAGATTATATCCCCCTCTTTAACTTTTTGTTGTCTTTTTTTTTTCGCCAACAAAGTGAACTTCTTCATTTTGAAAAGTGCAACTAGCTAATCTCTCTGTCCATTTCCTCCCAGCAGAGCTCTGCCTTTTTCAAATACCCAAGATGTTGTTTTGAAGATGTTTGGAAAATAATTTTGCAGAATTTCGAGAGCTTAAGGCCTCGCTCCAGAAGGAGGGAGACAGTGGAAAGGGAAGGGAAGAGAAAAAACCTACCCTGCTCCAGAAATTAATTTTGGAGTGAATGGATGGTAATGAAGGGTAAAACTAGGTTACAAAGTCGTACCCTCAAATTTGGGGTGTAAAAAATTTCTCCTCTTTTCCATTCCATTCCATTCCTGTACCTCTTGCGGAGCAATGCCTAAATGGTGTAAGGTACTATAATATCATGGACTATTCATTTTTTTCTAGAGATATTTTTTGGACAACAATAGTCACTGAACTTGTGAACAGAAGTACAAGTTTTATATCTTATCGATCCTGATATCAATATTGCGTTACTTACATTATTCTTTCTCCATTCTATTGTGCAAAAATAACAAAATTATGCTGATTTATATATTATCCTGAACAAATTTTGATCCCATTTATTTTCTGAGACAATAGAACAAGCTATTCGTTTCGGGCTTGTTTGGATGGGTTGGGAATAGTGGGAATAGTGTGAAGAGTGGGAAGAGTGGGAAGAGTGTTATTCCTAGGTTGTTTGGATGGTGAGTTTAGGAATAGCGTTGGGAAGTGTGAAAAAGTAGAGAGAAAAGTGTTGTTGGGAAGAGTGTTCTTGGGAAGAGTGGGAAGAGTGGGAAGAGTGTTATTCTTACTATTCCCACCCACCCAAACAAGCCCTTTTCGAGTCTCGAAGTTGAGATAGTATTATATTGCCAAAACATCCAGCCGATCGACTAGTAACACCATAATTTTATGCTAACAATCATTAATAAATGTGAAACAATTAAAGGTCGCTCAACTAAATATGACTCTATCATATTATGGTTACTCAACTACGATGTTGATTTTTGTTCAAATTGGATCAGCGTGTTTATATCTAGTTCAAATTGCTCGTGAATTGCCATTTAATGTTTTCAAATTATCAATTCTGCATTTCTATTCATATTACTAATTAAAGAAATACTATTTTTTTCAAGTTATATTATATTGATTTGTGAAATAAACAAAAAGAAAAATTAATCCCATATATCACACATACATATCTTTCCATAAAAAAAAAAATTAGATCAATGCCACTCCGAAATCCTCGAATTTAAAAAATGAGTCTCCAAAATTATGTCTTAAACATTATCAGTTCAAATCCAATTAAGAAATTCCCACTTATACAGCTATCTCCGTACTTAATTTTTCATATTGACCAAATACCCCTCCCATCTCACATTTTAAATTTTTAATACGTAAAAAATTTGTAATTATAAAAATTTTCAAATTTTCAAATTTCTTCTTGAAATATGTAAAAAAATTGTAATTATAAAATTTAAATTTCTTTAAATTTTGAACAAATTTGAAGTTTTGAATTTTTTTTTAAATTCGAAATTTTGGTTGGAAATTTTCAAAATTTTTAAATTTTGGTCAATACAAAAAATGGATATGAAGTTGAGAAGGGTGGATATTTTGGTCAATACAAAAAATAAAAAAAATGGATATGAAGTTGGACTTGAATGTATAAGTGATAAAAAATTTGTAGCTTAATTGGATTTGAGGTGCCATTGTTCAAAGACATAATATTGAAATGATAATTTTCAAATTTAAGAATTTTAAAATGACATGAATCTAATTTCCCAAAATGCGATTTTCAAGAACACAAATCTATAATACATTTCGAACCTAAACATGCTCTACATGTATCGTACCACTTGAAAGTTGAAAGTTGGATATGTTGGAGTTGTGATTGTAAGCTATATGCCTATATCAATTATGGATCTGTTTTATATTTGTTTCCCTACAAAAATATATTAATTCAGAAAAGGAATGTAAGTTGTGTCCCTCCCATCTGGGTCTGCTTCATGACTCGTTAATTAATAGAACCGAGGGGCGGGCATGGAAAATTTGACCAGAAGAATTTACTCTCAAAACAAGAGGATACAGTAAGAGGATTAACTCTTCACAAAATCTTTCTATTTCTCACCCTTCAATTAAGTTGATCATTTCTATTCATATATATTTTCTCTGTTTGAATGTTATTACATTTAAAATTGACATTGTAATTTGGAAAAGTCAAAAAGTTTTCGGATTATAAAGAAAAAATATATTTAAAGCGACCAACATTTGACATAGGAAAAAGTCAAGACGCCTTACCAAAAAAAAAAAAATGTAAATCTATCGCATCGAATCTTGTAATTTTTATGCTTGATGCACGAATTAAACACGTAATATTCAATTATACAAAAACTATACGATAGTCCGATTTAGAATTTTGAAAAATACACAAGCGCATTGTCAAGATTTTTATACATATATTTCGCTGTGTAATTGTTTTTGGGGCAAATTAGATCTATATGTATGTATCATGTCTGCGTGTATATTCAACATTTTTTTGTCTCGAAACTTGGAAGATTAAACTTTCAGTTTTTTATTTTAAATTTTAAATAATTATAAAGAATTTTTCAGGAGGTGTTGTCCTTACTAATAAACTAGACCGTAGTTCTCTTGTTTGTATGTTAAAAGTTTGGGTTTTTAGTTTGTTAGCAGTAAAGCAACAAAGAAATTCTAACCACACGCTGACACGCATCATCTAGAAGGCAAAATCTGCATTTTTATTCAAAGTATTGCTTGCTCCTATTTCAATTCATACATCATACTACTGTTGAAACTACAACAGATCATAACGTGCTCCTATTTATTGCTTAGTTTACGACTTAATAGATCCGCACGTAACTATAATCAGATGAGAAATAGTGGACCAAAAGCTATATATAAGAATAAGAGTGTTTTTGACAACTGACAACGATGTTAGTTTTCAACTACAGTAAGCTCTATAGTCGTTACTAATACAGAACAGATGATAACCTGCGTATTTCAATTCACAAAAAAAAAAAAAAAAGGATCTCTAAGAACTATATAATAATAAATACACCGATATTTGTAAGATAGAGACTTACATTAAAGGCTTCAACGAACAGTACTGTTTTCTTTTATCTGGACTAGCTTCTGGTTAGGATTACATAGCCAATGCTATTATATTCTTACAGTAAAATTTGTTGAATATCACTGAATTAATATAAAATTAATTTTCTGTCATGAACTGCTAATTATATATTTTTTTTCTACCATAGAACTGTAATACTCGGAGTTCGGGGACCAAAAATAAGTTTAATTTCAATTTCATAAACCTTTGTCAAAATTAATCCTCTGTTTTTATTTAGTTTAGCCATTAGTGTATAATTTCATGCCAAAATCCGGTGGGTTATTTTTCTCTGTTCCGCAGAGTCAAAACAAAAGATAAAACTTCACACGTATCATGTCAAAACCATCGACGTAATATTCAATATATTTTCTTCTAAAGACAACTGCAAATGAGGCATATAATAAAGTTCAAGAGAAGTCATTCAAGTTTAATTTATTTGCTTGACCAAAAAAACAAGTTTAATTTATTTGATTTTAGTTACTTCAATTTTTATATATTTGAGTTGTTTCTTTGATTTTAAATTGAAAAAAAAAATTATAATCTAGTCATTCAAACTACTGGATATATTGAACTATCCTAAGCAAGTTAAAATTTTGTGTTGTAACAATATTTGAGGAAATAAGTAACAACAATTTATCTTTTCTGAAGTAATTTTTTGGTCATGGAATTAAGGGAAAAAATAATACCAGGACAAGAAAAAGTTTCTTGTTCGTCATGTCAAACGGATTCAATGACATCTCGACAGACAGAGCTGGATACTTAAGTTTGAAAAAGTTTAATTTAGAACATTAATTTCCTCCTTCGCCAACCCTTTCTGATTGAAAATAATTCCTAGTAGACTTTGTCAATTGCACAAAAACTTTACATGGACCAAACTCAGGAAATTTTACAACAAATGGATTTAATTGTTTTGTTGTACAGTAACTTACTATTATTATAGTTACGAGTTATTTGTTGTAGTGATACTTTCCGACATATCATATTTTTTAAGGTCAGAAAATACTTTAATGTTGCTATAACTTTTTTTGGAAATTGAAAGCCCATATGCTTGTTTTGTTACTTAGTAAAATACCATATAATTTTCGGTCCAAAGTTCATAAAAAATAAATAAATAAAGTAAAAGATAAAAAAAATGGGATTACGAACATTTCTCAATGAAAATATCGCTTCCCACTGGGTGCCTAAAATTAATCTACGATCGGTACTTCACTTGAAACTAGTCTTTTATGGTTGATTTATAATGAATTAAAACAAATATATAAATTTGGGATGTATGCACTCGCGTGCACAGTTTCTCGTCTGGATCTTCCGTGGCAACTCGACTGGATTTTCTATGGGACATGATTCTTTATCTGGATTTTCTGTGGCAGCTTATGTATAATATTTCAATAGTATCCTCAATTTTTATGGCATTTTTTATATGGTGTTCTGAATTTCGTAAAAAATATATATATGTTCGATGTTCACTCTATAGTTATCGATCTTAACTACACAGTCGCTCATTTCATTAAGAAGCCATTTAATAACATATTCGTATAGGAATGAATCACGCAACGCACGAAATTAGCACTAGTGATTAATTAACTCGGACAAGGAAGTTCTCTTTTTAAAAAAATATGATCTTGAAGGAATAAATTTCAGTTTTCACTTCACGTATACTTCAGCAAATGAACACATGATTCTTATTCTCAGAAAGTCAGAATGCTTTTCATTAATTTTTATAGTTTTGTTATTCCAATTTTCTTCTATAGTTTTAATCATTATTTTTAGAGGAAAGGAATGGTCCAAAAGAAGCTGCGTGGAGTTTTATCTTTATTTTATTTCTTGGAAAAAGGTCACCTATTCAAAACTGAACTTGATCTATTTGGTTTTATATCTAAAGGATCATCGCGCTATATTTTTTGCAAGTAAAACAGAACGGAATTTTGAGTGTTCTGTATATAATAACAGCTGTTTATAATCAACGTAAATGGTTTAGATTAGTTACGAGAAGGATTCTAGTGCCTCACCGATGCCATAACTTCTTTTTTCTTTATTAATATATAATTTTTTTTATTTTGATTCTATATTGTTGATCATGTTCAATTTGACAAATGATGTGTTTTCATATAATTTCATGAGATATTTCAAATGTTATTTTTTTACCTCTTAGTCGAGTATCAAATGATTTTTTTTTAAAGATTGGTTTGAAACCAACAATTTTGTTATAATAAATTAAAAAATAAATGATCTCTCTGTGATTCAAATCAAGGACCACATGGTTGATGGAATAGAACCAAACCACTTGGCGAACAAGCCAGCTTTATCAAATAAATTTTAAATTTTACAAAAATCATATAAAAAATATCACTCATTAAACTAAACAAGATCAACAGTTTGAATTTTTAAATTTTGAAACATTAGTATATTACTAAAAAAAAATGAAGTTGTGATAATTGATGGAAAGCAAAATTAGTTGCAATGGAATCTTCCTTGTTAGTTTTAGTGGCAACTTTTATGCGTTCAATGCATTTCGAAAAAAACTTTTATGTGTTCAATGTACTGATGATGATGCTATCTGCTATCTTATAATAAAAAACTGAAGGAAAAAAAAAAAGTATGCACGTTAGTGTCGTTTTGTGAGGCAATGTCAAAACTCAAAAGTGAAGATTCAATCCTTGTAGGTAAACTTGCAAATTGGTTTATGTTTCGTCTTTTGAATGATTTATGTTTAGTCTTTTTGTAAGTCTATCTTGTGAAATTAAGTCTTTTGAAAGTCTAATAAGTGCAGTATAGGCTGTTGAATATAAGTACTTCTGACCCGAGAAACAAAAAATGGACTCCTCGACGGCTCGACAACACAGAGGATCATAGAATTTTCATGCAGAGGTTTCTCTATCAATTTTAAAACTGATGTGTTTCTGAGAAAATATAAGTGCCAAAGAAATGTTATAAATCATTACAAAAATGTTTGCCATTTATTATAGTTAAATATGGGATGCTGACACAGACTGACGTGCAGTCATTAGAGAAATCCAAAACAACAATTCTTGGTCAATAGTCTTTACAGACGTATTCAACTTATCCTCCATGCATATTTCTTTGGTGGCTATATGCCTAAACGAGACACAGAAATAAATAGAAAAAAGAAAAGAATGTGAAGATAATTGCTAACTAAAGATAATAGCTGACCTACAACTCCCGAACAATTTTATTCAACAACATGAGCAAAAATTATTATTATTTTTTATTTGAAACAAAAAATGAGCTTTCATGAATATTTGTCAGTTTCTGTTATAAAACTAACCTACTGAAATTCTACACTATGATGTTTCTCAAAATTGTACAAATTACAAAACTCTCAGAGCGAACTATTCTGCAATCAGAATTTCATAAACATATTTTGTAGTTGTGAAGCCATGTCACCTTTGTTCTCCTTGTGCAACATCTTTACTACTCTAAAATAAACCCGTTGATTGGGTCTGTATCCCTTCTCCATCATCTCATACAGAATCCGACCCGCTTCCGACACTCTTTTCGATTTACAAAAGAGGCTAGAAAGCATACTATAATTCACATTAACCGAGTATTTATCCCTTGAACTCATATCAAGCACATATTTACAAGCATCTGCTTCCCTTCCTAATAAAAAGTATCCTTTTATAAATGCAGCATGGGTTTTAAGCCTTGGCCTAAGCCCTTCTAGAAGCATTTTATCCAAAAATTGAGTGGCTGAATCAATCCTACTGGCCTTACAAGCATGGAATACAAGCAACTCATAAGTTATTTGATCAGGTGTAAACCCCAATCTCTCCATTGTCTCTAATAAACCACATGCCTCATTAACTCTGTTGTACTTCAATAGGCAACCAAGTATATAATTGAAAGAGTTCATATCTGGGTCACAATTTGACTGTGACATTTCGTCGAACACCTCCTGGGCACCTTTAAAGTCGCCATTTTTGCACTTGGCTGCTATCAATGCATTGTAGTAACGAGTCCTCTTCGAAGTTTTCTCCATGACAGAGATTGCTAGATCAAAGGCATTCATAGAACAAAGGTGTCTGATGAGAGAAAAGATCCCAGAACCCCTACAAGATCCTACTCCATTTAAAACATCAACAATTTTTTCAACTGAATTCACAAGATCATCAGACCTTGTCAGAGTCAGAAATCCAAACGCCTTTTCGGTTAGGCAAAACCCCCTCGTTGAAAGCTTGGTTAACAAACCAAACATGGTTTCATAATCATCCACCCTTCCAAGGTTATTCACAAGCTGATTATAAATCTTTGCACTAGGCACAAAGCCAGGGCTACACTTCATAGCCCAATTGAAAAACCGCAATGCCGGGATCCCTTCATCATTCAAAGCACATAAAATCTCAAGTACAAAAGATGGAGAAACAATCAAATTCTTCTGATTCAACTCAGCCTCTAATCTACTGGAATCTTCTCGGATTAATCTCACTATCTCAGCAAAACCAACCTCACGATCATCCGAAATTACACTCGGAAACCTACTTCTCTTTCCTTGTGGCATTGGTGAACCGTTTAGCGATGAGAAATTCCTACAAGGAAAGTGAAGAAAGGAGCGAAAGATGGATGTGGAGGAACTGATGGTGGGAAGTGGGAGAAGGGGGTATGGGATTCGTGAAAGGGAAGAAAAGGGGAATGGAGTGAGAAGTGATTGGGGTGGTTTGGAGCGTGAAAGTAGAAAGATTGCGGGAGAGAGAAGGCGCTTTGGTGGGAATCTGTGATGCATTTAGGAATTAGGAAGAGGAGGAAGCCACTGGTGCGACTCCCTCGAGTAGGAGACGCTTGACTCCAAGTTGCAATGATGCTGCTAATTGTGAGGGGAATTGATTTGTATTTTATATCCTCTTCCCATGCTAGAATATAATCAAATGTGTTTGATGTCAACTATTGAAATTTTAAATAATCGATCTGAATGTCATCTTTATATTGAAATATTGAAATATGAAATATTTTCGTTGAAATTTTAAAGTAACTATTCGAACCACTTAATATGATCTTCATATTGAAAATTTTTTAGAGACCAAATTTTATATTTTTTTTCGAATTTTGAATTATTATTAAAATTGAAGGATCCAAAATTAATTAGATCGAAAATTTTTAAAATTCAAATAAATAATAAAAAAAATTGAAAAAATATATATAATTTGATCTCTAAGCATATTTCATTATGGAGAACAAATTAAACGGTTCAGATCGACCGATGTAATCTCGAAAAATGAGATCCCATTGCATTTTAACGAGCCAAGTGTCAAACACATTTGACTCTAACATTACTTCTCGGTGAATTGAAAATATTTCAATAATATGATACTTTTTTCTGAACAATATCGCTATGTTTTTTAGATGACTAATTCAGCATGAAGTACTTTAAATTTTAAATTTTCAAATGTATTTATATTTAATATTTAAATTAAATAATGATTGGTACAATAATTTTTAATATATTTAACTAAAGAAGAGAACTAAAAATGTAGAAAAAGCAAAAATAGAAAACTATTTTTAACTAAAAACAAAAAAAAACTGTATTCAACCAAACATAAAAATGGCTTCAAAAACTTGCCAAAATAGTGCCATATTGAATATGATATAGAACTAGCGCATCTAAACTTTCTTGCATTACAGAAAAGCGGTCAAAAATAGAAAAAAAAAAAATTCACGACTTGATTAATACTATAGATATCGGCTTCCAATTTGCATTAGATTATAGAATTGCCGATATCCAATTACATTTTTACCTGGATTTTGTTAGCTATTCAAATTTCACTGTTAAATGATTAAAAACCTACATCCTGCTATATGTTGAATTTTCTTTTTCTTTTTTTTTTTGCGCTATATCTTAATGAATGCTCCACGCCTGCGCTCACAAAACAATTTTGGTTTAAGCCAGTATCTACTTCCCTGCGTTTCATACATCAGACCATATCTCAAGCGTCATAGATCAAATGATGAGATTAAACATAGCTACAAATTTAAGATGAATTTTTCACAAAGGAAAAAAAATTTAAGACGAATAGAGAGGAAGAGAATAGATTTGCTTCCAAAATTTCATTTCCGAGTGAATAGAATTTTAGAAAAGAGAATAAAAAAATATTATTTTATCCCTTCCCTTTCACTTCATTAGTCGCTTTTTGGAAAAATAGTTGGAATGATTTTTTTTTTTTTTTTTTTTTGGTAGTTAGATGCAATGATTTGATACTTCGGAAAACCTATCAATCATATTTGAATGTCAATAAAACTCAAGAAAACAAATAATAAACCTCCCATACAAAACATCAGAAATGCAATGCTATTTCTATACTAAATAATATAAATGTACCTAGCTATCCAGTACAAAAGGTAATTACTTCAAATAAATTCACCATAAAATAGCCAAAGCCTAAAACACTACAAAAAGGAGCTAAGTATATACAAAAGCAACTGCCTCATAGACCAGGGTTTGGGTTGTTTCCAGCAAGGATAAGAGAAATCTCCAGACCCCTGCTGAATGCTTGGTTGAACAAGAGACGGGTTTGGAAGGTAGACAGGAAGGGGAACCATGAAAATATGGCTAGAGGCACAAATATAAACATCCCCATTGCTGCATCATACAGTCGAGCAATGGAACGGACCATCTGCCACAACCTGATTTTCTTCACTGCTGGCTTCCATGCCACAGCAATCTATTTACGTGTAATGTAATAGATGTCAATGAAAAAGAATATGCATGAAAGGGCAAACAAATTTACATGTCTAAGTGCTTATTATATTGTTGTAAAGCTATATTTGTGCTTGTACCCAATGTGATCATATGAATTTTTTTATTCAAGTGCCAATGTCTTTGCAGATTTTTTGTTTTCCATGATAATGGTAGGTTCCTGCTGATAGCAAGATTAGTTTGTATATAACTAAGATGAATGTGCTAAAGCAGTTATACAAACAATGAAAATGGAAAGTAGGCTCCAACTATTCCTACTAGCATGCTAAAAGTAGTAAAAAGTAGTAACATGGGTGAGATCACTTGACAATCATAAGAAATAAAATTCAAATTTGAAATCCAATATCAGAATGGTTGTATATAGTGTAGACATCCTCCTTTTGAGATTAATGGTTTGTGCTGCATCACTAAACAATACTTAAAATTGCATGAAATTTGAGTGGTACCCTATCTGTATATCCAACAACATACGGATAGAATTATTTAAAAATTTTTAACCTTATTTGAATTGATTTGAGAGTATATTGTCAAGATCATCAAGATAAGCCATTGCCAATTGATTTCTCTGAAGTAATAGAAATAGCTACCAGCAAGACAATAGAAAAAAAAAACAAAATAAAATAAGCAAGTTAGAACTTACTGAAAGTATTCCCCAGCCAGTAGGAATAAATGCCAAAACGCAAGCGAAAAGGTCAATGATTGAAAGAGAAGTTGCTGCAACTGCAACAGCTATTGCAGCTAATACAAGCAAGAACACAGTGGCTTTGAGAAGACGAAGCAGAAGTTGGAAATGCACCATGGCTTTTGGATTTAGGCCAAATATCTGATAAAGGCACAATTATGATGTGAAATTTTAGTTCCGATAAAATGGCAAAATTTAGGACAGAAAAAGCATAATGCGCGTACCAAGAAAATGAGTAAGAGCACAGAAAGAACAGCCCAAGATGCACCATAGACCTACAATTTCATGTTACATAAAAACATGTCAGTAAATGGTGAGTCACATTGAGACTTGTTCTTATAGAGGTAATCCCATATTCTAATTTTCAAAATAAAAATTGCACGGTATAAAAGGAAAGTAGTCATACCGACAGTGAAGTACTATTGCTCACATCCAACTTGTAGACAATACCGTATTGAAAGATAAAAAATCTCAAACTCAGAATAGTCTCCAATATCCGTCCCCTCAAGGTATGAATATGCGACTGTACATGAAAATTCAGCACTGATTAGATAGGACTGACCAAACCATTTTGAATTTTTAACCCACCTTAACCACTCACTGACTCCACCTTCAGAAATAAAAAAATAATAATAATTACAGCTTTAATCATCCTAAAGCTGAGAGATCACAAGCTCCGAACAAAGATTGCCAATTAAAAGTGGCAGTATCAGATCATCTTAACTGACCATCATAATTCATTCAGCAACAGAAACCAAAAATGATCTGGTTCTGAGTGAAAAATAAAAAGCACTCGTACTACTAGAGATGAAAGCATACTAATTATAAAAGAACTACTAATTTATTGACTAAGAAATATTGAGTTCAAAAAGATAATATCTTTGCACATACCAGTTCTTCATCCCACCAAGCTTCCCAGCTCTCTTCTCCCTTCACGCCAATGCCACCTCTGTAAAACAGCCAGTTCGTCCAGTCCCTGAAATCCTCTACAGTCCTGCAAAGACAAGTCAAAGCATATACACCACGAATATTCAGCACTAAATGAACAACAATAATTTGGCCAATGTATTCACAAAGAGATAACAGAGAGCACTGACTTTTGCCACTCAAATCCAGAGGGATTGAAGACATAAGGAGCATACAGCCAAGATAAGGCCATGAACCAACTACTGATAGAAAGTAAGATGTAACCAATAGCTCCACCACTGTTGTATCCATATGCAAGAGCCACCACTAATAGTATTATAACCTCCATTCTGTAAAACACTCTCATCATCAATACAACAACAACAACAACTAAGCCTTTTGTCCCAAACAAGTTGGGGTAAGGCTAGAAAAGAAACCCAATAAAAGTCATCAAGTCACCAAAAATAGAAAAGTAAGTGTGAAAGTAGTGGTAATAATACTAAAAAATAATAATAATAGTAATAGTAATAGTAAAAAAAAGTAATAGTAACTAATAAGAGGTATGCCTCAGTCATAAACTAATCCTAAAACCTACATACCTATGACAACACTTGTACTCTAGATTCCTATGTGGCACATGAATTGCCAACTTCCATGCGTTCCTATCCAACGCCAATATATGTTTAAAAAGAAGATTCCATACAGACATAGATATAGGGAGAAGTCAGCATACCCTTTCACAAAATGGCTTCTAGAGTACAGCCTGTAGTTCTCAGCAAATTTTATGTGGCGTACAACAAAGCCTCTACCAGTAGCACGGTACTGTTTAAATCGTCAATAAAACAGATTAGATATACGCCAATAAACATTTCTATAGAGAATTCAACATTGATATATGAATTACCTTTGCACCCCCATGAAGTATGGTTCGACCAAAGTAGTGGGTCCTGGTTCCCAAAGAAAAGGTAAAGAATACAGAGCAAAGTTGCATCTGCATTGTTGTAAAGCTCACCACGGCCTATAAATAAACACTAAAAAGTTTAAATCTCCATAAATAAAAAGAGACTTACAAGGTCTCCTAAGTTAGTGTATACATGAAGCAAACAACTCTGAAATGATGAAAATAGGGAAAATTTACCGAGAGGAATCCTTGTTCCAAAATGAAACCCAAAACCATGGGAACAGCTGTGAATATGCCAATCTGAAAAAGGAACTGAGTGTTCAATGCAGCAGTCAAGGCCGTGTTGCCTAAGATGTCTGCCCTGACCTGAATTGACTCCCCAATGCCTGATAAAGCCTGCACAATAGGAACTTAACATTTACTTTACTGTGCAAAGAAAACCAATCAATATAAAAGAAAAAACAAGTATTAGCAAAAAATATCAACTCACCAAGTAAGCCTTCCCATACAGGAATATGTACACAGTCAGCACTGTAAGCTACAAAATCAGAGAACATACCAACCAGAAGATTAGATGTTTAGATAAGAAAGTAAACATTTCAAGCCTTCAAGTTATATATAAAAAAATTACTGAATAAACATACCATGGTACAAAAATAGAACCCGACGGTCGTAACATAGAAAGACATCATCCTAAAGAAGTCAAAAAGCTGACCAAGCCTGTACACGTCTCTGCTGAGCACTTGCTCTCCATTACCGCCAGCAACTTTCCCTTCGAACAGAGCAATCTGGTTGAGGCCAACATCTCTTCCTTTACCCACCTGACAAAGCACCTCCTTCAGCTCCAAGACTAGAAAGTTAGAGAAGGAGACTAATGTTGTTTTAAATCAAACCTGGATATACTCGTGATGAGTGATGTTGCCTTGGCGTAGTGTTGAATTGAATCCTGAAGGAGAGATATATCATGAAAAAGATACAATCCTCGGTATAAAAAAGAACATAACAAAACCCTAACACTACACCAACCAGCATAAATGTCTTCACTGATGTTTATGATCCGAGAAGCCTTACTTATCCCACCCCTTGTTATGTGAAAAACCCTATCAAACACATCTGGGTGTCCATAATGCATACGAACCCTGAAAGAGACAAGTACCGTTTATTAAAAATTAAATAAAGGAAACTAGTAATCAATTGACCACCAATCAAGAACTTACTTCAGGGGATTAGAAAGAACACGCTGGCCTAGAGTCACAAAACTCGTTTCTTGGTTCGACATGAATGAAGCCAAAGAGGAAACACTGAAAACACAATAAGAAGTCAAATTGAGATATTAAAAATTTTACGATTCCCCATGATAGGAAATTAATGGTTATCCTCCAATACCTTCCAGTGAAGACATGTTCTCTGACACCAAGAATGCTGACCTTGTGCAGACCATGATTCTCCTCAAACTCCTCTAGAAGGTTCCTCATTTTGAGTGCTTCTTCAAAGTAGTTATCCTTCACAAGATAAAGAACATCACTATTCAAGTACAATATGCAAAGTCAGACTAGTTTGATGAGCAACTTTCTAATCACGTCATTTTGCAGTCCTTGAAATAAGCAAAATAACATTAATGGATCTTCTAAATGCATTGTATGAGTGAAATTTGTATTTTACCTGGTTCATGTCAATGGTCTGGACAGCATTTCCACGAGTAAATATTATTGCATGATTTTGATTTTCAGGTTTACCCTCACCAAGCTTTGGTTGGCCTGGCAGCTTTATGGAGTATATTTCCTAAAAAAAATGATGGAAGTAAGATCGAAAGAAAAAGGAAAACCTCCCTGACAAGAGCATGCAGATAAGGAATAAGCATGAGTTATAAACTGCAGAAAGCTGCTACAAAAATCAGATGTAAATTTAACTCCAATTGAAAAATGTTCCTTTTCTTGGCTTCAAAACAGAGAGCTTCTCAACAGTACTTATAAGAACAACTGGAACTTGGTTTGGGAATCAGGAATATCAGGAAGATGCACAACGCGGTAATTTCAGAGAACAAGGCTTATATCCACAAGACAGCACATAAGACAATTCAGGGTATTAAGGCTTGGATTAAAAATTGCTGATAAACTCCGGCAATATTATGGTCTTGCTTTAAACTTGTGATTTGTAGACTGAACACTTCTGTAATTTTCTTTTCCTTTTAAATTTTTACTTTTACCTTGTATGAAACTCAAAAAGACTTGTCAAAAAGGTTATTTACAAATCACAGTGTAAGTCTACTACATATTAAAAAAACACCTGCATGTGTCATCACATACTGTTATTCCAGTGCTTAGTGTATATTGTAAGACCAATGCTGCAAGTAGTGAAGAAACTTGCCTTGTCCTTTCCATGGATATCAGCTTTTACCAGCTTAGAATAATACTCTGTGCTGGGTTTACCATTCTTAATCATCTCAACCTCATCAATGAAGGCAATCCTAAGAGCTTCGTTCCTGAAAATACCCAAGTAAGATTATATGCGAAAAAAAGAGGCCAAGATATTAATATCACAACAGATGCTCTGATAATAATTAATATAAAACACCTCTGCATCAACAATGCAATATCAGCGGCTTCAGCCTTTCCTTCAGCCTTCTGTTTTCCATATATCTGACATGTCACGACATAAGTAAACTTCAGATCAGCCTGTGCGCGGGCATAAGGTGAAAGTTCAAATCCCTGTGTTTCAATTGAAGCATTTCCATTCAATGCAGCTCCAGGATCTGGCACAAATTTATAAATTGAGGTGACCTGGAACAATTTGTGCTGTATCTCAAAAAAAAAAAAAAAAAAAAATGCTTAGCAGCTTATGCTAAATGCACCTTCAGATTGCATCTTCTCTATGTAACTCTGGAGCATCAGCGCCTTCCTGTAGTACATCATCCCCCGAACTATAAATTTTAGAAAGCACGGGACATATATTAGTCAGGTTAACATGGATGAGTATATCTTGCAGCATTGAGCCAGGAGAAAAAATATGTACTAAAGTTTGCATCAGTAACATAAATGGATGCAAGAATTTTATGAAGCAAAGAAGACAGATGCATTACTAATAATATTTCAAAGATGAGTAAGATGCAGAGAAAAACATAGTAGTTATGAAGCATCGAAGATGGATGCACTATTAATAATATTTCAAAAAGACCAAAAAATACTCTTTTTTCCTAGTACAAGAGTTTGCACTTCTTTTATTAGTAGTATCAATTCATACTCAAAATTCCAAGAACCAAAGTGATTTCAACCCAAAGCAAACAAACAAAAAGCATATTCAACTTAAAAAAACCCAAAAGACTCAAATATGATGCAAACTTTGACACTTGTAAGTTCTATTATATTACAGCAATATAAGAAAGGAAGAACAAACTTACCAGTCCTTGCTAATGTCTGACCACGATATGATGCCCAAAAGCGAAGTTCTAATATATCATTTGGACTATCAAAGAGTTCAGAATCTTGCGAGTTTTCATCCCTTCCAATACGAGAGAGGAAGTTCTTCCACTCATCTAAACCACAATTTTATGCAACCAAGAACATTATTTTATTGGCAGGAAAATTAAAGGCACAAATAGCTACATAATCAATACATGAGATCAAAAAAAGGAGAAAGTTACATTAATCTTGTCAGAGGTATTTATAGCTAACAATGCAAGGTTCATTCAAGTAAATACAAACCTGGAAATATTTTTTGAAGATAAAACAAAGTAGATATTCCATCCTCATTTTTCTTTTGGAGTTCAGCTAGACTATAAAGAACTATCTCAGAGTAATATGGAGTGAAGACACTGAAATAAAAATAAAATATTAGATAAATCAAGCCAATGTTTACACACCATATCCACAAAAATTTGAAAAAAAAAAAAGAAGCAAAACTTAATTATTAGTAACATAGCTAGATGCTTAGAAGTTAGAAGATACCTAACCCAGACTTTGGACAAGGTGAAGACCATTGAATCAACATTAAATTATCTCCCAAGATCTCTTGTTTTAGAATACCATCAAAGTAAAACAAAAAAAAAAAAAGGCAAAGAATTAGATTTACCTAAAGGATAGCATCTCAGATACAGGCTTGGCAGCAGGCATGCGCATGAAGAGAGAATTTGTGAAGTACTGTAGTCTGCGCCTGGCTTCAAGGTTTTTAGGAACACTGGCTGCTGATTCCTTAATAGTTAGAAGAGAATGCAATCTTTTCATCATTTCAATCTGCATAAACCAAACAAGTTTAGCACTTTAACGTCCATAACAACAACTGTTGTCCTAGCATAAATTTAAGAAACCATACCAAATAAGGTTCCTTTGGCCACTTAAAAGTTGCAAAAAGCTCTCCATTTGCTCTAGATTGGCGTATTTCATCCCATTCCGAAAAGTTTCGGCTGAAATATAAGAGAAGCAACAATAAGAAGAACAACAAATGCTTGAATTGCTGCACTTTTGGTTGGCTCCCAGTCAGATGAATTATATTTTGCTTTTTTCCACATTGGTTGTAGATTTACATTTCCAAATTGTATATTAATTCTGCCATAAATGGCAATTACATGTATCTGCATTTACAACTAAAGCAAATGGTGAGACAAAAACTGGAATTCGGGTAAGCACGCCTAATCTTGAGTTTTCTCGACTGCTCACTGTAGAAAATTTGTAATACCTGCAGCTTAACTGAGAAACCAACACCCATGCAAAGTAACTAGAGCTAAGAACAGATCAGAATAAAAAATGAAACCTCATATCTATCGGAAGATAATCATGAACAACTTCATAGAGATCATGAAAGCCTTTCATCGCCCCAGTTCTTAAATCAGGGGTTTCATCCTTTTTCTGAAATAAAAAGAAAGATATCACTTTACTCAGGTGCTCAAGCAACCTATAATTTATTATTGCACAGACACATTAAAAATTTAGAGTTGGAGAAAGAGAGCACCTTCCAGGTCTCTGTTAGACAAAATCGGGACAAAAACAATCCTAATTATGACATATAACTTTCTTTCCTTTTTTTAAAAAAAAAAATCAGCTTCCTTTCAAAGGCTAGACAATACATTCCCTCCAAAGGATAACATAATAATGAATAATAATATTGAAAAGAATTATGAGGTCATTTTCATAATTCAAAAGTTTTGTTCGGCTAGTGGGTGGGACACGTGCATTACCATACTAATTTATGATCATAAGCTGAAAACATGAAACCAAACAAGATAGAAAGTAGGCAAGGTTTACCAAAATGCCAGTAATTGCTGTGACTCTAGAAATGACATTTTGAAGCTTGCTGAAATTCGAGACTTCTTTCTTGGCAAGGATTTCCTCAATTTCTCTGTATATCAAGTCCACCCTGCATTGCACCAACAAATGCTGAAATTTGAAGGATGAAAAACATATGTGGACTAAAACAATTCGACAGGTGACATTTTAGAACTTACCATTTTCTCCCTTCATTTTCCAGTATATTGGTCAGAATATAGCGAAGGCTGAAGAAGACTTCTTCAACGGCATATTGCATATACTCATCTCTAGTAATTTTGAACCAGAGATCATCCTGTGAAGTTTTGGACTCAACACTATCCACCGCAATATCTTTTGCGATAAACACCTAAGAAAACAAAGGATGAATTTTGATTTATATCGTAATGACTAACTAATTTAAAGGAGAAAATCAAAATTAGGTTGTTATAGCATCCAACCTTGCTGGCAAGCAGAAACAGGGGCCACTGAACTATTGGCAGTTCATTGGAGTTCTTGGGCATGTGAAGCAGCTCCATTTCACTGTATTTAGAGGTGAATTAAGAGATTATATTAAGGTAGCATGTAGACCCAAACGATGAAAAGAAACCCTAAAATAAATATCATAATAAGGTTCCTAATTTAACAAACTAAACTGAGGTGCCAATTAGTGTTGAATATATATTAAGCATAAAATGTAACTTACATTTTTTCTTGTCAAGTCCAATTGGCACCTCAGAAAACAAGATGGCAGTAACTTTCCAAATCAAAATAATTGCTTTGAACAAACTGCAACTGCAACTTACAGGTTTGTAATGTAATCCTCTTCTCGCAAATTCTTTACAATTTCATTCCAGAACGGAGCAAACTTAGACGCTTCAAGCTTGTGCAACTCCACGACCTTTTAATTGTATATAATCAACAAAACTTTCAAATACAAAGATATATCTAATATAATCAGGTCTAAACGACAAATCAAATAAACAGAGAAGGATAACACTACACCAAAACTAGTTTTTCTTATAATATAATGTAGCTATATTCATAGCTCATGCAATACATCAAATGCAGAATGCTTTTTCGTCTCCACAATGAAACAACAGGCATGATATCAGAAGTTCACCTTCTTCTTTTTTCTTTTTTCTTTATTTTTTTTTTAATCTTGTTCTTGATCAATGCACTTCCAAACACATTAAAAAATAAACATTGATAAAGAATGTCAAAGCTTATATTCACAAAAACTGGCTCAATTAGTAAGATATATATACCTGACCAGAAGATCTCAGCTGCTTCCTGTACAAAGAGAAACTCTAGAAAATTAGACAAATTTGTAGCAATAAAGAAATAAAAATATCCAACTTTTGCCACAATCAACAAATGGAAAAGAAATTACCTTTTTGGAACTTCACAGTGAAGATTCTTCATAAATTCTCCAGGGAACTTCTCAAAATATCTATGAAGTACCTCAACAGATCTTATCTAAACATCAATTGCAGATGGTAGATAATAAGGTAAGCAACTAAGAAATAAATTTAATACTAAATAATAGTTAAATCAATAACCATCATGTTTTCTATGAGCATATACTCGGTACATGTGCGAGAGAGAGAGAGAGAGAGAGAGAGAGAGAGAGAGAGTACCTCTCCCAAACGGTCACTCGCACCCAGTAGGAAGCCATAAACAGCTGACATCAAGGTGTAGAAAATATGGATATCCAGTAGATAAATCTGACAAATATTGGAGAACCATAAAGTTGAGTCCAATTGACACAAAACTGTATACTGAATGCATGATATAGCCAATATACATCTATGAAACACACAAGGATGAAAAAGAACTATTCTTGTCCAAGTGATTTAGAAACTGTAAAATGATATGGACCTTTTATGATGGAAAAAGTGGTTTTAATTAGGGTAAACTACACAATGAAACATTAGGGTGTTGAACATATTAAAAATGACAGGCTCTACAGTATGTGTGTCACCACGAACATTTTTATAGGAGTGAACTACACAACCAGTTGCATTATTGCAGATGAGTATCCTTTTGCAATAAAAAAGTGAAGCTTACCGCAACAACCGGAGCCCAGATACTGAGAACAGTTAGTGCATTATGGTTGCCTGCAAACATCAAACAAGTGGAAGCATATTATAAGAACAAATTAAAACATGTCATGATTTCCCGAGTTATTAGCAATATGTGCGCTTTGTATACAATAGTATTTCTGTCCGTTGTTTATCAAGTCAATAAGACTATCTACTCCTTGGTTTCAAACTAAAATTTATTCCAGCATCAAGAATCTTGGCAATTAATATGATGAAATTATAATTACACAAGTTAAAGATCTAAAAAAGATTACCCTTAGAAACTAAGTCGTGCCAAGAGTACTTCAAGTCAGTGAAGTTCACAATGGCCCTTGTTGGTTTCACCAAAGGTCGAATCTGCATAATAACTTTGTCATAAATGCAAATCATTACAGAAAGAGCCAAAGATGATGAACTGGCTCCGAGTTTTACTTACCTGAAGAAAAAAAGTGAAACAAAATTTTGCACCCAATATCACCAGCCAAAATAATACATATCTGCAATGAAGGTTTTTTTTTTTTTGTTACAACTAGACATACAGTAAGTACATCGAGACAACAAAATCAAAGACTGATTTGTCCCAAATAGGATAAATGTGTTTGCTAGTTTATATTATTAGAGTTAAACCGATCTTACACATAGATATAGTTTGATAAAGGATGGCTAATATATCAATTGAAGTATTAGGCTTCAAATTTTCAATGCCAATCCACACTCATTATGAACGTCAACAGGAGCAAAGATTGCTTGTTATTGCCAGAAAAGTACAGGTTTATACAAAACTTATTCACTGAGTACCAGATGTAAGACAGGACTTCACCAAATTGCTCAAGACAACTAGGGAAGAAAATCTACATATTAGGCAAAGACATTTACTTGATATAATCCAGAGGCCTCTCGTACATTCCACGTCCAACATAGTTGTGTTCCTACATTGAAACCAAGAGACGCAAGAAGTAATTTACTAGAGGAAAACGACAACAGGACTTGAGTCATTATGAAATAATTACCTGGTGCATCCATTTTATGAGACGAATAACCGACCAGTGGTAGCATGGCTGGGTCATGCGATGGCATAGGGGTACTCTTGTGAGAAAATTAAGAAATATCTTGGCGCCCGCATATGCTCCAACTATAAAAACATAAATCTTGAACACAGCAGAGTCACTCCCATTCTGAAGAGCTTTGCTGTAACCATTTCAACTTGTGAATTCATGGCATCATGGCCAATTAAAAATAGTTGAAAAGAGAACAGTCAAACTTACATGTATAGGTAGCATATGACCAAAGAAGCAACCGTAAACCATAAAAGCCGAGATAAATTTCTCCAAATAGCAGAACGGCGAGAGGTGGAAAATGCACCATACATCATAAGAATATCCAGTACACCTATGAATTTTGTGAAGGAAATTATATTGACGAAATTTAGAAAACAGAATCTTGTATCCTGTTTCAAAAAGTAACTTTTCACTTACTTTCTATAAACTTCATGACAACATACGTGGGACCTATACTGAGAACCTCCATTATAGTCTCTTTATTGATATTGTTGTCATTAAAGGCAATCATCGTCAAAGCCTTGAGACATCAGAAAAAAGATATGGAATTGTAAGAACACATTAAGTATGCCTAGAATAATGAATTCTACTAACAAACAAACAAAGCATAACGTGAGTTTTTTCCAAAATTCTCTCTGTAATGAATACACTTTGAAGAATTATAAACAAAATATTATGGCAAAGGAAAAGTTTTTGGGGCCAATAGACGACATGAAGCATGACATTAGCTTTTGTTTCTCCTTAAGTTGCAAGTGAAACTTACACAAAATGTGATGCACGACATTAGGTACAAATTACAACCTTGAGTGGCAACAAGCCAACAACAAACGGATTAGTTTTACATATTCTTGCATGTTGCAGGGCCTGAATTGCCAGAAATCATATTCATTCTAGCATGAGTTTAGATATGTAGTAATGAACATAGAAACTCAGTCAGCCAAGTGTAAGCACATAAATATTTAGTCATTGAGAAAAACCTGAAACATCATGATCAGAAACATCCATAGACGGTGGAAACTATGGTAAAGATGAAGAAATGTCCTATGCTCTACGAAGGACGTTTTGCCATAATGCTTGCCCCTACTCCCAAGTCCCTGGAAAATTAGCCAAAAGCAGAACCATATACAAAACAGTATCATTCACCATCAATAAAATCCAGACCAAAAACAATTACAAATATGTTTAAGCACGTTAAAACCCTGGTAATGAATTGCTTTTCCTCCAGTATTGAAGGCTGTAAGCCCCAGAATGTCACAAAGAACAAAGAAGCTAGCAGATACAAAAGTTCTAATGATAAAAACAGACCTTTCCTGCCTTGCCAGGCTTCATAAAAAAAGGATGACTCAGATTCCATGGCCATTTAAGCCCATCAAAGCAGTGACGTGACCTGTAACAGGGAAAACAATAAGCAAACAACGAGGTGAGAAAAACAAAGAGGGCAGAAAAAACAGACATCCACAATCACCAGAAGAATTCATTGAAGTCGTCATAGTTTCTCCATGCTGAATGAGGTGCACGCCCACCATCATTGTTGTTTGCTTCCTGCACCAATCCAAAAGACATAACAAATAATAAAATGGAAGTAAGATTTTTTTACCATAAAGTAAAGTCTGTTTATGGCAAACATGAGCATTAAGTTCAATATTTATGCATTACAAAGGACTCCAGACTAGCTAAAAACATGACAAAAGGTTCACTTCCAATATTGTACCTGTAGTTAGTTCTACAGACCAGAACGACAAAGATCCAAATGCATAGATAAGAAGGCTACGAACTTACAGCTGCTACAATACCATACAGAGGAGAAATAACTTGATCAAGAAATGATGCTTCACTTGTTCCTGGTACAATGCAGCTAGCAGCATGTTTTGCTGTCTGCTCACGCATTATCTCATCCATCTCTCTAGCCATCTAAAAAAGGCAATAGTGGGTCATAACTCATAAGTGCATTGCACGAGAAGCATGACCAAGCATTAAAAGAAAGAATCATGCAATTGACTAAAAATGAACAATCTTATGCAATCCATGAAAAATGTAATTTTTTATTTGCAAGGGAACTACAAGCAAATGCCAAATTGGAATTTCATTGGTTTCATGGAGGTTTCAAGCTACAGCTGTTTCTCCAAATGACAGAGGAAACAGAATATACTGTGTTTTTACCATCTAACTTATGAGTAAAAAAGGACAATAACTTAAAAGGTTGTATACTTGTTTGAGTGAAGAAGAGTTGAGGTACTTACATTATGAAAAATATAGCATATACCCTCAGGAAGGAACCGCACATTCCCACCTTCCCCCCATATAAGAAAATATAGGCAGACGTAAAGCAGCATCCTTTCTGTACCCAAGTCATTTGAGCTGCACAGACAAAGAAATAATAAAAAAAAAATTATTTTACAAAAAATTTTATTTTACAGAAAAATTTACATGCAGTACAGGAAAACAGATGCATACCTGCTCCAAACAGGGCGTATCGGCAAATACTCGCACCACTTACTATAATTATCCAAAGATTTCAGGAAGACACTACGAACAGCATGGTCATCAATTTTCTGCCACAAAAGAATATCAAACATAACATGGAGCGACTCATGTTAATATAAAAGAAACAAAACTCATGCTTTTGTGTACAAGTATCATCAGCCACAAAAGCCAGATACAAAGTTCATCTTTTATGAACATTTAATACATAAAAAATACTTTGCCAATCAATTCAAGACTTCCCAACTTGCACTCAGTATCCAATATTGCAAATAAAAAAATAGGTCTTCTGAACTAAAGAACACTTACTGGATCGTTTTCGGATGGTTTGCTAAGCCGGGACTGCTGATTTGCAATAAGATGTACCACATGCTCCCTTTGGTTTGACACATTATCTTTCTGCCAAGCGATGACCAAATGTCAAATTTTCACTAATGCAAAATCTAATAAGAATTCTAGGCACACAATACAAGAATATAAAGCTTGCATCTCTGTTTAGGTAGGAAAAATATAGAAAAACATTACTACATTAAAAAATACATTGACTACTATATTAACTACAAACCAGAACTTTTGGACAGAAGACTCAGGTTTACAGCAGTGCCAAACCAACGTTAAGAAGAAAACAAGTTTAACAGTACACAACTATTATAGAAGCAAAACATGACATTCATTCTCTTACGTCTAAGTGTTTAAATTTCACCCATTTTTAGCATATTCTCCTTTATTCATGTGTAAATACTAAACTCAAAAAATATCAGAAAATTTTCGAGTTCATTCAAACATGTTGGTCCCAAAGGTGATATACATACAACATGCTATTTTGACCAAGGCATAATAGCCTGCAGTGAGAGATCTGCATTCAAATTAAATAGGTACTAGAAATATAGAAATAAGATGCTAGGCCTGAACCTGAAACCCGAAGACATATTGTAAAAAGTCCATCATATCTGCATTCCTTGTCTCAGGGATGGTAACACTGCTTGGGAGCCTCGGAAGGCCCCTGAAGTACTGGAGAGCTGAAATCGCTGCTCTTACCTGACACAACAAAAAATAAAAAATAAATAAATTTGTATTGTCGATAATTCAAAATGTCAATTTGGTTAGAATGTTGATCAATTTGAAAATTAAATTGGTGTTTACCTCTGGGAACAAAACAATATCATTTGTAGTTGAAGGACAATCTATTGGAATTATATTATAAGCAGCCACATCCTCGGTCATTTCAGCATCCTTTGCCATCATTACTTTCATCTAATTATCCAAAACAGACAATGAAGTTAATTCAAAGGTAAAAGGTGTTCCACTTTCTGTTTTTCAAACTAAAATGAATAAGTTTTTCTGCAACTTGAGCATGAATACAAATATTATTTTTCTGAAGTGAGAAGAGAAACTAAGCACCTCTTCAGATATAAGATCACTTGCAGCATCAGGGGATATCTCTTTAGTGAGGTCCTGTACAACTGTTCCTAGAACTCTGAGAGTTGCAAGTACTCTCTTTCTCAAGATAGATTTGCGCTCCAGCCTATTAAGTGCAAATTTTACTAAGGTTAACTAATATCCTTAATATTTCTTTCAGAAAAATTGGCTGTACATTAACAGAACAATGTATGTATATGATTTTGCAAATCGCTACTTTCTTGCCAGTACCAGTACATAGGGTTTAAATTTCCAATCCATAATTGGACTCCAAAGCAGTAGAGCTGGTTGCCATTTATGTCATTATTTTTTCTTGTCTCTACTGTTGAATTGATTAACTGAGGCTCAATTGAATTTGCTTGACATATGACCGAATAAGAGAATTAAAAAACAACCATACCATATGATACTCAAGCAAATGTAATGCAGTTATGCCTAATTCAAAATCTTAGCAAATTGGTATGCCAAATTGTATGCCAATATATCGATTGTCAAAATGAAAAACCAAAAATACTAGTGTAAAACATAAAGAGGGAAAGAGGGGTAAAGGGACAGACTCTCCAAGGTTGCCGCTGTAAATAGCAGATTCTCTCAGCCTCCTTTCTTCCTCCCGTAGTTCATCAACTCTGTTCTTTTCTCTGTATCTCTTGTAGAACTCTTGCAAACGGGCAACATCCTGGCTTCGATCTATGGCACCAGCCTCTTTCTTAGCTAATTTTTGCTGAAAAATTCACAATGTAACAATGAGATCCATTTTAGGAGGGTTGTCAATTGTACAAAATGGTTTTATGACTCTTTAAATTTGTGTATAATTTGGTTCCAGATAGCTAGCTAGAGTTTGAAGAGCACATGAGAAAACCTTTCTGTTTGTTCAAAATACAAATAAGGCTTATTTAGCAGTGACAAAGCTGGTATGATCCAGTTTGCTGCTCAGATAATGAATGTCCTTGACAAGGCCATGTTTACATAGTAAATATCTTCACAGTAAGCTAACAGGCTCTCAAAGTATCCCACTAGCAAATTTATCCCATTTATATCAAAGTGAACCTCAGATAAAACTCAGTAAAGCTTTAACCTCTTAAATTTATAATCAATTAATCCTGAACAGAACACTCATACATAGACTGAACCAAAATCCTTTTACTGCATTCAGCACATATTCCAGCTGTGCACTAGTATGCATGTCAAGAAGAACTTTCACTCCATCCATTCAGATTCAATTTGCTTTGATTGACAATAAATCACTGAATATTTTGTTGTAAGAACCTCAGTGAAGATAATGAACAAAAAATGGAAACAGAAACATACCCTTATAACAGACATCAATCCTGTCTTAAACTGCAGCACGCCTCTGCCTTCACTGTTTGGGTCCAAAGTCTGAGCAACCGAATAGGCATGTTCACACACTACACATCATATATCACAGTAAGCACCTTACTCCGGCTCAAAACGAAACACACAACACAAATAAATACCAGTCTTTTTTTTCACTGTTTTAAAAGAGTATGTAGTATCTTCATCTCAGCCTAAAACAAGTCAAAACTAAAAATGGCTTACAAATTCGAGCGATATTAGGATCCTCGTCTTGGATCTCATCCGCGGCTCGGAGAATCTCTTCGATATGAACATTGTTCCCGAGAGAGGTGGGCACTGCTCCGGCGATTCCAGTGACGGGGTGGCCATAGGCACCTGTTCTGCCTCGATCGCTCCTGAGAGCGGCTCGAACAAGCCGCTCCCAGTTCGTTTCCGCCCTCACCATCCTCTAAGCCTAAATCAAAATCGAGATCTCAATTAAAAATGGAAAGAAACACTAGTACTATACGAACCCTAGAAGAACAAAATTTTAAATTACCTCGGAAGCCACACTGACAGATCGGGATTTAAAAAATGTAGCAGTTGGGAAGGTGAAAGGTTAAAATTGGAAGAAATGAAGAGAGAAGAGAGGAAGATAGATGAGTGTAGGAAGCTGGGAAGTGTTTTCCCGCTGACCTTAGCTTACAGCTTACTTTGAAAATGGGGAATTTTTTACCATCGGACGAGGAAAGAAGGATTGGGAAAGGGAAAGTGGGGAAATGCTGTTTCGTGGACCGGGTCTATGGGGCTTGGTATCCGACTAAATTAAACTGAGTTTTGGGTCCCACAGGGATGGATGTGGGACCATAGGAGGAAGATTAATTATTGACGAATTTGCGTAATGAAGAAGAGACGGAGTAAATGAAGTTTTTCCACGCGGCGTTTTGACGGGTTAATTAATTTGTTCTCACGGCTGGACGCGTCGATCCTAAAAATCACAACACGGTGGAGATTTGGATTGGAAAAAAAAAACTACATACTAGTCTGGATTCTGGAACCAGTATTTACTTTGTTTTTCCTTTTTTTGTGTTTAAACTTTAAAACCCTTACGCAGAACAAGTATATGAACCGACTGATATCGAATTCGAACTAAAGCAAATCGAGTCATGAAGTTCGAACTAATTTGAATATGAATCAAGTTTCATTTGATTCCATAATTAAAATTTTTATCTTTATTTCATATTATTGATATTATTGACAGGGGAGGAGCCAGAAATTATATGTAGGGAGACATATTTGCTACTTCCATTTAATTAGGGGGACAAAATACATAATTTTTCTAAAAGTAAAATAAAATACACATAAAAATTAAACAATTTGTGTGGCACAGGGAGACAATGCCCAGTTTAGAGTGCATGTAGCTCCGCCCCTGATTATTGATCAGGACTCAAGCCAAGAGAAAGTAAGTTTAGTCTAGGGGTGGGCAAAAAATTCGTAACTCGTGATTTAATCGAACTCGCCTCGAAAAAAACTCGGATACGAATCGAGTTAAAAAAAATCGAGTTGCCACAAGTCGAGTTAGGCCCAACTCGAAATTAAATGACGTGATTTCGAGTAAGGCCCAACTCGATCGAAACTTAACTCGAGTAATCCATATACGGCCCAAAAAGATTAATTCCTCCGCAGCCCAAAGTTTAACTGTGTAAAGAAGAGGTCATAGTTTATTAGTTTTTGTCGTCTGGCGCCGCCAGGAGACCTAACCCTACAGTCCTCACTATTGTTCTCTCTCTCTCTCTCTCATTTTCTCTCAGACTCTCACTCGCTCAGCCAAGAACCGACAGCCGCTCAATTCTTTCTCACTCGCTCAATCTCTCCTCGCTATCCGCTCACCAATGATGCTAGCGGTTGCGAGTTCATCGCCTCCGATCCCTTGACTCCCGTCTATGGACCTCAGGTATCGCTTGATTTTGTTTCTATTTTGATTAGAAATCTGTTTCGTTAAGAGCCGAGATCGAGATTGATTTAATGCTAATTTTTAGGAAAGAAAACTGGTTCTGTGTTTTGCACATTTCTTGATTGTTTTGGTTCTTGTTTTATTGGGTTCTGTTAATAATCGCTATTTGTTGAGATGAGTTTCCAATAGGAATGAGTTTTCAGACTCGCTATTTCCAGTCAAATAATCGCTATTTGTTGTCAAAAAAAAAGCTTATTCTTACTGGAACTGAAGAGGAAACTAATTTTTTTTAGTTTTGAAACCTATCAAGCATTAACCATGTTTAGAAGTCCAGATGTTGTTTCTTTGTCATTGATGAACTATTATAAACAAATCAAACGATGACCTAGGCACTAACAGGAAGAGAAGTAGAAAGAGGTGTTAATTCTTCCTTAAAATTTGATTTTGAATAATCTCAGAACTTCAATTATCATTTCTATATTCTTTATTAGTTATTAGTTTGTTTAGGCTTATAAATGCATTCTAGTTTGCTTACTGTAAATCCATTGTACATGAAAAAAATAAAGAAAAGAATTATTGCTTAGAACTAAAAGGTCAATGGATGGTTATTGTAAATCCACCTGTCAGAACTAGTTGTTACATATTGATGTACAGGTTTTAACATCTAATTGTTACATATTGAAGGTTTTTATTTGACAACAAATAGCGATTATTTGACTGGACATGAAATAGTACAAAAGATGTTTATTGTCTTCTTTCTATCAATTATCTTTAACAATAAACTACGTTAATATGTTATTTCTCATTTTATGAAAAAGGTGATACATATTTGGGAGGCATTGCATTTAATACTCAAAGTCTCCACCGCTCTCTCTCAACCTCCCACAGCCACATAGTTCTTTCTCTCAGCCTCTCTCACTCGGCATCTCAGTCAGCCCAATACTCCCTGTTTCTTAGCACTCTTCCTTTTGAGACAGGTTAGACCCTATTCCTCTCTCTCTCTTTCAATTTTGCTTAGGAAAGTTTGAAGTCTGATCGATTTCTTTTCTATATTCATTTGAAAGATGAACATTTCTCTGAATGTAAGTGTTTTGCAGTTTTCTTTTGGTACTGCACTTTATTAAGTGTTTTATGTCTTGTAATTTTACTATGCTGCTCTGTACTGCTGGATAAGCAAGTCAAACTGGTGTCGTGTTTCTTCTGGTGTGGTAAAACTTAATCCCAATTAATTTCTAAGTCTTATTTGTAATTGCATTACTTATTTGAGACATGTAGATAATTATCCATATATAATGAACTAGTGACTTATTTGAAATATATAGTTTTTTTTTGTGCAGATTGATATAGGAAGCGATAAACTATGCTTAACAGCCAAAGTTTGTTTTCCTTGTTTTCTCACAGGAACTGGGGCTGGGAAAGAAAGTGGAAAAGAAAGCTGATGCTTTTAGTTTATAAGATCATTAGATATGATACTTTGATGTTGTAAAACTTTGGTTCATATCTTGTAACGTTTTAAACTTTAGTTGCTAATGATATTTTGCTAATGGATGTATATGTTTGCTTTTCTGTGCTAAACTTCATATTTTGTGTTGACGTGTTATGCTATTTGGCTATTCAGCTATTTGGGTTATGTTATCAGCGCATTTTATGATGCTTTTAATTAATAAATAAAGCATGTTTTATAAGGGCCTTGTATAATAGTTAAATCAGAAATCAATTTAGATTAGCCCAGCCGCCCAAGGGTGGAAAAAAAAAGATATCGAGTAAAATTATCGAGTTATGAGTTACTCGAGTAATTCATGAGTTGATTTTGAGTAACTCATGGGAACTCGGGAGTGTTTATGATCGAGTTACGAGTTAACTCGAAATCTCATGACTTGATTTCGAGTAGAGCACAACTCGCTCGCTACTCGACTCGAAACCAGGCCTAGTTTAGTCCATCATAGAATATCTCTATTTTTAAATAATTAAAATACAATTTTATAAATATTTATTAATTTTTCATTTGTGTTTATTGCTTGATGATTTTTTTTATTTTATTGTAAACTTTGCACAAATTTAATACTTACACAAAAGAATATATCATTCTAATATGAGAAACTACAAATTATAGAACTGTTTGACCCTAAAATTTCACGACCGGAGAAATAAACCAATTTACATAAGACTTCAAAAATTCATGAAAAATACCAAACAGACTCCAAAAATCTCCAAAAATTACCCAAGCATTCTCTAAGAATTATGATGAATTTTCATAATTTTAAAACCCCAGAAATAACAACAAAAACCTTACAATTTGCAAAGAAACCTCCAAAATCCATAAAATCTCCCAAATAGATTCATGAGAAATTTCACCAAATTCTCTATAATTTTGTGAGTCTACACGTCAAATTTCAAGAGCAGAATCAATTGGAAAAGTCTTCAAAGAATTTATTTCATTTCGGCAACCAACAAAAATTGGATAAAGCAAATAAATGGAGAGATGCTGTAATTAATAAATGGAGAGGAAGTCAGTTGGAGGATTTGAAATTCTCTCCGTACACAAATGAAATGGGATGGACCTGTTCCCGTTCTTTCCACGTATGACAGCCAACAAGTTTCGTTTGGCTCATGGCAGACCATGAGCACGCAAGAGACAGGGAAAGAGATATGTCGCTGAGGAAGGATATGCTCTTGTGAGGAAATTGATCCCTTCGCGAATAAAGAAGTAGAGTGCACCCGGAACAGATAAACCGGCAGAGAGGGAGAGAACAGAAGGGAGAGCTCCAACAGAAATCTGTTGGAGCGAGTTTGTTACATGTAACCGCCGGGCTCCAGCGGAGATTCATTGAATTTGGACGGAAAATAGAAGAAGGGCTTGGTCTATATAAAAGGAGGAGCTGAGAGAAAGAAGGGGGCGACCTTGGGCAAACCTCAGATCACACACAATCGCACACACGCACACCACTCCAGAGAAAGAGAGAGATAAGGATATAATCAAACACCTGGTGTGTATAAGTAGAAAGAGAGAAAGAGAGGTCAAGGAAGCGAGTTAGGAAGGAATCCTGTAAAGAAAAAAGGTAAATCGTGTGTGAATGTATGGATTTGAATCAAGTTTGTGAATGAATTTGATAAGTGAAGTTGATTTTTTATTGAAATCCGAAATTGTATTCGATTCTCCTCGTTTTCTAGTTTTTCTTGCGATAGCATAAATCAATTCTTTCTTTCCTCCTTTCTTGATCAATCTCTAACCATGGTTTGAAGCCTAGCTCAATCACGGTGAAGATAAAGCTTATTAAAATCTCATTGCTTCTATTTCTTGATTTCTTGAACTGATCGTGCTCGATATCTCTTCTTCTTCTTTCTTGTTCTAGTTTGAAGCATAGCATCAGTCCAAAATCGAGTTTCTTCTGTTGATCTTTGTTTCTATGATGTAATCTAACTCTAATTTGAAGTTTAGCATCAGTTAGGATAGGATCTTTGATTTAGTATTTCATACAATTTGCTTGGATTTCTTTTCCTCTCAAATCTCAGCGTAAGTCTTGATCTTGATTTGAAGTGTAGTGTCAATTAGAGTTTTGTTTTAATCAATCAACGTAAGTTCTTTTCTGATTTCTTTGGTAGCATGGTTGAGATCTTTTTCATATCAGAATGATGTTTGTTTTAGTTAAACCTCATCTATCCTAAAGATTTTCCTTCTTTCTTCTTTTCTCTGGAACTGTTTATTGTTCAAATTAAAATCTCCTTTGTACTGTGGTCTGAAGCGCAGCATCAGTCACGGTCCCTGGAGAGTCGTTTGAAAGCTGTCTCATGAGAATTTGAAGCGCAACATCAATTTTCATGAGATGGTGATGCTCACTGGTGAGCTTGAGAAAGCAATTTCATGGAGGTCTGAAGCGTAGCATCAGTCTCCATGGAAGAGCTATGAGCCTAATCTAACTAAATTCAAAGCGTGGCATTGATTTAGTTTGTATTGGGATCTCTCCATGGCATGACAAGAAAGTTTAGTTAAGAAAATGTGACTGAACTCATGGCCAAGGAGACACACCAGTGAGCACCGTTCTATCATCCATTTTTCACAAATCTGTGTCAATTCCTCTACAAATATCCAATTTAGGTTTAGTCAGGATTTATTTTAATACCAATGAACTTTCTTATTACCGAGGATAATTTACTGAAAATCTTTATTTTATCTCTCTTATCTGATCTTCAAAGTAAGCAACAAAAGAAGGTAAGAAGACTCTTCTGTACATGCGTATTAGCCTTGTTAGACCTGTGTAATGTGAGGTAATGATGTGCTTCTGTTGGACAATGTAAAAATAATAAACTAAAAGTTGTAGGACCAGCTGGTAAAGTGTCATATGTAAGCAAACACTGGACGTGTATAAATGCAATGGCAGGTGCTTGTTGCAGTGATAGTTGTTATTTGGTATGGTTGCCCAATGAAAATTGCTAGCTGTTAGAAGTGTGTAGAATAGTATGCAAGGATCCAGTTTTTTTAATTGATTTTATAAGTCAAATGTGATCAGACTGTTAGGAAGTTTAAATTGAACAGTAGTGCTGCAAAGAGGCCAATTTGATGTTTAATGAATAAGATTCTGTAATAATATATGGACTTGTTTGCAAAAGTTACAAGAAAGCTTGTCAGAGCTTGTAAAATGTGGGTATGCTGCAGTTTCTGAAATTTCTGCAACTGTCGTAGCATTCTTTGGGATACAGTAATTCAGTGAAAGATTATAGCATTAAGTGTATATGCAAATGATTTCATTTGGATAGCTGACACCTAACAGTGACTACGTGTTAGTTGTATAAAGGAGTTGACATGCTAACTCAAGTCCAAGAAATGTGGAAGAGTATTAATTGACTGAATTGTGCACTCAAATCTTCTTGGATTGATCAGTAAAAAAAAAATGTTCTAGAACCAGTGTGGAATGTAATGAGCCTCATTTAGAAAAATAGATAAGTACTGTTATATCATGTTAGTTCAATTATTCTTCATTTGATTAGTCTTGGCTGACCCTTATTTATAATTACAGGTCCTTGTGTAGAAAAGATCAATCTTGCCTTTTCAGTTTAATAATAATGAATAATTATAACAAAAATGCTTTAGTTATAAGTCACTGCTTGTCTTTGAATGGTAATTAGTGGTTTAAAGCGATCATTATGGTGTCATGTATTAAGACTTGTGTCAAGCATGTACCACACCAATGAGAACTATGCTAAGTAAATAGCATGAAACCCCCTGTGTACCAAACCATATGAATGAAACGCAAGACAGAATCATGTATTGTCCATAGTTATAGTTGTTGTGAGTCAATTTCATAAATGAGCTAAATCAATTAAAAAGTTTTGACCAATAACTAACATATACACAAATTAAATTCAAATGAAACGAACTAGATGACATCCATCACTTAAGCTAAACTGAACCCAAAACCTCTAGTATCTCCCAGTACCATTCTCGCACCTCACCATACCAGCATTTAGACGTTGTATCAAAATAAGCAAACGCAATAGAAATTGAAGTCATAAACCTTTTCTTCTCACTTCCATGAAGCCACGAGATTCTTTTTTTTTGGTATAATTTGACACTCTAAACTTCGTCGACATCAATCCCTGAACTGCCATGTCGGCACTCGGCTCCCCCGCCATTAGAAGCCGGCACAAAGAAAATTAATCTTACCATTGTCTTCCTCGTTCCCTCACGATACTAACGAGCCTATCCCCTCGGCTTGCGGCAGCCTGAAATGGTAACGGATCCAAACCCGTAAATGTGCGAGCCTGTTAAGAAAGGAAATGGAACCCGTCTCCTTCGATCGATTCTCAGCGCTAAAATCCCATTGATCACCTATGGCAAATAGGATGTGTATCCATTGTCCATTCGCTACACACAGAATCCACTCGGAATTAAAAGAAATATGAATAAAACAAAAAGTTGTGATCTAAATTGAATGAAACCCAATTACATGAATAGGCCCAAAAGTAAAATAAGATAAAGCTCAACATCTACTATTCCTTGTCACTTCATTAAATCTACATGGCAGCCAACTCAGCCTCTTAGCATACGTGGCCCAATCAAATAAATCCAAATCAGCTAAAACTTAGAAAATTCACCAAAAATAGTATATGTGTTCTTGATCGCCTATGGCATATGTGTTCTTGATCGTCATCATGTGAGATCAAGTGACATCGTCATAGATCTTAGTTGGATCACCAATTTAATATTGGGTTCTTCAAGTTTAAGCTATGGTTCGAGATGAATAAAACCATATTAGCTTGACTGAGAACTTCACGATCCATACTACATTCTTTCATTGCTTCACAAGTTACTATATATTTTTGTTTTGGTGACGGAAACAATTGTAATATCCCATTTAGAACACCTTCTAAATTTACAACACCACATTAAACAAAATATGTAGCTCAATTGTATTTATATCAATCTTTCGAAAACTAGCATCAATATAACAATTTATATGAGCTTTCTTTCATCTTGTCAGATGAAAAACATATCACCCTTTCTCATAAGATACTCGAGGATATTCTTGATTATTGTCCAAATGTGTTTTTCTTTGTATCCAGTTGACAACTGCTTGTCATACTCCTTGGGTACAACACATAGGGCATGTGCATAAGTATGGCATACGTAATGAAACTCATAACAGAAGGATGCTCGAATTGTATCGTGCACTCTTCTCGAATTGAGTTGCAACACACCGAGTCGAACTCAAGTGTATGCCATACAACGTGGTTAGACATCCTTTACAGGAGTCTATCTTTTCGTGTAACTAGAACACTTTGTCATTATATGCACATTTTGCTCAAACCTGACATCCATCATAATCTATCTCCATAGATTTTGTTTTCTTGGATTTAGGTGACTTGCCCAAGTTCTCTATTGAGAAAACATTCTCCAATGAGATCTTGACAATATTCATTTTCTTAATGTTATTCCCAATTAATGTCTTGTATCTTGTACAATACATGTAACACAATCATGCTCCCACTGACTATCTTGTCTGTACAAGATACCTTTTTGACGAAGTTCAACTCCTTGACTTCCTTTTCGAAATGTTTATTCCAGTTTCCACAATACTTGCTTCAATTCATCAATTGATCTTTGAAGCATATATATATGTGTTTCTAGCAATACAACAAATCCTCGGTTTGTGTCAAATACACAACAACTTCCTTCATTCAATCGAAGAAGGCGATTTTGATGTATCTTTCCATATATCTATATATACGAAATATAACTATTGCTAGAATGATCTTTATTGACTTATACACAGCTACAAGCGAGAAGCCGTGCTTTGTACATGGTCAACTCGTTATCGACTTAGACATAGCAACAATCATGAACTTGTGCTTTGTACATAGTCGACTTGCTATCCATATCTATCTTTCCTTTAAAGATCTAAATGTTCTAGATGGATCGCTCCTTCTTGAACATCAATCAAGGTCTATACCTTGTTGTTATGTATATGGATTGCACTTAAAGATCATACATATTCAAATTATATTTGTGGAATCGGGTCTTTCCATCGCTTCTGTCCTCATATGTCAAGTACGAGGATGTTGTGAAGCCTATGTACTTTTCAGTTTAGGCAGTTCACTCTCGTTGATCTTTGTAGGATTGGTGTTTGAGGTCAACAAACTACTTCTACAACATCTTGTAGAGTAAGTTCTTGATCCTAATATATTGCATGAGTTTCTCGAACATCATCCATTTGTGAGATGTTTGAGTACTCTTTAGAAGCAAGCGTGCTTATAAACTTCTTCCTTTCACAACTACTTGTGAATTAAGTTCCGCTCAACTCCCACTAAACACCATGTATGGAGTGACAAGTTTCCCATAAAGGTACTTCTTGTAGTGACGCATAAACTCCTTTAATGCTCACTTTACTCCCACTACTTCTTCTTGAGAATGTTATTCCTTAAGATTACGTTATGATGAGCAACAACTACCTTGTTCTTATCATGTTCATAGAAGTAGTACCTTTTGGCTAATTCAAGATATCCTACAAAATAATAAGCGTCTTATTTGGGTCCAAGCTTATCAATCAATCGAACCTTGAAATAAGTTTCTCAACACCAAATCTTGAGAAACAATATACCTAGAGATCGGATCTCGTAAGATGTCTTTCTCAATAGACTTCAATGGAATTTTTATTTAGTGTAAACAATATTGTCCTCAAACACAAATCCCTTACATGAGTCGAATAAGTCAATTTGATTTATTACCGATCGAACTATATCAAACAATGTTCGATACCTTCATCCTTGGATACATTTTTCAATGTTCCTCATGGAGCGAGTAGTGAAACGTATTTCATACTCTTTAGGTAATATATCAAACTATATGACTTAACTATTTACCATGATCCATCTTAAGACTTTCTGCTTTTATTGAATAGTATTTCAACTTTACTCTTGAAATTCTTTTGATCTTGTCAAAAAATTCATACTTATACCATATCAAATAGATACGTTAATATCTACAATGATCGTCGGTCAAGTGGTAAAGTGTCAACAACCTTTCAATTGCAAAAGTACCAATAGGTCTATATACATCAATATGTATAAGTCTTAATCAAGTTACTTGTCCTTTAAACCTTCGTAGTTCAAAGACGCTTTTGTCATTTAACAAACACGATTCGCATGAATTTTAATTCATTTGCAATCGAATTGATTTACGAGCTCCACGTTACGTAGACTCTCATAATGCGATTCTTGTTTATATTCGACTAAGCGACTATTTTACATAAAAGTCAAATACTTTATGTAAAGTCTTACACATTTGTCATTCAAAAATTTGTCTATCTATTTCAAGCAAATTCAATTAAGATGCATGAAATCTTATACACAAATTCATAATAATAAGAGAACAACATTTCTCTATTACAAAACATGATCATCCATCATCAAATATGAAACGGAGATAAGGTTTTGTGAAATGTTTGGAATAAGGTATACAACCTTAAATTCCTAAATAAACTCTTTATTTAGTAAAGATAACTCTACGTATTCAAAGGTAGCGGCTTAGACGTATAAGCCATTTCCAAAACGGAGTTTACTTTACTTGTCTCGAACTTTCTCTTATTCATCATTGCCTACACATTTCGTTAAATGCGAGCACATGAACTAGCACCTAATTACTAGTGTGAATTAGAGATAGTGAGATAATTTGAACGACAAATATCTTAAGGTTTAGAACATCATGGTATTTCGGACAACCTTTCAAATGCCTCCCATAAATGGCAAATGAAACATCTCATGTGACACACGGTCACTAGTGAGGGTCTCAAAGTTTCAACTCATATCTTGGTGAAGTATTCCTTTAATACTCAACCAATTACTTTTAGCACTAACAAGTGTGCGAACAATATATCCTTTGTCCCTAGAAAGAGATTGCATGACAATATCAACAATCCTTGATATTGGAGATCTTAATATCTCTAGTTATCAATTAGCTACTCAAACCTTTCGGTTCGCAAGCTAATGAAATGTTTATCTTCTTATAAGAAGAGTCTCTTGGTTAATTCACACTCTATTACTTGATCATAAATGATTGAGTCTATATTTACTTTCTCTAAGAACGTCTTTTTGAGTAAATGGATGAGAGTGTAGAAGTCTAATCTAGTCCTTATGAATTCTCCAATTCAAAGGTCTAGAACTTCTAAAGGGATATAGGCATTCGCTTTATTGAATAGTTTTCGTCGAAACTAATCAATCATTGCGAAGTTATGTTCGGGAAGTCGAGGAACGTTTTTGGGATTAAACTTGCTCAAGTTTCTTATTTCCAAGAACATGTCTTAGGAATCGGTATTACTTCTCCAAGTAAATACCTTAGAAACGAGCTTGTCGTTTTCCAAAGATTGATCGCAACGAAATTAACATATTTAATATCTATAACAATTTCAATTTAAGGTCATTTAGTTTATGCAATGTTTTGTTTATGGAAAGATAAACAAAACTCCCACTACATTTAATTAATGTCCCTAAATGTAATGGATTCCAAGATCCCCATTTTCGTCAAGTAGAGCCTGCTATGGCACGACACCCTACTTAACTAGACAAGGTAGGTTCTCCAACCAATCATATCAACCATACGACTCTTGGTTTGTGAATATCTAAGTATATTTACAAACTTCGCCCCGATGTCCAAGAAAACTTGTTGGGTCCATCGATAAGCAACTTCTCTCTATTTACTCCTAACAAATCTTTTCATTTGTACCTCGACTATCAAGGTTGACAACCATAACGTCCGCTATGGCGGACCGCGCCATGATTGGCTATTGACGTGAAGGGGATAGAGAGAAGGAAGGCGGTCGACTTAATCAATTTAGTTTGGGACAAAATATGTGACTCTTTGTTTGGTGGTCGTGTAAGCATACACCCATACCTACCTATGACAATTCAAGGCATTCACAAACAATCTCATAACATAAGCATCGCAAGCATTGTCGTGGGTTTGTATGGCTCCCGCTTGCATTAGTCTTCGTCGCATCTCCATGTAACGAAACTAATCTAATCAAACCCTCCCACTAATTACTAAGATCCTATCTAATAATTACGGGAAATAAATACATGTGATAAAATCCTAAAACCCGCCTAGGCCTTAGGGGCATGCAAGCCTCACAAGTTACATCAAGAATTAATCAATTATTAATTATCAAGGCACCTTAGGCCACATTACAAGCAATCACATGCATTCACAACATTTTACAACACACAAGGCATTGAAATCTTGAGCCATATCAAACCCACATCCTCCTACAAAAATAAGTTAGCACATATACAATATACATGATTCACTTGCTCTTAATTAATTTCATTAATTAGAATCTTTGTGCATACTTGTTGCTCAAGTTTTTCGAATGCAAAGAAGGCTTAACATTAACAACTAATTGTTTAAGCCCTTTCAAATTAAATCCAACCATCAAAATAGAAAGGAGGGTATTTAAGGAGTCTTCTAATTAACCTTTCATCAAATTGATTAATTAGAAATTATTTTAACTAATTAAAATACGAAATTCGGGGCCCGAAAAATTCAAAATAATTCGGTCTCCAAAAAATTCGAAATAAATCCAGAGAACTCCTTACAAAAATTGTGATTACCTGTAAAAAACTCAAGGAGAGATCAATTACCATCAGGGAGAACCAAAAAAGACAAATCCTCAGATTGTGCGCGAAGCACCGTTAGAGAAAATTCTGTTATGGGTCTCAACCTTTTGATCTGTATGATCATCCCCTTGATATTTTTCCAGCAAACAATTTACATAGAAAAATACTACATACAATAGGCTATCATTCCATGAAAAGAAAATCCACATGTTATATTCAAGATCAACGAGATAACAAGCATTTAAGCAAGGTATCCTGTTCTGGAACAGACCGTCGACCAAAAAGGTTTCACTCGGTTGAGGTATCAAATCTCAATGAAAATCTATGAAATTAATTTTCACAGATTCCAGACTTAAAGGAGAACATTTCCATTTTAACACTTTTCCATAAAAGTTTCTCAATAAGTACAGTTTTTCAAAACAATCAGTTTGTTTGAAAAAGCAGATCTGACAACTTCATCACTTTTCATCCTTGAACGCCCACATAAAATCCGAAATATGCAACAAAATTTACATATCTAGAAAGAGCATCAAGTTTAGATTAATCCTATTTAAAAGTTACAGGTACTTTGTATACAAACTTATTTGTTACCAACCACAACAACAGAACTGTGCAGCAGAATAACAGATCTGCGCACCGTTACCGTTTAAATCACTAAAAATTCATTTTACATCGAATTTCAACGATTCCAGTGGGAAAACAACCAAAATTCAAAGGGCTACAACCTCCAATAAGAAGGAACAAATTTCAGAGAGCTTTACACCACGAAAAACAAGCAACAAGACAGAAAACAGCATTTCCAGGGCCAGCAAGCATGCACATCACTAATTAACTTAATTAATTACGAATTTCTCATTTAATTAAGTGTGAAAAACCTTAAGCACGACCTGAGCACTGATACCACTGTTAGGAAATGCTCATATTTTAATTTTAGATTAATTACAACTAATTAATCACCATTAACAACAAGCAAATCAATAGATCTAGTGCTAAAGCAATCACACATCAAAACAATGAGAACAAGTAGGAGAATTATACCTCTCTTTGTGTAGTAACAAAGAGGCTCGATTCCATGGCATGGGAGTCGATGGCGTGCTTGCACCGCCTCCTCCACCACCAATAGTCGCCTCTAGCCCACCAAGGACCCACCACCAAGCTCAAAGAGAATGCTAGTTCTCTTGAACCTCTTGCTAATCACCTTGCTTCTCTACTTAACTATTTAATGGAGAGGAAGAGAGGTGGGGTGCTCAACACATGAGCTTGGAAGAGAGAAAAAAGGGGCAGCTAGGAGGCGCATGGGATGGGAGAGAATGACGGCTAAGGTTTCCTCTTGGAGACCCCCTTTATATAGCCAACAACTCTCATCCACCTTTCATACTATTTACAAGTATGCCATCCACCCTAAGAGGCCACCTAATGGACTTTCTTGGGCCATCTTAATAAAAGGCCTTTATTCATTAATTCACCAATTAATGAATCCCCTTTAATTCTCTTTATTCTTCCTTAAATCGGGCCTTTAATTAACCAATTAAATAGAAGCCCAATTAGCTCAAACTAATTAAAGTAAGTTGAACATAATTAATTATTAACTCATTAATAATTAATCTATGATTAGCTAATGCATTAAATTGTTTCCATATGATCCTTTTAATTTAATTAATTATAACGATTCATAACGGTATATAATTAATTAATTAACTTATCACATTTCACAATACACATTATTGTGAATAAACAATAAATGCACCAAGTGGTTAGAATCCTATTTGTGCGACCCTATTTGAGGATTTATACTATGTTGGCCATGGAAATAAATCGTTATTTATTTCCAATAATCATAAGCGGTATCTAGCAACACGTTATGATTCCCAATTCGTATAAATAATGTACCGTTACAATATCTCAATCCTGCATAAGAAATAAAAGTATTTCTTTGTCTGATTCTTATGTCACATGATATCTTTGTATAATCCAAGATAGGAATGTGTCATTCTTGCAGATTATACATTTCTTGATCTAGAGTTGATTGTACATGTTGGCCAACCAATCCAACTCCATCAAGGGGCCCAAACAGATATCATCACTCATTAAGTAAATTAATGAGGGACATACGGTTTTCTTGATGAACAACTTTTCCCCGCACAATTCAAGAGAACATAAATAAAGTCCTTATAGTAGCCTTTATCAGGAATCAACGTTAGACGATATTTATTGAACCTATCCTCATGTGGAAAAGGTGAACATCTCAAACATAGAATCAAACTCATATGAAATAAACAATGACACTTAACACAATCCAAATGTTTATTTCATTGGGTCAAGTCCTGTACTATGTTCTACAACATATACATATGCAATTAAGTTGGTAACTCCTTACCTATGATTTGTAGAACTTAATCATCGCTTAACTTGCATACTAATCTTTTATGATAATTAATGTTCCTTGTTAATTATCAAGATTATGGACGATTTAGATTTATTATTGTCATTCTAATGAATGATCCACATAGATCCACAATTCAGATCCTCAACCTGAATGATCTGTCAATAATAAACTCTAGGAACAAATGATCAAATATCATCATTAACATAAACTAAGAAAATAAGTCATTAAATATTGACTTCTAGGACATAACTCCAACAATTTCCTCTCTCCAGAACTCTTCCACAAGCCTATAAAAGCAGACCTCGACTTTAGAACAAGAGATCCCGAATTTTGAGACACCGATGAGTTCTTGCTTATATAAATTTTTACCTAAATCCTACCCAAATTTTAATCGCAAGCACACGATTTATCGTTGAGTAAGCCTAGGGTCGATCCTCGGAGACGGAATATTCGATTTCTAAGTTATATAAATCAATTTCAATTAAATCCTAAGTTTAATAAAATATCTTTAAAGAAATATTTAATTAAATTAAAAGACTAAATAAAATCAGTTCAGAAATTCTAAATAAATAGCTTTCTAAATAACAAAACTTGGAGAAAAACTTATTTGATAAAACTAGGGGTTTCTGGTTTCAAACAATTTCTTTAACTTGTCAAAAGCAGAACGGTCCGTTCCATGTCTGGCACGGTCCGTTCTGACTTAGGTTGGCGTACTGGAACTGCCCGTTCTAGGTTAGAACGCCCCCTGTCGGGTGGTCCGTTCTAACCTTGAAACGGTCCGTTCCAGAGGTCAATACTTGTTTTGTCATGCCTTTAAACAATTAATTAAGTGTTTTAAATAGTTTAAACGATTACTAAACCAATAATTAGACTCTAACTTTCGTTCAGGTTAATTACTTTGATTTAAAACGTTAAACTCCTAAACTTCAACTTTCGTTCCTTGATTTAGGGTGTTTAGTTTATCTTTTGGGTCTAGGCAAACTTATTATCTTTCGATCTATAAGTTAAAACGTTGATTTTCCAAGTTCTGATTCAATCTTTTGATCTATTATCTACCTAAGTGTTTTATTGAAAAGTTTTGAGTTAATTCAATTGATTTTAAACTCTAACTATCAAACGTGTACTTTGCTTAACGAGATAATCAATTAAAACAATTAAGTAAAGCAAATCAACAAAATAAGCAATTAAATCACAAAAGATAAATAATAAAACTTAACTTAATTAATTACTTAAAGATTCAACTAAACAAATAACATAAAGAAAATGTTCTCAACCATAGCCCCTAAACTAACCTACTCTAGCAAATTCATACTAAAAAGATCAGGTTTCATCAAATACATAGCAAAATAAAAGAGAAAATAGAAGTTACAACAGAAAACTGCTTGGAACTCCACAATTCAGTCGCTTTGGCCTGTCTGGGACGGTCCGCCTGAGATCTGGGGCGGTGCGCTCCAGTGAGGTTGGATCGTCCCGGCAGTTGATCTCCTTTGCTGAGTTGAGAGAGAGAGGCTAAACCTAGATTTCTGGCTTGATCCTTTCTTCTGGAGACAGGCCATCGCTTATATAGCAGCTAGAAGGTGGTTTCTAATTGTGGAGATCGTGAGAACGTGCTTCTGGAAGGTCCAGACTTAGAAGAACCGACAGGCATAATTAGCTTGGCTATTTTGGGCAGTGCTGGAATTGCTGGAACGGTCCGCCTGGATGTTGGGGCGATCCGTTCCAGTGCACATTTCTTCTTTCCTTAGCTGCAATCTTCTGTTGTCGCGCCGCAAAATGTGATGAACCTGAAATAAAACTTGCCGGGCTACGGCTGTACCTTTCTACAACCTAAAAATTAGCAAAATAAAGTAAAAACACTTGTATTTGGTATTAATTTAGGGCTTAAACCGGTTGGAAATCGAGTATGAAAACCGTACATCAGACACAACTTCTGAGAAAACTGAGGGAGTTAGAGGAGCGAGAAAATGATTACCCTCGCGGGCCGCGACCTTCAGTCGGGGCCCGTAAGAGGGGCGTAGACAAACGGATAGAAGATTTTACTGGTGTATTATATTTCTATCTTGTTTGTATTATTATTTCTCATTGCTTTTGTGATCATGTCTGAGTAGTTTGTTAATAGTCTAGGGCGATGGCGCAAATTTTTTATTAGTTTATTATTATTACTTGACTTGTTTTTATTTGATTTGTGATTTATCTCTTGCATGCTTGATTTTATATATGATTCTTTGGTTAGATTAATAACAACGGTTGTCCGCTTTGATAAATGGTCATATCGAGTAGTTAGGATCAAAATCTAGTTCAATAAATAATACCCAAACTGTCATGATTAAGGGTAAGGATTATCCGAGAGGAGAAACCTAAGTTTTATGAACCGAGAGGCAAAAACTTAGCCAGTTCTAAGAGGAAATGGAAACCCCAGTTCTCATGAGATAGACATACAATCCTTAGTCGATGCGAGAGTTGAGAGTAAGGTGTATGAAAAAACTCGAGTCCTGTTCAGGTTAGGATTGACCAAGTAACGAGAGTTGAAGTCTTTCCACTATAAAACTTGACCGAAAAGTCCTCACAACCATCAGATAATAACAATCAAGTAGTAATAGTTTAACACGTATTATTCGCGGGCCGCAGAGAGATCTCGCGGGTCACGGTAATTGTGACTATCAAGTTGTAAGACCAGAACCCTAGACTAATTAGTTAGACATTATAATCAAACTTCACTTGTTAAACTTTAGAACTTTTACTTCTTAGTCAGAACCTTCAATCAACACCTTAAATTAATTGTTTAATCTAGTTTAGTTAAGAGTTTTCGAGAGTCTAGTTTCTTAAATATTCCGTTCCTGAGTTTGACAACCCGACTAGGTTATATTTGTAACCAATTCCGGTAGAAATCAGTTTATTTGTTAGACACTCAAACCGTCAAACGACATTCTAGCACATATTGTTACAATTAAATAGACATAAGAGATCCCGTTAGTGGCGGATTATGTAGGAATAAAAATGGATTTCAAGGTTCTTTACTTTTTTCCATCATTGTACATGTATATGTAATTATATTTATGTTGTTACATATGTAAATTTTTAAAAGAAAATTCAAGTTTGATCCACGTAAAAGAAAATTCCATTTTGAACCTTATACATTTATGTTACAATATGTAAATGTTTTTTTTTTTTTTTAAAAAAAAAAAAGTTCACTTTTGAACAGAGTATAATCATTATAGTAGTATCAATTTTTCATATAACCCATAATTTTCTGACTCTACCCTAAAACTAAATTTCTTTTCCACCGGCCACTAAATCCAGCGCATGAGCCAAAGCTACCTAGAGAAGCTGGTATAGTATGAGATCCTCCGTAGAGAGGGCCTGCTTTCATTCGATTTTCTGGTGAGATTTGGGTGCGAGTACGATGTTAGGAAGAGCCTATAGATCTAAACAAAAAAAAAGAAAAATTCATGACATAAACTAAAAAAAAAAATCTATCATGAATGAGTTTTTCAAGGTCCTTTAAATGTACTTACTCATCCATGAATTAGAAATTCCAAACTTCGTTATTCCAAATGAATTATCTAGATTCTTGTCCGTGAAAAAAAAAAAGTCATCCATGACATAAATACCCAAAAATATAATGATAATTATAAATCTGTGCTCGAGGTATGTTGAGTCAAGTAGTTTGCATCTTCGAGAGTGTTTATTAAAGTTGTTAAAAATCAGGATAAAAAAGAAAAATTATTCGTCCTTAAAAAACTATTTTATAAATTGTACCAAACATTTTGAACTGTTATTATGACTTGCGGTAAATTATCTTAAGGTATACGAATTTTTAAGTTTACACTTACGGTCGACGGCTTCTTGACGTGATTCTCATGGTATAAATTATAGAGTGTGTTTGGTTGCATAAGAATTAAACAAATATTCGCCGATGACTCTGCATATTTCTTATTTACAAAACATCCAAAAACTTTATTTATTATAATTTAAATATGTATTAAACACATGTAATAAAAATAGTATACATACATTGTATCATGTAGGGAGTACATCCAAAATTGCAAAAATTTTAAAAAACCAATAACGCACTCCATAAGTGCGCTATTAGGAATAAATTATGAAAAAAAAAATAATGTGTAGTCATTTTGAATCCAATTTTGACCGCATTATTGATCAATTTCGATAACATAACATGCTGATAATCCGCACTATTCCATGGTTCTTATTAAATTTATATTTTACAAATATTATCTGGTTTTTATTAAAATTGTTCATTTCCTTTTTGCTTTTATTAAAAAATATGTCTTATTAATAAAAATATAAATATACAATTATTTTTGTACATTCCAAAAATTATTCTATCATAATTTGATTAGATCATTTTTGCGAAATGATTTCTTTTGCCCAAGCCGTTTCTCTAGAAATCCCTCACCACTAGAGTGCTGACTGATCACTCCTTTGGAAATTCAATTTGTTGCACATGATTTTTAAAACGGATTTGTTTCTCTTGGAGACGTTCTACAATTCCCCTCCAAATGTCAACTACAAATACGAGCATACTAGTACAAATGCTTGTTGGACACATGACTAGTACAAACATGAGGGAAAAAAATAAAGGGGCAAACAACCAACAAGAAGTACGGACAGTTACTATAATCTATAATAATTTAATCAATTTACAATGATCATTAAATCTGAAATACAAACAAGAGAACAAAAATCCCACAAAAAAGAAGGTTAATCTTTGGCCTTCGACAACTTATCACGACGATGCCCACCCAGAATACGAGAAATTTGCAAGCCTCTACTGAAGGCCTGATTGAATAACATGCGGGTCTGGAATTCTGACACAAATGGGAACCAAGCTAAGATAGTTACTGGAACGTAAAGAAGAATTCCCATCGCTATTTCGTAGCCACGTGCAAGTGAACGGATCCAGCTCCAGAGTCCAAACTTTTTGAACAGCGGCTTAAGAGCTTGTGCAATCTGAGAATAAGAAAACAAGTATAGTTGCTCAGTATTTGCAACAATACCAGTAAACCTGCTGTTCTATATTCGTCGAGGTTTTGTATTTCGCAGGCTCTTAAAATCCTGTGTTCCCCTTTTCTTCCCTTTAAGTATGTTTCTAACTGCATGATTATACAGGTGCACACAAGCAATCATGCTGTTCTATATTCATTTAATATAGAACAGATGGGGAAAAGAGCAGACACACACGGACTATCACACACCCGTACCTGTCAGTTCATTTCTGCTAGTGTACTCAAATTTAATTTTTTTTTTCCAGTTACATTGAACTGGTAAAGAATTATAGTATAATAAAAAAAGAGTGGTACTTTCTGTATAATTAATGACAGCTCGGTTTATGATAATTAAATGATTGCAGCGAGCAAACCTGTAGAATTCCCCAACCAGTTGGAACGAAAGCTAAGAAGGTCACAAAAATATCCAAAACAGTAATATGAACCACGACGAACAGAACGATTAAGATGGAAAGCAAGATTGCAAAGACCAAGAACTTTATCAACCGAAAAACCAGCTGTACTTGGGCTCCAAGTCTCCGTCTCCCTATTGACACAAACTGAAATAAACCAAATTAAAAAAAAAGGAAACCCGGATATGATGCCACACTTTAGTGTAGTTCGATGAACATACAAAAAAAAAAAACCCAAGTTCTATATGATTAAAAGTTGAGTTATGAATTTAGAGTACAATGAATAATTGGATTACTATGCCTGAAAAGATGATAAACTGATCAAAACTAAGGTCTTTTCATAACAATGAACTGTCTGTCATCTATTTTTTGCCCTTCAATATAAAAATTATGTACCTTCACAGCTAGGAGCACTACCAACAGGATAAGAACAGAAATGCAATAAACCTGCAAAGCACAAACTACTCTATGAGCTACAAGTCCATTGAATTTGAATATTTGAGAATTAACGATAAAAAACATACCAGGATACTCTGGTGCTTCTTGGTTATACTCAAGTGATAGACAAGTCCATACTGGTAGAGAAAGAACCTAAGCGACAACAAAACCTCAGCCACAATCCCACGAACACCAGAGTAAATGAGGTGTTCATGCTCACTCTCCCACCAAGACTCCCAACTTTTCTCAGCAGAAACTCCAATACCACCACGGTTGTTGATCCACTTATTCCAATCACTCCAATCATCAGCTATCTTTTGCCACTCAAACCCTGACGGGTTGAACAGAAAGGGCGAAAAAAGCCAAGTGAACACCATAAACCACATGGAGAAAGTGATAAGAAGATAGGCAACTGTTGACTGATAATTTGAACCAAAAATCTGATATATCACAAGTAAAATCAGCAATTCTAGTCCCTTGACAAAGTGACTGCGTGAATAAAGTCTGTAATTATCAGCAAACTTTGCATGAAACACCACAAAGCCGCGTCCAGTGCCTCTGTACTGGGCCCCACCATGAAGTAGTGTTCTGCCATAGTAGTGAGTCTTAGTCCCAAGAGAGAAGGTGAAAAAGACAGAGGCTAGTTGTAATTGCATCAATAAGAATTCGCTAACTGCATTGCTAAAGCCTTTCTCTAATCCCATTTCCATTATCATTGGTAGAGCCATGAGCAATCCTAGTTGCACGAAGGATTGTGAAGCAAGTGCAACTTGAAGAGGACGGTTGTGAGCAAATTTTCTACCCGTCGTGAGGCCTTCCTCAAGCCCACTAAGAACAAGATAAAGCCGACCGTAGAGAAATACATAAACTGTTAAGACTGTCAACTGTCAATAGAAATGTAACTAAATATTAGTGGAGAAAGAAAATCATATGAGCATACAAAAGAATCTAGAACTCAGAGGAAATAGGCATACCATGTTGCTAAAGTAGAAACCAATTGTGGTGAAGTAACAAGACAGCATACGAAAAAAATCAAAACGGTGTCCGAGTCGATATATGTCACGACAAATGGTTTGCTCTCCATTACCATTTGCTACTTTGGCCTCGAATTGAGATATCTGGTTTAGCCCAACATCTCGGCCCTTGCCAACCTGAACATACTCATGATGTGTGACACTTCCTTGCCGAAGAGTGGAGTTGAAGCCTGTATGAGAGTTTGATTTAAAATAAATGAACATCAAAGCAACACTGAAAATGCAGTAATGCTTTGACCACCTAATCATTTCTCATTTTGGTAATGCAGTCTCTTGGGTGCATAAGCTGTCTATTCATTCAAGGTGATCTCATGTTAAAGATAAATAAATTATAATAGATTACGTCGAAAAATAAAGGGTAAACCTTCGAAAAAAGAGAATTCGTTACAATCGAACCTGCAAAAATGTCCTCGCTTAGGTGAATGGTCTTGGATGCTTTACTGACACCTCCTCTTGTTAGATGGAAAAGTCTGTCAAAGACATCTGGATGGCCATAGTGGAACCGAACCCTGGAAAGATGAAACGAAGTTTATGAAGCTAAAGATGACACAACTATAGAACTAAACTATGATTGAAAACAAAAGCATACTAATCTTGTAAAGATTGAGAAACTTATGGTCTGTTATAACAGTGAGAGGTGGAGAAAATGAGAAAGCACAACACAGTAACTTACTTCAAGGGGTATGCAAGCACCCTTTGCCCAATAGTAACAAAACTCGTCTCTTGGTTTGACATAAACCATGCAAGAGAAGAAACACTAGAAAAAAAAAAGTTAAAGAGGATCGTAAGTGATCAATTTTCCAAGCACGAAATTTATATTTCAAAATACAAAAAATACAGTACCTTCCCGTAAAAATATGTTCCCTAACACCAAGAATTGATGGATATCTGGTTCCCCGTTTTTTCAGAAACTCTTGCAACAGGTTTCTCATTTTAAGTGCTTCTTCCAAATAATTATCCTAAAGATTAGTATTATGAGATATAAACAAATGACTTCAAAATGCATTACATTCTGAGGAATGATAAAGAAATAAAAATGATCAATCTGCAAGCCAAATTGGTTGAAAGAAAGTACTTGATTCATATCTATTGTTTGCAGGCCTTCACCACGAGTAAATATAATAGCATGATTTTGGTTTTCAGGCTTTCCTTCACCCAGAATAGCTAGACCTGGAAGCTTTATTCGGTAGATAATCTGTACACGAAAATAAATAACCAAAGCTTATAATCTGACTCACAATCGGCCTTAACATTTTCCTCAGAAAGTATGATTATATCATAAAATCGATCATCAGGTAATTTACAAAAGGGCAACAATTCACAACTGTAAATGTCTGTTTTTAATGAAATTGACATCAGAACAAGATACCTGATCAAGTGGGACCTCCTCCTCAGAATTTTCAGCCTTAGTTAAGGAGGCCTTAACCAAAGTAGAATAGTAAACCTTCTTTTTTTCCTTCCCTGGTAACTCCACCTCATCTATGTAGGCTACACGTAGTGAAGGGTGCCTTCAAAAGTAAACAAAGGAACTTTTACATTCTATGATTCTCGATGACACAAAAAGTAAAGGAAAAAACAATAAAAATGATAATAGCAATTTATTTACGGAGATGGAGATTGAATCTTAAGAAAATAGAAATGATAGAAAAGTTCTAAAAAAACTACAGAAAAGAAATTCACATTTATTGTTATAACTATATTCTTTTAGAACAAAAATATATGGGTTTATCAGATCTTGATGCTCTGATTTGGTAATTGAAACACGTACTTTATCATGAGATCTAGAATATCTTTCGCACGTTCATCACTAGATCTCTTTTGATTTCCATATTGCTGGCATGACACGACATATGTGAACTTCATGTCTGCCACAGCTTGGCACTGAGCCCATAGAGATCTCTCTGATTTTGAATTTTCACCAGACATTGACTCAGCTGCTTTGTAACCTTTCATTAGAACTGCAATGTGAAAAAAAAAAGAACTTGATCACAAGGACTAGCAATACCAACTGAAGTATATTAAACTATACTATTAATGTAACACATGAGAGCCAAGTACCTTCATCTTTGGCCATATCAAGAAATGCTTGAAGCTCCAAAGCTTTCCTATAGTACATCATACCTCTCACTAGAAACAAAAATCCCACTATTTAGAGAATTTTTTCCACAGAATTATATAATAATCAAAGTTTGCCAATTAGTCTTTCATGAGTAAAATGAACCCCTATATTATTTTCGAAGGCATCACTTCTTTTATTTGTGCACTTAGCAAGTTTAAGCTCGCCAAGGTGGTTCATGAGCTTAACATAAAATACCAACACGTCGGCTTTGAATGACAAATATGAACAATTTGATCTTGATGTACTTGACAAACCAAATTGTTTCATTCCAAAATTTTATCACTTTTCTAGCTCGTTTTTCTAAGATCAAGTGGTAGAAAAGGAACACACTAAATTACATCATCTTTTAACCTCCTAATCTTATACAAAAATTAACTCATAAAATGACCCTTTGAAAGTACAGACACTTGGATGGTCAAGTAGATCCATATCAAAGGTTCAAATTTGTTATTCAAAGCAAATTTGACAGTCTTTTAATTTACACTCAGAAATATGTTTGGTGAGCTTAAGTTCATAGTGGCTTCACTCGTACTTTTTTGGCTTCTGATAAACTGTTTCATCTTATATGTATTATAATAGTTCTTTGAACTTTTTGTTTTCGAGCAGAATTATACAAAAGGCTGTATTATATAATTATCACGAACCATACATAGTGAGTATATTTTCCATCAAATTAAATGATTGCAAGTAGAATGGAACATTGCTACCTACTAATACTATACCTGTTCGAGCCAAAGTTTGTCCTCTGTATGATGCCCAAAGACAGAGGTCCCCCTCTAGCTCTTCAATTCTGGCCTGGAACTCTTCATCTGATTTGCATCCAAACCTTTCTCGGAAGTTCTTCCATTCATCTAGAACAAAAGAACATTGCTAATGAATTCACAAAGCAGATTGACAAAAGAAGCTTCTTGGTTTGCATCTAGTTTTTTGTATTTCTTTTTCTAATAAGGTGTTCGGTTTAAGGGATGGGGTTGGAGTTGATTTTTTTTTTTTTTTTTTTTTTGTGTGTGTCTGTGTGTGTGTTTTTTTTTTTTGGGGGGGGGGGGGGGGGGGGGGAGCCTGTGTAACCTGGAAAGATCTTTTGCAAATAGAAAAGAGTAGAAACTCCATCATCATTTTCTTCCTCAAGATGGTGCAATAGAACATCTTCATTGTAATATGGCGTCAATACTCTGAAAGGAAAATCATAAAATGAAAAACAAGAAAAATGACCAAATGGATGGCAAAAGATATAAGGAACAAGATATAAAGGGATATATGTGAATATTTTCCCGTAAACAAAGTGCCCCATGACTCACGAGAAAGAAAGCATGCTGCGGACTTTAGGAGCATCTGGCATATCCATAAATAAAGAATTTGTAAAGAAAGTGATACGCCTTCTGGCTTCTAAATTGGTTGGTACATCCATGGCAGATTCCTTCTCAGTAAGAAGAAGATTGAGCCTTCTTATCTGAAACATATTTGTATCCAAAGTATAGGTTCCTAAACAATGACAAGCAGAATAGGCTTGATATCATATGAAAACTACTATGGAAGTACCTTCTCCATCCAAGCATCCCAAGAATCTGTTTTTGGTATGGGAAACTTAAGAGCTTCAGTTGGGTAGAACAACTGCTGGTACTTTTCATTATTTACTATGGGATTCAAGGTTTCTCTCCTTCCATATGAGCCCCCGTTGCTTGTTTCTAAAAGGCTGTCCCAAAAACAAAAATTGCAAAATCATAACAAATTCAAAGTAGGGAAACAGTGCCAAGACAAAATTAGAAATGACTAAAGCATGTCTCATTAAGGTTAAATGTAATTTGCACTGAAATACCTTGAGAGCTGCTCCTCCATCATATCTCTTGTCACAACTTCTAGCATGTCTTGAAAGAGAAAAACCACATGCTCCCTATCTTCTTCCTTGTTATCGATCTACATATATTTATTAAATATATCTCTATTCTATCAAAGTCTAATAATGGAGAAGGAAAGCAATTAAATGAGTTCTCAGGAAAAACAAAATGAACTGGTGATCTAATAAGCTAATTCATGGAAGAAAAAATATGAAAAATCCAAATTATGAATATTGAGATTGACCATCTATTGCATAAAAACTATAAAGACCAATACTCAGTTAATAAAACATACATATTCCTATTCCTAATTAAAAAATATATATTTATGAAGGGTCCAGAACTCATACCAAATATTTGACTAGCTTGGCAAACTGCTTATAGAGATCAGGCAATGCATCCATGTTCAACTCTTGGATAAGCTTACCACTTTGTATAAGGGCATCCACTTCATCAAATATAGCATTTATAACCCTGTAAAAGATAGGTTAAAGAATTTGCAAATCAGATGACTCCAAAGGCACACTTCACAAGTACAGTCACATGTTACTCTGGCTTATTGATGTAACCTCTACCTAGTTTGTACTAATACAAAACTTGTTCAGGTAATTACATGGTTGGAATATTTTAACAAGAATAAATTCTTGAGGGAACCTGCAAGCAGACCAATTTGGTCCAACCTGCAAGCCCGACAGATATGCCCCCTATCACATTTGACCCAATGCAACTCAACCAAAGCAACCCCACAGCAGGTCCATCGAAGGATCTAAAGTGACCATGAAACACATAGCATGGCCAACTCAGATCTGTGTGAATGTAATACTATGACAGCAAGAATTGAATGCAATTTCAAAAAAGATCAATCTGGTCAGCCACAAAAGCCAAATTAAACAGAACTGGAGAACTTGGAGCAAGAACCTAAAATGTAACCTAAACTAAGAAGAAACAACCTTTAAAACATGATTTTTAATTTAAAACATAGTACTCGCATGACTCAATTCAACATGTATATAGTATTGATCATTTTGCGATTTCTCAGTAACTAAACAAGCTTTGAACTAAGAATTTTAACTATAACCTTATTTCCAAAAAACACAAATGACTCACCTTTTCTCTTGTTCTCCTTGGACCAATTCTGTGACAATGCTCTTAAATGATCCATAGCATTCACGCACAGCAGAAAACATATAATAATCAGAGTTAAATCTCTTTTTAAGCTCATAATCATTTTTATCGCTGCTTTTGGCCATGTCGACAGCTATTGGAACCTGGCACAACAATAATAATCTATTAACCAGAATTTACTTAGACATATTAATAACATAGTATTCTCTTATATTCTTGTAACAGCAGTACAGCACAGCCGGTCGACGAGTTCAATTAATCTGCCTCAATATGTGGATACAAATTAATTATAATCCATACTAAATTCTTTATGCTGAAAGATAATCCATCGCCAAATCATTAAACTCCCAAATTTAACAAAGTGTACCCATTTGCGCTTATATACCTTTCTTTTTAATTTGAAATAGCTCTATGATTTTTTTGGGCTTACATGTGTGCAGTCTTTATTAGTTACAGATAGTTTCTGTAGGATTGGAGTTCAGGAACTCCCAGCAGTGCCACCTACACAATTTAATTGCTTTGGAAGCCAACTAATAAACAAGCTGATGTATGAGATTCTAGTTCTATCAGTGCATATGTTTTACCTTGCTAGCAAGTAGAAATGGAGGCCACTGTATAAGCTTCAGTGCTGGGTCTGCAACATATGGCACTAAAAGCAATTCCTTTTCCCTGATTGAAATGAATTAAGTTTATAATTTTTTTTTTTTCTAGAAATGTAATAATAGGTATTTTCAATAAGAGAAATTGAGAGGAAAAAAAAATATCACCTGTCACTTATAAGATCTTCCTCTCGGAAGCTAGTAATTATTTCATTCCACATCTGTGCAAACCTTGCTTCCATTACATTTTTTTCTTCGTCAGGCACCTAAACAGTGAATTACAATGTTTACAAGTCATGTACAATATATAAGGAAAAATAAAAAAACAAAATATGCATTTAAAATTTGGAAGCTTGCAAACCGCTTCAGGCTTCTTGTTGGCTAAATATGCCCTGATTCCTTTCTTTCGGTGAGCTTTCTCCACAGGAACTAACCGATCATTAAATGCACCAGGTATAGATTCAAATCTTGACCTTAGCATTTGTAAAGTTCGAATCTGTTTGTGTATAGAAATTTTGATAAAGAAGATGTTTCAGATATAGATACTCAAATCTCTTATCTGATAACAGTACATGATATTAAGGTAATGCTGAGACTCGACTACTTCATAACTTCAAAGCATTTTCTAAGACCTATTACTGACAGTGCAACTAGTGCTAATCTTGTCTAATGGACATTGAGGCACAAATAACAATATTTGTCTCAAAAAGGACTACTTGATAGCTTTCGTTTATATTGGCTTTAAAAATTACCACCGTGTGTGCCAGTGAAAAACAAACACAAACACATCAACAAATTCCGTGCAGGTATGTTCTAGGACAATGCCAACACCAGAACTGAAAAAAAAATGTAATGCATTACCCTAGTAATTGTTATTAACTATGGTTGCCGAAGCAATATAAAATGACCTAATTTACAGGCTGGCAAAATTTATGAATAGTATATATGCTTCGCCAACCTCTCCTAGACGTTTGGAAGCACCATAAACTCCTCCAAATATAGTTGAATATATTGCATACCAAATTTGTGCATCCATAAAGTAAACCTGGCAATGGAAAGATAATGTATTAGCCTACATATTGTAAATATACAGCTCTGGCACAAGAGAAGTTCAAGAACATACTAAAATAATTGGAGCCCACAGTGCAATTATTACACCAATATTGTTCTTTGCTGCAATGAATATAGAAAATATTATCAATTAAGAGATTCAATGATTAATCCATTATTTTGGTAACACTGATATAAAACACTATTGTTTTAGACCTTGCTCAGTTGCTGCATTGCAGAAACTGCAAGTGAGATTAATTAAATAGAGGATTACTTGGTTGATGCACAATTGCAGAAACAAGGGCTATTCAATGTTCAATTGTATGTTACAGTGATTATAAAATTGTGTCTGCTAACATAGGAGCCAGGCATATCATTTATGGAGATTTTTATCCTACTGTGTCTTACCGTGTGGGAAAAATTCGTGCCATTGGTAAGTGTTAATAGGAGTATTCATGATAACCTTTGTTGGGCCAACAAGAGGTTTAATCTGCAAGTAAATAACAATATTAGCAATAAATAAATAGAAACTTGTTAAACTTGTGAAGTCCCTAGCTGACTTTTGACTCATAATTATAAACTAGTAAAGAGTGGCAAAATTTCACCTCTATAAAATAACTGAATGCTATCTTTGTCACTAGGAGTGCCACCCAAAACAATGTGTACCTGCGTTCAAGTTTGGACGCTTTAAATAAAAATACAGGCAGTTTGATTAACTCCTTTTGAGTTTTAACAGAAATATTTTGATGCATCCTTACATCAAAAGGGCAAAAGGGCTTTCATGCATTCCCCTGCCAACGTAGAGGCGAGGCTGAAACATAACAAAGGAATAACTGTCAGGTCCCAATTAAACCAATGAATTTGCCGCTTGGACTTTTTGTCAAACACATTGTGTGCACTAAATTAAATAAACCTATCTAAAGGGCACAACACACCTCTCGTGTTTATCAAGTACACACAGGACCCAAAATACGGCCTCAACAAAGGCACATATAGCCCAATTCGATCCCTAAATTATGTAGTCTCACGTATAGTGGTAAACCTTTCAGGTCTCATTGCTTGTCCACCACCATCTCTAAACCTGTAGAGAGAAGCAGTGCACGTCATCTCTACATTGAGTAGTGGTTTACCACAAGCCAAGATCACCATGCCAGAACCGAGCACGGACAATTTAATGTCACCAAAACACATAGAGCCTGAATTCAATCTATCCAGCTGACGTTTTTTTCTTTCTCTCTCACTCATGTCTAAACATCCCGCCCCCCAACACCTCTCTCTCTCTCTCTCTCTCTCTCACGCAAGCACACACGCACACAGACCCTGAACAAAACAAAAGCACACAATCACACAAACTCTCCCTATTCGGCCTGGCATACTGTAGTCTAAAAAGGGAAGAGAGGTTGATCTAAACCCCAAGTCACCGTCACCTCCAACCCATCCAACGTCTCAATTAGCAATATACCCTTCATCGCTCCCTTAGGATTTAGAAATAGTTAGCGACTACTAAATGAAAAACAATAAGCACCTAGCCTTTTTATATGTCTTTTCTTACTTTTAGAAAAAACTCACCTGATTTTGAAAACTTATCACACAACAAATGTTCAGCCAAATATTTTGTATTTCAATAGCAGACTCATTTTAAAAAAAAAAGTACTCCAGGCCTGCTCCGATGGTAGAATTATAAAAATTATAAAAAAACTCTTGCCGCTAATAGTATAGTGTCTAGGCTGCTAGCAGCGCAGACTTTTATTGTTGTAATATGTAGCAGATTCAGATAACAAAGCTTGAAAAATAACAAGAGTACCTGAGCCCACCACATCATCAAGATAATCGGGCTAAAATTGGAGCTCTCAAGGGTACTTCTAAGGTAAGGAATAGCAAACAAAGCGGCAGAGAGAAAATGCGGCGATAGGTAAATGAGCACGGCAACTATGTAGAGTGATGGATGGCTCTGGCCATTTCCAAACCAGCCTTTGATTGTTCTAGCAAATCCGGTAGGGTTGTTCAATGTGTATGCATAAGTAACTGGTAATATGACCAACCAAGCAGCAGCACTTACTACCTTCAGTACATATCTGAGCTGAACTGCATATGTCATGCTTCTTCTAGCTTTCCAGTTCATTACCAAATGTAGGATGGCTACAAAAAATTATACAAAACAATTGTTAAGTATTAGCAAGTTAGTGAGATATAACTAAAGGGACAAAAAAACTCAGGCTGCCAATAGTACCAGTAAAAACTATTACGAAAATGTAAAACATCATATATGTTTTTTTTCATTCCTCTGTCTTGTTACCCAGCATTACCTTTTTAAAATGTAGGGTAACATTTTATTTCTCAGTTTTTCTTTACTTCTCTTGTATATGTTTTCATATGTTTGTAAGTTGTTTTTAGTTTTTACTTTGGATGATTCTATTTTCTCAAGAATAGCCGGCGCTTTGAATAAAAAAAATACATCAACCAATGGTTAAATCAAACAGACATAAGAAATGTGTAGAGAAGTGAGACTACTTTGACATGATTGTATACAATATGTACTAATGCTAATTGGCTTACATTGTCCGAGATTCAATATTGCCGAAGTAATGAAGATGCTCAATATTTTCATCAAAACAGTAGGATCAAAAAGATCACCAAGAGAGCCTCCATTCCAAGAAAGAATTATCATTATCTAGCAAAGAAATAAAATATACGACATCAAATATAATTGAAATTATATTTAACAACTATATATGCAAACAATTTATGCCTAAAAGGTTCTTACTGGATACTTAAATGAAGAGGGTAGCTACCACAAAAAAGAGATCAGAATGTTACCTGCAGAGCTAAGATGAGAAAAGTCCACATTCTATCAAAACTACGAAAAATATGCCAGAATGAGCGAATCTCCACGAAATTTACTTTCCCTGGCCATTTATCTTTCCTGGGCCTTCTCTCCTGACAGTAACTAAAAGTTAGCATGCTGGAAAGGACATGTGAGAAGCATTAAGTTCGCCAGTTCATGTCATGATGAACCATCATAAGAAGAACTTATAGTTTAATGAAAACTCAATAGTAGGAATAATTTAAGAAGAAATCAAGGATATTTCTATTGGGAATTAAATTAAGGTATGTTAGAAGTGTATATTGATAGCATTAGTATATATGAGCTTGGATAACCAATTATTTAATTTTTTGAAAGGCCAATATGATTAAAAAGCTCACTCCATTGTCATCAGTATCTTTTATTCTTTGTTGAAAGAAATCCGATTCTGCTCGCATTGGCCAACCCAGTCGAAAACAATCAACGGACCTATAAATTGACACATTATTGAATATGGTATAAAAAAATTAAAGAATATTGATTCAGAGACTTAAAAACTCGAATACCAGAAATATTCATTCAAGTCGTCATAGTTTCTCCATTGAGAATGCTTTGCCTTCTCTGTTTTACTCTTCTTGGCTTCCTGAGTTATGGAATTATTAAGGTCCATTATACTAATATTATCATATATAAATAGCTGTAAAATGAAAAAAAGGGAGAAACTTTTACTCTCGCTATAACTTCATAAATTGGTGTCACCACTTTGTTTAAGAAGGCTTCTTCATCACCTCCATAGGCTGGTTTTACAGATTCTCCTGTCAGAGCACTAACAGTGCCAATAAGCATGCCATAGAGTTCAAATGCCATCTACAAAGTACAAACATTAACATGAAAAATAATTATATCTGTTGTAAAAAGTAATATATAACATTTAATAATATGGGTTATGATGTTGAAATGTACATGATGATAAATGTAGCAAAGACACTCTGGCATAAATCTCAAGTTCGCAGCTTCGCCCCATATAAGAAGATACAGCCCCATGTAAAGCAATTTCCGTTGCTGTACCTCTTGCTGAATAGTGGGCATCCTGACATTGAAAGAGAAAATATAAATTGTTATATATTGCACGCTCTATGGTCAATTACGTAAACCATTATATCTTAAAACAAATTATTTAATAGCAACATAATTGATTACTCAAAGATGCTTACCAAAGACTGCTTTTGCGGCCTAAGTACTTGCACCATCGTTTGTAGTTCTTGAATATCTTTTTCATCACTATGTCCAATGCTCGGTCATCCAGCTATAAATAAAATCAAAGGAACCAACTTTTTAAGACCCTCTAAAAGAGAGAAAATTTTGGGATACGTAACTTGCAAAGACTGAGGAGCATTTAAGCTCTACAAATTAAAAAGAAAAAAGTATTTAACCTTATATTGTTGTTCAGGCCTTTGAATATTGCGTATATGTACATTGGCAAGTAATAAGATTAAATGCTCTCTTTGGTTGGCAACATTGTCTTTCTGCAAGGTAAAACATGCATGAGATTTCAAAGACACCATAATGAACACACATTTTATCCCTAAATGTGCTAAACTCAACAATGTCATAGAATATAAATGAAATACCTGAAATCCAAACATTGATTGAAGCCAATCAAGGATGTCCTCATTAATCTTCGATTTATGATCCTTCGGCCATGGGAGACCTCTCATGTTACGAAGAGCATTTACTGCAGATTGAATCTTGATAGTTGAAAAAAAAAGAAAGAATTAGCATTAATGGATACATATTTGGAATTGTGAAAAAAAATTATGCCATTCACAGTTATAGTAGTTTAGAGATCGAGAATAACCTCTGGATATTGCATGATTGCCTGATTTGCACTATCAGGATCAAGAGGTAGAATATTGTATGGTGCATAGATCTCTGTTTTCTTATCGATTTCTTTCTTCGTTTCCAATATCTAAAAGTTAATATTAACAAAGATTCATTTAGTTCATATATATAAAGCTGAAGTATATGACATTAATATAGCTCACCTCTTGGTCAACTTCAACAGATTGTGTAAGATTTACGGCTTTTAACACCTCAAAGAGAACACTAGCTGTTTGATATGCCTTGGTTAGTTGATGACTGCACCGATAACACATAATTAAATAGTGAAAAAGAGAACACTGACAAAAAAAAAGAGTATCAATTTTGAGCACCATTTTGGTTGTGGTGTACCGTTCTACCTGTGTATCCTATCCACTAATGAGAGTAATACAAATTTGCGTTTCAATGTCTAATTGCACAGTTATGGATGGATATACATACACTCTATAAATTAAGTTATGAACATAATCTAAACTGAGCCTTAGTTGAAAAACATGTGCATTGATGTTTATAACATCTAATTAATTTATTAATTAGAAACCAATAAATTGATCACTCCATTGAGCTTTAATTGATGCAAAAATGAGACAAATTGGAATTTAATTCTTCAAACAAACAAGGGTATGCAATGGATCCATATTTTACCGGTCAGCTTTTTCACCGGCGGTTTGAAGTGCTTGGATGTATTTTTTGTAGTACTGCTGGTAAAAGTTCTTCATTTCTCTTGCATCATTTTTTTGGAGCCTTCCCATTAAGGTGGGGTCGTTCTCCTACAAATGACATTTTAAAACAAGTTAGGATAAAGAGTTTGGATACAATGCGACATATTGCATAGGACCTCCTGTGGGTGCAGTGGGTCCATATTTTTTTTCGAAGACTAGTCGGCCAGTGGCCAACAGCAATTGCATTAAAAAAGAAAAAGTTTTTACAAAGAGGTTGACACATAATTACAAGAAAATCTCAGCCAAAATAAGGGGTAGCAAACAAAATCGTTAGCAGAGTAAGTAACTAAACGTGGTCCCAAGCAGAAGCCCAGTTGCGCACTTGCATCTCTACCTCAAAATTGGTTTTATCTAATGAAGGAATTTCATTATGGAAAATAACTTTACAACGTTCAAACGGATCTAATGTGTATAGTGTGATCTTTATATATATAAAATGTTCTAGAAAATATTCAATTTTTTTACGATCTTTGAAACTGTTTAATAAAGTATCTTATGAAGAAATAATGATAATATTGGAAGGTCCTGATCAAATAGAACATTTGAATGAGCGACCCCAGTTAGCTAATAATATATAAGTATTATTATGACATAAATTACAAGTGAATCAATTTTAAAATGATTTGAGTGCCATCTCACCGTACAAATAGAGAATGTTCACTGTACACAATTCAATATTATTATTTTTTTTCTTTTAACTGATAGAATATCAAAATGTTTTTTTAATGATAAAAATCAGTTTTCTATAATATTTTGATAGAAAGATCAATGATTTGAATTGACGAATTGTAGATTATAAAGTAGTATATAAATCCATTGCGCAAGACAACTTATGATATGCATCACATCATATTGTGTATATATAGTATATGTATAATTTTCATTTATGAGAAAGAAGGTTAGGTGAAGGGTCTCTGCAAAACGACATTAAGAGGAGGGAAAAAAAAATAGTAATAGTTACAATGTCTACAAATTCCGCGAGAAACTTTTAAAGTTAAAGCAAATAAAAAAAGGAAAGAGTAAAGTCACACAAATTTTTTACTATTTAGTTCTAAAGTTCTATCACCTAGGCTAACAACCTAACATTAACTAACAACATGTCCAAGACACAATATTGTCTTGACCAAATTTAACATTTCCAGGATCACGTTGAGAATAAATAATTCTGAATTGCATTTTGATTTGAAAAAGTTATTGGGACCGATTAACTAAACAAAAGGAAGGTGTATGGTCGTATATTCCTTCAAATTATAGAAATAGTTAGCTTCACCTACAGTCACTATTTCTTTCGCAGAGGGGGAAAGTTAAGTAATTTTGATTTGTTTTTGTTTGATGTCAAAAACAATAAAATAAAATAAAATAAATAAAATAGAGAGTATTATACCCTTTCGAGGCGCTGAAGTAGTGCCGTTTTAAATTGGCGGACGCCACGGCCGCTTGATGTTGGGTCCAATCTATGAGCCTTCTCAAATGCATAAAACCGACCTATCCATTCATTAAGCCCAAGAATAAGCTGAGTGATAATACCAAATTGTTACAATGTTGTCAAATTGCGCCTTCAATTTTAATTATCATTTCATGACCCCAACTTAATTGGCTTTAATGATTTTTAAATAATTATATATTTTTTATGTTTGAGAAATAATACTACAATAATTAACTTACAAAACTACTAATTTCTCTTCCAAATATATTTTATGGTGAAGTTGAAATGAAGTCATATTATAGTTCTTTTACAATTCATTTCAAGTTCCACGGAATAAAAAGCCCAAATAATAGGATATTTAAATCACTGTGCCTATATTTATTATTAATGAAAAAGAAATAACAGTATCCACAGTGCCAAATTAACAATGTAGTTGTCACGCAAAAGCTCAACATGGATATGCACGACTTGGCTTTTCCGGTTTTCCCTTTTATATTACGAATGGATGAGGTAAGAGAACAAATAATTGAAAATGACAAGATACCCGAGCACTCAAGCTGACTCAAGCAGTCAAGCCAAAACTAATAGATATATACCATACCGAAAGATAAAATAAGGACGGTGGAGGGCCAGAAAAGAAGCTTCATTGAATGGGAAACAGACGAGGAACTTCAAAAAGAAAACTGGCACTGTTTGGGGATGAATTCTTTATTAATAGTGCCGGTCATTTCTTACAATATGTGGTCCTGAGCAGGAAATTAGCTTTATAAATAGGAAATGCATAAATTCCTACAAAGTGTTTTCTGACTAATTTATTTGTTATGTTGTTTTTTAAACAGTAGCGAAATTATTTATTTGATAAGTCATATTCAAATGTTCGATTATGTTCACTCGTATCTGGTACAGTAACTAAAAATATTAAAATAATCTTTTTGTGTGGAAAATGTGGAATAAAACTCTTTTGAAAAAAGATCTCAGGATATTTAAAATTGAAAAGTCGACTTCATATTTCATTAAAAAAAATTATGTTCACTTGAACCATCACATTCATTCAATTATAATTCCAGAGCAAGGACTGAAATGGATATACATCAGACAGTACAAAATGAGAAAAAAAATAGCAAAAATTTTGTAATAAAATGTATATTGGAAGACTTAAAAGTTCCTTTGTGCGAAAGAACTCGCAACTTTTTCTGTCTGTTCATGGTATCGCTCGAATCTTTATCAAAAAAAAAATGGTATCGCTCAAATGTCGAATCACTAGACACCAATCATTTTCGCAACACTATCTTCACTATACGTCTATAGCTTATCAAATTGAAAATTTTTTCATTGGGCTTTTATGTACTGCGGGTCAAAAAGCCATGGTTCTTGACTCGCTACAACAAGCGCCACACTAAATAATACAAAAGAAGAACTGGGCCAACAATATTTTTTCAAGCTCTAATGAAAAAATGTCTGATCAGAAATGAGATCAGCGCCAAGCAAGCATCTCTCATTTCCTCCATTCGTATCTCTTCGCAACAATGATTAGCGATTTAATTAGTATTATTTCACTTACATATGGATCGGCACAGAATTCAACGAAAGTCAAACCAAAAACGCAACCCTCCCAATTAAACAAAGTTATACTAAATCTAACCTCTCAATAACTTAATTAATAGCATGACGTCAAACACTTAGATTAAAATTTAAAAAGAAAATTAACCAAAAAAAAAAAAAACAAACTCACAGAGATATGCAACTCTCGGGTTAGCGACCTCGACTTCATTCGCAACACGAAGAATTGGAGCAATCTCGACGAGAGTAGAAGGCACGACCTCACTGAGATCATCGAATATCGGCTCGCCCAAATTGCCGGCAGTCTGGGTGCGAATTAGCCTCCGTTGAGGAGGCCGCATCGTGCCGGCACGAGATAATCCTCCAGAGGATGAAGCCATTGGAGATTACAACTTCCAGTTTCAGTAGGAGAGAAAATCGGATTGGGGAAGAATAAGGGTAGTAAAAGGAGTTGTAGTTGAGCGCGCGGAGTGAAAAGAGTGAGATAGTTTTTCTTCTTTTTTTTTTCTAAGGTTTAGAGTGAGATAGTTGAGGACTTGAGGGGAGAAGAGTTGGCGGTATTAGTTGGGGAAGTCTGGTGGAGACGGATACAAAAATGAAATGATTTTCTTTACCAAACTGGACGCCTTGGTGAATGCGTGATGAGTCAGATTAGATACCCGGGCCTGATGTATCTCAAATTCTTTTAATTATTTATGTTATTCACTATTTATTTAAGTTATATTATGACTAAACAGTGACATGTCAGTTCGAAGTCATCACCTCTTCATTAGATATCAAGAGAGGTAACTTTTTATGCTATGTTCTATAATTCAGGGCCGGCGCCAGATATTGATTGTAGGGAAACAATTAGTTATTCACATTTCACTGGAGGGCAAAATTATATAATTTTTCTGAAGAAAAAAGAAAATACACATAGAATGATCCTAAGAGAATCATCCATTATAATTATGGGGTCAATAATATAATAATTTTCCATTTTTTTTATGGGATCTAACATGAGTTTTCTATGAAAAATAAAAAGATGAAGCACTAATATTATTATATTATCCAATAAAAAAATGGAGGGACAAGGCTGTCCATTTATTGAATGTGGATTAGACCTATTATGTTAATCATTAGGTTTAATACTAATTAATTAAGTACCTTTGGTTAATCGTTTGAGGAGATATTTGGAAATTCGCTCATTTTATTAATAAAAAATTCTCAACAAATTTAAGAATATAAATATCAAAATTTAAAATTCTCCATTGCTCATCTATATTTTATTCGCCTACCGTGAAGTACCTTATTTGTACTCTTGAAAAAAAAAATCACTAAAAAGAGGCTTCATCAATTTTTTGTAAGATCGTTCTTGTATGTCGACGATGTTAGCCTTTCTTTTTTTTTTTTTTTCTTTAGTCGAGTATATGTTAGCTTTACAATGTAAAAAAAAAATGAAAATTATGTTTTAGTGATGTAACCTATGGGTACAAATTGGAGACGTTAACGTAGGTCATTATTTGTTATTGAGGACGGTTTCCTGGATCCCCAAGTTCATTACATTTACGGGTTTTATATGGCGATACGGTAATTAAGGGGCAATTAAGCAGTGAGTAAACATGCTTTTAAGTTGACAGCATTCGGTCAACAGTAATAATTGAACCATATATATACGGAGTTAAGCACCAATTGAAAACTTTACCGTTTTATATATAATGAAATTAAATCAGGATATATCCGGTCATTAACTTGCAGGATATCAGATGTGATGTGATCCTACAAGACAGCATGCTGAAAATTTTAATTTAGTATAGGCAGGTCCGGTAACTGAGGGACGTTTCTCCAAATTTTCATTTAAATAATATATATTTATTTTGCTATTATTTTTAACAAAATAATTCATATTCGACTGATATAAATAAAAATAAAAATTTCATTATTGATTTCATAACTGTGATTTAATTCTAATATAATTATTAAATTATTATCAGTATTTATTACGGGGCACAACTCCTATCTTAAAAGGTTATGATTCTACTCGTCGTGTTTATATGGTTGTTAATCGCTTTAAGAGCCACATGAATATAATTATATGAAAACATTAATTTAATTTAATGCAGCGACGAATTGCTGAATATTATCCATATGGTCAAATATTACACATCCATTGATATAGACAAACAAAAAATTTGTTTTGTTATAGAGGCATTTTAGCTTATGCCATTGAAAAAAAAAAAAATTATTCCTATGTTTTAGCGACTTACGAAACAGAATGTTCATGAACAGAGCTCTATTGTATGCAAGGATGCAACTACAACACAAGAATTGACGATAACAATCAATTCTTATAAAAATAAGGAATTAACAAATTAAAATTAACATTGTTTCTTTTTATTCTCAAGTCTCAGCACACCATATTTAACAAAACATTATTTTTATAATTTATTTATCAAATTCAATTTTTCACTGTTCTCACTTACTGTTTACGAAAACAACTATTTCTAAGTCTATTCTCGATTCCTCATTCCATTCCCATGCATTCATGCACCTCTTGACCTCTCTCCCCGGCGAGGCAAAATTGCATCGACTTTCAAATTCAGAAAAGCAGAACTAGCAGGTTTTGGCAAGATTGCTATTGAATGATTACTAGATAAGAAGAAAAAGCATAAACAATGCACATGGTTACTGTATCCATAAAACATATGCACATGGTTGTTGTATTTAAATATCATGTGTTACACACTTACACTCACAAAATCGGAGTCCACCACATCAGAAATCCACTAATATGTTTTGCATCGCAAATATTCGAATAAAAATAATGCGGATTAAGTCACCAACGATTAGTTTGGAAACTGGCTATAGCAACTATATATGCATCTCCTAACAACCCGGGATACAAAAAAAAAATAATGTTCATTTTATTTTATTCCTCTCTCTCTCTCTCTCTCTGATGGTACAAACCTTAGGCACGCGCACACCCTTATTCTTTAAATTAAAATTCCGAATTAGATTCTGCTGAAAATTAATTTCTAACTCTGCATTATGAATAATTATCTTATTAGTACTAAACCGTAATCTTGGAGGTTTAGTTAAAAATATGAGGACAAAGTTTTCAATCTTCGGTTTGGTTAAAAATATTAAATTATTTATTAAAATTGTTAGCGCATCACACGGAAAGGACTACTTATATCTTCCCAAAAATCCATAAATAGCTAGGTAGAATCAAAACAGTTCATGATAATTTTAAAAATATTTGTTTATTAAAATTAAATTGTTTTTTTAAAAGCCAAAAATCAAACAGTTAAAATTGTTTGCCCGTGTAAAATCAAACAATTCGAACCTTGCGGCAACTCATTTAAAAATTAAAATACCTTAGACGACATGAACTCATTTTTTCAAGGCATTAGATATTTATCATTTTTTAGACAAAGACATCTTGATTGGAGTTGAAAAAAAGAATCTATTAAGACCTTGATTCACTGATTTGTTTTTACTACATATCATCGCTGACCAAATCCTGAAAGTTTCATGACACATATGACGTAGGATAATAAAATGAGGCAAGATGAAAATTCATCAGCACGAAATTTCTCATACTAATGACCGGAGGAATCCAACATAGTTGATTAGTGATTTCGTCGTTTTTGGAAAAGAACACGTTTAAATTCTATTATATAAGTGACAGAAAAAATAATATGTGTGTTTCACACCGTTGAGTCATGTCATTCTATACAAATAGTTTTTCAAAATAAAAAAAATTCGCACTAAACGACGTTAAATAGGTAAACTTATAAATTACAATGTAGGAATGTGTTTATTTGATTTTTTTTTTTTTTCGAACGAAGTATTTTACTGGATCTCAGTTATGCATTAATAAAAAAAAAAAAAAGCCATGGATCTCAGTTATGGATTAGATGTGCTTTTGAACTTCCCATGCGTTATGATGGAATTGAAAATGGGCAACGAAACGGAAACGTGTGCAATAAAGTCTAACGCCGCACGGTTGCCTGCATAAAAAACAAAACAGAAAAAGGAACGAAAGTTTGTCCTTGATTAGAGAGGTCCCATCATCGTCAGATTGAACAGCTGGTGATGCATCCATTTCGTCGGAGGGGCCGACAGGGACATGTGTCACTGCACTATTGGTTATGTAATTGCCATGGGTCAGTCAATGTGCCATAAGGGTGTAATGCATTAAGGGGGCGTTTGGTTGTGTAGTAAGGGGTTGCATAAGTTAAGGATGTCTAAGTATTTAAGTATTGTTATGTAATGAATGTTTGGTTGTGTAGTAAGGATGAGTAACCTAATGCATGTATATATTCATGTCAAAAGACTAAAATATCCTTAAATTTGAATTGGTATTATGTATTAATAAGACGTTATGAACTAATTATTGTTAATTATTAATTATTATAAAATTAATTATTAATGATAATAATAAATCATTTTTATTATTATGAAATATAATAATTACTTTTAATTAAATATTATAAACATTATTAATTATTTAACAATAAAAAATTATTATTGATTAATTAATTTTCAATTAATTATTTAATTATGATCTTATTCATATTAATCTTTATTATTAATTTTTGTTTTTTTAATAATTATTGTTTATTTTTAATTCTTATGAAAATTAATTATATATGATAATAATAAATCATTTTTGTTATTATGAAATATTAATAATTACTTTTCATTTAATATTGTAAATATTATTAATTATTTAATAATAAAAAATTATTATCGATTAATTATTTTTAATTAATTATTATTATTATTGATAATTAATATTGCTTGTTATGTCTTATTAATAATTATTAATTATAATAATTATATTATTAAATATGATTTTTTTAATAATTATTGTTACTTATTAAATATTATTAATTATTTTTAAATTATTAATTATTTCTAAAGGGTATTGTTGGAAAAAAAATTAAAGGGGATGGGTGCATAACTTATGCAACCTATTTAGGTTGCATAACTTATGCACCCTTAAGGCATCTTATGTAACGGGTGTTTGGTGCCTTAAGGATGCATAACTTAAGTTATGCACCCTTTAAGTCACAAACAAACGCCCCCTAAATAAATTGGTCATGTTTCATTTAATTTAAGTCGGTCAATCCGGATCATTTTAGTCAGGTTATATATTCTTTTTCTGTATCTATTTAAATAAAAATATCCGAATTTTTTTTTGACAGCTGAGTTTGATATTTATGACAAATTTCATTCAAACTTTATCAATAAATAAAATACAAGTGACAATAGATTATAATTAAATAAATAAATACTACAATTAAAATACTCTTACTAAAAATAACATAAAGCAAGTTTAAAAAAAATTGTACTAGATTATTTATATGATAATACTGATATTAATGTACACAAGTTTTCTTAAAAGAACAGTGCAGCTATCAGATTGGATTTTAGACTTTTAGTTGACTCTCTTTATAATCCGGATCTAAATATTTTTCATTGAAGATATCAATGATTAATTCAGACCAAGCCAATCTAATTTTAAATCAGCAATTGGTCATACAATACCATATGGGATTACATTTTATACACCCCTAATATACGGTAAAGATGTTTTCTATAACGATATGGTGCGGCCTATCGAGAAACATACTGTGATGCAGCTGAACCTTTTCACCCGTGATACCGATATATATTTTTTTATCCGCTATACATTTTATCACAGTGTTTTATTGTTTGTAAAGTTGGGAAAATCTCTGAACCGATAGAGGATGACTGGATGCTGGGCACACAAATCTTGTTAGAAATAGAAGATTCAAATCATCATATGCGCAACATGTTCCCCGATTGTGGGAACCACGCGATGTATGACTAATGGCAGTATGGCGCTCGCGTTTAGAGAGCACTGATTTGCAGCTTCATACAGTTGTTATCAATTAATGATTCCGCGTCCTTTTCTATATCATGTGGGTCTTTAATATATCTCATGGAATCATAGCATCCGCTTGGAAATTATTCTTTGGTTTGATAGACAATTAAAATATCTGGAGTACGTACGGATCAGATATGTTTTGCTATGAGGTTCAAGAAAATTATTGAGAAAATATTTGCCACTCAGTAAAAAGGAAGCCATAAATTCAGGTAATGATGTTATTAAGAAATAAAGCACTTGACCAAAACCAATTTTTATTGACTAATACAACTTGCATTGTTTATTGGCGATTGGTAGAAAAATAACTTTGTCCAAATTTGTGTTTTGGAATATCTAGTACAAACACATAAAAAAAAATAATCACATATGTTAACAGATGCTGTGTTTCTCTGAATAAAATGAGACCTTGGATTATAAAATTGGTAAATTCGTATTTCATGTTGCAATGGTTTTCCAGATTAATCACATCGTTCTTTTTTTTTTTATTCTGAAGACAACAAATTATAATCAGTTTTGGTAGTAATATAATAAACTAAGATTTTCAACCTCTCAATTTTAGCAACAAACATTTTGATGAATTAGAAAGAAACAAAATTCAGATTTACTAAAATTTTTTGTACGTTTTCTCACCTCTCGAAGAATTTGATAACAAACTAATTAAAACCTTGAGTGAAAATTATGAAATTTCAATTATATCTGATGGACATTATGAATTTGAAAAATTAACATTAAAAAGTTATCTGCGGACAAATTATTTTTACAATCCTGAAACCAATAAAAAATAATTTAAATGCATTTTCTTAAGTAGACATAAGTTTTTTTAGATCATATCTAGTACTTTTATTTTATTTTTTTGCTTTAATATTTTATATCATCAAAATTTCTGATATGGAGGCACAATGGAGGTATTGGAAGTTTACAACAAATGTTATAAAATTTCCTACAAGCATGGCGTGTTTTATTAGAGAGTAATTCTATGATGGACATAAATTTTAAGCTGGGCTTAAATCTTGATCATTCATCTCTGTTCATAAATTTAAATGAATGATCAAGATGTAAGCCCGATTGCAAAATTAAGTCCACAATAGAATTTGCCCTGGACGTAATATTTAATTTTTGTAGGAACTAAAGAAAATAAACATAAATTCCGAATTTTTTCTAGGTGATTTATGTACAGCTGGTTCGGTTCTAAAGTATTTTAATTAAATTGGCTACGTAAGGAAAATATGTACGTGGTAATTTTATTTGTATTTTTGTAGGGCTGTTTAGCAAGCCAAGCTAACAACTGTTATTAATGAAAGATGATAGTTTATAATGGAAATTTAAAGTTACAAAAAGCAGTAAATTAAAGATTAATCACTAAGCAAATTACGTGTCTAACGTACTTTAAAAAATAAATTACGTGTCTATCTTTAACAAAGTTGAACTGATTGATCTAATATTTTTTATCCAAAATTTTACCACGTCAGTTTCTCATTCGATTTTGATAACATTGTAATTAAGATATTAAATGTTGGTGTAGTTTTCGTTTTCAGTAGTTTTCCTAACGCCTTTTAATTCATTTAAATTTTAAATTTACTTTAGGTCCACAACGAGTCTTTAGGTGATCGGGTGAAAAGACGACACAGAGGTCCACATCAGGAAAATGACATTGATCTTCTTTTTAGTGTTATGTGTATCTTGCTTGTTAAGTATCCGTTGGAAATCTGCAAAGCTGCCATTCATTACCGAGTTAGGTCACACACATACAATCATGTTATCGCCAAGAGAGAGGGGTTATGAACAAACCATCATTTTGACTGACCAGAATTAAGTAAAAACACAAAAAAAAAAAAAAATGTTGCTGTTGCGTTGTTGTTAATTTAAGAAGGCAAAAAGTTTTTTTAATACCAAAGTTCCGATGTCACACTTTTGTGGCACCACAAATGCCACACTTTATTTTTTTATTTTAAATTTCAAAATTTAAATATAACCATTCGATCCGAACCATTGATCTTGTTTATTTTAATGATAGATGCATTGTCATAAAATTTTATAATATTTGAAGTTTATTTGATGCTTGATCAAGAGGTCGGAAAATGAACATATGAGAATGAATCTATTATAGTTATTTTGATTCGTTCATTTTCGACCTCTTGAGCAAGTATCAAATAAACTTTAAAAAAATATGAAATTTAAGAAAATGCATATGTTGTTAAAATAAACAAGATCAATGGTTTAGATCTAATTATTATTTTTAAAATTTTGAAATTTAAAAAAAAAAATAAGGTGCGACATTTGTGGCACATGAACTTTGTTTTTTTTTTTTTTTTTTTTTTTAAGAGAGAATTGATAGTGGCTAAAAGGAGAAGGCAAATGGAATTAGACTATGCGGAGGTAAAATTGATGTAATAATTGGATTGTAATTTATTTTCAAAAGATAATACATTCATGTTTTATAGATGAAAAAAATGGAAATGATATATCTAAGTTCTTACGTTGAAGTCATTTTATTTTTTTTTTGGGAACTAATGAAGTTATTTTAGTTAAGTAGTTAAAAAAAATGTTAGATCAATTAGACTTTTTGAGTTTTTGTCGAATGAAAGAATCGTGCATGGATTATATGGAAATAAAAGTAATGCATCTTGATGATTAACTTCGATATCGGACACAATGCATGTACTTATTCAAATTTAGTAGGAATTCAATTTTCAGTTCTTTATATAAAATACATTAGTTTTAAAATTTTTAAAAATTATTGTTATTGAGCGATTCATAATTCCTTGATCATATTATTAAAATATCAAAAATCATAAAAAAATCGAATTATATACAATTTAATTTTTTTTAAAACAAATTTCAATGTGAGGATCATAAACGATTGTATGACTGTCACACCCCGCACCGACATAACTGCGACGTAGAACTCGAATTCCAAATGACCGACTATCCAAAGCCAAGACGGTATTCAAAATTGAGTGGAGAGAGAAATCCGAAATGAAATGGAATGATGCTAGGTTCTATTTATAGTGGAGGTTTCTTAGTGGCTAAGAAAGTAAATATTAAGTTACTTAAGGCTAAGTAAGTAAAAATGAATTACTTAGCTACTGTTTCTGAAAATATTGATTGCTATTTATGAAAATATGGATTACTTAATAGTTAAGAAATCAACAGGATAAGATCAAATAGATATTTTCAAATGGATAAGATCAAATGATTATTATATAATTTTAAATGGATAAGAATGAATATTTTTTTTAAATAGGACTTTAAGATTTTGAAGTATTGCAAACAGGTAGGGGTGAAAATGGGGCGGATAGTGGTCATACCATATCTGTATTTATATTTTTTTTTCGGATACGGATACGGCGCGGATGTTAAACAGATACGAATACGGTTCGGATATTGTCGGATATGGATACGAATATGGATATATTTTGTCGAATACGGATAATATTTTGCTCAATTTATTTTATTAAACAAAAGGCAATATTCAATAGGAAGAGAGTGTAATGTTTACTTTTTTTTTATGGCTAGTATAGAATTAACTAAAAAAAACAGCGAATAGAAAAAAAAATTAGTTTTTAATGTTGTTATCATATATAATTATCTTGATAGTATAAAATAAAATTAATTTTATATTACTAGTCCAAATCAAAAATATTATTGTAATAATATATCTAATAAAAATCTTCTCTCTAATGTAGAGAAGTAATTATATTAATCATTTCGTGCCGTTAAAAATACAGATAAACGGATTAATATCTATCGGATACGAATAATATCCATATATTTTTTGTCGGATACGGATACGGATCAGATAATGTCAAAACCATATCCGTATCCATATTTTTTTTTGTCGGATATGGATACGGATACGGATACGGATATGTTCGGATACGGATACGGTTCGGATATTATGCTTAATTTTCGGATTCGGATATGGTGCGGAGCGGGGTTTATCCGTCCCGTTTTCACCCCTACAAACAAGTCCTAAAATTTAGGGATGTTACATTATTTTCTAGACAAACAAAACAAAAGAAAAAGAAACATTGCTATCCAAACATAAGTGGCATTATTCTTGTGTTTGTGTGATTTTGTTGTGCTTGATACTTTTATTTAGCCTTACGTGTATACAGCAGAGTGTATGCACGTGGCGGGGTTGTCCTTCTCGAATTCTGATTTGGTTCGAGGTGTGACAATGACTCGAAGAATTTTTATTGCATTTGAAAAAAACTTAAACACACCAAGAAATTCAATTTATATGCTTTTGTTGCAAAACCAACAATTTTTATAACATGAAAATGAAAAAAATTGACATGAAACTAGAAGAGTCAAGCGTGAAGGTTTGTAAATAATTTTTAACTGACTAGCAAACGTACATAATTATTTTAATGAAAATTTTTATGTATTGTGTTTTCTTTTCAAACACATTGCACTGCCAATTCAACAATAAATTTCTTTCTATTAAAATAAAAATTAATTAATTTATATTTATAAGTAGTAGAGCTTTATCGTTAAGATTTAACTATTGATTTCAATGATCAGTAAGTAAGAGTGCGTTGAGTAAATATTTATTTCTCTGTTCGTCTAATTGTTTTAGTACTTGGATACGTGTGATGTTTTTACAAAGAGTAGGGAAGTAGGAACAGGAATTTACGTCTTTAAGTTTTTTTTTAGAAATAAGTCTTCAACACAAAAGTCACAGCTGAAACACTGAACATCGAAAATAATAACATCTGGTGCGGCGAATCGAGAGATCGAAATGGCGCAGCAATTTATAGCGGTTGATTGTAATGCACATCAGTTATATCCGTTTTACACTTTTCGCTCCCGCAATCTGCAGCACAATAGGACACAAAGATGTCTATAAGGAATTTCTTAACCAAATGACTTTTGGACTTTCAGCCTTCAAATAAAAATAATATTAATAAAGCAAGGATTTACTGAGAACAAGAGGCAGGGACTATGTGGTTTCATGTGTTTTTTGAGAGGCTAGACAGCCACTGTCAAGCAGAAAGAAAAATAAAAAAAAAGTAGGACAATAGCAAAATAAAAAGGTAAAACCGCTTCGTTTATGTATGCATAATAAAACATTGATATGCATTAAAAAATAAATAGACTTTTAAAGCTGTTTTCTTTTCAAATAAAATATGGCAGGATAATTTACTAATCATCAAAAGTCAAAAGTGTTATCATTTATTTTCCTCCATAGTTGCCATACTTTAATTTAAAAATGTGACCAAACCAAGAGTTATCATTCAATTTCCGTCTCATTAACCCACTAGTCTACTCTTGCTATGGATAGTGACATTTCATATGATCATGATGGATAACTTAATTAACAATTAGTGGTAGCTGAATCAAACATTGAACTATATATATCAGAGACATGGCTAATTGGGATCATCAGGCGCTAGCACTGGACAAAAATGTCTTTTTCACCACTCTCAGAGCTCATTTCATTACCCCAAAAAATGCAGCCATTTATTTTACATCGAAGAATACAAATCAATAATTTCTCTCCGATATTGAAAGAAATTACTTACCACCAGCGCGTTTGATTCTAGCATTACTCATTATATAAAAATAAAATTTTTGAATAACTATCAGATCATAATAATGTAAATAGTCTATTCTAAACTTAATAATCAAAATTTGTCAATTGAGTCGCTAAATAACAGAGTTGAATCCAAATCTAAAAACATCAAAGTCATTGCACAGAATTTTAAACGTATTTTTTTTTCAATGCATAATAAAGAAACAAGAAAATTATGTATCTTTTGTTTTATTAAATCACAATCTGCAAACATATAATTATTTAATCATGTAAATGACCCATTGTACAATCAAGAAGATGCGTAATGCTTTGGTTAGCCACGGTCATTTTACCATCAAGTTTATTCACTGACCATTCCATAGCATGTCATGATGTCGTCCGGCAAAATATCGACGCGTCAAAAATATTTTTAAAAAATATATATGATTTATGCTTAACGAACTCCAAGTCTGTACAAAATCTTCTATAAAAAATAACTTAAATTTAAATCAAGTCTCTTACCATGGACCATGGTAGACTGGTAGTGCGTGTCTAAAGCCCAGAAATAAAAGCCCTATACATAGGCCTAACCCACGACTAACCGGCCTAAGTTAGAATTACGACTTTATAATAGAACTGATCGTTCGTTTGTCCTCATTAAAGATCACCTTCTTCAGACATTTGGAATAATGCAAGTATATAAAAACAAACAAAATTTAGGAGGCAAAAAATTACGATAAGCAAAGTACAAATTGCAAATAGAATTAGGTCACCTTACAAGAATACATCGCAGTGATTTTAAACAATTAAAAGAATTTGTATTTGAGCACTTGAGAAAAGCCTCCATATTATTCGAAGCTAACCACTTCAAAAAAATTGAATGGTTAAAAATAATTCACCAGAGGATATATATTATCTTGAAGAGCTAAGAATTCCAAGTCACACCATATCGCTGATCAGACGCACATGGTTTGTACGATGCTTTTCCACAAACACCTTTGATGCATTTGCAACAGTCTTTTGCCATGTCTAAGAGCAAACAAAAATAAAAGCAAAAATATATTAGAGAAGAAATATCATCCACAATTAATTATTCTATTTCTAGACCAAAAAGGTACTTGCTATGTACGCTCTCTTTCAGGTCAACCGATAGAGAAATGGTAACAAGCTATGAATGCTATCATTTTTTTTTAACACACTTCTTGCTCACTTTTTTCTTTTCAATTACATATCAATTACCTTAATATCCGTAAAGTGTCTCTCCGTGCAGTTCAAACTTACAAGGAAAGTTGATATTGTAATTTAGACCAAGAATTATAAATCCGCATAATTTTCCAATACCTCGATAATTAATTAAATTTTAATAATTATAGAAAAAATTTGAAGATGAAGATTGACCAATTGACCAACCAATTGATTATAACGACACTCCTAGGCTGCATAAACTGGCTGGCTAATTCTTTGTTTTCTGCATGTAATCGTTTAATATCTTTGTTGTCTTTTTGTAATAACGAGGTGAGCTAATTAAATCAAAATACTTACCCTTTCCAAGGCAGCCAAGATGATACTAATCCCAATTGCATCATCTATCCGTCCAATCCCCATCCGACGGACCAAACTCCCATTTGATTTCCTAGCTGTGGTAGTGGGCAGCAGCAACCCCGCCTTCCACTCAGCCGACCCACCACTCCTTCGCCTCCTCACCGTCAGTGGCACATCCGATCCAGTGCCAGCTAGTTCTCTCGCAGAGAGACCCGACGCGACCCGCCTAGATGACTTCTTTCTCTTCAGCGCAAGAGGAAGATGGCGGCGAGGTGATGGGGAATCAGGATCGGCAAACTTGCGTAAGAGCTCATCAGACGATGCCTTTGTAACGTGCTGAACAGTGCAAGCCGGTGCCGGTGTAGTTGTGTTAATGGTTTCCATTAAAGAGAAAAGAGGAGAACTAGAGAGGTAAAGATGAGCAATGTGCTGGGATCTGAAGAGACAGAGAGCTGGTGCGAATAAGAATTGAGTGAACCGTTTGAAGTGGATCCGGGTGGGGCAATTTAAAGCAGGAGAAATTTGGGGTCGGGAAATATAGCCGTTGTAGAAATATGAACCTGGAAGGATTTGATTGTGGTAAGCCAAGGGGTTTAAAGGAGAGTTTGGATGGTGTGGGTCCACTGTTCAGTGACTAGTTTTGTACAGCTTGGAAAAGACTGGGTTTTCGGAGCACTTGTCTTAAGGGGGAGGTGGCGCGGTTGAACAGAAGGGACGGTGGTGGGGTTCCACGTGGGTACTCAAGAAATGTTTGCCTGCACCTGGAGCACGTAAGTAGAGAGGAAAGCTGAAACGGTTCGCGTTGAGTCTAACTGGATTTTGGATGCACCAGATGTAGTCAAAGTAAGCTTAGGTGGTGGAGCCCAAAAATGCTTTGAGCCTGCCTGGACACTTCAGTTTTGTATTCCCGCTCGTGCCTTCCTACGAATGTGACGCGCAGGATACGGAGGGACAGGGCGGTTTTATTATTCTATAAATTACCCCGGTATTTTGTAATTAACAGGATAGCAGATTAAGATTAATTTGATTATCGTCATAATAAGTAAAATTAAATACGCTTGATACAATTAAAATTTATGTTATAGTAAAGTATTACTATATCACTAGGCTTTATTTTTTTTGAAACAATAGGTAGCGGCTACCTATTACCACTAGGCTTTAATAATGTGGTCTTATAAGATAAAAATATAAAAATATATATAGCTTTAATTTTAAAAGAAACAAGTTAACTATTTTTAGAGCACTTTAAACTCTTTTATTGATCGAAAGAAAAATTGATAATATTATGACCATTTAATCTCATTAATTTATTTCAACCGATACAATAATAGTAAACCTTTTTTATATAATATTTTGATAAATTGGGCTGTGTTTTATATTAAGGATTTGAACTAACTCGTTCAATTCAGTTTCAAACTAACTTGATTTTTGCCAAAAATCTAGCTGGCTCAATTCATCAATTATTGATATTGTAGCAGGAAGTAATATATTTTTTTTTGACATAATAATAATACTTCTGCCTTAAATAGAGAGAGTTAGATTGCACCCCCATCTAAGTTTATATTGGGCCAAAATGTACATAAATGCGCCGAAAGATCATGTTGGACGAACCATATTTGTTCTATAATTTGGACTTCAACATTTTTAAACTAGTTATGTATATTTCTAATTGTTCCAATTCACAAATTGTCTTAGAAAGAACGAACTCAATTTAATTTGTTTTTTTATTCATAAACTACGTATAAATATCGCATTGAGTTTAATAACTCAATATGATAACAATTTTAAAATTAATTTAAATATTTCATAATGAACAAATCAAACTCAAACAGATAGCGAGCAGCAAACTTCAATTTGCATCTATAGTCTCTAGTTTTCCTTTCTCTTTTTTTCTTTTTTCACTTTGCTTGTAACTTGGTAGCCTCTACCTGGTGTTTCTTAAAAAAAAAAACTTCAATTTGCCTACCTCAAAACTCGCCAGAGAAGAATGAGTTTTATTGTAGTATCGAAGAAGATGATGTGTCCTGTTTGACCCTAGTGACGACTGACGACAGTAATTAATAATAGTAATTCACGAGAAGCACGAGAGACGCAGTAAATGCTGTCATTTGTTGTGTCGCTTTAACGGTACTGGTCGTCTCTGATCCTGCTTACTATAATCCGCTTGAAGGAAAAGACAAGGAAAAAGCTGCTGAGAAAGGGAATCTTCATTAAATTCATCAATTTTGTCAGGGGCTCTAGCGAGGACAAACTAACGGCATTTCATGAAGATGTTTACCCAAACTGATAATCTAGGATGTGTAGCTAAACACGGATATAGGATTAAAGTGCCGACGTGGCACTTTTTGTTTAATATGTATAGTTTTTATGACAGGACATAATGGTATCATACTATATTTTAGTATATGTTCCATACTACATAATTCTATCTTTAATATATATATATATATATTACACTAAGTGTGGAAATCCGCGTATTGTTGTTGTGACCAGAATGCTTAATAAATAAATAATTATATTTGAATTATTTAAATTATCCTTGTAGTTAATATTATGTAATTAGTAAGTTTTTTGTTTATTTTAATTACGCAAATATTAAATCTACTATGCTTTACTTCATAGCGGATTGATGATGCGTTTTAGAAAAGATGTAACAAATCCAATTTTTAGCGTATATTAGCATTATTATTTTATAAATCCACTGATTAATTAAATTATATTTTAATAACGTGTCTATAATTCGGAAATCGGAATAGAAAATTACAAGCATTTTTTTCTCTCAATCCTTGATCCAAATTTCATCCGTGTCAGACTTAAATTGTAAGATTGGAGCAATAGTGAATTGTGAAACTGCAACTCTAAATTCAACAATTCCAGTATCGTTGGATTCATCTCGATTACACCAATTTGTTGCTATTGCGAAGCTTTATTTGCTTATCCTCCTTCATACGATGCATCAATATCTCGATTAATTAGTTGCATCTGGAACCCCAGCTGCGGTCCTAACGTCAACTGACTGAGCTGCGATCGCGATTAGTCATAATTCGTTCAGTTCATTCATTGCTAGGCTAGCAGGTCTAACTCATCCCATGCAAGAAGGTGTTCGAAGCTGTACCTGTACCAATTCAAGGGGGGCATTCTAATCATAGTTGTTTAATTAATTGAATGGGTATTCCAATAAGGACGGTTCTCAGCTAGAATATTTTTTTGGAAATATAGAGTTCTTGTTAATGTGTGATGTCATGACTCATGGAGTCGTCCATGAGTCGCGGTACCAAGATGTGGCACCAGCAAGGAGAGATGAGGGACAGATAAGGTAATTTGGGAGTGCGACATGTATTAGGAATAGTAAATTTAATTGGTATAGAGTTTTAGCAAGGGGATTTTTACCTTTTTTTAGGTCTTTTAATGTAGGGTAGATAGGTACTGGAAATTGGAATCATTTGAATATTTGTACTAGATAGGTAATTTGTTTCATAATGAAACAGGTGATCTCAATCAATTTTTTTCTTAAAAAAAAAAAAAATCCAATTTCCACGTCAATGATTGCGGATCGTTAATACGAGTTTATTAGATTGCTGATCTTTCAGACTTCAGATCAATGATTTGATCCAACCATATAGATAAAATTTTCTCACTGTCACTGACGATACCGTATCTGGTAGTTTCTCTCTTGAAATGTCTCTGTTCTTGATTAAATGAGTTATCTTTCATATTGAGTGATTTATTTTTTAGGAAGAAATGAATTATTATGCAAATTCAACGAGTTATTATTCATATTCAATATTAACTCTTCTTCTCGTTCTTTCTCCAAATCTCACAAATAAAAGCACTCAGTACCAGTTTCCTGATTCAAGGAAAAACTACACATGCTTTTATTTATTTTTTTAGATTTTTATAGTGCTGTATTGTATGCCAATATGATAGGAAAGACCACTTTGCCTAGATTTGCAAAATGTTGTTTAAAGGAAATTAAATTAACAAGGGGCAAGCAATTAAATTACTATGTCACAAACAATTATTTTCAACAATACCATTCTATACAAAAGTTTGCATGCTGTTCTGAGCATTCATTTACTTGTATTGGTAGAATGCAACCGAAGAAAGCGTTTTCATATACAAATAATATGTCTACCATTGAACATAGATAAAGATTTTTATGATGGTTCTCATCAACTCCTTCCTGATTCCATTTTTTGAGAATTGACATACTTCAGCACTGCTTGGGTTGACTGTTGAGCAAAATATTTCTGTCTAAGCAGCACATATGGGTACCCTATAACTGAAAGGATGTGTGCCGGTTTCGAGAAGGAGAATATCTCATACCAAACTTTGTCATCTTCATCCCACTCAACAGAGAACTTCTCCTCACCAGCCTACATGATAAAAATCAACACAAATAACAGTCATTGCAGAACTCTCTCATTCTTAATAGTCCACCATAAATGTATATTTTGAACTAATTGATACTGTACAATTTTTAATCCAGACAAGAAAGTTATAAGATTTCATCTCAATACATGAAAGAAGGATATTATAGAAAAAAATTGGAAAGCTGAAGGTACCAGGAGATGGCCTTGTAGAGTTCCACTTCCAAAAGAGAAGGAACCCTTTGCGGGTCTTTTCGCGGCACTTGTCACATAGGCAATTTGAAGAGGCATCATGAGCCAGGGAACCAGCTCCTTTACACAGACGCAAAACCTCGTTTCCTTTTTCACTGGTGTCTCCGGATCTACCATAGCCCACCCCAGTGTAAAATGCCTTTACATTAATTAAAATTAAGTAGAAATTAAAAAATAAAAAATAAAAAAGAAACATGGGGCCAGGGTTTCGGGTTTAAAATTTCAGAACCTCCAGGAGAGGAGAGCTGATTTGGCAAGGCGAAAAGTGTCTGGGCCGGATCCAAGGAGGATTCGGGCGCGGTTAATTGAAAACCCGTTACTGGTAAGAGCCTTGTGTTTCTCAGTCTCTAGTTTGGGATTGGAGGTAGCGCAGTAGAAATCAGAGGGATAGTTGAAGCCACCGGTGCTGGAGATGCAAGCCTTCTGCTGCTCCTTTGAGGGACGGCTCCAGCTCAGGAACAAACCTCCCAATGCCATCTCTCTCTCTCCCCCACTCAGTCTCTGCCTGGCAGGGCAGTGAACTGGTAAGAGCTAACAACACCACTAATTTATGGGCTTTTGGGCTTAGATATCCCGAGGTTGGGCCTTGATTCTGACCCGTAAGTTTGTTGAAGGAGAATAAGTTAGGCGTGAAAGAAGTAACCAGTCAGTAAATTTCTGTTGGTTTACAAGAAACAGTAGAGGTTTTATGCAATGCTTCGTCTTTGGCAGCCACTAATCCACTGCTTCATTATTTATTCATTTTGGGTAAAGTTTTCATTTCTGAAATGCAAGTTTGATCCCTCTATATTGCTTATGTCATCAATTTTAAAATATTGGCATTTGCTTTTTAACTAAATTGTGCCCATCGCTTGCTGCAGTCCTTGCAAGTTTGTTAACAGAACTGCAATTAGTACAAAAGATCAATAGACAAAAAGTAAGAACACCAACATTTATGCTAGAAATGGCATATTAGGTTTTATTTAATACCACATCTTATTCATTAATATATCACACTTTATTACTGATAACTGAGTACAAGAACATAAAACAAAAAAAAAAAACAAAATACAGAAATAAATCATTCTCTAAGATGAGAATGAGCTTATTGACAGGTTTAAATTGGGTGGACAATCTCTTGGGCCTTGACCTGCATCAAGATTCAATCTAGCATGGATTTTGATGTTGATCAATGGCTCAAACAATGAACTGACGAAGTACTCAAGGAAATCCTAACTACTACAAAATAAAATGTAAGCAGGCCCCGTTCAGTTTAAATATGACTCGATATATTGAGATCCCCAAACCAGCTTTTTGATGTTAATTGGCGTGGCGTAAATTGGCGAACCATAAAAGGCCAAACGTGATATTATCCTGGATACGGCTTGTGTTGGGTGAAACCAGTCCCAGAAAAAGTGGTTATCTCTGTTGGCACAGAATGTGGCATTCACTGTGCACTGGACTTCTCCATTGAACTTTCCACCCCCACAACACGCACTCTGTAAATCCGTAATGCCTAATTGATAAAAAAAAATATATTAAGAACACATTATTTACGAAGCATGGCATTTCCAGCTGAGATTTTCTAATATAAATAACACGATCATGAATTAGAATGTAAATTCTGTTCCAACTGGTGATTGTCGGAACAAACTCATTTGCTTTCACTTTATGAATTACTTGTGCCATTATGCACATACGTTTCATTTATTTTAAAGCTAGCCTGTACCTAAACAAAATCAGTCGGGCATGAGATCATTTCAGTAATTCCATGTCCCCCCTGTTCTTTTTTGGACAAAGATGGGGATTGAAGGCATACCGATCTTTTTTTTTACATACATGGATTGTTGACCTTTCAGGAGTAAGTCTTGAGCTTGTACAATTGGACAATTCGACAATTCGACTATACGATGGTGATTTCATATTTAGATTTAGAAACGTTGAGTAGATTACTCACCAAATGAATTTGGGTTCTCCCTGATGTCAGATGCCATGCGGTATACATTAGAGTAGGAGTATCTCATTCCTCGAAGCTGTGAACTCAGTTGCTTAACTCTCAATAAGGCAATCGTATTGTACTGCATGGACAACTGGTTCATAATGTCGATACAAGTCCCTGCTGGGTTTCGGCTGGTTAGAAACGGCACACAGCCAACCTGTGCCGTGCCAGCTATATAAAATTTCCTTGCACCAGAGTTGTAAAGAGACTGCAACAATCATCATAAGCTATATTTGTCAACATCAACCATTGAATATTTGGAATTTTTATGATATTATTGTTATCTTACACAAATTCTGGACATTCTTGATCAACAATTCGATTTGTAAAGGAGAAAATAGCACATAAAATGTGCCTTACCGTTAGGTGTTGGATGAATCTATCAACTAAGTTGTTGATGAATTGCTCATTTATAGTTGAGTTGGCTGCCCCAGTTGCATAGAAATATTCAAACATGTCATTGTTTGCTGTGACTATCACAAATAAAGAGGCGGCAATTTTACGCTTGGCCTGATTTCGGCCTAGATTCTGCTGAAGAACTTGGGTGACGTTTTGAAAATATTTAATTTGAGTCGCCATGTTGATTGTTCCGGGGCCCTGATTTTTTCACATTCAACAGGATAATGATATAAGAAATATATATAGAAGGATGGTGAAAATAAAACAGACATGACTGGGTTACTATATAAAACACTGACGTAATTTGGGTGGTCAGGTTCGCTGGCCATCATTTGTGACAAAAAAATAAAAATAATTTTGATTAATTGGAACTCACAGTGTAGTCTTGTATGCCAGAGCCACCGGATGCAAAGTTCACTCCATTTAGCATTTGGCACGGTTTTGTTATTGAGGCATAAGATGGCGGTCCTATTGAAAATCCTAGAAGTTGTGCTGATGATCATAAAAAAAAAAAGAGAGGAAAATTACTTATCAGACAAAATAAAAGAAAATATATTTAATGGAGCTGAAAATCCTATGTTATAAAGGAAATAATAGATTAATAGGCCCTTTAAAATGGCTCATATTTAAAAAACTATGAGCATAGTTCCTTCAAAATTTAAAATTTTATTTTTTAATATTATGATATTTTTAAATACAATTACGCGTCAGTCTCTCTTACAAAATCAATTGACCTTTTTTATTTTTATACAGCATGAGGAGGTTTTAGCCAGACAAATGCAACCGATATTCAAATATATATAGGCACTCCAGAGCAAAAAATTTTGGGAACACTAGCAGTTACTTCGGATTTGAGCCCAAAATTTTTGGTAATATATATGAGTTTACATAATATGTCAAAAATCATCTTGGTGATGCAAAAAAATATACCTTTTCCAACGCAAAGTATATTATTAGAAAAAAAAAAATCACATGAAGCATAGTTGACTAAGATAATATTTTTTTTATATAGGAAGATTCGTGTTTATAAAACCCAACAACAGGTAGAATTCATCAAAAGAAGAGACTTGAGTTTTTCTTAAGAAAGTGTATGTACCATAAAAATGGTATACAAAATGCCACCACATAAACGCATAATTAAATTTTAGAATAAATTATGAAATGATCCTTGGAGTATCAACACATGACCATTTTGGTTCTTCAATTAAAGATACCATTTTGTTCTGTAGATTGTAAATTTGTACCATGTGGTTAAATTACACTAATAAATAGATAAATCATGTAGCTGTAAGATGATATTAATATTAATTATATTGTTTTTACCACGGATACTTGATGAAAATGATAGCATTAACATTCATATCATATTTATTGATAATGCAGATGATATTGGATGTGGGTTTAAATTTACTTTTCATCAAATTTCAATACGATAATAAAAATGGTGTAAATTAATAACAATATGTAATTTACTCTGAATTGTAAAATTAATGTTACAAGTGACTTGTTAATTTCAGAAGTAGAAAGTAATAATACGCTAAATAAATAAAGATAGTACCAATGAAATCTGCACTGTTGAAGCCATTACTGAACCTCCCGGTCGCATCCCCCCCAGGAAAGTCGATTCCGTTGTAAGGAAAATTGGACTTGTCTATAAGTGGTACATTGAGGTTATTGTTGTTACCGTTATCGGCCAGAGAATCACCGAACACAAAAATCGGTACAGTTTCTTTTGCTTTTGTCACAGCTAAGAGAATGGAAACAATGCCAATCGTAAAGAAGCAAGGAGGAGGTGCCATATTTGATTTTGCATGAGTTAGCTTCAGCAAGCTTCAATCCATGATTATTTATAAAGGTGCTCTGCCTCGGTTGTTGACATATGGAAAAATAATTTATTCCGTAGATAACGCCCAATTTCTTTTAAATCAAATAATACTCAATTTTTAAATTGTTAGCATGCACATCAATGTTATTTCTTTAATATAAGGCATAATCAATGCATATCCTTCAAATTTTGTCAATCCTGAAATTTAACATTCTAATCTTTAAATTTAAATATTAAATTATAATTTGGAGATATTTTTTGTTATCACTAATTTTATTCATAAATTATACACTAAAAAATATTTTGTAAAACATGGACATATTTGCCCTTCATCTGTCTGTTCTTGTTTACCTGCCATATTAACGAAATTTAAAAAATAGATTTCGAGTATTAAATTTATTAACAAAATTTTTCATGATGGTAAATGTTCAAATTTAAAGATCAGAGGGTGGATTTTCCAATTGAAAATATTTGAAGGGTATGTAATATAAGTGTTAGTTATTTTTGTAATTCTGTAATATAAGGGTATGTAACTTTCTTCTTTCCTATTTAGTCTAAAAAAAAAAATAAAGAAATGGTCATGTTGCCTAATCATTTGGCGAGGCAGGAATTTTTGTTATGAAGTTCACTAAATTTATCATATTTAAATTATTATTACATTAAATGTAAATAAAATTAGATTATATAGTACATTGGTTGCTCTAATAATTTTAAAATTTCAAAATAAAAAAATTACAAATAAATTATAATCGACTTCTTCATTTAATTGTACTCTTCGAGATATCAATCGACATAAGATAGCAGTGTTGGTATCTTCCTCGAGAATTTCCTTCTCAATATAAGTCACCATACAATCATTGAACTATTTGATCACACATTATATTTTGCAATTTGTTCGTAACATAGCTCATTTCTGGATCAATAGGGTAATTTTTTGGGTTAATTTGAACACATTTAGGGCTCGAGAGATTGAAGTATCATCATGAGGCTTCTATCGATAAATATCAAGAGATAAAGAAAAATAATTCTACAATTTGTGTTGCAAACCAGAAATTTGATATATTCTACTTATAAATAAAAAATAAAAGAAAAATTTTATGAATCTAAAAGAATCGATTTGAGCAATAGTACATTTTTCTAATTATCCCTGCGAAAGAAGATTAAACGAGAGAAGCCTATAATTCTATAGAAAAATAATTTATGTCGCAAGCGAGGAAAAACTCAATCACGAATCTAAATTTTTTTTTCCTGTTTCTAAGCGTATAAAAGATGAAATGGAAGTAAAATTATAGAAAGGGAAAGTGCTTCTTTGGTTAGTAAATCCCATTCTTTATTAGGCAAGGCAATTTAAGTAAGATTATTTCATATCCTTGCTAATTGAGTAGTTTGAACTTTAATGCTTATATCTTTAGTAATACGATAGTTTTACTGTAGAACAGAAAATATATACTTAATTGGGGTTCAATAGTAAAATTTTACACAAATACTTATGGGTTCATATAGATAGAACATATGACAAAATTATATTTTTTTAACTATAAATTTAATCTCTAATAATATTGTTTTTTTTTTAAAAAATGGGTGACATTGACACCCATACAAAATGAATTTAAACTCGCCTATGCATTTGGTGTTTGAAGGAATGACAAGCTGGCTCTTGCTTCGACGCCGTATTCTATTGGTTGATAAATGTGTTAATGCCAAGACATGATTAACGTTTTTTTTTTTTTTTTTTTTTTTTTTTTTTTAATCTTGTGACAACTCATAGAGCAAAGTTTGGTAAAGAAATAGTCAAACAGATAACCATGTTTCTCAATAATACGCCAGCTGAATTTTGCTGCCTATCATGCCATCAGCAGCATATATATGCTATTTGTTCCATAACATCAATAATAAAGGAATTGATCTAGAGAAGTCTATGGAGAGGACCAATCAAGGCTATGCCTTTCCAGGGATATGAGCTAATCCATTCAAATAACTGTTAAACTATGGTACTTTCTGCGTCCAATGAACTAATGAGTTTTTTTTTTTTTTTTTTTTTTTATATACGCTGTTTTTAGATCGACAAGGTCGTGTTTGAACACTTTTTTTGTCGCTCTCGTGGAGATGAAATTTGTTTCCAATAAAAAATGATTGCATAATTGACTACTTATATATTCAATTATTCATAAAGTAATTGTGTTCTCAACGTTAATTTCAGCAGTATATGTGAATACGATGGAGCCTCCTAAATAATATTGAATACTAATTTGTAAAATATAATAAAAACATCGATCGGCAGAAAACAATCTAAATGTTCAGAAAACAATATATCCAACGAAATGTAAATAAAGCACATTTAAACTGTTTGCGCCTTTTTAGCTTGTTTTTATTATTTAAATACACCTTGTAAGTTTGATTATTTTTCCCATCTTTTCCTTAAGCTTAACTTTAAAATAAAATTCGAACGCAAGTTTTGATGTTTCATTTATCACAAGGTTCATTATCAAATTTTTGGTACTACAAGTTGCCAAAATTTATATTTTTATTTATAAAAATAAATTTGAATGTCAAATATAAACATGAATCTTGTTCAATTCATGAGTGATATATTTTCATAAACCGTCAATCTTTACATACATATTTTGATTTAAATCATGCACGTTTATCTATCTATTTTTTTTATATGAAAAAACTTTCTGTTCAAGATATCATTGTTTAATTAACCAGAAACAATGCGCACTTCATGAGAGTATTTCGGGGGATTAGACCCTCTCTTTACATAGCTGGCTGGAGTATAAACGTAGGAAGATTACATGTGAAATTTATGCCTTTGACTTTGAGTGATGCGTAGAAGTACCATGCTCATTGCTCCCTACCGCATCTTTCACGAGTCACGGCTGACCCTTATAGTAAGGACCTTGCTTGTTCGATTTCATTATTTATATTTTTTTTTATGCCAAGTAAACTGTCCACAGCTGTAATACTTGCCGAATTATAATCACAAGAAAGATCATTTTGATAATTTATTCCCCATGTTAGTTATACAACTTGATACATGTTTCATGTATATTATAAAAGTTTTTTAATTACGATCAACAGATCTAGTGTATATATATAACAACCAGGGGAGGAACCAGAGGGGCCCTCATAAATTTGGAATTTTCTATTTTTTTAATGTGTTCATTCTCTTAAAATGTGTGTAAAAATATAATTTGACCCCTTTAAAAAAAAATAAAATTTTCAAATTAGTCCCTCCAGAGTTTTTCCATGCTTTCGGGTTCCCCTGATAACAACTATATATCTGAGAGGTCAGACTCCGCAATTAAACATACAACTCATCAAAATCTCAAAATAAGAAAAAACCGAGTATAGTAGCGCTTGTCAATGGAAGTACATCGACACAAAACGCAAACAGGAAAAAGGACCAAAGTACGCTCTAATCTGCAATGTTTTATTGAACGAGAAATGATATGGGTATCAAAAAATTACTCATCGTTGCGGTCTTAATAAATTAGACTCGTGTCATTCTAAACTTTTGAAATTTAATGTCTTTAAAAACATGTCATTCTGAATCCAATTAAGTAATTAAAAAATTATCACTTATACAATCATCTCCATATACAATTTTTTGTCTCTTCTCAAAATTTAAAATGTTCACTTACGTAATGAAAATTTTTTAAAAAAAATCAAAATAAAAAACTCAAGAGTTTAATTTTAAAATTTTAATTATTTCAAATTTTCTGAATTCAAGAAATTTTAAAATTTGAATTTTAAAATTTTGAAACTTTTAAATAGGATATTTGGTCTATATGAAAAAAAGATTATGAAAATGGATGTATAATGTCATATTTCTAACTTTGTAAAATTTTTGAGGTGATATTTTCTAAAGACATAACTTTGGATAACAATTTTCAAATTTCAGTCGCAACGGATGTAATTTCCCCTTAAAATTAAAGAATGAAGAGCTTTCATACAATATCTTTTCTTTGTTGGTCAAGTATCCACTGCAACATATTTTTCGTCATTTATTTTTAAGTCAACTACGCGCATCACTCGCTGGCTGCAGTACATAAAGTAGGCACAGAAGGATCAACAGTCAAACTGTAAAAGCTGTATGTGAATATGTATGCTAGGGATCACATATGTTAGTCTTAATCTTGGTGATTAGCGTAATTCAAGATCAGATTTTCAATACAATCATCTTATTTATTAGTATATACTATGTATACGTCAGGTTTTAACTGACAACCGAGTACAAGGACATCAAACAAAAGAAATAATAACACAAAAAATAATTGATCGTGCTGTAAGTATAAATTTATTGATAAGTATAAATTGAATCCATATTCTCTCTTGTACCAGACAGGTATCGGTTAGCTTGATCTACATCAAAGACTCAAGATAGCATGAATCATGATGCTGATCAATGCAACAAATATGTATCTATATCCCCATAACCAGCTGTTGGATGCTAATTGGCGTGGAGTAAATCAGAGAACCAAAGAAGGCCATCTGTGACGTTATCCTGTATATGGCTTGTGTCGGGTGAAACCAGTCCCAATAGAAGTGGTCATTTCTGTTGTGACAGTATGTGACATTTGCGGTGCACTGGACTTCTCCATTGAACTTCCCATCCCCACAACATGCGTTCTGTACATCAGCAATGCCTAATTGAAAATAAATATTAAGAACATTATTTAGGAAGCACAGAAACTCCGGCAGAGCTTTTTTAATATAAGCAACGAGAACATGAATTCGCATGGAAATTCTGTTGTGATGGTATTAAGAGCCAATCACTATTTGTCAGGACAAAATATTTTGGTTATACTTTTATGGACCAAAAAGTGGTAACATGCATATGATGTCGCATTTATTCAAGATTTAGCCTATACTTAGACAAGACACATCTGACTGATTTCGGCCTCAAAAAATAAATAAAATAAAATGAATAACATAATAACATAATAAAATAAAATAAAATCTGACTCTTCAGTAATATCATGCTTAAATCTAGAAAAGTTTAAGAGCAGATGCCTCACCAAATAAAGTTGGGCTTTCGATGATGTCAGATGTCATGCGGTATATGTTGGAGTAGGAGTATCTCATTCCTTGAAGCCGTGAACTCAGTTGACTCACTCTTGCTGAGGCAATTGTATTGTACTTCATAGACAACTGGTTCAACGTGTCGATGCAAGTCCCTGCTGGGTTTTTGCTTGTTAGGAACGGTACACAGCCAAGATGTCCCGTGCCAGCTATATAAAAATTCCTTGCTCCAGAATTGTAAAGAGACTGCAACAATCATCATAAAAAGCTATTTTGTCGGTATCAAACATTGAATATTTGGCAATATGCGACTTTGCATGAGAATGTTTCATCTTATGCTGACTTTGGACATCCTCTATCAAAGGTCTATATGCTCTAATCATCATAATAAAGAAAAAAATATAAATTGTGCATTACCATCAAGTGTTGTATGAACCTATCAGCAAGGTTATTGATGAATTGATCATTTGAGGCTGCATTGGCTGCGCCAGTTGCGAAGTAATATTCAAACATGTCATTATTTGCTGTTACTATTATGAAGATAGAGGTGGCGATTGTATGCTCGGCCTGGCTTTGGCCTAGCATCTGCCGGAGAACTTGAGCTACCTTTTGAAAATTTTTTATCTGGGTCGTCATGTTGATTGTTCCTGGACCCTGATTTTATGCACATTCAACAAAATAGTGATTTATGAAGCATAAGTGCATACCTATTAAAGGATTTTGAAAATAAAGTCAATAGGACTGGGTTATAATATACCATTAATGTAATTTTTGGTGTTCGAATTTCCTGGGCATTTGGTGTGTTAATGTTGCAGTGTTGTGATTAAAATTATTAACAAGAAACAGAGGTACGAGGCACTAATAGTGACAATAATAAAACAATTTTGATTGGAACTCACAGTATAGTCTTGTATGCCAGAGCCAGCAGATGCAAAGTTCACTCCACGGAGCATTTGGTTTGGTTTTGTTATTGAGGAGTAAGGTGGCGGTCCTATTGGAAATCCTAGAAACCTTGCTGATGATCATTTAAAATAAAAAGAAAATTGCATGTCAGACAAATTATAAGCAATGTGTAATATATTCAGGAAGCAGAGAACTATATTTTATAAAGAAAAAAAAAATAGACCGTTTAAAATAACTCTTATTTCAAGAGATTTGAGCATAGTGCTCGTTAGTTTGATCAAGACAATGTGCTATGCTGAGGGTAGAAGGCGCCAAGTCTCTTTATGTTACTCTTCAGTCTACCATACAAAGTTATTCACTTATAATTTTATATAGGAAAATAATTGTAGGTTTTTCTCGGATAGATATTGTGAAGCTTACTAGCCAGAGAAATGCAACTCTTTCATATATAGAAGCTGCAAAGCTAAAAATTTTGGGAACACTAGCAGCCGTATTAATTTTCGGCCCAATAATATAAAACTTTCAAGATCAGAATAATAAAGTGTTTTTTACTCTAAATTGTGGAAGGAATTTGGAACTTTATTTTGGAAATTGTATACATGTAGTGTGGGTCTATCTACGGAGTTGTATGTATGAAAAATAGAACTATGTCATTTTGTTGATTTCAACGTTCCGAAAAGCAAAAGCAATGCAAGAAATAAACTAACAAATATAAAGAGATCTCAAAATATAGAAAGACAATACCAATGTAGTCTACACCATTGAAGCCATTACTGAACCTCCCGGTTGCAATTCTCCCTGGAAAGTCGATTCCATTGTGTGCGAAATTGGACTTGTCTAAAAGTGGTACATTGAGGTTATTGTTGTTGCCGTTATCGGCCAGAGAATCACCAAACACAAAAATTGGTACAGTTGCTCTTGCTTTTATCAGAACTGAGAGAATGCATACAGTGGCAATGGCAAAGCAGCTGGAAAGAGATGCCATATTTGGTATTGAGATGAGTTGAGCTTAAGCAAGCTTCAATCCATGTGTATTTATAATGTGCTCTGCCTCGGGTGTTGACATGGTACATTAACTTGAAATTCTTTGGATAGCCTTTTCTATAAGATTTAATCACCGACTCATAACGGCCAATTTTTATTAATTAGATTAATATTCAACATGTACATTATTTATTGCAGTGCACATCAATTACTTTGTTGATTGTTCTGTAAGTGAGTTTTTTTTTTTTTTATATTATTGTCCTCGCTGACACAGTGAATACCTATTTATTCTTTCCTATTTAGTCCGAAAAAGACCCAAAAAGGTCCTGTTGTCTAATCCTCTGGTGTTTATAGGAATGAGTGGCTCTGCCTTACGCTCTGCATTCTAGTTCTTGATAAATGCGTTAATGCTTAACATATACAGAACGTGTTTAATTTTGTGACAACTCACAGTGCAAAGTTTGTTAAAGAAACATATAACCATATTTTTTTCAATAATACGTCAGGTGGAATATTGCTATCATGCTATCGGCAACAGTATTTGCTCCATTAATAAAAGAGGAGACAATGGAGCAGGGAAGACAATAGAGCCAAAAAAGATTATATAAAGGACCAATAGATCCAAGGTCCCTGCTAATCTATGGATATAAAAAAAAATCCAACTAAATAACTCTATCGAGTATGATGCTTTGAAAATTAAGATTATTTTTACTCTATTAAAATAAGATTAATTTGAAAGTTTTTAACCATATTTCTAAAATATATTGGAATTAATACGATAGGGCCTCCCAAATTTCGTCTACTTATTTGTTAAAAAGGAACAAATTGAAATACATTTAAATTGTTTCGCCTTTTCAAGTTTGATTATTTTTTAAACTTTTTCCAAATTCGTAATTCCAATACACCTTATAAGATTGATTCTTTTTCCCCTTTTTTTCTAAATGCATTTTATTTTTTTCCTTTATCGGACGCATTTCTGGTCTTTAGTTAACTTGAAATTTCTTGGATCCATCTAGAATTTATGTTTTCAGTGCTAATGCATAGGTGTCCCATTTGTGTGGATGCCATATCATGTCTGTCCCTTCTACGTTTGGTCCTTTCATTAATTTCAAATTTCTAGGGTCCATCTACATAATATTTGTGCTAATGCATCATGCATGGATGTCCCGTTTCCGCGTGTGCTGAACTGCTGGGTCGTGTATTGTATGTTTGGATTATTCCGAAATTGTACTGTTTTGGGAATAAAAAAAAATGTTGTTCTTATTATTCTCGTGCATTTATAGATGAGAATAATACTGTTCTAACTATTTTCAGTGTCTTTTTTTTTTTGAATAAAAATGGGGTCGTGCTCTCATCTTTTTATAGCTATTTTCACTGTCTTACTCTTTCTAACAAAAACTAGGGATCAATTATTGCAGGCTTCTCTTTCATTTTTTTTATTTTTAAATCCAATTATGATATTATCCTCCTTCAGCATAGAACCGTTTGAACGTCATTTAATTCCATTATTTCAAACACACGATCCAGATAAATTTACTATTCTTAAATAATCTTTTCTTTTTTTTTTTTCCCAAGCTCAATTCTCACTATTTTCAACTATAATTTTGTTTTCTCGGTATTGTTCTCAACTTCTCTTTCTAAAATTTAAAGTTACTATTAACTGCAATATTTATATTTTGATAAATTCTTTCGAAATGAATGACAGTGAGAAAATTTGGTTCATACTTTATATCCACGGAAGAATTTCTCTTATATTTTTTTTACGATCTTTTCCAAAAATTAGATTTGCACCTTGTATATAAAAGAAGAGATCTATCATTATGAAATATGTTATATATGATTATTATTTAATTTATTTACGAGGGAGAAAGAGTTTTCTTTTTCATCTTTCAAATCTAGATAGAGCCTTCTCCCGGACGACATATCTCCATCTATTTGTCAATTTAGCCACTGGAATTTAAATAATAACGCAGAGATAGCGATACATCCAGTAGTGACTTTATTTTGTCACTTGAAAAATTGAAATTAATGCCTTATTTTTTTTGTTTGTTGAGATTAATGCCTTTGACCATGTGTGATGCGGAAAAATGTCATGCACCCATACGTGCTTGTTTTCATGGGTCATGACTCGCTGGCTTTCTAAATCGTTTTTTTTTTTTTTTTTCCTTTCCCCTGATTACAACATTTCACCCGCTATAACAGTTGCGCAATTTTAAATCAAGAAGATTCGTTTTTATAATTTGTCTTGATTCACGTTGGGAGATATTTATTTTGTATATTATGAAACTTTTTTGCTACGTTAAGAAAAATCTCATGATATTCATAATGAGTATTTCCTAATGTAAAAAAAAAAAAAAAAAAACTCATGATAGCACGTCAAACATATTTCTGTGCGTTCAAAATATTATTATGATCTCATTTAATTGTTACAAAATTCAAATTTGTCAAGATAAAATTCTGGCATCAAGAACAAATAACTATATACTGCAATTAATCAAAAACTTAGAAGCTAATTTATACATATATATGTGACAAACTTATAAGTAGAATAATTTTTTATAAGACCATCAAAATATAAAAAAAAAAAACAAAAGTAATACAAAAACTGAGTAATGTTATCTCTTGTTAATTAATAAAATATGCATACGGCGTCATCACCTAAGCATGAATTTGAATAAATAATTAACAAAAATGTTATTTTGACTATTAAATAAATTAGCAAAATATTAATATCCTAAATTAACTATTATTTCTCACCTATATAAACGTACATTATGTACACAAATATATATTACGGGTCTCTCTTTCTAATAGAAAATGGTAGCACCTAAGCATTAAAAATAACAAAATCAAATGAAAGTGTTTTTTCTATTAAGTCTAACTAACAAACTCAAATGAGTAACATTTATTAGAGTCAAACCTGAATATAAATTTCTTATTACATTTGAATGTACTAAAAGAATATAAAATGCACAAGAAAATAATGGCAGCTTTATGTTTATATGTGTTCAGTGAATCTTTCATGATTCAATGAGCTGTTTTACATTAATAGGTGTAACCACGCTCTTTGAACCATAGAGCTGAAACTGTATCGTTAAATTATAGAGAGATTGTGTAGGATGAACAAAATCCCAATAAACATATTCAGTCCTGCTCGAGCAGTAGGTTGCATTTGGCAAACATTGCGATTCCCCATTGAATTTTCCAGCGCCACAACAAGCACTTTTAAGCTCCTTAAATCCTGAAAATGTGATTAGGAAAATAAGCAATTTTTATGTTCCTGAGTAATTGATTCTATATTATTATGTTTAGTCAACACAATAAATAAAGAATTTTGCCTTATGTATTAGACTCTCTAAGCCTGTATGATCTTATCTTTATAAATTCAGTACTCCATAAATCTATAATTATCTGGACTATCTACCCCCTAATAAGCAAATAAAAGAACATGGAAACACAGAAAATCAAAGATGTCTATCAAAGAAATTATGGTCGTAAGATTGTATAAACTCTTACCAAATGAATCTGGCTCTGCTAAAATTATGGTCGAAAGATTGTATAAACTCATATAAGAGTACTTAAATCCAGGAAGCTGATGGCAAAGCTGTTGTATTTGGGGCTGAGCGGCTGCATTGAACTGTACCGATAACTGGTTCAATGTGTCGACACAGTCGCCTGTGGGATTTCTGCTCCTTAGATATGGCACACAACCCAGGTAGGCTGATCCTGTTATTGCAAACTTCCTTGCCCCCAGCTTGTAAACCATCTAAATAATGCAGGACATTTCATTAAAATCGAATTATTGTTTAAAGAATCTTTTACTGGTATTACCTACCTACTAGCAGTAATATTGAATCTTGATAAAAACATTTCATTATTATTAATGATAATGCATTGGGCTTATTTAAAAACAATAGGTGTGTTGCATATAATTTTTTTTATTTCTTCAATTTATTTCTGCAGGCTTATTTTGTATAATTTTGATTTTAACTTAGATTACCCTTAGGTATCCTAAATACTCATCAACGAGATTCGAGATGAATTTTGCATTTGCAGTGCTGTTTGCAGCTCCAGTAGCAGCATAATATGCAAAGATGTCATTGTTCACGGTTACAAAGCAGTAAAGAGACTTTGCCAGAATATCATTTACTATTTCTCCACCAAATATTTTTGCTAGAGCACGTTTAGTATCTGCAAAGTACTGTACTTGGGTCGCCATGGTTAAGGTACCGTTGCCCTGGTGAATTGTTTAATCAATAAATTGCCTTGTTAGATGCATAAAACGAGTATGAATATGGATATTTAATTCAGTATTTCATACAATAAAATGTGGAATATGAGCATCTTATAAATGATCACCAAACAATTTTAATTCTCTTCTTATTTAAAAGAGATATCTTTGATATGTATAATGTGCAACATAACTATAAAAAAAATTTAAGTATATATTTATGTTCCTCTGTACGAATTATAATGTTATTTCTAATTGTAATTTTTTTGCCTTTAAAATATAGATTTATTTGTGTATAAATTTTTGTTGGATAAAAGAATCTCATTTTATTTTTTTTTTCATCAATGAATATTCTTTTCAGAATGAAGCTTGAACAAAAAAGAAAAAAGAAAAAGAAAAAAAAGAAACAGCTCTAATGTCCATGATAGTGATAGAATAAATACTGTAGTTTGAAGTATCCCTGATCCACCAGAAGCGTAGTTGACCCCTTTCTGCATCTGTATAGCATTTCTTATAGAAAGATATGGCGGTGGACTTTTCACGAAACCGAGCTCCATTGCTGTAATTGACCCAAAAAAACGCAGACAAATATTAATTCTATAACTCCTATTTCTCGAGTAAAATAAAAAATGCTCTCTAGTGTGGTTGAACTTCAGCTCTACATTTTTTTTTTAAATTAATATTCTATGTTGTTCGTTGTTCTGTTTAGCTGGTGAAATCTCTTAATAGGTGGAACAGGGGAAAGCAATTCTATTTTCTTTGTGTACTGGTATTTTGTATACCATATGCCTAATAGTTTCCTACATCAGTAAGGTGGATTTCAGATCTTATCCCGCATCATATATAGATCTGCTGAGGCATGTTGTTATTTCTTTTTTAAAAAAAAAATGAAAATCAAGTTTTTAACTTTGAATATTTATAAGAGATCTTTCAATTAGATTTCGAGAAAAAAAAAATCTCTTTATCGCAAGACCAAATATTATCTCACGTAGGATATTATTGAAAGAACAATGGAGAAGTACCAATCTTGGAAATAAGTTCTCAGAGGAAAAATGAGCTGGCCAAAACGTCCGTGAACCTTTTGAAATAATAGTATAGCATTGCCTTAAGGGCTTAATCTTCAAAAATTAAAATAAATATTAATAGGGCATCAAATTTTATTGATTCCACTGTACAATTTGAAAAGAACTTTGGATTTGTCAAGTTCTTGTACGCTTCTACCTTTTTCGGCCCCGTTTGGTAAGGAGGAATAAGCTTCCTTAGCGCGGAATAAGAAGTTTATTCCTCCATTTCTCTGCCAAACAGCAAATAAGTTAAGGAGTCATCATGAGGAATAGCGTTGCATAAATTATGGCACTGGAAGAGGTGTGGTAACTTACTCCTCTGGGTCCCACGCATGGAATTGAGAAAAAGAATCATTTTTTTTTCTCGTTTCTCGCTATTGCCCTCCAGTGACCTGGGATTTATTTGCAATTTTGGCATTATGCTTTGGTAGAGTATACAAATTTTAAGTTGTAAATGAAATCAACACAACCATTGTAATTTCAGTTTAAATATTGAGATAAGTTTAACAGACAACAAACTCTTATGTTAAGTTGAATAGAGAACCTTGTCATAAACATTTATATAGATTGCACGAAATAAAAGAAAATTTTTGTCCTGCTTGTTTCTTTGCATACAGTTGCTAGTTGTACTCTAATGATTTTGCGCTTAAATAGAATGAATATAAATCAAACTTGTTTGCCAGAAAATAAAGGGGTACTTATTATTTAGAAAGGTACAGACAATAAGGGCATTTTAGTCAATTGTTAATTAATTTAAATATTTTTTCCTACATCCTTTCTTACTCTCTAATTTGCATAACCAAACAAGAATAAATTCTTCCTTCTTAACATTACATGACTTCTTCCTTCTTAAATTCTTCCTCTTAAATTATGCTTTTACCAAACACCGCCTTTGTGAATAAGGAAGCATTCAAAATCATTGATTTCACTGTAGTCCATCTTTTTATAGACTTTTCCTTTATTATTCAACTTTGTAGCTTTTTGTAGGTAAATGCTATCATCTATGTGGGCCATAAGGTACACATCACTTCGTCGTGCTTTGCATACATGCTAATATGCTATGAAGCACTTTAGGTTTGACGTTTGAGCACATTTTAAAATCATCGATCTTTCAAAGATTGTAATATTGCATAAATAGTATGGGACGAACTTCCAGTAATTTTTTTTTTTTCTTGGGATTTATAAACAACCTATCGACCTAAAGTTCCTGTTTGAATAGAACATAGAAGTATAACAATGACTGTTAGCTTAATCCTGCCAACTGTACCGGGCCCCACCGGTATACAGAAATTAATTATCCAGAAATTTAGAAAGAAAATTTTTTTTCTTTTCTCATTATTTACGGTAACATGTCCATTTCATGCACCTCCTTTCTTGTGTATATATATGATCGAACGTACCTTTGTCTAAAATTGGCCATAACATTATTTTATTTTTTATGATTCATTCTGGTGCTTTAATATATTTATAGAATCAATTTCTTTCCCAAAGGAAAAAAAAGTGAAAGTATGTATAGTCAACGTTAATTACAAAATTTCCATAAAACAAATTCAACCGATTTAACTAACATTGCATGAAATCATGTAGGTTCATGTGTTGTATTTTTCTGTGTGTGTTTAGCTGCTGTTTCTAATTAATAGAAACGGTGAATTTTGGTCTTGGACTCCACTTAAATCATTTTCGAAGACAAAAACAAAAATTTTGTGTCTGTGTCTGTGTCTGTGTGTGTGTGGATAGGGACACGTTTTCTCTCTAGCTAATTAACTAACATGTATCTTAGCGCAAAGAACTAATTTTGCAAGCACTGTTGCTGTATATGAGATCTAGCAAACTAACTATTTTTAACAGTAAAATGTTTTCTAGATTATGCTACGACCAACATAATGGAAAGCAGAACCTTTCATAAATGAAAAGATTTTTTAAAAATAAAGAACTGTTTAAAAATGGCAATAGAAAGGGTACCTATATAGTCAATTCCATTGAAACCATTACTAAACCTTCCGGTGGGAATCCGACCCGGGAAATCGATGCCATTGTACCGAAAATCTGACTTGTAGCCGATAGGAAGATCAAGATAATTGTTGTTACCAACATCGGCAAGTGAGTCACCAAATACAAAGATAGCCGGTACGAGCGTACTCTCCACAGTTATAGAAAAAGAAAGAGCAAGAAACACAAAGGAAATGGCAGAGATAAACGAAGCCATCTACTGTTGTAATGAAGGAAGCGTGTCCAGTTAGGAGTTGGGTATATATAGTAAGCGGTGTGCATAGTTATAGCTTCAATCATATTGTACGTTTTTGAGGTTCTCATTTTTCGTATTGTTAGGCCCATCCGGGGTCACTATCCTAAACAAGTTGGTTTTTTCTCTTTTTCTTTTCCTTTTTCAAAAATGAAAACGGCTACTCTGACCAAATCAGTTCACAAAACCAATGATTTCAAATTCCTACCGGCATCCTTACCGGCCAGATGGCCGAAATCCGAAATTTCCTGATATTTTCCGAAAATTTCCGGTATTTTGTCTCACAATACCGGAAACCGCCGTTTCGGTCACTGTTCCGGTACCCAGTATTACCGGAATTTTCCGGTAAGCAGTAGGAATTTGAAAACACGGCACAAAACCACTTCACTACAATCAAGTCGATAAGAATATTCTCTAGTTACAGTCAGTGAGTAAACTCGCTACTCATCTATTATGTATTAATTTTTAAAAAAAATATTTTGATGTGTGATCATATAATTAAGTAGATCTTTTACAAGATTAGCTGAGTCTCACTTGGCCTTAACGAACATCTGATTCAATCACTAACTGTTCAACTTAAATCTGAATCATCTCATTTAATAAAAAAAAAAAAAGAGATTAAATAATAGCTAAGCTGACTATTACCTCGTACTGACATGTGAACATGTGGTAGCAATGTGAATTTGAATTCTATCACGGTGTTAGTTGCAGTCAGAAAATTGAGTGGTTATAAATTAATTGTTTCGTATTTCAAACCAAAAAAGGGACTTCTCCTAGTTGACCCACTTCAAATCACTTTCATAGGAAACTTAGCATGAAAGTTTTGGGTGCGCCTGACCCTCAAAAAAAGAAAGCTTTGGGTGCGATATGCGAACGCGAGTTAATGGGTGAACATAATCTTTCAATAGTGAATTCATTGAACTATGCATGAAGATTTGAACATAGAACGCAAGTGCTAGACGAAATGAAAATAATTTTGCCTGCAATAATTTCCAGAAGAAGACCTGGAAAGAGAGCTTTCGCATGTGTAATTATTTAAACATAGTCAAATTCGGCTGGCGCGTGTGTAACTAATTTGGTTCGTCCAAATTAAAGCAAGTACCTTGTACCGGGGTAATTGAATGTTAAAAATCCACGGTTATATCATGCTTATGTAATAATACACATCCATACATAGTCAAATTCGGCTGGCGCGTGTGTAACTAATTTGGTTCGTCCAAATTAAAGCAAGTACCTTGTACCGGGGTAATTGAATGTTAAAAATCCACGGTTATATCATGCTTATGTAATAATACACATCCATTTTTTATTTATATAATAAACATTAATTAAATATAAATACATAAGGTGAACCGAGTTTTCAAATTTTTAATATGTGTATATATAACACCTGTTCTCAATCATTAAATTATGCTTCTCTCATCTCTCTTCTCTTCTCATACAAGATTTCATGTGTTTTTACTGTTTCTTCTTTATATAAATGAGATGCATTTGATTTGTCTAAAATGCAATTAGAACTTCGTGTTATATTTCATTGTACAAGTTAATAGATGTTTGGAAGAACTATTTATTTGTGTCAAAAATTAATTATATGCAATTAAATTTTTGTAAATATATTTTTTCTAAAATGAAATTTTGAGAGCCAAAACAAGTAAAAAGTGAAGAAGCTGTATAGAGAATTTCCAAACAAAACAAGGGCATTACCGCTTATATTTTTTCGAATTTAAAAAATATTCAGCACGCCATTATGTTGGCCATGTGTATGTACTATTTCTTTTGCCTTAAAGCATTATCTTGCCGTTAATCATGATTAGTCCGTCCAATCTAAAATAATATGATAGAGTTAGTCTAATTTTTAATATATAAAAACTAATTGAATGCACTATACTGATGTCTCCATACAACCATAAGAACTCTTAAATCAGAAATAAAAAGAAAAAAAAACTTTGATAGTCAGGTTACTGGTAAAACGGAAGATCAAGTGTCCTTTTTAGGATTATTCATCTATATCTAATTATCTAATATCTATATAAAATGTATTGAACAAAAGACGATCCCTACATTATCCGTAGGTCGCTGTTGTCATGAAAAATTATATGGAAGATTTATTCAACAAGTTGCTGTTAAGAAAGTGACCCAAAATATCGTATTAAAAGAAAGCCACATATACTAAGACCTCCATTGTCATTAAAAATCACGTCAATTTTCTTTAACTAATACAATTATCCTGGTGGAATTAGTTGTACTCTGAAAATGGACATGAGTTTAAATAGTCCCTTTGAAATTACTAGATAAAAACAGAATTTAAGTCAAGACTCATGATTGACCCAAGAAATTTTGAAGGGAGAAGATCATCAATGAAGATTGATGCTATATATCTTCCATCTCAAGTTATTTTGCAGACCTGGCTGTTGTCACCAAAATCTTAGCCTCCATGCTGGGTTAAACTGCCGCACTTAATTCTGATCCAACGTCTGAATCTTTCGGACTATTAGAAAGTTAACATCGCCAATTTGTGCAGATCCAAAAATAGTCCACACATGGGTTGCTCTTGCTAGTGACATCTTCACAGATTTGACCACGGGGTTTATTTTATTTATTTTAGGAAATTTGGATGCAAGAGGAATCTGAATTGACAATGCAATTCCAATTTGCCGACACTGAACTCTTTCGGCATAACTGCTGGATGTTTAAAATTTATGTGGCTTGAAAAAACACGAAATAAAATCAGAAAGTGGCCCGGCTGAGGGCTCATGGCAATTGGCAGACGTTTGAGAGTTGAAATATAAGTATCCATATGATTTCTTATTTGAATAATTTTTTCATGCCCTTGTTGGCTTATACAGAAGTAGCGTATGATTACAACTTGTACACGCTCTCTTCAAGAACAAAATGAGTGGAATGATTGATCACACTAGGTACATTGTTTTGACTTTTGAGATGTTGAAACTTCATACTAAGCTGTCTGACATTGCTTCTGCAAATTTTATTGGTTTGCATTTTTTTATTACCAATTATAAATTAAAGTAGAGGCTAGATAGCCATGCTAGCTTAGTCTTGGCATGTTTAAAGGATTGCCTTTTTAATAACTTAATTGATTTACTTTTGAACCAAAAAAACCATTCATAATAGCCAGGCTCTAATGCAGTGCCTTAGCACTTAACAGAACGTGGTATATAGCTCAAATAAGAAGAAACTCTATTGACTGGTTGTTATACAAATTTCCAGGCTATAGCTTTTGCCGTCTTTTGCAGAACATTGTCTAATGTTTTTAATGAAGTACACGCATGAAGTCTCTACTATAGAAACAGAATAATCAAGATCCACACCTCGTTCAATTCAGTGCGACTCCAGTAAAAGATTTCAATACACAATATGGTTTGGCACCAAGAGGAACCGGCCAGGAAACATTCTCTATTAATTGAAAATGCCCTTACGATATACAAGAGGGTCCTGGTTATACTGAACAGGCATGTGTTGTCAATTTAGCTGCTAATTGAATTCAGGCGCTAGAAGGTAGTTCAAGTACACTTCTTTTGGCAGTGCTTGGCACTTCAATATATACAATTAAGGCACGATTTTGGTTGGTATTTGGAGCAAATATCCATGATTTGTGCAATTATTCTTTGATTTATGCAATTTAGGCATGATGCATTGATATTGCGATGCAGGAAAATAAATGAAAGTATATCCTTCAAACCGGTAAGGATACCATCCTAATTCTTACAAGTATTTAACCAGAACTATATTGAAATCTAGTGTCCTAATTATTGATCCTATCACAGCGTTTAAACAGCCTTTTTCTTACTTTCAATGTTCCAAAGTGCACCGTTAGTTCAGTATATAGCTTCACTTTGTACTGGTACCCCAAAAGTCAATTGCTTAATACATGCCTATTAATCAAAAGCCCATAAAAACAATTGTTGATCAAGAAAAGATGCACTCAACATCTTGATACTGCAGATTACTCTCACATCTCCAGAGCAACATTACACAATACCAATTTGTATTCCCTACTTCCAAAATAACCCCACATCTACCTAGAGTTTAACAAATCAGAAATACCTCTCAAAAATTCACAAATATTTACCTCAATTGAGTACCAACTTCAGTCCCAACAATCTTGAATCATTCAGCCGACAGCAGTCTCCTGTGTTGCTGCATCTTCACCTGACACCTTCTCTCCCTTAGTCCCTTGCTGCCTTTCAAACTCCTGTACAAGCTCAGGATCCACATTCTCCTCAGGCTCCCATGTCTTCTCCAGTAAATCAACCCACTTGACCAAGTACTCTCTCTTCCCTCCCTCCACTTCCCGCCGCCCCACCACCGCCTCAGCCACCCCGTACTCCAATCCTTCCTCGTAATCTCTCACCAAATCCTCGGCCAACCACTCCGCCTTCACCCATTCCCTCTCCCCTCCATCCCTCCACTCCACTAAGTATTCCCTGTACTTCCCCTCACCCCTCCCATCCACCACCTTCTCCACCTCAGCCCACTCAAACACAACCTTCTCAAGCTCTGCCGCTGCCCCTTCCAATGCCAATCTCCTCCCAAATGCCGCTGGGTTACCTTTTGGCGTTGCTACCAGAACCTCCTTCACCAAATCCAATGGTGTTCTTCCCCTCCCATCCACTATATCCGGATCAGCACCAGCTTCCAATAATGCCTTCACCGCTCCTGGCCTGCCATAACCAGCTGCCACATGTAGAGGAGTTAACCCACCACCGGCCCGCTCAAGCTTGTTCACATCAGCACCAGCTTCAGCTAAAATTTTTATGCATTCTTCCGAGCCAAGACCTGCCGCAAAATGCAGAGCTGTACGACCATCAGGATCCTCTGCATCAGGATCACGCGATATGGACTCATCGGCAAGAAGGTTGGAGAGTGCCTCGGCATCGACTTTTTTGGCAGCAGTCCACCAGGATGTCTCGTACTCGGCAACCACATCAGCTGCAATGCCATCAGCTGGGACCCATGATGGAGTATGGCCATCCTTCCACTCTATCAAGTACTCGGTTGAAATGGCAGTAGTCACAGAGCCATCATTAGCAAACACCGGCGACCGCACAGTTCGTCGACCAATTATGCGGTTCACCTCCCCATATGCGTCTTCCTCTTTGACTTCCTCTTTCAGTGCATTGTTTTCTTGTCCTTTTTGTGGTATTTGGTCTTGGAAGAAAGCGGAGGGAGTGTGAAGGCGGAGACGAATGCGGAGATGACGTGGGAAGGGACGATGAGTAATGGAGATGGGTCGGGAGGAAGAAGGATGTAATGGGTTTGGTACAGAGAATTTGAGGCGAGAGAGGGAAGGGTTTATGAGCACTCCCTCCATTTGTGGATGTCGTTGTGAGGTTGAAAGAGAGCGGGCATGGATGCTCGGTTGGAGTTTGATTTCTGATTCGAGTGGATAAGGAAGAAGATAATTAGTCTTAATCCAATTTTTCCTTCGAAATTCTTCAGAAGAAATATTGAAGCCTGAAATTTTTTGGTAAAGTGGGCCAGGCCGAGTTACAAACAGGGCTGATCTGAGATGATATTTACTATATGGGCCTGAACTCTATATAATCCATATTTTTATGGGCTGAACATAAACTACAAAAACAGCTTTCAGAAAAGAATATATAAACTACAAAGCATAATAGTTTATCATGCCTGAAAGTCTGAAAAAAAATAGATACGATTATCGTATATGATATAAAAATTCTTTTGTGAAATGTAGGGCTTGTTTGGATGGGTTGGGAAGAGTGAGAAGAGTGGGAAGAGTGCTATTCGGGGAAGAAGAAATATTGTTTGGATGGTGAGTTTAGGAATAACGTTGGGAAGTGTGAAAAAGTAGAGAGAAAAGTGTTGTTGGGAAGAGTGTTATTGAAAATTGTATTAGGAATGGAATTGGCTATTCCAAAACCGTTTGGATGAAAAATTTAGGAATGGAATTGCCAATTCCTAGGAATTGGCTATTCTTACTTCATCCCAACGAGCCCGTAGAGTATTAAAAATGTGGCCTAAGAAAGTCATTTTTTTTATGAGAGGAGCCTATTTTATTTTAAAAAAAATAGATATTGTTTATATCATTGTTATAGTGCAATAGCCTTCATGTTGAATGTTGAGCACGATCATAGTTAGTTCGTCTTTGCCAATAATCAGTCCACCAAAAAATAAATAAAAAGATTGAACACGATATTAAAATAATATTATTATACGGGCTCCAAGAACAAATAAACATTAATGCTCCAAGTACTGAAGTACATGTCTAGTATACATACTGTACTATTTGACCTTTATGAGGTTGTTATGTAACGGTAACAATTATTATACTTTCCATAGATTTTCATTTTGATTTTTCCAACATTCTTAGTATTTGAACGAAAATACTAACAAACGAAAAACCTTACAATTGAATAATTTATATTTTTTTTGTTGGACTTTATAACTTTATATATCACAAAAAAATAGTTCTATTATTGCGACTACAATATTATGATCCGCACTATTGGTTTCATTCATTGTGAAAACCAAAAAGAAAATTGAACTACATTGACACACATTGATGCAAGATCCTACTAGGGAACGTAACAAAAACGTGTATATTTTTTATTGGACTTTACAGCTTTATTAATCACAAAACTAGGCCTATTATTGCGACTACAATATTATGATCCTCACTATTAGTTTCATTCATTTGTGAAAACCAAAAAGAAAATTGAACTACATTATCACATTGATGCAAGATCCGACTAGCCAACATAACAAATACGTGTATACAACAACCTTGATATTTTTCCTTCCCTAACAATAATAAATGTAAAATGTGCGGATATGTTTAATTGGAACCTAGTGCACAAGGCACTATCAAAATCATAACTCGGGTATGCTGTCACAGCTAAAGTGAAAGATTCCCATCCAAACCCAATACATAAAGAGCCGCCGCGATGGAAGCGTCAAGCGTGGAGCACGAGCCCCCCATCGATCTGTGTGATTCTCTACATAGATCTGACCCACGGCTCGCTGTTCTCAACGGTCCATCCTCCTCAACATTCGTGCAGATAGATGATCTGACGGTCACCAACCGAGCTTCTCCTTGGCTGATATAACCAAACTTTGGCAGGTGAAGACGTGAAGTTTGACCCTTTTTTTTTTGGTCAACAACTCTATTATAGAACTTCTTACTGCTCCGACGAAAATCCCAGAAAACAGTGAGTTCAATTGTACGAAGGCGCAATGGCAGATCTCAAGGCATCATCAAAAGTAGATCAACGGAGCGGGTACAGCCACGTCACTAAAGTGTACCACAGCAAGCGCCGGCCCGTGGAGCTTCCGACCGATCCATACCTCGACGTCACCACGTTCCTCTCCTCCCGACGCCACTCTGGCACCACTGCTTTAATCGACGCCTCAACTGGGCGCCGCGTCTCCTTCCCTGAGCTATGGCGCTCTGTTTCAGCCGTCGCCACTGCGCTCCTGTCCCCTCCTCTCTGTATCAAGAAAGGCCAAGTCGTTCTCCTTCTTTCTCCAAACTCGCTCCATTTCCCTGTTGTTTCTCTCGCTGTGATGTCAATTGGGGCCGTGATCACCACGACCAACCCGCTTAATACTCCTCGGGAGATTGCGAAACAGATGGCCGATTCGTGTCCTGTTCTCGTGTTTGTGACCCGGGATTTGGTTGGCAAGCTTCCGAATGATGTTGGGTTTCCTATAGTTTTACTTGAGGAAAGCCGAATTGGCCGTGAAGATTCCCGGGTTGTGTTTACAATTCAGGAGATGATTGCGACGAAGCCGAACCCGTATTTAAGGAGAGAGAAGGTCAGCCAGGATGACACGGCCACGCTTCTGTATTCTTCTGGTACCACTGGCAATAGTAAAGGTGTCGTTGCGACACACCGTAACCTTATTTCCATGATTGAGATAATTATAAATAGATTCAAGCTGGAAGAAGGTCAAGGCCCACAAGTGTTTCTCTGCACCGTGCCGATGTTCCATGTGTACGGTCTAGCTGCGTTTGCAAGTGGCCTACTTGGTTCTGGATCCACAATTGTGGTTCTGTCAAAGTTTGAACTTGCTGAGATGCTTCGTGCAATTGCATCCTATGGGGTGACATACCTTCCCCTTGTGCCACCAATTTTGGTTGCCATGCTGGCACACCCGTCCAAACTACCACTTGGCCGGCTCCATAAGATTCTGTCAGGTGGCGCACCGCTTAGCCGGGAGCTAATTGAGGGGTTCAGGGAAAAGTATCCAGGCATTGAAATCTTACAGGGGTATGGTCTTACTGAAAGCACAGCAATCGGTGCATCAACAGATTCAGCTGAGGAAAGTCGCCGATATGGTACGGCTGGTATGCTCTCACCCAACACTGAGGCACGGATTGTGGACCCTGAGACCGGTAAGTCACTTCCACCAAACCAAACCGGCGAGCTGTGGATTCGTGGGCCGTATGTAATGAAAGGTAACAATAATTATAGTAAAATCAACTAACAGGTAATCACATGCTTAACAAAGAGTAGTAGTTGATTCCTGTTGGAGCTGATTAATTTAGCAATAATGATTAATTTAGCCCTGTTGTATTGTATGCAGAGTATTTTAAGAATGAAGAGGCGACAAAGTCAACACTGGACTCAGAAGGATGGCTCCGGACTGGAGATTTGTGCTACATTGATGAAGATGGTTATCTTTTTGTAGTTGATAGGCTAAAAGAGCTCATTAAATACAAAGGCTATCAGGTAAATTACATGTGCTTCTAAACATCAATGAAGGGAACATTTTGTGTACAGCCTGCAAAATAATTAAGACAGCCTCCTAGAAGTTGATCTCGTGTGAATTTTAACAATGTTTACTTAAAAAATATTTACAATTTTAGACACACAATAAAGATCGAAAAACTCTTCTCTTACTTAAGGAAAAGCAATTAGTATGCTTAAGTGCCACTCTAAACATAATGTTTATCTTTAATTCCTGTAAAAATAAAAATGTACCTGGCAAGCAGATACGTCTTCTGATATTTTCATAACACAGTTGCAGAATTGAAGTCTTGTAACTTTCTCTGATAAATTAAATTGACATTGGTAATATAACAATTCTCAGGTGCCTCCTGCTGAATTAGAGGCATTGTTGCTGACCCATCCAGGAATTGCAGATGTTGCTGTAATACCGTAAGTTGATGATTGGCATGCTTTTATTTCTGTTAAACCAGAATTAAGATGTGGATAGAAATTAAAAAGGGTTTGGAATTCTAATTGTTAAAAAAATATTTTTAATTGTAGTTTTCCTGACAAGGAGGTTGGACAGTTTCCCATGGCTTATGTGGTGAGGAAACCTGGCACCCAGTTGACAGAGACTGAAGTCATGACATTTGTCAGAAAACAGGTAGGATGACATATTTCTCAGTAAGTTTACACAATATAAGAAACTTTTCGAAGTGAAAATTCATTTCAAATTAGAATTATCTACAAAAAGAGAATAATTTGCTTGTGGATGACCATTTAGTAAAAAATAGTAACATAATTGGTGAAATTCACAGGTAGCTCCATATAAGAAGGTTCGAAGAGTAGCTTTCGTTTCAGCAATCCCAAAAAATGCATCTGGAAAGATTTTGAGAAAGGATCTTATCAAGCTTGCTACCTCAAAGCTTTAAATTTCCATTCTTAAATTGTTTGAAATACTCAATTACTGTTGTTGCAATATTTTTAAAATAATGCATCACCGGCTTGCATTACAGTCTATGTATGTATGAAGAGAATTGTAGTTTGTATCTGTGTAAAGAGACTTCATGATTGCTCAGTGCTCTACTGGAAAGCAAAGTTCAATAGCTTCTGTTTATAATTTGTAATGTAAACTTAATAAGCATGATATTGTGGTGCTTAGCATGAATAAATTATTAGAACCAAAATAATTCAAATTTTCTTTCGATTAGCTAGTTCGCTTTCTTGTTTTCTAAATCTCGTTGATATGGCTGCATTCGTTATCAGAATTGATGAAAAATGAACAGTTGTTCTTTGGTACTTAGCCAAGGAACTGGTATTTACGGTAATGTATGCTGAGCAAGGATACGCTAGAATAAAGTTGCTTGTACTTCTCTTCACATGATTTCAAAAGGCTGATGAGGATAATGTTTATTCCAAATGCAAGTTGTTTTTCATTCGGATATTATTCGAAATTTTTTACATACCTGACATCCACGAGAGGTTAGAACAGAACAGGCATATCATTTTTCACTATTTCCAATCCTAGTTTTTTTTGCTTTGGGTTGGGTTTTGACATCTCAAAATGGGTAGATGGGCCAAATTGAATGTAATCCAGTAAAAGAACCCAATAAGACGAAATTGCAGATTTGTATTGCCCTCTATGCTACCCTACCCTACATGCGTAATTATTTCTTTTTCGACAAAAAAAAAACAATAAGGAAATTCAGGCCAGGATGTAAGCTAGCAACTAGAAACCTTTTGTAAGAATAAAATTTATAATTTAACCAATGACATCTGATGATGGAGCAGATTTGTAAATCTGAATAAGCTAAACAGATTTGTAATTCAGTTGACTCGTGGATGGGATACCACAACCCAATAATATCTCACTTAGAGATGCCAGAGGTCTACTGCATAACAATGAATCTTTGATTCAGAGGCTTCTCACTGCCACACAGCAGTACCTTGTAGACCTAATGCAAGTCGTCTCTTTTACTTCAGGAATTGATCTAAAAAAGGTAAAAGTGGAATGCCAGTGGTGAATTCACTGTTCCCTCGGCACATAAAATGCTGGTTGAGGCCGGCATAACCTTTTCTGTTGTTGTTCCACTTTCAAACATGATTTTCTATGTTTGTTTCTGCCTATTGCATATCCTTCTGATTTTTCTAACCCCCATTTGTTACAATAAAATTTACGATTACCAATTAAGGAAGAACAATCCTGAGATATTCATTTTTACTCCATTTCCATTCACAACTAAAAATTCATTAAAAAATCATATGATAGAAGCCATGCCATTTTCAAGGATCACCCCCAGCTCATTATGACTTGCTAAATTGGTTCTTTGACGAAATTACACTCAATAAGCATTAGTATAGCGTGCCAGCATTTAATTCCATATGATTTCTGAATAGCAAACAATTATATGCAAATATGAAGAAGCGCCTAGATTTAGAAATGGTTGGATATTACTATCTTTTCACTAAAAGAAAACTGTATCAACATCTAATGGTACAGAGATACAGATGACAATGAAAGAATAATGGACTAAAAAAGGGCTTGATTAAGCTTTCGACATGGGTGAGGTCACTTTCCGAAAAAGATGGTACCTGCTTTGCGGCTGTGGCACCGCCTCCGTGCTAGATGAGAAGAATATTGGTCTCCAAAAAAGAAAATAATACACTGACACAATCACCACTTGCGCACTAAAATTCAAGGATTTAAAATTTTTGGTAAGGTCAAAAGTATGAATGGAGCTCCCTTCAATATTTATAACATTATTCATAAGTCTATGCTAAACTCCATTTTCTAAAAACTCATATTTCTATGTATATAAAATAAATAAATTTTTCTAAATACCCAAGTACCATTTTCTTATAAACAAAGGTTTTATTTATTTATTATTTTTTTCTTTTTGAGAATCATAAACAAACGTTTACATAACCATATCCTTTGCAGTGATTGCAATGCAGTGGTTCATCATGAGCCATCTGATCAATGATAGATATCCAATGATTAATATCTAGATCCGTCGAGATTAATACAGCCCGTTAATTTTAACCGGCCAAATTCGATCGGATGGTTCTTGATGAACCACTGAGACCACCGCAGATCTGGATACTGGTCCGCTTCTCTCCTCCCATCATCATCACATGATCTTTCATTTATCCCTCTATACCTTTTTTTAACATGAATCCCTCTCCCCCGGAAATTCTCACCCAAACTCAAAACCTAAAGAGAAAAATATATATATATTTGAATAGAATTTTGAAATACAGATTTTGATATTTTATTAGTCTTCAGATTTGAAATTCCGATTCTAAATTGTAGTCGTTATGGATATTTGTTGCAAATTTATCTGTGATTTCTAAACAGCTCATCATGAGGTAAGCGAATTTTTCTAATTTAATTTTCGTTTTAAATATGAATTGATATATATTAGAAATATGATCAGTGCATTTCACGAAATTGTGGTTATTATGATTTTTTTTAAAGACGTGACTTTTTCAAAAAAAAATTGTGATATGAAATTTTAATTGCTTTTGGGATCGTCTGTTTAGGGATATAACATCACCGCGTGAATTTCTTAACAAACTATTTCGTCAACCATAGCACATAATTCCTATACAGATGATTCCAGCACCCAATTAAATTTGCATATCCCATTTCATTTAAAATATATATCACATCTTTAAGAAATCATGCAACATCAAAGATCCATTATTTCGAGTAATATACTGATCATTTCCACAATATATCAATTGAAATTAATAAATATAAAAATTAAAAATTAAATTATGAAGAAATTTGGTTACTTAACGACGAACGGCTTAGAAATTATGAATTTAATTGCATCATCTGCAATGACTTGAGGCGTTGGGAACTAGAAAATTCCTAGTTCATACCGGCATTTGGCAACTTGATTCTGAATTGATTGCGCCTATAGTATCTAAGCAGATCGAGGATTTTGATTTTTCAACACGATGTTGTTGCTCAAAATGAATATAGTTAAAAAAACAGCTCAATTTAAAAATTTTGACCTACTAACTCAGATTTCAACTTGCTGAGCTAACTACCTGCTCTCCTGGTTTTCTGTTGAGGCGACCATTTCCACAACTGCACTTGTGTTGTTTAAATTAAAGGCGTCAAAATAAAAAATAAAAAAAAGAAAAGGAAAGAAAATTTGCTTATGATTGACTCCGTTCCTGTTTTCATGTTACAATCTGATAAATTGTTTTCTGTTATTCAGAAAATGTTCCCGTCTTCCAGGAAGTATTAATGAGGCATGGCTAAACTACCCACTACCACCCGTGTCAACATTTGCCAACCATTATCTAATTTTAAATTTTAATATAATTGCAGTATGGCTTTATATCAAATCTAGCTACTTTTTATGTTATCCGAATTTCCTCCACATGTTTAGTGATATTTTGTGCTTTGAACATCTTTTTGTCCTTGTCATTACTTGACTATCTATGGCCTTTTCGCCAGTTTATTCTTTCCCAAAGTAAGAATTAAAGAACATTTTTCTTTGGGATGTTGATTTGCACCTAGTGGTAAAAGTTTGTCTGGGGTTGGACTTATTGGTTAGAATCCAAAGATTATGGCATATGTACAAACTGACTGGTGTGTAATATTTATTCTGATTGAGTATTTCCGAAAGAATCTGACAACATTTTGAAGTTAATTTTAAGTTTATTTGTACTTGTTGTCATTAATTTGAAAAATAAAAGGATTATACGAAGAGTTGAGAAAGTTTAAAGAGCCGATAATTGTGAAAAAGATTTAACTGTTATTTTGAAAACATTTCCGATCAACATTTATAGCCACAAAAATCAAAGAAAAAGCTGCAAAGTTCTTTTAACGTATGTTATAGAAAAAATAGATATAAAAAATTATTATTGCAAATTTGCTTAATAATGCATTCTGCTACGTAAATATAAAAAGTAGATGTATACATATTAAAAGACCTATTTGTTTTTCAACAGCAACAATCGACATAAAAATTATGAAGATAAAACAATAAAAATACAGATATATTCTCTATATTTAATTAGATACATTATATATCAAATTTATACCAACAGGTTTTTACTACATGAAAAAAATCTATTTTAGTTGGCTAAAATAATGCTCTTCACGTAGAAAATACATGTCCATAAGATAATACAAGTTTCAGCTAGGTGCTATAAAAAAGACATGAGCCGTTTTGTAAACAAAAGAAGAAAAAAAAAAAAAAAAAAAGGTCAACGATTGTTGGGAAACAAGCACACATGCGATTAATTGTTTTATTTTAAAAAAAATTATAAAGCCTTGATACGTAAATCAGTCAACCGAAGACATTTAGTATATATGAGATTACCTTTCATGCTTTCACAAGGCCTTTAAACCTGATAAGTGATAATCTATGATGACAATGACATGATCGATTAATTGTATGTAGGCATAAAGGAAATAGATGAATATCCACTAGGTTCGGGAGGTCAAAAAAATAAACAAAAAAATTAAGCAATATTCAAAATTTCAAATGCAACGCATTTATCAAAAAATGTCATATCCAATAATTTAAGTTCAATGTCTTTGGTGATTAGCAAGTCGTACAATATTTTTCTTTATTTAATTTATGTCACCTTCGAACACTATTGAGCTTCTTTGTTGTGTTTATTAATTTCTTTCTTAAAATTTGAGTTGCATTCTGGTTAAATTCATCTACTGTATCGAGGTATGCATCGACATTCATTTGGTCTGCAAATTATCGACATCTATACGTGTCTTATTAAAATTAAACCATCAACACTACAGTCAGAGGGTTGAATTAAAGCTAATCGAGTCTTTATCAACCTATTTATTATAATATTTTTAGGTGATCAGAACTGTAAAACAAAATCCAAATGGTGTTCGCAATCCATTTATTATGGTCGAACGACGACGTATTTATATTTCTTCCTACTAATGAAAACTAAAATATGGAACATGATTAGTCTAGTAATCAAGATGGTTAGTTTTCATAAAAAAGAAAAATAGTAAGATGGTTCTTGACTTCGTTATATTTGAAGAAAAATCGGATTTGAGCTTCGTTAAGAGCCGAAAAAGAATAAATATTTCACATAAGATATATGCATCTATGGGGGAAAAAATTACTAATTATCATGCAACTAATCTAACAACCAGCAGATCGGTTCTTCGGGCACTCATCTCTGAAATTTTTTTACTAAAAGTATTTAATATATAAAAAAATTACTTGTTATCAAAATTTACATTCAGAAAATTTTATAAAAATATAAAAGATATGCACAACATTATCAACAAAATAGAACAAAAAAGATTTGTATCAAACTAAAATAATTTAATATCAAACGCTGCTAATGCAACAGTACTGCATGAGCTAAATTTGATTGAATTCCAAATATCAGGTTACTCGATCCAATTTTTTTTATTACCATACTTGCTCAAACCTCTATGAATCTTACTTGATCCTTTTGAAAAATATATCATGAATGATTTATCTGTCATAGAAAACCTTTATATATACTAACATTAGTGGTACCAAACATTTTCTTAACTCCTAGTACTTATCTGCTAACTTTTTTCGAGATACTTGACACAAATTATCTCTATCAATTTTTCTTGTACAATTATAAATACTCAAATGAATTTTTTTTTTTTTTTTGAAAATGATACTCAAATGAATTACCTCCTTCGGAATGAATGCAAGTATTTTTTTTGAGGAAGGTTTCGCTACCAATATTTTTGTTGCCCCCAAATGCCAACATTTTACTATTTAGTTACTTTTCAAATTTTAAAATTCAAACGTTAAATGCAAACCGTTGATCTTGTTTAGTTTAACGAGCGATGTGTTTTCATATAAATTTTGTAAATTTTGGAGTTTATTTGATGCTCGATCAAGAGATAGTAAAACAAACGAACCTTGTTAACTATGATAGATTCATTCTAATACGTTCATGTTTTAGCCTTTGATCGAGTATCAAATAAACTCCAAAATTTGCAAAACTTATATGAAAACGCATCGCTCTTTAAACTAAATAAGATCAACGGTTTAAATTTAATATTTGAATTTTAAAATTTGAAAAAATAACTAAATATTAAAATGTTGGCATTTGGGGCAATCAAAATGTTGGTAGTAGAACCTTCCTCTTTTTTCCCTAAAATGTTTTCTTTTGTTTTACATGAACAGTGCCAGATGGCACTCCTTATTATTAAATATTAGACGAATATTTAATGATGGTTATCTTATCATTACCGGTTTTGGATTAGAAAAGGAACCGTGTTGGCGTGGCAGCAGTGTGGGAGCGCTCCCAGCCCCCCACTGAATTCCGTCTGATCCTCTTGTACGAATCTTGCTTGGCATCCTGATCAAATCAACTCATTGTTTTTTTTTTTTGAAAAAAAATCAACTCATTGTTTCATCCTTATCCCTTAAATTATTCAATTGAGAGACTAGAATCATTGCGGCCCCTGTATACAGAGCTCAATTGTGACTTGGTGCTGACAATTAAATCCCATAGAGGTATCAAAATTCCACCTATAATTTAATTGTTTATTTTTAAATCCATCATGCAAGTTTGCATATGTTAATTTTTTATAATTAAAATTTCGGAAATTATAACTCATGTTCTAAATCATTTATGCGCTGGCAAAATTAAAATTAATACAAATAGCTAGCTCATTCTTACATTACATATCCGTTTTTCTATTGAATAAATTCAACTTGTTAGGTTTTGCTATTCACTTTTAGATAAAATTAATCTTTAATTTAAGATATATCGAAGTATGTATTTTGTAGTCTCAAATGTTGGCCTCACCACACAATGGACTATATACAACGAGGCCATAGAGGAGATGAAATCCATGACTAATCAATCCATCATCGTTATGATTCATGCCTCCAGATGACCCGCTTGGTCATCCCTGGTTTTTAATACATGACCCGTGAACACCAAATCCAGATTCTTTGTAACGACATTCTACAAAAACACCCTTTATTTCTTATTTTGTTTTACTCTTTATGTCTTCTCCTTTCCTGAAGGCGGTATCAATAAAATTCGGAGAAAAAACCCTATTAAAGTCATATCTAAGTAGCTATGCTCGTAATAAATGTTGTATACGAAGCTGTCAGTTATCTCATTTTCGGTAATTAAACTTTGTTCTTTCATATCATATAGCATAAGTAGATAACGGAAACTTTGTTCTCAATTCTCAGTTTTCTTTTTTTCTTTTCATCTTAGTTTTTCTTAGTTTTTTCTAGATAGCCGCTATCTAGTGTATCCAAAAAAAAAAAAAGTAGATAACGGAAACAGTTTTCTTCTGTTGATTAATTACACACAGGGATAAGATCGACAATGGGTCGAATATTGGAGATTGATCTGAAAATGTTGTACAAAAATTCTAAGTTAACATGAAAGAATGGTACTCGAAAGCGGGACACTAAATGACTTGGATTGCATTGAACTGTGTCTCTTGCTTGTTGTTTTTTTTTTTAAAAAAAAAAAAATTACAAACAAAACAATGAAGCGAATTTGTTAAACGAGGTTTTATTGTCGACAGACTCAACTTTAAGTTCAGCGATTAAGAATAATATAATTTTGCATAAAGTTGACCTAATTTTGCATTTTTTTTAAATATTTAATTAATTAACAGTTGAAAGTTGACCTTATTTTTATTTAAAAAAAATGTTGTTGACGCGTATTATTGAAGTATTTAAACAAATGTTGAACTATTTATCATAAAAAAAAAACGATGCGAGAAAGTGGGACGCTAAAAGACTCATATTGGACTTTTAACTGTCTTGTTATATTTACTTTGTAACTTTAGAAACAAAATTCTAAAGCAAACCCGTCAAATAAGGTTTCGTTGTCGACGCAGGTTAGTGGAGTATCCAAAGTAAAAAGGTTGAATTATTTAATCATTCCTATGGATCAATTTTTTTTTCAGGAAAAAAAAATATTCTTGCTCCCTCTTTAGCACCTCTTGTTTGTCTTCCAAATTATTTTACTATGCCTTTGAAAAATGTTTATGCATACTAAAAAAATCGTACAAAAATTTTGTAACTCACTGTACGTATGCAAGTTGTAATATAAAAATTCAGGAAGACTGTAATGCGTACAGTTTGTTACAAAAATGTTTATAATATCACTTCAGAAGGTATAAATATTTTGAGATCTAGATTCAGATATAGAAGTACAATTATTATTTCTTTATTTATTTGGTAAGGAACATTCATTTCTGAATCATTTATTATTAATTTAGGTCAATTGGTAATAATGATATTGGTCCGAGACTATTAAATTTTGCTTGCAGAGAATACCTACCCTGTTTCTTGGATCCATCCAAATTTATGCAATGAACACAAATGTCCACACAAGGACAATAAAACTGATTAGTAGGTCTTCCCAAACAGAAAGATGCTTCTTCCACTAATCTACCACTGACGTACGCCTTAACAACTATAGCTATTCAATTTATTAACACTAACTAAAAATACATACCATGATATCTGCACTATTTGACGTGTGTTATACAAGCCAAGAACCATTACCTCAAAAGGTACAAGCACACCTTGCAACACTCAATTTCATAATGCAAGCCTTGCCAAAAAGAAACAATTTCTTAATGCAAGCATTCAAGCCATCTTCTATGAAATATTAAGTTTACAATTCTGGATGTATATCAGTTTTTTCAATATTAAATTTTCATTTTCGTGACATTTTAGTATTTTACTATGAGTCAGTTTTCCACCTCGATTCCAACCATAATCAACTATAGTTGTTTATAATTTTAAATGTAAACTAATTGACTCACTTTAGAAATTATCTTAATTTTTATTTTTGCATGATAAAAAAATTAACAGTTTGTATTTATACAAGTGTCAGCTACTCGCAACATTATTGCGATTCTTTAAGAAGCCGCAGAAAATCTTAATTTTGAGAGATGATAACATAGCAATTGGAATTCCCTTTCCGGCTTTCACAGAGCTTTCCTCCCCATTTCTCACTAACACCACTCCAACCCAAAACAAACAAATCTTTCCGTAATCAAACGATCCAAAACAGAGTAGTCCCACCAAAATCCTTCCAAAAGGGCCACTTCAACAGTGTCTCCTTCATCTCTCCTTTTCTTAATTCTCCATGACCTAAATTTTTGCGCGCGTGTGGGTCGGTGCGCCTCCCCTGTTTTTTACTTTCTAGTTATATATACTTATATTTGTATTTCTGTTTGTTTTGGAGCGTGTAGCCCCACGTTTTCTTGGTTCTTAACTCATTAACCCACTGCGCACCACTTGGTATCATTATCCCTCTCTCCTCTCCTCTCTAGCCATCATTGAGTACCCTGTTTTCTCTTCTTTTCTCACTATAACTATATATCTATCTCCAATTCCAACGCCTCTCTTCTACTCCAAGCAATCTAACCTGTTTCCCATAATCTTTTTTGGACATGAAGATATCCATCATTCTCCCTTTGTTTCTCTTCCTTTCTACTTCTCTTGCATGCGATAGATGTGCGCATCAGTCGAAAACCACTTACTACACCTCAGCTCATGATCTCTCTGGTACGTCTCAACTATTTGTTTGTCAATTCATCTAAGAATTAAAGTTGGTACCTTTAATTTTATTTGATTGTGTTCTTCATTTTTTCTAGCTGGGGCTTGTGGGTATGGATCAATGGCTTTGAGCATAAATGGTGTTTATCCTGTGGCTGGTAGTGCTTCCCTTTACCGGGGCGGCGTCGGCTGCGGTGCATGCTATCAGGTAACCAAATTAAACAAATAACTCAAAATTCTAGCATTGAAATTTCCGATTCTGAAATCTAACATGTATGTTTGTACAGATAAGATGTAAGAACGCCAAACTCTGCACCACTGGTGGTGTGAAGGTGATGCTGACAGACTTGAACAAGAGCAATCAAACCGATTTCGCACTTACCGACTCCGCTTTCACGGCCATGGCTCGAAATGGAATGGCCCCTCAATTGAGGAAATCTGGATCAGTAGATGTTGAATACAAGAGGTAAATATTGCAACCTTGTTTAATTTGAATTTAATTTTAGAGAATTTGTGTCAATTTTGACTTGTGTTTTGTATAGGATTCCATGTGAATATGGAACGAAGAACTTGTCAGTGAGAGTAGAAGAGAAGAGCAGAAGCCCCAATTACTTGGCAATTAAATTTCTCTACCAAGGAGGCCAGACAGACATTGTGGCAGTGGATGTGGCCCAGGTAATTGTTTAATTTAATCGAATTCTGATATCTTCAGTTTTGATTTAATGGAGATATCCAGTTTCATTGCACTTTTTATCTTTAGCGTCTCAATGAAATGCATATTTCTCACGGCAAATTAGTACTGGAGATGATAGCACGCTGCTAAAAAAAAAAAAAAACCTTCCAACATATCACTTCAGAAGTATTAAACTTGAATTTGTCTTTAGTTTCACAAAAAGCATGCTTAAGAATAGTTAACATTTGTTGTTTTGTTCTGGTACTAAACTAGAACTCTAGAATAGAGCAGTTGTCGACCAAGAGTTTAATAAAGTACATCTAGTCATTTTAATGCTACATAATAACAAGTTGGCAATTTGTATTATATTGAAGCGAATTACGCGTTGTGAAAACAAACTTAACTGGTTCTTGTCCATAAAAAATTACCACTACCCAACAAGCCAGACAAAGTGCAATTAAGTAAAGTTGGTCTTTACCAATTCAAACTTGGGCTAAAAATGGGCCCACTTATTCATTTCATAAAGAAAGCAATAACTTCATTGTATCACTTTTTACAAAAACAGGTCGGTTCGTCTAATTGGCGGTTCATGACAAGGGACTATGGTCCGGTCTGGAGCACAAGCCAGGCTCCGACTGGACCGTTGCAATTTCGCATGGTGATCACCGGTGGATATGACGGGAAATGGATTTGGGCTGATAACTCAGTTCTCCCGGCTGACTGGCGAACCGGTTCGATATATGACACGCGGGTCCAGATTACTGACATTGCACAAGAAGGGTGCTACCCTTGTGATAACAGAGATTGGAAATGACCATGACATTTTGTTCTCCTTTTTTTTTCCCTTTTCTTTTTGGGGTGTTTGATAAAACATCTCTGTATATACTCCAGGAAAATCCTTAAAATAAATATGAAATTTCCAAGTAGAATGAAACATTGTCTTCCAAACCTATGAAGACATCCAAAAACATTTCTCATGTCCTCCAAGATTTCTTTTGATGGAGAAAAAATCCGGTTTTTTTTTCACTAATTCAAGAAGAGGGTAACGTTAAGAATTCAACTTTGTGCCAAATTAGGAAACAAAAACAAAGAATTGAAAACGGCGTGCGGATATTAAGTTCCTTTTTTTTTCCTGAGAACAAATTTTGGGTGACCTTTAAAATATTATTGTTAGTTCAAGTTCGTTATATAAGATATCAATCGGACGAAGTTAGAAAATTTACAGCAACTGATGTGCATCTTAAGGAGTCTTTTTTTATAAGAATAATGAAAATATTCATGTTTTCTTCTGAGATGCTTGTATTGGGATTCTAAAGAGCTGCGTCAGAAATTGTCCTTTCTTGAGACTTGTGCAAACTTGGTTTTCCATTGAAGACTATCAGTTATCACTAGGCTTATTCACCTTAATGTATGTTCATTGGAATGATGTAATCAGGCATGAGGTGGCCTGCTAATCCTGTATCTTATTTATACCAACTTTTCAAATAAGAGATAGATGTCTCGATCAAACTAAAGTTTAGTGATATAGCAATAATTAGTCAGAGAAATGATTAATTTCAGTTTTCCAAGTTCACATGACACAAAAATTATATACAAAAGGCAAGTGCATTATTGGTTGTCAGTACGTGGTAAATGGTAATCATTATGATACCCGGGATTTCATTCCTTTCTTAATGGGAAACTCGCTGCACATGATAGTAAATGATTGGATATGCATTACCAATATCTAAACAATTCGCACCTCAGATATTTTCAAAACTAGAACAAAATGAGTATAATTTGACAATATTATTTCACAAATCGTAAAATTCAAGGTTCAAGCAAGTAAAAATTCCAAGCTGTTCCATAGATGATAGAACAAGGATTGTTACTTGTCATATTCATTCATGAGAAATGTCGAAAGAGAGAATTTTAAAATACTTTCATTTTCTGACTCCTTACACCTCCGCTCACTTAAAAAATATTAAATATGTTTTCTAAAACAATTGACAAATAAAGGTACCAAACTATGATAATTATCACATTATGTTTCCTTTTCTATTGAAACATAGATGCTGCGACTTTAAAAACCAAAAGGTCTTCAAGAAAATACGAATCTGGAAAATTATTGCGTTTTTTTTTTTACTTACTTAAATGCCTTTTAGGGTAAAGATAATTAATCATAATTTCTAACATGCGTGTGAAAAAAAAAAACTAACAGTTGTATATGTTTACATTTCAAAATCTTTATTACAAAGCTTTCATAATGAGGTACGATGCAAGCATACAAATAAAATTATTTGAATTATCATATGTAAAAGTTCGATTTCAAATTTTGATTTTTCTTCTTTGTGTAGAGAATTGCCTTGTTCGCATTTTTTTTTTTTTTTAACTTACTAATGGAAGGACGAACTGAAACGTCGATCTTGTCTTACACATTTGTACTATCACTTAAAAAATATTTTTTGTTTTCTCTTAATTTGTAACTTATTTATTATTATTATTATTATTATTATTTTTTGTGAGGAGGGGGAAGAGGGGTGGGGTGGGTGGGTGCGGGGTGAGCCTTTGGCTGATCACCCTTCATGACTCAGCAAAAAATAAAATGAAAAAGAAGAGGAAATCCCTTTTGGATACAACAACCCTTTTCTTCAAGCTGCATATATAGTTGAGATTTTTCTGGAATTCGTTCTCTATGGACACTAGCAGCTTGTCTAATTAGGAACTAATCTATCTTGTATACCTATCTCCTGGGGTGATTGATTATATATAATCTGTAGCAAAATTGTCCATGCACACATGCTTTTCTTTCTGAACTTTCCTGGATACATATCAGCAGATAAACAGATATTCTTAGTTTTTCTTCAAAAAAAAAAAAAAAAAAAAAAACTCTTACTGTGTACATTGGCTTAAGTATCTAGTTATAAAGGACTATTAGTAATATCAATTCCGGCTGAAATAGTAAAGTATTGTTCCGATTGGAATTCTATATCAAATATTTCATTCTCAAAGTAAAGCAAAAATAATTACTCCTGCATTCCTTCATTTGAACAGAACGGCAAAACAAATCCAAACTATGATCAGAATTCAATTTGAGAGTGACAAACAATAATTCATTATTATAAATATTGTTTATTCTTATATATGTCGCACACTCTTCTAATAATACTATTTAAAACTATTCAAATTTTAAAATTCTAAAATTTCATTTTTTTCTGTTATTTAATGTTGCCAAACGGGCCAAAACAATACCCAATTATTTGAAGATTTGCATCGTTACGTCTCATTCACAAGGGGTCATGTTCGTTGTATTGGAACAAAATTATTAATTAACATAACGAAAGAACATCTCAGGCGGCTGCAGGTAATTGAAAGCAACATAAAAGTTGATTATAATAAAATTGTGCTTCCATATTTGCTAACACCTTGAAATTCTGCATTAGAGCAGGTTAAACCTGAAACGATAAAGCTTCAAGCAGGTTATACATCAACCTCAAAACGATTGCAACCCTCAGAAAACTAGATTGGTGAACAACCCAATCGACGCCACATCATACAGATAACGGATTTTGTTGAACTTGACCAGTGTCTAATTCTACGATTAGTATCTTGTTGTTTGTATCATAAGCGGCTCTTTAATGTTTGATTGGGGTAGCCGCCATGAAGTACCTAAAAGTGTACCTAAAATAAAATATTTAATCGATGATAAGATAAGACGTGTCAAGTGTTAGTCACTTAGCTAAGAAACCAGTGATTGTGTTTTGTCATGTATTTCGTGTCATACTGAAAATTGTGCTTGTTTCGCACAATTGTATGGACAATAAAACACCGTACAAGCACTTACAAACCTTTTCATCAGAAGTATCATAAATTGATTCAGTGCTATGACTGGGAAGAAATTAAAAAACACTTTCCTGAACCTTCCTTGATTTCGGAATTGCAATGAGAGTGCTTTCGGTGAAGTATCAGTGTATCACATAGGGAAGGTTTGCTTGTTCTAATCTCAGGAAAGGGACATACGAATGAAATTCACATCATTTTTTTTTTTTTTTTGCTGTCCTTAATAATTATGATTTCGTTTTGAGAAAATAGCAATTATCCTGTCCCCGAAAATTAAGTTTTGGAAATTGAGGTTTTTTTTTAATTATTTATGTCTGCAATTTTCTGTATTTTCATTTCTTTTTTTCTTTTCCTGGAAAGCTAAATATTATTTCTCGAAAATCTATACTTGATACCATATTAATAAAATTTACAAATAATTTGGATTATTCAGAAATTATTTATTTTGAGCACCAGACTATCTTAAATTATTTGTTAGACTTAATAATAATAAGTTAACATTCACATGCTTTTTTTTGTTACAAAACATCAGATTTTTTATGAATATATAATTGTATATTATATTTTAAAGCAGCAGTTGAATAACGTCCGTGTTATCATATATAACTAATCAATTTTATATCTTATCATATTTTCAAATTACAAAATTCTCACATGAAACTAACAACAAAAAATGTAAGGCCCTTCAAGTTTTTTATTGAGGAAGATCGGAACCAGCATAATGTGCATCAATAAGATATTTCTTTTTATAAATTCTTAATAACTACTTGCAAGTGATCACAATAAGGCTTTGATCAAAACAATTTTACGTGAGATTTCATTTTATTAGAGTTAATTTTTTTGGATTCGTTGGGCCTAATAATATGAAAATTTGATCAAATGACATTAAATCTATTCATTTGTATTAAAAAAATTTTCTAATGAAATTAAATGAAATATGCAATACCGTGTTTAAAAAAATAAATAAATAAACAAAAAGTGATTCTAATCAGGGCCAAGATGATGAAGGAGCATTATACATCATCCAAAGTTATTTCCACTTGGTACCCAAAAGCAAAAGCAGTATACCATATTCGTATGCAATCAGCCCAGATGAAAATGGGCCTTTCTGACTATATACTACAGGATTCCCTTCTCTTACAGGGTCCAAATTGGAAGTCCATAAAAATTTCACATTTCTAAACAAGTAAACATTATTAGTTCCGGCAATACTGAAGTGAAGGACATGCCAAACTGCGCTTTTTCGAAACATAAAGGAATTTTTTTCTAATTTATCGATACTGGTACTTTTAATTGGTCCTTGGTAATTAAACTAGCTTTTCCCTTACCTCCTGTTTTGTAGAACAATTTGTAAAACTGGTACATTTATAGTTTTAGGATTTCGTTGGACCACTAATTTTTAAATTTTTGGTTCAAGTTTCAACCAAAAGTCAAATTCTTACAGACTCAGAAATTATTTTTTTTTTAAACAAGCAGGGGTCAACCCGCCACTTTCTATTACCAGAAAGAAACAGTCAAATTACAATTTTAAATTGAAAATAAAAATTAAAACTGCCCAAGCTGAAGCACGTGGAACCTATTTCCGGTACCAGTGAACCTAGATCAGCCATGACACTTATTCCCGACTCAGAAATTATGTCAGTCAGTTTTGATCTTATATCTCTGTGCAAGATGTTGTAAAAAAGAAAACCAGCAACCACTGATCCAATTTATTATACATTTGCTAGACAAAAGCACACACTGGTTGCCCCTCAAACACAAAACTCAGACAGCCAGAGCACATAACAATGCCATTCATTGCCACACTCTTCTTCAATCTCGTTGCACTATTCTTCGCTCTTAACAGCAATTTTGACTTCTTTTTTTTTTTTAACTTCGGGAAGCACTCAAGCTTTGAAAGAAATACTGGGGCATCATCCAAAGCAACGAAATACAGTTTCTCTAACACTGATGCTGTGCTTAGCACGAACTTTGCAAATTCTAGCATCGACCTGTCCCTTGTGAAGGACAACTCAGTGTATTGTTAATGGGAAGTTTTCACAATCTGCACATAAATGAACAGTCTTCTGTTGCTTTTAATTTCCACAAAGTTTGAACTTGTGGTTAGATTTCGCACTCATAGTCCCTAAACTGCAACATGGGGGAAGAAAGATTGAATGTGTGCATATTGAATTGGATACAAAGATTGAATGTTGATCCAGTCCAGGCACTAATTAACTTACACAGGTTTGTACCGGACCAGTTTAATCATTTAAGTCATTGCCAGCTTCTTAATACTTTCAGGTCTTCATGCCTACTGAATTTACTTCAAAGGATTTACATTCAATTGAGCAGAGTTTTACCCAAAAGGTTAAATCTTACCAGGGCATTTCGAAACAAACAAAGAACAGTTGCAAACTTGCAATCCCATTCCGATCCAAACCATATACGGAAGCATAAAACTCTACCAGATGATTAAAGATTGTTGGAAGATTCTCCGGTATAGGTCCCATTTAAATACTTGCGAAGTAAGTTGTATAGATCATTAACATCTAGCTAAATAATAACCTCATATTCCAAGACATTTTTATACCAGCAGGATCAGTCCATAATACAGTACCAACATGGGAAGAAATTCAACCCAGCAGTCACTTCTCTTTTCTTCTTTCTTCTTTTTTTTAGCCTCCTTGGCTATATGTCTTTAAATAAGGTTTAGTAAAGTTGCAGGCTTAACTGATCAAACAATAAACTTCCGGTCAGAAGTTCAAAAGAAGCCCTTTCAATGGTATTAATAAGCGGAATAGGTATGATAACATCATAGTAAAATATTTTTAGCATATAAAATCTTACTTCAATGGATTCACCAAGGAGATGTAGCTTTTAATGTCGTGAAGGGAACCAAGAGCTTGTGTAATCTTGGTTTTTTTTTCCCACTTTTGTCGCGCTGGATCTTTTATAATCTTTTATTAGTTATTACCAGTATGAAGCCAAAATTTTTTTAACAACAATTTAGGAGTTTCCAAACAAAGATCATCAAATTTACCCACACTTGCTAGATATATGAGGTTTGCCATGAGGATACGAGGCAACCTTGCTGGATAAAATTCATTAACTCCAAGCTCTCTAGCAAAGGGCAACTTGAGACCAAGTTGCCTACATTGATCCCTGTTAAAACAAACCCGCATAGATGGAGTATGTGGAGCATCTTAAAGTCTTGGAAAAACCGAGGAACATTGATTATGCAATGTGACGGATGATGTGACAGATCCAAACAGTCTAGTGCAAGGCAAGACGAGGCAGGAAGGAATCTTGCATATTTTGACACCATCAAATTTTAATTTTAGATCCCTGATTCCATTTCTAGAAAGATAAGAATCCATTGGCTGATTGCTTTATTGCAAGGGTGCTTACTGACAAGCTTAAATTCTTGATTGGACCATGGTGACCCATCAGTATGTTATCCACCAACTTAGTAGCCCTGAGACCTGTAAGATTTTCTTCAACTTTTAGACTTGGAATTGAGGCAGGGGCAAAATCAGGATCTTCAAATAGAGGGGGCATGAATAATAGATATTGAAGATACACCATGTAAACTTCAAAACGGAATACATATAGAGAGTTCGTTTTTGTCAAGAGGCAGCAAAAATAATTAAACAGTTGGATTGGATGAAACCGATTGCAGTCATTTTTTGGTACTTACATCATTTCATGGAAGTCTTTTCTGCTTTCTGGTGATCAAATTTTGCTTCAGTTCTGGATAAGGTTTATCAGCTTAGGGATTCATGTTTTGATGAAGAAATCGATTAGGAGTTTCGTTTATAGTGAGTGCCATGTAGCCCAAACACAGTTCAAACCCCAAAAATTTCTTGAAAAGAAAATCAAAAAAGAAAACCGGGTGTTTGATCGGAAATTAAGCCTCACTGGACCAACCGGTTTTCCGGTTCAATAATTAATACTGTTTATAACTTGATTTTGCTTAATACCTTTCATTTATTTAATACTACGTACAACAACAATAGATTATAGAAAAAGAGATGTTGACCCAAATGTCAATCAACTACCCGTTGCATGAAAATTGACATATGAATGTGTAAGCCCTCAAAGATTTAATTTCAAAAAATTATGTGATGATGTAACTTCGTTAGATAAATACAAGCATGATAACATTTGTAGTTTAAATATGGACGATTATCCAGCTTGAAAAGCTAACCGGTCCACAAAATTTCGAATGTGGCGATTTGATTTCATTTGTTTACAGTTCTCGTATTTGAATTAGCTTCAGATTGTGAAAGGCCAGCAACCATTACTGATTGTTCAAAAACATTACGGCAATATTTGGTCATGGCCTTTTCGGCTTCCTTATTGTCAATTAATTATCTCCATCTCCATTTCCAACTTCACAGTTATGATGTGTGTAGTATTTATCACTTCAATGTTAGTTGTAATGAATTGTCTTAATAGAATTAAATGGTTTGTAAAGTCATTAATTAGAAGTAAATATATATGTGGCCCCGATATGCTTGAGGGCTGCTGGAAGGAACCGTTTGTGCCCCCTTAGTCCGATTTAATCATTGTATATACTGGAACTAAGTCCATCAAATAGCACTACATAAACACAAAAATTAAGTCTAACTTATTGCTTGGTTGATTTTTGGAGAAGAAACGGGCATATTGATTTTGTTATATATATCCCTATTCATATTTTAGTATTGTAAACGGTCATTTTTATACCGTACGAAAAATACGAGAACCAAGGACATGATAAATATTAAAACATGCAGACTTTAAATTGAATAAATTATAAATATTTAAATAAAATAATAAAACCACATAATTAAACTAAAAAATAACACCCACCTGACAATTTTTTTTTCAAAAAAAAAAAAAGAATCCTGGTAAAACGTACGAAAAAAAAAAAGTTTAAAGATTAAACATTTTAATTTGAATACTGCAGCTGCAGCACACGGACTTCAAGTTTAATTGGATTATTTAAATAATCCTTCTAACAAATTTAAACATTTTGTTGAAAATCAAACTGTATTTTTCAGTCTGGTCTAGCTTTCATCTACAAGTTTTTATTATGATTTCAGGTCGTTTAGGTACCTGTGAACTATATAAATTGACTGGTTTCAGTCAAATGATTGAATTATTTAATTCACATGCTCCTTAACCCACATTGACCTGGCACAAAGCTGCCAACGAATTGCATTTATGCCTTTATGGTCCACTGATTCGATTCAATTAAAATTGCATTTGCTCTTAGCTCGCTGAGAAAAAGAGGACTAAAAAAAAAATTTTACAAAAATTATTATATCAAATTAGATCGGAACAGGCATGGAACGAAATGAAAATTTTGTTTTATTTCAACGCATATAACTAAAACTAAAATTTTCGAAAGAATTCAATAGTTTTTGTTTTTATTCGAATAAGGGAAGCTCAGTTAGCCAGAGAAGGGAAAGAGGGTCTTCTAGGGTTTCGACATCCTTTTTCACTCCCACCTTTCCCCGTCATCTTTTTCCCGAAATGAAATCCTAAGGTGAGCAGGTGCTTATTTTAGATCCGAACCGTCCAATCAATGATGGTGTCCCGTGAATAATACCAGATTGATAGGCTCGAAAAAAATCTAACCGTCGTGATTAAATCGAATGGCTCGGATTTAAGGTAGGCACCGTGCTCATACCGGTTTCTTTTTCCCCCATCTCACCTCTCCCGACTTTCCTTTCCAGTTCAGATAAGGCTGATCGGTTGAATTACAGAATTCGCAGAGATGGATCCAAGCGCGTTGAAGGCTGGTTTTCTCCTTTCCGTCAAGTTTTAAGAAGTTGGCACTGGTATGATGCTTGGTAATTAATTAGTCAAGCCTTCACGAAAAACAGCTTTTGTTGCATGAAAAAGTTGCTGGTCAACTCTGAGTCTCTGAGGGAGTAGTAGTGAATGGTCAAACCATTCTTAACTGGTGATATCAATTTGTAACAGAGAAATAATTATTCTTCTGGACCAATTGCCTCATAAAACCTCATAGATTTTTGCATCATTGTGCTTTTAAACGATAATTTTATCATTCTATTCAGATGTTATGTTTTATTATTGTACTCTGATCAGTCTGGTGAGATGAGTTTCAAGCATAAAATTGAGAGAGAGAAATGATACGCGGACAGAGACACTTATAAAAGAGTAACTGCAGTAGAAACCCCGTTGCAGTAGGCTTTCTGTTATGTACCTAGCTAAGAGGAATGTCTTCATCATTATGTCCCTTGAAAGAAATGCAAAACATGTCCAAAAATAGTCCTTGTTCAGAAATCGTGGGCAATTCGAGAAAAAAATGAATGATGTAAGTATATAACATGTAAAAATTGCAATGTTCTCATGTCGTATTACAATAGCTGAGAACTTCATTTTTGGGTTCTCTAATTTAAATGTGACCAACTTTGCAATTGGGTTCCCTAATTGCAGACCATTTTATTTCTTACAATTTATAACCCTATTATTTCAGTATCCTTTTCTTTTTTACAGATTTTCGTTGAACCAGTTGACTGGAGACTGTAAAATGAAGCCACATATTAACTGTAAAACTTCTTCCCAACAAATAGGAAACAAGAACATTACCTTCCCCGGCAGCAATAAGAGAGACTGCACGAGCAGGAAAGCACCACCACTTCCTTTATTCCTTCCACAAATGTCCCCTGCAAGCTAATAAGAAAGCCAAGCCATTGTTATGCATCTGTTATCTCGCAAAGGTTTCTCGGTAAGCAATTTGTTGTAGGAGCACAGTTATCCACAGAGGAGTTTTAAATGAATCACACAAGGAACGAATAATAAGCTTAACTAATCAAACAACTTGAAAAACTAGACAATACAAGTGATCGAAATACCAGTTTTAAAAAGTTTCATGCAATAAGAGAAAAATAACTTGCATGAATAATATATATTGCAGATAAACCATGTAAACATTTTAAAACTAAATACATACAGAGGGTACAATGATGTTAACGGTGGTTCCATTAACTGGTTCGATTCCGATCGAACTTCAATTCACCGGACGGTTTGCTAATTCAAAATTCAATACTGTTTATAACTTGACATCGCGTGATATGTCTAATTTATATTTTAATACTACAAAAACAATAGATTATAGAAAAAGAAGTCAATGATATTGACCCAAATTTCAATCAACTACCCGTTGCATAAAAATTGACATATGAGCGTGTAAGCCCTCTTAAATTTAATCTAAAAAAAAATATGTGATGATGTAAGTTCGTTAGATAAATACAAACTTGATAACATTTGGTTGTTTTAATATTCACAGTTCTCCAGCATGGAAAGCAAGCCGGTCCACAAAATTTAGAAAGTGTTGTTTTGGTTTCATTTATTTTTCATTTGTTTACAGTTCTCAAACTTAAATTTAGCAGCTTCAGGATTGTGAAAGGTCTTTAAAAGATTGTTCAAATATTACGACAATACCTTTTCTGATTCCTTATTGTCAATTAATTATCTCCATCTCCATTTCCAACGTCATGATGTGTGTAGTATTTATCATTTAAATGTTACTTATGATGAATGGTCTTAATAGAATTAAATGATTTGTCTAAAGTAGTAAGTAGTAAATCCGTGGCCCTAATATGACTTGAGGCCTGCTGCAAGACACCGTTTGTGCCGCCTTAGTCCGATTTAATCTTTGTATATACTGGAACTTAGGCCGTGAAACAGCACTACATAAACTCAAAAAGTACGCCTAAATTATTGTTTGATTGGATTTCGAGGAGTGGGGATGCTGATTTTGTTGTAGATATCACTTGTTTTTGAACGCTCATTTTTTTATTATTTTTTTTTATTTTTTACCGTTCTTCAGAATCAGCCTCTGTCTCTTAATTAGTTTTGACTTTTGACCGATCAGACATCCTAATCAGTATTGTTAACCTGAACAACAAAGCAGACAACGTGGATAATAAGGCAAACAAAATAAATCATATATAAAGTGATTAAACGAAACATAAATTTTGCAGATTGTTGAACAAAACTATAAAGAATATACATTTTAATTTGAATACTGCAGCACACACAAACTAGTTAATCGAAGTAATCTTTCTAACAAAATTTAAAGGCATTTAGTTGAAAATCAAACTGTATTTTTCAGTCTGGTCTAGTTTTCATGTACAATTTGGTCTCATGCATTTCCCATATTTTAAAGTATGATTTAGGCCGCCCATTTAGGTACGCTGTTCCCAGTTCAAAACCAGATCTATGACTATCAGACTATCACCAAGCAATATCAGTGAACCATTAATTGACTAGTTTCAGTCAAATGATTGAATTATTTAATTTACATGCTCCTTACCCACATTGACCTGGCACAAAGCTGCCAACGAATTGCATTTATCATTTATGGTCCACTAGTGATTAGATTCAATTAAAATAATGTCAAATTAGATCAAACACAAACATTTGAACAAAAAGCCCACTCCACCACTCCACTCTCCATCATCATGACGTGCCCATTCAATTTTTTTATTATGAGCAAAACATAATTTGTTACTTAACCTTCCATTGTGTTCCAGCTGACATTATTTAAAATCAAATAGGAAGACGTGAGCACTAATTATCTGCCTTGACTTCTAAGGCTCTCCCAACAAGAACAACACTGGTGCACAGTCCATGCCGGGTAGATTCTACTGGGAATGAGCACTATGACCATGACTCAGTCTCAATTAATTTTTTTTCCCTCTCTTTTAACACATGTCTTTTATACTTTATAGTTTATACATCTCACTCCAACCTTCTCTTGTCCCCCTCCAACCTCTCTCTCTCCGCACATCTCTCCTTCTTCACCCTTGCTCTCCGACGACTTCTATACTTCTATTCTATCCCCTCGTGCATCTCTTATCAATTTATATATATTCAACAAGACTGCCTACTCCATTTTTCCATTTCACACTAAAACCTCATACCATGGGCTACAACCGGTCCATTTCCTTCTCCCCTTCAACCTCCTCCATCGGCGCCATTGCCAGATCAAAGTTCAAATCCCGATCAGCAAGTCTCCCATGCCGCTCTGACCCTCTCGTCTCCAAACTAGAAGAGCACTCCTGCTCTGTCCGATTATGGGTCCGATCAAGCCAATCAGACGGTGCGATGTGGATTTCTGATGGTTTATCACTGCTCTCACGCCTCCTCACCTCCCTTCTGGACCTCATCAGCCATCCCCAGGCAGCCGAGCCGCTTCGCCTTCACCGATCAGAGAAACTCCTCGAAGACCTCTTGAGGTTAGCCGATGCTTACAGCTGCTTTCGTGACGGTCTCTTATCCCTGAACCAGGCTTTGACTGAAACACGAGCTGCCTTGCGTCGTTGCGATGCCATTCGCCTGGCTGCGGCCGTTAGAGCCCAGCGCCGTGCTGAAAAGGAGCTTTTCCATCTTGCCAGCTCCGCGAGAGATATTTCACGAGTCAGCCGTTTTAATAAGGATAGTTCGCAGGCTGTGTTGATTGTTTCAATACATGACTCTGTGGTGGTAGCAGCTGTGGCTTCAGCTGGTGTGTTCTCTTGTGTTGTCGGGATGTCAGTTGAGTCGGTTAGGGGTATTGGTGATTCGGTGTGGGACCAGTGGAATACGTGCCCAATCGCATCCCCAGTAAGGTTTGCTACACCAACAGCTTCACCGTTTGTGAAGGTGGGGTCTACGAGAAAGGTCTGGTGGGTGGTGGATTTGTTGAGGTGGCGATGGAGAAGCAAGAAGAGGTGGTCGAGGTCGACTGGCAGAACAATTGAGGAGCCGGTGCAAGGGAAGGAGGTTAAAGGAGATGAAGTGGAGAGGGGAGAGGTAGTGCAGAGGTTGAACGAACTAGAGAGTTGCATTGGCATGACCGAGAAAGGTTGCGCGGAGATTTACCGGGCGGTGGTGAATGCAAGGGTTTCTTTGCTTAATATTCTCACGCCAAATTTTTAAAAACTGAAACTTGATATTGATGTAGTAAATATTACAGGAAAATTCTTCCCAAAAAATAATACTGTCAATAGAAAGAGAGAGCTTGGTACTGTACAATGCAACTGTAATGGGTACTGAATCATGATAAAAATGTAAACAATCTATTGTAGCGTGATTTTGGATCGAATGGTATGGTATAGACTATAGAGACATTTTTATCATGAATTTGGGTGTGTTTGGCAAATTCATGAACTAGGAACAGCTTGTTCTAAATTTTGTTTCTGGTTCCATGAATTTGTGGGAACTAGGAATAAGGACTTGTTCCTTGTTCTTCCCTTGTTCGGCTCCATGAAGATGATTTCTGGCACTAACTTGCTACCACATTTTGTTTAAAGATGCAAAAGTAATACTCTGGACGTGTTCTTTTCAGTTCTGTTGATAATCTCAATCTGGTTTTAGACGAGTGATTTAAATTAACTTACACGTATTCAAATAGATCTGGTACAACTAGAGAACGCCCAAACAAGAGATTTTCATGAAAACTTAATTTCCTAGAAAAACCTATTGTATTAAAAAAAAATAAACCATTAATTTATTTGGCAGTGGAGAGGCTTGAGTCTCTCTAAACTTCAAGTGTCCATGAGAGATTCAACAGTGGATTTTAGGTTAAAATCAATTACTCAATAAGTGTTGTTTTTACCGTTAGATTAAAGAATGGTCGTCGCGCAATCGCATTTTTTACTTCTATATGCAAAAGGAGGTACTGTTTTGAGAGCAATAATTTCGCTATTTTCAGATGAGAGAAATTTATCATTTTATACCGATTATAGCTGCTAAGGAAAAAAAAAATTAACAAAATAATAGAAATACTTTTAACTTCGACCATTTGACAATGGCCTACCAAAACAGAAAGAAAAGTACGAAATTTAATTGTGGGAAACTGTCTAAAGGCTGTGTTTTTCTTTTCTCAGAATAAAAGATAAACAGTTTGAAATAGGTAGATAGTGGCGGGCACTGTACCACAGTACCAGCGATACCGGTACCAGGGCGTGGTGTAATCTATAATCTATAATATAGATAAAGATGTGTGGGTGTCGGTAGTGAATTTTTTAATTACCAAAAGACACGGCAAAAAAATTTTACCAATTGTTCATTTGTGCTGTAAATAACTTTTTATATTTTGAAATTGGGACTCTGTAGAAAAATTGTTGCTGCTTCCTCTTGTCATCGGTATGACCCGTGTCAGCATTTGAGGAGTAATTGGCGTTGTAATAAATCTTCACCTTTAATTTCTTTTTTTTTTTTTTGCTCTCAGAAAAGGCCCGTAGGCCCCGACTCGCATCCTCGGCAGTCAAAAAAGGACTGCCGAGGGCAGTCATTTCCTTATTTTTTTTAATTTAAAAATTTTTAAATTCAAATGTCGAATCTAAACCGTTGATCTTGTTCAATTTAACGGGCAATGCGTTTTCATATTAGTTTTATAAAATTTTGAGTTGATTTGATATTTCATTAAGTGTTCAATAAATGAACGTATTAGAATTAATTAAACCAGATTCGTTCAACTAGATCAAAGAATGGTCGTCACGCAATCACATTTTTTACTTCTATATGTAAAAGGAGGTACTGTTTTGAGAGCAATAATTTCATTATTTTCAGATGAGAGAAATTTATCATTTTATACCGATTATAGCTGCTAAGGAAAAAAAAAAATTAACAAAATAATAGAAATACTTTTAACTCCGACCATTTGACAATTACCTACCAAAGCAGAAAGAAAAGTACGAAATTCAATTGTGGGAAACTGTCTAAAGGCTGTGTTTTTCTTTTCTCAGAAATGAGAATAAAAGATAAACAGTTTGAAATAGGTAGATAGTGGCGAGTACTGTACCAGCGATACTGGTACCAGTGCGTGGTGTGATAATTAATATAATTGGGGTGACATTGATGTAATATGCATTCTTTAGCGGAAGTGTCAAAGCTTTTGAGGCTTTGCGTATTTCCAAAACAAAGAAAATACGAAATTCAATTGTTGCATATCCTTTATAGGTTGCTTTTTGTTATTCCCATATATTGGAACTTGCATTTAAATTGGATTTAAAAAAAAATGCATTTGCGTCAAGTATTCTATAATTCGACGCATGCAGCTTCATAAAATTTTATTTATTTGCACGCAATCAGAAGGGAGATTTGAATTAGAAGAAAGATATACTTTTAGACTTTAAAGATGTATAAAAAAGTCTTATGAGATTTTTGGCTGATTTCCTTTATAGGTTATGCGCAATCAGTGGAGCATTCATCGGTATATAAGAAAGATTAGAAAAGGACGTGTACATTGTGACTTGTGCGCGTAAATTTGCAGTATTATTTTCAATAAATATTGTTGAAATTAAGTTATATATTTTTATAATTAAATAGATTATATATTAAATTTCATGTCATGGGAACTGGTATCAGGGGCGAAGCCACATGGACCCACCTTAAAAAAAATTTACTTTGACACTTTACTTGTTTGTAAATAAATAAAAAAAAAACACAAGAGTCAAGGACACATCTTAAAATTATGAAGGACCCAGCTAGACATGACGTCGTATCTGATTTGAATAGTATAACGACTCCTAAAATATCGCACATAGACTCATGTCGCATTTGTTCCTGAAGAATCGCCTTCTTCCTTTCTCAGCAATGAATCTTATTAATATAAAACTTATAATAGAATAGGAGATGCTTGAATTAATGATTCTTGACTCTTGAATTATTATTCTTTATATTAGATATATTATTTTGGATCTTATATTGTTATATAATATATATTTGATTTTTCATGTTTTTTCCTATGTGACATTATTTCAGCGCTACTTATGTAAAAATTATTATTATACTATGTCTATATTAGACTCAAGATTTTAAAATGTGATTTGTGTGGTTTAGTAGTTAGGTGGTGATTTAGCGTGTATCGGTGATAAAACGAATAAAATATTTATTCAGGATGGATGAAAATCTAGATAAAAAGGTGATAAAACGAATAAAAGGAAGCTTTTTAAAAGCTTAATTTAGACATTATCTCACACATATATCTTAAAAAAAAAATTGTAGACCCTGCTAGCACGAAATCCTAGCTACGCCCCTGACTGGTATATATCAGAAGTAAACATAACTACCATTTTTTCAAAACACTTTAATGATGATAACTTGTTTTTAAGTTGCATAAATATTATGTATAGCCTACCTAAATAATAAAACAACTTTACCAAAGATTTTATTTTTTAATTTTGATATTTTTGTCATAAATTGTCAATTGTCAGATAGGTCAATTGTAGATTTCTTTAATTTTTCATAATAAGGATATAGTCGATGGATCCAGCATTGGCCCAAGGAGTTGTCTTTGTCACTGAAAGTGAGCCATGGATTATAACAAAGTCCAATTATCGGGGCTGCCAAACAACATGCATAGCCTTCTTTAGTTGAAACGCAGATAGGCGTTTTGTGTCAGTAGGCCTCCGATGGATCCATTAATAATTTAGCCCAGTAAGGGGTCTTAAAATTCAAGTGGAATATACCAAGAACAACAATCTTCTCGAGAGAGAACAAAATGCTATTAACTGCATGCACCGGGACTTCCGACAATTTCACATAAAAAAAACAGAAAATAAATATGTGGACTTTTATTTAATAATTATAAATTATCACATTATTCATTGGAAACTGCCCTATCGAACATTACAATTAAATTATATAAAATATAATCCATTCGCGTATAGAATAAGTTTGATATTAAATTTTTTTTAAAGAAGACTCTAAAATATATACATAATAACATGAATTTATTTCATAATATATATTATATTATTATAAAATCTGTTTGCAAAATTTATAATCTCAAATCGATCGTTCAATATCACACTAATTTCATTTTTAGTAAAATATATATTTGGTATAAAAATACAGCCGTATTTAAAGAGAGCAGTATTGCGAACTCTTTTTTTTATACTAGTAGCAGTGCCCGCTCAATGTGCGGGCGGACTTTAATATGTAAACATATTATTTGACATAGATATGTTGTCTATTTTCAATATCTAAGATTAACGTTATCATCATTGGTGTTGAAGGTAGCAGTATTCAATACAGAGAAAGACTTCAGTGTAAAAATTAAGATAATTTTATACATTGAGTGCATGTGTGAGTGTGATATAAGAGCAATTAATATTTTTGAAATGAAATTTTATTACCTTAATCATTTCGCAAAACACTTCAGTATACAACTTTTTTTGTGAATGTTTCATGGTTTTATCAGCAACTTAGTTGTTTGTCAGGACATACCATCATCCATTAAACATAATATAATGACAATTTAAGACACTAAAATTGACCTTCAAAAAAAAATTAAGTCACTAAAATTTGTGGCAAAGTGACGGTATACCATTTCTAATTAATAATTAAAATTTTAATACTTAATAATTTAAATTTAAAATAAATTAAATCATAAGACAATACCAATTACAAAGATCAAATAATGTTAAATTAATTGATTGGCAACTCTCCATTTTTACTAATTTAAGGTACGCTCTATGCCTCTCAGTTTATATGGTTCGTTCGCATTTAATAATGACCCAAAAAAAAATGTTGCAACTTTGCAAAAAAAAAATACATGCACTGCATACTATCTTGTATCTTTTCATAGAAAAATGTCAAATCTGAAGATGCAACTCTAAATAGAAAGGGCTCTAAAGATTTTCATTATTAATTAGGCTCTAAAAATGTCAAGTGCGCTGCGTCTTGTTTCTTAATTAGACGGAAAATCTTAATTAGACGGAAAATCAAATAACACTGTTATTTCGTCTAGCAATACACATCCAATCATAGATCAAGTCGATCCAACGGCAGAAAAAAAATTTTACTACTTAGACCTAGAATGTAACACCTATGCGTTACGTGCATTTATAAGTATGCATTTATAAGTAGTAGAGATATCATGTTTCTCTGCACGTGTGTATTCGAAATGTGTTGTCCGTAGCCTTCAACTGTATACAGACGGAAAGTATTTTTTTCATAATAATAAAAAATCGACAGTACGAAAATATTAAAAAGGAATGAGAATAGGGTCTGGATTATCCTTTCGAATTTTTAAAACATTTATAATTTTTTTTACCACTAAAAGAAATACAATTATCTGTTTATTTTTTCTCAAATGTCTATATAATTCAGTTATAAAAGATTGATCCGTCTATGTGAATGGACACGCAAAACTACACCTAACACGCTTGCAATTAAAATTAATATAATTCAGGTATAGCTATCAATACCTATATAATAGATTCAGAAATTTGGTTGGGGATGGCGGGTTGTTTTTGTTTGCCTAGAAAGAAATCACAAACCGACCATATTTTATTCTTTCAACTTTATCTGTTCATAGAAAACTACACTGGCAACTAATTTATTTATTTTTATTTTTATTTTTGGGAAAAAAGGGGTATAATGTCCCTTCTGCCTCAAACATACTGAAATTCAGTAAGAAACTGACAACTAAGTTATTTTGATGTACAATATTTGAGGACCGAATTCATCGAATTTGAAAAAACAAAGTCATATATAGTTGTGACTGATAATATCATTTAATTTAATAATTTGATGTAGTTTGGAAGTTGTTTGATTATCGGTTAAATGTAAATAGAAAATAACTATCTGATTTTTCAATAGCTCGAGGTTAATTATTTTTAAATTGCATCACATGTGATAAAAACTATAAAGGTTGCGATACACATGTAGTTTAAAGTTTTTAATATACATGTATATTATATTTTCTCGTTGAGGTTTTTGAATAAATTTACTGTTAATTTATTTTATTTCTTTACGTAATATATAATTTTATTTAGGAATAGCATTTATGCTGCCATTTTGGTCTGTTGCCAAGTGCATATTTTTTTACTTTGTAAGGACTGGTTCAAAATGGCAGTAATACGAATTAACATAATGCATCTCGGTTCCACGAGTGGTGGCCACGAGAGTCCGAGACACGTGAGAGTTTGAGACTTGAGAGTAACAAGCATTTAGAAAAGTAAATCAACTTGTCTGGCTGTTTGGACTTTAGAATCAGTTAGTCCAATATGTAAACAACTAGCTTTTTATACGCGCTTGGCGCGTGAGGCATTGTTTTTCCAGAGCCTAAAGAGTTCTTCATCCTCCCGCCGCTCGATTTATATGGTAGTCACAGCTTCGCTGCGCTATGATTTTTTAGATTGAGAATAATTCAAACTATTTGCCAAATTTATTAGCTTATTTCGTAACATCTAATTTCTTAAGAAATATAATTTAACACAATTTTAAAATAAAAAATTGCAAAAGAACATTACAAAATTTTATAATTAATGGGAAACAATTTGCATAACTAAATATATATAAAATCAAGATCCCTTTCTTTTTTAGTACATTTAATTCTATCAAATGCATAAATTTTAACAAAATTAAATAAATTAGTCATAATGATTGCAGATTTTTTTCATAAAACCTTATATAATTTTTAATTATGGTTATATAAAATATGGTAAGGATAATTAGAGTATGATGTCAGCATTTTTATTAATTATCAGTTCCAAGATGGTTTAGCCATTTGCTAAAAACAACTATACAACTAAACCAATGTGCAGGATCCGGTATAGGAATGTTATACATGAAAGAAGTACAATACACATACAATAAAATTAGAATGCTAACCCTTCCCTGCCCTCACACATAATCTCTGCACCATAGGCCATAGCGACATATATCAGGTACCAAGCACTTCTTGCTAGCAGACACTACTTCATCTCGTCACACCAAGCACTTCATCTCACCACTTCATTATTACTATATCATTACAATAATATTTGGAAACAATTGCCACCACTTCATCTCATCGCACAACAAAGAAAGGAAAAAAATATTATAGAAATTGCAACTAATAATGCAGCTAGCAAGAAGTGCTTTTTTTATGCATGTATATATCTTTTTATTAACTTCATTCATGCCAGGCCTAGTAACAGAAAGGATTGAAGAGGCTCGATTAAACAGTCATTGCCATGTTGTCATGATTTTTCCTATTTATCTCTATATTCATTCATTCATTTATTTACCTTTTTATACATATTGATTCATAAATGAAATAGTTTTGTTATAATTTCACTGGGATACAAAATGGTGAATGTTCTTTTCCTTGTTTCTTAACATGATGAGGACAACTGGACCCATAAAGTTCAGTTTAATTTCGAAAATTATTATATCATTCATCATTAAGTATTCTTTCTCTCACATTACCTATAACTATCTGGGTTACATAACTCCTTTAATTTTTTTTAGAGGGTACAACTACAAATGGAGAGTATCTCCTTCCATACAAAACTGATGCATTTCTTGGAGGAGCCCCTGTACTTCCCATAATTATAAAATATCCTTACCAAAGACTGTCTAGCTTGGGAGTCTATATCAGGGGTGAGAAAGATACATTATTTATACTTCCCATAATTATAAGATATCCTTCACTACCATGTGCAATGTCGTCAGCAAGGCATTCGCCAGCTCAGGCCTTTCTCGTGAGTTCTATAAGCGAGTTGTGGTTCCTGTGCCTGCAAGGCATTCACCATCTCAATATGGCCCCGGCGTGCAGCGAAATCTAATGGGTTTTGAAATTATTCTTTGATAGATGGACTGAGTCGTCATCAGACAAAAATAGGAGGTTAAACACTTCCAAGTGACCACATGTGGTAGCTGAGATGAGTGGTGTCACATTTGATGGGCCCAGAGTATTGCTAAGACTCAGCTCATGGTGCAAGAGGGTTAGCAAGATTTCTGTAGAAGGGAGAATTTATGAAGTTCATTAAGATTAATGAAAAAAAAAATTAAAATAAATGCATCTTGCATCCAGAAGTTTCCCAAAAAAATATTATCGATACTGGTACTGACAACATACACGCGATCTTGTAATACATGAACATGTATTGTTCTTAATCTATAGTGATACTGGTACTGATACATACTGAGATTACATTTAATAGTTCAATCAAAACTACATTTGTTCATGTTCACATTTAATTTTCAGCACACACAAAAGGGTATTTTTGGCAGTTTACTAAATAATTTTTATTTCATCAATGGTTTAACAAAATTGAATAAAATTTTAACATTAGATACTTTACGGTCAAGCACAACTTTTGTCAAATTTTCAGAATTGTTGGACTTACAGATTAATTACAATAATTTCAGAATTTTCAGATTAATTACATGGACATGTTATTGTTCTTAATTGTTCTCATATTTCGTAACACTGTCTCAGTATGCCTGTTAAAGAATTAGTTATACAGTACTGTACAGATTGCAAAATTAACTACAACTAATTTGTACAGTGGAGAATGTTTTGATGACTTGTTGGCTTCTTTTGTTCAAAAGAGTCTAATGTAGGAATCATATTTATCAATTAAACACAATGATATTACCTTGGAGTTCACCACGGTGGCCTTTATCCCTGGTTTCATTCACCCAAGAAAGTATCATGTTAGCATCAGATCTCTTCAGTAATTCCTCGTATATCTTTAGCCCTTCAAGCACATTCACCTATACATATGAGATATTATGCCATAAGCAATGTCACTCGGCCTTACCTGAGAACTTACATTATAAGACACAATGTTATCATAGTTTTGATAACATTATTGAACAAAAAAGAAGAAACAAAAGAGAGAGGAGGAAAAAGAAATAGAGATTACCATATGGTTCCCATCAATTGACTCATTACATACAAATTATTTTGGTATTGTTTTCTTTTCTTTAGTGTTAGATGGGATCTCCCTCCATTTTCACTGTTACCATCTATACGGGGGAAAAAATCATATACCAAATTTAGCTCACAGATCAGGACAGACAAAGTGATAATTGAGAATTGGGCCTTTTAATTTGATCCTGTCATATTGATCACTTCCTGTGAAGAGATTCCAGTCAGTGTCATTCATGTGCCTTAAATTCCAATTTACTGTGCCATTCATTCAGATACCAACTTGCCCAACGAAATTGACCATGCATAAACAACAGGTGAATATAGTAAGGAGAATCGTCACCTCTATGAGATGCAGCGTGGGTTTCATCAATAATAGTAGACACACAGCTCTTAAATTCAAATGAGGCTTCTCTTTCTCTCTACTTCGACATACTGTTTGCCTCTGACAGTACACTGCTACCAAAAAAGGCATTCATAATTGAAGAACAGATAAATACTAAACCAATACCAAATTGGACAAAATCAAGATAAAAACATCCCAAAATGATGGTTTATTCAAAAGTACTTAAGAATAGTGCAGAATATTAGTCTTAAGCGACAGATACGCGATGGATTATGGATCGTGAGAAGCCTTCATCGTCTCCTGATGGTGAGGCTTGTCATAAAAAGATAAAGCAAACTAACGGTGATAATTGAGAAAACAAATATAAAGCACCAAACTCAAAATATAAAGCAAAATATAAAGCACCAAACTCAAAATATAAATCACCTGATGATCAGGAACTTCACGAATATTGCTCACATCCTGCATCAAGAGAAAACAAATACAATTCAAAGTACATCAAAATTAGCGTACTTCTTTTAAATTAGTGTACAGATTAACTATGAATTAAATTAAATAAAAAGAAGGGTTTAATGTGAAGAACTTGGCCTAAATATACAGAATAAAAAGCAGGGTTCTCATGCCAGCATCGGCCATGAGAGTAGCCGTCCCTGAGCACCTTGCCGCCGCAGATTAGGTTAGAACGGCGCGCCACCTCCGCTCGGAGCATCTGGACCGTCCACGTGTTGAGGGAGACCTCGAGTGAGCCCGACCAGGCGCCAGCGAGCTTGAGCTTGGCCATGGCCGGAGCTTCAGGTGGTGGTGGAGGTGGTTGCGTGGATGAGTGATCCATGGAGAATTGAGAAACTTGTCTTTATTTGATTGATTCGGAGAAGAAAGAAAAGAGAGAAAGAGGAAAATGAGAAGGCGAAGACTGAGAGTCTTGGAGAGATGGAGACTTGTTTGATGAAAACAAATACACGGTTGAGATTGAATCCATCAAAAATAACGGAAATAACAACGAAGACTGATGCGGAGATCAAGTTGAGCGCTGACGTTTTGATGACGTCATTAACTCTAATAAATATAGCTCACATTATAGTATTTATAGATTATAGAAGATAGATAACAGCGCTTTTGTTATTTATATTTTTAAAAAAACTAATATTAGTTGTTATGTCAGCCTTCTTTGTTTATTGCTCTTCCATGTCAGGAAAGAGAAGAAAACAGCAGTTACAGGCTTACAACACACGTGAGGTGGCCTAGTTTTGTTGTGTAACTTGTGTTCCCATGCATCATTCTATATAAAAGATTTTTATATCCCAATTGAGATGGCCTACTTTTGTCCAAATTTATAAAAAAGATTTTTATATTTAATTAATCTGATTGAAATTGAGTAAAAGGGTTTATATCCCAATTGATAAGATTATAGGGTTATATCCGGTTTTGAAGATTAGAGGGGTTATATCCAGTTAGTGAAGATCAGAGGGGTTATATCCAGTTTTACCTTCTATATATAAAGAGACATATGTCAACGTTAGAATTATTTCAAATAATGAGAAAATTATAATAATTCAATTTTTGCTGACAGTATTATCACTAATATTTTATAAATATTAAAAATTTAAAATTAATTGATTTAATGTACGAAATTAGTGTGCCATTCGGTCCGGTCCAAATCCGGGTACGTCTTCGGATTAAGGCGGCCCATTCTAACTTGGTCCAATGGCTATCACAAGCCGAGTTTAGTCCGGATTTTTGTTTTCTCGGCCCAAACCCGTATCAAACCCGTCCCTAGCTAACTCAGACGGGTTGGTCCAGTCCAAATGTTTTCTAAATTTTAATTTTTTTTTCCAAAATTTCAGAAAAATGCGTAAAATATTTATTAAAATTTGTTGAAAAAATATTAGATTGCAACATACGTGCAGAATAAATGTTAATAATAATTTGATATATAAGTAATTCATTTAAAATGTAATTTGGTTTGTTCGAGTTTCGTGCGGATATGTCTCTCTGTTTATGCTGGATTTTTAGTCCGGGCCTATATCCGGTTTAAATAGTGATATGACTAGATATTACGGAAGTGTATGGAATTTAAACCTCGTATATACAAATTTACATTCAGTAGATATTCATTCACGTCCATTGTTCTTTCTTCTTCTCAAAAAATTACAGTAGATATTCATTCATACATGGTCGATAGTTACAGAAATATTATATTGCATATTTGCATTTGTTAAGACATTAAAACTAATCTCTAATTACATTAGTAATCACGCAACTTTTACTTTTTCGATGCTGAAATTATTTATTGAATATATATTTATATATATATATATATAATTATATATAGAAGGGCTAACGCGTCATCGATGACACGTGCCATCGATTTTTCATTAAGTCGTTTTTCAAGATTTAAAATTCAAATAGTCAATCTGAACAGTTCAAATTGATCACCATATTGAAATACTCTTGGAGATCAAATTTTATATTTTATATTTTTTTGTTATTTATTATGATATTTTCAAAAACATTATAATTGGAGTATTTCATGCTCTCCGATTATAATGTTTTTGAAAATATCATAATAAATAGAAAAAAAATCGAAAAATATAAAATTTAGTCTCGAAGGATATTTCAATATGGTAAATAATTTAAATAATTCAAATTGAACGTTTGAATTTTGAATTTCGAAGAACAACTCGATAGCACTGTATCCTCTGTGTCATCGATTGCGCATTATTTTCAGCGCGACAGCGTGGAGAGTAGCTTTTTTAAACTCAAAAGGAGATAAAAGGATGAAAGAATACTTCGCGCTCAAACTTTTGTTTTTACTTCTTTTGTAAACTTCGCACTAAAATTAAGTAACAAGCTTACAATTAATCTGCGGAGCCGGCTCAAACAGTATTTATACCAGGGGCTGACGTCATCATCGTCATTACTTGGATTTCTAAGTCAAATATTTCGCGATTTACGAGGAAATGATAAGCTGCGATTGCCAGGAGTGCATGATTGAAAAATAAAGCCAACATCTTGAATATTTAATTATAACATTTTCTCAAAAACATACAATATTATAATTGAGGAGCGTTCCGCTGCCAACGAAATAAATTGCCCCCAGTTGTCACAAATCACCATCCGTTGGATTTAGTCCTGATCAACGGTTCTGATTAAATCCTAGAGTTGCATCTTTAATTCTTCTTTCTTCCTCTTTCGTGCTCTTTCTTTCCTCTCCGTACCTTCTCCTCTCTCCTGCGCTCGCTCCAACTCTGGCTCTCGCTCTCTAAAGACATCTCACGCTTCAAGGCCAGCGCGCGATTGTGCCCTTGAACTATTCCGACTGTCTTCGATTGTCTCGCCACTGCTCAGATGCGACCTTTCGCACCTCTCTAACCCTAGACGTATCTCCGTGCTCGTGCTCCCCGCTAGTTTCCCTCTTGAACGCTTCTACCTTTTCTGATTGTAAATCAATCGCATGTTTTTTTTTGGATTTAGCAAAAAGATTTGAATTTGGAGTCTCCACCTTTTCGTTCGTGAGGTACAGTATTTTTTATTTTTCTCGTTAAAATCCAATTAGTTGAGAAATTGAACCTCAATCACTCATGCTTCTAAAGAGCAATTGAATTTTCGTTTGTTTTATCTTGTGAAGAGGATAAATCATCTGAGCCTAGTATCGAATCATGCTAAGTTCCAATTTTTATATTATGAAAAATATACTCCTGGTTTTATGTCCTAAATTTTGTTTTTGTTGTAATGTGAGGTTCAAGTGTTAGATCTAGATGGAAATGATATCGTTACTCCTAACAAGATGCATTTTTTCTATGAGGAGCATTTGCACAGAATGGCATGGCGTAAGAACCAATTTTTTTTTTTAAGATATTCTAGGTCAAATATTTGATATGATTAAACCTGAGGTTTGCCATTGTCATTTACCATTTAAATCTGAACCCACAAATTCAAATTAAACTGTCCATATTCTTCTGTCAGTATTTTTAGAAAATAAGATTATTTTCAATAATCAGTATGTATAATTTTAACACCTCTTTTATTTCATTGTGACCTGTAACTGTCCTTTTGTTCAATGGAATCTATCTATGGGCATTTTAGCCAAAAAAAAAAAACCAATTATATTCTTTTTGTCATTTTAGTTGGTTTATTTACTTATCTTTTTTTACAACTTATTGCTTATAGGAAATGACTAACCATTACATGCACCTGATGGTGAAAGGATGATGGTGCCGGGTCTGTTAGCTAGCAGGCACCTGATGGTTGGGTCCATACAGTGGCAGGGTGATAGGAACAAGATATAAAGAGGAGATTTTACTTGATATTGTACTGTATTTTTAGTCGACACATGCAAATTAGAAGTACAGAGAGATAGATGTGGGGATGTAATTTTTTTTCCATTTCATTTGTTCTTTTGTAGTTTGTACAATTAGATAGATGGCTTTGATTTCTTTTTTTTTTTTTTTGGTGCAAGAATACAAATGGAGAATCAGCACTAATCCGTGCTCTTGTAGTGTTTAAATTTGTAAGATGAGATTAAGTAATGATACATTGAATCAAAACTGAACGATATAAATCATGCTCTTTGACCATTAAATTTGTCAATGCTCTAAATCATGTGTTGTTCTTTTGTTATTTTTCCTCTTGAAGACTTTTGTTTTTAGCAGTAGTCCATAAAACTTACATAGAAATCAGTAAACCTCTTTGTGTTGCGCTTCCATTACAATAAGCTCGCTAAAAACAAAAAAAATAACCTATACCAGTAAACCATAATGGTACCAGCATCAAAACTAACCTCTTTGTGTTTATATCATTATTGCATCAATACACATTCATGGAAAGAACATACATTAGAATAGTAAAAAAGAACACATTAGAATAGTAAAAAAGAACAGACCATTTCATACTACTTTAACAAAAATATCTAGAATTGGTATTTTGTACAAAAGCCCAAGGATTTTGTATAAATTAGCTTACATTCAATATCAACACAAAAATCAGCTTACATTCAAGTTGACCATATAGTCATCAACTTACAAAAATCAGTATACAGTCAATATCAACATAGAAATTTGCATTGTCTAAATAAGACAATCTCAAAATCTGCAACCTTCATGGCCTAAATAACAGAAATCACTCAATCTTCAACCTGCAGATAATACTTTCCTATAAGAATATATAATAATCAATTTGAGAATGCACCATAATTATAAAATAATTGATTATTTGATGACAAAAAAGAACTTACATTCTTGATTGTGTTGCTCACATGTTCTAGCATCATGGTCTAATTGTTTACATTTGCCGCATTTTCTTCTTCTTTTCATCGAAACTTCAACTCCACTCATGATACGACCTTTCCGTGATACTTTTGCAGAGTCCTTCTTCCGGCCCTTTGTTTGAGAGAGAGCTGGATCTTGTAATGGAGCATGCTCAGTTTGCTCTTGATGCCTTGGTGCTTCAACCTTTTTCACACCAATGGGACCTTCTATTGCAACCACTTTCTTGTATATTTCCTCAACAGAATCCACTATCAAATGATAAGTTTCCTCTGATGCACCTAAGTAGGTTGACAAATGATTTACCATTCTGTAGAATACCATATTTCTCAAAATCAATGGCAACTCATCAACTTTACTTGGAAGTGAAATGTTCATGTCATAAATTACTTCCTTTGTCCAACGAGGCAAAATGAAGTGAGCTGGAATTTCTTCAACATCTCTCTTATGAAATATTCCTAAGATATGTCGACACAAGATACCTTTAAACTCAAATAAATGACACTGACACCATCCTTCTAATGAATCTAGATTAATATGCACAATATATTTTCTCTCAGGTTTTCTAAAACATGAGACCTCATAAATGGTGTAGGCGCCATCAATTCCAAGTTCATTTGTTCTCATATAAATACCTTCATTAAGCTCATCTTGAAACAGCTTAAAGACATTTCTGGTATACACGTTAGCTCCATGAAGCTCTAACGGGGACTTGACTTTTGTTGGAAACTTGTATTTTGAGACAAATTGTTCATCTTGCTCATCCAAATAACGACACTCAAGAGCCTTCTCATATTTGATCACAAACTCACGCAAAGTGGTGCCATTGTTGACAAATGAATCAAAGAATGAGTGCATGCTCTCGCTTCTTTGTGTTGTGTTCATACCTACAAAAAAATATTGTTTGGTTATAATGTCGTTATTGACAAATAAATCAAATAATGGGTACATAGTTTTGCTTTTCTATACCTGCAAAAAATATTGTGCGGTTATAAACAGGAATCCATGAGTGTCGAATTTCATACAATTCATTAAGCCATGTATCACTCTCCAGCTTGTATTTCTCTATTATAGCTTTCCAACCTTCTTCGAATGCCTCAGGAGAGATTGATTCTCTAATACAATTTGAGATTTCTTTTTGAAATCCAGATCCTGTTTTACAAATTCCAATCTTTTTTGGAAATTTATTGGTGATGTGCCATAAACATAGACGATGAGAAGTATCAGGAAAGACTCTTTTGACAGCATTTCCAATTGCTTTATCTTGATCGGTAAGAATAGAAACTGGTGCTTTTCCATGCATTGCCTCTAACCAAGTTTTAAATAACCACACAAAGCTTTCTTCTTGCTCATCTTGAAGTAGTGCACAACCAAAAAAGATAGATTGTAGGTGGTTATTCACTCCAACAAAATTAGCCAATGGCATTTCATATTTATTGGTTCGATACGTAGTATCAAAAACCACCACATCTCCAAATTTCTCATAGTAAAGACGCCCCCTAGCTTCTACCCAAAAGAAATTAATCATCCGATCCTCCTTATCGCAATCTATTGCGTAAAAGAAGTTAGGATTTTCAGTTTGTTTTCTCCTACAATACTCTGCAACAGCTTGTGCATCACCTAAAACTAGATCTTTCCTTCTCTTATCTCTCATGTGGTTGTAACAATCCCTTTCGCTAAAATTCACACCTTCCATGTTACCAAGGATCGTTGGAACCTTTCCAATTGGCAGACCAGACTCATTAAACTTTTCTACAAGGTTTTTGGCTACTACAGGCATGCTTTTGTTAGCTGGGAGGTAAGATTTACTCTTAGGACTAACCATGACATGGTTATGATTATTACTGAACTTATATGCAAACCAGATTTTTTTCTTCTTGTCCCATTTGACAACTAATGTCGCTTCACAGCCACATCTACGAGTTAATGTTCTTCTTTCTTGCTCTTTTGTTGTTGCTAAATCCTTTTCTTTCTTTTCTTGCCAAAATCCTTGACAAGAACACACAAATTGTCGACTTGTTATACTTCCTCTGCTGCCTGGACGAGTATTTCTTATACGAACGGTGAATCCATTAGCCTTAGCAAAGGCTTTATATACCTCCTCAGCTTTCTCTAGAGATATGAATTCCATGCCTTCAAAAAATTTTAAACCATTAGCATTTTCATCAATGTGCTCTGTGTTACTGGCTTCAATTTTGTTGCCTTCAGGCTCCACCTCTATAGCAATATCTTCATTTAATTCCATAGAATTTAAGAACTCTTCATTATCCATGCTCGATAATGGCTTCTGACATAAAAAAAAAGCACAATTTTAGTTCAAGATAAGATAAATAAAATAGAAATTGAACATCTCAGAAGCATCATATTGTTTTCTAAAAATAGAAGTGCATTTAAACTAATTGGGTATAGCAGCATTGAAGAGCATCAAATTGATGTTTTTTTTAAAAAAAAAGGAAAGCATCAACTTCAGAGGCATGACAATAATCGGTACTTCATTATCAAAATTCAACCCAATTAATTTTTTAAAAAAATAGTCAACAGGCTATCAAATTTTCATTTAATAAAAGAAAAAGCAATTTCAATTACATAGTTTTATATCCTACTCTAAAAAATAAAAGAAAAAACACAACCATATCATATATCGCCTATTAAGGTGACCCCTAGCCTTGCCACAACTCCCAAATACTGGCACATATAGAGAAAATTACAAAATATTCATACATAATCTACTAATAATTAGAGATTACATCAATTTTATCTAAAATTTTTTTAATTTCGTTGTCCAAAATCATATACCATCGATGTTCTAACAAATCTCAATTTACAAGTGAAACTAAAGTGAATTGCATATGGCCTAACTAACTTTCGACTACTGTCTAAACCATTAGATTTGAGACCAATCGACTTCAAGCTTAGACATTGTTCTTCAATGGAAGGGGCATAACATTAAGCAAGGTTTTCGGCCTAAATTTTTGCTTTCAGTACGATTTTAATTTTCAAGGCCACGATACTCAAAAAAGTATGGAAATGATCACCGATCATCTCAGTAAAGAAAATCAATATTTGACCTGTTAAAGAGCGGGGAGCACGAGCACGGAGATACGTCTAGGGTTAGAGAGGTGCGAAAGGTCGCATCTGAGCAGTGGCGAGACAATCGAAGACAGTCGGAATAGTTCAAGGGCACAATCGCGCGCTGGCCTTGAAGCGTGAGATGTCTTTAGAGAGCGAGAGCCAGAGTTGGAGCGAGCGCAGGAGAGAGGAGAAGGTACGGAGAGGAAAGAAAGAGCACGAAAGAGGAAGAAAGAAGAATTAAAGATGCAACTCTAGGATTTAATCAGAACCGTTGATCAGGACTAAATCCAACGGATGGTGATTTGTGACAACTGGGGGCAATTTATTTCGTTGGCAGCGGAACGCTCCTCATTATAATTTCCTTCATTGATGACGGAGCCTCTGGGTCTGAATCTGATCTCTGATTTTGGAAAATTGGGCGGGCCGCTGGAAAGCATACGAAAGCATAATATTGGGAAGTCAACTTTGTGAAAACGACCCCTTACAAGTTACAACTCCAAATAGACGGACGCGTTGAATCTTTCTTTTGTTTTTGTTTGTTTTTTTTTTTTTTTTTTGCATTTTCTTTCATGTCGTTGTTTTGGTTTTCTTAGAGAATGGACTCGTTCAACCTTTGAAGAAGCTTTGAAATGGTATTGGAGTATAACGACCAGTTTGTACGGTATAATAAGTATAGAATAGATATACGCGTGGCAGCCTTATTACCTTTATTGACCCAGACAAAGAAGATTTAGTGTTTGTCAAAAAAAATTATTATAAACGAATTTATGTTCTGTAGAGAGCTTTAATATGCAAGGAATTAAGATTTATTAATTAAATTTTAGCTTTGCAATTATTATATTTATTTCAACTAGCACACATTTTTAAAAATCTCACGTTTAAAGCACAATCTACTTTATTAATGTCGTACGCGTAAAAGTAAACAAAATTGGTACGTATTTTTTTTCATTAGATGAGTTAAAATATATAACGGTCTATATATTTAGTGATCCTTATATAAAAGGTTATAATATTTAAATTGCACAATACACAACTAATTTTATATCTAACAATGTGCCTATATTTTTAAAATTTATAACTTGTTTTTTATAAGATGTTATCAAAATTATCATGATAAATTATTGTCAAATAGATCGTCAGATGTACACAAATTGGTATATCAAGCTACTAGTAAATTGACACTAAAGATGTATTTCAGGATGAAAGAGAGGGACGAAGTGAACGAAGATAAGGGGTGAGGAGTTGACGCTCACGGGCTCACCATGAAATCGAAGATTATGAATCCGAAGTAAAGGTACTTAGATCTGTGTTTTATCTCTACTAGGGAATAATCGATCGAGTTTCGCTCGAAATTTGACATATTAATAAAATAAAAAAATTGTTATGAATAGATTGTTATGCTTGTAATACAAAAGATTGTTATTAATATAAACCAACTATTATTATTTAATAATAGTTGATTATGAATTGATTGTTATGTTTGCAATACAAAAGAGAGACATAAATAGGATGAAAATGAAAATAGAAAAGACTAAAAAAAATGAGAAACAAAACAATGCGTTGTCAAATTATTTAATATCAGTGAAGCGGGTTAATTTTATGAGCAATAGTACCCGACACACAAATAGTTATAAAATATCATGTTACAAAAATTAAAAAAATTATAATTTCACAATACTTGAAATGTCGAACTACATTTGACTAAATGACCCGACACCCCTACATCTTTATTTATAATATTTTTTATTTGCCTTTATCTTCTCCTACTTCCTCTCATTTCCATTAACTGTGAAAACAACTAAACACACATCAGACAGCCTGATCATTTACTATTTTTGTGTCGCCTCCTCTAGTCCTCTCAACTCGCCTCTGATTTTTCGTTCGTATAGGCTCAGAAGTAATTATTTTTTATTTTTTTTATTTTTGATACACTGGACAGAGCTTGTCTAGTAACTCAGAAGTAAAAATTTTCTTCTTAAAACGAGACTAACAAGAAATACGAATTCAATTAATTCGTTCTACATAAAAAAGACTAATGACTTCTTTATTTAAAACAAACGCAAATTATTTAGGATGATAGTTAAAAACTAATGCGGACTTAACGACAATATAAATTGATGAAAAAGGATTAGAAGTTTAAGACGAATTAACAAAGTAAATCATATCATGGTCATGACTCATGGCAATGTTGTCCTTTTAAATAGGATTTTCAATGGTCTCGACTCTCGACCCATTATTAATCCAAAAGGAAATTAAACAATCCCAAGCTAAAAAGACCGATCATAAATTGTCAAAATAATCGAGCCGTCACTATGGACACATGCATGACGTTATTTCTTTTACTTAAATTTTAGACTGTTTCCACAATTATGACAATTGAGTAATAAAGCCGCCCAATTTTGATTCCCCCAACCACAAAAAAAAAAAATAATAAATAAATAAATAAAATTTTTTTAAAAAAAAGGAACGAGGCTCGAACTCGAGCTACCAAGAAGCTAAGTTTCCTTTGGATCGTTCGAGAATAATTCGGAGTAAAAAAATATTATTTTAAAACAATCATGAATATATGTTTTGCTACGGTGAGTTGCAACTCACGGATCCTTCCGTGAGTTGCGATCAAAACTCTTGGATCTGATTCAAAATGACTAATCCAAACCATCCAATATGATCTCCATATTGAAATCTCCTTGCAGACCAAATTTAATATTTTTTTCGAAATTTTTAAGAATTTTTTTCGGATTTTTAAAAACTGCTGTTTTTTGAACGGTACATAATTAATTAGATTAGCGATTTTCTAAAATTCCAAAAAAATAATTAAAAATTTTAAAAAAATATAAAATTTGGTTTACAATGAGATTTTAATATGGAGATCATATTGGACGGTTTGGATCGGTCATTTTGAATCAGATCCACAAGTTTTGATCGCAACTCACGGAAGGCTCCGTGAGTTGCAACTCACCGTAGCAAAACTCATATATATATATATATATATATATATATATATTAGAGTGTTATTTTTAAGTGATCTAATATCTGGAATAAAATTTTATTTCCAGTTTGTTTTGATCATATTTTTAATGTAGATTAAAAAGTTATTGGAATCAATTTTTAATTTGGATTAAAAAGACCGTTTAGCTATGGTGAGTCGCGACTCACGGATCCTCCGGTGAGTCGCGATCAAAATTCCTAGATCTAGTTCAAAATGATCGATCCAATCTGTCCAATACGATCTCCCTATTGAAATCTTCATGCATACCAAATTTTTTATTTTTTCAAAATTTTTAAGTATTTTTTTTGAAATTTTAGAAAATCGTTAATCTAATTAGTTCTGACACATTCAAAAACAGCAATTTTTAAAAATCCGAAAAAAATACTTAAAAATTTCGAAAAAAAATGAAAAATTTGGTCTGCATGGAGATTTCAATAGAGAGATCATAGACGGTTTGGATCAGTCATTTTGAACTAGATCTAGGTGTTTTGATCGCGACTCACTGGAGGATCTGTGAGTCGCGACTCACCGTAGCTAAACTCTCTCTCTCTCTCTCTATATATATATATATATTCCGGTTATTGTACCTCTTAGAAATAACATACTAAATTTCCAGAAATTTGTTCTTGATTGTTCAAAAATAATAATTTTTTTTTTTGAATTTTTAATTCTAATTTTATTCTGAGGCGATCCAAACACGCTCTATGTAAGTTATTCCACTTTGAGTTGGAATTTAAATCGAACATAATCGAGAACAAAGAACTAAATGATGGACTTTAAGATCGGTACATTACATCAGCACGTAAGAATTTTATTTTCTTTTCTGTTTTAGTAGAAAATTTAAAAGTTAGATTTCTTCCGTTATAATCAGTATGAGGAGATTGAACAATTAATTTTAACGAAAATCATGATTGTATTAACTTTGCGCCGAAACTTTTACAGTACTGTTGAAGCTCTAAGCTCTCCTAACGACTATTACATCATATTTTAAGTATTCTTCTCGGTCATTAATTTTTTTTAGTTTAACCGTTGATTTTTTTCTTCAAGGCAGGATGGCGACTATCGTCCGGAAAGTTTTTACTAAAAAAAAGAGTAGAATAATTTATAGAACTCAGAAGGAAAAAAAAATACAAGACCGAAAGAAAAAAACATAAAGGAAAGCTAGAAAGTTAGTAATTGACCGTTGACTCTAAAACGAAAATATTAGACTGTATTAAAAAAACCATCCCAATATAATGTTTAGAAAGTATTAATTAGTACATTTTAGATCACATGGTTCGAGTACATAAAATTATAATTATACAATCCTCTGTTGGTAGTACGAAGGCATATTAGTGTATACATTAATTTATAAACACAGTTGGGGGAAAAAAATATAAATTACTGTGCCACGATAGCCATGTGGATGCTAGCCTGGCATGGCATGCAAGTGGTGACTCTGGCTAGCCGTTAGCCACGTTGGAAAAGTGAAAGTGCAACCTTTTGTTTTTTTTTTTTTTTTGAGGATGGTGCAACCTTTTGTTAACCCTCTTCGGGGGTTCAATTTTTGCGCTTTGTCTGACTCTTTCCGTCGATGAGCATATTTATGCATGTTAATTTATTGAATGCTAACATTTTTCCAAGATATTTTTTACTTCGTCTGCAGAACAAATCGAATATGTGTAATACTAAATGATTTAGATATAATTTATAATTACTTTTTAAGAGAAATGCAACGGTTTGAGCCTTTTTAAAATCATATAGAACAATTTGCATCGATCATTTGAACATTCCAGTTGTGATTTTGTCGGGTTTGACGGGAACTCTTCGTCTATATCGCTTTGACTGTAATATTTTTCTTGTTTTAATACATTGTCGTCGTATGATAATTACCGGCACTACACTTATCATTCCTATAATTTTCTTAGATTAATTTTTTTTTCAATTTCTTAGTTCATTTTACAAAAAAAATGATCAGCACTTTTCCTACAATGTTCTTAGGTTAAAAGGATTTTTTTTTGTTGTTTCAATTCCTCAGTTCATTTTTTTTTTTAAAATGACCAACACTTTCAAATAAACTAGAAAACATGTCACCCAATGTGTGGATAAGTAAATATTTGAAAAACAAAAATAATTTGTACATACAAGAGAAATTTAATTTGATGAAAATTGATATTTCTTAACTAACAAAATCCATTTGAGTGCAACATTGATTGTCATTTGTGTTCTATCTTTTTGGACACAATGCACTATTTTCAAAATTCAAACACATGCTCAACTAGAGTAATCCTCTTTTTTTTTTTTATTTTAGATGGAAAAGTTAGGAAAACTAATAGCGAAATAACCTTTCATTTGAAGATTACCACATAACCACTGATTAAATCAAAATTAGGAAAACAAATTCAGATTATATATAAAAATTTGGATACACCCTGAATTATATTTTTATAAGGAGTCGACACAGAGATAATTGATAACTTGGACCAAACTTACTTTGCAATTACCGTTATTTAGAAAAAAAAAGAAATAATTTACAGATCGATACTTTAACTGAAGAGTTTTTTTTTGTTTGTTTGTGATCGATTAATATTATTTTTTTGAAATTTTGTCAGTGATTAATATTTAAAAAATTGTTGGAAGTAAATATTTTATTTTCCCATTGTTATATTATTGCCACGTGTCACTAAGTGCTCAGGAGGAAAACCGCATTTTTCTGTTTAGATCTAATTGGTCAGCTTGTTAGCCATTTCCTGTCATGTAGAGCAAAAGAAGAAAGTACGCACGAGCAAGCAAAGTGCTTTCTTTTTTTTTTTTTTTTTTTGATGAATAGCAAAGTGCTTTCTCAGCTTTGGGTTTTTATTGGAGTATGGAAACTTTACGCTCGTGTCCCTTCGTTATTCTGAAATTAGATCATCCTTTCTAATCTAAACCACGACGCATAAATGCATAATCGACCAGGTGTCTTTGTTCGGATATGTTTTAGTGTTTAACCCCGAGATCAGAGATAACTAATTCACTGTAATGATGGTATTTCCCTCAATTTTAGTACTGGTGCCTGGTACTGTCTTTAGTTAAGTTGATTCGCAAATTATCAAGTTCATATTTGGACATGAATGGCAGTTGAGTTTCCTGATAAATTAAAATATTGAAATCTTTTATCATCTAACCGAAGTGGTTGAAGGTGTTTGTGCTGTTATGATATTTATATTTATTTAGGACGGTCCGACTAATTGTGTTTTATGTTTGCTTTTATTGACCCATATGATTTTATTTTGAAATGTATTTGTTGGATCCGTGCTATCATTATTGAATGCATATCGGAATTATTGATTTGGAATATGAAAAGTTGTTGTACAATATGGACAGAACTGGACAGGACATCCCATTAGAAGAAGTGAAACTGGAGGGAAAAGAGCTTAGAAAAGAATATCTTTGCTACTTTCCGATGTGCTTTTTCTCCGGGGTTTCGGCTGAACCTGATATGGAACGCTAATATTTTTGTTTAATATAATGATTAAAATTTACTTTGCTTAATTTTTGCTTATCCAAAGTGGGCCGTAAAACTGGGGTAGCGTGTTGATTTGTACATACATAGAAGACAATTTACTCCCCCATTTCTTTTTCCAACTTATTATGTAAAACGTGTGAAAGCTAAAACCGCCTAAAAACGGTAGCTGGTGTACTACTTAAAAATGGAAGAAATATACATGAATTTTTCTAGCGCTCTTGTGGAATTTTGTTCGGGATATGATATGCATATCCAATTGCATACACAAATGAACAATTTTTACAACTGTGCACGTGATAAAAAGACTAGAGGAGATAGTTTGCGCTTCAAATCACAACACCAAGCCGTATCGATAGAAAAATATTTTGTATTAATGAGATTTGGATGACAGTTTAAATCACAATTCAAATTGTTCCCGCAAGAAAAATATGAAATAGATTTAGATGATTTTTACTTGTAATTTAGTCATTAAATTGTACATTTAAAAGTAGCAATAAATATGCATATTTAATTTCGTATTGCTTTGGTCAAACCGATAGTAAAATAGTCAAATATTGAGCCGTTACGTATTATTTTTTACCAAGATTACTTTTTGTCTGTTTCATTAACTTGTCCGTACAAAAAGGTTATTTTACATGTGCTTTCTGCCTTGGAAATACACATTTTAATCAAAAATTATTCCGTACGTTATTTTTGACCGAATATAATTGTACGTATGTAATAACCAACGCTAATGAATAAACCCGCGAAAACTCAATAGAAAAATGCATCTCTATATCATCTTACATATTCATTATATATATACACACTTATCCTCCAACCAATTGGCACCACATGTCCGCCACATCACCAACACCCATAAAACAGCTCCAGATTGGAGTTCTTTATCAGCCCATCCCAGCAATTTCCCATCTATAAATGATAAAAGCACTCATAAATTCCATCTAGAATTACAAAACAGAGAACTATAAAGAAAGCCAATAAACAAACGCAATCTCAAGAGAGAGACACATAACAAGTCATAGAGAGAGAGAGAGAGCTACTGTAGGGGAGAGAGAGAGAGAGAGAGGAACAGATAGATCCCCTCTTTCCTTCCCCACACGCTCGCACCCAAAAGCCGAATCATTTCCTTTCCTCTTTCCTCCCTCTCTGCCTCCTTCCCATCATTTCACTCTCCACTCTCTCTCTCTCTCTCTTTCACACCTCTCTACTATACGTATACATATAACATACTCTTATAATAGAGAGAGAGATAAAGCTTAATTACAAATTTACAACCGAGCATCCATGGGGTGCTGTAGGTCGTCTCTGCGTGCAGTGACCCATCCAATGGAGAAGGCGAACCACAACAACCACCACAGGCCGATGCAACCACGTGCCTCGTTCTCTCTCAACCAGGCGGCGCCGCCTGCAGCCGCCTCCGTATCCACCGCCTCTACCTCCGGAGACGTTCCTTCCTTCGCTGAGTTTACTCTGTCTGAGCTCAAAGCTGCCACTAATGGGTTTGCGGCTGAGAATATTGTGTCTGAGAGTGGTGATAAGGCGCCTAATGTTGTCTATAAAGGGAAACTTCCGAATCGGATATCTATTGCTGTCAAGAAGTTTCCCAAGATGGCATGGCCTGATCCGAAGCAATTTGCTGTGAGTTTCGGTTTTGGGTTGTTGATCTCTTATTGAATTGAATTGGGTAGGGGAGAATTGATTTGTTGAGTGATTAGTTGATTGATTGGTTTCTCTTTTGAGGTTTTAGGAGGAGGCTAAAGGAGTGGGGAAGCTAAGGAATGGAAAGCTCGCTAATTTGATTGGATACTGTTGTGAAGGCGATGAGAGATTGTTGGTTGCTGAGTATATGCCCAACGACACACTTGCCAAGCATCTATTTCACTGTATGAGTTTTTTTTTTTTACTATAATCGACCTCAATTACCGTTTTTCTATCATGGTTTAAGTTTGCATTCATGTAGTAGCAGGAGTAATTTAGTTGTTTAGCATTGGGAAGTGATGAAATTTTGATGATGTCTTATGTAGTGTGAAAAGGTTAGTGGTTCGCATGGTGGTTCCTGAATTGGAAAATTTGGTCTCATTTGATAGGTACAAAATAGTAATTACTGGTCAAAATTTTGGCTACTTTAATTGCTGTGTTGTATTTGTTATTTTGTTTGTATGGTTGGCAGATGTCCCGTCAGGGTTTGTGCTATGCATTGAAAACTTTCCTTGCTACCGTATTGATGTTGTATTATGCATTTATTGGGGATGACACAATTTCTTTCCAATGGAAGCCAGTATTCTGAGAATGCACATTAATCCCATTCTTACTGCATGTATCTGCCTCTCTCATTTATATTACCTGATGCTTAATTTGGTAGTTTTCATAGTGCAATTTGGGTTAAAAAGGGTAGACCTGCTTGTGCAGTAATCTCTTTATTTTCCAAACTATATTAACTAAAGAAGGCAAGCAACTCAAATCTTTTTTTTTTTTTTTTTTCTTTTGGATGCAAAGGCTACTGTGAAAATTATATGCAAATATAGCAAGCTTTAATTTTTTAATTCCCATATATATTATAAGAAAAATTTTAGGCCACTTTTAGTATCTGAAAAATTGATGATCCATCACATTAATGTGGAATTGTTATTTCCACTTTTGAGGATCTTCTCATAAAATATAATTTTGGAAAAAATAAAAATCATGGCTGTATATTGTCATTAATATTTGTAATAACTAAACAGTAACTCATCTTAATTGTTATTAAATGATGAAGCTTCTTTACTAACATGCTCTCAGCAGCTTGATATAAATTATCTCCAAAATATGAAATGTAATACATTTTGGGATTAACATTAAATGAATGAAATGCAATACATTTTGATCTACATCAGAACTTGATTCTTTCCATAATTATGTCGTAAAGTGAATTTTTTTTTAACATAGTGGATGGGTTAGTTGGGATCAAAACTGAATATTAGACGAAAAAGAATACCTTGTCTTTTATGGGAGTATTTGAGGGAAGGAATGCTTTAATGTATGTTTTACAGTCCAACCTTTCAATTTTAGGATTCATATATATACAACTTGAACAATGTATGATATCTTTTTACTTAGACTGGTATTCTATTCAAATTTTACATATATTGATTTTGTCCGATGAACAGGGGACAACCAAACACTCGAATGGGCGATGCGCCTCAGAGTTGCTTATTACATAGCCGATGCATTGGAGTATTGTAGTACCAAAGGGCGGCCACTTTACCATGATTTAAATGCATACCGGGTCCTTTTTGATGAGGTATACTTCTTTGTCCTTATTTTTTCTTTTTATCTCATTTTGAAATATGTTAAGAAATTTTTTTTTTTTTTTTTATCTGTTTTCTTCTGTAGAAAGGAGATCCTCGTCTTTCTTGCTTTGGGCTTATGAAAAATAGCAGGGATGGAAAGAGCTACAGCACTAACCTCGCCTATACACCACCTGAGTATCTTAGAAACGGTATATTGGAATGTGCATTTTTTTCTTTGGAAGTTCCACATTATGACGGATATGGGGAAAAGGGACCAAAAATTTACAATTTAGTTTATTTATTTTTGTCTTATTTCATTTTATTTTATGTTTATCGTAGGAAGGGTGACTCAAGAAAGTGTAATATTCAGCTTTGGAACTGTGCTACTGGATATTGTTAGTGGAAAGCGCATTCCCCCAAGTCATGTAAGTACCTGTACACATATAATTTTGGTGCCGCCTAACTAACTTTGAGATCAAACCTCAGGAATTGGATCAATACGATGCCTCCAACATATAATTTTGTAGTTACATTCTTATCTCAAATTGTATCAAGCGAACTACTTGAAAGTGAAATTGAAAGCTTTTCTGTGTCTTGCAGGCTCTTGAATTGATAAGAAACAAGAATGTGCTGGTGCTAATGGATTCACATCTTGAGGGAAAGTTCTCAACCGAAGAGGCGACAGCTCTGGTGGAATTGGCTTCCCAGTGTCTTCAGTATGAACCTAGGGACCGTCCTGACACAAAGAAGGTTGTGTCCATTATTGAGCCTCTGCAATCCAAATCAGAGGTAGATGGTTTAGTGTGTTATTTTAGTGGAAATTCATAATTATAATGTTAGTACATTTCAATTTGTTTTGAAATAAAAATTTTCTATTAGGTGGCATCATATGTGATGCTTGGGATACCAAAACCTGAGGAAGCGCCAGCAGCACCACCAGCCCCGCAGCACCCACTCTCTCCCATGGGCGAAGCTTGTTCTCGGATGGATATGACTGCCATTCATCAATTACTGGTCATGATGCACTACAGGGATGACGAAGGAAGCAATGAGGTATTGAAATAATTTTTTATTCCCCTTTTTGAAAATTGTGTTTTGGATTTTATAAGATCATAATTGACTTTGGCCGTTAAGTTCTTTGTGTTGTTTTGGCGGATTTCAGTTGTCATTTCAGGAGTGGACACAGCAGATGAGAGACATGCTTGAAGCCAGGAAAAAGGGTGACTCGGCATTTCGCGATAAGGATTTTAAGACTGCTATTGAATGTTATTCTCAGGTAGATTTTTTCTTGTGAAATTGTGTAGATAGGTCTTCTATTAATATAGCTTTGTATTTATTCGAGTAATTTACTTAAAATGTGGTGGTAACTTGGAAAGGTACCTCGGTTTGATATTAGGATTCTTTTGGAAACAACATCAACAAGCATGATGCAATTTACTAAATTTTTTTTCCATATAGAGTCGATCTCAAATTTCCAAAACATTTCTCCTGTGCAGTTCATTGATGTGGGCACAATGGTCTCTCCAACTGTGCACGCGAGACGTAGCCTATGCTATCTGATGTGTGATCGACCAGATGCTGCCCTTCAAGATGCAATGCATGCTCAGTGTGTAAACCCAGAGTGGCCCACAGCCTTCTACATGCAAGCTGTTGCGCTTTCGAAGCTTAACATGCAAAGTGACGCTGTTGACATGCTTAACGAGGCCTCGCAACTTGAAGAAAAGAGGCAAAAGACTGCGAAAGCCAGCTGAAGTAGCCCTTCAGTGATTCTTCTTCTTCTTCTTGTGTATTTTGGGGTTGTGACAAATTTGGTCTTTGATGGGTGGTGGGTGGGGGTAATTGTCAGGTATAAATTGTGAAGATGTGATAGGGAAAAAAGTTCAAATGATCCTTCTTCATTTATTTATGGTAGTCAAGTCTCATTGGGCTGTCAGTTGTTGTTGTTAGTCTCGTGTATATTGACAGGGAAGTACAAGGCATAATTATCTGGTGTTAAAAGAAATTTATTTTTGTTCATATTATAGAGTGAAAGTTAACATTAATTAGGATTTTCTGATCATCTAATTTAGATCAGAAAGTTGTCTGTTTTACTGGAGAGGAGCCCAATTGCTTTTTAGTAATTCAAATGCGGGAAAAACGGTTGTAATCATATATTGATTAGTTAAGTTTGATTGTTTGGAGAGAGCCTGTCTCATTAATGCAGTTTTCATGTTCTTCTGTAGGAGAAAATGGCTTCTAATATCTTGTAATCATTCTATTTTACCGTCTAATTTATTGTAGTTGAGTTTGACTTCGTTTTCAATTATTTTTTTCCCTTCTAATTTTTTTTACCGTCTAATATCTTCTAATTAAATTTTTTGTTTCAATGTTTTTTTTTTCCTTAGCCGTAAATTGTGAACTGCGAACTATTGTGTTAAATTATCTTTTTCATATTTAAAAAAAAAAAAACACTATGCATCCTAAGATACAGCTTTAAACTACTTGACCCTGATATTTAAGCCTCCGAGCTGAGAAATATTTATGTTAGCAGTCTCTAAACATTAAACTTCATGTTTAATTTTTCTAGGTAAAAGTAACATCTTGTACAACGCATGTTGGTGTAAATTTACATACAATAATGTGCGTCACGTCTTCACTAGACATGAACAATTGTCATAAGCAGGATTGTCGCTTGTTAGCTTGTGATTAGACACCTGAGAATGCCCCACAAGAGAATGAGCCGAGAATGAGCTGGTCTTGTGTCTTGGGTGATCACTATTAGTTAGTCTTCCTTTTCTAGCTGAATTATTAAATGGGACGTTATATTGACATACCTAAGTATTAACAAAAATATGTAAGTACATTCCTATGATTTATCAAACCAGTATCAAATACAATTGAAGTACAGATTATTCATCTATTCAACGACAACAGAAAGAGGTTTAATAGTCTTGTTGCAACTAGATAGTCCGTCGCGTTTCAATTTGGATTGAATGCATTCGGAAAAAATATGGCTTATTAAGAGGATTTTTTTTTTTTTAATATATGTACTAATAAGTAATGGGAGAAATTAGATCATATGTTAAATTTTATTAGAGAAAAATTATTCCAGCAGGAGAATATGAACCCAAACAGAAATCGACTTGGAACCAATACATCCAGTAGTTGTGGTGTTGGTTCCATAACCCCAACCAAGGCTCTAGTCTGGAAGTGGCCCAGGTATGAACTCTATAGTCTATACTACAAAAGTTATTGTTCGGTGGTCTCCATCTCTTCTGTATGTGTGAAATCCTTAACTGTGCATAATGATAAAGATGAACCTAATAAGAGGCAAGTACCTAGCTAGTCAAAGCAGCCTAATAGATGCGTACTCGTGACAAGCTTATCCTGACACCATTACACATTCTTTACTTTGACCTATTAAACCCTGACAAGTGACAAATTTGAATCCTGTCCGCATTTCATGATATCTCTGGGTCTTATTCTGTTAAATGTACCTTCCATGAAGCATCTTTGCTCTTCCTCAGAAATTGAATTTGTTTTTACCTCCAGTACATCCAAAATTTGCGCTGGACGCCTGGACGGACGGTGGAGAAGTTTGAAACACTGGTTAGCTGAGTCATTGCATTCTTCGTTTTGACTTGTTGACCAGTTATGGTCATCCGCCTGGTATACATACTCAGTCATGACTAATTAAGGAAGCGCTGTGTTGTTGTTGTTGTTGTTGTTTTTTTTTTTTTTTTTTTTTTTTGTTGAGTATTGCATAGAGCCCATGGGCTTGTAAAGTAATTCTACGCGGCCTGGAGGGCCGAAAAAGAAAGATAAAAAAAGTAAAGAAAAAAATAAATAAAAGGCTCTGATAAGAATGGTATATTTTTAAGGAAATTGATTACCGCCATCTTCTCATATGCCATCGCTGACGATTACGTCAGTGATGGTCCCTCACACCCAGGGCACTAATTTCATATATCTAAATGTTCGGTTTAACAAATACAAATGTTCTGTTATTTAAGTATAATTTGTATAAATGTTCAGTTAGTTGTAATAAAAAATATAAATGTTATAAGCAAAACGGTTCATTCTATTGATTATAAATGTTTAGATTAGTAAGTACAAATGTTCAGTTTAGTAAATAAAAATGTTAAGTTTATTATTTATATAAGTTCAGTTTAGGAAATATTAATTTTTAGTTTAGAATGTTTAGTTTAGTAAGAACAAATGTTCAGTTTCGTAAACACAAATATTTAGGTTTTACATATAAATGTTCAGTTTATTAAGTATTACTATTAGTTTTTTTTTTAATAGGTGCAATTGTCAAGCGAAGGGTCACGAACCGGAAAAAAACCATATGAAAAAATTAGAAGGGGTCATGAACCGATCCGGTTCAAATTAAATTTTTTTCAACTCTGCTCTGACGAGCTTTTCTCCAAGGCTAACATGACGCGCGATGGCGTATTTAACTGAACACATTTGATTATTAAACTGAATATTTATAACAGAAAGTAGCGATGACGCGAGATAGATTTTTTTAGCGATGTCAGTTATCATTCCTATATTTTTAACATGAGATTTCATTTCATTAGAAAATTCTTGATTAAAATAGATGAATTTCATATCATTTATTTAGAATTTTTATATTATTAGAATCTCACGAAATCAACCATTCCATTTTCATTTCCAATGAAATGAAATAAATTTAAAATCTCCGTAAAATTCATCTTGATCAGGGCCAAAGAGTTTGTGATAGTTCCGCTTGGGGAATATCTCCTCTCTTCCTCGTCTTCTCCGTCTGGATAAGGTGATTGTGCTTTCAACATTGTCGAAGCTATTTTCCTTCGAGCTATCCTCCTTTTTCCTTTTCGATTGTTCAGATCTTTCCCAATCTCCATTAGTCTCTTCATCAACCCTGCGTTGTTACTGATAATCCGTCTCAGTTTGGCAACCACCTTCAATCCTTCATTCCTTCTCACTTCTTTCAATAAATTAATTTAGCCGCTTAGTTATTTTTAACTGCGCTTTGATTGTCACCTGGCCCTAAAAAAAAGAAAAAAAAAAACCTGAGTTGAACCCCTTTTTTAAATCGACGTACCTGCTTTATTCTTTGTTCACTCTTGAGCAAGCTACACAATTTATTCTCACCATTAGCACAATAGTCAGAAACACAATCATAAAAAAATGAAATTTATTCTCAAATTATGCATAAGGGTCCATTTAAAAAAAATCAAAATTGTGAAAGTTAATTTGAAAGTTTTTATGATATTTGACGGAAAATCCATAAATACAATCATAGAAATTTGAAGAAAAAAATATAGTAAATGAGAGTCTATTGACTTAGAATTGAGTCGTCCCTCCAACAGACTACATCGTACAAACAAAATGTTAACCTAGGTTCAAGGATTGTATTAAATGAGATTCGTCCCTCCTACAGACTACATCGTACAAACAAATTTAACCTAGGTTAGGATTGTATTAAATGGGCTGAAAGAGATGCCTTCAAAAATCCGTATTTTATAAGGAATTGGATTTTTCAGTAGGAAACCTCACTGAGCACGTGTCTGTGGCTACAACCAGTAAACGAAAGTTACATCACCTTCAGGTTTGCAAATTACCAGTCGGAGCATCCTTCCCCGTCTATAAAATCCATAAACGCTAACACCAGAATACTACCATTCCATACAATCGTATTGTAGTTCACTGTCAAGATGAGCTCCTCTTTAGTACCAACCCTTACCCTTGCCTTACTGGCTGGAATATTCTGTTATACTGGTAAGGCTCAGAGTGCGAGCTCTATCATCACCCCTTCCTTTTACGACAAAATGCTCCCGAATCGCAATAAATTTTACACTTATGATGCTTTTGTCAAGGCCGCTAATGCGTTTCCTCAATTCGGCACAACTGGTGATGCTGCCACCCGTAAGAAAGAGCTCGCGGCTTTCTTCGGGCAAACCTCCCATGAAACAACTGGTTAGACATAGACATGATTAAATCATTATATTATCTGTTTATTTAAGTCACCAAAGACGGGTCCTCTTGGTTTTAATTTGCTTTCTGTTTAAAGAAACAGAAAGGCTACAAAATCATTTATTGGTCAAACCTGAAAGTAAGTGTGAGGTAAGTGCTTTTGGGCAATTGGGCCTAGTTTGATGATGTATGGTCTTTTTTTTTTTTTAAGGTTGGTTTGAGTTTGATCATGTATGGTCAACATGCCCTTTTAAGTGTTGATATTTGTTTGTTTTCTTAACTTATCAATGTATAATTTTGTTTGCTATAATAATTAGGCGGATGGTCGAGTGCACCTGGTGGGCCATATGCCTGGGGATACTCTTTCACAGAAGAGCAAACGAAAACAGATCCAACTTACTATGGCAGGGGACCTATTCAACTTACCCAGTAAGTTCTTGGCTCCTTTAGTCCTTTAGTTCTCCTATTTATTCTGCAATTACGAGTCGCAATTAAAAGTTATATACAATGCTTTCAGCGTAATTTCTGGGATCAAGTAAATTAGAACTTCAGACCAGCTTTAATTTTTACTTTTTTAGTAGCATGCAAAATGGCTAATAATATATGGCAGCATATTTTTTCTTTAGGTAAAGATGAAATTGATGTTTCCTAACTTTATATATTTATTACAAGGGATTACCCGGTCATATATTAATTTTTATTTTCATTTAAGGTATTCCTTAATTATTTAACTAAAGACTGTTTCTCGACAGCACATTATTTTAAAAAGAGGAGCGTTCCGCTGCCAACGAAATAAATTGCCCCCAGTTGTCACAAATCACCATCCGTTGGATTTAGTCCTGATCAACGGTTCTGATTAAATCCTAGCGTTGCATCTTTAATTCTTCTTTCTTCCTCTTTCGTGCTCTTTCTTTCCTCTCCGTACCTTCTCCTCTCTCCTGCGCTCGCTCCAACTCTGGCTCTCGCTCTCTAAAGACATCTCACGCTTCAAGGCCAGCGCACGATTGTGCCCTTGAACTATTCCGACTGTCTTCGATTGTCTCGCCACTGCTCAGATGCGACCTTCCGCACCTCTTTAACCCTAGACGTATCTCCGTGCTCGTGCTCCCCGCTCTTTAACAGGTCAAATATTGATTTTCTTTACTGAGATGATCGGTGATCATTTTGTTAGGAAATGCTCATATTTTAATTTTAGATTAATTACAACTAATTAATCACCATTAACAACAAGCAAATCAATAGATCTAGTGCTAAAGCAATCACACATCCAATCAAGAGAGAAGGTAGGAGAAAATTGTACCTCTCATGAAATCGCATTCATGAGGCTCGAATCCATGGCATGGGAATCGATGGCGTGCTTGCACCGCCTCTTCCACCACCAATAATCGCCTCTAGCCCACCAAGGACCCACCACCAAGCTCAAAGAGAATGCTAGTTCTCTTGAACCTCTTGCTAATCACCTTGCTTCTTCTAATTAACTATTTAATGGAGAGGAAGAGAGGTGGGGTGCTCAACACATGAGCTTGGAAGAGAGAAAAGAGGGGCAGCTAGGAGGCGCATGGGATGGGAGAGAATGACGGCTAGGGTTTCCTCTTGGAGACCCCCTTTATATAGCCAACAACTCTCATCCACCTTTCATACTATTTACAAGTATGCCATCCACCCTAAGAGGCCACCTAATGGGCTTTCTTGGGCCATCTTAATAAAAGGCCTTTATTCATTAATTCACCAATTAATGAATCTCCTTTAATTCTCTTTATTCTTCCTTAAATCGGGCCTTTAATTAACCAATTAAATAGAAGCCCAATTAGCTCAAACTAATTAAAGTAAGTTGAACATAATTAATTATTAACTCATTAATAATTAATCTATGATTAGCTAATGCATTAAATTGTTTCCATATGATCCTTTTAATTTAATTAATTATAACGGTTCATAACGGTATATAATTAATTAATTAACTTATCACATTTCACAATACACATTATTGTGAATAAACAATAAATGCACCAAGTGGTTAGAATCCTATTTGTGCGACCCTATTTGAGGATTTATACTATGTTGGCCATGGAAATAAATCGTTATTTATTTCCAATAATCATAAGCGGTATCTAGCAACACGTTATGATTCCCAATTCGTATAAATAATGTACCGTTACAATATCTCAATCCTGCATAAGAAATAAAAGTATTTCTTTGTCTGATTCTTATGTCACATGATATCTTTGTATAATCCAAGATAGGAATGTGTCATTCTTGCAGATTATACATTTCTTGATCTAGAGTTGATTGTACAAGTTGGCCAAACAATCCAAACTCCATCAAGGGGCCCAAACAGATATCATCGCTCACTAGGTAAACTAATGAGGGACATACGATTTTCTTGATGAACAACTTTTCCCCGCACAATTCAAGAGAACATAAATAAAGTCCGTATAGCAGCCTTTATCAGGAATCAGCGTTAGACGATATTTATAGAACCTATCCTCATGTGGAAAAGCTGAGCATCTCAAACTTAGAATCAACAACATATGAAATAAACAATGACACATAACACAATCCATATGTTCATTTCATTGGGTCAAGTCCTGTACTATGTTCTACAACATATACATATGCAATTAAGTTGGTAACTCCTTACCTATGATTTGTAGAACTTAATCATCGCTTAACTTGCATACTAATCTTTTATGATAATTAATGTTCCTTGTTAATTATCAAGATTATGGACGATTTAGGTTTATTATTGTCATTCTAATGAATGATCCACAGAGATCTACAATTCAGATCCTCAACCTGAATGATCTGTCAATAATAAACTCTAGGAACAAATGATCAAATATCATCATTAACATAAACTAAGAAAATAAGTCATTAAATATTGACTTCTAGGACATAACTCCAACAATCTCCCACTTGGCCTAGAGTCAATCAATAGCGACTTCTAGCCAGTGAAGAATTTAGAACAATGTCATATATCCATATATATACATGTCTCGAACCTCAAAAGATATAATACGCTTAAAGCAAGTTACTCATACGTCCATCACGCATGGATGCACAACTGCATCTCGTATACCGTTTAAGGTAGAGGTTAAGTTAGAGTGTTCGCTGTGTTCGCGAACCTATCCAATTTTGTTTGTCCCTATATACATATATACTTCTATATATGTGTTCTTGATCGTCATCATGTGAGATCAAGTGACATCGTCATAGATCTTAGTTGGATCACCAATTTAATATTGGGTTCTTCAAGTTTAAGCTATGGTTCGAGATGCATAGAACCATATTAGCTTGACTGAGAACTTCACGATCCACACTACATTCTTTCATTGCTTCACAAGTTGCTATATATATTTTTTGTTTTGGTGACGGAAACGGTTGTAATATCCCATTTAGAACACCTTCTAAATTTACAACACCACATTAAACAAAATATGTAGCTCAATTGTATTTATATCAATCTTTCGAAAACTAGCATCAATATAACAATTTATATGAGCTTTCTTTCATCTTGTCAGATGAAAAACATATCACCCTTTCTCATAAGATACTCGAGGATATTCTTGATTATTGTCCAAATGTGTTTTTCTTTGTATCCAGTTGACAACTGCTTGTCATACTCCTTGGGTACAACACATAGGGGCATGTGCATAAGTATGGTGTACGTAATGAAACTCATAACAGAAGGATGCTCGAATTGTATCGTGCACTCTTCTCGAATTGAGTTGCAACACACCGAGTCGAACTCAAGTGTATGCCATACAACGTGGTTAGACATCCTTTACAGGAGTCTATCTTCTCGTGTAACTAGAACACTTTGTCATTATATGCACATTTTCTCAAACCTGACATCCATCATAATCTATCTCCATAGATTTTGTTTCCTTCGATTTAGGTGACTTGCCCAAGTTCTCAATTGAGTAAACATTCTCCAATGAGATCTTGACAATATTCATTTTCTTAATGTTATTCCAATTAATGTCTTGTATCTTGTACAATACATGTAATACAATCATGCTCCCACTGACTATCTTGTCTGTACAAGATACCTTTTTGACGAAGTGCAACTCCTTGACTTCCTTGTCAAAATGTTTATTCCAATTTCCACAATACTTGTTTCAATTCATCAATTGATCCTTGAAGCATATATACATTTCTAGCAATATGACAAACAAATTCTCGAATTGTGTCATATACACAATAACTTCCTTCATTCAATCAAAGAAGGCGGTTTTGATGTATCTTTCCATATATCTATATATACGAAATATAACTATTGCTAGAATGATCTTTATTGACTTATACACAGCTACAAGCGAGAAGCCGTACTTTGTACATGGCCAACTCGTTATCGACTTAGACATAGCATCAATCATGAAATTGTGCTTTGTACATAGTCGACTTGCTATCCATATCTATCTTTCCTTTAAAGATCCAAATGTTCTAGATGGATCGCTCCTTCTTGAACATCAATCAAGGTCTATACCTTGTTGTTATGTATATGGATTGCACTTAAAGATCATACAGATTCAAATCATACTTGTGGAATCGGGTCTTTCCATCGCTTCTGTATTTATCAACGGATCCTCATATGTCAAGTACGAGGATGTTGTGAAGCCTATGTACTTTTCAGTTTAGGCAATTCACTCTCGTTGATCTTTGTAGGATTGGTGCTTGAGGTCAACAAACTACTTCTACAACATCTTGTAGAGTAAGTTCTTGATCCTAATATATTGCACGAGTTTCTCGAACATCATCCATTTGTGAGATGTTTGAGTACTCTTTAGAAGCGAGCGTGCTTATAAACTTCTTTCTTTCACAACTGCTTGTGAGTTAAGTTCCGCTCAACTCCCACTAAGCACCATGTATGGAGTGACAAGTGTCCTATAAAGATACTTCTTGTAGTGACGCATAAACTCCTTTAATGCTCACTTTACTCCCACTACTTCTTCTTGAGAATATCATTCTTTAAGATTACGTTATGATGAGCAACAACTACCTTGTTCTTATCATGTTCATAGAAGTAGTACCTTTTGGCTAATTCAAGATATCCTACAAAATAATAAGCGTCTTATTTGGGTCCAAGCTTATCAATCAATCGAACCTTGAAATAAGCTTCTCAATACCAAATCTTGAGAAACAATATACCTAGAGATCGGATCTCGTAAGATGTCTTTCTCAATAGACTTCAATGGAATTTTTATTTAGTGTAAACAATATTGTCCTCAAACACAAATCCCTTACATGAGTCGAACAAATCAATTTGATTTATTACCGATCGAACTATATCAAACAATGTTCGATACCTCCATCCTTGGATACATTTTTCAATGTTCCTCATGGAGCGAGTAGTGAAACGTATTTCATACTCTTTAGGTAATATATCAAACTATATGACTTAACTATTTACCATGATCCATCTTAAGACTTTTTACTTTTATTGAATAGTTTTTCAACTTTACTCTTGAAATTCTTTTGATCTTGTCAAAAAATTCATACTTATACCATATCAAATAGATACGTTAATATCTACAATGATCGTTGGTCAAGTGGTAAAGTGTCAACAACCTTTCAATTGCAAAAGTACCCATAGGTCTATATACATCAATATGTATAAGTCTTAATCAAGTTACTTGTCCTTTAAACCTTCGTAGTTCAAAGATGCTTTTGTCATTTAACAAACACGATTCGCATGAATTTCAATTCATTTGCAATCGAATTGATTTACGAGCTCCACGTTACGTAGACTCTCATAATGCGATTCTTGTTTATATTCGACCAAGCGACTAATTTACATAAAAGTCAAATACTTTATGTGAAGTCTTACATATTTGTCATTCGAAATTTGTTTATCTATTTCAAGCAAATTCTATCAAGATGCGTGAAATCTTATACACAAATTCATAACAATAAGAGAACGATATTTCTCTATTACAAAACATGATCATCCATCATCAAATATGAAACGGAGATAAGGTTTTATGAGATGTTTGGAATAAGGTATACAACCTCAAATTCCTAAACAAACTCTTTATTTAATAAAGATAACTCTACGTATTCAATGGTAGCGGCTTAGACGTATAAGCCATTTCCAAAACGGAGTTTACTTTACTTATCTCAAACTTTCTCTTATTCATCATTGCCTACACATTTCGTTAAATGCGAGCACATGAACTAGCACCTCATTACTAGTGTGAATTAGAGATAGTGAGATAATTTGAACGACAAATATCTTAAGGTTTAGAATATCATGGTATTTCGGACAACCTTTCAAATGCCTCCCATAAATGGCAAATGAAACATCTCATGTGACACGCGGTCACTAGTGAGGATCTCAAAGTTTCAACTCAAATCTTGGTAAAGTATTCCTTTAATACTTAACCAATTACTTTTTAGCACTAACAAGTGTGCGAACAATATATCCTTTATCCATAGAAAGAGATTGTATGACAATATCAACAATCCTTGATATTGGAGATCTTAATATCTCTAGTTGTCAATTAGCTACTCAAACCTTTCGGTTCACAAGCTAATAAAACATTTATCTTCTTATAAGAAGAGTCTCTTGGTTAACTCACACTCCATTACTCGATCATAATGATTGAGTCTATATTTACTTTCTCTAAGAACGTTTTTCTTGAGTGAGTGCATGAGAACGTAGAAGTCTAGTCTAGTCCTTATGAATTCTCCAATTCAAAAGTCTAGAACTTCTAAAAGGATATAAGCATTCGTTTTATTGAATAATTTTCGTCAAAACTAATCAATCATTACGAAGCTATGTTCGGGAAGTCGAGGAACGTCTTGGGATTAAACATGCACAAGTTTCTCCTTTCCAAGAACATGTCTTAGAAATCGGTGTTACTTCTCCAAGTAAATACCTTAGAAACGAGCTTGTTGTTTTCCAAAGATTGATCGCAACGAAATTAACATATTTAATATCTATAACAATTTCAATTTAAGGTCATTTAGTTTATGCAATGTTTTGTTTATGGAATGATAAACAAAACTCCCACTACATTTATTTAAAGTCCCTAATGTAGTCGGTTTCCAAGATCCTCATTTTCGTTGAAATAGGGGACAGCGTCGGCATGACACCTAAAACAACTAGATAAGGTAGGTTCTCCAACCAATCATATCTTGTCCATATGATTCTTGGTTTGTGAGATATCATAAGTATATCCACAAACTTCGTCCCAACGTCCAATCCGAGTGGGTCCGTTGTAAAGCAACCTCTCTCTATTTGCTCCTAGTAAATCCGATTTACACCCCGACTACAATGATGGACTACGATGTCCGCGTCGGCAGGAATGCATCAATAGACAATCAATTGTATTGAAGGGGATAGAGAGAAGGAGGACGATTTGGCTAAATCAAGTTAATTTGGGACATAAGCAATTACGTGACTTTGTTTGGTGGTCGTGTAAGCATACACCCATACCTACCTATGACAATTCAAGGCATTCACAAACAATCACATAATAATAAGCATCTCAAACATTGCCGTGGGTTTGTATGGCTCCCGCTTGCATTAGTCTTCGTCGCATCTCCATGTAACGAAACTAATCTAATCAAGCCCTCCCACTAATTACTAAGATCCTATCTAATAATTAAGGGAAATAAATACATGTGATAAAATCCTAAAACCCGCCTAGGCCTTAGGGGCATGCAAGCCTCACAAGTTACATCAAAATTAACCAATTAATTATCAAGGCACCTTAGGCCACTTTACAAGCAATCACATGCATTCACAACATTTTACAACACACAAGGCATTGACATCTTGAGCCATATCAAACCCACATCCTCCTACAAAACAAAGTTAGCACATATACAATATACATGATTCACTTGCTCTTAATTAATTTCATTAATTAGAATCTTTGTGCATACTTGTTGCTCAAGTTTTTCGAATGCAAAGAAGGCTTAACCTTAACAACTAATTGTTTAAGCCCTTTTAAATTAAATCCAACCATCAAAACAGAAAGGAGGGTATTTAAGGAGTCTTCTAATTAACCTTTCATCAAATTGATTAATTAGAAATTATTTTAACTAATTAAAATACGAAATTCGGGGCCCGAAAAATTCAAAATAATTCGGTCTCCGAAAAATCTGAAATAAATCCAGAGAACTCCTTACAAAGATTGTGATTACCTGTAAAAATCTCAAGGAGAGATCAATTACCATCAGGGAGAACCAAAAAAGACAAATCCTCAGATTGTGCGCGAAGCACCGTTAGAGAAAATTCTGTTATGGGTCTCAACCTTTTGATCTGTATGATCATCCCCTTGATATTTTTCCAGCAAACAATTTACATAGAAAAATACTACATACAATAGACTATCATTCCATGAAAAGAAAATCCACAAGTTACATTCAAGATCAACGAGATAACAAGCATTTAAGCAAGGTATCCTGTTCTGGAACAGACCGTCGACCAAAACGGTTTCACTCGGTTGAGGTATCAAATCTCAATGAAAATCTATGAAATTAATTTTCACAGATTCCAGACTTAAAGGAGAACATTTCCATTTCAACACTTTTCCATAAAAGTTTCTCAATAAGTACAGTTTTTCAAAACAATCAGTTTGTTTGAAAAAACAGATCTGACAACTTCATCACTTTTCATCCTTGAACGCCCACATAATATCCGAAATATGCAACAAAATTTACATATCCAGAAAGAGCATCAAGTTTAGATTAATCCTATCTAAAAGTTACAGGTACTTTGTATACAAACTTATTTGTTACCAACCACAACAACAGAACTGTGCAGCAGAATAACAGATCTGCGCACCGTTACCGTTTAAATCACTAAAAATTCATTTTACATCGAATTTCAATGATTCCAGTGGGAAAACAACCACAACTCAAAGAGCTACAACCTCCAATAAGAAGGAAAAAATTTCAGAGAGCTTTACACCACGAAAAACAAGCAACAAGACAGAAAACAGCCATTCCAGGGCCAGCAAGCATGCACATCACTAATTAACTTAATTAATTACGAATTCTCACTTAATTAAGTGTGAAAAACCTTAAGCACGACCTGGTTCTGATACCACTGTTAGGAAATGCTCATATTTTAATTTTAGATTAATTACAACTAATTAATCACCATTAACAACAAGCAAATCAATAGATCTAGTGCTAAAGCAATCACACATCCAATCAAGAGAGAAGGTAGGAGAAAATTGTACCTCTCATGAAATCGCATTCATGAGGCTCGAATCCATGGCATGGGAATCGATGGCGTGCTTGCACCGCCTCTTCCACCACCAATAATCGCCTCTAGCCCACCAAGGACCCACCACCAAGCTCAAAGAGAATGCTAGTTCTCTTGAACCTCTTGCTAATCACCTTGCTTCTTCTAATTAACTATTTAATGGAGAGGAAGAGAGGTGGGGTGCTCAACACATGAGCTTGGAAGAGAGAAAAGAGGGGCAGCTAGGAGGCGCATGGGATGGGAGAGAATGACGGCTAGGCTTTCCTCTTGGAGACCCCCTTTATATAGCCAACAACTCTCATCCACCTTTCATACTATTTACAAGTATGCCATCCACCCTAAGAGGCCACCTAATGGGCTTTCTTGGGCCATCTTAATAAAAGGCCTTTATTCATTAATTCACCAATTAATGAATCTCCTTTAATTCTCTTTATTCTTCCTTAAATCGGGCCTTTAATTAACCAATTAAATAGAAGCCCAATTAGCTCAAACTAATTAAAGTAAGTTGAACATAATTAATTATTAACTCATTAATAATTAATCTATGATTAGCTAATGCATTAAATTGTTTCCATATGATCCTTTTAATTTAATTAATTATAACGGTTCATAACGGTATATAATTAATTAATTAACTTATCACATTTCACAATACACATTATTGTGAATAAACAATAAATGCACCAAGTGGTTAGAATCCTATTTGTGCGACCCTATTTGAGGATTTATACTATGTTGGCCATGGAAATAAATCGTTATTTATTTCCAATAATCATAAGCGGTATCTAGCAACACGTTATGATTCCCAATTCGTATAAATAATGTACCGTTACAATATCTCAATCCTGCATAAGAAATAAAAGTATTTCTTTGTCTGATTCTTATGTCACATGATATCTTTGTATAATCCAAGATAGGAATGTGTCATTCTTGCAGATTATACATTTCTTGATCTAGAGTTGATTGTACAAGTTGGCCAAACAATCCAAACTCCATCAAGGGGCCCAAACAGATATCATCGCTCACTAGGTAAACTAATGAGGGACATACGATTTTCTTGATGAACAACTTTTCCCCGCACAATTCAAGAGAACATAAATAAAGTCCGTATAGCAGCCTTTATCAGGAATCAGCGTTAGACGATATTTATAGAACCTATCCTCATGTGGAAAAGCTGAGCATCTCAAACTTAGAATCAACAACATATGAAATAAACAATGACACATAACACAATCCATATGTTCATTTCATTGGGTCAAGTCCTGTACTATGTTCTACAACATATACATATGCAATTAAGTTGGTAACTCCTTACCTATGATTTGTAGAACTTAATCATCGCTTAACTTGCATACTAATCTTTTATGATAATTAATGTTCCTTGTTAATTATCAAGATTATGGACGATTTAGGTTTATTATTGTCATTCTAATGAATGATCCACAGAGATCTACAATTCAGATCCTCAACCTGAATGATCTGTCAATAATAAACTCTAGGAACAAATGATCAAATATCATCATTAACATAAACTAAGAAAATAAGTCATTAAATATTGACTTCTAGGACATAACTCCAACACATTTCCATACTTTTTTGAGTATCGTGGCCTTGAAAATTAAAATCGTACTGAAAGCAAAAATTTAGGCCGAAAACCTTGCTTAATGTTATGCCCCTTCCATTGAAGAACAATGTCTAAGCTTGAAGTCGATTGGTCTCAAATCTAATGGTTTAGACAGTAGTCGATGGAAGTAGTGCACAACCAAAAAAGATAGATTGTAGGTGGTTATTCACTCCAACAAAATTAGCCAATGGCATTTCATATTTATTGGTTCGATACATAGTATCAAAAACCACCACATCTCCAAATTTCTCATAGTAAAGACGCCCCTTAGCTTCTACCCAAAAGAAATTAATCATCTGATCCTCCTTATCGCAATCTATTGCGTAAAAGAAGTTAGGATTTTCAGTTTGTTTTCTCCTACAATACTCTGCAACAGCTTGTGCATCACCTAAAACTAGATCTTTCCTTCTCTTATCTCTCATGTGGTTGTAACAATCCCTTTCGCTAAAATTCACACCTTCCATGTTACCAAAGATCGTTGGAACCTTTCCAATTGGCAGACCAGACTCATTAAACTTTTCTACAAGGTTTTTGGCTACTACAGGCATGCTTTTGTTAGCTGGGAGGTAAGATTTACTCTTAGGACTAACCATGACATGGTTATGATTATTACTGAACTTATATGCAAACCAGATTTTTTTCTTCTTGTCCCATTTGACAACTAATGTCGCTTCACAGCCACATCTACGAGTTAATGTTCTTCTTTCTTGTTCTTTTGTTGTTGCTAAATCCTTTTCTTTCTTTTCTTGCCAAAATCCTTGACAAGAACACACAAATTGTCGACTTGTTATACTTCCTCTGCTGCCTGGACGAGTATTTCTTATACGAACGGTGAATCCATTAGCCTTAGCAAAGGCTTTATATACCTCCTCAGCTTTCTCTAGAGATATGAATTCCATGCCTTCAAAAAATTTTAAACCATTAGCATTTTCATCAATGTGCTCTGTGTTACTGGCTTCAATTTTGTTGCCTTCAGGCTCCACCTCTATAGCAATATCTTCATTTAATTCCATAGAATTTAAGAACTCTTCATTATCCATGCTCGATAATGGCTTCTGACATAAAAAAAAAGAAGCACAATTTTAGTTCAAGATAAGATAAATAAAATAGAAATTGAACACCTCAGGAGCATCATATTGTTTTCTAAAAATAGAAGTGCATTTAAACTAATTGGGTATAGCAGCATTGAAGAGCATCAAATTGATGTTTTTTTTTAAAAAAAAGGAAAGCATCAACTTCAGAGGCATGGCAATAATCGGTACTTCATTATCAAAATTCAACCCAATTAATTTTTTAAAAAAATAGTCAACAGGCTATCAAATTTTCATTTAATAAAAGAAAAAGCAATTTCAATTACATAGTTTTATATCCTACTCTAAAAAATAAAAGAAAAAACACAACCATATCATATATCGCCTATTAAGGTGACCCCTAGCCTTGCCACAACTCCCAAATACTGGCACGTATAGAGAAAATTACAAAATATTCATACATAATCTACTAATAATTAGAGATTACATCAATTTTATCTAAAATTTTTTTAATTTCGTTGTCCAAAATCATATACCATCGATGTTCTAACAAATCTCAATTTACAAGTGAAACTAAAGTGAATTGCATATGGCCTAACTAACTTTCGACTACTGTCTAAACCATTAGATTTGAGACCAATCGACTTCAAGCTTAGACATTGTTCTTCAATGGAAGGGGCATAACATTAAGCAAGGTTTTCGGCCTAAATTTTTGCTTTCAGTACGATTTTAATTTTCAAGGCCACGATACTCAAAAAAGTATGGAAATGATCACCGATCATCTCAGTAAAGAAAATCAATATTTGACCTGTTAAAGAGCGGGGAGCACGAGCACGGAGATACGTCTAGGGTTAGAGAGGTGCGGAAGGTCGCATCTGAGCAGTGGCGAGACAATCGAAGACAGTCGGAATAGTTCAAGGGCACAATCGTGCGCTGGCCTTGAAGCGTGAGATGTCTTTAGAGAGCGAGAGCCAGAGTTGGAGCGAGCGCAGGAGAGAGGAGAAGGTACGGAGAGGAAAGAAAGAGCACGAAAGAGGAAGAAAGAAGAATTAAAGATGCAACTCTAGGATTTAATCAGAACCGTTGATCAGGACTAAATCCAACGGATGGTGATTTGTGACAACTGGGGGCAATTTATTTCGTTGGCAGCGGAACGCTCCTCTTTTAAAAAAAGGCAGAAGTTTCTTGTTGGGGTTCAAATTAACTCGAAAGGAAACTTTCAAAAAAAATATTTAAGAATTATAAATGATTGCTGTTCCCCTTAAACGACTAAAGTTGACCTATCCAACAATTTACAGGTAATAGTAAAATCGACAAAATGAAATTAAATTAAAAAACAAGAAGATCAGCTGAGAAACTGGTGCAGGCCCTTGCATCTTCTGATATGAATCTTTGTAATAATAAAGAGCTTTTACAATGTTCAGTGGATTCTCTAATATGTTGAAACTTATTGCAGCAAGTACAACTATGAACAAGCTGGAAAATCTCCAGCCATCAATGCTGACCTTGTCAATAACCCCAATTTAGTGTCGTCCGACCCGGTGATCTCCTTTAAGACAGCGATCTGGTTTTGGATGACTCCACAGTCACCGAAACCTTCTTGCCATGATGTCATGACTGGTAAATGGACCCCATCTGCTACTGACAAGGCAGCTGGCAGGTTGCCAGGGTATGGTTTAACCACCAACATCATTAATGGTGGTAAAGAGTGCAACATGGGGGAAACTACATCAGGTACAGACCGGATCGGTTTCTATAAGAGATACAGTGACATGCTTGGTGTGAGCTATGGTGATAATATTGATTGCAAGAACCAGATGCCGTATGATAAAGCTTCTTAATTGGATGTAAATGCTGACAAGTTGATATGACTAAATAATGATACCAAATAAAATAAATGATGTTGCATATTACTGAGGGTAGTATTTGCGGTTTGGGTCAGAGTTGCGCATATGTACCATATGAATAATGTTGTCAGCATTAATTGAAGGCAGTATCCCTATGGATGTATTTGTACGAATCTTATTTTTGTTTATACAACCTTAATTTCCGTATCAAAATAGAACGATAAATGTGTTGTTGCTTGCTGTACCCAAAAGTCACACAAATGGAAACTTATACAGACCCGCAAAGTAGAACGATCGTACCTAAAAAAAGGAGGTAGAACCGGTCAAAAGGAGCCCAAAATAATAGGAAAATATTAACGGGCCCTGTGAAAGAAAACCCTTACTACTTCCAACCATCAGTCATAATTCAATCCCACATTTTGTGAAGCCTTAATAAAACGAATAAAACGATTCTTTCAGAGCTAACAAAGCTACGAACGTTCCACTGTTCCCCACAAGTGGCCTTGGACAAGTATTTTGTTGACTTGAAGTCAGCGTTGCAGATAATCGGCTAATGGGATATGCAATATTGCAATCAATAATAAGTCCTGCTGCTAAAATTCTCTGCCAAGACTGGTTGTTGTGAATCTTGTGACCAATTGTAGCTTTATCTGGGAGTCAGTCAAATCCTTTAGAATTTTTTATTTTTCCTTTTCATTTAATTGTTCTTGATTTTGCATTTCAAGTAGAGAATTACAGAAAACAGAAGTAATAAATAAGGGACTAAACATGAAAGCTTGCATTTTAGAGGACCTCTGAAATTACAATATTATTGATTCAGAAGTTCAGCCTGAACTCATAAATTTCTGCTCGATTTATTTCATTTTTGAAAAAGATATTTTGCTGTATGTCCATTTAGACATAAGGTTGTTTAAATTTTTTGTATCAGAAAAATTAGCGTGTGTTTGGATAGCTGTTCTTGGAATTGTTTGTTTACATGTAACCAAACACAACATGAACAGGGTGAATTAGCCTTGTTCGTGTAATTTGCTTGTTCATCAGGGTGTGCCTGGTTCGTGGGCAAACAAGATAGTTCGCGAAGGAAAATACAACTGTATCTGCTAACTGTAACTTGAACTCCATTTCAATTTTCATCATCATTTTGCAAAAAAATTTTGTTAAAGGATCGTGATATGCAACTCGATTTGATTGGACATAGCTTGATTGCAATGCTGAATTGGAATTAGTTCTTAAATTGTCACTATTTTCTAGATGAAAAACTAAGGTAAAGTTATCTCTTTCTGCGTTAATTCTATTTCCAGAGCTGCATTCTTTTAACAGATCATAACAGCAGCTCAAATTTTTTCATTGCCTCTCAGTTATACTAAACAAATAGACAAGGAACTTCTGTGACTACTTTTTGCTTTGTTCAAAACTCATGTTGCCTGTATCAATTTGAATTAACTGTCAGCTTCGCTTCTTAATTATAACTACTGGTAAATATATAGATCATTCCTGATATCATTACAAGAAAAAGAAAATTACTATATTCATTACAGACTCTTTGCGAATAAACATACTACAATATTTAAGGAAATTGAAAATTAAGCAAATTGGCATATGGTAACCACTGATCTAGCCATGGGCTGTACGGTTGGGTGAACAGTGTGTCATGTATGAGATCAAAACTATAAGTTGGTACTTCAAGCTCGAGGGGTAGTTCATTAACTGATCGCACCGAAACAATCGATTCTGATACAGTTTCTATTTCTTGCTTGATCCCCTTATCTTCTGGGTTCTTTACATTCCAACTGTTCGATTGGATTGATGTCGTGACAAACTTTTCCAGATCGTCCGATGATGAATTATTTGCATTAGTTGAAAAGCTGGCTTTCTCCGATGAAACCTGATTAACCTGCTCCATTGCTGCCCTTTGCTCCAATTCTTTCATTGATGTTGCCTTGCGATATATCTTGCATAGCACTACATGGCCCTGCAATGTTATTTGTTAATATATTTTGAAGAGCATTGCCAAAAAATTTTACGCTACTTGCTTAATGCCATTCCAGATTGTTTATTTATTTTACTTTAGAATAGTTCTATCTTTTGATATTTTTTCACGAAATTATTAAACTATTTATCGAGCTTGAATTTTCTGACCAAATAATTGGAGACAACACACACCTGAGGAGGCACAGTATAATGGAAATTGCTGGAGTCAGGCAACCGGTACTCGTTCATGATCCAATCTGTCTTGGCACCTCGCGGGGCCCTTCCCTTGTAGAATACCAATGTCTTCCTCATCCCGATAATCTTCCTTGACTCCGTTGCATGGAATATTGGCTTGTCAGATCCCGTTGCCTTCCAGAAGCCTCGTTCAGTTGTCCTGTTTGGCCGGCCACCATTCCCGCCATTTTTCTTGTCCAATCTTACAAAGAAATACCACTCTCTCTCCCCAACTGCCAGTCCTGCAAATTAGTCATTTGAAACATTTTGATTGTCAGTTATCAAAATTTCCTAGTAAACCCTTGGAAATATCATATTTGCAAATTTCTTAAGTACCCGGGAGCTCCCAAGGATCGTGTCGGTATATGTTAAGCATTCGGATGATCTCCGATTTGAGTGTTTTGCCATGTGCAACTCGTGAGAGGTAATACTCAATGAGCTCTTGTTCTGTCGGATGGAACCGGAAGCCTGGCAAGTCCTCTTCCAGCTTACCACCTACACACTTCTCCATAGTAAACTTTCCGAGTAAATAGGACCAGTGTTTTGTTCACACCTACGTTGTGTTCTGTAGAGAACTAACCAGCCATCATGGATTTGGTTATATAAGGAGCTAAGCCGGTATGAGGTTGTGAGTCCCACACGCTTCATTATTTTAGAGGAAGGTAGACATGGAAAAAATCAAGTCCTTGGAAATTGTCTTGTTAGTTGTTGCGTCATCATGCATATGTTCTTGGGCACTGGCTAGAGTCAAAGTTTTGGTTTAATTTTCTTGGTTTAGTCTCCATAGTGGATTTAGCTTATTCCCAAATAATAGAATTTATTGTGCATTATACAAGAACCCTTGCTAGCTTAACAAGTTTACAAACTGCACCTTTGAGTTCAGATCGTGCAGATATTGAGTTTATAAAAGAAGTGCTTGTGCAATTACTAATTTCAGATAACTTTCTATCATTTCGTAGCTTTTCAATTCGATTGACGTGTTGTAATCTATGACTGTCTAAATATTTAATCACATAATTCTTATTGAATATGAATGTCAATTATCAGATTAGTTAGAATTTAGATCTGTTTTCACTTTTTGTGAAATATGTCGGTTTTATCCATCGCTCCAATTAACATGAAACCACTGAGTTAAAACATCTAATAGATTAATTATTAACATGAATTCCAGCATACTTCTTTTTCTTTCATCAAAAAAAAAAAAAAAAGTACAGTTCTTTTACACAACACAAAAAATTGAACAGTGCATGACTCCCTCCGAAAAAGAATCACAAAAACAGCATCCAAGCGTCCTATTATACTGCAATTAACAGAGCAAAATATTTTGTTTCAAAAAATAAATAATAAATAAAAAACACAGCACAATGTTAATGCTCCTTGGTTGCAATTTTGTAAAACGACGGTAGCAACAAATTATGGATCAGCTGCTTGTAATTACCCCACTAATCCTACTAAGAAGAACTTAGATTGATAAAGTACTAAAATTTTTGTATTTCATTAAGCTCCATAAATCTGCACGATCAAAGCCACACTAAATCTGAATTTTGCATTTCTTTGTAGACTTGTTAACCATATTATGGTAGTCGCAATCGTCGGTGGCATGTAAAAACCATCAAAATTTGAATTATCATCTATTGACATCAACGGCGCAATCTCTAGATAGCCCTCTATCTAGCCATTTCTAAAAAAAGGCATCAACGGCGCAAGTTCATTCTCTAATATATACTTTTCTTATGGGTCCATTATAATATACTAGAGGAGAATATTGAGCTTCGCTCGATGTAGATATCTATAATAAGGATATTTTTATTATGTTTCTATAGTTTAATTATTTTCATTTTTGGAGATATGGTTAATTTATATTTAACTTTAGAAATATAATTTAGTTATTGTAGGTAATTTGATTTGATTAAAGTTAAAGAGCTTGATCAATTTTTTTAAAAAAAAATATGTGTGCAAATATAGTTATAGTTATCTGAAATATGATTTATATGATTTATATTATGTTGATATTATTCATGAAATGTAATATTTTTTTAAATGACTTAAATAAAAAAATATATATCGTAAAAGATCTGATGTTTTTTGAGAGGGACTTTAAGCAACACAAAAGAGATGGAGACATAATGAAAATGAAAATAGAAAGGGATCACAAAAATCAGAAATAAAATAATATGTTGCCAAATTATTATATGATGTTGAACCGAGTCTGTTTTATGAGCAATAACACCCGACACACAATTAGTTACAAAGTATCATATTACAGAAATAAAAAAATGTTATTATACAAATTCACAATACTTGGAGTGCCGGATGATATTTAACTAAAAGATCCCGACATCCACACATCTTTATTTATAATATTGATGTCTGAGAAACGCCATATAGAGTTGTGGCACGCATGTACCTACTCGGAAAATCGATTCGCTTATGGAAATTAAAAGGAACTTGCGAAGACCCTTTTCAAGGTACCAGTAGTACTATTTAAGTTTTGGTCTTTTGGATTGACTGCGTGACTCGGGTCGTCCCTCCCTTAGCCTAATGCTTAATTTCGTGGAAGAGGTCTGATATTCAATAATTATATCTACTATTCCAGGCTTATTGAATTTCCAGCTTTGATTAAACGAAGGGAACATATGTGATGTCCCCTACTTGCATTTTCAATTTCACCCATGCACTATATATGTTGGGTGTGACCCATGGAACTCCCTATAATAAATTTACATTTTATTAGCTGCATTGTTTTTTTTTTTTTGATAAAATATTAGATGCATTGTAAAGAATATTAGTATAACGAAACGATATGCAATTTAACTCGAAATATTGTCATGCAAAATACGAACCGTGCTACTTGTTTTCCATTCAAATTTGTTGAACATAGGCATATACATCAAAAACTAGGAAATTCACATTTGTTGAACTAATTAGGTAGGAATTCAATTCTTTGTGGAATGCCAAAAATCTGATCCGTCTGTACCGAAAGGCCCCGACCAAGTTTGATGTCAAGTCAGTGCACCAACTAAGACTTGTTTGAATTAATAGGGTTGTAGAATAGAAATAAAGGGATCGTGTTTTAATGGAATTAATAATTTGATCCGTCCCTACTAATTTAGAAATATTGTTACAAAATTTATCCAAGAAATTGAGCCGTCCCTATACTGCAAAATTAGTTGCAATTCTAATTGAATAAATTATTCAAAGCTGAAATTATATCTTAATTATTTCTTAAACAAAAGAAAATGCAGAAAATCAACTTCTTTATTGAGAAACAATAACAATAATTTCACAAATTTCTTGATAACATTGAATTGAACTAGTATTTAAATTAAGTCAAAATTGGTTATATAAAAACAAAAAAGTGGTTGTCAGCAGTCGGCTTAAATTCCAATGGAAGTATAGGAATACAAAAAGTATATGTATATTGTATAGTCTAAGGTCCAATCAATCGATTGTTCTGATCATATTTTGATGAATATTCTTTTGCATAATGAAAGCCGATTTATCTTGTGTACGGTGTACCCAATATATTCCAAAAATCTTCCATTTTGAAAGACGACAATCTGATGGACCTAGAGGCTAGAGTCATTCGGACCAGAATCTCTGCGTGTTTTTTTTAAACGCGCAGTGCTTGGTTTTTACCATCAATCGTTCGACCTAATTTTGATGGGGCAAATTTTTTCAGACCGCACGAATTTTGACAGCTCTGATATTAATTACGGGACATCTATTATTGATCGGATGGTCATGATTCAAAAACATGTACTGCGTGTCCACACTGAGGATTTCGATCAAGAGTCATCCTGCCACTGCGCCTTAATGGCCGTTCTTGACTTGTGGGGTCAACTGGTCAAGGGCATTGACTTAAAGTCTTAAAGGCAAGATTAAGACATTAATTATTGGTTTGCAGTGCTATCATGCATTATTGCCTTATTGGGTTTCAACTTTCTTTAACGAAATTATTAACAATTAATCCTATCAGTTCCCAACTCGGTTGGACAGTAGACTTGTTCAAAGTAAACAGATCAGCAGTTTTGTCGGAAACTAGAGAGGTACAGTTGTTTACTAGTTTTGGTTTAAGCTACACCAATTAATTCATAGCATCCTGTCGGAGGACAAAACTATGATTATTCAAAATTACTGAAATGCTTGTCGGATGGGAAGGAAATCCTTGTCGAATATTGGAAAGTAGATTTAGTGAATCACACATTGCTTTTGACGAAAAGGATCCACATTCTAAAGATTCCGTGGTTTATAACTTTATTATACTGTCAAAAGGAAGAGCAACGGAAACTCAGAAACTGGATTTGAGAACGAAGTGTAAATTACAAGCTGTGACTTTTGAATTGAACAAAGCGATCCGTTAAAAACTCTTTCGTTGCTTCTTAGTTCTTTCCAAAGGCCGCATACAAAAGAAGTCTTTGGTTTTTAGTTCTTAGTTTTTAGTTTGTACTCGCTAACAAAAGAATTTCTGCGGTTTTTTTCCGTTCAAACTTCAAAGAGCCTGTTTTGTGTGCTAGACCCTAGAGGTATTTGTAACTTGGGAAAAAATTTTCAGTGCCATTCAAAACTGAGGAAATTGAAAATTTATCACTCAAAAGTATAATCTCTTATTTTTGCCATCAAAAAATTCAATTTTTTTCTATTTTTACCACTTTGTCCTTTCAAATAATAAAAATAATAGAAATATAATTTTCTGACTATTATGCCCTCGTACCCAACAATAGAACAAGTCGATCAAAACCCGATCGAACCCAATCTCCTCATATGTTCTTTTCTCTCGCACGAACATGCGAGTAAAGTAAACCCAGCTTTGGGTTCTATCGGATTTTGATTGTCTTGTTCTAATGTTGGGCATGAGTCGTGAGGGCATAATAGTCAAAAAATTATATTTCTATTATTTAACTATTATTTTTATTTAAAAGGACAAAGTGGTATTTAGAGAAGAAATTTAGAATTTTTGGATGGCAAAAATAGAATATTTTACTTTTTGGTGGCAAATTTTTAATTTCCTCAATTTTGTATCTCACATAAAAAAAATTTCCCTTATAACTTTGTTACAACTTAATCCAGGATAAGCCGGAAAATTGATAAATATGAATCAGTAATAATGCTATAGTATGGAATGATTCTGTATTTAAAATTTTTAAATCTTAAGCTTCAAGTAGACGAGGTGAGCCGCTCAATTATATTTACATATAAAATATTTAACAAGCCTGATTTTGGATTTTATAATTTAGGCCGTCCAAGAAAAAAAATTTCTATAGAATACTGAATTTTTTTTATGAAATTTGTTTGATTATAAAATTTTGACATGTAGCCATGTAGGTTGTATTGTGCTTAGACCGTTTCGAATTCTAAAAATCTAAATTTTATTGAATATAGGCCGATCTGTGATGAGCACAGTACAGCCGCAAAAGGAAGTTGGATTTGATAAAGCCTTGCACCCGAGAAGCCTTCATTGGGTCTATAGTTTTCAGGTTGACCACTATTAGGCCCATTTTAGATCATAATTGATCATTTCATTCATTTCCTCAGTCCCAATTGGGCTTTGCCCAACCACCGACAATTACAATGCTAATCATCAACGACACGAGTGACGTGTCAGCTCAGCCTAACAGCGCAAAAATGCACGTGTCAAGACAACGCAACCTTATTTATTAACACTTCCGGAGTTCCCTTTCTCCACATTCCACAATGGAGAAATACTCGCCGGAAGAAGATGATATGGACAGAGCAAAAAGTGCTGACGACAGAGAGGACTCGACAAGGCAACCACAAGCGCCTAACGTATCAGAATTAAAGCCGGTGACTCAAGAGGCGTACGGCGGTGGTTTGTATGCGGCTGAGGATAAGACGACAGTGAATAAGGAGAGAGCACAGCCGAGAGCCAGCACAACGCAAAGTGCCGATGGGCCTGAGCAGCGGGCTCCGAAACCGAAGAACAAGCCGCCACCGTCGACTGGAGATAGGGATTTGGATATCACTGGCCAGTCGTATATACAGTAGATTTAAACTTTTTAAGGATGATAGAGTTTTGTGTGCGTTGGAGCTGTAAATATATGAAACTGATCTTTTGAGGTTGTTAAAAAAATCTGTTTTGCTGTGCTGGATTTATATAAAACTTGTTAGTTTTATGCGTGTAAGTTTATCATGTATCGCCAGAATTTTGTTTTTTTGTTTTTTGTTTTTTGTTTTTTGATGAACATGTATCCTCAGTTTGGTTTCTTCAAATGGGTATACGCTTTGGTTGTGTGGCTGTCGAGGTGTTTATGTTTTTCATTTGTGTGCTGTTATACTTTCTGCACATGCCAATTATTCTAGACATTTTCAATGTTTTTAACGAGGATTAACATTCGTGTGCGGATGCAAATAGATTTCTATACCCTTAATTAAGGAGTTAGTATTGTTATATTTTTAAATCTGGGCTAAATAGTTTTTCAAACAAAATAAATAAAGAGATTCTTGCTCAAAACGTTAAGATAAATACAATACTATATTTTTTTGTTACCCTTCCTTTCCATTTCATAATCTAGTTCTGAAAGACGAACTATAAAATTAAAATCTTGGTGCCTGATCATGCAATAGCTAAATTGAGTCCGCTTCTACAATGGAAAGGAATCAGGAGTCCTCGTTATTACCTTGCTCTGATACCAATGTGGGGGGATACCAGGAATTTCTCGCCTAATTCGGATTATTAAAAATGCTGGTTAAGAGAGAATAATGCGGAAAAACTTATTTATTGATAATGGTTTTGTACAAGAGAGGGAGATATTGGTGGGATGGGTCATGCCCCTATATCTTTACATATATTTATAGATACAAGGAAGTACTTTGCGTAGCTGTGAAGCAGCTTACCAAAGATTCCCACTAAGAAAAGCAAAACTCACTTAACTATCCACTCAAATAAGAAGAAAAAGCATATTGAAAGTGAAAGCACACCAATCCAAAAGTTGTTATAATAATTGAAGCATCTTTAGCCACGTGTGTGGTTTCCTTCATGCTTCTAATCTATTGGCGATGGCATCTTCTAAATCTGAGTCATAATTCGGTGCCATCATTTGCTATCATAAGGTCTTCATCTTCGAAGCACCTTAGATTATCGCCTATCTGAACAACTGTGGCTTAATCTCGGTAGACCTCTTCATCTGGGTCTTCCAAGGTCAAATATGATAGTGAACTGTCTAGGTACATATCCAAAGTAGTGATAGGCTTATATCTTGAATTCTCACTTTGACAGAGATCCAAATTTGTTATACCAATAAAAGTTTTTAATGGTACATTTATAGTGGTTTGTCCATCAGGTCTGAGCATGGGTCTGTTATCTTTTCTTTTCATTGAGCTTGGATCCCATCGAGGAACTGTTCGTGCTATGTGGACAATTGTATTTCCTACAAACCTATAATAATTTATTAGGTCTGAAATTTTCTCAGGCAACCCTTCTGGAAGGCTATGGGTAAAATCAATGGTGTGGATAAACCCATGTGCATAGAGATTTGAAATCTCTTCTGGGGTCCATTTGTAATACTCATCCTCGTATATTTTCATTTTTCTTATTACGACCCCAACTTGCATAACTCTGGCTCTGTGAGCTATGAGATATAGCTCCTGTAGCATGGCTTCATATTGTTGCCAACACATATGTTTAATTTTGTGACTAATCTCATTAGGCAATTCTCCTAAGAGATTGTTTCTTAATTTAGGGATCAGAAATGACCGCTCAAGTGTGTGAACTGGATTTTGGTGGTGTCTCACCCTCTCTTCTAGTTTTTGTTTGGAAGTGGATATGTCTCTCATCTTCTCCTTTAATTTTTCGTTTTCCTGCTCTAGTGAGTAGAGCTGGTTTGCGAGTACATGTAGTGCTCTGGCCTTTTCTGCTTTGTCAATGGCGACAAAACTAGCGTCAAGCAAGGCTGAGCTTTTTAATGACAATTTTATAGAAAAGTCATTTTGGAAGATGGGACAGTCATCGCTGACTGGCATCCTATTTTTACCAATTGAGACAATTTGCCTCTTTTCCCAGGCTCTCGGTTGAGAGAAACCATGGATTTTCTTAGTCCTAGCAGCATATGTTGATGCTGAGAACTGTTTTATGGAGGAAAGAGAACCTTCGTTCGCTTTTGTTTTCTCCTTTCCTTTTAGAGAACTCTTTGTCGTACTGGCCTGCATCTGCATTAAACAAAATATTATATTCTCTAGAAATCTTAATACTAGGCATACTCTTGGCATTTAATATACTTAAAACCTAAAATCATCCCTAAAATGTTCTTAAATCAAGGTTGTTTCAAATCGATTTCTCGGTAAGGGTGCCTTTTAGGGTTGTTCCAACAGACTTATTATTGCATATCAGCAATTCCGGGATGCTCATACCTTTCATTAATTGTTTCATCAAATCTTTCAGCCATACGATAACTGCATAAAAATTCAATAAATATTTTAATTTTTGTTTAGGTGCCTTCTTACTCTAATACCACAATTATTACGAACGTACGGTACTTTTCCGCCTTCTGCGTACTTATTCCCTCCTTTATCGCCTATAACATGGTCTTGTAAGTTCACATCTCCTAAACCATAAAATAATTATTTCATATCTTACACGATTATTATTTGGCCGAAATATTTAACAAAGCAACTCATTCATGGTAATTTTGCAAACCTCTCCTGCTAAATACTTGGCTATTAAGCTCATTGTTGGAACAGAGCCCTCTGGCCCTTACCTGAAATGACTACTCACGAGTCATCATTATTACCTTGCTCTGATACCAATGTTGGGGGGGGATACCAGGAGTTTCTCGCCTAACTCGGATTATTAAAAATGCTGGTTAAGAGAGAATAATGCGGAAAAACTTATTTATTGATAATGGTTTTGTACAAGAGAGGGAGATATTGGTGGGATGGGTCATGTCCCTATATCTTTACATATATTTATAGATACAAGGAAGTGCTTTGCGTAGCTGTGAAGCAGCTTACCAAAGATTCCCACTAAGAAAAGCAAAACTCACTTATGGTATCAGAGCGGAAAGAAATCATGCAAAAGTTTAATTGTGAGTTAAAAAAAAAAAAGTGAACGTCTGAACGAGGGTTGTCTTCTGTAGTCGTTTATCACAAAAATAATGCATAATTTGAATAAGGGTTTTAAACAGACAATACATTAATTGTGAATAATTTGTTGTGTTCGACTCTTTAAAATGTAGAAGTTCGTTCCTTAAAGTTAGTGTTTGGTTGATCATAGTGGATCAAGGGTGCAGTAACGATATTAACTAATAAGCATCTGTAAGTTTATAATGCCCAGAAGTATATACTATTTTTTTTTTCATTGTTGCGTAATTGAGACTTCTTTTGAATTTTTTACTGCATGATGATAAATAATTCCAACACAAGTATGAAACATATTTCTCCATTAAAGTTTTAATGTGTTAGTGCGTGTATAAAAATAATCGATCATTGACTAGAAAACTCAAATAATAGTATTCAAATTTTGTTACGCCTTAAATTTGTCATAAAAGTAGATAGAAGCATGGAAATATACATGAACCCTACGTTCACCATTAATTACGAACAAAAAAAATATAAAACCGGACTGCGAAAAACGTAAATGGTATGCTTAAAAAATTTTGAAATAGATTTGTGAATTTGAAAACAATATTGGACATTTTTTCGTTCAGATTCTAAGTATAATTATGCTTCTTCAAAGTGAATATACTATTGTATATCTGTTATTAAATTCGGGATGCACATCAAATAATTCTTTAATTTTCCTGACAATAACCAGCGCAAAAGCTCTAGCTTTCCACGTGTATCATTTGACAAAGATGAAATCTTATCCATTTCACTCACTAATGGAATCAAATAATCAATCGGACTTATCCTATTCACTGACAGATGCCTAGAAAAATTGGTACGAAAGGTACTAGCGAATTTCTTTATGGCAAGGGAAAAATAATTGCAGCCCACTAATCTCCGCTTTTTAATGAATCTGTCATCTGTGTCGTTTCTCTTGGGTTTCCTCGTCCCACGACACCGTTCCGTTTGACACGTGTCTCGGACAAATACTTGTTGTTTTCTACTTTTCTGCTGTCTTCAATTACTTGTGTACTAAACTTTGTACCCTCCGTGTTGTTTTAATTAAAGGAGTACAAAATTACCGATTGAATTAATTTCGTATTTATTAAATTGCAGTGAATTTTTTTATGAGATATCAAATTTCGTCAATTATAATTGTGCTACTTATATCAGTCTTACAAATATGGTATGCGTATAATAAAAATAGGGAACATTGTATGCTGAAATGGATTAAGGAATACGATGCTAGACATAATTATTACTAACAATGCAAGAGTCGTTATAAGACCTAAAAAATTAATCATCAGTCGAAATATTTTAAGATCACCATTAATTTTTATATCGGTGATCAAATAATTTTAAATGTTACTAAATTTCATATAGAACTTTTGTATAACATAGTAAAAATAATCTACAAAGTGTAATTAATTTCATGTGAATTTGCGATGCATGATCTATACATACTGTAAGAGTTAATACAATCTACAAAATATAAATCTGTACCGGAACCTTACTAGTATTATATCTCAACGAGTCCAACGAAATGTTGGGGAAGATAGTTGCTATCTAATACATAAAATTTAAAAAAAAACAAAAAAAAAAAAATTTGTTGGGCATGTTATTGCTGAGTTAAACCGTTAAATTTATTTAAAAGTTAGTCGGTAAAAAATATATAAATAATTCAACGTGTTTAACTAGGTCTGAAATTTGTATGTGATAACATTATTCCAACAAAAACAGTGCGTAAATGTGTTTGAAATTACTCTTTTATTAGGGGAAAAAAATGCTTGGCTAGTAAATGCCGCACCGAGCATCTTTTTCGTTTAACCCTGAGGAAATAGTTTCAAAAAGCGAAAAGTGCCGCACAGGAACTGGGTACGTTGACGTGGCGCAACTTCAGCCCAGTATAACCGAGGCGGTGTCTGGCCACGTAATCCGGCTGGATCAGATCCGGATCACTTTTTGACTAGCCACGCCTGATGATTGTTCCTGTTATGACACGTGGCGTACAAGTGTTCTTTTTGCTGACCTTTCCACATAAATTTCGGTCGGTGGATAAGACCGGACCCCCTAAAAGGCAGGAAATAGCGACATTCAGCTTTTTGGATTGTAGTTTGATGCCACCTCAATATGACTGGATATTATTAGTAGCATGGAAAAATGCAGCCATAGATGAATGGACGAGAGCTTGTTATTTTACTGAGAAAGTTAAGTATACTGATATTATTTGTCAACAGATAAACATTACATCATGTCCGGTTAGATTTAGAAGCTTTATATGCTGATTTAGAGGTTTTTGTCCTATATTTTCATTAAAATATGTAAATTATATAGACAAATATTACTGTCCAATATATTGGACGGATGAGTTCGTCCAATACGATCGTTTTCATATTTTTAAATTTCAAAAGATCGATCCGAGCCGTTCAATATATTCTTCATATTGGAAACTTGTATGAAACCAATTTTTACATTATTTGAAATTTTTTTACTTATTTTTTCATATTTTAAAAAATTCATGATATAAAAGTTCTGGATCGTCCAATAACAACGATTTTCTAAAATACAAAAAAAATAGTAAAAAAATTCGAAAAAATGTAAATTTTGGTTTCTTCTAAGTTTCAATATGGTAAACATATTGAAAAGTTCGGATTGGTCATTTGAAATTTAAAAATTTGAAAACGATCGTATTAGACAGACTCCGTCCGTCCAATATATTGGACTCTAGCATTTCTCACATTTATATTATTATTATACGTATTTTTTAAATACAAAGCTTCCTTTCGAGGGACGGATGAGACTTGAGACTATCTAGTACTACAGTACCAGTTAGCCAATTTTTTTTTATCGCTATGTGAAAGATTCTCATTATTTCTAGTATCATTTGGGTCTTAATGCATTTTAATATGTTACCTACATAGAAAAATGGTGACGTCTCCTATTATCTATGTTCGACGCCTTGTTGTGTCGTTTGGGATGCATGAGAATTGGCCAATTCTTGGAATTGGCAATTCCATTTTTCAATTTTTCATCCAAACGGTTTTGGAATAGCCAATTTCATTCCTAACATAATTTTCAATAACACTCTTCCTAATAACACTTTTCTCTCTATTTTTCACACTTCCCAACGCTATTCCTAAACTCACCATCCAAACAACATTTCCAATTTCTGGAATAGCCAATTCTCACAATTCCTGTGAATAGTGTTTTTTCCTAAATTTATGCTATTCCTATCCTATTCCTAACCCATCCAAACGACACCATATCATTTGCATAATTTTATTTAATTAATTGGCTTTGTTATTTGGCAGGCTAAGTGTGTAACAAAATATGTAGTTGAACTTTTAATTTCATTGCAATGACTTGGCAGTTAACCTAGTCCTTATTAGAGAGGAGATAATAAATATTGCCCATTGAGTTATTTAACATTTTTTTTCTATTGCTTAGTTAAGATATCGTGTATATTAAATTAATTACGAGCTCTATGGGCGCCACTCACACCCCTACGGGGATCTGAGTTCACGAAATTGGTAAGATGCTTTTTTTTTTTTTCATAATAATAGTTAATCTTAGTGCTATTTTGTTTACAAATGTTATATTAACAATAAATTAATATATTTAACAATCATGCAACCCAAGTAACAAATCAAAATATATGAAAATATTAGCCACGTAGCATGTCAATTTTATTTAATTTAAAGACCAATCACTTATTCAGTAAGTAATACAAAAGGTCATAATATATCAACATTTGGTCGGTGCCTACAAATTTCTTAAATTTCATTTTAAGTTTCATATACGATTTAGAAATGTTATGAATAGAACATAAAATTTCTACAAAACTTGAAAATCTATTTGTGGACCATAAATTGAATTTTCAAGAAATCATCTTCATTTGGATTTTTCTAGTCTTGGCTTTAAATAGAATAATACATACATTTGTAGTATTCATTTTTTTAATAGAAAAATAGTTCATTTTGATTAATATATTATGGAGTAGTTTAATTGTATCGATCATCGCATAATAATTTGTATGATATTTTTTTAAGTAACAGAGTACAACCAATACTGCGTGGCACCCCTTCATTTGTTTAAGCACGAGCGATGAAATTCAAACACACTTATACCGTCATGAGACTAGGCATCCAAATTATTCCTACACAATTTCCTTAGAATTGGATGGTTGGGACAGCCTTGTAAATCCGTGCGATTCAAATCCAACGACGCAGATTTGCCTCAAACTTTTCAGTCGGGTCTTGGCAATTGGAGAGGATCCATGGAACAAACTCAGCAGAACCCAACGGCTGCCCGGCCTGTTACGGCCCGGACCCAGCCGATTGATCGGAACAAAGCAGACCACAAATCGGCGTACGCAGCGAGCCCCATGCTGTGGGCCCTGACGCCTCAGCTCACGTGTATAGTAACCCCCCTTGTGCCAGAACTCCGACCCCACCGTTCTCTTTTTCATCCAGAATACGCTAAGGCTAGGTTTACACCGTATATTTTGCTTAAGACATTAAACGATTCTAAATTAATGATATAAAAAAGGATGGTTCAAGTGAAATAAGTTACAATAAGCTTATTATTATTTTTTATTGTATCGAATTAGTTAATATTTTCAGTCATTTATTTTTTATTTTATAATATCGATCAATGGACTTCTATATTACTTTTCAAAGTTGTTCGATACACATAAAGAGATAAAGAGATTATGAGATAATGTCGATTGCGTGCGGCAATGGACATTTGATTATCTATTTACCTAACAAGACTCTGGTTACCTTTTTCCTATAAATCTTTAATAATAAAATGATAATGACATACCACTAATTGCGTACGACAATCTATTTACCTAACAAGACTTTTTTTCTTCTTCTAAATATTTAATAATAAAATGAAAATGAGTCAGAATAATCAAATTATACGATTTTAAAAATATGAAAAATATATTATAAATAATATTTATGCCATCAAGTTATAATTATTTATCACAATTTATTTTTTACACAACAATATTTTTTAAATCAAATTATTTTATATCTCTTATCAATCATTTATGCTTCAAATTTACATATTTTAGAGTTTTCAATTTATATTTTTAATAAATTTTTTATTTATATAGGTCTTTTTTTTTAATCTTATAACATATTTTGAAAGATATTAATTTCCAAGATAAAGAGATAATACTTATCCCGTGTAAGAGTGGGCATAAGAGTTGTTCAATTATTGTATTTTTCGTTCCAAACTAGAACATTGCTTTTCTTTGCTTTCAATCGAAAATGATAAGATTAGATAAGGTCGTTATAAAGTAAATAATTGCGGTCTATGAATTTAAAGAAATAATTGGAAAACAAATTATCAACATGAAGGATATGTGAGGAAATAAAATTTGATTTATTAAAAGAAATACATATTAATTTGATTGAAATAGCCACGATTCAAAAAAAAAAATTATAGAACACTTTGTAACCTATGAAAAGAAATTGAATTAAAAATTATATTATGAATCGAGGTAGAATTGAATGTTGGAGAGTACATTAAAAAAAAAAAAACATCTATTAATTCACATAAACAAATTACAATAGTTGTTAAATTCTAAGAATATTATATGAATCAAATACTACTTTTGACACTTTCTAAATTAAAACATTCATTGAAATTTATACTTTACTATTTTAGTCTCATATCATATCACAGATTAAAAAATTATCTATGTATAACAAATGCTATAATTAACTTAATAAACCCACAATGCACATGCAGTCACGGTCCACAAAACCCCACAAGACCGAGTGTACCAAAAGTTCACTTGCAATTTTGTGCCTCTTCAAATCACCTGCTTCTCCCCTCGCCTCTCCTCTCTTCTCCGTTCCATTTCAAGCTTCCAAAACCTCGCTTTCACCTGGAACCATCGCTATTGAAGCGCGCTTTTTAAATAGTCGCTTCAACTTCCTACACTCTCTTTCTGTATCGCTCTTTGGCCTGGGGAACCAGAGATGGCAGCGTGCACCAGAGGTCTAGTGGCCAGACCCTTTAGCATCAAAACTCGACTCAAAGTCTCTTCTAACCATGGTGATGTGCGAATGCCAGTCTCTAGAGAGCGCCTCTTGCCTTGTAAACCTGTTTCGGCTAAGTCTATGCTTCATCTCTCTCTCTCTTCCCAACGGTACCTACTATAAGCTACTCTCTTTCTCTCTCTCTGTCTGTAGTGACGTTTACATAGTTGATTGGGAATTTCGGGATGATCACTTAACCAAAGAGGAAACCTGAATACCACTGACAAACAGTGTTGCTTATTGAGTTTTGTTTGAACTTAGTAGATAATTTTTTCTTGGGGTTTTCAAATTTTTCAGAGAGGAACTAATAAAGATTCCTATTATTGGTTTGGGACTACCTGGTGGCCAGTGTCTTTTGGATTACACTTCTTTGCAACTCTTGCTCAATAATTAACAGTCAAGTGTCCCCAATAGTTTTTCTAAAATTTATTTGAAAAGAGTTTTACTGAGATAACACTACGTCAATTTGCTGCAATTGTAAATTAAGGTATGATCAAATATGTAATTTTCACTTTCCTGGGGTTTTTATTTCCTGAGGTGCAAAATTTGTACTGTAAATGTAGAATTGCTTTTGCCTTTGAGCGGAACAACAATTTTGGTCAAAGTAAACTCAGTTATCCTCAGAGCAAAATTTTGGGCCAACTTTTTTATTAAAGTGCCCGACTGTCCAGATACTGTTAAAAACCGATTTTCAGTACAGTATTTTGGTACTGTCATTTTAGTACTTTCGTACTATGTCGAGCCAGACATGGCTGTTGCTTTAGTTAAATTTCAAACAATTTTAATTTGGTATTTCAATTAACTTAGATGTTTGAAGTTTGTCTGATATTTTGTTGTTGACATTTTTGTAGTTCCTTAATCTTTTAACTACTTTTGTTACTTTTGTTTTTTTTTTAGATTCCGGAGGCTCTCTAAAAACCAAGGGGTACCCTTGCGTTGTAGTTCAAAAAGTTCAGCCCCTCAATCGCGAGATACTCCCCCTAAGAGAGGTTAATTTATTTCACTGCCCAATTATATGGTTTCCTGAATACAACTGACAATATGATGGCACATTTTTTTTTTCAAAGTTTTACCAAACTGAACGTTACTGATTGTTTTGAATTATTACTGAAATTTCTTTACCTTGATTCTGGTAAAAAAAATTGTTTCTACTGAAACCAGAACCATTTTATAAAATTCAGTTGCATATGTTTCACAAGAAAAAAGAAAAGGACACTAATTTGGTATAACTAGGATTTTTATATGGTATGTACCAGCCATATTGGTGTCGGTACCTGCCAAATAATTTGGTAAAACCCACATCAAGCTACAACTGACAATATGATGGCACATTTTTTTTTTTCAAAGTTTTACCAAACTGAATGTTACTGATTGTTTTGAATTATTACTGAAATTTCTTTAACTTGGTTCTGGTAAAAAAAATTGTTTCTACTGAAACCAGAACCATTTTATAAAATTCAGTTGCATATGTTTCACAAGAAAAAAGAAAAGGACACTAATTTGGTATAACTAGGATTTTTATATGGTATGTACCAGCCATATTGGTGTCGGTATGTACCTGCCAAATAATTTGGTAAAACCCACATCAAGCTATGTTACCATAGCTATAAAGAAATGGAAGGGAGAATAAAACTGCTACACTACTTGCCAGTAGTGGCAGCGTGGATATGCATATTAAACTTCATGCAACCTTTATCCTTGAAAAATGTAAATAAGTATAAAAAAAACAAAATGCTACATTAATTAAGCAGAAAGAGTAGGTCCTTGGACGGGAATGAATTTTTTTCATATATTATAAACCACTACATTCTTAAATGGTTAAATGTCCTATTTTTTCCGAATAAAGACACTGGAATCGCAAGTGAGAAGGAGTGGGGAATTAACCTGCTTGATGAAGAGGTGAAGGAGTTTGGCACAAACGAAGATGGGAGCACATGGTACCGAGAGAGTGGTGAAGATTTGGGGGAGAACGGATACAGGTGCCGCTGGGCCCATATGGGTGGCCAGAATCATGATGGTTCTGTTGAGTGGAAAGAAAGTGTAAGATGATCATTCCTTGCTTGAAATAACAAATTGTATTGACATTTTTGAATGGCTGTAAATTTAGTGTTGTTTGTCTGGTTGTGCTTGAATTGTTTATGATGCTCTAGGACCTCTTCTCAAAGACTAGAACACTCCCTGCTATATAATGGACCAGATACAAATGGTACAAATTTGGTGGGGAGTTTGGAAGTGGGGTTAGCTGAGCCTTTAGCCTTGATACATACATTAAATTAAATTAAACATAGTACTGGACCTGACTTGACTGGTTTATAAATCAAGTAGGTAGTCCTTGATTCTTAGTATTTTGTGGGATTATGGCAATACCCTTTTATATTTGACTGTATATTAATTTAACTTTTAAATTCATTTATTTCTGAATTTTTTGTGACAGTGGTGGGAGAAAAGTGATTGGACAGGCTACAAGGAATTAGGTTTGTTCAGTTCTTTATATCCAATTATCTTATTTACATATAGTATCTCTCTAATGTAGACCTGCTTTATTCACAACACCTACCAAAATTTCGAGTAGTTAAATAATTAATCTGTTACCAATTTGAAGCTATAAGCTGTTCTTACTTGTAGCATCTCTAACATATTCTTCTTTTTACAGGTGCTGAGAAACATGGAAAGAATGCAGAGGGAGATTCTTGGTGGGAAACATGGAAAGAGGTCCTTTACCAAGATGAATGGAGGTAATCCTTAACACTTTTTTTTTTAACATTTGAAAACTATGTGCTCCTTCCATAGTCTCTTTCTAACAATAATTTGTCCTTGGTGATCATAATTGTAACAACTCTATTGTAACAGCAACTTGGCAAGGATCGAGAGGAGTGCAGAAAAGCAGGCAAAGTCAGGCACTGAGGATGCTGGGTGGTATGAGAAATGGTACACAACTTCAATCTTGTAGTATATGTTTTTAACAATAATAAATATTCTTCCATTTTTTTTTTTTTTTTTACAAAAAAAAACTATATTGTTTTCATCTTTAGGTGGGAGAAGTATGATGCGAAAGGTTGGACCGAGAAAGGAGCTCACAAGTATGGGAGGCTGAATGAGCAGTCCTGGTGGGAGAAGTGGGGCGAACATTATGATGGCCGAGGCTTCGTTCTTAAATGGTCGTTTACTCTCTTTTAATCTTCCCAATTTCTAATTTATGTAACTTAAATGGTCAACTGCAAATTGTTTCCATCACAAGTTGTTCCTTTCATGTTGGATGTATTGAAAATCGAAATCAAGAGCCAATCTAAAAACTACTTCCCCATTTCGAAGACTTCCTTTTGCTTTGTCTGCTGGTGGTCATGCAGCAAGTCTAAACTGGGTTTAATTGCAGTTCAGATGAGGTGCCATTATGTATCTGAGAGTAAATTGAGAGACGTTTTAAAGTGGCACTTAAGTGCAAAATGGGTGCTTAACCAGCGCTCAGTTTTGCATGAGGATTAACTGAGTCCTAATTTGGCTATACCTAATTTTCTGAATCCTGTTAACGATTCAAGCTTCTTCCTCAAAATACCAGGACAGACAAGTGGGCAGAGACAAAATTAGGCACAAGATGGGGAGATAAGTGGGAAGAAAAGTTTTTTGCTGGAATAGGTTCAAGACAAGGCGAGACCTGGCATGTTTCTCCTGCTGGCGAGCGTATGCTAATATCTTTTTGAATTTATTTATTTACTCCTGTAACTTTCATAGTATCTCTTGCTTACTCAATTTTCAATTATTTAGGCTGGTCAAGAACTTGGGGAGAAGAACATTTTGGTGATGGGTATGTGATTGTTTTGACAATCCCTTTAGGATCTTTGGTTTGATGCATCTGTGGCTACTTAATTTTAGTTTTCTTGTTAACTTTACATAAATTTTTGATGCTATACAGAAAAGTGCATAAGTATGGAAAAAGCACAACAGGTGAAAGCTGGGACATTGTCGTGGATGAAGACACCTTTTATGAGTAAGACTCTGTTATTTCGTACATTAAATACTTGTGTTCCAACTCAGAAGTTTCTTTTGTTAAATGAAAAGTATTAGATATTATACTTTGTGTTTATAAAATTAATTGATAGAAAGTTAGAAACCTCAAACCAGTCCCCGAACATTGCACAAACCAGTAAAGACATTAAAATAAGCTTTAGCAACCGAATTTTGACGGGTTCTCATTCTTTATTGCACTGGAAAATGTGAAGAACCAGTTATTTATTTACAGGGGCTGTTTTGAGATTAGCCCTAGCAAAATTCCAATAAAAATTTGACAACTCATGCTGCAACTTTCATAACTCTGGAGAGGATAAGAATTCAAATTTGGTTTATGCTGTTCAAATTTGCCTCTCTTTTATTTTTTTTTAAAAATAAAACTTTCCTTGAAGGGATCAAAAACAGGAATTAACATTTATTGTGATCCTTGATCCACCAAGGAATCAATTATGTGATGAACAGATGTTCCTTTCTTGAGAAGCCCTTAAATTTCTTTTGCTCATATCAAATTGTCAATGCCTAAATTTAGCTTGTTTCATTCTAATTTCCCTTTTCAAGGTCTGAACCACATTATGGATGGGCTGATGTGGTGGGAGATTCAACCCAATTACTCTCCATAAAGCCTGTTGAACGGCCACCTGGTGTCTTCCCTGATTTTGGTTCTTCAACGCTCCCTGAGAGTGATGATCCCGGACCGGGACCAACAGTTCCTCCTCCAGACCAGTGAAGGAATTTGGCACGTTCCTTGCCAATTTCGCATGGGATGCCATAATTTTTTCCTTTTTTATTTATTAAGGTCTTCGTTGTATTTAAGAAAAAAACAGTAATCTTAATTATTAGCTCTTCATCAATTCATTGTTTCATTCATTTGGTGTGCTAATTTGCACAACCATTAATGTGTATTCTTGCAAAACTTCAAATGTTGAATATCTTTGTGTTTGCAGGGTAGAGATAAAACATGTTTCTGCTCTTCACAAAAAAAAAAAGAAAAAAGGAAAAAAAAAAAAGGAAACATGTTTCGCTAATTTATTTAACCATTTCTGATTATAATTTTTTATCAATGTTACAGTAGTCTGTCATTTCTTTGCTACACGTGATGATACAGTCGTTTACTTACACTTGAAGCTACAATCCTATAAAAAGTTGAAAAACGGTACTTAACTTTTAAATCTCTCTCATTAGCAGTTGAGCTGTTATCTCGTAGTTATAATAGTCAGTAACTAATGTAAAAGCCCAAAAGTTTTTACTAAATTTATTGTGGTTCTAAACAACAGCCAATCTGGCTTATAATCTTCGCTCTTTTAGTCTTTATTTGTGATACATGTTGATTTTCTAGAGTATGTGATTTATATTGATGCCAGATATTTTTCTTTCTATTTTTTCTTTTTGTCTAGATGTGTGACTCTGACTATTATAGTCAGTACTTTTAGTACCACAGTATAGTTAGCTGGTAATGGAAGTTGTGAATTTCGGCAGAGCGTCATATGGATCAGTAAGAATTATTGAAAAAAACAATTTTCAGAGGAGGATTTTTTTTTTTATTTTTTTAATGATGTGGTCAAATTTGGCGGCACTGCCGCTGACATGGAAAGTGTTAATTATCTTTTAAGCCAGCGTAACATTTTTGTTTTGTTAGATTAACTAAGTGATGCATTCAGACTCACAAATGTAGGTACTGAATCACATATTAATTAATTAATCAAGTAAAATGAAAGCCTATTTCACATCAATTAAATGCATCACGGTTATATTTTTCAAATTTCGAGGCCTCGCAGGTCGCAACCTAGTACCCATTTGCTTTATCATTAATAATATGTGTTAAGTATTCTTTATGGTACCCAACTCCTAGCTTAAACGACAGTTGTCGTGCAATAAAAATTATTAGGAAACGTTGACACAAATTAAAAACAGCCAGTTGAGAGATTTGAAATCTTCTCATCCAACTTCTTCTAGAACTTAGTACAACTGTTATTGATTTAATGAGATCTATAGTCTAGGTTTTGTCAAAAGCCAGACTACACAGGCAGCTTCGGTCTAATTAATGGCTAGATAATTGGTTCTCTTTCGAAAATTTGTCATAGCCCGTTGAAATTATGAACCGTGTTTCCTGGTGTCTTCCAAGAGATATTATTTGTTTCTCGTTTTATGTTTTATATAAGTTTTAGACGATTTACAAGCAGACACAACTATTAACTAAATGATTATGAAAGTTCATAGGTTCAAAATCTTCTCAAACTACTACCTTACAAGAAACACTTGCTGCTATGAATAACCCAGTATCGATCAAAGCTGATGAAAATTTTTATGGACATTTAATTTTAAAAAATAAATTGAAGACTTTGCATTGCTAATTTATCTTAAAACTACTAACTAGTGATTAAAAAGAGAAACAAGTCTGCCGCCAACCCGCCATATACAATACAAACGATAGAGTACCCTACCGATTACCGAATAAATCCATTGATTTTATTTAAGATAACAATAGTTCACGAATCCCGGATTTAAACGATACAAATTGCCAATCAATGAATCATAGCAACTGAACATGGACTGAAGCCTATAGGATCCTTAAAATTACTTTTCAATGTTATAAATTAAACTGCAGTGTCGCGTATTAATTGTTTTTTGCAACTATCCACATTTGTCCAATTAATTATAACCAATTGTTTTACCTAGTTATTCTCAAACAACGAGGTGTGGGGCATGATCATGGAACGGATCTTATCAGTTTGGTTCATGTCCATATCGGCAATGTATTCTACCCGTTATATATTTGAGTTTTTTTTTTATTTTTTTTTTATTCGATATGTAATAGAGTATTGACAGGTCCATATTTTCAAGAATTCAGCGTGAACCATTTATCTGCTAGGAGCCGAAGATAAGAACAGTAATAATAAAAAAAACAAAAAATCACTTCAATTAACTCATTACAATAACAAAATAAAAAATATAATTAACTATAGCCAAAATATAGTTAAAAAGAAAAATCCACTCCGTGACCGAAGTCGTAGTGCAAAGTGCAAACAAATCGCGCACGCCTCTTCACAGCTGTTAATTTTGTCTGCTTCCAGCTTCCTAGTTCAATTTTTTTTCATTGACTAGTTTATCTTTCTATTTGGCATTTATGATTTATTATTTTATTTGTGCGTCCAACTCGGACTATCGAGTCTGAGACTGAGAGGTTGCAACTATGTATGATAAGCACTATACTATCACCATGTGCCGGGTACTTGTTGAGAAGTGTTATGACCTGCTACACTATATGTCCTAAAAAGTCGTCAACAGAAAAATTTGGTCTTATATCAGTGTGAACTATCTTACAGGTCGCCTTAGTTCTAACAATTTGTCAAAAAGAAGTCGCCTAATGGCCTCGGCGATTCTGCCTTTCCCACGTGTTTCGACTTGTCCCGTGAAATTCTTAGTTCTCGCTCTGTTTACAGTGATACTGTACTATATAAAATACTTACATAGAAGATGATTCATTTAGAATAGTTAATTTTATAAAAAATTCTAAATTAATTTAAAAAATAAATAATTATAGATATAAAATTAGCTTCATAAATTGATTGTATATCGAAGTTTCATGAGATTTAAATGTCTTCTGATATTCTATGAAAAACAATAAAATTTAAGCCATTTGATAGTCTGTGAAACACTTGCTTACAATTTTATTATATTTTTTGCTCATGATACATATAAAATATAAATTATGTTATGAATATCAGGCTTTGAAACTTAGAATTATTTTGTCGATGGTCAAAACGGTTAAATGATCTAAATTGGCAAATTTATCCATTTTATCCTTATATATTCTTCCTAGAAAAGCTTTAATTTCTAGTTTAATTGTGTATTTTTTATACAAAAAAAAGGAGAAAACTCTAACAATCACTATATTCAAAGAACCATTATGCCAAAACTACGAGTGTGAGAATCTGAAGTACATATCAATATATCATTTACTATTTACTGCAGTCAACTTCAAGCACTCTATCCCAGTTCTTAACTTCTCATCTATATTATTCTAAAATTAATAACAACAATTAAGTCAGAACCATTCAATTCTGGCGAGATAGTCCTAATTGGAATTTTCTTTTCACGGATACTTCAATTCAAACTTCAAAGTCCACCGTGATATTAAATATTATTGTATAGTTGTTTTGATATTGACCATTCGTCTTGGATTAGAGTGCTCGTAACTCGTAAGTAGCCAACTGGACAAGAAACAAAAATAATGTGCATCAGAGGATGGAGGCAAAACCAAAACCGACAACACAGAAGCCTATCTCACCTTGACCACATATTTTCTCTTGCCGGGCCACAAACGCACCATCTAAATTCTAAAAATCCCACTACAATCCAACGGCTGTAGAACTCCGCAATTCTCCATTCTTCCAAAACCAGTCCCCATTCGCCATACGCCATTCATTCCAAAAAATAAAGTCAACTGTCAGTCCACACTTCTCTTTCTCTCATCCTTTTAAAACCCACAAAATTAGAATCAATCACTAGAGGAATTCGGAGCAAAGGAGAACAAACATGAACCCAGCTCCTTACACCACTTCTGTGCTCCTGATCGTCCTCCTCGGCTGCCTTGCAGCGGTATCGGAGGCCACCATATTCACATGCAACGCCACGACAACTGCCACGTGTCAATCGATAATTAACTTCAAGTTTGTGAATGCCTCCTCCTATGGCAACATCTCTTCCTTCTTCCAAGTCCCTCTTGCCTCTATCCTAGGTGCAAACAATCTTCCTTACACGACCTCTAGTACTGGGACTGTACCGGGTAATACCACATTAAAGGTCCCGGTCCCTTGCCGGTGTACCAATGGTATTGGCCAGTCAGACCAGATACCGGTGTACATCGTCCAACCTGGTGATGACCTCGATGCAATTGCGAGGAATAAGTTTGATCAGTTCGTAAATTACACGGAGATTGCAAATGTGAATAACATCTCGAACCCGGCTCTGATCCAAATCGGACAGAAATTGTGGATACCGCTGCCGTGTAGTTGTGACCCGGTGGAAGGGAAGAAGGTGGTGCACTTGGCGTACCAGGTGGCATCTGGTAACTCAGTGGCCGGTATAGCGGCGATGTATGGTACCACTGAGTCGACGCTGCTTAAACTAAATGGAATTTCTGATCCGAAGTCGCTTCTGGCCGAACAAATCCTGGATGTTCCCCTCCAAGGTACTAATCCGTTTGAACTCGTTTTAAATTTCCAGATTGTAGAATGAATGATACAATAATCTTATATATAAAGCAATTTTCACAAGAAAACAACTAAATTAACCAAGTTTTAAGGAATCAATGTTAGGAACAGTAGAAGTTATATAGAACGTTTAATGAAAGATTAACCTTCATATTGTTCCCGAGGATAGGCACCAATTGCCTCAGAAGAAGAAAAAAAATTACCCAAAAACGCGTATGGCTGGCCTGACTTTAATTAGTGGTGTCAACTGCGAAAGTGAATTACAGATACTCAAAAGGTAATGAAAGCATCAACCGTGTGGCGAGTTGAACAGAGACCGTTTTATTAAAAATCGTTAACAATGAGGTGAGGTTATTGACTCGCCACACTGAATGCTTTTGTGATACTGCCAAACCAAACCCGGGATACGAAGTATATTGAGATAGATGCGGATAATGGGGGAAGAGTTATCGTCACAATCTTTAATCCTGATTCCTTGTAGTGTCGTTCGGATAGATAGATATATCATATAATGACATCTACAGTTCTACACGGTCCCTATCACACACGGTCCCTATCACATTTAATTACAGATTTACAGATCTCGATTGAGGTTTGGAAATTGAATTCTTGGTGTTTGTTGCCTCCTAGTCAACATTGGGCCGATTTCAAAACAGAAGCGTAGTAAACCAGGCCCAAAGCCCATAAACTCATACTTTTTTGGGTAATATGGGTTACGTTCATTCCTTAAAAGTTGACAAAAAGCAAAAATGAAAATATAGAGTGCTGATAAACATAAAATACTGGTAAGGTAAAGCAATAACAGAAAAAGCCACCAGGGGTGACTAACAAGTGCTCAATTAGGGAGGCTAATAATCACTTAGTGCAATCAACAGTTCTTACCACCTAATAAGCTTTTATATTTGTTTCTTCTGTTTTGCAAGTTTGCGAATCATCAATCAACGACACCTCACCGGACCATGGTCTGCTCTTGCCGAGTGGCACATATGCATATACAGCCAATGGTTGTGTCAACTGCAGCTGCAACTTGAACTCTTCTTCCATGTAAAAAACTCTCTTTGCTTTAGTTTTTCTTCTTTACTATTTTTTTCCCAAAACAGCCAGGTTGATCTCCAACCAGCAAAATTTGAACTCATTAACAGCTCTTCTTGATTCCTTCTCTGAGATTAATTAGGACTATAGAACATAACTATGTTACGGAAATACCAAAATTCGCATCAATGGAATTGAACACAATGTTACCCTTTTCTGTCACTGATGAACTAATGATGTACTTTGAAACAGGCTGGATTGCTCTCTGGCATCAAGCAGGAACAGGGCTTGTCCCGCCGATACGTGCAGTGGAAACTTAACTCTTGGTCAATCCAGTGGTACGGGTTGTGGAGCAACAACCTGTGCCTATAGTGGTTACACCAACATTACTTCTTTCAAGATCCTAACAACTTCTGTCACCAATCAATCCACCTCTTGCAAGAGTAAGTGATGCTTAGTTATTAGTAGTCAGATTTTGTTTCTATCTTTTTTCCTTACTGGTACATCCTACCTTGTACCAGTGATTTGCAATTTTCTGGTATGTGTCTATAAACATTGCTGCTTAATAGTAATGTAGATCTAAACATTAAGTCAATCTGTTAGTAATGCCAAACCATATTGGCCACATATGCTACCTAAGCACAAGGACTGATCACTTAGTTTAGTTGTTAAAAAAATGTTAAATATTTTAGCCTAATTAAGGTTTTTCCTAATTAATCATGCAATTATACTCAGGTGCTGCAACAAGGCACACAGGACCGGCTGCCTCTGCTTGGATGAAACTCATTGTATCACTGCATTTGATTTTGATGTCACTATGTTTTCTATGACATGTTTTGATGAACCAAACTTGTCACAATATTATTTTTTGTAATATGAATGTTGTGATTATATTGTGGTGAGCATTTGTTATGGTCTTATGGAATACTTTTTTGTTCTGAGCTAGGACGGTTCAATAAACTCAAATTTAAATTCTGGAAAGTGTTTTGTAGATTATCATCTAGGTACTGTGGAACTGTGGATGTTTGTTGAAGTAATATTTGACTGAATACCAAGTAATATAATTATAACACTGTGGACTCTGGAATAAATATATATAAATAATATATATGATATAATAAATAAATAAAACCAAAACTAAATTGCAGGAATACTTTATTATAATAATATAATTAGTATATAGTTATTATCCAAAAAAAGAGCCAAATAGGTTGTCAATGGTACCCTTTTAATCGTTTACCCAACTCGTATCGTATTCGATAAGACGGGTATGGGTAAGATTTTATTTTCGTTAAGTTATCGGGTATGGGTATGGATAAAAAAAATTTTCGTTAATTTAGTTGGTAAGGATATGGGTAATGCTATTTCGTATTCGTTATATGTATAGTTTATAATCATTATCATAATCGGAAAGATATAATTGTAAGATTCAATTATATGTTAATAACAAATTAAATCAGAAAGATATGATTGTATGATTTAATTGATACATTAATAATTAAATTAGGCAATTAAATTGCTAGATTTGGAACTAGATAGCCCCTATCTAGTGTATCAAAAAAAAATTGCTAGATTTTATTGAGATAATACTACATTAAAATTGAAAAGATATGATGGAAAGATTCAATTGATATGTTTTATTTATTTTTTTTGTTTTCATTCACATGCTATATTATTTATTCACGGGCAGACGGGCTACATTAAAACAAAACACTAAACTCTTCTCCTTTGTCGTAGTTTGAGAAAATATTATAAATTAGTAGTTATATAGTTATATATTTTTTTTGTGTCAATTAAAATGAGAAGATGTTGCATGGTTTTATTATATTTAAAATATTATTCAATGCTGCACTTTATTAATATATTTATCTGATATCGTTTATTTATCCATTTTGTACAATTTTTTTCATGAGTTATTAACATTATTATCCATTTTCTACCGTTACTTTACCCTTACCGTTAATTCTTAACGGGTAAGGATAGGGTACGGGTAATGTCAATTTTTAACGGGTATGGGTAGGATATGAGTAAAGACAATTTTAACGGATATGGATATAAATAATATTTCTACCGTATCATACCTTACCCATTGACAGCCCTAAAGCCAAATATCATCGACAAAACTAACATGACTGATGAGCGTGACAAAATAGGAAAGTCGTCAATTTGTTCCTGAAAATAAAACCTGATATAATTGACAAAAATAGCCTCATTTTTTCGACAAGCCAAAAAATAATAAGTCTGTAGTCTGTATTGTCGTACCGATGATTTTATTGAGAAGAATGAAATAAGAAAGTTTTTTTTTCTAGAAATTCTGAGAAGCGCTATAAAAAAAGTAAGATAAAAATGGGAAAGTTATTTTGAGTGTCAAACCGACATTCGACCGTTCGAGTGGCTCTTTAAAACGGGAAAGACGGCAACGGCAAGCCCTAAGTCCGAAGCAACCCCATTCTCGCCTTTCTTCTCTCTCGATCTCACACACAGGCACAGATGCACACGGTCTCCAGAGTTTATGGCCTCTTCCAGACTTCCATCTCGCTGCTTCCCTTGAGATCCTCCCACGTCGAGACACCAGGCTAGTGATTTTTCTTGTTTCCTTTTCAATTTTTTTTTTCTTTACTCAATATTTGTGATCGACACTTCTTTTTTGTAAATAGAAGGTTCATTTTTTGAAAAAATTAGTATCAATATATTATTTTTTTCCTTACTTTCTGAGGTTTTGGTATACATGTTGTTTGTCCAAATCAAGTCCGTTGTTGTCTCTGAATTTATCATTACTTTTCAATTATTTATGGACAGATTTTATGGACAATTAATGATAATTGTACTTAATTGTCATCATCTGAACTGCACAGATGGAAGGAGGCTTCAGCAGGGATGCGGGTCCAGGAGGACCCATACGTGGCCGAGGCAGGGATGCAGGTCCATGAGGACCCATACGTGACCAGGGCAGGGATGCAGGTCCACGAGGACCCCCACTTGGCCGGTACGCGGGTCCACGAGGATCCATACGTGGCTGGGGCGCTGGTCTACGAGGGCCCCCACGTGGCAGGGACACAGGCCCACGAGGAACTCCACATAGCCCAAGTGGCTGGGGCGCGGGTCCGCAAGGACCCCCACGTGGCCAGGATGCAGGTCAACGAGGACCCGCACGTGGTAGGGATGCAGGCCCACGAGGAACCCCTCGTAGTCCATTTGGCAGGGGTGCGGGTCCACGAGGACCCCCACGTGGCCAGGAGACAGGTCAACGAGGACGCCCACGTGGCTGGGACGCAGGCCCACGAGAAACCCCATGTAGCCCGTGTGTCAGGGGCGCGGGTCCACGAGGACCCCCACTTGGCAGGGATGCAGGCCCACGAGGAACCCCACGTAGCCTGTGTGTCAGGGGCGGGGGTCCACGAGGACCCCCATGTGGCAGGGATGCAGACCCACAAGAAATCCCGCATAGCCCCGTTGTATATTTCAAGAGTCTAGCCTCTTTTTCATCGGACATAAAAGAAGCAAAGAAGAGTCGTCTGGCTGGACGCTTGGGTGGCTTCAGCAGGGATGTGGGCCCACGAGGAACCCCACCTAGCCCTGTGGTACACTTTGGGAGTTCAGCCCCAGTTTCGCGGCTCGAAGAAGAAGCAAAGTCGAGCTGTTTGTTTCGATTTTCTAGGGCTGCACTGAGCCAACCGGCTGTTGACTTTTCAAAGACAACTGACATGCGCCAAGGTAATTTGCTATATCCGTCCTTTTAGAAGCAAAAGTTGCAGCACACTGTATTGAATTTTCATGCCGCATTTTTTTGGTTTTTTGAATGTTAATGCAGGTGACTTAACTATTGAGGATGGAGTAATCGTTTTCCTTATCAAATGGTCACTTAAATATCTCGTACGGTAATTGTGCGTAATAACCCGATAACCCTCTGTGCTGATGTTTACCATGGAAAATTGTTACCCTCGGTATTTTATTCCACACAATAGGTAAAAGCAATCACTTTTTGTGGGGAGTATTTTTGTATGAATGAGAATAAAAATTCTAGTAGCTTCTTGATATGTTGCTTTGTATTGGCTAGCATTAGAAAGGGTTCAGAGGAAGAGAAAAGGAGATTTTGATAAGCATGAGCAGCTGGATGGAGATCTTGTATTGGAGGCATTTGAATCCGATACTGACAGATATGTTCTGTCAAAATTGTCTGCTCTAAGTCTAGCTCCAAGCACCATCACAGTAGATGTGAGTTTAAGTGATATCGGATCCAATGATCAAAAGGATGCTTTTGTAAAGGAGGATGAGGTTAAGATGGTGAAAAATGACAAATGCAAAGACATGGAGGTTTTCAAACCAACCTCATCAGCCATGCCACATGTGCCTGCCAAAGTCCTTAAAGAGACACATGCTGATGTTGAGATTCCTGACAACACAGCTTCTCCGTTGAAGAGAAGCAAGCATTGTGGGAAGACCATCAAGGAGGATGATGCAAAGATGACCGAAGTGCAGAATTGCTCAAAGATCGAGCCTTTCGATGAGAAACTATTGCCTACCACACAAGACATGCCAGATGGGCACGTCAAGGTCCTTGAGGAGGCACAAGCTCGTGATGAAATTACAGACAACACAGACCTCTCAGTGAAGATAAAGAAGCAGTGTGGGCTGGCTATAGAGGAGTATGAGTTTGAGATGGTGAAAGTAAAGAAATGCGAAAAGGTAGATTTTATCAAAGGGAAAGTGAAGCCAACCACACTAGCCTTGTCAGATGTGCATGCTGAGGTCCTTGACCTTGAGGAGGCACGAGCTTGTGATGAGATTGCTGACAACACAGTGAAGAGAAAGAAGCAGTGTGGATTGGCTGTAGAGGAAGATGAGTTGGAGAAATTGAAGCCAACCACACCAGCCATGCCAGATATGCATGCCAATGTCCTTGACCTTGAGGAGGTACGAGCTTATTATGAGATTTCTGACAACACAGTGAAGAGAAAGAAGCAGTGTGGACTGGCTATAAGTGACGATGAGATAAAGAAACTGAATCCAACCGCACCAGCCATGCCAGATCTGCAGGCCAAGGTCCTTTTGGAGGCACGAGCTTGTGATAAGATTGCTGACAACGCGGCCTCCCCAGTGAAGAGAAGGAAGCAGTGTGGGCTGGCTAAGATGAAAAGTGCAAAAATGCACAAATGTAGAGCTTTTCAAAAAGAAATTAAAGCCAATCACACCAGCCATGACAGATGAGCTTGTTAAGGTCCTCAAAGAGGCGGCACGAGCTTGTGAGATTCCTGCCATTGCGCCCCCCCAATCGAAGCGGATGAAGGCGTGCGGACTAGATAAGTCTGATTTTCTGCTAGATAAGTGCAGAAAAATACCAGATGAAATCGATGAGATTTTGTATTTTTATTTTTGACTTCAGAGAACCTATTTTGTTCTTGGAGCGTAAATAATATTGAAACAGAAATATTTAATATATTCTTATTATTTTCTCCTTCGTTGACATGTTATTTTGCCAGATTACACTTTATATAATCTTATCTGTTGGAAAATTGTAAATTAGACATATGGAAGCGGGCAAACTGTAATACATGGAAAGTTTGTTTAGTAAATTCATCATATCAATATAATACGGGTATACCAGAAAGTGTTCTTAAACAGACTTATGCTGTTGGATTTGTGTTTTTTGCGTGATATTTTGGATCTGAAGGTTGTTTTTGATAGATTTCAGAATTTTCATTGTAAACATGTGGGAAGGGATTTGAACAAACTAGCTGATATAATGGCAAAAATATGGGAATTAGGGAAATTAGTTTTTCTGCTTCTCTGGTTTCACCTTTCCAATTATCCCACCGGTTTAAGTTCTTATATATATGTTAGAAGGAATGCCTAAGGCCCACTCCCCGGGGGCCGGAGGGTGTTTGGGGGATAAAAGTTGAGAATTGTATCCAGTGCTGGGTTGATTGGAGATGACTGACAATAACGCTATGTGTTATATTATTCAGCTCATAATTATTAAGGTTTCAAACCGAATTTTTATGATTAAATTTCATTAAATTTATTTACTACTTAATATTCCAGTCCGAACTTTTTGATATCCTAGGTATTTTAATCAGAGTCCAAAACATATGATTTTAATAAAACTGTATATATTTTTTATGTTAGAAAATTCTATAAACGAATTGCCAAAGATATATATGTACTGGCTTCATTATATATTCCATATGACAACTAATTAGCTATGGCCAGTACATGAATTATTGGTCAATTTCTGCGGTCGCCTTTTTTTTTCATTTCTAACAATGCTATTCAGGAATAAATGAGCAATGCTCTTTGACTCAAACCAAATACGTTCCTTCATACAATTCAAACAAATTTAAAAGATAGAAATATTAAGCGTAATTCATTGTATAACAAAATATCACCATCTAGATGTTTGTACTTTCAAACTTTAAGATTTTAAATATTTGTCCATTAAATCTCATTTTTTTTTTTCCTATTTCTCTCATAAATTTTTAAAAATATGGTTCTGCTCCCCGAACCGAAATTCTATATCAGTTCTCAATGGTTCCCAAAGGTAAAGTGCCTTTGAACATCATTGATTAAATATTTAAATTTAAAGAAGGTTGAACTCAAATATATGTACTATTGAGATTTTCGGAACATCATTGATTAAATTTTCTTCTACCTTTGATCCTTTTCCGAAGAATACTATTTGACAACCTATTGTTAAGTTTTTGAGTCTTTGTCTAGTCTAGACTTTCCAATACAACTATTAGAAATTACTGTGATGTGGAACAGACGATTTGAATTCTTAGTTTCTATGAAGCAAAGTTGTCAATCGTGTTGTGTTTTCAGCGAGAATTCCAGTCTTAGATTTGAATAATCTACTAGAATATCTTGAACGGGGTTTTTATCTCTTTTACCAGAATAAACTAAATTGAGCTTCTAAGAAAGTCAACTATCAGTCAAAACTTCTCTTTCTTGCATCCCCTTGAAACCCACACAAATAAAATCAATCACTACATGAATTCGAAGCAAGGAAAGGCAAATATGAAATCATCTCCATACAATTCCTCAGCTCTCCTTCTCCTCCTCGGATGCCTTGTAGCCTTATCAGAAGCCGTCACATTCTGTTACACAATCATCACTGGAAGCCTCCAATACAGCGACAATTGAAGAAGTAATTGAACAAGAGCCTCAGGACAACTCTGGACCACAGAAATCACAGCACACCAGCTGTACAGGCCAGCGCACACAACCAGCCAATTATCTCTGAATATTCTCTGAAGAATCATGGAATAACCAATTGTAATTAGCTTACTGTCTAGGGGTTTCAAATACATTTTTGTATTCCTTTTATAAATACACAGAGCGACTGAATGTAAATCAATTAAGTTCAATGAAAGAAGTTTCTTAAGAATCATTTTATTCTATTCTTTACTCTTACCAGTATCCTATACCAGCATAGCTGTGTCATGGTATCAGAGCCAACAATGGCAGGCACTGATGCTTCTTCTACCTCTACTCTCTCCTCTTCCTCTGATCCAATTGTTCTTCTCAATTTACCCATTTCTACCAAATTAAATCGCACTAATTTCTTAGCTTGGCAATCCCAAATAGTTCCATTACTTCATGGCTATGATTTATTTCGCTTTGTCAATTCTCCTTCTCCCCCAAGCCCTACCATTAACACTGCTACATCTGTTCAACTCAATCCCTCTTTTGTTCAGTGGAATAAACAAGACCAGTTATTACTAGGTTGGCTTCGCTCGTCTCTCTCAGAGCCCCTGCTCGCTCAAGTTGTATCTTGCAATACCTCCGCCTCTCTCTGGTCTCTCCTTCATACCACCTTTTCTGCTAGCTCTCAAGCTCGCCTAGTTGAGCTTCAACAGCAACTTCAAGGGTTAACAAAGGGAGGCTCGACTTGTGCGGATTACATTTAGAAAATCAGATCTCTGGCCGATGAACTTGCCTTCATCGGTGCTCCGGTTTCTGACAGAGAGTTGGTTAACTACACCCTGCGAGGGCTCGGTTTCGATTTCAATGCTTTGGTTCTTGCTGTCAGTGCTAGATCTGAGCCCATCTCCCTCCCTGAACTTCACTCTCTTCTTCTCACCACCGAGAACCGTCTGAACTCGCAACATCAGCCTCCTGCTCTGCCTGCCACTTCCGATCCTGCCGTCTTCTATGCGCATCCTAGGCCGAGACCTCAGCAAACCAATCCCCGTTCTTTTCCTCCCAACCCACCTCGCTTCAATGGGCCTAGACCTCCCTTCTTTCAACCTAGATCCAACCAGAGGCCCAATTTCTCCTCTGTCCCTTATCGGCCCAATCTTAATCACATACCAAGACCCAACATGCCCTTTCAGCAAACACCACCTAGAGCGCCATTCCCTCCACAACATGCAACAGATAAATCTCCTTGTCAGATTTGTGGTCTTCGCAATCATCAAGCCTATGAATGTTATCATCGTTTCGACAATCGCTACAATGGACCCCCTACCTATCTTCCACCCCGTGCACCGCCGGTCCCGTATCAAGCCTTTGTTGCACAACCTTCCTCTTCATCGGCTCCTCATGAGTGGTGCATTGATTCGGGCGCAACGCATCATGTGACACCCGACCTCAATAATCTCACATCTTTTGTGGCTTTTGAAGGTTGTGATACCCTTCACATTGGCAATGGTTATGGTATGACAATTTCACACATTGGCTCTTCTTCTTTACATTTTTCTACTTTTTCCATTAGACTTAACGATGTCTTGCATGTTCCTCATTTCACCAAAAATTTACTAAGTCTCTCTAAACTTCTTCTTGATAACTCTTTACTTATTGAATTTTCCTCTCAATTTTGTCATATTAAGGATCGACAAACCAAGACCCTTCTCATCCAAGCACCTCTCGTTAATGGCCTTTACATTTTCACCTTTGCTCCCTCCTTATCACCACCTCAAGCTCTCCTCGGTGTGCGGGTCCCGGCTGATTTGTGGCATGCTCGATTCGGCCATCCATCTTCCTCTACTACTTTGCATCTTTTACAAAAATTTAGCCTTCCATGTTCTTTACACAAAATGTCTCTTTGTAGTGAATGTTGTTTAGCAAAATCACATAAATTGCCTTTTCATTCGAGCACTTCTTTATCTTATGCTCCTTTAGACCTTGTACATTCGGATCTTTGGGGACCTTCTCCCATTTTATCAAAAGATGGTTATCGTTATTATGTGATCTTTGTGGATGATTTTACTCATTTTACTTGGATTTATTTTCTTCGTACAAAAGATGAGTTACCTAAAGTATTCACTTTGTTCAAACAACAAGTTGAAAACCTTCTCAACACCACAATAAAAATTCTTCGTACCGATGGTGGTACGGAATACAAACCTCTTTCCAAATTATTTCCTCAAATCACCTACCAAACAACTTGCCCATATACCCCTCAACAAAATGGAAAGGCCGAACGAATGCATCGCCACATTATTGAGCTTTCTCTTGCCACCATTTCTCATGCTTCTATACCTTTACAATTTTGGGATGAAATCTTTGCAAGCATTGTTTATTTAATTAATCGCTTGCCTTCTTCTTCCAATCATTCTATTCCACTTCAAAACTTATTTAATTCTTCTCCCGATTACTCTTTTCTACGGGTTCTTGGATGTCTTTGTTATCCCTACATTAGACCATATAATGATCATAAATTACAAAATCGCTCCTTGCCATGTGTGTTTATTGGTTATGCCTATAATAAAAAAGGATACAAATGTCTTCATATACCGACTAATAAAATTTATGTCTCGCGGCATGTTATTTTTGATGAGCAAGTTTTTCCGTTCAGTCACATTTCAGAAAATCAGCTCACTGCCTCTGCGCCTGATGCATCACTGCTTTCTGCTTTTCAACAACTGCCCCTGGCGGTGAATTTAAATTCACAAGGCTCAGCACAGCAGCCCACTATAATCCTGCAGCCCACTTCTTTCATGCCACCAGTCCAGCGGCCCAACTCACCTCCAATTCAAATACCCTCTCCAATACCGCCTCCCACTACCCGCATTTTAAACAGCACCCCTGACCGAACCTCACCTCCAGGTGTCCCATCTGACCCATCTGCCCGAACCCCAGCGCCTTCTTCCTCTTCCATTCCTGAACCCTCAACGCAAGAACCCCCTTCCTCTGTTCACCCCATGACTACCCGTACCCGAGATAATACAAGAAAGCCACGCACTTTTCCTGATCACATTGCTCATCTTGCTACTGGACCTCCTGAAACTGAGCCAACTACATTCCGTCAAGCCAATCTCTCACCAATTTGGAGGGAAGCCATGTCAAATGAGATTAATGCTCTTGCTCACAACCACACATGGACTCTTGTACCGGCACCCACTGATCACAACATTGTTGGTTGCAAATGGGTTTACCGCATCAAGCGTCATGCTGACGGCTCCATTGAGCGTTACAAAGTGATGTCTCTTATTTTTATACGTATTTTGACCGTACTTAGCCCTTAATTATTGATCAAACCACTATAAATTGTCTCATAAATTGCTATATTTTCTAGGATATTGCTGCTGCCGTGCTTCTTGTTTTATTTTGTAGAATTCCAAGGAAATTGGAGACGAGACACGACTTTTGTGAAGGATGGACTATTTTCTCAGCCAGATGACTCATTCCTGGTCCACATATGCGTGCATTACATCATGAGGAGCCTAGATACATTTGGACCGCACTCATGGGCCTCATATTCAGCCTGTTATACTCTCTGGACTTTCCATTTCGCACCGAAATAGTCCATTTCGGTCCGAAATGCTTATATGGAAAGGCGAATCTTTTGTTTTTGGTAGATTTTTCGGGAAAGGAAGACTTTCCACCGCCTCTCCTTGCCCTAGCCGCCTGCAGAGCCTATAGATGCACGTCCCCTGCCTCCAGAGAGGGGATTCTACCTTCCATACTCATTTTCCACCTTCCTTACATAGCATTTTAGGGTTTTCCATTGATTTTCCTTGGAGTTCTTGGCGTTTTGGAGGGAGCAGCAGCAGCACGTTCGTTCAGATCGATTCCTAGGCCAGAGATAGCGAGTATTAGCATTGAGATTCTTCGGTTTACTCTTATATGCTCTTATTTCGTTATTTTATGGCTTGTATCTTTATTATTTGCATGATGTTTATTGTTGTTTGTGCCATGAATATTAGTGAGTAGTTTTATGATGTCTTAGGGTAGTTAGTAGATTAGTTTAGTATGTTGTTATGACTTGATGATTCTATTATGATATTTTGCGATTTACTTGTTTGAGAATTATTACTTGCTTGATTTAATTGATTGTTTGCTTGAACGTTAACTTGTTAATGATGCGCAGCGTTAATAGGATATAACTCGACCAAATAATTAATTAATCAAAGCACTTGAGATAAACCAAAGCTCGAAAGGGTAGGTTAGTTAACGATCGAAAGATCTAACTTTTATTGTACCGAAAGGACCTTAAATACCTCTAGAAATCCATTCAAGTATTCCTAAACAAACTAGTTTCAATACGCAAGTATATGATTAGTTATTTTTGTGGTAAAACCCGACATCAAACCTAAACCAGAACCAAGAAGCGAAAGTTGAGGTTAGGGTTAAGGTCTGGTCGCTTAGTAACCTTCGCAAAGTATCCTGTAAAATTGTCAAGTCGAAACAATAGGTTTAAGGCAAGTTTTGATGCTTGACAGAACCCATTTCGCACCGAAATGGTTCTGTTTCGCCCCGAAATGACTCTCTGTCCCGATGAAAATCGTGATGGAGTTGTCTTAAAGCTAAACTAATTGAACACTTATCCCTAGGACATTTTATTGCATCTGTTTGAGTCTCGAAAACATAAAAAAATAATCCCAAAAATATTTTATTATTTATTATTTGTTTAATTGCCTATTTTCCCTTTACCATTATTATTACCTTTTAATTTTCTAAAAACACAAAAACTCATTCTCTAGCTTTTAAGAAAGATTAAGTCTGGTATTCAATCGTCCTTGTGGGTTCGACACCTTTGCTTTACTCGAACGTCTAGTGAGGTAATTCATAGGTTTTAAGATGGACTATTGTGCTCCGCGAGTTAAGGACATCGCCGGGCCAGTGGTTATTCAAGGGGTTGAAGCGAACAACATGCAAATCCTCCCCGCCCATGTCACAGCCGTCCAACAAAATTCCTTCCATGGAGACGAGCACGAGGACCCCCATGTACATTTTTAAACTTTTACTGATTATGTTAGATTGATCAACATGAACGGGGTGCCCCAAAATGCTATTAGACTTATGTTGTTTAGGTTTAGTCTCAAGGATAAGGCCCAAAAATGGTACAAAACTCTTAAAAAGGGGTCGATTAGGACTTGGAATGATATGGCCCAAACTTTTCTTGATAAGTACTTTCCTGATGGTAGGGCCGATAAGATTAGGACTGAACTTAACAACTTCCAACAAAGTGATGACGAATCCATGGAAGCTGCTTGGGAACGATTTAGGGACTTAGAAAATTCTTGCCCACACCATGGAATCCAAGATTGGCTTGTTTTGAAAAATTTTTATAATGGTCTTTATGATAACATCAAAATTAACTTGGATTGTCTCTCAGGTGGAGGAAGTTTCTTGAAGATGGACTCATTGCGAGGAAGAGACTTGATCGAGCAATGCGCAAGGCAATACAACTGGATGCCACAAGTCAACCAACGCCGATCAAGTGGGAAGCAACATGTGAACGAGATCTCAACGAGGGATAGGAGGATTGCCGAGCTCGAAGCAGAGATAGCCGCATATCATTCTCTCCAAGGCTCGCACCTCAACTTGAGTACATGTGGAGCTTGTGGCGAGGAAGGACACACATCCCTTCAATGCCCACTTGCACAACCGGAAGGCTCGCAACAAGTCAACTCCATCAACAACGAGTCTTCCTACTTCCCACGCAATGTTTTCAGCCGCAGTTATTCTTTGCAAGAGGGAGAGCGAAAGGATTGGAACCAATTGAATGATCCAGACTTTAGAAAATTACCTTTTGCCCCCTCGTATTTGCAAGTTCCTACCAATCCACCAACCTTGTACAAAAATGCACAACCAAATGAAAACACCAAAGATTTTCAAAAGAGACCTTTTTATAATAAGAACGGTGTACCATTTGTTGTCCAAAATTTCATGCATGAACAAGGTAAGTATAATTACATGTTGGCCGAAGGGATTGAGGAACTAAAATCTAAACTTGGTGCTGTTTCTAGGTTGGAACAAATGATGGAAGCACATCTCGCAAGGGAGCAAGGCAAATTCCCAAGCAAGCCACAAGTCAACCCCAACGCCGAGTGCAAGGCCTTGCACTCGTTGAGAAGTGGCAAGCAATACAATGATCCTCCGATGCCGACTTGGGCCGAGACACAACCAAATGCCCAAGATCACGTCCAGCAAGAAGATGAGCCCGTTCTGGAGCAAGTTCTACCATTTCCACCGCTCCAGAACCCAGCCACACCCTTTGGCCCGCGAATCGAGGCACCAGCAGTTGAAAAATCGACTTCAGAGGAGCCATTTCGGTCCGAAATCCCTCTATTTCGGTGCGAAATGACACCCACAGAGGCCAAAAAGGCGCCTCAAACGAAGAAATCTGAGAAGGGGCCGACTCCAGTGGTCCCCTACCAGCCCCTGTTCCATTCCCCAGGAGGTTGGCCAAAGAAAGGGAGGGTATACTGTTCAAACGGTTTTGGGAGATGTTAAAGGATGTTCAAATTACTATTCCCATCACTGACATGTTCACATATTTTCCTATGCATGCTAAATTTTTGAAAGAATTGTGTACAGGCAAGAAGACGATTGAGGAGCTTAAATCGGTGATTTGGAAGAACAAGATGCCGCCCAAACTCCCTGATCCAGGACGATTTGCCATACCTTGCACAATTGGGAAAGAGAAGATCAAGCAAGCATTGTGTGACATGGGGGCTAGCGTGAGCGTTATGCCAAGGACAGTATATGAGCGAATTGGGTTGGGAGAACTCCAGCCTTCTGTTATGACAGTGCAACTTGCAGACTCGTCTGTGCGGTTGCCATTAGGGGAGTTGATTGATGTACCTGTGTGTGTAGGAAAGTTTGTAGTCCCATGTGATTTTGTAGTTCTTGAAATGGTTGAAGATAGGGAAGTACCAATCATTTTAGGACGACCTTTTCTATGTACAGCAGGTGTAATGATGGATGCCAGAGACGGCACCATTTTGGTCAGAGTGGGGGGGGAGACACTTCATTTTTCGATCCAGCATGCCATGAAGCACCCTAGCCCCATGAAAACTTGTTTCAAAATTGAAGAAATTGATGAAAATGAACTCAATATTGAACAATCTCTTGAACTTCAATATGAAACTGCTCTGAATTCTTACCAATCTTTTCTTTTTGACATCCAGGAAGCCTTAGGAGTCGAAGAAACCTTGGAAGACGAAGAAATCATGCAAGGCAGCGAAGAATCACCTCCGCCAGTGCCCATTTCGCACCGAAATGGTCCTCTGGAGGTGGTTAATTTGATGCAATCTGGCGTTTCTGAGCCAAATCCTCCCGTTTCTGCCCAAACAGAGGCCCCCCAAGTCGAGCTCAAGCCTCTTCCAGAGACTCTCAGGTACGAATTCCTTGGTCCAAGTCAATCATTCCCTGTTATTGTTAACTCTGGACTAAGTAATGCAGAAACAGAAAAGCTTTTGGTAGTACTTCGAGCACACAAAGGAGCAATTGGCTATTCTATTGAAGATCTGAAGGGTATCGATCCCTTAATTTGCTCCCACCGGATCTTGTTAGAAGATGACCACAAACCTTCAAGAGAGGGGCAGCGCAGACTCAACCCCAACCTAACAGAAGTGGTCAGAAAGGAGGTACAGAAGCTCCATGATGCGGGCATCATCTACTCAATCTCAGATAGCAAATGGGTGAGCCCGATACATGTGGTACCAAAGAAAGGAGGTACAACAGTGGTGAAGAATGAGAAAGGAGAGATGATTCAAACCAGGATGGTAACTGGGTGGAGGATGTGCATTGATTACCGCAAACTCAACGCGGCCACACGCAAGGACCATTTTTCATTGCCATTTGTTGATCAGTTGCTTGAAAGGCTTGCTAATCACTCTTATTTTTGTTATTTAGATGGTTATTCAGGTTTCTTTCAAATACCAATCCATCCAAATGACCAAGACAAAACCACTTTTACTTGTCCTTGGAGTACCTTTGCGTACAAGCGTATGCCTTTTGGTCTTTGTAATGCACCAGCCACTTTCCAAAGAGCCATGATGGCTATTTTCTCTGATTTTATTGAAAAAGATATGGAAGTGTTTATGGATGATTTCTCTGTTTATGGCACTTGTTTTGATTCTTGTCTAACTAGCCTTTCCAAAGTTTTGCAGCGTTGTGAAGAGGTGAACTTAGTGTTGAATTGGGAGAAGTGCCACTTTATGGTGCAACAAGGCGTAGTTTTGGGACACATGGTCACATCAAAAGGGATAGAGGTCGACAAAGCAAAGGTTGAGGTGATAGAAAAGCTCGACATGCCTAAAAATGTCAAGGATGTTAGGAGTTTCTTGGGACACGCTGGATTCTATCGCCGTTTTATCAAAGACTTTTCTAAAATTGCTAAACCTCTAACAAATCTTTTGATAAAAGACAACGAATTTATTGTGACTACTGAGTGTGTTAATGCTTTTTGTAGGTTGAAGGAGGCTCTTGTCTCGGCCCCTATCCTACAACCACCGGATTGGACCCAACCATTTGAACTCATGTGCAATGCGAGCGACTATGCAGTTGGAGCAGTTTTGGGACAACGCAAGGATAAGAAGCCCGTGGCTATATACTACGCTAGCAAGGTGCTCGACCCTGCCCAAGTCAACTATACAACCACGGAGAAGGAGCTCCTTGCCATTGTCTTCGCGCTCGACAAGTTTAGGTCTTATTTGGTGGGTTCTAAAGTCATAGTCTACACCGACCACGCCGCGATTCGCTATCTCTTGAACAAAAAGGATGCCAAGCCCAGGTTGATTCGCTGGGTGTTGCTTTTACAAGAGTTTGATCTTGAGATTAGGGACAAGAAGGGCACGGAGAATTCGGTTGCAGATCACTTGTCACGCCTTCAATGGGAAGAAGGTAAAGAAATCCCTATCAATGATTCCTTTCTTCATGAAAGATTGTTCTCTGTACAGGGAAATCTCATATCTGCTGCTAAGGAAGGGAATCTCGAAGAAATCATGGCAAATATTGAGACTTTGGCAGCCATTTCGCACCGAAATGGTTCTGTTTCGGTGCGAAATGAAGGTTCTGATGCGAAGAATGGCGAGCCTTGGTTTGCGAATTTGGCCAATTTTCTGGCCAGTGGCTATGTACCTTCTGACATGACTGCCCAACAGAGGAAAAAGCTGAAAGCAGACTCCAAGTACTACTTTTGGGAGGAGCCATACCTTTTCAAGATCGGAATCGACAATGTCCTTAGAAGATGCGTGCCGTATGAAGAGGTCAAGCCAATCCTCGCTAGCTGCCACTCCTCTGCCTATGGTGGCCACGTCTCTTTCTCGAAAACCGCCGCAAAAGTGCTCCAATCAGGTTTCTTCTGGCCTAGTCTTTTCAAAGATGCTCACTCTTTTGTTTCTTCTTGTGATTTGTGTCAGAGAACAGGTAACATTTCAAGGAGGAACGAGATGCCACTAAATCCCATCCTAGAAGTTGAGGTTTTTGATGTATGGGGCGTGGATTTCATGGGACCGTTTCCAAGTTCTCAAGGATTTGAGTACATCTTGGTGGCGGTGGACTATGTCTCTAAATGGGTGGAAGCCATTGCATGCAAGGCGGCTGATTCGAACTCGGTGATCAAGCTCTTCTCCAAGATCATCTTTCCACGCTTTGGAGTACCAAGAGCGGTGATTAGCGATGGTGGAAAGCACTTCATCAACCGGCATTTCGATGGCCTTTTGAAAAGACATGGTGTTTTGCACAAGGTTTCCACCGCCTATCATCTACAAACAAATGGACAAGTGGAAGTTTCGAACCGTGAAATCAAGAGTATCTTGGAGAAAACAGTTGCACGATCGCGCAAGGATTGGGCAAGCAAGCTTGATGATGCACTTTGGGCCTATCGTACGGCATTCAAAAATCCAATAGGTATGAGTCCTTTCAAGCTTGTTTATGGTAAACCTTGCCACTTACCAGTTGAACTTGAGCACAGGGCATATTGGGCAACACGAGCTATCAACATGGATTTGCTCAAAGCTGGTGAGAAAAGAATTTTAGACTTGCATGAACTCGACGAGGTACGTCTTAATTCCTATGAAAATGCAAAATTCTATAAAGAGAAAACGAAGCTTGTGCATGATAGGAAAATCTTAAGAAGAGAGTTCAAGGAAGGAGACTTGGTTTTGTTGTTCAACTCAAGGTTGAAGCTCTTTCCAGGCAAGCTAAAATCAAGGTGGTTTGGACCGTTTCGAGTGGTGAGAGTTTATCCTTTTGGTGCCATTGAAATTTGTGATAAGGATTCGGAGCCTTTCAAAGTCAATGGGCAAAGATTGAAGCACTACATCGCCAACGAGGATATTGGACAAGTGGCATGCGTTCGCTTCTCCGAATCTCCAAGTGACGTATAGAAAACAAAGGGGTCAAGCTAATGACCTAAAAAGAGCGCTTCTTGGGAGGCAACCCAAGGGTTTTTAGAGTTTTCTTTACAATTGTTAAGTTCTGAAAAATTGAGAAAATACAAAAAAATTAGGAAATAAAAAAAATTGCATAAAAAAATTAGTTGTTTAACATTTTTCTTTTTGCTTTACATAGGAAGATGGAATCGATGGACGAAAGGCAAGACGACAACTCGTGATAGAGCACCACAGGCCAGGAAAAGACCAAAAACAGTGGCCATGCACGACCTCATGCGAGTTACACCGCGTTTGCCTTGGATATCGCACAAATGAGACATTTTTCACGCAGCATCTCTCTATTTTTCCCACTGTTTTTTATATTTTATTTGACATAATTGTGGGAATTATCTCTGGGGATTTACTGAAAAATTTTGAAGGGAAATAGGAAGCCAGAACATGCAATTTTCAATTTTCAACTGTCCATTTCGGACCGAAATAGTTCCATTTCGGTGCGAAATGTCATTTATGGAATTTTTTTGGGGCCGAGATTTTAACTCATTATTTTTCAATGATTTTTCCTTGGGCTTCCTGGGCTTTTTAATTCATCTCCATGTTATTTTTGCAGAAGGCCCAGTTCGGATTTTTGAAGAAACATAACCATGACCCATTCCCAAAGCCCAAAACCCAAATTCCCAAAATCAAAATTAAATGTCATCCCTTCCCCACTGTTCCCTCTCCCTCCTCCCACGCGCCTCTTCACTCTCTCTTCCGTAACCCCTTCTCCAAGCCGAGCCCTCACAACCTCCCACGCACACACCCTCTCTCTTGTCCATTTTCATAGATCGAACCACCTATCTACTCTCCTCACTGCCCTCTTCCACGTTCTCCACTTGGATTTGTAAGGGACGGCCTCTACACAAAGAAAAATTGGAGAGAAGATTTCGGGTTTGGAGTGATTTTGCCTCGAAATCGATTTTTCTTGGAGCAGTCCAGTTCCCCTCGGGTCTAGAAGGCTTCCACGAGTTGTTGGCAGTGGTATTGCGCGATATTTCTTCCATTTTCACGGATTTAAGGTTTGCCCGTTTCTTCATCTCTCGGATTTACTTTTTCTGGAGGGATTTGAATTGCGAAACCGTGTGTCGGGTATTCCTTGGGGTATTTCTGGTATTGTGTGAAAGTTTGAGAATTTTTGGAGAAAGGGAAGTAGACTTTTTGGGCTCTGACAAGGTCATTTCGGTGCGAAATCAGACCATTTCGCTGCGAAATCGTGTTCTGGATTGTGTTATTTTGTGAACTATGGACCCAAATAGGCCAAGGACTAGATCCCAGGGCCGTGGTGGCGCACCAGTTCCACCCCCTGCACAGGTGAACCCGTTAGGGCAGTATGATCCCGCTGCCGCTCCTTTTGAGCGAAAATATGGATTTCGTATGCCTACCAAGTGGCATTTCGAGAATTTTAAAAGGATTTACAAGAGGCCCTTTGAGCACACTCGGTTTGTAGACTTAGATTTACTGGACAGATTGGGGGTGAGGGACCTTGACAGGGGAAATAGGGATTACTGCTGAGTTCTGGGCACACAGTTGTCCGGGCTATAGGGACATTACCCTCGAGTTTTTGAGTTCATTGCGTTTGGTGAGCCACGCGGGGGTTGAGCACATTGAGTTTTTTTTGAAGAGCCAGAGGATTTTCCTTCCTATGGAGAGACTATCTCAGATTCTGGGTCTAGAGCATGACTGCCCACAGCTTGATGTGTCGGACACTGGCACTGACGCCGATCGTGAGGAGTTTTGGACACAGATCTCTCGGCACTATGATTCTGATTCTCTGAGTATCTACATTGAGCATCCCACCTTAGCACTGCTTCACCGTTGCATATCTTCTACTGTGTTTGCTAGGGGGGAGACCATGCGACGTGCCACGAAGAGTGACTTGCTTCTTATGCGCCTCATGCTTCGACCACAGCCTCAGCAGATTCGGATTGCGAAGGTTATGGTTGATCATTGGATGGATGAGAGAGATCGAGTGGGCCGAGGTGCTATCTCCATGTGTTCTTATGTCACCTTGATCATTCACAGGTTTATTGGTGCAGAGTTTGACTTTCGTGGGGAGACTGAGTGTGGAGCTTGGTACCAGATCGATATGGATCGGTACAAGACGATGGGTTACATTGAGTATGTTGGACGTGGAGCGAGTCGTCAGGTGCGATGGTTGAGAGGTGGTTTTCTTCTACCTTACCCTCATCAGATTGACCGGAGTGACCCTGCCACTTGGCTCGTTCCAGGTGACTATGTTGGCGCGGCCCCAGCTCCCATGCATATGGACATTCCTGAGGGATCCCGTGCTCGACGGCGCAGACGTACTGATGATCCAGCCCCAGGGCCCACATCTGATTCCGTGCCTTATGGTTCTTTGGAGCATGTGACGGGTCTTTTGCAGACTCTACTCCATAGACAGGAGGCGAGTGATCGAGCCATTCAGCGTAGACTCAGCCACATCGAGGGTAGGGTGGATACTCTTTACCATCACGCGCGTCACGGTTCTTGGCTATACCCTCCCACCTCGGATGGAGATGGCTCAGCTGATGATTCCGGTGGGGATTCTGATGATGATGGTGATGATGGCCCGCCACATGATGGGGCCGGTCCTTCTTCTTCTCATTGATTTGGTACAATTTTTACTTCCCTCTCCTTTATTTTTATTCTCTGTGATTGTGACGCACTGGGACAGTGCTTGATTCAGTTTGGGGAGGGAAAGAAGAAGGAACTAAAAATTTTGGGCGAAATTGCATTTGTTTCTGGCATTTTTGACGATTTTCATGTCTATTTCGGACCGAAATGGTTCCATTTCGGTGCGAAACACCTCACTGGAATTTGAAAAAAAATTGTTAACTTCTGATTTTGATTTTTATTGATGCATGTACTATCACTGTGAGGTTTCTATGGTTATATTATTCACTTTTTCACACTTGTTTGAATTTTTAAAGCAATTTTTAAAATTATTTCTTAAGGATAAACGTTTGTTTAGGAGATTTTAGGTTTGTTTGTGCACCAATTGATCGGATTGAATGATTGTTTGAGATGATAGGGCCTGAATTTGGATGCTTAGAATTATCAAATCAGTTTAAGTCGATTCTCACATGTTTTTGCCGAGTGAACGATTTTGTCTTTTGTGAATTTTTGTTTAAAGGATGTTTTATCAACTTTAAAAATTTTTAAATGAGTCTAGTTTGTTCTTGAACGCTTGAATCACTAACAGGCAAACTTAAATCGAATAAATCTAAATAGTTGTGAGCATGAGGGTGCGAATGGACTTCAATAAAATCCAAATAAATCAAGACATGATAACGGGTGTCACTAGGAGCTCTGGCCCAAGTGTACCGTGGCCTTAGTCGTGTGATTACCTGTTTGATCTTCCACAAATAATTGGAGAAATGATTACGGAAATTGCTAGGAGCCCTGGCCCAAGTGTACCGTGGCCTTGGTCGTGCAATTATCTGTTTGATCTCCCCAGCATGTCACGTGCTGGTAGCTCAATATAAGTCCTAGTAGCGTAAAACCCTAAGTGATGCAAATCACCACAACTCGACTTGCACAAATCCAAATTGGTGAAACTTTGGAAAATTAGGCTCATTATAGAATTTTTAGTTTTGATAGAATTTTCTTTGCAAATGTTTGCAATTTATGAAAAAGAACGGGCATTTGAATTTGAGTTTGCATTTGATTTGATGAAGTGAAGCTAGGGTTCTTGACTTGATTTTGAGAATTCATGAGAACTAGGAGTTGCACAAATTAAACCAAAAAGAGATCTAAACTCGTGTCCTTAGAATTGATTTTAACTTGCTTTATTTTTGACATGTGAAATTTTGGGTAAACTTGAACATAAATTCTCATTGCATCATTGGTTTGGGATATTTCATTGATAGGTCTAAGTACAGTCTTACCCTTAAGTTTAGATTTTTGTTTGAGGACAAACAATGATTCAAGTTTGGGGAGATTTGATGTCTCTTATTTTTATACGTATTTTGACCGTACTTAGCCCTTAATTATTGATCAAACCACTATAAATTGTCTCATAAATTGCTATATTTTCCAGGATATTGCTGCTGCCGTGCTTCTTGTTTTATTTTGTAGAATTCCAAGGAAATTGGAGACGAGACACGACTTTTGTGAAGGATGGACTATTTTCTCAGCCAGATGACTCATTCCTGGTCCACATATGCGTGCATTACATCATGAGGAGCCTAGATACATTTGGACCGCACTCATGGGCCTCATATTCAGCCTGTTATACTCTCTGGACTTTCCATTTCGCACCGAAATAGTCCATTTCGGTCCGAAATGCTTATATGGAAAGGCGAATCTTTTGTTTTTGGTAGATTTTTCGGGAAAGGAAGACTTTCCACCGCCTCTCCTTGCCCTAGCCGCCTGCAGAGCCTATAGATGCACGTCCCCTGCCTCCAGAGAGGGGATTCTACCTTCCATACTCATTTTCCACCTTCCTTACATAGCGTTTTAGGGTTTTCCATTGATTTTCCTTGGAGTTCTTGGCGTTTTGGAGGGAGCAGCAGCAGCACGTTCGTTCAGATCGATTCCTAGGCCAGAGATAGCGAGTATTAGCATTGGGATTCTTCGGTTTACTCTTATATGCTCTTATTTCGTTATTTTATGGCTTGTATCTTTATTATTTGCATGATGTTTATTGTTGTTTGTGCCATGAATATTAGTGAGTAGTTTTATGATGTCTTAGGGTAGTTAGTAGATTAGTTTAGTATGTTGTTATGACTTGATGATTCTATTATGATATTTTGCGATTTACTTGTTTGAGAATTATTACTTGCTTGATTTAATTGATTGTTTGCTTGAACGTTAACTTGTTAATGATGCGCAGCGTTAATAGGATATAACTCGACCAAATAATTAATTAATCAAAGCACTTGAGATAAACCAAAGCTCGAAAGGGTAGGTTAGTTAACGATCGAAAGATCTAACTTTTATTGCACTGAAAGGACCTTAAATACCTCTAGAAATCCATTCAAGTATTCCTAAACAAACTAGTTTCAATACGCAAGTATAGGATTAGTTGTTTTTGTGGTAAAATCCGACATCAAACCTAAACCAGAACCAAGAAGCAAAAGTTGAGGTTAGGGTTAAGGTCTGGTCGCTTAGTAATCTTCGCAAAGTATCCTGTAAAATTGTCAAGTAGAAACAATAGGTTTAAGGCAAGTTTTGATGCTTGACAGAACCCATTTCGCACCGAAATGGTTCTGTTTCGCCCCGAAATGACTCTCTGTCCCGATGAAAATCGTGATGGAGTTGTCTTAAAGCTAAACTAATTGAACACTTATCCCTAGGACATTTTATTGCATCTGTTTGAGTCTCGAAAACATAAAAAAATAATCCCAAAAATATTTTATTATTTATTATTTGTTTAATTGCCTATTTTCCCTTTACCATTATTATTACCTTTTAATTTTCTAAAAACACAAAAACTCATCCTCTAGCTTTTAAGAAAGATTAAGTCTGGTATTCAACCGTCCTTGTGGGTTCGACACCTTTGCTTTACTCGAACGTCTAGTGAGGTAATTCATAGGTTTTATTTTATTTGACCTAGGTTTTAAATTCCTTCATCACAAAGCACGCCTCGTGGCCAAGGGTTTCACTCAAGAAGAAGGTATCGATTACTTTGATACATTTAGTCCCGTTATTAGACCAATGACAATTCGACTTGTTCTATCTTTAGCTTTATCTCTTGACTGGTCTATAAAACAATTGGACGTTCAAAATGCCTTCTTACATGGTGACCTTAAGGAAACAGTTTACATGTCTCAACCACCGGGCTTCGTTGATCCCTCTCATCCTACTCATGTTTGTCGCCTCAACAAAGCCTTATATGGTCTCAAACAGTCCCCAAGGGCATGGTTTCATACTCTTAGCTACGCTCTTCTTGCCTATGGCTTTAAAGCCTCCAATTATGATCCATCCCTCTTTGTTTACTCCCATTCGGGTTGCACCATTGTTGTGCTAGTCTATGTTGATGATATTGTTATAACCGGCAATAATCCCTCAGCCATTACCCGAGCAATTGATCATCTACACTCCAGATTTGCTATTAAAGATCTTGGTCAACTCAAATTCTTTCTTGGTATTGAAGTTGCTCAAACCGACACCGGTTTTCACCTTTCTCAAACCAAGTACTTGAAAGATATTCTTCAAAGAGCAAACATGCTTCATTCCAACCCTTGTGAATCACCAATGGTGGTCAACACTTCTCTCTCTATACATGGTGGTGAACCAATGGATAACCCCTCTCTTTATAGAATGATAGTTGGAGCACTTCAATATGCCACCATCACAAGACCCGACATCACCTTTGCGGTGAATAAGGTTTCTCAATTTATGCACTCTCCTACTAATTTGCATTGGGCTGCGGTTAAACGCATTTTGAGATACCTCAATGGTACTTTGACATTTGGTTTAAGTCTCAAACCGGCCTCTACTCTTATCCTTCATGCATATAGTGACTCGGATTGGGCCGGTTGTCCGGATGATCGTCGCTCCACCTCCGGCTATGCTATATTTTTAGGCCCAAACTTGATTTCATGGAGTGCCAAGAAGCAAGCAACGGTTTCTCGCTCAAGCACGGAAGCCGAATATCGTGCTTTGGCTCATGCAAGTGCTGAAATTGTGTGGCTTCAGTTTCTTTTGTTTGAGCTTCATATAGTGTGCTCTTCTCCACCAGTTTTATGGTGTGACAACATCGGTGCAACATTTTTAGCATCTAACCCGATGTTTCACGCTCGAACAAAGCATGTGGAAATCGACTATCACTTCATTCGAGAAAAGGTTCAAAACAAAGAGTTGGATATCAAGTTTATTTGCTCCAAGGATCAACTTGCCGATGTTATGACCAAGCCTCTCACTACACCTCGCTTTCTTTTACTTCGAGACAAGCTAACTGTGACTTCGGTCCCATTAGCTTGTGGGGGGGCTGTTACACAATCATCACTGGAAGCCTCCAATACAGCGACAATTGAAGAAGTAATTGAACAAGAGCCTCAAGACAACTCTGGACCACAGAAATCACAGCACACCAGCTGTACAGGCCAGCACACACAACCAGCCAATTATCCCTGAATATTCTCTGAAGAATCATGGAATAACCAATTGTAATTAGCTTACTGTCTAGGGGTTTCAAATACATTTTTGTATTCCTTTTATAAATACACAGAGCGACTGAATGTAAATCAATTAAGTTCAATGAAAGAAGTTTCTTAAGAATCATTTTATTCTATTCTTTACTCTTACCAGTATCCTATACCAGCATAGCTGTCACATTCACATGCAATGCCATGACAGCCGCCACGTGTCGATCCATAATTGGCTACGTGTCGAAAAATGCCACCACCTATGGCAACATCTCCTCCCTCTTCCAAGTCCCTCTCGCCTCCATCCTCAGTCCGAATAATCTCCCTTACACGACTTCTAGTACCAGAACTGTACCAGGTAATACCACAGTAAAGATCATGGTCCCTTGCCGGTGTACAAATGGTGTTGGCCGATCGGACCACACACCGGTGTACACTGTCCAATCTGGCGATGGGCTAGATGCAATCGCGAGGTATAAGTTCGATCTGTTCGTATATTACACAGAGATTGCAACTGTGAATAACATCTCTGACCCGAATCAGATTCTAGTCGGACAAGAATTGTGGATACCGCTGCCGTGTAGTTGTGACCCGGTGGAAGGGAAGAAGGTGGTGCACTTGGCGTACCAGGTGAAATCTGGTAACACCTTAGCCAGTATAGCGACGATGTATGGTACCACCGAGTCGACACTACTTAAACTAAATGGAATTTCTGATCCAATGTCGCTTCAGCCCGAACAAATCCTAGATGTGCCCCTTGGAGGTACCGAGTCCATTTGGAACTCTTTTAATTTTCCAGCTTGTAAAATGAATGGTACAATCAGTTTATAAGCAAATTTTTCACAAGAAAAGAATTTAATCAACTAATTTTGAAGGAGTCAATGTAAAGAACAGTAGTAGTAATATAGAAGGTTTAATGAAGGTTAAACTTCATTTTGTTCAATTGTTCCTATGATGAAGGTAGGCACCAATTATTCAATCTCCGTGGGAATTTGACATATACGTAGTGAAATAGCAAATATGGTATTAAATTCTCTCTCTCTAAAAAATTCTCTATCCCAAAAGGCAAAAGCCCATAAACTAAGCGACTTGACGTTGGGGACAATTTGATCCTCACATTAATTTGGAAGTAACAAGTTTATTTATTTATCTTTTTTGTTCTCTTTGGCAGTTTGCGAATGATGCATCAATCAACAACACCTCGCCAGACCATGGCCTACTCCTGCCGAGTGGCACCTATGCATATACTGCCAACGGTTGTGTCAAGTGCAGCTGCAATTCAAGCTCTTCTTTCATGTACATTTTTGACTTCTGAAAGTTGTGTTTTGTTTATTGTTCCTCTCTGTTAACAACGGAATAGACAAAATGTAACACTGTTCTTTCACTGATGAACTGAAATGATGTACATCAAACAGGCTGGATTGCTCTCTGGCATCAAACAGGAACAACACCTGTCCTGTAACTACCTGCAGCGGAAACTTAACTCTCGGTGAATCGAGTGGTTTGGGCTGTGGGGCAACAACATGTGTCTATAGTGCTTACACCAGCATTACTTCTTCTTTCAAGATCCTTACGACATCCGTCACCAACCAATCCTCCTCTTGCAAAAGTACTGCTTAGTTATCAGTAGCCAGATTTTTTGTCTTTCTTTCTTCTTCTTTTTATTCTTTTTTTTTTCTTTTTTTTTGTGCCTTACTGGTTCACCATATGTATCAGTGATCTGTCAATGAGCATTTCTGCTTAATAGTTAATGCAGATTAAACATTAAGTCGACATGGTGCCTAAGCGTAAGGACTTGTCACTTAATTGTGCACATAATTGTCAAATATTTTTGCCTGATTAATTTTTCCAGATTAATCGTACTTGGCTTTAATTTTACTCAGGTGCTGCAACAAGGCACATAGGACCGGCTGCTTCTGCTCGGATGAAACTAGTTGTATCCATCCATTTGATTTTGATATCGGTATGCTTTCTATGACATGCTTTGACGAATCAAACTCGTCACAACATTATTTTTGTAATATCAATGTTGTGATTTTATATTGGTGAGCACTTGTTATGGATATACGGTTCAATAAACTCGAAAAAAATTGAAATTCTGAGAGTGTTATGTAGATTTCCTTCTAGGTAGTGTGTATGTATGTTGATTGTTGAAGACTGATACTTTTCTATTTTAAACTTTTTCAAGACGACTGTAATATACTATCCCATTGCTTCTTTATAAGAAAACTAGAGGGGCTAATCGAGCTTCGTTCGATATTTGACTTACAAATAAATATAAAATATGTTATAATTTTTAAAGTTGTAAAAATAAATGTATATATTTTTTTTGTATTTCTTATGGGAATAACTATGTGTTGTTTAAAATTTATCAATTATTTTAGCAGCTGTTTTAATTATTTGACTTTTTATTAATTTATTCTTCATAATTAAGCCTTTGATTATAACTCACGTTAATTGATGGGACATTTTTTTAATTCTTATGATCAAAATTTCTTTTCTAACCTTCAACTTCTCTTTATGTGACTCAGCATAGATTGTTGTTTCTCTATATCCATGTGCATCATCTTAAGATTTTCTACATTGTAAAGAACTATAACATGTTCTTCTTATTACGTTAAAAACAAAATAAAACGATAACGCTATGTAACCCCTCTAGTAAATATAAAGTCTGCTCAATCAACTTTAAATATACACAAAAATCTTTAAATTGAATTGTAGATATAACAGTCTTCACAAACAGAGCGTTATCCTTAGTCAATAGACATAACTAATTATGAGGCTCATAATATTAAAATTGAAATTAAAATTTCCTTAGATCTAGCACAACCTATAATGAAAATCTCATAAAATTAAAATCGGTTATAAATATAAATTTATTGGCCCTATACCATGCACTACTGAAATGCTAGTCTCCTCTGTCTTCTATGAATTGCACAAAATAAATTTGCAAATCAGATACATCGGATTTACAATGTAATTGTAAACTTTACATTAATGGGATAGAATCTATATTGTTTTTTAATATACACTAATATATAACACCCAAATGACAACTATATTCTATATTCTATATTTAAAGTGCTTAAACATAGATTAGAAACATATTTTAGACTATATAAAAAGCTTAAATATAGATTATTGAGCTCAAATTAATTAAAATGACCGTAAAATCGCTTGAAATGTTTAAATGATGCTCAGAATATGCATTATTTGCACATTATATGTGTATTTACTATGTATAATCCAATTATTTGAATACATAAGATCAGAAATATATTGTAGACAATATAAATAGCTTAAATATAAGAATTATTGCAATCAAATGACATAAAATTAATGCACAATCACTGGAAAAGGACAAAGGATGCAAAGAATTTGCATTATTTTCACATAATAAGCGTATTTACTATGTATAATCCAATTATTTGAATAAGTAAGAACATAAACATATTCTAGATAAAATAAGGAGATTAAATATAGATTATTGCGAACAAATGACTTAACATTAATGCAAAATCTCTGGAAATGCACAAACGATGCTCAGAATTTGCATTATTTGCACATTATATGTGTATTTACTATGTATAATGCAATTATTTTAATAAATGATATCAGAAATATATTCTAGACAATATAAAGAGCTTAAATATAAATTATTGGGATCAAATGACATAAAATAAATGCAAATCGCTCGAAATGCTCATATGATGCTCAGAATATGCATTATTTATACAACATATGAGTATTTACTATGTATAATCTAATTATTTGAATAAATAAGAACATAATCATAATCTAGACAAAATATAGAGCTTAAATATAGATTATTGCGAAAAATGACTCAAAATAAATGCAAAATCTCTAGAAATGCTTAAATAATGAACAGAATTTTCATTATTTGAAAATTATAAGTGTATTTACTCTGTATAATCCAATTATCTGAATAAATAAGATCAGAAACATATTCTATACAAAATAAAGAGATTAAATATAGATTTTAGCGATCAAATGATTTAAAATGAATACAAAATGGCTGGAAATGCACAAATGATGCTCAGAATTTGCATTATTTGCACATTATATGTGTATTTACTATGCATAATCCAATTATTTGAATAAATAAGATGAAAAACATATTCTAGACAATATAAAGAGCTTAAATATAAATTATTGCGATCAAATATAAAATGAATGCAAAATCGCTCAAAATACACAAATGATGCTCAGAATTTGCATTATTTTGCACATTATAAGCAAATGTACTATGTATATTCGAATTATTTGAATAAATAAGAACAGAAACATATTCTACATAAAATAATGAGCATAAATATAGATTATTGCGAACAAATGACTTAAAATGATTGCAAAATCTCTTGAAATGCTGAAAATTAGCAGAGAATTTGCATTATTTGCACATTACATGTGTATTTACTATGTACAATACAATTATTTGAATAAATGGGATCAGAAACATATTCTAGACAAAATAAAGAGCTTAAAAACAAATTATTGCGATCAAATGACAGAAAATGAATGCAAATCGCTCGCAATGCTCTAATAATGCTCAGAATTTGCATTGTTTGTACCAGATATGTGTATTTACTATGTATAATCCAATTATTTGAATACATAAGAACAGAATCATAATCTAGACAAAATAAAGAGCTTAAATATAGATTATTGCGAAAAATGACTCAAAATAAATGTAAAAATTCTTGAAATGCTCAAATGATGCTCAGAATTTGCATTATTTGCAAATTATATGTGTTTTACTCTGTATAATCCAATCATGTGAATAAATAAGATCAAAAACATATTCTATACAAAATAAAGAGCTTAAATATAGATTTTAGCCATCAGATGAATTACAATGAATGCAAAATCGCTGGAAATGCTAAAATGATGCTCCGAATTTGCATTATTTACACATTATATGTGTATTTACTTTGTATAATCCAATTATTCGAATAAATAAGATCATAAACATATTATATCAAATATAAAGAGCTTAAATATTAGATTGTTGTGATCAAATAACTTAGAATGTAAAATCGCTAGAAATGCTCAAATGATGCTCAGAATTTGCATTATTGTCACATGACAAGTGTATTACTATGTATAATACAATTATTTGAAAACATAAATTCAGAAACATATTCTAGACAAAATAAATATATTAAATATAGATTATTGCAAACAAATGACTTAAAATGATTGTAAAATATCTAGAAATACTCAAATGATGCTCAGGATTTGCATTATTTGCACATTATATGCATATTGCTCTGTATAATCAAATTATTGGAATAAATAAGATGTGAAACATATTCTAGACAATACAAAAAGCTTAAATATAAATTAATGCGATCAAATGACATAAAATTAATGCAAAATCGCTCGAAATGCACAAATGATGCTCAGAATTTTCATTATTTGAATATTATATGTGAATTTTATATGCATAATCGAATTTTCGAATAAATAAGAACAGAAACATATTCTAGATAAAATAAAGAGCTTAAATATGGATTATTGCAAACAAACGACTCAAAATGAAAGCAAAATCTATTGGAATGAACAAATGATGCTCAGAATTTGCATTATCTGCACATTATATGTGTATTTTACTATGTATAATCCAATTATTTGAATAAATAAGATCAGCAACATATTCTAGAAAAAATAAAGAGCTTAAATATAAATAATAGCGATCAAATAACTTAAAATGAATGCAAAATCTCTTGAAATGCTCAAATGGTGCTCATAATTTGCATTATTTGCACATTATATGCAGATTTACTATGTATAATCGAATTATTTGAATAAATATGAATACAAACATATTCTAGACAAAATAAAGAGCTTAAATATAAATTATTGCGATCAAATGACATAAAAATGAATGCAAAATCGCTCGAAATGCTCAAATAATACTGAAAATTTGCATTATTTGAACATTATATGTGTATTTACAATATATAATTCAATTTTTTAATAAATAAGAGCAGAAATATATTCTAGATAAAATAAAGATCTTAAATATAGATTATTACGTTGAAATGACTTATAATGAATGGAAAATCGCTAGAAATGCTCAAATGATGCTCAGAATTTGCATTATTTGTACAATATATGCTTATTTACTATGTATAATCAAATTATTTCAAGAAATAAGAACAGAATAATAATCTAGATAAAATAAAGAGCTTATATGTAGATTATTGAGAACATATGACTCAAAAATTAATGCAAATTCTTTTGAAATGCCCAAATGATGCTCAGAATTTTCATTATTTACATTATTTAACTATTTATTCTATATAATCCAATTATTTGAATAACTAAGATCAGTAACATATTCTGGACAAAACAATGAATTTAAATATAAATCATAGCAATCGACTTAAATAAATGCAAAATCGCTTGAAATGTTAAAGTGGTGCTCAAAATTTGCTTTATTTCACATTATATGCGTATTTACTATGTATAATCCACTTATTTGAATAAATAAGATCAGAAATATATTCTACACAAAATAAAGAGCTTAAATATAGATTATTATGCTAATATCACATAAAGTGAATGCAAAATCGCTTGAAATGCTCAGAAATTTTATTATTTACACATTATATGCGTATTTACTATGTATAATCCAATTATTGGAATAAATAAGATCTGTAACATATTCTAGACAAAATAAGGAGCTTAAATGTAGATTATTGCGAACAAATAAGTTAAAATGAATGAAAAATCGCTTAAAGCATCAAATAATGCTCAGAATTTTCATTTTTGCACATTAGATGTGCATTTACTATGTATAATCCAATTATTTCAATAAATGAGATCAGAAACATATTATAGACAATATAAAGAGGTTAAACATAAATTACTGCGATCAAATGACATAAAATGAATGCAAAATCTCTTGTAATGCACAAATGATGCTCAGAATTTGCATTATTTGCACATAATATACAGAATTACAATGTATAATCGAATTTTTTGAATAAATAAGAACAGAAACATCTTCTAGATAAAATAAAGTGCTTAACTATAGATTATTGAGAACAAATGACTTAAGATTAATGCAAACTCTTGAAATGCTCAAATGATGCTGAGAATTTGCATTATTTGCACATTATATGTATATTTACTTTGTATAATCAAATTATTTGAATACATGAGATCAGAAACATATTCCAGACAGTATAAAGAGCTTAACTATAATTATTATGGTCAAATGACATAAAATGAATGCAAAATCGCTCGAAATTCCCTAACGATGCTCTGAATTTGCATTATTTGCTTATTATATGAAAATTTACTATCTACAATTCAATTATTTAATGAATAAGATCTGAGAAATATTCTAGACAAAATAAAGAGCTTAAATATAAATTATATCGATCAAATGACTTAAAAGGAAAGCAAAATCGCTTGAAAGCTCAAGTGATGCTCAGAATTTGCATTATTTGCACATCATGAGTGTCTTTACTTTGTATAGTCAAAATTATTTTGAAAAAATAAGATCAGAAAATATTCTGGACAATATAAAGAGCTGAAATATTGATTATTACGGTCAAACGACTTAAAATGAATGCACAATCGATTGAAATGCCCAAATGATGATCTGAATTTGCATTATTTGCTGATATGCGTATCTAATATGTATGATCGAATTATTCAGAAATATAAGATCAGTAACATATTCCAGAAAAATATAAAGAGCTTAAATATTGATTATTTCGAACAAATGACTTAAAAATGAATGCAAAATCTCTTGAAATGATCAAATGATGCTCAGAATTTGCATTATTTGCACATTATATGCATATTTACAATATATAATACAATAATTTGAATAAATGAGATCACAAACACATTCTAGACAATATAAGAGCTTAATTATTAATTATCGCGATCAAATGACATAAAATGAATTCAAAATCGCTCGAAATGCAAAAATGATGCTCAGAATTTGCATTAGTGGTATATTATATGCGTATTTACTATGTATAATTCAATTATTTGAATATGTAGGATCAGAAACAAGTTCTAGACTATAGAAAGAGCTTAAATTTAGATTATTGTTATAAAATGACTTACAATGAATGCAAAATCCCTTCAAATGCTCAAATGATGCTCAGAATTTCATGATTTGCGCATTATATGCGTATTTACTATGTATAATCCAATTATTTGAATAAATAAGATCAGAAATATATTGTAGATAAAATAAAGAGCTTAAATATAAATTATTGCAAACAAATGTGTTAAGATGAATTCAAAATCGCCTGAAATGCTCAAATGATGCTCGGAATTAGCACTATTTGCACATTATATCCGTATTTACTATGTATAATCCAATTATTTGAATAAATAATATCAGAAACATTATCTAGAAATTGTAAAGAGATTATATATAGATTATTGTGATTAATTGACTTAAAATGAATGTAAAAATGCTTGAAATGCTCAAATGATGATCATTATTTGCACATTATATGCGTATTTTATTTGAATAAATAAGATCAGAAACATATTCTAGCCAAAGAGCTTAAATATATATTATTGCGAACCAATAACTTAAAATGAATGCAAAATCTCTTACAATGCTCAAATGATCCTCAGAATTTGCATTATTTGCACATTATATGTGTATTTACTATTTATAATCAAATTATTTGAATAATACAGATCAGAAACATATTCTAGACTGTATAAGAAGCTTAAATATAAATTATTACATTCAAATGACATAAAATAAATGCAAAAATCACTGAAAATGCACAAATGATGCTCAGAATTAGCATTATTTGCGTAGTTACTACATATAATCCAATTATTTGAATAAATAAGAACAGAAATATATTCTAGATAAAAATAAATGAATACAAAATCTCTTGAAATGCTCAAATAATCCTCAGAATTTGCATTATTTGCACATTATATGCAAATTTCCTCTTTGTAATCAAATTATTTGAATAAATAAGATCAGTAACATATTTTAGACGGAATAAAGAGCTTAAATATAGATTATTGTGATCAAATCACTTAAAATGACTGCAAAATCGCCTGAAATGTTCAAATGATGCTCAGAATTTGCATTATTTCAACATTATATGTGTATTTACTATGTATAATCCAACTATTTGAATACATAAGATCAGAAACAAATTCTAGATAAAATAACGAGTTTAAATAAAGATTATTGCGTACAAATATCTTATATTGAATGCAAAATCTCTAGAAATGCTCAAATGATCCTCAGAATTTGCATTATTTGCACATTGTATGTGTATTTACTATTCATAATCCAATTATTGAAATAATATAGATCAGAAACATATTCGAGATAGTATAAGAAGCTTAAATTTAAATTATTTGCGTTCAAATAACATAAAATGAATTCAAAATCGCTGGAAATGCACAAATAATGCTCTAAATTTGCATTATTTGCGTATTTACTATATTTGAGTAAATAAGAACAGAAACATATTCTATATAAAATAAAGTTCTTAAATATAGATTATTGTGAATAAATAACTTAAAATGAATGCAAAATCTCTTGAAATTCAATTAAAATAAAGTTCTGTGAATTTGCATTATATGCACATTACATGCGTATTAACTCTGTGTAATCCAATTATTTGAATAAAGAAGATCAGTAACATATTCTAGACAAAATAAAGATCTTAAATATAGATTATTGAGATCAAATGACTTAAAATGAATGAAAAAATCGATTGGAATGCTCAAATGATGCTTAGGATTTTCACTGTATGCACCTTATAAACGTATTTAGTATGTTTAATACAATTATTTGTATAAACAAGATCAGAAACCTATTATAGCCAAAATAAAAAGAGAAAATATAGATTATTGCAAACAATCGACTAAAGATGAGTGCAAAATCGCTTGAAATTCTCAACTGATGCTCAGAATTTTCATTATTTGCTCATTATATGCGTATTTACTACATATAATAATACTATTATTTATATAAATAAGATCAGAAATACATTAGCAAAATAATGAGCTTAATTGCTTAAATAATTGCGATCAAATAAATTAAAATGAATGCTGAATCACTAGAAATGCTCAAATGATGCTCAGAATTTGCATTATTTGCACATTAAATGTGTATTTACTATGTATATTCCAATTATTTTAATAATAAGATCTGAGAAATATTCTAGACAAAATAAAGAGATTAGATATAAATTATTGCGATCAAATGACTTAAAAATGTATGCAAAATCGCTTGAAAAGCTCAAATGAAGCACGGAATTTGCATTATTTGCATATCATGAGCGTATTTACTATGTATTGTCAAAATTATTTGAATAAATAAGATCAGAACATATTCTGGACAATATAAAGAGCTGAAATATTGATTATATGATCAAATGACTATAAATGAAGGCAAAATAGCTTGAAATGCTCAAATGATGTTCTGAATTTGCATTATTTGCACATTATATGTGTATTTCATATGTATAATCCAATTATTTAAATAAATAAGACCATAAACATATTTCAGACAAAATAAAAAGTTTGAATATAGATCATTGCGAACAAATGACTTAAAAATATAATAAATGCAAAATCCCTCAAAATGCTCAAATGATGCTCAGAATTTGCATTATTGCACATTATATACGTATTTACTATGTATAATCCAATTATTTGAATACATAAGATCAGAAACATTATATAGACAAAATAAAGGGCTTAAATGTAGATTATTGCGATCAAATGACTTAAAATGAATAAAACCGATTGTAATGCACAAATCTTTCACCAAATATTAATTATTTGCACATTATGTGCGTAATTACTATATATAATCCTATCATTTGTATAAGTAAGATACGAAACCTATTATAGTCTATATAAAGTGCTGAAATATAGATTATTGTGCCCAAAAGATTTAAAATGAATGCAAAATCGCTTGAAATTCTCAGAATATGCATTATTTTCACATTTTATGTGTATTTACTATGTATAATTCAATTATTTAAATAAATAATATCATAAATATATTTTCGATAAAATAAAGAGCTTAAATATAAATTATTGTGTTGAAATCATAATGAATGCAAAATCGCTAGGAATGCTCAAATGATGCTCAGAATTTGCATTATTTGCACATTATATGCATATTTACTATGTATAATCCAATTATTTGAATAAATGAGATCTGAAACATATTCTAGACAAAATAAGGAGCTTAAATTTATATTATTGCGAACAATGACTTAAAAATGAATGCAAAATCTCTTGAAATGCTCAAATGATGCTCAGAATTTGCATTATTTGCATATTATATGTGTATTTAAATTGGAGGGACTAATCGAGTTTCGCTCGATATTGGACTTACAAATAAATATAAAATATGTTATAATTATTAAAATTTGTAAAAATAAATGTTTTTTTTGTATTTCTGATGGTAATAACTATGTGTTGTTTAAATTTTATCAATTATTTTTAGCAGCTATTTCAATTATTCAACTTTTTATTAATTTATATCTACATAATTAAGCCTTTGATTAGCCTATCACTAATTTATAACTAAGTTTTATCGATGGGTACCCATTGGTACCAACGATCGACATCAATATAGACTCTTTAACATTTTAATTTTGTAGAACATAAAATCAACAAATTAAGGACATTTATTATCCTTACGATCAAAATTTCTTTTATAACCTTCAACTTCCCTTTATATGACTCAGCATAGATTGATGTCTCTCCATATCCATTTGCACCATCTTAAGTTTTTTCTACATTGTATAATATGTTCTTCTTATTACGTAAAAAATAAAATAAAACGATAAAAAAATTAGATGTAAATTTATTTTTTGGGGAAAAAGGTGGCTAGGTACCCCTCCAGTAAATATAAAGTCTGCACAATCAACTTTAAATATGCACAAAAATCTTTAAATTGAATTGTGGGTACATCAAATTTACCTGTCTTCACAAACAGAGCGTTATCATTAATCAATAGAATTTACCTGTCTTTTATTAAATGCATAACTGAAAAGATAATCTCCTTTGTCTTCTATTAAATGCACAAAATAATCAGATATATCAAATTTACAAATATAATTGCAAAATTTACATTAATGGGATAGAATCTATATTGTTTTTTAATATACATTAATATATAATGCCCAAATGACAATTATATTATATATTTAATGTAATATCTAAACATTTTAATTTTATTTAAGTTGAATGATCTGGCAATTTAGGGACAAAATTTCGCTTATCATTTAGCACTTCTAATGCAAGAGAAAATCTAAAATGGAGTAAATATTAAAATTTAAAAATCTAACTCCAAACAATTTTTGAAAATTTGATTTTAATGTACAAGTACAACAAATAAGCTAATACCAAAAAAAGAAAAATATAAAAAATAATGAAAAAATTCGTCATCAAAAAATGCAAATGTCAATCTTTATTCATATAATTTCAGGATTATGCATATATATCACAAATGCTAACCCATTAGGTATGTTGTAGCAGCTTGATATGGTACAACTATTAATTTCTTCTTGAACATGTGTGATAAAAATAACATTAATTATTTAGTAATATATATATATATAGGGGGGAGAGAGAGATCTATAGTTATATATATATATATATATATAACTCTGGACGTGAATTTATTGTTGAGCTTACTAGACTCTTGCTAAGACTTCTGGGTTGAGTTGCGATTGATTCATTGCTCCTCTCTCGCTCTTGATCGATTCTCTCAAGTATCTCCATCTATCCTTTTCTCTTCCTTCAATTTCCTCTTTAGAGCAGCGATCGTAAGGTCGATTAAATTGTACAAAATGTTGCGCTTTTGGATTCAGTCTCTGAGCAAGAGTCTAGATTGTGGTTTTCTGAAATTTAATTGGTATAAGAGAGGTTAAATTAGTAGTTGAGAGTTAATGGCAAGATAAAATTTAGTGAAAAGGTGAGTTTCAATGATCCGATTGAAGTGTAAAATGATCAGAGTATTGTAATTTTGAAAATTCTCTCTTCGTTTTTTTCTTTTTTCCAACCAAATTGTTGGAGATTTGACATCTTCTTAGCTTACAACTCAATTTGTACTGATTTAGTTGACCAATTACGATGATATATCTTTTATCCAAAATTATTTTCAATCAACTAAATCAAATATCTCTACAAGAATAACGGTTTTAACATAGATTTTTCCTGTTAGATTTTTTCATATCTCTTGGAATTAGATCTATTGCTAGATAACCTTGCTAGATTTTTCATTTCTCTTGGAATTAGGTCTATTACTAGATGGCCTTCTTAGACTTTTTTCATTTCTCTTGTAATTACTAGGTTTATTGCTAAATGAACTTGCTAGACTTTTTCATTTTTCTCTGTAAAGATTATTTAACAAAATGAGATAGTATAATTTTAAAACTCTTGCTACATTCAATAAAAGTTTGAAATTTCCTCAATTTTGTTAGCAAAAATTCTAAATAAAAATATATATGATCTATTATATGTTCTAAGTATTTTTTTTTTTTATTATTACAAGGCCCATAGGCATGTTTTTAAGTGCATAAATGCCAAAAATTTTTACTATAGCGATAAAAAAAATTTGACGGTCCAAATGTTCTATTATTATGCTCTAAGTACATCTTTTTACATATATCATATGTTCTAAGTACATAAGCAAAATTATGACCCAATAAAAACTCGCTGCCCCAAATTCCAAAATATGCATATTCAACCGAATTGTGATTTTTGTCCGGATTTCGGGGCTTGGTTAGTCCTACAATGGGAACATAACAAAAACCGAACCATATATAATGAAGGGAAGCAAAGCGAAGTAATAAGCAATGCGGATTTGATGTGAACGGAGGGACATATTTCGTGCGTGGACTTGGATCTAAATTTGCATTTGCCAAACAGGAGGTGTACTCATCCGACCTGACAGTTAGGGCAATGAGGTGTAACCATCTAACACGTGGCGCTACGTGAGTGACTAAATTTTTATTATGCAATAATTAAATCACAGGTGTAGCAAGTTATTGGTGCTTGCTAGACTTTTTATTGTATTCACCAACATAGTCATAAAATCTATTTATAGGGGCTTACTACACTGCATATGACTTGATTCAACGAGTGCAGCAAAAAAAAATTGCTACTTTTTAAAATATATTCATAGAATATTATGTCTAGCTATAGACCATAATCGTTGTAGTGTATATTAAGAAAAAAAACTCTTAAAAAAGGCCGAAAAACTGCAAGGCTACCACACAAATGAAAACACGGAAACGTCAACATAAGATTCTAAGCAACATCGATCTCCTTTCCCGTATTGCATCGCGAACTAACACAACTTCCCCAAAACCCCATCACGTCATCGATCCGAACCACTAACCGAATCCAATCTTCCCCGTTCATTTTCTAATCCAACGGCCCATTCAACAAAGTCCACGGATCGACCTCCCATCTAGATTTCCTATAAATCTAAACCTCTCTCGTCTCCTTCTTCATCCCTTCTTCGAAACAATCATTCGTCTCAAAAATTATGAATGTTTTAACAACAACAAAAGCAGCAATAATAAATCTTTATTTAAAAAGTGGATTGAGTTTTATTATATAATGGAATCTGTTAATTTAACAATCATTCTCATATTAAAGATTAAAGATAAAGAAAATTATGAAAAATAAAGAGAGAGTTTATGGTGATTAAAACCTGTACATCAGTACATCACATGTTTGTGTTACGGTAAAACTAATCCATCCGTCTGAGAGCACAGGGTAAATTGTGAATTTGTGGGACCGGACTTGATAATTTGATGAATTTATCCCTTATTTTATTGCGTCAAATTAATGAATCTGGCGATTGCAATTTGCAAATACACACGGAGTAGAACGCCGCCCCGGATTTATAATATAATAATAATAATAATTTATAATTTTTTTTTCAATTTCATTAACGGCGTATGAAGACCAGTTCTAATCAAAATTTTTCTGATACCACGAACTAAAATCAACTACTACTGGAGAAGAGAGGGAGAGAGAGAGAGAGCTCTTGACTTGAGAGGAACTAAAATCAACTAAATCGTTTACCAGGGTTTCTTAAGGTCAGATCTCTCTCTCTTTAAAGATCTATTTTTAGTAATTTCAATTATATATGTAAATTATCCTGTACGAACATCTCTTTAATTTTTAATTTTATCATTTCTTTTGCAACTTTGGGATTTCAATCGTATCGAGTTTTGTTGGGTCTCTCTTTAAATTCGGAAAATTCTTGGATAAAAGCTTCAATGTTGCGATTGAATCTTCAATTCAATATATAATTTTCTGTAATTTTAATTTAGGCCCTGTGTAGAGAGGAAAGGAGGAAAAGATTGAGATGGCAGCTTCCAAGCTTCAAGCCCTATGGAATCACCCTGCCGGCCCAAAAACTAGTTCTCTCTCTCTCTCTCTCTCTCAAAATATAGCACAAATTTCCACACAAGCACACACATACTTGAAAAAGTTACCAACAATAATGGTGTTTGGTATATAAATATTGTCATATTTGATCACAGTTCATTTTTGGGCCCCTACATTCAAATGGGGAATCAGTATTGCCAACATTGCTGACTTCTCCAAACCTCCAGAGAAGATCTCTTATCCTCAGCAAATTGGTATGTTCATTACTTTTCCCAAATTACTCCAGCTATTCTTGTGTTAGAACATGCTAGTTAGAATGAGAATGAATGATAAATGATTACTCTTTTAATTTGAACTCATAAGCGGGCAAATCTTTGTATAGTTACCTAAAACCCTTTTCGTGAGGAGTAATTGTATAGCTTTATCTCATGTGTCCCTATGAACGATATTGAATTCTGGATGCAAATGCGATAGGGTCTTTTTTCCTAACGTGTTTGGATGGGAGGCGAATAAGGAATAAGCTCCAAATTCCTTTTTCTTGGGGAATTTGGGTTTATTTGGGTGCTTATTCATATTCTAACAAAACCTTAGAATATGAATAAGGCCTTCCCTATTCAAATTCCTTGTAGTTTGTAAAACTGATTACTTTCCTAAGCTCTACATTTAGTCTGATGCAGTGTTTCAGAATGCTCTCATTCAGTAATAACAGGTTCGACTGTTACAAAGTAAATGAAAGACACTTTAAAGGAATGCATATCATTTATATTGTTAGGTAGAGGCACTGCATTAGGTTCCGGTGCATACTGGTTTCCAAAGGAGAAAGAAGAAAATTAAATTATTTTGTCTTGTAACTGGACTGAGTCAGATATACAACCTGGTTTGATTTTTGTTGATGTGCAGCTGTTAGTTGCACTGGACTCATCTGGTCTCGTTATAGCATGGTCATTACTCCGGTATGTACTATGATCTATACTATGCGTATTTATTAATTTCTGTCCTTGTATTTTGCAATTGACAAAGAGCACCTGAAATTTACATATTTGCAAGAACACCAAAATTTTCTTGGACTTGCTTAACATCCTTGAAATAATATTTTATGATCCAACCTTTTAAAGAATTTCATAGGTATCATTACATACTCCGTGTAAACCATCATAGAATTCACGTTGATGCACATAAGTAGAGGTGTCAAACGTGGACAAAAGGCACGGAACAGTTTGTTCCGTTTGCCGAAACGGTTCCATATGTCATTTCGCAAACAGTTTCGTTTTGATAACGAAACAGAATTATGTGCCATTAACTGTTCCACTTCATAAAATACACATGAAACGGTTTGAAATGAGACTGAAACGGTCGAAACGGTACAATCTGGTATTTCGTTTTCTGTTTCGTTATTGAAACGAAATCATTCTTGATTTCGTTAGTTGTTCCACTTATTTAAACGGAACGGCACCCACGTGGTGGGTCCGACCGTTGACAGCTCTACACATAAGTCATAGTAATACTTTTGATTTTGAATTTCCTATTTCCACTGGTTATAAAGGTTAAAAATGATTAATGGCGGCGGTTGGAGACATTTCTGAAATGAGGGGGGGAGAGGAATTATATTTATTGGGCTACCACATGGAATTGCTTGTTTCCCCATGCAAGCTAAAACCCTAAAAATTGAGTCCATTTTTTGTTTTGAGGGTCAGGTGCTTATACATGTAAATGTTCATCATTATTCACAGAAGTAAATTATTGGTTCCATCTGTGGTTACCGTACAATAAAATTGAAGTTTGTAATTGTATTTTACACTTAACTGATTTACTTTTGCCCTGCATGATACCAGGATTTGCTCTGACAATATGCACTTATGATGTACTACAATTAAATAAAATGACCCTTAAAAGCTTGAGGATATAAATGATGTACTTCGAGTTTAATAATTTCATTTATTTTACATCTTTCGCAGAAAAACTGGAACCTTTTCAGTGTTAATGTTGCTATGGCATGTACTGGCCTTTATCAACTCAGTAGGAAGATACAGTAAGTCCAATTAAGTGTTGTCATTATTATAATATTTCAGCTGTTTATTCATGAGCACTCACTTTCTAATTTAAAGATTTTGAATGCTTAGTTGGTAATTAAATGTGTAAAACTTGATTTTTGTAGGCAAGATTACATATCTGAGGAGGCAGAAAAGGCACCGGTAGAAGGTTGATTTTAAAAAAAGAATAGAAAAGGAAAATGATTCAAATGCAATGTGGCATCACAACCGGGAACCCATACTCGTTCTTTAATTTTGAATTTGTAAAGAATAATTATAAACCTTATTTAGGCAAAGTATTCTGCTATTTTTATTTTGTTTGTATTTCCCATTCAAAGCTGCTTCTTCCAGTTTGCACCGGAAGAACATTAACACCAAATAAGGCAATCACACTTGATTTTTAGCTTTATTTCTTAACATTTTGTTTTTATGCTTTACAAACGTAGCGCATATTTTTGGAGAATCCTATCATGCGCATATATTTGTGGCGCAACTTTTTTTTTTCCACTGTAATGAAAAACTTCCGTTTGAGCTGGTGTACTCTTCCACCATTCGTAATGTTATACGTGCAATCGCTTTGATTTATTCCCTGGCTTCTACTTCTATGCTAAAAGCGCTCTAATTGTAACATCCGGTCAGTAATCTTACTCGTCCGATCCTTGTATGCACAGTGCACACCATTTAATTTTAAATTGATTTATACCGTTGAATCCGCCTATATAATTATATATGCGGTTTAAGTATAAAACTTTTTATTACAAATTTTGTAAAATATGTAATTTGTATTCAAACTGGCTACACATGAAATCAGACTTTCTGGTAAAATCAAACTTTTTATTAGAAATCAGACTTTCTATATATACAGCCCTGTACCTACTGTCTGCCTAACTAGTTCAACACAACCTTGCTAATTTAGCATTCTTCATTAGTCGAGTGCTTCACTGTGACACTGTGTAATATTTCTTTCATAGAGGCCTCAATAGTCTCCATCTTTGTCAAAATCCTGGCAATATATCTTCCGTTATGAAGTCCTTGACTCGTTTTCTCTGTATTTTACATATCTAGTTTACAATCTTATAGGGAAGTAAGTTTTTTTTTTTTTTTTTTTTGGGTAAGTTACCTGCGGGTTCAATTGATTGATAAAATGGCACCTTTACATTTGAAAACATGTGCTTCTTGTTAGAGCTTTGTACATGCCAGAAAAAACACAGAGAAATTGAAACTACAACAAAAGGTCCTAATCCTTTGAGGGCTAAAAACGGAAGAGGCACCCAGGCCATTAAATTGTAGAAATCGAAGTTGTTTATACAAGATTTTGTATGAGATTCAAGATATTTTAAAGGATATAATACTGGATTTTGTATCTACTTTTGAGATTCAAGACTTTGTAAGAACCCCCTCTTGGTCTAGTGACAAAGAACAATGCATCTTGAGTGAAAGGTCGTAGGTTCCAAATCCGACTTGGGGTTCTTTCATATACATTTAATTAATTTAAAAATAAGTTGGAGACTTGACCCCCAATTTATCTTCAAAAAAAGACTTTGTTTTGATTCAAAGTAAAGAAATCGTATAACAACATAATTCACTAAGAAAACCTTTATAACTACAATAATTCACTAAGAAAACCTTTTAAAAATTTGTGCGGTACAATTAAATCCAACGGACCTTTTCAAACAAGACAATTCTTTAAGTAATATAGTTTTTAACGTTTGCTCCGTTTAATCTCACGGAACATTAAACGTAAAAAAATTTAATCACGTTCTAATAACGAAACATCAACAGAACTTAATATAGTTACATTCATTACCACGGAACGTACACGGAAGTTACTATTTCCGTGTACGTTCTGCACGTTTGATAGCCTTAGTCCCAATGGAGTTGCAACATAGACAGTTAAGTTTTGACACCCATCTATATATTATTATTTGATTGAGGTTTCACATTTCATGAGGATTAATGAGACATACAGAACCGGATGCTTTTTAGTGATATCTCTTCCATTTGTCTCCACTTTAAGAGAAAATGGACATCTTCATTTATGTGATTTGGCACAAAATATTGCATTATTCCTTATCTATTTAATTATCTGAGGATCTTTTAAAATTTATTTTACCATAAAATTTTATATGCATGCGCATAAAAAAATATAAAGAATGCAATTAATATATTTTTTTCAATTATAAACTCCGAAAATTTTCAAAATATATTTCTAGATCTCATAATATTTTACTTTTGTAATTTGAAAAAATTATTGACGTTTTGAAATGTTTGAGGGCCTTTTCATATCTATTTGTTCAAAAAAATTTGAAGTACATAATCACAAAATTATAATAAATTTAATAATATCAAATTTTCTATTTTAAGATTTTCAAATTATTTTTTGCATTAGTATATTTTCAAATGCTATGCAAGTGTTTATTTTCAAATTAAATTAGTTGTTAAAAGTGATATGCGTTAGTATAAAAATATAAGTTGTTAAAATGATATTTTTTTTTTTTTGCATTTTTATGCTTTCAATTGTTTATTTATTAATTGATGGTTAGATTTTACTTAAATAGGTTTATGATATACATTAACTTTCTATTTTTTTTATATATTTTTCGACGCACAAAACATAAACAAAATCAACATAAAAAATGAAAAATAAAAATAAATCGCGCTTTGCGCGATATTATGGCTAGTTTATTATTTAACGGAAATTGACCTCACATTAAGCCAATGTAGCTCTAACCACTGTACGTCTGTACCCCCTGGTCCCTTAACTACCAAAAAATAAATAAATAAAGGAAAAAATTTGCAATGTCAGACTGGCATGTTGTACAAATCATAAATGAGGTTGCTATAGACGTACAATATATATTTTTGCCCCCTTACATCTACAGACGTACGATGTATGAACTACATTACATACAGATCGAAATTCTCTTGGACAGTGTCGACTTCAAACTTCAATGACAATTTTCAAAAAAATATATTAAAAAATTTCATGCGAATTTAATGCTCCCATCCGAATTTAAAATATAGCAACACTCAAATTTTATGTTGTATGTATATCCTTGGTACTGAAATATGAAAATGAGAATCCACGAACCACCCACCAGTTTTTTCCTATTAGTTATTACAATCGGACAATAAAAGGAAAGTATATTATTTATTTTTCTCAGCACTCGGGACCAAATCTCCTCGTTCTGCAAACTCCTTATTTATTTATTTATTTAGTTTTCTTTCTTTCAAACCATCCGTGGTCCCCGGACTTCCCTCACAGAGTCACAGATAAGTTCTGAAAGTTGATTTATTTTTTAATACTCCACAACATAACCAAGTCTCTCCTCGCGAAAGAAACAAACAAACAAACTATGGCAGACCCCAACCGCTCTTCTTCCTCTCCAATCTTCAAATTACTTCTTCTATTGATCATTCCTGTTATCTACTCCACCTATGTGTATCAAATAGACAGCTTCAATGCCAGGCCTCTACCCGAAGACCACTCATTCCAAACCTCAATATCGGTGCTGGAGCGGCATGATGGAATACTTGCCAAGACACAAAGGATAGGTGAGGGGCTTTTGCATGGACCAGAGGACCTGGCATATGATCCGAAGAGTCGGTTTCTGTACACCGGGTGTTTAGATGGTTGGATTAGGAGAGTTGATTTGGCAGGTGATGGAGAGTTCAAGGTGGAGAATTGGGTTCAGACCGGTGAACACGGCCGACCGCTTGGTGTCGTGCTTGGGTTAGATGGCTCACTCATCATTGCTGATGCTTATGAGGCTAGTTTGATTTCTTTTTTTTTTTTTTCTCTCTCTCTTGTATCATAGATTTTCATTTTCTGCGAGTGCAGGGAGGTTGCATATATTTTTATCTTGAATTATATTGCATTAGAATGATCAAGCAAACGTAAAAGTAGTTCGTCGAAAATTTCTTTCCAGGAGATAAGATAATGAAAGCCAAGAAAATCAAATGGAAATTTCTGACACCAATTAATTTGTTGCTTGATGCATGGTGGAATTTTACTTTCCCTTTGATTCTTTTCTGGAATAGTATCTTACAACTGATGTTTTGTAACACCCCGGATTTTTTTTATTATTATTATTTAATTATTATGATCGTATTTACTTTAGAATAAAGTAAGTTGTTGGAAATGATACTTTTAAATTTTGTTACGTCCAAAATAAAATTTATGTTTCAGTTTCATATTTTTGTTTTTATGCAAAGAATTTATTTTGCTTATATCTATATTAACTATACTCTTTTGTTACATATACATTTACATTTGAAAATATAGGGAAAACAGTTTTGGGCGGTTCATGTTTTATTTCTCTACTCACCATAACTAACTATAGTTGTTAGTTTTAGTTGCATGATTTATTTGGGCTGAGAGCCCACGTTGCCACTAGCGAATACATCTTTTCCTATCTCATCTAATATTGTATTTATTAATTTGTTAACCGTATCCTGGTAACCGCATCAATCCTTTTGAGTGATATTTAATTTTGTTGCAAGTCCGATTATTTATTTCCCCCCGTACATGCTCCTTTGTCTCGACCAAATTCCATGAGTTATGCACAATTTTCATCCAAATACTTCTGAATAATACACCATCGTTGCTCATGCTCTCAGTTCGAAAGGAAAAGGAAAAGAATTATTTTATCATCCGATTGAGATTCGAGTTCTATGTCACGATTGTTTTATCGCTCGTCAGGTAACCGGACTTCTCTATAATTTAATTTTCGTATTGATTGATTTAAATATCGTTTGGCTTATTGATTGAATTGAATTGATATATGAGAATTGTGATTGATGTATTTTGCGAGTCAACGGGTCTTTATTGTGATTTGAATTGAAGTGAAAAAGTGAAAATGGAATAGTGGAATGGAATGTGAAGCGGAATCGCCTAAAGAGGGATTCGCGCTAGTGGAAAAGTGATATGAGAAAGTGGAATTGAGAAAAACCTAGATCCGTTGATCTCTGTAAAATATATTTAATTTGTTTGTTATTAATGTGTGGATTAATCCGATCGATTGATTTTTGGTTATATAAATTGATTATAGAGAAGCTGCGTCGTTAAATAACCGGTTACTCGGCTTTGTAGCTGACTCCATTTGCTTTTATTTCTTGTGACGTAGGTTGTCGTGCCGTCGGATGGATGCGAAAGATACTGTCTCACCTCACGCCTTGTATTTCGGATACGGGGTGTGACATGTTTAGTTTTTGAGCCGGTTATCTGGTCTAGACTTTCGTATACAACTTGTGTTACAAATTATTATAAAATATAAATAGGCGTCATGTGATTTGATGTCCAAAGGTGTCTAGTGTGGTGTAACAGAGGATCTGAATTCTTAATTTGTACGATGCAGAGCTTTTTCCGAGATCTTGCCATTAAGTTATTGTAGGAAACAGAGTTGTCAATTATGTGTTGTGTTTTCAGCGAGAATTCCACTCTCAGTTTCCATGGAGTAGAGTTGTCGATTGTGTTCTGTTTTCACTTTCAGCAACAATTCCACTCTTAGTCTTAGCTTTTGAATAATCAACTAGCTACTATGTTTTACCAAGGCAAATTAAATTGGCTTCGAGCTTATCCAAGAAAGATAAGTGATAGGGTCCAAAATGACCCATTCAATCCAACTCGGTCCAGTCTGGCCCATAACAAGATTGTCTAACAACCTCATATAAAAGACACTGTCTTTCTACTAGAGGGGGGCTACGAAATCTAGGGCAACAGAGTCTCTCTTTTTCCGCACAGGGGCGGTTGGTTGGCGGAAGGAGAAGCTCTACCCTCTGATCTGATCCTTGATCGACTAATGTTGTTACCAAATCTGGTAGTAACAGCCACCGTGGGGTGTAACCTCGCTCTATCTGAGCTCCTCCCGACTTGGTACAAAAAAAGGCCTCGTCTGATGTCTCCTTTTCTCCGCTTTCAACACAAAGAGAGCCTCGCCTCTTCTTCCGATCGACCTTATCGACCTAAGCTGTTCTCCTTTCCCACCCTCCTCGTGAACTCGATTGTTAGACTCGACCAACAGCCACCACACTCCTTCGTTCTGTCGCTCGCTACTTACTTCCTGACTCCCTCTTGTTCCAACCGCTTCACGGCGTCAGATCCGATTCGACAAGACACCTACTCTGCCGCCGCTTCTAGCACCTCTGGAAGACCTGTCCTTCCATCGACACCATCACCTTCGAGGCCATGGCCACTTGCGCCATTCTCAGGCGCCAGAGCTCCAACCCTCTGGTCTCCCTCCGCCTCAATTATGCATTCCATCTACCTTACACCTTTTTGTGTTCCTTGCTGGTCAAGGCCCACTCCCTTGGCCTCCTCCGACGGTGCTACCGGGTCCGATCGACAACGTCGTAAGGATCCGCTAAGAATAGGCTTCAAATATCCATCCCATTTTTCAAAAAGGGATGCTAAGCACTGCTCCTCGGATTGTCTCCAGTCTTCCGTCGCTACCATTATACTCTCTCCAGTTTCACTGCACCTCTTTCCTGTTACAAATCTGCTTGTACCACCACACGATATGCTCCAAGTCATGGCCATAGCTGACCCACCTCTGCCACCCCAGCTCCGACCTGGTTGAGGTGCCTCTTTCGGAGGCTGAGGAGATCGATGCTGATTTGAAGGAAGAAAGAGAAGATGGATTTGAAATTGAGGTGGAGATGGTGGAGGGGAGGAAGAATGCGCATCGGATCAAGGCGCAAGCACTACACCATAAAATTTTTTTACCACCGGCACATCAACACCGGTTTTCAAGAAAACCGGTATTAAAAATATAGAAATCTTTAGCATCGGTATCTTTAACACCGGTTTTTAATATGAACCGGTGGTAAAGCTTCGCTTAAAAAAAAAGAAAAAACCGGTTTTGTTTTAACACCGGTTATTATTAAAAATCGGTGTTAAAAATGAAGTCTTTAACACCTGTTTTTAACTAATAACTGGTGTTAAAACAAAACAGGTTTTTTCTTTTTTTAGCTAATCTTTACCACCGGTTTTTAAGGAAAACCGGTGTTAAAAATGTCTGCATTTACTGCATATCTTCCCCTTCCCCAATCCTATGGCGCCATTACTGTGCAATATTTATTTTCTTTTCCTCTAAAACCGAGAGCAAAATTCTCTCATTCAATTCTACTAGAAAAATTAGCTAAAAATTTGCAAAAATTTGCAAAAATTGAAAAATAGAAAGAGAAAGCCAAGGAGAACAAAAAGAAGTTAAAAAAAATATATTTGAGGTATATTTTATATTTTTTAAGTATTTTATTTGTTATTTATGTATTAAACATTTTATTGTGTTTATAATTATTTTTTTTGTTTTGATGTGATAAATTAGGAAGAGAAAGAGAAAGTCATTCTATTGAAGTGAGAAAATCATCGTTCCTAGAGAATTTCGATAATTTTCTATTTTAACCCTCGATAATTTCAATTTGTTGAATTATCAATTTCTAACACATGTATGGTTAATCAAATAATCGTTTGGCATTTGCATATATTAATTGTATTGTCATATAGGACCAAATTGCCGGAATTTGAACTATTTTAGGTCGTGCTCGTCCGAGATTAATCCATTAGGGATTAATCTCGGATAGTCCCCATTTTTTGGGACTGCTCTTTGGATATTCTGTCTCATTTAGGATAGTGAGTGGTACGTTGGATGCGATGTGTTGTCTGAGAAAAATTCGGCGGTATTTTCCCTTATGTTCCCAGGATACGTACGCACGAGCAATCGTGCGTTGGCGTATTCAGGGAACATAAGGGGAAATGCTGCCGAATTTTTCTCATACAACACATGACATACAACGTACCACTCACTAATGAGACAGATTATCCAAAGAGTGAGTTAGGATGGTAACCGGCCCGAAAATCTCATGTAGTAGATTCAACCTTTAAATCCTAAACCCTGACTTTTGGATATACATTTATCTTCACAGATGGATCGAAGGGAGAAGTACATGTATGATTATTCCCGGATATCTGATGAATTTGTTGGAGTTATGGAGGAGTTTCTAAAATGTGCAGAAGAACATCGAAAGACAACTCGAAAGCCCAGGAGTTTATGTCCTTGTAAACATTGTCTTAACTTTCAGAGACAGGATAGTGCATTAATTAGAACTCATTTGATTGAGAAAGGATGGATGAGAACACCTAAATACATCCGGTGGATTAGTCATGGGGAAAAGTTAGCAGATGAGGGTAATAGTGGGACTAACACATCTGATTTTGGAAATAATTGGGGGGATGATGTATTTGTGGATGAAAATGTAATTGAACAACAATGTGATGATGATTATAGAGAAAATGATTTGGATGAAATGATGAATGAAATACCAGCTGATTTTATTGATGAAATTCCTGATATTTTTGAAAAGTTGGATGAAAACTCTCATGTACCGTTATATCCAGGTTGCAATCAGGATAAATTCACAAAAATAAAAACTGTTTTTAAATTGTATAACCTGAAAGCCAAGAATAATTGGAGCGATAAAAGTTTCACATCTTTACTCGGTCTTTTGCAAAAAATGCTTCCAGCAGAAAATACATTGCCGGATACATGTTATAAGGCAAAAAAATTACTATGTCCTTTGAATTTAGGAGTGGAAAAGATTCATGCATGTCCAAATGATTGCATATTGTTTCGTAATGAGTACGAGAATCTTCATAAATGTCCCATGTGTAATGCATCACGGTACAAACTAAGGGACGATGATTTGGAAGATGATGAAGAGAGTTGTAAAAAGAGGCCAGCTGCGAAACCATTGTGGTATCTGCCGATAATACCAAGGTTCGAGCGTCTCTTCACTAATTCAAAGGATGCTAAACTATTGAGGTGGCACGCGGAAGGCAGAAAGAAAGATAGAATGATCAGACATCCCGCAGACTCGCCTCAGTGGACAAACATAGACAACTATTTTCCTGATTTCAGCAGTGAACCTAGGAATTTGAGATTGGGGCTATGTACGGATGGGATGAATCCTTACGGTCTCATGAGCACCAATCGTAGCGTATGGCCAGTTTTGTTGGTTATTTACAACCTTCCTTCCTGGTTATGCATGAAAAGAAAATATCTGATGATGCCTTTGCTAATTTCTGGTCCAAAACAACCGGGAAATGATATAGATGTGTACTTGGCTCCATTAATAGAAGACCTTGATAAGTTGTGGAAAGAGGGAGTGAAGGTATTTGATGCTCATTCCAAAGATTATTTCAATCTACGTGCGATGATTTTTTGCACAATTAATGATTTTTCCGCTTACGGGAATTTGTCAGGTTACAAAAACAAAGGAGAAAAGGCATGTCCAATCTGCGAGGAGGAAACAAATTCTCGATGGTTATCGAATTGTAGGAAAACTGTCTACTTGGGACATCGCAGGTTCCTTAGCCGTCATCATCCCTATCGCCAAGCTGATTACAAAACAAAATTTGATGGCAAGATAGAGACACAACGGGCACCGATACCAAGAAACGGAAGACAAGTCTATCAGGAGGTGAAGGATCTTAAAACCAAATTGGGCAAGCCTTTTGCCAATAAAATCCCAGATGGCAATTGGAAGAAAAAGTCCATATTTTGGAACCTTGAATACTGGGCGTATTTGGATGTTAGGCATTGCTTGGATGCGATGCACATTATTAAGAACATATGTGAAGCTTTGATTGCTTTGATTTTAAATTCTCAAGGAAAAGTAGACAATTCCAATGTGAGAAAAGACATGGTTGAAATGGGAATTCGATTGGAACTAGCTGCACAGCAAGATACTGATAAGAGACGAGATTGGTTACCCGATGCAGTTTATACTTTAACAAAGAAAGAGAAACTCAGTTTGTTGCAATGCTTGAAAAATATTAGAGTTCCGACCGGTTATTCCTCAAATATCTCAAGGAAGGTATCGATTAAGGATATGAAATTGATCGGTATGAAGTCGCATGATTATCACGTGCTGTTGACCCAGTTGCTCCCTGTTGCAATTCGAGGATGTTTTAAGGAAAAACTTCGAAACTCCATCACTAAGTTGTGTTTTTTCTTCAATGAAATTTGTTCTAAAGTGATTAATCCTGAAAAAATTATTGAGTTAGAAACCACTGCTTATGAGACCATATGCGAGCTTGAGATGCACTTTCCCCCATCTTTCTTTGTAATAATGGTGCATTTGACCGTACATTTAGTCAGGGAGATAAGTTGGTGCGGTCCGATATTTTTGCGGTACATGTACCCTTCTGAGAGAGCAATGGGACAATTGAAAAGGTTAGTCCGAAGCAGATCTCGACCCGAAGGTAGCATAGTGGAAGGATATGTGGCCGAAGAGGTTATTGATTTCTATACTGATTATGTTGATGGACTTTCACCTATTGGCTTGCCTAAGAATCGACACGATGGCAGACTCCTAGGAAAAAGTATACTTCGTTTGAAAATAATTACGGTGGACCTTGAAAGGAGAGAAAAAGCGCATCTTAAAATTCTTCAACAAGTCGCCGTTGTGGCTCCTTATGTGGATGAACACATGGTCGAGTTGCGAGGGCAGAATCCTCACAAAGGTGAAAGTTGGATCAGCAAGGAGCACAACAAAAGCTTTATAAAATGGTTCAGAAACAAATGCAACTATTCCCGTCTGAGAATGAAACAGTTAAATACCTTGCTAAAGGTCCCAATGCGCATGTGCACACCTATCAAGGGTACGACTTGAATGGATTTACCTGGTATACAAAGAAACAAGATGGCAAAAGCACAATACAAAACAACGGAGTCAAAATAGTGGCCATATCAAGTGATGGCAAGTCATCAGAGCCGTATTACGGGTGGATTGAAGAAATATGGGAACTTGATTATAATGCATTCAAAATACCCGTGTTTGATTGTAAATGGATCCTACAAAGTGGAGTCAAAAAAGATAAAAAATCTGGACTTACAATCGTAGATTTAAAAAAGACAGGATATGCATATGACTCTTTTATACTTGCAAACAAACAAGCCATGCAAGTTTTTTATATTGCTGATCCGGCCGACCTCGCACGACATGTGGTACTTGAAGGAAAAAGACGTATTGTTGGCGTTGAAGATGTCGTAGACGAAGAAGAATATGACCAATTTGATGAAATACCGTCATTCTCCACAGGTATACCCATCAATTAATGCATGATATTCTATTAATATTATTGAATCAATATTTCATTAATATTATTTTTCACAGGTATCGATAGAACGCCGCTATCAGTTCAAGAGTTAGCAAATAATTTGCGTTGCGATAACGGAGATGCAGGTGTGTGGGTAGATCGACCAAAATCACCAACGAAGAAAGGAGATTGAGTTAATTGAATTTTTATGATCATTTTATTATTCCAATATTTTATAATTTTGTAACAAATATATTAGAGATTCCAATGAAATTTTTGATAAAATTTATCATTTTAATCATTTTAATTAAAAATAAAAAATAGAAATTAAATACACAAATGAAAATAAAAACAGAAATTAAATAAAAACACAAATGAAAATAAAAACAGAAATTAAATAAAAACACAAATTAAATAAAAAACACAAATGAAAATAAAAACAGAAAATAATTACAGATTGAGTATTACCACCGGTTTTTAAGCTAAAAACCGGTGTTAAAGATCAATTAAATTAAAAACAGAAATTAATTATAGAAATAGAAATAAATTTAAAAATATTTTTATTGAAGAACAGAAATTAAATAAAAAATTAAAATTAATAAAAAATATTTTTATTTTATATTTTACAAAAACAGAAATTAAATAAAAAATTAAAATTAATAAAAAAATATTTTTATTTTATATTTTACAAAAACAGAAATTAAATAAAAAACATAAATTAATTATCAAAAATAAATATATTTTATGTTTTATAAAAACATAAATTAATTAAAAATAAAAAACAGATATTAAAAACACAAATGAAAATAAAAACAGAAATTAAATAAAAACACAAACAAATGATCCTGCAAAAAAAAAAAAGTTAGTGTTACTACCACCGGTTTTTAGGTTAATAACCGGTGGTAAAGATCCACCAAAAAAAAAAAAACGTTAGTATTATTACCACCGGTTTTTAGGTTAATAACCGGTGGTAAAACGCGATTCGAAATTTTTTTAAAACAAATAGGCGCCCCTCCCGCTTCTTCCCCATTCCGAAAAATTTCTAAGTCACATTGCCTCTCTCTGCCTCCGTCGATACCTCTCTCTCACTCTCTGCCTCCCTCTCCGCCGCAACCTCTCTCAGCCGATCTCTCCGCCGCAACCTCTCTCCGCCGATCTCTCCGCCGCAAGCTCTGTCTGCCGCAACCTCTCTTCCTCGAACTCGACTACTCCGGCCGCAACCTCTCTTCCTCGAACTCGACTACTCAACCTCTGCCGGTAAGTTCTCTCTCGATTTTGATTTTGGTTTTGATAAATTTATTTTGATTGCATGCATGGATATATTAGCCGAAAAATGGCCGAAAATTGATAATATAATTGATATATGGCCGAAATTGATATATTGTGTTTGATAAATTGATATATTAGCCGAAATTGATAATGTTTGGGATTTATATATAAATTGATAATGTTTGGGATATATATAAATTGATAATGTTTGTGATATATATAAATTGATAATGTTTGAGATTTAGAAAAATATGAATATATATATAATGATATCGGGTCGGTTAAAATGGTAAAATGCCTATGTATAGGGTAGGTTATGTCCGATTTTTTTAAAAATTAACGAATTAGTTAATTGTTATATAGATGGAATTTATAGGACAAAATATATTGCAATTTATAGGAATTGATATATTAAATTGCAAATATAGATGGAGAAGGATAAGAAGAATGTGGAGAATGATAACGTGAAGAACGTGGGAAATGAGAAAAATGAGGAAAAGGGGAAGAATGAGGAGACTATATATGATCCTCCCAGGCGCACGAAAACATATGTTCCTCCTCGATATTTTTACAAGCCTCCGGTTAGGAGGTCTGTTTCCGCTGTTAGGAGATTTCCATCGGGTTGTGGCCGAACTTCTTCGGATAAAGAGGGGGGCAGTCTCAAGGGGAAAGAGGTGGAAGAGAAACCAGCGGAGGAGGTCCCGGAGGAAGAGGAGGATGATAAGGGTTAGGGTTAGGGTTAGGGTTTGAGTTTGATTTATGTTATGTTATGATTTGTGCCCCGGTTATGTATGAACTTATTTTAATTAGTGTTATGTATGAATTGATATTTTAATTAGTCTTATCTATGGATTGATGTTTTAATTAATATTTTAATTATTGTTCTAATTATTGTGTTATGAATTTGATATTTTAACTTGTTGTGAATTAATGTTCTAATTGATTTATTGAATTGATATATGAATTGATGTTTTAATTGATATATGAATTGATGTTTTAATTGATGTATTGAATCTGCAGTCATGTCGAATCCTGATGAGATTCCCGTATCAGACCCGAATGAGATGAATTTGGATGAAAATGCCCCATTAAATACAGATAGCCAAGCAACTAATAGCAGAAGGGAAAACGGTCAACGGCAAAATGTTTGAAGACGTTAAGGAAGATAGCTGCCAGAAAGACGTTGCATATTGACTTCAATGAGAAAGGCCAACCTAGCTGTGATAACGCAAGGGAATTCACGAGTTGGTGTGCTTTTAAAACAAGAGATATCATTCCTCTCAGGTAATCTGAATATATAGGAATTTGGATGTTATATATATAAAAATGAATTTGACGTTGCATATTGAATTCAATGATATGTGGTTTTAATGCAGTTATCCGATATGGAATCAAGTGCCAAAAGAGTTGAAAGAAGATTTGTTCAAGTCTATAGCTGAGGTGTGGAATCTTGAGCCTGACTGCCCATATAAGCGGAGATTCTTACGAACTGTAACAATACATGGAGGGGTTGGAAAGGCTACTTGGTGAGAGATTTTTATACTTTTAGCATAACTTCAAATTATAATTGTTTCATAATTAAGTTTAATTAACTATAATTATAATGTGTTGTCTTTCTCATTGCAGAATAGAAAATACAAGAAGAATCCGCAATCAGATACACCACAGCCATGGGATATATTTAACATTCCGAAGGAAGACTGGGAGGCATTCGAGGAATATCTTGACAGTCCTTTGTTTGCGGTATGAAAATATATTTCAATAAAATATCTTGATTAAGTTTCATTAACTATTATATGAACACTCTTTTACTTTCTATTAACATGTTTCTTGAAATTGGTATTAGAAATTGAGCAAGCAAGGTCAAGAAAATGCCGCAAAGAAAGACATGCCGCACACACTCGGATCAGGCGGTTACTTAACCTGCCACAAGAGATGGAAAGAAGGAGAGGTGGTTCATGGTGCAACCTCGGTTATTAGTGAGGAAGTAGACAGTAGGTCTTACAGATGGAGTAGGGCACGTGCTACGAAGGATCCACAAACTGGTCAACTTCGCAGTACAAATCCTAAGATTGCTGCGGCCATTGACAGAGCGGTATGTGTCATAACTCAAGTCAATTTGAAATTTATGTATTCAACAATTTCAACTTAGAATGACATGACATAAATTTCTTTTGTGACAGGTTGCTATAGCTCAGTCTGGTGAGATTCAACCGGTTCGGCAGAATGACGTGTTGACTTCTGCGCTTGGAACGCCAGAGCACTCGGGACGGTTGAGAGGTTACCCAATATATTCCGGCTTGAAGCAGGTATTCGGTAAAGGTACGAGGAAATCCTCCCAACGGTATACCAACGAGGAAATAAATCGGCTTGTGGCGGAGCAAGTGAAGATTGCAAGAGAAGAGATGGAGCAAAGCTTCTCGCGGATGTTGTCACAATCCCAATCACAACAGGTCTACGATCCAATATTGGGTCAAGCTACTCTATTCCATTCACAGGGTAGCAACAATCAACCGCACCCGATTCCTCAAAATAATTTGCAGGTTTGTTAATTTCACCGAGCTATTGATATATATTGCTTGAAAGTATATATAATTTAAGGTTTATGATTTGTCATTAAATTTGATATTGCTTGTAATTGCAGGGGCCAATGGAATGCTTGCTTCTCCTCCCGTCAGTGTTGGAGTTATGTCCTAGAAGTCAATATTTAATGACTTATTTTCTTAGTTTATGTTAATGATGATATTTGATCATTTGTTCCTAGAGTTTATTATTGACAGATCATTCAGGTTGAGGATCTGAATTGTGGATCTCTGTGGATCATTCATTAGAATGACAATAATAAATCTAAATCGTCCATAATCTTGATAATTAACAAGGAACATTAATTATCATAAAAGATTAGTATGCAAGTTAAGCGATGATTAAGTTCTACAAATCATAGGTAAGGAGTTACCAACTTAATTGCATATGTATATGTTGTAGAACATAGTACAGGACTTGACCCAATGAAATATACATTTGGATTGTGTTAAGTGTCATTGTTTATTTCATATGAGTTTGATTCTATGTTTGAGATGTTCACCTTTTCCACATGAGGATAGGTTCAATAAATATCGTCTAACGTTGATTCCTGATAAAGGCTGCTATAAGGACTTTATTTATGTTCTCTTGAATTGTGCGGGAAAAAGTTGTTCATCAAGAAAACCATGTCCCTCATTAATATATTTAATGAGTGATGATATCTGTTTGGACCCCTTGATGGAGTTTGGATTGTTTGGCCAACTTGTACAATCAACTCTATATCAAGAAATGTATAATCTGCAAGAATGACACATTCCTATCTTGGATTATACAAGGATATCATGTGACATAAGAATCAGACAAAGAAATACTTTTATTTCTTATGCAGGATTGAGATATTGTAACGGTACATTATTTATACGAATTGAGAATCATAACGTGTTGCTAGATACCGCTTATGATTATTGGAAATAAATAACGATTTATTTCCATGGCCAACATAGTATAAATCCTCAAATAGGGTCGCACAAATAGGATTCTAACCACTTGGTGCATTTATTGTTTATTCACAATAATGTGTATTGTGAAATGTGATAAGTTAATTAATTAATTATATACCGTTATGAACCGTTATAATTAATTAAATTAAAAGGATCATATGGAAACAATTTAATGCATTAGCTAATCATAGATTAATTATTAATGAGTTAATAATTAATTATGTTCAACTTACTTTAATTAGTTTGAGCTAATTGGGCTTCTATTTAATTGGTTAATTAAAGGTCCGATTTAAGGAAGAATAAAGAGAATTAAAGGGGATTCATTAATTCGTGAATTAATGAATAAAGGCCTTTTATTAAGATGGCCCAAGAAAGCCCATTAGGTGGCCTCTTAGGGTGGATGGCATACTTGTAAATAGTATGAAAGGTGGATGAGAGTTGTTGGCTATATAAAGGGGGTCTCCAAGAGGAAACCCTAGCCGTCATTCTCTCCCATCCCATGCGCCTCCTAGCTGCCCCTCTTTTCTCTCTTCCAAGCTCATGTGTTGAGCACCCCGCCTCTCTTCCTCTCCATTAAATAGTTAAGTAGAGAAGCAAGATGATTAGCAAGAGGTTCAAGAGAACTAGCATTCTCTTTGAGCTTGGTGGTGGGTCCTTGGTGGGCTAGAGGCGACTATTGGTGGTGGAGGAGGCGGAGCACGCACGCCACCGACTCCTACGCATTGGATCTAACCTCCTTGATACGATTCAAGGAGAGGTAATGGTTCAATCCCTTTTCTCATGATGTGTGATTGCTTTAGCACTAGATCTTTGTCTTGCTTGTTGTTTAATGGTGATTAATTAGTTGTAATTGATCCAAAAATTAAAAATGAGCATTTACTAACAGTGGTATCAGAGACAGGTTGTGCTTAAGGTTTTTCACACTTAATTAAGTGAGAATTCGTAATTAATTAAGTTAATTAGTGATGTGCATGCTTGCTGGCCCTGGAAAGGCTGTTTTCTGTCTTGTTGCTTATTTTTCGTGGTGTAAAGCTCTCTGAAATTTTTTCCTTCTTATTGGAGGTTGTAGCCCTTTGAATTGTGGTTGTTTTCCCACTGGAATAATTAAAATTCGATGTAAAATGAATTTTTAGTGATTTAAACGGTAACGGTGCGCAGATCTGTTATTCTGCTGCACAGTTCTGTTGTTGTGGTTGGTAACAAATAAGTTTGTATATAAAGTACCTGTAACTTTTAGATAGGATTAATCTAAACTTGATGCTCTTTCTGGATATGTAAATTTTGTTGCATATTTCGGATTTTATGTGGGCGTTCAAGGATGAAAAGTGATGAAGTTGTCAGATCTGTTTTTTCAAACAAACTGATTGTTTTGAAAAACTGTACTTATTGAGAAAACTTTTATGGAAAAGTGTTGAAATGAAAATTTTCTCCTTTAAGTCTGGAATCTGTGAAAATTAATTTCATAGATTTTCATTGAGATTTGATACCTCAACCGAGTGAAACCTTTTTGGTCGACGGTCTGTTCCAGAACAGGATACTTTGCTTAAATGCTTGTTATCTCGTTGATCTTGAATATAACTTGTGGATTTTCTTTTCATGGAATGATAGCCTATTGTATTTAGTATTTTTCTATGTAAATTGTTTGCTGGAAAAATATCAAGGGGATGATCATACAGATCAAAAGGTTGAGACCAATAACAGAATTTTCTCTAACGGTGCTTCGCGCACAATCTGAGGATTTGTCTTTTTTTGTTCTCCCTGATGGTAATTGATCTCTCCTTGAGATTTTTACAGGTAATCACAATTTTTGTAAGGAGTTTTCTGGATTTATTTCTAATTTTTTGGAGACCGAATTATTTTGAATTTTTCCGGGCCCCGAATTTCGTATTTTAATTAGTTAAAATAATTTCTAATTAATCAATTTGATGAAAGGTTAATTAGAAGACTCCTTAAATACCCTCCTTTCTGTTTTGATGGTTGGATTTAATTTAAAAGGACTTAAACAATTAGTTGTTAAAGTTAAGCCTTCTTTGCATTCGAAAAACTTGAGCAACAAGTGTGCACAAAGATTCTAATTAATGAAATTAATTAAGAGCAAGTGAATCATGTATATTGTATATGTGCTAACTTTGTTTTGTAGGAGGATGTGGGTTTGATATGGCTCAAGATGTCAATGCCTTGTGTGTTGTAAAATGTTGTGAATGCATGTGATTGATTGTAAAGTGGCCTAAGGTGCCTTGATAATTAATTGGTTAATTTTTTATGTAACTTGTGAGGCTTGCATGCCCCTAAGGCCTAGGCGGGGTTTTAGGAATTTTATCACATGTATTTATTTCCCTTAATTATTAGATAGGATCTTAGTAATTAGTGGGAGGGCTTGATTAGATTAGTCTCGTTACATGGAGATGCGACGAAGATTAATGCAAGCGGGAGCCATACAAACCCACGACAATGCTTGAGATGCTTATGTTATGTGATTGTTTGTGAATGCCTTGAATTGTCATAGGTAGGTATGGGTGTATGCTTACACGACCACCAAACAAAGTCACGTAATTGCTTTTGTCCCAAATTAACTTGATTTAGCCAAATCGTCCTCCTTCTCTCTATCCCCTTCAATACAATTGATTGTCTATTGATGCATTCCTGCCGACGCGGACATCGTAGTCCATCATTGTAGTCGGGGTGTAAATCGGATTTACTAGGAGCAAATAGAGAGAGGTTGCTTTACAACGGACCCACTCGGATTGGACGTTGGGACGAAGTTTGTGGATATACTTATGATATCTCACAAACGAAGAATCATATGTACAAGATATGATTGGTTGTAGAACCTACCTTATCTAGTTGTTTTAGGTGTCATGCCGACGCTGTCCCCTATTTCAACGAAAATGAGGATCTTGGAAACCGACTACATTAGGGACTTTAAATAAATGTAGTGGGAGTTTTGTTTATTATTATAAACAAAACATTGCATAAACTAAATGACCTTAAATTGAAATTGTTATAGATATTAAATATGTTAATTTCGTTGCGATCAATCTTTGAAAAACAACAAGCTCGTTTCTAAGGTATTTACTTGGAGAAATAACACCGATTTCTAAGACATGTTCTTGGAAAGAAGAAACTTGTGCATGTTTAATCCCAAAACGTTCCTCGACTTCCCGAACATAGCTTCGTAATGATTGATTAGTTTTGACGAAAATTATTCAATAAAACGAATGCTTATATCCTTTTAGAAGTTCTAGACCTTTGAATTGGAGAATTCATAAGGACTAGACTAGACTTCTACACTCTCATCCATTTACTCAAGAAGACGTTCTTAGAGAAAGTAAAGATAGACTCAATCATTTATGATCGAGTAATGGAATGTGAGTTAACCAAGAGACTCTTCTTATAAGAAGATAAATGTTTCATTAGCTTGCGAATCGAAAGATTTGAGTAGCTAATTGACAACTAGAGATATTAAGATCTCCAATATCAAGGATTGTTGATATTGTCATACAATCTCTTTCTATGGATAAAGGATATATTGTTCGCACACTTGTTAGTGCTGAAAGTAATTGGTTAAGTATTAAAGAAATACTTCACCAAGATATGAGTTGAATCTTTGAGACCCTCACTAGTGACCGTGTGTCACATGAGATGTTTCATTTGCCATATATGGGAGGCATTTGAAAGGTTGTCCGAAATACCATGATGTTCTAAACCTTAAGATATTTGTCGTTCAAATTATCTCGCTATCTCTAATTCACACTAGTAATTATGTGCTAGTTCATGTGCTCGCATTTAACGAAATGTGTAGGCAATGATGAATAAGAGAAAGTTTGAGATAAGTAAAGTAAACTCCGTTTTTGGAAATGTCTTGTACGTCTAAGCCGCTACCATTGAATACGTAGAGTTATCTTTATTAAATAAAGAGTTTGTTTAGGAATTTGAGGTTATATACCTTATTCCAAACATCTCATAAAACCTTATCTCCGTTTCATATTTGATGATGGATGATCATGTTTTGTAATAGAGAAATATCGTTCTCTTATTGTTATAAATTTGTGTATAAGATTTCACGCATCTTGATTGAATTTGCTTGAAATAGATAAACAAATTTCGAATGACAAATATGTAAGACTTCACATAAAGTATTTGACTTTTATGTAAAATAGTCGCTTAGTCGAATATAAACAAGAATCGCATTATGAGAGTCTACGTAACGTGGAGCTCGTAAATCAATTTGATTGCAAATCAATTGAAATCTATGCGAATCGTGTTTGTTAAAAGACAAAAGCGCCTTTGAACTACGAAGGTTTAAAGGACAAGTAACTTTATTAAGACTTATACATATTGATGTATATAGACCTATAGGACTTGTGCAATTGAAAGGTTGTTGACACTTTACCACTTGACCAACGATCATTGTAGATATTAACATATCTATTTGATATGGTATAAGTATGAATCTTTTGACAAGATCAAAATGATTTCAAGAGTAAAGTTGAAAAACTATTCAATAAAAGCAAAAGTCTTAAGATGGATCATGGTAAATAGTTAAGTCATATAGTTTGATATATTACCTAAAGAGTATGAAAGACGTTTCACTACTCGAGGAACATTGAAAAATGTATCCAAGGATGAAGGTATCGAACATTGTTTGATATAGTTCGATCGGTAATAAATCAAATTGATTTGTTCGACTCATGTAAGGGATTTGTGTTTGAGGACAACATTGTTTACACTAAATAAAAATTCCATTGAAGTCTATTGAGAAAGACATCTTACGAGATCCGATCTCTAGGTATATTGTTTCTCAAGATTTGGTGTTGAGAAGCTTATTTCAAGGTTCGATTGATTGATAAGCTTGGACCCAAATAAGACGCTTATTATTTTGTAGGATATCTTGAATTAGCCAAAAGGTACTACTTCTATGAACATGATAAGAACAAGGTAGTTGTTGCTCATCATAACGTAATCTTAAGGAATAACATTCTCAAGAAGAAGTAGTGGGAGTAAAGTGAGCATTAAAGGAGTTTATGCGTCACTACAAGAAGTACCTTTATGGGAAACTTGTCACTCCATACATGGTGTTTAGTGGGAGTTGAGCGGAACTTAATTCACAAGTAATTGTGAAAGGAAGAAGTTTATAAGCACGCTTGCTTCTAAAGAGTACTCAAACATCTCACAAATGGATGATGTTCGAGAAACTCGTGCAATATATTAGGATCAAGAACTTACTCTACAAGATGTTGTAGAAGTAGTTTGTTGACCTCAAGCACCAATCCTACAAAGATCAACGAGAGTGAATTGCCTAAATTGAAAAGTACATAGGCTTCACAACATCCTCGTACTTGACATATGAGGATCCGTTGATAAATACAGAAGCGATGGAAAGACCCGATTCCACAAGTATGATTTGAATCTGTATGATCTTTAAGTGCAATCCATATACATAACAACAAGGTATAGACCTTGATTGATGTTCATGAATGAGCGATCCATCAAGAACATTTAGATCTTTAAAGGAAAGATAGATATGGATAGCAAGTCGACTATGTACAAAGCACAAGTTCATGATTGTTGCTATGTCTAAGTCGATAACGAGTTGACCATGTACAAAGCACGACTTCTCGCTTGTAGCTGTGTATAAGTCAATAAAGATCATTCTAACAATAGTTATATTTCGTATATATAGATATATGGAAAGATACATCAAAACCGTCTTCTTCGATTGAATGAAGGAAGTTGTTGTGTATTTGACACAAACCGAGGATTTGTTGTATTTTTAGAAACATATATATGCTTTAAGGATCCATTAATGGATTGAAGCAAGTATTGTGGAAATTGGAATAAACATTTCGAAAAGGAAGTCAAGGAGTTGAACTTCGTCAAAAAGGTATCTTGTACAGACAAGATAGTCAGTGGGAGCATGATTGTGTTACATGTATTGTACAAGATACAAGACATTAATTGGGAATAACATTAAGAAAATGAATATTGTCAAGATCTCATTGGAGAATGTTTTCTCAATAGAGAACTTGGGCAAGTCACCTAAATCCAAGGAAACAAAATCTATGGAGATAGATTATGATGGATGTCAGGTTTGAGCAAAATGTGCATATAATGACAAAGTGTTCTAGTTACACGAAAAGATAGACTCCTGTAAAGGATGTCTAACCACGTTGTATGGCATACACTTGAGTTCGACTCGGTGTGTTGCAAAGAGTGCACGATACAATTCGAGCATCCTTCTGTTATGAGTTTCATTACGTACGCCATACTTATGAACATGCCCCTATGTGTTGTACCCAAGGAGTATGACAAGCAGTTGTCAACTGGATACAAAGAAAAAACACATTTGGACAATAATCAAGAATATCCTCGAGTATCTTATGAGAAAGGGTGATATGTTTTTCATCTGACAAGATGAAAGAAAGCTCATATAAATTGTTATATTGATGCTAGTTTTTAAAAGATTGATAGAAATACAATTGAGCTACATATTTTGTTTAATGTGGTGTTGTAAATTTAGAAGGTGTTCTAAATGGGATATTACAACCGTTTCCGTCACCAAAACAAAAATATATAGCAACTTGTGAAGCAATGAAAGAATGTGGTATGGATCGTGAAGTTCTCATTCAAGCTAATATGGTTCTATGCATCTCGAACCATAGCTTAAACTTGAAGAACCCAATATTAAATTAGTGATCCAACTAAGATCTATGACGATGTCACTTGATCTCACATGATGACGATTAAGAACACATATATAGGAGTATATATGTATATAGGGTCAAACAAAATTGGATAGGTTCGCGGACACAGCGAACACTCTAACTTAACCTCTACCTTAAGCGGTATACGAGATGCAGTTGTGCATCCATGCGTGATGGACGTATGAGTAACTTGCTTTAAGCGTATTATATCTTTTGAGGTTCGAGACATGTATATATATGGATATATGACATTGTTCTAAATTCTTCACTGGCTAGAAGTCACTATTGATTGACTCTAGGCCAAGTGGGAGATTGTTGGAGTTATGTCCTAGAAGTCAATATTTAATGACTTATTTTCTTAGTTTATGTTAATGATGATATTTGATCATTTGTTCCTAGAGTTTATTATTGACAGATCATTCAGGTTGAGGATCTGAATTGTGGATCTCTGTGGATCATTCATTAGAATGACAATAATAAATCTAAATCGTCCATAATCTTGATAATTAACAAGGAACATTAATTATCATAAAAGATTAGTATGCAAGTTAAGCGATGATTAAGTTCTACAAATCATAGGTAAGGAGTTACCAACTTAATTGCATATGTATATGTTGTAGAACATAGTACAGGACTTGACCCAATGAAATAAACATTTGGATTGTGTTAAGTGTCATTGTTTATTTCATATGAGTTTGATTCTATGTTTGAGATGTTCACCTTTTCCACATGAGGATAGGTTCAATAAATATCGTCTAACGTTGATTCCTGATAAAGGCTGCTATAAGGACTTTATTTATGTTCTCTTGAATTGTGCGGGGAAAAGTTGTTCATCAAGAAAACCATGTCCCTCATTAATATATTTAATGAGTGATGATATCTGTTTGGGCCCCTTGATGGAGTTTGGATTGTTTGGCCAACTTGTACAATCAACTCTATATCAAGAAATGTATAATCTGCAAGAATGACACATTCCTATCTTGGATTATACAAGGATATCATGTGACATAAGAATCAGACAAAGAAATACTTTTATTTTTTATGCAGGATTGAGATATTGTAACGGTACATTATTTATACGAATTGGGAATCATAACGTGTTGCTAGATACCGCTTATGATTATTGGAAATAAATAACGATTTATTTCCATGGCCAACATAGTATAAATCCTCAAATAGGGTCGCACAAATAGGATTCTAACCACTTGGTGCATTTATTGTTTATTCACAATAATGTGTATTGTGAAATGTGATAAGTTAATTAATTAATTATATACCGTTATGAACCGTTATAATTAATTAAATTAAAAGGATCATATGGAAACAATTTAATGCATTAGCTAATCATAGATTAATTATTAATGAGTGTCTCGCACTTTTTCGCGGCCCTCGTATTTCACAACAGAGGAAACAGAGGGGGAAAAGAATGCGGATCAGATACCCCTCGCGAGCCTCAAGAATGCCGATACTGATACTTCCCAGAGGAGAAATAACGGTACGGTCTTGAGTTCCCACGAGAGTTTATTATTTGAGAGGGGTCCTTTTTTTTCAGTAGGCGCAAGCCCCTACTGTTAATTACCTCCGACATGGTCTGGAGAACCTCTAGATCGGGAAAATCAAAGGATATGTATCATAAGCTGTTAGGGAATTGTAAATATGCAATTTGTAATCTTAGCATGCGTTTATATCTTTTTGTGTTTTTTATTTTTTTATTATTTTTTACTACTACTATGGTTATTATGCAGTGTTAGTGTTATATTTATTTATTGAATGGACTCGGTATTGCAAGGACAGCAGTCTTTAAGGCTTATGATTTGGAGAGATCTTGGTTGATCTTTGCTGCTTGGACTTCAGTGACTTCTTCTTGTGATGTGAGGAATAGTTGGCTCCTGAATAATGACTCTTTAGATATTATCGGGGTGGCTCATGATTTCAGGCTCTTGAGTTTGAATCTTACGGCTTGGAGTTTAGATTTTACGGCTTGGAATTTGGATCTTACGGCTTGGACTTTGGATTTCACGGCTTGGAGGCATGGATCTCCCGAAACGGATTTTTGAAATTCCGAAAGGTCGGGTTACGGTGACTTCTTTTTTTTTATTTGGTGCTGAGGATCTTTATAAACTTTTCTTTTTCTTCTTTTTCTTCGATAATGTCGGACTCTTAGGCCGCGGAGTTTGTAGACATTACGCTTAACATCGGGCCTGTGGGCTTGTAGATGTCGATGACTTCGCCGGGCTTTAAGCTTTTGGGCGTCAAATGTGCGCGCGGGTGCTAACCAGGCAGACTGCCCCTTGGTCTAACCTGACTGCGGGTAAATGCTCGTCACGTGGGAGTAGAGCATTAAAAGACGATCTGGCGCTCGTTAATCTTGATATCTTCAACGGTTCGGCTATCAGCGGAAGCGTTGTCAAAGTGACATCTGGCAATGTCAGAGACACAATCCGGTTCCCTTCCGGCGTGTTAAAGTGGTTCCTGGTTCCTGACCAGAATCTTGAGGAGACGGTTTGATTGTTGTTCAAAACATTTAGAGTGATATCTGGTATTCAGCCAGGATATCAGGTAAATGGTCCAAACTCCATCCAAAGCGTTGAGGTACGTTCCGGCGGCTATTCCGAAACGACGATGAGACGGTTCAATGACCATTCAGAGCATCACATTGATATCCGGTGATCAGTCGAGACATCTGGTAAATGATCCAATTGCTCCTTGAAACGTCGAGGAGACATCTGTCAAGCAGGTGTCCGTGAACGGTTCAGCCTTAGTTTGAAGCGTTCAAATGAGACGATTCGATTATTATTCGAGTCATTTAAGGTATAACCCGATTTTATTCGAAGCGTTGACCTTCGTTTTGGTTATTATTCGAGCCATTTGAGGTGATACCTTGTATCCACCAAAATGTAACCCGATTTTCACTCGAAACGTTTATCTTCGTTTCGGTTGCCATCCGAAAACCTACAAACGATATCCAGTTGCCAGTCAAGATACCGATAGAGTTTGACTGCCACTCAAACTGTTGAAAGAGACATCTGGTTGCCAGCCAGACGGTGAGAAACGATTCAATTACCATTCAGAGCATGGCTTCGGTACCTGGTTTCTAGCCAAGGTGTCAAGCAAATGATCCAGCTGTTTACTTGAAGCGTTGCAGCAAAACATCTGTCGCCAGTCAAATGTTCATAAGACGATTCGACTTTCTTTCCGAATATTCACGGCGATACCTGGTATTCAGCCAGGATATCAGATGAATACTCCGACTTCCATCCGAAGCGTTGATCTTCGTCTCGACTGCCACTCGAAACGTCAAGTTGATACCTGGTTGCCAATCAGGATATTGGGTAAACGATCCAATTATCATTCGAAACATGTGAAGTGATACAAGGTATCTAGCCAAGATATCAAATCAATGCTCCATCCAATCAAAGCGTTTGAACTTCATCTGGTGCCCAGTCAGATGTCAATAGACCGTTCAGCTCCCATCCGAACCGTTGAAATAACGACGCCGTCCATTTGGCTTCTAGGCGCCGTGACACCACCCTCGGGTCTGTGTCAGAAATAAAGGTGCGCGCGGGTGCTACATGAGTCGGACTCCCTGTGGCCTTCTCACGTGCGGGGTGACAGTTGGTCCTAGGACAGGGAACGATGCCTCGGCTATCGGTCCTTAACCAGCCATCGGTAGAGACAATTAGTCCTCGGAAAGGGTACATAACCTCAGTTATGGGTCCTTAACTAATCGTTGATGAAAAGACGATTGGTCCTCAAACGGGGAACATAGCCTCAGCTATCGATCCTTAACCAATCGTTGAGTGGAGACAGTGGTTCTGGGACAGGGTACATAACCTCAGTTATGGGTCCTTAACCATCCGTAGAAGAGAGACAATTGGTCCTTGGACATGGTACATAACCTCAGTTACGGGTCCTTAACCAATCAGTGAATGAAGACAGTGGTCCTTGGACAGGGTACATAACCTCAGTTACGGGTCCTTAACCATCCGTTAAAGAGTGACAGTTGGTCCTCGAACAGGGTGCGTAGCCTCAGCTATCGGGTCTTAACCAAATGTCAGATAATGAATGAAGACAGTGGTCCTGGGACAGGGTACATAACCTCAGTTATGGGTCCTTGACCATCCGTTAAAGAGTGACAGTTGGTCCTCGAACAGGGTGCGTAGCCTCGGCTATCGGTTCTTAACCAAATGTCAGATGATGGAAGTGATATCCGATTCTTGACCGGATCATTCAGTTTTCGTTTCCTCAAGCACCAAGGAGAGATTTATATTTTCTTATGTCTTGAATTCTTCGGTCCAGGTTTGATTCGACGGTCCTGATGCCGGTCTCATCCTGGATTGTTTGCTTCTGGGGTTCGTTGCAGAATCAGAATATTGAGATCAGATTCTCAACATTGAACTTGATCCTCCCGAGTGGGTGAAAGGTGCTCTTTCTCCCTTTTCTTCCTTTTTTTTATTGATTTTCTTTTTCTTCTTGAGGTTACTTGAATTTTTCAGGTGAGTATGAAGCTTTTTCCATGTTGAGGTGTTGTCCATGCCTCCTTTAATTTTGATTATGAGCCTTCAAGTCATTTTATTCGAGCCAAAAGGGTTTCTGATTGTCAGGTAAATAGAATAGTGGTCTTAATATTTTTGGTAGGGTTTTTGGTGATGATGATCGGCAAAATAGATTCCCCACATTTTTCTGGGTTTGCAGGAATTTTCCTCACATTTTTCTAAACTTCCTATGATTTTTGGTGGATTTTTGAAGGTTATTGGATTTTTGAATAAATCATAGGGTGATGTGGCAATTTGTGGTTGGCTGGAATTTGGGATTTGGATTTAAAAATATTATGCAAGGAATTTGGTAATGGTTTTGACATGATAATATTCCTTACATTTTTATGGATTTATAGAAATTGGTTTTGGATTTTTCTGAGTTACGGTTGAATTTCTACAAATTTTCGAAGTTTCCAGCAATGAGGTTGTGCCACATCAGCATGAAATAACACGCGGCAATTCTTGATTGGTCCAAATCAGCGTGGAGAAGGAGTCAGCGGAGATTTTTCCTGGTCAAAAGAAACGGTACGTGGGGGCTTGTGAATGGTCAATGTCAAATGTCAGTAGACTGCTACACTAGATCCATTCGTCACACGGAAATACCACAGCGGATCAAGAGATTTGGGACGGTTTTATTAAGATCTGTTCTCTCTTCTCCATACACTCGGTCTATCTCGAATGGATTTGTGGACCGGAGGCCGACAGACTAAGGTTTTGATCGTTGCTTGTACACCAAGAGCAGGCGAAGCGTTCGTGCTCAATCTCCTCCTCTCTTCCTCCTTCGTTCCGACGACGACGCAAACATCATCGTCGTTCGATTGAGCTCGACAGGAGACCATCATTCCTGGGATTGAGGTCGAATCGCATCAAGAAGATCTCCTTGGGTTGTGGGACCCATCAACTGGGCTTATTCTTGTATCCTTGACTGTAATTGCTCCCTCCCTAATCGGCTAGGGTTTCGATAAGGCTCGGCTGTGATTACGGTCTTCTAATGATTATCAGATCAAATTGATGAGTTAGAAAGCATTGTAATGGACCAGAGAAGCTTGATACTGCCTCAATTTGACTGTTTTGGTTCTCAGGCATGATGCTTCACCTCAGCCTAGCTCCGTCGTGGTGATGAGTTGGTAATCGCGACCTTCTGTCGGTTATGGTGGTAATATGGGAGGTTTGATAGCATGACGGAGTATAAAATATAATGTTTATAGCGCCAATTTGACTTATAGGTGTTTCTGAGCAAGAGTTTTGCCAAGCTTTGGCTCAGCCATGGTGATAAGTCATTCATTATCTCCTCCTTTGCTATTGCAACCTCCTGGTGATGTAGGAATCCTGGTGAGGTAATGGGGAGAGTGACAACATGATTTCGGGTGTGTGTATCTTCTAATTTCTCCATGGAGACATGGCAGCTTGAATTTTTGCCTCGGTTGACACATGGTGACGATGAATATGTTGAAGCTGCCATGACATTATGGCAATGTAGAGAGCCTACCAAGGCATTGGAGAGCATGATGGCTTGTTTTTGAAGTATGGCAAGCCATCAAGCTGACACATGAGAGTCTCCGGTGCATGACTCCTCCTCGGAATGGCCTAGGCTGAGGTGATGATGGCTGCCTCCTTCAATGCATTGGCGAGGTATGGTGTGCAAGACTTCATTCAGTGGCATGATGTACAATGCTCTATGACTCCAAAACCTGCTGTCCTTTATTTTTTTTATTTAATGTACCTGCTGTCCATACTTGTACCTGCTGTCCATTCTTCCCTTTTTTTTATTTTTATTTTTTTCTTTTTAGATAGTATGCTGATATTAATTTGTTTGTATATTTAAATGACTTTTATATGGTTATGGATCACATTAGTTCTAATATGCAGAGATCAAAGCAAAAGTTTTGAGAAAAGAAACTTGACAGAATCAATACTTCTACCAGCAAACATTTTTTAATATATATATATGATATGTAAATATTAACTAAATGCATCTATGTACATATTTACATATATGACTGTCTTCAACTATTCGTTACATTGTTTCTGAGTTCATTGTTATTTTAATGCATATTCTCTACTGGATATCATTATACTAGTTATCATTATGCTAATGTTAGGTTATCTTATTTACATATTTACATAGCTACTAGTTTACTTATTCTCTACATTTTTGATATATGTGTATCACCGAGTACTTTAATAGGTGTGCGAAAAAAAGTACAACAGAAAATGAAAGGCTAAGTGTTTCAAAGAGATAAAATTTCCTTACAAAATTACACAAGTAGAGTAGCTCGGGTAGTAGATTGCAGCTGAAAATGTAAAAATATCCTACGACACTCTTTTTTGTTTTTTTTTTTTTTATATAATAGCTATCCTAATCTAGAAGATTGCTCTCTGGATGAAGATTTTTTTTTTTGCAGTGTGTGTGCTTTGAGTATGTGATCTGGGAGCTTCTCTTGTAACTTATGGTTGAGAGCTTGGTCTTTTGCATGGTCTTCTGAGTGCCTATTTATAGAGAGAATGAATTGGTTGCTGTAGAGGGTACCAATGATTTGATTTTAAACATTTCTGGACATCTTTGCACCTGGTAACTGCTTTGGTTATTCTTTCTCTTTAGCACAGCTCTTCACTGTTCTCAATACGTGTAGAGATTCCCAGACTTAATTACCCAACTCCTTTGTTGTTATCTGTCTTGCAGGTGCATCATCTATTGCTGCCAACAGTGGAGCAATTGCTTTATCTCAATTTCCTCGATGTCTGAAGATCAAATGGGATTTATCACTGCCAAATTCCTCTTTCTTCAGTATTAGAATTTGCCTTGGATTTTTCTTCAGCTTCTATCTTCATTTCGCTTTTCCTTCGCACTCATTGCTGTTTGGAGTTGATTACAATAAGGCAGAAAAGATAATGCAATTTCAGCTCCTCAGTTCAATTTGCATTTTTTTTTTTTTAACGTGGCTTCATCTGATCCTTCAAATTTGTTTTACAACCCACACTTCAGTTCGACAACTCTTCTAGCAATTGACTCTCATTTTCGGTTGTTTTCCAGAACCAAATTGCAGCAGATAAAGGAAATACTCAGCTTACTTGATTGGCATCTCAAATACAAATTCTTAAATCCTTTTCGGTCTGGACCATATCAATTTAACACCTCTTCCATTTATTTATTTTGTCTTTTCATATCTCAATTTTAATTGCACTATCAGAGCCAGAATGTCATATTCGATTAAATTCTTTCATGGCCCCCCCCTTTTTTCACTGTCTCTTTGGTATTTCCTATTTTGAGATATGGCATTCAACCTACACGACTGCCCTTTTGTCACCATGGATTTGATTCACTGATTCCTTCAATTAGCAGCTTATACATCACCAACAATGCTCCCTTGTTGCTGCTGAGTCGCTAAATCGAGTCAATCGCATTCCATTCTTCTTAATTTGGCCAATTTGAAATTCACAAGTCTGAGTAATAGAGCCATCTTTAGCTCGGCTTGACTGGAGAACAAAGGATTGGTTTTACTATTGTTTCTCGAGATGCTCTCTTCTTTCACTGTGTTTAATTAACTGTACGTTAATTGCCTGTCGAAGTACAAGACGGAAAAGCAATCGAGTGCACATTGCGATTTTTCAGGGATCATGAAAATGAATTCAATCGGAGCCATGGCGGGTTCAATTCAAGCAGTGGAAGGTGCAATTAAGCAGCGGGATTCGCTCTCCTTGTTAATTTAATGCTATAGGTGGTAGTTAGGGAGCAACGTGGCGTCGTGTGCAAGCGAGAGATAAGGGGGTCTGGTTTCGTTTTTGTCTCAGCGCCATGGAGATAGCGACAGGAAGAGTGAAGGAGACGAGATGAGCAACTCAATGGGCCGAGCCAACAGGGGCTTTACTCCTTTTTTTTTGTTTGTTCTTCCGTTATTTTTCATGGGCTTCGGCTCTTTTCCTCTTTTTTTTTTATTTGCAACATGGGCCGAAATATACATGGGCCAAAATGATATTAATTATCATTTGATCATGGATTTATTTGTTGCACAAATCTTGATGCCTTTATGTGATGTATAATCATATAATTTCATGTATAGATATACATAAAATCATATAATTATTTCAAAGTATGGTTTGCACATTTTCCATGGGTCCAACATGTGTATATTGCATGCCATATTAATATGGTTTTATTTTTCATATTAATATTAGCATCAATATAATGTATTGGAATTCAGATTTATTTAGTTTGGCTCGACATCACGATTATAATTGCCATGGTAGGTAATTATGGTGATATTTTTGGGTTCAACAAATGCCCCCCACCAGAGTAGGTTGGGAGAATCTTGGTCGAGCAACCTGCTCTGGTGCCTTGTCATCAGCCATTATTTACTACCATATGTCTCCAATTTTATCTCCATAAATTTTCATGATCTGATTTCTCGATAGAATTTGCTCTGTAAACCCTTTTGAACACGCCGATTCTTCCTTTCCTGCCGATCTTGGCATTTTTATCTTTTTATCATGACCCCTCCTCTTTTATGTAATGCCTTGTAGGTTGATTGACGTGATTTTATTACTCATGCGCGCATGCTTGTCAAAAGATGCCATCTCCTTTTTGTTCGGTGGTCAATTCTGTACCGTGCCCCCCGTTCAATTTCACCAATCCTTATCGTTTTCAAACATAACACCGCCTTAGTGTCACATCTTCGTTTGTTGCCATGTGCTTTTAGAGGTTTGGAGTTAGGCTCGGATATATTCCTTTTCGTTCGGTTGTGCACAGTGAGACTTCTCCCGAGTCTACATATAGGAGCCTTCTTCTTCTTCATTTTACCATCATCAATCCATTAGACCATGAGAAGTACAGAGAATATCCTCAAAACTCCCAAATTAACTTTTTAGGATTTTAGGATCTCATAATGCCTTTCTTAACCTTAGGGTATCTCTGGGATTCCTCCCATTTTACCCATAAGCTCCTCACATTACTGGTCCCAATATCCTTTTTAACTTCAAAGAGCGAGGGACGTGTGTCACCAGGCATCACGCACAATTTGCTCAAACGTTTCACACGTCGAGGTTGAGGTTGCTCCGGGAAGCATAGGTAGCATGTCTTTTTCGTGGTGCGGCTCCTTTCCTTGCAGAATTTCTTTCTGCGAAAGCGGCACTTCATGAAAAGAATTATACGCCTATTGATCTTCTTAGAGGTCCTTCTTCGATTCTCAAGACGTGTTGCTGCTTCGAAGTGTTGTTGCTCTCCATCAACACCAAATGTAATTCGGCAAGCTGATCATGATTTGTAGAATGTTTGAAGTGAGTGCTTGCGTCAATTAGTGTTGCTTGGTTGAAGGATGACACAGGATTATTTTCTGTACACATCTTGTACGGTGGTTTTTCTGTATTTTGTTGTAATGGCTCTTGTAATAATTTTTTCAAAAATTTGTAAGCCATTTATCATTCTGGTCTTCAATGAAATTCCACTTGATCATCATGAAAGTTTTGGTTAAATTATTTGGCAGTATCAGCTCTGTTATTGAATCCTTCAAGCAATCTTATGCAGATGAACATGCTTCAATCTTTGTATCATTAAGGCCTTCTGAAGATTTATTTATTTATACATCTATTTATACATACATACATATATATATATATATATATATATTTTTTTTTTTTTTCACAAGAGTAACGTCATTCCGGCATGTTAAGCGTAATACTTCTTCAAATATCTCCCATTGATAGGTGTCATGGGATGATTTCTGTCTTTATCGATCAGTAAATACGCTCCTCCTTCGTAAACCTTGCAAATCACATACGGGCCTTCCCAGTTCGGTGCAAATTTTGGGCCGTGGTGTCGTCCCGTTATTGGTCGTCGTAATACAAGAACCAATTCTCCTTCTCGAAATGTCCGGGGACGAGCAAGTTTATCATAAGCACGTGTCATTTGAGCGCGATATAGTTCCAAGTTTTGTTGTGCGGCCAATCGTTTTTCGTCCATTGCATCAAGTTCTTCTAATCTCAGTTGAGTATGTTTCTCAAGTGGCATGTCATTGTACATTGCTACTCTCAGAGATGGGAGTTCTACTTCAAGGGGCAAGATGGCTTCAGCTCCAAATACTAAAGAATACGGAGTGGATTGTGTAGGAGTCCGTTCAGTTGTTCTGTAAGCCCAAAGTGCTTCAGGAAGTCGCTCGTGCCAAGTTCTGTGTTCTTTTCCCACCATTTTTCTCAAAAGGCGCACCAAAGTTTTGTTGAACGCTTCTGCTAGCCCATTCGCTCTTGGATTGTAAATCGATGAATATCGCCAATCTAGCTTATGTTGTCGAGCGAAGTTATATATCTTGGCATTTTTGAATGCGGTCCCGTTATCCGAGATGATCCTACGAGGTGTCCCAAATCGATACAAGATCCGAGTGCGAAAGAATCGAACTACATCTTCGGCCCTTACTTCTCTATAAGCCTCTGCTTCTGCCCATTTAGAGAAGTAATCAGTCGCGGCTAAGATATATTTATGTCCTTTGGAAGAAGGTGGATCAATTGGGCCAATAATATCAGTTCCCCACATATCGAAAGGCCATGACGCTACTGTGGGATGCAACGGATTCGGGTGTTGATGTATGAAATCTCCATTGACTTGACATGCATGGCATCTTTTTGCATATTTTTCACAGTCAAAGATCATTGTGGGCCAATAATATCCCAAATGCTTAATTTGTAGTCTCATTTTTGGGCCAGACTGGTGAGCTCCACATATGCCAGCATGAACTTCTTGCATGATTTGTTGCGCCTCATCTTGAGAAACACATCGAAGCCAAATTTGATCATACGATCTTCGATAAAGAGTGTCATTCACATAAACGTACCGAAGAGATCGTCTTTTTATCTGTTCTTTCAGAGCCTTGTTCTCTGGTAATATTCCTTGTCGGAAATATTCTAGAAATGGTTTCCACCAGTCTTCTTCATTCTCAATTTCTTCCATATCCTCCTCTTCTTCTTCTTCTAAAGCAATGACTTCTAAGCAAGAAGCGTTTTCTTCGTCAGGTTCCAAGCTCATGAAGTATGGGGATAATGACCTCCTGTTGCGAATAATAACTTGTACTTCTTTTTCATCAGGATCACCCAATTCTTTGGCCAATCTTGCCAGAGCATCCGCTTTTCCATTCACAGCTCTCGAGACCTTTTCAAGTATTACTTGAGAGAATTGTGCCATTAGTTCGAGAGCTTTTCCATGGTATTTGATCAATTCTGGTTTAATGGTCTGGTATTTTCCCGACACTTGGTTGAGAATTAACTGGGAATCTCCGTATACCTTGAGTCGCTTGATGCCCATATTTACCGCAGTTTCTAGACCAGTAATTAACGCTTCATATTCTGCCTCGTTATTGGTGCATGGTTCAGTGAGTGCAAAGGAATAGCGTAAAATGCCCCCTTCTGGTGTCACAAATACCAAACCAATTCCGGCTCGTAGTCTAGGCAGTCTTGGTCTAACAGCAGGTTGAATTGATGAGGCACCATCAAAATACATCTCCCAATAGGATTCCCCTTCTTGGATTTGAGTTGTTTCTTCATCAGGAAATTCACATGCTAACGGTGAGTCGTCTGGGACTGGATGATAAGCCAGAAAATCTGCTAGAGCTTGTCCTTTAATGGCTTTTTGTGGTGCATAGGTTATATCAAATTCCATTAGGATGATGGCCCATCGAGCTAATCTTCCTGTGAGCATTGGTCGTGTCATGAGGAATTTCAATGGGTCGACCTTTGAAATGAGTGTAACTTTATGCGCTAGCATGTAATGTCTCAATTTCTTAACAGCGAATACCAGAGCCAAACAATGTTTCTCAATGGGTGAATATGAGTGCTCTGCCCCCACTAACATTCGGCTGAGGTAATATAGTGCATTTTCCTTGCCTTCATCATTTTCTTGGGCCAACAATGCCCCCAACGATCCTTCTAGGGCGGTGGTGTAGAGAATGAGAGACTTGCCGGGGATAGGTGCAGATAATACCGGAGGGTTGAGAAGATAATCCTTAATGTCTTCAAACGCTTTCTCGCATTTATCATCCCACTTAAAAGGAACGTCTTTCTTCGTGAGATGCGTGAATGGTTTGATCCTGCCGGAAAGATTAGCTATGAACCTCCGAATGTATGCTAATCGCCCTTGTAGAGACCTTAATTGTTTCAAATTTCGGGGAGGTGGTAATCCTCGAATTGCTTTGATCTTTTCGGGGTCAATCTCAATCCCTCGATGTCTCACCACAAATCCCAAGAATTTTCCTGAGGAAACCATGAATGCACATTTTAATGGGTTGAGTTTGAGAGCATGAAGCCTTAACCGATCAAATACCACTCTGAGGTGTTGCAAATGTTCTTCTTGAGAATGTGCTATGACCACGAGATCGTCCACATAGCATTCCACCACCTTATGTATTAGATCATCAAAAATTTTAGTCATGGCTCTTTGGTATGTCGCTCCAGCGTTCTTCAGTCCGAATGGCATGACCTTGTAGCAATAAATGCCTACTGGTGTGCGAAAAGCAGTATGTTTCTGATCTTCCTCGTCCATTTTTATTTGATTGTACCCTGAGTACCCGTCCATGAAGGAGAAAACTTCATAAGATGAGGTATGGTCAATGATTATCTCAGTGACAGGCAAGGGAAAGTCATCCTTTGGACAGGCTTTGTTTAAGTCTCGTAAGTCGACACAAACTCGGATTTGGCCGTTTTTCTTTTTAACGGGGACTATGTTGGCTATCCAATCGGGAGTTTCCTCTTCTCGGATAAACCCTGCCTCGATTAGTTTCTTCACTTCCGCTGTGACTTTTTCTTCAAGCTCTATCCGCATTCTTCGAGGTGCCTGCTTGATGGGTTTGAAGTTTGGGTCTATTTTTAATTTGTGGACTGCTATTCCAGGATTGAGACCAGGCATTTCACTATATGTCCAAGCAAAACAATCAATATATTCTCTCAAAAGAGCCTCGAGTTGTTCTTTCCTTTCAGGAGTAAGAGACGCATTTACAAAGGTAGGGCGAGGGTCTTCTTTTGTTCCCAAGTTTATCTCGTGTAACTCATCCACAGTATTTTGCCCCCCTTCTTCAAGTTCTTTCGGTGCCATTTTGGCCGCCAATATGAATTGCTCTTCTTTTTCATCTTCCACTTCTCCTATCGTATGGCATGTAAAGGACATTTCTCTCGTTTGGTTACCTTTCACCCTGAGATATGTTGGATTGTCCACGTTCCAGAAGCGTTCATACTCTTTTTGGAGTCTTATCCTGTTGCAAGTTCTATGATATCCCAAGCCTTTGGTGCATCTTTTCTTGCCATCTATTCCCTTGATTTTTTGAGAGGTTTTGCCCCACATTTTTCGAAAGAAATCTACTTTCGTCGGATCGATGGGACCGAAACATTGGAATTTTTCGAAAAGGGACTGAAGTTCCTTGCTGCAATATTTTTGCACCTTAACTGGTATTGATTTCTTGTCATCATCCTCTAACCATTTTTCTGAATTTTCACATGAGGATTGATTATTTTCAACTGGATTTCCCTCGGCTTTATAGAAGAGAATGGGTGGTTGTATCGTCTTTTTGTCACCGATGTATTCCAGTTTAGCGGGACCAAAAAGACCTCTAGCCGATTGACTTGGTTCACATTTCTCGGGGTTAGATCTTTATAGCAATTTTCTGATATGGGGTCAATAGTGACGGCTTCACTCCTTTCCATACACTTCATGCTATGTTCATCATTCCCAGAAATCTTTTTAAGTTCTTCAACAGGTCCGCTGGATTGTGATTCAGTATCCATTAACTCCTTTATCACGAATCTGACTTTCATCATTTTCTTACCGCCTTCAACTAGTTCAGATTTCGTGTTTGCTTCTTCCTTGGTCAGCTCATACCCATAAAATACGGCAAGCAAGTAATCCCTCAAATCCTTGGGAATAAAATATCTCGCATCTGACAGCCGGACCTCATGTACAGAGAAAGGATATTTGTCTCCCCTTATCGTTTTTTGTTGACCATTAGCAATGTACTTTATGCACTGGTGGAGAGTGGAAGGTACCAAGTGATATTCATGTAGCCACGGTCGCCCCAGCAATGCTCGATATGACGTGGCTGCATCTATGACATAAAATTTTGCCTTGGTTTTTAGTTCCCCGACTTGAAGTGGCAAAACAATTGCCCCCAGTGATTTCCGATGATGTTGATCAAACCCTCTGATTGATGGTGTTTCATCAGACAGATTCTTTATGCTTAGAGAGAGATACTCCAGAGATTTTCGCGGTAAAATATTGACCGAAGAGCCTGGATCCACCAATATTCTTTTGATCTTAATTCCTCGCGTTATCCCCGTTATGTATAAAGGTCGATTATGTGCATATTTTCCACTTATTAAATCTTCTTCTGTAAAGGTGATCAATTCTGTTGGATCAACATGTAAAGCTTCAGTGGGCTCTTCATTAATTGCGTGAGTTTGAAACCCTTCTGGATTTTGCAAGGCGTGTATCAGAGTTTCTCTCAAGTCTTGAGACATCATAAGAGCATCATAGACACTAAGTGGAGCAGGTATTTTCCGCAGATGTGCCAATATGTTATAACCATTTGCCGTTGCTTTACTCCTTTCCAAGAAATCTTTCGTTTGGTTTCCGGCATTCGGTTTTTCCTTAGGAGGTTGTCGTTCAGGTATGTAAGTACCAGAACGAAGATTGACATTGCATTCGTCTTGACATGTGGACGGCACATCATCTTCATCTTCTACTTCAAACATTGTTTTAAGGAAAAATGCATCGCTTTCTTCATGATCGGGGCTATCCTCAAACGCCATTGTGTCTGTTTGCTTTGGAGGAATCATCACAGGCCCTTCTTCCGAGCTATCATAATACTCGTTAAATTCAACACTGCTCGAGCTGTCATAGCCATTGATGGAAGATAACGATTCATCTGGATCGTAATCACAAGTGATTATATTTGCATATTCAGTATCTGGCATTTCCATCGTTTCTTCCCATCCAGGACGTTGTCTGGCCATTGTGTTTAGGAACCAGGCTTCCTCTGATGAAGGAAATCCTCTCGGTCTCCTGCGTCTCTGTTGACATTCTCTTTCCAACCACATTCTAAAGTTAGGACAATCGTTGGTAGAATGACCCCGTTCTTGATGGTATAGGCAGAATCTAGAATTGCCTCTTCGCCTCGGTGCTCTCATGCATCGCAAGGTGGGTAAGCAGACATTATTTCTCAATACTTCTCTGAGCAAAGTGTAATACCCCCTCCTCTCGATAGGTGAAGTAGGTGGTCTTCGTGAGGTATTCCTCGCCCTTGCTCGTCTAAGTAACATTCTTTGAGCAAATTGAACTCTCTGGGCTGCTAGGTTGTTATGATTTCTTCGACGACGCATTCTTCTACGGTTTCTTCTATGAGGTATTGTTCGCACTTGGGCAGTCATTGTAGGTTGCGTCCTTATACGCGAAATTGGCCACATTGTCATGGGAATTCCCTCTATGATTACTGGAGCAGAGTTTGGTCTCATCGAACTTCTTATATTCTCGTTTCTTGAAGACCTTCCTCTAAGAGACCTTATGTTCAGTCTTTCTTGCGCCATTGATTCATCGTTTGGGTCATGGCTTAGCCTTGAGGGTTCTGTTGCTCGATTGGAAGAACTTTTCTTTATGCTTTCCTCAATAGGATGTTTTAGAGTTTCTTGATCAAGATCTTTCTTCTTCTTCCGATTCTTCCGACGCTTTTCACTTTTACTTTTTGAAGCTTGACTAGTTTGGCTTTCTGCTCGTGGAGTTTCTCCTGGTACTTCTGTTTGAGGGTTTTCTTCTGGTAGAGGTGCCGTATGATTATCTGTCGGATGGTTTTCATTCAAATTTTCTCCAGGCTCGATATCTCTTGTTTCTTCGGCCACAGGTCGTAAGGTTTCAACCGCCGCTTTGATTGCCTCCTCATTCGTTCGTTTGTCGATAATCGCCAAATCGCACAATGATTCTAGAGTAGCAATTATTGTCATATTTTGTTGTTGTATCACAGTGACCAAGTCAAGAAACATGCTCATCTTTTCTTCAATCCTGTCAATGATATTTTCGTGAGTTTCGGCAGGTCCCTTTCCTTTTCTATCCGGAGAGTATAGGTCTGGCTCTTTAATTGCAACTCCTTTATTCTTCCTCTTGAGTGATGTTTCAGTGATGAGTTCAGTGCAAAGCCTGGGTGGGATTTCATTGGGATCCGAATCAGTGTCACTGAGGGAAATCATATTACAAGTTTCGTACTCTTCTTCTTCATCATCATCTATGTCCATGTTTGATTGTCTACCCCGATCGTTTCGTGATGACTCACCATGTTCTTGACCACATCCACATGTTTCACGATACGAAACTTCTTTTGGAAGATACACTATTCCTGGGTCGGATCTGAATAGGGAATATGGAGAGAGCTTTACAGATTGCGAATATATAGGGTCCTTTGCTCGTTCCTCCTCATTATAGTCCTCAGGTGGAGTTATTCTTAATTCGCAATCATAAAACATTCCCCATCTTGGATACTTCTTCCATGGGCGTATTGTTGATGTTTCTAAAGGCGGTCTTTTCCTCTTCTCCACTGTGATTTTGGCATTGGGTGGCAGACGAAAATATTTAAGAAGTTCATCGTTGGTCATTCGAGCTTCGTGCCTTGTTATGATTTGGTAAGCTCCTTCTTTGTCCCGTAGACCTTCTATCCATGGGTATGGGATTATCGGATCATACCTCTGTTTTTTACGAGTCCCATACTCTTCAGGTGGTATAGCTGCACATATTTCCATATCCGCATCCATTGGGATATGCACAACTCTCACTTCATGATATTCTGCTTCATCTGACTCAGGTATGGTCTCTAAGTGTTCAGATTCTCTTGTTGGTTCATCCTCTTGTTCTATCATCTCCTGATCATTCTCGATGGCATTAGAGTACTCATATTCATCTTCCAGGTTTATGAGGGGTTCATAGTCGTCATCAGAATTATTAGACTCTTCTGAATTAGGCTCGTTTCGTTCGCGCATTACTTCTTGCATCTTTTCACTGACCAGGCGAAGTACCTCTTCAATTATTTGAGGGTTAATCTCAGTTTGGTCATCACCATGTTCTGTAGAAACAGTTACATCTAATTGTAGACCTTCTTGATGTTCCGAAAATGCAATCTCTACGCCTCTTATGTCTAGAGGTCCTAGGATTGGCCCCGGGTCAATTTCGAATTCTATAGCTCGACCTCCCGTATTATTACCATCTTCCACCCCTATTTCAGCCTCCTCTGTATCTTCAGACGAATCACATTCTGCCCCCACATTGTGGCAAGAATTTTGAGAAGGTGTTTCTGAACCGGCGGAATCAGAATAATCGTTATCTTCTTCTTCCGGGTTATCTGCTTCTTCCGGATCTCCCCATCCTTCAGCGACGATGCCATCTGTTCCCCAATCCCACGGGACATCATCATCCTCGATGTTCAGTTGTTGGAAACCCTGTTGGAAATCGAACTCGAAGTCATCTCCTAGTTCCTCTTCACTGCTGGAATATTCAATTGGGTCCATCCCTTGAGATACTCTTATTTCACTCATCATTGTTCGAATAACTCGATACATTTCTGGATAGAGGGTGAAATAGTCTTCCAAAGTAAAATCCTCGTCAGACAGGTATTCATCTTCTGATTGTTGTGGTCCCTCAGTTTCTTCTAGAACTTCAAAATCGTCTTCTGATGACACCTCTTCAGCAGGGCCCACAGGTCCTATCGAGTTACAGTGCTCACTGTGTTCACATTTTACATGTATTTTTCGAGCCTTATTTCGTTGATACACCAGTAGAGGTTTAGAAGTACTGCCATCACAGTCATTCTTAATTGGTGGATTGTTGTTTACGGATTGTGACTGTTGTGGAGATTTCATGTAAAATTGGCTTATCTCTTTTTGCATGGTCTCTTTTATCCTTTCAATGAGCCTTCTGTTTTCCTCGTTTAAAATTGTGGTATTGATAGATTTCACTAATTCCAATTCTTCTTGCAGGGCTCGAGAATCTCCTGAGATACGGGCAGTTCGCCTTACCTTTCCGGCCAAAGGCGACGTCTTACTCACGACTACTGGATAATCGGTTGATTCTGTGGCACTGTTGCAACTTTCATGATCATATAAACGTTGGTATTTATACTGAGGCACTTGGTCATTGGCCTTCTTTTTCTTCTTGGAGGTGCTAGCTTCAGCATAATTGTGCTCTTTGTCCGTATTTGGTTTCACCCCTGAGATCTTTGTCATGACCTCTTTGGGAATGAAATGTGCAAGTGTGACAGTTCTAGGTTTGCCTTGTACATATTCCTCTTGCGGCTTTTTGGTCATCTTGCTAATACCAGCGAATTGTTTAGCTTGGGCCAATGTTATCGGTTTTCCTTTTTTCTTCTCATTTTGTTTTGGTCGACTTGTTATCACCCTAGGAGCGGGAATATTTTCCACAGGTTGTGCATTGCTCTTTTTATCAGCCTGAAGTTTACTATGCATTTTCCTTAGCATCTTCTTGGATCTTTTAGATAAATAGAGGGTCCAAGGCTGAGGAGGCTCTCTTTCCCCTTCCGATTCTTCCCAGGATATCATGTTAACCTGGAAATGCGGTTTGGGAGCTTGTTGAGCTTCCTTGGGTATCTTGATCTCACCCTCCTGTATTTTCCTTTCTAACCAATCTTTGAAGATGTAACATCCATCCAAAGTATGTCCGAGAATCCTATGGTAGAGGCAATAGTTAGGATCATCTGATTTGTCCATCTCTTCCGGTCGTTTACATGGTGGTAACTGCATGCCTTTAGTTATAGCGAGTTGGAAAAGGTCGTCTATGTACTCTTTCTTAAAACAATAGGGCTTTTTCCTTCGTTCTCGCAGAGGTATGCTGCTAAACCTCTTTTGACCCGACTCTTTGTTATCGTCCTCATCTGTCTGTTGAGTCTCTTCAACTTCATAGCTCGTTGAGGCCATTGCGTTCTCATTTTTCTTTGTCTCATTTTTCTTACTCCTTTCTTTGAATTTATCTTTCTCCGGATTGGGTCGTGTTGTCGGGATCCATCCTTCTTGGTTTAAAGTTTTATATTTAGATACCAAGGTAACCAATGGTTGAAATTCTGTGATTTTTGCCGGTACTAAATAAGGTTGGATCCATCTTGGCAAATTGCTCATGACCATTTTGACTTGCTCATCTTCTTTTAACGGTGGTTGGCATCGAATGCTCACGTTTCTCCACCTTGTGATATACTCCATGATTGATTCATTTCTTTTTGGCTTTAAGTTCGCCATATCCATAAAAGTGACCTCTTGGCTTACAACCATGAATTTAGAGCAAAAAGCATCTTCCATCTCCTCCCAAGATTTGATGCTATTTTCTTCTAACGAGGCATACCACTCGAAAGCGGGCCCCGAGAGACTTTGAGGAAATTGGAGAAGAAGCCAAGCAGGATTGTTAGCCGTATCACCACAAGTGGTAATAAAATGAGCAAGATGTTGTTCTGGAGTGATCTTCGAGTTTATCCCATCAAATAGTCGGAATCTCGGTACTACATGTCTTTTAGGGAATGGTTCATCATCGAAATGCCTAGGGTAAGGCCTTCCTACTCGCTTCTTAGGTCTTGTTGGAATTCCCAATCCCAACTCTTTCATTTGTTTAAAAATCATCTCCCGTATATCGTCACCCATCGTTTGATTCGACGGAGTTGCTGAAGGATAGGTTTGTCTTCTGTTGGTTATTGATACTTTAGGAGAATTCCATGAAACACCCCTTCCCCTTTCTTCTTCGTCTTCTTCTTCTATAGGCTTCTTTGTTTTTTTAGCGAGACTCCCTCTGGGCTCTTCAGCACGACTCCTACTGTTACCTCCTGGCTTCACTCGAGTCTCATTTTCTTCCCGGGATATTGGTTTTTTCTGTCGAGCTTTAAATCTAACATTTTCTCTTCGAAGGGCCTCGAGTGCCTGAGCCATCTGTTCTATCTTTTCTTCCAATGGCGTTCTCGGGACATGTTCTTCTTCTTCCCTTGCACTTTCACCCGTTGAAACATCATACCCTTGTTGAGATTCTTCGTCATTTCTGACAGGTTCTATCATATGGGTAGATGCTTCCTCTTTCGATGTAGGTTTCTTTTTAGAGTTTCTCCCTTTCTTTGGATCATTTATGGCATGTCCTGTCTCTAACTGTTTTCCATCGTTTGCAGCTTGACGACGGGTCACTGCCATTTCACTTTCTGGTTCTTGGGGCTCATCTTCATTGTCACTAAGGGCATATGAGGTGATTTGCTCGTCAAATTCTTCGTCTATGCTTAGAGCATTCACAGTGAAAGAATCCTCATAATATTCTGTTGGTTGTTCAATTTGTACCGCCCTTATTTTCTTTTTCCTCTTTTTATCTTCCAAATGAGCCCGGAGGTCTTCTTGAGGATATGTCAGCCTTTTGTAAATCGGGGTGCGTTGATCCTGATCAGAATCATCGTCCCGTTTTGTCTTCGCTTCGGGTTTGGGCCGTTCTCTTGTTGGGTAGACAAGCCTTTCATGTATGGATTTACGGGGTTCCTGTTTTATACTATCAGGCCGTGAGAGAGCATGAACTTCCCTTTGTCCTTGTTGATTTTTTATGACACGATATATCTTTCGGATCTTCTCAGAAAAACTCGGTTTCGGGTCATCAGATGAGATGGCTAAGGACTTAAAGCGAGCGGGCAAGTCTCGCCAACCTAAGAGGCGGGTGTTTGAAGAACTCCATTTTGCTGCTCGAAGTGGCGAGAAGGAATTTTGGACAGGTAAGTCAGTCTCCACCTCTAACTCATTTTGGCATGCTTGCAGAGCTTCCTTCTTTGAAGCCTTAACCCTTTTCATAAGCTTTGGTATGGGTTTGGCCGGAGTGAATGTCTCAGTAATTGTACTGTTGACCCTAGAGCTCTTGAAACGTCGGTTAGTGCCAATGTCGCGCTGCTCGTCCTGGCCGCCGGATTGCACCATGTTTCCGCCAGACGCCTCGTGACCGGGGGTATGGAAGGAATTGTTGGCACCTACTTGCACCACTGGGACGGTGATCGGAACTGATCCGATTATGTACATCTCAGTAGCGACATCTGGGGTCGCCGCGTCATGGTTGTTACTCTTGTTCATCATTTTTCCTGCAAGTAAGCAATACTTGTTTTATTTGTCAGCAAAAAGATTTTGTAAATCCCTAGAGCTTCTACACTATATCCTTTGATTTCGTCCAATGAGAGGTGAAAAAGGTCCCACCGGGCGTGCCAGAACCTGTCTCGCACTTTTTCGCGGCCCTCGTATTTCACAACAGAGGAAACAGAGGGGGAAAAGAATGCGGATCAGATACCCCTCGCGAGCCTCAAGAATGCCGATACTGATACTTCCCAGAGGAGAAATAACGGTACGGTCTTGAGTTCCCACGAGAGTTTATTATTTGAGAGGGGTCCTTTTTTTCCAGTAGGCGCAAGCCCCTACTGTTAATTACCTCCGACATGGTCTGGAGAACCTCTAGATCGGGAAAATCAAAGGATATGTATCATAAGCTGTTAGGGAATTGTAAATATGCAATTTGTAATCTTAGCATGCGTTTATATCTTTTTGTGTTTTTTATTTTTTTATTATTTTTTACTACTACTATGGTTATTATGCAGTGTTAGTGTTATATTTATTTATTGAATGGACTCGGTATTGCAAGGACAGCAGTCTTTAAGGCTTATGATTTGGAGAGATCTTAGTTGATCTTTGCTGCTTGGACTTCAGTGACTTCTTCTTGTGATGTGAGGAATAGTTGGCTCCTGAATAATGACTCTTTAGATATTATCGGGGTGGCTCTTGAGTTTGAATCTTACGGCTTGGAGTTTAGATTTTACGGCTTGGAATTTGGATCTCACGGCTTGGACTTTGGATTTCACGGCTTGGAGGCATGGATCTCCCGAAACGGATTTTTGAAATTCCGAAAGGTCGGGTTACGGTGACTTCTTTTTTTTATTTGGTGCTGAGGATCTTTATAAACTTTTCTTTTTCTTCTTTTTCTTCGATAATGTCGGACTCTTAGGCCGCGGAGTTTGTAGACATTACGCTTAACATCGGGCCTGTGGGCTTGTAGATGTCGATGACTTCGCCGGGCTTTAAGCTTTTGGGCGTCAAATGTGCGCGCGGGTGCTAACTAGGCAGACTGCCCCTTGGTCTAACCTGACTGCGGGTAAATGCTCGTCACGTGGGAGTAGAGCATTAAAAGACGATCTGGCGCTCGTTAATCTTGATATCTTCAACGGTTCGGCTATCAGCGGAAGCGTTGTCAAAGTGACATCTGGCAATGTCAGAGACACAATCCGGTTCCCTTCCGGCGTGTTAAAGTGGTTCCTGGTTCCTGACCAGAATCTTGAGGAGACGGTTTGATTGTTGTTCAAAACATTTAGAGTGATATCTGGTATTCAGCCAGGATATCAGGTAAATGGTCCAAACTCCATCCAAAGCGTTGAGGTACGTTCCGGCGGCTATTCCGAAACGACGATGAGACGGTTCAATGACCATTCAGAGCATCACATTGATATCCGGTGATCAGTCGAGACATCTGGTAAATGATCCAATTGCTCCTTGAAACGTCGAGGAGACATCTGTCAAGCAGGTGTCCGTGAACGGTTCAGCCTTAGTTTGAAGCGTTCAAATGAGACGATTCGATTATTATTCGAGTCATTTAAGGTATAACCCGATTTTATTCGAAGCGTTGACCTTCGTTTTGGTTATTATTCGAGCCATTTGAGGTGATACCTTGTATCCACCAAAATGTAACCCGATTTTCACTCGAAACGTTTATCTTCATTTCGGTTGCCATCCGAAAACCTACAAACGATATCCAGTTGCCAGTCAAGATACCGATAGAGTTTGACTGCCACTCAAACTGTTGAAAGAGACATCTGGTTGCCAGCCAGACGGTGAGAAACGATTCAATTACCATTCAGAGCATGGCTTCGGTACCTGGTTTCTAGCCAAGGTGTCAAGCAAATGATCCAGCTGTTTACTTGAAGCGTTGCAGCAAAACATCTGTCGCCAGTCAAATGTTCATAAGACGATTCGACTTTCTTTCCGAATATTCACGGCGATACCTGGTATTCAGCCAGGATATCAGATGAATACTCCGACTTCCATCCGAAGCGTTGATCTTCGTCTCGACTGCCACTCGAAACGTCAAGTTGATACCTGGTTGCCAATCAGGATATTGGGTAAACGATCCAATTATCATTCGAAACATTTGAAGTGATACAAGGTATCTAGCCAAGATATCAAATCAATGCTCCATCCAATCAAAGCGTTTGAACTTCATCTGGTGCCCAGTCAGATGTCAATAGACCGTTCAGCTCCCATCCGAACCGTTGAAATAACGACGCCGTCCATTTGGCTTCTAGGCGCCGTGACACCACCCTCGGGTCTGTGTCAGAAATAAAGGTGCGCGCGGGTGCTACATGAGTCGGACTCCCTGTGGCCTTCTCACGTGCGGGGTGACAGTTGGTCCTAGGACAGGGAACGATGCCTCGGCTATCGGTCCTTAACCAGCCATCGGTAGAGACAATTAGTCCTCGGAAAGGGTACATAACCTCAGTTATGGGTCCTTAACTAATCGTTGATGAAAAGACGATTGGTCCTCAAACGGGGAACATAGCCTCAGCTATCGATCCTTAACCAATCGTTGAGTGGAGACAGTGGTTCTGGGACAGGGTACATAACCTCAGTTATGGGTCCTTAACCATCCGTAGAAGAGAGACAATTGGTCCTTGGACAGGGTACATAACCTCAGTTACGGGTCCTTAACCAATCAGTGAATGAAGACAGTGGTCCTTGGACAGGGTACATAACCTCAGTTACGGGTCCTTAACCATCCGTTAAAGAGTGACAGTTGGTCCTCGAACAGGGTGCGTAGCCTCAGCTATCGGGTCTTAACCAAATGTCAGATAATGAATGAAGACAGTGGTCCTGGGACAGGGTACATAACCTCAGTTATGGGTCCTTGACCATCCGTTAAAGAGTGACAGTTGGTCCTCGAACAGGGTGCGTAGCCTCGGCTATCGGTTCTTAACCAAATGTCAGATGATGGAAGTGATATCCGATTCTTGACCGGATCATTCAGTTTTCGTTTCCTCAAGCACCAAGGAGAGATTTATATTTTCTTATGTCTTGAATTCTTCGGTCCAGGTTTGATTCGACGGTCCTGATGCCGGTCTCATCTTGGATTGTTTGCTTCTGGGGTTCGTTGCAGAATCAGAATATTGAGATCAGATTCTCAACATTGAACTTGATCCTCCCGAGTGGGTGAAAGGTGCTCTTTCTCCCTTTTCTTCCTTTTTTTTATTGATTTTCTTTTTCTTCTTGAGGTTACTTGAATTTTTCAGGTGAGTATGAAGCTTTTTCCATGTTGAGGTGTTGTCCATGCCTCCTTTAATTTTGATTATGAGCCTTCAAGTCATTTTATTCGAGCCAAAAGGGTTTCTGATTGTCAGGTAAATAGAATAGTGGTCTTAATATTTTTGGTAGGGTTTTTGGTGATGATGATCGGCAAAATAGATTCCCCACATTTTTCTGGGTTTGCAAGAATTTTCCTCACATTTTTCTAAACTTCCTATGATTTTTGGTGGATTTTTGAAGGTTATTGGATTTTTGAATAAATCATAGGGTGATGTGGCAATTTGTGGTTGGCTGGAATTTGGGATTTGGATTTAAAAATATTATGCAAGGAATTTGGTAATGGTTTTGACATGATAATATTCCTTACATTTTTATGGATTTATAGAAATTGGTTTTGGATTTTTCTGAGTTACGGTTGAATTTCTACAAATTTTCGAAGTTTCCAGCAATGAGGTTGTGCCACATCAGCATGAAATAACACGCGACAATTCTTGATTGGTCCAAATCAGCGTGGAGAAGGAGTCAGCGGAGATTTTTCCTGGTCAAAAGAAACGGTACGTGGGGGCTTGTGAATGGTCAATGTCAAATGTCAGTAGACTGCTACACTAGATCCATTCGTCACACGGAAATACCACAGCGGATCAAGAGATTTGGACGGTTTTATTAAGATCTGTTCTCTCTTCTCCATACACTCGGTCTATCTCGAATGGATTTGTGGACCGGAGGCCGACAGACTAAGGTTTTGATCGTTGCTTGTACACCAAGAGCAGGCGAAGCGTTCGTGCTCAATCTCCTCCTCTCTTCCTCCTTCGTTCCGACGACGACGCAAACATCATCGTCGTTCGATTGAGCTTGACAGGAGACCATCATTCCTGGGATTGAGGTCGAATCGCATCAAGAAGATCTCCTTGGGTTGTGGGACCCATCAACTGGGCTTATTCTTGTATCCTTGACTGTAATTGCTCCCTCCCTAATCGGCTAGGGTTTCGATAAGGCTCGGCTGTGATTACGGTCTTCTAATGATTATCAGATCAAATTGATGAGTTAGAAAGCATTGTAATGGACCAGAGAAGCTTGATACTGCCTCAATTTGACTGTTTTGGTTCTCAGGCATGATGCTTCACCTCAGCCTAGCTCCGTCGTGGTGATGAGTTGGTAATCGCGACCTTCTGTCGGTTATGGTGGTAATATGGGAGGTTTGATAGCATGACGGAGTATAAAATATAATGTTTATAGCGCCAATTTGACTTATAGGTGTTTCTGAGCAAGAGTTTTGCCAAGCTTTGGCTCAGCCATGGTGATAAGTCATTCATTATCTCCTCCTTTGCTATTGCAACCTCCTGGTGATGTAGGAATCCTGGTGAGGTAATGGGGAGAGTGACAACATGATTTCGGGTGTGTGTAGCTTCTAATTTCTCCATGGAGACATGGCAGCTTGAATTTTTGCCTCGGTTGACACATGGTGACGATGAATATGTTGAAGCTGCCATGACATTATGGCAATGTAGAGAGCCTACCAAGGCATTGGAGAGCATGATGGCTTGTTTTTGAAGTATGGCAAGCCATCAAGCTGACACATGAGAGTCTCCGGTGCATGACTCCTCCTCGGAATGGCCTAGGCTGAGGTGATGATGGCTGCCTCCTTCAATGCATTGGCGAGGTATGGTGTGCAAGACTTCATTCAGTGGCATGATGTACAATGCTCTATGACTCCAAAACCTGCTGTCCTTTATTTTTTTTATTTAATGTACCTGCTGTCCATACTTGTACCTGCTGTCCATTCTTCCCTTTTTTTTATTTTTATTTTTTTCTTTTTAGATAGTATGCTGATATTAATTTGTTTGTATATTTAAATGACTTTTATATGGTTATGGATCACATTAGTTCTAATATGCAGAGATCAAAGCAAAAGTTTTGAGAAAAGAAACTTGACAGAATCAATACTTCTACCAGCAAACATTTTTTAATATATATATATGATATGTAAATATTAACTAAATGCATCTATGTACATATTTACATATATGACTGTCTTCAACTATTCGTTACATTGTTTCTGAGTTCATTGTTATTTTAATGCATATTCTCTACTGGATATCATTATACTAGTTATCATTATGCTAATGTTAGGTTATCTTATTTACATATTTACATAGCTACTAGTTTACTTATTCTCTACATTTTTGATATATGTGTATCACCGAGTACTTTAATAGGTGTGCGAAAAAAAGTACAACAGAAAATGAAAGGCTAAGTGTTTCAAAGAGATAAAATTTCCTTACAAAATTACACAAGTAGAGTAGCTCGGGTAGTAGATTGCAGCTGAAAATGTAAAAATATCCTACGACACTCTTTTTTGTTTTTTTTTTTTTTATATAATAGCTATCCTAATCTAGAAGATTGCTCTCTGGATGAAGATTTTTTTTTTTTGCAGTGTGTGTGCTTTGAGTATGTGATCTGGGAGCTTCTCTTGTAACTTATGGTTGAGAGCTTGGTCTTTTGCATGGTCTTCTGAGTGCCTATTTATAGAGAGAATGAATTGGTTGCTGTAGAGGGTACCAATGATTTGATTTTAACCATTTCTGGACATCTTTGCCCCTGGTAACTGCTTTGGTTATTCTTTCTCTTTAGCACAGCTCTTCACTGTTCTCAATACGTGTAGAGATTCCCAGACTTAATTACCCAACTCCTTTGTTGTTATCTGTCTTGCAGGTGCATCATCTATTGCTGCCAACAGTGGAGCAATTGCTTTATCTCAATTTCCTCGATGTCTGAAGATCAAATGGGATTTATCACTGCCAAATTCTTCTTTCTTCAGTATTAGAATTTGCCTTGGATTTTTCTTCAGCTTCTATCTTCATTTCGCTTTTCCTTCGCACTCATTGCTGTTTGGAGTTGATTACAATAAGGCAGAAAAGATAATGCAATTTCAGCTCCTCAGTTCAATTTGCATTTTTTTTTTTAACGTGGCTTCATCTGATCCTTCAAATTTGTTTTACAACCCACACTTCAGTTCGACAACTCTTCTAGCAATTGACTCTCATTTTCGGTTGTTTTCCAGAACCAAATTGCAGCAGATAAAGGAAATACTCAGCTTACTTGATTGGCATCTCAAATACAAATTCTTAAATCCTTTTCGGTCTGGACCATATCAATTTAACACCTCTTCCATTTATTTATTTTGTCTTTTCATATCTCAATTTTAATTGCACTATCAGAGCCAGAATGTCATATTCGATTAAATTCTTTCATGGCCCCCCCCCCCCTTTTTTCACTGTCTCTTTGGTATTTCCTATTTTGAGATATGGCATTCAACCTACACGACTGCCCTTTTGTCACCATGGATTTGATTCACTGATTCCTTCAATTAGCAGCTTATACATCACCAACAATGCTCCCTTGTTGCTGCTGAGTCGCTAAATCGAGTCAATCGCATTCCATTCTTCTTAATTTGGCCAATTTGAAATTCACAAGTCTGAGTAATAGAGCCATCTTTAGCTCGGCTTGACTGGAGAACAAAGGATTGGTTTTACTATTGTTTCTCGAGATGCTCTCTTCTTTCACTGTGTTTAATTAACTGTACGTTAATTGCCTGTCGAAGTACAGGACGGAAAAGCAATCGAGTGCACATTGCGATTTTTCAGGGATCATGAAAATGAATTCAATCGGAGCCATGGCGGGTTCAATTCAAGCAGTGGAAGGTGCAATTAAGCAGCGGGATTCGCTCTCCTTGTTAATTTAATGCTATAGGTGGTAGTTAGGGAGCAACGTGGCGTCGTGTGCAAGCGAGAGATAAGGGGGTCTGGTTTCGTTTTTGTCTCAGCGCCATGGAGATAGCGACAGGAAGAGTGAAGGAGACGAGATGAGCAACTCAATGGGCCGAGCCAACAGGGGCTTTACTCCTTTTTTTTTTGTTTGTTCTTCCGTTATTTTTCATGGGCTTCGGCTCTTTTCCTCTTTTTTTTTATTTGCAACATGGGCCGAAATATACATGGGCCAAAATGATATTAATTATCATTTGATCATGGATTTATTTGTTGCACAAATCTTGATGCCTTTATGTGATGTATAATCATATAATTTCATGTATAGATATACATAAAATCATATAATTATTTCAAAGTATGGTTTGCACATTTTCCATGGGTCCAACATGTGTATATTGCATGCCATATTAATATGGTTTTATTTTTCATATTAATATTAGCATCAATATAATGTATTGGAATTCAGATTTATTTAGTTTGGCTCGACATCACGATTATAATTGCCATGGTAGGTAATTATGGTGATATTTTTGGGTTCAACAATGAGTTAATAATTAATTATGTTCAACTTACTTTAATTAGTTTGAGCTAATTGGGCTTCTATTTAATTGGTTAATTAAAGGCCCGATTTAAGGAAGAATAAAGAGAATTAAAGGGGATTCATTAACTCGTGAATTAATAAATAAAGGCCTTTTATTAAGATAGCCCAAGAAAGCCCATTAGGTGGCCTCTTAGGGTGGATGGCATACTTGTAAATAGTATGAAAGGTGGATGAGAGTTGTTGGCTATATAAAGGGGGTCTCCAAGAGGAAACCATAGCCGTCATTCTCTCCCATCCCATGCGCCTCCTAGCTGCCCCTCTTTTCTCTCTTCCAAGCTCATGTGTTGAGCACCCCACCTCTCTTCCTCTCCATTAAATAGTTAAGTAGAGAAGCAAGATGATTAGCAAGAGGTTCAAGAGAACTAGCATTCTCTTTGAGCTTGGTGGTGGGTCCTTGGTGGGCTAGAGGCGACTATTGGTGGTGGAGGAGGCGGAGCACGCACGCCACCGACTCCTACGCATTGGATCTAACCTCCTTGATACGATTCAAGGAGAGGTAATGGTTCAATCCCTTTTCTCATGATGTGTGATTGCTTTAGCACTAGATCTTTGTCTTGCTTGTTGTTTAATGGTGATTAATTAGTTGTAATTGATCCAAAAATTAAAAATGAGCATTTACTAACAGTGGTATCAGAGACAGGTTGTGCTTAAGGTTTTTCACACTTAATTAAGTGAGAATTCGTAATTAATTAAGTTAATTAGTGATGTGCATGCTTGCTGGCCCTGGAAAGGCTGTTTTCTGTCTTGTTGCTTATTTTTCGTGGTGTAAAGCTCTCTGAAATTTTTTCCTTCTTATTGGAGGTTGTAGCCCTTTGAATTGTGGTTGTTTTCCCACTGGAATAATTAAAATTTGATGTAAAATGAATTTTTAGTGATTTAAACGGTAACGGTGCGCAGATCTGTTATTCTGCTGCACAGTTCTGTTGTTGTGGTTGGTAACAAATAAGTTTGTATACAAAGTACCTGTAACTTTTAGACAGGATTAATCTAAACTTGATGCTCTTTCTGGATATGTAAATTTTGTTGCATATTTCGGATTTTATGTGGGCGTTCAAGGATGAAAAGTGATGAAGTTGTCAGATCTGTTTTTTCAAACAAACTGATTGTTTTGAAAAACTGTACTTATTGAGAAACTTTTATGGAAAAGTGTTGAAATGGAAATTTTCTCCTTTAAGTCTGGAATCTGTGAAAATTAATTTCATAGATTTTCATTGAGATTTGATACCTCAACCGAGTGAAACCTTTTTGGTCGACGGTCTGTTCCAGAACAGGATACTTTGCTTAAATGCTTGTTATCTCGTTGATCTTGAATATAACTTGTGGATTTTCTTTTCATGGAATGATAGCCTATTGTATGTAGTATTTTTCTATGTAAATTGTTTGCTGGAAAAATATCAAGGGGATGATCATACAGATCAAAAGGTTGAGACCAATAACAGAATTTTCTCTAACGGTGCTTCGCGCACAATCTGAGGATTTGTCTTTTTTTGTTCTCCCTGATGGTAATTGATCTCTCCTTGAGATTTTTACAGGTAATCACAATTTTTGTAAGGAGTTTTCTGGATTTATTTCTAATTTTTTGGAGACCGAATTATTTTGAATTTTTCCGGGCCCCGAATTTCGTATTTTAATTAGTTAAAATAATTTCTAATTAATCAATTTGATGAAAGGTTAATTAGAAGACTCCTTAAATACCCTCCTTTCTGTTTTGATGGTTGGATTTAATTTAAAAGGACTTAAACAATTAGTTGTTAAAGTTAAGCCTTCTTTGCATTCGAAAAACTTGAGCAACAAGTGTGCACAAAGATTCTAATTAATGAAATTAATTAAGAGCAAGTGAATCATGTATATTGTATATGTGCTAACTTTGTTTTGTAGGAGGATGTGGGTTTGATATGGCTCAAGATGTCAATGCCTTGTGTGTTGTAAAATGTTGTGAATGCATGTGATTGATTGTAAAGTGGCCTAAGGTGCCTTGATAATTAATTGGTTAATTTTTTATGTAACTTGTGAGGCTTGCATGCCCCTAAGCCTAGGCGGGGTTTTAGGAATTTTATCACATGTATTTATTTCCCTTAATTATTAGATAGGATCTTAGTAATTAGTGGGAGGGCTTGATTAGATTAGTCTCGTTACATGAAGATGCGACGAAGATTAATGCAAGCGGGAGCCATACAAACCCACGACAATGCTTGAGATGCTTATGTTATGTGATTGTTTGTGAATGCCTTGAATTGTCATAGGTAGGTATGGGTGTATGCTTACACGACCACCAAACAAAGTCACGTAATTGCTTTTGTCCCAAATTAACTTGATTTAGCCAAATCGTCCTCCTTCTCTCTATCCCCTTCAATACAATTGATTGTCTATTGATGCATTCCTGCCGACGCGGACATCGTAGTCCATCATTGTAGTCGGGGTGTAAATTGGATTTACTAGGAGCAAATAGAGAGAGGTTGCTTTACAACGGACCCACTCGGATTGGACGTTGGGACGAAGTTTGTGGATATACTTATGATATCTCACAAACGAAGAATCATATGTACAAGATATGATTGGTTGTAGAACCTACCTTATCTAGTTGTTTTAGGTGTCATGCCGACGCTGTCCCCTATTTCAACGAAAATGAGGATCTTGGAAACCGACTACATTAGGGACTTTAAATAAATGTAGTGGGAGTTTTATTTATTATTATAAACAAAACATTGCATAAACTAAATGACCTTAAATTGAAATTGTTATAGATATTAAATATGTTAATTTCGTTGCGATCAATCTTTGAAAAACAACAAGCTCGTTTCTAAGGTATTTACTTGGAGAAGTAACACCGATTTCTAAGACATGTTCTTGGAAAGAAGAAACTTGTGCATGTTTAATCCCAAAACGTTCCTCGACTTCCCGAACATAGCTTCGTAATGATTGATTAGTTTTGACGAAAATTATTCAATAAAACGAATGCTTATATCCTTTTAGAAGTTCTAGACCTTTGAATTGGAGAATTCATAAGGACTAGACTAGACTTCTACACTCTCATCCATTTACTCAAGAAGACGTTCTTAGAGAAAGTAAAGATAGACTCAATCATTTATGATCGAGTAATGGAATGTGAGTTAACCAAGAGACTCTTCTTATAAGAAGATAAATGTTTCATTAGCTTGCGAATCGAAAGATTTGAGTAGCTAATTGACAACTAGAGATATTAAGATCTCCAATATCAAGGATTGTTGATATTGTCATACAATCTCTTTCTATGGATAAAGGATATATTGTTCGCACACTTGTTAGTGCTGAAAGTAATTGGTTAAGTATTAAAGGAATACTTCACCAAGATATGAGTTGAATCTTTGAGACCCTCACTAGTGACCGTGTGTCACATGAGATGTTTCATTTGCCATATATGGGAGGCATTTGAAAGGTTGTCCGAAATACCATGATGTTCTAAACCTTAAGATATTTGTCGTTCAAATTATCTCGCTATCTCTAATTCACACTAGTAATTATGTGCTAGTTCATGTGCTCGCATTTAACGAAATGTGTAGGCAATGATGAATAAGAGAAAGTTTGAGATAAGTAAAGTAAACTCCGTTTTTGGAAATGGCTTGTACGCCTAAGCCGCTATCATTGAATACGTAGAGTTATCTTTATTAAATAAAGAGTTTGTTTAGGAATTTGAGGTTATATACCTTATTCCAAACATCTCATAAAACCTTATCTCCGTTTCATATTTGATGATGGATGATCATGTTTTGTAATAGAGAAATATCGTTCTCTTATTGTTATAAATTTGTGTATAAGATTTCACGCATCTTGATTGAATTTGCTTGAAATAGATAAACAAATTTCGAATGACAAATATGTAAGACTTCACATAAAGTATTTGACTTTTATGTAAAATAGTCGCTTAGTCGAATATAAACAAGAATCGCATTATGAGAGTCTACGTAACGTGGAGCTCGTAAATCAATTTGATTGCAAATCAATTGAAATCTATGCGAATCGTGTTTGTTAAAAGACAAAAGCGCCTTTGAACTACGAAGGTTTAAAGGACAAGTAACTTTATTAAGACTTATACATATTGATGTATATAGACCTATAGGACTTGTGCAATTGAAAGGTTGTTGACACTTTACCACTTGACCAACGATCATTGTAGATATTAACATATCTATTTGATATGGTATAAGTATGAATCTTTTGACAAGATCAAAATGATTTCAAGAGTAAAGTTGAAAAACTATTCAATAAAAGCAAAAGTCTTAAGATGGATCATGGTAAATAGTTAAGTCATATAGTTTGATATATTACCTAAAGAGTATGAAAGACGTTTCACTACTCGAGGAACATTGAAAAATGTATCCAAGGATGAAGGTATCGAACATTGTTTGATATAGTTCGATCGGTAATAAATCAAATTGATTTGTTCGACTCATGTAAGGGATTTGTGTTTGAGGACAACATTGTTTACACTAAATAAAAATTCCATTGAAGTCTATTGAGAAAGACATCTTACGAGATCCGATCTCTAGGTATATTGTTTCTCAAGATTTGGTGTTGAGAAGCTTATTTCAAGGTTCGATTGATTGATAAGCTTGGACCCAAATAAGACGCTTATTATTTTGTAGGATATCTTGAATTAGCCAAAAGGTACTACTTCTATGAACATGATAAGAACAAGGTAGTTGTTGCTCATCATAACGTAATCTTAAGGAATAACATTCTCAAGAAGAAGTAGTGGGAGTAAAGTGAGCATTAAAGGAGTTTATGCGTCACTACAAGAAGTACCTTTATGGGAAACTTGTCACTCCATACATGGTGTTTAGTGGGAGTTGAGCGGAACTTAATTCACAAGTAGTTGTGAAAGGAAGAAGTTTATAAGCACGCTTGCTTCTAAAGAGTACTCAAACATCTCACAAATGGATGATGTTCGAGAAACTCGTGCAATATATTAGGATCAAGAACTTACTCTACAAGATGTTGTAGAAGTAGTTTGTTGACCTCAAGCACCAATCCTACAAAGATCAACGAGAGTGAATTGCCTAAACTGAAAAGTACATAGGCTTCACAACATCCTCGTACTTGACATATGAGGATCCGTTGATAAATACAGAAGCGATGGAAAGACCCGATTCCACAAGTATGATTTGAATCTGTATGATCTTTAAGTGCAATCCATATACATAACAACAAGGTATAGACCTTGATTGATGTTCATGAAGGAGCGATCCATCAAGAACATTTAGATCTTTAAAGGAAAGATAGATATGGATAGCAAGTCGACTATGTACAAAGCACAAGTTCATGATTGTTGCTATGTCTAAGTCGATAACGAGTTGACCATGTACAAAGCACGACTTCTCGCTTGTAGCTGTGTATAAGTCAATAAAGATCATTCTAACAATAGTTATATTTCGTATATATAGATATATGGAAAGATACATCAAAACCGTCTTCTTCGATTGAATGAAGGAAATTGTTGTGTATTTGACACAAACCGAGGATTTGTTGTATTTTTAGAAACATATATATGCTTTAAGGATCCATTAATGGATTGAAGCAAGTATTGTGGAAATTGGAATAAACATTTCGAAAAGGAAGTCAAGGAGTTGAACTTCGTCAAAAAGGTATCTTGTACAGACAAGATAGTCAGTGGGAGCATGATTGTGTTACATGTATTGTACAAGATACAAGACATTAATTGGGAATAACATTAAGAAAATGAATATTGTCAAGATCTCATTGGAGAATGTTTTCTCAATAGAGAACTTGGGCAAGTCACCTAAATCCAAGGAAACAAAATCTATGGAGATAGATTATGATGGATGTCAGGTTTGAGCAAAATGTGCATATAATGACAAAGTGTTCTAGTTACACGAAAAGATAGACTCCTGTAAAGGATGTCTAACCACGTTGTATGGCATACACTTGAGTTCGACTCGGTGTGTTGCAAAGAGTGCACGATACAATTCGAGCATCCTTCTGTTATGAGTTTCATTACGTACGCCATACTTATGCACATGCCCCTATGTGTTGTACCCAAGGAGTATGACAAGCAGTTGTCAACTGGATACAAAGAAAAAACACATTTGGACAATAATCAAGAATATCCTCGAGTATCTTATGAGAAAGGGTGATATGTTTTTCATCTGACAAGATGAAAGAAAGCTCATATAAATTGTTATATTGATGCTAGTTTTCAAAAGATTGATAGAAATACAATTGAGCTACATATTTTGTTTAATGTGGTGTTGTAAATTTAGAAGGTGTTCTAAATGGGATATTACAACCGTTTCCGTCACCAAAACAAAAATATATAGCAACTTGTGAAGCAATGAAAGAATGTGGTATGGATCGTGAAGTTATCATTCAAGCTAATATGGTTCTATGCATCTCGAACCATAGCTTAAACTTGAAGAACCCAATATTAAATTAGTGATCCAACTAAGATCTATGACGATGTCACTTGATCTCACATGATGACGATCAAGAACACATATATAGGAGTATATATGTATATAGGGTCAAACAAAATTGGATAGGTTCGCGGACACAGCGAACACTCTAACTTAACCTCTACCTTAAGCGGTATACGAGATGCAGTTGTGCATCCATGCGTGATGGACGTATGAGTAACTTGCTTTAAGCGTATTATATCTTTTGAGGTTCGAGACATGTATATATATGGATATATGACATTGTTCTAAATTCTTCACTGGCTAGAAGTCACTATTGATTGACTCTAGGCCAAGTGGGAGATTGTTGGAGTTATGTCCTAGAAGTCAATATTTAATGACTTATTTTCTTAGTTTATGTTAATGATGATATTTGATCATTTGTTCCTAGAGTTTATTATTGACAGATCATTCAGGTTGAGGATCTGAATTGTGGATCTCTGTGGATCATTCATTAGAATGACAATAATAAATCTAAATCGTCCATAATCTTGATAATTAACAAGGAACATTAATTATCATAAAAGATTAGTATGCAAGTTAAGCGATGATTAAGTTCTACAAATCATAGGTAAGGAGTTACCAACTTAATTGCATATGTATATGTTGTAGAACATAGTACATGACTTGACCCAATGAAATAAACATTTGGATTGCGTTAAGTGTCATTGTTTATTTCATATGAGTTTGATTCTATGTTTGAGATGTTCACCTTTTCCACACGAGGATAGGTTCAATAAATATCGTCTAACGTTGATTCCTGATAAAGGCTGCTATAAGGACTTTATTTATGTTCTCTTGAATTGTGCGGGGAAAAGTTGTTCATCAAGAAAACCATATCCCTCATTAATATATTTAATGAGTGATGATATCTGTTTGGGCCCCTTGATGGAGTTTGGATTGTTTGGCCAACTTGTACAATCAACTCTATATCAAGAAATGTATAATCTGCAAGAATGACACATTCCTATCTTGGATTATACAAGGATATCATGTGACATAAGAATCAGACAAAGAAATACTTTTATTTCTTATGCAGGATTGAGATATTGTAACGGTACATTATTTATACGAATTGGGAATCATAACATGTTGCTAGATACCGCTTATGATTATTGGAAATAAATAACGATTTATTTCCATGGCCAACATAGTATAAATCCTCAAATAGGGTCGCACAAATAGGATTCTAACCACTTGGTGCATTTATTGTTTATTCACAATAATGTGTATTGTGAAATGTGATAAGTTAATTAATTAATTATATACCGTTATGAACCGTTATAATTAATTAAATTAAAAGGATCATATGGAAACAATTTAATGCATTAGCTAATCATAGATTAATTATTAATGAGTTAATAATTAATTATGTTCAACTTACTTTAATTAGTTTGAGCTAATTGGGCTTCTATTTAATTGGTTAATTAAAGGCCCGATTTAAGGAAGAATAAAGAGAATTAAAGGGGATTCATTAATTGGTGAATTAATGAATAAAGGCCTTTTATTAAGATGGCCCAAGAAAGCCCATTAGGTGGCCTCTTAGGGTGGATGACATACTTGTAAATAGTATGAAAGGTGGATGAGAGTTGTTGGCTATATAAAGGGGGTCTCCAAGAGGAAACCCTAGCCGTCATTCTCTCCCATCCCATGCGCCTCCTAGCTGCCCCTCTTTTCTCTCTTCCAAGCTCATGTGTTGAGCACCCCACCTCTCTTCCTCTCCATTAAATAGTTAAGTAGAGAAGCAAGGTGATTAGCAAGAGGTTCAAGAGAACTAGCATTCTCTTTGAGCTTGGTGGTGGGTCCTTGGTGGGCTAGAGGCGACTATTGGTGGTGGAGGAGGCGGAGGACGCACGCCACCGACTCCTACGCATTGGATCTAACCTCCTTGATACGATTCAAGGAGAGGTAATGGTTCAATCCCTTTTCTCATGATGTGTGATTGCTTTAGCACTAGATCTTTGTCTTGCTTGTTGTTTAATGGTGATTAATTAGTTGTAATTGATCCAAAAATTAAAAATGAGCATTTACTAACAGTCAGAAGGATCATCATCGACTCTTGTGCATGTAGCAAGAGCTGTAATGTTTCCACGGACGAGCAATGATGAGACGGTTCATGGGGAGCCAATGGGTGAGACAGATGTGAGGGTACAGGTTCTAGAAGTCTTCGATCACGCGTTAAAATCGCCAGTACCTTATCCACCACCCAATGCAGATGACCAGCTCGGTCTGTTCCAGAGTTCATATCTAAAGTGGCCGGTGCAACTTATCGACATCGATATTTCAAAATTGGTAAATCTCACAATTTATATATATATAAATGATAATTAAATTGGAAATTGTTATTTTTGGACTAACATATGGATTTGAAGGTGCAACTGAGAGAGAGTTGGAAACGAATTCCAGGCCAACATCTACAATCTCCTCCGAAAAAGAAGAAAAAGCAAGTGGAGTTGGAACAAGGAGAGGAGGAAGATATCGATGTGGGCGAGTATTTTAACGAGGACAATTTTCAGATGCGCGACCCGCTTGCGGACGAGACCACATTGGAAAGGTTGGGGACGAACACAAGAAGGATTCGTGACTATATCAGAATGATGGATCCTGAAGTGAATTACTTCGAGATTGCGGGGAACTTCGATTTCACGGTATTGAAGACATTCCAACTCGATTTCACTGATATCGGTCATGTGTTCAATAGGAGAGAGCCCTTCGTTCAAGTTCTGAAACTTTGGACCATGTAAGTATTTTCCAAACTTAACAATGGTTTATCATTATACAATATGCCTAATTAAATTGAATAATATATAATTGAATTGCATATATAAATACAACTTGCAATACAGGTGGTGTAGGGAATATTGTGCTAACACACATCTCAAAAACTTCAAGTTTTAGGATCCAGAAAGATGCTCCGCAACGGATGTAGGTAGCTATAATGTCGGCACAATAACCTACATGATGAATAACTTCAAGAAACATCAAAAAATAGATCCCTATCATGTTTTACTGCACCAGCATCGGTTAGTTAGAAAGATTCTAACTTTCACTTTTATTAAAATTGCTATTTGATGTTTTAATGTTCATTTTACCAAGAAGTTTTAACATGTAACTGCAGGTCGCATTATGTTGTTATTATCGCACAGCTGTCGTCCCGAATGCTGTGGATTGTCGATTCTCTCAGTTCAGAAACCTATGAATCTCCAATTATAGGCGTATATAATCAGTAAGTTTAGAGTTTTAGTCAACACATACATTATCTGGCTGTATTAATAACTACAAATTAATTTTCCTAAATTTTATTAAAATGTTGCAGGGCTTTGTCAAGAATGCTCAAAGTTTCCAAGTTCCAGATTGACATCATTCCGGTACACAATGGAGACTATTAATAGTTCTATTTTATTTCTCATTTATTGAATTTAATATTGATAGCATTATTTTTTCTCTTTTATTGAATTTAATATTGATAGCATTATTTTTTTCTCTTGTAGGGCCCACGTCAGCCGAACTTCACCGATTGCGGCTTCTATGCAATGACATCGCTGCGCAAGATTCTTTCTCACTATGCATTAACCGGAGAGTTCGCATCGGTATGAATTAGTTTTGCATTATCATTGTGGTTTTAGATTTGTGTTATGTATCTTGAATTGAAAAAGTTTAGTTTACTATTATCTTAAATTGTTATTATCTTGAACTGTGTTTACTATGCAGGTTATAGAACCACAAGGCAAGCCTTTTAGTGAGAAAGAAATCAACACAACTTTAGATGAGTTTTTTGCGTATTTGTATCGGATTGTATCTTGTTAGGCAACTTTGAATTAAGTATTATGACAATTGTGATAAATGCATGTAGTGTATTGATTTATGGAATTGTGATATGCATGCATCTTGATATATATATATATGTTTGTTTAAATATTGCTATTAATTATGTGATGCATATTGATATATAAATGCTGGTTATATATCGGTTTATTGATATTTATGGCTAGCAAAAAATGGGCTAGCCCAAAAACAAAAAATATTTTTTTTAATCATCGTATATTTTTACCACCGGTTTTTTAAAAAAAATCGGAGTTAATGAAATTTTTACCACCGGTTATTAGCCTAATAACCGGTGTTAAAGATACACAGAAAAAATAAAAAATAGAATTTTTTGTCCGGTTATTTAGTAACTCTTTATCACCGGTTTTTAACTAAAAATCGGTGTTAAAACGTTAATCTTTATCACCGGTTTTAAGTTAAAAACCGGTGATAAAAATGCTCTGCTTTAACCGATTCTTTTTAGCAACAGAATTTTTACCACCGGTTTATACTATAGCTTTAACACCACTGACCATTACCATCGATGGCCAACCGGTGTTAGAGCTATGGTTTTAACCGGTGGTAAAAAAAAAATGACGTTGTGATTGGTAGTTTAGTGACTGGGTGATTAAGAATATAACAAAATAGTATGTCTTGGTGAGCTCAGAAGATTAAATACCTAACTGTGTAGATGTGCTGGTTAAGTATTATGTTGCACTATCTTTAATTGTCAGTTCCCAAGACATATCTTTTAATTGCTTCATGAAGATCCTGTACAACGATCTTGAATTACTAATATTTTGAAGTTTCTGTATAGAGGCTGCCAAGCCACTTAGATGGCATATCTTTGCATCTCATTGTGTGATGAGTTATTATTATTTTTAAGTTCCTATATAGAGGCTGCCAAGCAACTTAAACGGCTTGTGTAATTAGACATGCCATTCATCTGCATTGATTTTATTTTTGTGTGCTACTAAGGTTCTGTGCACCAACCCTATATGATGCTTTCTAAAGTGTCATTTTTAAAAGTCTATACAACAGTATATATGATGACACCCAGAGACGGATTTAAGTTCAACATAGGAGTGTCAATGTCACCCCTATTTTTAAGAATAATGTTATTAAAGATGAATATTGATAGTTCTAAAATAAAAATTTATTATATATATAATCTATTTGAACCCCATAAATATTTATGTGATTTTCTATTGTTGAACCCCATGCATATTTTTTTATAAAATTGTTTCTGAGATCTTTTTTGGAAAGATTAGTAGAGTGGGAAAAAAATCATGCTCGTGACTTGCTTGAGATCGATTCCAACTTTTGTTCGAAATTGTCTCACTCGCTTTTGGCTCGTGATTAATTTGACTCACTCAAATTTTACACGAAATATCTATAACTAGATATGTAATTTTATTATCTTATTTATAACATTTAATACCTAATTTGATATATAATTAATTTATTTTTTATTATAAATACTAACTTTTTTAAATATCATTATAAAAATAAAATTTTTTAGTTTATATATATAAATAATCTAGAAAATAATAAATATTAATTAGTTTGTATTTTTCTTGCTTAAAAATGTATGAAATATATATAAAAAGTATAATAATCGATGGTGTATAGGCTCGATTGTGGCTCGTGTTCAATTAAACTCGATTCGACAAAATTCGATGTATTTAAAATCAAGCCTTGGTCACGGTCAACTTGCTTGACCTCGATTTGTGTTACTAGCTCTAAAGATTAGTGAACCCCATTCTAAAATTTTCTAGCTCCGTCCCTGATGACACCTTAGTGTTTGTTGTCACCTTAGAAAATTTTTGAATTATATCTTTGTGAAAGTCCTGCAACAATACGATGATCTTTAAATTATGGCATCATGTGGTTTCTACACAGCCATATCATATATGATGATAGTTGTTGTTGCTACAATGTCACCTCATGAAGATTTTGCATAAGCAATCTTACAGGAAGATTGATTAATAATGCTGTTATTAGTAATACTGCTAGTACAATCAACCATTCGTTGGGCTTTATTCTTTGTATATCAGTTATTTGATGATTGCAACTTGTCAAATTTTTCAAATTACAACTTGCAAATTTTATGGATAATATCTTCTGTAGGCTGTATGTTACATGATGATTTATGAAATGTTATCATTTCATAAGGATTTTTACAGCAATGTTATGTGATAATATTTTAGTCGTTCCGTGAGAATCTGCAAACTTCATGCAAGTGTTTATGATTCGTCAACGTCATTGAATTGGATTGTATTCTATATGATGATTAACAAATTGTTATTGCTGCGTTGGATCTATAACGCAACTACATTATGTGAATATTTTCTAATGGTTGCGTAACGAGGATTAGCAACCTTAATAACATTATATGTTATTGTTGCTGTCAAGAGAGAAACTGCGAATTACAGTATCCCTTCTATTTTTGTAAAGTGTGATTCTTGTGAAAAGCGAGATAAGACCTTAATTTTGAGGCACTCGTGCGCCAATGCAAAAATCCTAGTACCTATTCTAAGGGAACGGTCGGATTCATCTTCGATAAATCCTAGTACCTATTCTAAGGGAACGGTCGGATTCATCTTCAATAAATCCTAGTGCCTATTCTAAGGGAACGGTCGGATTCATCTTCAATAAATCCTTGTACCTTATATAAGGGAAGGGTTGAATTTCGTCATTACTAAATCTCAGTACCTTTGCGTAAGGGAACAGACCCAGGTAGCCGATTCAGTACCTATTAACGGAAACGATCTAAGTGCATGAGACTCATCTTCAATAAATCCTAGTACCTATTCTAAGGGAACGGTCGGATTCAACTTCGATAAATCCTAGTACCTATTCTAAACAGTCGGATTCATCTTCAATAAATCCTAGTACCTATTCTAAGGGAACGGTCGGATTCATCTTTAATAAATTCTGGTACCTATTTACAAGGGAACGGTCGGTTCCATCTTAAAAAAAAAAGGAAAGTAGGAGAAGTAGGGGTGTCACAGCCGAGCCGTTTTGAATTAGGACGTCATGCCTTTCATTCGGGACAACGCAAGTGATTCTTCGGTTTGCCTCTCTCGGGAAGATAATAAGTGCAGGTTAGTCTATCCTCGCCAAACTCGTCGACCTTTCCAACTTCGTCGACCTCGCCAGTTTCATCGACCTCGCCAAACTCGTCGACCTCTCCAACTTCGTCGGACTCGCCAGCTTCGTCAACCTAATCGACCTCGTCAGCTTCGTCAACCTAATCGACCTCTTTAACTCCATCGGACTCGCCAGCTTCGTCAACCTAATCGACCTCGTCAGCCTCAGCGATCTTTGTCGACCTCTCCAACTCCGTCGGCTTCGCCAGCTTCGTCAACCTATTCGATCTCGTCAAGTTTGCCATCCTCGGTGACCTCGTCAGCCTCAGCAACCTCGCCGATTTCTCCAACAGCGCGAGCTGATTATATTGAGGCTCGACCACCACGTCAAAAGATCAAAGGGGTCCCTCACTTTGACATAAAATTTAAAAGGACTTCAAATCTCGAAGGAACAACATTAATTTCAGCTTTCACTGGAATTACTTCCACTAAAAGCTAGAGGGCTGGTGATAGGGTCCAAAATGACCCATCCAGCCTGACCCGGCCCACAACAAACAATCTCACCCAAATAAGACAGCTTGAAAAGGCCGTCGAAGGGCAAGAGAATATACGCTCCATTTTCCTCCGCATAGGGGTGGCTGGTTGGCGGAAGGGGAGCTCTTCTCATTCCTTCGTAGACATTCTCCTATAATTATCTGAATTAGCAAAACTGACTTTAGCTTTTACTGGAATTACTTTCACTAAAAGCTGGAGGGCTGGTGATAGGGTCCAAAATGACCCATCCAGCCCAACTCGGCCCATAACAAGATTGCCCTAACAACCTCATATAAAATGCACTGTCTTTCTACTAGGGGGGCTACGAAATCTAGGGCAACAGAGTCTCTCTTCTTCCGCATAGGGACGGCTGGTTGGCGGAAGGAGAAACTCTACCCTCTGATCTGATCCTTGATCGACTAATGTTGTTTCCAAATCTGGTAGTAACAATAAGGAAAAGTCTTTTTACGTTGTTTGATTCAATTCGAGAGGCCTTCGTTTTACTGTAATTTCAAACATAAATGGGACTATGGGACAACCTCATTTCGCTTTGTCCGTGAGTAAGGTTGGGTCAATAATTCAATATCAAACGTTCATTAGGAAGAAGTACAGTTCTACAATATGAGACTATAAGTTTGGAACTGCGGTAGAAAAATAGAATGTATAGATGAAGAACTAATCTCAACATACTTTTATTTATTCGTATTTTATTGCAATTTAAATGTTCTTTTATTTCTCTGAAATAATATTGGAAAGTATTGTTTTGTTAATTCAAAGTTTTAACGTAGGCAAAATTGGGTGTATACCCATGTAATCTTCTCTATTTCGAATTATATATAACATGTTGGCATTTTTCGAGTTATGTAATGTAAATAAATTTTTTTGGAATAAAATAAGATTTTTTTTCTTTATTATTCGTATTAAAACTCTTAAATGATGTTCACACACTAATCCGAATAGCACTATATATTTAACTATCTTTTTGATAGTTTCAATGAATCAAAACCTATTCTTATAATGTTCTTTTAGGATATCACAAGCTATTTGTTAAAACCAAGAGTAGTTTGCTTTATGTTAAAATTGTTGGAATCGTGTTCTAAAAGTTATCTTATGATGATTATTTTTATATGTTATATTTATGAATTGGATGTTATTAAATTTTATTCCATGAGTTTATATTCATATTTAGAAGTGTTCAAGAAGATGCTCTTGGTTTTGAACCGTAGAGCTCTAAATAAAATGAATATATATCTCTAAAATGTTCACAGGTCTTGGATATTAGCAGGAACACTAATATGCCATATAAGACTGTCGTGTTAATTAAAAGTACGTTGTAGTTCTATAAACATTGATAAAGGATTATCATTTAATAACACGAGTATATGAAAAGTTTCATATATTGAACAGACCTAATTAATAAAAATATTATATGGATTGTGTTTGTGTCATTAATATTTTTATCGTGTCATTAATTCTAAGATTGATATGATATATTTTTCACACAAGGGATATGCAACGTAATTATTATTAAAAGCCATTTGATGCAAGTGGTGATAAAAGTAATAGTTCTTTGTATGTAACTTGTGTAGGAGGAAAATATATATATCAATAGCTAATTGCCACTCATTAATTGAGGAATGATATTATAAATGGCCCATTGGTAAAGTGAGATTATAAATGGATCCAATATAACTGAAGTGCAGTTATAATTATATAATCCTACTTGTTAGAGACCAAGAAAATATTATAATACTCGGATTAGGTTTCGGTTGCGGCGCCGCCAAGGAAGAAGGGGGAATGAATGATGCCCTAATTTCAGCACTTGGAGCGCCTTATATAGGGGTCGGGGTAGGGTTTGGAGCTCTGTGCGGTCGCACCAAGGTCATCGGCCCAAACTTGAGTCATGTGCTCCTCTCCAAGGCCCAAAATAGGCCTGTGCGGTCGCATGGCATTCCTGTGCGGCCGCACAGGGTCATCTGAGGCCCGATTTGTGCGTTGGTTTGTGCCGAATGGTGTCGTTTTCGCTGCAAATTAGCTCCAAGTCCCTACAAATCAAAATAAAACCCAAGCAGTACCAGATTTCTACAAAAATAAACAGAAAACAAGTAAAACTAAATAGAATCAAGGGTTTTGAGTTAAAGTTTGGGTAAAAGTCCTGCCTAAAACCATATATAAATACGTGATATCAATATTATAAGGGGCCCATTGGTAAAGTGAGATTATAAATGGATCCAATATAACTGAAGTGCAGTTATAATTATATAATCCTACTTGTTAGAGACCAAGAAAATATTATAATACGAGGATGACACATCCCTACTTTGTATAATAATCATAATATCATATGACAAGGAATAGACACAAGTAATGATAATAACATTACTAGAAGGATCGTGTTTCATAAAAGAATTTGCTAAACATCTATATTATTTGGGTAGCTGTAATGTATGCTAGAGTACCACTTACAGTTTATGGAATAAAATAATTATTTCATTGCCAACATAATATGGATCCTCAATATAGGTCACACCAACTGAATGGGAAACAAAAAATATATTTTCTATGTACAAAGTTTCATGTTGCATGAAATAAAGTACAAATAGAAAATTATATCACGTGACGTGATTAACTAGCAAAGAATAAATTTATTAATATGTGTATATTATATGGATAATATAAGTTTCACATATTATAATAATATATGAATATTATTATGAAATGTATAAATTTATTTGAAACCCAAGCCCAATTATTTTAACAAATGAAGAAGAAAGAAGGCCTTAAATTCAGGTCAGAATTTGAGCCAATTTTAAACAAAAATTAGTATAGAGAACGATAACCATTTTGGACGAATGATATATAAAAATTGTAGCCATTGAAGTGTAGAATCCAATGGTCCAAGTTTTAGGACGTTTGGAGTTTCCTACATAGAGTTATCAAGGTTTTAGTGCTGCAACGTCAGAAATTAAAGTGCTGTTTTAATTTCTGATTAGTGGCTTTAAATGCTATACGAATTTGAGAGGTTTTATTTAGATGTTTTTGTGTAAAAACTGATGAGAAAAATTGAGAAGACAAGTAAGTCTTCATGTGTTGAAGCTTTGTTCTTCTTTTCTTCTAAATACTTGTTAAAATATTCTATCGATTAAGCAATCGACTAAGATACGGGTGACGGAGCAAGGTGTTGACAGAAATTCGCTAGGACAGATTCAACTGTCGTTCTTGTTTCGGATTCAATGTGAACCGAAGAGGTTAGAGCTTCGTTAAAGACCATAGGTATGGTTCTACAATCCTTATTATAGGAATATATTTGATTGTGGTGCAAATAAAATAAAGAAAGTTAGCAATAATAAGAACGATCCTAGATGTTATCGGTTAATAAAATTTTAAAATTATCCGATTCGCATCATGAAATCCTTTAATTGGTATCAGAGCATAGGTTCTTTATTATCGCTAATTAGACTATTTTATTATGTAATTTTAATTACATAAGTGCTTAGTTAATTTTTCTTTTGTTTTGCAGTTCTAAATTCGTGCTGAATTTTTGTTACACGTTTTGCAATATTGTAATAAGATAATTGGTTAATTATTTTTGTATTTTCTAAAATTCTTACTACAGTAGAAGAAGTTTAGAATAGGATAATTATATAGATCAAGGTTTTTGGATAGATCTATGAGATTAAACAAAAATAAAGAAAATAGTGCGCTGCTGGAATTTTTCAGCAACAGTAGCAGTTTTTGCTAAAATCAAAATAACGTTTTCTTTCAAATGGATTAACATATTTTGATGAAACTAGTTTCTAAATTTAGATATTGAAGTCTAGTTTTGAAATAATAAAACTTTCCTATACAAAAATTTTATGGAATTTCGTCACAAAGGCAAAACAGCAACAGTGCGCAGTTTTTCTGTGACAAAAGACAATAACGATTTGTATTTTCTTTGAAATGATTAAAATATTATTTTTTAAACTATGGTGCAAATTGTAACAAAGAATTATAAATCATTTTAGGGATTTAAATGATTTAGAGAACCGCAATTACTTAAGAAATAGAAATTAATTAAAAGGTACAAAATAGTGCATCGGTATGCAATTCCTATTATAATTTTGTTTTGTAGGGAACCGAGTTTGTATGTCTCATTCCAATGCCTTGTGTGATGTAAATTTTATGTGATGTGTATGTTTGATTGTAAGCAAGTTTAATGAGCGTTTATTAATTAGGCACAAAAGGCAATTTATGTATAGGATGCCTTTATTTATTTTTATATTATATGCATTGTGAGAATGAGATGGGTTCCTAATACTTGCACTTAGCAAATTTTATTCTTGAAAGGATTCATAATAAAGTTTGGGGCAGCATATTTATTTTTATGCAATTTTTCATCCAATGGTGCAAGAAGACAAAGCAGTGGATGAAGAGAAGCGCAAGAGGCATACAAACTTGCAAATGTTTTGCGATTGTGTTATGTTATGTGATTTATGATTATATGTGAATGATATGTTAGGATAGGTATGGGTGTATGGAAACATGACCTATCAAACTATAGTCACATTTGCAATGTCCAACGAAAAATTAAGTATTTTTCCTTCTTATTTTATCCACTTTAAGCTAAAAATTATTAAGATGCATGAGTATAATTTTTAATCTTTAGAAATCGTGGAATGTGTTAGGATATATTATCAGGCCATTGATAAATGGATTAAATGTGAGGCATTTGGTACATTTATTTTATGGAGATAATTAGCCGAACATATTGACTAATAAAATAAGTTTGCTTAAAGGGAAGTCAAGATCTAGGCTTGAAGTCTCGGAAAAATCATTTAATAAGAAAAGTTTCTTAATAAACAACCAGAGTCATAAAGTTTAGAAAATTGCAAACGATTGCAAAAGTTTTTCTAAAAGGTTATGATTAGTAAAAGATTACTTACCTTGATTTTATAATTCGGATGAGTTCGTTTTATTTATGATAGGATCTTGAATATGATGCATAATGGACAAATTTAAATATGTAGTATGAAGTGTTACATAAATATTAACATGAAATCCTTTAATTTTATTTCTATAGAATGACAAACAACGTACTTATTCAATCCATAACTCAAAAAGTGCTTGTTGGAAAATGTTAGTTCCAATTTTCTTGATTAGAAAGTAAAACTCCAACTTATCATCAGATAGGAGGATCTTGTAAATGTATTGGAGCACAATGCACCATTACTAAGTATGGAACCCTCTGATGAAGAAAAATGCTTGGCGTGAAAAGTATTGCAAAATGAACTGGATGTTCAAGGTCTCATGTTGGTAAGTATAGTAATTGAACTTACTAGAAAGTTCATAAACCATACTCCAAAAGAGATAATGGAACTTCATTCAAGATGTTCTTGCAATCACAGAATAGCAAGAAAGTTCAAAAGAAAGGCAAAAAGAAGATACCTAAAAGGAACAAGGGGAAATGAGAAGCTCAAGCGAGCACCTCCAAAAGCAAGAGAAAAACTTACTAACTCCGCAAACTAAGTGCTATTATTGTCATGAGTAAGGACGTTTCAAGGTGAATTGTCCAAAGTACAAGGTTGACTTAGACTCAGGCAAAATAGAGCGGAAGCGTCCCAAGGTTCCAAAAGGTATCTATGTTATTGAAATTAATTTAACCACATCTATTCACGATTGAGTAACTGATACTAAATCATGTGCTTATATTTGTGTAAATATGAAGGCACTAATGAATAGAAGACATCTCAAGAGAGGAGAAGTCATTTTGAAGGTGGGAAATGGTGTTAGTATCTCGGTAATGCCATTGACTCAATAAATCTTCATTTATCTAGTGGTTTAATAATTAATTTGAATAATGTTTATTATGTTCCGTCTATATGTAAGAACATTATATCTGTGTCGTGTTTGGACAAAGATGGTTATGTATTTACTATTTGAAACTCGTGTATGAGTATTGCAAAAGATGGAATTTTCTATGCAAATGCTACTATTCATGATGGTTTATATTTGCTAGAAGTGAATGATAAACATGTTCTAAATGTCAATAATAAAAGACTCAAAGTATCTCATGAAAATAACACTCTTTTATGGCACTATCGTCTTGGTCATATAAACGAGAAACGCATTAAGAAATTACAAGATAGTAATCTTCTTGGTCTCATGGATTGCAATGCAATAGAGACATATGAATCTTGTTTAATTGGTAAAATGTCTAAGAAACCTTTCAAGAAGAAAGGTTCAAGGGCAAAAGACTTGTTGAAATTGATACATTCTGATGTATGTGGTCCAATGAGAACAAGTGCACGAGATGATTTTAGGTACTTCATTACGTTCATAGATGACTATAGTCGTTTTGACTATGTTTATCTAATGAAGAACAAGAGTGAATCTTTTGATAAGTTCAAAGAATTCAAGAATGAAGTCGAGAATCAACTTAATAAGAGAATTAAGATTTTGCGAACTGATCGTGGAGGAGAATACTTGAGTAATGAATTTGGTACATATCTGAAAGAGTGTGGTATCATACCACAATTGACTCCACCAGGAACACCTCAGTGGTATGGTGTATCTGAGAGGAGAAACAGAACATTGCTTGATATGGTTCAGTCAATGATGTGCCAAACAGAATTGCCTCTTTATTTTTGGGGACATGCATTGCTAACTGCGGCTTACACACTGAATATTGTTCCATCCAAATCTGTCGAGAAAACTCCATACGAGTTGTGGACAGGAAAAACTCCTGAATTATCTTTTATCAAAATTTGGGGATGTGAGGCTTACATCAAACGATTGATGTCAACCAAACTAGAACCCCAAGCGAAAAAATGCTTCTTTATAAGTTATCCGAAAGAAACAAAAGGATACTACTTTTGGCACGAGTCAACAAATAGAATATTAGGTGAAAGAGGTGCAATTTTCTTAGAGAAAGAGTTTCTCGAAAGAATCAAAAGTAATGAGAGTAGTGTAACGCTTGAGGAAACTCAAGAAACATTACAAGACCTTAATCAATTCATGGATGACACACATGTAGATCGAAATAACCCAACCATAGTTCCGACCGCTAGTGGGAGGATTAGTGTACATGTTCCTCAACCTATTGAGGAAGAGGTTCACGCATCACCACATAGTGTTCAATCTAGTATTGAACTAATTCCACAAGAAATTGTGCAAGAGGTTCAAGATACTCAAGATGAGCATAAAGAACTATAAGAACTTAGAAGGTCAACAAGATCTAGAAAGAAACCTGATATATATCTAGGACTTCATGAGATCTTGGTAACGGATATGAAAGATCCAAAGACCTTTGAAGAAGCAATGAAAAGAGAAGACTCAAAATCATGGTATGAAGCCATGAAATCTGAAATGCAATCCATGTATGATAATCAAGTGTGGAACTTGGTAGATCTTCCTCAAGGAAAGAAAGCTGTTCAAAACAAATGGGTTTTCAAGAGAAAGATGGACATGGATGGAAACATGACAACATACAAGGCAAGGCTTGTAGCGAAAGGGTTTAGTCAAGTTCAAGGAATTGATTATGACGAAACTTTCTCGCCTGTTGCAATGTTTAAGTCAATTCGGATATTACTAGCCATTGCCGCATTTTATGATAATGAAATATGGAAAATGGATGTCAAAACAACATTCCTGAATGGGAATTTGGAAGAGGATGTGTACATGATACAACCTCCAGGTTTTGAAGATCCAAATAATGGCAGTAAAGTATGCAAACTTCAAAGGTCTATTTATGGACTGAAGCAAGCATTGAGGAGTTGGAATAAGCGCTTTGATGAAGATGTTAAACGCCTTGGATTTATTCAAAGTAAGGAAGATACTTGTGTATACAAGATGGTCAGTGGGAGCTATATACTTTTCTTGATTTTGTATGTTGATGACATACTATTGATAGGTAACTTTGTTCTCTTAATGGAGCAAACAAAACTTCATTGAAAAAGATTTTCTCAATGAAAGACTTGGGTGAAGCCCAATATATCTTAGGAATCAAGATATGTAGAGACAGGTCACATAGACTAATTGGTTTTAGAAATGTACATACATTGGCAAAATGTTGAAACGATTCGACATGTAAAATTTCAAGAAAGGAAATGTACCAATGAGTCAAGGTGTAACACTTAGCAAGTCTCCACGTGTTGTGACACGTAAAGACATTAAAATCATGAAGAATATGCTTCTGCAATTGGTTCTATCATGTGTGCTATGGTGTGTACACGATCTGATGTCATAGTATGACAAGTCGTCATTAAGCCCATGCAGGTTCTGCACATTGGAGTGTAGTCAAGAATATCTTTAAGTATCTGAACAGAACTAAGGATAAATTTCTTGTCTATGGAGGGAAACAGGAAATCGTTATAGAAGACTACACCGATGTGAGTTTTGCAACCGATTATGATGATAAAAGGTCACAATTTGGATATGTATTCATTCTGAATGGATGTGCTGTTAGTTTGAAAAGGCTCAAACAATTAGCAAACAGCTGACTCAAGCATCCAATCAGAAGTGATGGTTGTTGCTAAAGCCAACAAAGTAAGTGTTTGATCGAGTTCATTGTTGGAGTTATGTCCTAGAAGTCGATATTTAATGACTTATTTACTTAGTTTATGTTAATGATGATATTTAATCATTTGTTCCTAGAGTTTATTATTGACAGATCATTCAGGTTGAGGATCTGAATTGTAGATCTCTGTGGATCATTCATTAGAATGACAATAATAAATCTAAATCGTCCATAATCTTGATAATTAACAAGGAACATTAATTATCGGATAAGATTAGTATGCAAGTTAAGTGATGATTAAGTTTTACAAATCATAGGTAAGGAGTTACCAACTTAATTGCATATGTGTATGTTATTGGAACATAGTACATGACTTGCCCAATGAAATAAACATATGGATTATGTTATGTATCATTGTTTATTTCATATGAGTTTGATTCTATGTTTGAGATATTCAACTTTTCCACATGAGGATATGTTCTATAAATATCGTCTAACGTTGATTCCTGATAAAGGCTGCTATACAGACTTTATTTATGCTCTCTTGAATTGTGCGGGAAAAAGTTGTTAATCAAGAAAACCGTATGTCCCTCATTAGTATACCTAGTGAGTGATGATATCTGTTTGGGCCCTTTGATGGAGTTGGATCGTATGCATGCAAACTAGACGATCAACTCTAGATCAAGAAATGTATAATCTGCAAGAATGATGTTAGGAAGTGTTTAATTCCATTTTTGTGCCATCAAATAGCAAGAAATCACAACTAAACACAAAGGATCTAGGTCTCAATCAACATTCACAAGCATTTCAAGATGAGAGTGTAGGAAGAAGTTATACCTCTCACAAATGTTCTTGTGAGGTTCGATCCAATGGCAATAGGAATCGATGGGGTGCTCTCCACCTCCTCCACCACCAAAGGTTGCCTCTAGCCCACCAAGGATCCACCACCAAGCTCAAGAGAATGCTAGTTCTCTTAAACCTCTTGCTAATCACCTTGCTTCTCTACTTAACTATTTAATGGAGAGAAAGAGATGTGTGGTGCTCAACACATGAGCTTGGAAGAGAGAACAGAGGGGCAGCTAGGTGGCGCCTAGGATGGGAGAGAGAGACGGCTAGGGTTTCCTCTTGGTGAAATTAAAAGAGGCTTTAATGGGCTATTTCAAATGTGCAATGGCCCAATAAACTATCCTTTTAATTACCTCTTCATTCTTCCTTAAATCGGGCCTTTAATTAACCAATTAAATAGAAGCCCAATTAGCTCAAACTAATTAAAGTGAGTTAAACATAATTAATTATTAACTCATTAATAATTAATTTAGGATTAGCTAATGCATTAAATTGTTTCCATGTGATCCTTTTAATTTAATTAATTATAACGGTTCATAACGGTATATAATTAATTAATTAACTTATCACATTCCACAATACATACTATTGTGAATAAACAATAAAAGCACCAAGTGGTTAGAATCCTATTTGTGCGACCCTATTTGAGGATTTATACTATGTTGGCCATGGAAATAAATCGTTATTTATTTCCAATAATCATAAGCGGTATCTAGCAACACGTTATGATTCCCAATTCGTATAAATAATGTACCATTACAATATCTCAATCCTGCATAAGAAATATAAGTATTTCCTTGTCTGATTCTTATGTCACATGATATCCTTGTATAATCCAAGATAGGAATGTGTCATTCTTGCACATTATACATTTCTTGATCTAGAGTTGATTGTACAAGTTGGCCAAACAATCCAAACTCCATCAAGGGGCCCAAACAGATATCATCACTCACTAAGTATATTAATGAGGGACATACGGTTTTCTTGATGAACAACTTTTTCCCGCACAATTCAAGAGAACATAAATAAAGTCCTTATAGCAGCCTTTATCAGGAATCAACGTTAGACGATATTTATTGAACCTATCCTCATGTGGAAAAGGTGAACATCTCAAACTTAGAATCAAACTTATATGCAATAAACAATGACACTTAACACAATCCATATGTTTATTTCATTGGATCAAGTCCTGTACTATGTTCTACAACATATACATATGCAATTAAGTTGGTAACACCTTACGTATGATTTGTAGAACTTAATCATCACTTAACTTGCATACAAATGTTCTATGATAATTAATGTTCCTTGTTAATTATCAAGATTATGGACGATTTAGGTTTATTATTGTCATTCTAATGAATGATCCACAGAGATCTACAATTCAGATCCTCAACCTGAATGATCTGTCAATAATAAACTCTAGGAACAAATGATCAAATATCATCATTAACATAAACTAAGAAAATAAGTCATTAAAAATTGACTTCTAGGACATAACTCCAACAATCTCCCACTTGGCCTAGAGTCAATCAATAGTGACTTCTAGCCAATGAAGAATTTGGAACAATGTCATATATCCATATATATACATGTCTCGAACCTCAAAAGATATAATACACTTAAAACAAGTTACTCATACGTCCATCACGCATGGATGCACAACTGCATCTCGTATACCGCTTAAGGTAGAGGTTAAGTTAGAGTATTCGCTGTGTCCGCGAACCTATCCAATTTTGTTTGACCCTATATACATATATACTCCTATATATGTGTTCTTGATCATCATCATATGAGATCAAGTGACATCGTCATAGATCTTAGTTGGATCACCAATTTAAATTGGGTTCTTCAAGTTTAAGCTATGGTTCGAGATGCATAAAACCATATTAGCTTGACTGAGAACTTCACGATCCATACTACATTCTTTCATTACTTCACAAGTTGCTACATATATTTTGTTTTGGTGACAGAAACGGTTGTAATATCCCATTTAGAACACCTTCTAAATTTACAACACCACATTAAACAAAATATGTAGCTCAATTGTATTTATATCAATCTTTCGAAAACTAGCACCAATATAACAATTTATATGAGCTTTATTTCATCTTACCAGATGAAAAATATATCATTCTTTCTCATAAGATACTCGAAGATATTCTCGATTATTGTCTAAACGTGTATTTCTTTGTATCCAGTTGACAACTGCTTGTCATACTCCTTGGGTACAACACATAGGGCATGTGCATAAGTATGACGTACGTAATAAAACTCATAACAGAAGGATGCTCGAATTGTATCGTGCACTCTTCTCGAATTGAGTTGCAACACACCGAGTAGAACTAAAGTGTATGCCATACAACGTGGTTAGACATCCTTTCTGGGAGTCTATCTTTTCGTGTTACTAGAACACTTTGTCATTATATGCACATTTTCTCAAACCTGACATCCATCATAATCTATCTCCATAGATTTTGTTTCCTTGGATTTAGGTGACTTGCCCAAGTTCTCAATTGAGAAAACATTCTCCAGTGAGATCTTGACAATATTCATTTTCTTAATGTTATTCCCAATTAATGTCTTGTATCTTGTACAATACATGTAACACAATCATGCTCCCACTGAATATCTTGTCTATATAAGATACTTTTGACGAAGTGCAACTCCTTGACTTCCTTGTCAAAATGTTTATTCCAATTCCCACAATACTTGCTTCAATCCATTAATAGATCATTGAAGCATATATATGTTTCCAACAATACAACAAATCCTTGGTTTGTGTCAAATACACAACAACTTCCTTTATTCAATCGAAGAAGGCGGTTTTGATGTATCCTTCCATATATCTATATATACGAAATATAACTATTGCTAGAGTGATCTTTATTGACTTATACACAGCTACAAGCTAGAAGCCGTGCTTTGTACATGGTCAACTTGTTATCGACTCAGACATATCATCAATCATGAAATTGTGCTTTGTACATAGTTGACTTGCTATCCATATCTATCTTTCCGTTAAAGATCCAAATGTTCAAGATGGATCGCTCCTTCTTGAACATCAATCAAGGTCTATACCTTGTTGTTATATATATGGATTGTACTTAAAGATCATATAGATTCAAACCATACTTGTGGAATCGGATATTTCCATCGCTTTTGTATTTATCAACGGATCCTCATATATCAAGTACGAGGATGTTGTGAAACCTATGTACTTTTCAGTTTAGGCAATTCACTCTCGTTGATCTTTGTAGGATTGGTGCTTGAGGTCCATAAACTATTTCTACAAGAACATGTAGAATAAGTTCTTGATCCCTAATATCTTGCACGAGTTTCTCAAACATCATCCATTCGTGAGATGTTTGAGTACTCTTTAGAAGCGAGCGTGCTTATAAGCTTCTTCCTTTCACAACTGCTTGTGAATTAAGTTACGCTCAACTCCCACTAAGCACCATGTATGGAGTGACAAGTTTCCAATAAATGTACTTCTTGTAGTGACGCATAAACTCCTTTAATGCTCACTTTACTCCCACTACTTCTTCTTGAGAATATCATTCTTCAAGATTACGTTATGATGAGCAACAACTACTTTGTTCTTATCATGTTCGTTGAAGTAGTTCCTTTCGGTTAGTTCAAGATATCCTACATAATATTAAGCGTCTTATTTGGATCCAAGCTTATCAATCAATCGAACCTTGAAATAAGCTTCTCAACACCAAATCTTGAGAAATAATGTATCTAGAGATCGAATCTCGTAAGATATTTTTCTCAATAGACTTCGATGAAATTTTTTATTCAGTGTAAACAATATTGTCCTCAAACACAAATCCCTTACATGAGTCGAACAAGTCAATTTGATTTATTACCGATCGAACTATATCAAACAATATTCGATACCTTCATCCTTGGATACATTTTTCAATGTTCCTCATGGAGCAAGTAGTGAAACGTATTTCATACTCTTTAGGTAATATATCAAACTATATGACTTAACTATTTACCATGATCCATCTTAAGACTTTTACTTTTATTGAATGGTATTTCAACTTTACTCTTGAAATCCTTTTTTGATCTTGTCAGAAGATTCATACTTATACCATATCAAATAGATACGTTAATATCTACAATGATCGTTGGTCAAGTGGTAAAGTGTCAACAACCTTTCAATTACACAAGTACTTATAGGTCTATATACATCAATATGTATAAGTCTTAATAAAGTTACTTGTCCTTCAAACCTTCGTAGTTCAAAGGTGCTTTTGTCTTTTAACAAACACGATTCGCATGAATTTCAATTGATTTGCAATCAAATTGATTTACGAGCTTCACGTTACGTAGACTCTCATAATGCGATTCTTGTTTATATTCGACTAAGCGACTATTTTACATAAAAGTCAAATACTTTATGTGAAGTCTACACATTTGTCATTCAAAATTTGTTTATCTATTTCAAGCAAATTCAATCAAGATGCATGAAATCTTATACACAAATTCATAACAATAAGAGAACAACATTTCTCTATTACAAAACATGATCATCCATCATCAAATATGAAACGGAGATAAAGTTTTATGAGATGTTTGGAATAAGGTATATAACCTCAATTCCTAAACAAACTCTTTATTTAGTAAAGATAATTCTACGTATTCAATGGTAGCGTCTTAGACGAATAAGCCATTTCCAAAACGGAGTTTACTTTACTTGTCTCGAACTTTCTCTTATTCATCATTGCCTACACATTTCGTTAAATGCGAGCACATGAACTAGCACCTAATTACTAGTGTGAATTAGAGATAGTGAGATAATTTGAACGACAAATATCTTAAGGTTTAGAACATCATGGTATTTCGGACAACCTTTCAAATGCCTCCCATAAATGGCAAATGAAACATCTCATGTGACACACGGCCACTAGTGAGGGTCTCAAAGTTTCAACTCATATCTTGGTAAAGTATTCCTTTAATACTTAACCAATTACTTTTAGCACTAACAAGTGTGCGAACAATATATCCTTTATCCATAGAAAGAGATTGTATGACAATATCAACAATCCTTGATATTGGAGATCTTAATATCTCTAGTTGTCAATTAGCTACTCAAACCTTTCGGTTCGCAAGCTAATGACATATTTATCTTCTTATAAGAAGAGTCTCTTGGTTAACTCACACTCCATTACTAGCTCGATCATAAATGATTGAGTCTATATTTACTTTCTCTAAGAACGTCTTCTTGAGTAAGTGGATGAGAGTGTAGAAGTCTAGTCTAGTCCTTATGAATTCTCCAATTCAAAAGTCTAGAACTTCTAAAAGGATATAGGCATTCGCTTTATTGAATAATTTTCGTCGAAACTAATCAATCATTGCGAAGTTATGTTCGGGAAGTCGAGGAACGTTTTTGGGATTAAACATTCTCAAGTTTCTCCTTTCCAAGAACATGTCTTAGAAATCGGTATTTCCAAGTAAATACCTTAGAAACAAGTTCGTTCATTTTAAAGATTGATCGCAACGAAATTAACATATTTAATATCTATAACAATTTCAATTTAAGGTCATTTAGTTTATGCAATGTTTTATTTATAATGATAAACAAAACTCCCACTACATTTATTTAAAGTCCCTAATGTAGTCGGTTTCCAAGATCCTCATTTTCGTTGAAATAGGGGACAACGTCGGCATGACACCTAAAACAACTAGATAAGGTAGGTTCTCCAACCAATCATATCTTATCCATATGATTCTTGGTTTGTGAGATATCATAAGTATATCCACAAACTTCATCCCAATGTCCAATCTGATTAGGGTCCATTGATAAGCAACCTCTCTCTATTTGCTCCTTGTAAATCTGATTTACACCCCGACTACAATGATGGAGTACGATGTCCGCGTCGGCGGAATGCATCAATAAACAATCAATTGCATTGAAGGGGATAGAGAGAAGGAGGACGAATTGACTTAATCGAGTTAATTTGGGACAAAAGTAATTACGTGACTTTGTTTGGTGGTCGTGTAAGCATACACCCATACCTACCTATGACAATTCAAGGCATTCACAAACAATCACATAACATAAGCATCTCAAGCATTGTCGTGGGTTTGTATGACTCCCGCTTGCATTAGTCTTCGTCGCATCTCCATGTAACGAAACTAATCTAATCAAACCCTCCCACTAATTACTAAGATCCTATCTAATAATTAAGGGAAATAAATACATGTGATAAAATCCTAAAACCCGCCTAGGCCTTAGGGGCATGCAAGCCTCACAAGTTACATCAAGAATTAATCAATTATTAATTTTCAAGGCACCTTAGGCCACATTACAAGCAATCACATGCATTCACAACATTTTACAACACACAAGACATTGACATCTTGAGCCATATCAGACCCACATCCTCCTACAAAAACAAGTTAGCACAATATACAAATATATGTCTAAGTTGTTCATAACTAGCGAGCTATTAAGTGTCTTTGCGTATTGTTTGCTAATTTGTGTTTTTCCATGCAAAGAGAGTTTAACATTCGAACAACTAATTGCTTAAACTCTTTGATAAAATCAACATTCAAAAAATCTAATGGATGACAGCAAGGAGAGTTCTAATCAACTTATCAACTAATTGATTAATTAGAACGAACACCTTTCATTTAACGGGACCCGAAAAAATCAAAAAAATTTTCGGTCTCCAAAAAATCCAGAAAAATCATGAGCAAACCTTATCAAGAGACAAACTACCTGTTCAAATTTCAGGAAGAAATCATTTACCAATCGGGAGAACCAAAATTATCAAACTTCAGGTTGTGTATTAAAACACCGGTTTGAAGTTTCAGGTTTTGGTCTCAATCTTTTGGACTGTTTGACCATCTTCCAAAAACTTTTAATGCAAAACAATTTTACAGTAAACAATCACAAGTACAAGGCTAGTAACCATGAAAGATTTACAATTTTACTCATTCAAAATCATCAAGTTTAAGGAGTTTGAATACAAGTCCCCTGTTCTGGAACAGCATGTCGACGAAATTGAATTTGAGTGGTTGAGATACCAAAACCGGTCCGATTGACATGAAATTAATTTTCATGGATTCAGGACTTCAAAAGGAAGTTTTCTATTTAAACACTTTTTCTATAAAAAGTCTCAATCAATACCAGTTTTCAAAACAATCCGATTGGTACAGAAAACCAATCAGACCGTTCTTGTCTTTCATCGATTCAAAAAAATAGAAAGACTTCGATCCATACCATCAAATTGGTATGGAAGGAAGTACTCCAAGTCTACTTCATTCCTAGCCAAGAAAATTAAGGTCTCTTTATCAAGATAACTCAGATAATGCTCACAACACCAGATCTGGTCGCACAAGAACCAGTCCTGCGCACCGTCACGGAAAAATTCACTAAAAATCCAAAACAACTCGGATTAAAGTGAAACCAGTGGGAAAATGCTCATGATTTATCCCTCTTTCAAATCCATTAAAAAGAAAAATAAAATCGAAAGCTCTGCTATGCGAAAAACACAAAGTTCCAGATAGCAAACAAAGGCAGCAACTTAATTACTCAACTAATTACACATTTCTCATCTAATTAATGCACAAAATGTATTAAAACAGACCATGTGCTCTGATACCACTGTTAGGGAGTGTTTAATTCCATTTTTGTGTCATCAAATAGCAAGAAATCACAACTAAACACAAAGGATCTAGGTCTCAATCAACATTCACAAGCATTTCAAGATGAGAGTGTAGGAAGAAGTTATACCTCTCACAAATGTTCTTGTGAGGTTCGATCCAATGGCAATAGGAATCGATGGGGTGCTCTCCACCTCCTCCACCACCAAAGGTTGCCTCTAGCCCACCAAGGATCCACCACCAAGCTAAAGAGAATGCTAGTTCTCTTAAACCTCTTGCTAATCACCTTGCTTCTCTACTTAACTATTTAATGGAGAGAAAGAGATGTGTGGTGCTCAACACATGAGCTTGGAAGAGAGAACAGAGGGGCAGCTAGGTGGCGCCTAGGATGGGAGAGAGAGACGGCTAGGGTTTCCTCTTGGTGAAATTAAAAGAGGCTTTAATGGGCTATTTCAAATGTGCAATGGCCCAATAAACTATCCTTTTAATTACCTCTTCATTCTTCCTTAAATCGGGCCTTTAATTAACCAATTAAATAGAAGCCCAATTAGCTCAAACTAATTAAAGTGAGTTAAACATAATTAATTATTAACTCATTAATAATTAATTTAGGATTAGCTAATGCATTAAATTGTTTCCATGTGATCATTTTAATTTAATTAATTATAACGGTTCATAACGGTATATAATTAATTAATTAACTTATCACATTCCACAATACATACTATTGTGAATAAACAATAAATGCACCAAGTGGTTAGAATCCTATTTGTGCGACCCTATTTGAGGATTTATACTATGTTGGCCATGGAAATAAATCGTTATTTATTTCCAATAACCATAAGCGGTATCTAGCAACACGTTATGATTCCCAATTCGTATAAATAATGTACCATTACAATATCTCAATCCTGCATAAGAAATATAAGTATTTCCTTGTCTGATTCTTATGTCACATGATATCCTTGTATAATCCAAGATAGGAATGTGTCATTCTTGCACATTATACATTTCTTGATCTAGAGTTGATTGTACAAGTTGGCCAAACAATCCAAACTCCATCAAGGGGCCCAAACAGATATCATCACTCACTAAGTATATTAATGAGGGACATACGGTTTTCTTGATGAACAACTTTTTCCCGCACAATTCAAGAGAACATAAATAAAGTCCTTATAGCAGCCTTTATCAGGAATCAACGTTAGACGATATTTATTGAACCTATCCTCATGTGGAAAAGGTGAACATCTCAAACTTAGAATTAAACTTATATGAAATAAACAATGACACTTAACACAATCCATATGTTTACTTCATTGGGTCAAGTCCTGTACTATGTTCTACAACATATACATATGCAATTAAGTTGGTAACTCCTTACGTATGATTTGTAGAACTTAATCATCACTTAACTTGCATACAAATCTTCTATGATAATTAATGTTCCTTGTTAATTATCAAGATTATGGACGATTTAGGTTTATTATTGTCATTCTAATGAATGATCCACAGAGATCTACAATTCAGATCCTCAACCTGAATGATCTGTCAATAATAAACTCTAGGAGCAAATGATCAAATATCATCATTAACATAAACTAAGAAAATAAGTCATTAAAAATTGACTTCTAGGACATAACTCCAACAAATGACACACTCCTATCTTGGATTATACAATGATATCATGTGACATAAGAATCAGACAAGGAAATACTTATATTTCTTGTGTAGGATTAAGATATTATAACGGTACATTATTTATGCGAATTGGGAACCATAACGTGTTGCTAGATACCGCTTATGATTATTGGAAATAAATAACGATTTATTTTCATGGCCAACATAACATAAATCCTCAATAGGGTCGCACAAATAGGACTCTAACCACACGTTGTATTAATTGTTTATTCGCAACAGTTAGTATTGTGAAATATGATAAGTTGATTAATTAATTATATACCGTTATGAACCGTTATAATTAATTAAGTCAAAAGGATCATATGGAAACAAATTAATGCATTAGCTAATCCAAAGTTAATTATTAATGAGTTAATAATTAATTATGTTCAACACACTTTAATTAGTTTGAGCTATTTGGGCTTCTAGTTATTTATTTAATTAAAGGCCCGATTTGAGGAAGGATGAAGGATTAATTAATTGGATAAATCATTGGGCCATTGCAACATTTGATGTAGCCCAAAATGACCTCTTTGAATTTCGGCTAGCCCTAGTGGCATTGATGTAAATAGTTCGAAGAGAGGATGAGAGTTGTTGGCTATATAAAGGGGTCACCTCTTGGGAAAGCCCAAGCTATCCACCCCTTTCTCTCTCCTCTCTTCTAGCCGTCACCCATCTTCCTCCCTTCTCTTGCTCATGTGTTGAGCTCCATTCCTTCTTCTCCTCCATTAAAATAGTTAATAGGAAGAAGAAGTTCATAGAGGGGATTAGCTAGGATCTCTTGAAAGCTAGCACTTTCATGGAGCTCGTGGTTAGCTCCTTGGTGAGCTTGAGGGGCCATAGATGGTGGAGGTGGTGGAGCACGCACCCCATCGATTCCCATGCCATGGTTTCGAGCCTCATGAATGCAATTTCATGAGAGGTATATTTCTTCCTACTTGTTCTCATTGTTTTGATGTGTGAATGCTTCTAGCACTAGATCTATGGTGTTTAATTGATTGCTTGAGCTAATTGTTAGTCTTAAATTGAAATTAAGCACTTCCTAACATTCATTAAGGAACTTGATGTGGTATACACCACAAGATCAAACATACGGATAGAAAAATAATTTGTCATTCAATATTTCATTAAAGAAGATAGATTAAAATTATTAAAGGTGAACACAGATATTAACACAATAGATCCGCCAACAAAGTCTTAATCTCAAGCCAATGACAAAGTCCACTTTGATTCCATGGGTCTGAAAGAACATGGAGAGTGGATAGAGATAACAAAATGAGTCATAAGGCAACCCTAGTCTTAGAGTTAATACATAGGAATATATAAGAAGTAACTTTAAGAACAAGTGGGAGATTGTTGGAATTGTGTTCTAAAAGTTATCTTATGATGATTACTTTTTTTTGTTATATTTATGAATTGGATGTTATTACATTTTGTTCCATGAGTTTATATTCATATTTAGAAGTGTTCAAAAAGATGCTTTTGGTCTTGAACCGTAGAACTCTAAATAAAATGAATAAATATCTCTAAAATGTTCACAGGTCTTGGATATTAGCAGGAACACAAATATGCCATATAAGACTGTCATGTTGATTAAAAGTACGTTGTAGTTCTATAAACGTTGATAAAGGATTATCATTTAATAACACGAGTATATGAAAAGTTTCATATATTGAACAGACCTAATTGATAAAAATATTATATGGATTGTGTTTGTGTCATTAATATTTTTATCGTGTCATTAATTCTAAGATTGATATGATATATTTTTCACACAAGGGATATGCAACGTAATTATTATTAAAAACCATTTGATGCAAGTGGTGATAAAAGTAATAGTTCTTTGTATGTAACTTGTGTAGGAGGAAAATATATATATCAATAGCTAATTGCTACTCATTAATTGAGGAATGATATTATAAAGGGCCCATTGGTAAAGTGAGATTATAAATGGATCCAATATAACTGAAGTGCAGTTATAATTATATAATCCTACTTGTTAGAGACCAAAAAAAGATTATAATACGAGGATGACACATCCCTACTTTGTATAATAATTGATGTCTCGTATTTTTATACATATTTTGACCGTACTTAGCCCTTAATATTACTCAAACCATTGTAATTGCCTCGTGAATTGCTATGTTTTCCTATATTTTAGTACTACTGCCGCTTCTCCATTCATTTTGTAGGACTTCTTGGAGATTGAAGACAAAACATGACAAACGAAGAGGTTGGAGCCAGATCATATGCCAGACGACTCATTCCTAGCTCATATAGACGTGCTATGGACCATTGGAGGCCGGAACAGATCGAGTATTGAGCACGGGCCTCAGTCTCAGCCCAATTGGTGGGCCCAGAAGTGCATTCCGGATCCATTTTGGACCGAAATCCGTACATTTTGGTCCGAAATCAATTCGAGAAAGTGCAAAAATGGAAATTTTCACAGAAGGAAGGCGCGTTTCTTTGCCCTAGCCGCCTCCCTGGTCTCTCCCACGGGCATATATGCACGAGATTTGAACAGAAGACGGATTCTACCTTCTACCATTGATTTTCACCTCACGTTCTTGAGTTTTTAGCGTTTTTCCATGGATTTCTTTGAGAAATAGCGGTATTTGAAGGCGACAGCAGCAGCACAGCAGTTCTCCATCGATTCCTCTGCCCTAGAACAGCGAGTATAGCATAAGGATCTATTGGTTTACTCTTTCATGCTATTATTTCGTTATTTTATGGCTTGTATCTTTGTTTCTTGCGTGATGTTTATTGTTATTTGTTCTAAAACCATGTTAGGCTAAATTTCATTATGTCTTAGGGGTAGTTAATAGATTAGTTTGGTATTTTGTGATTACTTGATGAATTTATGATATATTATGTGGTTTATTTAGTTGTGAATTATTGTCTATGCTTAGTTTTATTATTTGTTTGATTGATGTTTACCTATAGATGAATCGCGATGTCTTTAGGGCATTAAACTATAAACCAAACTTGTAATTGATTAAGTACTTGAGGTAAGCCAATCGCTCGAAAGAGGAGGTTAGTTTAACGACCGAAAGGTGTAACTTTTAATGATCTGAAAAGACTTTAAATACCTCTGGAAATCCAACTAAATATTCTTAAATTTCTAAGTACCAAAACGCGACGGCTGAGGCTTAGTTATTTACGTGGTAAAAGCCTGTTCAATACCAAACCAGAACTAAAACGCGACAGCTAAGGTTAGGGTTTAGGTCTGGTCGTCAAGTAACCTTCACATAGTATCCCATAAAAATATCAAGTCAAAACAGAAGGTCTAAAGCGAGTTTTGGGACGAAACAGCATGGATTTCGCACCAAAATCCAGACATTTCGGTCCGAAATAGGCTTCTGTCCCGGTAAAAATCGTGGACAAAAGTGCATTAGAGCCAAACTAATTGAACGCGCAACCCTAGGACATATTTTTGCATCTGTTTGAGTCAAAAGAATTTAAAAAATCATCCAAAAACATTTTATTATTTATTACTTATTTTATTAATTTATTTTTATTATATTTTACTTGATTGCATCTTATTCCAAAATTCATACAAAAACCATCTCTCTAGATTTTAAGAACGATTAAATCCGGTAATCAACTAATCCGTCCCTGTGGGTTCGACCTTTAGCTTTACCAAACGACTAGTGAGGTAAACCTTAGGAATAAATTTATTTGACCTAGGTTTGAAGCCTTCATCAAATTGGCGCCATTGCCGGGGACGGTGTTTGATATCGTGTACTTTTTCTAGTATTAAGAGGCTAGATTTCTTTTTATTTAATCATCTTTTTGTTTCCTCTCGTGCTACAGGTTGAACTCTGGCAGGTAGAGGGAAGGGAGTTCATTCTCAACCTCCACCTCCTGTGCGCCGATATTTTCTACGCGGATTGCAAGAGGATCCGGAGCAACAGCCCACAAATTCAGCCCCACCAGACCCCATTTCGGTCCGAAATCCCATTGTTTCGGTCCGAAATCGTCAACCAGAGAGGAAAACAACTAGCGAAATGGCAGGAACTGGTGCATCCCTCGATGTAGCAGCAGAGGCAGAGCGCCTTGAGGCCTTGAGGATCTAGTTGGAGCAGAGAGAAGCTCGTATCTTGGCCGATAGGAGGCGCGTGGAGAATCAAAGGCGCGAGCTTGAAGAGGAGCGCCGCAAGTGGACGATGGACGAGGAGAGTGTCCATGACAACTCTGATTGAGAGGATGTAGCTGAGAATCCCAACAAATCTCTCATGGACTATTGTGCTCCGCGAGTTAAGGACATTGCCGGGCCGGTGATCATCCAAGGAGTTGAAGCAAACAATATGCAGATCTTCCCCGCCCATGTCACAGCTGTCCAACAAAACTCCTTCCATGGAGATGAACACAAGGACCCCCATGCACACTTGCAAACTTTTGTTGATTATGTTAGATTGATCAAAATGAACGGGGTGCCTCAAAGTGCCATTAGACTCATGTTGTTTAGGTTTAGTGGAGCTTGGAATGAAATGACCCAAATTTTTAAGGATAAGGTCCAAAAATGCCATTAGACTCATGTTGAACGGGGTGCCTCAAAGTGCCATTAGACTCATGTTGTTAAGGATAAGGTCCAAAAATGGTACAAAACTCTCAAAAAGGGGTAAATCAGAACTTGGAATGAAATGACCCAAATTTTTCTTGAGAAATACTTTCCTGATGGTAGGGCCGACAAAATTAGGACTGAACTAAACAATTTTCAACAAGGGGATGATGAGTCCATGGAAGCTGCTTGGGAGAGATTTAGGGACTTAGAAAATTCTTGTCCACATCATAGAATCCAAGATTGGCTTGTTATTAAAAACTTCTATAATGGTCTTTATGACAATATTAAGATTAACTTGGATTCTCTTTCAGGTGGTGGAAGCTTCTTGAAGATGGACTCGTTGCGAGGAAGAGACTTGGTCGAGCAATGTGCGAGGCAATACAATTGGCTACCACAAGTCAACCAGCGCCGATCGAGTGGCAAGCAACATGTGAACGAGATTTCAACGAGAGATAGGAGGATTGCCGAGCTCGAAGCGGAGATAGCCGCATATATTCCTTCCAAGGCTCTCACCTCAACTCGAACACATGTGGAGCTTGTGGCGAAGAAGGGCACACATCCCTTGAGTGTCCATTGGAACGGCCATAGAAAGGGGCTCAGCAAGTCAAATCGGTTAACAATGGTCAACAGTACCCTTACACAGGACCAAATCCAAATACTTTTCAAAAAAGAGATTATGTTCCATTTGTTGTTCAAAAGTTTATGGATGACCAAGTGAAATTCAATCTCTATGTTGCTAATAATTTGGATGAATTGAAAAATAATGCAGGTACTTTGACAATGCTCGAGCGTATGATGGAAGCACACCTCTTGAAGGAACAAGGAAAGATTTGGGGCCAACCGTTGGTGAACCCCAATGCCGAATGCAAGTCTCTGCACATCTTACAATGCAGCAAGCAGTATGGGGGCCCACGCATGATGGTTGAGACCGAGACACAACCACCGCCCAAGGAGAAATCGCAAGTCCGGCAAGAAGAGGAGCTCGTTCTAGAGCAAGTCCCGCCTTTTCCACCTCTCCAGAACGCAGCCAAGCTCTTTGGCCCGCAAATTGGGTCACCAACAGCGCATAAATCTCAACCAGAGGTGCCATTTCGGTCCGAAATCCATCCATTTTGGTCCGAAATGACACCCACAAAGCCCGAAAAGGTGGCTCAGGAGGAGAAAAATGGGATGAAGTCAGTGCCCGAGGTTCCATACCATCCCCCATTCCTTTTCCAGAGAAATTGGCCAGAGAGAAGAAGGTTACATTGTTTAATTGATTTCGGGAGATTTTAGAGGAGATTCACATCGATATTCCCTTCAAGGAGTTGCTTGCACAAGTGCCTATTTATGCTAAGTTTTTCATAGAGTTGTGCACAGGGAGAATGACATTTGAAGAGGTCAAAACTTTGGCATTGAAAAACAAGGTGCCACCCAAGCTCCCTGATCCTGGCAGGTTTACTCTTCCCTGCACAATTGGTAAAGACACTATTGATCAAGGTTTGTGTGATATGGGGGCCAGTGTGAGTTTGATGCCCAAAACTGTCTATGAGAGAACTGGATTGGGTGAGTTGCAACCCACAACCAAGACCTTACAACTCGCGGATTCGTCAGTTTGTTTACCATTGGGGGAGTTGAAGGATGTGCCGGTTTGTGTCGGCAAATTTGTGGTCCCTTGTGACTTTGTGGTCATGGAGATGAAAGAAGACCAGGAGGTTCCAATTATTCTAGGGCGCCTATTCCTCAGGACTGCAGTATTCAAAATGGATACTAGGGATGTTACAATCTTGGTGAGAGTTGGGGGAGAAAAGCTTCGTTTTTCAGCAAGAAACATCACCAACACGGGTTATGACAAAGCACTTGCCATTTCTGTCACACCCCGTATCCGAAATACGAGGCGCGAGGTGATACAGTATCTTTCGCATCCATCCGACGGCCCGTCAACCTACGTCACAAGAAATAAAAGCAAACGGAGTCAGCTACAAAGCCAAGTAACCAGTTATTTAACGACGCAGCTTCTCTATAACCAATTTTATATAATCAAAATATCAACCGATCGGATTAATCCACACATCAATAACAATAACGAATAAAATATATTTTACAAGATCAACAGGTCTAGATTTTCTCAAATCAGCTTCTCATATCACTTTCACAATAGCGTGAATCCCTCTTTAGGCGATTCCGCTTCACATTCCATATCACTTCACATTCTATTTCACTATTCCATTTCAAATCAATCACATCAGAGACCCGTTGACTCGTAAAATATATCAGTCAGAATTCACATGTATCGATTCATCAATTCAATCAAATAAAACAAACAAAAATTTAATTATAGAGAAGTCCGGTTACCTGACTGAGCGATCCACAAGAACAAGCAAATTGGTACGACTTTATGACATAACTGCGACGTAGAACTCGAATTCCAAATGGCCGACTATCCAAAGCCAAGACGGTATTCAAAATTAGGCGGAGAGAGAAATAGTGGGAGAGAGAAATCCGAAATGAAATAGAATGAGGCTAGGTTCTATTTATAGTGGAGGTTTCTTAGCGGCTAAGAAAGTAAATATTAAGTTACTTAATGACTAAGTAAGTAAAAATGAATTACTTAGCTACTGTTTCTGAAAATATAGATTACTATTTATGAAAATATTGATTACTTAACAGCTAAGAAATCAAATGGATAAGATCAAATAGATATTTTCAAATGGATAACATCAAGTGGATAAAATAAATATTTTTTTCAAATAGGACCTTAAAATTTGAAGTATTGCAAACAGGTCCTAAAATTCAGGGATGTTACAATTTCTCTCTCCGAGCCCGATCAATTGAAGCCTTGAAAATAAAGGGGTCAAGCTAATGGCCTAAAAAGAGCGCTTCTTGGGAGGCAACCCAAGGGTTCTTAGGGTTTTATTTATTTTTCGAAAAATCAAGAAAATACAAAAAGAAATCAGAAAATAAAAAAAATAACATAAAAATTAGTTGTTTAATATTTTCTTGTGTTTCATGTAGGAAAAGGAATCGATGGAAACTTGACAAGGTGGCAACTCAAGCTAGAGCACCACGGGTTAGCAAAGGACAGAAACAACGACACTCGCACGACCTCATACGAGTTGCACCACACAAGTGGGGGCAAGGCTATCTTCATCACATTTATTTGGTACAATTTTTATTTCCCTCTCCTTTATTTTTCATTTTCGGTGATTGTGACGCACTGGGACAGTGCTTGAATCAGTTTGGAGGGGGAGGGGGGAAGAAGATGGAACTAAAAATTTTCGGACAAAATGCTTCTGTTTCGGGTCATTTTTCAATTTTTCTTTTGCATTTCGGACCGAAATGGACCCATTTTGCACCGAAATCAGGCTCTGGAATTTTGGGTAAAATTTTGAACTTTTGATTTTGATTTTTCTGATGCATGCATTATCACTGTGAGGTTTGTATTGATATATTATTCACTGTTTCACACTGGTTTGATTTTTTAAAGCGATTTTAAAATTATTTCTTAAGGATAAATGTTTGTTTAGAAGATTTTAGGTTGGTTTGTGCACCAATTGATCGAATTGAATGATTGTTTGATAGAATAGGACCTGAATATGGATGCTTAGACTTGTCAAAATATTTTAAGTCAATTCTCACAAGTTTTTGCCGAGTGAACGATTTCGTATTTTGTGAATTTTTGTTTAAAGGATATTTTATCAACTTTAAAAATTATAAGATGAGTCTAAATTGTTCTTGAACGCTTGAATCACCAACAAGCAAACCTAAATTGACTAAATCTAAATAGTTGCGAAAATGAAGGTGCGAAGGGACTTGCAATTCCAAATAAAATTCCACAAATATTGGAGAAATGAAAATTCTATGTTGCTAGGAGCTCTGGCCCAAGTGTACCGTGGCCTTAGTCGTGTGACTTAAGAGTTAGATCTCCCCAGTGCGGCATGTGCTGGTAGCTTATTTACAAGTCCCAATAGCGTAAAATCTTAAGTGATGTAAATCACCGCGACTCGACTTGCACAAATTCAAATTGGTGAGAAATTGAAATTTAGACTCATTATAGAATTTTTAGTTTTGATACAACTTTCTTTGCAAATGTTTGCAACATATGGAAAAGAACGGGCATTTGAAATTGAGATTGCATTTGGTTTGATGGAGTGAAACTAGGGTCCTTTACTTGATTTTGAAATTTCATGAGAACTAAGAGTTGCACAAATGAATCAAAAAGAGAACTAAACCCTTGTTCTTGGAAATAATTTTATTTGGCATTATTTTTGACATGTGAATTTTGAATGAACTTGTAACACCCCAAATTTTTTTGATTTAAAAATTTATTGAAATTTATTTTATAATAATAATATTATTTTGGTCAGATATTTTATTGCATATCAATTTCTTCTTCCACACGTATTGATCTTTCCAAATTTCAAATTATGTTGAATGTACAAGTAATTTGGTGTCCAAAATTAATTGCCTATACTCAAAGTCTTTTGATATTAACAATACTTATTATTTATTTCCTGATCCTCTCTTTGACGTTTCTTTTTGGGAATTAGTAAATTTATTACATAATAAAATCTTTAGCTTAGAATAAGCCCAAATAGCTTCCGCATTTTTATGAATATCATTCTATTTTGCTTCCTGGTGTGCGTATAATTATATTCTATTTCCATTCAAATTCGTATATGCCATCTGTGCTTGATTTATTGATTTATGATTTATGATATTCCCATATTTTCTTCTCGCTGAACCCTATACCTTTTTGCCTCATTCGAAATAATTCTTTCAAAGCACAAATTTGGAAATCAAGTTGTCGTTTTTTATATTACAGTGGCCCATTAATTTGGATGGCAATCCACGGATCCCTCTGGCTACAAATTACCCCCTCATTTTCTTTTGTTCCTCATCCAAATATTATTTGTAACCAACCCGAGATATAAAACCGTAATTGTAGCGGTTAATTTAATTACACGATTTAATAGACTTGTAGCCCACGCATCCCTTGTATATTAACTCCTTGATTTTCCCTTTTGTCTCATCCCTGAAACAAAATGACATGTCTTTCCGAGTTGTGAAATTGTTACAGCCCCAATTTAGAAATCCAGAATTTAATTAAAATATCGTTTCAAATTGAAAGTTTGTCCCTCCATCCGATGCTACGTCACAGTTGTAATCAAGTTATCCCTGCAATTATCTTCGTATTTGATCGTCATGTAACCGGACTTCTCTATAATTTAATTTTCGTATTGATTGATTTAAATATCGTTTGGCTTATTGATTGAATTGAATTGATATATGAGAATTGTGATTGATGTATTTTGCGAATCAACGGGTCTCTAATGTGATTTGAATTGAAGTGAAAAGGTGGAAATGGAATAGTGGAATGGAATGTGAAGCGGAATCGCCTAAAGAGGGATTCGCGCTAGTGGAAAAGTGATATGAGAAAGTGGATTTGAGAAAACCTTGACCCGTTGATCTCTGTAAAATATATTAAATTTGTTTGTTATTGATGTGTGGATTAATCCGATGGATTGATTTTTGGTTATATAAATTGGTTATAGAGAAGCTGCGTCGTTAAATAACCGGTTACTCGGCTTTGAAGCTGACTCCGTTTGCTTTTATTTCTTGTGACGTAAGTTGACGGGCCGTCGGATGGATGCGAAAGATACTGTCTCACCTCACGCCTCGTATTTCGGATACGGGGTGTGACATTACTAAAGTTCTCACACCCCGAGTCACTTTTAGACGACTCGCAAGTGCATCTCGATAACCCGCCGCGTATTTCTACGCAAGGCGAAACATACATCACATACATACCAATAATCTACACGTAAATTGTCACAAAACTATAATTATTCAATGAGGAAGGTTCCGCTACCAACATTTTAGTTGCCCCCAAATGCCAACATTTTGTTATTTAGTTATTTTTTCGAATTTTAAAATTCAAACGTTAAATTTAAACCGTTGATCTTATTTAGTTTAACAAGCGATGCGTTTTCATATAAGTTTTGTAAATTTTGGAGTTTATTTGATGCTCGATCAAAGGCTAACACATGAACGTATTAGAATGAATCTATCATAGTTAACCAAGTTCGTTTATTTTTCTATGTCTTGATCGAGCATCAAATAAACTCCAAAATTTACAAAACTTATATGAAAACGCATCGCTCGTTAAACTAAATAAGATCAACGGTTTAAATTTAACGTTTGAATTTTAAAATTTGAAAAAGTAGCTAAATAGCAAAATGTTGGCATTTGGGGACAACAAAAATGTTGGTAGCGGAACCTTCCTCTTATTCAATAATAAAAAAATATGACACACGACAAAGACTAACATGGCAAGTTGAAAACGAGACTCCCATGCTAGTTCAATGTATCAAAAGTCACTACATAAAAACAAACAGTATAATCAGTGGCATTTATTTGACCCGCTTGTTTTCCTCTCTTTTCTTACAATAGCTCTAATACATCGTCTTCAATACCTAGAACCCATGTAAAATGGAAAATAGATGAGAGACTGAAATAATCTCCCAGTGCGGTATTCAGTTCCAGCCCGGAAATTTGTGAACTTTAATAACTCAGTAATATGACAATAAAACAACAATAACTGGATGCAACATGAATCCTAACATATCTACTTTGCTATAATGATGACACTCTTTAATAGTTCAAAATCAAATTTAAATGACTTCACAATTCTTTACTCAAATTATTACTTTTAGTTCCACTAGATAACACGCCCCACTTACCAAGCCCACTAGTTTGACCTTTATCCACTATCCCAGGAAGCCCACTTATCCGTCGCGAACGGATATCTTCTGGGGAGCGCGCTAGTACTAGAGCACCCAAGGCAAACGCCTGGTACAACGGTTATCATCCACTTCCACTTAACATTTACCACTTTAATATCCACTATCTTTACTCATTAATGCTAACAATATTTGTTACGTAAAATAATCTCTACGGTCTTTTCTGATTGATACTAACCAATGTGCAAATGCATTTATATAACCAAACCATGCGTACTAACTACATGACCTTTATGTACACTTATCTTTTTCTTATAGAGCAAAACTGTGTAACCATTGTTAATAGAAATGTAACCATGCACTATGTAAAAATAATAGCGATTAAAATATAAAGGAAACAAAACATATAATCTTTATTATAACTATATAACATATATAGAAAATTAATTTCACATCAAACCAGGATCCGCACCTGTCAAGTAACGCGACACGTCCAAACCTCTAATGTTCCTTCCCTTCACGATTATTATCCTAAATTATATGTAATTTTTTCCAGTTACTATAGATCCGAATAAAGATATATAATCTAAATAACTCAAGAAGGTCCAAGTTCAACAGATGACACCGGTAAAAGGGAATCAACTTCCTCGTGATATACTAACAAAAATTTGGTGACCTCCTAACCGAAATGAAATTTGTCAACCCAACAAGACAACAGTTAAGTTTGTACATACAATAAAACTGAGTTTCCACTTGTAATGGAAATAAATAAAATTTCTCTCAAAAAAGGTAATTCGGTGCTACCAAGCCTAAACATGCAAATGTTAACTTCAAATAATTATTCATAAACCCTACGTACACAAGTCAAATGAAATTGATAGTAGACAAATCAGTTTCTAAAATCCCACATGAAAGATCTATATATAATCAGAATAAGACAAGTCAAACTTTCATGAATAAGGAACATACGAATCAACTCTTTCTGTAATACAAGTAATAGAAACCAGTTAATCATAACCAGGACTTATAATCGATTGAATAGAAAAGAATACTGACCACACTTAATTACTCTGTAATCTCCACTTCGATCCACCAACACAGATCACTTCTAACTGTACAAGACTACGGAGAGGATCCTAGAAAGGAGGCGCTAGGATTTTGCAAAAGAGAGAATGATTTACGGAGATATAACTGACAGGAATGGAAGATGTAAATATATATATATATATATAGCGCCTCTTAAAAACTGATTTAAAATAACTGCCAAACTCAAGGAGTACGGAAATATTAAAGAGGTGAACGGCTAATTAATTAATAATAAATATATCTAACTGTTGGATGATAACCGACTCAAGAAGTGAATTAATAACCGACATCATAAAGGATACAGAGACTAAAACCAGAAATCAATATTGGAAAGGCAAAGTCCTGACAATACTTATATCACTAATCACTAACGAAATAAAGAGACAAAAATCACGGATGAAATAAATGATAACTATTTTGCAGGTCATTAAGTTTCAAATTTACCAATCATAGGGCCGGATAGATGTAAAAAGATGATTTGCCTCTGGGTCACGCAATTTACTGGGCCAATTGGAATTTAATAATGTGATTGAGCAATACTTGGCAAAATTAAACATCGGAAATTGGCTTCATAAGGAATTTGGCTAATCAATATTAAAATAAGAACTCTGTGGAATTAAGGTAGCAAATGGAAACTAGTAGTCAAGACAAAATAAATAGGTAGAGAAAAGCACAAGCTTCAGCTCATGTATTTTAGTTCATCTCATCAATTCAAAGAGCAGGGAAAAAGGTGTAAGTCACTGATCAAAAAAAATAATAAACTTTTGTAAAGGCTAATGCTTTTATTTGCGTGGCCATCTGAGAAATTATGATTTAACGAAATGGAATAACAATACAGACTCCAAATATCCCAAAATAATTGTATTTCAAAACAAGAGCAATGTGATTTAGTGAAACCAGAAATACAAATTAAATTTTAAAATCATACAACTAGCAACAAAGAATTGGAGAAAGAAATACTAAATTTTAAAAACTGTTCTTAAATATTAAATTAATGACATCAAAAAAAAAAAAAAAAAACTAAATTGTTACATTCTTCCCCCCTTAAAAAGAATTTTGTCCTCAAAATTTAGACAAATAACAAAATTACTCAAAATTTTTAATTAGTTTATATAGTAAATTCTGAAATTATGATTTTACATTTTTACAACTCAAGAATTTATAATATTCTTAATCTGGATTTTGTAAAATCATACAACCCGCAACAATAACTCCAAGTAAATTTACTCGCTAATATTGGAAATAAATAGTCTGGATATAACTTTAAATCAACATTATATGAGAAAGGATGTCAATATTAAACTCGAAGGGAAGGGAATATCAACTAAAGACTTCGAGACAATTTTCCCTCTTCACGTCACATCATCAGAATAAAATAAAATTCGATCCGGTGAAATAGATGACTACTCGAAAGAGATACAGAGAACTTTAGAAAGAGAGAGAACATTGTGGTGTTACAAAATACATACTGAAATAATAGAAATATTGACCAATAAAATTTCAAAGAGCAGGGGAACAGAAGAAATATAGAAAATAATAATTTAGATGATAAGGAGATTTTGCACCTGCTCGTGAAATACCACTTTGGTCAACAATAATTTGTACAACCAAACATGTCGAGTATGAGAGAGGCTAACACAATATGACCAAACAAGAAATGAAATGCGAGAGAGATGGAAATGAACCTGTAGCTCACACATAATTTTTTTTTTTTTTTACCGATTAGAAATCAAAAGAGAAAATGTCAATTGAAGAAAGAAAAACATAAAAACTAATGCCAAATTAACATGCGTCCTAGACACTAATTTGCATGACTAATTCAAATCAAACTGACTATGGTTGTTGCAATAGCCCAAACAACAATGCATTCAATATTTTAGAAATTACTTTTGTTAGCAATTAAAATCTTACTTACTGAAATCGCACAAATAAATCATGAATAATATATAACCCAAAGTATCTCCAAAAAGCAAATAAATGATAAAAATAAATAATGTGTTACTTACAGCAGCAACACAGCAGTTCTCCATCGATTCCTCTGCCCTAGAACAGCGAGTATAGCATAAGGATCTATTGGTTTATTCTGTCATGCTATTATTTCGTTATTTTATGGCTTGTATCTTTGTTTCTTGCATGATGTTTATTGTTATTTGTTCTAAAACCATGTTAGGCTAAATTTCATTATGTCTTAGGGGTAGTTAGTAGATTAGTTTGATATTTTATGATGACTTGATGGATTTATGATATATTATGTGGTTTATTTAGTTGTGAATTATTGTCTATGCTTAGTTTTATTATTTGTTTGATTGATGTTTACCTATAGATGAATCGCGACGTCTTTAGGGCATTAAACTATAAACCAAACTTGTAATTGATTAAGTACATGAGGTAAGTCAATCGCTCGAAAGAGGAGATTAGTTTAACGACCGAAAGGTATAATTTTTAATGATCTGAAAAGACTTTAAATACCTCTGGAAATCCAACTAAATATTCTTAAATTTCTAAGTACCAAAACGCGACGGCTGAGGCTTAGTTATTTACGTGGTAAAAGTCGGTTCCATACCAAACTAGAACTAAAACGCGACAACTGAGGTTAGGGTTTAGGTCTGGTCGTCAAGTAACCTTCACATATTATCCCATAAAAATATCAAGTCAAAACAGAAGGTCTAAAGCGAGTTTTGGGACGAAACAACATGGATTTCGCACCGAAATCCAGGCATTTCGGTCTGAAATAGGCTTCTGTCCCGATGAAAATCGTGGGCAGAAGTGCTTTAGAGCCAAACTAATTGAACGCGCAACCCTAGGACATATTTTTGCATCTGTTTGATTCAAAAGAATTTAAAAAATGATCCAAAAACATTTTATTATTTATTACTTATTTTATTACTTTATTTTTATTATATTTTACTTGATTGCATCTTATTCCAAAATTCATACAAAAACCATCTCTCTAGATTTTAAGAACGATTAAGTCCGGTAATCAACTAATCCGTCCCTGTGGGTTCGACCCTTAGCTTTACCAAACGACTAGTGAGGTAAACCTTAGGAATAAATTTATTTGACCTAGGTTTGAAACCTTCATCAAATTTATTTGATGAAGGAATTTAAATCCTAGGTCAAATAAATTTATAACCTATGATGTACCTCACTAGTCGTTCTGGTAAAGCTTAGGGTCGAACCCACAGGGACGAATTAAATTGAATACCGGACTTTACTTCCTCACGAAAACTAGACAAGACATGTTTTGGGATTTTATGATCTGAAAAGACTTTAAATACCTCTGGAATTCCAACTAATTATTCTTAAATTTCTAAGTACCAAAACGCGACGGCTGAGGCTAAGTTATTTACGTGGTAAAAGCTGGTTCCATGTCAAACCAGAACTAAAACGCGACAGCTGAGGTTAGGATTTAGGTCTGGTCGTCAAGTAACCATCACATAGTATCCCATAAAAATATCAAGTCAAAGCAGAAGGTCTAAAGCAAGTTTTGGGAGTTGATTACCGGACGACTAGTGAGGTAAACCTTAGGAATAAATTTATTTGACCTAGGTTTTGAAACCTTCACCAATAATCATAATATCATATGGCAAAGAATAGACACAAGTAATGATAATAACATTACTAGAAGAATCGTGTTTCGTAAAAAAATTTGCTAAACATCTATATTATTTGGGTAGCTGTAATGTATGCTAGAGTACCGCTTACAGTTTATGGAATAAAATAATTATTCCTTTGCCAACATAATATGGATCCTCAATATAGGTCACACCAACTGAATGGGAAACAAGAAATATATTTTCTATGTACAAAGTTTCATGTTGCATGAAATAAAGTACAAATAGAAAATTATATCACGTGACGTGATTAACTAGCAAAGAATAAATTTATTAATATGTGTATATTATATGGATAATATAAGTTTCACATATTATAATAATATATGAATATTATTATGAAATGTATAAATTTATTTGAAGCCCAAGCCCAATTATTTTAACAAATGAAGAAGAAAGAAGGCCTTAAATTCGGGTCGGAATTTGAGCCAACTTTAAACAAAAATTAGTATAGCAAACGATAACCATTTTGGACGAATGATATATGAAAATTGTAGCCCTTGAAGTGTAGAATCCAATGGTCTATGTTTTAGGACGTTTGGAGTTTCCTACAGAGAGTTATCAAGGTTTTAGTGCTGCAACGTCAGAAATTAAAGTGTTGTTTTAATTTCTGTTTAGTAGCTTTAAATGCTATACGAATTTGAGATATTTTATTCAGATATTTTTGTGTAAAAATTGATGAGAAAAATTGAGAAGACAAGTAAGTCTTCATGTGTTGAAGCTTTGTTCTTCTTTTCTTCTAAATACTTGTTAAAATATTTTATCGATTAAGCAATCGACTAAGATACGGGTGACGGAGCTAGGTTTTTGACGGAAATTCGCTAGCACGGATTCAACTGTCATTCTTGTTTCGGATTCAAGGTGAACCGAAGAGGTTAGAGCTTCGTTAAAGACCATAGGTATGGTTCTACAATCCTTATTATAGGAATATATTTGATTGTGGTGCAAATAAAATATATAAAGAAAGTTACCAATAATAAGAACGATCCTAGATGTTATCGGTTAATAAAATTTTAAAATTACCCGATTTGCATCATAAAATCCTTCGAAAATAACCATTTTTCATTAATTTCTTCAGTTTTTTTTTGAAAAAAATAAACAAACATCTCTTTGGATTGTTGATTTTGTTCTTCTTTTTGGAAAAGTGTGTGTGTGTGTATAATTATATATCCATCTTTTTTTTTTGGAATTGATATTGTACAATATTGAGCGACAACTGATGAACCAATTAAAATAAACATGATAATTAAATTACTTTCTAAGTTTTTAGCTCTTTATTTTTTTTGAATTATGTGAGGTTTATCATATGCAAAATAAATTATTGAAAAGTGCGTGAATATTTTCTGCTCAAAGATGATAATTAGACATCATTATTTACTTTTTGAATATTGTAATTTTAATATAAAAAGAAGAGTTGTGATAACTTAATGCATTCAAGAATTTTGTAATGAAATTATTTTCATTTATATAGTTAGGTTGGGAGCTGTATTCAATATTAAGGCTGCAGCTTCTTGTTTTAATTGCTTATTAGATGTACTGGCTATCTCAGTACCCGATATGTTGATTGTACTATTTAATAGTTTTTATTAATCAATGATCTGGACTTGTAATTTTTTTCTACGAAACGCAAAGAGAAATATTATATCAGACACTATCTCTTAAAAATCAAATATACTACTTACCATCCTAATCGGTGACATCCCACGGGCTTCGGGCTCTCCAGCCCAATAATATCTTTTATTCAAATATTTGCTGATGTCACCAGATACGGTTAGTTATTTCAAATATTTTCAGATTTGGAAAAATACATTTCTCTCTCTTCGACAGTTCCGAGTCTCTCTTTCTCGCGAGGCGATTTCGAGGCGAGTTGGAAGCGATTTCTTCCGTTTTCGCTCAGATGAAAACATTCTCCATCAAATTCTTATGGCCTTGAGTTTGTCTTGATGAGATGAGATCGAAATCTGCATGAAACGTGGTCTCCATCAAATTCTTCATCAGTTTCTCGATCAAATCGCCTTATAGCACTTCGCGACGGCTTTATATTACGTATTTGAGAGCAAATACATCATTTCTTTTATGTATTGACCTTTAACTTTTAGTCTATCTCGATCTTATTGAAATCAGATCATAATAACTTTATTTCATTTGGAATTTTCAGTTCAGCTGTTTGAATTGTGTTTTTTTTGTGTTGAATTCTAGATCTGATGAAATTTCAAGGTTTCTATTCTCGATCCGATCTAGTTAATTTTGTTAATTTTGTTTAATTTTGTTACTGGTGTTAATTTTGTTTAATTTTTGGTTTGAAATTGTAAATACGCTCAGATCCGATCTAGTTATGCAAATTTGTATGAAATTCAATTGTCTGATGTCGAAGCAATGATTTACCAGTTTAGAATCGTGAGAGGAGTATGTAAATACTCGTTGGGTACTGTATATATTAGTTTGATGGAGTACATATTGTTATGTATTTGTTAATGATATTTTTTTGTTCATTTCTTTTGAATTTTTAGGTCTGAAGGATTTTCATTGGTTACAATTTGGAGCATACTTGATTACGACACCAAACCAGGTTTGAAATCGCTTATATCATCTATAACTATGATTAATTTTAGTTTTTTGAGAACATTTCTTTTGGAATTTTTAGTTCAGCTGTTTGAATTGTGGTTTTGGTGTTAATTTTGTTTAATTTTTGGTTTGAAATTGTAAATACGCTCAGATCCGATCTAGTTATTCAAATTTGTATGAAAATTTATTGTCTGATGCGAAAGCAATGATTTAGCAGTTTAGAATCGTGAGAGAATTATGTAAATACTCATTATGTAGTATTTATATTAGTTTGAGGGAGTACATATTGTTATATATTTGTTTCATGATCTATTTTTTTTCGTTTGTTTTGAATTTTTAGGTTTGAAAGATCTGATTGGTTACAGTTTGGAGCATATTTCATTACGACACCAAATAAGGTTTGAAATCACTTATATCATCTATAACTAGGATTAATTTCAATTTTTTGAGAACATTTCTTTTGTAATTTCAATTCAGATGTTTGATTTGTGGGTTTGTTGTGTTTAATTATGGATGAAATGAAAATTCCAGATTTCTGTTGGCAGACCAGCAACATATGGAATAATATATGATTTTACTCGATGAAATGTCATTTTATTTTTTTCATTTTTAATTGTGATTATTTTCTGCTTTTGTTAATTTTCATTCATTTTTGTTGCAGGTGTACATCATTTGTTTTCAACATGGCATTGTCAGGTTATTCTAAACATTTTATTTCAACTTATACCATTTGTTTAATGAATTCTTAGTTATAAATCTTAGGTGATTATTTAATGTTAGTTCTTATATTATTTCAATGTGGGATTATTTAATTGTAATACATGTGAAATTTGTCATTGCTAGCATCTTTCATTTTTTTGCTATTTGTGTAGCGAATGTATATTTATTTACATATAATGGTGTACTTAATTATGTGCTGTGATAACTGCAAATATGTTGTTTCATATTTGGAAATATTATGCAGAAATTTAGCAGGAAGATAAATTTTACCTTTTTTATTAATATGAGTTTATATAATTCTACATTCTGACAAATGAGTATTTGGTTCGATATACTTTTATATAGGTAATTATGTAATTGAACATTCTGAGATATGAGTGATTATTTTTATTTATTAAGTTTATGTACATTTGTTCAATATACCTGGAATTATTATGCATTTGTTATCTGATGATACGAATTAATGTACTATACATTGTTTCATATGTAGGGTATGATTTGCTGACTGATTTTTATCACTCGATGTATGCCAAAGGTCGAGTTGCTGAACAACAATTATCTGTTGAATCTTCAGAAGAATCGAAGCAGTCGGTTCTTAATGTACCTGCTGTTGCTTCACCTGAACAGCACTCCGTTCTTAATGTAGCTGCTGCTGCTTCAACTGGACAGCACTCATCAGTTTTTAATGTAGCTGCTGCTGCTTCAACTGAACAGCACTCGCTTCATAATGAAGCTACTGATTCAACCGGACATACTTTGTTTGCTGCAAATTCAGAAGTATCAGAGCACTCAATTCTCAATGAAGATAGCAGCGGTGATAGTGTCAACCAATTCTTTATTCCTAAAATTCGAATTGGGTTAGAGTTTCCATCCAAGGAGGCAGCTTTCGAGTACTATAAGATGCACTCATATTTGAATGGGTTTGGTGTGTACTCAAATGGTGGTTCCTCTGCAGATGGTAAGAAACAACGGGTGATATTCAGATGCCACAAGGCTCGTCCTTCTCGTGCTGGAAAAGTGAAGCCTGTTCCTGAGAAAAAATGGGTTCAAGAGAAAACTAACTGTCTAGCTAGTTTAACTGTTTCTTACAACACTTCCAAAGAAGTGTGGTTTATCTCCAGTTTTAACACAGAACATAACCACTTGCTCATCCCAGAGTTTTCTCATAAAATGAAGAGTCATAGATCCATTGAATTATATGTGAAGAAGCAGTTGGAAATTAATGAAAATGCTGGTCTGTCAGCAATTGCAAACATCAAGGTTGCTATGCAAATGGCTGGAGGAGTGGATGTGTGTCGTTTCATTGAACGAGATGCAAGGAACTTTATTGGTAAACTAAGAAGATCTGGGCTGAAAAATGGTGATGCAGAGGCGATGATGGACTTCTTTCGACGAGATAAAGCAGATGATCCTGATTTCTATTATGCTTGCAAGTGTAGCCCAGAAAACCGTCTTGAGATTGTCTTCTGGGCCGATTCAGTTGCACGTGTAGCGTAAGATATTTTGGGGATGCGGTGCCATTTGATGCAACATATATTGTGAACAAGTGAGTGCTGAATTCTTTATTTTAATAATGACTCTCTTCAATGACATGCAGTTATGGAGTATATAAATTTGAGTATTTAAATTTGAGTACTGGAGTATTTAAATTTGAGTATTGGAGTAGTGAATTTGAGCACTGGAGTATTTAAATTTGAGTATTGGAGTAGTAAATTTGAGTATTGGAGTAGTGAATTTGAGTATTGGAGTAGTAAATTCTATAGCAGTAAATACAATTTAGATCAGTAGAGTATAATTTTATTCAGTTGTGATTTGCACTATACTAGTATTTTGTTATGGAGTATATAAATTTGAGTATTTAAATTTGAGTACTGGAGTATTTAAATTTGAGTACTGGAGTAGTGAATTTGAGTACTGGAGTATTTAAATTTGAGTATTTGAGTAGTGAATTTGAGTATTGGAGTAGTGAATTCTATAGCAGTAAATACAATTTAGATCAGTAGAATATAATTTTATTCAATTGTGATTTGCACTATACTAGTATTTTGTTTTACTGGGTAATAACTTTTTTTTTTCACTGTTATTTCATATTTAGGTACGATCTTCCTGTTGCGCCGATAATTGGCATTAATCACCATTACCAGACTATTGTTTTTGGTTGCTCGATGATGACAACTGAGGATGGTGATTCGTATAAATGGATTCTGCAATCTTTCCTAGATTGTATGGGTGGCAAAGCACCTTCAGCAATTGTTACTGATCAATCACTAGCAATGAAGGTTGCAATTCAAAATGTATTACCAAATACAATTCACAGATATTGTATTTGGCATATAATGTCGAAATTAAGTGAGAAAATTGGCAATAACAAGGATAAAAAAGAGATTAAAAAGGGCATCCATTGTGCTGTATGGGATTCAACAACAGAGGAGCAATTTGAGCGCAAATGGGAATCTACTGTCACACAATATTATCTTCAAGGTAAAATTTTTTTGTACTAATTGTTACATTTGTAATTTTACTGGATGTACAATTTTAAATAAGAGAGTATATAAATTGCCGAAGGGATTATGTATGTACCTAAATAGGTTATTCAATGTCATTAATAATTTATGTTTCTACTTCTAATTTGTAGATAATGTCTGGCTTACTGACATGTTTGAGATGAGGGCAAAGTGGGTACCTGCTTACCTAAGCAAATTTTTCTGGGCTGGTATGTCTACTACACAAAGAAGTGAAAGCATGAATGCATTTCTGGATATGTTTGTCAACTCGAAAACATGTTTGAGGTAATTGGTTCTGTTAATATAATTAAGTATTTAATTTATTATGTGAATGTATTATTTAATTTCTGACAATAGTCAGTATGAAGTACCTGCGTTATGTGTTATTTGTTTGTTTAATCAAATAAAGGGATAGTATAATATTCATGAAGGGAGTACTTGTTGTCGTTATAGATTTAAAGAAATAAAGTTTTCTATCATTTGTTATTTATCATATGAATTATTGTCTTTTCATTTTTTTGATTCAAGTGCCAAGTTATTTTTTTTCTTTGAATGCACTATTTACTTTCTGACAAGCAGTAGCTTCAATTACTTGATCTGTTTGTTCATTTTGCTTTTTTCAGTGAATAAAAGGTTTTTATATATATTGTGTGAAGGGAGTACTTATCATTGTTAACTATTTTTTTTTCAGTGCCTTTGTGAAGTCTTTTGACTCTGGCCTGGCAAGATTGAAGAGGAATGAACTTGATCAAGACTACAACTGCACTCGGGGAGACCCGAAGACTTTTACAGAAGATCCGATTGAACTCCAGTTTTCGTGTTTATACACCCACAGGATGTTCTATAAGTTGCAGGAGCAGTTACTGCGTACAATGCGATTAACTTACATATGTTTAGATCGGTTGGGTGTTAGAAGGCTATATCAAGTTGATGAGTATGCCATGACTTACACAGTTGAATTCAACAGTGAAAACCAGACATATACATGTGACTGCCATCTTTTTGAGACAGATGGCATCATTTGCGCACATGGACTTCTAATCTTCAGAGTAGAGAAGGTTCAGCTTGCCCCTGATAGTTACATTTTAGATCGGTGGTGCAAGGACATAGTTTACAAAAGACATCACTTGGATGCCAAGGCTATTGCTTTGAAGATCAATCAGAGGCGTCAAGCCTATGACAATACATACATGTTGCTGCATTCCACTTTCCTGGAGCTGGTAGATTATGCTTTGTTGGATGAGCAAACAAAGATGGCTGTTGCTGATGGTATGAATGCTTTAAGAACATGTATTGCTAACAGTAGAGAGAAAATGACAGAAGTTGCTGGGAACGTTGCTATGAATGAAGTCTCACATAGTAATTCCAATGTGACAAATTTGAATGGCAATGAAAACCAGGCTGTTGTGCAAGACCCAGTATGTAGGCGTACGCGGGGCCGCAATCCTTCAAAGAGACTTGAGAGTGTTGCTCAAAAGATCCAGAAAAAAAATTGTGAAGAAGAAGAAGTTGGAAGAGGCTGAGATTAAAAGTACAACTCATGCCCGTTGTTCTCGTATCAAGACAAGTAAGTACTCCCAAGAACAATATTATATTTTTGATGTCATGCCCAGTTATGAATCTGTGTGTGTTGCTGGTTTGTTTAATGGAAGCATATTAATGATGCCCATTTATAAATATGTGTGTGTTGCTGGTTTTTGCTGTAATATTAATGAAGCATATTAATGATGTTCAGTAGATTTTATAATTATGTATGTATTTTACTTTATGTGGTTAATTAATAATAATGCAACAAAGTTGTAATATCAACATGTTAAATTTTTTGTGCAGATTCAAAGGTCAAGAAGCCATGCTTTTCAAACAAGATGGATGCAAGTAATAATGCGACCTAATCATGCTGCTAATTCAATATTTTGTTGATTTATTATCAGATGTTTTTTAAATTTTGTTATGCTATAGAAAAAAATGAAATATAGAAATGAAAGGAAATATACCATAGATAGTTTGTTATACTATAGAAAAAAAGAAATTATAGAAAAAAGAAAGGAATTATGACATTTATAGTAATCTGATATATCATTGTTTGTAATTTTTTCATTTTCTAAGTAATTCATGTAACTAGTGATATTATGTTCATTTGTGGTTATAATATTTGCTTTAAAGCAATGTAGTGGAGGATGTGCTTTTGCTGGAGGATGGGAAAAAGACTACTAAGAAGATCAAGCACAATTGTATTGGAGGATGTGCTTTTGCTGTCATTGTAAGTATTTTTATCTATGGGAGTAGCTTACTGAGATAAATGGAGTGTATAATTTGTGCTATGCTTGTAAATATCTTTATTTTCAGATAATGTAATTAAACAAAACTATTAAATATATAGAATTGGAGTATATAATTACTGTTAAGGAAGTATATAAAATTTTTTTATCTATATGATTATTTTATTTTATTTTTTATTTTTGCTACCACAATGTATATAATTAATCCAATGTTATGTAAATTCAATCAAACATAATGAATTTTATAACAGACTTGTGTATAATATTGTTCAACTTTTTTGTAAGTAATTTTTTTACTTATATTTTCTTGCAGGTTGCATTTTTAGAACGAACACGGGTCAAGCATTATAATTTATTTAAAGGTGGCATTCCTCGTTTCTATAACTGGAACTTGAAGAAAAGGCTTTCAGATGCGGCAGTTGACAGATTATTTGAGAAAATCCATGAATCAGTATTATGCATTAGAGATCCAGACCTACCTATGCCTTGTGTGGACTTTTTCGTCATTTCTCGAAGAAAGATAGAGTTTCCTCAAGAATGGGAATAAGCCTTAGATTCACCCCTCACGAGCTTAAATTCAAGTGTAAAATGCTTCTTAACAACAATAAAATATTAACGAGAATATATTCTCATGAGGGTTTATAAATTTTGTGGATCCTTTCCTTCCAATAGGCTCAAGCCGCTATTGTTAATTACCCTGTGACGAATCACGAGAACCTCTGATTAAGAGATTCGAGGAATTGTATGTCGTAGGCTAGAAAAGTTGTTATCTCAATTTATTCTTGATTTGAACTACACTCAATTAATGTTACCAAACTTAGTTGACGGGGCACAATTGAGAATACAAATGATTTATTTCTCTTGGCTTGAATATGACTCAATCAACGTGACCAAACCTAATTAACGGGCCCTAATTGAGGATATCGAAACATTTTATTAATGACTTTGTTAAAGTTATCTTATCGGGTAGGTTTCTGATCATTTGATGACTTGTAAGGACAAAAGATTATGGATTGTATTCCTGGGACTGTGTGAGTCGCTGTAGGAATTGGTTCCTGGGACTGTGTGGGTCGCTGTAGGAACAAAGGAAAGATTTAATTTCTGGGACTGTGTGAGTCGCTATAGGAATTGGTTCCTGGGATTGTGTGGGTCGCTGTAGGAACAAAGGAAATATTTAATTCCTGGAACTGTGTGAGTCGCTATAGGAATTGGTTCCTGGGACGGTGTGGGTCGCTGTAGGAACAAAGGAAAGATTTAAATCCTGGGACTTTGTGAGTCGCTGTAGGAATTGGTTTCTGAAAAGATGATTTGACTTCGCGTTATCATTGATCTTGATTTCGAGGAGCGACTTTTCTTCAACAGAAGAGATTTTAGCTTTGACTTCTGGACATCGAGCTTGGACTTTTAGTTTTCTAATGTTTCTCTTTGGACTTTGGTGATTTTTATTATTTTTCCTTTATTTTGGACTTTTAGAAATCTATAGGTTTTAAAATTCATTTTTACATTTTTGAAAGTACTTATTTGAGAATACTTATTTGAAAATAGTCCTTGAAGGGTTTTTTAGTGTCAAAATTACTTAAGTTTTAATTTAAAAATTTTATAGAAAATTTATCTAAATTTTATTGTATTTATTATTTTATAAAGTTTATTTTTATAGCAAAAATACTTCAAAAATACAAAAGGCTAATATTTTGAAATATTTTTATACCAAAATATCAGTAAATTTGGTTTCTACATATTTTTAGAATTTTATGAATATTTTATTTGAATTTTTCTGAGCTTCCTACTGTTTTTGGTAATTTTTTCTAAGTTTAGGCTGATATGGAATTTTGCTATTGGGCCACATCAAATAAATGGGCTGAGGTGTCAAGGTGATTGGGCCTAAGCTGGCGCTGAAGAGGCGCTGATGTGGCAAGATGGTTGGCGCCAGACTTCTTCGAAGGAGAAGGGATTTTTACGGCCGAACCCTCTCTTTATTTTTATTTACACTTGAATCCTCGTCGCTGGAGTTTTGACGATCCCGGCCACCATTTTCAACGGGACTAGGTCCGTTAGAATCTCGAGGTTGAGGAGAACACCAAGGTGCCTTCATTTTTCCTTGCGTCGTCTTGTATACGAGGGATAGTAGAAAATTTATAGAGATGGTTTCGTTTTCTTTATTCAATTTAACCCTTGGATTTTTTTATTCATATTCTTCCGATGAACAGAGCCACTGAAAGAAGTCAGACTCAGTTCACTAGGATCATGGTAAAGAGTATAGCACATGGGTATGCTTGCCTTAGGTTGTGCCGACTTAATTTGGTGTGAGAACTAAGGTCAGGTACGGCATGAAGGGGAAATTGGTACCGATGGGATTGGATTAGTTTTGCTTGTACCATAAGTGGATCATTTGGCATCAAAACAGCGAAGAGAGAGGGTTTATAGATTGAATTTACCTTGCGTTTGTACAATTTAATGGGAGAGTCAAATAATGAATATAGGTACAGTGAGATAGCGCTTATACAAGTTTGGTCAGTGAGGTGAATTGGTACGACAGAGATACGATAGAGAACTAGTGGTAGTTTGATGAAATTGGTTTGTACTTTGGGATAGGATAATTAATGTAACTCTAATGTAACAACATAATTCATTTCATAATTTTTATTTTTACCATTTGAGCTGAATACTATGACAATTGTAGTCTGGTTATGCTAAAGAATTCCTTGGTATTGCAAATCAACTACACGGCTTGTATGTACCTATGGTTTTCATTTTCTCAATCAAAGTTTTCAAATATGCTTGTATGCGCTAATACTTGGTCATGTACAACATTATGTCTTTTAAAAGTCAAAGTTGGTGGCACCCAGGGAATTAAAACGTGTAATTATACACATCACTCACAATCCTACTAGCCATTAAACCATCAAATAATTAATCTATCTAAAAGAAATAAGTTGGTTACAGTGACAAAGAAGACAACTTCAGAACTTAATATCGCTGGTTATTTTGGTTAATTAACTACTTATCCAATAGTACTTTGACTCTTTGTATGCTAACATTTGGCTCTTAACAAGCTGCTACCACCTTAAATTACACAACAATCCAGTAAACGTTGATATCTGGAATAAAACGCTCATGATCAACTCTAGAAAGTTTTGCAAACAGACCCATACCTTTCTCATAATTACTGAATTCCTTTTTTTTTTATAAAGGCCAGGCAACAGTCAAAGTCATGCATTGAAATTGCTCAAAGGTATTACCTGTGGCCAGCGTATCACATTATAGTCTCTTGTTTTTCACACTTACAACTAATCTTATACGCAACATCATATTACAGCTAGATATGCTCCACACCTTTCTTATTTAACAACATACTTCACTAGTTAGTCTTACTGTTTTATTTAGAAACTATATAAAGTTCAACATTATTCTAAGACATACATCAGGATTTGACAGGATTTAAAACCTATTTACACCAGGGTCCTCTTATCTTTCTTTATTCTATAATTGCAAGAAATGAAATAGAAATGGTTTCAGCAAATCAACTTGAATAGCAATAAAATTCATTGAAACTGAACTTATGCAAACCTGGAAAGAACTTGAATTGAGTATTTTTATGGGAGAATTGACACAGCTTGGTAGGGAATGAACTGAAAGACAGTGCTCACTGGTGTGTTTCCTTGGCCATGGATTTAGTCACATTACACTTTAGCCAAATTCTCGTCTTGCCAAGAGAGGGTCTTAACACAAGCTAAGTCAGTGCTATGCTGTGACTTTAAGCTTGATTAGACTAATAGCTATTCCATGGAGACTGATGCTGCGCTTCAGACCTCCATGAAATTGCTTTCCCGAGCTCACCAGTGAGCATAGCCATCTCATGAAAATTGATGTTGCGCTTCAAATTTCCATGAGACTGCTGATATTTTTTTCTCTAATAACCACAACTGATGCTGCGCTTCAGATCGTGGCAGTAGAGGTTGTTTATTACTGACTTTGATCAGATCGGACAGAGAAGAAGAGAAATGAAACATGCGAAAGTGACTAAGTCCAGCCTAGCTGGTTTGACTTTACAATGTCAGATTGTATCATAAAGGTTAAGATCAACACTTAGGTTATAACCTTGACTGATGCTACACTACAACTCAAGATCAAACCTACTTCTATTCTTTGAAAATTAAAGAAAAAGGAAAGGACTGATCTCATGGAAGATTGAACTTGACTAAAAGAAATTGCAATCCAGCTGGTGCTGCGCTCCAGACAAGAGTACAATTTCATTACAAGAAAGAATTGATTGATTAAATTAAATCTTAGCTGATGCCACGCTTCAGACTAAGATAAGATTTGTATCGACTAATTAGGGATCAAAGAGAGAAGGAATAGATGAATCAAACGAAGAATTAAACTTATTAAACAATAAACTTGATGATGCTATGCTTCAGATCAGAGCCAAGAATTAAAATACTGGACGAGAGAAGGAAGAAGAGAAAGATTCAGCCATGGATTTCAAACAAAAGTTTCAAATTTCATTCAAAAACTCCGAATTTCTTACAAACTAGTGCCTCAATCTTCAGATCTCACCTGATTACCTTCTTGATTTTACAAAATCGCTTCCAAATTGCTCTCTTTCTCCCACTTTTCTCTCTTTCTACCTATGCACAACAGGTGCTTGTCAAATTGTCTAACCTATTACCCTCTCTCTTTAATGGTGTATGCGTGTGTGAAAGACGAAGATGTGTGTTGCCAAGAGGTCCCCCCTCTCTTCTCGAAATCCTCCATTTATAAACGAAGCTCCTGGCCTCCTTCCTGTCCAGGTTCGGTGTATCTCCCTCTCAAGCCCGGCGGTTTCCACTCTAACAAACTCCCTTCAACAGAATTCTGTTAGAGCTCTCTCCCTTCTTCTTTTCATAATTTGGTTGCTCTCGGTTTGTGATGCACCATGGAATTGTTATGTGGGTTCATGTGTTTTGTATTCATTCATTCTTTGAACTCCAGGCGCACCCCACTTCTTTATTCACGAAGGGAAAGCTTGTTGGCTGTCAAACGTGGAAAAAACGGGAATGGGTGCATCCCATTTCATTTGTGTACGGAGGGAAATTGAAATTGCAGGGAGAACTCTTCTCCATTTCAGAAAGCACTGGAGGGTATAGTTGGCGTGTATATTTTGATGTTTGCACATATCTCGTTTTTCATTTGTCTTTCCATGAGACTCAATGTTCAATTCATTTTAGCGGCCAATTAGACATGCTTAGAGAAATTTTTGTCAACCCTGTTACTCCCATCCCCTTAACTTTATTCACCATCATTTATATTCTTATTGTGCTCTTCAATTATCGCCAAATTTTCACCTTCAACAGCCTATAAAAAGAGATGAGGAATTTGTTTTGACAAGGGGTTGTCAGTTTCATTGGATCAACAAATATGAACCAGATACAAAGCCTACCCCTCCTCCTCCTCGTCGAGTAACACGCAAAAGGGCCAAAGTTGTGAGTTCGTTACTTTTAAAATTTATTTATATATGATTATTTTTCTTTTGCTTGTTTGATTATACTAACTAGATTAATTTGTTTTTAAAGCTGAGCAAGAAATGGAAGAAAGTGAGAACGAAGATGATGAGGATGAAGAGGAAGGACAATCTGAGGATGAACATGACAATGAAGAGGAGGAAGAATCTGAGGATGAAGATGTTGATGGCGATAACGATGATGAAGACGATAACGGCAATACTGATAATGATGGTGGAAATGTTGAACATGGAGGTATTGAATAAATTGTGAATGTATAAATATATTTTTATTTTTATTGATTAAGTTATTATAGGGGATGTCGGAAGCATTTATAATTATATAGGGGAGTATCTAATTTGATGTTGGGAAGTATAGAAATTTTTTAATCATTATATTTCTTATTTTTCTTTATAATTTCTTAATGTAACCTTTAATCATTTATGTTTTATGTGAACAGATGGTAAAGATTTAATTGTGCGCTGTCGACCAAGCCGTATATGGGTTTTTTATGTGACGCATGTTCTCCCAAAAATATCTGAAAATCAAAAGATCAAGTTATCTCGTACTCCATTCGGTGCACTGTTCGAAATGCCTAAGTACTATCTGTCGAACAATCTATTGAAGAGGATTCTGGAGATCTACAATTATCGTTCTGACTCTTTTCAGGTTGGTGACATCACGTTACCATTCACAGTTCAAGACGTGGGCCTTGCACTAGGTAAGGAACTATCTGACTCTTTTAGTTCATGCTTTAAATTGAAAATAAAATAGTCATATGCAATGCAGTAACTAAAAAATTTACACACAGTATTTTCTAAAAGTTGAAGAAAGAAGGTGTTTATATAGTTTATGCCATTCTTAGTGAATATTTAGATAAAATTAATTATATTGAGTAATGAATGTGTAATAGTTGTTTAGCTTGTTATTCTTTTTTTATACTGTAGGTTTGAAGAATGAAGGTGTGATTGTAAAAATGCATCATCTTGATGGTAAAAAGAAAAAGACTGGGGACAGTAAGTCATATCTCCACCAAAAATATTTCAAAGATGATTGCAAAGTTAGTTATGTTGATTTAGAGCGTAAGATCGTAGCAATTGCTGGGGACGATGAAAAGACTGGCGACTTTGTTTCTTTGATGATTCTCCATCTATTTAGTATGTTGCTGTTTCCAACGTCAAGTGGTATAGTGAATCTTAGCTTGATTCCACTAGCTGAGGATCTCAGCAACATTGATCGATATAACTGGGCCGATGCAGTGCATTTCATGATAAAAAACCAAATAATGGAGGCTTTTGGCAAACCAGAGTACAAAACAGTAAAAAAGGATGGAGAAAAGACCAGAGAGAAGATTAAGAACAACTGCATCGAAGGGTGTGCTTTTGCTGTGATTGTAAGTATTTTATTTATAGGAGTGTTTTACTGACATAATTTTGTATATAGTTTGAACCATCGTTATTATCATTTTTTGTAAATGAACGAAAGCACTCAATTTGTCCTTTCAAATAGTTAATCTTTTGCTGCAAAATTATTTATATGCTCCCTCAGTTCACGTTTCTAATATTGGTTAATATCTTCAAAAATAATTATTGTACTTTTCATAGGTAGCATTCTTGGAGCGAACAGAAGTGAGAGCTTATAAGGTGTTCAGTGGTGGTGTTCCTCGTTTCTTCAATTGGGACCTCAAGAAAAGGCTATCAGATGATGCAGTGGAGAAATTATTTGTAAAAATTCATGATTATGTTCTGTGCATAAAAAACCCAAGCCTACCATTGTCTCTTTATGGTACTGAGAGAACTGTTTTGGCCAAAGATTGTTGTGTTGCTTTCATGAGAAGATATGTTCCTCTTACTCCCGCCGCTCCTCCTCCTCCTAGTCGTCTTAGATGCAAAAGGGCACGTACTGATTGTAAGTGTTAATTTTTTTTGTAAGCAAATTTCATATATATGTATAGTCATTAAATTGATTAGACTTATCATCTTTCTAGCTGAGATACCAGTTAGTAATCAGGAATACCAAGAGCATGACATGGAGGAGGAACAAGATGATAAAGTTGATGATAACAGTACTGCTAATGGCATGGAATGTGGCAGTACGGATTTTGATACAAACATTTTTTTTCCTCAACCACCTTGTTCCCCTTTATATACTCCAAAATTTGGTCTATACCATAATACTCAGAATCCTAAGTCTAATACTCAGAATGTTAATTTAAATGCCAACCCAAATATTGATACTCCTCACCTGGAGCATAATGATTCTGATTATACTGATGATGACGATGATGATGACTATACTATTGATGACGATGATTACGTTGATGACGACGATGATGATTATGTTGAAGACGACGATGACAATCATTTTGAGGATGATGAAACTGATGATAGTGAATATAATGCTCAGGAACATGATGTTGTAAAAGACAGTAAGTTTATTTATTTATTTTCAGAATATGAGTATGTACTTAGAAGTTAGGAAGTATATATCTCATGTTAAGTGAGTACATACAGAAGTAACTAAATGTGCTTCTTTTGGTCTTTTTTTGTGTAATGGTATATTTGTTTGAATAGTCTGTATTATCTAAAATGTAGTCTCAAAATCATTATAATGATGATAGTAAGTGTGTATTTACAGTTAATTTATTATATTCCAATTTTATGTTAAGGAACAATATGTAGTCTGCTAGGTAGAATGTGCAATATAAATCTTAATATGTTAAGTTTGATCTAGTAAGGGAGCAAGTATTTATTTGTAATTATTGATGTATTTAGATACTCATGCAGGTGGTGAAGAAAATCCTAATCCTCAAGAGACAGATCCTCATGTGGTTATTGAGAAGCAAACTGGCAATGAAGGTTTTTATTACCTTTTTAAGTTTACAAATAACTTATTTTTTTTTTCTACTTAAATCTTTATATGGTAAGTTCTATAAAATAAGGAAGTAAGTATTTATATGTAATTGTTGTTATATAGGTTCTGGTGCTGGGGACAAAGAACATTTGGTGCAGAAGGTAGTTACTGAGAAGGAAATTAAAACTGAAGGTATTTATTGTTTTTAATCTACGATGGACTTTATTTATTTTTGATATATGATAAGTAATGGAGTGTGTATTTTTTCTTGACATAAATCTTAATATGTTAAGTTTCATCAACTAAGGGAGTAAGTATTTATATGTAATTGTTGATGTATTTAGATACTCATGCTAGTGGTGAAGAAAATGCTAATCCGCAAGAGACAGATCCTCATGTGGTTATTGAGAAGCAAATTGACAATGAAGGTATTTATTACATTTTTAAGTTTACAAATAACTTATTTTTTTGTAAATTTAAATCTTTATTTGCTAAGTTATATAAAATAAGGAAGTAAGTATTTATATGTAATTGTTGATATATAGGTTCTGGTGCTGGGGACCAAGAATATTTGGTGCAGAACGTGGTTACTAAGAAGGAAATTGAAAATGAAGGTATTTATTGTTTTTAATATATGATGAACTTTATTTATTTTTGATATATGATAAGTAAGGGAGTATGTATTTATGCATTAGTATTTATATGTAATTGGTTCTTCACGTACATGACAATACTGTGTATTTGAATGTAATTTTATGTTTTTCATTTACATTCAGTCGCTGCAGTAATACATCAATTATATGCAGTAAGCACATAAGTTCATTTATGTTAAAATAAAAGAGTATATTTCTGATTTTTTATGATAACTACATTTTTCATTTTTTGTTCTTTTATTTCATTCAGGAGTTGGTGCTCAGACTGAACACTATGATGACACAATTGATGGCCATCATTTTGAATCCACTGTACTCACACTGGAGAGAAAGAAAAAGAAAAAGCAGTAATTCAGTCAACTCCTACTAATGATGGCAGTGGTGAGTTTATTAGTTTATATTTTGATCAATAGAGTATATAATATTGGCAATATGAGAATTTATATTTGAGGGTTAAGTAATTTTGTACATTTTCCTTACTGTTTATCTCTATATAGTTAAATTTAATTAAGATAGTATAAAATGAGGGTTAGGTAATTTTGCCCTATTGATTTCCAGTTAAATTATTATTTTGATTGGTAAATGAAACAGAAGTAAATAAGTCTCACACTGGAGAATAGACAGAACAGTAACAATGTCTAAAGATATTGTTATTTATTTATAGTGCAATAATAATTTATTCAGTATTATGTTAATTTTTAGACAGAGCAATGAATTAATAGGACTAACTTTAGTTATGTGTTGAGCAATTGTATGCAGTATGGAAGTAACAATATCTTTTATATTTTTTAGACAGACCACTGCATTAATATCTCTTCTTTTTTGCAGGATCAAGTAAGGTTTTCTGGAATTGGGATGAGAAAAATTGTCCAAGCTTTAGTTTAGGGTTTGACAGTGATAAGGAAGATGATGTAGTTAAATCTACACCTCCAAATTTCTATGATACTGTTAGTGATGTTTGTGATATCATTGAAGATATCATATATTCTCAGCATGAATTTTAGTGTTGTTGTTTTTTTTCTGTGAATGTTAAATTTTTGTGTGAATGTTAATTCTCAGGATGAATGTTTGTTTGAATGTTAAATGTTAGTTTTTGTATATAAATGGTTATTTGAATGCTCTAGAAGGAAGTAGATAGTTCTTTTTTTAAATACTTTCTTTACATGAGATTAAATACTCGTTAACATGAATTTAAATAAAAACTTCCTTACATGCGATTGAATACTCCTTAACATGAGATTAAATACTCCTTAACATAAGATTTAAATATTTCTTACCATGTGTTTATGTACTCCCCAACATCAGATTAAATACTCCCTTTCATAAGTCTAAATGCTTCCGACATCGCGTAAATACTCAATTATTTTGCATTTTATATACTTCAGTACATGAGATTAAATACTCCAATAGAGTAAGTTAAATACGCCCAGTGGCGAGTCCAGACTTATTTTAAGCATGGGCACATAAGAAAATGAGTTCTGCTTCATTCAAAGCAATTGGAAGGAATAAATTAGATATCAAATTCAAATATTTAAATGACCGATCTAAACCGTTCAATCATGTGTTCTTCATATTTAAATCTCCTTGCCGACTAAATTTTATATTTAAAAAAAAATTAAGTATTTTCAGATTTAAAAAAATATTATTGGAGGGTTAAGAACTAATTAGATCAAGATTTTTTTAAAATTCTAAAAAAATAGTAATATATTTTTTAAAAATAATGTAAAATTTGGTCGGCATGAAAATTTTGATATGAAAATCACATTGCACGGTTTAGTCTTTTCGACCTCAAAATTTGAGATAAGGTCAGACGTAATCCTGTCCATATAGCCTATATTTTAACATTTCTCTAATAAAATATTAAATATAACATTAAAAATTATAAAGCAAATTTTATAGAACAGCGTAATTTTAATTAAAAATTTATTTTAAAAACCTATTTGAAATGAGTTCTATACTTCTATTACAAAATGAGATTTTTTTTCATCTTATCAACAAAAATATAATAATTATAAATTTTTTCCCAAACATTATACAAACAAAAAAGAAATCATTATAATTCTCAACGCGAGAAATTATTATTGCACAAACGCATAGTTGAAACGTTATATAATTTTTTCATTATATATATATCTCTGAAAACAGTACATAATATCGAGATCATTATAGATTAATTTGTTGATTAATTATCATAGTACAAGCTAACCACATAGAAAAAAATTTGAATTAGCCGATAGATTGTAACATGTATGTGTTACACCTTTTATAGATTGTAATGGGTTCGCACTTTATACCAACCAATAAATTAAATCAGTGTATAATAGTCATTTGAATCACTGCAAAAAATTGAACAAGTGTAGGCACCAGAAAATATCAAGCCTAGGCACTCACATCCATCCATAACACTTGATATTTGATTTGAGAAAATCAAGCCTGGGCACTTGCCCAGTCTTGCCTCAATGTAGCCTCGCCCCTGAATACGCCCCTATAACATGTAGATGAAATACTCCACTATTACGAATTATGTACTCACCAACATCAGATTAAATACTCCATCGCGTCAGCACTGGTAATATGCGCGTAAGGTGACGTCATTTTAGTATATGATGGCTGTTTCAGCCTACAGTGACGTCATTTTAGTAAATAAAGACGGTTTCAGCGTAGAGATGACGTCAGCTGAGGCGCTATTCTCCTATCGCGCGCAGAGTGAAGCGGTCAACTCGCGAATGGGCAAGGCTGTTGTCGGGGATGTCAGAATGTCAAATAATCAGGGACGTCGCATATCAGGACTGCTTAAAAATAGTGGCTTAATTAGCTGTACTTATTTCTTGCAATAGATTAGACGCAACTTGTGTTGACTTCTAGTGATCGCAACCTGTCTGGGGTTTCGTAGCCATTTGAGTTACTAATTTACCATAGACTAGTCACTGCCTTTGGGGGATAGCCTAAAAGATTTTCTCATCTTCATAGATATTCTATTGAAATGAGCAGTAACAAAATTACATCGTTACGAATTATAAAATTATTCAGTTTTTATGTTTGTGTATAAAATACAGACTAACATGAAAAAAATTGTTACTTCGATTTTTGACATGCTAGGACTCACCTTAACTTGTTTAATTTTACTTTTTTATTTTAAAAAAAATAAGCAAGGTAAGCGCCGTTTGCCACTTTTATATTGAAAAGTAAGAAGTAACTGTCCATAGTAATACATATCATCAATTATTCTGCGCAATAAACGCACCACTCTCCTCATAATGACTTTAAAGGAAATGGAACCTTATACACCAAGGCATTTACCAGTGCCAAACTTCTATCTATATCCTAAATCCAAAAAAATCACTTTATAGTACCAATATCTATACCAACCAAAAGATAGCAAAACCAGACCAAACAATTCGCTCATATCATATGCGCATTTATGAAGGTTTGCAATCGCAACCATACAACACTGGTACCTCAAAAGTTTAGTTCTTTTTTCTCATAAAAAAAAGTTTAGTTTTACTTTAAATAAGCTAGAGTTAATTTTTTAACTTGTTTAAAATTCACATTGGACATATTTAAAATTGTAGTTTGCTATGACCTTTAGTTGAATGATATTTCATTCTGGGGCATATCAGAGTTCACCTCCGCTGTCTAGGATTTATCGTGTGCATATTAAAATTTATCGTGTATCATAATGTTTAGTTCGCTAGAGTTCATCAGAGCACAAGATAGGAGAGGTAAATTGTTTATTTGTTAGCCCAAAGAAGTATTGATTGATTAATAGCCACCGAACACTTTTTACCTAAAATTTAATTAAAAACGAAACAAGATACGAGGCAGAAAGAGCATATTGCAATGAAATTTAATAAATAAAAAATTACACTCGAGTAATGTCAGAATAATAAAGAATAATACTTGGGTAACGCTCCATAAAATAGACAGATTACAACCTCGCAAAAATCAATCAAAATAGTATCTAATTCAATAAACAATTTTAAAAATAGATCTTCCAGATTTTCTAATAAGAAACTTGCCAGATTCAACCAGCCTTTGTTTTCTTTTCCTTTTTTTTTTTTTTTTTGAAGAAGATTTCAAGACTAAATATATGATTATTTTGACCTGTATTGAGACAGAAGAACAAATCAGTAGCTATATAAGGAGAACGTGCAAGCATGTAAATATTTTATAAGTCAAAAGGGTCAGCTTGGCCTGAAATTCAGCTAAACATGCAGTTCATAAATAGAATCAGTAAACTGCTATTGTTTTCTCATTCAAATAGAGTATAATGATTTAACAACAAAAAAGGAAAAGCAGAAATTAGAGAGAGATGAAATAAGGTTTCATAAATCCTCTGAAACCATACAAGATTGCTACACAAACCCCCTGGAATGGATAAAGCATCAGGTCCTTCATCTGGCACTGCAAAATTGAAAAGAAAACGAATAACAAAAGGCCTTCTAACAGTCATCTCTATCCCTTTAACAATATTCATCCCAATTCGGGCCTCAATTGCAGCAATCCATTTCCAAGAACTCGATCCAGCCCCGCTCCCTGATGACCATTCTTTTGCTCCGTCTGTTCCTGTGCCGGTACATGTGAACCAAGTTCTCGCATTAACTGAGAAGATTGGTGATGGTCATCTGCCTGCACCAGAGGATTTGTCTTATGATTCCCGGAATGGGTTTCTGTACACAGGATGTGATGATGGTTGGATTAGGAGAGTAAAATTAATAGGAGATGAGAGATTTAAGGTGGAGGATGTCGTACACGTAGATGGAAGACCGGCTGGGGTTGCAGTTACACCTGATGGTGGCATTGCCATTGCACATGTTCAGAAGGTAGGGAAAAAAAAAAAAAAGAAAAAAAGAAGAGCGACCTTGTTCCCTTATTATATAGATGCTGATCAAGTGAGAGTATTTCCTGAATTTATTTCATGATTCCGTGCTTCCCTATTAATATTGATATTTTGATAGTCCGTAAGGTTCTTTTCCATTTTGTCTGTGCATAGGAATTTATAATTAGCATTTTAACATAGTTACTGAATTTCTAGTAGTAATCAAGAGGTTAGTGTATAGCGGCGTAGCCAGGGAATTGAGTGCTTTGTTCTATTAAGTATTGAAGGTTGTAGTAGGGCCTCGGTGATTAATTTGTTGCTTTTAAGAATGATGCAAAGAGGTTTTAAGTTTCCGTTGTTTGCTTCCTTCATAATAGCTCTTTTCTGTGATCTTCAATATTTGTGGAGAATTCTTACCTCAATTTGTCTATAATATAATGATTTTTGTGCAAAAATGAGCCTAACAACTAAGCTGAAAATAAATTCTGAACTGTATAACAGCAATAATTCATCATTTATATATATATTTTTTCCAATCAGGGTCTGCTAAAAGTAAGTCCAGACAAGGAAGTCGAGACAAGGTGTGAAATTTGGGATTACTGATGGTGTAGATGTAGCCTCTGATGGTACAATATATTTCACTGATGCATCATACAAGTATATGACTTGATAATCACATGAATGACATACTCGAGGCCCGACCTCATGGAAGACTCTTGAGCTTTGATCCCTCTAGCAATGAAACAATAGCGCTGTTGCAAGACCTATATTTCCCCAACGGTTTGGCCGTGGATCCTGATCAGAAGTCCCTGATCTACTGTGATATACTGTGCTGTAAGTTATAAATAAGATGTTTGAGTATTCAGAAGTTTGGCTTAATTAATTTCTACAAGATTTAGAGCTTATGTGATTTACGTTAATTAATCAACTACTGAGATGACAATATTCAAAATATTGGCTAGATTTAGAAATTTCTTCAAGTGAAGCTCAAAGTATTGAATTGGTGTATTATTCACAAGCTCAACCACAATATATGCAGTAGGAGATGCAGAAGATATTATATCTAAGGCGAGAAAAAAGGAACAAATGAAAGTTTCATCGATAACTTACCTGGTTATCCCGACAACATTAGATATGATGGTGAAGGGCACTACTGGATCGGCTTATCTGCGGTACAAAGTTTTCCTTCTTTTTCAGAACATATATTAATGTGGGTGTCGTTTGGATGGGTTAGGAATAGGGTAGTAATAGCATAAATTTAGGAAAAAAGTACTATTCACAAGAATTGTGGGAATTGACTATTCCGGAAATTAAAAATGTTGTTTGGATGGTGAGTTTAGGAATAGCGTTGGGAAGTGTGAAAAAGTAAAGAGAAAAAGTGTTATTGGGAATAGTGTTATTGAAAATTGTGTTAGGAATGAAATTGGCTATTTCAAAATCGTTTGGATGAAAAATTTAGGAATGAAATTGACTATTCCTAGGCAATCCAAACGAGCCCGTGACTATCTTTTCTTATTTAAATGTATATATGCTTGTTGCTCAGCTGTTAATTCCAAATTGAACGTTGCTTGTTATTTATGTTGACTGGATGCAGGGAAGGACAATGCTGTGGGATATATTTTTCAAGTATCCCATGTTAGAATTTGATCATCTACGCAGCGGAATTATGTTTTGTGGTTCGAGGAGGCACGATCCAAGTGCAACTGTACAAGAACCGTGCCCTTTAGGATTTACTCAGCACGAGGATCTCAGAACAAATCAATCACACAATAAGATACAAGAGACACGATACTTAACGAGGTTCAGCACCACCTTGGTGCCTACGTCCTCCACACACACGCACTCTTTTTCTTTTATTTTCTGTTAATGTCTGAGATACATTGTAGGAGGAAGAAGAAGGAATTAAATAGAAAAATTACAATGGAGATACACATCTCCTTCCCAAGAAACCCCTTTATTTCTTTCCCCTTTTTTCTTTATTCATACTATTACATCTCCTCACATAAGGAAACATATTCTTTTCATACAAGGACATAATCTCTGACGTGCCATCAATACTTTCTAACTTGGAGACGTCTAGAAGTTTCATTCCAATGCCCGATACGTGACCGTTTTGGGTACTGTTCTCCCGAACACTCAACCAAACACCATTGTTCTGGATCCCATGTGGCCATACACACAACCACATGCTTGTTTCAACACTCGTGCGGCCATACACATAGCCGAACACATCTGCTCTGGGTCCTGTTCGGCAGTACACACAGCCGAACACCACTGTCTGGATCCCGTGTGGCCATACACACAGTCACGTACTTTGTTTCCAAATTTGATGCTGCCTAGAACCTTCCTTGTATGTCAGATGCGTCCATTCTTGGTACCATTCGGCTTGGCTGGACCGAACACATAGCCGAATGCCTTGTCTCAAGTTGGCATGTACAACTTGTCATGGCAAGTTGACCTTTTGCAGCACTTTCTAACACTCCCCCTCAAGTGGACATGTACGGACTTGTCATGTCTCACTTGCATGGAGTGCTGCACACCGGTACACACCGTCTTCTAAGGCACACACCTCTTGTCTTCATTGGCACACACATGCCACCATCCATGAGTCGCACACACGACAACGGCACACACCACCACATGGATCAATTTCTCTTTATTGGAATGAGTCACACATCTTGTGCTAGACCCTAATACCTTGTCGCAGCACACACTGCCATCCTCCGGTATACACCGATCTTTCCCGGTCCGTGCCCATGTCTTGGCACGCCCCGTGCACCATAGTCAAGTAGTTCTTTTACCTCAAACCACTTTTATTATTCATACACATCACATGAGAGTTATTGTTTTATTTGCTAACCTTATGCCAAGCAGATTATTCCATATCTTCTCCTATTGCATCACCTCCAACTTCTCCTTCTAATTGGCTTCGACTTCTTCGACCTAACATGCGCTAGACTTGAGCAAACTATGCTTGACTCGCACATGACTTGATCTTTACCTTCTCAGCCATCTTATAGAATTCATTGTGTGATACCATTTCCACTCGACTCGAGCACACTTGCGCTCGACCCGAGTACTCCTTGATCATCTTCACTACTTGGATTAAGGCTACAGTCTTGACCCGCCTTGACCACTTGACCCAACTAGGACCACCTGACATGACTAGGGCCACTAGACTCAAGCTTGTTCTCTTGATATCCATCTTGGACACCAAATGTTTCTCTCACATCAACTCTCCCCCTGAGAGGGATATTTGGTGGCTTGCATACTTGGTTATAACTCTTGACTTCACATGTCCTCGACTTGAAGACATCCAGCTCCTCTACTGGAAGAACCTTTCAGACTCGACTTGAGCCTCTTTTCTTGACCCGCCATGGACCATGATCTTGATTAGTACCAAAGATCTCTCTCAATTTTACTCTCCCCCTGAGAGAGATATTTGGTTACACATGCAACTCGCATATTAGACCCGATTAAGGCCACGCTTGTTGGACCCGACTTGGGCCCTCTTACCTGACCTGTTTTGGACCACCATCATGATTGTTTGCCTCTAAAATTCGGCAAATTTAAATAGGCCGACAGAAGAAGTCAAGATACACGAGGGAATGCTCGTATAGAGCCACTCGAATGAGATTGACGATATTCATTCAATAAGTTCAAATCAAATCAGTTGCAAACGATTTTGGACTTAACAAGTATATCAAAAGGGTTGATACCATGATACTACGATATAAGCTATTTGGTCGGACCCACAAACCACACAAGTCATATACAAGGTATGCGTGCCAAATACGTATGAAATATATGTACAAAACCATGCATACAAAATCATATACAAATAAATATAAAAGCACATAGGCCGGGTTTATTACAAACCAAATAAAAAAAAAGAGCCCACATCGGCCCACAATGGAAATCAGCCCAAATAGCTAACCGACTCAACCCAGTCAAGTTATACCTTCCGATTCAACTCAGACTCAGTCGGATCCAGTCGGGACTCACGCGCGACCCGAGCCCAACAGCAGCTTGGCTCAGCTACGTATCGACCCAACTTGACGGCGCCCAGACGCGACGAAGCGCCTAACTCGCTTCAGCGACGAGTACTGACAAGCGAGCCCCGCCAAGATTTTTATTTTTCTTTTAACTGAAAAGGACACGTGGCGTTCTATGATTAGCCCAGGAAGTTTCCGTTAAAGAAAAATAAAAAAAAGAAAGAGAAAAGAAGGAAAAAACAAACCTGAAGGAGTCGTCTTCTCCGTCGCCTAGGTATGAGCCTCGCCGGAGCTACAGGCCACTATTGCCTCGACTAGTTGCACCGCCGTGTAGGTAACTCCACCACGATCTCAGAGACACCAGTCTCGAGTGCTCCCTCAACCTACAGACAGAGAATTCGAGAAGAGAAACTGTCGGAAGATGGATTTGGGGGTGAACAAAACTTCGAAATTGAAGACAAATAAGTGGTTAGAGATGCTTACAGTGGCAAAACGGAAGGTTTGCTGTGCTTCTCTCACTCAATTGCTACTCAATTTTGCCGGAGCAAGGGTATCGCCATTGACAGTCGCGAGTGTCAAGCTCAAGGCGTGAAGAAGGAGAAAATGCAGAAGTTAAAAGAGATTATGGGTTTCTATAGAGCAAGGAGATGCTCTTAAAGATATACACAGAAGAAAATTGTGCATTGTATCTATAAAATGGTACCAATGTCAGCAACTGGAGACATCCAGTACAATTTTGCAAACCATACGGCCAAATGGAGAGGATTCATGCTTCCCTCAGCCTACAAACTGAAAAAGGTAGTCTAGCCCTGCCGAAACAGTGTACCCCGACTGAGGAAGTAATTAGAGAGAGAAGAATGCATTGCATCACCCCAGTGGTCCCTCTCTCTTTTCCCAGAAAAATTAAGGGATATACAAAGCCACAGTGCAACATTGAACATGCTATAAACGCTCACATGTTGATGCTTCACCAAATCACAAGTACAGGGTCATCCCCAGCCGGAACCAAATCCTCTCCTGCCGTTTATTTGACAGCACCATGCTGTCGTTTGAATTTTTTTTAAATATTCAAAAATTTTAAAATTGAAATGTTGAATCCAAACAGTTCATCTTGTTAAATTTTACGAGCGATGCGTTTTCATATAAGTTTCATGAAATTTGGAGTTGATTTGATACTAGATTAAGTGGTCAAATTATGAACGTATTAGAATTAATCTAACCAGGTTCGTTCATTTGTTGACCACTTAATCTAGTATCTAACCTTCTCCACAGAATGTTGCACAGAAGTTGCACAGAAATTAGCAACTAAAATCAGCTAGCTTATGCACTCATAACAGATCATATGTGCACAGATTACACTTCACTTTGATGTCAATAGGCGGCATGAAGCCTCAGACCAACATGATAAGGCATTTTTATTGCCAAAGAATGGTTCATCATAGGCCCTAATTGTGCTAATGGGTGCACATAGAATGGGGGAGGCACCAGTTGGAGGCAAATCATGATCAATGCCATTGCCAAAGCCAACACAAATTATCTGACAGACCAAATGTGAGCACAACTTGTCAAAGAAATGACAAGTGTTGTCTCTAACACTTGACTGCAGGAAAACAAATGAAATTGCCCACATATAGGTAATTCATGCCCCACAAAAAACCTGATTGAGTCTCATATGACATCATTGACTCAATTAATCCCTGCCAACCATCAATCATAGCTAACATAAGCTAGAAGATTTAAGTATGAGCACCAAAATGTCATGTAACATGACAAGTGGCCACTCAAACAACCAAAAATCATCCAGTTTGTAGCTATAGAAAATCCAGAAGCAGTTATGCACAAAGGCAAAGGTACCTCTACACCTCATCAATTCTCTCCAGGGAGAATGTACCAATGCATGCAACATACCAAACATGATCTCAGGCGCCTATGCCAAACAGCCAACACCAAATGGCACAATGACAGCCTACCACCTACACAAAAACAAGGAATTCACCTGGGTCAAATGAATGCACCCAATGGATGCACCCAGTAAATTCTACAAAAAACAAAAGATAAAAGAGGAAAGAAATCAAACCTATTTCTTCTACACCTCAGTTGGGTACAGTGAGCTACCATACTGACCCAATGGGTCCCATAAGCAGCTTCACTTCCCAGAAAACATAACCAAAGGCTACACAGTTAAGCCAACATGAAATCCAAAACCATACGACAATGGAGAGGATCAAATGCTCTCTGAATGAACTGCCAAGCCTCAGACATAGGCTCAACAGCTATGCACAGATGGAGATACCTCCACAAGTGCATCCAGACCACTGATGCCCTACAAGCATGGGATCAATGCCACCTGTCCAAGCCAGTGTTGGCTCCAAATACAACCCCTTCTCCAAGTATAAGAGAGAAGGCACACATCCCACAAACCAGCATGACAAGTGGCCCCATGGCCCACCTGTCATGAAAATACCAAGCAACAAGTAAAATGAAGTAAACTATGCCAAATGCCCACTGCCATACACTAAATCCAGATGTCAAGTGACTATTGGAGGATGTACAAGACAGTGAACAAGCTCAAGTGCATGGAGACTTACAATTTGAGGCGGCAAGGAGAAGAAAGCATCTCAGCCCTTCATCAACATTCAAAAATCCCAGGAAATGCCACATGGCAGCATCAAGACAACAGCAACACAAACCCTAGGGGTCATCATCCCCTATAAAACAAGCTCTCCATCGACTGAAGAAGGGGAGGCAAAGTGCTATATTGAAACTCTGCCCAATTTTCAACTTAGCTTATTTTCTGTAAAAGCAAAAGAAATAGTTTAGTTTTATTCAAGGTAATTGATAAAAATGTAGCTTTCAATTGAAATAAAGCTTTTTCTATGTACATATTTATCTTATTTTATCTCTATCTACCTTCTGTTTATGTATGATAAGTTGAAAAAGTAATAGAAGTAGAAAAAATTATCTCAACAGTTGCATGTTTATATACATTAAAAATGTTTACATAGTTCTACCAGCAGCATGTTAGCATTACCTGCATGAAAAACACAAAAATACACTAAGTACTTCCCTATTAATAAAATAAAAGTGTAATCAAGCAATAAAAATATAAAAATATGAAATATATACCTGCCAAGACATCTTTCTTCTTCTGTGTACAGCAACCAGGTGGCAGGGATGATGCAATTAGAGGGGAAGACCAGAGTGAAGAAGGGTACAAGCCCCTAAAGCTTGCTGTATAAGGGGATGAGAGGGGTCAAACCAACAAGTGTGCTAGCCTTTGAGCAGTCACCTTTGATCTCTCTCTGAGCCATGATTTTGAGCTCTCATTGGAGCATGGATTAGTCCTAATGGGTGTGTTTTGCCATTGAGCAGCCACTTAGGGGCTGGTTCATGCTTCAAAGTTTAGTGAATTGCATGAACCCCTGTGATAATCAACCCCACAGTCAGCATATTAACCAAAATCCCACAAATAAATTCCTCATTCCTCATAGATTGTTCTTCACAATCCAATGACAGCACTATACAAGCCTATTATGATATACCAATAAAACCAAACTCCTGTCAAAACTCCAGTCACTCAGTTATAATGCCAAAATTACACCATAAATAGAGAGGTAGCCAAGCATAGTTACAAAAAAATATACCAAGCCTTCTGTGTAGCCCAATCCCCCTTCCAGAGCCAAATTAAGACCATGTGATCACCTACACACCTCTTTGTGTATCAAATATCCCAGTCATAATGCCAAATTTTATCAAGAATCACCAAATTACTAAAAGAAAGACCAACAGATACCAAATACCTAAACTAGTCAAGTCACCATTCCAAACGACCAAATAAGAGTCCACATGGTTCCAATAGACAACACTAGGGTTTCCTGTTGCAAAGCCTACTCATCAATTACTCTCCCTACGACCAATTTGGGTCTGATTATCATAGGGTATCGAGTAAATCGCAGCTCAAATCACATACAGCAAGTTTTAGGATCTTACCTCGAATTGGTGCTTTAATTGACTCGAGGTACTCCTTTGGTTGCTCAGGCATGCCGTCGATTGGCCCCACACGGTCCAATTTTGGTTGCAAAAGCACCATCGGAAAATCCCAAATTGAACACAGGCACGCCTCGACAGTCCTAATTGGCGAGAAATGACCAAATCGTCTAGTTGAGAAGGAAGGAGGAAGACACGACGACTCCTCCGACGCTTCCCGACAGAGAAATCACCTTCTCATGGCTGAGATCAAGTTCGCCTTCGAGCTTTGACTCGGTCAAGCTCTCGTCGGAAGAGACGAGAATGAAAGAAAGAAGAAAGAAAGAAAAGAGAAGAGAGAACGCTGACCTGTTGACTAACACGAATCTTGGGGCACATCGACGCTCGATTTTCGTCTCCAACGAATCCAAGGCAGATGCTCAATGAACATGGCGCACGGTACGCCTAGTCACCGACAGTGGGCCCCACAATGTCAGAATTCAGATCTGTCGGCGCATCAACACGCGCGTGAACCAGCTGATTCAATCAACTCCCTCAGCGATTTGTGTGGATCCTCTGTGGCGCCTTGCGTGTAGCGAATACCTGACATCCAGAACACGAAATATCAAATCCCCTGACCAATCAGAATTTTCTAAAATTACTGAAACTTCAGAAATGCTTTAAAAATAGCTAGAAGGGTCAGAAAATTACCAAAAAATACCAAAATGTTCAGAAAATTACAAGGAATGTTTTTGTATAAGGCTTCAATACCAAATTCCAAAAGAAAAAGGGAGTTTAATTCAACACCATTAATTTCCCTTAAAAATGTCATTAAAAATGTCTTAAAAACCAAATTGACATTAAAAACATGATGAAATTAAAAGTTTAAGTGTCTCAACCACTTGGACAGCAGGTACACTTGGACAACAGGTATACTTGGACAGCAGGTAACTTGAGTTATCAGGGACTGACATTCCCGATATCCAAGATTAAAATCAAAAAGCCCTGGCCAGACAAACCAGAACCAAAACCCAACTCGAGAACAGTTCGAAAACATCTAAAACCCAAATAAACTCTACACAGCTTTCAAGCTCAGAGATCCTCAAAACCAACCACGGATCCTAAGACATGAGTTTAAGATCCGCCAAAGCAACATTAAGCCTTCTACTTAGGCCCAAAAGCCAAGCCCAAAGATGCTTCGACCCAAAAGTCAAGTTCAGAAATACTTCGACCCAAAAGTCAAATCCCGAAATACTCAGATCCAGAGTCAAGTCCAGAAATTAAATCCCAGGGAACACATACCCTCCAGACAACCAAGTACCCAAAAAATGCCTGAAAGCCAGGGCTATTAAATCAAAAGTATCTAAAGTCCTAGAAACGCAAACCAGACTCAAGTGACCTGAACTTTATAACACATCTTGACGCCAGGGTCTAAAACGCTTAAACCAGACCTTAAAACGCCAAAAGATTAAAAGTTCAAACACGTCAATAAACGAGTGAAGCTATAACACGTTCAAGAACCGAAGTTTCTACACGCTAGAATGCCTGAAACTCTCAACACGTTCGATAACCTTAGCCTCGACATGTCGACAACAAACCTAAGCCTTAGACACGTCTTAATACCGAAGATCCAGCACGTTCAGAATACCGGCTCTTCAAAACGTCACAAGACCAAGGCTTTACACGTTTATACTTGTCTTTCCATGCACGCGATGCGTCTCGGATATGGGAATAGCAAGTCTTAAAATGATCTAATACCTATTTGGTCAAAGATCTACCAGATCACATTAAATACAGAAAAGACTGCCCGTGCAGCTCTTTTGAAATTTAAATCTTCTTCTCTTCACAACCACCACAGCACATCACATGCATTCATGTCACCATAAGATGTTCAGCCTGCATTTGCACTCACTGTCAGTTTACCTTACTCATGGTTGTTTCAAACGACCATTTAACAAACTTAGACACACTTGATATGCCCAATCTATTAACATCTCCGATCTAGAGGTTCTCTCGACTCGGTTCAGAGGTAATTAACAGTAGGGGCTTGCGCCTACTAGAAGGAAAGGACCTGCAACAAACAATCAAACTCTCGAAACCCCTGAGATCACTACGGTATCCTCAGCCTTTGCCAGGCGGGTATTGGTAGTCGTATCCCAAGGAGTTCGAGGGGTATCTGATCCGTATTTTTTCACCCCCACGGAGGTATCCATAAATCCTAACCGAGGTGCGGACCCGAAAAAGTGCGAGACAGATTCTGGCACGCCCGGTGGGTGTCTCGCACTTTTTCGGGTCCGCACCTCGGTTAGGATTTATGGATACCTCCGTGGGGGTGAAAAAATACGGATCAGATACCCCTCGAACTCCTTGGGATACGACTACTAATACCCGCCTGACAAAGGATGAGGATACCGTAGTGATCTCAGGGGTTTCGAGAGTTTGATTGTTTGTTGCAGGTCCTTTTCTTCCAGTAAGCGCAAGCCCCTACTGTTAATTACCTCTGAACTGAGTCGAGAGAACCTCTAGATCGGAGATGTTAATAGATTAGGCATATTAAGTGTGTCCAAGTTTGTTAAATGGTCATTTTAAACAACCATAAGTAAAGTAAACTGATAGTCAGTTTAAATGCAGATCGAACATTTTTACGGTGACGTGAATGCATGTGATGTGCTGTGGTGATTATGAAGAGAAGAAGATTTAAATTTCCAAAGAGCTACACGGGCAGCCTTTTACATATTTAATGTGGTCTGGTGGATCTTTGACCGATTAGGTATTTGATCCTTTCAGTACTTGCCATTTCCATATCCGAGACGCATCGCGTACATGGAAAGACGAGTATAAACGTATAAAGCCTTGGTCTTGTGACGTTTTTGGAGAGCCGGTATTCTAAACGTGCTGGATCTTCGGTATTAAGACGTGTCTAAGGCTTAGGTTTGTTGCCGACGTGTCGAGGCTAAGGTTATCGAACGTGTTGAGAGTTTCAAGCATTCTAGCGTGTAGAAACTTCGGTTCTTGAACGTATTATAGCTTCAGTCATTTGTTGACGTGTTTGAACTTTTAATCTTTTAGCGTCTTAAGGTCTAGTTTGAGCGTTTTAGACCCTGGCATCAAGATGTGCTGCAAAGTTCAGGTCACTTGAGTCTGGTTTGCGTTTTAAGACTTTAAACATTTTAATTTAATAGCCTTGGCTTTTCAGACACTTGGATATTTGGCTTTGGAGGGTGTATGTTCCTTAGGATTTAATTTTTGAGTTTGACTTTGGGTCTAAGTATTTCTGGATTTCGACTTTTGGGTAAGAGTATTTCTGGATTTTGACTTTTGGGTCGGAGTATTTCTGGATTTCGACTTTTGGGTCGGAGTATTTCTGGATTTCGACTTTTGGGTCGGAGCATCTCCGGGCTTGGCCTTTTCTGGGGATCTCTGAGCTTGAAAGCTGTGTAGAGTTCATTTAGGTTTTGGGTTTTGGATGTTTTAGAACTATTTTCGAGTTGGGTTCTGGTTTTGGTTTGTCTGGCCAGGGCCTTTTGATTTTAATCTTGAATATCGGGAATGTCAGTCCCTGATAATTCAAAGTACCTGCTGTCCAAGTGTACCTGTTGTCCAAATGTACCTGTTGTCCAAGTGGTTGAGATACTTAAACTTTTAATTTCATCATCATTTTTTTTCTTAATGTCAATTTGGTCTTTAAGATATTTTTAATGACATTTTTAAGGGAAATTAATGGTGTTGAATTAAACTCTCTTTTTCTTTTGGAATTTGATGTTGAAGCCTTATACAAAAACGTTCCTTGTAATTTTCTGAATATTTTGGTATTTTTTGGTAATTTTCTGACCCTTCTAGCTATTTTTAAAGCATTTTTGAAGTCTCAGCAATTTTAGAAAATTCTGATTGGTAAGAGGATTTGGTGTTTCGTGTTCTGGATGTCAGGGATTCGCTACACACATGGCGCCACAGAAGATCTGGAGAAGACGCTGGGGTGAGCTGACTGAGTCGCTTGGTTCACGCGCGTGTCGATGCGCCGACGCGTCGAAGTTCTGACATCGTGGGACCCCCTGCCAGTGACTAGGCGTACCATGGACCATGTTCATCCACCATTTTCTTTTGATCTGTCGGAGACGAACGAGGAGCGTTGATCTGCGCCAAGATTCGTGCTGGTCAAATTTTCAACGCAACACCTTTCTTTTCTTTCTTTCTTTCTTTCTTTCTTCTTCGTCTCTCTCGACGAGAGGTTGACTAGAGTCAAACCTTCGTTATCGGCTCGATCTCCGCTATGTGAGGGGTGTTTGGCCGGCGAGAAGTACCGTTGAGGTCGCCGTGTCTTCCTCTCTCCTTCTCAGCTGGTCGATTTGATCGCTTCCCGCTAAATAGGGTTGGAGGAGAAGTCACTGTGTTCGATTTGGGATTTTCCGACAAAGTGCTTGCAATCAAAATTGGCTCAGATGAGACCAATCGGCGGCATGTTTGAGCAGCCAGAGAAACGTATTGAGTCAAATTGGGCACCAATTTGAGGTAAAACCCTAGAACTCGCTGTATAAATTTTGAGCCGTAGGCTACCCAATTCTCTGTGATAATCAAACTTAGTTAGACCATTTGGTGAGTAATTGGTGGGTGAATTTCGTTGGAACAGGCCCTATTACTGTCTCTTGAGGTTGATTGAACTTTGGTTTAGGTATTTGAAGTAGTCATTTGACTGACTTGGGTGTTTAATATTTGTTTTGTTTTATTGGGTTGTTTGGTTGCTTCTGGCAACATTTTGGCATTATGACTGGATGGATATGGTATAGTGGATGATCTCATGGTTTTGGTATGGTTCTTGAAGAGATATTAGACTGTAGTTTGGCCTAGTGTCTCTTGTTTTAGTTGCATTGTCTATCTGATCATTTCTAGTGGGATTTTGGCATTATAACTGGATGGCTATAGGCTATAGTAATGATTTTTAACTTTGGCTGTGTGGTATGATGGCTTTATATGGATCTGTGTTGGAACTATGGGGGGTTTTAATGGGGTATGGGCTTTATTTGCAAAATTTAGGCAGCATGGTGACTTAATTTGATTATCATAGGGATGGTGCAGCTTTATTTAGACTATGGAGCATAAGTCAGCTCCTAGGTGACTGCTCAGAGGCAAGTACACCCATGGAAACTGGCTTATACCCCATTGAGAGCTCAAAACATGGTTCAAAGAGAGATCAAAGGTGACTGCTCAGAGGCTAGCACACCTATCAACTTGACCTCTCTTATCCCCTTATACAGCAAGTTCTTAGGGACTTGTACCCTTCTTCTCTTCAAACTTCATCTCTGGCTGCTTCATTCTTGCCACCTGGTTGCTGCACAGAGAAGAAGAAAGGGATTTTGCAGGTATAGATTTTATATTTTTATATTTTTACTACTTAATTTCACTTTTATTTGATTAACAGGGAAGTATCTAATGTATTTTCATGTTTTTCATGCAGGATGCAACTGAAAGCTTGCTAATATGATTATCCAGATGCTTAGGCCAGTTGAACATACTTATAACTGAGGTAAACATGCTTATAACTATATTGTATTAGATGCATGCAGTGAGTACAAAATATGAAAATGCATAAACATAGAAACAAAGTAACTATATACAGTATAAAGCTTTATTTGAATTGAAAGATTACATTTCTACCAATTACCTTGTATGAAAACTAACTAACTTCTTTTGTTTTTACAGAAAATAGCTTAAGTTTCAAAATGGGCAGAGTTTCAATATAGCACTTTGCCTCCCCTTCTTCAGTCGATGGAGAGCTTCTTTTATAGCTGTAGAGGTCTTCTAGGGTTTGCTTTGGGGCTGCCATGTGGCGATTCCTCAGATTTTTGGGTGTTGATGAAGGGCTCAGATGTAGTTTGCTCCTTGCTGTCTCAATTGGTGAGTCTTCATGCACTTGGGCTTGTTACTGTCTTGTACACTGTCCATTGGTCATTTGACATCTGGCATTGGTAGAAAACAGTGGCCATTTGGCATAATTTACTTCAATTTACTTGCTATTTTGTTGTTTTCATGACAGGTGGGCCATGGGGCCACTTGTCATGCTGGTTTGTGAGATGTGTGCCTTCTCTCTTATGCTTGGAGAAAGGGTTGCATTCTGGCGTCAGAATTGGCTTTGGACAGATGGCATTGATCCATAGTTCATTGAATTTTGATGGTGTGGATGCACCTGTGATGGCATCTCCATCTGTGCATAGCTGTTGAGCCTATATATGAGGCTTGGCAGTGTATTTGGAGGGTATTTGATCTTCTCCAGTTAGTGTTTGGGTTTAGATTTCATATAGGCTTAATTATGTAGCCTTTGGCTGTGTTTTCTGGGGAGTGGAGCTGCCTGTGGGACCCACTGGTCAGCATAGTGGCTTCACTGTTCCCAGCTGAGGTATGGAAAAGGTAAATTTGATTTTCTTTACCCTTTAGAACCTGTTGGATGTCTCTATTTAATTTTGTTTGTTGTCTTTGCTTGATCCAGGTGGCATGATTTGATTGATGCCATTGGGTGTTGGCTGTGTTGGCGTAGGCGCCTGGGGGCATGTCTGAGTATTGGGTACATTTCCCCCACTGATAAGAGATTGATGAGGTATCATTCTCCTTCAGTGTATGCTTTACTGGATTTTTTGTAACTGCAAGTTCATGGTTTCTTGCTGTTTGAGTTGCTATCTGTCATGTTGCATGGCATTTTGGTGCTCACACATAAACCACATAGCTGGTGCAGGCAATGACTAATTGGGTCAATGATGCCATATGAGACCTAATTAGGTCACATTTGAATTATCTATGACTTATGTATTGGGGGATTGTTTTATCTGTTGGCAGTCAAGTGTTCTTGAGTCAACACTTGTCACATTTTGACAAGTTGTGCTCACACTTTGACATGCCAAATGGTTTGTATTGGTTTTGGCAGTAAGATGGCTGTGGCCTGTCCCACTCTGGCGCCTCCCCCATATGGCCAATGATGAACCCCAATTAGGCAATTTATTGCCTTGTAATATAATTCTGAGGCCTCATATAGCTTTTAGCATCAAGATGGCATGTATTTTGTGCACATTTGATCTCTAATAAGCATGTGATTTGCTTGATTTTTGGTTGCCAACTCCTTGTGCAATATCTGTGCAACAAGTTGAGAGGGACTGAGAGGGGTATGTTTGACATTTATTGTGCCTTTGGCTGTGATTCATGTGCATCATTCCCTTGTCTGTTTGCAAGAATACCTGATTTGCCCATGGGCCCAAGAATGACACGCATGGAGCCTTTTTCAGGTATATCTTGATGCTTTCCATTTACATATGGTTGTATACATGCACAGATGCATCACTTGTTTGATTTTGTGAAGATCTGGCCATCCATTGAACTCAAAGCTCATTTGAGTGACTGGGGATGATTTGGTGTTTATGAAATATTAAAGCAACAATCCTTTAGCATTTGTAGCATATCTGATATGGTGCTTTGGTTCATTGCATCCCTTAATTTTCTCTGGAGAGAGAGAGGGACCACTGGGAGAGGCACAGTGCACTATCCCTTCCCTAATTACTCTCTGCCAGTCGATGGTACACTGTCTTTGACAGGGCTAGAAGCCTTTTCAGTTTGTAGGCTGAGAAGAATGTGACTCCCCTCCATTTTAACTGTTTCAAAGTGTTTTTATCGACTGGACGTCTCTATTTCAGAGATCAATTATGTGTATAAGAGTTTCTAATATCTCATTTTCTTGGTTCTCTGCATGAACATGCTCTCGGAGTTGTCGTGAAGCGATCCCCACCAGTGATTTGAGCCGTAGCATATTGCATTGTTGGTTTCTCACTTACTTGGACTTCTCCGATGCGACCATGGATGCACAAGCTTGTTTCGAGCTCAATTGAACCCAAATTGTTCATCGTGTCACCTCTCCTGACTCAGAGGAAGCTTCTCAGGTATGTGGTTTTACCAATTTCTCTTCAATTTCGAACAATTTTGTTTCCATCTCCATCGGGTACTAACCTCTTCTCTACTGAAATTAGGTGATCCTTTGCATCGTTCCCAGTCGACCATGGTGTCGCTGTACTCGTGAGTTCATCGCCTATCCGGTGGTGCTATTAATTTGAGCAAAGGCCGGGCGTAGCGACGGAGGAGAGTTGGCCTTCATCGGAGAAGAAGGTTTCTCCTTTTGTCTGTACTTTTCTTTTTTTTTTTATTTCCTTTAATGGAAACTGTGGGGGTCCACCGTGGCATCCAATGAGGGGCTGCCACGTGTGGGGCCTGAGTTCGACTTGGGTCGAGTCAGAGCCGTGTCCGGGTCCAGGTCGATCGCGTGTCGGGTCTGAATCTGAATCGAGTCGAATCACTGTTGAGTCCGAGTCGTATGCGAGTCAGAGTTGGGACTTGGTTGAGTTGAATCAGCTAGCCATTTTGGGCTGGATTTGTTGTGGGCTGTCATGGGCCGAGAAATTTTTGTGTGTTTAATTTGTAATAAATGAACCCGACCTGTATTCATTTATATATTTGTATATTTGTGTATTTTATGCTTGATTTCGTACATGTATTTGACACGTATTTGGCACGTATTTCACATGTATCTTGCACATATTTTTGTATGGGTTGGAATGATTTGTGGTCTCAACCAATTTGCTTGTATTGTAGCATCATTGTATTAGGCCTTTTGTGATATTTGGTTAGGTCCAAAATTGCTTGAAATTGATTCAATTCGAACTTATCAAATAACCATCGTCAATTACACCCGAGTAGCTCTATACGAGCGTTCTTTCATGCATCTTGACGTCTTCTGTCGGCTCATTCAAATTTGCCGAATTTTAGAGGCAAACAAATGCCCCCCACCAGAGTGAGTTGTGAAGCTTATGTGAACAATTCACTATGGTGTGCCCCAAGTCCGATAGTACTTTATATGCTCTGTACATATCTTCTTTGGTTTCATTTGTATCCATGCCGGATTTTTTGTTAACTGTAGGCATTATGGAACCTCTGGAGGAGGTTTACAGCACTGAGCCGCGTTTCGGCATCATCAGGAGAGGAGTTTATGGTCCTTCCGACAGGGCTATATATTCCTATATCGAGCAATATCTGGACCCACAGAAGATCCACACTCGATTGCATCCCCAGTGGAAACGGGCCATCCTTCGAGGAAGGGACAATTTCCATGGGCTATTGGACCGTCATAACAGGTCCCCTTTGCGACACCTGTATGAGTACCCGTCTGTGATGCCTGAGCCGACTTCTCACACTTACGAGCATGATGACCGTTCTTATGATGATCATGCTGCTGGAGATCGTCCTCGGTTCAAGCGTTCAAGTCATCTACTCAAAGGTATCTTTCTAAACCCGACTGGTAAAGAGGGTTCTTCTTCAGATTACCATTTATTGAGTATGGAGATGTTTGAGGATCAGGTTATCCCTTGGGATCCTAAATGCTTAGATGTTTTGGGTGCGCTAGAGTGGGTCCCGGGTCAAACTGAGTGGATCCGCTACGTTTTGGGTAGCCTGGGACATGACTTGCGCAAGGTTGAGATTTTTGGAGGCGTGTCTTTAGCCTTGTTTAAGTATTCCTGGCATCCTATCATTTTGAGGGCTATGGCCACGAACTGGGATTATATCCACAATGTGTTCGTCTTGGAGGATAGGATGGCGACTATTGACCTTTATCAGATGGTACGTTTGCTGGGGGTGCCGTCTGACGGAGCATTTTATGAGGAGAGAGTTCCACCGGACTTTGAGCTGTATGGCCTGGGTCGTAATGGGAAGAACTATCACCATGACTCCTTGAGGACCGTCTTTAGGGTCTACCAGGAGATTGCTTCGGCTCGTGCTTGTCGAGGACAGAGCCGGGATGTCCCGTTTAAGGACTGGGTTAGGTACTTCATTGATAGGGTACCTAGGAGAGATACAGCTGGTTTTGCACCTCCACTTGAGCCTGTGCGATCGGGTTCTGACAGACCATACGATCCCGATCGGTGTGTGCCTTGGTCGTCTTTGAGTTCTCGTATTCTGGATAACGAGACTATTTTGACCGCTTATTTGGCATGGTGGATCTGCTATTTTGTGGTGGTAGCCGATCCTGTTGGATATATTAGGCCCGGGGTTTTCATCATTGCCAATGCCCTGGCCCGTGGATATGGAGTTTCACTGGCGTCTGGAGCCTTAGTGAATACTTATCGTGCTATGAGGGAGTTGACTTCTTCTAGGGATCCCTCGAGAGCACGTGTAGCTATGCCTTTGCATATTCTACATGGGTGGTTTCATGTTTATTGGAGTGACTGTTATCCTTCCTCTACTTCTAGTGAGTTTAGGGAGTCACTACCAGCTCTGAGCCTGATTGCGGGTTCGACGGCTTGTCGCCCCGACCATATTGCGGTTCATCAGTATTTTACTCGGAGCAGTCGCCACCTGACTTCATATCGTCCTAGGGCCTTTTATAGAGATTGGCCTAAGGAGAAAGGGAAGCATTATCGCATTGAAGACCCTGTTGCAGATGCTTCTGGAGCTCGTCCTGCTTTGTGGGCTTCTCGTTTCTCACGCCAGCGGAGTTATACGCTTGGCATTCGTGAGGGATGTCTGTCTGTGAGGATGGGAGACAGAGTGATCCATGAGAGGTATAGTCCTCAGAGGTGTGCCGGGCAGTTTGGGTATGATCAGGCAGTCCCTTCGGCTAGAGTTCCTCTCATTCCCGTAGAGGCCACCATAGAGTCTTGTGCTGCTCATGGGATGTCCTCGTTACGTTTTGGGACCGGTGTTGGGTGCATTGTTCCTTCAGCCACTCGGGTAGGTGAGTTGACTGTCGGTTTTGACCACTGGTTCCGGGGATGGGCTAGGATTCCACTTGCTCTGGACTTGAGTGTGTTGAAGAGCAAGATTTATCCTTCTCGCCGGATCATCCCTTCATATTTGGACCCGTCTCGAAAGGATCCTCGACCTTTGAAGGGCACTTTCGGGCTGGACAAGTGTCTCCGCCATGCTGTTGGCCGTATCAAGTATCTAGAGCCTCCTGCAAACGCTGGTAAGCTATTTTGTTTCATATGTTGTTTTCTTTGCGTTCTTTTCCTTTACCTATCTCATTATGTCTTTGATTGCAGACTATAGAGGTTATAGGAGTCAGGATTTCAGGTTTGTGGTGGATGGGACTTATGACACTGAGGGTATTAGTTCGCCGGCCAGTACCGCGGTTCCTGATGACTTTGAGTACTTTGCCACCACTCCAGGTATTGATCTTTTCCTCCCTTTTCTGTCAATATTGACAAGTATAGGGGGCATCACTTTCTGGTTTACTGTGCAGAGAGACCTTCTTTTATCCCTTCTCCGGTGCATTCTCCGGATCATGTAGAGGAGGAAGTCTCTCAGGAGTCAGGGAAGAGGCTTCGAGAGAGTCCTCCGTCAGATGAGGAAATGTCTCGATATGAGTTGCAGAGGCGACTGGGAGAGCTCTTTTGATGCCGGATTCTCCATGGAGCCACCTTTGTTCACACCTTTTGCAGGTATGTATTTTCTTTCCATTACTCTTTGCATTTTTTTTTTTGCGTAGAGTTTTAGGATTTGGTTTTGTTTCTTTATGCAGACGTCCCTTGTTCTGGATCATGGGGATGCGCATTGGAGTCTCGTGCCGGTGGGACAAATACTGTTCCTGATTTCGACATGGAGGCCGAAGACATTGGTGTTGAGGAAGTGGAGATAGAGGATTTGGAGATTCCGTTTGAGGATATCTTGTTTCCAGACCCCACAGTTCCTGCTCCATTTATCAGGGACGATGATCTTTTCATCTCGGACGACTCTTTGGCCATCGTTCCTGTGCGAGGATGCGAGGGTGCTCCTCTCCCTGATATTCCTCGAACGTTTGGAGGCTCAGGTGAGGCATTTCTTTTGTGCTTTCTTTGTTGGTTTGTGATAACTTTCACTTGGAGTCCTTAATGCCAAGTCATCCTTGTAGGTAACTTTCCGTTTCACCTGACGGCTTTTGATGTTGACCTATGGACTTCTGGACTGGGACAGTTGTACCGTTCTTATGGGCTTTCATCGCGTAGCTTTGTCAGCGTGAGCGATCTAGCCGGCGCTGTTCCTAGTGTAGAGTTGGAGGTTTGTGACGACATTCCGTCATCTTCAGTTATTTCCTCTGAACTCTGTATATTTTATATGCTTTTAACTCTGATATTTCTTCAAGAGTTGTTAAGCTTGATTTCCTTGACAGGTGGGCATGTTGAGGAGGCTACACTTGGTGAGCACATCTCCTATTCCCTTTGTGACCCTGTCGGGCAGGATTTAGACATGATCATGGAATGTCTAGCTGATGTGATGCTGAGTCCGTCCGAGTGGGAGGCTATATTCTCAGATGCCATTCCTTTGGCTGTCGCTCCACCCTCAGTCATAGAGACAGAGGAGATAGGCATGCCAGGAGTTGATTCGTCGGAGCTTTTCTACTGCAGAGTTGTAGATGCAGAGACGTCCGGCGGGACTGGTGTTGGACTTTCAGGGGATGACACAGACATACCGGCCACAGGGGTGGTTCTAGCTCTGCCGTGTCCTCTTGTTTTAGCTGAGAGTAGCGTAGGAGTTACTGGAGACTGAGCTTGCTCTCATTTGATGTACTTTGATTTTAGAGTGGGGTTTTATGTGGTTACCCCTTGTATCTCTTTTATCGCACTTTAGGATTTAGTCATGACATTATGTTTGTCTTGTATGACTGTATGAGGCTTGTTGATTGATTTGCCTGTTTCCCTTTTTGTGCTTTACATCTATGTGATATTTCATGCATCATCTGGCTTTCATGGGTTTAAATGCTCTTTTATGGCATTTTCCCAAGATCGCGGAGCGATTGACGCCTGATCTTCACCTATATTTAAGTTTAGGATTTCGGCGTCATATCTTTCTTTTCCTTTCAAACGCCGCAGCGACGCTGCTACGCCTGCTTTGCTTTTAGGGTTTCTGTTTCTTCCACCCTTTCTTTCTTTCTTTCTGCCATGTCTGTTTCGAACCCAAAGCGTCTTAGGGATGCTTCTAGTTCTTCGGTGGCTGGTCCGGATCCAACTGTTCCCGACTGGTCTTTGAACCCGGGGAACCGCTACCTTTTTCGTGACGCAAAGGCCTTTGATTGCCATATTCACAATACTGGCGGTGACAGGCGACCGGTGGCCGACTGCTTCTTCTTTCGTCCTGATGGCTCCCTTTTGGATAAGCACAAGGACTTGATTCATGGTTGGCTGGATGCCTGGAATCTTAGGGGTTTGACACTGCTTGAGCGGTCCTATCATCCCGCGATCGTGCGCCTATTCTATGCCAATCTTAGGGTTGCATATGATCATTTCGGGGTTCCGTCTGCTTCCTCCTATTTGTTTGGTAGGGAGTTAAGCATGGGGGTAGAAGATCTGGCGGCTTTCCTTCGAGCTACCGAGAACCTAGATGGGTTGTCAGTGTATGCTTATGAGTATTGGCCTCAGGGCTTTGGGACCTTTGGGGCCTGCCGTCGCTGGTTCAAAGCCCGTCCCTATGAGAGAGGTGCAGAAGTCGTATCTACTGAACACTTGCCTGCCCTTCATAGGTACGTTAATGCTTGTATCTCTCTTGGTTGAGCACTCCTGACTTTGCATTTGTCTACAGGGTACTTTTTCTGGTGGTGAATCAGATCATCTTTCCTCAAGGGAGTCTGTCTAATCTCACCCGGCCAGGGGGTTTGTTTTACCTCCGTCCCTTTATTCGGAGACGTGATAGGCCCAATCTGGCTAGCTTGATTCTTCAGCATATGCATCATGCGGTGAAGTTTTCATGTGGGTGTCTGCCTTATGGTCATCTGATAGAGGCTCTGATGAGGCGCGCTCAGATTCCCATGCCTGGCATGTTGTGGGGCAATCCTATATCTGAAAGAGATATAGTGTATTGTCGCAATTTTCTGGATGTTTTGCCTTCTTTTGGGTGGGTAGGAGGTCACGATGGCCCTTTGATACCCGATCCCAATCATCTGGTGAATGGATATATTTTGCAGGAGAATGCAGCGGCTAACCAGTATAGCCCGCTGAGAGAGACTTCTCCCCCGTCTGATGACGGTTCTGCCATTGAAGAACCCCCGCCAATCCAAGCACAGTTGGACCAGCAATTTAGAGAGTTGCATGCTCGTCTGGAGGCCATAGAGGCAATGCTCCATTCTTTGTCCGAGACTATCAACAGGTTAACTGGGAACGTGGCCCTGCCCCCTGCATGAATGTGACATTTTGTATTTCCTTTCTTTTGTTTGTTATTTATTTGGATAAGTAAGGTCACTGTGACCATTGATACTTTATGTAGTTGTTTAAGGTACAACTTGACCGTGAATTTGTTTGAGTATTTGCTTGGCCAATTTAAGGCATAGCGGAACCGTAGGAATGTTGTTTGGATATATGCATATGTATAAGAATATGCACACATGTATAGCTGTTTGAGGTACAGCTTCAATCATGAACCGTGAGAGCATTTGAGTGTATTTGGATTTTTGTTAGGTGTAAAGGTCGATTTATGGAGCCGTGAGGGCAAATCGCTTTTGAGATCTTTACCTTACTAAGGATCATGGTGTGTTAAAGAGTTTTACACCCTTAGGTCAGTGCCGTAGGATGCGTCCTCGATGCTTTCAGCTACCACGAAGGTTTGAGCCTCATCAAGCATCTTTTCGCTTTCAGGAACCACACAGGTTCCGTCACAAAATGAATTATTGGATTATGATATGTAATAACTTTCAACCAGTATATTCGGAAGCCACACAGTCTCCCTAAACATAGGTTGATTTTTTAGACGCACGCCCTCAGATATGCTTCATGGGGAGTGGTCTGGGTATTTTCAGCTTTCCACACAGGTTTTAGCATCATCAAATACCCTTTTCGCTTTCCGGAGTCACACAGGCTCCATCACGAAGCGGATTGTATTTTGGGGTAAGTTTCACCGTGCTCCATGTATTCAGGAACCACACAGGCTCCCTCAACACGGAGTCTTTATTAGGTAAGTTTCACCAGGCTCCATGTATTCAGGAACCACACAGGCTCCCTCAACACGGAGTCTTTATTAGGTAGGTTTCACCGTGCTCCATGTATTCAGGAACCACACAGGCTCCCTCAACACGGAGTCTTTGTTCGGTAAGTTTCACCAGTAAGTTTCACCAATTGGCGTCTCACTGTTGTGAGAACAGTTGTGTCATTCCCTCGTGGGCCTCGGCCCAGTTGGCAATGAAGTCTTCGTTTGGGTGCCGTCGAGGCTTTGTATATTCTGGGGGTTGATTTTGGCTGTAGTACTTCTTGAGGTACCTTCCATTTAGAACTGGCAGAGGATGTTCTCCATTTTCTGTTGCAAGGAGGTAGGCTCCTCCATCATAAACTTGGTCGATTATGAAGGGGCCTTCCCAATTGGGCGCGAACTTGGGGCCATGGTGTCGGCCAGTGATTGGTCGTCTTAACACCAGTACCAATTCACCTTTCCTGAACGCTCTTGGTCTTGAGAGTTTCTCGTAAGCTCGTGTCATTCAGGCCTGATATAACTCTAGATTTTGTTGCGCAGCGAGTCTTCTTTCGTCCATCCCGTCTAACTCTTGCAGCCTAAGCTGTATTTGTTTAGTTAGAGGGATCTCAGAGGCCATAGCCACTCTCAATGAGGGGAGTTCGACCTCGATGGGCAAGACTGCCTCTGTCCCGTACACCAGGGAATATGGCGTGGCTCGAGTGGGAGTCGGATGTGTGATCCGGTACGCCCAAAGTGCTTCTTGCAACTTGTTGTGCCAATCTTTCTGATTGCCTCCAACCGTCTTCCGGAGGATTTTGATCAGCGTTTTGTTGAACGCCTCGGCCAATCCATTGGCTCTAGGGTTGTATACAGAGGAGTATCTCCATTCGATGTTGTATCTTCTGGTGAACTCATTTACTCTGGTGTTTTTAAAGGCTGTCCCATTATCCGAGATGATCTTCCTGGGAGTGCCGTATCTGTGGAGAATGTTGGTAGTGAAGAACTTCACCACGTCCGAGGCCTTGATTTCTCTGTATGATCGGGCCTCGGTCCATTTGGAGAAATAATCTATGGCGGCCAAAATGAAACGATGCCCGTTTGAGGCTGGAGGATCAATAGGACCTATGATATCCGTTCCCCAGATTTCGAAGGGCCAGGACACCGCTGTTGGGTGTAATGCATTTGGGTGCTGATGAATGAAGTCTCCGTGTATTTGGCACATGTGGCACCGTCTGGAGAAGTTTTCACAATCAGCAATCATTGTGGGCCAGTAGTAGCCCATTAATTGAATTTGGACTCTCATTCTGGAACCGGATTGGTGTGATCCGCATGCCCCAGAGTAGATTTCTTTCATGACCAGGTCGGCCTCTGATTTAGAGATGCACCTTAACCAAGAGCCATCGTAAGTTTTTCGATAAAGAATGTTGTTGACATAGACAAATCGAGGGGCTCTCCTCCGGATTTGTTCCCTGAGGGATTTGTCTATGGGCAATTTTCCATGTTGGAAGAATTTAAGGAAGGGTTTCCTCCAATCCTCGTCTTCAGTCCCTTCTATGGTGGTAAGATGGGTTGTTTCTCCCCAATCTTGTTTAAACTCCTTTTCCCATGCTATGACGTCTAAGAATTGAGTTTCTTCTTCTTGGATTTTATTCTCGCCCCTTTGGAGGTAGGGAGTGAGGACTTTTCTTCTGTGTACCAGTATCTGTATTTCTTCCTGGCTCGGATCGCTGAGCTCGTTGGCTAACCTAGCTAGAGCATCTGCTTTCCCATTTAAGGATCTGGGTACTTTCTCAAGTACAATGTCGGTGAATTTTGACATTAACTCTAGCGCCCTCTCGTGGTATTTCACCAACTCTGGTTTTCTTATTTTGAAGTGGCCCTTGAGCTGGCTGAGGATTAACTGAGAATCCCCAAACACTTTCAGCCTTTTGATGCCCATATCAATAGCCATTTCGAGCCCAGCGATAAGGGCTTCGTATTCGGCTTCATTGTTAGTGCATGGCTCTGTCAGACTCAAGGCATATCGAATGATGCCCTTATCTGGTGTGACAAACACTAGACCCACTCCGGCTTGACGTTTGGGTAAGTCTGGTTTAACCGCTGGTTGAACTGAAGAGGACCCGTCGAAGTACATCTTCCAGTATTCTTCTTTGTCATCCATATGTAGTGTTTCCTCGTCCGGAAAGTCACATGCTAATGGAGAATCATCTGGCACAGGGTGAGCTACCAAGAAGTCGGCTAGAGCTTGTCCCTTAATGGCCTTTTGGGGCGCGTAGGTTACATCAAATTCCATTAGCGCCACCGCCCACCTTGCCAACCTACCTGTGAGCATTGGCCGAGTCATCAAGTATTTGAGTGGGTCGGTCTTGGAGATAAGTGTGACCTTGTGGCCCAACATGTAGTGTCTAAGCTTCTTGATTGCAAAGACAAGAGCTAAGCAATGTTTTTCGATGGGAGAGTAAGCGTGTTCTGCTCCTACCAGCATTCTGCTAAGGTAGTACAGGGCATTTTCTTTCCCTTCCTCATTTTCTTGTGCCAAGGGTGCCCCTAGAGATCCATCCAAGGCAGTAGTGTAGAGAATGACGGGTTTTCCTGGTATTGGTGCCGCGAGGACAGGAGGTGTCAGCAAATATTGCTTGATGTCCTCAAACGCTTTTTGGCATTCGTCGTCCCACTTGAATGGCACGTCTTTCTTGGTAAGCCTGGTGAACGGCTTGATTTTCCCTGACAGATTAGCGATGAATCTCCTGATGTACGCTAGTCGTCCCTGCAGAGATCTGAGTTGTTTGAGTGTTCTGGGAGGGGGTAACTCTTGGATGGCTTTGATTTTGTCAGGATCAATCTCAATGCCACGGTGTCGTACCACAAATCCCAGGAACTTTCCAGATGAGACCATGAAGGCACATTTCAGAGGGTTGAGTTTCAGAGTGTGCGCTCTCAATCGCTCAAACATCATCCTTAGGTTTCCAAGATGTTCTTCATGTGAACCAAACTTGACAACCAGGTCATCAACATAGCATTCGACCACCTTATGAATGAGGTCGTCAAATATTTTAGTCATAGCCATTTGGTAAGTAGCGCCTGCATTTTTAAGTCCAAAAGGCATGACCTTGTAGCAGAAGATGCCGATCGGGGTGCGAAAGGCGGTGTGCTTTTGGTCACTTTCGTCCATTTTGATTTGGTTGTAGCCGGAGTATCCATCCACGAAGGAATAGACAACGTAGGCAGAGGTGTGGTCCACTATGATCTCCGTCACCAGTAGAGGGAAATCATCCTTTGGACATGCTTTGTTGAGGTCGCGGAAATCCACGCAGATCCTGATTTGCCCGTTCTTTTTCTTGACTGGGACGATGTTTGCCACCCTATCAGGGGTTTCTTCCTCCCTGATGAATCCGGCATTGATGAGTTTCTTGACTTCAGCGGTCACTTTTTCCTCAAGCTCGATTCTCATTCGGCGTGGGCCTTGTTTGACCAGCTTGATGTCTGGGTCTATTTTCATTTTGTGGACTGCCACAGCGAGATCCAACCCTGGCATTTCGCTGTAATTCCACGCAAAACAATCTCGAAACTCTCGTAAGAGTTCGATTAGTTTGCTTTCCATGTCTGGGGAGAGGGAGGCGCTGACGAAAGTCGGCCGTGGTTCCTCTATAGTGCCCAAATTGACTGATTTTAGTTCATCTATTGTGTTTTGACCGCCTTCCTCTAGCTCTCTAGGGGCATGTTTAGCTGCCAGGATGAAGTTTCGATCTTCTGAGGTTTCCTCTTCAGTGTTCAGTACTTCCTCATTTTCTTCCACCCCTGTTATAGTGACTCGGTGGCATGTGTGAGCATCCTCTGGTTGAGACTGATCCTCGTTTTTTCTGCCTTGAAGTTGAGAGACCTCCTGCTTTAGTTTGCGCACCTCTCGCCGGAGGCTTTTGATTTTCTCTCGTTGTTCTTGGTTTTCTTGTTCCTTTAACGCCAAGCGGCGATGGAGGTCAAGATTTTGGGTGATCAAGTGCTCCATTGAGCGCTCGACCTCTTGTTGTGAGTGGACTAAGTCCTGAAAACGTCTTTGCAACGTCTCAAACATCACTACTTCTTCAGAGATTTGTCTCCTGGGAGCGTTTCGTCTCCATGCTTCGGAAGCAGAGATGTGCCGACACGTTTGTATTCGTGCTGCCTTGGGCACTCTGGGTTTTGATGTCCTGGCCTGTTCTTCAAAGCCGAGGCCTCGTGTATTTGCGGCTTTTCCATCGAGCCTGGTGACTTCATTTGAATAGCCGTTCCAGAGCTTTTGGAATGCCTTTGCCCGCTCTTTCGGCATTGGCTCTAAGCAATGGGCTTGCCGGAACATATCGGCCATTTTGGCACTCGTGTTCCTCTGAGGCTTGACAGGGACCTTGGCTTCATCTTCTTCGTCTTGGAGCCATCGTCTCCAATCCTCCGGAGGGCCTTGTGGGTTTTCAGGGTCCATTTCTCCCATTTTAACAAAATGTATGCCGGGATGGACAACTATTCCTCTCTCTACCTCCTCCTTTTTTGGAGGGACTGTGAAGGTTTTCAATTTGAGGATACGGTCTCTTTCCCGCGGAGTGAGCTCTTTACAGTGCTCTATGGGTAGGAATTCAACAGCTAGAGAGCTTTGTTCGTCTCCTTCGCTACCTGAATTGCTTTTGGCTCGGATGGGGAACCTGACATCCTCCTCCGCTTCTTCGGAGGGTTCCGGATTACTATCGCTGCCCCAGAGCATTTGAGGTATTTGTGATTTGATTGCCGCTTTGAGCATGACCCTGTTCATTCCTCTTTGATGATTTCAGGCGAGGTTGTTTGTCTCGTCTGGGCTGCCCCCTGTTTAGAGATGGGCTGATAGTATTTGGCATCATCCAGTTCGGCTTCGTGCGCCTCAAAGGGATGATCATCACCTTCGATCATGCATTGCTTGCCATCTTTGGTGAATTTGACACGTTGGTGCAATGTTGAAGGTACCAGGCCATTAGCATGAAGCCATGGTCTACCTAATAATGCCTTGTATGTGGTGTCAGCTTCAATGATGAAGAATTTCACCGGTGTCACCAGCTCGCCGAAGTCTATGTCAATGACTTTCGATCCAAGGGCTTTTTGGTATTGGTGGTTGAACCCATAAATTCGGATTTTATCCTTTTTCGTCTCTCGGATGCTGAGAGACAACTGGGCCAGGGTTTTCAGCGGCATGATGCTGATGGAAGACCCCGGGTCCACCAAAATTTTGTTGAGCCTCTTGCCATATACAGTACCTGTAGTGTATAGCGGTCTGTTGTGATCAGCCGTACCGGTCAGCAGATCTTCATCTGTGAAGGTAATCTGAGGCTCTGACTCGACGTGTGCCGCTTCTTCACGGACATCCTGGGCTAAGTGAGCTTGGAAAGTTGCAGGGTTTTGCAAGGCGTATATGAGGGCCTCACGAAGTTCTTGTGACACCATGAGCGCATCGAACACGCTAAGCAGTGCCGGAATTTTGCGTAAGTGGGCCACAACATTGTAGTCACCTACTGTCATCTTGGGCCTGTCACCATTTGATTTATCATTTCCTTCGGTGGTCGTACTTCCCTGGACCCTGGTTCTATTGTCAGGCATTTCTCTTGGAGGTTGCCTTTCAGGTATCCGAGTACCAGACCTTAGGCTGACATTGCATTGGTTCTTCTTGCTTCTCTGGCCTCGAACCAGAGTGCGGTTGATTGCCGGACTAACAGAGGACAGTTCCTTTTCATCCTCACTCTGTTCCGAATCGCTTCCTAGAGGCATGATGACCGGGTTTACTGCCATTACCATCGGCTCCTCTTCTGAGCTGTTTTCTCTGGATTCTTCGGTTTCCTCCTCAGAACTCCCAGAATTTGTGTACCATGTGGTGACATTGCACGCCTCTCTCGTGTCTTCCTGACTAGAGGCATCATCATCGTCCTCGGACCAGGTCAGACATTCTTCCCTTGTGTGTCCTGCGACTTGATGATATTCACAATATTTCTTGCACCCCTTGGTTCTTTTCGGTCTGCGGAGTCGTTCCACAGTATCTTGTTGTTGTTGTGGGGTACACCCTCCATGCTTATCGCATTTTGCTTTATTAGGCGTCGGTGACACCTCTTGGGTAGAAGTTTTCTTTTCACTTCTATGCAATTGGCCCGAAATGTGGATTCGGTTTGGTGTTTTGTCATTTTCTGAGGCAGGCTCCTTTATCTTGCGCAACCTCACATCTATGTGGTATTTGCCCCCGTGGGCTGTCCCACTTTTGTCTCTCACAGTATTTATCTCTTCTTTGATTTCTCCAGAGCGTTGACTGTGCGAGCTTTCGCCTTTCTCCATTCTGCTGCCGCTTGAACCGTTAGGTGGGAAGCGTTTCTGGATTTTGGCATGTTTCTTTTTCTTTTGTGTTGTTGACATCGGCGCCTTGCCTTTGCCTTTAGGTTCGTCAGCTTTAACCATGGGACGACGACCTTCTTGGATTGAAACGCCTACTTCTCTCCTTCTGGGAGGGAGCGGTGTTTCGGCCATCTTATCTTTCTCACTTTGCCTTTGCCTTTCTTTTCTCCTGGCTTTGGCCTCGTGGCGTTGTCTTTCCATGACAGGAGCCAATTTATGCTCAATCCCTATGAGTAGTCTCCTGCTATCAGACCATTCCTCCATGTTCGTCCTTTGTTGTGTTCGGAGGAACTCAAGAGCCATATCATTTTGCCTGAGCACAGTACCAAGGATGTTTTCTAAGGCATTAACCTTTCTTCTGATCCTTGATATTTCATTCTGGTTGACGGCTGGGTCTGCTTGCAATGCCCCCTGTCCGTTGACTGGAACAGGGTCCGGTTGCACTTGACGAGACCTGGTGCGGGTGGCAGGGCTGCCTTCCTCGAGTCTCTCAACCCGTTGTTCATCTTTTCTGGGGAGAGCTCCCTGTCTAGCGTGACTCACTCTAACAGGATAGTTTGTCTCCCTATTCTGGGGATTGACCAACATGGGTCGCTCCGGACTGAAAGAGCGTATGTCAGGAGATTTCCATTCATCCCCTGAGTCGGATTCTGCAGCCGTGATGACACGAATGCTTTCGGCTGTATTTGCCTTCTTTGCGGCGTTTTTTAGCTTCAGAGCTTTACGCAGAGTGTCCTTTTGGATGTTCACCCATATTGCCGGGTCATAGTATCGGAAGAACTCTTCATCTATGTAGTGTCGAGTCCATTTCACTGGGACGAGATAATGAGGAGACAACTTGTGGTCCTCTATACCTTCTCTGACTGGAGTTTGCCGGAACTGTTGTAGGAGTTCCTTTTCGGCTTCTTTCTCTTTTTTCCAACCTGGATAGACCAACTTTCTGACTCGGTCATATTCCAAGTTGCACACTTCTCTGCGAGCTCTATTCCATCTTATCTTTTCCACCCAAGGCAGCGGGGCGGTTCGGATTTCGCTTTTTTGTCTCATAGAGGTTGGTTGGCGAGCCACAGGCCAGGAGTCAAGAACAAATGGCCGAAGGCTAGTCAGATGAGGGTGTTCGGGTTCGAGTTCTTCATCGCTCCCTTGCCATCCAACTTGTTCGCTTGACTTTTCAACATTGTTGATCAGATGTCCTGTCCAACCAATCGGGTCTGACAGATCATGGTGGTATTCTTCATCCGAAAATTCTTCTCTTTCGGATCTTTCGGATTCTGAATCGTCAGAGATGTAGATGACTCTACAAGATTCAGATCCTGGACTCTCTTTTCTATCCTTTGAGGCATCTGGGGTCGAGGTCGAGGTTTCTTGTTGGTCATTTGGCGAAGTTCCAGCCGTTCCCTGTTCTGGGTTAACTCCTCCCCCTGACTCTTCTTCTTCCACCTCTATGACTTCTCTCGTCTGGTTGACCAATTGGCGCACAATTTCGCACAGATCTTCGAGAGTAAGCTCTGGATGGCCAGGAATATTAGAGATGTGAATATCAAGATTCATTCTCCTAACTTGTTGCCCTTGTAATTCGGCCGGGTCCACTTGGTATTCAGGATCCAACACAAATTCATAGTCATATTGGGTTCCATCTGGATCCTCTTGACTTTCAGTGGGCTCTGCCTCTTGTGGTGGCAGAGTACTTTCAGGTGACTGTGAGGAGTCACTAGGTTGTGCTTGAGGAGCATCAGATTGTGTTTGAGGGGCGTTGGCATTTTCCTCAGGTTCGGTTCCGTTGTCACAACCTATCCTGTGGCAAACATCACTATTTCGGGAGGATTCGCCTTTTGCTTTGCTTGATTTCCCTTTTCCCTTGTTTCTCCTTTGGTAGACCAGTAGGGATTTGGGACTTTCTATTTCTTCCTCCCGTTCTGAGGGTTCGCTTTCTTCGGAAGGACAGCAAATGTCTTCGTCAGTCAGCTGTAGCTCTTGTAGGAGCTGGCGGGTTGTCTTCCTTTCGGTAGCGGCAATGAGAGCTGCCAATCCTTCCGGGAAGCTTTCTGCCCATTCCGATTGTGGTCGGACTGTCATGCGGGCATTTTTCCTTTGACCCTTCTTTCCTCTGGTCTTGGTATGAGACTGGGATGCGGGCTCGTCATCGTCCGTCCATCCTGCTATTTTGGCGGAGCGGCGGTGGAATTCTCTTCCTTTTGGGCTTTCAGGTTCATCGCTGCTGATATAGCGAGAAGTACCCGGTGAGCCGGTCCCAGGACCGTCATTATCGTCTGACCCGAAAACCTGCCGAGTAGTTTCTGCTACCTCGCGCATACCGGCAGCTTCAACGGGGTGGTTGCGCACGAACCTTTCACGATTCCTTCTCCAAGTAGGATCAGGATCAGCGACATGATAGTCCATGTATCGCATTAGCATTTGGAAATTTTCGGTGGCAAACCGAAAGAAAGCAGGCTCGTTGTGCCTTAGGTCTCGCAGGTATGCATGCAGATCAATACCTTGACGCCTTGTGATACCTGTACGGAGCACTGCTTCTTCTACCAAGAGGTTTGTCGGCCTTGGTGTTTGGTTCCGGTTCGGATCGGAGTTGTCGTCCCCACTTGAACCAGTACTGATGTGACGGGAGGTGCCAGAAGTTCCTGCACCTGAGTTATCATCATCACTATCGTCATCATTTGCGACGGACTTCATAATGTCATGGAGAGTTGTGACTACTTCTCTCAAATGAGCGGCTTGGGCCGGGTGTTCTCTTATGAACCTTTCTCGCTTTCTCATTTTTGCTCTATCAGGGTCCCGATCCGGGAATTCCATGCAACTTTCCCATATTTCTAGGTTTTCAGTTACCATCCGGACAAATGCTTGGTCACGATTTTTTATGTGACTAATATATGCAATTACCCCAGTTGTTTGATGTATGGTGAGGTTTTCGAATGCCGTAGTCACATTAAGTAATGGGCTTGGAAAACCAGGCGCCATTGGGAGGTATATGCATGCATTTGGGTCCCTATCGTTTGGACCGAGTGCTCTTCTCCTGGGAGCGGCCGCGCCTTGTGGTGGCCTTTCCCTTTCATTGTTCCTGGCGGCTGCCGACTGTTCTTCTTTATTTTCTTCATTGTTGTCGTCGTCTCCAGCTGTGATGTGACGGCAAGAAGCTAATGGAGGGTCTTCGTCCTCACTTTCAGAGTCAGAGGAACATATGGGGGTTTTGCCCTTGTCGAGTTCTTGGCGAACTATCTCTATGGCCTCTTTCTCATAATCCTCGGCATAATCCGGGGCAAATCCAGGTCCTTCTGGTTCCATTGCAAATCGGAAAGACTTCGGATTAGTAATCCTCAGATTTTTGAGGTGAGAGATGTAGAACTCCACTAGTTCATTGTGTTCCCTCTGCCAGACTTCATGTGGTTGTTCTGGCGATGATGGCTGGCTTGCATACACCTGATTGGGCGCTTTGACTGTGGGCCCTGGTTGCCCAGTCATTGTGGCTCTTAGGTGTTGCCTATAGCCGTACATCCAAGGCCCTTGATTGGTTTCAGGAGAACCTGGATCAGGCGTAATCTCTCCTTCCTCCAGCCCGGTATCTTTGGCTAGCTCTTTGATCATCCTATTTATACCTTCCCTCTAGTATTCATGCAATTTCCAGGGATTTTCCAGGTTTAACAGGTTGTGGAATCCTTCCGGATCCATCATTCTGAGGTTCTTCAGGTACAGGACGTATTCTTCGGTGAGTCCTTCCCTTGTGAACTGCCCCCTGTGTGTAGATTCAGGGTCAGGTCGATTGCTGGGGCCTCCTTTATACCAAGGCACAGAAGGGTCCCAATTTCCTTCTCGATCTTCTCTTTCCAAGTAATCGCGAAGAATTTCGTAATCTGTTTTTGGAGAATCAGGGCTAGGATCCTTTTTGTCCCACCCATTTTTCAAGACAATATCAGCCGCTGCTTTTCTAGTGGCCAACCTTTCTACTCCATCATAGTCGATTCCGACTGCAATTTCTATTTCTTCATCGAGATCCAGTTCTCTGAAGAATAACTCGGGCTCTTGGGCCTAGAGTCGCATGAGGTAGCTGACATGTTCAGCCACTGCCTCAAATTTGACTTGAGGGAGAGATTCGTCCTCAACCTCGTCTTCAGTCTCGTATTCGAGATTGTTTTCTCCATCGGATCCTTCTACGGGTACCGAGATTATGATCCTTTCGGAGTCGCTATCGTCGCTCAAATATCGGCAAACTTCCGATACCTGGCCATGAGGTGGGCATTCAGGCAGATTTTTTAGTCGGAATTTACTGACCAACCATTCGGCCAATAACTGATCGATGTCATCACCTTTTCTGAGCTCCTGGACCCACCATATCGGGTCTGAGGGAATTTCTGCCTCAAGGTCAGGATGAAACGCCACCGTGTCATACCAAGTGGCTATATCTCGCCATTGTTTTCTGGCCTGTAGGAACATTCTCATCCTTCGGAGACTGTCAGTTCCATTCAGTTGAGTTTGTTGGCAAGGGGTATCTTTTCTTGAGACCAGGTTTTCCTTATCCGAAGAAGAGGGGAGAGTTATGTGAGAAATTTCTTCTATCACATTCTTTATCTCGATCCCTTCTTCTTCAGAGGATTGTTCTATGCTTCGCTCAGCATTTTCATAATAATCCTCATAATTATCTTTGTCATTGTCCTCGTTCTCAGAATCTGAGGTGACAAAGATGTTGCAACAAGCACTGGCAGTACCACTGCCTCTTTCTTCGTCACTGCTGAAATGGCCGTCGAAGTCATAATTGTTGTCTTGATCTGAATAAGATGGCTCTGATTCAGGCCATTCATATTCTTCGTCCGTGAGATCTTGAGTTGAGGTGGAGACTTCTCTAGCTTGCCCCCTTAGGTTGCGTTTGGTCACCGTGATGGCTTCTCTCATCAAACGGGCTACATGTTGCGTGAGGGTTTGCATCACCTCAGAGGGGAGGTCTGGATGTCCCTTCTTTTCCTCAACCAGAAGTCTGAAGCCTCGGTTATCTAGCTTTAACCTTCCGTCGTGATGTTGACATTCTTCCGGGATCTGAACAAATACCCGTCGATCCTGCCCATTGACTTTGAGGGGGAGAAGTATCAGTTCTGAGTTCTGAGTTCTAGTCTGTAGGTGTCTTTTCCCCTTTTTGTGGACCTACGGACTCGTCTGGTCCCTTTTGTTGTAACCTCCGCATGAACAGTCGCGGAAGGCATTGACGGCTCTTGAGTCTGTTGACCTGATTGATCAGAGACTGGTTGAGATGTCTTTTCATCAAAGGAGTCTTGATCTCCCTGAGTATAACTGGAGATGTGGCGGCATGAAGCTGCCCAAAACTCCTCGCTCACGGCTTGTTTGCCTCTGTCGGGCTCTTTCCGGGTTTTGCCGGTGATTTTGACTGAATCTCTTGTGGAGACAAAGTCAGCAAGGGTGACTTGTCTAGGTCTTCCTTGAACATATGGTTCTTCAACCACTTGTGGAGTATTTTTCCTCCAAAATGACCTACCATTCCTGGACCGTGGGGCCAGTGGTTGGACACGTGCTTGCCTTGAGTGTGTTATAGCTGGCGCGACATACGTCGGGACTATAGGTGTAATAGTATTTTTCCACCTAAGCCTCGGCTCAGACTGTAACATCCTCAATTTCTTTCGGGTGCTCTTGTTGAGATAGACACCCCATGTGGTGGGTGGTCTCCCGTCAATGTTGACAGAGACATGGTTAGCACTGGCATTACTAGTCCTGTTAGGGATAGCGTGTGGTGCTGGATCTTGCCTTGCATCGTCATGTATAGGGATAGCACCTTCTTGGATTTTCTGTTCTAGCCAATTCTTGAAGACATAGCAGTCCTCGATGGTATGGCCCAAGATGCGATGGTATGGACAATAATTGGGATGGTTCACTTTGTTTTCCTCTTCCGGTCTTTTGCACCGAGGGAGTCTAATCTCAAGAACCTCCATAGCTTGTTTGAACAGCTTCTTAGTCTTTTCTTTCTTAAAAGAATAAGGCCTGCTCTGTAACTCTTTCAAGGATGGCTTTGGCCCTTGTGAGGACTCGCCTTTATCCTTTTTACCTCCCCACTGGCTAGCACTGGCACTATCAATCTGGTTGCTCGTAGCCTTAGCGGTCTTGGTGTCCCCTTTCTTGAATTTTTCTTTGCCTTTGGGGACATGGTACATCTGGTTGATGTCGTCTTCCATTCCTTCGAACTCGGCAATTTTAGCCATCAGTCCTTCAAAGGTGGCAATGTTACGTCCTGCCAATAATACATTCATTGGTGGACGAATGCCATTCATGAGCATACGAACAGCTTCCCTTTCTGAGAGATTGGAGTGACACCGTGTGTACATGTTCTCCCACCTAGCGGCAAAGTCCGAGGCAGCTTCTGCTTTACCTTGCCTGGCATTAAGTAGCCCGATCAGTGTAACTCGCCTATGGGTGACCCTAAATCTAGCCCTGAAGGCATTCACCATTTCTTTCCTGCTTCTGATGTTGTTTTCCTCGAGTGAGGCATACCACTCGAAGGCTACGCCGGACAGACTCTGAGGAAATTGTCTCAACAGCCATTCCTGTCGGCGAGTAGTATCACCGCACGATGTCAGAAAATGTGACAAGTGCTGATCGGGAGTGATTTTGCCCCCGGTTCCTTCGAACGGTTTGAACTTAGGTATGACATATCCTCTGGGATATTCAACCCTGTCGAATTTTTCGGGATAGGGCCTTCCCGTGAAATTGTTAGAGAATTGAGGCCCGTCAATCCCTAGGTATTGGAATCCCTGTTCCATTTGCCTTTTCACATCCTACACGAGGTCAATGGGATCAGCTTTAAGGGTTTCCTTCTTCTTGTGTGCCTCACCGTCAGATGTGTCCGACGAACTTGGTGTTTTGGCACGGGTAGCATGAACACGAGGTCCATCCGATTTGCGTTTTTCTTTCCTCTTTTGGTTGTGCTTGACACTCCCTTGTTTAGAGGAATCGGGTTTGGCGGCGCTTGTGTCGGGCCACGCTCCCTTTTTAGACAAGTGCTTTTGAATTTCTGCGCATGCCTTGGTGACTCGGGCATTATCGGCCAGCAACTGCTCTAGCCTTTTGTCCTTTTCTTCCGACTCCCGCCGGAGTTGGGCCACCTCGTCCACAATCTCAATTTCTTCATCGACGCTCTCGTCAGATGCGTCGCCTGGATTGTCGCCTTTTCCACTTTCCTCACTAGCGGAATGATCGCTAGTTTGATGGATTTCTTCAGGAATGGCATCCTTAGGCAGCGAACGATTGCTTTTCTTCGTTGCGGGAGGAGCTGAGGCGGAGGCCCTACTTTTCTGGCTCCTTGTCTCAACTGGTATACTTTCTGGTTGAGGCGGCTCCTGAGAGCCGGTCCCGACCATATGAACCTCGGTCGGTTCACTGTCACTTCCAGCCTCGTCAGCATGAATGTGATATACTGTGGCAGATCCTGCACCCTTTCCTTTCCTGGGCACATGGACTTTCTTTCCTGGTGCTTTGGTCATGTATGACACAACATCAGACAGGGCGGAGGACTTTTTCCTCCTGGTATTCCTTTTCGACGACTTTGGCTCGCCGGTTTGAGCTCCCGTGGTCTCAAGTGAGACTTGCTTGGGCACCCAGACTTGCTTTCCCTTGCCTTTGGCCTTCATAGATTTGGCATTGCGCTTGAGAGGTGGGAAAGTAAGCCTGTCGAAGACTGAGGGCGGTGTTGCTACAGTCTTCTTTTCGGATGCACCATAATCAGCATCCCCGATCCTATCATCTTGGCGATAAGGGAAGCGGAGGCGCTGGTGCACCGGAAATTTGAGCCTGTCCTTGATGGAAGGCTTGCTTGGATCGTTGAGGACCTTCATGTGGGCCTTACGGGCTCCACGGATTTTCTTCACAATCCGGTAGGTGGCGTGAATAGCCTTCACCGCATGGTGTTTCTTGGGCGGGACTATTTCAGCCGTCTCGAGAGGAGCATACTGAGGCAGCTCCCAATCTTCACGGAAGCGCAGACCGTCGGCATCTTTCTTGAGCACTCGCAGAGGTGCGAAAGTGTTGCTCAGGGGTAGGTCAGTGTCTATGTCTTCTTCCTGGACTAGGCGGAGGGCTTGAGACCTCGAGAGCCTAATCAGTTTCTCCTTGGCTTTGGGCTTCGGAGTGAGAATTGTCTTCAGGCGCTGGGCGTTAGCCTCAGTCTTCCTGTTGACGGTTGTAGTGGCAATGGCCGTATTGGCAGCAAGCATGGCCACCGGAATCTGTACGGGCACGGAGAGGGTCCCGGTCACAGAGTTGGTGCTTTTCTTCTTCAGGTGTTCACCGCTGACAATTTGGCTCCATGTCACCATCTTGTCTTAACCTGCGAAAGGAAAACACTCCAAATTTACTGTCAGTGTTACATGTAATTTCTACAAACTTGCAACACACTTTCTTAATCATCCCCTGATGAGAGGAAAAGAATGTCCCACTGTTTGCCTCTAAAATTCGGCAAATTTGAATGAGCCGACAGAAGACGTCAAGATGCATGAAAGAACGCTCGTATAGAGCTACTCGGGTGTAATTGACGATGGTTATTTGATAAATTCGAATTGAATGAATTTCAAGCAATTTTGGACCTAACCAAATATCACAAAAGGCCTAATACAATGATGCTACAATACAAGCAAATTGGTTGAGACCACAAATCATGCCAACCCATACCAAGACCGCATCCCAGTCTCATACCAAGACCAGAGGAAAGAAGGGTCAAAAGAAAAATGCCCTCATGACAGTCCGACCACAATCGGAATGGACAAAAGGCTTCCCGGGAGGATTGGCAGCTCTCATTGCCGCCACTGAAAGGAAGGCAACTCGCCAGCTCCTACAAGAGCTACAGCTGACTGACGAAGATATTTGCTATCCTTCCGAGGAAAGCGAACCTTCAGAACAGGAAGGAGAAATAGAGAGTTCCAAATCCTTACTGGTCTACCAGAGGAGAAACAAGGGAAAAGAGAAATCAAGCAAAGCAAAAAGCGAATCCTCCCGAAATAGTGGAGTTTGCCACAGAATAGGTTGTGACAACGGAAACGATTCTGAGGAAAATGCTGACGCCCCTCAAACACAATCCGATGTTCCTCAAACACAGCCTAGTGACTTCTCACAGTCACCTGAGAGTACTCTGCCACCACAAGAGGCAGAGCCCACTGAAAGTCAAGAGGATCCAGATGGAATCCAATATGACTATGAATTTGTGTTGGATCCTGAATACCAAGTGGACCCGGCCGAATTACAAGGGCAACAAGTTACGAGAATGGATCTTGATATTCATATCTCCAACATTCCTGGCCATCCCGAGCTTACTCTCGAGGATCTGTGCGAAATTGTGCTCCAATTGGACAACCAAATGACTAACCCAGAACAGGGAACAGCCGGAACTTCGCCAAATGACCAACCAGAAACTTCGACCTCGACCCCAGATACCTCAAAGGACAGAAAAGAGGGTCCAGGATCCGAATCTTGCAGAGTCATCTACATCTCTGATGATTCAGAATCCGAAAGGTCCGAAAGAGAAGAGTTTTCGGATGAAGAATACCATCATGATCTGTCAGACCCGATTGGGTGGACAGGACATCTGACCAACAATGTCGAAAAGACAGGCGAACAAGTTGGATGGCAAGGGGGCGATGAAGAACTCGAACCCGAACACCCTCATCTGACTAGCCTTCGGCCATTTGTCCTTGACTCCTGGCCTATGGCTCGCCAACCAACCTCTGTGAGACAGGAAAGCGCAATCCGAACCGTCCCGCTGCCTTGGGTGGAAAGAATGAGATGGAACAGATCTCGCAGGGAAGTGTGCAATTTGGAATATGACCGAGTCAGAAAATTGGTCTACCCAGGTTGGCAAAAAGAAAAAGAAGCCGAAAAGGAACTCCTACAACAGTTCCGGCAAACTCCAGTCAGAGAAGGTGCGGAGGACCACAAGCCGTCTCCTTATTATGTCATCCAAGTGGAATGGACTCGACACTACATATATGAAGAGTTCCGCCGATACTATGACCCGGCAATATGGGTGAACATCCAGAAGGATACTCTGCCGGAAGCTCGGAAACTAAAAAACGCCTCAAAGAAGGCAAACACAGCCGAGAGTGTTCGTGTCATCACGGTCGCAGAATCCGACTCAGAGGATGAATGGAAATCTCCCGACAGACGCTCTTTCAGTCTGGAGCAACCCATGTTGGTCAATCCCCGGAATATGGAGACAAACTATCCTGCTAGGGTGGTGTCCGGCTCTTTTTGTCGCGTCTTTCCCATTTTAAAATGCCACTTTCGGGAGGGAAAGCAAAAAGAACATCAGATCAGATTATCCCCTCGCAAGTCAAAGTCTCAGCTACGGGCGCCTCTCACTTAAGAGATACTCGCTCGTACGGACTTATGTTCCTACGAGAGTTTATTTTTGTGTAGGTCCTTTCTTTCCGACGGGCGCAAGCCCCCGCCGTTAATTACCCTGGTTACTTTCCTAGGCACCTCTAGATCGGGAAAATCAGGAAAAACATATATTGCAGGCTACTAATGCAATGCTTATTTGTGGGGATATTTGTGTTTCTTCATTTATTCCTCTTTTGGATGTCCTTATGTTTGTTTCCGTTGTTTATCTAATTGATTTGATTTTTTTTTGAACATGATGATTTGTGAAGTGATTTTGAGAAGTTACGACATTTTGGGGATGTGGTTGGTTTGAGGAGATCTTTTTAGGACCTCGTGTAACTTGATTTTCATTAGATAGTTGGGCCTAGTGAGCTTTTAATCACCAAGACAATTTTAATTTTAATGAACGGGGTCTTCCAGCGTGATGGTGTCAGGTGGAATTTGGTCACCCGAACGGCTTTATCTGGTGAGACGAGGTTTTATCTTTCCAGCGTGATTTTGTCAGATGGGATTTGGTCACCTGAACGGTTTTATCTGGTAAAGCGATGTGTCATTTAGAGTAAGGTCGTGGGATTACTCAAATGTCACGGGTCTTCCAGCGTGATGGTGTTAGATGGGATTTGGTCACCTAAACGACTTTATCTGGTGAGACGAGATTTTGGCTTTCCAGCGTGATTTTGTCAGATGGGATTTAGTCACCTGAACGGCTTTATCTGGTAAAGCGGTGCGTCATTTAGAGTAAGGTCGTGGGATTACTCAAATGCCACGGGTCTTCCAGCGTGATGGTGTCAGATGGGATTTGGTCACCTGAACGACTTTATCTGGTGAGACGAGATTTTGGCTTTCCAGCGTGATTTTGTCAGATGGGATTTGGTCACCTGAACGGCTTTATCTGGTAAAGCGATGTGTCATTTAGAGTGGGATTACTCGAATGTCACGGGTCTTCCAGCGTGATGGTGTCAGATGGGATTTGGTCACCTGAACGGCTTTAACTGGCGGGACGAGTTTTTGGCTTTCCAGCGTGATTTTGTCAGGTGGGATTTAGTCACCTGAACGGCTTTATCTGGTAAAGCGGTGTGTCATTTAGAGTAAGGTCGTGGGATTACTCGAATGCCATGGGATTTGTATATTTGGGAAATCATCACAGAACCTCCTTTCGGTACATGATTTATTTCCTCAATCTGATAATTCACAGGACATGGCTTGTATTTTTCTTTGATGTCAATATGAAATATGAGATATTCAAAATCCATCATTTGGGTGAATCACAATTCAGCCAAATTTTTAAGACTGGATTATTTTCTGAATTTTCTGGATTACGGGAGTTCCCGTCATGGTAGATGAGCTTTTTATTATTATTTTTTTTATATTAAAATTTTGGTGGATTTGTTTAGTATGATCACATTCTTTTGATTTTTCTGAACTCACAGAAATTTTCTTTATATTTTTCTGAGTTCCTGATGATTTTTGGTGAATTTCTGAAATCGGTCATTTACTGGTTTGTTGTGAATTCAGCATTTGAGCGATTTAAATGGTCTTGGTTGAGTTTTTGGTCATGACATCCAGTGCAAATGAATTCCTCACATTTTTCTGGATTTATGGTAATTTAGTTTGGATTTTTCTGAATTTTCTATGATTTTTTAGTGAATTTTTTGAATTTAGGCATGTTTGGAATTATTCGATTGGGCCACGTCAGCATTGTATTTGTGTACATGAATGGCTACACTCCGTATTGTCAGGAGCTTTTCACACATCGGGAGCCATAGAAAATCAATGCTGGGATTGGGATTGATTGGGTTTCTCTGTTCCCTTTATGTAGCGAATGTATTGCGTTTTGTAAGTGTTTCGCCGCATCATGTTCTTGAGGAATCCAGCCGCAGAAGATCCCCGCATCTCTGTCGATGTTTTATTGAGAAACCGAAGGCATCGATTCATATGCTAAGTCTAGGGTTTTCTTCTTCGACCTTCTTCTACTCCTTTGTCTTCGACTTAGTCGCCATGACGGCGACTTCAAACTGTCGAGATCCACCTCAAGAGGAATTTCGCTAGTTTAGTGGCTTGTAACGATGTAGAAGATCGACCTATTCAATCATGGAGATCTCGCTTTATCATGCTCGACTGTGCGAAAGCATACCTCTGGCTTGAACAAAAGTGACGACAGGAAACTCGTAAATTCCTTAGTCAGTGCGTGCGATCACCATAGTTTTTTTGTTAAGGTTCTTTTTACTGATGCCTGTGTTGATTATAACTCAATTTTCTTTTATGTTTGTCAGGCCTTTGACGAAATGCTTGAAAGGAGCGGTGGGTGAAGGTGATCTGGTTGTACCTGAGAATGCTTCACGAGGTTTTGGGAAAGCGTTGAGGGATACTTGAGTTTGTTGATTTAACAAATCGCGTATCTATTTAGTGGCATCTTTACCCAACCTGAACTAACAGAGGCGGCGATCGCCAAGGTCACGATCTTCTTTATTCCTTTGATATTTTTTTTTATTTCCATTTCTTCCTTTCTTTCGCTTATTTAATTTGGTCTATATTTTCTTGACAGAGACATCGGTTTGATGCGAATCATTGGTCTCGATTTATCAATCCTTTTTGAGTTCTCTGGCGAACGTTGTTCTTTCCCTCTGGGCTTACCTGATGGGCGCAATGAAGCTTTATTGTTCCCGGTTTGGCATGACAGGAAGCTAATAATAGTCAAAAGGTAATGTTCCCTTTCGGATCATTTCTTTCTTACTCGTGGAATTGATTCTTCCTTTTGATTTGGATTACTTTTTTTCTTTGAAGGAGAGGGCTGGAGAGGTTTTAAGCTTTCTGACAAAGCTAGTGAGGATGTACCAGAGGGGTGTTGGACAATTCCTGAGTTAACCAGTCTGGTATTCGATTCCTGTGTCAGGTCTGAGTCGACGCCAGCATTTAACAAGGTGTTGACTTGTTCTTTTTCTTTTATCTGGTTTCTTTTTTTTTTGACTCCTACAGAACCTTGATTATATGTCAAATTACTAACTGGTACGCTTTCTGTCAGTATTTGACTTTTATTCTGAGCAAATATAGATCCGACACTTTCTGAGATTGAGATTGAGTTTGTGCTATATGGCTGTTTGCCAACAGCTTTGAGAGTTTACTGATGAATATCTGATGTTCTTTCCTGTTTCCTTTTTCTTTATTACATTTTTTTTGTGTATTCCTTGATTGTAGGCTGGCCATAGTGAGGAGTGAAGTGGGAAGAATTTGTTAGTTCATGATGTCCACTGTAGGTAGTTGCATCATGGGGATATTTCATGGTTTCTAATTGTGCCAAGAGAAAGGCTGGCATGAGCAGGTACCTGCTGTCATGAAGGTATTCCCTTCTTTCTCTTTTTTTTGACTTTTATTATTTATACTTTTGACATATGAAAGTCACTCATGTGTATATGTGATCTGAACCCCTTCTTTTCATATATACCTATATAGACATAGATATTTACATATAAATATACAAGCTTGAGATACTGGTGTTTATATTCTCATAAGTGGAGTTTCCTGACTAGTATGACTAAGACCTCTTTTTTGTTTTATTTTTTTAGCAATCATGCGACAATGCTAAAACAAAGGCAAAGGGAGAGGCCTCATGAGCATATGAAAATTTAGATGCACTATCATATTGTAAGGTGTATCTTTCCTCTCTTTTTTTTGTGTACTGGGTCATGATAGCATGTAGATGCCCACAGTTTCTCGTGTAAAGAAGGCAAACGTGAAGCAGTAAGAGTAAAAAAAAGAGATGATAAAATTAGCTAAAATATGCTATGAATCTTTGCTGGATAGTGACTTGATGCAAAGGAGAGTAGGTGTTAATTTATTATAGGAGTTTTACTATATATATGCTACATAATGACTAGATGCTAGTGATTAGTAATATAATTCTGTTACACCCATGCACATCATGAATTGATGGCTGGGTTGGATATAGAGGACTCTCAAAACCGACAAATCTTTAATATAGCATAGATAATGAAGGAAGGTAACAGACTAAGTAAGACTAAGTATTACTACCTTGTTTCTTACAGAATTTTGCTTTCTTACTTTCTCTCTTTTTTTTGTTTTCAGGGTTTCCCTCCAACAGAAGCTAAGTTTTCTACCTCCTTTCTTTTATTTTCTGTATGTGGCTAGTTTTGCTTTCTATTTGTATTCTCTCTTTCCTCCTTTTGTTGTTGTGTCTGGTTCTCTGCGTGTGTGTAGTTGTGTCTCTCTTGTGTGACCTCTTTTTTCTTCCCATGCAGCTGCCCCCTTTATTTATAGGCAGGGGTGGGGGCATTTTAGTCTTCAGTTATTTAAACTTTCTGTTCTCTCTCTTGTGCAGGGCTCATTAACTCCTCAAACACTCTGCTTTTCACCAAATGGCATACTTCTCTCTCCTTGCAGTTTGAGTAGAATACAGCCATAAGTGTTGTCATCTCAGCATTAATCCTCATTTCAGATACGATTCTCTTTCTCCCTCTTCCTTTTCTCTCATTTCATTCAAATGCTCTACTGTTGCTCCCTCTTAGTCTGGCTCTAGACTCTTTTTTTTTAGGCTTATACATGATGTATTCTTAGTGTACATGTCTTCAGGTCTCTTATGTAGTGCACATTCTTCTCTCTCATTCTTTCTGTTGTTGTATTCAGATATCCCATTGTTGATTTTTAATATGTACATTTTCCTTTCAGGTATAGCTCCAGATTCTTTGGCTCTGGGAGAGTGTGTATTCTCAATGTACACAGCTCCAAACTTCGGTACATCTCTCTCTTTATGCACAGTGGTTCCCCCATGGGTCTATTTACTTCTCCACCTGTCACTTTGACCGCACCATTCTCCTTATTGAGGCATGAGACTTGCTCCAAAGAAAGCATAGTTTCATGGTAATTACCAAAGTCCTTTCTCCCTTCTTTACTGTGCATTCTGTCTTTTTATTCACCATTGTTTTAAGCTGCTCTTCCCTTTCTGTATTGTCAACATTCAGGTCAACAAATCATCATCTTATTCTCCACTTTTTTTACAATCTCATAGTTTTGGTGTGGTCAAAACTTAATTAAGTTTCTTCCTTCTTCCTCTGTAGGTGCAGTGACAGTTCACCTCCTATATTGAGTGACTAACTGTTGTGTTTTACACTTCAGATCCCCTCTCTGTGACTATCACAAGTTCCTTTTCCTCTTCCTTATTATGCATTCTGTTTGTATTCACCATTTGTTTTGAACTATTCTCTTGGTTCCAATACTCAGGTTCACAATACCTCCCTTCTTATTATTCATCATCATTTTTTTTTGACTTGCATTGCATCTATGTGACCACAGCCCAACCAACTCTTTTCTTTTCTTATTGCAGGTGCATTCATTGGCTATTGATAGCTTATTTTCTGTTCTGGACAGCTGAGTATCCTTCTGCCATTTGTTGTAAGTTCCTCTTCATTTATTTTGTTGTTTAATTTCCTTTCTTTTTTTCTTGTGTATTCCTTTTTTGTTTGGCTGCACGCTTATTGTTATTATTTTTTCACACTTTCTCTTTTTGCATGGCTGTGTCTCCTCTCTAGCCACATTGATTGCTTCACTGGGCGACTGGCATCATCCTTGTTTGGCTGCGCCTGACTCTTCAGAGTAGGCTGTCACATGGATTAGGTGAGGCATGGGGGTTCTTGGGTATTAATTTTTCCTTCTCTTCTCTTTTTTTGATTACTCCAGAATCTCATGTAATCTGCTCATTACTGCAGGTCAAACTTTGCTGTGCCCTTCCCACCTGGAGCAGCAGATTCCTTTGGATTTAGAACATTCATTGGTATGTACTATATTGGGCCTTTGGGGTGTTTTCACTTCTCTGTGGAACTTTGATGTAAAGAATTACTTTAGCAGCCCTACTTTCCCTCCAGACAAACAAGTGCTCTTTCCCCCTCTTTTTTTTTTGCGCATATTTCTTTCTTCCTTGGTTGTAATAAACGTAAGAAGCTGTTGTTTGTTTTTTTTTTGGTTGACTGATGGGATCGTGGGCTATTCACCCCCCCCCCCCCCTTTTTTTATTTGCTTTCTTTTCCTTTTCGATGGTAAACAAGGGGTTCAATTTTGGGTTATTTTGGTACTTGTATACTGTCTCCAGAATACCTAAGTGCTCCCCCTTCCCCTTCGGGTCTTTTGCATGTTTATTCGTTGTGCCAAATCAGCTTTCAACTCAACTTTATAACTGTTATCGGCTTATTAGGAATTTTAATCAACATGCTGGCTTTACTTTGGTTCCCTCAAGTTTCTTTTTGAAGTAACGAGCTTGACAACTTTGATTCAGCCTTGCTTTGTGCCTGCATTTTCCTTAAGATTTTGAATACAGCAGCGACAATGGATGATACGGCATCACCATCTTTTCTTTCTCATCGTTTCCAAGCGACATCAAGGGCCGAACGACTCATCAGATAGATAATGTACGGATAATATCATGACAGCCGAGGTCACCCCCCCTTTATATTCTCGCTGCATCTTCGTTATGGGGCCGAAGTTGATAAATTTTAACCGGCCCATATGGAAATCTTTCACTGTTATACTTGTAGCCAAATATACAAGTCGTTCGATATTTCCTCTTTTGTAATGAGTATCATTTTCCCAACGGGTTTCTCATTCACAAATTGTCAAAATATCGCCTTCCATTTTTATTGAACTTTATCGCGACCCGAAACAAAATATTGCAAGTTCAATTTCGCATAGCGAATTCATATACCTTCGAAATTGCTAGTTTCCGCGATTAAATTTCTCTTAACTTATCTTGAGTTAAGTTCTGGAATACCAAACATTTCTTGAATATCTCGTGTTGTCGTGACCGCGTATTTTTATAGGTCAACAAATGCCCCCCACCAGAGTTGATTGTGAGAGTTCTGACTTGAACAATCTACTCTGGTGTTTCTTGATTTCATAATTCTTCCTTTCTTCTTATGACAACATGCTCATTCCTTACTTTTTCTTGCTTTTCAGCATGGATCCGCTTGATTCGGCCCCTGGATTTTCTTTTGTGCGATCTTCTCCTTACGGGCCTTCTGACCAAGAGATTAATGGCCGAATTCGTGAACTGGACCCTGGCAATCGTCACCAAGCCCTTCATCGCGGCTGGCGAGACCGTATGTTATCAGGTAGGGATATTTACAGGGGATTATATACTCGTCATAGGAGGACAAATTATGAGATAAACCCGACCAGTCCCTTTCCTGTGGCTGAGCCCGTTTCATGGACCTTTACGGGGCAGACTCAAGTTGTTACACATTTTTCTGAAGCCGGGAATCCTTGGAGAGGGATTGTTCGTGAGAAAGAATGTGTCTTCCTTGGCCCTGAAGGACAGCCTGATCCATCACCAGTTCATCTATTGAGTACGGAGATGATGGCCGGTAGGGTTACCCCATGGTCTTTGGATTTCCTTCGTCTGAGTGGGCATTTGAGGGTTTACCCTGGTCAGGTTGAGTGGATTAGGTACGTGTTGTCTCATATGGGTGATATGCTGAGACGAGTTCATCTTTATGAGGGGGTTTTCTTGTCTCTTTTCCACTACCCACACAACCCGACTTTGTTCCGAGCTTTTGCCACAAGCTGGAATCACATCACTAACACCCTTTTCTTGGCTGATCGAGAGATGACAATTACTATATGGGAGATGTCTCAATTAGCCGGCTTGCCTATTTTTGGCTATCCTTATGAGGAGTGGGTCCCCCCTGATGCGGAATTATTCGGGATTCGGTCTAATGGACGACCTCGTTATCCTGATTCTCTTCGTCAGATGTTTGACATATATTATGAGATTGCCGCGACTGACCCGAAGGAAGGTTTTCATCCCATGGTTTCTTTTCGAGATTGGATTAGTTTCTTCATGAACCGGGTATCCCCCGAAGATAACTGGCGGTGTTCTTTCGCCATTCCAACTGATCCATTCGGTATTGGCCGGGCTGCTGTGAGCATTGATGCTACAGACCTGGGTATTACTTTTGAGAGGCTGAGCTCTCGATTTTTAGATGATGAGGCCATTCTTACAGCGTTCTTCGCCTGGTGGCTTTGCCATTTTGTGGTTGTGAGTCATCCTGCAGGTTACATTCGTCCAGGAGTCTTTATGATGGCTAACGCCTTGGCACGGGGAATTCGAGTTTCACTTGCTATCCCTGCTCTCGTCACTGTTTACAGATCTTTGAGGGAGGTTACTACTTCTCGTGATCCCTCATTGTCTCACGTGGCGGTACCCTTTCATTTGATTGATGGGTGGTTATATGCTTACTGGAGGGACTTCCATGGTGTGATCATGCCGACTAGCTTGTCGCGACATCTGCCCTTCTTGGCTCACATTGCTGGGGCATCTACTTTTTCACCAGATCAGATTAGGACCCATTTCCTTTTCTGGCAGCGTGGTCATATTGCTGCTTATACTTGGCCTCGAGTGTTTGTTAGAGGATTACCCACTTCTTTTGGCGAGGGAGTTCTTGTCAGGGATGACCCTCTTGCCTCTGGAGATGATTGGGCTATCATCATGGCATTTATGATTAGTTTCAGAGAGGGATTTTTACCACATAGACAGGATGATGGAATTTTTATGGAACCATACTGCCCTCAGCGAGTAGCTTGGCAGTTCGGATTTGATCAGGGGATTCCTTCTTTTACCATACCACTTCGTCCCCCCAGAGTATCATTGTCATCTCTCAGTGATTATTGGATGTCTATCCTTCGTACTGGTACAGGGGTTAGTTTCTTTGTTCCCCATCCTGTTCGGATTGGTCATATCACCGTCCAGTATTTGCAGTGGTATCACGATCTGATAAGTGCCCACCATTCCTTGGATGAAGGTGATCTAAAGAAATTCGTGTACTTGGCAGATCATTCTGCTAGAAAAAGAAGGAGGCCCGGCATGTTATCTGCCTCAACTGGTTCTAGGAGATTTTCAGGCCCGATCAACTTACATGCCTGGCGAGGGGTAGCAGGCAGTTTGGGCCCTCTTCCCTGTTCGAGTCCCCCTGGAGCTTTTCCTTCCCTAGCAAGAGATGTTCCGAGAATTATTAGCCTCCCTTCTGAGTTATGGGTTGGAGTACTACCACTTGCTAGCGCAGATCCGGGGACTTCTGGTAGAATTTGGCAATTCCTTTTCCCTTTCTCTTATCTCATATATCCTAGATAAAAGGGGTTATGCTAATTTTCTTTCCAAATATTGCAGGAACCATGATGACCAATCCGTTTTCATCGGGTCAGCTGGATGCAGGAGCGGGCCCTTCTTCCGTTCCTAGCGATAGCGCCCCGATTGATGCCGTAATGGGAGTTATCTCCAGTTCTCAAGGTAATCCCTTTCAAATAAGTTTATCTTCCTCCTCATTCTTTTTTTTCGTATGCTTACACTTATTTGTCATATCATTACAGGGATTATTCAGTCTTTAGAGCACCATCTTTTAGGAGATGAGATGGAGACTCAGGCAGAGATGGATTATGTCCCTTACTCCGACGAGGAGAGGGAGAAGGAGTTACAGGCTTGCCTAGCTCATATTCTTTCGCATCCTGAGAGCATGGCGCCACTGGCTGAGGACAGATCAGAGGTTGTTCCTTTTTCTACCCCCCTTGCAGGCGGCACGGAGATTCCAGTTTTTGATGCCCCGTTGGCTGTTGTTGCACAGGGTACTTTAGGGTTTCCAGTTTCAGCTGGACCAGGTGAGGTGTTTTCTGCCATCCATCTTTATTATCATTGGCATTTTTGTAGTGAGAAATTTGACTTTTATTTCTATTATTCTGGCTTTTACAGAGATACTTATTACTGAGAGCGTGACACCTTCTGTTGCACCAGTCTTTACAGATGTGTCTGTTACCCAGGGTTCGATTCTTCCTGGTGTTCCAGTTTCTTCGGATGCATCTATTGTTCAGAACTTATCTCCTTCCGCTGTGCCAGTTTTCACGGATACATTTGTCATTCATAGTCCATCTCTCTCTGCTGTATTAGCTTTCACAGATGCGCTTGCCACTCAGAGTTTATCTCCCTCTGCTGTCCCAGCTTTCACAGATGCGCTTGCCACTCAGGGTTTGCCTCTTTCTGCTGTGCCACCTTTTACAGATGCGCTTGCCACTCAGAGTCTATCTCCCTCTGCTGTTCCAGTTGCCACTGATGCCGTGCCTGCCATTGGGAGTGCTCCTCCGGTTGATTCTTTTGCACCTTTAGAGTTAGAGGATATTCCTGAGACTGGACTTTACTCATTCCTTATGAGTTCTATTGGTGGAGGTGGTACTGGTGGCGGTGAGCTTGCTGATGTGGTTGGTTCTTGTGCTTGCCCAGTCACTGGTACATTCCTGGCATACTGATTATCTCCACTTCCTTTAGTTAAAATTTCTTGCCACCTTTTCTCACTCTTCTTCTCTTTTCTAGGTGCTTCGGCTTTGGTTCTTGCAGCGCCTGGAGTTACATCTAGTGCTCCTCCGTTATCTAGCTTGCCTCTATTTTCTTCAGGTAGCTTTTATCTCAAGCGGTATTGTTCGCACCCATTTTACTATTGATCTGACTCCTACCTTTTATATGTGGTGGTTACAGATTTGATTGGAGCCGAGGGATCGCGACCAGGGGTTGACACGATCGGAGTTACGACGGATGTGTTATTTGAGTACACGGCTTTGGGGCTACTTGGTATATTTCTTTTCTCCCTTTTGGTATTTTCCGCTTTCTTTTTCTTGTCCATATTTCATCATTGCTTGTTGTTTCGCAGAGGCCATTCCTGGTGAGTCTGTCATTCCACCAGTGTCTACAGCCCTAGCTAGTCCGACTGAGGTTCAGGCTCCAGTATCCCCTTCTGAGTCTACTGCTTCGACTTCTGACATTGCTTCACCTTCTACACAGGGTTTTGAGGCAGTCCCTCGTGACTTTGGTGTTTAGAGGCATATATCGGGTGTATTATATGTATATCGGGTGTATTATATGTATTTTATGCAGCGATGTTTTCTTACTAGCATGTACCACCGCGGGAACATATATCCGCCTATTATCTCCCTATCTTTGAGGTGTACTGTTGTTTATGTGACTGTTGCTAGCAGATTTTTAGGTGTACCCTGGTTATGCTGCTTATCAGCTTAGACTATGCCAGATTATATGATGTAGTGCTATGTATGAGTTTGGACTTCTCATATATCTTTTTGTTGTCATGGATTTGCTATTGTGACTTCTTTCTTTTGCACACAATCATACTAGTGCGAGGCACTATTTATAACGGCTATGAGTGCAACGGCTATATAACGGCTAAGCGCAACGGCTATATCACCTCGTTTCGCGTGCTTCTTTTCCAACGGCTATCTTCATTCTCTTTAAATTTCATTCTTCATTCACTTCTTCATTATCTTTCCTTCTTCCAACATATCTTTTCTTACTCTCCGCTTGCTTCATGGATGATCATGGTAACATTGAAGACGAGAATGACATTGTTGAAGAAATTGAAGAAGTCACAGAAGATGCCGATCCGGCAATTGATCATGCAACCGACGGCATGTTTCCTGACAACTGGCCCTCAGATTATGCACTACATCAAGAGCGGGCGTACTGGAGGCCGCTTTCTTCACACAATTGGGGAACCAACTCTGCCCCACCAGATTCTCACGGTGATGAGGGATGGTTTTGTTTCCATTTCCTTTGCCTTCCATTAATTGTCGGTATTCTCGCAATGCTGCTTCTGGTGCAGTATTTGCGTGAGTGGGGCATGTAGTTAAAGCCGTGCCTAGCAGCTTATATTATGCTTGAATGTATTTTCCTTTTGATTGTGTGATGTTTTCATGTAACCTGCTCCTGTTCGGCTAATGAAACGTCATCATTGTCTCATTTTTGAGAATCAGAGTATGGACCCTTACGTGTGATTTTGGGCCGGTCCAAATAATCTTTATCGGGTTATAGGCCCTGCAGACCCCTAAGAATTTAAAATGCCCCCTGTGTTTATCATAGGGATCTCTCTGAGAGGATTTCTTTCCTTGACTGCTTTTTATTTCAGGCTAGTTTCGGTTGAGGCCCGAATTTTCACTTTGATTGGTAGAGCGCACAGCAGCATGTGTTGAGTTCTATTATGAAACATTTTGTCGGAGAGGAACGTCTCATATAATTATGTGGAAGCGGGATTTGCAATCAGCATCTTTTGGAAGGACATTGCCTCTTTCGCAGATCTTTCTATTGGCGGAATGTGTAATTGTTTTCATCATTCCCTTTTCTCGACAGACACATTAAATTGCCGTAATTTTTGTCGGTTTCTCATCTATCTGCATTGAACATGTCTCTGACCTGGGAGACACATTATTTGTTTGTTTCTGTGTCCAACCTGTGCGTGGCACACCTGGCTTCTTCGAAGTTACATTTGACTTCACCTTCTGGGGCTATGCACTGTATGTATATGAGCGATTGTTGTTGTTTATATTCAGCATCTTCCTTCTTCAGCACACATCTCCATCTTCACGGTTGATCGCATGGCTTTCATGGATGCCTTCTTTTCTGGGGTGAAGGAGTTCTTGACTGCTATCATGTTGCCAAGAAACCTCTTTTTGCTGGCTATCTCCGTTTTATCTTTCTTGGTAGGCTGGAAAATGACCTTATGCGCCCCCTTCAATCATGGGCCCTGTTCTGAAGCATGCATCTCTTGGCAGGCGCCTGACCCTCTGCTCATTCAGGGGTTGTTGGCTCTTTTCATGCTGTTTTATAGATCCCGTATGACCATTGTGGTGTTCTTTCTAACCCTTTTTCTTATTTCTAGAGGTAGTCTCCATTTAGGATGAAGGGTTTGGGGGATATGTATTTAGACTTATAGGCAAGGTTTGGATTGTAATGGTCGCATCTGTATTTGGCATGATTTTTGTTGAACTTGTTTGTATCCCTGTGAGTGATTCAAGGATTGAGATGTTTTGGTGCCATTTTATATTACAGCATTTTGGGGAATGAATTCATTTTTCCTTTGTGAGTTAGCAACGGGCTATGTCTGTGCATGATTTTGCTTGTTTGTGGTGCTGAATTACTGTTTATGGTATTCGTCTATGGGTTGATTTTGGTCAAGGCCCAAAATTCTAAAAGCCTCGTTTATCCTTTTGGGTCCGGTAAGATAAACGCCAACCGGTGTCAGTTGCTTATGGTGCACTCTGACATAATTGACCATTTCGTTCGTGGATTTTGGCTTGTGGAACTTTGTGGAGTTCGGAAAATTTATGGAAGAAATGCATTATAATGTTCATTCGGAACAATGCGTTTCTTGAATTCTGTAATTCCAGGGACATAAAGCTCCAGTTGCTCGCCGTACCTGCAAGAAACAATAGTTGTTACTTATGATATGAGTGTGATTTGGTGGGGGGTTTGGTGCCCTCAGATAGCTTCATGGGGCGGTGCCTTGATGCCTTCAGACTTCTTCATTAGGCATAGGTGTCTTGGAGAACCACTAAGGGTTTCTTTGACATGGCTTCGCGTTCTCTAGAACCCGAAGGTCCCTTCATCAACCGCGGATTTTTTAGGGTAAATTTATTTTTTGTGCATTTGGAGACCACACAGGTATCCTCAACACTTGCTGATTTTGGTTAAGGCCCAAAATATCTAAAAGCCTCATTCATCTTTTCATGTCTGGTAAGATGAATGACAACCAGTGTCAGTTGCTTATGGCGCACTCCGACATAATTGACCATTTTTTTGTTTGTGGATTTTTTTGGTTTGTGGAATTTATGGAGTTTGGAAAATTTATGGAAGAAATGCATCATAATGTCCATTTGGAACAATGCGTTTCTTGAATTTTGTCATCTCCAGGGACATAAAGCTTCTGGCGCTCGCTGTACCTGCAAGAAAACATGTAATATGGGTGTGATTTAATGGGGGGTTTGGTGCCCTCAGATAGCTTCATGGGGCGGTGCCTTGATGCCTTCAGGCTCCTTCATTAGGCATAGGTGTCTTGGAGAACCACTAAGGCTTTCTTTGACACGGCTTCGCGTTCTCTGGAACTCGAAGGTCCCTTCATCAACCGCGGATTTTTTAGGGTAAATTTATTTTTTGTGCATTTGGAGACCACATAGGTATCCTCAACACTTGCTGATTTTGGTTAAGGCCCAAAATATCTAAAAGCCTCATTCATCTTTTCATGTCTGGTAAGATGAATGACAACCAGTGTCAGTTGCTTATGGCGCACTCTGACATAATTGACCATTTTTTGTTTGTGGATTTTTGGTTTGATGGGATTTTACTGAGTGGACATTTCGTTTTGGTGGATTTTTGGTGGGATTTTGTGGAAGTTATATTTTGGTGAATTTTTTTATTTGGTGAGATTTTATGGAGATTTTTTTTAATCGATTTTTGAAAGCTTCTCTTCTTTTTTTGCTTGATTTGATGGGAGTTTGTTGTCATTCTCCCTGCAGAATTGTCTGGCAAGTTTGACCATTTCGAAAGCGAGGTTGCCTTTGTCGGCAAGCGGGGTGCACTTGTCGATTTTTCACGGGCTTTGGATTTTTTTAGGATTTTGTCGGCTACAGGATGGATTCCGGATGTGACGCCTCAGGAGCGGCCTCGTGTGTCCGTATCTTCATTGTTTGGCTCGTAGTCTTTTGTTCGGGATTTGATTTAATCGACCCGTCATGTCTCTAGAACTTTTGCCGGATACGGGTGCATGCTGGATTTGACGTTCCAAGAGCAGGCTTGCGTGTCTGCATTTTATTCCTTTGACCCGAAGGCTCGGACTCAGGTTCGTATTTTTAAGTCGGGGTTGGACTTATCCGACCCTATGTGTCTTCTTTATCACGATTCTGGCCTATATATAGAGCCTATTCCTTTTATAGATTCCTTACTCTTTTTCATTCAGTTTTTTATTAAAGTGGTCCACTCATGGAATCCCCTCTGATCCCAACTAGAAAGCGTCGCACTAACTTACCGGCACTTGTTCCCACTGATTGGTCTTATGGTCCCCAAAATCGTTACCTTTTCCGAGACAGTGAGGCTTTTGAGTGTTTTCACAATAACATGAGTGCTGAGGACAGGCCCGTGACTCAATGTTGTTATTTCGATCCCTTGGGCAGGTTGGCGAGGGAACATTCTCGTCTTCTTGTTAGTTGGGTTGATTTTTGGAGCTTGCGAAGACTGGTTGGCCGCCGTTCTTCTTACCATCCTCAAATCACCAGGCTGTTTTATGCCAATTTTCGTATTTCGTACAATCACAAGAATGTGCCCCAGGCCTCTTCTTTTCTCTTTGGGAGGTACATTCCGCTTGGGCTTACCGAGTTTGCACACTTTTTGGAGGTTTCCGCAACTTTAGATGGCGTCCCTGTTTATACTTACGTCAGTTGGCCACGCGATTGTGAGAGCCGTCACATGTACCGGCGTTGGTTCAAGTTCCGGGCTGATCCCATTGATGGAACAATGTCTACTTCAACTTTGCCTGCTTTGCATAGGTTACATCTTTTTCCTTCATTTTAGCGCGTGCCTGTATTGCATTTTTTTTTTTGCAACCCTTTTCTTATCACTTGTTATTTTTTTTTTTTTGTAGGGCTTTATTTGCCATGATCACCCATATTCTTTTACCCCAGGATATCTTCACCAATATCACTAGTTCCGAGACCCTCTTTTATTTGCGTCACTTGATTGCGAGAGATAAAAGGCTTAATGTAGGACATGTCATTCTCCGGCACATGCATCTGGCGTCAGAGTCTTCACACTTACCGCTGCCCTACGGGCATTTGATAGAAGAGTATATGCTTCGATTGGGCGTTCCATTACCAGACAAGCTGTGGGGAAAGCCTTTCTCTGGTTGTGATGTGGCGCATCCCCGGAACTTGGTTGGAGATCTCACTGTTTTGGGATGGGTTGAGAATTCTGTTGGGAAGTTGATTCCTGACCCTTATTATCCGGTGAACAGCTATATTCTGAAGCTTGGTGCTGCCCCCAATCAGTACGGGCCTCCACGAGAAGGATCTCCGCCGTCTGACGCTGAGTCGAACACCGATGGTCCCAAGATTCCCATGTCTCACCTTGACAAGAGGTTTGATGATGTGTATACGCTTCTCGGGATCATGGAGAAGAAAATTGACAGAGTCCTCACTGCTCTTGGTTCTCAGGTTGCGAACGTTCCTCAGTTCTCGGGCGTTTCAAGGACTGGGGCCGTATGTCAGGGCATACAGGCCGTGGATCTGAACCAGGAGGTGGGCTCAAATGAGGAGGTAGACACCACCATCAGGCTTTAAAGCCTCTGGTTGTCGAGCTCTTTTCAGCTTAGGTGCTTGTAATTTCTGTTTGGGTGCTTGTTATTTCAGCTTAGGTGCTTGTTATTTTAGTTTAGGTGCTTGTGGCATTTGGGAGAAATGCCTCGCCTTGCGGTCGGGGCGAGGTCCCCTGAATTTGGAGTTGAAGTGGTTGTCAGACTTCCTTCCTTGTGGTACCGGAGGACGAATTTTCTTCTCTCCTTTTTCTTCCTCTTTTTTTTTTTTATCCTAGTGGTCGGTTGACTAAGGATTGGTGTTTGGGCAAGTTCCGGTGTGGTCCCAAATTGAGAGCGTCAGGACGGACTGGTATCTTTTGCGAGCTTGTAAAGGGGGTGAAGCCTTTTTGGTCCGGGGAGCTTGCGAAGCGACCCAGGGAGGGTGCTTTCGTATCCGAATTTATTATATTTATGTACAGGATTTTTTTTTCTTTTTTTTTTTTTTTTTTTTTTTAGCTATGTATAAGTGTTTCTACAGCCGTGCTTATTTTATCTATGTACAAAGGAACATTTCTTATGCACTTATCATTCTCGCCTTTTATATGAGTCTGAGCTTTTTGCTTCGGCACAGGCCTATGCATAATATTTCTTTAAATATCTCCCATTTATGGGCCCCATAGGGAGGTTTCCTTCTTTGTCGACTAAAAGATATGCTCCCCCCTCGAATACCTGTTTAATCGCATACGGCCCTTCCCAGTTGGGTGAAAATTTAGGGCCATGATGTCTTCCTTGAATGGGCCGTTTTAATACCAGTACCAATTCTCCTTTTTGGAATGTACGCGCTCGAGCTAATTTATCATATGCTCTCGCCATTTGTGCTCGATATACTTCTAGTCTTTGCTGAGCGGCTAATCGAGTTTCATCCATGGCATCCAGCTCTTCTAGCCTCAATCTGGCTTGTTCGTCCAATGTCATTTCACAATGCATGGCCGTTCTATGGGATGGAAGCTCTATCTCTAGAGGGAGGATAGCCTCAACACCGAAAACTAGCGAATATGGGGTGGCTTGAGTTGGTGTTTTCTCGGTGGTTCTATATGCCCAAAGCACTTCTGGAAGTCGCTCGTGCCAAGTTCGGTGGTCTTTGCCCATCATTTTCCTCAAAATGCGTACCAGTGTTTTATTGAAAGCTTCGGCCAATCCGTTGGCTCGTGGATTGTAAATTGAGGAACATCGCCAGTCTATTTTGTGACGCCGAGTGAAATTATGCACCTTAGCATTTCTGAAGGCTGTACCATTGTCGGAGATAATCCTTCGAGGAGTTCCAAAGCGGTATATGACTCGTGTTTGAAAGAATTTGATCACATCTTCAGCTTTTACTTCTTTGTAGGCCTCCGCTTCGGCCCATTTGGAGAAGTAATCAGTTGCAGCCAATATATATCGATGCCCCCTGGACGAAGGTGGGTCAATTGGGCCAATTATATCTGTCCCCCACATATCAAAGGGCCACGAGGCGACTGTCGGGTGTAACGGCCCGGGATGTTGGTGTATAAAATCTCCATTGACTTGACATGCATGGCATTTTCTCGCAAATTTTTCACAGTCGGATACCATAGATGGCCAATAGTACCCAAGGCGTTTGATTTGCAATCTCATTTTTGGGCCTGATTGATGGGCTCCACATATTCCAGAATGGACTTCTTGCATGGTCTGCTCAGCTTCCTGTTGTGATACACATCTAAGCCACATTTGGTCATATGATCTCCAATAGAGAGTATTGTTTACAAAAACATATCTCAGAGCTCGCTTCCTGATTTGTTCCCTTAGTGCTTTATCTTTAGGTAGCGTTCCTTGCCAGAAATAATCGATGAAGGGTTGTCTCCAGTCTTCTTTTTCCTCGACTTCTTGCACCACCTGAGTTTCTTTTCCTTGGCTTTCCCAAACCGCGACATCTACGAGCATGGCGTTATCAACGTCTGGCTCAAGACTCATAAAATAAGGCGCTAGCGATGTGCGACTATGGATCACAATCTGGGTTCCTTTCGAGCCTGGTTCCCCGAGTTCTTTGGCGAGCCTTGCCAGAGCATCAGCTTGTCCGTTCATAGCTCTGGACACTTTCTCTAATGTCACTTGGGAAAATTGGGCGATTAGCTCCAATGCTTTCTCGTTATATTTAACAAGTTCTGGTTTGAGCGTTTGATATGTCCCCTTGACCTGATTTAGGATTAACTGTGAATCACCATGTACTTTTAGCCGTTTAATTCCCATTTTTAAGGCAATTTCGAGGCCTACAATCAATGCTTCGTACTCGGCTTCATTATTGGTGCACGGTTCGGTGAGCACAAAGGAGTAGCGCATGACGCTCCCTTCTGGTGTGACAAATATCAGACCTACCCCTGCTCGTATCTTTGGCAATCTAGGCTTGACTGCTGGTTGTATGGAAGAAGCACCGTCAAAGTACATTTTCCAATATGGCTCCCCTTCTTCGACAAGCAATGCTTCTTCGTCGGGAAATTCACAAGCAAGGGGCGAATTATCAGGGATAGGATGGGCGGCTAAAAAGTCTGCCAAAGCTTGGCCCTTAATGGCTTTTTGAGGAGCGTATGTGATATCAAACTCCATCAGAGCGATGGTCCATCTTGCTAATCTTCCTGTGAGTACGGGCCGGGTCATTAGAAACTTTAAAGGGTCCACTTTTGAGATGAGTGTGACTTTATGGGCCAGCATGTAATGTCTCAACTTCTTGGTAGCAAATACCAGGGCCAAACAGTGTTTCTCAATTGGTGAATAAGCGTATTCAGCGCCCACTAACATCCGACTGAGATAGTACAATGCGTTTTCTTTTCTTTCGTCGTTCTCTTGGGCCAACAATGCCCCCAACGAGCCATCTGTAGCGGTTGTATAAAGGATGAGAGGTTTGCCAGGGATAGGCGCCGCCAGCACTGGTGGATTAAGAAGGTAACTTTTGATATCGTCGAAAGCTTTTTGACACTGTTTCCCCCATTTAAACGGGGTATCCTTTTTTGTGAGCTGAGTGAATGGCTTGATTTTTCCAGAGAGGTTGGCAATGAACCTTCTGATATATGCTAGCCGCCCCTGCAGGGATCAGAGCTGTTTCAAGTTTCTGGGTGGCGGTAGCTCTTGGATCGCCTTGATCTTTGCCGGGTCGATTTCAATTCCCCGATGTCTAACCACAAATCCAAGAAATTTTCCTGAAGAGACCATGAATGCGCATTTTAACGGGTTGAGTTTGAGAGCATGCAACCGCAACCGTTCGAACACGAGGCGAAGGTATTGGAGATGTTCTTTATGGGAGTGTGCTTTTACTACCAAATCATCGACATAACATTCAACTACTCGATGTATCAGATCATCAAAGATTTTTGTCATGGCTCTCTGGTAAGTGGCACCAGCATTCTTCAGGCCAAAGGGCATAACTTTGTAACAGTAAATGCCTATAGGTGTGCGAAATGCAGTATGTTTTTGATCTTCTTCGTCCATCTTTATTTGATTATACCCTGAATACCCGTCCATGAAGGAAAATACTTCATAGGCCGAAGTATGGTCGATGATTATTTCTGTTACAGGTAAAGGGAAGTCGTCTTTCGGACATGCCTTGTTCAGATCCCTGAAGTCGACACAGACTCTGATTTGTCCATTCTTTTTCTTGACTGGAACTACGCTGGCCACCCAATCAGGAGTTTCCTCCTCTCGGACAAAGCCCGCCTCAATGAGCTTTTTGACTTCTGCTGTGACCTTTTCTTCCAATTCAATTCTCATTCTCCGAGGTGTTTGTTTGATTGGTTTAAAGCTTGGATCTATTTTCAATTTGTGTACGGCTATAGTTGGATCTAGCCCTGGCATTTCACTATAGTTCCATGCGAAACAATCCACATATTCGATCAATAACGACTTTAGTTGTTCTTGTTGTTCAGGAGGAAGAGATGCATTTACAAAGGTCAGTCGAGGATCTTTAGCAGTGCCCAAATTTACTTCAACCAGTTCATCTACAGTGTTCTGTCCTCCTTCTTCGAGTTCTTTTGGCGCCGTCTTCAGAGTTGTAATGAATTGGTCATCATCACGATTCCTCTTTTCAGTCACAGTGTGGCAAGCGTACGTCACTTCTTTGGCACGATTCTCTTTTACTATGAGGTAAGTGGGTTCATCAATACCCCAGAACTTTTCATATTTTCTCTTGATGCTTACTCTTTTGTTGGATCGGCGATATCCTAGTCCCCTGGTATTTCTCAGTTTACCATCAGCTCCTTTTATTGGTTTAGGAGCTTCATTCCATAGTCTCCGAAATATTCTTGCCCTTTTTTTGTCGATCGGTTCGAGGCATCGGAGTTTTTTGAAAAGATTGATCAATTCTTCTTTGTAGTATCCTCTTGGTCTGAATGGCGTGAGTTCTGTTTCTTTTTCACTCAACCATTTCTTCTGGTCATCATTCTCAGCCTGGTTGTTACCGGCTTTGTAGAAAAGAATTGGCGGTTGTACTATTTTTCCGTCTTCTGAGTATTCCACCTTTGCAGGGACCATGAGTATCTCCAGATTGTCCACTTGTTTTGTTTCGTGGCTTGTCGAGTCTTTGCAACACTTTTCTGCTGCTAAACTCACAACCATAGCACTTTGTTTCTTCGGCGTCTCTTTTCTACTACTTTTGGCAGTTCCATTGCCCCGGTCCTTTTTGAGGGATGTCAAGACTTTGTCTGTCTTCGGAGATGGAGTCACTGGTATAAACCTGACTTTCAGGGTCTGTTGGTTTTTGCTGAGAATTGACGTCTGACACCATTTCTTCAGGGAAGTAGAATCGTGCATCTTCAAGGTGTACTTCGTTCACTGTGAAGGGATGGTCATCTCCTTTTATTCTTTTCTGCTGGTCATCTTTCATGTATTTTATGCATTGGTGAAGAGTCGAGGGCACCAATTGATTTTCGTGCAACCACGGTCGACCTAATAATGCCCCGTAAACGGTGTCGACTTCTATGACAAAGAATTTTATTTTGGTTGTCAATTCTCCAAACCGAAATGATAGGGTGATTCCCCCAAGTGTTTCTTGGGCGTGCTGATCGAAACCTGAGATTGCCAGCCGTTCTTTGGATAGGTCACTAACGTTCAAGTTGAGATACAATAAAGATTTTAACGGGAGGATGTTAATTGAGGATCCCGGATCAACTAGCATTCTTTTAAGTTTTGTTTTCTTAAACGTCCCCGTGATGTATAAGGGTCGATTGTGTTCGGCAGTGCCTGTAAGCAAATCCTCCTCAGTAAAAGTTATTGTGGCACACATTTCTTCGTCCTCCGTCGGGTGATTTTCTTCTTCCTCCACCATGTTATTTCGAAAAACATCTGGATCCTGAAGAGCATGAATGAGGACATCTCTCAAATTTTGAGACATCATCAAGGCATCGAAAATGCTGAGTGGAGCTGGGACTTTTCGTAGATGTGACAATATGTTATAATCGACACTCGTTGTCTCATTTCTTTTGTCGGGAGTTGCAACTTCTACTGTCACTTTTTCTGTTCTGTTCTTTTCTTTTGGTGGCTGGCGTTCTGGTATATTTGTGCCAGAACGGAGGCTGACATTACACTCATTTTGACAAGGTGTAGCAAGATCGTCGAACAGGCTTTCCTAACATAACTGCCCCCGATTGTGCAGTAGGGATCATTGTTGGTTCCTCTTCGGTAGTGTCACAATATTCGTCTTCATTAGGCTCGTCTGAGGATTCGCTATCATATCCCTCGACCGAGGATGGGAGTTCTTTCAGATCTCTTTTGAATGTGATCATATTAACAAATTCTCGTCTGGGATTTTCAGGTGCTCTTTCCTCCGGCCTGGGTGGCATGACACCGAGTCGTGCTTCTCTTAGCAAGGATCGTTGCTGTGAATTCACGCGGCTGAGTTGACCCTCCATTTCCACCCATGTTTGGAAAGCGGGACACCTTCTTGTGGTGTGCCCCCTTTCTTGATGATATAAACAGAATTTGGATTCATTCATATCTCTGATCCCTTGTGCGCACCAGTTTAACGGGAGATGTTCCTGCTTCTGCATTTCTTGTCCAGGAATTCGGGATGGACTTTCGTCGTAGGGATGTGGATCATTTCTCATTTCTCCCGACGGCCGATTGTGGTATTCTTTGATTTGCGTTGTGTTGGTATTTCTCTTCTCAAAAGTTTGATTTCTCAACACTCTTGCATTTCTGACTTTTCTGAGATCAAATCGCAGTTGCCATCCTGGATGTGTTCTTTCTCTCGCTGCAAGGTCTTCCTGTGCAATCGCAGAGATTTGATTTTGAGGGATCGGTGAATGAACTCTCCTTCGATAAGGAATGTTACGCCTAGGATTTGCAGGTAGCCTTCCCGAGAGTTGATCATCTCGAGTTGCGTTGTATGGTATCTCTAGTAGTTCATCTTGATTGTGCCGAAGCCTTCTCTTTATGCTGACATTTGCGCTTGGTTGTCCCTGGCTTTGCAAATTGACCCTTGAACAATCGTTTTCTCTGGCCGCTTCTCTTGAATTGATTAGAGGCTGCTGCCATTTGTTGCAGATGAAATTCGGACCATATTGCGGTCTTGTCCCCTTTTGCATTTCCCAGGGCGATTGTTTTGGGATTTCTAGGCTTTGTGCCTTTCTTTTTGCATTTTTCGGGTTGCGCATTTTCCCCTTTTTATAAGAACTTTTCATATTTGGTATTTCTCTTTCCTGTTTTTCTATGTCGCCCCAGATTTTCTGGAGGCTTTCTGAAGATGTGACCGGGGTTTTAATAGCTGTTGCATCAGCCCGATCTCTTTTACACTTGTCATCGACTAAACATCCTGTTATTTTGGCTAGTTTACCAAGGTTGTCAAAGAGCGTGGCGATTTGATCGTGTTGTTCAGACAATTTTCTTCTTAAGTTCTGTAATCCCTTATCATGTGTCATATCAGGTATTTTATTTGTGTCTTTGTTTGACCCTTGACCAGGTTCACATATAATGATACCCTTGCCCTCTCGTCTGGCAAAGTTTTCCAATTCGACTTCCTCGAGCAGAAAATCATTATGATCACTCCCTAGGCAGGGAAGGGGAAAGGGGCAAGTTTCATCCTTGCTCCCGGAGGATTCTCCTTCTTCTTGGCGGAAAGATGTTGTTTGTGTGATGTTTCCAATGCGGAGCGAGTTGAGGTGCTCGCGCAAATCTCTACCTTCTTCAATCTTTGGGGCGGAATTTTCTGGGGGAAGTTCCGATCGCTCTTCGATTGTTGCTTCGTCAGGAATTTCTTGTTTAATCGGAGTACTCGCAGTAATGACACAACACTGGTAGCTCGTGACAGCTTTTCTTTTGTTTGGGCGGCCTTCAATAACAGTACCATTGACATTTTCTGGGCTTTCTTCATCATCATTATTGAGTGAATTCTCCCCTGATTCAACTACAGCATCGTGCAATCCTTCTTCAATCAAACGGAATATCTCGCTGATCATTTGAGGTTCCAACTTGATTTCGTCTCCGTTATCTTGCCGACGAGCGATCATTCGTATTTCTGACTCATAGGACTCAGGTTCCAAAATCTCAAGTTCAACTGTGGTTAGGCCAAGAGGCGCAAGTATTGACCCTGGTTCAATAGAGACATCGAGCTCGAGAGTGTGATTTTCTTCCACGGAATTGCCATTACTGGCTTTCGACTCTATAGTGACATCTCCTTTGATTCCCGTGTTGCAGCATGATCGCCGCGTGGGTTTTCTTTTCCTCCTATTACCCTCTTTTTCTGGCAATTGATTTGAATTTCGGCCTTGTTTACAGCGTGGGGTCGGCTTTTGACGAGCACTTCTAATCCTTTTTCGTTGATAGGCGAGTAGTAAGCTGAGTGGGCTAGTCTCCATGGACGGCTCGTTTGGGTCAATGTCTTGTGTTATCGACCCTTCTTCGTAATGCTCAGGAATTTCTTCTTGTATTTCCTTCATCAATTGTTGGACAGTGTCCTGAATTTCTTTAGCTGCTTGCAGAAGTTGGGTGAACTTCGCCCTTTTGACTTTGCTTAGGAAGATATCAGGGGAACTCTCGCTTTGGCTTGTACTTCTGGTGTGGACCACATTACAATAGTGCCTTTCTCTCTCTAATTCATTGCTTGATGAGAGTTTTTTCATGATTTGCGGAGGGATGAAGTGGGCCAATGTTATCGGTGTTGGCCTGCCTTGCTTATAAACTTCTTCAACTTTCTTAGATGGTGATTCCACCCCTGCAATTCTTTTAACTGTGGAAAGCTTCATGGGCTTCTTCCTCTTTTTTATTTCAAAGGTGGACACAGTAATCACCCGAGGTGGAGGAGCTGGAGCTATTGGAGTAAGCTTATTCTGCCATTTAATCCTGGGCTCCTCGCGGAGCCTTCTTAGCATCCTTTGAGTTTTTCGAGACAGATATATCGTCCACGGGTTCTCTTTTCTCACGAGCTCGTGGTGGGTTGCCATGTTGACAGAAACGTGAGGAGCCGGGGCTTGTTGAGCTGCCTTGGGGATCTTGAATTCCCCGTTCTGCACTTTTCTTTCCAGCCAGTCTTTGAAAACATAACAATTCTCTAATGTATGCCCTAACACTCTATGATATAAACAGAAGGTGGGATCGTCTGTTTTATGCTCGTCTTCCGGGCGCTTACATGCTGGTAATTTTACCCCATTTTCTAAGGCAGCTTTGAAAAGCTCCTCCACATATTCCTTTTTAAATGAGTATGGCCTGCTTTGTCTGTCGCGGAGACTTAACTTAGTCGGCCTTGGTGGTTCAGAAGAATCCTCTTTCTTTTCTACTTGATTTATTCTTTCAACGTTGGTATTGCGATTACTCGTGACCACTCTTGTCCCAGCTTTCTTAGTTCCCTCCTTCCTTCTTTCTCTTTCAGGACGGGAGCATGTTGGTGGGGTCCAGCCTTCTTGATGTAGTGCCTCGTATTGAGACACCAAAGTAACCAGCCTCTGAAACGTGGTTATCCTGACTGGTAATAAATGAGACCTGATCCACGCAGGTAAGTTGCTTATGATCATTTTGACTTGATCAAACTCTTTCATCGGAGGCTGACAGCGAATGCTCAAATTCCTCCATCTTGCTATATATTCCTTGATTGATTCCCCTCGGTTCAATTTCACCCCGGCCATTTGTATCATGGTAATTTCTTCGGCCACCACCATAAATTTAGAGCAGAAGGCATCCTCCATTTCTTCCCATGAATTGATGCTGTTTTCTTCTAAGGAAGCATACCACTCAAAGGCTGTCCCTGACAGACTCTGAGGGAACTGTCTCAATAGCCAAGCGGGGTTGTCGGCTGTATCACCACATGCTGTCAAAAAGTGTGCGACATGTTGTTCTGGAGTCGCCTTAGTTCCGGTTCCGTCGAACATGCGGAAACGAGGCACAGTGTATCTTTTTGGAAAGGGCTCCTTATCGAAATGTTTCGGGTAAGGTCTCCCTACCCTTCTCCGAGGTTGTATTGAGTCGCTGATTCCAAGATCTTTGATATGCCTACGGACTATCTCTTGTATGTCCTCGTTAGTCATGGCGAGCGTTTGATCTTCGGAGGAATAGCTCTGTCTCCTATTCTGGCTTGTTGTTTCGATTGGGGGATAACTACTCGTCCTTTTCTTTGTCATATCACTTTTTGCTTGCTTTTTTGAGGTTTCCTCAACATAAATTTTTGCAGGCCCCTTTTTACGGAGACGAGTCTCGTTTTCCCCGTCCGAGGTATCAGACATTGACTTTGCCTTCAACCTGGCCATCTCTTCACACAGGTTCTCCATCTGTTGACTCATTCTCTCAATCACTTCCTGAAGGTGATTGTTTGGATTGTCTTGCTCGCCCTCAGAGGTTTCTTCCCCTGAATCCTCTTGGTCTTGTTCGGGTTCTTTTCCACTGTCTTCGCCTTCAACTGTGGAGGTGGAGGGTCGTTCTGCCTGTGCGGCTTTCTTTTTAGACCTTGTGGTGGCACCAGTTGTTGTTGCAGGTGCTTTCAGTTTAGTTGCGGGCTTCCTCCCCCTTTTGCCTGTTTTGGTTTCGGCTTGACCTTCTCCTTCGGCCGTTAGCCCTTCGGCCTCCGCTTCATCATTTTGACCTTTGCCGTCATGAAGAGTGTAGGTTTCCTCTATTTCTTCGGGATCTCCTACTGTGCCTGCCATGTATACAGCAAACAGGTTCCCTGGCTTTTTCTTTCGCCATTCCATTCGCCCGCTTAATTTGTCGTGGTATGTTCTTGCGGCCTTTTTGATTTGGGCTTGTAATACTCCCAAACCTGCTCGCGGATTGCCTCGGAATCTTGGCTGGATCCTTTCAATATTTTGCTTTTGTGCGGACAACTCTTGTTGTCTTTCAAAAAAGGCTATTTCTTCTGGAAAGACCAACCTTTCATGTGCGGAGAGTGTTTCACGCGCGGGAAGATGTCCTTTTTCTAAGAAGAAAACTCTTTCGCGTGCAGGTGGATGTTTGAGACTGCGCACATTTTTACCACCCCTTTTTGATTTTATAGTGAGTGGTTTTGTTGCTTTGGGTGCCTGTCTCTGTCCAGCATGTTGGTCAGAGACGTATATCTTTCCTTGGCCAGTGACAAAGCGATATGCTTTGCGGATTTTCTGTGCAGTGGTGAGTTTCTTGGCTTGACTACCAGTTGACACAGGAACCGTCTTGAAGCGGGCCGGTATATCTCTCCATGCTACGAGGCGAGTAGTTGGCGCTTTCCACTTCAGGGCTCTTAGTGGTGCAAATGAGTTACAAACCGGCAAGTTGGGCTCAGCTTCCAGGCTGTTCTGATAAGCCTGCAGCGCTTTGAACTCGGAGACTTTCACCCTTTTCATTGGCTTAGGTGTTGGCCTCGGAGTCTTGTTCTTGCTTTTGTTTTCAAGGACTCTCACCGTTTTCACAGGTTCGAGTGGTGACGCCTTGCCCCCGATGATGCAGGGTGCATTGGTCAGTTCCATGGGAATAGCGATAGGCGTAGTCCCAATCATGATTATCCCAGCTGCGCCTTTGATTGTTGTCGCAGAGTTTTTGTTCACCTTTCGTGCCATCCGATTTCCTGAAAAGGCAATATCTCGGAGTCATGGTTAGCACTTGGGGAGAATCATGATAGTATTTCTTTAGCCTGCATATTCTGCATATTCATTTTCCCAGATGAGAGGAAAAAGATGTCCCACCGGGCGTGCCAGAGAATCTGTCCGGCTCTTTTTGTCGCGTCTTTCCCATTTTAAAATGCCACTTTCGGGAGGGAAAGCAAAAAGAACATCAGATCAGATTATCCCCTCGCAAGTCAAAGTCTCAGCTACGGGCGCCTCTCACTTAAGAGATACTCGCTCGTACGGACTTATGTTCCTACGAGAGTTTATTTTTGTGTAGGTCCTTTCTTTCCGACGGGCGCAAGCCCCCGTCGTTAATTACCCTGGTTACTTTCCTAGGCACCTCTAGATCGGGAAAATCTGGAAAAACATATATTGCAGGCTACTAATGCAATGCTTATTTGTGGGGATATTTGTGTTTCTTCATTTATTCCTCTTTTGGATGTCCTTATGTTTGTTTCCGTTGTTTATCTATTTGATTTGATTTTTTTTTGAACATGATGATTTGTGAAGTGATTTTGAGAAGTTACGACATTTTGGGGATGTGGTTGGTTTGAGGAGATCTTTTTAGGACCTCGTGTAACTTGATTTTCATTAGATAGTTGGGCCTAGTGAGCTTTTAATCACCAAGACAATTTTAATTTTAATGAACGGGGTCTTCCAGCGTGATGGTGTCAGGTGGAATTTGGTCACCCGAACGGCTTTATCTGGTGAGACGAGGTTTTATCTTTCCAGCGTGATTTTGTCAGATGGGATTTGGTCACCTGAACGGTTTTATCTGGTAAAGCGATGTGTCATTTAGAGTAAGGTCGTGGGATTACTCAAATGTCACGGGTCTTCCAGCGTGATGGTGTCAGATGGGATTTGGTCACCTAAACGACTTTATCTGGTGAGACGAGATTTTGGCTTTCCAGCGTGATTTTCTCAGATGGGATTTAGTCACCTGAACGGCTTTATCTGGTAAAGCGGTGCGTCATTTAGAGTAAGGTCGTGGGATTACTCAAATGCCACGGGTCTTCCAGCGTGATGGTGTCAGATGGGATTTGGTCACCTGAACGACTTTATCTGGTGAGACGAGATTTTGGCTTTCCAGCGTGATTTTGTCACATGGGATTTGGTCACCTGAACGGCTTTATCTGGTAAAGCGATGTGTCATTTAGAGTGGGATTACTCGAATGTCACGGGTCTTCCAGCGTGATGGTGTCAGATGGGATTTGGTCACCTGAACGGCTTTAACTGGCGGGACGAGTTTTTGGCTTTCCAGCGTGATTTTGTCAGGTGGGATTTAGTCACCTGAACGGCTTTATCTGGTAAAGCGGTGTGTCATTTAGAGTAAGGTCGTGGGATTACTCGAATGCCACGGGATTTGTATATTTGGGAAATCATCACAGAACCTCCTTTCGGTACATGATTTATTTCCTCAATCTGATAATTGACAGGACATGGCTTGTATTTTTCTTTGATGTCAATATGAAATATGAGATATTCAAAATCCATCATTTGGGTGAATCACAATTCAGCCAAATTTTTAAGACTGGATTATTTTCTGAATTTTCTGGATTACGGGAGTTCCCGTCATGGTAGATGAGCTTTTTATTATTATTTTTTTTTATATTAAAATTTTGGTGGATTTGTTTAGTATGATCACATTCTTTTGATTTTTTTGAACTCATAGAAATTTTCTTTATATTTTTCTGAGTTCCTGATGATTTTTGGTGAATTTCTGAAATCGGTCATTTACTGGTTTGTTGTGAATTCAGCATTTGAGCGATTTAAATGGTCTTGGTTGAGTTTTTGGTCATGACATCCAGTGCAAATGAATTCTTCACATTTTTCTGGATTTATGGTAATTTAGTTTGGATTTTTCTGAATTTTCTATGATTTTTTAGTGAATTTTTTGAATTTAGGCATGTTTGGAATTATTCGATTGGGCCACGTCAGCATTGTATTTGTGTACATGAATGGCTACACTCCGTATTGTCAGGAGCTTTTCACACATCGGGAGCCATAGAAAATCAATGCTGGGATTGGGATTGATTGGGTTTCTCTGTTCCCTTTATGTAGCGAATGTATTGCGTTTTGTAAGTGTTTCGCCGCATCATGTTCTTGAGGAATCCAGCCGCAGAAGATCCCTGCATCTCTGTCGATGTTTTATTGAGAAACCGAAGGCATCGATTCATATGCTAAGTCTAGGGTTTTCTTCTTCGACCTTCTTCTACTCCTTTGTCTTCGACTTAGTCGCCATGACGGCGACTTCAAACTGTCGAGATCCACCTCAAGAGGAATTTCGCTAGTTTAGTGGCTTGTAACGATGTAGAAGATCGACCTATTCAATCATGGAGATCTCGCTTTATCATGCTCGACTGTGCGAAAGCATACCTCTGGCTTGAACAAAAGTGACGACAGGAAACTCGTAAATTCCTTAGTCAGTGCGTGCGATCACCATAGTTTTTTTGTTAAGGTTCTTTTTACTGATGCCTGTGTTGATTATAACTCAATTTTCTTTTATGTTTGTCAGGCCTTTGACGAAATGCTTGAAAGGAGCGGTGGGTGAAGGTGATCTGGTTGTACCTGAGAATGCTTCACGAGGTTTTGGGAAAGCGTTGAGGGATACTTGAGTTTGTTGATTTAACAAATCGCGTATCTATTTAGTGGCATCTATACCCAACCTGAACTAACAGAGGCGGCGATCGCAAAGGTCACGATCTTCTTTATTCCTTTGATATTTTTTTTTATTTCCATTTCTTCCTTTCTTTCGCTTATTTAATTTGGTCTATATTTTCTTGACAGAGACATCGGTTTGATGCGAATCATTGGTCTCGATTTATCAATCCTTTTTGAGTTCTCTGGCGAACGTTGTTCTTTCCCTCTGGGCTTACCTGATGGGCGCAATGAAGCTTTATTGTTCCCGGTTTGGCATGACAGGAAGCTAATAATAGTCAAAAGGTAATGTTCCCTTTCGGATCATTTCTTTCTTACTCGTGGAATTGATTCTTCCTTTTGATTTGGATTACTTTTTTTCTTTGAAGGAGAGGGCTGGAGAGGTTTTAAGCTTTCTGACAAAGCTAGTGAGGATGTACCAGAGGGGTGTTGGACAATTCCTGAGTTAACCAGTCTGGTATTCGATTCCTGTGTCAGGTCTGAGTCAACGCCAGTGATATCGCTTTTATATGTTAGTATTTTGACCGTACTTGGCATTCAATTATGACCCAAAACTTGTTATTATTTGATATTTTGCTGTGTTTTTCCAGGATTTGGCTTTGCCGCCGCTTCTATTTGTTTGACACAGGTTTTGATGAAGATTCAAGGAAAACGGGCTCAAGAAAGCCTCTCCATGCTTGTTTGCACGCCAGACGACTCATTCCTGGCGCTTGGGGCACATTCTAGACCGACATGCGGGCCACGTCGCTCAGTTCAGACCTTGATTTCGGACTTGCTATGCTCAGTTCGACCTGGACGAAGTCCTGTTCGGGTCGAAATCCGAGCCGTTGCTCCCATTCCACTCCAAGTCGAAGTCGCCACTCTGTCCAGGTTGGACAGATTTTGTCCAGGTCGAACTGACCACTCTCCAGCCCGAACTGAGTGTCTCCAGGCCGAACAAAGTCATGCCGCTCTGTCCAGGTTGGACAGAATTCTGTCCAGGTCGAACAGAACCTATTTGGAAGGTGATTTTGCATTAAAGATGATTGGCTGGCCCCCTGATTGCAGCCTGGACGCCCTAGCTTCCTCCCCAAGTTTGGAGACTTCAATAAAACGCTTTTCTCTGCCCAGCAGAGAGTTTCTGCTGGATCTCTCCTTCATTCCACGTTCTACCTTGAGAGAGCCTCCATTTGTGAGGAGGAGGCCACCATGGCCTCCTCCTGCTATTTCCACCAAATCTCATCGAAGCCACCTATTCTTGAGGCGACAGCAACAAGGAGAAGATGGTCACACGCCCCTGCAGCGCTCCATCGTCTTTGAAGATTGAAGAACGAGCATAAAGGGAGTACTTCGGTTCATTCTTTTCATGCTTTTCTCTTTATCCTTGATGGCTTGTATCTTTACTGTTATTTCTATTATTTAATAGTTCTTTTATGTCTTAGGGTAAGATTATGATGTATGTTTAGTATGTTGTTGTGATGAATGATTGGCTTGATATTTGACTTTGTTATTTGTCTACTTAGTATTATTTTGATGCTTGTTTAATCCTATTGCTTGAACTGATTTACTTCTAAATGAATGGCCACATTTAGTTAAGTTACAAGGTTAGGTTAATCAATTAGAGTTAAACAATGTACATGGGATAAGTTGTAGATCTGAAAGGGGAGACTAGTTAGCAGCGAAAGTTGTTACTTCTAAATAGTTTGAAAGAACATTTAGATATCCTTAAGAACACAAGTAGATCAAACCTAAGTGAACTAATTCCCGACACGAAGTTAGGTTAGTGAACTTAAGAGGGCTAGGTAGAGTCCTGTGCTGGGTTTTAATCCAAAAGGCGAAAGTTGAGGGTTAGAACTCGTGTTACAGCCGGTCCGGGCCCTGAACATCGTCCAAGTCAAGCCTCGAACTCATTTTCTGGCCTTCTGTTCGACCCGTACACGTCTTGTCCGGGTTGGACAAAAGTCCGGAAGCACAACTCATTTCCAGGCGTTCTGTCCAGGTCGAACAGATTCTGTTCGGGTTGGACAGAACCCTGGAATCCGGTGTCTCGTGGTCTGTTGCGAGAGCAATCGACCGAGGAGGTTCCGGTGCTAAATCTAAGTTATTTCTGATCCCTAGGACGCTTTTATTTATTATAAAAACCACCAAAAAAACCTCTGTTTGTTAGCTTCTATTATTTAGAATTGTTTTAAGTCTTATTTTAGAGTCCAAAATACCAAAAACATTTACTTATTGCATGGTTACTCTTTGTTTGCTTCGAATCACTCTTATTTTCCTGTCTAGCTTTTGAAAACCAGTGAGTCCGGTAATCATTAATCCGTCCCTTGGGTTCGACCCTAAAGCTTAACTAAAACGACTAGTGAAGTTAGGTTCTAGGTATAAATTTTATTTGATACTCTGGTTCCTAAAAACCCGCTTCATCAAATTGGCGCCGTTGCCGGGGACGGTGTTGATATTGGATACTTGCTTTAGTATCAAGAGACTAGACTTTTATTTTTATTTTAACAAAATTCAAAAAAAATTAGTGTTTAATTTGGACCTTTGTTTTTGTTTGTTTTGAAGGATCACAATAATTTCAAATGCAACTCATGCTAGAGCACCAAGGGTTGGATGACTTTAGAGACCCACGCACGACCTCATATGGGTTGCATAACAGATCTAGAAGACAATTGGAGCCATCCAGGATCTTGACAAGACAAACTAGGATCAAATCAACACAGTGCAAAGCAAAAATAGGCTGAGCTGTCTTTTTCTTCTTATTTACTTTTCTATTTAATTGCTTGCATTGAGGACAATGTTTGATTCAAGTTTGGGGGGACGCAACAAATTGCTTTATTTTTCAAACTTGTTGATTTTCTGGAAAAATTTTGGGAAAATAGGCATTAAGGGGTGAATTTTTTCGATTTTCTGACTTTCTGTTCGACCCGAACAGATTGGTGTTCGACCCGAACTGGAGACTTGGCAGTTTCATTGCTATTTTGCCTTCTGTCCAGGTCGAACAGAATCTGTCCAGGTCGAACAGACTACTTAGGCGATTTTCTGGAACCCAGCATCCAATCCAGGTCGAACTGGTCCTTTCCAGGTCGAACCGAAGGTTGGTTTTTGAGCTGAAACGTTAGGTTTTTGTTGAAATTAAGCGTTTTTGCCTACTGTTTCTTTTCTGGACTTTAATTGTTGAAAAATCACATTGTCTCATTCCTCTAAGAGTTGTTTAAATGATTTCATCAAGTGCCCTCGTTGTTTGGACATCCTGATTTGAGTTGTGCACCGATGGACCAAATTGTTTGTTTTAAGTCATGATAGGACCCGAATTTGGTTGCTCAATAATTTGTCAATCCAATCTTAGTCAATTCTCACGACTTCTCACCGAGTGAACGGATTTGTGTCTTACAAAACTTTGTTTAAAGAGATTTTACCAATTTTGAAAATTATAAGATGAGGTTAGATAGTTTTTAATGCTTGAATCACCAACGAGCGATCAAATTGACTAAAATCTAAATAGTTGCGAAAATGAGGGTGCGAAGGGACTTGAAATCCAATTGAAAATTCCACAAATATTGGAGGCGTGGTCGCGGTAAGGCGTAATTGATCCACAGGTGGACCGTCGCGGTAAGGCGTAAAAACCGGTCCGACCTCCCCGGTGCGTCATGTGCCGGTAGCTCAATCCAAGTCCCAATAGCGTAAAACCCTAAGTGATGTAAATCACCGCGACTTGACTTGCACGAATAAATTAATTGGTGAAACTTTTGTTTATCTTTCTCATCATAAAATTTTTGACCTTGTTAAAATTTCTTTACAAATTTATACCTGAGATATGGAAAAGAACGGGTGAATAACTTTGAGTTTGCATTTGTTTGATGAAATAGGAGCTAGGGACCTTGATTGATTTAGCTTTCATTAGGACCAAGTGTTGCATGGTTAGAATTGAGGAATACTAAACCCTCGTACTTGACGATTTCAATTGAACTGGCTCATTCGTTTCTGTGTGATTGGTTTGTTAGGCACAAGCAATTAATTTCAAGCACTACCTTGTTTTGGGCAGATCACTTTCTCTCTCTAAGTCTAAGTACAGTCAAATTCTAAGTTTAGGCTCTTGCTTGAGGACAAGCAAAGTTTAAGTTTGGGGGGATTTGATATCGCTTTTATATGTTAGTATTTTGACCGTACTTGGCATTCAATTATGACCCAAAACTTGTTATTATTTGATATTTTGCTGTGTTTTTCCAGGATTTGGCTTTGCCGCCGCTTCTATTTGTTTGACACAGGTTTTGATGAAGATTCAAGGAAAACGGGCTCAAGAAAGCCTCTCCATGCTTGTTTGCACGCCAGACGACTCATTCCTGGCGCTTGGGGCACATTCTAGACCGACATGCGGGCCACGTCGCTCAGTTCAGACCTTGATTTCGGACTTGCTATGCTCAGTTCGACCTGGACGAAGTCCTGTTCGGGTCGAAATCCGAGCCGTTGCTCCCATTCCACTCCAAGTCGAAGTCGCCACTCTGTCCAGGTTGGACAGATTTTGTCCAGGTCGAACTGACCACTCTCCAGCCCGAACTGAGTGTCTCCAGGCCGAACAAAGTCATGCCGCTCTGTCCAGGTTGGACAGAATTCTGTCCAGGTCGAACAGAACCTATTTGGAAGGTGATTTTGCATTAAAGATGATTGGCTGGCCCCCTGATTGCAGCCTGGACGCCCTAGCTTCCTCCCCAAGTTTGGAGACTTCAATAAAACGCTTTTCTCTGCCCAGCAGAGAGTTTCTGCTGGATCTCTCCTTCATTCCACGTTCTACCTTGAGAGAGCCTCCATTTGTGAGGAGGAGGCCACCATGGCCTCCTCCTGCTATTTCCACCAAATCTCATCGAAGCCACCTATTCTTGAGGCGACAGCAACAAGGAGAAGATGGTCACACGCCCCTGCAGCGCTCCATCGTCTTTGAAGATTGAAGAACGAGCATAAAGGGAGTACTTCGGTTCATTCTTTTCATGCTTTTCTCTTTATCCTTGATGGCTTGTATCTTTACTGTTATTTCTATTATTTAATAGTTCTTTTATGTCTTAGGGTAAGATTATGATGTATGTTTAGTATGTTGTTGTGATGAATGATTGGCTTGATATTTGACTTTGTTATTTGTCTACTTAGTATTATTTTGATGCTTGTTTAATCCTATTGCTTGAACTGATTTACTTCTAAATGAATGGCCACATTTAGTTAAGTTACAAGGTTAGGTTAATCAATTAGAGTTAAACAATGTACATGGGATAAGTTGTAGATCTGAAAGGGGAGACTAGTTAGCAGCGAAAGTTGTTACTTCTAAATAGTTTGAAAGAACATTTAGATATCCTTAAGAACACAAGTAGATCAAACCTAAGTGAACTAATTCCCGACACGAAGTTAGGTTAGTGAACTTAAGAGGGCTAGGTAGAGTCCTGTGCTGGGTTTTAATCCAAAAGGCGAAAGTTGAGGGTTAGAACTCGTGTTACAGCCGGTCCGGGCCCTGAACATCGTCCAAGTCAAGCCTCGAACTCATTTTCTGGCCTTCTGTTCGACCCGTACACGTCTTGTCCGGGTTGGACAAAAGTCCGGAAGCACAACTCATTTCCAGGCGTTCTGTCCAGGTCGAACAGATTCTGTTCGGGTTGGACAGAACCCTGGAATCCGGTGTCTCGTGGTCTGTTGCGAGAGCAATCGACCGAGGAGGTTCCGGTGCTAAATCTAAGTTATTTCTGATCCCTAGGACGCTTTTATTTATTATAAAAACCACCAAAAAAACCTCTGTTTGTTAGCTTCTATTATTTAGAATTGTTTTAAGTCTTATTTTAGAGTCCAAAATACCAAAAACATTTACTTATTGCATGGTTACTCTTTGTTTGCTTCGAATCACTCTTATTTTCCTGTCTAGCTTTTGAAAACCAGTGAGTCCGGTAATCATTAATCCGTCCCTTAGGTTCGACCCTAAAGCTTAACTAAAACGACTAGTGAAGTTAGGTTCTAGGTATAAATTTTATTTGATACTCTGGTTCCTAAAAACCCGCTTCATCAGCCAGCATTTAACAAGGTGTTGACTTGTTCTTTTTCTTTTATCTGGTTTCTTTTTTTTTGACTCCTACAGAACCTTGATTATATGTCAAATTACTAACTGGTACGCTTTCTGTCAGTATTTGACTTTTATTCTGAGCAAATATAGATCCGACACTTTCTGAGATTGAGATTGAGTTTGTGCTATATGGCTGTTTGCCAACAGCTTTGAGAGTTTACTGATGAATATCTGATGTTCTTTCCTGTTTCCTTTTTCTTTATTACATTTTTTTTGTGTATTCCTTGATTGTAGGCTGGCCATAGTGAGGAGTGAAGTGGGAAGAATTTGTTAGTTCATGATGTCCACTGCAGGTAGTTGCATCATGGGGATATTTCATGGTTTCTAATTGTGCCAAGAGAAAGGCTGGCATGAGCAGGTACCTGCTGTCATGAAGGTATTCCCTTCTTTCTCTTTTTTTTGACTTTTATTATTTATACTTTTGACATATGAAAGTCACTCATGTGTATATGTGATCTGAACCCCTTCTTTTCATATATACCTATATAGACATAGATATTTACATATAAATATACAAGCTTGAGATACTGGTGTTTATATTCTCATAAGTGGAGTTTCCTGACTAGTATGACTAAGACCTCTTTTTTGTTTTATTTTTTTAGGAATCATGCGACAATGCTAAAACAAAGGCAAAGGGAGAGGCCTCATGAGCATATGAAAATTTAGATGCACTATCATATTGTAAGGTGTATCTTTCCTCTCTTTTTTTTGTGTACTGGGTCATGATAGCATGTAGATGCCCACAGTTTCTCGTGTAAAGAAGGCAAACGTGAAGCAGTAAGAGTAAAAAAAAGAGATGATAAAATTAGCTAAAATATGCTATGAATCTTTGCTGGATAGTGACTTGATGCAAAGGAGAGTAGGTGTTAATTTATTATAGGAGTTTTACTATATATATGCTACATAATGACTAGATGCTAGTGATTAGTAATATAATTCTGTTACACCCATGCACATCATGAATTGATGGCTGGGTTGGATATAGAGGACTCTCAAAACCGACAAATCTTTAATATAGCATAGATAATGAAGGAAGGTAACAGACTAAGTAAGACTAAGTATTACTACCTTGTTTCTTACAGAATTTTGCTTTCTTACTTTCTCTCTTTTTTTTGTTTTCAGGGTTTCCCTCCAACAGAAGCTAAGTTTTCTACCTCCTTTCTTTTATTTTCTGTATGTGGCTAGTTTTGCTTTCTATTTGTATTCTCTCTTTCCTCCTTTTGTTGTTGTGTCTGGTTCTCTGCGTGTGTGTAGTTGTGTCTCTCTTGTGTGACCTCTTTTTTCTTCCCATGCAGCTGCCCCCTTTATTTATAGGCAGGGGTGGGGGCATTTTAGTCTTCAGTTATTTAAACTTTCTGTTCTCTCTCTTGTGCAGGGCTCATTAACTCCTCAAACACTCTGCTTTTCACCAAATGGCATACTTCTCTCTCCTTGCAGTTTGAGTAGAATACAGCCATAAGTGTTGTCATCTCAGCATTAATCCTCATTTCAGATACGATTCTCTTTCTCCCTCTTCCTTTTCTCTCATTTCATTCAAATGCTCTACTGTTGCTCCCTCTTAGTCTGGCTCTAGACTCTTTTTTTTTTAGGCTTATACATGATGTATTCTTAGTGTACATGTCTTCAGGTCTCTTATGTAGTGCACATTCTTCTCTCTCATTCTTTCTGTTGTTGTATTCAGATATCCCATTGTTGATTTTTAATATGTACATTTTCCTTTCAGGTATAGCTCCAGATTCTTTGGCTCTGGGAGAGTGTGTATTCTCAATGTACACAGCTCCAAACTTCGGTACATCTCTCTCTTTATGCACAGTGGTTCCCCCATGGGTCTATTTACTTCTCCACCTGTCACTTTGACCGCACCATTCTCCTTATTGAGGCATGAGACTTGCTCCAAAGAAAGCATAGTTTCATGGTAATTACCAAAGTCCTTTCTCCCTTCTTTACTGTGCATTCTGTCTTTTTATTCACCATTGTTTTAAGCTGCTCTTCCCTTTCTGTATTGTCAACATTCAGGTCAACAAATCATCATCTTATTCTCCACTTTTTTTACAATCTCATAGTTTTGGTGTGGTCAAAACTTAATTAAGTTTCTTCCTTCTTCCTCTGTAGGTGCAGTGACAGTTCACCTCCTATATTGAGTGACTAACTGTTGTGTTTTACACTTCAGATCCCCTCTCTGTGACTATCACAAGTTCCTTTTCCTCTTCCTTATTATGCATTCTGTTTGTATTCACCATTTGTTTTGAACTATTCTCTTGGTTCCAATACTCAGGTTCACAATACCTCCCTTCTTATTATTCATCATCATTTTTTTTTGACTTGCATTGCATCTATGTGACCACAGCCCAACCAACTCTTTTCTTTTCTTATTGCAGGTGCATTCATTGGCTATTGATAGCTTATTTTCTGTTCTGGACAGCTGAGTATCCTTCTGCCATTTGTTGTAAGTTCCTCTTCATTTCTTTTGTTGTTTAATTTCCTTTCCTTTTTTCTTGTGTATTCCTTTTTTGTTTGGCTGCACGCTTATTGTTATTATTTCTTCACACTTTATCTTTTTGCATGGCTGTGTCTCCTCTCTAGCCACATTGATTGCTTCACTGGGTGACTGGCATCATCCTTGTTTGGCTGCGCCTGACTCTTCAGAGTAGGCTGTCACATGGATTAGGTGAGGCATGGGGGTTCTTGGGTATTAATTTTTCCTTCTCTTCTCTTTTTTTTATTACTCCAGAATCTCATGTAATCTGCTCATTACTGCAGGTCAAACTTTGCTGTGCCCTTCCCACCTGGAGCAGCAGATTCCTTTGGATTTAGAACATTGATTGGTATGTACTTGTCTCGCACTTTTTCGCGGCCCTCGTATTTCACAACAGAGGAAACAGAGGGGGAAAAGAATGCGGATCAGATACCCCTCGCGAGCCTCAAGAATGCCGATACTGATACTTCCCAGAGGAGAAATAACGGTACGGTCTTGAGTTCCCACGAGAGTTTATTATTTGAGAGGGGTCCTTTTTTTCCAGTAGGAGCAAGCCCCTACTGTTAATTACCTCCGACATGGTCTGGAGAACCTCTAGATCGGGAAAATCAAAGGATATGTATCATAAGCTGTTAGGGAATTGTAAATATGCAATTTGTTATCCTAGCATGCATTTATGTCTTTTTGTGTGTGTTTTTTTTTTTTTTTTTTTTTATTATTACTATTACTACTACCATGATGATTATGCAGTGTTAGCATTATATTTATTTATTGGACGGACTCGGTATTGCAGGGACAGCAGTCTTTAAGGCTTATCACTTGGAGAGGTTTTGGTTGATCTTCGCTGCTTGGACTTCAGTGAATTCTTCCTGTGATGTGAGGAATGGTTGGCTCTTGAACAATGACTCTTCAGATATTATCGGGGTGGCTCATGATTTTAGGCTCTTGAATTTGAATTTTACGGCTTGAGGCATGGACTTCCCGAAGCGGGTATTTGAAATTCCCAAAAATCGGGTCATGATGACTTCTGGATTCTTTTTTTTATTTGGTGCTGAGGATCTTTATAGGCTTTTTCTTTTTCTTCTTTTTCTTCGATAATGTCAGACTCTTAGGCCGCGGAGTTTGTAGACATTACGCTTAACATCGGGCCTGTGGGCTTGTAGATGTCGATGACTTCGCCGGGCTTTAAGCTTTTGGGCGTCAAATGTGCGCGCGGGTGCTAACCAGGCAGACTGCCCCTTGGTCTAACCTGACTGCGGGTAAATGCTCGTCACGTGGGAGTAGAGCATTAAAAGACGATCTGGCGCTCGTTAATCTTGATATCTTCAAAGTGACATCTGGCAATGTCAGAGACACAATCCGGTTCCCTTCCGGCGTGTTGAAATGGCTCCTGGTTCCTGACCAGAATCTTGAAGAGACGGTTTGATTGTTGTTCAAAATATTTAGAGTGATATCTGGTATCCAGCCAAGATATCAGGTAAATGGTCCAAACTCCATTCAAAGCGTTAAGGTACGTTCCGGCGGCTATTCCGAAACGACGATGAGACGGTTCAATGACCATTCAGAGCATCACATTGATATCCGTGTTGGAGTTATGTCCTAGAAGTCAATATTTAATGACTTATTTTCTTAGTTTATGTTAATGATGATATTTGATCATTTGTTCCTAGAGTTTATTATTGACAGATCATTCAGGTTGAGGATCTGAATTGTGGATCTCTGTGGATCATTCATTAGAATGACAATAATAAATCTAAATCGTCCATAATCTTGATAATTAACAAGGAACATTAATTATCATAAAAGATTAGTATGCAAGTTAAGTGATGATTAAGTTCTACAAATCATAAGTAAGGAGTTACGAACTTAATTGCATATGTGTATGTTATTGGAACATAGTACAGGACTTGACCCAATGAAATAAACATATGGATTGTGTTATGTGTCATTGTTTATTTCATATGTTGTTGATTCTAAGTTTGAGATGCTCAGCTTTTCCACATGAGGATAGGTTCAATAAATATCGTCTAACGTTGATTCCTGATAAAGGCTGCTATAAGGACTTTATTTATGTTCTCTTGAATTGTGCGGGGAAAAGTTGTTCATCAAGAAAACCGTATGTCCCTCATTAATATACTTAATGAGTGATGATATCTGTTTGGGCCCCTTGATGGAGTTTGGATTGTTTGGCCAACTTGTACAATCAACTCTAGATCAAGAAATGTATAATCTGCAAGAATGACACATTCCTATCTTGGATTATACAAGGATATCATGTGACATAAGAATCAGACAAAGAAATACTTTTATTTCTTATGCAGGATTGAGATATTGTAACGGTACATTATTTATACGAATTGGGAATCATAATGTGTTGCTAGATACCGCTTATGATTATTGGAAATACATAACGATTTATTTCCATGGCCAACATAGTATAAATCCTCAAATAGGGTCGCACAAATAGGATTCTAACCACTTGGTGCATTTATTGTTTATTCACAATAATGTGTATTGTGAAATGTGATAAGTTAATTAATTAATTATATACCGTTATGAACCGTTATAATTAATTAAATTAAAAGGATCATATGGAAACAATTTAATGCATTAGCTAATCATAGATTAATTATTAATGAGTTAATAATTAATTATGTTCAACTTACTTTAATTAGTTTGAGCTAATTGGGCTTCTATTTAATTGGTTAATTAAAGGCCCGATTTAAGGAAGAATAAAGAGAATTAAAGGGGATTCATTAATTGGTGAATTAATGAATAAAGGCTTTTTATTAAGATGGCCCAAGAGAGCCCATTAGGTGGCCTCTTAGGGTGGATGGCATACTTGTAAATAGCTACAAGTGTGGATGAGAGATGGGTGGTCTATAAATAGGGGGTCTCTTTAGAGAGCCAACCCTAGCCTCCATCTACCCTCTTCCCTTCCCTTCTTGTGCGCCACCAAAGAGAAGAGAGAAAATTCTCTCTTCTCCATGGCTCTTCTCTTCTCCCTTCCAAGCTCATGTGTTGAGCATCCCACCTCTCTTCCTCTCCATTAAATAGTTAATTAGAAGAAGCAAGGTGATTAGCAAGAGGTTCAAGAGAACTAGCATTCTCTTTGAGCTTGGTGGTGGGTCCTTGGTGGGCTAGAGGCGATTATTGGTGGTGGAAGAGGCGGTGCAAGCACGCCATCGATTCCCATGCCATGGATTCGAGCCTCATGAATGCGATTTCATGAGAGGTACAATTTCTCCTACCTTTCTCTCTTGATTGGATGTGTGATTGCTTTAGCACTAGATCTATTGATTTGCTTGTTGTTAATGGTGATTAATTAGTTGTAATTAATCTAAAATTAAAATATGAGCATTTCCTAACAGTGGTATCAGAGCCAGGTTGTGCTTAAGGTTTTTCACACTTAATTAAGTGAGAATTCGTAATTAATTAAGTTAATTAGTGATGTGCATGCTTGCTGGCCCTGGAAAGGCTGTTTTCTGTCTTGTTGCTTGTTTTTCGTGGTGTAAAGCTCTCTGAAATTTTTTCCTTCTTATTGGAGGTTGTAGCCCTTTGAATTGTGGTTGTTTTCCCACTGGAATCATTGAAATTCGATGTAAAATGAATTTTTAGTGATTTAAACGGTAACGGTGCGCAGATCTGTTATTCTGCTGCACAGTTCTGTTGTTGTGGTTGGTAACAAATAAGTTTGTATACAAAGTACCTGTAACTTTTAGATAGGATTAATCTAAACTTGATGCTCTTTCTAGATATGTAAATTTGGTTGCATATTTCGGATTTTATGTGGGCGTTCAAGGATGAAAAGTGATGAAGTTGTCAGATCTGTTTTTTCAAACAAACCGATTGTTTTGAAAAACTGTACTTATTGAGAAACTTTTATGGAAAAGTGTTGAAATGGAAATGTTCTCCTTTAAGTCTGGAATCTGTGAAAATTAATTTCATAGATTTTCATTGAGATTTGGTACCTCAACCGAGTGAAAACTTTTTGGTCGACGGTCTGTTCCAGAACAGGATACCTTGCTTAAATGCTTGTTATCTCGTTGATCTTGAATATAACTTGTGGTTTTTCTTTTCATGGAATGATAGCCTATTGTATGTAGTATTTTTCTATGTAAATTGTTTGCTGGAAAAATATCAAGGGGATGATCATACAGATCAAAAGGTTGAGACCCATAACAGAATTTTCTCTAACGGTGCTTCGCGCACAATCTGAGGATTTGTCTTTTTTGGTTCTCCCTGATGGTAATTGATCTCTCCTTGAGATTTTTACAGGTAATCACAATCTTTGTAAGGAGTTCTCTGGATTTATTTCAGATTTTTTGGAGACCGAATTATTTTGAATTTTTCGGGCCCCGAATTTCGTATTTTAATTAGTTAAAATAATTTCTAATTAATCAATTTGATGAAAGGTTAATTAGAAGACTCCTTAAATACCCTCCTTTCTGTTTTGATGGTTGGATTTAATTTAAAAGGGCTTAAACAATTAGTTGTTAAGGTTAAGCCTTATTTGCATTCGAAAAACTTGAGCAACAAGTATGCACAAAGATTCTAATTAATGAAATTAATTAAGAGAAAGTGAATCATGTATATTGTATATGTGCTAACTTTGTTTTGTAGGAGGATGTGGGTTTGATATGGCTCAAGATGTCAATGCCTTGTGTGTTGTAAAATGTTGTGAATGCATGTGATTGCTTGTAAAGTGGCCTAAGGTGCTTTGATAATTAATTGGTTAATTTTGATGTAACTTGTGAGGCTTGCATGCCCCTAAGGCCTAGGCGGGTTTTAGGATTTTATCACATGTATTTATTTCCCTTAATTATTAGATAGGATCTTAGTAATTAGTGGGAGGGCTTGATTAGATTAGTTTCGTTACATGGAGATGCGACGAAGACTAATGCAAGCGGGAGCCATACAAACCCACGACAATGCTTGAGATGCTTATTATTATGTGATTGTTTGTGAATGCCTTGAATTGTCATAGGTAGGTATGGGTGTATGCTTACACGACCACCAAACAAAGTCACGTAATTGCTTATGTCCCAAATTAACTTGATTTAGCCAAATCGTCCTCCTTCTCTCTATCCCCTTCAATACAATTGATTGTCTATTGATGCATTCCTGCCGACGCGGACATCGTAGTCCATCATTGTAGTCGGGGTGTAAATCGGATTTACTAGGAGCAAATAGAGAGAAGTTGCTTTACAACGGACCCACTCGGATTGGACGTTGGGACGAAGTTTGTGGATATACTTATGATATCTCACAAACCAAGAATCATATGGACAAGATATGATTGGTTGGAGAACCTACCTTATCTAGTTGTTTTAAGTGTCATGCCGACGCTGTCCCCTATTTCAACGAAAATGAGGATCTTGGAAACCGACTACATTAGGGACTTTAAATAAATGTAGTGGGAGTTTTGTTTATCATTCCATAAACAAAACATTGCATAAACTAAATGACCTTAAATTGAAATTGTTATAGATATTAAATATGTTAATTTCGTTGCGATCAATCTTTGGAAAACAACAAGCTCGTTTCTAAGGTATTTACTTGGAGAAGTAACACCGATTTCTAAGACATGTTCTTGGAAAGGAGAAACTTGTGCACGTTTAATCCCAAGACGTTCCTCGACTTCCCGAACATAGCTTCGTAATGATTGATTAGTTTTGACGAAAATTATTCAATAAAACGAATGCTTATATCCTTTTAGAAGTTCTAGACCTTTGAATTGGAGAATTCATAAGGACTAGATTAGACTTCTACACTCTCATCCATTTAAGAAGAAGTTCTTAGAGAAAGTAAATATAGACTCAATCATTTATGATTGAGTAATGGAGTTAACTAAGAGACTCTTATTATAAGAAATAAATGTTTCATTAGCTTGCGAACCGAAAAGTTTGAGTAGCTAATTGACAACTAGAGATATTAAGATCTCCAATATCAAGGATTGTTGATATTGTCAAGCAATCTCTTTCTCGGGACAAAAGGATATATTGTTCGCACACTTGTTAGTGCTAAAAGTAATTGGTTAAGTATTAAAGGAATACTTCACCAAGATATGAGTTGAAACTTTGAGACCCTCACTAGTGACCATGTGTCACATGAGATGTTTCATTTGCCATTTATGGGAGGCATTTGAAAGGTTGTTCGAAATACCATGATGTTCTAAACCTTAAGATATTTGTCGTTCAAATTATCTCACTATCTCTAATTCACACTAGTAATTAGGTGCTAGTTCATGTGCTCGCATTTAACGAAATGTGTAGGCAATGATGAATAAGAGAAAGTTCGAGATAAGTAAAGTAAACTCCGTTTTGGAAATGGCTTATACGTCTAAGCCGCTACCATTGAATACGTAGAGTTATCTTTACTAAATAAAGAGTTTGTTTAGGAATTTGAGGTTGTATACCTTATTTCAAACATCTCATAAAACCTTATCACCATTTCATATTTGATGATGGATGATCATGTTTTGTAATAGAGAAATGTTGTTCTCTTATTATTATGAATTTGTGTATAAGATTTCATGCATCTTAATTGAATTTGCTTGAAATAGATAGACAAATATTTGAATGACAAATGTGTAAGACTTTACATAAAGTATTTGACTTTTATGTAAATTAGTCGCTTGGTCGAATATAAACAAGAATCGCATTATGAGAGTCTACGTAACGTGGAGCTCGTAAATCAATTCGATTGCAAATGAATTGAAATTCATGCGAATCGTGTTTGTTAAATGACAAAAGCGTCTTTGAACTACGAAGGTTTAAAGGACAAGTAACTTGATTAAGACTTATACATATTGATGTATATAGACCTATGGGTACTTGTGCAATTGAAAGGTTGTTGACACTTTACCACTTGACCAACGATCATTGTAGATATTAACGTATCTATTTGATATGGTATAAGTATGAATCTTTTGACAAGATCAAAAGAATTTCAAGAGTAAAGTTGAAAAACTATTCAATAAAAGCAAAAGTCTTAAGATGGATCATGGTAAATAGTTAAGTCATATAGTTTGATATATTACCTGAAGAGTATGAAATATGTTTCACTACTCGCTCCATGAGGAACATTGAAAAATGTATCCAAGGATGGAGGTATCGAACATTGTTTGATATAGTTCGATCGGTAATAAATCAAATTGATTTGTTCGACTCATGTAAGGGATTTGTGTTTGAGGACAATATTGTTTACACTAAATAAAAATTCCATTGAAGTCTATTGAGAAAGACATCTTACGAGATCCGATCTCTAGGTATATTGTTTCTCAAGATTTGGTGTTGAGAAGCTTATTTCAAGGTTCGATTGATTGATAAGCTTGGACCCAAATAAGACGCTTATTATTTTGTAGGATATCTTGAATTAGCCAAAAGGTACTACTTCTATGAACATGATAAGAACAAGGTAGTGGTTGCTCATCATAACGTAATCTTAAGGAATAAGATTCTCAAGAAGAAGTAGCGGGAGTAAAGTGAGCATTAAAGGAGTTTGTGCGTCACTACAAGAAGTGCCTTTATGGGAAACTTGTCACTCTATACATGGTGCTTAGTGGGAGTTGAGCGGAACTTAATTCACAAGTAGTTGTGAAAGGAATAAGTTTATAAGCACGCTTGCTTCTAAAGAGTACTCAAACATCTCACAAATGGATGATGTTCGAAAAACTCGTGCAATATATTAGGATCAAGGACTTACTCTACAAGATGTTGTAGAAGTAGTTTGTTGACCTCAAGCACCAATCCTACAAAGATCAACGAGAGTGAATTGCCTAAACTGAAAAAGTACATAGGCTTCACAACATCCTCGTACTTGACATATGAGGATCCGTTGATAAATAAAGAAGCGATGGAAAGACCCGATTCCACAAGTATGGTTTGAATCTATATGATCTTTAAGTGCAATCCACATATATAACAACAAGGTATAGACCTTGATTGATGTTCAAGAAGGAGCGATCCATCTAGAACATTTGGATCTTTAAAAGGAAAGATAGATATGGATAGCAAGTCGACTATGTACAAAGCACAATTTCATGATTGACGCTATGTCTAAGTCGATAACCAGTTGACTATGTACAAAGCACGGCTTCTCGCTTGTAGCTGTGTATAAGTCAATAAAGATCATTCTAGCAATAGTTATATTTCGTATATATAGATATATGGAAGGATACATCAAAACCGCCTTCTTTGATTGAATGAAGGAAGTTATTGTGTACATGACACAATTCGAGAATTTGTTTGTCATATTGCTAGAAATGTATATATGCTTCAAGGATCAATTGATGAATTGAAACAAGTATTGTGGAAATTGGAATAAACATTTTGACAAGGAAGTCAAGGAGTTGCACTTCGTCAAAAGTATCTTATATAGACAAGATATTCAGTGGGAGCATTATTATGTTACATGTATTGTACAAGATACAAGACATTAATTGGGAATAACATTAAGAAAATGAATATTGTCAAGATCTCATTGGAGAATGTTTTCTCAATAGAGAACTTGGGCAAGTCACCTAAATCCAAGGAAACAAAATCTATGGAGATAGATTATGATGGATGTCAGGTTTGAGCAAAATGTGCATATAATGACAAAGAGTTCTAGTAACACGAAAAGATAGACTCCTAGAAAGGATGTCTAACCACGTTGTATGGCATACACTTGAGTTCCACTCGGTGTGTTGCAACTCAATTCGAGAAGAGTGCACGATGCAATTCGAGCATCCTTCTGTTATGAGTTTCATTACGTACGCCATACTTATGCACATGCCCCTATGTGTTGTACCCAAGGAGTATGACAAGCAGTTGTCAACTGGATACAAAGAAAAACACATTTGGACAATAATCAAGAATATCCTCGAGTATCTTATGAGAAAGGGTGATATGTTTTTCATCTGACAAGATGAAAGAAAGCTCATATATATTGTTATATTGATGCTAGTTTTCGAAAGATTGATATAAATACAATTGAGCTACATATTTTGTTTAATGTGGTGTTGTAAATTTAGAAGGTGTTCTAAATGGGATATTACAACCGTTTCCGTCACCAAAACAAAATATATATAGCAACTTGTGAAGCAATGAAAGAATGTAGTATGGATCGAGAAGTTCTCATTCAAGCTAATATGGTTCTATGCATCTCGAACCATAGCTTAAACTTGGAAGAACCCAATTTTAAATTGGTGATCCAACTAAGATCTATGACGATGTCACTTGATCTCACATGATGACGATCAAGAACACATATATAGGAGTATATATGTATATAGGGTCAAACAAAATTGGATAGGTTCGCGGACACAGCGAACACTCTAACTTAACCTCTACCTTAAGCGGTATACGAGATGCAGTTGTGCATCCATGCGTGATGGACGTATGAGTAACTTGCTTTAAGCGTATTATATTTTTTTGAGGTTCGAGACATGTATATATATGGATATATGACATTGTTTTAAATTCTTCATTGGCTAGAGGTAACTATTGATTGACTCTAGGCCAAGTGGGAGATTGTTGGAGTTATGTCCTAGAAGTCCATATTTAATGACTTATTTTCTTAGTTTATGTTAATGATGATATTTGATCATTTGTTCCTAGAGTTTATTATTGACAGATCATTCAGGTTGAGGATCTGAATTGTGGATCTCTGTGGATCATTCATTAGAATGACAATAATAAATCTAAATCGTCCATAATCTTGATAATTAACAAGGAACATTAATTATCATAAAAGATTAGTATGCAAGTTAAGTGATGATTAAGTTCTACAAATCATAAGTAAGGAGTTACGAACTTAATTGCATATGTGTATGTTATTGGAACATAGTACAGGACTTGACCCAATGAAATAAACATATGGATTGTGTTATGTGTCATTGTTTATTTCATATGTTGTTGATTCTAAGTTTGAGATGCTCAGCTTTTCCACATGAGGATAGGTTCAATAAATATCGTCTAACGTTGATTCCTGATAAAGGCTGCTATAAGGACTTTATTTATGTTCTCTTGAATTGTGCGGGGAAAAGTTGTTCATCAAGAAAACCGTATGTCCCTCATTAATATACTTAATGAGTGATGATATCTGTTTGGGCCCCTTGATGGAGTTTGGATTGTTTGGCCAACTTGTACAATCAACTCTAGATCAAGAAATGTATAATCTGCAAGAATGACACATTCCTATCTTGGATTATACAAGGATATCATGTGACATAAGAATCAGACAAAGAAATACTTTTATTTCTTATGCAGGATTGAGATATTGTAACGGTACATTATTTATACGAATTGGGAATCATAATGTGTTGCTAGATACCGCTTATGATTATTGGAAATACATAACGATTTATTTCCATGGCCAACATAGTATAAATCCTCAAATAGGGTCGCACAAATAGGATTCTAACCACTTGGTGCATTTATTGTTTATTCACAATAATGTGTATTGTGAAATGTGATAAGTTAATTAATTAATTATATACCGTTATGAACCGTTATAATTAATTAAATTAAAAGGATCATATGGAAACAATTTAATGCATTAGCTAATCATAGATTAATTATTAATGAGTTAATAATTAATTATGTTCAACTTACTTTAATTAGTTTGAGCTAATTGGGCTTCTATTTAATTGGTTAATTAAAGGCCCGATTTAAGGAAGAATAAAGAGAATTAAAGGGGATTCATTAATTGGTGAATTAATGAATAAAGGCTTTTTATTAAGATGGCCCAAGAGAGCCCATTAGGTGGCCTCTTAGGGTGGATGGCATACTTGTAAATAGCTACAAGTGTGGATGAGAGATGGGTGGTCTATAAATAGGGGGTCTCTTTAGAGAGCCAACCCTAGCCTCCATCTACCCTCTTCCCTTCCCTTCTTGTGCGCCACCAAAGAGAAGAGAGAAAATTCTCTCTTCTCCATGGCTCTTCTCTTCTCCCTTCCAAGCTCATGTGTTGAGCATCCCACCTCTCTTCCTCTCCATTAAATAGTTAATTAGAAGAAGCAAGGTGATTAGCAAGAGGTTCAAGAGAACTAGCATTCTCTTTGAGCTTGGTGGTGGGTCCTTGGTGGGCTAGAGGCGATTATTGGTGGTGGAAGAGGCGGTGCAAGCACGCCATCGATTCCCATGCCATGGATTCGAGCCTCATGAATGCGATTTCATGAGAGGTACAATTTCTCCTACCTTTCTCTCTTGATTGGATGTGTGATTGCTTTAGCACTAGATCTATTGATTTGCTTGTTGTTAATGGTGATTAATTAGTTGTAATTAATCTAAAATTAAAATATGAGCATTTCCTAACAATCCGGTGATCAGTCGAGACATCTGGTAAATGATCCAATTGCTCCTTGAAACGTTGAGGAGACATCTGTCAAGCAGGTGTCCGTGAACGGTTCAGCCTTAGTTTGAAGCGTTCAAATGAGACGATTCGATTATTATTCGAGTCATTTAAGGTATAACCCGATTTTATTCGAAGCGTTGACCTTCGTTTTGGTTATTATTCGAGCCATTTGAGGTGATACCTTGTATCCACCAAAATGTAACCCGATTTTCACTCGAAACGTTTATCTTCGTTTCGGTTGCCATCCGAAAACCTACAAAAGATATCCAGTTGCCAGCCAAGATACCGTAGAGTTTGACTGCCACTCAAACTGTTGAAAGAGACATCTGGTTGCCAGCCAGACGGTAGTGACACGATTCAATTACCATTCAGAGCATTGCATTGATACCTAGTTTCTAGCCAAGGTGTCAAGCAAATGATCCAGCTGTTTACTTGAAGCGTTGCAGCAAAACATCTGTCGCCAGTCAGATGTTCAAGAGACGATTCGACTTTCTTTCGGAATATTTAAAGAGATACCTGGTATCTAGTCAGGATATCAGATAAATACCCCGACTCCCATTCGAACCGTTGATCTTCATTTCGACTGCCACTCGAAACGTCAAGTTGATACCTGGTTGCCAATCAGGATATTGGGTAAACGATCCAATTATCGTTCGAAACATTTGAAGTGATACAAGGTATCTAGCCAAGATATCAAATCAATGCTCCGTCCAATCAAAGCGTTTAAACTTCATCTGGTGCCTAGTCAGATGTCAATAGACCGTTCGGCTCCCATCCGAACCGTTGAAATAACGACGCCGTCCATTTGGCTCGTAGGCGCCGTGACACCACCCTCGGGTCTGTGTCAGAAATAAAGGTGCGCGCGGGTGCTACATGAGTCGGACTCCCTGTGGCCTTCTCACGTGCGGGGTGACAGTTGGTCCTAGGACAGGGAACGATGCCTCGGCTATCGGTCCTTAACCAGCCATCGGATAGAGACAATTAGTCCTCGGAAAGGGTACATAACCTCAGTTATGGGTCCTTAACTAATCGTTGATGAAAAGACGATTGGTCCTCAAACGGGGAACATAGCCTCAGCTATCGATCCTTAACCAATCGTTGAGTGGAGACAGTGGTTCTGGGACAGGGTACATAACCTCAGTTATGGGTCCTTAACCATCCGTGGAAGAAACACAATTGGTCCTCGAACAGGGTGCGTAGCCTCAGCTATCGAGTCTTAACCAATTGTTAAGTGGAGACAGTGGTTCTTGGACAGGGTACATAACCTCAGTTATGGGTCCTTAACCATCCGTTGAAGGGTGACAGTTGGTCCTCGAACAGGGTACGTAGCCTCAGCTATCGGGTCTTAACCAATCGTTGATGAAAAGACAATTGGTCCTCAAAAGGGGAACATAGCCTCAGCTATCGATCCTTAACCAATCGTTGAGTGGAGACAGTGGTCCTTGGACAGGGTACATAACCTCAGTTATGGGTCCTTAACCAAATGTCAGATGATGATAGAGACGTCCAGTTCCTGACCGGATCGTTCAGTTTTAGTTTCCTCAAGCACCAAGGAGAGATTTATATTTTCTTATGTCTTGAATTCTTCGGTCCAGGTTTGATTCGACGGTCCTGATGTCGGTCTCATCCTGGATTATTTGTTTTTGGTGTTCGTTGTAGCCGGCCTTGGTTAGCGAGTCGCAATTCAACCAGACTCATAATATTGAGATCAGATTCTCAACATTGAGCTTAAATCTCTTCGACAGTGCTCCTGCTCATTTCAAGAGTATTGAATATCTTCGGTTGCTCCGCGTCAGTCATAATGATGACTATCCACTGGTTTGAACCATCTTGTTTTAATGAGGCCTAGCGAGTCTTGACTCTTGATCACCGGGTATTCCTATTGCGATCTGCTCGGCTTGAGAAGTTTGTTTTTATTTTGTTTTATTTTATTTTATGCAACATGGGGATCCTCCTGACTAGGTGAAAGGGGTCTCTTTCTCCCATTTTTTTTTATTTATTTATTTTTTTTCTGAGATTACTTGAATGCCTTAGGTGAGTATGAGATCTTCTCCATGTTGAGGTGTTGTCCATGCCTCCTTTAATTTTGATTATGAGCCTTCGAGTCATTTTTATTCGAGCCAAAATGGGTTTCCTGGTTGTGGAATAGTGATCTTAATATTTTTGGTGGGATTTTTGGTGATGGTGATCAGCAAAATAGATTCCCTACATTTTTCTGATTTTGCAGGAATTTTCCTCACATTTTATTGAGCTTCCTATGATTTTTGGTGAATTTTTGAAGTTTATTGGATTTTTGGATAAATCATAAGGTGATGTGGCAATTTGTGGTTGGCTGGAACTTAGAATTTGAATTTAAAAATATTATGCAAGGAATTAGGTAATGGTTTTGGCATGATAATATTCCTTGCATTCTTCTGGATTTATAGAAATTTGTTTTGGATTTTTCTGAGTTACGGTTGAATTTCTATGAATTTTTGAAGTTTCCAGCAATGAAGTCATGCCACATCAGCAGGATGACACATGTTTGCTTCTGATTGGTCCAAATCAGCACAGTAGAGAGTCAGCAACGACTTCTTCTGGTCAAAGGGTGCGACACATGGCAGCTCGTGGTTGGATGTTAGCTGTTCACCACACGGAGTTCACTCGCTACACACAAATGCCACAGAAAATCTCCAAATTTGGGACGCTTTTCTTAAAATCTATCTCCTTCTTCCCGTGAACGAGGTCCATCGCGAAGGAACTTGGTGGACCAGATCGTGGAGGAGTTGGGGCAGCCGTTGGGCGCGCACCGAGTTCAGGTGAGATTTGGGCTCTAATCTCCTCTTCTCTTTTCTTCTTTTCCTTCTTCCCCGACGCGACGACGAGGTATTCCGCCATGATCGATTGATTAAGCCCCTCAGACAATCATCGAGCCTGAGATTGAGGTAGAATAGTGTCGTGGAGTCCTCCTTAGGTCATGGGACCTATTAGTCGGGCCTATCTCCTCCTCTTTCACTGTAAACATCCCCACCCTAGTCGGCTAGGGTTTCGATAGGGCTCGGCGCTGACTGCAGGCTTCTAATGGTCGTCGAGTCAAATTTTTTTGTGTCAGAGAGCATCGTGGTGGGTCCAAGAAGCTTGGTATAGTCTCAATTTGATTGATTAGATCCTCCAGCATGATGCTTCTCCGCAGCCCAGATCCTCCATGGTGGTGCGTTGGTGATTGCAACCTTCTGTTGACTGTGGTGGTGAGATAGAGGACTTGAGAGCATGGTGAGGTATGCAGGAAAGTGTTGGCACGTTCAATTTGGTTCATACACGCCCCTAATCAATAGCTTCACTATGACTTGGTTTATCAATGGTGAAAGCTATCAACTCCATTCCTCTTTCTGTTGCAACTTCTCGGTGGCAAGAGGAGCCTAGTATGACTCCAGGGATGATATTGGCATGCCCATGAACATGTATTAGCCTTCAATTGTATCATGGAGGCTTTGCAGTAAGCTCTCCCTCTTGGCTGGGGTTCTACCATGGTGATTGGACTGATGAGCTGATAACATCATGCCCTCCAGAGTGTGATGGTTGACACACACTTGGGCATATGTACCTTCTCCCATTGAGGCATGGTGCACACCAGATGGGTGTGTGAGGCTCCCCAGATGCAGAGGTTGTCCTTGGCATGATCTAGGCTGAAAGGATGACGGTTGCCTCCATTGATGCATTGGCGAGGTATGAGTCTCAACCTGCTGTCCATTTTTTTTTTTATTTAATGTACCTGCTGTCCTTTTTAATACCTGCTGTCCATACTTCTTTTTTTTGTTTTTTTTTTTTTTTGTATGTAAATGACCTAAGAGTACTAAGTAGTTTTCTACCAGTTTTATAGTTGTTTATATTACCATTTTACTATGCAGAAATGATGCCAAAGTGCTTGTATTAAAGACATTTTTTTTTTTTATGCTTATGCATATTCTTCATGATCTATTTATGTTAGCTTGATGCATTTATATACATATTTACATGACCATTTTCCTTTGTTATTTCTTACATGGTTGCTATATAAATGTGAACCAGAAACAAAGAGTTAGATATAATATAGAGATTGAAACAGTCTTACTTTACTTAAACAGATTACAAGAAGGAGAAAATTAAATATTTCTTACTACTAAAAATCTGAAATTATGAAGCTGTGGCTTCTACTAACACACTTTTTTTTTTGTTTTTTTTTTAATACATATATATTACTAATATTAGATAAGTGTGTTTTACCTACATATTTACATAACCAGTTTTTTAATTAACTTCCTACATCTTTGCTATATGTGTATAAAACCAGAAGATTTTATGTATGTAAAAAAAAGAAAGGGAAAGAAATAACCTCCTTAATTCACCAAACAGAGTACAAAGAAGTAGATTGAGTAGCTCTTACTAGTGCTGAAAATACAAAATTCTTGCTTCTACTAACACTCTTTTTTTTTGTTTTTTTTTTTTTAAGTAGCTATCCTAACAAACTGCTATCTGAATGATTGTTTGAAGATGATCTTGCGCAAAGTATTGTGTGCTGTGAGTGATTCTCAGAATGCAAAAGCTTTCTTATGACCTGTGGGTGTGTGGTGATGTCTCTCCACTCTTCTCCTTGATCTCCCCCTGCATGAAGCACGTACCTCCTTTTATAGGAGAGGTGAGTTATCTACTGTAACCAGCACCAATTATAGGTGTTTCCAGAAAATTGGACGACTATGCCCCTGGGGGAGACTTTGGGAATTTCACTATATTGCAAATAATCATTCACTGTACTCAATTACTCTCCTTCAGAGAATCTTCTTAATCCTGTTTTCATCCACTGTGCCATTTATTACTGCCATGAGGAATAACTCTCATCTCCAGTTTTGACAGTATTTGAAAATTGCTAACCTGAACTCTATGACCCAAGTGGATTTTGTTACTGCCACATTCTTTTCTTTTTCTTCATATGATCTGGCGTTCAAGCATATGTTATATCAATTTTATTTTTATTACTGGAGTCTCACCCTCTAATTGCACTTAATACTTTCTTCTTTGATCTTACTGTCCTTTAAAATCATGTCACACAGAGAGAGCAATGCAACACCAGTTGCTTTTGCATTTCAAGAACAGTTTTCAATATCTTCAAATCTCAAGCCCAACTCCATATCGCCTGAATTTGCAATTTTTTTATAACCTGAACCACATCATATCAATGCCCTTTCCAATTTTATTTCTGATTTTTGGTTCCTGTACTCATGCTATTTGGTCATTGGTCAAACCAACATAGCATCTCTCATTCATATCTCTTCTGGTCTTGGAAATATGGTATGACCCAAGTGCTCAATCAAGATAGTCTCACGTTGATATGGTTTTGCTTCATTAATTCTTCCAATTGATGGCTCATATATCTCTATTGGTATTTCCTTGTTGCCATTTGATCCAGAATTCGGGTTCAATTTGCTCTATTTCCTCTAATTTTGCATCATCCAAATTTTCAGGTTTGAGCATTAAACCATCTTCGTTTCGTATTCACTGGAGAGCAAGGATGGGGAATTGCTATTGGCCTCGAGATTCTCCTCTCTTTACTGTGGTCGATTAATTGACATGCCGAGCAAGAAGATAAGCATCAAGTTGGAGCTGTCGTGGCCTCCTAAGGATCACGGAAGTGGGTTTTGATGGGAGCACTGGAGCAGCGAGATTCTCTCCTCTTCGTTAGCTTGCAATTGAATGTCCCGACATGGTGACATGGTGGAGAGATGGGTTTTAGGCTTGCGTGGCTATTTGAGGATCAAGAACCGAGTTTTGATCGGAGCACTGGAGCAGCGGGATTCTCTCCTCTACTGCCAATGTCAGTGAGCATTAAATGCAAAGCGACGTGGCATCATTTGAAGAGAATAGAGAGGGGGGGTCTGGCTTCGTGTCTCAACCTCGTGCACCAGGGAGGAAGTGACATGAATCGGAGAGGAAGATGAGATGGAGGGGCTGGGCCGATATGCACTCATGGGCTGCCATCTCTTTTTTTCTTTTATTTTCCATGGGCCTTCGGGTTTCATTATTTTTGTATTTACATAATGGGCCGAATGGAAATGAAAGTAATGGATTGTTTTTTGATCAATATGCCATCTTCACATTCCCGTGATTTATAATTATATAATCTCACATATAGATATGAAATTATACAATTATCCTTGTGTCATGTTTTGAGGCATGGTTTGTATTTTCCATGGGTCCAGAAAGATATATTGCATGCTAAATTAACGTGAGTCAATATTAGCACCTATGTAGGCATTGAAATTTAGAACCATGCACGAACCTTGATGTATTTAGGACAGCCCACAAATACCAATCTTGTATTTTTGTTGTAATGTGATATATATAATTACACAATTTCTCATGAAATTATATAATTATTAATACCATATTTTTTGAAGCATGGCTTGTAATCTCTATGGATCCATATTGCACCAATATAAATATTGTATACCAAATTAACATGATATCATGTTAATATTAGTATCAATATAGATGTGAAAATATGGAACCACTTGTCTTGGCATGAATTTGAAATTTTGGACTGTTAATATAATCACCCAATTAATCCGAGATAATTTCCAAGTCACCCTTGGAAATTTATTCGTGCATTAGAGGCCCAATCAATTTGCTTATAATGATCTCGAAATCCATATGTCGGCTTGTCAGGTAAATATGACAATATTTTAGGGTTCAACAAATGCCCCCCACCAGAGCGGGTTGGGAGAATCTTATACGAGCAACCTGCTCTGGTGCCTTGCTGTTTGCCATTATCTATATGTAAATATTGCCATTTTTCTCGTTGCATATTGTCAGCCTTATTCTTTATGAACTCATCTGTCCTTCTCAAGAATCTGATTTCTTAAGAGCACCGCCATATGGTTATCCTGAATTTGTCGTCATGTTGCATTCTTTGAAGGTGTACTTTATAATCATGATTTCCTAATCTCTTTTGCATGTTTTGCTAGTCTCAACACCTTTTGCATGTCCCTTATCGAATTCCTGACAAATTGACACGTGACATCTTTTCAGATTAGACGGTGCAACACTACTATTCGGCCATGCGCGCATGCCCACTGAAGGTCCCGCCTCCTTTTTATCTTCTTCATTTCTTCTCTCTCTCAATCATTCTTCTTCCCTTTTCTTCTTCGTCCTCTTTTCTTTTCTCTTTCTCACCCGAAATCCCTCTCTTCTTTCTTCATCTTTTCATCGTCGCCACCAAATGGCTAGTGAAGGCAATGCTCGTCTCCCTCCCACTGCCGACGAGTTAGACGACTATCTCGGCTACACCGCGGAGGAGATCGAGGAGGCCGAAGAGGAAGCAGCGCCGGAGACTGTTCATGCATTCGGTGACAACAACTGGGGGGTCCCATACGACCAAGAAATTCATGCCTACTGGAGACCGCTTCCTTGCCATGACTGGGGAGTTGATTCTACTCCGACTGAGCTTCCGGCATACGAATGGCCGTCTTTCTTTTATTTCTTCTGTCTCCCTGTGCTTATATTTCTGGGTGCAGTAGCTCTTCATGTGTATTTTTCGGGGGATAAGTATGATTGGAGTCGTTAATGAGATTCCCCCCTTTTTTTTTTTTGCATTTACCTTTCCAATTTCATGAATGTATAACACTAGTCGCTTCTTCATCTGTTTCTTATTTGCATGTGCGTCTTTATTTTGTTTTAGGGACAAAATATATAAAACCCTGTTCATTATTTTGGACCGGTATAATGAACTCACCGGTGTTGGTTGACTTATGGCTCATTCCAACAATAGACCATTTTAAAGTGGAATTTAGGTTTGTGGATTTTGTGGTGCTTTAGGGTATGTATTAAGTGGAAGAAACGTCTTATGTTGCTATAAAGCAAGACGCCTCTTTATTTCCTTTAGGGACATATAGCTCCAGCTTGCTCCACGTACCTGCAAATAGAAACAAAACAGTTTTTTTTTTTTTTTTTTTTTTTTTTTTTTTTTTTTTTTTTTTTTTTTAACGGCTTGAACAACTCTTAGCAACTTCAACAAGGGACTGAACACGATGAAGTGGGCCTTCAAAGGTAGCCCAAATGCCTTTGATCCAAATATATTTGTGGTGAAATGTTTCCAAGGCCCATGAATATTCTCCTCGGCCCGCTAAAGTGAATTATTGTTGGCATCGTCTTTTCTGTTCGGTGGTCAAATCCGTACTGAGCCTCCATCAAATCAACTTGTCACTCTTGTTCAACAAGCTTCTCACTTTGAATGCTTTTGTCATATCCTTGTCCGCCATTACGCTCGGTTCGTGTGTTCCTTTTCTCCCATCGAGTTGTACACCATAATGATGTTCTAGTTCCATCTTTGCCTATAAATAGAGGGACCTTCTCCCTTTCTTCTCATCAACTCTCTTCATCCAGAACTCTTTATTTCATGGCTTCCACACCAATTCGTAAGCGCTTTAGGGACACAGAATTAACCCCAGTGTCTTCTAATTGGTCGTATGGCCCCCATAACCGTTATCTTTTCCGAGATGAAGAGGCTTTTGAGTGCTATCATACTTCCATGGGTATTGAGGAACGCTCTGTCGCTGAGTGCTTTTATTTTCATCCTTATGGAAGGTTGGAGAATGAACAAATGCGTCTCCTTCGATCTTGGGTCACTTTTTGGGATTTGCGTAACTTGGCGAGTCGCCAATCTCCTTATCATCCTAGAATTACTCGCCTTTTTTACGCCAATCTACGGGTTTCGTATGACCATCATGGTATCCCTTTTGCTTCTTCTTTTCTTTTTGGTCGGTACATGTCGTTTGGGGTGAAAGATCTTGCGGAGTTTTTACAGACCACCAGCAATCTGGACGGTCTCTCTGTCTACACACATGCATCTTGGCCCCGTGATTTTGAAAGTCGCCGTGAATACCGCCGCTGGTTCAAACTTGCTCCTGATGTTGCCAGAGGAGCATTGTCCACTGCTTCTCTTCCCGCCATGCACAGGTTTCTCTTGTTTTATCCCTCATATTTTCCTTATCTTCTCTCCTTTTCGTTTTTGATAATTTTGTATGTAGGTTCTTGTGCATGGTAATCAACCATATCCTCTTCCCTCGGGATGAAATTTCTGATGTGGTAAGTTCGGAGACCCTTTTCTACTTGCGCCACCTCATCGCGAAAGACAAGAAGGTCAATGTCGCATACCTGGTTATCCGGCATATGCACCAATCGGCTAGGACTTTGCACAGCCCGCTTCCTTATGGGCATTTAGTGGAAGAGCTGATGCACAAGGCGGGTATCGCCACTCCTGACATTTTGTGGGGTAATAAAATTACTGACAAAGACATTGAGTACCCCAACAACCTTCTTGGCGAATTACCCAACATTGGCTGGACCGAGACTTCGAGCGGGACCCTGGTTCCTGACCCCACTTATGCAGTGAATGCCTACATTTTACAACCCGGGGCTGCCTGTAATCAATATAGGCCATTGAGGGAAGGTTCTCCACCTTCAGATGGAGGGTCAACTACCGAGAATCCTCAGAATTCCTCTGTACATTTTGATCAGAAATTTGAGGAAGTTCAGTCTCGGTTGGAGTCCATTGAGGTGAAGCTCGAGACCGTCTTGATTTCTCTGGATGAGCTCAAGGCAAACACTGTGACCAATCTTTAAGTCATAGTGCGCTCCCCGTTGATTCGGGTTCTCAGAGCCCGTCATGTGTATGCTGTAGCTCGAGAGTCTAGGGTTGTCTTTTCCAGTTTTCAGCTTAGGTGCTTGTATTAGTTGTCCCCTTGTATTATGTATGTTGTGTCTTGGTGGCTTATGGACAAGGTCTGTTGTGTCTTGATGGCTTACTTGTATCACTGGTTGTATTTTGAAAGGAAAGTTTTCAGCACTCTCTTTGCCTTTTAATCAACTCATGCTTGTAATTGACCCGCCTTTGCCTGATTATCTCTTAATATTCCACTTCCCCACGCTTGAAAACATATATGTACATAGACTCTTTTTTTTTTTTTTTTTTTTTTTTTTTTTTCTTTTTAACATCATCGGACCATTCGGCTATCATTCCTCATGTGTTTTGTATCCAGCAGGAATTGAACTCGCTCCCCTTAGAATAATGGCAAAGTTAATAACCACCTGTGCTGGATATCTTGCTCGGAATTATAGGTATTTTCATCATAGTTATTTGGTACACAAAGGTTATGTGTATTTTTCAACTATAACACCTTCTTTTACCACATAGGCTATTATGGGCCGAGCCTTGATAATGCTATGTACAAAGGTTTTTTTTTTTTTTTTTTTTTTTTTTTTTTTTTTTAATGGAACACAATAGATATGTATTGCCCCCTTTCTATTTTATTACTTGTGAGGTGTCGGGACTTGTAGGAGATGCCTTGGCAATGGTAAGTCTCCTTGCAGGAACTTCTTTTCAGCCCAATCTTTAAACGAGAAACATTCCTCAATCGTGTGCCCAAGGAACCTATGGAATAGGCAAAAATCGGGCTCATCGTATCGGAATTCTTCTTCTGGATACTTGCACTTGGGTAAGAGAAGTCCGTGCTGGATGGCTATTTCAAATACTTCAGGCGTTTTGTCTTTGCGGAATGAGTAAAGCCTCTTCTTTCGTTCTGTCAATGTCACATGAGTTTTTTCTGCATCGCTTCTTGTTGGCACTGGGGATTTTTCTAATTTTTCCTTTCCTTTTCTTGAAGTTCCGCCCATCTTTTCGGGGAATTTACCATCAGTCGAATATCCTGATTCAGAGTGAGAATTTCCTCGCCACCTCGTGTGGCTTGGGGAAGAGACATTTCCATATAGTTCGGGCTTTGGAAGGTTTATTATTGGTATCATGCCATATTGGATCATACTGCCTGAGCCATGAAGGTTTTCAATATGTTTGCCCCCAAAAGGAGAAAGCCAATTGGGGACTGGCCCTAAAATGCCGGGTTCAGTGTTGCTACGTGGAGAATAAATTTGTGCATTGTCTTCACGGAATAATCCACGATTTAACCCTTCACGATTTTCTTTGTGTTCTCTGGGGTCATATAGGTCTTTGTCTTGTTTTGTTAAAATGGTGGTGCCATCATTATTTTCCCTTTGTAGATCTTCTATCATCATTGCCATTTTGCTATTTTCTTGCCATAAATCGGCCAACTCTTGACGTGTTTTGGTATTTTCCATCCAAAGTGAAGTGATACCCTGGCAAAAACTCTCGCTCATATGACGAAGCCCATCAACTTCACGGCGCAATTCAAGGTTTTCTCGTCGAACAGTCATCATTTGCTGTGCATGATCACACATTTGCTTCATGTGGGTTTCAAGTAAAATCCGTTCACCCTGGGTAATTCGTTTTATGCTTTTCTCATATTCTTCGGATATTACTTTTGACTGTTCTCCGGCAAATAACTTGGCCTCGGCTTCGAGCGAAATTTCATACATCTCTTCTTCTTTATCATGCTTTTGTTCTTCCTCCTTCCCATATTTGTTTTCCTCAGAGGTATTATCTTTAATCATCCCAATTGGATTTTCTTCTATTTCCTCTTCTTCGCCATATTTGTAAACTTCTGATGCATCTTCCTCTATCCCAATGGCATACGCTGTATAGGAATCTGTGCCAGAGTCTGTGTCATTGGCTCCTTGCAACGCCGAATCTTCATTCTCAGCTCCCGACAAATTTTCCACAAATCCCACATAGGTATATTTGTGAGAATCTGGATCATGAGGTGCACAATTATACTTTGTCTCTTTGGACGACCGTGCCTTGTTCAATTGGATTTTCTCTTTAATCCAGCTTTTGACCTTGTGCTGTGGTGCCTTATGTTGTGCACAACAATTTGTATCATCTATATGATTTGCCTTTTTCGACCATGCTTTTGATGGTGACCCATAATACTCATTTGCAGTCGGAAGAAATGTTCTTGGGGATTTTCCCTTTTTGCAATGACATGTTTTGAGCCGTGTTGAATTGTGACAATTATGGCATTTCGGACTTTTACAACCATCACGGTTTGAAGCATAGCCAGCATTCATTGCACCCGTCTTTCGAGAAGACGATCCCGGTAAGTCACGGGTTATAGTGGCGGCTTTGGATATCTTTTTTAATGTAGACCCCTGATTAACCATCATATCATTTAAAACTTCTAGAGTGGCATGCATTTCACCGATTTGCTGATTTTGGGCAGCCATTTCTTCTCGGAGCATTTTTTACTTGTTTCTTCAACCGAGCTACATTATTTGCTTCACGAATTGCTGCCTTCTTTTTCTTTTCCTTTTCTTTTCCTTTTCTCAAAATATCAATAAGAGGATTCCTCCGAACCTCATGAGTCGCCTTTTGTTTAGATTTACGTCTAGGTGTATTAGGCATTTCTTCGTTGACATCGGTGTTTCTTTGGGTCGAGTCATCATCATCTTCTTTCCAATACGGACAATATGGATATGTAGGTTCTGTTTCTTCGTGAGGGCAATCTGAAAGAGGCGGAGTTCCATTTTCCCCTATCTCTTGGCACCAACACTGGAGAGTTGCTTCACTTTCTCTTTGATTCTCGTGTGAATTTGCATAAGGCTCAGTCTCACTTTCCTCCTGGCTATTCCAAATCATTTCAGCGGCATATATTTGAGTTGCATCCTCTTCATCTTCGGAGCCAGAATCGTGTATGTGAATTACATAACATGACTCATTGCCCCCTGAATTCATCGAATGATTATCTCGTATAATCCTTGTGTCAGTTGACTCCGAGGTTCCCGTCTGAGCATTTTGATTTATTCCATCAGGTGTTAACTCCTTAAAGAATTTCTCGATAATGGATTCAACTGGACATGATTCTTTTTCCAACCGCTTTCTTTTCGGAGACTGAGGCATTATCCCAGGCTTGTTGGTGTGTTCGCTGCACATTTCGACATTAGCTTGTGTGAAGTTGGGTCTTTCGCCCAGGGGTTCAACATAGGCATTTAAGAGTTCTTGTTGATAACTTGCCCCCAGGAGTGGCCTGGGTTCGAAATATTTTGCATCCGGGAGTTCCATTTCATAGATTGAGAAAGGATACTCTTCTCCTCTTATCACTCCCTCGATTCCATCTTTGACATATTTGATACACTGATGCAAGGTGGAAGGAATTAGCCGGTACGCATGTAACCAAGGCCGGCCTAATAGCACCTTATATGACACGTTGGCATCTATGACACAGAGTCTTGCATGTGTTTCAAGTCTTCCAAATTGGAACTTCAAAGTGACCACTCCCAATGCCTTCTGGGATTGTAAATTGAACCCATAGATTTTTGGTTGGCTATGCTTTAAGGAGCTTTTATCAAGTCGGAAGTCTTTCAATGAATCCGATGGAAGAATATTGACCGCCGATCCTGGATCAACCAAAATTCGATTGATCTTGATTCCGTTTGACATTCCTGTGACATACAATGGTTTATTGTGAAAGGTTTCTCCCTTGAGGAAATCATCTTTCGTAAAGATAATTGGGAAAAAGTTTTTCTCAACATCCTCTTCGGCATGGGATCTTTCTGGGTTCTGTTCGTCCCTTTCACATCTTCTGTTCTGCCGAACCACTGGTTTTGTATTAGGCTGACAATTTCTTTTAACTCCTTCGATTGGGGCGTCCATGATTGCTTTGCCTTTTATTGCAGATTTTGTTTGGCCTTCTATTTCTTTGTTTAGAGGTACCGCCCTTTCACTGTTATGCAAGTTTTGGTCTCTTGTCCTCATTGGCCTCCCTTTTGAGGTAATCAATTTTGCGGCTGGAAGGGGAGGTTTATTAGACACACGAGTCTTTGATTTCTCCAGTTTTCCTTCATCTTTCTCGTTATTGACCAAATGAAAAGCACTCTGGATAGTTGCAGCAATAGTCACCTTTTTAGGTTGGGTAGGTGCTGAAGTCAACACTGTCTTGTTAGGAACAGGTGAATACTGCATCTCTGATGATGTTTCATTCACAATCTGAAGTGAACCAAAAGAGTCCATCATTGGCCTATTTGTTTGAAACATCATCCCAAACGGATATACTTGTAAATCTTGGGGTGGTGGAATGTTCTCCATTATCATGGGTTTGGGTGTTGGTCTGATGATAGCGGCAAGCCCTTCATCTTGAGGTTCCGCGAAACAGTCATTTGCTCCAAAGATAATGGTTGAGACGGCATTGGCGTATTCCATGCTCGCCATCATGGGGTCGTTGATGATGACAGGAGCATCTGGGGTCACCTGCACCATTGGAAAGGAGATTGGGATGGACCCGATCATGAATGTGCTCGGAACAAGTCCGAAGGCGGTGATTGCTTGGTCGTTGTTCATGTTCGCCATTTCCTACAAGAATAATGACTTGAAGATTATTGTTAGTAATGTATTACATGATTACAAATTCCCTAAGCTTATATACTATATCCTTTGATTTTCTTCCGATGAGAGGAGAAAAAGGTCCCACCGGGCGTGCCAGAACCTGTCTCGCACTTTTTCGCGGCCCTCGTATTTCACAACAGAGGAAACAGAGGGGGAAAAGAATGCGGATCAGATACCCCTCGCGAGCCTCAAGAATGCCGATACTGATACTTCCCAGAGGAGAAATAACGGTACGGTCTTGAGTTCCCACGAGAGTTTATTATTTGAGAGGGGTCCTTTTTTTCCAGTAGGAGCAAGCCCCTACTGTTAATTACCTCCGACATGGTCTGGAGAACCTCTAGATCGGGAAAATCAAAGGATATGTATCATAAGCTGTTAGGGAATTGTAAATATGCAATTTGTTATCCTAGCATGCATTTATGTCTTTTTGTGTGTGTGTTTTTTTTTTTTTTTTTTTTATTATTACTATTACTACTACCATGATGATTATGCAGTGTTAGCATTATATTTATTTATTGGACGGACTCGGTATTGCAGGGACAGCAGTCTTTAAGGCTTATCACTTGGAGAGGTTTTGGTTGATCTTCGCTGCTTGGACTTCAGTGAATTCTTCCTGTGATGTGAGGAATAGTTGGCTCTTGAACAATGACTCTTCAGATATTATCGGGGTGGCTCATGATTTTAGGCTCTTGAATTTGAATTTTACGGCTTGAGGCATGGACTTCCCGAAGCGGGTATTTGAAATTCCCAAAAATCGGGTCATGATGACTTCTGGATTCTTTTTTTTATTTGGTGCTGAGGATCTTTATAGGCTTTTTCTTTTTCTTCTTTTTCTTCGATAATGTCAGACTCTTAGGCCGCGGAGTTTGTAGACATTACGCTTAACATCGGGCCTGTGGGCTTGTAGATGTCGATGACTTCGCCGGGCTTTAAGCTTTTGGGCGTCAAATGTGCGCGCGGGTGCTAACCAGGCAGACTGCCCCTTGGTCTAACCTGACTGCGGGTAAATGCTCGTCACGTGGGAGTAGAGCATTAAAAGACGATCTGGCGCTCGTTAATCTTGATATCTTCAAAGTGACATCTGGCAATGTCAGAGACACAATCCGGTTCCCTTCCGGCGTGTTGAAATGGCTCCTGGTTCCTGACCAGAATCTTGAAGAGACGGTTTGATTGTTGTTCAAAACATTTAGAGTGATATCTGGTATCCAGCCAAGATATCAGGTAAATGGTCCAAACTCCATTCAAAGCGTTGAGGTACGTTCCGGCGGCTATTCCGAAACGACGATGAGACGGTTCAATGACCATTCAGAGCATCACATTGATATCCGGTGATCAGTCGAGACATCTGGTAAATGATCCAATTGCTCCTTGAAACGTTGAGGAGACATCTGTCAAGCAGGTGTCCGTGAACGGTTCAGCCTTAGTTTGAAGCGTTCAAATGAGACGATTCGATTATTATTCGAGTCATTTAAGGTATAACCCGATTTTATTCGAAGCGTTGACCTTCGTTTTGGTTATTATTCGAGCCATTTGAGGTGATACCTTGTATCCACCAAAATGTAACCCGATTTTCACTCGAAATGTTTATCTTCGTTTCGGTTGCCATCCGAAAACCTACAAAAGATATCCAGTTGCCAGCCAAGATACCGTAGAGTTTGACTGCCACTCAAACTGTTGAAAGAGACATCTGGTTGCCAGCCAGACGGTAGTGACACGATTCAATTACCATTCAGAGCATTGCATTGATACCTAGTTTCTAGCCAAGGTGTCAAGCAAATGATCCAGCTGTTTACTTGAAGCGTTGCAGCAAAACATCTGTCGCCAGTCAGATGTTCAAGAGACGATTCGACTTTCTTTCGGAATATTTAAAGAGATACCTGGTATCTAGTCAGGATATCAGATAAATACCCCGACTCCCATTCGAACCGTTGATCTTCATTTCGACTGCCACTCGAAACGTCAAGTTGATACCTGGTTGCCAATCAGGATATTGGGTAAACGATCCAATTATCGTTCGAAACATTTGAAGTGATACAAGGTATCTAGCCAAGATATCAAATCAATGCTCCGTCCAATCAAAGCATTTAAACTTCATCTGGTGCCTAGTCAGATGTCAATAGACCGTTCGGCTCCCATCCGAACCGTTGAAATAACGACGCCGTCCATTTGGCTCGTAGGCGCCGTGACACCACCCTCGGGTCTGTGTCAGAAATAAAGGTGCGCGCGGGTGCTACATGAGTCGGACTCCCTGTGGCCTTCTCACGTGCGGGGTGACAGTTGGTCCTAGGACAGGGAACGATGCCTCGGCTATCGGTCCTTAACCAGCCATCGGATAGAGACAATTAGTCCTCGGAAAGGGTACATAACCTCAGTTATGGGTCCTTAACTAATCGTTGATGAAAAGACGATTGGTCCTCAAACGGGGAACATAGCCTCAGCTATCGATCCTTAACCAATCGTTGAGTGGAGACAGTGGTTCTGGGACAGGGTACATAACCTCAGTTATGGGTCCTTAACCATCCGTGGAAGAAACACAATTGGTCCTCGAACAGGGTGCGTAGCCTCAGCTATCGAGTCTTAACCAATTGTTAAGTGGAGACAGTGGTTCTTGGACAGGGTACATAACCTCAGTTATGGGTCCTTAACCATCCGTTGAAGGGTGACAGTTGGTCCTCGAACAGGGTACGTAGCCTCAGCTATCGGGTCTTAACCAATCGTTGATGAAAAGACAATTGGTCCTCAAAAGGGGAACATAGCCTCAGCTATCGATCCTTAACCAATCGTTGAGTGGAGACAGTGGTCCTTGGACAGGGTACATAACCTCAGTTATGGGTCCTTAACCAAATGTCAGATGATGATAGAGACGTCCAGTTCCTGACCGGATCGTTCAGTTTTAGTTTCCTCAAGCACCAAGGAGAGATTTATATTTTCTTATGTCTTGAATTCTTCGGTCCAGGTTTGATTCGACGGTCCTGATGTCGGTCTCATCCTGGATTATTTGTTTTTGGTGTTCGTTGTAGCCGGCCTTGGTTAGCGAGTCGCAATTCAACCAGACTCATAATATTGAGATCAGATTCTCAACATTGAGCTTAAATCTCTTCGACAGTGCTCCTGCTCATTTCAAGAGTATTGAATATCTTCGGTTGCTCCGCGTCAGTCATAATGATGACTATCCACTGGTTTGAACCATCTTGTTTTAATGAGGCCTAGCGAGTCTTGACTCTTGATCACCGGGTATTCCTATTGCGATCTGCTCGGCTTGAGAAGTTTGTTTTTATTTTGTTTTATTTTATTTTATGCAACATGGGGATCCTCCTGACTAGGTGAAAGGGGTCTCTTTCTCCCATTTTTTTTTATTTATTTATTTTTTTCTGAGATTACTTGAATGCCTTAGGTGAGTATGAGATCTTCTCCATGTTGAGGTGTTGTCCATGCCTCCTTTAATTTTGATTATGAGCCTTCGAGTCATTTTTATTCGAGCCAAAATGGGTTTCCTGGTTGTGGAATAGTGATCTTAATATTTTTGGTGGGATTTTTGGTGATGGTGATCAGCAAAATAGATTCCCTACATTTTTCTGATTTTGCAGGAATTTTCCTCACATTTTATTGAGCTTCCTATGATTTTTGGTGAATTTTTGAAGTTTATTGGATTTTTGGATAAATCATAAGGTGATGTGGCAATTTGTGGTTGGCTGGAACTTAGAATTTGAATTTAAAAATGTTATGCAAGGAATTAGGTAATGGTTTTGGCATGATAATATTCCTTGCATTCTTCTGGATTTATAGAAATTTGTTTTGGATTTTTCTGAGTTACGGTTGAATTTCTATGAATTTTTGAAGTTTCCAGCAATGAAGTCATGCCACATCAGCAGGATGACACATGTTTGCTTCTGATTGGTCCAAATCAGCACAGTAGAGAGTCAGCAACGACTTCTTCTAGTCAAAGGGTGCGACACATGGCAGCTCGTGGTTGGATGTTAGCTGTTCACCACACGGAGTTCACTCGCTACACACAAATGCCACAGAAAATCTCCAAATTTGGGACGCTTTTCTTAAAATCTATCTCCTTCTTCCCGTGAACGAGGTCCATCGCGAAGGAACTTGGTGGACCAGATCGTGGAGGAGTTGGGGCAGCCGTTGGGCGTGCACCGAGTTCAGGTGAGATTTGGGCTCTAATCTCCTCTTCTCTTTTCTTCTTTTCCTTCTTCCCCGACGCGACGACGAGGTATTCCGCCATGATCGATTGATTAAGCCCCTCAGACAATCATCGAGCCTGAGATTGAGGTAGAATAGTGTCGTGGAGTCCTCCTTAGGTCATGGGACCTATTAGTCGGGCCTATCTCCTCCTCTTTCACTGTAAACATCCCCACCCTAGTCGGCTAGGGTTTCGATAGGGCTCGGCGCTGACTGCAGGCTTCTAATGGTCGTCGAGTCAAATTTTTTTGTGTCAGAGAGCATCGTGGTGGGTCCAAGAAGCTTGGTATAGTCTCAATTTGATTGATTAGATCCTCCAGCATGATGCTTCTCCGCAGCCCAGATCCTCCATGGTGGTGCGTTGGTGATTGCAACCTTCTGTTGACTGTGGTGGTGAGATAGAGGACTTGAGAGCATGGTGAGGTATGCAGGAAAGTGTTGGCACGTTCAATTTGGTTCATACACGCCCCTAATCAATAGCTTCACTATGACTTGGTTTATCAATGGTGAAAGCTATCAACTCCATTCCTCTTTCTGTTGCAACTTCTCGGTGGCAAGAGGAGCCTAGTATGACTCCAGGGATGATATTGGCATGCCCATGAACATGTATTAGCCTTCAATTGTATCATGGAGGCTTTGCAGTAAGCTCTCCCTCTTGGCTGGGGTTCTACCATGGTGATTGGACTGATGAGCTGATAACATCATGCCCTCCAGAGTGTGATGGTTGACACACACTTGGGCATATGTACCTTCTCCCATTGAGGCATGGTGCACACCAGATGGGTGTGTGAGGCTCCCCAGATGCAGAGGTTGTCCTTGGCATGATCTAGGCTGAAAGGATGACGGTTGCCTCCATTGATGCATTGGCGAGGTATGAGTCTCAACCTGCTGTCCATTTTTTTTTTTTATTTAATGTACCTGCTGTCCTTTTTAATACCTGCTGTCCATACTTCTTTTTTTTGTTTTTTTTTTTTGTATGTAAATGACCTAAGAGTACTAAGTAGTTTTCTACCAGTTTTATAGTTGTTTATATTACCATTTTACTATGCAGAAATGATGCCAAAGTGCTTGTATTAAAGACATTTTTTTTTTTTTATGCTTATGCATATTCTTCATGATCTATTTATGTTAGCTTGATGCATTTATATACATATTTACATGACCATTTTCCTTTGTTATTTCTTACATGGTTGCTATATAAATGTGAACCAGAAACAAAGAGTTAGATATAATATAGAGATTGAAACAGTCTTACTTTACTTAAACAGATTACAAGAAGGAGAAAATTAAATATTTCTTACTACTAAAAATCTGAAATTATGAAGCTGTGGCTTCTACTAACACACTTTTTTTTTTGTTTTTTTTTTAATACATATATATTACTAATATTAGATAAGTGTGTTTTACCTACATATTTACATAACCAGTTTTTTAATTAACTTCCTACATCTTTGCTATATGTGTATAAAACCAGAAGATTTTATGTATGTAAAAAAAAGAAAGGGAAAGAAATAACCTCCTTAATTCACCAAACAGAGTACAAAGAAGTAGATTGAGTAGCTCTTACTAGTGCTGAAAATACAAAATTCTTGCTTCTACTAACACTCTTTTTTTTTGTTTTTTTTTTTTTAAGTAGCTATCCTAACAAACTGCTCTCTGAATGATTGTTTGAAGATGATCTTGCGCAAAGTATTGTGTGCTGTGAGTGATTCTCAGAATGCAAAAGCTTTCTTATGACCTGTGGGTGTGTGGTGATGTCTCTCCACTCTTCTCCTTGATCTCCCCCTGCATGAAGCACGTACCTCCTTTTATAGGAGAGGTGAGTTATCTACTGTAACCAGCACCAATTATAGGTGTTTCCAGAAAATTGGACGACTATGCCCCTGGGGGAGACTTTGGGAATTTCACTATATTGCAAATAATCATTCACTGTACTCAATTACTCTCCTTCAGAGAATCTTCTTAATCCTGTTTTCATCCACTGTGCCATTTATTACTGCCATGAGGAATAACTCTCATCTCCAGTTTTGACAGTATTTGAAAATTGCTAACCTGAACTCTATGACCCAAGTGGATTTTGTTACTGCCACATTCTTTTCTTTTTCTTCATATGATCTGGCGTTCAAGCATATGTTATATCAATTTTATTTTTATTACTGGAGTCTCACCCTCTAATTGCACTTAATACTTTCTTCTTTGATCTTACTGTCCTTTAAAATCATGTCACACAGAGAGAGCAATGCAACACCAGTTGCTTTTGCATTTCAAGAACAGTTTTCAATATCTTCAAATCTCAAGCCCAACTCCATATCGCCTGAATTTGCAATTTTTTTATAACCTGAACCACATCATATCAATGCCCTTTCCAATTTTATTTCTGATTTTTGGTTCCTGTACTCATGCTATTTGGTCATTGGTCAAACCAACATAGCATCTCTCATTCATATCTCTTCTGGTCTTGGAAATATGGTATGACCCAAGTGCTCAATCAAGATAGTCTCACGTTGATATGGTTTTGCTTCATTAATTCTTCCAATTGATGGCTCATATATCTCTATTGGTATTTCCTTGTTGCCATTTGATCCAGAATTCGGGTTCAATTTGCTCTATTTCCTCTAATTTTGCATCATCCAAATTTTCAGGTTTGAGCATTAAACCATCTTCGTTTCGTATTCACTGGAGAGCAAGGATGGGGAATTGCTATTGGCCTCGAGATTCTCCTCTCTTTACTGTGGTCGATTAATTGACATGCCGAGCAAGAAGATAAGCATCAAGTTGGAGCTGTCGTGGCCTCCTAAGGATCACGGAAGTGGGTTTTGATGGGAGCACTGGAGCAGCGAGATTCTCTCCTCTTCGTTAGCTTGCAATTGAATGTCCCGACATGGTGACATGGTGGAGAGATGGGTTTTAGGCTTGCGTGGCTATTTGAGGATCAAGAACCGAGTTTTGATCGGAGCACTGGAGCAGCGGGATTCTCTCCTCTACTGCCAATGTCAGTGAGCATTAAATGCAAAGCGACGTGGCATCATTTGAAGAGAATAGAGAGGGGGGTCTGGCTTCGTGTCTCAACCTCGTGCACCAGGGAGGAAGTGACATGAATCGGAGAGGAAGATGAGATGGAGGGGCTGGGCCGATATGCACTCATGGGCTGCCATCTCTTTTTTTCTTTTATTTTCCATGGGCCTTCGGGTTTCATTATTTTTGTATTTACATAATGGGCCGAATGGAAATGAAAGTAATGGATTGTTTTTTGATCAATATGCCATCTTCACATTCCCGTGATTTATAATTATATAATCTCACATATAGATATGAAATTATACAATTATCCTTGTGTCATGTTTTGAGGCATGGTTTGTATTTTCCATGGGTCCAGAAAGATATATTGCATGCTAAATTAACGTGAGTCAATATTAGCACCTATGTAGGCATTGAAATTTAGAACCATGCACGAACCTTGATGTATTTAGGACAGCCCACAAATACCAATCTTGTATTTTTGTTGTAATGTGATATATATAATTACACAATTTCTCATGAAATTATATAATTATTAATACCATATTTTTTGAAGCATGGCTTGTAATCTCTATGGATCCATATTGCACCAATATAAATATTGTATACCAAATTAACATGATATCATGTTAATATTAGTATCAATATAGATGTGAAAATATGGAACCACTTGTCTTGGCATGAATTTGAAATTTTGGACTGTTAATATAATCACCCAATTAATCCGAGATAATTTCCAAGTCACCCTTGGAAATTTATTCGTGCATTAGAGGCCCAATCAATTTGCTTATAATGATCTCGAAATCCATATGTCGGCTTGTCAGGTAAATATGACTATATTTTAGGGTTCAACAGTACTATATTGGGCCTTTGGGGTGTTTTCACTTCTCTGTGGAACTTTGATGTAAAGAATTACTTTAGCAGCCCTACTTTCCCTCCAGACAAACAAGTGCTCTTTCCCCCTCTTTTTTTTTTGCGCATATTTCTTTCTTCCTTGGTTGTAATAAACGTAAGAAGCTGTTGTTTGTTTTTTTTTGGTTGACTGATGGGATCGTGGGCTATTCACCCCCCCTTTTTTTATTTGCTTTCTTTTCCTTTTCGATGGTAAACAAGGGGTTCAATTTTGGGTTATTTTGGTACTTGTATACTGTCTCCAGAATACCTAAGTGCTCCCCCTTCCCCTTCGGGTCTTTTGCATGTTTATTCGTTGTGCCAAATCAGCTTTCAACTCAACTTTATAACTGTTATCGGCTTATTAGGAATTTTAATCAACATGCTGGCTTTACTTTGGTTCCCTCAAGTTTCTTTTTGAAGTAACGAGCTTGACAACTTTGATTCAGCCTTGCTTTGTGCCTGCATTTTCCTTACGATTTTGAATACAGCAGCGACAATGGATGATACGGCATCACCATCTTTTCTTTCTCATCGTTTCCAAGCGACATCAAGGGCCGAACGACTCATCAGATAGATAATGTAGGGATAATATCATGACAGCCGAGGTCACCCCCCCTTTATATTCTCGCTGCATCTTCGTTATGGGGCCGAAGTTGATAAATTTTAACCGGCCCATATGGAAATCTTTCACTGTTATACTTGTAGCCAAATATACAAGTCGTTCGATATTTCCTCTTTTGTAATGAGTATCATTTTCCCAACGGGTTTCTCATTCACAAATTGTCAAAATATCGCCTTCCATTTTTATTGAACTTTATCGCGACCCGAAACAAAATATTGCAAGTTCAATTTCGCATAGCGAATTCATATACCTTCGAAATTGCTAGTTTTCGCGATTAAATTTCTCTTAACTTATCTTGAGTTAAGTTCTGGAATACCAAACATTTCTTGAATATCTCGTGTTGTCGTGACCGCGTATTTTTATAGGTCAACAGGTGGGCAACGCTAGATATGGAGCTCTCCCCAGAAAAGATGAACAACGGGTCGAGAGACCTGAGGAAGGCGCCCCTGCCACTTGCACCAGGTCTTGCCAAGCGCAACCAGACCCTGTCCCGGCCAACGGACAGGGGGCATTGCAAGCAGACCCAGCCGTTTTCCCTAACCAGAATGAAATATCAAGGATCAGAAAAAAGGTCAACACCTTAGAAAACATCCTTGGTACTATGCTCAGGCAAAATGATATGGCTCTCGAGTTCCTCCGAACACAACAAAGGACGAACATGGAGGAATGGTCTGATAGCAGGAGACTACTCATGGGAATTGAGCATAAATTGGCTCATGTCATGGAAAGACAACGCCACGAGGCCAAAGCCAGAAGAAAAGAAAGGCAAATGCAAAGTAAGAAAGATAAGACGGCCGAAACACCGCTCCCTCCCAGAAGGAGAGAAGTAGGCATCTCAATCCAAGAAGGTCGTCGTCCCATGGTTAAGGCTGACGAGCCCAGAGGCAAAGGCAAAGCGCCGATGTCAACAACACAAAAGGAAAAGAAACATGCCAAGATCCAAACACGCTCCCCACTTAATGGTTCAAGCGGCAGCAAAAGGGAGAAAGGCAAAAGCTCACGCAGTCAACGCTCTGGAGGAGCCAAGGAAAAGATAAACACTGTTAGAGACAAAAGTGAGCCAACCCACAGGGGCAAGTACCACATAGATGTGAGGCTGCGCAGGATAAAAGAGCCTGCCTCAGAAAATGACAAAACACCAAACCGTATTCATATTTCGGGCCAGTTGCATAGAAGTGAAAAGAAAACTTCTACTCAAGAGGTATCACCGATGCCTGACAAGACAAAGCATGACAAGCACGGAAAATGTATCCCACGAGAACAACAAGGTACTGTGGAACAACTCCGTAGACCGAAAAGAGCCAAGGGGTGCAAGAAATACTATGAATATCATCAAGTCACAGGACACACAAGGGAAGAATGTTTGACCTGGTCCGAGGACGATGATGTTGCCTCTAGTCAGGAAGACACAAGGGAGGTGTGCAATGCCACAACATGGTACACAAATTCTGGAAATTCTGAGGAGGAAACTGAAGAATCCAGAGAAAACAGCTCAGAAGAGGAGCCGATGGTGATGGCAGTAAACCCAATCATCATGCCTCTAGGAAGCGATTCGGAACAAAGTGAGGATGAAAAGAAACCGTCCTCTTTCAATTCGACGATTAATCGCACTCTGGTCCAAGGCCAGAGAAGCAGGAAGAACCAATGCAATTTCAGCCTAAGGTCTGGTACTCGGATACCTGAAAGGCAACCTCCAAGAGAAATGCCTGACAATAGGACCAGGATCCAGGGAAACACGACCACCAAAGGAAATGACAGATCAAATGGTGACAGGCCCAGGATGACGGTAGGTGACTACAATGTCGTAGCCCACCTACGCAAAATTTCGGCACTGCTTAGCGTGTTCGATGCGCTCATGGTGTCACAAGAACTTCGCGAGGCCCTCATATATGCCTTGCAAAATCCTGCGACTTTCCAAGCTCACCTAGCCCAGGATGTCCGTGAGGAAGTGGCGCATGTCGAGTCAGAACCCCAGATTACCTTCACGGATGAAGATCTGTTGACCGCTACGGCTGATCACAACAGACCGCTGTACACTACAGGTACCGTATATGGCAAGAGGCTTAAATAAATTTTGGTCGACCTGGGGTCCTCCATCAGCATCATGCCGCTGAAAACCCTGGCCCAGCTGTCTCTCAGCATCCGAGAGACGAAAAAGGACAAAATTCGAATTCATGGGTTTAACCACCAATACCAAAAAGCTCTGGGGTCTACTGTCATTGACATAGACTTCGGCGAGCTGGTGACACCGGTGAAATTCTTCATCATTGAAGCTGACACCACATACAAGGCATTATTAGGTAGACCATGGCTCCATGCCAATGGCCTGGTACCTTCAACCTTACATCAATGCGTCAAATTCACCAAAGATGGAAAACAATGCATGATCAAAGGTGATGATCATCCCTTTGAGGCACATGAAGCCGAGCTGGATGACGCCAAATACTATCAGCCCATCTCTAAACAGGGGCAGCCCAAATCACAAATAGGCAATGAACAGGGTTGTGCTTAAAGCGGCGATCAAATCACAAATACCTCAAATGCTCTGGGGCAGCGATAGTAGTCCAGAACCCTCCGAAGAAGCGGAGGAGGATGTCAGGTTCCCCATCCGAGCCAAAAGCAATTCAAGTTGCGAAGGAGACGAGCAAAGTTCTCTAGCTGTTGAATTCCTACCCATGGAGCACTGCAAAGAGCTCACTCCGCGGGAAAGAGACCGTATCCTCAAATTGAAAACCTTCACAGTCCCTCCAAAAAGGGAGGAGGTAGAGAGAGGAATAGTTGTCCATCCCGGCATACATTTTGTTAAAATGGGAGAAATGGACCCTGAAAACCCACAAGGCCCTCCGGAGGAATGGAAACGACGGCTCCAAGATGAAGAAGACGAAGCCAAAGTCCCTGTCAAGCCTCAAAGGAACACGAGTGCCAAAATGGCCGACATGTTCCGGCAAGCCCGTTGCTTAGAGCCAATGCCAAAAGAGCGGGCAAAAGCATTCCAAAAGCTCTGGAACGGCTACTCAAATGAAGTCACCGGACTTGATGGAAAAGCTGCAAATACTCGTGGCCTCGGTTTTGAAGAACAAGCCGGGACATCAAAACCCAGAGCGCCCAGGACTGCACCAACACAAACGTGTCGGCATGTCTCTGCCTCTGAAGCATGGAGACGAAGCGCTCCTAGGAGGCAAATCTCTGAAGAAATAGTGATGTTCGAAACGTTACAAAGGCATTTTCAGGACTTAGTCCACTCACAACAAGAGGTCGAGCGCTCAATAGAGCACTTGATCACCCAAAATCTTGATCTCCATCGTCGCTTGGCGTTAAAAGAACAAGAAAACCAAGAGCAACGAGAGAAAATCAAAAGCCTCCGGCGACAGGTGCGCAAACTAAAACAGGAGGTCTCTCAACTGCAAGGCGAGAAAGACAAGGATCACTCTCAGCCAGAGGATGCTCACACGTGCCACCGAGTCACTATAACAGAGGTGGAAGAAAATGAGGAATTACTGAACACTGAAGAGAAAACCTCAGGAGATCAAAACTTCATCCTGGCAGCTAAACATGCACCTAGAGAGCTAGAGGAAGGCAGCCAAAACAGGATAGATGAACTGAAATCAGTCAATTTGGGTACTGTAGAGGAACCACGGCCGACCTTCGTCAGCGCCTCCCTCTCCCCAGACATGGAAAGCAAACTCATTGAACTCTTACGAGAATTTCGAGATTGTTTTGCGTGGAATTACAGCGAAATGCCAAGATTGGATCCCGCTGTGGCAGTCCACAAACTAAAAATAGACCCAAACATCAAGCCGGCCAAACAAGGTCCACGCCGAATGAGAATCGAGCTTGAGGAAAAAGTGACCGCCGAAGTCAAGAAACTCATCAATGCCGGATTCATTAGGGAGGAAGAAACCCCTGATTGGGTGGCAAACATTGTCCCCGTCAAGAAAAAGAACGGACAAATCAGGGTCTGTGTAGACTTTCGCGACCTTAACAAAGCACGTCCAAAGGATGATTTCCCTCTACCGGTGACGGAGATCATAGTGGACCACACCTCTGCCTATATTGTCTATTCCTTTGTGGATGGCTACTCCGGCTACAATCAAATCAAAATGGATGAAAGTGACCAATAGCATACCGCCTTTCGCACCCCGATCGGCATCTTCTGCTACAAAGTCATGCCTTTTGGACTTAAGAATGCAGGCGCTACTTACCAAAGGGCTATGACTAAAATATTTGACGACCTCATCCATAAGGTGGTCGAATGCTATGTTGATGACCTGGTTGTCAAGTCTGGTTCGCATGAAGAACATATTGGAAACTTAAGGTTGATGTTTGAGCGATTGAGAGCACACACTCTGAAGCTTAACCCTCTGAAATGTGCCTTCATGGTCTCATCTGGAAAGTTCCTGGGATTTGTGGTACGACATCGCGGCATTGAGATTGACCCTGACAAAATCAAAGCCATTCAAGAGTTACCCCCTCCCAGAACACTCAAACAACTCAGATCCCTGCAGGGACGATTAGCGTACATCAGAAGATTCATCGCTAATATGTCAGGAAAAATTAAGCCATTCACCAGACTCACCAAGAAAGACGTGTCATTCAAGTGGGACGATGAGTGCCAAAAAGCATTTGAGGATATTAAGCAATACCTGCTGACACCTCCTGTCCTCGCGGCACTAATACCAGGAAAACCCCCCATTCTCTACACTACCGCCTTGGATGGATCTCTAGGGGCACTCTTGGCACAAGAAAATGAGGAAGGGAAAGAAAATGCCCTGTACTACCTCAGCAGAATGCTAGTAAGAGCAGAACACGCTTACTCTCCCATCGAAAAACATTGCCTAGCTCTTGTCTTTGCAATCAAGAAGCTCAGACACTACATGTTGGCCCACAAGGTCACACTTATCTCCAAGACCGACCCGCTCAAATACTTGATGACTCGGCCAATGCTTACAGGCAGGCTGGCAAGGTGGGCGATGGCGCTAATGGAATTTGATATAACCTACGCGCCCCAAAAGGCCATTAAGGGACAAGCTCTAGCCGACTTCTTGGCAGCTCACCCTGTGCCGGATGATTCTCCATTAGCATGTGACTTTCCGGACGAGGAAACGCTACATATGGATGACAAAGAAGAATACTGGAAGATTCTCCATCAACCAGCAGTCAAACCAGACTTACCCAAACGTCAAGCTGGAGTGGGTTTAGTGTTTGTCACACCAGATAAGGGCATCATTCGATATGCCTTGAGTCTGACAGAGCCATGCACTAACAATGAAGCCGAATACGAAGCCCTTATCGCTGGGCTCGAAATGGCTATTGATATGGGCATCAAAAGGCTAAAAGTATTCGGGGATTCTCAGTTAATCCTCAGCCAGCTCGAAGGCCACTTCAAAATAAGAAAACCAGAGTTGGTGAAATACCACGAGAGGGCGCTAGAGTTAATGTCAAAATTCACCGACATTGTGCTCGAGAAAGTACCCCGATTCTTAAATGGGAAAGCAGATGCTTTAGCTAGGTTGGCCAACGAGTTCAGCGATCCGAGCGAGGAAGAAATATAGATACTGGTACACAGAAGGAAAGTTCTCACTCCTTACCTCCAAAGGGGCGAGAATAAAATCCAAAAAGAAGAAACTCAATTCTTAGACGTCATGGCATAGGAAAAGGAGTTTGAACAAGACTGGGGAGAAACGACCCATCTTGCGACCATAGAAGGAACGGAAGACGAGGATTGGAGGAGACCCTTCCTTGAATTCTTCCAACACGAAAAATTGCCCATAGACAAATCCCTCAGGGAACATATTCGGAAAAGAGCCCCTCGATTTGTCTATGTCAACAACATTCTCTATCGAAGAACCTACGATGGCTCTTGGTTAAGGTGCATCTCTAAATCAGAGGCCGACTAGGTCATGAAAGAAATCAACTCTGGAGCTTGTGGATCACACCAATCCGGTTCCAGAATGAGAGTCCAAATTCAATTAATGGGCTACTACTGGCCCACAATGATTGTTGATTGCGAAAACTTCTCCAGACAGTGCCACATGTGCCAAATACATGGAGACTTCATCCATCAGCACCCAAATGCATTACACCCAACAGTGGTGTCCTGGCCCTTCGAAATCTGGGGAACGGATATCATAGGTCCTATTGATCCTCTAGCCTCAAACGGGCATCGTTTCATTTTGGCCGCCACAGATTATTTCTCCAAATGGGCAGAGGCCCGATCATACAGAGAAATCAAGGCCTCAGACGTGGTGAAGTTCTTCACTACCAACATTCTCCACAGGTACGGCACTCCCAGGAAAATCATTTCTGAAAATGGGACCGCCTTCAAAAACACCAGAGTAGACGAGTTCACCAGAAGATACAACATCGAGTGGAGATACTCCTCTGCGTACAACCCAGGGCCAATCCATTGACCGAGGCGTTCAATAAAACACTGATCAAAATCCTCCGAAAAACGGTTGGAAACAATCAGAAAGATTGGCACAACAAATTGTCAGAAGCACTCTTGGCGTACCGGATCACGCATAGGACTCCCACTCAAGCCACGCCTTATTCCCTGGTATACGGGACTGAGGCAGTCTTGCCCATTGAGGTCGAACTCCCCTCATTAAGAGTGGCCATGGCCTCCGAGATTCCCCTAACTAAACAGATACAGCTTAGGCTGCAAGAGTTAGATGGGATGGACGAAAGAAGACTTGCTGTGCAACAAAATCTAGAGTTATACCAGACCCGAATGACACGGGCCTACGAGAAACTCTCAAGACCAAGAGCGTTTAGGAAAGGTGAATTTGTACTGGTGTTAAGACGACCAATCACTGGCCGACATCATGGCCCCAAGTTCGCACCCAATTGGGAAGGCCCCTTCATAATCGACCAAGTTTATGATGGAGGAGCTTACCTCCTTGCAACAGAAAATGGAGAACATCCTCTGCCAGTTCTAAATGGAAGGTACCTTATGAAGTACTACAGCCAAAATCAACCCCAGAATACATAAGGCCTTGACGGCATCCAGACGAAGACTTCATTGCCAACTGGGCCGAGGCCCACAAGGGAATGACACAACTGTTCTCACAACAGTGAGACGCCAATTGGTGAAACTTACCGGTGAAACTTACCAAATAAAGACTCCATGTTGAAGGAGCCTGTGTGGTTCCTGAATACATGGAGCATGGTGAAACTTACCTAATAAAGACTCCGTGTTGAGGGAGCCTGTGTGGTTCCTAAATACATGGAGCACGGTGAAATTTACCCCAAAATACAATCCGCTTCGTGATGGAGCCTGTGTGGCCCCGGAAAGCGAAAAACGATGCTAAAACCTGTGTGGAAAGCTGAAAATACCCAGACCACTCCCCATGAAGCATATCTGAGGGCGTGAGTCTAAAAAACCAACCTATGTTGAGGAGGACTGTGTGGCTTCCGAATACATTGGTTGAAAGTTATTACCTATCATAACCCAATAATTCATTTTATGACGGAACCTGTGTGGTTTCTGAAAGCGAAAAGATGCTTGAGGAGGCTCAAACCTTCGTGGTAGCTGAAAGCATCGAGGACGCATCCTATGGAATTGACCTAAGGGCGTAAAACTCACTAACACACCACGATCCTTAGTAAGGTAAAGGTCTCAAAGGCGATTTGCCCTCACGGCTCCATAAATCGACCTTTACACCTAACAAAATATCCAAATACACTCAAATGTTCTCACGGTTCCTGATTGAAGCTGTACCTCAAACAGCTATACATGTATGCATATTCTTATATATATGCACATATCCAGACAACATTCCAAACAACGTTCCTATGGTTCCGCTATGCCTTAAATTAGCCAAGCAAACACTCAAACAAATTCACGGTCAAGTTGTACCTTAAACAACTACATAAAGTATCAATGGTCACAATGACCCTACTTATCCAAACAAATAACAAATAACAAAAGAAAGAAAATATAAAATGTGACATTCATGCAGGGGGTAGGGCCACGTTCCCAACTAATTTATTGATAGTCTCAGACAAAGACTGGAGCGTAGCCTCCATGGCCTCCAGACGAGCATGCAACTCCGCAAATTGCCGGTCCAACTGTGCTTGGATTGCCGGTCCAACTCATCAGACGGGGGAGAAGCCTCTCTCAGCAGGCTATACTGGTTAGCCGCTGCATTCTCCTGCAAAATATATCCATTCGCCAGATGATTTGGATCGGGTATCAAAGGGCCATCATGACCTCCTACCCACCCAAAAGAAGGCAAAACATCCAGAAGATTGCGACAATACACTATATCTCTTTCAGATATAGGATTGCCCCACAACATGCCAGGCATGGGAATCTGAGCGCGCCTCATCAGAGCCTCTATCAGATGACCATAAGGCAGACACCCACATGTAAACTTCACCGCATGATGCATATGCTGGAGAATCAAACTAGCCAGATTGGGTCTATCACGTCTCCGAATAAAGGGACGGAGGTAAAATAAACTCCCTGGCCGGGTGAGGTTAGATAGACTCCCTTGAGGAAAGATGATCTGATTCACAACCAGAAAAAGTACCCTGTAGACAAATGCAAAATCAGGAGTGCTCAATTAAGAGGATTATAAACATTAACGTACCTATGAAGAGCAGGCAGGTGTTCAGTAGACACAACTTCTGCACCTCTCTCATAAGGACGGGCTTTGAACCAGCGACAGTAGGCTCCAAAGGTCCCAAAGCCCTGAGGCTAGTACTCATAAGCATACACTGACAACCCATCTAGGTTCTCGATAGCTCGAAGGAAGGCCGCCAGATCTTCTACCCCGATGCTTAACTCCCTACCAAACAAATAGGAGGAAGCAGACGGAACCCCAAAATGATCATATGCCACCCTAAGATTGGCATAGAATAGGCGCACGATCGCAGGATGATAGGGCCGCTCGAGCAGTGTCAAACCCCTAAGATTCCAGGCGTCTAGCCAACCATGAATCAAGTCCTTGTGCTTATCCAAAAGGGAGCCATCAGAACGAAAGAAGAAACAGTCGGCCACCGGTCGCCTGTCACCGCCAGTGTTGTGCACATGGCAATCAAAAGCCTTCGCATCACGAAAAAGGTAACGGTTCCCCGGGTTCAAAGACTAGTCAGGAACAGTTGGATCCGGACCAGCCACCGAAGAGCTAGAAGCATCCCTGAGACGCTTTGGGTTCGAAACGGACATGGCAGAAAGAAAAAAAAGGGTGGAAGAAACAAAAACCCTAAAAGCAAAGCAGGCGTAGCAGCGTCGCTGCGGCGTTTCAAAAAGAAAGAAGGATATGATGCCGAAATCCTAAACTTAAATATAGGTAAAGATTAGGCGTCAATCGCTTCGCGATCTTGGGAAAATGCCATAAAAGAGTGCTCAAACCCATGAAAGCCAAATGATACATGAAATATCACATAGATGTAAAGCACTAAAAGGAAACAGGCAAATCAAACAACAAAGCCTCATACAGTCATACAAGAGAAACATAATGTCATGACTAAATCCTAAAGTGCGATAAAAGAGATACAAGGGGTAACCACATAAAACCCCACTCTAAATCTGTCACACCCCGAACCAAGCCATAATTCGGGATAGACAACCCCGCCACGTGTACACACTCTACTATGCACACGTAAGACTAATAACAGTGTCACAGATATAATATCACAAATAAATCATATAATAAAGGATAAGTTGTTCATACAACAAAAGGGCCGGTAAATGTTTACACATCAAAAGTTTCCAGCCAAAGTCTAAACAAAATCCTAACAATGATAAAATAAAATAACTACTCCAGTTCGGCTTGGTCTTTTGCTACATCTTCCTCTGCTAAGCCATCCAAACCTGAACCTGTCTCCACAATCAAAGTATGTGGGATGAGTACATTAATACTCAGTGTGGTGATAGAGTGAGCCTACAAGGTCCTGGTTAATATCTAGTCAGAACTAAACCATACTTAAACACCTTTAAAGTCCTATAAGTTAATGCAATTCTCTAAGTGTATAGTAAAGTGATAATGATGCAATTCTACCTATTATGACATGCCCAAATAAAATAGCAAAGATCTGGTTTTGTGGAATAATATACGAGATAATATTATAATTATACGAGAGTCAAACACCCACACTCAGTAGTCAATCATAAGCGTATCATAATCCATAATCAATCCTCACATATCCCAATATGACATGGACCTTGCCTAAAGTAGATCTACCTAAAAGAATCATAGCTCGAGAGCCCCGAAGGCCAGCTCCAAGCCTACTGCCCCCGTCGAGGAGTAGGTCAATACCGGTATCGAAACGTGGAGGTCGAGAGGTAGTCTATCAAATAAGCAGTAACAACCCCAAAGAGTCCAGTCGAAACAAGAGGAAAACATATACATATATACAACAACAACCTAACAATAATAAATGACTACCAAGTGACCGCAGTACCGCCTAACGGTCGGTCTGCTGAGTGATCATCAGAAACGCGTTGCCCACGATCTCTATCATAAGGAGACCACCGGCAATGGCTTGGGTGCAATCTCCCGATAATGGAAACCCCAGACAAAACGTACTTATCACACTCGGTCTCTCTATCCTGAATCCACACCAGATGCAAGTGTTGATTAAGGGCACTTTTAAGTTTATTAATCACATTAATATTAATATGCAATGCATATCCTATAAGTGCAATCTAGTTTTGAGTTAATGACATGTGCTTAACTGTTTACTTAATGTTAATGACATGATATGCATACAGTTACTTAATGATCTAATTCTTATTCTAAAGATTAAACAAAACCTAAGGCATCCACACCTGGAAAGTAGGGTCTAGAAGCGACTACTCCACTGGAGGGTCGACGGAGTCCTGCCCTGCATCACCGTCCTCGGGCTCAGGGTAGTAGTAATCTCCCTGGTCGTCGGCCTGATCACCTGGTGAACGAAAATATCGTTAAAACTAATTTAACGATTAAACCCAATTATCCCTTAACTAGTTTCAAGTTCTGGTTATGTTATCTTTAACCATACTTAACTTCTAATTAAATTAAAAAGGGACTCGGTATTAAAATATAATATTATACTTAATTAGTTTATAAAAATAAATTGACGGAGTTCCGCTTAAAACTAGTTGAGAAGGAAAGTTAAATTGCTAGTTTTGGAAATAATTTGTTCAGTTCCAATTATAAAATTAATGTGTAGAAAGACGTTTTTGACGATTCCTATAAGTCCAACTACGACGTTTTGAGACGTGGCAATATTTAGTTTGGTTTGGGAAATTATTTGAGAAGTTCAGTTAATACTTAAATAGTGTTTTGCTCAAGTATGAAACACTTTTGATAAAACAACTAAATTAAGATAAAATTTGTTTTAAAAGATTAACGAAGAAAACTAAGTTTGTTTGAAAATATTTTGGGATCATACTGTGTCCGTTTAAGTCATAGTATCTGTAAAGAAAATTATTTTACGGACAATCTAATCATTTCCCACTTGTAAAGCCAACATTTTATTTCCGATTCCGACTCGTTTAATTTCTCGGCCAAAAAGCTTTTACTCAAATCCAAATCAATTTTGCTAACATAATTATGCCATCAAATACTTATAGTTCTAGTTTTAATTTTCTTGAATTCCAACTTAATCAATTCGGTTTCAAATTCTCAAGCCAGCAGTAAAAGAAAAGCCACGGAAAAAGAAATCATCAACAAGGCCCACAAAGAGGAACAGGCCAGATGGGCCCAGCGGAAAAACACAGCCCACGCGGAAAAAGGTCCAGGCGGACCCAAACAGAAAAGGCAACCCGACCCAACAAAACACGGAAATTAACAGAAAGGACCCCAGATCAATTTTATTTACAGAATCTTTACAACTAAGTCCCTAATACCCGAAAGAATTATAGAAAGGTCCTAGCCCAGTTATAAAACATTTACGAAACAGTCCAAAACTCGAAAAACCTTACACATAGGCCCCTGGGCCTATTGAACTCGTACCAGTAAGCACCCAGAGAGGAAAATCGACTGGTACCAAGCCTGTACCAGCCTGCTAATAGACCAGAAAGCACTAAACAAGTGAGATGCTACCTAATTGACATGTTTCTAACCTAATAACAGCTATACCAGCTACTTAACCGATCCAATAAACAAGAAATCACCTAAAACAACAAGCACAGAGATTTTATTTGAGACAACCAACCAATAACAGATCATCTAGCTTTACTTTAAGCATTTACAATTCTAAACAGACTGGGTTGAACTAATAACAAGCACAGATTTAAACAAAGACATTTAAAGATTAACATATCCATCCATAGCCTTAACCAAGCATTCAAAACACAACAACTGAGTCACAAGCAAGCCCAAGATCAAATTGAGACATTCGATAAACAAACCAAACAGAATAGCCTCCACTAGGCAAGCACTACCTCTGAACCAACCACAAGTACACAAGTCATAAAATACACCATTACCAAACTCAACAGAAACCAAGATCACAAGCACAGTTCAGATTAAAGCTAATTTGAGCAATTTCAACACAACAACAATTCGATAGCAACATAGTTTCTAACAGAGATAACAAGCAAATAGCCAGACCAAGCCATAGCCTCGATTAAGCTTTCAAAAGACAAGCACAACTCAGAATTTCGATTTGAGGCAACAACAACACAGATCAATTTCAAGCATCAAATTTACAACATATCTCAGATTTCCAAACACCACAGACCAAAAGCAAAGAGCTAGGGTTTCAAACCTTTTACCAACAGAGAAGGGAACGGAGGAAGCAAAAGGGAAAAAGGGGCAACGGCCAGCCACCAGCTCTCCACCTCGTCGTCACCGCCACCACCTCGTCAGCGACCACCACCGTCTCCACTCCAGTCGCCTAGGCTCCACCTCTCTTTCTCACTCTCTTTCCTTTCTTTGTTCTGTTCTTATCGGGTTTTGTTAACGGGTTTGAGCAGAGAGGTGAGAGAGAGAGGGGCGACTCAAATAGGCACGGGAAAGGGAGAGAGTAGGGTCGACTGCTGAGGTGGCAAGAGGCGATTGGATCGAGGGGTCGACGGCAGAGTCAAGGTGAAGCACGAGGGGGAGGTGAGGGAAAAAGGGATGGTGGGGTCTCGCGAGTGACGGAAGTCTGGGGTGGGACGGGTAGGTGGCGGAAGTCGCGAAAGTCGCGATTCCCCTGCCATCGGAGAGAGAGAAAGAGAGACTGTGAGAGAAGACTCGACAGAGAAGGGGTCAACGAAGTCTCCTTCGGCGGAGAAAAGTAGGGAGAGAGAGAAAGAGAAAAAGAGGGATGAGAGAAAGAGGATCCAAGGAAGATCCAACGGTCCACAAAAATTCAAGGATTAAAAACACGATCTAACGGTCCAGATTGAAGGAAAATTAGGAAAAACAATTCTCCTAGCATTTAAACTAGAATTTTGACACAAATTCAACCTAAGAAAATTTATAAAATACATATATTTTGAAAATAATATGGCATAAAATATAGTTAAGCAAATAGTTTTTATAGAAAATTTTCGAATGGCCGGAATTAAATATTGTAACGGATTCAAAATAAAATCGTTCTCAAATTACAAATGGGATTTACGATTAGATTTTTGTTAATTAAATTAATTAAAATTAATTGGCTTCTTAAAATTATTAAACTTTAATTTAAAAAGTTTTGGGTTTTTACAGCCTACCCCCCTTAAAAACGTTTCTGTCTCGCACCTTTTTGGACCCTGATCCTCGGAAGGGGGAAATGACCGGATACTTCCGCGGGGGAAAAAGATATTGCGGACGAGATACCCCTCGATTGTTTCAAAACTCGAACATCGACACCCACCTGAAAAGGAACGTGGGCACCGACGTGGTTTCGAACCTCTCGAGAGTTTGATTGTTTACTGCAGGTCCTTTTCTTCCAGTAGGCGCAAGCCCCTACTGTTAATTACCTCTGAACCAAGTCGAGAGCACCTCTAGATCGGGATAATTAATAGACTAGGCATGACCATTAGCATTCCAGCATTTTACTAAAAGACACTTAACATTAGAAGGACATAAACGAATGGTGACATGAGCGGAACAAATATTATAACCATGAGGGAGTCAACATAATGCAAAACATGATGCAAGGACATCTAATTCATATTTGAGATTCCAAGATTTTTTTGGAGTTTGGTCACTTAACCCTATTTTTACATGTTTGACAATTTTTTTGTTTTATTCTCTTCAAACCATACGCATGGTAAATCTAAAGAGAACGGGCATAGACGTATAAAGTTTCGGTATTCTGATTATATCAAAGCTTTAATTACTTTAAGACTTCAATTTATCAACGTATTTGAACTTTGGTCTGTTTGTTGACGTGTTAGAATCAAGGTTATCAGACGTTTCTGGAAACTCAGGCATTAAAGCATGTAGAGGTTTCGGTCCTTGAACGTGTGTCGATTCTGGTCAACTATTGACGTGTCGAATTTCTGGCCTTGTGACGTGCAAGAGTTAGGTTATAAAACGTTTTAAACTCCGGTATTAAGGCGTGTTTAGAAGTTCTAGTCACTTTGGACATTTTAAACTTTGGTCTTCATATGTTCTAGAATTTACCAAATTCTGATTTTCAGACGTGTTTAAAGTTTGGTCCCTGGATTCTGGAGATTTGTATATAATTATAGGATTTCTATTTCTGGATTTGTATTGTTTTTTTTTTTTTTTTTTTTTTTTGGATTTAAGTCTGGATCTTGAATTTGGATTTTTCTGGGTCTATGTCTGGTTCAAACATATTTTGGGTTTAGGTTTAGTTTTCTTTTGGGTTTGGTTTTGAGTGTTTGGTCGAGCTGCTGGTTTTGCTTCCAAATTCACGGGAATTTTTGCGTAAAGGCAATTATTGTTTGATTGTACCTACTATCAAGGTTATCTTGAGGTACCTGTTGTCCAAGTGTACCTGTACCTGTTGTCCAAGTGGTTAAGACACTTAAACTTTTAGGCATTTGGTGTTTTTAATGTCGACTCGGTCTTTAAGATATTTTTAATGACCTTTTCTAAGGGGAATTAACGGTGTTGAATTAGAATCCCTTTTTCTTTTGGAACTTGGTGTTGAAGCCTCATACAAAAACGTTCCTTGTAATTTTCTGAACATTTTGATATTTTTTTGGTAATTTTCTGACCCTTCTAGCTATTTTTCAAGCATTTTTGAAGTCTCAGCGATTTTAGAAAATTCTGATTGGTCAGGGGATTTGGTGTTTCGTGTTCTGGATGTCAGGGACCCGCCACACGTTTGGCGCCACAGAAGATCCGACAACTTCGCTGAGGTAAACTGATCGAGTCAGCTGGTTCACACCCATATCCGTGGGCCGATGGATCCGGGTCCTGACATTGCGGGCCCCACCATCAGTGGCTAGGTGTACCGTGCACTGCGTCTGTCCGAAGTCTTCTTTTGATCCGTTGGAGACGAATGAGGGGGCGTCGATCTGCGCCAAGATTCGTGCTGATCAACGTTTCAACGTTCTCTTCTCTTCTTCTTTCTTTCTTCCTCTTTTCTTTCTCGTCTTTTCCGACGAGAGCTTGACCGAGTCAAAGCTCGAAGGTGAAGTTGATCTCCATTGAGAGGAGGCTATTTGGTCAACAGGAAACGTCGGAGAGATCGTCTCAGTCTCCTCTCCTTCCTTGAGCTGATCGATTTGATCGTCCCTCGCTAATTAGGATGGGAAGAGCGTCACTGTGTTCGATTTGGGATTTTTCGATGGTGCGAGCGCAACCAAAATTGAGCCTTGTAGGGCCAATCGGCGGCATGTCTGAGCAACCAGAGAAGTGTCTCGAGTCGATTTGAGCATCAATTTGAGGTAAACCACTAAGACTCGCTGTATACATTTTGAGCCATGAGCTACATAGTTCCCTGCGATAACCCGCCCCAAATTAACCACATAGGGGCCAATTGGTAGGTAGGCTGTGGTTCTTTGGGTGTTGACACTGCCTAATTGGGTGGTATGGACTTTAATTTGGTTATCTGGGGTGATGTTTAACTGTATTGGGAATTTGGCATTTTTTTTTTCTTGGGTTCAACTACCTAGCTATATCTACCGAAAATTGGGCATTATAACTGGGTAATTGGGGTTTTGACAGGAACTTGGCTATATTGGCTTGGCACAGTAGCTTTATGAAGTGTTATTGTAGAATTGAAAGGGGTAATTTTGACTGATTCAGGTGTTTGATGCCTGTTAGTCATGGTTTTGCCATCTGGCGATTCCTAGCAAAATTTTGGCATTATAACTAGGCTTTTGTGGTGCATGGAAGGGTATATCTGTGGTTATATGGTATGGTGGCCTCACTTGGTCTTGTTACTGGATTGTGGAAAGGCATTTTATTTAGGGATGGGGCTATTTATGAAGCTTGGCTGAGATATTGGTTATGGATTTGGTTATCACAGGGATTTGTGTAACTCACTGAACCATGGAACATGAACCAGTCCCTGAGTGACTGCTCAAAGGCAAGTACACCCATCAGAACTGACCCATGCTCCATTGAGAGCTCAAAACTTGGGTCCAAGAGAAGCCAAGAGTGACTGCTCGGTGGCTAGCACACCCATTAGCATGGCTCCTCTAGGACCCTTATACAGCAAGCTTTAGGGGCTTGTACCCTTCTTCACTTCATGCCTCCTCTCTGGTCGCTTCAAGCTTGCCACCTGGTTGTTGCACAGAAGAGAGAAGAGAAGGGTTTGCAAGTAATATTTTGTATTTTCATGTCTTTATCATTTTTTTAGTTGGCTACACTTTTATTTTGTCAACAGAGGGATGCTTAATGCATTTTTATGTATTTTTCATGCAGGATGCAACTGAAGGCTTGCTAATATGATTATAAAGATGCTTAGACTTAATAATTATACTAGTCACTGAAATAAACATGCTTACAACTATGTTATATTAGATGCATGCAGTGAGAACAAGATATGAAAAGTGCATAAGTATAGAAACAAAGTAAATATATACAATATAAAGCTTTATTTCGATTGAAAGATTACATTTCTAATAATTACCTTGAATAAAAATTAACTAGTTTTCTTTTGTCTTTACAGAAAATCAAATTAACTTGAAAATTGGGCAGAGTTTCAATATAGCACTTTGCCTCCCCTTCTTCAGTCGATGGGGAGCTTCTTTTATAGCTGTAGAGGTGTTCTAGGGTTTGATTTGGGGCTGCCACTTGGCAATTTCTCAGAATTTTGGGTTTGGATGAGGGGCCGAGATGTATTTTGCTCCTTGCCGCCTCAAATTGTAAGTCTTCATGCACTTGAGCTTGTTCACTGTCTTGTACATCCTCCAATAGTCACTTGACATCTGGATTTAGTGTGTGGCAGTGGGCATTTGGCATAGTTTACTTCATTTTACTTGTTGCTTGGTATTTTCATGACAGGTGGACCCTGGGGCCACTTGTCATGCTGATTTGGGGGTGTTTGTGCCTTCTCTCTTATGCTTGGAGAAGGGGTTGCATTCTGGCGCCAATATTGGCTTGGACAGATGGCATTGATCCATGAGTTATGGGGTTTTGATGGTGTAGATGCACTTGAGAGAGCATCTCTATCTGTTGTATAGCTGTTGAAGCTATCTTCTAGGCTGGACAGTGCACTCAGGAGGTGTATGATCCCCTCCAGTGATGCCTTGGCCTTGGATTGGCTGTAGTTTGCATTTAGCAGCTTGTTGGTGTGGTTTCTGAATAGTGTAGTTGTCTGTGGGACCCACTGGGCCAGTATGATAGCTTCACTGTGTCCAGCCGAGGTATGAAGAGTGACAAGTTCAGTTTCTGTACTTATCTCCTCTCCAGTGCCTGTTGGAGATTTCTATTTAATTTAGTTTATCTTCTTTGCTTGATCCAGGTGGCATGATTTAATGAGTGCCATTGGATGTTGGCTGTGTTGGCTTGGGAGCCTGGGGCATGTTTAACATGTTGGTACATTCCCCACTGATGAGGCATTGAAGAGGTATCATTCCCTCTGTGCATAATTATCTCTAGATTTTCTGTAACAGCAAGCTTGATGATCTTGTTGTTTGAGTTGTCACTTGTCATGTTATATGACATTTGGTGCTCACAACTGGGTCATTTGGCTTGTGTTAGCTGCAGCCATTAGCTAGCAGTGCTTAATTGAGTCAATGATGTCATATGAGACTCAATTAGGCTATATCTGAAGCATTTATGGCTTTTATGTTGGTGACTTGACTTATCTACCTAGCAGTCAGGTGTTTTGAGTCAACACTTGTCACATTTGGCAAGTTGTGCTCGCATTTGACCTGCTACATAGCTTATGTTGGTTCTGGGCAGTGTAATTGGTTGCAATCTTGTCCCAATTTGGTGCCTCCCCCATATTTTGTGCCTTCCAGCAACATATATTAGCCTATGATGAACCAAGAAAAAAAAGAATTAGCATTATATTGCCTTTCATCTGGTCTGAGGCTACAAGTTGCCTTTTGACATCAATGTGAGATAGGATTTATGCTCATTTGATCCTTGGTGGGCATTCAGTTTGCTTGATTTTATTTGCCAACTCCTTATGCAAATTCTGTGCAGTAAGTTGAGAGGGGCAAAGAGGGGCGTACAATGGGCATTAACTATGCCATTTGTTATGATCTGTGAGTTACATTCCTTTGTTTGTATATGGGAATGCCTGATTTGCCCATGGGTCAAGAATGACACGCATAAGGCCTTTTCAGGTGTCTCTTGATGCCTTCCATTTACATCTGGTTGTATATATGTACAGATGTATGATTTATTGGATTTGGTGAGGTTCTAGCCATCCATTGAACTTGATATGCATCTGGGTGGCTGGGGATGATTTGATGCTTATGAAACATTAAAGCAATGCTGTCTTAGCGTTTGTAGCATATCCTGTACTATGATTTGGTTCTGTGTATCTCTTAATTCCTGGAGAGAGAGAGGGAGGGACCACTGGGGATGATGCAATGCGTTCTCCCCTCTCTAATTATTTCCTCAGTCGAGGTACACTGCTTTAGACAGGGCTAGAATCACCTTTTCAGATTGTAGGCTGGGAGGAATGTGAATCCCCTCCAATCGGCCACATAATTTGCGAAATTGGACTGGACGTCTCCAGTTGCTGACATTGGTACCATCTTATAGGTACAATGCACAATTCCTTTCTGTGTATATCTTTAAGAGCATCTCCTTGCTCTATAGAAACCCACAGTTCCCCTAAACTTATGCATTTTCTCCTCCTGCATGCCTTGAGCTCGACACTCGTGACTGTCAATGGCGATATCCTTGCTCCGGCGAAATTGAGCAGTAATTGGGCAAGAGAAGCATAGCAAACCTTCCGTTTCACTATTGTAAGCATCTCTAACCATTTATTTGCCATTAATTTTGAGGCATTGTTCATTCCCAAATCCGCTAGCTAACGGTTTCTCCTCTTCGATTCTCTCTCTGTAGGCCGAGAGAATACTCGAGATTAGTATCATTGAGCTCACGGTGATGTCGCCTGCACGACGGTGCCATTGGTTGAGGCAATGATGGCCTGTAGCTCCGGCGAGGCTCGAACCTAGTCGACGGAGGAGACAGCTTCTCCCTCAGGTTCGTTTTTCTTTCATTTTTTTTATTTTCCTTTAACGGAAACTGTCTGGACTAATGGGAGGCTGCCACCTGTCCTTGCAGTTTAAAGAAAAATAAAAATTTCAGCGGGGCCCACTTGTTAGTACCCGTCGAAGGGGTGAATCGGCTCCGTCTGGCCGCTATTGGATTGGGTCGAAACGCTGCTGAGTCGGACTACTGTTGGGCTCAAGCCACACGTGAGTCCGAATTGAATCGGAATCGAATCCAAAGGTATATGCGGTTGGGTCGAGTCAGTTAGCTATTTGGGCCGATTTTCATTGTGGGCCAACATGGGCTCAGTTTATTTTGTGTATTTTGTTTGTATTTTAAAACCGGCCTGTACACATTGATGTATTTTGCTGATTTATGCATGATTTATACACGTATTTCACACGTATTTGGCATGTATTTCACATGTATTTCACGCATATTTTTGTATGGATTTGTATGATTTGTGGGCCCGACCAAATAGCTTACATTGTAGCATCATGGTATTAACCCTTTTGATATATTTAGCTAAGCCCAAAATTGATTAATATGAATTCAATTTGAACTTGCCAAATAATCATCGCCAACTCCGCCCGCGTAGCTCTATGCGAGCGTTCTTTCATACATCTTGACGTCTTCTTTCGGCTTGTTTAACTTTGCCGAATTTTAGAGGCAAACAGTTTCGTCCTCGAAACGAAAAAGAAAAGAAAAAGAAGAAAAGCTAACCTGAAGAGACAAACAACTCAGGAAACTGCTCAAGCATCTCGCTTTCAAGTTCCCAAGTCGCCTCGCGAGGGGTGTGGTGCTCCCACTGAACCAGAACATGTCGGATAGTGCGTCGACGGAGTCTGGTCTCCTTCGCGTCCAAGATTCTCAGCGGTTTCTCCTTGTATGTCAGATCCCGCTCAAGTTGCAAGGGCTCGACATCTGTCACATGAGATTCACTCGGGACATACCGCCGGAGTTGAGAGACATGGAAAACATTGTGTACACCCGACAAAGAAGATGGAAGAGTGAGTCTGTAAGGAACGGGTCCAACCCGCTCTTCGATCACAAAAGGTCCAATGTAACGGGGTGCCAATTTTCCTTTTACGCCAAAGCGAGTAACTCCCTTTCTAGGTGAAACCCGAAGCAAGGCTTTCTCACCTTTTTCAAATTGCAAGTCTCGCCTTTTTGGGTCGGCGTATTTCTTTTGTCTGTCTTGAGCAGCTTTCAACCGCTCATGCACTATCTTCATTATCTCAACACTTTCCTCAACCATCTGTGGTCCGGTAGGCCGGTAAGTACCAGTAGGTCCCCAACACACCGGGGTCCTGCACCGCTGACCATAGAGAGCCTCAAAAGGGGCCATACCAATACTAGAGTGGAAACTGTTGTTGTATGCGAACTCGGCGAGATGCAAGTGATCTGACCAATCTCCGCTCATAGAAAGCGCACAAGAACGCAACATGTCCTCTAGTGTCTGAATGGTACGCTCGGACTGTCCATCTGTCTGAGGATGATGAGCAGTACTGAAAGTCACAGTTGTCCCTAGAGCATTCTGAAACTGCTTCCAGAAACGTGAAGTAAAGCGAGGGTCACGATCTGATATGATCTCAACTGGGGATCCATGCAATCTATGAAGATTCTGCATGTACAAGTGTGCCATCTGTTCTCCCGAGAGACCAAACCGAAAAGGTATGAAGTGGGCTACCTTTGTTAGAGTGTCCACAATGACCCAAATTGCATCATGCTTTCGCTTTGTCTTTGGCAAACCAGTGACAAAATCCATGGTAATCCTATCAAACTTCTTCTCGGCTATTTGCAAGGGATGAAGTAAACCTGGAGGTCTTTTCCGGTCTGCCTTTACCTTTTGGCACACAAGGCACTTGGCTACAAATCGCGCAACTTCACGGCGCATGTTTCGCCACCAAAAGTAGATTTTCAGATCTCGGTACATCTTGGTTTCACCGGGGTGAATGGTGTAACCCGACTCATGTGCCTCTGTCAAGATCTTGTCCTTGATCTCTTGATTGTCTGGAACACAAATCCGATTCCGGAATTTCAAAACTCCGTCTTCTCCAACCTGGAAAGGAGTTTCTTGCCCAGATTGTGCTATTGCTTGCACTTTCTCAAGATGAGCATCTTCTTTCTGAGCTTCCTTAATCTCATCCAACAAGGTTGGTCTCACAACCAAACTCGAGATCAAACCTGAATCGGACACTTGGTCAGTTTCCTCATGTGGTGCAACCCACAAATCCAAGCGTCTCATATCTTCCAACAAGTCATGTTGCTGTGTGATCAATGTAGCCAAATTTCCGTGGTTCTTACGGCTTAAAGCATCGGCTACCACATTTGACTTTCCTGGATGATACACAAGTTCCAAATCATAATCTTTCATCAATTCTAACCACCTGCGTTGTCTCAAGTTCAATTCCTTCTGAGTGAACACATACTTCAAGCTTTGGTGGTCAGTGAAGATCTGGCACTTTTCTCCATAGAGATAATGGCGCCATAATTTCAAAGCAAAGATCACGGCTGCCAACTCTAGGTCATGAGTGGGATAATTCTTCTCATGTGGTCTCAACTGTCGGGATGCATATGCAATGACATGACCATCCTGCATCAATACACATCCTAACCCATAACGGGAAGCATCGGTATTAACCACATAGCCAGCTCCAGGTACTGGCATCGCCAAAACCGGCGCGGTCACAAGTCGGCTCTTGAGCTCTTCAAAGCTCTTTTGCCTTGCTGGAGTCCACTCAAACTTAACTCCCTTATGTAACAACTGTGTCATAGGGAGTGCAATCCGGGAGAAGCCTTCAACAAACCTTCTATAGTAACCTGCTAATCCCAGAAAACTACGGACTTCAGTCACTGTGGTGGGTGGTTTCCATTCAGTCACTGCAACTATCTTTTGAGGATCCACCGCTAATCCATCTTTGGAAATGATGTGACCAAGGAAAGAGATCTGTTCCAACCAGAACTCACATTTTGGGAACTTGGCATATAATTGATGCTCACGAAGTCGCTGCAAAGCCAACCTCAGATGATGTTCATGTTCTTCTGTACTCTTGGAATAGATCAGAATATCATCTATGAACACCACAACGAAGGAATCCAAGTAATCCTCAAAGACACGATTCATCAAGTTCATGAAGTATGCTGGGGCATTTGTTAGTCCAAAAGACATAACCAAAAACTCATAATGCCCGTAGCGTGTGCGGAAAGCCGTCTTTGGAACATCACTAGGCCTAATCCGCAACTGATGGTACCCAGATCTGAGATCGATCTTGGAATATACCTGAGAACCCTGAAGCTGATCAAACAAATCATCAATCCGGGGTAATGGGTATCTGTTGGGTACGGTGACCTTGTTCAACTCCCTGTAATCGATGCAAAGACGGAGAGTTCCATCCTTCTTGCGCACAAACAGTACAGGAGCTCCCCACGGAGAAGTACTTGGTCTGATGAATCCTTTTTCTAGAAGTTCCTCCAATTGAACCTTGAGCTCCTTGAGTTCAGCTGGAGCCATTCTGTAAGGAGCTTTCGCCACCGGTGTTGTGCCTGGTTGCAACTCGATGCAGAATTCCACCTCACGATCCGGGGGTAATCCAGGTAAGTCCTCTGGAAACACGTCTGAGAATTCCCGAACCACGGGTACAGTATCGAGATCTGTTGCCTTCGAGTCAATCGACACCACAGCAGCTAAGAACACTTCACATCCAGATGACATCAGGTGCTTCACTTGCAAGGCTGAAATCATAGGGATCCTGGTTCCTGGTTCTCGACCTTTGAACACAAATGGTGCGGTTCCTTCTTTTCCAAACCGGACACTGTGGTTCTTACAATCAATAACCGCATGATGGGTAGTTAGCCAATCCAGGCCAAGTAGGACATCAAAGTCTCTCATATCAAGTACTACCAAGTCAGCGGTTAAGTTTCGGCCAGCTATTTGTACCCTGAGATTTCTACAAATCCGATCGACTAAAACGGTCTTACCAAGTGGGGTTTGCACTAACATAACTCTGTCTCTCGGTTCGGTTTCCCACCCATTTAAATTAACAAAGTTCTGAGATATAAATGAGTGACTAGCCCCTGTGTCGATCAAAGAGTAAGCGAAGCAATCGGAGATGGAAACCATACCTGCAATAAGCTCATCCTCATAAAACTCATCCTCAACGGGCACGGCATCGGTCTCAAGGATGTCCTCTCCAATAGTCGCATGAACACGAGCGGTGTCACACCCGAACTGGCCAGTATGTGCGGCGCCTCGACCTCCATTGCCAAAACGGCCACCGCGCTGAGGACCACCGCGACCACCGCCACGGGGCACAAAAGGACCTCCACGGCCACGGCCAGCATCTGTCTGTCCACGGCCAACTCCTCCAGAGATCGGTCCAGCTGTTTGTCCGCCGCCACTAGAACTAGAGCCACCAGTTGCTCGGTTCACATTCCTTGGGCACTGTGCCATCCAATGGTCCGGGGACTGGCAAATGTGACACTTGCCACTGTGGCGAGTACATGGACCAGGATAAGACCGGTTGCAATGCCTACAAAAATGGCGGTTAGCATTTTGGTTAACTTGTGGCGGCCTGTTCTGAGGTGCTCCTGTCCCACGGTGCTGAAAAGCGGGCTTGCGAGCACTGCCACCATCTGACCTCTGTCGGTCATACCTCGACTTTGCTCGTGACAGCAGTTTCTTCTCCTGAAATTCGGCTCGGTCCATCAGGAACTCAATGGATGTCTCAGAGTAAATGTCCATCAAACTACCCAATGCCGGGTCCAATCCATCAATGAATCTGTCACGCCTGGCCTCAAGATCGGCCACAAGATCAGGGGCATAGCGAGATAGGCGGATGAAAGTCTCGCCATACTGGCGCGCTGACATGTCTCCCTGAGTCAAGGTCTCAAACTGGCGCCTCAGTTCAGCTCTTTGCGCCCTTCCCAGGAAACGAGCGCGGAACACCTGGGTAAACCAGTCCCAGGGGATGCTAGGGCCATCACCTTGGTATTGCGGTTCCTGAGAGGTCCACCAGTGTTGTGCTTCCTTATCGAACAAGGTAGCGGCTATCTCCGTCCAATGCTCAGGTGGGGTACGAGCAAGGCGGAAAGTCTTCTGCACTGAAATCAGCCACTCCTCGGCGGCCTCAAATCCACCGCCTCCATCAAATCTCCTGGATGGATGACGAAGGAACTCATGGTAAGCGGTGGTAAATGGGTCCTGTGCCGGCTGTGCCGGAGGGGCTCCGTTGCCTGCTAGTTGGGCCACATTCGTCCAGAACTGCTGGGCGAGGGTAGCCGGATCCAGTACTGGTGCAGGGGGTACTGGAGGAACAGATTGCTCAGGCGGAGGCGGAGGTTGTCTTCCTTGATTTCGGGCACGGGGTCTTCCACGACCACGACCGCCTCTAGGACTCGACAACTCCATCGCAATCTTACAAAACAAAAGATTGCAAGTTAGAATCAGCCTGACAGAAAAAGACAACTTAAAAGGAGTCTAAACTTAAGGTTAGGTTATCTAAGTGTAACTCTTTGGTTCTTATGACTGGAGTATTTGTGATTTTTAACCCTTTGCTCTGATACCACCGAAGGATGTCACACCCCGAACCAAGCCATAATTCGGGATAGACAACCCCGCCACGTGTACACACTCTACTATGCACACGTAAGGCTAATAACAGTGTCACAGATATAATATCACAAATAAATCATATAATAAAGGATAAGTTGTTCATACAACAAAAGGGCCGGTAAATGTTTACACATCAAAAGTTTCCAGCCAAAGTCTAAACAAAATCCTAACAATGATAAAATAAAATAACTACTCCAGTTCGGCTTGGTCTTTTGCTACATCTTCCTCTGCTAAGCCATCCAAACCTGAACCTGTCTCCACAATCAAAGTATGTGGGATGAGTACATTAATACTCAGTGTGGTGATAGAGTGAGCCTACAATGTCCTGGTTAATATCTAGTCAGAACTAAACCATACTTAAACACCTTTAAAGTCCTATAAGTTAATGCAATTCTCTAAGTGTATAGTAAAGTGATAATGATGCAATTCTACCTATTATGACATGCCCAAATAAAATAGCAAAGATCTGGTTTTGTGGAATAATATACGAGATAATATTATAATTATACGAGAGTCAAACACCCACACTCAGTAGTCAATCATAAGCGTATCATAATCCAGAATCAATCCTCACATATCCCAATATGACATGGACCTTGCCTAAAGTAGATCTACCTAAAAGAATCATAGCTCGAGAGCCCCGAAGGCCAGCTCCAAGCCTACTGCCCCCGTCGAGGAGTAGGTCAATACCGGTATCGAAACGTGGAGGTCGAGAGGTAGTCTATCAAATAAGCAGTAACAACCCCAAAGAGTCCAGTCGAAACAAGAGGAAAACATATACATATATACAACAACAACCTAACAATAATAAATGACTACCAAGTGACCGCAGTACCGCCTAACGGTCGGTCTGCTGAGTGATCATCAGAAACGCGTTGCCCACGATCTCTATCATAAGGAGACCACCGGCAATGGCTTGGGTGCAATCTCCCGATAATGGAAACCCCAGACAAAACGTACTTATCACACTCGGTCTCTCTATCCTGAATCCACACCAGATGCAAGTGTTGATTAAGGGCACTTTTAAGTTTATTAATCACATTAATATTAATATGCAATGCATATCCTATAAGTGCAATCTAGTTTTGAGTTAATGACATGTGCTTAACTGTTTACTTAATGTTAATGACATGATATGCATACAGTTACTTAATGATCTAATTCTTATTCTAAAGATTAAACAAAACCTAAGGCATCCACACCTGGAAAGTAGGGTCTAGAAGCGACTACTCCACTGGAGGGTCGACGGAGTCCTGCCCTGCGTCACCGTCCTCGGGCTCAGGGTAGTAGTAATCTCCCTGGTCGTCGGCCTGATCACCTGGTGAACGAAAATATCGTTAAAACTAATTTAACGATTAAACCCAATTATCCCTTAACTAGTTTCAAGTTCTGGTTATGTTATCTTTAACCATACTTAACTTCTAATTAAATTAAAAAGGGACTCGGTATTAAAATATAATATTATACTTAATTAGTTTATAAAAATAAATTGACGGAGTTCCGCTTAAAACTAGTTGAGAAGGAAAGTTAAATTGCTAGTTTTGGAAATAATTTGTTAAGTTCCAATTATAAAATTAATGTGTAGAAAGACGTTTTTGACGATTCCTATAAGTCCAACTACGACGTTTTGAGACGTGGCAATATTTAGTTTGGTTTAGGAAATTATTTGAGAAGTTCAGTTAATACTTAAATAGTGTTTTGCTCAAGTATGAAACACTTTTGATAAAACAACTAAATTAAGATAAAATTCGTTTTAAAAGATTAACGAAGAAAACTAAGTTTGTTTGAAAATATTTTGGGATCATACTGTGTCCGTTTAAGTCATAGTATCTGTAAAGAAAATTATTTTACGGACAATCTAATCATTTCCCACTTGTAAAGCCAACATTTTATTTCCGATTCCGACTCGTTTAATTTTTCGGCCAAAAAGCTTTTACTCAAATCCAAATCAATTTTGCTAACATAATTATGCCATCAAATACTTATAGTTCTAGTTTTAATTTTCTTGAATTCCAACTTAATCAATTCGGTTTCAAATTCTCAAGCCAGCAGTAAAAGAAAAGCCACGGAAAAAGAAATCATCAACAAGGCCCACAAAGAGGAACAGGCCAGATGGGCCCAGCGGAAAAACACAGCCCACGCGGAAAAAGGTCCAGGCGGACCCAAACAGAAAAGGCAACCCGACCCAACAAAACACGGAAATTAACAGAAAGGACCCCAGATCAATTTTATTTACAGAATCTTTACAACTAAGTCCCTAATACCCGAAAGAATTATAGAAAGGTCCTAGCCCAGTTATAAAACATTTACGAAACAGTCCAAAACTCGAAAAACCTTACACATAGGCCCCTAGGCCTATTGAACTCGTACCAGTAAGCACCCAGAGAGGAAAATCGACTGGTACCAAGCCTGTACCAGCCTGCTAATAGACCAGAAAGCACTAAACAAGTGAGATGCTACCTAATTGACATGTTTCTAACCTAATAACAGCTATACCAGCTACTTAACCGATCCAATAAACAAGAAATCACCTAAAACAACAAGCACAGAGATTTTATTTGAGACAACCAACCAATAACAGATCATCTAGCTTTACTTTAAGCATTTACAATTCTAAACAGACTGGGTTGAACTAATAACAAGCACAGATTTAAACAAAGACATTTAAAGATTAACATATCCATCCATAGCCTTAACCAAGCATTCAAAACACAACAACTGAGTCACAAGCAAGCCCAAGATCAAATTGAGACATTCGATAAACAAACCAAACAGAATAGCCTCCACTAGGCAAGCACTACCTCTGAACCAACCACAAGTACACAAGTCATAAAATACACCATTACCAAACTCAACAGAAACCAAGATCACAAGCACAGTTCAGATTAAAGCTAATTTGAGCAATTTCAACACAACAACAATTCGATAGCAACATAGTTTCTAACAGAGATAACAAGCAAATAGCCAGACCAAGCCATAGCCTCGATTAAGCTTTCAAAAGACAAGCACAACTCAGAATTTCGATTTGAGGCAACAACAACACAGATCAATTTCAAGCATCAAATTTACAACATATCTCAGATTTCCAAACACCACAGACCAAAAGCAAAGAGCTAGGGTTTCAAACCTTTTACCAACAGAGAAGGGAACGGAGGAAGCAAAAGGGAAAAAGGGGCAACGGCCAGCCACCAGCTCTCCACCTCGTCGTCATCGCCACCACCTCGTCAGCGACCACCACCGTCTCCACTCCAGTCGCCTAGGCTCCACCTCTCTTTCTCACTCTCTTTCCTTTCTTTGTTCTGTTCTTATCGGGTTTTGTTAACGGGTTTGAGCAGAGAGGTGAGAGAGAGAGAGGCGACTCAAATAGGCACGGGAAAGGGAGAGAGTAGGGTCGACTGCTGAGGTGGCAAGAGGCGATTGGATCGAGGGGTCGACGGCAGAGTCAAGGTGAAGCACGAGGGGGAGGTGAGGGAAAAAGGGATGGTGGGGTCTCGCGAGTGACGGAAGTCTGGGGTGGGACGGGTAGGTGGCGGAAGTCGCGAAAGTCGCGATTCCCCTGCCATCGGAGAGAGAGAAAGAGAGACTGTGAGAGAAGACTCGATAGAGAAGGGGTCAACGAAGTCTCCTTCGGCGGAGAAAAGTAGGGAGAGAGAGAAAGAGAAAAAGAGGGATGAGAGAAAGAGGATCCAAGGAAGATCCAACGGTCCACAAAAATTCAAGGATTAAAAACACGATCTAACGGTCCAGATTGAAGGAAAATTAGGAAAAACAATTCTCCTAGCATTTAAACTAGAATTTTGACACAAATTCAACCTAAGAAAATTTATAAAATACATATATTTTGAAAATAATATGGCACAAAATATAGTTAAGCAAATAGTTTTTATAGAAAATTTTCGAATGGCCGGAATTAAATGTTGTAACGGATTCAAAATAAAATCGTTCTCAAATTACAAATGGGATTTACGATTAGATTTTTGTTAATTAAATTAATTAAAATTAATTGGCTTCTTAAAATTATTAAACTTTAATTTAAAAAGTTTTGGGTTTTTACAGCCTACCCCCCTTAAAAACGTTTCGTCCTCGAAACGAAAAAGAAAAGAAAAAGAAGAAAAGCTAACCTGAAGAGACAAACAACTCAGGAAACTGCTCAAGCATCTCGCTTTCAAGTTCCCAAGTCGCCTCGCGAGGGGTGTGGTGCTCCCACTGAACCAGAACATGTCGGATAGTGCGTCGACGGAGTCTGGTCTCCTTCGCGTCCAAGATTCTCAGCGATTTCTCCTTGTATGTCAGATCCCGCTCAAGTTGCAAGGGCTCGACATCTGTCACATGAGATTCACTCGGGACATACCGCCGGAGTTGAGAGACATGGAAAACATTGTGTACACCCGACAAAGAAGATGGAAGAGTGAGTCTGTAAGCAACGGGTCCAACCCGCTCTTCGATCACAAAAGGTCCAATGTAACGGGGTGCCAATTTTCCTTTTACGCCAAAGCGAGTAACTCCCTTTCTAGGTGAAACCCGAAGCAAGGCTTTCTCACCTTTTTCAAATTGCAAGTCTCGCCTTTTTGGGTCGGCGTATTTCTTTTGTCTGTCTTGAGCAGCTTTCAACCGCTCATGCACTATCTTCATTATCTCAACACTTTCCTCAACCATCTGTGGTCCGGTAGGCCGGTAAGTACCAGTAGGTCCCCAACACACCGGGGTCCTGCACCGCTGACCATAGAGAGCCTCAAAAGGGGCCATACCAATACTAGAGTGGAAACTGTTGTTGTATGCGAACTCGGCGAGATGCAAGTGATCTGACCAATCTCCGCTCATAGAAAGCGCACAAGAACGCAACATGTCCTCTAGTGTCTGAATGGTACGCTCGGACTGTCCATCTGTCTGAGGATGATGAGCAATACTGAAAGTCACAGTTGTCCCTAAAGCATTCTGAAACTGCTTCCAGAAACGTGAAGTAAAGCGAGGGTCACGATCTGATATGATCTCAACTGGGGATCCATGCAATCTATGAAGATTCTGCATGTACAAGTGTGCCATCTGTTCTCCCGAGAGACCAAATCGAAAAGGTATGAAGTGGGCTACCTTTGTTAGAGTGTCCACAATGACCCAAATTGCATCATGCTTTCGCTTTGTCTTTGGCAAACCAGTGACAAAATCCATGGTAATCCTATCAAACTTCTTCTCGGCTATTTGCAAGGGATGAAGTAAACCTGGAGGTCTTTTCCGGTCTGCCTTTACCTTTTGGCACACAAGGCACTTGGCTACAAATCGTGCAACTTCACGGCGCATGTTTCGCCACCAAAAGTAGATTTTCAGATCTCGGTACATCTTGGTTTCACCGGGGTGAATGGTGTAACCCGACTCATGTGCCTCTGTCAAGATCTTGTCCTTGATCTCTTGATTGTCTGGAACACAAATCCGATTCCGGAATTTCAAAACTCCGTCTTCTCCAACCTGGAAAGGAGTTTCTTGCCCAGATTGTGCTATTGCTCGCACTTTCTCAAGATGAGCATCTTCTTTCTGAGCTTCCTTAATCTCATCCAACAAGGTTGGTCTCACAACCAAACTCGAGATCAAACCTGAATCGGACACTTGGTCAGTTTCCTCATGTGGTGCAACCCACAAATCCAAGCGTCTCATATCTTCCAACAAGTCATGTTGCTGTGTGATCAATGTAGCCAAATTTTCGTGGTTCTTACGGCTTAAAGCATCGGCTACCACATTTGACTTTCCTGGATGATACACAAGTTCCAAATCATAATCTTTCATCAATTCTAACCACCTGCGTTGTCTCAAGTTCAATTCCTTCTGAGTGAACACATACTTCAAGCTTTGGTGGTCAGTGAAGATCTGGCACTTTTCTCCATAGAGATAATGGCGCCATAATTTCAAAGCAAAGATCACGGCTGCCAACTCTAGGTCATGAGTGGGATAATTCTTCTCATGTGGTCTCAACTGTCGGGATGCATATGCAATGACATGACCATCCTGCATCAATACACATCCTAACCCATAACGGGAAGCATCGGTATTAACCACATAGCCAGCTCCATGTACTGGCATCGCCAAAACCGGCGCGGTCACAAGTCGGCTCTTGAGCTCTTCAAAGCTCTTTTGCCTTGCTGGAGTCCACTCAAACTTAACTCCCTTATGTAACAACTGTGTCATAGGGAGTGCAATCCGGGAGAAGCCTTCAACAAACCTTCTATAGTAACCTGCTAATCCCAGAAAACTACGGACTTCAGTCACTGTGGTGGGTGGTTTCCATTCAGTCACTGCAACTATCTTTTGAGGATCCACCGCTAATCCATCTTTGGAAATGATGTGACCAAGGAAAGAGATCTGTTCCAACCAGAACTCACATTTTGGGAACTTGGCATATAATTGATGCTCACGAAGTCGCTGCAAAGCCAACCTCAGATGATGTTTATGTTCTTCTGTACTCACCAAATACAGTCTCCTCAACATGCCCGCCTGTCAAGGAAATCAAGCTCAATAACTCTTGAAGAAATATCAGAGTTAAAAGCGTATAAAATACACAGAGTTCAGAGGGAATACCTGAAGATGACGGAACGTCGTCACAAACCTCTAACTCTACACTAGGAACAACGCCGGCCAGATCGCTCATGCTGACAAAGCTACGCGATGAAAGCCCATAAGAACGGCACAACTGTCCCAGTCCAGAAGTCCATAGGTCAACATCAAAAGCCGTCAGGTGAAACGGAAAGTTACCTATAAGGATGACTTGGCGTTAAGGACTCCAAGCGAAAGTTATCAGGGGGAGGAATGCCTTACCTGAGCCTCCAAACGCTCGAGGAATATCAGGGGGAGGAGCACCCTCACATCCCCACACAGGAACGATGGCCAAAGAGTCATCCGAAATGAAAGGATCATCGTCCCTGATAAACGGAGCAGGAACTGTGGGGTCTGGAAACAAGATATCCCTGAACGGAATCTCCAGCTCCTCTATCTCTACCTCCTCAACATCAATGTCTTCGGCCTCCATGTCAGTGTCAGGAACAGTATTTTTCCCACCGGCATGAGACTCCAATGCGCTCCCCCATGACCCAGAACAAGGAACGCCTACATAAAGAAGCAAAACCAAATCCTGAAACTACGCGAAAAGAAAAAAATGCAAAGAGTAATGGAAAGAAAATACATACCTGCAAAAGGTGTGAACAAATGTGGCTCCATGGAGAATCCGGCATCAAAAGAGCTCTCTCACAGTCGCCTCCGCAACTCATATCGAGACATTTCTTCATCTGACGGAGGACTCTCTCGAAATCTCTTCCCTGACTTCTGAGAGACTTCCTCCTCGACATGATCCGGAGAATACTCCGGAGAAAAGATAAATGAAGGTCTCTCTGCACAGTAAACCAAAAAATGATGCCCCCAATGCTTGTCAGTAGTGACAGAAAAGGGAGGAAAAGATCAATACCTGGAGTGGTGGCAAAATACTCAAAGTCATCAGGAACCGCGGTACGGGCCGGCGAACTGATGCCCTCAGTGTCATAAGTCCCATCCACCACAAATCTGAAATCCTGACTCCTATAACCTCTATAGTTTGCAATCAAAGACATAATGAGATAGGTAAAGGAAAAGAACACAAAGAAAACAACATATGAAACAAAATAGCTTACCAGCGTTTGCAGGAGGCTCCAGATACTTGATACGGCGAACAGCGGGGTGAAGACACATGTCTAACCCGAAAGTGCCTTTCAAGGGTCGAGGATCCTTTCGAGACGGGTACAAATGTGAAGGGATGATCCGGCGAGAAGGATAAATCTTGTTCTTCAACACACTCAAGTCCAGAGCAAGTGGAATCCTAGCCCATCCCCGAAACCCTAAACCCTAAACCTCTACAGGACGGAGAGGAACGCTAGCCGAAGGAACTGCCTGATCATACCCAAACTGCCAGGCACACCTCTGAGGACTATACCTCTCATGAATCACCCTGTCACCCAGCCTCACGGACAGACATCCCTCACGAATGCCAAGCATATAACTCCGCTGGCGTGAGAAACGAGAAGTCCACTGATATCATTATTATTTGTAGGTATTTGGACCATACTTGGCACTCAAAAGATGCTCAAACCATTAAAATGCTTGACAATTTATCATGTTTTTCCAGGATTTGGCTATGCCGTCGTGTCTTCTTCTATTTTGTAGGGTTTTAGGTGATATTCGAGGTTTTAGATGGATTCTCAGCACTTCCGCACGCTAGACGACTCATTCCTAGCATGGAGCATGGCTAGACGTCTCATTCCTAGCACATGGCACCTCTGTCCAGCCTCCACTCGGACTGATCGACCCTCTGCTCGACCCGAGTGGATCTCCGCTTGGACTTGACACGACACAGAGCCACAGTTGCCACCTTTTCTTGACCGCTTGGACCGAATGGATTCTTGCTCGACCCGAGTGCTCCACATGCTCGACCCAAACATTGCTTGAGTTGGCAAGTCTCTCCATATTAGCGTTCGGACCGAGTAGATCCTCTGCTAGGGTCAAGCAGTAAGCCGACTTAACATGTTTTGGCAACTTTTCAAGAAAGGAATGTGATCTTTTGGCAAGATCTGGCCGACCTAGTGCCCTAACTTGCTCCCCAAGTGCTTGAGATGGGTATATAAGACAGCCTTTTCTACAGAAACGGGGGCTGGACCCTTGGAGACAATTTTCTCACTTAATTTCACCACAAACCCTAGTACTTACCCTTGTTTTTGAGGCGACGGCAGCAGCACGAGTTGAGACACGCACCCATCATCTTCCATTGCTGATAAGATTGATTATTCGAGTCTAGAAGGAGTATTTGTTTATTTTTTCTCTTACTTTGATGATTTCTCTTATGGCTTGTATCTTATTATTTCTGCACTTTATTATTGTTGTTTATGCTACTATGTTAGGCTAGATTTTATGTAGTCTTAGGAGTAGGAAAGTAACTTAAGTTTGGATGTTATGACTTGATATATTTTGTTATGATATGACTTGTTATTAATCTGTTTTGTATTATTGATTACTACTTGATTGAATTGCTTGGCTTGATTTAATTATACTTCTAGATTTGGCCACATCTAGTTAAGTCTAAAGTTGAATAGGTTGAGTTAGTTTAATTGAGAACTTGGAGTAAATCTGTGATCCGAAAGGGGAGATTAGTTAGCATCAAAAGTGCAACGTTTAGATAGGTTCAAAAGATCATCTAAATATTCCTAAGAACACAAACAGATTGGTTAGGTTAATTAATTTCTATACTAAAAGTTGTGAGTTAGTTAATCCTATTAGGGTGAGTTGAGTTTGACCAGACCCTTGCCCAACAAGCGAAAGCTGAGGATTAGAAGTTTAGGATCAATCTACGAACCCTAGATCAAGTTATAAAACAACGAAAATATACAAGTTAGAACACCTATGCCTACTGCTCGGACCGAGTAAAGTCTTTGCTCGGGTCGAGCAGTACGTATTTGCTTGGTTTATTTGCTAGTTATGAAAGTAACTTGATCGATAATTCCGAGTCCAAACTGAAGTGAAATCCGAGTCCTAAGACGCCCTTTTATCCTGTTATAAACCCCAAAAACTTACTATTGTTTGTTAGCCAAATTCTTATAACAAAAAGACTCAAAAACATCCTTTAGTTAGTCATTATTTGCAATTGCTTTTATCTTGTTATTTATTTACTGTTATTTAATCCAAAATTCACTAAAAATCATCTGTCTAGATTTTGAGAACAAATAAGTCTGGTATTCATTAATCCGTCCCTTGGGTTCGACCCTAGAACTTTACCAACATCGACTAGTGAGGTTAAGTCTTAGGTACAAATTTATTTGATACTTAGGTTTTAATTCCTTCATCACCCACAAAGCAGGACGAGCTCCAGGAGCATCTGCAACAGGGTCCTCAATGCGATAATGCTTCCCTTTCTCCTTAGGCCAATCTCTGTAAAAGGCCTTAGGACGATATGAAGTCAGGTGGCGACTGCTCCGAGTAAAATACTAATGAACCGCAATCTAGTCGGGAGGACAAGCCGTCGAACCCGCAATCAGGCTCAGAGCTGGCAGTGACTCCCTAAACTCACTAGAAGTAGAGAAAGGATAACAGTCACTCCAGTAAACATGAAACCACCCATGTAGAATGTGCAAAGGCATAGCTACACGTGCTCTCGAGGGATCTCTAGAAGAAATCAACTCCCTCATAGCACGATAAGTATTCACTAAGGCTCCAGATGCCAGTGAAACTCCATATCCACGGGCTAGGGTATTAGCAACAATGAAAACCCCAGGCCTGATATATCCAACAGGATCAGCTACCACCACAAAATAGCAGATCCACCACGCCAGATAAGCGGTCAAAATGGTCTCGTTGTCCAGAATACGAGAACTCAAAGACGACCAAGGCACACACCGGTCAGGATCATATGGCCTGTCAGAACCCGATCGCACAGGCTCAAGTGGAGGTGCGAAACCAGCTGCGTCTCTCCTAGGTACCCTGTCAATGAAGTACCTAACCCAGTCCTTAAACGGGACATCCCGGCTCTGCCCTCGACAAGCACGTGCCATAGCAATCTCCTGGTAGATCCTAAAGACGGTCCTCAAGGAGTCATGATGATAGTTCTTCCCATTACGACCCAAGCCGTACAGCTCAAAGTCCGGTGGAACTCTCTCCTCATAAAATACTCTATCAGACGGTACCCCCAGCAAACGTACCATCTGATAAAGGTCAATAGTCGCCATCCTATCCTCTAAAACGAACACATTGTGGATATAATCCCAGTTCGTGGCCATAGCTCTCAAAATGATAGGATGCCAGGAATACTTAAACAAGGCTAAAGACACGCCTCCAAAAATCTCAACCTTGTGCAAGTCATGTCCCATGCTACCCAAAACATAGCGGGTCCACTCAGTTTGACCCGGGACCCACTCCAGCGCACCCAAAACATCTAAGCGTTTAGGATCCCAAGGGATAACCTGATCCTCAAACATCTCCATACTCAATAAATGGTAATCTGAAGAAGAACCCTCTTTACCAGTCGGGTTTAGAAAGATACCTTTGAGTAGATGACTTGAACGCTTGAACCGAGGACGATCTCCAACAGCATGATCATCATAAGAACGGTCATCACGCTCATAAGTGTGAGAAGTCGGCTCAGGCATCACAGATGGGTACTCGTACAGGTGTCGCAAAGAAGACCTGTTATGACGGTCCAACAGCCCATGGAAATTGTCCCTTCCTCGAAGGATGGCCCGCTTCCATTGGGAATGTAATCGAGTGTGGATTTGCTGTGGGTCCAGATATTGCTCGATATAGGAATCTATAGCCCTGTCGGAAGGACCATAAACTCCTCTCCTGATGATGCCAAAACGCGGCTCAGTACTATAAATCTCCTCCAGAGGCTCCATAATGCCTACAGTTAATACAAAATCCAATATGGATACAAGTGAAACCAAAAAAGATATATACACAGTATACAGAGTACTATCAGGCTTGGGGCACACCAGAGTGAATTGTTTCACACAAGCTTCACAACTCACTCTGGTGGGGGGCATTTGTTTGCCTCTAAAATTCGACAAATTTAAATAGGCCGACAGAAGACGTCAAGATACACGAGGAAATGCTCGTATAGAGCCACTCGAATGAGATTGACGATATTCATTCAATAAGTTCAAATCAAATCAGTTGCAAATGATTTTGGACTTAACAAGTATATCAAAAGGGTTGATACCAGGATACTACGATATAAGCTATTTGGTCGGGCCCACAAACCACACAAGTCATATACAAGGTATGCGTGCAATATATACGAAATACGTGCCAAATACGTATGAAATATATGTACAAAACCATGCATACAAAATCATATACAAATAAATATAAAAGCACATAGGCCGGGTTTATTACAAACCAAATAAAAAAAAGAGCCCACATCGGCCCACAATGGAAATCAGCCCAAATAGCTAACCGACTCAACCCAGTCAAGTTATACCTTCCGATTCAACTCAGACTCAGTCGGATCCGGTCGGGACTCACGCGCGACCCGAGCCCAACAGCAGCTTGGCTCAGCTGCGTATCGACTCAACTCGACAGCGCCCAGACGCGACGAAGCGCCTAACTCGCTTCCGCGACGAGTACTAACAAGCGGGCCCCGCCAAGATTTTTATTTTTCTTTTAACTGAAAAGGACACGTGGCATTCTATGATTAGCCCAGGAAGTTTTCGTTAAAGAAAAATAAAAAAAAGAAAGAGAAAAGAAGGAAAAAACAAACCTGAAGGAGTCGTCTTCTCCGTCGCTTAGGTATGAGCCTCGCCGGAGCTACAGGCCACCATTGCCTCGACTAGTTGCACCGCCGCGTAGGTAACTCCACCACGATCTCAGAGACACCAGTCTCGAGTGCTCCCTCAACCTACAGACAGAGAATTCGAGAAGAGAAACTATCGGAAGATGGATTTGGGGGTGAACAAAACTTCGAAATTGAAGACAAATAAGTGGTTAGAGATGCTTACAGTGGCAAAACGGAAGGTTTGCTGTGCTTCTCTCACTCAATTGCTACTCAATTTCGCCGGAGCAAGGGTATCGCCATTGACAGTCGCGAGTGTCAAGCTCAAGGTGTGAAGAAGGAGAAAATGCAGAAGTTAAAAGAGATTATGGGTTTCTATAGAGCAAGGAGATGCTCTTAAAGATATACACAGAAGAAAATTGTGCATTGTATCTATAAAATGGTACCAATGTCAGCAACTGGAGACATCCAGTACAGTTTTGCAAACCATATGGCCAAATGGAGAGGATTCATGCTTCCCTCAGCCTACAAACTGAAAAAGGTGGTCTAGCCCTGCCGAAACAGTGTACCCCCGACTGAGGAAGTAATTAGAGAGAGAAGAATGCATTGCATCACCCCAGTGGTCCCTCTCTCTTTTCCCAGAAAAATTAAGGGATATACAAAGCCACAGTGCAACATTGAACATGCTATAAACGCTCACATGTTGATGCTTCACCAAATCACAAGTACAGGGTCATCCCCAGCCATCCAAATACGTATCAAGTCCAATGAATGGTTGGATTACAGTTGGACTGAACCAAATATGCATCTGTGAATATATACAACCTAGTGTGGAAAGAGAAGCATCAGATTGTACCTGAGATAGCTTGAAATGCGTGTCATTCCCCTGCCCATGGGCAAATCAAACATTCTCCACAAGGAGACAAGAGAATATCACCCATGAAACATCACAAATGCATAATCAATACCAAGATTACCCCTGGAACCCTTCTCCACAGAATGTTGCACAGAAGTTGCACAGAAATTAGCAACTAAAATCAGCTAGCTTATGCACTCATAACAGATCATATGTGCACAGATTACACTTCACTTTGATGTCAATAGGCAGCATGAAGCCTCAGACCAACATGATAAGGCATTTTTATTGCCAAAGAATAGTTCATCATAGGCCCTAATTGTGCTAATGGGTGCACATAGAATGGGGGAGGCACCAGTTGGCGGCAAATCATGATCAATGCCATTGCCAAAGCCAACACAAATTATCTGACAGACCAAATGTGAGCACAACTTGTCAAAGAAATGACAAGTGTTGTCTCTAACACTTAACTGCAGGAAAACAAATGAAATTGCCCACATATAGGTAATTCATGCCCCACAGAAAACCTGATTGAGTCTCATATGACATCATTGACTCAATAAATCCCTGCCAACCATCAATCATAGCTAACATAAGCTAGAAGATTTAAGTATGAGCACCAAAATGTCATGTAACATGACAAGTGGCCACTCAAACAACAAAAAATCATCCAGTTTGCAGCTATAGAAAATCCAGAAGCAGTTATGCACAAAGGCAAAGGTACCTCTACACCTCATCAATTCTCTCCAGGGAGAATGTACCAATGCATGCAACATACCAAACATGATCTCAGGCGCCTATGCCAAACAGCCAATACCAAATGGCACAATGACAGCCTGCCACCTACACAAATACAAGGAATTCACCTGGGTCAAATGAATGCACCCAGTAAATTCTACAAAAAACAAAAGATAAAATAGTTAAGAAATCAAACCTATTTCTTCTACACGTCAGTTGGGTACAGTGAGCTACCATACTAACCCAATGGGTCCCACAAGCAGCTTCACTTCCCAGAAAACATAACCAAAGGCTACACAGTTAAGCCAACATGAAATCCAAAACCATACGACAATGGAGAGGATCAAATGCTCTCTGAATGAACTGCCAAGCCTCAGACATAGGCTCAACAGCTATGCACAGATGGAGATACCTCCACAAGTGCATCCAGACCACTGATGCCCTACAAGCATGGGATCAATGCCACCTGTCCAAGCCAGTGTTGGCGCCAAATACAACCCCTTCTCCAAGTATAAGAGAGAAGGCACACATCCCACAAACCAGCATGACAAGTGGCCCCATGGCCCACCTGACATGAAAATACCAAGCAGCAAGTAAAATGAAGTAAACTATGCCAAATGCCCACTGCCATACACTAAATCCAGATGTCAAGTGACTATTGGAGGATGTACAAGACAGTGAACAAGCTCAAGTGCATGGAGACTTACTATTTGAGGCGGCAAGGAGAAGAAAGCATCTCAGCCCTTCATCAACATTCAAAAATCCCAGGAAATGCCACATGGCAGCATCAAGACAACAGCAACACAAACCCTAGGGGTCATCATCCCCTATAAAACAAGCTCTCCATCGACTGAAGAAAGGGAGGCAAAGTGCTATATTGAAACTCTGCCCAATTTTCAACTTATCTTATTTTCTGTAAAAGCAAAAGAAATAGTTTAGCTTTATTCAAGGTAATTGATAAAAATGTAGCTTTCAATTGAAATAAAACTTTTTCTATGTACATATTTATCTTATTTTATCTCTATCTACCTTCTGTTTATGTATGATAAGTAGCAAAAGTAATAGAAGTAGAAAAAATTATCTCAACAGTTGCATGTTTATATACATTAAAAATGTTTACATAGTTCTACCAGCAGCATGTTAGCATTACCTGCATGAAAAACACAAAAATACACTAAGTACTTCCCTATTAATAAAATAAAAGTGTAATCAAGCAATAAAAATATAAAAATATGAAATATATACCTGCCAAGACATCTTTCTTCTTCTGTGTACAGCAACCAGGTGGCAGGGATGATGCAACCAGAGGGGAAGACCAGAGTGAAGAAGGGTACAAGCCCCTAAAGCTTGCTGTATAAGGGGATGAGAAGGGTCAAACCAACAGGTGTGCTAGCCTTTGAGCAGTCACCTTTGATCTCTCTCTGAACCATGATTTTGAGCTCTCATTGGAGCATGGATTAGTCCTAATGGGTGTGTTTTGCCATTGAGCAGCCACTTAGGGGCTGGTTCATGCTTCAAAGTTTAGTGAATTGCATGAACCCCTGTGATAATCAACCCCACAGTCGGCATATTAACCAAAATCCCACAAATAAATTCCTCATTCCTCATAGATTGTTCTTCACAATCCAATGACAGCACTATACAAGCCTATCATGATATACCAATAAAACCAAACCACTGTCAAAACCCCAGTCACTCAGTTATAATGCCAAAATTACACCATAAATAGAGAGGTAGCCAAGCATAGTTACAAAAAAAAATATACCAAGCCTTCAGTGTAGTCCAATCCCCCTTCCAGAGCCAAATTAAGACCATGTGATCACCTACACACCGCTTTGTGTATCAAATATCCCAGTCATAATGCCAAATTTTATCAAGAATCACCAAATTACTAAAAGAAAGACCAACATATACCAAATACCTAAACTAGTCAAGTCACCATTCCAAACGACCAAATAAGAGTCCACATGGTTCCAATAGACAACACTAGGGTTTCCTGTTGCAAAGCCTACTCATCAATTACCCTCCCTACGACCAATTTGGGTCTGATTATCACAGGGTATCGAGTAAATCGCAGCTCAAATCACATACAACAAGTTTTAGGATCTTACCTCGAATTGGTGCTTTAATTGACTCGAGGTACTCCTCTGGTTGCTCAGGCATGCCGCCGATTGGCCCCACACGGTCCAATTTTGGTTGCAAAAGCACAATCGGAAAATCCCAAATCGAACACAGGCACGCCTCGACAGTCCTAATTGGCGAGAAATGACCAAATCGACCAGTTGAGAAGGAAGGAGGAAGACACGACGACTCCTCCGACACTTCCCGACAGAGAAATCACCTTCTCATGGCTGAGATCAAGTTCGCCTTCGAGCTTTGACTCGGTCAAGCTCTCGTCGGAAGAGACGAGAATGAAAGAAAGAAGAAAGAAAGAAAAGAGAAGAGAGAACGCTGACCTGTTGACTAACACGAATCTTGGCGCAGATCGACGCTCGATTTTCGTCTCCAACGAATCCAAGGCAGATGCTCAATGAACATGGCGCACGGTACGCCTAGTCACCGACAGTGGGCCCCACAATGTCAGAATTCAGATTTGTCGGCGCATCGACACGCGCGTGAACCAGCTGATTCAATCAACTCCCTCAGCGATTTGTGTGGATCCTCTGTGGCGCCTTGCGTGTAGCGAATACCTGACATCCAGAACACGAAACATCAAATCCCCTGACTAATCAGAATTTTCTAAAATTACTGAAACTTCAGAAATGCTTTAAAAATAGCTAGAAGGGACAGAAAATTACCAAAAAATACCAAAATGTTCAGAAAATTACAATGAATGTTTTTGTATAAGGCTTCAATACCAAATTCCAAAAGAAAAAGGGAGTTTAATTCAACACCATTAATTTCCCTTAAAAATGTCATTAAAAATGTCTTAAAAACCAAATTGACATTAAAAACATGATGAAATTAAAAGTTTAAGTGTCTCAACCACTTGGACAGCAGGTACACTTGGACAACAGGTATACTTGGACAGCAGGTACCTTGAGTTATCAGGGACTGACATTCCCGATATCCAAGATTAAAATCAAAAGGCCCTGGCCAGACAAACCAGAACCAAAACACAACTCGAGAACAGTTCGAAAACATCTAAAACCCAAATGAACTCTACACAGCTTTCAAGCTCAGAGATCCTCAAAACCAACCCCGGATCCTAAGACATGAGTTTAAGATCCGCCAAAGCAACATTAAGCCTTCTACTTAGGCCCAAAAGCCAAGCCCAAAGATGCTTCGACCCAAAAGTCAAGTTCAGAAATACTTCGACCCAAAAGTCAAATCCCGAAATACTCAGATCCAGAGTCAAGTCCAGAAATTAAATCCCAAGGAACACATACCCTCCAGACAACCAAGTACCCAAAAAAATGCCTGAAAGCCAGGGCTATTAAATCAAAAGTATCTAAAGTCCTAGAAACGCAAACCAGACTCAAGTGACCTGAACTTTATAACACATCTTGACGCTAGGGTCTAAAACGCTTAAACCAGACCTTAAAACGCCAAAAGATTAAAAGTTCAAACACGTCAATAAACGACTGAAGCTATAACACGTTCAAGAACCGAAGTTTCTACACGCTACAATGCCTGAAACTCTCAACACGTTCGATAACCTTAGCCTCGACATGTCGACATCAAACCTAAGCCTTAGACACGTCTTAATACCGAAGATCCAGCACGTTCAGAATACCGGCTCTTCAAAACGTCACAAGACCAAGGCTTTACACGTTTATACTTGTCTTTCCATGCACGCGATGCGTCTCGGATATGGGAATAGCAAGTCTTAAAATGATCTAATACCTATTTGGTCAAAGATCTACCAGACCACATTAAATACAGAAAAGACTGCCCGTGCAGCTCTTTTGAAATTTAAATCTTCTTCTCTTCACAACCACCACAGCACATCACATGCATTCATGTCATCATAAGATGTTCAGCCTGCATTTGCACTCACTGTCAGTTTACCTTACTCATGGTTGTTTCAAACGACCATTTAACAAACTTAGACACACTTGATATGCCCAATCTATTAACATCTCCGATCTAGAGGTTCTCTCGACTCGGTTCAGAGGTAATTAATAGTAGGGCTAGCGCCTACTGGAAGAAAAGGACCTGCAACAAACAATCAAACTCTCGAAACCCCTGAGATCACTACGGTATCCTCATCCTTTGCCAGGCGGGTATTGGTAGTCGTATCCCAAGGAGTTCGAGGGGTATCTGATCCGTATTTTTTCACCCCCACGGAGGTATCCATAAATCCTAACCGAGGTGCGGACCCGAAAAAGTGCGAGACAATGATCTGGCATAGGCCATCTCCTTGGACCCGACTTGGGCCACATTCATTGCTTCAATTCTGACCATTTTTCTATCCATTCGACCATCCACTTGGCCGAATATGTGGCCGAACAGGCAGCCAAACAGAACCATCATGGATCATTTGTCTTGTCATCGATTTCCTGTCATGACCCGACTCGAGCCACGATCATTTTTTCTACCACTCGGCCAACCACTCGGCCGAACATACAGCCGAACATACAACTGCACACGCACCAGACCCAACTAGGGTTACCTTTTTATACTCAACTTGAGTCTCCAATCTGACCCTAACTTGGGGTCATTTAAAGTTCTTCCATTGTCGCATTTTTTCATACCCACACCACAACTAACCATAGGATCAAATCAATTCAAGAACAACTCACAATAAATTTGTTTAGTCCGGATAAATCGTGGTCACACAACCAACCAACATCTAATCTTGTTGATTCAATCTCCCAGAAAATTCAAATAAGATACCTTATTTTTATTGTGGCTTGACAGATCTCCTTCTTTATGGTGATGTTAGGCATCAGTCACCGCTCACGAGTCACACAACCCAAGCAGCCCCGCGACAACTTCATAAAATCCAGTAGCACCTGCTTGATGTAGCCGATGCCCTTACTCATGCTCCAAGGTCGATGTAGAAAGACACTCAAACGGTTGTCCATCTCCATGCCTTTTCTTGGTTGAAGGAACACCCGCCTTGCACTTGCCTCGAGTCGTTGTTTGCCTTTCATCGCCTCTATTTTGTCTCTCCACCTCAAACCATGCTTTTATTTGTCTACTCGACTGGTTATTTGGCCAGGTGTTCGGCCGAACAGTAAGCCGAACATGATGATTTCAACTTTGGTTTAGGTCTCGGAACGAACTACGCTCTGATACCATGTTAGAATTTGATCATCTATGCAGCGAAATTATATTTTGTGGTTCGAGGAGGCACGATCCAAGTGCAACTGCACAAGAACCGTGTCCTTTAGGATTTACTCAGCACGAGGATCTCAGAACAAATCAATCACACAATAAGATACAAGAGACACGATATTTAACGAGGTTCAGCACCAACTTGGTGCCTACGTCCTCCACACACACGCACTCTTTTTCTTTTATTTTTTGTTAATGTCTGAGATACATTGTAGGAGGAAGAAGAAGGAATTAAAAAGAAAAATTACAATGGAGATACACATCTCCTTCCCAAGAAACCCCTTTTTTTCTTTCCCCTTTTTTCTTTATTCATACTATTACATCTCCTCACACATGGAAACATATTCTTTTCATACAAGGACATAATCTCTGACGTGCCATCAATACTTTCTAACTTGGAGACGCCTAGAAGTTTCATTCCAATGCCCGATACGTGATCGTTCTTGGTACTGTTCTCCCGAACGCACAACCGAACACCATTGTTCTGGATCCCATGTGGCCATACACACAACCACATGCTTGTTTCAACACTCGTGCGGCCATACACATAGTCGTACACATCTGTTCTGGGTCATGTTCGGCAGTACACACAGCCGAACACCACTGTCTGGATCCCGTGTGGCCATACACACAGTCACTACTTTGTTTCCAAGTTTGATGCTGCCTAGAACCTTCCTTGTATGTCAGATGCGTCCATTCTTGGTACCATTCGGCTTGGCTGGACCGAACACATAGCCGAATGCCTTGTCTCAAGTTGGCATGTACAACTTGTCATGGCAACTTGACCTTTTGCAGCACTTTCTAACATCCCACTCTTCGAAGAATTCTATATGTGGTTGACAAGTTCGTGACGGTCCCTACATGCATGAAGAACGCCGGCGTGCTTGGTGTGTCATTAGACGGACAGCCGATTGCTCTTTACTCTGATCCAAATTTGATTCTTTCCACAAGTGGGCTCGAAATTGGAAATTATCTGTATTATGGTTCCCTTTACAGGTCCTATATCACTAGAATTTACCTTACTCAAACAAAAAGTCCTGAAAAGTGATATCCCTATGTGTTAGAGTATTAAGGATTGGTTAGGTAGGAGATATTAAGGTTGTATGATTATTGGAGATTGATATCAATAGAGACTATAGAGAGTTGGTAGGAGATGTATAGTTGGAGATGATTATCATTAGTTTTAAGATTGGTCTATATAAAGACTCTCATGCTTGTAATCATTTGAATCAATTCAATACAAAATCTATTTCCTTTCATGGTATCTGAGCCAAAACTATATTGGAATTAGGCTCATGCCTATTCCAGGAATAATGAATTTCTAACCCACCTATTCCATACAATAATCAGAATAGTTAGTCTTCCGTTTCTCTTATTCTAGAATTACATTTCGTATTCCAGTATAACTTTAGATCAACTCTACTAGTCTCCTTATTCCCATTTTCCGAACCTTTCTCCACATATCTCGTCTCTCTCCCTCTTTCGATCTCTCTATTTTGTCTCTTAATTAAGATCTGAACAAGATAGCGCCACCTCTGACGACCGCCGTGCGCCAGGCCTTGCGCCGCACTGCGCCACCATCTCTTGGCCGAGCGTCGCAACAACCGTCGAGTGAGCCTCTCCTCGCTGCTTCAAGGACAAATTGAAACCCTAGAATTTGGCCTTACTCAACCTCGCATCGTCTCGCCCGGATCTGAACCACTTAGGGCTACTCCGCACTACCTCCGACTCTGCATGACCGCTGACACTGAGTTTGGGCCCACTTAGAGCAGTCTCGACCTCCTCCTCTTCAGCTCTGTTAGACCCGCTTCAACAAGACCCGATCTGCTGCCATGGCGCTCACCTACGGTGATTTCGACAACCATAACCTCATTCAGCCATCATGCTCAGGCCATGACAAGGCAAATCTGACAGAGCTCTCCATGGAGGTGCTTCAAACAGCTCACGTGCTCAATCATGAATCTCCTCAGACCTAGCAACGACAGCCACATCAAAGATCCAACCCATTTTGTAAGATGCAACCCTGTTGACAAGTCAACAAGCACTTGGCGAGCACAATCAGCAAAACCAAGGCAACAAAGGTCACTTATGGGAGCAGCAAGGTGGAATTCCAGTCCTTGAATGGAATTACACGATTTCAAGTGGTGTTATCTCTGGTTTGATGCTAAAAACTCAATACTGGTAAGGTACTGTTACAAATCAGGTCAATGAGCGTATGTTCTTGATACCGGTAAAGATTGAAGTTGAGTAGTATAAAAATCAGAGAGCAAAATATTATGAAAAGGCTGATGCAGTGAAGAAGATCAAATGGGTTAAATGAATCGAGGTGCAGGTTTATGCTCAATCAATGTTGCCTTGCAAAATTGAGCCATTGCGATTTTATTTTGTTACCATGCTTTGATTGCTTAGCCTATGCTCTGATGCTTAGCCTTAGTTCAACACTGAAATGGTACAAAAGGAATTAGCAGCCACTAAACCTCTAACCTACCTATAAACCAAACAAACTCCAATCGAAAAAAATAGCCCCTGAAATTCTCAAGAAAATACAATATGCCAAGCAAGCATCCAACTCCTATTTTTTTAAAATTACTTCAATTGCTCAAACGAGCTAAGAACACATGCTAGGCAAAAGCCATTGTGAAAGCATGCATGAGCCAAAAGAGCTCTCTCTCTTCTTCTTGAGCCAAAAGAGCTCGATTCTTTTACTTTCTTTCTTTTCAAGGAGTACAAATGCAAGTTGGCAATTCAATTTTGACAATGATGGCAAGCTCAATCGTGGGTGCACTACGATGAGCTTGAGGGGATGTTAGAGTATAATTAGATTAAGGATTGGTTAGGTAGGAGATATTAAGGTTGTATGATGATTGGAGATTGATATCAATAGAGATTATAGAGGGTTGGTAGGAGATGGTTATCATTAATTTTAGGATTGGTCTATATAAACTCTCATGCTTGTAATCATTTGAATCAATTCAATACAAAATCTATTTCCTTTCACTATGGAACTCAGATCATGTGTCGCGCGGCACATGTGTAGCGCACCTCTGCGGGCCGTCTGATCTGAATCTAATAGATATGGAAACCCCGTGCATGTAACATGATTGATAGGCCCAAAAAAATTGAACCGCTCGATCAAAATCAAATGGCTCGTATGTCGCGTGACACAGGATCAGGGTCCATCCCTATGCGCCTAACGACTATAGTTTTATGTTATTAAATAGATTGCCAGCAGTAAGAAAAGGAGAACATATGTCAGTCCTTTTGTATCAATATTCTATATGCAATGTTATCACTGGAGTTGTTAAGTTGTATATGATGTTATTTGTGCAGAAGCTTGTTGATTTGAAGTTATATTTGTATTATATTTGATACATTTTGATTTAGTTGTAAGACTTGTAGCTTAAAACTTTTTCAATGGGTAATAATGTATTCTCGGAGTGTTATCTCGAATAGTGAGCATTAATTAGACAGTTCGACATCAATATTTTTTTTATTAACCTTCAGGTAAGGGACATCATGTGGATGCCATTTATTAGCACTAGATGTACCCATTCCGGCTCCGCCGGAACAAATTGCTCTGATCGTCTTTAAGTTGATGAAAATGCAATGAGTAATTAAGTTTAAAGTATTGGGAATGAGTTACAAAAAAAAAATAATCTGTATGTCAAATAAAGCAGCCATTACGGACGCTCATGGGTGCTGTATCGTAAGTTGCATTGAAATCCTCATTTTTAGATTATCTACATGACAAATAAAACTACACGTCTTACCTCTCCTGATGGAGATTGTAATCTCTATAATTAGAAAATTTAGATCAAAATGATAAAATATCTACTTATATCTTTTTCATACTTTGCAGAATAACATTAAAGAGTCACATTTTTATCTGTAGTTGTATATTAATTTTTGTTTCCCACGCAAAGAAATGCGCAGGTACTAAATAGTATCCAGCTTCATGAGATGCAGTCTTTTGTCTTTTTTGAGCTTGATATTTTCAAGATGAAAGCGGCGATAGAGAAAAATACCAGCAAATCAACTTACAGATGACTCTATTTTTTGTGTCTTATCGATTAATGATTAAATTTGGATCATAATTAATTTAATTGCTATCTTCATATGGAAGGATCTCTGACACTACATGATAGCTTTAGCACTTAATTTTTTTAAAAAATATTGAATTGACTATACCAGACAGTACTGACTCAGGTTCAGTATTATGATCCAAACCCAAAATCGATGGCCTTTTTACCAAAAGCATATTATTAGAGCCAAGTTGGTACCTTCACAATTTTGGTATAACCAGAAATTTAAGAACACCCACCCACTCCTAACCTTTGTTACCAGGTTTATTTTGTGATTTAATTCTGTAAGGCAGCCAATAAACATAACAATTTAATTAAGGATTTTAATCCATTACGTTACTGGTTTGCAAGGGACATCTAGGCAGATGTTAACCTTTCAAGACTCACTTAAAAGGTAACAATTTTCCTATATCAGTATGTAAATCAATATTTTCAACTTCATTTATTTCTCATCTCACTTTATTATTCATGTGGCAAGCCAATTATTGTCAGTATAAACTAACCATCCAATCAATCACCCCTCCATTCCCCCTTTCTGCATATTATATGTTGTTCAATTACTTGGGCATCAACTAAATAAATAAAAAAAAATGAGCACACCAAGCATCACCTAGAAAATCTGACTAGCTTCATAGATTCTAATTAGTGGCATGTATTCAATAACAATCACACATGAGAAAAGCATATCTGACATCATAATATTAGTTGCAAAAACTCATGACAATTAGATGTGAAGAGAATAGTAAACTCAATTAATAAGGTACTTTTCCAGTGAAAGAAACCACATCCTTGTTTCCACATTCTAAAACACCAGCTCTTCTCGTTCCCTTTGTCCAGCTGATCACCACAACACCAATCTGTCACCAGGCTAAACCTTTCCTTGCCTAACATTTCTCTATCTGTCCTAAAACAAAAGTAAAAGCCAAAACCAAATAGCATAATTTTGAATCTAAAGTAGTGAAATTGATAAAAGTATGAAATGAATTGTTAAGCTCTCATATGTAATGAAATGAAATGTTCAGGAAACGAAGTGTTTTTTTTTTAGATAAACTGGAAAAAGGCTGTCGAGTGTACAAAAAGATACAAATTAAAGAAAATTACTAAAACCTGAAAAGAAAAGGTGAGAAAAAACCCAAAAAACTGAGCTGCTTGGACTGAGCGCTATAGAATGACTCAATCAAACAACCATTAGAATGACTCAATCAAACAACCCAAAAAACCCAGTAAACGAAGTGTTAAGCTCACTCATTGCTCTTTCTGTAACATCGGACAATAAATTGACTCAATCAAACAACCATTAAAAATATTTGTACTCATGTAATGTAATGTGCAATATCTTTTTTTATTTTGGCCATCTAGTTACTAATGTTTATTTATGAAGCATAGAATGAAATGATAGGATAAGACTTCTAGTTGTTGAACAATAGTAATTTGGAGTACGACAAAAGAGAGAAAATTTGTTCGAGTCATATCTGGTTAGTATGAGCAAGCTAATAAACTTAATATTTTATTTGATGAAGTTCCTTTCTTACACTTAATTGCACCTTTTTTTCATTAAGAGCTGACATCTTTCCCAGTGGGTTGCATAATTTACATTGAAAATCTTACCATTGGACTTATGTGTAAATTCGTAGTTCTATATGTTTGGAGTAAACAAATAACAATTCTTGATGTTTTATTCTCTGATTTGAAAGCTTAGTTTCTATGGCATCGTTAAGCAGGAAGAAAGAGAAGGACGAAAAAACCCAATGGGAAATTGATAAGCTAGTAATTTCTCTTCTTTTTTCCGTCCATACACCCGTAGCACAATGAAAAATTAAAGAACCAACTTAGAAATTCAACAATTCTTATACAACGTTCATTAAACTACATAAACCTAGACTATGCTAAGAACACCTATATAGTGGGGCCCACAGAGCTAGTGGCAGCATGTTGTTGATTATTTGTGAGCAGCATGTGGGGATTGAGGTATCAATCGAGTCACACCAGGGTGGTTACTACTCGCCACACACATGAACATACAAAGAAAACTGTAGCATCCTGCATCAAACTCCTCAGTTGGATGGAAATCCAGCGATTCGAACATCTCCATAGTCACTGTTCATGTACTGTTCATTCACTGTTCATCTTAATTTGGCGTTACTTGGCAAAGATTACATATATATAAATTTATTCTTAGGAAAGTTTCTGCTCAGCAATATGTTGAACATTTAAAGAGGCACAGTGAAGGCCGGAGTGCTGAGTGTAACCATCAGCTCGGTAACCTGTGGTGATTTACTGGGATCCGTGTTTAGTTCTCGTCACAGCGGGGCTACAAATGGGAAAGTCTTTGTATGGGCCTCTTTATAGCCTTATATTAGCATAATTAACATTACCCGAAAAAATTATAACTAACTTTAATTAATTAAGAAATTTTAAAATAATCCGTTTTTAATCAAAAATTTAAAAATGACTTCGCAGTTTCGGAATCTGGGATTCCGAAACTAATTCTGCTTAGTTTCGGAATCTCAGATTCCGAAACTAGTTAGTTTCGGATTCTGAGAATCCGAAACTGCGAATTCACGGAAACACATTGATTTTTATATGTTGAATATTCTTAATGAATTGGAGTACAGCAATACGACAATGTGCATCCTTCCAAAAGTAAAGTAGGCCAGTTAATTAATGCTCCATGTTTGTAAAACATGCACATATTTTAATTCACAATTCTCAAAAAATTTCCTGCATGTTTAACTACTAACTAGAGTTCTGTGTCACGTGGCACTTGCTTGGTTATATTATTTGTCCCATCAGATCAAACATGATTTATTAGGCTTTATTTGGACATAGGTAATGTAGAAAAATAGTAGTGAAAACTTTTTTTTATCGTAAAAATATGAATTAAGTCTCTTACTTTAATTTGAAATTTTAGTATCTACTATAAATTATGCAGTCCAATTTCATACTCGCAACCTTAATTAAAGTGGTTAGTAATTTACCGCTGTATCAAAACCTAACTATCAATAATAAAAATTAAATTAAAAAAAAAAATCATCTAAAATTCTTTTTGCTTATCAAATATAATTTTCAGTTGATCAAAAGATTATTTTTGAATCCTCTATTAATAAAAATTTTCTAAAAAACTTAAAAATTATCAAAAAAATATTAAGAAATTGTAAATATTAGTCTTCGACAATATTTATAATTCCTTAATATTTATTTTGTTAAGCAATTCAATTATCTATCCTAGTTGCACCTGGCATAGTCTGTTTATTATAACCGGTCTACCGATCAAGCTAACTTTTAAATTTTAAGGGAAAAATAGAATTTCAGTTTGAAAAATCAAAAGATAAGTTTCACAAATTTATTAACAGGTCTGTTAGGACCGTAGAATTAACCTGTCATGTCAGATGTTGACCTCGTCTAATGTTTGACCAATTTGAAGTTTTATCGTACAATGTTGCAGTAGTGCAGTATATTCTTTTGCAAAATATCCGTTTAAAAATATCCAAATGCGGGCCCAATCATAAAACCGGTTAGAACTCATCCCGAGCTTTCCATATTATGGTCATACGCCCTGAACGGACATTTCTGTTAAATGTTTGACCAATTTGAAGTTTTATTGTACAATGTTGCAGTAGTGCAGTATATTCTTTTGCAAAATATCCGTTTAAAAATATACAAACGCGGGCCCAATCATAAAACCGGTTAGAACTCATCACGATCTTTCCTTATTATGGTCATACGCCCTAAACGGACATTTCTGTTAAATGTTTGACCAATTTGAAGTTTTATTGTACAATGTTGCAGTAGTGCAGTATATTCTTTTGCAAAATATCCGTTTAAAAATATACAAACGCGGGCCCAATCATAAAACCGGTTAGAACTCATCACGAGCTTTCCTTATTATGGTCATACGCCCTAAACGGACATTTCTGTTAAATGTTTGACCAATTTGAAGTTTTATTGTACAATGTTGCAGTAGTGCAGTATATTCGTTTGCAAAATATCCGTTTAAAAATATACAAACGCGGGCCCAATCATAAAATCGGTTAGAACTCATCACGAGCTTTCCATATTATGGTCATACGCCCTGAACGGACATTTCTGTTAAAACAACTATTATTAATTTTTCAAATACTTTCTTATAATAACAAAAATTATTTATTAAAACAACTATTATTAATTTTTTAAATACTTTAAAATAATAACAAATATTATTTATTAGAACAACTATTATTAATTTTTCAAATACTTTCTAATAATAACAAAAGTTATTTATTAAAACAACTATTATTAATTTTTCAAATATTTTCTAATAATAACAAAATTTATTTATTAAAACAACTATTATTAATTTTTCAAATACTTTAAAATAATAACAAATATTATTTATTAAAACAACTATTATTAATTTTTCAAATACTTTAAAATAATAACAAATATTATTTATTAAAACAACTATTATTAATCTCAGATTCCGAAACTAGAATCTGCCGACATTTTACATACATTTCATTTTTATTTTTTTCTCTAACTAGTTTCGGAATCTGAGATTCCGAAACTATAATCTACCCGACATTTTACAGACATTTTTTTTTTATACTTTTTCTTTTTGTTTTTTTTATACATTTCATCATACCAATTTCCACCCACTTTTTTCACCTAACTTTTTTTTAATTTTCACCTAACTTTTTTGAAAACTTAAATAATTTTCAATTATGAAAGAATATTTGAAAGATGGTTAAATTTCATATTATGAAATTTCACTTTTGAATTTTTTTTTTGTTGCTTATTATTTTATTTTTATATTTAATGTTTATCTTTTTTTTTGTCAAAATTGAAACAACCTTAGAAATATTTGTAAGAACAATAATTAATACAATTAGAAAAGTTAGAAGAATTTATAAAACATAAATAATTTACAATGACTAAATAACAATAATAAAAACGACCACAATAATAAAAACGACATTCTAAACTACTCCAATACAATAATAAAAATGACATTCTAGAGTTTAAAAACTTAGAGATCTTGACTCTTTACATATTGAAGAATTTCATCCCACCATGGTTCATCCTCTTCATTTTCATTGTCCTGTTGATTACTGGCACCGGCGTTGTCAGCCATATGAGCGGCTTCGTTCCAGAAAGCCGCATCTGCCTCTTGTTTTTCTATCTCTGCCATACATCTTGCTGCATTTGTTCTTTCTTCTTCTCTTTTTGCCTTTTGAAGTCTATCGCGCATCTGCATGTCCTGAATTTGTTTTCGCCATTTCTCCTTCTCCTTTTCTTCTTTTAGTCTTTCTTTTCCGACTCTTCTATTCTCCTACTCCAATACTCGTCTGTAAGTCTGTCACTTTCTTCCCTCTTTTTTCTTTCGGCTTCTATGTACCGAGCTTTTCTTTCTTCCGCTTCACGGCGATCGTGGTAAGAGTAGTGCTCACGCAGGATGGTTTCTTGGTAATTGAAAATTTCACCACACTTTGTACATATCACTGTGTGGTCTCCACGAAAATTAAAAATGGATTCAACCATAGAGAAGGGTTTTGGCAGGCGTACATATTGTTCTTGGGGTTTCGGTTTAGATGGTAAGTATTCTGACCAGTCATAACGCTTCGGCCTTTCTCTTTCTTTCTGTTCTTTTACGTGGTCGAGGTAATGCCATTTTAAGGGAATGTCATAGTACGGTTCATTCACATTGTATTGGCAAGTTTGAGAACATTGACGACACACTGCGGTCCATTCTCCTCTTTGTTTTTGTTCTTCGTTGAGAGTAGAATGGAAGAATGATCCCCAATAGTTTTTCACAATGTCACTTGGATTCGGGTTTTTTGTATTGTTGGAGTTTGAGCTATTTCCTTTTTCCATGGTGGTAAAGTTCTTAAGAAGATGTTGGAGAGAAGTTGGAGAGAAGTTGGAGATTATTGTGTCTGGCTGAACCTGGAGAGTTCTATATAGATGGAGCTCTGGTGTATGGTACAAAAAGTATGAATTAAATTCCATGTGATATTTTTCAGACTTTTTCAGAGTACGTCAAACTTTTTCAGACCATCATAATGCTCTCTCAGAGCACGCGTAGCTTTTTCAGACCATCATAATGTTTTCTCAGAGCACGCGTAGCTTTTTCAGACCATCATAATGTTTTCCCAGAGCACGTCTGTTCTATTATGAGACCACGTTTGTCATATTTGAAGATGTCATAGGGCTATACATTCAGACTATTACATTAAAGGAAAAAATAAAATATTAATTGTTGTAATTAATAATATTTATTATTATTTGAAAATATTTGAAAAATTAATAATATAAAAATTTTAATATTTGTTGTTTTCATAAATAATATAAAAATATTATTTGAAAGTATTTGAAAAATTAAAAATTTTTATAATATTTGTTATTATTTTAAAATTTTATATAAATAATATAGTAAATGTACTAAAGTATAATAAAAACAAAAGTACACAAAAAAAATTATTATTGTATTAATATCCAAATACTATTTGAAAAATTAATAATTTACGTATTAATAAATAATATTTTTTATTATTTTAAAATTTTATATAAATAATATAGTAAAAGTACTAAAGTAAAGTATAATAGTAAAAGTAATAAAGTATAATAAAAACAAAAGTACTTAAAAAATAGGGGTTTTATAGGGTAAAACATAAAAAAATGGGTTTTATAGGGTAAATACTGTTTTGGCGGGAATCTAGCTAGTTTCGGAATCTCAGATTCCGAAACTAGCTAGATTCCCGCCCAAACAGTATTTTGTCAGAAATTTCACTGTTCAATCACTCATTGAGGCTGAATAGTGTTTCACTGTTTTGACATTATTTCACTGTTTAAATAGTGTTTTATCAATTATTTCATACGGTTGTCTCCTAGTTTCGTTTTCTCGGATTCCGATCATAAGGGTTATAAATAAATGATTCGTCTCTAAGTCTGAGAATCATATATCATTTTCACACACATAAATTCGTCTCTAAGTCTGAGAATCATATATCATTTTCACACACATAAATCTCATATCCATTAGAAATATGAATTCCATTCGTGTTTTCGTTAATCAATCTCCTTACAATCAACCAAACAATTTCAGTTTCGATGCATCTTCACGAACTGATTATGAATCAGTCAAGGATACCATTTTATCTTCACTAGGATATTATCGCGGGCATTACAATTTGAGAATTGTTTCCCGTTTTAATATGATAATTGAAGGAAGGTTTCAACAAATGCAGTTGCCGGTGAACTCAGAAAATGAATGGCGTTATGTCCAACACGAGTGCTGGGGAACTAGACGGCTTCAAGGACTTGAGCTGCACGTTGATTTGCTTCCAGCGGATGTAGAAGGTACATTCTCTCATAAAAAATATAATTATTCATTCATAAAAATAATAACATCATAACATTTTTTCTTGAAAGACAAACAACAAACGTCGACAAAGAAAAATTAATAAGAAGTGAGTTATGTATGAAGTTTGTGCCCCACATATTGCATCAAGTTTGTTACTACCTAACGCATACATGATATTAAATAATAAGAAGTGCCTTATGTATGAAGTTTATCACAAGCTTTAATTTTTTTTAATATATAAATATCATCTATAATATTAAATGATGTTACGTATACATGAATATAATGTCATATAAAGAGAAATTCCAAATATTAAGCCCCATGTATCCTGAAAGTAGAAATTAGTAAACCAAAAATTATGTCAATAACATTATATTATTGGTTTCCTCCAATATTTTAAATATCATCTATTTGGAATTATAATATTTGTTTTATTTATTTTTTACTTAGGTGGGTACTCAGATTATAATTATAATTATAATTATAATGAAGAAGCTATTAATTATAATTATAATGAAGAAGTACATAATGATGAACAAGTTCAATCTGCAACGTTGGATTGGGATCCTTGGGAACCTAGTAGTATAGATCCTCAAAGTTCAGAACAACAACAACAAATGAATTATGAATACAATAGTAGTGGAAATGTTTGGTCACCTTGGGAACAACCAGAGGGGAGTAGTAGACAACAACAAGGAGAAGAAGGAGAAGAAGAAGGAGGAGGAGAAGAAGAAGAAGCAGATATAGAGCAACTTGACGAGGCATACGACCGTGGGCCGGGTAATGAGTCGGCATATGCCACAGGCGAGGACTTCACTGACGAAGAGGCAGAATTTTTAGAGTCACAGGGTTTGGACGAACACTATATGGCTGTTAACCGAGGTCAAGGGTATCATGTTACTGGAAGAACAGACACTTACCATCCTGTTCTCCAATTTTTAGATTGCTCTGAGTATAGGAATTCTATTCCAGAATCGTCCATACCACAAAATTCAGGACCTTTAGCCGAAGGAAATATTTTCTACACTAAAGCACAATTACAACAAGCTTGTAATCATTACTCCGTAGAAAATAATGTTGAACACAAAACCACTAAAAGTACGCCCCAATTGTTGAGTTTACATTGTAAGGTATACTCATGTAAGTGGCATTTGTATGCCCGTACAGAAAGGAAAGGTACATTTTGGAAAATAATAAAAAATGAATATGAACATACATGTGTGAGAAGATTCGGAGAATTTACACATGATAATCTGACGGCGACGGTTATCGCCAACTGCATAAGGAATGCAGTAAAAAGAGATCTTGGTATTTCCATAGAGGACGTCAAATCTATGTTAGAGCTGAAATATCCAAATGTCAAACCGACTTATAACAAGCTTTGGCGTGGGAGAGAGAAGGCAATCGAGCAACTTTTCGGGTCGTGGGAGGACGCATACAACAAACTACCAAGCCTTTTGTTGGCCATTCAGGGGACGACCCCAGGGACTCAAATAAAATGGTTGGCTCCCACTTGTGGCAATCCCAACAGAGCTATGTTCCTTGCAGCAGCGTGGGCATTCGGTCCTTGCATCGCAGCGGTGCCGTACCTTAGACCAGTTATCAGCATTGATGCATCGTTTCTGTCGGGTCGCTATAGGGGAAAATTATTAGCGGCGGTTGGTTATGACCCAGAGCAGCGGTTGGTTCCGCTAGCATTTGCATTAGTGCGAACTGAGGACGAAGCTTGTTAGGGTTGGTTCATGAAATTTCTCAGGGACTATGTAATCGGGGACAAGAAAAAATTTTGTGTTGTTTCAGATCGTCACTGGGGAATAAAAAACACCTTCAAACGCCCTCAATACGGATGGGAAGAGAGTGCTAATCCTTCGTATGCCGTGCATCGGTATTGCATGCAGCATGTTTGTGAAAATTTATTCAAGGCATGTGGTCGAGATCTGTCTGTGGTGGAAAAATTTAGAAGTAAGTTGGCAAACAAGAAAAAACCGAGGGCATATCAAAGAATGTGGAACGAATTACAATTGACACACCCTGAAGCGATCACATATCTGACAAAGTGTGGGAAAGAGCATGAACAAGATGACAATGAGCCTGCCAAGCCTGAAAGGTGGGCACAGACATATGACGGTGGTCCTCGTTGGGGGCTTATGACGAGTAATGGATCAGAGAGTCTCAACAGTAGATACAAGGCTGAGAGAAGACTCCCAGTTGTTGGACTAGTGGAAGGGACTTGGTACAAAACGGTCTCGTGGTTTAATGAGAGAAAACTCCTATCATTTGAGAGAACTGCAGAGGGAGAGCGATGGCCAAAAACAATTCAAGAAAAGATTTCCAAGCGCACTCTAAAAGCAGGTACAAAATTTAATTACTAATAATTAATATTTACATATTATTTTAAAATAAATATATAATCATATCAATCCATATTTACAGTTGGAATAAATGTCGTGACCATTGATCATATGCGTGGGGAATTTGAAGCTCAAGTGCCCTACGAGAAATCTGAGCCAGGTATAACGTGGAAGTACAAAGTTTTAATCAGACGAGATTACCAACCAACTGATCCTCAACTACCCACAAGGCGTGCCATATGCCAATGCAGAAAGCCACAACTGACGGGAATACCGTGTGTTCATGTTATTGCAGTCTGTAGTAAATACAGATGGGAAGTAGATGACTTTGTAGATGACAAATATAGCACGGAGAATATGCTCAAAATATGGTCATCCGGTGAATTTCACTGCTACGGAGACGAAGAGAATTGGCCTGTCTACGATGGACCCTTGATTCACCCTGATAGGAGAATGATTAATCGGGGAAGGCGCAAGAAGGACCGTGATTGGATGTGGATGGATGCAATGCGGAAGAATAAAAATAAAAGAAACAGAGGTAAGGAACCTCGTACAACTATGGAGAACGTTCAATCCGGTCGCCGAACCACCAACCAAAGGACGAGAAGAACAAGCACAAGGAACCGAGGTCAATCATCTGCACGAGAAATGGGTGAAAGTTCTAGGGCGGGGGCCAACACGTTGCACGATCCAGTTCAACCAAGCCGGAATTCCATTAGTACAGATCCTCGCACAGGAAGTCGTCTTGGTCTTGGAATAGAAGGTCTTCAACCAGGTCGCAATTCAATAAGTTCGGACCCACGATCCGCTTCAGCACGATATCCAAGTCAGCAGCCATCAAGTGGGCGATATCCAAGTCAGCAGGCATCGAGTGGCAGAGGAAGGCGAGGGCAAACAGAAAGTACAAGCAGTGCTGGGGGCAGAGGAATACGAACAGGAATTGCTAAGCTTGGTGCGCGAATCCGTAACAATATACAAGGATGGGGAAGACATTAATATTTGTAATATTAGTATGAATGTTGTAATATTTATTATATGTAATAATATGACAAATATTATGTAACGTTTATGTAATAATATGACGTGCAATTAATTCATATATTATTTATTTTACGATTTGTATATTTTTTCTTTACATGACGTTATTCTTTTAAATTTTGTGTAGGCATAAAACTAAAGAAATGAAAAAGATAAATCACAATCCAAGATAAAAAACCAAGTATGAGATATATATAAATCACAATCCAAGATATATAAAATCACACCAAGTACGAGATGAAAATATCATAACACTGTCATACAAAACGATATATAACAATCCTAATTCCGTCCATCACGACGGTAATGCCCCGTGGCAGGGGAATAATCAATATATGCGCCTGGTGGCCGTCGGGGCTCTCGGCCACGAGCAAGTCCTGGTAGTGGACGAGACGCAGGAGCTGGAGTCGGAACTGGAGTGGGGACTGGAGTGGGAACTGGTGAAGTGGGATAACGAGGAGGTCTACTAGACGATGCCCCAGGATGACTATACTGAGAACTGTACCCCTCACTAAAGCCAGGAAACGGAGAATGAGGTTGAGGATGAGGCTGCGACTGAGTGAAAGGCGAGAAAGGGTCATCTAAGGGAATACCGTATGTCTGGTGAAAAGCATCAGCCTGACTAAGGGGAGGTGGAGGTGGAGGTGGATGCTGAGTCTGGTACCTCCCTGCATACTGACTCTGGTGCATACTATAACCCTGTCCAAACTGCGTCTGAGTCTGAGTCTCGTACGGAGGATAAGGAGTATGCTGGGTGAGGTACTCCGAAGGTGGAGGTGGAGGTGGAGGTGGAGGTGGAGGTGGCGGTGGAGGCTGTGGCTCACCAGTCTGAGCCTCAGATGTGGGAGGCACAGATGGTCGGGAATGAGAGCGTCTGCTCTGAGTAATCGGCTGGCTAGGCCGTGGAACATCAAAAAATGAATCGAAATCATGCAAACTGAAATCACCTTGTTACACATAAAACCAGTAATAATGTTATAAAATAATTTTGAAAAAGAATAACATAACAAGAATAACACAATAATATTAGATTGTGATATATACCTGCATGAACCGATGCTCCTCCCAACCGGGCTCCGGAAGCTCCTCCTCGTCAGACGACGTATCAGGTATGGATGCTATGTCAGTCGGAAGACCCTTGGACTCTAAAACAAGTGGTATCCGATGCGGCTCGCCGACAAGATCCAATGTGGTGCTGCAACTTTTAAGAAGCGTCTTTCCAGCACGCCTGAATCCCTTCTTCACCGCCCATGCACATGCTCGAAGCACGTCTCTCAAAGTATGCTTAACCTGTTTAACCAATGTTAGCCATCAAATTATAATTTCAATCGGTTATTGTGAATGGTTATTGCATCAAAATGAACTCACCAATGCCACGTGTGCAGGACTGTCGCGAAGGTACGACATATCGGCAACCGGAGCTGTCTCTGTCTCCTCCGGAATCTGTACGACATACGCACCCCCATGTACCCTCAGCCAACGTAGATACGTCCCGAGCATAGAATCGCTCCACGGCCGGTTCTCCCTGATCATAGCCTGTGTCATGTCACCCCACATGGCAACCTCCGTCCGAAAAACGTCCCTCCAGTCTCTGGCTCGGTAGGTGGTGAACATGTAACCCATCAGCTGCGACATCCTCTGCCAAGCCTGTTTTATTTAGAAAATGTATTAAATATATTAAGTAATATTAAGTAAATATAGTACTAAAAAATATATGAACATGCTTATGTAAATGATTAAATCACCAAAATAATGTACCTCAGGTCGAGGTGGCGGCACTGTCTGGTACAGCATGAACTGGTGCATGACACGATCGGCGTAGTGCCACATCACCATCCAGTAATGAATGCACGGGATACGGACAACAAACAAGCTCGGATCAACCTGAGCATAAAAGGTATGAATTAAGCTAATTTATTATGCAATTTTCTACTATTATTTGAAAGGAATATTAACTTAATTTTTCAATTATTATAACATGTTAAAGAATAATATATTTATTGCAAACCTGAGCATAACGAGGCATGCGGGCCCTAATATGGTGGTACGGCCTCCAAACGACGTGCTCGGGTCTGATCTTCATGAGAACGTCTCGAGCATAATCCATCCCGGATGCGATACCAGGGCCTTCATACTTCTTAGATCTGTGACGTGTAGTCCATCTCCTGCAAATATTTGAACATATTTGAACATATCATGCAAATATTCAAATGTCTTCAAAAATGGTACACCCCAGTCGCTAAAATCATCCGTGATCGTCGGCCGACACAAAGTCAATCGCGCATACGACCATAACTGTAGAAGTAACCACGGAGCCCCGATCTTCGCGCTGTTATTTATTGCTGCGGTATCCAAACCTCTATATAAAGCAGCAAGTGTGGCAGCACCCCAATTGTACACTCCCTGAGAGGGAGTAGTACGAAGATCCTACAAATCATAGAAGTTGAATCGTAAACTGTATCGTGTATCGTATCGATTCATTTAAGATACGCTAAGTTATCCTTAGAATAAATAATTAAGGATAATATTGTATAATATTGTAATGTATTTTTATTTCTATAAATTATAAATATTATAGTGTATAATAAAACTATAATATGTATAAATTATATTATTAATTATTATATTGTATAATATATGTACAAAGTATTAAAGTATTCATTAAAACCTATATTTAATTATAAGTTAATACCCTAGTATCGTAAGTTACGTATTATGTATCTTAAAATATACGAACTCGCAAAAATCTTATAATAATTAACAGAACAATTTAAATATTTTATAAAAATCTACGAACCCGCAAAAGATCGAGATAAAAACCAGCAACAGAGTCACCAGTGGCATCCGGAAATAACGTGCAACCAAAAAGCTCTAGCACGAATGCCCGTGTGTATCTCTCAATCTGATCCTCATCGTCGAGGACAACATCCTTCCAAATCTTGCGCAGCTTCGTAAACTTAACGCAATGTTTTTTCCTGCATTTCGACTTTATTGTCAGAATAAAAGATTAAGTTCATTATAAAGTACACAATAAGTTTTATAATTTTCTTACGTTCTCTCTTTTTCTCGGAAGCAATTTTCCACTTCCTCCTGCGATGTGTCACGCGGCAACGCTGTCGAAAGAAGATCGATATAATCTAAATCACAACGACCCGTCACGACTCGGCCAGTCACGACGGGTAAACCATATAAAAATGCCACATCCTGCATGATAGTTCAAATACTATTAGTATACATATAAATCATAACACAAGTAACATGAAATTTTCTTATAATAAAATATCACGTATCTCTAGATTAACAGTCATCTCGCCGACATGCGGAAAGTGGAAAGTGTGGGTCTCCGGCCTCCAGAACAAGGCCAAACCCTGCACAAGCGTATGATCCACAGGCATATGACCAAGCTGAACGACGTGGATCAACCCAAGTGTCGTCAGATGCTGGTCCACCTCAGGAGTCCTAGCCATCATCGGCTTATGCACCAGTGGTTGCCATTTCTTTATTTTTGAGAAAAAATATTAGAGACTATGGTGATTTCAAGTAGATTTTCAAATAATAATGAAAAAAACAAAATAACATACAGTAGGGCCACGAAGCTGGTCTGGTTGCAAATGCAACAGACGATCAGCACCGGGAGGAGGAGGAGGAGGAGGAGTAGAGGAAGAAGAAGGGCCCGCTGAGGTAGAAGCCCCGGCTGAGGAAGAAGCGCCGGCATCAACAACACCAGAGGAAACGACGTCCGTAGGCTCAGGCACGTCTAAAGTAGAGGCCTGAGGATCGGTACGTAGCCTCGTAGATCTTTGTGAACCTGGAGACGTTCTTCTTCTCGGAGGCATTTTCACTACTTAATTAAAAAATTTAAATGTCATAAATCTAACAAAATTTCGGCAGCATCTCCCCTGTATCGGGAGGGTTTTCGAAAATTTATTTACCCAAATCCCCCCTAAATAAACCCATTTCAAACCAACCAATCATATCATATCACATCATATCACAATCGATAATCATATTCAATATTCATATCAATATTCTAAACTATCATATCATATGAAAAAATATCATATCATATCAATATTCTAAAACTATCATAAAATCATAAACTATCATATCATATCACATTCATATCACATTCAATATTCAAAATCGTAAACTATTCTAAATTACGTACATTAACTATGCAAAATAATTAAATTAATGAATAAAAAATACTAACCTCGATCGACAATTGCTGCTGAAATAGGAAATTCGAATCTTGAATCTTGTTTGAAATTTTCTGCACATTGAAAACCAAAACAATATATCAACCTATAAGAATTTTCTAATTTTTCTATTAATTTTTCTAATTTTTATATTGATTTTCCTAATTAATATGATTTTTTTAATAATTTTTTATATTTTTGGAATATTTTTCCTATTTTTGTTGATATTAACCTAATTATTTAAACATTTTTTAATTATTATAAGATGTAAAAAATATAAAATTGCTAACTTATTTTTTCCGTAATGAATAAAATTTAATCCGAATTTTTTGTATATTTTTAATATTTTTTTGAATATTTTCCTAATTTTTCTATTATTAATCTAATTTTAAAATCAATTTAATATTATTATAACATATAAAAAAATATAATATTTACTAAAATATATTTATCCTAATTAATAGAATTTATTCTGATTTTTTTTTAATTTTTTTGATATTTTTGAAATATTATTTTTAGTTTTTCTATTATTAACCTAATATAACTAAATAAATAAATAAATAAATGAATTAAAAAAATAAAAAAAAAAACTTACCTGAGAGCTCTTCTCTCTTCGGCGGAGGCGGAGAGCAAATGAAAGCGACAGAGAGAGAAATGAAGGGTCCCCGCTTATATAATAAGCGACATTCTAGTTTCGGAATCTGAGATTCCGAAACTAGCTAGTTTCGACATCTGAGTTTCCGAAACTAAGGATTTTTAGTTTCGGATTCCGAAACTGCGAAGTCATTGTTAAAAAAAATATTAAAAACGGATTATTTTATAATTTCGTAATTAATTAAAGTTATTTATAATTTTTTCGGTAACATTACCCGGCCTGCGGCCAATTCCAACTGAACCATCAGCTTATTAATTAAAATCAGAGTTCTGCTAGCTATAAATTTTTGCATTTATGTATTGGTTAATAAGCATTTATTCAAATTTTGAATAATATAATGATTCTTAAATGATAATTTTTTCAAATATTATTAAATATTTTTATATAATATAAAAGTTTTTATCGCAATCTTTGATCTCCTATAATTATGATCTACTAATACATAAACGAATGGATATATCCTTTTCGAATTAAAAAAAAGACAAACTATTGATCTCATGTTAATTTTTCAGTCCTGAATGTATATAAGACAAGGATGGAAAAACTTAGATGTGCTAGAAATATCCTTTGTCCTTATAATATTTTGTTAAAGGATAATTCTAACTTACCGTCCAACTTTACTATTACTTTAAAAGTCAATTGATGGTTTCAAAATTTAACGTTCAAACTACAAATCAAAATTGTATATTGCATTTATTTCGCAGGACTTGTATTAAACTAGGACTAACTCGAAACGTTTTAGACTTCTATGAAACACAATGTAAACTTTTAAAAGTTTTTGTGATAAATGATCAATTTAACTACAAACTAAATCGAACCAGGTACACAACCTACCAAAATGATGAAAAAAATACATCTCTGAAATTATGCTCCTGAATTTTTAAAAATTGGTTATTTCCTCATTGCTGTTTATCTATTATTATTATTATTATTATTATTTTGGCAAGTCTTTTAAAACTTATCAACTCTGTTTTTTTTTTCCCTTTTTTATTCTGATCACCTGAGTATACCCCCCACCCCAGAAAAAAAAATTGCTGCCTAATGAGTTTGACATACGCAACAAATATAATGTATGATAACCAATTCAACCACATAATTGTTGGCTAATCATTTGAACCAGCGGACCTACAGAAAGTGTAATACCCATTATACCCTAATAAGTAATCAACAGCCGTGATTAATTAACCAAATTAATCAACAGCATGGCTCTTCACTTGATCTTTTTTAAAGCTGATTTCTCTGAATTCCGGATCGTCATCACGGTTAGGGAGGAACGAAATCCTCTGCGTGGGCACGCAGAGCGTGTTTTTTAATCTGAACTGTCTGATTTAATCTCAACGGCCCCGTGCATTCCACCACACCCGAAAAAAATATTGGCCCGAAAAAAATGAACCGTCTGATTTAAATCGGACGGATCCGCACCGTGCGTGTTTTTCTTAAAACACGCAGAGGATAAAAGTCCCGGTTAGGGATGGCAGTTTAGTCCACTGGTCCAAATGCCTGCCCATACCTGTCTGGCCCGAACTAAAAGCAGGCCTAAACAGACCAGACCTACTGACATGCAAGGCCAGGTTTGGGCTTGATGTTCCAGCCCACAGGACTCCTTTTGGGCTTATCTATTATGACATAGCATTTATAAGTATAATGGGTTTGGACCAATTAATTTAAATGCAAATTTCGAAAAAGCCTGTCCTTTCAGTTTGTCCGTTCGATTGCCATCCAACGGTGCGTGAGAGACTGAAGGATTTTAACCCTCTTCGGCCTGACCCTTGCTGCCCGTCCCCGATTCCTTATTAAAAAAAAAAAAGAAAGTCGATCGATTCCCCTCCCTCCTCTCTCAAGCTCTCTTCCCTCCGTTCTGACATCTGTCTCTGTCGTCTGCCAAACCGAAGAAAAACCCACCTCTCTCACTCGTTCCCTCCGCCTGTTTCTCTCTCGCTCGAACCCAGACCTAGCTCCTCTCTCTTTGTCCCTCTCGCTCACTCACTCACGGACTCACCTCACGAAGCCCCTCTCTTCCTCTCTGCTACCTCCTCTCAGACCCAAGTTCACAGCCCATCCCTCTCAGACCCAAGCTCACCTCACGAAGGCCGACGGCTGTTTCTCGTAATTGCTTTATTCAGTGAAGTGAAGGAAGATTTTCATATTGCTTAGTTTTTCTAAAGTTTCATCGTGAAATTGTCCCAGCAGAACTTGTGGATAGAATCGCTGGCACGATGAGTTATGGCTAGAAAGTTTAAGTTCTTAAAATTTGTAAAGTAGGTTCACATTTTGCTGCATTTGCTGCACATTATGAGTTATTAAAGATTTGGATAATTCTTTCTCTCTTGAGTCTCTGAAAATTAATAATCACCACTCTCTTTTGATTGACTATTTTTTTTTTGGAAAGCAGTTAATTAGTTGCTTTAATGACTTCGTACCAACAAAATAGTTACACTTTACAAAGCTCTTTTGATCAAATGAATTTTTTTTTTTAATTGCAAAGGTTTATATATCCTAATTTTAAAATAATCCTGAAGATACTGTTAATTAGTGTACGTTGAGTTCTGCCATTTTATCAGAAAGTGATTTGCCGTTCATAATATGTGATCAACAAAGTTTATTAATTTGACATGAATTAATAAACTGTAAGGTATATATAATAGACTCGACATAACCATATTAATGCACTTTGATGTCAGGTATGTGAACATAGATGGTACAAAACTAAAATCAAAATTGATATACGCAATCGTATGTCATAAAAAATAATGAGAAGGAAAGAATAAAGATAAATATCAAAGCATTGTCCAAATTAGAACTGAAATGTATATCATCTTCAATTCCATTTCACAATGAATGGTACCAACCAAAAATTGGTACCGATCAGGTACAAAATGGCATATATCAATTCCATATCACATTTTTAAAATAAAAGATTGTACAAATGAAAACAACAAAGTCAAGCAAAAAATACAATCACTTGGTGTACGCATAAAATAAAAAATGGAGATTATAATTTAACATATATATAGCTAATAATTAAGAATCTGATAATCATATAGTTAAACAATTAATAAACATAGCCATAACATACAGTCAATATCCAGTGAAAAATTAAACATAAGATACAATGAAACTATTTCTCTCTACCTAATTTAACCTACAGTCACAAATTACAAACCAGTTGATCCTCTCTCTCTGCCTAATGAAACTACTAAAAATACTAAAATTACAATTACACAATTTTTCTTAGATTCCTTAACCTTCTCCTCTCTTACGTGAGGTGAGCTGAGCAAAGTACCAAAGCTCTCCTTCGATCAATCTGGAATTTGTCCTTCCCTTTCTATAAGTAGATTCACGTGAAATCTGTGAGAAATAGGTACGACCAATTGATATAAACCAAGCTGTGTAAACATAATTCCAATCAGCCTGCCACAAATCCATATAGCTCAGCAGGATGCCAGTACACAATTCATAAACCAAGCTGTGTATATAGACAGCATGCATGACAATTCATATACCAAAAATTAAACTAGAAATTAAACTAGCATTTCAAAGTTCTTCATAATTTAGTCTTAATAATTTAGATAGGATATGCACAAATTTGAAGCAATTTGGAAATTGTTTGGACAGTGAATCAGTACTTCTGAAACTGAATCATTAAGTTTTCAAATGCCTATTAACACCTAATAGATGACCAATTGGTTCTCAAATTGCACCAAATTGTTTGGTTCTCAAATCGAGATGTAACCAGTATCTAGTATACCAGTACAAGACTCAGGTAAGGCAACCAACCGTATCCAAAATCTAGTATGAGAGCACTTGCAGAGACATACCTAGTTGGCGGGATGCATGATAATTCTCGAGAATTTTATCTGTAATTCCATTAACAACATAATGACTCAGGGTAATTTGGTCGATGCTTTCATCGGAGGAGGAAGAGGTTTCCGTCTAGGGTTTCGTCGAAGAAGGAAGCACCTTTCGTCTAGGGTTTCGAGGCTCCAACGAGATAGAGGTTTTCTCTCTCGCTCGCTTCGCGAAGATCGGCGTTAGAGAGGAGGGAAACAGAGAGGGAGGAGAGAACGAGAGAGAGAGAGCGACAGGAAGAGAAGTCTCAGTTCGCCGTCGAGACCTTTTTTTTAAATTTCTGGGACTCGGGCAGTGAGGGGCAGAGCGGAAAGGGAGACAGATATGAGCGATCTCTCGAGCGCCCTTGGATTCAGATCGAACAGACAGCGAAAAAGGACTGCTCTCGGGACAGTCGTTTTAAATGACTGTGGAGGATGCGGATTGAGTCAAAACCAACTTTGGGCCTGTTTGGATGGAGTAGGAAGAAGCTTCTTCCAGGAAGAAAAAGCTCCGGAGGAAAATGTTGCATCCAAACTGGTGGGAATAAGGGTGGGAAGAAAAAAAAAATCTCGGAAGATCTTCTTCCCGCTATATGCAGGAATAAGAAGGTAGGAAGAAGATTGCTCAATAAAAAAATAATTATATGTGCACAATACCCATAGAAATAAAATAATGTTGGGAATATTAATAATTTGTATTTTTTTTCATGCGATCATCACAAGCCCATGAGATAATTAGCTTAAAAATAAACTTTATATCACATTATTATAACAATATTATTATAACATTATATTATTATAATAATTGTTATAATATTTTTATTTTTATTATTCAGATTATTAATATTAAATAATAATAATTATGTAACAATATTATTACATTATTATAACATTATATTATTATAATACTTATTATAATATTTTTATTTTTATTATTTATTTATTATTCAGATTATTAATATTAAATAATAATAACTATGTAACAAATATTATATCACATTATATAACAATATTATTACATTATTATTACATTATTTTTTTAAAATAATTATTGTAATTTTTTATTTTTATTATTTATTTATTATTCAGATTATTAATAGTAAATAATAATAATTATGTAATAATATTATATCACATTATATAAAATATTATTATAATATTATAATAATATTATTAAATTATTATAACATTATATTATTATAATAATTATATAACAGTATTATTATATTATTATAACATTATATTATTATAATACTTTTTATTTTATTATTCACATTATTAATACTAAATTATTATTATTATTATTATTTAATAATATTATTATTAATTATTTTTATTTTTTTAGTATTAGATAATAATAATAATTTTATTTTATAATATCAATAGAAAAACAAATGAATAAACTACAAATATATAAAAAGACAAATGATTATTTAATTCAACTCATTCCTTTCTTATTCCTAACTCAATATCCAATCAACATTTCTTCTTCTCGGAATACCACTCTTCCCACTCTTCCTAATTTTTCCGCAAGGAATCCTTCTTCCTTCTTATTCCTAACTCATCCAAACACACCCTTTGATGTCATCGTCTTCCACTGTTCCTCTTCGTTCTCGGTCTCTTTGTCGGCCACCCGTCGGCGCACCATGCGTCTCTTCATCGATCGACTTCGAGCATCCATCGTCATTTATCCTATAAGTCTTCCCCCCTCTCTCTCCCCTCCTCGCTCCTTCTCTGTCTCTATCTCAGATTAGTTACCTTGACGCACCCGTTAATTCGGTAGGACTTACTACGAATATATTTTTGGACCGTTATTTTACTGACTTCATTATTTGATTATGAACGATTAGTATAAGGGGCCAAGAAAGCAAGGAGAAATTAAAGTCAAAATCAGCTGCATTTTTTTTTTTTTTGTGGTGGGGGGGGGGGGGGTGTGAAAGCTTGGTATAAGTCAGCAGCGTAATTTCAGCATTCATTATATTTGTTTTCTGATTAGTTTAATTGTAATTGATTTTTTGAAGAAAAAGATCCCAATTAGTTTAAATTGTAATTGTTACTTGTATCTTTTTAACATTTTAACATTTGTAGTTGGCATATACTTTATTTTCCAAATTAGCATGGTTTTAGACTACAAGACTTTGATAAATCCTCACTATTTTTTTTTTCCAAATTACCTCCTATTTTATTCTTCTTTGTCTCCGCCTAAATTACTTCTCAAATTACTTTTGATACTAGCTACTCCAATATAATGAATTTGCTTGCTATTTGAGAGCGTATTAAGGTCATATCTTTAGAATTTGCTTTTTTCTAAAGAACTTACATTTAGAAACTAAGTAGTATTTAAATTAAGAATGTTAGAGTTGCGCAGCGGAAGCATTTGAGAGTGTTATTCAGTTAAGAATTGACGTATGTATTTGAGGGTTGTCTCATGATAGTTGTTCAGAGGACTCAACAAAGTTTTTAAGTGGGGAGGGATGTTACATTAATTTTACATATAGCTAGTTTAATATAAGAGTGTTCATATATATGTTACCGTATAGATTTATTTTATTTTATTTTATTATTTTTCTAGAATATTTGAGAAAGTCTTTAATTCAATTGTTCTTTATGGATTGTATAGATCCAACAAATTATTTTGGATTGTATAGATCCAACAAATTATTTTGGATATTAATTTATTTATTTTATTCATTGAGTATCAATTTAAAATTCTCATTTATCCTCGTTCTCTTCATTGTTACCCAACTTATTCTCTCTAATTGATATATAGAGTAGTTTTATTAAAAGTGAAATTTTTGTATTTGTGTTTCTATATCGAATAAAGATTTCAAATTTTTGTGTCTAACCTAATTCTTCTTTCATATATTTTATTATGTTTAATATTTTATGTAGAAAACAACTTGTTTAGATTATTCAAGTTTTTTTGCATTAAAGGAACGAAAATTCGTATTTCGTATATAAATCTGTTTTTATGGAATTATTAAACTAGTATCTATTTTATGGTGGGTGGGATCTATTATTATTACACTTTGATATATTACATGAATAAATAGATGTAATTTGTATATGAATTTTTTTTTCTTTTCGAATTATCAACTATTTGAATTTTGAGGACAAAATTATTTTTAAGAGGGGAAGAATGTAACATTCCATTGCTTTTGTAGGTTTAATAAATTATTTTCTACAATAAAAACGTGTGAGTATTTTTTTCGGTATTCAATTTTGATTTATTATTTTTTTAAATAAGTTGTATTATTTTGTTTGATCATTAATTACACCTTCGTGATCTTGTTTGGACGAATCAAATTGGATATGACCAATTGTCATAACATATATCTTTAGCCCATTTATTTTCTCTTAAATTCTTCTTTCAATGCTACCTTATTTTTATATAATATTCTGTCAATTCCGATCAACTAATTAGGAAATCATCATCATGATTATTAATCTCTTCCTTCATTGTGTTATTGTATTTTGAATTCTTCTTTTTTTTTTTCTCAAGTCCATATTCTCATATTTAATTATTTTGGCTAGTAAAAATGGAAACACATAAGGGTAAAATTGTAGAATTTGGATCCAACACCAATCCCTCTTATTTTCGGCAGCACATGATTACTTAGACGGTTTATGGACAAGTCATCATTTTTGGTCCAACAGCATTAACCGAATAAGTTGGTTATCATCCTTATTATTATTGCACCCTTTTATTTATTATATTTTCCTGTTCACCTGTTCGTGTTCTTTCATTTTTCAGTTATAAATATTTCTATCAACAGATCAGGCAGTTATTTCCTTCTAGAGACACCATACACCTATTTCTTTCCGTGCCATTAATAACCACCTTCTCTCTCTTACAAAAACCTAGCGTCTCCTCTCTAAAATACTCTCAATTTGTCTTGTACTGCTTGAAGAGAGATACGTGTCGGTGGATCGGAGTGTAGATGAAACATGATGTGATGCACTTGGCATACGCTAGACGACTCATTCCTAGCACTTAGAGGCACTGTCCAGGCCACTATTCGGACCGAATGACTCATATTCGGACGGAATGGGGCTCTGCTCGGACAAAACTCATTTATCTCATGAAATGGTGAATTTTGGGAAATCAAATGACTAAATGAAACCCATATCATTGTAGAGCGCATCCTTAGCTTTCCAACGGTCTTTGAATCGTTTCAATCGGAGTCCGGATGAAGAAATTATGCTCGAAATACTGTCAATACTCAATGCTGGACTCTCAGTTCGACCCGAAGTGAACCAATTCGGTCCGAACTGAGCCAGTTCGACCCGAACCGAAACCTTTTGACCCGAACTTGGCCATTTTGACCTAAATTGAGCCACTTCGGTCCGAACTCATCCAGTTCGGTCCGAACAGAGAGGCGACTTAGCTGTTTTGGAAGGTCTTCGTGCATGGAAACTCATTATTTTGGTGGATCTTCTTCCTCTGACGTCCTAGCCTCCTCCCCAAGTTCTGAGACCTACTATGTTAGCCCTTTTCTCCCACAGAAGGCGCATCTTTGGTTACCCTAGCCTCCATCTTGGAGGAGGAGGCCATGGTGGCCTCCTCCCGCTATTTCCACCAAATCTCATCAAAACAACCTATTCTTGAGGCGACAGCAGCAAGGAGAAGTTGGTGACACGCCCCTGTAGCACTCCATCACCTATGAAGATTGAAGAACGAGCATAGAGGGAGTATTCGGTTATTTCATCCTATGTTTTTGTCTCTAATATTCATGGGCTTGTATCTTGTGATTTATATTATTATTATTGTGTGTTTTAGTACTATGTGTGATTCTTTTAGTCTTAGGTTAAGATGCAGTTTTAGGTTTAGTTTGATGCTGTGATGTTGATGGCTTGATACTTTGACTTGTGATTTATCTATTTAGTACTACTTTGATGCTTGTTTAATTCTATTGCTTGAACTGATTTTACTTCTAAATGAATGGCCACATTTAGTTAAGTTACAAGGTTAGGTTAATCAATTAGAGTTAAATAAAGCACTTGGGATAAGTTGTAGATCTGAAAAGGGAGACTAGTTAGCAGCGAAAGTTGGAACTTCTAAATAGTTTGAAAGAACATTTATATATCCTTACGAATACAAATAGATTAAACTTAAGTAAACTAAGTACCAACACAAAAGTTTAGGTTTAGTTGACTTAAGTGGGCGAGGTAGTGTCCTGTGCTAGTTTTTAGTCCAAAAGGCTAAAGTTGAGGATTAGGAATTGTAGTTACAGACGGTCTAAGCCCAACACAATGTCAAAGCCAAGCTCTAAATGTCACAAACTCAGATCCATACCCTCAGTTCGGACCGAACGGGTCTGGTTCGAACCGAACTGGAGATAGGATTTCTAGGATTTCAGTTTTAATGCAAAAGTATTTAATCCCGTTGTTCTAGAAGCTAAAACTTAGCGAAATCTGATCCCTAGGACGCTTCTATTTATATTTGAAAAACCCCAAAAACATATCTTTTAGTCTTGCTTTTATTTAGAAATATTTTAAGAGTCCAAAATACCAAAAACATCTATTTCTTGCATTTTTACCTTTGTTTGCTTCCAATCATTCCTATTTGCTTGACTAGCTTTTGTAAAACAATAAGTCCAGTACTCATTAATCCGTCCCTAAAGCATTACCGTAATGACTCGTGAGGTTAAGTTCTAGGTATAAATTTATTTGATACCATAGGATTTAAATCCTTCATCATGTACGATACTATTATTGGGAATCCAAATCTTGTGTCGCGCGACACATGTTGTAGCGCAGGAATCACAGCCGTTGATCAAATCCAATGGTTCTCGTTGTTTCCTCTCCGCTGCCAACTCTTATCGAATTTTTTTCTCCTCCTTTCGAATCTTCGTCTCTTCCCTGAGTTCTCTCCCCATTCACACAAACTGAAACAAGAGAGCTGCCCGCAACACTCGAAATCAAACCAAATCGATCTATCACTCTAAACTCTCCATTGCTGCTCTCTCGTTAATCTCTCCGCCTAAGTTAAAGAGACAAGCTGAACTTCTCAGCACAAAGCATATGCCTTCAGTACCGGTCTCTTCAAAAGCTTCCTACTGTATAAGCTAGCTCTGCGAAGTATTAGGTGTGGTTGCAAGTTTGAAGCTTATTATTTTGTTAAAACTAGTATCATGTATAAAATTTTTGGTGTCTTTGTTGATGTATTTTGTTGCTTAGTTCTTTTGTTTTACCAAGAAATGTGAGAACTTATGAACACATTATATATTTATGTGATTCTAATGTACACATTGTAGTTTTATGGTAAATTTTTTTTCCTCTCAAGAGATATGCGTTTGTTGGATTGTCAGATTGGGGAGTGAACCTCCTATTTAATTTACTAATCACGCATGCAAACTAATTCATTCATCCTTGGCAAAATTTGATATTTGGAATGCATTGCAACTTACACGGGTACTCAATTGCCTCGTCTAACATCGATGCCTTGTCAGTTTAATTAATGATCGAATTAATAAATCAAAACAAATTTTAAAGAAGCTAGATTTGTTTATGCTACATTGCTCTGTTTCAAAGAAGGCCTTCTCCTTTCCTTGAAAATCCATTGAGTCCATTGAAGTAGAGGAGTCCCTCAAATCATTTTCTATAGTAGCATCACAAAATGGCACATCAGTTGAACTGCCTGGTCTTGTGAATTGTGAGAAATTGATCACTATATTGTTTTCTTCTCTTCGGGTGGTACCAGCCATGTTTGCATCTTGTTTTGCAGTTGTGAAGATAAAATTACCGAATTGAGGGTCATTTGCTCGTAACTTCTTGCCTGCTCTGATAGCTTCACCAAATTGAGGGCTGATAGGGTCAAATTGGTATCGGCCCATTTCATGGCCCAAATAAACTTGGGGAAGGCCCGCAATTGACAAAGACCTCTAGCTCTGGCCCAATCAGTGGGAGGCGGGAGTGAGTTTCCCGCCAAAAGGATAGTAACTGTTCGCTGGGACCCAACCTGACAAGGAAACCGAATTGTCAGGTACCGTTATAACCGTACGATTACGTAAAAGTTATCCCCCTCGACCTCAACGGGAAGGGAGAACCCAGGCGAGCATTTAGGGGCCCAGGTTCGCTTTACCAAAGTACTAGCGAAGTACAACGATCCCGAAATAATTTAACAGTTAATCGAGGGCTATCTGCTGAGCGAAAGTTCGGCCAGGGGCCACAAAGTGCCTCAGCGGATTCAGGATGAAGATGACGTCATGAGTTACTATAAATAGATACCCCCATCCTACAAGTGGGGGGTTCCGTTTTCCTTTATCTAGAAAATATAGATGAAGTATGTAAACAAATCTTGAGCAATAAAACAGCCTTTTTGTGTTGAATATCTATCTCTATTCCTCTCTTAAATCGTTGATCTACCCTAGCAGCTAGATTTTGGATTATTAACTGGGTTAGACAAAAGAATCGAGAGAATCAATCGTGTCTCTTATTCTAGATTTCTTCCATGGATAGAGCTAGAGACGTTCAACCAAAAGTACTAGATTTCAGTACTCCCAGCACTGCTAAGGTGCTCAATGCATCCTCTGCTACTTCATCAAAACAGCAAGCATATCTTTGGCGAACGCCAACACGCATCAACCTCCTTCATTTGGAACGGCCAACCAACCAAATACCACGCCACCGTTCCCACAAGCACGTGCGACGCCTTCATACGTCAACACTGGTTCCCAATTTCCTCCTGCGGAGCCATATTCTACTCTCCTCAATCACAGGGATATGCATGTTCCTTACCAAACCATCCCACCTAGGCCAAACATACCGCCTAGGCCTACATCAAACTTCGCTCCAGTGCCACCACCATTATCTTATCAGCCATCCGCAACCCATAATTCATATAGAGCCACCCATGCACCTCACGAACCACCAGCAGTACAACCCCATCATGGATATCTCGAGGCCTCTCGTGGCCATAGCTTCAGTCTTCATCCTTCACATGAACCTCAACTTTCGCAGTATAGATCTCATCACACGAGCAATCGCAGAGAACCTTCAAGGAAGACACCTCGAGATAAACATGAAGCAAGGACTAAGAAAATAACCCGATCTCTTTCTTCGTCTTTTCTGGATAGCAGTCAAACTTCCTCATCACCAATCCGGAGAAGAAGACGACGTCGTTCCAAACCCCACTCTGGAACTCCCACTCCCTCTAGTTCGAGTGCTACAGATAGTGATGGCCACTCTAAGTTTCGTCGAGCTAGACGAAACTATGAGAAATCACGACATACTGTAGCCCCCAGAGGTGCCTTGGCTTCGCACCTATACAAAGGAAAAAACATCAAGCTAAAGGACTTCGCTAATCTAGACAAGTTCCCTTCTTACAAGCAGTGATGAAATATGGACAAGAAAAAGAAAGTAAAAAAAATATATAATACCAAAAGAAGGAAAGGGAATATACCAAGTAGCCCTAAAGCCATGCACTCGAACAACACATCCGCCCTAACTCCAATCGTGTCAATCTCTGGCCGCAATCCCTCGGCTCCAATCTGATCTGTACCCGCCACACACAAAAAGAAATGTCAGATCAATAAAAAAAAATGCAAACAACACTGCTTAAGATAAAAGCTACCTGAAGAAACTAAAGGTAAGCTAGGTAACGGAGGAGCACTGGATGTAACTCCAGGCGCCGCAAGATCCAAAGCCGAAGTACCTAAAAAGAAAAGAAGAGTGAGAAAAGGTGGCGAGAAACTCTAACAAAAGAAGGTGAAAATAATCAGCATGCCAGGAATGTACAAGTGACTGGGCGAGCACAAGAACCGACCACATCAGCAAGCTCACCGCCACCAGTACCACCTCCACCGATATAACTCATAAGAAACGAGTAAAGACCAGTCTCAGGAATATCCTCTAACTCTAGAGGTGAAAAAGAATCAACCGGGGAAGCACCCCCGATAACAGGCATGGCTCCAGTGGCGGCTGGCATAGCAGGGGGAGATAGACTCTGTGTGATAAGCGCATCTGTGGCAGCCAGGATAGCAGAGGGAGATAAACTCTGTGTGATAAGCGCATCTGTGGCAGCCAGCATAGCAGATGGAGATAAACTCTGTGTAATAAGCGCATCTGTGGCAGCTGGCATAACAAAGGGAGATAAACCCTGTGTAACAAACGCTTCTGTAATGGCAGGCATAGCATCCTAAGTAACAAATACATCTGTGAAAGCTGGCACAGCAGAAGGAGATAGCCGTTGGAAGAAGGATACGCGCAAAGCGAGGCAACCTAGCCGTTGTACTCACCTCGAGAAGGCGCCTAAGTGGCCGTTGGAATAGTAAACTCGAGAAAAAATGGCCGTTAAGAATAGGCACCCAAAAGTGATGGACAGAGATGTTATGTGCTCGGAGCAAACAAGCTTATTCTTCCACGATGCAATAAAAAAAAAAGGATTACGTAAATCCAGAAGATGAATGATCATATAAACAGGGGGCACCAGAGTAGGTTGTTCCAATACAAATCCTCACCACCAACTCTGGTGGGGGGCATTTGTTGACCCCTAAAAATATGTGGTCAAAATAGCACAGCGGCTCAAGAAATATGTTTGTTAAATCCACGAGATTCTGCAAATATCACTCCATTCAAAAAATAAAAAAGTTCAAAGGGGCAATGTATATACAACAAACAAGGGTGTAATTTCATGAAATTAGATAAAATACTTTCATGGATGTCACTACAAGTTCGCTACAAAATCCATGAACCCGCAATAATTTTGGCATCCTTTTTCAAGCCTAAGCGCTGCGTAATTTCGAATGAATAACCAATATTTGACTTTCCATAATTCTACTACAGTTGTGGAATTCGGAAAATGATATAAAATATTTCTTGAAATGGAAATTTTTATATCGTTACAATCTGATTTCCTTAGTGTGTACGCAAAATCCCATGCACAAGTGAGCTGGAAGAGATTCAAATTACATACAACAGCAGCAAATTTTAATAAAAGAAAGAAAATCCTTGCATCTCGGCATGATGAACAGAAGGCCCAGCAAAATTTGGAGTTAAACCCAAAACAAAAATAAATCATGGGCCTGCTAGTCAGATCCATCCCCTTCATCTGTTGCCAGTCAGCGACTTCTCCCATCGACTAGCTCCTGGGCCCACCTGTCAACGCCATTGCCTCCTCACAAGTGGCGCTCATCCATTGGTTCTGCCCCTGGACGATTGGATCCCAGTGTTAATGGATTAACAAAAAAAAAAAAAGGAATCAGAGAGAGGAAGAAAGGTGTCACCTCTGATAAATCTGTTCCGGCGATCTACTCCACCGCTGCCGACATACTTGGTACGGCTGGAAAGAGGGTGAAGAGGAGAACATGATGAAATCAACTCCAGCTTCTATCATGCCTCACCTGAAATTCAAATTTGAAGAGAGATTATTGGGCTGTTGTAAAAGGAAAAAAGATGCAAAATTGATATAATTGAGCCAATGAATATCAAATTGCTTGTTGCTACAGCTCTATGATGATGATGAGAATGAGTTAAAACCATCAATTGAGGCTGAAATGAAACATATACACAAGACCACCAAAGGAAGTTTCATACAGACTCGAGTTTGGTTAAACATTAACTAACAGTGATGTGCATTGGATGCTCCAGTGACAATCCACATGTCTTAAGAAAATTCAAAACCAACTAGACTCAATTGAAAGAAAGAGAGTAATAAAAGGTGCACTCCATGAATTAGTTGCAGCAATACAATGCAACAGGAAGCACCATACAGCAGTGGCAATAGAATTCCTATTGGACAAAGAAGAGAGAGAATCATATCTGAAGCAGCAGGGAAGAGAGAGAATTATATCTGAAGCAGCAATAAATGATTGGACTGACAGCACCCAAGGCAGCAAGCTCCATACTCAAAACCGTATTAAGACCAAAATGCCCCTCCATTTCCCCTATAAATGAAGAGGCCAGAAACCGGATTAAGGGGAGAGGAGAGAAAACCCAGTTGCATAGAGATAGAAGAGAGAAAATTCTGAAGAAACAATAAAAGAGAAAGAGAGTTAGGAAATATAGCTTAGACCAGAAAGAGAGAAGACCCAAAAAAAAATAATAATAGTATAGTAAGTTCAGGGAGGAAGCAAGGTAATATTGTGATTATTGCTCGGTTCATCAGTAAAATCTTTGTTATATTGAGGATTTCTATTTTGAGAGTCACTTATGTTCATCCCAGCCACCAATCTATGGTGTGCATGGGTGTAACAGATTTACATATATTCTCATTTGCACTAAGTCATTATACAATATGTATATCAAGAGTTCACAACGTATGTTAGCTAGCCTTGTTATTTCTTTTATCCTAGTTATTCTATATTTTCTCTCTTTGCATATGGAGAAGAAGCAGTAGGCATACTCATATTTAGCATACAAAAAAAAAAAAAGAGATACACCTGGTAGCATGATGGTTTCACAAGTCTGTAGTATCCCTCCCTTTACTTTCATTTTATTGTTGCTGCATAGATTTTAAGAATGAAATGAGATAAGGAAAAGTCTCAGTTATATTAGTCAAGAATATAAAGATATAAGTACCAACATTCTAAATGCGTATATCTATGTGAGTATCTGAAGAGAGAATGTCTATATTGTGTACATAAGAATGATTTTCATATTTCAATAAAAATAAGAAAAAGTCAATGAAAAGAAGAAAAGTACCTCATGACAGCAGGTACATCCCTTTCTACTCTCGATAATTAGAAACCATGAAATATCCCCATGATGCAACAACACGCAGTGGCCGTCATGAACTAACAAGTTCCTCCAACTTCACTCCTCACTGTGGTCGGCCTATAGTCAAGGAACACACAAAAAAAATAAGAAGGAATCTAAATCTAAAGAAGGTCAAATGGCATCTATCATAGTTTCAGTTTGAAATAGTAATATCTGGGCCAAAGCCAGCGCTTCCCAACAAAAAGGAAGAACATTTCAAATGATCAATTCCACATTATCCCATAATATATTAGAACTTAAAGCCTTATAAAAAGAAAAAGGGAAGAATCTGACCTTAGAGAACATGGAGCCGATGTCAAGCTATTGCTGTCAATATGCCGATACCATCACTTCCCAAACCACCACCAACATTTACTGTGCTCACTCGATGTATCATACTTCCTGTCAATGATTCATCATAACCAAAAGCTCGAAATGAGTCATTGCCTATTGACAGAAAAAAAAGAGAAAAGAAGTCCAATTTTAAAACTCAAACTGAATCTAAAAAAAAAATAAAGAGAGAGAAAGAAAGAGAGAAGTACCAAGCATCATCAGTGGCTACTTCAACTCTCTGATGGTTGCCATGCTCACATGCTGTGTCGCATCTAACTTCCTGGGAGACACTGAAATTGCAGAAAAAAAATAATAATAATAAAAAAGGAGAAACTGGTAATCATCATGTGTAATTAAACATTGTCAGATAAACTCACAGTTATTGAATTGACAAGCAGTTGCTACTCCACCTTCCTTCACAATTACCAGATATATCATGGCCATCATAGACTAACAAATCATCTCTAATCTTGCTCCCTCCAAAAAATACAACCCGAGATAAGTTATAGCTCCTCAATCAAAAAGAGAGAAATCCAATACAGAAGAAAACGATAACCAAAGGAAAGAGAGACGCTAAGCATCACCTATATTCGGATGAATTGTTGTATCACATGATATGCTTGAATTGAGGAGTTGCAGGGCTAATAGAGAATTTCGCCTCAGTCAAGTCAGGTCCAGAACGGAGTCGATCGCTGCCAAAGGGTTTGCCAATTGCCCATTTGACGCGCAGACAATAACCTGTGTCAAGTCAATATCCCCTATCAGAAAGAAAAAGGAGAGCAAAAAAGGGGGAAAGAAATCAAATCTAAAAAAAAAAAGAGAGGAAGAGTGAATCAGACTGTAACCTTGTCACACCCCGAATCCGAAATACGAGGCGTGAGGTGATACAGTATCTTTCGCATCCATCCGACGGTCCGGCAACCTACGTCACAAGAAATAAAAGCAAACGGAGTCAGCTACAAAGCCGAGTAACCGGTTATTTAACGATGCAGCTTCTCTATAACCAATTTATCTAACCAAAAATCAATCGATCGGATTAATCCACACATCAATAACAAACAAATTTAATATATTTTACAGAGATCAACGTGTCTAGGTTTTCTCAAATCCACTTTTCCACTAGCGCGAATCCCTCTTTAGGCGATTCCGCTTCACATTCCATTCCACTATTCCATTTTCACTTTTCCACTTCAATTCAAATCACAATAGAGACCCGTTGACTCGCAAAATACATCAATCACAATTCTCATATATCAATTCAATTCAATCAATAAGCCAAACGATATTTAAATCAATCAATATGAAAATTAAATTATAGAGAAGTCCGGTTACCTGACTAGCGATTAGACAAACGACCACGACGTAGTATTCGAATTTCAATCGGATGGATGAACCAATTCTCAATCAAATTACCAATTAATTCGAATTGGCACTTTAATTAAATTGAGGATTTTCAATTTGGAAAGAAATTGTATTTCTCGGATGAGGCAGAAAGAAAATAAGAATTATAATAGGTAGGGATGCGTGGGATGCAAGATAAATAATTAAAAGGTTTCTCTAATAATCGATGTTATAGAGGAGTAGTTACTAGTCGGATTTGAAAACAAAAATAAATCTCATTTGAAAAGATTAATACAGTTATAAAGATACGGTTACCAAAAGTACGGTTACAAAAATAGTAAATAGATAATTAAGTTAGATGGGGAAAGATAGTCATATGCAAGCCCAATTATATCTAACCCTAACCGCTACAATTAATTACGATGCATGCAAGGGGACAAACACGATGCAGGCATATATGTAATTCTCTAGAATTTCAATCGTATATACATCAAAGATGAATATTTATAAATAGCTTAGGAACATAACAAAAGAAAGAATCTTTTACAAATGAAAGCATGTTTACCTACAAGGAAAAATCAATCGGTGGAGAAAATTTTGTTAATAAAATAAGGATGAAAATAAGACAAAGATTGGTGGGCTTCTAAATACAATAATCAAGGATTTATGGAGAAAGGTCATACCCATAAGATTTTTAATTATAAAATTATAAAGGGGCTGCCATGATTGAAAACCAGATATCGAGGTAGAAATTAATATGGACATAATAGTAAATCATCAATTTCATAAAAAACATTTCGGCTAAAAAAATTCAGAAAATAAATTATATTTAAAATATTCATAGTTTTAGTAAAAAAATTCAGGGTGTTACAAACCTCGACGAGTGCTAGCATCACCATGTCCCTTCTCCATCATCAGCCTAAGCCCAATATGGGGATTAAGCACCATCAAATGAACGCTTAATCATCAACAAGATTAAGCCATTTCTTGGCATAGACAATCCATCTTTCCCCATCGTTTCTCTCAGGCATTCCCCCAAATACCTAATAAGCAAAAAAAAAACCATGGCCGATAAAAATGTCGTGTTAAGAAAATCCCCTTATTCAAAAGAAACAATAGTGTTTGTGCTTACCAAGCAAGGAAGCCTCCTATTGTCGCCTTCATTCTTCAAAGCTGGAACCGTGCTCCTTGACGAAACTGAGCACGACGAGGAGAAATCCCCCATGTCGGATAAGGAAGACCCGTCACGCTCCTTCCTGAGGCTCAAGAAACTTCTCTTGCAGCGAAATTTTGGTGGTTTGAAGTCGCCACCATGGCGATCAGATCGAAGGAGGAGAAAGCAAAGAGACGAGAAAAAGAGAGATAAAATTTGGTGTGTGACCTAGAAAGATCGATCAATACCCTCGGTTTGTCTAAGCTGTCGACTGAAGGGGAGATCTTCTGCCACACGGCTTTCTGAAGGCCCTATGTAAGAAGTGTAGGATTCGGCACAGTTAACCCGTTATACAAAAGACATGAAATCGGTGGTGTAGAAATTACTAACCAAACATGTTGTTGGTCTACGCTGGCGATGGGTCGGACTCGGCTTCCTCTGGTGCATCACGTTGGGCGTGAACCAAGCGACCCAGCCAAGTTTCAACCTCAGCCCTTCCCTGATCTTCTGTGGCGTCCCAGAAATGGCAACTCCCTGTCAATACAGTGTGTAGCCATTCATGTGCATAAACTTGATGCTGACGTGGCTCAATCAGATAAATTCAAATATGCCGAAACTTTAAAAATCCACTAAAAATCACAGAAAACTCAGAAAAATTCAAACTAAATGCCCATAAATCCAGAAAAATGTGGAGAATCTGTTTTTACTGAATAACATGGTAAAAAATACGACCAAAACAAGTCAAATCACTCAAATACTGAATCCATGACGGATCAGTAAATGACCAACTTCAGAAATCCACCAAAAATCACCAGAGGCTTAGAAAAATACGAAGAAAATTCCTGTAAGCTCAGAAAAATAAGGAGAATGCTCTCGTGCCAGGAAATGTCACCAGTAGGCCAATAAGAAAAAATAGGTTCATAACAGGAATTCCCGTAGTTCAGAAAATTCAGAAAACAATTCAGTCTTGAAAATTTGGCTGAATTGTGATTCGCTAAAGTGATGGATTTCAAATACCTCGCATTCCATACAGATACTGAAGAAAATACAGGTCGTGCCCTGTTAAACTTCAAATCATGTACCTGAGGAGGCTTTATGATATCCTCTTGAACGTGCGAATTCCACGGTGTCTGAGTGATCCCGCGATTTCATTCTTGATAACACTTTGTTCCTTGCTGCTGAAGAACCCAAGTCCTATGGTATCTGAGTGATCCCGCGACCTCATGACAGATAACACACTGTTTTAGGCAACAAGCCACTAAATAAAGAAAAGGTCGGAACTGGTGTGACATTGTGATCTCACTACTGGTTCTTGATCTAAAATGGCAACAAGCCACCAAGTCAAATGAAAGCTCTCGGCAACAAGCCACCAAGTCAAAACTCCGTGAAATCTGAGTGATCCCACGACCTCACTTCGGACGACACACTGTCCTGATTGTTAAAATAGTCCCGACGGCACAAAGCCCGGTTGGCGAGATATACTGAAGGACCCAAAACTCCGTGAAATCTGAGTGATCCCACGACCTCACTTTAGACGACACACTGTCCTGACTGTTAAAATAGTCCTGACGGCACAAAGCCCGGTTGGCGAGATATACTAAAGGACCCAAAACTCCGTGAAATCTGAGTTATCCCACGACCTCACTTCAGACGACACACTGTCCTGACTGTTAAAACAGTCCCAGTGGCACAAAGCCCAGTTGGTGAGATATATTGAAGGACCCAAAACTCTATGAAATCTGAGTGATCCCACGACCTCACTTCAGACGACACACTGTCCTGACTGTTAAAATAGTCCCGACGGCACAAAGCCCGGTTGGCGAGATATACTGAAGGACCCAAAACTCCGTGAAATTTGAGTGATCCCACGACCTCACTTCTGACGACACACTGTCCTGACTATTAAAATAGTCCCGACGGCACAAAGCCCGGTTGGCGAGATATACTGAAGGACCCAAAACTCCGTGAAATTCGAGTGATCCCGCGACCTCACTTCAGATGACACATAAAGCTCAGTTGGCGAGATATACCGAAGGACCCAAAACTCTGTGGCATTCGTGTAACCCCACGATCTTACTCTGGATGACACTATGTCCTTACTATTAAAAATAGTCCCAGTAGTACAAAGCTCAGTTGGCGAGATATAATTAAGGACCTAAAATCCCGTGACATCTAAGTAACCCCGCGACCTTACTTTAGATGACACCCTATCTTCCCAAATCAAATAGTCTAGTGACTAAAACTCACCTGACGAAATCATACAAAAAGCTCCAAAAACTTGTGACATTTGAGTAGTCTCGCCATTCTACTTTAGATGGCACCTTGCCTTATCAGACAAAGATAGTTTCGATGACTAAACCCACATGATGAAATCATTCTGAATAAGGCTCGAAATAATATCCTCAAACCGAACCATATCTGAAATCGTAAAAAAAAATAATAAGAAAGTCCTAATCAACTAAGACCATATCACATCTCTTTCATCGACAAATTACCATATCAAATAAGAACCAAAAAAAATACCAAAACAAAAACGTCCAAAAATAAAAATAAAAAGAAATATCCACATGCTTATGCATGGCACTAATTGTTTTATTGACAATTCTATAATAGTCTGCAGTATATGTTCTTTGATTTTCCCGATCCAGAGGTGCCTAGGAAAGTAACCAGGGTAATTAACGGCGGGGGCTTGCGCCCGTCGGAAAGAAAGGACCTACACAAAATAAAACTCTCGTAAGAATATAAGTCCACACGAGCGAGCATCTCTTAAGTGGGAGGCGCCCGTAGCTGAGACTTTGACTTGCGAGGGGATAATCTGATCTGATGTTCTTTTTTATTTCCCTCCCGAAAGTGGCATTTAAAATGGGAAAGACGACGACAAAAAGAGCCGGACATATAGTTATATATTTTTGTGTGACAATTAAAATGAGAAGATGTTGCATGGTTTTATTATATTTAAAATATTATTCAATGCTGCACTTTATTAATATATTTATCTGATATTATTTATTTATCTATTTTGTACAATTTTCTTTTCATGAGTTATTAACATTATTATCCATTTTCTACTGTTACCCTACCCTAACAGTTAATTCTTAACGAGTAAGGGTAGGGTATGGGTAATGTCAATTTTTAACGGGTAAGGGTAGGGTATGGGTAAAGAAAATTTTAACGGGTATGGGTATGAAAAATATTTATACCGTATCGTAACCTATCCATTGACAGCCCTAGTTTGCCTAAACCTATGTTCAAGTTACATCACATCGAATTATGTTCTGCGAAGATGAGTTGCACCAGGCTGTTGCCCAAAATAAGCTAATGTGAAATTACATATGTAGTATGGTTTTTATTTGGAAATTGGGGCTTGTTGCTGTGTATGTTTTCATTAAATATTTTGATGATGTTTTGTGTTACATTAAGGTGCATGTTGAGTAAAGAGATTATATATTAGTATGAGCTTTGTGTTATATAAGTGTTTAGTTTTGAAGGCTGTTTATAAGGCATCCTTTTAAGAACAATTAAAAAATTCAAGTGGTTTAATTGTTTTGATCGTCTAAATATTACGCAACGTTCAACGCAACATATTTTTGTTGCATTCAAAGGACCAAACACAAAACGCAAAAATAAAATTTTCATCTTATTCACAAAACGATTGATGCAAGAAGTAATTTTCGTCACCGTTTTTCACGTTACGCAACCCTATCGGTAAAATTCAAGAAATATTACAGATATGTGCCATGAATAGACAAATTGAAACTTTGAAATGATTATATGTATGAACCATAAAATTGTCCAGTTCCCGAAAGAAGTGTTTTTATTTTTTTCCAAAGACCAAATCATGTACTAGATTAATATGAAATTTATATATAAATTATAGCATCATTCAACAAATATAATATCACTATTATTTAAAGTTCCATCATCACAATCATATTACAATCATCTCAACAATTTGTTCATCACAATGAGAATACATCATCCAACTTAAATTATTTGATAGTTCATTAAACAACTTTTAGCAAGCATTTTCTGAATGACTAATGAAAGTTTGAAATTGGAAAGATTGACATGCACACAATTTAGTTATTATTTTAGGTTGTCTTTGTAGATCAATCTTCATACAGGTATTTTTCAATATGAAATGAAATTTCAGTCAACTGCACAACGTCCTTATTGAACAATTCCTTGAGATTCTTATCACAGTTAACTTTGGTGGTGTCCTGTGAATCCTACAAATAAAAGAAATAGAGTTTCAGAACGAAGAAATAAGAGGTTTTATTTACAGGAAATTAAGTAAGAATATCAACAGAGGTACACCTAATTTATACTGCTTCATTATTTCACTACCGCCATGTGCAAATGCTTTATTGTGATACATCATCTAATTCACATTAACAATTCATAAGTAAATATTAATTTACTTCTATTATTTAAATCATCTTAAACTTATTTAAAATTTAAACTTTGTCACTTTAACTTTACAACTTTTCAATAAATTTCACAAAAGCTACAGAAATTGATGTTGTTAATTTTAAACAACATTATTCAATAAATAATTTTTCTAAATCAAAATTAATGTTAAATTTTTAAATTAATTTTAGCAACACCAAATCAAACATTTCAATATATTAGCTATTAAATAATTAATCGTTTATGTAATCGTATTATGAAGAAACAATTTTTTTTTATTCGGTCACAAATTAGTTGCTTTCAAACGTGACTACACAAAAATGAAATGTGTTGGGCAAGAAAATTTTCGGAGAGAAAAGTTTAGGAATTCGGAGAGAATTGCAACTCGTTTATCACAATCTCATGTTCACCTCTTCCTTGGAACTCGTTTATCACAACATCATCTTCACCTCTTCCTTGGAACTCCTCTTTCTCCCAACTCAGCTTGATCTTTTTTGCACGTGAATAGCTTGGCTGGAGAGAACTTGTTTGGTTCAACAAATTGAATTTGGGTATGAGCAAATCTAGCGCCAAAATAAAATCTGTTTTTTTTTTTAATGGTAAGGAAGATGATAGGTCTTTGTACAAGAAGGGTAATCTGGTCAAATATTTTTAAAATTAATTGTTTATGAATTAAAATAGGGGTAAGGGATTATATTCTTCATAAATATGTTTTGAGGGGGTTGTATCCAATTTGAAAGATTAGAGGGGGTTATATCTAAATGAAGAAGATTTGAGGGGATTATATCCAATTTTCCAAAAAAAAAAAATTGTAACCAAATCACCAATCAGCTGCCAAGCTATGTGTGCCGGATTCAGAAGATGACAAACGGATCTGATCATTTTTGGAAAATTAAGGAGCGCTAAAAATGGTAAAACAAAAAGATTCTTTTCCGCACTTCCAGCGCGTCGCCGCCTTCCTGCCAAGTATCTCCCCCTTCGCCCCTCACTGCCGTCACCCCCTTCCCATAACGTCTCACCCCCTCACCTCTGCTTTTCTTTTAACCCGAATGGCCACCTTATCCCCTATAATCGAAACCAAATCTGATGCCGCGCGGCATCCATGCCACGCACAATCCCAACCGTCCATAATGATGGTGCTCCATGAATTATAGAAGATTGATAGGTCTAAAAAATAAACCGTCATGATCAAATCGAACGGCTCGGATTGTACGAGTCACCTCTAATAATCCTCTAAAATCTCTTCTCCTTCTCAGCGCGCCTCCCCTTATTATTATATTTTTTGGTTCGCACATAATTTGTGGTTGGGCACACAGAGAAATGTAAAAACTTTTGTGCCTAACATCATTTGTACCAAATGGAGATTGATTACTGATATAGATTTTTAAGTTCTAACGAAAGAAAATGTCAGTTTTATAAAGGTGCAGTTATATATTTGAGATTCATGGAAATGTTTAAATTTGTTGTCGTTTTTTTTAAAAATTTGATGAAGGGAATTTATGATTTTTAAGTCCAAAGTTTGTGGTATATTTAATAATTATTATATTATGTACAACACGTGCAACAACCTATAATACATGTTGATATTAAACTACTCAGATTTTTTAATTTTTTTTTTTGAACAAACAATATATACATAATATATCTAGCAGATTATATCATTCACAAAATTTCATTTTACATCGCTAGAAAACATAGTCACGCCATTTATAAATTTTTAAACTAAAATCTACTGATATGGAAATAGTAAATGAAGTCCTAACTATAGTAATTTTCCACAAAATAGCTAGTACTATCTACATATTGGCAAATAATTAAAAAATACAAAGAGAATTAATGCTAAAATAAAAGCAATGTGAATGAATGTTTAAATGACCAATCCGAACCGTTTAATGTGATGTTTATATTAAAATATCTTTGCCAGCCAAATTTTTCTTTTTTTTTTTTGTAAGTTCTACTATTTATTAGGAAATTTAATATTTCACGATTTAAATAGTTCTAAACCCTCTAAATAAGAACATTTTTTAAAAAATCGAACAAACAATTCAAAATTTTGATAGAATATAATGCTTGGTCAGCAAGGAGATCTCTATATGAATAACAAATTGAGTGGTTTGGATCAATTATTTGAAGTTTTAATTTTGAGATCTAATTAGGTTTGATGGAGCGATGCATCAATTTATTTTGACCCTAGACAAACTCCAAATAAAATTATTATTTAAGTAGAGCTAATGTCTAGTGCATTAGAGTAGGGGGTCATGTCCAATGCATTCATTTTTTTATTTTTAACATCAAACAATCGATCCAAATTGTTAAATAGTCTTCATATTGAAATCTAGTATAAATCAGATTTTATATTTTTTATTTATTTTAAATTTTTTTCAATTTTTTTGAAAATTGTTATTTAAACGGTTAATAATTTTTTAGATTGGTGATTATCTAAAAAATATGAAAAATAGTATAAAAAAATAAAATTCGGTTTTTACAAGATTTAAATATGAAAGTCGCATTGAATATTTTGGATGAGTCGTTAGAAATTCAAATATGAATACGAATGAATTGGATGGAGTTGGACTTTAGCCTTATTCATACTTGTTACTAAAAGTGCGTGGAGCCGTTCTAAGGGGACCGTCTGGTGACATTGAACCACTTAGCGAATCGCTTGCTAGGCAAATGGACGTGTGGGATCAAAAACCTGAACCGACTATGTCTATTCAGATCGACTTCTATATATACCCATCTACTTGTAACCTTTCTTTGGTTCTCTAGATCTTCATTTTGTGTGTTCGAACAAAGAGAGAGGATTAGGTTTGAGAGGAAGGAAGCCAACTGAGTGCTTGGAGGGTCTACGTGCTCGGTCAACTTTCGTTGCGATGTATCTAATTCTCTAAGTTATTCTTACAGGTTAGATATGTATATAGGTTTATACCTCGTTAAACCTTCATTGGTATCATAGCCAAAAGGCTTCTTTTCAATGTTTTGGTTCTGCTTAGGCCTTAGAATACCATAGGTTTGGTAGATGTAGACTTCGTTTTGACGGTCCCGACAAAAACACTAGACTTGAATTATATGTGTCTTTGGGCAAGATCTTAGTAGGAGTTCATAGTAAATCACTGCAATAGGCCTAACAAGGGTCGAGTAAACCTACTGGTACAACGAAACCCATCGACGTGTCTCAGTTTCGAGAATACAAGATTTAGAGTTTCATCCCGTCAGTACTAGCGGACTGCTAACCGGGTTAGCGCACTGCTAGGAATTACTGTGCTGAAAGAAAACTTAGGATTTTTTGTATGGTTATCAGACTGATTGCTGGCAAGGCCTACTGGTCGCCTTATATGAAAAATCTTAGACCAATATAATGCCATATGATTAGGCGGGCTGCTAGCTGCTCGTGCGGGCAGTTCTTTAGGGAGCAACTAGAAAGCTAGGTGGGCCGCTTAACCAAAGTCTGACATTAAATTTGTAAAGAACTAGAGCATGATCTGACAAATTTTGGACCTCTCTCTAATTCCAACATGGTGTTTAGAACTATCCTTAAGATAGTTACTTGGTTTATTACCATCATTACATGCATATTTGCATGAGTAATTGTAGGCATTTATACCTTCCACTAATGATAGCATGTTTGAGTAATAACTTCGGGTATTAACTCGCATGCTCAGTGGTGAGACCAAAAATTTATACAATGGGTTTCACAATAAAATTAACTATTAAAAAATAGTGTAGCTATTCATTTTTTTGCCGTAAAATAAAATTTTATTATGCATGGAGTTCAATAATAAAAATTTCAATAATAAATATTTATGGGTTCAAATAGGATGAATATTACAATATTATATTCTATAACTATAAATATTCATCTCTAAAAATATTTTTTGAAAAAAAAAATGAATGACATTACACCTATTGGCTGAACTTGGACTCGCCCTGCGCATGCTAAGACAACACACGAAGGGTGATTTTGGACCTAAAAGAACCAGGTTTCTTGTCCAAAATATGAACCTCGCACCAATAGAGTTGATAAGGGGTGGTGCACTTAGTACACGAGACAAGATTTGTGGCCTTAGTTGTCTTCTTTTGATTATTGTTGCTAGGTTGTATTATCTCTTTGATTAATTCAAGGGTTGTGCGGTGGGGCTAACTAGATATTATAAATCTTAAGAACATTATCGTTGATCTCAATGCTGGAGAGAAATTGACGAGTAACAATTATGATGTGTGGCATCACAAAGCTCAATGCATGCTTGAGATGCAGGATTTGTTGGAGCTATTAACAAGGGAGTTCAAGGGCCAATTTAAATCGTGTTTGGGCCAGTAAGGAGTTCAAGAAAAAGGATCGTGTTTCCGTCTCAGGGCCAGAGGGTCGCTTACCTCCCTTTTGCTTGTGATTCAGTTTTATATGTGTCTAGTTGCTTTATGCTTACCAATAAAAATCATGCTTGGACTATTGATTCTGCAGTAACTGACCACATAGCTAAGGATCAAGCAGCAATGCAGCATTTGTGGACTATCGCCGGATACCGGCATGAAGCAAATGCATTTTAATTGGAAATAATAGTAGTGTCCTCGTGCATGGAATTGACACTTGTGAGCTAGTAGCTTTGCAATGTTCATAGATTAGTTCTCCATAATGTGTTGTATGTGTCTGATGTGAGGCAAAATCTTGTATATGTCTTAGTTCTTGTTAAAACTGGATTATGCATTGTTTTTGTTAATGATTGTGTTGAATTGTATAAGAATTTTTGTTTTGATTGATAATGGATTTCTTGATAACCTTTTCATGATTATGGACACAATAGATGACTTTTCTTTCTCTTATGATGTTTCTTCTTCTAATAATAATTGTAATGTTAATGATAACAAGTTGATATGGCATGCTAGACTTTTCCATGTAGAGCAAGAACGGATTACTACATTGGCTAAGGAAGGACTATTAAGTCTATTAACTAAGGTTTATGTGCCTAGATGTGAGACTTGCCTAGTGGGTAAAGTGACCCGACATCTTTTGGTAAGGTTATTCATTCTATAACTCCTTTGCAATTGATACACTCGGCCATTTGTGGTCCTTTGAGTGTTAGGGGTCGACATGGTGCCTATTATTTCATGACATTTATTGATGACTATACACATTTTGGCCATGTCTATTTGATCTTCAACAAGTCTGAGGCACTAGCTTGCTTCAAAATGTACTTTGTGATGACTAAGACACAAGAAAATAACATTGCGAAAGCTCTGAGGACAGATCAAGGTCGAGAGTATCCCTTGGATAAATTCAAGAGCTTGTGTGATAAAATTGTTCATCAATTGAAAACTTCCTACACGCCTTAATAAAATGGTGTTGCTGAAAGGCATAATAGGACCTTGTTGGGGATGGTTAGATATATGATTGCACAAAAAAAAAATCTACTAACACCATATTGGGGAGATGTGCTGTTGACTGCCACATATGTTCTAAAACCATGTTTCCTCGAAGTCTGTGGTAGCAACCCCATATGAGTAATGGGTTGGTGAAAAATTGAATTTGGGTAATCTCTATCCATAGGGTTGTTTGACTTATGCCTATGACCCGTCTCACTAATATGCGAAATTCTATCAAAGAGGGAGAAAGTGTATCTTCATTAGATACTTTAACGCTTCCAAGCACCACGTGCTTATTACATAGGACCTAAGTAGGAAAATCATGAAAATCGAGTCGAGGGATGCAACCTTCCTTGAAAGTGAATTTTCAAAGAGAAGCGAGGTTTCTCAAGAGGAAAATCTATATGAGTCAATTTCTTTTGCAAATGACAGTAATGATCAGGATGTCCTCCCCAACCTCTTGAGGCCAGAATTGTTTGCAGATGAGGTAGCTCGACAGGCTTCAACTTATTTGACGCCCAACACAAGCGGACCGCTAGCTAGGCTAACAGACCGCCAGGACTGGTATGACTTCAGAATAGTGTAACAATCAATCTACGTCTAGGTGCAGCTGACCGCTTGGACCTTGAGTGACCCACTAGCCCTGTGATTGAAGTGCAAACTGAAGAAGTTGTTGAACCTTGCCAGTTTGAATGTGAAAAAATACCCCGTCGACGATTTGAGATTGAAGGGGAGAAAATGTTCATAGCAGCTCTAGATGGATTGGTTATGCCGAAACTGGAAAATAAGTCCTAACGCAAGTGAAAAATGTGAAAGAGGCACTTTCTAGTTCTAATTCTAAGGAATGATTGCTGGCCATGCAAGAAGAGATTGATTTTATGAAGAATAATTAGGTTTGTGCTTAGTTGACTTACCATAAATGTGATGGGTCAATTGAGAGTAAATGTGTTGGGAGTAAATGGTTTGTCAAAGTCAGGCGTAAATGTGATGGATCAATTGAGCATTACAAAACTCCCTTGGTTGCGAAGGGATTCACCCAAGTAGAAGGAATGAACTATGAGGAAACAATCTAACCTGTGGTTAGGTTTGCCTATCCGCTTGATCCTAGTAATTGTCGCTGCAATGGACCTAGAACTACATTAAATGGATGTGAAAACTACATTTCTCAATAGAGAATTGCAAGAGGAGATATATATGGTACAACCCAAGGGATTCGTAGTTGATGGGAATGAGCACAAAGTGTGCATACTTTGTTGTTCCAAACATGGTCTTACATAAGCATCACAATAATGGAACCTCCAATTCCACCAAGCAGTTTTGTTACATGCTTTTAAGGTGAGGGAAGAGGATCATTGTGAGTATCCAAAAGGGTCCAATAATTGTTACTTGATCATGAAATTGCATGTTGATGACATATTCCTTGTGGGTAACAATAAGTCGTTGATTAGTTCAATGCAGGCCTGGTTGTCCTCTATGTTTGACATGAATAATATGGGTGAAACTAGCTATATATGTGCTAGGTGTTAAGATAACTCGAGATGAAATCAAGTGGTTTCTTAGTTTATCTCAAGAAACTTTTGTGAAGAAGGTTCTTGAATGAGAGGACATGGATGAATATCAAAATGCTGACACTCTTATTGATAGGAACACAAGCTTGAATAGTAACATTGGTCCCAATATAGAAGAAGAGAAAAATAAAATGGATCGTTTGTAGTGCTCTAGAGCTATTGGAAGCTTGATGTATGCCATGTTGTGTACAAGACCTGATATTTTCTATACGGTGAGTCTTTTCAGCCGATTAAGTCGAATTCTAAATTTGCAGTGCTCATTGGCAAGCAGTCAAGAGGATTCTGAGATTTCTTAAGAACACATCGGATTATGTGTTGTGTTTTGAGACCCCAAGTACCATGAAAAAGCCAAACATATTGATATGAGATATCATTTTGTTAAAAACAGACAGACACATCAAAAAATTGTTTTGAAGCCCATTTACAATGATGAGATGGTTGCAAATCCATTGACAAAACTTGTCACAAGGATACAGTTCTTTAAAATGATCAAGGTTAAGTGTCTGAGGTCTTTGAGTGGGCCGCTAAAGTAGCGGCCTGCTGGACATTTTGAGATTTGCTGAGATTTTTTCAGGATTTGTTTATGCGGGTCGCTTGATGAACAAGTGGACCACTCAAGCTGAGAATTCTGTAACATGTATATGTATGGTTGTATATATATGTTTGAACAATTATGTTTTATTAATAAATATGTTGAGACTTATTTTTTCATTGCTATATGAAGTACTTGTTGTTATTCAGTTAAATATTAGCATATTGATAGTGTGTCATTGAACTTTAGATTGTCTCGCTTACATGAGCAATCGCCTTCAATTCTGAGGTATGTCGAGATGAGGCTAGATTGAGCTATGTACGCTTAGTTAGGGACTAACGAGCCATTTGGGACGGACGAAGCTCAATGTCGCTTCAGTGTAGGACTAAATTAGGCTTATTTTCTTTAAGGCAATCTAATTTGATTGTACCCTGAACAATTATGTAGTTCAATTAAATCTGAGGTGGGAACCTCCTTAGAACTCAGGGAGTGTCTAAGTAGAGAATCTCAGAATCAGTTGCAGTAAGGAGTGGTCTAGACCATAGACACTTGGTTTGCTAACCAAATCTAGACTCATACAATGAATGAGAACACACGTCTATTTAGCAGATATTTCATTGTAACATGTATTCTTGCCACATGTGCTATGCGACATTTGGAAATGGGTTGACTGGTTCCAAGAGTAAGACCGTATGACTCCTCACGTGTGAGTTCCATGATTATGTACCTTTCGACTTTTAAGTATGTCATGAGATGTAGAATAAGTACCGGCTACTTTGGTGTGTACCCTATAGTTATGTATATTCCGCCTGTCAGAGCATTATTGGAAAAACAACTTATCTTGTTTCAAGTTTATGAGAAAAAAGGAAGATTTGATTCGTCATACACAATTCATAGATTTGTTGGTGTTCAGGATCCACTAAACTCATCATATGGACTGAAATTGGGAACATACAACAAACTAAAACTGAGATGGAAAAGACATGTATTATTGAATGGTCAATGTCTGATCTAGTACAAATTATGAATGTTTATATGGTACTAGTATACATAACTAACTATGTTTATAAAAATGGTACATTCTATCTCGCTGATTTTAAATTTATTCAAAGTGAGGCTTTTGAGCTCCCGCATGATAGGTTTATGCGCTGGTCGCTCATTCCATTTGTCATATGAAGGTCTAGCTCAATGTCTTGCATGACGTCTCGAAGAGATAGCTGTTAGTAAAAATGTGTGGAGCCATTCTAAGTGGACTGCTGCCACTAAACAACCTAGTAGGTTGCTTGCTGGGCGGGCATATCACTGGGATCAGAAACCTAAAACGACTTTGTCTATTCAGACGGACTCCTATATATACCCCTTTACTTTTAATCGTCCTTTGGTTCCCTGGAATTGCATTTTTTGTGTTCCAACGGAGAGAGAGAGAGAGAGCGCATTAGGTCTGAGAGGGAGAAAGCTAACCGAGTGCTTGAAACATTCAAGTTGCACATGCATGAATAGACTGATATTTCAAATCATGGAAGGTGATACTAAGTCCTTAACTGAGATAGGTAGTGTACTAGTTGCATACGAAGAGAGACAAAGCACTGCATGACCGAACTCCGAGAAGGGTCTAGCTATTCAATCAACTTCCGCTGTAGTATATCTAATTTTCTAAATTATTTTTTTAGGTTAAATATGCATATAGATTTATACATTGTTAAATCTTTAATTTTATTATGATACATATATACTAATTGTTAATTCGATCGAAAGAAGTTCGAGTTCCACCTCTATAATAGATAAAGATGTGCCAACAAGAGATCATAGAATTACATGATGAAAAACCTCTCTTTAAAAAAAAAAAAAAAAAAAAAGTTAACCAGACCTGGAGTTTGTGTTTAATAATATAGTTCTGGATGTTTTCTGTTGCAGCCTGCATACTTATCTGCTTCACCCGGACAAATTTTTCGAGCTCAGGTTTAACTTTCAATATTTCTTCGGGATATAACTGGAGCTCACTATCCTCTACAGCCAAACTACTCACTTTGCCTCTATTTTGGCCTCTATCACACATGGTGTTGGTTTAATTGAATTTGTTTTGAGTGATGAATGAGAAGAGAGTTGGGTTCTAATACGGGACGACTATTTTGTTACTGAGTTTTGACGATGAAAGAGGCTGAAGGATGCGCATTATATATAATTGAGTTGGTTAGGTCAATCCCGGGCCCTATATATTTAAAAAAACGAGGATTGAGAACTTCTATTCATACTACTCCATTTGGCACGCCCACCCAATATCACCATGGTTCTTGGATATGGCACGAGGACGACGGTGTCCAAAAATCGTGAGATTGCTTGGAAGTCGATAATAATTATAAAAGAAAATATGATTAAAAGTAACATATTAGTGCTAAATTAATTTTATACAACTTAAAAATTTTCTTTTTACCATGGTGCATTTTCAATTTGAAAATACAAAAGAATCGAAGAGTTGTAAATTTTTTTAAAAGAAAATTTTGCAACGCATTTTGAAGTATCTATGTCCGATATAAAATAAAAAATAAAGCACGGAAATACAGAAAAGACCGAGCTGTACAGCCGTTGAGAAAAAAGCATATATATACATTTTACAGGCCGACATTTCTGGCCTTTTTTTTTTTTTAGTTATTTTGGTTGGGAAGTCGTGTATGTTAAAGGACTCTTTTTTTTTTGATTAAAAGGGCCCGTAGCCACAAAGGACTCTATCTGATAATAGCAGGCATGCTTTAGTTCAGCATTTAATATTCAAACACCCCATTTGCACTCAAAAAAACAAGCAAGTTTCACGGGTGGAGAATAGAGGTATATATTTGAATTTGAGCGTCTACACAGTCGAACTAAGATTTTTAGCTTGTAAAATCTAAGTGCAACTGTATAATAACTGTGCCTCTTAGAATTTACTCAATACGGAGATCATAAAACAAATTAATCACACAATTAGATCCAAGAGAACAAAAAATTCAACGAGATTTAGTACCAACTTGGTGCCTACGTCCTGTACCCACGCACAATATTTTTTATTTATTGGTAACTAGATGAATTACAATCGTTTTGCCTTTAATTCCTAAATTTTGTTCTCTTTTTACTCACGTTAGATCCTCCATCAATATTATAAATAAAGATGTGTGGGTGTGGGGATCTTTTAGTTAAATATCAGCCGACACTCCAAGCATTGTGAAATAGTTGTGCAATAACATTTTCAGATTTCTGTAATGTGATACTTTATAACTAATTGTGTGTCGGGTGTTATTTCTCATAAAACTGATTGGGTTAAACATCAGATAATAATTTGGCAATATATTATTTTGTTTCTAATTTTTGTAACCCCTTCCTATTTTCATTTTCATCATGTCTCAATCTCTTTTGTGTTGCTTAGAACCCTCTCCACCTTAATTTTTCTTCATCATCATTCTTAATTTTGGTTTACAAAATATAAATTAAATTCATTCAATTGAAAATAGAAAAAAAACATCACATCTTTTATGATATATATTTTTTTGTTGAAGTCATTTATAAAAATATTATATTTCATGAATAATATCAACATAATATAAATCATATAAATCATATTATTTTAAATCATATAAATCATATTATTTTAGTTAAATATAACTATATTTACACATATAATTTTTTCTTTAAATTGATCAAAATCTTTAACTTTAATCAAATCAAATTACCTACAATAAGTAAACTATATTTCTAAAAATAAATATATCTTAATCATATATCCAAAAATTAATATAATTAAACTATAGAAACATAATAAAAATATTCTTATTATAGATATCTATATTGAGCGAAGCTCGATATTCTCCTCTAGTATTAAAGAAAAACATCCAATCCACATGCACTTATCGTTACGTAATTGAGGATTTGGCACCTATATTACCTATTATGTATGGATCTTCTACGGTACTTGTAATACCCAAAATCTTAGGACCTATTTACAATACTCAGAATCTTGAAATCCTATTTGAAAAATGTTCATCCTATCCATTTTAAATAGTTGAAGTTGAATTTGACTTCTTCTTTCTTAGTCATTTAGTAATCAATATTTACATTCTAATTAAGCCGCTAGCACAACCACCACTAAAAATTGGTTTTTGGTACGAACATAGGTTCAACCGGTTAGTCTTTCTTATTTGGTTTCAAAACATTGGCAAAAAGTCTCAAGGACTTATATAGTTTTTTAAAAACAATATGAAGTGTTTATGAAATAGAACATGACGATTCTGCAAGCAAACGATCATTCCTTTTTAGTTCAGGTTTGTTAGAAAAAGTATGTGGAGCCGTTTTGAGTGGGTCGCTGGCTGGGCCAGCAGGTCGCCGAAAGGTCTTGCGGGTCGTTGGTTGGACCAGCGGGCCGCTGGGTGTCGGGATCAGAACTGACTCTGTCTTTTCTGATCGACTCTTATATATACCCCTCTGTTATAACCGACCTCAGTACATGAAACCCATGGTGTCTAAGTCCAGAAATAAAGAGAGAGGTTAGGGTTTGAGAGGGAGAAAGCAATCCGAATGCTTGGAGCAATCAGATCACACAAACACGAGGAGATCGGCACTTGGAATCGTGAAAGGTGACGCCAAGCCCTAACTTGAGGTTGTGGTGTACCGGTTGCATAAGGAGAGAGACAAGGAGTTGCAGAACCAAACTCCGAGAAGGGTCTAGGTGTTCGATCAACTTCCACTGTGGTACATATATCTAATACTCTATGTTTATTTCATAGTTTAGATATGCATATAGGTTTATACCTTGTTAAACCATCATTGGTATCAGAGCCATAAGGCTTCTTTTCGAAATTTTGGATCTGTTTAGGCCTTAGGAACACCATGGTTGCGGTAGATCTATATTTGGTTGTTATGGTTTTACTCGACAAAACTCTAGATTTGAATTCTACGTGTTTTAACGCTAGATCTCGGTAGGAGTTCGTAGTAATACACGGTAGAAAGTCTAACAAGGGTAGAGTAATCCTTCTGGTACAAGAAAACCCTCTGATGCATCCTAGTTGCGGGAATACCAAAATTAGGGTTTCAGCCCGTTAGTATCAGCGGGCCGCTGAAAACTGCAGTTCTGATAAACAATATCAGGTTGTTCTGTATGGTTGTCGTCATCTGAATTGAAATTTGTAACTAGTCAAAAATCTATCTTTTTTCGGTGGGTAGCCAATTTTTTGGCAGGCCGCTGAGTTGTTCGGCAGGCCACCGAACCTGATACTGATAGAAACAGTAAGACAACCATAGTGAGATTTGACCAACTTTTGACCTCCCTCATTAATCAACATGGTGTTTACAACTATCCTGAAGATCAAGGGTTTAAATAACAGACGCTATGGCCGCTATAGCACCGAGATAGCGGAACTAGACCCTAGAACGCTACCACGCTACGAATATATCACTATGTCTGATAGCGCGCAACATAGCATCATTTAGCGGAATATATTGGGCATTTAGCGGATGATATAGCGCGATATAACACCAAACAGCGGTAATGCCATGTGCTGACACGCTCTGACACGCGCGCACCAATTAACCAAGTTGTTGCAACTACGGTAACAACACACTACTTATATACTATCCTTGTCGATGTTAGACACTCAATGTGGGACTAAAAATTGAAGTTGAAACCGGACAGAAAATTGCTTCATAATATTGCCAAAACTAGGAATCCATCCCATGAAGTGCGTTATACACAGTCCAGTACAAGACCAACCAGCCAAGTTATTAGTTGTGTCATAATTGTTTTATATCTTTTATATATACGACATATACCCGTTATGGTCCGGTAGCGGCCGCTAAATGGCCGCTATCCGCTATCCGCTGTGACATTAGCATGGCCGCGACGCGTCCGCTATCCGCTATTTATACTTTCATTAGATGCATATATTTGCATAGAGAGTGATGGTAGGTATTTATACCTCTCACTATTGTTGGCATGTTTGAGTAATGGCCCGGGGTCATTGACTCGCATGTTTGGACAACATATAAAGGGTCACTTTGGACCTAAAAGAACCGGGTTTCTTGTCCAATATCTGAACCTCGCACCAATCGAGTTGATTTGGGGGTGGTGGACTTAGTATATGAGACAAGATTGGTGGCCCTGGTTGTCATCTTTTGGTTATCGTTGCTAGGTCTTGCATCATCTCTTGGATCGATTCAAGGTTGTGCGGTCGGCAGAACTTGACGTTATAACAATGAGGAGTTTAGAAAGAAGGACCAATCCAAGGCGAGTTCAAACCAATGAGGAGTTTAGAAAGAAGGACCGTGCCGCTCGCATTATGTTGCTGAGTAGCATGTCAAATGATCTTCTCCTCAAGTTTGAGAGGTTCCGCACCACAAAAGAGTTATGGGATGCAGTTAAGCTATAGTATGGTGGTACTTCAACCACTAAGCTCCGTCAACTCATGCTTAGATTTGATGGCTATAAGAAGCGTCCCGAGCACGCCATGCGGGAGCATATCTTAACCATGTCTAACATGATAGGTGAGTTGATTCAAGCGGGCCATGTCTTATCGGATGAGCAGCAGGTGCAAGCTGTCATCCGCTCTCTACCTCGCTCATGGGAGCATATGAGAGTTAACCTCACTCACAATGACAACATACGCACTTTTGATGAAGTGGCGCGTCATGTGGAGTTGGAGGAGGACCGCTTATCAGCCGAGAAGGCAGATAAGGCTGCTGGAGAGGCATTGATTGCTGCCTCAAAGAACTCGTAGCGAAAACCGAAGAACAATTCCAGTTCCAAGAAGCGTGCGGGTGGTTTTGGCGTGGCCAATGCTAAGATTGACAAGAAGCGCAACAAGAAGCGCGTAGGGGATGGAGAAGCCCAAGGGGGCTTGCTTCAACTGTGATCAGATTGGATATTTCGCTCGTGACTGCACTAAGTCGAAAAAGGTACTTTCTAACCTGAGCAGCGATTCTGTCTCAGGTTCAGCGGGCCGCTGGAATGACCAGCGGGCTACTGATTTCCCTTATGGTTGGTATTCAACTTTATTTGTGTCTAGTTGCTTTATGCTTACTAATAACAATCATGTTTGGACTATTGATTCTGTAGCAACTGACCACATAGCTAGGGATCGAGCATCATTTGTGGAATATCGTCGCATACCGGCAGGAAGCAAGCGCATTTATATGGGAAATAATAGTAGTGTCCTCGTGCATGGTATTGGCACTTGTGAGCTAATGTTTCGCAATGGACATAGATTAGTTCTCTATAATGTCTTGTATGCGCCTAATGTGAGGCGAAGTCTTCTGTTTTAGTTCTTGTCAAAACTGGATTGAGTGTTGTTTTTCTTAACAATTGTGTTGAATTGTATAAGAATTCTATGTTGATTGGTAATGGTTTTCTTGAGAACAATTTCATGATTTTAGACACAATTGATGGCTCTTCTTTCTCTTATGATGTTTCTTCTTCTTATGTTGATTCTAATGTGAATGATAACATGTTGATTTGGCATGGTAGACTTTGCCATGTAGGGCAAGATCGGATGACTAGATTAGCTAAGGTTGGACTTTTGGGTCCCTTAACCAAGGTCTCCTTGCCTACATGTGAGAGTTGTCTAGCGGGTAAAGCTACCCGAAAGCCTTATGGTAAGGTTGTTCGTGCCACAACTCCTTTGCAGTTGATACACTCGGACATTTGTGGTTCTTTGAGTGTTAGGGCTTGCCATGGTGCCTATTATTTTATCACATTCATTGATGACTATACACGATTTGGTCATGTCTATTTAATCTCCCACAAGTCTGAGGCACTGGGTTGCTTCCAAAAGTACTTGGCGATGGTTGAGAATCAACAAAATGGACTTGTTAAAGCTCTTAGGACAGATCTAGGTCGAGAGTACCTCTCGGATCAATTCAAGAGCTTGTGTGATGAAAAGGGAATCGTTCGTCAGTTGATAACTCCCTACACGCCTCAACAAAATAATGTTGCTGAAAGGCGTAATAGGACCTTGTTGGAGATGGTTAGCTCTATCATGGCACAAGCAAGTCTACCAATCTCGTATTGGGGAGATACGCTGTTGACCGCCACATATGTTCTAAACCGTGTTCCCTCGAAGTCCGTGGCAGCCACCCCTTATGAGTTATGGACTGGACGAAAACCGGATTTGGGTAGTCTCCATTCATGGGGTTGTTTGGCTTATGTCCATGATCCGTCTCACAAACATGGAAAACTTGGTCCAAGAGGGAGAAAATGTATCTTCATAAGATACTCTGATACTTCCAAGGGCCACGTGTTTGTTGGAGAGGATCTATGTGGGACAGTCACGAAAATCGAGTTGAGGGATGCAACGTTCCTTGAAAGTGAATCTCCAAAGAGAAATGAGGTTTCTCGAGAGGAAAGGCTATATGAGTCTTCCTTCCGCAAATGATAGCAAAGATCAGGATGTCGAGGCGAGAGGGGGGTATAGATATCCTCCTCAACCTCATGAGATCAGAACCGTCGTGGAAGAGGTAGCTCAGCAAGTCAGAACCTCTCAGGCATCCAGTTCCAGCGGGCCGCTGGCCTACAGAGGTCCTGTCAATTTGCATCCAGGTTCTGCGGGTCGTTGGGAGGACCAGCGGGCCGCTAGTCCTGTGACTGATATGCAGACTGATGAAGAAGTCTATGAACCTCGCAGGCCTGAACGTGAGAGAGTACCCCGTCGTCGGTTTGAGATCGAAGGAGGGGAAGTGTTCATGACAGCTCTCGATGGATTGGTCATGCCGAAAAAGGATGAAAAGCCCAAAAGCAAGAAGGCTATTAAGGCTATCGATCCGGATGAACCAAAGAATTTGCAAGAGGCACTTTCTAGATCTAAATCAAAGGAATAGTTGATAGCCATGCAAGAGGAGATTGATTCAATGAAGAAGAATCAGGTTTGGGACTTAGTTGACTTACCACGAAGTCGCAAGGCTGTTGGGAGCAAATGGGTTCTCAAAGTCAAGCGTAAAAGTGACGGGTCAATTGAGCGTTACAAGGCTCGCTTAGTTGCGAAAGGATTCACCCAAGTAGAGGGAGTGGACTATGAGGAAACTTTCTCACCCATGGTTAGGTTTGCCTCTATCCGCTTGATCCTAGAAATTGTCGCTGCAATGGATCTAGAACTATATCAAATAGACGTGAAAACTGCATTTCTCAATGAAGAATTGCAAGAGGAGATATAAATGGTTCAACCCGATGGATTCGTGGTTGAAGGGAAAGAGCACATGGTGTGCAAACTTCGTTGTTCTATATATGGTCTCAAACAAGCATCACAGCAATGCAACCTTCGATTCCACCAAGCTGTCTTGTCAAACGGCTTTAAGGTGATGGAAGAGGATCATTCCGTGTATGTAAAAGGGTCCAATGATTGTTTCTTCATCATGACATTGTATGTTGATGACATATTGCTTGCGGGTAACAACAAATCGCTGATTAGTTCAACGCAGGCTTGGTTGTCCTCTATGTTTGACATGAAAGATATGGGTGAAGCTAGCTATGTACTAGGTGTCAAGATAACTCGAGATCGAACCAAGAGGTTTCTCAGTTTATCTCAAGAGACTTATGTGAAGAAAGTCCTTGAACGATATGACATGGATGGATGTCGATCGGTTGATGTAACACCCCAGATTTTTCATTATTATTATTTAATTATTTTGATCATATTTTATTTATTCTAAAGTATGTAGTTTAAAATTATATATGTAAATTGCTTTTCGTCCAAAAATATTTCAAAGGAAACACCCTATTTTTTTTATTAATTTATTTATTCTACTAATACTTGTATAAATATTAATTAGTTTTTTTTTAATTCCTTCTATTATGGTATTTAAAAGCACACCATTTTAAATGCTGTATTTCCATCTCCCTTTTTCTATTAAAATATATTTGCCTTCACCAATTAAAATTTCTTGTCGGGCATGTAGCAATTGCATTAAATTTTCATAAAGAATTATTTTGTTTATACCTATATTAACTAACTATAGCTGTTAGTTTTAATTGCATGATTTATTGGGCTGACAACCCACGTACCTTGCATATAACTACTTCCTATTTGCATCTTCTAGTCATATCATTAAGCCATTTATTTGACTTTTATTTCCTTATAACAGTTATGTTGATTTATATACGGTTATTTTTTTACCACGGCTTGATTCTTGTCCATTAAGGAAACTTCCATGCCTTCCATGTCATTAGTTAATTAGTACACCTTTTATTTTCGGTTTCTCTCTAATTTTACTGTTTGCACTCACGTTTCTCCATTTCCTATATTCAAAACCGACCTTTTTATTTATCTGACATGCACCCTAGTGTCTCTTATACCTCTTTATTAATTCCCTTCGTATCCCATCCGACAAGTGAAAAGATCATATAATTCTTCCATAATCCAAATAAAATCCAGTAATCCACAATGGAGAATTTCTATTGAAGTGTCGATTCCAATTTGATTAGCCGATTTTGAGATTTTGGCCATCGTCATAACTGATATGAATATTCTCGCATTCCATTCATAATTGCTCGTCAGGTAACCGGACTTCTCTATAATTTAATTTTTGTATTGATTGATTTAAATATCGTTTGATTTATTGATTGAATTGAATTGATATATGAGAATTGTGATTGATGTATTTTGCGAGTCAACGGGTCTCTAATGTGATTTGAATTGAAGTGGAAAAGTGGAAATGGAATAGTGGAATGGAATGTGAAGCGGAATCGCCTAAAGAGGGATTCGCGCTAGTGGAAAAGTGATATGAGAAAGTGGATTTGAGAAAACCTAGACCCGTTGATCTATGTAAAATATATTAAATTTGTTTGTTATTGATGTGTGGATTAATCCGATCGATTGATTTTTGGTTATATAAATTGGTTATAGAGAAGCTGCGTCGTTAAATAACCGGTTACTCGGCTTTGTAGCTGACTCCGTTTGCTTTTATTTCTTGTGACGTAGGTTGTCGGGCCGTCGGATGGATGCGAAAGATACTGTTCCACCTCACGCCTCGTATTTCGGATACGGGGTGTGACATTTGGTATCAGAGCATTCGTTCCTCGGACTGTGTTTGGGTCCGTTGTCGTTTCGTTTGAAATTTCTTTTAGTGTACCGATTTAGTTCCAATTTAGTTGAAATTGTCCAAGTAGAATTATGTTTCCCCAATTGAATTGTTATCATCCAATTAGGTGTTGGTCTTTGTCTTTTGAAATACCGATCATTGAATTTCGAGGACGAAATTCTTTTAAAGGAGGGAAGAATGTAACACCCCAGATTTTTCATTATTATTATTTAATTATTTTGATCATATTTTATTTATTCTAAAGTATGTAGTTTAAAATTATATATGTAAATTGCTTTTCGTCCAAAAATATTTCAAAGGAAACACCCTATTTTTTTATTAATTTATTTATTCTACTAATACTTGTATAAATATTAATTAGTTTTTTTTTAATTCCTTCTATTATGGTATTTAAAAGCACACCATTTTAAATGCTGTATTTCCATCTCCCTTTTTCTATTAAAATATATTTGCCTTCACCAATTAAAATTTCTTGTCGGGCATGTAGCAATTGCATTAAATTTTCATAAAGAATTATTTTGTTTATACCTATATTAACTAACTATAGCTGTTAGTTTTAATTGCATGATTTATTGGGCTGACAACCCACGTACCTTGCATATAACTACTTCCTATTTGCATCTTCTAGTCATATCATTAAGCCATTTATTTGACTTTTATTTCCTTATAACAGTTATGTTGATTTATATACGGTTATTTTTTTACCACGGCTTGATTCTTGTCCATTAAGGAAACTTCCATGCCTTCCATGTCATTAGTTAATTAGTACACCTTTTATTTTCGGTTTCTCTCTAATTTTACTGTTTGCACTCACGTTTCTCCATTTCCTATATTCAAAACCGACCTTTTTATTTATCTGACATGCACCCTAGTGTCTCTTATACCTCTTTATTAATTCCCTTCGTATCCCATCCGACAAGTGAAAAGATCATATAATTCTTCCATAATCCAAATAAAATCCAGTAATCCACAATGGAGAATTTCTATTGAAGTGTCGATTCCAATTTGATTAGCCGATTTTGAGATTTTGGCCATCGTCATAACTGATATGAATATTCTCGCATTCCATTCATAATTGCTCGTCAGGTAACCGGACTTCTCTATAATTTAATTTTTGTATTGATTGATTTAAATATCGTTTGATTTATTGATTGAATTGAATTGATATATGAGAATTGTGATTGATGTATTTTGCGAGTCAACGGGTCTCTAATGTGATTTGAATTGAAGTGGAAAAGTGGAAATGGAATAGTGGAATGGAATGTGAAGCGGAATCGCCTAAAGAGGGATTCGCGCTAGTGGAAAAGTGATATGAGAAAGTGGATTTGAGAAAACCTAGACCCGTTGATCTATGTAAAATATATTAAATTTGTTTGTTATTGATGTGTGGATTAATCCGATCGATTGATTTTTGGTTATATAAATTGGTTATAGAGAAGCTGCGTCGTTAAATAACCGGTTACTCGGCTTTGTAGCTGACTCCGTTTGCTTTTATTTCTTGTGACGTAGGTTGTCGGGCCGTCGGATGGATGCGAAAGATACTGTTCCACCTCACGCCTCGTATTTCGGATACGGGGTGTGACAGTTGACACTCCTATTGATAAGAACACAAGCTTGAGTAGTGATATGGGTCCCAAGACGGAAGATGAGAGAAAGAAAATGGATGATGTGCAGTACTCTAGCGCAGTTGGAAGCTTGATGTTCGCCATGTTATGTACAAGACCCGATATTTGCTATGCGGTGAGTCTTGTCGGCCGATTTCAATCGAATCCTAGATTTGCTCATTGGCAAGCAGTCAAGAGGATTTTGAGATATCTCAAGAACACATCGGATTATGTGTTGTGTTATCAAGGCAGAAACCTAGACCTAGTTGGCTATTCGGATGCTGATTGGGCTGGTGACTTGAATGAGCGCAAGTCCACCTCAGGTTTCATCTTCATGCTTGGTAACAATGTGATCTCTTGGGCTAGTAAAAAGCAGAAATGTGTCGCTTTATCTACAATGGAGGCCGAGTACATTGCATGTTCGGCGGCAACCCAAGAGGCAATATGGTTGAGGCGTTTCCTAGAGGAACTAGGGGTAGTCAAGGTGCCCAACGGACCTGTGACGATCTATTGCGATAGCACTGCTGCTATAGCATATTCTCGAGACCCCGAGTACCATGGATTAGCAAAACATATTGATACGAGATGTCACTTTGTTAGAGAGACAAACACATCAAAAGATTGTGTTGAAGCACATTTCCACCAACGAGATGATGGCAGATCCATTCACGAAACCTATCGCAAGGATGTAGTTCCTGAAGCTGATTAGGGTTATGGGTCTGAGGTCTGCCAATGGGTCGTTGAGTGGTTCAGCGGGCCATTGAACCTAGTAGCAGGCCGCTGGACAGATTTGTTGAGATTGTTTCAAGATTGTTTCCAGTGGGTCGCTTGTTGACCAAGCGGGCCCCGATACTGAGAATTCTGTAACATTTTATCTGTTATGTATGTATGTGTTTGAACAATTATATTTTATTATTAAATATATTGAGACTTGCTTATTCATTTCTGTTTGATATTGCATGTTTATTTTTCAATTAAATGTTAGCATATTTGGTAGTGTGTCGTTGAACTTTAGGCTGTCTCGCTCACACGAGCAATCGCCTCTAATGCCTGGGGCATGTAGAGATGAGACTAGATTGAGCTATGTGCGCTTAGTCAGGGACTAAGGAGCCATCTGGGATGGTCGAAGCTTATTGTCGCTTCAGTCTGGGACTGAAATGAGGCTTGTCTTCTTTTAGGAGATCCGATATGATTGTTCCCCAAACGATCATATAGTTCAATACAGCCGATGTGAGAATCTCCTTAGAACTCCGGGAGTGTCTAAGTGGTAGAATCTCAGGATTAGTTACAATAAGGAGTGGTCTAGACCATAGACACTTGGTTTGCAAACAAAAACTAGACTCGTACAATGAATAAGAACACACGCCTGTTTAGCAGATATTTCATTGTAACATGTGCTCATACCACATGTGCTAAGTGACATATGGAAGTAGGTTGAGTAGTTCCAGGACCAAGTCCGTCTGACTCCCCATGTGTGAGTTCCATCCTCACGTACCCTTGGACTTTCGACTATGTCATGAGAAATTGGGTTAGTGCGGATACTTTGGTGTGTACCCTATGGTGATGTATATTCCGCCTGTCGGGCCATTACTGGGCAAGCGACTGATCTTATTTTGAGTTTCATGAGACGAAAAGAAGATTCGACTCGTCATGCACAAACGATAGATTTGTTGGTGTTCAGGATCCACCAAAACTCATCTTGGAGATTGAGATTGGGAACATACAACAAACTAAGACTAAAAAGGAAAAGACATGTATCATTGAGCGGTCGATAATGTCTGATCTAGTGCGAACTTGAGTGTTTGTAAGGTACTAGTATGCACAATTGACTGATCTTTTATAAAAGGGTAGATGCTCTCTCGCTGGCTTTGAATTTTATTCTAAGTTAGGCGTTTGAGCTCCAGCTTGACAGGTGTATGCGCTGGTCGCACGTTCCATTTGCCGTATGTGGTCTAGCTCAATGTCTGGCATAACGTCTCCAAGAGGGAGATGTTAGAAAAAGTGTGTGGAGCCGTTTTGAGTGGGCCGCTGGCTGGGCTAGCGAGTCGCCGAAAGGTCCAGCGGGCCGCTGGGTGTCGGGATTGGAACCGACTCCGTCTGTTCTGATCGAGGTTATAACCGACCTCAGTACGTGAAACCCTTTGTGTCTAAGTCCAGAAACAAAGAGAGAGGTTAGGGTTTGAGAGGGAGGAAGCCATCTGAATGCTTGGAGCAATCGGATCACACGCGCACGAGGAGATCGGCACTTGCAATCGTGAAAGATGACGCCAAGCCCTAACTTGAGGTTGTGGTATACCAGTTGCATAAGGAGAGAGACAAGGCGTTGTAGAACCGAACTCCGAGAAGGGTCTAGGCATTCGATCAACTTCCGCTGCGGTATATCTAATACTCTATGTTTATTTCATAGGTTAGATATGCATATAGGTTTATACCTAGTTAAACCTTCAAGGTTAATGGTTCATATAACAAATTAGCATAATATGGACATTTCCAAATATTTCGCAAGTTAAAATTCATGGTAAAAAATAACCCATTTTCACAAGTTAATATTTCTCTATATTTCTCAAGCAAACAATCATAACCAAACTTTTTGTTTCATGCCTAAAATACTAATATTATATCAGCAAATTATAAGTTGCACATCTCTTTCCGCAACTCAATTTGCGAAACATTTGACTAATCTTACTCTTAAAGATACTGAATTTGACTTTACTAATGAGTGTGAAAATATTTTTTGCAAGTTGAAGGATGCACTCAAATTGGCACCTATCTTGCAGCCGCCATATTGGATTCAACCCTTTGAATTGATGTGTGATGCTAGTGATTATGTGGTACGGGTAGTTTTGGGACAGTAGAATGACAAGAAACCTTACACCATATACTATGCAAGCAAAGTCCTTGATGAAATTCGAGTGTACTACACAACCACGGAAATAGAGCTTCTTGTTGGAGTATACGCCCTCGACAAGTTCAGCTCATACTTGATCGGGTCAAAGTGTTAGAAAGTGCTTAATTTTAATTTTTAAACTACCATTTAGTTTAATTAACAAATTAAATAACAAAGGATCTAGGCTAGAAGCATTCACACACATCAAATCCATTAGAAAAGAGATGAGAAGATTTATACCTCTCATGAAATCGCATTCATGAGGCTCGAATCCATGGCTTAGGAGTCGATGGCATGCCTTTTCCACCACCACCATCATGGTTGCGCCGCCGGCCTCGAGCCTACCAAGGAGATTAACCACGTTTTCAAGGTATGCTAGCACACCAAAGAACAAGACTAATCCCATTATCTTTCTCTCTTCTAGCAATTAATTCTAATTAATTAAGTGGAGAATAGGGCTCAACACATGAGCAAAAGAGGGAGAGAAGGGGCAGCCATGCGTCTCCAAAGAGGGAGGGAGACAGGAGAGAAAAGAGCTAGCTCTTGGTGCTCCAAAGGGATCCTTTTATAGAGCTCAAACCCTAGGAAAAACTTCCCCAAAATTACACCTTATGCCACTCCCTTGGCTGCCCACGAAATGGGCCTATATGGTACTCGCAATCTTATTTGGGTCTTTAATTTACCTAATTAAAGTTCCATTAGTTTGCTCTATAATTGTGCTTCATATTTTTATATTAAATAACGGCCCAATTAATTAATATAACCATTTATATCAAAATGTGCTGATCTAAAATTAATTATTAACTCAATAATAATTATTTTGGGGTTAGATAATGCATTAATTTATTTCCTATATGATCTCTTTGACTTAATTAATTATAACGGTTCAGAACGTCACATAATTAATTAATCAACTTATCATATTTCCGCAATACTCACTGTTGCGAATAAATAGATAATGCATTGTGTGGTCAAAGTCCTATTTGTGTGACCCGTTGAGGATTCATGTTATGTTAGCCATGGAAAATAGATCACTATTTATTTTCAATAATCATAAGCGGTATCTAGCAACACGTTATGATTCCCAATTCGCATAAATAATGCACTGTTACAATATCTCAATCCTGCATAAGAAATAAAAGTATTTCCTTGTTTGATTGTTATGTCACATGATATCATTGTATAATCCAAGATAGCAATGTGTCATTCTTACAGATTATACATTTCTTGATCTAGAGATGATTGTATAAGTTACTAGCAAACAATACATCTCCATCATAAACTAAAAAGGTTCACTCCTATGGCCCCTAATATACGACTACTCACAAGTATTCATAGCAAAACAATCAAAGGTATCTGAATAATAAGGAAACATAGAGAATCCCCTAATAACAAGATTACAACAATTGGAACCTAGAATCTCTCTATCTGCTCTCTCTGCCACTCTTTCTTCGGGTTCTTGATTCTCCTGGCCCACAGAAAACATTTGGTTTTGCTCTCAAATAGCAATAATAGCTCTCAACTCACGAACTTGGGTCTCTAATGCGCTCTACTGCTTATATAGGCGTGGGAAACTCCAGAATTATCAAAAACGTGTGAGTTGAGGCGCCGGAAATAGATAAGGCGACATAGAGGTGGATGCAGAACTGGCAGTACTATTTTTGGTTGTCGGTTTCTCCTTTTCAGCGGCCCGCTGTCGAGTCCTGCGGCCAGCTGAAAATCTTCTGTGTGGCCAATCTCAGCTGCTACCCGCTGAGTTCTTTTGTCGGTCGCCAAAGCCTTCGGTAAATCGCTAATCATGATCAGATATCGGTTTCTCGCATCTTGAGTGGCAAAATCAAACAGATCCTGTACAAAATAAAAGTATCCATAGCATTACCTTGCTTCTAACTTAATTTAACAATTAAAACGTTAGTAATACATATAATTCAATTAAATTAAGTCCTAAACTAGCAGTATTTATTTGTATAAAAACTGCTTATTAATGTGGTATGAGCACATGTTACTACGAAATATTTGCTAAACACACGTGTGTTCTCATTCATTGTACGAGTCTAGATTCAGTTTGCAAACCAAGTGTCTGTGGTCTAGACCACTCCTTATTGCAACTAATCCTGAGACTTTACCAGTTAGACACTCCTGGAGTTCTACGGAGATTCTCAACTCGGCTTTATTGAACTATATGATCGTTTGGGGAACAATCATATCAGATCGCCTAAAAGAAGACAAGCCTCATTTCAGTCCCAAACTGAAGCGACAATGAGCTTCGACCATCCCATATGGATCCTTAGTCCTTGACTAAGCGCACATAGCTCAATCTAGTCTCATCTCTACATGCCCCGAGCATTAGAGGCGATTGCTCGTGTGAGCGAGACAACCTAAAGTTTAATGACACACTACCAATTATGCTACCATTTAATTAAACAATAAACTTGCAATATCAAACAAAAATGAATAAGCAAGCCTCAATATATTTAATAATAAAATATAATTGTTCAAATACATGCATACATAACAGATAAAATGTTACAGAATTCTCTACATGCATACATGCATACAATGAGCTTCGACAATGAGCTTCAACCATCCCTTAACCTGATTCTTCTTCATTGAATTAATCTCCTCTTGCATGGCTAACAACTATTCTTTCGATTTAGAACTAGAAAGTGCCTCTCGCACATTCTTTGGTTCATCCGGATCGATAGACTTAACAACCTTCTTGGTTTTGGGCTTATCATCCTTTTTCGGCATGACCAATCCATCGAGAGCTGTCATGAACACTTTCCCCCCTTCGATATCAAATCGTCAGTGGGATACTCTCTCACATTCAGACCTACGAGGTTCAAACGCTTCTTTATTAGTCTGCACATCAGTCACAGGACTAGCGACCCGCAGTACATCCCAGGGAGTTCACGAACGATTCCCTTTTCATCACAAAAGCTCTTGAATTGATCCGAGAGGTACTCTTGACCTCGATCTGTCCTAAGAGCTTTTACAAGTCCATTTTGTTAATTCTCAACCATTTCCAAATACTTTTTGAAGCAACCCAGTGCCTCGGACATATGGGAGATCAAATAGACATCACCAAATCGTGTATAGTCATCAATGAATGTCATGAAATAATAGGAATCATGTCGAGCCCTGACACTCAAAGGACTATAAATGTCTGAGTGTATCGACTACAAAGGAGTTATGGCACGAACAGCCTTACCAAAAGGCATTCGAGTAGCTTTACCTGCTAGACAAGTCTCACATATAGGCAAGGAGACCTTGGTTAAGGGACCCAAAAGCAACCTTAGCCAATCTAGTCATCCGATCTTGCCCTACATGGCAAAGTCTAGCATGCCAAATCAACATGTTATCATTCACATTAGAATCAGCATTAGAAGAAGAAACATCATAAGAAAAAGAAGAGCCTCAATTATGTCTAAAACCATAAATTGTTCTCAAGAAATCCATTCCCAATCAACATAGAATTCTTATACAATTCAACACATTTGTTAAGAAAAACAACACTCGATCTAGTTTTGACAAGAACTAAAACAGATACAAGACTTCGCCTCACATCAGGCGCATACAAGACATTATGGAGAACTAATCTATGTCCATTGCGAAACATCAGCTCACAAGTGCCAATGCCATGCACGAGGACACTACGACCCTGATCAAAATAATTTTTACTCGGAATTTCATTTCATTTCAATTCATTTGAATTGATTTTGTAGGATTTCATATGATTTCGTTAGACCTAATTACATAGGAATTCCAACTAAGTGACATAAAATCCTCTCATTGTGATCAAGAATTTTCCAATGAAATAAAATGAATTGAAATCCTACGTTAAAAAAAAAAGGATTCTAATCAGGGCCTACTATTATTTTCCATATAAATATGCTTGCTTCCTACTGGTATGCGACGATAGTCCACAAATGCTGCTTGATCCCTAGCTATGTGATCAGTTGCTGCAGAATCAACAATCCACACATGATTGTTATTAGTAAGAATAAAGCAATTGGACACAAATAAAGCTGAATCACAAGCAGAGGGGAGATCAGCGGCCCGCTGAACTTGAGACAGAATCGCTGCTCAGGTCAGAAAGTGCCTTTTTCAGCTTCATGCGGTCACGAGCAAAATGTCCAATCTGATCACAATTGAAGCAAGCCCCCTTGGGCTTCTCCTTTCCCTGTTTGCGCTTCTTGCAATCTTAGCATGGGCTTGCCAGTGCCACTCGCACGCTTCTTGGAACCGAAATTGTCCTTCGATTTTCATTATGAGTTCTTTGAGGCGGCAATCAATGCCTCTCCAGCAGCCTTATCTGCCCTCTAGGCCGATAAGCGATCCTCCTCCAACTCCACATGACGCGCCACTTCATCAAAAGTGCGTATGTTGTCATTGTGAGTGAGGTTAACTCTCATATGCTCCCATAAGCGAGGTAGAGAGCGGATGACAGCTTGCACTTGCTGCTGATCCGATAGGACATGGCCCGCTTGAGTCAGCTCACCTATCATATTAGACATGGCTAAGATATGCTCCCGCATGGTGTGATCAGGACGCTTCTTATAGCCATCAAATCTAAAAAGTGAGTTGATGGAGCCTAGTGGTTGAAGTACCACCATATTGGAGCTTAACTACGTCACACAACTCTTTCATGGTGCGATACCTCTCAAACCTGAGGAGAAGATCATTTGACATGCTACTCAACAACGTTATGCGAGCGACACGGTCCTTCTTTCTAAATTTCTCATTGGCTTGAACTCGTCTTGGATTGGCCCTTTTGGCTTCAGTGAGATCCCTTGTCAATGGCTCTTGCAAGTCCTGCATCTCAAGCAGAAATTGAACCTTACGATGCCACACATCGTAATTAATACTCTTTGTCGACATCTTTCCCTTGTCAATGGCTCTTACAATTGAGATCAACGACTATGCTCTTTGCCGACATCTTTCTACAAAATAGAGACAAAGCGAATGTATGCATGTTAGCATCAACATATAGTTATAACATCAAGTTCTGCCCACCGCACAACCCTTGAATCGATCCAAGAGATGATGCATAACCTAGCAACGATAACCGAAAGATGACAACCAGGGCCACCAATCATGTCTCATATACTAAGTAGACCACCCCCAATCAACTCGATTGGTGCGAGGTTCAGACATTGAACAAGAAATCTGGTTTTTTTAGGTCCAATGTCACCCTTTATGTGTTGTCCAAGCATGCGAGTCAATGACCCCGGGCCATTACTCAAACATGCCAACAATAGTGAGAGGTATAAATACCTACCATCACTCGCGCGTATATATGTATGATGCTTTACCGCTCACAAATATTCAAGCCCATCTACCTTTCATTTTCTAGAAATATTTGATACTTACTCGAACAACAGTCAATCGACTTCTTCTGAATTTGTCTACGCAAGTATGCATCTAATGAAGGTATAAACCATGTAACTATCTTAAAAATAGTTGTAAACACCATGTTAGTCAATGAGGGAGGTCAAAAGTTGGTCAGATCTCATTCAGGTTGCCCTACTTTCTCTGTTAGTATCAGGTCCGGCGGCCCGCTGAAAATACCAGCGGATCGTCGAAAATCCAACTACCCACCGAAAACGACAGATTCTCTACTGGTCACAAATTTATATTCAGACGACCCGCAGGCCCAGCCAGCAATTGTCTGACAACCTTACAGAATAATCTGACATTTTCTATCTACGCTGCAGTATCCAGCGGCCCGCTGATACTGACGGGCTAAAGCCCTAATTCTGGTATTTCAGCGACAGAAATGCATCAGACGATTTTCATATACCAGTATTGGTTACTCTACCCTTGTTGGACTTTCTACTGTGTATTACTATGAACTCCTACCGAGATCTAGCGTTAAAACACATAGAATTCAAGTCTAGGATTTTGTCGACTAAAACCATAACGAACAAGTTTAGATTTACTGCAACCATGGTGTTCTTAAGCTTAAACAGATTCAAAAGTTCGAAAAGAAGCATTATGGCTCTGATACCAATGAAGGTTTAACTAGGTATAAACCTGTATGCATATCTAACATATAAGAATAACTTAGAGTATTAGATATACCGCAGCGGAAGTTGATCGAACGCCTAGACCCTTCTCAGAGTTCGGTTCTGCAGCGCCTTGTCTCTCTCCGTATGCCACTGGTACACCACAACCACAAGTTAGGGCTTGGCGTCATCTTTCACGATTCCAAGTGCCGATCTCAACTCATGCGTGTGATCCGATTGCTCCAAGCACTCGGATGACTTCCTCCCTCTCAAACCTAAACCTCTCTCTGTTTTTCTAGACATAAACATGAAAGGTTTCAAACTGAGAGGTCAGTTATAACAGAGGGTTATATATATAGGAGTCGTTTAGAACAGACAGAGTCGGTTCTGTACCCAGCGGTCGACCGGCCCAACCAGCGATCCGTTCAAAACTGCTCCACACACTTTTTCTAACAATGTATAATTCAGATATTTAGTTCATTATTTTGGCTCAGTGTAATTATAGAAGTAGATAGTACATTTCCTATTTTAGCAGATTTAGTATTTATTGTATTGCCTGTAATGTTGTATTTAAGGCGAGAAATTTCAACCCAATTAGACCCTCAGTTCGGAACGAAATAGAGTTCGACTTGAGGAACTGAAGGCAGCGAAACCTTTGTTCGCTCAGAATGAGTTTGGTTGAGTCCGAACATAGGCCTCCAATGTGAAGTTGAAGCTCCTTCCTGTGTCTCTCAATATAATTTGCTTGGCCCTGATCAAACATTTCCAGACTCATTAAAAAAATTGGGAGGATATCTTCTACTTTGTAATGTCATTTTCTTGTTGGAATTATTATCTTATTTCTCTGAACTTTCTTTCAAGCAACAACATGTATAAACTAAAATATCTAGCTGGTTGTTGGAATTATTATCTTATTTCTTTGAACTTTCTTTCAAGCATTAACATGTATAAACTGAAATATCTATCCGGTTGCTCGACTAGATCTATGACCAGTATAGTTTTTAATACATTGCTTACAGCTCCGGATCGCCCATTGGGAGCTTCAATTTAGTATAATCAAATCATTAAAATGTAATTTCAAAGTTAGAAGGGGAAAAAGTCAACACTATAATGCCCCATCCGTGGCCTCTTCGACTACAACGAGCCAGGAAAACTAAAGATATGTATAGAATAGTTCCACATGTTAATTGTAAATATATTACCAAAAAGTCAATGGTTTGAAAATGTCGTGGCACCTAATTATGCCATTGATAATTTTTTTTAAAAAAAAATTTAGAGGCAAACTATAATTTTCAATTTCAATTTTGACTTTCTGTCACATGTATTAGTTAATGCTCTTTATCACTCATGGCTGGTGAAAGTTGGTAGTATTTTTCTTTTATATAAAAATGATTGATATAAATTCAACCGATGTCACACATATGTCTCCGAATAAATTACAGATGAAGGTCTATAATAAATATATGAAGATCTATAGTATGATGTTATATTATAACTGTTGTATGCTATTATATTATTGTTTAGATATAGCCGCTGGAATAAAGATAACAATTAGAACAGGCTAGAACAATTCCAGACCTTTTATTCCTTCCGACAAATACGTCGTTCTGTCCTACTTATTTATTAGATTTAGATTTCTAGAAAATACATATATGTATGCTTTAAAAAAATTTCTAAAACTTATGTTTGGTATAAACTTAAAGTTGTGTTGTAGCTTAAGATGTTATTACTACTTTCGTCTTTGTGCCGGCGAAGAGCGACATCACTACTAGCTAGCGCTTAGGTTATCCAAAGAAACCAGAATTAAATTGTGTTTGGTATGAAATTTAAGAATTAGAAAGAAATATAGTAATATTTTTTATTAATATTGGTGTTGTTAATTATAAAATGACCGAAATATCCATTGCAATTTTATGCTCATAAATTATATTCGAATTCAAGCGGTACATCCAAAAGTGAGACATTTTTATTTGGAATCATCATGTTTATTAGTATATGTATTTAAGTCGAGTACGAAAACAAAATTGAGTAGGCTCACAAATTTAAAACATTCCCAGATTGTATTAATATATGTATATATGTTGCAAGTCTTAACTGTTGGGGTTTGCTTTAAAACCAAAGGAATAACAATTCTAACAGATCAAATAGCAAACCAGAAAATAACTAAAGAACTCGCAGAACCAACAGTGGAAAAACACCAAAAATTAAATTCATGAGCGGAAGCATACCTGAATCTATTGCTATGGCCAGGATCTTGATGCAAAGAACGTCTTGCTTGATTGCGGAAGTCCTTGATGTCATGAGAGAACCACCAAGGTGAGGAGGAGGCCTTCCAAGAGTTCAAGACATGCCCTTTGATGTCTTTAGCCTAAACAAAAGCACTATCTCTCTCTGTTTGATGGAAGTATTAGGGAGAGGGGCAGAATTGCTGCTATCAACGCATGTATGCAGCAGATTTCATAATTGTCTTGTCCCTTGGAGACCAATCCCATATATATAAGCCAAGGTAACTTGACATGCACTCATTTTCTATATTTATCCATCACAAAGATAGAAAAATGACTTTCCTAAGGTAACCACCTATTAAAGGCAATGCATCTTTTATACAAAACCATGCTTTTCTAATACTGCCACGTTTAGCATATTAGCATACTTAAAAATATTCATAATTAGCAGAATCACTAAGCCATAATTAGCGCACCTTCTAGATTGTTTCTATGCTGGCACATAGTCTGGAATTGTTCGTTCTAGTCCTAAAACGGATCGTTCCAACATAGGCTCATCAACCTATCTTAGCTAGAAATAATCCTACAATCTCCCACTTGGACTATTATGCTTAGTGTTATCTAATTATACTTAACTTAAAAGAGCTCATCATTTATGGTAATAAGTTTTGTACTCCAATTTCGTCCATCATTCATAATGATAAAGGACCAAGGAAGCTTTTGTTACATTATAGTCATTACAGGCCTCCAATCCCGTAAAGCCGTCGTAACTCAACCCACAATGATCACAATATCACTATAAATGAATGACATTGAATTTAGTTGTGTATAAGTGGTGTGGAAAATATACGTAAATGTGACTGTCACGTGTCCATATCCAACTTCATTGGTCATCCTAAAACTAAAGTGAGGTCAACTTAAATAAATTGAGAATGAAAATTGAAACTGAAAACTGAAACTTTATTCATTTCTACAGAAATTCTTTACATAATACACTGAAACTAAATAAACTAAAATCATTGTCAAATCTAGCACTCCCACTGAACAAAACTCCCACTAAATTACACCCATACTTGTTACATGTTTCAGAAACTGCTTGGGTATCAATACTTTGAGGGAAGGGGACGACCGGAGCATACTTGGTCGTCAGAGGTATCTCCTTTTTGCCTTCTGTTTCATTTCGGGCGGACCCGACTGAATCCTGGCGGATCGACGGAACTGGATCAGATGTCTCACCTTCATTTTTCTCCTCTGCTTCATTTCTGTCGGACCCGTCCAAATCCTGGCGGGTCGTCAGAATCGGTCCAGCGGGCTCAGCAGGCACATTTTTCTCTCTGGTCTCATTCTGTCGGGTTCGACTGTTTTCTGGCGGGTCCGCCAGAACTGGACCAGCGACCTCTTCAGGCATCTGGGGGCCGACGTACTGAGTTCCACTCCTCAAACAGTGAGTTATGGACTTGCATTCTTCCCTTGGGTTCACATCAGCTTGACCAGGGAACATTCCGGTTTTAGTGAGAGTCCCTTGATTTTGGGTATTCTCTTCGCTCTTGAATTTTGACACAAGGTATCCAACATCTTCCCTCAACTTGGACATCTCATCTCGCACCGAGAAATTAAACTTGCTCTGATCTTGCATAAACCCATCAACATTTGAGCGATATTGAGCCCAATAGCCCCCTTGATTGTTGCTTGAAGAGCTATTGTTGAATCCTCCTCGATTTGCCGGAGACGCTTGAGTTGGGTTAGCACTACCGCTAGGATTTCCATAGGAGAAACCAGCATGATTCTTTTTGTCGCGGTAAGTGTATTGACTTGGTGGGTTGTTTGTTGGGAGATATTGCGGGGGTGCCATGAGAGCATTCACATCCGCAATCGGCTCATCTCGCTCTACCATATAGCAAGTCTTCGCTGTGTGCCCTTCTTCTTCGCAGATTTGGCACTGGTTCACTGGTTCACTGGCTCGGGCCTAGAATTCATGTTCTTTATCATGGTTGTAAGGGCATCCAGCTGAGATTGGAGGTGCGTGTTCTTATCGACTTCTAGCCTTCCGCCACCACCACTGCTCTTGCCCCTCACGGACCAATTGGTTTAGGCACTCGCCATGTTCTCTATTAGGTCCTTTGCGTCCTTGCACCCCATGTTGAGGAATGATCCACCTGCAGTTGAATCAACACTTTGACGGGTTAGATGAGTCAAACCGTCATAAAAAGTAGTGATTAACCTAGTGCCAGCTATGTCATGGTGGGGACACATCCTTTGCAAATCCTTGAACCTTTCCCAAGCCTCAAACAAGTTTTCATCACTTTCTTGACTAAAGGTCAACAGTTCTCTAACAATTTTTGCGGTCTTAACCCTAGGGTAAAACCGTTCTAAGAAAGCTTTTGTCAGGTCATCCCAGGATTCAAATGGTTTGTCATTAAAGTTGTTCAACCAATCGGCGGCTCTATCCTTAAGAGAAAAAGGAAAAAGAGTCAATTGAGTGATTTCTGGTGTGACATCCTCAGGAAGCACAGTTGCACAATTCCGCAAAAACAATTGCAAGTGTTGGCTCGCATCCTCCGATGGTGAGCCTCCGAACGTGTCATTCTTGATCAGGGCGATGAGGGCGGGGCTGTAAAAGAGATCCTTTGTCCTTGCCGCCTTTGGAGGTTTCACCCCGAGCTTGATATTGTTAGCCATCGGAGTGCTGAATTCCTTCAAGGGGCGGTTGTCGGCGGCCTCCTTCATCTCTCTCATAGCGCGCTGAAGTGCTCGTTGGAATACGGCCTCATCAATGGGCACTTCCTCTTCGCCCGGCACCTCTTCCTCATCACCTCGGTCACCCATGAATTCAGACTCGGCTTGAACAAACTCCTCCTCCGAATCACTAGGTGACACTTCTGGTTCCCCCGGCTCTCGAGATGGTAAGAGCTCCGAGGTCGTTGCTTCCTTTCCCTTAGGTTGACCCTCCAAGAAAAGAATGGTTGGAGGAGCAACTAGGGAAGAAAGTTGATGGCTCTCTTCGCGCTTCTTCCGCAATCTCGTATTGTACTCGTGCTCGCTGAAAGTTTGGATTGTCTTTTTCCTTCTTCCGGCCAGTGCGCACACCTACAATTTAAGAAAAACGAAAGAAAAGTGAAAAGAGAACAAATTAAACCAAATAGAAAAAGAATAAATCCTAAAACTTGGTCACCGTCCCCGGCAACGGCGCCATTTTTGATCGGCTCGAAAACCAAGTCAAAACAAATCCTCAGAATCACCGATGTAAATCGTTTGCAGTGATAGCTTAAGGGTCGAATCCACAAGGACGGACTGTTCAAGCTCTAGGACTTAATTAATTCTAATTGGTCTAATTTGGCGAAAATAAGTCGGTGGTAAAAATAATGGTTGAAAGTATCTTTTTGGTGTTTTTCCGATAATAACTGAAAGTAAAACAATTAAACTAAGCAATCAATAGAGAGTAACAGTTCTAAACAGCAGCAAACAAGGTTTAAAATACGAAATTCAACAATTTGGAAAAGTTAGGGTCAATTGCTACGGGTTCCTACTCCTGGCCGTGTTTGGACGGGTCCAACAGAACACGCCGCTAGTGCAAATTACTTTGTTAAACGTTCTATGTGACATGCAGGTTCTCGAATTGGTCCAGGGCTTACAGCGCTAACTCTCGTTCTTGGCTTAAACAACTGGGTTCAACTCCTCAAACCTCCTAAAAACCCTAAGTTTCAACTCTCGTTCCATGGCTTAGGTTTTCTAGGTTTGACTTTCTTACCGGTAGGACAACCTTCTTCTCTCGATCTCAGGTAGGGACACGTCTCTCGACTAAGTCCCGGGTTCACCTCTCGGCTACTACCAATCCTATAGCAAGTGATTGTAAAAAGGCTTAGAGTTCCGGTTCTTGCTACCTATCAAACTAGACTCGGCCGCGTCTATTGGGTATAAACCATAGATCCAAGCAATTCACAAACAACAAGATTTAACAAAACAATCAAGAAAGCCAAAGCAAATCAAATAAAACGTCAACAAGAGTAAAGATCACATAGCTACCAAGTATCGGTTCCCTACAATTGCCCCTAAACTAGAAAACTACTCACTAATCATCATAAAACAACCACAAATAAACATGTTTACTGTATCAAGGCTCAAATCAAACAAGTATCAAGAGAATACAACAATAAACGGTGCAGATCTGTAGCAAAAATGGTTCTGGCGGGTCCGACTGTTTTCTGGCGGGTCCGACAGAATCGTCTGGCGGCTGCCCTTCTCCAAAGTTGCTCCAAATCTTGACCTAAACGTGGAATTCTCCTTTCTCTCTCTTCCTAGGCTCCTAATCAACCCAGGGACGCGTCCTAGGCGCCAGCCAAGCAGTTTCCAAAGCTGGCCTGACTTCCTGGACAAGAAACTGGCTTCCAAATCTGCTTGCTCGTCCGTTTCTGGCGGGTCCGTCCAAATCCTGGCGGGTCCGCCTGAAACCTGGCAGAGACGATTTGATCATTTTCAGCTCCAGTCTGGTTCTGTTGGTCCGTCCAAATCCTGGCGGGTCCGTCCAATTCCTAGCGGATCCGCCAGAAAGCTGGCAGCAGCAGTTTTCATCATCTTCCATGCCCGTTTCGAGTCCAAAATGACGCCAAATCTTCCAAAACCTGCAAAATAGCAGAGGCAACAGCAGTACCGCAGTTCTAACACAAAAATGAGATAAAATAGACTGAAAGTGCAACTTTTTGATTGGAATTGGGGCCTAAATGGGGTTGGAATGTATGCATGAAAACCTCCTATCATGTTTCACTAATGCCTCCATTGAAGAACACAGTCTTAACATCTATTTCATAAAACTCGAGATCCAAAATTGTACTAAAATTGCCATAATTACCCTAAAAGAGTCTTTCACTAAGAACTAACGAGAAAATCTCATTATGGTAATTTATTCATTTTAGGTGAAACACTTGGTGATAAGATGTCCCTTATGTCTTTTCACATTTCCTATAAAATCCCTTTGGTATTAAATGTCTATTTGCAACCAATGAGTTTCTTTCCTTTAGGTAATGTTACTAAGTCCCAAATATCATTATCACTTATGAACTTTATCTCTTTATTTATGACATTAATCCACTTCTATGAGTTTTAAACTCATGTTCTTAAATATAGACAACATAATCGTCCGATATTGTTTGTCTTTTCTTCCTAATGGATCTTGTAAGTACGAGTTCTTGATGTGTTTGCAGTTGTGTAATGACAACATTATCTTCAATTTAATTGTTACCAGGATCTAATTCCATAAATCCATAACAAAGTCTAATTTCGAGTCTAACAGTTTTCTTAAGTCCTTAAGCAACCTATTTGACTTTTCTGAGTTTGAGCAATCCGTTTGGTCCCTAACCAGTTTATCTCTTGCTCATATTTAGGGCTCGAGTCAAAAAGTCTATTGATTCCTCAAATAGTCTGTTTTGATTCTATAAGTGGAATGGTTCATTTTGAGTCCACAAAAAGGTCCGTATCCTACTCAGATTCAGGCCATATGTACTGTACTGATACTTTAATGGTCTCTTTTAATCCTGAAATATTTTCTTTGAGAATAAATGCATGTGGTTTCACCTTGAAGATAATATCAAAATATGTCATCTCTCCCCCTCAACCAAAACTTCCTCAAAGAACTTATCTTAATTTGTTTCTAAAATTTAATCTTAAATTGTGGGATATAATAATTTGTGTACTCTTTTGATCTTTTAGCATAACCAACTGAACAACCAATTATCCTTTCATCCAACTATTTCTCTTATGGCTTATAAAGCCGAGTTTTGTTAGATATCCCAAATATAATATGTGGACTTTCTAGTCTACATTTTCTTTGAGATTATAATTGTCTTAGTTGATACTTTCTTTAAGAATATAAATTGTTTTTCTTAATGAATTTGAGAAATTATAACTTTGCACAAAATATATTTTCTTCTTAAGAGTCAAAACTTAACTTTTGTGCTAAAGTATTCATAAATTCTCAATAGTTAATTTATGCATAAAATTTTAGTATCCATTTACATGCTTTCCTATATAAGCTATTATTTCCATACAAGGTCGTTATAAACTGAAGAAGAAATGGATCTATCTTATTTTGGACTATGAGACATGATAGGGTTAGATTGGTATCAGCCCACATTAGGGGCCCAAATGGGCTTGGGAAAGTTCCCATTGGCAACGGGCTCTAAGTTTCGGCCCGGAGCACAAGAGGCGGGAAGAAGCTTCCAGCCGAAGGGTAACTAACCGCACGCTGGGACCCACTCTGGCAAACAAACCGGGTTGTCAGAAGCCGTTATAACTGAATGCTGACGTGGAAAGGTACAGCCCCCCTAACTTCGACAAGAGGGAGAAGTTTAGAAGATCGGAGTCTAGACAAACGACAAAGGGTGTTCAGCTGTGCCTTATCGAAGGGTCAACAAAGATTAGGGACCCTATAGTCGCAAGGCAGTCTGTTAAAGGCGAACTGCTGAGTGAGAGTTCGCCCTAAAGCCACAAGGCATCGCAGAAAATCCGGGGTAAAGATGACGTCATTAGTTACTATAAATAGATACCCTCATGTACGAGTGGGGGGTTCCTCCTTTCATTATTCTATCTAGATAACATAGATGAGATTTGTAAACATCATTATGAAGCAATAAAATAATCTTTTTGTGTTGAATATTTCTCTTTCTCTCCCTATCTTACTCTAAATTTGTTGATCTACCTTAAATGAGCTAGATTTTGGGTTATCAAGACAAAATCAAATTTCTATTCTTAAAAGAACAAATAAATCATTAAAATGAAATTATAAAAAAAAGTCTCATATATGTCCAAATATAATCAATTACTAAACAACAACCTATGAACATTATAGCTTCCTAAATTGATTGTCTTGTTGTCACCACTATATGGATGTATCTTTCACCATCATTTGACTTTTGATAATCAAAAGGAAAATCCTAGAAATACATATGTGGTTGCTTCATCCGAATTAATCCACTATGTGTATATTGATACTAAAATAACTTATGCATAAACCTTTGCAAGAAGTATAATATTATTCTTGGCACCCCAAGTACAGTATTTCCTTAAATGCTCTTGTTTTCATAGAAGAATAACCCTTCAGATTCTGACTTTTCAATCAGCTTCTAAGCCTTAACTTTATTGGATTTCTTCTATAATTCAAAATTGCAGTTTTATTCTTAAATTTAATGTTTCTAACTTCCTTATATTCTTGTAGTCAAAATCAACTTGAGTAACCTACATTTTATCTTCAATTTGATTTTCTTCCTTTACCGTATTCAAATTGAGGGTTACATAACTCATCTTGAGCAAAATAGGAAGAAAAGTAAGCACTAATTAACCTTATTATCTTACGATATATTTTAGTGCTTATAATTTGAAGTATAAAAATAACATTTCCAAATAACATATACATTTTCTAAACTTTCTCCAAGAACTCTTAACTATATTGAATGACTAAGCGTTTTGCCATGAAATACATAAATGTAACTATTATCCATCTGTAAGTGCTCCTTGGGGTCTCCTTACAGAATTCAATTGATTACTATCACATTCTTGCAAAACAATAATTCCTCATATGAATCCTTTAGCCTCAATGAAATTAGAAACAATACCCCTTTAATATATCAAGAATGGTTTTTACCAAATGATCATATTATGTGTTTTTGACCTCAATGGGATTGTTGGTCCTTAACACATGGTCAAGATCAAATCAACTTGAGAGCCTTTAAATTTTTAAGTTGGAACGTTAAAGATGCTAGATATGCACTTACATTAATCCTTAATTGTATAACAATAAATCACAATATAAAGGTCCAAATATCATTGATGAAGGCTTAAAACCTAGATATCAAATAAATTTGTACCTAAGACTTAACCTCACTAGTCGTGGTTGGTAAAGCTTTAGGGTCGAACCCAAGGGACGGATTATGAATACCAGACTTATTCGTTCTCGAAATCTAGACAAATAATTTTTGGTTGAATTTTAGATTAAGAGAAATCTAGAGATGCAATAAAATAAATGTTTTTGGGTATTTTAATTATCTAAAATAATCTAATGCAATCTAGAAAATAATGTAAAGGTTTTGGGGTTTTTAACAATATTAAGGGCGTCTTAGGACTCGGGTTTCACTTCAGTTTGGACTTAGAACTATTAATCTATCACTTTTGATGAATCAATTAGCAAAGTTCTAAGCAATTACTCTCTGCTCGGTCCGAGCAAAGACCTTACTCGATCCGAACTGAGAGTAAAGGTGTTCTAACTTGGTTGACTTTGGTACTTTACAACTTGAGCCAGGGTTTGTTGGCTAAACCTAGACTTACTAAACCTCAGCTGTCGCTTGTTGGACTAGAAACTGGTTTAATCACAACCTAACCTAATGAGATTAATTAGACCACAACTTTTGGTATAGGTGTTAACTAATCTAAACTTGTTTGTTGGATTTCTTAAGGATATTTAGATGTTTTTTGGACTTATCTAAAAACTACACTTTTGGTGTTAGCTAATCTCCCCTTTCGGATCTACGATTTATCCCAAATACTTATCTAAATTAACTCAACTAACCTAACTTTGGAACTTAACTAAACGTGGCCATCATCTAGAAGTTAATCAGGTTATATCAAGCAATTCAAACAAGTAACAAAATATAATACTCAACAAAACAAATCTCAAGTAATATCATAACAAGCAATTCAAGTCATAGCATCGAAACATCCATTACTTCCTACTCCTAAAACTACATAAACTTAACCTAACATACTATTACAAACAATAACAAAAGATATAGAAATAACATGATACAAGCCATAGAAAATAGAGAAGAAAACATAATAGAATAAACCGAATACTCCCTTATGCTTCTAATCGTCTTCTAGGGCCATGGGGTGTTGCAAGGCGTGACTCCAACCTTCCTCTTGCTGCCGTCGCTTCAAGATTCGGGATTGCTTCGATGAATTTGGTGGAAATAGCGCTAGAAAGGAGGAAGGAGGCCATGGAGGCCTCCTCCTCCAAGATGGAGGCTAGGGTAACCAAAGATGCCTCTCTTCTGGGAGAAAGAGGCTTATATAGCATGTCTTAAACACTTGGGCAGGAGGCTAGGGCGTTAAGGGAAGAAAATCCATCAAAATAATGAGTTTCCATGCATGAAAACCTTCCAAAATAGCTATGTCGGCTCTCTGTTCGGACCGAACAAGGGTCTGCTCGGACCGAGTAAGCATTATGGACCATATGAGTCTGCTCGGAGTGCTGCTCGGGGTGCTGCTCGGGTCGAGCACAGGGGCGCTCGGGTCAAGCAAAGGGGCGCTCGGGTCAAACAAGGAGTCTGCTCGGACCGAACAGTGAGTCCAGCATTGAGATAGTATTTCGACCATAATTCCTTCATCCGAACTCCGATTGAGGTGATTCAAAAATCGTTAGAAAGCTTAGGATGAGCTCTACAATACTATTGACTCTATTTAGCCCTTTTCTTCCCTCAAATCCACCATTAGGTCCGAGCATGAGTCATTCGATCCGAATGGTGGTCTGAACAACGCCTCCAAGTGCTAGGAATGAGTCGTCTAGCGTGTGCCAAGTGCCAAAATCCATCTACAAGCTCGAATGTCACCAAAAATCATCAAAGTCCTGTAAAATAAGAGAAGGAACGACGACAAAGCCAAATCCTAGAAAAGCATAGTAATTTATAGAATAATTTAATGGTTTGAGTATCTTTTGAGTGTCAAGTACGGTCCAAATAACAACAAATAATAATGATATCAAATCCCCCCAAACTTAAACTTTGCTTGTCCTCAAGCAACGCTCTAAGCTTAGAATTTTGGACTGTACTTAAATTTACAATAATGCATCGGATCCCAAACCAAGAAATGTCATGAAACCAATTGCTTATGCCTAAGATTTTTCACACCTCAACAAATAGAGCTAAATCAAAATTATTTTCAAGTACTAAGTTTAGATTTCTACTAGCAAATCAATGCCTCTCTTGGTCCTAATAAAGCTTTTCTTAATTCAAGAACTCTAGCTTCACTTTATCAATTCACATGCAATCTCAATTTCAATTACCCGTTTTTTTTCGTGTCTCACAAAAATTTGTAAAGAAGTTTTATCAAAGTTGGAAAATTTATAATGAATCTAACTCAACCGAATTCTTTAGTTTTCACCAATTTATTTGTGCAAGTCGAGTCGCGGTGATTTACATCACTTAGGGTTTTATGCTATTGAGACTTGGATTGAGCTACCGGCACATGACGCACCGGGGAGGTCGGACCGGTTTTTATGCCTTACCGCTACGGTCCACTTGTGGATCAATTACGCCTTACCGCGACCACCCTCCAATATTTGTGGATTTTTGTTTGTTTGATTTTTAAGTCTCTTCGCACCCTCATTTACGCAACTATTTAGATTTTGTCCAATTTAAGTTTGCTTGTTGGTGATTCAAGCGATTAAGACCAAGTCAAGATTCATTTTATACGTTCCAAAATTGATAAAAATTCTTTTTAACAAAAGTTTGCAAGCCACAAATCAGTTCACTCGGCAAAAACTTGTGAGAGTTGACTTAAAGTGATTTAACAATTTCAAGCATCCAAAAATCGAGTTCTATCATTTCAAAACAATTTCACTTCGGTCCATTGGTGCATAAAGATCAACTAGAGATGTCTAAACATTCTAAAGCACTTGAGAAAACTTTTGATTCGCTTTAAACCTTTTCAAAACAGTGTGAGATTGTCATTCAAATCCAAATCGAGAGAAACTAGGCACAATCAACAAATTTCTCAAACAAAACAAGGCAAGTGTAGTGCAAAAATTTGGCGACATGAGTTGAAAACTTCAATTTTTCCTCCTATTTCCCTTCCCCCAAGCTTAAATCAAGCATTGTCCTCAATGCAATCAATCAAATAGAAAAGTAAACAGGAAGGAAAAGAGAGCTTAGCCAATTTTTGCTTTGCACCGTGTTGATTTGATCCTAGTTTATCTTTCAATGTCTAGGATGGCTCCAATTGTCTTCTAGATCTGTTATGCAACCCGTATGAGGTCGTGCGGGGGTTTCTCGAGTCTTCTAACCCTTGGTGCTCTGGCACGAGTTGCACTTGACATTGTTGTGATCCTACAAAACAAACAAACACAAAACTCCAAATTAAACACTAATTTTTTTATATTTTAAAATTAAAAGAAAAAAAACTAATGAATAAATAAAATAAAAGATACAATGTCTAGTCTCTCGATACTTAAATAAGGATCCAATATCAACACCGTCCCCGGCAACGGCGCCAATTTGATGAAGGCTTAAAACCTAGATATCAAATAAATTTGTACCTAAGACTTAACCTCACTAGTCGTGGTTGGTAAAGCTTTAGGGTCGAACCCAAGGGACGGATTATGAATACCAGACTTATTCGTTCTCGAAATCTAGACAAATAATTTTTGGTTGAATTTTAGATTAAGAGAAATCTAGAGATGCAATAAAATAAATGTTTTTGGGTATTTTAATTATCTAAAATAATCTAATGCAATCTAGAAAATAATGTAAAGGTTTTGGGGTTTTTAACAATATTAAGGGCGTCTTAGGACTCGGGTTTCACTTCAGTTTGGACTTAGAACCATTAATCTATCACTTTTGATGAATCAATTAGCAAAGTTCTAAGCAATTACTCTCTGCTCGGTCCGAGCAAAGACCTTACTCGATCCGAACTGAGAGTAAAGGTGTTCTAACTTGGTTGACTTTGGTACTTTACAACTTGAGCCAGGGTTTGTTGGCTAAACCTAGACTTACTAAACCTCAGCTGTCGCTTGTTGGACTAGAAACTGGTTTAATCACAACCTAACCTAATGAGATTAATTAGACCACAACTTTTGGTATAGGTGTTAACTAATCTAAACTTGTTTGTTGGATTTCTTAAGGATATTTAGATGTCTTTTGGACTTATCTAAAAACTACACTTTTGGTGTTAGCTAATCTCCCCTTTCGGATCTACGATTTATCCCAAATACTTATCTAAATTAACTCAACTAACCTAACTTTGGAACTTAACTAAACGTGGCCATCATCTAGAAGTTAATCAGGTTATATCAAGCAATTCAAACAAGTAACAAAATATAATACTCAACAAAACAAATCTCAAGTAATATCATAACAAGCAATTCAAGTCATAGCATCCAAACATCCATTACTTCCTACTCCTAAAACTACATAAACTTAACCTAACATACTATTACAAACAATAACAAAAGATATAGAAATAACAAGATACAAGCCATAGAAAATAGAGAAGAAAACATAATAGAATAAACCGAATACTCCCTTATGCTTCTAATCGTCTTCTAGGGCCATGGGGTGTTGCAAGGCGTGACTCCAACCTTCCTCTTGCTGCCGTCGCTTCAAGATTCGGGTTTGCTTCGATGAATTTGGTGGAAATAGCGCTAGAAAGGAGGAAGGAGGCCATGGAGGCCTCCTCCTCCAAGATGGAGGCTAGGGTAACCAAAGATGCCTCTCTTCTGGGAGAAAGAGGCTTATATAGCATGTCTTAAACACTTGGGCAGGAGGCTAGGGCGTTAAGGGAAGAAAATCCATCAAAATAATGAGTTTCCATGCATGAAAACCTTCCAAAATAGCTATGTCGGCTCTCTGTTCGGACCGAACAAGGGTCTGCTCGGACCGAGTAAGCATTATGGACCATATGAGTCTGCTCGGAGTGCTGCTCGGGGTGCTGCTCGGGTCGAGCACAGGGGCGCTCGGGTCAAGCAAAGGGGCGCTCGGGTCAAACAAGGAGTCTGCTCGGACCGAACAGTGAGTCCAGCATTGAGATAGTATTTCGACCATAATTCCTTCATCCGAACTCCGATTGAGGTGATTCAAAAATCGTTAGAAAGCTTAGGATGAGCTCTACAATACTATTGACTCTATTTAGCCCTTTTCTTCCCTCAAATCCACCATTAGGTCCGAGCATGAGTCATTCGATCCGAATGGTGGTCTGAACAACGCCTCCAAGTGCTAGGAATGAGTCGTCTAGCGTGTGCCAAGTGCCAAAATCCATCTACAAGCTCGAATGTCACCAAAAATCATCAAAGTCCTGTAAAATAAGAGAAGGAACGACGACAAAGCCAAATCCTAGAAAAGCATAGTAATTTATAGAATAATTTAATGGTTTGAGTATCTTTTGAGTGTCAAGTACGGTCCAAATAACAACAAATAATAATGATATCAAATCCCCCCAAACTTAAACTTTGCTTGTCCTCAAGCAACGCTCTAAGCTTAGAATTTTGGACTGTACTTAAATTTACAATAATGCATCGGATCCCAAACCAAGAAATGTCATGAAACCAATTGCTTATGCCTAAGATTTTTCACACCTCAACAAATAGAGCTAAATCAAAATTATTTTCAAGTACTAAGTTTAGATTTCTACTAGCAAATCAATGCCTCTCTTGGTCCTAATAAAGCTTTTCTTAATTCAAGAACTCTAGCTTCACTTTATCAATTCACATGCAATCTCAATTTCAATTACCCGTTTTTTTTCGTGTCTCACAAAAATTTGTAAAGAAGTTTTATCAAAGTTGGAAAATTTATAATGAATCTAACTCAACCGAATTCTTTAGTTTTCACCAATTTATTTGTGCAAGTCGAGTCGCGGTGATTTACATCACTTAGGGTTTTATGCTATTGAGACTTGGATTGAGCTACCGGCACATGACGCACCGGGGAGGTCGGACCGGTTTTTATGCCTTACCGCTACGGTCCACTTGTGGATCAATTACGCCTTACCGCGACCACCCTCCAATATTTGTGGATTTTTGTTTGTTTGATTTTTAAGTCTCTTCGCACCCTCATTTACGCAACTATTTAGATTTTGTCCAATTTAAGTTTGCTTGTTGGTGATTCAAGCGATTAAGACCAAGTCAAGATTCATTTTATACGTTCCAAAATTGATAAAAATTCTTTTTAACAAAAGTTTGCAAGCCACAAATCAGTTCACTCGGCAAAAACTTGTGAGAGTTGACTTAAAGTGATTTAACAATTTCAAGCATCCAAAAATCGAGTTCTATCATTTCAAAACAATTTCACTTCGGTCCATTGGTGCATAAAGATCAACTAGAGATGTCTAAACATTCTAAAGCACTTGAGAAAACTTTTGATTCGCTTTAAACCTTTTCAAAACAGTGTGAGATTGTCATTCAAATCCAAATCGAGAGAAACTAGGCACAATCAACAAATTTCTCAAACAAAACAAGGCAAGTGTAGTGCAAAAATTTGGCGACATGAGTTGAAAACTTCAATTTTTCCTCCTATTTCCCTTCCCCCAAACTTAAATCAAGCATTGTCCTCAATGCAATCAATCAAATTGAAAAGTAAACAGGAAGGAAAAGAGAGCTTAGCCAATTTTTGCTTTGCACCGTGTTGATTTGATCCTAGTTTATCTTTCAATGTCTAGGATGGCTCCAATTGTCTTCTAGATCTGTTATGCAACCCGTATGAGGTCGTGCGGGGGTTTCTCGAGTCTTCTAACCCTTGGTGCTCTGGCACGAGTTGCACTTGACATTGTTGTGATCCTACAAAACAAACAAACACAAAACTCCAAATTAAACACTAATTTTTTTATATTTTAAAATTAAAAGAAAAAAAACTAATGAATAAATAAAATAAAAGATACAATGTCTAGTCTCTCGATACTTAAATAAGGATCCAATATCAACACCGTCCCCGACAACGGCGCCAATTTGATGAAGGCTTAAAACCTAGATATCAAATAAATTTGTACCTAAGACTTAACCTCACTAGTCGTGGTTGGTAAAGCTTTAGGGTCGAACCCAAGGGACGGATTATGAATACCAGACTTATTCGTTCTCGAAATCTAGACAAATAATTTTTGGTTGAATTTTAGATTAAGAGAAATCTAGAGATGCAATAAAATAAATGTTTTTGGGTATTTTAATTATCTAAAATAATCTAATGCAATCTAGAAAATAATGTAAAGGTTTTGGGGTTTTTAACAATATTAAGGGCGTCTTAGGACTCGGGTTTCACTTCAGTTTGGACTTAGAACCATTAATCTATCACTTTTGATGAATCAATTAGCAAAGTTCTAAGCAATTACTCTCTGCTCGGTCCGAGCAAAGACCTTACTCGATCCGAACTGAGAGTAAAGGTGTTCTAACTTGGTTGACTTTGGTACTTTACAACTTGAGCCAGGGTTTGTTGGCTAAACCTAGACTTACTAAACCTCAGCTGTCGCTTGTTGGACTAGAAACTGGTTTAATCACAACCTAACCTAATGAGATTAATTAGACCACAACTTTTGGTATAGGTGTTAACTAATCTAAACTTGTTTGTTGGATTTCTTAAGGATATTTAGATGTCTTTTGGACTTATCTAAAAACTACACTTTTGGTGTTAGCTAATCTCCCCTTTCGGATCTACGATTTATCCCAAATACTTATCTAAATTAACTCAACTAACCTAACTTTGGAACTTAACTAAACGTGGCCATCATCTAGAAGTTAATCAGGTTATATCAAGCAATTCAAACAAGTAACAAAATATAATACTCAACAAAACAAATCTCAAGTAATATCATAACAAGCAATTCAAGTCATAGCATCCAAACATCCATTACTTCCTACTCCTAAAACTACATAAACTTAACCTAACATACTATTACAAACAATAACAAAAGATATAGAAATAACAAGATACAAGCCATAGAAAATAGAGAAGAAAACATAATAGAATAAACCGAATACTCCCTTATGCTTCTAATCGTCTTCTAGGGCCATGGGGTGTTGCAAGGCGTGACTCCAACCTTCCTCTTGCTGCCGTCGCTTCAAGATTCGGGTTTGCTTCGATGAATTTGGTGGAAATAGCGCTAGAAAGGAGGAAGGAGGCCATGGAGGCCTCCTCCTCCAAGATGGAGGCTAGGGTAACCAAAGATGCCTCTCTTCTGGGAGAAAGAGGCTTATATAGCATGTCTTAAACACTTGGGCAGGAGGCTAGGGCGTTAAGGGAAGAAAATCCATCAAAATAATGAGTTTCCATGCATGAAAACCTTCCAAAATAGCTATGTCGGCTCTCTGTTCGGACCGAACAAGGGTCTGCTCGGACCGAGTAAGCATTATGGACCATATGAGTCTGCTCGGAGTGCTGCTCGGGGTGCTGCTCGGGTCGAGCACAGGGGCGCTCGGGTCAAGCAAAGGGGCGCTCGGGTCAAACAAGGAGTCTGCTCGGACCGAACAGTGAGTCCAGCATTGAGATAGTATTTCGACCATAATTCCTTCATCCGAACTCCGATTGAGGTGATTCAAAAATCGTTAGAAAGCTTAGGATGAGCTCTACAATACTATTGACTCTATTTAGCCCTTTTCTTCCCTCAAATCCACCATTAGGTCCGAGCATGAGTCATTCGATCCGAATGGTGGTCTGAACAACGCCTCCAAGTGCTAGGAATGAGTCGTCTAGCGTGTGCCAAGTGCCAAAATCCATCTACAAGCTCGAATGTCACCAAAAATCATCAAAGTCCTGTAAAATAAGAGAAGGAACGACGACAAAGCCAAATCCTAGAAAAGCATAGTAATTTATAGAATAATTTAATGGTTTGAGTATCTTTTGAGTGTCAAGTACGGTCCAAATAACAACAAATAATAATGATATCAAATCCCCCCAAACTTAAACTTTGCTTGTCCTCAAGCAACGCTCTAAGCTTAGAATTTTGGACTGTACTTAAATTTACAATAATGCATCGGATCCCAAACCAAGAAATGTCATGAAACCAATTGCTTATGCCTAAGATTTTTCACACCTCAACAAATAGAGCTAAATCAAAATTATTTTCAAGTACTAAGTTTAGATTTCTACTAGCAAATCAATGCCTCTCTTGGTCCTAATAAAGCTTTTCTTAATTCAAGAACTCTAGCTTCACTTTATCAATTCACATGCAATCTCAATTTCAATTACCCGTTTTTTTTCGTGTCTCACAAAAATTTGTAAAGAAGTTTTATCAAAGTTGGAAAATTTATAATGAATCTAACTCAACCGAATTCTTTAGTTTTCACCAATTTATTTGTGCAAGTCGAGTCGCGGTGATTTACATCACTTAGGGTTTTATGCTATTGAGACTTGGATTGAGCTACCGGCACATGACGCACCGGGGAGGTCGGACCGGTTTTTATGCCTTACCGCTACGGTCCACTTGTGGATCAATTACGCCTTACCGCGACCACCCTCCAATATTTGTGGATTTTTGTTTGTTTGATTTTTAAGTCTCTTCGCACCCTCATTTACGCAACTATTTAGATTTTGTCCAATTTAAGTTTGCTTGTTGGTGATTCAAGCGATTAAGACCAAGTCAAGATTCATTTTATACGTTCCAAAATTGATAAAAATTCTTTTTAACAAAAGTTTGCAAGCCACAAATCAGTTCACTCGGCAAAAACTTGTGAGAGTTGACTTAAAGTGATTTAACAATTTCAAGCATCCAAAAATCGAGTTCTATCATTTCAAAACAATTTCACTTCGGTCCATTGGTGCATAAAGATCAACTAGAGATGTCTAAACATTCTAAAGCACTTGAGAAAACTTTTGATTCGCTTTAAACCTTTTCAAAACAGTGTGAGATTGTCATTCAAATCCAAATCGAGAGAAACTAGGCACAATCAACAAATTTCTCAAACAAAACAAGGCAAGTGTAGTGCAAAAATTTGGCGACATGAGTTGAAAACTTCAATTTTTCCTCCTATTTCCCTTCCCCCGAACTTAAATCAAGCATTGTCCTCAATGCAATCAATCAAATAGAAAAGTAAACAGGAAGGAAAAGAGAGCTTAGCCAATTTTTGCTTTGCACCGTGTTGATTTGATCCTAGTTTATCTTTCAATGTCTAGGATGGCTCCAATTGTCTTCTAGATCTGTTATGCAACCCGTATGAGGTCGTGCGGGGGTTTCTCGAGTCTTCTAACCCTTGGTGCTCTGGCACGAGTTGCACTTGACATTGTTGTGATCCTACAAAACAAACAAACACAAAACTCCAAATTAAACACTAATTTTTTTATATTTTAAAATTAAAAGAAAAAAAACTAATGAATAAATAAAATAAAAGATACAATGTCTAGTCTCTCGATACTTAAATAAGGATCCAATATCAACACCGTCCCCGGCAACGGCGCCAATTTGTTGAAGGCTTAAAACCTAGATATCAAATAAATTTGTACCTAAGACTTAACCTCACTAGTCGTGGTTGGTAAAGCTTTAGGGTCGAACCCAAGGGACGGATTATGAATACCAGACTTATTCGTTCTCGAAATCTAGACAAATAATTTTTTGTTGAATTTTAGATTAAGAGAAATCTAGAGATGCAATAAAATAAATATTTTTGGGTATTTTAATTATCTAAAATAATCTAATGCAATCTAGAAAATAATGTAAAGGTTTTGGGGTTTTTAACAATATTAAGGGCGTCTTAGGACTCGGGTTTCACTTCAGTTTGGACTTAGAACCATTAATCTATCACTTTTGATGAATCAATTAGCAAAGTTCTAAGCAATTACTCTCTGCTCGGTCCGAGCAAAGACCTTACTCGATCCGAACTGAGAGTAAAGGTGTTCTAACTTGGTTGACTTTGGTACTTTACAACTTGAGCCAGGGTTTGTTGGCTAAACCTAGACTTACTAAACCTCAGCTGTCGCTTGTTGGACTAGAAACTGGTTTAATCACAACCTAACCTAATGAGATTAATTAGACCACAACTTTTGGTATAGGTGTTAACTAATCTAAACTTGTTTGTTGGATTTCTTAAGGATATTTAGATGTCTTTTGGACTTATCTAAAAACTACACTTTTGGTGTTAGCTAATCTCCCCTTTCGGATCTACGATTTATCCCAAATACTTATCTAAATTAACTCAACTAACCTAACTTTGGAACTTAACTAAACGTGGCCATCATCTAGAAGTTAATCAGGTTATATCAAGCAATTCAAACAAGTAACAAAATATAATACTCAACAAAACAAATCTCAAGTAATATCATAACAAGCAATTCAAGTCATAGCATCCAAACATCCATTACTTCCTACTCCTAAAACTACATAAACTTAACCTAACATACTATTACAAACAATAACAAAAGATATAGAAATAACAAGATACAAGCCATAGAAAATAGAGAAGAAAACATAATAGAATAAACCGAATACTCCCTTATGCTTCTAATCGTCTTCTAGGGCCATGGGGTGTTGCAAGGCGTGACTCCAACCTTCCTCTTGCTGCAAGGCGTGACTCCAACCTTCCTCCTACTTCTAATTTTCTTTTTCATGTTCTAGTCAGTTTAATTGTTCATAGTACACTAGATGTCTCTTTTATTTTGGTTTCAACTAATCAAGAGAAGTTCATTAAAGGGGGGCAGTTTGAAGCCAAATTTTCTTTTTTCTTTTTCTTTCTTTTCCTTCTCTCTTTTCTTTGAAGTATCATGTCCATGAATTTGAGACGCATGCATCACTTAATAAAGAGATCAATAATAGGAGCATCTAGGGTTCTTGCCTGTGAGCAAGTGTCTGGATGTATTCTTGACTGATTTAATAAGCCAAGTAGATAAACAATAATCATTGGTATGGTGTTTAATAAAAGGATTAAGCATGGAAGCACTAGGTTTCTTGCCTGTGAGCAAGTATCTGGGTGTGGATATGAGTAAATTCCATAAATTAAAGTGCATGACCTTAGTTCCATATCATTTGTTGTGTTATATCAGTCTTGAACTCCTTGGATTTCATGCCTGTGAGCATGTGTTCAAGCAGGGATAAGGCTGACAAAAGAGCAATAATAATAGAGTAAAATAGATAATAGTCATATACTTGTACTTAGTGTATTTAATATGTCTAAGAGGATGTTCCTGTATCCATGACTAATCTCAACAAAAAGGACTAAGATGCATAGAAAAGTAAAAATAAACCAGAGATATGAGGAGGTGACTAAATCATATATTTGTCAGGGGCATATCTGCAAAAAAATATACACATGATAATAATAGAAAATTTCAAGGATATATATATATATATATATAATAACATCAACGAATATTTTGTCCTCAATATGTAGGGTCATATCTCATAAACAAAAAAAATAATAATAACAGACAAAAAAAAAAATATATAGGTGTACAGTGTAAGTTTTATAATAAGAACCAGTTATGTTATCACATGACAAGAATAATAATAGATATCAATAGTAATGCACACGCCCAATAAAAAAAATATATGGTATGTATGTTATTCTTCTTTGAGCATGGCATATACTAGTATACCCATGATTATGTTTGTCCAGTTGTTAACATTATGAAAAGATCATATATATGAAGCATTAGGTATGGTTTATAAATTCAGAGATTCATGAATCAGTGCAGTAATCATAAATTCTAGCCCAGTCTCTTTGATTATACGCGGTTTAGGTATACCAGCATAGAAACAAGTATGATGTTTAATTCTTGTGGATATAGGTTGATATCTCATTTCCTTGTATTTTTCCAGGATTCGACTTTGCCGTCGCTCTCTCTCATTGTATACAGGTTTTGATGAAGAACAAGAGGAAAACAGACTCAAAGAACCTCGGGATGCTTGCTTTTAGGTCGGACGACTCATTCCTAGCGCTAGGCACACGATCCAGACCGTCATACGGGCCACATGCCACCTAAGACGCTAAGTCCAGGCTTCAGTTCGGGTCGAACATCTCCAGTTCGGATCGAACCAAGCTCTGCACCGGACTTAGCACATTTTCCACTTCTCCATGGCCAGTTCGGACCGAACTCTCTCCTGTTCGGGTCGAACTGGGACCTTTGCAGCGAATCCTCTCACTCCAGGTCGAACTGACCTCTGTCTGGCCCCGAAGTGACTCATATGGCATGTTTTTCTGAATTAGGAAGATGATTTGTAGCGAGATTTGATGCTCTGGACGACCTAGCTTGCTCCCCAAGCACCCGAGGCTTCTATATAAGGTCTCCTCTGCCCTGGCGGCAGAGTTTCTTGGCTCTGGGCGATTTTGCATACCTCCTTTGAGTTCTTCATTGATTCTCTTGATTCTTTCACTGTTTTTGAGGCGACGGCAGCGAGCAGTGAGAGATCTATCATACATTCACCTTCCACAGTTCTAGATAGCAAAGTTTAAGTTGCAAAGGAGTAGTTGGTTATTTCTTTTCATGCTTATTACTTCTCTATTGATGGACATGTATCTTTATTGCTTTATTACTGTTGTTATGTGTTGTTTTAGTTCGATGTCTGAATAGTTTACTTTAGTCATAGGGTAAGATGTAGCTTAGGTTTAGTTTGATGTTGTTGTTATGATATGCTTGATACTTGACATGCTATTTATCTATTTGGAATTAATTGTTGCTTAGTTTATTGCTGTTGTTTGATTTATTTTGCTTCTGAATTTACTGCAGGGTTTGGTTAAGTTACGAATTTAAACAGACAATAGTTGTAAGTTAAGTATTTGAGTTAAGCCACAGATCTGAAAGGATAGGTTAGGTGTGCCGAAAGGCACAACTTCTAAACTACTTGAAAGAGTGTTTAGATAACCAAGGAAAACAAATAGTAAAACCCTTGTAAACTTGTGCCAACGTGAAAGTTTATGTCTAGTGAACTTGGGCGAGTTTAGTAGAGTCCTGTGCTAGTTTCTGACCCGAAAGGCGAAAGTTGAGGGTTAGGGATTGTAGTTGCAGCCAGACTAGACTCGTGGCATCGTCAAAGTCAAGTGTACCATTCAACAACTCAGATCCATGCTTTCAGTTCGGACCGAACTGAAGGTAGGATTCCTAGGACTTCGAGTTAATTATGAAAGTAATTGATTTCAATTTCTCTAGAGGCTAAACCTAGGGAAATCTGATCCCTAGGACGCCTTTTTATCATTAGAAAAATCACAAATTTATCATGTGTTTGTTTAATTGTTTGAGTTTTGTCATTAGAGTCCAAAACCCCCAAAAATATCTACATTCTAGCACTTTACTATTAGTTCTTTATTTTATTCAAAAAAATCCCTTTTCATCTGTCTAGCTTTTGAGAACCAGTAAGTCCGGTACTCATTAATCCGTCCCTTGGGTTCGTCCCTAAACCTTACTCCAAACGACTAGTGAAGTTAGGTTCTAGGTACAAATTTATTTGATACTTAGGTCTTAAAATCCTTCATCAAATTGGCGCCGTTGCCGGGGACGGTGTTGATATTGGATACTTGGTGTAGGAAGAAGGGACCTCGTGCAAAGTCCCAACCTCCTATTTTGCGTCGATATTTTCTCCGAGGGTTGCAGGAAGATCCGGAGCTGCGACAAGTCGATTTCCTCCAAGAAATCAACCAAGCGCAACAACTAGGGTCATCTTCGACCTCCAGTTCGACCCAAACTGAACCTGGTGCAGAGAGAAGCAGGAGCTACCATGGCAGCGAACAACCCTCACGTTGACATCGCGGCCGAGACGCAGCACTTGGAGCAACTCAGGCTCCAATTAGAGCGAGATCGACGAGAATTCGACGATGAGCGTCGCAGGTGGACCAATGATGATGAGAGCATTGGGAACAACTCTGATGGGGAGCAAGAAAACCCCAACAAATCTCTTATGGAGTATTGTGCTCCGAAGGCCAAGCACGTGGCAAGGCCGGTTGTCATTCCTGGGATCGATGCGAACAACATGCAGATCGCCCCCGCTTACGTGACCATGGTTCAACAAAGCCCGTTCCATGGGAACGACCACGAGGACCCCCATGCTCATCTTCAAACTTTTTTGATTACATTAGAATTATTAAAATGAATGGGGTCCCACAACAAGTTGTTAGACTCTTGCTGTTTAGGTTTAGCCTCAAAGACAAAGCCCAAAAGTGGTACAAAACATTGAAAAAGGGGTCTATCAGATCTTGGGATGAAATGGCTCAAACCTTTCTCGACAAATACTTTCCAACCGATAGGGCTGACTCAATAAGGAGAGAAATCACCAACTTTCAACACAAAGAGGATGAATCTATGAGTGATGCTTGGGAATGGTTTAGGGATCTAGAAACCTCGTGTCCCCATCATGGAATTCAAGAGTGGTTGATAGTTAAAACTTTTTATAACAGTTTGTATGATAATATTAAGATCAACCTTGACTCTCTTTCAAGTGGAAGTTTCCTCCAGCTTGATGCGGCAGCCGGAAGAGAACTACTTGACCGGTGTGCAAGGCAATACCATTGGATGCCAATGGTCAGCTCTCGCCAATCAAACTCAAGGCAGCAAGTGCACAGCGTCTCAACCAAGGACGAGAGGATCGCCGAGCTCGAGGCCGAGCTTGCCGTGTTTCAATCCGCACAAGGCTCTCATCTTAACAAAGGAGAATGCGGATGTTGCGGCGAGGAGGGGCATACTTCCGTCGACTGCCCTTTGGCTCAACCCGAGGCCGACAGTCCTCAAGTCAATGCCATTAACGGGAATTTTGGTCAAAAATACCCGTACACCGGCCCTGGCCCCTCAAATTTTAAAAGAAATAATCAGTTCACCAACAATAGGGATTAGCCCTTCCAAAGGAAGTCCGCCTTTGGCGAACTTACTGATGTTGTCCAGACCTTTATGGCTGGCCAGACTAAGTTTAATCTTCAAATTAGGTCTGATGTTGATGAATTGAAATCTAACACAGGGGCAATAAAGAGGATGGAGCGCTTATTGGAGGCACATCTAGCCAAGGAGCAAGAAAAGCTCCCAGGGCAGCCTCAAGTCAATCCAAATGCCGATTGCAAGGCCCTCCATGCCTTGAGGAGCGGGAAGCAGTACGAAGACCCGCCCATGCTAGCAGAAACAGCTGACCAGCCCTCAGTTCGACCTGAAGCAGTCCCAGTTCGGGTCGAACCAGCTGAAGAAGAGCCCATTTTGCAGCAGATAGCATCATTCCCGCCCCTCACCAGCCCAGTTCGACCCGAACCCACTCCTGTTCGGTCCGAACCAGAGGCTGAGGAGTCAACCCAGGGGCCAGTTCGACCTGGATCCAATTCTGTTCGACCCGAACCAGACACAGTTTGGTCCGAACCCAAGGTGAACGCAGGGCAAGGCAAGGGAAAAGACATTCAAGCCAAACCTGCTTACCAACCTCCGGTCCCATTCCCACAGAGGTTGAGGAAGAGCAATGAGGATGCGCAGTTCAGGGCCTTCTGGGAAATTCTGAAGGAGATGAAGATCACGATCCCCTTCATGGACGCCGTGACACAGGTGCCGATATATGCTAAATTTTTGAAAGAACTCTGTACCGGCAAGTTGACTCTAGAGGAGTTGAAATCCGTTGCTCTGACACATGGGAGCAGCGAACCTTTGAGGAAGATGCCGCCCAAATTAGTGGACCCGGGGAGGTTTGTTCTCTCCTCCGTCATCGGAAATGCCATCATCAAGCAAGCTCTATGCGACATGGGGGCCGGTGTGAGCCTCATGCCCAAGGCAGTCTATGAAAAGGTAGGTTCGGCGAGCTAAGCCCGACAGCTATATCTATCAAGCTTGCGGACTCCACAGAGCGACTACCGATAGGCATGCTCTGGGATGTATCGGTGCAAGTCGGCAAATTTTTAGTGCCAGGAGATTTTGTGGTCATGGATATGGAAGTAGATTAGGAGGTGCCCATCATCTTGGGGCGCATGTTCCTCCGAACTGCTGGAGTCTTGATGGATGCCAGAGACGGCACGATCTTGGTCAGAGTGGGGGAGGAGGAACTTCACTTCTCCATCAATCATGCCATGAAGTTTCCAAGTTCCGCCAACACGTGCTTTAGGATTGAGGTGATCGAGCCAACAATTGAGGAGACACTCAAGGAGCAATATGAGTCTGCTCTAAATAATTACCAAGAATTTCTTTCTGAAGTGCAGGAAGCAGTTGAGGTCGAGGAATCAATCGAAGCTGAGGAGATAGGTGAATCTGCTGAACTTGACCTTCAGTTCGGACCGAACTCACCAAGTTCGGGTCGAACTGAGGGAGGGGAAGAAAACGATGAAGTTCAGTTCGGACCGAATCCAACCAGTTCGGGTCGAACTGAAGATCACCAGGAGGAGGTTCGTGCAGTCTTGGCTCTCTCCAGCCCGAACCAGGCCAGTCCAGACCGAACTTAACCTCCAAAAGTTAAACTCAAGCCCCTGCCTGCCTCCCTCAGGTATGAATTTCTCGGCCCAAATCAAACATACCCTGTTATTGTTAACTCTGAATTAGATGCAGGACAGGTTGAGAAGTTATTGACAGTTTTGAAGGCTCACCAAGGCGCTATTGGTTACTCAATAGAAGACCTGAAAGGGATCGACCCCGCTATTTGCACTCACCGGATCCTCCTGGAGAACGACCACAAGCCATCGAAAGATGGGCAGCGAAGGCTCAACCCCATTCTCACCGAAGTGGTCAGAAAAGAAGTGCAAAAGCTCCACGATGCGGGGATTATCTACTAGATCTCGGATAGCAAGTGGGTGAGCTCGGTGCACGTGGTCCCCAAGAAAGGAGGCACGACAGTGGTCAAGAACGACAAAGGCGAGCTGATTCAAACGCGAGTCGTGACCGGGTGGAGGATGTGTATAGACTACCGCAAGCTCAATGCGGCAACTAGAAAGAATCACTTTCCTCTCCCTTTTGTTGACCAACTTTTAGAAAGACTCGCTAATCACTCTTATTATTGTTACTTAGATGGTTACTCTGGTTTCTTTCAAATACCCATCCATCCTAGTGACCAAGATAAGACCACCTTTACTTGTCCTTGGGGTACTTTTGCCTATAGACGTATGCCTTTTGGTTTGTGTAATTGATGAAGCGGTATTTTAGAGTACCAGATATCAAATAAATTTGTAACCTAGAACCTAACTTCACTAGTCGTTTTAGTTAAGCTTTAGGGTCGAACCCAAGGGACGGATTAATGATTACCGGACTCACAGGTTTTCAAAAGCTAGACAGGAAAATAAGAGTGATTCGAAGCAAACAAAGAGTAACCATGCAATAAGTAAATGTTTTTGGTATTTTGGACTCTAAAATAAGACTTAAAACAATTCTAAATAATAGAAGCTAACAAACAGAGGTTTTTTTGGTGGTTTTTATAATAAATAAAAGCGTCCTAGGGATCAGAAATAACTTAGATTTAGCACCGAAACCTCCTCGGTCGATTGCTCTCGCAACAGACCACGAGACACCGGATTCCAGGGTTCTGTCCAACCCGAACAGAATCTGTTTGACCTGGACAGAACGCCTGGAAATGAGTTGTGCTACCGGACTTTTGTCCAACCCGGACAAGACGTGTACGGGTCGAACAGAAGGCCAGAAAATGAGTTCGAGGCTTGACTTGGACGATGTTCAGGGCCCGGACCGGCTGTAACACGAGTTCTAACCCTCAACTTTCGCCTTTTGGATTAAAACCCAGCACAGGACTCTACCTAGCCCTCTTAAGTTCACTAACCTAACTTCGTGTCGGGAATTAGTTCACTTAGGTTTGATCTACTTGTGTTCTTAAGGATATCTAAATGTTCTTTCAAACTATTTAGAAGTAACAACTTTCGCTGCTAACTAGTCTCCCCTTTCAGATCTACAACTTATCCCATGTACATTGTTTAACTCTAATTGATTAACCTAACCTTGTAACTTAACTAAATGTGGCCATTCATTTAGAAGTAAATCAGTTCAAGCAATAGGATTAAACAAGCATCAAAATAATACTAAGTAGACAAATAACAAAGTCAAATATCAAGCCAATCATTCATCACAACAACATACTAAACATACATCATAATCTTACCCTAAGACATAAAAGAACTATTAAATAATAGAAATAACAGTAAAGATACAAGCCATCAAGGATAAAGAGAAAAGCATCAAAAGAATGAACCGAAGTACTCCCTTTATGCTCGTTCTTCAATCTTCAAAGGCGATGGAGCGCTGCAGGGGCGTGTGACCATCTTCTCCTTGTTGCTGTCGCCTCAAGAATAGGTGGCTTCGATGAGATTTGGTGGAAATAGCCTCCTCCTCACAAATGGAGGCTCTCTCAAGGTAGAACGTGGAATGAAGGAGAGACTTTCTCTGCTGGGCAGAGAAAAGCCTTTTGTAAAAGCTCTCCAACTTGGGGAACAAGCCAGAGGAGTCCAGGCTGCAATCAGGGGGCCAGCCAATCATTTTTAATGCAAAATCACCTTCCAAATAGGTTCTGTTCGACCTGGACAGCGAGATTTCGACCCGGACAGAAGCTCAGCCCTTGGAACCACCTTCTGTTCGACCTGGACAAAATTTGTCCAACCTGGAGGCACTAAGTTCGGGCTGGAGAGGCATGCGTTCGACCTGGACAGAATCTGTCCAACCTGGACAGATCGGAGATTTGGGCTTGGAGTGGAATGGGAGCTACGGCCAGATTTCGACCCGAACTGGAGTTTGTCCAGGTCGAACGGAGCGTGGAAAGCCCGAAATCGAGGTCCGAACTGAGTAGATCGTGGCATGTGGCCCGCATGTCGGTCCGGAATGTGTCCCAAGCGCCAGGAATGAGTCGTCTGGCGTGCAAACAAGCGTGGACAAGCTTCTTTGAGTTCGTTTTCCTTAAATCTTCATCAAAACCTGTGTCAAATAAATAAAAGCGGCGACAAACCAAATCCTGGAAAAACACAGCAAAATGTCAAATAATACAAGTTTTGGGTCATAATTGGGTGCCAAGTACGGTCAAAATACTAACAAATAAAAGCGATATCACTCTCATCAGGGAATAATCAATGGACCAGTCATATCAGCACAGCATGTCAGCATAGCATGAAATTTGTTAAAATTTGCAAAAAACGCTAACATTAACTTTAAGTGCTTTCCATTTGCAGAAAATCGCTCAAGATCAACATGGTGACCTGGAGTCAAATCGTGAGTGGAGAACACCTCAAGAAAGCTGACAGCTCAGTGGCTGGTATTCTCACCGTGCCCATCCAAGTCCCTCTGACTGCACTTGCTGGTGAAGTGCCTGTGACTGCAACCGTCTCTCTCAACAAGAAGGCTGGGGTTGGTGCCCAGTGTCTCAAGGTGACCCTCTCCCCGAAAAAGGCGAAGGAAACAAGGGTCAGGCTCTCGAGGTCCCAAGTCCTCCGCCTGATCCAAGAAGAGGAAGTCGACACCGACTTGCCTTTGAACAACGCGTTCGCTCCTCTTCGCATCGTGAAGAAGAATGCTGATGGTCCACGCTTGCACGAGTACTGGGAGCTTCCTTAGTACGCTCCCCTGAAGATCGAGGAGGTCCCCACACCCAAGAAACACCGGGCTGTGGAAGCCATTCATGCCACCTACCAGATTGTCAAGAAAATTCGCGGGGCCCGCAAGGCCTTCGTTAAAGCCGCCAAGAACCCCCAGAAGCCCTCAATCAAGGAGAGGCTCAGGTTCTCGATCTTCCAGCGCTTCCGTTTCCCCTATTACGAGGATACTAGGATGGGGATGCCGATTACAGCGCCTCAGAGAAGACAGCCGGAGTCACGCCTCCGTCAGTCTTTGACCGGCTCACTTTTCCGCCCCTCAAGCCCAACTCCAAGAATATGAAAGCCAAGGGAAAGGCTGCCCAGGTCTGGAGGCCCAAGCACGTCCCCGATTCCCAGTCTGGCGGCACTGAGTCTTCAAAACAAAACAAAAGGAGGAAGAAAACCTCTGAATTGTCTGATCTTGTGTCATATATGACGCAAGCCCCAGGAAGGAAGATACATGTGCCCAAGAAAAGGAAGAGCGCAGGATCTGTGTCCGTGTACCATGTCCATGCTGATACTGGCAATGATGATCTCACTGAGGTTCACATGGTTGGAACTGGCTCTCAGGAACCCCCTCGGCCTGAGAGTATACAAGTGGAAACAAGGAGCCAGAAGTGCAAAGCTTCTGCCTCCGCCCCACCAAAGAAGAATAGCCATCCTAGATTCCCCGAGGCCATCACAGAAGAAAGGGTTCATCAAGCTAGCGATCACTCCGATGGTGAGGACGAAGAAAGAGGAGAAAACCCCGGTTCTAGCAGAGGTGACGCCTCTGATGTGAGTGTAGACGAGGAAAATGAAGTCCTTGGAGAAGTTGCCCAGCTCCGCAAGGAGTTGGAACAAAAAGACAAGAAGTTAGAAAAGCTTCAGGCCGACAATGTTCGCATAGCCGAAGCCTGTGCTGAGATTCAAAAGTACATGGCCAAGAAAGGAACATGGCCTAGCTCAAACCCGACCTTCAAGGCAAGGGAGTGCCAGACACTCGGCGCCCGAGCATAAGAAGAAAAGAAAGAACAAAGCCAAGGTCGATCCAAGAAGAACGCTTCCAAGGTCGATCCAATTGACCTCATGGAAGATATGAGAAAAAAAATGGAACAGAAGTTCCAATACCTGGGAGTTGACGGGCCCCAATTTCCCAACAACTTTACGGGAAGACCATATCCCGAGATGTTTGATAGGGTAGAATATTCGAGAGGCTATGTTGTGCCCAAATTTAAACCGTTCGAGGGAGTCGGTAGTAAGGTGACTCCTGACCAACATCTATCCCATTTTCTAACATCGTGTGGTGACACAACCAAGAAACAAGAATGGTTGTTAAGACAATTCCCTCAAAGTCTGACGGGAGTAGCCTTTGAATGGTATGCCTCGCTTGAGGAAAACAGCATTAAAAGCTGGAAAGAAATGGTCGCTGCTTTCAAGACCCGATTTAGAGTCACACCCCGCCGTGTCACTCTAACCAGCTTGGTCAACACCAAACAAAACAAAGAAGAAACCGCCTCAGACTTCGTCGCAAGGTGGGAGAACATGTACAATCAAATATCTCCGAGAAAGAGGCGGTCCGCATGCTTATGAACGGAATCCGTCCACCCATGAAAGTACTCCTGGCAGGACACAATGTCGCCACCTTTGAAGGCTTGGCGGCCAAAATCACTGAGTTCGAAGGAATGGAGGACGACATCAATCTGATGAATGCTCTCCCCAAAGAGAGGCCAAAGAAAGCTGAAAGCAAGGCGGTGAAAACTGCTAAAGCGACCAGCAATCAAGTTGAAGGCGCCAGTAATGTTCAGTGGGGAGAGAGTGATGAGGAAAAGGACGAGGCTCCGCAAACTCGTGCCCCAAGACCCACTTTGAAGGAGTTACAAAGCAAGCCGTACTCCTTCAAGAAAGAAAAGACCAAAAAGTTGTTCCAGCAAGCAATGAAAGTGTTAGAAATACGACTTCCAAGGTGCAAAAGGCCCGAGGAAGAAAACAAGGTCAATCACCCGAACTATTGTCCATATCACCGGGTCTTAGGCCATAGCATTGAAGATTGTTATGTCTTCAAGGACTGGATCGAGAAAAGAATCCAAGAAGGCGTGATTCCGCTCCATGATGAAGTCAGGCAAGAGCCAGCACCTCATGCCGGACCAACCAGGACCCCAGTTGCTAGCAGAAATCGTGTTTCTGCATTCTCTGACGGGAGACCACCCACCACTTAGAGTTTGTGTCTCAACAACAGCACTAAGAAGAAATTAAAGATACTTCAAGCCGAACCAGGCTCAGATGGAAGAATGCCATCACCCCCATCGTGCCAAAGAATGTCGTCATGCCAGCAAGGTTGCCTCCCAAACCGAGACACAACTATGTCCCGATAGCACGATCAAGCAACAATAGGCCGTTCTGGAGGAAGACTACACCTCAAGAAATCGAGGAGCAATATATCCATGGGAGACCAAAGCAAGCAACTCTAGCTGACTTCCTTTCCCCGAAAGACTTCACCAAGATCACTGGGAAGGCTTGGAAGGACCTGAAAGAAAGAAAGGAACGAGAAAATGCAGAATCTGAGAAATTCTTGGCAGCCACTTGCCGCCATATCTCAAACGGAGCTCGAGGAAAAAAGATGTTTCCGAGGAGAAGGAAGAAGCGCCAGAGATTCCCAACCCACTTAGGCGGTCAAGCTAAGCATGATCATCATCATCCCAGGGTACACAAACCGATGCCACCCCTACCAGAGCCAGAAGGACTCGTAGGAGCCGTAGGAGTAGGAAACCCAGCACCCCTGCCAACATGCTAGGAGAATCCTCTAGAACCCAAGGCCCTGGAGCCCCAGATTCCAGTCACTGTCAATGGTCAGGAGAGAAGGGTATATGTCGAAATCCCCAGAGAATGTCAAAAGGCAGATGGCAGTTTGGATATGAGCAACTTGGGTTTCAACCTGCTTGTGGAAGACAAGGCGGGACAACCCGATCTCCCTCCTATTGTAATACGAACCTTGGCTTAGCATGTGGCCAGTCTCATGAGTGAAGCAATAGCCATAACTAGACTCAGAAGGGACATGGCGGCAAAAGAGGCATCTACCTCAGCTAAAACCCCAGTCAAAACCCCAGATCATGGAGAATCTCATGCTGAAGTTGAGTGTACTTGGCCTGAGGATGCTCCGTCCTATGCAGATCAAGACAACAACTATGACTTTGATTGTCACTTCAGGAGTGACGAGGAAAGGGGTGGTGGTGGTGCCGCCTGCTGTAACATATTCGCAACCTCCGACACTGAGGACGAGGAAAGCGGTGATGAAGATTACAATGATTTCTATGAAATGTTGAGGATGATGCTGGACAACCACCTGAAGAAACAAAAGTTGAGGAACAACATGTGACAGAAAAAACCACTGTTGTAACTCCTTCCTCCCTCCTTAAAGGGGAAAATTCGACCACGAGTGATTATGTCTTTTATCAAGAAATGGAGCCTCGCAGACTTCCCAATCAACAGAGAATGAATATGTTTCTAAGGGCCAGAAAACAGTGGCGAGAATTGGCCACGTGGTACCGCGTGGTTGTGTTCCACCCCGAATTGGAAACACAAATCCTCGCGGATCCTATGTGGTGGGTCCATGAACTAATGAAAGGAGATGATATTGACCAGTTGTTGGCTGCATGGCTGGTCGGCAAGTACCAACTAAAAGTATCACTTGAAGAACCTAAAAGTAAGGAGACTTCAGAGACTTGCCGATATCTGAGTGGCACTGACGAGTCTGAGGTAGAAAATGATAGTGATTCCGAACGGATCATAATTTAAACCTCTTCTTTGAATTTTGATGACAACTATGATGATTAGTCACCACCGGAAGTGACATTCGAAGCGGTGTCTGATTACATCGATTTTCTGATGGACTTGACAGTCCAAGACTTCGACCTATTCCTAGATGAATTGAAAGTGGACGAAGCCATAAACAATGTCGCTGGTTTGGATCGTGATGGTATCGAACATTTGGCAATAAAAAATGTGGCTGTGGATATCATTGTGAATAATGGATAGGACAAGGTGGGGGTGGGCGTGACTGCTGTCACTGCCATGACTAACGACCAAATCGCTCAAGAATATGGTAAAGTGCTGGATGCGCGCGATCCACCGCGACATGAAACCCCACTTTTCGAAGGAGGGCTAGGCCGCTGGCTACGCCCGAAACCCGGAGATTGAGGATGTTCTACCCAGGAGGAATTAATTGATGAATATGTGCAGTACCTCAAGAGCTTAAAGATAATAGCCCCCGAGGAATTCCAAAATATGTTGAACCCTGAAGATTCCTCTGAATTGCAAGACTATGAAAAGGAGGCTATCGCTACGATGTTCAATGAAGAGGTTGAAGGCACTGGCCTCGAAGAAGGCAAAATCACGCATGAACCCAGTTCCCCAGATGCCAACCAAGAGCCATGGATGTATGGTTACATGCAACACCTGAGAGAGATAAGAGTTGAAGATGCAAGGCTAATGGTGAAACCTCCAACCAAGTGGAGGCAAGCCAACAGACATCGCCGAGACAACCACATGATTCTTGGCAATATGAACATGGTGAGTTAGTGGATTTTTATGTCTCTCACTTTAAGGAGCTAAGGATCAGTGATCCCAACGTTTTCAAAGATGCCATGAATCCCTAAACTCGGCATTCGGTCTAGAGTTTGTTGAGGATTTTGAAAGAGAAGCCGTCGAGATAGTACGACATGAACTCAACAAAGGAAAGACTCCTGTGTATATATCCGACTCGGATGATGACAATGATGCACCCTCAGCGTCTTGCCACCGGATCACTGCCGACGATGACAGTGATGATGAAAACAATGAAGGGGAGGCCTCAGCAGCTCCAAGAAACAGTGAGCCGCGAGAGCCGCCGCAAAGCAGAGCAGGTCTGAGGCAAAATGCCAGACGCTCAGGAAACAATGAGCCACAAGCGCCGCCACGAGGCAGAACTAATCCTAGGCGAAATACTAGGCGAAGACCAGGTGAACTTGGCCCCAACGATGTGGATCCAAATGCACGTATATACTTCACAAGAGGGCTTAATTTCCCAAATCATATAGCAAATGTGACGCCTGCATTTGAGGGCCTCACCATACAACAGTCAGCCGGAGTAATCACATACCTCGGTTACCTGAATCAGACTGACCCACAGTTCATCAGGATGACATCTGAAAATGCTGAAATATGGAACAGCTTCATGGAATTCCCGGAACATGACCCCGACCGAGCACGGAGAAGAAAGCGGGAAAGGTTTATAAGGGAAAACCCAGCTGCAGCAGCCCATATGAGAGAGGTGGTCGCCACTTTCCATAGAATCATGACATCTGTGGCAAGTGATGATGATAGTGATGATGGCAACTCAGGAGCCGGCCCTTTTGGAACCTCGCGTCACATCAGCATCAATATAGACTGGAATGACGATTCTGACACTGAGAATGAGTCCCCAGGGCCATCACGCCCTCTGGATGAGACACCCACGACGCAAACAGAAACTAAAAGGCGTCAAAGCATTGAGCTGTACATGTATCTGCAGAATCTAAGGAATAGGGAGCCAGCTTTCTTTAGGTTTGCAACCACAAATTTCCAAATGCTGATGCGATACATGGACTACCCCTACACCGACCCTAGTCCCATTTGGACCAGGAATCGTGCGAACTTCGTGCGTAGGCACCCAGTTGAAGCCTCATGTGTGCGGGAAATTGCCGAAAACGCAAGACGCATTTTCGCATTAAATGAGGATCACAACCCCTCCTCGACATCGTGTCATACAATCTCTCATGGAGGTGAGGGAAGCAACAACAATGACAGGAGCAGGGGACAACAAACAAGGGGTTCCCAACATGACAGGGCCAGAGAAACCCAACAGAACTCCAGATCAGAGGCATCTAATTCAAGCAATACACACTCGAGGGTGAGTGTATTCTATGGTGGAGATCCTTATTCCACAAACCCGCCCGTGCGAGTATTCTATGATGAAAACCCTGAATCCACGGACCCACGTCTGGACGTATCTGATGCCTTTGGAGTCCTCACTTTGCGTCAAACCACCGATGTCTTCTCATACATCAACCATCTGATCCAAAATGACCTAGAGTTCCTAGACATCGTGACAACCCATGAGCAAATCTGGACCCGTTGTCTAAAGCATCCACGTCACGAATTTAACCCAGCGTGGAGAAGAAGACGAGAAAGGTTCATCAGAGAACACCCGCCCGAAGCTGCTCGAATCAGAGAGGTTGTGGAAACCTTTGATAACCTAAAGAATTCCACTCCCACTAATGATGACAACAGTGATGAAGAAAGCTCGACCAATACCTCTGTCACCTCTCGTCACATCAACCTTAGCTCCGATAGAGATGATGGCTCCGATCCAAACCAAGGCGAGCCACCGAGGCAATCAAATCCCTCGATCGAAGAAATAGCAGCACGCATAGGGACTGCAAGGCATCAAATCACCAGCTTGGATGATTATTTGCGGAACCTGATGAACACTAAACCTACATTCGTTCGGTTCGCGGCCGCACACTTCCCAATGCTCCTAAGGCACATAGAATACCCTATGGCCGATCCTGACCCCACTTGGAGAAGAGATCGTGAGAGGTTTGTGCGTAACCATCCTGCCGAAGCTGCTCGTATGCGAGAGATAGCCAAAACCACTCGACATATCTTTGGAATAGGCAACAACAGTCGCAACAACTCCGAGGCTAGCACTTCTGGCACCTTATGCCACATCAATAGCAGCTCAAATGGAGGCGATAACTCAGGCTCAAATCAGAACCAACCACCAAGACGCTAGGGTATTACAAGACGCCAGGGTATTGATCTGTATGCACACATCTAGAACTTGAGAAATAACGAACCCGCTTTCTTCCAGTTTGCAACCGCAAACATCTCCATGCTCATGAGATATCTTGATTACCCCATCACTGATCCCGATCCCACCTGGAGAAGAAGTCGCGAGAGGTTCGTACGCAACCACCCCTGCTGAAGCCGCTCGCATGCGATAGGTAGCAGAGGCTAATCAACATATTTTTAAAACGGACAATGACAACAATCCCGGGACAGGCTCGTCGGGAACGTCTTGCTACATTAGCTGTGATGAGCCTGAAAGCCCCAAAGGGAAGAAATTCAGTCATCGCTCAGCCAAGATAGCGGAGTGGACAGATGATGATGAACCCTCACCGCGGTCTCGTGGCAAGACCAAGGAGAAGAAAACTCGTAGAAGAAATGCTCGCATGTCAGTCCGACCACAATCGGAGTGGACTGAAACATATCCTGAAGGATTGGCGACCCTCATAGCCGCTACAGAAGGGAAAACAACCAGCGAACTGTTGCGCGAGCTACAGTTGACCGACGAGGAAGCTCACTATCCTTTCGAGGAAAGCGAAGAAGAAGAAGTGACCAAACCCAAGTCCCTCCTGGTTTATCAAAGAAGAAACAAGGGGAAAGACAAGAAGCGAAACAAGACACCAAGAGGTGAATCCTCTCGGAACAATGGCTCTTGTTAATGGATCACTTGCAGTGACGTGAGTGATGAACTGGAAGAAGAATCCGAAATACCTCAACCACAACCAGACGCACCTCAACCACAACTTGAAGTGCCCCAGTCCCAATCTGATGCGCCTCAATCACAACCTGAGGTGTCTCAACCTCAACTTAGGGCGTCTCAGCCGCAACCCGGAATGCCGCAATCACAACCTGAAACAGCCCGCCCACAGCCGTCAACTACTTGCCCACAATCTAAAGATCCTCAACCACAACCGAGGGCAGGACATGGAAATTACCCAGACGATGAAGATGATGGGATCCAATACGATTATGAATTCGTGTTGGACCCTGAATACCGAGTAAACCCAGCAGATTTGGAAGGACAACAGATCAGGAGGGTGAATCTTGACAATCACATCTCTAACATCCCTGGCCATCCCGAGCTTACCTTGGAAGACTTGAGCGAAATTGTGTGCCAGTTAGTCAACCAGACAAGAGAGGCCATAATTATGGAAGAAGAAGACGCCCGTCAAGGACAGGGGGCAATCGAAACTCCTCCCACCAACCAGCCGTACAACACAGCTTCGCCTTCCAATCCTCCAGAAGAAAAGGAAGAAAAAGAAGAAAACCAGGGATCTGAATCTTGTAGAGTTATCTACATCTCCGATGATTCAGGATCTGAAGAATCTGAAGGAGAGGAACTCTCAAACGAAAACTATGAGCATGACTTGACAGACCCGATCGGATGGACAGGCCACTTGATCAAAAATGTGGAAAAGTCTGGCAAATCGGTCGGATGGCAGTGCAGTGATGAAGAGCCCGAACCTGAACATCCTCATTTAACCAGTCTTCAGCCATTTATACTTGATCCTTGGCCTACGACATGCTAACCAACCACTGCGAAACAAGAAAGTGAAATCCGAACTGCCCCGCTGCCTTGGGTAGAAAGGATAAGGTGGAATAGATCTCACAGGGAAGTATGCAATCTGGAGTATGACCGAGTCAGGAGACTGATCTATCCAGGCCAGCCAAAAAAGAAAGAAAACGAAGAGGAGCTTCTCCAACAGTTCCGCCAAACTTCGGTCAACGAGGGCACAGAGGATCACGAACCGTCTCCTCACTACCCTGTCCCTGTGGAATGGACTCGACACTATATAGATGAAGAGTTCCACCAATACTATGAGCCGGCAATATGGATAAACATCCAAAAGGATACTCTGCCCGAAGAGCGAAGATTGAAAAATGCTTCGTAAAAGGACGAGTACAGCCGAAAGTGTTCGCTTCATTACAGTCGCAGAGTCAGACTCAGGAAGTGAGGGCAAATCTCCTGATAGACGCTCCTTCAGCCAAGACCAAGACATACCAGTTAGATCCAGAAACAGAGGAACTAATCATCCTCCCATGGAAGGCAGTGCAAGACGCGAGGCTATCTGAGACGAGATGAACAACGACTTGAAAGACCTGAAGAAGGTGGCCCTGCCACTCGTACCCGGTCTCGCCAAGCACAACCAAACCCTGTCCCGACCAATGGACAGGGGGCATTGCCGGTTGGTCCAGTCGCTGACCAAACTGAGATGGCAAGAATCAAAAGGAAGATTAATGCCCTGGAAAATACTCTCGCCACTGTGCTCATACAAAATGACATCGCTCTTGAGTTCCTCCGAACGCTGCAAACAATGAGCATAAGAGAATGGTCTGATAACACTAGATTGCTCACGGAAATAGAGCACAAGTTGGCTCATGTCATGGAGCGATAACGTCTTGAGGCCAAAGCCCGGAGAAAAGAAAGGCGAAAATAAAGCAAGAATGGGCAGCTAGTTGAAACCCCACTCCCTCCTTAAGAGAAGAGAAACATGCATCTCCATCCAGGAAGGTCGCCGGCCTACAGTCAAGGCTGACAAACTTGAAGGCAAAGGCAAGGCACCAATGCCGGCCTCAGAGAAGAAAAAGTAACATAGCAAAATTCAAACCTGCTCCTGGCCTGATGGCTCAAACGGTAGCAAGTTGGAAAAGGGGGAGAGATCACGCAGTCGACCCTCCAAAGAAGCTAAGGGTGAGACAGGCACTGTAACAGATAAGCCAGCACGCAAAGGGAAATACCACGTCGATGTAAAATTGTGCAGGATAGAAGAACCTTCCTCCGGAGATGAAAAGGTGCCAAAGCAAATCCACATTTGGGGCCAATTGCAGAGAAATAACAAAAAGACTCCAACCCAGGCCGTATTGCCTCTGCCCGAAGAAACAGAGCCTAATAAGCATAAAGAGTGCGCCCCACAAGGACATCAAGGTGTGACAGAGCAGACCCACAGGCTAAAGAAAACCAAGGGATGTAAAAAATACTGCGAATACCACCAAGTTTGGAGCCATTCCAGAGAAGAATGTCTAACCTGTCCCAACAATGATGATGATACCTCTGATGAAGAGATAGAAAAGAGGCATGCCACGCAACAACCTGGTATTCAGATTCTGAACATTCAGAAGAGGAAGACTCAGAAAAGTCGGACTATGACAGCCCGGAAGAAGAACCGACTGTGATGACTATTCACCCAATGACAATTATGCCCTTTGGGAGTGATTCTGAAGAAAGTGGGACTGAAGAGGAAGAAAAAGCAATGCTACCCCCTCCGAGCCGACCAAACTAGGTAGCCCGACAAGTTCCCACCAAAACCCAACAAAAACAAAAGCAAAAGGGACAATGCAATGTTAGTCTGAGGTCTGGCACCAAAACACCTGAAAGACAACCCCTAAAGGAAGTCCCTCACAACCGACGGAGCACTCCAGAAGAAATGGCCACTGAAGGAGACGCGAGAGCAAATGGTAGAAGACCCAGAATGACCGTAGGTGACTACAATGTGGTAGCACACCTGCGCAAAATACCGACCCTGTTAAGTGTCTTCGATGCCCTTATGGTGTCACAAGAGCTCCGCAAATCTCTCATATATGCCCTGCAAAACCCTGCTAACTTCCAAGCGTACTTCGCTCAAGAAGCTCGAGAGGAAGTAGCACATATCGAACCAGAGCCACATATTACCTTCACTGATGAAGATCTGATGGCCAGAACAGCAGACCATAACAGGCCTCTCTACACCACCGGCATCATATATGGCAAAAAGATCAACAAAATTAAGGTCGACCCAGGGTCCTCCATCAGCATCATGCCATTGAAAACCTTGGTTCAGCTCTCCCTCAGCATTAGGGAGACCAAGAAAGACAAATCCAGATTCATGGGTTTAACCACCAATACCAAAAAGCCTTGGGGTCCACTGTCATCGACATAGATTTCGGTGAACTTGTGACACCTGTGAAGTTCTTCATCATAGAGCCCGACACCACCTACAAGGCGTTGTTGGAAAAACCATGGCTTCATGAAAATGGCTTGGTTCTCTCCACACTACATCAATGTGTCCAGTTCACCCGAGATGGCAAGCAATGTGTGATCAAGGGCGACGACCGACCTTTTGAAGCGCACGAGGCCGAATTGGACAATGCAAAATACTACCAACCCAGCATTGAACAGGGGGCAGCACCCACAAGGAACACCTCCTCATCTGACGTTGTCAGAGAGGCAATAAAAAGGGTGGTACTGAAGGCCGCCATCAAGGCACAAACAACCCAGATGCTGTGGGGAAGTGATAGCGAGCCGGAATCCTCCGAAGGAACTGGAGACGATGTCCACGTCCCAACCCGAACATGCAAAGATTCTGGAAGTGAGGAAGATGGTCGAAGCTCGTTACCCATAGAGTTTATGCCCATGGAACACTGCAAAGACCTCACCCTTCATGAAAGAGAACGAATTTCCAAATTAAAGACTTTCACCGTCCCACCGAAAACTGAAGAAGTAGAGCATGGGACAGTGATTCACCCCAGTATTCGCTTTGTCCAAATAGGGGAAGTTGACCCAGAAAATGAACAAACTCCCCCTGAAGATTGGAAGCGTTGGTTAGAGGAGAATGAAGATGAAGCCAAGCTCCCTCCCAAACTCCAAAGAAACGCTAACACCCGCCTGGTGGACTTATACCGCCGAGCGCACTGTTTAGAGCCCATTCCCAAAAGACGAGCTGAAATGTTCCAAAAGCTCTGGAACGGTGATTCAAATGAGGTGACTAGGCTCGACGGAAAGACTGCCAACACTCGAGGCCTTGGTTTCAAAGCACAAGCAGGAACATCAAAGCCCAAAACATCCAGGATCACCCAGTTGCAGACATGCCGACATATCTCCTCTACTAAAATGTGGAGAAGAAACGGCTCTAGAAGGCAAGTTTCCGATGAGATAACGATGTTTGAGATACTCCATAGACGTTTTCAAGACATGGTTCGCTCACAACAAGAGGTAGAGCGCTCCATGGAACGTCTGGTTGCCCGAAATCAGGACCTCTGTCACCAAATAGCTGCAAAAGAACGGGAGAACCAAACATATCGTGAGAAGATAAAAGAGCTCCAACGGCGTGTCAACAAACTGCGCCAAGAAGTATCCCGACTCCAAGATACTGGTGAAAGGGACAAGGACAGAATAATCCAAGTGTCTCAGAGAAATCTGTCATACCAAAGGGAGATAGAATCACTCAGTTTGGAGGTAAAAGAGGCCAAAGATGCCCTTCCTTCCACCGGAGACCGGTCACAACCAGAGGATACTCAATCTCATACTTGCCACAGGGTCACTATATCTGAGATGGCAAAACAAAGCGAGGATCTTAAAGCCGACAGTCAAGAAAACAACCCTGGCGAAAACCCGCGAAAGCAAGAGGCGACCTCAATCGAAGAGATGAAAGAATGCTTCCAAAATGTACTCCGAAATGCGCTTCAATCCCATCAAAGAATTGAGCACGAGATGTCATGTCTCATGGTTGAAAACTCTCGCCTACGACACAAACTACAGAGTTTGAGGCAAAGGGGCGAGAAAGAGATAGAAGCACTGCAGAGAAGGAAGCAGCATCATAAATACCAAATCCTCACTGTAAAGCAGCTAAGACGAGAAGCAATCTGTCGCCTAAAGGAAGAACTCAGAAAGAATGATAGGCTCCAAGGAGAATACCAACAAAAGACACAAAGAGAAGCAGTTCTCCGACAAAAGATTCACGGGCTGCAGGAGCTGACATCTCATTACATGGCAGAAAGCCAAAGCAGCGGGTGTCAAAAAGAAAAGGCCTGCTCCCATGTAAAAAGGTGGAGAAGGGAAGAGCTACCTGATATGAACTGGGATCCACATTCCGGTTGGCCTCAGTACAAAGGAACCAGAGATCAGGGATACGCGTGCCATCGGGTCACCATAACAGAGGTCGAAGAGGAAGAAGAAACCCTTGAGGTCGAACCTGAGATAGCAGAGGGCGAACAATTTATCTTAGCAGTTAAAAGCGCCCCAAAGGAACTGGAAGAAGGAGGCCAAAATACCATTGACGAACTTAAGTCAGTGAATCTGGACACAGAAGAAGATCTTCGGCCAACCTTCATTAGCACCTCCCTGAACCCAGATATTGAAAGAAAACTGACAAAACTCCTGAAAGAATACCGGGATTGTTTTGCCTGGAGTTACAGTGAAATGCCAGGGTTAGACCCCGCTGTAGCTGTTCACAAGCTAAAAATAGACCCAGAGGTTAAGCCTGCAAAGCAAGGCCCCCGGCGAATGAGGGTTGAGCTAGAAGACAAGGTGACTGCTGAAGTTAAAAAGTTGATTAATGCCGGGTTCATAAGAGAAGAAGAAACTCCTGACTGGGTCGCTAACATCGTCCCAGTTAAAAAGAAAAATGGATAAATCAGGGTCTGTGTGGATTTCCGAGACTTGAACAAAGCATGCCCAAAAGATGACTTTCCCCTACCTGTGACAGAAATCATCGTAGACCACACCTCTTCTTATGTGGTCTACTCATTTGTGGATTGTCACTCTGGATACAATTAAATCAAGATGGATGAAAGCGATCAAAAGCTTACGGCTTTTCGCACACCAATTAGCATTTTCTGCTACAAAGTCATGCCCTTTGGACTGAAAAATGCAGGAGCCACATATCAAAGAGCTATGACTAAAATCTTCGACGACCTGATACATAAAGTCGTGGAGTGCAATGTCGATGATTTGGTGGTGAAGTCCCACTCACACGAGGAGCATCTTGCCAACCTAAGACTGATGTTTGACCGAATGAGAGCCCATACTCTAAAGCTCAACCCGCTGAAATGTGCCTTCATGGTCTCCTCTGGCAAATTCCTCGGCTTTGTGGTGCGACATCACAGCATTGAAATCGACCCAGAGAAGATTAGAGCCATCCAGGAATTGCCACCTCTGAAGATACTCAAGAAGCTCAGATCCCTGCAGGGACGATTGGTGTACATCAGAAGATTCATCGCTAATCTCTTAGGCAAGATTAAACCCTTCACTAGGCTCACTAAGAAAGATGTGCCATTCAGATGGGACGATGAATGCCAAAAGGCATTCCAAGACATCAAGCAATACTTGATGAAGCCACCAGTCTTGGCGGCACCTATCCCAGGAAAACCCCGTATACACCCCGTATCCTTTACACCACCAGTCTTGGATGGATCACTGGGGGCACTGTTGGCCCAAGAAAATGAGGAAGGAAAAAAAAATGCTCTATACTATCTCAGTCGAATGCGGAATATGCCTACACCCCAATCGAAAAATATTGCCTAGCCCTTGTCTTTGCAATCAAGAAACTCAGACATTGTATGCTAGCACACAAGGTCACATTGATCTCCAAAACCGATCACCTGAAATACCTCATGACTCGACCCATGCTCACAGGTCGATTGGCAAGATGGGCCGTCACGTTAATGGAATTCGATGTAACATATGCACCCCACAAGGCGATCAAAGGGCAAGCTTTGGCCGACTTCTTGGCAGCTCACCCTATACCAGATGATTCTCCGCTAGCATGCGACTTTCCAGATGAAGAAACTTTGCATACAGACAGTGAAGAAGAATACTGGAAGATGTATTTCGATGGATCTTCTTCCATCCAACCAGCAGTCAAACCAGAATTACCCAAACGACAGGCCGGGGTAGGCCTAGTCCTTGTCAAGGCAGAAAAGGGCATCATCAGATATGCTTTAAGTCTGACGGAGCCACGAACCAATAATGAGGCTGAATATGAAGCTCTCACTACCGGACTTGAGATCACTCTAGAAATGGGTGTAGAAAGACTAAAAGTCTTTGGCGACTCCTAGTTGATACTCAGTCAGCTGGAAGGACAATTCAAATTACGAAAACCAGAGTTGGTAAAATACCATGAAAAGGCTTTAGAGCTAATGGCCAAATTCACTGATATCATACTGGAAAAGGTGCCCAGGTCCTTGAATGGGAAAGCCGATGCTCTGGCTCGTCTGGCCAATGAGCTCAGTGACCCCAACCAAGAGGAAATTCAAATCCTGGTTCACAGAAGACGGTCACTATCCCCTTGTTTTGCAAAGATTCTGGAAGAAAATGAGGAAAGCACACTATTCATGGAAGTAGCAGCCTGGGAGGAAGAAACCATACAAGAATGGGGAGAAGCCACCCAAGTCATGGTTACTGAAGATAATGGTGGCGAAGACTGGAGGAAACCTTTTCTCGACTTCTTTCAGCAAGGGAAACTTCCTGCAAACAAAGGACTCCGAGAACAAATCAAAAAAGAGCTCTGAGATATGTCTATGTCAACAACGCTCTATACTGGAGGTCCTATGATGGTGCCTAGCTAAGATGCATCACCAGAAACGAAGGTTACCAAATGATGAAAGAAATACACTCCGGGGCGTGCGGATCCCACCAGTCAGGTTCTAGAATGCGGGTCCCATATCAAATTACTGGCTATTATTGGCCCATGATGATCGCAAACTGCGAAAACTTCTCCAGACAATGCCACATGTGTCAGATACATGGAGATTTCATCCACCAACATCCAAATGCACTACATCCAACCGTAGTGTCATGGCCCTTTGAGATTTGGGGGACGGACATCATAGGCCCCATTGATCCTCCAGCCTCAAATAGACACCATTTCATCTTAGCCGCAACTGATTACTTCTCCAAATGGGCTGAAGCTCGATCATACAGGGAAGTCAAGGCCTCAGACGTAGTGAAGTTCTTCACTACCAACATCCTCTACAGATACGGCACTCCCAGGAAGATCATTTCTGACAACGGGACCGCCTTCAAGAACACTAAGGCTGATGAGTTCACCAAAAGGTACAACATCGAATGGAGATATTCCTCCGTATACAGCCCTAGAGCCAATGGATTAGCCGAGGCATTCAACAAGACATTGATCAAAATCCTCCGAAAGACAGTTGGGGATAATCAGAAGAATTGGCACAACTAATCGTGGAGCTGAGTAGAAGAGGATGGTGGTCTTCATTTTCTCTGGGAAGGAATACATCGTCGTGTGGAATCTGAGAACACCTAGGCAGCCATTAATGGCGCGAGAAGCTCTCTGGTTCTTATCCTTTACCAGTCTGAGGTTATTTACACTCTTGACACGTCTTATAAACATTGGTGAAGTCAATTTGAACTGAAGAGGTTTGGAAAAGGGAGGAATCGACTGAGACAAATCGGCTTCAACGTTGAGCTGATCTGACTTGGTGAGTGGGACCCACAGAGGACTCTTTTGATGCCATAAATCACTTAAATAGCTTCAGGGGGTCAATCTAATGAAGTTAGAGCTCTTATTTTGTTTGGAATCATCTCAATTTGGTACATGAAGCACATGGCAGCAAGTGCAAACTTTTGTATTTTTCTTTTCTTTTCTGAGTTACATGTAAGTGGGTTTACAGCGATTGAGGTTATTTGAATGCTCAATTTAGGTCATATTAGAACTCTTTTAGATGTTTAAGTCGTCACAAAGATGTAAAGAGGCTTATTCCACATTAACTCCAATTTTCAGTTTTTAAATTTTGCATAATTTCTTTACTGTTTTTAATGATTTTGTTTTGGATTGTTAAGATGCAGGGAACTGACTTGCAGTGGGTCACAACAGGCATAAGAAACGCCTTTGAGATGATGAAAATGATTTTTTTTCTTATTTTTCTTGCAAAATAATCATTTGTTTACTTCATTTCTGTCCTTTTGGAATAAATGATAAAATGTCTTTAAACTTATTCAAAAGTCCTGAGACTATTAGCCTATTCATGATTTTTCTGTATAGTGATTTTTTTTATAAAAGTCCAAAATTTTATGAATAACAATTTTATTCCAAGAAATACCCCTATGCCTTCATAAAATCATGTAAAATCACAGAAACTCCCAGAAATGACAATTAAAGTTCCTTGCTGTCCAGAAGCTTCAATACCTGCTTTTCATACACATTTTTTTATATTTTTATGCAAATAAAACCCTACATTTTCTATTTTTCTATACTGGACAGATTTAGACAATTGATATACTTATGCATTTTCTGTTAAAATAACATGTTAAGCATTAAAATCGATGTTCTAACAAAAACTGGGCAGCATCTCCCCTCCTCTTTGCTTGATGAGGTCTCCTATCTATGGCCGAAGCCATGGAAAGGGAGATGCTACCCAGGAATGGAGAAACTCCAACCGAGGTAAAAAGCTAGAATTGAGGAGACCCCAATCGAAGCAAATAGGAGCTAGACCTGAGCAAAACCTCAGGCAAAGCTTGTGTCAAATCAAATTGAGAAGAAGGAGGAAAAGAGGAAGGGAGGGAGTATAAGTAGAAATCAACTACCAAACATCAAATTAATCATTTAAACTCGTTTATTTCACTCCACATTTCATGATTACAAGAACACAGCGCTCAATTTTACCTCTTTCTCTCTTTTCTAAAGTGTTTGATCATATGCCATCTCCAATCCGACCTCTACTAAGCTAATTAAACACAATGGTAACAAGCAAAACCTAATCTAAGTTGGTGGCTGCCCTCCCCCCTTTTTCTCTGCTTTCAATTTGGGGTTTATATAGGTAGAAATTAGGGCAACATCTTCATGAACCGAGAGCATCCACGCCTTCCATTTAGATCCAACAGTTGATCCTTAGCTGCGCCTAGGGCTTAGTTTCTCAAAACTATGGGCTGGAGAGCGGTTTTAGCGCATGTGGTCGAAGAAGAAGCCACGTCGACGAAGAAGGCTCAATTTCACCATTTTACCCGGCCTCTGGCGGTAAGAAAATCGCAAACTTTCTTTTTACCCAGGGAGAAGAAGGCTATGACAAGTGAGGGCCCACAGGTCAGATTTAATGAGAGAGAGGAAGTTGGATGCAGGCGTTTCACCGTGAGCCAGTGATAAATCAATCACTCCAGTGTCTTCGGTCCATGCGACGAGTGCAGGCAAAAAAAACAAGGCGGGAGAAGAAGATTTGAACTCCAGCGACGTCGCATGCTTCCCCGGATCCCCTGCAATGGGTTGGACGCGCCCAATTCGACGGATTTTTCAGGGATTTTCTTGGCATTTGATTTAAATTTCCATTAATTATTTGCTGCCAAATTTCAATAAATCATTTGGAGGCCTTCCCAAGGGTATTTTTGAATGAAATTCTATGTGTAGGTTCAGAAAAATATAAGGGATTTAATGGTTGAAAAATATTTGTGAAATTCTTTATGGATTTATTTTGGGAATTTTATGAAGTTTTGGGGTTTCTTTGCAAAATAGAGGATTTCTGATGATATTTTTGGTATTTTAAAATCATGATAATTCATCATAATTCATTGGGGATTTTTGGGTAATTTTTGGGAATTTTTGGAGCTTGTTTGGTATTTTTCGTGAAATTTGGAGCTTTCTTGGATTTATTTGTTACAAAAATGAGTTATTTATTTCATGCATTTTGGCATAATATTTTTGGGTCAAACACCTTCGCGGTAGCTGAAAGCACCGAGGACACACCTCATGAAGCATATCTGAGGGCGTGAGCCTCACCAATCCACCACGTTCCTTAGTAAGGTAAGGATCCCAAAGGCGATTTGCCCTCACGGCGCCATAAATCGACCTTTACACCTAATAATACACCTAAATGTACCACGGTTCATGTCTAAAGCTATACCTAAAATAGCTATGCGTGTACGCATATCCCCATAATATATGCATATACCCAAACAACAGTCCCACGGTTCATGTCTAAAGCTATACCTCAAATAGCTATGCGTGTACGCATATTCCCATAATATATGCATATATCCAAACAACAGTCCCACGGTTCATGTCTAAAGCTATACCTCAAATAGCTATGCATGTACGCATATCCCCATAATATATGCGTATATCCAAACAACAGTACCACGGTTCATGTCTAAAGCTATGCCTCAAATAGCTATGCGTGTACGCATATCCCCATAATATATGCGTATATCCAAACAACAGTCCCACGGTTCATGTCTAAAGCTATACCTCAAATAGCTATTCGTGTACGCATATCCCCACAATATATGCGTATATCCAAACAACAGTCCCACGGTTCATGTCTAAAGCGATACCTCAAATAGCTATACGTGTACGCATATCCCCATAATATATGCGTATATCCAAACAACAAGTCCCACGGGCTATGTCTAAAACCATATCCCAAATAGCTATGCGTGTACACATATCCCCATAATATATGCGTATATCCAAACAACAAGTCCCACGGGCTATGTCTAAAACCATATCCCAAATAGCTATACGTGTACGCAGATCCCCATGATATATGCACATGTCGAAATAACAAATCCCCTGGGCTATGTCTAAAACCAAGCCTCAAGTAACTATACATGTACGTATATTCCCATAATATATGCGTATACCCTTATAACAACCTACAGTCTATGCTTAAAGTTGTACCTTGAACCACTATGCATGTGTATATCCTCATAATATATATGCATATCCAAACAATGATCTTATGGACCGTACTTAAGCCATAACCCAAAAGACCGCATATGCCTGGAAATATATAAAAAAAAAGGTTAAATACGCGTGCCTATATGTGTAGACATCCATATCATATCCCTCTAGCTTACCTCAAAGCAGATATACCATTATCCAAACAATCCACAATCAAGCACCAATAAGCAAAATAAAATGGAGAAATCCAGTGACAAGAACAAGCAGTCAACCAAACAACTAAGACAACAAACAATATTATCAAAAGAGAGAAAATGCAAAAAGAAACGCCTATGCAGGGTCAGGGCCACATCCCCCGCCAACCTGTTAACAGCCTCAGATAGCGACTGGAGCATCACCTCTATAGCCTCCAGACGAGGACGTAACTCCTCAAACTGTTGGTCCAGTTGAACATGAACTGGTGGAGGGTCTCCAATGGCGGATCCATCATCCGAGGGAGGAGAAGCTTCTCTCATTGGGCTATACTGGTTCACAGCAGCATTTTCCTGTAAAATATAGCCATTAACCAAATGATTGGGATCAGGTACCAAATGACCGTCCTGATCACCAACCCACCCAAAAGAAGGCAAGACATCCAGGAGATTGTGTAACACCCCAGATTTTTCATTATTATTATTTAATTATTTTGATCATATTTTATTTATTCTAAAGTATGTAGTTTAAAATTATATATGTAAATTGCTTTTCGTCCAAAAATATTTCAAAGGTAACACCCTATTTTTTTTATTAATTTATTTATTCTACTAATACTTGTATAAATATTAATTAGTTTTTTTTTAATTCCTTCTATTATGGTATTTCAAAGCACACCATTTTAAATGCCGTATTTCCATCTCCCTTTTTCTATTAAAATATATTTGCCTTCACCAATTAAAATTTCTTATCGGGCATGTAGCAATTGTATTAAATTTTCATAAAGAATTATTTTGTTTATACCTATATTAACTAACTATAGCTGTTAGTTTTAATTGCATGATTTATTGGGCTGACAACCCACGTACCTTGCATTTAACTACTTCCTATTTGCATCTTCTAGTCATATCATTAAGCCATTTATTTGACTTTTATTTCCTTATAACAGTTATGTTGATTTATATACCGTTATTTTTTTACCACGGCTTGATTCTTGTCCATTAAGGAAACTTCCATGCCTTCCATGTCATTAGTTAATTAGTACATCTTTTATTTTCGGTTTCTCTCTAATTTTACTGTTTGCACTCACGTTTCTCCATTTCCTATATTCAAAACCGACCTTTTTATTTATCTGACATGCACCCTAGTGTCTCTTATACCTCTTTATTAATTCCCTTCGTATCCCATCCGACAAGTGAAAAGATCATATAATTCTTCCAGTAATCCACAATGGAGAATTTCTATTGAAGTGTCGATTCCAATTTGATTAGCCGATTTTGAGATTTTGACCATTGTCATAACTGATCTGAATATTCTCGCATTTCATTCATAATTGCTCGTCAGGTAACCGGACTTCTCTATAATTTAATTTTTGTATTGTTTGATTTAAATATCGTTTGGCTTATTGATTGAATTGAATCTATATATGAGAATTGTGATTGATATATTTTGCGAGTCAACGGGCCTCTAATGTGATTTGAATTGAAGTGGAAAAGTGGAAATGGAATAGTGGAATGGAATGCGAAGTGGAATCGCCTAAAGAGGGATTCGCGCTAGTGGAAAAGTGATATGAGAAAGTGGATTTGAGAAAACCTAGACCCGTTGATCTGTGTAAAATATATTTAATTTGTTTGTTATTGATGTGTAGATTAATCCGATCGATTGATTTTTGGTTATATAAATTGGTCATAGAGAAGCTGCGTCGTTAAATAACCGGTTACTCGGCTTTGTAGCTGACTCCCTTTGCTTTTATTTCTTGTGACGTTGGTTGCCGGACCGTCGGATGGATGCGAAAGATACTGTGTCACCTCACGCCTCGTATTTCGGATACGGGGTGTGACAGATTGCGACAATACACCACGTCTCTCTCAGATACCGGTTTTCCCCACAACATGTCAGGCATTGGGATCCGGGCTCGATGCATCAAGGCAGCTATCAGATGACCATAAGGCAGACACCAATGCGTGAACCTCGCTGCCTGGTGCATATGTTGAAGGATCAGGTTAGCCAAATCGGGTTTGTTGCGCCTAAGAATAAGCGGACGAAGATAGAACAGACCGCTTGGTCGAGAAAGGCTGGTCAAACTTCCTTGTGGAAAGAGAATTTGAGTCACCACCAAGAAAAGAGCCCTACAAATAAATCCGACAACATGAAAAATGCTCAGTTAAAAAGGAATGCAGATAAAGACATACCTGTGAAGGGCAGGCAAGTGTTCGGTGGATACAACCTCGGCACCCCTTTCATAAGGGTGAGCCTTGAACCAGCGACGGCAGGCGCCAAAGGTCCCAAAACCCTGAGGCCAGTACTTATAAGCATACACAGACACACCACCCAGACTTTCAGTAGCCTGGACAAGGGCCGCCAGATCCTCTGTCCCAACCTGGAAGTCCCTGCCAAACAGATAGGAGGAAGCAGAGGGGACCCCAAAATGATCAAATGCTACCCTAAGATTGGCATAAAACAAACGCACAATCGAAGGACAGTAAGGATGATTAAACAAAGTCAAGCCCTTAAGATTCCAAGCATTCAACCAGCCGTCAAGTAGGTTCTTATGTTGACCCACTATGGCGCTGTCAGGAGAAAAGAAGAAACAGTCGGCCACCGGTCGCCGATCACCTCCAGTATCGGGCATATGTCAATCATAAGCTTTGGCATCCCGAAAAAGATAGCGGTTGTCAGGGACCAGAGACCAGTTGGGAACAGTCGGGCCTGGGCTCGCCACCGAAGAACTAGAGGCGTCTCGGAGACGATTTGAATTCGAGACAGATATGGTGGAAAGAGACCGCAAAAGCTAAACCCTAAAAGCAAAGCTGAAGTAGCGGTGTCGCCGCGACATCTAAATAAAAGAGGAAAGATAGTGATACCGAGATTCTAACCTAAAGGCGTTCGAGTCTCATGCACTAATCGTTCCGCGATTAAGGGAAAACATCACAGAAAGATATACAAAATAAAAAAAATAGAAAGATATAATCCAGAAAGATATCACATAAACATAAACATGCAGCACTACAAATATCCAGTCTCATACAGTCATACAAAACAAGACAAACATAATGTCATGGCTAACTAAAGGCTGAAAGTGGAATGTAAGGAAGATACAAGGAGTGCAACAACTCCATAAGTCTCTATCCTATCACAACGACCTCAAAAGGCTGGTGACTCGACCTCGTGCTCGTCCTGAAAATAAGGCTCAGTCCCGTCACTACCACCAGAAAGTGGCTTGGTAGCCCCACTGCCCTCTGAAAGCAGCTCTGTAGCACCACTACCAACTGGGCTATCCACAGGAGGAACCCCAGGATAAGGGAGGGTCAGCACCATATCAACAGCTACCCCCTCTATGTCATCATCCTCCGACATCAACTCATCATCAGTCCCACCAGGTGTAACCAACCCCGCCTGTCACCTCTGGTGCCTGCAAAGCCCATCCTACACCTGAGGAACTTAGTAGACTCAATAGACGCGTGATTAAAGAGGGGCTATTAGTCGTTGGATCAATGTGATGGATCAGAAAAGGGAAGAAGGTGACCACCATGCACTATATTGTCCCCTACCTTCCCCAGAGAAAAAAAGGTGATTGTAGGATAGGGTACAATGAGGGATGTACCAAACCATAATCATACTCAACTAGTCGAATTATGCAATATGAGATCCAATGGTTAAGAAATATCATAAGATGCTATCAACACTCAAACAAAAATTGTAGCCAATCCAAGTGATTTCCTTTGGGTACCATACAGAGAATCAATACACCCTTGGATGACATACAGAAGGCCACAACACTTCCTTTCATTCCTTGGCGCTAGGGATGATACATCATCAAACAGTTACATGGCTTCAGAAGGGTAAGAAGGGAAATTGGGCAAGAAAAATACTGCCTTGATCTTCTCTACTCCTGGATTAAGCCAAAATCACAGGGATAACAATGCGAAAATGACATGATTACCCCCATATGAACCCAGCCTTACCCCATGCCTCTATCTGCCCTGATGATGGGACCCCATATACCAAGCTCTATGTTTGTGATACCATACACAAGGCCACTCAGAAGCTGTCATAAAAAATGATAATTTCAAGTTAATGGAGAAGATTGAAAATATCATCATACACCTGTGACACCTACATATTCAGGTATTCAGAGGGGATACATTGCATCATGCCATCTCCCACATCCATGATCTACAAGGATCCAGATGATGCCACCTGTCTATGCAAACAACTGGCGCCAAAGTAATCCCCTTCTCCAAGCACATTTAGTGAAATGAAGTAGAAACATGCCCTCCAGATGTCACACAGCAAGATCCACGGACCCACTTGTCATACTTATATGTAATTGGGCAGTAGAAAGTAGAAGTTAACCAAAGTATAGGAAAGTGAGGCGGTTTAGCACCTAAGCATCACAACCCTCCATCAAACATCAAAGCATAAAAAAATGCCACGTGACACCAGAATCTGAAAGAACCCTAGCTCAAATGGTCTATAAAAGAAGGCCACAGATGAAGGAAGAACCCCCCAAGTTTTAGTTCTAGTGCATACTTTATTTCTAAGAGCTTTTAAAAGTGTAAAAAAAAAGAAGGTAGATATTCTTGTATATTTGCAAAAATACTTCAATGAAATTTTCTGATGAAATGTTTCCTTTCTTCTGTTTTCTAATTTTCTTTTTCATGTTCTAGTCAGTTTAATTGTTCATAGTACACTAGATGTCTCTTTTATTTTGGTTTCAACTAATCAAGAGAAGTTCATTAAAGGGGGGCAGTTTGAAGCCGAATTTTCTTTTTTCTTTTTCTTTCTTTTCCTTCTCTCTTTTCTTTGAAGTATCATGTCCATGAATTTGAGACGCATGCATCACTTAATAAAGAGATCAGTAATAGGAGCATCTAGGGTTCTTGCCTGTGAGCAAGTGTCTGGATGTATTCTTGACTGATTTAATAAGCCAAGTAGATAAACAATAATCATTGGTATGGTGTTTAATAAAAGGATTAAGCATGGAAGCACTAGGTTTCTTGCCTGTGAGCAAGTATCTGGGTGTGGATATGAGTAAATTCCATAAATTAAAGTGCATGACCTTAGTTCCATATCATTTGTTGTGTTATATCAGTCTTGAACTCCTTGGATTTCATGCCTGTGAGCATGTGTTCAAGCAGGGATAAGGCTGACAAAAGAGCAATAATAATAGAGTAAAATAGATGATAGTCATATACTTGTACTTAGTGTATTTAATATGTCTAAGAGGATGTTCCTGTATCCATGACTAATCTCAACAAAAAGGACTAAGATGCATAGAAAAGTAAAAATAAACCAGAGATATGAGGAGGTGACTAAATCATATATTTGTCAGGGGCATATCTGCAAAAAAATATACACATGATAATAATAGAAAATTTCAAGGATATATATATATATATATATATATATATATATATATATATATAATAACATCAACGAATATTTTGTCCTCAATATGTAGGGTCATATCTCATAAACAAAAAAAATAATAATAACAGACAAAAAAAAATATATAGGTGTACAGTGTAAGTTTTATAATAAGAACCAGTTATGTTATCACATGACAAGAATAATAATAGATATCAATAGTAATGCACACGCCCAATAAAAAAAATATATGGTAGGTATGTTATTCTTCTTTGAGCATGGCATATACTAGTACACCCATGATTATGTTTGTCCAGTTGTTAACATTATGAAAAGATCATATATATGAAGCATTAGGTATGGTTTATAAATTCAGAGATTCATGAATCAGTGCAGTCATCATAAATTCTAGCCCAGTCTCTTTGATTATACTCGGTTTAGGTATACCAGCATAGAAACAAGTATGATGTTTAATTCTTGTGGATATAGGTTGATATCTCATTTCCTTGTGTTTTTCCAGGATTCGACTTTGCCGTCGCTCTCTCTCATTGTATACAGGTTTTGATGAAGAACAAGAGGAAAACAGACTCAAAGAACCTCAGGATGCTTGCTTTTGGGTCGGACGACTCATTCCTAGCGCTAGGCACACGATCCAGACCGTCATACGGGCCACATGCCACCTAAGACGCTAAGTCCAGGCTTCAGTTCGGGTCGAACATCTCCAGTTCGGACCGAACCAAGCTCTGCACCGGACTTAGCACATTTTCCACTTCTCCATGGCCAGTTCGGACTGAACTCTCTCCTGTTCGGGTCGAACTGGGACCTTTGCAGCGAATCCTCTCACTCCAGGTCGAACTGACCTCTGTCTGGCCCCGAAGTGACTCATATGGCATGTTTTTCTGAATTAGGAAGATGATTTGTAGCGAGATTTGATGCTCTGGACGACCTAGCTTGCTCCCTAAGCACCCGAGGCTTCTATATAAGGTCTCCTCTGCCCTGGCGGCAGAGTTTCTTGGCTCTGGGCGATTTTGCATACCTCCTTTGAGTTCTTCATTGATTCTCTTGATTCTTTCACTGTTTTTGAGGCGACGGCAGCGAGCAGTGAGAGATCTATCATACATTCACCTTCCACAGTTCTAGATAGCAAAGTTTAAGTTGCAAAGGAGTAGTTGGTTATTTCTTTTCATGCTTATTACTTCTCTATTGATGGACATGTATCTTTATTGCTTTATTACTGTTGTTATGTGTTGTTTTAGTTCGATGTCTGAATAGTTTACTTTAGTCTTAGGGTAAGATGTAGCTTAGGTTTAGTTTGATGTTGTTGTTATGATATGCTTGATACTGGACATGCTATTTATCTATTTGGAATTAATTGTTGCTTAGTTTATTGCTGTTGTTTGATTTATTTTGCTTCTGAATCTACTGCAGGGTTTGGTTAAGTTACGAATTTAAACAGACAATAGTTGTAAGTTAAGTATTTGAGTTAAGCCATAGATCTGAAAGGATAGGTTAGGTGTGCCGAAAAGCACAACTTCTAAACTACTTGAAAGAGTGTTTAGATAACCAAGGAAAACAAATAGTAAGACCCTTGTAAACTTGTGCCAACGCGAAAGTTTATATCTAGTGAACTTGGGCGAGTTTAGTAGAGTCCTGTGCTAATTTCTGACCCGAAAGGCGAAAGTTGAGGGTTAGGGATTGTAGTTGCAGCCAGACTAGACTCGTGGCATCATCAAAATCAAGTGTACCATTCAACAACTCAGATCCATGCTTTCAGTTCGGACCGAACTGGTCTGGTTCGGACCGAACTGAAGGTAGGATTCCTAGGACTTCGAGTTAATTATGAAAGTAATTGATTTCAATTTCTCTAGAGGCTAAACCTAGGGAAATCTGATCCCTAGGACTCCTTTTTATCATTAGAAAAACCACAAATTTATCATGTCTTTGTTTAATTGTTTGAGTTTTGTCATTAGAGTCCAAAACCCCCAAAAATATCTACATTCTAGCACTTTACTATTAGTTCTTTATTTTATTCAAAAACATCCCTTTTCATCTGTCTAGCTTTTGTGAACCAGTAAGTCCGGTACTCATTAATCCGTCCCTTGGGTTCGACCCTAAACCTTACTCCAAACGACTAGTGAAGTTAGGTTCTAGGTACAAATTTATTTCATACTTAGGTCTTAAAATCCTTCATCAAATTGGCGTCGCTGCCGGGGACGGTGTTGATATTGGATACTTGGTGTAGTATCAAGAGACTAGATTTTTCTTTTGTTTTTCTCACATTTGCTTTCTCTCTATCTTGCAGCACTGGCAGGTAGGAAGAAGGGACCTCGTGCAAAGTCCCAACCTCCTATTTTGCGTCGATATTTTCTCCGAGGGTTGCAGGAAGATCCGGAGCTGCGACAAGTCGATTTCGTCCAAGAAATCAACCAAGCGCAACAACCAGGGTCATCTTCGACCTCCAGTTCGACCCGAACTGAACCCGGTGCAGAGAGAAGCAGGAGCTACCATGGCAGAGAACAACCCTCACGTTGACATCGCGGCCGAGACACAGCACTTGGAGCAACTCAGGCTCCAATTAGAGCGAGATCGACGAGAATTCGACGATGAGCGTCGCAGGTGGACCAATGATGATGAGAGCATTGGGAACAACTCTGATGGGGGGCAAGAAAACCCCAACAAATCTCTTATGGAGTATTGTGCTCCGAAGGCCAAGCATGTGGCAAGGCCGGTTGTCATTCCTGGGATCGATGCCAACAACATGCAGATCGCCCCCGCTTACGTGACCATGGTTCAACAAAGCCCGTTCCATGGGAACGACCACGAGGACCCCCATGCTCATCTTCAAACTTTTTTTGATTACATTAGAATTATTAAAATGAATGGGGTCCCACAACAAGTTGTTAGCATCTTGCTGTTTAGGTTTAGCCTCAAAGACAAAGCCCAAAAGTGGTACAAAACATTGAAAAAGGGGTCTATCAGATCTTGGGATGAAATGGCTCAAACCTTTCTCGACAAATACTTTCCAACCGATAGGGCTGACTCAATAAGGAGAGAAATCACCAACATTCAACACAAAGAGGATGAATCTATGAGTGATGCTTGGGAACGATTTAGGGATCTAGAAACCTCGTGTCCCCATCATGGAATTCAAGAGTGCTTGATAGTTAAAACTTTTTATAACAGTTTGTATGATAATATTAAGATCAACCTTGACTCTCTTTCAGGTGGAAGTTTCCTCCAGCTTGATGCGGCAGCCGGAAGAGAACTACTTGACCGGTGTGCAAGGCAATACCATTGGATGCCAATGGTCAGCTCTCGCCAATCAAACTCAAGGCAGCAAGTGCACAGCGTCTCAACCAAGGACGAAAGGATCGCCGAGCTAGAGGCCGAGCTTGCCGTGTTTCAATCCGCACAAGGCTCTCATCTTAACAAAGTAGAATGCGGATGTTGCGGCGAGGAGGGGCATACTTCCGTCGACTGCCCTTTGGCTCAACCCGAGGCCGACAGTCCTCAAGTCAATGCCATTAACGGGAATTTTGGTCAAAAATACCCGTACACCGGCCCTGGCCCCTCAAATTTTAAAAGAAATAATCAGTTCACCAACAATAGGGATCAGCCCTTCCAAAGGAAGTCCGCCTTTGGCGAACTTACTGATGTTGTCCAGACCTTTATGGCTGGCCAGACTAAGTTTAATCTTCAAATTAGGTCTGATGTTGATGAATTGAAATCTAACACAGGGGCAATAAAGAGGATGGAGCGCTTACTGGAGGCACATCTAGCCAAGGAGCAAGGAAAGCTCCCAGGGCAGCCTCAAGTCAATCCAAATGCCGTTTGCAAGGCCCTCCATGCCTTGAGGAGCGGGAAGCAGTACGAAGACCCGCCCATGCCAGCAGAAACAGCTGACCAGCCCTCAATTTGACCTGAAGCAGTCCCAGTTCGGGTCGAACCAGCTGAAGAAGAGCCCATTTTGCAGCAGATAGCATCATTTCCGCCCCTCACCAGCCCAGTTCGACCCGAACCCACTCCTGTTCTGTCCGAACCAGAGGCTGAGGAGTCAACCCAGGGGCCAGTTCGACCTGGATCCAATTCTGTTCGACCCGAACTAGCCACAGTTCAGTCCGAACCCAAGGTGAAGGTAGGGCAAGGCAAGGGAAAAGACATTCAAGCCAAACCTGCTTACCAACCTCCGGTCCCATTCCCACAGAGGTTGAGGAAGAGCAATGAGGATGCGCAGTTCAGGGCCTTCTGGGAAATTCTAAAGGAGATGAAGATCACGATCCCCTTCATGGACGCCGTGACACAGGTGCCGATATATGCTAAATTTTGGAAAGAACTGTGTACCGGCAAGTTGACTCTAGAGGAGTTGAAATCCGTTGCTCTGACACATGGGAGCAGCGAACCTTTGAGGAAGATGCCGCCCAAATTAGAGGACCCGGGGAGGTTTGTTCTCCTCTCCGTCATCGGAAATGCCATCATCAAGCAGGCTCTATGCGACATGGGGGCCGGTGTGAGCCTCATGCCCAAGGCAGTCTATGAAAAGGTAGGTTCGGCGAGCTAAGCCCGACAGCTATATCTATCAAGCTTGCGGACTCCACAGAGTGACTACCGATAGGCATGCTCAGGGATGTATCGGTGCAAGTCGGCAAATTTATAGTGCCAGGAGATTTTGTGGTCATGGATATGGAAGTAGATCAGGAGGTGCCCATCATCTTGGGGCGCCCGTTCCTCCGAACTGCTGGAGTCTTGATGGATGCCAGAGACGGCACGATCTTGGTCAGAGTGGGGGAGGAGGAACTTCACTTCTCCATCAATCACGCCATAAAGTTTCCAAGTTCCGCCAACACGTGCTTTAGGATTGAGGTGATCGAGCCAACGATTGAGGAGACACTCGAGGAGCAATATGAGTCTGCTCTAAATAATTACCAAGAATTTCTTTCTGAAGTGCTGGAAGCAGTTGAGGTCGAGAAATCAATCGAAGCTGAGGAGATAGGTGAATCTACTGAACTTGACCTTCAGTTCGGACCGAACTCACCAAGTTCGGGTCGAACTGAGGGAGGGAAAGAAAACGATGAAGTTCAGTTCGGACCGAATCCAACCAGTTCAGGTCGAACTGAAGATCACCAGGAGGAGGTTCGTGCAGTCTTGGCTCTCTCCAGCCCGAACCAGGCCAGTCCAGACCGAACTTAACCTCCAAAAGTTGAACTCAAGCCCTTGCCTGCCTCCCTCAGGTATGAATTTCTCGGCCCAAATCAAACATACCCTGTTATTGTTAACTCTGAATTAGATGCATGACAGGTTGAGAAGTTATTGACAGTTTTGAAGGCTCACCAAGGCGCTATTGGTTACTCAATAGAAGACCTGAAAGGGATCGACCCCGCTATTTGCACTCACCGGATCCTCCTGGAGGACGACCACAAGCCATCGAGAGATGGGCAGCGAAGGCTCAACCCCATTCTCACTGAAGTGGTCAGAAAAGAAGTGCAAAAGCTCCACGATGCGGGGATTATCTACTCGATCTCGGATAGCAAGTGGGTGATCTCGGTGCACGTGGTCCCCAAGAAAGGAGGCACGACAGTGGTCAAGAACGACAAGGGCGAGCTGATTCAAACGCGAGTCGTGACCGGGTGGAGGATGTGTATAGACTACCGCAAGCTCAATGCGGCAACTAGAAAGGATCACTTTCCTCTCCCTTTTGTTGACCAACTTTTAGAAAGACTCGCTAATCACTCTTATTATTGTTACTTAGATGGTTACTCTGGTTTCTTTCAAATACCCATCCATCCTAATGACCAAGATAAGACCACCTTTACTTGTCCTTGGGTTACTTTTGCCTATAGACGTATGCCTTTTGGTTTGTGTAATGCACCAACGATCTTCCTGCGAGCCATTATGGCTATTTTTTCGGATTTTATTGAGAAAGAAATGGAAGTGTTTATGGATGATTTTTCTGTCTATGGTTCTTGTTTCGATTCATGCCTTGCTAATCTCTCAAAAATTTTGCAGCGCTGTCAAGAGGTTAACTTGGTGCTGAATTGGGAGAAATGCCATTTCATGGTGCAGAAAGGCGTAGTGCTAGGCCACGTGGTGACATCTCAATGGATCGAGATCGACAAGGCCAAGATTGAAGTGATTGAGAAGCTAGAGATCCCTAGAAATGTCAAAGATGTCCGAAGCTTCCTTGGACATGCCGAATTCTATCGTCGATTCATAAAAGATTTCTCTAAAATAGCAAAGCCATTAAGCAATCTCTTGATTAAAGACTGTGAGTTTATTATTGATGATTGTATTAATACTTTCAACATGTTGAAAGAAGCCCTTGTTTCGGCACCGATTTTACAACTGCCGGATTGGTCACAACCATTCGAGCTCATGTGCGACGCGAGTGACTATGCGGTTGGAGCTGTTTTAGGCCAAAGGAAAGACAAGAGACCAGTGGCCATTTACTACGCGAGCAAGGTGCTTGATCCGGCTCAAGCAAATTACACGACCACGGAGAAGGAGCTCCTCGCTGTTGTGTTTGCCCTAGACAAGTTCAGATCCTATCTTGTGGGCTCTATAGTGATCGTGTACACTGACCATGCCGCGTTGAGGTACCTAATGAGCAAGAAGGACGCCAAACCAAGGCTCATAAGATGGGTCCTTCTTCTTCAAGAATTTGATCTGGAAATTCGAGACAAGAAATGGACAGAAAATCTAGTGGCAGAGACCACTTGTCTCGCCTCCATTGGAAGGAAGAAAAGGGCGAGGAGTTACCAATTGAAGATGCATTTCCACACGAAAATCTGATGAAAGTCGACCTCAGTTCGACCCGAACAGAGCTTGATTCGGACCAAACATACCTCAGTTCAGGGTCAGTACTACCCACTTCGGACGACTTGGCCCTCACTTCGGGTCGAAATCATGGCAGTTCGGACCGAACATAACTTAGTCTAGAGTTGCTGGCCCTCATTTTGGGTCGAATGCATGGTGTTCCAGACCGAACTGTACACAGTGATGAGGATTGGATGAGGCTTGCAAGTGAAATCCTGGCCTTTCAGCACAATTCGACCTGAACTAGGGGTGGTCCAGGCCGAAGTGACCAGCCCTGGTATGCTGACTTGGCCAATTATCTTGCCTGTGGGATTCTGCCCCCGGAGATGACTTGGCAGGAGAAGAAAAAGCTCAAACCCGACGCCAAGTTCTACTTCTGGGATGAGCCGTACTTGTTCAAGATTGGAGTTGATGATATCTACCGGAGATGTGTCCCTTATGAGAAAATTCGGCCGATCTTGGCAAGGTGTCACTCATCTGCCTACGGGGGCCATGCCTCATACTCCAAGACAGCAGCCAAGGTCCTGCAATGAGGTTTGTTTTGGCCCACACTTTTCAAAGATGCACGTTCTTTTGTACTTTCTTGTGATCAGCGTCAAAAGACGAGCAACATATCCAAGAGAAATGAGATGCCGCAAAACCCGATTCTTGAAGTTGAGATTTTTGATGTTTGGGGTGTGGATTTCATGGGCCCTTTCCCGAGCTCTAATGGGAATGAGTACATCCTAGTCGCCGTGGACTATGTCTCAAAATGGATCGAGGCAATTGCTTGTAAGGCGGCAGATGCTAACTCGGTGGTCAACCTCTTCACCAAGATCATTTTCCCTCGATTTGGAGTTCCAAGGACAGTTATAAGCGACGGGGGAAAGCACTTCATCAACCGGACTTTCGACAACCTCTTGAGGAAGCATGGAGTCACCCACAAGGTGGCTACACCTTATCACCCGCAGACCAACGGGCAAGTGGAAGTGTCCAATAGGGAGATCAAGAGCACCTTGGAGAAGACCGTGACCCGGTCTCGCAAGGATTGGGCTAACAAGCTAGATGATGCTCTTTGGGCTTATAGGACGGCTTTCAAGACGCCCATAGGCATGAGTCCCTTCAAGCTTGTCTATGGGAAGCCATGCCACTTGCCGATTGAGATTGAGCACAAGGCGTATTGGGCCACGCGCGCTATCAACATGGACATGCTCAAAGCCGGTGAGAAGCGCATACTAGATTTGCATGAGTTGGAAGAGGTACGTCTAAACTCCTATGAAAATGCTAAACTGTACAAAGAAAAAATCAAGCTTTTGCATGACAGGCATATTTCAAGGAGAGATTTCAAGGAAGGCGACTTGGTGCTTTTGTTCAATTCACGACTTAGGCTCTTTCCGGGTAAATTGCGATCTAGATGGTCAGGCCCATTCCATGTGGTCAAGGTCTACCCATTCGGCGCCGTTGATATCTGTGATAAGGATTCGGAGCCTTTCAAGGTCAACGGGCAGCGATTGAAGCATTACATAGCCGATGAGAAACAAGCGCTTCTTGGGAGGCAACCCAAGAGCTTTTGATTTTTAGATTTATTTTAGTTCTTTTTTCCAATAAAAACACACAAAAAAAATATTTAGAAAATTATAAAATTAACAAAAATATTCTTTGATGGGATGAGTTGTGTTTCTTTTCAGTAAGTTTGGGGGGATATTGGAGAAGATATTAGCCAGTAGCTTGCGCTATAGCACCCAAGACTGTAAGCAGTCTTCGCGCGACCTCATGCAAGCTGTATGGTCACTCATTGGCCTCAGTTCGACCTGGAGCCAGTGAGTTCGACCTGAAGGGAAGTGTAGGCCAAGGAGAGGGATGCTGGCCAGTTCGGTCCGAAGTCATGCAGTTCGACCTGAATGCAGTTGTTCGACCCGGACCAGCTTGAAGGCAAGGCATGGTTGAGTTCGGTCCGAACTTGTTCTGTTCGATCCGAACTGAGAATATTGGGCTGAAATTTTTAATGAGACTCAGGCCCATTTTCTTATTATTTCATGTAATTTTTATTGGGCCTGTTTTAAATCCCCTACCCGACCCGTTAAGCCTCCCATTTAACCCCCTCCCAAAGCCGTCTCTCCCTCTCTCTTTCCTTTCTCTCCCACTCGCACCCCTTCCCCAAACCACGCTCCTTTCCATTTCAAACCGAAGCCATCTCCCCACGAGTCGCGCCCCCTTATGTCCTTACCATTTTTGTAGATATGAAGTGCATTTTACTCTCATCTCTTCTCTCTTTCACCCTCTACTCTCAGAATTTTAAATAGTGGTTGCATTTTGATAGGTATTTCGAGGCACGTTCTTCCAAATTTCGACCAACTTCGACGGATCTTGGTTTTCTTTGTTCCAGGACGCTCTCGAGGACTCTAATCACCTTCTCTAGGGTTCATTCGACAAACCTAGTGCCTCTCTTCGCCGGGGCGCCACCCAACTGCCATCTCACACCAAGGAAGGCCAACAAGGCTCTTTCTCTCTCCCTGGTTTGTCTCGGGAGCCTCCTCTCGCATTCTCTGGGGTGTCTCTTCGTCCAGCCGCTCTCCTCTCCACTTTCCCGAGTCAAGCCGACACATTCTAGCATCTCCAAACGATTTCAGAGGTTTTATTACACTCTTTCCTGTTTTCATCACTACCTTATGGTTTTAATTGAGTTTTTGAGTGTGTATAAAGGTCTGTACCAGTGTTTTGGGCAATATACCACGATTTTACCAGAATAGAGGCACTATACCAGGAATCAGGACAGAATTTACCAGTACCCCGCTTCAGTTCGACCCGAACAGCCTACCGTTCGGTCCGAACTGAGGGGACCTCAGTCTAAAACCTCTACAGCCTTCTTTCAGTTCGGTCCGAAATCACCCAGTTCGACTCGAACCGAAGGCCTGCCTTCTCTGCTTCGACCCCAATTCGACCTTCCCTTCGGCCCGAACTCACCAAGTTCGGTCGGAACTGCATTCTTGACTTAGCCAAATTTGCTTCTCCACTGCTATATCACAATGCGTAAGACTCGTGCCAGTTCTAAGGGCGATAAAGGGGCCTCCTCTTCTCGTGCTCGTGCCCCGAATCAGCCTCAGCCTCCTCCTAGACCAGCCGGGCCCTCGCATCCCATGCAAGACCACCCCGACTTCCAAAGGCATCCCAATGCCCATACAATTGAGGAGGCCATGACTTTTGAAATCCCATGGAAGTTCCAGTATTTAAATATCATGAAGATGAAGGATCGGAAGTTTGAGCACACCCGGTGGATGGACATGGCCACTCTTGACAAAATTGGGGTGGCCGAAGAGTTTCTCGAGCTCACCACCAAGATATGCATCACCCCTACTTTCTGGACCCACCGCTATCTCGCCTACACCAAGTTCACCCTGGAATTCTTGAGCTCTCTAACTCTCATGGAGGAGGGCGGGACCGACATCATTGTCTTCCGCCTCGCCAATGCCACCCACAAGGCCCAATTGCAAGATGTGGCCGAGGTATTTGGCCTAGAAAGGGATTGCCCGGTGGAAAATTTCCCCTTCTCCAGCGACTTGACTAGCGAGTCCATTTGGATCCGCATTGCCCGGTGGAAAATTTGGCCTAGAAAGGGATTGCCCGGTGGAAAATTTCCCCTTCTTAAGCCCAGAAGTCTCGCCTTGTGCATCGCCCGACCCTCCGCATCCTCATGCGCGCCTATGCCTCACAAGTTTTCTCCCGAGGCGAGACGGCCAATGTCACAAATGACAAAAAGTTGGGTCTCATTTGGTATTCTCTTCAGCCCAACCCCCCCAAGGTGAATGTGGTAAAGATGATGGTGGAGTTTTGGCTCTACCAACGTGATCGGGTGCCCAAGGGGAGCATCACCATGGGTGGCTATGTCTCCCTTCTAGCCACCCACATGAACCTTCCACTCCCTCCCAAGTCAATATGTGGAGGATTCTCCCTCTATGACGAGTGGAGGTTCAACGGAGCCAGCTTTATTGAGATTTTGCCCAATGGGACCTTTGTGTAGCTCCGCAAAAATGGGAGCAACTTTCCTCTCCCCTATCCTCACCGACTTAATCTCCGCCGGCCCGACTTGTGGCTTATTGCTAGCGATTATCGCCCACAGCCGGCCGCAGCAAGGAGGGAGGCCAGTTCGAGCCGGGCAGCGGTTGTGGAGCCCATTCCCATGGCCACCGATCAAGAGGCAGCAGCGGCAGAAGCAGCGGAGGACGTCTTCTCTCAGGCACCACCGTGGGCCCTTGCGCTTCGCGATATGATGGGGAATCTCACTACCCTCACCATTGACACAAGGGATGAGGTGCGCCGGAACACGGCCGTACAGCAGGACCATGGCATGCACCTCAGCTGTCTCTCTCACGAGGTACAGCAGTACTGGCGGCGCCTTGACCGTGTTGCGGACGTTGCCTACGACAACAACTTCTTCCTCCGCAACAACTATTGACCCGGGGATGAAGATGACCCGAATTGGGGCTCGTCGGTGCACTCCATCCATAGCACCGCGTCCTCAGCCTCTTCTTATCACAGCCCGCCCAACATGGACGAGGTGCAGCAACCGTGGTAGGCCCCTTGGCAGCCCAATCTCCACACTCAGCCGACCGAGGCCCGCTCCGTTCCCTACGCCTATCCGGAGCAGTCCTTTGAGGTGCCGCGCCCTTCTCCATCGGACCTGGCAGCCTACCCCAGCCTCGTGCCACCACCGCTTCAGCAGCCAGCCGGACCGGAGGATCCCTTTGGGATTTTCCCTCCTCCCTTTCTAGTCAGGTACACCCGCCTTACCCTCCTATTTTATTTTTCTTTGTGTGCATGTTTAGCAGCGAGGACACTGCTCTATTCAAGTTTGGGGGGGGGGCGTAATATTTTCGCTGGTTGATTCTTGTTTTCTTTTCATTTTTCTAGTTTTGGACGACGTAGAGACAGAGAAGGGAAAATTTTCAAGTTTTTCTAGCTTCAGTTCGACCCGAACTGCTTTGCTTCGGTCCGAACTGTTGACACTTAGGCACTCAGCACTGCACCAGTACTCAGTTCGACCCGAGCCAGCTAGTTCGGTCCGAATTGGGTACTTAGTCGTTTCCTGCCTTTAACACTGTCACTTCAGGCCGAACTAGTCCACTCCAGTCCGAACTGAAAGTTTGTTTTACACGATTTTGTTGAAGTTTTGTTGAAAATTAAATGCTCTTGCCCTTCTTTTCTTTTCTGACTTTCACTGATTAAAATCACTCACATTTAAGGGCCTTTCCGTTAGAACTCTCGAGTACACCTGTTGTTTATAAACCTAGACTTGATTTGTGCACCAATGGACCGAAATGGTGAGTTAAAACCTTGATAGGACCCGAAACCAGATGCTTAATAGTCTATCAACTCAATCTAAGTCGATTCTCACAACCTCTCACCGAGTGAACTATTTCTAGGTCTTACACTCTTTTGCCCAAAAGAAAATTTAGCAACTTTGAAAATTATAAGACGAGTTAGATGGTTTTATTGCTTAAATCACCAATAAGTGCTTAAATTGACTAATCTAAATAGTTGCCAAAATGAGGGTGCGAAGAGACTTGAAAATCCAATCAAATAAAAAAAAATTCCACAAATATTGGAGGGTGGTGGCGGTAATGCGTAATTAATCCGCAAGTGGATCGTAGCGGTAAGGCGTAAAAACCGGTCCGACCTCTCCGGTGCGTCATGTGCCGGTAGCACAACCCAAGTCTCAATAGCGTAAAACCCTAAGTGATTTAAATCACCGCAACTCGACTTACACATCTAATTCTAAATTGGTGAATTGTTGTTTATCTCTCTCGTTATAAAATTCTCGGACTTGCTAAGCTTCCTTTTCACAAATTTTTGTAAGACATAGAAAGGAACGGGTGAGTGAATTTGAGGTTGCATTTGACTGATGAAATAGAAGCTAGGGTACTTGATTGGCTAAACTCTCATTAGGACCAAGAGTGCATGGCTTAATTATTAGGACACTAAACCCTTGTGCTTGATGAATTCTAATTGGCTGGCTTGATTTGCTTGTGTGATTGATTGTGGGCATTAGTATTTGGTTTCTAGCATAACTTCGGTTTGGGTAATTGTTTCTAAGTCTAAGTATAGTCGAACTCTAAGTTTAGGCTCTTGCTTGAGGACAAGCAAAGTTTAAGTTTGGGAGGATTTGATATCTCATTTATTTGTTGGTATTTGGACTCGCTGAAAGGTTCGATTGTCTTTTTCCTTCTTCCGGCTAGTGCGCACACCTACAATTTAAGAAAAACGAAAGAAAAGTGAAAATAGAACAAATTAAACCAAATAGAAAAAAGAATAAATCCTAAAACTTGGTCACCGTCCCCGGCAACGGCGCCATTTTTGGTCGGTCTGGAAAACCAAGTCAAAACAAATCCTCAGAATCACCGATGTAAATCGTTTGCAGTGATAGCTTAAGGGTCGAATCCACAGGGACGGACTGTTCAAGTTTTAAGACTTTACTAATCCTAATTGGTCTAATTTGGCGAATAAAAGTCGGTGATAAAAATATTGGTAGAAGTTATCTTTTTGGGATTTTTCCGATAAAAATTGAAAGTAAAACAATCAAACTAAGCAATAAATAAAGAGTAACAGTTCTAAACAGTAGCAAACAAGGTTTAAAAACGAAATTCAACAATTGGGAAAAGTTATGGTCAATTGCTACGGGTTCCTACTCCTGGTCGTGTTTGGACGGGTCCGACTGAACACGCCGCTAGTGCAAATTACTTTGTTAAACGTTCTATCTGACATGCAGGTTCTTGAATTGGTCCAGGGCTTATAGCGCTAACTCTCGTTCTTGGCTTAAACAACTGGGTTCAACTCTTCAAACCTCCTAAAAATCCTAAGTTTCAACTCTCGCTCCATGGCTTACGTTTTCTAGGTTTGACTTTCCTACCGGTAGGATAACCTTTATCTCTCGATCTCAGGTAGAGACACGTCCCTCGACTAAGTCCCGGGTTCACCTCTCGGCTACTACCAATCCTATAGCAAGTGATTGTAAAAAGGCTTAGAGTTCCGGTTCTTGCTACCTAGCAAACTAGACTTGGCCGCGTCTATTGGGTATAAACCATAGATCCAAGCAATTCACAAACAACAAGATTTAACAAGATAATCAAGAAAGCCAAAGCAAATCAAATAAAACGTCAACAAGAGTAAAGATCACATAGCTACCAAGTATCGGTTCCCTACAATTGCCCCTAAACTAGAAACTACTCACACATCGTCATAAAACAACGACAAATAAACATCTTTACTTTATCAAGGCTCAAACCAAACAAGTATCAAGAGAATACAACAATAAACGGTGCAGATCTGTAGCAAAAATGGTTCTGGCGGGTCCGACTGTTTTCTGGCGTGTCCGACAGAATCGTCCGGCGGCTGCCCTTCTCCAAAGTTGCTCCAAATCTTGACCTAAATGTGGAATAATGTTTTCTCTCTCTTCCCTAGGCTCCTAATCAACCCAGGGACGCGTCCTAGGCGCCAGCCAAGCAGTTTCCAAAGCTGGCCTGACTTTCTAGACAAGAAACTGGCTTCCAAATCTGCTTGCTCGTCCGTTTCTGGCGGGTCCGTCCAAATCCTGGCGGGTCCGCCTGAAACCTGGCAGAGACGATTTGATCATTTTCAGCTCCAGTCTGGTTCTGTCGGTCCGTCCAAATCCTGGCGGATCCGCCAGAAAGCTGGCAGCAACAGTTTTCATCATCTTCCATGCCCGTTTCGAGTCCAAAATGACGCCAAATCTTCCAAAACCTGCAAAATAGCAGAGGCAATAGCAGTACAACAAATCTAACACAAAAATAACATAAAATAAACTAAAAACACAACTTTTCGATTGGAATTGGGGCCTAAATGGGGTTGAAATGTATGCATGAAAACCTCCTATCAAACCTCCCCAAACTTAAAATTTGCTTGTCCGTAAGCAACAGTTAAAACTAAAGAGGAGAATTTAGGACCAAATCACAATTAAAAAGTTGGCTTAACGCAAGTCAAGAGAAAGTCTCGGAAAAGTTTAAGTCGTGCCCTTGAGAGTTTTTGGAATCAGAAATAACAAGGCAATTTTCAGTAAAGCAATTCAAAAGTTTCAAGCCAAGACAATCCTTTTGTGAACAAACCTAGAATCAAACGTGAGTTATCGACCAAGAATTATATGCCTAACTAATGGGTTGGTTAATTCTCAAAGAGTTTCAATCAATTTCAAGTCAGGTAGAAACGGGATCGAACCCCCTCAACTCAAGTGATTTGAACTAACCCTAAGTCGTGAACCACATGTTTAGACATTTCGAACCACAAAATAAAAGAGAAATAAAATTTAAGTTGAGTTGCGGCGATTTATCGCTTAGGGTTTTACGCTATTGGGACTTGCGGTGAGCTACCAGCACATGACGCACTGGGGAGGTCGGACCGGTTTTTACGCCTTACCGCTACGGTCCACTTGTGGAAAAATTACGCCTTACTGCCACCACCCTCCAGTATTTGTGGAATTTTTAATTGGAATTTCAAGTCCCTTCGAACCTTCATGTTCGCAACGAGTTTTATTTAATTTGCATTTTTTTTTATTAGATTAAATTAAAGCGGTGGTTCGACTATTCTAACCATGCAAGACACAACTTACGGTTAGGCAAACTCTTGAGTTGAAAGAATGATCTTAGACAAATGGTGGTTGCCCTTTGCCGGCTCTAACCAACGAATTTAAATGATACTCTTTTCAAATTAATCATCCCATTAATTAGAAAAACAATTCCCGAATGATTACCCGCTCTTTGTCACTAAGCAGTTCAAGCCTAGGATTCCTCAAATTCATTTCCAAAATAAAAGATTGCTTACAATTTCCAAACCCAAATTCTCTCAAAAACCAAACTCAAACATTGCCAAAATCAATCTCCAAACTCTCCTAAATGCAAACTTACATGAAATTATAATGCAAACAAGCTTCCTACATGAAATGCAGCTCAGGACCAGATTTCAGGCGGATCCGACAGAAACCGGGCGGACCGCCAGAATCCTGGCCTAAGCAGAACTTATTCAGGCGGATCCGCCTGAAATCAGACGGGTCCGCCCAAATGGGTCCAGAAACGAAAATAAGTCCTACATGCATGGTGCAACCTAGATACACGTGAATTCTTCCCAATTTTTCAAATTTCCCTCCCCAAACTGCACGAAGGCAGCACAAAAACTCCAAGGAATCAATGTTTAAAGGAAAGGAGAATAGAAAAAGTCAAGAAAAACTCACAGAAAGTAGTGGTTTTCGTGGCGGGGGCGTCTAGTACGCTGGATCACCCGGCTTCGGGCCGTAGTGAGGGAAGAGCCAGTCGTACATCTCATTCACTTTGGTCCTCGCCACTTCATCCTCCTTTTCTTTCTCCAACAGGAAATTGATGTCGCGCCTTGCTGCGGCTTGCTCCGCTCGATGCTATCAACCTTGTCGCTTATGCGCCTCCCAAGCTCTAGAGATTCGTTGGAGAGTCGCGCTATCTCCTGCATGTTAGCAACAAAAGCGGAATAATCGAACTCTTGTGGTGCCACTTGACTTTGACAATGCCACGAGTTTAGACTGGCTGTAACTACAATTCCTAGTCCTCAACTTTCGCATTTTGGGCCAGAAACTAGCACAGGACTCTACTAAACTCAATCAAGTTCACTAGACCTAAACTTTCGTGTTGGCACAAGTTTGCAAGAGTTTAACTATTTATTTTTCTTGGTTATCTAAACACTCTATCAGGCAGTTCAGAAGTTGTATCTTTCGGCACAACTAACCTATCCTTTCAGATCTGTGGCTTAACCTAAACACTTAACTTATTACTATTGTTCATTTAAATTCGTAACTTAACCAAACCCGACCGTAGATTCAGAAGTAAGATAAATTAAACAACAGCAATAAACACGGCACAAATAATTCCAAATAGATAAATAGCATGTCAAGTATCAAGCATATTATCACAACAACATCAAACTAAACCTAAGCTACATCTTACCCTCAGACTAAAATAACTACTTAGACATCGTATCAAAATAACACATAACAACAGTAATAAAGCAGTAGAGATACAAGCCCATGGAAAATAAAGATAAAAGCATCAAAAGAATAAACCAAAATACTCCTTTGAAAGCTAATACTTCGTCTTCTAAGGCAGTGGAGGGTGGATGAGCGTGAGATCTAGTGCTAGTCGCTGCCGTCGCCTCGAAAACAGTAGAAAGATCACAGGTATCGATGAAGAACTCCAAGCAAGTATGCAAAATCGTCCAAGAGCCAAGAGAGTCTGCCGTTAGGGAAGAGGGGACCTTATATAGAAGCCTCACGTGATTGGGGAGCAAGCTAGGGCGTCCAGGGCATCAAATCTCGCCAGAGATCCTCTTTCCAATGTGGAAAATCATGCCAAAAGTGCCAGTTCGGGGATAGCCAGGGGCCAGTTCGACCTGGAGAGATGGGCTGCTTCAGACTGGAGTGAAATGGGAGCTTTTGCATTGAGTTCGACCCGAACAGGCTGTCGTTCGGTCTGAACTGGGGGCAAGTGGTCTGAAGTGAGCAGTTGAGACGGCTAAGTTCGATGCAGAGCCTGGTTCGGTCCGAACTGGAGATGTTCGACCCGAACTGAGGCCTGGACTTAGCGTCTAAGGTGGCATGTGGCCCGCATGACGGTCTAGATCGTGTCCCTAGCGCCAGGAATGAGTCGTCTGGCCTAAGAGCAAGCATCTAGAGCTTCTCTGAGTCTGTTTTCGTTCATTCTTCATCAAAACCTATATACAATGAGCAAAAGCGACGGCAAAGCCGAATCCTGGAAAAACAGAAGAAAATGTTAAATAATAACAAGGTTTGGGTCTACTTTAGGTGCCAAGTACGGTCTAAATACCAACAAATAAATGAGATATCAGTTGTCTTGTCCCTTGGAGAGCAATCCCATAAATATAAGCCAAGGTAACTTGGCATGCACTCATTTTCTATATTTATCCATCACAAAGATAGAAAATGACTTTCCTAAGTTCACCACCTATTAAAGGCAACGCATCTTTTGTACAAAACCATGCTTTTCTAATACAGCCACGTTTAGCATATTACCATACTTAATGATCGTGTGAGCTTATATACCCAAAAGTAACCTAAAAACAACCGCAAGCGTACGGTATTTCGTTGGTGTACAGTCGGGGTCGTATCCACAGGGACGGTAAGATGAGTACTAAACCTTACTTATTCACAAAATCTAGACGGTAAAATGAAAGGTTTGGACTTAATCAACAAGTAACAAAAATAAACAACTAAAGCTAAACAGAACAATAGCAAGTTTTGGTGTTTTAAGAGGTAAAATAAGGTATAAAAATGTCCTAGGGGTTCGGTTCCACCTTGGTTAGGCTTCGGGCTGTCAACGGGCGTCGCTTTCGCGCCGCACCGTCGACTCGTGCGTGCCTGGAGATCCTGTGCGACCGCACAAGGATCCTATGCGACCGCACGGCCCTAGGTTAATGCTAAAATGACACGAAAACTCGATTTCTGACTTGTGTGGGACAGATCTAGCCATACCTAATCTCCTGAACCTCAACTTTCGTAATTTTGGTCACAGAACCTGGCATGAACCTAGTCTAAAGCCCCCATTAGGTAATTAACCCTCAACTCTCGTAATTTTGGCTTAAATACCTAAGTCCACTTGTTGGTTCTCCAAGGCATCTACTAGACTCTCGCCTAAGCAGAAATTAGTCCCCTTCGGGCTTAAATTGGTTAACTCTCGGCTCCTAACCTACCTTGAGCACTTATTTGGTTCAATTAAACAATCTACACCCTTACCTAGATTAGATGTGGCCATTCACCTAATAGGAGGTTCAATCAAGTAATTCAACACAAACAAGCATAAACATTAAGAAACCAAGCAAGTAGTACACAATAGAAACCAAGAATCAAGCCATATCAACAAACCTAACCTCAGTTTCAACTAGCCCTAGAACATAACTAATCTAACCTAACATGATGCAAAAACAAGCAAAAGCAAGAAAGCAAATTGATACAATCTCCATGGAAACCAAAATGGGAAGAGGAAGGCGAAAGCCCCTTCTTGAGCCTCTTCTGACTTCTGGATTGCAAGGAGGAAGCTTGGGTGGAAGGATGGGGTGAAAGGAAGGTCGAAACGGTGCTTTCCAAGGCGGCAACGGGACCCCTGTGCGGTCGCACAGGGGCCGCAGGAGGTGGATCGGGTTAGGTTTCGGTTGCGGCGCCGCCAAGGAAGAAGGGGGAATGAATGATGCCCTAATTTCGGCACTTGGGGCGCCTTAAATAGGGGTCGGGGTAGGGTTTGGAGCTCTGTGCGGTCGCACCGAAGGCCCGTGCGGTCGCACCCAAGTCATCGGCCCAAGATTGAGTCACATGCGCACCATCCAAGCCCAATATGGGCCTGTGCGGTCGCATGGCATTCCTGTGCGGTCGCATGGCATTCCTGTGCGGTCGCACAGGGTCATTTGAGGCCCGATTGGTGCGTTGGTTCGTGCCGCATTGAGTTGTTTTCGCTGCAAATTCGCTCCAAGTCCCTACAAATCAAAATAAAACCCAAGCAGTACCAAATTTCTACAAAAATAAACAGAAAACAAGTAAAACTAAATAGAATCAAGGGTTTTGAGTTAAAGTTTGGGTAAAAGTCCGGCCTAAAACCATATATAAATATGAGATATCAAATCCCCCCAAGCTAAAACCTTGCTTGTCCTCAAGCAACAATTCTAAATCGAGAGGTTAGACAATACCTAAACCTTAACTTAATCTCCTTGAAGGCCTACAAGTTGCAAGGTTGATTTAACCAATTTGGCCCAAGTTTCATACATGAGTTACAAGGAGAGTGGTTGTGAATTTTAGCTCAAGAATTTATACTCAAAATTTTCTAACAATTGGTTTATGCCACACTTGGTCCTCAAAGGCCGAATTTTCAATCTCAATGACCCTAGCTCCTCTATGATAAACAACATGCAAGACCAAGGTTGTTTGCCCGTTCTTTTCCATACACTACACAATTTTGTAAGAAATATCTCTAGCGTGTCAAAGCGTGGTGAGTCTTTAAGAAGTAGAAGAGAAAAGAAATAAAAGAGAGAGAGAAAAGATGAAAGAATACATTGCCTTGAGATTTTTCTTTTTGTTTTTCGTTTCGTTTTTGTTTTTGTTGTTGTTTTTTTTTTTTTTTTTTTTTTGCTTTTTTTTTTATTTTTGATTTTTGAATTTACAAGATACAATTTGCCATTGTGGCAGCCAAGAATTTACATAAAAGAAAAGAAAAAGAAGAAGATAGCAAGAAGACTCAAAATACACGCTAAAGATACCCTCTTGAACAAATCCGTGTAGAGCACAAATCCGTTCACTCGGCAAAATTTTATGGTTTCGTCTAATAGCATTTACCACTGTAAAAGCAACCAATTTTTGGGTTTTATCCATTTGAATTCAAACCTCTTTTGGACCGTTTGTTTCAAAAACCAATTAGGAGAACACCTCAAGTTTAAATTCTTGCAATAAATCTCACAACCAAATTCAGTTTAAACCATGTATCAAAACTCAGACCAAATCAACAAATTACCTTACAACTTACTTACATGCAAATTATATGAAGTTAAATGCAACTAAAATGATGCAACCACGTGCCAGGAGGGCTGTGCGGTCGCACAGGCAAGCTGTGCGGTTGCACAGGGGTGTTTGGGTACAAATTCAAGTGGCAGTGGGCTGCCAGAGGTGCTGTGCGACCGCACAGGGACTTGGTGCGACCGTACAGGCCCTCTGACAAGCGAAAATATGCCATGATGCAGTCCTAGATACAAGTTTCCACGAAATTTCTTCAATTCTCCCCCCCAAGCTAAGTATTGCAGTGTCCCCAATGCAAATACATCACAGAAAAGGAAAAAGAGAAGGAATTTGGAAACATACCGGATCAGCCGGCAGCGGATAAACCGCCACCGGCCATCTATTGACGACGGCGGCGGGACGGGCGTGGCAGCAACTCGTACACCACTTGCTCCACAATGTCAAAATGGTCTTCGTGACATGTTTCTCTTGGAAGCGGTGTTGTGCGGCGCTGAGTCGTTGCAGATTCATTGCGGCGGCGGTGGAGCGGTGTGCGACAAGCGGCAGAACTTGCGGCGGCCTTCGGCAAGGGCTACGATTGTCCGATCAACTCCAAATTTGGACAGGAGATGTAGGGAGAGATGCTTGACAAACGTGGCGAAACGGTTTTGGTTCCGGCCGGCAAGTTTTTGAAATGTAGCGGGACAACAGCTGCTTGTGCGGTGCTGAAAACCATGGCCTGAGATTCTTGTGCGACCGCACAGGGTGGTGGTGCGACCGCACAGGGCTCAAATTCCTCAAGGGTGCTCTCGGGTTCATCAATTTTCATCCCCTGAGTGTCCTGTGCGACCGCACAAGGATTTGGTGCGACCGCACAGCGCTCTGGGGCCCTGGAGCTGTGATTTTCGGCCATGATTTGCCCATCCCAAGTGTGCTTCAACAGTGATTTGGTTGGATTTGTTGTGGCAGTGCAGCGTGCATTGTGCGGTGTGCGTTGTGCGGATCGGTCGGCTTGCATGAGGTCGTGCCGAGTCGAGTGTCCCTTTTTCTTGACTCATGGTGCTCTTGCGCAAGTCGTCCGAGGGACATCCGCAACCTTTAAATCTGAAATACCACAACAAACCATAACCAAATAGGCATTAAAATTCCTTAACATACCCTTTTTTTTATTTCATTTTCAATTTTTCAACTTTTTATGTGATTTTCAATTTTCTAAAAACAGAAAATAAATCCTAAAAATCCTAAATTATCCTACATATTTTTTTGTGTTTTTTCAAATTTTTCAAAAATAAGAAAATGAAAGGAGAAGGGTAAGAAGTCCTTGGGTTGCCTCCCAAGAAGCGCTTGTTTAAGGTCCTTAGCTTGACCACCTCTCTTGTCATCTTATCTTCACTTTGTGCCCATGTAATGCATCGTAGTTCACCCAAAAATGGTTGAGCAAGACCCTTGAGACATGCTTGGTGTGCTCTTTGTTGAATGTACTCATGGTTGGCTCGATTGTGATGCAATACTTGATGTGCGGTTTGCTGCCCTTCATTGCATCGTTTCTCTCCAAGCATTCTTCAAGTTGAGGGCTTAAGTCGATTTTGGTGAACTTGTCATTTGTTGCATCGGATGCCTCGACCTTGAGAGTTGTATCATCATCTTCTTTCTTCTCGAATTCATCATTGATAGGATCTATTGAAGGATACTTCAATTCCAACTCATTAGATTTGTCAATGGAAATTAATCCAAGTGGAAGGGTAATTGGAAGGACATGGGGTGGAGAGTCTTGATAAGCCTTGTTTTTGGCTAGCCTTTGAGGAAACGGCAAAGGAGGCATGAATCTTGGATCGGGCTCCACCGGACCACGCTTTTTGGGCATTTTCTGCCCCTGTGCGGTCGCATGAGATCTGGTGCGGTCGCACAGAGGTATAGCTTCCTCTGGTACATGGCATGGAGTCACATGAGTCTCATCTTGAGGGCCAACAACCTTGGTGCGGTCGCACAGGGGCTCTGTACGGTCGCACAGAGGCTCTGACTCAGCCGAATCGGCCACCATTTGCAGTCCTTCATAGTCGGTTTCGCTCCTGAGTGTTTTGGCATTGATTTTTCCCCTGGGATTCACTTCTGGCTGGCTAGGGGGTTGCTCGGGTGCCCTTTGACTTGGCCCCGCTTGTTGGGCAATGTATGCCTCCATCATTTGCTCTAACCTTGTGATAGACCTCAATCTTTCATCAATTTTATCCAATTTCTCGGCCACCGAATAATTCCACTTGCCTTGTTCATGCATGAAGTTCTCAACAACAGGGGCGACATAGGGCACGAATGACTTCCCTTGAAAGTTTGGGCCCCAATTATTGTCAAATGCGGCATTGTGGATGGTTGTGGCATTGCTGGGTTGCCGGCCTTGAGCGGGTTGTTGGGGCCAAATCGGTGGTTGTTCAACCTGACTTCTTGGCTGTGCAGACGCACAGGGGGCTTGTACATGCCATGTTCGTTGCTGCTCGGGCCAAACAGGGGGCTGTCGGGGCCAAATTGGTGGCTTCATTGCATGAGTTTTTGTCTGTGCGGTCGCACAAGGATTCTGTGCGGTCGCACAGGTCTGCACTGCACTGTCGGCGCGTTGCATGTGCCAGCCCGAGCGTTGCATGTTCCAGCCGGAGCGTTGCTTGCACCAGCCAGCGGTTCGAGTGTTATCTCGCATAGCCCATGCGGTTGCTGCTTGATGCTCTCCCCATTCTTCTCCATATGTCGAATTGGATATCCCCATGTTGTATGACGAATGGCTCGAGTAGTGGGCATGTGTATTTTCGTGTCGACTCCATCCTTCCTTGGATTCTTCTCTTCTCATGTTTCTCTTGCTCTTGAATTGGTTCTCCAATCGACTCACTATTCTCTTCAAATCTTCGATTTGAGCTTGTCTCATCAAGCGGTCGACTCTCTTGTTGAGTTGGGCCAAAGAATCCTCTTCATCACTCCAATAGTCCTCCGTTTCTTGCTCAAATTCCTGAAAAGAATGAAACATGGTGATATGAAGTATTTTTGTTCTTTTTGATTAAGAAAGAAAATAAGATAAATGAAACAATGTCTAGTCTCTTGCTAATAAAGTAAGTTCTAATATCAGCACCGTCCCCGGCAACGGCGCCAAAAAGCTTGATCGTGTGAGCTTATATACCCAAAAGTAACCTAAAAACAACCGCAAGCGTACGGTATTTCGTTGGTGTACAGTCGGGGTCGTATCCACAGGGACGGTAAGATGAGTACTAAACCTTACTTATTCACAAAATCTAGACGGTAAAATGAAAGGTTTGGACTTAATCAACAAGTAACAAAAATAAACAACTAAAGCTAAACAGAACAATAGCAAGTTTTGGTGTTTTAAGAGGTAAAATAAGGTATAAAAATGTCCTAGGGGTTCGGTTCCACCTTGGTTAGGCTTCGGGCTGTCAACGGGCGTCGCTTTCGCGCCGCACCGTCGACTCGTGCGTGCCTGGAGATCCTGTGCGACCGCACAAGGATCCTATGCGACCGCACGGCCCTAGGTTAATGCTAAAATGACACGAAAACTCGATTTCTGACTTGTGTGGGACAGATCTAGCCATACCTAATCTCCTGAACCTCAACTTTCGTAATTTTGGTCACAGAACCTGGCATGAACCTAGTCTAAAGCCCCCATTAGGTAATTAACCCTCAACTCTCGTAATTTTGGCTTAAATACCTAAGTCCACTTGTTGGTTCTCCAAGGCATCTACTAGACTCTCGCCTAAGCAGAAATTAGTCCCCTTCGGGCTTAAATTGGTTAACTCTCGGCTCCTAACCTACCTTGAGCACTTATTTGGTTCAATTAAACAATCTACACCCTTACCTAGATTAGATGTGGCCATTCACCTAATAGGAGGTTCAATCAAGTAATTCAACACAAACAAGTATAAACATTAAGAAACCAAGCAAGTAGTACACAATAGAAACCAAGAATCAAGCCATATCAACAAACCTAACCTCAGTTTCAACTAGCCCTAGAACATAACTAATCTAACCTAACATGATGCAAAAACAAGCAAAAGCAAGAAAGCAAATTGATACAATCTCCATGGAAACCAAAATGGGAAGAGGAAGGCGAAAGCCCCTTCTTGAGCCTCTTCTGACTTCTGGATTGCAAGGAGGAAGCTTGGGTGGAAGGATGGGGTGAAAGGAAGGTCGAAACGGTGCTTTCCAAGGCGGCAAGGGGGTGGTGCGGTCGCACGGGACCCCTGTGCGGTCGCACAGGGGCCGCAGGAGGTGGATCGGGTTAGGTTTCGGTTGCGGCGCCGCCAAGGAAGAAGGGGGAATGAATGATGCCCTAATTTCGGCACTTGGGGCGCCTTAAATAGGGGTCGGGGTAGGGTTTGGAGCTCTGTGCGGTCGCACCGAAGGCCCGTGCGGTCGCACCCAAGTCATCGGCCCAAGATTGAGTCACATGCGCACCATCCAAGCCCAATATGGGCCTGTGCGGTCGCATGGCATTCCTGTGCGGTCGCACAGGGTCATTTGAGGCCCGATTGGTGCGTTGGTTCGTGCCGCATTGAGTTGTTTTCGCTGCAAATTCGCTCCAAGTCCCTACAAATCAAAATAAAACCCAAGCAGTACCAAATTTCTACAAAAATAAACAGAAAACAAGTAAAACTAAATAGAATCAAGGGTTTTGAGTTAAAGTTTGGGTAAAAGTCCGGCCTAAAACCATATATAAATATGAGATATCACTTAACAATATTCATAATTAGCAGAATCACTAACCCATAATTAGCCCACCTTCTAGATTGTTTCTATTTCTTGCACATGGTCTGGAATTGTTCGTTCTAGTCCTGAAACGGATCGTTCCAACATAGGCTCGTCAACCTATCTTAGTTAGAAATAATCCTACATTAACGTGTAATATAATTTACCTTCATATGTTAACTGCAACAATTCGTGCTACAAATCCATGTCGATAAATATATTGATGAAGAGGAAATTGTTACAAAATTAGTATTATAATATTCTTTAGGGCGTCGATAGCAACATAAATTGGTTTGTGTTTCTTGAGTTATAAAGTCTCAGATGGCGTCTTAATTTAAGATACCACATCATCTATTTTTTCTTGACTTCAAATCCTAGTTATCAGCAATTAAGTAATCTTATCAATCCAATTTTAAGACATGTTTGCTGACTTAATTCATTCCTAACTAATAACTAAGTTAACATTTACTTAAGTTCCTACCAAACATAGTCCTATATATAATTTGTCTTGTTGGACATGTTCTATTATTACAATTAGTCTGTATTACCGTAGTATTCCACATATATAAGAGTACCGATATCGAATATAGGTGATGCTCCGGTACGAAATTGGTGTGTGTCAAGTACACCATGTAGCGTATGAAAATATTTAATTAAATTGGTTCGTGTTTCTTAAATTAAAAAGTCTCAGATGGCGTCTTAATTTAAGATGCCACATGATATGTTTTTTCTTGACTTCAAATCCTAGTTATCAGCAATTAAGTAATCTTATCAATCCAATTTTAAGACATGTTTGGTGACTTAATTCATTCTTAACTAATAACTAAATTAATAATTACTTAAGTTCCTACCAAAAATAGTCCTATATATAATTTGTCTCGTTGGGCACGTTCTATAGTTACAATTAGTCTGTATTACCGTAGTATTCCATATAGACAAGAGTACCGATATCGAATAAGGGTGAGGCTCAGGTACGAAATTTGTATGTGTCAACTACACCATGTAGCATATGAAAATATTTAATTGATATCATTATTATTTGTTGGTATTTGGACCGTACTTGGCACTGAATCAAACTCTGTTGCACCCACGTGCAGACCAAAATAAGAGCTAACAAATAATATTGAAATCAAAGGAATTTACATTTTCATAGCTAATAACATACTGAAAGTTTTAGTTCAATTCTTATATTTTAGGAAGCATGGTAATATCAAAATTATTCTTGGCTGCCTTGGTGATCAGTCAAGGAAGTAAGGATAATTCTGGTATTATTGAGATTCAATTAACAAGTCAGATGATCAGTCAGCTTGTTTGATCCTTGTACCAACAAAAATAAAAAGACCTCTACTCAAATAAGTTCCAAAAATTTGTACATACTATAGTAAAATTAGAAATCTTTAGTCATTTCAACCATGCATTAATACAAAATAGAACATGCTCACTATATTATCAAAATTCTTTAACATGCCAAACCAACTTTTGTACACTTATCAAAATCACTTTACATTTCAAACATTAGAAAATTAGGAAAGCAGTGCAAGAGGAAGTGGAAAGGCTGCTCCAAGCAGGGGCAATCAGACCAGTGGAATACCCAAGATGGTTGGCGAACCCAGTGTTAGTGTTGAAGGCTAATCGGAAGTGGCGAATGTGTATTGATTATACTGATCTCAATAAAACGTGTCCAAAGAAACCTTTCCCACTCCCTAACATAGATGCTATGGTAGACTCCACGGCAGGAATTAAGTATCTCAGCTTTGTGGACGCCTACTCGGGGTATAATCAGATCAAGACGCATCCAGATGATGAGGAAAAGACTAGCTTTATAACAGAACAAGGTTTGTACTGCTACCAAGTCATGCCTTTTGGCTTAAAAAATGTGGGGGCCGAGTACCAACAAATGGTATGGAAGGTTTTCAAAGATGAACTTGGAGAAATCATGGAAGCCGACATAGACGATATGGTGGTCAAAAGCTGCACTGGTCTGGAGCATGTGCTACACCTTGAAAGAATGTTCGGAAAGATGAAGGAAGTGGGCATGAGGCTCAACACCAAGAAGAGTTTTTTTTGTCTGTCCAGTGGAAAGTTTTTAGGGTTCATTGTATCCGAGCGAGGTATTGAGATTCACCCAGATAAATGTGAGGCCATAATCAACATGGAAGCCCCAAAGACAGTGAAGGAAGTTCAAGAGCTGACTGGAAGGGTCGTAGCTTTGAACAAATTCATTGCCAAAGCTAGCGAAGTGTGCAAACCCTTTTTTCAAACCATTAAGAAAATCAAAAAATTTGAATGGACCAAGCAGTGCCAGGATGCCTTCGACAACATTAAAAAATACTTGGCCAACCCTCCGGTGATCAGTAGGCCAGTGAAAGGTGAGAAATTATATTTGTACGTTGCCGCTTCGGCAGATGCTGTCAGCGCGACTTTGGTATACGGACTTTGATTTATGCTCTCTTGAATTGTGGATAGGTTCTATAAATATGGTCTAACGTTGATTCCTGATAAAGGCTGCTATACGGACTTTATTTATGCTCTCTTGAATTGTGTGGGGAAAAGTTGTTCATTCTAGAAAACCGTATGTCCCTCATTAGTATACCTAGTGAGTGATGATATTTGTTTGGGCCCCTTGATGGAGTTGGATTGTTTGTCGGCAACTTGTACAATCAACTCTACATCAAGAAATGTAGAATATGCAAGAATGACACCTTCTTATCTTGGATTATACAACAATCTCATGTGACAAAAGAATCATACGAGGAAATACTTTTATTTCTTATGCAGGATTGACATATTGTAGTAGTACATTATTTATGTTAATTGTGAATCATAACGTGTTGCGAGATACCGCTTATGATTATTGAAAATAAATAACGATTTAATTTCCATAGACAACATGACATAAATCCTCGAGGGTCACACTAATAAAAGACTCTTAATCAACGGTGCATTAATATTAGTTTATTTGCATTGGAGAATGCAATATATGATAAGTTGATTAATTAATTATAAATGGTTACGAACTGTTATAATTAATTATATCAAAGGGATCATATGAAACTAATGAATGCAAAGTCTAATCCTATAATAATTATCGAATAGTTGATAATTAATTTTGTTCAACACAATTAATATGATTATAGGTATTATATTATTTAAATGGGCTATCTTTTGATTATCTTTTGATTATCTGATATAAGCCCACCACGTTCTAATATGAAGTGGTACCAAAGGGTTAGGTTTGGATGGCTATATAAGGACTACCATTTGGAAGAAGCAAAACCTAGATTTTTTTTCTCTCTTTCTCCTCATCCCTAGCAGTCACCTTTTCCTCTTTTGAGAAAATTTGTTGCTGCCATTAGAGCTCTCTTTATTGCATTTTAGTAGGGGTTCATGAGTTGAACATTAGCTACCTTAATTAAATACCGATTTGATTGAAAAAATGTAGCATTGGATTAGACGATTTTCGCATCTTTCGCTAGCCATGAATAATTAATGTTATCAAGAGATGTCTAAACAGGAATCTCAAAACATAATTAACTGCATCTCTGAAGTGCTAATCCCAATTTGTAGCCATCATTTTTTCAAATCCCCAACCATGCTTGGTTTGTTGGCCTAGAGAGGAATCGCCAAGCATTCATGAAAAAATATAATTCGAAGGTATATAGGTAAATCGAGAGGATATCTTTTAGTTTGTAATGTCATTTTTTGTTGGAATTATTATCTTATTTCTGTGAACTTTCTTTCAAGCAACAACATGTACAAACTAAAATATCTATCCGGTTGTTGGAATTATTATCTTGTTTCTTTGACCTTTCTTTCAAGCAACAACATGTATAAACTAAGGGCTTGTTTGGATGGGTTGGGAATAGTGGGAAGAGTGGGAAGAGTGGGAAGAGTGCTATTCCTAGGTTGTTTGGATGGTGAGTTTAGGAATAGCGTTGGGAAGTGTGAAAAAGTAGAGAGAAAAGTGTTGTTGGGAAGAGTGTTATTGAAAATTGTGTGGGAAGAGTGGGAAGAGTGGGAAGAGTGCTATTCCAAAATCATTTGGATGTGTTAGGAATAGCCAATTCCGGAAAGAGGCTCTATTCCCACTATTTCCACTCCATCCAAACAAGCCCTAAAATATCTATCCGGTTGCTCCACTGGATCTATGAACAGTATAGTTTTCAAAACATTGCATACAGCTCCGGATCGCCCATTGGGAGCTTCAATTTAGTATAATCAAATCATTAAAATGTAATTTAAAAATTAGAAGGGGAAAAAATCAACACTATAATGCCCCATCCGTTGCCTCTTCAACTTCAACGAGCCAAGAAAACTAAAGATATGTACAGAATAGTTCCACATGTTACAAATATATTACCAAAAAGTCAATGGTTTGAAAATGTCGTGGCACCTAATTATGCCATTGATAATTTTTTAAAAAAATATTTAGAGGCAAACTATAATTTTCAATTTCAATTTTGACTTCTGTCACATGTATTAGTTAATGCTCTTTACCACTAATGGCTGGTGAAAGTTGGTAGTATTTTTCTTTTATATAAAAAAAATTGATAAATTCAACCGATGTCACACATATGTCTCCGAATAAATTACAGATGAAGGTCTATAATAAATATATAGATCTGTAGTATGCTGTTATATTATAACTGTTGTATGCTATTGTATTATTGTTTAGATATAGCCGCTGGAATAAAGATAACAACTAGAAGAATTCCAGACCTTTTATTCTTTCCGACAAATACGCGGTTCTGTCCTACTTATTTATTAAATTTAGATCTCTAGAAAATACATATGTATGCTTTAAAAAAAATTTCTAAAATTTATACTTTCATTTTTGTGCCGGCGAAGAGCGACATCACTACTAGCTAGCGCTTAAGTAGTTATCCAAACAAACCAAAATTAAATTGTGTTTGGTACGAAAGTTAAGAATTAGAAAGAAATATAAAAATATTTTTTTATTAATATTGGTGTTGTTAATTATAAAATGACCGAAATATCCATTGGAATTTTATGCTCATAAATTATATTCGAATTCAAGCGGTACATCCAAAAGTGAAATATTTTTATTTGGAATCATCATGCTTATTAGTATATGTCACTACCACAAAAATGACCTTCTGCAACAGTCCATCCGTAACCTTTTTTCTCAAAAACGTTATAGATCCATGGGAGGCTGTTGGCGCGAAAAACTCTGCGACAATCTGTAACGTTTAAATTTATTAAACGTTAGAATTTTTGGCGTGTTTGGCATAAAAAAGCTGTCTAGACCTTCTGTAACGTTTTTTACATAAAAAACGTTGCAGAAGGTCAAGATATTTTCTATTACAACTGGCCTGGATCTCTCTCCCTCCATTTATTTTATTTAGTTGTAGTTTTTTTATTTTATTTTATTCTGTAACGTTTAATAGGAAATAAACATTACAGAATCATGTAATCTGTAACGTTTATATCTTATTAAACGTTCAAAATAATAATAAAAATTAACAAAAAAATTAAAAATAAAAGGATACTGCAACATTTAATATTAAATAAAGGTTACAGAACCAAGCCAACCTGTAACGTTTATTTAGTATTAAACGTTACAGATTTGAATTTTGAAATTTTTTTTTTTGCGGAGTTATATATACACCATGGACGAAAAAAGCCTCCCTCTCATTCCACTCGAAAATTTTCTAAGTCCAGTACCTCTCTCGAGCCCCTCTCTCTCCGATCTCCACCCTCTCTCTCGAGCCGGTCCCCCTCTCTTTTTTTTAACCCACCTCTCTTCGACACTCAACAAGCTCGACCCGGCCCCCTCGACAACCTCGACAGCCGCACTCTCTCTCTCTGCCTCGACGGCCGCTTCTCGACCACCTCTGCATTCTCTCTTTTATTTTACTTAGCTTGGATCTGTTTGTACATAAATGGGGGGACTAATATGAAATTGGGTTAAAATGGGTTAAAATGCTTGATAAATTGTTGAAATGCTTGAAATGTTTGATAAATTGGGGCTGATCTATTCATGTTCTATTCATGGTTATTGGATTTGATAATTTCATAATATGTAGAGATTTTAGGATTTAATTAAACGATTTTTATAATACCAACAATATAGGAATTAGGGTTTAGAAAATATCCGAATTCAGATTTTAGAGGGTTTAAAAAATTGAGAAAAAAATATTACAGATTTTATCCGAATTCAAAAAAAAATAATTTAAAAAACATAAATGTGGGTTTTGCAACGTTTCTTTTGAAAAAAACGTTGCAGATCTGCAACGTTTTTTTCCAAATAAACGTTGCAAAAGTTGTAGAAAAAATTATTTTTTTAATAATCTGTAACGTTTATTTCAATATAAACGTTGCAGATCTGTAACGTTTTTTTCGATTTGCAACCTGGGCTTCTGCAACGTATGCACAAACGTTACAGAGTCTTTTTTTTTAACGTTGCAAAACCAAAAATCTCGCGTAGTGTGTATTTAAGTCGAGTACGAAAACAAAATTGAGTATGCACACAAATTTAAAACATTCCCAAATTGTATTAATATGTGTGTGTGTGTATATATATATATGTTGCAAGTCTTAACGTGTAATATAATTTACCTTCATCTGTCAATTGCAACAATTCGTGCTACAAATCCATGTCGACAAATCCAACTCAATTCCAGCGACGTGGTTTGATCCCCTATGACATCTTTGGTGTGGCGAGTTGCTATCGACAGAATACAAAACAGCAAGATTTTAACCAATGATAACTTTCAAAAAATACAAAAACTTCAAGCATACATTAAAAATAGCTAGAAAGTCCAGAAAATTCCCATAAAATACCAAAATGTCCAGAAAATTACGAGGAACATTTTTCTATAGCACTCCAAACCCAAATTCTCAACCAAAAGAAAATTAAAAATAAGTCAGGAAAAAAGGTAAAAAATTAATAAACACAAAACACCCAAAAAATTGAACTGTGTCAAAATTTATTGAAAATACATAAAAGTGTAAGGGTATGAACCCCTTTGACAGCAGGTACTTCAAAATGACAGATATGTCTGGACTGCAGGTACTTCAAAATTTTTTTTTGGACAGCAGGTACAATTAAACGGTAACTACCGCTAAGAACAAATTTCGTAAAACGTCAAAAAAATAAAACCCAAACTCAAATCCAAAATCCAAACTCAAATCCAGTTTAAATCCAAACTCAAGTCAAGTCCAAAACCCAAACTCAAATCCAGTTTAAATCCAAAATCAAATCCAAATCCAAACCCAAACTCAAGTCAAATCTAAGCCCAAACTCAAACTAAACCCAAAACCCAAATTCAAATCTGAAGTCCAAAACCAAATTAAATCCAGACCCAGAAAATCCGTACTCCAGATCCAGAAAATCCAAACCCCAGACCCGGACCTAAATCTGAAAGCAATATAAACCCAGAAACAAAATTCCATAATTATATACAAACTCCCAGAATCCAGGGACCAAACTTTAAATACGTCTGAAAATCAGAATTTGGTAAATTCTAGAACATAAGAAGACCAAAGTTTAAAATGTCCAAAGTGACCAGAATTTCTAAAACACGCCTTAATACCAAAGTTTAAAACGTTTTATAACCTAACTCTTGCACGTCACAGGGCCAGAAATTTAACACGTCAATAGTTGACCAGAATCGACACACGTTCAAGGACCGGGACCTCTACATGCTTCAATACCTGAGTTTCCAGAAACATCTGATAACCTTGATTCTAACACGTCAACAAACAGACCAAAGTTTAAAACACGTTGATAAATTGAAGTTTTAAAATAGTTAAAGCTTTAATATGATCTGAATACCAAAACTTTACATGTCTATGTCCGTCCTCTTTGAGCTTACAATGCGTATAGTTTAAAGAGAACAAAAAAAAAATAAAAATTGTCAAATGATTAAAGTAGGGATAAATATGGGTTAATTGATAACCACCCATGACCAAATTCTATAAACCTTGGAATTTCAAATATGAACTAAATTCCTTTGCATCATGTTTTGCATCATCTACTCCGTTCATGTCACCATTTGTATATGTCCCTTTAATGTCAAGTGTCTTTCGGTAAAATGCTGGAATGCTAACTGTTATGCTTAATTCATTGACTATCCCGATCTAGAGGTGCTCTTGACTTGGTTCAGTGGTAATTAACAGTAGGGGCTTACGCCTACTGGAAAAAAAAGGACCTGTAGTAAACAATCAAACTCTCGAGAGGTTCGAAACCACGTCAGCACCCGCATTCCTTTTCAGGCGGTGCCGATGTCTGAGTTTTGAAGCGATCGAGGGGTATCTCGTCCGCAATATCTTTTTCCCCCGCGGGAGTATCCGGTCATTCCCCCTTCCGAGGATTAGGGTCCAAAAAGGTGCGAGACAGATTCTGGCACGCCCGGTGGGACCTTTTTCTCCTCTCATCAGGGAATAATCAATAGACCAGGCATACCAGCATAGCATATCAGCATAGCATGAAATTCATTTAAAATATATAAAGACACTGACGCTGACTTTAAGTATTTTTCATTTGCAGAAAACTTACTCAAAGCCAACAAAATCAACATGGTGACTTGGAGCGAGATTGTGAGCGGTGCACACCTCAAGAAGACCAGCAGCTCGGTGGCCGGGACTTTCACTGTGCCTGTCCAGGTGCCTCTGACCGCGCTTGCTGGTGAAGCGCCCGTGACTGCAACTATTTCTCTCAACAAGAAGCCTGAGGCTGGTGCCCATCGTCTCAAGGTGACCGTTGCCCCTAAAAAGGCGAAGGAAACCAGAGTCAGGCTCTCGAGGTATGAAGCCCTCCGCCTGGCCCAGGAAGAAGAAGTCGACACCGACTTGCCTCTTAACAATGCGTTCTCTCCTCTCCGCATTGTGAAGAAAAATGCTGACGGTCCGAGCCTGCGCGAGGACTGGGAGCTGCCCCAGTATGCTCCTCTGAAGGTTGAGGTGGTCCCCACTCCCGAGAAGCATCAAGCTGTGGAGGCCATCCTTGCCACCTATCAAATTGTCAAGAAACTCCGCGGGGCTCGCAAAGCCTTCGCCAAGCCCACCAAGAACACCCAGAAGCCTTCAATCAAGGAGAGACTCCGGTTCCCGGTCTTTCAGCGCCTCCGCTTCCCCTACTATGAGGATACCAGGATTGGGCATGCTGATTACAGTCCTCCGGAGAAGAAGGTTGAGGCCACACCTCCTTCAGTCTTTGATCGGCTCACTTTCCCTCTCCTCAAGCCCAATGCCAAAAATATGAAAGCCAAGGGGAAGGCTGTTAGGTCTCGTGAGCCTAAATATGCTTCTGATCCTCAGCCGGAAGGCGCCGGATCCCTGAAGGAAAACAAAAGGAGGAAGAAAGCCTCCGAATTGTCTGATGTTGTGTCATACATGACGCAAGCCCCAGGAAGGAAGGTCCACGTGCCCAAGAAAAGAAAGGGTGCTAGATCTGTGTCCGTGTACCATGTCCATGCTGATGCTGACAATAGTGGTGATAACCTCACTGAGGTTCACATGGTTGGAACTGGCTCTCAGGAACCTCCACAGCCTGAGAGTATACCTGTGGAAACAAGGAGCCAGAAGAGCAAAGCTTCTGCCTCCGCCCCACCAAAGAAAAACAATCGTCCTAGAATCCCTGAGCCCATCACAGAAGAAAGGGTTCACCAAGCCAGTGATCATTCTGCTGGTGAGGAGGAAGAAAGGGGAGAAAACCCCGGTTCTAACAGGGGTGATGCCTCTGACGATAGCATAGGCGAGGAAAATGAAGTCCTCGGAGAAGTTGCCCAGCTCCGCAAGGAGTTGGAAGAAAAGGATAAGAAGTTGAAACAGCTCCAAGCTGACAATGTCCGTATAACAGAGGCCTGTGCTGAAATCCAAAAGTACATGGCCAAGAAAGGGTCGGGACCCAACTCAAACCCGATACCTTCAAGACAAGGAAGTGCCAAACACCCGGTGTCTGAGCGCAAGAAGAGAAGAAAATCCAAAAGCAGTCGTGACTCGCGTGAAACATCGGACGAGGAGTCGCGTGACAAGAAGAATGCTTCCAAGGTCGATCCAATTGACCTCATGGAAGATATGAGAAGACAAATGGAACAGAAGTTCCAATACTTGGGAGTTGACGGACCTCAATTCCCCAACAACTTCACAGGAAGACCATATCCTGAGAGGTTTGACAGGGTTGAATACCCAAGAGGTTATGTTGTGCCGAAATTCAAACCATTTGAAGGAGTCGGTGGCAAAGTGACTCCTGATCAACACATGTCCCACTTTCTGACATCTTGTGGAGATACCACCAGGAAACAAGAGTGGCTGTTGAGGCAATTCCCTCAAAGTCTGACAGGAGTAGCCTTCGAATGGTATGCCTCGCTAGAAGAAAATAGTATCAAGAACTGGAAAGAAATGGTCGCCGCTTTCAAGACCCGGTTTAGAGTCGCACAATGATAACAACTCCGGAGTTGGTCCTTCCGAGTCATCCCGCTACATCAGCAGCGATGAACCTGAAAGTCCCAGGGAGAGAAAGTTCAATCGTCGCGCAGCTAAGATAGCGGAATGGACGGACGATGATGAACCGTCTCCAAAATCTCGTGGTAAAACTAAAGAAAAGAAGAGCCACAAGAAAAATGCTCGCATGACAGTCCGACCACAACCAGAATGGACTGAAATGTTCCCTGAAGGATTGGCAACCCTCATAGCAGCCACCGAAGGGAAGACAACCAGCGAACTCTTGCGGGAACTACAGCTGACTGACGAGGAAAAGGCTTTCTATCTCTCCGAAGAAAGTGAATTCCCGGGAGAAGAAGACACAGTCGAAACCAAACCCCTCTTGGTCTATCAAAGAAGAAACAAGGGGAAGAATCAATGGAAAAACAAGGCGCCTAAATGTGAGTCCTCTCGAAGTGTCGGCTCCTGCTACCGAATCACCTGCGGAGAGGCAAGTGATGATTAAGAGGATTCTGAAGCATCACAATCACAATCAGATCCACCTCAATCACAACCTGGAGTACCTCAATTTCAACCTGGAGTGCCTCAGATACGGCCAGAAACATCACAGTTGCGACCTGAAATGCTGCAACCTCAACCTGAAACATTCCGGCCACAGCCATCGACTCCTGGCCTACAACCTGAAAATCCTCAGTCACAACCGGGCACAGGATATGATCCAAATGGCGAAGATGATGGGATCCAGTATGACTATGAGTTTGTATTGGACCCCGAGTACCAGGTGAACCCAGCAGATTTGGAAGGACAGCAAATCCGAATGGTGAATCTCGACATTCACATTTCCAACATTCCTGGTCATCCTGAGCTTACCTTGGAAGACCTGAGCGAAATTGTGCGCCAATTGGTCAATCAAACCAGGGAAGCTATAGTCATGGAAGAGGAAGACGTCACCAAGGACAGGGGACAGGGGCCGGACAATACATCTTCGCCCTCTGACCCTCCTCAAGAGGAAGAAGAACCAGAAGAAAGCCAAGGATCTGAATCCTGTAGAGTAATATACATCTCTGATGATTCGGGATCCGAAGGATCTGAAACAGAAGAACTTTCAGATGAAAACTATGAGCATGACTTGACAGACCCAATTGGATGGACGGGTCACTTGATTAAAAATGTGGAAAAATCAGGTGAACCGGTCAGATGGCAAGGCAGTGATGAGGAACTTGAGCCCCAACACCCTCACTTGACCAGTCTTCAGCCATTTGTGCTTGATCCTTGGCTCACAACACGCCAACCGACTACTGTGAGACAAGAAAGTGAAATCCGGACCGCCCCGCTCCCATGGGTGGAAAGGATGAGGTGGAATAGGTCTCGCAGAGAAGTGTGTAACCTGGAATATGATCGGGTCAGGAGACTAGTATATCCAGGTCAATCAGAAGGAAAAGAGACTGAGGAAGAGCTCCTCCAGCAATTCCGTCAGACTTCAGTCACTGAAGGCACGGAAGGTCACGAGCCATCTCCTCATTACCTTGTCCCAGTGGAATGGACTCGACATTATATAGATGAAGAGTTCCGCCGATACTATGACCCGGCCATTTGGGTAAACATTCAAAAAGATACATTACCCGAAGCACGGAAGTTCAAGAATGCTTTAAAGAAAACGAGCACAGCTGAGACCGCTCGTGTCATCACAGTCGCAGAGTCAGACTCAGAAGGTGAAGGCAGATCTCCTGACAGACGTTCCTTCAGTCCTGATAGGCCTATACCAGTCAGACCTGAAAGCAAAAGGGCACATTACCCTCTCAGGGCAAATAGCCCAAGACACGAGGCTACCCCGAAGTGGGAAGAACAACAATGTCAGAGACCTGAAGAAGGCGGCCCCGCCACTCGTACTCAGTCTCGACAAGCGTAATCAAACCCTGTCCCGGCCAATGGACAGGGGGCATTGCAAGAAAACCCAGTGGTCGATCAAAGTGAAATAGTGAGGATCAGAAGAAAGGTCGGTGCCTTAGAAAGTACCCTCGCTACCGTGCTTAGACAAAATGACATCACCCTTGAGCTCCTCCGAACGCTACAAAGAATGAGCATAGGAGAATGGTCTGACAATAGAAAGTTGCTCATGGAAATAGAGCACAAATTGGCTCGTGTCATGGAGGGGCAACGCCTCGAGACCAAAGCTAGAAGAAAAGAGAGGCGAAGACAAAACAAAGAAGGAAAGCCAGCTGAGACACCACCTACTCCTAGGAGGAGGGAAATAGGCATTTCAATCCAGGAAGGTCGTCAACCCGCAGCCAGGAACTGTTGGAGTTATGTCCTAGAAGTCAATACTTAATGACTTATTTTCTTAGTTTATGTTAATGATGATATTTGATCATTTATTCCTAGAGTTTATTATTGACAGATCATTCAGGTTGAGGATCTGAATTGTGGATCTATGTGGATCATTCATTAGAATGACAATAATAAATCTAAATCGTCCATAATCTTGATAATTAACAAGGAACATTAATTATCATAAAAGATTAATATGCAAGTTAAGCGATGATTAAGTTCTACAAATCATAGGTAAGGAGTTACCAACTTAATTGCATATGTATATGTTGTGGAACATAGTACAGGACTTGACCCAAATGAAATAAACATATGGATTGTGTTATGTGTCATTGTTTATTTCATATGTTGTTGATTCTAAGTTTGAGATGCTCAGCTTTTCCACATGAGGATAGGTTCTATAAATATCGTCTAACGTTGATTCCTGATAAAGGCTGCTATACGGACTTTATTTATGTTCTCTTGAATTGTGCGGGAAAAAGTTGTTCATCAAGAAAATCGTATGTCCCTCATTAGTTTACCTAGTGAGCGATGATATCTGTTTGGGCCCCTTGATGGAGATGGATTGTTTGCTAGCAACTTGTACAATCATCTCTATATCAAGAAATGTATAATCTGCAAGAGTGACACATTCATATCTTGGATTATACAAGGATATCATGTGACATAAGAATCAAACAAGGAAATATTTTTATTTCTTATGCAGGATTGAGATATTGTAGCTGTACACTATTTATGCGAATTGGGAATCATAACGTGTTGCTAGATACCGCTTATGATTAATGGAAATAAATAACGATTTATTCTCCATGGCCAACGTAGCATAAATCCTCAGAAGGTCACACAAATAGAACCTGAACCACACGTGTATTAATTATTTGTATTGGAGAATACAAAACATGATGGGTTGATTAATTAATTATATACTGTTATAAACCGTTATAATTAATTATATCAAGAAGATCGTGTTAGAATAAATTAATACATAAACCAACCTATTGTTAATTATCATCAATTTGATAATTAAATAGTCTCAACTATATTTAATATAATTGTTAGAATTATATTGAATATATAGGCTTTAAATTGCTAAGTCTAATTAAGCCCAATTGACAAACAATTAATAGGCCCATTAATTAAATGAATTAACGAGGCTAAGAGGGATTAATTCACACTTTGGTGAATTGGGCTAAAGGCCCAAATTGATTTCGGCTAGGGGCTAGGGTTTGATGGCACCCTTGTAATTTGTTAGAAGTTTGGAAGAGAAATGAGAGCTCTATAAATAGACTCCAAGGGGTGGCCTCTCATCCAACTTTCTCTCTCCTCTCTTCCCTCTTCTCCTAGCCGCCACCTATCTCCTCCTTTGGAGATTTTCGAAATCTCCATTAGAGGAGCTCTTATCCTTTGTTTGTTAGGGCCCATGTGTTGGGATTAGCCACATAATTAAGGTGTTAATTGCGATTAAGGTTTGGTTGCTCTAAAAGCTTGCTAGCACAAGCTTTTGAGAGGTGGAGAAGCTTCTTGGTGGATTAGAGGAAGGAGAAGAAGGCGCGGAGTGCACGCCATCGATTCCCACGCCTTGGACAACCTCACAAGAACGATTTGTGAGAGGTATAACATCCTCCTCTTTCTCTCTTGGTTTTTGGTGCCGATTCGGTGTTTTGCACTAGGTCCTTTGCACGATTGTGTATTTTATTATTCTAATAGTAGAATAAATGAATTTATGACACTTTCTAACAGTGGTATCAGAGCTCATGGCTGTGCTTACTGTTTTGGCACTTAATTAAGTGAGAAATTCGTAATTAATTAAGTTAATTAGTGATGTGCATACTTGCTGGCCCTGGAAAGGCTGTTTTCTGTCTTGTTGCTTGTTTTTCGTGATGTAAAGCTCTCTGAAATTTTTTCCTTCTTATTGGAGGTTGTAGCCCTTTGAGTTGTGGTTGTTTTTCCACTGGAATCATTGAAATTCGATGTAAAATGAATTTTTAGTGATTTAAACGGTAACGGTGCGCAGATCTGTTATTCTGCTGCACAGTTCTGTTTTTGTGGTTGGTAACAAATAAGTTTGTATACAAAGTACCTGTAACTTTTAGATAGGATTAATCTTAACTTGATGCTCTTTCTGGATATGTAAATTTTGTTGCATATTTCGGATCTTATGTGGGCGTTCAAGGATGAAAAGTGATGAAGTTGTCAGATCTGTTTTGTCAAACAAACCGATTGTTTTGAAAAACTGTACTTATTGAGAAACTTTTATGGAAAAGTGTTGAAATGGAAATGTTCTCCTTTAAGTCTGGAATCTGTGAAAATTAATTTCATAGATTTTCATTGAGATTTGATACCTCAACCGAGTGAAACATTTTTGGTCGACGGTCTGTTCCAGAACAGAATACCTTGCTTAAATGCTTGTTATCTCGTTGATCTTGAATGTAACTTGTGGATTTTCTTTTCATAGAATGATAGCCTATTGTATGTAGTATTTTCCTATGTAAATTGTTTGCTGGAAAAATATCAAGGGGATGATCATACAGATCAAAAGGTTGAGACCCATAACAGAATTTTTTCTAACGGTGCTTCGCGCACAATTTGAGGATTTGTCTTTTTTGGTTCTCCCTGATGGTAATTGATCTCTCCTTGAGATTTTTACAGGTAACCACAATATTTGTAAGGAGTTCTTTGGATTTATTTCGGATTTTTTGGAGACCGAATTATTTTGAATTTTTCCGGGCCCCGAATTTCGTATTTTAATTAGTTAAAATAATTTCTAATTAATCAACTTGATGAAAGGTTAATTAGAAGACTCCTTAAATACCCTCCTTTCTGTTTTGATGGTTGGATTTAATTTAAATGGGCTTAAACAATTAGTTGTTAAGGTTAAGCCTTCTTTGCATTCGAAAAAACTTGAGCAACAAGTATGCACAAAGATTCTAATTAATGAAATTAATTAAGAACAAGTGAATCATGTATATTGTATATGTGCTAACTTTGTTTTGTAGGAGGATGTGGGTTTGATATGGCTCAAGATGTCAATGCCTTGTGTGTTGTAAAATGTTGTGAATGCATGTGATTGCTTGTAAAGTGGCCTAAGGTGCCTTGATAATTAATTGGTTAATTTTGATGTAACTTGTGAGGCTTGCATGCCCCTAAGGCCTAGGCGGGGTTTTAGGAATTTTATCACATGTATTTATTTTCCTTAATTATTAGATAGGATCTTAGTAATTAGTGGGAGGGCTTGATTAGATTAGTCTCGTTACATGGAGATGCGACGAAGATTAATGCAAGCGGGAGCCATACAAACTCACGACAATGCTTGAGATGCTTATGTTATGTGATTGTTTGTGAATGCCTTGAATTGTCATAGGTAGGTATGGGTGTATGCTTACACGACCACCAAACAAAGTCACGTAATTGCTTATGTCCCAAATTAACTTGATTTAGCCAAATCGTCCTCCTTCTCTCTATCCCCTTCAATACAATTGATTGTCTATTGATGCATTCCTGCCGACACGGACATCGTAGTCCATCATTGTAGTCGGAGTGTAAATCGGATTTACTAGGCGCAAATAGAGAGAGGTTGCTTTACAACGGACCCACTCGGATTGGACATTGGGACGAAGTTTGTGGATATACTTATGATATCTCACAAACCAAGAATCATATGGACAAGATATGATTGGTTGGAGAACCTACCTTATCTAGTTGTTTTAGGTGTCATGCCGACGCTATCCCCTATTTCAACTAAAATGAGGATCTTGGAAACCAACTACATTAGGGACTTTAAATAAATGTAGTGGGAGTTTTGTTTATCATTATAAACAAAACATTGCATAAACTAAATGACCTTAAATTGAAATTGTTATAGATATTAAATATGTTAATTTCGTTGCGATCAATCTTTGGAAAACAACAAGCTCGTTTCTAAGGTATTTACTTGGAGAAGTAACACCGATTTCTAAGACATGTTCTTGGAAAGGAGAAACTTGTGCATGTTTAATCCCAAAACGTTCCTCGACTTCCCGAACATAGCTTCGCAATGATTGATTAGTTTCGACGAAAATTATTCAATAAAGCGAATGCTTATATCCTTTTAGAAGTTCTAGACCTTTGAATTGGAGAATTCATAAGGACTAGACTAGACTTCTACACTCTCATCCATTTACTCAAGAAGGTGTTCTTAGAGAAAGTAAATATAGACTCAATCATTTATGATAGAGTAATAGAGTGTGAATTAACCAAGAGACTCTTCTTATAAGAAGATAAACATTTCATTAGCTTGTGAACCGAAAGGTTTGAGTAGCTAATTGATAACTAGAGATATTAAGATCTCCAATATCAAGGATTGTTGATATTGTCATACAATCTCTTTCTATGGATAAAGGATATATTGTTCACACACTTGTTAGTGCTAAAAGTAATTGGTTAAGTATTAAAGGAATACTTCACCAAGATATGAGTTGAAACTTTGAGACCCTCACTAGTGACCGTGTGTCACATGAGATGTTTCATTTGCCATTTATGGGAGGCATTTGAAAGGTTGTTTAATATACCATGATGTTCTAAACCTTAAGATATTTGTCGTTCAAATTATCTCACTATCTCTAATTCACACTAGTAATTAGGTGCTAGTTCATGTGCTCACATTTAACGAAATATGTAGGCAATGATGAATAAGAGAAATTTCGAGATAAGTAAAGCAAACTCCGTTTTGGAAATGGCTTATACGTCTAAGCCACTACCATTGAATACGTAGAGTTATCTTTACTAACTAAAGAGTTTGTTTAGGAATTTGAGGTTATATATCTTATTCCAAACATCTCATAAAACTTTATCTCCGTTTCATATTTGATGATGGATGATCATGTTTTGTAATAGAGAAATGTTGTTCTCTTATTGTTATAAATTTGTATATAAGATTTCATGCATCTTGATTGAATTTGCTTGAAATAGATAAACAAATTTTGAATGACAAATGTGTAAGACTTTACATAAAGTATTTGACTTTTATGTAAATTAGTCGCTTGGTCGAATATAAACAAGAATCGCATTATGAGAGTCTACGTAACGTGGAGCTCGTAAATCAATTCGATTGCAAAATAATTGAAATTCATGCGAATCGTGTTTGTTAAATGACAAAAGCGTCTTTGAACTACGAAGGTTTAAAGGACAAGTAACTTTATTAAGACTTATACATATTGATGTATAATAGACCTATAGGACTTGTGCAATTGAAAGGTTGTTGACACTTTACCACTTGACCAACGATCATTGTAGATATTAACATATCTATTTGATATGGTATAAGTATGAATCTTTTGACAAGATCAAAATGATTTCAAGTGTAAAGTTGAAAAACTATTCAATAAAAGCAAAAGTCTTAAGATGGATCATGGTAAATAGTTAAGTCATATAGTTTGATATATTACCAAAAGAGTATGAAATACGTTTCACTACTCGCTCCATGAGGAACATTGAAAAATGTATCCAAGGATGAAGGTATCGAACATTGTTTGATATAGTTCGATCGGTAATAAATCAAATTGACTTGTTCGACTCATGTAAGGGATTTGTGTTTGAGGACAATATTGTTTACACTGAATAAAAGTTCCATCGAAGTCTATTGAGAAAGATATCTTACGAGATTCGATCTCTAGGTATATTGTTTCTCAAGATTTGGTGTTGAGAAGCTTAATTCAAGGTTTGATTGATTGATAAGCTTGGACCCAAATAAGACGCTTAATATTTTGTAGGATATCTTGAATTAACCGAAAGGTACTACTTCTACGAACGTGATAAGAACAAAGTAGTTGTTGCTAATCACAATCTTAAGGAATAACATTCTCAAGAAGAAGTAGTGGGAGTAAAGTGAGCATTAAAGGAGTTTATGCGTCACTACAAGAAGTACCTTTATGGGAAACTTGTCAGTCCATACATGGTGTTTAGTGGGAGTTGAGCGGAACTTAATTCACAAGTAGTTGTGAAAGGAAGAAGTTTATAAGCACGCTTGCTTCTAAAGAGTACTCAAACATCTCACAAATGGATGATGTTCGAGAAACTCGTGCAATATATTAGGATCAAGAACTTACTCTACAAGATGTTGTAGAAGTAGTTTGTTGACCTCAAGCACCAATCCTACAAAGATCAACGAGAGTGAATTGCCTAAACTGAAAAGTATATAGGCTTCACAACATCCTCGTACTTGACATATGAGGATCCGTTGATAAATACAAAAGCGATGGAAAGACTCGATTCCACAAGTATGATTTGAATCTGTATGATCTTTAAGTGCAATCCATATACATAACAACAAGGTATAGACCTTGATTGATGTTCAAGAAGGAGCGATCCATCTAGAACATTTGGATCTTTAAAGGAAAGATAGATATGGATAGCAAGTCGACTATGTACAAAGCAAAATTTCATGATTGATGCCATGTCTAAGTCGATAACAAGTTGACCATGTACAAAGCACGGCTTCTCGCTTGTAGCTGTGTATAAGTCAATAAAGATCATTCTAACAATAGTTATATTTCGTATATATAGATATATGGAAAGATACATCAAAACCGTCTTCTTCGATTGAATGAAGGAAGTTGTTGTGTATTTGACACAAACCGAGGATGTGCTGTATTGTTAGAAACATATATATGCTTTAAGGATCCATTAATGGATTGAAGCAAGAATTGTGGAAATTGGAATAAACATTTCAAAAAGAAAGTCAAGGAGTTGAACTTCGTCAAAAAGGTATCTTGTACAGACAAGATAGTCAGTGGGAGCATGATTGTGTTACATGTATTGTACAAGATACAAGACATTAATTGAGAATAATATTAAGAAAATGAATATTGTCAAGATCTCATTGGAGAATGTTTTCTCAATAGAGAACTTGGGCAAGTCACCTAAATCCAAGGAAACAAAATCTATGGAGATAGATTATGATGGATATCAGGTTTGAGCAAAATGTGCATATAATGACAAAGTGTTCTAGTTACACGAAAAGATAGACTCATGTACAGGATGTCTAACCACGTTGTATGGCATACACTTGAGTTCGACTCGGTGTGTTGCAACTCAATTCGAGAAGAGTGCACGATACAATTCGAGCATCCTTCTGTTATGAGTTTCATTACGTACGCCATACTTATGCACATGCCCCTATGTTGTACCCAAGGAGTATGACAAGCAGTTGTCAACTGGATACAAAGAAAAAACACATTTGGACAATAATCAAGAATATCCTCGAGTATCTTATGAGAAAGGGTGATATGTTTTTCATCTGACAAGATGAAAGAAAGCTCATATAAATTGTTATATTGATGCTAGTTTTCGAAAGATTGATATAAATACAATTGAGCTACATATTTTGTTTAATGTGATGTTGTAAATTTAGAAGGTGTTCTAAATGGGATATTACAACCGTTTCCGTCACCGAAACAAAAATATATAGCAACTTGTGAAGCAATGAAAGAATGTAGTAAGGATCGTGAAGTTCTCATTCAAGCTAATATGGTTCTATGCATCTCGAACCATAGCTTAAACTTGAAGAACCCAATATTAAATTGGTGATCCAACTAAGATCTATGACGATGTCACTTGATCTCACATGATGACGATCAAGAGCACATATATAGGAGTATATATGTATATAGGGTCAAACAAAATTGGATAGGTTCGCGGACACAGCGAACACTCTAACTTAACCTCTACCTTAAGCAGTATACGAGGTGCAGTTGTGCATCCATGCGTGATGGACGTATGAGTAACTTGCTTTAAGCGTATTATATCTTTTGAGGTTCGAGACATGTATATATATGGATATATGACATTGTTCTAAATTCTTCACTGGCTAGAAGTCACTATTGATTGACTCTAGGCCAAGTGGGAGATTGTTGGAGTTATGTCCTAGAAGTCAATACTTAATGACTTATTTTCTTAGTTTATGTTAATGATGATATTTGATCATTTGTTCCTAGAGTTTATTATTGACAGATCATTCAGGTTGAGGATCTGAATTGTGGATCTCTGTGGATCATTCATTAGAATGACAATAATAAATCTAAATCGTCCATAATCTTGATAATTAACAAGGAACATTAATTATCATAAAAGATTAATATGCAAGTTAAGCGATGATTAAGTTCTACAAATCATAGGTAAGGAGTTACCAACTTAATTGCATATGTATATGTTGTGGAACATAGTACATGATTTGACCCAAATGAAATAAACATATGGATTGTGTTATGTGTCATTGTTTATTTCATATGTTGTTGATTCTAAGTTTGAGATGCTCAGCTTTTCCACATGAGGATAGGTTCTATAAATATCGTCTAACGTTGATTCCTGATAAAGGCTGCTATACGGACTTTATTTATGTTCTCTTGAATTGTGCGGGGAAAAGTTGTTCATCAAGAAAATCGTATGTCCCTCATTAGTTTACCTAGTGAGCGATGATATCTGTTTGGGCCCCTTGATGGAGATGGATTGTTTGCTAGCAACTTGTACAATCATCTCTATATCAAGAAATGTATAATCTGCAAGAGTGACACATTCCTATCTTGGATTATACAAGGATATCATGTGACATAAGAATCAAACAAGGAAATACTTTTATTTCTTATGCAGGATTGAGATATTGTAGCTGTACACTATTTATGCGAATTGGGAATCATAACGTGTTGCTAGATACCGCTTATGATTAATGGAAATAAATAACGATTTATTCTCCATGGCCAACGTAGCATAAATCCTCAAAAGGTCACACAAATAGAACCTGAACCACACGTGTATTAATTATTTGTATTGGAGAATACAAAACATGATGGGTTGATTAATTAATTATATACTGTTATGAACCGTTATAATTAATTATATCAAGAAGATCGTGTTAGAATAAATTAATACATAAACCAACCTATTGTTAATTATCATCAATTTGATAATTAAATAGTCTCAACTATATTTAATATAATTGTTAGAATTATATTGAATATATAGGCTTTAAATTGCTAAGTCTAATTAAGCCCAATTGACAAACAATTAATAGGCCCATTAATTAAATGAATTAACGAGGCTAAGAGGGATTAATTCACACTTTGGTGAATTGGGCTAAAGGCCCAAATTGATTTCGGCTAGGGACTAGGGTTTGATGGCACCCTTGTAATTTGTTAGAAGTTTGGAAGAGAAATGAGAGCTCTATAAATAGACCCCAAGGGGTGGCCTCTCATCCAACTTTCTCTCTCCTCTCTTCCCTCTTCTCCTAGCCGCCATCTATCTCCTCCTTTGGAGATTTTCGAAATCTCCATTAGAGGAGCTCTCATCCTTTGTTTGTTAGGGCCCATGTGTTGGGATTAGCCACATAATTAAGGTGTTAATTGCGATTAAGGTTTGGTTGCTCTAAAAGCTTGCTAGCACAAGCTTTTGAGATGTGGAGAAGCTACTTGGTGGATTAGAGGAAGGAGAAGAAGGCGCGGAGTGCACGCCATCGATTCCCACGCCTTGGACAACCTCACAAGAACAATTTGTGAGAGGTATAACATCCTCCTCTTTCTCTCTTGGTTTTTGGTGCCGATTCGGTGTTTTGCACTAGGTCCTTTGCACGATTGTGTATTTCATTATTCTAATAGTAGAATAAATGAATTTATGACACTTTCTAACAGGAACAACTAGCCTATTGGAAAAGGCAAGGCACCAATGCCAGTCGCAGAAAAGAGGAAGAAACGCGACAAAACTCAAACCTACTCTCCACCAGCTGGTTCAAGTGGCAGTAAGATGGAGAAGGCGAAAGCTCATGCAGCCGACCCTCCAAAGAAGCTAAGGGCGAAACAGGCGTCGCAAAAGAAGAAAGCGGACCTCCTCGCAAAGGGAAATACCATATCGATGTGAGGCTGCGCAGGATAGAAGAGCCTTCCTCTGGAGCTGAGAAGCTGCCAAAATGGATTCATGTTCATGGCCAACTCCAGAGAAATAAAAAGGAGACTCCTGCACAAGCCGCATTACCTCTGCTCGAAAAGACAGAGCCCGACAGACATAGAAAGAGTGCCCCACAAAAGCACCAGAATGTCGTCGAACGAGCCCACAAACTAAAAAGACCCAAAGGATGCAAAAAGTACTGCGAGCATCATCAAGAATGGGGCCACTCTAGAGACGAATGTCTAGCCTGGCCCAATAACGATAGAAACACCTCAGATGAAGAAACAGAAGGAGAAGGGTGTCATGTAACAACCTGGTACCCAGATCCCGAAAATTCAGAAGAGGAAGACTCAGGAAAGTCAGACTATGACAGTCCGGAGGAGGAGCCAACCGTGATGGCTACTCGTCCAATGACAACCATGCCCTTCGGGAGTGATTCTGAAGAAAATGAGACCGAGGAGGAAGAAGTTATACCACCCCCCCCCCCCGAATCGACCAAGTTCGGTGGCCCGACGAGCTTAGACCAAAGTCCAACCAAAACAAAAGGGACAATGCAATGTCAGCTTGAGGTCTGGCACCAGAATACCTGAAAGATAACCCCCGAGGGATGTTCCTCACAACAGACGGAGTGCTCCGGAAGAGATGGCCGCTGAAGGAGATGTAAGGGTTAATGGCAGCAGACCTAGAATGACCGTAGGTGACTACAATGTGGTAGCACACTTGCGTAAAATACCGGCCTTGCTAAGTGTCTTTGATGCTCTCATGGTGTCACAAGAGCTCCGCGAATCTCTCATATATGCCTTACAAAACCCCGCCAGTTTCCAAGCATACTTTGCTCAAGAAGCCCGGGAGGAAGTAGCACAAATCGAGTCAGAGCCACATATCACCTTCACTGATGAAGATCTGATGGCCGGAACAGCAGACCACAACAGGCCTCTCTACACCACCGGTGTCATATATGGTAAAAAGATCAACAAAATTCTGGTTGACCCAGGGTCTTCCATTAGCATCATGCCATTGAAAATCTTGATTCAACTCTCACTCAGCATCAGAGAAACCAAGAAGGACAAAATCCGGATTCACGGGTTCAATCATCAATACCAAAAGGCCTTGGGGTCCACCATCATCGACATAGATTTTGGTGAAATTGTGACGCCCGTGAAATTCTTTATCATAGAGGCTGACACCACCTACAAGGCACTATTGGGGAGGCCATGGCTCCATGAAAATGGTCTGGTCCCTTCCACCCTACATCAATGTGTCAAGTTCACCCGAGATGGCAGACAATGTGTAATCAAGGGCGACGACCGACCTTTTGAGGCACACGAAGCCGAATTGGATGATGCAAAATATTACCAGCCCAAGATCGAACAGGGGGCAGCATCCACAAAGAACACCGCCTCCTCAGACGCTGTTAGAGAGGCAGTAAAAAGGGTGGTACTCAAAGCAGCCATCAAGGCACAAACAGCCCAAATGTTGTGGGGAAGTGACAGTGAACCGGAGTCCTCTGAAAGAGCCGGAGATGATGTTCACATCCCAGCCCGGACATACAAGGGTTCTGAAAGAGAGGAAGATGGTCAAACCTCCCTGGCAGTAGAGTTTATGCCTATGAAACACTACAAAGACCTCACGTCTCGTGAAAGGGAGCGAATCTCCAAGCTTAAAACATTCACTGTCCCACCAAAAATTGAAGAAGTGGAGCATGGAACAGTGATTCATCCCAGCATCCGCTTTGTCAAGATAGGAGAGGTCGATCCAGAAAATGATCAGGCTCCCCCCGAAAACTGCAAGCGATGGCTGGAGGAAAATGAGGGCGAAACCAAAATGCATCCCAAACTCCAAAGAAATACTGATGCTTGCTTGAAGGGCTTGTTCCACCGAACTCATTGTCTGGAACCTGTCCCTAAAAGACGTATCGAGATGTTCCAAAAGCTCTGGAACAGTGACTCAAATGAAGTGACCAAACTCAATGGAAAGACCGCCAACGCCAGAGGCCTAGGCTTTGAGGCTCAACCGGGGACATCAAAGTCGAAAATACCCAAAACCACTCAAGTTCAAACATGCCGACATGTCTCCTCTACTGGAACGTGGACAAGAAACAACTCTAGGAGGCAACCCTCCAATGAGATAACCATGTTTGAAATACTTCAAAGACGTTTCCGGGACATGGTTCGCTCACAACAAGAGGTAGAGCGCTCTATGGAACGTCTGGTTGCCCGAAATCAAGACCTTTATCGCCAAATAGCAGCAAAAGAGCAAGAGAATCAAACATGTCGGGAGAAGATAAAAGAACTCCAAAGGCGGGTCAACAAACTGCGCCAAGAAATTTTCCGACTTCAGGACACTGGTGAAAGGGACAAGGACAGAATAATCCAAGTGTCTCAAAGAAACCTGTCATACCAGAAGGAAATAGAATCACTCAGGCAAGAAGCAAGGAAGGCCAAAAATGCCAACACTTCCGCCGGAGACCAGACACAACCGGAAGATGCTCAGTCCTATACTTGCCACAGGGTCACTATATCCGAGATATCAGAAGAAAACATGAATCCTAAAACCGACCCCCAGGAAAACAACTCTAATGGAAATCCACCAATACAAGAAGCAGCCTCAATCGAAGAAATGAAAGAGTGCTTCCAAAATGTACTCCAGAACGTGCTCCGATCCCACCAAAGAGTCGAACACGAAATGTCCTTTCTCATGGCTGAAAATTCAAGTCTGCGCCGCCAATTGGAAAACTTAAGGCAAGGTTGCCAAGAAGAGATAGATACATTCCTAAGAAGGGAACGATATCATGAGTATCAAATCCTCACTCTAGAACGACTGAGACGAGAAGCGGTCTGTCGTCTAAGGGAAGAACTCAAGAAGAATGATAGCCTCCAAGAAGAATGCCAGCAAAATGCACAAAGGGAAGCGGTTCTCCGACAAAAGATCTATGGACTGCAAGAACTGACATCTCATTACGGTGCAGAAAGCCAAAGTAATGGGTGTCAAAAAGAAAAGTTTTACTCCCACTCTCGTACAAAGAAAAGGAGAAGAGAAGAGCTACCTGACACGAGGCAAGATTCATACTCCTGTCATCGGGTCACTATAACAGAGGTTGAGGAGGAAGAAGAAACTCTCGAAGCCGAACCCGAAATAGCGGAAGGTGAGCAGTTCATCTTGGCCGCCAAAAGTGCCCCAAAAGAGTTAGAAGAAGGAGGTCAAAATACAATTGACGAACTCAAATCAGTAAATCTAGGCACTGAGGAGGATCCTCGACCCACCTTCATCAACACTTCTCTCGATCCAGATGTTGAAAGAAAATTGACTGAGCTCCTGAGAGAATACCGAGATTGCTTTGCTTGGAGTTACAGTGAAATGCCAGGGTTGGACCCTGCTGTAGCTGTTCACAAACTGAAAATAGATCCAGAAGTCAAACCTGTAAAGCAAGGCCCCCGGAGAATGAGGGTCGAACTTGAGGAAAAGGTGACAGCTGAGGTCAAGAAATTGATCAATGCCGGGTTTATAAGAGAAGAAGAAACTCCTGATTGGGTCGCCAACATTGTCCCGGTGAAAAAGAAGAATGGTCAAATCCGAGTATGTGTGGATTTTAGGGACTTGAACAAAGCATGCCCGAAAGATGACTTTCCTCTACCTGTAACAGAAATCATAGTGGACCATACTTCCTCTTATGTGGTGTATTCGTTCGTAGATGGACATTCCGGGTACAACCAAATTAAGATGGATGAAAGCGATCAAAAGCACACGGCTTTTCGCACACCAATTGGCATCTTCTGCTACAAAGTCATGCCCTTTGGGTTGAAAAATGCAGGGGCCACATATCAAAGAGCCATGACCAAGATCTTCGACGACTTGATATATAAAGTCGTGGAGTGCTACGTTGACGATTTGGTAGTAAAATCTCATTCACATGAAGAACATCTGACCAACCTCAGACTGATGTTTGATCGAATGAGGGCTCACACTCTGAAACTCAACCCTTTAAAGTGTGCATTCATGGTCTCTTCTGGTAAATTTCTCGGTTTCGTGGTACGACATCGTGGCATAGAAATCGATCCAGAGAAGATCAGAGCCATCCAAGAGTTGCCACCTCCCAAGACACTCAAGCAACTCAGATCTTTACAGGGACGATTGGCATACATCAGAAGATTCATTGCTAATCTCTCAGGCAAAATCAAGCCATTCACCAGGCTCACTAAGAAGGATGTCCCGTTCAGATGGGATGATGATTGTCAAAAGGCGTTTGAAGACATCAAGCGATACCTGCTGAATCCACCAGTCTTGGCAGCACCCATTCCAGGAAAATCCCTCATCCTTTATACTACAGCATTGGACGGATCACTGGGGGCACTACTTGCCCAAGAAAATGAGGAAGGAAAAGAAAATGCTTTATACTACCTCAGTCGAATGCTGGTAGGAGCGGAACATGCCTATACCCCAATTGAAAAACATTGCCTAGCCCTTGTCTTTGCGATCAAGAAACTCAGACATTATATGCTGGCACACAAGGTCACGTTGATCTCCAAAACTGACCCCCTGAAATACCTCATGACTCGACCAATGCTTACAGGTCGATTGGCAAGATGGGCGGTTGCCTAAATGGAGTTCGACATAACCTATGCGCCCCAAAAGGCGATCAAAAGGCAAGCATTAGCTGATTTCTTGGCCGCTCACCCCATACCAGATGATTCCCCGTTAGCATGTGACTTTCCAGATGAAGAGACTCTGCATACGGATACTAAAGAAGGATATTGGAAGATGTATTTTGATGGGTCTTCTTCCATTCAACCAGCAGTCAAGCCAGATTTACCTAAACGGCAAGCCGGGGTAGGCTTGGTCTTTGTTACACCAGAAAATGGCATCATCAGATATGCCTTGAGTCTGACAGAACCACGCACCAACAATGAAACTGAGTATGAAGCCCTCATTGCAGGACTTGAAATGGCTTTGGATATGGGTGTTGAAAAGATGAAAGTTTTCGGTGACTCCCAGCTGATACTCAGTCAATTGGAGCGACAGTTCAAAATACGAAAACCGGAGTTGGTAAAATACTATGAAAAGGCTCTCGAGCTTATGGCCAAGTTCACTGACATTATACTGGAAAAAGTGCCCAGGTCCTTGAATGGTAAAGCCGATGCTCTGGCTCGCTTGGCCAATGAACTCAGTGATCCCGATCAGGAAGAAATTCAAATCCTGGTTCATCGAAGAAGGTCACTATCCCCCTGTTTTCCAAAACTTCTAGAGGAAAATGAGGAAAGTACGCTGTTCATGGAAGTAGCGACATGGGAAGGAGAAACCATACAAGAATGGGGAGAAAGCACTCAAGCCATGGCTATTGAAAATACCGATGACGAAGACTGGAGAAAACCCTTCCTCGACTTCTTCCAACAAGGGAAGCTTCCTGCAAACAAGGGACTTCGAGAACAAATCAGAAAAAGGGCTCTGAGATATGTTTATGTTAACAACACTTTGTACTGGAGGTCTTATGAAGGTGCATGGTTAAGATGCATCACCAGAAATGAAGGCTATCAAGTGATGAAAGAAATACATTCCGGGGCATGTGGATCCCACCAATCCGGTTCCAGAATGCGGGTCCATATCAAATTGCTGGGCTATTATTGGCCCATGATGATCGCCGACTGTGAAAACTTCTCCAAACAATGCCATATGTGCCAAATACATGGGGATTTCATCCACCAGCATCCAAATGCACTGCACCCGACTGTAGTGTCATGGCCATTCGAAGTTTGGGGGACAGACATCATAGGTCCCATTGACCCTCCAGCCTCAAATGGGCATCGCTTCATCCTGGCAGCAACTGACTACTTCTCAAAATGGGCCGAGGCTCGGTCATATAGGGAAGTCAAAGCCTCAAACGTAGTGAAATTCTTCACTACCCACATCCTCTGCAGATACGGTACTCCCAGGAAAATCATCTCTGACAATGGGACTGCCTTCAAGAACACCAGAGTAGATGAATTTACCAAGAAATACAACATCGAGTGGAGATACTCCTCTGTGTACAACCCTAGAGCCAACGGATTGGCCGAGGCATTTAACAAAACACTGATAAAAATCCTCCGAAAGACTATTGGGGATAATCAGAAAGACTGGCACAACAAACTGTCAGAAGCACTATGGGCATACAGGATTACACACCGAACTCCCACTCAAGCCACTCCATACTCCTTGCTATACGGGACCGAGGCGGTCCTTCCCATCGAGGTTGAACTCCCCTCACTGAGAGTGGCCATGGCCTCAGAAATCCCTACGACCAAGCAAATGCAACTCAGGTTTCAAGAGTTGGATGGAATGGACAAAAGAAGACTCATCGCACAACAGAATCTGGAGTTATATCAAGCTCGAATGACGCGGGCCTATGAAAAGCTCACAAGACCAAGAGCATTCAGAAAAGGTGAATTGGTATTAGCGCTAAGGCGACCAATTACTGGCCGGCACCACGGCCCCAAATTTGCACCAAATTGGGAAGGCCCCTTCATAGTTGATCAAGTCTATGATGGAGGAGCCTACCTTTTAGCCACGGAAAATGGAGAACACCCATTGCTAGTCCTAAATGGGAGATATCTCAAGAAATATTATAGCCAAAATCAACCCCCAGAATATGCAAGGCCTCAATGGCATCCAGAAGAAGATTTCATTGCCAACTGGGTCGAGGCCCACGAGGAAATGACACGATTGTTCTCACAACAATGAGACACAAAATTGGTGAAACTTACCGGTGAAACTTACCTAATAAAGACTCCATGTTGAGGGAGCCTGTGTGGTTCCTGAATACATGGAGCACGGTGAAACTTACCCCAAAATATAATCCGCTTAATGAAGGAGCCTGTGTGGTTCCCGAAAGCGAAAAGATGCTTGAGGAGGCTCAAACCTTCGTGGTAGCTGAAAGCACCGAGGACACACCCCATGAAGCATATCTGAGGGCGTGAGCCTCACCAATCCACCATGTTCCCTAGTAAGGTAGGGATCTCAAAGGCGATTTGTCCCTGTGGCCCCATAAGTCGACCTTTACACCTAATAATATACCCAACATTCCCACGGTTCATGATTAAGCTGTACCTCAAACGGCCCAGAAACAAATCCCACGGTTCATGATAAAGCTGTACCTCAAACAGCCCAGAAATAATTCCCACGGTTCATGATTAAAGTTGTACTTCAAACAACTATATATATGTGCATGTGCATATCTCTACATATATGCATGTATCCAAGTAAACAAATCTCACGGTTCATGATTAAGCTGTACCTCAAACGGCCCAGAAACAAATCCCACGGTTCATGATAAAGCTGTACCTCAAACAGCCCAGAAATAATTCCCACGGTTCATGATTAAGCTGTACCTCAAACGGCCCAGAAACAAATCCCACGGTTCATGATAAAGCTGTACCTCAAACAGCCCAGAAATAATTCCCACGGTTCATGATTAAATTTGTACCTCAAACAACTATATATATGTGCATATCTCTATATATATGCATATATCCAAGTAAACAAATCCCACGGTTCATGATTAAAGTTGTACCTCAAACAACTATACATATACGCATAATCTCAAAGACATATGTGTATACAACACTCAAGGGGCTTCACCCCTGACGAAACCCAAAGCCATTAACCAAATCCAAATCCAAAGGAAACCTGGTCAGGATCTAAATCAGCAATACTTGGTGGAATATTCAGACCAGCCTCGTGCCTCGTGGTTGGTACTTCATCCAGAAATTTTGGTATCAATCGGTACCGCATCTCGAATTAGTATCTCATGCTCAAGACAAAGGGGAAGCAAAGAAGAACCTCCCCAATATCAAACTGACACCGTGCTTTATGTTTGATACTTTAACCTTTTGTCCCACCGGTCTAAAAATTCATGAAGGAAGTGCCTTGTCCTTCTGGACATCCTTAAGGCATTTCTCCTATAAAATCCCCACTAAAGAAAATATATATCTCCCACCTTCATAAAAGGATGTCCAGAGTTTTGTGCTTTGTGCTTTAAACAAAGTACCGGGAGCCTGTTCATCTCACCTGTTAAAAAGGATGACCAAAAGTTCTGTGTCTTGAACTCTAAAGAAGACACTTGAAGACGTAAGTCTAATACCCTAACTTGTGTTGAGAGAGACTATGTGGCTTTCGAATACGCAGGTCATGGAACATTTACCCAGCATTTTAAATCCGCTTTATGAGGGAGCCTGTGTGGTTCCTGAAAGCGAAAAGGTGCTTGAGGAGGCTCAAACCTGTGTGGTAGCTGAAAGCACCGAGGACACGTCCCATGAAGCACATCTGAGGGCGTGAGCCTCACCAATCCACCATGTCCCCTAGTAAAGTAGGGATCTCAAAGACGATTTGCCCTCACAGCTTCATAAGTCGTTCTTTCCACTCAATGTCAAACGATAAAAGAAATTCACACCACGGTTTATGCCTAAAGCTATACCTTAAATAGCTATATATATACACACGTATTCTCATGACATGCGTGTGTATCCTGACAACAAGTTCCCCGGGCTATGCCCGAAACCATATCCCAGATAACTATATGTATGCGCATATTCCCGTAATGTGGTTGACCCACGGTCCATGCCTAAAGTTATACCTCAAATAGCTATATATATACACATATCCTTATAATATGTGTGTATGTTCAAACAATAAGTCCCACGCGCCACGCCTGACATCCTATCCCAAAACAGGTATACATATATGCATATTCTCAAAGCGTATGCGTATATTCAAACAACAGTCTCACAGCTTATGCTTAAGGCTACACCTCAGATAGTTATATGTGTACGCATATTCCTATAATGTTCCCAAATGATAAGTCCCGCCGGCTGTGTCAATAACTTTATGAACCGTACTTAAACCACAACCTAAGAGGTTACAGAGGTCTGAAAACACATCCATAACGATCAAATGCGTATATGCACGCCTACATAGGCATACATCCAGGATACATCCCTGCAGTTACCCCAAAGCAGATGTATCATCACCCAAACAAGCAAGCCACAATCAATTAACAAAAAAAATCCAGTGACAAGAACAAACAGTCAACCAAACAATCAAAACAACAAACAGTAAACAGTGTCATCAAAAAAGATAAAATGCAGAAAGGAGACGCCTATGCAGGGGGCAGGGCCACACTCCCTGCCAACTTGTTAACAGCCTCAGACAGTGACTGGAGCATTACCTCTATAGCCTCCAGACGTGCATGCAACTCCCCAAGTTGCTGATCCCACGAAACCTGAGCTGGCGGAGGGTCTCCAATGGCAGACCCGTCATTCGAGGGAGGAGAAGCTTCTCTTATCGGACTGTACTGATTCACGGCAGCATTTTCCTGCAAGATATATCCATTAACTAAATGATTGGGATCGGGTACCAAATGACCGTCCTGATCACCAACCCACCCAAAAGAAGGTAAGACATCTAGAAGGTTGCGACAGTACACCATGTCCCTCTCAGATACGGGCCTGCCCCACAACATGTCAGGCATTGGGATCCGGGCTCGATGCATCAAAGCCGCTATCAGATGACCATAAGGCAGACACCCATGCGTGAACCTCACTGCCTGATGCATATGCTGAAGGATCAGACTGGCCAAATCGGGTTGGTCACGTCTGCTGATAAGCAGACGAAGATAGAACAGACCGCCTGGCCGAGAAAGACTGGTCAAACTTCCTTGTGGAAAGATGATTTGAGTCACCACCAGGAAAAGAGCTCTACAAATAAACCTGATAAAGTCAGAAATGCTCTAGTTAAAGAAAAATGCAAGTGTAAACGTACCGGTGAAGAGCAGGCAAGTGCTCGGTGGACACAACCTCAGCACCTCTCTCATAAGGATGAGCTTTGAACCAGCGACGACATGCGCCAAAAGTCCCAAAACCCTGAGGCCAATACTCATAGGCATACACAGCCATGCCAGCTAGACTCTCGGTAGTTTGGATAAGGGCAGCCAGATCCTCTCTCCCTATATGGAACTCTCTGCCAAACAAGTAAGAAGAAGCAGAGGGGACCCCAAAGTGATCAAATGCTACCCTAAGATTGGCATAAAACAAACGCACAATCGAAGGATAGTAAGAGCGATTGAACAAAGTCAAACCCTTAAGGTTCCAAGCATTCAACCAGCCATCAAGCAAGTTCTTAGGTTGGCCTACTATGACACCGTCATGGGCAAAGAAGAAACAGTCGGCCACTGGACGCCGATCACCTCCGGTATTATGCATATGACAATCAAAGGCTTCGGCATCCCGAAAAAGATAGCGGTTGTCAGGAACCAGAGACCAGTTGGGAACAGTCGGGCCTGGACTCGCCACCGAAGAGCTAGAGGCGTCCCGGAGACGTTTTGGGTTCGAGACTGACATGGTGAAAGGAGACAGCAAAAGCTAAACCCTAAAAGCAAAAACAGGAAAGGGCGACGTCGCCGCGGCATTTAAATAAGGAATGGGTGGCAGTGATATCGAGATTCTAACCTAAAGGCGTTCGATTCTCATACACTAATCGCTCCGCGACTAGGGGGAAAATACCACAGAAAGATAAACAAGATGAAAACATGGAAAGATATAATCCAGAAAGATATCACATAAACATAAACAAAGCACTACAGATATCCAGATATCAAGTCTCATACAGTCATACAAAACAAGACAAGCATAATGTCATGGCTAAATAAAAACTAAAGTGCGATAAAGGAAGATACAAGGAGTGCAACAACTCCACGAGTCTCTATCCTATCTCAAAGATCTCAGAAGGATGGTGACTCAACCTCAGGCTCATCCTGAAGATAAGGCTCAGTCCCACCGCTACCTCCAGAAAATGGCTCAGTGTCCCCTGAAAGCGGCTCTGTAGCTCCGCTACCGACCGAACTATCCACAGGAGGAACCCCAAGACAAGGAAGAGCCAGCACAATGTCAACGGATACCCTCTCTATGTCATCATCCTCCGGCATCCCCTCATCATCAGTCCCACCGGGTGACGCGAACCCTGCACCCTCAGGACCAGACAAGTCTGTCAGTACAATTCCTGATGTAGGAATGTAACTCGTCCCAATATCCGAAGGCGGAATGAAGTCAATGGGGTCCACACCCAACAAGACAGCAGCCCACTCAGAATAATCTATCGAGAGCTCTGACAAAGGCACTGCCCCCATAGCCGCATCTGTAATGATGATGTCGTGAAGAGTCTGTAGATCACAATCATCAAATAGAGCGTCAATCATATCTTTCCCTACAAAAAGGGAGAAAAGGTCAATAAACAAGAAAATTTACCCTGCTTGTTCTCATGATTACGCTCATGAGAATTATGAAACTAAGGGTACCTGAGGAAGGCTGAATAGCAAGAGCAGGAGGATGCTCCTGAGTCTCCGACTCCACGTCTTCCTGAAACTCCGACTCTACACCGGGAACAGCACCGGAAAGCTCATCCACACTGGTGAAACTCCGAGAAGAAAACCCATACTGACGGCACAAATGCCGTAAACCAGAAGTCCAAAGATCAACGTCAAAGGCTCCCAACCAAAGAGGGAGTCGCCCTATACAACGAGGCGTTATAAAGACCAATGAATACAAAACAAACAAGGCATGATAAATAGAGTAATATTAATACCTAATCCTCAGAGCATTGAAGGAATCTGAGGTAAAGGAGCTCTCTCACGTCCCGGTGCTATCATGGGAACAATAGCCGAGGAGTCATCTGAAACCGGGCCCTCATCCTCAAGAAATGGAGCAGGAATAGTAGAACTGGGGTACAACATCTCCTCAAATGGTACCTCTAGCGTCTCTACCTCCACCTCCTCTACCTCGATCTCTTCTACCTCAACCTCAATGGGCATAGTCACACTAGCCTCTGCATCAGGCTCAGTGACTGATGCCTCAACTGCCCCTATAGCATATGAAGTCTTCTGCGCAGTAGTCATCTCTGCCCCATCGGTGCTTGACTCAGCGACGAGAGCACTACCCCATAATCCAGAGCATGAAGTACCTACAAGCCAAATATGAGATGACTTCATGGAAACATAATAAAAATGGAAAAGGCCAGAGAGAAAAGGCAAACCTGTGAAAGGTGTAAGTAAAGGAGGCTCCATAGAGAATCTGATACCATACGACCCCTCTCCCAGTCTCGGCCGCAACTCATAGCGGGATGCCTCTTCCAAAGACGGAGAATCCTCGCGGCATCTCTTCCTCAACTCTGCGCGAGCCTCCTCCTTTGCGAGCTCTTCCGGATACTCAGGTGAAGAACAGTAACATGAATCCGGATCACCCTCAGGAACCAGAGGATCAGATATAGTCTCAAGCACAGGATCGGGCTCAGAAACACCTGATATGATTCTCTTATAAGCCTAAACACATACAAGAGGAAATGCAAAAGTCAAAAGTCAAAAGAATACCGCATACCTGTATATGTGGCCCAGAATTTATAGCTCTCCGGCCCATGAGAAGACGTTTGCGATGACTCGCCTTCGGCCGGAGGATTCTCTGCGAGTACGAAGTGGAAATGACCAAAGTCGTATTTCCCCAGACCTACGACAAAATAGATTAGTAAGTGATACACGATCCCCACTTACAACAAAGAAAAGAGAAATGAAAGGCGAATAAATGAGTAAAAGAAAAGAACCCGTACCTGGAGACGACTCGGCATGCAAACGTGGAGGCTCTCGATATCTCGCAGGCCCATCAGTAGAGATGACAGAGCCATCAGCCCCCAAGAAATTCCTTAGTGGTCTTCAACCACTCTTACGCGTCTCTTGCCTACCTTTGGAAGGCGCCTTGAGAAGATATACCTTCTCCTTCAGCGCTGAAATAGGGATGCCATGAGGTATTCTTGCCCAACCTCTAAACCATTTATCATAACTCCCTGTCAACTTTCCGCTCCGAGTGATAGCAGGGACCACGTCATCTCGGTACCCAGGCGAAGGGAGAAAGCCCCGCGGGTAGCGCATGACTCAAGAGTGGCTTCAGGAGCCTTGGGAAGTGTGAAAACAGAAGGGATATCCTGGTCATAACCAAATTGCCAAGCACATCGCTGAGGAGCATAACTCTCATGAATCACCCTATTCCCCATCCTCATGGACAAACATCCAGGTCTGATGCTAACCACGAAGTCACGATCCCTCCTAAGATGGGTAGAACTGAGCCTGGGACGAGTGTTCGGGGCGTCAGGAACTGTATCCCTCACTACATACTCCCTCCCCGAACCTGAATCCTTCGGCCAACCTCCTACAAAGGCCTCGGGACGATAATCAGAAATGTGACGAGAACTCTGGGAGAAGAACAAGTGAGCAGTAATCTGATCCGGGTCATGCATGGTGCACCCGGCAATATAAATCAGAGCGGGTAACAGTGACCTCATACCAGCCGAGGACGATGGAATATAACACCTCTCCCAGAAAATATAGAACCACCCATGCAGGATATGAATAGGCATAGCTACCTCAGCACGAGAAGGATCTCTAGAGGAAGTTAGCTCACGCATGGATCGATAAAGGTTCACTAAAGCGGGAACAGCTAATGAGAACCGGTTACCACGAGCCAGTGCGTTGGCCACTATAAAGGCCCCGGGGCGAATATACCCCACGGGCTCGAAAATGATCAGGAAATAACATAGCCACCAGGCTAGGTAAGCTGTCAACACAGTCTCGGTGTCCAAAACAAGAGAAGAGATGTCTGAAAACTGTACCTGCTCAGAGGGAGCGTACGTCCTGTCAGAACCCAGCACCACTGACTCCAGAGGTTCAGCGAAACCCGCTGCCTGGCACTCTGGGACTCGGTCAGTAAAGTATCGAACCCAATCTCTCAAAGGGACGTCCCTGCTCAAGCCGCGCTGTGAGCGTGACATGGCGATCTCGTAATAGATCCGAAAGACAATCCTGAGTGAATCCGGGTGTAAGTCGGAACCATGACGATCGACGCCATAAAGCTCTATCTCAGGAGGTACCCTCTCCTCATAAAACAAACCCTCAACCGGGACCCCTAGTAAGCGAGACATCTGCTGGAGATCGACCGTGGCATCACGGTCCTCCAATACGAAGGTGTTGTGCACATAATTCCAATGAGTGGCCATGGCACGAAGAAGGTTGGAACCCCACGAATACTCAAACAAAGCAAGGGCTACACCCCCGAATAACTTCACCTTCTCTAACTCTTTCCACATGCGGCGCAAGATATACCTCGTCCATTCTACCTGGCCAGCACTCCACTCCAAACCTCCCTGAACCCTCAAACGCCCAGAAGACCAAGGAACGACTCGACCCTCCATCATCTCAATGCTCAAAAGATGTAGGTCTGACGAAAAAGTACTCCGACCAGTGGGGCTCAAGAAAAGACCCTCAAAACCCTGAGTAGGAGGCCCATGCCTGTCGTATGCCACGGGATGGTGAGAGTCATAAGCCCAACCTCTGCGTTTCTTGGTACGAGTAGGTGGGTCGATCATCAGGCGAGGGTAATGGTAAAGAGGAGGTAAAGGCAGACAGTCATGACGTTCCAACAAGCCATGAAAGTTGTCCCTGCCTTGGAGAACCTTCTTCTTCCATCTGGCGTGAAGATGATGATAAATCTTCTGAGGATCCAGATATTGGTCGATATAAGAAGAGATAGCCTCGTCACTGGGACCATAGAAACCCGTCCTGGCAATACTGAAATAAGGAGTGGTGCTGTAAATTTCCTCTGAGGGTCCCATAACAACCTGTAAATGAAACCATTAAGGAAATAATACATAACCAAAGATAGATGCAAAAACGCTTTAGACAAAGGCAACTGGGGGCACCAGAGTAAGTTGTTACGTACACGACTTCACAACTCACTCTGGTGGGGGGCATTTGTTTGCCTTCAAATTTTGCTGCAATAAAAAAGCACACAACAAAATGACCAAGACATTATGAGACGGGAATCGATAAATCTGAAAGTAGTACAAGTAGTGGTACGATTCTGTGGTGGGGCCAAAATAGGCTTGACTTAAGACCATACAATTAATTTGGGTGATACAGAGCCTAGATTAATATTCAGATGCGGCTCAGAAATTTGCCAAAACTGTGCAGCAACTTATTTCACCAAACACAGAGATTATACTCATGAGAATCGGGCCTATATCAATTTGGTTAGCGGTACAAATCAAATCAATAACAAGTGGGCCGGTTACAAAACAATTCATTTCAATCAAACAATTCATTTTGGCCCAATTAATCTGTCGGCCCAATAACAAAAATTGTCGGAAGTCGGCTTCGAACCTCCCTCGGGTCCATGTCGCATCAATATGACCGAGCCCAACAGTAACTAGACGACTCGACCGAGTCAAGTTTGGATTGAACACGTGGCGGGAGCCTATTGGACACTGTTGGTGGCCCCCAAGTTTCCGTTAAAGGAAAACAAAACAAAAAAGAGGAAAAGCTGACAGACCTTCGAAAGAAGAAACTTCTTCTCCGACGAAGGCACTCCCTTCGCCGCTGCCACCCACCACCTCCGCCTCAGCTAGTTGCACCATTGAGAAGACGATGCTCCCCTGAGCATGGCGACATCAAACTCGAGGGTGCTTAGTGACTGGAAAAGAGAAATTAGTTGAGAGAAGGGTCAGACGATTGTGGGGAAAGAAAGTCAAATTGCGGCGAACTATTGAAGAAATGGTTAAATTAAGTACCTGGGAGACTTCTCTGGAGTGGCAACCACGAGACTCCAGTGTCAATTGAGGTTAGTGCCGGAGAAAATGAATGACAGCATCAATACTCATGGATATGAGCCTGAGAACACGAAGAAATTGATGGTGAATGGCGCTTTCTATGAGTCGGGGAGCATGGGAGCTTTCAAACAAGTTTGAAATGGCAAAAGAGAGACCTCAGTGAGAAGAATTAAATGAGAAACTTTCCAAAAGAAGCACTGATGATAACGAGTGGACGCCTCCAGTACGTTGAAGGCAGAAAAAGCTGAGAGAAGGGAATAAATGGAGAACATTTCCTCTCTCTGTGGTCTATGACCTGAAAAAGTCGCTGTGGGCCTGGGGAGATGCTTGTACTGGTGACAGGAGGCATGAAGAAAAGCAAACTCACTTTCCGATCGCAACCATTGGATTAATTGATCAAATGTCGCTCCATGGTACATCTCAATTAATGCAGATAAAGTGAGCACGAGATGGATTGGAATATAGAAGTATATGACACATGAAGTGTGTGCATCTGAGCCCTTAATATCAAACCATAAATGATCAAACGGCTAGATTATAGGGGGGAGTAATAATTCTATGCCAATCCTGAATTGAAGGGATAAAAAAATGTCCAGAGGACAGACGACAGTTGGGAATAAGAATGAATTGTTGTTTGTGTACATGAACGTTTCCCCTGGGGACCATGGGCAGATCGGTCATAATATAAGAAAGCTGCAATATAGGTAAACATATGGATAAAGAACTATAGCACACAAAGAATTTATATTTCCCGATTTGCCCCCAGCCTTTGTTGAGGATATATCCCATCAGAGAGATGTAATACATGGGTTAAGTGTGGACACCATTTAAATCAAATATGTGTACAAAGCTGGTAAATCAAGAGTTGACACACAATAGCACACAGGCTTGCTACATAAAGAAATGTAGGAGCAATGACCCAAGAAATCTATGATTAATGGACAAATGGAGGGTGATGAAGCGGGTTTTTTAGGAACTAGATATCAAATAAATTTGTAACCTAGAACCTAACTTCACTAGTCGTTTTAGTTAAGCTTTAGGGTTGAACCCAAGGGACGGATTAATGATTACCGGACTCACTGGTTTTCAAAAGTTAGACAGGAAAATAAGAGTGATTCGAAGCAAACAAAGAGTAACCATGCAATAAGTAAATGTTTTTGGTATTTTGGACTCTAAAATAAGACTTAAAACAATTCTAAATAATAGAAGCTAACAAACAGAGGTTTTTTTGGTGGTTTTTATAATAAATAAAAGCGTCCTAGGGATCAGAAATAACTTAGATTTAGCACCGGAACCTCCTCGGTCGATTGCTCTCGCAACAGACCACGAGACACCAGATTCCAGGGTTCTGTCCAACCCGAACAGAATCTGTTCGACCTGGACAGAACGCCTGGAAATGAGTTGTGCTTCCGGACTTTTGTCCAACCCGGACAAGACGTGTACGGGTCGAACAGAAGGCCAGAAAATGAGTTCGAGGCTTGACTTGGACGATGTTCAGGGCCCGGACCGGCTGTAACACGAGTTCTAACCCTCAACTTTCGCCTTTTGGATTAAAACCCAGCACAGGACTCTACCTAGCCCTCTTAAGTTCACTAACCTAACTTCGTGTCGGGAATTAGTTCACTTAGGTTTGATCTACTTGTGTTCTTAAGGATATCTAAATGTTCTTTCAAACTATTTAGAAGTAACAACTTTCGCTGCTAACTAGTCTCCAATTTCAGATCTACAACTTATCCCATGTACATTGTTTAACTCTAATTGATTAACCTAACCTTGTAACTTAACTAAATGTGACCATTCATTTAGAAGTAAATCAGTTCAAGCAATAGGATTAAACAAGCATCAAAATAATACTAAGTAGACAAATAACAAAGTCAAATATCAAGCCAATCATTCATCACAACAACATACTAAACATACATCATAATCTTACCCTAAGACATAAAAGAACTATTAAATAATAGAAATAACAGTGAAGATACAAGCCATCAAGGATAAAGAGAAAAGCATCAAAAGAATGAACCGAAGTACTCCCTTTATGCTCGTTCTTCAATCTTCAAAGGCGATGGAGCGCTGCAGGGGCGTGTGACCATCTTCTCCTTGTTGCTGTCGCCTCAAGAATAGGTGGCTTCGATGAGATTTGGTGGAAATAGCAGGAGGAGGCCATGGTGGCCTCCTCCTCACAAATGGAGGCTCTCTCAAGGTAGAACGTGGAATGAAGGAGGGACCTTCTCTGCTGGGCAGAGAAAAGCTTTTTGTAAAAGCTCTCCAACTTGGGGAACAAGCCAGAGGCGTCTAGGCTGCAATCAGGGGGCCAGCCAATATTTTTAATGCAAAATCACCTTCCAAATAGGTTCTGTTCGACCTGGACAGCGAGATTTCGACCCGGACAGAAGCTCAGCCCTTGAAACCACCTTCTGTTCGACCTGGACAAAATTTGTCCAACCTGGAGGCACTAAGTTCAGGCTAGAGAGGCATGCGTTCGACCTGGACAGAATCTGTCCAACCTGGACAGATCGGAGATTTGGGCTTGGAGTGGAATGGGAGCTACGGCCCAAATTTCGACCCGAACTGGAGTTTGTCCAAGTCGAACGGAGCGTGGAAAGCCCGAAATCGAGGTCCGGACTGAGTAAATCGTGGCATGTGGCCCGCATGTCGGTCCGGAATGTGTCCCAAGCGCCAGGAATGAGTCGTCTGGCGTTCAAACAAGCGTGGACAAGCTTCTTTGAGTTCGTTTTCCTTAAATCTTCATCAAAACCTGTGTCAAATAAATAAAAGCGGCGACAAACCAAATCCTGGAAAAACACAGCAAAATGTCAAATAATACAAGTTTTGGGTCATAATTGGGTGCCAAGTACGGTCAAAATACTAACAAATAAAAGCGATATCAAATCCCCCCAAACTTAAACTTTGCTTGTCCTCAAGCAAGAGCCTAAACTTAGAATTTGACTATACTTAGACTTAGATAGAAAATTCAAGGTAGTGTTTGAAATTAATCGCTTGTGCCTACAAAACAATCACACAGAAACGAATGAGCCAATTCAATTAACATCATCAAGTACAAGGGTCTAGTATTCCTCAATTTTAACCATGCAACTCTTGGTCCTAATGAGGGTTTAATCAATCAAGGTCCCTAGCTCTTATTTCATCAACCAAAGGCAATCTCAAAGTAACTAACCCGTTCTTTTCCATGCCTTTCAAAAGTTTGCAAAGAAATTTTTGACAAGTTTAGAAATTTTATAATGAGAGAGACAAACAACAAATTCACCCACTTAAATTGATTTTGGATTAAGCTACCGGCACCTGACGCACCGGGGAGGTCGGACCGGTTTTTACGCCTTACCGCGACGGTCCACCTGTGGATCAATTACGCCTTACCGCGACCACGCCTCCAATATTTGTGAAAATTTGGAGATCAAACAGAATATTACACGACCAAGGCCACGGTACACTTGGGCCAGGGCTCCTAGTAATATCCGTAATCATGTCTCAATTTAGATTCAATCAATTTCAGAATGGTGATTCTAGCAATAACAACCATCTAACTCATCTTATAATTTTTAAAATTGTCAAATTTTCTTTAAACAAAATCCCGAAAGACACAAATTAGTTCACTCGGTGAGAAGTCGTGAGAATTGACTGAGATTGAATTGACAAGTTATTGAGCAACCAGTTTCGGGCCCTATCAAGACTAAAACAAACAATTTGGTCCATTGGTGCACAACTTCAAATCAGGACGTCTAAACAACGAGAGCACTTGATGAAAAACGATTAAACAACTCTTAGAGGAATGAGACAGTGTGAGTTTTCAACAATTAAAGTCCAGAAAAGAAACAGTAGGCAAAAGCGCTTAATTTCAACAAAAACCCAATGTTTCAGCTCAAAAATCCACTTTCAGTTCGACCTGGAATGGACCAGTTCGACCTGGAGTGGATGCTGGGTTCCAGAAAAATCGCCCAAGTAGTTTGTTCGACCTGGACAGATTCTGTTCGACCTGGACAGAAGGCAAAATAGCAATGAAACTGCCGTCTCCAGTTCGGGTCGAACAACAATCTGTTCGGGTCGAACAGAAAGTCAGAAAATCGAAAAAATTCACCCCTTAATGCCTATTTTCCCCAAAATTTTCCAGAAAATCAACAAGTTTGAAAAATAAAGCAATTTATTGCGTCCCCCCAAACTTGAATCAAACATTGTCCTCAATGCAAGCAATCAAATAGAAAAGTAAATAAGAAGAAAAAGACAGCTCAGCTTATTTTTGCTTTGCACTGTGTTGATTTGATCCTAGTTTGTCTTGTCAATGTCCTGAATGGCTCCAATTGTCTGCTAGATCTGTAATGCAACCCATATGAGGTCGTGCGTGGGTTTCTAAAGTCATCCAACCCTTGGTGCTCTAGCATGAGTTGCATTTGACATTATTGTGATCCTTCAAAACAAACAAAAATAAAGGTCCAAAATTAAACACTAATTTTTTTTTTAATTTTATTAAAATAAAAAATAAAAGTCTAGTCTCTTGATACTAAAGCAAGTATCCAATATCAACACCGTCCCCGGCAACGGCGCCAATTTGATGAAGCGGGTTTTTTAGGAACCAGATATCAAATAAATTTGTAACCTAGAACCTAACTTCACTAGTCGTTTTAGTTAAGCTTTAGGGTCGAACCCAAGGGACGGATTAATGATTACCGGACTCACTGGTTTTCAAAGGCTAGACAGGAAAATAAGAGTGATTCGAAGCAAACAAAGAGTAACCATGCAATAAGTAAATGTTTTTGGTATTTTGGACTCTAAAATAAGACTTAAAACAATTCTAAATAATAGAAGCTAACAAACAGAGGTTTTTTTGGTGGTTTTTATAATAAATAAAAGCGTACTAGGGATCATAAATAACTTAGATTTAGCACCGGAACCTCCTCGGTCGATTGCTCTCGCAACAGACCACGAGACACCGGATTCCAGGGTTCTGTCTAACCCGAACAAAATCTGTTCGACCTGGACAGAACGCCCGGAAATGAGTTGTGCTTCCGAACTTTTGTCCAACCCGGACAAGACGTGTACGGGTCGAACAGAAGGCCAGAAAATGAGTTCGAGGCTTGACTTGGACGATGTTCAGGGCCCGGACCGGCTGTAACACGAGTTCTAACCCTCAACTTTCGCCTTTTGGATTAAAACCCAGCACAGGACTCTACCTAGCCCTCTTAAGTTCACTAACCTAACTTCGTGTCGGGAATTAGTTCACTTAGGTTTGATCTACTTGTGTTCTTAAGGATATCTAAATGTTCTTTCAAACTATTTAGAAGTAACAACTTTCGCTGCTAACTAGTCTCCAATTTCAGATCTACAACTTATCCCATGTACATTGTTTAACTCTAATTGATTAACCTAACCTTGTAACTTAACTAAATGTGACCATTCATTTAGAAGTAAATCAGTTCAAGCAATAGGATTAAACAAGCATCAAAATAATACTAAGTAGACAAATAACAAAGTCAAATATCAAGCCAATCATTCATCACAACAACATACTAAACATACATCATAATCTTACCCTAAGACATAAAAGAACTATTAAATAATAGAAATAACAGTAAAGATACAAGCCATCAAGGATAAAGAGAAAAGCATCAAAAGAATGAACCGAAGTACTCTCTTTATGCTCGTTCTTCAATCTTCAAAGGCGATGGAGAGCTGCAGGGGCGTGTGACCATCTTCTCCTTGTTGCTGTCGCCTCAAGAATAGGTGGCTTCGATGAGATTTGGTGGAAATAGCAGGAGGAGGCCATGGTGGCCTCCTCCTCACAAATGGAGGCTCTCTCAAGGTAGAACGTGGAATGAAGGAGGGACCTTCTCTGCTGGGCAGAGAAAAGCTTTTTGTAAAAGCTCTCCAACTTGGGGAACAAGCCAGAGGCGTCCAGGCTGCAATCAGGGGGCCAGCCAATATTTTTAATGCAAAATCACCTTCCAAATAGGTTCTGTTCGACCTGGATAGCGAGATTTCGACCCGGACAGAAGCTCAGCCCTTGGAACCACCTTCTGTTCGACCTGGACAAAATTTGTCCAACCTGGAGGCACTAAGTTCAGGCTGGAGAGGCATGCGTTCGACCTGGACAGAATCTGTCCAACCTGGACAGATCGGAGATTTGGGCTTGGAGTGGAATGGGAGCTACGGCCCAGATTTCGACCCGAACTGGAGTTTGTCCAGGTCGAACGGAGCGTGGAAAGCCCGAAATCGAGGTCCGAACTGAGTAGATCGTGGCATGTGGCCCGCATGTCGGTCCGGAATGTGTCCCAAGCGCCAGGAATGAGTCGTGTGGCGTGCAAACAAGCGTGGACAAGCTTCTTTGAGTTCGTTTTCCTTAAATCTTCATCAAAACCTGTGTCAAATAAATAAAAGCGGCGACAAACCAAATCCTGGAAAAACACAGCAAAATGTCAAATAATACAAGTTTTGGGTCATAATTGGGTGCCAAGTACGGTCAAAATACTAACAAATAAAAGCGATATCAGAGGGGGTTGATGGCTGATCCCTACATTCACTGGCATAGTGATACACTCCCTGTGATCTGAGTTGGCCAGTACCCCAACCAATGAGAAATCGACACAATTCATCTGTATGACACAGAACAGCAAACATGAAAAGATGATCAGTCATAAACAACCATCTGTTGCATCATGAGTGTATGAAATTGCAATTCCGACATTGCCCCTATGGTGAAAGGACAAATCGATAACCACAGGAGGATAATTGTGGCAATTACATGATTCCTCCAGTCTAAATTTAGAGAAAGAATCAAATGCACCTTTGATAGTTACAGCTGTGAGATTGGAACCAAATTATCTGTGCCCTCCATAGCTTGTGACATCACAGATGCTTGCCACCTGTCCTATATAGAATTGGCGCCAAGATAACCCCCTCTCCAAGCATCTCTATCCAGTAAACAAAGGTGAGAATGCTCCTATCTTCCCAATGCCAGAGGGCACAAGGTCCACATGTCAGCTAGAGCTGAGTTGGCAAGTGAGAAAAAGAAGAATTGATAGAATTTGTGTACTATTCTCCGACTGGTGAATCCAAGCGCCAGGTGTCAGATAGCTATTGCACAATGTGAATGAGCAGTAGAGAACAAGGGTGAACTTGGGTTTTAATTTGATAGGCTGGAGGCTTGCCCTCACATCTGGACCCTTCATCGAAGCTTCAAAAATCAGGGAACATGCCACGTGGCCAAGGAAACCAAGCTGCAAACCCTAGAAATTTCCTATAAAAAGACCTCCCTGCCGAAGGAAGAAGGAGGACAGACCCCCAAATTTTCTTTCTAAGTTGAGGTGCTGTCAAACTTTTTTTTCTGAATTTTTTTGTAAGAAATCAATAGTATGTAAAAGAAAAGGTAAAAAGAAAATGAATATGTATCTTCTTTTAATGAAATCATTCGCTAATAACTATTTCTATTTGATTTCTTTTGCTGATGTCTAATATGATCTTCCCTTTGCACTCTTTTACCCTCTCTCTTTTTCTTTTCCTTGCATCTGTGCATCATATCACTTAATAAACCTGTTCAGCTTTGAATTGTGCACAAGTTTCATTGCCTGGAGCATGTATTTGTGTATGAGGATATGGCTGGACATCTAAAAATGCTTGTATTTCATTATCCATTCAATAAGTTGCTCAGTTCTGGACTACACACAGATTTCATTGCCTGGAGCATGTATTTGTGTATGGGGATAGAGCTAGATGTCTAAAAAAGTGTTTGCATTTCATTATTCACTAAATAAGTTGTTTAGCTTTGAGCTATGATGAAGGAATAAGATCCTATGGTCAAATAAATTTGTACCTAAGACTTAACCTCACTAATCGTTTATGGTAAAGTTCTAGGGTCGAACCCAAGGGACGGACTATGAATACTAGACTCGTTCTTTCTCAAAATCTAGACGGATGAATTTTAGTATTTTGGAAAAGGAAATAAGAAAGAAACAGTAATTAGTGGAATGCAAGTAGATATTTTTGTTCTTTTTGCTAATGAAATTAAACAATAAATAAGTAATTGATTTTTGGGTTTTTCAACAATAATAAAAGCGCCTTAGGATTTGGATTTCACTTCAGTTTGGATCCAGAAACTCAAACTTTATCACTTTCGTGCATCAATTTAAATTTTCAGACTTATACTCTCTGTTCAGTCCGAGCAGTGTCCCGCTCGGTCCGAGCAGATCGTATAAGTGTTCTAACTTGACTCTTTTGATACCTTACAACTTGATAAAGGGTTTGATGGCTAATCTTAGACTTCTACCCTCAGCTGTCGCTTGTTGGAATAGGGTCTGGCTTAATCTCTACTCACCATAATTAGGTTAATTAACTCACAACTTTTGGTATAGACTTTAATCAACCTAAACTTGTCTGTTTGTGTTCTTAGGGATATTTAGAGGTCCTTTGGACTTGTCTAAAAGTTACACTTTTGGTGTCAACTAATCTCCCCTGTCGGATCTACGATTTACCCCAAATACTTGAAAGAACTAACCTAACCCGTTTAACCTTGGAACTTAACTAGGAGTGGCCGACAACTAGAAGTAAATTAAACTAAGTTAAGCAATTAATCCAAGCAACAAGAATAATACAAAACAAACAAATATCAAGTCATAACATATCAAAATATATCAAGTTATCACATCCAAACATCCATTAATTTCCTACTCCTAAGACTACATAAAATTAGCCTAGCATAGTTTGGCAAACAACAATAAACAGTGCATAAACATAAAGATACAAGCCCATAGAAATAATTAATAGAAACATAGGAAGAATAAACCAAATACTCCTTCTATATCTCTAGAACAATCTCCGAAGGCTATGGGATGGTGATGAGGCGTGTCTCAACTCTCCTTTTGCTGCCGTCGCATCAAAAACAGGGTCTAAACGTGGCTGGAGGCTAGGGTTTGTGGAAGATCCCTTCCTCGCTGAAGAACTTGGCTTATATCCTGGTCTGGAACACTTGGAGGGCAAGTTAGGGCATAAGGTCGGCAAAATCTTACCAAATAATCTCCTTTCCTTCTCTGAAAGCTTGCCAAAATGCAAAAGTCGGCACATCCTCGACCCGAGCAAGGGATTGCTCGATCCGAGTACAGGAGAGGAGAATAATGTGCCGGATACAATGTCGCTCGAGCTGATCAGTAGAATCACTCGGTCCGAGCATGAGTCATTCGGTCCGGGTGAAGAGAGAGAAAAGGTGGTTGTGACTCTGTGCCTTGCTGGGTCCGAGCAGAGATCCACTCGGGTTGAGTAGAAGCTGGAACAGAAGTGCCCTTTGCTAGGAATGAGCCATCTAGCATGCCAAGTGCCAAAAACCATCTAAAAGCTCGAAAAATCATGAATAACGCCTAGAACCCTGTAAAATAAGAGAAGACACGACGGCGTAGCCAAATCCTGGAAAAACATAGTGAATTGTTAAGTATTTAAAAGGTTTGGGTATTATTTAAGTGCCAAGTACGGTCCAAATACCTACAAATAATAATGACATCAAATTCCCCCAAACTTAAACCTTGCTTGTCCTCAAGCAACACTCTAAGTTCAGAAATCTGGATTATACAAGAACTTTCAATAAAGAACCGAACACCCAATCAATGAAAACTAAGAATTTAATTGCCTATGTCTAGTTTCACCCCTTAATTTTGTTGCTAACAAATTTTCATCACCAAGCACAGATTCCTATCGTTGCCTTAGTCAAAAATTGCCTCCCTTATTCCTAATTAAACCCTTAGACCACAAGAACTCTAGCTTCACTATGTTGCCTCACTTGCAATCTCAAATTCAACCACCCGTTCTTTTCCATAACTTAGAAAATTTTGCAAAAGAAGATTTATCAAATTGGAAAATTTATAATGAATCTAACTCAACAAATTTAACTTCACCAATTCAATTTATGCAAGTCGAGTTGTGGTGAATTGCATCACTTAGGGTTTTACGCTATTGAGACTCAATTATATGCTACCAGCACATGACATGCTGGGGAGGTCGGACCGGTTTTTACGCCTTACCGCTACGGTCCACTTGTGGATTAATTACGCCTTACCGCAACCACCCTCCAATATTTGTGGATTTATTTGATTTTCTTGGATTTTTGAGTCTCTTCGCACCCTCATTTTCACAACTATTTAGATTTGTCCAGTTTAAGGTTGCTTGTTGGTGATTCAAGCGATTAAGAACAAGTTGAGATTCATTTTATACGTTCCAGAATTGATACAAATTCTTTTAACAAAAGTTCCTAAGTTCCAAATCAGTTCACTCGGCAGTTACTTGTGAGATTTGACTTAAAGTGAATTAACAATTTCAAGCATCCTAAATTCGAGTTCTAGCCTTCCAAAAAGTTTTAATCTCGGTCTATTGGTGCAATAATCAACTAAGAACAAGGCTAAGAATTCTAATACTTCATGAAAAGAAAATTTGTACTAGCTGAAAATCTTTTTCGAAACATGTGAAATCAAACTTCTAGACGCAATCAATCAAATTCTTGTCATACTTAACAAATTTTCAAAGGAACAGATTCACTGCTCAGGTCGAGCAGTAAATCACTCAGACTGAATGAAGAGGTAAGAGAGAGAACTATTCTAACGGGTCCTCACGGGTCACTCGGATTGATCAAAAGAATGCTTGGACTGAGCAAAAACACAACAATTCAAGTTTATTCTAAAAAGGTGCTCAGGCTGAGCAAAGAAAATGCTCAGGTCGAGCAAAGCAGTGAAAAAAATTCAAAAATTTCCCCTGTTTACTTCAAAATTTTCCAAAACAATTTCAATTTTTCTCCTATGTCCCCCCCCCAAACTTGTATCATGCATTGTCCTCAAGCATCAATCACAGAAAATGTAATCATAGGAGAAAAAGAGAACTTACAGATTAGTGATAAGGGTGGGAGCTCCGAGAGGAGCTGCTGCTGTTTTGTTGCTGGGAGCCATGAGATGAGCTGCTGCTGGTGCCATAGTACATCTCGGTATCATAGGTGGGAAAGAGACCCATGTAAAGATCTTGTTCATGCTGAGTATGGGCCACCGGTTGATTGCCGAGATGGGGGTAGAAGGAGGGATCAGAACTGGCAGGCTGAGCAGATGGTGGACAATCTTGCCAGGGGTGAGGGCCAACTGGGGTGGGGAGAGGATTCTCTTGCCAAGGGTAGGCATGGACTTCTTCTTCAGCATAGGGCTCCGGAGAGGACACATAGGGATCATCATGGCCGCCAGGCCAGTATCCCAGATGTTGTGCCATCTCATACGTATCCACAAAGCGCTCGACCCGAGTCAAACGCTGCCCATACTGCTGCACTTCAGTGGAAAGACGCCCAAGCTGAGCACCATGCTCAACCTGAGTGGCGGTGTTCTTCTTTACCTCATCCCTAGTCTCTGTGGTCAGAGTGGTGAGGTTGGTCATCATTTCCCATAGTGAGTGAGCCCAGGAGGGGGCTTGAGAGAAAGGATCTTCCCCTTGTTGTGGCGCTTGATGTGGCGGCGGAGGAGGCTCAAAGTATTGAGGCACTTGTGGGGGCTCAACTTCCATTTGGGCCGGCTGTTGGACTGGTGCCCCTGCTGGCTGCTCGGTAGGGTAACTGTCAGGGATGAGCCAGGTAGAAGGGTCAGCCACATCCACTGGATAAGGGTAAGGCAGGAAGAAGTTGCTTCTGTCCTCCCGCAGCCACATGTACTTGCCCTCAACTTCGGGCCCACTATGCATGATCTTGATGAAATGAGCTTGCTGGAAACCCTCGTCATCGTACCGGGAGAACCCAGTTGCATTGCTCTTTGCCGGCAGAGGTATTTGGAGGTGCTGGGCAATAATGGAGACAAAGGAGCCCATGGTGATGCTCCCCTTTGCATTCTTTTTGTCTCTCTGGGCTATCCAATTTTCCACCATTAATTTCACAATATTGATCTTCTCTGGCTCGGGCTGCAGTAGATGGTAGAAAAAGGCCGTCTCTCTCTCGTTGGTGAGGTTGACTGTCTCACCCCGAGCAAAGACTGTGCTGGCAATGGCACGAAGAAGAATTCTGAGGACTGGGTGCTGCACCAGCCTTGACTTGTAATTATTGTCAATCCCGCAGAGAGCTGCCCACACTTGCTTCCTTGTCATGCCCCTGGAGAAAGAGAACTTGGTGGTCCCACCATATTCCAGCCCAAACATTGGGGCCAACTCATCCAGGAACACCCTGCGAGGCCTGTTGCACATTTGAAAAAATATATATTCCCTTCCATCCCTCTCAAGAAGCTTGAAGGAGGTAAGGAACTCCTGGGTATACACCCTATATGTGAGAGCTTGGAGGGTCCAAAAAGCAGGGGTGAGTCCAGCCTTGGCGCTGATGGACAGGAATTGCTCAGCCACCCCGAATTTTTCCAGAGTAGCCATGTCCATAAACCTTGTGTGCTCTATAACTCTCCTTCTGATCTTGAGATAATTCTGGTACATATAGTTATAGGGCATCATGAAGTGGCAGTCCTTCTCATATTTTTCTGCCTCTGGGTTCCTCACATAGTCTGGATTAACTATGGGTTGCCCTGGTTGGTGCATAGGTTGGGGAGCAGCAGAAGAAGAAGGGGCAGCAATGTCCTTACCCTTACTGGCACGAGTCTGAGGGCCAGACATGATTTTGCTCAGGCTGAGTGTGGGTCAAGAAGGGAGGTCTTGGCAATGAACAGGGACTGTCCGGGTCGAGCAAAAAGTGTGCTCGGACCGAACAAGGCGAGTGGGCTGGTTTTTGTAGATGAAGTACTCGGACCGAGCAAAAATGCTACTCAGGTCGAGCAAGGCCTTATACTGGTAAACCTGACCCTGGTGCCCCTGTTTGCTGGTACCACACTGGTAAAGCTCTCAAATTACTGGTAAAGACTCATGCAAACACTCAAATCCAGTCAAAGACTTCAGCAACTAAAGAAAAAGTAAGTAAAATAACCAAACCTCGAAACTACTGGAAACGTCAAGGAGAAAGAGAAAGGCAGCAGGGGGTATCCACAGCAGAGAGAGAAAGAGTGCACGCCTGACTTGCAAGAGCGATGCAGAGACAGTGGAGGGTCTCTGTAAGCGTGCTTCTAGGCAGTGAAGCAGGGAGGGCTTCACTAGTGTTGGGAAGGAGAAGGGGTGGGGTGCTAGGCGGCCACTCCTTGAAACCCCCGCACAATAACTCTCTTAATGCTCTAGAGAGTAGGGAGATCTCTCTAGAATGCTTGTATTCGGAGAAAATGGTCTTTCTGTGGAAATGAGGAGATTTCTTGGGGATCGTGCTTGAATTTATGCTTGCGGGAGAGGGCTTTGTTTAAGATTCTGAGAATAAGGACGAAGAGAGGACGGAGAGTAGAGGAGAAGGGTGCTCAGATCTGTGAAAATGGGCAACGGATGGGTGCTTCGCCTTTTATGGATAGGGCTCTGGTTGAGAAGGAAAGGCGCGATCAATGGAAAGGCGCGAGTAAAGAGGCGTGACTGGGGAAGAAGACAACGGTCAAAATTTAAATGCAGTCCCATCGTTTGGTGATCTTCTCCAGTCGCCTCTGTAATGGACTCCTCCAGTCACAGGCTACTTCTGACACCTCGATCCTACCATTTCTGACGACCCCTCTCTCTGGTCACATCACAGGAAGATTCGTCCAGTACAGAAATCAAAGGACATATCCAGTGCTCAGGCTGAGCAATCGTGCAATCGACCCGAGCAAACTGCAGGTGGGCCCTTCTTGTCAGGTCGAAATGCTCGGTCCAAGTGTCCGTCTCCTCAGGTTGAGCAGTCTGAGCTTGCTCCCCCCCCCCAAACTTGTTGGCTTCACTCGTCCCGAGTGATGTTTCGCTCAGGGTGAGTAGTTCTGGAATTCTCTCTCCTGGCAGTCCAGGATGGCTCGAGTTGTTATCCTGCCTAGGTTGCTACTCGTATGAGGTCGTGCGTGGCTTCTGTTAGGCCATGGTGCTCTAGCACGAGGAGCATAACTCCAATTTGTCTAACCTGCAAGATAACAAACATTAATCTTTGAACAAGTCTCAATCACCAAGGAGAGTGCTAACGTGTATATGTTTTTGTGTTTTACTAAAAATAATTAAAAACAAGTAAAGGGTAAAGAAAGCCTTGGGTTACCTCCCAAGAAGCGCTTGTTTAGGGGTCACTAGCTTGACCGTATCAGTTCTCATTCGGCTATGTGAGGCTCGGAGAGCGAGATGACAAGGAGTTGCTCTTGATGCTCTCCAGCGATGTAGTGCTTCAAACGCTGCCCATTGACCGTGAATGGCTCTCGTTCATCATCACATATCTCAACGGCGCCATAGGGATGGGCTTTCACAACTCGAAATGGTCCCGACCATCTAGACTTGAGTTTGCCCGGGAAAAGCTTGAGGCGTGAGTTGAAAAGAAGCACCAATTCTCCCTCCTTGAATACTTTTCTCAAGATACGCCTGTCGTGCACAAATTTGATTTTTTCTTTATAAAATTTAGCATTCTCATACGAGTTTAGGCGTACCTCATCCAATTCATGTAATTCAAGGGTGCCTTTCTCTCCCGCTTTCTTTAAATCCATGTTAATCAGTCTGGTTGCCCAAAACGCCTTATGTTCAATCTCCACTGGAAGGTGACATGGCTTGCCATATACGAGTTTGAATGGACTCATGCCGATGGGGGTCTTGAAGGCTGTCCTATAAGCCCAAAGTGCGTCATCGAGCTTATTGGCCCAGTCCTTTCGTGTCCTAGCCACTGTCTTCTCTAAAATGCTTTTAATTTCCCTATTTGACACCTCTACCTGCCCATTTGTTTGAGGGTGGTAGGCAGTTGCAACTTTATGAGTCACACCATGCTTCTTCAATAGTCCATCAAACTGCCGGTTTATGAAATGCATCCCACCGTCACAAATCACTGCTCTTGGAACACCAAAGCGGGGGAAAATGATCTTGGAAAACAACCGAATGACAGAACTAGAGTCCGCAGCCTTGCATGGGACAGCTTCAACCCATTTGGACACATAGTCGACCGCAACCAAGATGAATTGATAACCTTGAGAGCTTGGAAACGGTCCCATGTAATCCACACCCCAAACGTCAAAAATCTCCACTTCAAGTATAGAGTTGAGGGGCATCTCATTCCTTTGAGAGATATTTCCTGTTCTTTGACATTGATCGCAAGAGAGAACAAAAGAACGAGTATCCTTGAAAAGCGAAGGCCAAAAGAATCCTGATTGGAGAACCTTAGCTGCAGTCTTGGAGAATGAAGCGTGTCCGCCGTAGGCGGATGAGTGGCAGCTAGCAAGGATTGGTTTCACCTCTTCATAAGGCACACAGCGCCTGAAAACATTATCTACCCCAATTTTGAAGAGATAGGGCTCATCCCAAAAGTAATACTTAGCATCGGCCTTCAGTTTTTTTCTCTCCTACAAAGACATTTCTGAGGGTAGGGCTCCAGTGGCGAGAAAATTGGCTATATCAGCGTACCATGGTTGTTGGTTCTTGGTCTGCCCAGGATCTGCTCGGGTCGAGGAAGGGTTTGCTCGGTCTGAGTGAGATTGAACAGAAAGAATATGCCAAGTCAGATCAGTCCAGTCTTGGTCGGTGAGATCGGCTAGGTCCGAGCACGGGGGTACTCGGGTTGAGCATAAGCCCGAATGGTAAGTCTCCTGATTCAACGTGGGTGGTACTCGGTCTGAGTGGAGATCTGCTCGACCTGAGTGATGACTCAAACACATCAGTTGCTCGTGGGGAAAGGAATCATCAATAGGTATCTTGGTGTCCTCTTCTTCTTCCCAATGTAATCGAGAGAGGTGATCAACCACCGAGTTCTCCGTACCCTTTTTATCCCGGATCTCCAGGTCAAATTCTTGGAGGAGGAGAACCCAACGGATCAACCGTGGCTTGGCATCCTTCTTGCTCAACAGGTATCGTATTGCCGCATGGTTGGTGTACACAATCACCTTGGACCCCACCAAATAGGATCTGAATTTATCCAAGGCGAACACTATGGCGAGTAGTTCTTTTTCAGTGGTTGTGTAATTAGTTTGGGCCTGGTCAAGGACCTTGCTTGCATAGTAGATAGCAACCGGCTTCTTGTCCTTCCGCTGCCCCAGAACTGCTCCAACAGCAAAATCGCTAGCATCGCACATAAGCTCGAAGGGTTGAGACCAATCTGGTGGTTGCAAAATGGGTGCCGAAATGAGAGCTTCCTTTAATCTGTTAAAAGCCATCAAACAATCCTCATCAATAATAAAATCATTATCTTTAATTAACAGATTGCTTAAAGGTTTTGCGATTTTAGAGAAGTCTTTAATGAAACGGCGATAAAATCCGACATGTCCTAGAAAGCTTCGGACATCTTTGACACTTTTGGGAACATCAAGCTTCTCTATTACTTCGATTTTAGCCTTGTCCACTTCAATCCCTCTCGATGTGATCACGTGCCCTAGAACAACACCCTTTTGCACCATAAAGTGACACTTTTCCCAATTCAATACCAAGTTAACCTCTTCACATCGCTGCAAGATTTTGGAAAGGTTAGCAAGACAAGAATCAAAGCAAGTACCATAAACTGAGAAATCATCCATAAAAACTTCCATTTCTTTTTCTATAAAATCCGAGAAAATGGCCATCATGGCTCTTTGGAAGGTTGCTGGTGCATTACACAAACCGAAGGGCATTCTCCTATAAGCAAATGTACCATATGGACAAGTGAAAGTGGTCTTTTCTTGGTCATTGGGATGGATGGGTATTTGAAAGAAACCCGAATAACCGTCTAAATAACAAAAGTACGAGTGATTAGCAAGCCTTTCTAATAATTGATCAACAAAAGGTAAAGGGAAGTGATCCTTGCGGGTGGCCGCATTGAGTTTGCGATAATCGATGCACATTCTCCATCCGGTGACCACTCTTGTCTGAATCAACTCATTTTTATCGTTCCTGACCACTGTCGTGCCGCCTTTCTTGGGCACTACATGCACCGGACTCACCCACTTGCTGTCGGAAATGGCGTAGATAATGCCCGCGTCGTAGAGTTTCTGCACTTCCTTTCGGACCACTTCTTTCAAGTTGGGGTTGAGTCGCCTCTGTGCCTCCCTTGTTGGCTTGTGATCATCCTCCAAAAGAATCTTATGTGTGCAGAACGAGGGATCTATGCCTTTTAGATCTTCAATCGAATATCCTATCGCCCCCTTGTGTGCTCTCAACTCCACCAATAGCTTCTCTGTCTGTCCTGCATCTAGTTCGGCATTAACTATAACAGGGTATGATTGATTGGGACCAAGGAACTCATACCTGAGAGAGGCTGGGAGTGGCTTTAACTCAACCTTTGGTGGCTCTGCTTGGGCCGAGCAGATGGTCTCTCGGTCCGAGTGGAGCTTGCTTGGGTCGAGGCATTTGTCGGGCAATGGGGTTCCTTCAGCCGGAGAGGCTACTCGGGCTGAGTAAACCACCATTCGGCCTGAGCGTGGGTCGCTGGGGTCGAACAGGGGCTCAAAGGCATCAACTTCAATAGTCTGATCAGGTGCTCGGTCCGAGTAGTCGATTGCTCGAACTGAGCAGGGGTCCTCATCTTCGTCCTGTCCTTCAACAATCTCATACATCGACTCCTCTACCCCAATTGACTCTTGAATGTCATAAAGAAAGCTTTGATAACTGATAAGAGCGCTCAAGTACTGGTCTTGAAGAGTTTCCTCTATCTCAAGTTCTATTCCTTGTACAGAAAAGCATGAAAAAGCCGGGTCAGTGTCGGGGCATTTCATGGCATGGTCAATAGAGAATAAGAGCTGCTCGTCTCCGACCCTGACCAAGATCGTTCCATCCCGGGCATCCATCATAACACCCGCGGTTCTCAAGAAAGGTCTACCCAGAATGATAGGGACTTCCACGTCTTCCTCCATATCCATGACTACAAAATCTCCAGGCACATAAAACTTGCCTACTTGGACTGGTACGTCTCTAAGAATCCCCAAAGGTAGTCGCACTGATGAGTCGGCAAGCTTCAAAGTTATCGGCGTGGGCATGAGACCATCAAAACCTATCCTTTCATACACCGACTTAGGCATCAAACTAACGCTTGCACCCATATCACATAGAGCTTGTTTAATCACAGCCTTTCCAATCACACATGGTAGGGCAAACCGACCCGGATCTTCTAACTTAGGGGGCATGGTGCTCTTTATGGCTTCACTGCATGATTTGGACAGGGCTACAGTTTTCAATTCTTCCAGGGACCTTTTTCCTGTGCACAGCTCCTTGAGAAACTTGGCATAGATCGGTACTTGAGCTATTTCATCAGTGAACGGTATCGTAATCCTCAGCTGTTTAAGTATCTCCCAGAAAGTTCTAAAGCGTGCATCCTCCCTGGACTTGACAAGCCTCTGAGGAAATGGCGCTGGTGGCTGGTAGGACTGAGCGGATGGGGCTGCTGGTGCCTTCCCTTTCCCTTGAATCGTTCCTTTTGTTGACTGCTCGGACTGGGCAGGTGGTTGCTCGGGTTGAGCAGCTGTTGCCACAGACGGGCTGTCGAGGGATTTGGAACATCGCTCGGTTCGATCACCAGGGTGCTCAGGCTGAGTGACGCCGATAGAAGTTGGCGCTCGGAGTGGAGGGAATGGAAAAACTTGCTCTAGAACTGGCTCATCGCCTTGAGGTGCTATATGCTCGGGTTGAGCGTGCGACTGCTCAGCTCGAGGAAGGTTCCGCTTCTCCATGTCTTCAGGCATGGGTGGATCCTGATACCTAGTTCCACTCCTCAGGGTATGCAGTGCCTTGACCTCAGCGTTAGGGTTGACCTCTGTCTGGCTGGGAAGCTTGCCCTTGGAGTCATACTGCTGCGTGATTATGCGTTCTATGCGCTGCAACGCGCCCTGGTTGTATTTCAACTCGTCCAAACTTGAGCAAAACATCTGATTAAACTTCCCCTGCTCATGCATGAAATCCTGGACCTCTTGAGGAATGCCTTCTCGCGTGTATACCGATTTCTTTGGAACTGGTCCGTTGGGATTGCTTGGTACTGGCCCATTTCGTGAGAAGCTTGGTGGGGGCCGATTCCCATAGTTGTACTTAGGGACGTATGGCCTGGCACGAGTGGATGCCACGACAGTGTCTTTGTACACTGGATCGTTCATGTGTTCCCAATTTTTTTGTTCCCCCTCATTCAGAGAGTAACTGCGACTGAAGATGTGGCGGGGGTAGTATGATGGCTCGCTGTTAAGAGAATTTACTTGAGCCGCCCCTCTGTCTGGCTATGCAAGGGGACAATCGAGAGAAGTGTGACCCTCTTCACCGCAACTCCCACAGTCCTTGCGGCTAAGGTGAGTGCCCAGGGCAGATTGGCATGCGGCCAACTCAGCCTCTAACTCAGCAATGCGCTCGTCTTTTGGTGAAGGCGCTGAGATGACATTAACTTGCTGCTTGTAGGATCCGCGGTGATTGCTTGAAATGGGCATCCAGTGGTACTGTCGGGCACACTGGTCAATCTTGTCTCTTGCCTGTGTGGAGTCGAGATCCTTGAAGCTTCCACCTGAAAGGGAATCCAAATTGATTTTAATATTCTCATAAAGACCTCTATAAAAATTTTTCACTAACATCCATTCTTGGATCCCATGGTGCGGGCACGAGTTTTCTAAATCCCTAAACCGTTCCCACGCTGCACCCATGGATTCGTTCTCTTTCTGGCGGAAATTATTCAATTTTGTCCTAATTCGATCAGCCCTGTCATCTGGAAAATACTTATCTAGAAAGGTTTGAGCCATTAAATCCCAAGAGTCTATTGAACCCTTCTTCAAAGTTTTGTACCATTTCTGGACTTTATCTTTTTGGGTGAACTTAAACAATAAAAGTCTAACAGCCTGTTGGGGGACCCCGTTCATTTTAATCAATCTGGTATATTCAATAAAATTTTGGAGGTGAGCATGGGGATCTTCATGTTCCTCCCCATGGAAGGGAATTTGTTGGACTGCTGTGACGTGTGCCGGCAAGATCTGCATGTTGTTCGCCTCGATGCCTCGGATGATCACCGGTCCTCCCACATATCGGGCCTTCGGGGCTCCATAGTCGTTGAGGGATCTGTTGGGGTTGTGATCATCGTCCTCGCCATCTGAGTTGTTGTGGACACTTTCACCATCGGCAGTCCACCTGCGGTGTTCGGCTTCAAGCTCTTCTCTCTGTTGCTGGAGTTGAGCTTCTCGTCGCTCGAGCTGGAGTCTCAGTTCTTCCAGGCGACGTGTTTCTGCTGCCACATCGATGGGATTTGCAACCCCTGACATAGCGGCACTTGTTTCCTCCGATCTTGCTTGCTGCTCGATTTGGTCGTGGAGATGCTCGAACCGAGTGGGATGTCGCTCAGGTCGAGTGTCTGTTGGTCGGGCTGAGCAAGGGGTTGGATTAGGATCTGGTTGCTGCCTTGAGTTGATTTTTTCAAGAAAGTTGACTCGCTGCAACTCCGGATCTTCTTCCAATCGTCTGAGATAGTACCTTCGTACGACAGGGGGTTGGGACTTGGAGCGTGTGCTCTTGCCCCTTCCTGCCAGTCCTGTAATTGAGGAAACAAGTAAGGATTAAAAACAGAGAAAAAAGTCTAGCCTCTTGATAATGAAACAAGTATCTAATATCAACACCGTCCCCGGCAACGGCGCCAATTTGATGAAGGAATAAGATCCTATGGTCAAATAAATTTGTACCTAAAACTTAACCTCACTAATCGTTTATGGTAAAGTTCTAGGGTCGAACCCAAGGGACGGACTATGAATACTAGACTCGTTCTTTCTCAAAATCTAGACGGATGAATTTTAGTATTTTGGAAAAGGAAATAAGAAAGAAACAGTAATTAGAGGAATGCAAGTAGATATTTTTGTTCTTTTTGCTAATGAAATTAAACAATAAATAAGTAATTGATTTTTGGGTTTTTCAACAATAATAAAAGCGCCTTAGGATTCGGATTTCACTTCAGTTTGGATCCAGAAACTCAAACTATATCACTTTCGTGCATCAATTTAAATTTTCAGACTTATACTCTCTGTTCAGTCCGAGCAGTGTCCCGCTCGGTCCGAGCAGATCGTATAAGTGTTCTAACTTGACTCTTTTGATACCTTACAACTTGATAAAGGGTTTGATGGCTAATCTTAGACTTCTACCCTCAGCTGTCGCTTGTTGGAATAGGGTCTAGCTTAATCTCTACTCACCCTAATTAGGTTAATTAACTCACAACTTTTGGTATAGACTTTAATCAACCTAAACTTGTCTGTTTGTGTTCTTAGGGATATTTAGAGGTCCTTTGGACTTGTCTAAAAGCTACACTTTTGGTGTCAACTAATCTCCCATGTCGGATCTACGATTTACCCCAAATACTTGAAAGAACTAACCTAACCCGTTTAACCTTGGAACTTAACTAGGAGTGGCTGACAACTAGAAGTAAATTAAACTAAGTTAAGCAATTAATCCAAGCAACAACAATAATACAAAACAAACAAATATCAAGTCATAACATATCAAAATATATCAAGTTATCACATCCAAACATCCATTAATTTCCTACTCCTAAGACTACATAAAATTAGCCTAGCATAGTTTGGCAAACAACAATAAACAGTGCATAAACATAAAGATACAAGCCCATAGAAATAATTAATAGAAACATAGGAAGAATAAACCAAATACTCCTTCTATATCTCTAGAACAATCTCCGAAGGCTATGGGATGGTGATGAGGCGTGTCTCAACTCTCCTTTTGCTGTCGTCGCATCAAAAACAGGGTCTAAACGTGGCTGGAGGCTAGGGTTCGTGGAAGATCCCTTCCTCGCTGAAGAACTTGGCTTATATCCTGGTCTGGAACACTTGGAGGGCAAGTTAGGGCATAAGGTCGGCAAAATCTTACCAAATAATCTCCTTTCCTTCTCTGAAAACTTGCCAAAATGCAAAAGTCGGCACATCCTCGACCCGAGCAAGGGATTGCTCGATCCGAGTACAGGAGAGGAGAATAATGTGCCGGATACAATGTCGCTCGAGCTGATCAGTAGAATCACTCGGTCCGAGCATGAGTCATTCGGTCCGAGTGAAGAGAGAGAAAAGGTGGTTGTGACTCTGTGCCTTGCTGGGTCCGAGCAGAGATCCACTCGGGTTGAGTAGAAGCTGGAACAGAAGTGCCCTTTGCTAGGAATGAGCCATCTAGCATGCCAAGTGCCAAAAACCATCTAAAAGCTCGAAAAATCATGAATAACACCTAGAACCCTGTAAAATAAGAGAAGACACGACGGCGTAGCCAAATCCTGGAAAAACATAGTGAATTGTTAAGTATTTAAATGGTTTGGGTGTTATTTAAGTGCCAAGTACGGTCCAAATACCTACAAATAATAATGACATCAAGCTATATACAAATTTCATTGCCTGGAGCATGTATTTGTGTATAGGGAGATAGCTAGATGTCTAAAACGTGTTTGCATTTCATTATTCACTAAATTAGCTGTTTAGCTTTGAACTATACACAAGTTTCATTGCCAGGAGCATGTACTTGTGTATGAGGATATAGCTTGACACCTGAAAGGAAGTGTTTCATATCATGTTAAATATCTAAAAAAAACTGTCAATATTGAAGTGTGTACAGGCTTCATTACCTAAGTGTGTGCCTGTGCATATGGATACTACTGGCCATAAAAAGGGAATAATCATATGTTAACACTCATTTGATGAACTGCTTAATGTGAATTACATATAAATTTCTAGTACCAAAGGGCAAAAATCTGTAACTGGTCTAATAGGAATGCATGTTATAGTTTGCACATCATCTGTCATACTGCATCAGTCCCAAAATGTTTAACTTCATGCCTACGAGCATGTGTTCAAACAGGAATGGGATTGGTATAATAAAGGGGATAGTAAGTAATTATAAAGAAAAAAAGAAGGGAGAAACAATAATAGAAGTAATTAGATACTTAGCATACTCATCATGTCACGAAATGTAAAGTCAATTTAAATAAAAGATGGACTAAAACGCACAACAAAGTTAGGATAAATATATGGTGCCAGAAGTCCCTAAGTTAACTGGTAAAAAAGAAAAGAGAGAACATCTCCATAATTCATAAAATTGCACTTATTCACAAATTAAAGTGCATAAAGGTATTATATCATAGGAACCCAAAAGATACATATAAATATATAATATTCTCTCACCAAAAACATAGGTGTATGCCGTATAAACCCTACATAAAGTTCCATTACTTCATCTTAAGTCTAAGTTATCTCCGTATAAATAAATAAATAAAAGACAATTAAATAGGGTTATTACTTTAAACGTGTTTTGTGTCTCAAATAAATGCAGTAGTCTAAACTTCAATAAAAAGATCATTAATGAAGAGACTCCACATGCTCTAGTATCCTAATCATATCATGGTTCCTAACTTTCTTTAGTAAAAAAATGCGTTTAAAGTTTTGATACATTTAATACTACCCTTTTCCTGCTTTGCCCTTCGGCTGTTATAATCATTTGAAAAAAAAAATCATCAGTATCCTCATACATTGTACTTTGTACATATATTTAGAATAATCAAATGAAAAGAAAGGCAACAAAAAAAGGGGAATATATATATTATGCTACATCTTTATATTTCGCATCCTTAGCCTGAAGTTCCCACATCAAAAAAAATAATAATATAATAAAATCAAGTCCTCGTTACATCCATAAGGCAACTTGCCAAATTTCAGTTGAACTTGGAATTAATCGTAAAGATTTCATCATATTTATCTAACCAATTTTACATAAACTCATAAAGTAGCATGTAGATCAATACTACAAAGAAACAAATAACCGGACCAAGACCAGACCAAGCAGTAACCGGAGTTAAACTTTCTCAAAATAGATAACGCGACTTCAATTGTCACCGCAGATAAATTCGAATAGATAACACGATGCTTGATCAGCAGTTTATGGTAAGAAATCGCTGCTGATGGTCGTGAAACACTGCCTCTACTTGTTGTCAGACACAATCTGAGACATGGCTAAAAATCCTTCCAATCGGAAAACATAACTCAAGTGGACGGTACCATTGGGTTCAGAAAATCACTATGGTGTTCCACAACGAAGGACCAGCCGGAAGGCCACCGGAGCTTGTCAGCGATAAATAACTGAACTAGTCCAGTTGACGGAAGAAATTAGCGAAGAAGAATTGAGGCGAAGCGAAAGCTTCAGATGAACTCGGTGTACGGATAAGGGCATGGACCAGCTAACTTAACCAACTCAATTCCAGCGACGTGGTTTGATCCCCTATGACATCTTTGGTGTGGCGAGTTGCTATCGACAGAATACAAAACAGCAAGATTTTAACCAATGATAACTTTCAAAAAATACAAAAACTTCAAGCATACATTAAAAATAGCTAGAAAGTCCAGAAAATTCCCATAAAATACCAAAATGTCCAGAAAATTACGAGGAACATTTTTCTATAACACTCCAAACCCAAATTCTCAACCAAAAGAAAATTAAAAATAAGTCAGAAAAAAGGTAAAAAATTAATAAACACAAAACACCCAAAAAATTGAACTGTGTCAAAATTTATTGAAAATACATAAAAGTGTAAGGGTATGAACCCCTTTGACAGCAGGTACTTCAAAATGACAGATATGTCTGGACTGCAGGTACTTCAAAATTTTTTTTTGGACAGCAGGTATAATTAAACGGTAACTACCGCTAACAACAAATTTCGTAAAAAGTCAAAAAAATAAAACCCAAACTCAAATCCAAAATCCAAACTCAAATCCAGTTTAAATCCAAACTCAGGTCAAATCCAAAACCCAAACTCAAATCCAGTTTAAATCCAAAATCAAATCCAAATCCAAACCCAAACTCAAGTCAAATCTAAGCCCAAACTCAAACTAAACCCAAAACCCAAATTCAAATCTGAAGTCCAAAACCAAATTAAATCCAAACCCAGAAAATCCGTACTCCAGATCCAGAAAATCCAAACCCCAGACCCGGACCTAAATCTGAAAGCAATATAAACCCAGAAACAAAATTCCATAATTATATACAAACTCCCAGAATCCAGGGACCAAACTTTAAATACGTCTGAAAATCAGAATTTGGTAAATTCTAGAACATAAGAAGACCAAAGTTTAAAATGTCCAAAGTGACCAGAATTTCTAAACCACGCCTTAATACCAAAGTTTAAAACGTTTTATAACCTAACTCTTGCACGTCACAGGGCCAAAAATTCAACACGTCAATAGTTGACTAGAATCGACACACGTTCAAGGACCGGGACCTCTACATGCTTCAATACCTGAGTTTCCAGAAACATCTGATAACCTTGATTCTAACACGTCAACAAACAGACCAAAGTTTAAAACACGTTGATAAATTGAAGTTTTAAAATAGTTAAAGCTTTAATATGATCTGAATACCAAAACTTTACACGTCTATGTCCGTCCTCTTTGAGCTTACAATGCGTATAGTTTAAAGAGAACAAAAAAATAAAAATAAAAATTGTCAAATGATTAAAGTAGGGATAAATATGGGTTAATTGATAACCACCCATGACCAAATTCTATAGACCTTGGAATTTCAAATATGAACTAAATTCCTTTGCATCATGTTTTGCATCATCTGCTCCGTTCATGTCACCATTTGTATATGTCCCTTTAATGTCAAGTATCTTTCGGTAAAATGCTGGAATGCTAACTGTTATGCCTAATCCATTGACTATCCCGATCTAGAGGTGCTCTTGACTTGGTTCAGAGGTAATTAACAGTAGGGGCTTGCGCCTACTGGAAAAAAAAGGACCTGCAGTAAACAATCAAACTCTCGAGAGGTTCGAAACCACGTCAGCACCCGCATTCCTTTTCAGGCGGGTGCCGATGTCTGAGTTTTGAAGCGATTGAGGGGTATCTCGTCCGCAATATCTTTTTCCCCCGCGGGAGTATCCGGTCATTCCCCCTTCCGAGGATCAGCGTCCAAAAAGGTGCGAGACAGTTTTGTACTTGATTATCAATCCTCCTTTGAAGAACTTGCTACTTGTGCTCGTTCTTTCTCTCCAGAACAATGGCATTGTGACACCCCATAATCGTAGCCAGGGAGTACCACAACCCGTCGCGACTGCATGCTTACCTTCACGCACCCGCAAGGCTTACATTAAACAAAACATTCCAAGACAGTTGCATGAAGTATCACAAATCTAAATGTAAACAAATACTTAAAAGTTTACGAGTATCTATTACATCATAGCACGTGGCAAGTTTCAACAAGTTAGACTTGTACATTTAGCTTTGGTTAGCTATACAACAACAAAAGTACAAGTTAACTATACAAAATGAACATTTAGAAGTCTCACACTTCATGCTTCTACTCAAAAGATGTAGGGCTTACTCTGCAACTCGATCCCGCTCAGTCTACAACCTGGAACCCACAAAGTGGAGAGTGAGATAATTATAAAAATTATCCCAGTGCGGTATTTAGTTCTAGTCACACAAACCCCGAATGTACATGTTCAGGAACTAACTACTGACTGAGTTAAAAACAACATTTCATTATACAAGCAAGTAATATAACAATATACATATCAATTAGTTCAATCAACCACTCAGTATAAAACATGCAATGCATCATGAGCGCGGTAATTATATCCCTTCAATAAGGATCACAAATACAACACGACATTTCAAAAACCGGCTCGAGTTGGACATAACATAACATGCAAGTCTGGTTATAAATCATTATGACTTCCTTCACAGATTTTATAGTCCGTAGACTCAGATTTTATAATCCTTAGACTCATTTATAGTCCGTAGACTCAGATTACTACAATTCAGACAATTCATAATTACAAATAGTACCACAAGTTGAGAACATCGTCAGAATACCGGATCAAAGCGCTTATCACTCGGGGCTCAAGGAACGGGTCATGACTCCGTCCTCAAGTCAACCAATGTCTATTCAATCACACAAGGGCACAGACTTTTTTGAAGTCATGCAATCGGTAACCATTCATCATGTATAATACTTATATTGACATAAGATACAATCACAAATATGCATGCAACAATGAATAATCAACATGATGCAATGTCAGAATTAGAGTCCTAAAATGCAAATTCAGAGTAAGTGTAACCTCCGCACCTGCAACAAAAGTAGACGCAAGCAAACAACAAGCAATCCTAATTACCACCAGGGGTATCGGCCTCCCCGAGTTCCCCGAGTTCCGATAGGTCTTTATCCAAATCTACACAATAAAATTATTCTAAGTACTTACTCAAGAAAAGAATACAAGAAGCAAGTAAAAACAAGCAAGAAAAACTAAATACAAACTCCAATTACGACTTATTATGTGGTCGGGTTAGGGTTGACCACGACTTAGACACGAATGACAATTACACAAGTAAAATTAGGGTCGAAACTATAATTTTCTGATTTCTAATGTATCAAAGGACTTTATGAGGTTGTAGAGCTCTTCAAGAGCTTTCTAATGATCTTTGAATCACCTAAAATGGACTCCATATGACATAGTTATGGTCATAAGAAAGTCTGTTTTCAAAGGGAAGAATTCAGACCGAATTAGAATGAATTTGGACCGAGTTCTAAAAGCTGAAATTTACAGAGGGTTCAATTCGGACCGAATTAGAATGAATTCAGACCGAATTCTAAGAGCTGAAATTTACAGATGGTTCAATTCAGACCGAATTAGAATGAATTCTGACCGAATTCCAGTAACAGGCAGAAATACTGAAAATAGACAGGTTTGTGGCCAAACTTGAAGATTATTTGCATAAATCCTTAACACCAATATACATAATCACTGTATCAACTCCAACATTCCTTAGACACCATAAACAACCACTTATACATTTGGAACTACCTTAATTTACTTGAACAAACTAGAGAACCATAAATTAAGGAGTTAAAGCTGAAATTCATTTTTCAAACAATTTATAGAGCTAAAATGCTCAAAACTTCACCAAATCAATCCAAACTAAAAAAATGCAGCTACCATAGTATACTACTAACTTAAATCAACAAGAAACTTTAGTTATATACTTGATTTTAAACTACATTTTCAGAAATTCGTTTTAGAGCAAAATTCCCTTTTTACAAGGAACCAAAACTTCAAAAAATTAAAGTACAAGGCTAGATATAACTACTAGTGTCTCACATGTAACTAATCCCAAAAGAAAAACTTAATTTGGACCTGAATCAAGCTCCAAATTTCAGTATTTGTTTAAAACCGAAATAATACAAGGTTCAATGAAATACTAACCCCAAAGTACTGAAATCTGAAAATAGATGGGCTGCATGTACTCAATTTCGATTTTTGCCAGATTTTTGAGACTTTTTCTGAATTTATTTGAGTGGAGGTTGTAGAGCTTGAGTTTGGAGAGAAGAGAATGGAGAAATTTCAGTAGAGAAGAAAGTGGGAAGGAGAAGAGAGAGATGGTTCTGCTGATGGGTTTTGGAGAAAAGAGTGGGCAAGTTTTTTGCAAAATTACCCCTTTTGTCAAACTAGAGTTATCACGAAATTTCAGATTTGAGCCTTATAAAACCCAGAATTCTAACAATAACTTTTACCACAGCTTTAGTATACAACATAATATTTATTTTATACTAATGTACTAGCAATAAACCACACAATCAAGCATGCAATTTTGATTAGAAATTTGAAAAATTCGAAACAACATAAAATTGACACACTAATACCTAATGACTCCACAAATTAAAAACTTTGGTATTACAGGCATATTTCTTCATTACAGGGTTACAACCTTGTATTTGGTGAGCTGTTGAATGTCAGAGGCCTCATGACCTCCATGATTCCTTTGCTTTAGCATGCCTATATGAGGCACAAATTTTGACATATTGGTCCAAGCTCCACATGGAATTCAATTACAAGGGCCAATGTCACATCCCGACACATAGGATGTAACAATCCCGCCACGAGTACACAATTTCTGTGTATCCGCAAGGCGTTTTCCTACTTTTTTTTTAAGGTATAAATTTAAGCTTACCATGATTTACCAGGTTAGATCCTACGACTCAATGAGTCGTCATGGCAATATATTTGGCTTATACTTCGCTTGACTTGAACGAGCCCCTCTCTGTAACCTGGAACCCACATCCATTGTGGAAACATACAAAAGAATGGAATGAGAAATAAATTCTCAGTGCGGGTTTTAGTTCCAGACATGGATTTCTAGTTGAAATCTTAGCCCGAAAGTAACACCCGTAATAATCAACATGAATATATAACTTATGAATCAATTAACTAACTAGACTTAGTTAAATTACTTATGCAATACAAATACGAATTTTCTAACCAAATCTATAATGAGCAACGAACCAAGAACAATTTCTTTATGATCATCTTTCATGAACATGCACACAAATGAATCAAGAGCAAGACATTTTTTCTAACCCGAGAGCACGTGAGGGACGTATCCCTAACTCTAGGCATGTGAGGGAATTCCATATCATAAAGTATATCATTCAAACATTCCAGTCTTAACATATCATTTCATAATAGTATGACACCAAAAACACACTCAGGTCTCCATTCCCAACCGGCTGGGCATAGTAAGAGACATTTCCCTTGCTACATAGGCACAGTAGGGACTCATCCCTTAAGCATGAAAAGAGATAACCAACTACTCCTTGCACACTTGTACTTCGCTGTCTAGGACTGTGGAGGATGAAATGACGTCAGATCTAGTGCTGCTCGCTGCCGTTGCCTCGAAAACAGTACAAGAATCACAGGAATCGATGAAGGACTCTCAGGGACTATGAGAATTTCGCCCAGAGCCAATTGAGTCTGCCGTCAGGGCAGAGGGGACCTTATATAGAAGCCTCAGGTGCTTGGGGAGCAAGCTACGTCGTCCAGGGCATGAGATCTTGCCAGATATTAACTTTACAGTGTAGAAAAACATGCCAAAGATGTCAGTTCGGGGCCAGCCAGGGGCCAGTTCGGCCCGAAGAGAGGCACGACTTCGGACTGGAGTGGAATGAGAGCTGCTGCACTGAGTTCGACCCGAACTTGGTGAGTTCGGTCCTGTGATACCCTGAAATTCTACTGCTTCTGAATTTTTTTTTTCGTTTAGTGAAATTTTGATAATTCATGACTGAAATTCTAGTTTGAGTGATTTTATTTTCCGATGTTACACTATATAATTAATTTCTATGTATAAATTAAATAGAAAGCTCATTTTTATGAGGTTTAATTTTACATGGTGATATTGTTATACATAGCCTTTTATCATTTGAGTCCTTAAATTTTGTATTGGTTGATTAATAATTGGTAATCTATTTGAATTTAGTTGGAATGTTTCATTTCCTCTTTACACGTTTAATTTCTAGTTTGCTTGAAATTAGATATGATTGTTAATACTTCAAATGTTTTAAAGATGTAGGCAATTTCTAAAGCTATTTCCATAATTTGATTTTTTATTTGGTTATAACTTTACTATATCGGATTTGCATATACATAATTTGAATCAAGTGATTGACAATTTGGGACCCAGGTGTCATTTTGTGTCCATGTTTAGTTATTCAATGGTGCACCATGTGCAAGTAGAGTAGCATAGAACTTTGGAGAAATATCTCTTCATCTTTTGACTGGTTACTGTACGCATCTAATATCCTGTGTGCATCCCTTTTCTCCATTTGCATTTCTTCTCTCTCTTCCCAAACTCATTTATCTCTTTCAACTAGTACATCAAATCCTCTTTAAAAATTTTCGGAAGGTTGAGAGAAATTTCCAGCAAGCAATATATTCTCTAGCGCTTCCAGGGCAGAATCGATAAAAGGGGTTGTTCGATTTTATGTACCTTCGATTGGTCTCGAAATTTACTAAGTAAGCAGCTAAATTCTGCTTTGAATCTTTAATTTAAACAAGCCGTTCATGTTCTTAGTATTTTCCTCAAGTTATTTGAGAATTTTTCTGAAAACCAACAGTGGATACGAGTTGTGTATTATTTTTACAGTTTAACGAAAGTTCTTAAGCTTTTGCAAATTTTATATGAAACTAGACTTCCAGAAGAAAATTTTGGTATCTAATATGAACTTTTCTGAGTTGATTTGGTATTTTTACAAGATTGTTGAAACTAGGGCAAGTTTTGGAAAAACAGTTTTCTGGAACAGACAGAACCTAGTGTGGTTTTTGATTTTTTTATTTATTCTCTGTTTGCATTTAAGACTTGAAACATTTAGAACTGAAAATAGACATTGAGAGGCATCTTCTGTACTTTTTACAAAATTTTTAGATATTTATTTGAAGGGTTTCAAGGCATGAACTTTCAGACCTATTTGCTGGCACGATTTGCTGGAACAGATTCTGAAACTTGATTTTGTCTGATTTCGAAAATTCATTATAATTAATCTGTATGTCCAAAAATTATGAAATTTACAGGAGATACTTCCAATCAAGTTTCATCTACAGTTAAATTTTCATTTGATTCCATTCAGCCATTCATGAAATAAAAAGGATTTTGTAAATTGTCAAAAATACCCTTCACTGGTTGTACCAGAAACTGTCCAGCGTTCTAATCACCATTTGGTACCCCTCTTGCATTGTTATGGACCACTGTCCAACACTATTAACTTCTGCCCAACTTTGAAATTCCTTAATTTCTATTACTATTTAGTATAATTAGAGAGTTAGACCTCTAAATTGCAAGTAACACATTTTGAATCTGAATTTTTGTTGCTTGCTGTTTTACTTGTATGATTTTGTACTTGTGTGTTTTTCAAAAGCTGGTTTATAAAAGAAGAACTTTGATATCGTCTCATGTTTGTTTATACTAACCAAATTAGCATTGTTTGGTGCCACTACTCACTGCTACACTATTTGATACCACTAGTAGAGTAGGCTTAATTATATAGCACCACAAAGGACTTAATCTCCTAACTTTTAAGAAGAAATTGCAAAATCTATTTTGTTCTAATTTGTTGCTTGAATAGGGATTGATACTAATTGCTGTATGAGTAAGGACTTAGCTTAGCTTTTATCTTTGTAGAGTTGGGGCACGTGTCGGAGTTGGATACAGTCGGTACGACCGAGAGTTTATAGAGTGCTTTGTTTTCTCGCTGCTGTTTATTTTGTTGCAGGTACGGATTCCACCTGGGTTTTAATTATATGTGATATATATTATTATTATTATGCATTTTGAATTCATAATTTGATCTTCATTCATGAGAATATTTTTGTGGATATGTGAATGATGCATGATTGTACAATGCATATTGAATGGTATCCGATTGAAATGTGATCTGATTGAGGTAAGTACAGCTTGTGTGGTTGAGATAGACACTCGTAATGTTTGGAGGTGCAGTCATGACTCATCCTACCAAGCACCGTGTAATAAGCGCTTATGTACCGGGACTCAGTAGGTCTAGTCTAGAATGGACCGGAGTGTGAGTGTTCCCAGCTTGCTTGTACATTTGATGATTTAATTGATTGAATGATATATGAAATGAATTGGTCGGGGTAGCCCTCATAGAAGGTGTCTCGCGACATATTTGACTTTGATGATGAGAAAAAAAAATCAGACTTGCATATTAGATAATTGTCCAACCAAATGAGTCGGCATTTGTTGTACTCTGAAATTTGAATTTTATGGAAGTGATTGCCGAGCTCACATTGCATATTGCATTGATTTAATTAAATTAATATTGTTATGACTGCTTGAAACAAGTTGTGATTGTTTTCACATGTTAGTCGTTGCATACTATTAATTGCTTTCCAAGGAATTAAAATGACAGTTATCATACTTTGAATTTTAAATGATTTTGAAGAGTATTGAATTTATTTCATTTGATCGAAACTTTATATTTAATGTTTATTTTAAATAAATATGGTTTGATTTGAAAATTGTTTGGCTCAGACATGTATTTAGTTCCAACGCATGATGATCAAAACTCAAGTGGCTGGAACTGAATACCGTACTGAGATAAATTTTATTTATCTCATTCTTCCACTTTTGTGGGTTCTAAGGTTAGCGAGCGTGGTCAAAGCCGTAAAGGATTAAGCCTTTTTAATGTCATTTGGTGAGTATTATGTGACCTATTTTGTACATTTAAATTTTGAAATCATACTTGTATATCAACAGTAGTAGCGGTCTGTTTGTATGCAATTTAGTTAATGTGCTTATGCAAATTTGAGCTATAACTCTTGTTATTCTTGTATCAACATTCATTTTTTATTTACATTCTTATATGTAACATTCATGGCTAGATTATGTAAACTTGTACTCATTTTGATATTATAAATGCGCATTTGGCTAATGTTCACCTAGTTGTATAGTTGAACCATATCATTTCTAATGTTTGTATCAATAACTTCTATTTCTTAATGTGTAATCCTGTTGGTTAAACTATGTGTACTTGTAACTATTTGAGAATATACTTGCATATTAGTGCTACTCATATAGTGTCTATGCATGATTATACTTATGTGGTGGTATAAACTATAAATTTTAAGATGAATGCATTGTTAATTACTCTTATAATTAAGCATTTCTGTTGAGTTTGAAGCACCTTTGCAAATGTGTAACTACATGCTTTTATAAACTTGAGGTACATATTTTGGGGATGCTTGCATTATTTGTTTTACTTTAATCTCAATCTAAAACATTCACGTAAATAAATTGCATTTGCATTTCTACTTTTAAAATGCTTATGTATTCGTTTATTTGTATTCTTGAGAAAATTTATCTTGTGCTAAATTGTTTCTTTTATTTAAATTGTTTAAATTAAAGCATATATTATGATTCTTCTTGAGAGGAAAAAAAAATTTATTAGAGTTTGCCTTGCGGGTGTGCGAAGGTAAGCGTGCACTCGCGGCGACTGTCGGCACCTTCGGTCTTGGGGTGTGACAGGTCCGAACTGGGGGCATGTAGTCCGGTGCAGAGCCTAGTTCGGTCCGAAATGGAGGTGTTCGAGCCGAACTGAGGCCTGGATTTAGTGACTGAGGTGGCATGTGGCCCGCATGACAGTCTGGATCGTGTCCCTAATGCCAGGAATGAGTCGTCTGGCCCAGAAGCAAGCGTTAAGGGCTTCTCTGAGTCTGTTTTCCTTCATTCTTCGTCAAAACTTGTATACAATGAGCAAAAGCGACGGCAAAGCCGAATCCTCGAAAAACACAAGAAAATGTCAAATAATAATGAAGTTTGGGTCAACTTTAGGTGCCAAGTACGGTCAAAATACCAACAAATAAATGACATATCACTGATATCTCATATTTATTTATGGTTTTAGGCCGGACTTTTACCCAAACTTTAACTCAAAACCCTTGATTCTATTTAGTTTTACTTGTTTTCTGTTTATTTTTGTAGAAATTTGGTACTGCTTGGGTTTTATTTTGATTTGTAGGGACTTGGAGCGAATTTGCAGCGAAAACAACTCAATGCGGCACGAACCAACGCACCAATCGGGCCTCAAATGACCCTGTGCGACCGCACAGGAATGCCATGCGATCGCACAGGCCCATATTGGGCTTGGATGGTGCGCATGTGACTCAATCTTGGGCCGATGACTTGGGTGCGACCGCACAGGCCTTCGGTGCGACCGCACAGAGCTCCAAACCTTACCCCGACCCCTATTTAAGGCGCCCCAAGTGCCGCAATTAGGGCATCTTTCATTCCATCCCATTCTAAGGCGGCGCAGCAATCCGAAACCTACCCCTATCCAGATCCAGTCCCCTGTGCGACCGCACCACCACCCCGTGCGACCGCACAGGCTCCCTGCCGCCTTGGAGACTCACATTTCGACCCCCGTCGCTTCACCCTTTCACCCCAAGCCGTCTCCTTGTGGATCCAGAAGATAGAAGAGGCTCGAGAAGGGGCTTTCGCCTTCCTTTTCCCTTTTGGTTTTTCATGGAGATTGTATCTTTTGTTTCTCTTGTTTTAGTTGTTTGTTTTAGCATTATGTTAGGCTAAATTTAGTTATGTTCTAGGGCTAGTTGAAACTGAGGTTAGGTTTGTTGATATGGCTTGATTTTTGGTTTTTATTGTGTACTACTTGCTTGGTTTCTTATTGTTTATGCTTGTTTGTGTTGAATTACTTGATTGAACCTCCTATTAGGTGAACGATCGCATCTAATCTAGGCAAGGGTGTAGATTGTTTAATTGAACCAAATAAGTGCTCAAGGTAGGTTAGGAGCCGAGAGTTAACCAATTTAAGCCCGAGAGGGACTAATTTCTGCTTAGGCGAGAGTCTAGTAGATGCCTTGGAGAACCAACAAGTGGACTTAGGTATTTAAGCCAAAATTACGAGAGTTGAGGGTTAATTACCTATTGGGGGCTTTAGACTAGGTTCATTCCAGGTTCTGTGACCAAAATTACGAAAGTTGAGGTTCAGGAGATTAGGTATGGCTAGATCTGTCCCACACAAGTCAGAAACTGAGTTTTCGTGTCATGTTAACATTAACCTAGGGCTGTGCGGTCGCATGGGATCCCTGTGCGGTCGCACAGGTTCTCCAGGCAAGCACGAGTCGACGGTGCGGCGCGAGAGCGACGCCCGTTGACAGCCCGAAGCCTAACCAAGGTGGAACCGAACCCCTAGGACATTTTTATACCTTTTTTGCAACCAGACTACTCCCAAAAACAATTTATTTCTCTGTTATTTGTTATTTGTCTCTGTTTTAGTAATTGTTAAGCCAAGTTTGTTTGATTCCCTCTTTGAATTGCTAGATTTAGACTTTGTGAACTTGTGAGTCCGGTACTTGATAGTCCGTCCCTGTGGATTCGACCCCGACTGTACCAACGAACTACCGTACGCTTGCGGTTATTTTTAGGTTACTTTTGGGTATATAAGCTCGCACGATCAAGCTTTTTGGCGCTGTTGCCGGGGACGGTGACAATATCGGATCCTTACTTTAGTAACAAGGGCCTAGATTATTTCTTTTTATACTTACTTTTTCTTTTTGCTTGTGTTTTCTTTGTGATTGCAGTGACAAGAGCTGGCCGGAAGAAGACTCAAGACCAAGCGGGCCCCAATCCGAGAGTATCTCTTGAGGAGTAGGTCCACCGAAACCTTGAGCTCTCTTTCAACCGACCAACCAGCCCCAATCAAGAAGGTGCAATCAGCGCACACTATTCTCTGTGATCCCAACCCACTTCCAGAAAACACCCCAGGGTCATCAAGCTCAGTTCCACCCACACAGACCCCCTCCGGCAAGCCCGACTCACCTCTGCAACCCTTGTGCGACCGCACAAACCCCTTGTGCGACCGTACAGGAGGTTCCAGTGAGCAACCCGAGAGGAGACAACCCCCAGAACCCCTGTCAAACCCCCTGTGCGACCGCACAGGACCTCTGTGCGACCGCACAGGCCCTTCTGGTGGTGATTCAATGGCCACGATTGAAGATTTGCGTCGCCAATTGGAGGAACAACGGCTGCAGATGGAAGCAGAGCGTGCAGCGTTCGAGTTGGAGAAGCGGAGAATGGCAAATGGAGGGCCCCGCGCTGCAGAGGAAGCAGCAAGCACACATGGCGAATTGGATGAGGACGACCCGCCGCAACCGCCCCGAACCTTGAGGCAACTCGCCGCACCAAAGTCAAGCAACATTGGGGCCGCCATTCGAGTGCCCGGTGTCGCAGCAAACAACCTCAACATCACTCCTAACCACATTGGACTTGTGCAACAAAACACCTTCCATGGTGGCGAAAATGAGGACCCACATGAGCACCTTCTATTGTTTGAGGAAGTTTGTTTGACAATCAAAATGAATGGGGTTACACCATCTGCAATTAGATTGTTGCTCTTTCCTTTTTCTCTCAAAGATAGGGCTAGAAAATGGTATGGTACCTTGAAAAAGGGGTCCATAAGGACATGGGAAGAAATGACCCAAACTTTCTTGACCAAGTACTTTCCTCACAAGAGGACGGCCAAAATAAGAACCCAAATCTCTAGTTTTAAGCAAAGGTCGGATGAAACCCTTAGTGAAGCTTGGGAAAGGTTTAGGGACTTGGAATTTTCGTGTCCACACCATGGGTTATCTATTTGGGTTGTTATTCAATCTTTCTATGATGGTTTAACCGATAGTACTCGCATGAATCTTGATGCCGTTTCAGGTGGAAGCCTCATGGATCGTGATGCGCAAGCCGCTTTCGACTTGATCGATGAATTGGCGCGCAACCAACAATGGTCGGTGCGAGACAATGAGAGACGCGGAGGAAAGTATGAAGTTAGTGAAGTCACCGCTCTCTATGCAAGGATTGCTCAATTAGAAGCCGATGCGGCCAAGAAAAACACCGACAAGGCGATTCTCCACCCACAACCCAACCCATGTGGTGCATGCGGCGAAGAAGGGCACACTTCTCTCAATTGCCCGGGACCTCAAATAGATGGCGAGTTCGAGCACGTCAACTCCATTAACAACGAGCCATCCCATTTTCCCAATCCGCCCTTCACCTTCTCTTATTCCAAGGATGAGAAAGAAAGACAAGAGTGGCACCATATGAACAACCCCAACTTCAAGGACAACATTCAAAATGGGAAAATGTTGGTACCTTTCTATCCCAAGAGGCCCCAACAACCCGCTCAAGGCCGGCAGCCCAACAATGCCACGAACTTCCACAATGCCACATTTGACAACAATCGAGGCCCAAACTTCCAAAGAAAGCCATTTGTGCCTTATGTTGCGCCCGTTGTTGAGAATTTCATGCATGAGCAAGGCAAGTGGAACCAATCGGTGGCCGAGAAATTGGACAAGATTGATGATAGGTTGAGCTCTATGACAAGGCTAGAGCAAATGATTGAAGCTCACTTCGCTCCGGCCGGACCAAGTCAAAGGCCCCCCGGGCAGCTCCCTAGTCAGCCAGAAGTGAACCCCAGGGGAGAGGTGAAAGCAATAACGCTCAGGAGCGGAAGCAGCTATGAAGGACCGCAAATACCGGCCGATCCGGCTGACACTGACCCCCTGTGCGACCGCACAGACCCTCTGTGCGACCGCACCAAGGTTGTTGGCCCTCAAGTTGAGCCTCCTGTGACTCCAGACCCTGCAACAGAGGAAGCTGGACCTCTGTGCGACCGCACAGGGGCAGAAAAGGGCTGAAAAGCGTGGTCCAGTGGAGCCCGATCCTCGGTTTATGGGCCCCTTACCATTTCCTCAGAGGTTGGCCAAGAATAAGGCAGATCAAGGCTTTAAAAGCTTCCTTCAAATGCTGAAACAACTACAAATCACCATACCATTCACCGATGCCATTACCCAAATTCCTACTTATGCCAAATACCTCAAGGACATCATTTCCAACAAAAGGCTATTGGAGGACCTTAAAACTGTGCGATTAACTGAGCAATGCAGCGCTGTCCTAAGAAGTGAGATGCCGGCAAAGATGGATGACCCGGGCAAGTACACCATTCCTTGCACCATTGGGAAAGCCACAATCAAGAAGGCTCTTTGTGACATGGGGGCTAGTGTGAGCCTTATGCCAAGGACCGTCTTTGAGAAAATTGGGGTTGGGGAGTTGAAGAATACCCGTATGACTTTGCAACTGGCCGACTCATCCGTGAGACTTCCAATTGGTGTGATTGAAGATGTGCCGGTTCAGGTAGGCAAGTTTTATGTGCCCGGTGATTTTGTCGTAATGGAGATGGAGGAAGATAAGGAAGTGCCGATTATCTTGGGGAGGCCTTTCCTTAGAACGGCCGGTGCCTTGATGGATGCGAGAGATGGAAAGCTAATTCTCAGGATTAGGGGAGAGACAATTGAATTCCCCATTGATAAGGCAATGAAATACCCAAACCAACTTGACACATGTTGCAAGATTGAGGGGGTAGAACAACAAGGTAATGGAATGTTGGGAGATCAGTATGATGAAGTTCTCATGTATCTCCAGACCTTTCTTTCTGAAATGCAAGGGCCACATGAAGTGAATGACTTGATTAGTGATGCAATGGGTGGTCAAACCATGGTCAGGCAACCCTGTGCGGTCGCACCAGACCTCTGTGTGGTCGCACAGGATCCTAATTTGGACAAATTGCATGAACCCGAGAGCATTTTTGAAAAGTTGGATGGCTGTGCGGTCGCACCAAGTCTCTGTGCGGTCGCACAGGAGCCCCAGGGTACAGTTTTCGCTGCCGAAACTGCGCGAGACACGGCCGATTCGGCCCCGAAAGCGGTTGAGCTCAAGCCGCTCCCTGACAACTTGAGGTATGAGTCCCTGACATCCCTTTTCTCCATTTGCATTTCTTCTCTCTCTTCCCAAACTCATTTATCTCTTTCAACTAGTACATCAAATCCTCTTTAAAAATTTTCGGAAGGTTGAGAGAAATTTCCAGCAAGCAATATATTCTCTAGCGCTTCCAGGGCAGAATCGATAAAAGGGGTTGTTCGATTTTATGTACCTTCGATTGGTCTCGAAATTTACTAAGTAAGCAGCTAAATTCTGCTTTGAATCTTTAATTTAAACAAGCCGTTCATGTTCTTAGTATTTTCCTCAAGTTATTTGAGAATTTTTCTGAAAACCAACAGTGGATACGAGTTGTGTATTATTTTTACAGTTTAACGAAAGTTCTTAAGCTTTTGCAAATTTTATATGAAACTAGACTTCCAGAAGAAAATTTTGGTATCTAATATGAACTTTTCTGAGTTGATTTGGTATTTTTACAAGATTGTTGAAACTAGGGCAAGTTTTGGAAAAACAGTTTTCTGGAACAGACAGAACCTAGTGTGGTTTTTGATTTTTTTATTTATTCTCTGTTTGCATTTAAGACTCGAAACATTTAGAACTGAAAATAGACATTGAGAGGCATCTTCTGTACTTTTTACAAAATTTTTAGATATTTATTTGAAGGGTTTCAAGGCATGAACTTTCAGACCTATTTGCTGGCACGATTTGCTGGAACAGATTCTGAAACTTGATTTTGTCTGATTTCGAAAATTCATTATAATTAATCTGTATGTCCAAAAATTATGAAATTTACAGGAGATACTTCCAATCATGTTTCATCTACAGTTAAATTTTCATTTGATTCCATTCAGCCATTCATGAAATAAAAAGGATTTTGTAAATTGTCAAAAATACCCTTCACTGGTTGTACCAGAAACTGTCCAGCGTTCTAATCACCATTTGGTACCCCTCTTGCATTGTTATGGACCACTGTCCAACACTATTAACTTCTGCCCAACTTTGAAATTCCTTAATTTCTATTACTAATTAGTATAATTAGAGAGTTAGACCTCTAAATTGCAAGTAACACATTTTGAATCTGAATTTTTGTTGCTTGCTGTTTTACTTGTATGATTTTGTACTTGTGTGTTTTTCAAAAGCTGGTTTATAAAAGAAGAACTTTGATATCGTCTCATGTTTGTTTATACTAACCAAATTAGCATTGTTTGGTGCCACTACTCACTGCTACACTATTTGATACCACTAGTAGAGTAGGCTTAATTATATAGCACCACAAAGGACAATCTCCTAACTTTTAAGAAGAAATTGCAAAATCTATTTTGTTCTAATTTGTTGCTTGAATAGGGATTGATACTAATTGCTGTATGAGTAAGGACTTAGCTTAGCTTTTATCTTTGTAGAGTTGGGGCACGTGTCGGAGTTGGATACAGTCGGTACGACCGAGAGTTTATAGAGTGCTTTGTTTTCTCGCTGCTGTTTATTTTGTTGCAGGTACGGATTCCACCTGGGTTTTAATTATATGTGATATATATTATTATTATTATGCATTTTGAATTCATAATTTGATCTTCATTCATGAGAATATTTTTGTGGATATGTGAATGATGCATGATTGTACAATGCATATTGAATGGTATCCGATTGAAATGTGATTTGATTGAGGTAAGTACAGCTTGTGTGGTTGAGATAGACACTCGTAATGTTTGGAGGTGCAGTCATGACTCATCCTACCAAGCACCGTGTAATAAGCGCTTATGTACCGGGACTCAGTAGGTCTAGTCTAGAATGGACCGGAGTGTGAGTGTTCCCAGCTTGCTTGTACATTTGATGATTTAATTGATTGAATGATATATGAAATGAATTGGTCGGGGTAGCCCTCATAGAAGGTGTCTCGCGACATATTTGACTTTGATGATGAGAAAAAAAAATCAGACTTGCATATTAGATAATTGTCCAACCAAATGAGTCGGCATTTGTTGTACTCTGAAATTTGAATTTTATGGAAGTGATTGCCGAGCTCACATTGCATATTGCATTGATTTAATTAAATTAATATTGTTATGACTGCTTGAAACAAGTTGTGATTGTTTTCACATGTTAGTCGTTGCATACTATTAATTGCTTTCCAAGGAATTAAAATGACAGTTATCATACTTTGAATTTTAAATGATTTTGAAGAGTATTGAATTTATTTCATTTGATCGAAACTTTATATTTAATGTTTATTTTAAATAAATATGGTTTGATTTGAAAATTGTTTGGCTCAGACATGTATTTAGTTCCAACGCATGATGATCAAAACTCAAGTGGCTGGAACTGAATACCGTACTGAGATAAATTTTATTTATCTCATTCTTCCACTTTTGTGGGTTCTAGGGTTAGCGAGCGTGGTCAAAGCCGTAAAGGATTAAGCCTTTTTAATGTCATTTGGTGAGTATTATGTGACCTATTTTGTACATTTAAATTTTGAAATCATACTTGTATATCAACAGTAGTAGCGGTCTGTTTGTATGCAATTTAGTTAATGTGCTTATGCAAATTTGAGCTATAACTCTTGTTATTCTTGTATCAACATTCATTTTTTATTTACATTCTTATATGTAACATTCATGGCTAGATTATGTAAACTTGTACTCATTTTGATATTATAAATGCGCATTTGGCTAATGTTCACCTAGTTGTATAGTTGAACCATATCATTTCTAATGTTTGTATCAATAACTTCTATTTCTTAATGTGTAATCCTGTTGGTTAAACTATGTGTACTTGTAACTATTTGAGAATATACTTGCATATTAGTGCTACTCATATAGTGTCTATGCATGATTATACTTATGTGGTGGTATAAACTATAAATTTTAAGATGAATGCATTGTTAATTACTCTTATAATTAAGCATTTCTGTTGAGTTTGAAGCACCTTTGCAAATGTGTAACTACATGCTTTTATAAACTTGAGGTACATATTTTGGGGATGCTTGCATTATTTGTTTTACTTTAATCTCAATCTAAAACATTCACGTAAATAAATTGCATTTGCATTTCTACTTTTAAAATGCTTATGTATTCGTTTATTTGTATTCTTGAGAAAATTTATCTTGTGCTAAATTGTTTCTTTTATTTAAATTGTTTAAATTAAAGCATATATTATGATTCTTCTTGAGAGGAAAAAAAAATTTATTAGAGTTTGCCTTGCGGGTGTGCGAAGGTAAGCGTGCACTCGCGGCGACTGTCGGCACCTTCGGTCTTGGGGTGTGACAGGTCCGAACTGGGGGCATGTAGTCCGGTGCAGAGCCTAGTTCGGTCCGAAATGGAGGTGTTCGAGCCGAACTGAGGCCTGGATTTAGTGACTGAGGTGGCATGTGGCCCGCATGACAGTCTGGATCGTGTCCCTAATGCCAGGAATGAGTCGTCTGGCCCAGAAGCAAGCGTTAAGGGCTTCTCTGAGTCTGTTTTCCTTCATTCTTCGTCAAAACTTGTATACAATGAGCAAAAGCGACGGCAAAGCCGAATCCTCGAAAAACACAAGAAAATGTCAAATAATAATGAAGTTTGGGTCAACTTTAGGTGCCAAGTACGGTCAAAATACCAACAAATAAATGACATATCACTGATATCTCATATTTATTTATGGTTTTAGGCCGGACTTTTACCCAAACTTTAACTCAAAACCCTTGATTCTATTTAGTTTTACTTGTTTTCTGTTTATTTTTGTAGAAATTTGGTACTGCTTGGGTTTTATTTTGATTTGTAGGGACTTGGAGCGAATTTGCAGCGAAAACAACTCAATGCGGCACGAACCAACGCACCAATCGGGCCTCAAATGACCCTGTGCGACCGCACAGGAATGCCATGCGACCGCACAGGCCCATATTGGGCTTGGATGGTGCGCATGTGACTCAATCTTGGGCCGATGACTTGGGTGCGACCGCACAGGCCTTCGGTGCGACCGCACAGAGCTCCAAACCTTACCCCGACCCCTATTTAAGGCGCCCCAAGTGCCGCAATTAGGGCATCTTTCATTCCATCCCATTCTAAGGCGGCGCAGCAATCCGAAACCTACCCCTATCCAGATCCAGTCCCCTGTGCGACCGCACCACCACCCCGTGCGACCGCACAGGCTCCCTGCCGCCTTGGAGACTCACATTTCGACCCCCGTCGCTTCACCCTTTCACCCCAAGCCGTCTCCTTGTGGATCCAGAAGATAGAAGAGGCTCGAGAAGGGGCTTTCGCCTTCCTTTTCCCTTTTGGTTTTTCATGGAGATTGTATCTTTTGTTTCTCTTGTTTTAGTTGTTTGTTTTAGCATTATGTTAGGCTAAATTTAGTTATGTTCTAGGGCTAGTTGAAACTGAGGTTAGGTTTGTTGATATGGCTTGATTTTTGGTTTTTATTGTGTACTACTTGCTTGGTTTCTTATTGTTTATGCTTGTTTGTGTTGAATTACTTGATTGAACCTCCTATTAGGTGAACGATCGCATCTAATCTAGGCAAGGGTGTAGATTGTTTAATTGAACCAAATAAGTGCTCAAGGTAGGTTAGGAGCCGAGAGTTAACCAATTTAAGCCCGAGAGGGACTAATTTCTGCTTAGGCGAGAGTCTAGTAGATGCCTTGGAGAACCAACAAGTGGACTTAGGTATTTAAGCCAAAATTACGAGAGTTGAGGGTTAATTACCTATTGGGGGCTTTAGACTAGGTTCATTCCAGGTTCTGTGACCAAAATTACGAAAGTTGAGGTTCAGGAGATTAGGTATGGCTAGATCTGTCCCACACAAGTCAGAAACTGAGTTTTCGTGTCATGTTAACATTAACCTAGGGCTGTGCGGTCGCATGGGATCCCTGTGCGGTCGCACAGGTTCTCCAGGCAAGCACGAGTCGACGGTGCGGCGCGAGAGCGACGCCCGTTGACAGCCCGAAGCCTAACCAAGGTGGAACCGAACCCCTAGGACATTTTTATACCTTTTTTGCAACCAGACTACTCCCAAAAACAATTTATTTCTCTGTTATTTGTTATTTGTCTCTGTTTTAGTAATTGTTAAGCCAAGTTTGTTTGATTCCCTCTTTGAATTGCTAGATTTAGACTTTGTGAACTTGTGAGTCCGGTACTTGATAGTCCGTCCCTGTGGATTCGACCCCGACTGTACCAACGAACTACCGTACGCTTGCGGTTATTTTTAGGTTACTTTTGGGTATATAAGCTCGCACGATCAAGCTTTTTGGCGCTGTTGCCGGGGACGGTGACAATATCGGATCCTTACTTTAGTAACAAGGGCCTAGATTATTTCTTTTTATACTTACTTTTTCTTTTTGCTTGTGTTTTCTTTGTGATTGCAGTGACAAGAGCTGGCCGAAAGAAGACTCAAGACCAAGCGGGCCCCAATCCGAGAGTATCTCTTGAGGAGTAGGTCCACCGAAACCTTGAGCTCTCTTTCAACCGACCAACCAGCCCCAATCAAGAAGGTGCAATCAGCGCACACTATTCTCTGTGATCCCAACCCACTTCCAGAAAACACCCCAGGGTCATCAAGCTCAGTTCCACCCACACAGACCCCCTCCGGCAAGCCCGACTCACCTCTGCAACCCTTGTGCGACCGCACAAACCCCTTGTGCGACCGTACAGGAGGTTCCAGTGAGCAACCCGAGAGGAGACAACCCCCAGAACCCCTGTCAAACCCCCTGTGCGACCGCACAGGACCTCTGTGCGACCGCACAGGCCCTTCTGGTGGTGATTCAATGGCCACGATTGAAGATTTGCGTCGCCAATTGGAGGAACAACGGCTGCAGATGGAAGCAGAGCGTGCAGCGTTCGAGTTGGAGAAGCGGAGAATGGCAAATGGAGGGCCCCGCGCTGCAGAGGAAGCAGCAAGCACACATGGCGAATTGGATGAGGACGACCCGCCGCAACCGCCCCGAACCTTGAGGCAACTCGCCGCACCAAAGTCAAGCAACATTGGGGCCGCCATTCGAGTGTCCGGTGTCGCAGCAAACAACCTCAACATCACTCCTAACCACATTGGACTTGTGCAACAAAACACCTTCCATGGTGGCGAAAATGAGGACCCACATGAGCACCTTCTATTGTTTGAGGAAGTTTGTTTGACAATCAAAATGAATGGGGTTACACCATCTGCAATTAGATTGTTGCTCTTTCCTTTTTCTCTCAAAGATAGGGCTAGAAAATGGTATGGTACCTTGAAAAAGGGGTCCATAAGGACATGGGAAGAAATGGCCCAAACTTTCTTGACCAAGTACTTTCCTCACAAGAGGACGGCCAAAATAAGAACCCAAATCTCTAGTTTTAAGCAAAGGTCGGATGAAACCCTTAGTGAAGCTTGGGAAAGGTTTAGGGACTTGGAATTTTCGTGTCCACACCATGGGTTATCTATTTGGGTTGTTATTCAATCTTTCTATGATGGTTTAACCGATAGTACTCGCATGAATCTTGATGCCGTTTCAGGTGGAAGCCTCATGGATCGTGATGCGCAAGCCGCTTTCGACTTGATCGATGAATTGGCGCGCAACCAACAATGGTCGGTGCGAGACAATGAGAGACGCGGAGGAAAGTATGAAGTTAGTGAAGTCACCGCTCTCTATGCAAGGATTGCTCAATTAGAAGCCGATGCGGCCAAGAAAAACACCGACAAGGCGATTCTCCACCCACAACCCAACCCATGTGGTGCATGCGGCGAAGAAGGGCACACTTCTCTCAATTGCCCGGGACCTCAAATAGATGGCGAGTTCGAGCACGTCAACTCCATTAACAACGAGCCATCCTATTTTCCCAATCCGCCCTTCACCTCCTCTTATTCCAAGGATGAGAAAGAAAGACAAGAGTGGCACCATATGAACAACCCCAACTTCAAGGACAACATTCAAAATGGGAAAATGTTGGTACCTTTCTATCCCAAGAGGCCCCAACAACCCGCTCAAGGCCGGCAGCCCAACAATGCCACGAACTTCCACAATGCCACATTTGACAACAATCGAGGCCCAAACTTCCAAAGAAAGCCATTTGTGCCTTATGTTGCGCCCGTTGTTGAGAATTTCATGCATGAGCAAGGCAAGTGGAACCAATCGGTGGCCGAGAAATTGGACAAGATTGATGATAGGTTGAGCTCTATGACAAGGCTAGAGCAAATGATTGAAGCTCACTTCGCTCCGGCCGGACCAAGTCAAAGGCCCCCCGGGCAGCTCCCTAGTCAGCCAGAAGTGAACCCCAGGGGAGAGGTGAAAGCAATAACGCTCAGGAGCGGAAGCAGCTATGAAGGACCGCAAATACCGGCCGATCCGGCTGACACTGACCCCCTGTGCGACCGCACAGACCCTCTGTGCGACCGCACCAAGGTTGTTGGCCCTCAAGTTGAGCCTCCTGTGACTCCAGACCCTGCAACAGAGGAAGCTGGACCTCTGTGCGACCGCACCAAGCCTTGTGCGACCGCACAGGGGCAGAAAAGGGCTGAAAAGCGTGGTCCAGTGGAGCCCGATCCTCGGTTTATGGGCCCCTTACCATTTCCTCAGAGGTTGGCCAAGAATAAGGCAGATCAAGGCTTTAAAAGCTTCCTTCAAATGCTGAAACAACTACAAATCACCATACCATTCACCGATGCCATTACCCAAATTCCTACTTATGCCAAATACCTCAAGGACATCATTTCCAACAAAAGGCCATTGGAGGACCTTAAAACTGTGCGATTAACTGAGCAATGCAGCGCTGTCCTAAGAAGTGAGATGCCGGCAAAGATGGATGACCCGGGCAAGTACACCATTCCTTGCACCATTGGGAAAGCCACAATCAAGAAGGCTCTTTGTGACATGGGGGCTAGTGTGAGCCTTATGCCAAGGACCGTCTTTGAGAAAATTGGGGTTGGGGAGTTGAAGAATACCCGTATGACTTTGCAACTGGCCGACTCATCCGTGAGACTTCCAATTGGTGTGATTGAAGATGTGCCGGTTCAGGTAGGCAAGTTTTATGTGCCCGGTGATTTTGTCGTAATGGAGATGGAGGAAGATAAGGAAGTGCCGATTATCTTGGGGAGGCCTTTCCTTAGAACGGCCGGTGCCTTGATGGATGCGAGAGATGGAAAGCTAATTCTCAGGATTAGGGGAGAGACAATTGAATTCCCCATTGATAAGGCAATGAAATACCCAAACCAACTTGACACATGTTGCAAGATTGAGGGGGTAGAACAACAAGGTAATGGAATGTTGGGAGATCAGTATGAAGTGAATGACTTGATTAGTGATGCAATGGGTGGTCAAACCATGGTCAGGCAACCCTGTGCGGTCGCACCAGACCTCTGTGTGGTCGCACAGGATCCTAATTTGGACAAATTGCATGAACCCGAGAGCATTTTTGAAAAGTTGGATGGCTGTGCGGTCGCACCAAGTCTCTGTGCGGTCGCACAGGAGCCCCAGGGTACAGTTTTCGCTGCCGAAACTGCGCGAGACACGGCCGATTCGGCCCCGAAAGCGGTTGAGCTCAAGCCGCTCCCTGACAACTTGAGGTATGAGTTCCTGGGCCCTGCTGAGACATGTCCTGTGATTGTGAATGCTGAATTGGGGCCCGAACAAACTGAAAAGTTTCTTGTTGAGTTGAGGGCCCGCCGCAAGGCTATTGGGTATTCGATTGGGGACTTGAAGGGGATTCACCCGTCCATTTGCACACACCGCATTCTCCTAGAAGATGACCACAAACCTAGTGTTGAGGGGCAGCGAAGGCTCAACCCCAACTTGAAGGAGGTAGTCAAGAAGGAGATACTCAAGTTGCTTGATGCGGGCATAATCTATCCAATCTCGGACAGCAAATGGGTGAGCCCGATTCATGTTGTTCCCAAGAAGGGAGGAACCACAGTTGTGAAGAATGACAAGGAGGAGGAGATCCAAACCCGAGTGGCGACCGGGTGGCGAATGTGCATTGACTATCGAAAGCTCAACGCGGCCACGCGCAAGGACCATTTCCCGCTGCCGTTTGTTGATCAACTACTTGAGAGGCTTGCAAATCACTCCTTTTTTTGTTATTTAGATGGTTTTTCCGGTTTTTTCCAAATACCCATACACCCACTTTACCAAGAAAAGACCACATTTACATGTCCCTACGGTACGTACGCATACCGTAGGATGCCGTTTGGTTTATGCAATGCCCCTGCCACATTCCAAAGGGCCATGATGGCGATTTTTTCCTATTTTCTTGAGAAAGAAATGGAAGTTTTTATGGATGACTTTTCGATTTATGGTACTTCCTTTGATGCTTGTCTAGCTAATCTTTCTCGAGTTTTGAAGCGCTGCGAAGAAGTCAATTTGGTGTTGAATTGGGAAAATTGCCACTTCATGGTGCAACGGGGCGTGGTGCTTGGTCATGTGATCACCGCCAATGGGATTGAAGTTGACAAGGCAAAGGTGGAAGTGATAGAGAAGCTCGGGCTGCCCTCAAGCGTGAAGGATGTGCGAAGCTTCTTGGGGCATTCCGGGTTCTACCGCCGCTTCATCAAGGATTTCTCAAAAATTGCTAAGCCACTTACCAACCTCTTGATCAAGGACAGCGAGTTCCACATCAATGAAGAGTTCATCCAATCCTTCCAAAGGCTCAAAGAAGCTCTAGTGTCGGCACCGATCTTGCAACCACCCGATTGGACCCAACCTTTTGAGCTCATGTGCGACGCAAGTGATTATGCGGTCGGGGCCGTTCTTGGGCAGAAAAAGGACAAGAAATCGGTCGCTATCTATTATGCAAGCAAAGTCCTCGACCCGGCACAAGTCAACTACACCACCACCGAGAAAGAGCTCCTCGCCGTGGTGTTTGCACTCGACAAGTTCAGATCTTACCTTGTCGGGTCTAAAGTGATAGTTTACACCGACCATGCCGCGGTCCGTTATCTCATGAGTAAGAAAGATGCCAAGCCAAGATTGCTAAGATGGATCCTTCTTTTGCAAGAGTTTGATCTGGAAATTAGAGATAAGAAAGGCACAGAAAACTCAGTGGCAGACCACCTGTCAAGGCTGCGGCAGCAAGACCAGTCAGACCGGCCGATTGATGACTCATTTCCCGACGAGCAGCTCATGTTGATACTAGTCAAGGCACTCTGTGCGGTCGCACACAACACCTGTGCGGTCGCACAGCCCCCAGAGAACGCCTCAGCAACGTTCCAGAGAGCACCAGAGAACACCACAGGCACCTGTGCGACCGCACCAACTTTCTGTGCGACCGCACAGGGCCCCCAGGCAATGCAAAATGCAACTCCAGAGAGCTCCAAGCTTGCCTATGCGACCGCACCATGGTCCCCTGCGACCGTACAGAGGTTCCAGGCTCCCACACATGCGCTGCCTTGGTATGCCGACTTGGCAAATTTCCTGGCCGTCGGATTCTTACCATCTGACATGACACCCCAGCAGAGGAAAAAGCTCAGAACTGATGCCAAGCACTACTATTGGGAAGAACCTTTCTTGTTCAAGTTGGGGATTGATGACATATACCGCCGATGTGTGCCCTATGAAGAGGTGCGATCTATACTCTCTCATTGTCATTCCTCCGCATATGGTGGCCATGCATCATTCTCAAAAACAGCGGCTAAGGTATTTCAATCCGGTTTCTATTGGCCTTCTCTTTTCAAGGATGCAAGATCATTTGTGTTGTCTTGTGATCAATGTCAAAGGACCGGCAACATATCAAAGAGGAATGAAATGCCATTAAATCCAATTTTGGAGGTTGAGATATTTGATGTGTGGGGAGTTGATTTCATGGGGCCATTCCCTAATTCCAATGGGTTTGAATACATATTAGTGGCTGTGGATTATGTCTCAAAGTGGGTTGAGGCGGTCGCATGCAAAGCGGCCGATGCAAAAGCGGTGATTGGATTGTTTTCTAAGGTGATATTCCCCAGATTTGGAGTGCCAAGGGCTGTGATTAGTGATGGGGGAAAACACTTTATTAACCACCAATTTGATGGGCTCTTAAAGAAGCATGGCGTGACCCACAAGGTCGCCACGCCTATCACCCACAAACAAGTGGGCAAGTTGAGGTCTCCAATAGAGAGATCAAATCAATCCTAGAGAAGACCGTGGCCCGCTCAAGAAAGGATTGGTCTCAAAGATTGGATGATGCACTTTGGGCGTACCGCACCGCATACAAGACGCCGATTGGCATGAGCCCGTTTAAACTTGTGTATGGAAAGCCTTGCCATCTGCCCGTGGAGATAGAACACAAGGCTTATTGGGCAACAAGAGTCCTCAACATGGACATGAAAGAGGCGGGTGAAAAACGCATCTTGGACTTGCATGAGTTGGAGGAGTTGAGGCTTAACTCTTATGAAAATGCAAGGCTTTACAAGGAGAAAACCAAGCGGTTGCATGATAAGAAAATCACAAGGAGAGAGTTTAAGGAGGGAGACTTGGTTCTTTTGTTCAACTCACGGTTTCGGCTTTTCCCGGGCAAGTTGCGTTCTAAATGGTCGGGGCCGTTCCGTGTAGTCAAAGTGTACCCGTTTGGAGCCGTCGACATTTGCAGCAAGGATGAGGAGCCATTCAAGGTGAATGGGCAGCGGCTCAAGCACTACATCGCCAACTATGTCGAGGGGCACATCATGGCATACACCCTTGTCGACCCACCTCCACCCGAAAATTAGCGTCATACGGTCTAGCTAAGGACCTTAAACAAGCGCTTCTTGGGAGGCAACCCAAGGATCTCTTACCCTTCTCCTTTCATTTTCTTATTTTTCGAAAAATTGAAAAAGCACATAAAAATCTGAAAAATGGAAAAAGAAACAAAAATGTAGGGTAATTTAGGCTTGTTAGGATTTACTTTCTGTTTTTAGAAAATTGAAAAGCACAAAAAATTTTGAAAAATTGAAAATGCAAAAAAATATTGGTGAAAATTTAATGCTTATTGGTTGTTGTTTGTTGTGGTATTTCAGATTTAGTGGTCGTGGATGTCCCTCGGACGACTTGCGCAAGAGCACCATGAGTCAAGAACAAGGGACACTTGACTCGGCACGACCTCATGCAAGCCGACCGATCCGCAAAACGCACACCGCACAATGCACGCTGCACTGCCACAACAAATCCAACCAAATCACTGTTGAAGCACACTTGGGATGGGCAAATCATGGCCGAAAATCACAGCTCCAAGGCCCCAGAGCACTGTGCGGTCGCACCACCATCCTGTGCGGTCGCACAAGAGTCTCAGGCCCTGGTTTTCAGCACCGCACAAGCAACTGTTGTCCCGCTGCATTTCAAAAACTTGCCGGCCAAAACCAAAATTGTTTCGCCACATTTGTCCAGCATCTCTCCCTACATCTCCTGTCCAAATTTGGAGTTGATCGGACAATCGTAGCCCTTGCCGAAGGCCGTCGCAAGTTCTGTCGCTCGTCGCCCACCGTTTCATCGCCGCCGCAACGAATCTGCAACGACTCAGCGCCGCACAACACCGCTTCCCAACGAAACATGTCACGAAGATCATTTTGAAATTGTGGAGCAAGTGGTGTACGAGTTGCTGCCTCGCCCGTCCCGCCGCCGTCGTCAATAGAGGGCCGGTGGCGGTTTATCCGCTGCCGGCCGATCCGGTATGTTTCCAAATTCCTTCTCTTTTTCCTTTTCTGTGATGTATTTGCATTGGGGACACTGCAATACTTGGCTTAGGGGGGGAGAATTGAAGAAATTTCGTGGAAACTTGTATCTAGGACTGCATCATGGCATATTTTCGCTTGTCAGAGGCCCTGTACGGTCGCACCAAGTCCCTGTGCGGTCGCACAGCACCTCTGACAGCCCATTGCCACTTGATTTTGTACCCAAACACCCCTGTGCGACCGCACAGCCTTCCTGGCACGTGGTTGCATCATTTTAGTTGCATTTAACTTCATATAATTTGCATGTAAATACGTTGCAATGTGATTTGTTGATTTGGTCTGAGTTTTGATACATGATTTAAACTGAATTTGGTTGTGAGATTTATTGCAAGAATTTAAACTTGAGGTGTTCTCCTAATTGGTTTTTGAAACAAACGGCCCAAAAGAGGTTTGAATTCAAATGGATAAAACCCAAAAATTGGTTGCTTTTACAGTGGTAAATGCTATTAGACGAGACCATAAAATTTTGCCGAGTGAACGGATTTGTGCTCTACATGGATTTGTTCAAAAGGGTATCTTTAGCGTGTATTTTGAGTCTTCTTGCTATATTCTTCTTTTTCTTTTCTTTTATGTAAATTCTTGGCTGCCACAATGGCAAATTGTATCTTGTAAAAAAAAAAAAAAAAAAAAAAACAACAAAAAAAACAAAAAAACAAAAAAAACAAAAAAACAAAAAAAAAAGAAAAAAAAAAACAAAACAAAAAGAAAAATCTCAAGGCAATGTACTCTTTTATCTTTTCCCTCTCTCTTTTATTTCTTTTCTCTTCTATTTCTTAAAGACTCACCACGCTTTGACATGCTAGAGATATTTCTTACAAAATTGTGTAGTGTATGGAAAAGAACGGGCAAACAACCTTGGTCTTGCATGTTGTTTATCATAGAGGAGCTAGGGTCATTGAGATTGAAAATTCGGCCTTTCAGGACCAAGTGTGGCATAAACCAATTGTTAGAAAATTTTGAGTATAAATTCTTGAGCTAAAATTCACAACCACTCTCCTTGTAACTCATGTATGAAACTTGAGCCAAATTGGTTAAATCAACCTTGCAACTTGTAGGCCTTCAAGGAGATTAAGTTAAGGTTTAGGTATTGTCTATCCTCTCGATTTAGAATTGTTGCTTGAGGACAAGCAAGGTTTTAGCTTGGGGGGATTTGATATCTCATATTTATTTATGGTTTTAGGCCGGACTTTTACCCAAACTTTAACTCAAAACCCTTGATTCTATTTAGTTTTACTTGTTTTCTGTTTATTTTTGTAGAAATTTGGTACTGCTTGGGTTTTATTTTGATTTGTAGGGACTTGGAGCGAATTTGCAGCGAAAACAACTCAATGCGGCACGAACCAACGCACCAATCGGGCCTCAAATGACCCTGTGCGACCGCACAGGAATGCCATGCGACCGCACAGGCCCATATTGGGCTTGGATGATGCGCATGTGACTCAATCTTGGGCCGATGACTTGGGTGCGACCGCACAGGCCTTCGGTGCGACCGCACAGAGCTCCAAACCCTACCCCGACCCCTATTTAAGGCGCCCCAAGTGCCGAAATTAGGGCATCTTTCATTCCATCCCATTCTAAGGCGGCGCAGCAATCCGAAACCTACCCCTATCCAGATCCAGTCCCCTGTGCGACCGCACCACCACCCCGTGCGACCGCACAGGCTCCCTGCCGCCTTGGAGACTCACATTTCGACCCCCGTCGCTTCACCCTTTCACCCCAAGCCGTCTCCTTGTGGATCCAGAAGATAGAAGAGGCTCGAGAAGGGGCTTTCGCCTTCCTTTTCCCTTTTGGTTTTTCATGGAGATTGTATCTTTTGTTTCTCTTGTTTTAGTTGTTTGTTTTAGCATTATGTTAGGCTAAATTTAGTTATGTTCTAGGGCTAGTTGAAACTGAGGTTAGGTTTGTTGATATGGCTTGATTCTTGGTTTCTATTGTGTACTACTTGCTTGGTTTCTTATTGTTTATGCTTGTTTGTGTTGAATTACTTGATTGAACCTCCTATTAGGTGAACGATCGCATCTAATCTAGGCAAAGGTGTAGATTGTTTAATTGAACCAAATAAGTGCTCAAGGTAGGTTAGGAGCCGAGAGTTAACCAATTTAAGCCCGAGAGGGACTAATTTCTGCTTAGGCGAGAGTCTAGTAGATGCCTTGGAGAACCAACAAGTGGACTTAGGTATTTAAGCCAAAATTACGAGAGTTGAGGGTTAATTACCTATTGGGGGCTTTAGACTAGGTTCATGCCAGGTTCTGTGACCAAAATTACGAAAGTTGAGGTTCAGGAGATTAGGTATGGCTAGATCTGTCCTACACAAGTCAGAAACTGAGTTTTCGTGTCATGTTAACATTAACCTAGGGCTGTGCGGTCGCACAGGTTCTCCAGGCACGCACGAGTCGACGGTGCGGCGCGAGAGCGACGCCCGTTGACAGCCCGAAGCCTAACCAAGGTGGAACCGAACCCCTAGGACATTTTTATACCTTTTTTGCAACCAGACTACTCCCAAAAACAATTTATTTCTCTGTTATTTGTTATTTGTCTCTATTTTAGTAATTGTTAAGCCAAGTTTGTTTGATTCCCTCTTTGAATTGCTAGATTTAGACTTTGTGAACTTGTGAGTCCGGTACTTGATAGTCCGTCCCTGTGGATTCGACCCCGACTGTACCAACGAACTACCGTACGCTTGCGGTTATTTTTAGGTTACTTTTGGGTATATAAGCTCGCACGATCAATCACCTCCGAACTAAGTCAAGAGCACCTCTAGATCGGGAATGTTAGTAGATTGGGCATATTACGTGTATTCAAGCTTGTTTGATGTTTGCCTTAGGCAATCATTTCTGTAAACAGAGTGGACTGATAGTGAGTGTGGATGTAGGGTAAATGCCTATAATGACATGAATGCATGTGGTATGTAGCGGCGATGTAAGAAGAAAGTAGAAGAAGTTTCTATTTTAAAGGCTGTGTGAACAGTCTTTTTGTGTTTTAAACGTGGTCTGGTAAATCATTAACTGATTAGGTATTAGATCATTTTTTAAGACTAGTTATCCCTATGTCCAAGACGCATTGCGTGTCTGGAGAAAAACAAACATAAACGTGTAAACTCTTGGCCTCTTGACGTTTTGAAGGTCCGGTGTATTGAACTTGCTGGATCTTCAGTGTTGCGGCGTATTTAAGACATAGGTTTGTTGTCGACGTGTCAAAGCTGAGGTTATCAGACATGTTGAGAGCTCCAAGTATTCTAGCACGTAGAAAGTCCGGTCCTTGAACTTGTGTCGGCTTTGGTCGGCTATTGACGTGTTTGAACTTGTAATCTTTTAGCATTTTAGGGTCTGGTTTAAGCGTTTTAAACCCTGGGATTAAGATGTGTTAAAAAGTTCAGGTCACTTGAGTCTTGTTTGCGTTACAAAGACTTTAAACACTTTTGGTATCTTCTGTCTTTGGGTTTAACTACCTAGTTATGTCTAGCAAAAATTGGGCATTATAACTAGGTAATTAGGGTTTCACTAAGAATTTGGCTAAGTTGGCTTGGCACAGTGGCCTTATGAGGAGTTATTGTGGAATAGAGAGGGGTAATTTGAGTGGTTCAGGTATTTGATGCCTGTTGGTCATGGTTTTTCCATATGGCGGTTTGCAATAAAATTTTGGGATTATAACTAGGCATTTATAGTGCAGGGGAGGGTGCATTTCTGGTCATATGATGTAATGGCTTCACATGATCTTGGTACTGGACTGTGGAGGGTATTTTGTTTGAGTATGGGGCTGTTTGTGAAGCTTGGCTGGGATATTGATTGTGGATTTGGTTATCACAAGGACTTATGTAATTCACTAAACTTGGAAGCATGAACCAGCCCCTGAGTGCCTGCTCAATGACAAGCACACCCATTAGGACTGACCCATACCCCGAATGAGAGCTCAAAACTTGGCTCAGAGAGAGATCAAAGGTGGCTGCTCAATGGCTAATACACCAATTAGCTTGACCCCTCTCAAACCATTATACAGCAAGCTTTAGGGGCTTGTACCCTTCTTCACTTCAAGCCTTCTCTGGTTGCTTCAGCCTTGCCACCTGGTTGCTACACAGAAGAGAGAAGAAAGAGGTTTTGCAGGTATTTATTCTTCACTTTTTATATTTTTTTCACTTTTTAATTACACTTTTATTTGATTAACAGTGGTTACTTAGTATGCTTTTACTTGTTTTTCATGCAACATGCAACTATGAATCTACTGATATGGTTATTTAGGCATTTAACTTACATGATTGTGCTAACTTTTGAAATAAACATGCTTGTAATCATACTGTTTTGAACACATGCAGCAAGAACAAGATATGCAGATGCATAAACATAGAAATAAGGTAGATATGTACATAATAAAGCTTTATTTCGAACTGTAGGATGACATTTATGCTAATTACCTTGTATGAAAACTAACTAACTTCTTTTGTTTTTACAAAAAATAAGCTGAGTTTTAAAATGGGTAGAGTTTCAATACAGCACTTTGCCTCCCCTTCTTCTGTAGATGGAGAGCATCTTTTATAGCTGTAGATGTGTTCTAGGGTTTGGGCTGAGGTTGATGTGGCAATTCCTCAGAATTTTGGTTGTTCATGCCTTCCTTCATGTTTACTGCCTTGTACACTCTCCAATAGTCTCTTGACATCTGGCTTTGGTATTAAGCAGTGGATGGATTGGCTCAATTTACTTGTCATACTGGGTTGTGTGGGTGTTGTTCCTTCTCCTTCTGGCTTGGAAGAGGGGTTGTCACTTGGCGCCAAAATATGGCTTGGATATGTGGCATTGATCCTATGGTCTGTAGGGAATCAATGGTTTGGATGCACTCATGGAGGTATCTTCCTCTGTGCATAGCTGTGGAGGCTATATCCTAGGCTTTGATGACTCATTCAGGGGGTATTTGGTTCCCTCCATTTGCATCTGGCTTTGGATTGGCTGTAGTTTGCATCTGGTGGACTGTAGATGTATTTAACTAGAAAGTGAAGCTGTCTGTGGGGCCCACTGGGTCAGCATGGTAGCCTCACTGTGTCCAGTTGAAGTATGAAGAGGCAGGTTTGATTTCTTTCTCTTTTGTCTTTCATAGAAACCATTGGACGTGTCCATTTGGTTTTAAGTTGTTTTCTGGCTTTGTACAGGTGTCATGACTCTATGGATGTCATTGTGTGTTGGCTGTGTTGGACACAGGTGTCATGACTCCTGAGAGCATGCATTGTATGCTTTGGCTGTTGGTACATTCCCTCTAAAGAGGGAATTGATGAGGTATTGATCTTCTTCTCTGTGTGTGATCTTTTGTGACTATAATTTTGGTAAGTCACTGCATCACAGCACAACACATGAAATTTGTGTATCATGTTTGGTGATTTTGATATAGCTCCACATGTCATTTCAGGTATTTTGTGGATTTTACAGCTAAAGTCCTTGAACCTTTTTGTTTGAGTTGTCATTTGTCATATCATGTGGCATTTGATACTCTCATTTAGGTTGCTTGGCTTTCCTTTAGCTGTATTTGATGACTGGTTGTAGTGAATTGAGTCAAATAATTTGATATAAGGCTCACTCAGGTTTCTTATGAAGCATAAATTGCATTTTGTGAGCAACTGTAGCTTAGTTGTTTGACAGGTTTGGTGTTTAAGTTAACACTTGTCATTTATTTGGCAAGGTGTGCTCACACCTGATCTGTCAAGGGGCTTGTGTTGGTTTTGGCAATGAAACTGGTTATAATTTGTCCCAATTTAGTGCCTCCCTCATATGGCCAGTGATGAACTAGACTTGGCAGCTTATTGCCTTGTCATTTAATCTGAGGCCTCAGGTGATTTTTGATACCAAGGTGGCATGTATTTTGTGCACACTTGATCTTTCGCCAGCATATAACCCAACTGATTTTAGTTGCCAATTTTTGTATGATTTCTATGCAACATTCTGGAGAAGCAATTTCAGGGGCAAATGTGGCATTGAATATGCTCCTTATAGTGTTTTATGAGCAACATTCCATTGTCTTCTGTGGGAATACCTGATATTCCCATGGGTCAAAGAATGTCACGCATGAGGGACCTTTTCAGGTATAATATGTCACTTCTAATTCATATTGGGTTGTATGCACATGCAGATTTATGAATTGTTCAATTTAGTTGAAATCCAACCATCCATTGCACTTGATGTGTGTATTTAAGTGGCTGGGGCGATTTTGCACTTCTAATTTGATAAAGTAACAACATTTTGGCTTTGTAGCATGTTTTGTATTGTGCCTTCAGCTTTGTACATCCTTTAATTTTTTCTGAAAAGAGAAAGAGGGACCACTGTGAGTGAAGTAATGCATTCTCCCCTCTCTAATTACTCCCACAGTTGGGGGCACAGTGTTTCGATAGGGCTATACTATCTTTTCCAGCTTGTAGGCTGAGAAAAGCGTGAACGCCCCTCCATTTGGTGGTTTCAATGTGGTTTCATTTACTGGACGCCTCCATTACAGAAAATCATGTCTATAAGAGTCTATAACATCCTACTTTCCTTGTTCTATATATGAACATGCTCTCCGAGCTACTGTGAAGCGATTTCCACTAACAACTTGAGCTGTGGTGACCCTCATTGCTGACACTGTGTACTCTCGAGCTTCTCCGCCATGGTCATGGACTCAATAGCTTGTTTCCAGTCGAATTGACCCCTGGTTGCTCATCGCATCACCTCCTTGGCTCTGACATAAGCTCCTCAGGTATCTAGCTTCATCAATTTTCACTTAATTTTGGAGAATTGGGCTTGTATTTCTCTCGAGTACTAATCCCTCTCCCTTGGAATTGTGTGATTTCAGGCACTGTCTCCCGTCGAGTTTGGTGTCGTTGCACTCATCAGCTTTTCACCTTTCTAACGGCGCCATCAATTGAAACAGTGGTGGAGCGTAGCGGCGGAGGAGGATTAGCCTTCGTCGGAGAAGAGGTTTCTCTTCTCAGTTTGTCCTTCCTTCTTTTCTTTTATTTCCTTTAACAGAAATTGTGGGGGCCCACAGCGGCGTCCAATGAGGAGCTGCCACGTGTAGAGTCTAAGTTCGATTTAGGTCGAGTCAGAGCAGTGTCTAGGTCCGAGTCGAGCGCGTGTCGGGTTTGAGTCTGGATCCATGTGTGGTCCGAGTAGGGGTTGAGTCGGAAGCGAACATGGTTGAGTTGAATCAATTAGCATTTTGGGCTGGATTGATCGTGGGACGCCGTGGGCTAAGAATTTTTGTATGTAATAAACCCGGCTTATACTTATTTATATTTATTTGTGCATGATTTTGTACATGTATTTCATACGTATTTGGTACGTATTTCATGTTTATTTCACACATGTTTTATATGGATTTGCACGACTTGTGGGACCGGCCAAATTGCTTAGATTGCAGCATCATTGTACTAGGCCTTTTGTTATATTTGGTTAAGTCCAAAATTGCTTGAAATTGATTTAATTTGAACTTATCAAATAAATGTCGCCAATTATCTTTCGAGTAGCTCCATATGAGCGTTCTCTCATGCATCTTCACGCTTTCTATCGGCTTATTTAATATTTGCCGAAATTTAGAGGCAAACACCCTTTGAGAGACCCGAAGAAGTCGGCCCAGCATACCATACTAGGTCTCAACAAGCATGCTCAAATCTTACTCTCGCCATTGATACGCAAGAGATAGATTGGCTCAAGGCAAGGCTATCAGTCTACACCAATCACATCACTGTTATTCATAGCAAAATGATGCCATATGAGGACTCTTACATACTCTCCAAGAAATGCTCCTTGGTGAAAGAATTGAGAGGGGAAGTGATATCTCATTTATTTGTTGGTATTTGGACCGTACATGGCACCTAAAGTAGACCCAAACCTTGTTATTATTTAATATTTTCTTTTTTCTTTTTCCAGGATTCGGCTTTGCCGTCGCTTTTGCTCATTGTATACAGGTTTTGATGAAGAATGAAGGAAAACAAACTCAGAGAAGCTCTAGATGCTTGCTTTTAGGACAGACGACTCATTCCTGGCGCTAGGGACACGATCCAGACCGTCATGCGGGCCACATGCCACCTTAGACGCTAAGTCCAGGCCTCAGTTCGGGTCGAACATTTCTAGTTCAGGTCGAACATCTCCAGTTCGGACCAAACCAGGCTCTGCATCGGACTTAGCCGTCTCAACTGCTCACTTCGGACCACTTGCCCCCAGTTCGGACCGAACGACAGCCTGTTCGGTTCGAACTCAGTGCAGAAGCTCCCATTCCACTCCAATCCGAAGCAGCCCATCTCTGTGGGTCGAACTGGCCCCTAGCTGTCCCCGAACTGGCACTTTGGGCATGATTTTCCACATTGGAAAGAGGATCTCCGGTTAGATTTGATGCCCTTGACGCCCTAGCTTGCTCCCCAAGCACCTGAGGCTTCCATATAAGGTCCCCTCTGCCCTAATGGCAGACTCTCTCGGCTCTTGGATGATTTTGCATACTTCCTTGGAGTTTTTCATCGATACCTGTGATCTTTCTACTGTTTTCGAGGCGACGGCAGCGACTAGCACTAGATCTCACGCTCATCCACCCTCCACTGCCTTAGAAGACGAAGTATTAGCTTTCAAAGGAGTATTTTAGTTTATTCTTTTGATGCTTTTATCTTTATTTTCCATGGGCTTGTATCTGTACTGCTTTATTACTGTTGTTATGTGTTATTTTGATACGATGTCTGAGTAGTTACTTTAGTCTTATGGTAAGATGTAGCTTAGGTTTAGTTTGATGTTGTTGTGATGATATGCTTGATACTTGACATGCTATTCATCTATTTGGAATTATTTGTGCTGTGTTTATTGCTGTTGTTTAATTTATCTTATTTCTGAATCTACGGTCGGGTTTGGTTAAGTTACGAATTTAAGTGAACAATAGTAATAACTTAAGTAATTAGGTTAAGCCACAGATCTGAAAAGATAGGTTAGTTGTGCCGAAAGATACAACTTCTGAACTGCTTGATAGAGTGTTTAGATAACCAAGGAAAACAAACAGTTAAACTCTTGTAAACTTGTGCCAATACGAAAGTTTAGGTCTAGTGAACTTGAGCGAGTTTAGTAGAGTCCTGTGCTAGTTTTTGGCCCAAAAGGCGAAACTTGAGGACTAGGAATTGTAGTTACAACCAGTCTAAACTCGCGGCATTGTCAAAGTCAAGTGTACCAATCAACAAACCAGATCCATGCCCTCAGTTCGGACCGAACTGGTCTGGTTCGGACCTAACTGAATGTAGGATTTCTAGGATTTTGAGTTAATTATAAAAGTAATTGATTTCGATTTCTCTAGAGGATAAACCTGGTGAAGTCTGATCCCTAGGACGCCTTTTTATTATTAGAAAAATTACACATTTATACTGTGCTTGTTTAATTGTTCTAGTTTTGTTATTAGAGTCCAAAATACCCAAAAACATCTATATTCTTGCACTTTTCTTTTAGTTCTTTATTTCAATAAAAAACATCCTTTATTACCAGTCTAGCTTTTGAGAAACGGTAAGTCCGGTACTCAGAAAACCGTCCCTTGGGTTCGACCCTAAACCTTACTCCAAATTGATATCTCATTTATTTGTTGGTATTTGGACCGTATTTGGCACCTAAATTTGACCCAAACCTTGTTATTATTTGACATTTCCTTGTGTTTTTCCAGGATTCGGCTTTGCCGTCGCTTTAGCTCATTGTATACAGGTTTTGATGAAGGACAAGAGGAAAACAGACTCAGAGAAGCTCATGATGCTTGCTTTTAGGCCAGACGACTCATTTCTGGCGCTAGGCACACGATCCAGACCGTCATGCGGGCCACATGCCACCTCAGACGCTAAGTCCAGGCTCAGTTCGGATCGAACACCTTCAGTTCGGACCGAACCAAGCTCTGCATCGGACTTAGCCATCTCCACCGCTCACTTCGGACCACATGTCCCCAGTTCGGACCGAACCACAGCCTGTTCGGGTCGAATTCAGTGCAGAAGCTCCCATTCCACTCCAGTCCGAAGCAGCACATCTCTCCGGGTCGAACTGACCCCCGGCTGGCCCCGAATTGACACCTTTGGCATGTTTTTCTACATTGGAAGGTTGATATCTGGCGAGATCTCATGCCCTGGACGACCTAGCTTGCTCCCCAAGCATCTGAGGCTTCTATAAAAGGTCCCCTCGGCCCTGACAGCAGACTCTCTTGGCTCTGGACGATTTTGCACACCCCCGGGGAGTTCTTCATCGATTCTTGTGCTCCTTCCATTGTTTTCGAGGCGACGGCAGCGACTAGCTCTAGATCTCACGCTCATCCACTATCCATTGCCTGAGAAGACTGAGTATTAGCTTTAAAGGAGTATTTTTTTTTATTCTTTTTATGCTTTTATCTTTATTTTCTATGGGCTTGTATCTTTATTGCTTTATTATTGTTATCATGTGTTGTTCCAGTACGATGTCTGAGTAGTTTACTTTAGTCTTAGGGTAAGATGTAGCTTAGGTTTAGTTTGATGTTGTTGTTATGATTATGCATGATACTTGACATGCTATTTATCTATTTGGAATTAATTGTTGCTTAGTTTATTTGCTGTTGTTTGATTTATCTTGCTTCTGAATCTACTGCAGGGTTTGGTTAAGTTACTAATTTAAACAAACAATAGTTGTAAGTTAAGTGTTCGGGTTAAGCCACAGATCTGAAAGGATAGGCTAGGTGTGCTGAAAGGCGCAACTTCTGAACTGCTTGAAAGAGTGTTTAGATAACCAAGGAAACCGAATAGTAAAACTCTTGTAAACTTGTACCGACACGAAAGTATAGATCTAGTGAACTTGGGCGAGTTTGGTAGAGTCCTGTACTAGTTTCTGGCCCGATAGGCGAAAGTTGAGGGTTAGGGATTGTAGTTATAGCCAGTCCAGACTCGTGGCATTGTCAAAGTCAAGTGTACCACTCAAGAACTCAGATCCACACCTCCAGTTCGGATCGAACTGGTCTAGTTCGGACCGAACTGAAGGCAGGATTTCTAGGATTTCGAATTGATTATGAAAGTAATTGGTTTGATCTTTCTAGAAGCTAAATCCTAGTGAAATCTGATCCCTAGGACGCCTTTTTATCATTAGTAAAACCCCAATTTTATCTTGTGTTTGTTTAATTGTTTGAGTTTTGTTATTAGAGTCTAAAACTCCCAAAAACATCTACATTCTTGCACTTTAGTTTTAGTGCCTTATTTTATTCAAAAACATCCCTTTTTACCTGTCTAGCTTTTGAGAACCCGTAAGTCCGGTACTCAGAAATCCGTCCCTTGGGTTCGACCCTAAACCTTACTCCCAACGACTAGTGAAGTTAGGTTCTAGGTACAAATTTAGTTGATACTTAGGTCTTAAAACCTTCATCAAATTGGCGCCGTTGCCGGGGACGGTGTTGACATTGGATACTTGTTGTAGTATCAAGAGACTAGACTTTTCTTTTGTTTTACTCACATTTGCTCTCTCTATTTTGCAGGACTGGCAGGTAGGAAAAAGGGACCTCGAGCAAAGTCCCAACCTCCTATTTTGCGTAGGTATTTTCTCCGTGGGTTGCAGGAAGATCCAGAGTTGCAGCAGGACGAATTTCTTCGTGAAATAAATCAAGTGCAGCAACCAGGGTCAACTTCGACCTCCAGTTCGGTCCGAACAGGTCCACTTCGACCCGAACTGAACCTAGGACAGAGAGAAGCAATGACACCCATGGCAGCGAACAACCCTCAAGTTGACATCGCGGCCGAGACACGGCGCTTGGAGCAGCTCAGGCTCCAGCTAGAGCGAGAACGACATGAATTCGACGATGAGAGTCGCAGATGGACCAATGATGATGAGAGCATTGGGAACAACTCTGATGGGGAGCAAGAAAACCCCAACAAATCTCTCATGGAGTATTGTGCTCCGAAGGCCAAGCACGTGGCAGGGCCGGTTGTCATCCCTGGGATCGATGCCAATAACATGCAGATCGCCCCCGCTCACGTGACCATGGTTCAACAAAGCCCGTTCCATGGGAACGATCACGAGGACCCCCATGCTCATCTTCAAACTTTTTTTGATTACACTAGACTTATTAAAATGAACGGGGTCCCACAACAAGCTGTTAGACTCTTGCTGTTTAGGTTTAACCTCAAAGACAAAGCCCAGAAGTGGTACAAAACTTTGAAAAAGGGGTCAATTAGATCTTGGGATGAAATGGCTCAAACCTTTCTTGACAAATACTTTCCAACTGATAGGGCTGACTCAATAAGGAGGGAAATCACCAATTTCCAACAAAAAGAGGATGAATCTATGAGTGACGCTTGGGAACGGTTTAGGGATCTAGAAACCTCGTGCCCCCATCATGGGATTCAAGAGTGGTTGATAGTTAAAAACTTTTTATAACAGTTTATATGATAACATTAAGATCAACCTTGACTCTCTTTCAGGTGGAAGTTTCCTCCGGCTTGATGCGGCGGCAGGAAGAGAATTACTTGACCGGTGTGCAAGGCAATACCACTGGATGCCAATGACCAGCTCACGCCGATCAAACTCAAGGCAGCAAGTGCACAGCGTCTCAACCAAGGACGAGAGGATCGCTGAGCTCGAGGCCGAGCTTGCCGTGTTTCAATCCGCACAAGGCTCTCATCTCAACAAAGGAGAGTGCGGATGTTGCGGCGAGGAGGGGCATACTTCTGTTGGTTGCCCTTTGGCTCAACCCGAGACCGACAGTCCTCAAGTCAATGCCATTAACGGGAATTTTGGTCAAAAATACCCGTATACCGACCCCGGCCCCTCAAATTTTAATAGAAATAATCAGTTCACCAACAATAGGGACCAGCCCTTTCAAAGGAAGTCCGCCTTTGGCGAACTTACTGATGTTGTCCAGACCTTTATGGCCGGCCAAACTAAGTTTAATCTTCAAATTAGGTCTGATGTTGATGAATTGAAATCCAACACAGGGGCAATAAAGAGGATGGAGCGCTTATTGGAGGCACATCTCGCCAAGGAGAAAGGGAAGCTCCCTGGGCAGCCTCAAGTCAACCCGAATGCCTATTGCAAAGCCCTCCATGCCTTGAGGAGCGGGAAGCAGTACGAAGACCCACCCATGCCGGCAGAAACGACTGACCAGTCCTCAGTTCGACCTGAAGCAGTCCCAGTTCGGGTCGAACCAGCTGAAGAAGAGCCCATTTTGTAGCAGATAGCACCATTCCCGCCCCTCCCCAGCCCAGTTCGACCCGAACGCTCCCCTGTTCGATCCGAACTGGTGGCAGAAGAGCCAGCCAAGATGCCTGTTCGACCTGGACCTAAGGCAGTTCGACCCGAACCAACTCCAGTTCGGTCCGAACGTATGGCGAAGGCTGGCCAAAACAAAGAAAAGAACGTTCAAGTCACACCCGCTTACCAACCCCCCGTCCCATTCCCGCAGAGGTTGAGAAAGAGCAAGGAGGATGCCCAATTCAAGGCATTTTGGGAGATTTTGAAGGAGATGAAGATCACGATCCCCTTCATGGATGCAGTGACACAAGTGCCGGTATATGCTAAATTTTTGAAGGAACTTTGTACCGGCAAGTTGACTCTAGAGGAGTTGAAATCCGTTGCTCTGACACAAGGGAGCAGCGAAGCTTTGAGGAAGATGCCGCCCAAATTAGAGGACCCAGGGAGGTTTGTTCTCCCCTGCGTCATCAGAAATGCCATCATCAAGCAGGCTCTATGCGATATGGGGGCCGGTGTCAGCCTCATGCCCAAGGCAGTATATGAAAAGGTAGGGTTCGGCGAGCTAAACCCGACAACTATATCTATCAAGCTTGCGGACTCCATGGAGCGACTACCAATAGGCATACTCAAGGATGTACCCGTGCAAGTCGGCAAATTTTAAGTGCCGGGAGATTTTGTGGTCATGGACATGGAAGTAGATCAGGAGGTGCCCATCATCTTGGGGCGCACGTTCCTCCGAACTGCTGGAGTCTTGATGGATGCTAGAGACGGCACAATCTTGGTCAGAGTGGGGGAGGAGGAGCTTCACTTCTCCATCAATCATGCCATGAAGTTCCCAAGCTCCGCCGACGCATGCTTTAGGATCGAGGTGATCGAGCCAACGATTGAGGAGACACTCGAGGAGCAGTATGAGTCTGCTCTAAATAATTACCAAGAATTTCTTTCTGAAGTGCAAGAAGCAGTCGAGGTCGAGGAATCAATCGAAATAGAGGAGATAGGCGAAATTGCAGAGATTGATCTTCCGTTCGAACCGAACTCACCTAGTTCGGGTCGAACTGAAGCAGGGGAAGAAAAGGATGCAGTTAAGTTCGGACCGAATCCAACCAGTTCGGGTCGAACTGAAGATCACCAGGAGGAGGTTCGTGCAGTCTTGGCGCTCTCCAGCCCGAACCAGGCCAGTCCGGACCGAACTGAACCTCCCAAAGTTGAACTCAAGCCCCTGCCTGTCTCTCTCAGGTATGAATTTCTCGGCCCGAATCAAACATACCCTGTTATCGTTAACTCAGAATTAGATGCAGGGTAGGTTGAGAAGTTGTTGACAGTTTTGAGGGCTCACCAAGGCGCCATTGGATACTCGATAGAAGATCTAAAAGGGATCGACCCTGCTATTTGCACTCACCGAATCCTTCTCGAGAACGATCACAAGCCATCAAGAGACGGGCAGCGAAGGCTTAACCCAATTCTCACCGAGGTGGTTAGGAAGGAGGTGCAAAAGCTCCACGATGCAGGGATTATCTATTCGATCTCAGATAGCAAGTGGGTGAGCCCTGTGCACGTGGTCCCCAAGAAAGGAGGCACGACGGTGGTCAAGAACGACAAAGACGAGCTGATTCAAATGCGAGTCGTGACCGGGTGGAGGATGTGTATAGACTACCGCAAGCTCAATGCAGCGACTAGAAAGGATCACTTTCCTCTCCCTTTTGTTGACCAACTTTTAGAAAGACTCGCTAACCACTCTTATTATTGTTACTTAGATGGGTACTCCGGTTTCTTTCAAATACCTATCCATCCTAGTGATCAAGATAAGACCACCTTTACCTGTCCTTGGGATACTTTTGCTTATAGGCGTATGCCCTTTGGTTTGTGCAATGCACCAGCGACCTTCTAGCGAGCCATGATGGCCATTTTTTCGGAATTTATTGAGAAAGAGATGGAAGTGTTTATGGATGATTTTTCTGTCTATGGTTCTTGTTTTGATTCATGCCTTGCTAATCTCTCTAAAATTTTGCAGCGCTGTCAAGAGGTTAACTTGGTGCTGAATTGGGAAAAGTGTCATTTCATGGTGCAGAAAGGCGTCGTGCTAGGCCACGTGGTGACATCTCAAGGGATTGAGGTCGACAAGGCCAAGATTGAAGTAATTGAGAAACTAGAGATCCCTAGAAATGTCAAAGATGTCCGAAGCTTCCTTGGACATGCCGGATTTTATTGCCGATTCATAAAAGATTTCTCTAAAATAGCAAAGCCATTAAGCAATCTCTTGATTAAAGACTGTGAGTTTATTATTGATGATGATTGTATTAATGCTTTCAACAGGTTGAAAGATGCCCTTGTTTCGGCACCAATTTTGCAACCGCCGGATTGGTCACAACCATTCGAGCTCATGTGCGACGCGAGTGACTACGCGGTTGGAGCTGTTTTAGGCCAAAGGAATGACAAAAGACCAGTGGCCATTTACTACGCGAGCAAGGTGCTTGATCCGGCTCAAGCGAACTACACGACCACGGAGAAGGAGCTCCTCGCTGTTGTGTTTGCCCTAGACAAGTTCAGATCATATCTTGTGGGCTCTAAAGTGATCGTGTACACAGACCATGCCGCGTTGAGGTACCTAATGAGCAAGAAGGACGCTAAACCGAGGCTCATCAGGTGGGTCCTTCTGCTTCAAGAGTTTGATCTGGAAATCCGAGACAAGAAAGGGACAGAAAATCTAGTGGCAGACCACTTGTCTCGGCTCCATTGGAAAGAAGAAAAAGGTGAGGAGTTACCAATCGAAGATGCCTTCCCACACGAGAATCTGATGAAAGTCGACCTCAGTTCGACCCGAACAGACATTAGTTCGGACCGAACTGACCTCAGTTCGGGGTCACTACAGCCCACTTCGGACGACTTGGCGCTCACTTCGGGTCGAAACGACTTCACTTCGGACCGAAATGAGCTCAGTCTGGAGCTGCTGGCCCTCATTTCGGGTCGAATGCATGGTGTTCCGGATCGAACTGAGCGCAGTGACAAGGATTGGATGAGGCTAACAAGTGAAATCCTGGCCTTCGAGCACAATTCGACCCGAACTGGGGGAGGTCCAGGCCGAAGTGACCAGCCCTGGTATGCTGACTTGGCCAATTATCTTTCCTGTGGGATTCTGCCCCCGGAGATGACTTGGCAGGAGAAGAAAAAGCTCAAATCCGACGCCAAGTTCTACTTCTGGGATGAGCCGTACTTGTTCAAGATTGGAGTTGATGATATCTACCGGAGATGTGTCCCTTATGAGGAAATTCGGCCGATCTTGGCCGGGTGTCACTCATCTGCCTATGGGGGCCATGCCTCATACTCCAAGACAACAGCCAAGGTCCTGCAATCAGGTTTCTTTTGGCCCACTCTTTTCAAAGATGCACGTTCTTTTGTACTTTCTTGTGATCAGTGTCAAACGACGGGCAACATATCCAAGAGGAATGAGATGCCACAAAATCCGATTCTTGAAGTGGAGATCTTTGATGTATGGGGTGTGGATTTCATGGGCCCTTTTCCGTGCTCTAATGGGAATGAGTACATCCTAGTCGCCGTGGACTATGTCTCAAAATGGGTCGAGGCAATTGCATGCAAGGCGGCAGACGCTAACTCGGTGGTTAAGCTCTTCACCAAGATCATTTTCCCTCGATTTGGAGTTCCTAGGGCAGTCATAAGCGATGGGGGAAAGCACTTCATCAACCGGACCTTCGACAACCTCTTGAAGAAGCATGGAGTCACCCACAAGGAGGCTACACCCTATCACCCGCAAACCAATGGGCAAGTGGAGGTATCCAATAGAGAGATCAAGAGCATCTTGGAGAAGACCGTGGCCCGGTCTCGCAAGGATTGGGCTAACAAGCTAGATGATGCTCTTTGGGCCTATAGGATAGCTTTCAAGACGCCCATAGGCATGAGTCCCTTCAAGCTTGTCTATGGGAAGCCATGCCACTTGCCGATTGAGATTGAGCACAAGGCGTATTGGACAACGCGCGCTATCAACATGGACATGCTCAAGGCCGGTGAGAAGCGCATACTAGATTTGCATGAGTTGGATGAGGTACGCCTAAACTCCTATGAAAATGCTAAACTTTACAAAGAAAAAACCAAGCTTTTACATGACAGGCATATTTCAAGGAGAGATTTCACGGAAGGCAACTTGGTGCTCTTGTTCAACTCGCGACTCAGGCTCTTCCCGGGTAAGTTGCGATCTAGGTGGTCGGGGCCATTCCGTGTGGTCAAGGTCTACCCATTCGGCGCCGTTGATATCTGTGACAAGGATTCGGAGCCTTTCAAGGTCAACGGGCAGCGATTGAAGCATTACATAGCCGATGAGAAGATTGAGGAAGCCTTTGTTCTTTCTCTCTCCGAACCATACCGATCCGATAATTAGAAAAGAGGTGGTCAAGCTAGGGACCTAAAACAAGCGCTTCTTGGGAGGCAACCCAAGGGTTTTTGGTTTTTAGATTTATTTTACTTCTCTTTTTCGTGAAAAAGACAAAAAAATTAGTTAGAAAATTATAAAATCAACAAAAATATTCTTTGACGGAATGAGTCGTGTTTATTTTCAGTAAGTTTGGGGGAATATTGGAGAAGGATAGCAGTCTGCAGCTTGCGCTAGAGCACCCAAAGTTGCAAGCAATCTTCGTTCGACCTCATGCAAGCTGCATGGTCGTTCATTGGCGTCAGTTCGACCTGGAGCCAGTCAGTTCGACCCGAAGGAGAAGGCGGGGGGGCAGGACCAAGTTCGACCCGAAGGAGGAGGCCATTTCGGTCCGAAATCTAGCAGTTCGACCCAAATTGTACCAGTCTGAGGGATTTGCCAGTTCGGTTTGAACTGTTTAAGTTCGGTCCGAACGGAGAATACTGGGCCGAAATTTTAATGGGACTCAGGCCCAATTTTCATATTATTTCATTTAATTTTTATTTGGGCCTGTTTTTAACATCCTACCCGACCCGTTAAGTCCCCAGTGTAACCGACCCGTCCCCCACTCTTTCCTTTCTCTCCCACTCGCATCCCTTCCCCAAGAGATGCCTCTTTCCTTTCCAAACCGAAGCGCCTCCCATAACTCCCGCCCCCATTCCATACTTAACCATTCCCACAGATCTATAGGCCATTTTACTCGCCTCTTCTCTCTCTCTCACAATCTCCTCTCTGTTTTCAGAATAGAGCAAGCAATTCCTCAAGAAAATTCAAGCACGTTCCATGAAAAATCTTTCAAAGTCGGCGGATCTTCGATTTGGTCGGCCCTTCTCTCTCTCGGGGGCTTCGCTGGCCTTCTCTAGGGTTCCTTCGACAACCCTAGGGCCTCTCTTCGCTGGGTTGCTTCAAAACCGCTGTCTCGCACCAAGGAAGGCCGAACTAGGCTCTCTTTCTCTCCTTGGTGTTTCTGTGGAAGTCATGCCCTCTTGTCACGTCTTCTTCGCTCCACAACAGCCGTTATTCTCGCTGCCACGAGTCGGATCTCCAACTTTACAAGCTTTTCGAGGTTTCGTCACTTTCTCTTCTACTTTTATTACTTCCTTGTGGTTTTAACGAGATTTGTGAGCCTGTTTAAGGGTCTATACTAGCATTTTGAGCACTGTAGCAAGGTTTTACCAGCATACAGGAACTGTACCTGGGATCAGGACAGGAATTACTAGAACCCCGCTTCAGTTTGACCCGAAGAGCTTGCAGTTCGGTCCGAACCAGTCGGGACCCTAGTCCGAAATCACTTCAGCCTTCCTTCTGTTCGGTCCGAACTCACCAAGTTCGACCCGAACTGAAGGCTTGCCCTTGCTGCTTCGACTCTGCTTCGACCCTACTTCGACCTTCTCTTCGGCCCGAACTCATCAAGTTCGGTACGAATTGCACTTTGACTTAGAAGAATCACGCTGCTGTTTCACTCAAGCATGCCTAAGACACGCTCTAGTGCCAAGGACGCCGCAGGGGCCTCTTCCTCTCGTGCTCGTGCTCCAGCACAGCCTCCTCCTCCTAGACCAGCCGGGCCCTCGCATCCCATGCAAGACCACCCCGACTTCCAAAGGCACCCAGATGCCCATACAATTGAGGAGGCCATGACTTTTGAGATCCCATGGAAGTTTCAGTACCTGAACATCATGAAGATGAAGGATCGGAAGTTTGAGCACACCCGGTGGATGGACTGGGCCACACTTGAGAAGTTTGGAGTGGCCGAGGAGTTTCTCGAGCTCACCACCAAGATAGGCATCACTCCTGCTTTCTGGAACCACCGTTATCTGGCCTACACCAAGTTCACCCTGGAATTCTTGAGCACTCTAACTCTAATGGAGGAAGGCGGGACCGATATTATTGTCTTCCGCCTCGCCAATACAACCCACAAGGCCCGATTGCAAGATGTAGCCGAGGTGTTTGGCCTAGAAAGGGATTGCCCGGTGGAAAATTTCCCCTTCTCAAGCGACTTGACTAGCATATGGATCCGCATTGCCGGCCATTCTCAAGCCCGGAAGTCTCGCTTGGTGCACCACCCAACTCTCCGCATCCTCATGCGCGCCTATGCCTCACAAGTTTTCTCCCGAGGTGAGACGGCCAATGTCACAAATGATAAGGAGCTGGGGCTCATTTGGTACTCCCTTCAGCCCTACCCTCCCAAGATTAATGTGGTGAAGATGATGGTGGAGTTTTGGCTCTACCAGCGTGACCGGGTGCCCAAGAGGAGTATCATCATGGGTGGCTATGTCTCCCTTCTAGCCACCCGTATGAACCTTCCACTCCCTCCCAAATCAATCTGCGGAGGCTTTTCTCTCTACGATGAGTGGAGGTTCAAGCAAGCCGGTTTTATTGACATTATGCCCAATGGCACATTTGTGTGGCTCCGCAAGAATGGGAGCAACTTCCCTCTCCCCTATCCTCACAAGCTAAATCTCCGCCGCCGTGACTTGTGGCTCATCCCTACTGACTACCGCCCTCAGCCGGCAGCAGGAGCAGGGGAGGCGAGCTCTAGCCAGGCAGCAGCGGCTGTTGAGCCCGTCCCTATGGCTACCGACCAAGGGGCAGCAGCACCGGAGGATGTCTTCTCCCAGGCGCCACCATGGGCTCTCGCGCTTCGCGATATGATGGGTAATCTCACTACCCTCACCATCGACACAAGGGATGAGGTGCGCCGGAACACGGCCGTACAGCAAGACCATGGCATGCACCTCAGCCGTCTCTCTCACGAGGTACAGCAGTACGGACGACGCCTTGACAGTGTTGCGGAAAATGAAAATGACCCGAATTGGGGCTCACCGGTGCACTCCATCCATAGCATCGCTTCCTCGGCCTCTTCCTATCACAGCCCGCCCCATGCGGACCAGTTGCAGCAACCGTGGCACGCCCCTTGGCAGCCCAATCTCAACACTCAACCGACCGAGGCCCGCTCCGTTCCCTACGCCTATCCGGAGCAGTCTTTTGAGGTCCCACGTCCTTGCCCATCTGACCCGGCAGCCTACCCGAGCCTCGTGCCACCACCGCCGCAGCAACCAGCCGGACCGGAGGATCCCTTTGAGATTTTCCCTCCTCCTCCCTACTAAGTCAGGTACGACGTCTTACCCTCCTATTTTTATTTCTTTGTGTGCATGTCTAGCAGCGAGGACACTGCTCTGTTCAAGTTTGGGGGGGGGCGTATTATTTTCGCTGGTTGTTTGTTGTTTTGTTTTCTTTTTTCTGGATTTTTGGACAAATTAGAGAGAGAGAGGCAGAATTTTTTGAATTTTTCTGGCTTCAGTTCGACCCGAACTGCTTTGGTTCGGTCCGAACTGATGTCACTTAGGCACTTTGCACAGCACCACTGCTCAGTTCGACCCGAACCAGACAGTTCGGTCCGAACTGGGTACTTAGTAGTTTTCTGGAAGTCCTCAGGGTCACTTCGGTTCGAACTGATCCACTCCAGTTCGAACTAAAAGTCTGTTTTACACGATTTTGTTGAAGTTTTGTTGAAAATTAAATGCTCTTGCCCTTCCCTTCTTTTCTGACTTTCACTGATTAAAAATCACACACTTTTAAGAGCCTTTCCTTTAGAAATCTCAAGTACACCTGTTTGTTTAGAAACCCGAACTTGATTTGTGCACCAATGGACCGAAATAGTGAGTTAAAGCCTTGATAGGACCCGAAACTGGATGCTTAATAGTTTATCAACTCAATCTAAGTCGATTTTCACAACCTTTCACCTAGTGAACTATTTCTAGGTCTTACACTCTTTTGCCTAAAAGAAAATTTAGCAACTTTGAAAATTAAAAGACGAGTTGGATGGTTTTTAATGCTTGAATCACCAACAAGCGCTTAAATTGACTAATCTAAATAGTTGCGAAAATGAGGGTGCGAAGAGACTTCAATCAATCCAAATTAAGAAATGATAACGAGTGTCACTAGGAGCCCTGGCCCAAGTGTACCGTGGCCTTAGTCGTGTGACAACTTGTTTGATCTTCCACAAATAATTGGAGAAAGGATTACGAAAATTGCTAGGAGCCCTGGCCCAAGTGTACCGTGGCCTTGGTCGTGCATTTATTTGTTTGATCTCCCCGGTGCGTCATGTGCCGGTAGCTCAATCCAAGTCTCAATAGCGTAAAACCCTAAGTGATGTAAATCATCGCAACTCGACTTACACAATTAATTCTAAATTGGTGAACTGTTGTTTATCTCTCTCGTTATAAAATTCTCGGACTTGCTAAATTTACTTTTCACAAACTTTTGTAAGACATAGAAAGGAACGGGTGAGTAACTTTGAAGTTCCATTTGACTGATGAAATAGAAGCTAGGGTACTTAATTGGCTAAACTCTCATTAGGACCAAGAGTTGCATGGCTTAATTATTGGGACACTAAACCCTTGTACTTGATGAATTCTAATTGACTGGCTTGATTTGCTTGTGTGATTGACTGTGGGCATTAGTATTTGATTTCTAGTGTAACTTCGGTTTGGGTAATTGTTTTTAAGTCTAAGTATAGTCGAACTCAAAGTTTAAGCTCTTGCTTGAGGACAAGCAAAGTTCAAGTTTGGGGGGATTTGATATCTCATTTATTTGTTTGTATTTGGACCGTACTTGGCACCTAAATTTGACCCAAACCTTGTTATTATTTGACATTTCCTTGTATTTTTCCAGGATTCGGCTTTGCCGTCGCTTTAGCTCATTGTATACAGGTTTTGATGAAGGACAAGAGGAAAACAGACTCAGAGAAGCTCATGATGCTTGCTTTTAGGCCAGACGACTCATTCCTTGCGCTAGGCACCGTCATACGGGCCACATGCCACCTCAGACACTAAGTCCTGGCTCAGTTCGGATCGAACACCTTCAGTTCGGATCGAACACCTTCAGTTCGGACCGAACCAAGCTTTGCATCGGACTTAGCCATCTCCACTGCTCACTTCGGACCACATGTCCCCAGTTCGGACCGAACCACAACCTGTTCGGGTCGAACTCAGTGCAGAAGCTCCCATTCCACTCCAGTCCGAAGCAGCATCTCTCCGGGTCAAACTGACCCCTGGCTGGCCCCGAATTGACACCTTTGGCATGTTTTTCTACATTGGAAGGTTGATATCTGGCGAGATCTCATGCCCTGGACGACCTAGCTTGCTCCCCAAGCATCTGAGGCTTCTATAGAAGGTCCCCTCGGCCCTGACGGCAGACTCTCTTGGCTCTGGACGATTTTGCACACCCCCGGGGAGTTCTTCATCGATTCTTGTGCTCCTTCCATTGTTTTCGAGGCGACGGCAGCGACTAGCTCTAGATCTCACGCTCATCCACTATTCATTGGCTGAGAAGACTGAGTATTAGCTTTAAAGGAGTATTTTGGTTTATTCTTTTGATGCTTTTATCTTTATTTTCTATGGGCTTGTATCTTTTTTGCTTTATTATTGTTATCATGTGTTGTTCCAGTACGATGTCTGAGTAGTTTACTTTAGTCTTAGGGTAAGATGTAGCTTAGGTTTAGTTTGATGTTGTTGTTATGATTATGCTTGATACTTGACATGCTATTTATCTATTTGGAATTAATTGTTGCTTAGTTTATTTGCTGTTGTTTGATTTATCTTGCTTCTGAATCTACTGCAGGGTTTGGTTAAGTTACTAATTTAAACAAACAATAGTTGTAAGTTAAGTGTTCGGGTTAAGCCACAGATCTGAAAGGATAGGCTAGGTGTGCTGAAAGGCACAACTTCTGAACTGCTTGAAAGAGTGTTTAGATAACTAAGGAAATCGAATAGTAAAACTCTTGTAAACTTGTACCGACACGAAAGTTTAGGTCTAGTGAACTTGGGCGAGTTTGGTAGAGTCCTGTACTAGTTTCTGGCCCGATAGGCGAAAGTTGAGGGTTAGGGATTGTAGTTATAGCCAGTCCAGACTCGTGGCATTGTCAAAGTCAAGTGTACCACTCAAGAACTCAGATCCACGCCTCCAGTTCGGATCGAACTGGTCTAGTTCGGACCGAACTGAAGGCAGGATTTCTAGGATTTCGAATTGATTATGAAAGTAATTGGTTTGGTCTTTCTAGAAGCTAAATCCTAGTGAAATCTGATCCCTATGACGCCTTTTTATCATTAGTAAAACCCCAATTTTATCTTGTGTTTGTTTAATTGTTTGAGTTTTGTTATTAGAGTCTAAAACTCCCAAAAACATCTACCTTCTTGCACTTTAGTTTTAGTGCCTTATTTTATTCAAAAACATCCCTTTTTACGTGTCTAGCTTTTGAGAACCCGTAAGTCCGGTACTCAGAAATCCGTCCCTTGGGTTCGACCCTAAACCTTACTCCCAACGACTAGTGAAGTTAGGTTCTAGGTACAAATTTATTTGATACTTAGTTCTTAAAACCTTCATCACAAATGACTAGTGAAGTTTGGTTCTAGGTGCAAATTTATTTGATACTTATGTTCTAAAACCTTCATCAGGAAGAATGATAATGGATCTCGAACGAAGGGTGATCCGAATCTCAGATAGGTTGAGAGAGGAAGCCGAAACCCGAAAGAGAACCAAGATGCAAAAAGGAAGCAAAGACAGTCAGGAGGATAAAGCGGCAACTCCTCAACAAAGGAGAGAGGTTGGCATCTCCATTCTAAAAGGGTACCAGCCGGAAGCCGGGCCGGATCACCCTAAGGAAAAGGGGAAGGAGCCGATGAATCCCTTGTACCCGCTGCTCCGGACCAGATAGAGATGAAGTGGCCAATCAAAATGTTGGAAACAAAAGGACCCATAAAGACAAATACCAGGTGGATGTGAGGTTGACCAAGATAAAAGACCCATCATCCAAAAGTAAGGTAATCAGCAAATCACCGAGCAGGATTCGCATTTCCGAAGAAGTACATAAGACAGAGAAGGGAACTTTTGCTAATATCAAGTCTCCGGTCTCTAAAGAAAAGCTACCTAATGGGTGTGTCCAACAAGAACTCCGGCCCGTAAATGAACACAACCCAAAGAGGAAAAAAGAGAGGTGCAGAAAATACTGTGAATACCACCAGACATGGGGTCATTCTAGAGAAGAATGCGTGACCTGGCCCAACAGCGACGGCGACACTTCGGATGAAGAAATAGAAGAAGAAGCATGCCATGCAACGACCTGATACTCGGACTCTGAAAATTCAGAAGAGGAAGACTCAGAAAAGTCAGTTTATGACAGCCCGGAAGAATAGACGACTGTGATGGCTACCCGCCTGGTGACAATCATGTCTCTAGGAAGTGACTCGGAAGAGAGTGGAACCGAAGAGGAATAAAAGGCAGTGTAGCCCCCTCCGAGCCGGCCAGTCCAAATGACACGACAAACCCCAGCCAAAACCCAACAAAAACAAAAGGGACAATGCAATGTCAGCCTAAGGTCTGGCACCAGGATACCTGAAAGACAAGCCCCAAGGGAGGTCCCCCATGACCGACGAAGAACTCCGGACGATGCAGTCACTGAGGGAGACGCAAGGACGAATGGCAACAAACCTAGAATGACGGTAGGTGACTACAATGCGGTAGCACACTTACGCAAAATAACAGCCCTGTTGAGAGTCTTCGATGCTCTCATGGAGTCACAAGAACTTCGTGAGGCTCTCATATATGCCTTGCAAACCCTGCTAGCTTTCAGGCATACTTCGCCTAGGAAATTAGGGAAGGTGCGGCTCAAGTCGAGCCCGAACCGCACATTACCTTCACTGATGAATATTTGATGGTTGGAACATCAGACCACAACAGGCCTCTCTGTACACAACTAACGTCATATATGGCAAGAAAATCAATAAAATTCTGGTCGACGCAGGGTCTTCTATCGGCATAAACCCGTTGAAGACCTTGGTTCAACTCTCCCTCAGCATCAGAGAAACCAAGAAGGACAAAATCTGGATCCACGGGTTTAATCACCAGTACCAGAAGGCCTTGGGATCCACCATCATCGACATAGATTTCGGTGAACTCGTAACAGCAGTGAAGTTCTTCATCATTGAGGCTGACACTACCTATAAAGCACTATTGGGGAGGCCGTGGCTTCATGAAAATGGTCTGGTCCCCTCCTCATTACACTAGTGCGTCAAGTTCACCCGAGACGGTAAGTAGTGTGTAATCGCAGGTGACGACCGACCTTTTGAGGCACATGAGGCCGAATTGGATGATGCAAAATACTACCAGCCCAGGCTTGAACAGGGGGCATAACCCAAGAAAAACACTCCCTCATCAGATGCTGTTAGAGAAGCAATAAAAAGGGTGGTACTCAAAGCCGCCATCAAAGCGCAAACAACCCAGATGCTGTGGGGGAATGATAGCGAGCCAGAGTCCTCTGAAGGAGCTGGAGACGATGTCCACATCCCAGTCCGAACTTGCGAGGGAAAGAACCACACTCCTCGTGAAAGGGAACGAACCTCTAAATTAAGAACATTCACTCTCCCACCGAAAGTTGAGGAACTAGAATACGGGACAGTAGTCTATCCCAGTATTCGCTTTGTCAAAATAGGAGAAGTCGACCAAGAAAATGAGCAGACTTCCCCTAAAGATTGGAAGCGACGGTTCGAGGAGAATGAAGATGAAACCAAAGTCTCCCCTAAACTCCAGAGAAACACTGACAACCTGCCTGATGGACTTGAACCATCGAGCGCATTGCTTAGAGCCCATTCCAAAAAGGCGAGTTGAGATATTTCAAAGGCTCTGGAATGGTGACTCGAATGAAGTGACCAGGCTTGACGGAAAGACTGCAAACACCCAAGGTCTTGGCTTCGAAGCACAGACAGGAGTATGAAAGCCCAAAGTGTCTAAAACAACTCAAATGCAGACATGCCGGCATGTTTCTTCCGCCGAAACATGGAGGAGGAACAATTCCAGGAGACGAGTTTATGACGAGTTAACCATGTTTGAAATGCTCCAAAGACGCTTTCAAGATATGGTTCACTCACAGCAAGAAGTCGAGTGCTCCATGGAACGCTTGGTCGCTCGAAACCATGACCTTCGTTGTCAAATAGCGACAAAGGAGCTGGAGAACCAAAAATATTGCGAGAAGATAAGAGATCTCCAATGGCGAGTTAGTAGATTACGGTAGGAGATATCCCGGCTCCAAGACACTGGTGAAAGGGACAAAGACATGATAATTCAAGTGTCTCGGAGGAATCTATCATGCCAGAAGGAGATAGAATTGCTCAGCCTAGAGGCAAAGAAGGCCAAAGACGCTCTTGTGTCCACCGCGAAGGCCGGTCACAACTGGAAGACGCTCAGTCGCACACTTGTCACAGAGTCACCATATCCGAGATGGAGGAAGAAGACAAAGACCTTGGAACCGGTGATGAAGGAAATGACCCCGATGAAGGCCCACCGACACAAGAGGCGAGTTCGATCGACTAAGTGAAAGAATGTTTTCAAAATGCGCTCCAAAACGTGCTCCAAATATAGAGTAGAAAGCGCTTCAAAATAGAGTAGAAAGCCAAGACGAAGAGTGCACAAGACGAAGCGGTTCTTCGACAGAAGATTCATGAACTGCAAGAGCTGACGTCCCAATATAGAGTAGAAAGCCAAAGCAGTGGGTGTCAAAAATAAAGGACTTATCTCCATACAAAAAAGAGAAGAGGAGAAGAGTTCTCTGACATAAATAGAAACCCATACTCCAATTGGCATCAGCATGAAGAAACCAAAAGCCAGGGATATACATGTCACCGGGTCACTATAACAGAAGTTGAGGAGGAAGAAGAAGTCCTCAAGGCTGAACTTGAGACACCGGAAGGCGAACAGTTCATCTTAGCAACCAAGAGCGCCCCAAAAGAATTGGAAGAAGGGGGTCAAAATACGATTGATGAGCTTAAATCAGTAAACCTAGGCACTGAGACAAACCCGCGACCTACCTTCATCAGCACCTCCTTCTGTCCAGATGTTGAAAGAAAGCAAACATAGCTCTTGAAAGAATATTGGGATTGTTTTGCCTGGAACTACGGCGAAATGCTAGGACTAGACCCAGTCGTGGCAGTTCACAAGTTAAAAACGGGCAAATCCGGGTTTGTGTAGATTTCCGAGACCTGAACAAAGCATGTCAAAAAGATGATTTTCCTTTACCCGTAACGGAAATTATAGTGGACCATACTTCTTCTTATGTGGTTTACTCGTTCGTGGACGGACATTCCAGATACAATCAGATCAAGATGGATGAAAGTGATAAAAAGCACACAGTCTTTCGCATACCAATTGGCATCTTCTGCTACAAGGTCATGCCTTTTGGGTTGAAAAATGCAGAAGCCACATATCAAAGAGCAATGACCAAGATCTTCGACGACCTAATGCATAAAGTTATGGAGTACTACGTCGACGACTTGGTGGTGAAATCCCACTTACATGATGAACATTTGGCCAGCCTCAGGCTGATGTTCGACCGGATGAGAGCTCATACCATAAAGCTCAACCCCTTGAAATGCACTTTCATGGTCTCATCTAGGAAGTTCCTCGGCTTCGTAGTACGACATCGCAGCATCGAGATCGACCCAAAGAAAATTAGGGCTATCCAGGAGTTGCCACCTCCCAAGACACTCAAACAGCAACAATGCATTTGAGGACATCAAGCAATACTTGCTAAAGCCACCAGTCTTGGCGGCGCCTATCCCAGGAAAACCTCTTGTCCTTTATACCACAGCATTGGATGGGTCACTGGGGGCACTGTTGGCCCAAGAAAATGAAGAAGGAAAAGAGAATGCCCAAGAAAATGAAGCAGAACATGCCTATACCCCAATCGAGAAACACTGTCTAGCCCTTGTCTTTACGGACAAGAAACTCAGACATTACATGCTAGCACACAAGGTCACATTGATCTCTAAAACCAACCCCCTGAAATACCACATGACCCGACCTATGCTCACGGGTCGACTGGCAAGATAGGCTGTCGCGTTAATGGAGTTCGACATAACCTATGCACCCCAAAAGGCGATTAAGGGACAAGCCTTAGCCGATTTCCCAGATGAAGAAACCCTACACACAAACAGTGAAGAGGAATATTGGAAGATGTATTTCGATTGATCTTCCTCCATCCAGCCAGCAATCAAGCCAGACTTGCCCAAACGACAGGCCGGAGTAGGCGTGGTCTTTGTTACACCAGAAAAAGACATTATCAGATACGCTTTGAATCTGACGGATCCGCGCACCAACAACGAGGCCGAATATGAAGCTCTCATCGCCAGGCTCGACATCGCTCTAGACATGGGCGTGGAAAAGATGAAGGTCTTTGGCGATTCCCAATTGATACTCAGCCAGCTGGAAGGGCAGTTCAAAATAAGAAAGCTGGAGCTAGTAAAATACCATGAAAGAGCTCTAGAGCTAATAGCAAATTCACCAACATCGCATTGGAGAAGGTACCCAGATCTCTAAATGGGAAAGCCGATGCTCTGGCTCGTCTGGCCAATGAACTCAGCGATCCGGATCAAGAAGAAATTCAAATCCTAGTCCACAGTAGGAGATCACTATCTCCATCCTTCCCAAAACCCTTAGAGGAAAATGAGGAAAGCGCTCTATTTCTAGAAGTGGCATCTTGGGAAGAGGAAATCATACAAGAATGGGGTGAGACTACCCAAGTCATGGTTGCCGAAGACACCCACGATGAAGACTGGAGAAAACCTTTCCTCGACTTCTTTCAACAAGGGAGACTCCTTGCAAATAAAGGGCTCCGGGAACAAATCAGAAAGAGAACTTTGAGATATGTCTGTCAACAACACTTTATATTGGAGGTCTTATGATGGTGCATGGCTAAGATGTATCACGAGAAATGAAGGCTACCAAGTTATGAAGAAAGTACATTCCGAGGCGTGCGGGTCCCACCAGTCAGGCTCCAGGATGCGGGTCCAGATCAAGTTATTGGGCTATTATTGGCCCATGATGATTGCTGATTGCGATAACTCCTCCAGATAATGCCATATGTGTCAAATCCACGGAGATTTCATCCACCAGCACCCAAATGCACTACACCCGACCGTGGTGTCCTGGCCCTTTGAAATTTGGGGAACAGACATAATAGGCCCTATTGACCCTCCAGCCTCGAACGGGCACCGTTTCATCTTGGCCGCAACCGACTATTTCTCCAAATGGGCCGAGGCCCGGTCATATCGAGAAATCAAAGCCTCAGACGTGGTGAAATTCTTCATGGCTAACATCCTTCATAGATACGACACTCCCAGAAAGATTATCTCTGACAACGGGACCGCCTTTAAGAATGCCAAGATAGACGAATTCACCAGAAAATATAACGTCGAATGGAGATACTCTTCCATATACAACCCCAGAGCCAATGGATTGATCGAAGCATTCAATAAAACCAAGATCAATATTCTCCGAAAGACAATAGGGGATAATCAAAGAGATTAGTACAACAAATTGCCAGAAGCACTTTGGGCATACCGAATTACACATCAGACTCCCACTCAAGCCACGCCTTACTCCCTGGTGTACGGGATAGAGGCAGTCTTACCCATCGAGGTCGAACTCCGTTCATTAAGAGGGGCCATGGCCTTAGAAATCCCCCTAACCAAACAGATACAGCTCAGATTAGAAGAGTTGGATGGAATGGATCAAAGAAGACTCATCGCGCAAATTGGTGTTATGAAAAAATTTCAGGCTCGAATGACGCGGGCCTATGAAAAAATTTCAAGACCAGGAGCATTCAGAAAAGGTGAATTGGTGTTAGTGCTAAAGCAACTGGTCACTGGCCGGCATCACAGCCCCAAGTTCACACCCAACTGGGAAGGTCCCTTCATAATAGACCAAGTTTATGATGGAGGAGCCTATCTCCTTACCACAAAAAATGGAGAACATCATTTGCCAGTCCTAAATGGAAGATATCTCAAGAAATACTATAGCCAAAACCAACCCCCAGAACATGTAAAACCTCAACAGCATCCAGAAGAAGACTTCATTACCAACTGGGTCGAGGCCCACGAGGGAATGACACAGCTGTTCTCACAACGGTGAGACACGAAATTGGTGAAACTTACCGGTGAAATTTACCTCACAAAGAATCCATGTTGAGGGGATCTGTGTGGTCCCTGAATACCTGGAGCATGGTGAAAATTACCCCAAATATTAATCCGCTTCATGAAGGAGCCTGTTTGGCTCCCGAAAGCGAAAAGGGTATTTGAGGATGCTAAGACCTGTGTGGAAAGATGAAAATACCCAGACCACTCCCCATGAAGTACATCTGAGGGCGTGAGTCTAAAACCCCAACCTATGTTGAGGAAGACTATGTGGCTTTCGAATACACTGGTTGGAAACCCTTACCCATTACATTCCCATAATCCGTTTTATGAGGGAACCTGTGTTGTTCCTGAAAGCGAAAAGGTGCTTGAGGAGGCTCAAACCTTGGTGGTAGCTGAAAGCACCGAGGACACGTCCCATGAAGCATATCTGAGGGCGTGAGCCTCACCAATCCACCGCGTTCCATAGTAAGATAAGGATCTCAAAGGCGATTTGCCCTCATGGCCCCATAAGTCGACCTTTACACCCAGCAAAACATTTAACAATTCCCACGGTTCATGCCTAGAGCTGTACCTCAAACTGCTATACATCTACCTATATTCCCATAAAATATGCGTATATTTAGACTACAATCCTCATGGTTCATGCCTAGAGCTGTATCTCAAACAGCTATACATATACGTATATCCCTATATAGATGTGTATATCCAGACTACAACCCACGGTTCATGTCTAAAGTTGTACCTCAAACAACTTTACATGTATGTATATTCCCATAATATATGCGTATATCCAGACTACAATCCTCACGGTTCATGCCTAGAGCTGTACCTCAAACAGCTATACATATACATATATCCCTATATATATGTGTATATCCAGACTACAACCCACGGTTCATGCCTAGAGTTGTACCTCAAACAGCTATACATGTACGTATATTCTGATAATATATGCGTATATCCAGACTACAATCTTCACGGTTCATGCCTAGAGTTGTACCTCAAACAACTATGCATATACGTATATCCATGTATATATGTGTATATCCAGACTACAATCCTCACGGTTCATGCCTAGAGCCGTACCTCAAATAGCTATACATATACGTATATCCCTATATATATGTGTATATCCAGACTACAATCCACGGTTCACGCTTTAGCTATACCTCAAACAGCCATACACTCCAAAAAAAGAAACACTCCTACAGTTTAGCTATACCTTAAAACAACATACAATCATTCAAACAACTCACGGTTAAGTTGAACCTTAAACAGCTATATAAAGCACCAATAGTCATGACAACCACACTAATTAAAAAAAGAAGAAGGACAAAGCCAGTAGCAAGGACGAGTATCACCAAAAAAAAGAGAAAAAATACAAAAGAAGACACTTATGCAGGCTGCAGGGCCACATTCTTGGCCAGGTTGTCAACAGCCTCAGATAATGACTGAAGTATAGCTTCTATAGCTCCCAGGCGCGCATGCAACTCTCCAAACTGCTGGTCCAGTTGAACATGAACTGGTGGAGGGTCCCCGATGGCAGACCCGTTATCCGAAGGAGGGGAGGCTTCTCTTATCGGGCTGTACTGGTTCACAGCAGCATTTTCCTGCAAGATATAGCTGTTAAGCAACTGATTGGGATCGAGCAATAAACGACCACTATGATCACCAACCCACCCAAAAGAAGGCAAGACATCCAGAAGCTTGCGATGATATGCCACATTCCTCTCAGATATGGGATTTCCCCACAATATGTCAGACATTGGAATCTGAGCCCGACGCATCAAAGCCACTATCAGATGACCGTAAGGCAAACTCTCATGTGTGAACCTCACCGCCTGATGCATATGCTGAAGGACCAGACTGGCCATATTGGGCTTATCACGCTTGAGGATAAGCGGACGAAGATAAAACAAACCGTCTGATCGAGTGAGGCTGGTCAAGCTCCCTTGTGGGAAGAGAATTTGAGTCACCACCAAGAAGAGAGCCCTGTGAATAAATTCAGAGGAGATCAGGAGTGCTCAACTAAGAAGAACACAAATAAGGACATACCTGTGAAGGGCAGGCAAGTGCTCAGTGGATACAACCTCAGCACCCCTTTCATAAGGATGGGATTTAAACGAGCAATGGTAGGCGCCAAAGGTCCTAAAGCCCTGAGGCCAATGCTCGTAAGCATACACAGACACACCACACAGGTTTTCGGTAGCCTGGATAAGAGTCGCCATGTCCTCGATCCTAACATGGAACTCCCTGCCAAATAGATAAGAGGAAGCAGAGGGAACTCCAAAGTGATCATATACTACACTAAGATTGGCATAAAACAAACGCACAATCGAAGGATGGTATGGACGATCGAACAATGTCAAACCCTTAAGATTCCAATCATCCAGCGAGCCATTGAGTAAGTTCTTATGCTGACCCACCATAACGCTGTCACGATGAAAGAAAAAACAGTTGGCTAATGAACACTGATCACCGCCAGTATTATACATATGACAGTCAAAGGCTTTGGCATCGTGAAAAGGATAGCGATTTAAGGGTTCCGAGACCAGTTAGGAACAGCGGGATCTGGGCTCACCACCGAAGAACTAGAAGCATCCCTGAGGCGTTTTGGATTCGAGACAGACATGATGAAAATGGGTACAAAAGCTAAATCCTAAAAAATAAAGCAAATGTAGCGGCATCGCCGCGGCGTTTAAATAAAAGGTGGAAGATCGTGATGCCAGGATCCTAGTTTAAACGCATACGAGTTGCAGGCACTACAAGCATATCACATAAATTGCAAAACATAGAAAAATACAATCCAGAAAGATATCACATAAACATAAAGCACTACAAGCATCTGGCCTCATACAGACTTATAAAATAAGTCAAATATAATGTCACGACTGAAGTCTGAAAGTGCAATAAAAAGAAGATACAAGGAGTATAGCGACTCCGTAAGTCTCTATCCTATCTCTAAAGGATCAGCGACTCGATCTCGTACCCATCCTGGAAACAAGGCTCGGTCATGCCACTACCCCCTGAAAGTGGCTCTGTGGCCCCATTACCCTCCGAAAGTGGCTCTGTAGCTTCGCTGCCAACAGGGCTACCCACAGGAGAGACCCCAAGACAAGGAAAGGCCAGCACAACATCAATAATCGCTCCCTCTATGCCGCTATCCTCCGACATCGACTCAGCATCAGTCCCACCGGGTGTCACCAACCATATACTGTCGGAACCTGGCAAGTCAGCTAGCATAACTCCTAGTGCAAGCATGTAACTCGTCCCGATACCCGGAGGCGGAGTGAAGTTGATGGGGTCCTCACCTAACAAAACGGCTGCCCAGTCCGAATAATCCAGCATCATCCCCGACAAAGGCACCATCATCATATCTATATCCTGCATGGTGACGTCACGAAGAGCCTGAAGATCGCGGTCATCAAACAGATCACCCATCACCTCCTCCACTGAAAAGTACAAAAAAAGAGAAGAACGAGATAACTAGATGCTCACTTTGCAGCAATGTCCACGGGAACCACAAAACATAGGGTACCTAGAGAAGGCGGAATAGTAAGAGCAGTGTCAGTGCCCTCCTGAACCTCCGGCTCCACGCCAGGAACAGCACCTGAAAGCTCATCCACACTTGCGAAGTTCCGAGAAGAAAATCCGTACTGACGGCATAGCTGTCGTAAACCTGAGGCCCAGAGATCAACATCAAAGGCCCTTAGTCAAACTGGAAGTCACCCTACATAATTTTTTAGCCCATAATGAGATGTCATGAATACCGGGATGTGTAAAATAAGCAAAGTACAGTAGATAGAGGAGGTACGATACCTAGCCCTCGGAGTAACCCCAGCACCGTCACCGGAACTATAGCTAAAGAGTCGTCCAGAACAAACGGATCGTCGTCCCCAAGGAATGGAGCAGGAATGGCAGAACTAGGGTACATAATCTCCTCTAATGGAACCTCCAATGCCTCCACCTCTATCTCCTCTATCTCAACCTCCTCTGTTTCAACCTCAGTGGGAGTAATCACAACGCCCTCTGCTGCAAAAGACTCGACAACAGGCATCACGGCTGCCTCCCTAACTCCGTGCGGAGTGGTCACATCTATCTCACCGGTCCCGGGGTCAACAACAAGAGCGTTACCCCACAGCCCGGAGCATGAAGTACCTGCATATCAGATATAAGATGACGCAATGGAAGCAAAATAAAGAAGAAAACCATAGAAGAAGAAAGAAAAGAAACCAGTGAAAGGTGCAAGTAAAGGAGGCTCCATCAAGAATCGGGTATCAGACGAACCCTCCCCTAATCTCCGCTCAACTCATAACGAGATGTCTGCTCCAGAAGCGGAGAATCCTCGCGACACCTCTTCCTTAACTCTATGCGAGCCTCCTCCTCTGCATGCTATTCCGGATACTCTGGAGAAGGACAATGAGGCGTATCAGGCTACCGCCGAGAGATTAGAGATCAGGCTCGGGCTCAGGCCCAGGTATACCTGACAAAGGAATCGGCAACATGAACTAAGGCACACGGATAGAAGAACAAAATGACATCCAGACAAATACCACATACCTGTGTACAGGGCCCAGAATCGATAGCTCTTGGTCCCAAGCAAGCACGCTTGAGATGCATCATCCTCTGTCGGAGGGTTACCCTCGAGCTTAAAGTAAAAATGGCCTAAGTTGCATTCCCCCAGACCTGGTTCATGTCAAAGGTACATACAATAAAGGAAAGGGAGTAAAGAAAGGAAATAAAAAAAAGAGAAAGTATAAAGGTCAGAGAAATACCTAGAATAGAACCGCCCGGAGATACAGGTAACTCGCTAAAGCTAGCAGGACGAAAAGTGAGAGGAACCTGCCTATCTACCCCCTGAGTGCCTCTCAAAGGTCGAAAACCACCCAAGGAAGCGTCTAGATACGGCGGAATGAAACGGGTAGGCGGATAGACTCGCTCCATAATAAGGTCAAAAGAGTATGAATGAGGAATGATGGCCCATCCTCTAAACCAACGATCGTGGCCTATAGTCATACAACCCTCTCTCTCAGGGTCAGGCACATCACATTTGCTCCCAGTACCCAGACGTAATGCAAATGCAACCTGATCTACACAATATTGTAGAGATATCTCTTTCGGAGGATCATGGAGTGAAGATGAAGGGACATCCTGATCATATCCGAATTGTCATGCACACTTCTGGGGAAGATAAGCCTTAGAAATGACCCGATCACCTATGCGAACCATTTGAGCCCAAATCCAAACGCGTCGAAGCATCGGATCCAGGCACACGCGCAGCGCATCGATGCGATTCCAACAGCGCCTTGCTGACTCGATCAAGTCTGAGTTGGGCTGGACACGTGTCGATACCTAATTGGCCGAAAACTATGGGTCCTACTACCGTTAACGGTTAAAAAAAAAAAACAAAAGAAAAAGCTTACCTAAAATGGAAAAGGTGTGGCACCGGCGAAGAAAAGAGCTATGTCGCCGTCCTGCGCCACCATCTCCTAAACCAACTTCACCACTGTGTAGACGACGCATCCACGATCACAACGAAACCTGATTCGACGAAGAGAAGATCCTGGAGAGAGTTAATTTGACAGGGATTTGAGGCGGGTAGCAAAGAATAGAAACCCAAAATTCCCCAAAATTAGCAGAAAATTAGCAAGATATGTTACCTCTGAAGCTTTTCTAGGTACTCAGGGGAATCGAGGCGGCCAGCCAGGTGTCAATTTTGTCGGAAAGAAGGAAAATCACCATCAGCCATGGCGATGAGCTCGACACAGACGACAATTTTGAAATGGGAAAGAAGAAAGGTGCACCCAATCTTCAGTTCATGCCCTTACAACTGAATGGATGTGAGTGCGTGTTCAAGAGATGTAAAAGTGCTGCATAAAGCCAAGATTTTCGTAGTGGCATGGATACTGGAGACGTCCAGTGGGGAAAAGACATTGCTATCGCTGAAACGGAGATGAAATTCTTCCTCCTGTCACCTCTGACATCTGCAAAGCCCATCTTATACCTGAGGAAACTAATAGGCCAAGCGGGTGCATGAACCAGACGTGATGAGTCAAAAAGGAGGGGACAGTAATAATCATGCACTGTACCACCTTGTACTATCTCCAGAGGTAAAGTGAGTGTGGATGTGGTACCACAGAGGATGTACCAAGCTTCATATGTGCTCAATTAGCCGAATTGTTCAATCTTAAATCCGACGGGTGGATCTCAAACAGCATTGTCAAATATTTCTAAAGCCAAACAAGAAGGGGCACTGTAGACAATCCAAATAGTTTTCTTCAAAAGTTACTCAGAAAACTGAAATTCACTTGAATATACAGATGTCACAATGCTTTATTGCACTCCTTGGCGCCAGGAATGATACACATCATCATCCAGCTATGTGATATCAGAAGGGTAGAAGAGGAAAATAAAAATGAAATTTCTCATTTATGCCCTCTATACTCCTAAACTGAGCCTAACAAAGGAAAGGGTGACTGATAAAGGACATAAATACCCCAAATAAACCCAACTTTGCTTATTAAGCTTATCATTCCTGACTACGGGACCCTATGTACCCAGTCTCATGTATATACTGCCACACACAGAGCTACACAGGAGCTGCTATCGGAATCAGGATCTTGGAGCAATGGAGAGAAGCATAAGCAACATCATGCGTCTGTAATGCCCAGATGGCTAGGTACCCAGGCAAGATGCTTTGTATCAAGCCACACTCCCTATCCTCAGCATGCAAGGTGATGAAGGAATTAAACCTTAAGTATCAAATAAATTTATACCTAGAACTCAACCTCACTAGTCGTTACGGTAAAGCTTTAGGGTCGAACCAAGGGGACGGATTATGAGTACCGAACTTATCTTTTCTCGAAATCTAGACAAGCAAATACGAGTGGTTTGTGTAACTAAATAACAAACAAGACAAACAGTGCAAGAATGTAGATGTTTTTGGGTATTTTTAATATAAAATATGCAAACAAAGGTCCTAGGGTTCAGATTTCACCTTGGTTAGGACTCTAGAACACTGGACTTGTCACTTTCGTGCATAGAACAATGTTTTGCAAGCGTTCAACTCTCAGTTCGGTTCGAATCAGACCCGTTCGGTCTGAACAGAGAGTGAAAGTGTGTGGTTTTGACTTTTTATAGTACTTTATGCTTTGTGTCAGGGTTTGTTGGCTAAACCTAGACTTCTAAACCTCAGCGTTCGCCTGTTGGACTAGGGTCTGGTTTAATCACAACCTAACCTAATGAGTTTAACTAAATCGCAACTTTTGGTAAAGACTTAATCAACCTAAACTTGTTTGTTGGTTTTCGTAAGGATATTTAGACGTCTTTTGAACCATCTAAAAACCACGCTTTTGGCATAAGTTAATCTCCCCTTTCGGAGCTACGATTTACCCCAGGTACTTTATCTAAATTAACTTGACTAACCTAATTTTGGAACTTAACTAAATGTGGCCATCATCTAGAAGTTTAATCAGATTTAATCAAGCAATTCAAACAAGCAATTAACATAATTCTCAACAAAGCAAATCAACAAAACATATTATAAAATATCCAGTCAAATCACAACATCAAAACCTAAGTTATTTCCCTACTCCTAAGACTGCATTAATTAAAAACACACAAGAAATAATATATAGAAATAACAAGATACAAGCCCATGAGAATTAGAGAAGAAAAACATAAAAGAATAAACCAACTACTCCCTTATGCTTCCAAACAACTTCTAGGGCAGTGGGGTGTTGCAAGGCGTGACTCCAACCTTCCTCTTGCTGCCGTCGCTTCAAGATTCGGGTTTGCTTCGATGAATTTGGTGGAAATAGCGCTAGAAAGGAGGAAGGAGGCCATAGAGGCCTCCTCCTCCAAGATGGAGGCTAGGGTAACCAAAGATGCCTCTCTTCTGGGAGAAAGAGGCTTATATGGCATGTCTCAAACACTTGGGCAGGAGGCTAGGGCGTTAAGGGAAGAAAATCCACTAAAATAATGAGTTTCCATGCATGAAAACCTTCCAAAACATCTATGTCGGCTCTCTGTTCGGACCGAACTAGTCCCAGTTCGGACCGAAGTAGTCCCAGTTCGGACCGGACAGAGAGTAATTCCAGCATATAGTATTTTAGGCATAATTTCTTCATTCGGACTCCGATTGAGGTGATTCAAAAACCGTTGTAAAGCTTAGGAAGAGCTCTACAATGCTATGGATTCAATTTAGTCATTTTGATATCCAAAATTCTCCCTTTTTTTGCAATTATTGTATGTTTGGTTCGAGTAGAGCCCCGTTCGGTCCGAGCATGAGTCATTCGGTTCGAACAGTGGCCTGGACAGTGCCTCTAAGTGCTAGGAATGAGTCGTCTAGCATATGCCAAGTGCGAAAATCCATCTGAAATTCGAGAATCCACCAGAAATCATCAAGAAACCTGAAAACAAGAGAAAAGACGACGGTAGAGCCAATTCCTAGAAAATCATAGCAATTTATTAAATAATTTCATGGTTTAAGTTTCATTTGAGTGTCAAGTATGGTCCAAATACTCACAAATAATAACGATATCAAATCCCCCCAAACTTAAACTTTGCTTGTCCTCAAGCAACGCCCTAAGCTTTGAATTTTGGAATGTACTTAGACTTAAAAATCGAGTCGAATCCCAAACCAAGAAATGCGGTGAAACCAATTGCTTATGCCTAAAGTTTTTCACACTTCAACAGATAGAGCTCAATCAAAATTATTTTCAAGTACTAAGTTTAGATTTCTACTAGTAAATCAATGCCTCTCTTGGCCCTAATAAAGCTTTTCTTAGTTCAAGAACTCTAGCTTCACTTCATCAATTCACATGCAATCTCAATTTCAATTATCCGTTCTTTTTCGTGTCTCAACAAAATTTGTAAAGAAGTTTTATCAAAGTTGGAAAATTTATAATGAACTAACTCAACCGAATTCTTTAGTTTTCACCAATTTATTTGTGCAAGTCGAGTCGCGGTGATTTACATCACTTAGGGTTTTACGCTATTTAGACTTGGATTGAGCTACCGGCACATGACGCACCGGGGAGGTCGGACCGATTTTTATGCCTTACCGCTACGGTCCACTTGTGGATCAATTACGCCTTACCGCGACCACCCTCCAATATTTGTGGATTTTTGTTTGTTTGATTTTTAAGTCTCTTCGCACCCTCATTTACGCAACTATTTAGATTTTGTCCAATTTAAGTTTGCTTGTTGGTAATTCAAGCGATTAAGACTAAGTCAAGATTCATTTTATACGTTCCAAAATTGATAAAAATTCTTTTTAACAAAAGTTTGCAAGCCAAAAATCAGTTCACTCGGCAAAAACTTGTGAGAGTTGACTTAAAGTGATTTAACAATTTCAAGCATCCAAAAATCGAGTTCTATCCTTTCAAAACAATTTCACTTCGGTCCATTGGTGCATAAAGATCAACTAGAGATGTCTAAACATTCTAAAGCACTTGAGAAAACTTTTGATTCGCTTAAAACCTTTTCAAAACAGTGTGAAATTATCATTCAAATCCAAATCGAGAGAGAAACAAGGCACAATCAACAAATTTCTCAAACAAAACAAGGCTAGTGTAGTGCAAAAAGTGACCAACAGGGTCTTCATTCGGACCGAACTGAACCCAGTTCGAACCAAACTAAGAACGAAAAATGCAAAAATTTGGCGACATGAGTTGAAAACTTCAATTTTTCCTCCTATTTCCCTTCCCCCAAACTTAAATCAAGCATTGTCCTCAATGCAATCAATCAAATAGAAAAGTAAATAGGAAGGAAAAGAGAGCTTAGCCAATTTTTGCTTTGCACCGTGTTGATTTAATCCTAGTTTATCTTTCAATGTCTAGGATGGCTCCAATTGTCTTCTAGATCTGTTATGCAACCCGTATGAGGTCGTGTGGGGGTCTCTCGAGTCTTCTAACCCTTGGTGCTCTGGCACGAGTTGCACTTGACATTGTTGTGATCCTACAAAACAAACAAACACAAAACTCCAACTTAAACACTAATTTTTTTTATATTTTAAAATTAAAAGAAAAAAAACTAATGAATAAATAAAATAAAAGATACAATGTCTAGTCTCTCGATATTTAAATAAGGATCCAATATCAACACCGTCCCCGGCAACGGCGCCAATTTGATGAAGGAATTAAACCCTAAGTATCAAATAAATTTATACCTAGAACTCAACCTCACTAGTCGTTACGGTAAAGCTTTAGGGTCGAACCCAAGGGACGGATTATGAGTACCGGACTTATCTTTTCTCGAAATCTAGACAAGCAAATACGAGTGGTTTGTGTAACTAAATAACAAACAAGACAAACAGTGCAAGAATGTAGATGTTTTTGGGTATTTTTAATATAAAATATGCAAACAAAGGTCCTAGGGTTCAGGTTTCCCCTTGGTTAGGACTCCAGAACACTGGACTTGTCACTTTCGTGCATAGAACAATGTTTTTCAAGCGTTCAACTCTCAGTTCGGTTCGAACCAGACCCGTTCGGTCCGAATAGAGAGTGAAAGTGTGTGGTTTTGACTTTTTATAGTACTTTATGCTTTGTGTCAGGGTTTGTTGGCTAAACCTAGACTTCTAAACCTCAGCGTTCGCCTGTTGGACTAGGATCTGGTTTAATCACAACCTAACCTAATGAGTTTAACTAAATCGCAACTTTTGGTAAAGACTTAATCAACCTAAACTTGTTTGTTGGTTTTCGTAAGGATATTTAGACGTCTTTTGAACCATCTAAAAACCACGCTTTTGGCGTAAGTTAATCTCTCCTTTCGGAGCTACGATTTACCCCAGGTACTTTATCTAAATTAACTTGACTAACCTAATTTTGGAACTTAACTAAATGTGGCCATCATCTAGAAGTTTAATCAGATTTAATCAAGAAATTCAAACAAGCAATTAACATAATTCTCAACAAAGCAAATCAACAAAACATATTATAAAATATCCAATCAAATCACAACATCAAAACCTAAGTTACTTCCCTACTCCTAAGACTGCATTAATTAAAAACACACAAGAAATAATATAGAAATAACAAGATACAAGCCCATGAGAATTAGAGAAGAAAAACATAAAAGAATAAACCAACTACTCCCTTATGCTTCCAAACAACTTCTAGGGCAGTGGGGTGTTACAAGGCGTGACTCCAACCTTCCTCTTGCTGCCGTCGCTTCAAGATTCGGGTTTGCTTCGATGAATTTGGTGGAAATAGCACTAGAAAGGAGGAAGGAGGCCATAGAGGCCTCCTCCTCCAAGATGGAGGCTAGGGTAACCAAAGATGCCTCTCTTTTGGGAGAAAGAGGCTTATATAACATGTCTCAAACACTTGGGCAGGAGGCTAGGGCGTTAAGGGAAGAAAATCCACCAAAATAATGAGTTTCCATGCATGAAAACCTTCCAAAACAGCTATGTCGGCTCTCTGTTCGGACCGAACTAGTCGCAGTTCGGACCGAAGTAGTCCCAGTTCGGACCGGACAAAGAGTAAATCCAGCATATAGTATTTTAGGCATAATTTCTTCATTCGGACTCCGATTGAGGTGATTCAAAAACCGTTGTAAAGCTTAGGAAGAGCTCTACAATGCTATGGATTCAATTTAGTCATTTTGATCTCCAAAATTCTCCCTTTTTTTGCAATTATTGTATGTTTGGTCCGAGCAGAGCCACGTTCGGTCCGAGCATGAGTCATTCGGTCCGAATAGTGGCCTGGACAGTGCCTCTAAGTGCTAGGAATGAGTCGTCTAGCGTATGCCAAGTGCGAAAATCCATCTAAAATTCGAGAATCCACCAGAAATCATCAAGAAACCTGAAAACAAGAGAAAAGACGACGGTAGAGCCAATTCCTAAAAAATCATAGCAATTTATTAAATAATTTCATAGTTTAAGTTTCATTTGAGTGTCAAGTATGATCCAAATACTCACAAATAATAACGATATCACAAGGGCCCAGATGAAGCCACCTGTCCCCAATGATACTGGTGCCAGGTTCCCTTCTCCAAGCAAACAAGGGATGAGATTGAGTAAGCAATCATCTTGTGTGCTTCTGTATGCTCACTCGATGATAGACTCCACTTGTCATTCCTACATAAACTGGCAGGTGAGAGGCAGTAGAAATTTTGCACAATACAATAACCCCACACATCCAGTTGCTCGGTGTCACATGCTCACTGGATGGGATAATAGCTCTGTTGAAATAACAAGTGAAGAAAGGGTTGTAAAGTAGGGCGGTTTGATATCCCTACATCACAACCATCCATCATGCTCATCACATTCCAAAGAAACTGAGAGAGTGCCAAGTGGCAGCGCCAGCTGGGCCAAAACCCTAGCCAAATGCTTATAAAAGGAGACCATACCAGAAGAGAAGACCCCCCACCCCCGTTTTAGTTCTAGTGGATGCTTTGTTTTTAAGAGCTTTTAAAAAGTGTAAAAAAAAAAGAAGGTAGATATTCTTGTATACTTGCAAAAATGCTTCAATGAGATTTTTCTGATGACATATTTCCTTTCTTCTATCTTCTATTTTGTTTTGTATATGTTCTAATCAGCTTAAACGTTCATAATACACTAGATATCTTGTCTATTTATTTTGGTTTTAACTATCAAGAGAAGTTTATTAAAAGGGGGCAGTTTAAAGCCGAATTTTCTTCTTTTTTTTCTTTTCCTTCTTTCTTTTCTCTGAAGTATCATGCCCATGAATCAAAGATGCATACAGCACTTAGTAAAGAAATCAGTAGTAGAAGCATCCAGGGTTCTTGCCTGTGAGCAAGTGTCTGGATGTATTCTTGATTGATTTAATAAGCCAAGCAAACAAACAGTAATCATTGGTATGGTGTTTAATAAAAGGATTAAGCATGGAAACACCCAGGTTTCTTGCCTGTGAGCAAGTATCTGGGCGTGGATATGATTAATTCCATGAATTAAAATACATAATCTCATTTGCATACCATCTGTCGTGTTATATCAGCCTTGAACTCCTTGGATTTCATGCTTGTGAGCATGTGTTCAAGCAGGGATAAGGTTGATAAAAGAACAATAATAATAGAATGGGATAGATAATAGCCATACATTCATACTCAGTGTATTCAATGTGTCTAAAAGGATGTCACTGCATACACGACCAATTTTAATAAAAAGAAGGACCGAGGTGCATAATAAGGTCAAGATAAACCAGTGAATACAAGAAGATAGCTAAATTATACATTTTCCAAGGGCATATCTGTAGAAAAGCTTCAAAAAAAAAAAAAAAACATATGTACATAGTAACAACAATAAATACTTTGCTTTCAGTATATAGGGCGATATAAAAAAATATATATAATAAATATACACACGCATGGTATGAGTCTCATGACAAGGGTTGAGATTTACCTCATGACAGGAGTCATAATAGATATTAGTAATAATGTGGTATATGCACATAGTAGAAATACAAAGTAGGTTCTAAAAAGATATAGATAAATAATAATGTACAATAATATATGTGCATATTCCCGTATTTGATCAGTTTTGCTCCTTTCTCTTTTTTGTGAAACAAAAAAATGATGATTATCTATGTGATTTCATTAAACAAATTAGTCTTAGTACCTTGGGTAAAGTTTAGGTGAAATACAAAGCATGTTATTAACACATAGGTAAATAAAAGGGATATATAGTAACAATCTGCGTGAAGAATACTAATAAGTAAATGAACATACATCAAGACCCTCTAATTCTGAACCTAACATATGTCCATATGTCCATACACATATTTAGTAAGTTGTTGTAGTCATGCAAAAAAAATCATGCATATAGAACTTTAAGCATAGTCTATAAATTTAAAAACGCAAAAGCTAACATAGTCATTGTAAACCTTTAAGGCAAGTCATCCAATCATACACGGTTTAGACATGAGTACGAGTGTGAAAGTTAAGCAGAAACATGCTCTAAATTAATAGAACCCAACTTAATTGTAATAAAATTCATCATGGTTTAACACTAATAAATGTTCAGCTGAACTAAGAAGCCTTAACCAGCTTGGAAGCAAAGGAAATCGACAAATAAAGAATAAAGTTTCGTATAATTATAAATCCTTGATAGAGAACCATTATTATTTGGCAAATCGATCTAAAAAAAAAAAGGGAAGAAAAAAGGAAAGGGGTTAGATACATTTTATACACCCATTAAACAGGTACCAGTCTATGCAAAGATTTATCAGACATAGTTGGCCAAAATCAGAACTTGACCAGTTTGAAAGATTGCCTTCGATTAGGCAAATATGATTTTTTTTAAAGATACAAAAAAGCCTGAAAGCAAAATAATGAAACAGAAGATGTGAACATGAGATGTACACCCTCGGAGATGTCATTATTCTCCAGCATAGCGACTTTGAAACAATAAAAGCAAAACAAAGAGACAGCAAATCGCTTGGAGTATACTCAGTTGAGCTGGGTCCATGATAAAGGAAGCAATGGGCAAATGAGTGCCTCATGCCAAAGCCAAACTTAGTCCAGACCACGATGCTCGATCAGGGAAAACATGCACTAGTAAAAAAAATCCTTCTCCACAATACGTTCCATGGCCAATTCCTAACCAGCAACTGCTAATTCGAGGCCATATTCCATTGTTGGCAGACTCAAGCCGTCTTGAGATCAGATTCCATCAAAAAAACAATCCCAGTCACCAAGCTGATGAAACTACCACCTTCCCCGCACCTTATTAATGCCCCTACAGCCGTACACTGGAAGGAAATCACCTCTGGAGATTGGCGATACCTCCCTTTCTCAGTCCGTTGCCAGACCAAATTCGAAATTGAAGATGAGCCACTCAAATTGGTGCATGCAATTCAAACTGATGCCACAGACTAATCCAGGGGAACTCCACGATGCTCAATAAGCTGTTTCTAGCAAAGGTGTCATCGCCGACAGTCTCAAATTCCCACCTCAATTTGCTGACAGATCATGACTGAAATAAAGGCGAATTGCTCCAAATCAGACGACGCGACTAAAGCAGAGGGTATCACTAGAAAGGGGAAGCAGAGGCGACCCTGCAGAAACTGATTCGACCAAAAATGGCGACCTGAGCATCCGAGTCAACGGTGTATCCTTTCTTCGTCGTTGAGTCAACAAAACCAAAGAGAAACAGAGGGAGACGAAACTGAATGAAGTCAAACCTGAATGTACCCGGTGCATTGATGAGGGCATGGACCGAGCGACTAAATTCCTCTCTTCAGCAATCCCACTCGATCCTCTGTGACCTTTGGTATACAGTGAGTCGCTAACAAACGAACACCAAACAGCAATAAACACAGTCAATAAGAATTTTCTAAAACATAGAAACTTTGATAATACATTAAAAATAGCCAGAAAGACAAGAAAATTCCCATAAAATATCAAAATTTCCAGAAAAATATGAGGAATATTATCATATAACATTTCAAGTGTAAATTCTCATTCAAAAGAGAATTAAAATTAAAGATGATTAGCATTAATGGTATAAAAATGTATAATAATATTAAAAGTTAGACTATACAAAAATTGATAAAAGTATAAGGGTATAAACTCCTTTGACAGCATGTACTCCAAAATGACGAAAATGTTTGGACAGCAGGTACAATTAGGCATCAACAGCTGCCAAGGACCAAAAACTTATAGAAATACAAAGGAAATAAAAAAAGAGGGTGGAGAAAGAGGCAACAAAAATACACCCAAACCCACAGCCAAATCCAGTAGATTATGATTCAAAACTCAAACCTTACTGTGAAAATTTCAAAACCAAACTCCAACACCAAACCTAAAAAATCTAAATCCAAGCCTAAAATCCAAAATCTTAACCTAAGTCCAGACCCAAAACACAAATCAAAACCGAAGTCGAGAGAAACCCAAACTCAAGTCAAATCATAGTCCAGAGGACCCAAACTCAAAATTAAATCTAAATCTTATTCCAGAAAATCCAAAATCAAATTGAATCCAAATCCAGAAAATACAAACCCAAATTAAATCAAAATCTAGAAAATATGAGCCCGGGTTAAACCCTAATCCAGAAAGTCCAAACTCAAATCTAGACCCTGAAAATTCAAAGCTTAAGTCCAGAAAGCCCAACCTCAAATCCAAAAATGACATAAATCCAAAAACAACATAAAACTCTAGAATCACATCAAAATTTCCAGAACCCGGGGACCAAACTTTTAATACGTCTGAAAATCAGAATTTTATATGATAAAATTCTAGAACATAAGAAGACTAAAGTTTAAAACTTCAAAAATGACCAGAATTTTGAAACACGCCTTAATACTAGAGTTTAAAACGCTTTATGACCTAACTCTAACACGTCACAGGGCCAGAGATTCAACACGTCAATAGTTGACCAAAATCGATATACGTTCAAAGACCGGAACCTCCAAACGCTCAAATGCCTGAGTATCCAGAAACGTCTGATAACCTTGATTTTAACACGTCAACAAACAGACCAAGATTTTAAACATGTTGATACATTGAAGTGATAAAAGAATTAAAGCTTGAATATATCTGAATACCAAAACTTTACACGTCTATGTCCGCTCTTCCTAAGCTTACGGTATGTTTAGTGCAAGAAGAGCTATGTAAAAATGGCTAAGTAGTTAAAAAGTTAAAAAGAGTTAATTAATAGCCGTAGCCATCCAACATCGAATTCCAGGAATATTGGAAACCCTAAACTTTAATCATTAAAGAATATACATATTATTAACTTTTGTGCATCAGCTTTGCTTCAGTCTTGCATCATGTCACCCGCTCATGTCACCATCTTGCATTTCATGGAATTACCTCCCTTGTTTTAATGTTAAGCGTCTTTTGTGAGAATAACGAGAAGCTGTCTGTTATGCCTAATCCATTGACTATCCCGATCTAGAGGTGCTCTTGACTTGGTTCAGAAGTAATTAACAGTAGGGGCTTGCGCCTCCTGGAAAAAAAGGACCTGCAGTAAACAATCAAACTCTCGAGAGGTTCGGAACCATGTCAGTACCCCCCATGTTGTTCAGGTGGGTGCCGATGTCTGATTTTCGAAATGATCGAGGGGTATCTCGTCCGCAATATCTTTTTCCCGCGCAGAAACATCCGATCATTTCCCCCTTCCGAGGATCAAGGTCCAAAGAGGTGCGAGACACTCTTCTGGACTTATCATTTTCAGGATTTTGAGGTATTTAACATACTCGTCAATCAGGCCCTCTCGAATCGAACACCCTCCCAGGCTTGGGACGCAGCCACCGGCCTAAGCCTCCTTCAAACAATGGGGTTTCGTGTTGCTGTGGCTCGCGTGCATCCACCACCTTGGCATATTCTTGGGCGATCTAGACATCTGTCATTGCAGTCACTGCACTTACGCCTATTTCATCCCATCTGTTGTTCACAATGATATCCACGACTACCTTTCTCATAGCCAAGTTCTCAATGCCATCGCGATCTAAGCCAGCAGCATTGTCTATTGCTTCATCTACTTTCAACTCGTGCTGGAATAAGTCAAACTCTTGAACTTTCAGTTGCATCAGGAAATCGATATAATCTGACACAGCTTCAAATGTAACTTCTGGCGACGACTCGCCATCAGAGTCATCATCATGGTTGTAATATAGGGCAGGAGTTTCGATTATGATCCTTTCAGAATCACTATCATTCTCCACTTCGGATTCGTTAGTGCCGCTCAGATATTCGGCAAGTCTCTGAGGTCCCTTTATTTTGAGGCTTTTTGAGCGACACTTTCATCCGGTACTTATCAACCAACCATGCTACCAATAATTGGTCGATGTCGTCTCCTTTCATTAACTCATAGACCCACCATATGGGATCCGCCAGGATTTCTGTCTCCAGGGCAGGATGAAACACCACTGTGCTGTACCAGGTGGCCAACTCTTGCCATTGCATCCTGGCCCTTAGAAACATTCTTATTCTTTGCTGATTGGGAGGTCCACGGGGCTCCAATTCTCGATAAGAGACATCATCCCTTGCGGTCGTATTTTCCCCCTTTAAGAGAGAGGAAGGAGTTGTGAGAGCAATTTCTTCTGTCACATATTTATCTTCGATCCCCGCTTCCTCAGGGAGCTGTTCTGCATCATTCTCAGCGTTCTCATAGAAGTCATTGTAGTCTTCTTCATTGCTTTCCTCGCCCTCGGTGTCGGAGGTGGCGAAGATGTTGCAACAGGCACCGGCGGTGCCACCGCCCCTTTCTTCATCACTACTGAAGTGACAATCTAAATCATAGTTGTTATCTTGATCTGCGTAGGGTGGTCCAGAACGAGGCCACTCATACTCGTCCTCAATATAATACTCCTCATGATCAGGGGTTTTAACTGAGGTGGATGTCTCCTTTGCACTTTTCTCTCTCCTGAGCATGGTTACAGCTATTGCCTCACTCATTAGACCGGACACATGCTGAGCCAAGGTCTGTATCACTGCGGAAAGGAGGCTAGGCTGTCCTACTTTGTCTTCCACAAGCAAGTTAAAGCCCAAGTTGTTCACATTCAAACCACCATCCGCATCCTGGCATTCTCTTGGAATCTCTACATATACTCTTCTTTCCTGTTCATTAACAGTGACTGGAAGGGTCATTAGTTCCGAGCCTTGGGATCCAGGACCTTGAGTTCTGGAGGATTCTCCCTGCATATCTGCACTAGTGTTGGATTTCCCGCCCTTGCGGTTCTTACGGGCTTTTCTGGTCTTGATAGAAGTGGTATCGGTTTGCGTGCCTCGTGTTGATCATGACCCTATTTAACTTGGCTGCCTAGGTGGGTCAGGGACTTCTGGCGTTTCTTCTTTATCCTCGGAGGTATCATCTTCTCTTTGAGTTCCATCCGAGATGTGGCGACAGGTAGCCGCCCAGAACTCTTCGGATTGTAAATTCTCCTTCTCTTTTCTTTCTTCTAATTCCTTCCAGACTTTTCCAGTGATTATAGTGAAGTTTTTTGGGGAAAGAAAATTAGCCAGGGTTGCTCGCTTTGGCTTCCCTTGGGCATATTGTTCCTCAACTTCTTGAGGTACAGTTTTCCTCCAAAACAGCCTATTGTTTCTAGGCTGCGTTGTTGCTAGATGACTGCGCATCGGTCTTGGAGGTGGTCTTGCTGGTATAACTTTCTTTGGCACAACAGGGGTAATGGCATTTTTCCACATGAAGACATTCTTTGGCATTTTTCCACCTGAAACCTGGAGTACCTTCAACTTCTTCTTGGTACTCTTATTAGGGTACACACCCCAGGTGGTGGGCGGTCTCCTGTCAGAGTTAACAGAAACATGATTTGTGCTAGCAGCTGGGATTCTGGTTGGTCCGGCATGAGGAAAACAATCCACAATGCTGTGGCCTAGGACTCGGTGATATGGGCAGAAGTTCGGGTGATTGACCTTGTTTTCTTCTTCGGGCCTCTTGCACCTTGGGAGCCGTATCTCGAGTACCTTCATGGACTGCTGAAACAGTTTCTTGGTCTTTTCTTTCTTGAAAGAGTACGGTCTACTCTGTAACTCTTTCAAAGTTGGCCTAGGGGCCCGAGTTTGTGGCGCCTCGCCTTTTTCTTCATCACTTTCTCCCCACTGGATGTTGCCAGCGCCCTCGACCTGATTGCTGGCCGCTTTGGTAGCTTTCACGGCTTTGCTTTCAGCTTTCAGCTTTCTTTGGTTTTCTTTAGGGACATCATACATCTGGTTGAGATTGTCCTCCATTCCTTCAAACTCAGTGATTTTAGCCACTAAGCCCTCAAAGATAGCGACATTGTGTCCTGCTAGAAGCACTTTCATGGGTGAACGGATCCCGTTCATGAGCATACGGACCACTTCCTTCTCAGAGATATTTGACTGGCACCGTGTATACATGTTCTCCCACCTTGCGACGAAGTCCGAGGCGATTTCTCCTTTGTTCTGTTTGGTATTGACCAGGTTGGTTAGAGTGACGCGGCGAGGAGTGACTTGGAATCGGGTCTTCAAAGCATTGACCATTTCTTTCCAACTCTTTATGTTGTTCTCCCCAAGTGAGGCGTACCATTCAAAGGCTACTCCTGTCAAACTTTGAGGGAATTGTCTAAATAGCCATTCTTGTTTCCCGGTCGTGTCCCCACATGACGTCAGGAATTGAGACAAATGTTGGTCGGTAGTCACTTTACTAGCAACTCCCTCGAATGGCTTGAACTTGGGCACTACATAACCCCTCGGGTACTCAACTCTATCAAATTTTTCTGGTAGGGTCTCCCTGTGAAGTTGCTAGGAAACTGGGGCCCATCAACTCCTAAGTACTGCAATTTCTGTTCCATTTGTCTAACTCCTAGGAAACTGGGACCCATCAACTCCTAACTCCTCATATCAACCTTGGAAGTGTTTTTCTTGTCATAAGACTCCTCGTCCGATGCTTCGTGTGAGTCGCGATTGGTTCTAGCTCTTTCTTTCTTCTTGTGCTCGAGTGCCGGGTGTTTGGCACTCCCTTGCCTTGAAGGAGCTGGGTTTGCAACATTTGAGTTAGGCCATGTTCCTTTCTTGACCATATACTTTTGGATTTCCGCACAAGCTTCGGTTATGCGGGTGTTGTCAGCCTGGAGCTGCCGTAATTTCTTGTCTTCTTTCTTCCAACTCCTTGCGAAGCTGGGCAACTTCTCCAAGAACCTCGATCTCCTCGTCGACGCTCTCGTCAGAGGCATCACCCCTGTTGGAGCCTAGACCCTCTCTTCTTTCTTCCTCTTCACCAGCAAAGTGGTCGCTAGCTTGGTGAACCCTTTCTTCAGTAATGGGTTCAGGGAGCGGCTATTCTTTTTTGGTGGAACAGAGGCAGAAGTTTTGCTCTTCTGGCTCCTTGTCTCGACCGGTATACTCTCAGCCTGATGAGGTTCTTGAGAGCCGGTTCCGACCATGTGAACCTCCATGAGGTCATCACTGTCATCATCAGTATGTATGTGATATACAGACACAGATCCTGGACCCTTTATTTTCTTGGGCACATGGACCTTTCCTAGGGCTTGGGTCATATACGACACAACATCAGACAGTTCGGAGGTTTTCTTCCTCCTCTTGTTCTCTTTTGGAGGCTCAGTGCCCCTAGGCTGGGACTCAGAGACATGCTTGGACTTCCAAACCCCAGTGGTTTTTCCCTTGGCTTTCATGTTTTTGGCATTTGGTTTGAGGGGCGGAAAAGTGAGCCGGTCAAAAACTGAAGGAGGTGCAGCTTCAGCCTTCTTCTCCGAGGCATTATAGTCAGCATCCCCGATCCTGGTATCCTCATAGTAGGGAAAGCGGAGGCGCTGGTGGATTGGGAACCTGAGCCTCTCCTTGATTGAAGGTTTCCCAGGACTCATTGCGACCTTGGCGAAGGCTTTGCAGGCCCCGTGAAGCCTCTTCATGATTTGATAGGTGGCGTGTATGGCTTCTACAGCTCGATGTTTCTGGGGCGTGGGGACCTCTTCAACTTTCAAAGGAGCATACTGAGGTAGCTCCCAATCTTCGCGTAGACACGGACCATCAGCATTCATCTTAACTGTGCAGAGAGGAGCGAATGCATTGCTCTGAGGCAAATCAGTGTTGATTTCCTCTTCTTGGACCAGGCGGAGGGCTTGGGACCTCGAGATCTTGATTCTGGTTTCTTTCGCCTTCGTCTTAAGGGCGAGAGTCACCTTGAGATGCTGGGCACCAGCCCCAGCCTTCTTGTTAACAGCTATAGTTGCAGTCACCGACGCTCCACCAGCGAGCACGGTCAATGGCACTTGGACGGGCACAGTGAGGGTACCGGCCACCGAGTTGTCGACCTTCTTGAGACGCTCCACCATTTCGAACGATTCCTACAAATGGAAAGCACTTAAAGTTAATGTTAGTGTCTTTTGCAAATTTAATAGATTTCATGTTGTGCTGATATGCCTGGTCCATTGATTATTCCCTGGTGAGAGGAGAAAAATGTCCCACTGGGCGTGCCAGAATCTGTCTCGCACCTTTTTGGACCCTAATCCTCGGAAGGGGGAATGACCGGATACTTCCGCGGGGGAAAAAGATATTGCGGACTAGATACCCTTCAATCGTCTCAAAACTCAGACATCAGCACCCACCTGAATAAAATGGGGATACTGGCGCGGTTTCGAGCCTCTCGAGAGTTTGATTGTTTACTGCAGGTCATTTTTTTCAAGTAGGCGCAAGCCCCTACTGTTAATTACCTCTGAACCAAGTCAAGAGCACCTCTAGATCGGGATATTCAATGGATTAGGCATAACAGTCAACTTTATATCATTCTTACGAAAAGACGCCTAACATTAAGATAAGGGGATCCATTCTATGACATGCAGGATGCATGCAAGATGATGACATGAACAGACGTAAGGGCGCAAGAAAATTGACATAATGCAAGACTAACGCACAAAGAAAATTGACATAATTCTTTTGTGATCAGAATTTGAAGCTTAAAGTTTCCTGGAATTTAGTTCTGGATGGCTGTTAATTAATTCTTGTTTAATTATTTAACCATTTTTTTATTTTATTCTTCCTGAACTAAACGCATTGTAAGCTCAGGGAGAACGAACATAGACGTGTAAAGTCTTGATATTCAGATGTATTGAAGTCCCAGTGCTTTTATGACTTCGATATATCAACATTTTTAAGACTTTGGTCTGTTTGTTGACATGTTAAAATCAAAGTTATTAGATGTTTCTGGTTTCTTAGGCATTTAAGCGTGTAGAGGTTCCGGCCTTTGAACGTGTATCGATCTTGGTCAACTATTGACGTGTTGAATCTATGGCTCTGTGACGTGTAAGAGTTTGGTTATATAAAGAAAACATTTTAAACTCTGGTATTAAGGCATGTTTTGAAATTCTAGTCATTTCGGACATTTTAAACTTTGGTCATCTTATGTTCTAGAATTTTGTCCACGAAATTTTGATTTTCAGACATATTTAGAGTTTGGTACCTGGATATTTGGATGTTAATCTGGAATCTCGTTCTTTTTTTTTTGTTGTTCTGGGTTTCATCTTTTTGGGGTTTAACTTGGCTTCTGGGCTTGTACTATTTTCGGGTTTGAATTGAATTTTATAGATTGGAATTTAATCTTGGGCTTGGATTTTTCGGATCTGGATTTGATTCGATTTTGGATCTTTTAGACTTGATTTTGGATCCGGGCTATTGGGATTTAATTATGGGTCTGGATTTACTGAATTTGGATTTTCTGTACTTGGGGTGTAGTCCTGGGCTTTTTTCTTTATTTTGAATTTGGGCCTTCAGGATTTGGGTTGGAGCTTGATTTCAAGCTTGGGTTTAGGTTTCTGGATCAGGATTTGAGTTTGAATTTAGATATGAGTTTGGGTTTGGATCTGTGTTTGGCTTTGGATTTAATCCTGGGTTCATCATCATTTTTTTGAATTCTAGTTTTATTTTTGGGTCCTCTGAGGATTTGTATTCCAATTTCTTTCAGACCTTAACGGCATTTACCGCCTAATTGTACCTGCTGTCCAGATATATCTGTTGTTTCAATGTACCTGTTGTCAAAGGGGTTTATACCCTTACACTTTTATTAATTTTTAGTGTGGTCTGACTTTTGGATATTTCTGCACTGCTAATATTAATGATTTTTCCATGACTTCAATTTTGATTCCCTTTTTGGTTGAGAATTTGATTCTGAAGTCTTATACAAAAATGTTCTTCAAAATTTTCTGGACAATTTGATATTTTGTGAAAATTTTCTAGATTTTCTAACTATTTTTAATGTATTTCGTGTTAGGAACTCAAGTCCTTGTGTAATTTTAATTTTTATTAACATTTAATAAGCAATTAAGATGCACGATTAACAAATCTAGTTATTCAAGCAGTTAATATATAAAAGAGAACGTGTAGGAGATTATACCTCTTCTAGTATCGTAACTAGAAGGCTCGACCTTTGCTTAGGAGTCGATGGATGCGCACCTGTGCTGCCTCTAGTCCACCTAGAAGATTAACCAAAGTCTATAAACATGTGCTAGCTTGTTTTGAGACGATAGCTAATTCCCTTTTGATTTTTCATCGCACAATTAACTATTTTTTATGGAAGAAAAATTAACGCTTAACACATGAGCTATTGAGAGAGAGATGGAGGCCCTAGGGCAGAAAATTTTCTGCTCATTTATTTCTTGCGCAAGGGAATAAGAAGAGAGAGGCAAAAGATCTAGGGCTCGGTGTTTCCATTAACAACGTTGCCATATTTTGTTATTTCTAAACCTTGCTCTCTTTCCATAATTTTATCTTGAGAAAATTATCCCTTCGCTGAAATTTTGTGTATGATTATAGGCTATATAACATATTATATTAGCCTATTAATCAACTCCATTAATTAATCTCAAATTAGGCTTTTAATTAACTGATTTAATAAAAGATCGACTAGCTCAGTATAATAAATATATGTTGAACGAATTTAATTATTAACATATTAATAATTAATTTGGAATTAGCATATGCACTATATTGTTTCTATATGATCCATTTGAGTTAATTAATTATAACGGTTCATAACGGTATACAATTAATTAATCAACTTATCATATTTTCGCAGTACTCGCTACTACAAATAAAAAATAATGCACGTATGGTTAAAGTCCTATTTGTGTGACCCTTTGAGGATTTATGCTATGTTGGCTATGAAAATAAATCGCTATTTATTTCAATAATCATAAGCGGTATCTAGCAACACGTTATGATGCCCAATTCGCATAAATGAATAATGTACTAATACAATCTTTTAATCCTGCATAAGAAATGAGTTTCTTATTGTTTTGATTCCTATGTCACATGATATCCCTGTATAATCCAAGATAGGAATGTGTCATTCTTGCAGATTACACGTTTCTTGATCTAGAGATGATTGCACAAGTTGCTAGCAAGCAATCCATCTCCATCAAGAGGTCCAGTAGATATCATCGCTCATCAGGTGAACTAATGAGGGACGTACGGTTATCTTGATGAACAGTTTTTCCCCGCACAATTCAAAAGAACATAAATAAAGTCCGTATAGCAGCCTTTATCAGGAATCAGCGGTAGACGATATTTATAGAACCTATCCTCATGTGGAAAAACTGAACCATCTCAAACTTGGAATCAAACACTAATAAAATAAATAATGACACTTAACACAATCCATATATTTATTTCATCGGGGTCATATCCTGTACTATGTTCTAGTAACATATACATATGCAATTAAGTTAGTAACTCCTTACTTATGATTTGTAGAACTTCATCATCACTTAACTTGCATACTAGTCTTATATGATAATTAATGTTCCTTGTTAATTATCAAGACTATGGACAGTTCCGATTTATTATTGTCATTTACTATTAAATGAAATATAGTGATCTACAATTCAGATCCTCAACCTGAATGAACTGTCAATAATAAAATCCAGGAACAAATGATCAAATATCATCAATAACATAAACTAAATAATTAAGTCATTAAATATTGACTTCTAGGACATAACTCCAACATTTCGAACTAATAACCAGAAAGCAAGCTCATGGGATGCAATGCTTCTCTCCCCCTTTTTTGCCATCGTATTTTTATTTATTTAATTATGACTTATCATATGAGGATGATTACTATTATTATATATATATATTTTTTTAAAGGAAAAGATGGTGAACATGACAACATGGCAACCAGGAGGGCAAAATGGGAAAAGTAATAACAAATACACTATGACTCCAAACTTACTGAGAGACATGGAAAATGATTATATGTTTGAGACGTTAAAGCATGCAGGACATTATTTTTTTTATTACTCACTGTTTTTATTACTAAAGTCAAAAAAAGCTATATATATATATATATATATATATATATAGAGAGAGAGAGAGAAAACATATGGTGCATTGCAATGCACAGAGGCTTCGGTGCATTGCGATCGTTTTGGACGCTGGTTTCACAAATTGACAAATCTAATTTAACCAATCCAACGTACATATTGAAATCTCATGTCAACCAAAATTTTACATTTTTTGAAATTTTTTTACTATTTTTTATGAATTTTTTAGAGCATGCCATTTTTGGATATAAATTAGTAGTAGGAATATTCCAAAAACAGCAAAAATGAAAAAATTCGAATAAAATAGTAAACAAAATTCAAAAAATGTAAAATTTTGTTTGACATGAGATTTCAATATGTACGTTGGATTGGTTAAATTAGATTTGTCAATTTGTGAAACCACCGTCCAAAACGATCGCAATGCACCGAAGCCTCTGTGCATTGCAATGCACCATATGTTTTCTCTATATATATATATATATTTAAAAGATAGGAGGGGATGTAATACAAACAATATAAATGTGAACATGGTTTTTCTTCCTTGACACGAACCTAGATAAATAGCAACTTGATAAAGGATTTAAACCCTAAGTATCAAATAAATTTATACCTAGAACTCAACCTCACTAGTCGTTACGGTAAAACTTTAGGGTCGAACCCAAGGGACGAATTAATGAGTATTGGACTTACCCTTTCTCAAAATCTAGACAAGCAAATACGAGTGGTTTGTGTAACTAAATAACAAACAAGACAAACAGTGCAAGAATGTAGATGTTTTTGGAAATTTTTAATATAAAATATGCAAACAAAGGTCCTAGGGTTCAGGTTTCACCTTGGTTAGGACTCTAGAACACTGGATTTGTCACTCTCAGTTCGGTTCGAACAATGTTTTTCAAGCGTTCAACTCTCAGTTCGGTTCGAACCAGACCCGTTCAGTACGAACAGAGAGTGAAAGTGCGTGGTTTTGACTTTTTATAGTAATCTATGCTTTGTGTCAGGGTTTGTTGGCTAAACCTAGACTTCTAAACCCTAAGTATCAAATAAATTTATACCTAGAACTTAACCTCACTAGTCATTACGGTAAAGCTTTAGGGTCGAACCCAAGTGACGGATTAATGAGTACCGGACTTTACTTCCTCACAAAAGCTAGAAAAGATAATATTTGTGGGGTTTTGAAGATTAGAAAGACAATTATCTAAAATGCAACAAACTAAAGGATTTTTGGGATTTTTGGGAATAAAAATATGCAAACAAATATCCTAGGGTTCAGGGTTCACTTAGGTTTGGCTCCAAGATAGTTAGAATCGCTCGCTGTCACGTTAAAGACTAACAACCTCAAATTCCTACTCTGGAAGTGATAGTGATAGTGAACCGGAATCCTCTGAAGGAACCGGAGATGATGTCCACATCCCAGTCCGAACATGCAAGGACTCTGGAAGTGAGGAAGATGGTCAAAGCTCTCTAGCCATAGAATTCATGCCTATGGAGCACTGCAAAGACCTTACCCCTCGTGAAAGGGAACGAATCTCGAAATTGAAGACATTCACTGTCCCACAAAAAATTGAAGAAGTGGAGCATGGGACGGTGGTCCACCCAGTATCCGCTTCATCAAGATAGGAGAGGTCGACCCAGAAAATGAACAAGCCCCTCTGAAGATTGCAAGCGATGGCTAGAGGATAATGACAATGAAACCAAGATCCCTCCCAAACTCCAAAGAAACACTGATGCCCGCTTGGTGGATATGTTCCACCGAACTGGAACCCGTCCCTAAAAGACGAGTCGAGATGTTCCAAACCCTCTGGAACGGTGACTCAAACGAAGTGACCAGGCTCGACAGAAAGACCACCAACACCAGAGGCCTCGGCTTCGAGGCACAAACAGGAGCGTCAAAGCCTAAAGCACCCTAAACCACTCAAACACAAACATGCTGACACATCTCCTCCGCCGAAACGTGGAGAAGGAACGGTTCTAGAAGACAAGCTTCTGACGAGCTAACAATGTTTGAGATGCTCCAGAGGTGTTTTCAAGACATGGTTCGCTCACAACAAGAGGTGGAGCGCTCCATGGAACGCCTAGTTGCCCGAAATCAAGACCTTCGGCAAAAGAACAGGAAAACCAAACATGTCGCGAGAAGATAAAAGAGCTCCAACGGCGAGTCAGCAAGCTACATCAAGAGATATCCCGACTTCAAGACACTGGTGAAAGAGATCAGGATAGAATAATCCAAGTGTCTCGGAGAAATCTGTCATATCAGAGGGAGATAGAATCACTCAGCCTGGAGGCAAGGGAGGCCAAAGAAGCCCTCGCTTCCGCCAGAGGTCGGTCACAGTTGGAAGACACTCAGTCTCACACTTGTCACTGGGTCACCATATCTGAGATGGTAGAAGAAGACGAAGAGCTCAAAGCGGGTAGTGAGGGAAACGACCCTGGTGAAAAGTCCGCCCATGCAAGAGGCGACTTTGCTCGAAGAAATGAAAGAATGCTCCCAAAATGTGCTCCGGAATGTGCTCCAATCCCACCACAGGATCGAGCATGAAATGTCCTTTCTCATAATTAAAAACTTAAGTCTACGCCACAAGTTGGAGAGCTTGAGACAAAGGACCGAGAAAGAGATAGACGCACTGCAAAGAAAGGAGCAACATCATAAATATCAAATCTTCACTCTAAAGCGACTGAGACGAGAAGCAATCTGTCATCTAGAGGAAGAACTCAGGAGAAATGATAGACTCCGAGAAAGATGCCAACAAAATGTACAAAAAGAAGTGATTCTCCGACAAAAGATTCACGAGCTGCAAGAGCTAACATCCCATTACAGGGCAGAAAGCCAAAGTAGCGGGTGTCAAAAGGAAAAGGCTTACCCCCATACAAAAAGGAGGAGAAGGGAAGAGCTACCTGATATGAGCCAAAATCCATACTCCGGTTGGCCCCAGTGCAAGGGAACCAGAAGCCAGGGATACACATGCCACCGGGTCACTATAACCGAATTCGAGGAGGAAGAAGAAACCCTTGAGGCCGAACCAGAGATATTAGAGGGCGAACAGTTTATCTTGGCTGCCAAAAGTGCCCAAAAGAATTGGAAGAAGGAGGTCAAAATACTATTGACGAGCTGAAGTCAGTAAATCTAGGTACTGAGGAAGATCCTCAACCTACCTTCATCAGCACCTCCCTCAATCCAGATATTGAAAGAAAATTGACGGAGCTCCTGAAAGAATACCGGAATTGCTTTGCCTGGAGTTACAGCGAAATGCCAGGGTTAGACTCCGCTGTAGCTGTTCACAAATTAAAAATAGATCTAGAGGTCAAGCCCGTAAAGCAAGGCCCCCGGAGAATGAGCTCGAAGAAAAGGTAACCGCTAAGGTCAACAAACTAATCTGTGCCGGGTTCATAAGAGAAGAGGAAACTCCAGACTGGGTCGCCAGCATCGTCCCGGTCAAGAAAAAGAATGGGCAAATCCAGGTCAGTGTAGATTTTCGAGATCTAAACAAAGCATGCCCAAAAGATGATTTTCCCCTACCTGTGACAGAAATCATAGTAGACCACACCTCTTCCTATGTGGTCTACTCGTTCGTAGATGGACACTCTGGATACAATCAAATCAAGATGGATGAAAGTGATCAAAAGCATACAGCTTTCACCCTTTGGGCTGAAAAATGCAGGAGCCACATATCAAAGAGCTATGACCAAGATCTTCGAAGACCTAATACATAAAGTTGTGGAGTGCTATGTCGATGACTTGGTGGTGAAGTCTCACTCACACGAGGAGCATCTTGCCAACCTCAGACTGATGTTTGACCGAATGAGAGCACACACTCTGAAACTCAACCCCTTGAAATGCACCTTCATGGTTTCTTCTGGAAAATTTCTCGGTTTTGTGGTGCGACACCGCGGTATAGAAATTGACCCAGAGAAAATCAGAGCTATCCATGAGTTGCCACCTCCCAAGACACTCAAGCAGCTCAGATCCTTACAGGGACGGTTAGTGTACATCAGAAGATTTATCGCTAATCTCTCTGGCAAGATCAAGCCCTTCACCAGGCTCACCAAAAAAGACGTGCCGTTCACGTGGGATGATGAATGCCAAAAGGCATTCGAAGACATTAAACGATACTTGCTGAGTCCACCAGTCTTGGCGGCACCCATCCCAGGAAAATTCCTTATCCTTTACACCACAGCATTGGACGGATCGCTGGGGGCACTACTGGCCCAAGAAAATGAGGAAGGAAAAGAATACGCCTGGCCCTTGTCTTTGAGATCTTAGTCGAATGCTAGTAGGGGCGGAACATGCTTATACCCCAATCGAAAAACATTGCCTAGCCCTTGTCTTTGAGATCAAGAAACTCATACATTATATGCTAGCACACAAGGTCACATTGATCTCCAAAACCGACCCGCAGAAATACCTCATGACCCGACCCATGCTCGCGGGTCGATTGGCAAGGTGGGCCGTTGCTTTGATGGAGTTCGACATAACATATGCACCCCAAAAGGCGATCAAAGGGCAAGCACTGGCCGATTTCTTGGCAGCTCACACCATACCAGGTGACTCTCCGCTGGCATACGACTTCCCAGATGAAGAAACCCTACATACAGACAATGAAGGCAAGTGTTATTTCGTAAGATACCCTAAGGAAACAAAGGATTATTACATCTACAACCGTGTCGAGAACAAGATAGTTGTTTCTCGTCATGCCGAGTTCTTGGAGTTGGAGTTTCTCGCAAGAAGAAGTAGTGGGAATAGCGTGGTTAATGAAGAAATTCATGAACCACCGCAAGATATGCCTCAAGTAGGTGATCTTGCTATTCCCAATGTGGTTGCGAATGAGGTTGTAGCCGAACGTGTTCCACAAGCCATTATGGAAGAAGTTCAAGAAAACGCTCCCTCAAATGAGGACTCGAACCTCAAGCACCAATTCTAGGAATGTCAACAAGGGAAAGTCGTCCACCCAAATGGTACTTGGGTTTGCACGATGTTCTCGTCATTACGAATGACGAACCTTTGACCATTAATGACATGATGAAGAAATCTGACTCTAAGGAATGGCTCAAAGCCATGGAATCTGAAATGCAATCCATGTATGACAATAAGGGATGGACCTTAGTTGACCTTCCCAACAGAGTAAAACCCGTTGAGAACAAATGGATATTTAAAAGAAAGGTCGACATGGATGGCAACTTGACTATCTACAAGGCACGACTAGTTGCGAAGGGTTATAAGCAAGTTCATGGTAAGGACTATGAAGAAACCTTCTCGCCCGTCGTCATATTCAAGTCAATTCGGATCTTGTTAGAGATTGTCGCATTTTATGATTATGAGATGTGGCAAATGAATGTCAAAAGCTCCTTCCTAAATGGCAATTTGGAAGAGGATGTGTACATGACACAATCCGAGTGTTTTGTGGATCCAAAGAATGTTAACAAGGTGTGCAAGCTTCAAAGGTTCATCTATGGATTGAAGCAAGCATCAATGAGTTAGAACAAGTGCTTTGATGAAGAAGTCAAGAAGTTTAACTTCATTCAAATCGAAAAGGAACCTTGTATTTACAAGAGGATTAGTGGGAGCGTGGTCGTATTTCTTGTTCTATATGTTGATGATATACTCTTGATTGGGAATGATATTCTCGAGTTGCATGATGTCAGGGAATCATTGAAGAAGGTGTTCTCAATGAAAAAACTTGGGCGAAGCCGCCTACATCCTAGGAATCAAGATCCATAGAGATAGATCTAGGAGGTTGTTAGGCTCGAGCCAAGATGCATACATTGACAAGGTGTTGGAAAAACACAACGTGGCTTGTTCCAAGAAGGGCTACTTGCTTATGTCACATGGCATATTCTTGAGCAAGACTCAATGTCCGACGGAAAATGCAAATAGGAACTTCATGAATAAGTTCAAGTATCCATCTGTGGTCGGATCAATCATGTATGCCATGCTATGCACTCGCCCCGATGTGGCACATTCGATTAGTGTGACTAGTCGATACCAAGCTAACCCTGGTATGCTACATGAGACCACAATAAAGAATATCCTTAAGTATCTCAAGAGAACAAAGGATAGCATCCTCATGTATGGTGAAGTCCAAGAGCTCGTTGTAAGAAGTTACACCAATGCTAGTTTTCAAACCGATCGAGATGATGCTAAGTCACAGTCCGGCTATGTATTCCTGCTCAATGGTGGTGACGTAAGTTAGAAAAGTTTCAAGTAAAAAACTACGGCTGATTCCGTTACCGAAGCGGAATACTTAGCGGCTAGTGAAGCGGCGAAAGAAGGCGTTTGGATCAAGGAGTTCTTGACCGAGCTGGAGGTGGTTCCAATTATCTCAGCTCCAGTGGATCTCTACTGCGACAACACGGGAGCCATAGCTCAATCTAAGGATCCCAGGTCTCACCAAAAGACCAAGCACATTCTATGACGATTCCATCTTATCCCTCAGTTTGTAAATGACGGGTGGATCAAGGTCAAGAAGGTGAACAGTGCCGCGAACACAGTGGACCCTCTGACAAGGCCTTTGTCTCGAGTCGCATATGAGATGCAAGTCGTATCCATGGGGATTAGGCATATGCCTAAGTGACTTTGAGTTGTATCTTTTATTTGGAGGCTTTAGTATGAGATATGTATATTTTGGATATTACATTGAGTACTATGTATTTGCTAGAAGTTATTATTGATTGACTCTAGGTTAAGTGGTAGATTGCTGGAGTTATGTTCTAGAAGCCTATCATTATCTGATTACTTCTATGGTTTATGTTATTGATGATGTTTTATAATTTGATCCTTGATTTATTTATTGAAAGATCATTCAGGTTGAGAATCTGAATTTTAGATCTCTATAGCTCATTTATAATTAAATGATAATAATAAATCTAAATTGTCCGTAATCTTGATAATTAAAAAGGAATATTAATTATCAAAAAAGATTACTATGAAAGTTAAGTGATAATTAAGTTCTACAAATCATAGGTAAAGAATTACCAACTTAATTGCATATGTGTATGATATCGAACATCGTACAGGACTTCACTCAATGAAACAAACATATGGATTGTGTTATGTGTCATTCTTTATTTCATATGAGTTTGATTCTAAGTTTGAGATGCTCAACTTTTTCAAATGAGGATAGGTTCTATAAATATCGTCTAACATTGATTCCTGATAAAGGCTGCTATACGGACTTTATTTATGCTATCTTGAATTGTGCGGGAAAAAGTTATTCATCAAGAAAACCGTGTGTCTCTCGTTAGTACACCTAGTGAGTGATGATATCTGTTTGGGCCCCTTGATTGAGTTTGGATTGTTTGGCCAACTTGTACAATCAACTCTAGATCAAGAAATGTATAATCTGCAAGAATAACACATTCATATGTTGGATTATATAATGATATCATGTGACATAAGAATCAGACAAGGAAATATTATTATTTCTTATGCAGGATTGAGATATTGTAACGGTACATTATTTATACGAATTGGGAATCATAACGTGTTGCTAGATACCGCTTATGATTATTGCAAATAAATGACGATTTATTTTCATGGCCAACATAGTATAAATCCTCAATGAGTCACACGAATAGAGCTTTGGTCACACAGTGTATTATCTATTTATTCGCAATAGTGGGTATTGAGGAAATATGATAGTTTGACTAATTAATTGTATACTGTTATGAACCATTGTATTTAATTGAGTGAAAGGAATCATATAGAAATAGGTTAATGCATTATCTAATCCCAAAATAGTTATTGACGAATTAATAATTATTTTAGAAACAACACATATTAATATAAATAATTATATTAATTAATTGGGGCGTCGTTTCATACCAAATGAGTAGTCCAATTGAAGAGCAAGCAAAATGGGATTTAATTAAAGGAATTAAAGGCCCAAAAGAATTGAAGAGGTGGGCCTTAGTAGCCCAAAAGAGGTGTGGCTAGGGTGGATGGCAATGTGGTAATTAGGTGAAAGTTCTCCCTAGGGATTGAGCTCTATATAATGACCCCCTTGGAGTCTCAAACCCTAAGGTTTCTCTCTCCTCTCTTCATAGCTGCCACCCACCTTCTTCCTCTTCCTCTTGCTCATGTGTTGAGCTTCCATTCTCCATTGAAGCTAAAGGGATTAGACAATAGCTTTGAGTTGCTAGCACAATTCCTAAGCTTGTGACTAATCCTCTTGGTGGACTCGAGGCTGACGCCATCTAAGGAGAAGAAGAGGTGTACGAGAAGCACGCCACCAACTTCCATTGATTTGGATTTCCTCACAAGAACGGGTTGTGAGAGGTAAAAACGATTCTCCTACCTTTTTCTCATGAAATTGCATGTGAATGGTGATATCGCTTTTATTTGTTAGTATTTTGACCGTACTTGGCACCCAATTATGACCCAAAACTTGTTATTATTTGACATTTTGCTGTGTTTTTCCAGAATTTGGCTTTGTCGCCGCTTCTATTTGTTTGACACAGGTTTTGATAAAAATTCAAGGAAAATAGACCCAAAGAAGCTTCTCCACACTTGTTTGCACGCCAGACGACTCATTCCTAGCGCTTGGGGCACATTCCAGACTGACATGCGGGCCACATGCCACGATCCGCTCAGTTCAGACCTTGATTTCGAACTTTCTATGCTTAATTCGACGTGGACAAACTCCTGTTTGGGTCGAAATCAGAGCCGTAGCTCCCATTCCACTCCAAGTCCAAGTCACTGCTCTGTCCAGGTTGGACAGATTTCTGTCCAGGTCGAAAAAAGCCACTCCAACTCTCCAGCCTGGACCAGCTAGTGCCAGGGGTCAAATAGCCTTATTTGGAAGGAAATTTTGCATTGAAGACAGGCAGCTGGCCCCTGATTTCAGCCCTGGACGCCACTGGCTTGTTCCCTAAGTTGGAGAGCTTCTACAAAAGGTTTTTCTCTGCCCAGCAGCAGGGGATCTTTAGTTACCCTAGCCACCATCTTGGAGGAGGCGGCCTTCATGGCCTCCTTCACCTTTCCAGTCTCATTTTCCACCACTCCACCTTGATTTCTTCACCGGTACTTGTGATTTATCCACTGTTCTGAGGTGACGGCGGCGAACAGTTCAGATCTCCCACGTCTCCATTCTTCCACTGCCCTTGAGGACAAAGTACAGGCTTTCAAGGGAGTATTTTAGTTTATTCCTTTGATGTTTTACTCTTTATTCTCGATGGCTTGTATCTCTACTGTTATTTCTATTATTTACTGTTGTTTTGAGACAATGTCTGAGTAGTTGCTTGTCTTAGGGTAGGATTATAATGTATGTTTAGTATGATGTTGTGATGAATGATTGGCTTGATATTTGACTTTCTTATTTGTCTACTTAGTATTATTTTGATGCTTGTTTAATCTTATTTCTTGAACTGATTTACTTCTAAATGAATGGCCATATTTAGTTAAGTTACAAGGTTAGGTTAATCAATTAGAGTTAAACAATGTACATGGGATAAGTTGCAGATCTGAAAGGGGAGACTAGTTAGCAGCGAAAGTTGTAACTTCTAAATAGTTTGAAAGAACTTCTAACTAGTTTAAAAGAACATTTAGATATCTTCAAGAACACAATTAGAACAAACCTAAGTGAACTAATTACCGACACGAAGTTAGGTTAGTGAACTTAAGAGGGCTAGGTAGAGTCCTGTGCTGGGTTTTAATCCAAAAGGCGAAAGTTGAGGGTTAGAACTCGTGTTACAGTCGGTCCGGGCCCTGAACATTGTTCAAGTCAAGCCTTAAACAGACCTTATGTTCGACCCGAACAAGTCTTGTCCAGGTTGGACAAAAGTTTGGAAGCACAACTCGTTTCCAGACGTTCTGTCCAGGTCGAACTGCTGCCATTTCGGGTTGGACAGAACCTTGGAATCCGAAATTTCAGGGTTTATTACGAAAGCAATCGACTCTGGAGTTTCCGGTGCTAAACCTAAGTCATTTCCGATACCTAGGATGCTTTTATTTATTATAAAAACCTCCAAGAACCTATCTTTTTAGTCTTGCTTTTATTTGGAATTATTTTAGAGTCCAAAATATCAAAAACATCTATTTCTTGCATTTTTATCTTTGTTTGCTTCCAAGCACTCTTATTTTCTTGTCTAGCTTTTGAAAACTAATAAGTTCGGTAATCATTAATCTGTCCCTTGGGTTCGACCCTAAAGCTTAACTAAAACAACTAGTGAAGTTAGGTTCTAGGTATAAATTTATTAGATACTTAGGGCTTAAAAAACCCTTCATCAAATGGTCTTAAGCCTAGATCTCTTGGTGCTTAATCGTTGTTTTAATCTAATTGTTAGTTCTAAAATGATTTTTGAGCACTTCTTAATAGTTTCGACTTTCAAGTAAATTAATAACCCTAAAATCGGTCACCGTCCCCGGCAACGACGCCATTTTTTATCGGTGTAAAACCTAACCAAAGCAAATCTTTGGAGATACCGACCTAATCATTTATAGTGGAAGCTCAAGGGTCGAATCCACAGGGACGTACTGTTCAAGTTTTAGGGCCTAACTAATTCTTACTGGTTCAATTTGGTGAAAATTGGTCGAGGGTAAAAATAAGGTTGAATGGTCACCTTTTGGTATTTTTGGAATAAGAAACAACAATTGCATAATTAAACAAGTAAACAGTTGCAATAAAGAATCCCAATTGGAATTAAACAGTAGCTAAAACACGAGGTTCGATAAATGATAAAGGATCAGGGTCAATTGCTATAGGTTCCAGTACCTGGCTGTCTTCAAACGGATCCGTTTGAACACAACACCTGATCAATTCTTCTAGTTGAACAGTTCTGTTTGATTTGCAGGTTGTAAATCTAACCAGGGGTTCAAACCTTAACTCTCGTTCTTAGTTCAAAAACCCTAAATCAAATTGTAATCCTCCTATGAAACATAAGTTTCAACTCTCGTTCCTTGTCTTAGGGGTCGTAGGTTTGTCTTTCTATTCGTAGGACATCCAATACCTCTCGGTCATAGGGAGAAACATGCCTCTCGGCTCAGTTTCGATTTCACCTCTCGGTCTACTACCTATCTTATGGCATGCAATCAAGAATTTACTCAACCCTACAGTTCTTAGTACCTAACATTTGACTTGGCCACCGTCGAATATGGGTAAACATTCAGTTCAAGCAATTCAAGATAACAAGTAGAACAAAACAAATCAAGAAAGACAAAGCAATTCAACAAAATATCAACTAGATTGGAAAATCACATAGCTACCAAGTTTAGGCTCCCTACAATTGCCCCTAACTAAGTAAACTGACTGTAAAAAAGGAATTCATTGCATCAATACATCAGCAAATAAATTAGAGAAAGAGTACAACAAAACCCCTCATTTTTTATTGCAGCTGGTGTTCGGTCGGACCCGACCGAACGCTGCGACGGCTGCTACTGTGCCCCTTCTCCAAGTTTCGTCGTTGGGAAGAAAAAATTGAGAGATCCCTTTCTCTGGAGAGGAAGATTGGCTTAAATAGTCCTCAATGGATGCATTAGTCATGGTCAATCACAGCTATGGAGTTTCCAAAATGAGAGAAACTAATCTGCAGAAATTCAACTTTTCCATAAAAGCCTCGGCTGAGATCCAAACGGGTCCGTTTGAATTGAAACAGGTTCGTTTAAACACATGTCTTCATCATTTTATGCCTTCTCTTCTGCACTGCTCCGCTTGGTTTCAAACTACCCCATTTGGATGCTTTCTTGAGTCCAAAATCACGCTAAATCTCCGAGAAATCTATAAAAGAGCAAAGGAGACAACAGTACCTTGATTCTAGCATAATTGTGGAGTAAATCTAACAAAAACACAAACATTTGATTGAAATTAGGGCCTAAAAGGGTTGAATATGTCTATATGAAATCCGCCTATCAGCTGGGTCGAGTCAGTTCGTGATTTTGGGCTGAATTCATTGTGGGCCTTGTTTCTGGGATTTATATTTGTAATATTGTTTGTAAATTAAAACCCGTCCTATTTATTCATATTTATTGATTTATGCATAATTTCATACATATATTTTATGTATATTTGGCATATGCTTTGTGTAGACTCGTATGATTTGTAAACCCGACTGAAACAACTTTGTCGTTGCGTTATAACCTCTAGTCTTTTGTTGTAATTGATTTAGTCCAAAATTTGCACACATTGATGCAACCTGAACTTATCAAATGCATATCGGTAATTAACTTTTGAGTAGCTCCATATGAGCATTCTCTCAGACATATCTTGATGTCTTTTATCGGCTTATTTCATAATTGTCGAAATTAGAGGCAAACAAAAGTTTATTATTGACACATCATTCATGTTCAGGATATGAATTGTAGATCTCTGTGGATCATTCATGAGAATGACAACAATAAATCTAAATCGTCCATAATCTTGATAATTAACAAGGAGCATTAATTGTCATATAAGATTAGTATGCAAGTTAAGTGATGGTTAAGTTCTACAAATTATAGGTAAGTAGTTATCAACTTAATTGCATATGTATATGTTATAGAACATAGTACAAGACATGACCCAATGAAATAAACATATGGATTGTGTTATGTACCATTGTTTATTTCATATGAGTTTGATTCTAAGTTTGAGATGTTCAACTTTTCCACATGAGGAAAGGTTCTATAAATATCGTCTAAGGTTGATTCCTGATAAAGGCTGCTATACGGACTTTATTTATGTTCTATTAAATTGTGTGGGGAAAAATTGTTCATCAAGAAAACTGTAGTCCCTCATTACAGCTAGTGAGTGATGATATATGTTTGGGCCCCTTGATGGAGTTGGATTATTTGGCCAATTTGTACAATCAACTCTAGATCAAGAAATGAATAATTTACAAGAATGACACATTCCTATCTTGAATTATACGATGATATCTTGTGGCATAGGAATTGAGATATTGTAGCAGTACATTATTTATGAGAATTGAGATATTGTACAAGAAATATCATGTGGCATAGGAATTATACAAGAAATACTTTATTTTCTTATGAAAAATCGAGATATTGTAGCAGTACATTATTTATGCGAATTGAGAATCATAACGTATTGCTAAATACTGCTTATGATTATGTTGGAGATGTGTCCTATGAGCCAATCAATTATTGGCATTATCTTTAGTTTATGTTATTGATGATGTTTGATCATTTGTTCCTTGATTTTATTATTGACAGATCATTCAGGTTGAGAATCTGAATTGTGGATCTCTGTATTTCATTTTGTTAAATGACAATAATAAATCTAAAATGTCCATAATCTTGATAATTAAAAAGGAACATTAATTATCATGATAAGATTAGTATGCAAGTTAAGTGATGATTAAGTTCTAGAAATCATGGATAAGGTGTTATCAACTTAATTGCATATGTATATGTTACTGGAACATAATACAGGACTTGACCCAATAAAATAAATATATGGATTGTGTTACGTGTCATTATTTATTTCATATGAGTTTGATTCTAAGTTTGAGATGGTTCAGTTTTTCCACATGAGGATTGGTTCTATAAATACCGTCTACCGTTGATTCCTGATAAGGGCTGCTATAAGGACTTTATTTATGTTCTCTTGAATTGTGCGGGGAAAAACTGTTCATCAAGAAAACCGTATGTCTCTCATTAGTATACCTAGTGAGTGATGATATCTATTGGGCCCTTTGATGGAGATGGATTGTTTGCTAGCGACTTATACAATCATCTCTAGATCAAGAAATATATAATCTACAAGAATGACACTTTCCTATCTTGGATTATATAATGATATCATGTGACATAAGAATCAAAACAAGGAAATTATCTATTTTTTTTGCAGGATTAAAAATGCTATAATTGTATAATATCTATTTATGTTAATTGGGAATCATAACGTGTTGCTAGATACCGCTTATGATTATTGGAAATAAATGACGATTTATTTTCCATAGCCAACATAACATAAATCCTCAAAGGGTCACACAATGACAAAGCTCTTAATCAATGGTGCATTATATTTAGTTTATTTGTATTGGAGAATACAAAATATGATAAGTTGAATAATTGATCGTATACCGTTATGAACCGTTGTGATTAATTATTTCAAAGGGATCATATGAAACTAAATTAATTTAAAGTCTAAACCAAATAATAATTATCAAATGGTTGATATTTATTTTTGTTTCAACTCAATTAATATAATTATGAGAATTGTATTAATCAATTGGGCTATCTTTAATTAGCCAAATTGAACCTAATTTGAATGCAATTGAAATGGACCATTAATTAATTGAATTAATGAGAAAATAAAATAAAGTTTTATGGCCCAAAAGGCCCATTTCGTTTCTGGCCATGTGCGGGGCATTTTGGTCCAAAAAGCTTTTGGGTTAGGTGGTCTATTTAAGAACCACATGGAGTGCTTTTAGGGCATCACTTTTTCCCCCTCCTTTCCTCTTCTCTTGGCCGCATTTCACCAAAGAAAAGCAAATTTTCAGATCTGAAAATTTGGAGCCTCTTTTTTGCATTCTTTTAGGTTCTCATGAGTTGAGAAATAGTTTCCATAATAATTATTTGATAATTACAAGCAAAGGAAACTTAAGGTTTAGGCTTGTTCTCTTGCTTTGCTAGCACAAAGCTTGGAGAACTTGATTAAACTTTGTGTGGACTCGAGGCTGGCCGTGGTGGTGGTGGTGAGCACGCCATTAACTTCAAAGCATTGGATTTAACCTTCTAATTACGAAATTAGAAGAGGTGAACCTCCTACTCTCTCATTTATGCGTTAAACGGCTTGAATGACTAGATCTACTCCTTTGTGGCTTGTTAATTGTTGTTAACTAGTAATAAAATTAAAAAATTGCTCAAGGAGTGACTTACTAACAGATTATTGGAAATAAATATTGATTTATTTTCATGGCCAACATAGCATAAATCCTCAAAGGATCACACAAATAGGACTTTGACCACACAATGCATTATCTATTTATTTGCAACAGTGAATATTGCAGAAATATGATAAGTTGACTAATTAATTATATACTGTTATGAACTGTTATAATTAATTAAGTCAAAGGGATCATATAGAAACAAATTATTGCTTTATTTAATCACAAAATAATTATTAATGAGTTAATAATTAATTTCAGATCAACATATATTAATATAAATGGTTATATTAATTAATTGGGGCGTTATTTAATATAAAAATATATAGCCCAATGAAAGAGCAAACTAATGGGACATTAATTAAATGAGTTAAAGACCTAATTGAAGATGGGAAATGGCCCAACTAGGCCTATTTATTGCAAGCCAAGAGGAGTGGCATGAGGTGTAATTTTGGGAATGTTTTTCCTAGGGTTTGAGCTCTATAAAATGACTCATTGAAGGCTCTAAGCTCTAGCTCTCTCTCTCCTCACTCCCTAGCCACCACCCTCCCTCTTCCTCTCCTCTTGCTCATGTGTTGAGCTCGCTCTCTTCTACACTTAATTAATGGAAATTAGTTGCAAGAAGGGAGAAAACCAAAGGGATTAGGCTTGAGTTTGAGGTTGCTAGTACAACCTCTTAGCTTGTGGTTAATCTTCTTGCTGGACTCGAGGACCAGCGATTTGGTGGAGGAGAAGGCATGCCACCAACTCCTAGTGATTTGGAATCATCTCACAAATACAATTTTGTGAAAGGTATAATTTCCTCCCTTTTCTCCCTTGTTTTGATGTGTTGATTGCTTTTGCACTAGATCTATTGTGTATAGTTGTTAATTAAACTAATTAGTAGTTAAAAATTAAAATTAAATACTTTCTAACAGGAAGAGCCATAAGTTCTAAGCCTTTTGAGCTATAAGACCCCTCAGGCTCTAACTTGTATGTATCTTTAATTAAAGTACCGACCCGAAAGTTTAGGTCTAGTTAACTTAAGTGGGTAAAGTAGTGTTCTGTGCTAGTTTTTAATCCAAAAGACGACAGTTGAGGACTAAAAATTATAGTTACAGCTGGTCTAAGCCCTGCACAATGTCAAGCCAAGTCATACATGTCATAACTCAGATCCATAACTTCAGTTCAGACCGAACTGAAGATAGGATTTCTAGAATTTCGGTTTTAATGCGAAAGTATTTAATTTCGTTGTTCTAGAAGCTAAACCTAAGTGAAATCTAAACCCTAGGACACTTTTTATATTTGAAAACACCCAAATGTTTACCTTTTAGTATTACTTATTTTAGACTTGTTTAGTAAGCCAAAATACCAAAAAATATCTACATTCCTGCAGTTTTCTTTAGTTTCTTATTTTATATTCAAAAACACTCTTATTTATGTATCTAGCTTTTGAGAAACCGTAAGTCCAGTACTCATTAATCTGTCTATTGGGTTCGATCCTAAAACATAACTCCAAACGACTAGTGAGGTTAGGTCTTAGGTACAAATTTATTTGTTACCACAGGATTTAATTCCTTCATCAATGGCTCTGACACCAATGTAAGTTTTCGTGGTACTATATGCATATCTACTCTTCTGAATCAAATAACATAAGGAATTAGATATACCGCAACGAAAATTGATCGATTAGCCTACATCCTTCTTGAAAGCAGTGCTGTAATCCTTCTCCCACGCCTTGTCTTCCTCCATATGCAACCGATGCACTACAATCTCAACTTAGGGTTTAGCGTGACCTTTCACTAATCCAAGAGCCAGTCGACTGCGTGTGGTTTATATTGCTCTTCAAGCAATATAATAGTTTCCTCCCTATCAAGCTCTAAATCTTCTCTCTATGTATTGTGGTGCACTCCAAAGGCAACTTACACACATACATAGGCAGTTTCTATAGAGGGGCATATGTAAAGAGCAGCCTAAATCGATTTTCTAGATTTAAGTCTCATTTCAAGTAGATCCGCCTGAATTCAACCAGGTCCACTTGAAACCCATCCGAGACGGCTACACACATTTTCCAACAGGAATCATTTAAAATTAATTTGATAAAATAATGGTAAAATAAGTCAATTCACGTGATTGCTAATAGAACGTGATTGCTAGTGGGTCAGCTGTATGCGATTGACTATATAATTAGGCTAATGAATGCAAGACGTACCGGTCATCACCTAAGGTTCAAAGAAAGCTGAAGGTATGGAGAGTGTGGAAGGAGCTTATGTAGTCATAACTAAAGAAGGGGATGCCACATATTTCATCACCAAAGGTTCGTAAAATCTTCCAAGATCAATGTTGATTTACATTCTGTTAGGAAATCATATTTTGTGTCAGAGATATAGATCTCGTTTTGTTTTGGAGTTATTGTAGCTAATAGTATATATGCTTGACTAGAAAATACATACATTTCTGGGGTTTACAGCTTCCTCGTCCAAACAAAATACGGTATTACCAACTCAATGATATTTGACTTGTTTTACTTTATCGTACGCATGTGAAGTGTGTAATAAATTGACAGAATACTTGTAGTGACGCACGATTATCAAAGAACTTTATGGTCACCGAATTAAATTTGTTCAATTCGTGATAGTGTTTGATCAAAGTTAGCTTTATTTTGTTACATATGTACTGCGGTAGGCTCGAAGTGTTCGTAACCAAGACTGAACTGTCCCAAGTTCAAATCTATATTGCAGTGAATCTATATATACTAGAGTGGATCATCGAGCTTCGCTCGATACATAAATTTTTATTGTATTAATATTATAAATAATAGAAAAATACTAATCAAGTAATAAACTTTAATTTAAGTCGAAAGAAAAATGAGATTGCACATAAACTAAAATTTTAATTGAGATATTACCAAGGAACAATGAGATGACACACCATTATAATCATTGATCAGCAACAAAATATATAAGGGTAATTCTATGGTGGACTGAAATTTCAAACCGGGCTTGAATCATGATCAACCAAATCCCTTCATAATTTTAAATGAACGATCCAGATTTAAGCCCGGTTTAAAATTTCAGTCTACCATAGAATTACCCAATATATAATATAGAGAGAAGGCATGGAAAAAAAATATTATCCTCAAAAAATCATGTATGTTTCAAAAGAAAAATACAATATTTTCTAAATATACTATGTTTTTAAAGGAAATATTTGCAGTTTATATCTGAGGAAAAAAGCTAACCCAATTATAAATTATAAATATCAATCGATCAACATTAGCATATCAACATAAAAAAAATAAAAGAGAAAAATATGATTGCAACATGGTATCTTTTAAGAAATGATATTTGGCGACAAAACAAAGCACCATATATATATATGTACTCTTAGTCCAAAATTTATGTTGGACATATTATTTTGAATAAATATCACAATCATATCAATAAGATATGAATATATTAAAATAATATGTCCAACAATATTATCTCATAGAATGAATTTTGAGTTTTCCAAATATATGTCCAACATAATTTACAATATTTTTAGCTTAACTACTACAAATTGACAATGAAAATGAAAATAGGAAGGGGTCAAAAAAATCAGAAACAAAACAATGTACTGTCATATTATTGTCTGCCGATGAAGCGGGTCAATTTTATGAGAAATAATACCCAGTAGTCCAGTACACAAATAGTTATAGATTATCATGTTTAAAAAATAGAAAAAATGCTCTTTCACAATACTTGAAGTGTCGAACTATATTTAACTAAATGATTCCGACACCCACACATCTTTATTTATAATATTGATTCCCGAGTGATTCCTGTAGGAGAGTGCAACGAGTAATGGCTATGGGCTTCAAGTCAAAGAATGTTGGACAGAGGAACTCGCTTTCCTGTCCACGGTTATGGTACTATTTTTTCTTAATTTTTTTCGGAGCTACGCTTGCCTGAATAACAATCTCGATAACTCCAGTTTTTGCCCATTCCTTGCAAAGTTTCTTGAAAGAATAAAGTTAGACCGGCCCGCTGCCCATGGTTATGGTGCATATTAATGCCCTAGAATTTTGGTGTATGTTGATCCAAGTTATTGGATCTGCTTTGAGATGAGCAATTTAAACCGTGCAATTCAATCTATCTAGAAAATCTCTTTACCGACCAAATTTTATATTATATTGAAATCTGTAAGTCTTTTTTCTGATATTTAAAAGAAAGGTTCAGAAAAAAAAAATAGATTAAAGATTTTTTAAAATTTTTAAAAAAATAGTAAAAAAATTAAATTTGGTCGGAAAGCAATTTATAATAGGGAGATCATATTGGACGATTTGAATCGATCATCTTGAAACATATCCAAGAGAATGGATTAGTATGCACCAGAGAAAAATCATGCAATCAAATTCATTTGACCGGACTCCCACTGAAACTCTGTCAGATCTCAATTTTAAAGTTCAAATGACTAATCGAAACTATCCAATACGATCATTATGTAATTGAAATCTACTTGCCAACTAAATTTTAAATTTTTTAGAGTTGTTTTACTATTTTTATAAAATTTAAATATCATTAATCTAATTTGTTTCAAATCCTTCAAATATAGCCGTTTTTAAAAATCGGAAAAAATACTTAAAAAAATTGAAAAAAAATGTAAAATTTGATCCACAAGGAAACTTCAATAGCGAGATCATAATGAACGATTTGGATCAGTCATTTTAAACTTTCAAAATTAGAATCTTATGGGTTTAACTAGGAGCTCCTTCATATCGATTTAATTGAATCCATTCTCATATACATATATATAGAGAATTTATATTGTGAACTATAATGCATCGAATATTGTGCCTCCACCGATTCCATTTATTCCTGATCGCTCTACTTCAAAGCAAATACTCACTTCAATACCACCAAGAGATCTATTACAATGTACTCTCTTTTGACGACACTAAACATTCCGGATTTTACTTTTTTATTGTCTTTGAAGGACGTCTTTCTAGACATGCTCCCCTTATGAACTATAGCAAAAGATTCTGATAGTTTTACTCTCATGATACACTACAACAAAAATGATTTACTATAAAGATTCACTATAACAAAAAAAATGATTTTTAACAGAAAGTACAAAGTAGCACAGTTGGTTACATGATTATGAAAATTGGGATCGAAATTGGAGTACTCAAAATGCTGGTCTAAGGAGTTCAATGGAACGATTCGGGAAAAAATCGGGTGAATCGATTGGAAAATAAGTTTTTTTTTTATGAAAATCATATTTTTATGCATTTAAATTTTGAAAAAAAATGAAATAATTAGGAAAAATATTTTTAATGTATAAACTAAAATATCAGATATCGGAAGCATAAAATTCAATTAAAATATAACACCTATATGATTAAAATTTTAAAAATGAAATCTTGAAAGTAATTAAAATAGATGCTGTGATTAATATGTTTTTTTAAAGAAGATGATAAGAAAACATTCATTAAAACACCTTAATTTGTCAGATAGGATCGTAGAACAAAAAAAATTATAATTTTTACTCTTTATGTCCTTTCTTTGATCAAGCATATTTTGTTGACGTTTTTTTTTCAATTCAGAAAAATCTGTATTGTCCAAATTATAAAAATTCCCTAACTGGACAGATCCGTTTGGACCTTTCTTTCTCCATTCTCTATTTCCCGTCTCCCTCTCTCTGTATCGCGTTAAAGAAAATGAGAATAAAATAAAGGGAGATTCTGCCATGCGGCTGATTATACTGATTCAAAGTAATTTTTGGACCCGAATAATTAAATTGGCGAGACATTTTTTACCGCATGGCAGAATTTGCCTAAAATAAAATAAAAAATTGTGCCGAACCACCCAACCTATGTGGGCTGCCAGCTTGGGCCTTTGTTCGTGGATTAATTTATTCATCACCCAAGATAACTGGGTTCCATTTTCATCCATAACATATTTTTTTTCTAAAATCAACCTTAAACAACGATTTTTAACAGCATCAAGATAACAATTGTAGTCTTAATAACAGCCATTATAAACAATTAAATATACATAAAAGCATTTTCCAAGTTAGATTGAAACATATAGACCTCGTTTAAAATTAAATTTTAACAATATATATGCCTTTTCGTAAAGATTGCCGTATATCTTTGTGAATATTCACACGAATTTGTAATTTCACGCCTCCTCTCTCCCACTCCCATTCGCAATCTGCCTTCTCCGTTAAGTGTTGATCGGGACAACAAAAAATTTAATCCGAGCAAAAAAAAAAATTTATAAATGAAAATATTGCCCTAATAACATTCTTTAATTATAGGTCTCAAAAACTTTCTTTGTTTGTGCTTTCCTAAATATTTCTTGCTTTTTCTTCATTTTAATGTTAAGAGAGCGCATTCCGTCAAGGTTAACTTTCCTATCAATCAAGTAAATGGGATACTTCCTTTCTGTTTACGTTACTAACTGAAGTCGCTGTGTCTCCCAAATCCACGTTCCTCTCTCAAATTCATGTTGTTTTTTTGCTTTATTTCCATGTTCCTCTCTCAAATTCCGTGTCTCCTGCATTTCTTTTATGTTAATGAGTGAATTATCGTCCAAATATGGCAAGCTTTAAAAAATTCGACAAAAATAGTAAAATTTGAAAATTGTAAAATTTTGATTTTTTCTATGAAATTTCAATATATAGATTGAATTAGTTAATTTAAATTTGTCAATTTTCAAAATCACCGATCAAACGATCATGGTTCACAGAGCCCTAAATGAACTATGGTTCACAATAGATATTCTCACCATAGCCCTAAATGCTATGGTGCATCGCAATGTATTTAGGCTTTTGTACATCGCGATCATTATCCCTCAATCATTTTACAAATTGACAAATCTAATTAAATCAATCCAATCTACATATATGGAAATCTCATAAAAAATCAAATTTTTTATTTTTTGAAAATTTTTTACTATTTTTTCGAAATTTTTTTAAACCTTCCTTTTTTGGTACCAACTAATAATACGAAAATTTCAAAAATGGCAGGTTTTAAAAAATTCAAAAAAATATAAAGTTTGGTTTACTATGAGATTTCAATATATAGATTGGATTTGTTAAATTAGATTTTTCAATTTATAAAACTACGACAGATATAGTCGCATTGTACAAAAGACTCAATACATCGTGATGCACCATGGCATTTCTCTTTCTCTCTCCCTATATATATCACTACGCGAAATTCTAGGTTCTGTAACGTTCAATAAAATACTTCTGTAACGTTCATGGACAGGTTACCGTAGCCTCCGTCACAGATTTAAAAAACGTTAGTAATTGTGACGTTTTTTAGAAAAAGAGCGTCACAGATTGTGACGTTTAATTCATAATAAGCAATAAGCCTCACAGAACCTTAAATTTATTTTTTTTTATTTTTTTTCAGGAACAATCCATAACACTTATTATAAATTAAACGTAATTTCATATGTGACGCTCTTTTCCTAAAAAACGTCACAGATTTTCTTTCCATTTTTTTGTTTTAGCTGTTATTCCAAGCCTTTCTCTTATAATACATTGCATAAATAATATTATTAATTAAATTAAAAATCAAACAATTAATTGCACGACTTTTGTTAACGATTCAAAATTAATTAATTTAACAATTATTCAATTAATTTTTTAACAGAAAGAATTCTTGTTACTCCTTACAATCATCACATTATCGTTGATCTCATAACACAAAAAAATAATCATCATAAACCTAAGATTTTCCACCACGGCTTTCTTCCCTCGGCCACGGCTCTCGACCACGGCTTTCGTTCGATCGCCACGACTTCCGTTCTATCGCCATGACTTTCGTTCGATCAGCCACGACTTTTGTTTGTTATGGTTTCGTCCCTAGACCATGACTTTCATCCCTATAAAATTAGGACAATATATTTTCAAATTAATTAGTATGTTCCACAAGGAACATATATGTAATTTAACCAAAAATTTTATCACGTTGCTGTACGATTAGAAGATATATACCACAATGAATCATTCTACAATTTCTTCCCTCTAACTCATGTACGCTAAATTCTTTGATTAGTATGCAATTAAGAATAACTAAGTTACCATTAGTAAGAAAATTTACTTCAAATAGAGGGAGAGGGAGACGGATTTATCTTAAGATGTCTTTACCAATGGTACAGCACAGTACCTAACACTGGTTTTCATTTACTGCCTTTGGTTTTTGAACTACTTGTTGTTGCCTACATGTTCATACAAAAATATACTAACCCTTGTGTGACCATTTTGGTAACAAATTATTTTTCATTAGTTAAATTGAACTTATGTCAATGTAGAGGGGAAAAAATATTTTATAAAAGTAGTCAAACCTGTAATTGAGAGGTTGACAAGCACTACAAAATGAAAAGAAAAACAATAATAACTGTCAATTCCCTCACTAACAACCAGTGTCAAAATCTTTGTCAATTCCCTCATAATCATCAAAAACAGAGATGAAACTTGTAAACCAATAATTACTCTTATATCTAAATTGCAGGTTTCACAGTCACAATTATTCTAAACTATAGTACTTTTGCCATAAGACAACAAAAGCACCATAATACATTGCCATCAGATTTCCTTAGTAAAAAAAAGAAAAAAAAAAAAAGAAAAGCTAATTTGTTTCAATTAATCAAAATTTTCCAAGAACAAGAAACATACTGTCTAGAAAGCTAGCAAGAGAGGTGGAGAGGAACAACTCATCGGGTCATGCCCAAGACATCATGAACAATTTTTCGATTTGAGCCCAGAATTCTCAAAAATTCGCATGGGAAGGGAACAGGTCAAAGCAAAAGGGAAGTCAAAACTTAAATCCTTCTACGAGTAATCTGAAACGACAAAAAGAAAAAAATCGACCTAGGATTTGACACAAGAATCTGATAAAGAGAGAAAATTCAAAATTAAATACCTTCATGGGATTGACACGATGGGCCAAGTCATATTGTTGTCTCTTCTCCTGGTCTTGACACGCAGGTGGATCTAGATCCAACGAAGGAGCGGGAGAGAGAGGAAGAAGAATAGAAAGGTCTTGTTGTTGCATGTTTCTATAGCGCCAGTACACGTTTTGGTCCAGGACGTCGGTGAGAGAGGTGGCTGGCGAGTGGCAACTAGGAAATAAAGTCAGTGAGAGAGATCGTCGGGCAGATCTGCGGAGGGAGAGAGCAAAGAGGAAAAGTTAGGTGGCTGGGTTTTAGAGGCTGAGTTCGTGGGTGGGGTGCTGACGGCGGAGATATCGAAGGAGGTTGTGGGCAAAGAGAAGAAAGCGTCGAGGGAGAGAAAAAAAGAATGGAGATGGAGGGGTCCGGCTCGGAGATAAAAAAGAAAATAGAAAATAGATCGTCTATCTGTTTCGTAAAATATGGTAGCAAATTAGTGACGCTTGTTGTATAAAAATCGTTATCGATTAAAAATCTATGTTCTGTAACGTCTTTTATATAAAACGCGTTATGGAATCTCAATAGATTTTGTAACGTTTTTTATATAAAAAACGTCACAGAAGAGACATAAGATTCTATGACGTTTTTAATGTAAAAAACGTCTATCTATGACATTTTTTCTATAAAAAGCGTCATAGAATTTTTAACAGGTTTTTTTTTTAGGAATATCTATGACGTTTCATATTAAAAAACGTTACATATTAGATCATGTTTTTTTGCGCCAACAGATTTGTAACGTGTTTCATTAAAAACGTCATACATGACCTGTTACAAAAGATCATTTTTGTGGTAGTGTATATGAGGTCATATCTAGAATGGACTTATTTATAAATATAGTCAATTAAGAAACAGCCATAGAATTCAAATAAATTTAAGGGTAAATAGATATTAATATCAAAATAATCATAACTGACCTGTAATAATTTCATAATGATATGATCAAATATTTAAATTCATTTCTTATTTTATGAACGTTTAGATGAAAATAAAGGCGTTGATGTTGAGAAAATAATGGGAAATTAATATTCAAAGAATTTAAAACAATGGAAAATTATCAAATAACACTGTCGTAATTTGTTTGATTTTAAAACTACAAAAACTGAAAATAAATTGGGTCGACTATGCTTAGTCCATAGAATTAAGCTAGCCAAACCGTGAATAAAACAATAATCTGCATTCGAAGAGTTTGAATTCTGCAAAAATAATTTGTCATTTTATTCCAATAAAATTGCAGGTAAGGAGCATGTGCTTGAATGGCGTAATGGGATCAGTACCTCAGTCCCGGACAGTGATGTGAATTCACCTCACGGTGAACAAAGAGAGATGTCTCAAGGTATATATTTTGTTTGGACTGTAAGGTTGGTTCCATGCATTAGGCATTTTGACTATTAACAAGAATAATTTTTAATTTAATTATTAACATTAGAATTTACTGTTTAAAGTGATTGCTTGAATATAATAGAATGTTACTGCACATAAGTTTTTCTAAACTTTTAAAAATTACAAGATAATCGTCAAGTATTATATAAGTTTGATAATCCAAAATTAAATTCATTAATTGTTGTGTACTGAAAATTATTTATTTTCGTTGAGTAGATATTAGATATTCATATAAATATTTCTTTCATTATAAAAATACTTTTGGAACTATTTATTTGTCACACATGATTATGCATATCTCCTAACCATTACGCCACTTTTCTTTTTTAGCACCGGTACTAATAATATGTGGTGTCAAAAACATACAAGAAACCGGTGTTAAAAATACGATGCTAAACACAAACCAGATTCTGGAGTGAAAAAGAAGCGCATTATTAGAACCAGTTGTTAAACTAAAAACCAGTTCCAACAATTTAATTTGAACTGGTTGTTAAAAACCGGTTCTAAAGCTCAACAGCGAAAAAAAAAATTTTATTTTTGGACTAGCTTTACTCTATTTTGGATAGCCATAATTATAAATCTCATAGATAATAATCACTTCATAATCAATGCAAAATCAAAATTAAAATCACTTCATACAATAATTAGAACATATGCAAATTGAAAATTAAAATCACTTTATAATAATAATGTTAATTTAATCATCCATTTATATAACAAAATCATACACAAAATTAAAGCCCTAAGCACCCGAGATGCCAACCTCCTTCTCATCATCTTCCTCCTCCGGTTTCACTTCCGGCTCCTCATTGTCATTCCCAGGAACCCGGCCGAGAACTCTGTCGCAACCCTGAGGAAACCTACGAACAACAGAAACGTTTCTTCGAGCAGGAGCACCTTAAAAAAATTTGGAACAAATATATATTTTGGTGCGCACATCCACCTCCTCCTTAACTCTCTTTATTCGCATTCTCCTTCACCATCTTCTCAGTCTTGATCATCATGTATTTTTCCATCTATATTTTCAATTTAACTCATTTATAAAAAAAATATATCTACATAAATTCTAGTATTTCAATAATTTTAAAAAATGAAATAACTTGTCGGGGAGAGGTGTGCTGTTAGAGGGAGGGAGAGTAGTGACAAGGGTTGCGCTTGGTGTTGATGTCAGAAAGAGAGAGCGCGCTAGCTAGCGAGTAGTGAGAAAATTTGAAGGTATAGGAGATGTTAGAGATTCTGGAGTCAGAAATAAAAACAAATGAACCGATTCTAAAGATTTTTCACATTTCTTATGAGGGTCTTTAGAACCGGTTATTAATAGAAAGACCGGTTCTAATGTCCCGTAGCTAGTTTTGTTAGGACCGTTTTTTAAGTTGATAACCAGTTCTAACCTACAGAATTTTCAAAATTGTACATTAAATTTAGATGGAAATAAAAAAATATTTGAAATTATCATCTGCCTACTTAAACTCCATGCAACCCGGCCATCCTACCGGCACCATTTTTATCTTCTTCTTTCTCTTTTTTATCTCCAAAAAAAAATTCGGACCATTTGCAAAAATAATAAACGATGTCTTTCAATCGTCATCGACCACGTCATGTTCTTACCGACATGCTTGTGAAGTCTGATGAGTTGACCGAAGGTGAAGATTTACTCTATACCATGATGTTTCTATATCAATGAATCCCTTTCACCGTGGAACCAATTGACCTCGCTGAAGAAATTTGGAATGTTAGAGGGTCAAAATTTCGGACAGACGATCTCAAGAGGAGAGGCGGTTTTCGGGTCCTCCGTCTTATTGAATTTGGATAATGTCAACACATGCTCGCCCACCTTTACGGATTTGGAAATCTTCCCGTCGTGGGCTCCGACCTCTACCGTTGTTCATAATGAAATGGTTTCGTTGTAGTAGTATATGTTTTAATGCAATAGTGAAGTTTATGTTTTTAATGTAATAGTAGTTTATATTTTTAATGTAATAGTAGTTTATGTTTTTAAATAAATAACCGGTTCTAAAAATTATTTCACATTTTGTTTTAAATATTTCCACATATTGTGCATGTCACACCCCGTATCCGATATACGAGGCATGAGGTCATACAGTATCTTTCGCATCCATCCGACGGCCCGGCAACCTACGTCACAAGAAATAAAAGCAAACGGAGTCAGCTACAAGCCGAGTAACCGGTTATTTAACGACGCAGCTTCTCTATAACCAATTTATATAACCAAAAATCAATCGATCGGATTAATCCACACATCAATAACAAACAAATTAAATATATTTTACAAAGATCAACGGGTCTAGATTTTCTCAAATCCACTTTCTCATATCACTTTTCCACTAGCGCGAATCCCTCTTTAGACGATTCCGCTTCACATTCCATTCCACTATTCCATTTTCACTTTTCCACTTCAATTCAAATCACAATAGAGACCCGTTGACTCGCAAAATATATCAATCACAATTCTCATATATCAATTCAATTCAATCAAACAAGCCAAACGATATTTAAATCAATCAATACGAAAATTAAATTATAGAGAAGTCCGGTTACCTGGTGAGGGAATTAGGAACAATGAAACGATCATGATTGTGACGTAGAACGCGAATTTCAATCGGATGGAGGATCCGAGTTTCAATCGGATAATAACATGACACCTTTTATATTCCTATGGTTTTGAAATGGAATGGAGCAGGGGTATAAATCAGATTATAACTTGAGGTTTTGATCCGAGGAAGCAATAAGACATGGTGGTTCAATATTGAGGATGCATAGGTCGGCTAACTTGATTGGTTGGGTTTAAGAATAGATTGGTCTAAAAATAATGGAAATAAAAAGGTTCTTATTTTGTGTCTAAAATAAATTATTTCTTGAATTGGAGACGGAGAGATGAGTATCAACAGGGAACGGTTATAACTTAATTATACAAGGCACCACCGAACAAAGGAAAATGGAAGTTATTTTTGCTGGCAAAATGATATGGACTCCAAACCAAATTAATACAGAATGGTTTGGAAGTTACAATTCTAGTCGTATACACAACCAGGAGATACAAATATAATTGGAAGAAATAATCCTTTTACACAAGGAACCATGAAAAATTAGAGGACCAATGGTGTATGACCGACACCAAAAATTAAATCAGTGGAGATGGACCTAATAATAATAAATAAAATAAGGAGCAAACTAACCATATAAAACATTAGAGATTAATGAAGCATGGTAACCAAGGAATGTTAATTAGAGACAATAAGAAAAAAATCTGCCACGTTTAGAAAAAGTAACGAGATATAGACAAATAGTAAATCATCAATGGCATTAAAAATAATTTGGCTACAAGGACATTTCGGTTAGTAAATCGAGAGTTTAAAAAGATGGTCACAAAAGTGGAAAATGCATACGAACAAATTATATATTGTTTTTAACTTTTGCTAACAACAAATAATAAGGTAAAAGGAAATTTTGGAAAATAAATTAAATAATTAAAAATAAATCATTTCGGCTAAATAATTCATAAAATAATTTAAATTTAAAATATTCATAGTTTTAGTAAAAAAAAAATTCAAGGGTGTTACAGTGCACCTATTGTCATTCATTATGTATTTTATTTCCACATTAAATATTTCTGTATTTTATTTCTGTTTTAAAATTGGTCTATTTTTAATGTCTATCTATTTTTTTTCCGGTTTTTTCATATTCTAATTTTTTATGTATTTTTAATTATTATAAAATTTAAAAAATACAACAACATCTAAAGCACAAATTTCATTAAAACATAAATTAAAACATAGATTACATTAATTACAATATAAAAGAAATACAACATCTAAATTTTACCCATTGAATGAAATTACTTCACACCACCCAACTTCTTCAAAACGGACTACAGGAAAACGTCCATATTTTTCTTCACTTGGTCTACCCAATACTTTGGTACTGTAAAAGTCAAAACACCTCTTCTGGGTTCATTAAACGGTACATGCATAAAAATTATCTTATTTATAGACTCGGTTTTTTAGACAAACCGGTCCAATTAGATGACTGTTATTTCTTTTTTTTTTGAATAATTTAGAACCGGTTTTTTTCTTTAAAAAAAAAACGATTCTAATGTAAATCCCTCAGAATATCCAAAATGCCATTGTCTATTATTAGAACCGGATTTCATTGTAACCGGTGTTAATGTGGGGTGGTTCTAAAAATTGTTTTTGGCGTAGTGAACATAATTAAAAATGGTCAGAGTTAAGCCTAATTAGCTTCTACAAATTATTTAAATCAAAGAGCATCGAGTCATAAAAGTACATTGAATCGCATGATTGATTTGGCTTCTAAAAGGATCAGTACAATGAGAAAATATGAGCGACGGATCGATTGAGAAAACGTTGGAAGAAAATACTACATAAACGGTCCCTACAAAAAAGATAAAAAAAATAACTAGATTTCGTGTTTCGTTCAATACCAGAGAGAGCGAGAAAAGCATGTTTGAGCCATCAGTGGTATCTATCGGTCTATACTACGGGACCGTGCACAACTTAAAGAGCGATGGAAGAGAAGAAATCGCACTTCCTTCGGCATTGATGACCCATGTGAACTTGAAATCTTTACTAGAAAAATCACACACCTTGACTCGTCGTATGGAAATCTTTCGCATGCCCCGATCAATGTGGAAAAGTATACTTAAATATGAAACTTATACTTATATGAAATAAAAAAAAATCATCTTATTTCGAGTTCGTTCAACATCGGAGCAAGAAAACAATGTTTCAGCCGTCAATGGTATCTATCGTTCTGTAATATCTGGGTCGTGCACACCATACAGCGATGGATGAGAAGCATTGTATGACTCGTATTAGATGTGAACTTGTAACCTTTACTAGAAAAATCACACCTAATTGACTCGTCGTATGCAAATGTTTCAGATGCCGTAGTCGCTGTGAAATATATTCTTAAATATGCAACTTATACTTATATTAAATCAAAAGATGTATATAAGTAAGAGAGATGTTATGGTGCATCGTCTTGTATTAAAGCTTTGGTACATCACGACCATATTGATCGCTATGTTGTCAAATTGATAAATCTAATTTAACAAGTTATATCTATATGTTGAAATCTCATAGAAAACAAAATTATATATATATTTTTTAATTTTTTAAAACTTGTCTTGTTTTTGACACAAACTAATAATAAGAATGTTCCAAAAATGACATGTTTAAAAATATTCGAATTAAATATTAAATAAATTTTAAAAAATGTAAAATTTGGTTTGTTATAATATTTCAACATATAGATGAAACTGGTTAAATTAGATTTATCAATTTCACAATATAGCGTGGAATATGATCGTGATATTATGAAATCTTGATACATCGCGATGCACCATGACAGTTCTCTATATATATATGTACTTTAATAAATAAGATTATTAAAAGATATATATCTTCAATTCTGCCAAAAACTGAATATTTCATTTGAGCATGTGATTGCAGAGGGTAGCTCAGCCTTGGCCAGTGATGTGAATTCACGTAACGATGCACAAAGTGAGGTGTCTCAAGGTATGCATATTATTTGCAAAGATTGTTTCGGTGCAGTTGGCATATTCACTTTAGGCTCGTTTGGATGGGATGAAATTGGCCAATTTCTAGGAATTGGCAATTCCATTCCTATATTTTTCATTCAATATATTTTGGAATAGTCAATTCTATTCCAATTTTCAATAACACTCTTCCTAATAACATTTTTTTCTCTACTTTTCACACTTCCCAACGCTATTTCTAAACTCACCATCCAAACAACATTTCCAATTCCCACAATTCCTGTAAATAGTGTTTTTTCTCTAAATTTATGCTATTCCTACCCGATCCCTAACCCATCCAAACGACACCTTTTTAGATGAATAAATTTTTATTTTTTTATTAATATTTGAATTTACTGTTTAAAGTGAATGTTTGAATGTACTATACTATATTCTATATATGACTCGTATTAATTAGAAATGAACTTGAAACCTTTACTGGAAAAATCACGCCTTGACTCGTCGTATGCAAATGTGTTCGGATGCCGTAGTCGCTGTGAAATATATACTTAAATATGCAACTTATACTTATATTGAATCAAAAGAAATATATATTCTTTAATAAATTAGATTATTAGAAGATATTGAATTCTGCAAAAAATTGAATATGTCATTTGATTCCAATGAAGTTGCAGAAATTCATGGGACTGTGCTTCACGAGAGTAGCTCAGCCTCGGCAAGTGATGTGAATTCACGTAACGGTGCACAAAGTGAGGTGTCTCAAGGTATGCAATATTATTTGAACTAAAAGATTGTTTCGATGCATTTGGCATTTTCACTACTTGCATGAATAAATTTATTGTTTGAACTGGATGCTTGAATATACTATACTAAATTCTAGAAAGTTACTGCACATAAGTTGTTGAAGTTCCATCACCGACTCATTAGACAAAAATAGATGAATGTGCAATTAGAAGGTCCAGCTCATTAGTGATGCGTAGAATACTTTAGTTCCTTCAAGCATATTACAAGTATATGTATATTCTAAAAAAGTCATGAGTGAATAGGACGGTTATAGGTACAATAGTCCATAAGTTTCTAGAGTTTGTATAACCAACTTTGTACTAGTATAAATATTAGTCATATATATTGTTCATAGATGTACCAATGAAAGAGTATACCAAGTATAAGAGTGAGAGAGTAGAGAGTGTATACTTGTACTCCTTCAAGTTAATTAATAAAAGAGAGTTATAAGAAAACAATCATCTCAGTTAATCCCATAGCTTCAGAAAGATACGAGATAAAACTCAACAATTGGTATCAGAGCCACGTTCAGTCAAACATGGACATAGAAGTAGCAACGTTAGTGAAGATCGAAGGAGCATCTTAGTCGATGGGTTCAAGTTTCGGCGCAAGCATGGTGCAGTCAATAGTTCCTATATTCACCGGAGAGAACTACGACATTTGGAGGATCAAGATGCAGACGTTGCTACGGTCTCAAGAATTGTGGGATATTGTACAGAACGGCTACACCGAGCATGCTGAACCGACGGTGCAGCCGAAGAAGCAGATGGCGGAAGATATATTGCAGGAAGCCAAGGCACTGTTTCTAATCCAACAAGGTGTTGTTGAGAATCTGTTTTCGCGTATCATTGGCGCGAAGAAAGCATGGGAGATTTTAGGAGATGACTTTCAAGGATCTGCAAAAATAATTGCCATGAAGTTTCAAACCTTGAGAAAACAATTTCAGAATCTGCAAATGAAGGAGTCGGAGAAGATAAAGGAGTACTTCACAAGAGTAATCGAGATCGTCAACCAGATGCGAGCATATGACGAAGGTATGTGTCACACCCCGAGTCACTTTTAGACGACTCGCAAGTGCATCTCGACAACCCGCCGCGTATTTCTACGCAAGGCAAAACATACATCACATACATACCAATAATCTACACATAAATTGCCACAAAACTGTAATTATTCAATAATAAAAGAATATGACAAACGACAAAGACTAACATGGCAAGTTGAAAACGAGACTCCCATGCTAGTTCAATGTATCAAAAGTCACTACATAAAAACAAACAGTACAATCAGTGGCATTTATTTGACCCGCTTGTTTTCCTCTCTTTAAATACAGTAGCTCTAATACCTCGTCTTCAATACCTGGAACCCATATAAAATGGAAAACGGATGAGAGACTGAAATAAACTCTCAGTGCGGTATTCAGTTCCAGCCCGGAGATTTGTGAAATTTAATAACTCAGTAATATGATAATAAAACGACAATAACTGAATGCCCATGATTCCTAACATATCCACTTTACTATAATGATAGCAATTTTTAATAATTCAATATCAAAATAAATGACTTTACAAATCTCTACTAATAATATTAGTTTCATTTCCAATTGATAATATTAGTTTCATTTCCACTTGATATTATTAGCTTCATTTCCACTTGATAATATTAGTTTCATTTCCACTTGATAACACACCCCACTTACCAGGCCCACTAGTTTGACCTTATCCACTATCCCAAGAAGCCCACTTACCCGTCGCGAACGGATATCTTCTGGGGAGCGCGCTAGTACTAGAGCACCCAAGCCAAACGTCTGGTACAACGGTTATCATCCACTTCCACTTAATATTTACCACTTCCACTTAACATTTACCACTTTCACTTAACATTGACCATTTCCACTTAGCATTTACCACTTTAATATCTATTGTCTTTACTCATTAATATTCACAATAAACTTTACGTAAAATAATCTCTATGGTGTTTTCTATTGATACTAACCAATAAGCAAATGCATTTATATAACCAAACCATGCGTACTAACTACATGATCTTTATTTACACTTATCCTTTTTCTCATAAAGTAAACTGTATAACCACTATTAATAGAAATGTAACTATGCACTATATAAAGTAATATCGATTAAAATATAAAGGGAAACAAAACATTTAATCCTTATTATAACTATATAATATATATAGAAAAATAATTTCACATCAAACCAGGATCCGCACCTGACAAGCAAATAAGCTTACACAATCCCGGCTCTCTTGCACTTCGTAGCTTGCATCTCAATTAGGTAAATCTACTCCTAGTTATTCAAAATTGAAAATTATTAGAATTCAGAATCTTAATCGGCCAAGAAGGACAACTGACACTAGGACTAGATGGAATGTTTTCGAAAACCAATCTTAGAATTTACTAACGGATCTTAATAACCCATAATGAACCGAGAAATTCTATACGAGTTAAAGAGTCAAGAGATTTACTTTTTACAAATCCACTACCAAAGGATTACAATAACTCGGTACTACCATGCATAATCAAACTTCAAAGCATGGGCCTTACTCAATTATTTATTTATTACTCGTATAAACTTTGATACCATGGCAAACCAGAAATTTACGAGTTTACTTCATGAGAATATAGTTTGTGGTCAAAACAATTTAATTAGAAAAGCAAGACGACCATATATTTAATTGACGATTCAAAAAAAATAATCATTTAATACAAAATCAAATAAGCCCTAACTTCTTGACATAATAATATATATTACAAAAGGCCCAAACTCAAACATTAGCAAGTAGGATACGATCAGGGAGATGGACAGTAAAAGAATCAAACCACTCTGGAACAATTGTTCAGTTAGAAAATAACTAAAACACGACAAAACTCATATTACCGATCAACTTAATGGAAGGGAACCAGAAACGTCACACATCTCTTCTCAATTGCAACTTCGGCTCCTTGGTGAAATTCCTTCCAGCCGTAAAAACTCCAAACAACATAACTGTTTAGAAATTGGGAGGTTGTGGTAGGATTTATTTTGGAGGAAGAGAATATCTTAGGGAATAAAAGAAAACAAAATATATAGGAGATATCATGGAGAGAGAGTCGGTAAAAGAAATTAATACGAGACACGGATGTATTCGAATATAACCTACAGAATTGGAATCGATTGGCTTTTGATTGCGGTCTTTCAGTTTGCTCTTAATAACCGTCCTAAAATTTAGCCAATCAAAACCAGGATAGAGAAATATTGTAAAATGATTATCAAAGGGTGTAATACAACTTATGTAATGGTAACGGTGAATTGAATACGTGCAATCATCTGACTTAATTCATTTGAGAGTCAAGGTACATGGTCAAAGTGTCAAGGATAAAACCAAAAGCCAAAAACCATGAGACACTACAAACTTGTTCCTAACTGCCATGTGTAGCAACATGATTAAGAACGAAACGTGTCAGGGAAAAAAATTATTACATCACTAAAAGAAATGTGAACCAAGAACCAAAGAACATATGGTAGCATTGTGAAAATAAAAAAAAATAGAAATAACACTCTATTTGAAATCTCGAGGGAAAAATATTTAATGCATTCAATGAACAAAATAAAATTATAATTTGGACTCCAATTAAAATTAAAAGCGATATAATAAACAAAGTATTTTTTTTAATTAAAAACCAGATGATAAAAATCTAGATGTTACAGTATGTCAGATCAAAAAGTTTTTGAAAATATCTTAATTAGTTTGCCAGAGAAAAATGTGCATATCGTTGTAACGATTGAAGAGTCGAAAGATTTATCAACTCTTTCGATTCAACGATTGATTTGCTCGTTGGAGTCGCATGAAGAAAGGAGGCTACAACGTGGGACAAACTCAAACTCGACGGATCCGAACTCGGTTGAAACTGCACTCCAGTCAAGGTTCAATCTCCACCAAGCTCATAGTAAAGAAGATTTAGGTACACACAACTCATCTCTATGGTGCGACGTATGCAAGATGTCAACTCATGATACATCAAGATGCTGGTGGAAGATGTGGTGCAACAAGTGAAAAAAGATTGGCCATATGGTGAAGAGGACGTGTACGAAGAGAGAATCTTCTATGCGTGCCACTGTGCAATTGTAGAAGCAATAATTTTGATAGAGCAAACTCCGTTGAAGAGGACGAGTACGAAGAGAGTATCTTCTATGCGTGCCACTCTGCAATTGAAGAGAAAGATGACATGTGGTATCTTGATAGCGGCTACACAAACCACATGACTGGCAATTTTAAACTCTTAAGAGATATCGACACATGATATAAGCAAGAGGTACGCATGAGAAATGGTGATTTAATTAAAGCAAAAGGAAAGGATAGTATTGCCATCAAAACTAAGTTAGGCCCGAAATTTATTCGAGACGTACTATATATACCAAACTTGAAGCAAAATTTGTTAAGTGTGGGGAAGTTAGTTCAAAATGGATATGCGATCCATTTTGAAAATGGAGGTTGCAAAACAATAGATAAGAAAAATATAAATTTGGTGATAGCAAAGATTTCAATGGATAGATCTAGAAACTTCCAGTTAAGGTTTAGTTATACTCCACGACCACTGGTAGAAGAAGAAGCACAATTTGCGTTGAGGGCTCAAGTGATCGATAATCTCGAAGAAGTCAAAAAGATGGTAAGTGATGAAGAGAAGATCATACATGAAGGGGGAGCTCGACAACAAGGTATGTGTAAGACATCTCATCAAAGAAGCATAATATGCTATAATTGTGGAAGACGAGGTCACTATGCACGAGAATGTTGGCACAAAAAAGCAATTAAGAATAAGACTTCAGGAGTGAGTAGCACAATTGAGCAATAAGAAGTGCAATCAACGTTCACTCGGAAAGACAAGCAGCTAGCCAGTAAGAAAGTGTTGTACAAGAAGAAATTCGAAGAGGAATCAGCACATCGAGACAAGATCGAGTCGGTGCCGAGGGGGAGTGTTGAAGTTCCATCATCGACTCATCAGAAAAAAAATAGATGAATGTGCAATTAGAAGGCCGAGCCCATTAATGATGCGTAGGATACGCTAGTTCCTTCAAGCATATTACTAGTCCTATTGCACTTGCAATCGGCTAGGAGGTATTTGTTATTGTATATCAATACAATACAACACATCCATGAGGTTATAGAACTTCCTGATAATCTGGATCGGTTGAACTGGATCGTTCCAAATCCAAACGGTCAGTCCTATATGCAGAACGGTCTTTCCCAAAATCCAAACGGTGTTCCAAACCCAAACGGTCTATTCCAAATCCAAGCGGTCCATTCCATACGGAGCCGTAGAGACCAGCTCTACAAGTTCATTTATCGAGAACGGACCAATTGAAATTATCCCGAGAGAGTTGATTATTACATATCAGGTTCAAACAGTCGGTTCCAACATGGGAATGGTCCGTTCTATATCCAAAACGGTATGTTTGAAACATGCAACAAAGAGTTAGTTGCTTGTTAAACTTCCTCTTCTTTAATACTATTTGACCCCTTGTGAGATATATTGAGTTGTGAAGGTGTAGCTTTGTAAAGCACTTTCTCTTGAACAAACCTCAATTTTCTTAGGAACTTATTTTTCATTATATGTACTACCATTAGAATGCCAATGTGCCACATTGCATCGCATCTAGTAGTACTCAATGAACCCTATTCTCATACAGATTTGTCACACTGCACATGTGCTTTCTTTCTTCTCAGACATGTTTAAAATCAAGCTTAGGAGCATTAACACCTAGAAAATGATCAAGAGTCATTTATTTATTCATCAAGCCAATAGTGCACCACATGTGCAATTCTTATTTGACAACTTATACTTAGACCATATAACATATATTTTAGATAACAAACCAATTGGCTAAGCATGCACTCTTAGCCATTGATCAACTAAGTCAGCACCTCTTTATGCTCTTAGTTTTCCACTGCTCAATCATTGGGGTGATTCTTGTCTAAAACTATTATATGTCCATTTAGAATTGTTTCAACAGAAGTATATCTATTGCTTAGAATGAGATAAGTAGAGGCAAACTCATCTTCGGGAAGAGAGTTTCCTCACACTTGACTCCTTCTATTCTAGTGTACCACTTCATAAGTGTTAGGAAGTGCTTAATTTCAATTTTAAGACTAACAATTAGCTCAAGCAATCAATTAAACACAATAGATCTAGGCTTAAAGCCATTCACACATCAAAACAATAAGAAGAGGTAGGAGAAATAATACGTCGCATGAAATCGCATTCATGAGGATCGAATCCATGGCTTGGGAGTCGATGGCGTGCCTTCTCCACCACCACCACCATGGTTGTGCCGCCGGCCTCGAGTCCACCAAGGAGATTAACCACGTTCTGAAAGTATGCGCTAGCGCACCCAAGAACAAGCCCAATCCCATTAGCTTTCTCTCTTCTAGAAATTAAATCTTTCATTTAAATGGAGAAGAGAGCTCAACGTATGAGCAAAAGAGGGAGAAAAGAGGTGGTTTGTGGCAGCCACAAAGGGAAGAGAGAGAGGAGAAAGAAGACTAGCTCTTGGAGCCTCCAAAGGGGGCCTTTTATAGAGCTCAAACCCTAGGGAAAACTTCCCCAAAATTACACCTCTTGCCACCCAAGGGGCATCCACGAATTGGGCCTTAAATGGGTCACTTCCCACACTAATTTGGATCATTTATTCATATAATTAATGTCCCATTAGTTTGCTCTATAATTGGACTATATATTTTCCTATTAAATAATGGCCCAATTAATCAATATAACGATTTATATTAAAATGTGTTGATCTAAAATTAATTATTAACTCATTAATAATTATTTTGGGATTAGATAATGCATTAATTTATTTCTATATGATCTCTTTGACTTAATTAATTATAACGGTTCATAACGGTATATAATTAATTAATCAACTCATCATATTTCCACAATTCTCACTGTTGCGAATAAATAGATAATGTATTTTGTGGTCAAAGTCCTATTCGTGTGACCCTTTGAGGATTTATGCTATGTTGGCCATGGAGAATAAATCACTATTTAGTATCTAGCAACACGGTATGATTTCCAATTCGCATAAATAGTGTACTGTTACAATATTTCAATCCTGCATAAGAAATAATAGTATTTCCTTGTCTGATTCTTATGTCACATGATATCATTATATAATCCAAGATAGGAGTGTGTCATTCTTGCAGATTATACATTTATTGATCTAGAGTTGATCGTCTAGTTTGCATGCATACGATCCAACTCCATCAAGGGGCCCAAACAGATATCATCACTCATTAAGTGTATTAATGAGGAACACACGGTTTTCTTGATGAACAACTTTTCCGCGCACAATTCAAGAGAGCATAAATAAAGTCCGTATAGCAGCCTTTATCAGGAATCAACGTAAGACGATATTTATAGAACCTATCCTCATGTGGAAAAGTTGAACATCTCAAACATAGAATCAAACTCATATGAAATAAACAATGACACATAACACAATCCATATGTTTATTTCACTGGGTCAAGTCCTGTACTATGTTCCAATAACATACACATATGCAATTAAGTTGGTAACTCCTTACCTATGATTTGTAGAACTTAATTATCACTTAACTTGCATACTAATCTTATCCGATAATTAATGTTCGTTGTTAATTATCAAGATTAAGGACGACTTAGATTTATTATTGTCATTCTAATGAATGATCCACAGAGATCTACAATTTAGATCCTGAACCTGAATGATCTGTCAATAATAATCTCTAGGAACAAATGATTAAATATCATCATTAACATAAACTAAGAACATTAAGTCATTAAATATTGACTTCTAGGACATAACTCCAACAATCTCCCACTTGGCCTAGAGTCAATCAATAGTGACTTCTAGCCAGTGAAGAATTTAGAACAATGTCATATATCCATATATATATACATATCTCGAACCTCAAAAGATGTAATACACTTAAAGCAAGTTACTCATACGTCCATCACGCATGGATGCACAACTGCATCTCGTATACCGCTTAAGGTAGAGGTTAAGTTAGAGTGTTCGCTCTGTCCGCGAACCTATCCAATTTTGTTTGACCCTATATACATATATACTCCTGTATATGTGTTCTTGATCATCGTCATGTGAGATCAAGTGATGTTGTCATAGATCTTAGTTGGATCATCAATTTAATATTGGGTTCATCAAGATTAAGCTATGGTTCGAGATGCATAGAACCATATTAGCTTGACTGAGAACTTCTCGATCCATACTACCTTCTTTCATTGCTTCACAAGTTACTATATATTTTGTTTTTGGTGACGTAAACAGTTGTAATATTCCATTTAGAACATCTTCTAAACTTACAACATCACATTTAAACAAAATATATAGCTCAATTTTATTTATATCAATCTTTCGAAAAATAACATCAATATAACAATTTATATGAGCTTTGTTTCATCTTACCAGATGGAAAAACATATCATTCTTTCTCATAAGATACTCGAAGACATTTTCGATTATTGTCCAAATGTGTTTTTCTTTGTATCCATTTGACAACTGTTTGTCATAATTCTTGGGTACAACACATTGGGGCATGTGCACAAATATGGCTTACATAATGAACTCATAACAGAAGGATGCTCGAATTGTTTCACGCACTTTTCTTGTATTGAGTTGCAACGCACCGAGTCAAACTAAAGTGTATGCCATACAACGTGGTTAGACATCCTTTCTTGAAGTCTATCTTTCGTGTTACTAGAACACTTTGTCATTATATGCACATTTTCTCAAACCTAACATCCACCATAATCTATCTTCAAAGATTTTGTTTCCATGGATTTAGGTGACTTGCCCAAGTTCTCTATTGAGAAAACATTCTCCAATGAGATCTAGACAATATTCATTTCCTTTATGTTATTCCCAATTAATGTCTTGTATCTTGTACAATACATGTAACACAATTATGCTCCCACTAAATATCTTGTCTATACAAGATACTTTTGACGAAGTTCAACTCCTTGACTTCCTTGTCAAAATATTTATTCCAATTTCCACAATACTTGCTTCAATCCATTAAAGGATCCTTGAAGCATATATATGTTTCTAGCAATATAACAAGCAAATTCTCGATTTGTGTCATATACATTTTTTAATTTCCTTCCTTCAATCAAAGAATGTGGTTTTATGTATCTTTCCATATATATATATATATGAAATATAACTATTGCTAGAATGATCTTTATTGACTTGTACATAGCTATAAGTAAAAGTCGTGCTTTGTATATGGTCAACTCATTATCGACTTAGACATAGCAACAATCGTGAAACTGTGCTTTGTACATAGTCGACTTATTGACTTAGACATAGCAACGAGCGTGAAACTGTGCTTCGTACATAGTCACCTTGCTATCCATATCTATCTTTCCTTTAAAGATCTAAATGTTCTTGATGGATTGCTCCTTCATGAACATCAATCAAGGTCTATACCTTGTTGTTATGTATATGGATTGCACTTAAAGATCATACAGATTTAAATCATACTTGTGGAATCTGGTCTTTCCATCGTTTCTTTATTTATCAACGGATCCTCGTATGTTAAGTACGAGGATATTGTGAAGCCTATGCACTTTTCAGTTAAGGCAATTCACTCTCGTTGATCTTTGTAGGTTTGGTGCTTGGGGTCCATAAACTATTTGTACAACAACTTGTAGAATAAGTTCTTGATCCTAATATATTCCACGAGTTTCTCGAACATCATCTACTCATGAAATGTTTGAGTACTCTCTATAAGCGAGCATGCTTATAAACTTTTCCTTTTACAACTGCTTGTGAATGAAGTTTCGCTCAACTCCCACTAAGCACCATGTATGGAGTGACAAGTTCCCTATAAAGGTACTTCTTGTAGTGACGCATAAACTCCTTTAATGCTCACTTTACTCCCACTACTTCTTCTTGAAAATATCATTCTTCAAGATTACGTTATGATGAGCAACAACCACTTTGTTTTTATCATGTTCGTTGAAGTAGTACCTTTGGGTTAGTTCAAGATATCCTAAATAATACTAAGCGTCTTATTTGGGTCCAAACTTATCAATCAATTGAACCTTTAAATAAGCTTCTCAACACTAAATATTGAGAAACAATATACCTAGAGATCGAATCTCGTAATATATCTTTCTCAATAGACTTCGATGGAACTTTTATTCAGTGTAAACAATATTGTCCTCTAACACAAATCCCTTACATGAGTCGAATAAGTCAATTTGATTTATTACCGATCGAACTATATCAAATAATGTTCGATACCTCCATTCTTGGATATATTCTTCTAATGTTCCTCATGGAGCAAGTTATGAAACGACTTTCATACTCTATATGTAATATATCAAACTATATGACTAAACTATTTACCATGATCCATTTTAAGACTTTTACTCTTGAAATCTATTGATGTTGTCAAAAGATTCATACTTATACCATATCAAATAGATACGTTAATATCTACAATGATCGTTGGTCAAGTGGTAAAGTGTCAACAACCTTTCAATTACACAAGTACTTATAGGTCTATATACATCGACATGTATAAGTCTCAATCAAGTTACTTGTCCTTTAAACCTTTGTAGGTCAAAGGCGCTTTTGTTTTTAAACAAACACGATTCGCTTGAATTTCAATTGATTTGTAATCGAATTGAGTTAGGAGCTCCACGATACGTAGACTGTCATAATGTGATTCTTGTTTATATTCGACTAAGCGATTATTTTACATAAAAGTCAAATACTTTATGTGAAGTCTTATATATTTGTCATTCAAAATTTGTTTATCCATTTCAAGCAAATTCAATCAAGATTCATGAAATTATATACACAAATTTATAATAATAAGAGAACAACATTTCTCTATTACAAAACATGATCATCCATCATCAAATATGAAATGGAGATAAGGTTTTATGAGATGTTTGGAATAAGGTATGTGACCTCCAATTCCTAAACAAACTTCTTATATAGTAAAGATAACTCTACGTATTCAATGGTAGTGGCTTAGACGAACAAGCCATTTCCAAAACGGAGTTTACTTTACTTATCTCAAACTTTCTCTTATTCTTCATTGCCTACACATTTTGATAAATGTGAGCACATGAACTAGTACTTAATTACTAGTGTGAATTAGATATAGCGAGATAATTTGAACGACAAATATCTTAAGGTTTAGAACATCATGGTATTTTGGGCAACCTTTCAAATGCCTCCCATAAATGACAAATGAAATATCTCATGTGACACACGGTCACTAGTGTGGGTCTCAAAGTCTCAACTCATATCTTGGTAAAATATTCCTTTGATACTTGACCAATCACTTTTAGCACTAACAAGTGTGCGAACAATAGATGCTTCATCCTTAGAAAGAGATTATACGACAATATCAACAATCATTGACATTGGAGATCTCAATATCTCTAGTTATCAATTAGCTATTCAAACCTTTCGGTTAGTAAGCTAATGAAACATTTATATTCTTATAAGAAGAGTCTCTTAGTTAACTCATACTCTATTACTCGATCATAAATGATTGAGTCTACTTTCTCTAAGAATACTTTCTTAAGTGGATGAGAGTATAGAAGTCTAGTCTAATCCTTATGAATTCTTCAATTCAAAAGTCTAGAAATTCTAAAAGGATCTAGGCATTCGTTTTATTGAATAATTTTCGTCAAAACTAAACAATCTTTGCGAAGCTATGTTCGAGAAGTCGAGGAACGTTTTTGGGATTAAACATTCTCAAGTTTCTCATTTCCAAGAACATGTCTTAGAAATCGGTATTTCCAAGTAAATACCTTAGAAACGAGTTCGTTTTTTTCAAAGATTGATCGCAACGAAATTAACAAATTTAATATCTATAACAACTTCAATTTAAGGTCATTTAGTTTATGCAATGTTTTATTTATAAAGATAAATAAAACTCCCACTACATTTATTTAATGTCCCTAATGTAGTCGGTTTCCAAGTTCCCTACTTTCGTTGAGATGGGGCTAGCGTCGGCATGACACCAAAACAACTAGATAGGGTAGGTTCTCTAACCAATCATATCTTATCCATGTGACTCTTGTTTTGTGAGACATTACATGTACATCCACAAACTTCGTCCCAATGTCCAATCCGAGTGGGTCCGTTGTGAAGCAACCTCTCTCTATTTGTTCCTAGTAATTCCGATTTACACCCTGACTATAATGATGGAGTACGATGTCCGCGTCGGTGGAATGCATCAATAAACAATCAATTGTCTTGAAGGAGGACGATTTGGCTAAATCAAGTTAATTTGGGACAAAACAATTACGTGACTTTGTTTGATGGTCGTGTAAGCATACACTCATACCTACCTATGACAATTCAAGGCATTCACAACCAATCACATAACATAAGCATCTCAAGCATTGTCGTGAGTTTGTATGTCTCCCGCTTGCATTAGTCTTCGTCGCATCTCCATGTAACGAAACTAATCTAATCAAACCCTCCCACTAATTACTAAGATCCTATCTAATAATTGAAGGAAAACAAATACATGTGATAAATCCTAAAACCCGCCTAGGCCTTAGGGGCATGCAAGCCTCAAAAGTTACATCAAGAATTAATCAATTATTAATTATCAAGGCACCTTAGGCCACATTACAATCAAACACATGCATTCACATCATTTTACAACACACAAGGCATTGACATCTTGAGCCATATCAAATCCACATCCTCCTACAAAAATAAGTTAGCATAATATACAAATATATTTTTAAGTTGTTCATAACTAGTGAGCTCTCAAGTATCTTTGCGCATTGTTTGCTAATTTGTGTTTTTCCATGCAAAGAGAGTTTAACATTCAAACAACTAATTGTTTAAACCCTTTGACAAAATTCAGCATTAAAAAATCCAATAGATGACAGCAAGGAGAGTTCTAGTCAACATATCAACTATTTGATTAACTAAACGAGACCCGAAAAATCAAGAAATTTTTCGGTCTCCAAAAATTCTAGAAAAAATCATGAGTAATCCTTATCAAGAGGAAAACTACCTGTTCAAATTTCGAGAGTAGTTCATTTACCAATCGGGAGAACCAAAATTAACAAATTTCAGGTTGTGTATTAAAACACCGGTTTGAAATTTCAACTTTTGGCCTCAACCTTTTGGACTGTTTGTACACCTTCCAAAATCTTTTAATGCAAAAACTTTTTACAGTAAACAACCAAAAGTATAAGGCTAGAAACCATGAAAGAATACCAATTTTCCTCATACAAAATTATCAATTTAAAGGGATTTCAAAGCAAGTCCCCTGTTCTGAAACAGCACGTCGACAAAAATGTTTTTGAGTGGTTGAGGTCCTTAAACTAGTCCAATTAACATAAAATTAATTTTAATGGATTCAGGACTTCAAATAGAAGTTTTCCATTTAAACACTTTTTCTATAAAAAGTCTCAATAAATACAAGTTTTCAAAACAATCCAATCGGTACAGAAAACCGATCAGACTATTCTTGTCTTTCATAGCTTCAAAAAAATAGAAGGACTTCGATTCAAACCACCAAATCGGTATGGAAGGAAGTGATCTAAGTCTACTTCAATCCTAGTCAATAAAATTTGGATCTCTTTATCAAAATAACTCAGATAACATCCACAAACTCAGATCTGGTCGCACAGGAACCTGTCCTACGCACCGTCACGAGAAAAATCACTAAAAATCCATAATAAATTGGATTGAAGTGATTCTAGTGGGGAAAGACTAATAACTTATCCCTCTATCATCTACGTTAAAAGGAAAATTAAAACAGAAAGCTTTGCAACAAGAAAAAATACAGAAAACCACAGAAAAACTGAGTTCCAGGCAGCAAGTAAAGGCAGCAACTTAATTACTTCACTAATTACCCATTTCTCATATAATTAATGTGAAAAATAGCTTAAGCACAACCTGGCTCGGATACCACTATTAGGAAGTGCTTAATTTCAATTTTAAGACTAACAATTAGCTCAAGCAATCAATTAAACACCATAGATCTAGGCTTAAAGCCATTCACACATCAAAACAATGAGAAGAGGTAGGAGAAATAATACCTCTCATGAAATCGCATTCATGAGGCTCGAATCCATGGCTTGGGAGTCGATGGCGTGCCTTCTCCACCACCACCACTATGGTTGTGCCGCCGGCCTCGAGTCCACCAAGGAGATTAACCACGTTCTCATGGTATATGCTAGCACACCCAAGAACAAGCCTAATCTAATTAGTTTTCTCTCTTAGAGCAATTAAATCTTTCATTTAAATAGAGAATAGAGCTTAACACATGAGCAAAAGAGGGAGAAAAGAGGTGGTTTGTGGCAGCCACAAAGGGAAAAGAGAGAGGAGAGAGAAGGCTAGCTCTTGGAGCCTCCAAATGGGGCCTTTTATAGAGCTCAAACCCTAGGGAAAACTTCCCTAAAATTACACCTCTTGCCACCCAAGGGGCAGCCACGAATTGGGCCTTAAATGCGCCACTTCCCACACTCATTTGGGTCATTATTCATATAATTAATGTCTCATTAGTTTTCTCTATAATTGGGATATATATTTTCCTATTAAATAATGACCCAATTAATCAATATAACCATTTATATTAAAATGTGCTAATCTAAAATTAATTATTAACTCATTAATAATTATTTTGGGATTAGATAATGCATTAATTTATTTCTATATGATCTCTTTGACTTAATTAATTATAACGGTTCATAATGATATATAATTAATTAATCAACTCATCATATTTCCGCAATTCTCACTGTTGCGAATAAATAGATAATGTATTGTGTGGTCAAAGTCCTATTCGTGTGACCCTTTGAGGATTTATGCTATGTTGGCCATGGAGAATAAATCACTATTTATTTCCAATAATCATAAGCGGTATTTAGCAACACGTTATGATTTCCAATTCGCATAAATAGTGTACCGTTACAATATTTCAATCCTGCATAAGAAATAATAGAGACTTTTTCACAATTCGCTTCTGCCCTTGATAAAACTACTAAGAATCTATTGGCAAGAAGTCGACGTATTTCCTTGTCCGATTCTTATGTCACATGATATCATTGTATAATCCAAGATAGGAGTGTGTCATTCTTGCAGATTATACATTTTTTGATCTAGAGTTGATCGTCTAGTTTGCATGCATACGATCCAACTCCATCAAGGGGCCCAAACATATATCATCACTCATTAAGTGTATTAATGAGGGACACACAGTTTTCTTGATGAACAACTTTTCCGCGCACAATTCAACAGAGCATAAATAAAGTCCGTATAGGAGCCTTTATCAGGAATCAACGTAAGACGATATTTATAGAACCTATCCTCATGTGGAAAAGTTGAACATCTCAAACATAGAATCAAACTCATATGAAATAAACAATGACACATACACAATCCATATGTTTATTTCATTGGGTCAAGTCCTGTACTATGTTCCAATAACATACACATATGCAATTAAGTTGGTAACTCCTTACCTATGATTTGTAGAACTTAAATTATCACTTTACTTGCATACTAATCTTATCCGATAATTAATATTCCTTGTTAATTATCAAGATTATGGACGACTTAGATTTATTATTGTCATTCTAATGAATGATCCACAGAGATCTACAATTCTGATCCTCAACCTGAATGATCTGTCAATAATAATCTCTAGGAACAAATGATTAAATATCATCATTAACATAAACTAAGAAAATTAGGTCATTAAATATTGACTTCTAGGACATAATTCCAACAATACGGACTATACCGGAGCCACTACTCTTGAAGTTCTACCTCTGTTAAGTGTCATACAAACTATTCAAAACTGAAATAGATTGTTTCACTTATTCAACAGAGTCTCTATGCTACGACATAGTGTCATACAGACCATTTGCACATCAAAGTGACCATTCTACACATCCAGCAGAGTGATGCTTGATATTTCATAATTTGATTTATCCTTCAAATGTTCAATCTCAAGAACCTAAGTGTTCTTCAAAGATTAACGTAAATATAAATCAAAATAGGTCATGCAATAATCGTTCGTATTTACTATATCTCGTATTTCATCATCCAAATAAATTTCGTTAGCAATGGAACTCAAATTGATCTCATCATCAATTTTATTTCAACATTACTATTTTGAGAAAACACTCCTAACTCACAATTTTTAAAAATCGGATATTAGGACACTTGTGTCTAAATTGCTCAAATGAGATTTAAACTGTATAGTATCTTTTCATAAGCTTAGCTTCATTGAACTTGTGCGAGAATGTTGAGGAAGAACCTATTTTATTTTCCCCTCTTTTCCTCATTATTCGAGTCAAGTTCATAACCATTAAAGTAGCTTGTATAAGAAACTATAAACATAATATAAATCTCAACTCTATTTGGAATTTATTTCAGACAGTGATTCCACAATATGGCTTCATTATGGTTTCTTCATCATATAAAATTTCCTCGAAATTCATGATAAGGTGCAATCGCACATGCAACTGAACTTATGGCTATATAAGAATCCTCCCAGGAATATGTAAAAGCTCAGAATTAAAAGTTTAAAACCATAATATTTTAGAAATTGCAGCCACCTCGAACTGAATTCAAACGTTCGGTTCTAAATTAGGACAACCCGTTTTAAGAGTTGAACGGTCCGGTCAAAATTATTCCGAGCATAAATTCTTTAGTTAGAACTTTTCTCTACTGTGCATCTTTTATTGTGAATCATATCATGATTCGCAGAACACAGTAACTGCCACTTAACCTTCGTAGAACCATACTCAAGATGGCCATTTATCATCATCATGCAACACCCTTTGTCGCGCGATGTGAGAAACAACGAATCATCGAGCTATTTCTAATCTCACACAACTCACAAACTTGACAGCAAGTCCAAATGAATGCGACTCGTTTTAAGAGATTTAACAATTTCATGACCAAATTAAATCTAGTCATGAATGTGATGAGAACCAAAGGAAGTGCAATGAACACTTTAAAATCTCCATTACTTGATGGCTTATCCACAAGTTGGAATTGATCGGAGATTATGACCTAAAAGTCAATTCCAGTCATTTATCCTTCAGTTGCATAGTTAAGCATGCCATATAATCACTACTTATGAGATTATGTAAACATTTTTAAGAAAATGCATTGAAAGAAAACTTATTTAGAACCACAAACCACAATGTTTTGGTACTAATATAATCACCATCCACACACTCAATTTCGAAATCCAACACCAAAAGAAGTTCATTACTAGTAGTAATTGTCAAAGTTTGAAGTATATAAAGTATCATGGAGCGATCAATTGTGTCCCCCTCATGGAACAACAAATCTGCACGTGTCAATCACCTAGATTGCTCCATTGCAATGATTCTCTACATAGATCACTTTACCTCATGTTATGACAAATAATTCATATTAAGTATTCAGCCAAAATGCTATGTTATTTGACCAACAACTAGGTAGTAACATTCAAGCGATTTGCTATTGTAGACTTACTAGTACTTCATACAAGTATAGAAACATATTCATGTACACATTTCATGTTCACAACAATAACCTCTTACTATTATATGCAATTAATTGACTATGTCATCAAGTTTAACCATTGTGAGCAACATTCGTTTGAAAACAAACAATCACAAGACAGTGAAGATTACTTGCACAGGCTCTCACTAATTAGAAAGCGATCAAGTGAACTTTAACACTTATTGCTCAAATGTCAACTAATGACCTTCTTTATGCAACTAAAAATTTATTATCACCTTATGTCAAGGTGCAACCCCAAGATGCTTCTTGTACTTGTGAAAAATTTACTGAGCTTGCAAGTTCCATAGTCAATAATTATCAATCCTATCATCAAAGATTGACTTAAGTTGTAATTTATACAAGAATCAACAAATTCTGCTCAGCAACAAAATGCGAGTGGAATTGTTGTGGGTTAATGATCACAAGTGGTTCACTTCCAAGACAAGCGATCATGTTCACTATCCATCTCAATGTGTTTCTAACTTATACAAATTGTTTTGTGATTTTTATTTAGATGTAATGATCTTAAGTCCATCGTGATTCTCTATAAGATAATGAGATTTTGTAATGCCCAGTAATACATATACACCAATATCTACTATAATTAGCGATGACTATGAATAAGTCAATGCCATACATAGAGACAAGCACGTAAATCAACACTTCACAATAATCTCACAACACAACTCTTGAATCTGGCCATGGTATAACCTAGCCATGTGACCAACTGAACAGAACCAGGGCATCCAATCCAATCACATAAAGTAGGCACACCACCTCTCGACATACTGGATTGGCGCAACATACAGAAATTGGATAAGACTCCCAATCTCTATTTCCAAATTCACCCTTTGTGTGCCACCACACAGTGCTAGCCGGCACCCAAGTGTGGCATGCATGCAACGACAATGGTGAGATGGCACCACGTGTACCATCAATCCACCCATAATGCAAATATGCATATAAATGAGGGGTCTAAACCATGTAAATTGGTCAGATCAATTCCTAGGTATAAACTTTATGTTCTGTCAGACAATCCAAAATGGTCCGCCCTATTTTTACCACGGTCCATCCTATTTCTAGGATAGTACATCTCATTTATAGGACGATCCTTCTTTTTCTAGAAATTACTCGTTCTATTTCTTTCGGACAATATAGAACGGTCCGTCCTAAATTGGAACGATCTGTCCTATTTTTAGGACGGTCCATCTCCCTTTGGAAATAGTCCGTTCTATTTTCTGCTAAGAGTCTTTGGTTTGGAACGGTTCGTTCGCTAGGTGGAACGATCCATTTCAGTACCAAACAAAACTAACCGACATAGTTCTACCAACCTTTTTTTCAAAACGGTTCATTCCACATTTGGAATGGCCCGCCCGAAAAATCGCTAAAACCCTAATTCATGCGTTTCCATAATTAGAATTCCTCAGAAATTAGTTATCTTTTACCAATTTGATTACTCTAACCTATATTGATATATTTTGCATTATTTTCTACAAACTCTATAAAAAATAAAAAGATCTAAAGCCAAAAACTCATTAAACTCAAAATTAGGGTTTTATCAGATCAATCAAGTCATGACAAATCACGACAGAGAACAAATAACCAACTAGTCATAGTTTGTAGGGTTTTAAACAGTATCAAACAATCACAAAGAACTTTATAGCTCTGATATCAATGTAAGTTTTCGTGGTAATATATGCATATCTAGTCTTATGAATCATAAATATTAAGAGATTAGATATATCAAAGCGGAAGTTGATCAAAATAGCCTAGATCCATCTCGAAAGCGGTGCTGCAAGCCTCTTCTTCGTCTTGCACATGACCACCATCTCTCTCTGTATGCAACCGATGCACTACAACCTCAAATTAGGGCTTACCGTCACTTTTCACGATTCCAAGAGCCGGTCAACTTGTGTGTGTGCTTCTTAATGCTCTCCAATCAATAGGATGATCTCTTTCCTCGCAATTGCACACAATAGCAATAGCAATATCAATTGCTAGACATAGACTTAGTACATGACGTGATTAGGAGAGGGGTATATATACAACCATCTAGGAAAGTCTAAAAACAAACTTTTCTATTTTCAGAACAGACCTTCTAGAACGGTACGTTCCAGACTTAGAATGGTATGTTCCAATAATAGCTCCACACACTATTTTCCAACAAAATTTAATGTTAATAACTCATAAATGCATATTAATGGGTCACGGACGTTATGGACAAGAAGTTTTATCATAGTATGGTTACAATGGGAAATAACGATTATAAATGAAATTAAATGTCGTAACATTAAAACCAAAAAATAAGGGGCTGCTATTGTTAGGAAGATATCAAGAAATACATACGGAATCCTAAATGATAAATGGCACAATAGGAAACATAGAAATTAATGGCGGTGGAAACATTATAAATGTTTCCACCATATCATATCAATAAAGGATCGGTCAAAATTCCAAAGGAGATATAAATAGTAAAATATTGTACACCAAATATTTTTTAAATGAACGAATTCGTTTGATACAAGGAAAACATGTATGATAGTAAACAGTGGCAGTAAAACATTCGTCTAAAGTTTTTTTTTTAAAAAAAAATTGAATATAATTTTTATATTCAAATGAAAATATGTATATTGCACCGAAGAATATTGTGAGAATTTTGATATTTATAACCAATATATATTTTCTGAAGAAAAAAATATAAATTAGTTCTTAATGGTTGAAATAATAAACAAGAACATATAAAAGTTCAGGGGTGTTACAAGGTCATATTGGGTGATTTAGATCAGTTATTTCGAATAAGATCCAAGAGTTGGAACTCACCATAGAAAAATTCTATATATATATTTCAGTTTTTACAAAATTCTTAATCGAAAATATTCTGGACCCTAAGAAACAATTATTGCATTTTTTATTATATATTTCAGATTTTACAAAATTCTTAATCTAAAACATTATGGAACCTCCATTTATAGAGATTTTGTAAAATCTTAAATATATAGTAAAAAAATTCAAAAAAATGTAAAAATTTATTTCTAAAGATATTTTAATATGGAGAACATATTGTACAATTTGGATCGGCCATTTGAATTTTAAAATCTTCAAAAATAACTCTAAAGCACCGCTTGATGTGTGCTTTAGTCATTCTCTCTCTATATATATATTATAACAATCACTACAACATTTTGTCTATCTAGAACGGTTTTATATATATTATTAGAACCAGTTTGGGACCGGTACTAAAAATTAATATCTAGTGCTAAAAATATATAAAAAATGGGTTCTAAAAATACCGGTGCTAAAAACAAGACAGTTTCCATTCCAAAAAGCAGGCTATTTTTAGAACCATTTTTGAACTAAAAACCGGTTTTAAAATGACATATTTTGGTGCTAGTCTTATTTTTCCTAGCCATAAACATTTGTAACAATTGGTACATCACAGCAAACACAATTAATATACCAAAATAAATAATTAATATATCAAAATCAAATAATTTAATTAACAACAAGAAATATCTTATACCAAATATATATTAATTCCAATTCAATAAAAAATAAAACAATAAATGAAATTAATATGAAATTATTGTTGTTCAGAAAATTAATTTCCATCAATCAAGCAAGCACAAGTCACATTTTAAGTAAAATCAATCATCCATAATTTTGAGAAATTGAAATTATCTTGGCGAGGGGAGGATGTCGAGTCGAGGGGCAGAGAGAGGGTAGGTCGGAGAGAGGAAATAGAGAGGTGTTGTCAAGGGAGGGTGGCGTCGGGGAAGAGAGGGAGTAGTCTTGACAGAGAGAGGGACTGAGTAGTGGTGGAGAGAGAGGGATCGAAAGTGACGGCAATTGAAGGCGAGTGGGATGGGGGGGCATGAAAAGGCATGTAGTAGAGGCGCCCCTTTTATTCAAAAAATTTGACAGTTAGAATCGGTTTTTCAATAAAAACTGTTCTAAAGATTAATTCAGAGTTTTTAAGATTATTGATTTTTCGAACCAATTTTTTTTATAAAAAACCAGTTCTGATAATACCATTTTTTGAACCGGTTTACTTTTTTAATGGTATTTTGTATAACCTGTTTTGTTTCAAAAACCGGTTCAAATAATGATATTATTAGAACTGATTTTTTAGACAACCCAGTTCTAAAAATAAATCGGATTTTCATTTTTTTTTGGCAAAATATTTAGAATCGATTTTTTTATAAAAATCGGTTATAAAAATAACCTCTGAGAATTTTCAAAATGCCATTGGCTATTTTTAGAACCGAATTTATTTAAAACAGTTGCTAATGTGGTGTTTCCAAAAATCTTGTTTGTTGTAGTGAATACTTTTTGAACAATTTATTTAATTGTTCACACATTGAGTGTGCATATTTCCTAACGAGCATAATTAAGCTTTAATTAGCTTGTACAAATGAATTAAATTAAAGAGCATCGAGTCATAAAAGTAAACTGAATTGCATGCTCGATTTTGTTTCCAACAGGATCGGTACTACTGGAAAATATGAGGGACGGATTGAGAAAAGTTTGGAAGCAAATACCACTTAAAATGTCCGTGCAAAACAAATTCACTATATTTCGGGTTCCGTTCAATATCAGAGAGAGCAAGAAAAGCATGTTTGAGCCATCTGTGGTATCTATCGGTCCGTACTACTGGGGACATGCACACCTTAGAGCGATGGAAGAGAAGAAATGGCACTTCCTTCAGGATTATATGACTCGTAGTAAATGTGAACTCGCAACCTTGACTAGCAAAATCACACAAGAATTAGTGAACAGAGCTATATATTGCTACAGCGACAGCTTTGATATGAAGAGAGATGACTTTGCTCAAATGATGGTTCTAGATGGTTGTTTCATTATTGAGTTTTTTCACAAATACTTCGAAGATTCTAAAAAAAGTCAGGACATTATTAATGAAGGGTGGACCTCTTTAATCATAGAAAATGACTTGATCTTGTTAGAAAATCAAATCCCTTTCTTTATAATAAATGAACTTAATAAATTAAATAAAGCTTACGAAAAACGTGAAAATTTGATGAAATTCTATGAAGATATTGCACGTGAACTAACAAGGCAGAACAAAGGCATGGGAACTTCCAACAGGAAAGAAAGCTTGAACAATTCTGAGCAAAAGGAAGAGCCATGGGAAAATGGAATCCATCATTTGCTGCATCTTTGCCACTATTATGCACTTCGAACAACAAAACAACCAACGGTGATTGCAGCTCAACAACAACTTGTAGAACGCACGTCGAATGCAAATTCCACAACTACACAACAGAGCTCTAATGCACTGCATGAAAGATTTATGAGGATGACAATCCCGTGCGCTACGAGGCTTGAAGAAGCAGGAGTGAAGCTCAGAAAATGCAAGCAATCTGATAATGAGCTAGCCAGCCTAACTGACATATCCTTCAAGGTACTGATGGATATAAGTGCAACAAAGGGGTATAATATCACCTTTATTTTTTTCCAATCCAATATTTTTGCATTTAAATTAGAGGAAGTTTAATATGCACTATGATGCGTAGTCCTTTGTATGCATTGCGATCTTTTTCATCGATATTTTTGAAAATTAAAAAATCTAATTTAACCAATCTAATCTATTTATTGAAATCTCCTATCATATCAAATTTTATAGTTTTAAAAATTTTATTACTATTTTTTAAAATTTTTTTAAAATCATCCATTTTTGGAATATTCTAAAATAGTAGCTTGTTTCCAAAAATGGTCGGTTTTATAGAATTCGAAAAAAATAGTAATGAAATTTCAAAAATTGTAAAATTCGATTTGATAAGAGATTTCAATATATGGATTAGAGTTGTTAAATTATATTTATTAATTTGCAAAAATACCAACAGAAAAGAAAAGACACGTGATGCATAGAAGGTCTATGCATCATGGTGCACAATGAAATACCTGTATATTGTGGTTAAATAGACCTTATTCATAAGAAATTATGCGCTTTGAACCTCATAAAAATATAAACATATTTTAATTGTTGAACACAATAATTAAAAAATCATATTTTTTCATGTTAAAATTCTATTAATATTTTATGAAATTAATTTGTTTAAATTTAAATGACACCCTTTAAAAAATTTTCTAGCTCCGTTCTTGCTTCCGCGCGGCTATTTTGGAGATCCCCCGTTTCCAAATGGACGATAGTGTGATGCCTCTTTTCACGAACCTAGTTGCCTTGGAACAATGCATGTCTTCTGATTTGCCACGTCAATTTTCAACCTACATTATGTTTATGGATAAGTTAATAAACACTGCGCAAGATGTTATAATACTCCAGAAAAAAGGAATTCTCGAAAATATGCTTTCTGGCGAAGAGGAGGTAGCACTTTTTTTTAACCAAACTTGTCAGAATGTGCATATTTCGCAAAACCACTACCTTGCAGATTTGTTTAGGAAGGTGAACAGATATTGCATGTCAGCAAGCCATAAGTATCGGGCAGACCTTTGCCATGATTACTTCAAGAATCCTTGGTCAATGATTTCTGTACTTGCAGCGAGTCTTTTATTGGGACTCGCCATTGCACAAACTGTTCTTGCTGCAGTAAAAAAATAATCTCCATTCTTTTCCATCCTGATGGCTACATTTAGTTGTATCCAAGAACTTTATTATTGTTGATCTGATTTGTACGAAGTAAATGTTTGCAGTATTCTTTCAAATGAAGCTTTCCATTTTTTTTTTTCTTTGTTCTGCTTGAAAAGTACGATTAAATCAGTGTATAATTTCATGTGTACCTGTCAATAGTCAGTATTTTCATATTTTGATTTTTATGTGCTTAATCATTTAGTAGTTCAAACTATTTTTATATAGCATAAAAGTATTCTAATTTCAAAGCATTATGATAAATGAGTTTTAAAATTTTAGTTGTAAATTTTCTGTTATTTAGTGTGATCTCAAAATTTGTAAAATCCCACCCACTTAATCTCTCTCCTTCCTTCTCTCTTTCCCATCCAAAAGAACCATATCCCACTCTTGAGCGCTCTCCCTTCTTCTCTTTGGCTCCAACTGAACAACACATTTCTCCATTAAAGCCGCTCCAAAATAATAGCAGAAAATTTCTATAAATTCGGGAGAAAAATATTTTTAGGAAGAAGAGGGTGAGGAGAGAACATGCAAGACAAGAGAATTTAGGTTTGAGCACTATTTTGGTAAGATTTCGTTTTTCCTTACATTTTTATTTCGGTTTTCAAATAATTTTTGGGATTTAGATTGAATAAAAGTTTGAAGATGAGATTTCCTATTAGGATTAGTTACATGCAAGGTTTTATTAGCTACATTTAGAATTTGAGTTGATTTCTCGAAGTTGTGCTCATGCATGCAAAAGAATTGCGGTTTAAAATGAATTTCAAGCATTATTCAGGGAATTCGAGCATTACATCTATCATTTCGATTTTGAAACTAATAAATAGTTTTGACTTTTGATGGTTCATTTTGGAACTAAAATGGATTTTGATAGAAGAAATACTTTTGTATAGCATGTTTGCAAAATTTGTATTTTTATCGGGTTTTAAAACGCATTACGAAATGCATGTGAATTTTAGTAAATTAGTAGAGTTGTATGTAGTTAGGTTTATGTGATTTCAACTTATTTAGCTTTTAAAATTTTATATTTGAAGTTTGAACAAACTCCGACATAATCGGTAGTTTTCGTTAATCGCATTTTTAAAGGTGTTTCAAGATTTGTTTATTAATTTGGATATGTAAGTTGTTGGTTGAATTGAATAGAATTTTTTGAAAGTTTCAAGAGTTTGAAAATAGTTTATCTTGGTGATTGAAAGTGTTGGTTTAAGCCAATTATATATCAGTATAAGTTCAAGGTAGTTGTTTGGTGAGTTAAGTTGGAAATCAAGTTTAGAACTTATAGTTAATAGTCGAGTACTAAGGTTGCAGCAAAAGCCTGACAAAATCACTCTAGAAAGACTTTCTTTTGGGTATCCGGAGACTTTCCAAGATCCATCGGAGTTCTAGGGTGTATTCGGGAAATTTCTACTAAAACCATATAATTTTCTTGTGGTTTGCGGGGCTCTTTGCAGGTCATAGGGACCTTTCTGCGGTCCACGAGAAAACATATGATTATGGGGGTTCATGTTCTACGTTCCACATATGCTCTTTGTAGTCCCGACTGAACATTGTTTTTTGGGTTTCCATCCTGGGGGTCAGAGATGTCTTCTTTAATTTAGGATTTCGGCCATAACTTTGTCATCCAGAGTCTGGTTTAAGTGATTCGAAAACCGTTGGAAAGCTCGCGAAGAGCTCTAGAACTTCTTAGGTCTTACATGGTGTCTTGCATATTAGAAATGTTTGGTTTAAGCCTTGAACTTACTCGTGTCATGTTTGTTTGTGTCTAAGTCATGACAAACCATAACTCGACCACATATTATGTCATAATTTGAGATTGTATTTAGTCTTTATTGCTTGTACCTACTCGTTGCTTGTTTGATTTATTTAACTAAGTACTTAGACATAGACTTTGTTTGTTAAGACTTAAATAAACTTATCGGAGCAAGAAGGAACCGATACAAATGGAGCACTAAATTGGTGTCTATATATACTTGAGATATTGATTGTTGCTTGCTTGTCCAAGAACTTCAGCAACCTCACTAGCTTCTATGGCCCACAAGATCATCGTATGGAGGCACCCTAAAGCAACAATCGATGTGCAAAAGTCTTTTGGCATGGTTGACTCAAGCATCAACTTAATGTTGTGAACAATACAATAAGGAGAGCATGTGGAGGACAACCTAATACAAAGACCACACACGATGATACAATTCTGGTTTGACTAACAACTCTTTATTTTTCTTGGTATAATCAATGTTCAATGTCTCAACATGACTCTAGGTCGACTTTCTTTTCTGAAACTTATGATTCTCCATTACCTTTGCAATTGTCAAATGATGAATCAATTTGTGAAGAATTTATGGAGAATCAAAGAAAACAAAATGAGAAAATTCTTGGAAAATTCAATTCTCTATCATCTAAGTTCAAGACTTGTATCACACAACTAGAAAAGATGCTTGAGGCCAAAATTATCCAATAAACATGTTCCTTATATGGATCACAAGATGACCAAAATGATAAAATGACGTCGCAAAGTAATGAAGAATTAGAAAGTTTTAGTCTTTTGAAAGAAATTGTAAATTGTTAAGAGACTGACAGTGAGGAGGACATACAATTTGAAACAAATGATGAACATTCGAAATTAGATGTCACACCCTGTATCCAAAATACGAGCCGTGAGGTGAGACGGTATCTTTTGCATTCATCCGACGGCCCGTCAACCTACATCACAAGAAATAAATGCAAAACGAGTCAGCTACGCAGCTTCTCTATAACCAATTTATATAATCAAAATATCAACCGATCGGATTAATCCACACATCAATAACAAATAAATAAAATATATTTTACAGAGATCAACGGGTCTAAGTTTTCTCAAATCAGTTTCTCATATCACTTTCATAATAGCGTGAATCCCTCTTTAGGAAATTTTGCTTCACATTCTATATTTTTCATTTCAAATAACATATTTGACTAGGGTTAAGTCTGGTCATTTATGATTAGAGTCCTTAATTGGAATGTTGGGGGTTTAAAGAAGGGAGTCAAGAGAAGATATCTTAGAGAATTAATAGATAATAATCATGTAGACTTTGTTTGTCTACAGGAAACTAAAAAGTCCAATTTTTCCTCTAGATTTGTTAGATCTTTCCTGCACTTTAAGTTTGGTTATAAAGTGTTGCCAGCGGTGGGGTCTGTTGGCGGGTCTTAGTGGGTTACAATAAAGAAAATTTCATTCTTTTATATAGTCATGTGGCCACATTTAGTGTTTCTCTGCTAGTTAAAGAAAGAAGGGATAGTTTTGTGTTTGGTTTAACGGTAGTTTATGCTCCTACGACGTATGTGCTAAAAAAAGTGTTTGTGAAGGAGTTAATTGATTTGAGATATATGTGGAATGAGCCTTGGTTCTTATGTGGTGATTTTAATATGATTAGATTTAGACATGAAAAAAATAATGATAATTTCAATATCGCCGGTGCCAATTTATTCAATTCTATGATAAATGATTTAGAATTGATGGAATTTTTATTAGTGGGCCAGAAATATACTTGGTCTAATAAGAGATTAATTCCTTGTATGGCATTACTTGATATATATTTTTGTTCAAGTGATTGGATGTCTCATTATATAGATACTATAGTGAAAGCTTTCCCACGATATAAGTCAGATCATGCCCCTCTCTTGTTATATTCAGATGAAAATGAGAGGGTGCAGCCCATCTTTAGATATGATAAAAGATGGGCCGAAGAATCAGATTTTATTGATTTTTGCCAAACTGGTGGCAAACATTGAAAATGGGTGGTGATAAAGCCCATTTCTGGTCCAAAAAAAATAAATATATTAGAAAGAATGAGGGGATGGGCCAAAAACTTCTATGGCATGATACACAGACTAAAAGCCCAGAAATTAGATATTATTAATTCTCTTCACAAAATTGAGGAAGAAAGAGAATGGTCTGTTGAAGAACAATTTGAGTATATGGAGAATAAAATTTTTCTTGATGAATTATATGATGATGAGCAACTTTATTGGAATATTCGATCCAAGTTAGATTGGTTATTAAAAGGTGATAATAATACGACATATTTTCACCAAATTGTCACTATGAGGAAGAAAAGAGATCTTATTTTAGGAATGAATATTGATGGCTCTTTTACTAATGATTTAGGAATGATTGAACAACATATTATAGATTATTATAAAAATTTGTTTGGTGTTGAAGGTGAGACTTATGCAACAATGAATGAAGCTTTCTGGGATGATGCTTCTAAAGTGAATTTGATTGATGGGCTCTCTTTGATCCAACCCTTCACTGAACAAGAAATTCTTGATGCACTTTCTTCTTCAGCAGGGGAGAAAACCCCTGGACCAGATGGTATATCATTTGCATTTTATCAAAAATTTTGGAGTTTGGTAAAGGAAGATATGATACAGTTGTTCAATGATTTTTATTATCATAAACTAGATATTTCCAAAATGAATAGGGCTATGGTAAATTGATTCCAAAAAAAATAAATGCAGAGGAAATAAAACATTTTAGACCTATCTCTCTGATTAATTGTAGCTACAAATTAGTCACTAAAGTGTTTACTAACAGATTGGAACCTGTGGTACATGCTTTAATTGATCCTTCTCAAGCAGAATTTATGAAAAATAGGTATATTCTTGATAATGTGGTTTGTGCTTCAGAAATTATTCATGACGTCCATACCAAAAAACAAGAGGGTATGATTTTGGAGATTGATTTAGAGAAAGCCTATGATAGAGTTAATTGGAATTTCTTATTTGATATGATGGTGTATAGGGGTTTCCCCTCCAAATGGGTCTAGTGGATTAAATCTTTACTTATTAGGAGGATATACTTGTATTAATTTGAATGGCAAGTTATCTCATTATTTTGAGATCAAAAGGGGTTTAAAACAAGGGGACCCTTTATCAGCTCTTTTGTTCAATCTTGTGGCTGACACATTAAATCATATGATTAAGAAAGCAAAGAATGCAAGTTATATGTTAGGATTAGGACCATTTCTTGATAGGGAGGGGCAGATTACCAACCTCCATTACGCCGATGATACAATTATTCTCTGCAAAGCTGAACCTTCTGTTATTCAAACTGTGAAATGGACTTTCATAGCATTTGAGGCTCTAACAGGTATGAAAGTCAATTATAATAAATGTGAACCTTTTGCCATTAATATTGGGCAAGAGAGAGCCTTGAATTTGGCAAATTTATTTGGTTGTTCCTTAGGAAATTGGCCGTTGATTTATCTTGGCATTCCTGTGCATTGGAAACAAACATCTTTAGGCGATTGGGGTCCAATAATTGAAAGGTGTCAAAAAAGATTACAAAGCTGGGCAGGAAATCTATTATCATACGAGGGGTCCAATAATTAATAGCGTACTTTCCTCTCTCCCTACCTATATGATGTCTTTCCATCATATGCCGTATAAAGTGAGAAAGAAAATTGATCATATTAGATCCAATTTCCTTTGGAATTCTGGTAATAAAAAGAAAATTCATTTATTCAATTGGGAAGGGGTATGTAGACCCAAAGAGAGAGGGGGACCGGGAATCACCAATTTGTCTCATTTTAATAAAGCTCTCATGAGCAAGTGGATCTGGAGATACAAAGATCCAAACTGTTCTTGTTGGTGGAAAGCTATTCTACAAATTAAATATATCAATAGTAGAAACCAGAAGAGATGGTCTCCATTCTGGAGATATTGCATGAAATGTGAACCAATTATAAATATCTTTAGAGGTGTTAAGATTGGAAATGGTCAAGATACTTCCTTTTGGAATGATAAATGGTTTGGAAATTCTTCTCTAAAAATTTATTTTCCCTATCTATATGATATTTGTGCAGACCATAAGATGATTGTTGCCAAAGTTGTGGAACAGAATTTTAGAAATATACATTTTAGAAGGCAACTTTCATTTATGCAACACACAGATTTCATGTTTCTAGTTCAAGATGTCACTAGAGTGTTGAATTTGCCTCTTACTGAGAGCAAAGATGAAGTCACTTGGTTGGGAAATAGTAAGGGATTTTTTAGGACAAAAGGTGTATATTTACCGGTGGAAGATATATAGAGGAATTGTTAGTACTTTCTATGACCAAATTTGGAAGATTAAGGTGCCTTTGAATATTAAAGTTTTTCTGTGGCTTTTATGCCAAAAACGATTACTGACCAGAACCAATCTTAGGAGTAAAGGTTGGGATGGGCCTACCAATTGTGTTTATTCCACTCATGAGGAAGATATTGATCACTTTTTTTTGCGCGTTCCCATGTGCAAGAGGTTTGGAAATGGTTTCTTTTGAAACTGAATATACATCAGGCACCCCATTCTATAGATGATTTCTTTATTATCAATAATATGGTGTCTGATCATGAACAAATGGCCTTCAAAATTGTGTAGTGCTGCAATTATGTGGTCTTGTTGGCTTTTCCGTAATGAAGTTTGTTTTACTGATAAAAGTGTCGAAGTCATGAGCACCGACTTAACCAAAGGAAATGAAGTATCTAGCAAATTAAAGAATTCTCTAGAAATAATGATCATGATGCCCAAGCCCAATTATGCAATTCACAGGACATGAAGACATTTCTAGAAGTATTTAGTATAATCATCATGTAGTAGGAAATTTTGTGTGTTTTCTAGATGAATCTTTGTAGCCAACATTAGTTAGTATAAATAGGTAGTGAGGCTCATTTGTATCATGTACCAATGAGAGTATACCAAGTAAAGAGAGAATATAGAGTGTAACTTGTACTCCTTCAAGGTAGTAATAAAAAAAACTTAGAGTGAATTCAATCCTCTCAGTTAATCCCATAGCTCCAGTTAAATACGAGATAATATTGTTGACCCCTAAAAATACGCGGTCAAAATAGCACAAGCGGCTCAAGAAATATGTCGCTAAGTCCGTGAGATACTGCAAATGTCTAATAAAAGGGCAAATGCAAGAAGCAATAAATACGCGATAAGCAAGGGTGCAATTTCGTGAAATTAAATAAATTAATTCCATGAAAACTATTAAATCTCACTCCAAAATTACACAAAATCTGCGAATAATTTTGGCATCCTTCTTCAAGGCCAAGGATTGCGCAATATGATAAATGATCAATATTTGAATTTTCATAATTCGAATATAGTCATGGACTTTGAGAAATGATATAAAATATTTCTAAAGATCAATAAATGGAAATTTCTTATATCATTACGATCTACGTGATGCCCTGAGTGTGTATACAAAATTTCATGCGCAAATAATGTTGACGTTCAATGTCACATAGCAGCAATAAATTCAAGTAGAATAATCTCGCTGAAATTGTACGGGCCTATTGAAAAGTCTCTTTTAACATCTTGGTCCAATGAGAAAGAGGCCCATGAAGATAAAAAATGGAAAGAAAGGAACATCCCACTTTGTTCTCTGTGTTCAAAACGCAAAAAAAAAAAAAGTGAAACAAAAATGGTACAGGGGACCATAGACCCCACCTGTCAGTACCCCAAATCAAAAATGGCAGCCCCTGATAGGCTCTTCCCTAGGCCCCCAGCACAACATATTAACAAAAAATAACGGAGAAGGAAAGAGGAAGAAAGTGTGTCGCCTCCACAAATTCTGTTCCGGCCAACCACCGCACCACTGCCAGAGCATGAGATACCGCCAGAAAGCCGACAGAGAGGAGAATGCAGTAGCATCAACCCCAGCTTCTATCATGCCACACCTGAAATTCAATTTTGAAGAAAGATTATTGGGCTGTTGTGAAAAGAAATGCAAAATTGACATAATTGAGCCTATGAATATCAAATTGCTTGTTGCTACCGCTCTATGATGATGATGAGAATGAGTTAAAACCATCAATTGAGGCTAAAATGAAACATATGCACAAGATCACCGAAGGAAGTTTCATACAGATTCGAGTATGGTTAAACATTAACTAACAGTGATGTGCATTGGATGCTCCAGTGATAATCCACATGTCTTAAGAAAATTCAAAACCAACTAGACTCAATTGAAAGAAAGAGAGCAATAAAAAGTGCACTCCATGGATCAGCTGCAGCAATACAATGCAACAGGAAGTACCATACAGCAGTGGCAATAGCCAGAATTCTCAGAGAGAGAGAGAGAGAGAGAGAGAGGGAAGAGAGAGAATCATATCTGAAGCAGCAGGGAAGAGAGAGAATCATATCTGATGCAGCAATAAATGATTGGACTGACAGCACCCAAGGCAGCAAACTCCATACTCCAAGCCGTATTAAGACCAAAATGCCCCTCCATTTCCCCTATAAATGAAGAGGCCAGAAACCAGATTAAGGGAGAGACTGAGGGAGAAAAACCCAGTTGCATAGAGATAGAAGAGAGAAAATTGTCACACCCCGTATTCGAAATACGAGGCGTGAGGTGAAACGGTATCTTTCGCATCCATCCGACGGTCCGTCAACCTACGCCACAAGAAATAAAAGCAAACGGAGTCAGCTACAAAGCCGAGTAACCGGTTATTTAACGACGCAGCTTCTCTATACTTAATTAATATAACCAAAAGTCAACCGATCGGATTAATCCACACATCAATATCAAATAAACAAAATGTAATTCACAGAGATCAACGGGTCTAGGTTTTCCAAAATACAAGTCCAATCCATAAATATTCCTCGGAATCCCACGTCGGGCGATTCCGCAACCATTTGCTGGAAATCCCTATAAAGGCGATTCCAGTACCAAATTTTCATATCACTTCACATTTCAAATCATATTCCATATCAAAACAAATCAAAGACCCGTTGACTCGTAAAATACATCAATCACAGTTCTCATATATCAATTCAATCAAAACCAAACGATAATATCAAATCAATCAATCAATACGAAATTAAATATAGAGAAGTCCGGTTACCTGACTGAGCGATCCAGAAGAGTAGGAAAGTACTGAATTGACTTTTAAAAAAGTCATGCGACGTAGTGCTAGAATTCCAATCGGTCGGACGGATCAAACGGTCAGATAGCAAAGTGGTGACTGAGAGAGATCAAAGAGTGAGCCGAGACCCGTCGGCTGGCTCGAAGGCTAACGGATCGGGTTCGAAACGGGTCTAGGGTTTGGGTCGGGTTAGGGTTTTGAGGCGATTTTGGGGTTGCAAGTGGTATTAGAGGGTAGAGGAGGGTTGACGGGGCTTAGTCCGGTGGAGGAGAGGAAGGACGGAGCTTCTCCGGTGGTGGGGCGGCCAAACCCGAGAGGAAAAGAGAAGGGAAGAGAGGAGGCCGATTTCGGGCGGAGAAGAGAGAGTGAGGAGGGGTGGCGGGTCGGGTTCAGGGGTGAGGCCGATTCTCCGGCGCGATGGAGAGGGGTGGCGCCGAGAGGGAGAGGTGGAGGGGGCCTTAGGTGGAGTGAAAGAGAGAGACAGAGTGGGATCGGAAGAGAGAGAGAAATGGGAGGGGGTCTTCACGGGTAGGGACTTTGTGTCCCGTAAATCCCACGCGACCCCTTTTTTTTTGTTTTGGTTTTTGGTACGGGGGTTTACATTCTTCCACCCTTAAAAGAATTTCGTCCTCGAAATTCAAAATGAGGTACGAATCAAAGGAGATGAATTCAAAATAACATCAAACGAATTATTTCAGAAAAACGAAGTCAGACATAACAATCAACAATTAAGGTCAAGACAAGAAAGATAATAAAAAGGAGATGATAACAAATTCTAACACAGGAACAGTCAAGTAGCACCACAATATCAAAAAAAGATTTCAATCGAAGGACTTTGAAATCAAAATGGGCCAATTAGACATAAATCAAGAATGAACACATAAAACAAACTCAAAGGAAACGACAACGGACCCAAACACAGAGCCGAGGAACGAATGCTCTGATACCAAATGTCACACCCCGTATTCGAAATACGAGGCGTGAGGTGAAACGGTATCTTTCGCATCCATCCGACGGTCCGTCAACCTACGCCACAAGAAATAAAAGCAAACGGAGTCAGCTACAAAGCCGAGTAACCGGTTATTTAACGACGCAGCTTCTCTATACTTAATTAATATAACCAAAAGTCAACCGATCGGATTAATCCACACATCAATATCAAATAAACAAAATGTAATTCACAGAGATCAACGGGTCTAGGTTTTCCAAAATACAAGTCCAATCCATAAATATTCCTCGGAATCCCACGTCGGGCGATTCCGCAACCATTTGCTGGAAATCCCTATAAAGGCGATTCCAGTACCAAATTTTCATATCACTTCACATTTCAAATCATATTCCATATCAAAACAAATCAAAGACCCGTTGACTCGTAAAATACATCAATCACAGTTCTCATATATCAATTCAATCAAAACCAAACGATAATATCAAATCAATCAATCAATACGAAATTAAATATAGAGAAGTCCGGTTACCTGACTGAGCGATCCAGAAGAGTAGGAAAGTACTGAATTGACTTTTAAAAAAGTCATGCGACGTAGTGCTAGAATTCCAATCGGTCGGACGGATCAAACGGTCAGATAGCAAAGTGGTGACTGAGAGAGATCAAAGAGTGAGCCGAGACCCGTCGGCTGGCTCGAAGGCTAACGGATCGGGTTCGAAACGGGTCTAGGGTTTGGGTCGGGTTAGGGTTTTGAGGCGATTTTGGGGTTGCAAGTGGTATTAGAGGGTAGAGGAGGGTTGACGGGGCTTAGTCCGGTGGAGGAGAGGAAGGACGGAGCTTCTCCGGTGGTGGGGCGGCCAAACCCGAGAGGAAAAGAGAAGGGAAGAGAGGAGGCCGATTTCGGGCGGAGAAGAGAGAGTGAGGAGGGGTGGCGGGTCGGGTTCAGGGGTGAGGCCGATTCTCCGGCGCGATGGAGAGGGGTGGCGCCGAGAGGGAGAGGTGGAGGGGGCCTTAGGTGGAGTGAAAGAGAGAGACAGAGTGGGATCGGAAGAGAGAGAGAAATGGGAGGGGGTCTTCACGGGTAGGGACTTTGTGTCCCGTAAATCCCACGCGACCCCTTTTTTTTTGTTTTGGTTTTTGGTACGGGGGTTTACAAAAATTCTGAAGAAACAAAAAGAGAGCGAGAGAGTTAGGAAATATAGCTTAGACCAGAAAGAGAGAAGACCCAAAAAAAAAATAATAGTATAGTAAGTTCAGGGAGAAAGCAAGGTAATATTGTGATTATTGCTCGGTTCATCAGTAAAATCTTTGTTATATTGAGGATTTCTATTTTGAGAGTCACTTATGTTCATCCCAGCCACCAATCTATGGTGTGCATGGGTGTAACAGATTTACATATATTCTCATTTGCACTAAGTCATTATACAGTATGTATATCAAGAGTTCACAACGTATGTTAGCTAGCCTTGTTATTTCTTTTATCCTAGTTTCTCTCTTTGCATATGGAGAAGAAGCAGTAGGCATACTCATATTTAGCATACAATAAAAAAAAAGAGATACACCTGGTAGCATGATGGTTTCACAAGTCTGTAGTATCCCTCCCTTTACTTTCATTTCATTGTTGCTGCATAGATTTTAAGAATGAAATGAGATAAGGAAAAGTCTCAGTTATATTAGTCAAGAATATAAAGATATAAGTACCAACATTCTAAATGTGTATATCTATGTGAGTATCTGAAGGGAGAATGTCTATATCGTGTACATAAGAATGATCTTCATATTTCAATAAAAATAAGAAAAAGTCAATGAAAAGAAGAAAAGTACCTCATGACAGCAGGTACATCCCTTTCTACTCTCAACAATTAGAAACCATGAAATACTCCCATGATGCAACAACACGCAGTGGCCGTCATAAACTAACAAGTTCCTCCAAATTCACTCCTCACTGTGGCCGGCCTACAGTCAAGAAACACACAAAAAAAAAAATAAGAAGGAATCTAAATCTAAAGAAGGTCAAATGGCATCTATCATAGTTTCAGTTTGAAATAGTAATATCTGGGCCAGAGCCAGCGCTTCCCAACAAAAAGGAAGAACATTTCAAATGATCAATTCCACATTATCTCATAACATATTAGAACTTAAAGCCTTATAAAAAGAAAAAGGGAAGAATCTGACCTTAGAGAACATGGAGCCGATGTCAAGCTCTTGCTGTCAATATGCCGATACCATCACTTCCCAAACCACCACCGACATTACTGTGCTCACTCGATGTATCATACTTCCTGTCAATGATTCATCATAACCAAAAGCTTGAAATGAGTCATTGCCTATTGACAGAAAAAAGAGAAAGGAAGTCCAATTTTAAAACTCAAACTGAATCCAAAAAAAATAAAGAGAGAGAAAGAAAGAGAGAAGTACCAAGCATCATCAGTGGCTACTTCAACTCTCTGATGTTTGCCATGCTCACACGCTGAGTCGCATCTAACTTCCCGGGAGACACTAAAATTGCAGCAAAAAAAAATAATAATAAAAAAGAGAAACTGGTAATCAGCATGTGTAATTAAACAGTGTCAGATAAACTCACAGTTATTGAATTGAAAAGCAATTGCTACTCCACCTTCCTTCACAATTACCAGATATATCATGGCCATCATAGACTAACAAATCATCTCTAATCTTGCTCTTTACAAAAAAATACAACCCGAGATAAGTTATAGCTCCTCAATCAAAAAGAGAGAAATCCAACTTCACAAATAGAAGCACAAAAAAATTCAATCCAAAGAGATGCCAAGCATTACCTATAACCGTTTTCAATCTTCTAAGTTGTGGCATCATATAGTATGCTCGAGCTGAGAAGTTGCAAGCCCAACAAAAAGTTCACACCCATCAAGTTGAGTCCAGGACGGAAGTCAGTGGCTGTCAAAGTGTTTGAAGCTCGATCAACAAACAAATTACTGGTTTCATCAAAGGGAAAGAAGTAAAATCAAATAAAAAGAGAAAAAAGAATAAATCAAATGCTGACCTTAATAATTGTCGGTATCGCTTCCACCTTTGTTAAATTAGGCCAGTCAAATGTTATCGAATAGACGCATGATCATCGAGTCAGCAAGCTCAAGCACTCCTCAATGATCTGTCGATGAATACCTTCAGGCACGGCCAGTCCATTTCCTCGCTGTTCTTCTCAAATATTCCATCAAACACCTGATAAGCAAATAAAGACAGAGTTATGGTCAGCGTAGTCCAAAAAAAAAAGAGAAGAAGAAAAGTGAAATTTATGCTCACCGAGTAGGGACTGCGTAAATTTCCCATTGATCCCTCTCTCTCTGCTCTTCAAAAACGGAGCCGCATTCCCCATGGCCAGACACAGCGATCTTCAGGTGAGATCCGTTATGTCATGTCGCGCTATGAGAACCCACAGAAAGTTATGATAGTTCGAGGTAGCCGCCATGGCGATTAGGTCGAAGAAGAGAGAGCGAAACAAGGAGAAAGGCTCGGCGTATGACCTAAAGGGGCCGACAAATGCCTTAAGTTTATCGACAGCCATCAATCGAGGAGAAAAGATCTTCTGTGGCGCATGTCTTCAAAAAATCGAATGCCAGGGGTACAAAGCCTAACATGGTGAACGTGTTACACGAAGGAAACAGAGAATGACAGTACAGAAAGTGAAAATCAAAGGAACTTTCGGTTTACACCCGCGTTTGGATCAGATTTGGACCCATCTGGTGCACCAAGTCACGCCTAAACCAAATGGCTCGATCAAGTTTCAACCTCAGCCCCTCTCTGATCTTCTGTGGCACTTCAGAAGTAGCGATTTCCTGACAATACAGCGTGTAGCTGTGCATGTGCAGAAGATGTCAAGCTGACATGGCCCAATCAAATAATCCGCTAAAAATCACAGAAAACTCAGAAAAATCTAAATTAAATTCCTGCAAATCCAGAAAAATGTGAAGAACCCATGTTTACTGAATATCATGACCAAAAATCCAACTAAAACAAGTCAAATCACTCAAATACTGAATCCATGACGGATCAGTAAATGACCAATTTCAGAAATTCACCAGAAATCATTAGAGGCTTAGAAAAATACAAGGAAAATTCCGGCGAACTCAGAAAAATAAAGAAATGTGCTCATAAATCCACCAAAATTCCAATAAAAAAGTAATAATAAATAATAAGTCCATCTATTATGACGGGGATTCCCGTAATCCAGAAAATTCAGAGAATAATCCAGTCTTAAAAATTTGGCTGAATTGTGATTCGCTAAAATGGATTTTAAATACCTCACATATCGATACCGAAGGAAATACAGACCATGTTCCGTCAATCTTCAGATGGGATAAATAAAATACGATGAGGCTCTATGCTATCCTCCTGAAGACCCAAAACCCCGTGAAATCTGAGTGATCTCGCGACCTCATTTCAGATAACACACCGTTATCGGCAACAAGCCATCAAATGAAGAAAAGGTAGAACCAGGGTGATTCCGTGATCTCACTCTTGGCTTTCGACCTAAAATGGCAATAAGCCACCAAACCAAATAAATATTCTCGGCAACAAGCCACCAAATGAAGGAAGGTAGAACCAGGGTGATCCCGCGATCTCACTCTTGGCTTTCGACCTAAAACGACAACAAGCCACCAAATCAAATAAATATTCTCGGCAACAAGCCACCAAATCAAAGAAGGTAGAACCAGGGTGATCCCGCGATCTCACTCTTGACTCTCGACCTAAAATGGCAACAAGCCACCAAATCAAAAAGATACTCTCGGCAACAAGCCACCAAATGAAGGAAGATAGAACTAGGGTGATCCCGCGACCTCACTCTTGGCTCTTGACCTAAAACGGCAACAAGCCACCAAATCAAATAAATATTCTCGGCAACAAGCCACCAAATCAAATAAATATTCTCGGCAACAAGCCACCAAATCAAAGAAGGTAGAACCAGGGTGATCCCGCGATCTCACTCTTGACTCTCGACCTAAAATGGCAACAAGCCACCAAATCAAAAAGATACTCTCGGCAACAAGCCACCAAATGAAGGAAGGTAGAACCAGGGTGATCCCGCGACCTCACTCTTGGCTCTTGACCTAAAACGGCAACAAGCCACCAAATCAAATAAATATTCTCGACAACAAGCCACCTAATCAGAGAAGGTAGAACCAGGGTGATCCCGCGATCTCACTCTTGACTCTCGACCTAAAATGGCAACAAGCCACCAAATCAAAAAGATACTCTCGGCAACAAGCCACCAAATGAAAGAAGGTAGAACCAGGGTGATCCCGCGATCTCACTCTTGGCTCTCGACCTAAAACGGCAACAAACCACTAAATCAAATAAATATTCTCGGCAACAAGCCACCAAATCAGAGAAGGTAGAACCAGGGTGATCCCGCGATCTCACTCTTGGCTCTCGACCTAAAACGGCAACAAACCACTAAATCAAATAAATATTCTCGGCAACAAGCCACCAAATCAAAGAAGGTAGAACCAGGGTGATCCCGCGATCTCACTCTTGGCTCTCGACCTAAAACGGCAACAAACCACTAAACCAAATACATATTCTCGGCAACAAGTCACCAAATGAAGGAAAGTCAGAACTAGTGTGACAACTCGATCTCACTCTAGTTTCTTGACTTAAAACGGCAACAAGCCACCAAGTGAAATAAATATTCTCGGCAATAAGCCACCAAATGAAGGAAAGCCTGAACCAGAGTGAAGCTGCGATCTCACTCTTGGTTCTTGACCTAGACTTTCATAGCAACAAGCTACCGAATCAAATCAAAATTCTCAGCAATAAGCCACCAAGTTGAATCAACATTCTCGACAACAAGTCACCAAATCAACAATCATTCTCTGCAATAAGCCACCAAGCCAAAGAAACACTTTCACCTACAGACCTCGTCTGAAAAATATCATAATCTACCAAGACCACATCACATCTCTTTCATCGACAAACTACCATATCAAACAAGAACAAGAAAAAAATAAAAAGAAACAATGAACATCAAAACAAAAACATTCAAAAAAATAAAATAAAAAATATCCATACGCATAAGCATCGCATTAATCGACAATCCAGTAATAGCCTGCAGTATATGTTCTTCTCATTTTCCCGATCTAGAGGTGCCTAGGAAAGTAACCAGGGTAATTAACGGCGGGGGCTTGCGCCCGTCGGAAAGAAAGGACCTACACAAAAATAAAACTCTCGTAGGAATATAAGCCCACACGAGCGAGCATCTCTTAAGTGAGAGGCGCTCGTAGTTGAGACTTTGACTTGCGAGGGGATAATCTGATCTGATGTTCTTTTTGCTTTTCCTCCCGAAAGTGGCATTTTAAAATGGGAAAGACGACGACAAAAAGAGCCGGACAGATTCTCTGGCACGCCCGGTGGGACATCTTTTTCCTCTCATCTGGGAAAATAAATATGCAAAACATGCAGGCTAAAGAAATATTGCCATGATTCTCCTTAAATGCTAACCATGACTCCGAGAATTGCCTTTTCAGGAAATCAAATGGCACGCAAGGTGAACAAAAACTCTGTGGCCGCAGTCAAGGGCGCAACTGGGATGATCATGATCGGGACTACACCGATTACTTTCCCCATGACGCTGACTAATGCACCCTTTATCATTGGGGGCAAGGCGCCACCAGCCAGGCTCATAAAAAAGGCGAACAAAATGCCGAAGCCAACACCTAAGACCGTGAAAATGGTGAAGATTTCTGAATTCAAAGCGCTGCAGGCCTATCAGAACAGCTTGGAAGCTGAACCGAACTTGCCAGTGTGCAACTCATTTGCACCACTAAGAGCCCTGAAGTGGAAGGCGCCAACTACTCGCCTCGTAGCATGGAGAGATATACCGGCCCGCTTCAAGACAGTGCCTGTGTCAACTGGTAGTCAAGCCAAGAAACTCACCACTGCACAGAAAATCCGCAAGGCATATCGCTTTGTCACTGGCCAAGGAAAGATATACGTCTATGACCGACATGCTGGACAGAAACAGGCACCCAAAGCAACAAAACCACTCACTATAAAATCAAAAAGGGGTGGTAAAAATGTGCGCAGTCTTAAACATCCGCCTGCATGCGAAAGAGTGTTCTTCTTAGAAAAAGGACATCTCCCCGCACGTGAAACACTCTCCGCACATGAAAGATTGGTCTTTCCAGAAGAAATAGCCTTTTCTGAAAGACAACAAGAGCTGTCGACACACAAGCAAAAGATCAGGCCAAAATTCCGAGGCAATCCGCAAGCAGGCCTGGGAATACTACAGGCCCAAATCAAAAAGGCCGCCAGAACATACCGTGACAAATTAAGTGGGCGAATGGAATGGCGAAAGAAAAAGCCAGGGAACTTGTTCGCTGTGTACATGGCGGGCACAGTAGGGGATCCCGAAGAAATAGAAGAAACCTACACACTTCATGACGGCAAAGGTCAAAATGATGAAGCGGAGGCCGAAGGGCTAGCGACCGAGGGAGAAGGTCAGGCCGAGACCAAAACAGGCAAAAGAGGGAGGAAACCCGCAACTAAACCGAAAGCACCTGCAACAAAAACTGGTGCCACCACAAGATCTAAAAAGAAAGCCGCACAAGCAGAACGACCCTCCACCTCCACGGTTGAAGGCGAAGACAGTGAAAAAGAACTTGAGCAAGATCAAGAAGATTCAGGGGAAGAAACCTCTGAGGGCGAGAAGGACAATCCAAACAATCACCTTCAGGAAGTGATTGAGAGAATGAGTCAACAGATGGAAAATCTGTGTGAAGAGATGGCCAGGTTGAAGGCAAAGTCAACGTCTGATACCTCGGACGGGGAAAATGAGACTCGTCTCCGTAAAAAGGGTCCTGCAAAGATTTATGTTGAGGAAACCTCAAGAAAGCAAACAAAAAGTGATATGACAAAGAAAAGGACGAATAGTTATCCCCCACTCGAAACAATAAGCCAGAATAGGAGACAGAGCTATTCCTCCGAAGATCAAACACTCGCCATGACTAACGAGGACATACAAGAGATAGTCCGTAGGCATATCAAAGATCTTGGAATCAGCGACTCAATACAACCTCGGAGAAGGGTAGGGAGACCTTACCCAAAACATTTTGATAAGGAGCCCTTTCCAAAAAGATACACTGTGCCTCGTTTCCGCATGTTCGACGGAACCGGAACTAAGGTGACTCCAGAACAACATGTCGCACACTTTTTGACAGCATGTGGTGATACAGCCGACAACCCCGCTTGGCTGTTGAGACAGTTCCCTCAGAGTCTGTCAGGGACAGCCTTTGAGTGGTATGCTTCCTTAGAAGAGAATAGCATCAATTCATGGGAAGAAATGGAGGACGCCTTCTGCTCTAAATTTATGGTAGTGGCCGAAGAAATTACCATGATACAAATGGCCGGGGTAAAATTAAACAGAGGGGAATCAATCAAAGAATACATAGCAAGATGGAGGAATTTGAGCATCCGCTGTCAGCCTCCAATGAAAGAATTTGATCAAGTCAAAATGATCATAAGCAACTTACCTGCATGGATCAGGTCTCATTTATTACCAGTCAGGATAACCACGTTTCAGAGGTTGGTTACTTTGGTGTCTCAATACGAGGCACTACATCAAGAAGGCTGGACCCTACCAACATGCTCCCGTCCTGAAAGAGAAAGAAGGAAGGAGGGAACTAAGAAAGCTGGGACAAGAGTGGTCACGAGTAATCACAATACCAACGTTGAAAGAGTAAATCAAGTAGAAAAGAAAGAGGATTCTTCTGAATCACCAAGGCAAACTAAGTTGAGTCTCCGCGACAGACAAAGCAGACCATACTCATTTAAAAATGAGTATGTAGAGGAACTTTTCAAAGCTGCCTTAGAAAAAGGGGTAAAGTTACCGGCATGCAAGCGCCCGGAAGACGAACATAAGACAGACGATCCCACTTTCTGTCTATATCACAGAGTACTAGGGCACACATTAGAAGATTGCTATGTTTTCAAAGACTGGTTGGAAAGAAAGGTGCAGAGCGGGGAATTCAAAATTCCTAAGGCAGCTCAACAAACCCCAGCTCCTCACGTTTCTGTCAACATGGCGACCCACCACGAGCCCGGGAGAACAGAAAATCCGTGGACAATATACCTGTCTCGGAAAACTCAAAGGATGTTAAGGAAGCTCCGCGAGGAGCCCAAGATTAAATGACAGAATAAGCTTACTCCAATAGCTCCAGCACCTCCACCTCGGGTGATTACTGTGTCCACCTCTGAAACGAAAAAGAGGAAGAAGCCCGTGAAGCTTTCCACGGTTAAGAGAATTGCGGGGGTGAAATCACCATACAAGAAAATTGAAGAAGTTTATAAGCAAGGCTGGCCGACACCGATAACATTGGCCCACTTCATCCCTCCGCAAGTCATGAAAAAACTCTCATTAAGCAATGAATTAGAGAAAGAAAGGCACTATTGTAATATGGTCCATACCAGGAATACAAGCCGAAGCGAGAGTTCACATAATTTCTCCCTAAGCAGAGTCAAAAGGGAGAAATTCACACAACTTCTCCAAGCAGCTAAGGAAATTCAGGACACTGTCCAACAACTGATAAAAGAAATACAAGAAGAAATTCCTGAGCATTACGAAGAAGGGTCGATAACACAAGACATTGACCTAAACGAGCCGTCCCTAGAGACTAGTCCACTCAGCTTACTACTCGCCTATCAACGAAAAAGGATTAGAAGTGCTCATCAAAAGCCGGCAATCGTGCCAGAAAATCATATTCTCGAACTCGACACAGGGATCGTGCCAAAAAATCGTGCCAGTAAACAAGGCCGAAATTCAAACCAATTGCCAGAAAAAGAGGGTAATAGGAGAAAAAGAAAACCCACGCGGCAATCGTGCTGCAACACAGGGATCAAAGAGGATGTCACAATGGAGTCGGAAGCCGGTAATAGCAATGCTGAGGAAGAAAATCATACTCTCGAACTCGATGTCTCCATTGAACCGGAATCAATACTTGCGCCTCTTGGCCTAACTACAGTTGAACTCAAGATTTTCGAACCTGAGTCCTATGAGTCAGAAATACGAATAATCGCTCGTCGGCAAGATAACGGAGACGAAATCAAGTTGGGGCCTCAAATGATCAGCGAAATATTCCGTTTGATTGAAGAAGGATTGCACGATGCTGTAGTTGAATCAGGGGAGAATTCACTCAATAATAATGATGAAGAAAGCCCAGAAAATGTCAATGGTATTGTTATTGAAGGCTGCCCAAACAAAAGAAAAGTTGTTACGAGCCACCGATGTTGTGTCATTACTACAAGTACTCCAATTAAACAAGAAGTTCCTGACGAGGCAACAATCGAAGAGCGATCCGAATTTTGCCCAGAAAAAGGTGGAGACCTGCGTGAGCATCTCAACGCACTCCGCATTGGAAACATCACACGAACAACATCTTCCTGCCAAGAAGAAGGAGAATCCTCCGGAAGCAAGGATGAAACATGTCCTTCTCCCCTTCCCTACTTAGGAAGTGATCACAATGATAATGATTCTTTACTCGAAGAAGGCGAGCTGGAAAACTTTGCCAGACAAAAGGGCAAGGGTATCGTTATATGTGAACCTGGTCAAGGGTCAAATAAAGACACGAATAAAATACCCGATATGACACATAAGGAATTACAATACTTAAGGAGAAAACTGTCTGAACAACATGATCAAATCGCCACGCTCTTTGACAACCTTGGTAAACTAGCCAAGATAACAGGATGTTTAGTCGATGACAAGTGTAAAAGAGATTGGGCTGATGCAACAGCTATTAAAACCCCGGTCACATCTTCAGAAAGCCTCCAGAAAATCTGGGGCGACATAGAAAAACAGGAAAGAGAAATACCAAATATGAAAAGTTCCTATAAAAAGGGGAAAATGCGCAACCTGAAAAATGCAAAAAGAAAGGCACAAAGCCTAGAAATTTCAAAACAATTGACCTGGGAAACGCAAAAGGGGACAAAATCACAATATGATCCAAATTCCGCTTACAACAAATGGCAACAACCTCTAATCAATTCAAGAGAAGCGGCCAGAGAAAATGATTGTTTAGGGGTCAACTTGCAAAGCCAGGGACAATCAAGCGCAAATGTTAGCATAAAAAGAAAGCTTCGGCGCAATCAAGATGTGCCACTAGAAATACCGTACAACGCGACTCGAGATGATCAATTCTTGGGAAGGTTAACTGCAAACCCTAGGCGTAACATTCCTTATCGAAGGAGAGTTCACTCACCAATCCCTCAAAATCAAATCCCTGCCATTGCACAAGAAGACCCTGCAACGAGAGGAAGAACACATCCAGAATGGCAACTGCGATTTGATCTCAGAAAAGTTAGAAACGCAAGAGTGTTAAGAAATCAAACTTTTGAGAGAAAAAATATCAACACAATGCAAATCAGGGAACACCGCGAGGGGCCGCTTGTAGAAATAAGGAATGATCCACGTCCCTATAATGAAAGTCCATCCCAAATTCTTGGACAAGAAATGCAGAAGCAGGAACACCCCCCGTTAAACTGGTGTGCCCAAGGGATCAGGGATATGAATGAATCTAAATTCTGTTTATATCACCAAGAAAGGGGGCACACCACAAGAAGGTGTCCCGCTTTTCAAACGTGGGTGGAAATGGAGGGTCAACTCAGCCGCATGAATTCACAGCGACGATCCTTGCTAAGAGAAGCACGACTCGGCGTCATGCCACCCAGGCCGGAGGAAAGAGCACCTGAAAATCCCAGACGAGAATTTGTTAATATGATCACACTCAAAAGAGATCTGAAAGAACTCCCATCCTTGATTGAGGGATATGATAGCGAGTCCTCAGACGAGCCTAATGAGGACGGATATTGTGACACTACCGAAGAGGAACCAACAATGATCCCTACTGCGCAATCGGGGGCAGTTATGTTAGGAAGAGATCCCGAGAGTGAAGAAGACAAACCTTTGTTCCCGGAAAGCCTATTCGATGATCCTGCTACACCTTGTCAAAATGAGTGTAATGTCAGCCTTCGTTCTGGCACAAATATACCAGAGCGCCAGCCACCAAAAGAAAAGAAGAGAACAGAAAAAGTAGCAAGAGAAGTTGCAACTCCTAACAAAAGAAATGAGACAACGGGTGTCGATTATAACATATTGTCACACCTGCGGAAAGTCCCAGCTCCGCTCAGCATTTTTGATGCCTTGATGATGTCTCAAAATTTGAGAGATGTCCTTGATCGGTCTAAAACGTACTGGCCAAAATTAAAACCCTAGACTACCGATGTTAATCGTTTGCAATAAAGCTTAGGGGTCGGATCACAGGGACGGAACTTTTCCAAATCTAAGTTTACTAAATTGAATCCTAATTAGGTCCCAGAAACAAACAAATCAGTTGGTAATTATTTTTGGAATTTTAATTCTTTCTGACAGGTAAACTAAAGATATATTGGTGACGAACTAGGGTAGGATAAAATCCAAGATAATCTGAGGAAAAAAAAAATAACAATCTAAAATAAATAGGGGGTCTGATATCCAACACTCTGAGTTGACTGAGATAGAACGGTCCGCCTTGAGAGAGAACGGTCCGTTCTATCTCAGCTGACGCCTGAAACCCTCCGTTTCAATAATGAAACGCCCCTCTCGGGCGGTCCGTTTCATCATAGAACGGTCCGTTTCGGCCATCAGTAAACATGCTGTTAAGTTATTTAGGTAATTCTAATAAATCGTTTATGCAAGTTTGGGTAAAAGGGCAAAGGACAATCAACTTTAACTCTCGTTCACGCCAACTATCCAGTGCTAAACACCTTACTTCTAATTTCCTAAACCTCAACTCTCGTTTGTTGGTTCCGGTTAATTAGTTTGATCCTTAATTCTGTCTGTACGACCTGATTTCTCAATTAGGTCAAAGTCTCGATCTCTCGAAGACTTGGTTTATCCTCTCGGAAACAACCTACAGGTTGGTAGCAATTCAAATAATGGTCTCAAAAACCAGACTTCTATCCTAACTACTAAACGTGGCCTTTGTTTAGCGGGATAATCAGTTATTGACGATCAATATCAGAATAAGAGTAAACAAATAAAACTCAAGGAATCAAAACATAAACATCAATAATTATATTAACTAAACTTCATAACAACATATCAAACAACTCAGAGGTTCTCAATCATAGCCCCTAAAAACGACTACTCACTACAAATCATGATTAAACAACAAGCAGGTTTCATCGATAAATCAGACATAGAGATAGAAATCAAGAAAATACAACAATCGGCACGATGACTACTCTAAGTCCTCCCTCTGTCTCCACTGGAACGGGTCGTCCTGCCTTGGAAACGGTGCGTTTCAAGGAGGAATCTTCGTCTTCCAATGGCGGCTGTGTCTCAGATAATTCTTAGAAGTTGTCTAAACCCTAGAAACGCGAACCCCTCCCTTGGAGGCAGGGGAAGGCTTATATAGCATCAGGAGAGCCGACTTGGTGAGAAAGATACGCCAGAGTCGCATAAAATCGAAGGAAATCATCTGAAGATTAGTTGACAAATTTCAGCTCATGCACAAATAGCAAGTTTTCACACCCATGAAACGGTCCGTTTTGTGGGCGAAACGGTCCGTCTTAGGAGAATGTCAGCTGAGTTTGCTTTGGACTGGTCCGTCTGCACCTGAGGCGATCCGCCTCTCTCCCCAGTTGGTCCGTTTTGCTCTTGAGATGGTCCGTTCCAGTCCTCTAGAAGATATCATCCCTTCAATTCCTCTAGCTAATTCATCGATAATCCTGCAAATTAAGAACTTGGGCTACAATTGCACATGTCTATACGAAATGTTAGTAAATCAGGGACAAAACAAGTAAATTAAACTAAATTAAGGTACTAAATGAGGCAGAAATACAGGTATAAAATCCCTCTATCAAATCCCCCCAAGCTTAAACATTGCTTGTCCTCAAGCAAAAATCCTAAGTCTAGAGAGATAATTTAGACCTTAATTTGATTAATTCGCCAGTTTCAACAGTCTTGAAAATCTACAAAAGGTGTATGTTGTAAGTTAATCCACAAAAGCAGCAATTTGGCAAAGAACTTTGAGCAGAATTGAAATTATCCTCTTCAAGTTAAGTAATTAAACTCCTATATCAACTTGCGCGACAATCTATCCATAAAGAATTCAAACTTAAAATCAAGACTCTAGCTTCACTTCATCAGATCAAATGCACTCTCGGTTGCTTATACCTGTTCTTACACTCGTCTCAAAGATTTGGAATGAGAGTTCATCAAGATCTAGAAGTTTTAAGATGAGCAGAAATATCTAAATCACCAATCTACCTTCTGTGCAAACCAAATCGTGGTGGCGTACGTCACTTAGGGTTTTACGCTCTTGAGTCTCAATTACAAGCTACCGGCACTTGACATACCGGGGAGATCAAACAGAAATTACACGACTAAAGCCGCGGTATCATTGGGCTAGAGCTCCTAGCAATTCCGTTATCACTTCTCCGGGAAATTAATTGGCTGAGATCAAACAGGTATTTCACGACTAAGGCCACGGTATGATCGGGCCAGAGCTCCTAGTAATACCCGTAATCCTATCTCTGGGTTAAAAATTGGGTGAGATCAAACAGATAATCACACGACTAAGGCCACGGTGTCATCGGGCCAGAGCTCCTAGTGATCTCCGTAATCATTTCTCCAATTGAATAAAAAATTCAGGATTATAACTCTTCGCACCCTCATTTTCACGACCAGTTTGGACTCGATTTATTGACAAATTAAGCAGTTCTAACTCATCTTAAACTCTATCTAAATCTTGATAATTTTTCTGGCCAAAAATTTGTAACTAGCGATCGTTCACTGGGCACAATTTGTGAGAAATGACTGAGAATGACCTGACAAATTTAAGCATCCGATTTTCAAGACTCAATTTTTCCATACGAATTTTATATTGAACCTTTTGTGCACAAGTCGAATAAGAACCCTAAGTACTTAAGCAAACAAGAAGGAATTTCAAAACTCAAAAATAAACAGATTAAACGTCAAATATCTGCTTCCATAAATTAAATTACAACACAAATCCTTGTTGCAAAGACTCCAAGATCCCTCTAAATGCAACCTAAATGAGTTTCTAATGCAGCAATGCAAAGTACTACATGATTGTGTGCAGGGCGGACCGGTTGGTGGGTGAAACGACCATGAGAACGGTCCAGTCGGAGAAAGAGGCGGTCCGCCCTACTACACAAGGTGATTACACCAAGCCATGGAACGGTCCGTTCCATACTCAGAACGGTGCTGCAAACGGTCCGTTCTGGTATGAAACGATCCGTTCCCTGTCTTGGCAGAACCATAAAAGATGTATGGATACAATGCAACAGACCCTAATTTTTTTTTGTTTTTCGATTTCTTTGCCCCCCCAAAGCTCTAACCTAAAGCTGTCCTCAGCTCAAAGTCATCACAAAGAAAAGTAAAAGAAAGAAAGAGAAAAAGAAGAAAAAGAAAACTTGCAAAAGGTGGCCGAATTGCTTGTGGCGGCTAAGGTGCTCCTGGTCCGAAAAGGTGGTCTGCCATCTGCTTGAACAAGGCTTCGTTACTTGCATTCCTCGCATCTTCCCGGGCATTGCGTTCGTCTTGCTGCTGCCTCCACTGTCTTGCCTCCTCATGTTCAGCTGCAATCCTCGCATCCAATTCCTGGTAAGAGGCGGTAAGGTTCCACTGAGCGGTGTGGATGTCTTGGAGAAGATCGTAGTGGGCTGTCCCATAGTTGTATCCACCGCTATACTGCCCCTGCCAGTTCCACTGAGGCTGAGACTGGAACTGCGGCTGCTCCTGGCCTGATCCGGCTTGGAACCCAGACATGTCAGCCCCGAAATCGGCACCCGGAATGTCCTGGAAAGGAGGTAACTGGGCCTCTGCCGACGTACCAGCACCGGCTGCTCTAGCTGCCTCCTCCATGCCTGCCAACGGCTGCTCCACTGCCCCCTCCTTGTGAGCAATGAGACTTCCGTCCTTATCTACCAGCACCCAAGTCCTCTTGTTGCTGAGATTAATTGCCTTGTTGAAGGGGAGAGGAAAACGATGCCGGCCCAGGATGAAGCTGTATGAGTTCCCCACCTTCTCCACCATCCTCATTTCCACCAAACTCCTCATATTCAGTCTGTTGGGGCCGCCGCTCGGTTTTGCACGTGGTGGATCTCCGATGCAGTTGAGGTGTTTGGCCATATGCGTCACATACCCCCCAATTGTGATCTGTCCCTCTCCTTGTCTGATATTCGTGGCAACCCGGTGGAAATGCCGCATCATGAAGTACGGGAGGTTGAGATGTGCATCACCTTTCTTGTAGAAAATCTGGTTGAGAAGGGTGTGTTCTTCCTCTGTCAGCTTCACCCCCGACTCCCCTTTTGCGAATATGGTCAGAGAGAACATCCGCTGAATGAACCGGATCACCGGGTGCTGGATGTGAGATGAGCGCCTCTTGCTGAGTAGTGGTTCGACCTCCCCAGAAATGTCTTGCCAGAGATCCTTCTCATGATAGTCATCCGTGATATCACCCCTCCTCAATCCAAAAATTTCCTCCATACTTTCTTCATTCATCCACTTGTTCTTGCCCCCCAGTTTAAACTCCATCGTGTACTGACTGGTTTCTCTGGACCAGTAGAGCTCTAGCGTGCACAAGAACTCCATGGTAAGTCGGGTATAAGACTTCTCCCAGATCCTCCAGAACCTCTTCGAAAACCCAATCAACTTTGTCAACTTGTAGAAATCCTCTTTAATTCCCATGTCGTCCAGCACCTTAAGATCGATGGCCCGTGTGTTCTCAAACTTCTTCTGCAGAAGATGCTGGAGGCGCTTTCTGGCATCTTCCGTCCTGAAATTGAATGAATGGTCTTTAAGTTCCTCCCACGCCACTTTTGCTGCCCTTGGGTTCCCGCCTTCTTCCAAATCTAGGTCATCCTCCTCTGCACTAGACGATTCTTCCTCCTCTTCCTCTAGGTCGTCCCAGTCTATCTCTTCTGCTGCCTCAGTCATTACCACATCTTCTTGAATAGGTTCGTCAACAGGGACAGTGGCCTCTGGTTCTGCAATCAGTCCGGCATCGGCGTGGATCGGCTCGTCAACTGGGACATCGCCCTCAACATCAGAAACAGGAGTGAAAACTGGGCCCGGTTCCGGGTTATGCAAATTTGCAATCTCCCGCTGAACCTGCTCCGAAGTGAGATGAGATGGCGGGACGGGATGAGTCTCCATGGTTACCGGTGGTATCGTGCCCTCGGGCATTGGTTCCATGGGTTTCCTCCCTTTCCTGAGGAAGGTTCTGAAGAACAATTTCTTGAAGTGCGAAGTTTTTTCCTTTTCTGGATTAGGGTTTTGCTCAGAATTCATAGGAAACGGTCCGTCTTGAGGGTGAGGCGGTGAGGTTTGTGCTGGAAACGGAGGGGTTCGGGGCAGGGATTGGAGACAGGATGTGATGAAACGGACCGTACTGGTACGAAACGGACCGTTCTGGTTTGGTCACAAGTCTGGATCAGGTTAGGGTTCGGGTTCCGTTGGTCTTTTCAATTTGGTACCGGTACAGGATTGTGCTAAGGAGGTTGTGGTACTAGAGGATCAAAAGAAGAAGAGAATGGGGCTTGTTACCGTGGATGACGCTGAAGAGACCCTAACTTGGTGGTGGTGGCGGGACCAGTGCTGGAGACGGCGAATGCAGGTGCCACAGGTGTAGAGAGAGTGGAGGAGAAGCGAGTGGTGGTCCCAGGAGGCGGAATGATGGCCTAGATCGCCGGAATGTCGTTTGAGATTTGAGCTCTTTTTAGTGGAGGCGGAAGGGTTTGAGAGAGAAGGAGAGTGAGACGGGGAGGAAGAAAGAAAGAAGGAAGAGAGTATTAAAACCTGGCTGGCGGGTTAGCGGGTTCCAATAATAATCCACTTTGCTTATTCTCACCCGGTAACTTAGGGCGGACCGTTTCACGTGGAGACGGACCGTTCTGGAGCGCCTGCCAAGACATTTTCTGAGAGTCCTCCGTTCTCCTTCATGAGACGGACCGTTTTGGGATGGAGCGGTCCGTTCTTTGGAGAAAACTTTCCTCCCTCCCCAAGCGTGAATCAAACGCTCTGTCCTCAGAGCTCCGTTCTTGTTGCAACCCCTCCGTCCGGCTTTGAAAATGGTCCGTTTCCCCGACCAGGCGGACCGTTCTTCTTCCTCCAGTCCCTGAAAGTAAGGAGAATAAAGCACCAAGATTAAGCCAACGTTTGTTTTGTTTTGTTTTTTTTTTTATATTTTGTTTTTATTACCCTTTTTTTATATTTTGTTTTTGTTACTTTTTTTTTATTTTCATAGTGACACTGGAGTCAAATAAAAAAAAGAAAAAGTTAGGAGTTCTTTTGCCCTCGGGTTGCCTCCCGAGAAGCGCCCTTGTTTCAAGTCTTGAGCTCGACTCTTGCCCTCGCTACGTCGGGACGGGTGAAGGGTCAGTGAGGGAGATAACACACACTTCTCCCTCATCCATGCGTGCGATGCCCTTGCAATAAATCTTCCGCCGCTGCCCATTCACCGTGAAGCATTGTGTTTCTTCTGGACGACGGATCTCTACAGCTCCATAAGGGTGGACTTTCACCACCAAGAATGGTCCTGACCATTTAGACCTCAGCTTCCCTGGGAACAATCTCAGTCGTGAGTTGAACAGAAGCACAAGATCTCCTTCCTTAAAATCCCTTCGCTGGATGTGGTTGTCGTGCCACTTCTTGGTCCTCTCTTTGTAAATCCTCTGGCTGTCATAGGCATTCAGCCTAATCTCTTCAAGCTCATGTAAATCAAGGACCCTTTTCTCTCCTGCCATGTTGTATTCGAAGTTTAGTGCCCTGATCGCCCAGTACGCTTTGTGCTCGATCTCAAGGGGCAGGTGACAAGATTTCCCATAGACCAACTTGTAGGGGCTCATGCCGATAGGAGTTTTATAAGCAGTCCTATAAGCCCATAACGCATCATCGAGTCGCAGAGCCCAATCCTTCCTAGTTATTCCCACAGTCTTTTGAAGAATGTTTTTTATTTCCCTGTTCGACACCTCAACTTGTCCACTCGTCTGCGGGTGGTAAGGCGTTGCCACCTTGTGAGTCACTCCATACTTCTTCAATAAGTTTTCAAACTGCTTATTTATGAAGTGTCTACCCCCATCACTGATCACACATCTTGGTATGCCGAACCGAGGGAAAATGACCTTAGTGAACAGCTTCTTGACTGTCGCAGAATCGGCGTGCTTGCAAGCAATCGCCTCCACCCACTTGGATACATAGTCAACAGCAACCAGAATATACTCGAACCCCAGAGAAGAAGGAAAAGGCCCCATGAAGTCTATCCCCCATACATCAAACAGTTCAACCTCCAAAATAGGATTCATTGGCATTTCTTGACGCCGGGAGATTCCTCCCGTTCTCTGACATAGGTCACAAGCCATAACAAAAGCTCTCGCATCCTTGAATATTGAGGGCCAGAAAAAGCCCGACTGGAGAACTTTAGCTGCTGTTTTAGAGGCCGAGGCGTGCCCGCCGTAGGCAGATGAATGACATTGCTGAAGAATTGGAGCAACTTCCTCTCGCGGCACACATCTCCTATACATTCCATCAACTCCCAATTTCCACAAAATGGGATCATCCCAAAAATAATACTTAGAATCAGCAAGGAACTTTTTCTTCTGTTGGAAACTCAGCTCGGCTGGTAAGACGCCACAAGCGATGTAATTAGCAAAATCAGCATATCAGGGAACCTCTGTTGATGAGGCGGACCGTTCTGAAGGGAGACGGGGCGTCTGCTGACATGAAACGGGCTGGATCTCCCCGTTCTCTGGTGGGACTGGCTGGGAGCCACCCAGGGCGGACCGTTCTGACACAAGGCGGTCTGTTTTCTGCGTCGCCTTATCCCCAAGGGTGTCCGTCTTGTGAGGTCTGGCAGCATTTTCCTTCTCCAAATCAGTCTGTTCTGCCTCAGGGCGATCCGTTCTGACTTCTATGCAAAGGAGATGTTCGTCGGGGAACGAGTCATTGATGGGTAACTCGTCCCCTTTCTTGTCAGCCGTGCGCAACCGGGATAAGTGGTCGGCCACACAATTCTCGGTCCCCTTTTTATCTCTTATGTCTAGGTCAAATTCCTGCAGCAGAAGGACCCATCGGATGAGACGTGGTTTGGCGTCCTTCTTGGCGAGGAGATACTTGAGGGCAGCATGGTCGGTGTAGACGATGACTCTAGATCCGACCAAGTATGCCCGGAACTTGTCCAGCGCGAAAACTACGGCAAGAAGCTCTTTTTCGATCGTGGTGTAGTTGATTTGAGCATCATCCAACACCTTGCTTGCATAATAGATGGCGTAAGGCTTCTTGTCTCTCCTCTGGCCGAGCACCGCTCCAACTGCGTAGTCGCTGGCATCGCACATGAGTTCAAAAGGCTCCTCCCAATTAGGTGGCTGTAAAATTGGAGCTGACACAAGCGCGGACTTCAACCTGTTGAAAGCATTCAAACAATCTGAATCAAAATTAAATTCCACATCTTTCATGGTCAGATTTGTTAAAGGCTTAGCAATTTTGGAGAAATCTTTAATGAAACGCCGGTAAAAACCCGCGTGTCCAAGGAAGCTCCGTATGTCTTTCACACAAGTCGGGATAGAGATCTTCTCGATGACTTCCACCTTTGCCTTGTCAACTTTTATCCCGTCCTTCGATATAACATGCCCCAAAACCACGCCTTCCTGTACCATGAAGTTGCATTTCTCCCAATTCAAAACGAGATTCACCTCCTCGCATCGCTGCAAAACCTTAGAGAGATTAGCAAGACAATGGTCAAAAGATGTACCATAAACTGAGAAATCATCCATGAAGACTTCCATGTCATTCTCGATTAAATCAGAAAAAATGGCCATCATGGCTCTTTGAAAAGTGGCTGGTGCATTACACAAACCGAAAGGCATTCTACGATAAGCGTAAGTACCATAGGGACAGGTAAAGGTTGTTTTTTCTTGGTCGAGTGGGTGGATTGGTATTTGGAAAAACCCCGAGTAACCATCTAAATAACAAAAGAAAGAATGTTTGGCCAAACGCTCAAGAAGTTGATCCACGAAGGGCAGAGGAAAGTGATCCTTGCGCGTGACTGTGTTTAGCTTCCGGTAGTCCACACACATCCTCCACCCGGTGACTATTCTGGTTTGTATAAGCTGGCCCTCTTCATTCTTCACTACAGTTGTACCCCCCTTTTCCGGGACAACATGAATGGGGCTAACCCACGTGCTGTCCGATATCGGGTAGATGATCCCGGCATCCAAAAGCTTGAGCACTTCTTTCCTCACCACATCCCTCAGATTTGGGTTGAGCCGTCTCTGATGTTCGACCGAGGGTTTGTGGTCTTCTACCAGTAATATGCGGTGGGTGCACACCGAGGGATCGATACCCTTCAGATCCTCAATAGAGTATCCAATCGCCTTCTTGTGGGCTCTGAGCTCCTTCAACAATTTGTCAGTTTGCTCCTGGTCGAGAGCGGCGTTAACTATGACAGGAAAAGTCTGGTTAGTACCCAAAAATTCATACCTAAGACTTGCCGGCAGCTGCTTCAGCTCCATCTTTCCCTTCTCAATTCCAGCAGTGGAACGGTCCGTTTCTGGATGAGGCGGACCGTTCTGTTCCTTGTCGAGGCTGAGGATCGCATTGAGTTCCTCGACAGAAAACAGTTCAAACATGAGGCGGTCCGCCTGGATCTGGGGTGGTCCGTCCTGAGCTGTATCCACAGTCAACAACTCAGTTAGTTTAATAATTTCGTTTAAAATTTCCTTTACCTTGTTCTCTTCAGATGTGGCCGAGGCGTGGTGGATGTTCTTTAGCTGAGCTGTAATCGCCTGGACGACTATCTGATCAACATCCCCTATCTCACAAATCGAGTCGACGTGGTTGGGCATCTTCATGGACTTCTCCACGTTGAACTCGACAACGTCATCCCCGACTTCCAAGGTCATTTTTCCAGTCCTGCAGTTCACAAATACACCGGCAGTATGGAGGAAGGGACGTCCAAGAATGATTGGGACATCTGGATCCTCGTCCATTTCCATAACCACAAAATCGCATGGTATCAGCAGATTGCCGACCTGCACTAGCACGTCTACCACCATGCCCAGGGGTAGCCTCACAGTCTTATCGGCCAAATGTATGGTCATTGGTGTGGGTAACAGCTCTCCCATTCCGATTTGATTGTAGATGGTTTCCGGAATGAGACTCACACTCGCGTCGAGATCAAGCAATACTTGCCTTGTCTTTGCCAACCCAATTCTGCATGGTATGGTGAATCTGCCTGGATCTTTCAGTTTCGGGGGCATTCTTCTCATCACAAGAGCACTACAATCGCCGTTAAGGACCGCTTTCTTACATTCCTCAAGGTTCTTCTTATTGGACAACAGATCTTTTAGGAACTTCGAGTATGGCGGCATATGCGACAGGAGGTCTGTGAATGGAATGGTGATTTTGATACCTTGCAGAATCTCTAAAAATTTCGCATAGTCCTTGTCCTTCTTTGCATTGGCGAGTCGTTGAGGAAAAGGAATCGTTATGGTGTGGTGCGGTGGTGCAGGAGCATCCAAGGCGGACCGTTCTGACACAGGGCTGACCGCCTTTCTACCCCGTTCCGCTGGCGGCCGGCCCGTTCTGTCTGGATTTGTGTCTCCAGATGACAGGGCGGACCGTTCTACATCAAGGCGGACCGTTTCAGGGGTCCGTTCTGGTCCAGACTGGTCCGTCTCCTCATCGATGGGCGTCTGTCTCTGCAGGGCGGGCCGTTCCATGAGAGGGCGGTCCGTCTCGTCTGATCCTGAAGGCACATCTTTGGGCATTGCAGGCCCTTGGTACCGTGTTCCGCTCCTCAGTTTATGTGTGATGCTCTTACATTCCTCCTTCGGATTGGGCTCGGGTTGTCCTGGAAACATGCCGGTTCGAGTCAGCTGCGTACCTTGTTGGGCTTCCCTCTGGTCGAGCTTTGAAAGTATCAGTCCCAGGTCCTCACGCATCTGGGTGATCTCGTCCCTGACAGAATAGTTGAATCTGCTCTGGTCCTGCATGAATCCCTCAATAACAGCTTTGGTGTGTCGGAAGAGATCTCCGTTGTTGTTAAATGCTGGCTTGGCCACGCCTTGTCCTGCCTGCCCAGGGTTAGCACTCCCATTAGGGTTACTGTATGAGAACCCGGCATGATTCCTCTTGTCTCAGTAGGAATACCCCTGGGAGGATCCAGCGGTAGGGAAGAGAGATGGTGCTGGTGGAGGGGTGATTATTGCATTCACCTCAAGCGATGGGTCATCCCTCTGGAGCATGTGACAGTTCTTCGCTGCGTGCCCATCTTCCTCGCATATCTGGCATTTTTCTGCTGTGGCGACAGCGGCGACTGGTTGAGCACTCATGTTCTTGACTAGGGTGGTGAGGGCATCAATCTTGGCTTGCAGATGTGTCGCTTTGTCCACTTCCTTCATTCCTCCATTACCGTGTGGGGACCTCACCGACCAATTAGTCTGAGAGCGCGCCATGCTTTCGATGAGGTTCTTCGCATCCTTGCATCCCAAGTTGAGGAAGTTCCCACCTGCAGTGTTGTCAATATTTTGACGAGTTATATGGTTCAAACCATCATAAAACACCAAAATAAGCCTATTTTCTGGTATGTCATGGTGGGGGCAAAGCCTTTGGAGATCCCTAAACCTTTCCCAAGCTTCAAACAGGTTTTCATCATGTTCTTGTTTAAATGCCAGCAGTTCCCTAACCAGTTTGGCCGTTTTGATCCTAGGGTAAAACCTATCCAAAAATGCGGCAACTAGGTCTTCCCAAGTGGTAAAAGGTTTATCATTAAAACTATTCAACCAATCTTCTGCCCTATCCCTAAGAGAAAAAGGAAAGAGAGTCAGTTGGACGATTTCGGGAGCGACGCCTTCAGGTATGGCTATCATGCAGTTTCTCAGAAATTTCTGTAGATGAGTGTTTGCATCCTCATGAGGTAGTCCCCCGAAGGTGTTCTGCTGGATCAACTGTGTAAGACCTGGATTGTAGAAGAGATCACGGGTCCGCTCTATTTTCGGGGGTTGAACCCCGATCCTGACATTGGTCGCAGTAGGGGCTCCAATTTCCCTCAAGGGACGGTTGAGTTCTGCTTCGTCTCTCAGCTTTAAGGCATCGTCCACTTCCCTTCTCAGAACCTCTGGGTCTATCTAATCACCCATTCTGTCGACCTTGGTGTCGGTCGGAGATTGAATCAATGGCTCTTGAGGCTGTTGATACGCCTCTGGTTGTTCCGAGACGGATTGTTCTTCGGAGAAATGGTCCGTCTCAGATGATCGCTGTTGCTCTCGTCTACCGCGCCGCTGTAAGAGGTCGCGAAGCGGTTGTTTCAGAAAAGCTTCAGCTGAGTTCTCCTCTCCACACTCTACTGGGTCCGGAACAGCCCGTTTTGGGACAGGTCGGGATGTTCTTTTCACAGGAGGAGGTAAAGAGGCACTTCTCGCACTTCGCCTTGGATGTCGAAAATTGTAGTCACACGCAACGTCTTCTGGTTTGAGTTTCTTCCTTCGGTCACCAGCCAGCGTGCGCACTCCTGCAATTCAATAAACAACCAAAGTTAAATGAAAGAAGAAATGGACTTAATCAAATTCAAGAAAATAAACTCAGATATGGTCACCGTCCCCGGCAACGGCGCCAAATTTTGATCGGTCTAAAACGTACTGGCCAAAATTAAAACCCTAGACTACCGATGTTAATCGTTTGCAATAAAGCTTAGGGGTCGGATCACTGGGACGGAACTTTTCCAAATCTAAGTTTACTAAATTGAATCCTAATTAGGTCCCAGAAACAAACAAATCAGTTGGTAATTATTTTTGGAATTTTAATTCTTTCTGACAGGTAAACTAAAGATATATTGGTGACGAACTAGGGTAGGATAAAATCCAAGATAATCTGAGGAAAAAAAAAATAACAATCTAAAATAAATAGGGGTTCAGATATCCAACACTCTGAGTTGACTGAGATAGAACGGTCCGCCTTGAGAGAGAACGGTCCGTTTCAATAATGAAACGCCCCTCTCGGGCGGTCCGTTTCATCATAGAACGGTCCGTTTCGGCCATCAGTAAACATGCTGTTAAGTTATTTAGGTAATTCTAATAAATCGTTTATGCAAGTTTGGGTAAAAGGGCAAAGGACAATCAACTTTAACTCTCGTTCACGCCAACTATCCAGTGCTAAACACCTTACTTCTAATTTCCTAAACCTCAACTCTCGTTTGTTGGTTCCGGTTAATTAGTTTGATCCTTAATTCTGTCTGTACGACCTGATTTCTCAATTAGGTCAAAGTCTCGATCTCTCGAAGACTTGGTTTATCCTCTCGGAAACAACCTACAGGTTGGTAGCAATTCAAATAATGGTCTCAAAAACCAGACTTCTATCCTAACTACTAAACGTGGCCTTTGTTTAGCGGGATAATCAGTTATTGACGATCAATATCAGAATAAGAGTAAACAAATAAAACTCAAGGAATCAAAACATAAACATCAATAATTATATTAACTAAACTTCATAACAACATATCAAACAACTCAGAGGTTCTCAATCATAGCCCCCAAAAACGACTACTCACTACAAATCATGATTAAACAACAAGCAGGTTTCATCGATAAATCAGACATAGAGATAGAAATCAAGAAAATACAACAATCGGCACGATGACTACTCTAAGTCCTCCCTCTGTCTCCACTGGAACGGGTCGTCCTGCCTTGGAAACGGTGCGTTTCAAGGAGGAATCTTCGTCTTCCAATGGCGGCTGTGTCTCAGATAATTCTTAGAAGTTGTCTAAACCCTAGAAACGAGAACCCCTCCCTTGGAGGCAGGGGAAGGCTTATATAGCATCAGGAGAGCCGACTTGGTGAGAAAGATACGCCAGAGTCGCATAAAATCGAAGGAAATCATCTGAAGATTAGTTGACAAATTTCAGCTCATGCACAAATAGCAAGTTTTCACACCCATGAAACGGTCCGTTTTGTGGGCGAAACGGTCCGTCTTAGGAGAATGTCAGCTGAGTTTGCTTTGGACTGGTCCGTCTGCACCTGAGGCGATTCGCCTCTCTCCCCAGTTGGTCCGTTTTGCTCTTGAGATGGTCCGTTCCAGTCCTCTAGAAGATATCATCCCTTCAATTCCTCTAGCTAATTCATCGATAATCCTACAAATTAAGAACTTGGGCTACAATTGCACCTGTCTATACGAAATGTTAGTAAATCAGGGACAAAACAAGTAAATTAAACTAAATTAAGGTACTAAATGAGGCAGAAATACAGGTATAATGAGGACGGATATTGTGACACTACCGAAGAGGAACCAACAATGATCCCTACTGCGCAATCGGGGGCAGTTATGTTAGGAAGAGATCCCGAGAGTGAAGAAGACAAACCTTTGTTCCCGGAAAGCCTGTTCGATGATTCTGCTACACCTTGTCAAAATGAGTGTAATGTCAGCCTCCGTTCTGGCACAAATATACCAGAGCGCCAGCCACCAAAAGAAAAGAAGAGAACAGAAAAAGTAGCAAGAGAAGTTGCAACTCCTAACAAAAGAAATGAGACAACGGGTGTCGATTATAACATATTGTCACACCTGCGGAAAGTCCCAGCTCCGCTCAGCATTTTTGATGCCTTGATGATGTCTCAAAATTTGAGAGATGTCCTCATTCATGCTCTTCAGGATCCAGATGTTTTTCGAAATAACATGGTAGAAAAAGAAGAAAATCACCTGACGGAGGACGAAGAAACGTGTGCCACAATAACTTTCACTGAAGAGGATTTGCTTACAGGCACTGCAGAACACAATCGACCCTTATACATCACGGGAACATTTAAGAAAACAAAACTTAAAAGAATGCTAGTTGATCCAGGATCCTCAATTAACATTCTCCCGTTGAAATCTTTATTGTATCTCAACTTGAACGTTAGTGACTTGTCCAAAGAACGGCTGGCAATCTCAGGGTTCGACCAGCACGCTCAAGAAACACTTGGGGGAATCACCTTATCGTTCCAATTTGGAGAACTGACAACTAAAATAAAATTCTTTGTCATAGAAGTCGACACTGTTTATGGAGCATTATTAGGTCGACCTTGGTTGCACGAAAATCAGTTGGTGCCCTCAACTCTTCATCAATGCATAAAATACATGAAAGATGACCAACAGAAAAAAAATAAAGGGAGACGACCATCCCTTCATAGTGAACGAAGTACACCTTGAAGATGCACGATTCTACTTCCCTGAAGAAATGGTGTCAGACATCAATTCTCAGCAAAAATCAACAGGAGAAGGTTCTAGCCAACAGGCATCTAAGAATAAAGCTCAGACCCTGAAAGTTAGGTTTATACCAGTGACTCCATCTCCGAAGACAGACAAAGTCCTGACATCCCTCAAAAAGGACCAAGGCAATGGAATTGCCAAGAGTAGTAAAAAGGACGTGCTAAAGAAACAAAGTGCTATGGTCGTGAGTCTAGCATCAGAAAAGTGTTGTAAAGCCACAACAAATCGCGAAGCAAAACAGGTGGACAATCTGGAGATACTCATGGTCCCTGCAAAGGTGGAATACTCAGAAGACGGAAGAACAGTACAACCACTAATTCTCTTCTACAAAGCCGGTAACAACCAGGCTGAAAATGATGATCAGAAGAAATGGTTGAGTGAAAAAGAAACAGAACTCACGCCATTCAGACCAAGAGGATACTACAAAGAAGAACTGGTCAATCTTTTTAAGAAACTCCGATGCCTCGAACCGATCGATAAAGAAAGGGCAAGAATATTCCGGAGGCTATGGAACGAAGCCCCTAAACCAATAAAGGGAGCCGATGGTAAATTGAGAAATACCAGGGGGCTAGGATATCGCCGATCCAACAAAAGAGTAAGCATCAAAAGAAAATATGAAAAGTTCTGGGGTATTGATGAACCCACTTACCTCGTGGTAAAAGAAAATCGTGCCAAAGAAGTGACATACGCTTGCCACACTGTGACTGAAAAGAAGAATAGTGATGATGACCAATTCATTACAACTCTGAAAACGGCGCCAAAAGAACTCGAAGAAGGAGGACAGAACACTGTAGATGAATTAGTTGAAGTAAATCTGGGCACTGCGGAAGATCCTCGACTGACCTTTGTAAATGCATCTCTTCCTCCTAAACAACAAGAACAACTAAAGTCATTATTGATCGAATACATGGATTGTTTCGCATGGAACTAGATCCAACTATAGCCGTACACAAATTGAAAATAGATCCAAGCTTTAAACCAATCAAACAAACACCTCGGAGAATGAGGATTGAATTGGAAGAAAAGGTCACAGCAGAAGTCAAAAAGCTTATTGAAGCGGGCTTTGTCCGAGAAGAGGAAACTCCTGATTGGGTGGCCAGCATAGTCCCAGTCAAGAAAAAGAATGGACAAATCAGAGTCTGTGTCGACTTTAGGGATCTAAACAAGGCATGCCCGAAAGACGACTTTCCTTTACCTGTAACAGAAATAATCATCGACCATACTTCGGCCTATGAAGTATTTTCCTTCATGGACGGGTATTCGGGGTATAATCAAATAAAGATGGACGAAGAAGATAAAAAACATACCGCATTTCGCACACCCATAGGCATTTACTGTTACAAAGTTATGCCCTTCGGCCTAAAGAATGCTGGTGCCACTTACTAGAGAGCCATGACGAAAATTTTTGATGATCTGATACACCGGGTAGTTGAGTGTTATGTCGATGATTTGCTTGTAAAAGCGCACTCCCATAAAGAACATCTCCAATACCTCCGCCTTGTGTTCGAACGGTTGCGGTTGCATGCTCTCAAACTCAACCCGTTAATATGTGCATTCATGGTCTCTTCAGGAAAGTTCCTTGGATTTGTGGTTAGACATCGGGGAATTGAAATCGACCCGGCAAAAATCAAGGCGATCCAAGAGCTACCGCCACCCAGAAACTTGAAGCAGCTCCGATCCCTGCAGGGGCGACTAGCATATATCAGGAGGTTCATCGCCAACCTCTCTGGAAAAATCAAGCCATTCACTCAGCTCACAAAAAAGGATACCCCGTTTAAATGGGGGGAACAGTGTCAAAAAGCTTTCGATGAAATCAAAAGTTACCTTCTTAATCCACCAGTGCTGGCGGCGCCTATCCCTGGCAAACCTCTCGTCCTTTATACAACCGCTACAGATGGCTCGTTGGGGGCATTGTTGGCCCAAGAGAACGACGAAAGAAAAGAAAACGCATTGTATTATCTCAGTCGGATGTTAGTGGGCGCCGAATACACTTATTCACCAATTGAGAAACACTGTTTGGCCCTGGTATTTGCTACCAAGAAGTTGAGACATTACATGCTGGCCCATAAAGTCACACTTATCTCAAAAGTGGACCCTTTAAAGTTTCTAATGACCCGGCCCGTACTCACAGGAAGGTTAGCAAGATGGACCATCGCTCTGATGGAGTTTGATATTACATACGCTCCTCAAAAGGCCATCAAGGGCCAGGCTTTGGCAGACTTTTTAGCCGCCTATCCTATCCCTGACAATTCACCTCTTGCTTGTGAATTTCCCGACGAAGAAGCATTGCTTGTCGAAGAAGGGGAGCCATATTGGAAAATGTACTTTGACGGTGCTTCTTCCATACAACCAGCAGTCAAGCCTAGATTGCCAAAGATACGAGCAGGGGTAGGTCTGATATTTGTCACACCAGAAGGGGGCATCATGCGCTACTCCTTTGTGCTCACCGAACCGTGCACCAATAATGAAGCTGAGTACGAAGCACTGATTGTAGGCCTCGAAATTGCCTTAAAAATGGGAATTAAACGGCTAAAAGTACATGGTGATTCACAGTTAATCCTAAATCAGATCAAGGGGACATATCAAACGCTCAAACCAGAACTTGTTAAATATAACGAGAAAGCATTGGAACTAATCGCACAATTCTCCCAAGTAACATTAGAGAAAGTGTCCAGAGCTATGAACGGACAAGCTGACGCTCTGGCAAGGCTTGCTAAAGAACTCGGGGAACCAGGCTCGAAAGGAACCCAGATTGTGATCCATAGTCGCACTTCGCTAGCACCTTATTTTATGAGTCTTGAGCCAGACATTGATAACGCCATGCTCGTGGATGTCGCGGTTTGGGAAAACCAAGGAAAAGAAACTCATGTGGTACAAGAAATCGAAGAAAAGGAAGACTGGAGACAACCTTTCATCGATTATTTATGGCAAGGAACGCTACCTAAAGATAAAGCACTAAGAGAACAAGTCAAGAAACGGGCCCTGAGATATGTTTTTGTAAACAATACTCTCTATCGAAGGTCATACGACCAAATATGGCTTAGATGTGTATCACCACAAGAAGCTGAGCAAATCATGCAAGAAGTCCACTCTGGAATATGTGGAGCCCATCAATCGGGCCCAAAAATGAGATTGCAAATCAAACGCCTTGGGTACTATTGGTCATCTATGGTATCCGACTGTGAAAAATTTGTGAGAAAATGCCACGCGTGTCAAGTAAATGGAGATTTTATACACCAACATCCTGGGCCGTTACACCCAACAGTCGCTTCATGGCCTTTTGATATGTGGGGAACAGATATAATTGGCCCAATTGACCCACCCTCGTCCAGGGGGCATCGATATATATTGGCCGCAACTGATTATTTTTCAAAATGGGCCGAAGCAGAGGCCTATAAAGAAGTAAAAGCCGAAGATGTGCTCAAATTCTTCCAAACGCGAGTCATATACCGTTTCAGGACTCCCCGAAGGATTATCTCTGACAATGGTACAGCCTTCAGAAATGCTAAGGTGTATAATTTCACTCGGCGGCATAAAATAGATTGGCGATACTCCTCAATTTACAACCCACGAGCCAACGGGTTGGCCGAAGCTTTCAATAAAACACTGGTACGCATTTTGAGGAAAATGATGGGCAAAGATCACCGAACTTGGCACGAACGACTTCCGAAAGCGCTTTGGGCATATAGAACCTCCGAGAAAACACCAACTCAAGCTACCCCATATTCGCTAGTTTTTGGTGTTGAGGCTATCCTCCCTCTAGAAATAGAACTTCCATCCCTTAGAACGGCCGTGCATTGCGAAATGACGTTGGATGAACAAGCCAGATTAAGGCTGGAAGAACTGGATGCCATGGACGAAATTCGATTGGCCGCTCAACAAAGACTAGAAGTATATCGAGCACAAATGGCAAGAGCATATGATAAATTAGCTCGAGCGCGTACCTTTCAAAAAGGAGAATTGGTGCTAGTATTAAAACGGCCCATTCTAGGAAGACATTATGGCCCGAAATTTTCACCCAACTGGGAAGGGCCGTATGCGATTAAACAGGTATTCGAGGGGGGAGCATATCTCTTAATTGACAAAGAAGGAAACCTCCCCATGGGGCCTATAAATGGGAGGTATCTGAAGAAATATTATGCATAAGCCTGTGCGAAAGTGAAAAAGCTCAGACTCATATAAAAAGTGATAATGATTAATGCATATAAAGGCTCTTTGTACATAGATAAAATAAGCATAGTTGCGGGAGCACTTGTACATAACTAGCAAAAAAAAAAAAAAAAAAAAAAAACTGTACATAAATATAATAAGTTTGGTCATAAAAGCACCCTCCCTGGGTCGCCTCACGAACTCCCTGGACCAAAAAGCTTCATTCTCTTCACAAGCCTGCAAAAACACCGGCTCATCTCAACTCTCTCAACTTGGGACGGCTATCCTGGAACATCGGAACTTGCCCGAACACCGAAACATTAATTGGCCCAGAAAACAGACATCTAGGTCAAGATAAAAAAAAAAGGGGGAAAAAGAAAAAAAGAAGAAACTTGTCCTCCAGTACCGCAAGGAAGGAAGTCTGACAACCACTTCAACTCCAAATTCAGGGGACCTCGCCCCGACCCCAGAACAAGGCATTTCTCCCAAATGCCACAAGCACCTAAGCTGAAAACAACAAGCACCCAAACAGAAATTACAAGCACCTAAGCTGAAAGGAGCTCGACAACCAGAAGCTTTAAAGCCTGATGGTCGTGTCTACTTCCTCGGTAGAACCCACCTCATGATTCAAATCCACGGCTTGTATGCCCTGACATACGGCCCCAGTCCTGGAAACGCCTGAGAACTGAGGAGCATTCACAGCTGGCGGACCAAGGATAGTAAGAACCCTGTCAATTTTCTTCTCCATGATCCCGAGAAGCGTATACACATCATCAAACCTCTTGTCAAGGTGAGACACGGGAATCTTGGGACCATCGGTGTTAGACTCAGCGTCAGACGGCGGAGACCCTTCTCGTGGGGGCCCATACTGATTGGGGGCAGCACCAAGCTTCAGGATATAGCTATTCACCGGATGGTAAGGGTCAGGTATCAACTTCCCAACAGAATTCTCAACCCATCCCAAAACAGTGAGATCCCCGACCAAGTTCCGGGGATGCGCCACATCACAACCAGAGAAAGGCTTTCCCCACAACTTGTCGGGTAATGGAACGCCCAACCGAAGCATATACTCTTCTATCAGATGCCCGTAGGGCAGCGGTAAGTGTGAAGACTCTGACGCCAGATGCATGTGTCGGAGAATGACATGTCCTACATTAAGTCTCTTATCTCTCGCAATCAAGTGACGCAAATAAAAGAGGGTCTCGGAACTAGTGATATTGGTGAAGATATCCTGGGGCAAAAGAATATGGGTGATCATGGCAAATAAAGCCCTATAAAAAAAAAAAAAAAAAAAAACAAGTGATAAGAAAAAGGATTGCAAAAAAAAAAACACACAATGCAGGCACGTGTTAGAAATGGGAAAAAAAGATGTAACCTATGTAAAGCAGGCAAAGATGAGGTAGACATCGTTCCATCAATGGGATCGGCCCGGAACCTGAACCAACGCCGGTACATGTGACGGCTCTCACAATCGCGCGGCCAGCTAACATAGGTATAAACAGGGACGCCATCTAAAGTTGAGGAGACCTCCAAAAAATGCGCAAACTCCGTAAGCCCAAGCGGAATGTACCTCCCAAAGAGAAAAGAGGAAGCATGAGGCACGTTCTTGTGATTATACGAGATGCGGAAATTGGCATAAAACAGCCTGGTGATTTGAGGATGGTAGGAAGAACGGCGGCCAACCAGTCTTCGCAAGCTCCAGAAATCAACCCAACTAACAAGAAGACGAGAATGTTCTCTCGCCAACCTGCCCAAGGGATCAAAATAACAACATTGAGTCACGGGCCTGTCCTCGGCACTCATGTTATTGACAAAACACTCAAAAGCTTCACTGTCTCGGAAAAGGTAACGATTATGGGGACCATAGGACCAATCGGTGGGAACAAGTGCTGGCAGATTTGAACGACGCTTTCTAGTTGGGATCAGAGGGGATTCCATGAGTGGACCACCTTAATAAAAAAAAAAACTGAATGAAGAAGTGCAAGGAATCTATAAAAGGAATAGGCTCTTTATATAGGCCAGAATCGTGATAAGGAAGACACATAGGGTCGGTTAAGTCCAGCCCAGGCTAAGAAATACGAACCTGAGTCCAAACCTTCGGGTCAAAGGAATAAATGCAGACACGCAAGCCTGCTCTTGGAACGTCAAATCTCGCATGCACCTGTATCCGGCAAAAGTTCTAGAGACAAGACGGGTCGATCAAAACCAATCCCGAGCCAAAGGCTGCGAGCCAAATAATGAAAATATGGACACACGAGACTGCTCTTGAGGCGTCACATCCGGAATCCACCCTGTGACCGACAAAATCCTAAAAGATCCAAGGACTATGAAAGACCGACTAGTGTACCCCACTTGCCGACAGAGTCGACCTCGCCTTCGAAATGGTCAAACTTGCCAGACAATTCTGCAGGGAGAATGGCGACAAACTCCCATCAAATCAAAAAAAAGAAGAAGAAAAGCTTTCAAAAATCAACTAAAAAAAATCTCTCCACAAAATCTCACCAAATAAAAAAATTCACCAAAATATGACTTCCACAAAATTCCGCCAAAAAAAAAAATCCACCAAAATGAAACTTCCACTCAGTAAAATTCCATCAACCCCAAAAAAAAATCAAAAAAATGGTCAATTATGTCAGAGTGCGCCATAAGCAACTGACACTGGTTGTCATTCATCCTACCAGACATGAAAAGATGAATGAGGCTTTTAGATATTTTGGGCCTTAACCAAAATCAGCCCAATGATGAAAATCACAGGGCATTCCATTTTTATGACTCGTTATTTCGTGCAGGTACAGCAAGCAGCAAAGCTTTATGTCCCTGGAAATGATAAATTTGAGAAATATCTTGTTCCGAGCAAACGCCATAAGATATTTCTCCCATAAATTCATCCAAACTCCATAAATTCCACAAACAAAAAAATCCACAAACAAAAAATGGTCAATTATGGCAGAGTACGCCATAAGCAACTGACACTGGTTGTCATTCATCTTACCAGACATGAAAAGATGAATGAGGCTTTTAGATATTTTGGGCCTTAACCAAAATCAGCAAGTGTTGAGGATACCTGTGTGGTCTCCAAATGCACGAAAAATGAATTTACCCTAAAAATCCGCGGTTGATGAAGGGACCTTCGGGTCCCGGATAACGCGAAGCCGTGTCAAAGAAAACCTTAGTGGTTCTCCAAGACGCCTATGCCTAGTGAAGAAGCCTGCGTGACACCTGAAGGCATCAAGGCACCGCCCCATGAAGCTATCTGAGGGCACCAAACCCCCCATTAAATCACACCCATATTACATGTTTTCTTTCAGGTACAGCGAGCGCCAGAAGCTTTATGTCCCTGGAGATGACAAAACTCAAGAAACGCATTGTTCCAGATGAACATCATAATGCATTTCTTCCACAAATTTTCCAAACTCCACAAAAATCCACAAGCCAAAAATCCACAAACAAAATGGTCAATTATGTCAGAGTGCGCCATAAGCAACTGACACCGGTTGGCGTTTATCTTGCCGGACCCGAAAAGATAAACGAGGCTTTTAGAATTTTGGGCCTTGACCAAAATCAACCCACAGACACATACCATAAACAGTGATGCAACAATACAAACAAGTGGAGTCATGCACAAACATAGCCCATTGCTAAATTCATCCCTCAGATAAAAATGCTGTAATATAAAATGGCACCAAAACATCTCAATCCTTGAATCATTCACAGGGATACAAACAAGTTCAACAAAAATCATGCCAAATATAGATACGACCATTACAATCCAAACCTTGCCTAAAAAAAATCTGAGTACATGACACCTGGGTCCTTCTTACCGAAACCCTTCATCCTAAGTGGAGAGTACCCCTAGAAATAAGAAAGAGGGTTAGAAAGAATGCTACAATGGTCATGCGGGATTTATAAAATAGCATGAAAAGGGCCAACAACCCCTGAATAAGCAAAGGGTCAGGCGCCTGCCAAGAGATGCATGCTTCAGAACATGGCCTGTGGTTGAAGGGAGTGCATACGGTCACTTTCCAGCCTACCAAGAAAGAAAAGACAGAGATAGCCAGCAGAAAGAGGTTTCTGGGCAACATAATAGCAGTCAAGAACTCCTTCGCCCTGGATATGAAGGCATCCATGAAAGCCATGCGATCAACCGTGAAGATGGAGATGTGTGCTGAAGAAGGAAGATGCTGAATATAAACAACAACAATCGCTTATGTACATACAGTGCATAGCCCCAGAAGGTGAAGTCAAATGTAACTTCGAAGAAGCCAGGTGTGCAACGCACAGGTTGGACACAGAAACAAACAAATAATGTGTCTCCCAGGTCAGAGACATGTTCAATGCAGATAGATGAGAAACCGACAAAAACAACGGCAATTTAATATATCTGTCGAGAAAAGAGAATGACGAAAACAATTACACATTCCGCCAAAGGAAAGATCTGCGAAAGAGGCAATGTCCTTCCAAAAGATATTGATTGCAAATCCCGCTTCCACATAATTATATGAGACGTTCCTCTCCGACAAAACGTTTCATAATAAAACCCAACACATGCTGCTGTGCGCTCTACCAATCAAAATGAAAATTCGGGCCTCAACCGAAACTAGCCTGAAATAAAAAACAGTCAAGGAAAGAAATCCTCTCAGAGAGATCCCTATGATAAACACAAGGGGCATTTTAAATTCTTAGGGGTCTGCAGGGCCTATAACCCGATAAAGATTATTTGGGCCGGCCCAAAATCACACGCAAGGGTTCATTCTCTGATTCTCAAAAAATGAGACAATGATGACGTTTCATTAGCCGAACAGGAGCAGGTTACATGAAAACATCACACAATCAAAAGGAAAATACATTCAAGTATAATATAAGCTGCTAGGCACGACTTTAACTACATGCCCCACTCACGCAAATACTGCACCAGAAGCAGCATTGCAAGAATACCGACAATTAATGGAAGGCAAAGGAAATGGAAACAAAACCATCCCTCATCACCGTGAGAATCTAGTGGGGCAGAGTTAGCTCCCCAATTGTGTGAAGAAAGCGGCCTCCAGTAAGCCCGCTCTTGATATAGTGCATAATCTGAGGGCCAGTTGTCAGGTAACATGCCGTCGGTTGCATGATCAATTGCCGGATCGGCATCTTCTGTGACTTCTTCAATTTCTTTAACAATGTCACTCTCGTCTTCAATGTTACCGTGATCATCCATGAAGCAAGCAGAGAGTAAGAAAAAGATATGTTGGAAGAAGGAGAGATAATGAAGAAGTGAATGAAGAATGAAATTTAAAGGGAATGAAGATAGCCGTTGGAAAAGAAGCACGCGAAACGAGATGATATAGCCGTTGCGCTTAACCGTTATATAGCCGTTGCACTCATAGCCGTTATAAATAGTGCCTCGCACTAGTATGATTGTGTACAAAAGAGAGAAGTCACAATAGCAAATCCATGACAACAAAAAGATATATGAGAAGTCCAAACTCATACATAGCACTACATCACATAATCTGGCATAGTCCAAGCTGATAATCAGCATAACCAGGGTACACCTAAAAATCTGCTAGCAACAGTCACATAAACAACAGTACACCTCAAAGATAGGGAGATAATAGGTGGATATATGTTCCCGCGGTGGTACATACTAGCAAGAAAATAGCGCTGCATAAAATACATATAATACACCCAATATATGTGAAGACTAGCAGTAAGTCTGTCTAAATATCAAAGCCACGAGGGACTGCCTCAAAACCCTGTGTAGAGGGTGAAGCAATATCAGAGGTCGAAGCAGTAGACTCAGAAGGAGATACTGGAGCCTGAGCCTCAGTCGGAGTAGCTAGGGCTGAAGGCACTGGTGGAATGACAGACTCACCAGGAATGGCCTCTACAAAACAACAAACAATGATGAGATATGGACAAGAAAAATAAAGTGGAGAATACCAAAAGGGAGAAAAGGAATATACCAAGTAGCCCCAAAGCCGCGTACTCAAACAACACGTCCGCCCTAATTCCGATCGTGTCAATCCCTGGTCGTGATCCCTCGGCTCCAATCTGACCTGTACCCACCACACACAAAGGAAATGTCAGGTCAATAAAAAAAAGTGCAAATAGTACCGCTCAAGATAAAAGCTACCTGAAGAAACTAAAGGCAAGCTAGGTAACGGAGGAGCACTAGATGCAACTCCAGACACTGCAAGAACCAAAGTCGAAGTACCTAAAGAAGAAAAGAAGAGTGAGAAAAGGTGGCGAGAAATTTTAACTAAAGTGGAGATGATCAATATGCCGGGAATGTACCAGTGGCTGGGCGAGCACAAGAACCAACAACATCAGCAAGACCACCGCCACCAGTACCACCGATAGAACTCATGAGGAATAAGTAAAGTCCGATCTCGGGGATATCCTCTAGCTTTAAAGGTGCAAAAGAATCAACCGGGGGAGCACCTCCGATGACAGGCATGGCATCGGTGGCAGCCAGCATATCAGAGGGAGATAAACTCTGTGTAATGAGCGCATCAGTGGCAGCTGGCATATCAGAGGGAGATAAACTCTGTATAATAAGCGCATCAGTGGCAGCTGGCATATCAGAGGGAGATAAACTCTGTATAATAAGCGCATCAGTGGCAGCTGGAATATCAGAGGGAGGTAAACTCTGTGTAATAAGCGCATCGGTGGCAGCCAGCATATCAGAGGGAGATAAACTCTGTGTAATGAGTGCATCGGTGGCAGCTGGCATATCAGAGGGAGGTAAACTCTGTATAATGAGGGGATCGGTGGCAACTGGCATAACAGAGGGAGATAAACTCTATGTAATGAGCACATCTGTAGCTGCTGGCGTATCAGAAGGATATAAACTCTGTGCAACAAACGCATCAGTGGCAGCTGGCATGACAAATGGAGATAAACCCTATGTAACAAACGCACCTGTAATGGCTGGCATGGCAAATAGAGATAAACCCTGAGTAACAAATACATCTGTGAAAGCTGGCACAGCAGAAAGAGATAGCCGTTGGAAGAAAGATACGCGCGAAACAAGGCAACTTAGCCGTTGAACTCACCTCGAGAAGGCGCCTAAGTGGCCATTGGAACAGTAAACTCGAAAAATGGTTGTTGAGAGTAGACATCCAAACTAATAGACACAGATGTTATGTGCTAAAAGGAAACAAGCTCATGCAACAAAAAAGGATTACGTGGATCCAGAAGATGAATGATCACGTAAACAGGGGCACCAGAGTAGGTTGTTCAAATACAGATTCTCACAACCAACTCTGGTGGGGGGCATTTGTTGACCCCTAAAAATACGCGGTCAAAATAGCACAAGCGGCTCAAGAAATATGTCGCTAAGTCCGTGAGATACTGCAAATGTCTAATAAAAGGGCAAATGCAAGAAGCAATAAATACGCGATAAGCAAGGGTGCAATTTCGTGAAATTAAATAAATTAATTCCATGAAAACTATTAAATCTCACTCCAAAATTACACAAAATCTGCGAATAATTTTGGCATCCTTCTTCAAGGCCAAGGATTGCGCAATATGATAAATGATCAATATTTGAATTTTCATAATTCGAATATAGTCATGGACTTTGAGAAATGATATAAAATATTTCTAAAGATCAATAAATGGAAATTTCTTATATCATTGCAATCTACGTGATGCCCTGAGTGTGTATACAAAATTTCATGCGCAAATAATGTTGACGTTCAATATCACATAGCAGCAATAAATTCGAGTAGAATAATCTCGCTGAAATTGTACGGGCCTATTGAAAAGTCTCTTTTAACATCTTGGTCCAATGAGAAAGAGGCCCATGAAGATAAAAAATGGAAAGAAAGGAACATCCCACTTTGTTCTCTGTGTTCAAAACGCAAAAAAAAAAAAAAGTGAAACAAAAATGGTACAGGGGACCATAGACCCCACCTGTCAGTACCCCAAATCAAAAATGGCAGCCCCTGATAGGCTCTTCCCTAGGCCCCCAGCACAACATATTAACAAAAAAAAACGGAGAAGGAAAGAGGAAGAAAGTGTGTCGCCTCCACAAATTCTGTTCCGGCCAACCACCGCACCACTGCCAGAGCATGAGATACCGCCAGAAAGCCGACAGAGAGGAGAATGCAGTAGCATCAACCCCAGCTTCTATCATGCCACACCTGAAATTCAATTTTGAAGAAAGATTATTGGGCTGTTGTGAAAAGAAATGCAAAATTGACATAATTGAGCCTATGAATATCAAATTGCTTGTTGCTACCGCTCTATGATGATGATGAGAATGAGTTAAAACCATCAATTGAGGCTAAAATGAAACATATGCACAAGATCACCGAAGGAAGTTTCATACAGATTCGAGTATGGTTAAACATTAACTAACAGTGATGTGCATTGGATGCTCCAGTGATAATCCACATGTCTTAAGAAAATTCAAAACCAACTAGACTCAATTGAAAGAAAGAGAGCAATAAAAAGTGCACTCCATGGATCAGCTGCAGCAATGCAATGCAACAGGAAGTACCATACAGCAGTGGCAATAGCCAGAATTCTCAGAGAGAGAGAGAGAGAGAGAGAGGGAAAAGAGAGAATCATATCTGAAGCAGCAGGGAAGAGAGAATCATATCTGATGCAGCAATAAATGATTGGACTGACAGCACCCAAGGCAGCAAACTCCATACTCCAAGCCGTATTAAGACCAAAATGCCCCTCCATTTCCCCTATAAATGAAGAGGCCAGAAACCAGATTAAGGGAGAGACTGAGGGAGAAAAACCCAGTTGCATAGAGATAGAAGAGAGAAAATTCTGAAGAAACAAAAAGAGAGCGAGAGAGTTAGGAAATATAGCTTAGACCAGAAAGAGAGAAGACCCAAAAAAAAAATAATAGTATAGTAAGTTCAGGGAGAAAGCAAGGTAATATTGTGATTATTGCTCGGTTCATCAGTAAAATCTTTGTTATATTGAGGATTTCTATTTTGAGAGTCACTTATGTTCATCCCAGCCACCAATCTATGGTGTGCATGGGTGTAACAGATTTACATATATTCTCATTTGCACTAAGTCATTATACAGTATGTATATCAAGAGTTCACAACGTATGTTAGCTAGCCTTGTTATTTCTTTTATCCTAGTTTCTCTCTTTGCATATGGAGAAGAAGCAGTAGGCATACTCATATTTAGCATACAATAAAAAAAAAGAGATACACCTGGTAGCATGATGGTTTCACAAGTCTGTAGTATCCCTCCCTTTACTTTCATTTTATTGTTGCTGCATAGATTTTAAGAATGAAATGAGATAAGGAAAAGTCTCAGTTATATTAGTCAAGAATATAAAGATATAAGTACCAACATTCTAAATGTGTATATCTATGTATCTGAAGGGAGAATGTCTATATCGTGTACATAAGAATGATCTCCATATTTCAATAAAAATAAGAAAAAGTCAATGAAAAGAAGAAAAGTACCTCATGACAGCAGGTACATCCCTTTCTACTCTCAACAATTAGAAACCATGAAATACCCCCATGATGCAACAACACGCAGTGGCCGTCATAAACTAACAAGTTCCTCCAAATTCACTCCTCACTGTGGCCGGCCTACAGTCAAGAAACACACACAAAAAAAAAAAGAAGGAATCTAAATCTAAAGAAGGTCAAATGGCATCTATCATAGTTTCAGTTTGAAATAGTAATATCTGGGCCAGAGCCAGCGCTTCCCAACAAAAAGGAAGAACATTTCAAATGATCAATTCCACATTATCTCATAACATATTAGAACTTAAAGCCTTATAAAAAGAAAAAGGGAAGAATCTGACCTTAGAGAACATGGAGCCGATGTCAAGCTCTTGCTGTCAATATGCCGATACCATCACTTCCCAAACCACCACCGACATTACTGTGCTCACTCGATGTATCATACTTCCTGTCAATGATTCATCATAACCAAAAGCTTGAAATGAGTCATTGCCTATTGACAGAAAAAAGAGAAAGGAAGTCCAATTTTAAAACTCAAACTGAATCCAAAAAAAATAAAGAGAGAGAAAGAAAGAGAGAAGTACCAAGCATCATCAGTGGCTACTTCAACTCTCTGATGGTTGCCATGCTCACACGCTGTGTCGCATCTAACTTCCCGGGAGACACTAAAATTGCAGCAAAAAAAAAATAATAATAAAAAAGAGAAATTGGTAATCAGCATGTGTAATTAAACAGTGTCAGATAAACTCACAGTTATTGAATTGAAAAGCAGTTGCTACTCCACCTTCCTTCACAATTACCAGATATATCATGGCCATCATAGACTAACAAATCATCTCTAATCTTGCTCCCTACAAAAAAATACAACCCGAGATAAGTTATAGCTCCTCAATCAAAAAGAGAGAAATCCAACTTCACAAATAGAAGCACAAAAAAATTCAATCCAAAGAGATTCCAAGCATTACCTATAACCGTTTTCAATCTTCTAAGTTGTGGCATCATATAGTATGCTCGAGCTGAGAAGTTGCAAGCCCAACAAAAAGTTCACACCCATCAAGTTGAGTCCAGGACGGAAGTCAGTGGCTGTCAAAGTGTTTGAAGCTCGATCAACAACCAAATTACTGCTTTCATCAAAGGGAAAGAAGTAAAATCAAATAAAAAGAGAAAAAAGAATAAATCAAATGCTGACCTTAATAATTGTCGGTATCGCTTCCACCTTTGTTAAATTAGGCCAGTCAAATGTTATCGAATAGACGCATGATCATCGAGTCAGCAAGCTCAAGCACTCCTCAATGATCTGTCGATGAATACCTTCAGGCACGGCCAGTCCATTTCCTCGCTGTTCTTCTCAAATATTCCATCAAACACCTGATAAGCAAATAAAGACAGAGTTATGGTCAGCGTAGTCCAAAAAAAAAAGAGAAGAAGAAAAGTGAAATTTATGCTCACCGAGTAGGGACTGCGTAAATTTCCCATTGATCCCTCTCTCTCTGCTCTTCAAAAACGGAGCCGCATTCCCCATGGCCAGACACAGCGATCTTCAGGTGAGATCCGTTATGTCATGTCGTGCTATGAGAACCCACAGAAAGTTATGATAGTTCGAGGTAGCCGCCATGGCGATTAGGTCGAAGAAGAGAGAGCGAAACAAGGAGAAAGGCTCGGCGTATGACCTAAAGGGGCCGACAAATGCCTTAAGTTTATCGACAGCCATCAATCGAGGAGAAAAGATCTTCTGTGGCGCATGTCTTCAAAAAATCGAATGCCAGGGGTACAAAGCCTAACATGTGAACGTGTTACACGAAGGAAACAGAGAATGACGGTACAGAAAGTGAAAATCAAAGGAACTTTCGGTTTACACCCGCGTTTGGATCAGATTTGGACCCATCTGGTGCACCAAGTCACGCCTAAACCAAATGGCTCGATCAAGTTTCAACCTCAGCCCCTCTCTGATCTTCTGTGGCACTTCAGAAGTAGCGATTTCCTGACAATACAGCGTGTAGCTGTGCATGTGCAGAAGATGTCAAGCTGACATTGCCCAATCAAATAATCTGCTAAAAATCACAGAAAACTCAGAAAAATCTAAATTAAATTCCTGAAAATCCAAAAAAATGTGAAGAACCCATGTTTACTGAATATCATGACCAAAAATCCAACTAAAACAAGTCAAATCACTCAAATACTGAATCCATGACGGATCAGTAAATGACCAATTTCAGAAATTCACCAGAAATCATTAGAGGCTTAGAAAAATACAAGGAAAATTCCTGCGAACTCAGAAAAATAAAGAAATGTGCTCATAAATCCACCAAAATTCCAATAAAAAAAATAATAATAAATAATAAGTCCATCTATTATGACGGGGATTCCCGTAATCCAGAAAATTCAGAGAATAATCCAGTCTTAAAAATTTGGCTGAATTGTGATTCGCTAAAATGGATTTTAAATACCTCACATATCGATACCGAAGGAAATACAGACCATGTTCCGTCAATCTTCAGATGGGATAAATAAAATACGATGAGGCTCTATGCTATCCTCCTGAAGACCCAAAACCCCGTGAAATCTGAGTGATCTCGCGACCTCATTTCAGATAACACACCGTTATCGGCAAAAAGCCATCAAATGAAGAAAAGGTAGAACCAGGGTGATTCCGTGATCTCACTCTTGGCTTTCGACCTAAAATGGCAATAAGCCACCAAACCAAATAAATATTCTCGGCAACAAGCCACCAAATGAAGGAAGGTAGAACCAGGGTGATCCCGCGATCTCACTCTTGGCTTTCGACCTAAAACGGCAACAAGCCACCAAATCAAATAAATATTCTCGGCAACAAGCCACCAAATCAAAGAAGGTAGAACCAGGGTGATCCCGCGATCTCACTCTTGACTCTCGACCTAAAATGGCAACAAGCCACCAAATCAAAAAGATACTCTCGGCAACAAGCCACCAAATCAAAAAGATTCATGTGAGTGTTTTATCTTTTTTTTTTATTAATTACTATGCTTGAGAAATCGACAGAGAAAGAAGAGTATAAGGGAGGGGTGAAAGGGAGGGATGAAAGAGGAGGGTATTTTGGTCCAAACGAAATATTAGGTATGAAATAAGCTGATAAATACACTACGAGTGGCATTTTTGTGACTAAGTTGACACAAAATATTAGGTATGAAATAAGCTGATAAATACACTACGAGTTGCATTTTTATGAATAAGTTGGATATAGAGTGGCAGTTTTCAAAAGTTCAACTTTGGGGTGGCATTCTTATAATTTCAAGTTTTGAGGTGGCATAGGTCCAATTTCCCCTTTCTTTAACCTGGTGGCATAGAATTTTTTTTTTTTTGTGAATTTAAAAGCCCGTAGGCAGACCTGGTGCCATAGATGGTTGGATCCGTATCCTCTACCCATCTTTTGGAGATGGGTAGAGTGCCCATCTCATCACGACCGTCCGATCTAATCTGGACGGTTCATTTTTTTCGGGCCAAAAATTTTTTTCGGGTGTGGTGGAATGCACGGGGCTCCTTTAGCCGTTGAGATTAAATCAGACGGTTCAAGTTCAGAGATGGGCACTCTACCCATCTCTAAGAGATGGGTAGAGGATGCGAATCCATAGATGGTTGGGATAAAGATCGGTTTATACCTATGAGGTACTCTTTTTTTTTTTTTTTTTGAAACAAGTAGCGGTTTTATCCTACCACTTTCCATTCAACATGAAAGCAAAAGTCAGATACAGTTACAACAATTCATTAATACATCCAACAACTATACACCTAAACATCTCTCCGTGTAATTATTCACCTATACCCCTAAACATTCCAATAATTACAAAAGAGCAAAAATAAATGAGAAAATAACATTAAGACTCAGTAATCAATCTATCAAACAAGTCGCACATCAACAGCTTCCCAGTTGAGTCTCTTCCAGTCAATTTCTTCTCAGCTTAAGCCGTCATTGGAACTTCTTCCCTCATACCAGTACCAGCATCAATTAGCATCGGTACCTCACCAAAGTCTGGTATCATGTCAACCACCTGAGCACGTCGCTGTTCATTCCACATAGCTGACCAATATAACAAAAGCCTTTAATAAGCATAGCAAACGATCTAGTGGAATGAGGGGTACTGTTTCGAAAACAAACAGCATTTCTGTTCAGCCAAATCATCCATACTATCGCACTGAAACATAATTGATAGCTATATCTCAGATTATACTCAATACACCATACGGAGTTAATCAAATCTTATAAATTCCTGGGTACATTAATATTGAATTGTCTCAGAAACCAAGCCCAGACTCCTCTATGGTGTGTACATTGAAAAAAAAAAAGATGATTTATTGTTCCATATTTATGGCAGTAAACACAATGAATATCACCAACCCAGCCCTTGCTACTTAACATTGATCTAGTAGTAGTTTCTTCTTACTTAAAAACCACAAAAATATTTGTATTTTCATAGGTAATCTTAAGGCCCAAATTTTACAAAAAAAGTTCATCCTAATACCACCATCATCTAACCACAAATACATTTCTTTAGTAACAAAATTTCCACCAGATTTCCCTCCCTATTGTAATTTATCTTCCACATCTAGAGGTAAACTAGAGAGAGCAACCTGTTGTAAATCCATCCAATCTAAGCATCGTCTATGAGAAAGCTGTCTCAAAAAGCTAACTCTTCTAAAGTTATTAGCTAACTCTTCTAAAGAACCCAAATTTCAAAGTCTGTTTCACAAATGCCATCAAAGTTCGAGAAATAGGTTGCAAATTTGTATAACATATACACACTAGAGAGACCAAACCGAATAATCGAGTTCCCTAATGGATTAGGATCAGATATTCTCTGTTGGATTTTCAGACTTTATCAGACATGAACCCGATCCCATTACTAGACACTCGGCCTGTTTCCCTGTTGAGTCCCTCCTGTTAGCGATCCATGTACCTCTGCTCTGTGTGATCTCAGAATAGTTGTCCTCCTTTGTGTTATATACTCTCTCGCTTGCAAGATTTGTCTTGTATTAGACTTTGCAAACTATGCACTTTATTTGCTGGTCATTTGGCCGAATTTTATGCAAACTCTTCCCTACTTGGCCAAGACAACTAAGTTAACTTCTATTGATATATAAATTAAAACTACATCTTCAATTAAGAAATGATAAAGCTAAATGTGTTTATGATTGATACGTAAGAGTTAATGGTTGACATTAAATGAATAAGTTAATGGACACACACATAAATGATCAAAATGAATTATATTACGTAATGATTTGTACTTAAATATTGATTTAACAAGATAATACTTAGCTCAAGTAATTATGTGATGTCAGCACTTCATAGCTAACTATAACTAATAGTTAGCTAGTTCTTTATATTTTTGACATTAAGATACGGATTATGAACCAGTGCATTTTAAGTAGTATTGGAAAATGACAGTATAACCAAATTAATAATGTCAATAATATACAAGCCGTCATCTAACAGTTTTGTTAATATGTAATTGAACTCAAAATACCTAAGTTTTGTTAATATGTATTCCCATTACTCGTTATAAGTGATATGAATGTAAAGTACGGATGGACAATAATTACATTATATTTTTTATAGGAAATAACACCGCACGACGCAAAAGATTAATTTGTATAGATTATTGTAAGGATACAATTAAAATAAAAACATATTGAAATTCTAAATGAGTCCCAAAAATTAAAATGAAACATAAGTCGAGAGGAATATAAATAATGTGCAATGGTAGATTTACATAATATTATTTAACGGAATATAAATAGCTGCCGTAGAAGAATTACAAAATTTATTATTTAACGAAATTTGATCTCACATTAAGGCAATATAGCTGTAACCACTGTACCCCTTGGTCCCCTTCACTACCAATAAATAAATTGTAAGTTTTCATGGTACTATATGCATATCCAGTCCTATGAATCATAAATATCAAGAGATTAGATATACTGCAGCGGAAGTTGATCGATTAACCTAGATTCATGTCGAAAGCAGTGCTGCAACCCTCTTCTACGCCTTGTCTTCCTCCGTATGACACCGGTACACTACAACCTCAAGTTAGGGCCTAGCGTCACCATTCACGAATCCAAGAGCCGGTCGACTTGTGCATGTGGTTCCTATTGCTCTCCAAGCAATAGGATGGTTTCCTCCCTCTCAAACCCTAGATTTCCTCTCTCTGTGATTAGACGCACTCCAAAGGCAACTTAAGGACGTGCAGATGCAATTTCTATAGAGGGGTATATATATAGAGCAGCCTAAACCGATTTTCCAGATTTAAGCCCCCATTCAAACGGATCTCAAACGGACCCGTTTGAAACCCATCCGAGATGGCTCCACAATTTTTCCAACATCTCCCTCTTGGAGACATCGTAACCAAAACACATAGTCAGACCTCATACGGCAAATGATCGTGCGACCAGCGCATACACCTGTCAAGCGGGACCTTAAAAACCTAACCTTAATCAAGTTAAGGCTAGCAAGAAAGCATCTACCCTTTTATGAAAAATAGATTATAGTTGTGTATACTAGTACCTTAGATACATTCAAATTTGCACTAGTTCAGACATTATCGACTGCTCAATGATACATGTCTTTTTTCTTTTCAGTCTTAGTCTGCTGTATGTTCCCAATCTCAGTCCATATGACGAGTTTTGGTGGGCCCTGAACACCAACAGATCTCTCGTTTGTGCAAATTGAATCTGATCCTCCTTTCGCGCGTCTCATTAAAGTCAGGACAAAATTAGCTGCTTTCCCAGCAATGCCTCGACATGCGGAATATGCATCACCATAGGGTACACACCAAAGTAGCAGGCACTGACTCCATCCCTCATGGCATAGTCAAAAGTCAAAGGGTACGTAATTATGGAACTCACACAATGGGGAGCAGCCGGTCTTGGTCCTGGAACCACTCAACCCATCTTCCAAATGTCGCCGAGCACATGTGGTATGAGCACATGTTACAATGAATAATCTGCTCAACAGACGTGTGTTATAGTTTCATTGTATGAGTCTAAATTTAGTTCGCAAACCAAGTGTCTATGGTCTAGACCACTCCTTATTGCAACTAATCCTGAAATTCTACCACTTAGACACTCCCTGAGTTCTAAGGAGATTCTCACCTTGGCTTTATTGAACTATATGATTGTTCGGGGCACAATCATATTAGTCCCAGACTGAAGCGACAATAAGCTTCGACCATCCCGGGTGGCTCCTTAGTCCCTGACTGAACGCACATAGCTCAATCTAGTCTCATCTCTACATGCCTCAGGCATTAGAGGCGATTGCTCGTGTGAGCGAGACAACCTAAATTTCAATTTCACACTACCATCAGTGCTAACATGTACTTGATCAATAATAAACTCAATGTTCACTATTCAAGTTCAAGTACATATAATTATGTGGATCCGACTATCATATGGACCATAACCATAATAATGGACCATGCAACATTTCCTTGAACTTATCAAAAAGTTCTGAGTATCCTAAAACATATCGTAAGGGTGTATAACGAACTATTCCATGTAGGAATCCACTCAATATCAGATCCACTCCCTCTGTGCTGTCATGTCTCCATATATCTGAATCTTGTTTGGTTTAGTCCACTATCCCCATAGTAAGCTGTCTAGGCTATACTTTTACAATGAGTTGTTATCGACCTCCCTGAAGTCACAACAACTACTAATTGTATCATGGGACTATCTCAACCAAACTCCCTCTTGATATGAACACCAATCATGTCAATCTTGCTCCATCTCCCAAATGAGAGAGCTAGTATGACAATCAAAACATGTTATTGACTCCATCTCCTCCATAAGAGAGTCACACTCAATCTCCACAATGAGAGAGTATTATGTCTACTCAATCTCCTACATGAAAGAGCAAACTATCTTGTTTCATAAAGAAACTATTGTTACCAAGTCAACTTTATCATCAAAGTATACTTGCATGCACATGAATAGCTTATCCACAAGCTAATCATTTGCAAGTATTTATGACTTGATAAATTAGCATGTTATTTATCATACATTTATTCAGATATCTCAAAGTCTATGTACTTTTCTAATTAGGTACTGGAATTGGCTTATTACATACGTCAATCTCATAGCCCTACTAGAGTGACCTCATTTAATAATCTGCAATAGGGTTATAGGTAGAATATGCCACAATGCATAAGTCTACTATGCTTATAACTCAACATAGAAGCTCATGAGTCCCAATATCTCATTTCCATAGCCACATGCATTGAAAATCAAGCAAGCCTCTCTTGCTGCTTGTAATAGTCCTATTGCATCTTGTGATCGATTAGGAGATATTTATAATTGTATATTAACATAATACAATGCATTAATTGAGATTAAAGAACTTCATGACAATCTGGATCAGTCCAAACGGACCCGTTCCAAATCCAAACGGTCCGTTTCAAACGGAGCCTCTAGAAGTTCATCTCTTGGGAACCTTTTGTCCGGCTCTTTTTGTCGTGTCTTTCCCATTTAAAATGCCACTTCGGGAGGGAAAGCAAAAAGAACATCAGGTCAGATCATCCCCTCGCAAGTCAAAGTCTCGGCCACAGGCGCCTCCCACTTAAGAGATGCTCGCTCGTGCGGACTTGTATTCTTACGAGAGTTTATTTTTGTGTAGGTCCTTTCTTTCCGACGGGCGCAAGCCCCCGCCGTTAATTACCCTGGTTACTTTCCTAGGCACCTCTAGATCGAGAAAATCGGGAGAATATTGCAGGCTATTAATGCAATGCTTATTTGTAGGGATGTTTATGTTTCTTCATTTATTTCTCTTTTTTTTTTTGAATGTTCTTATGTTGGTGTCCGTTGTTTATTTGTTTGATTTTTTTTTTATTTAACATGGTGATTTGTGAAGCGATTTTGAGAAGTTATGACATTTTAGGGATGTGATTTGGTCTGAGGAGATCTTTCTGGGACCTCGTGTAACTTGATTTCGTTAGATAGTTAACCCTGGTGAGCTTTAATCACCAAGACAAATTTGATTTAATGAACGGGGTGTTATTTGGAGTGAGATCGTGAGACGGCTCCAACACCACGGGTCTTCCAGCGTGATTGCGTCAGATGGGATTTGGTCACCTGAACGACTTTATCTGGTAGGACGAGATTTTGGCTTTCCAGCGTGATATTGTCAGATGGAATTTAGTCACCTGAGCGGCTTTATCCGGTAAAGCGGTGTGTCATTTAGAGTAAGGTCATGGGATTACTCAAATGTCACGGGTCTTCCAGCGTGATGGTGTCAGATGGGATTTTGTCACCTGAACGACTTTATCTGATAAGACGAGATGTTGGCTTTCCAGCGTGATTTTGTCAGATGGGATTTAGTCACCTGAGCGGCTTTATCTGGTAAAGCGATGTGTCATTTAGAGTAAGGTCATGGGATTACTCAAATGTCACGGGTCTTCCAGCGTGATGGTGTCAGATGGGATTTGGTCACCTGAACGACTTTATCTGGTAAAACAAGGTTTTGGCTTTTCAGCGTGATTTTGTCAGATGGGATTTAGTCACCTGAACGACTGTATCTGAATAGCGGTGTGTCATTTGGAGTAAGGTCATGGGATTACTCAAATGTCACGGGTCTTCCAGCGTGATGGTGTCAGATGAGATTTGGTCACCTGAACGACTTTATCTGGCGAGACGAGATTTTGGCTTTCCAGCGTGATTTTGTCAGACGGGCTTTAGTCGCCTGAGCGATGGTATCTGAATAGCGGTGTGTCATTTGGAGTAAGGTCATGGGATTACTCAAATGTCACGGGTCTTCCAGCGTGATGGTGTCAGATGGGATTTTGTCACCTGAACGACTTTATCTGATAAGACGAGATGTTGGCTTTCCAGCGTGATTTTGTCAGATGGGATTTAGTCACCTGAGCGGCTTTATCTGGTAAAGCGATGTGTCATTTAGAGTAAGGTCATGGGATTACTCAAATGCCACGGGTTTGTATATTTGGGAAATTATGACAGGACCTCCTTTGGTACCTGATCTATTTCTTCTTTCTGATGATTGACGGGACATAGTCTGTTCTTTTCTTTGATGTTGATATGGAATATGAACAATCCGTCATTTTGGTGAATCACAATTCAGCCAAATTTTTAAGACTAAGTTTTCTTATGAGTCTTGAAACTGAGTTATTTTCCGAACTTTTCTTACTTACAAGAATTCCCATCAGGATGAATGGATTTATATATATATTTTTATTTAGAATTTTGATGGGACTGGTGAACATGTTCTCTTTATTTTTCTGAACTCACAGGAATTTTCCTCGCATTTTTCCGAGTCTCTGATGATTTTTGATGAATTTCTGGAATTGATCATTTACTGATCCATCATGAATTCAGTATTTGAGTGATTAAGATAGTCTTGATCGTATTTTTGGTTATGAAATTTAGTAAAAATGGATTCCTCACATTTTTCTGGGTTTATGGAAATTTGGTTTGGATTCTTATGAGTTTTCTGTGATTTTTAGTGCATTTTTCCAAGTTTGAGCAGGCTCAAAATCGTTTGATTGGGCCATGTCAGCACTGTGTTGGTGCACACGAGTGGCCACACGCTGTTTTGTCAGGAGGTCGCCACTTTCAGAGCGCCATAGAAGATCAACACCAGGGATCGACGTCGAGGTTTTAGCTGAGTCCTTCAGTCCCTCCCCTTCTCGTGTGGTGGGTTTGTTGCATCCTTATAGGTGTCTCATGGCACAACCTTCTTGAGGGCCCGAGCCACAAATGATCTTCGTTTATTAATCTAGAGAGTATCCATAAGTCGAGAAGATCGGTCGGTCTTTTAGGGTTATACACTGAATGCGCCTCTCTCTCTCTACCTTGTTTCTTCGTCTTCGGTCTGGTCACCATGGCCGCAAACTTGACCTGATCGACATGACCACCACCTCGAAGTGCCGGAATCCGCCATGAGAGGGGTTTCTCGAGCCTTGCAACGCTTTCTAGTAGACTTGATCTACCTGATATGGGAATTCTTTCACACTACGTTTCATTCACGACTTCGATTTCGGACAGTAGATTAGACGGCCAGGAACTCGTGAAATCTTGGGTAAGGGAATGCAAACCTTTACTGCTTTTATTCAAAAGAGAATTATTTCTATTTGGCCATGATTTCTTTTGTGTGCTCATCAGGTGTTTGACGAAAAGTTTGAGAGAGGTGACAGGAGAAAATAGGTGTGCTTGCAAACCATCAGAACGAGTATTGGGTAGGCGCCTGAGCTCCTCTGACTTGGTGGCCGCACATACAATCGATGGCACTTGACTTGCCTATCTGACTTGATCTTACGAGGTGGAGGTGCAGTGGTACTGGCTCTTATCGAGATTAGAATTTGACTTATTCTTTCTCTTTATTTGGCGATTCTTTCTTTTAAAGGGAATATTAATTTGACATGAACCACTGGTTGTGTTTCAGGTTACCAGTCAGCACATTTTCTATTTATCTTTGGTCTTTTCATTCTGGGTGAACATAATTTTGGCACTTTTTGAGGTCGAGTTCGTGCCATATGACAGTTTACCAAAAGGTTTGAGGATTTAGTAGTGAATGCTTGATGTTCTTTCCTGTTTCTTTCTCTTTTGCTATTTTCGGATCAGTCCCCCCTTTTTTTTAATAAGCTAATGGTTTATTTTGTAGCCAGAGACATGATTAGAGAGAGGTTTGTTGATGTGATGAGAACCTTCTATGACTGTCAAAGTTTGGGAATAGAAGATGCAGGGATATACCCGTTGCTGGAGAGTACTCTCTTCTCCCCTCTTTTTTGATTTTTGTTTATCATTGCCTATCATTACTCTTGTATCATGGTTTTGTGCGCATTACTTATGTACCTGGTGTCTGAACCTCCACTTCTCATGCATTCATATTTGAGCATAAGTATTTGTGTGTATAGACTTGGAGTGTTTATACTGGTATTCTCATGGGTGGGGTTTCTAGCTGGTGCAGCTGGGAATTTACTTACTTTCCTTTTTCTTGGTAGATTTATACAATATATAATGACATTAAAATAGAGGCAAGGAAGGGAAACTGTAATCTTATGAAACTCAGATGCACCACTATGCTGCCAGGTGCATCTTTCTGTGCTGAATGTAAATCTGTTTACTGTTGTTTTTGTATGTGGAGAGAAGAAATTAAATTATAGAACAACTAAAATAAGGAGAATAGTATTAGTTAACATATACTAGGAGCTTCACTATATATGTTATGTAATAACTTAGTACAGTTGAAAGTAGATATAATTCTGTTATACCCATGCACATCATGAATTGATGGCTGGGTCGGAGGTAAATGACTCTCAAAACTAACAGTTTCTCAATGCTGTGAAGATAATGAAAGAGTGTGATAAACTAGGTATTGTTACCTTGTCTCTTACAGAACTTACTACCTTAATATCCTCACTTTCTCTCTTTTTTTTTGTTTTCAGGATTTCTCTCCAACAGAAGCTAAGTTTTCCTTCTCTTTTTTTTATTTTCTATATGTGGCTGAATTTTACTCTATGTGTCTTTGGCTATTTCTCTCTGTGTGTGTCTATGTTGGGGCCCTTTTCTTCATGCAGCTGCCTCTCTATTTATAGGCAAGGTTGAGGGGCATTTTGGTCTTCATTCACCTAATTTCTATTCTCTCTCCTGTGCAGGGTTCATTAACTCCTCAAATGTCCTTCTTTATACCAACTGGCATGCTTCTCTCCCATTGCAATTTGAGTAGAATACATCCTTAAGTGTTGTCATCTCAGCCTTAATCCTCATTTCAGATACGATTCTTTCTTTCTCTTTCTTTCTTTTCTCTCATTGCATTTAAATGCTCTACTGTTGCTTCCTCTCAGTATGGCTCTAAATCCCCTTTTTGCTTATACATGATGCATTCTTAGTGTACATGTCTCCAGGTCTCTTGTGTAGCGCACATTCTTCTCTCTCCTTCTTTCTGTTGTTGCACTTAGATATCCCACTGTTGATTCTTGACATATACATTTCCCTTTTAGGTATGGCTCCGGGTTTCTTTTTTTTGGGTCTGGAAGAGTGTGTATTTCATTCTCGATGTACACAGCTCCAGGTTTTGGTACATCCTTCTCTATGCACAGTGATCCTCATGGGGCCTATTTACTCCTCCATCTGCCACCTTGACTCAAGCTGCTCCATTCTCTTCTTGCTGCATAGAGTATTTTCTCAAGCATTCTTATCACAAGGTGAACACAAACCTCCTTACCATACATTTTTTTACTGTCATTAAGAAATGTTTCTTTGTTTTGTCCCATGGTATTCTCATGCTACATCTTGCTCCTTTGTACACTCTTATAAGTTTTCTGTATGAGGTTTGATCTTGTTTCTTTCTTTTCCCCTTTTTTTTGCAGGTGCACCCTCTCAGCTAACAGCAGCTTGCTTTCTTTGCGCTAGATAGTTGAGTGTCTCCCTTTTGTGATTACTGCAGGTCTGTTTCTTTCTTCTTTCCTTTATTATTCACAACATATTTCATTACATAGCTCCATGAACTCACTGCATGAGGCTTGATCAAACTTTGCTCCTTCATCTCCAGTTAGTGGCAGTCTCTCTTTGGCATTGGGTGACTAACTTATTACAGGTTTGTTCTCCCTCCCTTTTTTATCTTCCACTTTCCATATGATATTTGAGCTTCCTTCTCCTTTGTATTAATTTTCTCTTGCTTACATCATGCCAATCAAGACTGTGTGCTCTGGTTTTCGAAAGAAACACATTTTTTTGCTTCTCTCTTTTTTTTTCCTCAGAAATTGTTTGTATGACTTTCCTCTCTCTCTTGAGCGAAAATGGATATTGACCCCCTTTTCATTTGAGTTTGGTCTTATTTTGCACAAGTGTAATTTGGTCTCCTTTTTATCTGTGTTTCTCAGCTGACAGTGAAATGTTTGTGTTTCACAAGCCTCATCAAATTTGCCTTTTAACTCCATATTCATTTTTGTTGGTGTTATGCTCTCACAATCTTTTCTTTTTTTTTGCATGTCTGTGTTACATCCAGTTGCATTGATTGTTTTCTGGCTTCACTGGCACCATTTCGGCTGCGCTTAACTTCTTTGGGTGGGCTGTTGCATAGATCAGGTGAGACATAGGCTTTCTGTGCGCCAGTTTCTTGTTGTTATTACTTCTCTCTTTTTTTTTTACATATTCTTTTATTGTCCCAGAGTTTCTGACCACCACTGTCTGTTTTCTGCAGGTCAAGGTTTACTGTTCTTTTCTCATCTGGAGCAGATCCTTTAGATTTGCAGCATTTATTGGTATGTACCATGTTGGGCTCCCGAGATGTTTCGTTTTTTGTTTGTGGCACTTGATGTAAAGAGTTAATCCAATGGCTTGATTATTGCTTTATCATTCTCCCTTTCCTTATGCAGAACTGATCAACTAGTGTCTTTGCATATATTCATTTATTTGTCAGAGATTTTCTGTGACCGACTTGTGAGCCCCTTTTTCATCCAAGTCTTTTGCCTCCTATTTTCCTTAACAGTGAACAGAGGTCTCATGATTTGTTTATGCGTGTACTACTTTTTTCAAGTTACTCAAATGTTTCTCTTTACGTCCTTTTTTTTTTGCATCTTCGATCACTGTTGGGTCAGTTTCTAATTGAACCTGGTTTTGTAATAACTGTTGGCTTGCTTGAGATTCAATCAACGCACTGGGCTCATTTTCTTTATCTCTGTGAGTTTGCAAACATAGACAATTTAGCAACTTAGGAGTTGAAGCATGTTAGTCTAGTCTTGTCTCCTACTTATATTTAATCGTGACGGGATGAGATAGCAACAGCAGCTTGGCAAGTACCATCGTGTTTCCTTTTCCACCAACTTTCATATAGTTTTGGCGATGCTTGAGTAGGTCTCTAAAATTATCCGAAGATAGTACTGTAACGATAGGCTTAGAATGGAGAGAAGAGCTCCGATGAGTAAGTAGATCCCACTTCCCCACTCTTTTTTTTTGCGCTCTTATCATTGGGTCGGGATTTACAAAGTTCATTCGGCCCAATATTAATCGGCCCGTGTTTTATTCCTTGCTGCTGTATATGTATGAGCCCGCCGATTTTTTTTAATAAGCTCGAAATTGCTATCTCCCATGATTTTAAGTCTTATTCAACTTATTTTAACTAAGTTTCGGAACGCTGCGATCTTTTCTCGATCGTTTTCTGAATATCTCACGTTGTCGTGACCACGTATTTTTATAGGCCAACACCTTTCAAACGGGTTCGTTTGAAATCTGGCCGAGAACCTGTTTCCATTTCTAACTTCAGCCGATCCGTTTGAAATTCAAGCGGTCCGATTGAAACTATCACGAGAGAGTTGCTGATGCATATCAGGTTGAAACGGATCGATTGACTCATGCAACAAAGAGTTAGCTGTTTGTTTAGCTTCCTCTTCTTCAATAGTATTTGACCCTTGGTCAGATATATTGAGTTATGAAGGTATAGCTTTTTAAAGCACTTTCTCTTGAACAAATCTCAATTTTTTTAGGAACTCATTTTCACTATTTGTAGTACTCAATGAACTCTATTCTCATACAGATTGCTTTCTTTCTTCTATGACATGTTTAGAATCAAGTTTAGGAGCATCAACAACCAAAAACAATAGACAAGAATCATTTATCTCTATTCATCAAGCCAATAGTGCACCACATATGCAATGCTTATTTGATAACTAATTCTTGAACTATATAACATATATTTTAGACAACAAAACCAATTGGCTAAGCGTGCACTCTCAGCCATGGATCAACTAAGTTAGCACATCTTGTGCTCTTAGTTTTCCACTGCTCAATCAGTAGAGTGATCCTTGTCCAAAACTGTTATATATTCATTTAGAATTGTTTCAACAAAAATATATCTATTTCTTAGAACGATATAGATAGACTCAAACTCATCTCCAAGAGAGTTTCTTCACATCTTGTGCTCTTTGCTCTTGAAGTTCTCCCTCTGTTAAGTGCCATACAAACTGTTCAAAACTTAAATAGATTGTTTCACTTATTCAACAGAGTCTCTGTATTGCGACATAGTGCCATACGAACCATTTGCTCCTCAAACGGATCGTTCCACACATCCAGTAAGGAGGTACTTGATATCTAATATTTGATTTATCCATTAAATCAAATAAGTCATGTAATAATTTTTATTAATTACTCTATCTCAAATTTCATCTTTTGAATAAATTCCTTTAGCAATGGAACTCAAATTGATCTCAACATCAATTTTATTTCAAGAATACTGTATTTGATTGAGCAAGCACTCTTCCTAACTCACAATTTTTAAAAATTGGATATTAGGGCACTTGTGTCTAAATTGCTTAAATGAAATTTAAACTCTATAGTATTTTTTCCTAAGCTTAACTTCATTGAACTTGTGCGAGAACATTGAGTTAGAACCTATTTCATTTCCCCTTCTTTTCTCAGCATTCGAGTCAAGTTCATAACTATTGAAGTATCTTGTATAAGGAACTATAAGCATCATATAAATCTCAAATTTACATGGAATTTATTTCATATAGTGATATAACAGTTTGGCATCGTTATGGTTTATTCTCCAATAAATTTCCTCGAAATTGAGAAGGTGCAATCACACATGCAACTGAACTTATGGCTATATGAGAATCCTCCCTAGGAATCTTTAGAAGCTCATAATTCAAACCATAACACTCTTGGAGATTGGATTGTTTTCCCTAGTCCATCTTGGATTGTTTTCAAACGGTCCTTTCGAAATTCGGATGGTCCGTTTGAAATTGTTCCGAGCAGAAATTCTATGGTTAGAAATTCTCTCTATTGTGTATCTTTTATTGCGAATCATATCACGATTTGCAGATCACAGTAATTGCCACTTAATCTTTGTAGAACCATACTCAAGATGGTACTTTATCATCATCATGCAACACATTTTGTTGCGCGATGTGAGAAATAGCGAATCATCGAGCTATTTCTAATCTCATCACAACTCATAAACTTGTTCAGCAAGTCCAAATGACTACGACTCTTTTTAAGAGATTTCACACTTTCATGACTGAATTAAACCTAGTCATGAATGTGATGAGAACCATAGGAAGTGCAACAAACACTTTAAATCTCCATAACTTGATCGCTTATCCACAAGCATTCAAGTTCTCACACATTGCTTACTATGACTCAAGTTGGAATAGATTGGCGATTATGACCTAAGAGTCAATCCCAGTCATTTAACCTCAACTTGCATAATTAAACGTGCCAAATAATCACTTCTCATGAGATTATGTAAATATTTAAAGAAAATGCATAGAAAGAAAGCTTGTTTAGAACCATAAACTATAATGTTTTTGGTACTAATATCATCACCATCCACATACTCAATTCTGAAATCCAATGCCAAAAGAAATTGAAAGTACTAGTAATTGTCAAAGTATGAAGTATATTAAAGTATCATAGAGCAATCATTTGTGTCCCCCTCTTGGAACAACAAATATGCATGTGCCAATCCCCTGAATTGCACCATTGCATTGATTCTCTACATTGATCACTTTACTTCATATTATAATTATTTATCAAGTTTTAAGCCAAAATGCTATGTTACTTAACCAACAACTAGGTAGTAACATTCAAGCAATTTGTTATTGTAGACTTACTAGTACTTCATACAAGTATAGAAACATATCTTTTTGTACATTAAGTTCACAACATTAAACTCTTAGTATTTATACAATTACTTGACTATGCCATCAAGTTTGACCAATTTGAGCAACATTCGTTAAGAAACGAACAATCACGAGACAGTGAAGTTGACATGCACACGCTCTCACTAATTAGAAAGCGAGCAAGTAATCTCTCACACTTATTGCTCAAATGTCAACTTATGACTTTCTTTATGCAACTCAAAATTTATTTGATCTTATTTCAAGGTGCAGCCCCAAGGCGCTTCTTGTACTTGTCAAAAATTTATTGAGCTTGCAAATTTCATAGTCAATAATTATCAATACTATCATCAGAGATTAAATTAAGTTGTAACTTATACAAGAAACAATAAATTTTGCTCCGCAACAAAATGCGAGTGAAATTGTTATGTGTCAGTGATCACAAGTGGTTCACTTCCAAAGCAAGCAATCCTCTTCACTACCCATTTTAATGTATTTCTAACTTTTATAAATTCTTTTGTGATTTCTATTTAGATGTAATGGTCTCAAGTCCATCCTGATTTTCTGTAAGATAATGAGATGTTATAATGCCCAACAATACACATATATCAATATCTTTTACAATCAGCGATGACAGTAAGCCAATGCCATACATAGAGACAAGCACGTAAGTTAGCACTTCACAATAATCTCACCGCACAACCCTTGAATATGTCCAAGAGATGATATAACCTAGCCAGAGTTCATCGGAGCACAAGATAGGAGAGGTAAATTGTTTATTTGCTAGCCCAAACAAGTATTGATTGATTAATTGCCATCGAAACTTTCTATCTAAAATTTTTTATTAACTACTAGCAGCAGTGCCCGCTCAATGTGCGGGCGGACTTTAAAATATGATATATGAAAATGGAACTATTAAAAACCAAATTTAACATTTTTTTATTTTCGATATTCTAAATATTGCAAAATCAAGACAAGAAGGTCGTAACAATATATTCGGTGATTTAAACAAATAGTAATCGAGCGCACATTAATATGCGGGTATCTAAAAGAAAACAATTATGTTTACCGAAACGGAACGGAAAGAAAAGAGCATTTTTGTTTCGTCACTGAAACGGAACAAAAACAGAACAGCATGTTCGGTGGTCATTTTTCACGTTTGACAGATCTAATATGTAATTAACGTACAAACATGATACGGTTTTCATCATTTTGTGATTTTTCCTGTAATTGTTAATTGGCTGAATTGGAACGAATGATCATACATGCCTGTCTCCTTTTCAATACTTTCTAATTATTTTTTTCCTATTAATTGAGATTGGTTTCCAAGAAAAAAATTATATTAATGACGAAATCGGAACGGTGATCACGCAAATTATTATTTTCATTATAAACATTCCATAATCATTCTGTTGTCCATGGACCATGACATGCACGTCAGTTACATCTAATTAACAATATGTTGCAAAAGGAAAATTTCATATAATTGGAAATCAATTGAAAATCAAATTTATTTTACCTAGCCAACCTAACAAGCACTCCATATTTTCATCCTTCATACCATGGTTACATACTACTAAGTTCTTATTACGTTATACACAAAATCTGATTTATACATTTCAAAGTGAAATGAAGCAATCAACAAGTATTAATTTAGACATCAAAATAAAAATAAATAATATCTTCAAACCCAAGTCATTATAAGTGATATCAACTTGGAAAATAAAGAATGAACTTATATAAATTTTTTTTCAATGAATATCGGACATCCCTTTTTATTTAAGTAACATCTTGAAGTAAATCTGTATGGAAGATTGAATGGCCACAGGATGTATTTTAGATTGAATGCGCATGATACTCAAATCCTTAATCGGTTACAAAGAAGATTACCATTTTCATTTTTATAAACAGAATCTTTTAATAGCTGTCTCGATTTATTAATTATTACACTGCATTTAGGAAAGCCAATTTTGCAATAATTAATTTGGCAATGAATTATATTAGCACTTGAAAATAGATTGCTTTATTTATGCTAATTCTATTTAAATTTCAAAAATTTATATTTTATGCAACTAAAAATGGAAATGCCAGACAATTGAAGTAAAAAAAAAGAATTTCAGAATCTGACATTAAAAAAAATCAATTCCAGACAATTGAAGAGAGATACGTATATGAACCTAAGATTCTAAATATCTTGTATATGCCACAAAGGAAAATAATATAAAAAATGGATCTGCCAGTAGACATAGCAGACGCGCCCACACAATGTGTGGGCAAATTGTTTAAAAAAAATTTATATAGTAATAGTTATCATGCATATTCGACATTTTATTATAGAGTACGGGTTTGATGCATGCATTTTGCGTAAATTAAATATCATTCAAGATTAAACTACCGAAAAACATTATGTAATATGAACAGATCTATGACACTAAATCTTATTTTCATTCTCCCATAGAAAATTCGGTGTTCAGAGAAAAAAAAAAAGTAACCCAATAATCATCAATTGTGCGTGCAACAGAACTTGTGCGCACAAACATGACTTTGAATACAGAAACCTTGTACCACTTCTCTTTTTAGTATACAAACTTGCATGTCAGTAACTGATATCTAAGACTTCTATGAATTCAGTTAGGAGCCAATGTACTTTTAAGCAAGATCTTCTCAGTAATGGCAAAAAAAAAAAGAAAAAAAAAAAAGAAAAGAAATGATGTCAGTCAAAATAAACCTTTTGGATCCAAAATGTGTCATTTACAAAAAAATCTAAGTGGACATGGCCAATCATTGGAACCAAGAGGTGGGACCAGTAACAGCTTGGTCACCAATGCCATTTCCACCTGCCACCACCACCTCCACCAGCTCCAGTTGGCCAAGCAGCCTCACAACCATTGCGCATGTTACGAAATATGCTACAGAAAGTAAAAATTTATACTTTGCCCAACAAAATTGGTTTCTAATACCCTCAATGGTTAAGGGTACAATATGCTACAGGTTTTGATAAGTACATAGAGTGTTTACAGAATAGAAATTTATCATATTCACAATTTAAAGACCAACAGAGTCACAAACTAACTCATATTAACACTTTTGAGTTCTCAAACCCTAATTGCATTAATATAGGTGGATCTAGACCCCACCAGATTGTCAGGTCACACAAAGAAGTCCCTCACTTTTATTATTATTACCGAGTGTTATTGAAATTACAAAAGGAACTTGATCAGTGTAGCAAAAAGGTCGAATCGACATGCCTGAATCAACATAACTTGGAATACTTTGAATCAAAAAGGTTGAAAATAAAATGATATTATGTAGCAGCTTGGATCTGGTATGGTACCAGTAAAAGAAAAATCAAACAATTGGAGTCAAAGATCTCAGGTTTGCCTCCAACTTGAGGCGCTACCAAGCTGTTTGATCCTTCAATTGATCCTTTACTCATGTTCCAAGGATTTTATCAATTCATGAAAGAAAGAAGGATTACTTACTCTCCTGGACCGCCAGCTCTTAAGTGACAGACAACATGAATTGTGGATTTATTGCAGATGCTATAGTTAGCAAGAGTCTTGTTGTCTTCCAATTGTTTGCCTGCAAAAATAAGTTTTTTGCTAATCAGGTGGTTACCTTCTACATCGTGCACCTTATATTTAATATGGTGAATGGTGTCTGTGGAATCACATTCCCAATTAGGTCTCTTATAAAAATCTTCATTGAAATCTGCAAGCCTTCGATACTGATACAAACAATTCAAGAAAAATACACAAGTTTTTTTGCTGATTCGCCACTAACTCTAGTGGATAAAATTCTGGCAACAGTGTCTACGTTGTCTTTCCCAGGGGCGGATCTAGTACAGGAGATCCCATGGCAAGTGCCTGGGTTACAATTTTAAAAACTGAGGGTCAGTATATGTAACTTTGGGCTATGCCTAGGCTAAAAAACAATGGTGCCCAGGCATTTGATGGAGATACAAGTATTTTGTGCTAAGGCTTGGCCTAGAAAGGATTTTTTTTTTCCACTTTGTTTGCAACGACATTTGCTTCTACAAAATCTTGTGCTCAGGCAAAGGCTTGGCCTAGAAAGGATTTTTTTTTCCACTTTGTTTGCAACGACATTTGCTTCTACAAAATCTTGTGCTCAGGCAAAAAAAAATTCTTTGGATCCGCCCCTGGTCTTTACTATTTGTCTGCCAAAATGATCTTAATTGGCTACAGTGCCTAGTTAGTGCAGAACATTAATTACAGGAACAACTGAACAAACTTTTATGCTCTTTTAAATAAAAAAGCAGGCAGTGATGCAGCTCTTAAATTAGAGAATATTAAAAAAAAATGACCAAATGAAGAAAGACAGCAGATCGAACCAAATCTAACAGAAACTATTTCACAAAGTTATGCAGAAATGAAGAACTTACAATTCTTAGGAGACCACCAGTGGTATTGCCAATTGATTTGTTATGCAAGCTTCAACTAATGGACAAAAAAAAACAAAAACAATTAAGATTGTTACCCATGGACTAATAAATAATTCCAGACGGGAACATAACACTAATAAAAAAAAAGGGTGAAATATGCTCAAGGAAAGGAAGGGAAGGGATGATGGAGAGAATAGTGACGACAAACCTGAGATTGGGGGTTCTTGGATGGCGTCGCAACCAGATGCGACAAAAAGGAAGAGGAGGAGCGGCGATCGGAAGAGGCGCGAGGGAGAGCTTGATGGGATTTTGGATTAGAGAGGGGAAAGGAGAACGACAGCCACAACTCGCCAAGAGAGAAGCCCGAATTCGCGTGAGAAATGAATTGAGGCGGCTGAAAAATGATATGCGATATTAGCAGGGGGGAGAGGGTTATACGGAGATTAGAAGGTTGTGTGCGCAAAATAAAAAAATTGTTTATACGGAGAATCGAACTCCCGAAGCGGAGCGTCGCGAATTTGATACAAACCATCAGCGCCATGACTCTTTCCGGTCGAAGAGTCTGACCCTTAGAATTAAATACAGATCTAAACCGTAGATTGCACAGATCAATGGTTTATAATTGATGTTAACAATTGTTTGAACCCCTTTGGTGATTTTTGTTGCGATCTTTCTCTACGTGCATTTATAAGTAGTAGAGATAAGCAAATACTTAGAATAACTGTTTGCAGAAAAACCCTTTATCATTTTCATGCAAACAGTTTTCGATATTTATGTGCAGTATAGTGATGAAGCAAAGAGAAAAAGCATAATCAATAAAACTCAATGCTCCAGATATATATTAGAAACTAAATTAGTAAGAATGATAAACAAGAAATATTTTTTCAATACAGATATATATAGAAACTCAATACCTGACCCCACTGGAATGCATGGCCTGAGCCGTTCGAACTCCATTGGAAGGCACAGTCTGAGCACCAACTTGTCCATGTGTCGGGTTAACAGCAGGGAAACGGTCAATGGGTTGAACCTAAACGATTAACAAGAATTATTTTTTCAATCCAGTTGAACACTAAACGATAACAAGAAACTGTTATATTTGAATATTATTATGAAATCAAATTTTATTTTTACAAACATTAAATATAGAATGGTAATTACCACGAAAATCATAGTATCGTTTGTGTCTGTAATGGCATATGTATCCTTTATAGCGAATATGCGGCGAATGTGGTTGGATGACGCCATGTTGTATGTAAGCACCAACACCTAAATTCAACAAAAGCATGGATAAGCATTCAGGAAGTGGCACGAAAAAAAATAATTTGTATATTGTCCTAAGCAGGAAACCATCACTTTGTATTCCTATATGCCACTTAATAATTTGTTGTATTTCTCTTTACTGTTAAACTGTTCTTACTATGTATAATGTACATGTGTACAGGGACACTGTACATGTGACATGTCTAACTTAGAACTTTTAATGTGTGAGTTCAAACATGAATCTCCATTGTTAATGTCCTCAGTGAGCTACGTTTGGATAAATTGCTACAATAAACTTGGCGACAGCCACATACAACAAAGGGTTATACTTATTTCTATTTTTTTTATATTATTTCTACAGTACTGACAGTCCAAACTTCAATATTTCACATACTGGCCCCTATCTTTATGACAATTCCAGATTCCATGGTCATGATAAGATAATACGGTACAAAGTATCAATCGGCAATTTCATATAACAAAGTTTACTGACAGATCCCTGTAATTGCCATAATAAAGGAAAAGTAGTTTACTGCAAATAGAACTCCATATTTATTCCAACCCGACCCGATAACATCTTTTTTTTTTTTACTTCAGACCTTGTAATTTTTATTAATTGTCATAAGCCAAGCACAGAGCTATCAGAACCCAATTAAAGAAGAAATAAATGCTGACAAGTGATGCAATTCGGTGAGACAAACTTGAGTTGTTCATGGTATAGTGTACACAGAGTCTAATCCCATAATCCATTTATATCTATCTTTAGGTATATCAAATACTGAGATACTACAGGTGAGCCCTTACCAGGGGCAAAACACGAATAAAATCAACTAAATAAAATCATAATCTCACTGTTGCATGACCAATGAGCATGAATATAAGGTCAGTACTTATAACAAAGAACATATCTTAGAACAGATGACTATATTATGCCAAGTGATACCACTAAGGTCGATATTTATAACTATATGCAAGATTCTATATGCACTAAGGTACAAGAAAGTGCAAGAGACTATGCAAGAAAGAGTATGAGAAATATTTAGGAATGTTCTACATGAGTCTTATATGATGTATTAACCAAACAATTAACTATTGATTAACCTGATTGATACAGGAAACAGTACACACGAAAGGGAATAGTATTGAGAACCTTTCTTCAAACGCAGAACAATTAACTATTGATTACCTTTCTTCAAACGCAGAACAATTGATGAGAAACTGAAATTTAATAAAAAAATGAAAAGGGAATAGTATTGAGAACTTAATAACCATAGAGATAAATGGAAAAGGGATTAAGAAGAAATTGAATTGTGTATACAATTGCTGACCTGAAGAGAGACAATTGCCTTTGTTGCCCACATAATCGGCTGTTTAAATAGAGTTTCTGCAAGTTTAGATACATGGAGCGGCAAATTGAAAATTAGGGTAGTTGAGAGCGCCAAATGAAAATTCGGAAAAAATTCAATACTATTTCCATTTTGCAGTACCAAATCGGAGAGAAAGAGAGCGCCAAATGAAATTTTGAACGAAAATTAAGAGTACAGAACAAACCTAGATCTGAAATCGGAAACTTACTTTCTATTCTCGGCAGAGTGAGGCGCACGCGAAGAGGGGAAACGGGGGTAGGGGGAGGGGTACCACATCGGCCTTTCCTTTTCTGCCATATCGCCACCAAATGACTTAGAAATGAAAGGGGAGGGAGAGATACGGAGGGGGGTTTCCTTTTCTGCCATGGCTGCCGAAGGAGAGAGGAGGGAGAGTTATACGGAGACAATGATATTAAAATTGAAATGTTATACGGAGATATGAAATGTCTAAACACTTCTCCGTAACAGCGGCGGAAAAAATTAAATGGGCGCAAAAAAAAAAATTGGTTATACGGAGAATCGAACTCCCTCAGCGGAGCGTAGCGATTTCAATACAAACCATCCAGCGACATGTCTATTTCCTGTCAAAAGTCTGACCCTTAGAATTAAATAAAGATCTAAACCGTACATTCCACAGATCAATGGTTCATAATTGATGTTAACAATTGTTTGAACCCCCTTGGTGATTTTTGTTGCGACCTATCTCTACGTGCATTTATAAGTAGTAAGGATAATTAATTAAGGTCCTCAAAAAAACTAAAATTAATTAAAAACGAAACAAGATACGAGGCAGAAAGAGCACATTGCAATGAAATTTAATAAATAAAAGATTGCACTCACGAGTAATGTGAGAATAATAAAGAATAATACTTGGGTACCGCCCCATAAAATAGAGAGATTAAAACCTCGCAAAAATCAATCAAAACAATATCTAATTCAATAAACAATTTTAAAAATAGATCTCCAGATTTTATTATTAGAGAAACTTTCCAGATTCTTTTTTGAAGGTCAGGTGGCAATCACCACTCCGACAAATTTTATTAAAAAAGTAAAAAGTTAGAAGTAAAGATTAAAAAAATAAAAAAATAAAAAGTAAAAAACTATATAACAAAAAAAGAGAAAGAAAAAAAATCCTAGGAGTATCTAATCCAAGCGTTTACGTCAGCACAAATGCTCTTGAGTAGAAGAAACTTTTCAGATTCAACCAGTCTTTGTTTTCTTTTCCTTTTATTTTTAAAATTTTCGAAGAAGATTTCAAGACTAAATATATATATATGATTATTTTGAACTGTGTTGAGACAGAAGAACAAATCAGTAGCTATGTAAGGGGAACGTGCAAGCATGTAAATATCTTATGGGTCAAAAGGGTCAGCTTAGCAAGAAATTCAGCTAAACATGCAGTTCATAAATAGAACCATTGAACTGCTATTTTTTTCTCATTCAAACAGAGTAGCATCAACCTAGACCACAAAAAAAAGTAATTAACAACAAAAAAGGAAAAGCAGAAATAAGAAAGAGATGAAATAAGGTTTCAAAAATCCTCTGAAACCATACAAGATTGCTACCCAAACCCCCTGGAATGGATAAACCATCAGGTCCTTCATCTGGCGCTGCAAAATCGAAAAGAAATGAATAACAAAAGGCCTTCTAACAGTCATCTCTATCCCTTTAACAATATTCATCTCAATTTGGGCCTCAATTGCAGCAATCCATTAACCCAGCCCCGCTCCCTGATGACCATTCTTTCGCTCCGTCCGTTCCTGTGCCGGTGTATGTGGACCAAGTTCTTGCATTAACTGAGAAGATTGGTGATGGTCATCTTCCTGCACCAGAGGATTTGTCTTATGATTCCCGGGATGGGTTTCTGATAGGATCGTTTTCTTAATATGAGGCTAAATGGATAAAAGTGGAGATAAATGAGATACTTAGAAACTGAAATTCTTCATTTATATACTTGATACATCTCTCTTCTAATTGATATTTTCTCTTTTCTAAGTTCTGAATTTCTAAACACTCTTATATTGTTTATATAGATAAAACTCAACTACTTTCATTAACTAAACATTCAATGACATAGTCTTCTAGACAATTAATAACAACAATTTCCTAAGCATTATTCTTGTAACTCTAAATAATTAAACTCTTTGACCATGCAAACTTAATTGAGTTTATATTTCCAACATTCTTAAACTCAATTATGCTCCAGCTCGCATCCCGAGCAGCTTCTTAAATCGATTGAACAATTCTGCTCCAAGCGGTTTAGTCAATATGTCCACTACTTGATCACGACTCACCACGTGAGTCAACTCAACATCGCCATCCTTCACATGTTCATGTATGAAGTGAAAGCGAACATCAATATGCTTGCTCCTTTCATGACGCACTGGGTTATTCACCAACTCGATTGCTGACTTGTTGTCGACTCGAATCTTCGTCGGTTCGTCTCGAGCGAACTTCATCTCCTTCAGCAATTTTCTCAACCGTAGCGCGTGACATACACACGAAGATGCAGCCACATACTCCGCTTCACAAGTTGACAAAGTCACAATTGGTTGCTTCTTCGACACCCATGTAAATGTCGTGTCTCCCATGTAGAACACGAAACCCGCGGTGCTCTTTCTATCATCAATATCACCACACCAATCGTTGTTCGTATATCCAACAAGATGAAACTCGTCAGTATAAGAATAGAACAAGCCATGAAATAAAGTACCTTTCACATAGCGAAGAATTCTCTTTATGGCTTTCCAATGTGACGTCTTTGGCTCCTCCATGTATCGGCTTACCAAGCCGACTCCATATGTAATATCTGGCCTAGTGCACATTAGATAGTGCAAACTTCCAACCAAACTTCTGTGTTGAGTTGCGTGATGAAGGCGTAAAACCTAAGTATCAAATAAATTTGTACCGAAGACTTAACCACACTAATCGTTTATGGTAAAGTTCTAGGGTCGAACCCAAGGGACAGACTATGAATACCAGACTTGTTTGTTCTCAAAATCTAGACGGATGATTTTTAGTGATTTTGGGGTAAGAAACAATAAAGAAACAGTAACTAGAAGAATGCAATAAATATTTTTGGTCTTTTTCTATTAAAAATAAACAATAAATAAGTAAATGATTTTGGGTTTCAACAATATAAAAGAGCGCCTTAGGATTCAGATTTCACTTCAGTTTGGATCTAGAAACTTAAACCTTATCACTTTCGTGCATCAACTTAAATTCCCAAACTCATACTCTCTGTTCAGTCCGAGCAGTATCCCGCTCGGTCCGAGAAGATAGTATAAGTGTTCTAACTTGACTCTTTTGATACCTTACAACTTTATAAAGGGTTCGTTCGCTAATCTTAGACTTCTACCCTCCGCTGTCGCTTGTTGGAATAAGGTCTAGCTTAATCTCTACTTATTGCAACTTTTGGTATAGACTTTAATCGACCTAAACTTGTTTGTTTGTGTTCTTACGGATATTTAGAGGTCTTTTGGACTTGTCTAAAAGCTACACTTTCGGTGTCAACTAATCTCCCCTGTCGGATCTACAATTTACCCCGAATACTTGCAGGAACTAACCTAACCCGTTTAATCTTGGATCTTAACTAGAAGCGGCCGACAACTAGAAGTAAATTAAACTAAGTCAAGCAATTTAGACAAGCAACAAATAATAATACAAAACAAACAAATATCAAGTCATAACATATCAAAATATATCAAGTCTTCACATCCAAACATCCATTGCTTTCCTACTCCTAAGACTACATAAACTTAGCCTAACATAGTTTGGTAAACAACAATAAACAGTGCATAAACATAAACATACAAGTCCATGGAAATAAATAGAAACATAGGAAGAATAAACCAAATACTCCTTCTATATCTCTACTTCAATCTACAGAAGGCGATGAGATGGTGATGAGGCCAGACTCAAACTCTCTCTTGCTGTCGTCACATCAAAACAGGGTCGAAACGTGGCTGGAGGCTAGGGTTGGTCGAAGATCCCTTCCTCGCTGAAGAAATTGGCTTATATAGTGGTCTAGAGCACTTGGAGGGCAAGTTAGGGCACAAGGTCGGCAAAATCTTACCAAATAAACTTCTTTCCTTCTCTGAAAACATGCCAAAATGCAAAAGTCGGCACATACTCGACCCGAGCAAGGTTTAAGTACAAAAGAGGAGAAACATGTGCCAGATACAGTGTCGCTCGAGTTGATTAGTAGAGTCACTTGGTCCGAGTGAAAGAGAAAGAAAGGTGGTTGTGACTCTGTGCCTTGCTGGGTCCAAGCAGAGATCTACTCAGGTCGAGTAGAGGCTGGAACCGAAGTGCCCTGTGCCAGGAATGAGTTATCTAGCATGCTAAGTGCCGAAAACCATCTACAAGCTCGAAAAATCACGAATATCACCTAAAACCCTGTAAAATAAGAGAATACACGACGGCGTAGCCAAATCCTGGAAAAACATAGTAAATTGTTAAGTATTTAAAAGGTTTGGGTGTTATTTAAGTGCCAAGTACGGTCCAAATACCTACAAATAATAATGACATCATTGCTTCTATGGCCTTGTCTTCATCATAACGGGACAACTTTGTCCCGCTCTCAACGGGAGTACACACTAGATTGCAATCATCCATCTTGAATCTTTTCAACACATCTTTTGAATATGCTTCTTGTGAGACAAAAATTCCAGATTTGTCTTGCTTCAGTTCTAACCCGAGAAAGTATGACATAAGTCCCAAATCTGTCATCTCAAATTCTTTTGACATCTCGAGTTTAAACTTCTCAATTATTTCATTATTATTCCCCATGAATATCATATCATCAACATACAAAGCAACAAACATAATGTTATCATCACATACCTTCACATATAAAGCATGCTCATACGGGCATTAATTGTACAAACCCATGCTCCTTGAAGTATGTGTCAATTCGAGTATTCCAAGCTCGTGGAGCTTGCTTCAACCCGTACAACATTTTCTTCAATTTCAGCACCTTGTTTTCTTCTCCTTCCTTAATGTATCCTGGTGGTTGCTCGATGTAGACTTCTTTTTCGAGTACACCATTGAGGAATGCTGATTTCACATCCATTTGATAGATGTTCCACTTGTTTTGGGCAGCCAATGATATCAACAAGCGAATAGTCTCTATTCTCGCAACGGGGGCAAATACTTCTTCATAATCAATCCCCCCTTTTTGCTTGTAACCTTTGGATACTAAACTCGCTTTGTATCTCTCAACTTCGCCTTGAGCATTTAGTTTCTTCTTGTAGACCCACTTAACGCCAATCAGCTTATGATTCTTGGGTAACGTCGCAAGTTTCCAAGTATCATTCTTCACAATAGCATTCATTTCTTCATTCATAGCTTGCTGTCATTTCTTCTCTTGAACGGCTTCTTCAAATGTGATATTCTCGGCATCCGCCAAAAGACACACCAAGTGCAGCTCGCTTATTGCCTCATACAAGTCTTGCAAGGTTCGGGTTCGAGGTGTTCTCGCCTCGTCATCACTTGAGCTCGCACTTGAACTCGAATTTGGGTCAGTTTGGTTTGTTGTGTTTGTCGAAGTAGAGTTGCACTTCTTTCTCGACATCATGCGACTTCTCTTCCATAGAATTCCAGCACCATACGCCTTCTTCATTAACCTGCACATCACGACTTATATGTATTTTATTAGTTGCTGGATCAATGAGCTTATATGCCTTCGACCTTTCATCATAGCCGATAAAAATCAGCTTCTTGCTCTTGTCATCGAGCTTAGTCCTTCGCTGATCCGAAATGTGCGCATAAGCCACACTTCCGAACACTTTCAAATGAGATACTGCTGGTTTCACACCGCACCAAGCTTCTTGCAGAGTCATGTTCTCTAAGCTCGTTGTTGGACATCGATTTTGCAAATAAACCGTGCATTGCACGGCTTCAGCCCAAAATTCTTTTGGCATATTCTTACTTTTTAGCATGCTAAGAACCATGTCGAGTATGGTTCGATTCTTTCCCTCGGTCACGCCATTTTGTTGAGGTGAGTATGGCGCTGTTAAGAACCTCCGAATACAATGCTCCTCGCATAAATACTCAAACTCCTAGGCATTGCTCCAAAGGGAGGGAGCCAATGCTAAGGAAAGGGAAGGAAGTTGAAGGAAGGATATGAAATTGAAAGCTCCTTGCTCCAGACTACAAAAAGTATAGATAGCAGTTACCTTCTATATAATATACAAAATGACAATAATGCCCTTTTATTCAAATAACAGACCTTTGAGTCAATAATCCCTTTCAATCGATTCAATTGTGCATAAAAATCTCAGCTGCAAGCTTTCCCCACAGAGCACTAGGCTTCTCTTAACAGTATGCACGGTACTGGTATAGTTACCACATATAAACTGAAATTTTACATACTGGTACAGTACCTCTATCTGATTAGCACCAATCTTCAAATTTCAACAAAAGAAAGAATGGAGGACCGCATATATAGTACTAGATATACTACAAGCAACATTTCAATCATTAAGATAATGTACATGCGAAATTCCCACAACTTCACACCTGCGAAATTCCCACAACTTCACACACCTGCAAAATTCCCAGAAATTCACACCTGTATTGTACAAGTGGAGCAATTGTCATCGGTAAAAAAAAAACAAAAGAAAAAAATTCTTTAAAAAAGCAATAGATAACATTACTAGTAGGGTCTTACAACCAGTAAAATGGTACTTTCTAATATTTTCATATTTTTTTAATAATCACAAAAAGCTGAAACTTCCCAACTTACAACTAGTAAAGCTGTATGCAGCATATTTCTAACTAATTTACTCCACAAAATATTCACCAGTAAAGCTGTTAGATGAAACTTGTCATATTTCTAACTATTTTAATTCACAAAATATTCACCAAAAGTAGACACTTCATGCAACTAGGTGTCATTATTTAGATAACTGCAGCATCACGAAGCATTGTTAGGAGGATAGTCTTGCGTCTCTGAATTGGACATCCAATAAACGCCCCTAACTTAGCTGGTTCATTGGTGAGATAGAGATATGCAACATCTTGAACTTTTTCTTCAAGCTCAATTTCTTCTAGATATTTCCATATCTCACTCTCTAGAATTTGAAGTCTTTGTTGAGTCTTCACCAATTGAGCAGTTGACACTTTCATTGCCTCCGCAAATATTTTGAAAGATTCATTCAAGTTGATAGTCTCAACATCAACTGATCTCCTGATCTTTTGCTTCTTTTCCTTCTTTCCTCCATTACTCTTATTAAGTAGTGATTCAGGGTCAACATTATATCCACCTATAGTAGCTTGATTTTGTGATACCATGAAATCAATTTCTTCAACGGTCTCACCTACATGTATTTCACTTTCAGCATCATTCAAACGAGCATTTCTTTCTCTTATTTCAGCTGCAGTATCAGCATTCTCTTCAACAGCACGATCATCACCAAACAAAGCTTCAAATTTCTTGTAATTGCGTACAAGTTTGGTCATCCATACACCAGCTTCTGGACGTTTCTGCAAAAATAAAATCATAATTAATTTCAAGTAGAAAATTTTCTGTTTTTGAGAATACGAGTGAATAATTGAATAATGGAGGGTTAAATGTTCAACAGTTGCATTTCTGTGCATATAGCAAGCAAAAATTAACTCCTCGAATAACATCTAACAGATTTAAAGCTATGTGAACATTGTTTATTGACTTACGTAATCTTGCGCCACCAAAAAGCAAGGATTAGAGAAAAGAATGTTCATACTTGGTTTGATCAGTGAACCACATACTAAACAAAATCTGGACAAAATTACCAGAATGATATGTTTCAGCCTTTCAAGGCCCTAAGAACATTATATATTTTTTGCCAACATAATATTTACTTGTGGCTACTGCATATTTCAGCTTAGCATTAATATCGCTATACTGACAAGATACTGACAAGATTCTGCACATACCACTAGTCCCATTACGAAACTGATTCACCACAATAATATTATGATACAGAACTAGTTTAGCAATCTTTAGTATTCATAGCTCCATTGTTCCAGTTGCATTTATATAGAATTTAAATTTGCCATGTTACATAAAAGAACAGTAATAGCATACCTCAATCAATTTCTTCCAAACGCCAGGTTCAGCATCCCACATATTTGACGTGGAGCTCCAAGAAAAACCACTTAATCCCTTAAAAAGATCATAACAAGATGCAAAATTTTTTTTATGATACTTGACACGGTTCTATATTTTCTCCTTGTCAAAAGGCACATCTTCAAACTTGGCACATAATTCCTTCAAAATGTTGTCATAGGCTTTGCTTGTGAAAGTACCGCTTACTCGATTACCAGCAATGCTTTGATATTCCAATGCATCAAGTAAAACATCATCCATGTTCTGAGTCCAAGTGACCAGTTCAACTTGAGGATTCTTTCTTTTCCCCATGAACAAACTGAAAAAAGGAATTATAACAACATATATCATACTATTCTCATGACAAATAGAAATAATTCATATCAAATGGAGGACACAATGCACATAAACACAACTAAAGACATTAAATTATAATTAAAGCACAACTACTTAGTTCAAGCAAAGAGTCACAGCAGCAAAAAATATTACAAAAATCATGCTAAAACAAGAAATACTACTAAAAACTACAAGCCATTTTCAATCCTATCCCTAATCATGCTAAACAATAATCATTCCACATCTCATTTGCAATCTTATCTCTAATCATTTCCCCTAATTTTGATTCATTTTCATCTTCATTTGGATCATGAGCAGGAAGTTGAGGATTAGATATTCTTGCATTTGCCAATTCTCGATCAACATCAGCAAAGATTTCATTGTCGGGATCCACATCAAGTAAAAAGTTGTGCAAGATACAACATCCTAAAATGATGAGTTATTGCGTGTTCTTATCATAATGTGGTTCTGTTCCAGTTGCAATTATAGGAAAGCGCTTCTTCAACACACCAAAAGCTCGCTCAATTGAATTGCGTACAAACGAATGACGAAGTTTGAATAATTCACAAAAAGTTTGTGGTGGGTTCCTATTAGAGAATTCTTTCAAATGATATTGCTCGCCTCTATAAGGTGTAATAAGGCCACTCTTGATCATAAAACCGGCATCAACAAGATAATATTTTCCTACAAATTAATATATGACTAGTTAAATATTTTTTATAGAATTTTATATAAAAGGAAAATTATTTATCCTTCTCATAATATTTTTAATTTAATTTACCTTCTGGGATTTTTAGAGGATTTGTTCTTCTAAGCGCATTCTTTATAATTCTAGAATCTGATGCTGTGCCGGCCCACCCTACTAACACATGTGTAAACTTAAGATTAGGGGTACAAGCAGCCAGCACGTTCATCGTTGGAATATCTTTTCTACCACGGTATTTGGGAGCCTCCTTAGAACTGGCCTTTACCCTAAAATGTGTCCCATCGATTGAACCAACACAATCCTGCTATACAAATCATGGTTTAGATTTTTATTTTTACATTTAAGATTCTGATTTTAAATGTATGTATCTATACGTATAAACTGATATACCTTGAAATAAGGAAAGAATCTACTACTATTAGCAATTTCTGAAGGAGTGGTTGATCCATCTGGTTGCTTCAAGTATGTAGCCTCTAATTCTATCAAGGCATTGATTACTTTATGAAAATCACGACTTATTGTCGCTCTCACTCGATGGAAAAAAAGCTCAAAACACGGTGTTTGGTATTATGTCCTAACATGTACAAAAACCTAGCAACTTGTTCTTGGACAGTGAGCTGTAGGGTAGGTCTAAGACCACCTTTAACTTCTAATTTATGACAAAGTATGAAAAAAGCCCTTGGATCCATTCTAATAATGTCACGACATTTTTTACTCTTAACAAGGTTTGATAGTAGTGTGTCTCATGCAATACGAATAGCTAGCGGATTTTCTTCTTCTTCTTCTTCATCGCCATCATCATCATCTTCATCATCTGCTTCTTCCTCTAACACTTGAGTTGTACTGTTCTCTATTTTACTTAATGCTATTTTATATAGTATGAATCCAACAAGGTAAGCAAAAGCCAAATTATGCAAGTGCTTCACCAATATAACCAACTGCCTTGTTTGATTTTCCTGGTTAGTCATCTACACAAATTTTAATTATTTTGTGAAGTTTAGAAATATAGATTGCGAAACATAATACAAGTTCCTAACAGTCAAGTGTATCATCAAATGAGATTTGGCTCCTTCTGCAACAACAGCTGATACTATAATCAGATTACTTGACACATGTATGTATACGTTAAAACCCAAACATGCACAATTTTTGACATATGTATTGAGTCATTCACAATTTCAAAAGAAAGATTCACATGTTATTACTAATACGAGGATTTAGATACTGGACCGGTACTGAATCTCAAGATCTGACTAATTTAAAGCAAACCTTTTTTTATTAAAGTTATAATTTTCTCTTATTTTTAGGGATTTGGCCAAAATTAGAGAGGTTTAGCGATAAACTATAGATAAGAAATAAAAACCATAAAAACTATAAACTATACATAAGCTTAGCGAGCAAAATTGTGAGCTAAAATTAGTTTATCTTAAAACCAAAGATGTAATAGCACATCAGAAACATAAATAACAGGAAAAAGTAGCAACCAAATATAGAAAAGAATTGACTAAATTGGAAATACAAGTAATAATGATAAGAGGAAAAAAAACGTAAGAAATTTTTAATACCTTGAAAAAGGAAATGTTAAACTTCGAACGTGATGGGTAATTTTCTCTTCTATTGGATCAAGGAAGATTTTTCTAGAGGTATGGTCCATATATAGAGAGAAAGTTGTCGATTTTGGCGGGAGAACACTAAAAATTGGGAGGGAAAAGCTGAAAATTGTGGGGTCCATTGTCAGAGAAAGGAAAACATAAGGGTATTCTCAGTACAAATTTGGGTTGATCGTCTAGTTTGCATGCATACGATCCAACTCCATCAAGGGGCCCAAACAGATATCATCACTCACTAGGTATACTAATGAGGGACATACGATTTTCTTGATGAACAACTTTTCCCTGCACAATTCAAGAGAACATAAATAAAGTCCTTATAGCAGCCTTTATCAGGAATCAACGTTAGACGATATTTATTGAACCTATCCTCATGTGGAAAAGGTGAACATCTCAAACTTAGAATCAAACTCATATGAAATAAACAATGACACTTAACACAATCCATATGTTTATTTCATTGGGTCAAGTCCTGTACTATGTTCCAATAACATACACATATGCAATTAAGTTGGTAACTCCTTACCTATGATTTGTAGAACTTAATCATCACTTAACTTGCATACTAATCTCTTATGATAATTAATGTTCCTTGTTAATTATCAAGATTATGGACGATTTAGATTTATTATTGTCATTCTAATGAATGATCCACAGAGATCTACAATTCAGATCCTCAACCTGAATGATTTGTCAATAATAAACTCTAGAAACAAATGATCAAATATCATCATTAACATAAACTAAGAAAATAAGTCATTAAATATTGACTTCTAGGACATAACTCCAACAATCTCCCACTTGGCCTAGAGTCAATCAATAGTGACTTCTAGCCAGTGAAGAATTTAGAACAATGTCATATATCCATATATATATACATGTCTCGAACCTCAAAAGATATAATACGCTTAAAGCAAGTTACTCATACGTCCATCACGCATGGATGCACAACTGCATCTCGTATACCTCTTAAGGTAGAGGTTAAGTTAGAGTGTTCGCTGTGTCCGCGAACCTATCCAATTTTGTTTGACCCTATATACATATACACTCCTATATATGTGTTCTTGATCATCATCATGTGAAATCAAGTGACATCGTCATAGCTCTTAGTTGGATCACCAATTTAATATTGGGTTCTTCAAATTTAAGCTATGGTTCGAGATGCATAGAACCATATTAGCTTGACTGAGAACTTCTCGATCCATACTACCTTCTTTCATTACTTCACAAGTTGCTATATTTTGTTTTTGGTGACGGAAATGGTTGTAATATCCCATTTAGAACACCTTCTAAATTTACAACACCACATTTAAACAAAATACGTAGCTCAATTTTATTTATATCAATCTTTCTAAAACTAGCATCAATATAACAATTTATATGAGCTTTCTTTCATCTTATCAGATGAAATATATCATTCTTTCTCATAAGATACTCGAGGACATTCTTGATTATTGTCCAAATGTGTTTTTCTTTGTATCCAGTTGACAACTGCTTGTCATACTCCTTGGGTACAACACATAGGGGCATGCGCATAAGTATGGCGTACGTAATGAAACTCATAACAGAAGGATGCTCGAATTGTATCGTGCACTCTTCTCGAATTGAGTTGCAACACATCGAGTAGGACTCAAGTGTATGCCATACAATGTGGTTAGACATCCTTTTTAGGAGTCTATCTTTTCGTGTAACTATAACACCTTGTCATTATATGCACATGCATTTTGCTCAAACCTAACATCCATCATAATCTATCTCCATAGATTTTGTTTCCTTGGATTAGGTGACTTGCCCAAATTCTCTATTGAGAAAAACATTCTCTAATGAGATCCTGACAATAATCATTTCCTTAATTTTATTCCCAATTAATGTCTTGTATCTTGTACAATACATGTAACATATTAATGCTCCCACTGAATATCTTGTCTATACAAGATACTTTTGACGAAGTTCAACTCCTTGACTTTCTTATCAAAATGTTTATTTCAATTTCCACAATACTTGCTTCAATCCATTAATGGATCATTGAAGCATATATATGTTTCTAACAATACAAAAAATCCTCGGTTTGTGTCAAATACACAACAACTTCCTTCATTCTATCGAAGAAGGCGGTTTTGATGTATCTTTCCATATATCTATATATACGAAATATAACTATTGCTAGAATGATCTTTATTGACTTATACGCAGCTACAAGTGAGAAGCCGTGCTTTGTACTTGGTCAACTTGTTATCGACTTAGACATAGCATCAATCATTAAATTGTGCTTTGTACATAATCGACTTGCTATCCATATCTATCTTTCCTTTAAAGATCTAAATGTTCTTGATGGATCGCTCCTTCATGAACATCAATCAAGGTCTATACCTTGTTGTTATATATATGGATTGCACTTAAAAGATCATATATATTCAAACCATACTTGTTGAATCGGGTCTTTCCATCGCTTCTGTATTTATCAACGGATCCTCATATGTCAAGTACGAGGATGTTGTGAAGCCTATGTACCTTTCAGTTTAGGCAGTTCACTCTCGTTGATCTTAGTAGGATTGGTGCTTGAGGTCCATAAACTACTTCTACAACAACTTGTAGAATAAGTTGTTGATCCTAATATATTGCACGAGTTTCTCGAATATCATCCATTTGTGAGATGTTTGAGTACTCTTTAGAAGCAAGCGTGCTTATAAACTTCTTCCTTTCACAACTACTTGTGAATAAAGTTCCGCTCAACTCCCACTAAGCACCATGTATAGAGTGACAAGTTTCCTATAAATGTACTTCTTGTAGTGACGCATAAACTCCTTTAATGCCCACTTTACTCCCACTACTTCTTCTTGAGAATATCATTCTTCAAGATTACGTTATGATGAGCAACAACTACTTTGTTCTTATCATGTTCGTTGAAATAGTACCTTTCGATTAGTTCAAGATATCCTACATAATATTAAGCGTCTTATTTGGGTCCAAGCTTATCAATCAATCGAACCTTGAAATAAGCTTCTCAACACCAAATCTTGAGAAACAATATACCTAGAGATCGAATCTCATAAGATATCTTTCTCAATAGACTTCGATGGAATTTTTATTCAGTGTAAATAATATTGTCCTCAAACACAAATCCCTTACAGGAGTCGAACAAGTCAATTTGATTTATTACCGATCGAACTATATTAAACAATGTTCGATACCTCTATTATTGGATACATTCTTCAATGTTCCTCATGGAGCGAGTAGTAAAAAACGTCTTTCATACTCTTTAGGTAATATATCAAACTATATGACTTAACTATTTACCATGATCAATCTCAAGACTTTTGCTTTTTATTGAATAGTTTTTCAACTTTACTCTTGGAATCCTTTTGATCTTGTCAAAAGATTCATACTTATACCATTTCAAATAGATATGTTAATATCTACAATGATCGTTGGTCAAGTGGTAAAGTGTCAACAAACTTTCAATTGCACAAGTCCTACAGGTCTATATACATCAATATGTATAAGTCTTAATAAAGTTACTTGTCCTTTAAACCTTCGTAGTTCAAAGGCACTTTTGTCTTTTAACAAACACGATTCGCATGAATTTCAATTGATTTGCAATCGAATTGATTTATGAGCTCCACGTTACGTAGACTCTCATAATGCGATTCTTGTTTATATTCGACTAAGCGACTATTTTACATAAAAATCAAATACTTTATGTGAAGTCTTACACATTTGTCATTCAAAATTTGTTTATCTATTTCAAGCAAATTCAATCAAGATGCATGAAAGAATACACAAATTCATAACAATAAGAGAACAACATTTCTCTATTACAAAACATGATCATCCATCATCAAATATAAAATAGAGATAAGGTTTTATGAGATGTTTGGAATAAGGTATACAACCTTAAATTCCTAAACAAACTCTTTATTTAGTAAAGATAACTCTACGTATTCAATGGTAGCGGCTTAGACGTATAAGCCATTTCCAAAACGGAGTTTACTTTACTTGTCTCGAACTTTCTCTTATTCATCATTGCCTACACATTTCGTTAAATGCGAGCACATGAACTAGCACCTAATTACTAGTGTGAATTAGAGATAGTGAGATAATTTGAACGACAAATATCTTAAGGTTTAGAACATCATGGTATTTCGGACAACCTTTCAAATGCCTCCCATAAATGGCAAATGAAACATCTCATCTGACACACGGTCACTAGTGAGGATCTCAAAGTTTCAACTCATATCTTGGTAAAGTATTCCTTTAATACTTAACCAATTACTTTTAGCACTAACAAGTGTGCGAACAATATATCCTTTATGCATAGAAAGAGATTGTATGACAATATCAACAATCCTTGATATTGGAGATCTTAATATCTCTAGTTGTCAATTAGCTACTCAAACCTTTCGGTTCGCAAGCTAATGAAACATTTATCTTCTTATAAGAAGAGTCTCTTGGTTAACTCACACTCCATTACTCGATCATAAATGATTGAGTCTATATTTACTTTCTCTAAGAACGTCTTCTTGAGTAAGTGGATGAGATGTCCTAACAAACAACTAAGTTGCTGATAAAACCATGAAACATTCACAAAAAAAGTTGTATACCGAAGTGTTTTGCGAAATGATTAAGGTAATAAAATTTCATTTCAAAAATATTAATTGCTCTCATATCACACTCACACATGCACTCAATATATAAAATTATCTTAATTTTTACACTGAAGTCTTTCTCTGTATTGAATACTGCTACCTTCAACACCAATCATGACAACGTTGATCTTAGATATTAAAAATAGACAACATATCTATGTCAAATAATATGTTTACATATTAAAGTCCACCCGCACATTGAGCGGGCACTGCTGCTAGAACAAGCCAAAAATAAAAAAAATTAAAAAAAAATTTGATGTTACCAAAATAAGTCAGCTAATTGGTAATTTTTGCAATATATTTAAGTTGTAGGGACTACTTTGAAATGGATGGCCATATTCTCCTTCTTGACACAACTAATTTTTTATTCTTAAGAACGACTGGATCGATCAGTCACTACACCACATAACATCTTTAGAGGCTGTTTTTTTAGCATTTTTAGAGACGGTTTGGCACAGTTAGTAAAAATAGGAGGTGTTAAAAATACTAATAAACCGTCTCTAAAAATGGCGTGGCTAAAAATAAGCCAGATTAGAAAAAAAATTTTCTACATCTTTAGAGGCGGTTTTTAATAAAAACAGCCTCTAAAGATACATCTTTAGAGGCTGCTTTTTTATTAAAAACCGTCTCTAAAGATAAATCAGATTCGAAAAAAATTCATCTTTAGAGGCTGTTTTTTTATTAAAAACCGCCTCTAAAGATACACCAAATTCGAAAAAAAATTAAGATACATCTTTAGAGGCTGTTATTAATAAAAAACCGTCTCTAATAATAAAACAGAATTAAAAAAAAAAATTTAAAATTTGGGCTAGCCCCATTTTTTGCTAGCCAGAAATAGTACCATTTTGTACCAATTGGTACTAGCACAAACAATTCATAATTAACAATCATACAAACAATTCATAACAGTCATTCAAAGTAATACATGCATAAAAGTCGTTCAATTAACAACAATTCACACAAGTCTATGAAAATATGCATAAAAGTCGTTCAATTAACAACAATTCACACAAGTCTACGAAAATATGCATAAAAGTCATTCAAAGTCAAGTTGAGATCTTCGTCCTTATAGGGTTCACCTACCGGCTTCAAAACCTATATTCAATTAAACATATTCAATCGGTAAAAATATAACTAGTTAGTTTCAAAGTAATTCAATTAAACTAATTAATAACTAAATCCTAATTAATTCATATATACCTGTGGAATCATCCTATATCCCATGTAATAAAAAAGGATCAACTGCAAGTTCCTCATGGCATAATACCCGCAATCTGTTCCGTTCAGTTGACGTGGACTCTACAAGTAATAACAAAAATTGTTACTATTAATATTAAATCTAATAAATGAGAAATTAAATGAAACTATATATTAGTCTAGTTGTGTATCGGAATGAAGTCAATATCGAAACGATCAGCAATTCTAATTCTTTTTAAAGCACTGCAACATTAAAATATGAAGTTAGAAGAATTGATCAGTAGATAATAAATATGTTGACTAAAACAATTTACGTGTTGCACGCCTTTATGATTGGAGAATCATACATATCGTCATTTAGAGAATCCACAATCCACATTTTTTTTTGGATGGGAAGTGCGATAACAACCACATAATGATTCCTGCAATTACATATTTAAACTTTGTTGATATTTGTAACATTAAATCGCAAATTACAAATCTTAGAGTCAAAGTTAAGAATTTGTAACTAACACATTCTGATGTATCGCAACATGATAACATGACTTCCTTTTGGCGAAGGCGTTTACGAAGTAGGCCAATGATCCTTGCACATTTCTAATAATATCATCTCCCGAGCTTCTTTCATGATCGAAAAACTTCAAATCATTTATTTTCATCTCCTTGCAATAACCTCTAGCCCACCTGCATATTGTAAATATATATATACAATTCTTTATATGCATATTGTATTTATAGCTATATATTATATTGTAATAGTCATCAATCGATTATTGTTAATTTGAAAAATACTTACATGGTCCAAACTTTCAGGATTGGAACTTCAAGCGGTTTTCTTTTGAAGACACCGTCGATGAGATTGAAATCAACAATGCAATGGTCTAACTCTATGCCTTCAAACTTAGCCGTTATCTTGAAGTACGTCTGAGTAAGGTCCGTCATCATCATATAGCTGTGCAATTCGAATGCATTGGGCCCAAGCCGGCTCAATTCCTCCTCGGTGCAAAACGGATCGCGCATTTTCAATACTTCGTCCACTAAGTACACACCCGCTTGGTAATCTTCGTCGACTTCATCCGATTCCTCATTCGCTTGCTCTTCCTCGTGGTGCTTTGCTTTCTTTTTGGCCGGAGATTTCTCAAAAGGTGGATGTTGTTGCGGTACTTGCCTCAAACTCCCCTTGAAATCAATACATAAGTCATAAATCAATATTTCTGAAATTAATTAATATCTAAGTTAGAAAAGTATGTAAGATTTACCAATTTCGATAAATCGGGATCCACAAGATGACTCGGCAACCTTAGAAATGAGTTTTGGAGCATGCCGAGACGATCGTCTCCATTGGGAGGTGGAAAAGGTGGCTCCAAATCACTCGCATGAGGAAAGACTTCTAAGAGCTGTACCCTAAACTCCCCATCACCCAATGGCTCTCCGTGGACCGTCTCAGGCTTGGAAGTACGTGCAAACACCATAACTCTTGGGACGTACACCGTAGTAAAATTATTTCCTGCGAGGAAGAGCAAGGCTTCCATAGAACCCTGCAATTATAAGCAAATACGAGACATATTAATTACATATGCTAAATCATAAATTCTAAATAATTGAAATCAATATTTTGTATACCTGAATAAATGGGTTAGGCATCGGATGTGGCTGATTATTGCTGATAGCATTATGAGGGCTTGATTAAAAACTGGATCGAGCCCTAGCGGTGGTATTGATTGCTGCCCCCCCTGCGACCACATCCGAGAGAAGCTCAGCTCCATTTGTCTAGCTACTTCCTGCTGCACTTGCTCCCTTACCATTCGATCGATTTCTTCTTTGGTGTAGGTCTTGCATGTCCTTGTACCCTTGCCATATACTTGTTTCACGCCGGAAAAATGAGGGTATCCTCTCAACCGTCCAGAGTGCTCTTTGGACCCAATTGAAGCCGTCAAGATGTCATTATGACGATGCGCTTTAAAATCACCTGACTTAGCTAGTTCAGCTAGTTCAACCTGTCATAAAAAATAATTCAAGTAAGTCTAAATTGAATTCGTTGGATACATCAATACCATATTTATTGGAGTTATCATACGTACCGCTTTGTCAACAACTTGCGCAACCCGTTCATTTGTAGCAATAAGCTCACCCTTTTCATTTTTCTTGGAGCGTGCCCTGCTCCATCTATAAGACCTGCTGTCTACTTCCTCGCTAATGACGTATGTCGCACCATGGACCACTTCTCCTAGAGTGCGAGGCATGTCCTTCTTGGCAGCATTTTCTCGTCCTTTTTTACTCAATTCCTATTAGAAAATTCAAATGAGTTATAAGTATAGCAAAAAATAATAAGCTATTAAAATAGACAAAAGACTTGTTTCATACCGCAAACTCAGGGGTTAGATAATATTCATCGAATTCGGACCATTCTTCCTGTGCGATATTATGTTCATCCAAAGGGTTCCCTACATTTTTCGTGGGATTTAACCTATATTTCTTATTCTACAATAAGAAGAAAGACACGTTATAATTAAAGTCAATCAAGCAATTGTGATTAAAACTAATGTTAAAAATATATTATCTTACCAATCTGTATTTATGAGCCCTCCATCGTATGCACACAAAGACAAAATCTTTTGTCTAATTAATGGTGAAATGTTATCCGGTATATTCCACGTCTTGACTATAACGAGGTACAAGTCTAATCTCATCTCTTTTGGCACATCTAGCCACTTTTTATAACTACATTACAACCAATTAATATCATTATCAAGCATTCACATTCATATATTTATATTTATATTTATATTTATATATTTATACCTGATAGGAATCATCTGTCTTGTTTTTATTGCCACATTCCTCGTGAACTCATGAGCATTATCACCGGTAGGCGCCCCTTCATTGTCGAAATCGACAGTCAAGCCAATACCAGCGGCTATCTTCCCTGCCGTCTTGTTGCACTTTGCCGTTGATCTTTTTCCCCTTTTGCTACCCGATGGCACATTAGGATTTGGCATCAATTCGTCATCCTCATTCACTATATTATCGTCGTCCATATTCGATTGGGGAATCTCATCCGGATTCGACATTGCTGCAATCATAGCAGAATAATAATACACAAAATAATTAACACAAAGATTAAGACAATAATTAGCACGATCACTACATATAATAATTAGAACATCAATTCATAACCATAACAATAATTAGAACATCAATTCATACAAACCCATAACCCTAAATAATAACTGACATAAGTAAATATAAACCATAACCATAACCATAACCATAAACCATAAACATAATCCATTGTAATTTAACCCATTTTTAAAAAATCATCTACATAAATTGTAGTATTTCATTAATTTTTTTAAAAAATTCGGCATAACCTCCCCTAAATATGAGTGTTTTACCAAAATTCAAATATTAATAACCACCCAATTTCAATTCCCATATCAATACCCCAAGATATAAAGCATATAACACCATACAACTGTTTGTTTATGTACTTGTTTGGACTTTTACAGTCCAGTCAGTGTCCCCTATCACAATTAGCTAGGATGACAAATTAACATCTATTCCTTACAAACAGATTACAGATTTGTATGTAGACATGAAAGTTCAGTACCTTATTATATCTGAAGAAAGAGTGTACCAAGGGGCTAATGCAAGGATCGCCTCAATCTGAAAATTTTAGGGACTAAATTATATATAATAATTTTTACATAATTTTATTGTTTGTTAGGGAAAAAATTTAACTATCAATTTCTAAGACAGAAGAGGAGACCAACCCAGTAGCCAAACAAATCTTTTATTTGTACATAGCCAAACAATGTTAACCTCATGTTCTGTGTGAATGTAATTTTTTTTTTTATTTCAATATTATTGTCGGCATATATCAATTTCATCATATAAAAAAAATATAAAGTGATCACTGAATAAATCGAATTAAAATGTTAAAAGAGGCCCGCTTAAAATATATTACAACACAAAATGCAACAAACCTAAGTAGTTGCGACTCCCTTTAAAGAACGAACATTAGACTTACAGTGATTGGCAAACTTTCAGCTCAGTGAAAGCAATATAATTTTAATTATTTTTCCAAATTAACAGGGATCGATCACTTTTCGATATCACTTGAGGTGGTAAAGGACTATCAATACAATTTAACTATCAATTTCGGCCAATACTAGATTAAAAGAAGAAGGCAAGAGGGAAGAGAGAGAGGACCTTACGAAGAAGAAGGTGGAGGCCGGAGTGGATCTCGTACGTGAGCGGTTTCGGCGGAGAGATGAGGCGGAGAGAGGGTGGTTTCCGAGAGAGAGGAGTGTAGCGGCATAGATGAGGCGGAGATAGGGGGTTTTGACGGAGAGATGAGGCGGAGAGAGGGGTTTCGGCGGAGAGATGTGCACAAGTGAGTGAGCTAGAGAGTGAGCTATAGGGTGAAGTTTTTTTGAACGACGTTGAGTGAGTGAGTGAGCTAGAGATACAGCTTAGCTAGAGAGAACGACAGAGTATGAGCAGTTTTGAACGTTTAAAAAAAAACCAGAATCTTTTCATTAGAGACGGTTTTTAAACTAATAACTGCCTCTAAAAATAGATCAGGTTTTTTTTTGGTTCTATCGGCTTTATTCTTTTTAAAAAAACCAACTATATGCCATTATTAGAGGCGGGTTTTATACAAATAACCGTCTCTATTGATAATATCCGATTTTTAATATTTTTTTATTTTTTGTTTTTTTAATTAGTTAAATATTTTATATTTTAACTATTATTAACTATTTGTAACATCAAATATTTTAGTATTTTTAATAGTTGAATATTTTTTAACATTATATATTTTTAATATTTTTTAATTTTCTATTTTTTAATTAGTTAAATATTTTATATTTTAACTATTTTTAACATCAAATATTTTTTAATATCAAATATTTAAGTATTTTTAATAGATAAATATTTTTTAACATTATATATTTTTAGTATTTTTAATAGTTGAATTTTTTTGAACATAAAATATTTTTTAAAAATCGGAATTGATCTTTAGAGGCGGTTTTTAACTCAAAAACCGCCTCTAAAGATCAATTCAGATTTTTAATGTTTTTTTATTTCCTGTTTTTTTAATTAGTTAAATATTTTATATTTTAACTATTTTTAACATGAAATGTTTTAGTTTTTTTAATAGTTGAATATTTTTTAACATTATATATTTTTAATATTTTTTTTATTTTCTGTTTTTTTAATTAGTTGAATATTTTTTTTCTATTTTTTTAAGTAGTTAAATATTTTATATTTTATTTATTTTTAACATCAAATATTTTAGTATTTTTAATATATAAATAATTTTTAACATTATATATTTTTAGTATTTTTAATAGTTGAATTTTTTTTAACATAAAATATTTTTTAAAAATCGGAATTGATCTTTAGAGGCGGTTTTTAACTCAAAAAACGCCTCTAAAGATCAATTCCTATTTTTAATGTTTTTTTTATTTTCTGTTTTTTTAATTAGTTAAATATTTTATATTTTAACTATTATTAACTATTTTTAACATCAAATATTTTAGTATTTTTAATAGTTGAATATTTTTTAACATTATATATTTTTAATATTTTATTTATTTTCTGTTTTTTAATTAGTTGAATATATGTTTTTTATTTTCTGTTTTTTTAATTTGTTAAATATTTTATATTTTAACTATTTTTAACATCAAATATTTTAGTAATTTTAATAGATATTAAATTGTTCAATATTATATTTTATCTTTTTAGTATTCAATATTAAATTCTTCTATTAAAAAAAGGAAAAATTTCTCAAATAGATCAATATTTAAGTACATACTTCAAATAATTCAACATTTAACTAGTCTTTTCATTGGAAGTTGTAACAAAATAATTCTATATTTAACTAGTCTTTTGTGGTGATTTTGGTCGGTTTACCCATGTGCCTGCTTCTTGGAGATTGGAACGCAAATTAGATTCTAACTCTTCGGCTTGTAACGGTGTTCCATCAATACCTGTGAAAAATAGTAATATTATAATTATGTGTATATATGGTACCAAATTAATTCCATCATGTAATTGTTATTAATTAGAAAAAATACCTGTGGAGAATGGCGCTATTTCATCAAATTGGTCATATTCTTCTTCGTCTACGACATCTTCAACGCCAATAATTCGTCTTTTTCCCTGGAGTACCACATGTCGTGAGCTGTCGGCCGGATCAGAAATATAAAAAACTTGCATTGCTTATTTGTTTGCAAGTATAAATGAGTCATATGCATATCCCAACTTTCTTAAATGAACGGTTGTCATTTGAGACACTTTTTCTTTTTTAACTGCACTTTGTTTGATCCATTTACAATCAAACACGAGTATCCTGAATGCATTATAATCAAGTTCCCATATTTCTTCAATCCAACCGTAGTACGGCTCTGATGACTTTCCATCACTTGATATGGCTTCTATTTTGACTCCACTGTTTTGTACTGTGCTTTTGCCATCTTGTTTCTTAGTATACCAAGTAAATCCATTCAGGTCACACCCTTGATATGTGTATACATTCGCATTGGGACCATTCGCAAGGTATTTCACAGTTTCATTCTCAGACGGGCATAGTCGCACTTTGTTTCTAAACCATTTTACAAAGCTTTTGTCGTGCTCCTTGGTGATCCAATTTTCACTTTTTTGAGGATTATGCTCTCGCAACTCTGCTATGTGTTCATCCACATAGGGGGCCACAACGGCTGCTTGTTGTAGAATTTTACGATGGGCTTTTTCTCTCCTTTCAAGTTCCACTGTAATTATTTTCAAACCAAGTATACTTTTCCCCAGAAGTCTTCCGTCGTGCCGATTCTTCGGCAGGCCAATAGGTTGAAGTCCATCAACATAGTCAGTATAAAATTCAATAACCTCTTCGGCTACATATCCTTGAACTATGCTCCCTTCGGGTCGAGATCTACTTCTGACTAACCTTTTCAATTAGCTCATCGCTCTTTCGAAAGGGTACATGTACCGCAAAAATATCGGACCGCACGAACTTATCTCCCTGACTAAATGAACAGTCAAATGCACCATTATCACAAAGAATGACAGAGGAAAGTACATCTCTAGCTCGCAAATGGTCTGATAAACACCGGATTCTATCTCTGTCAATTTTTCAGGATTAATCACTTTGGAGCAAATTTCATTGAAGAAGTAGCACAACATAGTGATAGAGTTCCGAACTTTTTCCTTAAAACATCGTCGAATCGCAACCGGGAGCAACTGGGTCAACAACACATGATAGTCGTGCGACTTCATTCCAATCAATTTCATATCCTTCAACGATACCTTCTTTGAGATATTAGTGGAATAATCGGTCGGAACCCTAGTAAACTTTAAGCAATTCAACAAACTCATTTTCTCATTTTTGGTCAAAGTATAAAGTGCATCGGGCAACCAATCCCGTCTCTTATTAGTATCTGGCACCTCAGCTAAGTCCAGTCGGATCCCCATTTCGACCATGTCTTTTCTCACATTGGAATTGTCTACTTTTCCTTGAGCATTTAAAATCAAAGCAATCAAAGCTTCATAGATGTTCTTAATGATGTGCATCGCATCCAAGCAATGCCTAACATCCAAATACGCCCAGTATTCGAGTTTCCAGAATATATATTTTTTCTTCCAATTACCATCCGGGATTTTATTCGCAAATGGTTTCCCCAATTTGATTTTAAGATCCTTCACCTCCTCGTATACCTGCCTTCCGTTTCTTGGTATCCGTGCCCTACGGGTCTCGATTTTGCCATCAAATTTGGTTTTGTAATTAGCCCGGCGGTAAGAGTGATTACGGTTAAGGAACCTACGATGTCCCAAGTAAACAGTTTTCCTATAATTTGATAACCACTGAGAATGTGTTTCCTCTTCGCAAATAGGACATGCCTTTTCTCTTTTGTTCTTGTAACCCGACAAGTTTCCGTACGCGGGAAAATGATTAATCGTGCAAAAAATCATCGCACGTAGGGTAAAATAATTTTTTGAATAAGCATCAAATACCCTCACCCCTTTCTTCCACAACATCTCAAGGTCTTCTATTATTGGAGCCAAGTACACATCTATATCATTGCCCGATTGTTTTGGACCAGAAATAAGCAACAACATCATCATATATCTTCTTTTCATGCATAACCAGGAAGGAAAATTGTAAATAACCAATAGAACTGGCCATACGCTGCGATTTCTGCTCATGAGACCGTAAGGATTCATTCCATCCGTGCACAGTCCCAATCTCAAATTCCTAGGTTCGCTGCCGAAATCTGGAAAATGACTGTTTATGTTGTTCCACTGGGTTGAGTCCGCGAGATGTCTGATCATTCTATCTTTCTTTCTGCCTTCCGCGTGCCACCTCAGCAATTTAGTATCTCTTGAATTACCAAATAGACGCTCAAACCTTGGTATTATCGGCAAATACCATATTTTTTTCGCAGCTGGCCTCGTTTTACAACTGTCTTCATCATCCTCCAAATCATCGTCCCTTAGCTTGTACCTTGATGCATTGCACATTGGGCATTTATGAAGATTCTCATACTCATTCCGAAATAGTATGCAATCATTCGGACATGTTGAAATCTTCTTTATTTCCAAGTTCAGAGGACACAATAATATTTTAGCCTTATAACATATATCTGGCAATGTATTTTCTACTGGAAGCATTTCTCGTAAAAGACCGAGCAAAGATGTCAAACTTTTATCGCTCCAATTATTCTTGGCTTTTAGGTTATACAGTTTGAAAACCATTTTAATTTTTGAGAATTTATCCTTATCACAACCGGGATATAGAGGTGCATTACAGTTTTCATCAAATTGTTAAAAAATCTCAGGAAAATGATCATCAATAAAACCATCTGGCATTTCGTTCATCATTTCATCCAAATCATTATCTCTATTGTCATCACCACATTGTTGTTGACTTACATTTTCTCTATTTTCTATATTCACACCCACAAATACATCATCTCTATTATCTCTATTTTCTGAATATGATACATTAATACTAGTCCCAACTTCAGTCTGATCTTCTAACTTTTCCCCATGATAAACCCACCGGAGGTATTTTGGTGTTGTCATCCATCCACGTTGAATCAAATGAGCTCTAATAGTTTTAATATCATGGCTCTGCATTGTTAACACAACGCTTACAAGGACAAAGAATTTTTGGCTTTCCTGTTGACTTTCGATGCTCTTCCGCACAATGTATGAATTCCTCAAGAACTTCAACAAAATCATCAGAGATACGTGAACTGAACATGTACTTCTCCCTTTGATCCATCTGTGAATATCATAATATATATCCAAAAGTCAGGGTTTAGAGTTTGTAGATTCAATGTACGATTAGGTTTTCGGGCCGGTTACCATCCTAACCCACTCTTTGGATACTCTGTCTCATTAGCGAGCGACGCTAGATGCAATCTGTTGTTTGAGAAAAATTCGGCAGCATTTCCCCTTATGTTCCCTGAATGCACCAACACACGATTGCTCGTGAGGACGCATCCGTGGGAACATAAGGGGAAATGTTACTGAATCTTTCCCAAACAACAGATTGCATCTAGCGTACCACTCGCTATCCTAAATGAGGCAGAATATCCAAAGAGCAGTCCTCGACTGGGAACTATCCGAGATTAATCCCTAATGGATTAATCTCGGACGGGCACAACCTAAAATAGTTCAAATTCCGACAATATGGTCCTATATGACAATACACTAATATATGCAAATGCCAAACATATAATTAATTAATAATGCAAGCTAAATTGACTATTTTAAGAAATTAAAATTGTCGAGGGTTAAAATATAAAATAACCGAAATTATCGATGATTGACTTGCTTTAATAGAATCACCTTTGCCTTTATCAACCTAATTTTTGAGCAGTTAATAAAAAATAAATTACAAATACAAAAAAATAATTTAAATAAATAATTAAATCATCAATAATAATTAAAGAATATACCTCAAATGCTATTTTTTTAACTTCTATTTGCTCTCCTTGGCTTCCTCTTCCTATTTTTCAATTTTTCCAAATTTTTCTAAAATTTTAGCTAATTTAAATAGGTGGTTTTGATTAGTGCAGGAAATCTCGGTTTGGGAGGAAAAAATAATGGCAGCAAACAGATCTAGAGAGAAATGTCGGATTGGGGTAGAAGGAAGAGTTATAAAAATTTGTTTATTTTTAGAGGCGGTTCTCCAAAAATGCGAAAAAAAATCCAGAAAAAGTTTTCATTTTGAGAGGCTGTTTTTTATATAAAACCTTCTCTAAAAATACATATTTTTATAGGCTGTTTTTTGAAAAAATGCCTCAAAAAATGTGAAAAAAATCCAGAAAATTTTTTCATTTTTAGAGGCTGTTTTTTATAAAAAACCGTCTCTAAAAATGCATATTTTTAGAGGCTGTTTTTTGAAAAAACCGCCTCTAAAAATGCGAAAAAAATCCAAAAAAATTCTTCATTTTTAGAGGTTGTTTTTTATTAAAAACCGTCTCTAAAAATGTGATTTTTAGAGGCTGTTTTTTATAAAAACTGCCTCTAAAGATAGACAACCATTTTTTTGTTTTTTGCAAAAAAGTTTAGAAATGGTTTTTGTTAAAAACCGCCTCTAAAAATAATCGACAAAAATTTCCAAAATGCCACTGGTAATTTTTAGAGGCGGTTTTATGGGGGATGTCTCTGAAAATAATTTTTGTTGTGGTGAGTATTGATATGAACAATTGATGCTTTGATGTTTGTACTCCTAACAAGATGATGTTTAGTAAAATTAAAAAAGTACAAAATCTTAATATACAAAACAGCATAACTAAATAATAATCTTTGGTACTTAATTGTACTTTGAGAAAGAAAAAGTTTGATAACCCATGATCTACGAGTATCAATTTAAGTTCTTCAGAAAAAGTACAGTTCACTGAAAGTATAGGGAACCTGTAAGTATAGGTAAACACTACTACAAGTAAATTAGAGACAAATGGGTTAACCGGCTCTGCCATGTCACTAATCATTATCATCTACATCTATGCAAGGAAAAGATAAATATGACAAACTCGAGTAGTGAGTTCTCAGTCAATTTAAATTACTGACCAAAGTTTTGACAAATTATGCAACAATCAATCTAAATTATTGGCCAAAGAAATACAATCAAGCTCCAGTTAGCATCATATAAACTAAATATTAGTGACAGCTTTTATCTAGGTTCAATGAAACTAGAGAGTTGTCTTTTCTTTTCTTTTCAGCGAAAGAAAATGCATTTTCATTGGCTTAATTAAGAAAAAGATTAATTTGGACATTCTAAGTAAAGCCAACACATAATTTTGTTTCAATCGACATTCCACTTAAAGTAGTTGAAACCTCTCTCTACAGACTACTTGAAATTTTTAAACGAAATCCCCAAAATTGGAGTATTGCACAAATCTACGATTTCATCAAAATTTACAACTCGGGAATAGAAAATGCACAAATTACCTGTAGCCGCTGCTGATTTGGCCTCGTTCCCACTAATCCCACCCAGCGATGCTAGGTTTTAGGATTTGTAACACCTTTACTCTTCGCAGCTGAGCATGGAGTCGAAAATGAAAAGTGATAGAAACGGAGGGCGGAGAACCGAGTTGTGGCAGTAGAAAAAGAGGGAGAGAAGCGGGAAGAGTTGCAGGCTTGCGGCACTAGACGGAGAGGGAGAGTTCTTCAATCTGGTGGAGATCGAGAGAGAGAGAGAGCGTTTGTGTCATGGCAGAGCCGGTTAACCCATTTAGGTTTTTAGGTTTTAGGTTTTTATTTTCTTCTTTCGATTGAGCATGAGAGGCAGTCTCAAACGGAAGAGGAAATTAAAATTAACGGAGACCCTAGCGCTCTAGTCGTTCAGCGCTTGAAATCTAAGTTGTCCGATTAATTACTGCACTAATCTGAACTCGATTCAACGGATACAAACACTAAAGCATAAGCCTCCTATGCTTTAGAAAACATTTTAGCCAATCTCTATATATATATATATAAGAGAATATCTACTGTGAATAATAAAAAATCCCAATTGCTGGCTAATGAGTTTGACATTCCCAACAGATATCATGTATGATGATCAATTCAACCACAATTGTTGGCTAATCATTTCAACAAGCGGACCTACAGAGAGTACAATACCTGAATACCTATTGTACCCCTAAGTAATGAACAGCTGTGATTTACGAACCAAATTAATCGCAGGATAGCTCTTCACTTGATCTTTTTGTAAAGCTGATTTTCTGAATTCCGGGTCGTCGTCACGGTCCTATAAAGAACGTGAGAACCATCAAAATAGGTGAATAGAAATACAACCCCCCTTTGTTGAATTCTTCAGGTTAGTCAGCTTCAAGGTTTAAATAGCGGCAGCTACAACCGATATAGCGGAATTGAGTGTTGAAACGCTACCACGCTATAGATATAGCGCTTACAATAGCGGGCGATATAGGCGATAAAGCGCGGGCATAGCGGTCAGATAGCGCAAGCATAGCGGGTCACGTGATTAGTAGCAGCTTCAGTGCCACGCGCGCACATGTTGCTGCGATCTGATGCCAACCCATTAGTTATATAGTATCCGGTAGAAGCTAAATCTACCGTGTGGGACTAAAGTTAATAGTTGAAAACCGGACAGAACAAATGGCAATAAATTGCCGAAGGTGGGAATCGATCTCCCATTGTTTGGTATAGGGTCCAATGCATTAACCACCCAGCCAAGTTGCTTCTTATAATATAATTGTTTTATGTTTTTTATATATACGATATAAAATCCGCTATGTCCGATAGCGGCCGCTAAATGGCCGCTATCCGCTATCCGCTATGATACTAGCATGGCCGCTACGCGTCCGCTATCCGCTATTTAAACCTTTGGTTAGCTTGACGCACCCGTTAATTCGGTAGGACTTACTACGAATATATTTTTGGACCGTTATTTTACTGACTTCATTATTTGATTATGAACGATTAGTATAAGGGGACAAGAAAGCAAGGAGAAACTAAAGTCAAAATCAGCTGCATTTTTTTTGGGGGTGAAAGCTTGGTATAAGTCAGCAGTATAATACTCAGCAGTAAATCGTTTACCAGGGTTTCTTAAGGTCAGATCTCTCTCTCTCTTTAAAGATCTATTTTTAGTAATTTCAATCGTATAAGTAAATTATCCTGTACGAACATCTCTTTAATTTTTAATTTTATCATCTCTTTTGCAATTTTGCGATTTCAATCGTATCGAGTTTTGTTGGGTCTCTCTTCAAATTCGGAAAATTCTTGGATAAAAGCTTCAATGTTGCGATTGAATCTTCAATTCAATATATAATTTTGTGTAATTTTAATTTAGGCCCTGTGTAAGTGGGTAGAGAGGAAAGGAGGAAAAGATTGAGATGGCAGCTTCCAAGCTTCAAGCCCTGTGAAATCACCCTACCGGCCCAAAAACTAGTTCTCTCTCTCAAAACAGAAATGATATGCACCATCCATTTAATTACCATCCATTATCATCCACAGACTTCATTAGGCCTTATTGGACTTTCAGAAGAAAATCCACGCGCTCCAGCAAAACGCGAAATGACGTCATCAAGAATTTTCCGTGTGATGAGCGACCATTGGACACGTGATGACGTCAGCAAATGTGGTTCGATTAAAAATCGTAAGGGTTAAACTTAAAGTGTATATGTGTTCAGTTAGTTTCAATATAAATTTGAATTTTCGTATCTATGTGTTCACTTTAACACTTTAAGGTTTGAATTTTAAGTGTATATATATATATATTCTGTTAGTTACAAGTAAAAATTGATTTTTCGTGTTGTTGTGTTCAGTTAAACACGTCAAGGGTTAATCTTAATGTGTTCATATGTTCAGTTAATTGACACAAAAATTTATTTTTGTGTTTTGTGTTCAGTTAAACACGTTACGGGATTAATTTAAAGTATTTATGTGTTCAGTTAGTTGCAGTAGAAATTTGATTTCATATTTTTTGTGTTGAATTAAACTAGATAAGGGATCAATTAAAATTGTTTAATTGTTCAGTTAGATGCATCTGTAAATTAAAACACTAGTCATTTATTAAGAATAATATCCATTATTTCAACAAACTAAACAATTACATCGATAATAACATCCATTATTAATAACACGAATCCTACACAGTTTTAACCACTACAAACTAACACAATTCATCGACTCCTCCTTCGAATCCTTCCGCACAATTCTTCTCACCATGTCCTATAATTCCTACACAAACAAAAAAAAAAAACAATTGAGATAAATTTAGTTCTTAACAAAATTTTCTTCTAAAATGAACATGAGAGAAATCAGAAATTGACATTGAAGAAAAATTGTAACATGAAAAATCGATGAGCATTTCACTTAAAAAAAGGTAAGATACAAAAATTTGTAATTGAAGAAAAATGGTAGATCTGAAACCTAAACATGAAAGAATGGTAGTAGTGCACTTAAATAGAAATAAATCAGTAGTTTGAGAGGATCGTGAGTCGTAACTCGAGGGAAGAATGAAACCTGATAGAGATATATCGGCGGAGAAGGAAACCTGGCGGAGGGGAATGAAGTGGCGGAGGAGAAGATCGATCGGCGGAGAAAGATACACGGAGAAGGATCACCTTTGTCGTGAAGGATCGGCGGAGGAGGATCGGTGCTGAAATATCGCCTCAGAATCCTTTTCTCTCTTCTCTGATTGCAACTAGGGTTTGGAGAGAGAGGGGAGGTTTCAAGTATATATGGAGAGGCCCAGGCCCTGGCCCATAAAAGTCTATTTTGAGCCCATAGATGGTGTGGATGGTAAAAGGATGGTGAGTAGTAATTACCCTTTCAAAATCTAGCACAAATTTCCACACAAGCACACACATACTTCAAAAGGCTACCAACATTAATTGTGTTTGGTATTTAAATATTGTCATATTTGATCACATTTCATTTTTGGGCCCCTACATTCAAATGGGGAATCAGTATTGCCAACATTACTGACTTCTCCAAACCTCCATAGAAGATCTCTTATCCTCAGCAAATTGGTATGTTCATTACTTTTCCCAAATTACCCCAGCTATTCTTGTGTTAGAACATGCTAGTTAGAATGAGAATGAATGATAAATGATTACTGTTTTAATTTGAACTCATAAGCGGGCAAATCTTTGTATAGTTACCTAAAACCCTTTTCGTGAGGAGTAATTGTGCAGCTTTATCTCATGTGTCCCTATGAACGATATTGAATGCTGGATGCAAATGCGATATGGTCTTTTTTCCTAACGTGTTTGGATGGGAGGCGAATTAGGAATAAGCTCCAAATTCCTTATTCGGGTGAAAACCAAACAACTCAACAAGAATAAGGAATTTGGGTTTATTTGGGTGCTTATTCATATTCTAACAACTTAGAATATGAATAAGGAATATGAATAAGGCCTTCCCTATTCAAATTCCTTGTAGTTTGTAAAACTGATTACTTTCCTAAGCTCTACATTTAGTCTGATGCAGTGTTTCAGAATGCTCTCATTCAGTAATAACAGGTTCGACTGTTACAAAGTAAATGAAAGACACTTTAAAGGAATGCATATCATTTATATTGTTAGGTAGAGGTACTGCATTAGGTTCCGGTGCATACTGGTTTCCAAAGGAGAAAGAAGAAAATTAAATTATTTTGTCTTGTAACTGGACTGAGTCAGATATACAACCTGGTTTGATTTTTGTTGATGTGCAGCTGTTAGTTGCACTGGACTCGTCTGGTCTCGTTATAGCATGGTCATTACTCCGGTATGTACTATGATCTATACTATGCGTATTTATTAATTTCTGTCCTTGTACTTTGCAATTGACAAAGAGCACCTGAAATTTACATATTTGCAAGAACACCAAAATTTTCTTGCACTTGCTAAACATCCTTGAAATAATATTTTATGATCCAACCTTTTAAAGAATTTCATAGGTATCATTACATACTCCGTGTAAACCATCATAGAATTCACGTTGATGCACATAAGTCATAGTAAATACTTTTGATTTTGAATTTCCTATTTCCACTGGTTATAAAGGTTAAAAATGATTAATGGAGGCGGTTGGAGACATTTTTGAAATGAAGGGGGGAGAGAGGAACTATACATAGGACACTTTTGAATATTTATTGGGCTACCACATGGAATTGCTTGTTTCCCCATGCAAGCTAAAACCCTAAAAATTGAGTCCATTTTTTGTTTGAGGGTCAGGTGCTTATACATGTAAATGTTCATCATTATTCACAGAAGTAAATTATTGGTTCCATCTGTGGTTACCGTACAATAAAATTGAAGTTTGCAATTGTATTTTACACTTAACTGATTTACTTTTGCCCTGCATGATACCAGGATTTGCTCTGACAATATGCACTTATGATGTACTACAATTAAATAAAATGACCCTTAAAAGCTTGAGGATATAAATGATGTACTTTAAGTTTAATAATTTCATTTATTTTACATTTTCAGTGTTAATGTTGCTATGGCATGTACTGGCCTTTATCAACTCAGTAGGAAGATACAGTAAGTCCAATTAAGTGTTGTCATTATTATAATATTTTAGCTGTTTATTCATGAGCACTCACTTTCTAATTTAAAGATTTTGAATGCTTAGTTGGTAATTAAATGTGTAAAACTTGATTTTTGTAGGCAAGATTACCTATCTGAGGAGGCAGAAAAGGCACCAGTAGAAGGTTGATTTAAAAAACGAATAGAAAAAGAAATGATTCAAATGCAATGTGGCATCACAACCGGGAACCAATATTCGTTCTTTAATTTTGAATTTGTAAAGAATAATTATAAACCTTATTTAGGCAAAGTATTCTGCTATTTTCATTTTGTTTGTATTTTTCATTCAAAGCTGCTTCTTCCAGTTTGCACTAGTAGAAGAACATTAACACCGAATAAGGCAATTACACTTGATTTTTAGCTTTCTTTCTTAACATTTTGCTTTTATGCTTTACAAACGTAGCGCATATTTTTGGAGAATCCTATCATGTAAAGATTCGCATATATTTGTGGCGCCACTGTTTTTTTTTTTCCACTGTAATACAAAACTTCCGTTTGAGCTGGTGTATTCTCCCACCATTTGTAATGTTATACGTGCAATTGCTTTGCTTTATTCCCTGGCTTCTACTTTATGCTAAAAGCGCTCTAATTGTAACATCCGCTCAGTAATCTTACTCGCCCGATCCTAGTATGCACAGTGCACACCATTCAATTTTAAATTGATGTTTGCCGTGAATCCGCCTATCTAATTATATATGCGTCTTAAGTATAAAACTTTTTATTACAAATTTTACAAATATGTAATTTGTATTCAAACTGCTACATCACATGAAATCAGACTTTCTGGTAAAAGATAATTTTGTTCATCATCAGTCTCTCTCTAGTGGTGTGTTTGGATGATAGAAGAATAGAGAATTGGAATAGGGATTGGTGTAATCCTTATTCCTTATTCTAATACTAAGATTTTATTGGTATAGGAATAAGGGCCCGAATAAGCCCAAATTCCTTATTCCTATGATGTTTGTTTTTCACCGGAATAAGGAATAAGCCCCCGTACCTACTGCCTGCCTAACCAGTTCAACACAACCTTGCAAATTTAGCATTCTTCATTAGTCGAGTGCTTCACTGTGACACTGTAATATTTCTTTCATAGAGGCCTCAATAGTCCATCTTTGTCAAAATCCTGGCAATATATCTTCCGTTATAAAGTCCTTGACTCGTTTTCTCTGTATTTTACATATCTAGTTTACAATCTCATAGGGAAGTTTCTTTTTTTTGGGTAAGTTACCAGCGGTTTCAATTGATTGATAGAATGGCACCTTTACATTTGAAAACATGTGCTTCTCGTTAGAGCCTTGTACATGCCATAAAAACACAGAGAAAATTGAAACAACAACAAAAGGTCCTAATCCTTCAAGGGCTAAAAACGGAAGAGGCACTCAGGCCATTAAATTGTAGAAATCGACGTTGTTTATACAAGATTTTGTATCTACTTGAGAGATTCAAGATATTTTAAAGGATGTAAACCTTGGGACTTCTTTATACTGGATTTTGTATCTACTTTTGAGATTCAAGATTTTGTTTTGATTCAAAGTAAAGAAATCGTGTAACTACAATAATTCACTAAGAAAACCTTTTAAACAATTGTGCGGTACAATTAAATCCAACGAACCTTTTCAAGTATTCAGCGTCCTATACACAGAAAACGATTTTCATTACTTTTTCAACCACTCTTATATGCATGTTGTTTCAAATAGTTATATCGCCAAACATTTAAAAACTGACTGTGACACCACCTGTTGTTGTATGCAGTTTGTTCTTGCATATTTCTACTTATTTTTTGAATTAATCCTACGGGTACATATAATTTTGAAGAATATGCCGGTGATTGATAGATAACATCTCTTTATTTTTTGCATAATTAAGTCCAATTTTTCTTTTGGAAACCGATCCTCTCAGAGGCAACCCCCTGCGAGGTTGAGGAACACCGCTTCGATCCCCCCTCCCCGCAAGACCCACGCATCCTGCTTAGACACCACCCACCCTGCCCCGACCCCACCCCCTGCGAAGCCAACTCCCAATGGAGTTGCAACATAGACTGTTGAGTGTTGACGCCCATCTATATATTATTATTTGACTGAGATTTCACATTTCATGAGGATTAATAAGACACACAAAACCGGATGCTTTTTAATCATATCTCTTCCATTTAATTTGTCCCCACTTTAAGAGAAAATGGACATCTTCATTTATGTGATTTAGCACAAAATATTGCATTATCTTTTCATTTTACCATAAAGTTTTATATGCACGCGCATAAAAAAAATATAAACAATACAATTAATATAATTTTCAATGATAAACTATAGAAAATTTTCAAATATTTTAGTTTTGTAATTTAAGAAATTTATTGACGTTTTGAAACGTTTGAGGGCTTTTTCATATCTATTTGTTAAAAAAAAATAAAGTACATAATCACAAAATTATAATAAATTTAATAATATCAAATTTTCTATTTTGGATTTTCAAACTATTTTTTGTATTAGTATATTTTCAAATGCTATGCAATTGTTTATTTTCAAATTAAATTAGTTGTTAAAAGTGATATGCGTTAGTATAAAAATATAAGTTGTTAAAGATGATTTCTTTTTTTTTTTTTTGCATTTTTATGCTTTCAATTGTTTATTTATTAATTGATGGTTAGATTAGCTTCCTTACTTAAATAGGTTTATGATATACTGATATACATTAACTTTCCATTTTTTTTTCATATATTTTTCAACGCACAAAACATAAATAAAATCAACATAAAAATGAAAATAAAAATAAATCGCGCTGCGCGATATTATGGCTAGTTTATTACTTAACGGAAATTGATCTCACATTAAGGAAATATTGTGATACTAGAAATTTCTACTAATTTTGAATTTTCTGAAATTTTGATGCACTTGCTTGATTTGTGTAATTTCTTTCATGAAATTAAGTTTTATTTGTATACCATTGTTATTGTAATTAGAATCTTCAAAATTCTATTTCTGATTATAAAAAGTTTACAATATCTTCCATGAACTTTTGTATACGAGATAGTGGTTTGGATGCCTCTTTTGTGAAGTACTAATATTTAATATAAAGAAAAATGTGAATTTCGTTCTCTTTCCGCTGTAGCAAGTGTAGAAAAGAAAATCATTTCCAATTCAATAATTTTATACTCTTGGTCTATTCTATTGTCTACTTATGTCTTGTGGAGCCCACAAAGAATACTAGCCTTTAACTCCACCAATTAAGTTTGCACCATGTTCAAATAGAGTTGTAAAGTTGGAACTATGGAGAACCCATCTCATAGATTTTTGGGTCTGGTTCCTTGCGCCTCCATCGATCCTTCTCTTTATTTTCAGGAATTTTCGTATAAAAAATCCAAATTAAAAAAGTAAAACGCAAAGCACCAAATTTACCTCAGTTTTTGCTAAAATAGCCTTCGCCAGGACGACATTGCTAACTGCGTTCTGTAGTTTAATAAGTGGGTCCCACAGTACTTGCGCCACGCTGTCACATAAGAAATATGCGTGTTTTTTTGGCTTGGGCCGACATCTCTAATTTCGGCCGTGCCCTTTATTTTTCTATTACAATCTCCATTTTCTCTCTCTCTCTCAATTCCGAACTTCATTTTTTTTTTTGGTAATTACTATTTACCATCCAACTAATTGCCATCCAGCGCCATCCAAAGCGCTCCTTCCTTCCCCTCTTTTATTTCCGCGTCTCTCTTCCCCTCCGTACCCTCCCTTTTTTTTTACTTCGCTCCCTCTTTCCGATCCCACCCTTCAACGAACCTCCCTCTTTCCGATCCCTCACTTCAACGAACCAGTGTCCTCCTCTGCCATCCTTTCGCGTCTACCATCTCTCCCTCCTCTTCTCCTACTCTCTCTCCTCTACCTCTATCTTTTTCTTGTTTTTTTTTTCATTCTCTTTTTGTTTTTTTTGTTTTCTTTCTCTTAAATAATCTTGTGTTCTCTAACAGTTAGTAATACTAAGGAATTATTTAATATGCCTAAGTGTTTAGTTTGTTACAATAAATGAGTATATAAGTTTACTCAATCAATATTACTAAAGAGGTATCTTATGGTTGTAACTGTTCATTTTATTTCAACAAAGCGGTATCTAATGGTTATAACTGTTCATTTTGTTTCAACAAGTGACATCTAATATCTATCAAGTCATTAATATTGAAGGAATATCTAATGTATATATATGTTCACTTTGTTAGTTGTATGTGTGCACTTTTCTATACGAATATGTTCACTTTATCTTTTTTCTATGAGTTCATTTTGTTTGTTTTGTGCTTTCATTTTGATTGTTATATGTGTTCAGTTTGTTTCTTATATTTGTTCAATTTGATTCTTTTTGTTCATCTTATGTTTGTATATGTTCATTTTATAGTTGCATATGTTCATTTTGATAAAGTGAGCAGAATTCACATGGTGATAGACGAAGAGGAGTAAGGTCGAGATAGGGGAAGGAGATGTAGTGGAGGGAGGAAAAAGCCAGGCGGAGGACGTCACAAGGGAGAAGAAAGAGGGCAGAGAAGGCGGAGGAGAGGAACAGAAAAGGGAGAGAAGGCGATATGGGAGGGGTGGCGGGGAGAGGCACGGGACAACGGAAGGCATCGGGGGAGGGAAGGGGAGGGGAGCGGAGATCCATTCTCAGCGCATTCTTTCTATTTTCGGCGCTGTGGATGGCGTGGATGAAAAATCGGTGGATGACGCTTATCATCCCCGATTTTTTTTCATCTCTCAGTGCTCTCACGCAGGTTTCTTCCGACACCTCACCCATACCTCTTCTCTCCTCTCCACGCAGCGGTGAAGCCCTCCGATCTCTTCTCCAACGTTGCCCTTTTGCTCTTCAGCAGTCAGATCCCTCCCTCATAGCAAGACCTCTTGTCTCCGATCTCCTCTCCCACGCTTCTCTTGTCCATCACCACCAATCTCCAGCTGCATCTTCTTTTGGCGCCACTAGTCTCCAGTGTTTAACCCTCTGTAGCTCTCTAAAGTAAGGAATTTATTCTATTAAACTTGATTTAGGGTTTATAGTTTTGTTAATTTTTGTTAGGGTTTATAATTAGGATTTTGTTAGCATTAGTAATATAGAATTAATTTTGAAATTGTGTGTTGAAATAGATGTTGTTTAAGTAATTTTTATGCCCAGTGCTTATTGGGGCTTAAATTTGAGTAAGCCGAAGTGGTGCCCAGTGCTTATGGAACAATTATGTTCTCAGGAGAACAATAATTAAACATCTTGCCTAAATAATTTTCGAAATTCACTCATCGGCATTTCAATAATAGAAGTAGATACTAGTCAGGTCCACTACCAATATTGACTAGGCGCCATATGTTAAGAAATCTTTTTATTGGTAGTATTGTTAACTGAAAAAATTATGATCTGGGACAAATAATTAGTTAAGTTACCATCTCAGTGTTTGATTTTTGGGTTTTGTTAGAATTAATTTTTGTTTCTCTATTGACTATATTGTTAACATTCTGTTTAGTTTCTTTATTGACTCTATTGTTAACATTCCGTTTAATTAATCAATAGAGAAATGGTACCAGCTACCAGTAGCAGATGAGTTCAGTTAGAACTATCCATATGTCCCTTACATGTGCAATATCATATCTATGTTCAAACATTTTTGATGGTTGATAGTCCTTTTTTTTAATTAAATTTACAATGCATTACCATATAGGAACAATATGACACGGACACGTACCCAACAAACGCAAGGCCAGGGCAACAATGAAGCTCTCCCACTGTTGACGAGAAATGCCGATCACGCTTCTACTCGTGCATATGATATGGTAAGCTTCTTCTTTGTTTAGTATGTTTTATCAAGTCATCTTAGCAAAGCAAATCTGGTACAATATCAATTCTGTTTAGTATGTTATATCAATTCTGTATAGTATGTCTTCTATCATGTGGTTCATATATATTTTTATTGTTGGCTGCATATATATAAGTGGTTTGTCATTTTATATGCCATTTTCTGACATAAAGTTGTTCAGCGATGCTTGTCTTTAAGCTGTAGATGTAGTAATTTAATTAAGGTCCTTATGTTGCTTGGTCATTGTACATGGAAAAAAGGCTATACGTTCCAAAGAGATGATTCAGCCCGAATACATGGCTTTGTCTGGTTTTATTATTTTTTTTAGAAAAAAAGGAAATGGCAGTGTGTATTGGGGTTGAATACAAATTGGATTTAGTTGCTTTCATTTTCTTTACGGCAGTTAGGGATGTATACCATTAATTATATGATTTCATTTTGATTTCATTTAAGATATAGTCATTTTTTTATGATGAATTAAATAGAACTGAATTGGTGTCTCATTTGCAGGCAGATTTTAGGCTTAGAGCGAGGAATCAGCATGTCTTTCACATACAACGATCAGATTGAGGCTATACTCCGTGGCTTTGGACTTGACCACATAGCTCGTCTCGGTTCAATGAAAATTGATTGGCCGCTCATGACCGCGCTTGTAGAGAGATGGAGGCGCGAAACACACACATTCCACTTACCCATTGGTGAAATTACTCCTACTCTTGAGGACGTGTGTTACTTGTTGGGCCTACCAGTTGACGGTGAAGCTATCATAGGAGTGACAGATGATAACTGGTCGCAAGAAGTGGTGGAAGTTTTCGGGGAAGATGATTGGGACACCTTTGGCAAACCACCCGGCACTTACCACCTTTGACTAAACATTTACTGCCGTCTACCTACCAAATATCTAATAAACATTTACTGTCATCTCACCAAACCTCTTCTATCCCTCTAGATCCCTTAGAAACCCTTCTCTTCAACTCCATCACACGCAACTGATAAATAGAAAATTTGTGTTTTCTCATCTTAACATTGTTTGGAAAAAGGAGGAGATCGAAGAAGTCGTTAGTCATTTGTGAAGAGTGCAACTGTAAGTTCAAAGACTTGATTAAAATTTCTATATTTTATGCTCATTTCGTCCATTTTTTTAATGCTCATAATAGATAAATGAAGGAATCATTTTTATTGTGCACATTTATGTAAATATATATTGTAATAATGAATTTATACAATTATGGTAGTAAAAAAAATTTCAACAGAAGTAAGAGGGTTAATTTTCAACAGAAGTAAGAGGGTTATTTTAGAGTTTTGGATTTATTAGTTCTTAACTTGATGATTTATGTGACCAAATTTAGCTAAAAACAGTTTATCAAATTTATGTGACCAAATTTATTATACATTACCCTCATGATATTTTTATTTTTTTAATGAAGTGACCAAATCTGAGATTAAGTGTTAGTTAATCATTGCATATATTTTATGGGTTATCAAATTGCATATTTGTAGGGAATTACAAATGTTTATCATCAATACATATACCGGTGGAAGTATACTGCACGGTCCAACTGACGTGCATTATTCTCAAGGGCCTACATTTAATTTTTCTGCAATTGAGGGCATCACATTTGAACAACTAAGAGACGATATTTACAACCTTCTACAAGTCTCTCAAGCAGAAAATGAGCTAGATATTCGTGTACGAATGAATATAGCTCCAAATAGTTCTCTTTTTTTTTCGGAGCTTCAAATCCGAGATAATGATTCATGGAGCATGGTAATTGGAAATTTGGTAAGTACCGGTAATTGGGCAATGATTGAGTTGTTTGTAGATGTGGTACCGCTCAATATCAATGATGTCTCGATACCGGTACCGGTACCTAGGCATTCTAATTTTAATAGAAGAAGTGAGCGTGCACATACTACAAGAGGAATTAGCCCACCTGTTCAATTAGACCAAAATAAACAAGGGCTAGAAGAGATTGAAGAATTTGGTGATATTTTCTCAACTGAAGGTCATACACATGATAATGTCGCTAACTTAGTTTTCTCGGATAACAAATTATTTGAAAATACATGCGATAATGAGAATTTTTTCAATGGCAATATTAATATTGATACAAATTTAGGCCCAATTGAAGAAGAAGAAGATGATGACAATGTAGAATTAAATATTCCGGAAACATCTAGCCGGTCAACTTGGAGACTTACCGGTTGGTCTGATACCCATCTCGTACCTTCATTTAATGATGTTGAAGCTATGCTTCGTATAAGGGGAGATGGAAACTTTTTTCCAAAAGTTTCATACTCAAGCAATGAATCTTTACAAGAGGGTGATCAATATGTATATTCAAATGGTTTGTGATCAATATGTATATGCACATCTAAAATGGTTTGTGCACCATTATCATATTAAAAAGAATCGTACTTTTCGTGTCAAGAAGTCAAATCAATATGTATATACAGTCATATGCACGGAAGAGAATTGTAAATGGAGGTTATATGCAACTCGTCGGGATGAAGATGGTGCATTTATCATAATCAAGAATGAATACCCCCATACATGTGTTCTAGAAAAAGATAGACCTCTTCACCCACATTTGACATGTTCTTTTGTTGCCACACTTATCCGAGATAATGTGAAGGACAATGTTGAATTTAAAATTAAAGACATTAGGGTTAATGTCCGACAAAGGTATGATTTTGGCCTTGCATATTATAAGGCTTGGCGTGCCAGAGATATTGCCATAAATCAATTATTTGGAGGGTGGAGAGAGGCTTACAACTTAATGGTACCTTTACTCTATGCAATTTGTCGGGCCAATCCTGGTTCGAAACTTCAATGGTTCATTTCAGAGTCCTCACAACCGATTGTAGCTTTATTTCGCATGGTTAATTGGGCATTTGGTCCTGCTATTAAAGCCTTCGAGTATTGTCGTCCTGTGATTGGGATAGATGGTACGCACCTCTCAGGTAGGTACAAGGGAAAACTACTAATGGCTTGTGGTTATGATGTAGATGGTCATTTAGTACCGCTTGCATTTGCCTTAGTACATGAGGAATGTAATGAAACATGGGCGAATTTCATGAAGTTTGTGCGTGTAAATGTGGTGGGTAGTCGGAAGGTATGTGTCATTTCTGATAGGCATGCATCCATCTTGAGAGTATTCAAGGAACCAGATCTCGGGTGTAATGTTGATGCCGGTGAGGCTTTACATCGTTATTGTTCTCGCCAAGTAGTGGCAAATTTTCAATCGGCGTATGGCAAAAAACTCGTTCCCAAGGTACGGGATGTATTTAGGCAAAATCAACCATACAAGTTCAACAAGGCAGTTGAAAGATTGGATAATAAAAATCACGAAGCTTGTGAATGGTTAATGTCTATTGGGTTTGATGATCCAACAACTCCAAATTTAGAAGTATGGTCACGTGCACATGATGGGGGGCATCGATGGGGTATTATGACCACTAATGGGCCTGAATCGCTCAATAATGTATTTAGAGAAGCACGTTTATTGCCAGTTACCGCACTTGTGGAGGTTACATTCTACAAGTCGGTAAAATTTTTCGCAGAGCGACGCAAAGAAGCAGAAAAAGCCATACAATCAAATCTAGTGAATGCATCAGAGGTTGCCATATTATTAGAGAAGAGAAGGTCAAAGGCAAATAACCACAAGGTGAAATCATTTCGAGAGCAACATAAATATGAGGTTGTAACACCTAGTCGGCTCCAGGATTGTAAAAAGAAAGGAGGACGTAAGCATACAGTGTATATTGATCGTCCCGGTGGTCTATGCTCTTGTATGAAGCCACAATTAACAGGTCTACCTTGTTCACACATACTTGCAGTTTGTGGTAAAGTTGGAGTTGATAGTATCCAATTTGTACACGGATTCTACAGTGCACACACACTGCAACAAACATGGAATCTGAAATTTAATGGCTTCGGAAATCCAGACGAGTGGCCTAGGCATAATGGGCCGTTTGTAATACCCGACCCAAAATTATATAAAGTTAGAAAAGGTCGCCCCCAAAAACTAAGAATAGATAATGAAATGGATGATGTGCCTACCAAAAGAAAGTCACATACTTGCAAAAATTGTGGTCAAGCCGGACATAGTCGTAAGACATGCACTACGATAACAAATGATGAAGGTATATATTACTTGTAGTATACAATTTCAATTCCTATATTTTATTACATTATTGCTAAATTTAATTTTTATATTAATCTTGAATGCAGGGAATTAGAAGACACACGCTGTAACGTGTATGCTAATTATAAGACATGTTTATTTTATTTTTTGGAGTTAGATAATTTAGTTAGCCTTTTTATTTTAGTACTTTATTTGCAAGACTCTATTGTAGTAAGACTTTATTTGTTGGAGTTGACAATTTAGTTAGCCTTCTTTTTGGTGTAACAATCCAATCTACTATTGTCGTATTTATTTTACAAGACTCTATTATCATACTTAATTTTACTATGAAGTTGAATGTATTATTAATTATACCTAGAATTTAGTACGAACTCTATTGATGAAGTGCAGAAAAATAGCTCGAACAGAAGTTTAGAAATTCTTCTGGGACTACGTTTCAAACATCGTTCATATGAAAATAATCTTTAAGAGAACGACGTCTGTAGTTGCGTCCCAAAAGGGCCCACCTGTCATCAGCACAAATCAGTGCGGAACGTTGTTACTAACGTCGTCCCAGAAAGAAATCCCAACTCAGAGAAGATGTGATTCTTGTGGGACGACGGCTGTAGTTGCGTCCTATAAGGGACCACCTGTCATCAGCATAGTTCAGTGAAGAACGTTGTTACTAACGTCGTCCCAGAGAGAAATCCCAACTCAGAGAAGAATTGATTCTTCTGGGACGACGTATGTAGTTGCGTCCTACAAGGGCCCACCTGTCATCAACACAGTTTACTGCAGAACGTTGTTACTAACATCGTCCCAGAGAGAAATCCCAACTCAGAGAAGAATTGATTCTTCTGGGACGACGTATGTAGTTGCGTCCTATAAGGGCCCACTTGTCATCAACACAGTTCACTGCAGAACGCTGTTACTAACGTCGTCCCACAGAGAAATCCCAACTCAGAGAACATGTGATTCTAGTGGGACGACGTCGGTAAATGGGTCCTGGAAGGGCCCACAGTACAGTTTAGTGCAGAACGTTGTTTCTAACGTCGTCCCAGACCAGAGAAGATGTGATTCTAGTGGGATGATTGTTTGCCTCCAAATTTTGCCATGAGACAAGCTATCAGACGGCAACAGAGAAACCTGCAAAGAAACGAAAAATTATGTGTGATGAAATAAAATCCATAGTCGTAATCCATATTCAGGATATCAAAACAAGTCACAGAATGAGTAATGGATTGATTGATTAATTTAATTATGTGAAACATGATAAAGTCCACATAGTTAATTAATTGGTTGATTATAAAAGGCCCTAAAGAAAAATGATAGAAAGGGACTTGAACCGGATCCTACACTAGACCCGTGTCAGGATGACTAGAAGAAATGGCGTGTGACGAACTACTTAAACTTGAATGGTACAAGATTTTGACATGTAGATAATTCTGACATGTAGACAAGGTCCAGTATCCTGATAAACATACACGACTCTGCACCAAGACAATACAAAGAGTTTGTTCGTTTGAGACTTGGGCTGGTTACTAAATCAATTTGGTGCATTGATTAATTAAACATAAGATTAAAACTAAGCCCATTTTAATTAATCAAAAAACAGGCCCATACGGTTAAACTAAACTGGGCCATCTCATATTGAATTCAGCCCATTCCGACCCATCCAAAACTTAGCCCAACTGCATTTCTTCGTCGATCGAACCCAAAGGCGAAAACAGACTCGCGAAGAAACGAGTCCAGAGGCGCCAAGATGACTCGGTCGAGTCAACAAAAGACTCGACACGTGTCAGCCTCCCGTTGGCTTACGCCCATGGACCCCACCCCATTTTCGTTAACATAAAAGAAAAAAAAGAAAAAAACTGAGGGAATCCTTACCTGAAGAAGAAACGCGACGACCCAGCCAGGGAACCACTGTCCGCCGGTGATGCAAGTCACTATCACCCAAGCTGATCGAACCGTTGCAAAGAGGGTATCGCTGCAAGTGATGAAGGAAATAAACCTTAGGTCAAATAAATTTTTACCTAAGACTCAACCTCACTAGTCGTTATGGGGTAAAGTTTTAGGGTCGAACCCAAAGGACGGATTATGAGTACCGGACTTACCTTTTCTCAAAATCTAGACAATTAAATCGAAGTGAATCAGGTAACCAAACTATAAACAAAACTAAATGCAATAAAGTAGATGTTTTTGGGTATTTTTGATAAATTACTCAACTAAAATAATTAAATAAACTTAAGTGATGATTTTGGGGTTTTCTAACAAGATAAAAAACGTCTCAGGATTCAGGTTTCACCTTGGCTTGGAATCTAAAACCCAGACAGAACACTTTCGTGCACTAACCTAAGTTTCCAAAATAATTGCCTCTGTCCGGTCCGAACTAGACCCGCTTCGGTCCGAATTGTGTCCAGTTCGGTCCGAAGTAGCCTTGATTCTATCCGAACAGTAAGCAACAGTGCGTGATTATGGTTGAATATACTATCTATACTTTATGCTAGGGTTTGCTGGCTTAGACCTAAGCGACAGGACTTCAGCTTTCGCTTAATGGTCGAGACCTTGGTTAAATCACAGCCTAACCTAAAGTAGACAAACTAGACCTTGACTTTTGGTAAGGATCTAACCAATCTACAACCGTTGTTGTGTTTCTAAGGGATATTTAGATGTCTTTTGAACTATCTAAAAGCTACACTTTTGATGTCAACTAACCTACTCTCTCGAGTTTACAGTTTATCCCAAGTACTTAACTTTCTCTTTAATTGTTTATCCTACTTTAAACTTAACTAGATGCGGCCGTACAACTAGAAGTTAATAGGAATAAAACAAACAGATCAAATCAAGCAATAACAATAAATCTCAACAACAAGTCATAAAATATAATATAGCATATCAAGTCATATCACAACATCCAAACCTAAGTTACTACCTTACTCCTAAGACAACATAAATTTAGCCTAACACAACAGTAGAACAAACAACAGGTATCATGACAATAAAATAAAGATACAAGCCCATGAGAAAAGATAAAAACATAAGGAGAATAAACCGAATACTCCTTTTGTACTTTGTCTTCAAACCCAAAGGCAGTGGGGTGTTGCAAGACGTGATGATCACCTTCTCCTTGCTGCCGTCGCTTCAAGGATTAGGTTAAAGATGGCTTAGGCGTGAGAGAAGTAGTAGGAAAGGTGTATGGAGGCTAGGGTTCCAAGAGAGCCTTTCCTGTGGCAGAGATGGGCTATATATAGCGTAGAAAGATGCTTGCAGTAGAGGTTTGGGCGCCAGGGCAAGAAATCCATCGAATCATGGTGTTGCCATATGTGAAAACCTTCCAAAATGGCTGAGTCGGCGCCCAGTTCGGTCCGAAGAGAAGAGAGAGTCGAGGCTGGTCACAGTGGTGACGCTTCGGTCTGAAGTGGAGTGTGTTCGGTCCGAACTGTGGGCAGTTGGGTCCGAAGTGGAATCCGAAGGGAGCCTCCAATGCTAGGAATGAGTCATCTAGCCAGTTTGGTCCGAAGTGGGATCCGAAGTAAGCCTCCAATGCTAGGAATGAGTCGTCTAGCATGCTGCAAGTGCCGGAAATCCATCTACTAGCCCAGATATCGCCAAAAAGTCATCAAAACCTGTAAAGAAGAGAGAAGAAACGACGGCATAGCCGAATCCTGGAAAAACAAGGCAAAATGTCAAGCAATTCAAGGTTTTGAGTATGATTTGAGTGCCAATTACGGTCCAAATACCAACAAATAATGATGACATCAGCAAGTTCAACGAGACCAGACACGGCCGTATCTGTGACCTACATTCAGGCAAATTTGAAGATTTTAGTCGTGGAATCGTCATTTGGGGGATTTCGTTATGAAAAATTAATGGGTAAAAGAACTGATGAATAACCTGGGAAGATTCTCTGAAGCTTCTAGCAGAGGATTCTGAGAGTAATTTTAGCCAATTTGATGGAGAATGCTGCCACCACCACTCGCCATCGACGGAGATGTCGCTTCAGTAAAATCGACCTTCGGGGATGTTTGTGAGAAGAATGGGATGTATGAAAGCATTCAGAAGAGTTTGAAGTAGCTTTCAAATGATTCAAAAGAAGTTCACAGGTGTGTGAGTGGGCAATAGACAAAATTCTCCACAAATGGAGGAAGCCAGTGCGAGAATTAGTGAAGAAAATGTCGAATGGAGAGCATTCTTCCCCCATGTTTGCAGCCTACTCTCTGAAAAAAGGATCCTATATCTGAAAGGGCGCCTGTACCTGTACTGGGTGATGTGATAAAAGAAACTCTCCTTTGAATATCGACTGTTTGATGAATGAAAAAAGGAAAAAAGCAAAGGGGATAGTTGGACCCAACGCATGATCAAATGAAAACAGCTTATGTCTGAATCGGAGTATGTGTCATATCTGGGCCCTTAATATCAAGATTAAGATGCCAACATGACTGATGGACGATAAGATAGAACAATTGCACACTTCTCCCCATAAACAAGGAAACAATGGTCAGAATTGACTGAGGAATGAAACCCCATGCATGATATCCTTTCTGCTGAGGGCAAATCAGGTATTAAGAGGAACAGACAAGAAATTCTAGGGTGTAATTAAGGAATTATACGACACAAATACCCATTCTGTCCCCAATTTGTCTTCATTCATGATGAAGAAAAAGATTGATTATCTATGGCCAGAATTGTCAAAATTCTGCAACAGCTTGAAAATAGAGACTGTAAAGACAGTAACATAGGCATATGGTGGTATACAGAGCCACAACACATCATGCAACCCCTTGGCACCAGATGCAGATGCTAAAAATGTATTAAACTCAATAGTAAGCAAGTGTTACATGGACTTAATCACATTTCACTCAAAACAGAAGGGTAAAAAGGGAAACCAGGCAGAAAAATGTTGTTGAAAAAGCTTTCTCATCTCCAAATTGAATGAAATTACATTAATACAGTCCATAAACGACCTAAACTGCTCTCCATAAGCCTAATGTCACTGGAAAAGCTTGTACCTGACCCTGGGACCTAGTATGCACAGCCCAGTAACCAACCCATGATACATATGGCCACACCAAACATTGCCATAAATATCACATAGTAAGATATGGAGGGAAAGCTGGTATATGCCCCTAGGTGATCAACAGATGCATGCACTGACGTCTATGGGCAGTAGGCTTTGCAGGGGCTACACCATGCTATGCAATCCCCCACCATTCATTGCCTGTGAAGGTTTGGATGGCTGCCATCTGTCCACATATGTAGCTGGCGCCAAGACCTTTTTCCCAAATGTACATCCAGCCAAAGGAGATTGAAATGCACCCTCCACATGTTGCATTCCATGCTCATGGGCCCCATATGACAGGCTCATATGTCATCAGATGGTGAGGCGGTTTCCCATTCCCACATCTTAGCCTTTGATCAAGATCAGGAGCATAAAGAAGTTGCCACGTGTTCTTAAATCAAAGACAAACCCTAGCATCTCCTCTATAAAAGAAGATCTTCTCCACAGAAGCAAAGGAGGACATTAGTTTTGTGTTGAAACTCTGTTGCGTTGAAAACAAAAAAGAGAATTTAAATTTGTAGCAAGGTAAATTTTTTGTAATGGCCTCCAGTTGGTGAAATAAAGTTTTGATTACATGCGTCTCTCATTTTTCTTTTATCATTTCATCAACTATCTTATCTGTAGTTAAGTTTTAAGCATAGTTGATACATAAAGTTTTGGGTAAAAATGTGTTTCCTACTTATTCTATTTGTTTCTTTATACTTGCCCCTTTTGAAAATTACACTGACATTCATGGTGTATGTGAGATTAGATCCATCTCTATGAGTGTCGATTGAAGTTTCAGGGGGAGTGAGTTTCAATACGAAGTTGTCTGTTGAAAGCTTATATTTTTTTTTATCTTTTTTTATGGCCTAGTAGTTGCTAACCCCATGGGATGTGTGAAATTAGATCCATGTCCCAGGGGTGTTAAGTCATTTACTAGGGATTCAAAAAACGCATACCCATCAGAATCCTTGCATCATTCCTTTATGAGTGTATGTAGTGAGTATATAATGCTAATTTTTCTCTCAGTATGGTTAATGACTGGTAATGTTTCATGAGAAGTGTGAAATTAGATCCACTCCTCATGCAAAGTATACCAGTCATTGATTCATTATGACTATGCAGATCAGCATTTCATGAGTATTTTCTTTGTATATATGTGACTTTTTCTCAAAATTTCTACCTATTATTAACAACTAACTTTACCAAGTGTGTAAAATAAATTTCAGATTCTATAGATGTCATGTTGGTTATCAACAAAAGATAAACTGTCACATCTCATGAGGATATTTGCATAATAAACTATAAATATTAAAGCTTGTGTCCCCTCTTTGTGCTGATATGTGAAATAATATTCATCTCCATGAGAGTCGTCTCGGTTATTATCATAAAAAAGTAAATAAAAAGGGAAGTGTGTCCTAGTTAAATAAAAGAAATCATACTTTCCATTATTCTGAAAGCTGGATAAAAATTTCAATCTGAATTAATGTACTACCTCTTTTTTTAATTCTCTAGTTAAGACTTGTCTAGGAATAAGCTCTTAAAATCATGCATACATTTATTCTGTTGGTGCCATTAGGTAAAAGAAACAAAATAGAAAGTATATTTAAAACACTACATAATTATCACTGTATTTCCCATTTAAACCTTCAGGTTGTTTTGACATGTTTGCATGAAAGTCATTTTCATATGTTAGGCCATACACTCAGAATAGTCAAATAAAGGAGAGAATAATAGTAAAAGAAAAGAGAGGAAAGATTTGCATGACTTCATGACATGATATATATATTTATGATCGTCTGGTATTACAATAAGATAGACTAATATTTTAAGTTCTGTAAATACAAGCATGTGTATCACTGGTTTGGTTTCACTGCTAATGCATCAGAGTAGACAAAAGATAAAATCGTTTAGTTTACATCTTGCATAAACATAAAAAAAAAGAATAATAATAATAATAATAAAGATTGGGGTGTTTTAAATGAAAAAGGGGAAGTGGAACATATAATCGATTGAGTCTTTATTGCATCAATAAATTTATATAATTTGATACTGTCCTTTGTCATGGTCCCATATTTGATGGGTATTTTCAATATATAAAGGGATGAAGTGACTAATCAAGGTTCAGATATGTTAGGAAAAGCTCATTTTTTAATTATTAGATTAATTACAACTAATTAATCACCATTAACAACAAGCAAGTCAAAAGATCTAGTGCTAAAGCAATCACACGTCATGAGAAAGGGGATTGAATCATTACCTCTCCTTGAATCGTATCAAGGAGGTTAGATCCAATGCGTAGGAGTCGATGGGGTGCCTTCACCTCCTCCAAGTCGCCGGCCGGCCGCCTCGAGTCCACCAAGAGATTAACCAAGCTCTAGAAGATTCGTGCTAGCGATTCAAAGAGAGCAAAGCTAATCCTAAGGTTTTCCCTCTTCCAAATCAATTAACTAGTTAATTATTTGAGGGAAATTTGTTCAACACATGAACTTTGAGAGGTGGAGATGAGAGGAAATGGAGGAAGAAATTCTGAAATTTCTTCTTCCTTGGGTGGATTTCGGCCAAGAGAGAGAGAAGGGAAGAGAGCAAATGACGGCTAGGGTTTTCTCCCAAGAGATACCCCTATTTATAGTGCTCCAACCCTAGGTCTCTCATCCAAATGAGCTTGGACAGTTTTGCCCCTCTCTTTGCTGAAATTAGGGAGAAGGATTGTGGGCTCCAAAGCCCATTAATCCTTCTCTCATGTTGCTCCTTTCATACACCTCAATTCGGGCCTTTAAATAACCATTTAATTTAGAATCCCAATTAGTTCAATTAATTAAATGTATTGCACATGATTAAATATTAATAATTAATCTAGGATTAGCAAATGCACTAATTTATTTCTATATGATCAATTTGATTCAATTAATTATAACGGTTCACAACGGTATATAATTAATTAATCAACCCATCATATTTTCGCAATACTCACTGTTGCGAATAAATAAATAATGCACTGTTTGGTTGAAACTCTATTTTGTGTGACCCTTTGAGGATTTATGCTATGTTGGCCATGGAATTAAATCACTTATGTAATTCCAATAATCATAAGCGGTATCTAGCAACACGTTATGATTCCCAATTCACATAAATAATGTACTGCTACAATATGTCAATCCTGCATAAGAAATATTAGTATTTCCTTGTCTGATTCTTTTGTCACATGATATCTTTGTATAATCCAAGATAGGAATGTGTCATTCTTGCAGATTATACATTTCTTGATCTAGAGTTGATTGTACATGTTGGCCAACCAATCCAACTCCATCAAGGGGCCCAAACAGATATCATCACTCATTAAGTATATTAATGAGGGACATACGATTTTCTTGATGAACAACTTTTCCCCGCACAATTCAAGAGAAAATAAATAAAGTCCTTATAGCAGCCTTTATCAGGAATCAACGTTAGACGATATTTATTGAACCTATCCTCATGTGGAAAAGTTGAGCATCTCAAACTTAGAATCAAACTGATATGAAATAAACAATGACACTTAACACAATCCAAATGTTTATTTCATTGGGTCAAGTCCTGTACTATGTTCTATAACATATACATATGCAATTAAGTTGGCAACTCCTTACCTATGATTTGTAGAACTTAATCATCGCTTAACTTGCATACTAATCTGTCTCGCACTTTTTCGCGGCCCTCGTATTTCACAACAGAGGAAACAGAGGGGGAAAAGAATGCGGATCAGATACCCCCCGCGAGCCTCAAGAATGCCGATACTGCTACTTCCCAGAAGAGAGGTAACGGCACGGTCTTGAGCTCTCACGAGAGTTTATTATTTGAGAGGGTTCCTTTTTTTCCAGTAGGCGCAAGCCCCTACTGTTAATTACCTCCGACATGGTCTGGAGAACCTCTAGATCGGGAATTGTAAATATGCAATTTGTAATCCTATCATGCATCTATATCTTTTTGTGTTCTGTTTTTTTTTTTTTTATTATTACTACTATGATTATTATGCAGTGTTAGTGTTGTATTTATTTATTGAATGGACTCGGTTTTGCAAGGACAGCAGTCTTTAAGGCTTATAATTTGGAGAGGTCTTGGTTGATCTTTGCCGCTTGGACTTCAGTGACTTTTTCTTGTGATGTGAGGAATGGTTGGCTCTTGAATAATGACTCTTTAGATATTATCGGGGTGGCTCATGATTTTAGGCTCTTGAGTTTGAATCTTACGGCTTGGAATTTGGATTTTACGGCTTGGAATTTGGATTTTTACGGCTTGGAGCCATGGATCTCCCGAAACGGATTTCTGAAATTCCGAAAGGTCGGGTTATAGCGACTTCTGGCTTTTTTTTTTTTTTATTTGGTGCTGAGGATCATTATAGACTTTTTTTTTCTTCTTTTTCTTCGATAATGTCGGACTCCTAAGCTGCGGAGTTTGTAGACATTATGCTTAACATCGGGCCTATGGGCTTGTAGATGTCGATAACTTCGCCGGGCTTTAAGCTTTTGGGCGTCAAATGTGCGCGCGGGTGCTAACCAGGCAGACTGCCCCTTGGTCTAACCTGACTGCGGGTAGATGCTCGTCACGTGGGCGTAGAGCATCGAAAGACGATCTGGCGTTCGTTAATCTTGATATCTTCAACGGTTCGGCTATCAGCGGAAGAGTTGTCAAAGTGACATCTGGCAATGTCAGAGACACAATCCGGTTCCCTTCCGGCGTGTTGAAATGGTTCCTGGTTCCTGACCAGAATCTTGAAGAGACGGTTTGATTGTTGTTCAAAACATTTAGAGTGATATCTGGTATCCAGCCAGGATATCGGGTAAATGGTCCAAACTCCATTCAAAGCGTTGAAGCGCGTTCCGGCGGCTATTCCGAAACGTCTAAGTGAAGACGGTTTGACTGCCACTCAAACTGTTGAATGAAACGGTTCAATTACCACTTAGAGTATCCCATTGATATCTGGTGGCCAGCCGAGACATCCGGTAAATGATCCAATTGCTCCTTGAAACGTTGAGGAGACATCTGTCAAGCAGGTGTCCGTGAACGGTTCAGCCTTAGTTTGAAGCGTTCAAATGATACGATTCGATTATTATTCGAGTCATTTAAGGTGATACCTCGTATCCAACCAAAATATAACCCTATTTTATTCGAAGCGTTGACCTTCGTTTCGGTTATTATTCGAGCCATTTAAGATGATACCTTGTATCCACCAAAATATAACTCGATTTTTACTCGAAACGTTTATCTTCGTTTCGGTTGCCATCCGAAAACCTACAAACGATATCCAATTGCCAGCCAAGATATCGAGAGGGTTTGACTGCCACTCAAACTGTTGAAAAAGACATCTGGTTGCCAGCCAGACAGTGAGAAACGATTCAATTACCATTCAGAGCATTGCCTTGATACTTGGTTTCTAGCCAAGGTGCCAAGCAAATGATCCAGCTGTTTACTTGAAGCGTTGCAGCAAAACATCTGTCGCCAGTCAGATGTTCAAGAGACGATTCGACTTTCTTTCGGAATATTTAAAGAGATACCTGGTATCTAGCCAGGATATCAGATAAATGCTCCGACTCCCTTTCGAAGCGTTGATCTTCGTTTCGACTGCCACTCGAAACGTCAAGTTGATACCTGGTTGCCAGTCAGGATATCGAGTAAACAATCCAATTATCATTCGAAACATTTGAAGTGATACAAGGTATCTAGCCAAGATATCAAATCAATGCTCCGTCCAATCAAAGCGTTTGAACTTCATCTGGTGCCCAGTTAGATGTCAATAGACCGTTCGGCTCCCACCCGAACCGTTGAAATAACGACACCGTCCATTTGGCTTGTAGGCGCCGTGACACCACCCTCGGGTCTGTGTCAAAAATAAGGGTGCGTGCGGGTGCTACATGAGTCGGACTCCCTATGGCCTTCTCACGTGCGGGGTGACAGTTGGTCCTAGGACAGGGAACGATGCCTCAGCTATCGGTCCTTAACCAGCCATCGGTAGAGACAATTAGTCCTCGGAAAGGGTACATAACCTCAGTTATGGGTCCTTAACTAATCGTTGATGAAAAGACGATTGGTCCTCAAACGGGGAACATAGCCTCAGCTATCGATCCTTAACCAATCGTTGAGTGGAGACAGTGGTTCTGGGACAGGGTACATAACCTCAGTTACGGGTCCTTAACCAGCCATCAGATAGAGACAATTAGTCCTCGGAAAGAGTACATAACCTCAGTTATGGGTCCTTGACTAATCATTGATGAAAAGACGATTGGTCCTCAAACGGGGAACATAGCCTCAGCTATCGATCCTTAACCAATCATTGAATGGAGACAGTGGTCCTTGGACAGAGTACATAACCTCAGTTATCGGTCCTTAACCATCCGTGGAAGAGACACAATTGGTCCTTGGACAGGGTACATAACCTCAGTTACGGGTCCTTAACCAATCAGTGAATGAAGACAGTGGTCCTTGGACAGGGTACATAACCTCAGTTACGGGTCCTTAACCATCCGTTGAAGGGTGACAGTTGGCCCTCGAACAGGGTGCGTAGCCTCAGCTATCGGTCCTTAACCAAATGTCAGATGATGGATTAAGACAGTGGTCCTGGGACAGGGTACATAACCTCAGTTATGGGTCCTTAACCATCCGTTGAAGAGTGACAATTGGTCCTCGAACAGGGTGCGTAGCCTCGGCTATCGGTTCTTAACCAAATGTCAGATGATGGAAGTGATGTCCGGTTCCTGACCGGATCTTTCAGTTTTCGTTTCCTCAAGCACCAAGGAGAGATATTTATGTTTTGAATTCTTCAATCCGGGTTTGATTTGACGGTTCTGATGTCGGTCTCATCCTAGATTATTTGCTTCTGGTGTTCGTTGTAGCCGGCCTTGGTTAGCGAATCGCAATTCAACCAGACTCATAATATTGAGATCGGATTCTCAACATTGAGCTTAAATCTCTTCGACAGTGCTCCTGCTCATTTCAAGAGTATTGAATATCTTCGGTTGCTCCGCATCAGTCATAATGATGACTATCCACTGGTTTGAACCATCTTGTTTCAATGAGGCCTAGCGAGCCTTGACTCTTGATCACCAGGGTATTCCTATTGCGATCTGCTCGGCTTGAGAAGTTTGTTTTTTTTTTTCTATTTTTTTTTATGCAACATGGGTATCCTCCCGATTGGGTGAAAGGGGTCTCTTTCTCCCATTTTTTTTTATTTATGCAACATGGGTATCTTATTTTTTTTATGCAACATGGGTATCCTCTGAGGTTACTTGAATTCTTCAGGTGAGTATGAAGTCTTCTCCATGTTGAGGTGTCGTCCATGCCTCCATGATTTTATGTCGAGCCTCCGAGCCATTTTATTCGAGCCAAAATGGGTTCCTGATTGTCGGGTTTCAAATAGAATAATGGTCTTAATATTTTTGGTGAGGTTTTTGGTGATGATGATCAGCAAAATAGATTCCCCACATTTTTCTGAGTCTCCTATGATTTTTAATGAATTTTTGAAAGTTATTGGATTTTTGAATAAATCATAGGGTGATGTGGCAGTTTGTGGTTGGCTGGAATTTGGAATTTGGATTTGAAAATATTATGCAAAAAATTAGGTAATGGTTTTGGCATGATAATATTCCTTGCATTTTTCTGGATTTATAGAAATTTGTTTTGGATTTTTCTGAGTTACGGTTGAATTTCTACAAATTTTTGAAGTTTTCAGCAATGAGGTTGTGCCACATCAGCAGGGAATACCACGTGTCTACTTCTGATTGGTCCAAATCAGCGTAGAGAAAGAATTAAGCAGCGATTTTTCTTGGTCAAAGGCAGCGCTATGTGGTAGCACACGATTGGTCCACTTAGGCTGTCAGTCGATTGCTACACGAGATCCACATGCCACAGAAAATCACCGAAAATGGGACGCTTTTCTTAAAATCTATTTTCTTACTCCCGTGGACAAGGTCTATCGCGAAAGATCTGGTGGACCGAGGGTCGACAGGCATGGTTTTGAACGTTATCCGTGCACCGTGTCCAGGTCGAATGGAGAATATAACGCCCTTCTTCCTTCTTCTTTCCTCTCCGTTTCTCGACCTGGCGACGAAGCATTCGCCATGGCTACTTGATTGAGCTCGCCTGGTGACCATCACACCTCAGAATAGGGTCGAGTAGCATCGTGAAACTCTCCTGTGATCGTGAGACCCATTTGTCAGGCATGGGAATTACTGTTTCACCGCAATCGACTCCTAGGGTTTCGGAAAAGGTGCGGTGGTGCTTGCGGTTTTCCAGTGATCATCAACTCGAATTGATTCGTCTGAGGGTGTCGTAGTAAATGATAGAGACTGGGTGTAGCCTCAATTTGATTGATGAGACCCTACGGCACAGTATTTCACCTAAACCCAGACCCGCCATGGCGGTGAGTTGGTCGATGCAGCCATCTGGAAGCTGTGATGGGTTGAAAGTTGGCCTGAGATCATAATGACACATCCTTGAATACGAATGTGCCACCAATTTGATCACCAACTGCTCTTAATCAAAACTTCACCACAGCTTGGCCATGGCTATGGCGACAAGCTATGGGTATTTCCTTTGCTGCTGCTTGCTTCCCAGTGGCATAAGAAGATTGATGATGCAATGTTGGCATGCTGATGGGCGTGACTGCAGCCCCTGAGGGATGATGTATCATCAGGTCAGCGTGTGAAACTCCTAGACTGAGGTGATGATGGATGCTTCGTCCACTGTTTGTGCAAGGTGAGTTGTGCAATTCTCCATAGGCTGCAGGGACATAGAAACATATTGATACGTGCTCATGAGAGAGATATAGTACCAACCCAATATCATTTCGATATAGAGCTGACACAACACTCCCATTTGCACCCATCCTTGCTGCCTTCTCCCTCCATGGCTTGGTGATGCACCTCCTTCTTCGATGCATTGGCGAGGTATGAGTCTCAACCTGCTGTCCATTTTTTTCTTTGTACCTGCTGTCCTTTTTATGGTACCTGTTGTCCTTTGTCAATACCTGCTGTCCTCTTTTTTATTATTATTATTATTTTTTGCTTATATATGGTATGCCAATATCAACCAAATGTATCTGTATTTAGCCATTTTATGGTTATTTATCATACTTCTTCTATTATGTAGAAATGATACAAAAGAAAAGACAATAAAGACTAAACTCAATTTAATAAGTACTTGTACTAAAGACATTTTTTTTTGCTTATGCTTATGTATATATCCATGATCTGTTTAAGTTAACTAGATGCATCTATGTACATATTTACATGACCGTTTTCCTTTGTTATTTCTTACATGATTGCTATATAAATGTGAACCAGAAACAAAGAGTTAGATATAATATAGAGATTGAAACTGTCTTACTTTACTTAAACAGATTACGAGAAGGAGAAAATTAAATGTTTCTTACTACTAAAAATCTGAAATTATGAAGCTGTGGCTTCTACTAACACACCTTTTTTTGTTTTTTTTTGTTTTTTATACATATATATTACTAATGTTAGATAGGTGTGTTTTACCTACATATTTACATAACCAGTTTTTTAATAGACTTCCTACATCTTTGCTATGTGTGTATAAAACCAGAAGATTTTATGTATGTAAAAAAAAAGAAAGGGAAAGAAATAACCTCCTTAATTCACCAAATAGAGTACAAAGAAGTAGATTAAGTAGCTCTTACTAGTGCTGAAAATACAAAGTTCTTGCTTCTACTAACACTCTTTTTTTGTTGTTTTTTTTTTTTAAGTAGCTATCCTAACAAACTGCTCTCTGAATGATTGTTTGAAGATGATCTTGCGCAAAGTATTGTGTGCTGTCAGTGATTCTCAGAATGCAAAAGCTTTCTTATGACCTGTGGGTGTGTGGTGATGTCTCTCCACTCTTCTCGATTGCTCCCTGCATGAAGTATGAACCTCCTTTTATAGGAGAACTGAGCCAGTTGCTGTAGCCAACACCAATTATGGGTGTTTCCAGGAAATTGGACGATTATGCCCCTGGGGGAGACTTTGGGAATTTCTCTTTTTGTTCAATAGGTCTTCCACTGTGAAGGATTCTCCAATCATCAATTACTTCTCTATTTATCACTGATATCAGTATAGCATCATCCATATTCAATTTTTACTGATTTCAGTAAACAATATAGCCACCAGCACTTGTATTTTTTCTTTGAACTTCGTGAATTTTGTTTAAGGTATCTTCTTAGCCCCTGATACACTTCTAATCTCCAGTTGATTGTTCTGAAATGCAACTAAACATAATGCGACAGAAGTTGCATTTTATGATTCTCATTAGTTCACTTCACCTTCTGAATTTTACTAGCTCCAATCACTTGTTGCCTCATATCACTATTATTTTTTGATATTTGACTTAGATGTTCTTCAAAATCCACCTGGGTTCACTGAACGAAAATAATCACCTTCATTTTATTTTTGTTGCATCTCTTCAGCGTTTCATTTTTATGGGATTGATCAATCTTATTTTGATAACAGCTCCATTTTTTTTATCTTTTTAAATCCAAGTTCTGTCGATTCTACTCATCATTAGTCCATCTTACTTCTCAACTTCTTCCCTTTTAGAAAATTTTTAATGTCATCTCACCAAAGAATTAACTCAGAGTGCCACATGCTTTTTTCTAGATTTCAAAGTGCAATAATATCACGGCTTAACCAGAATTGCTCCACAGCTTCAGTCATTCCCCCCAATTAGTGCTTCAAAAATGGTCCCCCATTGTTCATTGAATTCCTTATCTTTAATGTACTATCCCCAGTAATTCACAGCATCTCTTTTTGACTTATTTTTTTTTTTCGGGTCAGTGAGCTCTTGAATCAACTGTGGATGTCATCCGATATCATCATGTCATGGAGTCAGGGATTTTCGCCAAAAATCCATCAATTAAACATCTTTTCTTCACTGCACATGCTCCATTGTTACTGCCAAATAGCGAATTTGAGTTATCTCAGCCTGAGCTGCCTTGAGTGAATGGCCATGGCTATTCCGCGATCTCAAAATTTTATTAACTATCCTCTTAAATTGGTGCTCCAAAGCTTGACACAAACAGTCCCTTATTGTTACCGATCACTGCTCTTGCGTCCTTATTACTCCATTTCTCTCAATTTACAGTAAAACTGTATCTCAATTACGAGCCCATACCACATTAATTAGAGAGAGAAAAGAAAGATTCTCAGCGCGATTCTTACTCTCCTTGGCAGCATGTGTAGGTTAGGATAGGTAATTGATGAGAGAGGGGGGTCGACGTGGCCTAATTTTCAAACGGTTGCAGCGGAAATATTCTCTGTGTTTCTTCCGTTTTTTTCGCGCGGGAGAGAGAGCACAGGGACGGAGAAGAAAGGAAGAGATGAGTCGTTGGGCTTGTTTCCTTCTGGGCCGTATCATTCCCCTTTTTTTTTTGTTTATTTTCCGACATGGGCTTGGGTCATAATGGGCTGCAATAATGTTCACCATTTTTTAAACAATTCTAGTCCATAGGCTTGGATTTTTGGAAGGATTTTAGTGAATCTTGGACGGTCCACAAGTGCCAATTTCACATATGTTGCACAATTATATAATTTCTCATATAGCATATGCATGAAATTATATAATTAGTTGTCTTGTATATTTGGAGTATGGCTTGCGTTTTATGATACCAAGATGAATATTGCATACTAATTAACACCATATTATGTTAATATTAGTATCAATATAAGCATGGTAATTTAAAATTGCTTGGTTTGGCATTGCATCGGAACTTTAGTCACCAATATAATCACTCAATTAATCCAGGATAATTTCCAAGTCACCCTTAGAAATTTGCTTGTATATCATAGCCCAATTTATTTGAGTATTGTAGCCTTCAAATTCGTTTGTTGGTTGACCGTATAATTATGACAATATTTTATGGGTCAACAAATGCCCCCCACCAGAGCGGGTTGGGAGAGTCTTGTTCGAGCAACGTGCTCTGGTGTCTTTGCCTTTTCATTTTCTCTGTATAACTGTTGTCATTGTCTTCTTTTGCATGGCAGGTTGCTCTAGTTTTTTTTTTTCATGGATCCTCCTGACCCTTCAAGGGACCCATCACATGGTTTTTCTGAACAAGAAATCACTCGCTATATCCGTCGCCTTGATCCAAATAATCATTTTCTGCATCTTCATCATACTTGGCGAAATCGAATATTGGCAGGTGGAGATATTTTTAGAGGTTTATTTGACCGCCACCGTCGGACTCAATTCTTATCTGGGATACCGAACCCTTTACCAATGGCTGAACCTCACTCGTGGGCCTTTTCCCGCAATTCTTATGTTCATGTCCCTGCTCTAGATGGTGAATTTTCTAGGAGAGATTCGATAGGCAATAGACGGTGCATTTTCCTCAACCCTATCGGATCTGCCAACCCCTCTTCCGTTCATTTATTGTCCACTGAGATGAATGCTGGGAGAGTTACCCCTTGGTCTCCAGAATACCTGTATGTGCGTGGTCAATTGAGAAGAAGTACTGGCCAAATTGAATGGACGCGATATGTTCTAATCCATTTACGGCCCTTCTTGTCACGAGTCAATCTTTATAGAGCGGTGTTCCTGTGTCTCTTCGAATATAATCCTCATCCCGCCTTATTTCGAGCCTTTGTTTCAAACTGGAGTTACACCACCAATACTTTATTTTTATTTGACAGAGAGATGACCATAACCCTTTGGGAAATTTCTCGTCTTGCTGGGTTCCCCATTTTTGGACACCCATATGAAGAAAGAGTTCCTCCAGACGATGAATTGTTCAGGAGACGCTCCAATGGTGATCCATATCACCCAGATTCTCTTCGTCAGGTCCTTGAAATATATCATGAAATTTCATCTGCTCGTCAAAGTAGGGGTCAAAGTGCTGGTGTTCCTTTTTATGATTGGATTACCTTTTTCATGAATCGGGTTCTTGAAAGTGATTCTAGTTCTAGAGATCCATCTATTCCTTTTACTCCTTTTGCCAATCCAAATGATCCGTTCGGAACAGGTTATGGCTCTGGAAATATTAAGACCAACAGAATGAGCGCTGAATTTTCTACTCTGAGTTCTCGTCGTTTGGACAAGGAGACTATACTGACAGCTTTTCTAGCATGGTGGATTTGCTATTTTGTGGTAGTATGTCATCCTGCTGACAGAATCCGCCCTGGTGTTTTTGTAGTTGCGAATGCTCTCGCTCGGGGTTTACCAATTTCATTGGCTATTCCTGCTTTGGCCAATATTTATAGGTCTTTGAGAGAGATTACTTCTTCCAGGGATCCTTCAAATAGTCATGTTGTCATTCCACTCCACCTGATACATGGATGGCTGCACGCCTATTGGGGAGATTATTATGGAGTGGTCATGTCTGTTGAACTCAGGCAACAATTACCTTTCTTGAGCCATATAGCTGGGGCACCCATTTTTCATGGAGATCAAGTTAGGATTCATCTTCTTTTCTGGAGATATCAAGAGCACTTGGGGTCTCGTGTTTTCAATGAGGGATTACCACTGAATATTGAAATAGATGGAGACCAATTGATCATGGATGTCAGAGATGCAACAGGTCGTCTAGTATTATCTCCAGTGCAACAGGATTTTTTGGTCAGTATCAGAGAGTGCTTTTTGCCTTGCAGGATAGGGAATGATGTTTCTCTAGAACCCTACTATCCTCAGAGAGTTGCACGGCAATTTGGTTTTGACCAAGATATTCCTTCTTCAACTGTTCCTTTCCATCCTCCGAGGGTTTCCCTAACATCATTTGCAGAGTATTGTTCCTTTATTGTACGCCTTGGGACTGGCATTGGCCTTATCGTACCTCATGCTTTTCGTATAGGTTGTTTCACAGTCCGCTATAGGCGCTGGTTACGTGGTTTGATTGCTGCTCACCATTCTTTAAATGAAAACCGTCTCAGGGAAGCAATATACCCTCAAGGCCGTCCTTCTCGTCCTATTTTTGTGGGAAGAATGGATCCACAACCTCCTCGTGTTCCTCGCCTTACGTTTCGTTCAGAGTTTCTGAGATTACAAGATTGGCGTGGTGCAAAAGGTAGTGTGCAACCTCTTCCTCGTTCGTCTTTTGGTATCGACCGTCGAATTTTATCCCGTCGTGATCCTCGAATTGGAAAATTCACACCAACTTCCCAGCCTTTGCGCATTCGAGATCCTGTCGAATCACACGCTCCAACAGAAAACTCTTCTTCTGGTATTGCCCTGATCTTTATTATTTCTGCCCCCATTTTGAAAATGAGATTGTTTATCATTATATTTCTTATTTTCAGATTCAGACAGTGATGATTCAGAAGAATTTTCCATGGTGAGACCTTCCTCTTTGAGATTTTCGGATCCTGGCGCTGGACCGTCTTCTGTCGTGAAAGAAAGAGTTGCATCAAAAGCGAGTCCTGAAGTTCCTCCAGGATTTTCAGGTATTTTGCATGAACCTGCCCTCATGATCTGTTAGTTAAAATTTTTCTTGACCCTTCTCATTGAATAACAGATCTTGCTCAACATACTGCTTCTTTACCTTCTGAAACATTCGCTTCTCAACCAGAGGTGTCTCCTTATGTTCCTCATTTCCTTGGGACATTATCTCCTTATCTGGGATCATCTCCATACATCCCTCAATTTCAGACTCCTGGAAATGGCTGCTTTCTTAACAACTCTTATTCATCTTACTCTAATGGTACGGGGGCCGAGCAATTGGGACCTACTTTAGAAAGTGCATTTCTGAATAATGGTGTTACTTCAACAAGTAATGTTACCAACACGGCAGGAAATACAGCTTTGCCTGGTACTGAAGTGGCTCCAGTTGACCCATTTGCCATTATCGAAGATGATGAAGAGCTGGTTGACTATTCTGCCACTCCTGATTATGGGATAGGAGAAGACTTCGCCGATGATACTCAAGATGAAAATCCCCAAATTATTCCTCCCCCCATGGCTCCTTCAGACACTTCACGTGAGTTTTAAAATCATGTTCATGGTGTCAATTTAATGGCATAAACTCATCTCTCAATGTTTTGTAGGTGGTTTCTCTCTATTGGGGCAACTTCTTACTGACTTGAATGTTGATCGAGTAAGGTCAGAGGTTGGGCCAGTCACTTCTAGCTATACTGGTGATTATCCCACTCCGGACAGTGCTGGTATGTGAACTTCTTGTGCTTTTCTTTCTCTCTCTTCTTTTTTTTTTTTTAACATGACTTCCTCCAATTTAAAAGATTTCAAATTTCACAATCAGGGTTTGTCATTGAGCCAACACAAGATGATGATGAGTCCCCCACAGGGCCAACAGCTAGCAATTGGGGCGCTTTTGAGTCGCAGCATAAAGCTCCCACTCCCTAAGAGCCTTTTCACTGCTTATAAATTTGTACCATATTTGTATCATATGTGGCCACTGTATTTTCCATGTATTACTCGATGTTTTATCATTGTATTTTCCATGTGTGTATCGAAGGGGACTGCTTGGGCATGTGTAATAGTTGAAGTCTCCCAGTGGTATGATTATGGCTTAGCACGAATGCTGAGATTTGTAACAGCATGTTTTAGATTGTAATATTGTTTTATTTCCTCCATGCGTTGTATCTTGTCTTTTCATGGACTGTGAATCAACACATCATACAGTCACGCATGGTGTTGCTATTCAGTCACGCATGCGCATTCACCACCATTGCAGCCCCCCATTTTTATTTCCTTCCTTTCTTCTCTCTCTTCATTACTTTTCCTCTTCTTTTTTCTTCACTTCTTCTTTCTTTCTCTCACCCGAGATCTCTCCCCTCTTTACTCATCTTTTTGTTGCCGCCGCCAAATAGCTAGTGAAGACAATGCCCATTTCCCTCCAACTATTGACGAGTTAGACGACTATCTTGGCTACACCGCGGAGGAAATCGAGGAGGCCGAGGAGGAAGCAGTGCCGGAGGTTGTTCATGCATTTGGTGACAACAACTGGGGGGTCCCATATGACCAAGAAATTCATGCCTACTGGAGACCGCTTCCTTGTCACGACTGGGGAGTTGATTCTACTCCGTCTGAGCTCCCAGCATATGAGTAGCCGTCCTTCTTTTATTTCTTCTGTCTCCCTGTGCTTATATTTCTAGGTGCAATAGTTCTTCATGTGTATTTTTCGGGGGATAAGTATGATTGGTGTCGTTAATGAGATTCCCTTTTTTTTTGCATGTACCTTTCCAATTTCAAGAATGTAACACTGGTCGCTTCTTCATCTGTTTCTTATTTGCATGTGCGTCTTTATTTTGTTTTAGGGACAAAATATGTAAAACCATGTTCATTATTTTGGACCGGTATAATGAGCTCACCGGTGTTGGTTGACTTATGGCTCGTTCCAACAATAGACCATTTTAATGTGGAATTTAGGCTTGTGGATTTTGTGGTGCTTTAGGATATGTATTAAGTGGAAGAAACGTCTTATGTTGCTATAAAGCAAGACGCATCTTTATTTCCTTTAGGGACATATAGCTCCAGCTTGCTCCACGTACCTGCAAATAGAAACAAAACAGTTTTTTTTTTTTTTTTTTTTTTTTTTTTTTTTGACGGCTTGAACAACTCTTAGCAACTTCAACAAGGGACTGAACACGATGAAGTGGGCCTTCAAAGGTAGCCCAAATGCCTTTGATCCAAATATATTTGTGGTGAAATGTTTCCAAGGCCCATGAAGTTCGTGAATATTCTCCTCGGCCCGCTAAAGTGAATTATTGTTGGCATCATCTCTTCTGTTTGGTGGTCAAATCCGTACTGAGCCCCCATCAAATCAACTTGTCACCCTTGTTCAACAGGCTTCTCACTTTGAATGCTTTTGTCATATCCTTGTCCGCCATTACGCTCGGTTCGCGTGCTCCTTTTCTCCCATCGAGTTGTGCACCATAATGATGTTCTAGTTCCATCTTTGCCTATAAATAGAGGGACCTTCTCCCTTTCTTCTCATCAACTCTCTTCACCCAGAACTCTTTATTTCATGGCTTCCACACCAATTCGTAAGCGCTTTAGGGACACAGAATTAACCCCAGTGTCTTCTAATTGGTCATATGGCCCCCATAACCGTTATCTTTTCCGAGATGAAGAGGCTTTTGAGTGTTATCATACTTCCATGGGTATTGTGGAACGCTCTGTCGCTGAGTGCTTTTATTTTCATCCTTATGGGAGGTTGGAGAATGAACATATGCGTCTCCTTCGATCTTGGGTCACTTTTTGGGATTTGCGTAACTTGGCGAGTCGCCAATCTCCTTATCATCCTAGAATTACTCGCCTTTTTTACGCCAATCTACGGGTTTCGTATGACCATCATGGTGTCCCTTTTGCTTCTTCTTTTCTTTTTGGTCGGTATATGTCGTTTGGGGTGAAAGATCTTGCAGAGTTTTTGCAGACCACCAGCAATCTGGACGGTCTTTCTGTCTACACACATGCATCTTGGCCCCGTGATTTTGAAAGTCGCCGTGAATACCGTCGCTGGTTCAAACTTGCTCCTGATGTTGCCAGAGGAGCATTGTCCACTGCTTCTCTTCCCGCCATGCACAGGTTTCTTTCGTTTTATCCCTCATATTTTTATCTTCTCCCCTTTTCGTTTTTAACAATTTCATATGTAGGTTCTTGTGCATGGTAAGTTCAGAGACCCTTTTCTACCTGCGCCACCTTATCGCAAAAGACAAGAAGGTCAATGTTGCGTATCTGGTTATCTGGCACATGCACCAATCGGCTAGGACTTTGCACAGCCCGCTTCCTTATGGGCATTTAGTGGAAGAACTGATGCACAAGGCGGGTATCGCCACTCCTGACATCTTGTGGGGTAATAAAATCACTGATAAAGACATTGAGTACCCCAATAACCTTCTTGGCGAATTACCCAACATTGGTTGGACCGAGACTTCGAGCGGGACCCTCGTACCAGACCCCACTTATGCAGTGAATGCCTACATTTTGCAACCTGGGGCTGCTTGTAACCAATACAGGCCATTGAGAGAAGGTTCCCCACCTTCAGATGGAGGGTCGACCACCGAGAACCCTTGAACTTCCTCTGTGCATCTTGATCAGAAATTTGAGGAAGTTCAGTCTCGGTTGGAGTCTATTGAGGTGAAGCTCGAGACCGTCTTGGTTTCCCTGGATGAGCTCAAGGCAAACACTGTGACCAATCTTTGAGTCATAGTGCGCTCCCTGTTGATTCGGGTTCTCAGAGCCCGTCATGTGTATGTTGTAGCTCTAGGGTTGTCTTTTCCAGTTTTCAGCTTAGGTGCTTGTATTAGATGTCCCCTTGTATTATGTATGTTGTGTCTTGGTAGCTTATGAACAAGGTCTGTTGTGTCTTGATGGCTTGCTTGTAATTGGTTGTATTTTAGAAGGAAAGTTTTCAGCATTCTCTTTGCCTTTTAATCAACTCATGCTTGTAATTGATCCGCCTTTGCCTGATCATCTCTTAATGTTCCACTTCCCCACGCTTGAAAACATATATGTACATAGAATTTTTAATTTTTTTTTTTTTTTATAAGTGGAACACAATTGATATGTATTGCCCCCTTTCTATTTTATTACTTGTGAGATGCCGGGACTTGTAGGAGGTGCCTTGGCAGTGGTAAGTCTCCTTGCAGGAACTTCTTTTCAGCCCAATCTTTAAACAAGAAACATTCCTCAATCGTGTGCCCAAGGAACCTATGAAATAGGCAAAAATCGGGCTCATCGTATCGGAATTCTTCTTCTGGGTACTTGCACTTGGGTAAGAGAAGTCCATGCTGGATGGCTATATCAAACACTTCCGGCGTTTTGTCTTTGCGGAATGAATACAGCCTCTTTTTTCGTTCCGTCTGTGATACATGAGTTTTTTCAGTATCGGTTCTTGTTGGCACTTGAGATCTTTTGATATCTTCTAATTTTTCCTTTCCCTTCCTTGAAGTTTCGCCCATCTTTTCGAGGAATTTACCATCAGTCGAATATCCTGATTCAGAGTGAGAATTTCCTCGCCACCTCGTGTGGCTTGGGGAAGAGACATTTCCATATGGTTCGGACTTTGGAAGGTTTATTATTGGTATCATGCCATATTGGATCATACTGCCTGAGCCATGAAGGTTTTCAATATGTTTGCCCCCAAAAGGAGAAAGCCAACTGGGGACTGGCCCTAAAATGCCGGGTTCAGTGTTGCTACGTGGAGAATAAATTTGTGCATTGTCTTCACGGAATAATCCACGATTTAACCCTTCACGCTTTTCTTTGTGTTCTCTGGGGTCATATAGGTCTTTGTCTTGTTTTGTTAAAATGGTGGTGCCATCATTATTTTCCCTTTGTAGATCTTCTATCATCATTGCCATTTTGCTATTTTCTTGCCATAAATCGGCCAACTCTTGACGTGTTTTGGTGTTCTCCATCCAAAGTGAAGTGATACACTGGCAAAAACTCTCGCTCATATGACGAAGCCCATCAACTTCACGGCGCAATTCAAGGTTTTCTCGTTGAACAGTCATCATTTGCTGTGCATGATCACACATTTGCTTCGTGTGGGTTTCAAGTAAAATCCGCTCACCCGGGGTAATGCGTTTTATGCTTTTTTCATATTCTTCGGATATTACTTTCGACTGTTCCTTGGCAAATAACTTGGTCTCAGCTTCGAGCGAAATTTCATACATCTCTTCTTCCTCATCATGTTTATGTTCTTCTTTTCCCCCATGTTTATTTTCTTCTGAGATATCATCTTTGGTTGTACTGATTGGATTTTCTTCTATTTCTTCCTCTTCGCCATATTTGTAAATTTCTGACGCATCTTCCTCTATCCCAATGGCATACGCTGTATAGGAATCTGTGTCAGAGTCTGTGTCATTGGCTCCTTGCAATGCCGAATCTTCATTCTCAGCTCCCGACAAATTTTCCACAAATCCTACATAGGTGTATTTGTGAGAATCTGGATCATGAGGTGCACAATTATACTTTGTCTCTTTGGACGACCGTGCCTTGTTCAATCGGATTTTCTCTTTAATCCAATTTTCGACCTTGTGCTGGGGTGCCTTATGTTGTGCACAACAATTTGTATCATCTATATGATTTGCCTTTTTCGACCATGCTTTTGATGGTGACCCATAATACTCATTTGCAGTCGGAAGAAATGTTCTTGGGGATTTTCCCTTTTTGCAATGACATGTTTTGAGCCGTGTTGAATTGTGACAATTATGACATTTCGGACTTCTACAACCATCACGGTTTGAAGCATAGCCAGCATTCATTGCACCCGTCTTTCGAGAAGACGATCCCGGTAAGTCACGGGTTATAGTGGCGGCTTTGGATATCTTTTTTAATGTAGACCCCTGATTAACCATCATATCATTCAAAACTTCTAGAGTGGCATGCATTTCACCGATTTGCTGATTTTGGGCAGCCATTTCTTCTTGGAGCATCTTTACTTGTTTCTTCAACCGAGCTACATTATTTGCTTCACGAATTGCTGCCTTCTTTTTCTTTTCCTTTTCTTTTCCTTTTCTCAAAATATCAATAAGAGGATTCCTCCGACCTTCATGAGTCGCTTTTTGTTTAGATTTACGTCTAGGTGTATTAGGCGTTTCTTCATTGACATCGGTGTTTCTTTGAGTCGAGTCATCATCATCTTCTTTCCAATACGGACAATATGGATATGTAGGTTCTGTTTCTTCGTGAGGGCAATCTGAAAGAGGCGGAGTTCCATTTTCTCCTATCTCTTGGCACCAACATTGGAGAGTTGCTTCACTTTCTCTTTGATTCTCATGTGAATTTACATAAGGCTCATTCTCACTTTCCTCCTGGCTATTCCAAATCATTTCAGCGGCATATATTTGAGTTGCATCTTCTTCATTTTCAGAGCCAGAATCGTGTATGTGAATTACATAACATGACTCATTGCCCCCTGAATTCGTCAAATGATTATCTTGTGTAATCCTTGTGTCAGTTGATTCCGAGGTTCCCGTCTGAGCATTTTGATTTATTCCATCAGGTGCTAATTCCTTAAAGAATTTCTCGATAATGGATTCAACTGGACATGATTCTTTTTCCAACCGCTTTCTTTTCGGAGACTGAGGCATTATCCCAGGCTTGTTGGTGTGTTCGCTGCACATTTCGACATTAGTTTGTGTGAAGTTAGGTCTTTCACCCAGGGGTTCAACATAGGCATTTAAGAGTTCTTGTTGATAACTTGCCCCCAAGAGTGGCCTGGGTTCGAAATATTTCGCATCTGGAAGTTCCATTTCATGGATTGAGAAGGGATATTCTTCTCCTCTTATCACTCCCTCGATTCCATCTTTGACATACTTGATACACTGATGCAAGGTAGAAGGAATTAGCTGGTACGCATGTAACCAAGGCCGGCCTAATAGCACCTTATATGACACGTTGGCATCTATGACACAGAGTCTTGCATGTGTTTCAAGTCTTCCAAATTGGAACTTCAAAGTGACCACTCCCAATGCCTTCTGGGATTGTAAATTGAACCCATAGATTTTTGGTTGGCTATGCTTTAAGGAGCTTTTATCAAGTCGGAAGTCTTTCAATGAATCCGATGGAAGAATATTGACCGCCGATCCTGGATCAACAAAAATTCGATTGATCTTGATTCCGTTTGACATTCCTGTGACATACAATGGTTTATTGTGAAAGGTTTCTCCCTTAAGGAAATCATCTTTGTTAAAGATAATTGGGAAAAAGTTGTTCTCAACATCATCTTCGGCATGGGATCTTTCTGGGTTCTGTTCGTCCCTTTCACATCTTATGTTCCGCCGATCCATTGGTTTTGTATTAGGCTGATGATTTCCTTTAACTCCTTCGGCTGGGGCGTCCATGATTGCTTTGCCTTTTATTGCAAATTTTGTTTGGCCTTCTATTTCTTTGTTTAGAGGTACCGCCCTTTCACTGTTATGCAAGTTTTGGTCTCTCGTCCCCACTGGCCTCTCTTTTGAGGTAATCAGTTTTGCGCCTGGAATGGGAGGTTTATTAGACACACGAGTCTTTGATTTTTCTAGTTTTCCTTCATCTTTCTCGTTATTGACTAAATGAAAAGCACTCTGGACAGTTACAGCAATGGTCATCTGTTTAGGTTGAGTAGGTGCTGGAGTCAACACCGTCTTGCTAGGAACAGGTGAATACTGCATCTCTGATGATGTTTCATTCACAATCTGAAGTGAACCAAAAGAGTCCATCATTGGCCTATTTGTTTGAAACATCATCCCAAACGGATATACTTGTAAATCTTGGGATGGTGGAATGTTCTCCATTATCATGGATTTGGGTGTTGGTCTGATGATAGCGGCGAGCCCTTCATCTTGAGGTTCCGTGAAATAATCATTTGCTCCAAAGATAATGGTTGAGACGGCATTGGCGTATTCCATGCTCTCCATCATGGGGTCGTTGATGATGATAGGAGCGTCTGAGGTCACTTGCACCATCGGAAAGGAGATTGGGATGGACCCGATCATGAATGTGCTCGGAACGAGTCCAAAGTCGGTGATTGCTTGATTGTTGTTCATGTTCGCCATTTCCTACAAAAATAATACCTTGAAGATTATCGTCAGTAATGTATTACATGATTACAAATTCCCTAAGCTTGTATACTATATCCTTTGATTTTCTTTCGATGAGAGTAGAAAAATGTCCCACCGGGCATGCCAGAACCTGTCTCGCACTTTTTCGCGGCCCTCGTAATTCACAACAGAGGAAACAGAGGGGGAAAAGAATGCGGATCAAATACCCCTCGCGAGCCTCAAGAATGCCGATACTTTTACTTCCCAGAAGAGAGGTAACGGTACGGTCTTGAGTTCTCACGAGAGTTTATTATTTGAGAGGGGTCCTTTTTTTCCAGTAGGCGCAAGCCCCTACTGTTAATTACCTTCGACATGGTCTGGAGAACCTCTAGATCGGGAAAATCAAAGGATATGTATCATAAACTGTTAGGGAATTGTAAATATGCAATTTGTAATCCTATCTTGCATCCATATCTTTTTGTGTTCTGTTTTTTTTTTTATTATTACTACTATGATTATTATGCAGTGTTAGTGTTGTATTTATTTATTGAATGGACTCGGTTTTGCAAGGACAGCAGTCTTTAAGGCTTATAATTTGGAGAGGTCTTGGTTGATTTTTGCCGCTTGGACTTCAGTGACTTTTTCTTGTGATGTGAGGAATGGTTGGCTCTTGAATAATGACTCTTTAGATATTATCGGGGTGGCTCATGATTTTAGGCTCTTGAGTTTGAATCTTACGGCTTGGAATTTGGATTTTTACGGCTTGGAGCCATGGATCTCCCGAAACGGATTTCTGAAATTCCGAAAGGTCGGGTTATAGTGACTTCTGGCTTTTTTCTTTTTTATTTGGTGCTGAGGATCATTATAGACTTTTTCTTTTCTTCTTTTTCTTCGATAATGTCGGACTCCTAAGCTGCGGAGTTTGTAGACATTACGCTTAACATCGGGCCTATGGGCTTGTAGATGTCGATAACTTCGCCGGGCTTTAAGCTTTTGGGCGTCATATGTGCGCTCGGGTGCTAACCAGGCAGACTGCCCCTTGGTCTAACCTGACTGCGGGTAGATGCTCATCACGTGGGCGTAGAGCATCGAAAGACGATCTGGCGCTCGTTAATCTTGATATCTTCAACGGTTCGGCTATCAGCGGAAGCGTTGTCAAAGTGATATCTTGCAATGTCAGAGACACAATCCGGTTCCCTTCCGGCGTGTTGAAATGGTTCCTGGTTCCTGACCAGAATCTTGAAGAGACGATTTGATTGTTGTTCAAAACATTTAGAGTGATATCTGGTATCCAGCCAGGATATCGGGTAAATGGTCCAAACTCCATTGAAAGCGTTGAAGCGCGTTTCGGCGGCTATTCCGAAACGTCTAAGTGAAGACGGTTTGACTGCCACTCATACTGTTGAAAGAAACGGTTCAATTACCACTTAGAGCATCCCATTGATATCTGGTGGCCAGCCGAGACATCCGGTAAATGATCCAATTGCTCCTTGAAACGTTGAGGAGACATCTGTCAAGCAGGTGTCCGTGAACGGTTCAGCCTTAGTTTGAAGCGTTCAAATGAGACGATTCGATTATTATTCGAGTCATTTAAGGTGATACCTCGTATCCAACCAAAATATAACCCGATTTTATTCGAAGCGTTGACCTTCGTTTCGGTTATTATTCGAGCCATTTAAGATGATACCTTGTATCCACCAAAATATAACTCGATTTTTACTCGAAACGTTTATGTCACGCCCCGCACCGACGGGTCGCGGGCGCGCGAGGGTGGGGCGGTATCATCTGCATCCATCCGTCGGCCCGTCAACCTACGTCGCAAACACAAAGAAACAAACGGATGTCAGCTACAAAGCTCAGTAACCGGTTATTTAACGACGCAGCTTCTCTATATTAGTTAAGATAGCAAAAGTATGTCAATTTACAAATAAATCAAGACCAAGATATAATTTCCTAACCCAAGGCAGGCATGAGGGACGAATCCCTAACCCTGGGCAGGCATGAGGGAATTCCATATCATAAAACATGCCATCAAAACTCACTCAGGCCTCCTAACCCAACCGGCTGGGCAAGCATGAGGAGACCTTTCCCTAACCCAGGGCAAGCATGAGGGACGTATCCCTAACCCTGGGCAGGCATGAGGGAATTCCATATCCGAATAGCGCTACCGAACTGGCCGAAGCCGGTGGCCGACCGACTCCGGAGAGTGATATTGATTTCCATGTAAGTGAAGCAAGCAAATCCAAGTAATAACCAAATCAAACAATACGAAACTAGATATAGAGAAGTCCGGTTACCTGACTGAGCGATCCACAAGAACAAGCAAATCGGAACGACTATCCAACAGGACTGCGACGTAGTACTCGAATTCCAAACGGCCGACTATCCAAGGTCAAGACGGTATTCAAAATTAAGTGGAGAGAGAAATAGTGGGAGAGAGAAATCTGAAATGAAATGGAATGAGGCTAGGTTCTATTTATAGTGGAGGTTTCTTAGTGGCTAAGAAAGTAAATATAAAGTTACTTAATGGCTAAGAAAGTAGAAATATATTTCTTATAACTATTTCTGAAAAATATTTTGAGCCTATTTATAAAGATATTAATTATTGGAAACTATTTATATAAATATCCATTACTTAGCTACTAAAAATGTGGATAAGATCAAATAGATATTTTCAAATGGATAAGATCAAATGAATATTATATAATATCAAATGGATAATAATGAACTTTTTCAAATAGAACCTTAAGATTTGAAGTATTGCAAATAGGTCCTAAAATTCAGGGATGTTACATTCCACCCCCCTTAAAAAGAAAATTTCTTCCACGAAATTTCAAAAGGACGGAACAAGTCAAAATCCAAACGAAACGACAATGAACCCAACACACAGTCCGAGGAACGAATGCTCTGATACCATCTGTCACGCCCCGCACCGACGGGTCGCGGGCGCGCGAGGGTGGGGCGGTATCATCTGCATCCATCCGTCGGCCCGTCAACCTACGTCGCAAACACAAAGAAACAAACGGATGTCAGCTACAAAGCTCAGTAACCGGTTATTTAACGACGCAGCTTCTCTATATTAGTTAAGATAGCAAAAGTATGTCAATTTACAAATAAATCAAGACCAAGATATAATTTCCTAACCCAAGGCAGGCATGAGGGACGAATCCCTAACCCTGGGCAGGCATGAGGGAATTCCATATCATAAAACATGCCATCAAAACTCACTCAGGCCTCCTAACCCAACCGGCTGGGCAAGCATGAGGAGACCTTTCCCTAACCCAGGGCAAGCATGAGGGACGTATCCCTAACCCTGGGCAGGCATGAGGGAATTCCATATCCGAATAGCGCTACCGAACTGGCCGAAGCCGGTGGCCGACCGACTCCGGAGAGTGATATTGATTTCCATGTAAGTGAAGCAAGCAAATCCAAGTAATAACCAAATCAAACAATACGAAACTAGATATAGAGAAGTCCGGTTACCTGACTGAGCGATCCACAAGAACAAGCAAATCGGAACGACTATCCAACAGGACTGCGACGTAGTACTCGAATTCCAAACGGCCGACTATCCAAGGTCAAGACGGTATTCAAAATTAAGTGGAGAGAGAAATAGTGGGAGAGAGAAATCTGAAATGAAATGGAATGAGGCTAGGTTCTATTTATAGTGGAGGTTTCTTAGTGGCTAAGAAAGTAAATATAAAGTTACTTAATGGCTAAGAAAGTAGAAATATATTTCTTATAACTATTTCTGAAAAATATTTTGAGCCTATTTATAAAGATATTAATTATTGGAAACTATTTATATAAATATCCATTACTTAGCTACTAAAAATGTGGATAAGATCAAATAGATATTTTCAAATGGATAAGATCAAATGAATATTATATAATATCAAATGGATAATAATGAACTTTTTCAAATAGAACCTTAAGATTTGAAGTATTGCAAATAGGTCCTAAAATTCAGGGATGTTACAGTTTATCTTCGTTTCGGTTGCCATCCGAGAACCTACAAACGATATCCAGTTGCCAGCCAAGATATCGAGAGAGTTTGACTGCCACTCAAACTGTTGAAAAAGACATCTGGTTGCCAGCCAGACAGTGAGAAACGATTCAATTACCATTCAGAGCATTGCCTTGATACTTGGTTTCTAGCCAAGATGCCAAGCAAATGATCCAGCTGTTTACTTGAAGCGTTGCAGCAAAACATCTGTCGCCAGTCAGATGTTCAAGAGACGATTCGACTTTCTTTCGGAATATTTAAAGAGATACCTGGTATCTAGCTAGGATATCAGGGTGCGCGCGGGTGCCGTGACACCACCCTCGGGTCTGTGTCAAAAATAAGGGTGCGCGCGGGTGCTACATGAGTCGGACTCCCTATGGCCTTCTCACGTGCGGGGTGACGGTTGGTCCTAGGACAGGAAACGATGCCTCAGCTATCGGTCCTTAACCAGCCATCGGTAGAGACAATTAGTCTTCGGAAAGGGTACATAACCTCAGTTATGGGTCCTTAACTAATCGTTGACGAAAAGACGATTGGTCCTCAAAAGGGGAACATAGCCTCAGCTATCGATCCTTAACCAATCGTTGAGTGGACACAGTGGTTCTGGGACAGGGTACATAACCTCAGTTACGGGTCCTTAACCAGCCATCAGATAGAGACAATTAGTCCTCGGAAAGAGTACATAACCTCAGTTATGGGTCCTTGACTAATCATTGATGAAAAGACGATTGGTCCTCAAACGGGGAACATAGCCTCAGCTATCGATCCTTAACCAATCATTGAATGGAGACAGTGGTCCTTGGACAGAGTACATAACCTCAGTTATGGGTCCTTAACCATCCGTCGAAGAGACACAATTGGTCCTTGGACAGGGTACATAACCTCAGTTACGGGTCCTTAACCATCCGTTGAAGGGTGACAGTTGGCCCTCGAACAGGGTGCGTAGCCTCAGCTATCGGTCCTTAACCAAATGTCAGATGATGGATTAAGACAGTGGTCCTGGGACAGGGTACATAACCTCAGTTATGGGTCCTTAACCATCCGTTGAAGAGTGACAATTGGTCCTCGAACAGGGTGCGTAGGCTCGGCTATCGGTTCTTAACCAAATGTTAGATGATGGAAGTGATGTCCGGTTCCTGACCGAATCTTTCAGTTTTCGTTTCCTCAAGCACCAAGGAGAGATATTTATGTTTTGAATTCTTCAATCCGGCTTTGATTTGACGGTTCTGATGTCGGTCTCATCCTAGATTATTTGCTTCTGGTGTTCGTTGTAGCCGGCCTTGGTTAGCGAATCGCAATTCAACCAAACTCATAATATTGAGATCGGATTCTCAACACTGAGCTTAAATCTCTTCGACAGTGCTCCTGCTCATTTCAAGAGTATTGAATATCTTCGGTTGCTCCGCATCAGTCATAATGATGACTATCCACTGGTTTGAACCATCTTGTTTCAATGAGGCCTAGCGAGTCTTGACTCTTGATCACCAGGGTATTCCTATTGCGATCTGCTCAGCTTGAGAAGTTTGTTTTTTTTTTATTTTTTTTTATGCAACATGGGTATCCTCCCGATTGGGTGAAAGGGGTCTCTTTCTCCCTTTTTTTTATTTATTTTCTTTTTATTCTAAGGTTACTTGCATTCTTCAGGTGAGTATGAATTCTTCTCCATGTTGAGGTGTCGTCCATGCCTCCATGATTTTATGTCGAGCCTCCGAGCCATTTTATTCGAGCCAAAATGGGTTCCTGATTGTCTGGTTTCAAATAGAATAATGGTCTTAATATTTTTGGTGAGGTTTTTGGTGATGATGATCAGCAAAATAGATTCCCCACATTTTTCTGAGTTTGTAGGAATTTTCCTCACATTTTTCTGAGTCTCCTATGATTTTTAATGAATTTTTGAAAGTTATTGGATTTTTGAATAAATCATAGGGTGATGTGGCAGTTTGTGGTTGGCTGGAATTTGAAATTTGGGTTTGAAAATATTATGCAAAAAATTAGGTAATGGTTTTGGCATGATAATATTCCTTGCATTTTTCTGGATTTATAGAAATTTGTTTTGGATTTTTCTGAGTTACGGTTGAATTTCTACAAATTTTTGAAGTTTCAGAAATGAGGTTGTGCCAAAGGCGATTTTTCTTGGTCAAAGGCAGCACTATGTGGTAGCACACGATTGGTCCACTTAGGCTGTCAGTCGATTGCTACACGAGATCCACATGCCACAGAAAATCACCGAAAATGGGACGCTTTTCTTAAAATCTATTTTCTTCCTCCCGTGGACAAGGTCTATCGCGAAAGATCTGGTGGACCGAGGGTCGACAGGCATGGTTTTGAACGTTATCCGTGCACCGTGTCCAGGTCGAATGGAGAATATAACGCCCTTCTTCCTTCTTTTTTCCTCTCCGTTTCTCGACCTGGCGACGATGCATTCGCCATGGCTACTTGATTGAGCTCGCTTGGTGACCATCACACCTCAGAATAGGGTCGAGTAGCATCGTGAAACTCTCATGTGATCGTGAGACCCATTTGTCAGGCATGGGAATTACTGTTTCACCGCAATCGACTCCTAGGGTTTCGGAAAGGGTGTGGTGGTGCTTGCGGTTTTCCAGTGATCATCAACTCGAATTGATTCGTCTGAGGGTGTCGTAGTAAATGATAGAGACTGGGTGTAGCCTCAATTTGATTGATGAGACCCTACGGCACAGTATTTCACCTAAACCCAGACCCGCCATGGCGGTGAGTTGGTCGATGCAGCCATCTGGAAGCTGTGATGGGTTGAAAGTTGGCCTGAGATCATAATGACACATCCTTGAATACGAATGTGCCACCAATTTGATCACCAACTGCTCTTAATCAAAACTTCACCACAGCTTGGCCATGGCTATGGCGACAAGCTATGGGTATTTCCTTTGCTGCTGCTTGCTTCCCGGTGGCATAAGAAGATTGATGATGCAATGTTGGCATGCTGATGGGCGTGACTGCAGCCCCTGAGGGATGATGTATCATCAGGTCAGCGTGTGAAACTCCTAGACTGAGGTGATGTTGGATGCTTCCTCCACTGTTTGTGCAAGGTGAGTTGTGCAATTCTCCATAGGCTGCAGGGACATAGAAACATATTGATACGTGCTCATGAGAGAGATATAGTACCAACCCAATATCATTTCGATATAGAGCTGACACAACACTCCCATTTGCACCCATCCTTGCTGCCTTCTCCCTCCATGGCTTGGTGATGCACCTCCTTCTTCGATGCATTGGCGAGGTATGAGTCTCAACCTGCTGTCCATTTTTTTCTTTGTACCTGCTGTCCTTTTTATGGTACCTGTTGTCCTTTGTCAATACCTGCTGTCCTCTTTTTTATTATTATTATTTTTTTTGCTTATATATGGTATGCCAATATCAACTAAATGTATCTGTATTTAGCCATTTTATGGTTATTTATCATACTTCTTCTATTATGTAGAAATGATACAAAAGAAAAGACAATAAAGACTAAACTCAATTTAATAAGTACTTGTACTAAAGACATTTTTTTTTGCTTATGCTTATGTATATATCCATGATCTGTTTAAGTTAACTAAATGCATCTATGTACATATTTACATGACCGTTTTCCTTTGTTATTTCTTACATGATTGCTATATAAATGTGAACCAGAAACAAAGAGTTAGATATAATATAGAGATTGAAACTCTCTTACTTTACTTAAACAGATTACGAGAAGGAGAAAATTAAATGTTTCTTACTACTAAAAATCTGAAATTATGAAGCTGTGGCTTCTACTAACACACTTTTTTTTGTTTTTTTTGTTTTTTATACATATATATTACTAATGTTAGATAGGTGTGTTTTACCTACATATTTACATAACCAGTTTTTTAATTGACTTCCTACATCTTTGCTATATGTGTATAAAACCAGAAGATTTTATGTATGTAAAAAAAAAGAAAGGGAAAGAAATAACCTCCTTAATTCACCAAATAGAGTACAAAGAAGTAGATTAAGTAGCTCTTACTAGTGCTGAAAATACAAAGTTCTTGCTTCTACTAGCACTCTTTTTTTGTTGTTTTTTTTTTAAGTAGCTATCCTAACAAACTGCTCTCTGAATGATTGTTTGAAGATGATCTTGCGCAAAGTATTGTCTGCTGTGAGTGATTCTCAGAATGCAAAAGCTTTCTTATGACCTGTGGGTGTGTGGTGATGTCTCTCCACTCTTCTCGATTGCTCAGAAGATTGCTCCCTGCATGAAGTATGAACCTCCTTTTATAGGAGAACTGAGCCAATTGCTGTAGCCAGCACCAATTATGGGTGTTTCCAGGAAATTGGACGATTATGCCCCTGGGGGAGACTTTGGGAATTTCTCTTTTTGTTCAATAGGTCTTCCACTGTGAAGGATTCTCCAATCATCAATTACTTCTCTATTTATCACTGATATCAGTATAGCATCATCCATATCCAATTTTTACTGATTTCAGTAAACAATATAGCCACCAGCACTTGTATTTTTTCTTTGAACTTCGTGAATTTTGTTTAAGGTATCTTCTTAGCCCCTGATACACTTGTAATCTCCAGTTGATTGTAGAGAAATGCAACTAAACATAATGCGACAGAAGTTGCATTTTATGATTCTCATTAGTTCACTTCACCTTCTGAATTTTACTAGCTCCAATCACTTGTTGCCTTATATCACTATTATTTTTTGATATTTGACTTAGATGTTCTTCAAAATCCACCTGGGTTCAGTGAACGAAAATAATCACCTTCATTTTATTTTTGTTGCATCTCTTCAGCGTTTCATTTTTATGGGATTGATCAATCTTATTTTGATAACAGCTCCATTTTTTTTATCTTTTTAAATCCAAGTTCTGTCGATTCTACTCATCATTAGTCCATCTTACTTCTCAACTTCTGCCCTTTTAGAAAATTTTTAATGTCATCTCACCATAAACTCAGAGTGCCACATGCTTTTTTCTAGATTTCAAAGTGCAATAATATCACGGCTTAACCAGAATTGCTCCACAGCTTCAGTCATTCCCCCCAATTAGTGCTTCAAAAATGGTCCCCCATTGTTCATTGAATTCCTTATCTTTAATGTACTATCCCCAGTAATTCACAGCATCTCTTTTTGACTTATTTTTTTTTTTCGGGTCAATGAGCTCTTGAATCAACTGTGGATGTCATCCGATATCATCATGTCATGGAGTCAGGGATTTTCGCCAAAAATCCATCAATTAAACATCTTTTCTTCACTGCACATGCTCCATTGTTACTGCCAAATAGCGAATTTGAGTTATCTCAGCCTGAGCTGCCTTGAGTGAATGGCCATGGCTATTCCGCGATCTCAAAATTTTATTAACTATCCTCTTAAATTGGTGCTCCAAAGCTTGACACAAACAGTCCCTTATTGTTACCGATCACTGCTCTTGCGTCCTTATTACTCCATTTCTCTCAATTACGAGCCCATACCACATTAATTAGAGAGAGAAAAGAAAGATTCTCAGCGCGATTCTTGCTCTCCTTGGCAGCATGTGTAGGTTAGGATAGGTAATTGATGAGAGAGGGGGGTCGACGTGGCCTAATTTTCAAACGGTTGCAGCGGAAATATTCTCTGTGTTTCTTCCGTTTTTTTCGCGCGGGAGAGAGAGCACAAGGACGGAGAAGAAGGGAAGAGATGAGTCGTTGGGCTTGTTTCCTTCTGGGCCGTATCATTCCCCTTTTTTTTGTTTATTTTCCGACATGGGCTTGGGTCATAATGGGCTGCAATAATGTTCACCATTTTTTAAACAATTCTCTTCCATAGGCTTGGATTTTTGGAAGGATTTTAGTGAATCTTGGACGGTCCACAAGTGCCAATTTCACATATGTTGCACAATTATATAATTTCTCATATAGCATATGCATGAAATTATATAATTAGTTGTCTTGTATATTTGGAGTATGGCTTGCGTTTTATGATACCAAGATGAATATTGCATACTAATTAACACCATATTATGTTAATATTAGTATCAATATAAGCATGGTAATTTAAAATCGCTTGGTTTGGCATTGCATCGGAACTTTAGTCACCAATATAATCACTCAATTAATCCAGGATAATTTCCAAGTCACCCTTAGAAATTTGCTTGTATATCATAGCCCAATTTATTTGAGTATTGTAGCCTTCAAATTCGTTTGTTGGTTGACCGTATAATTATGACAATATTTTATGGGTCAACATAATCTTATTTGATAATTAATGCTCCTTGTTAATTATCAAGATTATGGACATCTTTAGATTGATTATTGTCATTTATGAACAAATGAGTTATAGAGATCTACAATTCAGATCCTCAACCTGAATGATCTATCAATAAATAAATAAATCAAGGAACAAATGATAAAATATCATCAATAACATAAACCATAGAAGTAGCCAGAATGATTGGCTTCTAGGACACAACTCCAACAATCTCCCACTTGGCCTAGAGTCAATCAAAATGACTTCTAGCAAGTGCATAGTACTCAATGTAATATCCAAAATATACATTTCTCATACTAAAGCCTCTAAGTAAAAGATACAACTCAAAGCCACTCAGGCATACGCCTAATCCCCATGGATGCAACATGCAACTCATGTGCGGCTCGAGACAAAGGCTTTGTCAGAGGATTCGCTGTGTTCGCGGCACCGTCCACCTTCTTGACCTTGATCCACCCGTCATTCACAAACTGACGGATAAGATGGAATCGTCATAGAATGTGCTTGGTCTTTTGGTGAGACCTAGGCTCCTTGGACTGAGCTATGGCCACCGTGTTGTCGTAGTAGAGATCCACTGGACCCGAGATGCTTGGAACCACCTCCAGCTCGGTCAAGAACTCCTTGATCCAAACGCCTTCTTTTGCTGCTTCACCAGCCGCTAAGTATTCTGCTTCGGTGACGGAATCGGCCGTAGTTTCTTGCTTGGAACTTTTCTAACTTACGGCACCACCATTGAGCAGGAATACATAGCCGGACTGTGACTTGGCATCATCTCGATCGGTTTGGAAACTAGCATCGGTGTAACCACTTACAACGAGCTCTTGGTCTCCACCGTATACGAGGATGCTATCTTGTGTTCTCTTCAAATACTTGAGGATATTCTTGACTGCGGTCCAGTGTGGCATACCAAGGTTAGCAAGGTATCGACTAGTCACACTAATCAGATGTGCCACATCGGGGCGAGTGCATAGCATGGCATACATGATCGATCCGACCACAGATGGATATTGAAACTTTTTCATAAATTTCCTATCTACATCTTCCGTCGGACATTGAGTCTTGCTCAAGAATATGCCATGTGACATAGGCAAGTAACCTTTCTTGGAACTAGCCATTTTGTGTTTTTCCAACACTTTGCTAATATATGCATCTTGGCTCAAGCCTAACAACCTCCTAGATCTATCTCTATAGATTTTGATTCCTAGGATGTAGGCAGCTTCGCCCAAGCCTTTCATTGAGAACACTTTCTTCAATGAATCCTTCACATTATTCAATTCGGGAATATCATTCCCGATCAAGAGTATATCATCAACATATAGAACAAGAAATACGACCACGCTCCCACTAATCCTCTTGTAAACACAAGGTTCCTTTTCGCTTTGAATGAAGTTCAACTTCTTGACCTCTTCATCAAAGCGCTTGTTCCAACTCCTCGATGCTTGCTTCAATCCATAAATGGACCTTTGAAGCTTGCATACCTTGTTAGTATTCTTAGGATCCACAAAACACTCGGGTTGTGTCATGTACACATCCTCTTCCAAATTTCCATTTAGGAAGGCGGTTTTGACATCCATTTGCCATATCTCATAGTCATAAAATGCGGCAATTGCTAACAAGATCCGAATTGACTTGAACATGACGACGGGCGAGAAGGTTTCTTCATAGTCAATACCATGAATTTGCTTGTAACCTTTCGCAACAAGTCGTGCCTTGTAAATGGTCAAGTTGCCATCCATGTCGACCTTTCTTTTAAAGATCCACTTGTTCTCAACGGGTTTCACTCCGTTGGGAAGGTCAACCAAGGTCCAAACCTTGTTGTCATACATGGATTGCATTTCGGATTCCATGGCCTTGAGCCATTCCTTGGAGTTGGATTTCTTCATCATGTCATTAATGGTCAAAGGTTCGTCATTCGCAATGACGAGGACATCATGCAAACCCAAGTACCTTTCGGGTGGATGACTTTCCCTTGTAGACCTTCGTAGAATGGGTGCTTGAGGTTCTTGAGGTTCTTGAACTTGTTCCACAACGGCTTGTGGAGTTGGTTCTTGATCCTCGAAACTTTGAGTTTCTTGAACATAATCGGCATGCGATATGTTCGAGTCCTCATTTGAGGGAGCATTCTCTTGAACCTCTTCCACAACGACTTGTGGAACGGGCTCGGCTACTACCTCATTTGGAACCTCATTGGGAATAACTACATTAGCTACTTGAGGCATGTCTTGTGGTGGTTCATGAATTTCTTCAATAACCACATTACTCCCACTACCTTTTCTTGCGAGAAATTCCTTCTCCAAGAACTCGGCATGACGAGCAACAACTATCTTGTTCTCAACACGGTTGTAGAAGTAGTATCCCTTTGTTTCCTTAGGGTATCCTACGAGATGACACTTGTCCGATTTGGGTTCAAGCTTATCGCTCACTAGCTTTTTCACATAAGCTTCACAACCCCAAATCTTGAGAAACATCATGTTTGGTTTCTTACCAAACCAAATCTCATAAGGTGTCTTCTCAACGGACTTAGATGGAACACGGTTTAGTGTAAAAGCTGTGATATCGCTTTTATTTGTTAGTATTTTGACCGTACTTGGCACCCAATTATGACCCAAAACTTGTATTATTTGACATTTTGCTGTGTTTTTCCAGGATTTGGTTTGTCGCCGCTTTTATTTATTTGACACAGGTTTTGATGAAGATTTAAGGAAAACGAACTCAAAGAAGCTTGTCCACGCTTGTTTGCACGCCAGACGACTCATTCCTGGCGCTTGGGACACATTCCGGACCGACATGCGGGCCACATGCCACGATCTACTCAGTTCGGACCTCGATTTCGGGCTTTCCACGCTCCGTTCGACCTGGACAAACTCCAGTTCGGGTCGAAATCTGGGCCGTAGCTCCCATTCCACTCCAAGCCCAAATCTCCGATCTGTCCAGGCTGGACAGATTCTGTCCAGGTCGAACGCATGCCTCTCCAGCCCGAACTTAGTGCCTCCAGGTTGGAGAAATTTTGTCCAGGTCGAACAGAAGGTGGTTCCAAGGGCTGAGCTTCTGTCCGGGTCGAAATCTCGCTGTCCAGGTCGAACAGAACCTATTTGGAAGGTGATTTTGCATTAAAAATGATTGGCTGGCCCCCTGATTGCAGCCTGGACGCCTCTGGCTTGTTCCCCAAGTTGGAGAGCTTTTACAAAAGGCTTTTCTCTGCCCAGCAGAGAAAGGTCCCTCCTTCATTCCACGTTCTACCTTGCGAGAGCCTCCATTTGTGAGGAGGAGGCCACCATGGCCTCCTCCTGCTATTTCCACCAAATCTCATCGAAGCCACCTATTCTTGAGGCGACAGCAACAAGGAGAAGATGGTCACACACCCCTGCAGCGCTCCATCGCCTTTGAAGATTGAAGAACGAGCATAAAGGGAGTACTTCGGTTCATTCTTTTGATGCTTTTCTCTTTATCCTTGATGGCTTGTATCTTTACTGTTATTTCTATTATTTAATAGTTCTTTTATGTCTTAGGGTAAGATTATGATGTATGTTTAGTATGTTTAGTATGCTGTTGTGATGAATGATTGGCTTGATATTTGACTTTGTTATTTGTCTACTTAGTATTATTTTGATGCTTGTTTAATCCTATTGCTTGAACTGATTTACTTCTAAATGAATGGCCACATTTAGTTAAGTTACAAGGTTAGGTTAATCAATTAGAGTTAAACAATGTACATGTGATAAGTTGTAGATCTGAAAGGGGAGACTAGTTAGCAGCGAAAGTTGTTACTTCTAAATAGTTTGAAAGAACATTTAGATATCCTTAAGAACACAAGTAGATCAAACCTAAGTGAACTAATTCCCGACACGAAGTTAGGTTAGTGAACTTAAGAGGGCTAGGTAGAGTACTGTGCTGGGTTTTAATCCAAAAGGCGAAAGTTGAGGGTTAGAACTCGTGTTACAGCCGGTCCGGGCCCTGAACATCGTCCAAGTCAAGCCTCGAAGAGCATTATCTAGCTTGAACACCGTCCTATTGGTGTCTTGAAGGCTGTCCTATAGGCCCAAAGAGCATTATCTAGCTTGTTGGCCCAATCCTTGCGAGACCGGGCTACAGTTTTCTCCAAGATGCTCTTAATCTCCCTATTAGACACTTCCACTTGCCCATTGGTTTGCGGGTGATAGGGTGTAGCAACCTTGTGGGTGACTCCATGCTTCTTTAAGAGGTTGTCGAAGGTCCGGTTGATGAAGTGCTTTCCCCCGTCGCTTATAACTGCCCTTGGGACTCCAAATCGAGGGAAAATGATCTTTGTGAAGAGCTTGACCACCGAGTTAGCATCAGCTGCCTTGCATGCAACTGCCTCGACCCATTTTGAGACATAGTCGACGGCGACTAGGATGTACTCATTCCCATTAGAGCTTGGAAAAGGGCCCATGAAATCCACACCCCATACATCAAAGATCTCCACTTCAAGAATCGGGTTTTGTGGCATCTCATTCCTTTTGGATATATTGCCCGTCCTTTGACACTGATCACAAGAAAGTACAAAAGAACGTGCATCTTTGAAAAGAGTGGGCCAAAACAAACCTGATTGCAGGACCTTGGCTGCTGTCTTGGAGTAAGAGGCATGGCCCCCATAGGCAGATGAGTGACACCCGGCCAAGATCGGCCGAATTTCCTCATATGGGACACATCTCCGGTAGACATCATCAACTCCAATCTTGAACAAGTACGGCTCATCCCAGAAGTAGAACTTGTCGTCGGATTTGAGTTTTTTTTTCTCCTGCCAAGTCATTTCAGGGGGCAAAATACCACAGGCAAGATAATTGGCCAAGTCAGCATACCAGGGCTGGTCACTTCGGCCTGAACCACCCCCAGTTCGGGTCGAATTGTGCTCAAAGGCCAGGATTTCGCTTGCAAGCCGCATCCAATCCTCATCACTGCGCTCAGTTCGGTCTGGAACACCATGCATTCGACCCGAAATGAGGGCCAGCAGCTCCAGACTAAGCTCCGTTCGGTCCGAACTGCAGTCTCCTCGACCCGAAGTGAGGGCCAAGTTCTCCGAAGTGAGTGGTGGTGACCCCGAACTGAGGTCAGTTCGGTCCGAACCATGGTTAGTTCGGGTCGAACTGAGGTCGATCTTCATGAGATTTTCGTGGGGAAAGGCATCTTCAATTGGCAATTCTTCGCCTTTTTCTTCTTTCCAATGCAGCCGAGACAAGTGGTATGCCACTAGATTTTCCGTTCCTTTCTTGTCTCGGATTTCCAGATCAAATTCTTGAAGCAAAAGGACCCACCTTATGAGCCTTGGTTTGGCATCCTTCTTGCTCATTAAGTACCTCAACGCGGCGTGATCTGTGTACACGATCACCTTAGAGCCCACAAGATAGGATCTGAACTTGTCTAGGGCAAATACAACAGCGAGGAGCTCCTTCTCTGTGGTCGTGTAGTTTGCTTGAGCTGGATCAAGCACCTTGCTCGCGTAGTAAATGGCCACAGGTCTCTTGTCTTTCCTTTGGCCTAAAACAGCTCCAACCGCATAGTCACTCGCGTCGCATATGAGCTCGAATGGTTGTGACCAATCCGGCGGTTGTAAGATTGGTGCCGAAACAAGGGCATCCTTCAACCTGTTGAAAGCATTAATACAATCATCATCAATAATAAACTCACAGTCTTTAATCAATAGATTGCTTAATGGCTTTGCTATTTTAGAGAAATCTTTTATGAATCGGCGATAGAATTCGGCATGTCCAAGGAAGCTTCGGACATCTTTGACATTCTTAGGGATCTCTAGCTTTTCAATCACTTCAATTTTGGCCTTGTCGACCTCGATCCCTTGAGACGTCACCACGTGGCCTAGCACTACGCCCTTCTGTACCATGAAATGACACTTCTCCCAATTCAGCACTAGGTTGACCTCTTTGCATCGCTGCAAAATTTTAGAGAGGTTAGCAAGGCATGAATCAAAACAAGAACCATAAACAGAGAAATCGTCCATAAATACTTCCATTTCTTTCTCAATAAAATCTGAAAAAATAGCCATCATAGCTCGCTGGAAGGTGGCTGGTGCATTACATAAACCAAAAGGCATACGTCTATAGGCAAAAGTACCCCAAGGACAAGTAAAGGTGGTCTTATCTTGGTCACTAGGATGGATGGGTATTTGAAAGAAACCTGAGTAACCATGTAAGTAACAATAAAAAGAGTGATTCGCTAGTCTTTCTAAAAGTTGGTCAACAAAAGGGAGAGGAAAGTGATCCTTTATAGTCGCCGCATTGAGCTTGCGATAGTCTATACACATCCTCCACCCGGTCACGACTCGCATTTGGATCAGCTCGTCCTTGTCGTTCTTGACCACCGTCGTGCCTCCTTTCTTGGGGACCACGTGCACCGGGCTCACCCACTTGCTATCCGAGATCGAGTAGATAATCCCCGCATCGTGGAGCTTTTGCACTTCTTTTCTGACCACTTCGGTGAGAATTGGGTTTAGCCTTCGCTGCCCGTCTCTTGATGGCATATGGTCATCCTCCATGAGGATTCGGTGAGTGCAAATAGCGGGGTCGATCCCTTTCAAATCTTCTATTGAGTATCCAATAGCACCTTGGTGAGCCTTCAAAACTGTCAATAACTTCTCAACCTGTCCTGCATCTAATTCAGAGTTAACAATAACAGGGTACGTTTGATTCGGGCCGAGAAATTCATACCTGAGAGAGGCAGGCATGGGCTTGAGTTCAACTTTTGGAGGCTCAGTTCGGTCTGGACTAGCCTGGTTCGGGCTGGAGAGGTCCAGAGCCATTGCATCTTCCATCTGGTTGCCTTCAGTTCGACCTGAACTGGGTTGGTTCGGCCCGAACTGATCTTCATGAACCTCTTCCCTATCTACAGTTCGACCCGAAGCGTCTGGGTTCGGTCCGAACTGAGGGGCAGGATCCACCATTTCATCTAGTTCCTCAGCCTCGATCGATTCCTCGATCTCGATTGCTTCCTGTACTTTAGAAAGAAACTGTTGGTAATCATGGAGAGAAGACTCATACCTTTCCTCAAGGGTCTCCTCAATCGTTGGCTCGATCACCTCGATCCTAAAGCATGTGTCGGCGGAGCTTGGGAACATCATGGCATGATTGATGGAGAAGTGAAGCTCCTCCTCCCCCACTCTGACCAAGATTGTGCCGTCTCTGGCATCCATCAAGACTCCAGCAGTTCGGAGGAACGGACGCCCCAAGATGATGGGCACCTCCTGATCTACTTCCATGTCCATGACCACAAAATCTCCCGGCACTAAAAATTTACCGACTTGCACCGGTACATCCTTGAGCATGTCTATCGGTAGTCGCTCTGTGGAGTCCGCAAGCTTGATAGATATAGCTGTTGGGCTTAGCTCGCCGAACCCTACCTTTTCATAAACTGCCTTGGGCATGAGGCTAACGTCGGCCCCCATATCGCATAGAGCCTGCTTGATGATGGCATTTCCGATGACGCAAGGGAGAACAAACCTCCCCGGGTCCTCTAATTTGGGCGGCATCTTCCTCAAAGCTTCGCTGCTCCCTTGTGTCAGAGCAACGGATTTCAACTCCTCCAGAGTCAACTTTCCGGTACACAATTCCTTCAAAAATTTAGCATATACCGGCACTTGTGTCACCGCATCCATGAAGGGGATCGTGATCTTCATCTCCTTCAAAATCTCCCAGAATGCCTTGAATTGGGCATCCTCTTTGCTCTTTCGCAACCTCTGTGGGAATGGGACGGGAGGTTGGTAAGTGGGTGTGACTTGAACGCTCTTTTCTCTGTTTTGGCCAGCCTACGCCTTTGGTTCGGACCGAACTGGAGGTGGTTCGGATCGAACCGCCTTGGGTCCAGGTCGAACAGGCCTCTTGGCTGGCCCTTCAGTCTCTAGTTCGGACCGAACAGGGGAGGGTTCGGGTCGAACTGGGCTGGTGAGGGGCGGGAATGGTGCTATCTGCTGCAAAATGGGCTCTTCGTCAGCTGGTTCGGCCCGAACTGGGTCTGCTTCAGGTCGAACTGAGGGCTGATCAGCTGTTTCTGCCGGCATGGACGGGTCTTCGTACTGCTTCCCGCTTCTCAAGGCATGGAGGGCCTTGCAATCGGCATTCGGGTTGACTTGAGGCTGCCCTGGAAGCTTCCCTTGCTCCTTGGCGAGATGTGCCTCCAGCAAGCGCTCCATCCTCTTTATTGCCCCTGTGTTAGATTTCAATTCATCAATATCAGACTTAATTTCAAGATTAAATTTAGTTTGGCCGGCCATAAAAGTATGGACAAGTTCAGTAAGTTCGCCAAAGGCGGACTTCCTTTGAAAGGGCTGGTCTCTATTGTTGGTGAACTGATTATTTCTATTAAAATTTGAGGGGCCTGGGCCGGTGTACGGGTATTTTTGACCAAAGTTCCCGTTAATAGCATTGACTTGAGGACTGTCGGTCTCGGGTTTAGCCAAAGGGCAGTCGACAGAAGTATGCCCCTCCTCGCCGCAACATCAGCATTCTCCTTTGTTAAGATGCGAGCCTTGTGCGGATTGAAACGCGGCAAGCTCCGTCTCGAGCTCGGCGATCCTCTCGTCCTTGGTTGTGACGCTGTGCACTTGCTGCCTCGGGTTTTGTCGGCGAGAGCTGACCATCGGCATCCAATGGTATTGCCTCGCACACCGGTCAAGTAGCTCTCTTCCGGCTGCCGCATCAAGCCGTAGGAAACTTCCACCTGAAAGAGAGTCAAGGTTGATCTTAATATTATCATACAAACTGTTATAAAAAGTTTTAACTATCAACCACTCTTGAATCCCATGATGGGGGCACGAGGTTTCTAGATCCCTAAACCGCTCCCAAGCATCACTCATAGGTTCATCCTCTTTTTGTTGAAAGTTTGTAATTTCCCTCCTTATTGAGTCAGCCCTATCAGTTGGAAAGTACTTGTCAAGAAAAGTTTGAGCCATGTCATCCCAAGATCTAATTGACCCCTTTTTCAAAGTTTTGTACCACTTTTGGGCTTTGTCTTTGAGGCTAAACCTAAACAGCAAGAGTCTAACAGCTTGTTGTGGGACCCCATTCATTTTAATAAGTCTAGTGTAATCAAAAAAAGTTTGAAGATGAGCATGGGGGTCCTCGTGGTCGTTCCCATGGAACGGGGTTTGTTGGACCATAGTCACGTGGGCGGGGGCGATCTGCATGTTGTTGGCATCGATTCCAGGAATGACAACCGGTCCTGCCACGTGCTTGGCCCTCGGAGCACAATACTCCATGAGAGATTTGTTGGGGTTGTCATTCTCCCCATCGGAGTTGTTCCCGACGCTCTCATCATCATTGGTCCATCTGCGACGCTCATCGTCGAATTCTCGTCGTTCTCGCTCTAGGTCGTCCAGGGCAGAAGATCTTCCATAAATCAACTTTCCAATGTAGAAAAACATGCCAAAGTTGTCAGTTCGGGGCCATCCAGGGGTCAGTTCGACCCGGAGAGCAGAATTGCTTCGGGCTGGAGTGGAATGGGAGCTGCTGTGCCCAGTTCGACCCGAACAGGATGGGCTTCGGTCCGAACTGGCTACATGTAGTCCGAAGTGAACTGCTGAGATGGCTAAGTCCGATGCAGAGCCTGGTTCGGTCCGAACTGGAGGTGTTCGACCCGAACTGAGGCCTGGACTTAGTGTCTAAGGTGGCATGTGGCCCGCATGACGGTCTGGATCGTGTCGCTAGCGCCAGGATTGAGTCGTCTGGCCTAAAAGCAAGCATCAAGGGCTTCTCTGAGTCTGTTTTCCCCTTGTTCTTCATCAATACCTGTATAAAACGAGCTAAAGCGACGGCAAAGCCGAATCCTGGAAAAACACAAGGAAATGTCAAATAATAACAAGGTTTGGGTCAAATTTAGGTGCCAAGTACGGTCCAAATACCAACAAATAAATGAGATATCAAATCCCCCCAAACTTAAACCTTGCTTGTCCTCAAGCAAGAGCCTAAACTTAGAGTTTGACTATACTTAGACTTAGAGGCAATTACCCAAACTGAAGTTATGCTAAAAATCAAATACTAATGCCCACAGTCAATCACACAAGCAAATCAAGCCAACCAATTAGAATTCATCAAGTACAAGAGTTTAGTGTCCTAATGATTAAGCCATGCAACTCTTGGTCCTAATGAGAGTTTAGCCAATCAAGTACCCTAGCTTCTATTTCATCAATCAAATGCAACCTCAAAGTCACTCACCCGTTCCTTTCTATGTCTTACAAAAGTTTGTGAAAAGGAAATTTAGCAAGTCCGAGAATTTTATAACGAGAGAGATAAACAACAATTCACCAATTTAGAATTAATTGTGTAAGTCGAGTTGCGGTGATTTACATCACTTAGGATTTTACGCTATTGAGACTTGGATTGAGCTACCGGCACATGACGCACCGGGGAGATTGGACGTGAGTGTTACACAACTAAGGCCACGGTACACTTGGGCCAGAGCTCCTAGCAACATCACATCTTCATTTCTCCGATATTTGTGGAAGATCAAACAAGTTGTCACACGACCAAGGCCACGGTACACTTGGGCCAGGGCTCCTAGTGACTGTCACACCCCGAGTCACTTTTTCACGACTCGAAGCGCATTTCGACAACCGCCGCGTATAAAACGCAAAGCGTACAACATCATATATATTACAAATAATTCACATAAGATAAAAGATGCCACTTCTAATAATTTATACCGTCAACAGTTAACCACAATGCAAAGTAAAGAAAAAGAAGACAAAGACTATCAGGGTAAGTTTTAACACGAGACTTCCCTGATCGTTCAATGTTCCAAATCCATTTGAGTTCACCCTTCAAATAAAAGAAAAAAAAATACTACAAAGTAAATGTGGCATCTCAGATAACCCGCATCCTTGAACCTTACTCTTCATGGAAAATTCTAGTTACTGATCTTCAATACCTGGAACCCATGTAATATGAAAAAAAAAAAAACGGATGAGAGACTGAAATAATCTCTCAGTGAGGTATTTAGTTCCAGCCCGGAGATTTGTGAAATTTTATGAAACCGTAAATGACAATTAAAGCAACAATACTATATGCACATGTGTTCCTACCATAACAAACATGCTAAAAAAAATGATGACAAACTAACCACTTTCCATATTAAAATTTAATAGCTTCACAAATATCTACTAATAATTTTACATTTTACTTTCCACTTGGTAATCCGTCCCACTTATACCAAGCCCACTTGTTTGACATCAATTCCACTAACCCAGGAAGCCCACTTATCCGTCGCGAACGGATAACTTCTGGGGAGCGCGCTAGTACTAGGGCCCTCAGGCCAAACACTTGGTACAACGGATACCGTCCACTTCCACTTTAATATCATTTCCACTTAAACATTTACCACTTTAATATCCACTGTCTTTACTCAATAACATTTACAATAACTTTATATAATTAGCAACTACTATCTTTTCTAATTAACACTAACCAATATGGACATGCATTTATATGCCCTAGCCATGCGTGTTACTATTTAACTTCATGCTCACTTAACTTTTTATCATACAACAAACTATGTAGTCACGGTTAATAGTAATGCATGCACTATATAAAAATAAATGCAAGTAAGATATAAAGGAAACAAGACCTGTACTTCCTACTATTATATATGTCTATATAATATATATAAGAAAACAATTTCACATCAAACCAGGATCCGCACCTGTCAAATGATGCGGCACGTCTAACTCTATTCTTCTTGGATCTTCTTGGGGTGTGTTTGGTTATGGAGAGAATAAGGAATAAGGGGTCTAATTCCTTATTCCCGGGAAATCCAAATGGAGGGTGGATAAGGAATAGAGGCCTATTCCTTATTCCGGTGCCAAACCAAACATCATGGGAATAAGGAATAGAGGCCTATTCCCGGCCCAATTCCTATACCAACAAAATGTTGGAATTAGAATTGGGAATAAGGAATTGGCACGGGATTCTAGATCCGGCCCTAATCCTTATTCCTTATTCCCTATCCGGTGGATTCCCAAACACACCCTTGATTCGCACCTATTCAGATAAATATTTCTAATTACTATAAGTCTATATAATATATATATATATATAGCACTTCTAAAACCACATCAAAAGTCTATGTCTGACCGGTACTATCACAGTGCATACCACAGATTTGTAAAGTAAAAATAATACGCACTCACTAATGGAGTTGTAGATAAGGACAAAATCTGATTTTGTAACCATAAAAAAAAGTAAGTTTGTGTGGAAATAAAATATAGTATTTCCCCATTCAAATGAAGTAAGGTGGTTCGTCACTGCATCCCAAAAAAATCATGCAAAACATACTTGAAATTATATATTCAATGATTTAGATAGTAACAAGAAAAATTTTGTTGAACACCAAAAGCAGATAATTAAACTCGTATACTTTATGTTATAAAATCAATATCTATAAGAGATATTAATCGGAGGCAACGGAAGTTGTTCAAGAATATGGGAAAACAAAGAATTAACTTCAGCAACTCGTGCGTAGATACCCAAGAAAATATAACAGAAATTACTTAACCGATAGATAAGAAGTAAAATTGATCTTACTTTGCTTCTCAAGCACTGCGATCCACCAGGATGAACTCTCTTCAAGCAGTTTAAAATACGTTTAGAAGATTTCAAGGAGGACACACTAGGTTTTGTAAGAGAAGAGGTGGTTATTTAATGGCAGTAAATGAAATAGGTGCCTAGCGCCTAAAAAAAAACTAACTTATCGATAAGGCTAAGAATATCGGTTGTTATAAAATAAGAATAGTATAAGGAGAATTAAAATAACATTTTGTGGGCGCTAGGAAAATAAAAGTTGCATGAATAGTGCCGTCTAAATAAAAAATCCAAGTGCCTAATATAGTAAGGAATAATAGTTTTTATTTAAAACGTCATTAATAATAACAAAGTAGATTAAAAATATTTTAATGAAATAAATAATAAAATTGAAAGGAAATACGGAACGTTACATCCCTCCCCCCTTAAAAGAAAGTTCAGTCCTCTGAACTGTACGTTCTCCTAGTGTATTGAATAGTTCTGGATACTTGTTGCGGATCGTACTATCTAATTCCCAGGTAGCTTCTCACCCTACTACCTTCACCAAAAACTCAAAACACCATAATTCTTCAATCGTGAATTGGTTGGTGGGGGTTCCTATTTGAAGGACTCTCCTTGATTCCTTGGCACTTGGTATCTTTCTACCCAATTTCTAGACGAAACGGAAAGACTACATCTAGTGTCAACCAACACAAAATCAGGATATCTAGATAACTCTAACGCGTACCTGCCATGACTTTTGTAGAGATATCTGTTGCTTCAGTTGGTCTTTCAATCTCTTCTTTTTGATCTTGGTGTGTGCAGCAATGGTGGAGGTGCATTCCAACACGACTCCTTCCTCCACCCCCAACTCGTCCTCCACGCTGAGGGGCATTAAATTCTCGACCTCCTGCTTGTTGTATTGCTCCACGGCTTGTACCTCCAGTTTTGTGACCCTCCATGCCCCTCCTATCAGGGTAGGGACACTCTCTTGCAAAGTGGCCATGCTCATTGCAGTTGTGACACAAGGCATTCAGATAGCGACATTGTGCCTCAATATGGGGCTTCTCACAGCGCCTACACCAAACCGTTGTACCCGATTCAGCAACCATCCTTGCCATAGAGCTACTCTCCTTTGGTGTCTCTTGCTTCTGGTCCCCTTCAGTCCTTGGCCTAACGCTCCTTGGATTTCCTGATTGGCCAATACGAACATCATAAGTCTCCACAGTGGTAGCCCGGAGCATCAGATCAGGGAGATTGTTGATCCCCGGAATATCAATCAGCTGTGCTAAACGAGGGTTCAGTCCACCTAGATATTGCTGCCTCAGACGAAACTCATTGTTGACGATGTCAGGGGCATACCTCATCACAGAGTTGTCTCCTTGTTTGAGATTGGTGAAGCGTTGTCTGAGCATCTCACGAGACATCACGTCCATGTACCTTCCTCCAAATTGTTGTTCAAACCACTGCCAAGGAATGCGTTCAATATCACCATCAAACCTCCTCTTGGTCTGTTGCCACCAAAAACGAGCGTGTCCCTCAAGGAAATGGATGGCTAATTCAACTTTGTTTTCCTCTGGAGCTCGAACCAAGGTGAATTTGTCCTTGATATCCGCCAGCCAATTCTCTGCACCTAGGAAATCTCCCATACCATCAAAATTAGCAGGTCGAAGAGATAAGAATGAACGGTAAAGCTCAAAGAAATTCCCTCCTTCTTGAGGCCTCCTCTGATCAGCCTCCGCAGCAACACGGGCAATGCGCTCAAGACCTTGTAGTACCCTCTCAATGTTGTCAGTTCTGATTTGAGTCCCATTTGCAGCAGTGCCATCGTTAGTACCCTCTGCGTTGCTTGTAGAACCACCTCTACTTGCTCCTCCTCTTGCCATTTCTAAAACGAATAAACCCCGATATACTACCCCGTTAAAATAACAAAAAAATTAACTTGAATGAACTAAAAGACAAAACCAATTATCACCTAAGAGAAGAATGAGGATAAGTCACTTAAAGAGCTCTCATAGCGGGTAATTATTTGTATTGTATATGCTGGCTCTGATACCAACTAAAGTTGTCACACCCCGAGTCACTTTTTCACGACTCGAAGCGCATTTCGACAACCGCCGCGTATAAAACGCAAAGCGTACAACATCATATACATTACAAATAATTCACATAAGATAAAAGATGCCACTTCTAATAATTTATACCGTCAACAGTTAACCACAATGCAAAGTAAAGAAAAAGAAGACAAAGACTATCAGGGTAAGTTTTAACACGAGACTTCCCTGATCGTTCAATGTTCCAAATCCATTTGAGTTCACCCTTCAAATAAAAGAAAAAAAAAATACTACAAAGTAAATGTGGCATCTCAGATAACCCGCATCCTTGAACCTTACTCTTCATGGAAAATTCTAGTTACTGATCTTCAATACCTGGAACCCATGTAATATGAAAAAAAAAAAAACGGATGAGAGACTGAAATAATCTCTCAGTGAGGTATTTAGTTCCAGCCCGGAGATTTGTGAAATTTTATGAAACCGTAAATGACAATTAAAACAACAATACTATATGCACATGTGTTCCTACCATAACAAACATGCTAAAAAAAATGATGACAAACTAACCACTTTCCATATTAAAATTTAATAGCTTCACAAATATCTACTAATAACTTTACATTTTACTTTCCACTTGGTAATCCGTCCCACTTATACCAAGCCCACTTGTTTGACATCAATTCCACTAACCCAGGAAGCCCACTTATCCGTCGCGAACGGATAACTCCTGGGGAGCGCGCTAGTACTAGGGCCCTCAGGCCAAACACTTGGTACAACGGATACCGTCCACTTCCACTTTAATATCATTTCCACTTAAACATTTACCACTTTAATATCCACTGTCTTTACTCAATAACATTTACAATAACTTTATATAATTAGCAACTTCTATCTTTTCTAATTAACACTAACCAATATGGACATGCATTTATATGCCCTAGCCATGCGTGTTACTATTTAACTTCATGCTCACTTAACTTTTTATCATACAACAAACTATGTAGTCACGGTTAATAGTAATGCATGCACTATATAAAAATAAATGCAAGTAAGATATAAAGGAAACAAGACCTGTACTTCCTACTATTATATATGTCTATATAATATATATAAGAAAACAATTTCACATCAAACCAGGATCCGCACCTGTCAAATGATGCGGCACGTCTAACTCTATTCTTCTTGGATCTTCTTGATTCGCACCTATTCAGATAAATATTTCTAATTACTATAAGTCTATATAATATATATATATATATATATAGCACTTCTAAAACCACATCAAAAGTCTATGTCTGACCGGTACTATCACAGTGCATACCACAGATTTGTAAAGTAAAAATAATACGCACTCACTAATGGAGTTGTAGATAAGGACAAAATCTGATTTTGTAACCATAAAAAAAAGTAAGTTTGTGTGGAAATAAAATATAGTATTTCCCCATTCAAATGAAGTAAGGTGGTTCGGCACTGCATCCCAAAAAAATCATGCAAAACATACTTGAAATTATATATTCAATGATTTAGATAGTAACAAGAAAAATTTTGTTGAACACCAAAAGCAGATAATTAAACTCGTATACTTTATGTTATAAAATCAATATCTATAAGAGATATTAATCGGAGGCAACGGAAGTTGTTCAAGAATATGGGAAAACAAAGAATTAACTTCAGCAACTCGTGCGTAGATACCCAAGAAAATATAACAGAAATTACTTAACCGATAGATAAGAAGTAAAATTGATCTTACTTTGCTTCTCAAGCACTGCGATCCACCAGGATGAACTCTCTTCAAGCAGTTTAAAATACGTTTAGAAGATTTCAAGGAGGACACACTAGGTTTTGTAAGAGAAGAGGTGGTTATTTAATGGCAGTAAATGAAATAGGTGCCTAGCGCCTAAAAAAAAACTAACTTATCGATAAGGCTAAGAATATCGGTTGTTATAAAATAAGAATAGTATAAGGAGAATTAAAATAACATTTTGTGGGCGCTAGGAAAATAAAAGTTGCATGAATAGTGCCGTCTAAATAAAAAATCCAAGTGCCTAATATAGTAAGGAATAATAGTTTTTATTTAAAACGTCATTAATAATAACAAAGTAGATTAAAAATATTTTAATGAAATAAATAATAAAATTGAAAGGAAATACGGAATGTTACAGTGACACTCGCTATCATTTCTTAATTTGGATTAATTGAAGTCCCTTTGCACCCTCATTTTCGCAACTATTTAGATTTTAGTCAATTTAAGCGCTCGTTGGTGATTCAAGCAATAAAAACCATGTAACTCGTCTTATAATTTTCAAAGTTGCTAAATTTTCTTTTAGGCAAAAGAGTGTAAGACCTAGAAATGGTTCACTCGGTGAGAGGTTATGAAAATCGACTTAGATTGAGTTGATAAACTATTAAGCATCCGGTTTCGGGTCCTATCAAGGCTTTAACTCACTATTTCGGTCCATTGGTGCACAAGTTAAATTCAGATTTCTAAACAAACAGGTGTACTTGAAAGTTCTAAAGGAGAGGTCCTTAAAGGTGCGTGATTTTAATCAGTGAAAGTCAGAAAAGAAGAGAAGGGCAAGAGCATTTAATTTTCAACAAAACTTCAACAAAATCGTGTAAAACAGACCCTCAGTTCGGACTGGAGTGGACCAGTTCGGACCGAAGTGACAGTGGGAATTCCAGAAAACGACTAAGTACCCAGTTCGGACCGAACTTGCTGCTTCGGGTCGAACGGAGCAGTGTGCAGTGTAGAGCCCCTAAATGACACCAGTTCGGACCGAACCAAAGCAGTTCGGGTCGAACTGAAGCCAGAAAAACTTGAAAAAATTTCCCCTCCTCTCTCTAAATCGTCCAAAAATCCAGAAAAAGAAAAACAAAACAACAAACAACCAGCGAAAATAATACGCCCCCCCCCAAACTTGAACAGAGCAGTGTCCTCGCTGCTAGACATGCACACAAAGAAGTAAAAATAGGAGGGTAAGGCGGCGTACCTGGCTAGTAGGGAGGAGGACGGAAAATCCCAAAGGGATCTTCCGGTCCGGCTGGCTGCTGCGGCGGTGGTGGCACGAGGCTGGGGTAAGCTGCCGGGTCCGATGGAGAAGGGCGCGGCACATCAAAATCCTGCTCGGGATAGATGTAAGGGATGGAGGAGGTCTTGGTCGGCCGAGAATGAGGATTGGGCTGCCAAGCCATGTGCCATGGCTGCTGCTGCTGCTCCATCTCTGGTGGGCTGTGATAAGAAGAGGCTGAGGACGCGGTGCTATGGATGGAGTGCACCGGTGAGCCCCAATTCGGGTCATCTTCATCGCCGGGCCAATAGTTGTTGCGGAGGAAGAAATTGTTGTCGTAGGCAACGTCCGCAATGCGGTCAAGGCGCCGCCCGTACTGCTGTACCTCGTGAGAGAGACGGCTAAGGTGCATGCCATGGTCTTGCTGGACAGCCGTGTTCCGGCGCACCTCATCCCTTGTGTCGATGGTGAGGGTAGTAAGATTACCCATCATGTCGCGAAGCGCGAGAGCCCACGGTGGTGCCTGAGAGAAGATGTCCTCCGGTGCTGCTACTCCTTGGTCGGTGGCCATGGGAACGGGCTCGACCACTGCTGCCCGGCTAGAACTTGCCTCCCCCCTAGCTGCTGCGGCTGGTGTTGGAGTTATGTCCTAGAAGTCAATATTTAATGACTTATTTTCTTAGTTTATGTTAATGATGATATTTGATCATTTGTTCCTAGAGTTTATTATTGACAGATCATTCAGGTTGAGGATCTGAATTGTAGATCTCTGTGGATCATTCATTAGAATGACAATAATAAATCTAAATCGTCCATAATCTTGATAATTAACAAGGAACATTAATTATCATGAAAGATTAGTATGCAAGTTAAGTGATGATTAAGTTCTACAAATCATACGTAAGGAGTTACCAACTTAATTGCATATGTGTATGTTATTGGAACATAGTACATGACTTGACCCAATGAAATAAACATATGGATTGTGTTAAGTGTCATTGTTTATTTCATATAAGTTTGATTCTAAGTTTGAGATGTTCACCTTTTCCACATGAGGATAGGTTCAATAAATATCGTCTAACGTTGATTCCTGATAAAGGCTGCTATAAGTACTTTATTTATGTTCTCTTGAATTGTGCGGGGAAAAGTTGTTCATCAAGAAAACCGTATGTCCCTCATTAGTATACCTAGTGAGTGATGCTATCTGTTTGGGCCCCTTGATGGAGTTGGATCGTATGCATGCAAACTAGACGATCAACTCTAGATCAAGAAATGTATAATCTGCAAGAATGACACATTCCTATCTTGGATTATACAATGATATCATGTGACATAAGAATCAAACAAGGAAATACTATTATTTCTTATGTAGGATTGAAATATTGTAACGGTACACTATTTATGTGAATTGGGAATCATAACGTGTTGCTAGATACCGCTTATGATTATTGGAAATAAATAGTGATTTATTCTCCATGGCCAACATAACATAAATCCTCAAAGGGTCACACAAATAGGACTTTGACCACACAATGCATTATCTATTTATTCGCAACAGTGAGTATTGCGGAAATATGATGAGTTGATTAATTAATTATATACCGTTATGAACCGTTATAATTAATTAAGTCAAAGAGATCATATAGAAATAAATTAATGCATTATCTAATCCCAAAATAATTATTAATGAGTTAATAATTAATTTTAGATCAACACATTTCAATATAAATGGTTATATTGATTAATCGGGCCGTTATTTAATAGGAAAATATATAGCCCAATTATAGAGCAACCTAATGGGACTTTAATTAGGTGAATTAAAGACCCAAATGAGATTGTGAGGTGGGCCATATAGGCCCAATTCGTGGCCAGCCATAGGGTGGCAAGAGGTGTAATTTTGGGGAAGTTTTCCATAGGGTTTGAGCTCTATAAAATGACCCCTTTGGAAGCTCCAAGGGCTGGCCTTTCTCTCTCCTCTCTTCCTCCCCTTTGTGGCTGCCACAAACCTCCTCTTTTCTCCCTCTTTTGCTCATGTGTTGAGCTATCTTCTCCATTTAAATGAAAGATTTAATTGCTAGAAGAGAGAAAGCTAATGGGATTAGGCTTGTTCTTGGGTGTGCTAGCACATACCTTGAGAACGTGGTTAATCTCCTTGGTGGACTCGAGGCCGGCGGCACAACCATGGTGGTGGTGGTGGAGAAGGCACGCCATCGACTCCCATGCCATGGATTCGAGACTCATGAATGCGATTTCATGAGAGGTACAATTCTTCCTACTCTCATCTTGAAATGCTTGTGAATGATGTTGAAACCTAGATCCCTTGTGTTTAGTTGTTGTTTCTTGCTATTTGATGGCACAAAAATGGAATTAAACACTTCCTAACAGTGGTATCAGAGCACATGGTCGGTTTTAACACATTTTGTGCATTAATTAGATGAAAAATATGTAATTAGTTGAGTAATTAAGTTGCTGCCTTTGTTTGCTATCTGGAACTCTGTGTTTTCCGAGGTTTTCTGTGTTTTTCGCATAGCAGAGCTTTCGATTTTATTTTTCTTTTTGATGGATTTGAAAGAGGGATAAATCTTGAGCATTTTCCCACTGGTTTCACATTGATCCGAGTTGTTTTGGATTTTTAGTGAATTTTTCCGTGACGGTGCGCAGGACTGGTTCCTGTGCGACCAGATCTGGTGTTGTGAGCATGATCTGAGTTATCTTGATAAAGAGATCTTAATTTTCTTGGCTAGGAATGAAGTAGACTTGGAGTACTTCCTTCCATACCAATTTGATGGTATGGATCGAAGTCTTTCTATTTTTTTGAATCGATGAAAGACAAGAACGGTCTGATTGGTTTTCTGTACCAATCGGATTGTTTTGAAAACTGGTATTGATTGAGACTTTTTATAGAAAAAGTGTTTGAATAGAAAACTTCCTTTTGAAGTCCTGAATCCATGAAAATTAATTTCATGTCAATCGGACCAGTTTTGGTACCTCAAACACTCAAAATCAATTTCGTCGACGTGCTGTTCCAGAACAGGGGACTTGTATTCAAACTCCTTAAACTTGATGATTTTGAATGAGTAAAATTGTAAATCTTTCATGGTTACTAGCCTTGTACTTGTGATTGTTTACTGTAAAATTGTTTTGCATTAAAAATTTTTGGAAGATGGTCAAACAGTCTAAAAGGTTGAGGCCAAAACCTGAAACTTCAAACCGGTGTTTTAATACACAACCTGAAGTTTGATAATTTTGGTTCTCCCGATTGGTAAATGATTTCTTCCTGAAATTTGAACAGGTAGTTTGTCTCTTGATAAGGATTGCTCATGATTTTTTCTAGATTTTTTGGAGACCGAAAAATTTCTTGATTTTTTCGGGTCCCGTTAAATGAAAGGTGTTCGTTCTAATTAATCAATTAGTTGATAAGTTGATTAGAACTCTCCTTGCTGTCATCCATTGGATTTTTGAATGTTGATTTTATCAAAGAGTTTAAGCAATTAGTTGTTTGAATGTTAAACTCTCTTTGCATGGAAAAACACAAATTAGCAAACAATACGCAAAGACACTTAATAGCTCGCTAGTTATGAACAACTTAGACATATATTTGTATATTGTGCTAACTTGTTTTTGTAGGAGGATGTGGGTTTGATATGGCTCAAGATGTCAATGCCTTGTGTGTTGTAAAATGTTGTGAATGCATGTGATTGCTTGTAATGTGGCCTAAGGTGCCTTGATAATTAATAATTGATTAATTCTTGATGTAACTTGTGAGGCTTGCATGCCCCTAAGGCCTAGGCGGGTTTTAGAATTTTATCGCATGTATTTATTTCCCGTAATTATTAGATAGGATCTTAGTAATTAGTGGGAGGGTTCGATTAGATTAGTTTCGTTACATGGAGATGCGACGAAGACTAATGCAAGCGGGAGCCATACAAACCCACGACAATGCTTGAGATGCTTATGTTATGTGATTGTTTGTGAATGCCTTGAATTGTCATAGGTAGGTATGGGTGTATGCTTACACGACCACCAAACAAAGTCACGTAATTGCTTTTGTCCCAAACTAAATTGATTAAGTCGACCGCCCTCCTTCTCTCTATCCCCCTCACGTCAATTGCCAATCATGGCGCGGTCCGCCATAGCGGACGTCATGGTTGTCAAGCTTGATAGTCGGGGTACAAATGAAAAGATTTGTTAGGAGCAAATAGAGAGAGGTTGCTTATCGATGGACCCAACAAGTTTTCTTGGACATCGGGGTGAAGTTTGTAAATATACTTAGATATTCACAAACCAAGAGTCGTATGGTTGATATGATTGGTTGGAGAACCTACCTTGTCTAGTTAAGTAGGGTGTCGTGCCATAGCAGGCTCTACTTGATGAAAACGAGGATCTTGGAAAACCAACTACATTGGGACATTAAATAAATGTAGTGGGAGTTTTGTTTATCATTATAAATAAAACATTGCATAAACTAAATGACCTTAAATTGAAATTGTTATAGATATTAAATATGTTAATTTCGTTGCGATCAATCTTTGAAAATAACAAGCTCGTTTCTAAGATATTTACTTGGAGAAGTAACATCAATTTCTAAGATATGTTCTTGGAAAGGAGAAACTTGAGCATGGTTAATCCCAAAAACGTTCCTCAACTTCCCGAACATAGCTTCGCAATGATTGATTAGTTTCGACGAAAATTATTCAATAAAGCGAATGCTTATATCCTTTTAGAAGTTCTAGACCTTTGAATTGGAGAATTCATAAGGACTAGACTAGACTTTCACGCTCTCATCCACTTACTCAAGAAGACGTTCTTAGAGAAAGTAAAGATAGACTCAATCATTTATGATCGAGTAATGGAGTGTGAATTAACTAAGAGACTCTTCTTATAAGAAGATAAATGTTTCATTAGCTTGCGAACCGAAAGGTTTGAGTAGCTAATTGATAACTAGAGATATTAAGATCTCCAATATCAAGGATTGTTGATATTGTCATAAAATCTGTTTCTATGGATAAAGGATATATTGTTCGCACACTTGTTAGTGCTAAAAGTAATTGGTTAAGTATTAAAGGAATACTTCACCAAGATATGAGTTGAAACTTTGAGACCCTCTCTAGTGACCGTGTGTCATATGAGATGTTTCATTTGCCATTTATGGGAGGCATTTGAAAGGTTGTCCGAAATACCATGATGTTCTAAACCTTAAGATATTTGTCGTTCAAATTATCTCACTATCTCTAATTCACACTAGTAATTAGGTGCTAGTTCATGTGCTCGCATTTAACGAAATGTGTAGGCAATGATGAATAAGAGAAAGTTCGAGATAAGTAAAGTAAACTCCATTTTGGAAATGGCTTATACGTCTAAGCCGCTACCATTGAATACGTAGAGTTATCTTTACTAACTAAAGAGTTTGTTTAGGAATTTGAGGTTGTATACCTTATTCCAAACATCTCATAAAACGTTATCTCCGTTTTATATTTGATGATGGATGATCATGTTTTGTAATAGAGAAATGTTGTTCTCTTATTGTTATGAATTTGTGTATAAGATTTCATGCATCTTGATTGAATTTGCTTGAAATAGATAAACAAATTTTGAATGACAAATATGTAAGACTTCACATAAAGTATTTGACTTTTATGAAAAATAGTCGCTTAGTCGAATATAAACAAGAATCGCATTATGGGAGTCTACGTAACGTGGAGCTCGCAAATCAATTGGATTGCAAATCAATTGAAATTTATGCGAATCGTGTTTGTTAAAAGACAAAAGCGCCTTTGAACTACGAAGGTTTAAAGGACAAGTAACTTTATTAAGACTTATACATATTGATGTATATAGACCTATAGGTACTTGTGCAATTGAAAGGTTGTTGACACTTTACCACTTGACCAACGATCATTGTAGATGTTAACATATCTATTTGATATGGTATAAGTATGAATCTTTTGACAAGATCAAAATGATTTCAAGAGTAAAGTTGAAAAACTATTCAATAAAAGCAAAAGTCTTAAGATGGATCATGGTAAATAGTTAAGTCATATAGTTTGATATATTACCTAAAGAGTATGAAAGACGTTTCACTACTCGCTCCATGAGAAACATTCAAAAATGTATCCAAGGATGAAGGTATCGAACATTGTTTGATATAGTTTGATCGGTAATAAATCAAATTGACTTGTTCGACTCATGTAAGGGATTTGTATTTGAGGACAATATTGTTTACACTGAATAAAAAAATTCCATCGAAGTCTATTGAGAAAGATATCTTACGAGATTCGATCTCTAGGTATATTGTTTCTCAAGATTTGGTGTTGAGAAGCTTATTTTAAGGTTTGATTGATTGATAAGCTTGAACCCAAATAAGACGTTTAATATTTTGTAGGATATCTTGAATTAACCGAAAGGTACTACTTCTATGAAGGTGATAAGAATAAAGTAGTTGTTGCTAATCATAATCTTGAGGAATAACATTCTCAAGAAGAAGTAGTGGGAGTAAAGTGAGCATTAAAGGAGTTTATGCGTCACTACAAGAAGTACCTTTATGGAAAACTTGTCACTCCATACATGGTGTTTAGTGGGAGTTGAGTGAAACTTCATTCACAAACAGTTGTGAAAGGAAGAAGTTTATAAGCACGCTTGCTTCTAAAGAGTACTCAAACATCTCACAAATGGATGATGTTCGAGAAACTCGTGCAATATATTAGGATCAAGAACTTACTCTACAAGATGTTGTAGAAGTAGTTTGTTGACCTCAAGCACCAATTCTACTAAGATCAACGAGAGTGAATTGCCTAAACTGAAAAGTACATAGGCTTCACAACATCCTCGTACTTGACATATGAGGATCCGTTGATAAATACAAAAGCGATGGAAAGACCCGATTCCACAAGTATGGTTTGAATCTATATGATCTTTAAGTGCAATCCATATATATAACAACAAGGTATAGACCTTGATTGATGTTCATGAAGGAGCGATCCATCAAGAACATTTAGATCTTTAAAGGAAAGATAGATATGGATAGCAAGTCGACTATGTACAAAGCACAATTTCATGATTGTTGCTATGTCTAAGTCGATAACGAGTTGACCATGTACAAAGCACGGCTTCTCGCTTGTAGCTGCGTATAAGTCAATAAAGATCATTCTAGCAATTGTTATATTTCGTATATATAGATATATGGAAAGATACATCAAAAACCGCCTTTTTCGATTGAATGAAGGAAGTTGTTGTGTATTTGACACAAACCGAGGATTTGTTGTATTGCTAGAAATGTATATATGCTTCAAGGATCAATTGATGAATTGAAGCAAGTATTGTGGAAACTTGAATAAACGTTTTGACAAGGAAGTCAAGGAGTTGAACTTCGTCAAAAAAGGTATCTTGTATAGACAAGATAGTCAGTGGGAGCATGATTATGTTACATGTATTGTACAAGATACAAGACATTAATTGGGAATAACATTAAGAAAATGAATATTGTCAAGATCTCATTGGAGAATATTTTTTCTCAATAGAGAACTTGGGCAAGTCACCTAAATTTAAGGAAACAAAATCTATGGAGATAGATTATGATGGATGTCAGGTTTGAGCAAAATGTGCATATAATGACAAAGTGTTCTAGTTACACGAGAAGATAGACTCCTGTAAAGAATGTCTAACCATGTTGTATGACATACACTTGAGTTCGACTCGGTGTGTTGCAACTCAATTCGAGAAGAGTGCACGATACAATTCGAGCATTATTCTGTTATGAGTTCATTATGTAAGCCATATTTATGCACATGCCCCTATGTGTTGTACCCAAGGAGTATGACAAGCAGTTGTCAACTGGATACAAAGAAAAACACATTTTGACAATAATCAAGAATGTCCTCGAGTATCTGATGAGAAAGAGTGATATGTTTTTCCATCTGATAAGATGAAAGAAAGCTCATATAAATTGATATATTGATGCTAGTTTTCGAAAGATTGATATAAATACAATTGAGCTACATATTTTGTTTAAAAGTGGTGTTGTAAATTTAGAAAGTGTTCTAAATGGGATATTACAACCGTTTCCGTCACCAAAACAAAATATATAGCAACTTATGAAGCAACGAAAGAATGTAGTATGGATCGAGAAGTTCTCAGTCAAGCAAATATGGTTCTATGCATCTCGAACCATAGCTTAAACTTGAAAAACCCAATATTAAATTGGTGATCCAACTAAGATCTATGACGATGTCACTTGATCTCACATGATGACGATCAAGAACACATATATAGGAGTATATATGTATAGAGGGTCAAACAAAATTGGATATGTTCGCGGACACAGCGAACACTCTAACTTAACCTCTACCTTAAGCGGTATACGAGATGCAATTGTGCATCCATGCGTGATGGACGTATGAGAAACTTGCTTTAAGTGTATTATATCTTTTGAGGTTCGAGACATGTATATATATGGATATATGACATTGTTCTAAATTCTTCACTGGCTAGAAGTCGCTATAGATTGACTCTAGGCCAAGTGGGAGATTGTTGGAGTTATGTCCTAGAAGTCAATATTTAATGACTTATTTTCTTAGTTTATGTTAATGATGATATTTGATCATTTGTTCCTAGAGTTTATTATTGACAGATCATTCAGGTTGAGGATCTGAATTGTAGATCTCTGTGGATCATTCATTAGAATGACAATAATAAATCTAAATCGTCCATAATCTTGATAATTAACAAGGAACATTAATTATCATAAAAGATTAGTATGCAAGTTAAGTGATGATTAAGTTCTACAAATCATACGTAAGGAGTTACCAACTTAATTGCATATGTGTATGTTATTGGAACATAGTACAGGACTTGACCCAATGAAATAAACATATGGATTGTGTTAAGTGTCATTGTTTATTTCATATAAGTTTGATTCTAAGTTTGAGATGTTCACCTTTTTCCACATGAGGATAGGTTCAATAAATATCGTCTAACGTTGATTCCTGATAAAGGCTGCTATAAGGACTTTATTTATGTTCTCTTGAATTGTGCGGGGAAAAGTTGTTCATCAAGAAAACCGTATGTCCCTCATTAGTATACCTAGTGAGTGATGATATCTGTTTGAGCCCCTTGATGGAGTTGGATCGTATGCATGCAAACTAGACGATCAACTCTAGATCAAGAAATATATAATCTGCAAGAATGACACATTCCTATCTTGAATTATACAATGATATCATGTGACATAAGAATCAAACAAGGAAATACTATTATTTCTTATGCAGGATTGAAATATTGTAACGGTACACTATTTATGTGAATTGGGAATCATAACGTGTTGCTAGATACCGCTTGTGATTATTGGAAATAAATAGTGATTTATTCTCCATGGCCAACATAACATAAATCCTCAAAGGGTCACACAAATAGGACTTTGACCACACAATGCATTATCTATTTATTCGCAACAGTGAGTATTGCGGAAATATGATGAGTTGATTAATTAATTATATACCGTTATGAACCGTTATAATTAATTAAGTCAAAGAGATCATATAGAAATAAATTAATGCATTATCTAATCCCAAAATAATTATTAATGAGTTAATAATTAATTTTAGATCAACACATTTCAATATAAATGGTTATATTGATTAATCGGGCCGTTATTTAATAGGAAAATATATAGCCCAATTATAGAGCAACCTAATGGGACTTTAATTAGGTGAATTAAAGACCCAAATGAGATTGTGAGGTGGGCCATATAGGCCCAATTCGTGGCCAGCCATAGGGTGGCAAGAGGTGTAATTTTAGGGAAGTTTTCCATAGGGTTTGAGCTCTATAAAATGACCCCTTTGGAGGCTCCAAGGGCTAGCCTTTCTCTCTCCTCTCTTCCTCCCCTTTGTGGCTGCCACAAACCTCCTCTTTTCTCCCTCTTTTGCTCATGTGTTGAGCTATCTTCTCCATTTAAATGAAAGATTTAATTGCTAGAAGAGAGAAAGCTAATGGGATTAGGCTTGTTCTTGGGTGTGCTAGCACATACCTTGAGAACGTGGTTAATCTCCTTGGTGGACTCGAGGCCGGCGGCATAACCATGGTGGTGGTGGTGGAGAAGGCACGCCATCGACTCCCATGCCATGGATTCGAGCCTCATGAATGCGATTTCATGAGAGGTACAATTCTTCCTACTCTAATCTTGAAATGCTTGTGAATGATGTTGAAACCTAGATCCCTTGTGTTTAGTTGCTGTTTCTTGCTATTTGATGGCACAAAAATGGAATTAAACACTTCCTAACAGCTGGCTGAGGGCTGTAGTCAGTAGGGATAAGCCATAGGTCGCGGCGGCGGAGATTGAGCTTGTGAGGATAGGGGAGAGGGAAGTTGCTCCCATTCTTGCGGAGCCACACAAAGCTGCCATTGGGCAGAATCTCGATGAAACCGGCTTGCTTGAACCTCCACTCGTCGTAGAGAGAAAAGCCTCCACAAATTGACTTGGGAGGTAGTGGAAGGTTCATGCGAGTGGCCAGAAGAGAGACATACCCACCCATAGTGATACTCCCCTTGGGCACACGGTCGCGCTGGTAGAGCCAAAACTCAACCATCATCTTCACCACATTGATCTTTGGTGGGTTGGGCTGAAGAGAGTACCAAATGAGCCCCAACTCCTTATCATTTGTGACATTGGCTGTCTCGCCCCTAGAAAACACTTGTGAGGCATAGGCGCGCATGAGGATGCGGAGAGTCGGGTGGTGTACCAAGCGGGACTTCCGGGCTTGAGACGGGCCAGCAATGCGGATCCAAATGGACTCGCTAGTCAAGTCGCGGTCGTATGGAAGAATCTCCACTGGGCAGTCTCGTTCAAGCCCAAACACCTCGGCCACATCTTGCAAGCGGGCCTTGTGCGTGGCATTGGCGAGGCGGAAGACAATGATGTCAGTCCCGCCTTCCTCCATGAGGGTCAAAGAGCTCAAGAACTCGAGAGTGAACTTGGTATAGGCAAGGTAGCGATGGGTCCAGAAGGTAGGGGTGATGCCTATCTTGGTGGTGAGCTCGAGAAACTCTTCGGCCACCGCAAATTTCTCAAGAGTGGCCATGTCCATCCACCGGGTGTGCTCAAACTTCCGATCCTTCATCTTCATGATATTGAGATACTGGAACTTCCACGGGATCTCAAACGTCATGGCCTCCTCAATTGTATGGGCATCTGGGTGCCTTTGGAAGTCGGGGTGGTCCTGCATGGGATGCGAGGGCCCGGCTGGTCTAGAAGGAGGAGGAACTGGCTGGGCAGGGGCACGAGCACGAGAAGAAGAAGCCCCTTTATCGCCCTTGGAACTAGAGCGCGTCTTAGGCATGATGGAGAGAACAGCACTGAATTCTGCCAAGTCGAAGTGCAGTTCCCATAGACAAGCTTGAAGGGGCTCATGTCTATTGGTGTCTTGAAGGCTGTCCTATAGGCCCAAAGAGCATTATCTAGCTTGTTGGCCCAATCCTTGCGAGACCGGGCTACAGTTTTCTCCAAGATGCTCTTAATCTCCCTATTAGACACTTCCACTTGCCCATTGGTTTGCGGGTGATAGGGTGTAGCAACCTTGTGGGTGACTCCATGCTTCTTTAAGAGGTTGTCGAAGGTCCGGTTGATGAAGTGCTTTCCCCCGTCGCTTATGACTGCCCTTGGGACTCCAAATCGAGGGAAAATGATCTTTGTGAAGAGCTTGACCACCGAGTTAGCATCAGCTGCCTTGCATGCAACTGCCTCGACCCATTTTGAGACATAGTCGACGGCGACTAGGATGTACTCATTCCCATTAGAGCTTGGAAAAGGGCCCATGAAATTCACACCCCATACATCAAAGATCTCCACTTCAAGAATCGGGTTTTGTGGCATCTCATTCCTTTTGGATATATTGCCCGTCCTTTGACACTAATCACAAGAAAGTACAAAAGAACGTGCATCTTTGAAAAGAGTGGGCCAAAACAAACCTGATTGCAGGACCTTGGCTGCTGTCTTGGAGTAAGAGGCATGGCCCCCATAGGCAGATGAGTGACACCCGGCCAAGATCGGCCGAATTTCCTCATAAGGGACACATCTCCGGTAGACATCATCAACTCCAATCTTGAACAAGTACGGCTCATCCCAGAAGTAGAACTTGTCGTCGGATTTGAGTTTTTTTTTCTCCTGCCAAGTCATTTCAGGGGGCAAAATACCACAGGCAAGATAATTGGCCAAGTCAGCATACCAGGGCTGGTCACTTCGGCCTGAACCACCCCCAGTTCGGGTCGAATTGTGCTCAAAGGCCAGGATTTCGCTTGCAAGCCGCATCCAATCCTCATCACTGCGCTCAGTTCGGTCTGGAACACCATGCATTCGACCCGAAATGAGGGCCAGCAGCTCCAGACTAAGCTCCGTTCGGTCCGAACTGCAGTCTCCTCGACCCGAAGTGAGGGCCAAGTTCTCCGAAGTGAGTGGTGGTGACCCCGAACTGAGGTCAGTTCGGTCCAAACCATGGTTAGTTCGGGTCGAACTGAGGTCGATCTTCATGAGATTTTCGTGGGGAAAGGCATCTTCAATTGGCAATTCTTCGCCTTTTTCTTCTTTCCAATGCAGCCGAGACAAGTGGTATGCCACTAGATTTTCCGTTCCTTTCTTGTCTCGGATTTCCAGATCAAATTCTTGAAGCAAAAGGACCCACCTTATGAGCCTTGGTTTGGCATCCTTCTTGCTCATTAAGTACCTCAACGCGGCGTGATCTGTGTACACGATCACCTTAGAGCCCACAAGATAGGATCTGAACTTGTCTAGGGCAAATACAACAGCGAGGAGCTCCTTCTCTGTGGTCGTGTAGTTTGCTTGAGCTGGATCAAGCACCTTGCTCGCGTAGTAAATGGCCACAGGTCTCTTGTCTTTCCTTTGGCCTAAAACAGCTCCAACCGCATAGTCACTCGCGTCGCATATGAGCTCGAATGGTTGTGACCAATCCGGCGGTTGTAAGATTGGTGCCGAAACAAGGGCATCCTTCAACCTGTTGAAAGCATTAATACAATCATCATCAATAATAAACTCACAGTCTTTAATCAATAGATTGCTTAATGGCTTTGCTATTTTAGAGAAATCTTTTATGAATCGGCGATAGAATTCGGCATGTCCAAGGAAGCTTCGGACATCTTTGACATTCTTAGGGATCTCTAGCTTTTCAATCACTTCAATTTTGGCCTTGTCGACCTCGATCCCTTGAGACGTCACCACGTGGCCTAGCACTACGCCCTTCTGTACCATGAAATGGCACTTCTCCCAATTCAGCACTAGGTTGACCTCTTTGCATCGCTGCAAAATTTTAGAGAGGTTAGCAAGGCATGAATCAAAACAAGAACCATAAACAGAGAAATCGTCCATAAATACTTCCATTTCTTTCTCAATAAAATCTAAAAAAATAGCCATCATAGCTCGCTGGAAGGTGGCTGGTGCATTACATAAACCAAAAGGCATACGTCTATACCCCAAGGACAAGTAAAGGTGGTCTTATCTTGGTCACTAGGATGGATGGGTATTTGAAAGAAACCTGAGTAACCATGTAAGTAACAATAAAAAGAGTGATTCGCTAGTCTTTCTAAAAGTTGGTCAACAAAAGGGAGAGGAAAGTGATCCTTTATAGTCGCCGCATTGAGCTTGCGATAGTCTATACACATCCTCCACCCGGTCACGACTCGCGTTTGGATCAGCTCGTCCTTGTCGTTCTTGACCACCGTCGTGCCTCCTTTCTTGGGGACCACGTGCACCGGGCTCACCCACTTGCTATCCGAGATCGAGTAGATAATCCCCGCATCGTGGAGCTTTTGCACTTCTTTTCTGACCACTTCGGTGAGAATTGGGTTTAGCCTTCGCTGCCCGTCTCTTGATGGCATATGGTCATCCTCCATGAGGATTCGGTGAGTGCAAATAGCGGGGTCGATCCCTTTCAAATCTTCTATTGAGTATCCAATAGCACCTTGGTGAGCCTTCAAAACTGTCAATAACTTCTCAACCTGTCCTGCATCTAATTCAGAGTTAACAATAACAGGGTACGTTTGATTCGGGCCGAGAAATTCATACCTGAGAGAGGCAGGCATGGGCTTGAGTTCAACTTTTGGAGGCTCAGTTCGGTCTGGACTAGCCTGGTTCGGGCTGGAGAGGTCCAGAGCCATTGCATCTTCCATCTGGTTGCCTTCAGTTCGACCTGAACTGGGTTGGTTCGGCCCGAACTGATCTTCATGAACCTCTTCCCTATCTACAGTTCGACCCGAAGCGTCTGGGTTCGGTCCGAACTGAGGGGCAGGATCCACCATTTCATCTAGTTCCTCAGCCTCGATCGATTCCTCTATCTCGATTGCTTCCTGTACTTTAGAAAGAAACTGTTGGTAATCATGGAGAGAAGACTCATACCTTTCCTCAAGGGTCTCCTCAATCGTTGGCTCGATCACCTCGATCCTAAAGCATGTGTCGGCGGAGCTTGGGAACTTCATGGCATGATTGATGGAGAAGTGAAGCTCCTCCTCCCCCACTCTGACCAAGATCGTGCCGTCTCTGGCATCCATCAAGACTCCAGCAGTTCGGAGGAACGGACGCCCCAAGATGATGGGCACCTCCTGATCTACTTCCATGTCCATGACCACAAAATCTCCCGGCACTAAAAATTTACCGACTTGCACCGGTACATCCTTGAGCATGCCTATCGGTAGTCGCTCTGTGGAGTCCGCAAGCTTGATAGATATAGCTGTTGGGCTTAGCTCGCCGAACCCTACCTTTTCATAGACTGCCTTGGGCATGAGGCTAACGTCGGCCCCCATATCGCATAGAGCCTGCTTGATGATGGCATTTCCGATGACGCAAGGGAGAACAAACCTCCCCGGGTCCTCTAATTTGGGCGGCATCTTCCTCAAAGCTTCGCTGCTCCCTTGTGTCAGAGCAATGGATTTCAACTCCTCCAGAGTCAACTTTCCGGTACACAATTCCTTCAAAAATTTAGCATATACCGGCACTTGTGTCACCGCATCCATGAAGGGGATCGTGATCTTCATCTCCTTCAAAATCTCCCAGAATGCCTTGAATTGGGCATCCTCTTTGCTCTTTCGCAACCTCTGTGGGAATGGGACGGGAGGTTGGTAAGTGGGTGTGACTTGAACGCTCTTTTCTCTGTTTTGGCCAGCCTGCGCCTTTGGTTCGGACCGAACTGGAGGTGGTTCGGATCGAACCGCCTTGGGTCCAGGTCGAACAGGCCTCTTGGCTGGCCCTTCAGTCTCTAGTTCGGACCGAACAGGGGAGGGTTCGGGTCGAACTGGGCTGGTGAGGGGCGGGAATGGTGCTATCTGTTGCAAAATGGGCTCTTCGTCAGCTGGTTCGGCCCGAACTGGGTCTGCTTCAGGTCTAACTGAGGGCTGATCAGCTGTTTCTGCCGGCATGGGCGGGTCTTCGTACTGCTTCCCGCTTCTCAAGGCATGGAGGGCCTTGCAATCGGCATTCGGGTTGACTTGAGGCTGCCCTGGAAGCTTCCCTTGCTCCTTGGCGAGATGTGCCTCCAGCAAGCGCTCCATCCTCTTTATTGCCCCTGTGTTAGATTTCAATTCATCAATATCAGACTTAATTTCAAGATTAAATTTAGTTTGGCCGGCCATAAAAGTATGGACAAGTTCAGTAAGTTCGCCAAAGGCGGACTTCCTTTGAAAGGGCTGGTCTCTATTGTTGGTGAACTGATTATTTCTATTAAAATTTGAGGGGCCTGGGCCGGTGTACGGGTATTTTTGACCAAAGTTCCCGTTAATAGCATTGACTTGAGGACTGTCGGTCTCGGGTTTAGCCAAAGGGCAGTCGATAGAAGTATGCCCCTCCTCGCCGCAACATCAGCATTCTCCTTTGTTAAGATGCGAGCCTTGTGCGGATTGAAACGCGGCAAGCTCCGTCTCGAGCTCGGCGATCCTCTCGTCCTTGGTTGTGACGCTGTGCACTTGCTGCCTCGGGTTTTGTCGGCGAGAGCTGACCATCGGCATCCAATGGTATTGCCTCGCACACCGGTCAAGTAGCTCTCTTCCGGCTGCCGCATCAAGCCGTAGGAAACTTCCACCTGAAAGAGAGTCAAGGTTGATCTTAATATTATCATACAAACTGTTATAAAAAGTTTTAACTATTAACCACTCTTGAATCCCATGATGGGGGCACGAGGTTTCTAGATCCCTAAACCGCTCCCAAGCATCACTCATAGGTTCATCCTCTTTTTGTTGAAAGTTTGTAATTTCCCTCCTTATTGAGTCAGCCCTATCAGTTGGAAAGTACTTGTCAAGAAAAGTTTGAGCCATGTCATCCCAAGATCTAATTGACCCCTTTTTCAAAGTTTTGTACCACTTTTGGGCTTTGTCTTTGAGGCTAAACCTAAACAGCAAGAGTCTAACAGCTTGTTGTGGGACCCCATTCATTTTAATAAGTCTAGTGTAATCAAAAAAAGTTTGAAGATGAGCATGGGGGTCCTCGTGGTCGTTCCCATGGAACGGGGTTTGTTGGACCATAGTCACGTGGGCGGGGGCGATTTGCATGTTGTTGGCATCGATTCCAGGAATGACAACCGGTCCTGCCACGTGCTTGGCCCTCGGAGCACAATACTCCATGAGAGATTTGTTGGGGTTGTCATTCTCCCCATCAGAGTTGTTCCCGACGCTCTCATCATCATTGGTCCATCTGCGACGCTCATCGTCGAATTCTCGTCGTTCTCGCTCTAATTGGAGCCTGAGTTGCTCCAAGCGCTGTGTCTCGGCCGCGATATCAACTTGAGGGTTGTTCGCTGCCATGGTAGCTCCTGCTTCTCTCTGCACTGGGTTCAGTTCGGGTCGAACTGGAGCTGTTCGGATCGAACTGGAGGTCGAAGATGACCCTGGTTGTTGCGCTTGGTTGATTTCGCGAAGAAATTCGACCTGCTGCAACTCTGGATCTTCCCGCAACCCTCGGAGAAAATACCTACGCAAAATAGGAGGTTGAGACTTCGATCGAGGCCCCTTCTTCCTACCTGCCAGTCTTGCAAAATAGAGAGAAAGCAAATATGAGAAAAACACAAGAAAAGTCTAGTCTCCTGATACTACAACAAGTATCCAATATCAACACCGTCCCCGACAACGGCGCCAATTTGATGAAGGATTTAAACCCTAAGTATCAAATAAATTTATACCTAGAACTTAACCTCACTAGTCGTTTGGAGTAAGGTTTAGGGTCGAACCCAAGGGACGGATTTCTGAGTACCGGACTCACTGGTTCTCAAAAGCTAGACAGATAAAAAAGGATGTTTTTGAATGAAATAAAGAACTGAATTTAAAGTGCAAGAATATAGATGTTTTTGGGGGTTTTGAACTCTAATAACCAAACTCAAACAATTAAACAAACTAAGGATAAATTTGTGGTTTTTCTAATGATAAAATGGCGTCCTAGGGATTAGATTTCACTAGGTTTAGCCTCCAGAGAAATCGAAATCAATTGCCTTCACAATCAACTCGAAGACCTGAAAATCCTGCCTTCAGTTCGGTCCGAACCAGACCAGTTCGGTCCGAACTGAAGACGTGGATCTGAGTTGTTGAGTAGTATACTTGACTTTTGACAACGCCACGAGTCTGGACTGGCTGAAACTACAATCCCTAACCCTCAACTTTCGCCTGTCGGGCCAGAAACTAGTACAGGACTCTACCAAACTCGCCCAAGTTCACTAGACCTAAACTTTCGTGTCGGTACAAGTTTACAAGGGTTTTACTATTTGTTTTCTTTGGTTATCTAAACACTCTTTCAAGCAGTTCAGAAGTTCTGCCTTTCGGCACAGCTAACCTATCCTCTCAGATCTAAGGCTTAACCTAAACACCTAGCTTACATCTATTGTTCGTTTAAATTTGTAACTTAACCAAACCCTGCAGTAGATTCAGAAGCAAGATAAATCAAACAACAGCAATAAACTAAGCAACAATTAATTTCAAATAGAGAAATAGCATGTCAAGTATCAAGCATCTCATAACAACAACATCAAACTAAACCTAAGCTACATCTTACCCTAAGACTAAAGTAAACTACTCAGACATCGTACTAAAACAACACATAACAACAGTAATAAAGCGATAAAGATACATGTCCATCAATAGAGAAGTAAAAAGCATGAAAAGAAATAACCAACTACTACTTTGCAACTTAAACTTCTCTATCTAGAACTGGGAAGGTGAATGGATGCCAGATCTCGCACTGCTCGCTGCAGTTGCTTCGTAAACAGTCGAAAGATCACAGGAATCGGTGAAGAACTCCAAGGAAGTGTGCCAAATTCGTCCAGAGCCAAGAGGATCTGCCGTCGGGGCAGAGGGAACCTTTTATAGAAGCTTCAGGTGCTTGGAGAACAAGCTAGGTCGTCCAGGGCAGAAGATCTTCCAGAAATCAACTTTCCAATGTAGAAAAACATGCCAAAGTTGTCAGTTCGGGGCCAGCCAGGGGTCAGTTCGACCCGGAGAGCAGAATTGCTTCGGGCTGGAGTGGAATGGGAGCTGCTGTGCCCAGTTCGACCCGAACAGGATTGGCTTCGGTCCGAACTGGCTACATGTAGTCCGAAGTGAACTGCTGAGATGGCTAAGTCCGATGCAGAGCCTGGTTCGGTCCGAACTGGAGGTGTTCGACCCGAACTGAGGCCTGGACTTAGCGTCTAAGGTGGCATGTGGCCTGCATGACGGTCTAGATCGTGTCGCTAGCGCCAGGATTGAGTCGTCTGGCCTAAAAGCAAGCATCAAGGGCTTCTCTGAGTCTGTTTTCCCCTTGTTCTTCATCAATACCTGTATAAAACGAGCTAAAGCGACGGCAAAGCCGAATCCTGGAAAAACACAAGGAAATGTCAAATAATAACAAGGTTTGGGTCAAATTTAGGTGCCAAGTACGGTCCAAATACCAACAAATAAATGAGATATCAAAACATACATCAAATTTCTAAGTCTGTGCCTTGTGAGATCGCATCAGAATAAAAAGGAGGCAATCAATTTGCTCTTTGCATAACAGAAGCCTGTATGAATAGAGAATGCATCCAGTCATCACCATGGAAAAGATCTCATGCTTTATGAAAGGCTCAAACCTATAAACGTAATAAGAAAAGAGGAGTCGAAATATGAGAATAACAGATCTATATGAACTCGCATACTTCTCAATTTCATTTACAAAAAAAAAAGAGAATTGACAGTGAAATCCCTACTCCAGTGTATGAATTAACATATCTATATATCAAGGACTTGAGGGTCTCCGATCCTAGGACCTTCAGATATGTCATGAATCCTCTAAACTCGATGTTTGCTCCAGAGTTTGTAGAGGATTTCGAAAGAGAAGCCATCGAGATAGTGCGGAAGGAGTTGAGGAATGGAAAGACTCCTGTGTGCATATTCGACAATGATGATGACAATGATCCTCCGTCCACCTCTTGTCATTTGATCTATCACGGCCATGCAGGAAACGACAGTGATGAAGAGGAAGACGAGGACGAACATGCCGAAATCCTTGAGCTTGAAGCCTCTGATGACGAAGCCCTTGAGCTTCAGCCACAAGAAGGATAGCTCCTGACCCTGATGCCATAGTCGGGTCAGATATACATATGCATTTCTCCTTGGGGATAGATTTCTCCGACCCAATGACAGACTTAACAGCTGTCTTTGAAGGACTCACTGTGCGTCAGACATGTGGAGCTATGAACCACATGCTGGAACTCAGAGATTAAGATCCGAATTTCTACAAGTTCGCGACAGAGCATCCTGAGATATGGGGACGATACCTGAAATACCCCAACTCCGAACACGATTCAGTACAAAGGAGGAAAAGGGAGGAGTTCATAAGAGAGCACCCTGCAGAAGTTGCTCGATTGCGGGAGATGGCAAATGCCCTGGCTCACTTAATCGACCCAACCGCGGGCAATAACAACAATGATGATGATTCCGGGGCTGGCACCTCTGGGGTCCCTCAATATGCCGAAGAGTCTAACAAGAAACTTCCCTCAGCCTTTTGCCACCGGATTTCTTCCGAAGATGACACTGATGATGAAAAGGATAAAGGGGAATCATCAGCGGCTCCAAGGAGTAATGAGCCACAAGCACCACCGCCACAAGGAAGAACCAATCCCAGACGGAATACTAGGCGAAGGCCAGGTGAACTCGGCCCCAATGACGTGGATCCAAACGCGCGTATATACCTCACAGGAGGGCCTGACTTCTCAAATCTCATTTCAAATATAACCCCCGCATTCGAAAACCTCACTATACCTCAATCGGCTGGGGTGGTCGCATACCTCGGTCATTTGAAACAAAATGATCTAGGATTCATCAACATGATATCAGAAAATGCTGAAATATGGAGCAGTTTCATGCAACATCCCGAACATGACCCCGACCGAGCTCGGAGAAGAAGACGGGAGAAATTTGTAAGAAAACACCCAGCTGAGACCGCTCGTATAAGAGAGGTAGCCGCCACTTTCCACAGAATCATAACCTCTGTCGCAACTAAAGATGTCAGTGACGATGGCAACTCAGGTATTGGTCCTTTCAGAACTTCTCGTCACATCAGCATTAATTGGGATGATGATTCAAACTCCGAGAATGAATCTCATGAGCCATCCCACCCCCTGAATGAGACTCCTGAAACGACGACAGAAGCCACAGGGCGTCAGGGTGCTGAGCTATACATGTACTTGCAAGGTCTGAGGAGTAAGGAACCTTCCTTCTTCAGATTCGCAGCTGCAAATTTCCAAATGATAATGCGATACATGGACTATCCTTCCACCGATCCCAGCCCCATTTGGATTAGGAATCGTGAATATTTTGTGCGGAGTCACCCAGTTGAAGCCGCACTCGTGCGACAGATTGCCGAGACTGCCAGTCACATCTTCGCATCAAATGATGATCACAATTCTGCCTCAACCTCGTGTCACAAAATCTCTCACGAGAATGAAGGAAGTGACAGCAGTAGCGAGAACGAGGAAGGACAAGCGGCAGACTCTGGGAATAATACCACTGGAGAGGCCCCACAAGATGAAAATGTTTCTAATCCCAGAGTGTCCAATCCAAGCAGTGAATATTCAAGGGTGAGTGTATTCTATGGTGGAAACCCTGACTCTACTGACCCGCCAGCGCAAGTGTTCTATGACGAAGACCTCGGTTTCGGATGCCCATTGTTGGATGTATCAGACGCCTTTGAAGGCCTCACTCTAAATCAAACCGTTGATGTCTTCTCATACATCAACCATTTGATTCGGGATGATCCTGAATTTCTGGACATAGTAACGAACCATGAACGAATCTTTACTCGCTGCATGGAGCATCTGCGTCATGAACCTGATCCAGCATGGAGAAGAAGGCGAGAAAGATTCATAAGGGATCATCCTGCTGAAGCTGCTCGAATCAGAGAAGTTGTGGAAACTTTTGATAATTTGAAAAATTCCAGTCCCTCTAATGGTGACAACAGTGACGGTGAGAGCTCAACTAATACCTCTGGCACCTCTCGCCACATTAGCACTGGCTCAAGTCAGGATGGTGGCTCTACTTCAAACCAAACTGAATCGGCAAATCGATCGAACCTCTCGGTGGAAGAAATAGCAGCACTTGCAGGGATCGCAAGGCATAGAATCACCAACTTAGATGATTATCTGCGAAACCTGATGAATACCGAACCCGCCTTTGTTCGGTTTGTAACTGCACATTTCCCGATGCTCTTGAGACACATAGAGTACCCCATGGCTGATCCCGATCCCACATGGAGGACGAATCGTGAAAGATTCATACGCAGTCATCCGGCCGTATCTGCTCGGATGCGGGAAATAGCAGAGGCCACTCGACACATCTTCGGAATAGGCAATAGCAGCAATAGCAATTCTGAGATTGGTACTTCTGGCACCTCCTGCTACACCGGTGCTAGCTCAAACGGAGGTGATGCTAACGGTCCAAACCGAAACCAGCCACGCAGGCCGACCAACCTCTTTGTGGAAGAAACAGTGGCTCGAACGGAAATCACAAGGCGCCAAGGTATCGACCTGCATACATATCTCCAAGATCTGAGGAACAGCGAACCCGCTTTCTTTCGGTTCGCAACAGAAAATTTCCAAATGCTCATGAGGTACATGGAATATCCTATCACGGATCCCGATCCCACTTGGAGAAGGAATCGCGAAAGGTTTGTGCGCAACCATCCTGTTGAGGCTGCTCGCAGGCGAGAAGTAGCAGAAATCGCTCAGCACATTTTCAGACCAGACGGCGATGACAACTCCGAAGCTGGTCCCTCTGGGTCATCTCGTTACATCAGCAGCGATGAACCTGAAAGTCCCATAGAAAGAAAATTCAACCGCCGCGCATCCAAGATAGCAGAGTGGACAGATGATGATGAACCTTCTCCAAAGTCTCGGGGCAAAACTAAGGAGAAGAAGACCCATAAGAAGAACGCCCGTATGTCAGTCCGACCACAACTAGAGTGGACTGAAACATTTCCTGAAGGGTTGGCAACCCTCATAGCTGCCACCGAAGGAAAGACGACCAGTGAACTCTTGCGAGAGCTATAGCTAACTGACGAGGAAGATGCTTTCTATCTCTCTGAAGAAAATGAGTTCCCGGAAGAAGAAGAAGAAACAGCCGAGACCAAAACCCTATTAGTTTACCAAAGAAGAAACAAGGGGAAAAGCAAAAAGAGAAACAAAGTGCCTAGAGGTGAGTCCTCTCGAAATGTTGGCTCCTGCTATCGAATCACCTGTGGAAACGCTATTGATGATCAAGAGGAAGGATCTGAGTTACCTCAACCACAACCAGATGCACCTCAACCGCGATTCGAGGTGCCTCGGTCCCAGTCCGATACGCCTGAAACGCCTCAGTCGTCACCTGAAACATCTTAGCCACAGCCATCATCTTCCCAACCACAGCCCGAAAATCCTCCATTACAACCAAAAGCGGGACATAGAAACCATCCAGATGATGAAGATGATGGGATCTAGTATGATTACGAGTTTGTATTGGACCCCGAATACCAGGTGAATCCAGCAGATCTGGAAGGACAACAAATTAGGAGAGTGAATCTTGATATTCACATTTCCAATATTCCGGGTCATCCCGAGCTTACCCTGGAATACCTGAGCGAAATTGTGCGCCAATTGGTCAACCAAACAAGGGAAGCTATAATCATGGAAGAAGAAGATGCCCGCCAGGGACAGGGGGCAGCTGAAACTCCTTCCACCAGCTAGTCGGATGACACAGCTCCATCTTCTAACCCTCCTCAAGAGGAAGAAGAAAAAGAAGAAAACCAAGGGTCCGAATCCTATAGAGTCATCTACATCTCCGATGACTCAGGATCCGAGGAATCTGAAGCAGAGAAGCTCTCGGATGAGAATTATGAGCATGACCTAACGGATCCAATTGGGTGGACAGGTCATCTGATCAAAAATGTGAAAAAGTCAGGCAAACCAGTCGGATGGCAAGGCAGTGATGAAGAACTCGAGCCTGAACATCCTCACTTCACCAGTCTTCAGCCACTTGTGCTCGATCCATGGCCCGTGGCCTGCCAATTGACCACGGTAAGACAAGAAAGTGAAATCCGGACTGCTCCGCTGCCTTGGGTAGAAAGAATGAGATGTAATAGGTCTCGCAGGGAAGTGTGCAACCTGGAATACGACCGAGTCAGAAGACTGGTACATCCAGGCCAACCAGAAAAGAAAGAAACTGAAGACCGAGTCAGTCATTGGAGGCACAGAAGACCACAAGCCATCTCCTCATTACCTTGTTCCGGTGGAATGGACTCGACACTACAAAGACGAAGAATTTCACCGATATTATGACTCGGCCATTTGGGTAAACATTCAAAAAGATACCTTGCCTGAGGCGCGAAAGCTCAAGAATGCTTCAAAGAGAACAAGCACAGCCGAAAATGCTCGTTTCATCACAGTTGCATAGTCAGACTCGGAAGGTGAAGGCAAATCTCCTGACAGACGCTCATTCAGTCCAGATAGGCCTGTACCAGTCAGACCTGAAAGCAGAATGGCACATTACCCTCTCAGGGCAAACAGCTCAAGACACGAGGCTACCCCGAGGCGGGACGAGCAACAATGTGAGAGACCTGAAGAAGGCGGCCCCGCCACTCGTACCCGGTCTCGTCTAGCGCAATCAAACCCTGTCCTGGCTAATGGACAGGGGGCATTGCAAGAAAACCCAGTAGTCGACCAAAGTGAAATAGTGAGGATCAGAAGAAAAGTCAATGCCTTAGAAAATACCCTTGCTACAGTACTCAGGCAAAACGACATCATCCTTGAGTTCCTCCTACACTGCAAGCAATAAGTGTAGGAGAATGGTCTGATAATAGAAGGTCACTCATGGAGATAGAGCACAAATTAGCCCGTGTCATGGAGAGACAACGCCTCGAGGCTAAAGCCAGGAGAAAAGAGAGGCGAAAACAAAACAAGGAAGAAAAGCCAGCTGAAACACCACCCCCTCCTAGGAGGAGGGAAGTAGGCATTTTTATCCAAGAAGGTCGTCAACCCACAGTCAAGACCGACGAACCCGTTGGCAAAGGCAAGGCACCAATGCCTATCGCAGAAAAGAAGAAGAAGCGCGACAAAACTCAAACTCGCTCTCCACCTGGTGGTTCAAATGGTAGCAAGATGTAGAAAGGCGAAAGCTCACGCAGCCGACCCTCTAAAATTGATACAAGCGCCGCGAAAGAAGAAGGTGGACCTCCCCGCAAAGGGAAGTACCATATCGATGTGAAGCTGCGCAGAATAGAAGAGCCTTCCTCTGGAGGTGAAAAGATACCAAAATGGATCCATGTGTGGGGCCAACTTCAGAGAAATAAAAAGAAGACTTCCACACAGGTCGCATTACCTCTGCTCGAAAAGACAGAGCCTGACAGACATAGAAAAAGTGCCCCACAAAGACACCAGAATGTCGTGGAAGAAGCCCACAAACCAAAGAAACACAAGGGATGCAAAAAGTACTGCGAGTACCACCAAGAATGGGGTCACTCCAGAGACGAATGTTTAGCCTGGCCCAATAATGATGTCGACACTTCAGATGAAGAAACAGAAGGAGAAATGTGCCACGCAACAACCTGGTACCCAAATCCCGAAAATTCAGAAGAGGAAGACTCAGAAAAGTCAGACTATGACAGCCCGGAGGAGGAACCAACCGTAACGGTGGCTCGTCCAATGACGATCATGCCCTTCGGGAGTGATTCTGAAGAAAGTGAGACAGAGGAGGAAGAAGAGGTTACACCACCTCCTCCGAGCCGACTAAGTCAGGTAGCCCGACAAGCTCAGACCAAAGCCCAACAAAATTCTTGTCGACCCAGGGTCTTCCATCAGCATCATGCCATTGAAAACCTTGGTTCAACTCTCCATCAGCATTAGGGAGACCAAAAAAGACAAAATCCGGATTCACGGATTCAATCATCAATACCAAAAAGCCTTGGGATCCACCATCATCGACATAGATTTCGGTGAAATTGTGACACCCGTGAAATTCTTTATCATAGAGGCTGACACCACCTATAAGGAACTGTTAGGGAGACCGTGGCTTCATGAAAATGGTTTGGTTCCCTCCACCCTGCACCAATGTGTTAAATTCACCCGAGATGACAAACAATGTGTAATCAAGGGCGACGACCGACCTTTTGAGGCACATGAGGCTGAGTTGGATGATGCAAAATACTACCAACCCAGAATTGAACAGGGGGCAGCACCCACAAGGAATACTCCTTCATCAGACGCTGTCAGAGAGGCAGTAAAGATGGTAGTACTTAAAGCAGCCATCAAGTCACAAACAACCCAAATGCTGTGGGGAAGTGATAGTGAGCCAGAGTCCTCTGAAAGAGCCGGAGATGATGTCCATATCCCAGTCCGAACATGTAAGGACTCTGGAAGCGACGAAGATGGTCAAACCTCCCTAGCGGTAGAATTCATACCTATGGAACACTGCAAAGACCTCACCCCTCGTGAAAGGGAGCGAATCTCCAAATTAAAAACATTCACTGTCCCACCGAAAGTTGAAGAAGTGGAGCATGGGACAGTGATCCACCCCAGCATTCGCTTTGTTAAAATAGGAGAAGTCGACCCAGAAAATGAGCAGGCTCTCCCTGAAGATTACAAACGATGGCTGGAGGAAAACGAGAGTGAAACCAAGATGCCTCCCAAACTCCAAAGAAACACTGATGCTCACCTGAAGGGCTTGTTCCACCGAACTCATTGTCTGGAGCCTGTCCCTAAGAGACGGGTCGAGATGTTCCGAAAGCTCTGGAATGGTGACTCAAATAAAGTGACCAAGCTCAATGGAAAGACCGCCAACACCAGAGGCCTTGGCTTTGAGGCGCAACCAGGAACATCAAAGCCTAAGGCACCCAAAACCACTCAAATACAGACATGCCAACACATCTCCTCCGCCGAAACATAGAGAAGGAACGGCTCCAGAAGACAAGCGTCCAATGAGATAACAATGTTTGATGTGCTCCAAAGGCGTTTCTAAGATATGGTCCGCTCACAACAAGATGTCGAGCGCTCCCTGGAGCGTCTAGTTGCCCGAAATCAAGACCTTCGTCAGCAGATAGCGGCAAAAGAACAGGAGAATCAAACATATCGGGAGAAAATAAAAGAGCTCCAACGGCGAGTAGGCAAGCTGCGCTAAGAAATCTCTCGACTCCAAGATACCAGCGAAAGAGACAAGAATAGAATAATCCAAGTGTCTCAGATAAACCTATCACACCAGAAGGAAATAGAATCACTCAACCAAGTGGTAAGGGAAGTCAAGGAAACTCTCGTTTTTGCCGAAGACCGAGCTCAACTGGAAGACACTTAGTCGCATACGTGCCACAGGGTCACCATATCTGAGATGTTAGAAGAAGGTGAAGATCTTAAAGCCAGTAGTCAGGGAGACAACCCTGGTGGAAACCCGCCAATACAAGAAACGACATCAATCGAAGAAATGAAAGAATGCTTCCAAAATATACTCCAGAATGTGCTTCGATCCCACCAAAGGATCGAGCACGAAATGTCCTTTCTCATGGCTGAAAATTCAAGTCTACACCACCAGTTGGAGAACTTGAGGCAAAGGTGCCAGGAAGACATAGAAACATTCCAAAGAAGGGAGCAACATCATGAGCATCAAATCCTTACTCTAGAACGACTGAAACGGGAAACAGTCCGTTGTCTAGAGGAAGAACACGAAAGAAATGACAGGCTCCGAGAAAGATGTCAACAAAATGTACAAAGTGAAGCAATTCTCCGGCAAAAGATCCATGAACTACAAGAACTGACATCGCATTACAGAGCAGAAAGCCGAAGCAGCGGATGTCAAAAAGAAAAGGCCTACTCCCACGCAAAAAGGAGGAGAAGAGAAGAGCTACCTGATATGAGCCAAAATCTATACTCCTGTTGGCCTCAGTGCGAGGAAAATAGGAGCCAAGGATACACATGCCAAAATAGGAGCCAAGGAAGTCGAGGAGAAAGAAGAAGCTCTCGAAGCCGAACCTGAGGTATCAGAAGGCGAACAGTTCATCTTGGCCGTCAAAAGCGCCCCGAAAGAATTAGAAGAAGGAGGCTAGAACACCATTGACGAGCTCAAGTCAGTAAATCTGGGTACTGAGGAGGATCCTCGACCTACCTTCATTAGTACCTCTCTCGATCCAGATGTTGAAAGAAAATTGACAGAGCTCCTGAAAGAATACCGGGATTGCTTTGCTTGGAGTTACAGTGAAATGCCAGGGTTGGACCCCGCCGTAGCTGTTCATAAACTGAAAATAGATCCAGAAGTCAAGCCCGTTGTCTCGCACTTTTTCGCGGCCCTCGTATTTCACAACAGAGGAAACAGAGGGGGAAAAGAATGCGGATCAGATACCTCTCGCGAGCCTCAAGAGGCCGATACTGCTACTTCCCAGAAGAGAGGTAACGGTACGGTCTTGAGCTCTCACGAGAGTTTATTATTTGAGAGGGGTCCTTTTTTTCAGTAGGCGCAAGCCCCTACTGTTAATTACCTCCGACATGGTCTGGAGAACCTCTAGATCGGGAAAATCAAAGGATATGTATCATAAACTGTTAGGGAATTGTAAATATGCAATTTGTAATCCTATCATGCATCTATATCTTTTTGTGTTCTGTTTTTTTTTTTTATTAGTACTACTATGATTATTATGCAGTGTTAGTGTTGTATTTATTTATTGAATGGACTCGGTATTGCAAGGACAACAGTCTTTAAGGCTTATGATTTGGAGAGGTCTTGGTTGATCTTTGCTGCTTGGACTTCAGTGACTTCTTCTTATGATGTGAGGAATGGTTGGCTCTTGAATAATGACTCTTTAGATATTATCGGGGTGGCTCATGATTTTAGGCTCTTGAGTTTGAATCTTATGGCTTGGAGTTTGGATTTTACGGCTTGGAGCCATGGATCTCCCGAAACGGATTTCTGAAATTCCGAAAGGTCGGGTTATAGTAACTTCTTGCTTTTTTCTTTTTTATTTGGTGCTGAGGATCATTATAGACTTTTTCTTCTCTTCTTTTTCTTCGATAATGTCGGACTCCTAAGCTGCGGAGTTTGTAGACATTACGCTTAACATCGGGCCTATGGACTTGTAGATGTCGATAACTTCGCCGGGCTTTAAGCTTTTGGGCGTCAAATGTGCGCGCAGGTGCTAACCAGGCAGACTGCCCCTTGGTCTAACCTGACTGCGGGTAGATGCTCGTCACGTGGGCGTAGAGCATCGAAAGACGATCTGGCGCTCGTTAATCTTGATATCTTCAACGGTTCGGCTATCAGCGGAAGCGTTGTCAAAGTGACATCTGGCAATGTCAGAGACACAATCCGGTTCACTTCCGGCGTGTTAAAATGGTTCTTGGTTCCTGACCAGAATCTTGAAGAGACGGTTTCATTGTTGTTCAAAACATTTAGAGTGATATCTGGTATCCAGCCAGGATATCGGGTAAATGGTCCAAACTCCATTCAAAACGTTGAAGCGCGTTCCGGCGGCTATTCCGAAACGTCTAAGTGAAGACGGTTTGACTGCCACTCAAACTGTTGAAAGAAACGGTTCAATTACCACATAGAGCATCCCATTGATATCCGGTGGCCAGCCGAGACATCCGGTAAATGATCCAATTGCTCCTTGAAACGTTGAGGAGACATCTGTCAAGCAGGTGTCCGTGAACGGTTCAGCCTTAGTTTGAAGCGTTCAAATGAGACGATTCGATTATTATTCGAGTCATTTAAGGTGATACCTCGTATCTAACCAAAATATAACCCGATATTATTCGAAGCGTTGACCTTCGTTTTGGTTATTATTCGAGCCATTTAAGGTGATACCTTGTATCCACCAAAATATAACTCGATTTTTACTCGAAACGTTTATCTTCGTTTCGGTTGCCATCCGAAAACCTACAAACGATATCCAGTTGCCAGCCAAGATATCGAGAGAGTTTGACTGCCACTCAAACTGTTGAAAAAGACATCAGGTTGCCAGCCAGACAGTGAGAAACGATTCAATTACCATTCAGAGCATTGCCTTGATACCTGGTTTCTAGCCAAGGTGCCAAGCAAATGATCCAGCTGTTTACTTGAAGCGTTGCAGCAAAACATCTGTCGCCAGTCAGATGTTCAAGAGACGATTCGACTTTCTTTCGAAATATTTAAAGAGATACCTGGTATCTAGCCAGGATATCAGATAAATGCTCCGACTCCCTTTCGAAGCGTTGATCTTCGTTTCGACTGCCACTCGAAACGTCAAGTTGATACTTGGTTGCCAGTCAGGATATCGGGTAAACGATCCAATTATCATTCGAAACATTTGAAGTGATACAAGGTATCTAGCCAAGATATCAAATCAATGCTCCGTCCAATCAAAGCGTTTGAACTTCATCTGGTGCCCAGTCAGATGTCAATAGACCGTTCGGCTCCCACCCGAACGATTGAAATAACGACACCGTCCATTTGGCTTGTAGGCGCCGTGACACCACCCTCGGGTCTGTGTCAAAAATAAGGGTGCGCGCGGGTGCTACATGAGTCGGACTCCCTATGGCCTTCTCACGTGCGGGGTGACAGTTGGTCCTAGGACAGGGAACGATGCCTCAGCTATCGGTCCTTAACCAGCCATCGGTAGAGACAATTAGTCCTCGGAAAGGGTACATAACCTCAGTTATGGGTCCTTAACTAATCGTTGATGAAAAGACGATTGGTCCTCAAACGGGGAACATAGCCTCAGCTATCGATCCTTAACCAATCGTTGAGTGGAGACAGTGGTTCTGGGACAGGGTACATAACCTCAGTTACGGGTCCTTAACCAGCCATCAGATAGAGACAATTAGTCCTCGGAAAGAGTACATAACCTCAGTTATGGGTCCTTAACTAATCATTGATGAAAAGACGATTGGTCCTCAAACGGGGAACATAGCCTCAGCTATCGATCCTTAACCAATCATTGAATGGAGACAGTGGTCCTTGGACAGAGTACATAACCTCAGTTATGGGTCCTTATCCATCCGTGGAAGAGACACAATTGGTCCTTGGACAGGGTACATAACCTCAGTTACGGGTCCTTAACCATCCGTTGAAGGGTGACAGTTGGCCGTCGAACAGGGTGCGTAGCCTCAGCTATCGGTCCTTAACCAAATGTTAGATGATGGATTAAGACAGTGGTCCTGGGACAGGGTACATAACCTCAGTTATGGGTCCTTAACCATCCGTTGAAGAGTGACAATTGGTCCTCGAACAGGGTGCGTAGCCTCGGCTATCGGTTCTTAACCAAATGTCAGATGATGGAAGTGATGTCCGGTTCCTGACCGGATCTTTCAGTTTTCGTTTCCTCAAGCACCAAGGAGAGATATTTATGTTTTGAATTCTTCAATCCGGGTTTGATTTGACGGTTCTGATGTCGGTCTCATCCTAGATTATTTGCTTCTGGTGTTCGTTGTAGCCGGCCTTGGTTAGCGAATCGCAATTCAACCAGACTCATAATATTGAGATCGGATTCTCAACACTGAGCTTAAATCTCTTCGACAGTGCTCCTGCTCATTTCAAGAGTATTGAATATCTTCGGTTGCTCCGCATCAGTCATAATGATGACTATCCACTGGTTTGAACCATCTTGTTTCAATGAGGCCTAGCGAGTCTTGACTCTTGATCACCAGGGTATTCCTATTGCGATCTGCTCGGCTTGAGAAGTTTTTTTTTTTTTTATTTTTTTTTTATGCAACATGGGTATCCTCCCGATTGGGTGAAAGGGGTCTCTTTCTCCCATTTTTTTTTATTTATTTTCTTTTTATTCGGAGGTTACTTGAATTCTTCAGGTGAGTATGAAGTCTTCTCCATGTTGAGGTGTCGTCCATGCCTCCATGATTTTATGTCGAGCCTCCGAGCCATTTTATTCGAGCCAAAATGGGTTCCTGATTGTCGGGTTTCAAATAGAATAATGGTCTTAATATTTTTGGTGAGGTTTTTGGTGATGATGATCAGCAAAATAGATTCCCCACATTTTTCTGAGTTTGTAGGAATTTTCCTCACATTTTTCTGAGTTTCCTATGATTTTTAATGAATTTTTGAAAGTTATTGGATTTTTGAATAAATCATAGGGTGATGTGGCAGTTTGTGGTTGGCTGGAATTTGGAATTTGGATTTGAAAATATTATGCAAAAAATTAGGTAATGGTTTTGGCATGATAATATTCCTTACATTTTTCTGGATTTATAGAAATTTGTTTTGGATTTTTCTGAGTTACGGTTGAATTTCTACAAATTTTTGAAGTTTCCAGCAATGAGGTTGTGCCACATCAGCAGGGAATACCACGTGTCTACTTCTGATTGGTCCAAATCAGCGTAGAGAAAGAATTAAGCAGCGATTTTTCTTGGTCAAAGGCAGCACTATGTGGTAGCACACGATTGGTCCACTTAGGCTGTCAGTCGATTGCTACACGAGATCCACATGCCACAGAAAATCACAGAAAATGGGACGCTTTTCTTAAAATCTATTTTCTTCCTCCCGTGGACAAGGTCTATCGCGAAAGATCTGGTGGACCGAGGGTCGACAGGCATGGTTTTGAACGTTATCCATGCACCGTGTCCAGGTCGAATGGAGAATATAACGCCCTTCTTCCTTCTTCTTTCCTCTCCGTTTCTCGACCTGGCTACGAAGCATTCGCCATGGCTACTTGATTGAGCTCGCCTGGTGACCATCACACCTCAGAATAGGGTCGAGTAGCATCGTGAAACTCTCCTGTGATCGTGAGACCCATTTGGCAGGCATGGGAATTACTGTTTCACCGCAATCGACTCCTAGGGTTTCGGAAAGGGTGCGGTGGTGCTTGCGGTTTTCCAGTGATCATCAACTCGAATTGATTCGTCTGAAGGTGTCATAGTAAATGATAGAGACTGAGTGTAGCCTCAATTTGATTGATGAGACCCTACGACACAGTATTTCACCTAAACCCAGACCCGCCATGGCGGTGAGTTGGTCGATGCAGCCATCTGGAAGCTGTGATGGGTTGAAAGTTGGCCTGAGATCATAATGACACATCCTTGAATACGAATGTGCCACCAATTTGATCACCAACTGCTCTTAATCAAAACTTCACCACAGCTTGGCCATGGCTATGGCGACAAGCTATGGGTATTTCCTTTGCTGCTGCTTGCTTCCCGGTGGCATAAGAAGATTGATGATGCAATGTTGGCATGCTGATGGGCGTGACTGCAGCCCCTGAGGGATGATGTATCATCAGGTCAGCGTGTGAAACTCCTAGACTGAGGTGATGATGGATGCTTCCTCCACTGTTTGTGCAAGGTGAGTTGTGCAATTCTCCATAGGCTGCAGGGACATAGAAACATATTGATACGTGCTCATGAGAGAGATATAGTACCAACCCAATATCATTTCGATATAGAGCTGACACAACACTCCCATTTGCACCCATCCTTGCTGCTTTCTCCCTCCATGGCTTGGTGATGCACCTCCTTCTTTGATGCATTGGCGAGGTATGAGTCTCAACCTGCTGTCCATTTTTTTCTTTGTACCTGCTGTCCTTTTTATGGTACCTGTTGTCCTTTGTCAATACCTGCTGTCCTCTTTTTTATTATTATTATTTTTTTTTTGCTTATATATGGTATGCCAATATCAACTAAATGTATCTGTATTTAGCCATTGTATGGTTATTTATCATACTTCTTCTATTATGTAGAAATGATACAAAAGAAAAGACAATAAAGACTAAACTCAATTTAATAAGTACTTGTACTAAAGACATTTTTTTTTGCTTATGCTTATGTATATATCCATGATCTGTTTAAGTTAACTAAATGCATCTATGTACATATTTACATGACCGTTTTCCTTTGTTATTTCTTACATGATTGCTACATAAATGTGAACCAGAAACAAAGAGTTAGATATAATATAGAGATTGAAACTCTCTTACTTTACTTAAACAGATTACGAGAAGGAGAAAATTAAATGTTTCTTACTACTAAAAATCTGAAATTATGAAGCTGTGGCTTCTACTAACACACTTTTTTTTGTTTTTTTTGTTTTTTATACATATATATTACTAATGTTAGATAGGTGTGTTTTACCTACATATTTACATAACCAGTTTTTTAATTGACTTCCTACATCTTTGCTATATGTGTATAAAACCAGAAGATTTTATGTATGTAAAAAAAAAGAAAGGGAAAGAAATAACCTCCTTAATTCACCAAATAGAGTACAAAGAAGTAGATTAAGTAGCTCTTACTAGTGCTGAAAATACAAAGTTCTTGCTTCTACTAACACTCTTTTTTTGTTGTTTTTTTTTAAGTAGCTATCCTAACAAACTGCTCTCTGAATGATTGTTTGAAGATGATCTTGCGCAAAGTATTGTCTGCTGTGAGTGATTCTCAGAATGCAAAAGCTTTCTTATGACCTGTGGGTGTGTGGTGATGTCTCTCCACTCTTCTCGATTGCTCCCTGCATGAAGTATGAACCTCCTTTTATAGGAGAACTGAGCCAGTTGCTGTAGCCAGCACCAATTATGGGTGTTTCCAGGAAATTGGACGATTATGCCCCTGGGGGAGACTTTGGGAATTTCTCTTTTTGTTCAATAGGTCTTCCACTGTGAAGGATTCTCCAATCATCAATTACTTCTCTATTTATCACTGATATCAGTATAGCATCATCCATATCCAATTTTTACTGATTTCAGTAAACAATATAGCCACCAGCACTTGTATTTTTTCTTTGAACTTCGTGAATTTTGTTTAAGGTATCTTCTTAGCCCCTGATACACTTGTAATCTCCAGTTGATTGTAGAGAAATGCAACTAAACATAATGCGACAGAAGTTGCATTTTATGATTCTCATTAGTTCACTTCACCTTCTGAATTTTACTAGCTCCAATCACTTGTTGCCTCATATCACTATTATTTTTTTATATTTGACTTAGATGTTCTTCAAAATCCACCTGGGTTCAGTGAACGAAAATAATCACCTTCATTTTATTTTTGTTGCATCTCTTCAGCGTTTCATTTTTATGGGATTGATCAATCTTATTTTGATAACAGCTCCATTTTTTTTATCTTTTTAAATCCAAGTTCTGTCGATTCTACTCATCATTAGTCCATCTTACTTCTCAACTTCTTCCCTTTTAGAAAATTTTTAATGTCATCTCACCATAGAATCAACTCAGAGTGCCACATGCTTTTTTCAGGATTTCAAAGTGCAATAATATCACTGCTTAACCAGAATTGCTCCACAGCTTCAGTCATTCCCCCCAATTAGTGCTTCAAAAATGGTCCCCCATTGTTCATTGAATTCCTTATGTTTAATGTACTATCCCCAGTAATTCACAGCATCTCTTTTTGACTTATTTTTTTTTTCGGGTCAGTGAGCTCTTGAATCAACTGTGGATGTCATCCGATATCATCATGTCATGGAGTCAGGGATTTTCGCCAAAAATCCATCAATTAAACATCTTTTCTTCACTGCACATGCTCCATTGTTACTGCCAAATAGCGAATTTGAGTTATCTCAGCCTGAGCTGCCTTGAGTGAATGGCCATGGCTATTCCGCGATCTCAAAATTTTATTAACTATCCTCTTAAATTGGTGCTCCAAAGCTTGACACAAACAGTCCCTTATTGTTACCGATCACTGCTCTTGCGTCCTTATTACTCCATTTCTCTCAATTTACAGTAAAACTGTATCTCAATTACGAGCCCATACCACATTAATTAGAGAGAGAAAAGAAAGATTCTCAGCGCGATTCTTGCTCTCCTTGGCAGCATGTGTAGGTTAGGATAGGTAATTGATGAGAGAGGGGGGTCGACGTGGCCTAATTTTCAAACGGTTGCAGCGGATATATTCTCTGTGTTTCTTCCCTTTTTTTCGCGCGGGAGAGAGAGCACAGGGACGGAGAAGAAGGGAAGAGATGAGTCGTTGGGCTTGTTTCCTTCTAGGCCGTATCATTCCCTTTTTTTTTGTTTATTTTCCGACATGGGCTTGGGTCATAATGGGCTGCAATAATGTTCACCATTTTTTAAACAATTCTGGTCCATAGGCTTGGATTTTTGGAAGGATTTTAGTGAATCTTGGACGGTCCACAAGTGCCAATTTCACATATGTTGCACAATTATATAATTTCTCATATAGCATATGCATGAAATTATATAATTAGTTGTCTTGTATATTTGGAGTATGGCTTGCGTTTTATGATACCAAGATGAATATTGCATACTAATTAACACCATATTATGTTAATATTAGTATCAATATAAGCATGGTAATTTAAAATCGCTTGGTTTGGCATTGCATCAGAACTTTAGTCACCAATATAATCACTCAATTAATCCAGGATAATTTCCAAGTCACCCTTAGAAATTTGCTTGTATATCATAGCCCAATTTATTTGAGTATTGTAGCCTTCAAATTCGTTTGTTGGTTGACCGTATAATTATGACAATATTTTATGGGTCAACAAATGCCCCCCACCAGAGCGGGTTGGGAGAGTCTTGTTCGAGCAACGTGCTCTGGTGTCTTTGCCTTTTCATTTTCTCTGTATAACTGTTGTCATTGTCTTCTTTTGCATGGCAGGTTGCTCTAGTTTTTTTTTTTCATGGATCCTCCTGACCTTCAAGGGACCCATCACATGGTTTTTCTGAACAAGAAATCACTCGCTATATCCGTCGCCTTGATCCAAATAATCATTTTCTGCATCTTCATCATACTTGGCGAAATCGAATATTGGCAGGTGGAGATATTTTTAGAGGTTTATTTGACCGCCACCGTCGGACTCAATTCTTATCTGGGATACCGAACCCTTTACCAATGGCTGAACCTCACTCGTGGGCCTTTTCCCGCAATTCTTATGTTCATGTCCCTGCTCCAGATGGTGAATTTTCTAGGAGAGATTCCATAGGCAATAGACGGTGCATTTTCCTCAACCCTATCGGATCTGCCAACCCCTCTTCCGTTCATTTATTGTCCACTGAGATGAATGCTGGGAGAGTTACCCCTTGGTCTCCAGAATACCTGTATGTGCGTGGTCAATTGAGAAGAAGTACTGGCCGAATTGAATGGACGCAATATGTTCTAATCCATTTACGGCCCTTCTTGTCACGAGTCAATCTTTATAGAGCGGTGTTCCTGTGTCTCTTCGAATATAATCCTCATCCCGCCTTATTTCGAGCCTTTGTTTCAAACTGGAGTTACACCACCAATACTTTATTTTTATTTGACAGAGAGATGACCATAACCCTTTGGGAAATTTCTCGTCTTGCTGGGTTCCCCATTTTTGGACACCCATATGAAGAAAGAGTTCCTCCAGTCGATGAATTGTTCAGGAGACGCTCCAATGGTGATCCATATCACCCAGATTCTCTTCGTCAGGTCCTTGAAATATATCATGAAATTTCATCTGCTCGTCAAAGTAGGGGTCAAAGTGCTGGTGTTCCTTTTTATGATTGGATTACCTTTTTCATGAATCGGGTTCTTGAAAGTGATTCTCGTTCTAGAGATCCATATATTCCTTTTACTCCTTTTGCCAATCCAAATGATCCGTTCGGAACAGGTTATGGCTCTGGAAATATTAAGACCAACAGAATGAGCGCTGAATTTTCTACTCTGAGTTCTCGTCGTTTGGACAAGGAGACTATACTGACAGCTTTTCTAGCATGGTGGATTTGCTATTTTGTGGTAGTATGTCATCCTGCTGACAGAATCCGCCCTGGTGTTTTTGTAGTTGCGAATGCTCTCGCTCGGGGTTTACCAATTTCATTGGCTATTCCTGCTTTGGCCAATATTTATAGGTCTTTGAGAGAGATTACTTCTTCCAGGGATCCTTCAAATAATCATGTTGTCATTCCACTCCACCTGATACATGGATGGCTGCACGCCTATTGGGGAGATTATTATGGAGTGGTCATGTCTGTTGAACTCAGGCAACAAATACCTTTCTTGAGCCATATAGCTGGGGCACCCATTTTTCATGGAGATCAAGTTAGGATTCATCTTCTTTTCTGGAGATATCAAGAGCACTTGGGGTCTCGTGTTTTCAATGAGGGATTACCACTGAATATTGAAATAGATGGAGACCAATTGATCATGGATGTCAGAGATGCAACAGGTCGTCTAGTATTATCTCCAGTGCAACAGGATTTTTTGGTCAGTATCAGAGAGTGCTTTTTGCCTTGCAGGATAGGGAATGATGTTTCTCTGGAACCCTACTATCCTCAGAGAGTTGCATGGCAATTTGGTTTTGACCAAGATATTCCTTCTTCAACTGTTCCTTTCCATCCTTCGAGGGTTTCCCTAACATCATTTGCAGAGTATTGTTCCTTTATTGTACGCCTTGGGACTGGCATTGGCCTTATCGTACCTCATGCTTTTCGTACAGGTTGTTTCACAGTCCGCTATAGGCGCTGGTTACGTGGTTTTATTGCTGCTCACCATTCTTTAAATGAAAACCGTCTCAGGGAAGCAATATACCCTCAAGGCCGTCCTTCTCGTCCTATTTTTGTGGGAAGAATGGATCCACAACCTCCTCGTGTTTGTAACAACCTAGATTTTTTAACCAAAATCTAAAAACTATTTTTTTATTCAAAGTATTAATTTATTATTAATGCTCTTGTTTTATTTAGAATTTTATGAGTGTTTTATATGTTGTTATTTAAACTTCCATTTATAGTGTCGTTTTTAATATTTCGGGTTGGCTGAATTAAAGGTGTAGTATTCCATATTTCACGTGTTGACCATTTTCATTTAATTCGTGTTAGCCGAATTAAAAGTGTTTCTGAGCGGGAACCACTAACCGTTATTTATATTTTCCATATCATATTCTAATTCTATTAATTCTCTTATTATTATTGCCCTAACCGCTTCCTGTACGGTTCCTCTTTGCTTATTGGTCATAGATTTATCGATTAACCATGGAAAACTAAGTAATTATGATAGTGCAAATTCCATATATATATATATGACTCGTTACTATTATAGTATTATTCAATTTCAGTTCTTAATCTTTGATGGTCCAACAAATAACCGACTAAGTCGGTTATGATCCAAACAATAATGCTAGTGGATACACCCTTTCGTTTATATTATATTTTCTCTATGTTCGTTTCCAAATTTTATTGCACCGCCCCAATCTCAATACTCTGTCTACTCTGTTTCCTTCTGCGCGTCGAGAAAATTTGCGAAGCAGAATTCAAGCCCGATTTTAGTGGTACTTTCAATTTCTTTTTCCTTTTAATTTACACGTTCTTTTATTGGTTACTGGGTAACACCAAATTTTGATCATCACAAATGTTTCCGTTTCTTATGTCCTTAATAAAATACTAATGGTAAAATTCTCTTGATTCCTTTTTTAAAAACCCTTCTTTAATTGTTTATTAATTTCATTTATAAATTATTAAGAATCTGGTTTGGAAGTATACATACAGCATATTTATGTTAGACATATTCACTACTTTTCTAATTAGTTGTGAAAACTTATGTATCCTCTTTTGAATTTGTTGAGTATAATATTCGGTCAAACCAAATGGTTCAGTGTAGATAGATTTCTTTATTGAATTTCTAATTATCTTTGTTAATATTATACTACTTTATTTTAAATATATATTATTTCTTATTACGGTCCTCTGTTTCTTCTTTGACGAAAAACTAAAAGTGAATTTGGTGCATCTATTAAGATTCTTAATTGATTTTATTTGCAAGTTCCTCTTAACCTTTCTGTAAATTTTCATAATCACATTATTATTAATTTTATTTCTGAATTCTTATTAAATTGGGAATTTTGGTTGATGTTTAATTTGAACTTTAATATTTTAGTTCGTAATTTAGGTTTTAACTTAAGTTGAAGGTTTAGTTGATAATAAATTAAATATTACTTAATTATTGATACTAGGAGTAAAGGATCCAACGGTTGAGAATCGTAGAGGCACGTGAGTTGGTTTGGACGACAAACTCATTGAGTTTGTTTTCTTGTCAGGTGCGGGTTCCTGGATCTTGTTAAATCTATTTCCTATTCTATTGTGCATTTTGCATTTATATTCAGTTGCTGAAACGTCATGTTGCATCAGACATTCTAATTGATTTTGGTTCTTATTCTCTCAAGGGAATTGAAACATGAATATTAAGATTTCCAATTGTTCATTTAAATTGACTTGATACATGCCATTATAATATAATGAATTGTGCATATGAATGATTTTAAGTGTGAAATAGTAACCGTATTATCAAGTAAGGCAGACCTATGGAGTGTACTAGTACTAGCATGCTACCCCCCTATGTGGCCCGATTGCAACGGGAAAGGGGCTAAGAGATGTGAGGCTGACCTATGTGGCTTGGTATGTGGACGTGTTATCTATTTATAAGTGGTTGTGATAAGTGAATTCGAAAAAGTGGTAAAGTGGAAATGGAAAATAATATTGAGATAAGTGATAATTGAATAAATGCATTGCATTATTACTTGCATGGTAAAATAGTTGCATTAGTATACTTTACACTTTCAAGGTTGGTATTTGAAGAATTCCACGAGGAGGATTTTACAATATCCGGGCTGGAACTGAATACCGCACTGAGAGACTGTCTGATCTCTCACCCGTTTCACTTTTTATGTGAGTTCCAGGTACTAAGGATGACGTTACAGAGCTTCCACAAGAATAGTGAGTTGATCAAGCGGGTCGAGTAAATGTCACAATTTATTTTATTTTATTTTGTTATGTTGATACATTGAACTAGCATGGGGTCGTTTGTTAAACATACCATGTTAGTCTTTGTCGTTTGTTGAATGCTATTATAATTGAATAGAAAAGTCTTGTATGTGGCATTTTAATTATGAAATTATTGGTAGTGTATGTGATGTTTGTTTCGCCTTGCGTAGAAATACGCGGCGGGTTGTCGAGATGTACTCGCGAGTTATCCAAAAGTGACTCGGGGTGTGACAGTGTTCCTCGCCCTACGTTTCGTTCAGAGTTTCTGAGATTACAAGATTGGTGTGGTGCAAAAGGTAGTGTGCAACCTCTTCCTCATTCGTCTTTTGGTATCGACCGTTGAATTTTATCCCGTCGTGATCCTCGAATTGGAAAATTAACAGCAACTTCCCAGCCTTTGCGCATTCGAGATCCTGTCGAATCACACGCTCCAACAGAAAACTCTTCTTCTGGTATTGCCCTGATCTTTATTATTTCTACCCCCATTTTGAAAATGAGATTGTTTATCATTATATTTCTTATTTTCAGATTCAGACAGTGATGATTCAGAAGAATTTTCCATGGTGAGACCTTCCTCTTTGAGATTTTCGGATCCAGGCGCTGGACCGTCTTCTGTCGTGAAAGAAAGAGTTGCATCAGAAGCGAGTCCTGAAGTTCCTCCAGGATTTTCAGGTATTTTGCATGAACCTGCCCTCATGATCTGTTAGGTAAAAATTTTCTTGACCCTTCTCATTGAATAACAGATCTTGCTCAACATACTGCTTCTTTACCTTCTGAAACATTCGCTTCTCAACCAGAGGTGTCTCCTTATGTTCCTCATTTCCTTGGGACATTATCTCCTTATCTGGGATCATCTCCATACATCCCTCAATTTCAGACTCCTGGAAATGGCTCCTTTCTTAACAACTCTTATTCATCTTACTCTAATGGTACGGGGGCCGAGCAATTGGGGCCTACTTTAGAAAGTGCATTTCTGAATAATGGTGTTACTTCAACAAGTAATGTTACCAACACGGCAGGAAATACAGCTTTGCCTGGTACTGAAGTGGCTCCAGTTGACCCATTTGCCATTATCGAAGATGATGAAGAGCTGGTTGACTATTCTGCCACTCCTGATTATGGGATAGGAGAAGACTTCGCCGATGATACTCAAAATGAAAATCCCCAAATTATTCCTCCCCCCATGGCTCCTTCAGACACTTCACGTGAGTTTTAAAATCATGTTCATGGTGTCAATTTAATGGCATAAACTCATCTCTCAATGTTTTTTAGGTGGTTTCTCTCTATTGGGGCAACTTCTTACTGACTTGAATGTTGATCGAGTAAGGTCAGAGGTTGGGCCAGTCACTTCTAGCTATACTGGTGATTATCCCACTCCGGACAGTGCTGGTATGTGAACTTCTTGTGCTTTTCTTTCTCTCTCTTCTTTTTTTTTTTAACATGACTTCCTCCAATTTAAAAGATTTCAAATTTCACAATCAGGGTTTGTCATTGAGCCAAGACAAGATGATGATGAGTCCCCCACAGGGCCAACAGCTAGCAATTGGGGCGCTTTTGAGTCGCAGCATAAAGCTCCCACTCCCTAAGAGCCTTTTCACTGCTTATAAATTTGTACCATATTTGTATCATATGTGGCCACTGTATTTTCCATGTATTACTCGATGTTTTATCATTGTATTTTCCATGTGTGTATCGAAGGGGACTGCTTGGGCATGTGTAATAGTTGAAGTCTCCCAGTGGTATGATTATGGCTTAGCACGAATGCTGAGATTTGTAACAGCATGTTTTAGATAGTAATATTGTTTTATTTCCTCCATGCGTTGTATCTTGTCTTTTCATGGACTGTGAATCAACACATCATACAGTGTCTTCCTTTTGAACGTGGTGTTGCTATTCAGTCACGCATGCGCATTCACCACCATTGCGGCCCCCCTTTTTATTTCCTTCCTTTCTTCTCTCTCTTCATTACTTTTCCTCTACTTTTTTCTTCACTTCTTCTTTCTTTCTCTCACCCGAGATCTCTCCCCTCTTTACTCATCTTTTTGTTGCCGCCGCCAAATGGCTAGTGAAGACAATGCCCATTTCCCTCCAACTATTGACGAGTTAGACGACTATTTTGGCTACACCGCGGAGGAAATCGAGGAGGCCGAGGAGGAAGCAGTGCCGGAGGTTGTTCATGCATTTGGTGACAACAACTGGGGGGTCCCATATGACCAAGAAATTCATGCCTATTTGAGACCGCTTCCTTGTCACGACTGGGGAGTTGATTCTACTCCGTCTGAGCTCCCAGCATATGAGTGGCCGTCCTTCTTTTATTTCTTTTGTCTCCCTGTGCTTATATTTCTGGGTGCAGTAGTTCTTCATGTGTATTTTTCGGGGGATAAGTATGATTGGAGTCGTTAATGAGATTCCCCTTTTTTTTGCATGTACCTTTCCAATTTCAAGAATGTAACACTGGTCGCTTCTTCATCTGTTTCTTATTTGCATGTGCGTCTTTATTTTGTTTTAGGGACAAAATATGTAAAACCCTGTTCATTATTTTGGACCGGTATAATGAGCTCACCGGTGTTGGTTGACTTATGGCTCGTTCCAACAATAGACCATTTTAAAGTGGAATTTAGGCTTGTGGATTTTGTGGTGCTTTAGGATATGTATTAAGTGGAAGAAACGTCTTATGTTGCTATAAAGCAAGACGCATCTTTATTTCCTTTAGGGACATATAGCTCCAGCTTGCTCCACGTACCTGCAAATAGAAACAAAACAGTTTTTTTTTTTTTTTTTTGACGGCTTGAACAACTCTTAGCAACTTCAACAAGGGACTGAACACGATGAAGTGGGCCTTCAAAGGTAGCCCAAATGCCTTTGATCCAAATATATTTGTGGTGAAATGTTTCCAAGGCCCATGAAGTTCGTGAATATTCTCCTCGGCCCGCTAAAGTGAATTATTGTTGGCATCATCTCTTCTGTTTGGTGGTCAAATCCGTACTGAGCCCCCATCAAATCAACTTGTCACCCTTGTTCAACAGGCTTCTCACTTTGAATGCTTTTGTCATATCCTTGTCCGCCATTACGCTCGGTTCGCGTGCTCCTTTTCTCCCATCGAGTTGTGCACCATAATGATGTTCTAGTTCCATCTTTGCCTATAAATAGAGGGACCTTCTCCCTTTCTTCTCATCAACTCTCTTCACCCAGAACTCTTTATTTCATGGCTTCCACACCAATTCGTAAGCGCTTTAGGGACACAGAATTAACCCCAGTGTCTTCTAATTGGTCATATGGCCCCCATAACCGTTATCTTTTCCGAGATGAAGAGGCTTTTGAGTGTTATCATACTTCCATGGGTATTGTGGAACGCTCTGTCGCTGAGTGCTTTTATTTTCATCCTTATGGGAGGTTGGAGAATGAACATATGCGTCTCCTTCGATCTTGGGTCACTTTTTGGGATTTACGCCAATCTACGGGTTTCGTATGACCATCATGGTGTCCCTTTTGCTTCTTCTTTTCTTTTTGGTCGGTATATGTCGTTTGGGGTGAAAGATCTTGCAGAGTTTTTGCAGACCACCAGCAATCTGGACGGTCTTTCTGTCTACACACATGCATCTTGGCCCCGTGATTTTGAAAGTCGCCGTGAATACCGTCGCTGGTTCAAACTTGCTCCTGATGTTGCCAGAGGAGCATTGTCCACTGCTTCTCTTCCCGCCATGCACAGGTTTCTTTCGTTTTATCCCTCATATTTTTATCTTCTCCCCTTTTCGTTTTTAACAATTTCATATGTAGGTTCTTGTGCATGGTGATCAATCACATCCTCTTCCCTCGGGATGAAATATCCGATGTGGTAAGTTCAGAGACCCTTTTCTACCTACGCCACCTTATCGCAAAAGATAAGAAGGTCAATGTTGCGTATCTGGTTATCCGGCATATGCACCAATCGGCTAGGACTTTGCACAGCCCGCTTCCTTATGGGCATTTAGTGGAAGAACTGATGCACAAGGCGGGTATCGCCACTCCTGACATCTTGTGGGGTAATAAAATCACTGATAAAGACATTGAGTACCCTAATTACCTTCTTGGCGAATTACCCAACATTGGCTGGACTGAGACTTCGAGCGGGACCCTCGTACCTGACCCCACTTATGCAGTGAATGCCTACATTTTGCAACATGGGGCTGCTTGTAACCAATACAGGCCATTGAGAGAAGGTTCCCCACCTTCAGATGGAGGGTCGACCACCGAGAACCCTCGAACTTCCTCTGTGCATCTTGATCAGAAATTTGAGGAAGTTCAGTCTCGGTTGGAGTCTATTGAGGTGAAGCTCGAGACCGTCTTGGTTTCCCTGGATGAGCTCAAGGCAAACACTGTGACCAATCTTTGAGTCATAGTGCGCTCCCTGTTGATTCGGGTTCTCAGAGCCCGTCATGTGTATGTTGTAGCTCTAGGGTTGTCTTTTCCAGTTTTCAGCTTAGGTGCTTGTATTAGATGTCCCCTTGTATTATGTATGTTGTGTCTTGGTAGCTTATGAACAAGGTCTGTTGTGTCTTGATGGCTTGCTTGTAATTGGTTGTATTTTGGAAGGAAAGTTTTCAGCACTCTCTTTGCCTTTTAATCAACTCATGCTTGTAATTGATCCGCCTTTGCCTGATCATCTCTTAATGTTCCACTTCCCCACGCTTGAAAACATATATGTACATAGAATTTTTAATTTTTTTTTTTTATAAGTGGAACACAATAGATATGTATTGTCCCCTTTCTATTTTATTACTTGTGAGATGCTGGGACTTGTAGGAGGTGCCTTGGCAGTGGTAAGTCTCCTTGCAGGAACTTCTTTTCAGCCCAATCTTTAAACAAGAAACATTCCTCAATCGTGTGCCCAAGGAACCTATGAAATAGGCAAAAATCGGGCTACCTTGTTGTCTCTGCCTTTCTTGTATTCAATAATATAATCTAGGCCCAGCAATGTGCAAAGACTTTTATGTTGAAGAGCATTGGTCACCTTCTGCTCCAGGAGGTGTTTCAAACTGAATTGATCAGTCCTTATTATGAATGGCTGTCCAATTAAATAGTGTTTCCACTTCTTGACAGCAGTCAAAAGAGCTAGTAATTCCTTTTCATAGGTAGATAGCCCTTGAGTTCTCAGACCAAGACTCTTACTGAGGTAAGCAATGGGCCTGTTATCCTGCATTATTACTGCCCCTATGCCTAATGCACTGGCATCAGTTTCAATCACAAATTGTTTGGAATAATCAGGCAATTGCAGTACTGGAGTGGTAGACATTGCTTGTTTGAGCTGGTCAAAAGCATGTTGAGCAGCTGAGGACCACACAAAGGCATTTTTCTTTGTCAAATCAGTCAATGGTTTACTGATAACTCCATAGTTTTTGACAAATTTTCTATAATAAACTGTGAGACCCAAAAAACCTCTTAACTCCTTGACAGATTTTGGAGTTGGCCAATTCTGCATAGACTCCACTTTAGCTGGATCAGTAGCTACACCCTGATTACTGATAATATGTCCCAAATACTCAATCTTGGTGGTCCCAAATTCACATTTAGATAGTTTGGCTTTGAGTTGGTTATTGAGCAAAATTTGAAGGACAGTCTGCACATGTAGAATATGGTCTTCCAGGGTTTTGCTATAGACCAATATGTAGTCAAAGAAAACCAGTACATATTCTCTCAAAAGAGGTTTAAACAAGGTGTTCATCAAGGTTTGAAAGGTTGCAGGCGCATTGGTCAGCCCAAAGGGCATGACTACAAACTCATAATGGCCATTGTGAGTTCTGAAGGCTGTTTTGAACACGTCTGCCTCATGCATTTTGATTTGATGATAGCCTGATCTTAAGTCAATCTTAGAAAAATACTGTGCCCCTTTCAATTCATCCAGAAGATCATCAATAATGGGAATGGGGTACTTATTTTTTATTGTAGCATCATTAAGCTGTCTGTAGTCAATGCATAATCTCCAAGAATTATCCTTCTTCTTGACTAATAATACAGGAGAGGAGTATGGACTGGTGGATGGTCTGATGAAAGAGTTGCTGATTAACTCATCCACAATTTTCTCAATCTCCAATCTTTGAAAATAGGAATATCTGTAAGGTCTGACAGTAATAGGTTTACTATCTGGTTTTAGAGGAATTTGATGGTCCACTGATCTTGTAGGAGGAAGGCAAGATGGTTCTGCAAAAACTTCCTGAAAAGTGTCCAACACAGATTGAAGAGAGGGGTGTACCTTAGGCAACTATGGTGTGTCAGAAATGGAGAAAGGTTGAGCAAGCAGTAATTGACCCCCATTCTTCACTTCCTTGGTCAGTGTAAGGTGGTCTTGGCACAAACTAATTTCTGCAATCTCAGGTTGGACCTGCAGTACCATCTTTATGCAAAAGAACTCTGCCTTGATCCCAATCAATGGTCATTGGTCCATGTAATGACAACCAGTCCATACCCAAGATCATATCATACCCTTGGATATTTAATAATCGCACTTCACTAGACAGTTCATGGTTCTGAAGACTGAATTGAACTTTATCACACTTGGTATTAGTAGACATAGCTTCCCCATTTGCTATTCTTACTAAAAGAGGGGTAGTCTGGGAGACACAGTGAATGTGAGAGTCAATTAGTGAGGGATTAATAAAAGAATGGGTACTGCCAGTATCAATCAAAATTTGAATAGGCAGTTGATCCAATTCCCCCTTGAATTTCAGGGTTCTGAATTTGGTTGTGTCACTTGGAAGACACATTGATATCTGTCACACCCCGAGTCAATTTTAGACAACTCGCGAGTGCATCTCGACAACTCGCCGCGTATTTCTACGCAAGGCGAAACATACATCACATACATACCAATAATCTACACATAAATTGCCACAAAATTGTATTTATTCAATAATAAAAGAATCTGACGAACGACAAAGACTAACATGACGAGTTGAAAACGAGACTCCAATGCTAGTTCAATGTATCAAAAGTAACTACATAAAAACAAACAGTACAATTAGTGGCATTTATTTGACCCGTTTGTTTTCCTCTTTTCTACAAAAGCTCTAACACATCGTCTTCAATACCTGGAACCCATGTAAAATGGAAAACGGATGAGAGACTGAAATAATCTCCCAGTGCGGTATTCAGTTCCAGCCCGGAGATTTGTGAAATTTAATATCTCAATAATATGACAATAAAAACGACAATAACTAGATGCAACATGAATCCTAACATAACTACTTTACTATTATGATGGCAATCTTTAATAGTTTAAAAATAAATTTAAATGACTTCACAATTCTTTACTCAAATTAATACTTTTAATTCCACTAGTAACACGCCCCACTTACCAAGCCCACTAGTTTGACCTTTATCCACTATCCCAGGAAGCCCACTTATCCGTCGCGAACGGATATCTTCTGGGGAGCGCGCTAGCACTAGAGCACCCAAGCCAAACGCCTGGTACAACGGTTATCATCCACTTCCACTTAACATTTGTCACTTCCACTTAACATTTACCACTTTAATATCCACTGTCTTTACTCATTAATGCTAACAATATACTCTATTTAAAATAAACTCTATGATCTTTTCTAATCGATACTAACCATAATCAATATGCAAATGCATTTATATAACCCAACCATGTGACTAACTACATGACCTTATTGTATACTTATCCTTTTTTTTTCATAAAGCAAACTGTGTAACCATTCTTAATATAAATGTAAACATGCACTATGCGACAATAATAACGATTAAAATATAAAGGGAAACAAAAACATATAATCCTTAATATAACTATATAATATATATAGAAAAATAATTTCACATCAAACCAGGATCCGCACCTGACAACAAGACGAACTTACTGACGAATCGTCAGAACCAAACTCCCGAGCCGCTACGATTTTCAAACACCCGATCCTTTACTCCTGTCAACTAATGCGGCACGTCCTTCCAGTCTTCAGTCCTTCTTGACTTCGTATATAAATAAAGTTAAGGGCATTCCTAGTTATAAAGATCCAAATAAAAATAACTACTTAAATCAATCGCAAAAGGCCCAAGATTAACAGAGGGCACTGGTGTAAGGAGGTTGACATACTCGTATAACATTAACAAAATATAACCAGCTTGGTGACTCTCTAACAGGTCGAATTAATCAACACTGAAAGATAAATACTAAATTATACGCATGATAAAACTTAGTTCCACTTGTAAAACAATAAAATAAGGGAAATTCTTTTCAACTCCATAAAATAAGTTCGGTGTTATCTTCTAAAATATGTAAAGGTAACTTTGAAAGAAATCATTTACAAATTCCAACTTATACCACAACACTTAATTTCTAATTCAAATCCTTTAGTTTTTATCATAGTTTAAGACCTAACAAAATAAGTATTATTATACTAAACAACAACCAAAATCATTTGTATATCCAACAGTACAGGTAGCGAATATAATTTGTTATAAACATTTAATAAATAAAGGATCCAATAAAGAACAACATAACTAAAATGGAACAGGCATGAAGTACATGAATAAGAGATGTCAGAGACAACGGTTAAAGTTGCTTGGACAATATTTAGGTTGAACCTTAATAAGACATGAAAGATTAAGTTACCAATTGATTTGGAAGGATAAAGGACTTCATAAACCTTCTCTTCTAGACTGCACGACTTCGCAAAACTTCAAACGATATCAAATATTTCGGAAGAGAAGAAAGTGATACGGGTTTAAAACAGGAATAAAATATGGGAAATAACCGACTGGCACCTATTGGATAATAACCAACTTAATAACCGACTACATTAAAGAGTACAAAATAAAGAGAAAAAAAAATCACGGATGAAATAAATGATAATTATTTTGCAGGTCATTAAGTTTCAAATTTACCAATCATAGGGCCGGGATATATGCAAAAAGATGATTTGCCTCTGGGTCACGCAATTTACTGGGCCAATTGAAATTTAATGTAATTGAGCAATACTTGGCAAAATTAAACATCGGAAATTAGGCTCCATAAAGAATTGGGCTAAACAATATTAATTAAGAACTCTATGGAATTAAGGTAACAAATGAAACTAGTAATCAAGACAAAATAAATAGGTAGAGAAATACAGAAGCTCCAGCTCATGCATTTTAATCTGTCTAATCGAATTAAAGAGTAGGAAAAAAAGTGTAAATCACTGATCAAAGAAAATAATAAACTTTTGTAAAGGCAAATGCCTTTATTTGCGTGGCCATCTAAGAAATTATTGTGGTTTCATTTGGAAATTCAAACGGTCATCAAGGGAACAACAACACAAATTTGGATTTTCTTAAATATCATAATTAAGTCAAATATAACAAAAGAAGGTATTGAATTCAAGATACAAAACAAATCTCGAAATTCTAAATTTTGATAAAAATAAATAGTCCTAGGATAGAAATAATTTGAATATCATATAAATATACAGGTTATTACAATATCATAGCATGTTCTATTGGTTCCTCAGAATGGGAAGAAGAGGGTTGATCAGGCTGAATGTATTCAATATACAATTGTTCTTCAGGTGCAGGAAGTGCAACCTCATCAGCTTGGAGTGAGTGAATTGCTCTGACAGCACATTTATGTCCAGGAACATATTTTTCCTTACAATTGAAACATAATTTTAATGCTCTCATCTGGTCCCTGGTCAATTCTTTGCTTGTAGAAGGAGGAACTGTAGCTGGTAGCTCACTTTTCTGGTAAAGAACCAGTTCTTTCCCTTTACTAGTTTTATCAAAAGTATTCCAAGGTTTAGAAAAAGTTTTGGACCTTTTATCCAAGCTTTCCAGATTTAATTCAGCCTTTTTTGCTAAGGTGAATGCCTGATTTAAGGAAGTAGGGGAAAGAAGATCGACAGCATATCTAATTTCTTCCTTCAATCCTTCAATAAACCCTTGAAGAAAGAGTTCTGAGTTGGTAATTTTTGTTTCAGAAATCAGTCTTGATCTGGCAGTTTCGAATTGTCTGATATAATCACCTACCTTCCCAGATTGATGGACCCTTTTAAAATCTCCAATGGGGTTTGAATTTTGGTAAGCTTGAAACCTATCCATCACCTCTCTTACCAATGTCAGCCAAGGCACATCAGGATGATTTTCTTGAAAGCAATCATACCATTCTTGAGCTTCTTCCACAAAATGGAGAGTTGACATTCTGGTTTTGTACAACTCAGGTATCTGATATATCTCAAAATAACTCTCACACCTTGATCTCCATCTTTTAGGATTAGTACCATCAAAACCAGGAAAATTAGTTCGTGGTAAATTACAACGATTTGCACCTTTTTTAAGATCATCCCCACTGAATTCATCACAATTAATCACAGGAATTTTACCACTCAGTGACTTCTCAGGTGTGGCAAGATTTTTACCTGAATGTAATTGTCTTTTTGGGGTGGCAGTAGAACCCCCATTGTCCTTTTCCTCAGGTGTTTTGGCAGCTTGAGTCTTGATGAATTGCTCCAAAAGTGACTTGAGTTCTTGATTTTGTGTCTTCAGCTCACCAATTTGCTGGGTGTTCTCTGAACGCTGCTGTTCCATGCGCAAATTGGTTTCTTTAACTTCTTGACTCAGTCGTTCAACCACCAATTGAAGCTCTTCTGAATTTTGGTTGTGGAAATTCGCTTTAGGAGGCATTGTAAGTGATTCTTGAACAATCTTGGTGAGAAATCGTGCTTCCCAGATGCGATCTTACGGCGCTGATACCACCTTGTCACAGTAATCTGTAACCTTAATTGAATTTAGTTAGAATGGAAGTTGTCGGCGAGAGAGAAAGGAGAATTAATGTGGAAGAGAGAGAGAGAAATAGAGAATTAATGGCGAGAATTTGATAAAAATGGACAAAATCTTTATTTTCCAATTGCATAAATGTTTACAATCATTTCCGTCTATTTATAAGACTCCGAAAAAATAAAAACAACAGCTAATTAATTTCCAGAAATTATCTCCCATCCAACGGTCCTCATTAATAGACCGTTATAATTGAACGGATGGATCCTGATTTCGCTTCAGCTGTTAAGATTGACGATCCCTTGCTCTCCGTTAGTGAAATGATCAGTTTTTTGAAAGAGCTCCGTCAGTCGAGGGGCTTCCCATCCATCTGCCGTTATCAGCTTCCATGCCAGCACTTGACAGATAGGCTTAGCATTTCCACAAACAGTTGGTGGGCATTGTAAGAGGAGAGAAATTAGGCGAAAGCTGACCGATTGGAGCAATTGTAATCAAAGAGTAAGCAAAAGGCAAGTGTAAGTTGTGGATTTGTAACTGTAATTCAAAGTTCTTGATGAAAAGTTGATTTCTTTTGTTGAAGATTTCGATTTTCAACTTTCTTTCTTGTTTTGGATCAAATATCCGTGTTACTGCTAATTGTTTATTTCTTCTTTTATCTTTGATCTTCTTTGATTCAATTTGATAATAAGGAAGCTTATATTTCAATTGACATCGGTTTCTTTATCCTCTTTTAACTTTCAATTGGCCGTGAGATCAGTTCTGATAGCGCAATGCGCTTGAGGATCTTGATTAAGGTATGACACAGAGGTTTTGAGCAAGATAAGGTTCAGATCAAGCTTGCGCATGGCGCATGAAAGGTTTGGAAAATGACTTGTCTAAAAACACCTATGCCTTTAGGTGTGATCTGATCGCACCTAGCGTGTGATGATTACACTCAACACCTTGAAAATACCAGAGAATAATTCAATTAGTCTCAAATGTTCACAATCCGAGATAAAGAATTGTTAAAGATTCAAATGTCAATTGAAATATGGGTGTGCCTTTTATGAATAATGAGTTTGTTGATATATGATGCAGTAAAATTATGTTTTCTCTCATTTTCCTTTGAATCTGTACGGTTAGGAGTGGAAGTATTGCTTTCTTTCTTTTCTTCTAATTAAAGCAAGGCAGAGACATGGACTTTCATATAAGGATCAGCAACACAGGTTCTTCTTCATGCTCTTTCATGATCTGATTGAGTTCTTGACTGCGTGCTGGCGCATGAAAGGCTCAATCAAGGAACGAATGAGTTATTACACTAGAAATTCAGTTCAATTTTAATGGCGTATAGCGCTTGAAAAGGTTGAACTGACAAAGCTCTGTACAATCTCATCGGTTGCATTTTAATGGCGCATAGCGCTTGAAAAATGTGATTTAGATGTTCAAACTTGTCTAGATAACCTCCATAGCACAGCTCTGGTAGGCCTAGTCAAGAAATGGCTACTATAATTAAAGACATTGCAAGCATGGCATATCATGCTTGTTATGTTTTTAATTAAGTATACAATCTAACATAAGCAATCCTTACAAGATAAGCCATGCCATGCTCTTTCAGTATGCTATTAGTCAAAAGCACAGTTATTAGAATGTCAGGGACCAAAGTGAAGTTTCCTACTTATGTAAATTTACTGCTCAGTGTCTTGCATTTTGATGACCTTAATTGCTGCCCTTGTAGAAATGACAAAAATACGTTAAAGGATATAGAACAAGTGTGAAGGCATAATACTGCCTCTGTGTACAGCTAATGTGTAACTTAAATATAATTCTTGAGAAGTTACTGGTCTGATATTTCTCTGAAAGAAAAATTGTGCAATAATCTGAGGTGTAAGGACTGGGTTGTACATTCTGTTAAAATTAGATGATGTTATATTTCTATAACCAATGACCTTTTATGATATATTTAAGTTATTCTTAAGGTTCAGTGTTAAAGAAACCTGGTAGAATATGTGGATGATGTAAGGACCTTTGCATGAAATTCCTATAATTGAACTGTCCCTGGATCATGAATCAATGTGATAATTAGATCTGGTTCTCAGATGTTGAACAACCATGCTGAATTGTAATACCTGTAGTTTTATGGACTTTAGTGAAGTTTCCTACTGAATCTAGATACCAATTTCCATTAAAAGTGTAGTTAGTTGTCATGTCCCTTTGTATTCCAGTGTAGCATGCACAGCTTAGCGATTTTGCCCAAGTCTTAATCTTTTCCAAATAATAGATTACATAAAGTTTAGTAAGGTTTAGTTTACAAGAAATCAAACAATGTGCTTCTTTTAGTTCAGCTTAATAAAGTTTCATTCTTCGTTCAGTAAAAAAAATGGAATTGCACTTGTATTGCGCATGTAATAATCGATAAGCTGGATGTTAGCGGACTAGTTAGTAAAACCTTGGAGAACTATTGTTAGACATCAGATATGTGTTATGGCGAATTTATTTCCAAGGCTACAGAAGTGTTATGCCGCCTTTGTATAAGATGCACCATGTTTGTTCAATTACCCCTTTATTTAATTCTTATCTAATGTTTTCAGCTGATTCTGTTTAAACAAAGCTGCAGGTCCTTGTGTAGCAATGATTGAACTTTGAGTTCTCCCTCATAACAGTGAACAATTTCACTGGAAAGATATAATAAACGATACTCTAATTATAAGTCCATTATCAACTTTTACTTACCAATATTTGTGTGGATATAGTGACATAAGTAACTCAGATTATGTTAAGTGGACATGCGAAACGGTAATGGGCGATATGGAACAACTAGAATAGGATCATGTATTGATATTTATAGCAAAGTACATGCCGTATTAAAAAGAACTATACTCAGTACATAGTATGGAATTCCTTGTACCAGACCACATTAGGCGTAGAATTGGATAAGTAAAATGTAGAAATTAGGAAGTTGGATTAGTAATCGATATTCCCATGTTTAATTTAAACAAAACCGTTCAAAGCCAATGCCTTGTACTTGAACCAAAATGAACCAAATTAGCTAATGTTGCTCCCAGTACCAACTCTCTACTATACAGCTCCAACATCTGATCTTCACGCCAAATTGAGTAAACGCAAGTGTAATTAAAGACATAAGTCCTCTTTTCTCATTTTCATGATACGGTAAACCCCATACCTGGCACAATTTAACTCCCTGAAAACTGTCATGGTCAGCTGCAGCATCACCGTGCCAGTACATGGTTCCCTCGCCATTAAGAGCCGACGCGACGAAAATTAACCCCACCAGTGACATTCTCTCTCCCTCACGATGCCGCAGGAACCTCTCCGGTGAGTTGCGGCGGCCAGAATCGTTAGCGGATTCAAATCCGAAATTATGCGAGCCCGTTAAGGAAAAAATAAAACCCGTCTTCCTGATCGATTCTCAGCGCTAAAATTCCTTTGATCTTTTGTGACGGATAGTGTGGGGTACCCGCATTTATTCACTACACGGAAGAAATAACGCATTTACTGCACTAAATAACGATGTCGCCATATCAGACTTTCGCGCCTACATGGCCCAATCAGAAATTGTCAAACCAGCCAAAATTTTAAAAATTCATTGAAATTAGTAGGAAACTCAGAAAAATTCAAGTAAAATATCCAAGAAATCCTAAAAAGAAGTAGAAACTAAATTTACTGATATTTTGATATGAAAATCTTTCAAAATATTAGCCTCTTGTATTTTTGAAGTATTTTCGTTATAAAAATTGAATTTTATAAAAATAATAAACACAATAAAATTTAGATAAATTTTCTATAAAATTTTGAAACAAAAATCTAAGTAATTTCAATATTAAAACAATCCTTAAAGGACTATTTTTCAACTAAATACTTTCAAATAAGTATTTTCAAAGATGTAAAAATGATTTTTAAACCTTTAGAATTCTAAAACCAAAATAAAGAGAAAATATTAAAAATCACTAAAGCTCAAAGAGAAACATTAGAAAATTAAAAGTCCAAACACGATGCCCGAAGTCCAAGCCAAAACCTCTTCAGCGACCCACACAGTCCCAGGATCCAATTCCTACAGCGACTCACACAGTCCCAGGAATTAAATCTTTCCCTTGTTCCTACAGCGACCCACACAGTCCCAAGAACCAATTCCTACAGCGACTCACACAGTCCCAGGAATTAAATCTTTCCTTTGTTCCTACAGCGACCCACATAGTCCCAGGAACCAATTCCTACAACGACTCACACAGTCCCAGGAATTAAATACAAAATCTTTTGCTCTTACAAGCCGTCAAACGGCCAAGAACCATAAATCTAAACCCTTTATCCTAAATGCTCTCAACAAGAAAACCAAGAACTAATTCTTACAAGTTGTCAAGTGACCAAGGATTATGAAAGCCAAGCTCTTTAATTCTTATAAGCCGTCAAATGGCTAAGAATTACAAAAGTCAAATTCTTTTGATGGTTGAGAACAAATTCCTACAAACCGCCGAAATCAAGCTACCTACCGGATAAACAAATGTTTGGATGTTCTCAATTAAGTCCCTCATTTAGGTTTGGTACCATTAATTAAGTCTGGTTTAAGCCAAAAGAAATAAATCCTCAATTGGGCCTCGTTAATAAAGTCTGGACCATCAATTGAGTTCAGTCCAAACCAAAACACAAAATAAATTGAGACAACAACTTTTCTAGCCTACAACATATAATTTCTCGAATCCCTTAATCAGAGGTTCTCGTGATTCGTCACGAGGTAATTAACAATAGGGGCTTGCGCCTATTGGAAGGAAATGATCCACAAAATTAATAAACCCTCATGAGAATGGATTCTCATTAATGTTGTCAAGAAGCATTTTACACTGGAATTTGAGCTCGTGAGGGATGAATCTAAGGTTTATTCCTTTTTTTGAGGAAACCCAATCATTCTTCGAGAAATGACGAAAAAGTCCACACATAATGTAAGACATGCTCTGATAAAATTTGAAAAACTATCAGTGATAAAAGTCAAGCGTGCTCTGATGAGCTCTGAAAAAGTTAAGCGTGCTCTGATGAGTTCTGAAAAAGTCAAGCGTGCTCTGATGAGCTCTGAAAAAGTCAAGCGTGCTCTGATGAGCTCTGAAAAAGTGTGATGTGAAATTTGCGACAATACTTTTCAGAAGTCTATCAAGTGAACTTAAATTATCTTTGAACTCATCTATATAAAACCACTAAAGTTCAGGCACACAATCAAACCTCCATTTTTTTCTCTAAAAGAAGTTCACAATCATGGAGAAAGGAAATAGCCCCAACTCCAACAATAATAACTCCGTTCCTCAAACAAATTTCAACATTACTGAGTGTTGGAATTCAGTCCTCCATTATACTGTTAACGACCAACAAAAAGAAAGAGGAGAATGGTGCGCAACCTGTCAAAAATGTTCACAGAGTTTTCAATACAATGTGTTTGAAGAGTGGTATGACCTGGAGTTAAGATTCTATTACAACTGGCACGTAAGTGGAGCGGAGAAAAAAGAACGGAAAGAAAGAGAAAGGCGCAACCGTCCAAAGCGATACGACTGGTCATAATGTTTGCCACGTAAATCGAGCACCGAATAACAGAATTGGACACCAATACCAACACCATGGGCTACTGTTGAAACAATAATAAACTATCGTGGAGATCACACAGTAGATTGTATAAGGTGTGGAAAAGTTTTCAATTTCAAAGAAAGCATTTTGCGCGACCACTACGATGACCACGAGCGCCGTGACAGGGAAGAAAGAGAAGCTCAGGAAAAAGAGAAAAAAAAATAAGGCTGAAAAAGAAGCTGAAGAGTATCGTCAGTGGGAGCTAAGCTATTTAGAAGAGCGTCGTCAAAAAAAGCTAATGGAAGAGAGAAGGAAAAAAGAACTTGACGAATTGGAGAGAAGGCGTAGGAAGTATGAGGAAGATTTAGCAAGAGCTAGAGCAAATGCAGAAAGGTGTATGGCAGAGATAGAAAAGTAAGAGGCTGAGGCAGCTTTCTGGAATGAAACCGCTCAGTTCGCTGACAACGCCGGTGCCAGTAATCAACAGGAAAAGAAAGATGAAGATGATGAACCATGGTGGGATGAAATTCTACAATATGTAGATAGTCAAGATTTATAACTATTTTTTATTTATTTTGGTGTGCTTTATTACTATGGTTTAATAACTTAGTTATGTATCGTTGTAATGATTTGCGGTTGTTATTATTATGGTTTAGTAATTTAGTTATGTTTTATTATTATGGTTTAGTTAGTTTCTTTAATTTTGTTGAAGTTGTAGTTCTTTTGTTTTGTGTCTTAATTTTAAATATAAAATCATTAAATATATTATCCATAAGTATATACACAACAAAATAAATGGACAACAAAATCATATTTCATTAATTTTAAAGAATACATATAAAAAACATAATAATAAAACAACTAATAATAATACAATACAAATTATTATATACATACATAGTCAAACTCAATGACTTATGTACTCTAAAAATTATGTCTCTAATTTTTTCAAAATGGTATTTTAGTTCTTTATTTTTTTAATGTTTGAAAAATTTATAATTATCAGCAAAAATCACATCAATTCATATTGATTTATACAAAAATTAACATATTACAAAAGGTATGTGGGATGACGTTAGAAACGTCGTCCATGGGTAATCCGAGTATCCGACAATTCAGAGCCACGTACAACCACGTGGCATCGTCGTGGCGTCTGCAGGTGGGACAGTGTGGTGGTTCTGGGACGCAGTTAGTAATGTCGTCCTGGCGAAGGCTATTTCAGCAAAAACTGAGGTAAATTTGGTGCTTTGCGTCTTTACTTTTTCTTTTTGGATTTTTTATACAAAAATTCCTTATTTTCATCTCCTCTTCAAAGTGAGCTGCTATATTTCTTGTCGTGTACCACAAATCTCATCCGAAATTTAGGCAAAAATCATAGAAAAATCAGATTTTATTCTAGAAGCAAGCTTCTCTTGTGCTTCCAGTGGCAGAAATTGGAAATATAGAAGGTCTCATTTAATTTTTGCACATCTCCAATTGTCACATAAATTGAGTAAGTAAATTCGTTGATTAGTACTAGATCTCTACCTTTTGTTATTCCTCAAGTTAATTGCAATTTTTTTTGGTTTCTTTCTTTGGACTGGTTGTATGTTTGCTGGTTTTAGGATTTCATGAGAAGTTTCCCAAATTAATTAGAAATTAGAACTGAAAATTGTTTTCTTAAATTCAGATATTTAATTGTGAGAATTAGATTGTTTCATGAAAACTGTGAAATTATTTTATCTATAGACGTTATTCTTTTGTAAAAATGTTAAGTTGGTTTTCTCTTTTACTAATTTAATAGCTCTGCTGAAATTTATGAACTTTAGTGTTTTTGAATCATTTGATTGATAAGAACCAGTAAGCTTAGGCTTGAAAGAGTCACTCAATAGTTAACTAGTTAGAATTTGTTTAAGAAATACTAAAAACTCAACTTTTGGCTAAGTACAATTCTTAATTATAGAACAGTAAGTTAAATTAAATCAGTGCCAGTCTTTGGATAGAGGCGTTGGTCCACTGCACACCAGCACTGTTGCACTTCATAACAGTGTTGTCCATTGTTTAACGCTATAGCTCAGTTCTGTAATTACAATTGGTACCACAAGTTAGAATATGATTAATTAAAGTGCCACAAAAGTAATCACCTTTTTAAGTTTATTTAGAAAATTTCTGAACTTGATTGGTCCTCATTTGTTGTTTGATATGGATTGTATTGTTTACTGTTTTGAATAAGGACTTAGTTTAGTTTATATTTCTGTAGAGTCAAGGAAAGGGTAGTAGCCGGGCACGGCCGGTACGACCGAGGGTGCATAGGATACCTTATTGCTTGGTGTTATTTATTGTGATTACATCTACGGATTCCACTTGAGTTTTAATTATTTTATATATAAAGATTAATTAACAACCTACATGTTGTATTCAGAGATTGTTGCATTCATGAATACCTCTTTTGTATATAAATGATGCATGATTTTTAAAAGTGACATATTGAATGGTTATCCAATTGGAAACGAGATTGTTATGAGTTATTCTATACTCTGGTTCTGTTGAAAGTAACACTGGTAATTGGTTGGTTGTTCGGGTCACGACCGAACGTTCCAATCACCGTGAGTAAGCGCTTATATCCGGATCTGACAGTGTTCATGACTGTTTGTATATAATTGTCTGAATTGTTCTATCAGCCGTTGGCAACCCTCAAGAAGGTGATTCACGGTTGTGGTAGATAAATCGTTGGCAAGCCTCAAAGAAGGTAATTCACGATTTAATTGACTGAACGCATTGTAAACCAGACTATGCATTAGATATTGGCCAAACTCGAGACGGCTTTTGATATATTGTTGTACTCGAATTATTCTGAGATAATAGCCGTTCTCATTGCATTACATCATGATTTGAGATATTATATCTGCTATTGAACTCTTGTGTTAAGACTTAAAAAAAAAATATGTATTATATGCTTGGTTTTCTCACTTGATATTATCTGTCTGGTTTTATAAATCGAATGTTTATATATTTAATCTATTATTTTGGATTTGACTCAGTAAAGTAATTAGTTCCTAAACTTGTAATTAAAATTCAAGTGGCTGGAACTAAATACCGTACTGAGATAAAATTTTCTTTATCTCATTCTCCACTTTGTGGGTTTCAGGTTTTGCAAGCGGGGTCAAGAGCTGTAGAGAATTAAGCCTTTTATTGTCACTTGGTGAGTAACATGTGATCTCCAAGTACCGTACATTTTAATTTTTAGAACCAGGTTGCCTAGTAGTATCTGTTTGCGTATGATTGCATATTTTGGAATTATATGTGCCTTCACATTAAATTGTGTGAAGTTGTGTGAATACCGGCATCTGTGTGATCATTATGCAGCCAACTTGTTCTTAGGTAATTATTTTCTTTATATATGTAAATCATGTTAACGTGTTTGGCAAATCTGAACTATATGCCTTGTGTAGCTTGTGTTAATGTGGTTTCCTTATATGGGACATGTAACTTTCATGGTTAAATGAGGTATACTATTAATTATTTTGAGGATTTATATGTATCTTAGTTGCTGCTTATATAGCATGTATGCATGTTTTTATTGTGTAACTATGCTATATCCATACTACAAGCTTTGAGATGAAGGTACTGTTGGTAGATACTTTTATAATCATCTATAACTTTTCTATTTGAATTATATAAGTACTTTCATATTTTGAAGTATGTATTGTGGCAGGTTAAAACAATCTATATATCTATATCTATGTACGTTCTGTAGATGTGCTTATATGAATTTAGATTTTAGACAATATCTTTACTGATGCTTGTATCTTAGACTCTTCTATATTATATATAATTTCTATCTTTTAAACAATGCAAATAGTCTTAATTTTGTGACGAATGTGCAATTAGATCATGCTCAGTTAGTACATGTGTTTATGCAAATCTAAGACTATTTTCTGTCACACTTGTGTAATTGGATTCTACTTTTTATATTAATCCAAAATTTTCACCTTTATATTGTTTCGTATATATGTAACATCTTTCGATTTAAAGTTAAATTGTGAGAACATTTGTACTTCAGGAAATCATGTATGTATACCTAGTTTGTATATTTCGAAGAAAGAGATGGTTTTGTTATTTTGATCCCGATTGATTAGAAGTAACTTCTTATTTGAATTGTATTTGAGAACTATATATTTGTATGTACTCCAGAATTTGGGTGTCTTTACTACTAGAATGTGAATTTTGTAATATATATATATATATATAGAGGAATGCTAACGCGCCATCGATGGTACGGAGGGTCCTGTGCCATTGAGTCATTTTTCAATATCCAAAATTCAAACGCTCAATCCAAATTGTTCAAGTTGATCATCATATTGAAATACCCTTGGGGACCAAATTTTACATTTTTCGAATTTTTTTGCTATTTATTATGATACTTTCGAAAACATTATAATTGGAGTATTTGAGACCATCCAATTTGAAAATATCAAAATAAATAGCAAAAAAATTCAAAAAAATGTAAAATTTGGTCCTTAAGGGTATTTCAATATGGAGATCAAATTGAACGATTCGGATTGAGCGTTTGAAATTTGGATCTCGAAAAACGACTTAATGAAAAATCAATGGCACGTGCCATCGATGGCGCGTTAGCAATCCTCATATATATATATTTTGCTATCTCATACAGTATAGAATTTCAAATGCTATATCTAGCTAGTGTCATTGGTGTTACTTTTATAAAGAAATTGTAATTTTCTTGTCTAAGATACATGTGAAAATATATTTTGCTAATACAGTAATAGAGTATAAATATGTGGATGTATACATTTATCTCTCTAAATTACATATTTTGTTAGTTTTACGTCTATACGTACGTGACTTTCTGGTTAAGCTATGAATGAATATGCTTGAATTTATAAAGTGCATATTAGTTTTTTTTTTTCTGAAGTTGTACTAGGGCAGCGTTTCTTTTGTAACAGATACTAACTTTCATATTTAAAACTTATTTTGAGGAAGGTTATATTATGTGCATCCTTGCATTTTATTTATTTCTTTTATTTAAAATATTATATACAGAACATCTGTTTGAATTTTAATTGATGTCACACATTTGTATATGATTTTAGGCCGGACTTTTACCCAAACTTTAACTCAAAACCCTTGATTTTATTTAGTTTTACTTGTTTTCTGTTTATCTTTGTAGAAATTTGGTACTGCTTGGGTGTTATTTTGATTTGTAGGGATTTGGAGCTAATTTGCAGCGAAAACGACACCATTCGTCACGAAACAACGCACAAATCGGGCCTCAGTTGACCCTGTGCGACCGCACAAAGAGGGTGTGCGACCGTACAGGCCCATATTGGGCTTGTAGGGTGCGAACTTCACTCAATTCTGGGCCGACTCAATTGGTGCGACCTCACAGGCCTGCTATGCGACCGTACAAAGCTCCAAACCCTACCCCGACCCCTATATAAGGCGCCCGAAGCGCTGAAATTAGGACATCTTTCATTCCATCCCATTCTAAGGCGGCGCCACAATCCGAAACCTACCCAGATCCAGATCCAGACCCCTGTGAGACCGCACCACCACCTTGTGCTACCGCATTGGCCCTCCGTCGCCTTGGAAATTCACGTTTCGACCCCCGTCGCTTCATCCTTTCACCCAAACTATCTCCTTGTGGATCCAGAAGTCAAAAGAGGCTCGAGAAGGGGCTTTTGCCTTCCTCTTTCCTTTTGGTTTTTCATGGAGATTGTATCTTTTGCTTCCCTTGTTTTTGTTGTTTGTTTTAGCATTATGTTAGGCTAGATTTAGTTATTTTTTAGGGCTTGTTGAAACTGAGGTTAGGTTTGTTGATTTGACTTGATACTTGGTTTCTATTGTGTACTACTTGTTTGATTTCTATTTGACTATGCTTGTTTGTGTTTGATTACTTGATTGAACATCCTATTAGGTGAATGGCCACATCTAATCTAGGCAAAGGGTGTAGATTGATTAGTTGAACCAAATAAGTACTCAAGGTAGGTTAGAAGCCGAGAGGTGACCAATTTAAGCCCAAGATGGACAAATTTCCGCTTAGGCGAGAGTTTAGTGGATGCCTTAGAGAATCGACAAGTAAACTTGGGTAATTAAGCCAACATACGAGAGTTGAGGTTTAATTTTCTTAATGGGGGTTTTAGACTAGGTTCCATATCAGGTTCTGTGACCAAAATTACGAGAGTTGAGGTTCAGGAGTTTAGGTATGGCTAGATCTGTCCCACACAAGTCAGAAACTATGTTATTGTGTCATTTTGGCATTAACCAAGGGCCGTGCGGTCGCACGAGATCCTATGCGGTCGCACAGGATCTCCAAACACGCACGAGTCAACGATGCGGCGCGAGAGCAATGCACATTGACAGCCCGAAGCCTAACCGAGGTGGAAACTGAACCCCTAGGACATTTTTATACCTTATTTGCAACCATATTACTCCCCAAAACAATTTATTTCTCTGTTATTTGTTATTTGTCGCTGTTTTTAGTAATTGTTAAGCCTAGTTTGTTTGATTCCCTCTTTGAATTGCTAGATCTAGACTTTGTGAACTTGTGAGTCCGGTACTTCATAGTCCGTCCCTGTGGATTCGATCCCGACTGTACCAACGAATTACCGTACGCTTGCGGTCGTTTTTAGGTTACTTTTAGGTATTATTAGCTATACATCAAGCTTTTTGGCGCTGTTCCACCTATACAGACCCCCTCCGGCAAGCCCGACTCACCTCTGCAGCCCTTGTGCGACCGCACAGACACCCTGTGCGACCGTACAGGAGGTTCCAGAGAGCAACCCGAGAGGAGACAACCTCCAGAACCCCTGTCTGACCCCTGTGCGACCGCACAGGACCTAAGTCCGACCGCACAGGCCCTTCTAGTGGTGATACGATGGCCATTATTGAAGATTTGCGCCGGCAATTGGAGGAACAACGGCTGCAGACGGAAGCTGAGCATGCTGCATTCGAGTTGGAGAAGGAGAGACTGAGGAATGGAAGGCCCCGCGACACGAAGGAGACATCAAGCACACATGGCGAATCGGATGAGGATGACCCGCCGCCGCCACCCTGAACCTTGAGGCAACTCGCCGCGCCAAAGTCAAGCAACATTGGAGCAGCCATTCGAGTGCCCGGTGTCGCAGCAAACAACCTCAACATCACTCCCAACCACATTGGTCTTGTGCAACAAAACACCTTCCATGGTGGCGAAAATGAGGACCCACATGAGCACCTTTTGTTGTTTGAGGAAGTTTGTTTGACAATTAAAATGAATGGGGTTACACCATCCGCAACTCGATTGTTGCTTTTTCTTTTTTCTCTCAAGGATAGGGCTAGAAAATGGTATGGTACCTTGAAAAAGGGGTCCATAAGGACATGGGAGGAAATGGCCCAAACTTTCTTGACCAAGTATTTTCCTCACAAGAGGACGACCAAAATTAGAACTCAAATCTCTAGTTTTAGACAATGGTCGGATGAAACCCTTAGTGAAGCTTGGGAAAGGTTTAGGGACTTGGAATTTTCGTGTCCACACCATGGGTTGCCTATTTGGGTTGTTATTCAATCTTTTTATAATGCCGAAAAATTGGACAAGATTGATGATAGGTTGAGCTCTATGATAAGGCTAGAGCAAATGATGGAAGCTCACTTCGCTCCGGCTGGACCAAGTCAAAGGTCCCCCGGGCAGCTCCCTAGTCAGCCGGAAGTGAACCCCAGGGGAGAGGTGAAACCAATAACGCTCAGAAGCAGAAGCAGTTATGAAGGACCACAAATGTCGGCCGATCCGGCTGAGACTAACCCCCTGTGCGACCGCACCAAGGTTGTTGGCCCTCAAGTTGAGCCCTCTGTGACTCCAAGCCCTGCACCAGAGGAAGCTGAACCTCTGTGCGACCGCACAGGGACAGAAAAAGCTCGAAAAGCGTGGTCCAGCGGAGCCCGACCCTCAATTTTTGCCCCCCTTACCATTTCCTCAGAGGTTGGCCAAAAATAAGGCAGATCAAGGCTTTAAAAGCTTCCTTCAAATGCTCAAATAGCTGCAAATCACAATACCGTTCACCGATGCCATCACTCAAATTTCCACTTATGCCAAGTACCTCAAAGACATCATCTCAAACAAGAGACCTTTAGAGGACCTCAAAACCGTGCGATTAACTGAGCAATGCAGCGTTGTCCTAAGAAGTGACATGCCGGCAAAGATGGATGACCCGGGCAAATACACCATTCCTTGCACCATTGGGAAAGCCACGATCAAGAAGGCTCTTCGTGACATGGGTGCTAGTGTGAGCCTTATGCCAAGGACCTTCTTTGAGAAAATTAGGGTTGGAGAGTTGAAGAATACCCGTATGACTTTGCAACTAGCCGACTCATCCGTGAGGCTTCCAATTGTTGTGATTGAAGATGTGCCGGGTCAGGTAGGCAAGTTCTATGTGCCTGGTGATTTTGTGGTGATGGAAATGGAGGAAGACAAGGAAGTGCCGATTATCTTAGGGAGGCCTTTCCTTAGGACGGCCGGTGCTTTGATGGATGCGAGAGATGGGAAGTTAATTCTCAGGATTGGGGGAGAGACAATTGAATTCCCCATTGATAAGGTAATGAAACTCCCAAACCAACTTGACTCATGTTGCATGATTGAGGGGGTAGACCAACAAGATGATAGAATGTTGGGAAATCAGTATGATGAAGTTCTTAGGTACCTCCAGACCTTTCTTTCTGAAATGCAAGAGCCACATGAGATGAATGACTTGATGAGTGATGCAATGGGTGGTCGAACCATGGTCAGGCAACCTTGTGCGGTCGCACAGGTTCTAATTTGGACAAAAAGCATGAACCCGAGAGCACCTTTGAAAATTTGGATGTCTGTGAGGTCGCACCACAACCCTGTGCGGTCGCACAGGAGCCCCAGGGTATGGTTTTCGCTGCTGAAATCTCGCGAAACACTGCCGATTCGGCCCCGAAAGCGGTTGAGCTCAAGCTGCTGCCTGACAACTTGAGGTATGAGTTCCTAAGCTCTGCGGAGACATGTCCCGTGATTGTGAATGCTGAATTGGGGCCCGAAAAAACTAAGAAGTTGCTTGTTGAGTTGAGGGCCCGTCGCAGGGCTATTGGGTATTCGATTGGGGACTTGAAGGGGATTCACCCGTCCATTTGCACACACCGCATTCTCTTAGAAGATGACCACAAGCCTAGTGTTGAGGGGCAGCGAAGGCTAAACCCCAACTTGAAGGAGGTAGTCAAGAAGGAGATACTCAAATTGCTTGATGCGGGCATAATATATCCAATTTCGGATAGCAAGTAGGTGAGCCTGATTCATGTTGTGCCCAAGAAGGGAGGAACCACAGTGGTGAAGAATGACAAAGAGGAGGAGATCCAAACCCGAGTGGCGACCGAGTGGCGAATGTGCATTGACTATCGGAAGCTCAACGCGGCCACGCGCAAGGATCACTTCCCGCTGCCGTTTGTTGATCAATTGCTTGAGAGACTTGCAAATCACTCATTTTTCTGTTATTTAGATGGTTTTTTTTATTTTTTTCAAATACCCATACACCCACTTGACCAAGAAAAAACCACATTTACATGTCCCTACGGTACGTATGCGTACCGTAGGATGCCGTTTGGTTTATGCAATGCCTCTGCCACATTTCAAAGGGCCATGATGGTAATTTTTTCCGATTTTGTTGAGAAAGAAATGGAAGTTTTTATGGATGACTTTTCAGTTTATGGTACTTCCTTTGATTCTTGTCTAACTAATTTTTCTCGAGTTTTGAAGCGCTGCGAAGAAGTCAATTTGGTGTTGAATTGGAAAAAGTGCCACTTCATGGTGCAACGGGGCGTGGTGCTTGGTCATGTGATTACCGCCAATGGGATCGAGGTTGACAAGGCCAAGGTGGAGGTGATAGAGAAGCTTGGCGTGCCCTCAAGCGTGAAATAAGTGCAAAGTTTCTTGGGGCATGCCGGGTTCTACCGCCGCTTCATCAAGGATTTCTCAAAAATTGCCAAGTCACTTACCAACCTCTTGATCAAGGACAGCGAGTTTCACATCAATGAGGAGTGCATTCAATCTTTCCAAAGGCTCAAAGAGGCTCTAGTGTCGGCACCGATCTTGCAACCGCCCGATTGGACCCAACCTTTTGAGCTCATGTGCGACGCAAGTGATTATGCGGTTGGGGATGTTCTTGGGTAGAGAAAGGACAAGAAACCGGTTGCTATCTACTATGCAAGCAAGGTTCTCGACCCGGCACAAGTCAACTACACCACCACGGAAAAAGAGCTCCTTGCCGTAGTGTTTGCACTTGAAAAGTTTAGATCTTACCTTGTCGGGTCTAAAGTGATAGTCTACACCGACCATGCCGTGGTCCGCTATCTCATGAGCAAGAAAGATGCCAAGCCAAGGTTGCTAAGATGGGTCCTTCTCTTTCAAAAGTTTGATTTGGAAATTAGAGACAAGAAAGGCACAGAAAACTCAGTGGCTGACCACCTGTCAAGGCTGCGGCAACAAGATAAGTCGGACCTGTCGATTGATAACTCATTTCCCGACGAGCAACTCATGTCGGTCCTGGTCACAGCACTCTGTGCGGTCGCACACAACCCCTGTGCGGTCGCACAGCCCCCAGAAACAGCCTCAGCCACGTTCCAGAGAGCACCAGAGAACACCACAGGCACATGTGCGACCGCACCTGGGCCCCAGGCAATGCCTAATGCAACTCCAGAGAGCTCCACACTCCCCTATGCGACCGCACCATGGTCCCATGCGACCGTACCGAGGTCCTAGGCTCCAACCCATGCGCTGCCTTGGTATGCCGACTTGGCAAATTTCTTGACCAATGGTTTCTTACCATCTGACATGACACCCCAGCAGAGAAAGAAGCTCAAAACAGATGCCAAGCACTATTATTGGGAAGACCCTTTCTTGTTCAAGTTAGGGATTGATGACATTTACCGCCGATGTGTGCCGTATGAAGAGGTGCGATCCATACTCTCTCATTGCCATTCCTCCGCATATGGCGGCCATGCATCATTTTCAAAAACAGTGGCTAAGGTACTTCAATCCAGTATCTTTTGGCCTTCTCTTTTCAAGGATGCAAGATCTTTTGTGTTGTCTTGTGATCAATGCCAAAGGACCGGCAACAAATCAAAGAAAAATGAAATGCCGAACCCAATTTTGGAAGTTGAGATTTTTGATGTTTGGGGAGTTGATTTCATGGGGCCATTCCCCAATTCCAATGGGTTTGAATACATTTTGGTGGCTGTGGATTATGTCTCAAAGTGGGTTGAGGCGGTCGCATGCAAAGCGGTCGATGCCAAAGCGGTGATTGGATTGTTTTCTAAGGTGATATTCCCCAGAATTGGAGTGCCAAGGGCTGTGATTAGTGATGGGGGAAAAGCACTTTATTAACCGCCAATTTGATGGGCTCTTGAGGAAGCATGGCGTGACCCACAAGGTCGCCACCGCCTATCACCCACAAACAAGTGGGAAAGTTGAGGTTTCCAATAGAGAGATTAAATCAATCCTAGAGAAAACCGTGGCCCGCTCAAGAAAGGATTGGTCTCAAAAATTGGATTATGCACTTTGGGCGTATCGCACCGCATACAAGACGCCGATTGATATGAGCCCGTTTAAGCTTGTGTATGGAAAGCCTTGCCATCTGCCCGTAGAGATAGAGCACAAGGCTTATTGGGCAACAAGATGTTGGAATTGTGTTCTAAAAGTTATCTTATAGTGATTACTTTATATGTTATATTTATGAATTGGATGTTATTACATTTTGTTCCATGAGTTTATATTCATATTTAGAAGTGTTCAAGAAGATGCTCTTGGTCTTGAACCGCAGAACTCTAAATAAAATGAATATATATCTCTAAAATGTTCACAGGTCTTGGATTATTAGCAGGAACACTAATATGCCATATAAGACTGTCGTGTTGATTAAAAGTACGTTGTAGTTCTGTAAACGTTGATAAAGGATTATCATTTAATAACACGAGTATATGAAAAGTTTCATATATTGAACAGACCTAATTGATAAAAATATTATATGGATTGTGTTTGTGTCATTAATATTTTTATCGTGTCGTTAATTCTAAGATTGATATGATATATTTTTCACATAAGAAATATGCAACGTAATTATTATTAAAAGCCATTTGAAGCAAGTGGTGATAAAAGTAATAGTTCTTTGTATGTAACTTGTGTAGGAGGAAAATATATATGTCAATAGCTAATTGCCACTCATTAATTGAGGAATGATATTATAAAGGGCCCCTTGGTAAAGTGAGATTATAAATGGATCCAATATAACTGAAGTGCAGTTATAATTATATAATCCTACTTGTTAGAGACCAAGAAAAGATTATAATACGAGGATGACACAGTCCTACTTTATATAATAATCATAATATCATATGGCAAGGAATAGACACAAGTAATGTTAATAACATTACTAGAAGGATCGTGTTTCGTAAAAGGATTTGCTAAACATCTATATTATTTGGGTAGCTGTAACGTATGCTAGAGTACCGCTTACAGTTTATGATTCCATTGCCAACATAATATGGATCCTCAACATAGGTCACACCAACTGAATGGGAAACAAGAAATATATTTTCTATGTACAAGGTTTCATGTTGCATGAAATAAAGTACAAATAGAAAATTATATCACATGACGTGATTAACTAGCAAAGAATAAATTTATTAATATGTGCATATTATGAGGATAATATAAGTTTCACATATTATAATAATATATGAATATTATTATGAAATGTATAAATTTATTTGAAGCCCAAGTCCAATTATTTTAACAAATGAAGAAGAAAGAAGGCCTTAAATTCGTGTCAGAATTTGAGCCAACTTTAAACAGAAAATTAGTATAGCAAACGATAACAATTTTGGGCAAATGATATATGAAAATTGTAGCCCTTGAAGTGTAGAATCCAATGGTCCAAGTTTCAGGACGTTTGGAGTTTCCTACAGAGAGTTATCAAGGTTTTAGTGCTGCAACGTCAGAAATTAAAGTACTGTTTTAATTTCTGGTTAGTGGCTTTAAATGCTATATGAAATTGAAAGGTTTCTTCTTGTGTTTTAAAGGAAAAACAGATAAGAAAATTTGTGTACAAGTAAGTCTTCATGTGTTGAAGCTTTGTTCTTCTTTTCTTCTAAATACTTGTTAAAATATTTTATCGATTAAGCAATCGATTAAGATACGGGCGACGGAGCTAGGTGTTGACGGGGAGTTCGCTAGCACGGATTCGACTGTCATTCTTGTTTCGGATTCAAGGTGAACCGAAGAGGAATAGAGCTTCGTTAAAGACCATAGGTATGGTTCTACAATCCTTCTTATAGGAATATATTTGATTGCGATGCAAATAAAATAAAGAAAGTTAGCAATAATAAGAACGATCCTAGATGTTATCGGTTAATAAAATTTTTAAAATTACCCGATTCGCATCATGAAATCCTTCAATTGGTATCAGAGCATAGGTTCTTTATTATCGCTAATTAGACTATTTTATTATGTAATTTTAATTACATAAGTGCTTAGTTAATTGTTCTTTTGTTTTGCGGTTCTAAATTTGTGCTGAATTTTTGTTACACGTTTTGCAATATTGTAATAAGATAACTGGTTAATTATTTTTGTATTTTCTAAAATTCTCACTACAGTAGAAGAAGTTTAGAATAAGATAATTATATAGATTAAGGCTTTTGGACAGATCTATGAGATTAAACAAAAATAAAGAAAATAGTGCGCTGCTGGAATTTTTCAGCAGCAGTAGCAGTTTTTGCTGAAATCAAAATAACGTTTTCTCTCAAATGGATTAAGATATTTTGATGAAACCAGTTTCTAAATTTAGATATTAAAGTCTAATTTTGAAATAATAAAACTTTCCTATACAAAAGTTTTATGGAATTTCGTCACAAAGGCAAAACAGCAACAGTGCGCAGTTTTTCTGTGACAAAACACAATAACGGTTTGTATTTTCTTTTAAATGATTAAAAGATTATTTTTCAAACTATGGTGCAAATTGTAACAGAGAATTATAAATCATTTTATGGATTTAAATGATTTAGGGAACCGCAATTACTTAAGAAATGGAAATTAATTAAAAGGTACAAAATAGTGCATCGGTATGCAATTCCTATTATAATTTTGTTTTGCAGGGAACTGAGTTTGTATGTCTCATTCCAATGCCTTGTGTGATGTAAATTTTTTGTGATGTGTATGTTTGATTGTAAGCAAGTTTAATAAGCGTTTATTAATTAGGCACAAAAGGTAATTTATGTATAGATGCCTTTATTTATTTTTACATCATATGCATTGTGAGAATGAGATGGGTTCCTAATACTTGCACTTAGCAAATTTTATTCTTGAAAGGATTCATAATAAAGTTTGGGGCAGCATATTTATTTTTATGCAATTTTTCATCCAATGGTGCAAGAAGACAAAGCGGTGGATGAAGAGAAGCGCAAGAGGCATACAAACTCGCAAATGTTTTGTGATTGTTTTATGTTATGTGCTTTTATGATTATATGTGAATGATATGTTAGGATAGGTATGGGTGTATGGAAACAGGACCTACCAAACTATAGTCACATTTGAAATGTCCAATGAAAAATTAAGTATTTTTCCTTCTTATTTTATCCACTTTAAGCTAAAGATTATTAAGATGCATGAGTGTAATTTTTAATCTTTAGAAATCGTGGAATGTGTTAGGATATATTATCAGGCCATTGATAAATGGATTAAATGTGAGGCATTTGGTACATTTATTTTATGGAGATAATTAGCCGAACATATTGACCAATAAAATAAGTTTGCTTAAAGGGAAGTCAAGATCTAGGCTTGAAGTCTCGGGAAAATCGTTTAATAAGAAAAGCTTCTTAATAAACAACAAGAGTCATAAAGTTTAGAAAATTGCAAACGATTGCAAAAGTTTTTCTAAAAGGTTATGATTAGTAAAACATTACTTACCTTGATTTTATAATTCGGATGAGTTCGCTTTATTTATGATAGGATCTTGAATATACTGCATAATGGACAAATTTAAATATGTAGTATGAAGTGTTACATAAATATTAACATGAAATCCTTTAATTTTATTTCTATAGAATGACAAACAACGTACTTATCCAATCCATAACTCGAAAAGTGCTTGTTGGAAAATGTTAGTTCTAATTTTCTTGATTAGAAAGTAAAACTCCAACTTATCATCAGATAGGAGGATCTTGTAAATGTATTGGAGCACAATGCACCATTACTAAGTACGAAACTCTCTGATGAAGAAAAATGCTTGGCGTGAAAAGTATTGCAAAATGAACTGGATGTTCAAGGTCTCATATTGGCAAGTATAGTAATTGAACTTACTAGAAAGTTCATAAACGATACTCCAAAAGAGATAGTGGAACTTCATTCAAGATGTTCTTGCAATCACAGAATAGCAAGAAAGTTCAAAAGAAAGGCAAAAAGAAGATGCCTAAAAAGAACAAGGGGAAAGGAGAAGCTCAAGCGAGCACCTCCAAAAGCAAGAGAAAAAAACTTGCTAACTCCGCAAACTGAGATTGTCATGAGTAAGGACGTTTCAAGGTGAATTGTCCAAAGTATAAGGCTGACTTAGACTCAGGCAAAATAGAGCGGAAGCGTCCCAAGGTTCCAAAAGGTATCTATGTTATTGAAATTAATTTAACCACATCTATTCACGATTGAGTAACTGATACTAGATCGTGTGCTCATATTTGTGTAAATATGAAGGCACTAATGAATAGAAGACATCTCAAGAGAGAAGTCATTTTGAAGGTGGGCAATGGTATTAGTATCTCTGCGATGGCCATTGGTTCAATAAACCTTCATTTATCTAGTGGTTTAATAATTAATTTGAATAATGTTTATTATATTCCGTCTATATGTAAGAACATTATATCTGTGTCGTGTTTGGACAAAGATGATTATGTATTTACTATTTCAAACTCGTGTATGAGTATTGCAAAAGATGGAATTTTCTATGCAAATGCTACTGTTCATGATTGTTTATATTTGCTAGAAAGTGAAAGATAAACATGTTCTAAATGTCAATAACAAAAGACTCAAAATATCTCATGAAAATAATACTCTCTTATGGCACTATCGTCTTGGTCATATAAACGAGAAACGCATTAAGAAATTACAAGATAGTAATCTTCTTGGTCTCATGGATTGCGATGCAATAGAGACATGTGAATCTTGTTTAGTTGGTAAAATGACTAAGAAACCTTTCAAGAAGAAAGGTTCAAGGGCAAAAGACTTGTTGGAATTGATACATTCTGATTTATGTGGTCCAATGAGAACAAGTGCACGAGATGGTTTTAGGTACTTCATTATGTTCATAGATGACTATAGTCGTTTTGGCTATGTTTATCTAATGAAGAACAAGAGTGAATCTTTTGACAAGTTCAAAGAATTCAAGAATGAAGTTGAAAATCAACTTAATAAGAGAATTAAGATTTTGCGAACTGATCGTGGAGGAGAATACTTGAGTAATGAATTTGGTACATATCTGAAAGAGTGTGGTATCATACCACAATTGACTCCACCAGGAACACCTCAGTGGAATGGTGTATCTGAGAGGAGAAACAGAACATTGCTTGATATGGTTCGATCAATGATGTGCCAAACAGAATTGCCTCTTTATTTTTGGGGACATGTATTGCTAAATGCCGATTCCACACTGAATAGTATTCCATCTAATTCTGTCGAGAAAACTCTATACGAGTTGTGGACATGATAAACTCCTGAATTATCTTTTCTCAAATTTGGGGATGTGAGGCTTACATCAAACGATTGATGTCAACCAAACTAGAACCCCAAGCAGAAAAATGCTTCTTTATAGGTTATCCGAAAGAAACAAAAGGATACTACTTTTGGCACAAGTCAACAAATAGAATATTAGTTGAAAGAGGTGCAATTTTCTTAGAGAAAGAGTTTCTCGAAAGAATCAAAAGTAATGGGAGTAGTGTAACGCTTGAGGAAACTCAAGAAACATTACAAGACCTCAATCAAGTCATGGATGACACACATGTAGATCGAAATAACCCAACCATAGTTCTGACGGCTAGTGGGAGCATTAGTGTACAGGTTCCTCAACCTATTGAGGAAGAGGTTCACGCATCACCTCATTGTGTTCAATCGAGTATTGAACTAATTCCACAAGAAATTGTGCAAAAGGTTCAAGATACTCAAGATGAGCATAAAGAGCTACAAGAACTAAGAAAGTCAACAAGATCTAGAAAGAAACCTGATGTATATATCTAGGACTTTATGAGATCTTGGTAATGGATATGAAAGATCCAAAGGCCTTTGAAAAAGCAATGAAAAGAGAAGATTCAAAATCATGGTATGAAACCATTAAATCTGAAATGAAATCCATATATGATAACCAAGTGTGGATCTTGGTAACCTTCCTCAAGGAAAGAAAGCTGTTCAAAGCAAATAGGTTTTCAAGAGGAAGATGGACATGGATGGAAACATGACAACATACAAGGCAAGGCTTGTAGCGAAAGGGTTTAGTCAAGTTCAAGAAATTGATTATGACGAAACTTTCTCGCATGTTGCAATGTTTAAGTCAATTCGGATATTACTAGCCATTGTCGTATTTTATGATTATGAAATATGGCAAATGGATGTCAAAACAACATTCTTTAATGGGAATTTGGAAGAGGATGTGTACATGGTACAACCTCCAGGTTTTGAAGATCCAAATAATGGCAGTAAAGTATGCAAACTTCAAAAGTCTATTTATGGACTGAAGCAAGCATCCAGGAGTTGAAATAAGCGCTTTGATGAAGAGGTTAAATGCCTTAGATTTATTCAAAGTAAGGAAAAGTCTTGTGTATACAAGATGGTCAGTGGGAGTTGTATAACCTTGTACATACAAGATGGTCAGTGGGAGCCATATACTTTTCTTGGTTTTGTATGTTGATGACATACTATTGATAAGCAAATTTGTTCTCTTAATGGAGCAAACAAAACTTCATTGAAAGAGATTTTCTCAATGAAAGACTTGGGTGAACCCCAATATATCTTAAGAATCAAGATATGTAGAGACAGGTCACGTAGACTCATTGGCTTAAGTCAACGTATATACATTGGCAAAATGTTGAAACGATTCGACATTCAAAATTTCAAGAAAGGAAATGTACCAATGAGTCAAGGTGTAACACTTAGCAAGTCTCAACGTGCTGTGACACGTAAAGACATTGAAATCATGAAGAATGTAGAATATGCTTCTACAATTGGTTCTATCATGTATGATATGGTGTGTACACGGCCTGATGTCACGTATGCTCTAAGTATGACAAGTCGTCATCAAGCCCATGCAGGTTCTGCACATTGGAGTGTAGTCAAGAATATCCTTAAGTAAGGATAAATTTCTTGTGTATGGAGGGAAAAGGGAACTCGTTGTAGAAGGCTACACCGATGCGAGTTTTGCAACCTATTATGATGATAAAAGGTCGTAATTTGGATATGTATTTAGTCTGAATGGATATGCTGTTAGTTTGAAAAGGTTCAAACAATTAGCAAACAGCTGACTCAAGCATCCAATCAGAAGTGATGGTTGTTGCTAAAGCCAACAAAGTAAATGTTTGATCAAAGAGTTCATTGAAGAACTTGACGTGGTTTACACCACAAGATCAAACATATAGATAAAAAATAATTTGTCATTCAATACTTCATTAAAGAAGATAGATTAAAATTATTAAAGGTGAACACAGATAATAACACAACATATCCACCAACAAAGCCTTATTCTCAAGCCAATGGAAAAGTCCACTTTGATTCCATGTGTTTGAAGATGCATGGAGAGTGGATAGAGATAACATAATGAGTCAAAAGGCAACCCAAGTTTTAGAGTTAATACATAGGAATGTATAAGAAGTAACTTTAAGAACAAGTGGGAGATTGTTGGAATTGTGTTCTAAAAGTTATCTTATAGTGATTACTTTATATGTTATATTTATGAATTGGATGTTATTACATTTTGTTCCATGAGTTTATATTCATATTTAGAAGTGTTCAAGAAGATGCTCTTGGTCTTGAACCGCAGAACTCTAAATAAAATGAATATATATCTCTAAAATGTTCACAGGTCTTGGATTATTAGCAGGAACACTAATATGCCATATAAGACTGTCGTGTTGATTAAAAGTACGTTGTAGTTCTGTAAACGTTGATAAAGGATTATCATTTAATAACACGAGTATATGAAAAGTTTCATATATTGAACAGACCTAATTGATAAAAATATTATATGGATTGTGTTTGTGTCATTAATATTTTTATCGTGTCGTTAATTCTAAGATTGATATGATATATTTTTCACATAAGAAATATGCAACGTAATTATTATTAAAAGCCATTTGAAGCAAGTGGTGATAAAAGTAATAGTTCTTTGTATGTAACTTGTGTAGGAGGAAAATATATATGTCAATAGCTAATTGCCACTCATTAATTGAGGAATGATATTATAAAGGGCCCCTTGGTAAAGTGAGATTATAAATGGATCCAATATAACTGAAGTGCAGTTATAATTATATAATCCTACTTGTTAGAGACCAAGAAAAGATTATAATACGAGGATGACACAGTCCTACTTTATATAATAATCATAATATCATATGGCAAGGAATAGACACAAGTAATGTTAATAACATTACTAGAAGGATCGTGTTTCGTAAAAGGATTTGCTAAACATCTATATTATTTGGGTAGCTGTAACGTATGCTAGAGTACCGCTTACAGTTTATGATTCCATTGCCAACATAATATGGATCCTCAACATAGGTCACACCAACTGAATGGGAAACAAGAAATATATTTTCTATGTACAAGGTTTCATGTTGCATGAAATAAAGTACAAATAGAAAATTATATCACATGACGTGATTAACTAGCAAAGAATAAATTTATTAATATGTGCATATTATGAGGATAATATAAGTTTCACATATTATAATAATATATGAATATTATTATGAAATGTATAAATTTATTTGAAGCCCAAGTCCAATTATTTTAACAAATGAAGAAGAAAGAAGGCCTTAAATTCGTGTCAGAATTTGAGCCAACTTTAAACAGAAAATTAGTATAGCAAACGATAACAATTTTGGGCAAATGATATATGAAAATTGTAGCCCTTGAAGTGTAGAATCCAATGGTCCAAGTTTCAGGACGTTTGGAGTTTCCTACAGAGAGTTATCAAGGTTTTAGTGCTGCAACGTCAGAAATTAAAGTACTGTTTTAATTTCTGGTTAGTGGCTTTAAATGCTATATGAAATTGAAAGGTTTCTTCTTGTGTTTTAAAGGAAAAACAGATAAGAAAATTTGTGTACAAGTAAGTCTTCATGTGTTGAAGCTTTGTTCTTCTTTTCTTCTAAATACTTGTTAAAATATTTTATCGATTAAGCAATCGATTAAGATACGGGCGACGGAGCTAGGTGTTGACGGGGAGTTCGCTAGCACGGATTCGACTGTCATTCTTGTTTCGGATTCAAGGTGAACCGAAGAGGAATAGAGCTTCGTTAAAGACCATAGGTATGGTTCTACAATCCTTCTTATAGGAATATATTTGATTGCGATGCAAATAAAATAAAGAAAGTTAGCAATAATAAGAACGATCCTAGATGTTATCGGTTAATAAAATTTTTAAAATTACCCGATTCGCATCATGAAATCCTTCACAAGAGTCCTCAACATGGACATGAAAGAGGCGGGTGAAAAACGCATCTTGGACTTGGGTTGGAAGAGTTGAGGCTTGACTCCTATGAAAGTGCAAGGCTTTACAAGGAGAAAACCAAGCGGTTGCATGACAAGAACATCACTAGGAGAGAGTTTAAGGAAGGAGACTTGGTTCTTTTGTTCAACTCGCGGTTTCGGCTTTTCCCGGGCAAGTTGCGTTCAAGATGGTCGGGGCCGTTCCGTGTAGTCAAAGTGTACCCGTTTAGGGCTGTCGACATTTGCAGCAAGGATGAGGAGCCGTTCAAGGTGAATGGGCAGCGGCTCAAGCACTACATCACCAACTATGACGAGGGGCACATAATGGCGTACACCCTTGTCGACCCACCTCCACCCGACAATTAGCGTCATACGGTCTAACTAAGAACCTTAAACAAGCGCTTCTTCGGAGGCAACCCAAAGATCTCTTACCCTTCTCCTTTCATTTTCTTATTTTTCGAAAAAATTGAAAAAGCACATAATAATCTGAAAATTAGAAAAAGAAACAAAAATGTAAAGTAATTTAGGATTTTTAGGATTTATTTTCTGTTTTTAGAAAATTGAAAATCACATAAAAATTTGCAAAAGTGAAAATGAAATAAAAAAATTATGTTGAAAAATTTTAATGCCTATTTGGTTATGTTTTGTTGTGGTATTTCAGATTTAATGGTTGCGGATGTCCCACAGACGACTTGCGCAAGAGCACCATGAGTCAATAAAAAGGAACCCTCGACTCGGCACGACCTCATGCAAGCCGCCCGACCGCATCACGAACCATGGTCAGCGCACGCTGCTATGCCACGACAAATCCAGCCAAATCATTGTTGAAACAAGCTTGGAAATGACAAAACAAGGCTGAAAATCACTGTTTCAGGGCCCCAGGACACTGTGCGCGTGCACCCAGTCACTGTGCAACCACACTGGGAATGGCTGCCACGCGTGGCCCCTCCGCTGGCCCACCTGTCGGCCACGATTCCTGCACAGTGCGACCGGACCCACCAGTCATGCGACCGCACGCCCCGGTCTCCCCCGCACTGCCTGCCACGCTCGACCCCACCGCTCCTGGCCTATCGGCCACTAGTCGACCCTCTGCGCCCGTACGCGGGACCCGTGCGACCGCACGCGGATGTCGGCCAGGATTCCTCCTCGGCTCCAACGATGTCTCCCACGCCATCTCCCACACAGTGTGCCCGTACCGTGGGCCCGTGCGCTCGCACGCGCCTGTCGGCCAATCCTCCGCCTCGGCAGCAGCACCCCACGTCTGTCCCCTCCCTGTCTCCCACGCGCCCTGTGCGACCGCACAGAAATTGATGCGACCGCACCATGCGACAGCAGCTCCCCATGGCCCACCCCTTGTGCCCCACTAACATTTGAATTTCAAATTCGAATTCCCCCCCCCCACCCAGCCCAATTTCCCCTATAAATACACCCATCTCCTGCCTCATTTCACCACCCACAACTCATATCTCAACTCACAACTCCTAGCAATGCCGCCATGCCATACCACCCGCCGCAACAATGGTACACAGACGTGACTCAATCTTTGGGTCGCCTCACCGACTTGACATTGGAGAACCAAGAGGACATCCGCGACATCGCCAAGCTACCGACACGAGATTTGATAATGTTTAGTACGTGGTGGACGAGCTCGCACGCCCGTCCCGCCGCCGTCGTCAATAGATGGTCGGTGGCGGTTTATCCACTGCCGGCCGATCCAGTATGTTTCCAAATTCCTTCTCTTTTTCCTTTTCTGTGATGTATTTGCATTGGGGACACTGCAATACTTAGCTTGGGGGGTAGAATTGAAGAAATTTCGTGGAAAGTTGTATCTAGGACTGCAGCATTGCATATTTTTGCTTGTCAGAGGGCTTGTACGGTCGCACCCAGTCCCTGTGCGGTCGCACAGCACCTCTGACAGCCCACTGCCACTTGAATTTGTAACCAAACACCCCTGTGCGACCGCACAGCTTGCCTGTGCGCCCGCACAGCCCTCCTGGCACGTGGTTGCATCATTTTAGTTGCATTTAATTCCATATAATTTGCATGTAAATAAGTTGAAAGGTAATTTGTTGATTTGGTCTGAGTTTTGATACATGGTTTAAACTGAATTTGGTTGTGAGGTTTATTGCAAGAATTTGAACTTGAGGTGTTCTCCTAATTGGTTTTTGAAACAAACGGTCCAAAAGAGAGTTGAATTCAAATGGATAAAACCTGAAATTTGGTTGCTTTCACAGTGGTAAACACTACTAAACAAACCATAAAATTTTTCCGAGTGAACGGATTTGTGCCCTACAAGGATTTGTTCAAGAGGGTATCTTTAGCATGTATTTTGGAGTCTTTTTCTTCTTCTTTTCTTCTTCTTCTATGTAAATTCTTCTCTGCCACAATGGCAAATTGTATCTTGCAAAAAAAAAAAACAAAAAAACAAAAAAAACAAAAACAAAAACAAAGAGAAAAATCTCAAGGCAACGTATTCTTTTATCTTTTCTCTCTCTTTTCTTTCTCTCTTCTTTTATTTCTTGAAGACTCCCCACGCTTTGATATGCTAGAGATATTTCTTACAAATTTGTGTAGTGTATGGAAAAGAATGGGCAAACAACCTTAGTCTTGCATGTTGTTTATCATAGAGGAGCTAGGGTCATTGAGATTGAAAATTCGGTCTTTGAGGACCAAGTGTGGCATAAACCAATTGTTAGAAAATTTAGAGTATAAATTCTTGTGCTAAATTTCACAACCACCTTCCTTATGACTCATGTATGAAACTTGAACCAAATTAATTAAATCAACCTTATAACTTGTAGGCCTTCAAGGAGATTAAGTTAAGGTTTAGGTATTGTCCAACCGCTCGGTTTAGAATTTTTGCTTGAGGACAAGCAAGATTTTAGCTTGGGGAGATTTGATGTCACACATTTGTGTATGGTTTTAGGCCGGACTTTTACCCAAACTTTAACTCAAAACCCTTGATTTTATTTAGTTTTACTTGTTTTCTGTTTATCTTTGTAGAAATTTGGTACTGCTTGGGTGTTATTTTGATTTGTAGGGACTTGGATCTAATTTGCAGCGAAAACGACACCATTCGTCACGAAACAACGCACAAATCGAGCTCAGTTGACCCTGTGTGACCGCACAGAGAGTCTGTGCGACCGTACAGGCCCATATTGGGCTTGTAGGGTGCAAACTTCACTCAATTCTGGGCCGACTCAATTGGTGCGACCGCACAGGCCTGCTTGCGACCGTACAGAGCTCCAAACCCTACCCCGACCCCTATATAAGGCGCCCAAAGCGCTGAAATTAGGGCATCTTTCATTCAATCTGAAACCTACCCAGATCCAGATCCAGACCCCTGTGCGACCGCACCACCACCTTGTGCGACCGCACCGGGCCTCCGCCGCCTTGGAAATTCATGTTTCAACCCCCGTCGCTTCATCATTTCACCTAAGCTATCTCCTTGTGGATCCAGAAGTTAGAAGAGGTTCGAGAAGGGGCTTTTGCCTTCCTCTTTCCTTTTGGTTTTTCATGGAGATTGTATCTTTTGCTTCTCTTGTTTTAGTTGTTTGTTTTAGCATTATGTTAGGCTAGATTTAGTTATGTTCTAGGGCTTATTGAAACTGAGGTTAGGTTTGTTGATTTGACTTGATACTTGGTTTCTATTGTGTACTACTTGTTTGATTTCTATTTGACTATGCTTGTTTGTGTTTGATTACTTGATTGAACCTCCTATTAGGTGAATGGCCACATCTAATCTAGGCAAAGGGTGTAGATTGATTAGTTGAACCAAGTAAGTACTCAAGGTAGGTTAGGAGCCGAGAGGTGACCAATTTAAACCCGAGAGGGACAAATTTCCGCTTAGGCGAGAGTTTAGTGGATGCCATAGAGAATCAACAAGTAGACTTGGATAATTAAGTCAACATACGAGAGTTGAGGGTTAATTTGCTTAATGGGGGTTTTAGACTAGGTTCCATATCAGGTTCTGTGACCAAAATTACTGTTAGGAAATGCTCATATTTTAATTTTAGACTAATTACAACTAATTAATCCCATTAAGAACAAGCAAATCACAAGATCTAGTGCAAGGCATTCACACACAAGAGAGAAAGGGTGTAGGAGGATTGTACCTCTCACAAATCGTCCTTGTGAGGTTTTTCCAAGGCGTGGGAGTCGGTGGCGTGCTCTCCACTCCTCCTATGTCGCCGGCCGGCCGCCTCGAGTCCACCAAGAGATTAACCAAGCTCTAGAAGATTCGTGCTAGCGATTCAAAGAGAGCAAAGCTAATCCTAAGGTTTTCCCTCTTCCAAAGCAATTAACTAGTTAATTATTTGAGGGAAAATCGTTCAACACATGAACTTTGAGAGGTGGAGATGAGAGGAAGGGATGAAGAAATTCTGAAATTTCTTCTCCTTGGGTGGATTTCGGCTAGGAGAGAGAGAAGGGAAGGGAGCAATGTGACGGCTAGGGTTTTCTCCCAAGAGACACCCCTATTTATAGTGCTCCAAACCTAGGTCTCTCATCCAAAATAAAATGGACAGATCTGCCCCTATCCTTGCCGAAAATAGGTGGGATGATTATGGGCTCCAAAGCCCATTAATCCATCTCACATGTTGCTCCTTTCATACACCTCAAATCGGGCCTTTAAATAACCATTTAATTTAGAAGCCCAATTAGTTCAATTAATTAAATGTGTTGCACATGATTAAATATTAACATATTAATATTTAATCTAGGATTAGCAAATGCACTAATTTATTTCTATATGATCAATTTGATTTAATTAATTATAACGGTTCATAACGGTATATAATTAATTAATCAACACATCATATTTTCGCAATACTCACTGCTGCGAATAAATAAATAACGCACTGTTTGGTTAAAACTCTATTTTGTGTGACCCTTTGAGGATTTATGCTATGTTAGCCATGGAATTAAATCACTTATTTAATTCCAATAATCATAAGCGGTATCTAGCAACACGTTATGATTCCTAATTCGCATAAATAATGTACTGCTACAATATGTCAATCCTGCATAAGAAATATTAGTATTTCCTTGTCTGATTCTTATGTCACATGATATCCTTGTATAATCCAAGATAGGAATGTGTCACTCTTGCAGATTATACATTTCTTGATATAGAGATGATTGTACAAGTTGCTAGCAAACAATCCATCTCCATCAAGGGGCCCAAACAGATATCATCGCTCACTAGGTAAACTAATGAGGGACATACGATTTTCTTGATGAACAACTTTTCCCCGCACAATTCAAGAGAACATAAATAAAGTCCGTATAGCAGCCTTTATCAGGAATCAGCGTTAGACGATATTTATTGAACCTATCCTCATGTGGAAAAGCTGAGCATCTCAAACTTAGAATCAACAACATATGAAATAAACAATGACACATAACACAATCCATATGTTTATTTCATTTGGGTCAAGTCCTGTACTATGTTCTACAACATATACATATGCAATTAAGTTGGTAACTCTTTACCTATGATTTGTAGAACTTAATCATCGCTTAACTTGCATACTAATCTTATCTGATAATTAATGCTCCTTGTTAATTATCAAGATTATGGACATCTTTAGATTTATTAATGTCATTTATGAACAAATGAATAATAGAGATCTACAATTCAGATCCTCAACCTGAATGATCTATCAATAAATAAATCAAGGAACAAATGATAAAATATCATCAATAACATAAACCATAGAAGTAGCCATAATGATTGGCTTCTAGGACATAACTCCAACAATTACGAGAGTTGAGGTTCAGGAGTTTAGGTATGGATAGATCTGTCCCACACAAGTCAGAAACTATGTTATTGTGTCATTTTGGCATTAACCAAGGGCCGTGCAGTCGCACGAGATCCCTGTGCTGTCACACAGGATCTCCAGACACGCACGAGTCAACGATGCGGAGCGAGAGCAATGCACGTTGACAGCCCGAAGCCTAATCGAGGTGAAAACTGAACTCCTAGGACATTTTTATATCTTATTTGCAACCAGATTACTCCCAAAAATAATTTATTTCTCTGTTATTTGTTATTTGTCGCTGTTTTTAGTAATTGTTAAGCCTAGTTTGTTTGATTCCCTCTTTGAATTGCTAGATCTAAACTTTGTGAACTTGTGAGTCCGGTACTTGATAGTCCGTCACTGTGGATTCGACCCCGACTGTACCAACGAATTACCGTACGCTTGCGGTCGTTTTTATGTTACTTTTGGGTATTATTAGCTACACATCATTAATCATGTTTGCATGTAAACAATAGTTTAGTCTTGTGAAATACAAAGACAGTCTGCTTTAAGACGAGTTATATCATGCCATGTCTTGGGGGTGTGACAAATATAGCTCTAACCACTGTACCCCCTAGTCCCGTAGGGGGCGTTTGTTTCCGCCTTAAGAGGCTGCGTAACTATTTAAGCACCCTTTAAGCATCCAAACACTTGAGGCGTAAGAAGCTTTAAGGTGACGTAACTTATTACGTCTCCTTTGGTCGCATAACTTACGCAACTAATCTATCTCATTTTATTTTCCGACACTACCCTCCAATTAATTCTCTCACCAGTCTCAACTCCTCTCTCTCTCATTTGTACTATTCAAATAATATTAATTATTAATAATAACGATTTAATAATAATAATTAATTAATAATAAATTATTATTATCAAATAATTAATAATATTTAATTACAAGTGATTATTAATATTTCATGATAAAAAATGATTTATTATTATCATATATAATTAATTTTTCTAATAATTAATAATTAACAATAATTACTAATTACTAATATTTAATAATCAATAATAACTTATAAATAATAATATTTAATAAGTAACAATAATTATTAAAAAATCATAATTAATAATAAATATTAATTATTATAATTTATAATTAAATAATATTAATTAATAATATTTAACAAGTAATGTTAATAATTAATAATAAAGATTAAATAATAATAATTAATAAAATTTAATTAATCAATAATATTTTTATTGTTAAATAATTAATAATGTTTATAATATTTAATTAAAAGTAATTTTTAATATTTAATAATAATAAAAATGATTTATTATTATCATTGGGTGTGTTTGGATAGAGGCCGGATAAGAAAAGGAATAAGGATAGAGGGCCGGGTTTAGAATCTCGTGCCAATCCTTATTCCTAATTCCTATACCAAGGTTTTGTTGGTATAGGAATAAGAGCCGGAATTAGCCCATATTCCTTATTCCCATGGTGTTTGGTTTGACACCGGAATAAGGAATAGGCCTCTATTCCTTATGCATGCTCCGTTTGGATTTCCTAAGAATAAGGAATTAGACCCTTTATTCCTTATTCTCGCCCCAACCAAACACACCCATTAATAATTAATTTTTTATAATAATTAATAATAATTAGGTCACAACATCTTATTAATACATAATACTAATTCAAATTAAATAATTGAAATTCAAGGGCATTTTAGTCTTTTGACGTGAATATATGCATGCATTAAGTTACACATCCTTACTACACAACCAAACATCCATTACATAACATTACATAAATACTTAGGCATCCTTAACTTATGTAACCCCTTACTACCCAACCAAACGCCCCCTTAAATACCAAAAAATAAATAAATAAAGGAAAAATTTTGCAATGTCAGACTGGCATGTCGTACACATCATAAATGAGATTGCTAGCTAGACGTACAATATATATTTTTGGCCCCTTACATGTTACATCTACATAAGTACGATGTGTGTACTACATTACATACAGATAGAAATTCTCTTGGACAGTGACACACAGTGTCGACTTCAAACTCCAGTGACAATTTTCAAAAAAATATATAATGCTCCCATCCGATATAGAGAATAGCAACACTCAAATTTATGTTGTGGAGTTTCCATATATGTATATCCTTGGTACTGAAATATGAAAATAAGAATCCACGAACCACCAACCAATTTTTTCCTATTAGTTATTACAATCAGACAATAAAGGAAAGAGTATATATGTTATTTATTTTTCTCAGTGCCCGGGACCAAATATCATCCTCGTTTTGCAAACTCTTTTTTTTTTTAATTTCAAGCTAATTTCAAACCATCCGTGGTCCCCGGACTTCCCTCAGATAAGTTCTGAAAGTTGATTTTTCTTTGAGAGTTGAATACTCCACAACATAACCAAGTCTCTCCTCGCCAAATAAACAAACAAACAAACTATGGCAGACCCCAACCACTCTTCTTCCTCTCCAATCTTCGACTTCAAATTACTTCTTCTATTGATCATTCCTGTTATCTACTCCACCTATGTGTACCAAACGGACAGCTTCAATGCCAGGCCTCTACCCGAAGACCACTCATTCCAAACCTCAATATCGGTGCCGGAGTGGCATGATGGAATACTTGCCAAGACCCAAAGGATAGGAGGGGCTTTTGCATGGACCAGAGGACCTGGCATATGATCCGAAGAGTCAGTTTCTGTACACCGGGTGTTTAGATGGTTGGATTAGGAGAGTTGATTTGGCAGGTGATGGAGAGTTCAAGGTGGAGAATTGGGTTCAGACCGGTGAACACAGCCGACCACTTGGTGTCGTGCTTGGGTTAGATGGCTCACTCATCATTGCTGATGCTTATGAGGTTAGTTTGATTTCTTTTTTTTTTATCTCTTGTATTGTATCATAGATTTTTATTCATTTTCTCTGTGTACAGGGAGGTTGCATATATTTTTATCTTTGATTATATTGCATTAGAGTAATCAAGCAAACGTAAATAGTTCGTCCAAAATTTCTTTCCAGGAGATAAGATAATGAAAGCCAAGAAAATCAAATGGAAATTTCTGACACCAATTAATTTGTTGCTTGATGCTTGGTGGAATTTTTCTTTCCCTTTGATTCTTTTCTGGGATAGTATCTTACAACTGATGTTTAGTTTTTGAGCCGGTTATCTGGTCTAGACTTTCGTATACAACTTGTGTTACAAATTATTATAATATATAAATAGGCGTCATGTGATTTGATGTCCAAAGGTGTCTAGTGTGGTGTAACAGAGGATCTGAATTCTTAATTTGTACGATGCAGAGCTTTTTTCCGAGATCTTGCCATTAAGTTATTGTAGGAAACAGAGTTGTCAATTATGCGTTGTGTTTTCAGCGAGAATTCCACTCTTAGTTTTGGATTCCACTCTCAGTTTCCATGGAGTAGAGTTGTCGATTGTGTTCTGTTTTCACTTTCAGCAACAATTCCACTCTTAGTCTTAGCTTTTGAATAATCTACTGTTGGATTATTTCTAGCCATATAGGCTGACGAGCCTTGGCTGGAACGGTCCGTTCCAGGATCGGAACGGACAGTCCAAATTCAGAACGGACAGTCCATGGTCTGGTCTGACCAGTCGACTGATCGGTCCGTCCCAAGTCGGGACGACTGCTCTGGACACGTTTAGAACGGACCGTTCTAGGATTAGAACGGACCGTTCCAATTATGCCAGAAATAGAAACAATCTAGAAGGTGGGCTAATTATGGCTTAATGATTCTCTAATTACGAATATTGTTAATTATGGTAATATACTAAACGTGGCTGTTAAGGAAAAGTATGATTTTGTGCAGAAAGTGTGTAGCCTTTAATAAGTGGTTAATTTAGGGAAATCATGTTCTATATTTGTGATGGATGAATATAGAAGATGAGTGCATGCCAAGTTACCTTGGCTTATATATATGGGATTGGTCTCCAAGGGACAAGACAAGGAAAAAGAATCTATGCTGCATACATGTGTTGATAGCAGCAATTCTGCCCCTCTCCCTAATACTTCCATCGATTAGAGAGAGATAGTGCTTTTGTTAAGGCTAAAGGCATCAAAGGGCAAGTCTTGAACCCTTGGAAGGTCTCCTCCCACCTTGGTGCTTCTCTAAGGACATCAAGGATCTCAGCAATCAAGCAAGACGTGCTCTGCATCAAAGATCTTGGCCGTAGCTATGGATTCAGGTATGCTTCCGCTCTAAAGATTATTTTTCGGTGTTTTGGAACGGTCCGTTTCAGGACTGGGGCGGCCCGTTCCACTGCTGGTTCAACGAGTTATTCAGTAATTATGTTGGTTTGCTATTTGACCTGTTAGAATTGTTATTCCTTTGTCTTTCATGCAAACCCTAAATCCCTTCAAGTGGTATCAGAGCCACTCGTCTTGAGCCTAGCAGTATAACACAAAATTCAAAATTGTTGTTTGATTTTTGGTGAATTTGAATTGATCTGAATTGCTTTGGATTTCTGGCATATTTAGGGCGGTCCGTTTCATGGCTCGAACGGACCGTTCCGTTCTTCTAGCAATTGTTTATGAACTGTTTTGAACTGTTTATTATTTGTTTGATTGATTATGCCAGATCTGATTGTGTTTTGCTTTTCTTGAGAAAAAGGTTTTGAAAATCAAGTTATGTTTTAAGGAATTTCAAAATCATTAAGTTTCAATTTGATTGAAAAGGATTTTCTTGAGAAATTAAGTTAAGTTTTTGAAAATAAAGTTAAGGATTTTATAAAGTTTCAAAATCGTTAAATCTGACCTAATGGATGATTTAGATTTAGAGTAGTTTGTCAGGATAGGAGAGAAATCATTAGGGTTTCTCGACCTAGATTAGGACGACGTCTTTCTACTCTTTCTGCGGTTTTCCAGGCGGATCGTTCCATCCTGGGACGGTCCGTTCCACTTTGGGGCGGTGCGTTTCTGGACTGAGACGGCCCGTTTCCTCTTCAGTTTTGGTTGCAAACTGTTAGGTATTGACCAGGTTAGGACGGTCCGTTCCAATACTAGGGCGGTCCGTTCCAGAACCAGACTAGGTAGGAATTTAAGCCGAATTTAGGGTAGTTTTTGTGTTGTTTATACCGGTTAGGTACAAATGACACTTTTATGCATTCTCCCCTTCTTATCTTTGCCATGGTATTCAATAGTAAGAGCTGTAAGCGTTGGGTTACACCAAGTTGTCATGAGGACAAGTTCTGTCGCAGAAAATAAGGTCGGCGCCTAAGTGTCCATATGACCCTGGCCTTTTCTGGGAATCTTGCCTGGACATGGTGTAATTTCAATGGCTGCTGGCTGAACGGGATACCATCGCATTCTTTTCTTACCTTAATGTAAATCATACTGGACTGTATGAGTTGCATGTCTCTTTGGTTCCTTTCTGGTCTATTTGGGGCGGACCGTCCTCTCACCAAAACGGTCCGTTCCAGGTTAGTTTGGTTCGCATGATTACCATGCAATCCAATTTGAGTATGCCATAAGGTTTGCAACTGGGTCTTAAGTCTATATCATCCTAGGTCAGTATTAGGTTAGGCTTTTCATATTAAGATTGATGTGCAAAATGAAAAGTCTAAGATTAAGGTATATTTTAAATCAAATATAAGGGTAACTTTGGTTGTATTTAAGCAGTTGGGCCAACCCTAATGTCATCCCACTAATGGGCTCTCATATTAACGGTTGTCTCAAAGGCCCAAATACAAGAGGATTAAGGTGCATGTAACTTTTAAATTATGGATCGGCCCAAAGGAAGGACATAATTTAAAAGGCTACATGTACAATGTTTGGGTAGAATCAAATGGGTAATGATTGTGAGGTGTTACATATAATTAATTAATCGGCCCAAAGGAAGATTAATTAATTGATATGTTATGAATCGTTACATTTGATACTACACCTAGTTGATTGAAGTTTGTAAGAAGATCTCTCAGAGCGCTTGCAAATGGATAAAGGCTAGTAGATGGGATTAAGACCTTTATATTTCTCTTATGATTTATCTTATACATTTCAGTTATTAATTAGTGTATTTTGTCTTTGGTTTATTTTAGCAAATATTCCAGCTAGCATTAACAGCATACCCATGCTAAATGGTTCCAACTTTAAGGAATGGAAAGAGAACTTATTGATAGTTCTCGGTTGTCTAGATCTAGACTTTGCATTAAGGGAGGATAAACCATCTGAGATTGTTGCTAAAAGCACACAACAGCATATTCAAAATGTTGCTCAGTGGAATCGCTCCAATCGCATGGTCCTTATGATCATTAAGAAGACAATTCCGGAGGCATTCAGGGGTACCATTTCTGATTCCGATCCAGCTAAGGTTTACTTGGAAGAAATTGAGAAGAGATTTGCCAAGAGTGAAAAATCGGAAATTTGCACACTCATGGCTAAACTCACCTCTATGAAGTATAATGGAAAAGGCAACATTCGTGAGTACACTTTGGAAGTGTCAAATCTAGCTTCAAAATTACAAGCCCTCAAGTTAGACATATCTGAAGAAATTCAGGTGTGTCTAGTGCTTAACTCTCTCCCTAGTCAGTATAACCATTTCAAGGTTACTTATAACTGCACTAAGGACAAGTGGACTCTGAATGAACTGATTTCGCATCTAGTTCAAGAAGAGGAAAGGTTGAAGCTAGATAAGACACATAGTGCTAACGTTGCATCCACTTCCAAGAATCAAGGGAAGAAGAAACAAAATAAGAAAAAGGCTGCTAATTCGGATGCAAAGAAAGAACCCAATAAGGGGAAGACTGGCAAGAAAGCTAGAAATCCAAATGGGTGTTTCTTCTGCAATGAGGAGGGACATAAGAAGTCTGAATGCGAAGGTTACATAGCCTGGCGCAAGAAGAAAGGTATGTCTCTATCTTTGGTTTGTTCAGAAGTTAATTTAACTTCAGTACAAAATGATACTTGGTGGGTTGATTCAGGTGCTACAACTCACATAAGTGTCTCTATGCAGGGCTGCCTGAGTTGCCGAAAGCCAAGTGATGGTGAAAGATACATCTATGTGGGCGATGGCAAGAATGCACAAGTTGAAGCAATTGGGCATTTTAGATTGTTATTAAAAACTGGATTATATTTAGATTTGTATGAGACTTTTATTGTACCGTCTTTTAGACGAAATTTGGTTTCTATTTCTGTATTGGACAAATTTGGTTACTCTTGTTCTTTTGGAAATGGAAAATTTAGTTTGTCTCATAATTCTAAATGTGTTGGATCTGGTTTTCTTTCTGTGTATGACAATCTATATTCTTTGGAAATTATTGTTTCAAGTAATGAAAACTTGCATATAAGTACTAGAAGTGTTAAGCGTAAATTAACTCATGAGAATTCAGGTGCACTTTGGCATAAGCGATTAGGTCACATTTCTCAAAAGAGAATTGAAAGACTTGTGCAAAGTGAAATTTTAGATCCTTTAGACATGACAGATTTAGGCCCATGTATTAGTTGTGTTAAAGGAAAACAAACCAACCAAAAGAGATATGATGCCATTAGATCGAATGATGTCTTAGAACTGATTCATACGGATATATGTGGACCATTTCCTACACCTACTAGGAATGGTCAAACATACTTTATCAGTTTCATAGACGATTATTCAAGGTTTGGTCATCTATATCTATTAAGTGAAAAAGCGCAAGCTTTGGACGCGTTCAAATCTTTTAAAGCTGAAGTTGAGTTACAACTCAACAAAAAGATTAAGCAAGTCAAGTCTGACCGTGGTGGTGAATACTATGGTAGATATGACGGTTCAGGTGAACAACGTCCAGGACCTTTTGCTAAGTTCCTAGAGGAAAATGGCATTGTCCCTCAATATACCATGCCAGGGTCGCCTAGCATGAATGGAGTAGCCGAAAGGCGAAACAGAACATTGAAGGACATGGTTAGGAGTATGCTTAGTCATACTAATCTTCCATTATCTCTTTGGGGAGAAGCGCTTAAAACAGCAGCCTATTTACTTAATCGTGTACCAACTAGAGCAAATAACAACAAAACTCCCTATGAAATGTGGACTAGTAAAAAACATAGTTTATTACATTGTCGCATTTGGGGATGTCCAGCTGAAGCTCGGCCTTACAAGCCAAATGAGAAGAAATTGGACGAAAGGACAGTTAGTTGTTATTTTATAGGATATGCCGAACGATCCAGGGGTTATAAATTTTACGATCCCACTAATAGGATAATATTTGAGACGATTATAGCTAAGTTCTTTGAGGATGTTTTGGTTGTGGGGGGAGAAATGACACATCAGGATATTATCTTCGAAGAGGAAACTATTGATCTTCAAACGGTTAATGAAGATAATAATGATCCATTGAGGACTCAAACGGATCACTTGATTCAGGAAATAGATCCTGTTCCAAATCCTATGGACTTGGATGTTGGAAATAATCAAGTAGAAGATAATGATGTCATTGAACAACTGCAAACAACTCAAGAACATGTGCGTAGAAAATCCACTAGAGAGAAAAGACCAGCAATACCTAAAGATTATGTGGTCTATCTCCAAGAACATGAGTATGACATAGGGATGAACGAAGATCCTCATGATCTTCGTTCTGCTTTGGATAGTCAAAACTCACAAAAGTGGATTGAAGCCATGAATGAGGAGATAAAGTCAATGTATGACAATGATGTATGGGACTTAGTACCATTACCAGAAGGAAAGAAACCAATTGGTTGCAAATGGATATTTAAAACCAAGAAGGATTCTAAGGGTAATGTGGAAAGGTATAAGGCACGTCTTGTCGCTAAGGGCTTTACTCAAAAGGAAGGTATTGATTACAAAGAGACTTTCTCTCCAGTTTCATCGAAAGACTCTTTTAGAGTAATCATGGCACTTGTGGCACATTTAGATCTTGAGCTTCATCAAATGGATGTTAAGACTGCGTTTCTCAATGGAGACATTGATGAAACCATTTATATGGTGCAACCACCCCACTTTGTATCGGATGATCCAAAGAAAATGGTTTGCAAACTTAAGAAATCCATTTATGGGCTCAAACAAGCGTCTCGACAATGGTATCATAAATTCCATCGAGTGATTCTCTCATTTGGTTTCGAGAGTAACCCGGCGGATGATTGTATATACCATAAGTTCAGTGGGAGTAAATATTCTTTCTTGGTTTTGTATGTAGATGATATACTGCTTGCCACAAATGATAAGGATATGTTGCATGAGACTAAGAAATTTCTATTTAGGCATTTTGAAATGAAAGATCTTGGTGATGCATCATACGTGTTAGGCCTAAAGATAATTAGAGATCGCTCTCAAGGTATCTTGGGTCTATCACAAAAGGCCTATATCGATCAAGTACTCAAGCGGTATGATTTGGAAAAATGCAAACCAACAGAGACCCCTGTTGCTAAAGGGGACAAGTTCAGTCTTGAACAATGTCCTAAAACAGAGTTGGAAAAAGGGCAAGTAAAGGACAATAAGTATTCTTCCATGGTTGGAAGCATAATGTATGCCCAAGTGTGTACACGTCCAGATATTGCCTTTATTACAGGAATGTTAGGAAGATATTTGCATAATCCAGGTGTTCAGCACATTCAGGCAGCAAAACGAGTTTTAAGATATCTTCAGAAAACTAAAGACTATATGCTAGTATATCGGAGATCAGATAGGCTGGAGGTCATAGGATATTCTGATTCCGATTTTGCGGGATGTCGAGATAGCTTGAAGTCAACCACGGGGTTCATCTTTATGATGGCTGGTGGAGCTGTTTCATGGAAGAGTGCCAAACAATCCCTTGTGGCACCTTCAACCATGGCAGCAGAATGTATAGCTTGCTATGAGGCATCATTATTTGGGACATGGTTGCAAAATTTTGTCACTGCGCTGCGTGTAGTGGACTCTATCAAGACTCCACTTAAGATTTATTGTGACAATAACTCAGCAGTCATGTATGCTAACAACAACAGAAGCTCAGCCAACTCGAAGCACATCGACATTAAGTTTCTGTCTGTTAAGCAAAAGGTTGAGAATGACGAATTATCTATCCAGCACATAGGAACAAACTCAATGATTGCGGATCCACTCACTAAAGCATTAATACCCAAGCAGTTTCTGAAACATGTAACTAATATGGGTGTAATTTCAGTTGAGGATTCTAGGCTTTAGTGGGAGTTTTGTTCAGTGGGAGTGCTAGATTAGATAATGGTTACAGTTTATTCAGTTCCAGTGTATTATGTAAAGAATTTCTGCAGAAATGAATAAAGTTTCAGTTTTCAGTTTTCAGTTTCAGTTTTCATTCTCAATCTATTTAAGTTGACCTCACTTCAGTTTCAGGGTGACCAATAAAGTTAGAAAATTTACACGTCACAGTCACATTTACGTGTATTTTCCACACCACTTATACACATTTAAATTCAATGTCATTCATTTATTGTGATATTGAGATCATTGTGGGTTGAGTTACGACGGCTTTACAGGATTAGAAACCTGTAATGGCTATAATGTGACAAAAGCTTCCTTGGTCCTTTATCATTATGAATGATGGACGGAATTGGAGTACAAAACTTATTACCATAAATCAGGAGCTCATTTAAGTTAAGCGTAATTAAATAACATTAAGCATAATTGCCCAAGTGGGAGATTGTTGGATTATTTCTAGCCATATAGGCTGACGAGCCTTGGCTGGAACGGTCCGTTCCAGGATCGGAACGGACAGTCCAAATTCAGAACGGACAGTCCATGGTCTGGTCTGACCAGTCGACTGATCGGTCCGTCCCAAGTCGGGACGACTGCTCTGGACACGTTTAGAACGGACCGTTCTAGGATTAGAACGGACCGTTCCAATCATGCCAGAAATAGAAACAATCTAGAAGGTGGGCTAATTATGGCTTAATGATTCTCTAATTACGAATATTGTTAATTATGGTAATATACTAAACGTGGCTGTTAAGGAAAAGTATGATTTTGTGCAGAAAGTGTGTAGCCTTTAATAAGTGGTTAATTTAGGGAAATCATGTTCTATATTTGTGATGGATGAATATAGAAGATGAGTGCATGCCAAGTTACCTTGGCTTATATATATGGGATTGGTCTCCAAGGGACAAGACAAGGAAAAAGAATCTCTGCTACATACATGTGTTGATAGCAGCAATTCTGCCCCTCTCCCTAATACTTCCATCGATTAGAGAGAGATAGTGCTTTTGTTAAGGCTAAAGGCATCAAAGGGCAAGTCTTGAACCCTTGGAAGGTCTCCTCCCACCTTGGTGCTTCTCTAAGGACATCAAGGATCTCAGCAATCAAGCAAGACGTGCTCTGCATCAAAGATCTTGGCCGTAGCTATGGATTCAGGTATGCTTCCGTTCTAAAGATTATTTTTCGGTGTTTTGGAACGGTCCGTTTCAGGACTGGGGCGGCCCGTTCCACTGCTGGTTCAACGAGTTATTCAGTAATTATGTTGGTTTGCTATTTGACCTGTTAGAATTGTTATTCATTTGTCTTTCATGCAAACCCTAAATCCCTTCATCTACTTGCTAGTATGTTTTACCAAGGCAAATTAAATTGGACTTCGAGCTTATCCAAGAAAGATGAGGAAGGAAAAGCCTTTTTACAGTGTTTGATTCAATTCGAGAGGCCTTCGTTTTACTGTTATTTCAAACATAAATGGGAGTATGGGACAACCTCATTTCGCTTTGTCCCTGAGTAAGGTTGGGTCAATAATTCAATATCAAACGTTCATTAGGAAGAAGTACAGTTCTACAGTATGAGACTATGAGTTTGGAACTGCGGTAGAAAAATAGAATGTATAAATGAAGAACTAATCTCAACATACTTTTATTTATTTGTATTTTATTGCAATTTAAATGTTCTTTTATTTCTCTGAAATAATATTGGAAAGTACTGTTTTGTTAATTCAAAGTTTTAACGTAGGCAAAATTGGGTGTATACCCATGTAATCTTCTCTATTTGGAATTATATATTTATATATAACATGTTGGCATTTTTCGAGTTATGTAATGTAAATATTTTTTTTTGGAATAAAATAAGAATTTTTTTCTTTATTATTCGTATTAAAATTCTTCTTAAATGATGTTCACACACTAATCCGAATAGCACTATATTTAACTATCTTTTTGATAGTTTCAATGAATCAAACCTATTCTTATAATGTTCTTTTAGGATATCACAAGCTATTTGTTAATACCAAAACTAGTTTGCTTTATGTTAAAATAACCATTTTTCATTAATTTCTTCAATTTTTTTTTAAAAAAAACAAACATCGCTTTGGAATGTTGATTTTGTTCTTCTTTTTGTAAATGTGTGTGTGTGTGTGTATAATTATATATCCATCTTTTTTTTTTTTGGAATTGATATTGTACAATATTGAGCGACAACAGATGAACCAATTAAAATAAACATGATAAATAAATTACTTTCTAATTTTTTTAGCTCTTTATTTTTTTTTGAAGTAATTATGGGAGGTTTATCATATGCAAAATAAATTATTGAAAAGTGCGTGAATATTTTCTGCTCAAAGATGATAATTAGACATCATTATTTACTTTTTGAATATTGTAATTTTAATATAAAAGAAGAGTTGTGATAACTTAATGCATTCAAGAATTTTGTAATGAAATTATTTTCATTAATATAGTTAGGTTGGGAGCATAGTTAGGTTGGGAGCTGTATGCAATATTAAGGCTGCAGCTTCTTGTTTTAATTGCTTATTGGATGTACTGGCTATCTCAGTACCCGATATGTTGATTGTACTTTTTAATAGTTTTTATTAATCAATGATCTGGACTTGTAATTTTTTCTATGAAACGCAAAGAGAAATATTATATCAGACACTATCTCTTAAAAATAGTGGCTTAATTAGCTGTACTCATTTCTTCCAATAGATTAGACGCAACTTGTGTTGACTTCTAGTGATCGCAACCTGTCAGGGGTTTCGTAGCCATCTGAGTTACTAATTTACCATAGACTAGTCACTGCCTTTGGGGGATAGCCTAAAAGATTTTCACATCTTCAGAGATATTCTATTGAAATGAGCAGTAACAAAATTACATCGTTAGGAATTATAAAATTATTCAGTTTTTATGTTTGTGTATAGAATACAGACTAACATGAAAAAAATTGTTACTTCGATTTTTGACATGCTAGGACTCACCTTAACTTGTTTACTTTTAATTTTTTTAAAAAAAAAAATAAGCAAGGTATGGGTATTCGATAAGACAAGTATGGATAAAGTTTTATTTTCGTTAAGTTATCGGGTATGGGTATGGATAGAAAAAAAATTTCGTTAATTTAAATTTCGTTAATTTATTAGGTAAGAGTATGGGTAAAGCTATTTCGTATTCGTTAATTACCCATACCGTTATATATATAGTTTATAATCTAAATCACAATAAAAAAGATATAATTGTAAGATTCAATTATAGTTAATAACAAACAAAATCAGAAAGATATAATTGTAAGATTCAATTGATGCATCAATAATTAAAATTACTTGATTAAATTGCTATATTTGATTGAGATAATAATGCATTAATTTGGAAAGATATGATGCTAAGATTCAATTGATATATTAATTTTTTTTTTCTGATCTTCATTCACGCGCTACATTAAAAAAATATGATATTGTATAATTATTAAAAATACTAAACTTTTTCAAAAGATCCCTTTGTTTGAGAAAATATTGTATAATTAGTAATTACTAATTAGTTATGTATTTTTTTTTTACAATTGAAAAGGAAAGATATTATATGATTTTATTATATTTAAAGTATTATTAAATAGTACACTTTATTAATATTTTTGTTTATTGATATTGTACAAATTTTTTTATTGATTTATTAACATTATTATCCATTTTCTACCGTTACCATATCCTTACCGTTAATTCTTAACGGGTAAGGGTAGGGTATGGGTAAAGAAAATTTTAACGGGTACGGGTATGAAAAACGTCTCTACCGTATCGTACTCTATCCATTGACAGCCCTAGCAAGGTGAGCGCCGTTTGCCACTTTTATATTGAAAAGTAAGAACTGTCCATAGTAATACATATCATCAATTATTCTGCGCAATAAACGCACCACTCTCCTCATAATGACTTTAAAGGAAATGGAACCTTATACACCACGGCATTTACCAGTGCCAAACTTCTATCTATATCCTAAATCCAAAAAAATCACTTTTTAGTACCAATATCTATACCAACCAAAAGATAGCAAAACCAGACCAAACAATTCGCTCATATGCGCATTTATGAAGTTTGCAATCGCAACCATACAACACTGGTACCTCAAAAGTTTAGTTTTTTTTCTCATCAAAAAAAAGTTTAGTTTTACTTTAAATAAGCTAGATTTAATTTTTTAACTTGTTTAAAATTCACATTGGACATATTTAAAATTGTAGTTTGCTATGACCTTTAGTTGAATGATATTTCATTCTGGAACATATCAGAGTTCACCTCTGCTGTCTAGGATTTACCGTGTGCATATTAAAATTTATCGTATATCATAATGTTTAGTTCGCTGGAGTATATTAGAGTTCATCAGAGCACAAGATAGGAGAGGTAAATTGTTTATTTGTTAGCCCAAAGAAGTATTGATTGATTAATAGCCACCGAACACTTTCTACCTAAAATTTAATTAAAAACGAAACAAGATACGAAGCAGAAAGAGCATATTGCAATGAAATTTAATAAATAAAAAATTACACTCGAGTAATGACATAATAATAAAGAATAATACTTGGGTAACGCCCCATAAAATAGACAGATTACAACCTCGCAAAAATCAATCAAAATAGTATCTAATTCAATAAACAATTTTAAAAATAGATTTTCCAGATTTTCTAATAAGAGAAACTTTCCAGATTCAACCAGCCTTTGTTTTCTTTTCCTTTTTTTTATTTTTGAAGAAGATTTCAAGACTAAATATATGATTATTTTGACCTGTATTGAGACGGAAGAACAAATCAGTAGCTATGTACGGAGAACGTGCAAGCATGTAAATATTTTATAAGTCAAAAGGGTCAGCTTGGCCTGAAATTCAGCTAAACATGCAGTTCATAAATAGAATCAGTAAACTGCTATTGTTTTCTCATTCAAATAGAGTAGCATCCACCTAGACCACAAAAAAAAATAATAATAATGATTTAACAACAAAAACGGAAAAGCAGAAATTAGAGAGAGATGAAATAAGGTTTCATAAATCCTCTGAAACCATACAAGATTGCTACACAAACCCCCTGGAATGGATAAAGCATCAGGTCCTTCATCTGGCACTGCAAAATTGAAAAGAAAACGAATAACAAAAGGCCTTCTAACAGTCATCTCTATCCCTTTAACAATATTCATCCCAATTTGGGCCTCAATTGCAGCAATCCATTTCCAAGAACTTGATCCAGCCCCGCTCCCTGATGACCATTCTTTTGCTCCGTCTGTTCCTGTGCCGGTACATGTGGACCAAGTTCTCGCATTAACTGAGAAGATTGGTGATGGTCATCTGCCTGCACCAGAGGATTTGTCTTATGATTCCCGGAATGGGTTTCTGTACACAGGATGTGATGATGGTTGGATTAGGAGAGTAAAATTAATAGGAGATGAGAGATTTAAGGTGGAGGATGTCGTACACGTAGATGGAAGACCGGCTGGGGTTGCAGTTACACCTGATGGTGGCATTGCCATTGCACATGTTCAAAAGGTAGGAAAAAAAAAAAAAGAAAAAAAGAGCGACCTTGTTCCCTTATTATATAGATGCTGATCAAGTGAGAGTATTTCCTGAATTTATTTCATGATTCCGTGCTTCCCTATTAATATTGATATTTTGATAGTCCGTAAGGTTCTTTTCCATTTTGTCTGTGCATAGGAATTTATAATTAGCATTTTAACATAGTTACTGAATTTCTAGTAGTAATCAAGAGGTTAGTGTATAGCGGTGTAGCCAGGGAATTGAGTGCTTTGTTCTATTAAGTATTGAAGGTTGTAGTAGGGCCTCAGTGATTAATTTGTTGCTTTTAAGAATGATGCAAAGAGGTTTTAAGTTTCCGTTGTTTGCTTCCTTCATAATAGCTCTTTTCTGTGATCTTCAATATTTGTGGAGAATTCTTACCTTAATTTGTCTATAATATAATGATTTTTGTGCAAAAATGAGCCTAACAACTTAGCTGAAAATAAATTCTGAACTGTATAACAGCAATAATTCATCATTTTTATATATATTTTTTCCAATCAGGGTCTGCTAAAAGTAAGTCCAGACAAGGAAGTCGAGTTAATAGCAGATGAGGCCGAAGGTGTAAAATTTGGGATTACTGATGGTGTAGATGTAGCCTCTGATGGTACAATATATTTCACTGATGCATCATACAAGTATAGACTTGATAATCACATGAATGACATACTCGAGGCCCGACCTCATGGAAGACTCTTGAGCTTTGATCCCTCTAGCAATGAAACAATAGTGTTGTTGCAAGACCTATATTTCGCCAACGGTGTGGCTGTGGCTCCTGATCAGAAGTCCCTGATCTACTGTGAGACTGTGCTGTAAGTTATAAATAAGATGTTTGAGGATTCAGAAGCTTGGCTTAATTAATTTCTACAAGATTTAGAGCATATCTGATTTAAGTTAATTAATCAACAATTGAGATGGCATCATTCAAAATATTGGCTAGATTTAGAATTTCTTCAAGTGAAGCTCAAAGTATTGAATTGGTGTATTATTCACAATCTCAACCACAATTTATGCAGTAGGAGATGCAGAAGATATTATATCCAAGGCGAGAAGAAAGGAACAAATGAAAGTTTCATCGATAACTTACCTGGTTATCCCGACAACATTAGATATGATGGTGAAGGCCACTACTGGATCGGCTTATCTGCGGTACAAAGTTTTACTTCTTTTTCAGAACATATATTAATGTGACTATCTTTTCTTATTTTAATGTATATATGCTCGTTGCTCAGCAGTTAGTTCCAAATTGAATGTTGCTTGTTATTTATGTTGACTGGATGCAGGGAAGGACAATGCTGTGGGATATATTTTTCAAGTATCCCACTCTTCGAAGAATTCTATATGTGGTTGACAAGTTCGTGACGGTCCCTAAATGCATGAAGGACGCTGGAGTGCTTGGTGTGTCATTAGACGGACAGCCGATTGCTCTTTACTCTGATCCAAATTTGATTCTTTCCACAAGTGGGCTCAAAATTGGAAATTATCTGTATTATGGTTCCCTTTACAAGTCCTATATCAGTAGAATTGACCTTACTCAAACGAAAAGCCCTGAAAAGTGAAATCCCTATGCCTAAAGTTTGGCAGTTGTTAAATAGATTCCCAGCAATAAAAAAGGAGAACATATGTCAATCCTTTTGTATCAATATTCTATATGCAATGTAATCACTGGAGTTGTTTAGTTGTATATGATGTTATTTGTGCAGAAGCTTGTGGATTTGAAGTTATATGTATTATATTTGATACATTTTGGTTTTAGTTGTAGACTTGTAGCTTAAAACTTTTTCAATGGGTAATAATGTATTCTCGGTGTGTTCTCTCTAACAGCGAGCATTAATTAGACATCAATATTTTTTTTTATTAACCTTCAGGTAAGGAACATCATGTGGATGCCATTTATTAGTATTCATTCTTAGGAAAGTTTATGCTTAGCAATATATTGAACATTTAAAGAGGCGCACGGAGAAGGCCGGAGTGCTGAGTGTAACATCAGCTCGGTAACCTGTGGCGATTTACTCGGATCCGGGTTTAGTTCTTGTTACAGCGGGGCTAAAAATGGGAAACAGTCTTTGTATGGGCCTCTTTATAAGCCTTATATTAGCATGATTAACATTACCTACCCGGCCTGCGACAAATTCCAACTGAACCATCAGCTTATTAATTAAAATCAGACTTCTGCTAGCTATAAATTTTTGCATTTATTTTATTGGTTTTTTTTTTTGAATATGTATAAGAATTTATTCAAATTTTGAATAATTTAATGATTTTTGATATTTTTTCAAATAATATTAAATATTTGTTTTATATAAGAAAAAAACTTTTTATCGCAATCTCTGATCTCCAATAATTATGATCTGCTAAAACATAAACGAATGGATAGATCCTTTTCGAATTAACAAAAAAGACAAACTATTAATCTCAAGTTAATTTTTCAGTCCTGATCGTAACCGGAAAAACTCAGGCTCTGATCGTAATCGGAAAATTTAATGCGAGAAACGGAAATGGAAATCACTTTCTCCGACGAAGGAGGCACGGGAATTCTCCTCCAAAACCAAAACAGAAAACCAAAAATTTGCCCTGTGAATTCCCGTCCAAAACAAAAAATTTGGCGTGAATTCTTCTCTTTTATTTTCTCTTCTTTTCCTTTCCCGCTTTTCTTTGAATCCGATCAGACCCCTTAAGATGTGCTAGAAATATCCTTTTCCCTTATGTTATTTTGTTAAGGGAATTCTTACGGACAATCCTTAGGATTGTAATCCCGCAATCCTCGTATCATCCTTCCCTTCACCGGTTCCCTCCGATCTATAACAATCAAATTCTCTCTCCATCTCCCTCTGATGTATAACACCTAGACTCCCTTTCCCTCTCCCTCCCTCTTCGTCTGACCTCCGACCTCCCTCTCCGTACGACCTCCGATCCCCGACTTTCCTCCCTCCCTCTCTCCCTCCAACCTCCTCCGACCTCCGCCTTCCTCCCTCCGACCTCCCTTCCTCTGACCTCCCTTCATTCATCCTCCATCCGACCTTCCTCCCTCCCTCCCTCCAACCTCCTCCGACCTCCGTCTTCCTCCCTCCGACCTTCCTCCCTCTGACCTCCCTTCCTTCCTTCCTCTAGCCATCTCCCGACCTCTTTTCATCTCTTCCGGCCTAAAGATGTTGTAATAAGTAATCAACCAATATGCGAAAATGATCAGATTGTTATAACACGGGATCAACTTATAAATATAAATGATTAGATTGTTAAAATAAGGGATCATCTTATAAATATAAATGATCAGATCATATTGTTATGATAAGAGATCATCTTAAAATCACAAATGATGAGATTGTTATAATAAATGATAATCTTACAAAATAATTGATCGGATGACAATCTTACGACAAGTGATCATCTTATAACTACAAATGATCGAATTGTTATAATAAGGAATCGTCTTGTAAGCGTAAATGATTAGTTTGTTATAAATGATCGGATTGTTATAATAAGGGATCCTATTGTAAGCGTAAAGGATTAGTTTGTTATTAATGATTGGATTGTTATAATAAAGGATCATATTGTAAGCGTAAATGTTAGATTAATTGTAATAAGGGATCGTCTTTATACAAGTGTACGGTGTGGAGATAAGATTCTGTAATGGAGTAAGGGAAGGGAGAGAAGGAAAGGTGGAAGAGAGATGAGGGGGTGAGAGCAGAGTGGAGGGTAGGGGAGAGAGGATGAAAGTCAGGAGAGGAGAAGGAAAGGAGACGTAAGGGAAAAGAGCGAGAGTGAGGAAAGGGGAGGGAAAGGAGACGGAAGGGAAGGCAGAAACTTTTGTTTCCGTTTTTGCCTCTTGGGGATTTAGCGAAAACTTTCAAAAATAGAAGGGATTACAAGGATGATAAATATTGGGATTGCACTTATCACATCCTTTTGTTAAAGGATAATACTAACTTACATCCAACTTTATTATTACTTCAATTTAATTGATGTTTTCAAAATTAACGATCAAACTACAAATCAAAATTTTACATTCCATTTTCATTATTTCATAGGACTTGTATCAAGCTTGGACTAACTCGAAAGGTTTTAGACCTCTATGAACCACAATGTATTTTAACAGTTTTTGTGATAAATGATCAATTTAACAACAAACAAAACTAGGTACACAACCTCCCAGAATGATGAAAAAAATATACATCTCTGAAAATATGCTCCTCAATTTTTAAAAATTAGTTATCTAGCCCTCAAATTTATATTAACTGATCACCCCAGTTTTTTTTTTTTCCTTTTTTTCTGATCACCTGAGGTTACCCCCCCCCCCCCCCCCCCTCCCCAATATATATATATATATATAATAATAATAATAATAAATTAATAAAATAAAATAAAAAATCCCAATTGCTGGCTAATGAGTTTGACATTCCCAACAGATATCATGTATGATGATCAATTCAACCACAATTGTTGGCTAATCATTTCAACAAGCGGACCTACAGAGTACAATACCCATTGTACCCCTAAGTAATGAACAGCTGTGATTTATGAACCAAATTAATCACAGGATAGCTCTTCACTTGATCTTTTGGTAAAGCTGATTTTCTGAATTCCGGGTCGTCGTCACGGTCCTATAAAGAACGTGAGAACAATCAAAATAGGTGAATACAAATACAACCCCCCTTTGTTGAATTCTTCAGATTAGTTAGCTTGACGCACCCGTTAATTCGGTAGGACTTACTACGAATATATTTTTGGACCGTTATTCTACTGACTTCATTATTTGATTATGAACGATTAGTATAAGGGGCCAAGAAAGCAAGGAGAAATTAAAGTCAAAATCAGCTGCATTTTTTTTGGGGGTGAAAGCTTGGTATAAGTCAGCAGTATAATTTCAGCTTTCATTATATTTTTTTTTCTGATTAGTTTAATTGTAATTGATTTTTTGAAGAAAAAGATCCCAATTAATTATTGGTTTAAATTGTAATTTTTATTAGTATCTTTTTAACATTTTATCATTTATAGTTTGCATATACTTTATTTTCAAAATTAGTATGGTTTTAGACTACAGGAATTTGATAAATCCTCACTATTTTTTTTTTCCAAATTACCTCATATTTTATTCTTCTTTATCTTCGCCTAAATTACTTCTCAAATTACTTTGATACTAGCTACTCCAACCCAAAAAAATAATAATAAAAAGATCATTATTTACTGGACATTTGAACCATACAATTTCTACTAACCAATCTTAAAACAAAAATAAGAAAAAGAAAGCTACAAGCCCAGTTTTTAGTTTTATAAAAGGAAATTTTGAATAATTATAGTTATTATAGATATACAAAAGTTCATATAAAATTCACCTTTATTCGAAATCACACGGAGTTCATACACATGATACAATATCATAAGTAGGCAAAATTGTTTTTGTTTTAAATTTACACGCGTTTACATAATTTTTACAAATTTCGCACATGTATCATACTATTGTTGGAGGGCGAGGCGAATACAAAATGACGCTGAAAGGTAGTCAGCGAAAAATAATAAGACAACCTGTTTAATTTATGTTCATATATAATTTTTATTTTTTAGATTTCACATAGTCTTGTGTTAGTGAATGCATGTACAATTTTTTAGATTTCACATAGTCTTGTGCTATTGAATGCCCTTCTAAAAAAAATGGCAACTTGTTTAATTTATAATTCGAGTTGGTGTCCATATTAATTTATTAATGCCCTTCTAAAATTTGTCCTTTGACCTTATACTATTGATGTCAATTTGCAAGTCGCTTTGCATAATGACATTTGAAAATTGCATAAAAAATTTTCCCACCTCCGTTTTCCGTAGACCGTCTTCGCTACGGTAGAAAGTCGTCCATGGCATTGGTCTACCGGTCTACCCCGACGGCTCACATAAGTTCCTTTGTAGTCATTCACCTGCATTAAACTTTATAACAGGTAAAACAACGAATCAGAAACCTGAATCGTCTTGTCAGAGACTTCTTACATAAAAACAACCACAAAAACTGTATCCAACCAAAGAGGAACCAGCTCTTTTATTACTCACCCAAGTAGTTAAAGTCTGAACCAGATCTCATCGATCGTTCTTTGATTCTATCTATATATATGTACAACATCTCTCTCAGTTGAGTAGATTCATTTTCTCCAAAGCAAATTGAAACAAAACAAAAAAGAAATGGCGTCTCCATTTCTACTCTTTCTGCTTGTAATTCCCTTGTGCCTCCTAGTTCTCTTCCTCGCATTGTCTTTCCTGACAAGGCCGAAGCCAGTCAGGATACCAATCAAGAACCGCCACGTGTTGATAACTGGTGGGTCTAGTGGTATTGGGCTGTCGCTGGCCAAGGCGGCGGCCGCTGAGGGGGCCCACGTGTCAATCCTAGCGCGAAACGCGAAGCGCTTGGAGGAGGCGAGAGAGGAGATCAAGCTCGCGACGGGACATATGGCGAGGGTTTTGGTAGCTGACGTGCGGGACCCACAAGCAGTGGCACAGGCTTTGGAGGAGGCCGGGCCGGTCGATGTGCTGGTATGCAACCAGGGAGTATTTGTGCCTATGGAACTGGAGAAGCAGGATTTGGAGGAGGCTAAGTTTATGATTGATGTTAATTTGATGGGTACTTTTCATTTGATTAAGGCTGCTCTTCCCGGGATGAAAAGCCGGGCTAAGGAAACTGGTCTCCCGGCATCCATAGCAATTATGTCTTCTCAAGCTGGCCAGGTAGAGATCAATTTCTTTGTATTTATTTTTTATTTACAGTTTGGTTTGAGTTGAAGAAAAAGGATGGGAGATGAGTGTTTTGATGTCGTAATTTTGTACTGATTGTAGGTGGGAATTTATGGGTACACTGCTTATTCAGCCAGTAAATTTGCATTGAGGGGTTTAGCTGAGTCATTGCAACAAGAAGTCATTGCTCACAACATCCATGTCTCTATGATTTTCCCTCCTGATACAGCCACACCTGGTTTAGCTGAAGGTATGTGCATATAATTTATTAATTTGTTATGGCAGGTGCCTTGTACAATCAGAGAATAAATCTGCCCTGGAAGGCAGGATTGCAGGAATATTATGCATTTCAGATTAATGATGAGGCGATATCTGATGTTGTCCTGCTAATGTACCTAGTTTTTAGAAGTTCTAATAGTTGATAAAGAAAGTCAATCTGATATAACTGTTCCTATTTTAGTTATACGACCCCTTCCAGAGTCCAAACTACGAAACATTGATGCACGTGAGAAGTGGCTTTTGTTTTCATCCTTTGCCTCTTGTTAATCTTGGCTTTTGCCTTTTTGGTGATAAATATATTTAAAAGGTTCTCCTTAAGCAGCAAAAAGTGGCTTGTTTTAATTTGTGTCCACTGTCACTCCCTTTCTTCCTTTGAAAATAGCCTTTATGGTCTCCAAAATTTTCTCCCTTGCTTTTCATTCACTCGGTAAAGCTAGTGGGATAAAAAGTGCCTCACGGATCTTGTGAGCTTAACCTCAAGAGCCACTGGATTAGTTTCAAATGAGGAATTTAATCCCTTGATCTTGATCTGCTTGACAAGCCAAATGTAACATTCCAATTATCATTTTTTTCTTTTTCATTTTGGATAAGATCAAGATGTTGGATACTGAGTTACTTTTGTGCCCTCATTTTTCAACATTTTCTTTATCTCTATTAGAATGCAAATGCTCTGGTCGTCAAGTAGATTTACATCGGTTGTTTAAATAAGCCGTTTAAAGCCAATTTATTAGCTTTTTAGGTTAAGTTCAGTAGCTTCTATGGTGAACTTAAGCTCGTACTAAATTCATAATGCAAATTGATCTTTCTATATTTTTCTTTCTATGAGAATAATTAAACGTGATCTGCAATGAAGTAATGGTAAAGACAAAGAAAATATGGTAACTAATGTACAGAATAAAGGAGGGGTATAATGATCAGTTTCAAATTTTTATTTAGATTTGTCATTTATCATTTATTGGGCTTTCTGAATATCAGCTCCTATTTCCAGCTAAAACAGACATTTGTATTTCCAGGTTAAAACAGAAAAATCGATGCAAAAGATACATTAGTATTGTTATAAGTTTGGTGTATTGAACAGATTTTTATACTTTTATTTTAAAAGAATTTACCTTTCTAGATGAAACTGGTAATTAATATATCTGTTGTGACCGGTTCCTCTCTGGTCCACCAAGAAGCCTGTGATGTGAGGTTGGAAGCAAAAAGCCAAGTAATTTTTTTTTAAAAAAAAGAAAAGAACCATCATTCAGACAGAAACTCCATATGCAGACAATTAATAAAAGCCCAATGGAAAAGAAAGTTTGGAGACATTGAATTTCCATGCAAGTGAATAACTTAGTAGTTAGTCATCCCACCACCTGCCTTTGTTGGTTCTACAATATAATACACATAAAGCATATGATTAAACTAAGAATATATAAAATCAAAGAGCATGAGCATGGTTTCGAGCTGTTTCTTATTTATGAAGTTTTCATTATTATGGCTGATGTAAATTATAATTGTGTGTGTGTGCAGAGCAAAAGAGAAGGCCTGAGCTGACAACCATAATTGCGGGGTCCTCAGCTGAGATGAAGGCAGAGGATGTGGCAAAGAAGGCTCTGGATGGGCTCAAAGAGGGTCAATTTATAATCCCGTGCAACTTTGATGGGACCATGCTAGCTATTGCAACTGCTGGCTTGTCCCCGCAGAGATCTGCAACGACTGCATTAGTTGAGGTGTTTGGTGCTGGGTTCATGCGCTTCGTGGCAATGGGTTTCCAGTGGAATTGGTACTCAACAATTCAGAACTGGCATGCAAAACGGTAACAACCTTATTTTCATCTATCATAAAGGATGAGGCGGAGGTCTTGTTACTCTTGGTGTTTATTATTTGCTTTAAAATTTGCAGTAGTTGTGCATTTTGAGAGTTAGCTTTCTTTATCAATAATGCTCCAGCATAGGGTTGTTTCGCTACTATCTTTTTTTTTTTCTTTTCTTTTTTTCTTTTTTTTGTTGGTGATGGATGGGGAGGGGCTCTGATGCAATTATTAGTTCTCTGTTTTTTGTTCAAGTGGGGTGAAGGAAGGATAATAGCGATCCACTTTAGTGAAGAATGGTTTAGATTCAGATGAGTGACATTGTTTGTATTGTATTTGTAGATCTATTGATAAATTATGTAAATGCATGGACAAGTTGTTAATTAGTATTCGTTGTTTACAACTGGCAATTTTTCTGTGCCATTACTTCAACCTTTACTCTCTTTCAAGCAAACATAGCATTTGCTGTCTGTGCTGTGATCGTTGGGTCTGTCCTTAGATTTTATTTGCAAAAGCTGGCTAGATAACTGTCTCGAATTCATCGTTCAACTAGTCCTATAAAGTATGCATTTGTCTATTTCAGTTTTAAATGCAACTTTCAGCAGCCATCCCACATTTTGACCGTTGTCAAAACGGCTATTTTGAAATTCATATTTGAGCCACTCAAATGTATAGGGAAGGCATAGTCCAAGGAGTAAGGATGTGCAAAACATAATAATTAGGGTTAAGAAGACGACAGTGCAAATATATAGCATCAACATTTGGAAGGCATAGAAATAATAAAGCACCAGCTGTCCAATGCACCATATGGGACGCGTAGGCGCAGTGTTTTTGCAGAGCTATGCCACCAGTTCAGCGTGCAACCTGAGTCCCGATACCAATGTATGGATCTCATGTGGCAATAGCGTGGAGTGCTGAAACTACTGTACTAAGCTATTGCTGCATATTTGATAAGCAGTATACGAACCAGCCATACTATTATCAGCCAATTATGTTCGATTTTTTTTTTTCTTGCGAAAACTCCTGTGAGTCAAACCGGTGTTTCAATTCATCATCTCAAATGTTCATTGTACATTCTAATTATGCATGATCTCTATTGTTATGTTGATGTTTAGTCTTCGGTGCTGATTGCTGAAGATATTTATTGAGATGGCTGTAACAATATTTCTTTATACAATTATACAAATCATGACTTGTTTGTATTGAAGTGACGTCTATTTATCAATTTATCGGAGTATGATGCACACCTATGAGTGGATCATTCCTCAAACTCGCCTTCTACGAGAAAGTCCCTGAATCCACGAAATTTTAAAATGATTTCAAACCTCCTAGGAGTCCTATCAACTATCTATCAAGGAATCATCCGCACTCAAATCCGACATCACATATACCCCAAAATCTGCTAGAAAGGCCGAACCCATAAACCCGAGTTTAACCCGAGTTCTCTTATCTCAGCTCCCTCAACCATTTTACTCCCACGGGCTTCCACAACGAATCCCTTATCCAACTCACACTCGTCGTTCAAAGAAATCGGAATTAGGTCATACTCCCCACAAAAAAAGAAAGAATAATAAAAACAACTAAAAATTTACAATTCTCATTATTTTTTTATTTGCTTTCTGTCGTTAAGTTAAAGACGATCCATGCGCTATAATAGCTGATAATGCCTGATTTCATTTTTTACAAAAGCAAATGAAATAGGATTAAGTGCTCTAGTTGCTAACTGGAAAGAAAATATATCAGGAAACAACAAAAAAGTAGCGAGAAGTTGTATCAGGAAATAACACGTACGCAGCAATAATAACAAAAAAATAATTTATATCAGGAAATTTTAATTAAAATGATATCCGAGAAGTAACTGGAAGCCCACTATAAAGTTATTACATATATTTCACGACTTCCCGACTTAAATAAATTCACAGATCTAGAGCAAGAACAAATCGCTCCTTTTCCTGCCTAGAGTTTAATATCTATCAATTTGATAATATAAGTAATAACATAACTTCATTTCTCTTTGCCAATGGAAACTTGCCACCCAGACATCCACTCGAGCACCTTGACCACAGTCTGATGCGTGCACCTAAATTCATTGATGTTCTGAAACATGACTCATTTATTTAAAGATTGTGCCTTTTTAGCTGTCCATTGAAACATTCATCTATTCTTCTGCTTTGATATTGCCTGAAATTTAGCATGCCAAAATAAATCATGATCTATCAACAGAAATGATCTTATGATTATTGCAACAATAAGTCCAATCTGAAGACAGGATAAACTTTAGTACATAATGTAATGCAATATCCAATCACTTGTGTCACTTGTGGAAAGAAGACTACAAATTCTGGCCTCAGATTTGGACTTGCATTAGTTGGGCCTGGAACCTACTTGGTCCAATCTTGTTGCAATGCTTCTCAAAAAATCGTCCAAAATATAGATAAAAAATAGCAAATAAGCAAAAAGGGTTGATGAAAAGTCAATATGCCTGTCCCATCAAAACCAGAAGTTCAACCAAATTAACGGTTGTAACAGAAATCTCTCCTTGAATGTATCAAGCAAAAAAAACTCACCATTGTCTCTCTCTGCAAAGCTAACCGCTACATGCTCATAATAGTCTTTCCCCACATCTGTCATCCATCAGAAAAATAACAATTAGAACATCCTCCAAATAAATCAATAAAGACCAAAAAGTATTATGCTTTCCAAAATTTCAGCACAAAATACCATGCTTCATAGTTAAAGATGGGTCTTCATCCTCTATGTAACCCACCACCTTAGCTGGGTTTCCTACAGCCATGCTGAAATGACAATCAAAGCAAAAGGAATTAGAATTAGCAGCCACATATTAGTAATCCAACATAGAATAAAGAAACAAAAAACTGAAAAAAACAGGAGATAAATAGTAAAGTGGATAAAACAATTGGTACTGAGTTTTCATAGCACCAGCTTGGTAGCAATCGAGATACCAGTTTAATCATATTTTTCTTTTTCATTTCTCTTCATTTATCTTGTCTTTTTTGTGCTTAACAAAATGTTACTAAAACAAATAAGCCAGTTAACCTGTGTGGAGGCAAATCCTTCAAAACAAGAGATCCTGCAGCAATCATGGCACCATCACCTACAGAAATGTTGCCAAGAACCGTTGCACCTGCACCAATAAGAGCTCCTTGTCCAATTTTAGGGTGCCGATCTCCATTCTCCTTTCCCGTCCCTCCAAGTGTAACACCCTATCAAACCCACCATTCTGAATTTAGGACCACTTCTGCATTGAAGCTCAGTATTTCTATCCAAACTTATAGTTTGCTTTGCAGTTTTACTAGAAAAGGTTGTTGAGGAACAGCTGAGCACAGTAGAGAATAGAGAATAGGCAATGATAAGAATTTCTAACTCTGTTCAGCAAAGTAGAACCGGAAATTCGATCCCCAGTGGAATTTCTCCAACTCCAAACCCCACCTCAATAAATTAGATATTCTGGGCTGGTGGAATAGAGAAGGGCCTCAGTACAAAATTCTACTCTACCTACCATCATTACATGCTCTACAATCCAAATAGCTCACTGTTTGACAACTGTTCTGCTTATCCCACCAATTCACCCCCACCAAACATTGCAAAAAGGAAAGGATTCAAGCCCATTAACAAGTATTTTACTCGACAATCTCGACAACATTACAAAAGGTAAAATTTGAAGTCCTAACTTTTGAGAATAATCCAGTGGTATACACATCATGTATACAAAGTACAATGAGATTTGGTGTGTTTTACAGTTAATCAAGCACTATGGTCTATTTGACCCTCTAGTTTCAACAAGATGGATGAATTATGAAATGATACTGAAAATGCAAAAGTTGTACGAAAGCTATAGATACTTCCACCTTCATGCCTATAAACATATATTTTAGTTTTGGAGGCTGTTTTTTTACTTGACTCGAGACATTCTCAAGATTGTCTATTATTTTCATGGATTTCATAGTTTACTTATTTGTGAATCTATCTTCAGTCCTACAATCAATAATGTCAAAAAGTTAAGAGCAGAATACAGACTAGTGTGTAGAGTAAGCTTGCCTGCATGAGAGAGACCCAATTTCCAACAACAGCTGTTTCACCGATAACCAATCCCGTGCCATGATCCAGTAAAATGCCCTCACCAATTCTAGCAGCTAAGGAAATAGTGCAACAAAAAAAGAAAAAAAAAAAATCAAGTATAAGCCTGCATCCCCAGTATTATTAAGGTCATGTCAAAAAAATCATTAGGGGTAATATGGTCAATTAGGCTGAAACTGATGTTTAAGGCTAGCTAAACTTGCTAGGCCTTGGTTTTGCAATGGAACAGAAACAAGTGAAGAAGCAAATAATCTTAATAACAAGATAACAACAAAAAATAATTGATAAAATTAGTACCTGGATGTATGTCAACAGCAAAAACCTAAGCAATAAAGACACCACAATTAGTCCTCAAGTAGGCAACAAATATGCAATAAATAATGTTAGTTCCTAACAGCACCACTAGAGGTAGAAATAGAACAATAAATGAAAATAAACCTCGCTAATACGGCTTTGCAAAGCCAAGGCCAAAACTTTACGCCCTTGGTTCCACAACACATGTGCTATCCGATAGGATTGTATAGAATGGTAGCCCTGAAAAACATGTTTGCCAAGTTCAATTAGCTGACATTCCGAAAAGGAATATAACTTCCACTGAAGTAAATCCAAGGTGTTCAGTGCCAGATGTCATTCAAAAATTGGCTACTATTGGGAAATGCTGAAATGGAACCAATGTGTAATGTCATGGTATTGGCAGCATAGAACAAATATTAAGTCCAATTGAGCTTAATTAAGCCTCACTTTTGGCACAAAACAATTAGGTGCATAATTAAGTTTTCATTCAGTAATTTTGGATACAACAATGAAGATAAACCCATACTTTTAGATACAACAATGCCCAACTGTACTGTGCGCAAGCTGGATCTCTATCTTTGAAGGCCTGGAGAATACAACAATTCCAACAATCAGCAAAAGCTCAGTCTTTTAACTTCATCATCGAGAAAATAAACAAATAATCCTTGTTTGTAAGGTCACGAGGGCTTAAGCACCTGAGCATCTAGACGAATAGACCGTTGGATTTCCTTGTCATTCATCATGACATTATCGAAGATATCCATTAGCTGAGTGGCAAGCAGTGTCGGGTTCTGAAGCCTGTTCGCAAGTACGAAGGACAAGGCCCGCTCAAAACAGTCATGAGATAGTACACTGGCATACAGAAAGCTACTCAAAATCGGCTCCTTCTCAGCCTACAGTGAAAGAATAGTACAGTTGGTGGTTTCAACCATCAATGTAATTTTTAGTGGACATGAAAAAATGCAATCTGATGTTACACTTGTAGTAGGTCCCGGTACAATAGAAAATTTAAGTGGTGGCTGATGAAAATGATTGTATATCTATTCAGTAGAAATGCATAAACAAGGTCAACATATAAAAATAAAGATAAAAGAATGTTGAAAAGGACATAATATAAAATAAACCATTGATCCCCCACCCCCTTGTGGTTCCAAAAGAGACAATTTTAACAAACTTAACTAATGGGAGTTTAAATCTATGAGAAGGGATCTTCAATAAATGACTAAGACTGATTAGATTACTCAATTAGCCCCAAATTGTTACCTTCTCTAATTTCACAATTAGCTGCTTAAAGTGCAGCACCTAGGATTTACTAAGCAAGCATTAGAAGAGCAAATGCAGTAGTTAGACCAAATGTCTCAATTATTGCTTCATTATTCACTATCAGCCTATAGTCAAACACTATGTACACCAAGCGGGACCCACCAAAACAGTAAGCTACCAGTCTACAACAATATGAAATGCAATTTAACTTAACCACAAAAACAAACAAAAACGGTGATTTCACTCACCTCAGATTTGGCTTCAGACTTCACGGCCTCCCAAATTGGGTCCCCAGCGAAATCCAAAATTGTCCTAGAAATCAAATTTCGCCTGGAACTTCCCCTCACATAAATAGGAAACATCACCTCCGATTTGCACCTCCTGGACCCAGTACTCGAATCAGATCCTACACCGTTACTCGAACTCGAACTAGAAGAAGAAGAAGCAGAACCCAAAACCCTAGCCGCCTTCCCCTTCGACTCTCGCTCCTCTCCAGCCTCCATGTTTTGCACAACAACACACTCACACGGCATCATAAATTCAACCCAATTTACACCATAGACAAACTAGAAGAACCCAACCCACCAAGTACAACACCAATTCAGTGGCTTTTACACAAGAGAAGAATTTCGAAATAGAAAAAAAAAAAAAAAGAGAGAGAGAGAATAGGAGAAAAAACTAAAAAGGAATTGGGAATAGAAAAAGAGCGGTCGCGGGGAATTGAGAGCGCTCAGCCGAGTGCTTTATGCAACAAAGAAGACAGAAAGATGTGATTAAATTACAACTCTGACATGATGGTGGGGCTTTAGATGAGAAAGGGAAGACGTCCGATGGGAATCGGATCTTGATAGATGCGATATTAAGCGTTGGATTTGAGCGGGGGATGCGTGATGAAGACGACTCGACTGGAGCAGAACTTTCGCTTTTCGCGCCGTGTCGTTTCCTTTGGAGTTGCGATTCGTGGAGCCCAAAGGTTAACTTTTAATTAAGTACAGTGGCTCCCTGATTATTTAACGTTACGTCATGACAAGGGTGTACTTGTCGGATAGGAATGTGTGAAGCTGAAGCATATAAACTTTTAATAAGAGAGAAGCTTTGGTTTTAGTTTTAAACTTTTAATTACAGGGTAGTAAGGAAAGGAGGAACAAATTATTCTTGGAATATTGTGGACATCGTTGTGTCAATTTTCCAGGGATCCGCCTCCAAAATTTTGCTTTCTCCGGATTATTTTTGTGAGGCTATCTCAATTGCCATTATCGTGAAGACATGACATGCATTGTATGATTTAATTAAATCTTATTTAATTAAAAATCCTTTTCCTTTCTTTATTAATCCTTCTTTATTCTCTTTTAGGCAGGAATTGTGATGCCGGACGAAATTTTATGTTTGGGAGAGGAGGAACAAGGAACTGGAACTGGGAACGGACCAGTTTTTGTTCGCAGTTCTTAGTTCGCGAGTTTGGGAGAACTAGGAACAACCCAGTTCGCTGTTCTTGTCCCATGTTTGATAAACTTGTTTTTTCCCTTGTTCACGAACTGGTTGTTCGTGAGTTTACCAAACATTTAAGGATAAAAATAAACCCTATAGAATTGTCGTAATTATGCCCTTATTGCTGTTTGCTTGTATAGAATTGCAAAAGGTGCACCAAGCAATAAAAATGATACAATTTTTTTTAAAAATTTTATCAAGCGCTTCGTAATATCCCCTTAATTATTGGAATAAACATTTTTTCCTTGCTATGTATCGTATTAGTTACTGTTCATGACGAAGAGCAAGTGGGAGGAGAGAATCTGAGTGTGGCACGGCTAGGCAGGAAAAAGCATATTACTAAAGACAGGAATATGAAAATGAAAGATGCCAAAAACACCAATTGATTGTAGAGGCCTAAATCAAGGGGCACCATCCATGTAAAGGTCCTGTCACTTTTATCTGGTGGAGCCAGATTTAGGATCAGATTTTTGATGTTTGTTTGCGGTCATGACTAATGACAGGATTTCTTCAAGATGGGGATAATATTTTAAGAAAAGCTTTTGGCTGGTCCTCATCGGAACATAATCGATAGTAAGATATAGTTCAAGATTCACAACTTCCAAAATTTTCTTCAATTTACGGGATTAAAAAAATTGAATTTTGAAAAGCAGAAGAAAAATATAATAAATAGCCAAGTCGAACAACATTTTATTTTTAAATTATTTTTTTAATGTATTTTATTTTTATAATTTTGCAAAATACAATGCTACCATTGGTTCATAGTCGCTCCGACAAACAATAATTGATTTTTTTATTTTTAACAACAATTCTTAGTCACTGTTTCGAATAAAAGAAAAATTCAAAATTTGTCCGAGCTCTGCCAGTTCTAGAACTTCGTAAGACGAGTGAGATGTTTCAGATATATAACATACACACACATTTTGCAACAGATCAAAACAATATGCTTCACAGGGAAAGAATGAGAAGTTATTATATACAAAGTAAATCCTACAATACAATTATTTAATGCAATCATTGCTACATACAACAAGACAAAAAAATTCACCAAGTTGAAGAAATTCATAGCTACATTAAATAAATTGGTAAATTTTCCGAATAATGGCTCTATATCCTGCAGTTGGCAGCTGGAAAGAAGACAAATAGAAACAAATATAAGATACATTAATTTAAGCTTCTGAACATTAAAAGTTTTGCCCTCTTAATTACAATGAACCTTTTTGCATCAAAGACATAAGACCCAAGTTTAAGCCCCATATGCCATCTTACATTGTTTAACAATTAGAGCTTTTGCATTTCAATCATTTCAAATCTTTGTCAGAAAAAAAAAATATATATAAATAAGAACCGTTAACAGGTAATTTCCTTTAGGTTTCATGTAAATTGATGTCGTGTGCATTGTAGAAAGGTAATCAGAAAAGATACTAAGATATTCCGGCAATAAAGAGAAATACTCACTGCAATAAACGAACTGGTTAAAATCCAACGTTACTCGTCCTTGTTTGCTTGTATCAAAAGAATTGAATAAATTTCTGCAAAAAAATGAAAATCCTTCCGTTTTATGTACAAAAATATCTATCGAGTGAATATCTGTCTAATTATTGTTTCATGGGCAATTTTTATTTGACATCACTATTTTGTTATTTGCACCATTTATTTCACTGGAAAATCAACATTTTTTCAAGCATGCAATAGAATATCTGTCTAATTTTTTCTGATCCTAAATTGCCCATCAATAGGTCAAACATGAAGTACATAAGTATTTCAATCATTAACATCTAACTATATACAGACTCGATTATGGGCAAATAAGGTCAAGTACACATTAAAAACATTAGGGCAAGTTAGTAATTTCTTATTTAACTTGGTTTCCAAGACATGGGTTATTTATGAAAGTACAGAAATCCTGTTTCATTTTATTGGATGGCACATACCTTGCTGATTGCACAAATATACAGAGAGATATGAACCCATCCAGCCGAACCATCCCCATCTTCTTCTCATCAAAGCTCTGAAAAAAACAAGGTAATAATCAAATAACTTTCTCAATTAACTTTATTTACGGAGTAAAGATGATATTAGTCAAGTATAATCAAATAACTTTCTCAGATATGTTTTGTTACAGAAGAAAAATACAAATATACAATTCAGTTTAGTATTCTTTTTTTAAAAAAAAAAAGAAAAAGAAAAGCTAATTCTCTTCATACCAAGTTGGCCACATCATCGACGAACCTATAAGAAACTCTTTGAAAGGTCAAGCCGTCACAATAGGTGATCGTTTGATTATTATATTCTAAACACTCCTCTCACATGTGGTGACTTGTAAGATTATAAATGGTAGGGAAATCTAATAACCAGAGGCCCAGAAAAGTTTCAACTCAAGATCTCCCTTGATAACGTTGAACAACCAGTTCGTCTAAAAGCTTAAGCAGTCAGAGGCAGCGCTTATTTATATTATATTAAACAAGCACAAAGTTATAGGCTCACAATTTATTGTTCCTAAACCTCAATCATGGCCTTTGAGATAAAACTATAGAACTCCCAAAAAGTTAGCCTATCTCTAAAGTATATACTATTTAGAGTAAAACCAATACAATACAAAACAAAAACACAAGAAGATCAATAGCTCCTAAGTAACCCAATGTTCCTACATACAAGAGAAATGACCAAAATGAAGTGCTCACTAGAAATTCTATAGCCGAAAAAATTACCTCACAGAGAGTATAGAAAGCAGGTGAGTCAAGGGAGTAACCAAGCTCGACAAGTGCCTGCAAAAAAATTGCAACAAAGGAATTATTCGATAATACTAATTCACTCTAACATATCAAAATATTCAAGTATAACATAATGGAGTTCAGTGCTAATGAAGAACAATTATTCTTGAAATAATATTGAAAATATTGATGAGACACCAGCACAAGTATAGCATTATGATTTTGTAAGCAAACAACATAAATACTAAATTTTCTATGACGACCCATGGAGGCTATATAATTAACATGAAATAAAGCTGATTAAATTTTAAATTATTATATGGTTAGCATTACTGGAACAGAGAGTATTCTGTAATCTGAAATTAAACAGATTAATACCGCATGAACATCATCTAGAGGGAGAAATCCTCGACCCCTACAGAACCAGATAAATAAATCAGAAAGACATCTAAAGTGATCCTTTATGCAGAATTAGATGTTGCAGTATGAATCTACAATTGCAATGAATTTTGTATTCATCAGATAGTTCATTGTGACTATGTTTGGAGGAGAACACCACCCTAACCCAGGTTAACAAAAATTTATTCAGCTTTGGATGGCGTAGCTGTTTGGAATAGTTGCCAACCCTGCTGTTCCACTTTTCCAACCATCCAACCAAAAATCGGGTTGACAACCATTCTGAAAACCTTGGTTAGCTTGCTAACCTCGCTAAAAAAACTCATGATCCCAACATACCCTGTTAGTCTAAATTAGTAGTTCATTTAAGTTTCTGTAAGCTGTGAATTAAACAGAAGATAATATTTATATTCACGATCGACTTGGCAGAACATACACCCTTAGTCTCAGACTCTCGGTACTGGAATACATGTCGAGGACCAATTTTTGCCAACAGATGACTGATAACTTCAAATATTTGTTTACTAAAAAACTGAGATTGCATAATCAGAAGATAATAAAACAAGTGACAAAGATATTAAAAAATAATATACTAAGGGAGTTTTAATGCTAATAGTTGGACCTTTCAAACTTGGAGAACACTGTTTGAACCTGCCAAAAAAAAAAAATTTGAATTGAAATATGGCCAAAAGTTGACAGATACTTTCATATTAAACCTAAAAGAAATATCATTCAAAAAAATGTATATACTTAGTAACTGCTATCTTCAAGCTTAGCTGGCTTGTAATTGACTAGTTGGCAATAAACAGTACCAGAATCCAGATATGAATGTGCAAATATGCCCCATTGCATGCTCAGTAATGTATGTGCAAACAGAAAGAACCATCAAAGGCATAAACTGTTTTCCTTGACATACTAAAACAAATAGGTTCATGAAGTTACTTACCTTGAGAAGAAACTTATTCAGAGCAAGAAACTCTGCAAAATTAAAATGATTACTAGATCAGTAAAATCTGGTACTAATCAGCATAGAGTTAACAATAGCATTACAAGCAGAATGGAAAGTCAAATGACTACTCACCTTCAAAATTCATACTGCCATTCCTATCAAAGTCATACATCCTGCAAATTATTTTAGAGCAGCTTTTCTATATCAAAACTTCTCTTCTGATCTTTTATAAACAATCAGACAACTCATTCAAAAGAACAGTAAGAGAAAGAACCTAATCATCTGCTGCACTATGGAAAGGGAAAAATTGAGGTTCCCAACAGCCAAAGCGCTCTGTTAAACATTTCCAATTTGAACATAAATCACCAAACAAAGAAATTTTCCGCCAATTGACAACGAAATGAAAACCAAAAAAGTAATTATGCGATCTATCATTATGGGTACCTGGAGCTGAGAGGCGGTGACGTTACCAGTCCGGCTGGAGTCGACCCTGTCGAACCACTCTCTCAGTACAACCGAGTTATCCATTGCCCCCTTTTCAATTTTCAATCGAAGAAGATAGGTAGCTCTTTCGCTGTAGGAATTTGGAAAGAGGATTATCGGTGGCAGCTCGTCTAACAAATAACTTCTACTACTGGTAACGACTGTGTGAATTGGGCAGAGACTAGAGACCGGAGAAAGGAAAATTTGCCAAGCTTCCCTTGTATTTGTATTTCTCTTTGTTTACTTTAATTTGCAGAAAATGGAAGTGTTTTCATGCGGCATCGGCCCAAGTATGTGGGCTGGGCTACTTTAAGTCTATCTAGTAGTGGATTTTGTGAATTTTAGATCTCCCCGATCCCCGTTTATCTTCCGTTTAAAATCAAATGCGTCAACTGTTTGAAAACACAAAACGAAAACAATGTCAATCGTCCTATTGAATTACTCTTCGCTAGTACTTCATACCGCTTTTATACATTTTCTGGTAAGTGTTGTACTAATGAAAAGAAAATGTACACGTTCTTAGTAAAAGGATTGAGATCCTGGATGCAAAAGTAAGCTTTAAATGGTCTGATCTTATATCTTAAATCTGAGGAAAAAATATAAAATAGAAAGATTGTAAAACCAACGTTCCTGTTACTAGAACAAGATTTTATTAAAATACTCAAAACTTAATCATTATCACTGTCTATAGTTTTGACAAGAAAACAAATAGTTATCTAGATGCATGAAGATCCTAATCCTCCTGTAAACTACTACAGCATGTATTACAAAATAAAATATATGCAATTCACAAGTCCTCAACCATCGTAAAGGTCACCAGAAAGGCTAAATTATGCAACTTCCTATGCGAACTTACTGCGCAAACAAAAACAAAAAAGAGGGTTGCATTCTCTGGTCAAACTGTTCGCACCAAATATTGCAATCCATTTTGCACCTCAACAATTCAACAGGCAGGGAGCCATAACACCTCTCTATGCACCAAAAATTCGTGACAAATTTTTGCACTATGTAGGCAGAAATTGCAGTCTCAGATTACGAATGCTGCTGTTGCTATTTTTGCTTCCCATCCCTTTTTCTTTATTTTTCAACAGGGGCTGTGTCTTGACAACATTGTCCTCTATCCTAGCACTTACTGTATCCATAATCACTTTTCCTATAACAAATCGGACCTCATCTGGATCACCTTTCTTCAGCAGCTTATAGTCTATGTCATAATTATCTCTCCTCTTGTTGTCATTTAGGTTGCTGAAAAGTTCAGCAACCTCATCTCTCTTTTTTGTGGATATAAGCACCTGCAATACACAACGCTCTTATTTTAGTTAAAAGCATCGGCCTCTTTTGTAACATTTCAGTACAATCCAAGGATGATTTTACAGTGTGGCCATTTTCATGTTTCATCACTTACATTTGAAATCTGATATTGCCATATCATTCCATGCTTTTTCTCTCTTACCCAGATTTTTAGAAAGAATAGGAATACAACCCTGTTTTCGAGAAATTTGCAAACTTCTGCCTAAAATCTGAATACTTGTCCAGACATATTTCTTGGATGCATGCATTCAACTGTAATTGCAGACATGCGGATGCTCATTTTTAAGGTATACCACCTGGATACATGCATTCAAGCAATGCTTCCAAGTTCATGTGTTCATCTCACACAGTTTTGCAATTCATTTTAGCACAACGATTTTTTGCAATTCTTTGTACTAAAATTGGGTTAGACAAGAAGGAAAAAAAAAACACTATATGTGGACAGCAGGTTGATGTGTATTTTCATATATTTTTTAAAATAAATGACCAACTTGGAACTATTCAAGACTCAAAATACGAAATTACAAACCTTAGGGGCAAATAGGATAAGGACCATCTTGAAAACGCAAGTCCTACTTATGAGTGAATATGCATATTCAGAACATTTCTCACCATCTACTTGCTCTTTTATTTCTTAGTTGGCAGTAACCTAATTTTTGGAGTCTGCCAATACCATGTACAAATTGGCTGCTTTTATGGTATATACCAGAATAATTTATACAACAATTAGTGTTATGCTTACCTTTCCTGAATACTCAGGAGCCTCTGGGAACACAGTCAAGTATTCTTGAAAAGACTCTTCACACAAAAAAACATCAACTGAAGACCTTACAAGTAAAGCGAAATTCAACATCTTTTCCTTCAGCATGTTCTCTGACATAGGTTTTGCCTCACATAGGGCTTTTATTTCAGGGAGGAAATCAACTGCCTTTTTGTTTCCATCCAATTGCTTCACAAACTCCATGGCTTCAGACCATGTCCCAAAGTACAGAAAAGAAGAGAAGGCCCAAACAACTGATGCTTCTTGGGGGTTTCGTACTAAAGCAATGTGAAATGCTAACATTCCTAGCCTGTGAGAAGATGGAAATCAGGAAATACTACAAGAATTAAAAAGGGAATTTGTACTACTACAAGTTTTCCATTTGCATAATTGTGTGGTGACTTGAAACTTCAAAGGTTTCACTTTTGTGTTTCTGTTTCTGCTGTGGTTCCTTATGCCTTATCTTTCCCTATGAATTCGTAATCAATGGTAGAATTTTAGCAAGCAGTACCAGACTTTGCCAGCTAAACACAGTTCACTTTTGGAGTTCTTGCTTGTCACCAAGAAATAAAATAGCTCTTTAATAGTCTCAATTCAGCCATTAAGCAATGAAGTTCAAACAAAAAAGAAAAGAAAGAAACAGAGAGCATAACAGATTATATTGGGATTGACTGGGTTGCAATGTTAGTTGCACAGTTTCTAAAGGAAGTAAGGGACAACAACCCTTCCATGTTCAAATTATAGTCCTTCAAAATCAATTACCACATAGTTTTTCTATAACTCAGGTCATCAGTTCACAATGCAAAGTGTGAAATATTTGGATATTTTAAAAAAAACAATGGTAAACTCTTACCATAAAGTGCAATTGCAAGGTCGATCTGGGGAAAGCAACATATCTAGGCTTGAAAACAATTTCTGTAAGGGTCGAAAGGAAGAGCACAAATCAAATTATCATAATCAAAAGCAGTTGTTATTACTACAAATTATTCTACTCTCAATTATCAGATCAAGAATCAAATTTTGAATCACAATTTTAGATTAAGCCTCGCAGACCCGCAAACCAATCAAATAGGTTTTAAATTTGATGTAAAATGATAATTATAATGGAAATGTGAACATAGCTACCTAGCTTTGAAACACTAAATGCTTTTTTATGAAAGAAGTTAGATCACAGTTTTCATAACCAAAACTTCTAATAGGGGAAAAGGAAAAGGCAAAACTGAAGCACCTGAAAAGCCTAGTAAACTTTTGTTGGTACAAAAAATTGGCAGGAACTAACTAATCACAAAGAAGAGCCACATTAATGATGTGGTGTATAGCTTAACTAAATATAATTCGATGAGACTAGGTTAAAAATCTGATGGAAATGTGAATCTTTCAGATTTTAAATTACTGCCTAATTTGTCCATGAAATAATTTCTTCGTCAAAAAATAAGTAAATTAATAAAACAAAGAACTGAGTAGCTCAGATGGAAAAGCGAATTGCATATTGGTAACAACTAAAAAATTTGTAAAAAGTGAAAAGATATATACATACCATAAACAATGTACTTGTAGAATCAGTATTGTGCTTGCCTTGATGATCTAGATATGCTGCCTAAGAACAAAAATAAATTTGCATAAGCACTGTTAAGGGGTACACTCGTGCTAATAAACATCCAACTTACATGAAATGGGAGAAGAATTTCAAGAAGCCCATATTTTTTTAGTAACTGGATTGATCGTCCAGCTGCACCATATGCCAACATGAAATCTAGTTCCATCAGTAACCTTTGCTACACGACAAAATAAAAAACAACAATAATTAGGCAGTGGAAAGTAGGACAATAATTATAAAATTGTAACTAAATATAAGATAGTATACTCTGTAGTAGGCTCACCTTGGTAAGAGTGGAAACAGAAGAAGAGAGCTTTTTCAAAGCAGCTGCAGTTTCCTGAGAAAACCGGAAACCAAGCCGAGCAGCAATTCTCAAACCTCGCAAAATCCTTGCTGCAGTTAAACACAAGTTTAGAAAGTTTAAAAGTAGTCCTCCAATCCCTCCCTACCAAAGTTTAGAATGTCGCGACGACAGACAGGTAACTTAAGGCAAAATTTGCAACCTCTGCTTATAATAGTTGCCAGAAAAAATGTGACTTCCCCAATTGGTGCTGACTTCAATGTATCTAAGCCTCATTTAATGTTCAGTTGGTGACCAGGTTCAAGGAAAACCAGTTTTACATTAATCAATTCTCTTTTTGATGTTATTATAGCTTGAGGCCCTTAGTCAAGACTTGACTTATTCTCAGTGACAATACTGCTTCAGACCATATAAGCCATCAATATAGGGATTCCTGATCTGAACATACTACTTGATGGCGCATACTATCTGGCAAGGAGTACGCAAAATACATCTCCTCCTTGGCTTTTATTTCAAATGCTGGTATTTGTTTAGACATTCAGATGACCCAAAAATATATATCCTGCAGCAAATAACCACTAGTCTGATCTTAGGTCGGCGCAACACAATCATGATTGTACACGATATCAGGACCTATGGAATACTATTGTGCTCTGTAAGGGGTATCTATAATATTTCATGTTTTCTAGGTTATAAGGGATATATACAAAAGAAATCGCCCCTCATTTAAACTATAAAACAAGGCTACAAGTCCTTATTCAAGTCATACACAGCTTAAGCACTTACCACAGTCCTCGCTGAATGATAAATGGGCAGAAACCACAGTAGTTACCTGATCATAATTTTACACATGAAAAGGAAAGTTTATAAAGTAAATCACACCCTTGAACTTGTATCTTCGTATTTGCCCATATGTACTCGTAAGTTTACTTACAATACGGGGTGCTAGCCCAAGAACAACATTAAATTTTGAGTCCTATTTTTAAGGGGTTTTTGTATGCATTAGCAAGAATCAGGCAAATAATTTTTTTTTGTTTTAAAATAAATAAATAAACCATGATAACAGAACACCATAGAAAAAATGAAAGAATGAAGAAGGAAATACCTTAGATGATCTTAAGTCTTTCAAACCATTTACATAATCATAGACTCTGGATTTGACAGGATCAAAGAATAATCTGGATTATAATGCAAGGATCAAAAACACTTGGTAACTAACCAACGACACAATTTTCTCTTGAATTAAAAGAACATTATCTTTTGCTAAATATAGAAGCACTTACCCGTTTATAGTAAAGTCCCTCCGCATAGAATCCTTCCACCGAACAATGTCCTTTTCACTACAAGTGTGCAGAGCTTTACACAAAAAACCCTCTCTCCCTTCTTCGACATCTTTAATAGCAGTATGAAAGCTTGATACCTATCATCATCCAAAGCTTAACACCTTTGAATAGTTTTCAAGAGGTAAAAGGGATTCAAACTTATGTAGCTACAAATTACATTGTGGTATGTACGGAACCAAACCAAAGGGAGAGACACAAAGCAGCACTGGCCAGTAACAGGCTTTGTTTGGTGTTCAAAGGCAGGAAAGTCAAAGATAAATAAAAAAAAATGGACACTCAACTATGTAATGGCTCAATAAGTAATCCCTGAAGAACAAAAAGACTAAATTAAAACAAAAGAAGTAGAAACATAAGTCAAGAATCTTCTTTGGTGCTACTCATGATTTTTGCAGGGTCTATAAATAAAAAAAAAATAGCATTAAGTAAGAACAAGAATAGACATTAATTCTGATGTTCAATTGACAAACCTCTGTTATGCTACCAACCATATGAACCTGACAAATTGGAAAACGGCGGCCCACAACAATACATCTTCTAAATTGTTTCTTAATCTGCATTACATCAGCATCAGACTGGTAATTAGTTATGACGTACAATATCTACCATATACAACTATTACTTGTCACATCAGACAGATCGGTTCTTGTACTATTTTACTATATAGAACCAAAAACCATTCTTGTTGGCCCTATTTGTATGTAGCCAAAAAAAATTACCAGGGTAGTATAACAGTTCCCAGATATTAAAGGATAAGAAGAAAATGAGATTAAAATTGGACAACAAAATCCAGGCTCGGAGTTGGCATGGTTATTCTGTGACATCAGACCTAAATGGTGTGGTACAGAAATCCAGTACATACTACTTAATTTGAGAAAAACTGGTCGGGGAAATTGTATATCTTCATAAGCTTGAAATAATGAGATAATACACACTCACGAGTATTTGAAAACAGAAACCTGTTTGTTAGTGGCTGTAGTGATGATGTCAAAATCTTTTGGTACTCTTTTCAATAGCAAGTCTCTCACACACCCACCCACAAGATATGCTTCAAAACCTAGATTAGAAGTTTCAGAAACCAAAGGGTAACTTTTTATGTATCGAAAAATACCACCTACTATCAAATGCAGAAGGAATAGTGCAGTTGCATCCTTTTCCCGTTAAATTTTTTTTAAGTTTTTAAATTAATTGTTAAAATAACCCATTCTTTTCTTTAAGAAAATAGATCTACATAACTAGCACTCGGGTTAAAGCCCCAAATAAGCTCCTATTTATTTATAAGGTTTGATAGAAGCAAATTTTATTGACATCCATCAATTTCCAAATATATCAGTAAATTGGTCAAGTAAAGTCTATTTAAGAGTCTAAAGTTATTTTTAATATGAGTTAGATTATTAAAAGATAAGAAGATCTGAGTAGTGCTCTAGGGGAGTCCCTTCTGCAGCTGTATGCCACTTTATCTTCTTTCTTCTCATTGCCAACTATCTTTTATCTCGCCAAAGCATAACCCTGGCTACCCTCTAAAATCCCATGTACATCAAAATATAATAAGAAGAATCAAATAAATAGTATTGCTCCATCGCAGGCATGCTGATTAATACTCAATGGTGTAGAACTAGAGCAACAATCAGCTCAATCTTTGTAAGATTGTTTTGCAATTTATAATCATGTAATAAACACTGCAAAACTAAGGGAACAAAAAGTACAGTAAAAGTCATATACAGAATTACCAACAAAAAAGCACAACATGCCTCCAGGGTGTTCTGAAATGTGATCTAGTATGGTAATTATTGGATGTGAGATACCTTTCCGCTGAAGACATCTTATGATGCCCCATGCTGGCTGAGAAATTGCAGACTTATTAATGCCAACCTGCCTTGAATCATAAGTTCTCCAAGATGAAGGATTACATAAACCTAGAGAATGGAACAATCAAGCGCTACTTCAACACTTCAGTGCTACTAAAATAAAAAGAGATCTTGCAAATCACGTTAATTTACTAAAATTACAATAACTCTGTTCATTTATCAGAAAACACTTATTATTTTTTACTAAATTCAAGGTGACAGACTCACACTCAAAATCCTTACCTTAAATCAAGGTTTAATTAATATTTGACAATATAACACTGCTAATTTAACAGAAACTGGACAAGTTGTTTAATTGTTGATCGTACTATCTGCAAAACCAACATCAGAACTTTTGTTCAGTGACCTGCTTTCTCACCTTCAAGTGGAATGACGATTAACTTTCATTGAACATAACATAAATAGAGCTCACGTACTTGGTGTGTGTTCAGGTTTTGGATCAGCAAGCTCAATTTGCTGACCTAAATTATATTTGACCCTTCATTTTGATCTGGTTTTCTAATGTCGGCCCTAACCCAACAATAGTACTGCATTTAAAAAGTCTCTTTTAGTTGTACAGATATTTTTTTTTTCTTTTTTTTCCTTTTTGGTTCCTTTTGGTGTTTGAGTGCGTAAACCAAAATCTTGTCGCATAAGATAAATGCTTTTAACCTTCCCTTCGTGGTGGAGATTGAAGCACAATCTCAAAAACTGTAAATACAATGCATCCATCTCGCATGCACTGTTCTTACTCAGACAAAGCCGTATTGAAGTGAAAAAAAAAAAGGAAAATAACCATTACCGGCCTCTTGTGCTGAACGTGCCTCGACTTGTTTCGGAACAAGATCTTCGTTCTCTCCCGGAGATGTATGCTTCCACCTCTGAGGTAGAAGTTCATGTTATTTACACGCCCGAAACCCGTTCGATGAAATGCCAATGTGAAAAGTGGAAACACAGAAGTACGTATAAAAAAAGAACCTGGAGCTGAAACGCAATTGAACGTAGAGTGGAGAGTTTCGCGGGAAAGAGAACGAGATCGCTTCGTTTGGTTATTGACATGGCCGAGGCGGCAGCTCATGCTCAGACCACCTCTTGGTGCATTAGGTTGTTATTAGTGCGAAAGGGCACGCTCTGAGTCTCTGTTATTGGATGCGAGTCGCGAGTGAGCATTTAAATATTACCGGACCCGGTCTGATTTGAGCACACTTTTTAATTGATTGAATTTGAACACCTGACCTCAAAATATCTTATTAATTGAATACATTATTTAATCAATTACCCTGTAAAGCAGTTTTCTTAATTTTGGTCAAATAAATTTACTGAATTTATTAAATTTTACTAAATTTTGAAAAATTAAATTCCTCTCTAAAGCAGCATTCGATTAAAAGGATGACCAGTTGACCCCAATAATTTTATTTTTTTGGATATCAATTTCATACGAAATTCTTTGTTGTGCTTCGTTGATCCTACTAACATTTTTTTTTTTTCCATTATATAGGACCAACCATCACTCCTAGTGCGTCGGTATTCACGTGTTTACCTGGATAAATGTTAATCTGTATATTAAAAAAAAGAGAGAGAGAAGTGCTAGTATTTAATATATTGGACGGATGAGTCCGTCAATATATGATCGTTCTCGCGTTTTAAATTTCAAACAATCGATCTAAACCGTTCAATATATCATCCATATTGAAAAATTATAAGAAACCATTTTTTATATTTTTCTGAAATTTTTTACTATTATTTGGTATTTTAGAAAATTCATGATACAAAATCATGGATCGTCCAATAACAACGATTTTCTAAAATACCAAAATAAAAAAGTAAAAAAAATGGAAAAAAAATATAAATTGGTTTCTTATAAGTTTTCAATATGCAGAACATATTGAACGGTTTGAATCGATCGTTTCAACTTTAAACCATGAGAACGATTTGTGTTGAACATACCATATTCATCCAATATATTGAACTCTAGCATTTCTAAAAATATATATATTTTGTACAAGTTCGTGTTTTATCAGAAACATGAATACATTTTTACATGTATCTTGACGGAAATGATGAACAAAACGGAAATAAAATATTTCAAGCGAAAAGAGAGTGTTTTATTATTTTTTTTCCCCTCTAAACACAATTACCATTGATGTACAATGTCAGAGTCAGAGACATATAAAGACTCGATGATCAAGTCATGACTCATGCCAAGTATCTCCCAAAAAATAATAACTAAATAAATACAACCGTCCAAAATTAACTTTCACTAACAAAAGATATATGAATTTATTGTCAAATTTCATTTAGTTGCTTAGTAAATGCTGTATGAATTATTTATCATTTTATTTTTTATAATAAAGACTTTTTTTTCTAGAGAGGCAAATCGTGGTCGCCAAAAAAAATATTTTATCTATCCTCTATCTAGCGATAATTAGATAAACAGTGTCACCGAATAGCAATATCGACCTCCCACGTTCACTTTTATTATTTTATCAGTTAAAGATAAGAATCGGACGTTTTATTATTATTTTTTTTGCATAAAAAATGTACATGATTGAAAAGTAAGCTCAAGGGCGTTACATTTTTTATAAGTTATAACGAACCACTGGGAAGGCCATCTCACTACTAACAAAATTTAGCAGAAGTGATGGCTGGAGATCTATTGCCGTGCCGTATTTAACATCATAAATTTTTTTTACATAATTTATTATTTTTTTCAACATTAAGTAATGTTGTTACGTTTGTGATCAACTTTTTTGTCAAACTAAACAACGTTATTAGAAAAAAGTGACTATAAATTTGAAATTATGTCCGTCGCGATGCGATGCACAATATTTTGAATACAAATATGGTCCAATAAAATTTTTCTAGCGCGGAATGTGTTGTTAAACGCTCTAAAGAGAAAGATTTTTTTTTTTGTGATTTATAGAAACTCGACGTCTTGTCAAAAAAATTAATCCAATAATATATGGCCCAACTGACCCTCAAAAAAAATAATATATGGCCCAACTTCTTAGGCTTCAAATAGTAAATAGATTTTCAATTTAATTTGACCCGAACAATTAAGCCAATAACATGAGCTCGGTCATCCGAATAATAGTAAGTAGATTTTCAATTTTGTTTTTTTTTCGTTAGAAGATGTTCCAAGCAGGAGATTTAATTCAAATTAAAAAAAAGGAGATTTTCAATTTATGTAGCGTCTTCGAATAGATTTGCTTTTATATCGTGCCAAGTCTGAATGGCCTAGCGACAAAGGTTCGATCCGTAGAAAACTAGAAACTGAGCCGGATTCTTCTCAACCGACAGTAGGTTACTTTCTTCGCTGCGAGGGAAGCTGACACCAAAAAGGAGTTACAAAAAAACAAATTTGACATAAAGAACAACTTAACTAATATATAATTATGTAATTTTGAAATATTAACTAGTATTCAATCAAATAACTCGTCGTACCACCGAAATCAGTTTCTTAAAGTACACTCGGCATACGACAGGCTAGTAGTACCTGTCTGTTTCTAAACTATCCTTCTCCGCGTAGAAATGCTTCACCATAATAATACCATGTGGAATTTTACAAAATGGGGCCTTCTAAAGTTGGTATTTGTATAGTGGTCAAATAGAGCATTCTAGATTCTCATTTATCGAGTTGTCCGCAAAAAGTTGACAAATTATATAAGGCCATAGAGAAATAGAGTACTTTTTATGCTATCAATCGTAAAATAAAGTGAAAACAAATAGTAATTCAATTTAGATACACGGACAATCATAAAGAAATAGAATAAATAATTTTTTAATTAAGTATAATTTATATTGCACTTTATCAATCTAAACTTGAAACTTTTGTATTAGTTTTCTCAATATATTTGCGTAGTTGTATTCTTCTATCAAGTTTCTGAACTTGTTCTTACTTACCCGCCCTTTTTTCCCTGGATCAATTTTCTCATAGTTTAGTGTTAAAATAATATCAGCTTCGATATTTTTGCAATAACGCAAGGCTTCTAGAGTTATCTATTTCAATTATAATTCAGTGATTATCAATCCGCAGCTCATTAAATAATCCAACCACATTTCGCATTAACATAGAAATTTAACTATTTAAGGGACCACTTAACATAAAACTCTATACTGTGATAAAACTAAAAATAGTTCAGGGACTGCGTTGAACAATCTACCGTCTTTTTAAAGACTCCAAACCAGACATTTCTCCGAATACAAATATATCCAAGGTTAAATACAAAAAAAAAAAAATTGTTTACATCAATATCCTATTTCTTGCAATCGAAGCTATTCTATTGTCGCCTCTTCTCCAGTTCTCCAACTCTTGTCCGCAAATCCGAACTCAGTCCCTTCTCTGAGCCCGATCCGTACGAACTAGGGTTAGGGTTTTCTCTCCGATATCTCTATGGGAGGTGGCGAAGGAGACTCCGCTGACGATACCACTGCGCCCCCCGCCCCCGCGGCGACCGTCCACATTAGGTGCTCGAATGGGAACAAATTCTCCGTGCAGACGGAGCTTGATGCGACGGTTGGCGCTTTTAAAACTACCGTCGCAGCCAGTTGCGATGTGCCAGCTGAGCAGCAGAGGCTGATCTATAAAGGTCGGATTCTTAAGGATGAGCAGACCCTCGCTAGTTATGGTACGGTTTTTTATAATGTTAATTAATTTGGTTTCGTTTTAAGTTGATAAACTGTTTTAGATTCGGTTGGGTTGTGGGGAACTCGTATTGTTCGGACCACTTACGGAATTTAGTTGTTTTAGATTGGATCTGTATCTGATCTCTAGTTGTAGTTTGTGTATTTGTTCTCATAATTTTTGGAAAAATGAATTGGTTGGTTTTTCTGTAGTAGTCAAATGCCTCGCGATGAAAATTGTAAGTAGATGACAATGAATTTCAAACATCATAAAAGATAGATAGGAGTTGGAACAGGACTAAAAGAGGATATGTTGTAAGACAGTGTGGTGGTTGGAACATGTGAGTAATTAAGAAGGTGATGAACAGTCACGATACATGCTTAATTAGATGAATCTAATTGGCCAGATTTGCCGTTGTACACTGTGACATTCTAAAATTTTTGTCCTTTCCGAGGAGAATGAATACTAACCATATTTTCAAGAGGGAATAAATACCAAATGAGTACAGAAAGAATGGTAATGCTATTTTTGTACCTCAGTCGGTCCTTTTTCTCACAAAGGGGAGAGAGAGAGAGAGAGAGATTCACAGGAATGGAATTTCATCTTATGATTTATAGAAGGTATTTTGTAGTTGTCAAGCAACACTTGGAGTTTAGAGGGCCCCAAATGTTAGTTACGTGCATATAGTAAAAGAGGTGCCGCATGGAATCTTTGTATCAATTGATCCTTGTCTGGAAAGCAAGGGAATTTTTTTTTTTCAATAAAGTTTAAACTGGCACTAATATAAGAAAAAATAATGTCGATACATTCCATAAGAAACTTTGCACGATCACATGTTTTATCTGGCAATGGTATAGCCATAAAGCTTTTTCTGAAAATTGATGTCATATATAGAATGCTACATATTAAAGCACGGAGGTTTTGTAACGTCCTCTGAAAAGTGACTGCAGAAGAAGCTATGCTATGACCAATGAAACTGTCCCTTATCCATAACTGCTAACATGGGGCAAGCAATGTGAATCAGTTACCCAAAAAAATGAAATGTTCTGAATGTATTTATTGTTAAATCTCAAGAATGGTTAATTTAGAGTTAAGAGTGTCACAGAGCCTTCTCCAGCAAGTCATACATACCAAATCTAACAGAACTGTACTTTATTTATTTAAAGGCACTGTTCAATTGGATGTAGGTTTAGAAAGCTTTTATGTATGCCTGAGATGATGATCCACTGGCTGAATATTACCAATAGTATTTACCCCAAGAACTATTAGTTAAATGTGTTTTCATACTGTAGCTTATGCGTATATCTCTTTCTAGCTACTTGCTTTTCCTTATCAAAGCATAACTTCCTGGTAAGTTGTATGTGCCTCTCACATTATTTTTAGCAAGTTATCATGGATTAACTTATGGAACCTGACCAGGTGTAGAGTCGGACCACACAATCCACCTAGTTCGGGCTTCACCTCCCATGAGCTCACCTAGCACCACAACTGCAGCCAACCCGGGAGCTGCAACACAGGCACCTAACAGTGGGTCTTCGCCAGCACCTGGTGGCGCAGGCTTTCCCTTTTCTGGACTTGGTCTTAATGGTCTTGGCGGTCTACCCGACCTTGACATGATGCACCAGCAGCTGAGCCAAAACCCCAGCATCATGCGTGATATCATGAACACCCCTGCCATACAATCTCTAATGAACAACCCTGATTTAATGCGCAACATAATCATGAACAACCCTCAAATGCGTGAAATTATTGACCGCAACCCTGATCTGGCCCACATTTTAAATGACCCCGGTATACTTCGTCAGACTCTCGAGGCTGCCCGAAACCCAGAGCTGATGAGGGAAATGATGCGAAACACTGATCGGGCCATGAGTAACATTGAGTCGTCTCCTGAAGGTTTTAATATGCTAAGGAGGATGTATGAGACTGTTCAGGAGCCATTTTTGAATGCCACAACCATGGGAGGCGAGACAGATACTGCTTCGAACCCATTTGCAGCACTTCTTGGCAACCAAGCTGGAAATCGGGCAGGCACAAATCAGGCCTCTAACACTACAAGTACTGGTTCCAATCCTGCTAGCACTTCTCCTGCCCCAAATACCAATCCACTTCCCAATCCTTGGAGCTCAAATGGTAAGTTTGTATATTGTTACTGTAGTTTTAGTATGATTGAAGCATCTGTTATGAACTAGATGCAATAGTCTAAATGAGGAACTATGTCATAGAATAAATCTAATGAATACCAAGTATACATAAGATAACAAGGAAGATGCTTCAAAAAAAGGTTTGGTGGCAACTGGCCGTTTGAGGCTAACTGAACATATATAATTTACTAAAAGACTTTAGACACTTGCTCTTAAGTTATAAGAGTCCACATGTTTATATCAAGGTTCACCAATCCTCATTACTGAATTAATATCTGAACCAGTGGAACACTAACAAATTGTTCCATAATACTTAACTCTTGCCAGTTCTTTTGATTTCTTTTTCTCGATTCCAAGTTTACCTGAATTTTGTTTTTTGTGCGGTAGTCATTGCTTGATTGTTTGACTTGATCTGAGTCATTTACTGGAAATAAAAAAATAGTTACTCTATCGTACTGATATTTAACTGTTCAGATCTTTTACCTGGGTTCTAGTATGATTATCCATGGTCTATTCTCTATTTGGTGTCATAAAACTGTACTTACATGACAGCTGGAGCGACACAGGGAGGGGCTAGGTCAACTCCATCTAGTGAAACTCGGGCTCCACCAACTGGTGGGTTTGGTGGGGCCGGCATGCCTGATTTGACAGGCTTGCTTGGTGGGGGCATGCCTGATCCTTCACATTTCAATCAAATCCTGCAAAACCCAGCCATGATGCAGATGATGCAAAACTTGATGTCTGATCCTCAGACTTTCAATCAGGTAAACTTTGTACTCTTGTTTTGTATAAAAGAAATTGGCTGTGACATCATCGGATATACCAAAATATCTCCATAGGAAGTATATTATAGTGGAAGATGCTTTAGAATTAGCTCTTCAGACAACACATGCTAATCAGTATCTGCTGATTTCGAAAAGCATTTGTCATTAAACGCACACCTTAGTGATTTGTTTTTAGTGTGTTTGTGCCTTGATTCAAGCTTATAATTAATCAGTTAAGCAATATATAACGAAGAAAAATCAAATTCATGCATGGCAAACCAAATTGGGACTAAGTGGTACCTATGCTGATATTTCTGTCTTTCATTTTAAGAGAGAATTATTCGTGAGCAAATTAGATGTATCCTTCAGATGTTTTCTGTTAAGAAAAGCAATAAATATAGGTTAACTACCTATTGTGACTTGACTTTGTGGCCGTGATTCATTTGTTTACTGCTTGTTTTGCTAGTTGCTCGGCTTCAATCCCACTTTGCGTAGCTTGCTGGATTCAAACCCTCAATTAAGGGAGATGATTCAGAACCCTGAGTTCATTCGCCAGCTAATGTCTCCTGAAACCATGCAGGCATGTCCATATATCATGTTATTGTACAAATGATGCTCAATATTTTTATATTTATAACTGACAGTTTTATCTGAGCATTGGGGGGAAACCATTTTGTTAGGAAACATGCCAAATTGAGTTGATAATTGCCCATGTGTTGTCCTTTTTCTGATTTTTAATTTAATAATTAATGAATGATGCTTAGAACATTTTATTAGATATTTTGGGGCCATTGCAAGTGCAACAAACTATGGGTCTAATTTTGAAAGTACTCAAATTTGCACCTATATCTGTATGTGATGCTTATTGATGTCTTACTTTTCAGCAAATACTGAGCTTGCAACAGTCTCTACAAGGGCTTGCCCAGTTAGGTCGGCAGCCATCAGGCCAGTGAGTACTGTTTCCTCTACAATTGTTTTATAATTATAAATGAAATAAATGAAATATAAGCAGTCTTATCATTTTTTGTTATAATTTATCTTCCAGGGAACAAAATCAGACTGGTACTGGCACAGGTACACATTTTTAACTTGCCTATCCGTAGGTTGTTCTATTACTTTTAGTAAAAAACTAAATCAGAATCCTGCAAGTGAAGAGGCCAGTTAAAGTTACGAAGCCTCTTTTCTTTTCAATTTTATGTGGGGGGAGATTTGTATCGGTACATATATAAAGTTTCAACTGTGTAGAGTCAGTATAGTTCTATTATCATATTAAAGCTAGGCAACAATTTTAGTTTGCTGAACCGGGACTAATGAGTGGAAAATAAGAGCAGAGTATATGTAATATTTTTTTCTAAACCCATTGATCAAATAGCCAAGTACCATATTGGAGGGACATTTACAAATGGGCAGCATGGCCTGCTATTTCCGTATGTTATGTATGTGGATGTTGGATTGGGTGTACAAATGTTGTAGTCTCATGTAATATAGTGACAAATGATAAACGAGTTGCCCTACTTAAAGGTAGTTTTAAATGCATGTTTGTTGTTGAAAATAAAGTTCCAGGAGCTGGCCTTGGGAGCAATGCTAATTTGGAGCTTTTGAGGAATCTCTTTGGTGGACTTGGTGCAGGAGGTTTTGGTGCTCCAGTCAATCAGTCTAACGGTGAGTTTTTTCTGATCCTTTGACCCTCACCTGTAGAATCTGCTGTATCAGTTGAGGTAGACAACTTAGAAAGTACCTAACACCAGTTAATGCTGGAATACCCATGGGCCACTAAAGGGTATTTGGAATTTGAGATTATGATATTTTGAAATTTGAATCCTTACCTTAAGACTGTGCACTGTTGTTTCATTAGAACTGTTACTCTCTATTGTTTTTTTGTGGATTGGAGTTTCCTCATGTCTAGAAGTATAGATAACGATTGATTATGAGTTTTCTTATTTTATCGTGGATAAAATTGGCCATTCTGATGCTCAATTGCTTAATTGATGGGGTATTAGTTGAATTGAGGTATGCTGCAGTATGAATGGAGCTGGCATTTAGACTGGATGCTGGGATCCTGTTAATGAGGTTTATGTGGTAATTTTTTTCTTATTTTTCAGTGCCCCCTGAAGAATTGTACGCAACTCAGCTTACTCAGCTGCAGGAAATGGGTTTCATAGACACACAAGAGAATATTCGTGCGTTGATAGCAACATCTGGGAACGTACATGCAGCGGTCGAAAGACTCTTGGGTAATTTCGGTCTTTAGGTATCTTAGTTGCTTGATAATTATATATGTTCAGTTATCCTTGTTAAGGTATCGTTTTATTGGTGCTACCTTTTTCTACAAAGCTCGTGAGATTTAATGACGAGAGGATTAAGGGTCCTTCCTGTTTTATGATGGAAAATAAATAGAGGGTTGGTTGGTTGATTCAAGGACGTTAAAGTCGGCTTTCTGTTTAGGTTATATTTGTATTTTTCTACTTTGGATCGTTGTACATACACATATTAAAGTCTTTTTTATCTTTTTGTCTTTGTGTATTTCTGCTTTTGTGCTTCTGCCTGCATCATAGTTTTTAAGTTTCGAGCCATAATTTAGGAGTTGATTGCAGTGACTTTTCAACTCCCCGATTGGGAGAGTTGTACAGCTCAAAACTTCTGATATATGTACACAACTGTACGGATGAAAACGGATCGGATAATATCCAGGGTTTCTTCCGATGTGGTGGGCCGAATATTATTGGGCCTTTTCCGGTTGCCTAGGCTCCTTGCATCTGGGTCCGACGACCCAGAAAAGTCCATGCTCCTTGACGGGAGAGAGCTAGAGGAAAGGAACAGACGAACAGTCCAGCGTGGCACAAAAAGCAAAAAGGCTGTGAACACCACAAAGAACCTCGCGACAAATTCTCGACTCAATTCTGGTGGTTCTGATGCCATTGCTCCGAGATATGGTCGGGGTTACCACAGAAAACATTTTTCCCTGTTTTCACTACCTATTTGTGCTTCTCGTCTTCCTGTGGAGTGTGGAATCTGGGCCCCACTCTGTGGGTATTATCTCTTACCTGCCACGGTGCCACCTGGTATCCACAATATTTAATAATTTATCAGTTATCGTTCTAGCTGTCTGATTTCACATTCGGTGAACTAATTAAATTAAAAATCTTTAAAAATTATTACTAAATTATATGCAAGATCGTAATCGTATAATCTGATCAAACTACTTGTAAATAATATTTAAAAAAAGTTACTCGTGGATTATTCCCAATGATCCGGATTTGTAGCTGTATTGCGATTAAGCAACCGTATTAAATTGTGCACGCGGTCCAAGTTGAAGTAAGACACGTGGGCGTATAAGGTTGGGACACGTCAACAGTACCCAATGGTTGCAAGGTTTGTTATAGAAAAGCCCTAACAAAAAGGAATAGAAAGATGCAGATCAGGTTGCCATCCCTAATCTGACGTCGTCTCAAATTTTTAATAGATAAAAAGATCGGTGTGGCGATTGGTAAATATAGATAAGCCCTTAAAATTTAAAATTCCTTTTGCAGAAATATTTAAAGATTTTTATGTAACAAATAAAATGGGAAAGAATAATATTTAAATATTGCACCAGCCAGAAAGAGTCAGTCATCAATAGTCAACATGTATTTAATAAATGTTTTTTTTAGGATTTTAGTGTACTAAACAATCATTTGATGCTCATTGTATTCAATAGGAACAACCGAACCAAGGTAATTGATCTTTACATTCAAGTTTAGCTTCAAGTTTAGGGAACAAAAATAAAAATCCAAGTTCTTCACCTGACCCAAATTCTTAGCTGTTTATAGAACAATTTCTGACTAGATTTGTACTCTCAAAAAAAAAAGCTCCATTATTTTCAAGTTGAACAAGTGGCGTGTATTTTGTAACGATACATCCTAAGTCCGAGCTATCCATTTGCGCCACAAAAAAGAGAAATTTTATTTTGAAAAAGCCTAGGCGCGCTTGTTTATGAATTATGAACACTGTCAATGTGAAAGGAATCTGAAAACCTATATCCCTTTTTCTTTCTGTTCCCTCAATATTTATGCCTCTCACGCAAGCCAAGACAATTTCTGGAATTTTCCCATCATTTATCATCAATTACAACTATTTTTTATGGACAGTTGAGAACTGAGGTCTGTGGATAAGAATTGCAAACCGCCTTATACGAAATGATACTAAAGAAAAAGAAAAAGCGTTATACTAGAATTACCCTATCAACGTGGTTCACAACATTACTCCGTATACCAATATTTCTACAATCAGATCAGACCGGTAGGTTAATTGGACCATATCGATTTTTGGGTAACCGGACCAGCTCTTTGAACTGACTTTGTTCTTTTTTCTTTGTACAGCCTAAAATAATAAACTTAAAAAAAAGTGTATGTTAGATTTGAATTTGTTTTTCTTATATAAAAAGAGTAACTCATTAATTAGAACGGTTAGTTTTAAGTTTTTATCAAAAGATAATATTAAATAAAAATATTTGAATTGGGCGAGCTAAATGTACTCAAAAGTGGACATTGTCCTTTTGTAAAATGATCTCTTAAGATTATAAAAATTACATGTTATTAAGTTATAATTTTTTAATTTTCCCAAATATTCAAAACTTTCAACATGAGTACTCTGTCTCCGTCCCCTTAATCTAAAATCTTAGCTTTGTTCTTAATTAATAAAACAATGATCCTCTTATTAGGTGTGTTTGGTTGTGCAAATATAAGAGGAATAAGAGATGAAAAGAAAAAGAAAGCGAAAAAGTGACACATCCAAACATGAGATAAATTTAGATATAAGATATTTTATTTTCTATTTATTCTTTCTACAAAGAAAAGGTATATTTTTCCTAAAGAATAAGATTCTTTCCTCTCTTCCCTCTTTCTTTTATTCTTATGATTACCGATTCGCCTATATTGAGCCGGCTGAATTATCAAACTGAGCCACCGTTTAATGCTCGGTTCAAGTTTCAAAACATTAGATAAAAAATTCCACACGCAGAGTCCGGTTGGTTTGCATTTATTGCCAAGGAACGGTTTCAGGAAGCAAATAGAAGTTACCTTTTGAGGATTGACCCCATCCTGTTATTATGGCCCTACAAAACTCGAAAAAGCAGCACAAAACCACAAAATATCTGGCCGTCGATCAGGAATCTACACGAATCTCGAAGCAACTTGGTCGTTCGATATCTAATTTCTTCGTATTGGACCAAAAATTCGAGTCGATACAAACAAAAATCGTTCCCTCTTTATAAATTCTCAGTTCCCACACAACTCGAGACGTTGCGTAGGTGTTTCTTATTGGCGAGAGAAGAGAGAGAAGCATAGTACAAAGCTTGGCAGCAGCTGCCAAGCATTTCACAAAGAAGAAGAAAGAAGTACATAGTATTCTGATAAGAAGAGCTTGAATTCTCCATGGATCCCTACAAGGTATAGTATAGCATCTCTTCTTGCATTATGTGTTCTATGTTTAGTTTTTGAAGTGTTTATTTGATTGGGGGTGGAATAAATGCGTTGATTATGAGATCGTACCTGTTGTTTTTGTTTTGAATTTGTGTTACTGTTGGTTGGTGATTGTTCATTTGTTTGGAGAAGTTGAGGAGCTATGAATATGATCGTTAATTTAAATTTTGATAGTCTGAATCATAGTCTTAAGTAGTCTTATCAGTTTTCTCTTTTGGGTCGTTGGTGATTCGAGTTCTGTGGCATTATCTGTCAAATTCCATTGCGTTATCCCAATTGAGTTTTTGTCAAAGCTGCTTTTTTAATCATGATTTCAAATTTGTGGAAACAATTGCTTTTTGTACCTAATTGCTGTAGGCAATTAAGAATTAATTTGGGGCCATTTAATACTAATATTGGCTTAAGGAACAATAGAATATTTTGGGAAAAAGTAGAGATTTGGATTTTTTTTTTTTTTTTTTTCACTTTCCATCGATAACAAGAGTCATTTTAATTACGGCCTTAGTAAGGAGGGAAGGGTGCCAGAACAAAAATTACTACATGTGATTGTGGATGAACTGATGAACTCCACACCAGATAGTTATGCAAATAGGGCTTACCAGAGGGCAGGTAAGCAATTCATGTTTCACAATGATCGACCGATTGAAGCCAATTATAACCCAATTTCTAGCTGTGGAGGAAGGAGAGGAACTTTCTCGTTTGAGTCTGTTGAGCTAATTATTTGGGTTGTTGAAAAGATCAATTAAAGTTCATGCCCAAAATCAACTAAATTCCATGTTAATAAGAAAATTTAATTTATGTATTTAACTATTGATGCCATATCAAAGCCAGGCACACCTGTTCTCCAAGATTTTAAAACTCAATGAAAGTTCATCTTCACAACACGAAGCTTTGACAATTTGTCGTGCATTATCATAATTAATTTTCCTAATGATCTAATGTTAATGTGCAGTACCGCCCAGGAAGTGCCTTCAACTCCACCTTTTGGACCACCAACTCTGGTGCTCCCGTCTGGAACAACAATGCTTCTCTAACTGTTGGTTCCCGAGGTGATTTTCCTTTTTCCCTTTGCATGATTTACTTAGTGCTCGTCACTTACTTCCATGTTTTGGGGTGGCTTTGTAGTCACAACTTTTTTTCTTTTCTTTTCACTCTCCTTTTGTATGGATTCTAGACTCACTCAAATTATATATTGTTAAATTTGTCGTGGCATGGTTGCACTTAATTTATGTACTTAATCCAGTTTCTGTCCAATAGAACTGCAATTACAAAAGAACAAGAGAGCGTTTTGGTGAATTTTTGTAGCATCTTTTGCACGGTTACACCTCATTGGAGCTTTCCCAGAAGCAAAATTCTTACGTTTAACTGGGGGTCCAAATGATTCATATAAATCATAGATTACTGTGTTCCGCAATTGACGCAGGATCCCCTAAGCATGGTCTTTGTGCGATGGAGTCCTTCAAATTATAGTTTTTTTTTTAATGTTTATATGTTCCCTTCTTTTTATTGAAAAGGTCCAATTCTACTTGAGGATTACCACCTGGTTGAAAAGCTCGCTAATTTTGACCGTGAGCGCATCCCGGAGCGTGTAGTCCATGCTAGGGGTGCCAGTGCCAAGGGCTTCTTTGAGGTCACACATGACATCTCTAACCTGACCTGTGCTGATTTCCTTCGAGCACCTGGGGTACAGACCCCTGTGATTGTGCGTTTCTCCACTGTCATTCACGAGCGTGGCAGTCCAGAAACTTTGAGGGACCCACGTGGCTTTGCCGTCAAGTTCTACACGAGAGAGGTGAACCTTGTTTCCCCCTTGTTGTAAATTTTCCTCCATGACACTTATTAAATAAGAAGTAAAACATGCATTCAGATATCCTATTCTGCAAAGATTTTGCTGAGTTAGCCTGATAGATGCTGAATAAATATCAACTTTTGGTTGAGAGTTCATTTGTTCGCATTATTGTCAAAATGCAGCCTATCAGAAATCATGTTATATGAGCTTTTTAATAACTGGATTGATCACGGCATAAATTAATTAATGAAAACTCAATCTGGTAATACATGGAGGTAGTGATCTCCTTTCGAGACTTTAGTTTTATTGATATCCAGAGAACTAAAAACTAAATCAAATTTTTTTTTAATGAAACTGCACATTACCATCCAAATATATAAGTATTATTTGCACCGAGTAAAGGGAAGTCTAGGGGGCTTCAATATAGCTATGAAGGAAACCCCTCATTTGCCAATACCAATAATATCCTTTCTTGGGATTACAGGGAAACTTTGACCTTGTTGGCAACAACTTCCCAGTATTCTTCATCCGTGACGGCATGAAGTTCCCTGACATGGTGCACGCACTAAAGCCAAATCCAAAATCACACATCCAGGAGGACTGGCGCATCATGGACTTCTTCTCACACCACCCTGAGAGTCTCCACATGTTCACCTTCCTTTTGGATGATATTGGTATCCCAGCAGACTATCGCCACATGGATGGCTCAGGCGTCAACACCTACACTCTTATCAGCAAGGAAGGGAAGGCCCACTATGTCAAGTTCCACTGGAAGCCGACCTGTGGCGTTAAGTCATTGTTGGAAGAAGAGGCTGTCGTTGTTGGTGGTATGGTTTTACTTCTCTCAGTCTAATTTGTAGGTGGTATTTGCTAACACTGAATTTTGCAGGACTAAAGAGTAGAATTTGTTTTTAGGCAAATTTTGTTCAGGACTGTGGGAAGCAAAAATATGCAGCTTTAATTTATGTTACCTTTTGGCTTACTATTTGTAGCTTGTTCTCTTGATATTTACATCTACATTTCTATTCCAGGATTAAAGCCAAAGGAAATAAAGTTGGAGTGTTTTAAAATGTAAACCATAGTACAAAGTATATACTGAATAACCTCCAGAAAAATAGTTACATCAATCTGAACAAGTTAAAACGAATTGTATTTTTTGGAAACAAGCTTACATTGGGACTTGCCTGTTCAAGGAGTCTGAGAGCAAGATTGATGTCCCTTTTCTTAATGTAGCTGCATCTTTTGTAGAAGAGAGAAAACAGCTAAACCATTTTGCACCATTTACTAGGTACCAACCACAGCCATGCAACCAAGGACCTGTACAACTCCATTGCTGCTGGTAACTACCCTGAATGGAAGCTCTTCATCCAGACAATTGACCCAGATTACGAGGACCGGTTCGACTTTGACCCGCTTGATGTTACTAAGACCTGGCCTGAGGACATCATCCCTCTCCAACCAGTCGGCCGCATGGTGCTTAACAAGAACATTGACAACTTCTTTGCTGAGAATGAGCAACTTGCATTCTGCCCCTCGATTGTGGTCCCTGGTATCTACTACTCTGATGACAAGCTGTTGCAGACCAGAATTTTTTCATACTCTGATACCCAGAGGCACCGGTTGGGACCAAACTATCTCATGCTCCCTCCTAATGCACCAAAGTGTGCGCACCACAACAATCACCATGAGGGTTTCATGAACTTCATGCACAGGGATGAGGAGGTAAATATTTATGTTTATCATGGCTCTATTGGTTGTGTGCTTTCTTGTTGTTGATTAATGTAGGTCAATTGTTTGGCTTCTCTGACCATAGTTTTTTATTTGATTTCAGGTGAACTACTTCCCCTCCAGGTATGATCCAGTCCGCCATGCCGAGAGGTTCCCGATCCCACCACGTCCTTTGACTGGTCGCCGTGAGAAGGTAGAATGATTTTTTCAGCCATGTGCTGATTTTTTATACCTGATTCGGTCATGTGGTTTGTACACATGTTTTTTTATAGCACGAGTGAATTCCCAAGTTTCTCTTGGATAGATTTAGAACTGGACAAGTTTTTATTTCTTCCTTGCATAATGGAACCATTATTTGAGTAAATTGGGAATGTACATGTCCATCTGACAACAACAAGTTTTGCAATACTATTTGAAGTTTAATAAAAAAAAACCTTTCTTTATGGAAGACCGTCATCATTTTAAGATGCTAACTATATCTAAATTTTATGAATGCAGGTCATGATTGAAAAGGAGAACAACTTCAAGCAGCCTGGGGAGCGTTACCGCTCTATGGATCCCACAAGGTCTGTGCCTTATTCTTGACAATTGAAATTTCATTGGATAGTTCAACAGTGTTGTTTTGTTAATCTAAGATGGTATTTCCTTGTTATGAAATGGTTGGTTTGACAGGCAAGAGAGGTTCATCAACAGGGTGGTAGGTGCCCTCTCTGATCCCCGAGTTACTCATGAAGTTCGCTCCATTTGGGTCTCCTACTGGTCTCAGGTTTGTTGCCTTTTTTTTTTGTCTAGCTTTTTTATCAGTGTTCTTTCTTTTTGAGTGATTCTTTTTATACTGTTGGGGCAAAGAATGTCATAATATCTTATTGAGTCGTAAAAATATTAAGTGGAGCAAACATATATATGGTCACTTGAATGGAGGGCTGGATAAACAAGTCATAGACTCATAGTTGATAGTTGATACCAACTATTACTTCTCATTTATACAAGTCCCAAGCAAACCAGTTCAGTATGCGCCAGCTTGTACTGGGGGCTTATCAAATAATTCATATTGTTGGTCCTGCTTAATATATCGCTTATATTTTTTTCCTTTTAAATTTTTGGTACTGAGATATCAAAGGGTTACATTATAGTTTGGGATACAATAACTGGAAAAGAAAACAATCAACATTTGCATCCTGAAACTGGCACCAATTTTGTTGATGACCAATGCAACTGGGATTACTAGGTTGAAATAGAAACCCTAATCCCTGGTCGGACAAAATTTTTGTCGCTTGGAAGTTTTTTTAAATAGGTCTTGAAGTTGATGCAAATTTACTTTTTCTGTTTCACGCAGGCTGACAAGTCTCTGGGACAAAAGCTTGCCACACGTCTCAATGTGAAGGCGAGCATGTGAGGTTCCATTTCGTTAGCAACTGGAGAAAAGAATGCAATTTATTTGAAAGGAACTTGTTGTAATCTCTGCTATACCAAAGACAACTGAGGTCATTAACTAAAGGAAGGAACGCTTAATTTATTTATATAATGTATTTGGTATAGTGTTGTAATAAGGTTATCAACATGCCCTGGATGATGTTTTGGCTTAATATTAAGTAGTTTCATGATTAATAATATATTATCCATACGGCATACAAAATTTTTGGAATAATAATTTATTTTGGAATGAGTTATATTTGGTTTTAGTGTTTTTAAATCAAAACAAAAAGTTGGCGGTGATAACAAAAACATAGTGTGAGTATCGTCATGTCCATTGGGCATTACAAATACAAAGTAATAATATATTGCAGAAATTGACGGTCTTTTCAAAGGGGTAACTAAGTTTTTCTTTTAATGCGAAAAATGTCAAGTTACGTCCTTACGGGTCTGTCCAGATTTTCAGAATTTCATGAGATTGAATTCTGGAAAGGTACATGTCCTTTTATATCTACAGGAACCGATAATGCGGATAACTACGGATAATTATGTTGCAAAACTAGGTTCAGTACCCATATGAGCAGTTTATCCAAAAAGGCGGCAGAGGCAAAGGTACAACTACATCGGAGTTGATATTATCATTTTAAAGCTCGACTTCTAAATTTGGGCCCATTATTCATGATCGTCTTGCATCATATATTTTATTTTCTTAAGGCGGGTTTAGTTGCTTGGAAAATCAGAGATTTCATGGCAATCTTGATAGATGGGATGGGATATAATTTCTGTGCTGTGTTAGTTAGGCGGTTAAATTTGTTCCCAGAAAGTGCTCAAAGGCTGAAGAGATCTCAGCACTACCGAAACATCCATTGTTTACATTTGTTTCGTGTCTGGTCTTATTTCATATAAGATGATCCCAGTAAAGTTTTAACGAGTGGGGAGAGATATGTGGACAGATAGGTTTGAAGTCAATAACAATAATAAAACTTTCATTTCATTCCAAGTTTCATGTAAACATGACATTTTGTGGGAATACCAAATCAAACCAAGACGGACCAATGATCGGTTGGCCCGTGTATGGAAATAATTTCCTGTAACCCATGATTCCCTGGAATCTCATGAGGTGAAAAGGCCCTAAAGTTTTATATTTGGTTATTATATATCATCAAAATGAATGATAGCAAGCTGAAGGAGCTGTCAGAGAAAAATGCCAAAATGACATATTGAAAATTATTAATTGCTCTTAATCAGGCAAAACTTGGATCTTATAAATTTTATTTTCAAAGCTTGGAATATTACTTTCTGTCATTTATTGAGCTGACTTCCATTGCTTTCAAATGTTGCTTGTCAGCTTAGAATAACGGTGAATATAATCAAGTTTATAGGGTTTACATCAACATGATAGGATCTAGCTGCAGTGTGTGATCCAAACTATCAATTGAACTGTTTTGTGGTAGAGATATGAAAATATATTAGGAGATCTCCAAATTTTATTTGATTTTGTTTTGATTTGCATCAGAATTATTTATACTAAAGAAGATTATTATGTTTTTTTTTTCTATCTGTAAGCCTTTAATTTAAACAATAACAATCAAGTCAATAATATTTATTTTTCTGTTTTCTGTCTGCACGTATCAAAAAAAAATTTCAAAATTCATAGTGCAACGAACACCACCTAAAATTCTATTTTTCTCGCCTCTTTGTTACAATTATTTTTCTGCCTTTGACGCACCCAAGACCTAGTGGTGAAATATTTTTATAATTTTTTTTAATTTGTCAGGTTCCTAACATTTAGCTGCAGCTTATGTTGTTAATTATACCTCATCATGCAGCCATATCAAATTGTGTTTTTTAGTGCAAATATTATATAAAAGAAGGGCACTTAGTTGACAATTGTTGGAAGTTAGAAAGGAAGCGTGAACAGTAGAAAGAGAGGACAAATCACTATACATCAACTATAAAAAAATTGACGTCATCTCATCTACAATCTCTTCATTGTCTACTGCCGACATTAATTTTATATATAATTCATCAAGTTTTGTCCCAGATCAATTATGACCAATTATCAACTGCTAGGATAGGATATAAATCTTACTAAATTGTTTACTGAACTCAAGGCGTCATTTAATGTTTTTTTTATCACTTTCATTTTAATTATAATAGGGAGTTAAATAAATAAGAATACATTATGATATATTTTGATTTTACTTAACTTTATTTTGTATCAATTTCCTTCATTGTAGAGGAAATTTACTACGCCTTTGAGTCCTAGTAATAATAAAAATTAATCTCCATATATTCTCTCTATACTTGTCGTTATCTTGTATTATAGGGTGTAGTTATTATTTTCCGTCCTTCAATAAGATCAAAACATTGTATATTTTATGTAACTTTTAGCAAACAGTCAAAATCTGAAATAAAAGTCGAGATTTTTTTTTTATAAGGTTGTTCGGCGATTGTCATACAAAAATTTTCATCATAATAATTAAAGTCTTAGAAAATTTTAAAGATAAAAAGACAAGCTCACTATGGAAGCAAAAAAAAATAAAAATAAAAATAAATAAATAAATAAAAGATCATTTCAACAAATGCTGCTTCCAGAGGCGCGCTATATATATGACTGAACAACATTGTTCAAAACTTCAAATATTATACACTAGATCCGTCTCAAATTGATCAACAAGTTGGCGCTCATATGACATCCCAAAGACATAAATGTGTTCCAGTGAATGATGTTCTTGGATCAGCTTTCTACTAAAATTATCTTAAAAAAAATTGTCAATGAAACAGGGTGTACAACTGAACCAGATCTCTCCGACCCCCGTCTCATTGGAGACGTAATCTAATAAAAAGATCATTAAATAGATGTAGGTTTGTAGGCTGTAGCGTGCTTTGTCTTGTAATTGTTATCAACTAAAATGCCAGCTAAGGTTTTGGGCCTTTCGTGACATATCTAGTTTTCTGCATTATAGTTAACACAGGATAATTCCAGTTTCCTCTGACAATTTATATGTGTGATCAATAATTGAAGTGGCAAATAACAAAATATATACAGCCCGCTTTTTACACACAATCGCTTTCTATTTGACTGGTTTCTCATCACATATAAAGTTATGAGTTCTCCAATTTGTGACGCAATTAACTTTACGTTGTGAGAACCCTGCAAGTTACCGTTACTGATGAAAATAGATATACACAAAATAAACTCCAAGACCATAACTTTTTCTTTGTTTATAAATGCTTAAATGACGTTTTTGTCCTGTAGTGAAAGTGTGAGCATGACGCGCCCCTTAAAACATGTTATTGCAACTATCTGTGGCTAATTGGATATTTAAAAGAGAATTCAACTGCTTTCCACGTAGTTCATCACGCCGGAAGCTTCTTTGATTGATATATATATGGACTAAATGTAATTCTTAGTATTTTAACTATATGGGTAATATATCATAATTATTATTAATGACGGTTTCCCCTAATAAACAGGATAGCAGTGCTAGCTAGTTAATAATCATCAAAGATATTTTATATTCAAATCATCAATCAATAAAAGCGTGTCATTTTATTTATAAGTATCAAATTTGGTTTTCTTTTTTGGTTAAATGTCAACTATACATAACTTTGATACAAATGCAAGATTGGTACTTGATGACGTGATAGACTTGTCGTATATTATATGATATCTGATGTAACATTACCTCCGACGACTAAAGTATTTTTCATTTTTTTTTACTTAAAAGTAAATTTTATTTAGAAAGATATGCTAGATATCTCGAACATTTCTTTTTCCCATTCCAAGGCTTGAACTTCACAATATTTTGCAAACTAAATTAAAACAAAAATGTGTTTAGATACTTGCGGTAGAATGTACTAATGCGCTATACATGTTAAATTAAGGAGAGGAAAAAAAAATGTGTTGACCATATATCGAACTAATAAAGCTACCATTTCGATGGTTACATTGGAGATAAAAATTGAAAGAATGTTGATATGACCAGCACTTCTGTCGAGATTTTAACTAGAAACAAACATCTATATCCGATATGACCACTAACATTGACCAGCTAGCCCTGTCGAAATTTTGCACCTAACATTGAATGAATGTTGATATGACCAGCTCTGTCGAGATTTAAACTATTTTTTATTTAATACTCTCTTTATACAAACATTGAACTAGTGTAGTGGCGAAGAAATTGTTCTTTGTGTTTTAAGTTCAAGTTGCAAATTTCATCATTAGAAATAAACGAAGTCATATCGGCGAATCCAATATTCCTCTTCATAAACCAAATTGGTGACTACTTTTTGATCGGATCGATCGATCTTGTTCGGTTTTTGAAACATTGGAGAGAAACTAGTTATGGTGGATCAGAAAATTTATAAAGAATATTGGCGAAAATTGGAAAGATCAATATATGGCGGACCAAGTGCGCTGGAGACTATAGTTAATTTATAATATACATTGGCTTATTGGTCTAATTTGTTGGGCTCCACAGTTCACACCAAGACGAAAATCAGAGGTGAGCTCCAAGATATTAACTTAATTAACCTTCCTGGCAAGGGGTAAAAAGAGGCATCTTATTAATAAAATGAAATATTAGATTCTTTCCGCATGACGGGTATAAAGAAACAAACGTCTATATTCGATATATGAGTTAGGTTAGGTGTAATCTTTTAATTTAAGAGGTAATTGTGTTAGGTCCAATCATCCAACTAATCTTGTATTTCTCCCGTATAATTAATCACAACTTGGGTATAGCTTTTTAATTACCCAATTGTCATGTGTGCCTTGCTCATTCTAGGCGTGCTTCCCCATGATTTTGTCTCCCTATGTGCAGCATTGACTTCTATTTCCAAGTCTTTTGGCTTGAAAAGGAATTCCCAAAAAGGAAGTGTAGTTTTGCATACTGAGTAGCGACGATATGTTTGTTTCTTTGTTAATACGCATTTAATGAGTGGAGACATGTAACAGTACATGCAAATTAGTAGGTGCTATAAATACCAAATTTTCATATATGTACACGCACACATAGAGATATTTTATATATTACACCTACGAGCATGTATCTAAAAGTAATGTCGCCTGTCATAAACAAAGATGAAAGGGCTCTGAATCTGATGCCAAATTTTCTAACTGTAATGTAAAGCTTATAAACTAACTTCGAAGAAAAAAAATGTGCCATCTGTTATGGTTATATATGGATTTCAGGAATCAGGTACTGAAACATTTGATTTTTTTCTAAATTCAAATCGAGTGAAAATTTTATTAAATTAAACAAATAAAATCTATAAAATCAGAAAACGCATTATTATAAATAAAACCAATTTTCTAAGAGATGAAGCAGAACAATAATTTGAACGTGATTTTCTTGCTAGATGTCAAATGAATTTAAACTCAATGATGATCACAGCTTTATCGAATCTATGCAAAATAACATGAGCTACTTGAAAGAATCACTTTTTACTGTCAAATGTGTCATTTTGTTGATATTTATCATCAGGCCCATCATCAAGGGTATTTTGAATTCTGAAATTTCATAATAAGATGAAGTGGACCTGCAAGCTTATAAGGCTTATCACCGAATCAGAGCCTTTCACGAACTCTTCAAATAAATAGTTTAGGCATGAATGATTGATCGAGTTCAGCCTTAGTATACAACCCTGGTTTACTTCAGCTGGAGCTACAGCTAACTGGATTTCAAACCTGTTAGATGTGATTCTGGTAGCAAGTTATAAAAAAGAAAAATAAAGAAAAAATAATAGATGATAGATGTTAGCATTCAATCTTCCTTTCTCTATTGTAATATTATTCAAATAATAAAAACACTACTAAATGCAATTTTTGTATGTAGAGCTGATCTACTAACTTCCCTGTGGAAGAATATGAAACAGGTTACCTAGAATTCCAGATTGGGATACAATTGGCCGAACGATGATTTACCAAAAGAACTGTTCTGTCTAAGACAAACCTAGAACCTTTATTTTTTCCGTACGACAGGAAATGATATTGTGCAGATCCAGATTGGACACAAAAATGATAGAAACTTTTGTTGCATTTAATTGTGTTGTATGTATCGAGACTTTAATTTTGAATTCTTTAGAACAATCATTATATATCGTGGCTTATCTCTATGTCGTTTCAGTACAGTCTAAACAGGTTGGAATTTACAAAACCTCCCGAAAGAATTTTACTTGATTTAAACTGTCTTGATATTGTAAAATATGTTCATATATATAAATGAATTCTCTGTAACATACCAGTTGATACTGGTACAGACATCTGGGTATTTCTTTTTCTGTGAAACATACCATTATACCAGTTGATATTGGTAAGATTGATAGTTTTCTTTTTTTATATTTGTATTGTTTGGTTTTTATTGATGAAAATTGCCGGTTTACCGACTTTCAAAATAAACGAATTCTCTTAATATTTTTCTTTTGTTTTGAGGTAAATGGATAGAGTAATTACTACACAAGAAAGAACTCTTAATGTGGATGTAGTGAGAGTTCATATACTACCGTGCTTTCTGTATACTGCACACCGTTAGCTACTTTGGCTGGGTCTTGGCTGAAAGCATCCAATATAACAAGAGATCGCTTCTGGATGCAAGCTATGAAAAATAATATTAAAATTAATTGTCGTGGCAAATGCAAATACTACTAGTCGTCTTTCAAAGTGATGTTGGCCAACTGGAATCAAAAAGCTGTATTGATTGGATAGCTGCTGAATGCTTAATTAAAATAAATTAAAAAGAGTAACTTAGCACTCAGCATGATACATAAAAATTTTCTAAGTACATAAATGTTATATATGTCAATAGAGAAAGGTGTTGGAGATACTGCATCTGGTGTACTTGTCTTTTGAAAAAAAAAAAAAAAAAGATGAAGAGAGAAAACTCTAGGAAGTGTCTTTATCTGTATACGTAAACATTAAGGCTTAATGGGTTAAATTTTGTCTTTATTCACGAGTCATAACTAGTGTAATTAAGAGGAATATCAACTTCTCATTTCATCACATCATCCTAGTGGGACAGCTAGAAGCCATCTATATAATTTAGTCCCAACAAATTATTAAAAATTGCTCTGATTTTTTGTAGCACAAGCACTAATAATTAAATATTTGAGTCCGACATAAGAAGATTACACATACGTGATAATATATATATAACATTCTTTTCAACAAATTTAATATAAAAGTTTTCAATATTATTTTCATTAAGAAACAAGTGTTGATGTCCCCGACACATACGCAATATGATCGTCACAGGGACGAATTTCCAAGGATGATCAAGATACATAGATGACTAATTAACATGAACAAACTAAACACAAATCAACAACCCATATATATATTTTTTTTCATATTGTCCTATTTCTAGGTTTTATGCTTTATTATTATTATTTTTTGTTAAGGTAGAGTGATATTGCCACACCAAGAAAATTATAATAAAATAAAGTTTAATTAAATGGAAAGTTGTTATGCTTTATTCAAACCACAAGAAGCTTGGTTATAAAACTTCATAAAAATTAATACTTGAATATAAACCCTGGAATTGATGGTCCAATCTTGTATCACCATAGTTGAAGATAAATCCCAGGAATCCTGTCGAAGTTGGAAAAAAAAAATCATCATAGTTTTGAAGTGATAAATTAATTAATTAATATAGAAAATCAATCTAAACCAACGATGAATACGAGTCCGTATGTCAGGTACTTATTGTTAGATTACTTACGAGTTTGAAAAATTAAACATAAAATTCTGACTACAGAATTAAATCAATTAAGGCTGCAACATAATATTCGAAATAAAAATATTAATATTAAGCAAATTCATTTATTTAATTTTTTTTATAAATTGACAGGGGCTGCCAATTTGTAAACTTACAAACAACAGCGAAAAAGTAAAAATGAAAAAGCAGAAAAACATTACACATTAAACAAATTTATCCACGCAAGTGAATGATGTGTTACCCTGTATTTCTCTTGCGAATGAGATGTGAAAATTACCCCGGGATACTAAGGCATTCTGCTTCATAAGAACCTGTTTATGAGAGAGAAAAAAAAAATAAACTCCCTCAATACCCAATGGAAATTAAGTGTAATACTTAGAATAAAATATCCAACTTTATTTATAGTTTTATACACAATTAATAAGAGGTATATTTGACAGATATCTTGCTTGTCTCTCTTTTGGGCGTCTGCGTGATCTATCTTGCAAGATGAATACAATCAGAACATATATTAAAGGGCGTCTATTGGATCCAGATCCATTACTATTGATCAACAGTAATCAAATCTCAACCGTTCATTCTTCGCGCGAAATCTTAGTCGTTCTCGTGATATATATATATATAGTAGTGATATAATAGGTGAAGAAAGTTTCTCATACAATTTTTCTTTTCTTTTTGTTTTATCTTATAACTCTCTATCAATTAATGAATTTATAAAAGAGTGTATGCATATGATTAAGAGAGCCAAGAGCTCGTGTATATTGATGTTATATTCAATTATAATTGTTGAACGTTTGTAGAGTAGAAATATGTTATTTAATAGTTTTTTCCTTTGAGAACTTAGCAGGCGCTACTAATTAAGGATAGATAGTGTTGATTAATTGATAAATTAAAGAATAAATAACCTGTCGAAATTAATAATCACTAACCAAAGTCATAGAAAAAAATAACTGCCACGCATTTTTTTTTTTTTTTATCTTTAAAGATGGAAGAGAACGATATAAATTGAATTATTTTTTTTAGTTTAAAAAAGAAAAGATTGAACCAGTATATAGGAAGAAGACATTTTGCACTAGTGATAGTTCCAAAAATCCTGGAAATCGGATAGATAGAGACAAAATAAGAGTCAGGGTATCGTTTATTCTCGTGACATGTACACATATGCCAACTAATTAATGTATATACGTATAAACAAAGGAAAACCAGAGGATAAGACACAAGCTTCATGGTCGGTTCCCATGTGAGGTTCTTATGTCATGTAAATTAGTAAAACAAGACTTATCGTGATTTTAAGGGCAGAAACCCCCCATGAAAAATCTCGCTACAGCAATTACAACTGTGTGATATGGCCACAAAAATAAAAAAACGAGGATCACTTAATGACTTAGTGTCATCGGTTTAGGGCTTGTGATTAATTATTTTTCTGTGGTAATGGTGGTCCAAAAAGGCACTACGAGTTTTTTTAGAGGCAATGATGCACGGAAGTGGGTTGACTAAAAAGCTCAAAATATTGGTTTTTGGAAATGACCCAAATATACCTCAAATTATATAAATCACCTCCAGACTGTATTACTTGATAACTGTGCTGTCACCAGCATGGGATCCATTAGACTCTGATTGGTTCAAGCTAATTGGTTCTGATCATATAAAGTATAAAACTAAAGAAGCACGCATTCTTCAAAAACCAGCTACATACATAGTTCTCACTTGATAACATTAATTAAGGAGACAATCCGTTTTTTATTCACCCAACCAAATATAAACATTGAGTGAAGATCATGTATTCAAATCTCAAAATCCAATTGAGAAATTTTTGTTTTGTAAATGTTTGAACTTTAAAAATAAGTTGGAAGTTAAAAAAAAAATTAAATTATGCCTTAAAATCCCCAATATAATTATTTGGCAGATTCTGCAATGAACTATTTATTTATTTATTTGCATTGATCCAGACAGTTCATTTAATATATTATAAGTAGTTGCCATTGATTAGGACTGATCGTACTTATCCATTTTTGAACTCATTGTAAGATTAAAATCATTTGTCGAAGTCAACATTGTGAGTTGTAACTCTATAATGAGTAATAATAATAGATGTGTTTAAATAGGGAATGAAATTAACGTACTAATTCTTGATTGTCAAATTAATCATTAATTCAATTTTTAAATAAAAAATAATGAAATAGCAGGGTTAGCGATTACTTATTCATTTAAATACAGAAAAATATTTAGTAATATTTACTAATTGAAATTATTTTTAGTTTTTATTAAACCTAACAAATAATACGAGGAAGCAAGTTTCAAATCGACTAGAGAATTCATCCACAAAGACTCGCTACACGGTGCCCACTGCCCACTCCATAGCCATTGAACTTCCTAAATGCCTTTGTTAGTTGAGGTGACGTAGGATCAGTAACTTGTATCTCGTTTAACCTTTTAATATTCGCTCTTAGTGATAGGAATCCATTAAAGAAGTATCTGATATATATAAAGAATCAAGGATTAGAAAGCGAGAGGTTCGTCTCTCACCTCTAGCCTAGATCCCAAAGTAAAGAATCTTGTTCATATTGAATCATCAAAAGCAAAGTAGATAGGAATCTTTTGAATATCCTTCTTAACGTGTGTTACAACTAATAAGAGGACACAACCTACCACCGTTTTTGTCAGAGAAGCCACTCTAATCACTATTCCAACGGACCAACACTTTACCTTCCCTCGGCAGCTCCTTACTGAAATTCCAGTTTTAGCCCCCTTCTGGTTCAATACTCCCTAAATGTTGGCCTGAACCCAATTTAGTTGTTGACTATTCATTGATCAAGTTGTGTGTAATTATTTAAGAACGGTTAATTAAGTTTTCTACAAGATGTCCAAAATTCAATTGGATTTCCTCTGTTGTTTACCACATTTTCTGTTCTTTATTTTTTTTGGCAATTCCTTTGTTTTTTTTATTGACGTTGTTTTATTGATTAATGATTAGAATAAAATTGGCATCTCTACTTTTTTTTCTTTGGACAAAATGGTAGAATCAAATCTTCTAATTATTATAAATTAAACACCTAAAATTCTTCAATTAGATTGCAGATTTACCCATTCAAGTTTATTGCTCTTAAGCCTTAACCACTAGACTAAAGACCGGTTCTCGGTAATTTTGTAACTTTTGATTAGTAACTCTTAATTACATAGCTATCGTTCGATATTTTCATTATTATTTATTTCAGAACTCAGAAATATTTTTTATTTAAGTATTAGTTTTATAAAACATTTTTTTCTATAGAGCATATCATCTTCTTTTTATATAATAATTTGTACTAAAAAGTATTAACTTTTAGCATTCTTTTTTTTAATTCTTCAAGAATAAAATTTACACAATAACATACGAAAAATGATGCTAAGATTCATATATGAGTTTTAGTTTAGTGGAGGACAAATTGTTGTAAATCATGAAGTGAGGAGGGATGAAACAATTCACTCAATCAGAGTTAAAATTATTATTTAAATTTTAATCCTGCAACTTTTTGTTTTTTTTGAAGGTCAATCCTGCAACTTTTTGACTATTTTTAATAGGAAGAAAACGAAGGTAAAAATAATTTTTACCACCACTTTCATAAAAAGTTGCGCTTAATTTTATCCAAACAAGCCTACATGTTTATCCAAACAAGCCTACATGGTTACTTTTACGGGGCTTCCTTATCCATCAGATTAAAATCGGACGGTCCAAGATTGCGCTACACCGTGTGTTGAATTCGTCACAAACCTGGGTACTTTCATTAAGGGTCAAAATGGGTAAGTTAGAATTTCCTTGGCGGTGGGTCCACAGATAGAGAGAAAGAGATTCCATCATTTAATAAGGAACCAAGCTGGAAAGAGAGAGAGATATCTGGGGGCCAGAAACAGGGGCAGCAAGGCAGAGAGAGAGAGAGAGAGAAACACTGAGGCACACGCACATCAAAACTAAAAGATCGAGATTCGAGAGCAAGGACCTCAAATTAGTACTGTTCCATTCGGTTTCCTTTTCCAGTTTCACGAAAAGCTTTTTTGCGTGGGGTTTTAGCATCTGATTCGGTGATTTCTAATTTCTCTTGGAAAACTGCCTTCGAAAAGAGAAAGTATTTGTCCTGAAATTCTTCATAAAAAGGTGAATCTTTTGTTTTTGTTGTGCTATTTCTCTTTTATTTAAGCTGTTGTTTGTACAGTGGGGTCTCCTCTGTTCGTGCAGTGTTCATTACACATGAATTAGTGGTGCTTTTCTTTACTATTGTTTTGTATTACTTTTCGTTGTTGCCATCTCCCTCTAATTCCTTTCTCTCTTTTTTGTTGGGTTCCTTCCCCCGGTTGATTTTGATGTATGTACCACTTGGGTTGAGAAAAAAGTGAGAGAGAAAGAGGGCTCTTGCACCTTTGTGCGCCACAAAATTTGGATCTTTTGGGGTTTTACATGGCGCACAACTTTGATAGTGTTTCCTCAGACCGAAAGGCGTGATTCATATTCCATTGTCTCTCATTTTCACCAAGACTTTACATGCATTAATTCCTTTTTATCTCCCGAGTTCCTTCCCATACACTACACTGCCTGATTCATGCTTGTATCTTCTCATGATACTTTGTCTCTGTTTCAGTTATTACCCGCTAATGGATTGAATTGGCGCCAATACATCTGTCCGTCAATGGAAAGCAGTGTGTGTGGGAGTGCAGATACCGGTACCGGTACCCCTCAATTCCCGACTAATGTCTTGGCTGATATACCCGACATCATGTCAGATTTTGGCACATTAGATGAACTTATGTTGGGTTTGGATAGCCCAGACCCAAACCCGTTTCCATTGCCAAGCCATTCGCAGGTGGTTGAATATTGTGGCGACACCGAATGCGATCCGCATAAACAACATCAAACCCAAACCCAATTAACCTTTCCATACCCTCAAGCTCAACCACCGGGCCTGGCCACTAGCATAAGAGATCGTCTATCATATGCTTTAAAATACATAATGGAGTCACAACCGGGCCATGAACTCCTGGTGCAAATTTGGGCACCCACGACAATTGGTGACAGAAAGGTGCTCACAACTATTGGCCAGCCATACACACTCGACTCAAACTCGTCCCGGCTCTTGAACTACCGATCGGTTTCAAAGGATTTCTACTTTTCGGCTGATGAGGGGTCAGAGCAGGCGCTTGGATTACCCGGTCGGGTTTTTGTCGGGCGTATGCCTGAGTGGACCCCAGATGTGAGGCTTTTTAGAGAATTTGAGTATCCTAGAGTTAGCCATGCACGATCCAATAATATAAAGGGATCAATTGCTCTGCCTATTTTTGCAAGGGGGGATAGGAATTGTTTGGGGGTAATTGAGCTTGTTACCACTACACGAAAAATTAATTATGGTTCCGAGATTGAAAGCATTTGCAATGCTCTTCAGGTACTTTATTTACATTTGATGTGAGCTATTTTTTCTATATGAAATTGATTAAATTTGTGTAATTCAGACTTTATTTAGGTAATTACTCGAAAAAATAATTTACGTTTCATGCGAGCAGTGAATCAGATCAGTCCAATTACTGGGTGCTTGGGTTGTAATAAGAAAGATTTATTGGAGAGCGGTGAATTTTTTTTTCTTATTTTTTTCTAGTAGAATATTTGATGCTTTAATAATTTTTTTTAAAAATGTGGTGACTTGAGCGATTTTCAATTTTATTCTATATTATCTTTTTGTGCGTGAGGCTCTGTCTATTTTTCTTTTCTATAATTGAGCTTGCTGACTTTAATCTCTGTAACGAGGCTATGTCTATTTTTCTTTTCTATAATAATAGAGCTGGCTGACTTTAATCTCTGTAACTAATTTCTAGAAGGTCAAGGTTTTTTGCTTTTGGTTAAATGATTTTTTTTTTTTTTTTGCCTTAGCTTTTTCATTGGCATTTTTTTCGTTAATTCCTGACCTTATTTTACAATATCTATTGTATGTTTATTAGGTTGTTGAGTTATTGTTCTTCTTCTTCCTGCGCTATTTTTATATTATGGTTCATCTGTTTCGTTTGAATATACGAAATATTAGTTTTGCTAAACCAGATTTTTTGGAATTTTTTTTTATTGTGTCTAGATGTAAGAATCTTTTTTCTAAATTTACGTACTTAATTGAACTACAAGTTTCCAATTTCTAATTTTATATTTTATAATATATTGTATACCTTCATGCAGGCAGTTGATCTTAGAAGCTGTGAAGTTCAAACAATTCCCTGGTCAAAGGTATTTTGGTACCACACACACTTGATATACAAAATTTTTCCGTAGTGCCCTGTACTGGTATTGTTGGTGCTGTTACTGTACTGCATAATGCCTATTTTTGTCCCAATAACATCCTAGTGGATTCTCACTCGCTCAGTTGTCCAGAAACACAAAGATATAGATCCACTTATGTCGATGTATTCGATGCTCAATATGAATAAATTAGTCTAAAAGTAGGCAACCCGGCCCAAAATTGTTTGTAATTTATTAAGACAATAGACTGATAGAGTAATGAACATTTTAAATGTGCAATGACTCAACCAGAGAGCAAGTCAATTAAGTAAAAAAAAAAAAATGAACCAGACCAGTACTGCAACCACAGCTCTAAATTCTGGTTTGTTCAGTTTCAGTTTTTCATTTCCTTCTACAGTTAATTGACACCTCCTACAAGTTGGCCTTACAAGATATCCGAACAGTTTTAAGATCAGTTTGTGAAACTTATGGCATCCCCCTTGCTCAAACCTGGATTCCTTGCATGCAACAAGGTAAGTATGGCCCCCGCCACTCAGAGGAGAATTACACCTCTTGCATCTCAACTGTCGATTGGGCATCCTATGTCCTGGATGAAACCTTCCTCCCCTTCCATCAATCATGCTCTGACCACCACCTTTTAAAAGGTGAAGGTGTGGCAGGTCGTGCCTTTCAAACCAATAAACCATGCTTTTCTCATGACGTGACCTCTTTTAGTAAAATTGAATATCCACTTGCACACCATGCAAAATTGTTTAATCTACATGGTGCAGTAGCAGTTCGTCTGAGACATGTCAACACTGGTGAAGTTGATTTTGTGCTAGAGTTTTTCTTACCGGTCGATTGCATGGATCCTGAATCACAAAAATCAATGCTTAAGTCCATCTCTTTGACAATCCAACAATCTTGTAATGGTTTGCGTGGTGTCGCACAAAAGGAGATCGAAGAAGAGGGCAATTTTGGTAATTATAGTGTCGGTTCTGATTCAGTGAGGACAAGCATAATTGAGGATCCAATGAAGGATACACAGAAGGGTTTTACCGTCACGGCTGGTTGGGATTCATCTGGTGATAGAACTAACTTCTCGGAGTTGGCTTTTGGTGATGATATTTTAGTTAAAGAGGAAGTGGACTTGGGGGTTCAATTTATAGGTGAACCAGGATTTTTTAGCAATGATAGGGGAACAGAGAAGAAGCGTACAAAATCAGAGAAGAGTGTAAGTTTAGAAGAGTTGAAGAAGCATTTTGCAGGAAGCTTGAAGGATGCTGCTAAGAACCTGGGAGGTATACTACCTATCTCTGTCTCTCTCTCTCTCTCTTATATTTTGCCAAGATTTTGGTATTTGTTTCCTCGTTAAGGGTAAATGGAGGTTAATGTGATCTTTTATGTTGCATTGAGTAGTTGCTTATGTATATTGGTTATATGATGTAGTAGAGACAACTTAGCAAAATAGAACTAAAATAAGGCTTAGTTTTTTCAATTGAAGTTTTCTTGAGGCTTGATTTTGTGAGTTGGGTTATAGCACACTACTATGTGGGTCTTATTAGTTTTGGCAAACATTTTTTTGGCAATATCATTGTTGGTCACTCCTATGATGACAATATCCATTTGTAGGAGATTTGCATTTCCTTGATTAAAATTTGATGATGATTAGAATAATACGATGCTTCAAGTGGAATTAACAAAGGGTTTCTCCATAATTCTGTTTCAGTGTGCCCAACCACACTGAAGAGGATTTGCCGGCAACATGGAATCTCACGATGGCCGTCACGCAAGATCAAGAAGGTCAGCCACTCCTTACAGAAGCTCCAAATGGTCATAGACTCGGTACATGGGCCAGAAGGCGGGGTCCAGCTCAGCTCTTTATACGACAACTTCACCAAGTCAGTTTGGTCTGAAAAGGATTTACAGGGAAGTACCATAACTTCTCCGGAAAAGCAAAAGGAAAACCTAGATGGGAATATTACTTCCCATAATTCATCCTCTAATGCATCCTCCTCTGGTAGCCAGAGCTCCAGCTCCAGTCTCAGCTATCCAGCATACTCAAACCCACAAAACATCACAAATTTAGAAGAGAACCCAGCCATTTTGAAACAAGAGATTTTTTCTGAAGAGAACAATAATTATTCTACTCAGACTCAGATAAATTTGGTTGAGAACTACCCACCCATTATGAACCCACAGAGCCTCCAAGTTTCAAGTGAGAAAGAGAAGAATAAACATGATTCACTTAAAGTGAAAGTGATTTATGGGGAAGAGAAGGTGATTTTTCGCTTACATTTGAATTTGGGTTTTGAAGGCCTGAAACAAGAGGTTGCTAAGCGGTTTGGACTGGCAGACCTGGGTTTGTTTGACCTGAAGTACTTGGATGATGAATCCGAGTGGGTCCTACTGACATGTGATGCTGATTTGTATGAGTGCATGGATGTGTACAAATCTTCTAGTACGCAAGCAATCAAAATTTCAGTATGTCTCAGATCTCAATCTCAGCCATTAATGTCTGAATCTTTTCATCACCTTGGGTCATCGTGAGTCGAGAGAATTACAAAAATTGGAAATCATTTTGGATTGCAAGACCCAAGCTTGGTATGGGATAGGTGTTTCTGTAAATATGAGATGTTTTGGCTCATATCTTTTGGACACGTATATATTGCAGAGTGATCGTTGCTTATTGTATTATCAAGTCCCTGCATGGATACTGATGCATCAATCTAGTTGGATGTCAGATGTAAATATTAGGAGTGAGCAAAAGAGAATACAACTCGCTGATGAAAAAGAGAATCAAAAGAAAGACCGCCCTTGTCTTTTGGCCTTCGAAAATTGCATTGCAAATACCCATGATTTCAGAAAAATAGAGAAGGCAATACTGTAAGTACCTTTCAATCACTATAAACTCAACTTTCACTGCTGTAATTATGTTTATTAACCTTCAGAAAACTTTCCAATATAGATGGGGCAACAGAAACACAGCAAATCCATTTTGGTCTCAGTTAGTCACAAAGGAATGCGAAGGGTTTATATTTTAATGTGTTGTGTATAAAAAGAGGTTCGAGATAAATAGTGACGTTCAAGGAGCCTAGCATCAGGGGTTCATGAAACTATGTATCTTCCCTTTTCTCTTTATTTGCTTTCCTTTCAAGGTCTCTTTTTTTCTTGTTTCTATAGTAATTTAGGGAAGGATATGTTATGCGTTCTGTACAATCAAACAAGCTAGTTTTCTAACGCTCAATAACTGACAGAAGGCTTTAGTTTTGAAATCAAAATTTTCAGCATGTGCTCTGTACTTTTTTTTGTGTTTTGTGGTCGCGATTGTTAATTTATTATAGCACTATTGATTTTGAGACTCAGCTTGTGTTCCAATTATATCCAAATCAGTGTTTCCCTCATCCTGGAGAATCATTGGTCGATGCACTCCCGTGAACTATAAAAGTTAAAAACAAAAATGGTACTCATGGCCTAAGGAGAGACCATTTGGATTTTGTACACAAATGGAGCTCTATCATTATTCACGTGCGTAGACTAGAACATATCTACCTAAATTTTCTTGTACAGGATTTTATTGCTGGATGAAATACGGGTGATTTCTCCATGGATGATAGGTAGAACTTCCCAGAAGTTAAATTGGTACCAACAAAACATTTGTTCTTTCTAATGAATACAGTAGGAGTTTGCTGTGGCTCAGGCACTTTTTATGAATCTGATACAGTTACTGGTATCCCCAAAAGAGCATATGATCCTTCCTATACTGCTATACAACCATGTCTCTCCTTCTAATGTTGTGGAATACGTTCCGAACAATTTAGACCTCAATTTCCCTCTCAAAGGGCCCATTGTACAGCAAAATTGTGCATCTTTCATAATGCGTCACGACATCGATTAGTATTAGTGATCAAGTTGAACAATTTGGTCAGAAAACCAAGGAACCGAAGGATTCGATAATCCTGGATACACAAAAGTGAGAGCAAAATTCTCTCAAATTTAATCAAGTTCGGATTTTTTTTTTTTTCTTACACGTGATGTCCTATTTATAATGATCAGTTTAGAAAGAATGAATAAAAACATTACATGCTCTCCACGGAAGCAGCCACGTCAGTCTCAAGTCCCTGATCTGTTCTGAAGACCGTTTCATGTGCCAATATATTTTCCTCCAGTCCACTTGTATCCAGTTATCCATTACCATTACTGACGAAGCTGGACCCCACAGACGAGTGACTTGTGATCTGTAACGTTTTGTCTGATGGTCAGTGATGACGTTGACATGGAAATGTCGCTGAAGTTAGTGCTTTATAGATTCCAATCTCTTCTTTCATTCCTCTGTTGATTGATTTGGACAAAATCGACAGCAGCTAGACCCTCAAATTGGTAGTTCTTCTTCGGAAAAAAAATTTTAACAGCATATTTGAACATAAGTTTGTTAAACACAGCATAGCTCGTTAGTTTTTTTTAAGAATAACATAGCTTGTACGCCATTATGAACGGCGTACAATTTCAGACATATTACGCCATTTAAAACGGCGTACAAGCAGGAAAACGACAAGAAAAATACTCCCTCTGCATGGGCTCTAATCCGGACGCTGTGACTTTTTCTGGATGGCTTGTACGCCATTTTGAAGGGCGTACCAGTGAGAAAATGACAAAGAAAAAAGGAGGGAGATAAAGGAGGCGCTGCAGAGGGAAATAAATGCCTTGGATACTGCGTACGTAAATGAGGGCCTTGACAACGGTTTGGATACTGTTGTGAAAGAAATTTTATAGCGGTCCCCTGCATTTTGCACACTAAAAGGACTAACAGTACGCCTAACTTGATTCTCATTCCGTTGTCATATTGTTCTTGTGGCATCATAATTATACAGCATAATCTAAATCATTAAATGAACGTTAAAAATATTCAAGAGCCTTTCTAGAAAAAAAATCATAAGGTGACGTAGTGTGCATTTAATTAAAATGGAACGGTTTAGGCAATTACATGCTATAGTTACAATTATAGCCAGAAGATTGCTAAAATATTATGCAGTACGGACGGATTCCGTTCCATATGTCTATTGTCGAATTTTATGCTCTAAATGATCAATCCAGATCACTTAATATCATAATATGAAATCTTATAAGTTATAAGAAATAAATTTTATGTGTTTTCGAAATTAATTACTATTTTTTTAGAATTTTAAAATTTTAATCTATTAGTTTTGAACCCCAATAACAATTATTTTTAAAAATAAAAAATAAATATTAAATTATTTCAAAACTATAAAATTTAGTTTTCAACATTATTTCAACATGAAATTTCAGATTGGGATGTGCATTACTGTCCATTTGTGATACGCGTAACGTTCATAATAGTGAATTTGATCCCATGCTAATTGTCTCAGCAAAATCAAACAATTTTTTTTTTTCTCAAACTAGATGAGCAAGTGTTAAGAAATGATTTTAGTTGGGGTGCAAATACAGTGTTACAAATGCGAATTAGCTAGGTTATACTATTTTATTTACTTGACTTAAACTTTTGACTTTCTATTAATTTATATTAGTGTTAGGTTATACTATATATATTATACCTTTTCGGTCAATTACTATGTTATCACATTTCAGGACAGATTCGGTAGAAGTTTTGGACACGTCGACCATGCGGGGATTTCTTTACGTACGCAGTATCCAAGGCCCTCATTTATTTCCCTCTGCAGCGCCTCCTTTATCTTCCTCCTTTTTTCTTTGTCATTTTGCCACTGGTACGCCCTTCAAAATGGCGTACAAGCCATCCAGAAAAAATCACACCGTCCGGGTCAAAACCCACGCAGAGGGAGTATTTTTCTTGTCGTTTTCCTGTTTGTACGCCGTTTTAAATGACGTAATATGTCTGAAATTGTACACCGTCCATAATGACGTACAAGCTATGCTATTCTTGAAAAAAACTAACGAGCTATGCTGTGTTTAACAAACTTATGTTCAAATATGCTGTTAAAAAAAATTTTCCTTCTTCTGACAATCTGCAAACATGGCTCTAACAAGTAAGAGGAATAAATGAATCTGAATGTAAAAGATAGAAATAACAACACACAAAACACCCGGCCCAAAATAGGCCCAAATAATAACATTTTTCTTCAGCCCATTTTATTCAACGACTCCTTTTCAGCTGACGCCTTTCCTGCCGCTTGACCCCTTCTGTTAATGCATCGAGTATTCGAGTTGCCTACTTAACCTCTGGCTTACACTATTATGCATTTACTTTTATTCTTTAGTATTGGACTACTAGGATATGCGTAGTACTCGCATGGCAAAAGAAAAATGATGATAATATGCTGACTTCCCTTTTCATCTGTTAGTAACTGAAACAAGAACCTATTGAATTAAATTAAATTGTATTAATACTTTCATAACAAAAAATTGTCATTTTAGTTATCATCAGCTTCTGTTTAGCATAATTGTTGAGGCAACACCTCGTCATTATGGAGCTTCAATTCCATCTTCACTCCGAAAAAAAAATCCTTAACATAATTATTTTTAAAAATAAATAAATACAATTTTGGATAAGACCATCAAAATAATAGTATAATAATCTTTCATCCGACAGTAAATGTCACAACTAGTATACATTACAGATTATACAGGGACCTCAGGCTTTTACAAAATACAACAGCTTTTTTGAGGAAAAATTAGTAATCTAAAAAGAATTTACGAAAAAAAATTTTAAAACTCAATGGTTTTAAGACTCTCCTACAGCCACCTCCTGAATGGGTCATCTAATCCTTGGAGATGGTTGACCTGGTCCCAAACCTGAACCTCCTCTATCATTTCTCACAGCATTAGGTCTAGGGGATGCACTACCTCCTTCCTTTGGTCGCATTTTCATGCTTTCAATCTCCTCCAAAACTGTAAGCACCTCTTTCATAGATGGACGGCTTTTGGGATCACCTGAGAGGCAACGAAGGGTGAGTTGTGCTGCTAGACCTGCGCCTTTTGATGGGTATCGACCCTCTAGGCGTGGATCTAGGAGGCGGGCCAGTTTACGACGGTCGGAAAGGTACGGTTTGGCCCAGTCAACTAAGTTGTGCTGATCACTTGGCCGGCTTGAGTCGAGTGCACGGAGGCCTGTGAGCATCTCAAGCAGCACCACACCAAACCCGTACACATCACTTTTCACATATAGGTGGCCTGAATTATTTGTAATAAGATCATTTAGTTAACTTATGCATGCAAGAAATCTAGTGTATCAAATCAGAACTGGTATGAACAGCTTGTAAGGGTGAGTGCAAAATCATGCTGGTATGATAAGTGCAAAAAGATTGAACAATATTAACATCAAACACAGAAAACCACAACCCCAAAAAAGGATCCAATTATACACTGAAGGGTGGTACCAGTAAAAGGTACAGCTATCCTTGTCCCTGCCAACTAGAGTACTATACCTGTTGCAACGTATTCTGGTGCAGCATATCCATAGGTACCCATAACACGTGTGGTAACATGGGTGTTTCCAGCTGTTGGTCCAGGCTTTGCTAGACCAAAATCTGAGAGCTTTGCGTTAAAATTCTACACATAAGAAGAAGGACAAAGTTACTAAAAGAATATTAGGACAATCCACAAACACCAAGGGTAGAAAAACTCAAAATTTGGTATTATCTTAATCACGGTTTGCGGTAGGTTTTGTAGGTGGCCGAGCATATGAAATAGTTCTTGTTTGACATGATTATCTTCTCAGTGGCATAATTGAAGATCAGTTGAGGCACAATTGCATAAATTGGATCAAAATGAGGCTTAAGTGCAAGTCAGCAGCATTTAATCTTACATGTAGCCTAATTGAAAGAAGAGGCCTATTTGTACTTTAATACATGAAAACCCTATCTGTTTGTGGTAACTAAGGTCCTATCACATTGAATTTCAGGTTAATTTAAAGTTTTCACATAACTCCAGATAACCAAAAAACTGCTAGTTTGCTACAGTTTTAGATAGCAGAAATTATTTTTGCTAGAGAGAGAATTTTTTACAGAATCAAGAAGGATGTTAGAGGCCTTGAAATCACGATAAATAACATGCTTTTCAGCTGAATGCAAGAAAGCAAGGCCACGTGCCGCACCTATTGCTATCTTCAACCTTAAGCTCCATGACAGTGGCTGGTAGGCCCCACCTTCTGTTAATCAAAACCGTATAGTACTAATAAGTACAAACGTGAAAATTTACTTCTAAGTATAAACAGGAAAATATTTTATACCAACTGACAAAAGACAAAACGACACGGCTATACAGTGTTTCAATCAAGGCCTACCATACCACCAGTACCGGTATTGCTGGTATCAAACCAACTGTTATGACACCAAATCTATAAAGTTTTTTAACCAGAAATTATCTTCAGTTCATAACTATGCTTCAAGGTATATATAACTTCAGTTTAAGTACTGGAAAAGAGAAGAAATGGAACAAAACAAATCAAGACAAATTGCTGAAAATGAGATAAACATGGTACTGACTGGTCCTGAGTATATCTTATCAAAAGAAAACTAATAAAAAACTAATAATAAGGGAAATGTTAGCGTTGATAACTGACTCCTAAAGAGGTGATTCTCCAAGCTTCCTTTTGACATGTATTCATAGACTAAAAGCAGCTCCTTGTCCTCCCAGCAATATCCCAGCAATTTTACCAAGTTTGGATGAGACAATCTTCCCAAGAAATTCACTTCAGACTGCAAAATTAACAGAATAGGGGAAAAGATTAAAAAATATATATAGAAATAAAATAGGAAAACAAATCGCGGATATAATAAAAAATGCACGCAAGGACTTGTATCTTATTCCACATTAAACGACTTCTGCATATATATATAAAGAAAGAACTCAACAGAAATAGAGCTAAAATTGAGTGTTGGTTGATATTGACACCAAGTCAATAGAGTGGCTTCATAGTGACAAACTCAACGCGGGAAGGGGTGGGGGGTGGGAGGGAGATAATAATAAGGCAAGTATTAAAGGGCAAGCCAAATATAATGTCTTTTTTGAAGGGTTGTAAATTATATTTTTTTTTATGTTTCACAAGGGAATCATAGAAAATTTCCATAGTAACCTTGAAAAAAATAGTACATCAATTAAATGCTTATCTTGTCCTAAAATGTAACCCAAATTAAACAAAAATCAAGTGGAAGATATCAAGTACCATGTTTCTAATCCTGTTATTTACTTGATTTATCCCTGGTTTTAAAATTTGATATCAATTAGAAACAACCCCAGAATGTTTAATGATAGTCCCAAAGATATAAAGTAAGATATTCTGGGTGCAATTCCTTAAGAGTAATTTCACCAATGTTCCTAAAATTATGGTCCTTTCCCTGTGTTCATCTTAACTTTCAACTTGTACAGAATCAACTGTAAAATTATCTCCCATTTAAAAGTTGGATGAAAATCAAGTCATAGTTACGAGATGTAAAAAAGTATTTAGGATTTCAACCTGAGATAACTAATTGGTGTTTTACAGCCATGACAAGTAATAACAAATAAATGCAACTTCAATGAATATATCATAAAGCATGAAAATGGTATTTGTTTTTTTTTCTTTTCGGTTTGGCTGCTCACATATCCTATATTCTCCGGCCTTGCGCTGTGTTTAGAGGACTTTGCACCAAAATATGGACATAGGAAGTGTAAAAATGGTAGAAGTCTAAATCTTATGTATTACACCTAAACTATCTACTGGATCATACAACTGAATATTGCATAGTTCACTTGTCCAAATACGAATTTTGTTATTATATCAATGCAAGCATAATCTGTTGAAATGATTGGTGGTGGCAGTAAATCACCTGCCAACATAAAACATTACCTCAATTATATATGAACATTTAAGATTCAGAACTTACAGCTGTTGGTTCAGATCTTTCGAACATTCCTCTTTTTATCCTAGAATTTCTTTTTTTCCCAAATTTACAGGCTTATTATGTTTTTTGGTCAAAAAACAATAATAAACAACATGCTAACCTGCCATTCCTGTAACCCCTGCATGCTCTCGGGATTCAACTTTTTCACTGCAACCACCATGCCAAGACCACTCTTTGCCGGGTTAAGGGTTTTTTCATCCACATACCCTTTATATACTGCACCAAACCCACCCTCTCCTAATATAGTATCAGGCCTGAAGTTTCTAGTTGCACTTTTAAGCTCGGCGAATGTGAAAACCCTAAGATTTGGGGTCTCTAGAATTTTCCCATCACTGTATGAATAAGAGCCTTCACTAGTACTGCTACCTATTAAAAGAGGAAATTTTTGTTCTTATCATTATAATTAGGATTGCAGTTCTGTTGAAATTTTTTCATTCATAGATAAGATAACATAAAACATGGTAGCCATATTAAATTGATCCAATCAAATAAAAAGAGTGATGATCTAATATTATAATCTGAAAGACTACCTATGGATCGGCCGTAAGTGGAGCTGCTAGTACTTGCATTTGATGCTTTTCCAGTTGCTAGACTGTTTGGGCTTCTTGTGGGGTTTCCTAATAATACAATGACAGTTTAATTCCAATGATTACAATCAAATTTGCTCACTGATGAAACACAGATAAATCGCCCCCCTTTGAAATAACCTGACAACATTCTTATATAGTCACCAAACTTAATTGTGAAAATAATTTTTTTTTGTGTAAAATCATAGTAGGACATGACCTGGAGTACAACAAATGCTGAAGCACAATATTGCAATATTAGAGAAACTGATCTTTATAAGAGATTAATTTGTTCGATAGTTTCAGCAGTCCGACAGTAATGATTTTAATAAGGCTAGTTTGTATTGGTAGTGTGGTTGCATAGTTCTTCTAAATTTCACAATAAGTGTTTTTTATGTTGAGCTACTTGTGCTCCTATGTAAGTGAAGAACTTGCTACAGACAGAAAGGGGAAAACAGGAACTTGAAATGAGAGAAACATGTACCAAAGTAGATAAAAGAAATATTGGAGAATTCCGAATGGATTTAGAAGTTTATTGCTTGGCCAGGTGAGAATGGTTCAACTGAATTACCATTTCAAGCCAAACATTTTTGGTTACCAAAACAATAAAGATAGATAACCAAAAAGGAAGCTGATTAAATTAAATTGCATATCTCAAAATGAGCATCTTCAAATATAGATAAGAACCCAACACCCATCCCAAAGAGGAAACAAAATTAAGAGAGAAATAAAGAACAAATCTAGAAACCTTCAGTAGAACTTTACAAGTACCTTGGTTCTGATAAGGCTGATAAGTAGGTATAGGTGGACTTAGATACTTCTCATCTGAAGTCGAATCCAAGCAATTCCCCATCTCTCTCTCTCGCCTCTCACAATCTCACCTCTTTTTCTGAGTAAGGTCTCTCTCTCTCTCTCTCTCGCCTTTATAAGATCTTGTCAAAATCAAGGAAAGGGGTAAGAAGCAATAGAGGAGAAACGAGAGGTGAATGAAGGAGAAAGTGTATTAGTATTAATAGAGGGGTTGAAATTTATGTTTATCAAGTTTTTGGTGTTTTCTTCTCTTTGATTTTGTTTTTTAACTTTTTTGGATTTTAGAGCGACCATTCTCCCTCGTTTTTCTGCGTTGACTTCGTGCTTAAACAACACCAAGAATAACAGGTCTAAGGTGAGGTGAGGTAGCAACCTCTGTCAGAAAAATAAGAAATTAAGATTCTGACACGGCAACCCTCGTGGATGACAACTTAAATCTTTTTTTTTCTAATTACCGAATATTCTGCAAATTTTATGAAGTGGAAAATCAGATTTAATTAAAAACAAATGAAGGTACTATACTTGGAAAATTTAACAAATTTCATGTTATGTATGTTGGTGTTAATAATGGAAGGATGATTTTTGTTCGGATGTTTGCAATTTTTGTGAAATTAAAAAATATTTCAAACGTATTACCCACTTGACAAAAAATATTATTAATGGGTATTTAATTGTTAGGTCGACGGTTGGTTACCAGAGAGTTGTTAATAGACGTCCAATTTGTAAGGAGGGCGTTTTTGAATGAGAGGATTATGTGTATCTATGAAGTCATATTAATTTATTGTGATTTTTTTATTCGAGAAATATTTTTACTTTCATATAATTTTAAATTAAATATTTCGGTAACTAATGCGTAAATAATGACGATTTGGCATATTCATATATCATGCTATATGTTGACAGTAAAAAGTATGTCGCTCTATATGATATAGTCCATGGTGAATGGGTTATGAACAAGTCAACTTCTAACCAATGTTACAAAACCTACTGGCATCCGGCCAATGGTCGAAATCCGGTATTTTTCCAAATTTTTCCGATATTTTCTCTCTTAACAATGTTGTTTCGATCATTGTTCTGGTACAGTGGTACCTGATAGTACTGAAATTTTTTGGTCACCGTAGGATATTGAAAACAAAAGTTCGAACAAGCTGACCTAAATCTAACTTGTTAGTCGAGTTTGAGATAGCCAAAACGAGCATAATCGAACACGAGCCTATACCAAGCCCATCACAATCCCTACATAGTCCAAATTAATTCAAAATCATTAATTCTAATTCTTTTATTTATAAAATATTTTTTATTTATTTGAAAATGAGATTTTAAAGAACATTAATATTTACACCTATGAAATAAGTATATTTTCTTTCAAATCAAGTATTAAATACTATAAATTATGTAATGAAATTACATATATCAAACTAATCCCGCTGCCTTAACAAGCGGAGCCGAGCTGACTTGTTAACAGCTCAAACAATACCGAGGGACTAATTACGAGCCTTTTGTCGAGCTGAACACGGACGAACTATGAGCTGCATTTTTTTTCCTGCATCCTTAATCGTGAAGAAGTCTACATAACAAATAATCATTAAGACGTACGACTTATTTTTTGTTGCGTGTAAATAAAAATTGATTGTTCCTTTTTTGGCATTGATGATAAAAATAAATAAATATTATTTATAAAAATCTTTAAAACAAGAGTAAAACGGGATCAAATTTCAATTTTTGAGATTACGATGGCCAATCCAAACCACTGAATTTGTTTTCCCACAATGAAATCTCCTCGGATACTCAATTTTATAATTTTTAAGTTTTTTTACTATTTATATTGAATTTAAAAAAAATCCTCAATCTAATTGATTATGGACCCTCTAATTTTAAAAAACCGAAAAAATAGTTAAATTTTTCGTAAAATATAAATTTTGGTCTACGAAAAAATTTCAATATAAATATCATATTGAACGGCTTAAATCGGTCATTTGAAATTTTAATAGTTGAATCTAGAATCACATTTTACTCTAACATTTCTATCTTTTCCTCGGAAGTTCATAATATTAGTTAAACTATACGGTTCGAGAATAACCGTTATGAGCTGAAATTTGAAAGCACAATGAATAACTGCATGTTATGTCCCGAATCAGAGGGCAGTTGGGGATATCGAAATATGGTATTGTATTTCTCAAAATAAATTAATGGCACTGTATCGAGGAAAATGCCAAAGCATGTTTAACCCCAGCCTGTCATATAGATCAGCTGCACATTGACGCGTGCGTCGGTGCGTGTGGGTGTGACTTGTGAGTCCAATGAAAGTCCATACAAATTTACTAAATTATTCAGGCGTCATTTTATGAATTAGTAAACCGCGTTGTTAAATCAACTAGGTTACTAGGGTCAACAGATGGATGCGGATAGAAAAACATTGATAGAGGTATATATTGCACGTAAGGTGAAAAGAAAATTATTAAGTAATCATTTATTATGCACTATATGAGAAATTTTAATCATAGAATGAGAATTTTTTTCATAAAACAAACAAACAATCACTTATTAACAAAAAAATTCAATTCCTGTGGAAAAGAAATAGGTAAGCATTCCTCGGTGTTAACACCATGCGTCGGACCGGTATGCTGAAAAAACTGAAAAATGGAATGGTGGCTAGTATGGTGATTTCTTGCAAAACTTGTTTTTTAAAAATAACAGAATATACACAAAAAACTATTGAGAAATGTTGAAAATTGAAACTCTAGACAGTATGCGGTCCGAGTTACAATAGGGTATTTAAAAACATTGGATTTTCTCTAATCTCTCTTCCTTTATCTCATAAATTATTTCCTTAACTTTTGCTCCAAATCTTCAACGAGGAAAGAATTGATGAGGTAAGTTAGCTTCAAAATTGGAAGGTTAAACTAGGAGGTTAAGTCAGTCTTACCTCATCTAGCCTCTTTTCTTGTGTCACCTCATCTCTCCTTTATTCTAGAACAAAATAATGCGCCGGAATTTGTTCTTTCGCGTCATTCTTTTTTTAGCTTTGCTTTGCTTTCTTCTCCTAATTGAAGTTGTGGAGCAGAATTCCAATAAATACAACTAAATATTTTTTTCTATTTTGTTTTGCATATTTCTCTTCTTCCCATTATCTCGACTAAATTTAATTTTTTAAATCTGGGAAGTGATAAGTGTAATTCTTGATTTTATCATTCTTTTTTATCCCAACTAAAAATGGAAAGGGTATTGGAAGCGCTCTTTTCATTTTAGGCGCTGCTCTCTCCACTATGCTCCCCTTTCTCCACTAATTGATCCCTTATTAAAACAATCTGATCTATTATTATACAATTTGATCCCTTATTATAACAATTTGATCACTTATTATACAATCTGATCTTTTATTATAACAATCTGATCTCTTACTATACAATTTAATCTCTTATTAAAACAATCTGATCCCTTATTATACAATTTGATCTCTTATTAAAACAATTTGATGTCTTATTATACAATCTGATCTTTTATTATAACAATCTGATCCCTTATTATACAATTTGATCACTTATTATAACAATCTAATTCCTTATTATAACAATTTAATCACTTATTACACATAATTAATCATTTATACTTGTAAGTTGATCATTCATGCACGTATAAGATGATCCTTTGTTGCGACAAACTGATCACCTCCGCTTATTAGCTTATCACTTATTACAATATCTTTAGACCGGACGGAGGAAGGGAGATAGAAGGGAGGAAGGTCGGAGGGAAGAAGGCGGAAGTCGGAAGAGACCGGAGGGAGGGCCGGAGGGAGGTCAGAGGGAGGAGACTGGATGAAGGGTGGAAGGCGGAGGTCGGAGGGCGGGAGGGAGGTCGGAGGAGACCGGATGAAGGGTGGAAGGCGGATGTCGAAGTCGGAGGTCGAAGGATGGAAGGTGGAGAATTGGAGGGAGAGAAACGGAAGAGATATCTTCTTAAGAGATTACCGAAGGGGAAGGGATGATAGAGGATTACAAATAAGGAGATTGTATGAAACAATTCCCATTTTCTTTTAATATTATTTATTTATTTAAAAATAAAATCGATATGCAGAAATGATTAAGGTAACTTTAATTTTTGGTGAAACAAACATTCATGATGCGATAAGGAGATAGAATTAGAGAAAAATCTATCCCATCGGACTTTTTCATCTAGCATTTACCAACCACTCCTATTTCATTACATGTATAATTTATATAAATATATTAAAACAAAATATGAAATTAGTATAAATTAAAAATAGTAAACTATATATACATATATATATATATGAGTTTGGCTATGGTGAAATACATCACAGAAAAATCCTCTCTGAGCCATGATCAAAACTCTCGGATCTGGTTCAAAATGACAGATCCAAACCGTCTATTATGATCTCTCTAATGAAATCTCCTTGCAAACCAAATTTTTACATTTTTTTTTTTTAATTTTAAGTATTTTTTTCAAATTTTTTTGAAAATTGTTGTTTTTAAACAGTTCGGACTAATAGATTAACGATTTTTTAAAATAAAAAATTTTAAATTTTCAAAAAAATGTAAAATTTGGTATACATAGAGATTTCAATAGGGAGTCATATTGGACGATTTGGATTGATTATCTTGAAGCAAATCCAAGAGTTTTGATCGCAACTCACCGAAAACTTTCTATGAGTTTCGATCGCAACTCACGTAGAACTTTTTGTGATACATCTCACCATAGCAAAACTCAAACAAATTTGAATCTGTATAAAATTCAAATTTAACGGTTTATAGTACTGTGAAGCGCTATGAGGAACAGAAGAGTTCAAGACACATTAAAAAATAATAATAATAATCTTTGTTGAGTTGCAACAAAAATGTCTCAGATAACGATTACTAAGCTTCTTGGATCCAATAAACAATATTCATATAACTCGAATTTTTCAAATGGAACCTCTTTAAAACTGTGTATTATTGACCAAACTGTAGAATCTCTACAAATATGTCACTTCACTTGGTGAATGGCAAGAACATAAGCTATCTGACATTGACTAGCACCTCTCTGCTAAAGCTTTCTAAGAATAGACAGTCTGGAGTGTAGACTGTAGACTACACATAGTACAAGTGCACAGCAATTGATCCGCGGAACCAATACACTTAGAGGAATTCTTTGACCTTACAACAATTCGTGAATAATTTACCAAGAAAAGTGTTTAGACAAGACAAAAAATGTCTCTCGTGTGTCACAATAAATGTTCTTATGTTCACACGTGTCAACCAATGATTGGACATTGGTGGAGATGTAAATTCCGTCCAGCTGTTGCCGGTACGCGTCATGATCGAAGTGCCTTTGACAAGTATATCTGTTGTAAGTAAATTCCTACCCAGTGACCGAGATACGAGTGATCAAAATGACCCGTAAGAGTCGCAAGCGGACTCAGATTTCTTTAACAAATTGAATTCCACTTCATACATTAATTGCTTTGAGCTTAGCTTATATCATTCAGTACGTAAGACATGACCCAATAATTTTTTGTAGGAGTGAAAATTCATTGAAAAAATTAACCGTTATGAAAAATGATTTTTCGTTCTGAAATTTAGCATTTGGAACGTGGTTTCTACTATACATATTTCGTGCAGATAAAAAATCATAAATTTTATGCAAGTATTAGATGATTTAAATTTTCCAACAATCCAACTTTAATTGTATTTGATAGAATGTTGAAGTAATACTTAAATTGAATAACTTGTGATGTACAACTTATTTAAAAATTTAATTTAATTGGTATTTATATTATTGTTTTAAATACTTTTCTAAATAATTTAAATAATAGATTGTCAAGTTTATCCATTATCAAAAAGTCTTGCCCTTCTTTTAATATATTTTATAGGGAAGGAAAAAATTTCTATACACGTTGATCGTACCGTACGTGATTCCGTCCGTATGAAATTTAAATCTAAATTAATTATCTTTTAGATGTCGTAAATTGCACTATTTGATCACTTACAAATTGGATTGCCAAAAACTAGCATGCAGCTGTTTACCTTCATTTTATGCAATTCATTATCATATGCTAGAATTAATCATCTCCCGTATCGCCAAAATGAAAACAAAAAACAAAAAAAGCAAAATTAAGAAGGTCCTTTTGATAGTCAAAAATTGAAAAAGCAAACTTAATCGCAAAGATTGGAAATACTGCCTCCAAAATTGCTTATCCATCTCATCCACAATCATCCACACAAACCCATATGATTCAATTGATAAGAAGTTCCCTTTTGATAGTCAAAAAAAAAAAGAAGATAAGAAGGTCATTTTCAAACACAAATTATATAACCTCTCACGGCTACTTTTAATCTAAATCCTTGCTACTTTAGCTTTTGGCATTATCGAAGAATTATGGTATTTTATTTACACTATCAACTTTTAAGCAAGTATTCATTATTATTATCTTTTTTTATTTTTTGGAACAAAGGTGGAGGTAATTTAAGCAAGTGATTTAGTTTCACTCTATTTTACCTTCAGTTACTAGAGAGGCAGTAATGTAATTTCCTCTTAAAAAAATTACCCATAAGAAGGTCACACACACACACTCAACCGAGGTACTAATGATAAACAGATTACGTACATAATCTCAAATACAAACTTAAATTTTCTTTATCTCAAAATAAAAGAGGCCTATAGAAAGAATGGACTCCTCCGTTGATACAACTGGAGAGGACACGGACGTTGTTTATCAAGTGGGCTCAATGTACTTTTGTCCTAGTCGAGAACGCGCGACTAGCGCCAAGTCAAGGGAATCAACGACTTCCATCTCAGCGAGAAAAAAAAAATATTCATAAAAGAAACATAAAATATTAACAGAAGAAAAAATAAATTGCTATCGTAGTACATCTTCCGATTTAATTATTCAAAAAAATAATAAAAAATCTTCCAATTCAACTAACCTTGGAGCTTGGTTCAGACGCGCTTTGTACGAGTTACGACCGCGTCTCGTCTCGACTCTTGTTCCTAGACTGAATCTAGTTTTTTATTTTATTCTCCGTTGCAGATCTGAACAAATGCATCTCTTCAGAAAGATTTTTGAACTAGTCTATCATAATTTGCTGGATCCACAGAACCGGCTAGCAATCTAGCTAGGTTAGGTATATATTGTCGATGAATCAAATCCGGCTCGAATTTAATATTATCTATTATGACACTATTAAAAAAAATATATGATATTTGTATTAGCGTTCCATCAAAGAAAATATCTGTATACTAAGTGGTGGAGCAATTTGAGGCTATGCTTATTTAACCAATATATGTTATAAAATTTATATGAAGTTTGAGGATTCATGTTTAATTAAAAATATTAAAATTTAAGTTGGGTAGTTCGGCCTAAGTAGTTGGGCTAGCTATTTCCATTCCAATAACGGAAAACATATTTTATTTCAATTTTTCTTAATAAGAAATACTTAGATTCAAACTAACCTGAAAATTTAACAGTGAATCTGCATCTGCTATCTTAGTGAATTTCAGATCAAAATTGGGTTATAGTTCAAATTTTCTCATATCCTCTCTTTAACACTAGGAGTTCGAGACACATCATATCATGAAATAAATTCTGAACCAGACTTTGATCATTGTCGTTCATTTAAAAAAAAATAATTCATTATAAATCATGAGCGGTTGCGATTAAAACCTAGTTCATAATTTGTATCCATGGAAGAATTTTCCATAATAAATTATATACATCGCATGCAGTGTTGTAAAATATAGTATATACGACGGTCAGTGTATCACCAAATCATTAATCATTATGCAGTCCGCAGTCGATTAACCAGAATTTTATGGAGAATTCGATGTTCATAAATATTGATAATTCACGTGAAAGAATAAGTAATTATCTACTTTGAAAACATAACGTATATATTTTATCCGAGCAAAGACAAAATCAAAATTGCACGTAAAAAGACAAAATCAAAATTGCAGATAAAGTAATGATATTTTTGGTGCCTTGAGAACAGAATATAAAACTTCTTGAAATATTTTTAATCTCTTTGACTAGACAGAATTTTAAAAATCCATTGTCTAGTCACACGTAACAAAAACTAACAAAAGTTATTAATTATGCAGTTGATTGATCGGATTTTTCCAAGCCGCAAAGGCGCAGACGACCAAAAGCGGTTCTACCTTAAGATGTACAGTAGGCTAGACTGCTAGAGTCTGCTGCTTACTACCGAACTCACATCCTCGGCAGCGCAGTAATTGGCTGCGATTTCATCACAACCGTCCGATGGATGATGGGTGCCCCGTGAATAATACCAGATTGATAGGTCTGAAAAAAAATTAACCGTCCGATCAAATTTCGACGGTTCGAACAGAATCGCTGCCAGCAGCGTTGCTGCAGAGGATTTTGGTCCGCTTACTACCGGGCTACCGGCCAAGTCGGTCAATTAATTGATTTGACAACCTACTAAATATATGTTTTGGCCCTTTGGCAACTAATTAATCATTCAAGTCTAAAAAATACTCACAAAATACAAAATGCGTGACAAAATTCTAATCGTAGTAGCAGCCATTCTTTTTACAACAGTGATATTGCCACGAATAAATCTATATCATTTATAAACATACAACTCATTTTTATAAAAATCATTTAAATATAACAAGACAATATAAATGCATTATTTAACAAAATTATGTTTAATAAATTAGTCGTTACTTGATTTACTTTTTATTTATCGAATTCATAATGTACACGCATTCAGATTATCAACAAAATCCAAGTGGAAACTCATTAAATTAGATGCATCATTTTTCATGATCCACATTGGAATTCATTTAATTACTTTAGGTTATTTTCTTAGTATGGTCATTGACATGAGACGACACCGACACAGCAGGTCTGCTCTTCACCTTTCCGGGTTAAATGTATTCTAGGTCAACTATGTGGAATTCCGGTTTTGGACGGATCTAGTTATGATTCTCCTTTAACAGATTAAATGAATCTAGTTTTGGGTGGATCTTCACCTTAATTTCCAGGGTTAAATGATTGTTCCAATTTGTTTCCTGGTCTATGGACGGCCTAGTAGTTTCAATTATAAGTTTATAACATTCTAAATATTCAATCAATGCCACTCGAACTTAGATTTGAATGAGAAGATTGCCGAAGCAATGGAAAAGTAACTGTGTATGATTATGGAAAATTACAACTTCTTTTAAAAGGTTTTTGGTAGGAGATAAAGTTCCGGTGACATAATTTTATTATGTCAAGTGTAGTCATCAAGGAGAAGTAACTTATTGTTCTTTTTTAGTTACGAAAAGAGAAGAATAACGAGAGAATAAAATTACTACAATCATTCTAAAATTCATAATAAATAGTAAAAAAATATAAAATTTGATCTCTAAAGGGATTTCATTATGAAGAATAAAATGAGTTGTTCAGATTTCCAATTGTAATAGCAAAAATTGAGTTCAATCGTATTTGAAGTGCTCAAGTGTCAAATGTGTTTGACTCTAGCATTGCTCTATAATAATAACGATGACGACAGCAACAAATTAGTCAGTTATTGTTATATATTATTAATCATTACTAATAATAATATTATAAGAAATTTGTCATTTGTTATGATATTATTATTGATGACTATTTATGTCGACAATAATAATATTACGATAACAATTTTTATGTCATAATAATACAATTATAGTTACCATAATAAAAGTAAGCATATTAACAATAACATAAACAATGATATAATCAGTGTTATCAGTATTATTAAGAACTTCAAAAGTTCAAGAACTCAAGCCAGAAACCGTTTAAAAGTTGCAGGAGGGAAAGACAACTTTAAGCAAAACTCAGGGGACCATACGTTAAATATAAAAGAAGGAAAACCGTCTTTTGCTGAAACGCCTGAAAGACGCATTTCTTGACTATCATTTGTCATCCCATTAGTTGTCGGAACGAGAAAGCGGAACTTAAATCAGACAAATCATAGCCTTCCAAAAAAAAAAAGACAAAGCACAATTCTCTAAAAACCAAAATTTAAACTTCAGAAATCAGAAACTGCACGTACCTCGATGATCATTCTGTCATCTTTCAGCAACAACGAGGCTATCGTAGCAAATTTAAAAGAAACATGATATACAGTTGAATGAATACTTGTCCATAAGCAGGTACAGTCTAGATTAGTAACAACACTATCAGACCCGGAAAGTAGCTAACAAAAGTAGAAAAAACTGAAAACCATAGGACATCCAACCCAAAACAAATAGCTTACACCTTAGTTAAACTGCTTAAGTTGTCATTCAATCCATTGAAAACTCAGCACCAGAATCACAGATTTTATTGTGAATGTGATCCTTAACCTCAACAAGTTTCAGCACAAAAACATGGAGAGCTAGTGTAACAAAACCAAGCTTAAGCAATCACAACTTATTCAAAATATTTCAAAAACCATTTCAGTTTTATTATATTCTCCATTCACAACTCTATCTATACTCAGGTCTACCATGTGACAATGGATGTAAACTGTTTTTGGGGTTACAAGTATTATTGTTAAAATGATTCTGAAAAAAAACCCCTAATTCTGAAAATGCTACCTAACCCCTTGCAAAATAAAAGTTACTACCAAAAAGCTTTTATCCATTCATAAAATTTTAGCATCAACACAGAGCATCTCTTCAGCTGCATATTTACAACCCCTTCACTAACAACAGCAAAAGAGAGAACTTCATCGCATCTCAACCACCACAGGAAGAGAGCTCAATCCAACTGTTACCAAGTCCAAAAGTCCTCTCTGTGAGTCTGTGTCTCCATCCTCAACTATTGGTTGCTACTCTCCAGTCCCTAAAACCCAACCTGAAGCCCAAAATTCGAAACCCAAATCAAAAACCCAAAACCTAAGACTATGAAACATCTACAAGAACTGCAGCCTAAACCCAATCACCTCTTTACAAATTACAATATAGCAATTGCCAAGAGCATCTTGTTATTCCATCCCAGGTAACTTCTTGGTTTCAACTCTATCAATAAACACAAAGTATATTTAACCTTTTCATTTGCTAAAAATGTACGGGACCTCTTCTACCATTGCGTTTGCGCGACGGAGTTGCAATAGGAGAGGCAGCTAAAGTCGGTGAGTTGACAGCTGTGCTGGGCTCAGAAACATACCGTTGGGATGCCACATGGGTGATAGCAACAACCACATCTGCGATTATTGGACGAACATGGGGTTGTTCTTGGAGGCACATAGATATGATCACAACTATCTGGTGGAAGGCTCGCTGTGGAAAGTGGCCCTGCATTGCGGGGTCTGCCAGATAGTAGAATTTCCTTCTGTCATTAAGGTATGGGCGGGCCTGCATAGTTTAAAGAGATTGCTTAGTATTTAAATAGAAACGCTTTGCAATTCCTCAAAAAAGTAGAGAATTTTTGCACATTTATAGAATGTGAAAAATGAAATGAGGAAGAAAGACGGCTTATGTCTGTAGAGGAAATTTTCCGCACCATTTTTGAACCATGGTTAATGGACTGAAATGTTTTATCTTACAAAAATCAGCCTATGAATAATGAAACAAACATAGATGAGACACAATAAAACCAGCATGACCAAGCAGGTGCTTTTATTTTATAAATACTTTTAATGAGTTTTAGTCAAAATAAATGGTTATAAACATTGTTTTGCATCCTAGTTTATAAGATTAAACTGTGCTACAGCTTTTACACGTAACTAAATGCCTCATATGACACAATTGAAAAAAGATTATTAGAAAAAACTAAAACTAGAAGGATCATGTATCAGATTATGCCCTGAAATTGGAAAATGAACCCAGTTTACGAGGAGGAAAAACAATAAAAAGAAAAAAAAACTCCAAGAAAATCTAAAATGCAAAAATAAAAAAGAAAGAAATAGATACATACCCATGACAATAGATTCTGCTCCTCACGGACCTTGTTTGAATCGTAAATCCTCCTGCCGGTGATCAGTTCCAGCAAGAGAACACCAAAACTATAGATATCTGACTTAAATGTGAGTTTTCCACTAAGAACGTAATCAGGTGCAGCATATCCATAAGTGCCCATGACCCGAGTCGAGACATGGGTGCGGTCTCCCACTGGCGCAACCTTCGCGAGCCCAAAATCAGACAGCTTTGGGTTGAAGTCCTCGTCAAGTAGAATATTTGCGGCCTTCATGTCTCTGTAAATCACCGGAGGGTCAGCCACATCATGAAGATATGTCAGGCCTTTGGCAACCCCAACGGCTATTTTCATTCGGGTGTTCCAGTCCAGCGGTGGCTTCTCCGGCGTCAAATCTAATATAATTGTAAAAAGAGTTGGTATAAGAATTTGAATTATAGACTTTGTTAGTACAATGAGAAATGATGTGGATTCAGATTCAGTGGTTTCAAATCTAGATTGCAGATTTCAGCCCATGGGGGCTAAAAACCATGGCCTCTGGCCTCACTACTCGCTATTACACGGCTACACCATTGCCTGAATCGAGCTTTATTTTAGCTTTCTACTTGGGATAATTATGAAGGAGATTTTAAGCTTCTCCATTTCACCAAACATCAAAAGAAGAAGCACAAAAGGATTTTCTTTGGAGCTTTAAGGAAAAACATAGCTGGACTAATTGAGTTGCTAAGGTCGGGTCTGTGACAGGAGTTTCTAGAACACCTTGGAAAGATTACAGATTTGTGCAGAAATTACACTTGAGAATATGGCACATAATAACTGGGGAGCTATAAGGTACTTCATCTGTTTTTGAAAAGACATGGGTTTCTTAGCGGTCGGGCAGATGGAATTACAGTAAAATCAATAGATGTTTTCGCAATCATTTCATTGAAGACAAAATATTGTAAAATATAGGCAACACTGGTACCATGGAGGGAGATAGATGGTATCAGGGCCGGTATAAAGGGAATTTTTATTTTTATTTTTTTTGCTGGCATATATGCATGTGTTGAGACTTGAGACTGTGATATAAACTCTGCTTGCTTTCACTTTAAATGCAAGAAATAGAGCATTAAAGTTCAACTAATTTCCAAAATAAATTATTGTGAATTGCAGAATGTTCAAAACAGGGCTAAGATGCTCCTGTACATCTTGGCAGGGTGCATGCAAGGGTAAAATTGGTATGAAATTAGAGAAACTATAAAAATTTAGGACTTGGGGGCATAATACTGTTGATTTCTCTAAAATCAGACAATTGCAATACCATTGCAAACAAAACAATGTTTTCAACATGGTACTGAAAATCAACCAATACAGCTTAAAGTGACAACTAAAGCATTCTAAATTCTAAATTGATTATTGGATCCAAATAAGCCTATTAAACTATCCCAGCATCCTTTATTCAAGCACTCAAAAAATTTCATATGGAGATAGGTAGATAAAAGAGTCTTTAACATATATTTAATTTTTTTTCCTCATTGTGAATTCCGGATATTGGACAAATAATAAAGGAGCAGCACAAAACATGTACTGTGAAATTGATTACTCTTTCAAAGTAAGTATAAAACTGCAGTCACAAATTACATATATATAATGACATACCAAATAAATGATCCGCTAAGCTTCCTTTTGGCATGTACTCATAAACCAGAAGCCTCTCATCTCCTTCAGCACAATAACCAATCAAGCTAACCAAATTTGCATGCCGCAACACTATTAGCATTAAAATCTCCACAAGAAATTCCTTGCTTCCTTGTACCCCATCTCTGTTCAGTTGCTTGATTGCCACCACCTACACATCACAAACCCACAGAAAGTCAACAAAACCAAGGATAGAATGCAACCAAAATTCCACATATTGCATGATTTAGGTCCTGTTGGGGGTTCAAGGATTAACTCGGCACTCAGTCAACTGCAGCAAACATTAAAATATTATGATGTATATTCTAATTGAGACGAAACATCATGCAATTAACATAGATCTAAACTTTTGTAACTCTGATATATAACAGAACTGAATTGGTACTCCAGTTGAGTGAAAAGATTACACATTTCACAAATAAAGAGACTAAATTACCTGTCCACTTTCAAGTCGGCCCTTAAACACACGCCCAAAACCACCTTCTCCAATCAAATTCAACTCTTTGAAATTTTGGGTTGCAATGGCCAGATCGCGAAATGTGAAGCTCTTTGCTGAATGATGTCTCACCAGATTAACTGATGCAGGTTTTCTTTTCTCCTCTGTACAAAACAAACACAATACTTACAAAATTGTTGCAAACCCAGTGAAAATTAAACATAAACATTTACACAAATTCAAGTACTTGCCTGGAGATTCAAACATTACCGAGGCATTTGATCGAGCACCATTGCTGTCCTCGATCCTATTTCTCGACTCTTTCACTCGAGGATTGAAGCATGAAAAGCAACCCATCTCAAATCTCTTCTATGCGCCAAAATTCTGACAAGATCGAAGATTTTGGCACAATACACGCAACTACCTTACTCCCATAGATGAAGCACAGTCAACAAGTATAGACACCAGCTAAAAAGATTCAACTAAAGAAAGACACACTCGTCAATCACGCCACAATTTCGTCTCTAAACGACACAGAAATGTGTACCAAAAAGGCACTCAAAACGTAACCAACAAATGTCATACACGAGATACCACCCGTGAAATAGATTCGCACCGAAAAATAAAATAATTAACGTGTGGGGAGCGAAAGCCAGAGAGAGAGTGGTTGATGTGTTCAATGGAGGTGAAACGAGTTAAGTACAAACCACCCGTTTCTATGCATTAAAAAGAGAAAGAAGGGAAGATAGAAAACTAAGCGAGGCGCCTAATTTTGGTAGGCATTAGTGCACTAGGCGGCGATCTCTTTCACTGCGTGTCGCTTTTGCATCTGCGCTTTCTGTCGCCTCTCTATTCTACTTTTTATCTGTTTGCGGTTAGGCGTTTCCCGGGAAGTAGGAAGACACAGACAAGGAGCGCAAATGGATGTAGGTAGAGCCGTAGAGGATGAAAGAGGCGAAGGTCCTTTTGCTTTTGTTGTTGCTTGGACCTGGCGCACAACTGTCCTTGAAATGTTGAATTGCATTAAATTAGGTCTTCCTTTTCTTGCCCTTCCTAATAATTAACTAACAAATAAACTATTTTCGACTTGATCCATTAACTTTTTAAAAGTAATACGATGAAATTAAAATGGATTAGTGACCTACGTGGATATTATGTAATGACAACGATATTAATCTTAAGAAAAATCTTGTATTTTGTTCGGAGAGTGAATTAAATATACTAACTTATTCACATGACATTAATTTATATTTTATTTATAATTTATTTTATAATCAAATGACTATTATGTGGCCTTAATTTATACCACATACTATTACTGTTAAATATTATTAATTGTGAATATAAATTTGCAATTCTATGAATATTTAACGTATTTAATGTCTTAATTCAGATGAGATAAATACAATTTACGACGCTTGTAATTATTTATAATATAAGGCACTTTATTGTGCATCATTAGGTCTTTTATGTATCATAATCTTTTTCGTTGTTATATTTGTAAGTTGACAAATCTGATTCAACAAATCCAAACTAAATATTGAATTCTCGTAGCAAACTAAATTTTATATTTTTAAACAAAAAATATTTGTATTCGAAATTTCATATTTGATTATTTTGGTATGTTCTTTCTATTCGTTTGTATCTAAAAAAAGGCAAGTTTTTTTAAAAAAAAAAAGTTTGGAAAAAAATTAAATTATAAATTTTGGTTTGCTAAGAGATTTTCAATACATTAATTAAATTAATTGAACTTAAAATTGCAATGCACAAAAAAAATCTATCAATCGTGAAACATTAATAGACTTTTAATGAATGATATTTTTTATGTATAACCTCCGTGATTTCATAAAAACATTTGTAAAATATTAACAGACTCAAAATGTGTTTTAAATAATTACCTGCAATGAAAATATCTAGACTAAAAATACTAGATTAATCACTGCGGAAATTACTAAATGATTTTTCTTCAATATAAATTATTCTATTTTTTATATATACTATTCGTATTTTTTGTGTATGATGATATTTATAATGTAATAAATAGGTGTAATGATGCTAACTTGGTTTTTCATTGTGACGCTAGGATGATAACATATAAGACAGATGTGAGCGTGCTAGAATACTAATTATATATATAAAAAAAAAAAGTTACTGTTTTACGTTGTTATCACGGGGAATTTCCTTTTTTAGAAAACAACAGTACATTTTGAAATGCAATGCACCAGGTTCAGTGGAATCTTTACATGCCATCTTTGGTTGGTTCATTGTACGTCGCACATCTACTCAATACCGTATTTACCGCAAAGATTTGGTTCCGTGTATTTAATTGATTATTATATATTATTTAATATGAGAAGATTTAAATAAACCAACCCACACCACCTTACTCTCCAGTTCTTTAATGATGTGAAGACAACGGTGGTCCTAGCACCTCAATTCAATTGAAAGAAAGCATCACATTCACTGCTGGAACTGTGCACATGGCACTGGAGAGGCAAAACATCTTCATTAATTTCATAATGTTTCCTTTGCGAAATGGATACAAGATACTGTCCTCAAGTCAATGTGATGATGTAACGGGAACAGAAGTGGGGCCCCCTTCCTAATGTTCGATTAATGGAGTGTCTTTTCGGTGCGGATTTGCTGTTTGCATCCCAATCCCAACACTCGCATTTTTTCTCTCTTTTGGGGGCGACCGCCTGAATTTATTTCTAGGTAGACCCATCTCGAAAAAACACATTATCTAAAATTCAATTAAACATTATAAATTAAATATCCATTTTTTATTTATAAAAATACTGATTCAAGAGTGTAAATAATTTGATCAATAATGTCAATATTTAGTTTAATACATATACTTCGATCGTTTAAAACGACTTTAATTAAAGGCTAGATGTGAATTATAAAAAATTTACCGATTCTTCGTTTTAAATAAAATAAAATTATTGTTGGATTACAATATCTTTTTCATAATTAATTATGAGAAATAGATAGCCGGTGAAGAAATATCAAGAGGAAGATTGATGATAAGTCTGATCAGAAATTTTTTTATTAATATACAATTAAATATGTTTTTTTATTTGATATCAAAGATATATTTTGCTTAGTAATTTTTTTTTACTGAAACATGTCATTTGTCACGTGACTTTGTTTTTAACGTCGCTATCGTTTGTTACTGGTCAATGGTTGGGAAAGAAATATTTAATAATATTTTTAAATCGAAAAAAAATCCATACATTAGCCGGGTGTGATATCTAGTAAAACTAAAATGAAATAAGTAAATAACATATAATTGTTTCGCGTGATTTATCTTCGGTAGAAGTCGCATGTATGGAGTTCGCTGATACCGGCAGTTCATTGTCGATTACAAAATGTCATTTTTACTGACACGGGCGAAGCTAAAATAAATTAATAACGGAGTCCACAGATATAAATATATATTTCAATTTTTTTTTTCAAATGTTGATATCCTTATTGTTACAAACATTGCTTAAAAAGTGTAATTCGTAGCCTAGGGGTCAACAGTAAAACAATATTTTCTTACATTTTCTAAAGTCTGAGTATAAATTTTGTTAGAAAAATTCACTTATAGTATTAATTAATCTACAATGTATTTATTAGAAAAAAAATACGGAGACAGTCTTCCCCGTTTTCTGTATTTAAATCTGTCTATGTTTATCGATCAAGTTTTTAAAATGAGCTGATTTGGTGATTCGCTACAGAGAAAAAACGATGTGTATAAAAAAAATAATTATACGATTGGCTTATAAGTTACTTTAAAATTTTAAATATACAAAATTAACAAGTCAAAAGACAAAATAGACAAAATCAAAGTTTTAGAAGCTAAATGAATTAGGATTTGGTATAAATTGTTTTCGACCAAAAAAAAAATTTTGTAAGTTGGAATACCCATCCATTTTTACACCGCTAAATGCAAAAAAAAAATTTCCAGTTATTTCGCCGATTCTCATAAATATAACACTACCGTTTATTTTGTGTTTGGTTGTTGTAGCATTACGTGTTTTACTCTAAAAATTTGTTATTTAAGTTATAACGGTGTTATTTCGGTGAAATTTATAAAGCTTGTTACCGATTGATCTCGTGTTGATCTATGAGTATAAATCGTTGCTTAATAAATTTACCAGAATGAGAGTGGGAGGGGGTGCAGGTAGCGTGTGATGGGATTAAACAAATAACTTAATAAATAGTTGTTTTTCTCTTTTTATTTCTTTCTTTCTGTTTGATTTTGAGCTTATTAGATAGCATATGTGTTTGCGTTTCATTTATTTTGTTTTTTTTTCTCAGCGTAATGAAAATATTTTTTTGTTGAAATTTAACGTATAAATGTGAACTTATCGCTGCAATGTAAATATTTGCAAGTCAAAAACATAAATTTGAATATGCACGCCCGTTCAAATTTCAAGAACTTGGATATCTCCCAGATAAATTATCACGACGAATATGTTGAATACAAATGTCATTTTTTTTTTTCTTATTGTACACTTTAAACCCTCGTCTCTTATTTATCTACGAAAAGTGAAAACAAATTTATCCATTAAAATCTCAATTATTATGCCGGACCGCTTTTTAACAAGTGCAAAACGTGGCCTGTCCTTGTAATGATTCCCCTCCGGTTCTTACTCTCGTCTTGTTTGATAAAAAAGGATAATAATACGAAAAAGAAAATTACACACGTCCGTGTACACCGTATAAAATCTAGTTCATAAGAATCATGACGATAGGATCCTCTACTGTAAGGACATTAATAAATTCCTCCGCAAGGTCATGTGAATAGGAGGGGTTGGCACAAGCTTTATTTAGACCGTGGACCAAAAATCCTTGATAGCAAATTTTATATTTTTCCGAATTTTTTTACTATATATTATGAAATTTTCACAAAACACTACGGTTGGAATATTTTAGGCTCTCCAATTTAAAAATATTATAATATATAGTAAAAAAATTGAAAAAATATAAAATTTGGTCTCTAAGAGTTTTTCGATATGGAAAATAACTTGAACGGTTCAGATTGACTGTTTGAATTTTGGATCTTAAAAAACGACTCACGTTACGGAGACGATCAGTACACATTAGTGTATTTTATCCATTCACTATATATTTATAAATAAATACTTCGTTTATGTCTATTTTATCGTCAAAAAATATTCAAATGCTCTATTCAACACCTTAATCAGAAGGAGAAAAAATAATAAGTTCATTCACATGAAACAAACATAAGAAAATAGATCAAACACCGTATGATTTTTACTTTATGTAAAAACACGCACAAAACCTGCGTTTGGATGCTGGGCGAATAGACTTATTCACGAATAGTGTGAATAGTGATCATCCAAACAATTTGCGAATAGATTGAATAGGCCTATTCACGTGCGAATAGATATTCTGGATGTGTTTGGTAAGCTTTGAATAAGCCTTATTCCAGAACAGGCCTTATTCCAGCGTAACCCAAACAAGTTTGAATTAGCTCGAATTGCTAATTCTCGGCCTTATTCTAATTCAAGCCAAAACCAGGAATTGGGTCCGTGAGCTAGGATCGGGTATTTAAAAAAAATTTCGAGCGTACGGTCGACGATTAAAAAATATCTCTCTCTCTCATCCATTATTGCCGATCGTTTTATCCATTTCTGCCTCTCTTTTCTCTCTCTTTCATTACTTGCGACAACAACCAAGAGCTTCCGTCGAACTCCATCGTAGATCTACGACAATCGGAGGAGCAATAGTCCAAATAATTGGCATACTCGAGTACATCGCAAGACGCCGAGTGTAGAGTGCTCCGATTTGTTGCGATTTGAGGTATATTCCCTTCTAATCTGCCTTTCTTTTTTTATAAATAAAATTGGAACTATTACTACTTATTTTGTACAAATTGATTGTGGTTGTGGTTGTTTTTCCAAGTACAAATTGAAATATTTTCTCTGTTGAATTTTTCTCCTCTCTATGCAAAGGTAAAATAGGGTTAGAAAAAAAATTTGCATTACTGAGGGAGTCTGCGTTTTGATGCTTTTTTTTCCGCTACAATGAGTAAGGGGAAGTGTATCTGAAGGGATCTAAGCGTCATTTTCCTGTTTTTTACTTTTCTTCTATATTGTTGTATAATGTTTGCAAACGTTACCTCTTCAATCGACTTTTTCGTGTTAAAAAAGAAATAGTAAGTTAATCAGAGAACTAGTTGTGTGATTGTGTATAAGTTTATATAAAAAAAGGAACTGCATGCTGTATTTTGTCATTACTGAATAAAGCAAATATTATTAGCTTTTGTAATTTATATTTTGTATTTGCATAAATTGAATTATTGATTCAAGAAATAAGTGAAGTCATTTGATTATGTGAGTCTTCTTCTCCGTTTATGTAGATTAGAAGAAGAAATTAATTTGCTGCTAACGTATATATATACAAAAAAAAGATTTCTTGGCTCTCTCCAACTAACCTTCATAAAAGAAAACATATATGAAAATTATTCTGCCCATTTCTAAAGATAAAAAGTACAAAGAAAAATATTATTAGGTTGCAATATTTTATGTTTTCTGAGTTTAAATTCCATTTATTTGTGCATTATTTAAATAGCAATTATGCAAATGTTCAATAGTTATTTTTTTGGAAAAATGAAAAAGGCTACAAGATGATGACTGGATATCAGCTCAATTATTTATTATTTTTTTATGTGTCTGGGTCTAGAGGAGTCTGAGTTTTTTTGCTGTCATTTTTTTATAAACTGATATGCATGATTTTTTAATATAATATTTTGATTAGTTTCAGCTATATGTATATCTTCATTAAAGGAGTGCTTAATGTTATAGTAGTGCTTAATATTTTGTTTCCTGTATGTGTTTAGCAATCTTATGAGGTGCTTAATTAATGTGGAAGAGGTTAGGTTTTATAAAGTTCAGGGATATAAGTGTATAGTTTAAGTACAATGGTTATGGAGGGCATTTTTGTCACTTTAGGGCTGTGTGCTATTGTCCAGTGCTAATATGTGTATATACAATTATTAGTAAATTATAAGATTTATTTATAACCTGTACTCTAGCATGTGTTAGAAGGGCTGGTGGTATAAATGTTCATTTTACAACTGGTCAAGTGTAATTTGATATACAATTATAATTATATTTTGATATTAGGAAGGTATCTTCATGATTGGTGCATAATAGAGGTCTATAGTTCATTCATATGCATATAGAGTTTTTATTAGGCTAATCAGAAACATTATAGGGATGTAGATGTTGCTATTAGTCTTAATATATATATATATATATATATATATATATATATATATATATATATATATATATATATATATATATATATGAATTTTATACAAATCAGTGCATGTATTAGGATCAAAGAGTCTGTAAGATGCATTTTGAAGGATAGATAAAGGATATATTTGTATTTAACAGTTGTTTGAATTTTCATAAGATATCAAATAATATGTTTCAAAACTTATATGAGAGTTATAATAAAGCTATTTTGGATACTATATGGAAAGAGCAGTAGTGTTTAGCTTTATGCATGAATTTCTAATGAGTGATTTTCAGTAGAACAGTGTATTTCCGAAATTCATTAAAAGAGTATAGGTAGGCTATACTTACCTTTCATATTTGTGTTGTAGGCATGATTAACTTGTGTTGATATTGAGTACATTTACATGCCTTTCTAAATCTGATATTTACAAGTGGTATTTATGCCATTTCGGTTTAGGAATCATATAGAAACGTAGCATGTATGAATGTATCTATATGTTTGAAGAGTTATTCAATTCTCTGTAGTTAATAGCAATTATGCAAATGTTCAATAGTTATTTTTATGGAAAAATGAAAAAGGCTACAGGATGATGACTGGATATCAGTTCAATTATTAATTATTTTTTTATGTGTCTGGGTCTAGAGGAGTCTGAGTTTTTTGGCTGTCATTTTTTTGACTAATCGAGTAGTGTACTTTTTAGAACTGTACATTTTAGAGTCTGTCGTAGCCACCTCGTACCTTTTAGAATTGTACCTTTTATGACAGAAATCAGTCTTCCTAACTCCCAGTTAATGTCTTTAGTTCAATGGAATTTGGAAATCTGTCAATCTCAAGAAAGAAGAAAACCGGTAAGGAACCCAAGCCTCCAAAGAAAGATGTCAAACGAGAACGCAATTGGACTAACAGTGAAACAAACCACCTCATTGATGCAATGGAACAGGTTCAAAACAAGAGAGGCAGAAGGGGTTTCACATTCAAAGATGACGAACCGAAAATAATTCTCGGGCTTTTTAATGAGAAGGTTAAGAACCACCCCTTTGATAAGAGCAAAATACAGAATAGAATTAAAGTGTTGAAGACCCATTTCACCATATGCTATGAGCTAGCAAATCTCACTGGTGGAGGTTGGGATGACGTTCTGAACCAACCAAAGGCACCATCCTACACTGATTATGAAGCTATGATTGAGGTGCGAATCTATGCCAATCATCTTTTCCTATCACTGATTACGATCCAAATTGTATAGTTAGTAAATAACTCACTTTTTTATTGTTCAATTTGTAGGCCAAAGGTACAAAAGCCGGTTTCTTGCTAAAAGGTAGCTTTCCTTATTACAATAGGATGTTGCCACTGGCTGGTGGGAATCCGGTTAGAGGAGAGGGGAGAGAATCAACATTTGATCTTGGGGATCCTTCTTTATCTCTTCCACTACTACAAGGGCATCTCGAAGTCAGCGAACAAGGCAGCTCCGATGACCCTGAGGAGCTCACCAACGGTGATAGTGATGCGGTTGAACAACCCCATCCGGGATCTGGTAGGAGTAACAACATCAGGATGAGAGCTGAGAAAAGCGCTAGGGTTGGTGGCCAATGCTCTACGGGTGGTCGCCAAAGCAGTGACGGTATATTTTCTTACTCACAAGGCTCTGGTTCTAAGAGGAAGAGCACAGATGAATCGGCCGGTGAAACCTTTAGTAAAGGTAATAGGGGAAGGAGGTACAAGGAAAATGCAATGAAGAAGCAAGCCGAGAAAAATACTATAGGTCTGGCTGGCTTTGAGATTGCCGAATTCATGAAGGTAGACATTGATCGTGCCAATCAGAAAGAACAAGAAATGGAGGCTTGCTTGCAGAGGATGGATGAATTTGTCATCACTGGTGCTGCTCAATTCTTCCTGATTGAAAAATTGGAAGCATCTGGGGCCTTTCGGAAGGCCTTTCTTAAATGGAGCAGCACTGATGCAGTTGATTTTTTTACCAAAAACGGCTACTTCTACAACCCTCCAGGCAACAACACATCTACCCCTCCTGGCTTCAACCCATCTACCACTGCCGGCTTCAACCCCATATTCCAGAACTTCCATACTCAAGGCAACTTCTAGAGTCAAGGCTTTCCCAACCAGAACCAAGGCGGGAACAATTACAGTTATCATCTGAACCACCCGAATCTCTGATGGATAGCTTTCTCAGTTGTTAGGGGTCTCAGTTGTTAGGTGTATAGCGACAGTATTCTATCTAATTTGTGTAATATTTATGTAGCTTTAACTAGGTTATGTATTCTAATTGAACAATGTGTACTTTATTTCGTCGGGATGTAGCAACAATTATGTACTAATATCCGTAGGGGTCTCGAAACAGTTTTAATTCTGTTCTTTAAGCACTACGTTGAAGGCCGATTGTACTTGGACTAATATTTACAAATTCTCCTTAATTATTAGCTGTTATGTACTATTTGTAATTTCATCTTTATGCTTATGAAATATTTTTAATTTTCTTTTGCATTTGTTATTTTATTATGCTGCTTGCAACTGTTTTATTCTATTAGGCTTTCTTCAATATAATTGAATAACATTCTTCTATATTTATTTTTCAGGCTTCACAGAAATGCCGTCTGATGATGAGAACACCAAGGCGGAGAAGAGACGTGAACGCAACAAGCGAATAGCTATTTGGTGGTTTACTGCAGCACTACACTGTGCAGGTGATTCAAGAACATTGAAGCGTGATAAAGAGCAGTCGGGTGCCGAATATATCACAGAAGTATTGGGTGGACATCCCGGGGTAGTTCAATCCATTTATCGTCTAACTCCGGCTAATATTACACTTCTAGGTGAGGAACTTCTTGCTCGAGGACTTAACTGTGGGGGGGACTTAATAATTGAGGAGCATGTATGTATGTTTCTTCAGTTGGTTGCCCAGGGACATACCATTAGAAAATTGTGCCTGGATTTCCAACGCTCGGAAGAAACCGTGTCGAGATCTTTGAGAGAGGTATTGTGTTGTATACTGCGCATGGTACCACAATACATGAAATTGCCTTGAGCCGATGAGCCAATACATCCAAAACTACGAGAAGGGACGGAATTTTATCCATTCAAGGTGCGTTGTCATAATTTTATCCGTTTACTGCATATACTGGGTATATGGGTCTGTTGAGGTTTGCATATACTGGGTATACTGGGCATTATGCCATATGGACAATAAGCCATTAGATACCTCCAGAACAGTTTTACCATTTAAAAAATAAAAAATAAAAAATCACAATAATTTGTCTCTAGTATCTACTAATTTCAAAACTTTATAACTCAAAATGAAATTGTTTAATTAAGTATACTGGATGAGAACATATGAAGTATACTGGTTCTTTTCCTTATTAGAAGGATGAATACTCATTTTTTTTTTTTGAGAAAAGGTGGCTCCTGTCCACCCGTTTCATTAAAAAAATGAAACAGTCTCTTACAAATGATTAGAAAACCACAATCTAAAACCCCAAAACTAAACTGGCACAAGACACCCTTTGTACCAGCACTCTATATTTGCTCCACTCTTTAAAAAAATAAAACTAACGAAAAACCTCATGCTAGCACTATGCCTTTTTGCTTTACTAATATAGTTTCTATCACCTATTGTGTAGTCAAATTCAGTTTATTTACACTTGTCTATTGACACAAAAGAGAACAAATATAGAATTGTTGAAAAACAAGCATCAAAATTCCATTCTGCCATATCATCAGCTCTTCACAATTGTATGCACAGTTTGTGTCAACCTCTAATATGATGATATCGATATCTCTGCCTTCTTATCCTCAGATCAAATGAACCACAATCTGTCCTTGCTCATCACGTGTAATTATCCACTTCTTCTTATTCTCCCCTTTCTTCTTTTTCTTGCTTTCTTTTTTCACTTTGATTTCTTCTTTAAATTCACCCTCCTCCCCTTCATTTTCTTTCTGCCTTTCACTTGGTTTTTCTAGTGTCAAAATTGGTTGCACTACATCTATTGTGGTCAATGGGGTATGTGTCATCTCTACTTCCTTGGGCAGCGGTGTATGCATCAGTTGTTGAGCACAAGTTATCATTGAGATCGTCCCATTTCCTGTGGATTTCACAGTATCTGAGAACTCCTCCTTAGGTGTTTCCTTGTGCTCCATAACTCCTGTAATATTAGTGTTATGTGAAACAACCTCCAGATGTGGCTGAAATCCCCCTATTCTCACTTCAGTAGTACTCTTCTCCATTCTATGCAAGCTTGTGTGCAAAGTAACTGGTAAAAAAATTAATTTATGCTGGACAAAGTAACTATCTTGTATTTTATATAGATGACAGTATTTTATATACCTGACTTGTAGATGATAGTGGTTCAATAGATGATCTGCTTTGAATTAGTTACCTCATGTTTGGTAATTGGGGATTTACTGAAGAAAATTAATTGAACTTTTCTTATTCTTATTTGAAGCATAGGATTATGGAAAGGAGCTTGAAGCAATTGCAACAGTTGCATGATTTGCAAGCCATGGTAATTACATTTCCCAATACAAGTTATTTGCAAGCCATTCTTATTTTTAGAAAATTTGATATTTATTGATGAAATTGCAATAAGGAATTTGATATGGGCATTGGCACTGTCAATATGGGCATTGGCACTGTCAACTATCAAATATGGGTATTGGCACTGTCAATACGGGCATTGGCACTGTCAATATGGGAATTTGATATTTATTGATGAAATTGCTTTTATCCTTGGTTGTTTGGTATTCAATATGGACATTGGCACTGTCAACTAACAAATTCATCAAAATTTGAAATTTTAGTAGCCTAGCTCTTTGTTGCCACTTCTATAACAGTAAGGGTTAATGAGGAAGTTTTTCCCTATAATTTTATGGTCATGATTCTCAAGTAAGATATAATTAGATCAGTGGACAAATAATTATGAAGTATTCCTTTTCATGTCATATATTTGTGGAGTATTTATTTCAATCCATTTAAATAAAATCTTAACCAATTGTATTTGTAATATATGTGCAGGTTAAAATAAGTTTGCTGCAATTGATTTTCGACTGTTGTAATGTGTTGTTATTTTCAGTTGTATGAGGGTTTTTTATGCAATGTTGTTTACAGAACTTTTTCACTTGTTAATTTTCCAAATTTGTATCGATATTTTTTTTAGGCACAATGGCTGGTACGGAATGGTTGTAAATTTGTGAGATTGTTCAGTTTAGAATTATTTTTATTTTATGTATTGCTGAAAATGCAGAGATTTATAAAAGTTTGGCGTTTGAGTTGTGTAAAAAAATTTGGCGCAAAAAAAGGTGAGGAACATTTGGCGCAAAAAAAAACGATACTGGATGGTAGCCAATTGGGTTTTGTGCTGGCAATAATTACAGTTGCAATAAAAAATACTCAACTTTTCCTCTATTCTTATTCGTATCCCTCTTCCAAACATGGGTGAATAAGAGAAATGAACAAGCTAATTGATGAATTAGCAATTCTGAATTTTCCTTATTCTAATTCATGAAATTCTTATTCAGCCTAATTCGTGTTACATCCAAACACACACTTAATGCTGGAATAGAAACCCATAACCTTCATTTTGTATTCATAACATATCATCCAAACAACCTTCCTATATTCATGAATAGGCTATTCTTCGCCATATTATATTCACAAGATTATTCATGAATACATCTATTCATATCTATTCACCGTGCATCCAAACGTGCAGTGAACAAGCTCGTGCTCGGTTTCTCTAAGAAGTAAGTTTTGAATTTTAGGAATATGCAATAACAACAATATAACTATAATAATATCTTGTATATAATGTCCCAAAACTGCGCAACCCGTTGTACTTCGATGGTAGGAGCTTTAAATTTTTGGGACGTGTTTGGTTGCACAAAAATGGAAACACATGAAATAGAGATAAAATATAACACACAACCAAGCTTGATAAAAATCAGATGATAAGACTAATTATATCTAATTCCTTATATCATATTTGCATGTGAATAAGAAGTATATAAATAATCTTTTTTTTTGTTATATTATGTTTGGTAGTAATTTATATTATTGCATGTTTCTTATTCGTTACTGTGCAACCAAATACACCAATTACAAATATGTTTTGATTTAACAGCAGGTTTAAAAGCGGAGGGCAATTTTGTCCAACATATCTCTTATTTATCCAATTTATCCTCTTTTTTTTTTTTAAAAAAAAAATCAATAGTCGGTAAATTACCTGCTCTTCAAAAAAAGTGTCCCCTTTAACAATAGGCTTGATACATTTATTATATATAAAATAAAATAGCTAGGTGTGGTGTGCGCAGAAAGAGATTCCATTGAATTCTAAAAAAATGTTAGATAGTTTGTATTGGATTTATTTATCAAATGCGCCGCACTCTATAATCAAATCATAGGAGCATGGTTAGGACAAACCGAAATCGCATGGAATAGTCTTCAGTGCAAGCCTGGCAGCTGGGCCATGTTACCTCGTCGCTGTCTTTGTACAGTACTATAGTCGATATATTTTGACGATCATAATAATAATACTAAATTTATCAAATAAAAATAATATATGAATAAACCGGACATATATAAATCTCCTGGTATGAAATCAATAATTTTTAAATTAATTTGAAATCGATAGATATATATCCAAGGCTCCAAACTATAATGAAATGCGAATAATTTTGATTTTTTTAATCTTGAAAATTTTGAAATTATTGCTTCTTCCTTTACTATTTTAAGTTTGAGAAGGGAGGGTATTTTAGTAATTATGAAAAATTATGTATAGAGACGTGTATTAGTGGCAAATTTCTAAGTAAATTATATTTAGTGTGGCATTTTTAAAAATATATAACTTTGATGTGGCATTTTTCTAATTTTTAAGTTTTAGAGTGGAACAAATATATTTTTTTCTTTTCTAAAGTAAAAATCTAATTAATGTTTGTTTTATTCTAGATGTAAAATCAAATGATAATATATTTCGTCTACCTATTGACATCCAACCACAAATTAAATTATTCAACCACAAATCAAATTATTCAAACTGTATAGAAGATGAATACACGCTATATCTAGAGACGGTACACTTTTGAATCCATGCAATAGGATGCACCTTTCAATCAATTTTTTAACAAATTTTATCGGTTGATTGAAGGATAATTTAGTCAAACCAAGAGCAAAAATCAGATTGTACTCTTTGCTATTACCCACGAGTTCACGACTTCATGAGCCAGAGCTGCCTATCTCTCCGTGAAAGGTGAATTGAGCCCATAAAATTTCTGGCATCCTTAAAAGGCCCAAAATCTCTACCCACAGCTAAAACCCAGTGGAGCCCTTTTGAAATCCGGAAACCCAAATAACCCAGTACGACAATGCAACTACTGGAGAGGTCCTGTTCACAAGCACCGTTCAAGCCTTATCGGATCGGACCCCATCTCACCCACGAAGCACGTGATTCATATCCATAGCTGAACTACGAATTCACTCCTGTCATCCTGACCGTACATCTGTTCTTCTGTCCGTAGGATTGCAACAAGCACACGATTTGGGGGAACAAACTGCAGCCAATAGGAAACGACCTCGCGGATCGCTGGCGTGGAGAGCAAAGATTTCAAGATTCCCGCCCAATCGGAGCTCCCTCGATTTCCCAAAAAACAATTCTAACATTCTGCATGCTCCCGGAACTCGGGCTGACTACAAATCTACGGTCACTGACAGTGGTCCTCTGCTCAAAATATCTCACGTCCGTACAAAGCCAGGTGCAGAGCAGTATATATCTCTTTCCAAAGAGAGCACTAAGTCATACTCACACAACAAAGGCTCTCTACTAACCTCTCTTCTCCTCTCATTCAACAATCTCTTTACCTTCTCCCCAAGTCGCGCTCAAAGGTAAACCTAATCTTATTTTAACACCAAATTGAATCTCTTTTTTGGTTTTTGGATTGAAATTAGTTTTATTTTGCGCGATTTTGTGAGTGTGATTGCTGATTGAGGCGATTTTTTGTACAGATCAGTCGGTAAGCGATGAAAGAAACCAAAACCAGAGGTGCTAAGGCCGGTTCTAAGTGAGTTTTGCTTCCTCTCCTATTTAATTTGTAGATTCGTACCTTCCTATTAAGATATTAAAATTTATCGATTCAATTTTGAAGGAATTTCATTAAAGTTGTAATATTTAGGAATTGGGGAAATATCATGACTGGACTGAAATTCCATTTCCCTGTGAATATAATCAGATTGGATGAGGATAATGATGTTTTGCATCATAAAATAGTTGTGGATTTGCAAATCCGTGTTTCCTCGTAGTTGACCATTGTTTGATTGATTTTGTGGTTGATAGGCTGGGTGTTCAAAAGGGGAAGAATGCTAGCAAGGGAGCTAAGATCAAGAGGCCTCCCTCTGCCTTCTTTGTCTTCATGTAAGCCCTCTTTGAAACTAATTAATTCATTGTATTTGTGCTATTTTGATTGTTATGGTATATTCTACAGTTTTTTTTTATATATAAGTTATATCTGATTTTATATTTGTGTGGATTCTGAATGCAGGGAGAAGTTTAGGGTTGAATACAAGGAGAGCCATCCCAACAACAAGAGTGTAGCTACTGTAAGATTTTTTTTTTTTGTTTTTATCTATCTTCATGTTTAAACTAATTTCCTTATCAACAAGTACAAATCTAATTGTTAATTTAAATTTTGTGTGTTTTTTTTATTGATCTCTATCATGACTTTGTGAGACATGATACTGTTGCACCTTAATCCAACCTATACTTTGAGATTCTTTATGGGTCGTCTCCAAATAAATTTTAACACTAGCAAAAATTAACATTGAGATAGTGTGAATTAAGGATCATTATATTAATGTGGACCAGGTTGGCAAAGCTGGAGGAGCCAAATGGAAATCTATGTCTGAGCAGGTTTGTTTTACTGATGTTTGTATTATCATGTCAATCCTTTCACTGGGATTATATTCTCACTGTCCATGTTCTTATTTTTATAAAACACTCAGGAGAAGGCTCCTTATGTGGAAAAGGCAGCTAAGCTTAAGTCCGACTATGAGAAGTTGAAGGCTGGCCAGGTATTCTAAACAAGTTTAAAAATGGGAAAAAGGGCTATTCATTATTGCTTCTGGTTTTTGCTTATCAGTTAGTTTGTTCTAATTTAGTACTTGTGGTTGGAATTAGGTTGAGGAGGAAGATGCTGCATCTGACAAGTCGAAGTCTGAGGTTGAGGAAGAGGGTGACAATGATGTACTGCCGTTACACAATCAATTTTTTTTTGTTTATATTTGTTTCATAGCAATGCCTAGCCTTAAAGTTTGAGTTAAGAATATATGAAATTTTGTAATGTTAATAATTTTTCGTTTTTTGCATTTTGTAGGATGATGGTGATGACTGAGCTGGACTTAAATGAAGATCGTAGCTGAATTGATAGGGATTAGAACTTTATTAGTTATGTGGTGTGTGTTGTTTTGTTAAATTAGGATGTGTTTGATATTAGGAAAAATAACAAAAGGCTAGTTTAATTTGGGATACTACGTAGTTGGTCAGGGATGCTTGGTTTTAATCAGGCAACAGTTGAAGCTTTTATTATTGCTTATTTTAACTAGTTCTAATCCCTGTCTCTTTGTTAACAAGTACTTAGCTTTTGCTGAGATGTTGATATCTGTGACTTTGTTGCTCAAAGGTCAAATTGTTTCTTCTTTTGCGTGGTAACTTTACATGATGATTCAGAACTTATTTGTTGATTAAAAAGTGGATTTTGCATGCTATTGGCTAAGATATTATAAAAATGATTACGGATTGTGTTAGCCAAACGTTACAAAATGTGCCGATCATGGGTTGCACTGCCTGCTACCAAGCTTATCCCGAAGGAAATAAAGTTTTTCTCAAGCTACAAGTTAAATCAAATAGATTTCTTAATATTGAAATTTTTGTTTGTTTGCCAATCATATAATAACACTAGAACCATGCTTTTCTAATAGTAGAAAGTTTGTTTGACATTTCTATAGTGAAATGATAGGAAAATGTTATGGTGGCAGATGAAATGTGTTACACTTCTGTAGTGTTCATATCTTGTTTAAATAAGTTTGTTATCGTCTCTCGTCTATTTTCTTCTGTGTTTGACATACATCCTTGATTTCTGGGATTTGCACAAGACCATTTTCATTTTGTAATTTTATAAACTTATGTCCTCATATTTTAAATCAGAAGTTTTTGTTAAGTAGGCAGACAATGTCGTCGTTCAAAATTGCAAAAAAAGTTTAATCCACCGCAAACTTGTTTACTCGAACTGCAATAGAAGTTTGCTAGTATAAATTAACTGTCCGATTTGCCTATTTAAGATCAGCGATTTGAGCTCTATTGGGTCATTTCCAAAACTTGGGAAAATCCAATATGAAATTTTTTTTTGAAGTTCCTTCTATCGATAACTAAATAATTATCTTTTTATCTAGGTTTTAATCCCTTGTCCCTCAATACTGGAAAACAGGAAAAATAACAAACATGAATTACGTTTTGAATATTAATTTTCAATCTCTCAAAATCATTAACATTAAACTGCCATAATACTTTGTGAAGTTAGAAAAAAATAATTATACAGATGAAATAATAATTATATCATCATTGAAATTAAAAAACTGAGGGCTTATAAAATATTAAAATTTAAGAAGTATCAACCCGAACCCCCCAAAGTTGAGTATTTACCTGAGGAACGATCGCAACTTTTGTTCCCCGTTGGATTCATTTCATTTCGGAAGGAAAACCACAAAGTACAAACTCAATAGGCGGCGAAGGCGATGGCAGCAGCAACAGCTCCGGCTAAATGCATCTTTGTCACTGGCCCACCTGTAAGTCAAACCACAACTCTCAGCTCGCGCTCGGTTAATTAATTCTAATAAAGCCCCGCAACTTCTCACAATTCTCTTTTGTCAGGGAGTGGGAAAGACGACTCTGGTAATGAGAGTGTTTGAAACCCTGAGAGCATCTCAGCCTCATCTCAGTATCCGCGGCTTCTACACTAGTACTCTCTGGAACCTCTACTGTGCATCTTCACTCTTGTATAATTACATTGTATCTGATTGAAGTTTGTTTTGTGTTGTAAGGGGAGGTTCGAGAAGGTGCTGAGAGGGTTGGGTTTGAAGTGGTCACTCTTGATGGTAGACATGGGCCTCTTGCTTCTTCTAAAATCTCTAGGTAGTATTTTTTTTTATAGTTGTTTCTGAATTATTTTCATCAGAAAATAATAGGAATGTTTAGAGGTGGTTGGTACTGTTAGAATCTATGTGAATAGCTAATTTTGATATTGCTGTTTCTATTTGGATAATGACTGTGTTCAAATATTAAATATGACCATTTTGGCCACAAAAAGATGTATCAAATTCGACAGAACAGATAGAGCTTGTACCTTGTTTGTACTAGCCATGACCTTTTAGGTTTAATCTGATGCTTTTATTATGCTATCAAGCTTCTTTCACTTGTTCTTTTTCTTTTAACATTTATTGTTCACTGCAGTGCAGAGTCTCTCAGATGGCCTACTGTTGGAAAGTACAAAGTTGATGTAAGGTCCTTGGAATCACTGGCCTTGCCTGAGTTACAGGTATGTAGTACTTCTGCGAGCTTACACTATTTTCCTAAAGACGCTGTTGTACCAGTTTGGTACGATTAGTTTTGAAAAATTATGTATGGAATAAGAACAAGGTGTTTCAGAAAAAGCAGAAGCACAATAGCAACAACTATGTTGAACCAATCAATGAATGTAAAATTGGAAATCTGGACTTGATCCCTGGATGCCAAGTATCATTCATTTGGTCATTGTTCTTCCTTAGCTTCTCTTTTGTTTATACCTATGTATGTGACAGTCCAAATACTAATCACTTTTTGGGCTCCATTAAACAGAGAATAAAGCCCCATTTGGAAGTATTCATTTCTGAAGTTAAAAACAATGATTATGTGAAAAAAAAATTGCTTTCTTCTAAGATGTGAAATTAGGCCTATAATTTCCTCACTACTTAGAACGGAATCACATCCTCTGCCCGTCGTGCAGAGTGCCCATCGGGCCTCATAACCGTCCGATCATAAATGGGTGCCCCGTGATAAATACCAAATTGATAGGCCCGAAAAAAATTAACCGTCGAGATTAGATCGGACGGTCGTGATGAGATGGACAGAATGCTCATCTTAAAAGAGATGGGCAGAGGATACTGACAAGGATAAATAGATTGAACAAAATTTTAAATTTTCAGCCTTTACTAGGACTTTCATACTGTTATCTTGTACTGAAATCAAAACTAGATGTACACTTAATTTATTGGTTATTTCAAATTTATTCAATTATTGAAAAAAAAAATTGATCACAAGGTGCTGCTAAAGCTTTATTTTTTGGTATTATTTTCCTATATTAATGTTAAATCAGGTAAAGGAGGGTACTGATCTTTTTATAATTGATGAAGTGGGGAAGATGGAGCTTTTCAGTTCATCTTTCTTTCCGGCTGTAATGCGGGTCTTGGAGTCAAATATTCCACTTCTCGCTACCATCCCTATACCTAAATTTGGTCGTGATATCCCTGCAGGTGCAGCTCTTTTTCTGTTTTTACCATAATTTTATTAAATTGATTAACAGTTAGAACTATAAAAAATTGATGATTGCTAATTTTTTGGTTGAGATTCTCTGTAGCAAGAGACAGAAAAATTCTTTCTAAGCACATTAATCTGATGTTATTTAATTTTATGATTTTTTTAGCTAATACAGGTATGTTTCAAATTCTTTTGATGATACACATTTAACAAAGATTTTGATTGTCTTAGTACTGAATGCATCAAGGTCCAGATTGGAAGATTTTTTAATTTAATTAAACCATGCTTGATATGACCACACTTGTATATTTTGAGGACAATGTCAATATCAAGATAGGTCCACAATGTTCATATGATCCATTTCTGTAGGGATCTTCTTGTAATTACCTCTTAATTGACACTCATTTTCTTTTGTTGTATACTTGTATGTTCAGTGGCAAGATTGAGGAACCATCCTGGAGCAACGGTTCTCACACTGAATGCTGCAAATAGGGATATGATGAGTGAAAATGTGTACAATCAGTTGGTGAATATGTTAAGCGCGACCTGATTTAAGCTAGTTTCAAGTGCAAACTTAATTTTGACCCCTGAATGCAGCCAACTTTCTAGTTGTATTTTTTCGTTTCCTGTAACCAAAAAAAAAAAAAAAGAACTTTCTAGTTGTATTTTACTGGAAGAAACAGTTCAGACGTGCCTCAACGAAGCGAACTTTCTCATGATGTATTTTCAGTACTTTTGAAGGCAAAGCTTCATTGTATACTTATTTTAGGCAGTTAAATGTTGGAATATTCAATTCCAAGGAAACATTGATTGAGTCATAATTCAAGCTTGTATCTTCATCTGAAAAAACACAATTACTTGCAATTATCTTTCCACATAAAAAAAAAACATCACTCAATTTATGCTATATTTTATTTTATTTTTTGCCTTCTGATTTGAACTGTATACCTTGAGAGAAATGAGACCATTTGTTCGGGTGAGAACTTTGAAGATGGATAAGTGGTGAACTATCATTTTAAAGGAGCAGGAAGAGGAAATTGCAAGTTTTTGGTTTTTGGAAACAAAAGAACCACAACAGTAAAGGAAGCCAAACATATCATAAGTTATCGACGCTAGTTTCTCTCAAGGGTTAAATTAATTGACAATAACGACAACCGATCAAACGGTTATCAAAAAATAATAAAAATACATTTGCAAATATGTTTAATACAATAAATAGGTTATGTATCAAATTTGAAGTAATTTGAACAATGATTAATCATTTACCGAGTGAATTAAAAAAAAATTCGTGATTCAGTTTTAAAACCCAAAATCTAGCTAAACTATAGAGAACTTTTTATAATTTCACCTTTCTAATTTAATAATATTTTTGTTAGCTGTGTTGATGTCACACAAAAATAATTAGCAACACAATCCCACCCTTCTCCTTAATTTATAAAATGTCCGAATGCATGATATCCTTCGGAATGCAAATTTGAGCTTTTTTGTGGGTACGAAAGAGTTTCTTCCCATTTCCGAATGCGCGGGATTTCCATTTTCATCCCTCCCAGTCCCTCTAAAGCAAAAAAAGTTCGGTCCGGAGTTGTTATAAAAGGGAAATCAAACGAAGCGCCTCGCATTCTCTTTTCAAACCACTCAGACTCTCTCACTTACTCATTCTAGCTTTGTAGAATTGAAAGGAAAGAGAGACGAGCGATGGAGAACAACGAGAACAACGCGATCATCCCTTGTGAAGAACCTGAATCGCCCATCTCATCTCTTCTCGTCGGTAATCTCCTTTTACATGAACATCTATTTAGTTCTTGTCTTGTCACTTATCTTACCAGATCCAGTTCCGATCTGGTTAAAAGAATGCCATGTCCGAATTTCTTATCAGAATTTGGGGAAATTTCGTATTAACTTTGATAACCAGCTGAGTTGTGTGATTAGGTCAATTAAGATCGGCTCACGTATTTCATTGCTGATTTTTCTCATATTTTAGGATTGATTTTCGGATAGCAATAGATGCGTTAGTATTATTTTCAATCCATGACTGTGCGAAAGCTGTATGTAATATCTGATTTTTTTTATAATTTTCTTTATTTCGATTTCAACCTATAAACTTCAAAATTTTGTTCAATTTGTTAGTTTAATATGACAAATCCATGGTTACCTAGTTTGTGATCGGATCCAATGAGATCTGCTCCCATTGCTACGAAGTAAGAAGTATATATATTAGCACTTGTTTTTGCTAGTTCTGTCCAGATTAGACATCTAATGATCATTGTGTTTGATTTTCTCTGCTTTTCACTGTCTTTTGTGATTTCAGATCTCCTTCAATATATAGTTAGTATTAATATATTCAGAGTGTAATATGCTTTTGGATTGAATCAAAATTTCTTTTTCCCTTTTTGTTTTCAAATATGCAAGTGCAAATTCTTACTGTTGTGCAGCTTCAAAAATTAAATAGTTTTATTGATTAAAAATAAAATATCTGCTTTCAGACAAATCTATTGCCAGCAACAGCAAGCAGACAAAAATTGGTTCAAAAATGGAAACAATTACTCATGTTGATGTAGTGCAGCACCAAATGAGCATTTTACCTAGTCACAATTCTGTGTCTACATTATTAATTATAGTTCCTTTAAAATTTTACTGTAGAGTAGAGTATTGATTATGGATTACTCTCTTCTAAGCATTTTTTATATTCTCTCACTCATTTGGTAAAACAGAAGTATCAAATCAGCTGCAGGGCGCAATGCAGAACATGCTCAAGATGACTAGGTTTGTTTTCATTCAGATCAAAATCTATGTTTACCCCTTCAAAAAGATAAATATAAGCAATTCCCCTGAAGTATTATTGGCAATATATCATATACCCTTATAATGTTGGAGATGCCAGTAGTAGTACTTATTACATTTACAATGTGGAGTGCATGTGATTTTTCAAGTTCTTAACAGGCCACTGGTGAATTCCGTTGTGTAGACCAGTATATCAGTCTATATTAGAATAGCTTTTATAATTGCACTAATTCTTTTCAAAAATGTGTAAGCAGTGAAGTGGACCAAAGCATTGCAGAGATAGCAACTGACATGGAGAAATGCAAGGAGAGTGTGTCAGAGAAAGGGAGGATGTTAGAGGAGGAGAGGGAGAGATTCCAGAAGGCTGCTCTGGCGGTGCTTGAGATGCTTAATGGAACCGACACCACCTAAATTTGGAAGGTTCTCATGAGATTTAGATACTTAGAGGTGGTATTTTAAGTAATACTTTGGTTGGAGTTCTTGAGTTTGAGTCTCTAATGGTTTAATTCTAGAAATGATTGGATGGCTTTCAAATTTGTTAATTTTGTTTGGTTGGGATACAGAGATTTCGGTATATAATCATATGTTGGCTCTTTCGTGAGGTTTCTCTGCCCCTTTTTTATTCCTGTTCAGAGTTTTGGAGATACATTGTATAGTTCCAAATTATTATACCAGATATTGATAAATGCACACAATAAGTTGGGAAAGGCCATACTGGTTCAGCTGATACAATTTTTGCTTCCTTTCTTTTACTAAATTGTCTGTTGTGCTTAATTTAATTGCTCCATTGATGTAAACGACATAAATTGGATTAAATAGAATAATTTATTGAGATCTTACAAATTGGCCATTAGTCTGCTTATTTAGAGTTGCTAACTTCATAGAAAGGGTTTCATCTCTGTGGCCTGTGAGGCCTGTGACCATTTGATGTGTTGAATGAAATTTTTTGGGGATATTTGTCGGCAATTTTTACATCAGAAGGGTTTTATTAAGCTCAAGGAAATAATCACATCTGAATTGAATCAAATTTTTACAAGTACTTCAAATATTACTTAAGAATTATTACATTTTGGTACGCATTATACAAATTATATCAAAATAGATACACAAAGGTGATAAGAAGCGCTGGTGTCAAATAGGGATGTGGCCTCTAATTGTGCATGCCCTTTTTAAATTTAAGCGGCTGAACTAACGAGTCGACACTCGACAGTCGAATTCATTTTGATTAACATTTAAGCGGCTGAACTAGCGAGTCGAATTAAAATATATTCATTTCCAAACAAGTACCAGACTACACTTGCTATTAGGCTGGTGGCTAATGCTCTGTCATATCTAAAACGAACACTGCCGTTCTCAATAGACCAAAAAGTCAATGATAAAAAGCTGGAAAGAAAAAATAGAAAGAAAATTAAATGGAGGAAACAATCCGTCACTACGTAAGTACGTATAATGTAAGAAAGAAAGTATTCGGGTATCAATTCCAACCAAACTGTAAAATAGGGGAAAAATTCCATTCGGGTAAGCCCCAAGGAAATGATTCGACCTTGACCAGTTAAGCTCCCGATCCTCGAAGTATGCGGTCGCTCTCTGTATCAAACCTTACAACAAAAGAATAAATGAGTATACAAGTCCCCCTACCTTTAATGTGATTATTACAGAAAGAAAATAATAATAAAAAAGCTGTTTTGTATACAATGATAATTACTTATAACACAACACCCGAGGAAAACTTGGAAAGCCAAAAAAAAAAAAAATACTCATATTCGAGCAGCTTTCGACAAAACAAAGAGCCGGAAAAGAATACGAGACCAAAGTATCCTTCACATACACAACCTACACTAAAACAATCCACCTTTCACCACAGAAATGAGGAAATCAAATTAAAGAGAAACATGACATACAGCTTTACAAAAACCACCCTATGTATATTCACCATCGCACTTGTAGCATCTGCTTCCAACAAATAATGAATGCTTCAAAAACATCTACAAAATTCAGAACCGTGGAGGCGATCCAGAACCAGAAGCCTTGAAGGGCCCAGTGGAACCAAATGGGTCATTATCATCAAATGAATCAAATGTGCGTCTGTGACCGAAATCTGCACTGCTCCTCATAGAGTCGAACCGAGACAGTGTGTCCCCCTTGGAGCTGGCCATCGAATCAAACCTTGAAAAACGATTACTGTCCTGAGGGAAAAACCCACTGTCTTCAGTCTTGAATGAGTCAAATCTGCCGTAGTTGAAGGAGCTGTTATCATTAAACTTGGGCGAGAAACCAGTAGCGCTAAAAGCAGGAGAGCTAGGGACGGAATCATCAAAGAATGAGCTTTTCTTCTTGCCATAGACAGAAGAGGCACTAGGCGATTCTGTGCGGATTGGATTTAGACCGAAATCATCTCCTGAGGTGAAGAAAGAGTTCCTTTGATTGTCGGTATCCTGCATTGAAAAGTACGAGAAATTTAGTTACCCAAAGCATCATATATTATTAGGAAATGTTCCCTTTTGTTATCTGTTTTTTAGAGATAAAATAGTCAAATGGGAAGGAGTGAACTTACCATGGTATTTGCACCCCACACTGAGTCAGTATCTGTGTCATCAAAATTCCATGAAGGTCCATCTGCAAACTTGTCTCCAAAGACGCTAGATTCAGCACCATCACGATCACTACAAAAATAATGCAAAATATGTCAAACTATACCTTGTATAATATGAAATGAAACAGAGAAAAAACGAGAATTAACAGAATTATCCAACATGCGAGGTTTTCCTGGACCAGGTACAGCACTTTCCAATCTTTCCACGTTTATTTGAGATTATGTTGGGAAATACCCTTGCCAATGCACCTTAACATATAGGTGAATAAAATATTAAACATACTGGACCTGAAGAAAGAGCTGGCTCAAACACTACTTACACCCCCATCAAGCCTTAGGATTCCCAGCTCAGCAAATATAGAGGAAAAAATAAAAAGAGAAAAATCATAAAAAAGATCTTCCAAGGACGTCCAGAATGACTGGAATTGGCACTGTATTATATATAACCTAAAGTGGCAGTCCTTTGTGCTAACATAATAATAGCCACCAATTACTCTTCTTAGTTTGTAATAGCCAATATATAAGACTGGATACACTATACCTGAGATCATCTTTTATTCGTGGGGAAGAGACAAACGGGCTCTCAAATGTGCTTCTTCCACCGGGACTAGCTAAAGACTCTTCACTTTGATCATAGTTCAATTCGGAGTCAGCTGCACTAAATCTCCTTCCATTTTTGTGACGGCCATTCGAAGAGGACGGAGAAAAACCATCAACCAATGACTCGTCATCATTCCAAAGAGAAGGACTTTTGTTCTCAGACGGAGCCACATGCTCCACCTCTGTGGTGTTGGCCTTTACAACCATAAAACCTAGAATTGCACAAAGAATTGCATTTATATTGCTTCATATCTAGGCTGTTCATGTTCATTGTGGGGTGGAGAGCAATGGAACTTGAATCCCCACCTCACTCTTTTCCAAATTATCTTTCTTTTTGTTATTTCCAGCCTAATTCAGATCCAATCAAAAGGGTACAGTGGGTACAATTTAATGAAAAAGGTTTCCAATCAGGAACCCTGACTTGGACTCGACCTTTAGAGGGCCAGAGGTGGGACTTGGACCAGAAATTATCAACCAATTAGGTCAATTTTAGCTCCATGATTGCCACCCCTTTGGGAAGTACATTGGACGAACAACTTAAATTCAGTAATTAATTTACAAGAACAAAAATCACCTTCATCCTCAAATTTATCCCAATCTTCATCCCAGTCCATAGCACCTTCTGGGGCACCAGGCTCCCAGCCTTTTAAAAAAAGAGGGGAGTTACTTAGAAAGCACATAACTGATCATCAAAAAGCAGAGAAGTAAAAGATGATGAGCAAAAATGTATCAAGGTTGCCAGGTAATACCAAAAGGCAGCTCAACTGAAGCAGACTGATTAACACTCACTCCAAAATGCTTGCACCTTTCTGCCAGAGCCCTCTCAAGCTCCTCAAGTTGATATTGGATACGATCAGAACGGACCTATAATTATAATAAGAATATTTGAAGGGAAAAAAAAATTAAAGTTACGCAAACATATTTTCAAATTTTTTTTTTTGACAAATATAGCCTACAATTACCCCTTTCATAACTAAAATCTAAATTCTGAGAACTGGTTTGCCAAATTATGTTATTACAAAGAAGTTAAGAACTATAACTCAAGCCGTTGCAAAAAATAGCCCTTAATCATCTCATAATAGCACATAATAGCAGGTGTGAAGACACCGTAGCAGTACGTTACTAGCTGGACTGGTAGCAGTACATATTACAAAAGAGCAGAGTTTTACCTGAAGCAATCCATCAGCACTTCCACCTTGTTCCATTTTAACAATTGCATTTTCCAGCTCAGTTTTCCTTTCCTGTAACAGTTTGTGAAACCTAAGATAAGAAAGAAGAAAAGAACACTCTGACAGTAGAAGTCTCAGAGATTACAGAACTAACATGAACATCACGAATTGCAGCCTCCTCGACGGCCAGCTTAGAAGCTATCTCCCCTACTTGCTTATATTTCTCTTCATACTTCTTGGCCAGGGATTCAACCTTAAGTCAGTACAAAAACCAAGTTAGAAGAAATGCTGTTAAAAAAAAATTATTCACAACTCTACACGACTGCAGAGCATACTGGTTCAGTGGCCAAAACAACAAAAGAATCTAAAAGTTAGGATCTTGATAGTTTATTGGTCAGAACATTGCTGTTTAAGCCCCAATTAAACCCAATTATTTATTTCATAAGAGTGCTGTTATATCAGTTCAACTACTTACCCTCATAGAAAATAGAAAAAAATACTAGGTTTTTGCATAACCTAATTCATAAGGACATTGCTTTTTTCAGTCAACAAAACAATATAAGTTATGTTAATAAGAAAAAGAATTGCGTAACATTACCTCACGTTTGTCTGAGGATGCTCTTTCAGTGATTTCATTAAGCCTGTTGTCACAGCGACTTTTGTAAAGAACCTTTAGCAGAAACAAAAGAACCAATATTATATTCACAAATCACAAGCATGAAATCCAACAGAATTTTACACTTTAAGATCAAATATGCAAATAAATTGTCATACAAATACAAAAAGTGACCAAAAAAGTACTTACAAGCTCTTGCATCATTGTGCGGTAATACTCAATCTTTTCTTTGGAATCGAGGATCAACTTTTCTGGAGCCTAAATTTAGCACCAAGGTATTAATACATTTCATAAGAGCATTTAATACTTTAATAAGACAAAAAAGCACCAAACACAAATAAAACCTTTATTGTGCCTGCTAAGCCTAAAGGTCTTACAGTAAGAAATATTATTAATTCAAGGAACTGAGAAACAGCTCTTGGTCTAGTGACAAAGAGCAATGCACCTTGAGTGAAAGGTCGCAGGTCAGAAACCCCTCTTGGGGGTCCTTTATGGACATTTAATTTAAAAATAAGGCACAAAGTCGGAGTTAAATGCATCAAATGGGGGTTAATTGACCCCACTTCGAAAAAAAAATGTTGCCTTGTATAAGAGAAATATATACTTTTTACTGCAACTTTTGTATGATTACACTAATAATTATATAATAGTACTGATTATTAAATTTGGTATGATAACATTAATATTATTATGAATTCATTGAACCCCATCAGAGAATTTTCTGACTCCGCCACTGATTAGGCAGTTCCATTGTCAAGTTTTTTTTTTTTTGAAAAAGAGGTGGGAGTTCCGTTGTCAAGTAATAGAAGTATTGTCGTATTAGTCAATCATAGCTGTCACATAGCCAGTGAAAGAAAATAAACCTTTTTATCGACAGAAGCAGCCTCCTGAGGTTCTGGTGCTATCTGAACTGGTGCATCCCTACTGACAGCAGTGTGATTATTATCCATGCCAGGCGTGCTCAACTTTACTTGACCTGCTTTCATGTGAGGATGCATGTGCCCTGGAAGTGGAGGCCTCATGGCTCCCATCCCCGGAACTACAACTGCTCCCGGAACTCTATTTGCCATTCCTAGTCAGACAAGAAGAACATGAATTACATAGATGTACTTGGAAATATGATTCTTGATTTAATTCAAAGAGTTTGAGATCGACAACTTAGAAAAGGCCACTTCTCAAAGTAACAAACTCACAATATTTTTTGACAACAACAACAACAACAACTAAGCCTTTTTTGTCCAAACAAGTGGGGGGTAGGCTAGAAGAGAACCCAGCAAGATAAAGGCCACCAAAGAATAAAATAATATTAATAAAATATTAATAATAAGAACACCAATACTAAATACAACAACAACAACAACTGCAAAAATAACCTACATCCTCACCCGTAAGGTAAAACTATGACCTAAAACTTTTTGACAAACAATCCAAGATTATTCTACCCACCATTCCAGAAAGATCAATTTAACAGGTGATCTTCCTTAGGATTTTTAGTTTTGCTTTCCCCTCCCAAAGTTAGAAGAGCAAAAATAAATACCTGGATTTTGCTGCCAAGTGGGTGCTGCATATGCTGATGCAGGTAAGCCAGTGGCCTGAAGCAGTGCTTCATCATGTCTGAGTGAATCAGGGAGTGATTTTGGTAAAGTAGACCCTTGCCGATGCCTCTCCATCAGATAAAGTGCAATGCAAAACTCTCTTAGAGTAAGCATACCATCACTATCTTGGTCTGACAAGTCCCATACCTGCTTTAATATCTCTGTCCATTCCCAAGAAAGTAAAAATTAGAACTGAATCATTGACAAGTCCCGTACCTGCTTTAATTTCTGTGTCCATTCCCAAGAAAGTAAAAATTAGAACTGAATCACAAACAAGTCGTTTTGGCAAAAATGTGTGCCAATTAGTGAAGCTTAAAGCACTTGTCAACACCAACCTATAAAACAGATTTCAGTTTTATCTGGTAAGCTCAATACTGAGCCAATTTTTGTTTGTAATAGTTTCTCACCCAAACAATTCCAGCATACATGGTACTGTTAGCTGAAATATAGCAGTAAATTAAAACTCAGCTGAGCCAAGCGCCACACTAGAGCAATAAAAATTAAACCCAGCCAAGCCCCTCAATGCTGCAATTGGCTAAATTGTTCAATTAAGACTTATGCCCACTTTTATCACAACTAGTTTAGAAGGCAGGAGTTTTGTCAGCCCCTAATACAGTACAAAGTGAAGTGGACCTCACTATATCAGTTCTGAACACTGAGATTCAGTTCTGGCTCCATACCAAGCAACCATTTGATAACTCAGCTATTTTTTACACAGAGTTATTTAGAGGAAAGCTCCAGCATGGGATTCAAGCAACATAAAAAGCATGATGCAGTAAGAAATTACACACCTCTAGGGAGCTTCCAGCTAAGAAACAAGTTGCGAGCCTCCATGCCAGTGATCCTTCCATCTCTGTCTTTGTCGACCTCATGAAACACTTTAGTGTACTTAGTCACATCAGCTTTAGTCATTTTTGGCCAATTGGGTTGTGGCTGTCCTGATCCCATACCCAAAGCTCCAGCAGCACTTGCTTGTGCTTGAGTCTGTGGAACCTGATTACTACTGGTACCAGTCGAAGTAAAGGACTTTAAAGGATCAAGTTGAGCAAAACTAATTTGAGGAGATGAACTAGGTGTGGTTGTGGTTCCACTCATCACACTTGATTTTGGTTGGATAGAGAAGGAGTCGTTCCCAAATCCTGAGGTAGACGAAGAGAGGCCGGATTGAGACAGAACCAGCGATTTTGAATCTGGAGCTGATTGCACTGGTTGAGCAAATGAAGACAAGAATGGGTCCTGCGGTTTTGGAGGAATAGATGAGGCTGGAGTTGGTTGTGCTTGGGGTCTTGGAGTTGCACCCATTGTATTAGAAAGTGCTGATAGACCAAAGACATCTATGTTGCCACTTGATGTAGTAGCTGGCCTTGGTTGGGCCCCACCTGTCTTGTTACCGAGCCAATCTGTTGATAGTTCCAAGGCACCTGAGGTTGCAGGTCGTGGACCAGGCACAGTGCTTCCTCCAGTCAATCCTTGTGTTGCACCGAGCGCTTGAAGTGGGGAGGGAGAAGGACTTGGAGGACGAGAGCCCAATCCTTGGGTGACACCAAGTGCTTGAAGTGGGGATGCAGAGGAAGCTGGAACAGGAGCACCCAATCCTGGCCGGACACCTGCTGCCTGAAGTGGAGATTGAGAAAAACCCTGAGCAGGATTCACCAATCCTGCATTTAGACCTGGCGCTTGAACTGGCGATGGAGAAGGTACTGAGGTAGCCTGAGGCGGTCTCGTCATACTAGTGCTCGATGGAACCATCTGCTGACTCAGACCCAAATTTGGACTTGCCACTTGTGGTGCCCGTGCTCCAGTGTACTGAGCCGGGTTCAATGCACCCATTTGACCAGAGGGTGGTACGGCAGTGTTGGTAATTTTGACCAGAGTAGGGGAGGGACTGGGAGTCACCTGTGGAGCAGGTGTGGGCCCTGCAGACTTCAGCTGTGGAGGAGGAATTTTGGATGCAGCTGGGCCATACAAAGCAGATTTCACAATCTCCGGAGTCAAAGCACGCCCACTTTGTGCCACAGTAACCAGTCTCAGGGCATTGAAGAATTCAGGGCGGCCAAGGAAGCCAGTTTTGTTCTGATCAGCATACATCCAGATCTGTATAAGACCAAAATGAGACATTAATTATGATCTAAGAAGTAGTGTTATGCATTAATTACCACCTCAGTTGACATTTTATCCATCACATATTAAAACCCAAAATAAATTTACACAAGAATACACGGACACAAGCAACAAAAAACAACAGTGAAGCGAGATTTCAAGTTTGGGAAAAAGAAACGAATGTGAAATCTAGTTCTGTCTGAAGTCAGATCATCAAGTGGCGTTTTTTCTCTAAACCCAACATCCATTTCTCATTTCAATTTTGTTTAGCTCCTCAAAAGTGCACAGAGAGCACTAATTTATCAGCACAGTTCAATTAAATAAAAATTCCAAAACCAAAAAATGAAGAAGAAGAAAACAAACATCCAAAGGTAGTAACCTGAGCAAGCACTTGCTGGGGCAAACCGAACCCTTGAAAAAACGAGACGGCTTCGGATCCGCTGATCCTCCCATCCTGATTCAAATCTGCTCTCTTGAAGTAATTCTCGAAGGCCTCCATGCTCGACGAAAGATTGCACGAAGGGGTCGAGAAAGCACGTCGATGAATCGAGTCGTCTCTGGATCTGAATCTGGCGAGATAAGGAGATGAAGTGCGCTGATCCCGTTGGTGAGACGGGAGCGGTGGTTGAAACGGATACCACTGTGTCGATGCGAAATGGGGCAGCGGAGAAAGCAAGTAGACCAAAATCCAAAATACGAACTGGTAGACTCTTTTTTGTTTTTGTTTTTGCCCTTGCAAATGCAAAGCCTTTTGCGGTTTAACCCCTCGTGGTACTTTTTTCTTTTGCAGGAAATTATGGGACTTTTTTTTGCTACTGATAAGAAAAAGTTACCACTGATATGATATCGAATGGAATAGTTTAAAATAAATAATTTTCAATAAAATTTGGTGATTGAAATTAATAGAGAGAAATATAGGAAATAATATAATTGTTTTTTTTTTGTCGTTGGTTAAAATCGTCGTATAAAAATAAGAAGAAAATGATTTCTCTGTTGATAATATGACCATCTTACTCTTACGAGCAGAAGAGTTCAATAGAGCTTAGTATTATAAAATTGAAATTTGCTAATCAAATGTTAGCAGTATGCTAGGAATAATTTCAGTGTTAATGAATTTATAGAAATCTTATTTCACTCTAAAAACAATATTATTCCACGACTATTTCTTCCCGTGAAACCAAAAATTATCTGCTCCATCCGAAAATTATAATAAGCTTCAGTGTATTTGGATGGATGAAGAATTAGACTTTCGTCAAATAACTATTGTTTTCTGCAATTTAAATGCATCTCAATTAAAGTTACTGTCGATTGTTTAACCGGTCAATCTGATTTCAAAACTTGATGACGTTTCTGTAATTTAAATGCATCTGAATTAGAGTAATTTTTTTTTTTTTTTTTTGAAGGTTGAACTGTCGATTGTTTAACCGGTCAATCTCATTTCAAAAGTTGATGACGTTATAACTACTATATAGTTCTTACTTATTACTAATCAATATCAATATTATAAATAAAGATGTGTGGGTGTCGGGATCCTTTAGTTAAATATCATTCGACACTCCAAGCATTGTGAAATAATTGTGCAATAGCATTTTTTCTGAATTCTGTAATGTGATACTTTGTAACTAATTGTGTGTCGGATGTTATTGCTCATCAACATTAGATAATAATTTGACAACACATTATTTTGTTTCTAATTTTTGTGATCCCTTCCTATTTTCATCATGTCTCCATCTCTTTTGTGTTGTTTAGAGTCTCTCTCTACCTTAATTTTTCTTCATCACCATTCTTAATTTCGGTTTACAAAATATAAATTAAATTCATTCAATTGAAAATAGAAAAAACATCAGATATTTTACGATATATATATTTTTTATTTAAGTCATTTATAAACATATTAGATTTCATGAATAATATCAACATAATATAAATCATATTAATCATATTATTTTAGATAACTATAACCATATTTACACACATATAATTTTTTCTTTAAATTGATCAAATTCTCTAAATTTAATCAAATCAAATTACCTACAATAACTAAACTATATTTCTATAAATATATCTTAACCATATATCCAAAAATGAACATAATAAAAATATTCTTATTATAGATATCTACATCGAGTGAAGCTCGATATGCCCCTCTAGTATTTATAAGGTGTATTATGATGTTGAACATAAGTCCCAGTTAAAACAAAAACAAAAAAAGCAAAGGAAAAAATTCCTGATTTTAGGAATCATCAAAAAAATAAAATGTAACATTTGGATTTTGGAACTGTTATATCTTGCCTGGAGCTCACGAGCAGTTTTCAGCCCAGCGCCAAAGAAAATAAAAAAAACCCACTAAAAAGCACAAAAAAAGAAAAATTTAGGAAATCTGGTTCATCGTTTCGATAAAAAATTGAACCGGATCGGTTGGTTTTCAATGTTCAATTAAAGGTAAATTTAAACTTTTTAAATCGGTCTAGCAATCAGTTTCCAACTGATTCGGCTGTTCTAGTCCGGTCTGATTTATAAATCACTGTTTTTTAGTACTATTTCAAACTTACTGTCCAAATAACATATGCAATTTAAAACACAGCAATATTATTTCAAAAGGTGCTACTTTCACTTATCCAAACATAGCCATAGCAAATACAACAATGAACTCAATTCTCCAACATCATTGATTTTCAGTGACAGCATGTATCTCAGATTCTCAGGACGACTCTACAATAATTCTTTCATTCCATGCCACCAACCGAGGCCGGAAGGTTACTGGTCTTCTGAAATGTCGAGTCACTTTCAAGTTTCAACCCTTTGAGCCTATCAACGACACAGATGACAAAGCGTAAAAATTAGTTTTCAAATAATAATAATAATAATAATAATAACAATAAAGACAAAGCGTAAAAATTAAGCATTTAATTTTCTGCTACGAATTTTTATATTAAAAAAGATAACACATTTAAGAATCTAGAATTAGTGGAATAAGAAATTAGTGAAGTGCAAAAGACGTCATTGCTCTTTAGAGCAACTACAACTAGCATTGTACTTTGCGGCGAGTACAGCATCATCACTTGTATATATTATTCTTTTCAGGAAAAAAACAACGTCAAAGGTTCTTGGAAAAATAGCACGCTAGCCAAATTAAATATGAAATTGTTTTTACTAAGCGCACTTGAAACTGAATACAAATATATGCTCTTTTATAGTTCATTTTGTAGTATAAGCCGCTAAGTAGTCTTACTTCTTCACAACATATAAATTATTCAATGAAAAAAAAAATCATGGATTAATTTTGGTAGATACATATTAGACAGATTGTATAAAATAAAATAAAATATAACACGTGGAAATTTTTATAGAGAACTGTCTGTATACAACGTGCTGCAGGCCTGCAGTATCTAACTATTTATTGTATTCCTTTTTACGACAAACCAACAAAAAGATTAATGTGATGCTAATATTTAATTTCCTCCATTTACCCAAATAATGTCTCCCTTCCGGTTGGTAAATGGTACACAAGAATATATTATAAAAATCAACTTTATAATTTTTATATATATTTTTAATTTGCGTTGCCAGCACACTCTACCGCTGGCTAGTTCACACTTCTCGCTCAGTGTCCGTCTGTTGCTCGTCGTAGCTGACTCTACAGAAAGTCCATAGACAAGTCAAAAACACATGCTCTCTCTTTCTCTCTTCCTTCCACACTGTTTCCGACCCGCTTCCTTTTTCCTTCCTACCCTTACCCGTTCCCTTCTCCCTTCCTCTCTTCTCTCACGCCGCTCTCCGGTGGGTCCCGACTGGAGACTATGCTCTTCTCTCTACAATTATCCAGCCACCCCATATTACCATAGGTTCCGAGAGGAGAGCTAACTACTTAGTACAGGCGCGAGAATTTTATTTCGGGACGGCTTTTTAGGTGAACTATTATTCAGATTTTTTTTTTATTTCTGTTTCTTTTGGAAATTTTGGTGGTGGGTTGAAATTGAAATTGGAGATTCTGGGTGCACTTGATTTTTTGTTTTGTTTTGTTGAGAAAGTTAGGGTTAGATTGATATTTTCAGAGGCCTAGTGCAAGTGAATTGAAACATATTCTGTGCTTTTTAAGATGTGCTATAGTACTAAAAATTAATAGTTTTAATAGGAATTCTATGATTCTATGCTCAATTGAGTCTTTTATTTGAGGGAATTTGCTTGTTTACTGCTTAAAAAGTTATCACTGGATAATAATTCCAGGCAGGGTATGATTGTACTTGTAGGGTACAACTGGTAGTTCTTGTCCTTCATATAAAATGCTGCATGTGGAAATCAGAAATTTATGTTTTATGTTTTGAATCCCTAAATAAAGGCCGTTTCATTTAGTTTTGAAACTGCATAATTCTTGTCCTCTCCATATATTGTTTATGCCTACCCTTTGTTTCCTTTATTTTATCCTTTCCAATCGCTCATATTCTCCAAATTTGTTTAATAGGGGTAAAAAAAGAATAAAAACGTATGGCTGAGACAGCTGATGGATATGATGACTCGTCGACCCATTCAACCGGCTCAATCCATGAAACAGCACACATTGAGCCATTATATGAGGCATTTCGATGTCCGCTCACAAGAAAAGTAATGCACAACCCTGTTACTCTAGAAACTGGTCAGACCTTTGAGCGCGAGGCTATTGAGAAGTGGTTAAGGGAATGTATTGTGAATGGGAGACCCCCTACATGCCCTGTCACAAAAAAAGTGCTGAGCAGCACTGAGTTAAACCCCAGCATTGCTCTGCGAAATACAATTGAAGAATGGACACAGAGAAATGAGGCCGCAAGGTTGGATGTGGCAAGGAAGTCGCTTTTTGTTGGGAGCCCTGAGGCTGATGCTTTACAGGCACTGGATTACGTGATAGATATATGCCATATGAACCGGCCCAATAGGAACCATGTAAGGAAGGGGGAATTGATTCCGCTAATCGCTGACATGTTGAAAAGCAGCAGTCTAAGAGTGCGGTTGAAAGCATTAGAGACGCTTCGAATTCTCGCTGAAGAAGATGATGATAACAAGGTTTTCTCTCAGTGGTTTTAACTTATTTCTTTTGGGGTGGGGGTCTTTGAGATTATTGATAAGGTAGGTGAACCAGTTCTTTTGTGAAACTATGCTGCCATCTAGGGAAGAAAACATTGATGGAAAGTAAGGGTTCCATACATTGTTTGTTTTATCAAACCTGACTCTCAACTTTAATCGTGGGCCCTGGTTGGGCCCGGCCTTGTCAAATTCATTTGCCTTGTGTTTTTTATTGGATACCGGATTATCTGGCTCATTCCTAATGATATCTGGAATTGCTTAATAAGTTAATGCAAGGCTCAAATATGGGTCTCAAACATGTGGCAACCCTGAAAGTCCAAAATCTTAAACAATAATAAAATGAGCGAAACACATTAAAATTAAAGCAAGGTAACTTTTTATTAACATAGGCAATTAAGAGATTTGAAATACATGTACTTATATATAGTTAACATAGCTACCATGATAATTTAAATCTTTACTAGAACTATTATTACTTCAGGAAAACATAGCATTAGGGGACACTGTTCGCACAATAGTGAAGTTATTGTCGCATGAGCACTTCCAAGAGAGGGAAGGAGCAGTTTCCTTGTTATATGAGCTCTCAAAAAATGAATCTCTTTGTGAGAAGATTGGGGATGTAAGCGGGGCCATTCTAATCCTTGTGGGGATGTCAAGCAGCAAGTCTGTGACTGTGTCGATTGTCGAGAGAGCAGAGAAGACACTTGAGAATCTGGAAAGGTGTGAGAAAAATGTTAGGCAGATGGCTGAGAATGGACGGCTTCTGCCCTTCCTTAGACTTCTTCTCCAAGGTACAGCTTAAACCTCCTGAGATAAGGTCTTGTTGTGATTAATCTGTACCAGCATTATGGAATCAATGCCTTTTCAGGTACATACATCTACTGAGTCTAATTTTCTCTGTTTGAGGTTCTTGGCTGGAGAAATTTGTCAGCTTTTAGTACCATAGTAGAGGTTTGATTAAGTTTCTGCTTGAAGTAACAGCAGAATAATAACTAAATTGATGGTGTACCAAGATAATGGCATGTATGTACTGATACAAGAGCATCTGGTATTCCTTGGTAGTTAGTTTAAATTTTTTTTGTGTAAAACTTTAATTTACCACCTGATATTCACAAAATTCCAGGTTCACCTGACACACGACTCTCCATGGCTGCATATCTCGGTGAACTAGTCTTGAGCAACGATGTAAAGGTCTTTGTGGCTGAGACCGCTGGCTCAGCACTGGTGGATCTGATGCGAAGTGGCAACAAGGAGGCTAGAGAGGCTGCCCTCAAGGCGCTCAACCAGATCTCCTCTTATGAAACAAGTGCCAAGACTCTTATTGAAGCTGGCATCCTTCCTCCGCTAGTCAAGGACCTTTTCATGGTAGGTTCCAATCAGCTTCCCATGCGGCTTAAAGAGGTCTCAGCAACTATCCTTGCAAACTTGGTTGCATGTGGGGCCAATTTTGAGTCTATCCCTCTTGATCACAACCGACAGACGCTAGTCTCCGAGGATATTGTGCACAATCTTTTGCATCTGATTAGTAACACTGGGCCTGCAATTGAGTGCAAGCTTCTCCAGGTACCATAATTAGTAAATAGCCAAATGGTTCACTAATTATGTTGGCAGATATTCTTGTTTTAGCATGTAGTCACCAATATTTTCATTCTTCTTATTTCATGAGAAGATTCTTGTCAAGCACATAATATTGTTGCAGTGGTCACAGGATCACAAATGGCCTTTTAGCAATACGAGCTTATCATATATTTATTATTTATTTATTTTTATTTTTTTGCCTTTATTGTACTTCCTGACCTTGAGTTAAAAAACGGCCAGTGTCACCACCAACTATTCTAGTTCTGGTGTAGTAGGTATTAAAAGCTTGGGTTATTGTAATAGTCTAATAGAACTTCTAGTTTTCAAGTTTATTCTGGCACACAAATAAATTAATAACTTCATATTTGGTTATTATATGTTACAGGTACTTGTCGGGCTTACAAGCAGTTCAGCCACTGTCTTAAACATAGTTGCAGCCATTAGGAGCTCTGGGGCCACTATCAGTCTGATCCAGTTTGTTGAAGCCCCTCAACGGGAAGTTCGAATGGCTGCGATAAAATTACTTAAAAATATATCTCCCCACATGGGTCAAGATCTGGCTGACTCCTTCAGAGCTGCTGGCAGCCAGCTAAGCAGCCTGGTCAGCGTCATGGCCGAGAACAACGGAATCTCTGATGAACAGGCAGCAGCAGCCGGTCTACTCGCGGACCTTCCTGAGAGAGATTCTGTTCTTACTCGGCGCCTTCTAGAAGAAAATGCCTTTATAATAATCATCTCCAAGGTCAGAGGAATCCGCCAGGGCGAGATCCGCGGGGGCCGTTTTGTCACCCAGTTTCTTGAAGGATTGGTTACGATTCTGTCCAGGGTAACTTACATGTTGGATGAGAATAGGTTCATTGTCTTTGCACAGGAGCATAATTTGGCAGCATTGTTCACTGAACTATTACAGACGAATGGCCTTGACAAAGTGCAGGCTACCTCAGCTGCAGCATTAGAAAATCTTTCGCAGAAGTCAAAGTATCTGACTAAGATTCCAGACCCACCCCAGCCAGGTTTCTGCGGCTTCTGCTTCAGCAAGCCAACACAGGATACAGCTGGCATATGTAAGTTGCACAATGGATTCTGCTCCATCAGAGAAACCTTCTGTCTTCTAGAAGGGAAAGCAGTGGAGAAACTAGTTGCATTGTTGGATCACACAAAAGAACAAGTGGTGGAGGCTGCTCTGGCTGCATTGTGTACTTTGCTAGAAGATGGAGTCATTATTGAAGAAGGGGTAACGGTGTTGTGTGAAACTGAGGGGACTAGGCAAATACTGGAGGTTTTATGCGAGAACCGAACTGAGGTATTGAGGCAACGTGCTGTGTGGGCTGTTGAGAGGATACTGAGACGTGAGGATATAGCCTATGAGATTTCGGGTGATCAGAATGTCGGAACAGCTCTTGTTGAGGCATTTAGGAATGGCGATTATAGGACTAGGCAGATTGCTGAGCGGGCACTGAAGCATGTGGATAAGCTACCTAATTTTTCAGGGATTTTTACAAAGATGTCGACTTGATGGATTGTGAAGCGAATTGAAATTTGTTATCCCAAATTTATATGTAGTGAGCTAGCGATGTACATTTCTCTATACTAAGCTACGAGTCGTTTTTGTTTTCCCCCTTTTTTCTTGTTTTCATTGTTTGGCTATACTTTATAGTTGTAACCTTTTTTTTTTTTTTTTTTTTTCTGTGAACAGCGTGAGAATTCGTCGTTGCTTGGAAGTTGTAATATGCGGTTTTGTAATTAAAATTATGGCAAGTTCTATACTTAAGTTAAAAGGTGAAAAAAAAAAAAATAGTCGTGAGCGTTCTAGTTTTGATTTTCCTATATCGTATTGTCAATGTCAATCGCATTTTCGAATTTTATTCGTGCTTTTCAATGGTTGTACTGTCATCTTAGTTACTGTTAGATTAGTGTTATTTCTCTATAATCCCTTATTGTAAATTTGTAATAGACTTTTTTTTTTTAAAAAAAAGTTTGTCGGGACGTGGGTCCTACAAGGGCCTTAACCAGTATTGGAATCAGGGAAAGATGAGACTTCTTATAGAAAGAAATTCCTTAATTTTTATTTGGTAAAGACTTCTTTAATTTCAGTCGAAACACGTTTGGAACTGTGTTGAATAAAATAACTATGACGAAATAGAATAAAAATAAATAGATGAAAATAATACAGTCAAACCCTTCTATTTCTAACAAAAGCTCCTCCGTAATCCGTCTATGTTGAAATATCAAATTTCGTAAAGTATGAAATTGGATAATCCAATATAAATGACAAGAATTGAATAAAGTTGTTCCACTAATTTTGAAATTCTGTAATTCACTTGGCCAAATATGATGAGTGAAATAAAGATGAAAATCTTCCCTCTGCTTAATTTCCAAAGCTGCACCGGCAATTTTCTCACTCTCCTCCCGTAATTTACCATTATTTTGCCAAATTTCTCTTTCTAATTTTCTGTTGCAACAATTTTCTTCTGTTCTAACATGTAGCAAGTCTAATTTTCTAGGCAAGGTTGCCTACATTCATTAATGTCAGCGCTGCAACCTATAATCCTATGGCTGCCTATCCTAATCCTAATTAATTAGAGGAAGGACTTTGAGGTATTTTTATTCTTATGCATAAACTTTCATTTCTATTTTCGAGGCTGAAATAATTTATTTGAGGTTAAGAATATTCCAATCCAATGTTTCCTTTCAAGACCTTAAAGTTGTCACTTCGCTGAGCAGATCATTTTCTTTCTCTAATTATCTATACCAGTCCATAAAATATTATTTTCTTTTCTTTTTTTTTTTTTACTTTGTCGATATTAAAAATCACCTAAGAGGGAGTACGAAAAAGAAAGACGTAGTACATTGCGATGGAGCACCACACAGAGAGCCTCTTTTCAATTTTATCTATAATTTGTTCTATTCTGGTTTAGAAGGTAATTTTCAGTGAATAGATTTACAGAGAGCCTCCTTTCAATTTTATCTATAATTTGTTATATTCTGGTTTAGAAGGTAATTTTCAGTGAAGAGACTTTAGAAAGTGATAGGCAGGGAGTCAATGTAACTAGCATCCTCCAAACCAAATCAACTGAACTGACCAATGAAACAATCAATCCATTATTATGGTAAAGTTAACAACTAATAACTCGACCGTTTAATTAAAAACCTCAAGTTTTAACAGTACGTTTTGAACATTGTAAGTGTTATGCACATGCCCAGGTGGGTGATGCTTACGATGATGCACTGGATATAATTATTATGCCACAGAAAATCCGATGGATAGAATCCGGAACAAAGAAACAACCAACTAATTGTTATTAGGAAAATAGTTATTGTCACAATTTGATGTAAGTTATTGTGGGCACCAAAATAGTGTGTTTCTATTTTTGAAAAAATGTTTCTGACCTTCCATATTATTTTTAGAAATAATAGAATCCATGCTCTAATTGTTCCTTTTTGCAATTATTATTATTACATATACATAATGAAAATATTGTTATTATGAAAGTTCTGAGAGATGCTATGCCTGTACAATGGGGCGTTGGCACAGTATTTTTCAGAAAGTTAGCAAGAAGTAGAAAAAATAGATAGAAGATGGAAAAGTTCATTGACTAGAATAGGCACAAGACATAATAAAAATGACAAATTACTGATAGCAGTTGCATAGGTATCAGATAAGGAACCTTCCAGACAATTTATAAATTAAAGAGTTAGTGCGCTAGTTAAGTTGACACAAGATGAGAGTTTACTGCTCTGACTGAAATAATACCATCAATAGAGAATGACTCGTGTTAGCAAAAGAATTTACTAACTGCACCACCAGCATCTTTTGACAGACTATGGCAACGACTGAGCTCCCTAGACACGACAGCATACGACTTCATTTCCTTGGTCAAATTTATGGCCAGTATTTTTGGTACCAACTACACCATCATCGAGTGACAGATTATCGCAACAGGTTGATTTGAGAAAACGACTGATCTCTCTGGACACGACAACATTGGACTTCATCTCCTTGGTCAAATTTATGGCCAGTATCTTTGGTACCAGACACATCCCATGGGCAGACAAGGAACCTTGCATTTTTGTTGAACTGAGCAACACATGCATATACTCTTCAACCATTAAAGGAACCTCCCTTGCCTAATTTCAGGAACAAAAAGAAGGAAAAAGAAATATAATCCCCAGCAATGCCCCCCATCCCTTTATTTAAGTTAAATTGTATTTATTGGGTTTTATTAGCTTCACTTTTTTTTTTTGCCCAAGCATAAAACAGTAATTGCATCTGGAAAATAGCCCCAACAGAAGCCTTCCAGGTATTTTCGTACCATACAAACTTCCTTATCAATTATCATGACATAGACTAACTCGATCATAAACATGATATATGATAATATCATACAAGCGATGCCAACAGATACTGAAATAACTTACCAAGAAACTATCCTCATTATACAAGTGGCATCACTACTTTGGATAGATCCCTCCTGATGCAACCCCACACAGGCAGAGGACCAACATGATAGAATTAGGATAGAACTAGGCATAGTTAAAGTGTACAGTTCTAGCTTGTAATAGATTGTTGTTCTACATATTTGTTTTCATTTGCATCCTGTAAATAAATCTATAACTTTGTAAAACGTTTTCTATCTAAATGAATCAGTAGGTATATGGCTATTTACCAAACTACCTTAAAGAAAATATAGATATCTGAAATAAAGTAATTTTGGCAATATAACCGTTCAAAACAAAAATAATAATAACAGTGCTACCTCCATTGAATCCAACATAGCAAGAATTCCGATCTGGGCTTGCAAAAACTTGACATACTTAAAAGAGGCCAGAAGCATCTGAGCTGTGTTCATGCGAGTCCCACCTGGAATCAGCTTTGCCAATTCTTGGGTCTTGTCACTTATCTTCTTTCTCCTAACTCTTGCTGCAATACTATTCCGGTGCACTTTGTCTTCCGACACAACCTTTCCCTGCATTGTACGAACAGAACGACCGACAGGAAAACCAGCATTTTGGTAGAGGAAATTTACTGGGTTGGTTAATGAGGCAGTATTATAGTGGTTGTTGCAAGTCTGGTGGTCTTTCGGGTAAGGGTTGGTGGCAAATTCAGCATTTACATGGTATGAATTTTGGGCATCTGAGCAGTAGGGAACTTGTTGCATCAATTGGATGGAAGGGGCAGCAAGAGGGGAGAAGTTGAGAGTTGGTATTGGCGCAGGCGTGGGTTTTGTATTGTAATGGTTTGTTGGTTCTGGGTTTAAGAGAGAAGCAATGTCAAACTCAGGGGCATCGAGTTGGTCGATCATGAAGGCCATTAGAGAATCTGTTAGCTCTAACTGTGGATCACATGACCCTGGTACCGGATCCTGGCTTGATTGGCAGGTAAATGCCATTTAAGTAGACTCGCAATATCTTGATCCTGAAGGATTTAAGAAAAAAAATAATCAAAAAGTGGAAAAGTATGAGAAGATTTACTATCCAAAGTTTTATAAAGCATTACAGAATTCCCTATTCGCTCATCCTTTATCACTTTATTTTAATTAATTATTATTTTATTGAGGCACACTTACTTTAGTAATTTATTCGCAAATAATCAAAACACTAAAGATAATATATTAATTAGCCTAATCAAGATTTTCGCTTTCATTAGGTGATAAAACTAAGACATTGCAGCCATAGCCAATCAAGATTTGGTGATAAAATATATATGAAAGCGAGATTACAGAAAAGGACTATTTGTTTATGGAAGTTTGAACCTTCCCACACCTGTAAATCCACATTCATTACTTTGAACTTTGAAGAGACAATACTTAATGAATTCAAAGCTTCACCGCAGAATTAATATCGAGAAATATTCAAATACAACGATCAAATTAAAATAAAAGCCTATAAACAAACATATCGAACAGGCAAAGATAAACAAACGGCTTACAATGGAGAGAGACAGAGACATACCTTTAAAGCAGAGAAGTAATATCTTTTCAGACCAGTGGAGCGGTTGCGTGCCAAACTGTTATCTAGTGTCTCTCTCTCTCTCTCTCTCTCCTCTTTTGTTTACAGAAGTTGAGCAATCTCTCTTGCACTATTCTTAAATAAGAACTTCACGAAAGACTAGTTTCAGAAGAATTCATTCTCGAAAAAAAGTAGTTTCGGAAGTATTTCCTTGCTAATTATGTCCTGCTAGTTATATGTACTGATTACTGACGGTAATTATAATTATAACCTCCCGCAAAATACGCGCCCACCTCTCCGTTTCTATAACCGCCGCGCCCTTTTAATACTTCAAACCTATAATGGGACTCTTTATTTATAGATACAGCATGTACCGGGTCACTCAAGGACCCATGTAATAGAGATCTGCTGTGTATACGACCCGCTTGATTTACCACAGAATAATAGAAAAACTCCGTTTCTTAATAAACGCTGATGTTGGTCGCGCCAATAATAAGAGAGAAATGAAACGGCTCATTGTAGATTCTAAACAATTATATCCCTATTATTTTTATTCACGTGGAAACTCAAAACGCTAAAATAGTCAGTTGCTTCCTTAGTTATTTTGTTGTGGGTTGATAATCAGTTGTCAATTGTCATACAGTGCCTGATCTCTCACTATTGTGTCTATGAACTCATGGATTTGGTAACACAAATAGGTGGCAGTTGTCCCGCCATCGAATTTGTGCAGTCAATGCACAGGCCCTGGACTCCTTTCAAACGGGAGCAGGCCCAGGATATTAGCTAAGATATAAGACCATCTCTCACTCCATGGATCTGTTGTATACGCTAGTAAGATGTACAACTTCAACTAGGTTACATTGAGTCAAAAAAAAGTCGAAGTGTGGCGCTTCACAAGCAGAAGCAAAATCCAAGCAGTTGTTTGTACTTTGTACATCTAAAGATAAGTAACACATTAGTAGGATCAGAATAGCCATGCCTTTTGATAAAACGAGCAACTTAACTAAATTATGTGGAGTCCAAATAGATATAGAGTTGTGCTGCACATGCAGAACAAAAATCAATGCACTTGTTTGTACATCTAAAAGATAAATAACACACTAAATAAGACCCAAATGGTCATCTTTCTTCCCATTAAAAAGAAAAGAAAACTGTAAACCTGTGAAGCTGGATCAAAACTGCTTCTCACAAAATTATCGGCAAAATTGTCCTGCCAATCAAATAATTTGATTGAATTAACCAAAATGGAAAAGTAAAAGAAACCCTTCAGGGAAAGATTGTGATCACTAGATCAGTTCGTCTTTATTTAAATGAATATTCCTATAATATAATCTATCTCAAGTGACATCATGCTGCAGCTAATTGTTTGTCCTCATGGTGCTCTTCAAGGCTGAGAACCTGAAGTAGCTTCGGCCATGACTCTGGGATTCCTCCCGGCAAGTCGAATTCTAAAAGTTTTCCTTGTCTTTTGTAGAACTCCTCGACAGGTTGGCTCTGTCAAAAAGTAGAAACCAACCAAATTTATATTACATATATAATAAGGTTCGATTCAGCAAATGCACATGATTCAAGTGTTCTATTTAATTGACTAATCCAATCAAACATAAAGAATCCGCTCCACAATTTTATGTGTAAGAATGCATATACGAGCAAATTGTGCTGCAGGCCCACAAACAGCACAAAATTACTCTACCAGTTGTCAAGCAATCCGGTACAGTACAGTAACTTACCAGTACTGCAACCTGCGTAAGATGATGGGACAAAATATTGGAAGTAAGAAAAAATTTTAATAGTAGTAATACCATGTCATTGTAAATGCGGAGGCGTTCCTTGACGACCTCTTCAGTGTCATCAGCCCGGGTGATGAGCTTAGTCATGCACCCAGAAGGCGGAAGTAGAGGTGGCATGTACATGTCAGGCTGGCCGTTCTGCCCCTCAACATTGATACGAGCAAGGTTGAAGTTCTTGCCGCACTCGCTGCAGATGCGCCTCCCAAGGCACTTCTCCACCAGCACATCTTCTCTCAGCTTCAGGTTCACTACCAGATCAATGTCCATTACTCCCTCTAAGATTTCCTATAAATATTAAAAAGATTGTCACTGAAAATTAAGTTTTGCCAAAGGTCACCTAACTAATAATTATTGTAGTTATTCTTATTCCTATTATTTTATTTATTTTGCTAATGCGCGTTCATTGCATATGGCAACTGATTTTCGATTGTAACAAGATACACCAGCACAAGGTACTCGCAAACTCAAACACCTCATTTGCAAATAATATACAGTGAAGATATCATGCATACATATGGGCCTTGTAAACCCTAACTTTCATAAGTTAACACTAGTAAAAGGAACAAAATTTACATATAAATAGTTGTCAGAAATTAGTAGTCATGAGGAAATATTGAATTATTACAAACCATTTTATATTGTGCAGTTTTCAAACGCTCTGAAAATATCTAGTGTTATCTGAGAAAAAATTGAAAATGCTTACCGCTTGTCTGACAGTACGGGGGAAGCCATCGAGAATGAACCCTGATTCACCCTTTTCTTCTCCTTTACTAAGTCGCTTGGTCAACAATTCTACAATAATTTCATCAGATACCAGCTTCCCTTGGTTAACTATATCCACAAGCTGCAACAAAAATAAATTCCATTCAATTATCAATTGAAAAATTATGAACGATCAAATTTAATTTGATTTATTTTTTTGCTATCACTATATTCTTTCCTTTTAGTTTCTTTATATCTCAGTAAAAATTCTCTGGAAATTCAAATGCGATAACTTAACATTGCCAAGGTTAAAAGAACCAAACTTTCACTCCCAATTACTGAATTTCACCGCAATTACAGTAATAAGAAATATCCATTTCTCTCATCCATCATACAAAGTCAGAAAAAAGCTTCTCCCTTTCGCTCTTCCATAACTGCTCTTTTAGTTTCTCTCAAAATCACTAAAGGATCAATTCGAAATTAAAATGAGATAACTCTTGAAACCGTAATATGCTCGAAAGCGCCAAATTTTTTACTAAATTTTACTGAAACTACACTAACAAAAAAGACCCATTTCGCCCCCTTCAAAACAAGTCAAACATCAAACGATCCACTCAAAATTCAACAGAATTCCCACTAAAAACATCATAAAAACCCACAAACCCCACAAAAATTCGACCACAAACTCTCACCTTCTGCGAAAGAGGCCCAGTCGAGGCGAGCTCCTCCCGTACGAGATCACCAGTCGCAATATGTGGCACACCCAACAATTGCGAGAGGCGACTAGCGTAGGTTCCTTTCCCTACACCAGGACAACCCAAGAACACCCACTGCACATTCCTCTCCTCCCTCTCCTTCCTCGTCTGCGCAGGCGCTAACCTCGCCGCTAGACCCGCCGGAAACCCAGTCTTCGGCTCGGACGCGAGTGTCGACAAAGAGATCCTGGACGTCGATCCTGTCGTGACGGCGGATCTGAGAAGTCTCGTTAACGCTGCCATGAGAGGAGAAGAGAGAAGGCACGAGGAAGGAAGGTGTGAATGTTTTACTTTTTTTGGTAGCTAGATTTCGGCGGATTGTTCGGGGAGAAAAAGGGAAGTGTGTAGAGATCACGGGTACTTACAGTCGCTTTTTTACTAAGATTGGACTGTTCTGATGTATAATTTAGACCGTTGGATTTGATCCAACGGTTTAGATTGGTTTTATATGGACGGGTTTGATTTTAAATAGTAGACGGCGGCTTGATCTATACTGTTTATATTAGATCTGACGGTTTGTATTTGAATAGCAGGAACCTGTTATTTTTCCGTAGATAGTAGTAGAAAGGGAGTCGGGACTACGCACGCGAACGGTGGTCTAGCTGCAAGGTAGAATTTCTGTGTTCTCAATTGAGTTTCTTTCCGTGTAGCATAGAACTGACCTGAGAATGTAAAAGATTGAATTGAGGTATTTAGGAGATGTGTGCACGTTTTCTCGGTTGATATTTTGAAAATTTTCTTGTCACTTGTCGAAGTTGCAGTTCCTTACCGTCACTTGTCACTGTCACTGACCCGCTACATGAGAGGCTTCTCCTTTGACTCTTTGGCTGATGGACGACGCCGAAAGGCATATACTGAGAAAGTAAAAATATACCAAACATGGAATATTCTGCTCGAGATTTCCACTGTCAATATGATGCATGAATCTGGAAACTTACGGATCCACCGACCGTCAAATATTAAAGACGATAGTTGCAGATAGCTCCACATATTTGCCAAATATGTGAAACAAAGTTCTTTTTCTTTTGTTGTGTTTCCTATTTTTATTTCCAAATACGTATTTTAGAAACGCGACCGCCCTTTTTCTTAAAACAAAAAGTGCAACAGTTCGTGGCGAACTGGCGATGGCTAATTGGCGAGTAATGTATACAAATGTAAAATGGGATCGAATGCTTTCTTTACATAAAATTTATCATTGTATCTTGATATATGTTTCTTTAAAGTTATATAACTTTAAAAATAGAAAAAAAATATTACAGACATGCTGGTGTTATTATAAATTTGATTATCTAATTCCGTACATTCCTAGTGTCCAGGGGCGGAACTAAGAGGAGGCGGGTAGGCCAAACATACGCTAAGATTATGAATTTCAATTTATAGTTAAGTATTGGCCTACGCTAAAAAATTAGAAATCCAATTATTGATCCAATACTGGTCCTAGCATATAGAGTCAAAGACCCAATTTTTCTTTTATCTTTTTATCTCTGCGCCCTTTTGAACCATTTGGTTCAATTCTTCTCAAAATTCTTTCGGGAACACATGTGTGGTGGACCTGGTGGTGGGACCTAACTTCAAAGTGCCTAGTATATTTTACTCCTCACTTCCATTAGTATATATTTTTATATTATTTTTTGTCTGGTTTTCATTTTCCAAGACAATTTCGTTCATTCACTATGTGAAAGCAAATTTAATTGGACAAATAATTAACTACATTTAGGGGTGGGCGCGGAACGCCATTAATTCGCGAAACCATTCCGTTCCGTCCAAACGGAATGGTTAACGGTATAAAAATTCATTTCGTTCCAAAAAACGGAACGGTAAACGAAATGAGCAACCATACCGTTACTGAAACGGAACGGTAAACGGAATAAGTGATTTCATAATTTTATGTTGAAATAACATTGTTCCGTCTAATTTCGGCCAAACGGAACGGCTAACGGAATGGAAAAACATTTCGTTTCTGAAAACGGAACTGAAAACGAAACGAAATGGTCATACCGTTGATGGAACGACACAGAAAACGAAATGGCCCATTCCGTTTCCGTATTACACGTTACCCACCCCTAACTACATTGGACAAATAATGCGGGGCTAAAGTAAAATATAATTGAATCCGCGAACACAAATTATAGACGTTACAAAAAATAGTAGTAAGACTACAATTCAAGTTTTACATATATGAACAACTAAACATATCAAAATCATAATTTAAATTATTTAATTAATAAAAACTACAAGAGTATAAAATTAAAGTGCAATCCTCAGTCTCACACATATGGCAGCAAAATCATATAATTAAAACTCTATGATATGACATTGCTACTATATATTCATGATAATTATATCACAATTTATGACATCGTCTGATTTCGTCGGACTAATTGAACCACCGAACTAGTAGCTCTACAGATCCAATTTTCAAAATATTGGTCAACATCATCAAAATTTCGCTCACTTCTTCTTTCATTTTCTTAGTTAGAAATTAAAACTGGACTGCATTGAGTGCTACACTAATTAAGAAAGAAAAATGAATCGACTTAGCATAAGCTAACTAAGGTCTATATTTCAGACTACGGCCTCCCTCTATGTCTCAATCCTGATTCCGCCCCTGCTAGTGTCATATGATATATACATTAATTATCGTGAAATGCGAATCACTATTTGTGCTTAATGTTTGATTTGCTTTGTAACTGGTAAAATTGTATTAAAATAAATTTTGTTTATATGTAGCACGTGTCGGTGTCATACACTATATTTAGTAATGAATATGCCCGACTTTTTTTTTTTGGATGAAACATATGCCCGACTTATTCATTACCATATAAGACCGGTAAATATGATATATCTATTCTTTTTAGGTTAAGTTTGAAATTTTTGTTTCTTTTAGGATACGTGAAACAACAATTTTTTGCACAAAAGATTTCAAGTATTTTTTTCTGGATTCATCATATATATGATATACCTATTCTTTTTAGGTTAAGTTTGAAATTTTTGTCTCTTTTAGGATACGTGAAACAATAATTTTTTTACACAAAAGATTTCAAATAATTCTCTGGATTCATCCAATGACGGGTTTACAATTTTTTATTCTTAAAATAAAGAGGTCAATAATTTTTAATTTTCCAAATATTTTTCTCAAAATATTTAAAGTAATTCTCTGGATACACCTACGACGAGTTTATAATTTTTTGTTCTTAAAATAAAGAGGCCAATAATGTTGGAGTTGTGTCCTAGAAGCCAATCATTTTGGTTACTTCTATGGTTTATGTTATTGATGATATTTTATCATTTGTTCCTTGATTTATTTATTGATAGATCATTTAGGTTGATGATCTGAATTGTAGATCTCTATAGCTCATTTATTCTTAAATGACAATAATAAATCTAAAGATATCCATAATCTTGATAATTAACAAGGAACATTAATTATCATATAAGATTAGTATGCAAGTTAAGTGATGATTAAGTTCTACGAATCATAGGTAAGGAGTTACCAACTTACTTGCATATGTGTATGTTATAGAACATAGTACAGGACTTGACCCAATGAAATAAACATATGGATTGTGTTAAGTGTCATTGTTTATTTCATATAAGTTTGATTCTATGTTTGAGATGTTCACCTTTTCCACATGAGGATAGGTTCAATAAATATCGTCTAACATTGATTCCTAATAAAGGCTGCTATACGGACTTTATTTATATTCTCTTGAATTGTGCGGGAAAAAGTTGTTCATCAAGAAAATCGTATGTCCCTCATTAATATACTTAGTGAGTGATGATATCTGTTTGGGCCCCTTGATGGAGTTTGGATTGTTTGACCAACTTGTACAATCAACTCTGGATCAAGAAATGTATAATCTGCAAGAATGACACATTTCTATTTTGGATTATACAATGATATCATGTGACATAAGAATCAGATAAGGAAATACTATTATTTCTTATGCATGATTGAGATATTGTAACGGTACATTATTTATACGAATTGGGAGTCATAACGTGTTGCTAGATACCGCTTATGATTATTGAAAATAAATAACAATTTATTTTCATGGCCAACATATTATAAATCCTCAAAGGGTCACACAAATAAAGCTTTAACCATACAGTGCATTATTTATTTGTATTGGAGAATATGAAACTTGATGAGTTGATCAATTAATTATATACCATTATGAACCGTTATAATTAATTATATCAAAATGATCATGTTAGAATAAATTAATGCATAAGCTAATCCTTTAGTAATTATCAAGAAATTGATAATTAATTGTGTTCAATAATATTTAATATAATTGCATGAATTATATTTAAGTAAATAGGCTTTAATTAATAAGCCAATTTGAGCCCGTTCTAATTGCAATTGAGTTAGCCCATTAATTAATGGAATTAATGTGCTAAAATGAGAGTTCAAAAGGAGGCCCAAGAAGCCCATTTCGGCAAGGGTAGGTAAGATGGCAAGATTGTAAATAGTTGAAAGTGTACTATAGGGATTAAGCCTATATAAGGACCCCTTGAGCTCAAACCCTAGTGTTATTCTCTCCTTTCTCTCTCTTGCGCCTCCATAGCCGCCTCCCTCCTCTCAAAAGAGAAATTTTCAGATCTGAAAATTTTCTCTTAATTATTGCATTAGGAGCTCATGTGTTGAGCATTAGTCACCTTCATTTAATAGAGATTAATTAGAAGAAAGGCAAGCAACAAAGGATTAGTCCTTTCCTCTTGTTTACTAGCATAGACATTAGAGGAATTGGTTAAACCTTTAGGTGGACTCGAGGCTAGAAGGAGGAGACGTGGAGAGCACGCCACCGGTTCCAAAAGATTAGGAATCGAGCCTCACAAGAACTATTTGTGAGAGGTATATCATTTCCTACCCGTTTCTCATAAAATGCGTGCGAATGGCCTTAAACCTAGATCCATAGTGTTTGATGGTTGTTTATTGCTAATTGTTGGCTTTAAAATTAAAAATGAAGCACTTCCTAATACATAATTTTTTATATTCCAAATCATTCAGGAGGTTTCGCAAATGTGGAGAGTGTTCTTCTCTTTTTTTGATTAAATTAGTTTCGTCATTTGTCAAAAAAATCAAATAATACATGTTTATTGATTTTCTCTGATTTCTTATTAGAGCTCGAAACATGTATAAAATCATAAATTAAATAATAGAGAATTTTTATGACACTTCTATTTGTTAATGAAATTAAAATTCTTTTAAGACAAAGCAATAGTTAGTTATATCCAGAACAATTGTCATGCCTCAAATATGAATCAAGCAACAAATGCATGAGAAATCATGCAAAACCCCCAGTCCATGACGCCACACATATGAAACTACTCTTAATAAAGACGTATTTGGCTTTTTTCCTGATATTAAATTTCAGATGGTTATATATTTAAATCGCGTCACAAACAAAAAAAAAAACTCATGTTTCGGTATATTAATGAATGAGAAAAACAATATCACTTTATTTGAAGAAACGACCATGATACGAAAGCAACGTTTGAAGAATTCAAATTAAATATTATTAAAAAATGCTTAAATTTTTTTTATTAACTATGAAAATGATCGGTACAACTATTTTTATTAACTATAAAAAAAATGTGGTCACGACTTTTTAATTTAATACTATAGATGATATTTAGCAATAAAATTATTATATTCAACAATTCATATAGTTCTAGCTAATCTCTGTCTTTTCACACTCAAATTAAATGATGTATTAGGCGGTAAAATAAATAGAGAACTACCTTATTTTATTTTATTTTTCAAATACAAACATTATCGATAAAGCTCACAAGTTCGAAAATAAGATCAGAACTATTTTACGATGGAAGTGCATTTTCAAACATAAACGTATTCCTTGTGATAAAGAATACAATAATAAAATTTATAAAATATGTAATGCTGTACTTCGAAATATATAACTGTTAACATAAGAATTAGGCGATATTAATAAGGAGCAAATTACATACGGATAAAAGTGGTGTTGCCTACCATAAAAAAATTATAAGATAGGATTATAAAAATATTATTTGTAAGACAATCAAGAGCAGCTGAATTTGTATATACTTATATATGTATCGAGAAAAAATAATGTAGCCGGTTTTACAAATACACCTTATGTTTCTCTATATGTAACTAGAAAAAAAAAATAATTGGTATGTTTTTTGGACCAATATAGTCAATTAAGCATTAGTACTAGATTATCTAAACGGTTTAATTAGTCAGTTAGGGCCAGGACTATGGGTGGGCCTACTAATTAGGCTCATGGATCTATCCACTAGATTCAATTAACGAGAAATCATTCCTAGTAAGCGGTGAGCCGGGAGACAAGGGGAATTGCTTTGCTTGAAGGAAAAATTAAAAAATCTATTCAGCATCGTTGGTCTACGTCAAAATAATAAAAAAAGGTTCTGTTTCTCTCCAAGCTGGACTGTAAATTGCGATCGGTTATCGATCGAATTCTTTCTTCAAGTAAAAATTATGATTCGTTGATAATGTTTTGTCTTGTAATTTTGACAATACTTTTAAAACAAGTTAAATAATGTCTTGGTGACATTATTATTTGGTTGTGAATCGAATTTCATACATTTTGCGTGTCATTTCTCAGACGATTCATATGACATGCATTAAAGATCGAAAAATACTTATTGCTATTGTAATTAATTTTTTACTCGTTTCATAAACGGTAAGAGAAATGCCACAGTCAAGACACATTTTTAATCGATAACTTCACAATAGCTATCAAGGAGTTAATACTTAAATATAAGCAAATTTTGACAGCGGCACATAAAAAGATCCTTGCACAATGCTCAATGCATATTAGAAAATGAAAATCAAATCATTCCTCAGAAAGTACATAATACAATATTATTTACTTTTATTCCTCGAACAATTGGTTCTAGTTGCCGGAAAGATCAAATGGCAATAGAATCAACCCAAGAAGTGCAGTATCAGGAAAGAAAAGGAAGACGCCAAAACCAAAAGATCACTTATTCATACATCACAAAAAAGTCAAAAGCCATATAAAAAGCATTGGCGGATAACTTAATTAATCAAGGTTCAGTGTCGGCAGCACAGTGCTTGGTGCAGAAGCACCGACGGCGAAAACCCCGGCACTTGCCACCTGGGAAGCCTTCGGTCTTGCAAACGTTAGCGCAGTTGCTCTGGCGGACGCACGGTCCCTTGAACTTGTGGCTTTGGGATTCACATGTTCTTGCCTCCACTGCTGCTGGCCCCATCTCTTTTGCACAACACAAAATATGATGCAAAACAAAATGTTAGCTAGATATTGTGTGTATAAAATGTGAAATATGAACACTGCCGATCTATGTGTCATTGTTTTATATTTTTTTTTTCACTTTTGTGTATTGGATGTTATTATTATTATTTTGTTAGAATGACTAGTGCATTAGAGTTGCTCTGCATTAAAGTTGTTATTTGGGTTCCCGTAGTTTTTGAGGCTCTTAATTCTATCAAGTTCAAATTTGGATTAAGTTTCTACGTGCTGGCGTTTTTTTATTGAACATGATACTATATATACTCTTTTTTTATTTCGTTTTTTTTTTCTGGAAACAAAAAAAGAGTTGTATTTTATAGATCAGATACAATTATATCATAATAAGTACTCCCTTACACAATTTTTCATTAATAAAAATAGGCCCAGTAGGTACTTGCAAAGCATATTAGCCTTTTTATAGGATTTGCATGTAAACATTTTCCTGGAGTCAGTTTCATTTTGATGTAATTTGAATCAGTGGCGGATTCAGATTTTCAAACAAGTATAGTCGCAAAAAGAAAAAAAAAAAAAAGGAAAAAAAAAGACGCTTAGTTTTCTCATTTTTAGACACTTAACTCTAGACAAACTGCATACGTGCTTAATATATTATATTCTTAGAAGAAATATCAACAAAATAATTGTAATTAATAAATCAAAACTCAAGAGGGATAAGGGTCTAGGCTTGTTTAGCTCTAAATCTGCCCCTGTTTTAGATAAATCCCTGTATCATCTTTAGTATGAACTTATGCGTTAAAAAAAAAAAAAAGTATCTAAAAGCATATGCATATACAAATATTGGCTAGAATTTAGACGCATATAGAATTCCTTATTGAGCACCTAAACGCTTCTATTTGATGATTGAAGACATGCGTTTAGATTTTAAAATGCAAATTTCAGACATTAATTTACTACTTAAAAAGAAAAATTGTTAGGACTCTGTTCCGGGACAGAAATGAAGTATCTGAACTCTATTGAGATAAAATTATCATCGAGCGTTTTGAGACTGTAACATGCATGTCACCTTTTACATTATAATTAAATCAACTTCATGAGCTAGCTATTCGAGTTTTGAGTGCTACTTCATAACTAGTAATTAATAACCAAAAAAGGTAAAAAAGGCAAAGGGAAAACCAGATGCGATGAGGAGCAGCAAGAGGAGAAAGAAAGCGGAAAAGAGCCTCTGAGTGCGTTCCATTAGAAACAAAACTAATTTTGAGAGATAAAAGTTGCTAATTGGGAAGATGGTGCCTCCTCCTGAGTATGGTTGTACTTATATAGTAGTTGCTACTAGAGGGTTCTAAACATTGAACCACGTAATGAAAAGAAACAAGGAAAATACAGTGCGATTTAGTGGTATGTGTCTCTTTTGGACCCCACGTAAATGATAATAATTTAGTATAAGATTATTTAAGGATGATTGAAGTAAAAGAAATTTAGATATGAGAAGGAAAAAGGTTGCCATTTGAGCTTTTCCTTTAGGAGTGCAAATCAGTTGATTTCAAATGATTCGACAGGGAATTAGGAATGTATTGAGTTGAGTATGAATGATGGCCGACTCTAATGATTTAATTATATGTCGAATCGAGTCGAGCTCTTACTTTTGAATTTAATTAGATATCGAGTCAAGCTCTATGTGAGATAAATTATTCGATTTATGTGCTTATTTTTATATTATCTTAAATTTGAAAGTCGAACTTAATTAATATTCATTCTTTTCATTTTTTAATTATTATTTTTTTTGTTGATTTTATAATAAATCTTTATTTATATTTACATCTATAAAAATGCGCATCACTCGAGCTAAAGCTAGAATCGAGTTAACATAAAGGAGATACGGGTTATAATTTGACCTTGCCGAAATCAATTTTCAATCCAGAATACTCCATAATTTTTTTCTCTCTTTTTCACAAGATACTTAAATCAATTTTACTAGCCGCAGAAATATTTGAAATGAGTTGGTTCTTTTAAAGTTCAGCTTCCTTGTTTCAGGTCCGGAACTCTAGATCTAATTGCAATTGCAACATTTCATTTTGGATGTGGGTCAAGTGGCCTTTCTATATACATGCCTATTCAATTTCTTTTTTTTTTTAACATGGCGGTAAGAAGGATTTGCTTGTTTTTAAGGATCTGGAAAAGAGAAAATGGCGGTAAGAAGGATTTGCTTGTTTTTAACATGGCTAGCTGAGAGGATATTGGAACTCTGGTATGACCTCAAACGGATCTTTTTATTTTGACATTCCTAATTATTATTTTTTTTTACACCCCAGCATATTCGGATACATTTATAATATATACGGGGAGAATATAACTCTATTTGGTTGTAATAACTTGTAAAAATGCATTTAAAACGAACAGTAATGACCGAAACGTGGAAAGATATGCAAAGCATCATTCGAATTTACAAGAACCTTTAACGGAAAAAAAAAATACACGAATCTTTTTTTCCAGCGACAACCAAAAATGCAAATGCAGTAATAACCCGAGACCGATCTAATTGCCGAAAGATAAAGCCAGCTTTACTATACTCTTTAAAAGAAACCTAACTGTAAAGTGTACATTAGTGGTAGACTATTACAACTGGTTGTGCAACTTTTGGCATGTATCAAACTTAATATATATGCCATGGCACAAGGCGGAATTATATGGGATGCCTCTTTGATTTTTTTGTATTATTTTTTAGTAATTGTTTTGTTTTTTTAAAAAAATCAATCAATAGAGTACAATAGAATAAAACATAAATACCTACTCATGCTTATGTTAATTTATACTTATCTGATTTTCTGAATTCGTACTTATCATGGCAAACATTTTTTTTTTGGGCTCTCATTGTTACAAATGGTTGTCTTATAAAAGTAATATATTTGAAACAAGCAGTAACTTGGAAAACCCATATACTTTTTACACACCTGAAAGGTGTGAACAATGGCCACCATTGTTGGTGGCCATCCATGCTGGTGACTTTTTTGTTGTTTTGTTTTTCAAAAAGCCAACAGATTTAAAGCCACAGCATCATAGTGATAAATAAACATAGTATAGAATAATTGTAGTGCGCATTAACTTTTAGTATACTACATATTTTATCTCATTGTAGATCCTGAATAATAAGTTAATAACTGTTAATATTCTTCACAGAAAAGTATTGTTCAATATTATTATCAAATTGACAATCTTTTATAAAGAAAAAAAATGTTCATGACATTTGTTCTCTAATTTTTTTTATCTCCTCCTATTAAGTTAACTGATTATAAAATCCCTTTTGTATTGAAAAACATGGTTAAATCTTTCAAAATTTAAATTTTCGTTTTCGAATGTATATATGTACATAAAAATATTGTGCGTAACAACTATCCAATTTTATAATTTATAATATCACAAGAAAGCATCTATGTTCAATTTATTCTGTTAATCAGCGTTATTAGTCTAATTAATTAATTAATGGTGGATCCAACGATTTTCAATCATGCGTATATAATACTCGTAACAGTAAGAACAAGGAAGATATTGTGTAACAATTTTGATCGGTTCATTACAAGAAAGACACAATTTTATTTGGTTGATATTGGTAGAACTTGATAGAAAATTTTCCCTTCTCTTTTATATTTTTGTGGTATTACTAATAATATATTTGCAGTAGCCGTCAATTGATTGATCACTAGCGGTTCGTGAAGTCAACATTTTATTCAGCCTACAAATAGTGACACATTGACACCCAAAGAAATATTGTTATACAGTGAATGCATTTATGACATCAGCACATTTTCTTTAGCTACACAATATACTTAAACTGAGGTTTAATTTTCTGGCAAGGAATTAATACGAGTTGCAATATTATAAACATTTTTTTTTCCGTGAGAGCAAACAACTGCACCCATAAAATCGATATGTACAGATGTACTTATGAATTAAGAAAGCCTTATAAATAAATATTTACCGTCATCTACTATAACTAATACAATATATACACGCACCACTACCGACACCTTTATCACCTGTCAACAACCGCAGCGGAAGAGGATCAGAAAGGGGTTGGACCTACTAATCCTGCTGAATTATTATGATCATGTCTTTTTTTTTTTCTTACTTTTTGTACTTCTTAAACAAATTTTTACTTAATGCAAGAATCGTTTGTATAATATAATGACTATTGATACCACTAGTGGAAGTGTACATTCGAATTCTGATTGAAAGAGTTTCTTAATCATGAATATTTTAAAATCAACAGACATAATCCTAATTGTTATCTAAGTCCGTCTTGCCAAACACATTCGGTTGGAACAGTTCAGCACAAGATGTCGTCCTTAATTTTGTCTAGTACTACTGTACTAGCACATGGCAAATTCTCTATTAAAAAAAAATTAGCAACCGGATCCGCATCGAACAGAGTCTAGCTTGGGAGAGAATCAGATCCACTTTTTGACGCACGCAAACTAATGATGCTGTCCAGTCAGTTGTCACTGGCTCACTGCTTATTAGGAAAATTTTCTCTTTATTAGAATCTAGCAGATAGATCCATGGGCTAATTAGCAGGCCCTCCCATATTCCTGGCCCAACCGACTAAATCGTTCCATGATTTGTAAATAATCTAGTTGTACTGTTGTAATGTTTCATTTGACTATACATTGGTCCTTTACTAAAGAGACCATTCTTTTTAATTAATTTTTATATAGAGCACCTTACAGCATATCCGTAAAAGCAGCTCAATATTTTTCTCGATACAGATATACAAATTCAGCTGTTCTTGATTGTCTTACAAATCATATGTTTCAAATATCCTATCTTATAATTTTTTTTAAGATAGGCAATACCACGTTTATGTGTGTATAAGTTTGCTCCTTATTACTTTAAAATCGAGTAATTCTTATATAACTGTCAACAATTATATATATTTCGAGAGAACACTTATTATGCACCATGGTGCATAGAGGTTATGTGCACTATGATTGTTTTGATCGGTGATTTTACAAATTGACAAATTTAAATTAATCAATCCAATCTATATATTGAAATCTCATATTGCAAACAAAATTTTACAGATTTGAAAAATTTTTACTATTTTTTTTGAATTTTTTAAAACTTGCTATTTTAGGCTATTTTACAAATTAGTGGTAAGAATATTCCAAAAATGACAAGCTTTAAAAAAGTTAAAAAAATTAAAAATTGTAAAAAAAAATTAGCTATGATATTTTAATATATAGATTGGATTGATTTGTCAATTTGCAAAATCATAGATCAAAACGATCACAGTGCACGGAACCCTCTATGCACCATGGTGCATAATAGGTATTCTCATATTTCAAAGTACACCATTACATTTTTTTTATTGATTTATATCGTAATCTTTATCGCTATGAATCCGTTTATGTTTCGAAAATCCGATTCCATCGCAAGTATTTGTGATTTTAAGTTCAAACTTGTCAGCTTTATCAACGATATGTGTATTAGTATTTGCCAAAAAAAAAAAATGTAGCATATTGTTTTTGCGCTTAATACATTATACATCATTTAATTTGAATACAAAAAAATAAGTATTATTTACAAAAAAAAAAGTATTATTTAGAAATAACCACACTTTTATGATGACGCTTGAAATAAGAAAAAAAAGTATATATATTACAACCATATAATTCTAACTTTAGTCAATGTCTTATATGTATAGGGTAGAGATTTAAATGTTGCTTCATGTGTATACGAAATAAATTGATGTCATATCATGGTCGTTTCTTCTAATAAATTGTTCTTGTTTTTCTTAATATACGAAACATGAGTTTTTTTTTTTTTTTTTTTTTTTTTTTTTTTTTTTTTTTTTTTCTCTTTTGATACATGATCAAACTATATGTCCATCTGAAATTTAATATCGATGAAAAAAAATTCTTCTTTAAGGGTAGTTTCACATGTATGGAGTTAAAGAGGGATATTTTGCATGAGTTGTCATGCATTTGTTACTTAATTCATATTTGAAATATCACATCTTTTTCTGAATAAAACGAACTTTGCTTTTTGCAAAACTTAGTAAATAATTTTAGTTACATTTTCTAAGAGAAAAGTGTGATAAAAATTGTCAATATATATTTAAATTTATGATTTTGTAATGGTTTTAAGTTCTAATAAGAAATCAGAGAAAATCAACAAATATGCATGGTGCACCTCCTAGATCCAGTGTTTAAAATACCCTACCAGATCGGCCGGTTCAACTGGATAAACCGGAAACCGGACTCTGATTTGATAGGGTTAGGACTAAATATCGTCTTTTTTGATAATCGTAAATTTTGATTAAACCGGATATATATCAATATCGGACCGGGCGGTTCACTTGGTTTGCTGGCTCAAGTACTTCAGCAGTTCAGCACCTTCAAGAAAAATAAAGGAAATCGAAATGCACAATATCTAGGTCTCTAAATGGCGCCTCCATTTACTCTGGTCTTTGAAAATATGGAACAATAATAACGTGTACATGGACTAAACTGCCTTTCTTGCTTTTTTTTTTATTTCTTTTGATAAATTTCCTTATTTGTTTCAATTACAATAATTGAATTGTCCTTTTTAGTGAACGATTTAAATAGAAATATACGGGAGTATTGGGTCTTTTGAAATTGTTTTATGGTTTCAAAATTACGAATATTTCTAATGAAACTTTTATTATTTTTATCTCTATCTCTACTATCTACTACTTATAAATGCACGTAACGCATAGGTGTTACACTCTAGATCTAGAGAGTAAACAATTTTTTCTGCCGTTGGATCGACTTGATCTGTGGTTGGATGAGAATCGCTAGACCAAATAACACTATCATTTGGTTTTCCATCTAATATAGAAACAAATTGAATAACAAATCTATTTGTATCGCTGGTAAATTAAGCAATATATTTTTATTGTTTAACATTATTTTGTTTCTTTATTTGCCCACATATGAGGGCATCTTATGCTAGTACTTATAAATGCATCTAAAAAAGGGTCGAAACTTTTTGTTAACAATTTTTATACCGTTGATCTGTAAATGTATGGTTAGATCGGTCTCAACAGATCTCTATGCGCACACAAGAAAAGAATTATCTCGGTTTTGAATTGCTGCACAGAAGGAAAAAATTTTCTTTGGATTTTATTGGTTTTCCATCTGATATAGAAACAAATTAAATAACATATCTATTTGTATCAATGGTAAATTAAGAAACATATTTTTATTGTCTAATATTATTTTATTTTTTTTATTTGTCCACATATGAGGGCATCTTATGCTAGTATATATTGCAATAAGTTAATATATTTTAAAAAAATTATATGATATGTTCTGTTTATTAAAACCGGTAAACCGATTAAATCCGAAAAATCTGGTACGGTATTTTAAACTTTGCCTAGATCTTTCCGGAGGCTGCACCTCTTTTTCAGCCTGTTCTGGCTGGCCGTCGATTATTCTCCAACCGCCCTCCTTTGCTCCCTGTTGCAACGCCCTTTGTTGCCACAATCTCCCTCCATTAAGACCCAGTCCATGAGCACGATCCCCTGTGCAGCTGTGCTCCCTGACCGCTAATAAGTATGCTGCCTTTATTGAATGTCCAGCTTGGAATATAATTTTGAGCACTTGGTAGTTAATAAGGAGGATGCAAAGAGAAACCTATAGACAAAAGCTGTGGACAAGACGGAAATGAATAATCCAACGGAAATATTATTGATTGAATTAAATTGTTATTGTAAAACTGAAAGTCTGAAACTTAACGAAAAAAAAATTTCATGATTTAGTCGGAATTATTAGTCTTCAAAATGTAGCTTGTCATCGGTGGCGTCGTGCAGCTCCCTGCTCTCCTTTCCTCTCCATTTCTCCTTCCCCCAGGTCTCTTCTCCACTCTACGCTCCCTCTATCTTTTGCTTTCGTTGATCTTGTTTCTTGCTAGAGTAACGTTTGTTTGGTGAATTTCAGTTCAGTGTATCGTTCCGTGAGTATTCTTTGTTTCATTGCTTCATGTTCCTTTTTTCATCGCTTCCACAACCTTCCTCCTCATCTCTAGCTGCATTTACCTTGGTCTCACTTTATCTCCACCCATAGATCCCAATTTCCAAGACAAGCCTTGATCCACTCAAACAGGCATGAAGTCCCACCGCTTATTCTCATCTCATGCCTATTTGGAGGCCGTTAAGCTATTTTAATTTTGGGGATGCTCTACACTTTCTAAACACTCCTTTATATTTTGAATTAAGGTTACTTAAAGATAATTGTTTTTAGTTTGGTACGCTTCATATTTTGTGTTTTGGCAGTGGCTTCGTACAATGATCCACTCACCTTTCAATATCCCTTAGAGCCAGATAGAGAAATGTCATCCTTCGAATTTTTCATGTCTAACTGATTCCACTATTGTACTCCTTGGTATGAGCTAAATTTCCCACTCTGGCTATGTCTACAATCAACCATAACTTTAATCTTTATAGAAGTATTGTGGACGGTACTTTTCAACAAATCGATGGGGGGAGGATCACAATTTATGCCAGAGGCAGCATCAAATTAAGGCTTATTGTTCAGGAATCCCATTTGAACAAAAACCAGGAGCTTACTAGGCTGCATTTACAGCCTCATCTTTATAGAGGACAAGTATTAGCAATCTCAGTGGATCTGCTAATAACAAGATGCACACCAAATGCTCAATTTGTGCTGCTATTGCCACTAAAAACTTTGAAGTGGATAGCTCTTTATGTTTATTGTCTCTGTTGTAATTGGTTGTTTTGGGATGCTTTATGTTAGAGTTTGGACGAAATATATCTAGGCACAAAGTTAGATATACCGTTATGCGGAAGCCTTGGATCGAAGGTGACCTCTTTCACGTAGTGGACTGCAAGCCTTCGTCTTCTCTACACCAGTGACAGCAACCACGTTTAAGCAAACGAGTTCTGCCTTGGTTCCACAGTACAAGTGTCCTCGACTCACTGCAAGATCACAAGGACAAGCCGTTGTGACCAAAACACCCCTCTCGAGTGCTTAATCTTGTATAGATGCACAAGACCAAGATGGTGGAACTCTCCCTCTTTATACTGTCTCTCTCTGAGTCTAAAAAACTCGTACAGAATGAGTCTACAACGTCTCTTTTATAAGGGACGTTCAGATCTAACAGATAAGGCATCCTTTCATAAAAGGGTGCCAGTCTGTCTGTTTTTCCTGCGACCCGCTGATCATTTCAGCGACCCGCAGAAACAATGTCTCCACCATAATAATAATACTAACATCTCCCTCTTGGAGACTTTGTTAGCAGCAGTGTTGTCTTCATACTGGCAAATGGACCGTGCGACTGGCGCATATACTTGCATGCGGGAGCTACAAGGATACACTTTAACTAATGTTAAAGCCACCCAAGAGCCTCGACCCTTTTCTAAAAGAAGCAGTTTATATGTATATACTAATACCCTAGATTTATCAAATCAACACTAGACATAACATCGCCAACCAAGCTAAATGGCCTATGTTTAGTCCCTTTCAATCTAAGTTTCATGAATGTTCCCTTTCTCAGTCCATATGACGAGATAGGTGGATCCTGAACATAAAGAAACACTCTTTGTGTGATTTGAAATCAATCTTCCTTATGCACTCATGTCAATCCAAGTAAAATCAACCGCTTTCCGAGTAATGCACCGGTAGACCGAATCATACATAGCCATAGGTAACACACCACAGTAGACAGAACATTGATCGTACTCTTCATGACATAGTCATTAGTCATAAGGGTATGTATTTGGGATTTACACTATGAGGAGACAGCTGGTATAGGTCCTGGGACCACTCAACTCAATTCCCAACGCCGCCAAGTATACGTGGTATGAAACACGTGCTACAATGAACTGTCTATCAATGCAGACGTATGTCAAGTTCATTGTACAAGTTAAGATCCAATTGCAATCTATGTGTCTATGGTCTAGACCACACTTATTGCAATTTATCCTGAGATCCTCAACAAGACCGCTGCCACGAGCGTCAAGGAGAAACTCACCTTGGCTTCTCTTTGAGCTACATGAGTTGTGGGGATCAACTCATGCCGACTCGCCTAAAAGAAGACAAATCTCATCTTAGTCTAAAACTAAGGCGACATCAAGCTTCGGCCACAGAAGTAGCTACATTAGTCCTCCACTAATCGCACATAGCTTGATAGAGTCTCATCTCTGCATGCCCCACGCATCAGAGGCGAATGCTTGTGTAAATAAGCCATTCTAGCTCAATGACATACTACCATAATGCTAACAATTTATGAACAAAATAAATATGAAATTGAATAAAGATAACAGCAATCAATCAATCATATTATTATCACACTGTTCATACACACATACAAACATACATAAATAAACTGTCCACAAATAACAGTACAAGCGGCCAGCTACACAAATCAGCGGCCCGCTAAGAAATCATGCGACCCGCTTGAAAGTCAAGCGGTCCGCTCCCGTCCTCAGACCGAGAGCTCTGACATGTCTCATAAACAGATCACGACTGATCGGTTTTGTCATTGGGTCAGCAATCATTTCGCCAGTCGAAATATGCTTTAACATGATTTCCTTGTGCTCTACCAAGTCTCTAACAAAATGGTACTTCATGCCTATGTGCTTAGTCTTGTCATGAAACTTAGGGTCTCGAGAATACGCAATCGCTGCCGTATTATCGCAATAAAGAGTCAAAGGTTCAGAAGTAACCTTGACTACCCCTAAATCATGCAAAAACCGCAGCACTCGCACAAGCAACATACTCGGCTTCCATAGTGGAAAGCGCTACACATGTCTGCTTCTTGCTGCGCCAAGAAATGGCAGCGCCACCTAGCTTAAATACATAGCCAGAGGTGGACTTTCTCTCATCTGGATCTCCTCCCCAGTCAGCATCGCTATAGCCAACTAAATGCATATCCTTTCCTTGATAGCATAGTCCATAGTCCAGAGTGCCCTTGAGGTACCGAATAATCCTCTTGACTGCATGCCAGTGTGCAAGTCCAGGATTAGACTGAAATCGGCTCACGAGACTCACCGCATAACAAATATCGGGTCTCGTACACATCATCGCATACATAAGGCTCCCAACAGTACTTAAGTATGGCACATTCTTCATCTTATCTCTCTCTTCATCAGTTTTGAGACTCATTTCAGAACTCAATTTAGTGCTTTTATCAACAGGAGTGTCATAAGGTTTACTCTGTGCCTGAGCAAACTTCTCAATTATTTTCTCTAAATAATTTTTCTGAGATAGTTTAAGAAACCTCTTAGATCGGTCTCTTTCTATCTTGACACCTAGCACATAGCTAGCTTCACCCATGTCCTTCATGTCAAACACGGAGGACAACCACATCTTTGATTCCTCGATCAAAGAAATATCATTTCCAGCCAATAGAATATCGTCCACATACAAGGTTAAGATTAGAAAACTGTTCTTGGACCGCTTCACATAGACACAGTGATCTTCTTTCATCACCTCAAACCCGTTTGATAAAACGGCTCGGTGGAATTTGAGATTCCATTGTCGTGAAGCCTGCTTGAGACCATAAATGGATCGGCGGAGTTTGCACACTTTGTGCTCCTCCCCTTTAGCCACAAACTCTTGTGGTTGTTCCATGTATATCTCTTCCTCCAACTCTCCGTTGAGGAATGCAGTTTTAACATCCATTTGGAACAGCTCTAAGTCTAATGATGCAACGATAGCCAGAATTAAGCGGATGGAGGAGAATCTCACGACAGGTGAGAATGTTTCCTCGAAATCCACTCCCTCTATCTGGGTGAATCCTTTTGCCACTAAACGAGCTTTAAAACGGTCAATTGATCCGTCTGCCTTTCGCTTGACTTTGAGAATCCACTTATTCCCAACAGCTTTGCGACCAGGAGGTAAATCAACTAACTCCCAAACTTGATTCTTTTTCATGGATTCCATTTCTTCTTGCATTGCCCTCATCCATTCCTTAGCATGGCGACTCGAAAGTGCATCCTGCACATTCCGTGGTTCAATCAAACAATCCTGAGCAGCCAAGAATATTTCTCCCCCATCGATCTGAAATCGACGGCGAGGTACTTGTCCTCTGGCACTTCTGCGAGGTTCAGGAATCTCTGTCTCTGACTCCAAGTCAGCGGCCCGCTCAGAGTTTGTGCGACCCGCTAGAAATTCCTGGCGACCCGCTGGTAAGACCAGCGGCCCGCTCAAACTGGGCGACAGAGAATCTGTTTCCATGGGAACGATTGTTTCTGCAACATCGCTAACCCTAGGAGGTTGAGGAGGACTTACAAAATCTCCCTCTGCCTCCTCTACATCTGGGTTACGAATGTTTTGAGGAGAAACAAGCGTTTCAAACAGAACTCTATCTTGTGAAACCTCACTTCGCTTAGGAAATTCACTCTCAAGGAATTTAGCGTCTTTTGACACTATTTCTGTTATTGTCCCACTCAGATTATCTCCAATAAATATGTACCCTTTTGACTCATCAGAATATCTAATAAAGATACACTTCCGTCCTCGAGGGCCAAGTTTACCATATTTATGAGATGAATCATGGACATAAGCCATACACTCCCATGGTCGTAGATTAGCCAAATCTGGTTTTCTACCGTACCATAGCTCATAGGGTGTTGCTGTAACAGATTTAGAAGGCACACGATTCAATACATAAGTGGCTGTAAGCAGCGCATCTCCCCAAAATGAAATTGGTAGATTTGCCTGAGCCATCATAGATCGAATCATCTCAAGCAAAGTCCTATTACGTCTCTCAGCAACTCCATTTTGCTGAGGTGTATAGGGAGTCGTCAATTGACGTACGATTCCCCGTTCATCACACAAACTCTTGAATTGATCAGAAAGGTACTCGCGACCTCGATCTGTCCTAAGAGTTTTCACACTTGTGTTTAATTGATTCTCAACCATCGCAAGATATTTTTTAAAGCATTCCAATGCCTCAGACTTATGGGAGATCAAATAAACATAACCAAAGCGAGTATAATCATCAATAAATGTGATGAAGTAATAGGCACCATGCCTTGCTCTCACATTCATTGGACCACAAATGTCCGAATGAACCAGTTGCAAAGGAAATGAAGCACGAACCGCCTTACCAAACGGTTTGCGTGTGGCCTTACCTGCTAGACAACTCTCACATGTAATCAAAGAGACATTGGTTAAAGGACCCAAGAGTCCATCCTTAGCCAATCTATTCATTCTCTCTTGACCTACATGACACAATCTAGCATGCCAATCCATAGAAGCATTCACATGCAATTCAGATGAAGATACATTACACTCAGCAGAACCAACAATTGTATTAAGTACCATAAACTTGTTCTCTAGATAACCATCACCAACAAGTATATCATTACAGTACAAATTCACACAATTATCCACAAACACAACTTTAAATCCAGTTTTAACTAAAATTAAAACAGATACAAGGTTTCGTCGAATATTTGGCGCATGCAACACATCATGAAGTACAATTTTGTGACCAGTGCTGAACATAAGCTCACAAGTGCCAATGCCAAGCACATTTACACTACTATTGTTCCCCATAAAGATGCGTCTACTCCCTGCTGGAATTCGACGATACTCCAAGAATGCCATGCGATCCCTCACTATGTGATCTGTTGCTGCAGAATCAACAGTCCAAACATGATTGTTTTCTGTTAGTATAAAGCAACTAGACACAAATAAATCAGCATAAAACAAGAATTCAGAATCAGGAATTTCTGCGGCCCGCAGGACATCCCTGCGGCCCGCTGAAACTGAGAGTTGTACCTTCGGTTTCGTGCAATCACGAATGAAGTGACCAAACTCTCCACAATTGAAACAGGCCCCTTTGGCCTTTTCAACCTTTCTCTTTCCACGCCTGTCGCGTTTCTTGTCTTTCTTGGAACTGGAAGCACCCTCAGTTCCATACTTTGCATTCTTCCCTTGTTGAGAGTTCTTTCCCTTATTCTTCTTCTTTTGAGAGTTAGAGGCAGAAGTCATCATTGCCTCTCCAGTAGCCCTCTCGGCCTTCTCTGCCATAAGCCGGTCATACTCAAGTTCCACATGATGTGCAGCTTGCTCAAAAGTGCGAATATTGTCATTATGGGTCAAGTTATCCCTCATGTGCTCCCATGAGCGAGGGAGTGACCGAATGACTGCCTGCACTTGCTGCTCATCAATGAGATTATGACCAGCACGCGCCAACTCATTAATCATGTTCGCCATGGCATTAATATGTTCCCGCATCGAATGATCGGGTTTTTTCTTATAGCCATCGAACTTAAGAGTCAATTGGCGCAGGCGGGTGGTAGAAGTACCACCATACTGGACTTTGATCGCATCCCACAAAGCCTTTGTGGTGCGATACTTCTCAAAACGAAGAAGAATGTCATTGGACATGCTGCTCAGCAACATCACGCGAGCGGCACGGTCCTTTTTCTTGAACTCTTCATTTGCCGTAGCCTTGGTGGTGTCCCCAAGCTCGGCCTCAGTCAGTTGTTTTGTGAGAGTTTCCTCTAAACTCTGGTCCTCAAGGAGATACTGAACCTTACGATGCCACACATCGTAGTTGCGGTCGTTCAGTTTCTCCCCTGAGTTCAAGTCAGCAATGATGCTCTTGCTAGCCGACATTGTATCTACAAATACAATAGAGACAAAGCACAATATGTATGCTGTTAGCATTCTCTCAAATAAGTTATAACAACTCAGTTATAACTATAAAACCTCGCTGCTCGATTCTAGAGTTAATACTAAACACTTATATAACTTAACCTTGATGACCAAAAGAAAGTCTAGGACAATCAATCAAATCGCAAGAGTTAAGTATCAAAGTGTTTACATAACTCAAATCGGCGACAAGGATCAGAAACTAGATGAGAACACATAGTCTACCAATCTAGAATCACCCTTTGTGCTGTCTAATATGCGAACTATCACGATATCGTGAAGCTCAAGCATCTCTCTCATATCATGAGAAACACTCCAAGTGTCTACCATCATGACCAGTTCAAATTTGGGTAAGGTAGAGGGAATACCAGACAGATATTATCACTAAGATAACATTCTGTACAAATTTAATATTAATTGGGCATTAGTCTGGTTGTTTGTGTCATTTACATCTCTGTCTGCCCAGGATCAGCGACCCGCTAGCTCTTCTAGCGACCCGCTGAGATCTCTCTAAGTCTTCCGCGGCCAGCTTGACTTTCAAACGACCTGACTTAATTTTCAGCGGCCCGCTGAATACATCTGCGACCCGCCGAAACTTCCAGCGGCCCGCGGAATAAATCTGCGACCCGCTGGTCCTGACAGACCAGACGCCCTTTGGTATGTCTTGGCCATTTCTGGCCTAAACCACGTACCAGAAGCATTTTCATGGTGTTCTTTGTCTGGTTATGGTCCTCAACAACCAAATTGAGACAATTTTTATCAACTCTAATGACTAAAACAATATTAATCATTTGTAAGGATATAAATCACACCATAAAACGGTAAATCGACACAAACGGCTTAGAGAAGGACCTCACAGTCCAAACCCTACGAAAAGAGGCCCTAATGGCGCTCTGATACCACTGTTAGAGTTTGGACGAAATATATCTAGGCACAAAGTTAGATATACTGTTATGCGGAAGCCTTGGATCGAAGGTGACCTCTTTCACGTAGTGGACTGCAAGCCTTCGTCTTCTCTACACCAGTGACAGCAACCACGTTTAAGCAAACGAGTTCTGCCTTGGTTCCACAGTACAAGTGCCCTCGACTCACTGCAAGATCACAAGGACAAGCCGTTGTGACCAAAACACCCCTCTCGAGTGCTTGATCTTGTATAGATGCACAAGACCAAGATGGTGGAACTCTCCCTCTTTCTTTTGTCTCTCTCTGAGTCTAAAAAACTCGTACAGAATGAGTCTACAACGTCTCTTTTATAAGGGACGTTCAGATCTAACAGATAAGGCATCCTTTCATAAAAGGGTGCCAGTCTGTCTGTTTTTCCTGCGACCCGCTGATCATTTCAGCGACCCGCAGAAACAATGTCTCCACCATAATAATAATACTAACACTTTATTTTATTTTGCTGACCTCTGTATAGCTCAAACAGTCAAACGAATTTCATAGAATATGTTTTAATGATTTTTGAGTTTTCAAACTATATTTCCAACAAATTAAGCTATACACTACTAGTACATATAAAACAGTGCGACATATATATAATTACTGTGGTATATTGATATATATATAGAGAGATTGCCTAAAATGCTTTGCAAAGCAAGGGAGTCTGTACTTTAGTGTTTGTATTCGTTGCAAACCCTCTATGCTTTGCAAAGCATTCATAGTCATGCATGATCAGAAATTCAGAGCTTCGACATCATGGAAAGCCACACAGGCAGATGCTCCCTGACATCATTTGACTTCTCTTCTAGTACTACTGTGAATCCTTTTGCAATTTTCCTGAGCTCTGACTTTATGACAGTTTTTTTATTTGTCATTGGTAGCTCATCCTTGAACACCACCTTTTTTGGCACCATAAACCGAGGCATGTTTTTCTGACAATATGCAATTATATCCTCCTCTTTTACTATGTTTTCCATACGATCCCCTTTCAATACAATAAATGCACAGGGTGACTCGCCCCATTTTGGGTGTGGCATCGCCACTACGGCAGCTTCAGACACTGCCGGATGCCCGTGAAGTACTGTCTCTACCTCCACACTACTTATATTCTCACCACCACTTATGATCACATCCTTCAATCTGTCTTTTATCTCGATGTACCCATCTGGGTGTATCACACCAGCATCCCCTGTGGAAAACCACCCTCCCTCGAATGCCTTGGCCGTGGCCTCGGGATTTCTTAAATAACCCTTCATGATATTACTTCCCCGTAAAACTATTTCTCCCATTGTGTTACCGTCTCGCGGTACACTATCTGTGCTGTTTTGTTTCTTCACGTCCACGTCAGCCAAAGAAAGCATGCTTACACCCTGTCGGGCTTTCAAGCGTGCCCTCTCATCAGCAGGTAAAAGGTCCCACTGTGCTTGCCACTCGCATATGAGGGCTGCACCAGTTGCCTCAGTCATTCCATAGGCATGTGAGACAATGAAACCCATCTTCCCTACATGCTCAAGCAGAGTTGCCGGTGGTGGTGCACCACCAGTGAGGACGTGCACTTGGGAAGGAAGGGGCTCCATGAGAATGCTACTTCCCTCGATAAGCATGTTAAACACAGCTGGTACACAACACATATGTGTGACACCATGTGCCATGATGGCGCTGTAAATGTCAGCTGCAGACGTCTTACGTATGCACACATTAACACCACCGCGTGCAGCCATGCCCCATGTAAATGTCCAGCCATTGCAATGAAACATGGGCAAGGACCATAAGTAAACTGGTTCGGTGCCAACCCCCCATTGAAGCAGCAGTGCCAAGGTGTTGAGGTATGCCCCACGGTGGCTATAAACCACACCCTTGGGTGCAGATGTCGTGCCTGATGTGTAATTGAGTGTGATCGGGTCCCACTCATCTGTGAGTTGATGTGGTTCAGTATCTGGATCACCACAGCGGATCAAATTTTCGTACTCTAACTCTCCAAGGCGGGACCCAGTAGGATTGTCGATGTCGTCGATTACCACAACTAATGGGCTCGTGCATGTGGGTTCTCCTGAGGAGACGAGAAGGTTGATAGCATCATCACTAGCCACTGAAAATTAAAAAAAGGAAGCATTTATTATTAGTCTCATACTCTAATCTAAAGTTTCTTAAATTTTCACAAAGAGAAGGGGGAAAAGAAATTGAGGGCTGTATAGTCAAGTACCTTTGATAAATTCACAGTCAACAAAGAATAGCTTGGCTTCGGAATGCCGTAGGTGGGTTGCGATCGTGGATGCATCAAGACGGGTGTTGATGGGGTTAAGTACCGCCCCAGCCATTGGGACTGCAAAGTGCATCTCATACATTGCTGGTACATTAGGTGCGAGAACTGACACCTTGTACAGAACAGAATGGTTCTTGTTAATTAATTTTATTATCACACATATATGCAATCACTAAAGAGTAGATTTTATATATGCAAAAATTATGTATACCACATCATCCTTGGATATGTTGAGGGAACAAATTGATGATGCGAGGCGGCAGCAACGCTTAAAAGTCTGCATCCATGAGAAACGAGTGTGACCATAGATGATTGAGGTTCGATCAGGATACGCCAAAGCAGCTCTTTTCAAGAAGGTGATGGGGCTAAGTGGGACATAATTTGCTGGGCATTTCTCCAGTTGATCCATATGTGCTTGGTTGAGTTGCCTTGGCTTGTCTTTATGGAGGTAGAGATGTTTACTTTGTCTTAGGGGTGTGAAGAAGTTCATATAGAGAGAGAGTATTTATAATTAAGTGCCAAAAGATTAATTAAAAGTTAATTTGAAGCTCGGTAAATAGTTGCGGGGCTTCTGTTTAATTGGCTGGAAATTGAACGGAAAATTAGCGGGAGGTATTGATGGTCACTGGTCAGGTCAAAACAGGTTTGAAGTAATAAAATATTAAAATAAAACGTACCATTGTCTGCTGAGGTTCTTACCTGGATTTGTCCTTGGCTTTTTATTTAAATATAAAATTGGAAAAAGAAATGAAATAATGATTAGCTTCTAGATCGATTGGAGCTGTAGATCTTCATCAAGTAAAGGCAGTTCATCTGATAAATTCAAGTTGCAAAATCTGATCCATCCCAATTCCCAATCAGGGACCCACCTTATATATATTGTCATGGAACTGATAAGAAAAGAAGTCAAGTTTGTTAGAGTGCTCATTCCAAATAATTCGAATCTCAAATCTAGCTAGTTAATTCTATATTTTCGAATTTCGATCCTATCAACTATGTTTGAGACTGTAATTGAATTTTTAAGAGAACTTGAGGATACAATTGTAAACATAGTTACTTAAGATAAAGTAGCCTGTAGAGGTACGGACTCTTTAACTGGCCTGGCTGATTAAATGCGTCCAATTTACTCTTAGCTGGATTTAGTCTTCAATTTAAAAACAACCTCTTTTAATGTGATTTAGACTATGATACTATTTCCAAGCTAGGATAGCTCTTTCGAAACTGTTTTTGCCTGTTATAAACCTGTCCTGTCGTGATTAAATGTAAAGATGAAACTATTTTGATCAGAAATCTGTAGAACATTTTTGTTCTGTTTTTTTGTTTCTTCTCATGTAACATGATCATGTAAACTCAAATTGGAATTTTTTTTGCCAATAATAATAAATAAACCTGTCCTGTCGCAATTAAACGCAAAGATGCAAATGAAACTATAGGATTTTATGTCATTTGTGTTTAGATTTGAATTGTCGCAAACTTGGATTTTCCAAATTATTTCAATTTATGTTAATTTTTCTTACAATCCGGAATATGCCATCGGAATTTTGTAAATTGAGAAAAAAATCTTGATCACCGTTCATTTTTTACAAATTGCTATACTGCTCCAGCATAGCTTTACAAAATACGAGAATTATTTGTTTTGTTCGTAGAAGGCAGGATGCCGATCACCCAGCAATTTCATTAAACAAATATATGAAAAATAAGATTTTATCCGTCAAACATGAACATTAATAACAGTCAAAGATTCAAATTTAATAATAAGCTTCTTATTCACAATTACAAGAGTTTAATATCTAATTAAATCAAAAATTATATATCTAATAGGACATTTAACTAGATGCTACGGGATATAGGCTGAACATACACAAAATATAAGCAATCTTCTACAATAAAATATACACAAAACAAATGCCGCCTAAGCATACGGATATTAGCCAAATTTCATGGGAGATCACAGAAGTTTGCGCTATGTCCGTCAAAATCTATCGAGTTTTATTGGTGAAGGACGTCAGATTTAATTAATTCATATAGAAAAGAACTCCATAAAAACATACACATCATAATCAGATTTGTAATTTTTTTTTATTCTGAAGTATAAAATTATAAGGAAACATACGCCCTAGTTCTAAATTTAAAGTATAATTCAAGCCATGATGAAGTTTCATTTAGTTAATCTTGATGACGACCGATTATGTCAACATCATCATGCAGTTCGCAGTCTCGGTAGTAAGTTTAAGTAATTTTCCTTAATTAACTTGTTGTTGGAACTTAATAAATTAAGCACACTTAAGTTTCAGATAAAAAATATTAACTCAAGACTTGCTAGGTAAAGTCCAAGAAATTAAGTCGTGCTAGCATCTTACCTGCATGTATGTTGTAGTGAATTTCCTTCAATAGGAAATTATAGTCAAATGTTTTCTTTGTTTGAAAAGCCTAATAAATTAACCATACTTGACTTTAGACGAGACCACGAGAGACATTAACTAAAGACCTGTTAGGTCATGAAGTCCAACCAAACACAAGTCAAGCTCGCATTTATCCTTCATAGACCACGAGAGACATTAACTAAAGACCTGTTAGGTGAAGTCCAACCAAACACAAGTCAAGATCACATTTATCCTTCATATTTTAACGAATACATCCGTTCACCAGTAATATTGAGAAAGGATCAAGCAAAATTCACTACTGTTAATATGCCGAAAAAATTATAAATAACTTTAATTAATTACGAAATTATAAAATAATCCGTTTTTAATATTTTTTTTAACAATGACTTCGCAGTTTCGGAATCTCAGATTCCGAAACTAAAAATCCTTAGTTTCGGAATCTCAGATTCCGAAACTAGCTAGTTTCGGAAACTCAGATGTCGAAACTAGCTAGTTTCGGAATCTGAGATTCCGAAACTAGAATGTCGCTTATTATATAAGCGGGGGACCCTTCTTTCTCTCTCTGTCGCTTTCATTTCTTCTCCGCGGATCGCCGAAGAGAGAAGAGCTCTCGGTAAGTTTTTTTTTTTATTTTTTTAATTCATTTATTTATTTATTTATTTAGTTATATTAGGTTAATAATAGAAAAACTAAAAATAATATTTCAAAAATATCAAAAAAATAAAAAAAAAATCAGAATAAATTCTATTAATTAGGATAAATATATTTTAGTAAATATTATATTTTTTTATATGTTATAATAATATTAAATTGATTTTAAAATTAGATTAATAATAGAAAAATTAGGAAAATATTCAAAAAAATATTAAAAATATACAAAAAATTCTGATTAAATTTTATTCATTACGGAAAAAAATAAGTTAGGAATTTTATATTTTTTACATCTTATAATAATTAAAAAATGTTTAAATAATTAGGTTAATATCAACAAAAATAGGAAAAATATTCCAAAAATATAAAAAATTATTAAAAAAATCATATTAATTAGGAAAATCAATATAAAAAATCATATTATTAAAAATATTCCAAAAATATAAAAATTGATATATTGTTTTGGTTTTCAATGTGCAGAAAATTTCAAACAAGATTCAAGATTCGAATTTCCTATTTCAGCAGCAATTGTCGATCGAGGTTAGTATTTTTTATTCATTAATTTAATTATTTTGCATAGTTAATGTACGTAATTTAGAATAGTTTACGATTTTGAATATTGAATGTGATATGAATGTGATATGATATGATAGTTTATGATTTTATGATAGTTTTAGAATATTGATATGATATGATATTTTTTCATATGATATGATAGTTTAGAATATTGATATGAATATTGAATATGATTATCGATTGTGATATGATGTGATATGATATGATTGGTTGGTTTGAAATGGGTTTATTTAGGGGGGATTTGGGTAAATAAATTTTCGGAAACCCTCCCGATACAGGGGAGATGCTGCCGAAATTTTGTTAGATTTATGACATTTAAATTTTTTAATTAAGTAGTGAAAATGCCTCCGAGAAGAAGAACGTCTCCAGGTTCACAAAGATCTACGAGGCTACGTACCGATCCTCAGGCCTCTACTTTAGACGTGCCTGAGCCTACGGACGTCGTTTCCTCTGGTGTTGTTGATGCCGGCGCTTCTTCCTCAGCCGGGGCTTCTACCTCAGCGGGCCCTTCTTCTTCCTCTACTCCTCCTCCTCCTCCTCCTCCCGGTGCTGATCGTCTGTTGCATTTGCAACCAGACCAGCTTCGTGGCCCTACTGTATGTTATTTTGTTTTTTTCATTATTATTTGAAAATCTACTTGAAATCACCATAGTCTCTAATATTTTTTCTCAAAAATAAAGAAATGGCAACCACTGGTGCATAAGCCGATGATGGCTAGGACTCCTGAGGTGGACCAGCATCTGACGACACTTGGGTTGATCCACGTCGTTCAGCTTGGTCATATGCCTGTGGATCATACGCTTGTGCAGGGTTTGGCCTTGTTCTGGAGGCCGGAGACCCACACTTTCCACTTTCCGCATGTCGGCGAGATGACTGTTAGTCTAGAGGTACGTGATATTTTATTATAAGAAAATTTCATGTTACTTGTGTTATGATTTATATGTATACTAATAGTATTTGAACTATCATGCAGGATGTGGCATTTTTATATGGTTTACCCGTCGTGACTGGCCGAGTCGTGACGGGTCGTTGTGATTTCGATTATATCGATCTTCTTTCGACAGCGTTGCCGCGTGACACATCGCAGGAGGAAGTGGAAAATTGCTTCCGAGAAAAAGAGAGAACGTAAGAAAATTGTAAAACTTATTGTGTACTTTATAATGAACTTAATCTTTTGTTCTGACAATAAAGTCGAAATGCAGGAAAAAACATTGCGTTAAGTTTACGAAGCTGCGCAAGATTTGGAAGGATGTTGTCCTCGACGATGAGGATCAGATTGAGAGATACACACGGGCATTCGTGCTAGAGTTTTTTGGTTGCACGTTATTTCCGGATGGCACTGGTGACTCTGTTGCCGGTTTTTATCTCGATCTTTTGCGGGTTCGTAGATTTTTATAAAATATTTAAATTGTTCTGTTAATTATTTTAAGATTTTTGCGAGTTCGTATATTTTAAGATACATAATACGTAACTTACGATACTAGGGTATTAACTTATAATTAAATACTAGTGGCGATCTGAAACAACACAAAATTTTTTCTTGTCCCCGATTACATAGTCCCTGAGAAATTTCATGAACCAACCCCAACAAGCTTCGTCCTCAGTTCGCACTAATGCAAATGCTAGCGGAACCAACCGCTGCTCTGGGTCATAACCAACCGCCGCTAATAATTTTCCCCTATAGCGACCCGACAGAAACGATGCATCAATGCTGATAACTGGTCTAAGGTACGGCACCGCTGCGATGCAAGGACCGAATGCCCACGCTGCTGCAATGAACATAGCTCTGTTGGGATTGCCACAAGTGGGAGCCAACCATTTGATTTGAGTCCCTGGGGTCGTCCCCTGAATGGCCAACAAAAGGCTTGGTAGTTTGTTGTATGCGTCCTCCCACGACCCGAAAAGTTGCTCGATTGCCTTCTCTCTCCCACGCCAAAGCTTGTTATAAGTCGGTTTGACATTTGGATATTTCAGCTCTAACATAGATTTGACGTCCTCTATGGAAATACCAAGATCTCTTTTTACTGCATTCCTTATGCAGTTGGCGATAACCGTCGCCGTCAGATTATCATGTGTAAATTCTCCGAATCTTCTCACACATGTATGTTCATATTCATTTTTTATTATTTTCCAAAATGTACCTTCCCTTTCTGTACGGGCATACAAATGCCACTTACATGAGTATACCTTACAATGTAAACTCAACAATTGGGGCGTACTTTTAGTGGTTTTGTGTTCAACATTATTTTCTACGGAGTAATGATTACAAGCTTGTTGTAATTGTGCTTTAGTGTAGAAAATATTTCCTTCGGCTAAAGGTCCTGAATTTTGTGGTATGGACGATTCTGGAATAGAATTCCTATACTCAGAGCAATCTAAAAATTGGAGAACAGGATGGTAAGTGTCTGTTCTTCCAGTAACATGATACCCTTGACCTCGGTTAACAGCCATATAGTGTTCGTCCAAACCCTGTGACTCTAAAAATTCTGCCTCTTCGTCAGTGAAGTCCTCGCCTGTGGCATATGCCGACTCATTACCCGGCCCACGGTCGTATGCCTCGTCAAGTTGCTCTATATCTGCTTCTTCTTCTTCTCCTCCTCCTTCTTCTCCTTGTTGTTGTCTACTACTCCCCTCTGGTTGTTCCCAAGGTGACCAAACATTTCCACTACTATTGTATTCATAATTCATTTGTTGTTGTTGTTCTGAACTTTGAGGATCTATACTACTAGGTTCCCAAGGATCCCAATCCAACGTTGCAGATTGAACTTGTTCATCATTATGTAATTCTTCATTATAATTATAATTAATAGCTTCTTCATTATAATTATAATTATAATTATAATCTGAGTACCCACCTAAGTAAAAAATAAATAAAACAAATATTATAATTCCAAATAGATGATATTTAAAATATTGGAGGAAACCAATAATATAATGTTATTGACATAATTTTTGGTTTACTAATTTCTACTTTCAGGATACATGGGGCTTAATATTTAGAATTTCTCTTTATATGACATTATATTCATGTATACGTAACATCATTTAATATTATAGATGATATTTATATATAAAAAAAAATTAAAGCTTGTGATAAACTTCATACATAAGGCACTTCTTATTATTTAATATCATGTATGCGTTAGGTAGTAACAAACTTGATGCAATATGTGGGGCACAAACTTCATACATAACTCACTTCTTATTAATTTTTCTTTGTCGACGTTTGTTGTTTCTCTTTCAAGAAAAAATGTTATGATGTTATTATTTTTATGAATGAATAATTATATTTTTTTATGAGAGAATGTACCTTCTACATTCGCTGGAAGCAAATCAACGTGCAGCTCAAGTCCTTGAAGCCGTCTAGTTCCCCAGCACTCGTGTTGGACATAACGCCATTCATTTTCTGAGTTCACCGGCAACTGCATTTGTTGAAACCTTCCTTCAATTATCATATTAAAACGGGAAACAATTCTCAAATTGTAATGCCCGCGATAATATCCTAGTGAAGATAAAATGGTATCTTTGACTGATTCATAATCAGTTCGTGAAGATGCATCGAAACTGAAATTGTTTGGTTGATTGTAAGGAGATTGATTAACGAAAACACGAATGGAATTCATATTTCTAATGGATATGAGATTTATGTGTGTGAAAATGATATATGATTCTCAGACTTAGAGACGAATCACTTATTTATAATCCTTATGATCGGAATCCGAGAAAACGAAACTAGGAGACAACCGTATGAAATAATTGATAAAACACTATTTAAACAGTGATACCCTGTCAAAACAACGTCGCAACACTATAATTTAGCCTCAATGAGTGATTGAACAGTGAAATTTCTGACAAAATACTGTTTCGGCGGGAATCTAGCTAGTTTCGGAATCTCAGATTCCGAAACTAGCTAGTTTCGGCATCTGAAACCCTACAAAACCCATTTTTTTATGTTTTACCCTATAAAACCCCTATTTTAGGTACTTTTGTTTTTATTATACTTTATTACTTTTACTATTATACTTTACTTTAGTACTTTTACTATATTATTTGTATAAAATTTTAAAATAATAAAAAATATTATTTATTAATACGTAAATTATTAATTTTTCAAATAGTATTTGGATATTAATACAATAATAATTTTTTTGTGTACTTTTGTTTTTATTATACTTTAGTACATTTACTATATTATTTATATAAAATTTTAAAATAATAACAAATATTATAAAAATTTTTAATTTTTCAAATACTTTCAAATAATATTTTTATATTATTTATGAAAACAACAAATATTAAAATTTTTATATTATTAATTTTTCAAATATTTTCAAATAATAATAAATATTATTAATTACAACAATTAATATTTTATTTTTTCCATTAATGTAATAGTCTGAATGTATAGCCCTATGACATCTTCAAATATGACAAACGTGGTCTCATAATAGAACAGACGTGCTCTGAGAAAACATTATGATGGTCTGAAAAAGCTACGCGTGCTCTTAGAAAACATTATGATGGTCTGAAAAAGGTACGCGTGCTCTGAGAGAGCATTATGATGGTCTGAAAAAGTTTGACGTACTCTGAAAAAGTCTGAAAAATATCACATGGAATTTAATTCATACTTTTTGTACCATACACCAGAGCTCCATCTATATAGAACTCTCCAGGTTCAGCCAGACACAATAATCTCCAACTTCTCTCCAACTTCTCTCCAACTTCTTCTTAAGAACTTTACCACCATGGAAAAAGGAAATAGCTCAAACTCCAACAATACAAAAAACCCGAATCCAAGTGACATTGTGAAAAACTATTGGGGATCATTCTTCCATTCTACTCTCAACGAAGAACAAAAACAAAGAGGAGAATGGACCGCAGTGTGTCGTCAATGTTCTCAAACTTGCCAATACAATGTGAATGAACCGTACTATGACATTCCCTTAAAATGGCATTACCTCGACCACGTAAAAGAACAGAAAGAAAGAGAAAGGCCGAAGCGTTATGACTGGTCAGAATACTTACCATCTAAACCGAAACCCCAAGAACAATATGTACGCCAGCCAACACCCTTCTCTATGGTTGAATCCATTTTTAATTTTCGTGGAGACCACACAGTGATATGTACAAAGTGTGGTGAAATTTTCAATTACCAAGAAACCATCCTGCGTGAGCACTACTCTTACCACGATCGCCGTGAAGCGGAAGAAAGAAAAGCTCGGTACATAGAAGCCGAAAGAAAAAAGAGGGAAGAAAGTGACAGACTTACACACGAGTATTGGAGTAGGAGAATAGAAGAGTCGGAAAAGAAAAGACTAAAAGAAGAAAAGGAGAAGGAGAAATGGCGAAAACAAATTCAGGACATGCAGATGCGCGATAGACTTCAAAAGGCAAAAAGAGAAGAAGAAAGAACAAATGCAGCAAGATGTATGGCAGAGATAGAAAAACAAGAGGCAGATGCGGCTTTCTGGAACGAAGCCGCTCATATGGCTGACAACGCCGGTGCCAGTAATCAACAGGACAATGAAAATGAAGAGGATGAACCATGGTGGGATGAAATTCTTCAATATGTAAAGAGTCAAGATCTCTAAGTTTTTAAACTCTAGAATGTCGTTTTTATTATTGTATTGGAGTAGTTTAGAATGTCGTTTTTATTATTGTGGTCGTTTTTATTATTGTTATTTAGTCATTGTAAATTATTTATGTTTTATAAATTCTTCTAACTTTTCTAATTGTATTAATTATTGTTCTTACAAATATTTCTAAGGTTGTTTTAATTTTGACAAAAAAAAAGATAAACATTAAATATAAAAATAAAATAATAAGCAACACAATAGTTTAAAAAAAATAACCTCATGTAAAGATTAAACAACCAACTAAACCACACAAAATGTCAGCCAGATTAAAATTAAACAAACAGTTAACAAAATACATATAAAGATCACATATGTTAACAAGATGCATAATTAAACAACACAATAGTTTGTCCACAAATAAAGATGACGTTAAGGCATTCAATCATCTTCAGGAGTGTTAACACTCGGTTCTTCTTTCGGAGTGTTAACACTCGGTTCTTCTTTCGGACCGTCTTTCATCTTTTTGGCAGGAAGCTTGAAAAGTGCCCTGTAATCTCGTACATGCATTAGTTTTCTTGGTTTTTTTGTAATTACACCATCTTCATCGTCACTCAAAATTGAATTCAACTGCTCCTCGTTTTTTAGTGTTGGAGTATTGTCAACTTTTGCATCAACCTTCGCTTTTCCCTTCTCCATATCTCTCAAAGTTCAATTCAACTGCTCTTCTTGTAAGATATTTTCTGTACATTTTAAAAAAATAATATCAACCTAAACGAATTATCAAATTTTAGTATTAATTTTTCCAATTTTTAAAATATTTCTAAATTATTATAATCTGTCAAAATCATTTTACAATATTTTTTTACATATTATTTATAATATCTTTTAACATGTTTCCAATATTTCTACAATATTTTTACAATATTTCTAAATTATATTATTATTATACATAACAAATAGAATTTTTTCTAATTTTTCACTATTTTTTCTATTTTTTCTAATATTGACCTAATTTATTATGCAATTTTCTATTATTATATCATGTAAAAAAATCAAAAATTATATTATTAATATACATAATATATAAAGGAATTTTTTCTGAGTTTTTCAAAATTTTCCAATATTTTAACATTATTTTTTGTATTTTTTCTAATATTAACCTAATTTTTAATGCAATTTTCTATTATTATATCACATTAAAAATTTAAAAATTATATTATTATTATACATAACAAATAATAAAATTTTTTCAGATTTTTTCAAAATTTTCAAATATTTTATCTATTTTTTATAATATTAACATATTTTATCTAAATAAAATAAATAATTAAATTAAAATATAAAACAAAATAAAAACTTACTGATTCTCTTCAGAGACGCGAGAGGCGAGATAGGAGTGAAATGAAAGGGACGAGGGTGGAGTTATATATAACGGGCAAATAATTGATTAAATAGTGGTTAAATAGTGAAATAATTGATTAACTATATATAACGGGCAAATAATTGATTAAATAGTGGTTAAATAGTGAAATAATTGATTAACTATTTAAATAATTGATTAAATAATCATTATGAGCGGGAAATAGATAGTTTCGGAATCCTAAAATCCGAAACTAGCTAGTTTCGGAATCTCAGATTCCGAAACTATCTATTTTCCCGCAAAAATGTCGGCAGGTTCCGACAGGTTTAGTTTCGGAATCTCAGATTCCGAAACTAGCTAGTTTCGGAAACTCAGTTTCCGAAACTAGCTAGTTTCGGAATCTGAGATTCCGAAACTAAGGATTTTTAGTTTCGGAATCTGAGATTCCGAAACTGCGAAGTCATTGTTAAAAAATATATTAAAAATGGATTATTTTATAATTTCGTAATTAATTAAAGTTAGTTATAATTTTTTCGGGTTAATATGTCACATAAAATCTAAAGCCCACGCCAGAGGCTTATAATAGCACTCGCGGGCTAAATTGGGCCGTTACACATTGTTAAAGTTGGCGGTTATCAGAAAAGCACGGCACCATTATCCCGTATTCAATGTAGCGAGTCAATTTGGATCTCATTCATACCCGGTACAGATTTGTCTAAGCAGAAATAATCACATTATAAGTTAAACATTAAAGGACGAGGCGGTTAACTAAGAGAAATTGGAGAGGTGGGAGGCGGCTAATACGGGAGGTTCGTTACCATTAGTCCATTAGTAGAAATATAATTAGCAGAGAAATAATTAGTCAGGAGATTTTGTATCTATACCCCAGAAAGTTACTAATTTGTTTGTTCTCGAACCTTTCAGACTTCTTTTTTTTTTATATAAATAAAAAAACTTTCAGATTGAACCTGTGTAAAAGGTGATCTCCCATTTTGTTATCGACAATTTGTACTAATTATTAGTTTTTTTAGTTTGTGCAGCGTTCTCATAAATAATTAACTAAACAATTGTTGGAATTTTTTTTAAAATATCGTGGGTATACATATACTTTTTCAGTTGACTAAGTGATGCTAGTCTATCATTTCAAAATTGGCTGATATTTCCCCTGATTTTAGGAAGGAAACTGAAGCATTTTCGTTAACTAAAAGCATTACATGACAGTCCTTCAATTGCTACACTAATGTAATAAATTTATAATAAACAATATATTTTAAGAAAGTAGTTAAACATTTTCGTATACGTTTAATGCATTGCAACTATGACACTAAACACTTAGCAGACTTCACACAAAACCATGTCTTTATAAAAAAAAGATGGCTGCAAGATTTAGTAAACTTAAAGGGTTAAATCAGAAAAGTGCGAACTTGAAAAGAAGTTTTAAGCAATGTTTTTAAATTCCTACCGGCCATCAAACCGGCCAAGGGACCGGTATGCGGTTTTACCGGTTCTACCGGTTTGTGCCGGTTTTGTACCGATTTATATTGTTTCTTATATAATATATAAATTTAGTAAGATGAATAGACAAAAAGGGCCGGTTGGCCCAGTGGAAGGAGTTGTTGCCTCCTTGGTTGCCCACATGCCCACATGGGTTCGATTCTCACCCATCCCCAAAGATTTTGTGGGTATTTATTTGTTGGAAATGCGGAATAATAACCGGTTTAGCTGGTATTTCGGGGTTTTGACCGGTTTTTCCCGGTATTTGACCAAACGGTTTCAGCATTCATTTCCTACCGGATGGAGATCCGAAACCCGGTAAAACCGGAAATTTCCGGTATCCGGTAGGAATTTAAAAACAGTGGTTTAAAGTTAAGGAACCGCCATAACTCGATAAAGATCGGCCCTCCACTTGTTGGTTCCTCTATTTTGGCAACTGGATTGTTGCCACGTGTCGCGCCTCGTGTGTGGCAGTTTTAGAGATAACCCCCAATCAAATTTCTATTTTTCTCTCTCTCATAATAATTGCTCGCCTAGGTCTTATTAACTGTTCAATTGCTTTTTCCAAAATCATTAAGAGAGGATTAGATAACTGTCAAGCGAGTAGTCTTTGTACTGGTTTGAAGAATTCTCTCTCTCTCTCTCTCTCTCTCTCTCTCTAAAAGGTATGTCTCTGTCTCTCTCTTGTCATGCTTACTTTTTCTTGTTTTCATATTCCACTCACAGTTTGAAGTGGCTTCTTGCCTGTTTGATTTTTTCAAAGAATTATAATCGCTTCAAATTGGTTCTTTTCTCTTTGATTTGAATTGTTTCCTTCCACTTACTTCAACATATCTTTCGTCAAAAACAAAGGAACGTGGCTTTACAGATGCGAAAAAGATTCAAACTTTAGAAAAACTAGCCCTTGTATTTCTCCAGTTTTGATGTATATTGGAATACAAAATCGCAATAATGCAATTGGTCGGCGTAGATAATTTCTGAATTGTCCTAATTTGTGAACCTATGATTTAGGCTAATTGGCATCTTCTCTTTAGGGTTTTATTTGGGAGTAAATTGTTGAACGAAGTGTTCTCCGAATAATATTTATAATAAGGTGATTAAGGATGCGAATTGGGAATTTTGCACACTTTTGAGAAAATGGTGTAGTAATATATCCCCTCATTATTTCTAACATGTTTGACTAATTTTTCTTTAACCCTTTCAGGATTAAGAGATCGCCAGCCTACTTCAATGGCATTAAGCTACCTCTCGAGCATGTCTCCGCTGCCAGGTTCATGTGATCCGCAATGGGAATTAACGGATTCTTTGATGGGTTTCATATGCGATCAACTTGACAACCCAGAAATCGATATCGGTGCTCTCTTAAACCCAGAACCGAGAACACAAGACATTGCAAATCCCCTACCCCTGCTCCTGCCACAGCCACCACCAATACTGACAACCCAACACAATGCCAATCCCCAGCCCCCGCTCCCGCCATTGCCACCACCAGTGCCGACAACCCAACACAATGAAAATTTTCAGCCCCTGCTCCTGCCACCCCCGCTGCAGGTAATGACAACCCAACAAAATGCAAATCCCCAGCCCCTGCCACCACCACTACCGGTACCGACTCTTAGCTCTTCCCCTATAGCAAACCATCATATCCAGTCTCTGCATCAAGATTCATACGGCACAAATGCCCAAAATTCATGCTATACGAGTGCTGAATTTTCGTCTAGCGCTGTCCTGAAGTATCACCAGACTTGTAACAACCACTTCAGTGCTGCTTCCTTGACCAATCAAGTAAATGTCATTTACCGAAACCCTGGTTTTCCAGTAAGACCTTGTACTGGTACTGTGCAGGGGATGTTGGTGCCAGCAGTTGAGTGTGCAACGGCACAGAGTGTTGCAGCCAGAGTTAGGAGAAAAAAGATAAGCGAAAAGACCCAAGAACTGGCAAAACTGATACCTGGTGGGACCCGCATGAACACAGCAGAGATGCTTTTGGCCTCTTTCAAGTATGTCAAGTTTTTGCAAGCCCAGATCGGTTTCCTTGCTATGATGGATTCAAAGGAGGTAAATTTGTTAATTCTGTTATTGTGAATGATTACATTGTCAATTTTGTTTTATTTTGATATTATCTGTTTGCATCACTTATACAGCGTTATTGAACTTGTATGATGTTTGTGTACAATTTTCACGGCTCTTCTTGCTCAGGTCGACAGGAAATTTTGTATTTGGCATGATATATCATAGTTTGTATGATAAAGAAGTATCTGAATTCTGAAAGGTCTTTGTTTGGGGCTATTAGGGGGTTGCAACTAACTGTCAAAATACCAGAAAAAATAAAGAAGAAAAAGAAAATTTCGAAGCTATGAAAACAAATAGATATATATACAATTAACTTACATCATATAAGGGAACATAGGGAATTACTGGGGCTTAAGTTTCTTTATCCTTTATTTCTTATATTAGGCCAGGGAGGTTCCATTGTCAGTTGAAGAGTATATGCGTGTATTGCTTGGTTCAACAAATATGCAAGGGTACTTGTCTGCCAATGGGAAGTGTCTGGTACCAAAAAAACTGGCCATGAATTTGTCCAAGGAGATGAAGTCCAATGTTGTGGTGTCCAGAGATCTCAAGCGCTTTGTTGAATCACTTGGTCGTTAGAGTTTTTGTATTGTCTTGCTAATTTTACTGTTACATTGTGTTTAGTTCTGACGCAGTAGTCTGTCAAAAGGTGGGTGGTGATGTATAGTTAGTAAATTCTTTTGCTAACTTATAGAGGTAGGATGTAGGTTCAGATTTTTATTTATTTTGTATGGATTATCTAATTCTGTTTATGGTATCATGTAAGTAGGTGTAAACTCTTACACCTTTCAATGTATCTATTGTGTTACTAACTTTTTAGCTCATACAGCGGCATCGGTCAGTTCTGTTGTACCTACTTGAGAAGTAACAGTAATTTATCATTGTACTTACCCGCTTAATACATTTTCTGAAAAAAAGGTGAATTAATTCAAAAAATGTATTGATAGACATTCTTCAATTAGAACGAATGGTGCTTTTTTTTTTTGTAGAATATTACAGTTCGATTATAAATAGTATCTAAGGATATAACTTTTCTTCAAAAAAAAAAAAAAAAACGGAAGCACCATTTATAGGATAGTTTATTCCCATTATAATTTGGATTAAAATGTCTGTGAAAAATTTAATGTATATGTTATAAATTTCCATCTAATTTTAAATCCATTTTTTTAAAGCTTTGTAGGATATATGGACTGAGTGGTGGGTCACTGCCAAGTTCTATATAAACAACTATCTCCTACAAATATCTTCAAAAAAAAGTTCTCCTACAAATGTAAGATATACGCAATCCTTAATTTTATTTACAAGCCTAACTGATCTTAATAAATAATAGCTTTTCTCTCTTTCATGATTTTTTTAAAATTTTTTGAACTAATGTCCCGTATTATTGCTTATTGTGAAACAGTCTTGCCAAAAAAAAAAAAAAAAAAAAAAAAAAAAAAACATAGATCATCAACACAGGTAGCCTTCAATTAATCACAAAACAAACTCATACAGAGCCCGTAGCAAGAAGGTGCAACGAGTAAAGAAAAAGAAAAAAAAATCGGTACATAGATGGTATAGCATAAACCACACAACAAAAAAAAAAAAACGAATGTAAACAAGTGCATGACCAGTCAAGAACTGGACTCACATACCAAAAGTACCAACATAAGCAGATGTAATACTAAGACAGCTTTTAGTTTTTTTTTTTTTTTTTTTGAAAAAAAAATAAAGATAGGATTGTAATTAACAGGCAATATAGCTTCTATATAATGAATGCACATTATGTACATTTGATGAGCCTAGAATAAGGTCCAATATATTTTATAACTTGGGCCTGAGAGCTTGATCTTTGGTCCCTGAGTCGCTAGAACGAAACAGGCTAAGAGGCCCAAAATTTCCGCTAGTTCTCTTTCCCGCCGTCAGATATTCCACGTGGCATCTGATGCGCCGCTGGAATTCAAAGCGGCCGCTAGGGTTTTGATATCCCCTTCTCTTTCTCCCTTATAAAATGAGTATCAATCACAGAATTTTCATATGCCGCCGTCTACTCTCCTCATTTGGTTATTCTGTGATTTCTGAATTTCGATGTTTTGTACAACAATGCATTCCTTCTCTTCCCAATCTGTGTTAAGTTCTTTTGGTTTTTGTAGTTTGAGTTTTAATTGATTTTGTGGAAATTGGACGTGAGGATGTTTTCCCCACATGATCGACTCTGATTATACTGAGCGCTTTTACTAATTTCTCTTTGGAGAAATCAAGCCAGAAATCTGATCCTTTTTCCATTTATAATTTCTCGTCAAAATTTTCAATAAGATTTCCTTTGTATTTCTAAATAGATTCGAATCCTTTTCAGCTTGATTTTGAGAAACAACGAAATTAGGATCTATATCTAAATGGTAGGAACTGGTCCTTTTTGAAATTACCACTCAACAGTACAGATTTGTAAGTTTAAGATAAAGATTTAATAACAGGGATCTGATTTCATAAGGTTTTACACTTCTTTGCCTATAATTTTGTTTTAATTTTGTATGCTGTGGTCTATGCCGAGTTATGAAATTGGATATGAGGATTCTTTTTCCCCACATGATCGACTCTGATATCACGGAGCGCTTTATTTAATTTCTCTTTGGAGAAATCAAGCCAGAAGTCTGATCCAATTTCCCTTTTGAATTTCCGTTTTATTATTTTCTAGATTTTTATAGTTCGGTATATACAGAACTATGGAACTATCATGAGCTACAGTTTATTTTGAATCGAAAATCTGTTAATAATTATTATTAAATCTAATTGTTGGTTATCATTTGTTACGCCAAATGTCACAGTACCTTTAGTTTGTTTTAGAACATTTATATGCAAGAGAAAAGTTGTTGTCCGCATTGTTTTTCATTAAGCTTGTGTTAAATGTATAATTCAAAAAGAAAATAAATATTCTGAAATATATTTTTTCAAAAAGTTATACAGTTTTATTTGTATGCTATTTCACAAGTAAAATATGTAGTGTTGTCAAAAAAGTACTCTTGATTTGTATTGAGAATCATTTAGAAATAGCACTTGTTTTAACAAAATTAATTTAGCCATCTAAGAATTTTTTATTTTGAATTGCATATGTTAATTTATTTTTTATAATATTCGAATGTACACTAAAATAATAATCAAGTTAGGTAATAGTTTGTAAAATTATCGGTTTTAATATATATTTCGTATTACGTATTTGATATTGCACTATGTATAGGACAGATTATTGTATGAAAAATTGTTTGAAAAGCGCTTTACAATAAATATTCCGCAGAATTATCGTTTCATCGTCTCCATGAATTCTCTTTTGAATAATTACAGTACAAATATTGTTTATCCGCTAAAAGAAGTTTTCATTTGAACGGAGGTTAATCTAATCTCGAATTACTTTCGTTGTTAATTCCGCATTATGCAATTTAACCATAGATGTCACTTTTAATCTCGCTTTACTTGGTCTTACAAATTTGTTATTACAAAGTTTTGGGAAATATTGCTCGAATTGTACTGTTTTCTTAATTTTAATTTTTATTATTATTATTTTGACAGTCTTTCTTAAAAATAAGACGGAGCAACAGTGATATAATATTTGGACAACAGAATGCACATTAAAAGAAATTAACCACAATCAAAATTTATTCAATTATACTTATTGAATCGACTAGAAACAAAAAATACTGCTGTCAAAAGGCAAAGATAAGTAGGGTAGTGGTCTGAAACTCCATATGTGGCTATGATTTTCAAGAATTACCAATGGTGTCTCTTTTTGCCGTCCTTGCAATAAAATGAAGGATGGTTAACATGAATGCTGGACTTGCAATAATAAATGGTCTTCACTTTATGGGGTCAATCTGCTCGTCATTGCAAACTTTGCCATTGAACAAAGGTAGAAGGTACAATGGTTCACGTCGTCACACGCTGCCTGGTTTGGAAGGACCTATTCAGATATTACTTGAGTGTGAGATTTGGAACGAATATATATGAAATTACGAATTTAAAAATTTTAAAAGAGTTTAGAGACTTATCTATGATAATTTGTTTAATAACTGTCGTGAAATTAAAATTTTTAAATAGTTTTGAAATTAGAGTTTAATCTATGTTAATTTGTTCAACTATAATGTTTCTAAAGTATTCTTATGTGATAATGTGAATAATATTCCTTCCGTGGCAACTGGCAAGTATTCATCGGCAGATTTAAATTGTATAAATTGTATATTTCCAATGAAATATGATATATTTATCATATAATATATGTAATTTAAGTTATACAGACAATTTTCTTAATACTTGACTTGACTCCCGTAGCTACAAATTCAAATTTTTTAATGCGATAATTCAACGTTGATAAAAAAAATTTAATGATTTTCAATTATTTTACTAACTTATACAAGTTTTTCTGATTTCGTCAATATAAATGTTAACATTAATATACTATCTTTTCTTACGGTTGATTTGAAGTAAAAAGTTATACGAATTATAATTTTCTTTTTCAGGAAAATAAAATTTGTCATTGGAAATTGTTCTTGTAAATTCCAAAGGGCTTGGGACCATATGATATTTGTAAATGGCATTCGAAGGACCGAAATTTGGAAATTGCTGCCCAATCTGAATATCTGATCCCGCCTTCTGTTATCGGATGATTAAGATCATCTCCAAAAATTATCATCTCCGTTATTTTTTTTGAGCAAATTGGTTTTATGCCACTCCAAAACAATACAATTTCAAATATGCCATCACAAAACAATAAATTTGATGTATGCCATCATAAAACAACATAAATTAGTTTTATGTCATTATTTTTAATTAAAACATATTAAAACTTATTTTTTTTGTGTGTCAGATTTCTTGATCATTTCAATTTTATACTTGTTTTCATAATTTTGCTTTTGTTTTCTGTCAAATTTTATCCATGATTTATTATGATAGTGTATAATGTTCATGATGTGGACCCAATGATTTTCAGCAAGCAAGATTATGATTTTTTTCATACCAGAATCAAAGAAAATGCAAAATGGAACGAAATTAGAAATCTGTAAACGAAATTGAGATAATGTACAGCTGAATAAAGCATAATAAGATCACTAATAATGTATGATTGAAACTAAATAGAGTAATAACTACTAATAAGGGATAAAATGAAATTGTTGACACCCCATAGTCAAATTTGTTGACAGTTGAAGGATCCGAACCGAATCCACTATCTTTTATCGGTGATATAAATAATTTAATTATTTTGTATATAAAATAAATTAACTATTTTATAATGGAATATTTCGAATTTAATATATTGTAGTGGCTTATTTAAAAGGGTAATATGGTCATTTTAATTGACCAATTGCATAAAATAAATTTCTATTGTTTTGTAGTGGCATAAAATTAATTTGCCATTGTTTGACCCAAAAATATTATGCTAAAATGTATGAAATAAATAATCCATTTTATGACAAATAAACGCGAAAAATCCAAAAATACACAAAAAATACCAAACAAGCTCCAAAAATTCCCCAAAAATTCCTTAGGAATTATGATGAATTATCATAGCTTCAAAATCCAAAAAATGTCAACAGAAACACTTCATTTTTGCAAATAAACCTCAAAACCCATAAAATTATCAAAAATAAATCCATGAGGAATTTCACAAAAATATTTGAACCATTAAATTTCTCATATTTTTCTGAACTTACCCATAAAATTTTATCCAAAAATACCTAAGGAAAGGCCTTCAAATGATTTATTTTGATTGGACAACAAAAATATATAAATGAAATTATGAAAATCGGATGAAAATCCCAGAAAAATCCAAGACCTTGGCGCGTCCAACCCATTGCAGCGGATCCGGGAGGATTAAGACGTCGCTGCCACTTTAAAATTTACGCGCCCTTGATGAGAATTTGGGTGCACCTGTTTCATGCGCCGAAAGCTTTGAACTGTCGTTGGCTCACGGTGAAACGAGCATACCTATGACCACAAAAGCTGGTGAAAGAGGTGAAAATGAGGTTCCTCGGTCAACGTGGCGTCCCCTCTGACCACAAACGCCAAAACCAGACTGCCTAGCCCATGGTTTTGTGAGACCAAACCCTAAACTAGCTGTTTCTTAGCCGTTGATGGAAGATGGACGGTGAAGATGAGCTCTCGGCCATTGATTGAAACCCTAGACCCTAAGCCTATATAAAGCCCAATTAAATGCAGCAGAAGGGAGAGGAGAGAAGCCGCAAAGTTAGGATAGCTTTTAAATTCTGTAATTGAGCTTAGGTTGCTTAATTAGTGTAAGGTTGTGAGAGGCAATTCATCGAGCAGTTTAGAAAACCAAAAGAAAGGTAAAATTGAGGGCTGCCTGTTTGTAATCAGGAAATTTGGAGTGAAATAAACAAGTTTAAATGATTAATTTGATGTTTGATAGTTGATTTCCGTTTATACTTGCTCTCTTTCTCCCTTCCTTTCTTCCTCTCTTTTTCTTCTTAATTTCACCTGGTTACAAGCTTTGCCTGAGGTTTTGCTCAGGTCTAGCTCCTTTTAGCTTCGACTGGGGTCTCCTCAATCCTAATTTTTTACCTTAGGTTGGAGTCTCTCCATTCCCGGGTAGCATCTCCCTCTCAATGGCTTTGGCCATGGACAGGAGATCCCATCAAGCTATATAGGGGGAGATGCTGTCCAATTTTTGTTAAAACATAGACTTTAATGTTTAGTATGTTATTTTAATAGAAAATGCATTAGTACATAAATGTTCAAATCTGTCCAGTGAAGAAAAAAAATAGAAAATGCAGGATTTTTATTTGCATAAAAATATAAAAAAGTATATGGACAGCAGGGAACTTCATTTTTCATTTTTGGAATTTTATTTGATTTTATACGATTTAATGAAGGTTGTAGGGGTATTCTCTGAAATGGGATGTTATTTCCTAAATTTCTGGACCTTTATGCAAAAGTGTTTACATAGGAAGTTTCTAAATATTCTCATGGACGTTTCTGCAAATTTTTATAATTTTTGAATTAGTGTAAAGGAGTTTTCTCATTTATTGATTAATTAAGCAGAAAAAGCATCATAAACAAATATTTTGCATAAAATTTCATTAAATGCTTCCTATTGTTCTTAGTACTTTCCTTATGCTTGTTTGTGACTGTTGCAAGTCGTTTTCCTGCATTTGAGCAACTCAAATAAAAATTACCCAAAAACAGTGAAGAAATGGTATAAAATGGAAAAGTGGAAAATGTAAAAAATGCAAGAAGGATTGCTCTCACTCCCTGTATCAATTCGAGCACACAAAACATATCATGCTTGACCTAAATTGAAAATTGAATTAAACCCAGTAGCTGCAAATGAACTCACATGCAAATCAACAAAAATGCATAGAGTGCACTTTCTGTCCAACTGCCTCCCGAACCAAATTGTGATGCTCCAAGGTGAAATGAACACATAAAATCTATGTAATTGAACTCTTGAACCTATCTACATGGTTGCTGGTGCAAGAAAATGATTCTGTGGGCCCCGCAGCAAAGACCCAAATCAAACAAAATTTAGGTTAGAGCACCTCAGTCGAGTGCACCTCTCCTTAGGCTCCTCCATGCTCAATTGACCTCATAATCGTCTTCCATAAATATCCACGAGTGCAATGAACCTTTTTTTGGCAAAAGGGGACGGCTAAGAAGCTCCAGACGCCATTAACGGCTGTCCGAACATCCTCAGGTCCTTTGTGGCAAAACATGACTCTAAAACGAAAATGCATCCTACCAAGTGCTTCTTCTCTCCTCTAAGATTCTATTGTGACCAAAATCGACAAAATTGGTGGCCGGAGCTGCCGTAATTTTGTTGGAGAAATATCAAGGACTAAGTTGCAAAAAGACCAGCGCTGTCGGAGGAGGAGAAGGGTTTGATTTCGCGATCTCGCTTGATTTTTTGTGGCGGATATGATGTGGCAGCTCACATCATTCGCTACACAGCCAGTCAGCGTTACGAGTCAGCACCCAGTCAGCATCCTCTGTACATGTGGACTAATCAGGATTTTCCACATAAGCTAAAATTTCAAAAATTCATTAAAAATAGTACGAAACTCAAAACAATCCAAATAAAATATCCACAAAATCCTAAAAATCTGTAGGAACTAGATTTACTGATATTTTGGTATGAAATTATGTCAATTTATGCTCCTTTTGTATTTTCAAAGTATTTTTTTATAAAATTGAATTTTATAAATTGCCAAAACTTTGTAAATTCACCAAAAATAGTAGGAAACTCAGAAAAATCCAAATAAAGTATCCAAAAATTTCTAAAAATCTAAATAAACTGAATCCAGTAATATTTTCATATTAAATTTTGATAAAATCAAGAGTTTCTTATTTTTGAAGTGTTTTATCATGAAAAATAAATTAGATAAACTCTACAAAATCGTAAAATCTCTTAATAAAACTTCTAAACCAAATTTATAAATAATTTCCTAATAAAAATAGTTTTCTTATCAATTATTTTATTTAACGAGTTCTAACTTCCAAATGCCAAATAAAAAAATCAATCAAAACTAAAATTGAAAACATATTGAAATCTAATGCCAAAATCAAATCAAAGTTAAAAATCTATTTCAAATAAAAAAAATCAATCATTAATTAAATTCAAATCAAATTTCAAAGAAAAAGAAATTAAATTTCAAATTGCAAGAATTTCCCCAAAAGACATAAAAATGGTATCTTAAACTTTAAATATTAAATCTTAAGGAGAAATAAATAAAAATAAAATAAAATAATAATAAAAAAATCCAAAAATCAAGATAAATGCAAGTTAAACTTAAATCCAAATTAAATTCATCAAATTAAAAATCCAAAACTAAATAATAATAATTAAAATAAAATAAAAAATAATAATAATAAAATTGAAAATTAAAATAATTCCAAATTATATTAAAGTTCAAACCCTCTTAATAAAAATATTTCATATAAATAGTTTTAGTCTTAGATGTCCTTAAATGCTTCAAATAAATAGTTTTGGATATTCTTGACTTTATATATATCCTCAATTGTGCCCCCGTCAATTAAGTTTGGTGCCATCAATTGAGTTCAGTTCAGGCCAAAATAAAAATTTACTTATTAAATACCAAAATCATTTAAACAACGATTTTCTAGCCTATTACATTTAATTCCTCGAATCCCTTAATCAGATGTTCTCGTGGGAAACTACGGGGCAATTAACAATAGGGGCTTGCGCCTATTGGAAAGAAAGGACCCACAAAATTAATAAATCCTCATGGGAATGATTCTCGTCGATGTTCTCTGGTCATCAAGGGGCATCAGCGTCTGAATCCACGCTCGTGAGGGGTGAATCTAAGGCTTATTCTCGTTCATGAGGAAATCCAATCGCTCTTCGAGAAATGACGAAAAAGTCCCAACAGCTATTTTACAATGGCACATCTCGAATTTCAAACTTTTGCAATGGCATAAATCAAAACGTCCATTTTTTATGATGCATTTTTTTCTTCTATTTTCGAAATGTAATTAATTAAACACTAACTATTTTTTTATTTTTGTTGCTCATCTCTTGGATTTATTATGCAGGTTGTACTCCCCTTCTACCTTCCTCTCCACCTTTGTGCGAACATTTTTCCAGGACATTTTGTATTGAAACTATGACAATTAGCTTTGTTTTTCAGAACAATTAGTTTTTTTTTAAAACAATTAAGATCCGAAACTAAGACAATTAGTTTTTTTTTCAAGGTGAAATAGTTTTTCAAGAACAATTAGAATTTGAAATTAGGACAATTAGCTATATTAACTAGAACTATTACTTATATTAACTAACGCAATTAGTTATATTAACTTAAACAATAAGCTATATAAACTAGAATAATTACTTATATTAAAATGGAGCAATTGGCTATATAAAATGGAGGTAGGGAGTTGGTAGGAGGGCATGGGGTGCATACGCGCTGGATGGTAGGGAGTTGGTTGGCAGGGGATGAGTATTAGAGGCAAAAACGAAAAAGGCGCTACGCATGATAACATAGGGTGAGGATTAGAGGCAAAAAAGAAAAATGATGCTGGATAAGTATTTCGAAAATGGAAATATTAAATTACGCTGAGGAGGGAATGATGAGGATGACGTTGGGGAAGGAATGATGGGAATGACGCTGAGAAATGGATGATCTTAAATAATTTCGTTATGCTACTCCTCATGTAATATTTTGTGGTTGTATTTTCAAAATGTGCCCGTCCAAAAATCATTTAAACAAATATTCAATGCTCCCAGGCCCTTTTTTTGTTCTTTTTCTTATTTTGTAAGAAAATATTCCTTAATCGTTACATATAGAACTGGTCTCTCTATTAGCAATTCAAACTCAATCTTAGCTCGACAGTAATTCGAGTTGAGTTGAGCTGAGTTAGAAATACTTTCGAGCTTCTTAAGCTGGCTCAAACTCAGCTTGTTCCCAACTCGAGCTAGCTCGTGGGCTCATGAGCTAACTTGAAATAAACATATATACTTTAAATTTTATTTATTTAATTCATATATTATTCTAGTATTAATTTTTTTTGACGTATACAATATTGTAAACAATAAAATTGTTGTCTTTTATATTCTTTCTATTAATTAGAAACAAAATATGTCTTGAAACTCAATCTATCATGTGTAATATTAGTTAAAATAAAAATATATAAGAAGAAAATTCTTATTATTAATTTATAAATTTTTAGTACTCATAAATTATATTCATAATACATATCTCAAATATAAATTTATTGTGTCACGAGTTGGCTCACGAGCTACGAGCTGAGCTGACCTTAACTCAAACTCGACTCGTCAACTAATCGAGTTAGTTTAGCTCGAGTTTTACCAACTCGAATTTTGTTGGCTCGAGTTACAATTGAGCTTTTGTGAGTCGAGTTCGAGTTAGCTGACGAGTTACGAGTTTTTTGCTCACCCCTACACTATACTTGCTTCAGTGGTATAGAGTGGGAAGAAAAGAAAAATATGAAGAGGAAAGAGAAGGGATGAGATGGAAAGTAAAATCATTTTAAATTTCTTGTTTGGATGAATAATGAATAAGGGAAAGAAAAATAATTTTTCTTTTTGGTCAATCTTATATCTATAATTTCTCTTCCCCTTCATTCTCCATCGATTTGGTGGAGAAGAAATTTGGACATAAAAAAAATTTAGAAGAAATAGTTTCCCTTGTAAAAAAATTTTCTTCTCTATTTCCTTCCATCCAACATAAAAAATTTCTAATTTTCACTTTCAATCCCTCTCCCACCCTCTCTTTACTCGATTCCTCTTTACTCCCGAAGCAAACACCTTGATCAACTGGGCTTATTTAGGTTCGTCTGGTCCCTTTTTGTTGGTACGCTTATGCACACCATCTATACAATATATATTGTGGGTAGGTTTATCTACAGTACATTGACGATGTTGTTAGGAACTCAAGTCCTTGTGCAATTTTAATTTTTATTAACATTTAATAAGCAATTAACATGCACGATTAACGGATCTAGTTATTCAAGTAGTTAATACATAAAAGAGAACGTGTAGGAGATTATGTTGGAGTTATGTCCTAGAAGTCAATATTTAATGACTTATTTTCTTAGTTTATGTTAATGATGATATTTGATTATTTGTTCCTAGAGTTTATTATTGACATATCATTCAGGTTGAGGATCTGAATTGTAGATCTCTGTGGATCATTCATTAGAATGACAATAATAAATCTAAATCGTCCATAATCTTGATAATTAACAAGGAACATTAATTATCATAAAAGATTAGTATGCAAGTTAAGTGATGATTAAGTTCTACAAATCATAGGTAAGGAGTTACCAACTTAATTGCATATGTGTATGTTATTGGAACATAGTACATGACTTGACCCAATGAAATAAAAATATGGATTGTGTTAAGTGTCATTGTTTATTTCATATAAGTTTGATTCTAAGTTTGAGATGTTCACATTTTCCACATGAGGATAGGTTCAATAAATATCGTCTAACGTTGATTCCTGATAAAGGCTGCTATAAGGACTTTATTTATGTTCTCTTGAATTGTGCGGGGAAAAGTTGTTCATCAAGAAAACCGTATGTCCCTCATTAGTATACCTAGTGAGTGATGATATCTGTTTGGGCCCCTTGATGGAGTTGGATTGTATGCATGCAAACTAGACGATCAACTCTAGATCAAGAAATGTATAATCTGCAAGAATGACACACTCCTATCTTGGATTATACAATGATATCATGTAACATAAGAATCAGACAAAGGAAATACTTATATTTCTTATGCAGGATCGAAATATTGTAACGGTACACTATTTATGCGAATTGGGAATCATAACGTGTTGCTAGATACCGCTTATGATTATTGGAAATAAATAGTGATTTATTCTCCATGGCCAACATAGCATAAATCCTCAAAGGGTTACACAAATAGGACTTTGACCACACAGTGCATTATCTATTTATTCGCAACAGTGAGTATTGCGGAAATATGATGAGTTGATTAATTAATTATATACCGTTATGAACCGTTATAATTAATTAAGTCAAAGAGATCATATAGAAATAAATTAATGCATTATCTAATCCCAAAATAATTATTAATGAGTTAATAATTAATTTTAGATCAACACATTTCAATATAAATGGTTATATTGATTAATTGGGCCGTTATTTAATAGGAAAATATATAGCCCAATTATAGAGCAACCTAATGGGACTTTAATTAGGTGAATTAAAGACCCAAATGAGATTGTGAGGTGGCCCATATAGGCCCAATTCTGGCCAGCCATAGGGTGGCAAGAGGTGTAATTTTGGGGAAGTTTTTCCTAGGGTTTGAGCTCTATAAAAGGACCCCTTTGGAGGCTCCAAGAGCTAGTCTTTCTCTCTCCTCTCTTCCTCCCCTTTGTGGCTGCCACAAACCTCCTCTTTTCTCCCTCTTTTGCTCATGTGTTGAGCTCTCTTCTCCATTTAAATGAAAGATTTAATTGCTAGAAGAGAGAAAGCTAATGGGATTAGGCTTGTTCTTGGGTGTGCTAGCACATACCTTGAGAACGTGGTTAATCTCCTTGGTGGACTCGAGGCCGGCGGCACAACCATGGTCGTGGTGGTGGAGAAGGCACGCCATCGACTCCCATGCCATGGATTCGAGCCTCATGAATGCGATTTCATGATAGGTACAATTCTTCCTACTCTCATCTTGAAATGCTTGTGAATGATGTTGAAACCTAGATCCCTTGTGTTTAGTTGTTGTTTCTTGCTATTTGATGACACAAAAATGGAATTAAACACTTCCTAACAGATTATACCTCTTTTAGTATCGTAACTAAAAGGCTCGACCTTTGCTTAGGAGTCGATGGATTCGCACCTTCGCTTCCTCTAGTCCATCTAGAAGATTAACCAAGGTCTATGAACAAGTGCTAGCTTGTTCTAAGACGATAGCTAATTCCCTATTAGTTTCTTCGCGCGATTAACTCTTAAACTCACACGAAAATTTGTTCAACACACAATATAGAGAGGGAGGCTCACAAGAGAGAGAGAGGCACAAAATTTTCTGCCCTCTCTTTGTGTCGTCGGCCAGAAGAAAAAAGGAAGGGAGGAGAGGCTAGGGTTTGGTCATTTCCATAAACGACGCTGCCATAATTGATTGTTTCCAAACAAAGCTCTCTTCCCATAATTTGGACTTGACAAAATTATCCTTTTAGGGCTGAAATTTCATGGGTGTTTACGGGCTATAAAACATATTTTATTAGCCCATTAATCTACTCCATTAATTAATCTTAAATCGGGCTTTTAATTAACTAATTAAATAAAAGGCCAATTAGCTCAATATCTTTAATATGCGTTGAACAAACTTGATCATTAAATTATTAATAATCATTTTGGAATTAGCATATGCATCATATTATTTCTATATGATCCATTTGACTTAATTAATTATGACAGTTCATAACGGTATATAATTAATTAATCAACTTATTGTTAGGAAGTGTTTAATTCCATTTTTGTGCCATCAAATAGCAAGAAATCACAACTAAACACAAGGGATCTAGGTTTCAATCATCATTCACAAGCATTTCAAGATGAGAGTGTAGGAAGAATTATACCTCTCACAAATGTTCTTGTGAGGTTCGATCCAAATCACTTGAAGCCGGTGGCGTGCTCTCCAACACCATCTTCCCTCCTTTGATGGCGCCAACCCCGAGTCCACACAAAGTTTAATCAAGTTCTAAAGTCTAGTGCTAGCTCGACTAGAGAACAAGTCTAAACCTCGAGTTAACTTCTCTTCTAATTATCTTATAATTAATTTCAAGCTAATTCTCAACACATGAGACCCTATTTAATGCAATAGTAGAGCACAAATTTCAGATATGAAATTTTGCTCTTTCTTGAGCTAAATGGCGGCTAGGAGAGATGAGAGAGAGATTTGAAATGGTTGCCCTAATTTCTACCCAAGGGGGGGTTTATATAGACCATGCTCTACCTAACCTAGGGGGGACCACTCCCTTCCCTTGTGGCCGGCCTAGAAGTGAGCTTTGAAGCCCATTTCGATGGTCTAAGCATTCTCTCTTATCTCCTTTAGTTATTGCATTAAATCTCGGCCCAAATTGACATATCAAAAGATAGTCCAAAATATTGATATAATTCTGATAATTAAATCAATTGTGATGAGATAAAATAATTATCAAATACTTGACAATTATTATTTGGTTTAGATAATACATTAAATTTGTTTCATATGATCCATTTGAAATAATTAATCATAACTACATTACCTACTTGGGAATAACTACATTACCTACTTGAGGCATGTTTTGTGGTAGTTCATGAATTTCTTCAATAACTACATTACTCCCACTACTTCTTCTTGCGAGAAATTCCTTCTCCAAGAACTCGGCGTGACGAGCAACAACTATCTTGTTCTCGACACGGTTGTAGAAGTAGTATCCTTTTGTTTCCTTAGGGTATCCTACTAAATGACACTTGTCCGATTTGGGTCCAAGCTTATCGCTCACTAGCTTTTTCACATAAGCTTCACAACCCCAAATCTTGAGAAACATCATGTTTGGTTTCTTACCAAACCAAATCTCATAGGGTGTCTTCTCAATGGACTTAGACGGAACACGGTTTAGTGTAAAAGCTACGGTCTCTAATGCATATCCCCAAAACGATTTAGGCAAATCAGTTTGGCTCATCATTGATCGAACCATGTCTAGCAAAGTTCGATTCCTCATTTCGGATACACCATTCCATTGTGGTGTTCCCGGCGGAGTGAGTTGTGGAACTATTCCACACTCCTTTAGATAATCACCAAACTCATGACTCAAGTACTCTCCTCCACGATCGGAACGTAAGACTTTGATCTTTCGACCAAGTTGGTTTTCAACTTCATTCTTGAACTCTTTGAACTTGTCAAAGGATTCGGACTTGTGCCGCATCAAGTAGATATACCCGTATCTACTATGATCATCGGTGAAAGTGATGAAGTATGAATAACCACCACGTGCGCAAATGCTCATAGGTCCACATACATCGGTATGTACAAGGTCCAACAAACCACTTGCCCTTGTCCCTTTGTTGGGAAAAGGCGCTTTGGTCATCTTTCCCATCAAACAAGACTCGCATATGTCAATTGGCTCGAAAGCGAATTGATCCAAGAGACCAACGGTTTGTAATCTCTTGATGCGCTTCTCATTGATGTGACCTAAGCGGCAATGCCACATCAAAGTTGCATTCTCATGAGAAATCTTACGTTTCCTATTGTCATTTTCAACACTCATAACAAGTTCATTACTATCAAGCATATAAAGACCATTCGATAAATGCGCAACACAATAACGAACTTCATCACGAAACAAAGTCAAACACTTGTTTTTTATTACAACATCAAAACCATCCAAGTCCAAACATGAGATATAGATAATGTTTCGAGTGATACATGGAACTACATAAACATCCTTGAGTTTCAACACAAAACCAGAAGGCAAAGATAATTCCACGTTCCCAACGGCTATAGCGGAGATGCACGTGCCGTTACCGACGCGGAGTTGAACTTCGCCTCTCTCGAGCCACCTCCTACTCTTTAGTGCCTGCACATTTCGACAAATGTGAGCACATGAACCAGTATCAAATATCCAGTCATTGCTTGAGGTAGCGAGAAGGGTTTCGATGACAAATATACCTGAAGTAGAAGGACAGACGGTTCCAGCCTTCTTATCAGCAAAGTACTTGGGGCAGTTCCTCTTCCAATGGCCCTTGTCACTACAATGGTATCGGAAGTGGCCGGGTTCTTTTTCTTCCTTGAACCCTCGGGAGCTCCCTTGGACGAACATTGGGGCTTCACCGGGCCTTTGCCTCTCTTATTTCTTCGGGCTTTCTTCTTGATTTTCCTTCCCTTGTCATTCACAGCAAGAACATCCTTAGACCCTTTCTCTTTCTTGAGACTCTCCTCAGTTTCCATGAGCATGTTTTGGAGATCCTCCAAACTTTTCTCCATGCCATTCATGCGGTAGTTCACAATAAACCCCGAGTAACTATGAAGAAGAGAGTTGAGAATAAAGTCTTGGACAGCCCCCGACGGGAAGGGCGTGTCAAGGCTTTCAAGCTGTCGAAACAACCCCGCCATCTTCATGACGTGTGGGCCAACTTCATGACCCTCCGCCAAACGAGTGTTGGCGACGGCCTTGATGAGTTTGCTCCTTTCGGTACGAGCTTTGGTCTTAAACATTCTTGAGAGACGAGAGATGATTTCAAACACTCCAAGACCACTATCAATGTACTCTTTTTGGAGCTCATTGTCCATGACCGCAACAATCAAGACCGACATCTCAATGTCGTCCATCAAGTGCTTGTCATAGTCTTGCTGCTCCTTTTCGGGAGCAGTGCCCGCTGATATCATTATTATTTATAGGTATTTGGACCATACTTGGCACTCAAATGATACTCAAACCATTAAAATGCTTGACGATTTATCATGTTTTTCCAGGATTTGGCTATGCCGTCGTTTCTTCTTCCATTTTGCAGGGTTTTAGGTGATATTCGAGTATTTTGATGATTCTCAGCACTTCCTCACGCTAGATGTCTCATTCCTAGCATATGGCACCTCTGTCCAGCCTCCACTCGGACTGATCGACCCTCTGCTCGACCCGAGTGGATCTCCGCTTGGACTTGACGCGACACAGAGTCACAACTTCCACCTTTTCTTGACCGCTCGGACCGAATGGACTCTTGCTCGGTCCGAGTGCCCCAGACGCTCGACCTAAACATTGCCTGAAGTTGGCAAGTCTCTCCACATTAGCGTTCGGACCGAGTAGATCCTCTGCTCGGGTCGAACAGTAAGCCGACTTAGCATGTTTTGGCAACTTTTCAAGAAAGGAATGCCATCTTTTGGCAAGATCTGGCCGACCTAGTGCCCTAACTTGCTTCCCAAGTGCCTGAGACGAGTATATAAGGCAGCTTCTTCGACAGAAAAGGGGCTGGACCCTTGGAGACGTTTTTCACGCTTGTTTTCACCACAAACCCTAGTTCTTACTCTTGTTTTTGAGGCGACGGCAGCAGCACCAGTTGAGGTTCACGCATACCATCTTTCCACTGCTATAGGATTGATTGTTGGAGTTTAGAAGGAGTATTTGTTTATTTCTTCTCTTACTTTTATGATTTCTCTTATGGCTTGTATCTTATTAATTCCGCACTTTATTATTGTTGTTTATGCTACTATGTTAGGCTAGTTTTTATGTAGTCTTAGGAGTAGGAAAGTAACTTAAGTTTGGATGTTATGACTTGATATATTTTGTTATGATATGACTTGTTATTGATCTGTTTTGTATTATTGATTATTACTTGATTGAATTGCTTGGCTTGATTTGATTATACTTCTAGATATGGCCACATCTAGTTAAGTCTAAAGTTAAATAGGTTAAGTTAGTTTGATTAAGAACTTGGAGTAAATCTGCGATCCGAAAGGGGAGATTAGTTAGCACCAAAAGTGCAACGTTTAGATAGGTTCAAAAGATCATCTAAATATTCCCAAGAACACAAACAGATCAGTTAGGATAATTAATTTCTATACCAAAAGTTGTGAGTTAGTTAATCCTATTAGGGTGAGTTTAGATTGACCAAACCCTTGCCCAACAAGCGAAAGCTGAGGATTAGAAGTTTAGGATCAACAAACAAGCCCTAGATCGAGCTATAAAGTAACTAAATAAACTTGTTTGAGCACTTATGCCTACTGCTCGGACCGAGTAAGGTCTTTGCTCGGGTCGAGCAGGTGGTATTTGCTTGGTTTATTTGTTAAGTTATGAAAGTAACTTGATCGATATTTCCGAGTCCAAACTAAAGTGAAATCCGAGTCCTAAGACGCCCCTTTTATCCTGCTATTAAACCCCAAAAATTTACTATTGTTTGTTAGTCAAATCCTTTTAACAAAAGACTCAAAAATATCCCTTAGTTAGTTTATTTTTGCAATTGTTTTTTTTGTCTTGTTATTTATTTACAGTTATTTGATCCAAAATTCACTAAAAATCATCTGTCTAGATTTTGAGAACAAATAAGTCTAGTATTCATTAATCCGTCCCTTGGGTTCGACCCTTAAGCTTTACCAGAACGACTAGTGAGGTAAATCATAGGTATAAATTTATTTGACCTAGGATTTTAATCCTTCATCAAATTGGCGCCGTTGCCGGGGACGGTGTTGATATTAGATACTTATTTAACTATCAAGAGGCTAGACTTTCCTTTTTATTTAACCTTTTCCCTTTTTCATTTCCCTCTTTGCAGGACTGGCAGATAGGAGGCGCGCACGATCCAAAGCTCAGCCGCCTATAGTCAGACGATACTTCTTCCGCAACCTGCAAGAAGACCCAGAGACCGCTCCAGATCTCTGCCAGACCCTCTGTTCGATCCGAAGGCAGGTCACTCGGACCGAGCACCCTATTGTTCGACTCGAGCAGCAGCCAGAATCTCCTCAGTTAGGTTCTGTTCGACCCGAACAACCCCCCAGTCGATCCGAGCGCCACTCAGGCTCTCCTCCGTCCGGCGCCGCTCGACTCGACACATCAACCACTCGGACCGAGCGCTCCTGTACTCGACCCGAGCAGACACCAACCATGGCAGAACACGTCGAGAATGTTGACCTTGCTGCCGAGACTGAGCGCCTCAATGCTCTAAGGCTCCAACTGGAGCAGCGAGAGGCTCAGATCAGGATGCAGAGGGCACAGCTGGACGAAGACGTCCGTCGGTGGACAATGGAAGGCGAGAGCGTTGGTGGCAACTCCGACGACGAAGACGTGGTCAACAACCAGGGCCGCACTCTCAACGACTATGGCGCTCCGAAGGCCAAGTATGTCGGAGGCCCGGTGGTCATCCGCGGCATCGAGGCAAACAACATGCAGATCTTGCCCGCCCATGTCACGGCCGTCCAGCAATACCCTTTTCACGGAGAAGACCATGAGGATCCTCATGCCCATTTAAATAATTTTGTTGATTACACTAGATTAATTAAAATGAATGGGGTCCCTCAGTCTGCTGTTAGGCTCTTATTGTTTAAGTTTACCCTAAAAGACAAGGCCCAAAAATGGTACAAAACACTCAAAAAGGGGTCAATTGATTCATGGGACCTAATGGCGCAAACTTTTCTTGACAAGTACTTCCCCGATGATAGGGCTGACCGCATTAGATCTGAATTGCACAATTTTCGCCAAAAAGACAATGAGTCCATGGCCGCGGCTTGGGAACGGTTCCGTGACTTAGAAAATTCTTGTCCACACCACGGGATCCAAGAATGGATGTTATTGAAAAATTTTTATAAGGGATTATATGATAATATCAAGATTAACTTGGATTCTATTTCAGGTGGATGTTTCAAAAGTCTTCATCCCGCCGAAGGAAGGGATAAGCTCGACCAATGCGCGAGGCAATACCACTGGATGCCGGTCATCACCAATTCTCGCGGGGCGTATAAGCAAGTCAATGTCATCTCTGCGCCGCCCTCCGTCGACGATCGGATCGCCGATCTTGAAGCGGAATTGGCCGCATGTCAAACAGCCCTAGGCACCCACCTCAACCGCAAGGATTGCGGGTGCTGCGGCGAAGAAGGGCATACCTCTCTTGAATGCCCGCTTGCTAAGCCCGAAAACAACACGGCTCAAGTTAATTCTCTTAATGGCGAGCCTTCTTACTACCCTCGCCATATCTTTAGCCGGAGCTATTCTCTCGACCCGGTGGAACAAGAACAATGGGAGCATAATAACGACCCGGTGTTCAAGAACACCGCCATGGGCTCTACACGAGATAGGCCCTATGTTCCCAAGTACAACTACCGGAATCGGCCTCCGCCGAACTTCACTAGAAACGGGCCGGCCCCGAACAACCCCAATGCCCCCATGAATTCAGTCTACAACAAGGAAGGGGTGCCCAAGGTGGTTCAAGAATTCATGGACCAACAGGGCCGGTTCAACCAAATGTTTGCCGCGGGATTGGATGAGATGAAAGAGAACCAAAATGCGTTGCAAAGGATTGAACGCATGATGGTGCAACAATTTGGGCAAACTGGTGAGGGCAAGGGAAAGCTACCGAGCCAGACAGAAGTGAATCCTAGGGCAGAATGCAAGGCTCTACACACCCTAAGGAGCGGAACGAGATACGAGGACCCCCCGATGCCTCAATCGGAGACGCAACAGGTCACTGTTCGACCCGAACGCTCCTCTGCTCGGTCCGAGCAAGACCAATCGCAGAACGATGAACCAGTGCTGGAGCAGATCCTGCCATTCCCTCCGCTCCAGCGACCAGGACAACAAACCAGGCAACCAGCTGACCAGCAGTCCTTGCCTGAAGCAGCAGATCCAGGAAGCACTCGACCCGAGCAGTCCAGCGCTCGACCCGAGCGGGTACCTGATGAGACCGAGCTGTCACCGTCTCGACCCGAGCAGCAGTCCGATCAGCCTGAAGGGAGCGGCGCTCGACCCAATCAACCAGGCGTTCGACCCGAGCGACCCTATGTTCGGTCCGAACGACTCAGTAAGGAGGCAGCCCAAGGTAAGGGGAAGGCACCCGCCGCCCAGCCAAGCAGCTATCAACCGCCCGTGCCCTTCCCGCAAAGGCTTGCCAAATCCAGAGAGGATGCACGTTTTCTAGCTTTTTGGGAAATCCTTAAGCAATTGAGGATAACAATCCCTTTTACAGATGTAGTAGCTCAAGTTCCAATTTATGCTAAATTTCTCAAAGAGTTATGTACAGGAAAGAGGCCCTTGGAGGACTTGAAGACAGTTGCCCTCTCTAGAGAGAGTAGCGAGGCTTTGAAGAGCATAATGCCTCCCAAGCTAGAAGACCCGGGCCGATTCGCTCTTCCATGCATCATCGGCAAGGCAGTGATCAAGCAAGCCCTATGCGACATGGGGGCGAGCGTTAGCCTCATGCCAAAGTCGGTATATGACCGGGTCGGGTATGAAGGCCTTCTTCCCACGCCCATTACCTTGAAGCTAGCCGACTCATCCGTCCGGCTACCATTAGGCATTTTGAAAGACGTCCCCGTCCAGGTTGGCCATTTCTTTGTACCAGGGGACTTTGTTGTGATGGATATGGAAGAAGATCTTGAGGTGCCCATCATTTTAGGGCGACCTTTCTTGAGAACAGCGGGTGTCCTCATGGATGCCCGAGACGGGACAATTTTGGTCAGAGTTGGGGGGGAGCAGCTCCTATTTTCAATTGAGCATGCTATGAGATGCCCAGACCCACATCCCGCATTTTCATGCTTTATGGTCCAAGGGATTGAGCCCGAAATGGAAGAAACACTTGAGGACCAGTATCTGAGCGCTCTGATCAATTACCAGAGTTTTCTTTATGACATTCAAGAGGCTATTGGGGTGGAGGAATCCATACTGGAGCTAGCTGGTGGTCAAGACGAGGAAACAGACCTCTGCTCGGATTGGGCAGACGACTGCTCGGACCGAATGCCAGTCCAGACAGCAAGACAGGAAGACTTTGAGCCACTGTTCGACCCGACTGACCCACGCTCGACCCGAATGGTCGTTTACTCGGCCCGAACAGAGTCCCCTGACAACAGTCCTGGGCCGTTCGACAGTCCACTCGACCATGCTATGGAGCATTCGACCCGAGCAGATGTTTGTTCGGTCCGAACAGAACCACCCAAGGTCGAACTTAAAGCTCTTCCGGCGTCGCTCAGGTATGAATTTCTTGGGCCTGATCAAACATACCCTGTTATTATTAACTCAGAACTAGATGCAGGGCAAACAGAGAAGCTATTGGTAGAGTTGAAGAAACACAAAGGGGCTATTGGCTACTCGATCGAGGATCTCAAAGGCATAGACCCCTCATTTTGCACGCACAAGATCTTGCTAGAAGATGACCACAAGCCGTCAAGGGAAGCACAAAGGAGACTCAACCCTAACTTGAAGGAGGTGGTCCGAAAAGAGGTGCAGAAGCTTCACGATGCGGGCATCATCTACGCAATCTCCGATAGCAAGTGGGTGAGCCCGGTGCATGTGGTGCCTAAGAAGGGAGGCACAACGGTGGTCAAAAACGACAAAGACGAGCTGATCCAAACAAGAATGGTGACGGGATGGAGGATGTGCATAGATTACCGCAAGCTCAATGCGGCAACTCGCAAAGATCACTTTCCCTTACCTTTTGTTGATCAATTACTAGAAAGACTTGCTAATCACTCGTACTTTTGTTATTTAGATGGTTATTCCGGTTTCTTCCAAATACCAATCCATCCAAATGACCAAAAAAAGACCACCTTTACTTGTCCATACGGTACCTTTGCCTATAGGAGAATGCCCTTTGGTCTTTGCAATGCGCCCGCAACGTTCCAACGTGCCATGATGTCCATTTTCTCGGACTTTATTGAAAAAGAAATGGAAGTTTTTATGGACGACTTTTCGGTTTATGGTACTTGTTTTGATTCTTGTCTTGCTAATCTTTCTAAAATCTTGCAGCGATGTGAAGAGGTTAACTTGGTGTTGAATTGGGAGAAGTGCCATTTTATGGTACAAAGGGGCGTTGTGCTAGGCCATGTGATCACATCCAACGGGATAGAAGTGGACAAGGCTAAGATTGAGGTGATAGAGAAGCTTGGCGTTCCCAAAAGCGTCAAGGATGTCCGGAGCTTCCTAGGACATGCCGGATTTTACCGCCGATTCATTAAAAACTTCTCTAAAATCGCAAAACCCTTAAGCAATCTTTTAATTAAAGATAATGATTTTGTTATTGACGAAGATTGTTTGATTGCATTTAACAGGTTGAAGGAAGCATTGATATCGGCACCAATCTTGCAACCACCGGATTGGTCTCAACCCTTCGAGCTCATGTGTGATGCAAGCGACTTTGCCATCGGAGCGGTGCTTGGGCAGCGCAAGGACAAGAAGCCGGTTGCTATCTACTACGCTAGCAAGGTGTTGGACCCCGCTCAAATCAACTACACGACCACCGAGAAGGAGCTTTTGGCGATTGTGTTTGCGCTCGACAAGTTCAGATCCTACCTAGTGGGATCTAAGGTGATCGTGTACACGGACCATGCAGCAATCCGATATCTCCTCAGCAAGAAGGACGCCAAGCCACGTTTAATCAGATGGGTCCTTCTCCTCCAAGAATTTGATTTGGAGAATAAAGACAAGAAAGGTACTGAGAATTCAGTGGCCGATCACCTGTCTAGGCTGCACTGGGAGGAGGAGGAGAGCACAAAAATACCCATCGATGACTCCTTCCCAGACGAACACCTGATGAGTCTGAGTCACTGCTCGACCCGAGCAGACGTCCACTCGGACCGCTAGGCCCTGCAGAGCTGTCGACCGTCCTCTCGGACCCCTTGGAGTCCCATTCGGACCTCTCTTCGGCCCTATCAACCTTGCACTCGACCCGAGCGCCCATATGCTCGGACCGAACAAACCTGACAGACGAAGATTGGGCCCAACTAGCAATGCACATTCTCTCAGTCGAGGGGCACTCGGACCGAGCAGATCACCGTTCGACCCGAGCAGAAGCTCAGCAGCTCAAAAACAAGCAGCCATGGTATGCCGACCTGGCTAACTACCTGGGCAGTGGGGTGCTTCCTCCTGAAATGACTTGGCAAGAGAGGAAGAAGTTGAAAACTGATGCCAAGTATTACTTTTGGGACGAGCCTTACCTTTTCAAGATTGGGATTGATGACATCTATAGGCGTTGCGTGCCTTATGAAGAGGTTAGGCCAATTCTCTCTAGCTGTCACTCCTCCGCTTATGGCGGGCATGCTTCATTCTCCAAGACGGCAGCTAAGGTTCTCCAATCAGGTTTCTTTTGGCCCTCTCTCTTTAAAGACGCTCGTTCGTTTGTTCTTTCTTGTGATCAATGTCAAAGGACGGGTAACATCACCAAAAGAAATGAAATGGCCCTCAACCCGATCCTTGAAGTGGAGATATTTGATGTTTGGGGAGTAGATTACATGGGCCCGTTCCCGAGCTCTCATGGTTACCAATACATCTTGGTTGCGGTGGACTATGTATCTAAGTGGGTCGAAGCCATTCCTTGCAAAGCCGCAGACTCAAGTTCGGTTATCAAGTTGTTCTCCAAGATAATTTTCCCCCGCTTTGGTGTTCCCAGAGCGGTGATTAGTGATGGGGGAAAACACTTCATCAACCGATACTTTGAAGGGCTATTGAAGAAGCATGGGGTTACACATAAGGTTGCCACGCCTTATCACCCGCAAACGAGCGGGCAAGTGGAGGTGTCTAATCGGGAAATCAAGAGCATTCTAGAGAAGACGGTGGCTAGGACCCGCAAGGATTGGGCCAACAAGCTTGATGATGCACTATGGGCCTACCGCACCGCCTTCAAGACTCCCATTGGCATGAGCCCTTTCAAGCTTGTGTATGGAAAGCCATGTCACCTCCCGGTCGAAATCGAGCACAAGGCGTATTGGGCAACCCGCGTGATTAACATGGACTTACAAAAAGCCGGTGAAAAGCGAATTCTTGACTTACATGAGTTGGATGAGGTACGTCTCAACTCTTATGAAAATGCTAAACTTTACAAAGAGAAAACAAAATTTGTGCATGACAGGCATATTTCAAGAAGAGAGTTTAAGGAAGGCGATCTAGTGCTTCTTTTCAACTCAAGACTCAAACTTTTTCCGGGCAAGTTGAAGTCTAGGTGGTCGGGCCCTTTCCGCGTAGTGAAGGTCTATCCTTTTGGCGCCGTTGATATTTGTGACAAGAATTCGGAGCCATTCAAGGTGAACGGGCAGCGTCTCAAACACTACATCGCTAGCGAGAACCAAGAGCAACTCCTTGCCATCTCGCTCTCCGACCCCGACCAAGCCGAATAGAGCAAACGGTCAAGCTAGAGACCATATAAACAAGCGCTTCTTGGGAGGCAACCCAAGGATTTCTTACTCTTATTTATACTTACTTCTTGGTTTATTTTTCAGTCAAAAATATGAAAATTACATAAAAATTAGAAAATAGAAAATAAAAATTTTTGATGACAATGCGTTTTATGAGACTTGATTTGATAAGTGTCTTTGTTTGCTTATTGTATGCCTTGTAGAACCAAAATCGACTCGTGTTGCTCGTGCAAGAGCACCAAGGGGTAGAGAACCCATGCACGACCTCATACGGGCAGCAAAACTGGGTCAGGCAGCAGAGACAATCCAATCCTGGAGACAATTGTAGAGATCAAGTAGGGAATACATGTATCAAAGCAAGAAGGTGCTCACTGGTCGACTCGAGCAGCGTACCACTCGACCCGAGTGGTCTGAACAAGTTTGGGGGATTGGCCACAGGGCATTCGACCCGAGTGATACATCATTCGACCCGAGTAAGGTGCCACTCGACCCGAATATACACTCTGACAACATGGGGCCCGCCAGCAGGCTGCTCGACCCAAGCAAAGGCTTAATCGACTCGAGTAAACCAGGCCTGACAATGTGGGTCCCAGTTGCAGCACACTCGGTCCGATTGGGGACTTGCTCGGCCCGAGCATGGAAGAACTGGAGGCATTCTCGACTGGAGGGGTTCAAATTCCCCAAGTAACCGTTGGATATTAACTTCTCCCCTACAGTCGCGCCTTCCCACTCGCACCCCTCCATTATTGCGCGAACTTCTCCTCCCCAAACCGAGCACCCCCTCAAATACTCTCTCTCTCTCATTTCTAATCCATTTCCACAGATCTGAAGTACCCCTTGCTCTCCTCTCTACTCTCTCTTTCTCCCTACTCTCAGAATTTGAAAGGGAGCCTTCTCCATCGCATGCAAATTGAAGCACGAGGCCCAAGGCACCCCTAGCACTCGGCGACAGAGCCATCCCTTCTCCGATTTCTTCTCGCCAGAGGGATCTCCATTACCCTCTGGTCATCTGGGTGGTCTTCTCTCCATCGATTGCGTGGCACATCACAACCCGATCCCACACACTCCTCTCGGTTTGCATAACGGGACACTTCACAACCTCTCATCTTCTCTCAAGCGTACTGGAAATCTCTCACTGCCTCACATCTCTCTCTTAAAGCCCTAGTCGACAGCCTTCTCTGCCATTGGAGCCCTCTCGCTGCTACCCACCACTCACGACAGTGCAACCCGTTGGTACCAAGTCTCTCTCCCTTTTCTCTCATTATTTAGTCATTCCTGGTAGTTTTAATCAACTTTGTGAGTGCATGCAAGCGATAGTACCAGTGATTTGAGGACTGTACCAAGCTTTTACCAGTAAACCAGGGTCCAGCACAGTACTAGGGCACATTTTGCCAGAACAGAGGTACTGTTCGACCCGAGCACCAGACTTACTCGACCCGAGCGACTCCAGTACTTAGCGAAAAATTAGCCAACTGCCTTGTTCGGTCCGAGCATCCACTGTTGCTCGACCCGGACAGACCCTGTGCACAGCCAAGACCTCAGCTGCCTACTGGTTGCTCGACCCGATCGCCCCTTTGTTCGGTCCGAGCACTCATCTCGCTCGATCCGGACAGACCTTGCATTAACTGCCAACCAGCCATTTGAGACGCACTCGACCCGAGTAGTCACCCCATTCGACCTGGGCAGAAGCAATGTCAGGCAGACAAACAAGATCCGGCAAGGGGAAGGAGGTGGCTGGCAGTTCCTCTCAGCCCCAGCAGCAGGGAGCCAGGACCATGGACCCTAATCTAAGTCCTGAGTGGCAGAGAAACCCAGAGGCTGCCCAATATGAGAAGGATGCTCATTTTCTCATGCCTTATGACTACATGTACAAGAATTACATGAAGATCCGGCGCCGGCCCCTTGAGCACACAAGGTTCATGGATATGCCTACCTTGGAAAAGTTTGGGGTCGCCGAGCAGTTCTTGGAGATTAGTGCAGCAGCGGGCATCACCCCCGCCTTTTGGTCCCTCCACGACATCACGTTCCGGGTTTACACCCAAGAGTTCCTCTCCTCCCTCAAGCTCCTTGAGAGGGATGGGAGAGAGTATATCTTTTTCCGGATGCAAAATAGGGGACTCCGGATTCCTCTTGATGAGTTGGCCCCCATCTTTGGTCTTACGGCCGGGGGCATCACTGAGTTTTATTGGAAAAGGAACCCGGATGACAACGTCACAAGAGAGTCGGTGTGGATAGCACTTACCGGGGGCCATTGCAAGTACCAGTCCCGCCTTGTGCAACACCCGGTCCTTAGAATTCTCCTCCGAGGCATAGCGGGCACGATCTTTGCTAGAGGGGAAACGGTCAACATCACGAATGCCAAGGAGACGGCTTTCCTTTGGCACTTGCTCCAGCCACAGCCCGCGAAGATTGATGTGGTGAAAGTGATGATTGAGCACTGGATTGCCCAAAGGGACATGGTGGGCGCAACTGGGAGCATCACAATGGGGGGCTTCGTCACCATTCTTGCCAAACACTTGAAGATCCCCGTCCCTCCCAAGAGCAATGCCACCGGGTTCTCCCGGTATGATGACGAGCGTTTCCGTGGGGCCCATTTCATCAAGATAGTGCATAGCGGGGCTGACATTGAAGGCAAGTATTTATGGCTGCGGGACCAAGGCAGCGACTTCTTCTTGCCCTACCCTCACAAGGTAGATGTCTCTAACCCCGCTACTTGGGTCATTCCCCATGATTATGTGACCCCAGGTAGGGACATTGCGGTCCAGCAGCCGCTGCCCATTCCGGCACAAATGCCGGTCCAGATGGAGGTCGATCCACCACAGCCCCCGCCGCCTTTTGAGGCACCACAACAAGAGGCAGCCCCTCAAATGGGAGATGACATGGCCGGAGCGCCGTCTTGGGCACGCACTCTTTGGGACATGATGACGGGTCTCACCGCTCTCACCACCGAGACAAGGGATGAAGTCAAGCGCAGCAACGAGACACAAGTTGCCCATGGCCACCAGTTGGGACAACTTACAACTGAAGTACAGCAGTATGGGCATTGCTTGAAGCGGGTGGAGCGTTTTGTGGATGACTACGAGCTTGCTCAACAGCTCGGCTACTGGCCCGGTGGGTACGAGGACCCCAATCTGTCTTATGATGAGAATGAAGAGCAAGGGGAGTCACATGGTGCATACCGGTGGCAAGAGAACCCGCTGCCCACGCCGATTGGCCCTCACCCATGGCAAGAAGTGCCTCTACCGGCCCAACCAGCATTCTCGGACCCCTCCTTCTACCCGCATCTTGCCAACCAGCCTGTGGTGCCCACCCAGCATGGAGAGGATCTCTACCTCGGCCTTTTCCCCACATATGATGCCGAGATGCACTACAACACGCCTAGCAGCTCCTCCGGGGGCTCAACTTCTCACCAATAAGCTTGTAAGTTCCCTATTTTCTCCTATTTAATTTTTCTGTGAAATACATGCTCTGGGACATAGCATAATTCAAGTTTGGGGGGGGGTACATAGGAGAAAATCAAAATTTTGAGTGAAATGAGTTAGAATCTTAGGGGTAATGTCATTTTTCAGAGTCTCTGTTCGACCCGAACGGACCATTTGCTCGGGTCGAACGCACACTGTAAGCAATACAATCCAGCAATAGGTTTTTCAATTACCGCTCGGATCGAATATCACTCCCATTCGACCCGAGCGCACAACTGATTGACTCGAACACAGCTTAGGATTAATCTTCTCTCTCTTACCTCTTCGTTCGGGTCGAGTGACTCACTGTTCGGTCCGAGCAGTGAGTCTGTTTTTGAGAATTTCGTCAAAAATTGACAAGAAATTGAATGAATATGTCTAGGAGTTCGATTTTTGATCTTTCTTACATGATTTCACACTATTTTGAAGGATTTTCAGCTGTTAAAATTTTTCTATTAAGTATTAGACTCCTTAGCTTTCTCTTATTTGACACTTGCACCAATAGACCGAAGTTGAATCTCTTTGAAAGGATAGAACTCAAATTTTGGTTGCCTAAATTTGCTAAATCACTTTTAGTCAACTCTCACAAGTTTTCATCGAGTGAACTGATTTGTACCTTAATTATTTTTTTGCTAAAAGGATCTTATATCAATCTTGGAACGCTTAAAATGAATCTCAACTTAAGTTTTAATCGCTTGAATCACCAACGAGCAAACCAAAATTGGACAAAAATCTAAATAGTTGTGAACATGAGGGTGCGAGGGGACTTCAATGAATTCTAATCAAGACATGATAACGGGTGTCACTAGGAGCCCTGGCCCAAGTGTACCGTGGCCTTGGTCGTGTGATCACCTGTTTGATCTTCCACAAATAATTGGAGAAAGGATTACGGAAATTACTAGGAGCCCTGGCCCAAGTGTACCGTGGCCTTGGTCGTGTAATTATCCGTTTGATCTCCCCAGTGCGTCATGTGCTGGTAGCTCAATCTAAGTCCCATTAGCATAAAACCCTAAGTGATGTAAGTCACCACAACTCGACTTGCACAATTTAAATTGGTGAAATTATTTTGTTGAGTAAAGATTCATTAAAAATTTTCCATTTTGATTAATCTTCTTTTACAAAAATCTTTAAGTTATGGAAAAGAACGGGTGATTGAAATTGAGATTGCAAGTGAATTAGTGGAGTGAGGCTAGAGTTCTTTGGGTTTAAAGAGGTTTAATTAGGGCTAAGAGAGGTAACTCTTGATTAAGGGGACGCTAGAGTTTATGCTTATTGAAAATTGGATAATAGCAATTCGATTGAAGTGTGGAACTAGACATAGACATTTGATTCCTTGAACTTCTTTGATTGAGTGTTTGTTCTTCCTTGTAAGTTTAAGTATTGTCCAAATTTCTAAGCTTAGAGTGTTGCTTGGGGACAAGCAAGGTTTAAGTTTGGGGGGATTTGATATCATTATTATTTATAGGTATTTGGACCATACTTGGCACTCAAATGATACTCAAACCATTAAAATGCTTGACGATTTATCATGTTTTTCCAGGATTTGGCTATGCCGTCGTTTCTTCTTCCATTTTGCAGGGTTTTAGGTGATATTCGAGTATTTTGATGATTCTCAGCACTTCCTCACGCTAGATGTCTCATTCCTAGCATATGGCACCTCTGTCCAGCCTCCACTCGGACTGATCGACCCTCTGCTCGACCCGAGTGGATCTCCGCTTGGACTTGACGCGACACAGAGTCACAACTTCCACCTTTTCTTGACCGCTCGGACCGAATGGACTCTTGCTCGGTCCGAGTGCCCCAGACGCTCGACCCAAACATTGCCTGAAGTTGGCAAGTCTCTCCATATTAGCGTTCGGACCGAGTAGATCCTCTGCTCGGGTCGAACAGTAAGCTGACTTAGCATGTTTTGGCAACTTTTCAAGAAAGGAATGCCATCTTTTGGCAAGATCTGGCCGACCTAGTGCCCTAACTTGCTTCCCAAGTGCCTGAGACGAGTATATAAGGCAGCCTCTTCGACAGAAAAGGGGCTGGACCCTTGGAGACGTTTTTCACGCTTGTTTTCACCACAAACCCTAGTTCTTACTCTTGTTTTTGAGGCGACGGCAGCAGCACCAGTTGAGGTTCACGCATACCATCTTTCCACTGCTATAGGATTGATTGTTGGAGTTTAGAAGGAGTATTTGTTTATTTCTTCTCTTACTTTTATGATTTCTCTTATGGCTTGTATCTTATTAATTCCGCACTTTATTATTGTTGTTTATGCTACTATGTTAGGCTAGTTTTTATGTAGTCTTAGGAGTAGGAAAGTAACTTAAGTTTGGATGTTATGACTTGATATATTTTGTTATGATATGACTTGTTATTGATCTGTTTTGTATTATTGATTATTACTTGATTGAATTGCTTGGCTTGATTTGATTATACTTCTAGATATGGCCACATCTAGTTAAGTCTAAAGTTAAATAGGTTAAGTTAGTTTGATTAAGAACTTGGAGTAAATCTGCGATCCGAAAGGGGAGATTAGTTAGCACCAAAAGTGCAACGTTTAGATAGGTTCAAAAGATCATCTAAATATTCCCAAGAACACAAACAGATCAGTTAGGATAATTAATTTCTATACCAAAAGTTGTGAGTTAGTTAATCCTATTAGGGTGAGTTTAGATTGACCAAACCCTTGCCCAACAAGCGAAAGCTGAGGATTAGAAGTTTAGGATCAACAAACTGTTAGGAAATGCTCATATTTTAATTTTAGATTAATTACAACTAATTAATCACCATTAACAACAAGCAAATCAATAGATCTAGTGCTAAAGCAATCACACATCCAATCAAGAGAGAAAGGTAGGAGAAATTGTACCTCTCATGAAATCGCATTCATGAGGCTCGAATCCATGGCATGGGAATCGATGGCGTGCTTGCACCGCCTCTTCCACCACCAATAATCGCCTCTAGCCCACCAAGGACCCACCACCAAGCTCAAAGAGAATGCTAGTTCTCTTGAACCTCTTGCTAATCACCTTGCTTCTTCTAATTAACTATTTAATGGAGAGGAAGAGAGGTGGGATGCTCAACACATGAGCTTGGAAGGGAGAAGAGAAGGGGGCGGCTAGGGAGGCGCAAGGAGAGAGAAAGAGGATGGCTAGGGTTTCCTCTTGGAGACCCCCTTTATATAGCCAACAACTCTCATCCACCTTTCATACTATTTACAAGTATGCCATCCACCCTAAGAGGCCACCTAATGGGCTTTCTTGGGCCATCTTAATAAAAGGCCTTTATTCATTAATTCACCAATTAATGAATCCCCTTTAATTCTCTTTATTCTTCCTTAAATCGGGCCTTCAATTAACCAATTAAATAGAAGCCCAATTAGCTCAAACTAATTAAAGTAAGTTGAACATAATTAATTATTAACTCATTAATAATTAATCTATGATTAGCTAATGCATTAAATTGTTTTCATATGATCCTTTTAATTTAATTAATTATAACGGTTCATAACGGTATATAATTAATTAATTAACTTATCACATTTCACAATACACATTATTGTGAATAAACAATAAATGCACCAAGTGGTTAGAATCCTATTTGTGCGACCCTATTTGAGGATTTATACTATGTTGGCCATGGAAATAAATCGTTATTTATTTCCAATAATCATAAGCGGTATCTAGCAACACGTTATGATTCCCAATTCGTATAAATAATGTACAGCTACAATATCTCAATCCTGCATAAGAAATAAAAGTATTTTCTTGTTTGATTCTTATGTCACATGATATCCTTGTATAATCCAAGATAGGAATGTGTCATTCTTGCAGATTATACATTTCTTGATATAGAGTTGATTGTACAAGTTGGCCAAACAATCCAAACTCCATCAAGGGGCCCAAACAGATATCATCACTCATTAAGTATATTAATGAGGGACATACGGTTTTCTTGATAAACAACTTTTCCCCGCACAATTCAAGAGAACATAAATAAAGTCCTTATAGCAGCCTTTATCAGGAATCAACGTTAGACGATATTTATTGAACCTATCCTCATGTGGAAAAGGTGAACATCTCAAACATAGAATCAAACTCATATGAAATAAACAATGACACTTAACACAATCCAAATGTTTATTTCATTGGGTCAAGTCCTGTACTATGTTCTACAACATATACATATGCAATTAAGTTGGTAACTCCTTACCTATGATTTGTAGAACTTAATCATCGCTTAACTTGCATACTAATCTTTTATGATAATTAATGTTCCTTGTTAATTATCAAGATTATGGACGATTTAGTTTTATTATTGTCATTCTAATGAATGATCCACAGAGATCCACAATTCAGATCCTCAACCTGAATGATCTGTCAATAATAAACTCTAGGAACAAATGATCAAATATCATCATTAACATAAACTAAGAAAATAAGTCATTAAATATTGACTTCTAGGACATAACTCCAACAATCTCCCACTTGGCCTAGAGTCAATCAATAGTGACCTCTAGCCAATGAAGAATTTAGAATAATGTAATATATCCATATATATACATGTCTCGAACCTCAAAAGATATAATACGCTTAAAGCAAGTTACTCATACGTCCATCACGCATGGATGCACAACTGCATCTCGTATACCGCTTAAGGTAGAGGTTAAGTTAGAGTGTTCGCTGTGTCCGCGAACCTATCCAATTTTGTTTGACCCTATATACATATATACTCCTATATATGTGTTCTTGATCGTCATCATGTGAGATCAAGTGACATCGTCATAGATCTTAGTTGGATCACCAATTTAATATTGGGTTCTTCAAGTTTAAGCTATGGTTCGAGATGCATAGAACCATATTAGCTTGAATGAGAACTTCACGATCCACACTACATTCTTTCATTGCTTCACAAGTTGCTATATATTTTTGTTTTGGTGACGGAAACGGTTGTAATATCCCATTTAGAACACCTTCTAAATTTACAACACCACATTAAACAAAATATGTAGCTCAATTGTATTTATATCAATCTTTTGAAAACTAGCATCAATATAACAATTTATATGAGCTTTCTTTCATCTTGTCAGATGAAAAACATATCACCCTTTCTCATAAGATACTCGAGGATATTCTTGATTATTGTCCAAATGTGTTTTCTTTGTATCCAGTTGACAACTGCTTGTCATACTCCTTGGGTACAACACATAGGGGCATGTGCATAAGTATGGCGTACGTAATGAAACTCATAACAGAAGGATGCTCGAATTGTATCGTACACTCTTCTCGAATTGAGTTGCAACACACCGAGTCGAACTCAAGTGTATGCCATACAACGTGGTTAGACATCCTTTACAGGAGTCTATCTTCTCGTGTAACTAGAACACTTTGTCATTATATGCACATTTTCTCAAACCTGACATCCATCATAATCTATCTCCATAGATTTTGTTTCCTTGGATTTAGGTGACTTGCCCAAGTTCTCTATTGAGTAAACATTCTCCAATGAGATCTTGACAATATTCATTTCTTTATTTTTATTCCCAATTAATGTCTTGTATCTTGTACAATACATGTAACACAATCATGCTCCCACTGACTATCTTGTCTGTACAAGATACCTTTTTGACGAAGTTCAACTCCTTGACTTCCTTTTCGAAATGTTTATTCCAATTTCCACAATACTTGCTTCAATCCATTAATGGATCCTTAAAGCATATATATGTTTCTAACAATACAACAAATCCTCGGTTTGTGTCAAATACACAACAACTTCCTTCATTCAATCGAAGAAGACGGTTTTAATGTATCTTTCCATATATCTATATATACGAAATATAACTATTGTTAGAATGATCTTTATTGACTTATACACAGCTACAAGCGAGAAGCCGTGCTTTGTACATGGTCAACTCGTTATCGACTTAGACATAGCAACAATCATGAACTTGTGCTTTGTACATAGTCGACTTGCTATCCATATCTATCTTTCCTTTAAAGATCTAAATGTTCTTGATGGATCGCTCCTTCATGAACATCAATCAAGGTCTATACCTTGTTGTTATGTATATGGATTGCACTTAAAGATCATACAGATTCAAATCATACTTGTGGAATCGGGTCTTTCCATTGCTTCTGTATTTATCAACGGATCCTCATATGTCAAGTACGAGGATGTTGTGAAGCCTATGTACTTTTCAGTTTAGGCAATTCACTCTCGTTGATCTTTGTAGGATTGGTGCTTGAGGTCAACAAACTACTTCTACAACATCTTGTAGAGTAAGTTCTTGATCCTAATATATTGCACGAGTTTCTCGAACATCATCCATTTGTGAGATGTTTGAGTACTCTTTAGAAGCAAGCGTGCTTATAAACTTCTTCCTTTCACAACTACTTGTGAATTAAGTTCCGCTCAACTCCCACTAAACACCATGTATGGAGTGGCAAGTTTCCCATAAAGGTACTTCTTGTAGTGACGCATAAACTCCTTTAATGCTCACTTTACTCCCACTACTTCTTCTTGAGAATGTTATTCCTTAAGATTACGTTATGATGAGCAACAACTACCTTGTTCTTATCATGTTCATAGAAGTAGTACCTTTTGGCTAATTCAAGATATCCTACAAAATAATAAGCGTCTTATTTGGGTCCAAGCTTATCAATCAATCGAACCTTGAAATAAACTTCTCAATACCAAATCATGAGAAACAATATACCTAGAGATCGAATCTCGTAAGATATCTTTCTTAATAGACTTCGATGGAATTTTTTTTATTCAGTGTAAACAATATTGTCCTCAAACACAAATCCCTTACATGAGTCGAACAAGTCAATTTGATTTATTACCAATCGAACTATATCAAACTATGTTCGATACTTTCATCCTTGGATACATTTTTCAATGTTCCTCATGGAGCGAGTAGTGAAACGTATTTCATACTCTTTAGGTAATATATCAAACTATATGACTTAACTATTTACCATGATCCATCTTAAGACTTTTTTGCTTTTATTAAATAGTTTTTCAACTTTACTCTTGAAATCATTTTGATTTTGTCAAAAGATTCATACTTATACCATATCAAATAGATACGTTCATATCTACAATGATCGTTGGTCAAGTGGTAAAGTGTCAACAACCTTTCAATTGCACAAGTACCTATAGGTCTATATACATCAATATGTATAAGTCTTAATAAAATTACTTGTCCTTTAAACCTTCATAGTTCAAAGGCGCTTTTGTCATTTAACAAACACGATTCGCATGAATTTCAATTGATTTACGAGCTCCACGTTACGTAGACTCTCATAATGCGATTCTTGTTTATGTTCGACTAAGCGACTATTTTCATAAAAGTCAAATACTTTATGTGGAGTCTTACATATTTGTCATTCAAAATTTGTTTATGTATTTCAAGCAAATTCAATTAAGATGCATGAAATCTTATACACAAATTTATAACAATAAGAGAACAACATTTCTCTATTACAAAACATGATCATCCATCATCAAATATGAAACGGAGATAAGGTTTTATGAGATGTTTGGAATAAGGTATACAACCTCAAATTCCTAAACAAACTCTTTATTTAGTAAAGATAACTCTACGTATTCAATGGTAGCGGCTTAGACGTATAAGCCATTTCCAAAACGGAGTTTACTTTACTTATCTCGAACTTTCTCTTATTCATCATTGCCTACACATTTCGTTAAATGCGAGCACATGAACTAGCACCTAATTACTAGTGTGAATTAGAGATAGTGAGATAATTTGAACGACAAATATCTTAAGGTTTAGAACATCATGGTATTTCGAACAACCTTTCAAATGCCTCCCATATATGGCAAATGAAACATCTCATGTGACACACGGTCACTAGTGAGGGTCTCAAAGATTCAACTCATATCTTGGTGAAGTATTCCTTTAATACTTAACCAATTACTTTCAGCACTAACAAGTGTGCGAACAATATATCCTTTATATCCTTTATCCATAGAAAGAGATTGTATGACAATATCAACAATCCTTGATATTGGAGATCTTAATATCTCTAGTTGTCAATTAGCTACTCAAATCTTTCGATTCGCAAGCTAATGAAACATTTATCTTCTTATAAGAAGAGTCTCTTGGTTAACTCACATTTCATTACTCGATCATAAATGATTGAGTCTATATTTACTTTCTCTAAGAACGTCTTCTTGAGTAAATGGATGAGAGTGTAGAAGTCTAGTCTAGTCCTTATGAATTCTCCAATTCAAAGGTCTAGAACTTCTAAAAGGATATAAGCATTCGTTTTATTGAATAATTTTCGTCAAAACTAATCAATCATTACGAAGCTATGTTCGGGAAGTCGAGGAACGTCTTGGGATTAAACATGCACAAGTTTCTCCTTTCCAAGAACATGTCTTAGAAATCGGTGTTACTTCTCCAAGTAAATACCTTAGAAACGAGCTTGTTGTTTTCCAAAGATTGATCGCAACGAAATTAACATATTTAATATCTATAACAATTTCAATTTAAGGTCATTTAGTTTATGTAATATTTTGTTTATAATAATAAACAAAACTCCCACTACATTTATTTAAAGTCCCTAATGTAGTCGGTTTCCAAGATCCTCATTTTCGTTGAAATAGGGGACAGCGTCGGCATGACACCTAAAACAACTAGATAAGGTAGGTTCTCCAACCAATCATATCTTGTCCATATGATTCTTGGTTTGCGAGATATCATAAGTATATCCACAAACTTCGTCCCAACGTCCAATCCGAGTGGGTCCGTTGTAAAGCAACCTCTCTCTATTTGCTCCTAGTAAATCCGATTTACACCCCGACTACAATGATGGACTACGATGTCCGCGTCGGCAGGAATGCATCAATAGACAATCAATTGTATTGAAGGGGATAGAGAGAAGGAGGACGATTTGGCTAAATCAAGTTAATTTGGGACAAAAGCAAATACGTGACTTTGTTTGGTGGTCGTGTAAGCATACACCCATACCTACCTATGACAATTCAAGGCATTCACAAACAATCACATAATAATAAGCATCTCAAACATTGCCGTGGGTTTGTATGGCTCCCGCTTGCATTAGTCTTCGTCGCATCTCCATGTAACGAAACTAATCTAATAAAGCCCTCCCACTAATTACTAAGATCCTATCTAATAATTAAGGGAAATAAATACATGTGATAAAATCCTAAAACCCGCCTAGGCCTTAGGGGCATGCAAGCCTCACAAGTTACATCAAGAATTAACCAATTAATTATCAAGGCACCTTAGGCCACATTACAAGCAATCACATGCATTCACAACATTTTACAACACACAAGGCATTGAAATCTTGAGCCATATCAAACCCACATCCTCCTACAAAAACAAGTTAGCACATATACAATATACATGATTCACTTGCTCTTAATTAATTTCATTAATTAGAATCTTTGTGCATACTTGTTGCTCAAGTTTTTTCGAATGCAAAGAAGGCTTAACCTTAACAACTAATTGTTTAAGCCCTTTTAAATTAAATCCAACCATCAAAACAGAAAGGAGGGTATTTAAGGAGTCTTTCTAATTAACCTTTCATCACATTGATTAATTAGAAATTATTTTAACTAATTAAAATACGAAATTCGGGGCCCGAAAAAATTCAAAATAATTCGGTCTCCAAAAAATCCGAAATAAATCCAGAGAACTCCTTACAAAGATTGTGGTTACCTGTAAAAATCTCAAGGAGAGATAAATTATCATCAGGGAGAACCAAAAAAGACAAATCCTCAAATTGTGCGCGAAGCACCGTTAGAGAAAATTCTGTTATGGGTCTCAACCTTTTGATCTGTATGATCATCCCCTTGATATTTTTCCAGCAAACAATTTACATAGAAAAATACTACATACAATAGGCTATCATTCCATGAAAAGAAAAATCACAAGTTATATTCAAGATCAACGAGATAACAAGCATTTAAGCAAGGTATCCTGTTCTGGAACAGACCGTCGACCAAAACGGTTTCACTCGGTTGAGGTATCAAATCTCAATGAAAATCTATGAAATTAATTTTCACAGATTCCAGACATAAAGGAGAACATTTCCATTTCAACACTTTTCCATAAAAGTTTCTCAATAAGTACAGTTTTTCAAAACAATCAGTTTGTTTGAAAAAACAGATCTGACAACTTCATCACTTTTCATCCTTGAACGCCCACATAATATCCGAAATATGCAACAAAATTTACATATCCAGAAAGAGCATCAAGTTTAGATTAATCCTATCTAAAATTTACAGGTACTTTGTATACAAACTTATTTGTTACCATCCACAACAACAGAACTGTGCAGCAGAATAACAGATCTGCGCACCGTTACCGTTTAAATCACTAAAAATTCATTTTACATCGAATTTCAATGATTCCAGTGGGAAAACGACCACAACTCAAAGGGCTACAACCTCCAATAAGAAGGAAAAAATTTCAGAGAGCTTTACACCACGAAAAACAAGCAACAAGACAGAAAACAGCCTTTCCAGGGCCAGCAAGCATGCACATCACTAATTAACTTAATTAATTACGAATTCTCACTTAATTAAGTGTGAAAAACCTTAAGCACGACCATAGCTCTGATACCACTGTTAGGAAATGCTCATATTTTAATTTTAGATTAATTACAACTAATTAATCACCATTAACAACAAGCAAATCAATAGATCTAGTGCTAAAGCAATCACACATCCAATCAAGAGAGAAAGGTAGGAGAAATTGTACCTCTCATGAAATCGCATTCATGAGGCTCGAATCCATGGCATGGGAATCGATGGCGTGCTTGCACCGCCTCTTCCACCACCAATAATCGCCTCTAGCCCACCAAGGACCCACCACCAAGCTCAAAGAGAATGCTAGTTCTCTTGAACCTCTTGCTAATCACCTTGCTTCTTCTAATTAACTATTTAATGGAGAGGAAGAGAGGTGGGATGCTCAACACATGAGCTTGGAAGGGAGAAGAGAAGGGGGCGGCTAGGGAGGCGCAAGGAGAGAGAAAGAGGATGGCTAGGGTTTCCTCTTGGAGACCCCCTTTATATAGCCAACAACTCTCATCCACCTTTCATACTATTTACAAGTATGCCATCCACCCTAAGAGGCCACCTAATGGGCTTTCTTGGGCCATCTTAATAAAAGGCCTTTATTCATTAATTCACCAATTAATGAATCCCCTTTAATTCTCTTTATTCTTCCTTAAATCGGGCCTTCAATTAACCAATTAAATAGAAGCCCAATTAGCTCAAACTAATTAAAGTAAGTTGAACATAATTAATTATTAACTCATTAATAATTAATCTATGATTAGCTAATGCATTAAATTGTTTTCATATGATCCTTTTAATTTAATTAATTATAACGGTTCATAACGGTATATAATTAATTAATTAACTTATCACATTTCACAATACACATTATTGTGAATAAACAATAAATGCACCAAGTGGTTAGAATCCTATTTGTGCGACCCTATTTGAGGATTTATACTATGTTGGCCATGGAAATAAATCGTTATTTATTTCCAATAATCATAAGCGGTATCTAGCAACACGTTATGATTCCCAATTCGTATAAATAATGTACAGCTACAATATCTCAATCCTGCATAAGAAATAAAAGTATTTTCTTGTTTGATTCTTATGTCACATGATATCCTTGTATAATCCAAGATAGGAATGTGTCATTCTTGCAGATTATACATTTCTTGATATAGAGTTGATTGTACAAGTTGGCCAAACAATCCAAACTCCATCAAGGGGCCCAAACAGATATCATCACTCATTAAGTATATTAATGAGGGACATACGGTTTTCTTGATAAACAACTTTTCCCCGCACAATTCAAGAGAACATAAATAAAGTCCTTATAGCAGCCTTTATCAGGAATCAACGTTAGACGATATTTATTGAACCTATCCTCATGTGGAAAAGGTGAACATCTCAAACATAGAATCAAACTCATATGAAATAAACAATGACACTTAACACAATCCAAATGTTTATTTCATTGGGTCAAGTCCTGTACTATGTTCTACAACATATACATATGCAATTAAGTTGGTAACTCCTTACCTATGATTTGTAGAACTTAATCATCGCTTAACTTGCATACTAATCTTTTATGATAATTAATGTTCCTTGTTAATTATCAAGATTATGGACGATTTAGATTTATTATTGTCATTCTAATGAATGATCCACAGAGATCCACAATTCAGATCCTCAACCTGAATGATCTGTCAATAATAAACTCTAGGAACAAATGATCAAATATCATCATTAACATAAACTAAGAAAATAAGTCATTAAATATTGACTTCTAGGACATAACTCCAACAATCTCCCACTTGGCCTAGAGTCAATCAATAGTGACCTCTAGCCAATGAAGAATTTAGAATAATGTAATATATCCATATATATACATGTCTCGAACCTCAAAAGATATAATACGCTTAAAGCAAGTTACTCATACGTCCATCACGCATGGATGCACAACTGCATCTCGTATACCGCTTAAGGTAGAGGTTAAGTTAGAGTGTTCGCTGTGTCCGCGAACCTATCCAATTTTGTTTGACCCTATATACATATATACTCCTATATATGTGTTCTTGATCGTCATCATGTGAGATCAAGTGACATCGTCATAGATCTTAGTTGGATCACCAATTTAATATTGGGTTCTTCAAGTTTAAGCTATGGTTCGAGATGCATAGAACCATATTAGCTTGAATGAGAACTTCACGATCCACACTACATTCTTTCATTGCTTCACAAGTTGCTATATATTTTTGTTTTGGTGACGGAAACGGTTGTAATATCCCATTTAGAACACCTTCTAAATTTACAACACCACATTAAACAAAATATGTAGCTCAATTGTATTTATATCAATCTTTTGAAAACTAGCATCAATATAACAATTTATATGAGCTTTCTTTCATCTTGTCAGATGAAAAACATATCACCCTTTCTCATAAGATACTCGAGGATATTCTTGATTATTGTCCAAATGTGTTTTCTTTGTATCCAGTTGACAACTGCTTGTCATACTCCTTGGGTACAACACATAGGGGCATGTGCATAAGTATGGCGTACGTAATGAAACTCATAACAGAAGGATGCTCGAATTGTATCGTACACTCTTCTCGAATTGAGTTGCAACACACCGAGTCGAACTCAAGTGTATGCCATACAACGTGGTTAGACATCCTTTACAGGAGTCTATCTTCTCGTGTAACTAGAACACTTTGTCATTATATGCACATTTTCTCAAACCTGACATCCATCATAATCTATCTCCATAGATTTTGTTTCCTTGGATTTAGGTGACTTGCCCAAGTTCTCTATTGAGTAAACATTCTCCAATGAGATCTTGACAATATTCATTTCTTTATTTTTATTCCCAATTAATGTCTTGTATCTTGTACAATACATGTAACACAATCATGCTCCCACTGACTATCTTGTCTGTACAAGATACCTTTTTGACGAAGTTCAACTCCTTGACTTCCTTTTCGAAATGTTTATTCCAATTTCCACAATACTTGCTTCAATCCATTAATGGATCCTTAAAGCATATATATGTTTCTAACAATACAACAAATCCTCGGTTTGTGTCAAATACACAACAACTTCCTTCATTCAATCGAAGAAGACGGTTTTAATGTATCTTTCCATATATCTATATATACGAAATATAACTATTGTTAGAATGATCTTTATTGACTTATACACAGCTACAAGCGAGAAGCCGTGCTTTGTACATGGTCAACTCGTTATCGACTTAGACATAGCAACAATCATGAACTTGTGCTTTGTACATAGTCGACTTGCTATCCATATCTATCTTTCCTTTAAAGATCTAAATGTTCTTGATGGATCGCTCCTTCATGAACATCAATCAAGGTCTATACCTTGTTGTTATGTATATGGATTGCACTTAAAGATCATACAGATTCAAATCATACTTGTGGAATCGGGTCTTTCCATTGCTTCTGTATTTATCAACGGATCCTCATATGTCAAGTACGAGGATGTTGTGAAGCCTATGTACTTTTCAGTTTAGGCAATTCACTCTCGTTGATCTTTGTAGGATTGGTGCTTGAGGTCAACAAACTACTTCTACAACATCTTGTAGAGTAAGTTCTTGATCCTAATATATTGCACGAGTTTCTCGAACATCATCCATTTGTGAGATGTTTGAGTACTCTTTAGAAGCAAGCGTGCTTATAAACTTCTTCCTTTCACAACTACTTGTGAATTAAGTTCCGCTCAACTCCCACTAAACACCATGTATGGAGTGGCAAGTTTCCCATAAAGGTACTTCTTGTAGTGACGCATAAACTCCTTTAATGCTCACTTTACTCCCACTACTTCTTCTTGAGAATGTTATTCCTTAAGATTACGTTATGATGAGCAACAACTACCTTGTTCTTATCATGTTCATAGAAGTAGTACCTTTTGGCTAATTCAAGATATCCTACAAAATAATAAGCGTCTTATTTGGGTCCAAGCTTATCAATCAATCGAACCTTGAAATAAACTTCTCAATACCAAATCATGAGAAACAATATACCTAGAGATCGAATCTCGTAAGATATCTTTCTTAATAGACTTCGATGGAATTTTTTTTATTCAGTGTAAACAATATTGTCCTCAAACACAAATCCCTTACATGAGTCGAACAAGTCAATTTGATTTATTACCAATCGAACTATATCAAACTATGTTCGATACTTTCATCCTTGGATACATTTTTCAATGTTCCTCATGGAGCGAGTAGTGAAACGTATTTCATACTCTTTAGGTAATATATCAAACTATATGACTTAACTATTTACCATGATCCATCTTAAGACTTTTTTGCTTTTATTAAATAGTTTTTCAACTTTACTCTTGAAATCATTTTGATTTTGTCAAAAGATTCATACTTATACCATATCAAATAGATACGTTCATATCTACAATGATCGTTGGTCAAGTGGTAAAGTGTCAACAACCTTTCAATTGCACAAGTACCTATAGGTCTATATACATCAATATGTATAAGTCTTAATAAAATTACTTGTCCTTTAAACCTTCATAGTTCAAAGGCGCTTTTGTCATTTAACAAACACGATTCGCATGAATTTCAATTGATTTGCAATCCAATTGATTTACGAGCTCCACGTTACGTAGACTCTCATAATGCGATTCTTGTTTATGTTCGACTAAGCGACTATTTTCATAAAAGTCAAATACTTTATGTGGAGTCTTACATATTTGTCATTCAAAATTTGTTTATGTATTTCAAGCAAATTCAATTAAGATGCATGAAATCTTATACACAAATTTATAACAATAAGAGAACAACATTTCTCTATTACAAAACATGATCATCCATCATCAAATATGAAACGGAGATAAGGTTTTATGAGATGTTTGGAATAAGGTATACAACCTCAAATTCCTAAACAAACTCTTTATTTAGTAAAGATAACTCTACGTATTCAATGGTAGCGGCTTAGACGTATAAGCCATTTCCAAAACGGAGTTTACTTTACTTATCTCGAACTTTCTCTTATTCATCATTGCCTACACATTTCGTTAAATGCGAGCACATGAACTAGCACCTAATTACTAGTGTGAATTAGAGATAGTGAGATAATTTGAACGACAAATATCTTAAGGTTTAGAACATCATGGTATTTCGAACAACCTTTCAAATGCCTCCCATATATGGCAAATGAAACATCTCATGTGACACACGGTCACTAGTGAGGGTCTCAAAGATTCAACTCATATCTTGGTGAAGTATTCCTTTAATACTTAACCAATTACTTTCAGCACTAACAAGTGTGCGAACAATATATCCTTTATATCCTTTATCCATAGAAAGAGATTGTATGACAATATCAACAATCCTTGATATTGGAGATCTTAATATCTCTAGTTGTCAATTAGCTACTCAAATCTTTCGATTCGCAAGCTAATGAAACATTTATCTTCTTATAAGAAGAGTCTCTTGGTTAACTCACATTTCATTACTCGATCATAAATGATTGAGTCTATATTTACTTTCTCTAAGAACGTCTTCTTGAGTAAATGGATGAGAGTGTAGAAGTCTAGTCTAGTCCTTATGAATTCTCCAATTCAAAGGTCTAGAACTTCTAAAAGGATATAAGCATTCGTTTTATTGAATAATTTTCGTCAAAACTAATCAATCATTACGAAGCTATGTTCGGGAAGTCGAGGAACGTCTTGGGATTAAACATGCACAAGTTTCTCCTTTCCAAGAACATGTCTTAGAAATCGGTGTTACTTCTCCAAGTAAATACCTTAGAAACGAGCTTGTTGTTTTCCAAAGATTGATCGCAACGAAATTAACATATTTAATATCTATAACAATTTCAATTTAAGGTCATTTAGTTTATGTAATATTTTGTTTATAATAATAAACAAAACTCCCACTACATTTATTTAAAGTCCCTAATGTAGTCGGTTTCCAAGATCCTCATTTTCGTTGAAATAGGGGACAGCGTCGGCATGACACCTAAAACAACTAGATAAGGTAGGTTCTCCAACCAATCATATCTTGTCCATATGATTCTTGGTTTGCGAGATATCATAAGTATATCCACAAACTTCGTCCCAACGTCCAATCCGAGTGGGTCCGTTGTAAAGCAACCTCTCTCTATTTGCTCCTAGTAAATCCGATTTACACCCCGACTACAATGATGGACTACGATGTCCGCGTCGGCAGGAATGCATCAATAGACAATCAATTGTATTGAAGGGGATAGAGAGAAGGAGGACGATTTGGCTAAATCAAGTTAATTTGGGACAAAAGCAAATACGTGACTTTGTTTGGTGGTCGTGTAAGCATACACCCATACCTACCTATGACAATTCAAGGCATTCACAAACAATCACATAATAATAAGCATCTCAAACATTGCCGTGGGTTTGTATGGCTCCCGCTTGCATTAGTCTTCGTCGCATCTCCATGTAACGAAACTAATCTAATAAAGCCCTCCCACTAATTACTAAGATCCTATCTAATAATTAAGGGAAATAAATACATGTGATAAAATCCTAAAACCCGCCTAGGCCTTAGGGGCATGCAAGCCTCACAAGTTACATCAAGAATTAACCAATTAATTATCAAGGCACCTTAGGCCACATTACAAGCAATCACATGCATTCACAACATTTTACAACACACAAGGCATTGAAATCTTGAGCCATATCAAACCCACATCCTCCTACAAAAACAAGTTAGCACATATACAATATACATGATTCACTTGCTCTTAATTAATTTCATTAATTAGAATCTTTGTGCATACTTGTTGCTCAAGTTTTTTCGAATGCAAAGAAGGCTTAACCTTAACAACTAATTGTTTAAGCCCTTTTAAATTAAATCCAACCATCAAAACAGAAAGGAGGGTATTTAAGGAGTCTTTCTAATTAACCTTTCATCACATTGATTAATTAGAAATTATTTTAACTAATTAAAATACGAAATTCGGGGCCCGAAAAAATTCAAAATAATTCGGTCTCCAAAAAATCCGAAATAAATCCAGAGAACTCCTTACAAAGATTGTGGTTACCTGTAAAAATCTCAAGGAGAGATAAATTATCATCAGGGAGAACCAAAAAAGACAAATCCTCAAATTGTGCGCGAAGCACCGTTAGAGAAAATTCTGTTATGGGTCTCAACCTTTTGATCTGTATGATCATCCCCTTGATATTTTTCCAGCAAACAATTTACATAGAAAAATACTACATACAATAGGCTATCATTCCATGAAAAGAAAAATCACAAGTTATATTCAAGATCAACGAGATAACAAGCATTTAAGCAAGGTATCCTGTTCTGGAACAGACCGTCGACCAAAACGGTTTCACTCGGTTGAGGTATCAAATCTCAATGAAAATCTATGAAATTAATTTTCACAGATTCCAGACATAAAGGAGAACATTTCCATTTCAACACTTTTCCATAAAAGTTTCTCAATAAGTACAGTTTTTCAAAACAATCAGTTTGTTTGAAAAAACAGATCTGACAACTTCATCACTTTTCATCCTTGAACGCCCACATAATATCCGAAATATGCAACAAAATTTACATATCCAGAAAGAGCATCAAGTTTAGATTAATCCTATCTAAAATTTACAGGTACTTTGTATACAAACTTATTTGTTACCATCCACAACAACAGAACTGTGCAGCAGAATAACAGATCTGCGCACCGTTACCGTTTAAATCACTAAAAATTCATTTTACATCGAATTTCAATGATTCCAGTGGGAAAACGACCACAACTCAAAGGGCTACAACCTCCAATAAGAAGGAAAAAATTTCAGAGAGCTTTACACCACGAAAAACAAGCAACAAGACAGAAAACAGCCTTTCCAGGGCCAGCAAGCATGCACATCACTAATTAACTTAATTAATTACGAATTCTCACTTAATTAAGTGTGAAAAACCTTAAGCACGACCATAGCTCTGATACCACTGTTAGGAAATGCTCATATTTTAATTTTAGATTAATTACAACTAATTAATCACCATTAACAACAAGCAAATCAATAGATCTAGTGCTAAAGCAATCACACATCCAATCAAGAGAGAAAGGTAGGAGAAATTGTACCTCTCATGAAATCGCATTCATGAGGCTCGAATCCATGGCATGGGAATCGATGGCGTGCTTGCACCGCCTCTTCCACCACCAATAATCGCCTCTAGCCCACCAAGGACCCACCACCAAGCTCAAAGAGAATGCTAGTTCTCTTGAACCTCTTGCTAATCACCTTGCTTCTTCTAATTAACTATTTAATGGAGAGGAAGAGAGGTGGGATGCTCAACACATGAGCTTGGAAGGGAGAAGAGAAGGGGGCGGCTAGGGAGGCGCAAGGAGAGAGAAAGAGGATGGCTAGGGTTTCCTCTTGGAGACCCCCTTTATATAGCCAACAACTCTCATCCACCTTTCATACTATTTACAAGTATGTCATCCACCCTAAGAGGCCACCTAATGGGCTTTCTTGGGCCATCTTAATAAAAGGCCTTTATTCATTAATTCACCAATTAATGAATCCCCTTTAATTCTCTTTATTCTTCCTTAAATCGGGCCTTCAATTAACCAATTAAATAGAAGCCCAATTAGCTCAAACTAATTAAAGTAAGTTGAACATAATTAATTATTAACTCATTAATAATTAATCTATGATTAGCTAATGCATTAAATTGTTTTCATATGATCCTTTTAATTTAATTAATTATAACGGTTCATAACGGTATATAATTAATTAATTAACTTATCACATTTCACAATACACATTATTGTGAATAAACAATAAATGCACCAAGTGGTTAGAATCCTATTTGTGCGACCCTATTTGAGGATTTATACTATGTTGGCCATGGAAATAAATCGTTATTTATTTCCAATAATCATAAGCGGTATCTAGCAACACGTTATGATTCCCAATTCGTATAAATAATGTACAGCTACAATATCTCAATCCTGCATAAGAAATAAAAGTATTTTCTTGTTTGATTCTTATGTCACATGATATCCTTGTATAATCCAAGATAGGAATGTGTCATTCTTGCAGATTATACATTTCTTGATATAGAGTTGATTGTACAAGTTGGCCAAACAATCCAAACTCCATCAAGGGGCCCAAACAGATATCATCACTCATTAAGTATATTAATGAGGGACATACGGTTTTCTTGATAAACAACTTTTCCCCGCACAATTCAAGAGAACATAAATAAAGTCCTTATAGCAGCCTTTATCAGGAATCAACGTTAGACGATATTTATTGAACCTATCCTCATGTGGAAAAGGTGAACATCTCAAACATAGAATCAAACTCATATGAAATAAACAATGACACTTAACACAATCCAAATGTTTATTTCATTGGGTCAAGTCCTGTACTATGTTCTACAACATATACATATGCAATTAAGTTGGTAACTCCTTACCTATGATTTGTAGAACTTAATCATCGCTTAACTTGCATACTAATCTTTTATGATAATTAATGTTCCTTGTTAATTATCAAGATTATGGACGATTTAGATTTATTATTGTCATTCTAATGAATGATCCACAGAGATCCACAATTCAGATCCTCAACCTGAATGATCTGTCAATAATAAACTCTAGGAACAAATGATCAAATATCATCATTAACATAAACTAAGAAAATAAGTCATTAAATATTGACTTCTAGGACATAACTCCAACACAAACAAGCCCTAGATCGAGCTATAAAGTAACTAAATAAACTTGTTTGAGCACTTATGCCTACTGCTCGGACCGAGTAAGGTCTTTGCTCGGGTCGAGCAGGTGGTATTTGCTTGGTTTATTTGTTAAGTTATGAAAGTAACTTGATCGATATTTCCGAGTCCAAACTAAAGTGAAATCCGAGTCCTAAGACGCCCCTTTTATCCTGCTATTAAACCCCAAAAATTTACTATTGTTTGTTAGTCAAATCCTTTTAACAAAAGACTCAAAAATATCCCTTAGTTAGTTTATTTTTGCAATTGTTTTTTTTGTCTTGTTATTTATTTACAGTTATTTGATCCAAAATTCACTAAAAATCATCTGTCTAGATTTTGAGAACAAATAAGTCTAGTATTCATTAATCCGTCCCTTGGGTTCGACCCTTAAGCTTTACCAGAACGACTAGTGAGGTAAATCATAGGTATAAATTTATTTGACCTAGGATTTTAATCCTTCATCACCCGCAAGAGGAGAGGGAATCGGAGTGGTCAAGAGATACTCCTTCTTTTGAAACCTAAGGGCAAGCCTAAGGTTGCGGTGCCAATCCAAGAAATTGGCACCATTGAAGGCAAGCTTCTCTTTTTCAAGAAGAGAACGTAGCGTAAAAGACGAGGAAGACATCTACAACAATATCAAAATTTAAGGTCATTTAGTTTATGCTTTTTGTTTTAACTTCCATAAATTAAAACTTCCACTACATTAAATTAATGTCCCTAAATGTAATGGATTTCCAAGTCTCCTACTTTCGTTGAAATGATGACGGCATCGGCACAACATCAAGACAACTAATATAGGGTAGGTTCTCTTTAACCGATCATACAACTTTATGATCCTTGGTTCGCATCGCAAACTTCGTCCCAATGTCCAATCTGATTAGGGTCCATTGAAAAGTAACTTCTCTCTATTTGCTCCTTGCAAATCTGATTTACACCCCGACAACAATGATGGAGCAGGAGTACGATGTCCGCGTCGGCGGAATGTATCAATAAACAATCAATTGTCTTGAAGGGGATAGAGAGAAGGAGGACGAATTAACTTAATCGTATTTGGGACAAAACAATTATGTGACTCATGTTTGGTGGTCATGTAAGCATACACCCATACCTACCTGTGACAATTCAAGGCATTCACAAACAATCACATAACATAAGCATCTCAAACATTGTTGTGGATTTGTATGGCTCCCGCTTGCATTAGTCTTCGTCGCATCTCCATGTAACGAAACTAATCTAATCAAACCCTCCCACTAATTACTAAGATCATATCTACTAATTAAGAGAAATAAATACATGTGATAAAATCCTAAAACTCACCTAGGCCTTAGGGGCATGCAAGCCTCACAAGTTACATCAAGAATTAATCAATTATTAATTATTAAGGCACCTTAGGCCACATTACAAGCAATCACATGCATTCACAACATTTTACAACACACAAGGTATTGACATCTTGAGCCATATCAAACCCACATCCTCCTACAAAAACAAGTTAGCACAATATACAAATATATGTCTAAGTTGTTCATAACTAGTGAGCTCTTAAGTGTCTTTGCGTATTGTTTGCTAATTTGTGTTTTTCCATGCAAAGAGAGTTTAACATTCAAACAACTAATTGTTTAAACTCTTTGATAAAATTAACATTAAAAAAATCCAATGGATGACAACAAGGAGAGTTCTAATCAACTTATCAACTAATTGATTAATTAGAACGAACTGTTAGAAAGTGTCATAAATTCATTTATTCTACCATTAGAACAAAGAAACACACAATCGTGCAAAGGACCTAGTGCAAAACATCGAATCGGCACCAAAAATCAAGAGAGAAAGAGGAGGATGTTATACCTCTCACAAATCGTTCTTGTGAGGTTGTCTAAGGCGTGAGAATGGATGGCGTGCACTCCGCGCCTTCTTCTCCTTCCTCTAATCCACCAAGAAGCTTCTCCACCTCTCAAAAACTTGTGCTAGCAAGCTTTTAGAGCAACCAAACCGTAATCGCAATTAACACCTTAATTATGTGGCTAATCCCAACACATGGGCCCTAACAAACAAAGGATGAGAGCTCCTCTAATGGAGATTTCGAAAATCTCCAAGGAGGAGGAAGGTGGCGGCTAGGGTAAGAGGGAAGAGAGGAGAGAGAAAGTTGGATGAGAGGCCACCCCTTGGGGTCTATTTATAGAGCTCTCATTCCTCTTCTAAACTTCAACCAAATTACAAGGGTGCCATTCACCCTAGCCGAAACCTATATGGGCTATAGGCCCAATTCACCAAATGGTGAATTCATCTCTTATAGGCTCACTAATTCAATTAAGTAATGGCCCTATTAATTGCTTGTTATTTTGGGCTTAATTAGACTTAGCAATTTAAAGCCTATATATTCAATATAATTCTAACAATTATATTAAATATAGTTGAGACTATTTAATTATCAAATTGATGATAATTAACAATAGGTTGGTTTATGTATTAATTTATTCTAATATGATCTTCTTGATATAATTAATTATAGCGGTTCATAACAGTATATAATTAATTAATCAACCCATCATGTTTTGTATTCTCCAATACAAATAATTAATACACGTGTGGTTCAGGTTCTATTTGTGTGACCTTTTTGAGGATTTATGCTACATTGGCCATGGAGAATAAATCGTTATTTATTTCCATTAATCATAAGCGGTATCTAGCAACACGTTATGATTCCCAATTCGCATAAATAGTGTACAGCTACAACATCTCAATCCTGCATAAGAAATAAAAGTATTTCCTTGTTTGATTCTTATGTCACATGATATCCTTGTATAATCCAAGATAGGAATGTGTCACTCTTGCAGATTATACATTTCTTGATATAGAGATGATTGTACAAGTTGCTAGCAAACAATCCATCTCCATCAAGGGGCCCAAACAGATATCATCGCTCACTAGGTAAACTAATGAGGGACATACGATTTTCTTGATGAACAACTTTTCCCCGCACAATTCAAGAGAACATAAATAAAGTCCGTATAGCAGCCTTTATCAGGAATCAACGTTAGACGATATTTATAGAACCTATCCTCATGTGGAAAAGCTGAGCATCTCAAACTTAGAATCAACAACATATGAAATAAACAATGACACATAACACAATCCATATGTTTATTTCATTTGGGTCAAGTCCTGTACTATGTTCCACAACATATACATATGCAATTAAGTTGGTAACTCCTTACCTATGATTTGTAGAACTTAATCATCGCTTAACTTGCATACTAATCTTTTATGATAATTAATGTTCCTTGTTAATTATCAAGATTATGGACGATTTAGATTTATTATTGTCATTCTAATGAATGATCCACAGAGATCCACAATTCAGATCCTCAACCTGAATGATCTGTCAATAATAAACTCTAGGAACAAATGATCAAATATCATCATTAACATAAACTAAGAAAATAAGTCATTAAGTATTGACTTCTAGGACATAACTCCAACAATCTCTCACTTGGCCTAGAGTCAATCAATAGTGACTTCTAGCCAGTGAAGAATTTAGAACAATGTCATATATCCATATATACACATGTCTCGAACCTCAAAAGATATAATACGCTTAAAGCAAGTTACTCATACGTCCATCACGCATGGATGCACAACTGCATCTCGTATACCGCTTAAGGTAGAGGTTAAGTTAGAGTGTTCGCTGTGTCCGCGAACCTATCCAATTTTGTTTGACCCTATATACATATATACTCCTATATATGTGTTCTTGATCGTCATCATGTGAGATCAAGTGACATCGTCATAGATCTTAGTTGGATCACCAATTTAATATTGGGTTCTTCAAGTTTAAGCTATGGTTCGAGATGCATAGAACCATATTAGCTTGAATGAGAACTTCACGATCCATACTACATTCTTTCATTGCTTCACAAGTTGCTATATATTTTTGTTTTGGTGACGGAAACGGTTGTAATATCCCATTTAGAACACCTTCTAAATTTACAACACCACATTAAACAAAATATGTAGCTCAATTGTATTTATATCAATCTTTCGAAAACTAGCATCAATATAACAATTTATATGAGCTTTCTTTCATCTTGTCAGATGAAAAACATATCACCCTTTCTCATAAGATACTCGAGGATATTCTTGATTATTATCCAAATGTGTTTTTCTTTGTATCCAGTTGACAACTGCTTGTCATACTCCTTGGGTACAACACATAGGGGCATGTGCATAAGTATGGCGTACGTAATGAAACTCATAACAGAAGGATGCTCGAATTGTATCGTGCACTCTTCTCGAATTGAGTTGCAACACACCGAGTCGAACTCAAGTGTATGCCATACAACGTGGTTAGACATCCTTTACAGGAGTCTATCTTTTCGTGTAACTAGAACACTTTGTCATTATATGCACATTTTGCTCAAACCTGACATCCATCATAATCTATCTCCATAGATTTTGTTTCATTGGATTTAGGTGACTTGCCCAAGTTCTCTATTGAGAAAACATTCTCCAATGAGATCTTGACAATATTCATTTTCTTAATGTTATTCCCAATTAATGTCTTGTATCTTGTACAATACACGTAACACAATCATGCTCCCACTGACTATCTTGTCTGTAGAAGATATCTTTTTGACGAAGTTCAACTCCTTGACTTCCTTTTCGAAATGTTTATTCCAATTTCCACAATACTTGTTTCAATCCATTAATGGATCCTTAAAGCATATATATGTTTCTAACAATACAACACATCCTCGGTTTATGTCAAATACACAACAACTTCCTTCATTCAATCGAAGAAGACGGTTTTGATGTATCTTTCCATATATCTATATATACGAAATATAACTATTGTTAGAATGATCTTTATTGACTTATACACAGCTACAAGCGAGAAGCCGTGTTTTGTACATGGTCAACTTGTTATCGACTTAGACATGGCATCAATCATGAAATTGTGCTTTGTACATAGTCGACTTGCTATCCATATCTATCTTTCCTTTAAAGATCCAAATGTTCTAGATGGATCGCTCCTTCTTGAACATCAATCAAGGTCTATACCTTGTTGTTATGTATATGGATTGCACTTAAAGATCATACAGATTCAAACCATACTTGTGGAATCGGGTCTTTCCATCACTTTTGTATTTATCAACGGATCCTCATATGTCAAGTACGAGGATGTTGTGAAGCCTATGTACTTTTCAGTTTAGGCAATTCACTCTCGTTGCTCTTTGTAGGATTGGTGCTTGAGGTCAACAAACTACTTCTACAACATCTTGTAGAGTAAGTTCTTGATCCTAATATATTGCACGAGTTTCTCGAACATCATCCATTTGTGAGATGTTTGAGTACTCTTTAGAAGCAAACGTGCTTATAAACTTCTTCCTTTCACTACTACTTGTGAATTAAGTTCCGCTCAACTCCCACTAAACACCATGTATGGACTGACAAGTTTCCCATAAAGATACTTCTTGTAGTGACGCATAAACTCCTTTAATGCTCACTTTACTCCCACTACTTCTTCTTGAGAATGTTATTCCTTAAGATTTTGATTAGCAACAACTACTTTGTTCTTATCACATTCGTAGAAGTAGTACCTTTCGGTTAATTCAAGATATCCTACAAAATATTAAACGTCTTATTCGGGTTCAAGCTTATCAATCAATCGAACCTTGAAATAAGCTTTTCAACACCAAATCTTGAGAAATAATATACCTAGAGATCGAATCTCGTAAGATATCTTTCTCAATAGACTTCGATGGAATTTTTTATTCAGTGTAAACAATATTGTCCTCAAACACAAATCCCTTACATGAGTCGAACAATTCAATTTGATTTATTACCGATCGAACTATATCAAACAATGTTCGATACCTTCATCCTTGGATACATTTTTCAATGTTTCTCATGGAACGAGTAGTGAAACGTATTTCATACTCTTTAGGTAATATATCAAACTATATGACTTAACTATTTACCGTGATCCATCTTAAGACTTTTGCTTTTATTGAATAGTTTTTCAACTTTACACTTGAAATCATTTTGATCTTGTCAAAAGATTCATACTTATACCATATCAAATAGATATGTTAATATCTACAATGATCGTTGGTCAAGTGGTAAAGTGTCAACAACCTTTCAATTGCACGAGTCCTATAGGTCTATATACATCAATATGTATAAGTCTTAATAAAGTTACTTGTCCTTTAAACCTTCGTAGTTCAAAGATGCTTTTGTCATTTAACAAACACGATTCGCATGGATTTCAATTGATTTGCAATCGAATTGATTTACGAGCTTCACGTTACGTAGACTCTCATAATGCGATTCTTGTTTATATTCGACCAAGCGACTAATTTACATAAAAGTCAAATACTTTATGTAAAGTCTTACACATTTGTCATTCAAAATTTGTTTATCTATTTCAAGCAAATTCAATCAAGATGCATGAAATCTTATATACAAATTTATAACAATAAGAGAACAACATTTCTCTATTACAAAACATGATCATCCATCATCAAATATGAAACGGAGATAAAGTTTTATGAGATGTTTGGAATAAGGTATATAACCTCAAATTCCTAAACAAACTCTTTAGTTAGTAAAGATAACTCTACGTATTCAATGGTAGGGGCTTAGACGTATAAGCCATTTCCAAAACGGAGTTTACTTTACTTATCTCGAAGTTTCTCTTATTCATCATTGCCTACATATTTCGTTAAATGCGAGCACATGAACTAGCACCTAATTACTAGTGTGAATTAGAGATAGTGAGATAATTTTGAACGACAAATATCTTAAGGTTTAGAACATCATGGTATATCAGACAACCTTTCAAATGCCTCCCATAAATGGCAAATGAAACATCTCATGTGACACACGGTCACTAGTGAGGGTCTCAAAGTTTCAACTCATATCTTGGTGAAGTATTCCTTTAATACTTAACCAATTACTTTTAGCACTAACAAGTGTGTGAACAATATATCCTTTATCCATAGAAAGAGATTGTATGACAATATCAACAATCCTTGATATTGGAGATCTTAATATCTCTAGTTATCAATTAGCTACTCAAACCTTTCGGTTCACAAGCTAATGAAATGTTTATCTTCTTATAAGAAGAGTCTCTTGGTTAATTCACACTCTATTACTCTATCATAAATGATTTAGTCTATATTTACTTTCTCTAAGAACACCTTCTTGAGTAAATGGATGAGAGTGTAGAAGTCTAGTCTAGTCCTTATGAATTCTCCAATTCAAAGGTCTAGAACTTCTAAAAGGATATAAGCATTCGCTTTATTGAATAATTTTCGTCGAAACTAATCAATCATTGCGAAGCTATGTTCGGGAAGTCGAGGAACGTTTTGGGATTAAACATGCACAAGTTTCTCCTTTCCAAGAACATGTCTTAGAAATCGGTGTTACTTCTCCAAGTAAATACATTAGAAACGAGCTTGTTGTTTTTCAAAGATTGATCGCAACGAAATTAACATATTTAATATCTATAACAATTTCAATTTAAGGTCATTTAGTTTATGCAATGTTTTGTTTATAATGATAAACAAAACTCCCACTACATTTATTTAAAGTCCCTAATGTAGTCGGTTTCCAAGATCCTCATTTTCGTTGAAATAGAGGACAGCGTCGGCATGACACCTAAAATAACTAGATAAGGTAGGTTCTCCAACCAATCATATCTTGTCCATATGATTCTTGTTTTGTGAGATATCATAAGTATATCCACAAACTTCGTCCCAACGTCCAATCCGAGTGGGTCCGTTGTAAAGCAACCTCTCTCTATTTGCTCCTAGTAAATCCGATTTACACCCCGACTATAATGATGGACTACGATGTCCGTGTCGGCAGGAATGCATCAATAGACAATCAATTGTATTGAAGGGGATAGAGAGAAGGAGGACGATTTGGCTAAATCAAGTTAATTTGGGACATAAGCAATTACGTGACTTTGTTTGGTGGTCGTGTAAGCATACACCCATACCTACCTATGACAATTCAAGGCATTCACAAACAATCACATAACATAAGCATCTCAAGCATTGTCGTGGATTTGTATGGCTCCCGCTTGCAACGAGACTAATCTAATCAAGCCCTCCCACTAATTACTAAGATCCTATCTAATAATTAAGGGAAATAAATACATGTGATAAAATTCCTAAAACCCCGCCTAGGCCTTAGGGGCATGCAAGCCTCACAAGTTACATCAAAATTAACCAATTAATTATCAAGGCACCTTAGGCCACTTTACAAGCAATCACATGCATTCACAACATTTTACAACACACAAGGCATTGACATCTTGAGCCATATCAAACCCACATCCTCCTACAAAACAAAGTTAGCACATATACAATATACATGATTCACTTGCTTTTAATTAATTTCATTAATTAGAATCTTTGTGCATACTTGTTGCTCAAGTTTTTCGAATGCAAAGAAAGGCTTAACCTTAACAACTAATTGTTTAAACCCTTTTAAATTAAATCCAACCATCAAAACAGAAAGGAGGGTATTTAAGGAGTCTTCTAATTAACCTTTCATCAAATTGATTAATTAGAAATTATTTTAACTAATTAAAATACGAAATTCGGGGCCCGAAAAAATTCAAAATAATTCGGTCTCCAAAAAATCCAAAATAAATCCAGAGAACTCCTTACAAAGATTGTGGTTACCTGTAAAAAACTCAAGGAGAGATCAATTACCATCAGGGAGAACCAAAAAAGACAAATCCTCAGATTGTGCGCGAAGCACCGTTAGAGAAAATTCTGTTATGGGTCTCAACCTTTTGATCTGTATGATCATCCCCTTGATATTTTTCCAGTAAACAATTTACATAGAAAATACTACATACAATAGACTATCATTCCATGAAAAGAAAAACCCCAAGTTACATTCAAGATCAATGAGATAACAAGCATTTAAGCAAGGTATCCTGTTCTGGAACAGACCGTCGACCAAAAAGGTTTCACTCGGTTGAGGTATCAAATCTCAATGAAAATCTATGAAATTAATTTTCACAGATTTCAGACTTAAAGGAGAACATTTCCATTTCAACACTTTTCCATAAAAGTTTCTCAATAAGTACAGTTTTTCAAAACAATCGGTTTGTTTGAAAAAACAGATCTGACAACTTCATCACTTTTCATCCTTGAACGCCCACATAAGATCCGAAATATGCAACAAAATTTACATATCCAGAAAGAGCATCAAGTTTAGATTAATCCTATTTAAAAGTTACAGGTACTTTGTATACAAACTTATTTGTTACCAACCACAACAACAGAACTGTGCAGCAGAATAACAGATCTGCGCACCGTTACCGTTTAAATCACTAAAAATTCATTTTACATCGAATTTCAATAATTCCAGTGGAAAAACGACCACAACTCAAAGAGCTACAATCTCCAATAAGAAGGAAAAAATTTCAGAGAGCTTTACATCACGAAAAACAAGCAACAAGACAGAAAACAGCCTTTCCAGGGCCAGCAAGCATGCACATCACTAATTAACTTAATTAATTACGAATTTCTCACTTAATTAAGTGCCAAAACAGTAAGCACAGCCATGAGCTCTGATACCACTGTTAGAAAGTGTCATAAATTCATTTATTCTACCATTAGAACAAAGAAACACACAATCGTGCAAAGGACCTAGTGCAAAACACCGAATCGGCACCAAAAATCAAGAGAGAAAGAGGAGGATGTTATACCTCTCACAAATCGTTCTTGTGAGGTTGTCCAAGGCGTGGGAATAGATGGCGTGCACTCCGCGCCTTCTTCTCCTTCCTCTAATCCACCAAGAAGCTTCTCCACCTCTCAAAAACTTGTGCTAGCAAGCTTTTAGAGCAACCAAACCTTAATCGCAATTAACACCTTAATTATGTGGCTAATCCCAACACATGGGCCCTAACAAACAAAGGATGAGAGCTCCTCTAATGGAGATTTCGAAAATCTCCAAGGAGGAGGAAGGTGGCGGCTAGGGTAAGAGGGAAGAGAGGAGAGAGAAAGTTGGATGAGAGGCCACCCCTTGGGGTCTATTTATAGAGCTCTCATTCCTCTTCCAAACTTCAACCAAATTACAAGGGTGCCATTCACCCTAGCCGAAACCTATATGGGCTATAGGCCCAATTCACCAAATGGTGAATTCATCTCTTATAGGCTCACTAATTCAATTAAGTAATGGCCCTATTAATTGCTTGTTATTTTGGGCTTAATTAGACTTAGCAATTTAAAGCCTATATATTCAATATAATTCTAACAATTATATTAAATATAGTTGAGACTATTTAATTATCAAATTGATGATAATTAACAATAGGTTGGTTTATGTATTAATTTATTCTAACATGATCTTCTTGATATAATTAAATATAGCGGTTCATAACAGTATATAATTAATTAATCAACCCATCATGTTTTGTATTCTCCAATACAAATAATTAATACACGTGTGGTTCAGGTTCTATTTGTGTGACCTTTTTGAGGATTTATGCTACGTTGGCCATGGAGAATAAATCGTTATTTATTTCCATTAACCATAAGCGGTATCTAGCAACACGTTATGATTCCCAATTCGCATAAATAGTGTACAGCTACAACATCTCAATCCTGCATAAGAAATAAAAGTATTTCCTTGTTTGATTCTTATGTCACATGATATCCTTGTATAATCCAAGATAGGAATGTGTCACTCTTGCAGATTATACATTTCTTGATATAGAGATGATTGTACAAGTTGCTAGCAAACAATCCATCTCCATCAAGGGGCCCAAACAGATATCATCGCTCACTAGGTAAACTAATGAGGGACATACGATTTTCTTGATGAACAACTTTTCCCCGCACAATTCAAGAGAACATAAATAAAGTCCGTATAGCAGCCTTTATCAGGAATCAACGTTAGACGATATTTATAGAACCTATCCTCATGTGGAAAAGCTGAGCATCTCAAACTTAGAATCAACAACATATGAAATAAACAATGACACATAACACAATCCATATGTTTATTTCATTTGGGTCAAGTCCTGTACTATGTTCCACAACATATACATATGCAATTAAGTTGGTAACTCCTTACCTATGATTTGTAGAACTTAATCATCGCTTAACTTGCATACTAATCTTTTATGATAATTAATGTTCCTTGTTAATTATCAAGATTATGGACGATTTAGATTTATTATTGTCATTCTAATGAATGATCCACAGAGATCCACAATTCAGATCCTCAACCTGAATGATCTGTCAATAATAAACTCTAGGAACAAATGATCAAATATCATCATTAACATAAACTAAGAAAATAAGTCATTAAGTATTGATTTCTAGGACAACTCCAACACGAACACCTTTCATTCAACGGGACCCGAAAAAATCAAGAAATTTTTTGGTCTCCAAAAATTTCAGAAAAAATCATGAGCAATCCTTATTAAGAGACAAACTACCTGTTCAAATTTCAGGAAGAAATCATTTAGCAATCGGGAGAACCAAAATTATCAAACTTCAGGTTGTGTATTAAAATACCGGTTTGAAGTTTCAGGTTTTTGGCCTCAACCTTTTGGACTGTTTGACCATCTTCCAAAAACTTTTAATGCAAAACAATTTTACAGTAAACAATCACAAGTACAAAGCTAGTAACCATGAAAGATTTCCAATTTTACTCATTCAAAATCATCAAGTTTAAGGAGTTTGAATACAAGTCCCCTGTTCTGGAACAGCACGTCGACGAAATTGATTTTGAGTGGTTGGGGTACCAAAACTGGTCCGATTGACATGAAATTAATTTTTATGGATTCAGGAATTCAAAAGGAAGTTTTATATTTAAACACTTTTTCTATAAAAAGTCTCAATCAATACCAGTTTTCAAAAAAATCTAATCGGTACAGAAAACCAATCAGACCGTTCTTGTCTTTCATTGCTTCAAAAAATAGAAAGACTTCGATCCATACCATCAAATTGGTATGGAAGGAATTACTCCAAATCTAATTCATTCCTAGCCAATAAAATTAGGGTCTCTTTATCAAGATAACTTAGATAATGCCCACAAAACTCAGATCTGGTCGCACAAGAACCAGTCCTGCGCACCGTCACGAGAAAATTCACTAAAAATCCGTAACAACTCGGATTAAAGTGAAACCATGGAGAAATGCTCAAAATTTATCCCTCTTTCAAATCCATCAAAAGAAAAAATCAAATCGAAAGCTCTGCTATGCGAAAAACACAGAAAATCTCGGAAAAAACAGAGTTTCAGATAGCAAACAAAGGCAGCAACTTAATTACTCAACTAATTACACATTTCTCATCTAATTAATGCACAAAATGTATTAAAACCGACCATGTGTTCTGATACCACTGTTAGGAAGTGTTTAATTCCATTTTTGTGCCATCAAATAGTAAGAAATCACAACTAAACACAAGGGATCTAGGTTTCAATCATCATTCACAAGCATTTCAAGATGAGAGTGTAGGAAGAATTATACCTCTCGCAAATGTTCTTGTGAGGTTCGATCCAAATCACTTGAAGCCGGTGGCGTGCTCTCCAATACCGTCTTCCCTCCTTTGATGGCGCCAACCCCGAGTCCACACAAAATTTTATCAAGTTCTAAAGTCTAGTGCTAGCTCGACTAGAGAACAAGTCTAAACCCCGAGTTAACTTCTCTTCTAATTATCTTATAATTAATTTAAAGCTAATTCTCAACACATGAGACCCTATTTAATACAATAATAGAGCACAAATTTTAGATCTGAAATTTTGCTCTTTCTTGAGCTAAATGGAGGCTAGGAGAGAGGAGAGAGAGAGGTGAAATGGTTGCCCTAATTTCTACCCAGGGGGGTTTATATAGACCATGCTCTACCTAACCTAGGGGGGACCACTCCCTTCCCTTGTGGCCGGCCTAGAAGTGGGCTTTGAAGCCCATTTCGATGGTCTAAGCATTCTCTCTTATCTCCTTTAGTTATTGCATTAAATCTCGGCCCAAATTGACATATCAAAAGATAGTCCAAAATATTGATATAATTCTGATAATTAAATCAATTGTGATGAGATAAAATAATTATCAAATACTTGACAATTATTATTTGGTTTAGACAATACATTAAATTTGTTTCATATGATCCATTTGAAATAATTAATCATAACGGTTTATAATTAATTATTCAACTTATCATATTTTGTATTCTCTAATACAAATAAACTAATATAATGTGCTATTGATTAAGAGCTTTGTTTTCGTGTGACCCTTTGAGGATTTATACTATGTTGGCCATGGAAATAAATATTATTTATTTCCAATAATCATAAGCGGTATCTAGCAACACGTTATGATTTCCAATTCGTATAAATAATGTACCGTTACAATATCTTAATCCTGCATAAGAAATATAATTATTTCCTTGTCTGATTCTTATGTCACATGAAATCTTTGTATAATCCAAGATAGGAATGTGTCATTCTTGCAGATTATACATTTCTTGATCTAGAGTTGATTGTACAAGTTGGCCAAACAATCCAAACTCCATCAAGGGGCCCAAACAGATATCATCACTCATTAAGTATATTAATGAGCGACATACGGTTTTCTTGATGAACAACTTTTCCCCGCACAATTCAAGAGAACATAAATAAAGTCCTTATTGCAGCCTTTATCAGAAATCAACGTTAGACGATATTTATTGAACCTATCCTCATGTGGAAAAGGTGAACATCTCAAACTTAGAATCAAACTAACATGAAATAAACAATGACACTTAACACAATCCAAATGTTTATTTCATTGGGTCAAGTCATGTACTATGTTCTATAACATATACATATGCAATTAAGTTGGTAACTCCTTACCTATGATTTGTAAAACTTAATCATCGCTTAACTTGCATACTAATCTTATTTGATAATTAATGCTCCTTGTTAATTATCAAGATTATGGACATCTTTAGATTTATTATTGTCATTTAAGAACAAATGAGTTATAGAGATCTACAATTCAGATCCTCAACCTGAATGATCTATCAATAAATAAATCAAGGAACAAATGATAAAATATCATCAATAACATAAACCACAGAAGTAACCAAAATGATTGGCTTCTAGGACATAACTCCAACACTTATCATATTTTCGCAATACTCGCTATTGCAAATAAATAAATAATGCACGTATGGTTAAAGTTCTATTTGTGTGACCCTTTGATGATTTATGCTATGTTGGCCATGGAAATAAATCAATATTTATTTCCAATAATCACAAGCGGTATCTAGCAACACGTTATGATTCCCAATTCGCATAAATGAATAATGTACTAATAGAATCATCTAATCCTGCATAAGAAATGAGTTTCTTATTGTTTTGATTCCTATGTCAAATGATATTCTTGCATAATCCAAGATAGGAATGTGTCATTCTTGCAGATTATACGTTTCTTGATCTAGAGATGATTGCACAAGTTGCTAGCAAGCAATCCATCTCCATCAAGGGGCCCAGTAGATATTATCGCTCATCAGTTGAACTAATGAGGGACATATGGTTGTCTTGATAAACAGTTTTTTCCCGCACAATTCAAGTGAACATAAATAAAGTCTGTATAGCAGCCCTTATCAGGAATCAGCGGTAGACGATATTTATAGAACCTATCCTCATGTGGAAAAACTGAACCATCTCAAACTTGAAACCAAACACTGATAAAATAAATAATGACACTTAACACAATCCATATATTTATTTTATCAGGGTCATATCCTGTACTATGTTCTAGTAACATATACATATGCAATTAAGTTAGTAACTCCTTACTTATGATTTGTAGAACTTAATAATCGCTTAACTTACATACTAGTCTTATATGATAATTAATGTTCCTTGTTAATTATCAAGACTATGGACAGTTTCGATTTATTATTGTCATTTACTATTAAATGAAATACAGTGATCTACAATTCAGATTCTCAACCTGAATGAACTGTCAATAATAAAATGGAACAAATGATCAAATATCATCAATAGCATAAACTAAATAATTAAGTCATTAAATATTGACTTCTAGGACATAACTCCAACAGATGTCAGCGTGACATTAGCAATCAAGTCATATTCATTTCACGGATCAATGGAAGCCTCTATTTTTAGATTTCACATTAAATATAGCTTACTTTTATATTATTTAGGTTTAGGTATCTTTAAAAAATCATTTGGCTATATATAAAAATTTATATGCAAGCTCGCATAAATATGGAGGATTTAGGAATATAAAAATTTTTAATTATAGAATTATAAAATATTTTAAATATTTTGATTAATCTCATAAATTAAATGTACATAATAGTTTCATTTTTTTTATTGTTTGGAGATCTTGAAAAATTCATTTGGCTATGAAAATTTATAAACTTACTCACAGGTATATAAAAAAATTTAGTGATATGAAATTTTATAATTTTAAATAATTTTAAATAATTTTCAGAATCTTATAAGATATTTTAAATAATTTTTTGAATCTTATAAAAATTGAATATCCATAATTTCAAAAATATTATTAGGTTTTTAAATTTTCAAAGAATTACAAATTTATTAGTGCGTGGAATTTTATATAAATGATCAAAAAATTGTAACAAATCCAATCATTCCATAGAGATATTTTTAATCTAATCATATTAATTTTTTGGAGATATAAAATATGTGGTGCTTTTTAATTATTTGTGGACATTTATTAATTCAATTGGCCACAAAATTTTGTATCTTTCATCGCAAAAATATGAAATACCCAATAATATATAATTTTGAATAATAGATTTCTAAAATATTTTCTTCGAATTTCTAAATCTCATGACTAAATTCTATTGTTTCAGAAATATATTATGTTTTTCAAAACTACATGATTGCAATAAAGATAGTTTTGATGCATGGTTAAATGTCATGCTAAGTCATGTATTCCTTATTTCTTGCTTCCTCATTTTCATCATATATTATGAATTACGATGTTTAACTCATTGCCATCATGCCATGCACCTATTCAAACCCTTGAGATAATTCCATAATTCATGATTCAATTGATTAGAGAAAAACGTAATAGAACAGTAAAATTGTGACATTGAAGGAAATCAATGATTATAGTGAAAAATACAAAATTTGTAGAGAACCGACTTCATGACTTTATATTATTTTATTAAAAGGTTCACACTATATATACATTGAATAAATTAAAAGATGTATAAATAAAGAGACATCAATCAATAGAAAAAACAAAATTTATATTATTTTTACCCTGTTAAGAGATTGCTGATAGTTACTAGAGCAAACCCAATGATTGATGTTATATTTCTCAACAACCCTATAAGTTGCTTCTTCTCTACAAATTTTTTTTTTTAAAAAAAAGAAGAAGTGAAGTTGACATATTGGTTTCAAGAATAATAGAAAGGCCTTCAAGTTGGAAACTACAGAATTTATTTCATCTTCTACCAAAAATAAAACAAGAGCTTCAAAAAGTGTGAAACCTTGGTTCTAGTCTTTTATTATTTTTATTTTTTTATGAACATTTATACTTAAGACTTTGTTTTAAAGTAAAACAAGGTCATCAAGTGAAATTAATAACGAATCTAGAGTATAAACATTAAAACCAAAAACAAGGGCAGAGAGGTTGCACTACTAGCATATAGTATATGCTCATTGTGTTTTCTGAAATATAACACAACATAAAATTTATGCTTCAATTTACGCAGATATGTACAACTAATATTCAATCAAAATAAATAAATAAAGAAAATATTTATGTCTTATATGTAGCCTCTACCTTAATTCTAAGTAGAGATTAGGCTATATATTATGATTGGAAATTAGAAGAGATTTAGTTATATACTTATATTGCAACCATAGATCATGAAGTCCCATGAAGTTCTCTAAGTCTAACACAAGTCAGACCGTATTACTTTTCCCATTAAACGGTCCGGGCATATTTATGAAAAAAAAATGAACTAACTACTTTGAAGTTTCGGATATTGTAAGTTTCCTTCAAAAAAAATAAAGATATTAAGTATGATTAAAATATGGGAAAATTAGATTTATGCCACTCTAAAGTTGAAAATTTAGAAAAATGCCACTCTAAACTTAAATCTTTAAAAAATGCCACTCTAAATTCAATTAAATTAGAAAAATGCCACTTTTACCGTATAAATCATCCCTTTCTATACCTATATTTTCGTATTGACTAAAATACCCCTCTTCCTTCTCTCCCTTATCTCTCCCTCATCTCTCCCCTCTCTGCTTAAAAAAAAAAAACGTCCGTCTAAGATAAAAATAAAACTCTACGAAATAAAGGAAACAATTTAATATTTCCTAGAGCATTCTTTTAATTTTAATTTTAATTTTGTTTGTTGTTTCACATACAAAATTGTTAAAATATCTAATTTATCAACTGTTTATCTAATTTTGCTTACCTATATTGGGACGAGGTTGCTTCATCAAGGATTTTAGTGAATTCAAATTTTTTTATTAATTCGTCTATGCTCAATTGACTCGGATCTCCTCCAGAAATTTTATTAATTCATCTCGGTTCTATTGATTCGGATATCCTCTGGAAATTTTATTAATTTTTCTTGGCTCAATTTATCAATTGATTCTGATCTCCTCCAGAAATTTTATTAACATGAACTCGTCGTGTTCCTTTGTGTCAACATATATATTAAATACTGTGGAAATATATTAATTTAGGCCACATATTGATGGTCTTGCCTATGAAAATTAAAATCTAAGCTCAGTCCTCTAATCGAGATCATATATCAGCAACGACTGATGCAATGGATATGGAGAGAAGCAAGAGAAGAAAGGGGGCAATTCAGTCAATACAAGAAATTAGATATGAAAATAGATGATTTATACGGTACAAGTGGCAAATTTCTAATTTAATTAGATTTGTGGTGGCAATTTTCTAAGACTTAATTTTGGAGTGGCATTTTTCTAAATTCTCAATTTTGGAGTGGCACAAAACTAATTTCCCCTTAAAATATTGTTTGCAGTTAGAGAAGTAAAAAAAAGTATTCAAAATTATAAAAACCAGAGTAAACCAAACCGATTCAACCGGGCGGAAGAACGGCCTGATCAAAATCAAACCAAGCAAACTGGACCCAAGAGCGGAGTCAATGGTCATGTCAAAGCAAAACGCAAACCTTACCAGCTTGCCTTACACGGCCACAATCCTTCTCTGTTCGGATGCTTCTTCATATCATTCCATTCATCTATTGGGAGACCCGAGACTCGGATCCTCTGGTCAGCAGATCAGTGCAGACCACCTAGTCGGCACGTGATTCGAGCCGTCCGATTTAATCTCAACGGTTCATTTTTTCGGGCCTACCAATCCTGCCTATTTTGCACAGGGCATCCTTATCCGTTGAGATTAAATCAGACGGTCCGGATCAATGCGGACCAGAGGATCTGGTTCCGAGAAACCCAGATCGTCCGATCTCATCACAATCACATCTATTATTTTGACATTAAAAACAGATCATCAACTCCACCCTCCGTCCACATTAAATCCAACGGTTCATTTTGAATAGCAGGATTCTTATATCACCCCAAAACAACAGCAGATTTGCTGAAGACCTAAAACCCTCAAAACCCTCGATTGCAATTTTTTGCCATTAATTGCAAATATTCCCCCCTGAAGAGCCCCATTCACTGCTAGTTTATTTCATTTCAGGCCGAATTCCCGATAGCCTACTAGTGCACCACCCACGACTTTAATTGATTAGATCCGAAAAAATTATAACTAACTTTAATTAATTTAGAAATTATAAAATAATCCGTTTTTAATTAATTTTTTAAAAATGACTTCGCAGTTTCGGAATCTGAGATTCCGAAACTAATTCTGCTTAGTTTCGGAATCTGAGATTCCGAAACTAGAATGTCGCTTATTATATATAGCGGAGACCCTTTCCTCCTGTCCTTTTCCTCCTCCGAAGAGCCTCTCTCTCCCTCTCAGGTACGTTTTTTTTTATTTTTTAATTAATTAATTTATTTATTTTATTTAGTTATATTAGGTTAATAATAGAAAAAATATAAAAAATATAAAAAAAATATAAAAAAAATTTAAAAAAATCAGATTAAATTTTATTCATTAGGATAAAATATATTTTAGTAAATTTTATATTTTTTATATATTATAATAATAAAAAATTGATTTTAAAAATTAGATTGATAATAGAAAAAATAGGAAAATTATTCAAAAAATATAAAAAAAATATAAAAAATTCTGATTAAATTATATTCATTAGGATAAATAAATTTTAGCAAATTATATATTTTTTACATGTTATAATAATAGAAAATTCCTTAAAAAAATTAGGTTAATAATAGAAAAAATAGAAAAATTAGAAAAAAATATAAAAAAAATCAGATTATATACTATTCATTAGGATAAATATATTTTAGTAAATTTTATATTTTTTACATGTTATAATAATACAAAATTCCTTAAAAAATTAGGTTATTAATGGAAAAAATAGGAAAATTAGAAAAATTAATAGAAAAATTGGATAATTCGTATAGGTTGATATATTGTTTTGGTTTTCAATGTGCAGAAAATTTCAAACAAGATTCAAGATTCGAATTTCCTATTTCAGCAGCAGTTGTCGATCGAGGTGAGTATTTTTTATTCATTAATTTATTTATTTTGCATAGTTAATGTATGTAATTTAGAATAGTTTATTGCTTGGTATGATATGATATGATAGTTTTTTATTTTGAATATTGAATATGATTGTCGATTGTGATATGATATGATATGATATGATTGCTTGGTTTGAAATGGGTTTATTTAGGGGGGATTTGGGTAAAGAAATTTTTGGAAACTCTCCCGGTACAGGGGAGATGCTGCCGAAATTTTGTTAGATTTCTGAAATTGAATTTTTTTTTATTAAGTGAAAATGCCCCCCAGAAGAAGAACGTCTCCAGCTTCACAGAGATCTACAAGGCTACGGACCGATCCTCAGGCTTCTACTTCAGCCGTGCCTGAGGCTACAGACGTCATTTCCTCTGGTGTTGCTGATGCCGGCGCTTCTACCTCAGCCGACGCTTCTACTTTAGCGGGCCCTTCTTCTTCCCCTCCTCCTCCTCCTCCTCCTCCTGGTGCCGATCGTCTGTTGCATTTGCAACCAGACCAGTTTCGTGGCCCTGATGTATGTTATTTTATTTTATTTTCATTACTATTTGAAAATCAACTTCAAATCAATATAGTCTCTAATTTTTTTTTTCTGATAAATAAAGATATGGCATCCACTGATGCATAAGCCGATGATGGCTAGGACTCCTCAGGTGGACCAGCATCTGACGACACTTGGGTTGATCCACGTCGTTCAGCTTGGTCATATGCCTGTGGATCATACGCTTGTGCAGGGTTTGGCCTTGTTCTGGAGACCGGAGACCCACACGTTTCACTTTCCTCATGTCGGCGAGATGACCGTCAGTCTAGAGGTACGTGACATTTTATAAGTAAATTTCATCTTACTTGTGTTATGATTTATATGTATACTAATAGTATTTCAACTATCATGCAGGACGTGGCTTTCTTATATGGTTTACCCGTCACGAGTGGCCGAGTCGTGACGGGTCGTTGTCATTTCGATTATATCGAGCTTCTTTCGACATATGCGTTGCCGCGGGACACATCGCAGGAGGAAGTGGAAAAGTGCTTCCGAGAAAAAGATAGAACGTAAGAAAATTATAAAACTTATTGTGTACTTTATAATAAACTTAATGTTTTGTTCTGACAATAAAGTCAAAATGCAGGAAAAAACATTGCGTTAGATTTACGAAGCTGCGAAAGATTTGGCAGGATGTTGTCCTCGACGATGAGGATCAGATTGATAGATACACACGGGCATTCGTGCTAGAGCTTATTGGTTGCACGTTATTTTCGGATGCCACGGGGGACTCTGTTCCGGCTTTTTATCTCGATCTTTTGCGGGTTCATACATTTTTATAAAATCTTTATGAGTTCTGTTAATTATTATAATATGTACATTTGTTTTGCCATAATTGACTGCCTGACATAAATGAAATTTGTAAATATTTGTAGGATCTTCGTACTGCTCCCTCTCTGGGAGTGTACAATTGGGGTGCGGCCACACTTGCTGCTTTATATAGAGGTTTGGACACTGCAGCAATAAATAACAGTACGAAGATCGGGGCTCACTGGTTACTTCTGTAGGTCTGGTCGTATGCGCGATTGACTTTGTGTCGGCCGACGATCACGGATGATTTTAGCGACTGGGGTCTACCATCTATTGATACCTGTGCACCTTACGGGAGGTATGTTCATTGCATTTGAGATTAAATTTTTAAACACATTTGAATATTTGCAGGAGATGTTCAAATATGTTCAAATATTTGCATTTAAAAATAAGATAACTAAACAAACATGTTCAAATATTTGCAGGAGATGGACTACACGTCCAAGATCTAAGAAGTATCAAGGCCCTGGTTACTCATCCGGAATGGATTATGCTCGGGACGTTCTCATGAAGATCAGACCCGAGCACGTCCATTGGAGGCCTTATGACCATATGAGGGCCCTCATGCCTCGTTATGCTCAGGTTTGCAATGAATATATTATTCTTTTACATGTTATAATAATAGAAATTTTATTAGAAAATTAGGTTAATATTCTTTTGAAATAATAGTAGAAAATTGCATTATATGTTATGTATAATAATAATATAATTATTTATTTCTTTAAATTCATACATTTTATGCTCAGGTTGATCCGAGCTTGTTTGTTGTCCGTATCCCGTGCATTCATTACTGGATGGTGATGTGGCACTACGCCGATCGTGTGATGCACCAGTTCATGTTGTACCAGACAGTGCCGCCACCTCGACCTGTGGTACAATAAAATATATTTTTCAATACTATATTTACTTATTATTAATTAATATATTTACTTAATGTATTTTCTAAATAAAACAGGCTTGGCAGAGGATGTCGCAGCTGATGGGATACATGTTCCCCACCTACCGAAACAGAGACTGGCGTGACGTTTTCCAGACGGAGGTAGGCATGTGGGGTGACATGACACAGGCTAGGGTCAGGGAGGAGCGGCCGTGGAGCGATGCTATCGAGGCCACGTATCTACGTTGGCTGAGGGTACATGGGGGTGCGTATGTCGTACATATTCCGGAGGAGACAGATACAGCTCCGGTTGCCGATATGTCGTACCTTCGCGACAGTCCTGCACACGTGGCTTTGGTGAGTTCATTTTGATGCAATAACCATTCACAAGATCGCGAGGTGTGGACCACGTTCAAAATAAAAACCTCGTTTACCCGATCTAATCGTTTGTGGTAAAGCTTGAGGGTCGAATCCACAGGGACGATGTTGGAATATCGGTCTTTTACTTTGCTAAATTAGTTTTGACGGTTCAACTCTTAAGAATTTAAGAATTGCAAGTGGTTCCAAATCCTAAGTCTAGTCGAGATCAAAATAAGAATTAATGAGAGAAATTCAACAAGTCATATAGTTCTAGGGTTTTTGGTAGTTATTCTTCAGTTTACTCCAGAATCAGCGGCCCGCAGAGATTATCTGCGGTCCGCTGAAACTCAGGTCGCTGACCCCTAAGTGGGTCGCTGAAGGCTGGGATCATAGACAACCCGCAGGATCTTCCTGCGACCCGCTAGGTTTGGCGCAGACTCAACTTTTTGTATATTTTAATTGTTACTTTGTGTAGGGAATTAATTCTAACTAAGGCTCCTCAATCCCACTTTCGTTTAAGGCAAGGTTTCCTATAGTTAACCTTATTTCCCTCTAATACAATCTAGATTTCAACTTCCGTTTCTTGGTCTAAGTTATATTAGTTTATGCTTTACGACCTACGACTCCCTATACTTCCGTAATCGGGAAGGGCTTCAACTTCTGTTTCTTGACCCTAGCATAACCTTCCGGCACCAACTCTCGTGTTAACCATACTTTAACCTAATTACTTGAAAGCATTTGGATTTAACCACCTAACAGTTAAGCGACGTCTAACTTAACGGGTGCAAGCAATTCAATCCAAGCAAATCAGTTAAAGTAATCTAAGCAATTCAATCAAAGCATAAAACACAACATGCAAACAAAGAAAATAACTTAAAGTATATTATCAAACATAAACTAGAAGTTTTACTACCATATCCCTAGAACAAGTCAACAACTAAAAGACATCATACAAACACAAAAGAAAAGGAAAACAAAGTAAGATTACAACCAATTGCTCTTGCGTGTCGAAATCTCCTATCAAACACGTCTATTGCTGTCGCAATCGACCTGCTCGGCGCTGCCACGATCTGGACTTGAGACCAAACTCTCAAATAACTCTATATCTAACCCTAACTTTGACCTTGGATTGGATCTCTCTCCTTGCATCCCTCAAAATCTCCTCAAACTGGACTTAAATAGGCATTGGGAAAGAGTAGAAACGCTGGAAATAACTGAAGACACGTTCTAGATGCACCTGGAGTCGGTAGAAACCGTCTTCCCAATATAGAAATGCTAAATCAGGCGATTCTGGTATTTCTGGCGGTTCCAGGATCAGCGGGCCGCAGGAGCTTTCAGCGACCCGCTGGAAAAATCCAGCACTGCGTCCTGTCAGTATTTTAGCCATATCTCCTTCATCCGGACTCCGTTTGAGGTGATTCAAAAACCGTTGGAAAGCTTGGAACGAGCTCTACAACTTCATGGATTCATCCAAGTCATTTCTTGTCCAAAATCTGCAATAAAAATAGAAACTATGGTAGTAACTCATTCTTGACACAAAACCCTAATTAAACTAACCTAAATTATCTAAATTATCTAAACTCAAAGCAAATTGGTTTAGTTTGGAGTCAAAACCCTGTCTAAATATATATATAAAATGCACTCATCAAATCCCCCCAAGCTTAATCTTTGCTTGTCCCCAAGCAAATATCTATCTTAAGAGAATGATTTGGCTCTAAACTAAAACAATTACTTGAGACTTACAAGTTATGAAGATTAATAACAAGTAAAGCAAACCATGACTCGAGCAATTTCATTTAACAACTTATAAAATCATTTCAATTTGAGTTTTATAATCAAGTTGTTTTGCTATTGACCATTGATTCAACACAAATGCTTATTAGGATATTTGCAATCATTATTCATGACTTATCTCATCAATTCCTAAGTTTATCGACTTATCAAGATTAATGCAATTGACTTCCTAAATGAAACGGGATCTAACTCTACCAAATCAAACAATATGTCAACTATCTCAATTCCTAATTAGGTCTTTGGTTACTTAACCGTTTATTTTGATTTTTGCAAACGCATTGGAAGTCGAACTAAAGTGAGGCAAAAATAAGGGTACAACACCTCACCCATTCTATTCCAAAGTTTTTGGGTTGAATTAATTTATTTTTTATTTACATTTTTCTTTTCCATGGGGCATGGAGGTTTCGCGACAAAGGTCGGCCAGGAGTTATGTGGTTTGGATTTCGTTGGAGTATGGGATGTAAAAATCGTAGGCAAAAATAAGGTACAAACCTACGACCCACCTTGCTCTCTTCACTAGTCCTTATTAAGACAACACATTTTTTACCACATAGTCCTATAGCCTTCCGCAGTGGTCATCTATCAAAGCACCACTTTTTAGTTCCCCTTTTTTATTTTATTTTCAATTTTATTTATTTACAAGGGTGTTTATTTACATCTTCGACTTTTAATAAACTTGAAAACATAAACGGCTATTCGGCTCTAGACCTAATTATTCACTTCCTTAATTGACATACTTTTAATTCAGTCTAATTGATCTACCCTTTCATTTGATTCAATCAATCATTTTAATCTATCAAATTCATTAAACTTAGGACTAGTTAAGATATTTCATGAATAATTATAACTCTTATCCTAGCTTGTCATTTGGTTTAATCGATCAAATTCATGCAAATTTTGAAAATTTTCGTTAGTGCTCTTAAAACACTCAAGTCATCATTTATTTACGGGTTACTCACTTTCCAACTTATCTAAATGCAACTATATGAAATTATTATGCAATATATACAATTCCTAAATGAAAATGCACAATTTCAGCAATCAGTTCCAATTTCAGCTACCCACCGAAATTTTCTGCTACCCGCCGAAAATTTCAGCTGGTAGTTGAAATTTCGGTGGGTTGGAGTTCCCACCGAGATAAGTCATGAATAATTTAATCCCCCCAAGCTTAATCTTTGCTTGTCCCCAAGAAAATATCTATCTTAAGAGAATGATTTGGCTCTAAACTAAAACAATTACTTGAGACTTACAAGTTATGAAAATTAATAACAAGTAAAGCAAACCATGACTCGAGCAATTTCATTTAACAACTTATAAAATCATTTCAATTTGAGTTTTATAATCAAGTTGTTTTGCTATTGACCATTGATTCAACACAAATGCTTATTAGGATATTTGCAATCATTATTCATGACTTATCTCATCAATTCCTAAGTTTATCGACTTATCAAGATTAAAGCAATTAACTTCCTAGATGAAACGGGATCTAACTCTACCAAATCAAACAATATGTCAACTATCTCAATTCCTAATTAGGTCTTTGGTTACTTAACCGTTTATTTTGATTTTTGCAAACGCATTGGAAGTCGAACTAAAGTGAGGCAAAAATAAGGGTACAACACCTCACCCATCCTATTCCAAAGTTTTTGGGTTGAATTAATTTATTTTTTATTTATATTTTTCTTTTCCATGGGGCATGGAGGATTTGCGACAAAGGTCGGCCAGGAGTTATGTGGTTTGGATTTCGTTGGAGTATGGGATGTAAAAATCGTAGGCAAAAATAAGGTACAAACCTACGACCCACCTTGCTCTCTTCACTAGTCCTTATTAAGACAACACATTTTTTACCACATAGTCCTATAGCCTTCCGCAGTGGTCATCTATCAAAGCACCACTTTTTAGTTCCCCTTTTTTATTTTATTTTCAATTTTATTTATTTACAAGGGTGTTTATTTACATCTTCGACTTTTAATAAACTTGAAAACATAAACGGCTATTCGGCTCTAGACCTAATTATTCACTTCCTTAATTGACATATTTTTAATTCAGTCTAATTGATCTACCCTTTCATTTGATTCAATCAATCATTTTAATCTATCAAATTCATTAAACTTAGGACTAGTTAAGATATTTCATGAATAATTATAACTCTTATCCTAGCTTGTCATTTGGTTTAATCGATCAAATTCAAGCAAATTTTAAAAAAATTATGTTAATGCTCTTAAAACGCTCAAGTCATCATTTATTTAAAGGTTACTAATCTTCCTAACTTATCTAAATGCAACTATATGAAATAATTATACAATATATACAATTCCTAAATGAAAATGCACAACTTCAGCTATTAGCTCCAGTTTCAGCTACCCACCGGAAGTTTCTGCTACCCGCAGAAAATTTCAGCTACCCGCTGGGAATTTCGGTGGGCCGCAGAAAATTTCGGCTACCCACCGAAAATTTCAGCTACTCGCTGAGGCTTTCGGTGGACCGCCGAAACTGAGACAGACAGAGAATTAACACCTAAAATGCATGATGCAAACCTAGATACAAATTCCTTTTCTCCCCCCAAGCTTAAAACTTTGCATTGTCCTCAATGCAAGGAAAACAAAACTTAAAAGAGAGAAAGGAAAAGAGAAACTCATCAAATCTTTGTAGTGGTTGTGAAGTTCGCATAGGGGTTGGTGCGACTTGTAAAACGACTCGTATGCTCCTTCATGGTGTATTCCCCCAAACTTGAGCTCTTGCATACAATTCGTGTGGTTGTGCTTCCAAAAGCTAGTTTTTCAAATTTCTTCAAACCTAAAAACCAAGAACAAAAATCAATGAGTTTTACCTATCTAAACCTAATCTAAATCTAAATTAAACTAATTGAAAGAAATTTAAATTTTTGGGCCTTGGGTTGCCTCCCAAGAAGCGCTTATTTTAGGTCATTAGCTTGACCACCTTGCATCTTGCTTATCTTATCTTCACTTTTCTCCCTCTCAACGCATCATAGTTCTCCCAAAAGTGCTTGAGCGGGTCCTTTGAAACATGCTTGATGTGTTCTTCTTTGGATGTCATCTTCTTTGGCTCAATTATGATGTGATACTTGATATGGAATTTGTTGTCTTCCATCACATCGGTTTTTCCCAAGCACCTTCTTGGTGGGTTGCTCAAGTCTTTGGCGAACTCTTCGTTTGTTCTATCGGATGCGACGATCTTCTTTGAATCACCACCTTCCATTTCTTGTCCAAATACCTGAAAAGAATGAAACATGGTGATAGAAATATTTTTGGGTTTTTAAATAATAAGATACAATAAGTAAGATACAAGGATACAAGGGTGTCAAGTCTAATTTATTAAAGCAAAATACTAATATTCTAGCAAACCGTCCCCGGCAACGGCGCCAATTTTGATCGCGAGGTGTGGACCACGTTCAAAATAAAAACCTCGTTTACCCGATCTAATCATTTGTGGTAAAGCTTGAGGGTCGAATCCACAGGGACGGTGTTGGAATATCGGTCTTTTACTTTGCTAAATTAGTTTTGACGGTTCAACTCTTAAGAATTTAAGAATTGCAAGTGGTTCCAAATCCTAAGTCTAGTTTCGAGATCAAAACAAGAATTAATGAGAGAAATTCAACAAGTCATATAGTTCTAGGGTTTTTGGTAGTTATTCTTCAGTTTACTCCAGAATCAGCGGCCCGCAGAGATTATCTGCGGCCCGCTGAAACTCAGGTCGCTGACCCCTAAGAAGGTCGCAGAAGCCTGGGGTCATAGACAACCCGCAGAAACCTCCTGCGGCCCGCTAGGTTTGGCGCAGATTCAACTTTTTGCATATTTTAATTGTTGTTTTGTGTAGAGGATTAATCCTAACTAAGGTTCCTAAGTCCCACTTCCGTTTAAGGCCAGGTTACCTATAGTTAACATTATTTCTCTCTAATTTAACCTAGATTTCAACTTCCGTTTCTTGGTCTAAGTTAAATTAGTTTATGCTTTACGACCTACGACTCCCTATACTTCCGTAATCGGGAAGGGCTTCAACTTTCGTTTCTTGACCCTAGCATAATCTTCCGGCACCAACTCTCGTGTTTACCATACTTAAACCTAATTACTTGAAAGCATTTGGATTTAACCACCTAACAATTAAGCGACGTCTAACTTAACGGGTGCAAGCAATTCAATCCAAGCAATTCAGTTAAAGTAGTCTAAGCAATTCAATCAAAGCATAAAAACACAACATGCAAACAAAGAAAATAACTTAAAGTATATTATCAAGCATAAACTAGAAGGTTTACTACCATATCCCTAGAACAAACAAATCAACAACTAAAAGACATCATACAAACACAAGAGAAAAGGAAAACAAAGTAAGATTACAACCAATTGCTCTTGCGTGTCGAAATCTCCTATCTAACACGTCTATTGCAGTCGCAATCGACTTGCTCGGCGCTGCCACGATCTGGACTTGAGACCAAACTCTCAAATAACTCTATATCTAACCCTAACTTTGACCTTGGATTGGATCTCTCTCCTTGCATCCCTCAAAATCTCCTCAAAGTAGTCTTAAATAGGCATTGGGAAGGTGTAGAAACGCTGAAAATAACTGAAGACACGTTCTAGATGCACCTGGAGTCGGTAGAAACTGTCTTCCCAATATAGAAATGCTAAATCAGGCGATTCTGGTATTTCTGGCGGTTCCAGGATCAGCGGGCCGCAGGAGCTTTCAGCGACCCGCTGGAAAAATCCAGCACTGCGTCCTGTCAGTATTTTGGCCATATCTCCTTCATCCGGACTCCGTTTGAGGTGATTCAAAAACCGTTGGAAAGCTTGGAACGAGCTCTACAACTTCATGGATTCATCCAAGTCATTTCTTGTCCAAAATCTGCAATAAAAATAGAAACTATGGTAGTAACTCATTCTTGACACAAAACCCTAATTAAACTAACCTAAATTATCTAAATTATCTAAACTCAAAGCAAATTGGTTTAGTTTGGAGTCAAAACCCTGTCTAAATATATATATAAAATGCACTCATCAATAACCGATTTCAAATATAATTTGATGGCTAACATTGGTTAAACAGGTTAAGCATACTTTGAGAGACGTGCTTCGAGCATGTGCATGGGCGGTGAAGAAGGGATTCAGACGTGCTGGGAAGACGCTGCTTATTAGTTGCAGCACGACATTGGATCTTGTCGGCGAGCCTCATCGGATACCTCATGTATTTGAGTCGAAGGGTCTTCCGACGGATATCGCATCCATACCTGATACGTCGTTTGACGAGGAGGAGCTTCCGGAGCCCGGTTGGGAGGAACATCGGTTCATGCAGGTATATCACAAACTTAATCTAATATTATTGTGTTATTCTTCTTATGTTCTTCTTTTTCAAAATTATTTTATAACATTATTACTGTTTTTATGTGTAATAGGGTGATTTCAGTTTGCATGATTTCGATTCATTTTTTGATGTTCCGCGCCCTAGCCAGCCGATCACTCAGAGCAGACTCTCTCATTCCCGACCATCTGTGCCTGAGACTGCTGAGCCTGAGACTGCTGAGCCACAGCCTCCACCTCCACCTCCACCTCCACCTCCACCTTATTCTCAGCCACACCCTCCAGAGCACCCCACCCAGCATACTCCTTATCCTCCGTACCAGACTCAGACGCAGTTTGGAGGGGGTTATATGCAGCAGAGTCAGTATGGAGGGGGTTATATGCAGCAGCCTCAGCAGAGTCAGTACCAGACTCAGGCTGATGCTTATTTCCAGACATACGGTATTCCCTTAGATGATGATCCGTTGTCGACTTTCTCTCAGTCCCAGCCTCAGTATCAGTCTCCATTTTCTGGATACAGTCCATAGTCTGGTCATCCTGGGGCATCATCTAGTAGACCTCCTCGAGTTCCCACTCCAGTTCCCACTCCAGGACTTGCTCGCGGCCGACAGCGCCGACAGCCACCAGGCGCATATATTGATTATTCCCCGGCAACGGGGAATTACCGTCGTGATGGACGGAATTAGGATTTTTGTATCTCGTTTTGTATGACATTGTTATGATATTTTCATCTCGTACTTGGTGTTTTTTTATATATCTCGTATTGTGATTTTTATATTTCATATTTTATATATCTCTTTATATATCTCATATTTTATATATCTCGTATTGTGATTTTTACATATTTTAAAAAAATAACCTTATCTAAAGATTAAACAACCAACTAAACCACACAAAATGTCAGCCAGATTAAAATTAAACAAACAGTTAACAAAATACATATAAAGATCACATATGTTAACAAAATGCATAATTAAACAACACAATAGTTTGTCCACAAATAAAGAGAACGTTAAGGCATTCAATCATCTTCAGGAGTGTTATCACTCGGTTCTTCTTTCGGAGTGTTAACACTCGGTTCTTCTTTCGGACTGTCTTTCATCTTTTTGGCAGGAAGCTTGAAAAGTGCCCTGTAATCTCGTACATGCATTAGTTTTCTTGGTTTTTTTGTAATTACACCATCTTCATCGTCACTCAAAATTGAATTCAACTGCTCCTCGTTTTTTAGTGTTGGAGTATTGTCAACTTTTGCATCAACCTTCGCTTTTCCCTTCTCCATATCTCTCAAAGTTGAATTGAACTGCTCTTCTTGAGTGTTGGAGTATTTTCTGTACATTTTAAAAAAATAATATCAACCTAAACGAATTATCCAATTTTAGTATTAATTTTTTCAATTTTTAAAATATTTCTAAATTATTATAATCTGTCAAAACAATTTTACAATATTTTTTTTACATATTATTTATAATATCTTTTAACATTTTTTCAATATTTCTACAATATTTCTAAATTATATTATTATTATTATACATAACAAATAATATAATTTTTTCTAATTTTTCCATTATTTTTTCTAATTTTTCTAATATTGACCTAATTTTTAATGCAATTTTGTATTATTATATCACGTTAAAAATTCAAAAATTATATTATTATTATACATAACAAATAATAAAAAAAATTTCAGATTTTTCCAAAATTTTCAAGTATTTTCTCTATTTTTTCTAATATTAACATATTTTATCTAAATAAAATAAATAATTAAATTAAAATATAAAACAAAATAAAAACTTACCTGATGCTCTTCGGAGACGCGAGAGGCGAGAGAGGAGAGAAATGAAAGGGACGAGGGGTGGGGGTTATATATAACGGGCAAATAATTGATTAAATAGTGGTTAAATAGCGAAATAATTGGGCACATAATTAATTAAATAGTGGTTAAATAGCGAAATAATTGATTAAATAGTCAGGAAGAGCGGGAAACTAGCTAGTTTCGGAATCCTAAAATCCGAAACTAGCTAGTTTCGGAATTTGAGATTCCGAAACTAGCTAATTTCCCGCACAATTGTCGGCAGGTTTAGTTTCGGAATCTGAGATTCCGAAACTAAGCAGAATTAGTTTCGGAATCTCAGATTCCTAAACTACGAAGTCATTTTTAAAAAAATAATTAAAAACGGATTATTTTATAATTTCTAAATTAATTAAAGTTAGTTATAATTTTTTCGGTGATTAGATTCTCTAATCATACGACCCATTCAGCCCAATTAGTTTTTCTTTTTTCTTTTTTTTTATGAAAAGCCCAATAAGTTAAGTAACGAATAAAAATAACAAAACAAAACCACATGATCGAAAGATCCAGTGGCTGCTCCATCGATCGACCCGAGAACGCGAGAGAGAGAGGTCCGAAGGCGAAGTAGGTTCATCAATGGCGGAGACTGAGATAGAGGGGGTGAAGCTAGGTTCCTCCAAGCCGATGATCGCGACCCAGGAGGAGATGGTCGAGAATAGCGTGCCGATTCCGTACAGGGACCAGTGCGCGCACCTCCTAATCCCGCTCAACAAGTGCCGCGTGGCGGAGTTCTACCTCCCCTGGAAGTGCGAGAACGAGCGCCACGCGTACGAGAAGTGCGAGTACGAGCTCGTCATGGAGCGCATGCTTCAGATGCAGAAGATCCGCGAATTGCAAGATGCTAAGAAAAAGGGCACGCTTCCTGGATCCGTTCTACCTGCTCCTGCCAATGTTTAATTCGAGGTAGGTTTCTCGATCCTTTTTTTTTGTCCTTTTGATTCTCGATTTTTATCTTGTGGTCTGATCTGTGGGCCATGATTAGAGAGAAATTATTTGAAGGAGATGAGATTCTTATTTATGAAGTGGTAACAGTTATTTTGTCCAATGTTCCAGTTTTATATGAACTGGGGAGTCTTATTAAGTGTTGGGTGGACTAATTGTGCCTATTGCTGCTGAGATTTATATGCAATTATGTTAAATTGAAAGGAATTTGGTGCATACGTTGATAAAATAGGGTACTTATTTTATGGGAGTTTGTCAAATGCAGATGTTTCTGTAAACAATTCTGATTTTATAGAAAGCGCTATAAGGAAAGCAAAATGTTGAATGAACTCAAAGCGAGTGAGTTTGATTAAGACTAGTTAGGAGTAGTGGCTCCACCTTACTAAGAACAAGATAGAAGGCCTTTTGCATCTGTGCAAAATGGCTTTTATTTATATCACATGATTTGAGTTTATCTTCATTATATGTCCTATTCAAACTTAATTCATACTTTTTCTTGTACTGCTAGTTTCTTGCATTTATTGTTATTTCAGTACAAGGTTTTTGTCAAAACTTCGGTTATTAACATTTCAAATTGCTTCTAATCATGGTAGTGTCTGTGTCTACAAGCTTGTAGCCTTGTAACCTTCATGAGAGACACAGAACATTTTACAAGCTTAACAGTAGGTGATTCTGCATTTTGTTTATTGTGTTAAGTTCAGTTGAACTGTTGTGGATTGTTTACACACAAAAGTTTAGAACTTCTGTTTTGGATATTATTACTGAACTAGGGTTATCCTGTCACAAGTCTTCATTGCCGAGAAATGCTTTCCTTGTCCTTCTCGAACATTCAAATACCTACTAAACACGATTGGCATGGAGGTATATCATTGTGTTCTGGTATAACTAATATCTGTAGACAACATATTTTCGTACAAACTAAAATAACATCGAGACATCTTAAATCTTTGTGTGGCATAATGCCTTCTCCCAGTGGCTTTTTTGCATGCAAAGGATGCATATTAGTTTCGTCTCTGGTTTGTTGTTATATCTTTATCCTGATAACGCAAAATTACCTCTAGACCATGGCGAGTGGACCGAAATAGTGTATTTTCTATTTACTGTATTTTAAAACAAACTTGTTTCATTATGTTTTTTTAGTATTCACTTGATACATCTGAAATCATGAAAGTGTATCCAAACATGCTGGTCATTATGTTTTTCTCTCCAAATTTTTTTTTCCTTTTTTTCCTTCGAAAGCTTGACAGAAGCTGTCAAGTAAAACTACCTCCAAGAATTGATTATAAGATGTTGTTCCTATGATGTTTGCCAGAATTTCATTTAATGTTATCTCATGTGTTATGTCTAAGATGGGATCATGCTCTTACTCTTGATAAGTTTGTATTGTCATCTAAGATGTATTCTTGGAAAAGAAAGCATATCTGTTTCATTCCCTGGTTTCTGTTGTGGTCTGAGTTTCTCTGGTTTTAGATTTTATTGGGTTTTACTCATCTGGGTCTAGTGACATGCCATTTTGGGATTTCAATAGAGTCAGGTCACAGGTGAATTCGTGTTTGGGTTTTTGGTCATTCCAATTTGAATTGTTATCATATAATTATTTGTGGCCTTGTTATTTTTATCATGTCAGACCAGGATACAGCATTATTTTTTATTTGAGGTTCTGGGCATGGTGAACTGGTACCACGAGATGAAATGGTATCTTGCAATAAGGTGCTTTGTGGGTATATGGATTTTTGGTTAATGGGCAAGGTATGCCCATAACTTTATGTTTTGATGATGTATATTGTGTTTTCTTTTCTTCAAAATATAAGAGGTGGAGGAATTCTCCACTTATTTCCCAAAAAAAGTTCTGGGTGCGGTGTTTCTGGGTATTTATGTAAGCGATATGTTGATTGACTAAATTCTATTTTGGCCTTAGTTATTTGGGGGTTATAGCTATGGTGCATTCTCTTCCTTTGAACATTACCTTTTCTGGTGCCCTCCTACCCACCCCTCTCATAACTTTTTCTAGAACCATATAAACCAAGCAGTCTTTCTACTCTTTTTAATTGCAGCTTGTATTTTTACAATTATTGTGAGAACCTGCTTTTCAATATATCTTTGCTTTAACAAATTTTCATTGTTGCTGCAGGTGGTGACCTGGACTATGCTCGTCTTTGTTTTGTTTCGGTATCTGCAAGAACTGTTAGTCCTATGACCAAACAAGAGTTTCAGATAAACTTGAGTAATTGTTTTTCTCATTATTTCACTTTCATGTGGACCTCAGCTTTTCCGCTGGGTGGAATAAAAAACTAATTTAGTGTTCATATGGTGTGAGAAAAAGTACAATTTGGATTTACATTGCAACATGGTCCCTTCTTGGTGTCCTTTTATGCAAGTTATCAGGGCAGGTGTTGTTTTGCTTATTGTCTCAATGTTTTTTCTTACACCACGGGAATTCGCAATAGTATTAATCAGCTCCCTCTTTCATAGGTTTTTCCTGTCGCAATAAAGCTGTTGTCCCAAACATTGCTATATGTATTTGGATCCTAGTTTTATTCATCCCAAGAGTAACTCATTGAATCCTTATTTTGCTCTTCTCAAGGATAATGCTTTGCATCCTAGTTTTAGGTAATCAATTTAAATGAAAACTCTTTTAGTTATTGGTGTTTCAGTTAAAATATGGATCCTTGCAAAGGGGACAAGCAAGAAAAGTAGTTACAGGAAATTAGATGCATTCAATAATTGTGGCGGGGTGGGGGAAGGGGGTTTTTATTGGTTTTACTCTTGATCTGTCATCTTCTATAAATTATCTTTTTGAGAAAATGAGTTTTGTGTATTTTTTGGAAATAATGTGCATTTGTTGGGTTTTAGATCTCTCAAATACTTATGTTGTTGCTAGGACCGTTTTGATAGAGCAAGTACAAACTGTAGATGCCTACCCATCTCACAACATTGACTGCATTCCATTGGTGCTTTCAGAACTTATGCAGATGACCAATTTATTCCATGATTCTTATCAAAGTTTCTATTTCGCCTCAGCATTCGGTATGATCTACTTCACTAAATGAATAGATATGCTGTCTATCCACCATAAACAAAATAATAATCACTAATAGAGTTAATGTGGGTTACTTGATGCAAGTAAGAGAGTGAGAGTGACCAGCTTTGTCCGAACTCTTTTTGCTTGCTTTCCCGACTTTAAATTTTGAAGGAAATAGAATAAAAGGAGAGGTTATGTTCTCTATAGAAAATTTATAAATTGTGTCCTATTCTCCTCTTCTAACTCTCTTTCTTCCAACTCTTTCATTTATTTATTTTTTCTTTTTTTTTGTAGTAGGTTATATTTTATTATAATTTTCTCTTTTGTGCTCCTCTGGATTTGAACCGTCTTTTCGTAAGAAAATGACAAAGTCACGGCAAGCTGACCATTAGTGTGGTCTCCATATTGTCACTTTCGTTCTCCTTGCTTCATGGAGTACAGCTTTAGAAAAATCATCTCAAATATTCATTGTATATCACCGAGACAAGTGCCATATCTCCATAAAAAAAGGGATAAATACTTACACCTAAATTAGCTCTACGTACTCAAATGGAAGCAACAAGGGAGTGAAGGACTGGATGATCCTGACGGGGAATTGACCAGAATTGTAGTATGCGGCACATATATTATTCAGAGAATTTAAACGTCATTACTGAGTACTGACATAATGACTTTGGTAAGTAGGAATTTCCAAAACACATGTAGCGTGCTATATGTTGATGATTGTTTTCCTTTTTTTTTTTTTTTTTGAAACTGTAAGAAACAAAAGAAATAACAATGTTTCTTAATTTTTCGGAAATATGTGGTTTTGTTTGATACGATCACGATGGACAACTAACTATTCGGCCGTCCATAAGATTAAAAAGTTTCTTTAATATATTTATTTCCATTTACCTTTTCTTGTTTTAATTTAGGGACAAAGAAGTAATTAAGAAGCAAAAGGAAACATGAAGATTTAGTACTCCGGTGCGATATTATAACTAGTGTTCTAAAAAAAACACGGCACGACACGACACGGTACGGAGGTGGTACGACACGGTAAGACACGGACACGGCACGACACGACACAAGAACTTAAGTGTGTCGTGTCTTTAGGCGTGTCGTGTCCGACTTTGAAGACATAGACACGGCACGACACGACATGCAAACTATCCAGACACGTCACGACACGACACGGAACACGACAAAACCCAAGAGACACAACAAGTTTATAATTAAGGTTAAACATGTTAAATTTGTTATAAAATGACAAGAAAATTCTTATATTTTCTATTTTTTATGATAATTTCATAATTGAATTTCAAATTTATCCCTAAACATATATTATATGACTATGTTTTATGAAATTCAAACGTATTCAAACACGACACGGCACGACACGTGAAAAAAAATACACGACACGACACAACACGAGGCGTGCCGTGTCCACATGTCGTGTCCATCCCTTGAAATTTAGACACGACACGACACGTGAAACATCTAGACACAACACGGCACGACACGACAAATGATCCGGACACATCGTGTTTGACACGGCACGACACGGCACGACATGTATTTATAACACTAATTATAACCTACCAGTGACTAGTCTTTGATTGGGTCTAGGTCCCTCACAGTAATTAGAGTTATTTTTGACCGCTGATCTTGGTCGTACGGTGAGACTTTTAATTAAATATCATTTTCGTTTGCGTCGGCGTTTGTTTTTTATTTTAGATGCAAGCGGTATTTGACATGTTTTTAGACGTCACTAATATTAGCCACCATGTCTGTTTTGTGGGCTCCATCATGCGATGGTTTTGTGCTTTAATTGTTGTACTATTTTCATGCGATAAGTGCATATGGGAAAGGGTCTATTGTCAGCCCATTTTCTATTTTGAAATTCCTGATGGCAGGTCATGTCTCTGAATTAGGCTTGATTGGTCAAATTAAATGTGGACCATGTTATTATATGGTAACTTCTTCTATTGGTCCATTATTTCAATTGTTAATGGTGCACAGATTTAAACTGTAAGCTGATTCTATTGAATATTCTTCGTCATCAGCCGCTTATTCGTTGCTTGATTTTGAATTAATTTGGAATCACTTGAAATGCACGAATGATACTCAGAATAGCTTTTATTTCCATATTATATGTGTGTTTTTTTTATGTATAATCTAATATTTTGAATATGTATGATATGAATCATAATACTAAATACATATGTGTGAGTGTCGGGATGGTTTGGTTAAATATAGTCCGACACTTCAAGCATTATGAAATAACACTTTTTCCAATTTTTGTAACGTAATACTTTGTAACTATTTGTGTGTCAATATTATTGCTCATAAAACTGACCCGATTTGTCGAAATACAATAATTTGGCAACGCATTGTTTTGTGTTCTCATTTTCGTGACTCGTTTCTATTTCCATTTTTATCCTACCTCCGTCTCTCATTTGCAACTTCTTTTGTGTTGCAAGCACAACAACCTATTCATAATCAACCATTATTAAATAATAACATTTAAATTTATATTAATATGTCAAATTTCGAGCGAAGCTCGATCGATTAGCCCGTAGTTATATACTAGACCATATATAGAGCTTAAATATAGATTATTCTGATCCAATTACTTTGACTCAATCCAAAATCTTATGAAATTATCAAATGATGCTCTGAATAAGCTTTATTTGTAATTTATTTGCGTATTATAAAGAAATATTTTAAATAAGTATGATGTCAATTATATTTTACACAATATAAAAGAGCTTAAATATGAATTATTGTGACCAAATGATATTGAATGAATCCAAAATCTCTTAAAATGCTCAACCGATGGTAAGAATAAACTTTATTTGAAATGTACATGCATATTTTTTATGTATAAAGTAATTTTTTATAATTAAGAATTGTAGGCCATATAAAGAGCATATATATAGATTATTGTGACCAAACGACTTCGAATGAATACATAATCATTTGAATTGTTCTAATGATGGTCATAATAAGTTTTATTTCCACGATACATGCATATAATCCAATAATTTGTATAAGTAATATCTGAATTATATATTCTAAAGTCTAAATCATCTAATGAGCTTAAATATAGATTATTATGAATTAAAGACTTCGAGTGAGTCCCAAATCGCATGAAAAACTTGTAAGTGCTACAACAATTCTAGAATGCGAAAATAACTCAGAATCGTAAAATACCTCATGCCATCGCTTATAGAAATCGAGTGTTGATTAAATGAACTTGAAACCAGCAAGACTAGTGCGTCTCCTTCGTCTCTAATCTTCTCATAACCTGCAGCGAGAGAATCACTACAAAGCCGATATCGCAACCCCAACTGATGGTGTTTGACAGGAGTTAGTCGGCCTTGACTCGTTCCCTCAAGAAAATCCTTATGTTCTCTCTCTCTTGTCTAAATTCTGTTTAGATCTGAAAGAGACACTCTCTAATTCTCTCTGCCATCACAGAAGAGTATATATAAGGGTTCAAATCGCTCAGAAGATTCAAATTGTAACGTTTCACGAAAGGGTGCGATGTTCACAGCATTCTGTCTAAGTGCACTGTATCTATACCGTTCTAACTGACAGAATACTACAAAACTCAGATGAGTATATATTATAGAATAATCTTTATTTACCTTTTATATGCATTCTTCGTATAATATAATTTTTAATTAATGAAGATCTGAATTACATTGTAGACCTTGTGATCTAACTAATTGAATGAATGTAGAATCCCTTGAAATGCTCATCTAATGCCCAAATAAGGTTTATTCGCACTATATAGTCGTATTTTTTAAGCATAATTCAATACCTTGAATAAGTAATATCTGAATTATATTCTAGATTGTATAAAGAGTTTAGATATAGATTATTATGATCAAATGACTTCCAATGTATCTAGAATTGCTTAAAATGCTCAATTGATTCTCATAACAAGCTATATTTGCAATTTATATGCGTGTTTCTTATGCATAATCCAATATTTCGAATAAGAGATCTGAATTATACTTTATAGCATGTAAAGAGTATAAATATAGATTGTAGTAATCAAAATGACTTTGATTCAATCAAAAATCGCTTGAAATGTGTACCGATGCACAAAGTAAGTTTCATTTGCATTTTATATTAGTGTTTGGTATGTATGTTGCAATATCTTCAATAAGTACGATCAGAATTATATTCTTGACCCTATAAAGAGCTTAAATATAGATATTATTTTGAATAAAGGACTCCAAATGAATCCAGAATCGCTTAAATTGCTCAAATAATGCATAGAATAATCTTTATTTACAATTTATATGCATATTTTCCTTGTACAATCCATTATTTTTAAGTAAGATCTAAATTATAGTCTCGACTGTATAAAGAGGGTAAACACAAGTTATTGTGAATAAATAACGTCGAATGAATTCAGAATTGCTAAAAATTCTCAACCGATGCTTAGATTCAGATTTTTTCAATTTATGTGTGTATTTTAATATAAACCGTAATATTTCGAATAATTTCTATATTCCAAATATAAATTACTGGGAACAAATGACTACAAATGAATCACTAATCGCTTCTAACTGATCCTCAGAGCGAGCTTTATTTACATTTATGTGCGTATTTTTAGTATATAATCCAATATTTTAAATAACGTAGATCTTATTTAAATTCTAGACTATATAAAGAGCCTAAATACAGATTATTGTGACCAAATGACTTTCAAATGAATCCACTTAAGAAACTCCATTGATGTCAGAATAAGTTTCATTTGCATTATATCTAATTTTTCTATGTATAATGTAATATCTTGAGTAACTAAGATCCAAATTAAATTCAAGATGCTACAAAGAGATTAATTATTATGAATAAATGACTTTGAACGAATAAAAAATCGCTAAAACGCTCTAATGATATATAATCTAATATTCTTAATAAGTAAGATCTAAATTATATTCAAGGCTATACAAAGTTCTTAAATATTAATTATTGTGATCAAATTACTTCTAGTGAATACATAATCTCGTGAATGCTCAGCTGATGCCCAAAATAAGCCTTTTTAGCAATTTATGCACGTATTTATTTAATATAATGTATATTTTAGAAAAGTAAAATTTAAATTATATTTTGGACCATATAAAGAGCATAAATATAGATTATTCTGATAAAATGACTTCAAATGAATGCGGAATTGCTTGAAATGCTCATTTGTTCCCCAAATAAGCTTTATTTGCACTTTAGGTGTGCATTTATATATATATAATGTAATATTTTGAATAAGTTCTTAGACGTAGACCATATATATAGAGCATAAATGTATATTATTTTGATCAAATAACCTCGAATAAATCCATAATCACTTTAAAAACTCACCTGATGCTCAAAATAAGCTTTATTTGCAATTTAAGCATGATGCAATATAATGAATAAGCAATATCAGAATTCTATTCTAGACCTAATAAAGTGCTTAAATGTAGATTATTGTGAATAAATGACTTCGAATGAATCCAAAATCTCATAAAATGCTCAATTGATGCCGAGAATAAAATGCTCAATAAGTAATGTCTGAATTATACTCTAGACCGTCTATAGAGATTGAATATCGATAGTTGCCATCAAGTGGCATCTAAAGAATCCGTAATCGCATCAAATGCTCAGATAAGCTTCATTCGCACTTTATATCTATATATTCTTTTATGTAAAATAATATCATGAAAAAACAAGTTCTGATTTTATTATAGACCATATAAAGAGCTTATATATAAATTATTGCGAATAAATGACTTCCAATGAGACCAGAATCGATTAAAAAACTCAAATGAGCGTAGAATGATCTTTATTTCCATTTTGATGTGAGTAATTTCGTTTTATAATATAATTTTTAACTAAGTAAGATCTGAATTATATAGTGGACCATATAAAAAGTTTAAGTATAGATTATTGCGATCAAACTAATTCAAATGAATATAGAATCACTTGAAAAGCTCATCTGATGCACAAAAAAAATTTATTGGCACTTTATAGGCGTATTTTTTTCAGCATAATGCAAATAAGTAAGATCTGAATTACATTCTAGATTATATCAAAAGCTTAGATATATATTATTGTGATCAAAGGACTTCAAATCTATCCATAATTGTTTAAAATGCCCAATTGAGTCTCATAACAAGCTATATTTGCAATTTATTTATGTATTTTTTATGCATAATCTAATATTTCAAATGATTAAGATCTGAACTATACTTTATATTATGTAAAGAGAATAAATATAGATTATAGTGATCAAAATGACTTTGATTGAATCCATAATCGCTTGAAATGTGTACCGATGCAAAAAATAAGCTTTATTTGCATTTTATATTCGTGTTTTGTAATGTATATTGCATTATCTTCAAAAGTACGATTCGAATTATATTCTAGACCATATAAAGAGCTTAAACTTGAAATGAACCCAGAATAACTTAAATTGCTCATATGATGCATAGAACAATCTTTATTTACAATTTATATTCATTTTTTTTTCGTACAATCCATAATTTTAATAAGTGAGAATTATAGTCTAAACTGCATAAAGAGGGTAAATACAAGTTATTGTGAATAAATAACGTTGAATGAATTCGGAATTGTTAAAAATTCTCAACGGATGCTCAGATTAAGATTTATTTTCAATTTGTGTGCGTATTTTATGTAAAACGTAATATTTTGAATAAGTTCTATATTCTAGATCATCTAAAATACTTAAATATAAATTACTGGGAATGAATGACTTCGAATGAATCCCTAATCGTTTCTAATGGTCAACTTATCCTCAGAACGAGCTTTATTTACACCTTATGTGCGTATTTTTTGTATGTAATCCAATATTTCAAATAACAAAGATCTTATTTATATTCTAGACCATATAAATAGTTTAAATATAGATTATTGTGACCAAAGGACTTTCAAATGAATCCAAAATCACTTAAAAAACTCAACTGATGTCAGAATAAGCTTCCTTCGCATTTTATATCTAATTTTTCTATGTATAATGCAATATCTTGAGTAATTAATATCCAAATTAAATTCAAGATGCTACAAAAAGACTAAATATTGATTATCGTGAATTAATGACTTTGAACAAATCCAAAATCGCTTAAAATGCTCTGATGACATAATCTAATATTTTTAATAAGATCTAAATTATTTTCTAGGCTATACAAAGTTCTTAAATATTAATTATCTTGATCAAATTACTTCTAATGAATACATAATCTCTTGAATGCTCAGCCGATGCCCAAAATAAGCCTTATTAGCAATTCTATGAGCGTATTTATTTAATATAATGCAATTTTTTAAAAAATTAAAATCTGAATTACATTTTAGACAATATAAAGAGCATAAATATAAATTATTCTGATAAAATGACTTCGAATTAATGTGGAATTGCTAGAAATGCTCAACTGTTGCCCAAAATAAATTTTATTTCCACTTAATGCGTGCATTTTCTTATATACAAAGTAATATTTTCAATAAGTTCTTAATTGTATTCTAGACCATATATAGAGCATAAATATAGATTATTTTGATCAAATAACGTCGAATAAATCCAGAATCACTTTAAAAGCTCAACTCATGCTCGGAATAAGCTTGATTTGCAAATCAATGAGCGCACTTTTTAAGCATAATGCAATATCATGAATAAGAAATATCCCAATTCTATTCTAGACCCTATTAAAGGTCTTAAACTTAGATTATTGTGAATAAATTATGACTTTGAATGAATCCAGAATCGCATAAAAAGCTTAATTGATCCTCGGAATAAAACTTTTATTTGCATATGTAAAATCTGAATGATATTCTAGACCGTCTATAGAGATTAAATATCGATTGTTATGATCAGGTGACTTCTAATGAATCCATAATCACATCAAATGATCGGAATAAAGTTCATTTGCAATTTATATGTATATTCTTTTATATATAAAAGCTTAATTATTCAAAGCTATACTTTGAATAATATCTAAATGATATTCTAGACCGTCTATAGAGATTAAATATCGATTGTTATGATCAGGTGACTTCTAATGAATCCATAATCACATCAAATGATCGGAATAAAGTGTATTTGCAATTTATATGTATATTATTTTATATATAATGCAATATCATGAAAAAAAAATAAGTTCTGAATTTTATTCTAAAACATATAAATGTTTTAATTTAAATATAAATTATTGTGAATATTTGACTTCGAATTAGTCCAGAATCGCTTAAAAAACTCAAATGAGCGTAGAATGATCTTTACTTGTCTTTTACATGCGTATTTTATTTTATAATCTATTTTTTAACTAAATATGATCTGAATTATATTATAGACTATATAAAGAGTTTAAATATAGCTAATTGTGATTAAACTAATTCAAACGATTATAGAATCGCCTGAAATGCTCATCTGATGCCCAAACAAGGTTTATTGGCATTTTCTTGGCGTGTTTTTTGAGCATAATGCAAAACCTTGAATAAGTAAGATCTGAATTACTTCTAGATGGTATCAAGAGCTTAGATATTGATTATTATGATCAAATGACTTGAAATGTATCCATAATTGTTTAAATTACTTAATTGATTAAAATAGCAAGCTATATTTACAATTTATATATGTATTTTTTGTGCATAATCCAATATTTCGAATAATTGAGTTATGAATTATACTTTATACCATTTAAAGAGTATAAATATAGGTTGTAGTGATCAAATGACTTTGATTCCATCAAGAATCGCTTGAAATGTTTACTGATGCACAAAAATAAGCTTCATTTACATTTTATATTCTTGTTTTGTAATGTATAATGAAATATATTCAATAATTGTGATATGAATTATGTTCTAGACCTATAAAGAGCTTACATATATATATTATTATGAATAAAATGACTTTGAATGAGTCTGCAATCACTTGAAAATCTCAAATGAACATATAAAGAACTTTATTTCCATTTATATGCATATTTTCTTTGTATTATACAATTTTTAATAAGTAAGATCTGAATTATATTGTAGACCATATATAGAGCTTAAATATAGATTATTGTGATAAAACTACTGCAGATTAATCTAGAATAACATGAAATGCTCATCTGATGCCCAAACAATATTTATTCACACTTTATCGGCATATTTTTTCAGCATAATGCAATACCATGAATAAGTAAGATCTGAATTGCATTCTAGATTGTAGCTTAGATATAGATTGTTGTGGTCAAATGACATCAAATGTATCCTGAATTGCTTAAAATGCTCAATTGGTTCTCATAACAAGCTATATTTACAATTTATATTTGTATTTTTATGCATAATCCAATATTTCGCATAATTAAGATCTAAATTATACTTTATACCATGTAAAAAGCATAAATATAAATTATAGTGATCAAATGACGTTGATTGAATCCAAAATTGCTTGAAATGTGTACTAATGCACTGAATAACCTTCATTTGCATTTTTATATTCGTGTTTTGTAATGTATAATGTAATATCTTCAATAAGTACAATCAGAATTATATTCTAGAACCTATAAAGAGCTTAAATATAGATATTATTATTATGAATAAACGACTTCAGATGAATCCATAATCACTTAAATTGCTCAAATGATTAATAAAATAATCTTTATTTGTAATTTATATGCATATTTTCTTTGTCAAATCCATTATTTTAAAGAAGTAAGATCTGAACTATATTCTAGACTGTATAAAGTGGGTAAATACAAGTTATTGTGAATAAACAACATCAAATGAATTCAAAATCGCTGAAAATTCTCAACCGACGCTCAAATTAAGATTTAGTTTCAATTTATGTGCGTATTTTTATGTAAAACACAATATTTTGATTAAGTTTTATATTCTAGATCATCTGAAAAGCTTAAATATAGATTACTGCTAACAAACAAAGGAATCCCTAATCGCTTCCAATGGTAACTGATCCTCAGAACAAGCTTTAGTTACATTTTTAATGTGCGTATTTTCTGTGTATTATCCAATATTTTGAGTAACGAAGATCTTATTTATATTGTAGACCATATAAATAGCTTAAATATAGATAATTGTGACCAAAGGACTTCCAAATAAATCCAGAATCAGTTAAAAAACTCAATTAATGTCCGAACTTCATTTGCATTTTATATCTAAATTTCCTGTGTATTATGCGTTATCTTGAGTAAGCAAGAGCCAGACTAAATTCAATACCCTACAAAGAGATTAATTATCGATTATTATGAAATATGAATAGATGATTTCGAACGAATCCCAAATTACTTAAAATGGTCTAATGATGCTAAGAAAAATGTTTATTTGCACTTTATATTCGTGTTTCTAAGTACAATCTAATATTTTGAACAAGTAAGATCTAAATTCTATACAAAGTTCCTGAATATTAATTATTGTGAATGCTTGGCCGATGCCCGGAATAATCTTTTTTTTTTTTTTAAATTTATGAGCGTATTTCTTTAGTATAATGAAATATTTTGAAAAAAGTAAAATCTGAATTATATTTTGGACCATATAAAGAGTATAAATACAAATTATTCTGATAAAATGACTTCGAATGAATGCATAATCATTTGAAGTGCTCAACTGTTGCCCAAAATAAGCTTTAGTTGCACTTTATGCATGCATTGTCCATATAGAGAGCTTAAATATAGATTATTTGGATCAAATGACTTCGAATAAATCCATAATCACTTGAAATAAGCTTTATTTATAATTTAATGGGTGTAATTTTTAAGCATGATGTAATATCATGAATAAGAAAGTTCTCAATTCTATTCCTGGCCTTGTAAAGAGCTTAAACATTAATTATTGTGAATAAATGACTTTCAGTGAATCCAGAATCACATAAATGCTCAACCAGTGTTCAACGGATGCTCAAAATAAGCTTCATTTGCACTTTATATCTGTATTCTTTTATGTATAATGCAATATCTTGGAAAAATAAGTTCTGAATTATATTATAGACCAAATAAAGAGTTTAAATATACATTATTGTGAACAAATGACTTCGAATGAGTCCAGAATCGCTTAAAAAACTCAAATGAGCGTAGAATCATCTTTATTTGCCTTTTAAATGCATATTTTCTCTGCATAATCTATTTTTTAACTATGTAAGATCTGAATTATATTGTAGACCATGTAAAGAATTTAAATATAGATACTGTGATCAAACTAATTGAAATGAATGTAGAATCCCTTGAAATTCTCATCTGATGCCCAAACTAGGTTTATTCGAACTTTATAGGCGTATTTTTTAAGCATAATGCAATACCTTGTTTAAATAAGATATTAGTTACATTCTAGTTATAAAGAGCATAATATTAGATTACTGTGATCAAATGACTTCAAATCTATCCAGATTTGCTTAAAATGCTCAATCAATTCTCACAAGAAGTTATATTTGCAATTTACATATGTATTTTTTTATGCATAATCTAATATTTCAAAGAATGAAGATCTGAATTATGCTTTGAACTGTGTAAAGAGAATAAATATAGAATACAGTGATTAAATGACTTCTATTGAATCCGGAATCGCTTGAAATGTCTACCGATGCACAGAATAAGCTTCATTTGGATTTTATTTTAATTCAATATTTTCAATAAGTACGAGCAGAATTATATTCTTGACACAATAAAGAGCTTAACTGTAAATATTATTATGAATAAAGGACTTCAAATTAATCCAGAATCGCTTAAATTGCTCATATGATGCATATAATAATCTTTATTTGCAATTTATATGCATATTATTTTTGTACAATCCATTATTTTAAATAAGTAAGATCTGAATTAAAGAGGGTAAATAAAATTTATTGTGAATAAATAACTTTGAATTAATTCAGAATAGCTAAAAATTCTCAATCGATGCTCAGATTAAGATTTATTTTCAATTTATGTGCTTATTTTTATGTAAAATGCAATATTTTGAATAAGTTTTATATTCTAGATCATTTTAAAAAGCTTAAATATATGCGAACAAATGACTTCGAATGAATCCCTAATCGCTTCTAATGGTCAACAGATCCTCAGAACAAGCTTTATTTACACTTTATATGTGTATTATCTATGTATAATCCAATATTTTGATTAACGAAGATCTTATTTTTATTATAGACCATATAAAAGGCTTAAATATAGATTATTGTGACGACTTTCAAATGAATCCAGAATCACTCGACTGATGCTCAGAATAAGCTTCATTTGGATTTTATAACTAAATTTTATATGTATAATGCAATATCTTGTGTAAGTAATATTCAAATTAAATTCAAGACCCTAAAAAGACCTTAAATATAGATTATTGTGAATAAATAACTTCGAACGAATCCAAAATCTCTTAAATGTTCTAATGATGCTAAGAATAATCTTTATTTGCACTTTATATGCAGAAAAGTATAATCCAATATTTTAAATAAGTTCTAAATTATATCCTAGAATACACAAAGTTCTTAAATATTAATTATTCTGATCAAATTACCTCTAGAGAATACATAATCTTGTGAATGCTTATCCGATGTCAAAAATATGCTTTATTTGATATTTATGCAAGTATTTCTTTACTATAATGCAATATTAGAAAAAGTAAAATCGAAATTATATTGTTCATCATATAAATAGCAAAAATATAGATTATTCTGATAAAATGACTTGAAAATGAATGCGGAATCGCTTGAAATGCTCAATTGTTCCCAAAAATAAGCTTTATTTGCACTTTATGTGTGCATTTTCTTATATATGTTTTTTTGAATAAGTAAGTTCTTAATTGTATTCTAGACCATATATAGAGAATCAATTTAAATTATTTTGATCAAATAACTTCGAATAAATATAGAATCACTTTGCATGCTCAACTGATGCTCAAAATAAGCTTTATTTGCAATTTAATGTGATACCTTTTTAATCATAATGCAATATCATAAATAAGCAATATCTGAATTCTATTCTACATCTATAGAGATTAATATCGATTGTTGTGATCAAGTGACTTCTAATGAATCCATAATCGCTTCAAATGCTCAATGGATGCTTAGAATAAGCTTCATTTGCACTTTATATCTATATTCTTTATTGTATAATGCAATATCTTGAAAAAAAATATGTTCTGAATTATATTCTAGACCATATAAGGAGTTTGAATATAAATTATTGTGAGAAAAATGATTTCGAATGAGTCCAGAATAGCTTAAAAAACTCAAATAAGCGTAGAATGATCTTTATTTGCCTTTTATATGCATCTTTTCTATGTCTAATCTAATTTTAACTAAGTAAGATCTGAATTATATTGTAGATAATATAAATAGTTTAAAAATAGATTGTTTTGATCAAACTAATTCAAATGAATATAAAATCCCTCGAAATGCTCATCTGATGTCCAAGCAAGTTTTACTCACCTTGAGTAAGTACGAGCTGAATTAAGTTCTAGATTGTATAAAGAGCTTAGATATAGATTATTATGATCAATAACTTCAAATGAATCCAGAATTACTTTAAATGCTCAATTGATTCTCATAACAAGCTACATTTGCAAGTTACATATGTATTTTTTATGCATAATCCAATATTTCGAATAATTGAGATCTGAATTATATTTTATACCATGTAAAGAGCATAAATATATATATAGCGATCAACTGACTTTGATTCAATTTAGAATCTCTTGAAATGTGTACCGATGCACAATAAGCTTCATTTCCATTTTATATTCGTGTTTTGTAATGTATAATGCAATATCTTCAATGAGATCTGAATTATATTCTAGACCCTATAAAGAGTTTAAATATGGATATTATTATGAATAAATAACTTTAATTGAATCTAGAATCGCTTAAATTGCTCAAATGATTCATAGAATAATATTTATTTTCAATTTATATGCATATTTTCTTTGTATGATATTGAAAAAGGGGATGTAAGGACAAACCCTTACAAAGAGATTAATATAGATTATTGTGAATAAATAACTTTGAACGAATCCAAATTTGCATAAAATGCTCTAAATATTAGATTTGTTTCGATTTATGTGCGTATTTTATTATGTATAATGCTATATTTTTAATAAGTAAGATCTAAATTATATTTGCAACCATATACAATATTGTGATTAAATGAGTTCGAATGTATCTTTAATCGCTTGAATGCTTAGATGATGCTCAAAATAAACTTTAATTGCAATTTATACGTTTATTTTTATTTATAATTAATCTAATATTTAATAAAAATTAAGATCTTAGTTATATTCAAGAATATATAAAGATCTTAAATATAGATTATTATAGTCAGATGACTTCAAATGAATCTAAAATCTTTTGAAATGCTCAATGGATGTCCTAAATAAGCTATATTTACACTTATATCCTTATTTTTTTTTTGTATAGTTCAATATTTTGACAAAGAAGGATCCCAATTATACTCTAGAGCATATAAAGAGTATAAATATAGATTATTGTGATCAAATCAAATCAAATCAAAGTAGTGGTTGTAAAGTTTGTATAGGGGGTTGTTGCAACTTGCAAAACGATTCGTATGCTCTTTCATGATGTACCCCCCAAACTTGAGCTCTTGCATACAATTCGTGTGGTGGTGTTTAAAAAAGTCGATTTTTTATCATTTCTTCAAACCTGAAACTAACAGCAAAAATTGATGAGTTATGCCTAACTAATATAATTGAACCTAAATAATATTGAGAAATGCTAGAGTCCAATACGATTGTTCTCACGTTTTTAAATTTTAAATGACTTCTGCAGGGCGAGCATTCAATATTCATTATAGTTTTCAACTCCCCCCAATCGATTTTGAAATACTAGAGTTGGACAAATCAAGTAATTCACAGACCCTATAAGATGAAATTCCAAGTAGGAGCGCGAATCAATCCTTTTTTCATTCCTTGGATTCTATGTCAAAGTCAATCTGAACCGTTTAATTAGTTCTCCATATTGAAAACTTAATAAAAACTAATTTTTATATTTTTCAAAATTTTTTATAATTTTTTTAGTATTTTAGAAAATCGTTGTTATTGGACAATCCATAATTTTATATCATGATTTTTCTAAAACACCAAAAAAAAAAGTAGAAAAAAAATGTAAAATTGATTTCTTATAAGTTTTCAATATAGAGAACATATTGAATGGTTTGATTCGGTCGTTGAAATTTGAAACATAAGAACGATCGTATTAGACGGCTCTATCCGTCCAATATATTGGACACTAGCATTTCTCAATAATAAAAACTTTTAGGGACTTGGGTTGCCTCCCAAGAAATATTTGTTTAAGGTCCAACTTTATGTGATGTTTGCAAATCTCTCCTTCTAAATTTATTGTCATTTTGTCTCTAACATTGATGAGCATTTTTATTCTATGATTTAACTTTTGATTTAACAACATAAAGGGATATAATCGAGTAAACATTTTTGTTTCTATGTGTTTCTTCCAAGTAGTGGAGGCATTCAAGTGACAGTGAACTGATCTCATACAGGAGGCATTTGACAACACCATGGTTTAGTGGGATCAAGGGTGAAAGTTAGTAATTTTAGCCAATTGTAGGTTAGCAAATTAGTTTACTAAACTATGAGTAATTATGCTAATCTCATGCATGCCAAACGTCTCCATAGACGTTTGTTTCTAATATTTAGATTATGGACAAAATTTGGTGAATCTATTAATTAAAATATCAGCGCAAATCCATAGTCACGAAACCTAAAAAGATATCATAATGATAATGATAATAATAATAAATGTTGAATTGTCGATGATGATAACGATATGCCGCGACAGCAGACAGCAGGGCCATCTATTTACCAATTCATAGATTGTTGTGTTGTTAAGCGCCAGAATTTTTCGTACATAAATAATACAAAGGAATAATAGTTTTGCTGCAATAAAGAATTGTACGTATCTCTAGTTGATCTCAGACTTCCTAAAATCGATCCTAAAAAAAGACTTCCTAAAATCGTTGAAATACTAGAATCTTTCAGACACAGCATGTGCGTGCAAGACTGGAAGGCGACACTGTCACACTAGGAGCTTTTGATACATCATTTCTTAAAACAAAAAGTAAAAAGTATTTCACATGGACTCTACCTCGTAAAATCTAGAAAATAAATGTACATAAGTGAAGAAAAAATGTACAATATATCTGGGCTACTTTAATAATATATAAGTGAAGATAAAATGTACAGTATATCTGGTCAACTTTTATAACTCGCCAAGATATTCAAAATACTGTAAACTAATAATTTCGTTGATAAAAAAAAAATCATAATAACTTTGTCATCATTACGTGAAGATGCGAAGTCGTCACACTCACTTTATATAGGCCTACTAAAAAACAAATGCTCTTTTACCATTGTAAGCAATGAATCACACATTGATGAATGGAATATCGCGGACTGGGTCATATCCACAATAATTTGGTGCTTTACAAGGTATAAATGTGATAAATTTGACTACTTAAATAGTGTCTGCTCCGAAAAACAACACTATTGACCTGTCATGTTTTTTTAGGTCTGATGTTATCTTATCGGGCCTACATTACCCACTGACTTAACGGTAGAAACTTTGAATTAGTCATAAAATTTTATATTTAATCCCTGTGCGTGCGTAAAAGGTAGGATAACTTTAATCTGGTCTTTGCTCTATAAATATGAAAAGGCATATATTATTGACTTACCCACTCGTTATATTATATTTATATATTAAATAAAGAAGGGAAAATCAGTGGTATACCCCTAAAATCTTAGCTTATTGGAAATATCTTCTTTAATTTTCGAAATTGAAAATAGCCCTCTCAAATCATATTGTCTTTGGATATTTACCCTTTTATCACTTTTTCAATTAAAAAATATCATTTTTTTAAACTTCAGACCAAAATACCCCTCAGTATTGACGATTCATCTTCCGTTCTGTTTAGTAGGAAAGAAATATTTCTCCTCCCTCTTTCAATCATTTATCTTCAGAGATCAGATATTTAATTAGAAAGAAATATATAATACTTTAAGCGATTTTGTTTCTCTTTCATTTGCGTAACTTACAAAAGAAATATACAGTACTTCCGTGCTACAAAACTTATTGTATACAGTATCATAGATACTTAAATTAAGAACGTTTCTTGTGCTTACACTACTCTAATTACATTCATGCATTCAGCTTAGGTCCTAACTTATTATATAAAGTTTTTAGTTCTGAATCTCTCCTCTTTATAATCTTTGGTCTGAACATATATAGAGGTGCGAAGCAAGGTTACCAAAATAATTTATTAATAGGTTGCAGCGAACAATGTAGAAGGATGGTTTAAACTAAATAAATGAATGCATGAATTAAGCAAATGAGTACATATTAACTTAGTACCATTCGATTTACTGGGAAGTTAATTTATGCATTGCCAAATGAGTTGGAAAAAAAAATTAAATGAAAAAAAAATGCCCCATAGAACAAATACCAAACCGGTCACATCTAATTCTACTAGCCAGTACAATACTATTGCTTTTTGAACTTTTACCAGTATCGACATACACAAGGGACAGAACTGAAATTAATCAACGCAGAAATCTTTGCAAAATAATAGCTTAAAGAAATAGGCATAATCTATTAAATTTTGACAAAGTATCCATTTGGTGCTAAACAAAATGAGTCATCAAAACAAAATTACAATGATGTGCCTCGAAGAGAAATGGTATAGAACCATTCTTAGCAATTTTGGTCTGAAGTTTGGTATAGAAACAAAATCTGCTCGAAGAGAAATGGTATAGAAGCATTCTAAACAGAACGGAAGATGAATCGTCATGACTGAGGGGTAATTTGGTCTGAAGTTTTAAAGAATGATTTTTTTTTTAATTGAAAAAGTGATAAATGGGTAAATATCCAAAGATAGTATGATTTGAGGGAGATATTTCCAATTTCGAAAATTAGAGGGGATATTTCCAATAAGCTAAGATTTGAGGGGTATACCACTGATTTTCCCATAAAGAAGGATCACTTGACAGTTGGCAATCTTGACTATAATCAAAATAAGTTCCAAGTTTATAATTTAAAATTATACGTATGATCAGTATAATTCAAAATTTAATTAGTCCATAAAATTGATAACGATAATATATGAATCAATTTGTTTTGATGCATAAAACGATATTAAAATTACATTAAATTAGCTGTTATTAATTTTGTCATTAGTCAATTACGAAGCGAGAAGAACGTGGAGATGGAGCCCCTCCTATTAAGGCAGTCATGAGTGGCAATTTGAAGCTACTCAAATACTCAATCGATCAATTGCACACAAAATTCAGTTCCCCAAATGAGAAGGTACGGATATTTCTGCAATGATGAAAGCCAAAAACCCAGATTGTCCTTTGCAAATATTCCCGTCCTTTTGCCCAGTTGTTACCATTTTACCAAAACACCAAAAAGAATGAACAGAGAGCGATAGATGAGAAAATGGAGCATGGCAGTCTCAGAATTAGCAGCGACCAGACCAGGCCAACAAAGAGGCCAGGGGACTGGTGACCCCAGCTGAAGCTGAGGCTGAGGTAGAATGATGGCGTTGTACATGCAAGCAAGGAAAACTCCATGGAAAGGCACCAGCCTTTATCCCCCTTCGTGCGGAGAAAGTTGTGGCGACACAATCATGTATACAGACAGATGCTTAGACTTTTTTCTCTTCCCCTTCCCTAATGCATCTGCATTGCATGCATCTGTGAGATGAGATTAGGGTAAGGGACTAAGGGATAATATATGATCAACACAATCATGATTTCTTCACGTCGATCAAATTAGCAGGGTACTACTATATATTCAGATTAATCAGATAATTCTAAAAAGTACAATTCGGTAACCTTATCTATTAGCATGCATAAGATTTAATATTAACTCAAAAATAAATTAACTGCATATCACGACAATATGTAAGTAGACATTGCTACATGACATTTTCGTACGACTTTTAATTAATAGTTAGGCTGGAATGTCTTATTATCCGATCTCCTTTCAGTTTCCTTTTTTTGTTTTTTATTTCATGTGTCATGCCATAAATGTTGATTCTGTGGCAATTTCATAGTCAGAGCTTTGATTTAATTTCAGACCTTTTCAATAAGTTGGAGTAAATGTTTAAGTCGATTCAAATTTGGTCAGCAGAAAAGTATATATACTTTCAAAATAAAGATAATTGGACAAAATTGTAATTCATGTTATGTCAGGCTGTGATATTTGGATGGACAAATATTATATTTGACAAATACAACAATTGATATCTCTATAGTTTTTCCTTAAAAAATTCTCCATAATAATACAAATTTACCTTTATATACATTTTAATTTTTGTAACTTTTAGTGACAAATCTAAACCAACCGCAGATGCCCATTTCCATTGTCATTAAGAACACCTAGCTGGACCCTTTTTTTTTTTTTTTTTTTTCAAACCTTCATTGACTATGTTAGAATTTTTTGACAAAATAATTCTAATGTTCAACTTATAAGTTGTCTGATAGGCTAATAGCAAGTCGTCAAAACATATTGTCTTTGTAACAAGCTTCATTTTTGTTGCTATCGAATTAATCCCAACTAAAGGTCCTAAAATTGAGCTATCATAATTTTTACAACTGAAGAAAACAATATTTGTTATTAATAATTTGGTTTATGTCAGTGATGTTATTAATTAGCTTATTTTCTTCGAGTTCAACACTTGCATAAAACTGTCAATTCAATGCAATTACCGTTGGCTTAATCATCGGCTATACAAATTAATAGCTGAGAGTGTTCACAAAGAATCTGGTCTTCGTCTCAGTCAAGCCTCAAGACTGAAGTGACCCGAGAGTCTATCCATTCTGACCGGCCAACTTCTACTCTCAAGTCTCAACCACCCTTGGGCCTTGGATTGAGATTTTTCTGTCGTGCACTATCTGTGTATTACGAGAACTGGATAGTAATTATGCATCATCTTAATAAGTTAAGATGCACAAAAGTTTTTTGAGCTTCACACAGAAAAATAATTATCCTATAAATTCACAACTTATGTTTTCACGCGGCACGCGACCGAAGACAAGACCCCTGACCGCCTTTGTGTGTGTGTTCCCCTTCATGTACTTTGATCCTAGCGGTAGAGATGATGCAGTAATTTTCAGTATGAACTTGATAGCTTTGCTAGCTATTGCAAATTAATTAAAATATAGGTTACAGGCTAGAAATCCAAGCATTTGTTTTTACTATAACGTATATATAGACAACCATAGTAACTATTCTGATTCAAAAGTAGCGCAATTGGTACAATATTTCTATATTACACCATGATGACATTTAATACAAGTGTTAACCATTCATCTTGCGATTAGCAATGGTCAATAATAACATTCTTCGATGTAAGATCAAATAATACTCAAATTGTATAAAAATTTATACCAATAAGTTCATAAATTGGTTAATATATATTTTTTTTACTGGATTCGGAAAATATTATCGGAATCATCAAGTTCTGCCTGATCCTAGCTAGCCCAGTTTAAGAATATCATACGCGGTTTTGTACGTAACAAAACGGAAATGAGGAATGCTTTTTTTTTTTTTTAATCTCTAAAGACAAATTTCCGAATCAGCTTACAACTTCACGTGCAACTATTTTATGTTTGCAATTTCGACAAGGATAAAATCCTATACAATTAAATTTTTGTCTATATATTGTCCGTAGTCCGTACTATGGAAATAAGTGGTAGTAAAGTAAGATTGGTGGACGAGTCAGGAGTCAGGACGAAATTACCCTATGTAAGTAACCTCATCAAATATATTGAACATATGCAATTCATTCAAATTGAGATATGTTAGATATTGAATTATGTATATATTTTTTTTTCTTGTGAAGGTCTATGATTGCTTAAACGAAGTCAAATCTATAATATATACGCACTCACACACACATACTTTATTATTTGATCTTATGTGGACAAAAATAAGTATAACCGAGTGTATCTGTTAATTTCGTATGAGCTTCGGTAAATGTTATATCAATCCAACTGTTGATTTTTTAGTGAATTATCGTTAAAAAATGGTAAGCTTTTAAAAATTCGGAAAAAATAGTAAAAAAATTTCAAAAATTGTAAAATTTTATTTTCTATGAGATTTCAATATATAGATTGAGTTGGTTAATTTAGATTTGTCGATTTACGAAACCACCGATCAAATGATTATGGTGCATGGGACCTTCTATGCATCATGGTTCACAATAAATATTTTTTGTATATGTGTGTAGAAAAGAAAAGTCATGTGATAAACAAGTATATATATGTATATACATTTTTTTTTTTGGTAGTAAAGGCCCGTGAGCAAACTTTCATTAGTGAGAAAATAGCTTACAGAGGGAAATGAATTAAAGCAAACAACAAAACATCCCTATATTAAGACCAGAGAAAAAAAAAAAAACCAACAACTAAAACTTAAACAAAGGGTTAGTAAAACCCAAGGAAGATATTAGATTTACCCGAGCGTGATTAGCCAAAAGGTGGGAGTATATATGTATAGAAAATTAATTTGGGTACTATGCGTACATATACATTATCTTTCTTACTCATGTCGTGTTCAACAAATAAAAAAAGATAGTTCAATATTATCAGTCTATCGATTTAGCATCTCGATTACCAAACCCAAAAAAATCCAAAGTTTGTGTTTAAACTCCAGAGGACGTACCTTACAGTCAGGCTTTATTTATGCCGGGCACAGAAGAACTATGATAAAGCTAAAACTATTTTCCCCTGATAGAAGTCATCATTGACCGTTTGATGCGCGAAATTGTCATGCATGCAATTATTACCGTGGGCCCCACTGTGGTGGGTTCCCTTTTGCTGAGTTATAGCATGCATAAAACAGAGATATTCCCGCCGGTGTCATATGTTGAGAATAACAAGACGTTAGTGCAATTGACAGAATGGATATGATGGAATTATGCGTTTAAATTAGGCATTTGCATTCACTTAAATTCAGGGGCTTCCGTGTTGCTACAGCATAATACCGTGCAAACGCGTGCTCCATCTTCTGATTATTTCGGTTTTTGTGCCTCTCGTCTGCATATGAGCTTATAGGCGTACCGGTACCGGGCAGTGTACTGATTAGAGCCTTATCCGCGTCGGTTGCTGTTTTATTTGTTTCTTAATTTCTTGGTAGGATGAAATATAGTTTTGCAAAATAAAATATATTCCTTTCGGTATTCTTCTAATTTTTTTTATATTGAAATATAATGTTATTCTCGTGCTCTCATTTGCTACTAGAATTTAGAAAGTAAAATAGCTCTGTTTTATTTGTTTCTTAATTTCTTTGTAGGATGATATCTAGTTTTGCAAAATAAAATTTATTCCTTTCGGTATTATTCTTTTTTTATATATTGAAATATAATGTTATTCTTGTACTCTCATTTGCTACCAGAATTTAGAAAGTAAGGGTGTGTTTAGGGGAGCGGGATTAGCGAGTTTAGTTGGATTCTCTCGAAAATTTCATCCCCTCGCTATTCTACCTCGAAATTCCAAAAAGTACCTCGAAAATCTCAAAAAATACTAACCTTACACCACTAACCCTACTAACCTAAAACAGCTGTAACATATCAAGTATAACTGTATAAGTATTTTTTTTTTTTAAAAAAAAGAAAGATAGAGGACCAGAGGTCAAGCTTCCTCCAAACTTATTAAACTTCAATATCAACGAGATATTCTTATCGAGTTTATCAAAATGACTAGTATTGACAATCTCTTAGAAATTCTATATATTATTGAAATAAAACATTTCCAATATTTCTTTTTCTTTTGGAGGAATAATGACAGATAGTTTGATATAATGATATGGCACATCGTGACACGCTATTTTGAAGTTAATAATCCAAACTCTAGATTTTGGAAGATAATCGGATTCACTGTCACTGATAGTGTGTCAAAAATTTGTCAATGTTATAAATTAGCTCGGAGTTAATTTTGTGTCAGATCAAGAAGTGAAAAAATAATATATAGTACCACATTAGCTGTAACCAGCCATCTTTTTTTTTTTTGGTTAATTTAAAATGAGATCAATATTTTTTTTGTCCCGTTAACAATTGATATTTAAGTCATTAACCAAATTAAAGGACGTCATGATGTGCCTAGAAAAAAAAAAATTATCGCTCAATTTCTCCTTTATTTTCTGGCTCAAAATCAGTATATATTTTTTAAATGCTTTTTACTTTTGGTGCTGATTTTCTACTTCTTGTCGGAACTAGTTGCAAAACAGCTAATTCTTATCCCTACTATGAGAAAAAGCACGCGGGGAAGTTGCAGAGCAAGTTTTGTAATGGTCTCCATGTAAGATGTAACCATGTTGGATTGCACATGATCGGTCTTATTGACTGGAATATATTAAAGCATTTAAGCTGAAATATAGAATACTATCGTGAATTCGTTGAATTACCATCAAAATTCGGTGATCTTCGGACAACCAACATAGCTGCCGTTTGGATGTGTTAGAAATAGCATAGAAATAACAATTTCTGACGTAAATTTAAGGAAAAGTGAGATTTTCGGGAAACATGGGAAGAGTGCTATTTCGGGAATAGGAAATGTTGTTTGGATGATGAGTTAGGAATAGCGTTGGGAAGAGCGTTATTGGGATGAAAAGTAGTGAGAAAAATATTATTGGGAAGAGTGTTATTAGAAATAGTGTTATTTTTAGAATTGGATATTTGTGAAATTAGCAATTGTGTTTGGATGAAAAATTTACGTCATGAATAGACAATTCTTGGAATTGGCCTATTCTGTATCCAAACGGCACCCTAAATTGCTAGCAATGCGGATTTATGATCTCGATAAATTTTTAAAACTAGATGCATTTTTTAAAGAAATTGACAAACACCACTAATTCAATTTTCGGAAATAAGGTTAGAAATCTAATTACATGCGTGTTTCTTATTTGATGATACAGTATATCTGTGATTTAATACCGTGGCTGCAACTTGAAATATATTACTTTTTTTTTGCTAAACCCTCGTTGTGATTTTGCATCTACTATTATTTTATTTTTCTTTTGGGTAGAATAGTATGATCTGTTAATTGACAAATTAAAGTCGTGCCTTAAAATTTGAACGCTCTGTAGACTATGTAACAAGTGGCCTACGATGGCAAATAAATCATCACTGTAGCAAGCCATACGTCATCAGTGATGGAGCCAGAAAAATTTACAAGGGGTTCACTAATTTTTATAGCTATTAACACAAGTCAACGTCGAGCGTGGTAACCGTGACCAAGGCTTGAAATACATTGAATTTTGTCGAATCGAGTCTAATCGAACACGAGCCGCAATCGAGCCTATACGCCATCAATTATTATATTTTATATATATATTTCATACATTTTTAAGCAAGAAAAGTACAAACTAATTAATATTTTTCTAGATTATTTATATATATAAAATTATAAACTTATTATTTTTTTATTTTTTATAATGATATTTTTTTTTTAAAAGTTAGCATTTATATCTAAAAGATAAATATATTATATATCAAATTAGGTATTGAATGTTATAAATAAGATAATAAAATTACATATCTAGTTATTTCGAGTAAAATTTGAGTGAGTCAAATTAATCACGAGCCAAAATCGAGTGAGTCAATTTCGAACAAAAGTTGAATCGATCTCAAGCAAGTCACAAGCCTGATTTTTTTTCCACCTCTACTAATCTTTCTAAAAAACTTCACAAACAATTGCATCAAAAAATATGTATGGGGTTCAACAATAGAAAATCACATAAATATTTATGGGGTTCAAATATATTATTCAAATAAGAATTTTGTATTTTATAACTATCAACATTCAACTTTAATAATATTATTTAAAAAAATAGGGGTGACATTGACACCCCTATGTTGAACATAAATCCGTCCCTGTACGTCATGCATGACACTCAGCGAGATAGATCATAGATGGACTAAGTTTTTTAGTAATTGGCAGCAGGCCAGCAGCTGCCAAGTTTTTCTATAAAAAACAATCTTAGTAATTGCGTCCTTGACTGCACTCAAAAATCAAGACTAATTGTAAACTTATCCAATTAATTATTCAGAGATGAGTTTAAAATTAAAAAATGAGGTGAGAAACTTTTTCAGAAAAAGTTAGCATAAGAATTGTTATTTTGGCTAGAATTATCGTACGTAAAGACTTTTACGCGGTAAATACTAAATTATGGATTTTATTATCATTATGGTATCAAACAATTTTACTGGTAAAAGAGCTGCTGCAACTGCTAAGTAATTAAATAACTGACGGCAGTTTTTATGTGGTTGTTGATAAAAAGAAATCGCGCATTAAAATGCTGTCAATTTAACAAATGTAATATATAAGATTTTTTTACGAAAATATATAACTTCTCAATTCCTTAATTCCCTACATACCTCCATAATTTTTCTTTTTACAAGAATAATTTGGGAGCATGGCCACAACTCTAGGTGAGATTAGGAGTTTGAAAATTTGAGTTCTAAAGATCAATTTAGTTCTCTGACAAAATCGTCTGTCAAAATGCATTTTGACATGAAAATCTTGTTATAGATGTCATTATTTATATTTGAACTAAAACAAGCAAGTGCACCTTAAGTACAATAAGTATGTTAAATCTGCATTTAAGGTATATGCACACCCTGTTCATTACCCCTTTTTTGAACGAAGTGAATCGGAATAAGATTTTCCCTTTGATGCATTCGCTGATCGGAATGAAGGATAAAGAAAATTAGAGGTGGAGTTGAAGGAAGTTAAGCGCTTTCAAATTCCGATTTAAATTATCTCAAAACCAAAAATATTTGGTGGGATTCTCTGTGCTGACTTTTGATCAAGCGACGAAGAGTAGATATCGCGACTCGTATCAAATCACATCTTCCATCTTTTTTCCGATCATGGATGATATTTGTGAAACAATTTTTTGCTCCACTGAACTCCTTTCAATTCTTTTCTTTTCCGATTTGTTGTGCTTTCGATCATGGTGGAAAAGTTTTCGAAGGTATTTAGGGAATAAATTTACGAAGAATGTAATCAGACTTATTTTTTTACGACATGAGATATGAAAGTAACCTTATTTCTCTCTATACACTATTGAACTTTACAACAACATGAATATAACATATTTTGGCAAAAAAAAATATTAATATAAAATAAAACATAATATAATTCGTCAAACATACTTTAGTTAACCTATGCTATCTATATACGTGTCATAGTATATTTTAATTTTAAATTTTGCATTTTAACGTTATATGGTTTTGAGTTGAAAATTTATCGTTGAAACTTGAAACTATCAAAATAAATATCGTCAAATGATCCTTCTCTAAATTTAAAATATTTGTAAAATATCGAAGAGGATCATGGGACCCATGGGACAAAGCGTGAGAATTCTTTTGTCGTGTTGATCTTTCAACCAGCTAGACCTTGCCACCTTGGCTGACTCATTGAATAAGCGAGCGTATTTAATTAATCTTTAATTCTTAGACCTGCTCATTTTGTTAGGACAAAAAGAATTTGAGTATTTCTGTCACATCATGCTATGACTCGAATGTTATGATTTACAGGGTGAGGGGAAGAGGAATATTGATTTTGGTTCTGTATGTAGTTCAAAATCCTCGTTTCTGAATTGAAACGTTTGGATTTTGGATCCTCGGTGGAACTACTGAATTTTTTTTAGGAAACATAGATTCCGATAATTATCATTTATTGATTTGCACCGTAACTTATATTGTGCTTACGGAACAAGATTTTTTTTTTTAAAAAAAAAAATCTAAATTGAAACCAACCATCGTGTTAAAACTATGAATTGAGACCGTTTTTTTTTTTAAAAAAAATAAAGAAGTTATGGAACGACTTTTATATAATTTTTTTTTTTGTAACGGCCTTATATTCTCTTTTTCAATTAAAAAAAAAGATAAATTACGCATAGGCGTCGAGTGGTAGGAGTAACCCCTAAATAGGAGTATATCCAATTGCTTGAAAAATTTTCAGAGAGATCAAAATCTCCCAGTCCAATTGCTCGGAAAATTTTCAAATATACAATTGCGAAAATTTAGGATACATTTGAATAAGCGGAGAATTAGAATAGTTGCTTGTTGCGATGAATATTCAATTCAATTTGGAAGTCAAACATAAAATAGGAGTCCAAAGGTATGGTGTTATTTTGTTGATTCGTCACAAATATATTATATTATTATAGAATTATTTTCTCTCTATCGACTCTTCGTCAAAACAGAGTCTTGCACTTTTGTCTCACACGAAGCATACTACACTATGGGAATTATTTCGCTCACGCCTCTGATTAGAGATCAGATCACTCCTGATTTAACTAAAATGTCCTTCCCGCTCCTTCATTTTTTTTTTCTCCTGCGCCAGATCTCAACAAGGCTATTTAGGTCATTAACAACAAAATGGGAGTGAATATCTTTTTTAGGATGTGAGTGAAGCAATTCCCCTGCGCTATACCGTTATTTGAAACAAGAGGGTAATTTATATACTCATCATGAATATAATTATAATTGGTTAATAGGTGCTTAAAAGCAGGGGATTTTGGAGAAACCAAGAAGGTTCCATTAACTACGAGATCATGAAAATATGCAGGCAAAGGTTTATTCATTTGAGTTGCACCGTTTCATATGATTATTGTTTTACTAAAACGTGGACCCTCATTTTTTATTTAAGCCTTTTAGACCAAGCTTTACATATTTAAACTTTTTTCCATTTAGACTAAGCTTAACATATTTTAAATTCTTACCACTAAATTCAGTGGCGGAGACAAGTGAATTGACCCCATATTAAAAGGAAAAATTGCTACTTGCAAGTAAAAAATTGTGTTCATAAGATGAATTTTTGTATTCGTATACTAATATGAATCCCAATTATAATATATGATTTTAATGGTTGATACCCATAATAAATAAATTACTTAAATGTGCTATGTCTGTGTTTTTTTTTCTTCCTTCATGTAGTACTTAATTTTAAATTATGTTTAACTTTATTTGTTTTGTAAACGTTTGAATTAGTGTGATTATAAATTTTAATTATATTTATATATATATATATGAATTGATTTAAAATTTAGTATGACAATATTAATATTGTGAATTTATTGAACCCATTAGTTAATTTTCTAGCTCCGCCACGGACTAAATTTAGACCGAATTAACGGGTAAAGAACATTGATGATATCACAATTAAATTAGACTGTATCATGGGACTTAGGACAGATAGAGATAGTAAACGATTTCGCCACTTGTTTGTTTAAATTTCTTATAAATCGAAACAGATGAATTCAAATACTTTTTTTTTTTTCAGACCTCTCGGTGTCGTATTTGATAATTCAAAGTTTAGTCTATCGTATGAAGGGAAATTAAAACCCATTTTTCTATTAAAGACATAAAGTTGAGAAGCATGTTTCAAAAATATTGTTCATTTTCTATCTTCCGTACCCAATTGAAAAATACTTTGATGGGATGGGTCCAACCATGAAGCGGTTGATTCTTTCTTATTTTTTTTAATTAATACAGAATTAGCTAATAAACTCCATGCCTCCATTATACAAATCTAACTTGGTGCGCGTTGGTGGGTTTGGACCGCCGAAGAATAAAATTAAAATTAATTATTCGGAATAAAAAATTTTATTCTTAAACGATGAATAAGTTTTTTTTTTTTAAAATTTAGGACGCTATTTTGGAGTGATCCAACGACTGGAATAAATTTTTATTCGTAGTTTGTTTAAATTATATCTTTTTAATATAGACTAAAAAGTTGTTCAGACCGTACACCTTTTAACCAGGATTAAGATGGTGATCAAAACACACACTAGAAATAAAAATTATTTCGGATATCAAACCACTTAAAAAAATAACACTAACTCTTAAAAAAAATTATTCTGATCGTTTAGGTATAATGTTTTTTACTGTAAATTTTAATTTTATTCCTAACCGATCTAAACACACCCTTAGAATACCCCGTGCAACGTTTCTCAGGTCCCAGCGACCTGCTACATCTTTATGAACAGATGTATCGCCACAGAAGACTCAAATATCATTTATAGCACGCTTGCAGAATTCATGCTGAAAACACAGGAAGAATTTTCAGAGCCGGCCACCAAAAACAATGAAAAGAAGAGTTGAACATTTCACCATCACTACTACTTTATTGTCTGCTAGTATATATTCTTAATTTCTCATTTATTTTTATGAAAAATATAGTCCAATCAAATATTTCTGCACAAAGTCACCATCATCACTTATGAATATAATTTTATTTTTGAAATTTTTCATCAGAATATAAAAATTGGTTTAGAATTATTATATCAAATCCATAATTAACATTCATTATGGGATTCGCCTTTAACCATTAGGTGTACGTACGGTATAGGTTCATAAAAGACCAAACCTACCTACATTTTGGGTTGTCTATAGATCAACGAGGAAAAAAACACACTTTAGGATCTCTACTACCTACTATAGTACACTTTACGTAAGAAGATACATAGAAAAAAGCGTAATAAATTGTCCTCTTCGTCCGCTTCAATGGTTGCATCATATGGTTACAGTTACAACCGTTAGATCAAAATCGGGAACATCAAAGAACCAACAACTTTTAAATCAGTCTACTTAATATTCAATCAAGACCATGTATTTATGATCGGAGCGTATAAATAAGATAAAAGAAAATTAATACGTCACACCAGTAGCAGGGGATAGAGAGATTAATAAAGAACTTGCAGGAGCAGAAGAGAGTAGCAAAGAAATCCTGCGCTCAGAGATTCTATTCCTATTGTTGCCTCCTCTTCTCTCTCTTTCTCTCTCACTGACTCTGCCATTATACTCTTTCAGCCGCTTGCTATTACTACTCTCTCTCTAGTCAAAATCTCTGCCAAACTGTAATAATTAGAAGGTCCTGCTGTGGGAATTTTCTCCTTTTCCAGTCCCCAGTAATAGGGTTTATTTCTGCTGAAACTCAGCATTTTCCCTTGTCTCTTCTCCTTTGTCCCCCAGAAAAAATATTCATGAGCTCCTAAAAAGGGTCTTTTAAATGTAGGCACATGAGATGTACCTCAAGCCTAGATAGCAGATATAGCTGTTTAGTACAGTACCTTTTTGTGCTTTGGAGAAGATTCGCTGTATAAATGAAGTAGAAGAGTTGAATTGGAAAGTAGAAAGGATTAGGCAAGTGTTTAGTTTGTTCAATAAATGGCGAGAAAGGAGGTGAAAGGAGAGGGAGGAGATGGGGAGAATGGTGAGAAGAGTGAGAAAAATGTATCCATTATGAGACCTTATCTGAGATCCAAGGTGCCTCGTTTGAGATGGACACCAGATCTCCACCGTTGCTTTGTTCAAGCCATTGAAATGCTTGGTGGTGAAGAAAGTATATATATGTTTGCTTTTTCTTTGATCTTCATTTTTTTTCTTGTTTATTTTTTGTTTTGACTACCTTGGATCACTTTTCAGTTGCTTACAAGTTACAACCCTATAATCATGCACGTTTTTTATGCATCTATCATTTTAATTAGGTTTTGATTTTATAAACTTGGGGTGCTGATCAAAAGGTTTTGACATTCTTGTTTTTTGTTAAAAAAAGAAAATGACAAGTGTACTTTAGTTAGGCATCAGCTAATTACGCCGAACGAATGTTACGACGTTGTTTACCATTTTGTTATCTTCCTCACATAATTAGTTGTGTGGCAATTTATTTTTTCAAAGAAGAACGGTATACACATGAAAGAGTAGCCTGTACACGAACACTTAACATAATCTTACGCCCATACATTGGCAAAAATATTTCCGTTCTGTTATCTTTTGTCCTTCACAAAAATTCATGTTACTTGTTGTTTCTTCTTTTAACAGGAGCTACGCCTAAAATGATTCTGCATCTGATGGATGTGAAAGGGATAACCATAGCACATGTGAAGAGCCATCTTCAGGTTTGTCCCTACTTGAACCACGTAGTTTGACTTATTTTTGTTAATTTATTCTTTTCTAAAAGTATCTTTTAAAGCTTTCTTTTGTTTGGTTAACTTGTTATGTTTATGGATTCTTTGCAGCTGTATAGAAACATGAGAAGTGACAATATAAGGCCAGGTAGCCACCATTCCTTACTTTTTTGGTATTGAAAGAAATTTCTATTTTCCATAAAGAGAACAGTTTAATTTTGGTTCTCAATATGGTGCTACCAAGTTCTGAAGTGCTTCCCCTTCAATGCACTTTCCAATTAAATCCTGCAGTAAAAAGGCTAGCTAGCTGCTTATAATCTAATTATCATGATTTCATTTGCATGCAAACCATATGATCTTTCTCTGTTAAGTTTTTAATGAGGTCTGTTTATATGTAGTTTGTTATAAAATATTGCATGTGAGGATGATAATTACATTTACACTTTATAAAAAACATAAAAAGAGAGGGCTAGAGATATTCTTCCGAAATGCTAAGGGTTAGCCAAAGAAACAAAAAAAAACAAAAAAACAAAATTCAAGCTACATATGGTACATAGGACCAAGTGCAATACTAAAATCCTTTTTTTTTTTCCGCCACATTTGAAACAAGAAAAATTATATTGGATTATCTTTTTCCGGAGGACCAGATGCATAAGTTCTCTTTTGCATGAAATCATGACAACTTAATAATTCCGTCATGTAAAGTTGCAATGAATTATGTTACTTGTGGGAGCAAACATGGGAAGATAATTGATCCCTTTTTCGTTTCTCCATACGTACCAGGCATTGTTCAAGAGAGAAAGAGGTCAAGTGAAGACAATGATACTGGTGGTGATGAGGCTAAAAATGGGAATGATGTTGCCTTTGAGCTTTGTTCAAAGCCCACCAAGGAATCATCACTGACTCCTCTGAAAAGGTCGGTAGCTTTGTCTCTCTCCAAATGTTTTCTTGTCACATCATGGAATATACACCTCACACAGAACTCAGTTTGAAACTTGGTTGAGATCTTGAAATCAAATGGGTCAAAAACTGATTTTTTTAGTTTAATTAGTTTGGTAATTTTAAAATTATTTGTTCAAGTCAATCAACAAAAAATTATTTCCTCTATACTCACCACGTTTATATGTGCATATAGATTAATTTAGTCTTATAATTTTAGTAGACTTCTTTAAAAACAGTAAAGTTGCATTATGCTCGTGAATAAAGTTTTCTTGCAAGTGACCGAAATTTTATATGCTAAATTTATTTTAAAATAATTAATTTTTCCGTGTTTACTTCAAAAATAATGAAGCACTTGATCTTAAAACAACTTATTCAAATCTTTAACGCTGTACCATAAAACATAATTTTTTTCCCTTTTGCTCGATCGAGTGTGTTATACATATTAACCTCCTTTAATTTCTCTTGATTCTTTTTCACGTGTCAAAAATAGATCTAGGATAGAGACAAAACTCATGCAGAAAAGCCTGTGGCTTGATGGATATAAACAAGCTATAGCAATGGAGAAGAGAATAAAGGAGGCTGGTTTATTGGGAGATGACCGTGCTAATGCTTTCATGCGCAAGTGCTTTGAATGCAGCGAAAATCAAGTGTGTTTCCATCCTTTCAAGGTACTGCAATTCCTGGTTGTGATGTGAGAAGTGTATGTATCTCTTCCCTTGTCGACATAAAAAGAAGCCTTTGTTTGGTTCTCTCTATTATACATCTTGTCAAGACTTTGTGTGTCCTTAATTCCTTTCTTGGGTCTCGGTTTCTTTTTAGCTGCTGCTTCTTTGCACCTAGGGACTCTAGCTATCTCTAGGTTTGATTTGTGCGCGTCTACCAAGATGATACAGGGAAGATTTCGTTTTTCCTTTGGCTAAAAAAAGGTTATTCGAAAGATTTTGTTACTTTTTCCTACTTTTTAGTCACAAGATCAAATTTTCCTCCCTTGTCTAAATAGCCAGCTTGATGAAACAAGACAGTGACAAGTATCGGTAGACTTTTTAAGTTCTCATCTACTTACTACTTACCATCAAAAAAAAAAAAAAGTTCTCAGCTACTTTTTATCAAAAAAAAAAAAAAAAAAGAGTTCTTATCTACTGATAGCAAAGAATGCCACCTCTTCAGATTCGTCGGTTTCAAATACAATTCATGAGGCCTTTGAATTTGTCATTTCTTTTTAAACCAACAAGCCTTTTTGACATTTTTTCTTTCTTCTTTTCTTTTGGGACTGTTCACACATGCAACCGTTCTAATATGACACACATATATTTCACAATTTCCTTAATTCTTCTATAATTTCCTTGCAATGCGACAGACCCAGCTGTACTTGGCCCATACGATTTAGAAGATAACTATATGTTTTTTTTCTTTGTATTTAGGAAAAGCATATATTCTTCTCTCAAAAATAAGGCTCCTGTTTTCTTAAAATAACTTGGAGTTGAAGGCGATATTTTACTATATATCTAGTATCAAGTTCTCCCACTAGTTGTCATTGTGTCATCATAAACATAGGAAGATTTAAGTGTGCTAATTAGGATTGTCCCAATTTATTTTCCAATCAAACAATTTCATAATATTCTCTTTTATATTATAGATGTACTTTTTTCTAAAAAAAAATGCATATGGAAGTCTATAAAAAATATTGATATTGTTCTATTGGTCTTTATTTTACTGGATAGCATATTTTTATATAACTCTTACAATTATCTTAAAAAATATTCTAGTTTTGCCCATGATCATAAACCTTTTTGTTTACATATGCCTTTTGAAATAGTGGCTGTTTGTGAAACCTCCAGTGTTGCTTTGATATCATAATAAAGATAATAAATGCGTAATTAATTGACTAACTTAATCATCACTTTGTTCATGACAGGTGCTTGGACAAAATGGCGCACTGTGTGCAACAATGCTAACAGCCAAAGAAAGAGACGCCAACACATATTCCTTACATGTATCAAGATCTTCCAAGGAGCATTTTAATAGAAATGAAGTCGTTGATCATTGCGCACTCTCCCTCTCCTTATCTCTCAAACCCATTACAAGTAGGAATGAGAAACCGTCGACAAGCGACAGCAGCTGTATTGTTTCTTCTTCCAACGGTGGTGGCAGCATTAACTTGGATCTTTCCTTGTCCATTCCGGGCTTTTAGCCTGAACCGTCTAACCCTTTTTAATTTTCTTTTCTAATTTGTGTCTTCTTTTCTCTGGTGCTTCTTTGTTTAAGAAAAATTAAGCTAGATTCTTGTTTGTTCTCCTCGCACCCACCATATATAGTATATGATTATGCAAGGCATTATGGAATTGTATAACTTTTTGTAACTAGGCAGTCTACTGAATCAACTTCTTGTAACTAGCGGCCAGTCTATTTAAGTACTGCATTACTAAGATCTGTTTTTTTTTTTTTTTTTTTTTTTTGTTCTTGAAAAAAAAATAGAGAAATTCTGGGAAAATTTTATGGTGAAATCAGCGTGATAATTGAGCTACCTGTTTACAGCCCAAGTTCGATTAATCTGTTATCAAATTTATGTTATAATATTTGGGTTGTTAAGTTTAATATGCAACGTGAATAATTTAGTTTAATTGGCGATGATATTTCACAAAATTAATTATATTTTTTGAATGTTTTAGATTTGATGTACATAGATTGTAATTGGTATTTTCTTGACAAAATAGCTTTCAAACCAGGCTTATGTACTGAAACTTGTGACTAAGTCTATGGAGGCCCATCGCGGGTCACTTTCAAAGTTTCAATACATATTTCTTGTCAAATACATTAATTTCATGTAACTAATTTTTATCATATAAAAAATTTAACATGAATGCATTATTGTACGTAAAATTTCATTTTTAATTGGTTTTATAATTACTAATCATATTTCAAATTATGAAAGAATAGAAAAAGGTACCGTATCCCACCGGAGACCTATCTAGGAGCATTTGAATCAGGATTCAATCAAGCTGGCCCCCACCAATTTCATCCACTATATAATGTTTTCCGTGAGCATTTTATGGTTTTGAAATATAAATCGATTGCCAAGAGAGATTAATTAATCGGCCTTCAAACCGATTAATTCATCGTCAAATCTGATTAATCGGGTCAAACTGATAATGTTGTTACTTTGTATTCTCTATTAACTAATAACTACTCTATGATTTTCCAAAAATTCTTTTTCTGATGGAGAGAATAAGAAATGATTATGATTAATTGTACATTTTATTCCAAAGATATAAAAAATATTGTTAGATTACATTATATCTTTTGATCTTGTTCACATATATATTCTAAGTAAATAAATAATTTATTGATACGTGAGTTATGAATATTCGAATAAATTTATTTTGTACAAATAAAAGACTGTTTTATTATATTTCTCTCTGATGTTTGAAGTTTTGAACATGTATCATAGGACTATACCAAGTTCTTTTGTTTTCACACTTGCACCATATGAATGGCTAGTTCTCATAAATTTGTCAAACGACTCAACATATTCAAACTAGCTTTAATCTCGCCCGTTGCGCGATTCATTCCTATACGAATATGTTATTAAATGGTTGCGCATTTTATTTTATGCTATATTAAAAAAATGCCATTAAAAATTGAGAATACTATTCAAATATTATATGAAAACTGCCACCGAAAATCCTAAATACTATTTTTGTCACAAAAGATCACGCGCCACAGAAAATTTGGAGCACTGTGCTTACCACAGTGCTCCATGTGCCTATCATGCTTGCCAAGATTAATATATTTATAATTATGAAAAAAAAAATTTCCATTCTAACTTTTTTTTTTTTACCTAACTATATCCCAAAATTTCACTATCAGAAAATTTTAATCTTACGAAACTATAATTGTTAAGTAATTGAGACCACACATTTTAATTATTGCATAATACAAACTTGTTTGTTTTAGTTAAAATAGCTTTCCACAATAGCCACACATTTATATCAAGCGAAGAAAACTAGCTATTTTGAATTTTCAAACTTTTGACTTAGATGTTATTTGACAGCCTTCATTTTAAATTCCCAATAATCAGCACAAAATTATACGCAAACCAACACGTGTTTTGAAAATCATATTTGGATTAGTCCCACTTAAACTTCCTCTAGGTGCCAACTGCCAACATGCGAATAATTTTCTAAAGGGGTTATCGATCTGCTAATCCGAAAATGACAGTCCAAATACTCTTTCCGCAATAAGATATTTCAGAGGATGCAAAATCCTCGCACTAATCTGAACCACAAGATCTTATGAATATTTGTTGAAAACAAGCTAGGGTTTTTTATGAATGTTTCTTCTACAATTGCAATCTCTTTTACCTTATTAAGCGGATGGACGCAATCGCGCAAACTAAAGACCTCCGTTTCTTATCAGACGGCCTAAATTGTTTTGCACATCCTACAAATGACGTGGTCAAGAGTATTCTGGTCTGCTCAGGCTTCACAGAAACGTCCGATAAAAAATAGACGGACCAAATTAACATACCTGACCTCCTACACACAGTTTAGACTCAGATAGGATTCGAACCAAATTGAGCCTCCCTCCTCAAGCCCTGAGTTATGATCTCATTAACTCCTCTGTTAGTCCGTTCCACAAAAGGCAGTAAATGCTGCACGGTCTTTTCAGTTTTCTCTTTCCTACGCAGTACGCACCTTCTCTTTCCAAATATTTTACCACTCATTAATCACCCATTTTACTATCCTTGATTGTCCCTTCCTTCCATAATAAAAGCGCACACATTTGCAAGGATATCATACCATTCACCACCGAATCTCTTCATCATCAATATGTAAAAGTAAAACCCTATTTACTCTCCTCGTAAGAAACCAGCTTCTCAAACCTCTCTTACCTCGTCATGGTCGCCGTCGCTGATCCCTCCGGCGAAGGTGGTGGCGACGCCTTCGAGCTCCGTCGCCTCGTGAATCCTATCCTCTTGCTGATCGCCGTAACATTTCCCTGCGTCATGCTCTACCAAGCGTTTTCGCCTGTGGGTCCCACTGCTTCTTCGATCGGTTTTCTTCCCACGGTGGTTCCATCTGTTGATTCCATTGATCTCGCACATCTGGTGAGTTGATTGTTTGGAAATTTAAACTAGGGTTTTAGTATAATTGGGGATTTTAGGAGGTATTGTCAGGCCTTGTAACTTGTAAAGTCTGTTTCGTACGAGGATCGACGCTTCAGAGTTCAGAGTTCAGACGCATGCGCAAATTGATTTTGTTGTTTAATTAAGGTGTTGAAATGACGAAAATGCCCTTGGAATTGTGTGGTCCATCTCTACAGAGGAACTTTTTTTATTTATAGAGCGAGACCTGGGCAAATTATAAATTGGGCTTGGCATTCAAGCCACCTGCTACGGAAGTGCTACCAGAATTTAATGCGGGCCTGGTCATACGGACTCGCTTTGCACAGTGGCCCTCTTCTTTAGTTTTCCTTTTCTTTTATAACTTTGAAGCGCCAGTGTGATCTCGAGTCTAGTGGGTGTCATTGCTCATCATCAGACATTATATTTTTTGAAGGCTAGGTGGCGAGCTCCACACCAGCAAATTTAATAAAATAATCAGACATTGGAGAGATTATTGTTTTGAAACTCCACCATTAAGGACCAATTCATTTTATATTTTTTTTGAAGGTCAACAGGTGATGCCGACCAGCAAATTTTTAGAAGTAAAAAAGTCTTATTATATTTTGCAAACCAAAAGTGAAATTGAAATTGGTGAGGCTTTGTTAGTAAAACAAATGTGGAGATGTGTGTCAGGACGTTTGTGGATTTTGGTACTGTGTTAGGCTATGGGCCCCTGTTTGGACATACACAGACAAATGCTGAGTGAAATGGTCCAAAAACAGCACAAAACCAGACTTTTGGAGCTTAGTACATCAAACCGGGAGGTGGAGTGTCTGTGTCATGGCTCTGGTTGCAACTCAGTAGCGCAGTATGCTGATTGTGGTGCTGTTCGGGGTGCTGTTTGGGTTGGGTGCGTTAGGGCGCATCAAGTCCAGTAGGCATCTTTATGCTATTACAGCCCAGTTCTAATTGTGTCTTTTAATGTTCCTTGTTTGGGTTTGGTTAGAAAACATAATTCTCATTCCTTTCTTTCGTAGGTCCCAATAATTCGCCGTCCAAAAGGAATTCCATTTTAAATACTTTCTATTCCTCCCCAAAGACTCCATTACTGAGCGGATCAAAATTGTGATTTGTAGATTTTATTGAATGACTAAAGTCCACTTGAAAATTAGTATTTGCTTTGTTTATCCTATCTTTGTACTTGCACTGTGTGCTCATCAACAGATCATAATAGCTCTCATTCAAATCCAAAAAGGAATAAATAGTAGATGTGCCCAGTTCAAATGGGAATATGAATGCAGCATGTGACAAATTTAATTTTTCCATCAAGGTACAATTTAATATCATTCTGAGCAAACACAGTAAAGTCATATTCTGAATACCAAAAAAAAAATGAAAAAGGTACATTCTACATGAATGAGCTTAAATGTTCCAGTCTGCTTTGATGCTGGAGTAAATGTTTAATGACTTTCTCCTTGATATTTTGCAATATTCTTTTTCCATACCAACACATCAGGTGCTACTTCTTGTAGGAGGGGGAGGATGTCAGACTGGAGAGGGTCCTGAGGGAAGCTGCAATGGAGAACAAAACTATAATATTAACCACATTAAATGCTGCATGGTCATCTCCTGGCTCGGTTATAGACCTGTATATTGAGAGCTTTCGTACCGGTGAAGGCACCCGCAGACTTTTAGACCACCTTGTCGTTGTTACATTGGATATGAAGGCCTATGCTCGGTGTTTGTCGATACATACACATTGCTTTGTACTACTAACAGAAGGTGTCGACTTCTCAGAACAAAAGGATTTCTTGACTGATGGATATCTAAAAATGATGTGGCGAAGAATCGACTTTTTGAGAGTTGTTCTCGAAAAAGGATATAATTTCATATTTTCGGTAACATATCGTATTTACTTGATTTTATTTTAATTAATGTTACTTTTAATATAGAGTTAAGGTTTGAGAAGATCTTATCTGATTTGAATAACCCAATGTCCCAACCTATCTGCCTGAACATGACCCTCACAGACTGACAAGACTAAATTTTTTTGTATATTCCATTGGTCTAACTTATGATGACACCAAATTTGCATCAAACCATAAATAAGCAGTTCCTTAATTCCGTTAATCCACCTTACCCAGGTTTAGCCTGAAAATCCAAATATAGAATAAAAGCTTGACTATGGCCTAAATACCTGAATCTACCCAAATATTCAATCTTTTAGAAATTATACAAACCCAACAAGAACTTCAAACCTATTTGAGTTAGAATCTTATGCTTGCTCAATCATGGGCCTGTGTAACCTAATGTTTGAACAAGTCAAAACTTAAATCATGACGAGACTGGATCTAACAAGTGATCTCAAATTCACCAGGGCATCAAGCTTTTTAAGGAATCAAAACCTGAGATAGCGACAAAACAATTAATTGGATGTAGCATGTAAAATTTCTATCCCATCCTTGCTTAATTACAGGATGCAGATATTATGTGGTTCAGAAACCCACTACAACATTTTCGTCAGGATGTTGATTTTCAAATAGCTTGTGACCATTTCACCGGGAACTCTTCTGACATAGGAAACCGCCCTAATGGAGGATTCAAATATGTAATATCAAATAATAGAACAGTAGAATTTTACAAGTTTTGGTACTACTCCCGCCAGATTTACCCAGGATACCATGACCAAGATGTACTGAATTTCATTAAGCAGGACCCTTTTATCACAGAAATTGGAATTAACATCAGTTTTTTGAGCACTGAATATTTTGGTGGAATTTGTGAACCAAGCAGAGATTTTAGAAAAGTATGTACCATGCATGCAAACTGCTGTATTGGGTTGCCCAGCAAGGTGAATGATCTAAGAGTTATGTTAGATGATTGGAGGAAGTATAGGTCTCTTCCACCAGAGGCAAAACAGTTAGATGGCTATTCATGGCGGGTCCCACAAAACTGTAGGTAAGATTTATTTTTTTTTTCTTTACAGAAAAGTAAAGAGTGTCTGTAATTTTGCATATTATATTTTCCTTAGCTTGATTGATATTTGAGTGCAAATTTGAGCTATTGCTGATGCATAATATCACATCAGACACGAGGGATCTGTACAAAAATCCAAAGTAGCATCAGTACTAGTTTTCAATCTAGTGGATTACTACTACCTGGCCAGTCCATTACCATTTTACCATTAACTTCTGGTTCTAGTATACTTGATGAGTTAACTGGAGTTCTTTTCTCTTCCCCCTCCATGCAGTACTTCATTCAGCAGAAAAAATAGCACCAAAGAGTGATGTTAGCATTAGATGAGACCGGTCAGATAAGCATAGCTTGTACATAATCTATGAATTGGTAGTGATTTAGATTCTAGCATGAGGATAAGAGATTGTGCCTCCAACTGTCAAAAGACCTAAGCTGATCTGCAGGACAGATTGAATAATAAATTTCTTCTGGGATCTCTGTTTCCTATGTTTCAGTTACTGTTATTGTGTTAAGTAGAAAAGCTGAATAAAAGAAGCCTACATGAACACCAAACCAGCCACCAGAAAGCCTACTAGTCGGCTTATTTGCTTCTACTATGTATTTAATTTATTAATTATCTTTCCATGCTACAATAAAACAGCTTCTATTTCTTTGTTTCATCTATCATTGTCTCATTGATGTTTCGTATCTACGTTAGGCCAATTTTATTAAATAAGGTAGGTATGTCTAACATAGGGCGTGAGTCCTAAATTATTAAATTATTCAAATCAGCTTCAAAAATATTACCCGTAAAATAGTATGAATGTTTAATATTTGATATTGATTGTACAATTTGGTTGAAAAATCGTTTGCTCTTTGTCATTACATTAATGATAGCGAATTCAGATTCATTGTGGAAATAGAATAATGTATTACGAACAGTAGATTCTTGCCCTCCCACTATTTGAAGAGATACGTGGGAAAGATACCTACTGAAAAAGGATCTTATAAGGAAATTTTATGTGAACTGGTCAACTGGCACATGTTATCCTATCCAAAGGTGTTAAAAAATGTTTCTGCGTTAGCCAGTCACCTCATTTCATTATTTTTATTGATTGATTTATTTATATTTTGAATAAGTGGGATAATCCACCACTCCCATTAAACTGAAAGTCTAAAAGTTTGATAAATATACATAAAAAAATACTCCAAATTCACGTAGCTTTCTACAGTACCATTAGAGAATTTTTTTGATCATTTTGAATAGTGTTTTGTGTAACGGGTGCACAATACACATATCTTTCAACATGCAAGTATGCAACATGAAAGTTGCTGATTCAGAAACTTTTTTCAAACCTTTGCGAGGACAGGAGGGCGCTGAGGGGTCCCACAGCCCACTGTTCATCGTGCATGAGCCAAAATGCCAAATGCTACCTTATTTTTTTATTTTTTTTTAACGTTAGTATATTTGTGTATTTGGTCCCTCATATCCTAAAAATTAAGGTCCAGTCCCAACATTGATGGAATAAATATTTTATATCATTTATAACATTCATAAATATAATATTAACACACTTCTTGATGATATCAAACAAACATCATAATTATTATTATAATTGTGTCAAACAATTATATGATATTTAACCATAATTAAAAAATAATTTGTTGATTAAAATTATTTCAGCATTTTGTGAAATCCAGCGAGAAAAATTCCAGTTGTTTTTTTTATTTTATTTATTTTTTTGTTATAGCATGATTACATTATAGTTTTTGTAGTTTGATCAAAATCAAGACATTAGTTGTTTATTTTGTTCATTGATGATGCTAATTTGACATCATAATTATTATTATAATTGTATCAGACAATTATATGAATTTAAAACTAATTTGTTGATTAAAATTATTTCGGCATTTTGTGAAATCCAGCGAGAAAATTTCCAGTTGTTCTTTTTATTTATTTTTTGTTGTAGCATGATTACATTATAGTTTTTGTAGTTTGATCAAAATCAAGACATTAGTTGTTTATTTTGTTCATTAATGCTGCTCATTTGACATTATTTTGTTCATTGATGCTACGAATAGGCATGCCAAATTGACATTGGCTTGTAATGCTTTTAATAACTGCATGTCAGCCTAAAACACCTCTTTATCCGTAACAGCGGCTAGTTGTATATGATTTCCCCCAAACTCAAAACCATTGTGCTTCCAACAATTTTTTTGCACGAGATCCAGCACTGCAGGTAAAAACAAAGGCACTAATCATATATTTACAAAATGAATCACTGATCGATTTTACAAAACATTCGGTTTCCCTACCTCATAGAAAAGCCACCAGTTTAAAACCAAACTAAGCAATTCGCCAGAGCTTATTAACATGCATAATTATAAACTTTGAGAGATAAATCGTACCGTTTAACCAATAGCAGATGTCTTCCAGGCGAAGTGTAGCGGCAGGAATGGAAGGGGAAAGCATAGGAGCAAAATTCAAATGCTTCAGTAAATTTGCACAAAATGTGCACTCCTCTGCATGCCCCTTCCACCTCTACCGATACCATCGAAATTGATTCTCTAACATAGCAGCATGATTGAACTAAAGTCGTTACAAAAGAATGGTAATTTATATAACAGAGGTACATTTTTTTTATGGCATGTTTTTGGGATAAAAGGAAATTGAAACCAAGAACGAGAAATGACAATGAGTACAGAAAAATTTCGCCAGCAATGGAATAATAGAAGAAAAGAAATTGATGACTCCCAATTTTCTTTGATTTTGTTTGGCTGGCTTGCTTGTTCTTGGTTCATCTCCTAAATTTATATAAGAGATTGAAATTTTTTGGAATAGAGGAAGCGGTACTACAAGCAAAGAATAGTAGTACAAGGGCGGCAAAAAACATTAGTTGAAGTACTACTGCTGGAATGAAATTAGTTCTAGTACCGAAACCAAAAGTACCAACTGTACTGCGGTTGTGCCCCATGTGGAATTATCGCGAATACATAATAGTCAAGTCTTCCTAGTAGTTTAATGTACGCTAGTCCAGTAGTCCCTCTCAAATTCTCACATTTATAAGGAACCCCGAAATAATTCTTTTCTTAATTTTTTTCCTTTTTGTTGCCATAATTGACGACTGCAGACGGGTTGATTACAAAATTATCTATTAGGCGGAAACTTTTAATAAATATGTAATATGTGGCACTACCATGATTTTTAATATTACATTTGTTTTCCACTTATTTTCCCACAACATCATTGTTGTTCATCATTTTAGAGCTCTGAAAATTATCACCAGGTCCAGGCGGACTAGCCAACCAAATTAAAGAGGCAAAAAAAAAACAAACATAGTCTTCGGTCCAAAGCAATATGGAAAAGTAAGGGCACCAAAAGCAAGGTCAATAATAAAAATAATAGAGTTGATCCTAGCAGTGATAATGATAACAATAATAATAGTAAAGATTATAATAATATTAACAATAAGCCTACACTATGAATCGTTAGCGCCTAATCCACAAGTCATATAAATCCTAACTCCTAAGAGATAAAATGTCCATCATCACCATAGGAGCAGCTGGAGCTTGTCATAGCCAACGAGCATACCAGCGCAAGCCACAGCATGAAGAATGTTGGCACCAGCACCCTTGAAGAACGACTTGGCACCCTCTTTCTTCAAGATCTGGTTGAAAACATCAAGCGAGCTCTCGTACTTGAAGAACTCACCAGAGGTCATCATCATGCGACGACGAACTGTGTCAATTGGGTATGTGGCAAGACCTGCACAGATGGAGACACCCCAAGCGAGAATAAATCTTGCCAAGAAGTTATCCTGTTTAAATAGAAAAAAGAGCACACTTACAGTGAATAAAACTCTTGTATGCTTATTTACTCCAACATGAACAATCAATACATGAAGATTACTTTACCAAAAAATTCAATTCATTCATCGAGGATTAAAATTGAAAACTGAAACCCCTTAGCAGGCGAATTCAACCAACCAGTGCTGGGACAATAGTACAATGGCACGGTGAAATCATTAGAATTATTTGACTATTGGTGCCTAATAAAGTGATGTAAAGCATCAAAATTTCTGCAGAACCATAATTATTGTCCCAAGAGTCCCATTGATCACGTAAAAGGTCACATAGCTAACAGGATAAATTCCAGGTAACTCACAACAGAGTAAATTAATAGAACATCTATAAGGTCTATAATGGCAGATGCACTGACAGCATACTAAATTAAAAACGTCTATTTAAATATGATGATGTGATTGAGAAAAGACTAACTGCAAGTGATCCAGTGAGCACAACGGGCTTGAGTGAGTCATACATGCCAAAGTACAGACCACGGTACACAATGGCACCAACACAGGAGATGGTGAACCCGCGGTAGATACCAGCAAGACCATCAGAGGCAATGGTCTTGGACCACAAGTCAAAAATACCATTGAATTGGCGCTCAATTCCCTTCTTGGCTGTCTTGACATCATTAGAAAGACGCGTTCGAGCGTTGTCGTAAGGGTAGACGCAGAAGAGGGAGCATGCACCAGCAGCACCAGCAGAGACCAAGTTACCAGCAAACCATTTCCAGTACCCGTCCTTATCTTTCTTGATGTTGAACATTTTCTTGAACTTATCATTAAAGGTAATGCTCAGAACCTGGCAATAGATTAAAAATTATAAGATTTGGTCAAAAAGGGAAGCATGATATTCAAAGACGTTAACATTACATCACATTAACGTGATGTAGCAAGTAAAACAACATAATTCATAGTCTTAAGAAATGTCAAAATTATTAAGCCGACACATGAATACTACTAGTTGATGAAATTTGAAACAAATGAGATGACCTCGAATTAGATAGGAAAAAACTTAATACAGAATTACTCTTTATCTCATACCGTTTTTAAATACCAGGCAAACCCAGACAATGTGTGTGCCAGAGGGCCTCTAATACCCATAAAAATTATTTAATGTTACTTGAAAACGTACAATACCTGAGAATGTAAGTAACGGATGACACTAGCAGTGTTACCCCTCCATAGAGCGGGGATACCCTCGTCCTTGATGGTACGTGCAAAGCAGTCACCAATGCCCTTGTAAGGCTCTGACAATCTTCCGCGCTTGATCATCTCATCTTGGTTCTGGATCAACAGCCTCACACTCTCAATAGGTGCAGCTGCAGTCCTATACACGGCACCTGCGACAGCTCCCAGATATAAGGCAATATTGAGAGAGTTATATAATCCTACCTCAGACGGGACAGCAGCAAAGATCGAGGACACGGTCGGGAGAGATGTAAGCACCAATGCTTGCAAGATCACTGTAGCGTCTTAGAAGGGGATTTTGGGTAAAACGAGATACTCGGTGGGTCGGAGTAATGCAGGTGAAAAGACCCAATTGCCCACAATGGATCTTTTGGATGACAGATGGTGCACAGAGTTCCTCTGCCATCATTACTTTATCAGGCAACCTGAATAAGAAAACAAAACAATACAAATATAGTTGTTCGATGATAACAGAACCTCCAGTGGAATTATCCATTAACAAATGTTATATTTAGTAATCACTAGAGGGGTTGTACAACTCATATTTAGAAAAGCAGAGAAACTGTACAATATGCAAGCATATATATATCAAGAGAAAAGGAGTTTTGACTTTCGTAAACCTACCAATGGACTGAGGGTCCACTAGGATCTGTGTCACGCTGCACAGTGGTCACGCAATCGTCAATTTAAGAGAAAAAATGAACCTTAGTAGTCACAGTACTCTCATTAGTTTCTTCTACAAATGCGGCCCCAGGCAGATAGACAAACCTTGGTATCTGCGGGTGTCGCACAATTGAGAATTGAGACTCGCTGCTTTTTTCAGCTCTTGCTTTCTTTTGTCTCGTATGATTGTATCCAAGTAATGATGTTGGTGCCAGATGCCATAATAACTCCAGAGAAAAAAAATATATTGTCCAATTCGAAGCAAGAGATATAATATTGTCATTAAAAAAATATACTGTTGTTTGGACAGAATTTTGTGAGAATTATTGGAGAGAATAGACAACAATTAAGGTGCAAATATTATTGCACTGCTTGATTTCAAACTATCTTTTTTTATACTAAATAAAATAAACATTTTCCTTAAAATAGCTAGCAAAATGTACTAATTTGCTGGTGCATTAAAAGATGCTAAAGAAAGATCTATCAACCATAGTAACACAACAATCACAACAACCAAAGTAATCACTATAACATTTATAATGTTAAATTGTAAACAAGTTCTATATAATAATTTGGAACTTGGCTGTCAGTTTTGTGGAATTTAATTTCACAAATATTGGAGGTCAAATTTTTAAATATATTATTGTAACTGTTTAAAGGATGGGGAAAAAATATGCTCCTCTATAAAAGGGGAATCACATCCTCTGCCCGTCATGCAGAGTGCCCATCGGCCATCATAACCGTCCGATCATAAATGGGTGCCCGGTGATTAATACCAGATTGATAGGCCCGAAAAAAATTAACCGTCGAGATTAGATCAGACGATCGTGATGAGATGGGCAGAGTGCCCATCTTAATAGAGATGAGCAGAGGATAGCCAGTTTTGCTAGAACAAAATGGGGGCCATGAAAAATTTTCTCCGAGTCATGATCATAATAATAAAACAGATCTAATACATTAATTTGGAGCACTTTTGTTGCAGACGCAGTTTCCATTCAATTCAGTATGCCGATAAAGATCCAGTAATTTGGTGAAAAACAATTTATCTATTTTGCTTAATGGGAAGCATTTTTTTTTTGCCCCTGATGCAATATGCAAGTAGAAGATTTATTGTCTACTTCTGGTAAGTGAAGGGCCCTCCAAAAGTTAGAATTTTTCTCGGGCTTCTATTGCTGACCGTCTCTCCTAAACTAGAAAAATTGACTCATAAGAAGTTGGACTTCGCCGATCTCTTGCTCGAGTTGCACCTTTAGGCACTGGTCATGTTGAATTGGCTTCACACCTGTTTGTTCCTGCACTGCTATTTTTCTCGTATATAGACTCTAGATCAGTTTACAAACTTACACTAAAATCTTGAAACTCCCCGTCCTCAACTTTAGATTTGCCTGAATTTTGACTTGTACATAGGGTTTGCCAAATGGATATCAATTGGGCGGCGACTTCTTAGGGTTTATGCATGCGTGGAGCTAAGGGGACTAGAGAGAGTTCTATCTTCATGTAATTCAAAAATAACAAAATTTTTATTATATTTTTTAGAAAAAACTATAATTTGCTTCTTAACAAATAAGTTTACCTTTGTTTTGTTCTATCTTCAAAATTCTGTCCCATATGATGAATTTCTGAGTCGTCCCCCAGCTTGAAATGCCACCATCTTTTCGGGCTCTTGCTCACACCAAGGGATCTTACTCAAGGAGATTTGTGCCTTTGCGGACTCTTGGTTAGCACGCTTTAAATCGACTTCTTACTGCTGTTTAGTTTTTATTTTTCCCTTTTCGTATCCTTTTCTTTTCATGTGTTCTATCTCATACACTTGCCCATTCTATTACAACACATTCTACTTCTCAAGCTCGTTAAATTTCTCAAAGTACTTAAAAGAGTCAAATACCTCTCCATCTAGATATCACATCCAGTCCACATATTAAATTACTTTTTAACAATTAAGGATCCATATTACAAAATGAAGAGCTGGATACACTCACATATTAAATTACCTTTTAACAATTAAGAATCCATATTACAAATTGAAGAGTTGGATACTTGTTGAATTGGTCCTTTTATAAGAAATAGGGATATGGATATTTATGAATACCCCCAGTTGACGACCGCATTCTACAGGTTTGTTCCAAAATTAAGAAATCTCTATTAGGCAAAAACTTGTAAATTTCAAATATACATAAGATGTAACATTAACATTAATTACTGTATTATTGCATTTATTTTCCACTTATTTTCCGACAATGCCATTATAGTTCATCATTAAGAGCACTGAAAAGTATCAGCAGGTCCCGGCGTACAAGCTGACCTAATCAAAGATGCAAAATAATATAACAACAAAGTCTTCATCCAAACAAGTGGGATAGGTTAGAAATGAAACCTAAACAAACTAAAATCACCAAAAGCAATGATGATGATGATAATAGTAATAATAATAATTATAAATTAATAATAATAATAATACAGTATGATGTTAAATAGTAATACTGATAGAAACAATAGTAAAGACGAATAGACAACAACAAGCCTACACTATAATTAGTTAGAGCCCAAAACATAAGTTCTACTGTTTTAATCTTAAAGAGTTAAATCTATAATGCTACTAAATCCTAAACATTAAATTGACCATCATTATCTAAGGAGCTTGTCGTAGCCAAAAAGCATCCAAGCGCAAGCCACAGCATGAATAAGTTTGGCACCAGCACCTTTGAAGAGTGATTTGGCACCCTCGTTTTTCAAGATCTGGCTGATCGCATCAAGCGTGGTCTTGTACTTGACGACCTCACCAGTGGTCATCATCATACGACGAGAAACTGTGTCTATTGGGTATGTAGCAAGAACCGCACCAGTGGAAGTACCCCAAGCAAGAAGGAAACTTGCCAAGGAGTTATCCTGTTTGAACATAAAAAAAGAGCACACATTTCAGTTAAAATGTCTTGTGTGCTTATTTATTCCAAAATAAACAATCAATGCATGAAAATTACTTCACCAAAAAATTTAATTTCTTTAACCAACCAGTGTTGGGATGACACTCATCACAGTACTATGGAATGGAGGGTAGCGACATCATTAGAATAATTTGACTATTCATGCCTAATAGACTGAAGTAGATGACACCAGATCATTAGACAACGGTCATCTTTGATCTTTCTAACCCTTACTCCAAGGTTGTCAGGTGGATCAGCAGAGCATCAAAATTTCTGAAGTGCCATTATTATTTTTCCCAAATGATTTCCATTAATCATGTAAAAGGTGACATAGCTAACAGGATAAATTCCAGGCAACTCACAACAGAGTAAATAAACAGAACCTGTATAAAGTCTTATATAAGATGCATGGCAGATGCCATGATGACATACTAATATTAAAAACTTCTATTCAAAATGAAACTGTAATTGTGAAAAAAATAACCTTAAGTGATCCAGTGAGCACAACAGGCTTGAGTGAGAAGTACATGCCAAATAACAGACTTCGGTGCACCATGACACCCACACAAGAGATAGCGAACCCACGGTAGACTCCAGCAAGGCCATCAGAGAACATGGCCTTGCCCCATGCGTCAATCATACAATTGAATTGGTGCGCACCTCCCATCTTGGCAGCCTTGACATCATTAGCAAGACGTGTTCGGGCATAGTCATAAGGGTAGACAGTTAAGAGGGAGCATGCACCAGCAGCACCACATGAGACCATGTTACCAGCGAACCACTTCCAGTACCCGTCCTTTTCCATATTTAAATTCAACATTATATCGAACAGTTCAGTGAAGTTAATGCTCAGAACCTGGAAATACATTAAAGAAATATAAGATTTGGTCCTAAGAGAAAGTATATGACATTCAAAGACGTGAACATTACATCATAATGATTTTTTTGTAGTAAGTACACCAACAAAATTCATTTAGTTTTAAGAATTGGGAAAATTTATGCAGCCAACACTAGAATACTATTTGATGAAGTTGATACAAAGAGGATAACCATAACTTAGATTTAGAAAAAAAATAGAAGCACTAGTCAAACACGTTTGACATCGATCAAATGCAATCCAAGTCTCAACTGTTGAAATTTCAACAGCCGATAATGTATCACCTTTTAAAACTATTCTAAAACTATGGTTATAAGTATAATTGTGTGCCAGAGGGCCACTCATACACGATACACCAAACAAACTATTTAATGTTATTTGAAAAAGTGCAATACCTGATAATGCAAGTGACGGAGGACATAAGCAGTGTTACCCCTCCACAGTGCAAGGATACCCTCATCCTTGATGATACGAGCAAAACAGTCACCAATGCCCTTGTAAGGCGCTGACAACCTGCCGAGCTTGATCACCTCAGCTTGATTTTGGATCAACAGCTTCACACGCTCAATAGGTGCAGCTGCAGTCCTACACATGGCGCCTGGGACACTTCCCAAATACAAGGCACTGTAGGATGTTCGTTCCTCTGACGGGGCAGCAGCAAAGACTGGGGACATGGTTGGGAGGGATGTAACAGCACCAAGGCCGGTAAGACCTTTGTATGGTCTGAGAAGGGGATTTTGGGTGGAGAGGCTGTTGTTAAAACAAGAAACTTGGTGGGTTGGAGCAATGCAGGTGTCAAATAGAGAAACTGGGTGGGTTGGAGGAATGCGGTTGAAAAGACCCAACTGTCCGCAATGGATCTTTTGGACGACCGATGGTGCGCGAAGTTCCTCCGCCATCATTACTTTATCAGGCAAACTGCATAAGAAACCAAACAAAACAAATACATTCGTTCACAAAGGCATCAATAGCTCCAGTGCAATTGTACGATAATTAATGTTAAATTTAGAAATCAAGAGAGGGACTGGACAAATCAAATATAAAAAACCAGTGAAACATATGCAAGTATGTATCAACTATCAAGAGGAAAGGAAGTTCGACTAGCAGAAAAGGGCTTCCCCATCATTTGATAATGTGGTGATATAATTTACCTGGCTATGGAAGAAAAAACTAACTGATCTAGTAATTCATACACTATATCTGCTACAGAAACCTACCAATCGATGGAGAATCCACTAGAATATGGATCAAGCGATCGCGGGTTGAAGGAATGACAATTAAGAATTTAAGATGCTGATAATTAGTGAGAAAATGGAGAGAGAGGTGCCGAAAGGAGGGGCTGCCTGTTCAGTCTCTCTGGCTCGTTTAGGTCTGCTCCAAAACACCTTTAATAAGGAACGGAAGGGGATGGGTAGAAAAGTTGCCCGGTTTGTTTAGCACAGGAGAGTAAACTCTTCTTCAAAACAGTCTATCTCTCTCACCTCCTCTTCTTTTTTCTTCCATCCTGGTCTTTTCCATCTGGAGCAAGTAACACTCTGGGCGGGTAAGTTTTTAAATTGTTTCTGTCGCCTCTCTTTCCTCTCCCCCAACTTTGCATCCTGGAGCAGACCTAGTCGAAAGAAGAGACGGAAGAGAAAGCCCTAGAGCTACAGAGAGATTATTTTTAGACAAAATCAGCCATATGCCCTCCAAATTTTCTCTAATTAGTTACATACCCTTCTGATGTTTAATATTAGTTATATATCCCTAAAATCATGGTTATTATTGCTATTTACCCTTCAGACTAATTCAAATAATATACTAATCCTAAAAAGTCAGTTTTAAATATTTATAAGACTAAAATGTCATTGACCTTTTCCCTCACTATTTTTCCTTTAGATCCACTGAGAATTGCTTCAGAGATTAATTTGATCCAGAAATAGAAAGAAACAAATAGCAAGCCAATATAGAAATATTTCTTAAATCAGTATATTATTTACAATATAAAGAATGCTTAGCATACAGATTTTGGGTTTCACATTTACGGTGAGAATGAGAATGGTATTATAAATTTTTCTTGATCTTTATTCCAATTGTTCCTCCTAGACAAGGATGCACAATATTTATTGGTTTAGTTGACCTCGGCAGATAATGACTAAATTTGTCTCAATTTTGTTTGAAGGCTTGTATTTTGATCTCGTAAATTGATTCTCTGAAGGCTTGATTATGATTTTGGTGGTTGGGATCCTTACACAATTATCCTATCATCAAATAGACAAATACAACTCTTTTTAGAATTATTAATTTGTTTGCCAAAACGTATAAACAGGTTGGAGTTGTAATTATTAAGAGAATAGATTCATATTATTTCTAAATATTGATTTGGCCTTTATTTTTTTTAATATCGTATTTGTAATTTTTCATATCATATATGATTCTAAATTTATACAAGAAGATATGGCATAATAGATTCGAACACTTGCCTCGGATTAACTCAGGCCCTAATCACAATGATTTTTACTCGGAAGTTCATTTCATTTGAATTGATTTCGTAAGATTTCATAGGATTTCGTTAGACCTAATTACATAAGAATCCCAACCAAATGACACCAAATCCGCTCATTGTGATCAAGAATTTTCCAATGAATTGAAATCCTACGTTAAAAAAAAGGATTGTGATCAGGGCCTCAATATCATAATTGCTCTAGTGGTACTAACTAAACTAAAATAAAATTTTATTTCCAATCAATTAATTATTGAATTGATTGATTCAGCTTGCTAGCAAACATTCCTTTTTGAGTCGATTAGAAGGAAATTTAGGGAGGGCAAAGGTCAAGGATATTTTAGTCTTAAATATTAAGAATTGAATTTTTAGAATTAATATATTATTTATATTAGCTAAAAGGGTAAATAACAATAATAACCATGATTTGAAGGATATATGGCTAATATTAAAGTATAGGAGGGTATATGGCTAATTAGAAAAGTTTTGGAGGATATACGACTAATTTTGCCATATTTTTATTGGAAAGGGAACAAGAGAGAGTGCAGATTAGATAACCATCTAATCTGAGTAGCTTTCCGTGTGGTAGCTAAATTTCTTTCTTTTTTTTTATTCGACAACTAAAAGCCCGTAGGCATGTAGTAGTTAAATTTCTGCAATTTGCAAGAATCCTTTTGATTGTTGTCAATTGTCATACAAAAATGTTTCTTACTTTAATACCATTCATCACTCGCTAAATATGTTTCACCTTTAAATTTAGGGTTAATTAAATTTTATGAAATGTCATCGTTAAATGACAAATTAGATTTATGACACTATAATTAACACCGCTGTTTCACGCTAAATCACAATTTTAAGAATAATATTCATTTAATTTTCTTTATAATGCACCAGAACCACCGACTGAAACATAGTTCTTCATTTTGTTTTGTACTTTATTATTTTAATTGTTTCTTTTTTCCGTTCAATTTTGACAGTTATAAAGAATGAGTATTTTAACACTCTTTTTAAATGAGTATTTTTTTTTTCTTACTAGCAAAAGATGCCCTCGATACGCTGGCAAATAAGAAAATAAAATATTGATATTATTTTTGTTTCATATAAAACTTTACATGTTAGACAATAAAGATATAGTAAAATCAATAATTTAGTCTTTCATTTTAAATAAATAGCTAATTTTGTAGTAACTTAATATTTTCTAATAAAAAGTCTGACCTTGATCTAGCCCACTGATCAGATCAAATTACACAAATCAATGGTCCATAATTAATATAAGAATTGTTTAACATCATTTTATATGATGTGTTTATTCCTTTTATATGAATTGTTTGAGAAAGATGCATTTATAAGTAAGGATTTAAGGTGTAACATTTTTTTTTCTGAATACTTATTTAACGTCTATCCTTTGTGTTGTTGAGATTATCAAAGAATCATTTACAATTGGAACTAAGGAACGTTTTCACATTCTCCAATGGTATGATTTAGTAGATAGATATAAAAAAGTGACATTCCTTTTCTCAGCACTCGAGTATATATGTATATCCCGTAATCCGTACAATTTGAAAGGAAAGCACTCAACATGGCACAGTAACGAAAGACTGATCTTTTCTAAAAAAAATAAAATAAAAATAAAAATAAAGGACGAAAGACCATTCTTTGTGAAAAAGAAGAAGAAGAGAGACTAATGTCATAGGCTGGTGCCATTCTAATTTCAGTTTAAATAAGGGGTTAAAAAAGAATAATTTACACAAACAATTCCTCTATATATATTCACAACCTTTATATGTGCATATAGATTAATTTATTATAATTTTATTAGACTTTTTTCAAAACAGAAAAGTTGGTTATGAATTATGAAATGAACAATGTTTTCATGCAAGGGAAACAAATTTTATATGCTAAATTGGTTTTCAAATAATTAGTTTTTCCGAATTAACTTGAAAAATGATGAAGCACTTGATCTTAAAACAACTTAATCAAAGCTTTCACACTGTACTATTAATTAAAGATTTGTTTCAAATTTTGCTTAAGTGTGTTATGATATTAACCTCATTTAATTTCTGTTGATTCTTTTTCACTTGTCAAAAATAGATCTAGGATGGGGACAAAACTCATGCAGAAAGCCTGTGGCTTGATGGATGTAAACAAGCAATGGTAATGGAGAAGAGACAAAGGAGGCTGGTTTATTGGGAGATGACTTAGAGGCATATTTGCGCCTTGCATACATTGCATGTCAGTGATCGGTTCGTTTCGGTTGGGACTACGGTACTAATCTGATTTAGAATATGCACTATGATTTTGAATTGATAAATTGTTTCATTTAAATATATATATTTTAGGCAAATTCTTATGTGGATATAAATTTTAAATCGGGCTTCAATCAAACCATTTATTAAAATTATGAAAAGAGATGAATGATCAGAATTCAAACCCGATTTTAAATTTCTGTCCACCGCAGAATTATCCTATTTTTTATACATGATTACTATTACGGGTATGAATTATGAAATTCGGATTCATACAAAAATTTGCGTACTGAACTAAAACATGTACTGAGAATATATTTTCTCATTTTATGCATTTGTTTTGTATGTTTTTCACGAGCGATTGGGGGTTTCAGGTTCAAAGATGGGCTCGGTGAAGTCATGTGACGATTAAGCCTGATTCTTGCCATGGGAATTTATTAGCTTCGAATTCATTTTGCTAGTAGAAAAATTGTAATTGACTTATAGCTATACATTTGTGCAGTAAATAAAGATATATTTTGTTATATTACTCATGACATTGTTAAAGTGATAACCTTGTGTTGTTAGGGAAAGGAAAAAAAAAAATGTCTTTCAAATATACATGTTGCTGTGTGTTCGTGGCGGGAACAATTGTCATCCTTGGTAGGTGGAGGTGTGACACATGAGTTATCCTTATAAAGAACATTAAATATATCATAGGCTGCTTTGCTGCCGGAGTAAATGTTTAATAATTTTTTCCTTGATATTTTGCAATATTCTTTTCCCATATCAACACTTCAGGGTGCTACTTCTTGTAGGAGGGGGAGGATGTCAGACTGGAGAGGGTCCTGACTCCTGAGGAATCAAAGCTCTAATGGAAAACAAAATTATAATGCTAACCACATTAAATGCTGCATGGTCATCTCCCGGCTCGGTGATAGACCTGTATATGGAGAGCTTTCGTACCGGTGAAGGCACCCGCAGACCTTTGAGACCACCTTGTCATTGTTACATTGGATATGAAGGTTTATGCTAGGTGTTTATAATTATCGATACATACACATTGCTTTGTACTACTAACAGAAGGTGTCGACTTCTCGGAACAAAAGGATTTCTTGACTTATGGATATCTAAAAATGATGTGACAAAGAATCGACTTTTTGAGAGTTTTTCTCGAAAAAGGATATAATTTCATATTTTCGGTAATATTTTGTATTTACTTGGTTTTATTTTAATTAATGTTACTTCTAATATAGAGTTAAGATTTCAGAAGATCTTAATCATTTGATTCGAATAACCCAACCTATCCGCCTGAACGTGACCCTAATAGACTGACAAGACGAAAATTTTTTGTATAGTCCAGTGAATCTAACTTATGACACCAAATATGCATCAAACCGCAACTAAGCAGTTCCATAATTCCGTTAAACTACCTTTGTTTTAGCCTGAAAAATCCAAATATAGAATAAAAGCTTGAATATAGCCCAAATACCTATTTTCTACCCATTTATCCAATCTTAGAAATTATACAAACTCAACAAGAACTTCAAACCTACTTTAGTTAGAATCGTCAATTTGAACAAGTCAAACTTATGTCATGACGAGACTGGATCTAACAAGAGATCTCAAATTCACCAGGGCATGGAGCTTTATAATGAATCAAAACCTGAGATCGTGCCAAAACAATTAATTGGATGTAGCATGTAAAATTCCTAACCTATCCTTTCTTAATTACAGGATGCAGATATTATGTGGTTCTGAAACCCACTACCACATTTTCGCCGGGATGTTAATTTTCAAATAGCTTGTGACCATTTCACTGGGAACTCTTCTGACATAGGAAACCATCCTAATGGAGGATTCAAGTATGTAAAATCAAACAATCGAACAGTAGAATTTTACAAGTTTTGGTACTACTCCCTCAAGATGTACCCAGGATACCATGACCAAGATGTACTGAATTTCATTAAGCAGGACCCCTTTATGGCTTTATCATAGAAATCGGAATTAACATCAGTTTTTTGAGCACTGAATATAGGACCCCTTTATGGCTTTATCATAGAAATCGGAATTAACATCAGTTTTTTGAGCACTGAATATTTCGGTGGAATTCGTAAACCGAGCAAAGAGTTTAGAAATGTTTGTAACATGCATGCAAACTGCTGCATTGGGTTGCCTAACAAGGTGGATGATCTAAGAGTTATGTTAGATGATTGGAGGAAGTACAGATCTCTTCCACCAGAGGCAAAACAGTTAGATGGCTATTCATGGCGGGTCCCACAAAACTGTAGGTAAGTTTTTTTATTTTTTTTTTGTTTTTTAACAGAAAAGTAATAAGTGCGTAATTTTGCATAATTTGCATTATATTTTCCTTAGCTTGATATTTGAGTGAAAATTTGAGCTATTGCAGATGCAAAATATCACATCGGACACGAGGGATCTGTACAAAAATCCAAAGTAGCATCAGTACTAATTTTCAATCTAGTGTACTGCTACTACCTGGCCAGTCACTTACCATTAACTTCTGGTTCTAGTATACTTGATGAGTTAACTGGAATTCTCTTCTTTTTTTTTCCCCCTCCATGCAGTACTTCATTCAGCAGAAAAAATAGCATCAAAGCGTGATGTTAGCATTAGATGAGACTGGCCATATAAGCATAAGTTGTACACAATCTATAAATTGGTTGTGATTTTAGAATGAGGATGAGAGATTGTGTCTCCAACTGTCAAAAGATAAGCTGATCTGCAGGACAGGTTGAATAATAAATTTCTTTAGGGATCTCTGTTTCCTATGTTTGAGTTACTATTATTGTGTTAAGAAAAGCAGAATAAAGAAGCCTACAAGAACACCAAACCTGAAACCAGCCACCAGAAAGTCTACTACTCGGCTTATTTGCTTCTACTATCGTATTTAATTAATTAATTAGCTTTCCATGTTACAGTAAAACAGCTACTACTTCTTTGTTTCATCTATAATTGATGTTTCGTATCTACATTAGGCCAATTTTATCAAGGTATGTCAAACAGAGGGAGTGACTCGTAAATTAAATAATTTAAATCGGGTACAAAAATATTACCCCTAAAGTAGTATGAATGTTTAATATTTAATATTGATTGTATAATTTGGTTGAAAAACCGTTGGCTCTTTGTCATTATCTTAATGATAGCGAATTCAGATTCGTTGTGGAAATAGAATAAAGACTACCAACAATAGATTCTTGCCTTCCCACTGTTTGAACAGGTACGTGCGATAGATACTTACAGAAAAAAGGATCTTATCAGAAAATTTTATGTGAACTTGGCACATGCTATCCTATCCAAAGGTGTTAAAAGATCTTTCTGAATTATCCAATCACCTCGTTTTATATTTTATTGATTTATTTAGTTACTTATTTTGAAATAAATGGGAGAACCCACCACTTCCCATTAAACTGAAAAGCTAAAAGTTTGATACAATCACATTGTCTCACCCTCAACATCATTGACGCAGATATAGTAAGGTCTTTTATTTATTTTACGCCAAATTTAAAACCATTGTGCTTCCAATAACTTATTTTGCACGAGATCCAGCATTGCAGTTGGGAAACAAAAGCACTAATCATACACCTTACAAAATAAATCACTTATATTAATTGTAATAATTAACACACCGATTTTACAAAATATTCTGTTCCCTAGCTCATTGAAACGCCACCAGTTTACAACCAAAGCTATTTGCAAGAGATGATTGACATGCACAATTATTAAGTTTGAGAAATAAATCTTACCGTTAAACCAATTGCATATGTTTCTAAGCGAAGTGTAGAGGCAGAAATGGTAGGGAAAGCGTAGGAGCAAAATTGAAGTTCTTCAGTAAATTTGCACAAAATGTGCACTCCTCTGCATGCACCGTCCACCTCTACCGGTACATTCAAATTCGTAGTCGTCGGTTCTCTGATCATAGCAGCAAGATTGAACTGAGTCGGTACAAAAGAATTGTAATTCATGATCATAGGAATATTGAACTAAATTCGGTATAAAAGAGTTGTAATTTATGTACCAGGGAGGTACATTTTTTTGATTGCATGTTTTTGGGATAAAAGGAAATTGAAACCAAGAACGAGAAATAGCAATGAGTACAGAAAACTTTCGCCAGCAATGGAATAATAGAAGAAAAGAAATTGATGACTCCCAATTTTTCTTTGATTATGTTTGGCTGGCTTGCTTGTTTCTGGTTCATCTCCTAAATAAGAGGTTGGAAAATTTTCGGAATAGACGGAAGCAGTGCTACAAGAAAGGAGCAGTACTATAGGGGCGACAAAAGAACAATAGTCGAAGTTGTACTGCTGGAATGGAATTAGCTCTAGGCCACTAGTACCGAGCCCAAAAGTACCAACTGTGCTGCGGGCTAGGCCATGTGGAGTCATCACGATTCACGAATACAAAATAGACCTGCATAACGTCTAAAACGAAGATGAAAATTAAGTATTTCGTTAACTGTTGCGTTACTAGACGAAAATTTTTCTCTCTTTGCGTCTTGCGTTCCGTGCTATGAACGGAAGAGAATTTCCTTGCGTTATCCGTTTCGTTTTAAGTAACGATCAAAAACGATTTAAACGGTTACAATTTGTAACCGTTTTTTTACAAAGAAAACAGAAGAGAAAATCACAAAGCTAGAGGCTACACAATTTCATGACATCACTTCCTACTGCCTCAAGCAAATTTCATGATAAATTTCAATCAAGTTAAGCTTCTGTTATATATTACATTGCAGGAAAAAAAAAAAGAATAATTAGAGGCTACACAATTTCAATAATTGCTTAATTACATAAAACTCCTGTTATCTATTTTTCTCCTCTAGATCCACAAAACTTACACTTCATATGGCACATTAGCTCGTTCCAAAAATGAAAACAGCTCACATACAGTTAAGTCATTGACCTGAGCCAACCCAGAAGCCTCAGCTGCATCTAGTACTGGAGAATTCTTCTCAAATCTTAAAATTTCACAACAACAGCAACAATGCAAATTAGACCATTAAACAAAGGTTTAGGACAAAAAACCAACTAACTATAAGAACTGAAATCTACAAAAGAATGAAATTGAAAAAAAAGGTGCAACAACCATTCTTATGCAATGAACTAGGCCCTATAATTGCATTTGAAGCTTTCATTCTTTTGTAGATTTCATCGATTCAGATCAAACAGAGAGAAAAAAAAAAAGAATTGAAAAAATAAAATTGAAAGAAATTAGCCACAGAAATGATCAATCACAGGGCAAATCAAAGGCCAACCAGTAAACATTTCTGGTATCTGTTCCAGAAATGATCATCACAGAGAAATTCCTCTATGGTATCTGTTCTTACCATTAAACTTCTTTTTTTCTGAAAATCGTTACCAGCAAAAAATCCAGCATCTAAGAACCAGCAAATTTACTAGCAAAAAATCCAACAAAAAAATCCACGAACGAGGAATTAGTAAACTGACCTGTTAATTGCTTCTTGAGTTAACCACCCAGCCATGGCGATGCTTCTATGTGTGGTGGAGCTTGGCTTGATCTCCTCACCCGTCTCTGCACTGCCGCGTCGACCTTGTCTTCCTTCTTTGAAGCTTATCTGGAGTTAGGGTTTCGGTTGCAGCATCGCACAGAGAGAGTGAAGAGGAGATGGAAAGATTTAAGGTTTGGGTTCGAGCGAGAAGAGGAGAAGAGAGGGATTTGGCGGAGAGGAAGACGAAGGCAGAGAGAGTTTGGGTGAGCAAGAAACAGAAAGAGAGAGCAGGGCGGAGAAAGAGAAAGTGATCGGCGGTGGTGTGCAACTGTGAGAGAACCTAGCCTTTGTCGCGTCCCCTCGTTCTCTCCGCCATCTCTCCTCTGCAATCAGTTAATAGCAATACCGTACAATTTAAAACGAAACGGACGAAATAAACGATGACGAAACGGCTCCGTTTCGTTAACCGTTCCGTTTTGAGACGAAACTGAATTTATGTTTGCGTTACCCGTTCCGTTCCATAAACGAAACCGAAATCCTTAACCGTTACCGTTCCGTTTCGGACGAAACGAAACGAAACAACGGTTCAAACGATCACCGTTTTCACCCCTAATACAAAATAGTCAAGTCTAATTACTAGTCCCTCTCAAAAGTCTCACATTTATAAGGAACCCCGAAATAACTGATTTTCTTTATATTTTTTGTTACATGAATATATTTATTGATCACCAGATGACGACCGCATTCTACAGGTTGGTTACAAAATGAAGAAATTTCTATTAGGCGGAAACTTTAAATAAATATACATAATATGTAACATTACTATTTTTTTAGTAATGCATTTATTTTGCACTTATTTTACGATAACGCCGTTATAGTTCATCATTTAGAGCTCTGAAAATACCACCAAGTGCAGGCTTGACAAGTCGAGCAAATCAAAGAGGCAAAATAAAATAACAACAAATTCTTTATCCAAAAGGTTGGATAGTTTTAAAAATGAAACCTAATCAAAGTAAAATCACCAAAAGCAAGGTTAATAATAATGATAGAGTATAATGTTAGCTAGTAATACTGATGGCTATAATAATTGTAAAGACGACGACGACAACAACAACAACAACAAAGCCTACGCTATAATACATTAGAGCCTAAGACAGTTGTACGGTTTTAATCTTGAGTTAAACCTACAATACTACTCCTTACTAAATCCTAAAATTAAATTAACCAACATTATGTAAGGAGCTTGTCGTAGCCAAAGAGCATACAAGCGCAAGCCACAGTATGAATAAGTTTTGCATTAGCACCCTTGAAGAGTGATTTGGCACCCTCGTTCTTCAAGATATGGTTGAACGCATCGAGCACGGTGTTGTACTTGATGACCTCACCAGTGGTCATCATCATGCGACGAGAAACTGTGTCCATTGGGTATGCAGCCAAAAGCGCACCAGCAGAGGTACTCCAAGCAAGAAGGAATCTTGCCAAGGAGTTATCCTGTTTAAACATAAAAAAGAGCACAAATTTCAGTTAAAATGTGTTGTATGCTTATTTAATCCAAAATAAACAATCAATACATGAAAATTACTACACAAAAAAAATTTAATTTCTTGAACAAACTAGTGTTGGGGATGACAGTACAATGGAATGGGGGTAGCAACCTCATTAGAATAATTCGACTATTCATGCCTAATAGACTGAAGTAGATAACACCAGATCGTCAGTCACCGGTCATCTTTCTAACCCTTACTCCAAGGTTGGCAAGTGGGTCAGTAGACTAGCGAATCAAAATTTCTGAAGTGCTATTATTATTTTTCCCAATTGATTCCCGTTGATCATGTAAAAGGTGACATGGCCAACAGGATGAATTCCTGGCAACCCACAAGAGAGTAAATAAATAGAGCCTGTATATGGTCTATATATAAGATGGAAGATGCCATATTACAACATACTAACAATAAAAAATTCTATTGAAAATGAAAATTTCATTGTTAAAAAACGAACCTTAAGTGATCCAGTGAGCACAACAGGCTTGAGTGAGAAGTACATGCCAAAGTACATACTACGGTATACAATGGCACCAACACAGGAGATACTGAACCCACGGTAGACACCAGCAGGACCATCAGAGGTCAGGGCCTTCTCCCATGTGTCAAACATACCATTGAATTGGCGCACACCTCCCATCTTGGCAGCCTTGACATCATTAGCAAGACGAGTTCGGGCATAGTCATAAGGGTAGATGGTGAAGAGGGTGCATGCACCAGCAGCACCAGAGGAGACCAAGTTACCAGCAAACCACTTCCAGTACCCATCCTTTTCCATATTTAAGTTGAACATTCTATTGAAGATATGAGTGAAGATCATGTTGTGAGCCTGGAAATACATTAAAAGATGTAATGTTTGGTCCTAACAGTAAGCATGATGTTCTTATGTGAACATTATATCATAATGATTTTTTGAAGTAAACCAACTAAATTCATTTAGTTTCACGAATTGTGAAAAATTATGAAGCCACCACATGAATACTACTTGATGAAGTTAATAAAATAGAGGATGGCCTCAAATTAGATAAAATATTAAATATTAAATATAGAATTAATTAGTCTTCGTCTCAGACCACTTTCAAAAACCAAACAGAACCCATACAATGCTATAAGTGTAATACCTGGTAATTAAAGTAACGGAGGACATAAGCAGTGTTACCCCTCCACAGTGCGAGAATACCCTCATCCTTGACGATACGTGCAAAGCAGTCACCAATGCCCTTGTAAGGCTCTGACATCCTGCCGGGCTTGATCACCTCAGCTTGGTTCTGGATCAACAGCTTCACACGCTCAAAAGGTGCAGCTGCAGTTTTATACATGGCTCCTGGGACACTTCCCAGATACAAGGCATTGACAATGGTAAACAATCGGTCCTCTGACGGGGCAGCAGCAAAGACTGGGGATATGGTTGGGAGGGGTGTAACAGCACAGCGGGTAAGACCTTTGTATGGTCTGAGAATGGGATTTTGGGTGGAGAGGCTGTTATTAAAACAATAAACTTGGTGGGTTGGAGCAATGCAGGTGTCAAATAGAGAAACTGGGTGGGTTGGAGGAATGCGGGTGAAAAGACCCAATTGCCCACAATGGATCTTTTGGACAACAGATGGTGCGCGGAGTTCGTCCGCCATCATTACTTTATCAGGCAAACTGCATAAGAAAACAAAACAAAGCAAATACATCCGTTCAAAGGTATCAAGAGCTCCAGTGTAATTGTACAATAATTAATGTTAAATTTAGAAATCAAGAGAGGGACTGGACAAATCAAATATAAAAAACCAGCGAAACATATGCAAGTATTCAAGAGGAAAGGAAGTTCGACTAGCAGAAAAGGGCTGCCCCATCATTTGATAATGTGGTGATATAATTTTTACCTTGCTATGGAAGAAAAAACTAACTGATCTAGTAATCATACACTATATCTGCTACAGAAACTTACCAATCCACGGAGAATCCACTCGAAAACGGAGAAATCGGAGAGAGAGGTACCGAAAGGAGGGGCCGCCTGGCGCCTGTTCAGTCTCTCCGGCTTGTTTAGTCGAAGAGGAGACGGAAGAGAAAAAACCCTAGAGATAGATATTTTTGTTGGAAAGGTAACAAGAGAAATAGTGCAGATTAGATAACCATCTAACCTGTGTAGCTCTCTGTGTGGTAGCTAAATTTCTTTCTCTTCTTTTTTATTCGACAACTAAAAGCCCGTAGGCATGTAGTAGCTAAATTTCTGCAATTTGCAAGAATTCTGTTGTCAATTGTCATACAAAAATGCCTCTTACGTTAACACCATTCAACACTCGTTATATATGTTTCACCTTTAAATTTAGGATTTATTTGATTTTATGAAATATCATCGCTGAATGACAAATTAAATTTATCATTTATGCCACTATAATTAACACCACGTTTCACGCTAAATCACAATTTTAAGAACAATACTCATTTAATTTTCTTTATAATGCACTGGAACCACAGACTGTAACATAGTTCTTTATTTTTAATTGTTTCTTTTTTCCGTTCAATTTTGCAACTTTAGCATCTTTCTAAATTTTAACACTCTTTTAAGTCTTTTCAATATAGGGAAAATTAGATATTACCCCTACAATCTTCTCTAACTGAATATAACTCCCTACGATTTTCAAAACTGGATATAACCCTCCTCCAATCATGTGCATTAAGGATATAACCACTTTCTATTAATTTTAATTATTATTAAACTAAAAATAAATAAGCAGCATGAAAATTTGACCAAACTACCCTCTTTCTTCCATGAACTTTCGCCTTTCTCATGCGTAATTGTGCCCGTTGTCTCCCTCCCTCATTTTGTTTATCTTTACTAATTTAGATATACTACAATATGTTCCAGCACCAAACTTTAAAGTTTTAGCCCATATCATTGACATATTACTTTGAACAGATATCGGGTGGTATTGGGTGTGTAGAGACGTAGAGTAGTAACTTTGAAAAATCATACCCTCGAATATATATGAGTAAATATTTTTCATTCAACCATGATTTTGAATAATAAATGATTACAAAGGTCCTCATTTGATTATCACTCCATTCTTATATGTGCAGAGGACACAAGCAATTTAGAAAAAATCTAGCATCGTTAATTTAAAAAAGAAGGAAAATGAAAGATTTTGGCAATGAATGTAGTCGGATCCAAGAGATATTAATGTTATTAGATTGTCTTTAGTGCAGTTCTTTGTTGGAAAGAAAAAATTATCAGAAAGAAAGTAAAATTTCTTTAGAGAGGAAGAGGAAGAGAGTAGTTTGGTCAAATAAATTTTTTTTTCATTTAAAAATAGTTAAAATCAAAAGAAAGGGGTTATATCCTTAATACACATGATTGGAGGAGGTTATATCCGGTTTTGAAGATTGTAGGGGTTATATCCAGTTGGAGAATAATGTAGGGGTTATATCCAATTTTTCCTTTAATATATACCTCATTTTTGCTTCAAAAAAAAATTATTCTTTATTTTGTATTTTTGTTACAACTTACAAGACAAAGCATACCGCAAAGTTCTAATAATCTAATATTAGTTTGGTAAATCATCTACGGATGAGGTATACTCCCTTCACAAAAACTTCCAGTTATACCCATGGAAATAGAACTTCTATTTTCCTTCAAAATCACATCAAACACATCTTATAATCTTAACACACAAATTAACTAGCGTATTTTAGGGGGCTCCGCACGTTTTCATCAAAACGAAAATTTGTTAAAATAATTAGGACGAAAATGTAATTTCAAATATATAGGGTCCACTGTGAAAAGTTGAAAAAATAAAGAAACAAAGAAGTGGAGTGTTATTCCTGTCGCGCGTATTTCAGTGAGCAGGATATTCTTTGTACTAATCTTTATATAAATTGTGTAGCAAGTACTGTTCCTTTTACATTCTAACCTATTTATACCCGCTATGCTTTGAAACCTCACGGACAATCCGACAAACATGCTACTGAAGTACTTCAGTATTTAAACATCTGGCTCTCATAGATGTAGCATGTAGGCATAAGGCATGTATGATTGTTTATTATGAAGTAAAATGCAAGCATGGTAGAGCTACAAACCATTTGAACATAAAATAAACGAAGCAAACATTTCGTGTAGTTTATTTTTTAAACATCTAATTTTCTTTTGACGAGAACTACATGTTCTTTTCTAAATAACTAGAACAGTTTTTACAAACTAAAACATTTATGGGATTTAACCTTGATAATTTTTTTTTAAACTTGACAACTGCATTATATTTTAAGCTGAGTTTGATAAATTACAGAAAAAATATTAAATTTATAATATGTTATTACCTGTTACATGAACTAGCTATATGTCAAAAGTTGCTACGAAACTGTTGCAAGTTTCAGATTATTTGATGAAAGAAAATCATACACCAAAATTATCAGTAATATATTTACAGTACTTACAATGGATGACTAAATTTCTTATTTAAGGTGTAACTTTTTTTTTTCTGAATACTTATTTAACGTTTATTCTTTGTGTTGTTGAGATTATCAAAGAATCATTTACAACTAGTTCTAATCTCGCGCGTTGCGCGATTCATTCCTATCCAAATAGGTGATGAAACAATTTCTTAATGAGCATGGATATGTTATGGAAATATTTGCAAACAAACGTACAATATTTAGGATCATGGTGTGATTCGCGCGTTGCACGATTCTCTCATATTTTAAAACTTTTTTAATTCATTGTCATAGAACTATTTGCAGTTATTGATTTTTATTATTTTATCTTAATTTGATTTGGATAATGATATAATTTGGTATGCACGCATGTATATATATATTATTAATTTTGATTGTGCAATAATTTATTTATATTAATTATGGAAGATTTATAAATTATTAAATAATTTTTGCGCAATGCTTAAATTCATAAAATACATCAATAAAAGAAATCATGTGATTTTAAATGAAAAAAAAATATATGCGATTCTAAATGTAATTGCAAGATCCTTCATTTAGCTTTTGCATTTTTTTGCCCTGAAAAAGTAGATATATAAATCTAAAATACATACCCATCATTTGTGAAATATAATGAGTCTACGAAAATTGGAACTAAACGCAGACATATATAAAAGCCTTATTAGAAGGTTCATCCAAATATTTTGGACTAACAATGTCTTTAGAATGAGTGAACTGACCATCAATTGGCTTCGAAAGAGGTTTGCATGAAAAAGAAAGAAGGGGCAAAGATAAGGAAGTGCCTTATTTCTTATTCCAATTAATTTTCTAAATAGGACTCAACTTAAAACCTCCATCTCACCGTATACACTGGAAACCTTCATCTTTGCATAAATTAATCAGAAATTAGGTAGATAGCGATGGATTTAAATTGTTACCTTGTAAATAAAGAGCTGCTGTCATCTTGCAAACCTTCCTTTCAGATTTGAGCATCACAGGTTTCTTTGTAAATAAAGAGCTATTGTCTCTAAAGCGATTTTTACAGCGGCCAATTAATAGAATATTGATTGGGGTGCTAAGAGTTTTGAAATAGTCAATAACAACAGAAAAATAGTTGACCAACATACATTTTTATACCTGAAGAACCACCAGACAGCATAAGACATCTTACATCTATCTCCAGAGATATAACAGTACCCATCAAATGAAATTAACAATCAAAACATATAAATCTAAGAGGAAAAAAACTGAACATTCCAACTTAACTTATTTTGGAAGTAAAATGAAATAAACAAATTAAAATTGAAGATTTAGTAACATTAGAAATTAGGCAAGCACTGTAGAGAGCCAGCTTGCCAAAAGTCATACAATTATCTGTTCGGTGTCCAAACAACTTCACAAAAACAAACACATATATGTTTCCAGTACCATCAATAATGACATAACATCTGAATTAAAAGTCCCCAAAATGAACCCTTGACTAACATAACTAAAATGGCAAACACAATGCCCAAAAATTAAGACTCTAACTCATAAGGTGATCATCAATTCTAGGTTGGCTTTCAAGATGTTAAGGGGGTTTCAGTCTTATTGGACACAAAATTATGGATACAAACCTTCTCTATATTATCTAACAGGAAAATAACATGAGGTAGTACTTTTCATGTCAAAGGAGAATTTTTTTTGTTTTACATTTATTGTTTCTTTGAAGAAGAAACTAACTCATAGACCTGTTGTTTAATGTATTCCTTTCAATACAGGCGATAGAAGCCCTAAAGAAGGTATTGGACTTGTTATTTTATAAACGAATAGATGTACTTATATTGGATGAGGTGATGTGTGAGCTTGAATAAATGTTACCTGATGCCACTCTTATCTCCATTTGGCGATAAATGTGAAGCAAATAACTCTGTCCATGATGCCTCCAATAAGTCAGAGTCGCATAATAACTCTATAGATCAAAGGGAAATCAATTTCTTGTTGGATTTGCTTGGAACAATACTACAACAGGTATTTTACGATATTTAATCTGTGGTTTTTTTTCAACAACAGTTTCCTTTTTGTGCCCTTCGCTCTTTCTTGAACAATATTGTGGTATTGTGTAAGATAAATTGCATATGAACAATAATTATCTTTTCTTTGGTCTTTGTATTTTGAATTGTTAAAAACAGCCCAAATGAAGGCATATGGGGTATATATGCAAGGTGGAACAAACTAAAGGGCAACCTTACAATGTGCTCAGAAGCATTGTTAAAGCAGCTTTGATCCCTCTAGGAATATCATCTTCCCTGTAGATCATAATAATTCAATACAAATTATAAACAAATTGTCTCAATTTCCTTTTTCTAAAATATTTGTCGACATGGTTCAGAGCTTTCACATAATGAAGAGAAGTTCCAAAAAATTGCTTATGCATCATTATAATTATGTAATGTTGATATGGATATTTCTTCTTCATCCGGGAGCAGGAGAGAGCTATCAGCAGCTCAGATGCACCTTAAAAGCACTTTAAAACATGTTTGTGCCTACTCCTATTATGGAACTTCTATGTTTGCCTCATAATTTGGATGATATATATTTGCCTATACAGTTTCTTATAAGATCCAAGTAAATAACATGAACATAGTTGTAGCGAAATTAAGGTCTGATGCATGATAATTTACATCTTGATGTGAACAAATAAACATGAAATTTAGAGCCAAAAAAAAAGCAAAAATAAAAAAGAAAGCCTGGTCTGGCTAGCTCTAATTGTAATTGGTAATAAAAAAGAAACTCTGAATATTGTATCATTTAGATGGGGAATAAGATAAAAAATGAGATTAGGAGACGGCTCCTCGAATTAACAGTTTGCAAAATATACTTTATTCTTTTGAAGTCCGAACAGAATACATATAGTACTCTTTGGCACTATTTCTAGAACTACTATTGTAGTATTTTTATTTTTACTATTTTAAAGGTGTTATACATATATCATTTTGAAATGTGAATCAATAAGAAGTAAAGGGATGCCAGTAAAGAATAAGGAATAAATATATGACAATTTTAAGATCGTGCACAGAAAAAAAGATGCTTCCGTGAAAATCCACTTCATGCTTATTTGAATCGGTAAAAACCATTTCTCTGTGGTACCATAAAATAGTATGCAAAATTATTGTGTACACAACTCGGTGGAAAATTATTCGAAATCGGAGATCAAAGAAAATAATTGTGCATCGACACGCGACACAAAATTGCAAGCATGGAGGGTAAAAGAAAGAATAAAAATACCTTGCCTACGTTCTGAGAAGAGAAGACAGCCATCGGTGGCGTCCAAATCGCCCCCACACCTCAGCGGTAGCAAGGCTTAGAAGTGACAAAATCCCAACCCTGCGAAGTGTATAATCAGCAAAAAATGAAGAATCAGCAAGGTAACCAGACAATCGCAGGGAAAATCGAAAAGGAAAGACAGTAAAAAAGGACCAAGGAAATGATTGCATGAGAGAGTGTAGATTTTTTACTCCACCTTGCTATTACAATTTAGAGTACATTTTTTGACTTTAATACAATAGTCTAATTGATGTTATAATTCACCATACGGGCTTAAGTTGTAATGTAGACCTGACAAACACATACCCAAATAAATACATTATTCAAACCAAATTTATCACAAATGACACATAATTATAGCTTCTCTATACATTACAATAAGTGAGTATCAGAAAGAAGATGTCATATACCATCAAAAAAATTCAAAATATGGTAGATGCTATGAGAAAGCTTGAGAAGGGCAAAACTGTCAACATCGAACATGTCCTGAAAAAAGCAATATCATGAATGGCAAAAGCAACCTAAATAACAAAGTCATTCCAGAATTTGAATGGTATAAAATTGTGAAAATTAATATTACAAATTTAGAAGTTTAGATAAAATAGAACTACCTTCTTGTATGAGCTCACATGATGCAGCTGGTAGATGCTATTGAGGTACATAAAAATCACGCATCGCAAATCTGAATAGGGAGAGAAATACAAAAAGAGGGGGAAATGAGGAAAAATAATAAGTAGAAGAAAATCCTTCTTTAGCCATCTAATAAATATAACAAAGTCATGTAAAGGAGCAGAAACCAAAAGAAAAAAAAATAAAAATAATCCTACTCAGGAAAGGGGTTGAGACTTTTCACTGCATATACTTTTTTTTTTATAATTTATTGTAGACACTATAGGCTCTGATCGGAAACCCAAACAAACGCGAGAGAAAAGAAAAGAAAAGAAAAGAGAAGAAATGAAAAGAAAAGAAATCTGACGCGAAATCGTTTCCGGCGATCGGCAGCGGTCGAAGGAAATCGCGAGAGTTCGATCGCCTACCGGAGAAGGAGGAGATCAAACGGCCGAAACGAATTCTCGCCAAATTTCTTGGTTTTGGAGAGAATTCACCGAGCCAAAATTTTCTCGCCAACTCTCGCCAAACGAACTCTCGAGCACCTCCTTCCTCGGCTCCGATCAGAAGATTTGGGAAACGGAAAATTCCATTTCCGATTCTCACGTTAAATTTAGGTTTCCGATCAGAGCCTATAGAGTTCTCTGATCATCTACTTTCCTTTTCCGCTTAATGATTATTCCTGTTGGAGATAACAAATAGGTGTAGCAAAGCACCTGACCGATGACGGTCGATTAATTTTTGTTTGAACTTATCCTAATTTGTACCCACAGAAAACACAACAGCAATCCCAGATTGAATTGTACAAACCAGTTATTGCGATTTGGCAGGGTGAGGAAAATGGATTAATGGAAAAAAAAAAGTATCATTGCACAGGAAAATTTTTCCAGCTTAAATCGGACCTATGCAAATCACAATACCGTGTACTCACCCTACGTATACCTACCTTTTTAGAAACCTCGTCATTGGCCTTCGCCTTCACCTCCTCAGGCACCATCAACCAGAGCTTATCGACATTGACAGTAGGACATTGGAACTTGTTGCGGATGAAAGAATTTCATTTTTAAAAAATGTTAGGAAGCTATGCCACTGTTTAGGGAGGGAATGGGATGGTATCGACCAGATCCGCGCAGATGGAATGGGAAAAGAAGACCACAGGAGAAGGAGAAGGGAATGTGAGAATGCGGAGCAAAAGACCAGGAGCACAGACCTGATCCAGTCGGAACAGGCGTGGGAAGCCACGTCGTATTGACCAAGCGCAGCCATACAGAGATCGACAACGCACATAGCAGAGATGTAGAGCATGTGCGGAAAAAGGTAGGGATGGAGCGAACGTACGGCAGAGCATGGCGGACAAAGGGAATGGGAGAAAGGAGCTTATCAGTACTGTTTGCGACGAAATTGATAACATCTCTTAAGGACTGCTGGAACGCTGGATGAAATCTTGGACAGAACCAACGGACACGATCGATGCGGCCTGCAAAACCAATCGTGCGTTTGTGATCAACCAGCATAAAAGAACGGTCCAGATTTGATTACTGTGCTTACTACAGTAGCTTAAGGGGTGCACGTGCAATGCATACCTCCCCAAATGTATATAGTTATAATTGGAACTAAAGAACCTTTTCACATTCTCCAATGGTATGATTTAGATGGATATAGAAAGTGACGTTCCTTTTCTCAGCACTCAAGTATGTATATCCCGAAATCCTTGCGATTTGAAAGGAGAGCACTCAACATGGCTCAGTGACGAAAGACTGATCTTTTCTCAAAAAAAAAAATAATAATAAATAAAGGAAAAACTGACCACAGCTGATTCTTTGTGAAAAAAAAAAAAAGAAAAAAAAGAAGAGAGACTAATGTCATAGGCTGGTGCCATTCTAATTTCAGTTTAAATAAGGGGTAAAAAAAGAAAACCGCTAACATGTTACCACACTACAACAAAAAGGGGGTTTAGCAAGACACCATAACCTTGCAAACTGTGCGTTATATCTCTTGCAAACTATTTGTGCAAGGAAACGTTTAATGTTGCAACATGTCGTGTAGCAAGGGTCTATTGAAAGGAAATTTCGTATGTGGGTAAAGGTTAACCGGAGTCTTGCAAAGTAGCAAGACCTTGCGATGAACAATTGCAAGAACCAAATACTCTAGCAATCTTCATTTTTAATCTGCGTAAAAAGACGAAAATATAATAATAATAAATATTTTTGCAACACTAGATCGTCTAGCAATTTTTCTTGCTAAGTTACGTTCCATTGAAATATTATATTTATTTTGCATAAATAATTAATAGAATTAATTTATAAGATTGAATTTTTATTTATTTAAAACAAAGAATAACATTATTGTAAAGAGAACACATCCAACGTATCAGGAATAAAAATAAAATTAATCTATAATCAACTCAACTATAATTCAATATGTCTATAATACAAGATCTTATATAATTAAATTTAATTCCTTAAAGACACCGAGGATGTCTTCAACTTCAATTGTTCCTTCTATATTCGTTCTAATCCATCTCTGATCTGCATGATATGGCTCAGGCTCAACTTCTTCCATCGGCATCATGTCTCCATTTCCCACATCATATTCATATACATATCGGGTTTTTATTTCAATGGCAGTAAGTCATCCTGGCATAGCTTGATCTTCAATATATAATACTTCATTTGCTTGTGAAGAAAATACGAAAGGTTCGTATTCTAATTCATCACCTGTATACATCAAATGTGAAAAATTAACCAATGTGAAATCGTATTCATCCTTATTGATTCATCTGCCTTGAGTTGCATAAATTCAATCACACTTAAACAACATAACATCAAATCCTCCCATATTATGTCACATCTCCCAAAACAGAATTATGGTCATTAGCACTATGATTTGCTACTAAAACTACACCGCTATTTTAGATTGTTTTGTCATAATGAGCGGGTCAAAACCGATAACCATTATATTGAACCCTGTGCACTTCCTTTCTACTATAAATAAAAATAATATATATTCAAAAATATGAAAAGGCAAAGAAGCAATAAGATCAATAACTAACAACAGAAATGCTTAATATTCATTTGGAGCCATCTTTGTAACTCACATCATGACTTCTCATCTTTTCCCACGATAAAAAGATCATTCCTGTTAAAATAAAAAAATAGGCAATAATAGAACCGAAAGAAATATTATGTAGATTTTTTGTTTATTTGTGCTTATTTGGACATTCAAATTAAGCACCAATAGGCAATAGATTAGGCATCTGGCTATTTTGTGCGTATATGACTAAGTAAGTATTGACAAATTTTTTTTCAAAGCACTAATATAGGTTAGGCATTTGGTAACCTACCGTCCGTGAGTTGTGACTACTCTTATACCATGTGTGCTAGTTTTATCCAACTTGATTTCAGATGCCGGTTATAAGACTAATTTTTGTAGAATATGGTAAAACCAATTAAACAAATGTAAATTATGAATGTCTGTATGTTGTTTCAGATTGAAAATTAACCGAGCATTGGGAATTTGTCCGCCAAATGGTTAATCAATAATGAATTAAGCATCTATTAATTGTAAATGTTCAAGTCAACGGAAAAAAAATATTTCAATTAAAGTCTTAAAAATCGCACTCATACAAACTCACATTCAATTTAACCAAGTAGAATGGTCAGATGAGATTCAACCAATCCACCCAGCCTCAATCCCTGATTGGTGTCCTTCACAATTATGCACAACATCTAGCAAGTCAAATTGCGATAACTACCTTCATCTTTTCCTTTCCTCTCTCTCAAACACCTTAAAAAACAATACCACAAGCCGATCACGGTTTTTATGCAGTACGTTCTTTTATTCTATGAGACTAGAGATTTTGTACCAGTAATTTGAGTTTGGGCAGTGCCATGGAGCGAATGGAGAAGTAGAAGCTTCCAAATACCAAACTGGATTTCAAGAGATGCCAAGAGTGCCAGGGTCGAAATTGATGGACGCGGGACCAACGGCTGTAGTTGGTCGGCAAGGTGGTTCAGGGGCACTCTACGGCGACGCAGAAGAAGACAGATTAGGCCCAAGGGAGGAGCACATGCGATCAAGGGATGCATACATGATGTAATTAGAAAGAACGATGGAGGGAAAATACGTATTTGGTGAATTTTTGGGGGGAAATGGAGAGGGAACCAAAATGTGATGGGTTTGAATGAGACGAAAATTTGATAAAAATTAATTCTACAATTTATTACACTATGTATGCAATCTTATTTGGACATAATTCGTAACATTAATTTCATATATTAATTTCTATTTTAATATATGAAGTTAACATAAATTTCAATAATTATATTTCTCTAATTTAAATTTTTTAAATTACTTTTTAATGAATTTTGAATGAGACGAAAATTTGATAAAAGTTAATCCTACAAATTATTACATTATGTATGCAATCTTATTTGGACATAATTCGTAATATTAATTTCATATATTAATTCTATTTTAATATATGAAGTTAACATAAATTTCAAGAATTATATTTCTCTAATAAAAATTTTAAAATACATTTTTAATGAATTTTTAGCAAAAAAATTAAAATAAATTATAATATAGCTTGACACGTTTAACACGTTGTGTTTGACATGTCGTGTCATAATGTGTGTTGGGGTTGACAAATCCCTCCACTCAACATGACACGACACTACACGTTGAAAATATTGATTCGTGTCAACACGACACGACACGAGCTCTAACACGGTCATCTTTGACACGACACGACACGACATGTTTACAACACCCTGATCTAATGCATGACATCTATAGTATTGATTAAAAGTCACGATCACATTTTTATAGTTAAAAATAGTTTTCTCTTTTTGCATTTTCTATAATTAAAAATAGTTTTCTTTTTTATTAAAAGTACTAAAAATAGTGTACCAATCATTATTTAATTTAAGAATTAAATATATTTGGAAATATAAGGTAGTTCATAATTTATTGAAATGATATCATAATATCTAACTTGCAATATAATCATTGCAAATGGTAATCAATATTAAAATTTTAAGAACATCTTCGTGAAACGAATCTCGATTTGTTGTAACAAATTTGATAATTAAATGTCAATAAAAAATTTCATATTGAGCGAAGCTCGATGTATCTATCTAGTGTTTATTATTATTTTTCTAAAATACTTAATATTTAAAAAAAAAATTATTATTCACTAGATACTGTCCATTGGATTATGACATGTTAGTCAATATGAATCTTCCAATGTGGTTATAATTTTGCAAGAGGCTAAATATGTCATCATATTTTTTACGATTTGTATATTTTTTTTAAGAAATATGATGACACATCTATATTATTAATTAAAAGTCATGACCGGCATTAGCTTTTAATTAAAAAATAGTTTTTTAAAATAAATTTAAAATAGTCGTATCAATAATTATTTAATTTAAGAATTAAATATATTTGAAAATCTAAGGTAGTTAATGCCAAATTAATAAAAAAAAGTAGGAAAATTCTGCCATGAGGACAATTTTTGATTCGGGCTTTCATCTCAACCGTTCATTTTTAAGAAAGATTAATTCACTAGCACTCATTAAAAGTTGCGATTATAGTCCGATTCAAAAATTGTCCTCATGGCAGAATTTTCCAAAAAAATATTATCCCATCCTATGACATACAATCTATGCATCTGAGCCCTCTAATTTTCGCTGATTGATCGATCCAAATTTATGTCATATGTTATTTTTGGCAAGTTTTTTTTGGCAGAAAATTTATACCAAGTTTATATGAGACTTTCTATGGCAGAAATTACTAATTTTGAACTTATAAATTTTTGTCTAAAAATTTGGCAAGAATTTTACGACAGATTTTTATATTTAACTTCAAAAATTTTGGTAAGTTTGACAAAAATTGATTGGATTATTTTTCAATCTAAAAAAAATATATATAGCATAGTGAATCTGCAACTGTCATGTCTAGTTTAATCTAAATTCATACACCAACAAAAAAATAATTTTATTGCGTGCATACACTTTCATGCTTTTAAAATATAAATACACATAAGAGCATAACAAATATATATTGTTTGTTTCGCTATAAGTTTATAAAGTTCTATTCTTAGTTAATAAGATTATTAGTAAGATATGTAAACATATTGCCGTCAAATCTTAATCCTTATAGTCATGATCCCAAAAAATATAAAAATATTAAGTTTGCATTTTCAAAAAAAAAAAAAAAAAAACTAGAGAACTTATTCTAGAATCTAGAATCCTCAATCGTTGCATCATAATGCTTTTTGATTAATACTTTTACAAATTGTACATATGACTTAACAAATTCAATCTAAAAATTGAAATATTGTATCAAACCAAATTTTACATTTTTTTAAGTTTTTTTTGTACTATTTTTTTCTGATTTCTTTAAACATGCTATTTTGAAATTTTCTTGTTATAATTTGTTTCTAAAAAGGGCCAGTTTTAGGAAATTCAAAATAAAATAGTAAAAAAATTTAAAATTTAGTTTGCTATAAAATTCCGATATGTAGATTTGATTAACAATTTGCAAAATTATCAACCAAAAAGTGTCATGATGCATAAGAGGCCTTCATGAATCATGATGGATAATAAACTATTTCATACTTTTTTCATAATAAATCAATAAATAATGACATTTTTTTTATACTAAATAATGGGGTCGTGTTTTTCTATCCAATAATGGATTAATGTGGATTCTTTCGATTCTTTTTTATTCGAACTATTTTCTTCTTGCATATTTGAACGTGGACTACCAGGTAGGTTCATCATAGAAATTGGGATCACATGACAGTCAGAGATGTAAAAGTAGACCACATACAGGCAGGAAAAGAAGATGAAACGTGTTGTAGTAAGATACACTAGAATATTGATATTCTGTGGAAAAAATCATGTATTTGTTTGTGATGCCACCTTCATAAATTATACGGTACCATACTAGCATCTATCACCACATGGAAAAACAATGATTCGGCAAAAATAAAAAAAATATAAAATGGTATTAACTGAGTTTTTTTTTAGGGAGAGAGATGTTACGAGTTGAAGTGGGTGGTTATTGGGGTATTTATCGGGATATTGTGCTAGTGGGTGGTTATTTGTTATTTTTTCTTTAATTATTTTTTTTGCCATTAATTCATTCCTTTAACAGACAAAATTTAAAAAAGCTAATTTTGGCGGCACCTGTAAAAAAATAATATGTGCAACAGTAGGGCCGCGTGAAAAAGTTACGCGAGAAAAATTAAAGATCTGTTAAATTTCATGCCACGTAAGTCTAGTCTTGCAATTTGTCTTGCAATGATCTCTAATCTAGCAACATGACAATTAATCATATACTGGATCTTGCAATAATACACAATTAGCAAGAAAACAAAAATTCCTTGCAATAAGAATATTGCTAAAAGCCCTTTTTGTTGTAGTGCCACCAAAGCAGTAAATCATGCGGACAACGAGAGCCAGGCATAAAAAGATTAGACAATTTAATGAATCAATTTTGTGGCACAATTGCATAGTTGGAAACTTGACGCCAAAATAGTCCCGGAATTTTTGTTCTAGAAAAATATCAATTCCTTCTCAAATTAAATTTAAATTTAAAATATAAAAAGTATTGAAAAAAGAAATGCGCAAAATAAATTTTCGTTCCTATCTTATGTGACAATAACAAAGTCAGCAATAAAATTGAACTGGTAACTCTAAAAGAGTATTTCCTATCCTAATTCTAGAAATGAAACAATGTTACTCTTCGAATTAGGCCAACGGTGTACGCCTGTACCTCAAAAGTTTTAATCCGGGAATAGAACATTTTTTTTTAGCCTTACATTTTTTCCCTTTTTCAAATTCGGGACAATAATAGTCCACACCGCCCTGCTTTTCATCTAACCAGCAAACCCTAATTTTTTTTTATTTTTTTTTTGCTCAAATAAGAATACAAATGTTTTAGACTCGCTGCTTTTGATAGCAATTTTGCGCATAATTTTACCAAAATTTATAAGTAAAATAATAGCTTTATTTTATTAAAAAAAACTGAAACTACAATATAATGCTACATGAATTTTCTAGACTGCTGACAGTTGAATGTACTCGCAGTCTGATTGGCGATAATATTACTCGGCCCAAGTTGGAGATAATTATCAAATCTCTATTGTAACATTTATCTTTTACCGTCTCCGTACATTTATCTTTTAGCCTGTGTCGAGTTCTAGAGTTCACGAGAAATCCATACTCTCCGAATCCGAATTCCGTCTAGCGGTATTTTCAATCGTTCGATCTAATTTTGATGGTTAAATTTTTTCGGACTTATCAATATGATATTATTCACGGAGCACCCATTATAAATTGGACGGTTAGGAGGGCTGCACTATACCGTGTAGTGCAACACAAGATTGGATTTCTACCCTTTCCACTCAATTAGGAGGTCTTTGGTAAGAGAATAAGGTCCTGATCGAAATGATATTTTTTAAACATGAGATTTTATTTTATTAGAAAATTCTTATTCAAAATGGATGAATTTCATGTCATTTAGTGAGAATTTTTATGTTATTAGACCCAAGTCACCTAACGAAATCTCGTGAAATCAATTATAATAAAATGAAATGAAATGAATTGAAACCCCGAGTAAATTAAAATCATTTTGATCAAGGCCTAAGTTAGATTGTTAGGAGGAATATCTAAGGAGGAAGAACTTGTGTAAAGTTATACGATATCAAGGAAGAAGAATTTATTGAGGTAGAGCGAGGAATAAGAAGAAAATATAAATAAGATATTTAAAATAATTTTGAAAATACTAAATTACCCTTTGCATGCTAACTTTTTTAATGCATCATACCATAGTTTTTTTATTTTTATTTCGCGTTGTTTTTAAGGTGATATGATGATATATATCTAATTATGAGATTTTTATAATAGTTTGCAACTAATTTACAATTAGATATTCTATTATATATACTTTATATTCATGCATGTTTTTAATTTAGTAATATTTACTTCTTAAGAGCATCTGTCTTGAAGATTGTTCTATGCAATACTTCGGAGAACTTACATCTCAGTTCACAAAAAAAAAGTAATTTTTACGCATGATTTGAGAAGTGAGGTATAGCACCGAATAGTAATAATTATATATAATTTAATTACGCATTAAAGAGAAACTTTCATATTGCATTAATCCTAAAAGAATATTCCTAGAGGGCATTAACGTCATCACATCAAAAAAAAAAATCTTTTAAACACTATTCCTCATGTGGGTCTCACAATCTTTAAGCAGTTGTTTCTCATCATTGCTCCCGAAGTTACGACGTGTTTGGTGAGAGCAATGTTTTTAATACCCTACCGGCCATCAAACCGGCCAAGGTGGCGGTAAGCGGTTTTTACCGAATTTATCGGTTTGTGCCGGTTGGTACCGGTTTGTATTGGTTAAAAGATAATATATATATATTTAATAAGAGTTCCATGCATAAAAGGCCGCTTGGCCCAGTGGCTTGGGTTGTTGCCTCCCATATTTCCCACCTAGGTTCGATTCACGCTGCACACGAGTGATTTTTGATGATTTATTTCTTGGGAAAGGGGAAAGGAAGAAAACCGGTTAACTGAAATTACCGAAAATTCCGGTTTTTGACCGGTTTTCTCCGGTTCTTGACCGGCGGATTTTGGAGTCATTTTTCTACCGGGTCCTTACCCGAAATCCGGTTTTACCGGAAATTTCCGATACAGGTAGGGTATTAAAAACGCTGGGTGAGAGTCCTATGGAATAAAATGCTTAAGCAGCCTTATTCCTTCTTAAAGACGCATACCAAACCGGTAGTCACAATGGGTGTGTTTGGATACATTATTGAATAAAGAATAAGAATAAGGAATTTCGAAATGCGTGCTTGTCTAGATTCCTTATTATTATACCATGGTTTTGTTGGTATAGGAACAAGGGTCCGAATAAGCCTAAATTTTTTATTCTTGTGTTGTTTGGTATAGTCTTATTCCTTTAAGCAATTCTTAAATTTCACATGGTTCAACAAATATAATTTTTATTCCTTCTTAAATAGTAGTTTGTTTCCAAAAATGATAAGTTAAAAAAATTCGAAAAAATAGTAATAAAATCTCAAAAATTGTAAAATTTGGTTTCCTATGAGATTTCAATATGTAGATTATATTGGTTAAATTAGATTTGTCAATTTATAAAAATACCCCTAAAAAAGTCCGCGGTACATAGAATGCCCTATGCACTAGGGTGCATATTAAACTATCTCATTTTATATTATTTAGATAGGTCCGGAACACAATATTCGAGATATTTACTACAAATAAAACATCTTATATAATATGATGGTAAACTTTTGAAGCATTACCATTTACCAGGGCTCTTCAATGCATCACAATACAAATTAATAATCAATAATAATTTCTTATTGTTAAATAATTAATAATGTTTATAATATTTAATTAAAAGTAATTATTAATATTTCATAATAATAAAAATAATTTATTATTATCATTAATAACTAATTTTTATAATAATTAATAATTAACAATAATTATATCACAACGTCTTCTTAATACATAATACTAATTCAAATTAAATAATTGAAATTTAAGGATATTTTAGTCTTTTGACATGAATATATATGCATTAAATTACTCATCCTTACTAATAAACTAAACATCCATTACATAACAATGTATAAATATTTAGACATCCTTTAACTTATGTAATTCTTTACTGCACAACCAAACGCCCCCACAATTACAAAGCTCAAGAACATCTATTTCCTCACTGATCTCTTCTACCGAAGTTATTTTGCGAATAAAATAATACTGTTTTGATTCAAGGACGCCGATACGATATTCACGGGTAGGGTAGTGTCTTCATCTCATTATACCAGACAGCTCACTGCTGAAACTTCTGAAAAGGTTCCCTTTACTGACGAGAAAATGGAAATTCTTTGTTTCGTGAAAAAATAACTGATTGGCCAAACTCACGTATCTCGGTAAAGAAAGATTTAGAATGCAATAATTCCATTAATGCACCTCAGAAGTGACTAATGTATCTTTTAAAAATATGCCAGAAATCATATGTTTCTCTTTTTGCTTTATTTTCAGGTTGACCCATTTTAATTATTAGAACCATCAGCCTACTTGCTCGAATTCATATTATCAGTTTATCACTCAGCCTTGTTTAATTTATTGTGCAAGTTAAACTGTACGACTTTTTATTAGGCAGTTAATGTCGCATTTTAAGGGGGTGAAGCTCAAAATTTTAATATGAAATGACGGTATTCAATTATACATATCTGTCAACATTTTTAAAACTTCCAAAATTTTTTTATGTCAAATACGTACGAGCAGAAAGAGAAAAACAGCTTTCACTTATGCTAAAATATTATTATGCTACGTACATGAAATTATTAATGCGTCGTTTCTGATAGACTGAATCAAATTTGGTGTACGTAAGTCCTATTACACACCACTTATAACGCTTAGCATAAATGTTAAAATATTTTTCACAAGGCGACAATTTGGTGTACATTGCAAATTTTATGCGTAAAAGATTTTTTTTTTTTTTTTTGTAAGACTGAAATTTTCACAAGGCGACAACGGTTACAAGAAATTCTTTAACCGAAATTTCTAAAAAATCATGTCCGGCCGTTTGTAGTTTTATTAAATAAACGATTTGAATTTAAGTATGGTTAATAGAATTAGTTTACTGTAGAATTTGTCAAAAATATATAATGTTAAAATTTACTTCTTTAAAATGTCATTGGAATTAATTAACTAATAATAAGATCACATGCACATGCATTCAAAACAACATAACTCGATCATTAAGTTCCGTCATTGTTGTTGTTTTTTTTTTTGTCTCCCTCGAATTATTGTAATGATGTAAAATAACTCCAGTGTTAATGTATTGAAGATAAATTAGGATCAAGCCTCCCAACGTATTTTTAAATTAAATGTCTATGAAAGACATTCAATCGGATTTCGAACATGCGATTTTTTACTCAAGATGCATTGTTCTTTGTCACTAGTCAGCTGGTTCTCAACTCTAGTGTTAATGTAGGCATATAGCATTTTTTAATTAGTACTTTTTCTTCAACAGAATTGAACGGAATGACTAACAAATACATTTTGATTAGCTTGAATGACCTTACTGTGTTATTTGCTCAAAGGAAGTTTATCTTATAACCGAGCTATTCACTCCACGACTATTTTTTTTTTTTCCCGCAGTTATTTATCGACATATGTATTTTGAAAAAGATATATTAATTATTTTGTGACGACGCATAACTGTAACGGTAGTACGGCCGGTACTGTCTAAATCGCAAATAAATCTCAAGTCTGTGTACAAATTGGAGGCCCAAAAAAAAATCAGATTAAAAAAGGTGCATGCATTATGCATTGTGCGCGAATTGGATTTATTCATTCATTAATCAGTTTCCAGGTGAAACAAAAAGAGTTTGAATTTATGTTGTTATGTTCTCAAGTGGAGTTGAATTGATGGGTGGTGGGGGGGTCCAAGAATGTTCTAGTTTAATTATGCTGGTGTTTTGTCTCTAGTGATTAAAAAAAAAAAAAAAAAAAACAACGATCCTGATCGAGGGAAGTTGGGAGACGAGTGCATCCGCCCTCCTCTCCATTTGATTAATGGCACCGAACCATCCGTTTATGGAACAAAACATTAAATTATCCGACAAGACAATCCTTATTTGCAAATGTTTTAGAAAACCAATATTTGTTGAAAATTATCTCTCTTCACATTTATAGGCGGCCACTTTAATAGTACCCAGTACCATGCACAGTAATATATAATTTCTAATATAATGTTGTTTATTATTACTTATTAGTTACTAGCATAGTAGCATTAGTGTAGAATTTTATCAGAATTAATGCCACCAGTCTCTTTTTAATAAAGAGCTACAAGTTTTATTTTCAAGAATAATTAAATTTAAACTGCTTCGACAGACTAAATTGTCAAAGAGATCCAATTCATGATAATTTGTTAACTTGAGAACCGCTAAAATAATTTTAAAACGACGAAAACAATTTTATAATTTTGTTACTTAGTTAGATCAATTGCTACCGAATTATATCCCAAAAAGTTGTTACGAGATTGTTACGACTTTCAAGTTATATATCACCGAATTTTTATTTTGATGTGTATATTTCTCATATTGTCAAGATAATGAAAAGGAATAAAGGATCCTTTATCATTGTATGAGCACTAAGAATTTTAACTAGTACTTTCTATGGTGATGATTTCAAAGTCGGTCGAAGGAGAAGCTAATGGAACGTTTCCACATTCTCTAAAGGTGTAAATTAGATCAGATCTTCATTTTTAGATGAATATTATTATACGAAATGAAGTGGTTTTTTTTCTCTACTCTCAAATATATCCAATAAAAACCTTGCGATAAATAGCGGGCCATTCGTGATTCTATGCAGACTCCGCTGCAATACGCCTTTTTTTTGTTTTAAGAAAAAAGAAGAAGTCTGATTTTGTCTCCCTGCTGTCTACATCCAGCCTTTTGATCCCGTCACATCAACTTTCTTGGTTGAATTTTTTTTGGTAACCTTGACTTAGCTAATTTTCTTGCACCGATTCATACATGGTTTATCTTCTCTTTTAAATGAAGAACAAATAGATACTAATCTTGCACCGATTCATACGTGGTTTATCATTTTAAACGAAGAATTAATGTATACCACATATAGGTACGATTATTCAATTGTGCGCTGTAGTGTGGTGTTTCGTCAAACACACTGTACCAGAGTCTCATGTCGTGTCGACACGAACTACTTTTTTAATTGTGTTGTGTCGTATCGTGATAAAATGATGAAAAAATCCGACACGACGCGCATTCTAGCACGACACGACTGACACATTGTGTTGTGTCGTGTTAGTCGTATCAGATTATCTTATTATTTATTTTTGAAAAAAGTTACAAAAAATATTAAAAAATTAAAAATAGAGAACACAATTTACTAAAATGTAATAATTGATTATTTAGTCGACTTTAAAATTTTTATTAATATATTTTGATAAAATATAATAATTAGATCAGAAAACTAACAGTCCAATGATGATAAATAATGTAATTTACGATTACAAATTAAATTTAAAATAGTAATTTTGTTGAAGTACTAATTAATAATTAAATTAGTGTGATACATCGTGTTAAGTCGTGTTCATCTCATTCTTGTGTCATGTTCCGTGTAAAATTTCTAGTCCCAACAAGACATCATAATACATTCCTATTGTGTCAATTTCATACCCGTGTCATGTCATTTAAGATAATACTATCTATCAGTTTGAATTACTTAGTTATTAACATAGATGAGACATTGGACTGGTATTAATGCATAGTTGGAACAAAAGAATCTACAAAATTTTTAAAATGCAATATTTCATCTCGATTTAAATTTGAATTTTTGAACATCAAAGTTATTGTTTTTAAAGATGAAACATCAAAAAAATATTTTCATCCCTATCTTTATTTCCATGACAATTACGAACTGAAAAAAGAAAAATGAGCAGGAAAAATAAAAAGAGTATTCTTATTTTAATCTAAAAAATAGAAATGCAATAATATCATCCTAAGAACTGGAACTGAATTTTTATTTTTATTTTTCAAAGTTGGAATAAAGGACCGCCTTTAATTTTGTCTACGATTAATTTTTTATAAAGATAAAACACTTGGGGTGTAGACCCTATTACATGTAAACCCCATTACATGTAACTTGTAAACAAGTAAATGAACTTCTTTCTCTCCTGAGTACGACAAAAGGTTGTACTACTCAGTCAGCTCTTGGCGTGGCGTGATGCACTGGTTCTTTTTTCTCTTGTTTCGAAAACAAAAAGCTCTTCGCTCTTCCTTCCATTATTTCCCCATTCTCTAATTCCATCTGCTCTTGGATGCAACACTGGTGCTCCTTTTCACCTTTTCATTTCTTTTTGTTTTGTTTCGAAAGAGGAACAAAAATGCAGATATGAAACGCTAATTAATGCATTTTTTTCAAAATTTTTGTAGAGGAGAGATTGTGCTCTGCTCTGCCTCTTTCCATCTCATTACAACAGCTCGTGCCGGACTGCTCTCCCTCCACCCATTTCCAGCATCGCAGGTCAGTTTCTCTTCTTCTCCTGCTATGTAGTGCCAACTTTGTTTCTTTTTTTTTGCTTCTTTGGGTCTTCTATTTCATCTAGGGTAGAGAGGATAGTGAAGCGTTAGTGATTCTTGAAAAGAAAGTGGTTCTCGCAGTTTCTAATTTTGACACCATCAATATGTTTCCGATGATATATTTTTCTCTTATTTTAGTTTTGCAAAAAAGACACTATTTACGAAAAAAACCAAAGAAATAGATGCGGGTCGGTTACAGGAATGAGAGTTTCCTAACTTATAGTGCTGATAGGACAAACAAAAAAAAGTGGATAAAGAATTGCACTATAAAGCTTTTATTGTAAACATCCCCTTCCCTGGCTACTTCTTTTTTTGAAGCAAAAACCTTAATTCTAGGTGCAATCTGTAATTTCCAGATGTTTGATAATTCTGAGTCTGGTCTCGGGTAATTTTTGTAATTTGTAAATCGATTTTACTGCGTAACCTTAATTCTTGGCTACTTCTTCTTTCCCTTACTCATACTTAAACACTCTCTCTTTTGCTTTGATTAACGATTATTCTCCTTTTCTATTCTCTCGAGATCTAAAGATAAAAAACTTTCTTATTAAGTTTTCAGGATTGGAAATTATACATACGTTTTTCTATTTCGTTAAGGATTACGCAAACACCAACTAGCTTCTTCTGACTTAATTACTAAATAAATTTATTTAATACTAAAGAACCAGCTCTTGGTCTAGTGGCAAAGAGCAATGCATCTTGAGTGAAAGGTCGCAGGTTCGAAACCTGGCTGGGGGATCTTTAATAGACATTTAATTTAAAAATAAGTTGGGAGGCTTGACCCTCAATTTATCTTCAAAAAAATTTATTTAATACTAGTAGCATGTACAAAAGCACTATTTGGTCTCTAACTTATTATCTAGTTTCGTTTAATTACTAATTAAGTATATTCTGGAAACCATCAGGTATTCGGCTAATATGAATCACAAAAGATAAAAGTTATAGATTTTATTTGCAAAATAAAATTTTTAAGACATTCAGTGCTACTGATCCGATGATTAGAAATTTCGATTCTGCATGAAAGCACAATATGTTTTATCAATTCAATGAGTGTCAAATCAATTCTCTGATCGAGACTTCTCTTTCTTTTAATCTTTTTTTATGCACTGATGAAATGGAGAATTCTAATAACGCATGTAATGGAGACAATGGAAACAATTGACAGTCTGTTAGAAGAGTTAATTTCTTAACTGATTGTTAGTTAGAAGCGAGAGAAACGGTATTGTACAGAATATACATATACACTTCTTGTACATTGTAAAGAACAGATGAAATAATGGAAATAATGATTCTTTTTCAAATTGAGTTTCTGTACACTTTTATTTGAGGCTGAGAGGGGCAAGAGTTATTATTTTTTATGAGCCTCCGTTATACAAATCACATGTTATTTAACTAATGCCCTTCTCATGTTAATTAATACCTCTTATCTTTCTTTCTTCCAAATCGAGTGTTAATTGCACTTAGGTATTGTAAATAACTGTGCCCTTCTCATGTTAATTAATACCTCTTCTCTTTCTTTCTTCCAAATCGAATGTTAATTGCACTGAGGTATTGTAAATAACTGTGCCCTTCTCATGTTAATTAATACCTCTTATCTTTCATTCTTCCAAATCGAGTGTTAATTGCACTTAGGTATTGAAAATAACTGTGCATGACTATAAGAATTTTTAAGCTGAGTATTTGGTTGCTTGCATTGTTGTTATTGGGACATACTTACAAATTACTTGTACGTACTGTGGGGTTTAATTTTCTTTAGTATTGATGTTACTATTTATTGGGATTCAACAAATGCATAATTGTTTCTTCCTTTTTCTCAGCAGTGACAACTTTGATTACAGATTCAGAAAAATGGAGGTGATAAATTTCAGAAAATCTGAGATTCATAAGGTATACTTGATCCTTACTTTGGTTTGTTAATTGTTATATTAACTAATTACCATATCTGGATATAAGCGTATTGGTGCATTTAGTTGAAATTTCATTATTTTTGTTGATATGTAGCCTACATTTAGATTTGAATTAAATGTAGCAAAAGGACACTCTGAAGTGAAGTCAACGTTTTTGGAGAATCTTAATAGAAGGTATATTTCTTTCATTTTTTTTTCTTGTATTAAATACTAAAAAATTATTTCACATCATAAAGTTGTGATTAATAGTATATGTATTTTTATGTTTTTTTTTGTTGTTTTTCTATTTGTCTCTTTTATTACATAATTAGGGTTGGTATATGTATCTTGGATGATGCATATCCCCATTGGAAAGATGTTGTGGCAGGGATACATAGAGGGTCTCGCCTTTGGAGTGACATAGACCTTTATTTCTTATGTTAGTTTTTTAAAACATCCAAATAAATTTATCAATTGCATGATTATTATATAATTTGAGCTTAATATTTTTCTATCTTTTGGAATGTAGCATCCAAGAAATCAAACGTTGAAAAGGTCTCCATGGAATTTGTTAATGAGCTACATATGGTGAAATGTGGTAGATATCTTGTATAATTTATATGTTATTGAAATTTATTTTACAAACTTCAATATGAGATTTATAATATTTAATCTTGTCAAATTTTTGCAATTTATTTATAGGTTTAAATGGTTTGAATACTGATCTGTCACTGTTGAAGCTGCAATGTGAAAAATTGTGGCATGATTGCATCGTCTTCATTGGAGGTTAGTTATAAATTGACATGTTAGCTCATCAAACATAAATTTTAATTTAGTTATTGAATTTAATATTTTTTTTTCCAAGGCACAGGTGATGTTCTAACACAATCACTGCTGGACAATTTTAACCATGAGAATGTTATATGGATTCCAACATCAATAAAAATGGAGGAACCTCACCTTTCACATGCAGTCGACCAAAATAAATATGAATTCTATAGCCATATAATGAGAGACTTGTGCTATACTTCTCTGAACTCAGAAAAGGTATGTGTATGAGTATACTTATTATATGATTAGACTAATATACTAAACTCATTTTAATGTTATTAAATTTTGTTTTCAGTTCTGCTTTTATCTTGAAGAGAAGATTATGAAAGAATCCTACATGAGAATTAGATGTGCAATTGAGGCAGAGCCACAGACGGTATATATAAACTTCAAAATCTAAATTTCTTTTTGTGTTTATTTATTTTGTTCTAGAGACAAACCAGATATATTCTTAGGTCAACAATATCCTTGAGTTGAGGCATTCATCGAAAGATTCATCGAAAGAAATACAGTACATTCTTTTATTCCAATCCATTTCACATCAACCTTTTACATGGGAGTCTTAGAGACGTTAACACAAGTTGAACCGCATTTGTTGGATTTGCATTTTGACTCTAGAAATATGTAGGTTCTGCAGGCTGATCAGATTCTTCATCCATGGAAAATTAATGAAGTTGCATTTAGAGCTGTGGAACTAATTCATGAACGTCGAGCTCGGGGTACATAATCTAAAATGCTGTATTATAATTTGATCAACATTTTCATCACAGCTATGTGTATTTTAATTATTGTTAAATATTTTTGTAGGCACAGAAGACAAATTAATCGTTTTCCCTCCTGGTGTTTGCAAGAGCATGCCAGATTTGTATGGATTGCTGATGGTTAGGACCCAAACTCATTATTACAATTTATCCTATTTCATGTTTTCTAGAAGGAAATTTATATTTTACCATAGTAAGATTTGAAACCTTCATTTAACTTTGATGCACGAAGTGCATGCCTTCCAAAAATGTGGAGTGAGAAAAGAGAAACTAGTTTCTCTCTTGTCTAAAGATTCTTTCATTTTGTTCCAAGCACTGCCACAATTTATGAGGAGAGAGGTATGTTGAGAAATATTGTAAAAATTGTAATATATGAAAGATATTAGAATATTTGTGCATTCATGAAACTAAACTAGAAGTTGAAATGCATGCAGATTCTAAAATTTGAAGGACCAGAATTTGATGGGGCAACACAGGTACAAATTTGTCTCCAAATTATTCTCTCTGAACGCTAGGCAAAATTCATTGATTAAAATAGTAGTATACAAGCAAAGCTGGTGGTTTCCTAAGAAAAACCTAAAGAGTACTAGAAGAAATTGAAAAAAGAGAAACTGGAAAATATCACCTCAAAACAGGTAAACACAATTGATTTTCAAAGAGTCAAGGTGGTTTGAAAGAAGGGAATTGGTTCCTCTGATATCTTCATGAAAAAAGTCTACCACAAGCTGTCAGATTGTGGGCCACCTCATTTAACCGCCTAGATCACAGATGAGTGAAAGAACAATGCTTTTATGTCTCCTCTGATTTGTTGAATAGAGTGCACCTTTCTTTCAGCCCGCCAATCAAGGTGTTATGTTGTCATCAATGTTGCAAATTGTCTGAATCAGGTTGTTGGAGTAAAATCCTTATTGTCTGTGTCTCTTTTAGGAGTGCAACGACCTCAGCATGCAAAGAAATGATGAACTGTGAAATTCATATAAAACTAATTTAGAATTTTTAAAGATTACAAAACCTCAACCCCTATGCCTATGTTATATGCCCCATCAGAAAAAAAATGGCTTGGCCCTGTTCAATACTAGTAGTTTGGGTTGGAGGGTTGTTGGACAGAGTTTGTTTTTGCTGTGGTGTTGTTTCTTGTGGCTGATCAATCACATCAGTTTCATAAAGCAACCTAAGTTGCTCTTTTGAGAATCTGACCTACAGATGATGGTTTCTTATAATAAACCAATTGATTCCTTTGTTCCAAATAGCCCAAAGAATTAATCAAATCTGATGGGGCTAGGTTTTCATGGGCATTGAATAGAAAATGAGGCACTGTACCAGTAACTTGGTTAGATCGAAAATTGATGTATGATCCGAGCAGCCCTAGAGAAACCTTGGAAAGCTTACAGCAAGACCTTGAGGATGGGTCAAAGTTTCATGGGTCAAGTATTATATTCGATCTAACCAAGTTACTGGAACAGTCCCTCATGATCTTCCCCTTTGCCAAGGTTTTCATGGGCATTGAATAATGGCACAGTACCTTAATCTAACCAGTATGGCACAGTTCCTTGATCTAACCAATATGGTTTTCAAGGTTTCTCTAGGACCTTACAGCAAGACCTCCCTTTTGCCAAGGTTTCATGATCTTTCCCAAGGGCACAAAGGGAGGTTTTTGCGTTCCATTTGGTAAGTTGATTTGTTGGCCTGACATCGATGCAAACTTCTTGAGAATTTCTTTATACTTCTATAATTCATTGATAGAGACCTGACACTGATGCAAATTATATTCAATCTCTAGTTCACTAAGCTAGTACAAAGCTGGTACCTAAGAAAATTTTGAATTGCCATGTTAAACTGAGAGTTAAGCATGTCCCAGATAGGTCCTATTCAGTGTAGAAACAAATGTGAGGTTCACTGACTGGGTTCCAACGCCTACCTTGTCAGTAGCTACCCATATATTTATTATGTAGATCATGCAAGGGAAGGAGATGAAAGAAAATCATCCATTTGCCTGTTATATTCTCTTTCAAAAATGATCTCCCATATATTTCATTTTTCATTATATTCTTTTCTGTTATTATTATTATTATTATGCTTTGGATTCCAAGTCTTTTTTTTTTTTCAGTATTCCTAAAGTGGCTTCTTATGTCTTGCAGAAGAAGTTCGAAAGATTGCTTTTTAGTCAAATCGACCTCATATGTAACAAAGAAGAGGTAAATTAATTATGCAATTATTTTGATTTATCTGGTCAAATTTAACAAAGCATTTGTAATATCTTATGCACTGGAAACAATTTTAAAATAACTTTCTTTTTTGTAATCAAAATAGGGCTACGACACACCTCTGTGCACTTCTGAGCTTAGATTTGGATCCCCATCTCATTCTTATGTAAGTACCATGTACATTAAATTGTAAGGCATATATAGGAAGATTGAAGATGAAAGAAAATTCTAATATTATGTGGCTATATTATTTTGTGATGTTAAAATGTAGGCAATTGGGAACATCTGTGCAAGAGTTTTGAAACATAATTTTGGTGATCAATCTCTAGTGTGGCTTACAACTGCTCAGGATTGGAGGTGTGGAGGTTCACTGTTTTTTGTGAGTAAAACTTCATACCGCTTTTGGTGCTAATGATTAACTTCATGATGTGTATCATACACAATCTTACAACTACAAATACACTTTTAAGGGAAATATAAACTGATTTCAAGCAACCAATGTAAGCAAATATAGGCATTTTGAACAAGCATAAGCAATTAAAGTTAATTTGAGAAAAAATAACCCATTAAAAGAAATTGCTATTTAGTAAAGCAAGAAATCACTATCATCTAAAGTACGCATCACATAAGAGGCAACGTTCATGCATAAAGCAGAACCTAATCTGTATTCCTTACATGTCTTCTTGTTATACTAGAACAAGAGGTCTTTATTTGAGACGAGAGGCTTAGTTGTCCACAATTTTGATGGGAAATTAGGTCAGATTGAGGTTTCTGCACAATTCACCTGCACTGTTATCATGAAATAACATGGGAAAAATTGTAATCTAGAAACTAATCATTGCTTCTAGGAAATTAAGTCCATGAATTGAGTAATTTGGAAGTCAGATAAAATCGCATTAATGATACCAGGCCACACACACTGTATTTGGTTGAACATTAAGTAATTCACATCCTCATAAGAACTGAACAATTGTGCTGTGTAACAAATTGCACAACAACCAAAAGAATTTCACATCCTAGTTGAGGACTAAATAGTTGTGGTATGTAATAGACTGTACACAAAGCACTTTTCATTCATGTAATATAAATATAAATTCAGACCGAAGAACCTGTGCAGTGTCATTTGCGGCACAACTCTGGTTTTTCTTAATAGGTAGCAGTATATCACTGAAATAACCTACGAAACTTGTGAATATGTATGCTGTCATTTAAGTAATTTTCCAAATTTTTGACAATTTCATATAAAATATATATTTAACCATCAAATTTTTTTGATGTCCCCCCCCCCCCCCCCCACCTCCCTATTTTAGTGTGGTTTTTTATGGGGTTGCTTGTTCCAGTTGGGTTGAGCATTAACAGCACATGGAAGATTTGGGAGACCCTGGAGAAACTGTTTGAGAAAGATTCAATGAAAGTGTTTGAGAAAGAGATAAGTAAACAAGCGGAAGAAATCTACAAATTAACATTATCTGGTTGATACAAATTTTGTGTTATTGTGGTCTGTTCAACCATACACTTGCAACATGAAGTTAGTTCTGCTTTTATTTTTGTCTTCTCTACCTTACTGAATTTGGCAGCCTATGATCTGTTTGTTTTTTTTTTTTTTTTTTTTTGTGGCGTAAAACTCGGATTTAGTGTTTCAGTCTACATTCCAATTTTTGTGATAACACTAGATTTCATACGATCCAAGTAGTGTAGATTTTCTTTTGTCAAATTCTCTTAACTCTGTTTTTTTTTTTTTTTTTTTTTGAAAAAAAAAACTCATGGTCCGGAGTATTATGATTAGATAGGATTATTGCGCATCAATGAATGTGTGTGATGAACGGGGTTTAAGCTTTGAGTGAATTCTTTTAAATAGAGTTGGCTTTAAATCAGTGTGTTGGTATTTATTAACTTAAAAGTTAACAAATTTGTTTGAAAGTATTAACTTTAACTCTTGATCTCAATTATTTATAGTGTTGCCAAACGCCCCTAAGAGTGCAAGGTTGATTGTATCGCAGTTACTAACTATTTGTGCTAAACATATGGGATAAGGTATATTATTCAATTGTGAAAAGTAAAGAGAAAAGTGTTATTGAAAATTGTGTTAGGAATGGAATTGGCTATTTCAAAATGGTTTGGATGAAAAATGTAGGAATGAAATTGCCAATTCCTAGAAATTTGCCAATTTCATCCCATCCAAACGAGCCCTATATGATCAGAGTGGGTAGAGCTTCACATTGAGTTAAAATTCGGGTAATTTTAAGGTACAGTAGCTATTATAAACACTGGTAACT